>OX392462.1:178040536-183040536 GCA_947623515.1 Neoascia interrupta
CTCAATTGCCTTCTTAGCCCTAAAGAAACATTGATTGGCAAGAGTTATTCTTCGTTTGATTTCAGCGCCGGTGTCATTGTCTGAAGAGCGGATCAAACTTAAAAGCAGATGATGGTGATGTTTTGTCAAAGACGTCGATGTTGGGTGTATTTTCTGGATGACAGCATATACTTGGTTTTGTCCTCGTTGACTGCTAAACCCAAATACGCCGATTCCGCCCCAATGCACTCACGAAGGCTTCACTGACATCACAAAAAGCGCGTCGCCTTGTCTAAATCATTTTTTGACATCAAAGGGTTCGGTGAGGTCTTTGCCGGCTTTGACGGAACAGTGAGAGTTTTCCATACTTGCAGATTGACGAGTTTGACAGGGATGCCAAGACTAGACATTGCGCTATAAGTATAGATGCAGTATCTCTATAGATGCTGTCATGCGCGGTCTTGAAATCGATGAAAAGGTGGTGGGTTTCGATTTGGAATACCTGGGTTTTCTCCAAGATCTGCGGGAGTGTGAATATTTGATCGATGGTGTACTTTCCCGGCAAACAAACGGTTTCAGGCGTTCGCACAGCACAGCAGAGAAAATCTTGCATGCGGTGTTGAGAAGGTTGAATGCCTCTATAGTTATCACAATTCATAGGGTCTCCTATCTTAAGGATCGGGCAAACAATGCTGAGGTTCGTCGCCAGAGGATTTAAAAAGTTCGGCACCTAGGAACTTTTTCAAATCCGTTCAGAAGATGTCGACCTTAATTCTGACATAAGGAAAACGGAGGTGTTTTATCGCGGTCGCGGACTAGAATAATGTGAAGGATGAAATATGAAGTGGTGATGCAACTTAACTAAGTCTAACGTCAAGAACAAATAAATTTTCAGTGTCAAACTATTTTTTCTAGATAGGTGCACTATCTAGAAGCTGTGCTATTAAAAAAGAAAAGTAGAGGTGTTTTGATTCGCCTACTGTTTATAATTTTTTTCACGTTTTCCGCGATTTGTACCTTCAAAGTGAGGTCTGACAAAGTAAATAACGGTTTATTGATGGTAGACCAGTTTTGATAGATTGTGGTCATGTCAAACTTAATTTAGAGCTGAAGCTTAAGAAGGTGTTCTGTCATGTAGTTTCATCAAAATTTTAAGTCAATTAAAGTTGAGGCAGACCTTAGTGAAGAACATTTTTTTTTTTGAGGCAGACCATTGTTTTTAACAACATGGTATAATTTGCCCTCAATGTTGCAAATTTGACGGAGGTATTCTTACACCGACCGGTAAGTTCGTTGTTTTTTTAGTGTTTTCAAAAATGCATAAAATATACATATGCACAAAAATTCATTTGTCTGCCATTCTCATGTTGTTTCTTACATGTTTTTCTACCTTTTCCACCTATTTGAAAATAGGTGTTCTATGACGTATTTTTCAGTGCTATGGGAGCTCGGACTATTAGGTAATATATAAAAAATTGCCCTTGAAGACCTTCTTATTTTTTCCACGGAGTTTATTAGTGTACTATATTTCACCTTTCTACCACTAACCGTTCAGAAGCAACAGGTGCGGACGGACGGACAACGGAGTGATACCACAAAGTTAACAATTGCTCCAGGGCAAAGAAAGCTTAGACATATATAACTTCCAGCCCTTGGCTTAATATTTTAGCCCTCAAAATATGTGGTATATGGACAAACGGACCTATATTGCTTAAAAGTGGCTGTCAGCTGTAGATACCTTACCTGCACCTTCACACTTCAACTTGTGATAGAGTTTAAGGCTAGCTTAGAAGTCGCTGAAAAGATCATCAGTATGTGTCATAATCATTATTTGATGACAGCCCAGTTATGATTAAATGTTTTTGAGGTTTTGGAAGCCCGCAGGATGGAGGCCTACAAGGTTTCGCCGATTCAAAAGTCTCTCATGAAAATCTGTAATCTCGAAATGTTCGTCAGATCTTACTACGGCGCCCCCCGTAACACAGGTTAACAGGTTCCATAAAAAACTACGTAAAAGTGGGATTGTATTGTAACACATCGTGGTTTCCAATAAACTGGATTTTTAGAAGGAAGGATTTGAAAAAGCAGTGCATAATACCTACATATAAGACGATCGACCACGGCGGTATATTAAAAATTTTTGTTCTGGGTTTTTGTAACCGTGTTTTAAGAAGCGCAATTCCAATACACTTCTGGAATTACGCTTCTTAACTTGATAATTTTGCTTATACGGTTGCTTTACTTGATAATTTTTTTGATAAGTTATTGAAAATGCTAAAAATCTAATTGAAAATTTTATTTTTAATTTTAGGAATGTGCCCGCAACAAAATTCAATACTTTTTAATATCCTGTCGCGTTACACAAACCTACGATGCCGGATGCTGTATTTACTTTTATTTTGCCTTCAAGTACACTGGCATTGCAAATCCTGTAGAGACATATGAAGCGATTGAAAACAGTGCTCGAGATGAGATTCTCTCATCGGGTGGATCGCTTTCACATCACCATGGAGTGGGGAAAATTCGCAGCAAATGGTACGAGCAAACCGTTTCAAAGATCGGTTGTAGATTATATGACGCAGCAAAGCGAGAGTTGGATCCGAAAAATATTTTTGCTGCTGGTAACTTAAAACAGGATACGAAAAACGATGCGGAGCCTGTGATGAGTATCCCTCAAGCAAAACTTTAATATCTAGGTATATCGTTCAAAAAAAAAAAAAAAACAAAACAAGTAGCATAGCCTTATTTATATGGGTAAAATAGCATCTATAAGTTTCTTAAAAACTTGAGTTATTAAATTTTTTTTGTTCATAGTTTAATGCAAGCAATGTTGTGAAGAATTCTAGCGAATACTTAAATTTCTAATTTTATTTTTATTCTGTGGGGGTTTGTATCACAGTAATATTATGTGTATGGCTTAAGTAGGTACTAACTATTTTACCTTAATTTTATAAAGACAATTACTTAAAGAATGCCAAAGATTTCAATAAAAGCAATTTGATAAATAATAATAATGGATTAAAAAGAGTCTTCTACTGTTTTACATGATCACTAAAATAATCAACAAACAGAAGGACTCATACAACAGAAGCGATACGTTCAGTTAGTTTTTTTTATTAATCAGAATAAATGTTTACAATGACATAAACTTATGTCAAGTGCAATGAAACATATACCCATACTTGAAACATTTTTGTTTTGCAATATTGCAGTAATCTCTATTGAGGGCTAAAATGACAACAGGAGAGTTAAAACTAGAGAATAAGACATTTTAGGATTTATTTTTAATCTCTTACTAATCTCGTTTTGTGACCGGTGGAAACAACCCTTTTGGCATATCTAAATGAGGGGAATAATGCTGACTTTAACTTTGCCGCATGAACAGAGCTCTGTACTACGATACAGCTACGATAATATATTTCGGTAGAAACTATCAACTGTCAAGACTGCTTTAAGTCACCTCAATTTTCTCTGCGACGAATATACTTTATGTTAATGAACTTATTTAGCGCCATTTTTTAAGAACTATTTTCGTCAGCGCAACCAATTAAGCTCCTTTGATCTTAAGTATCTTAAGTAAATTGTTTGACGATGTAACATCACTCGGTGTAGATAACTACATGCGTTTCATTAAGTATGGCTGGCAGATAGTAATTAGTTGCATTAAACACAACCATGGATGTCACTGGAAAACGCAATGATGTATTAAATCACATATCTCTCAAGAGATCCGCAATTAATTCGGGTGTCTGCCTTCACCGGCCGGCCGGTGGCGGCGACGACGACACGGTGGTCGGGTATTCTTTGAGTACTTAAATCCTTCATCTGAAGTTCTGAAATTCGCTTCAGTTTAATAATCCAATCTACAGACACATGCGATTTGTTCCGTCAGAAAAGTTATTTTGAATCAGAGCAAAAGTCTTATGTGTGTACATAAGTATTGTGAACATGCAAAGTGCAGGTGCACCGTCAAAAAGGAATAATGCAAAGCATAGCTGTCAACATCCGTTGGATGACAAGATTAAGTTTATTTTTGGATAGGTACTGCTTTCCTTAAAGTTATCGTCAAAATCCTATGGCCGGATAAGGAAGATGTTGGAGATGGTGCAGAATCCTTTGGAAGAGTTAAAATCATAAGCATAAATTCATAAAAATCATTAAAAATCAAAATATCCTCGTCTCCACCTACACCTAGTTACATAAAAAAATAAAGGTGGAAAATTTTGAGCTCCTCATGAATCAACACTAGTACTCTAAAACATCAAGAAGGCTCTAACTACTGCCTTCCGAATTACCAATGCACAACCTGCGGCTGTAGATCACTCTGGGCATCTAATGTTTCTTTATATGGGTACATACCAACCGAAGGCTTCCAACTATACATTACAACAGAATTTCGTATTGAGAATAAGACTTAGATATCTGAGGAAGTGGAAGATTATGGCCTTAAGGATCCTCGAATTAAGAGTGGAGATGTAAATAATATTTCATGCCATCGTGTAAACAATCCTAGTTCATGCACCGACGGGTTGAGTTCGAGAATACCTGCTCACTCTACGAGCTTTTATATCATCTACACAAATCTTCATCAAGGATTAACGTGTACAGACGCCAACGGGGGGTCTGCCTTAGCTTGGCATAGATGAGTCTGCCTTTGAGTAATATTTATAAACTTTCGAGCTTTGGTTCAGTATAAGAGTGCTTCTTCTGCTACAAGCGATTAGGAAAGCGTTCTTGTTCTCTAGGGGTGAACCAATCTATAGAGGTTGTCGGAAGCCTCTACTTTCTCACTACTATATCAACAGGAGGAAAATTTCAACCAACTCATTAAATTAATGCGGACCCAGGGACTAAATAGATGTAAGTCCCCCTTCACGGATTGTATATGGGAATGCTCACCAGACATGGTGGGTACCGGTATGGAAAATATCCGGGGCGGACCAAAACCAGCAACAAACCAAAAATCCAGGAGCGTCTGTCTCAAAATGAGGGGCTTCCTGGTAGGCGTCTGTTATCCAGTTTAAGGTCGGCCGAATATTAAACACCTCTTTCTCTTTCAGTATGCAAATAGAAAGGACAACAATTAGATTTAAAAGAAATACTCTGCTGGTTATATCATAGCTTTGGTCCGTAAAGGCATAACTTTTGCGAGGTTAAGCTAGGTCAGGATCAAATTTAGTTTTAAGCTCCCAAATACAAATTTCAATAGGTGAATTAATAAAACGACCTATTTTTTATCTTTTCCGATCTTTGGGGCATTGTAGAAAGCTAAGCATTTTTTAGCATAGCTAACTACATTACGCACCGCTATTCCAATAGGAAAAGTAAAATATTATTGAAAAGTGAAAAATTACAATTTACAATTTACAATACAAACGCAATACAAAACAATACAATATAATGATGCTGACATTAAGTGACAATTCTTCCTACGGTTTCCCATAAGAGAACAAGAATTTGTAAAACAAATAAATAAAAGCAACAAAGAGTATCAAAACACATAAGTGTGGCTACCAATACTGCGAGCTACCGACTGCAAATTTAAGAAACAAGGAAGACAATGACGAAAGCATTTTATGAAAAATTATAATACTGCTGCAGTTTTTCGGTCTTTGATGCATTTCTCTCTCTTCGAAACTCAAGTCGGAGTATTTTTCCAATCAACGAGAAGAAGGAGAATACTAAAGTAGATCAAATAGCCCCAATATAAGCAACGATACGTTCGGTTAGCTTTTTGTTTAATGTTAAATATTATTTTTTATAATTTTAAGTACTTAATTTGAGATTTTTTAACACTTTGGGCAATAGTAAGGGTCTTAAAGAAGAGCAATATCCTTTTCAATCTTATTTTTTACGCAAAAATCACTTTATTATGTTGCTTTGGTGCGCTTTTAAAACGAGAAAATCAAAAAAAATATCG
This sequence comes from Neoascia interrupta, assembly GCA_947623515.1. Classification (NCBI taxonomy): domain Eukaryota; kingdom Metazoa; phylum Arthropoda; class Insecta; order Diptera; family Syrphidae; genus Neoascia; species Neoascia interrupta. The sequence goes on from OX392462.1 coordinate 178,046,436, forward strand.
CGCTTCACCCCAACGTGCATGAGAAGGAGTTTCGGACCTCCTATTGTTTTTTTTGTACATTTCAGAAGCTACTGGCTTTTTTAGTGTTGGTAAATCTCCAAAAATGAATTTTTGCATATATTTTTCACCCCTCCTCAACAAGTAAAATTTACTCCCACCCTACCTTACTGCCGATGCCCTACCTTAAATTAAGCCCTGTCTACGGCCCTGGTATTCGAAAACGGTAAACCAATCTGAATTTTGGTATTTGCAGCTTGAAGCCTCGGTGTAAAAAGATCTGCTCTATAAGACAGGATAGCTGTGGGTGTACATACTTGGCGAGCAGGGAATAATTCCGATGTCAATTATAGGTCGCTGTAGGTCTTTATGGTCGAAATCTAATCCTTCGGGAGGTTCTTGCTTTCTCAATTTATTGTGCAAGACACATGTTGCAGAGTTGTAAAAGACTGCAATATTTTGTAACGCAATCCCTGAATTCTTGGAAAGTATTTCACGTTTGGTGATGCCTTTAATTGACTTCATTGCATGACAAAGACTTCATCATAGAAATCTATTCATTCTTTTTTAAGTCTTGACTGGATCAGTCCTTACGGCCAATTTTAGGATTGAAATCAATTAAATGAAATTCTTCAGACTTACATTGCATTCTTTAAAGTCACTTTGAAGTCTTTACCATTCACTTGAAGTCACCCGCCTGTAGTTGAAGTCTTTGGAACATCAAAGTTTTTGATGAAGTCTTTCGAACTTCAAACATTTTCGTTGAAGTCTTTGGAACTGGAAACATTTTCGTTCTTAGTAGTAAGAACTAGAAAAACACAAATTAGGTTTAAGAAATACTAAGCTTTAATTAAAAAATAAAACTTTTCGAAAATATCAAAACGTTTTTAAGAAAAGAAGGGTCGAAAATGCATGACGTTTTTCAAAGTGTTGGAGGCCAATATAAAATCAATATTGAACACACGTATAAAGCAACTTAAAGTAAACCAAGTGCTTAGGTCATATTTTTCAAAAACAGTTTGAGTACTGTAGCTTTGACGCATTTTCGAAAAAAAAAATCGCAAAAACGCATGAAAAAACGTGTGTGTCCCCTTGTCTCCGGTGCTGTTTAGTGGATTTCTATGAAAAAAATCACACGTATCAGAAATAATTCAAAATTTTAAGGAAAATTGTAGCGGATTTCGAAATTTCAAAATCTTCTGAGATTTAACTCAAAAACATAAAAGCACTTTCAAAAACAATTTTTTTAAGTCTTCTAGTTGCTTAACGGTATAAGCGATCTTTTTCAGATTCGGTTAAAGTACAAAGCTTACAAAAAGAAGGAAGGGTGCGTTAACATTTTTTTAAATTGCCGCTTTTAACCTGAGTTTTTAGAAGCCTGTTTACCATTTACGCATAAACCGGTGGCCATAGAATTAACAAAAAAAAATCCAAGGCTAGTGCTGGTGGTTGTGCTATTGGAAAAAAGTTTTTATTATCAAAAGGTTTTATTATCAAAAGAACGCATGTCTCCCCCTCTATCTCCCAAACGGTATAAAGTGTAATTTTTAAATTAACATCGGGCATAGTCCATCTTCATAAATTTTATACAAAACTATAGCAGACTTCGAATATTCAAAAACTTCGAAGATTTAACTGAAAAACGTGAAAACATTTTGGAAAACTATTTTTTAAAGATTTCTAGTTCCTTAACGGTTATGACAACCTAGTTTGGCTGTCGTATGTAATGTTTAAAAGGCAAGCGAACTGCATGAAAAACGTTTCAAAATCGCCGTTTTCGACCCTAAGTTTTTAAGCCCATTCAAACAAGCGAAATAACAGCATATTTTTACGTTTTCTCAGAAATCCATGTCAGCAGAATTTGAGAAAAGTGGCAAATGCTAGCACAGGTGGTTGTAAAATTTATCAAAAAGTCTAACTGTAATTAAAAATAACCGAAATTGCTGTTTTATGGGTTTTAAATTATAAAAATCCAAAAAAGGCCAAGAAAGAGTATGTCCTTTCCTCTATTTTCGTAAAGGTAAAGCTTTTTGCCAGCTTTTTTTTAGAGTAACGAAACCCAATATAAAATCACCCAATATAAGAACAGTAGACAGCACTACGAAAAAAGTATATTACAGACTGTAAAATATATCCAGATATAATTTTAATAAATAAATAGAATGTTACACACACTGCGCAATATAGATGATGACCATAACCTTCAACAAAAGCCGACGGACCGCTGCGCGTATGTTTTCATACTTTTTTATTTTTATTTTTTATTTTTGTTTAAAATTTACTTGAAGCTCATTACGAAATTTCCTGCTATGAAAATTGCATACAATACTGGTTGCGTACTCTAACTCACTACCCTGTGCACTCTTACCCTGACTTCGGGGCAAGAGTGCGCAAGCTGACCATGTTTAGCTTTTCAATAAAAAAGAATTGCACTTTTTAAAAAGTTTTCTGTTTGATAATGCTTATTGTTCCGGAAATGTAGCGATATAAAACGGAAATTTCACTCAAGTGTGTAGCAACTTTAACTTTTTCAGTATTTGCACCCAAAGTAAAAAAAGCGCACTCTTACCCCAAACGACTCTAAATATTTTGGTGTTCTTATATCTCACAACCTCGACCTACTCGACTACATATTAAAACGTACAATATGGCTAAGGTGGCAATTTTTATGGAAGTTTTACAGCAATAGCTATCTGGACTCCTCCTCAAAATTCTGGATATTCGAGGCTACCCTAAACATTTGCCTCTGCTATGATCGCCAGGTTTTCGGTTATCAACAGTTTAAGGAAATAGAAATGGTACAGCCTTCATTCTTTAAACACATTCTTAAGCGTCTCCACTCAGTTAACCCCAACTAACGCAATCCATATCGAGGCAGGATCCCCTTAAATTAGCACAAGGAGTCTCATGGCTAATGCTGAGCTAACTACATTCTTAAGGTTTCCCGCTTCCAACATTCAAAGGCAAGTGAAGATATACGCACTGCAGTGTAGGCTATCGCCCTTTAAGAATGTGTTTAATTTTGTAAGTAAAATAAGAACTACTTTATTAGAGTTGTAATTTAACAATTTGAAACTTAGTAATTAATCTGGGGTGGAGTCAGCTATGGTGATCTGTGATGTTTACAGTTTATGACAGTCAATGTGATCAAACAAAATAATTCGTCTGCGTAAGGTGATCACAAAAATATTGTTCCGAATCGTTACTTTATTTAGGCTTGTGATGTAAGAACACTGATTTTTATTTGTACATGTAGAAAGTCAGCCTAAGAGTAGGCAAAAACAACAACTTACGAGAAAGTTTGAAACCTGAAGACCAGCGGTTTTTGACGGTGATTGATCGGGAGCTGTCACAAGAAAATTGTGATGATCACAGACGAATTTTTGTGATTTATGATAGTGACTGTAACGTCAACTCTCGGTAGACGGGTTAAAATGCCATGCTTTGTTATTTTATTATATCGCTTTATATGACTTATCTTTATTAAAATAAATCTAATCTTATCAATTTAATTTATTTGGAAAATGGAACCGATTAGAATAGGCCAAGCTGGAGCAATAGTAAAGGAACTGCGCCGGCCGGTCATCAGGAAAGCTGAGCTTGGAGTGGAAGCAAAGAACTCTGTTTTTAATTCAGTGGTCGTTTCGACCCTCATCTATGGTCATGAAATTTGGGTAATGACCGAAAGAATTAGATCGCGTGTACAAGCTGCCGAAATGAGATTCCTAAAGTGCGGTGCTGGTGTTACTCTAAGGGACAGAGTGAGAAACGTCAGTATTCGTGGGAATCTTAATGTTGAGCAGCTACTTCTCCGAGTGGAGCGATCAATTCTTCGATGGTTTGGACACGTTTTTCGCATGCCCCCTGACAGACTTCTTAGACAGGTCATGCTAGCCGAGATGCGAGCGCGTCGCCCCCTGTTAGGCCAAGAAACAGGTGGTGGGATCAGGTAAAGAACCTCTTTGAGTCCCGCCTGGGGATTGCGCCGGAGTCTCTTGAGTTGGTGGCGGAGGATCGAGAGAGATGGAAAGACCGTTTAGCCACCCTCGCTCCGCGACCCTTTTTAAGCGATAAGCGGCACTCGAAAATGATGATGATGAAATGGAACCGTCGAAATGCTACGATGGCATAGGCTGATATCGTGATTAATCTGCACATAATATCGTATAAAATTATGTCATACCTTAAAGAAGGGCCGGTTTTTCAGTCCGAGATCATCCGAGCTTCCGAGTTAAACTTTGATTTACCCTAAAAATGAGTTTTTCAGTGAACTAAGATCTGGCATTAATCTCGGCTTAACTCCCCGAATTTGGTGAGTTAATCTCTTATCAACTCTGGAGAACAGTATGAATTTCTTTGAATGTTTTTTTCATTTTTGCGTGGAATGGCAGTTGATTTGCGTATTTCTTTGAAAAATGACATCTGAGAATAACTCGAACTTCTTTTCCTATGTTTTTCTATGTGATGGAGTCTATGTTTATGGAGTTAGCTCTGCACTGAAAAACTGATCGCTGGGTTAACTCCAGATTCGCTTTGTTATGGGATTAACATATCTTGGTTTAAGATGGGCTTAACTGAGCACTGAAAAACCGGCCCTTAAAGGATTTTCTCTTAAATTGTGCTGACAATGGTCCAAAGCAGTCCACAAGTAGGTACGTGCGTTAACGGCTGGATAGAACTCAAGTGCTAAATATAAAATAAAAAGAGTGGGATGAGATGCTGGTGTGTTAATTTCTTTACATAGAAGGGGACCTACAATTTTTTGCCGAATCTGAATGGCACTTTGAGAAGTTTTTCAAGACAATTGATACTCTCGGAGGGCTTGTCAAACCCTTAGCGGAGGTGGGGACCGTGGAAAAGAACAAGTCTTTTTTTTCAGGTGACGATGGCAGGATTCGAACCCAGACCTCCAGCGTAGTAAGCACACACACTAACCACTACACCACGGCACCCCACAACTCAAGTGCTAAACGAGCGTCTAACCAGAAGATCACCCATTTTCGGTTGCGTAGGTGCTTTACGATGCTTGCATATGTTGCATTTGGATTTAATCCTCTTCGCGAATCCTTTTCACGATCCAAACCGTTTTACGAGTGTCCGAGGTTTTTGTCTCCGCCTTCATAAGGTAAAGACTATGGTAAAATTGTGTACATAATGATTTCATTCAGAGGTTTTGTTTTTTTGGTCGATCGAGAGTTTTAACCGCTGCTTTCTTGATTCCAACAGCAGATTCTTACGCAAAGCTTAGATAAATGCCTGTACAGCATGTGATTTATGACAACCAGCACAATGATTTGAAAAACATAAACAAAGATGTCAGGTATTTTTCTCACGAAAGTCGGATCTAGTCTGAGAACAATTAGCACCGCAATTCACTCCAAAAGTATCTATCTTCCAGCGAGGGGAAGCTAGATTGTACACAAACTCAATTCATCCATTCCAGTTGAGTGCGATTTTCAACAGCACAACTCTGTTTCTGTCGGCTATGCGAATGGAACCGGCAGTGACAGACTTAGCTGCGCTGCTTCGCACTCAACAACTGCAACGCGGGGTACTTGCGAAAAAATTCAAAGCCAAAACAATAGGCAAGATCGCACCGATCGATCGTGCTACCTACCCGCACTGCATTGCCATAGGTTGTTTATTTTTATTCATTTCACCAAGAAGATCTGACAAATTGGATTCGTCTGGAAATCGTGGTGGCTCGTCAGTGTGTGTGGTGAATTTTCGTGTCGAACTGGAAAAGATCAAAAGGAATAATTTTGGTAGATTTTATTCAACAAGCTGTAGCGCCGCGCAGGCCGCCTGCTTCTATGCTAACTGTTGTGTTGTGAAGATCGGGATGAAAGTGGTTTCACCAAAGCAGCAAAATCTTTGAAAATAAATCGCCTTGTGCGTTTTCTTGTCGGCATCCGACAGTCAGTCGTCAAGAAATATTGCGCACAGATGCTGGTGTTTTTCGATTGATCGCGGAGTCAAGATCTGTGGTGTTTTTTTTTTTTTTAAGAATGAAGTAAGATTTTTTTTTCTATAATGACCGTGAAGAATGTACCCCGAAGCAGGTGTGGGCTTAACAAAATGTTATAGTGACGTTTGATGATCGTGCTGCCTTTAACAAAGAATAACTAGTGGGCTTGAGTGGTGATCCAAAATCGAAAAATATCTTTTCAAAATTACCCGATAAAATAACAGGTGTTTGGTTTTTGCCCATTGTGTATGGCATACATAATTTTGTTTTCGAATGCATTCCATACCTAGTTCGGCGACAGTTGTTGCGTGGAAGTGAGTGTCTTTCGGTGAGGCTAAATATTTTTTGAAAATCCTGATTTGGGAAAGAAGTGTGAAAAAAGCAAAGAAAAGTGCAGTTCTAGTGTTGCCTTCACAAAAAATTGGATTATAACAAAATTGGATTAAAGAACGGATTAAGCAGCATCTATATACTTAACTAAATGAATACGTAAGTCTTCTTAGAATCAATATGATTAACGGTACCTACTAAAACCAGAACTGTTGGAATTCTCAAAACATGAAAGTTTCGCGATCGTCCTATAATTGCAAAAATAATTTCAGGCAGAAAACTTACAAGCCGCAAATTAATTTAAGCGATCGACGAATTAACGATCACCGATGGACCAAAGTCAATATTTTCGCCAAGGAATTTCCATGGTTTCAGGGCCAGACCGAGCTATATTTGCGCCCTGTTGCCGTTCTATCTTTTGCGCCTTCTTTGTTGTAGTTATTGTGTCTATATTTTTTGTTTCAAAAAAACGACTTGAAAATAGAAAATTCATTACTTTCTTTTTGATAAAAAGGTAGGGATCCTGTTCGTTGACAGTTTTTAATTTTGCTTCTTAATAGAAAAAGTCTTAAAATAAAAAATAGGAAAATCCCGAGTTAAAACTTGGCAATAAAATATTAGTGGGGTATAAAACATATTTTAATTGCAAAGTTAACCAAACATCGTTCTTTTACATCCCGTCTCTACATTATTGGAACATGTTTTTCTTTTTAATCGTTGGAAAATTATCATTTCCAAAAACTTTTGAGTGTATCTACACCGCACCTGATTTCAACATTTCACCCTAAATTTTTAGCGTTTCGCCATTATATTTTTCTGGATTTATAAATGCTGAATTTCAGTTAGATTCCTCGAATTGAAAATCCTCTCAAACCTCCGAATCTCTAAATTTTGAGAAAATTTAAGGCAGTTGACAGAAAATACTCAAACAAAGCGTTTTTAGTTCGACATAACTCGATAAAAATGCTCTGGGATATATTTTTAAACAAAAAGTAAGCAAATTATAATGACAATTTAAGCTAAAGCCGCGTTGTCACAAGCAACGTAAAACAGGAACAGAAACAGAATCTCATACATTAGCAACTGAAACCTTAATTTGCTGAATGCTTTTGCGTTGCTAATGTATGAAATTCTGTTTCTGCTCCTGTTTCTGTTCCTTGTAACAACGCGGCTTAAGGTAGAGTGGGTACTAAATGGATCAGATTTTGACGCCGATTGTCATTTGAAACGCTGAAATTCCAGTGGAAACAGCGAAATGGGATTTCGAAATTTTTCCCCTAAATATTGAATTAAGGTTAAGGTGCGTGTGTAAATATGTATACTATAATTTGTTTTACCGGGTGATATATGCTCATGTGCGATGGTCCAATGACGTGAAACTGGATCATCGCACACGAGCAGACCGAATCGAATTCTGCCGAACTTTAAAAGCGGTTATTATGCATTCACGGGATTCCGAAATGGGTGACTCATCGACACAATGGGCACTTTTCAGTCGAAATTTATGTTGGGGAACAAGCCTTACCTGTTACCTTCGAGGTATTGAGGTTTTACGGACGCAGCCATTACATCCACATCAAAGGATTCTGCATTGTTGGATGGCGCGTGCGATTCGGGCGCCATTTTTGCGGGAACGATTTGGACTGTGATTAGTGACTGTTTACTGTGTTAAACGAGCAATACAAAATCGACTTTTGATGTAGCCAGGTTGACGGTTTGAAACTGGGGAACGTCCGATTGCGTAAGGAGGGCTAGCACAAACAGCAAGCACGACAGACACTTTGCAGAATGCGCTTTCAGGTCATCCAATGTCTCGTTTTGGCTAGGGATAGTATATAGCCTGCTTTTACTGCTTCAGTCATCTTTATTTGGAGCTCTTTGTCATCCTTACGAAGAACCTTAGCTGTAATAAAACAGCCTCGTACCAAGTGTAGAGTATCGGGCACAAGGAATGTGAATATCTTAATGAAAGACTAGAGACCTAGAGTTCATCTTACTAGAGGGTTCATAATAAACTCGTCATAAACTCATCTTCCAAACACGTAGAGAAAATATTCATAGGCGCCCCAAGTTTTAGTGAGGAATAAAAGATTACACCCTTATGGAAGAACTCAACAAAAGGTAGTTGGTAACCCGAGCTAATACCTCGCCCTCAAAGCCTGAAGCTTTCCTTCCAAGCTACTGGCTGGAAAGAGCTCAGGTCTGATGCAAAAAACTTGTATGGAATAACAACCATATATAGCTCCAACAAACAAGCTCTATATTTAACAAGTAAACAAGCACTATACTTAACAAATAAACAGCAGTCGCTTCAAAATTTCTAACCTTGCATTGTAAACCTAGGAAACACTTGAGCAAACTCGTTGTACCTGAAGATAGGATTAGTCTTCTAAGACTGAAAAGATTTTGCAGTCCTGTGAGGTATTGAACCATTTGAAATGGGAATAAGTTAAATCTCTGTTAACATACCTCTCTGTCTCATGGGACGAGATATCCACCAGAGACCCACATCTCAGTGCCAGATTTCTTCCTATAGATGAGAAACTGGACTAATGTGTTTATCGAGGGAGCAAACCTTTTCAAGTCTCAGTAGATGCAGAAGCACGCTAGATCAATCAGGTTACAGCCACCGCATGCGTTGCATTCTAGCTCTTCTGCCTTATTAAGTGTCGCTACACAGATCGGACAGTTCGATGTGAAATTTCCTCCTCCATTCCTTGTCTAATGCAAACGGGACCGTCCCTTTGAGAAAGTCCATTCTGCACTGTAAACCGGAACTGAATGCTGATGTCTAATAAATGGCACAGTTCTTCCTTCTGAACCTAAGAAATAGGCATTTTAAAAGTTATTTTTCGTCTGATCTCTGGTATATGTCGCTCTCTGAAAGTTGAAGACTGGGTACACCCAAGAAAGTTATAGCATATACGACTAAGTCGCCTAAGTCGCATCATTTTCGATGCTTGTGATGGCTTCACTTACATCACACATCATGACTGCGTTCTTCCAGAGTAGTAGGACCTGTTACTACCAAGTAATGTCAATGTGGTCTGCGTATACGAGTTATTGTACAGGCTTTTGAAATATCGAGTCTTTTAAAACATTAATGGTTCTTTTTCAAAAACCAAAAGCTACAAAAAGAAATGAAAACGCTAAGCGTGAGCAACTGCCTTGTTGGCTTAATCTCACAGTGGGCAATTCTACACAATCCAGATGGTAAAGATGAGCGTTTACTCGCCACAGGATCATTCTTTGTGCTATTCAGTACAAGAAATCAGCCAGCGAAATATGAAGCCACCTTAAGGCGTTAGCTTCCTCCTTGCTAGAGCGAGGCCTTAGTAACAACTCTTCCAGTCTAGAAGCCCAGGAGCCCAATAGCAGGTTTTCTAGACCAGCAAATGTCCCCGCGATTTTGGGTTTCAACAGCTACCATGAAACTCCCACCAGGGGGCCTACCTCTTTTAGGCAGAAATGAACCAGGCCGACTACCGACAAATCAAAAAAAAATCTACCTGGCCCATGGGCTCTCTGTCTCCCATGGTTTCAGACTTTAGGTCCCGATGGAGCTTCGCACCCACGAAGGTCACTTCCAGATGGACAGCCTTAACTGCCCGTGGCGTGGCAGCCACACGAACGCTCTCTCTAGGATTGCATAAAAGAAGTGGAACGATTCCATTCGGACGTCGACCGATAAGCTGCCTAATGTGAACAGACGCTTCTTGGAATTAAATAATGTCAGCGGGTTCGTTAAGCCCGTAACCTCACCAAAGTGAGGCGCCCAATTGTCGATGAATGCGACAATTCTAACTCCCTGTTTCGTTGAGTAAATACTTGTCAAATAGCTTTGAGTTCATTCTGAATTGTATCACTTATGTTAACCTTTCCGAGGCTTCGTAGTGTGTTTAGACTCGTATGTTTGGTAATTAAAATGCTTCAATATATTTCTTAAGGTTGTTTATGCTCCACTTAAGGTAACTTTCCATTCGCAAGCGAAAAACCAATACAATTTTAATGCCAAAAATGCACCAGGCAAAGATTAGACCAGGCTTAAAGCAATCCCAGTATCCACCGTCTAATAAGTAGGTGTAGAGATTTAGAGTTCGATGTTTGACACCGAATGAGTTTTTAGTTTAAAAGACCTACGATTCCTTCCAACCGAACGTATCGTTGCTTAAATTGCGTAAATTTTATTTAATATTAAAAAATTAGAACAATTTACAATTCTGCAAACATTATAACAATGGCGGGTAGAAACACCACCTACCTACGATTTCTTTCGGGAACGATTTTTACTCCTTTTTGGCGCCCCTTTGGTTTAGCCCCTTGTACGCTTGCACGCATCGTAAATGTGGTTCGTCCGGCTCTGCTTGCCCGGTAGAGTCCTGGCGGTTGCGACTTACGGGTCAACATAAATTCTTTACTCACAAATACAAACCCGTTTATGGAATTTACACCGTCAGCACGCAGGCCCAGTGCAAAACCATTTTTTTTTTTTGTAAAGATCGTGCCTGCTTCATTAAAGCCGTGTCGTCGTTGCGTCTTGCTTCATCGTTCGTTAGATCCCACTCAAGCCGGCATGGCATGTCGTCGTCGGTCAATTTAAATTCATTCATACAAAAACTTTTTTCCTAACTTGTTTATATTAGACCAGACACACAACCTGCCTTTGCCGAAGTCCGTAACCATAACATTTATAGGTATGATCGCGTATATCAAGAATGAACGGAATGACCTTAACAGTCGCTTTGTGAATAGAGAGCCTGTATGGACTTGGGCCGGAGTCTCTTTCCGTTCAATATCGATTATTGTAGCGTAGTTAAAACTAGAATGACACTCTATTCATTAGTCGCTGCGGGGCGTGTGTCGGTGTGTGTTTTCGGTGCTAATTAAGTGCAAATATGTTCAATGGAATTTTAGTAGGTATTCCAACGACTTGTGTGTGACTGTGTTTGTGCAAAGGCCGTGATTTAAAAAAAAAAACAATAACTATAGATTATTTTTACCCGAAGATATAAGCAAAAGAGAAGAGGCGGGTAAAGCAATAAAGAAAACATGCCGTGTGTATCTGTTAGGTCCAACCTGTTTTCCATCCATGCCTAAAGTATCTAACATTATACGGAAGAGGAAAAAAAGATTTAACTAACCACTACAACACTATAAAACGCATCTGTTGGATGGAAATTCTTTGAAAAACTACTGTTGGATAGCAGATGCAGACGCATATGTCTGCCTGAGTTCTTGCTGTGAGTTGCTCTGCATCTGCACATCTATATGCATCCACACGTCTTTGAAGAACCTTTAGAATAAGCCGACTCGAATGGTTGGGTCGCCTCTTTTGCATAGACTCTTAAAATGACAACAATTATGCACAATAGGCAAGCTGCAGACTTCTCCTATTACTGCCCTTGAAATTTTGTGCGTGTGTTGTCTTCTAGTTTGTCGCAATTAGTGAGTTTGAATTCGAAAACGGGTTACAAATTTAACGGATTTGTTTGTGGTGCTTATTTGATTTATTCATGAGCACGAGCACAAGTTCTTTTGTGTTGGGGTTTTCTCTGTTTGTTTTCGTTGCGTAATAATTTGAGGCTTAAGCGAGGTTTTGAGACGACCTAGAGAGTGCGAAAAAATTGTTTCGTGATTTGCTAATATTTACATATGCTACAAAAATGTTATCAGAAGCTTTTATAATTTGTGTTTTGAATGTTGAAACGACATGTTTCAAATTATGGACTCTGTGCAGCGGGTAGTGGGTTTGAATCCCGGCCGACGCACGCAGTCGCAAACAAGTTTTTTACGGCTCTGACTTCCTGAGGGGCCTCAAAAACTTTTCAAATGTAATGGGTTATTTATTATCACCTGCTTGTTAATCCTTTTGAAGGAATATGCAAAAAAAAAAAACAGAACCTAGCCAGCCACAACCCTAAGATTAGTCTTATTTAAGACCGAATGATAAGCTTATAAAAACCAATGAAAGTCCTTTTGCGTGGCAGATATGCTTGAGCCTTAATTTTTGAAGTTATGAGGGAGTCACCGTCTAGATTAAACTGGATGATTAAATAGCAAAAAAAAAAAACAACTGGGAGGGTTACAAATCCGCTTAGGTGATTTGTTGGATGACCCATCCCAATTGACCACTGTCAATCTCCGAAATACAGCATAAATCTTGGTTGTTAAATTAAAGTTTCTATTTACTTTTAGAAATTGTCAGTTAAAAATCTCCTACCCCCTGGCATAAACCCTTTTCAATAGCATCGTTTATATACCCTATTCCACAGGAATGCAGGACCTATATTAAGTTTACGATAGTTTACGAATAATGACGATAAACACCCAAGACCTTAAGGGCATATAGTCGAGACCGAATTCCGAGTCGAATGGACCATGTCCGTCCGTCCGTCTGTCCGTCCGTATATCACCAATTTTTAGGCTTTAAATTTTGAGCTAGGTAGCTGAAATTTTGTACGTAAGCTCTCTGTCAGCATAACAAGCGTTAACATTTTTCAAAATCCGCCCACAGACACGCCCACAATCGGTCTAAATGTGCAACAACCTCCGGTGCTTTTAAGACTGTAAGACGTCGTGAAGAGCTTATTTAGCATCTTCTTATGATTACAAGTCATAAAAAATAAAAGTAAAGTCCCCAGACCGCCCCTTGTGGGCGTGCCATCGATTGAAAGTCTTATCTTTCAAATGCAATTTATTCAATATTTTTGTTCCAAATGGAAATTTTTTTTTTTAAATTTCTTTCATACGAAGTTTTGAGCCACGCTTACATTTGGAGGCAGAATTTAGAAAAACCTCCCATATTCCATAAAACATGGATTTCGACTACTTTTTAGCCTCACTCAAGTAAGAAAAAGAAATGAAATTTAGCACATTAGCTTTACCGGATTTTTTACTAAATTCCGTTCTTATAAATTTTTTGGCCACGCCCATGTTTAGAGGTTGATATTACGAAATTATTGAATTTTAACCAAAAAATTACTTTTTTGTCATCGAATTAAAGAATAATTGTTCAAATGCAATTAAAATACTTAAAATGTTATGTTAAAAATACTTGTTTCTACATTTGGTTCATACAAAGTTTTGGGCCACGCCCACATTAAGAGTCAGAATTCATTCAGAATTTAATTCAAAAACATGGATTTCGGCTGCTTTTGAGCTTCACTACGGATAGAATAAGAAATTAAATTTAGCACATAAAGTACACCAGATACTATTTCAGATTTTGTTCACACAAAGTTTTCGGCCACGCCCATTTTTAGAGGTCAATTTATGAAGTTATTGAAATCATTGAATTTGAACCAAAAAAATAAAGCTTTGCGTACGTTTAAGTCAACATTTTAGTCAATTTTTTACATTTTAGTCAACAATCTGATAGGCACATATCAGTGTGGCTTTAGGCCAGGAAAGTCCACCATCGATCAAATATTCACACTGCGGCAGATCTTGGAGAAAACCTAGGAATTCCAAATCGATACACACCACCTCTTCATCGATTTCAAGGCCGCGTATGACAGCATCTATAGAGACGAGCTATATAGCGCAATGTCTAGTTTTGGCATCCCTGCCAAACTCGTCAGTCTGTGCAGGATGACGATGGAAAACGGCAAAGACCTCACCGAAAGGATGACGGCAAAGACCTCACCGACCCCTTTGATGTCAAAAAAGGATTTAGACAAGGCGACGCGCTGTCATGTGACTTCTTTAACATCATACTTGAGAGAATTGTGCAGAACTCTCGCGCCAACACCAGAGGTACAATCTTTCAAAAGTCCGTTCAACTACTCGCATACGCAGACGACATTGACATAATCGGTAGAACAAAGCGTGATGTCAGTGAAGCCTTCGTGAGTATTGGGACGGAAGCGGCGAATATGGGTTTAGCAGTCAATGAGGGCAAAACCAAGTATATGCTGTCATCAAGAAAAGACACCCAACACCGACGTCTTGGACAAAACATCACCATCGACAGCTATAACTTTGAGGTAGTTAGGGACTTTGTCTACCTGGGTTCCGCTATCAATTCAGACAATGACACCAGCGCTGAAATCAAACGAAGGATAACTCTTGCCAATCGCGGTTTTTTTGGGTTAAGGAGGCAATTGAGTAGCAAAGCCCTCTCTCGGGCAACTAAAGTGTCCATGTAAAAGACCCTCATCATCCCAGTCCTGTTTTACGGTGCAGAAGCATGGACCCTGTCAAAGGCGGATGAAAACACTTTAGGCTGCTTCGAGAGAAAAATTCTTCGGACGATTTACGGTCCCGATACGGAGACGACGATTTACGGAGAGTGGAGGAGGAGATATAACATCGAACTGTACGGACTGTACAGCGATACCGACCTAGCCAAAAGAGTCTAAGCACAACGTCTACGATGGCTCTAGATGACCCATCTAGAGCGGATGGACACTAACGCCCCGGCCCGGAAAATCTTCGAATCCACACCGCAGGGACGGCGCGGTAGAGGAGCACCGAGACTCAGGTGGCTGACGCAAGTGGAAGGGGACCTCAGCCAACTTCGCGTGCGAAGCTGGGGATGGCTAGCTCGAGACAGAGCTGGCTGGCGAAGCTTGTTGGCTGAGGCCCAGGTCCACCCCGGACTGTAGCGCCACCTTAAGTAAGTAAGTAAGTACATTTTAGTCGCAAACTTGGACATTTTCGGTTAAAGGGGTTGGACATGCCATGCCCCATTAAAAAAAAAGTAAACAAAAACTTATAAGGAATAACTTTTTTTTTATATTTTAAATGATGCATAAATGGTAACGGGTAGGAAAACAAGAAAATAAACGAATGAAAAGGAGAATAGGAATGGAAAGGAGAAAAGGATTGGAAAGGAGATTATGAATGGAGAGGAGAATAAGAATGGAAAGGAGAAAAGGAGATTATGAATGGAGAGGAGAATAGGAATGGAAAGGAGAAAAGGAATAGGAATAGGGTATACTACTATTAAAGCTATTACATACGCACTGTTGCACTTACTCACTGGTTTTTATATTATTTTGTAATATAGAGAAATAATCACCGTAGAGCCCCAAGACCTTAAGGGCATATAATCGAGACCGAATTGTAAGTCGAATGAGCCATGTCTGTTCGTCTGTCAGTAGTTTTTAGGCCTTAAAATTTGAGCCAGGAACTTGAAACTTGATTACTGTTCTTTCTAGGTCCCGAAGCAGTACAAGTGTAAACATTTTTGAAATCCCCCCACTGACACGCCCACTTTTCTTGTTAGCATGAAAAATCAAAGTTGTTGTAGGAAGCTAATATTTAGTATGCGATATCCTCGCTTATGTTTATTGTGATTGGGCGTTTAAAAAAAAGCGAAAACTGCCCCCTTGTAGGCGTGGTCATACTATATGAATTCTAATAAACGGTTTTTATTTGATATATTTGCTTTAAATCCAAAAAACTTGCACTATAAAATGTGCAGATATTAGCGTAAGCTATCAAATCAAATGAATTAATTGTTGCCACACCCACTTTTGGGGGCGTTTTTAAGTAAAAAATCAAATTTTTAATATAAAACTGCGATCAACATGTGTATACTACATATGATAAAAAAATATGATAAAAAAAATATGTTATTGAAAAGAAGATTCTTAACTGACAAATTTTTAACTTATTTAAAGTAAACAGAAACTGAAATTTAACAACCAAGATTTTTAACGCTTTTAAGAGCTTGCAATGGTCAATTGGGATGGGGTATGCAACGATTCGCCCAGGCGGATTGGAACCCTCCCACTAGTTTGTTCATATTTTTCATCAGAAACACGTTTTTATGGATTTTTTATGCAACACCAAAAGTGGGCGTGGCAAAAATTTATTCCTTTCAGTTGATAGCTTACACACATATCTGAACATTTTGTAGTTATTTTTTGGACTTAAAGAAAATATATCGAATTAAAACTGTTTATAAGAACGCGAATTTAACATGACCACGCCCACATGGGGCGGTTTTTTTTTTTAAATGCCAATCGCAATACACCTAAGCGGCGATTAAGACTACAGTTTTTACTTATTTCACGGTCTTAAATATAAGGAATTAAATATAGAAATAGAACCTTCGAATATTGTGAATGATTGAATTGAATCCTTCTCTTTCGTTTCGCTCATTTGACCAAATATTATGGAGAAAGAAAAGTATGTCTGGTTTGTACCGATTCGTTGCGTTTATTTGACGGAAAAAAGTTTGATATTGGGAACGGTTTACTTTTTTATTCGTTTCGTTCGTTTGATCGGAAAAAAAAGGATTTATATTGGGAACGATTGATTTGCCCAACCAGGAATGCAATCACAATAACATGTTGCTGTTAAATATTAGGTTTCCAAGCTTACTTCAGCTTAATTGGGGTTTTTTTTTTGCAGTTTTACTGAGATGATTTGAGCTTCAGACTTCATTCGAACCCGACTCCTTTTTGCTAACCACTAACCCCGCTGAAGGGTGCAGATCCAACCGGCCAGTGGTATCAATCATGAATACCTCTGTTTATTTTGAAATTTTTGTGACTTTCCTACTTTCTATTCATTTTAATTTGAGCTTTTTATTGAAGAAAAAATATATGAATGTGATAAATTAATATTTTCCTTTAGAAAACTCTTCCTTTAAAATTCTACACGATAGACGATTGAGCGATACATTACCTTAGTGAGCATTAAATAAGCATAACCTTCTTAGGTTAACGCAGGTTAAATCCTTAGCTGCCTAGAGGTTATTGCTTATAACAGTGGTGTTTTCTCATAAGCCCTGGCCGGATGTTCATTTATTGATAGCAGGCACTTAATTTTGTCCTCGTTTAGTTACTTTCTACTGACATAATAGCACAATAACCAGGACATGTGTGCCCTTCTGTTTTAGATTGATGAACTGCACGTAGGTCAGGACACTTTTATTCATATCATAAAAAAATCATAGTCGTGTAAACATTTTTACAACACACGCAGGCATTATAGTATCTCTTTGTTAACACAACTTTTAATTATGGCCTCAATCAATAACCTGAATCAATAGCAGCTATCTACTGTGGACATGGGCAAGTATAGCCATCAGGTATGCCTACTTATTAAGTCTTTAATTTTCGGTCAATGACTTTTAACCGCACTGCATGGTAAGTGATTATATCCAGATATTAAATTAATGTAGGCTGGTGTTAATTTTGGGCCAATAGTTACGGTTTCGCCTTAGCGGATTGCGTGGGCTATGTTATATATGTACCTTGCGAGATGCCCTACATCAAGTGATGCACTTTTAAGTTGTTTAAACTTTATAAGCTGATTTTTTCTTTATTTGGCCTCGAGTGTGGGAGTAACCTACAGTAACTCTTACTGTACCTGAAGGTCGTCATCGACGGTTAAGAATCTTGGGGAGATAATGATAAAAAAACAATTGTAACGCTTAAATAAGTGGTAATTTCTGCGTTAAAGTGTTCATTGTAGGCGATTTGAATAAAATTCCGATTTCAATATAAATCAAATTATTTATGGATTTCAAACTCTTAATGGCTTTGATTGGCTTTTCATCTATGCCCGTTGGATCACTGCAGCCCCGGATCTACGATTTTTCCGAACAAGGGCAAAGACTTGATTTTGACGCCCCTCTTTCACAGCACTTTCAATATAGTAAAATAATAAAAAAGAACAATTTTTGTAAGCTAATGTTACTTGGTTTTGTAACTGCTTAGATCTTATCTCCAGTCCTCTAATCGTCCAAGTCAATCTTGGCATTTACTTTTCAATCTTGAAAGTAAACGAGAATAAATCTACGGTTTAGGACAAAACTCCACTGTTGGTAGCAGCAACTATAGTTAAGGAGTACACCTACATAGGTTGGAGTTAACGTGATCAGCCCTGGAAATCTATGCTATTTCGGTATGGAAAATAAATGGGTTCAAAGCTCCTCTCACGAAAGAAAAAGTGTAAGCTCTATAAAATCCTTATTCTGCCGGTTCTGCTTTATACCGACGAGATTTGGACGATAAGCAGAGAATGAGAAATCATGCTCGGCCAATTCATGGTCCTGTGTGCGAGGAGGGCGCATGGAGGAGAAGATACGACCGCGATTTTTATGCGCTGTAGTAAGATGTGGACGCAGTTTAAAAAGCCAAAACACGAAGACTATATTGACTTGGCTTGGTCACATGTCGAGCGGATGGACAACAACGCTCTTGCCAAGAGGGAATTCGAATCTAAGTCCCCAGGTTCAAGACGACCAGGAAGACTTAACCTCCGTTTTTAAGGACTATTTCGCCTCACTTTGTGATAATAAATATGATTAAAGCCATGTCTCCACCGGGCACTAATCCACAAATCACGTGTAACCATACAAATTTAAATCCTCTCGACAAGCAATTAAAAATAAATCCTCTCAAAAATCCAACACAAACCTATTTTCTGCACCTTTGTAACCTTTTCTGGATCAAAAAAGGAATCTGAAATTGTCCCTGTACGACAGATCTGTCACAAGTACGTTTTCTATTGTGATTTTTACAGCGAAAATCGTTTTTCGCTCCTGCGAAATGACATCGCCACTCCCTTTTAAGAGCTAAAATGACAGAAACAGAGTGTTCGTACCAAGTTAATCCTCCATTTGTCCGGTGTAGCCACTTTGGGATTTATTTTTAATCGTCTCCCGCTAATCCTCTTTTAATTGCCGGTGGAGACAGTATCAAATAATCATTCTGCGTGATATGACTACAAAAAAATAATTGCATATCTTAGGCTTACTTGTGATGCAGGAGCTTTTTTATTATACATATTTGCATACAGAAATTCTTCCTTAGTTTATGCAATGAAGTCAATGAACCTGAAAGTTTAAAAACTGTCAACCAGCTGATTCTGATAGTGATTTTCAGTTAAACTCAACACGAGCTGTCATAAGAAATTGTTATGACCACAGTTTCGCCAACATATTGTTTTGATTTGTGACATCACTTATCACAAATCGTCATAGCCAAATCTACTCCTGATCCTGACCTCGTAATATTCACATCGAAGAATTCGCTCGACTATATGGTCGGTGTTTGATCATGCAAACGCAAGGAACAGTCGCTAATGACTCTCCGCGTTGTATGGTTTCAGGGCTTTTTTTAGACGCGTACGTAAAGCGTACTTATGCTTTGTCTTAATCGGAAATGAATCTTGGCCTTTAAGCAAATATACTTTAAGGTCTTGAATGTCTTTCGTGATTGTTTTTCTATGCTACTGTTTTAGTAGTATCTACGTAACTTAATATACTCTTATAGAATGAATAAAAAATAAATAGAGTGGCGCAACAGCTCGAGGTGAACCAGGGCCAACTTCTCAACAATGTATGTTGTGTGTGTTAATTTCTTCACATACAAGGGGACCTACAATTTTTTGCCGAATCCGAACGGCACTTTGAGAAGTTTTTCAAGACAAATGGATACTCTCGGAGGGCTTGTCAGACCCTCGCGGAGGTGGAGGCCGTGAAAAAGAACAAGTCTTTTTTTTTCTTTATTAGGTGACGATGGCAGGATTCGAACCCAGACCTCCGGCGTAGTAGGCACACACACTAACCACTACGCCACGGCACCCCACTACTCTTATAGAATGGGCTATAAGAAAAACCAGCAAAAAGTGCAACAGTTCTTTTGCACAAGGCAACTTCGACTTTAGAAAAATTTGCCGCCCTCTTGCACTACACCCACACTTGGCACACTCCACTACTTGTCATGCAAGCTTTTCCTAAATGTAATATTAATTTGTTTTTATCTTCTGGCCACGCATTTTGTTTAAGGCACATGCATTTGGCGCCCCTGAAAGCTACCGCCCGGCGCATGGGCTCCCTTTTTCCCCCCCATAGACCCGGGGCTGGATTACTGTGCTATTTTTGAAGCGTGTATTTGCTTGAACAGTCAAATAATTAAACCTTAAATGCCAAAGGAAACCCCATTTGAAAAAATCAACACATGATAAGTACAATGGACTCTTGTACAACAAACAAACATCCGAAGTGTTTTTTTTTTTAATTTTTTTACGCAGTTCTTAGAAAAACACAAGGGCCAGAAAAACATCTGAGCCATTTCAGAAATCTATTTTCTAATAAATTTTTCTAATATTCAGTCCGTTTTTGAGAAAAGTGTATCAAAAAATTATTACAAATTTTACGAAAAGGAAAACCAAATTTGATTACTAAATTTTTTTCCAAAATTTTCATATTTTTGAAATTTTACTCATATTTTCTAAATTTTACAGACTGAAGAATTTTTTAATGTTGCCGAATTTAAGTTGAAGAATAAAAAACGCAAAGTTCGCAAGAAAAAATTAGAATTGCTGGAGAAATAATAAATTTATGACACTAAGATGCCGTCGAAATTTGAAGTAAAAGAGGAAGGTGTAAAGAATTTATGCGAGCCAAGTTTAGTTAACAAACCCCAAGCTAGTCTTGATTGCCCTAAAATTAAACTTAAGCATATACATTTAACCGTGGGGTGCCGTGGCGTAGTGGTTATTGTGTGTGCTTACTACGCCGGAGGTCTGGTGTAGTAAGCACAAGTAATTAAAAATTACCTTTATACCCTAGCTAGCTATATCTTAGTATCCAAGTTTTGTCAAGAGCCCGATCAATGCCTTAATGCCAGCTCACACCTTTTATCTAAAGATGTTTCCAATGTTTTCCAATTATAAAGCAGAAGCACCAAAACTTGGCTGCCACCTTGCGCGCTATTGTTGCAAAGGGCCACAGAAAAAACTGTTTTGAAGTGCAAGGGTAGCAGAAAGGTTTCTTTTAGAATAAACTCTAGTCGAATAACTATGAGACTTTAATTCTCAATTTCGTGAGCTCAGGCCCCACGTTGGGCACCAATATTTCAAACTGCTTCTTGGGATGCCCACAATGACGTGGTACCACGGAGTGGTGGTCGTATCAGGTCTGCAAGATTTCGTAACCGGATAGGGCTTTTTCTATGTAGTCTTCATATCTTGTTGGCTAGTCCTCGAACCGAATTGATGATCGAGCGTCCTAGGTGCAATTATTGATTGTAATCGTATCAGCAGATCGTGAAAAGCGATATGGACCAATTAGAATTTTCGTCATTTGGTCATTTTCTCCGGTTATGGAACCATTATAACATTTCCAATGCCTGAGAAAGTATCGAAGTAAGACTTCGAGAAGCGTTTTTCATATAGACATAAAGAAATTTGACTTTTTCGATATTTCCTTCAAGATTTCGCCGGTTGGTAATCACGTCGTATCCTGCAGATTATTATTTCTAAACAAGCTTACTGTTTGCTGAAGTTCAACTTGATACTTTTTTCATTTTAAAGCTCCCCGTTGTAATTGTGAGTGTTGGCCAAGGGAAGCCGACTGTGAAAGAGGGGGGTCTGTTCCCCCCGTTTAGTCGGGAGGGTAGATGTTCTAAAAATATGACTTAAAACAAAAAAAAAAGTATATTAAACCAGTGAGTAAGTGCTACATACATTAAGGCCTAAAACCATGTGACATACAGACGGACGGACGGACGGACGGACATACATGGCTCATTCGAGTCAGAATTCGGTCTCGATTATATGCCCTTAAGGTCTTGAGGGTCTTCCATTATTATTTCACCGTGTTGCAAACTATGTGACAAACTTAATATACCTCCTATCCTATGGGATAAAAACAATGGTAACACTGACATTTTCAAGATATACGGTTTGGTAAAGCCAGAAATCTGTTCTTTTATTTTGCTTTAAAATTAAGCTGTTTTAGTGTACAGTTTTTGAAAAATTAGTTTTTAAACTCAAAATTTAAAACTCAAACTTTTGAAAAAAAAAAAAAATTGGAAAAAAAATTTAATTAAATTTTTAAGTTATTAAGTTCGTGTATTTGAGTGTCCTGTCTTCCACCAGCCAGAACATCTATGCTTAAGCCTTACATGAAATCTTAGAAGATGGACTATACCCGTTATTTATTTAAAACTATACTTTATACCGTTTGGGAGCTAGAGGAGGCGACATACCTTCTTATGACCTTTTTCATAATTTTTTAAGTTTCAAATCCATAAAACAACTACCTACATATTTTGAATTTATTTTTAGTTCCCGTTAGACTTTTTTCCAATAGCGCAACTACTGGGACCAGCATTGAATGTTTTTTTTTAGTTTTATGGCCAAAAATTTTTCAAAAGCGATAAAACAATCTCCTTTTTAGCGGTCCGTCCAAAAATGGAAAAAGGACCTCTAATGGTATCGCTACGTCCGTCTGTCCGTCCGTCCGTCCGTCCAATCGCTTTATAACTTCTGAACGGTAAGTCGTAGAAAGACAAACTTTGGTGTGCGTATAAACTGCGGAAATAGTCAGAGAATCCAAAGAGGGCATTTTTTTAAGCACAAATAACGGTTTAATTACAGTTTGAAATTTCATGTGAAGTTTAGTAGGCAAGAACTAGAAAAACACAACTTAGGTCTAAGAAATGCTAAGCTTTAAACAAAAAATATAATTTTTTTGAAAATATCAAAACGTTTTTGAGAAATGAAGAGTCGAAAATGCATGACGCTTTTCAAAGTGTTGGAGGCCATAACTTTTGACAGCTTATCGCTCAAAATCAATATTGAACACACGTATAAAGCAACTCAAAGTAAACCAAGTGCTTAGGTTATATTTTTCAGAAACAGTTTGGGTACTGCAGGTTTGACCCATTTTCAAAAAAAAAAACGGCAAAAGTGCATGAAAAAACGTGTGTTCCCCCCTTATCTCCGGTGCTATTTGGTGGAATTCTATGAAAAAATCACACGTATCAGAAATAATTCAAAACTTTAAAGAAAATTATAGCGGATTTTGAAATTTTAAAATATTCTTAGATTTAACTGAAAAACATAAAAGCATTTTCAAAAACAATTTTTTTAAGTCTTCTTGTAGCTTAACGGTAAAAGCGATCTTTTTCAGATTCGGTTAAAGTACAAAACTTATTTCGTTTTTTAAATAGGCTTCGAAAAACATAGCTTAAAAACGGCAATTTAAATTTTTTTAACGCAGCTTGCTTTTTTTTAGTAGGCTTTATACTTGAACTAAATCTGAACAAGAACGCTTTCACCGTTAAGATACAAGAAGAATTTAAATAATAGTTTTCGAAAATCTGTTTTGAGTTAAATCTCTATAGTTTTTTAAACGTTAAAAGTCGCTAAAATTTTCCTTAATTTTTTGTATAATTTCCGCTACGTGTAATTTTTTTTTATATGACTTGTCCAAACAAGACAGAAGATAAGGAGCGGGGAGGGGACACACGTTTTTTCAATTTTTTGCCATATTTCTTCGATAATGCGTTAAAACGGCAGTATTAAAACTTTTTCTGAAAAATGTGACCTAAGCATTTGGTTAGCCTTGTAATGCTTTATATGTGTGTTGAATATTGTCTTCGTGCACTTAGCGGCTCAAAAGTTATGCCCTTAAAAACTTTGAAAAACGTTACCCATTTTCAACTCTTCATTTCCCAAAAAGTTTTTAAAAAAATTAGTTTTTGCTTTTATTTTAGTATCTTCTTAACTTAAGTTTTGCTTTTCTTGTCCTTGCTCTAACAAAAAGTATTGAAAAACCTTTAATCCATTTTTGCATGAAATTTCAAACTGTAATTTAACCGGTATTTCCGCTTAACAAAATTGTTCCCCTTTGTCACCAAAATTTGTCTTATTGCGACTTGCCGTTCAGAAGTTATAGCACGATTGGACGGACGGATAACGTAGCGATACCAGAAGAGGTCCCTTTTCCATGTTTGGACAGACCGCTTAAAGTAGCAAATATGCATAAAAAACGAGTGTACCGTAAAATTTTCAAAATTGTCGTTTCCGAAATAGATTTTTCTTGGCTTATTTCAGTGGGAGATGATCCGAGCAAAGGAGTTACTTCCAACGAGGTTTTAAGTCAATTTTATCCCAGTTAAATCTCGGTTTTAAATTTTGTTGGTTGAGCCCGCAAGGCAAAGATCGCTTGTAATTGGTCTCAGCCCACCATCAGTTTCATGAGTGAATATGTTCGTATAATTGTATTCAACTTCATTGATAAACATTCAAATTAGCCTCGGGAGAGGAACTTAATGAGCTATTCAACTTTGTCTAAGATAATTTATCTATTCATATCGTCAAAGGCCACTTGTTGTCTTGATGATGTAACCGTTCGGTAGGTGCAATGGCATCGCGTCACCATAACCAGTCAATCAAAGCACATGCTAATCGATTGAACTTCGATACAATAAATGGATGAAGACTTACCCGGGGCGAGGCAGGAAAATATCGACAGACCTGTTGTTGCTCGGCGTTCATGCAAAACCACATGACAATTTTATGCCTTCATACCGATTGAATAGCTGCAAATACAAAACGATTCCGTCTAACAACACTGAAATAAATGTGCAAGCTTCGAGGTAGGGCACCTCACAAATTTCAGAAAAATTACCACACAAATCGTGTCAAGCGTTCCAAAGCTGAGCTTGAATAATCGCCGCTGTGGTGATATCATGGCCTATGAAGGAAAGGCATATAATCAAACGGTGCGAACATATCACGTTTCTAGAAAATGATGCTCGATCATAACTCAATTTCGCGAAGATCAAATCTAGAATCGAGAAAAAAAGACTGTCAATTCATGATGTGTGCATCTTGAGACAACAGTTTGACTGATATATGTGCCTCAACGGATGAGAGATTTGCGATCGTCGTGTAATTCGAGATTATGCATCCGAACGTTTACGGTTTACGTGTGCCGCATGATCAGATTACGGATAAAAAGTGTTTTGACATTTCGTGGATACGCTGCATAGTGCCTCGCGTATTGTTTACATTTTTGCTTTCAGTTTTAGTCAGATATAGTTACGCAAAAGAAGCTTGTTTTTTTTTTTTGAAAGTTTGCTTAGCCCGACTGAAAGCTTAAGCGGGTGTGTTCAACCCGTGAGTGATCGTGACGATTTTCGCAACCAAATAATTCCATGACTCTGAATTTGGCAGTAGTTGAGGTTTGAGGTACATGACAAATATCTTGAAAATCTTTTATCTTTGCCAGTTCAAACATCTAAGCGGGTTTTAAACAATTCCCTGGTTCTTGGGTAAGCTAAGAAGTTTTCAGTTTAAAATTTAACATGGTAACTGCTCTAACCAAATCTCTTAAGTCATAATTTAACTCAACCAGAAAGTTATTCTGTGGGGTGCAATAACCTTTATTTAAATTGTGAATTTGAATTCTTTCACTTTGAGTTGGTAATGTTTAACACTATATGTATGTCGATCTCACCCAAGTGAGACCGCCGCGCCGATTACAGTAGACTTCAGCTCTGTATATGAGTTAAGTGGTGCGCAGAAGTTATAAATCCATAAAGAAAATAGGAACATAATAAGAAGAGTTGGGTACATTAGCGAAAGGTGTTTTAAATACATTCTTGAACCAAGCATAAACATGGCCATCCACGAGCGACGAGTTTTTGGGTTTTTATCAGGGTCTTATCAGAGGATTTTTCATCTCAACTTTCGTTGAGTCGCTCATGGAAATAGACCCTTGCGACTAGTTTATCTGGAAGAAAAAAAAGTCTTTTGGAGTCATCAAAAAACTTCAGGCTGTGTTTCACATATTGTTTTAGAAGCAAGGGAACTAATTTATGCATAGATTAAATTGGCCAAACTTTGAACCACCTCGTTTGAACCACATATTCCCTATGTAAATCCTGACCAGAGCATATGCGATACAAGAACTTACAATAAATTATTGTCCGTCTGCCGCCTTTCAATAAACAAAACATACAAATGAAAATAAAATTGTTTGTATACCAAAACATTTATCTATAGAGATCGACACAAAAGTTCAGTCACTCCCATTGATCTGATCTCTGACGTCTGTTTATCATTGCCGGAGAAACGTTCCATCATCACAAGGTAACTTAAAGCACTGATGCATTCGCTGTCCATTAAATGATAAATTTTCAATTTCATCTAAGCATGCACTCCTGATTGATCAACGTGGTGAAATATGTGATGTAAGAGTTTTATACTAATTGAATGTGAACGTAAAAAAATATCGATGGAATTGCTTTCATGCAAAAAGTAGTTGTGTTCACAACTTAAAAAGTAATTAAAGTCCTTGAAACTGTATCAGAAACTGTCGTTAATGATAAGTCTTAATGACTGTATGCATTTTTGTAATTAGTCATTTCAAATATAAATGCCAGACACTTCTCTGGAACAGTGAAAAATTGATTGATCCGCATTGTAAACGCTTCCGAGATTTTTTTTTTCTCAATTTTATTACTCGTCTATTGCGAGGTGCGGACTTCGTTCTAGAGGTAGTTGCTTTCAACCTTCTACATGAAATAGTAATAAGATAACCTTACTAGCAAGGTGGGCGGGGCTATAAAGGTTCCTTTTGCCAGTTTTTTTTTTGCAAATCTCGAAAACCATGAGTCCTCTGGAAAATTTTTCAACTACTTAATTAATCTGCATAAAATTCTCTGCAAAATAAAGCTGTGTTCATTTTTCGACTGGGATCAATGACACTAAATTTTTTCTCCATTTTTGTCTCATTGTCAATGAACGCAACAATCACAAAAATTGGAAAAATTGTGTAGATACGTACGAAAAAATGAGCAAAATGATGTAACGTACTTGGGCATTTCCTCTTTTTTTCAATTTTTCGCATGTATCGCATACACACCTGTGGGAAAGGTAAGATTGCAAACGGTGCACACAGACGTCACGGTCAAAAACATGTTCAAAACTATTAAAATCTAGTGGGCGGGTTACAATCCGCTTAGGCGGAAGAAGCTTGGCTACCCCATCCCAATTGACCCCTTTTAAACTCCGAATCGCAATGCCAGAGGGCGTGGCATCGATGCCTCTTTAATAACATTGAAGCCTTTGTTCAAATATATTAGCCAAAACTGTGGTTTGCATGCTTTAAGTGCATTTTTATGTAAAAAAACAAGCTTTTATTCAACCACGCCCCCAAAAGTGGGCGTAGTGAAAAATGTCCGAACGAGTTGATAGAATTCAGAAACACATAATGCAAGATCTTCTTGATTGAAAGCAAACGTATTGCATATAAATTTCGTTTATTAAACTGAAAATAAAATGCGACCACGCCCACGCGGCGTTTTTTCGATATTGCTGCAATGTCAATCGCAATATACTTAAGCAACAATTACTGCATACCAAATTTCAGGGTCCTACCACAATTTTGATTTTTCATGCTATTAAGTAAATTGGGCGGAGTTAAGAAATAAGGCCCCAATGAAATAAAGCCCCAAATTAAAAATGGAATAAGAGCCCAAAATCAAAATGAAATAAGGCTCCAATATTGTCTAATATAAGGAAGCTAAAAGAAAAAGCAGGCAGGCAGGCATATTTAAAACTTGTATATAGACTAACTCGCACCCCTCCGAATTCTAAGAAAGGGCCGATGGCCAGTCCTCTCTTCATAGTGAACAGTACAATAAAGAGTTTCTTTTATATGAGATGAGGAGACAATACAAGAATGAAATAAAGTCCCAAAAAAATGATATAAGGCCCCAATATAAAAATTCCAAGTTGTTGTTGCATTTCGTGCTTCTTTTTGGGGCCTTATTTCATTGGGGCTTTTTTCCTAGCGCCAAATTGGGCGTGTCAGTGGTCGGATTTTGAAAATTTTACACTTATTTTGCTTCGGGATCTAGACAGCCCAGATATTAAGTTTAAAGATCCTAGCTCAAAATTTAAGGCCTACTCCCAAAAAAATGCAATAAGGCCCCAATATAAAAATTCGAAGTTGTTGTTGCATTTCGTATTTTTTTTTGGGGCCTTATTTCATTTTTCAGTTTGGGGCCTTATTTCATTGGGGACTTATTTCCTAGCGCCAAATTGGGCGTGACAGTGGGCGGATTTTCAAAAATTTTACACTTATTTTACTTATTTTACTTTTTACACTTATTTACACTAAAAGATCCTAGCTCAAAATTGAAGGCCTATAAGCTACTGACAGACAGACGGACGGACGCGATGTCGAAGGATGACGTAAAAGTTATGCTCACGTGAAAAGTTAAACAAATCATGATTTTTGCTTTTTAAAAGAAAAGCTTTGTTCACGTGAAGAGTAAAACAAATCATGATTTTTGCTTTTTAAAAGAAAAGCTTTGTTCACCGGTAGAGTCTGAAAATAAAAATAAGTGTTCAATTTACCTAAAGTCAAGGTTGTTGGAGAAAAGTCGTAAAAAGCTGCTTTATATACGATTTTACAAGATATCGTTAAGTTAACACTAAAAAACGCAGTTGTCCTATATCACTTTTTTTTTGATTTTCAATTTTTAAAGTCAAGCTTCTGTTTCCGTCAAAGAATCAGCTAAGAAATTTAAAAAGAAGCTATATCCATCAAAAGAATTCACAGAAAAGTTTTATCTTTTGTCAGAAAAAGACAAGAACTTGATGCACATTGATGCCTCTAAAGAAAAATTTTATTAAAATTTTTGTTGGAATACATTTTTTTTCAACAAATTTTTTTTCGAGATTGTGTTGCTATTCTTACTTTATACAAACTCAAAAAATGTTTTTGCCAATTTTTTTTTATACCCGACCGAGGGTATATTGATTTAAATGCATAGTTTGTAACACAGGAGAATACGCACCGTAGACCCTTAAGATCTTTTAGAGACATGATCGAGACCGACAGGTGAATCGATTAAGCCATGTCCGTCCGTTCGCCCGTCCGTCCGTCTGTATGTGTGAAGGTTTAAGGTCTTTAAAATCAAGCTAGAGAGCTGAAACTTGGTATGTGGCTTGGATCTTCTGCTGCAAAGACAAAGTGTGAAATTCAGCTTAATTCGTCAATGGCCACGCCCACTACTGTCTTCAATGTAAGAAAACCTCTATTTCACATTTTCTTTCAAAATGCCTTTTTGTCAAGTTAGACAAGTCATATGAACTTACATTTTGGTACTGAGCAATATTGGCCCAAGACCTTTAGCAAGGCAGAAATTGGACCGCGCACAATATCGACCATGCCCACTTTTAACATTTTAGATCTTTAAAAACCCGATTTCTCGGGAAGTTGACTCCAAACCGAAAAAAAAAATTATACTGTCTTGACAAAAATTAAAGAAATTACTATTTGCAAAGTTTGATCCATACGAGGTTTTGAGCTCCGCCCACTTTAAGGGGGCGTTTTTAGGAAAAAACTGTTTTTTTTTTCGATATAATTTTCGGTTTAAACGCATTTTGGAATCAATCTTACGACATAACAATTAATTGATTTTAATTGTTAGCCCGAACCTACTTTCGGGATTCGGGACAAAAATTTTAGGATTTGGTGTAACACGGTATATAGGGTCGTGTATGTAGAAGTTTGTCACAGACGAACTCTTGCACTTACTCACTTGTTTTAAGTTTCACCTTTGTGCGGTGTTTACAATTTTGGCAGCTTTTTTTTATCGTTTGCTTACATGTATTTTATAGTTGTCCTTATTACTCAATATCTATTTGTCTTCTTTACCTACCGATGAAGTTGTGCCACTTTTAACGAGTAAAAAAATGTAGTATGCATACGAAAGGAGAAACAACCAGACGATTTGTAAGAACTTGAGTTTTGTTGGCAGAGTCAATGCCAGTTTTTCGGCAACCTCAGTGCACACTACCTATAGTCCTGTATATGCATAGGCAAAATATAGTCATAAGGATTAGTTCAAACACCACGAGATCATTGGTTTTCACCGCATTTTTAACCCGGTTCAACCCAATTGGGTGTTAGGAGCTAAAATATCTTTAAACAAGAGGGAAAGTGCAACAGTGCGTATGTAAAAAATTCCCTTCCCTGCCTAAAAAGAAAACTGCCTCGCCTCCAAAATTGGGCGGCATATAAAACTATAACTGTTAAATGCTTAACGGGTATTACAAGGTCTTTGCATACATTTCGGACTAAGACATTATAATTAAAATAAGTAAGTAAATGCAAGAGTTCGTCTGTAACGAACTTCTAAATACCCGACCCTCTTTGCCCATTAAAACCAAATTTAAAATTTTTTGGTCTGTTTCATATACTGAATGTCAATTATTTGTGTTGGCCACGCCCCTAGATAAGGGCGTATGCTGAAAATTTAAATCAATGAACTCTAATTTCGTTGGAATCACGAGAAAATGCGTTAAAAGCGAATATTTATGCTTAAAAAAACAGTTTTTTCCCAAAAACGCCCCCTTTAAGTGGGCGGAGCTTATTGCTGTGTATGCAACAAACTTAGCATAGCTTAATATCTTAAATATTTGTAATAATTTTTTTTTTTCAATTTAGAATGAATTTCCCGAGAAATCAGGTTTTCAAAAATTTCAGATGTTAAAAGTGGGCATGGTCAATAGAGTGAGCGGTTCAATTTTTGTCTAATTTAAGGCTTCTGGTCGATATTGCTCTCCACCAAAATTTGAGTTCATATGTTTTGTCTATCTTGACCAAAAGGCATTTTGAAATAAAATATAAATTTGAGGTTGTCTGGCATTCACGCCGATTGTGGGCGTGGCTGTAGGCGTATCTTCCCAATTTTCGTACTTTGTCTGTACAAAATGAGAACCAAGCAACGCTGCAAGTTTCAGTTTCCTAGCTCAATTTTAAAGACCTTAAAACTGCATACATACGGACGGACGGACGGACATCGCTTAATCGCGTGTCGGTCTCCGTCATATCTCTGAAAGGTCTCAGGGGTCTACGGTGATTATTTCACTGTGTTACAAACTATGCATTAAAATTAATATACCCTCGGTCGGGTATAAAAAATCACTTTTTTTAAGTCACTTTATGAACCTATATACAAAAAAGCTAGATAATGCTACTTTCTACAACTTTTGTTACGTAATTTTTGTCAAATTTCATATATATTAATTCAAAACCAGTTATTTTAAGTTAAAATTCCCTGAAAAGTGGGCGTGGTCCATGTAAAAGACAACATTTTTCTGCTTCCTCAAGGAGAATTACAAAACAATATCACATACTAAAAATCAGTGCACTAGCGCCATTTTTACATAGCTAAAATTTGATATTTTTTTTTTTAAATTGTAGATGGTCGCACATACAGGCCCGAAGTGGGCGTGTCTATGGGCGGATTTAATTAATGCTCAAACTTGATCTGAAGTAATGGACTTCTAGTACACTCACCAACTTTCAGCTCTCTAGCTTAAAAGTTAAGGCCTAAAAGTTGTTTGCATACGCACGGACGGACGGACATGGCTTAATCGATTCTCGTTTCATTCGGTCTCATTCATATCTTTAAAGGATCTTAGGGGTCTACGGTGATTATTTCACTGCGTTGTAAACTGTACTTGAAACTTAATATACCCTGGGTAGGGTATAATGGTAGCCGGAAGAGTAATGTACGTTTTCAGCGATTCGGCGTTTAGAGTCAAACCGCCCATTGTGCACAAAGGTACCTTTTATAACAGAAAGACTCGTTGTTTTTGGATTTAAGGGCCAAATTCGCTCATCCTACTATGTTGAAAAGATTTTTGTTGAACTCTCGATCGTCCAGTCAATGTTAAGGTTATATTTAAAAGGTCCTCTAAGGTCCTTTTTCCATTTTTGCACGGACGGCTAAAAAAAGAGATTACCGTAGTCTTGCTTACATATTAGCTAAAAGGAATTGAGGGGTAGTAATAGTCTAGCGTTCAATTCTGGTTGCTTACTCGATGCTAACTTGTGTGTATGGGTAACAGGAAATTCGGATCAACAGTAGTTATTTTAATCTGAACTGCTTTGTATGGTACTTCCAGCTGCTTATAACTTCAATCATCCGAATATTTCGGTAGGGAATAAAGATTCAGGTGTCTCAAAAAGGGTCCTCTTTTTCAATTTATCCTTTAATAGTCAATTTTATAATTGCTTCCATAGCACCTAAGGCTAACACAAGAGTCGCGGTGATAGTACGCCTCCCTGTGGGCAACCCCCGAGGTCTAGTATTGTAACTGAAGTAAATCCTGATGAATTAGTGATCATACGGCTTTGAAACATCCACTCTGCAGTGAACCAGAACAAACACGGAGTAAACTGGTTGCTATGGCAAAATCAATCGATGTTCCCGTTGTCAGTTTCGGATATTTTAATGTTTTCAAACATGTTTCAAACTAAAGTGTAATAGCAGGGTCTTAATTCTTGAGTTCCGCGATTGTCTGTTAATGTAAATGGAATTGTAAATTAAATATTTTGATTGAAAACCGTGGAGTCATTTATTGGTTAAATGCCAATCGATTTTTTCACAATTTTGATAGAGATTATGGTGAGTTTAAAAATTATTATTTTTTTTTAATTGAAGTTAATTTTACTATTTTTCGGTTAGAATGTCGGTTAACTTCGATATTTCTTTTCAATGGCCCATCTTCAATCGCTATTGTACTAGACTTCAATGAAAAGGAAACGCTTAAAAAAACTCTTCTCATCAAGTCCAAATATATAAAGAAAATCTAAGAGTAGGACTGCGGATCTCATCTCTTTGGTCAAGATGAGGTAACTTTCTTTTGTTTATAAAAAACTCAGACTTAAGATCTAAGGTTCTCAAACTTATTACCCAGCGCCACCACCATTTTAACATTTCTCTAGTCTTACCGTATAAAATTCTTCAACTTCTGAAAGTTAAGTCAACAGCTAGGGTGGAAGCTTACAGTTCTTTTTAAAATATGTATAAATAAATGGGCCAAAAATGGCACCACACTTAAGCCTCGAAGACTCTAATTTCGAAACTGTTTCGAGCTTTTCGATGCATAAACTTCTTGAACTCACTGAATTATGCAACCGGAAACTTATTTGTTTGTGTACAGTTTCTTCATATAAAATAAATAATGCTACTTAACCTCAGTTCAGCTTAAATAAATTGCCGCATCGCAAAGGGAACTCGAATGCAGGTGATGTAAGCACCTTGAACTCCAATTAGCGTTAAGCTGCTAACACAAGCAATTGTTTTGTGAGAAATTTCAGTGTTAAGTATTTACAGATACTCGCGTTGCTACAGTATATTTTTTTTTCCAAAAGACTCATTGTCGTAAATTATTGGCTTTAAACTTGAGACGAGGTACAAATGAACAATGACTTAAATAGAGGAAAAAAAAATATGGACACTCAAAGTCTTCATAAAAGTAAAATGCAAAGCATGTGATATGGAAACCAGTGATGAGAGGAAATCGGAAGCAACTATCGAGAGTATCTATACTCGTTGAATCGTGCAAATTCATACTTCCATATAGAAAAACCAAAGCGCTTAAGAGTTTTATTCAAAGCGTGAACGTGAATAGAAAATCAAATAAGTCAAGAATACAAATGAGGCAGCTTATTACGTCTTTGATCGGGCGCCACGTATAGGTAATTGGAACGATCTCTTGAGACGATTATGTATTTTTCCTTTGCGCACACTCTTCAAGCTGTACGCAATAAATCTATAGTAAACAAACGACATTGAAATGACAAGGGCGTTTCTATGTCGTTTTAAAGAAACAGTTTCTTTTTTAAAGAAACAGAAGCCTCATAAAAGAAAATAGGCTAAAGTGGTATAGTATGCCATTTCTTGGAACATATTCGATCACTGATCTTGAATTTTGCACCTTTGCCTATTTAGCATTCAATGTGTCGCTCTTCGATATTACGTGACTGGCTAAGTTGTCTGAAGATGATAATAAAATCTGAAAAGTTCTCAAATTCAAGGAAGCTTTAGTTGTAAACTTTAATTTAGAGTAAGTTTTTCGGTAGAAAGTTATAAATGTACCCTACGTGAGGTACATAATGTATTATTTTAAGTTTACAATTTTCGAGACCTTAGACCGACAATATGTCACATTTCTTTTGCAGATTTAAAACCCATGCTGTATGAGCTACATACACCTCTCCGTGCATTAAAATCATTGGCAGCTTCTTATAGACCATTCGACGAATAGAAAAGCTATCTTTTAGCCATTTAAAAAATATCCCTAGCCTGAGACAAATATCCCAAGCGCCTGAGCATAAATTTATGAGCCCCGGATGTATATATTCCTCTCTTACGCATAGATCTCGCAAAGTTGTGCTCTGCCACTCAGCACAGGGTTGCTGTGCTAAATGACATCTCGCCAAATTATTTCTTGTTTAACAGATATCCAATCCAGCTTCACAGCCCTTGACTTCAACATATCTGACCGCTTGGATGATAGATTATTTTCAAAGCCTCTCTTCAGTTTAGCTTCAGGTTGTATCTTAAGCTGTACCCAAAAAACATTGAATTTGTCACTTATACGGAGAGATTTGCTCATAGCAGTTGGGAGCCTAAAGTCGCGCATCCACTTGAGAGCAAAAGTAGAGCGAGTAGCTCCTAGGCCACTCTCGAGAGTCACGAGAGTAACTAACAGAGAGAGACTTTCAAGTAGTCGGAAAGTTGAGAGTAGAAAATCAAAGCTTGTCATCATAATTTTCGGTGACCGTTCATCTTCAGAAGGGTCCCGGAGCGAGGGCGGCCAAATGGTCCTTCCATCGTTCTCGATCCTCCGCCACCAACTCAAAAGACTCAGGCCCAATCCCCAAGCGGGACTCGGAGGGGTTTTTTACTTGATCCCACCACCTGTTTCTTGGCCTACCAGGGAAGCAATACGCTCGCATCTCGGCTAGTATGACCTGTCTAGGAAGTCTGTCAGAGTGCATGCGAACAACGTGTCCAAACCATCGAAGAAACGATCGTTTGATTTGGGGAAGTAGCTGCTCAACATTAATATTCCCACGGATACTGACGTTTCTCACTCTATCCCTAAAATTAACACCAGCAACGCGTCTCAGAAATCTCATTTCGGCAGCTTGTACCCGCGATCTAATTCTTTCGGTCATTACCCAAATATCATGACCATAGATGAGGGTCGGAACGAACACTGAATTAATAACTGAGATCGTTGCTTTCACTCCAAGCTCAGCTTTCGTGATGACCGGCTGGGGCAGTTCCTTTACCTTTACTATTACTCCAGCTTGGCCAATTCTACAGGACAACTCAGTATCACTCCTTCCATCTTTCGTGAAAAAGACCCCAAGATACTTAAACTTCTCCACCTGTTTTAATGGAACTCCATTTATGTGCAGGGTACACTGCATGGGAGTTCGGGAAACAACCATCACTTTGGATTTGCTCACGTTTAGTGCTCGCTGAAGTTCCTCCCTGGATGATGCAAGGATGGCCAAATCATCTGCGAAAAGCAGATGGGTAATCCTGATGCCAGCTATTTCGAAGCATTGCTCGCCAAGACTGCGCTTCACCGCATCCAGTCCATATATGCTATGAAAAGGAGCGGCGACAGAACACAGCCCTGGCGAAGTCCAACGCGCACATCAAAAGGACGGAATTCGACGCCATTATCCGTACACAGCTTCTGCAGTTTCCATACAAAGACTGGATGGCTCTCTGAAGAGGTCTACTCAGCGCATAGTCCTGCAAAACTCTACACAGTGTATCCCGAGGGACTCGGTCATACGCCTTTTCCAGATCTACAAAACACGCATAGACCGGTTTGGCATATTCCCAGGCCTTCTCAAGAATAACCTTCAGCGTAAAAAGCTGGTCGGTTGTGCCTCTGCCGGGCCGAAAGCCGCACTGTTCTTCCCGTAACAAAGGCTCGATTACAGCTCTGGAACGCGTTTCCAACACCTTTGCGAATACTTTTCCCGGAAGACTCAAGAGATATATGCCCCTATAGTTGGCGCAATCTCTCCTGTACCCTTTTTTGAAAATGGGCACTATAACTACTGTTTGCCAATCGCTAGGTGCCTTCCCGCTATCCCAGGCCACCTTAATGACACGTGTTAGCCATTTAACACCGCCTTCACCCATTGCCTTGAGCATTTCTGGCCGGATTGCATCAACTCCAGCAGACTTGCCAACTTTTAGCGATTTAATCGCTTCAGTGACTTCGTCTACTGTGGTCTACTGTGGGACTATTCTCCGCCCTTATCTCGTCAGCAGTGGGAATGCCATCTTCAGTGCCCTGTTGGGGGTTGAGCAACTCCGAAAAGTGCTCTCTCCATCTGCGCAAGACATCGCTCTCATTTGAAAAAAGTGTACCGTCCTTGGATTTAACCCCTTGAACAATGTTCAACTTCCTTCCTCAGAGCCGGCGAATAGTCTGCCAAAATGTCTTGTTTGCAGATCTGTAATCGTGCTCCAACTTCTCGCCGAACTTTTTCCATGACTGTTCCTTGGCTATTCTGACTGCCAGATTGGAAGTCCTATGTGCCTCATTGTACCGGGCTCGAGAAGTTGAGTTTCTACAGTGGATCCACGCAATGTAGGCTCTCTTCTTCTCTCTGATGGCTTCTTGAACTGCAGGCGCTTTAAACCAAGCAGTTCTTTTCTCACCATCAGCCGCTACCCCAAGCCGCTTCACTCCACAAACATTTCCTGCAGAGGCAATGGTTGCTGATAGAAACAACTGCCATTGCTCCTCTACATTCCAAAGGTCAGTTGGAATTTGTACAAACTTCTCCGAAACATGCTGTGCAAAATGCTTTCTCAAATCCGCGTCAGCATCCTGCAACCTTTCCCACCGTATGCGGGTCAGCAGTCTTGGTTTTCGGCTGGGTGCTAAAGGAATACTGTCACTGAACAACAATTTACACAGCACTAAGTGGTGATCAGTTGACAACTCAGCTCCCCTGAAAACTCGAACATCACAAATCATTCTTTGAACACACGATGGTACAACAAAGAAATCAATGAGTGACCTCTGATTTAAACTGTGCTTGTACCATGTGTATTTGTGAATGTCTTTGTGTAGGAAAAAGGTGTTCATGATGGACAAGCCATATGCACAGCAAAAGTCCAACGAATTCCCTCCGTTCCTGTTTTGATCCGGGTCACCGTGCCTCCCGATAACACTCCTTCAAGTACTGTTATCCGTTCCCACATGTGCATTGAAGTCACCCGTCAAGAGAAAAAAGTCCATATCTGCCACTCTATCTGGGGCAGCATCAACTTCGTTCAAAAAGGGCTCATTCATACTCTGAATCTAGATTTGGTGCATACACCTGAACCAAAGCCTGAGTCGGCAGTTCAAGCTTATTCCATGTCTCCACCGTGCATTTATCGTCAATTAATACAAATCTTTATTAAATCTTCTACAAATCACGCGATTTACCATACAAATTTAAATCCTCTCGGCAAGCGATTAAAAATAAATCCCATTCACCCTATTCACAAACCTATATTTTCTGCACCTTTGTAACAGTTTGAGAATCAAAAAAGGAAATTGAAACTGTCCCTGTGCGAAAGATCTGTCATAAGTACGTTTTCTATTGTGACTTTTACTGAGGAAATCGTCTTCGCTCCTGGGAAATGACATCACCACTCTCTTTTGAGAGCCAAAATGACAGAATCAGAGTTTTCGTGTCAAATTAATCCTATATTTGTCCCGTGAAGCCACTTTGGGATTTATTTTTAATCGTCTCCCGCTAATCTTTTTTTGATTATCGGTGGAGACATAGTATTAAGCTTTAAGATGAAAACCCTTCCGCCAACGGAATGACAGAGAATACATTTTCTGACAACCGGAGGCTTTCCCCACACCTGCTTGTGCAGTCATGTGATATGGGCCGCCAGATCATAAGAGCTTCCACCCATCAGCGAAGTCTTTGGTTCCAGAACTCTTCGACTTAGTTGAGGAGATGCCAGTTGCATCAAGCTAAGCCTTTTTGGCCTCCTCAACCAGTTAAAGTTCCTTCCTCGGAACTTGAACTTGTTGAGGAACTCGTCGGTAGTTTTAGGCCTTACATTTTGAGCTAGGAACTTGAAATTTATTACTGTTCTTTCTAGGTCCCGAAGCAGTACAAGTGTAAAAAATTTTAAAATCCGCCCACCTTAAAAAATCAAAATTGTCGTACGAAGCTGAAATTTGGTATGCGTTAACCTCGCTTAAGTGTATTGTGATTGGCATTTCAAAAAAGGCCAAAAGTTCAGATATGTGGCGTAAGCTATAAACTGAAATGAATAATTTTTTGCCACGTCCACTTTTGGGGGCGTTTTTAAGTATAAACCAAATTTTTAATATGAAAATGCAATCAATACGTGTATACCACTTCGGATAAAAAATGTGAACAAAAAACCGATGTAATTGAAAAGGGGTTAAAAGATTCTTAACTGACAAATAGAAACTGAATTTTAACAACCAAGATTTATGACGCAATTCGGAGCTTGACAGTGGTAAATTGGGATGGGGAATCCAACGATTCGCCTAAGCGGATTTAAACCATTCCAATAGTTTTTTGTAATTTTCTTTCCGATGCTTTTTTAGTTTTAGGAGGGACAAACTTTTGTAACCTAATTTTTTCTTACCTAATGTAATTATTTAGGAAAGTAAGTGTCCTTAAAGAAAGGAGCAAAATATTCATTAATAACCAAGTGTGGTTTGGTTATTGGAAACTTATGGCGTATTCTTTTGAACACCGAACTGCCGCACCAAACTGTCAAATAAAACTCGGTGTTTGCGACAATTCCAGCGTGCTGTACACTCAGTTTCATTGCGTACAGAACGGCAAACACCGCACCCTTGCTGTTTGACTTTTCATTTCGCAGAGTGATTTTGTTGCCGTCGGTTTCTTAAACTTTTTACTTAAAATTAATTTTGATAGCTTTGAGTTTAAGATATTTAGTTATTTTTGATCGATTTTATACAATTTCAGTCGTGTTGTAAAAAATCACGATTGAAAATTGAGTCGAAACGCCACTTCGCATACAAAATCAAAGCTACACTCAGCCTCCACCGTCAAATACGACGGTGGCGAAATTTCGAGTTCGGTGTCGACACCGAACTAATCCGGAGTTCAAAAGGACATTGACATGAGCACGATTCCGTTCAGGTGTACGTGAAAAGAACAATTTTTTTCTGTATTCCACACCAGTTTCAGGATTCGGTGTTCAAAAGAATACGCCATTAATTTAGCAGCAAAGTTTCAAACCCCAAATAAACTCGTACAGCACATCTTCTTTGCAATATACAAGAATTCGCTAAAAAGTTCACCCCAAACTATCTATCATTCAACTAGAACATAATAGGTATCTGGAAACAAAACTAGTATATCCAGTTTCTAGATACGTAATCATACTTAGGGGGATTAAGAGATGTTTCATATATGGCCCTCGGATCCGCATTCCACAAAAAAGAGGTAATCCCATAAAATGTAAAAAAAATATTCAAAATTTTACCAATATCTCTTTCCCATGGAAAATTCAATCGCCTTCGGGGGGAAACTAATTGATTTTAGTTTGATATGCGTATCTGTGCTGTGCTAAAGCTTTCAACAATTAAAAGCACAGGTGTGATAAGCGTTATCGCAAATTTTATGCAAACAAGTGCATCATACCTATACAGTTGCCCATGTGTAAAAGCCAACTAGCATACTACGAGTATGTGCTGTGATAAAGAATGAAATTGCGTAAACCCCGTCCAATTCCAATGGGTGTGCTATTTCATGACTCGTATCTGTATCTTATCGCAGTCACAATGAGTGTTGTATAGTCGGAGTGCCCTCAATGCTCGATTGTTGTGGTTTATTTTCGGTCTCCGTCTGGTTGAATCAGTTTAGACTAATAGATCCCCGTTGAATTAAATTGAATTGTCAATGGAAATTTGTGTTTTAATTAGTGAATTCTAATGAGTCAAAAGCCATCGGGTTGTTTATTGTTTACAATCTTTGTTTTTTTTTTTTAAGACAAAGATTAGTGGCTCATTAAGATTGTATTACAGATTTGTTTTGTGCCGCTTGCCATAAAAGGCTGAAGACGCAAGAATGTTTTGATTGTGAGAGTGTTGCCTAATAGTAAAATTTTAATAAATGTAGAATGATTGAAAAGTTTTAAAGAAGCCAAAATGCGTGGTATCAACATTAAGGAGTTTTTAAGGTTGAGTAGAATTTTTTTTTTAGTGTATAAAATGATATGCGAATCAAATTTAAATTATGTTAATTTGATATTATTATAAAAAGATGGACAGTGCTTTTTGTCGTGTAAATACTATCGCAATTTTTTTTTATTTTTTTTAAGAATGGAGTGGTATACCTATCAAAATAAGATAGGTTCATGCACAAAAGAAGACGTTGTAAAAGACGTAAAAACTAAAGGCCTTAAAATTATTGATGCCTTCAATATGATTAAAAAGGAAAAGCAACGCACAGAAGGAGAAAGAGACACTGTGATAAGACGCGGCCTTCCACTTTTTATGCTCGCCTTTGAAAGAACTGAAAGCATAAACGATATTTATAAAATGAAAATGATACTCAACATCAGGGTTAAAATCAAACCCATGCGAAAGGGCAATAGACTGATACCACAGTGTAAGCGATGCCAAGAATTCAAGCACACAAGTGCCTACTGCCAAAAAGAACCACGTTGCATGAAATGTGCCGGAAAACACCTGTCAACAGAGTGCAAAGTTGACATAAAGGCTCCAGCCGTTTGCGCCAATTGCCACGGAAACCACCCCGCGAACTATCGAGGATGCGAAGTAGCCATAGACCTGCAAAAGAAACGAGAACCTCTTCAGAAAAATACTCGAGGTCAGAATCCAAGCCTAGGACGCCCAAAAACTGCTGAAACTCCTAAGCCAAAGACTCCAAAGACGCCAAAACCGATCAAAAGTACGAGATTGGCAAAGGAGGCGTGGACAAAAGGCGTAAAAACTCCACAAAAAAGCGGCGCCAGTTCAAGTGCAGCGGAGAAACCGCCACTGGTCGGACCGAAATCATACAAAAAAGTTGCGGCAAACCAAAACAAGGCAAGATCGCCCACAACAGATGCAGTGTCTCAGATCATCGCTGTAATCTTGGAGAAACTTGAGGATCAGACTAAAATCAACAAAGTTATATTTGACAAACTGAGCAAGCTCAAGTTTAAGCCTCGAAAAAATTAAAAGTCTTCTGAATAAAATAGACGAACTAGATGTATTTCTACGGAAAAATAATATTGATATTTGCATGATTACAGAAAGTCACTTTAAAAACGGGTCTAGACCCAAACTCAAAAGGTTGAGAGGAGGTTCCTCCCCCTACATTAAGAACTGCATAAAGCAGTTCAAGAACACAGAAGTTGAGCTAGACTCTATGCAGATCAGTTCAGTTTCTGTAAAAATTAAATGCTTAGATTATAACATTGCATCTTGTTATTTCCCGCCAGGATATAGACTGGTGGAAGACGATCTTGATCGTATGTATGACTTCATTGGGTCCAATTTTATCATTGGGGGTGACTTTAACGCGAAGCATACTTTTTGGGGCTCACGATGCAATTCAACAAGAGGCAGATTACTGTACAAAAATAGTATGACGCGTGGGGTGGACTTTTTCTCCACGGGTAAGCCAACATATTGGCCAACCGATAGGAATAAAAAGCCTGACCTTGTCGATTTTTTCATCGCTAAAGGGTACCCCATATACCTTACGCGAATTGAAGAGTGTTATGATCTTTGCTCAGACCAACTGGGACGCTTTCAGAAAGGACTGTTAGGAGGGTGTTGGCTTGAATGTGCCATTGAAAGCTCCTTTCGAGTTAGAAACCGCAGTTGACAATTTCATTGAAGCAATTCAGAGCGCTGCTTGGAACAACAATTCGTCCCAAAAGAACGCAGTTAGCACCGACGGGCATGTACGTAAAACATATCCGCTCGAAATCGAAGAATTGATTCGTGAAAAGAGAAGAGCGCGTAGGAGATGGCAAGGCACGAGGGCCCTCAGACAAAACCTTAATGAACCACCTCTCTAACAAACTGAAAGGAATGTTGCAAGATCTAAAAAATCGTGAGACCACTGAATACCTTGAAGGCTTGTCGGCGGATAGGAGCTCAAACTACTCGCTGTGGAAAGCAGTTAAGTGTATTAAGAAACCTATAATCCACTCGACCGCAATAAAGAAAGATAATGGCGAATGGGCAAGAGAAGACAAAGAGAAAGCGAATTTGTTTGCTGAACATTTAGAAGAAACATTCCAGTCTTTTGACGGTCCGCCGTTGGCTGACGTTCTAAACAACAACGGGGAACCTGATAGCTTTAGAATGAAAAAAGTTTCGTTAGTTGAACTCCGACAGACAATTAGCAAACTTAAAAATAATAAGGCCCCGGGTTACGACCTGATCACTGGCGAAATATTAAAAGAGCTACCAAAAAAGGCATTAGTCAATCTACTTTATATGATAAACGCTTCTCTTAAACTTCTATACGTTCCAAGACAATGGAAAGTTGCTGAAGTCATTATGGTTCCAAAACTGGGGAAATGCGCAAATGATAAAAAATCTTATAGGCCCATATCGCTTCTGCCGATAATATCGAAAGTGTTCGAGAAACTTCTGCTGAAGCGATTACAACCAATAATTGCAGAAAGACGCTTGATACCGGATCATCAATTCGGTTTCAGACCTAACCATTCCACAATAGATCAGTCTACAGAATAACGCATGAAATTGAAAAAAGCCTTAGAAGGGAAAAAAATATGTTCAAGTGCTTTCCTCGACGTATCGCAAGCCTTCGACAAGGTATGGCACGAGGGCTTGAAATATAAGCTACGGCAAAACTTGCCGGAAGACATGTTTAAAATATTGGAAAATTATCTTGAAAGCAGACTCTTTCGTGTTAGGTGTAGTAGTGAATACTCGAGTTTCAAGCAAATTCGGGCTGGCGTACCCCAGGGAAGCGTCCTCGGTCCGACCCTGTTCCTGCTCTACACAAGAGACATACCTCTAGATGACGAGACAGTCAGTTTGCGGACGATACGGCCATCCTGGCAACAGGTGAATCAGTCGAGTCATCAACGAGAAACCTCCAACGAGCATTGGACAGAATTTGTGTCTGGACGAAGACTTGGCGAATCGCTCTTAACGAGAACAACTCTACGCATGTGAATTTCACTTACAGAAGGGTTAACAATTTACCTCTGTTCATAAATTCTGCACAAGCGAAGTATCTGAGGATGACACTGGACGCTAAACTAAGGTGGAAACCACACGTAAAGAAGAAGCGTGACGAGCTCGAGATTAGGCTCAGGGAAATGTATTGGCTTTTCGGAAGGTTTTCGAAACTAAGCACATATAACAAACTGCTCTTGTACGGGCAGGTGTTAAAGCCGTCCTGGACGGTATACTTTGGGGTTGGATATACGGTATACTTTGGGGTTGTACCAAGCCGAGCAACATGCCCATGTTGCAGACTTTCCAAAACAAGACACTAAGAGCAATTGTGAATGCTCGATGGTATATTGGGAATAGCGATATTCACAGAGATTTAGGAATAGCTACCGTGAGCGAAGAAGTAACAAACTTTGCTCGAAAGCTAAATGCTCGCCTTTATGTTCATTGCAACAATGCGATGATCCGTACTCTCAACGAGACTCTTAACGATGTAAACAACGAGCGACGACTACAAAGAACAAGACCCTTCGATCTAGCGACGTAGGGTGAAGCCGCATGAATGGACGGCTTAGTAGGTGCATTCACTGGATAGCAACCTACCCAATGCGATAAGCACTACGGAAGCGTAAACTACTTGTTAACTTAGTTGTAGTTAAGAAGATTTATGAGAGAGCGAAAATTTACTACTATGAAGTGCGTTCTGGCAGTTTCATAGTCTCTCATAAATGGGTGGTTTTTTAGCACGTGGAAATCGGGCATAACCAATATCGGCTACTTCGGTATTATATACCTGCTATAGTGGGCTATGCTATATGCTATAGTATTGGTATCTTTGAAAGATTTTGGAGTTTTAGCCTCCGTCCACCCTAGTATTCAAAAAAAAAAAAACAAAAAAAAATTTACCTCTACCTAAAACTTTTGCAAGTAGTAACCCAGTCGTAGTGGAAAGGCTCTGTTTTAATCCAGGCTTTATCTCTCTCGGGTCACCATTTAAACCACAACATTCCACTTATGGCTCAACTGCTTTTATTTTGTTAAGTTACAAAAATTTCCTAAGCAAAATGACCTCATCAGAAGGATTATCTTGTTTCCTTCGTTCTGTACCTGTCCGTGTCAAACGAATTTCGATACATCCGCTATTTTCATCTAATCCCCAAAGTTTTGCCTAATAGTACCTTAATCCCCCAAGAGTCGATGCCACACAAAACGGCTAAAAAAATATGTAGCATCCAGCATCATTTCCTCTGGATGCATACGGCAAAAGATACATTCCTCCATATAAATTATCTAAGTTCACAAAAACTTGTGTTGGGCGTGTGTGTAGGTACCTACAGCAAAAATAAGTCAATGCATTCTGTGACACCTCCGCGGTTGATTCAATGCATTTTCTTATTTTGAAAATTTTGATCCCGTCCGTGACTCGTCG
Organism: Neoascia interrupta; assembly: GCA_947623515.1. Taxonomy (NCBI): domain Eukaryota; kingdom Metazoa; phylum Arthropoda; class Insecta; order Diptera; family Syrphidae; genus Neoascia; species Neoascia interrupta. Next base: position 178,090,955 of record OX392462.1, read on the forward strand.
TTGGACGACAGCTTTGTGGTTAGACACAATAACGAGTGCATCCATCCGTCGGTCTGTATTGTTTGTCTTCCGGAAAAGTCTTCACAAACATCATGACATGACATTTACAAAATATTAACCTCTTTCTAATTTATATTTAATTGAAAACATAAATTCTCCAAAATAATGTTTAGTGCTTAAATAAAAAAGAAAATTTTATTTATATCTGTTTTTTTTTTTGTAATTTTTTTTTCCAGGTCAGTGGCAATGAGAACGTCACCAGCGTTTGTAGATGAAAATGGTGAGTGAGTTTTTTTTTCGAAAATAAGTTTTGAGATGTTTGTTTTTAGCTTGATGTTTAAGTTTATGGTATGGATAACATGGGATGGTTTTTTATGTTTTGAATTTTTATAGTATAAGAATGGAATTAAGCATTTTTCGTGCTGTCAATTTGCGGTGGTATGCAATGAGATATTTTGTGGGAATCTTAATGGAAATTGACGAATGATTGAAGGCTGAATAAATTAGAATAAAAGCGTTTGCAATATCCTAAATATAAAGCGCCTGCTATAGTAAAGCAAAGATTTTTTATCGCGACAATACTTATCATAAGAAGAGAACTGTAAGTTGCACTTCTTACAGACAACTTAAAAGTTTATTAGTTGCATATAGAAGTTTTCACCTCCGAAAGTGTTACATCCTTACAAGAAATTAAACTCATAATTTGTCATAGTAAACGACCCGCATAGAAGAAGTGTGTGACTTACGTCATCGAAGTTGTGTTCTTCGATGTGACGGACTTGGTTTGACGGTATTGATTGAGTTGGAGGCTTACGAAATTAGGTTTCATCGAATTCTTTTATTACCGAGAACAATGCTTTTCTTTCTGCGGAAAGCCGCAAACACAGTATAGCGTCCAACATGGTAAAATAATGTTGAATTTTGGACTTGCGAGTAATTCTACGAAGTTTGGAATTCGCAGGTCCGAAGATTAGAAACTCGTGGCTCTGCTCTAGATGCTTTGATGAACCTCCCCCCCTTGATATATTTATCATGGGGTGTACGCTGACCACGCATTGGTACGCGGTACCACACGCATTGGAATTTTGAACAACTTGTTCGAGAATTGTCCTTCGACCCCTGTCTATGGACATGCCCTCTGACGCAATGACCTCAAAAATCCTTTTGCGACAAAACTACCAAGTCGACTTTCCTCAGGTAATGGAATGGCTTCGCCCCCTCTGATGGCTCCAAAACCGGACAGGGGTCTGGTGCTGGAGTCTTTGTGAAAAGCGAGAACACTAGACTCCACTACCCCTTAAGTAAATATGCGTCTGTCTTCCAAACGGAGATTTTCGCTATCCTAATCCGCATCTATATTGTGACTAGCAGGTGGAGGGCGAGAAGCTTATGCGTTTGCAGTGACAGCCAAGCCGCTCTAAATGCGTTGCTCAACCCTCTTACCTCGTCCAAGATAGTGGACTCGAACTCAAGTATTCGTTGAACTTAGTCGGAAGGCTAAATGCAGTGAATTTTGTTTGGGTTCCAGGTCACACTGGTATCCAGGGAAATGAGATCTCTGATGAGCTTGCCAGACTAGGCTCAGAAGAGGTTTTCTCAGGACCCGAACCTGCTTTAGGCCTTCTTGTATCTGTTGTCACGTCTGCCATTGATACTAGGGTTTATCGTGAGCACAGGGCTCGTTGGCGTGACTGCGATGGGTGCAGACAGACTGATATCTGCGGGGGGTCAGAGTCTTTTCTTCTATCTCTCAGGAGAATCGATTGCAGACTCCTTGTAGGCGTCCTTACGGGCCAGCAAGCTTTCGCCAAGTACAATGTGTTAGGCTTGAGCGAAACCACCACCTGTCCTGCCTGTGGAGAGGACGACGATACAGCGGAATATTTCAAAGCAACCTCCGACAAATGAGAAAAAAAAAAAAAACTAATGGGAGGGTTACAATCCGCCTAGGCGAATCGTTGGATACCCCATCCCAATTGACCACTGTCTAGCTCCAAAATGCGTCAAAAATCTTGGTTGTAACATTTCAGCTTCTATTTACTTTAACTGTGTTAAGAATTTGTCAGTTAAGAATCTTTTTTCTTAAAAAAGGGGCGTGGTATCCACCCCTTTTCAAAAACATAATTTTTTTTACCAAATTTTTTATCGGATTTGGTATACATCTTTTAATCGCAGTTTTATATTACAAATTTGTTTTTTTTACTTAAAAACGCCCTCACAGGTGGGCGTGGCAAAAATTTATTCATTTGAGTTGATTTCCTACGCACATGTCTGAACATTTTATAGTGCAAGTTTTTTGGATTTAGCGCAAATGTATCAAATGAAAACCGTTGATTAGAATGCGTATTAAGTAAGACCCTTCTTACTCCTGCCATCGTCACCTGAAAAAAAATACTTGTTCTTTTTCACGGTCCCCACCTCCGCGAGGGTCTGACAAGCCCTCCGAGAGTATCATTTGTCTTGAAAAACTTCTCAAAGTGTCGTTCGGAATTGGGCAAAAAATTGTAGGTCCCCTTGTGTGTAAAGATAAATATTAACACACCAGCATACATTGTTGAGAAGTTGGCCCTGGTTCACCTCGAGCTGTTGCGCCACTGTATTTATTTTATTTTTTTATTAATTAAGACCACGCCTACATGGGCGTGGTTTTTTTTTCAAATGCCAATCACAATACACTTAAACAAGGATATCAAATATCAAAACTTTGATATTTCCATTAATTAAAGTGGGCGTGTCAGTGGGCGGATTTCAAATTTTTTGACACTTGTACTGCTTCGGGACATGGAAAGAACAGATATCAAGCTTCAAGTTCCTTGCTCAAAATTTAAGGCCTAAGAACTACAGACAGGCGGACATTGGACTTACAATTCGGTCTCGATCATTATGCCTCTAAGGTCCTGGAGGTCTCTGGGGGATTATTTCTCTATGTTACAAACTATGAATCAAACTTAATATATCTCCTAGCCCATGGAATGAAGAAGTACTAAGTGTAAGCAATTTGCGTAACTCCACCCAACTTTATGTACGGTAATAACATTCCACCTAAAAATGGTAGTAAGAGCGTACGTCGCGTACGTCTGAATACTATAGTTAACTTTGTTTTCTAAGTTTGAAATTTTTACTATAGCAAAGGATATTTAAAGGGGCTCCATATAGAACCGCTTTCGACAAGTGATTTGGGAAAATAAACCAGTGAGTAAGTGCTACAGTGTGTACGCAAAAGTTACAGTCCGTAAAACGGACCGTTGAATACCCCATCCTATCCCACATTGTAAAATGCTGATGGCATGGTTATTTTTTGACATTTTATAAGTAACGCAAACTTCGAAAAGGGGCGTGGTCCAACCGCCCCTAATTACAAATTATTAATTATAAGATATTTCCTTAGATATTTGCAAGTTACACTAAAGTGTACGTGAAAATGCAATTTCTTGGTTCAAATTCAATATTTTTGAAAAATCAACCCCTAAAAGGGGGCGTGGCTGAAAACTTTATATGAACGAAATCTAGACTGAAGCATTGTTTACCTAACCTGCTACTTTTTTTGTTTCATGCTTTCCTATATTAGGCTCAAGGCCAGTCGAAATTAAGTTTTTTTTTGGAAATTTTTAAGTTTTTCTTCAATTCTGCCTCGAAATGTTGGCGGGGCCCAAAGTCTTGTATGAACAAAATGTGTAACTAAGCGTTTTCTACATAAAATATTTTGCAATTTTTTTTCAATTTCGAGCAAAAATATTGAGTAAACTGCATTTGAAAATTTACCCTGAAAATAGATGCCACGCCCACTAGAGGAGGCATACCAATTAAAATTGTCTTTTTTGCTTCTTACATTTACTAAGAGATGCTAAATGTCAAATTTCAGCCTTTTAGAACGTCTTACAGTATTGAAAACTCTGAAGGTAGTTGCACATTTAGACCGATTGTGGGCGTGTCTTTGGGCGGATTTCAAAAATTTTCACACTTGTACTGCTTCGCATGACGTGGACCTTACGTACGAAGTTTCAGCATCCTAGCTCAAAATTTAAGGCCTAAAAACATGTGACATACAGACGGACGGAGGGACATGGCTCATTCGATTCAGAATTCGGTCTCGATCATATGCCCTTAAGGTCATGGGGGTCTACCATTATTATTTCACCGTGTTACAAACTATGTGACAAACTTAATATACCTCCTATCCTATGGGATGGGGTATAAATAGTCCTCCCATACTGGCAGCATTTCTTGCTAATGACTATCCGCAGGTGGGCTCCTTAGCTGCACACTGGTATGATATATGGCGGAAAACAAAAGTCTTAAGATCGCCCAGTGGTCAATTCCCAGTTCTTAGTGTTACCTTCGCGGCGGTCATATAACAGACTTGTTTGTTTCAGCTGGTGGGACTTGCACCTTATTTCATAGATACCGCCGAAGGGTCGACCGGAGTGCTTGCGTCTTCAGTCAGAAAAGCTTCTTTGCGCCGTCAATCGATCAGCCTCTTCCTTTTCCTTATCAGCTGTCCATTAGTCAGTCGCAACGCAGGGCCAACTCTTTCGGAGACCGTTCAACCCTAAAAGTTACCCCAGTCTTACCCTTCAGCAGCAGTGCATTGAGAAGCAGCTTTACTCACGCTCAATTTGCTGACAGAGTCGAGCTTGTTGCTTTTTTTACCCGACCCAGGGTATATTAAGTTTCTTGTATAGTTTGTAACGCAATGATATAATCACCGTAGACCACTAAGACCTTTTAGACTTTTAGAGATATGAATGGGACCGACAGGAGAATCGATTAAGCCATGTCCGTCCGTCCGTATGTAAACAACTTTTAGGCCTTAAATTCTAAGGTAGAGAGCTTAAATTAGGTGGGCTGGCTGGAAGTCCAGTCCTTCAGATCAAGGTTGAAAATTAGCTGAATCCGCCCACAGACCCGCCCACTACAGGCCTGTATGTGCGACCATCGCTAATTTAAAAAAATACTTTTTCCAAATTTTATTTTTTCCGCATTCATTTTTGGTATGTTACATCGCCTTGTAATTGTCTTTGAAGTAGCCAAAAAATTTTAGCTACGCCCACTTTTTAAGGGATTTTAGCTTAAAATGACTGTTTTTCAACAAATATACATATATGAAATTTGACAAAAAATTCTATGACAAAAGTTGTAGATGTTAGCATTTTCTAACTTTTATGTCTAAATTGTATATGCTTCCGCCCACTTTTTTAGGCGTGGCGTTAAAAAAAAGACTTTTTTAGTTAAAAATGCGGAGTTTTAGGCCGAAACGTATGCAACCACCTAGTATAAAGCATTCAACAGTTATATTTTTATATCCCGCCCACCTTTTGGAGGCGTGTCAGTTTTTTTTTTTGGTATGGTCGGGTATTTTGCAATCCGTCGTAGATGGACTGAAGCTTTTGCATACGCACTGTTGCACTTTACCACTTGTTTAAATGAAAAATCTCATCAAAGTCATGTAGTGAAATTTCCTTTTTTATTTATTATAAAAAGCACAGGAAAGTGTTATGCCATTTGTTCTTTGAAACTTTTCGCAGGTTGGATTGTTTTAATATTTCTTTGAAGAAGATAAACATTTTAAAGTCAGGATCAGGATACTAAAAGAATGGCATTTTACCAGATTTTTATTAGTTTCTTTAATTATTCCTTAAAATGGGGTGCCGTCGCGCAGTGGTTGTGTATGCTTACTACGCTGCCCGCGCCGTAGGTTTGGGTTCGAACCCTACCATCATCACCTGAACAGAAAAAGACTGATTCTTTTTCACGGTCTCCACCTCCGCGAGGGTCTGACAATTTTCCGAGATTATTATTTGTCTTGAAAAACTTCTCAAAGCTCTGGTCGGATCGGCAAAAAATTGTAGGTGCCCTTGTATGTGAAGAAATTAACACTCACAGTACACATTGTTGAGAAGTTGGCCCTGGCTCACCTCGACCTGTCGCGGCACTCTATTTATTTGTTTATAATTCTTTTAAAAATTGTTTTGGTTTTCATTTGTCTACCACACAACTAGTCGTCACCACCAGCAAGTGGTAAAGCCATTCCGGAAAGAACCAATTTTCTATCACAGCCTTGGTATGAAAATCAGTTGCAAATGTTGTTATAAGTGGGATGAAACCTCCTAAGCTGGGGTTAATTAAGCTTGATTTAGCTTCATGCTTGAGTGAAAATGCATAAGCAATCAAGTAGCGTATAGCCTGAAGACAATTCGCCTATGTGGCTTAAATTCGTTAAGGTGTCGCATTTAATTTATGTACCACGAAAGAAATACCCAAATTCAATCAGCAAGACATCCACAATCCACTGTGAAACTTTTTTTTGAAAAGAGCGTGTGACCAAATGGTTGCAAAGTGAAAGCATTAAATCGCCCTCACAGTTTTTTTTTTTAGTTTTGTTTCCATGCCTTGGTTGTTTGGCTTATTTTAGAAAATTTACAAATTTTTATCTATTATTGCTTGGGTAAACCAGCACAGATGCCACCTACGTGACATTGCCATTTAAGTGCAGCAGTATCACTTTGCCATGTGACAACACAATGGCACCACGTTTCACGTATTATGGTCGTAGTTAATTTCTGGTAAGGCAAAGAGATGTCATGACAAGTGATCTTAATTTTTATTACGTATTTTCCTCTTCAAGGAGCCCAAGACCTTTTCATCCGCTTCTGGACGAAAATTGATCCCCAATCCTGCACAAAGCAGGGCTTGGATAGTGTAAAAGTCTTAACATAGTGTTTCCTAACAATTGACTATCTAGTATTCGTATTATGTACCACAGTGAAATGTTTTTGACTTGTCAGCCGATTTGAGGTACTTTTCATCTTGGCAACAGCTTGATTGTAAAGATCCGGACACGAATACAGGGACGAACATGGCTTAAACAATTCATCTGAAGGCCTTAATTGGCAATAGTTTCACACATGTTTAAATTGCCACAGGATGAACTAGGAACTAGGTTAGGTAGGGTTGCTGGCAGCAAACGCCACCAGCTAGCATGGGCCTACGAGGGCCCTTAGCGTCACTCTATAGAGACAACCTGCAAGATCGATCAGCTCCTCAAAGAAGTATTGGTCCAGAAGTCAAAAATGTTGTCTGCTGCCACTTTGACACTGGCAGAGGAGGTGTTTCACAACTTCTTCCGCTTCTGGATATTGACAGCCCCTGCATATGTCGTTGGTGCATGTGATTCACAATTTTGTTGAGTATTTTCCTAACAGGTTGTGGTCTGTTATCACTCTTGTGGCTATGACCAGTGATGGCCTTTTTAGTGCGATAAGCTTTTTTTGATTTGTTGCCATCTATGGATGGCCATATAGCGGCCTTTGTATGGCCGTAACTCTGCAAATTTTCCCATCTATTTTAGGCTATAGAGGAGGATGGGTCCTTTTGTCCGCTGTAGTAATATATAGATATGAGCCTTAGTTCGCTAACTCAAAGCGTCAGCCTTTTCATTCCTAACAAATTCACTATGGCCTGGTACCCAAACTATGCGGACATTATTCTGACTGGTTAGAGTCCTCAGTTATGAGCGACAGAGTCCTACTGAGATTTTACTGTTGATTGTGCCAAGGCCTTAATGGCTGCTTGGCTGTCTACGTAAGTAGAAATATCCTCCTGTGATAGTTCCAATACGCTATGGCCTTTTCGGCGCGCGGCTTTGAGCATTGCTATAGAATTTGGGATTAGAAGATACTGCTCGAGTTCAGTAGTCTTTTACTTGTTACGATACCGAGTTTGGCCGGACATCTACTCCAACACCCTCACTTGATTTGGAACCATTTGTGTAGATCGCTACCTCGGAGTTGGTTAAAACATTTTTTAGCCTCCAGTCTTCCCTGCTGAGAATATTAATGGAGTAGTCTTGATTGAAGTTAAGATAAGGTGTGATATGGTCTGTTATTCCTACACGGCACCCTAGTGTGTGTAGGATTGAGCAATAACCTGTGGGTCGCATACTCCAATTGTCTGTAGCTTAAAGTCAAATCGCGCTTTTTAAGGCGCTTTCTTTTATGAAGAAATCTTTAGGCGTTATCTTTAGGATTGTCTCTAGCCCCATGGTATAGGCGTAGATTTCAGAGCACCTGTAGTGACGAGACAAACCAATCCTTGTACCTTAGTTAGAGCTGTGATTATTTTCTGCTTGGTTATAGCTGGCCACCAGGCACGCACCCATATGTGAGTTTAGATTCTTACTTCAGCTGTGTAGAGCCAGTTTGGTATTTTAGGGCAAAGGTCCGATTTTTTTTCGGCTTATTCGATTGCACGTATAAAGTGCTGATGTTTGCTTTTTTAACTCCTTTTCCTGTGTTTGTATTCCAGCTTAGCTTACTGTCTAGGATGATACCCAGATGTTTGGCATTTTTAGATAGCTGAAGAGCTGAGCCTTTGGCAGCTCTTTTTGAGTATTGGCAGCTCTACTACCGGTATAGTCCTCCTGTTTGTAAAGAGGACAAGTTTTGTTTTTGCCGGATCGACGCAAAGGCCACATGACCCGGTCCATCGGCTTAGTCTATAAAGCGCATCTTGCATCGGATCAACAAGTGTTGGCAGGAATTTAAGGTCGTCGGCAAAAGCGATGCTGAGTTGTTGGGGCTCGTCAAATATGTATTTACTACCAGAAGCCATTCAAGAAGTGACAGCACTCCACTCGACGGGGTTCCCCTGGTGGTAGACATTCTTTTTAAGCAGGCACCTTGCTGAGATGTTATATTATTATTCGACGCTTTAACATCGCGACTATAAAGTCACGTACCACTTTGATGGCTCTTGTGCCTTGGAGCGCATTCTCAATGGCTTCGGCGTTTACATTGTTAAATGCACCCTCTAAGTCAAGGAACGCTGCAATTCTTTAGCTTGCAGTGGCGCTTCTAAACTATGAACCACGTCGGTCGTGTAGCGCTGTCTACCGAGCTGCATTTCAGGTAAGCGTGTTGTTTAGAGGACATATTTATTGGATTGGAGAGCTTTCAGCAGACAGGATGGTTTGCAGTCTTTTGCTTGATGATGGCTGTTTTTGCCTGCTTTCGGGATGAAGAATACTTTTACTTCCCGCCACGCCTTGAGGAAGTATCCATGTATAAGACATCCACAGAAAATATGTGTAAGCCTCGAGCTGATTAATGTTTTTGTCGTCTGCAGCATAATGGAAAGAATTCCGTTAGGTCCAGCTGACTTTTATGGCTTAAAAAGGTCTACAATCCACTCGATATTTCCCACACAGATAATGTCCTTTATATCTTTAGCTGGTAGGGCTTGGTTGGCTTGGATAGTTTCTTTTTCCTCAACCTTCAGAGCTGTTGGGAAAATGTGTGCTGAGCAAAAGTTTCAGTTTATCCGAGTTAGATTTTATCCAGATTCCAGTCGTATTTCTGACAAACCTGGGCGCGGTTGGCTGTTTGGACATAATTTCCCTCAGTCTTGCTGCACCGTTTCTATTTTCAATTTATTTTCGGTTATTTTCGGTTGAACCCGAAGGACATAATGAAAAAGAGGGGGACCCAGGCTAGTAAGAGAGTTGAACAGAGCTAAAGCATATTGCTGGAAGATGCATATACGATGTCCGGCAGACTCGGCACGACCTTTTTCGTTATTCCCCAAAAAAAAGAATCGCTGTTCTATCCTTGAGCTTGAGATCTTTCTTTCTGCCAACTTCTACTCAGTTTTTATTCCGGCCAACACCAACTGGTTATTGTTAAGATCGCCCTGCTGCTTTCAGACAATAATCTCATAATATCATGAATAACCTTTGAGTTAGTTGGCAAGCAATTCATTAGATTTTGCAAAGTTAAAAAAATGTCACATATCTATTGACACTTTGTGAAACTTTAATGTCGATGCCGTGAAATCACGTGTAAATGTTAATCAATGCAAGCAAATCTTAATCATTGAAAAATAAATATAATGGCGTGCATTCCGCAGCCAGAATGATCCTAGCTTCAAACATCTTGTTCGTATTGTCCAGTTTGACAAAGCTTTGTTCAAAATGTATTTCATTCAATATCCGTCCATGCCAGAAAGGAATGTTGCAAGATCTTAAAAATCGTGAGACCACTGAATACCTTGAAAGCTTGTCGGCGGATAGGAGCTCAAACTACTCGCTGTGGAAAGCAGTTAAGTCTATCAAGAAACCTATAATCCACTCGGCACCAATAAAAAAAGCTAACGGCGAATGGGCAAGAGAAGACAAAGAGAAAGCGAATTTGTTTGCTGAACATTTAGAAGAAACATTCAAGCCTTTCGACGGTCCGCCGTTGGCTGACGTTCTAAACCACAACGGGGAACCTGGTAGCTTTAGAATGAAAAAAGTTTCGTTAGTTGAACTCCGACAGACAATTAGCAAACTTAAAAATAATAAGGCCCCGGGTTACGACCTGATCACTGGCGAAATATTGAAAGAGCTACCAAAAAAGGCACTAGTCAAGCTAATTTATATGATAAACGCTTCTCTTAGACTTTTCTATACGTTCCAAGACAATGGAAAGTTCCTGAAGTCATTATGGTTCCAAAACCGGGAAAATGCGAAAATGATAAAAAATCTTATAGGCCCATACCGCTTCTGCCGGTAATATCGAGAGTATTCGAGAAACTTCTGCTAAAGCGATTACAACCAATAATTGCAGAAAGACGCTTGATCCCGGATCATCAATTCGATTTCAGACCTAACCATTCCACAATAGATCAGTCTACAGAATAACGCATGAAATTGAAAAAGCCTTAGAAGGGAAAAAAATATGTTCAAGTGCTTTCCTCGACGTATCGCAAGCCTTCGACAAGGTATGGCACGAAGGCTTGAAATGTAAGCTACGGCAAGACTTGCCGGAAGACATGTTTAAAATATTGGAAAATTATCTTGAAAGCAGACTCTTTCGTGTAAGGTGTAGTAGTGAATACTCGAGTTTCAAGCAAATTCGGGCTGGCGTACCCCAGGGAAGCGTCCTCGGTCCGACCCTGTTCCTGCTGTACACGAGAGACATGCATCTAGATGACGAGACTTTCGTGGCCACGTTTGCGGACGATACGGCCATCCTGGCAACAGGTGAATCAGTCGAGTCATCAACGAGAAACCTCCAACGAGCATTGGACAGAATTTGTGTCTGGACGAAGACCTGGCGAATCGCTCTTAACGAGAACAAGTCTACGCATGTGAATTTCACTTACAGAAGGGTTACAATTTACCTCTGTTCATAAATCCTGCACAAATACCTTATGCAAATGAAGCGAAGTATCTAGGGATGACACTGGACGCTAAACTTAGGTGGAAACCACACGTAAAGAAGAAGCGTGACGAGCTCGAGATTAGGCTCAGGGAAATGTATTGGCTTATCGGAAGATTTTCGAAATTAAGCATATATAACAAACTGCTCGTGTACGGGCAGGTGTTAAAGCCGTCCTGGACGGTATACTTTGGGGTTGGACATACGGTATACTTTGGGGTTGTACCAAGCCGAGCAACATGTCCATGTTGCAGACTTTCCAAAACAAGACACTAAGAGCAATTGTGAATGGTATATTAGGAATAGCGATATTCACAGAGATTTAGGAATAGCTACCGTGGGCGAAGAAGTAACAAACTTTGCTCGAAAGCTAAATGCTCGCCTTCATGTTCATTGCAACAATGCGATGATCCGTACTCTCAACAAGACTCTTAACGATGTAAACAACGAGCGACGACTACAAAGAACAAGACCCTTCGATCTAGCGACTTAGGGTGAAGCCGCACGAATGAACGGCTTAGTAGGTGCATTCGCTGGATAGCAACCTACCCAATGCGATAAGCACTACGGAAGCGTAAGCTACTTGTTAAGTTAACTTAGTTGTAGTCAAGAAGTATTATGAGAGAGCGAAAATTTACTGCTATGAAGTGCGTTCTGGCAGTTTCATAGTGTCTCTCATAAATGGGTGGTTTTTTTAGCACGTGGAAATCGGGCATAACCAATATCAGCCACTTCGGTATTATATACCTGCTATAGTGGGCGTATTGGTATCTTTGAAAGATTTTGGAGTTTTAGCCTCCGTCTACCCTAGTATTCAAAAAAAAAAAAAAAATCCATCCATGCATCGATGCTGCAACTGTAAAATAAATTTATGTATTTATCGCCATTTTATAAATTATTTCTCTGACATTTTTCTAGATAGCACGTAGGTTGTGTGTTACGTTAGTGCACCAAAAAACCCACCGAAAAAATGATATCTGGTCACGCGAAACACACAACAGTTATCTAGCGCAAATCGGCTCCAAAAGCAAATTTGCATAGCCATAGGTATACGAGTAGATGTACCTAACCTACTAAGGCACACATGGCTGAACGTGGGTGTGCTTCGTGCTGACATTATTCCTTAGATCCCATGGCTTTAGACATTTTTGTTATTTTTCTTCTTTTTTTTTTTGATTGTCACATAAAATAAAAGAATAGTGACTCACTGCACGACTTTTTATTCTTTCCTTGTGGCCTTAAATAATGTCACCATTGATTTCATCAAACGCTTCCTAACTTGACATTTTGCTTTTTTAAATTAATTTACTGTGATTAAATTTTAGATAAATCTTGTCGATATTTACTTATTTTAAAACTAAAATATGATTTAACAAAATGCTTTGGAGAAAAGGTCATTGCTACTCGTATTTTTTGACTCGTATAAACACCCACCCAATAACGCGAACGAGTTGTTGGTAAAATGCAACTGTCTGATCAACTGCGCCAAGTATTCGGCAATTAATTGATCGTGTCTGTCAAGAGCTATGTGTGTCAACTCCCACGTAGTGAATACAGTCGCTAGGGGAACGCCCACGCAGAATAGCCCACTGCGTCGGATAATGCCAGAATATTGGAAAAAGATAAATTTTTCATTGGGGTTGAACTGCATTGTGTTGGCAAAAAAATGCGTATCTATAGTCGTATGTAGTGAGTGTTTATGATACTGCTTGTGGTCTGTGGAATGAATTTTTTTCAATCGATTTCTTTGTGAGAGAGAATAAAAATAAACAAAAAAAATTAAATATTTATTAAAGCTAAATACACCTCGGATGACGTTTGATAACTCAACAGGCTTTTCCTAAGTGACAAACTTAGACCGTTTAGTCAGAAAGAATTCACAATTCGCTTCCATTATTGGTATCATGAAAGCCTATAGACTTTAAAAAGTATGACTCGTCTGCAAGGAGATAATTAGAGGCCATGCAAAAAAATTCTCCAAAATATGGCCTCAATTCTTTATAGATATATAGAAAAGTTTAATCCAATCCGTTTCCTCCAATAGAAATATACCTTATCCTATAATGGAAATATTAACATGCAATTCTAACTTATTTAGGGGGATTTCAAACAATGGAAGTTCTCTACATCTAGGTTAGGTTAGGTGGCTGTCCCAGCTTAGCAGAGACACAGTCATACCATAGGAAACCCATTGTGATCTGATACCACTTCTGGGAAGGCCTAACGCCGGAGTACCCGTACGGGAAACTACGTGATAACTTCCTTATTTGGGCGAAAAGGTCGAGGCAACCAGTCTCGTTGTAAGCCTTCCCTGAAGGTCGATTGTAGACGTTAGACCGTTCGAGTCTTACCCGAAAAGAGTACTGAGGGCACAACTGCTTCGGTGTGATCTACTACCAGCAGAATAATGGCCAGTAAGAGGTTTTCTTAAAGAGATGCACCCAAGTGGGACAATCATCACCGGTGTTAGCCCATGACTACTGTATCCCATACAGGAATTTGCCTTGGGATGGGAGGGATGGGGTTAAAGTAAATTGAGCGCCAGGTGTAGCAGTTTTCGGTATGAATTTACCTCAAGCAATCTCTAATCTGAGATGAGAGAACAAGCCAAGCAAGTCCGTTTCATTCCCAACCAACATACTCTGGAGAGTCACACTGTAAAAACTTCCAAAAAGCTCCTATAAGACTCTGCTCTCGATAAATCTTGTTATGAGATCCAAAAATGATCTTGTAGCACTCTTTTTACAGATTCAGTAATATAGCGCTTAACTCTTATAACAAGTGTATATTTGTGATACAAAAGAGACTAATAATATGGATCAGACTCTTGTTATAAAACTTTAACTCTCGTCGAGCTAAAGTTTTGTAATAAAAGCCTTATAAGAGCTTTAATCTTGTAATAAGAGTGCAACTCTTGTTGGAAAAGATTTGCTCTGATAATAAAATCTAAAGTGTTATAGGACAACTTAATTTTTTCGGCCATTTCCTGTGAAAAAGTCAATTTTTTTCTTGCTTAAAGGGATAAAATATCTAAAATATCTCAAAAACAAAAAATCACATTTCATTTTTTTTTAAAAACTACAATAATTACAACTAATTGTTAGTGGTTTTGGCATGGCAAACAATGCTTGTGGATTCTGTGAATAACATCAAGTATTTTTGATGCTCTTATCTTTCAGAAGAAAAATGCTTACTTTAGCTGATATGTTTTTAACGGCACCGAGTTTTAATGCACAATAATGTAAGGAAAACCTTTTTGAAAAGTTAACAACATAGTAATGCCATAATAAGATAATAAAATGAGATAATAACACGCCATATAATGAGGTATAGATGACATCGTATCAGTCAATATTTATTTTTTTAAAGAATCTTGTTCTCTTTTCGTCCTTATGTTTGCATTATATCTTCCTCTCTTTTTGGCAGAGATAGCAGTGGGAATTCAGCCCTTACAACAAGAGTTTTAGTTTGTTTATCAGAGTTAAATAATTCTTACAGATAGGCCATTTAACGCTTGTAAGGCTCTTATAAGGCTCTTGTAACACTCTACAAGACTAACATTAACTCTTAAAAGGCTCTTGTAGAGTCTAACGAGCTTAAATGTTGGGTTGCCATTTAAATTCGAATTAACCTCGAGGATGGAAGGATAGTGCAAGGGTGACAATTGCGGAGCGAGCCTGTGCCGTATGGGATATTTTGAAAGCGAGGTTATCCGTTCTCGGTGTGAACCCCCGCCAACAAAATCAGTTGTGACTAATGAGCAGCATTCTTAAGCGAGAAGCTGAGGCAGGGTAGCCCTGTGAAAACCCGTACTTCAGTTGATTTTACTGCTTATGAGCCTCGGGTCGAGTGTCGTGCCGGGTAGTACGTGTGCTTACTACGATTTGTGTGCTTACTACGCCGGCCGGCCGCCGTGCCGGAGGTTAGGGGTTGAATTATACTGTCGTCACCTGGAAAGAAACTCGTTCTTTTCTTTTTTACGTTCACCACTTCACCGAGGTCTGACAATCCCTTCGAAAGTAACATTTGCCTTGTAAAACTTTTCAAAGTGCCGTTTGCATTCGGCAAAAAATTGTAGGTCCTCTTGTGAAGTCGTCCTATGTGAAGAAATCAACACACACAGCACACATTGTTGAGAAGTTGGCCCTCGTTCACCTCTAGCTATTGCGCCACGCTAATTTTATTTATGAGCCTCGGGAAACGGGAAAGGTAGGTGTAGCCGATTCGGTATGAACCCGTTCGAAAGGGAATGTTTTCGTGAGGGGTGAAGAGGGCAATCGTGTTCGGTCTGAGCCCGTACCTTGGGTTGGTGAGTATAATAAGGGACGGAGTGTGTGGTTCGCCACTAAGGCATTTGGCCTATTTGACTCGGAGATCAAACTCATTACCTTCTTTACGTAGAATCTTTCTACATCGTTCAGATCTTTGAAAATTTATTCGCTTAGAATTATCTTTTCAAGGTCGATAGGGTGGGACAGTTAAACAGAAAACGAATCATGGGCATTTCCTTGTTCTCGTCTCTGCACCTTTGGCAGAAATCGTTAAAGGAAGCACTAGATTTTGTCGCATGTCTTCCTACCAGAAAATGGTCTGTGAGGTCCTAAACAATCTTTCTAAGATTCAGCCTGCAAAAGGAAATCAGTCTCCTTTTCATTCCCTACAAACGAGCACTGGCCAAGTCTTTTTGGAAGAGACACATCTGCTGGTGTTTTTCCGTCTGTTGTTGGCCAGTTTAAACTCCATCGAATTTGGGGGTGCTACCAGTTCCGCTGCGTTAATCTTATTTGCATTAGAACATTTTCCTGCATCATCGGGCCCGTTGCCTTGAACCCAGTACAGGGATGTGTAGCATCTGACAGCAATCTCATGAGAGATTCGCGGCATAGCTTGAATCGTTTCGTTGACGATTCCAAGGCTTTCATTGCAGCTTGGCTGTTAATACAGAAAACAAAAGCGCTGTAGTCTTTTGAGTTAAATAAAAGCCAAGCTGCGGCTACTCGAGTGCAGTGACCGTCAGTCGTTTGGAGCTGCAAAGGTCAAGAGTAAGTACTAGAAAAGACTCCTGCCCTTTTTCAAATGCTGTTTTTTATTTGTCTGTGTAAATTTTTGTTGCAGATTCTTGAAATCTTCGCTTGGAAATTTGGTCTCGAATTTCACATTAATGTCTAGCTGTCGGACATCGTGGTTCAAATTACTATAGGAATAATTAAGGATATTAACTTCTTATTTATTATTAGCACTTTAGGATAATACTTGCATGTCCCATACTGTCACGGGCCAATTGTAGGGATTGCATGTACTCCTTTTGCAGTTCTAAGGCTAAACTTGCCTAAGGAGTTTTTCTAAGAGCACCTATGTAGCAAATAAACATGACTTATACAACCCTTTCATACGACAGGAACACCGTTGCACACATCAATAAAAAAAAGCTTTAGCCCTCGCCCGACGCAATTTGAACCGGAGGTAGCGACACACATACTAACCAAACACTCTCGCAGTGAGCCACCAAATCACCTAATTTATGGCGTATTCTTTTCAACACCGAATCGTACAACTGGTGTGGAATACAGTAACAATATGTTCTTTTCTCGTACACCTGAACGGAATCGTGCTTGTGTAAATGTCCTTTTGAACTCCGAATGCGTTCGGTGTCGATACCGAACCCGAAATTTCGCCGCCGACGTATTTGACGTATTTGGGTGTAACCCAGCCTCCACCCTACACCATACACTTTGATTGTGTATGTGAAGTGACGTTTCTACGCAATTTTTTAATCGTGGTTTTTGACAATGCGACTGAAATTGTATGAAAAGGATAAAAACTCACCAAATATCTCAAACTGAAAGATATCAAAATTAATTTTAAGTAAAAAGTGCAAACAACCGGCGCAAATAAAATCGCGCTACGAAGAGAAAAAAAAAATAAACAAAATGAAGCCAAATCAATTTGACACTTAACGTGATGACGGCACTGGAGCTATATGTCGTTCTTTACACAATTAAACCGGGTGCGCACTATGCCGGAATTGTCGCGAGTACCGAGTATTATTTGACAGCTCGGTGTGGCAATTCGGTGTTCAAAAGAATACGCCATTAGACTTGTCATTTTGCGGTTGGGTGTGGTATACTCACGCACACAGCGCTTTTTTATATGGAGTATAGTCTTTGATTTTCCTCTAGTCTGGGGCCGTTTTTAGCTTTCGTGTTAATATGGCTTAAAGATCTTTCAATAACAGAAGGGACTCAAGAGTGTATTACTTATTGTCAAAGGATTTCTCAGTGATACCAACCAACAAACCGTCAATGTGGATTTACCCTTGTAATATGCGTGTCGGGATACCTTGAGGATACGTTTGAAAATCTTTAGGGATTCCGTGAAAGCTCTTACCTGATTTGGGTATGAAGACTACTCTGGCCTTTCTCCAAGATTTGAAGATGAAGACGAAGTTTTAGCAACTTCTTAGGATAGTGTGGAGCTCAATATGTAAGGACCTTGCTAAAATTTCCCTGGTGTCTTGCCATCGAGTCCAGTTGGTTTTTACTGAAGAAAGCTGTGCATAGTGCACTGCCCACGGTACGTTTTTGAAAGTGACGACCACCTCGGGCCGGGCACTTCAGAATACATTTTCCCTGTTTTGCTGCCAGGAAGGTGGGTGTCCTCCAGAAAGTCTTGCTTACTGGGCTTTGTCCAGTTTTCATCTGGACTTTTGATGAAGATATAAGAATAATTAGAGACTTGGATAGCATCATCCTGATTCTATATTTACACAGAAAAGATGGCATGAGGTCTGTTGTGATTTCCTTACCTCTGTCTTAAACTTCCTGGGCATTGATTTTTTGAAGATCCTAATAAACAGCGTCAGAGAGCGCTTCGCTTGATTAAAGAGCTTTCAGCTCTTCGGCTGAAGCCTGCTAATTTCGACATTCCACCTTTTGGGGCTTACTCTAATTTTTGTGTCTGCTGATCGGGCAAAGGATATCAATCAGACAAACATCTAGATTGATTACCTCCGTGAGCCTACTCCTCATGCGGTCTCACTTCCCGACCGACGCGACGGTGAAGTGCGGCTGAGTTGGAGTAAAAATACCAAGACTTCTTTTTTTTAGTATTATTGCTTGAACTTTTTAACTGTGGTGTTGCTACCCTCCGAATCGAATCATTGTTCACCACCTTTCTGCTTTGCTTTAATCTTTGCCTGGGACGGGACAGCCACAACTGATTCCTCGGCTAAACTGGAACCCGGCGCGCGTACCGTCCTTTTCGTAAATCTCACTCGTAATTTGAAGGGTCTCCAGCTTAAAGAAGAACTTGGAGCCTCTTGCAGCGAGAGGCACAATAAACTCCGGGTGCAATAAAGCGGTGAAACTAATCGCCATGGCAACGTTTGGATTCTCAGCTCTAATAGCCTTCCAATTAATAGCCTTCCAGATCAGATCAGAGTTACATGGAAATTTGGAACTCCAAACATCTTTGAGCTGGAGGATTCAGACTTGGTTTCTCGGCCTGACTAGGATTTCAGCTTTGTTCACTACCTTTCGCTTCCCAACACGGATCAAGAGTACCAAACACTGAGACTGCCGAGTTGATGTACAACAAATACCCTACAGACCAAAAGCTTGGTACCCGTTTGGCGCCATCCCCCGTCCACGAAGGTCGGTGGTCTAGCCTGGGTTTGGGCAGGCAGTACTGTAGGATTTTTGACGATGACTAGGCCTTTAGAAGCCACCAGCTATCCGAAACTTATTCGACATTGCTCGCCACCCTGGTCTATGATACCGAGTTTCAGATGGTTTTCGCAACCTCGCTAAAAGGCATAGACACTGGCGAGGCTGTCTTTTTCGAGATTTTTGACTGGCCTTTCTAAAATTTGGAGTGAGGACGTTGGATTTGAGGTTAAAGGCTTGGTATAGGGCTCTGCCGAGCTGACTTCTCGGGAACCGAGAAAGGAGACCCTCTGAGTTGTGCCAACTACAGAGGCATAAGTCTTCTTAACATCGCATACAAGATCTTTTCTGCTGTACTGTGTGAACGCCTGAAGCCGTTTGTCAACAATCTGATAGGCACATATCAGTGTGGCTTTAGGCCAGGAAAGTCCACCATCGATCAAATATTCACACTGCGGCAGATCTTGGAGAAAACCCAGGAATTCCAAATCGATACACACCACCTCTTCATCGATTTCAAGGCCGCGTATGACAGCATCTATAGAGACGAGCTATATAGCGCAATGTCTAGTTTTGGCATCCCTGCCAAACTCGTCAGTCTGTGCAGGATGACGATGGAAAACTCACGCTGTTCCGTCAAGGTCGGCAAAGACCTCACCGACCCCTTTGATGTCAAAAAAGGATTTAGACAAGGCGACGCGCTGTCATGCGACTTCTTTAACATCATACTTGAGAGAATTGTGCAGAACTCTCGCGCCAACACCAGAGGTACAATCTTTCAAAAGTCCGTTCAACTACTTGCATACGCAGACGACATTGACATAATCGGTAGAACAAAGCGTGATGTCAGTGAAGCCTTCGTGAGTATTGGGACGGAAGCGGCGAATATGGGTTTAGCAGTCAATGAGGGCAAAACCAAGTATATGCTGTCATCAAGAAAAGACACCCAACACCGACGTCTTGGACAAAACATCACCATCGACAGCTATAACTTTGAGGTAGTTAGGGACTTTGTCTACCTTGGTTCCGCTATCAATTCAGACAATGACACCAGCGCTGAAATCAAACGAAGGATAACTCTTGCCAATCGCTGTTTCTTTGGGCTAAGAAGGCAATTGAGTAGCAAAGCCCTCTCTCGAGCAACTAAAGTGTCCATGTATAAGACCCTCATCATCCCAGTCCTGCTTTACGGTGCAGAAGCATGGACTCTGTCAAAGGCGGATGAAAACACTTTAGGCTGCTTCGAGAGGAAAATTCTTCGGACGATTTACGGTCCCGTCTGCATAGACGGAGAGTGGAGGAGGAGATATAACATCGAACTGTACGGGCTGTACAGCGATACCGACCTAGCCAAAAGAGTCAAAACACAACGTCTACGATGGCTGGGTCATTTAGAGCGGATGGACACCAACGCCCCGGCCCGGAAAATCTTCGAATCCACACCGCAGGGACGACGCGGTAGAGGAGCACCGAGACTCAGGTGGCGCACGCAAGTGGAAGGGGACCTCAGCCAACTTCGCGTGCGAAACTGGAGACGGCTAGCTAGAGACAGAGCTGGCTGGCGAAGCTTGTTGGCCGAGGCCCAGGTCCACCCCGGACTGTAGCGCCACCTTAAGTAAGTAAGTAAGAGCTGACTTCTCAGCTTCGTGCTATTTGGAAGCCGTCCCGAATCGAGTTGCTTCTTCTTAGCAGGTGGTTTACCTCTAGAATATACCTTTCTGGGCTTATTGCTGAGCTTCCATCTAAATGCCCTTCTGAAGCGGGTTGAAAACTGACAATGAGTGCTCTCGCGAAAATTACAGGCTCTTGGTCACTTTTACTGCGATTTGCGCCTCTCCCCTATCAGGAGACGCTTCAAAGTGTGATTCTCAAATCGCAGTTTTTGTAAAACTGAGAGATGGGGCTAAGCTTTATCAGGGCTTTGTTCCTTGCTACAGATTTTCCCAATAGAGCAGGTTGTTTGGTGGAAGGTTGGATGACTATGGCGGCTTCTGAAGCCGATGACGCCCTTAAATCCAAATCCGATTGGAGTCATTGTCATCAATGCTCAGCCTGTAAAGTTGTTGCTCCGTCTTCCTAGTTTTATGTCATGTTCGTTGTCTTAAAGCCGTTTTCGTTTTCGTTGTCATCGCCATGGTAGTCAAATTGGACGTGTCGTTACGCTCGTGTGTGTTGTGCTTGATCCTTATACAACCCTCGTGTGTGTGTTGGTTGATCCTTATACAACCTTAAGAAAATACACCTCAACTTCTCAGTTTTTGGGGGCAGATCCCAGAGAATTTCACTTCTTTGGGTTATCTCTAATATCCCCCAACCGAGGATCTTTATTAGTAGCTATAGCAGCAGCTATCAATAGACAAATCGATAGGTTTAAATTCGACTACATTCGAAAACTCAGGAAAATGCGAATGCGTTACATATACACGGAACAACCTTTTCTTATAGGTTATTGTGCATTTTTTTAACTTTTTGTATGAATATCTCTTATGGGTTACTGTAGGGAGATTTTTGATTTTTATGAAAAAACATAGTTAGAATTCTAGAAAACAGTTTTTTTGTATACCTTAAAATTAAAATTCGCTTTTACCATCGTTCTAGAATACAATCAATTCCTTGGATAAATTATTGAATTGAGCACTTTTTTTTAGGACTACAATACAAAAAGATACGGAACTGCAACTGCTGCCCATATGGCTACCACATCGACCTGGACTTTGTCCGCTATTGCGAATCACTGGCCAATGCGAAGCCCTCCGAGGAGCAATTGCGGCGTCGCAGTCGACGTCGATCGAGAAAATCGATGGAATTCATGCTGGGACTAGAGAGTCTGTTCGATCATTGGGAACCAGCTGGCCGCGTTCAATCCGTACCAGAAGTAAGTTCTTTTTCTAATTTTCATCCAACAATAAAATAATGTGTGACATAAACTCGCTTATAGTGTTTTGTGGTTTATTTTTAAATAAAATAATCAAATCAAATATTTTCCTATGCGCACAAGGAAGTATTATACAGTTGGTCGCTGGCGCGCAATGGGACTATAAAAACCAATTTGTGATGTTTTTTTTGCTTTCTTCGTATTAATGTTGGGTGTCTCTTCTACTTTTAATAGGTCTCCGTCGAGATTGAGCCAGAATCCCCAAGGCTAGCGACGTCTGTAAATAAATCCGTCAACCAAAACGATCCCGCAGCACAGTTCTCCTGCAATGGTGATTCATTGACATCATCGTTCACGTCCTCCTCGACCGCAGATGCAAACCTAAGCAATGGCACCCACCCAGCATTATCAGCACATAGCCCACCTGAAGAAACGTCGGCATTTTTGCACGACGCCCTGGACGAGGTTTGCAGTGACTTTGAACGAACTCTAGAACGTACCTCCATCAAGCGGAAACAGAAACGAGATTGTCACTCTTGGGATGAGTTCAGCGATGTCATTGGTAAGCTAAAAAAAAAAAATAGAAAAAAATTAAAAACTTCAAACGTTCGCATTATCTCTATAAATGAGCCTACAACGGATTTAGCCATTGGGATGGCGAGACGCGACAGTTTGTCTTGACTTTTTTTTTGCCGACGCAGCATTAGAGATGCAGCACGACTAAGCCATATGGCTGTGTGTGCACTCAATATACCAAGGGATATTCTTGCCAAAAAGTTGTTTGGGATATTTTTAGACCTGGATGGTGGATGTGCCTGCCAAGGAAATAAAAAATCGAGAGTCTTATTTATTGTGCTCGAATCAAAGCCAATTTAGAATTATTTCTGTTGAACGGTCAGATTTTTTATTGGAAATAAAAACGTCCCGATTCGGAGCGGGAGGAGGTTATTTATTAGGATAGGCAAAGGATTAACATTTTAAGAGCTTTCGGGTGGTCCCTTCTTTTAAAATTGAAAGTTGGTTGTGAAAAAATATAAATAAGAAAGTTTTACAATCAGTTTATGACAGTGTCCCTCAGAGACGTTTTAACTACCTACAGATGTAAGTCATTCTCATAAACTTAAATAACCTTGGATAAGCCTTGAGGAATTGGAGATATCAGTGACCTTTACTTTAATAAAAGTTTAACGGCTGGCGAGCATAAGAAGAATATCGCGCTTGGCATGCCCAATATCTATAAGCGCAGACAAATTTTTATGCTGTGCGTATGGCATTATGTTATTGCTCATAGATTTATTACGACCTGATGTGTCACTTTCCGGCGTCTTTTAAAATATTTATGTCGGTCATATTTTGATTAAAAAGTTTCAGTTAAAAAAACATAAAAAAACACAAATCTAGAAAAAACCTTTGTAAAAATTTATAAATGCTGAAAAGGGAAGAGCACCTAAAAATACCCATGGTGCTCCCCGAAAAAATACAACTCTTTCCTCGTGCATATCGATGGAACAGGCGTCGAAATGAAATCTAGCATTAGCCGCCTCACACTAGGGGTGCAGGATCATAGCCTGCCAGTGAATAACACACAGTTTTTTGTTTCGACATTTCGCCCACTAGTTTTGCAACTCCACTCTACGAAATGGAAGGCTTTACTATATATCTCCCAGAGCTCAAGCGCTGCAGTAAAAGTACAAAATTAGTAGTTAATTCTAAAACTCTTAAATGTCTACAAAATCTTAATACCATGTTTCCACCGGGCACTAATCCCCGATTAATATAAATCTTATTATCTCTACTAATTAGGCGATTAACGATATCTACAAATTTAAATCCTCTTGGCAAGCGATTAAAAATAAATCCCCTCATAAATCTCATTCAACCTTTTCACAAACCACTTTCCTTTTCGAACACCTTTTTAACAGTTTGAGAATCGACAAAGGACAATGAAACTGTTCACGTATGGTAGATCTGTCAAAATTACGATTTATATAGGGATACTTTAAATGAAAATCTTTTTTCGCTCCTGATATCGCCACTCTCTTGTGAGCCATATTAACAGAAAAAAAGAGTGCTCATGTCAACTTAATCCTACATTTGTCTGGTGGAACCACTTTGGGACTTAACATTAATCGTCCCCCGCTAATCCTCGTATTATTGCTGGTGAAAACATAGTATAAGGCTTATCGCACACATGAAATTTTTAGTCCCGCAACGGTTTGATTGCCTTTTTGAGTCCTTTCGGGTTTGTATGAAAATGTGCACACATGCGCACTCGACAAAAAACCAGTTTTGGGCAACTTTTAAATCTACGTTTTGCCACGGATTTTTTAGTTGCTCGTTGAATAAATTACTTTTTATGACAGGCAGCTTTATGTCTGGGCGCGAACATAAAACTTTCTCGTTTCTCCCAAGTCGTCGACATTTAAGTCACGCAACGGTTTGAGTTTCTTTCTGAGTCCTATAGGGCTTATATGGGAATACGCGCACATACGTATTGGACACGAAACCAATTTGAGGCAACTTTTAAATCTGTTGCAACAGATTCCGATGACTTTTTTACACAGGCAGCTCCAAATTTGAGCGCCCCTATACGACTCTTTGATTTTTGTCACTTCGGCGACAATATAGAGACCAAACAAATGAATTTTTCATCTGGCAGACTTGAAAGAATTATAATAGTTGCTCATGTGAACGCTGCTTTTGTGGATAATGAGGAAAATATTTTGTGCGTAAAAGAATTGCTAGTGTGCGACAAGCCGTAGAGAGCAAAGGGTTTAATATTTTATCTGTGTTTGTGCATAGGTTAGGTACGAATCGCATAATTAATTTGAAAATTGAACATTAATTCAAAGGAAATGAAATATACTGAATCGTTTCGATTTTCGATTTTCTTACAACAATAATTTTTGATGTTGGGTCGGTTCCTTCATAGTTTGCAAAACGATAGTAATGGCGCCCAACAAGGGCTCAAAAGACCCTGCAGATAAGATACATTTTTTTGTAAGAATGAAACAAAGATTTGGCGTGAAACAAAGCCGGCGTGTAAAGTAAATAAAATTAAATCGCTTCCGGTTAAAGTGTTAATAAAACAAATTAAATGTTAAATTTCCATTTTATTATTTTTTAATCATAAGTTGTGTTCATACCAAAAATTGGTAGATCCAATTATACTCTAGTTAAAGGTTTCGGATTCGTAATTCTGTCTTTCTTGTAAAAAGTATAAACATTTTTGCGAAGCTGATCTTTAAAAACTTGATCCAAGCGTATTGAATGTAAAACGAAAAATTTCATTGTAAACTTTCTGTCAGCTGATGTGGGATGAATTTTTACTTGGTTTACTTACCTAGCTAGCATGGCGGATAAAGTTGTGTTCATACCAAAAATTGGTTGATCCAGAAAAAGGTTTCAGATGCTCAATTCTCTCTTCCTGCTCGCTAAAAAGCTTTAAAGGTCCGGCCAAACAGCGCTCTAAAAACTTGGTCCCAGCTTGTTGTATGCAAAACCTTAAACTCGCTGTAAAATTTCTGTCAGGATAGAAGCTGTTTTACCAATACATAAATGGCTCATCTTCCAAAAGAGTGCTTTGTATGCATAAGAGGGTGTTTCCACCCTACATAGTACAGAGATTAACGTAGGAAGATTAAAAGTTAATCCCAAAGTGTTTTCCGCGGAATAGAGGCGATTAGCATGACAATTTTGAATTACATCGCGTCGTCTGCGCATCTCCTGTAAACGTGATTTTTTTTATCTTTTGGGCAATTCAGATTCAGATATAATGAAATTTTTTTAATCAATGAAGCGAAATAAGTCGAGAGTAGACCTAATCCTAGTCGAGAGAAGACCTTAACATCCTATTTTGCAGAGTGCACACCTTATTGAATTTAACTTTTTTGACAGGAACAACCACATCTACACATCAATAGCAGCATCATCAGTTCTGCGCATCCCTTTAAAACAGGCAAGAAATACTACTGAGCTTATGATACCCAGCTGTCAAAAGTTGTGTTTATTTTGTCAGAAAACGCACAGAACACGTAGAATTCTGTTTGGTTTGATTACGCGATGAATTTTTAATCTTCTCGTGCAGAGATTAATGTTCGTATGGTAAATCTCGTGATCTAAAGAGTGGAAACAACCTATAAGACCACTCGCATGGTCTCATGGTCATTGATTGCTGGGTTGCAACAGTCAGTCAGTAAAAACGTGTTACAGCCTCTTTTACCAAATTTTAGAGAACATCATACCTAGGCTAATCGTCTTCATCATATTTCGTTTTTTGCTCTCGATGCTCTGATAGATCCTAGATGTTATGTCTCTAGAAGAAAAACGGCTGGAGGCTACTAGTGGAAATTCTTTCAGGCTATCCTGCTTTTGCTTGCATAATTGTGTTACCAATGCAAAACCACCACCATGACTAGAAGAAGGTTGCTGGATGGCACTGTGAGGAGTTATGACGGCATATATCAAGACCAACATTTACAACAAGACCAACTCTTAATACTTACAAATAAACAGAAGTAAACCGCTTTTAGCAGCTTAAAAGTGCAGCTCTCTTGGAACTATCCCGGTTTAGTTTTAGATTTCAATTTGTTCTCTATATTAAATTTCTATGATCTATACTAAATTATTTAAATTCTTTAACTTTATATAAATTTAGAAAAGAGATCTTAAATTTGCTGAAATATTCCAGTTTAAGGCCCTTTGACTAATACCATTTATGGCCGGGCATTCACATAACAGTTGACAAACAGATTTAGTTTCTTCCTTCACTCTAGTTTCTGTAACAGTCGATATGCCGTAAGCCTAGTCGCTCCGTGTGTAGAACAACGATTAAACATAAATCCCAAGCAATTTTTATTAAGTATTGTTAGGTGCACTAGAAAAAAAAAATTGCCGATATATTTATTACGCATTTTTCGCAGAAATGTGTCTTGAAAGTCAAAAAAATGTCATGGGCAGGGAAAAAGGATCCGACTTAAAACCAAATATCTCGAAAGTTAAAAAAGTAATCAATTTAATTTTAATGCAGTTAAAAGGAATACTATTTCTTCTAAAATTTAAGTCCTAAATGAAGTACCTGTTGTAAGTGTTAGCGGAGATATTTGTGTTAGTATGGGTCAAGGTACCTCAAAGTAGGTGTTTTCTTAAATTCCCAATAAGTGGTATCAAAATTTGAGATAGGCCCATACTGTAGAACAATTTTTTTCTTCAAATATACCCAAGAATCTTGTGTCAAAAAATTTGCATCGAATTTGGAAACACCCTGTATTGGGGAGCGGCTCCAATGGCAAAGCCATACAAAATGATATTTAATATTGAGAAGTAAAAAATTACAACAATTTTTTACAACAATAATTACCTATCCTTTTTGATCGACAAGATTTTGAGAACAAATCTGTTCTTTGAACGTAGCGTCGCTTTATATCCTTCTTACACGGATTTTCACGGAATCGATGCAGATGTCTTGAGGCAGCCGACTTTAAATTTTGTTAATTTTGTTACAGTATAAAAGTGTTGTCTTCGCTTGACTTTTTGTTAGAACATCGTAATCTTTATACATATCTTGTCAGCGTTGTCCTTACCTGAGCGTACGACCGTTCATAGTCCTAAAAAATACCTTGCAGTTTAATGGCCGACAACTGTTTGATCAGGAAACTATGATGTACCTTCCGCCGAAGGACATTGGCCAAAATGTACTGGAAATTTAAAACTACATAGACTACTCTTACCAGGGCTGTGAAGGTAAATTAAACATCGTTTTCGATGTCTTGCCTTCTAACAAGATAGAACTCGTTTAAATTTATGAATTAGCGCGTTAATTTTTGAAAGGGTATAAACGTGTTGTTTGTTTTGAATCCTTGCTCAAATACTTTTCTGATAAGTACCTAGGTTGAAAAACGTTTAGCAGTTTGTAACCAAACCTCAGCTCTAAAGAGTTTAACCTGTTACACTTTACCTTAACTGCCTCATTTAAAAAAAAAATCTTTAATTTAGGACATGACATTACTACTTGATGAGCTTATGCCTTCAGCCCAATGAATCCGTTGCATCCGTCACGTCGAAGTACACAAGTGACAACTCATTGAAATACACACGTTCTTATGGGAACGTAAGTCATGCTTTCTTTATGGGTCGCCTCCCTTAAGAACGTGTGTATATAACTTAGTTGTCAGTTGTGTACTTCAACGTGATGGATGCAACGGATTCATTGGGTTGCAGGCTTTATATTCCCCTAGAATATAAGTTCAACAATATAAGTTCATTTCACACCAGAAGAGCTAGTTCGGCGCTAAAATAAAATTGCGTGCAACACCATGAGCGGCTCCCGCAGTTTAATGATCTTAGTGTGCCAAAAGTGTAAAAGCAATCATTCTAAAATTGATTATGGCATCCTCGTGCTGACATCATTAACATGAGAAACCTAATTAGCAGCAGTATCTTTTTATCCAAAGAGCTTTTTTTTAAATAACCTCCGGCAGTGATGTTAATAAGATCGGTAATATCTCCTTGGACTGATCTAATTGAATTTCAATTAGGTGATTAGTAACGTGTTAGTTCTGCAATTTATAGGATTTAATCTGTCATGTATAAAATTTTTGAGACGAATTACTTTTTCTTTTGCCAAAAATAAAACGCCTCTAGTCTAGATCAAGGATAAAGTTGGCTTCGATTTATTTTGCTCTTTATTTTTAAAGGTCATGTGAAGTTTTAGTTTCTCTTGCTTTTTAAATTATTATTAAGATACGTTTTTTTTTACAATCACTTCAACCTAGATGAGAAGTGAATAATTTTTCCATTTTTACTTGTGGCTAAGTTTCTATTCGTTTTTTAATTTACGTACGACAAATTTTATTTAGTGTTTTGAAATCTCAGTTGCCACAAGCTTATTTAAAAACAAATGCTAAACATATTCTATTAATAAACATCACACGACAAAAAGACTTTATTTAAGAAAAGACTCTTACTTCGAAAATTAATTTTAGGATGATCCCAATAACATAAGAAGCAGGCACGCACTGAATTTAGCTTTCTCTTCCCATTTCAATTATAACAAAAAGACATCAATTGCGTGTCTTAAAATAAACATGAGCTTTTTTTAGTCATGCTATTTAGAATATAAAATAAAGATTTATTTAGCGATTTATCATCGTATAAGCTCTGTGCAGCACGGTTTTGAAGAGAGTTCCCTTGTCCATGAAATCATTTAAACAGATGGAAAAATATGACTGCGACTCTTACGCTTACCGGTCGCTAAAGTTTTAAGACCTTTCTTCTTACTGTTTATACCCCATCCCATAGGATAGGAGGTATATTAACTTTGCCACATAGTTTGTAGCACGTTGAAGTAATAATGGTAGATTCCTAAGACCTTAAGGGCATATAATCGAAACCGAATTTTGAATCGAATGAGCCATGTCCGTCCGGGCGTCCGACCGTCCTTCTGTATGTCACATGTTTTTAGGCCTTACATTTTGAGCTAGGGTGCTGAAACTTCGTACGTAAGGTCCACGTCATGCGAAGCAGAACAAGAGTAAAAAATTTTGAATATCCGCCCAAAGACACGCCCACAATCGGTCTAAATGTGCAACTACCTTCAGAGTTTTCAAAACTGTAAGACGTTCGAAAAGGCTAAAATTTGACATTTAGTATCTCCTGATGAATGTAAGACACAAAAACGACAAATTTAATTGGTAAACCTCCTCTAGTGGGCGTGGCATCTATTTTCAAATGCAGTTTACTCAATATTTTTGCTTGAAATTGAAAAAAAAAAAAATTGCTTAATATTTTGTGTAGAAAACGCTTAGTTTCACATTTTGTTCATACAAGACTTTGAGCTACGCCCATATTTGGAAGCAGAATTGGAAGAAAAACCTAAAATTTTCCAGAAAAACTCAATTTGAGCCTAATTTAGGAAAGCATGAAACAAAAAAAGTATAAGGTTAGGTAAACTAGATTTCCAGTTATTCCAGTTCAGATATATTTTATATAAAGTTTTTAGCCACGCCCACTTTTAGGGGTCGATTTTTCAAAAATATTGAATTTGAACAAAAAAAATTGCATTTTTACGTACATTTAAGTGTAACTTGGAAATATCTTATAATTAATAGTTTGTATTTAGGGGCGGTTGGACCACGCCCCTTTTCGAAGTTTGCATTACTTATAAAATGTCAAAAAATAACTATGCCATCATCATTTTACAATGTGGGATAGGATGGGGTATTCAACGGTCTGTTTTACAGACTGTAACTTCCGCGTACACACTGTAGCACTTGCTCACTGGTTTTTATTATTATTATTTTATTATTAACTATTTTGTTTTAATATATGCCTAACAGTAACACAATTTTATAACTTTTAATTAAATAAAGTAATATATTTAATTTAATTTATGTATTTAATATATTTATGTAGTAAAGACAATATAAAATTATAAATTAATTAAAATTGTAGGAAAAACAAGCCCACTGTAGATGTAATGTAAATGTAAGATTAGTCTTTTTGCCATTAGGATAAATATAATCTTTAATAAAAACGTTTACACCTCTACACGTACACACCTTAAAAAATTTCCTTTTACATATAAACTGCAAAGTTTTAAAAATAAAATAAATAAATTACTCCTTACATTTCGGGCACTGTTTCAGTGTTGCAATGTTCGCCTTTCCTGAGAGAAGAAATAAAAAAAAAAAAAACAATTCATGCATAAATAAGTTCGTAGAAGCACATTAAACCTTAGGTCCTCGTGTATGCTCTCTAAAATAAATTCAGAATACTTAAGGCAATATCAGTGAGTTTGTCGTATTTGGGCAAAGAAGAAATCGGACATCCATATAGCTTAATTGCTTAAATAAGATCTCATGATAAGTCAAGTATGCGGGATCGTTCCATGTCTGTAAGCCAAAAAAGGTTTTGTATTTCGTCCATTCGTATTTTAAATCCATTCCACAGAATACAGGCGATTATATGGCTTAATTGTCATCATCATCATCATCATTTCGCGGAGCGAGGACTTTTAGCCGTCCTTCCATCGCTCCCGAACCCCGCCACCAACTCATGAGACACAGACGCGATCCCCACACGGGTCTCGGAGATGTTGTTTACCTGATCCCAACACCTGTTTCTTGGCCTACCAGGCGGGCGATACGCTCGCATTATAGCTGACATAACCTGTCAAGGAAGTCTGTCAGGGAGTATGCGAACAACGTGTCGAAACCATCGAAGAATTGATCGTTCCATTCGGAGAAGTAGCTCCTCAACATTAAGATTTCCACGAATACTGACGTTTCTCACTCCATCCCTAAGAGTAACACCAGCAACGCAGCTCGGAAATACCATTTCGGCAGCTTGTACCCGCGATCTAATTCTTTCGATTATTACCCCAATTTCATGACCATAGATAAGGGTTGGAACGAACACTGAATTAAAAACCGAGATCTTTGCTTTCACTCCAAGATCAGCTTTATTAATGACCGGCTGGCGCAGTTCCTTAACAATTGCTCCAGTTTGGCCAATCCTACAGAACAACTCAGCATCACTCCTTCCATCTTTCGCGAAAAAGACCCCGAGATACTTAAATTTCTCTACCTGTTTCAATGGGACTCCATTAATGTGCAGGGTACACTGCACAGGAGTTCGGGAAACAAACATCACTGCGGATTTGCTCACGTTTACCTTCATTTCAGCTTCCACACATATAGCTGCAAACCTATCCAGTTCTCGCTGAAGTTCCTCCTCGGACGATGCCAAGATAGCTAAATCATCTGCGAAAAGCAGATGGCTTATCCTGACACCAGCCATTTTGAAAGATTCCTCGTCAAGACTGCAGTTCACCATCCAGTGCTATGAAAAGGAGAGGCGATAGAACACAGGCCTAGCGAAGTCCAACGCACACATAAAAACGGTGTGATTTGCCGGCACTTATCCGA
Organism: Neoascia interrupta; assembly: GCA_947623515.1. Classification (NCBI taxonomy): domain Eukaryota; kingdom Metazoa; phylum Arthropoda; class Insecta; order Diptera; family Syrphidae; genus Neoascia; species Neoascia interrupta. The sequence continues at coordinate 178,122,618 of OX392462.1, forward strand.
ACACAGCTTCTGCATTTCCCTTACAAAGACTCTCACGAGAGGCCCACTCAGCGCATAGTCCTGCACAACTCCCCACAGTTGGTCCCGGGGAATCCGGTCATAGGCCTTTTCCAAATCTGCAAAACACTCGTAGACTGGTTTGGCATATTCCCAGGCCTTCTTAAGAATAAGCTTCAGAGTAAAAAAAGCTGGTCGGTTTTGCCTCTGCCAGGCCGAAAGCCGCCATGCTCTTCCCGTAACAAAGGCTCGATTACAGCTCTGGAAGGCGCTTCCAGCACCTTTACGATTTTTTTTCCCGGAAGACTTAAGAGAGATACACCCCTATAATTAGAGCAATCTCTTTTGTCCCTTTTTTGAAAATGGGCACTATAACTCCTGATGGCCAATCGCTAGGCGCTTACCCGCTTTCCCAGGCCAACTCAATGACATGTGTTAGCCATTAACACCTTCTTCGCCCTTTCAGCCTTGAGCATTTCTGGCCGGATTTCATCAACTCCAGCAGATTTACCCAATATATGCGATTTAATCTCGGCAGTGAGTTCATCGACTGTAGGACTATTCTCCGCCCTAATCTCGTCAGCAATGGGATTGCCATCTTCAGTGTCCTGTTGGGGATTGAGCAGCTCCGAAAAGTGCTCGCTCCATCTGAGTTCGGAGCTCGTCGTTCTCATTTGAAAGAAGTGTACCGTCTTTCGATTTAACCCTTTCAACTATATTCAACTCCCTTCCTCTGAGCCGGCAAATAGTCTGCCAAAATGTCTTGTTTGACCTCTCGCCAAACTATTTCCAAGCCTGTTCTTTGGCTGTTCTGACCGCCATATTCGAAGTTCTTCGCGCCTTAGTGTACCGGGCGCGAGAAATAGAGTTCCTACTTTGAATCCACACAATATAGGCTCTCTTCTTCTCTCTGATGTCTTCTTGAACTCCAGGAGTCTTAAACCACGCAGTTCTTTTCTCACTAAGCCGCTTCACTCCACAAACAATTCTTGCAGATTCAAAGCATTTTATACCTAGCTGACCGGTTTCTATTTGGCCGATCCTAACATGGGCAACAGACGCCGACCAAGAAGCCGCTCATCCCGAGACAGACACTCTTAGAGTTTAACTGTTAAGAGTTATCTTATATCTTACCTTAAAGTTAAGGCCTTAAAGTTATAATTCTCCAAGTTGTTCCCTAATCACGAGAAAGTACGTAAGATTTCGCCGTCGAAATAAAGAATTTAATCAACGTAAAGAGCTCTGACTTGGGGTGCCGTGGCGTAGTGGTTAATGTGTGTGCTTACTACGTTAATGTGTGTGCTTACCTGCCATGGTCACCTAAAAAAAGACTTGTTCTTTTTCACGGTCCCCACCTCCGCGAGGTTCTGACAAGCCCTCAGAGAGTATCATTTGTCTTGATTCGGCAAAATCGGATTCGGCAAAAAATTGTAGGTCCCCTTGTATGTGAAGCAATTAACACACACAGCATACACTGTTGAAAAGTTGGCCCTGGTTCACCTCGAGCTGTTGCGCCACTCTATTTATTTATTTTATTTTTGAAAGGGCTCTGACTTCGCATCTATTAAAAAAATAAATAGAGTGGCGCAACAGCTCAAGGTGAACCAGGGCCAACTTCTCAACAATGTATGCTGTGTGCGTTAGTTTCTTCACATACAAGGGGACCTACAATTTTTTGCCGAATCCGAACGGCACTTTGAGAAGTTTTTCAAGACAAATTATACTCTCGGAGGGCTTGTCAGACCCTCGCATCTGACTTCGCATCTATTGCCATTGTTTAGTTGGGATTTATAGTCTCACCCGAAAGCCTATAGCCAATGAAAGAATGGAACAGCTGGTATATTCCGACGACCATGATGGGTTAGATCATTGCTTGGGAAAAGCCAACATAAGAAAGCTTCTTGAGATAAGCCCAACTACCTTTTAACACTTCTGATCTGGCTGAACTTGCCTATTGCTATTCTGGTTTTTTCTTAACATTTCTAGAGAATAGAATGACGGCCTCTATGCGCTAGTTGCTGACAGAACGCTCTATTGAAACGCACTGGGATTGTGCTTAAGATCTTTTTGCTACCGGGTCCTTTCTTACTACTTAGACAGAAGAACGATGACTTTTAAGGTTTGAAGTAGGCAAAAAAGGTGCCTCGTAAATTGGCAGAAAAAAAAAACTCCCCAGATATCTGTCGGTACCGTGCGGATTCATAACGAAGAGAAAAATTCATTAGCGTCTGCCTCATTTTTAAGCCCTGTTTCTGTTGATGTACTGCAGATTATGCTCATCAGCTTCTATGTCACAACACACACGTAATTCTTAAATATTTTAGTTTATTGCCCGCACAATATATTTTTCACGGCAGCGCAGAAGCCTGAGCTTATTTAAGTTAACATTGTTGATAGTAAACACAAATATTACCCTAGTTTACCCTATAAAAACAACATCTCGACAGATTATAACATTATAGCAAAGCTCCGAAAGATGCTCTCAATTATTGTGGTTATTGTTCGTGTTTTTATTTTATTTTTGCAACAGACTGCGCAGGTCTTTAGCACTAAGTGATTGCCTTATCTTACGTCGAAGAGGTTGCAGTGTGGTGTGTTATTATCGCCCAAACGATTTTCATTAAATCAAGAGAGACTATTTAAATTTACGTTTGCTGATTGTAAACAGTACACAACGCAAAATAGGTTACACGCCATAAAGCTGATAATAAAACATTGAAGGTTGTTGTTTCGAAATGCATATTTTATGTTTTATTTACAGTCTAAAATGTATTTAAAATTTAAATATAAACAAAAAACTGTAGCCAAACAAATAGAAAAATCTTTTTTGCCTAGAAAAAAAAAACTTTATTTCACTCTAGTACAAAACGTTCAATTTTCTGAGGCTTATATTTTAACACATTTTTTTTCTAGCTAAGAGATAATTTTGAAATTAGGCTTTGACCTAAACTTTTCGACGGAAAGTCTTATTGACAGATCATGCGGGAGATCATGTTGTAAAAAAATCGTCAGTTTGGGCGATATGACATTTTTGGTCGATATGACATTCATTTGGGCGTTGTGGCGCTTTACACCATGAGATTTGGGCAATATGTCACTCTTTTGGACGTTATAACATTTTAAAATTTGGGCGTTGTGATTTTGGGCGGTAATATCTAACGCCATCCTCGCAATCTTTCTTGCCATTTCCAACTCGAAGCTATTGTCTGACTGGGCTCGCCATTAGCTACTAACTCTGCCACCTATACATGACAAGTTCAATGGACAAGCTCACATAATAAATTTTAATAACTTTTGGCACATCCATTTGTTTGCCTCTTTGAACTAAAAATAATCTTCCTTGTGACACATAGTGTATAATTAAATTTATCTGCATTTGCAAAAATAAAATAAAAAAACGATCTAAGCTCTTACTAAGAGCTCTTAAAAAGCTAAAGCTTCTAGCTGCCAAAACGCTCCTCGTCCGTGTCCATACCATTCAGTCGACGACGAATTTTTGTTGTAACGTGTTCGGTGATGTAACACAAACGAATATCTATTTTTTTTTAAGTTTTTCTTTTCTTTTAATTAACTCGCTCTTATCGCCGCGGCGTCGATATTAAATTCGCACTATTAAGATAAAGTTTTTTTTTTGTTTACCAATCGAATTGAATTTGAATGTCATAACAAGCAATCGTCTACGGATGAAATAAAATTTTGTTCAATATTGTTCACCTGTAAAAATCTGCAAATCGAAAACGAATTCGAAACCGAAAAAGTACGAGTCGGAAACCCCATAGAACGCTGTTTGGAAAATAATGAAATTAATTAAAGAAATTAAAACGAAACTGCTATTAAGTGAGTGCAGATTCTAATGCTGTGTGGACTTTCACTAATCGCTTTTAATGTGAAAATTATACCTGCTAAGGGCCACCGTTTTTAAAAAAAAGAAGAGTGCAATTTAAGGACTCTTGTTGTCCTTAATGTTTGCATAAATGTATGCTTGCTGCACAGATCATAATACTCGCACACAATTACACACAGCACAATGATGTATGCACCTTTCGACACCACTTCGTATGAAGAAAAATTTACAGACAACAAATGGTGGAGGAAATGTACGTTCAATGCTTTCTTTATTGCACTCATGATTAAATTAATAATAAGTTTTTTTTTTGCTATTTGGTTGATAAGAAATAATTACTGTTTTTCATGTGCTTTTATTTAAGCGTGTTTTGGAAAAGATTATCACTCAAGCGGTCTCTTGAAATATCCGTCTTGAAATATGCACCGACCCATAGATTTGGCTAGAACATTTAACATTCAAATCTTTTTTCTTTCAAAACAATGACGTGTTACAGTTCTTTTACCCTTAAATCCTTAGAAACATTTAGCGATGTACAGATTTGCTTTACAACCCTTCTTATATATATTCTTATTTACTATTTGTGCAAAATGGTGGTCTTGTTAAATTTTTGTGCTGTTATGTTTTCTAAAAGAATTCCACCAGAAATTCCACTTCTGCCTTCTGCACTTATACGAAATTCGTCGTGGTCACGATCTGTGATGTAAATGTTCATTTCATCTTTCACCAGTAAGACAAATGATTCTTTCAAGTTTTTTAAGAAAGTTTTAAGAGGTTACAAACTTTGGGAAGGCAACTCCTTCCTCACCTTCTTCTTGTAGAATATCTGCTTTTAGGTTTTCCCTTCTTCCAAATCAAATCTAATTGGATGACAACCTAAATGATCAGGTGATTGTTAATCTTAATGCTGCTATCCCTTGTGTAAGACTGATCGATGTCAAATCGCCTAAAACTCAAAAATGTCAAATCGCCTAAAACTCAAAAATGTCATTTTTGGGTGATTCGACACTACATGACAGATCACCGAAAGTAAAGATGTGCTATTGAAAATAATACCGCTTATATATTACTTAGTATAATTAATTTTTTGTTGAATAGAGTCACTTGGCAACACTGTAACTCTGTGTTGGGTGCCAGGTCACACTGATGTCCCGAAAAATGAAGAAGCGGACAAGCTTGCGATATCTGGGTCAGGGATGAATGCATCTCTCGCCCTCAAATCTATAAGAATTCCGCTGAGCTCGATAGGATAGAAACAAAATCCTTGAGTAGGTTAGGTTAGGTTGTTGGGCTGATTGAGCGAGGTGACCCGCGCCTCATCGCACTAAGGTCTATTTAGACCCATTGTGATACCCAATGGGGGATAATCCTAGTTGTGTGGGTGTTCCGCTTCCTTCTTACGCCGTGTTGAGTTCCTGGAGCCACCTCGTTGATTTAACATACCTGGAAAAAGATGTTAGTGGTGCGTTTGAAAGTTCTGAGATGTCGTGGAAGAAGTAGCTTCCTAAAGTTCTTTTCCTCAACTGACTTTGACTGGGACAGTGGCACAGAAAGTGAGGTGTGTCCTTGCAGCAATCCGTATCGCCACATCCTCTGCAGATGTCATCATTGATTTCGAGATTTAGTTTTATAGTTTCATGGTGTCTCAAAAGATTGTGGCCAGTTAGTATACCTACTAGTAACGACAGAGTCTTCCTGTTGCTATTGATGAGCGCATTAGTTCGGGACCTATCACATTTGTCTTGAGATTTCACAGGTGGACAAGGATGTCCATCTTGAATTTGCTTTCATCCGAATCTTGTTTTCCACCCGCCTTCTAAGGTCACAGAGTGGAGGTTTGATCCATTGAAGCGCTTGATGAGGATCCAATGTTGATCCATGTCGTGCAAACTCATCGGCTTTTTCATTGCCATGAAAGTTCCTGTGGCCAGGAACCCAGTAGAGTCTTACATTGTGCTGTGAGCCAAGAACATTTAGCTCTTTGCGACAAGTTCGGATTTTATTTCAGTCGCAGCTATTGCCTTTATGGCTGCCTGGCTGTCTATAAATATGGTAATATCATCCTGTGGTATTGCCCTTATTGACAGTTGCAGTTGCCTCCTTGACTGCAAGGACCTCCGCTTGGAAGACGCTGCAAGAATCGGGCAATTTTATTGATTTTTCTATAAGTGGGTTCTCAGAGTAGAGACCTGCACCCGTGCCTATGCTCATTTTTGCCCCATCTGTGTATATGGCTATCGATAAATTTCTTAACGGTTCCCCCGATTCCCACTCATACCTGCTAGGAAACATGCAGCTAAAAGGCTTTTCGAAGTCAAGGTAGGGGGTAAGGTAGTCGGTTCTTATAACGCTGTGAGGAATCTGCGCATGACCAAATGAGCTTGGGATCCATTCAGGTGACGACTGAGCCTCAGGGCACTTTTGGCAGCAGATTCTTGCATATAGAGGTCGAGGGGTAGTATATTGAGAATTACCTCCAGCCCTGAGGTTGGTGTCGTTCTCATAGCTGATGTCGTACCAATACATGCAGCTCTCTGTATTATTGTCATGTAGCGTAGGTTCGTGTTTTTTCCAGCTGCTTGCCACCAGACTAAACACCCATACGTCAAAATAGGTCTAACAATTGCAGTGTACATCCAAAGGACAATTTTGGGTCTGGGACCCCAATTTTTCCCGAAAATGCGACTGCAAGTATAGAATGCGGTTGAGGCTTTCCTTACTCTTTCCTCAACATTGAGTTTCCAGCTTAGTTTCCTGTCAAGAATCACCCCTAAGTAGCATGCTCTATCGGAGAGTTGAACACAGGTTCCCTCAATCGTCGGTAGAGGGAATTGCGGTATATTTCTTTTGTTTGTGAACAGCACGAGGACGGTTTTTTGTGGGTTAACACCCAAACCGCACTGCTTTGCCCACGAGCTAAGTTTCTCTAGAGCCTTCTCTAATAGTTCGCTGATGGTGGGTAGGAATATTCCTTTGGCCATTAAAACAAGGTCATCGGCATAAGCCACCACGTGAATCCTTGAGTAGAACTTACCTACGATGGACAGAACTTGGTACGAGCAGACATACAAGGGAGCTCTGGCCAGTGGTAAACACAATAAAATCACTATTTATGATCGGATTAGCCCGCAGGGATATCCAAGTACTCACGAGTCTCCGTATGGGGCCACTGTGTTGTGGGTCTACACGCAGAGCGGCTAGGCATACTGTATAACGATTACCTACGAGAAGCTGCCAGGACGTTGATAAAATTGAAACTGTTCGTCACCTGCTATGCGAATGCTCAGTCGCCCTAAACAGCTTAAGGAGTAGTACCTCGGTAGTTACTTCTTCAGCGAGCTCGAAGATCTAAGTAATGCAGATCTAAAGAACCTCCTAAGATTTGTACATAAAATCCAGATGGTTCCAAGAGTGCGACACTCTGAGCTTTTAACAGAGGTCTATTTCTGTCTTATTTACAGGTATGAAGAAGTTTCCCAGATGGACACAACAGAAACCAAACTTCTGGTTTAAGTGAACCGTGACCATTGTCACAAAAGCATCCATTAACTTAACACTAAGCTGCCGCTACAGTCTGGGGTGGACCCTGGCCCCCGGCCAACAACTTTCGTCAGCCAGCTCTGTCTCCAGCTAGCCGTCTCCAGTTTCGCGCGAGAAGTTGGCTGAGGTCCCCTATCACTTGCGTCTCGGTGCTCCTCTACTGCACCGTCCCTGCTGGGTGGATTCGAAGATTTTTCAAGCCGGGACGTTGGTATCCAGTCGCTCTAGATGACCCAGCCATCGTAGCCGTTTATTTTGAATCTTTTAGCTAGGTCGGTGTCGCTGTACAGCCCGTACCGTTCGAGGTCATACCTCCTCCTTCACTCCCCATCTATGCAGATGGGACCATAAATTCTCCGAAAAAAATTCCTATCGAAGCTGCAAAAAAGTGTTTTCATCCGCCTTCGACGGGGTCCATTCTTTAGCACCTTAAAGCAGGATTGGGATGATGAGGGTCTTATAAATGGACGCTTTAGTTGCTCGAGAGAGGTCTTTGTTCAGTTGCCGTCTTAGCCCAAAGAAACAGCGATTGGCAGCGCTGGTGTCATTGTCTGAATTGATAGCGGCACCCTGATAGACTTTGATATATTAAGGAGTTTAAAAAAAAACTGTCGGAGCTTTTAGATGCCGAGCCTTCATATGTGTGATTTTCCCTTGTACCCTCCTGGTTTTGACTTCTGTCAGGTTATGTTTATCCTACTACTAGGGGTAAATGCTAAACATGGGACTTGATTTTTCGAGTAAGGGAAATATAAGTCCATCTCTGGCAGTTCCCAACCTAACGAGATGGCACATTAGTGACCACAAGCCGTAGCAGAAAATTGTTTTTTTTTTTAGCTACATATATAGCAGATCCAATTAAATAACTTTTTTTTATGTACATACTTTACTAAAAACATGAAATTAGATATTTTTTATGGTTTAAGTTTAGTTTCTTCTTTCTATTTTCCCTCTTATCTATTTTCTCTTTCATCTGTTTTCTCTCTTGGGATGCTGTTGGAAAGAAAGTCTCGCAGCAGCCTAACAGCCCTGATCGCAAAAAATTGTTATTGGTGAGAGGTCATCTGCATTTAAGCCCCTGAAGCAGGGAGTACCCCAAGGATGTATATTGGGGCCAATCCTTTTCTCCATCTTTATTAATGATCTGCCCACAGTCTGAAAATTTAGTTGCATACACTTTTACGCAGACGATGCTCAAATCCGTATTTCCCCGCCTATGAATGAAATTTCCCGGCTGGTGGATGTTTTAAATATCGACTTGATAGCCATTATTAACTTGTCAGTAAAAAGTTGTCTTCGTTTAAGCTCAAATAAATGTTTAGCGCTGCCCATATCAAATAAACTGTTTGAATTAAGTGTGGTTCCCGACATTTGGCTTTCTAACTGCAGGCTAAGAACAGTTGAGTCTGCCGCCTGCATTGGCTTTGTCCTGAACCGAAAGCTATCCTGCTTTGACCACATCAACCGCTCTATCGGCGTATATATGAGTGTTTGAGGAAACTCTGGCGAGCTGCTGGTTTTACCCCAGTTGATACTAGACAGAAGCTCGTAATACGCTTTAGAAATTTATCCATGCTGCAGTCGTCCCCTGGTCGATTCGCTGTATGTTTATACCCTACCCAGGGTATATAAAGTTTAATGTATATGTTTGTAACGCAGTGAAATAATCAACGTAGACCAGTAAGACCTTTTAGAGATATGAATTGTGCCGACATGAGAATCGATTAAGCCATGTCGGTCTGTCCGTCCGTTTGTAAACAACTAGACCTTACTAGACAGCTAAAAGTTTTTGGGTGGGCTGAAGGTCCAGTCCATCAGATAAGGTTTGAAAATTAGTTGAACTCACCCACAGACATGACCACTACCGACCATCTAAAATTTTTCAAAATATTTTTATGCCCCATCCCATAGGATAGGAGGTATATAAAGTTTGTCACATAGTTTGTAACACGGTGAAATAATAATGGTAGACCCCAAGACCTTAAGGGCATGTGATCGAGACCGAATTCTAAATCGAATGAGCCATGTCCGTCCGTCCGTCCGTCTGTATGTCACATGTTTTAAGGCCTTACATTTTGAGCTAGGGCGCTGAAACTTCGTACTTAAGGTCCACGTGCGAAGCAGTACAAGTGTAAAAATTTTTGAAATCCGGCCGAAGACACGTCCACAATCTCTCGAAATGTGCAACTACCTCCAGAGTTTTCAAAACTGTTAGACGTTCTAAAAGGCTAAAATTTGACATTTAGCAACTCTTAGTGAATGTAAGACACAAAAAAGTCAAATTTAATTGGTAAACCTCCTCTAGTGGGCGTGGATAATTTAATTGGTAAATCTCCTCAGTTTACTCAATATTTTTGCTCGAAATTGAAAAAAATGAATATATTTTATTATTAATAATATTAATATTTTATCTAGAAAACGCAAAACGCTTCCATATTTTCCACATTTTGTTCATACAAGACTTTTGGCCACGCCCACATTTGGAGGAAGAAATGAAGGAAAACCTAAAATTTGCATGAAAAACTTAATTTCGACTAGCCTTAAGCCTAATTTAGGAAAGCATGAAACAAAAAAAGTAGCAGGTTAGGTAAACGAGACTTCAGTCCAGATTTCGTTCATATAAAGTTTTTAGCCACGCCCCCTTTTAGGGGTCGATTTTTCAAAAATATTGAATTTGAACCAAACAAATGGGAAAGTGCAACAGTGGGTATGCAAAAGCTTCAATCCATCTACGACGGATTGCAAAATACCCGACCATACCGAAAAGACAACTGCCACGCCTCCAAAAAGTGGGCGGGATATAAAAATATAACTGTTGAATGCTTTATACTAGGTGGTTGCATACATTTCGGCCTAAAACTCCGCCTTTTTAACTAAAAAAATCACTTTTTTTAACGCCACGCCCACAAAAGTGGGCGGAGGCACATACAATATGTACACAAAAGTTAGAAAATGCTAGTATCTACAGCATTTCTATCATATTTAATCTATCATATTAAAATGCTAGTATCTACAGCATTTCTCTATCATATAATTTTTTGTCAAATTTCATATATATTTATTGAAAAACAGTCATTTTAAGCTAAAATCCCCTAAAAAGTGGGCGTGGTCAACGAAAAAGCTAACATTTTTTGGGTACCTTAAAGACATAAGACATTATAAGGCAATGCTACGTACCAAAAATGAATGCGCTAGCGCCATTGTAACATAGCTAAAATTTGCAAAATGTATTTTTTTAAATTAGAGATGGTCGCACATACAGGCCTGTAGTGGGCGTGTCTGTGGGCGGATTCAGCTTATTTTCAAACCTAATCTAAAGGACTGGACTTCCAACCAACCCACAAAATTTCAGCTCTCTGCCTTAAAATTTAAGGCCTAAAAGTTGTTTACATACGGACGGACGGACATGGCTTAATCGATTCTCCTGTCGGTCCCATTCATATCTCTAAAAGGCCTTAGGGGTCTACGGTGATTATTTCACTGCGTTACAAACTATACATCAAACTTAATATACCCTGGGTCGGGTATAAAAATTGCATTTTTGCGAACATTTAAGTGTAACTTGCATTTATATGTGGTTTCTAATTAGGGGCGGTTGGACCACGCCCCTTTTCGAAGTTTGCATTACTTATAAAATGTCATAAGATAACTATGTCATCAGCATTTTATAATGTGGGATAGGATGGGGTATTCCACGGTCCGTTTTACGGACTGTAACTTCTGCGTACACACTGTAGCACTTACTCACTGGTTTTTAATAAGTATGTATAAAATTTGACAAAAAATTACATTACAAAAGTTGTATAGATATTAGAATTTTCCAACTTTTTTGCTTATGCCTGCGTCCACTTTTGTGGGCGTGGCTTTAAAAAAGTGTTTTTTTAGTTAAAAGGGCGAGGTTTAAGTCCAAAATGCATGCAACCACCTAGCAAAGAGCACTCAGCAGGTTTATTTTAACATCTTGCCCACTTTTTTCAGGCGTGGCAGTTTCCTTTTTAGGGGAGGGTATGGTATTTTTCAATCCGTCGCAGTGCAATAGTGCGTATTTTAAAACTTCAGTCCGTAAGTCCGCACTATTGCATTTTCCCACTTTGAGGAGAACGAAGGCAACTTGAATCGTTATAAGCTCGCAGGCTTCTTAGATAACGCTGATTCTGGTTCGAATACTGGTGACTTTGTAGTGGTTAAGAGACTTGTAAGTCATAACTTTTGACTCGTAAGTATCAAACGCTACTATTTATCTGTCTGTGTAGATTCTTACCTGAATTTCCAAGCAGAATAGCTGGGGAAGTCAGGAAAACGCTTAGTGAAACTCTAAACTCTATTCACTAAGGAAAACTCCAAGTGAATACTTCTTTGGAAATCTTAGCGATCTAGCAAGGCTGGCCTTAAAGAGGATAATGAGCTTTATTTCAAAATGAGGTCAAATTGGCTAAATGGTTAAGCATACAGAACCTTACCGTGGAAAGGTTATATAGTCAATGCTGAATCCCCCATGATGACTCTAACAACACCTCAAGGGATTTATTTCTTTACCTCTCACATTCATTCCCCCGAGGTTAAGTTCCCCCCCTAAGTCGAGTCGCTTGAAGTATGGGTTTACATCGAAAACGCTTACCCTGCGTCCAGCGTCTTGCCTAAGGACTCCTCTCCAGCAAGGCTTCATACCGAAATCGGTTACCCCTGCATTCTCCTATCCTTGAGGCTGATCTTAACTCTTGAGGGGCAACAGGTACGTAATTTTACTGAAATCGGTTGCCCTTGCCTTGACTCTTTTAGGAATACTCCTCACTGACTCCCCACTACCTTGTTGACGTGAGTATTCAAGTAATTCTCTCCAATTTATACCAACCCCACCGTCCATCCTCGAGGCAAACTTCTTTCTGAGATCCAACAATCACGAGACCGTACTCTTAAAGAAAGTCCCTGGTCCCCGTCAACGCTGCTGATAATTTTTCACATCGTAAAGGCCTTAAGGTTACACGCTTAACTTAGCCTTCAAAGGTTACACGCTCTTCAGGTAAGACCCTAACTTAGAGACATGATTAAGGCCCTCGGGCTGGTAACTTCGATGGTACAAAAGTAGCATTAAATTGGTCCTCCTTTGATCTAAGAGCGTCTTTGCTGAGCGGGGACAGTCACCTATAACCTAACCTTAGGCTGCTTGCACGGCCCATGTTAATATCGAAGACGTCAACTTGAAGGATGGGAAGCATTGTTTCGGAACCAGCTTTAGGGTTAGTTTGCTAAGGCTACCTACCCACAGGCTAGATTACATTTAGTATTTAGGTTGGAGCAGTTAGGTAAAGATGGTGTTTTACAACTTTCTGGTCCGATCACTAGACGGATAGTCCCCGAGACCGAAACTATCAGTCCACTTCGTGAAAAACCTCTAATTGTTCGGAGGGAGGTATCTACTTGCCTGATAGTGCTTTTAGTATGCCATTTTTGTGTAAGCTATAAACCTGAACACATCTTTGCCCAAAGCCATCATTATTATAGTCTAAGAGCTTCTTTTTTTTTACCGCACCTTTGTAACTCATTCTTCAACATCGCAATATAGTCAGATTTTTATTAGTTGAAAAATTATTAGAAAACACAAAAACCGAAGATCATCAAAAAGCTCTGTAATAAAATATGCGGCTTTTGTGGGTTAAAAAAAAGTAATTAATTCCGCAACGACCGTGATCTTAATTATTTTGTAACCTATTCAATTTCCAAAAGAATCTGCTTTTTTTATCTTTTATCGGTTAAATTCTAAAATAAAAGGGACTCAAAAAATTCCATTGATTGGCTTCAGCAAAATGTTATGATAATGAATTGTAATTTATTTTCAACATTTTAGTGACAGTCACCTTTCGCAAAAAAAAAGATTCATTTCGAGGCTGTTCCTAAAAATTAATTTCCAGTAACATGAATGTATAGTTCCAACCCTCTACGGCCTTGCACGATCGTCGAAATAGTTTTTCTTAGAGACCTCCCACAAGCGACGGCTGATGTCGTCTGCTGGCCCAATGTTTATCGACCTAATAACAACTGTCCATGGTGACAGTACTGGCGCTCGTAGAACTTGTAGTTGTCAATTTGGTCTTATATCAGTCTTCGGATAAATCTTAAGTTTTATTGAATCTTAAAATACCTCCTTAATCTCAGTTTTTAAGCGCCATATCATCCGAGTTTCGGCGTAAAATTTATGCTAAATTGTTTTGAGGTCCGATAAAATAAACCAATCTCTTGCACCACTCCTAAATCAAACCATTCTCTCAGCAGACAGCAGCTGCATTCCGAAAAGGATATTTTAAACTTAATAGCGCCAATAAGGATGTATTTTCTTGCAAAGAGTGTTTCTATGCAATGATCTCTTGCATTCCATCGCTTAAATACTTACTTTTTCGAATGGCTTCTTGCACGCCTACGTGGTATCGTGTGCAGCTTCTGAAGAAGAGTTTCAATCCCTTCATGCAATCCGCAGTTGACTTGCCTACTCATCTGCCATTATGATTCCTGATCGACCAGGTCTTCTGCTTGATCTTGTATACCGAATTATGATTCGTACACCGATGAACTTTCAAAACTTATCTTCGGTAGCTGGAGTGATCTTTTAGGTCCTTATGATCGGAAATAGCTTTTAGCCCGACCAATTTTGTCTCTTCCTCTCTCTCTCGAGGGGCGTGTGAAGACAAATTTTTTGTTTAGTCAAAATGTTCAGTATAATTGACAACTCTTACATACCTTCTTACTTCACAATGGCGTAAGAGTCTGGGATTTGCCTAGAGGTCAAACAACAAGCATTTCCTCCAGTTCACTCTATCCTTAAGTGTCTACCTTCAGTTTAGCTCGTGAATTTGTATAAGTTCCCTTCTTCTTGCGGGCCTCACCTAAGTCTCGGTCATGCTCTGATTTAAGGTCTCATGCCCACTTGCCCAATTGCTCTTGTCTAGAGGATGACCGCACCTATCGAACTCATTGGACCTTAAATCTTCTGGCTAATAGGTAGCTAATGACGTGTAGCTAAGTTAAAACGTCCTTATTCAAGGATGACAAAGTCGTTTTATGCTCATTTAAGAAGGACTGAATTGACAGAGGCTGTTATCGAGAATGGTCTTACCGTCTTACTCGGCTTCTTAGTTGTCTTTTTAGTACAAAAAAGTAGCTATTGGCAAGATGTATTCTTGGCTCATGATCTTAATTCTATTTCTTACAGGAGCTTAGGTAAAAAAAGCCGGCTCTCTGAAGCTAGCGAGCACGCTTGAACGGCAGTACAGCTTTTTGTAGCTTTCTTGTTAAGTCAATCGCGAATTTGTAGCTTGACCCGATTCCGAGAAAAATAGGATTCCCCTAGGTTTAGATGGAATTTTACCCGGTTCACTTTTTTCGGTGACCGGGCGACGCACGCACGGCCCTGTATTGGAACTAGTGGGTTAATTGTAGCTTTTTTGTTACGCCTATTGAAAATTTGTAGCTTGACCTGATTTCGAGACGATTTTTCGTTCTGCTATCTGAAGCTAGCGAGAGCACGGCTAAACAGGGGACCCGGCAATTATAGCTTTTTTGTAGCTGTTGCTTTTTGCGCCTATTAGAAATTTGTAGCTAAGCCTCAAGTAACAGTTGTGGTATGCATTCTGATCGATGGTGGTCTTTTTTGGACTAAAGTCGCCCTGATATGATGTGCGGATTAAGGTGGTCAAAGAGTACATTTTTGAGAAGATATTGCAGGTGACATTAAGGAGAATGATCCCTTTCTATAGGTAGCTCAGACATCTGGGAGGGAATACGTTCTTGAAGACTTGGCAAAGAAAATTTAAACCTCAATCATTAAACTTCCTCCGACCATCCTGCAAATATGAGTTGGTGCATGGTCCTTCCTCCCTTACTTGGAGGCTAAGCCACCTGCTCTAACTCAAGAGGTTGGAAGCACAGCCATCGGCTCCGAGAGCCTGATTGAACTTAAGCTACTTTCACCTAATCCAGTTCGGGTATATCGAAGTTTATTTGTTGGTCTTCAATTTGTGTGCTTGAGTCTACTAAACATTACTGAGAAATTCCTCCTTACTTGCTAGCCTGAACTAAAACCAAAATCACATCTGTCATCTGTGTCACCTGTATTAGAAACCTGTTGATAATGAAAAAAAAAATTATATATTTAAATGAAAGACTCATACACGTATTTTTAGACTCTTTATTTCTTTTCATTTTAATCGAATTCATTTACAGTAGAGTCCCAAAATTGAGGACAATAGTGTTTCAAGCTTTTCGTTTCTTGAATAGTAAAAAAAATGTCTTTAAGATTTGTCTACAAATAAACACGTCTACCTATGTAGGTGCCTCCAATCAATTTTTTAGAAATAACTTTTACCACCTGTCATACTTCGTGTAAAACTGCAAGTACTGCAAATTATGGAAATAAGTAAGTTTAAATCTTATTACCTAAAGTTTGTAAGTTTCTAGTAAAATTATAAGTATGTTACCTAGGACGCAGATCTTTTTTGGGTTTAATTTTATTTTAAGAAAGGAGTTTTTGATCTTTTTGCATTTAAGAAAGGAAGCAATTTTTGACATAAGCTTTTTAAATGTAGAAAAATGTTTTCATGTTTTTGAAAGACAAATTTTTACTTATTGGCTTCAACTATGACGCCGTTGTCCACGAGTAACAGAAAGCTGAAAATAGTCCTTCGTCGGGTCCGGGTAGATTGTTTCTATATGACAAAGCTTACACTAGGGGGCCGATTTTGGCACAAACCGTCAATCCTGATAGTTTTGTCGCTCGTCGCTCGTTCATTAAACAAAATAATAATAGCTAAATTAGCCCTCGTTTAAGAAAATTAATCACTCTGCCCCACATCTGATCGCTAAAAATTATAGTTCAGACTTGAAGATCATTTGCATTTCACGGTTAAGTCAGATAATAGGGGCGTCACTGTTTGTACACCATTAATTCGCTTCTTTGTTGTCGTTCCACTCGGGTCGGTGATAATATTTTCGCAAGAAAATAAATTAGTTCTACAGCTACTGCTTTAGCTTGCGAAGCGCATCTCTTTATAGAAAGTAAAGACAGTTTAAGGCATTTCTATGCGGGAGTCATAGAGCTAGCTGACAGTTGATAATGTCAGTTGGCAAGCGTTGGGTTCAAATAAAAATTTCTTTAATTGGTAAAACGAATCTAGTTAAAAATAAATTTCACTCATTTGCATTTATTTTTTGGTGTTCTAAATTGGTTTTTGTGTTTCCTTACAGATTCCTGCGTTGCCGGTAACAAGTCCCGACAACCCAAACAGAAGCATTCAGAACCAGATGTGGTCCGCTCCAAAGTACCACCACCACCGCCACCAAGACGAATAAAAGATCATGATGAAGTTCTGGTCACAAATGCGGCATCGCCGCCTGGGGACACAGTATCGGAGGCTTACACTCTATACAGCATACGTCAGCAAATGGCGATCAGCTTGAATCGCATGAAAGATTTGGAAGAACAAGTGAAGAGCATTCCCGAACTGCAGGTGAGTTCATATATTGCTGCCCGCAACGTGCTGATAATCTTATCAAACACTGGAGGAATGTTGATATTTTTTGTTTTTGCGGTGAAAGTCAATATTTTGTTAGGAGAAGGGTTGCCAAGTGTTTTGACATGGTAGCAAGTTCGGAAATTGATAAGATTCTTTTAAAATGTACCAAAAATGTCTGATTTTCGAAAAGTTGTTACATTTTCTAAAAAAAAAAAAACTATTTTCATTAATTATGATCCATTTGAAACACGATCTATTGTTGGAGATTTTCAAGAGAGATTTCAATTTTCATTTTTAACTCCGTCCAGACTCGGATTTCACAAAAAAAGATCTATTGCTTCAAAGTCAATGTTGCATGGCGTATAGATTTTGCACCTAAAAAATCTACACCACCTGAAATATGACTAAACTCACCCTTTGGTAGCGATGGCGGGCGGTTCAAGAATGAACTCAAGTAGCTTTTTGATGTGCCTGTTTGATAACACGACTCGTAGCAGGGCTTGGTTTGTGATCGTTGCTGAACTTGAAATTTTCGGAAAAGGTTTAAAAAGCAAATTAAAAAACCTGATTTTACCCAGTATTGGGGAAAAACAGCCATTGCTAGCGAAAAGTACTTGGAATATTGTATTGTCATTTTATGGATTTTAAATCCGAAAGATGCAAAAAAAATCTAAAAATAAACTAGTGTTATACTAGTACTCAAATATCTCGGTGATCTATTTTTCAAGATCGAAAGGCGGGGCTGAAATAATGTATGGTTCTCGATATAAGCTTAAAATCATTTAAGCTTCTTTTCTTAAATGGAAGTGTGCCTTTAAATGCCTTTCACTTCTAATCAATTATTACCTTATCAACTAAATTTTACGAAAGCAGAAGCCACTTGAGTAGCTCGCCAAAATGTGTTAAAAGTTTAACCCGTTTGCCATTTTGTTGAAAGTTTTTCTTTTGAAAAAAAAAAAAAAAAAAAAAAATAAAAAGTTGACTTGTCACCCTGTGTTTCGATAAATTGAGTACCTGAACTAAAAATTCACCCAGAATTAGACTAGTAGGCTAAAAAAAAATTATCAGAGTTTTTACCTTAAATTGGTGAAAGAATTGTTTTAATAATCTTAAATCCAGAGATCGGGCGAATAGTTAAAGATGTCACCCTTTATTTTCTACACTACAATGGCAGCAGTTAAAAACTCTTATAAACAGATTTTGTGGAATATATAAAAGAAAAGAAAATCATAAACTCGCAAATGTACTAAACAACATTCTTCATACCTACAATTGCACGCTTAGACTTAAAAAAAGGCCAACGGACCGCTCTTTGTTGTATGGCTTTCATACGTGACGGTACCTATTTGTTTTTTATATTGTGTGTAGGCCATATCTGCCCTGATATATCGCTATTGGTCAACTAACCCTCTCCATTAGAAGCTGACTTTTTGCAAAAGATACGAGAGGACTTGTTCCTTAACCGCCCCTAGCAAAATGTGGGCCCTTGGCGCTAGTGAGCCGTGAAAAGCTGAACCCTGCCTGCACGTTGGTTTGTTTTATGTCACTATGTCCTGGAACTTCCAAACGTACATACCCCACAAGTGTACCATTAGGGGTGCAATACAGTGGGAGGAAGGAATACATGTTCAATCGCCTCCCTCTTTTTTCGTACGACGTTCCGGGCCATATTTACAGTTGAAGCCCCCTTCTGGGCTTGCCCAATTGGGCGCCTCCCCAGGTGGCGGATAGGGAAATGCTCACCAGACGTGTTGGGTACCGGTATGGAAAATATCCGGGGCTGACCAAACCAGCAACAAACGAAGAATCAAGAAGTGTCTGTCTCAAAATGAGCGGCTTCCTGGTCGGCGTCTGTTACCCAAGTTATTGTCGGCCGACTACAAAACACCTTTTTCTCGTCCAATATGCAAATAGAATGGACAACAATTAGATGCATGCCAAATGTTTTTATAAAATATTCTGCTGGTCGTACTATTGCTTTTCTCCGTAAAGGCATAACACTTGCGGGGGTAAGTTTTGGCGTTTCTGTTTCATGTTTTGCTCATCAGCGTTTGTGTTGGATCGAGAATTACTTTCTTCTTCTGTCTTTTGTGTCCCCAAATTCTTTCTGCTCGCGATGTGCTTCGCACTTTAAGGGCAGTCATAACCCTTTGATCACGAGCATATTATAAAAAAAAGTGGCTTACCTATTTTGTCTTGAAAGTTCAGGTTGCATATTTATTTTTTGTTCCCAAATAAAGGGAACTTTTCTATGGATATAAAAATATGAGGCCAATAAACCCACCTGAAAAAGCTTTAAAATATCGACGAAACGTTAAGAAAGGATGGAATGAGTATTACAGGTAACCTAAACCAGCAGCAGTTATGTCTATTTGAGCCCTTCTTAACACCTTAGTCGGAACAAAACGAGACCAATGTTGAAATCTCAAGGCGCGCCTCTCAGGTACCTATTCAGATTTTTATGCAAATTATAGGAGGTCTTTCAGGAGGTCTTTCATCTTTCTACCGAGGATGAAGTTCTTCTGACATGAGGGTACATAATGCTCTAATGGGCTGGGCATCGGTATACTGCAGTTAAAGAATAGATTCAATTTTTTCAACATCTCTGCAGCTTCTGCAGTAATTGTTGTGCAGTATGCCTAGACTTTTGTTTTTTGTCGGAGGTTGTTACTATCCGATAGTATGCCTAGACGCTCTACGTGTAGACCGAAAGAACAGTATTAAGGGGGTAAGGACCCCCGTGAGTAGGTGCTCGAATATCCACGCCGGCTAAGTACGATCATAAAATGTGATCACTTTTGATTTACCGCGCGCGGACCCTAGCTTCGTTGTTTATCTTTACGTTTCAAGTCCTGTCAAACCTAGATTAGTAATGCTCTCTTCTATTTTACTTACTATCAAACTTAGCGGATTTCAACCGCTAGGCTGTCGGAGAAGATAAAGTTGTCCTTGTTTTCTGTGCGTTTTACGGGTTTCTCGAGCCTTCGGTTCCACTGCAGCTTGGATAATGGCCGCTAGTTCTGCCTGAAAAACTCTGAAGACGTCTTTGATCCTTAAGGATGCCTGCACCTGTTCCGATGCCCGTATTAGGGCCGAATAGATGGCGATCTCAACATCTCCTGCCTTTGTCTTTCTCGCCCATTCACATCTTTCCGGTATAATGGTATCGAATTTTCTATAGGAAGGAAATGTTAGTGGTAGTTAGTCCGTGACTGAACTATAGAGATACAGCACCAAGTTTCGGCAGAGGTATGTCCATAAACTCCAGATGACCACAGTTTTAGCTGCCTTGACATAACACATATTTTGACATAAACATACTTTTATATCTTACTTTGCCTGATAGTATTTAATGAATTTCAACTTTCAAAAACCGTCAAACTAAATTTTACTCATTTTCTTGCAGAACCAACTCATCCAACTCCGCGAAGAAAAACGAAAACTACAACAGGAACTACAAAAAAAGGAAGATGAGTTGTCCAAGGCGAAAGAACAAGCCGCTGTACCAGCACCAGTGGTGCAAGCCAACGCAAGCCCTAGCCCCAGACTCTCATCACCGGTCACATTTGCCCCACAGCGCGTCAGTCCGATTTCGCTTGACAGCCTTGGCGCTAGACTACGAAGTAGTTCAACTTCCTCAAGCGAGCAAAAACCCAGTCCGCCAGTACTTAAAAGGGACGTAGCTGTCATGTGCAGCGCTCATACGCGTAATGTAGCCTCAGCAACGAGCCCCGTAGCAAGTCGAACTATTGGCACAAATTCTCCACTTACGGGCAACATTCTCGAGAAGTTATACACAAAGCAAGAGATCACCGAGCACGTTAGGATTTCCATCCAGGAATACGAGGAGAAGCGGCAAGTGCAAATGGCGAAGAAGGTTGTTTCTGTTGGCACACAAATGTTCAACCCACCCAAGAAGGACTTAAAGGACAGCTCAATGCAAACGATGGCAGAACGGCCAGTCCAGAAGTTTTCAATAGGCATTATGGCACGCCCAAGTCTGCGCGACGTCATGGTATCTTGCAAGCCAGAAACTCGCTCGTTTGCTTGTTCAGATCATCGAACTACAGACAGCCTTTGTGATAAGTGTGATATACCCAAACGAACCGTTGGATGTGGACCCGATCCAGAGGAGCAGAAACGAAACTCGGTTTCTCTGAAACTTATGGACATGCCCGGGCGAAGTCTAACATTCAGCCTTGGCGACAATGAAAAGCTCAACATCAAACGCAAGACCATTGGTACGCAATCTCAATGGGTGACACATTCAATTGGAATGCAAACGCATTTACAGGTCAGTTCGGTGGGCATACAGAATGCACCACAAGTGCACTCTGAGTCTTCCCAGTGCGCTGTTGATTCGACGAATCGCCATACCGATACGCGGGATCTGAACAAACTGAGTTTGACGCACGTCAGCACAGATGAAATACCGCATGTTCCCAAAGCCGTCACCTGTGATAGCTCTTGCAATACGGAGCTCGTGCGTACAATTGATCATGGCATCAATACAGTGCCTCCTGCGCTGACCAAGCACACTTCGTCAAACACCGAGCAACTGGACAAGCGTGACGTGGGCTGTGGGGAAATCGTTAAGCCACACATTTCAATTGCATGTGCTGATAATTACTGTGATTCTTGTAAAGATGCCATAAAGCATTTGGCGAAGGACTTTACCAAGGTCCTCCAGCCAAGCCCTGTTGCGGCGAGGGATACTTCAAAGATCCCGCGACCAAAACATCTCTCAAGTCCTAGTCCGGTGCGGAAAAAGTTTATGCGCCAGAACACGTGGACTATTACGCCGTCACCAACTCCGAGTCCGGTAGCGGAAAAGAAGAGTCTTGCGAGGTAAGTTTTGCTTAACTTTAAGTTCGATTATACTAGTTTTAAGGACATGTCTAAGATTCCCTTAAGCTTTTAAGATTCCCTTAAGATAAAAATTGTTATTTTGCAACCTGAAGCTACTGGGCCAGGGTTAGCTGCCAGACTTTATGGCAACAACTGTTGCTAAAATACCCCATTTAACCCAATTAGCCCTACTACACCTCAGACCTAGAAACGATAACAAATGAAAACTTCAATCTAAGTAAACGACTTAACGCAACTCTTTTCTCTGTTGCGTTGACCCAATGTGCAATTTTAAGTCTTGGCGGGCTAGAAATATGATGTTCATCGACCCAACAACGCACTTCGGTTAGGCCCTTGCTAAAAGCTCAGCAACATGAATGTGGTCACTTTTATTGTCTCTGAACCATGGCCTGACCATTCATGAAATATTTTACCCCTTCTGATCTGGCTCCCATGTGTTGGCAGGTGCCTCTAAGAATTCACTGTCCCTGCTCGATATAGGATTCAAAAGTGGACGTTAAAAGCTATTGGTGACAAGACTATAGAAAAGTCAGTTCGCCCACTGCAACAGTGACGGAATATATCCTGCTGCTCATTGTTTTATCGCTTTTCTACGAACAGTGTTCCAGCGTAGGTTATAGAAAAATTTATTTACAGTTAAGAGTCCTTAGACACCAAATACTGCTTCATTTATAGAGTCTCTAGTCTAAGCAGTGAGCTGACTTTTAACAAGTTTGGTACGTACTGTTGGATTTCATCTCTAGAATTGTTGCCCATTATCCTCGATGTAAATAATTTTCAGTGGCTTCGACATTCTGAACAGGCAACCCCCGGAGGAAGGTATGTTGAGATTTTTCCTTGCGACTAATAACCTTACGTAGCTTGTACACAACGCGAATACCGGACATTGCTAGTCATGCTGCCAATATTCTGGATTTGTTTCTCACCTCCCATCCGGAAAAGGACTTAGTCAAAATTGTTTTGTTAACCTCTAGGCTCGTTGGACCATTGCGTTACATCCCCGTTAACACCCAAAAGAACAGTTTAGCAATACGAACATGACAATACTGGGACGGCCTAAAAATTTGTTTGCTCTTTGACTAGTCACTGTGTTTCCTCCAATGTGGCGTAAATGCCGCCGCCGATATGATTACAGAAGTAATTCTCTTTGAAAAGAAAACCAAAAATATCAAACCAAAGGCGAATTCATGATAAGACTCGGACGGTAAAGAGCGTTTCAAGTTGAAGGAGTTGAAGTTGAAGTTTTCGGTCTTATAAAACCAACCCCACAGAGAAAACCCGAAACAAGTTCAAACGAGCCAGAAATGACTGCAATGGATATGCGTCGTGTACAATCTCCCAAAAGTTGTACAAATTTTTGGTTATTTTTCAAAAATATAAAAAATTGTGCTTTTTCTTCCATCCCAATACTCGAGTTTTTGATGACAAAACAGCTGTCAGCTCCTCAGACAAAGCCAATCGTCTATTTGCCGCCAGCTCTACGCTTTCAGATTGCACGATGTCTCCACCTGTGCTACAGCGCGTCGAATACTTACTTACTTACTTAAGGTGGGGTTACAGTCCGGGGTGTACCTGGGCCTCAGCCAACAAGCTTCGCCAGCCAGCCCTAGCCGTCAGTTTCGCACGCGAAGTTCGCTAACCTGATTTAGTGCCACCTGAGTCTCAGTGCTCATCTACTGTGCCGTCCTTGCGGGGTGGACTCACGTCGAACACTTAATGGGACCTATTCTTTTTCGCACGCGTACAGTAGCAGGTCTCAAAAATTCCAACATTACACAAATCCGCTGGTAAGATGGCATTCCCCCCTTTAATTCTGAAGAGGTGTTCTTCTACCACTGCGAAAGCTTTTCTATCTGTCCCACTCTTCTGGCATCTTTCCGAGCAGATGGAAAACTGCATTTCTTCAGCCCGTACAAAAAAAGGCGATCCTTCTTCTCCAACCAGTTACCGACCAATTGCACTTACATCCATTCCTTCCAGACATGGTCATGGAAGCGATTGTGAACCATCAGCTTATGAAATATCTCGAATCGCAAAAGGTCCACTGGTGATATGATGGCTCATCTAACCGAAAAGTGGAACCACTCCTTTCATCTCCATTGAGAAAGCAATCCTGTTGCGCCCGATATATCTCAATCGTTTGACAGAGCATGGCTCTCTTGTCGAAAATGCGTGCATTTGGAGTCGACAAATCTTTAGTTCATTAGTTTAGAAATTTCCTTTCGAACCGTTCAATCCAAGTGGTTCTAGACGGCTTCATGTCTGACATCCACCATATAAATGCTGGTGTGCCTCAAGGCTCAGTTTTTCCTCCAACGCTTTTCTTGATATTTATCAACGATTTCAATTTTTCATATTCGTTTCCAGAAAAACGTCCCGTCCTTCAGACGTTGAAAGGGGACGGTTGCGTATGCTAAATTCATTAAATTCTGACTTGAACAGCATATCATCCTGGGGGACTTTAAACAGAGTAAAAAATGCTTAAAAAACTCAATGCTGTTAACTGTCTCGCAAGCGTAATAGTAACCTTCAGTCATTGTCAATGAATGACACTTGCACCGCTGAAACCGCAAAGCTTTCCATTCTGTATGTGTGTGAATGACGTAACTCTTACGTTCGAATGACCACATATTCGAAGTCGCCAAGAACACCGCGAAATGCTTAGGTTTCTCCAAGCGATGCAAGACATTTTTTACACCATCGGATCGCACTCAATACATTTATTAAGCATAATGTTCGACCAAAACTGGAGTATAATTCGCACGTCTGGGCAAGTGCACACAAGACCTCCTTGCACCTCCTCGTTAGGATACAAAAACTTGCGTTGAAACTAATGAGTGACAGAAACGTTGCGGAGTCATGCCTCCTTTGAACACCGTCGCAAGGTTTCTTGTCTTTCACTGTTTTATCGTTATTTCTATAAAAAGTGCTCCAGTGAGTTAGCCAGCTGCATTCCACCCCTGAAAGAAGTCTTATGCAATACCCGCGCAAGAAGGAATGCTCATCAATACAACCTTAAACCCAATTTCGGATGAACCGAGCAATATTGGAGTTCTTTCGTAAGCAGACCATCACGGATGTGAAACAAACTTCCTCTGGTGGTTTTCCCCAACACTTCAGTTCTCAGTTGTTTAAAACTAAAGTGCACCCGTACCTCTAATGTCTCTCTTCTGATCTTCTCTCTTCTGTTTCTCTTCAGAAACCCTTTAACAGGAGCAAGCTGTAAAAAAATCGCAAGTGATAATATTAGGGCAGACCAAGCAAGTCAAGTTCTATCTTAATTTAAAACCCGAAATACCATACCTGGCATTTTTTCATGATCCATTGACGGCCTCTGAGGCATATTGATATTGATCACATTAAGCCGAAAATTACAGCTGATGATCACACAGCTGAAAACGTATAGACTTGGACACATAAATGCTACTAATGGTACAGATGCTTACTTACGTACTTAAGGTGGCGCTACAGTCCGGTGTGGACCTGGGCCTCAGCCAACAAGCTTCGCCAGCCAGCTCTGTCTCAGAGCTCGGGAAGATAGCTCTGGGAGAGAAGCCTTATGCGGGACATGTTTTGGTTTGTTAACAATGGAATGATAATTTCAGCTTTTTCTGCTTTTGGAGAAATTTGTTAAATTGTTAAATTTTTACCCATTGCTCGGGCTTGAAGGGAGGGGAGCGAAGAAATTCATCAGGCAGATCATCTTGTTAACAATTGAGTATTATTTTTTTAATTTTTTTTTTTACAAAACTCCTGACTCGCATATTGCGAACTATCGCACCTCGATCTGAAGAGATCTTTTTTGTTGTGAGCGTCAGGATAGTTAGGCTGGGAGGTTGTCCACTTTCCGTGCAAATTTAATAACGTTGCTAGTAGAGGAAATCTTAATGTCTTCCGTACTGAATAATTGTTCTCTGAAGAATAAGTTCCGGCTACTACCTTTGAGAGCTGGTCATTAACATAGGATAATGTTCAGCACTTTCGTTTCGTCTTCTTCAGGACAAAGTCGACATTCTGGAGAGTCGACTATTTTGATTTGAAAAATGTGATATCTTAATTGGAGGGTGTCCTGTAAGGTATCCTACAAGGTTTTTAAAATCATGCCTGTTTAGCTTAAGGCAACTTTTGGCATTTTTGCTGCAGGGCTTTATGGCCCTTTTGGTCTGTCTTGGGCTTGGGGTATGCATCCAATATGAGATGCATCTAGCATGCTCCCAGCTTTTTATAACTTCGCTTATCGCCGAATCCGGGGTAAGTCCTTTGAATAGAATAAAGATAGTTGAATATAGTCTCAGATAGTGGACTTCATTGACTAAGTTGATATTTGTTTTTTTTTTTTTAGTGAAAGCAACAGTGACAGCCTTACTGGTACTTGTGTTAATTGAGAGGTTTTCTCTATTACACGAGTCTAGGGCTGTCTTCAGGGCGTTTTGCATACGTAAAGTTACTTCGTTTGACTCTTTGCCCCTAATGATAATGACGAGGTCATCGGCGTAACTGATTATGTTAAGACCTAAATAGGTCGTCAATGACCAGAGAACACAGAAGGGGTGACAGCACGCCTCCCTGTGAGCAGTCTCTTTCCGGCTGAAACTCATACCGAAGTCAGTCCTGATGCCGAAGTGATCGTCCGACTTATGAGCATCGCTTTGATCCAGTTTATGGCAGCTTGGGCAATGTTCCTGTGAATCAAAGTATTTGATATCGAATCATATCAGGTGTTATCAAAAGCACCCAAAAGCAAAGTGGTGTTTGGTTTCACCACTATACGTCGTACGATACCCAGTTGAGAGGTATCGTACGACGATACCAGGGATGGTATCGTGGGCGTTGGGTGGTGGTTCAGCCAGGTAACAAGTAGTTCGTTAGTACCACCAGAGTTTCCAAAAGGTCAGCAATGTCCGTGGTCCAGCTGCCATGGAACTTTCTGAGTCATGTTATCGGTATTTCTGCTCTACAGAGGACTTTTCGCAGCCGCACTTTAGGGGTATAGATTCGATTGATTCGCAGAAATTCTTCCGTGAATTCTTCAATACGAATCTAATTTCTCTTTCGAGATTTCTGAAACTCTCGTGGTAGGTCGTTCATTGAATAAGTTCTTCTTTAACAAATTTCCTTCGGCTCTTGTGTGACACTAGGGACGACCTTTCTTCTCCCATATGCTGTTCCCGCATGATTTTCCGTGACGTGGGTATTTCTTGGACTGTTTCAACGATCTCTTGCTCGGTGATCGAGATACTATAGTTACCTCTCAAATGGCAGACCCTTTACTAGAGTTCAGTTTTTTGGTAAGTTTTGAGTTTATTGTAAATTGATCACGATCTCGAATTGACTCACTCATGTCGCAGTCTTTTCGTTACTTGAGTTATACACTCAACTCACCTGGATAGACTCGACCCACCTGGTTCCATTATGTTATTATCAACGCTGTTAAGAAAGAACCTTTTAGGAATACCAAACGCGCCCCTTTTTCACTCTTCCATTTCGCCCCTGTCTTCTTTGCAAGATAAAAATTCGGCTCGTGAGATTTTACCCTCTAAAATCACGCGCGATTAATTACTGTACCTACTCGTAAATTGGGGCAAAGAACAGAATTGCCTTTTAAGGGTGGGTCTACATTAAAAAAAAAAACCTCAAGTGTCTTATGCACTTTCACGAAAAACGAACAAACACACCTAATTGCCTCTGCCTTTTACATGCACGTGAGTCTGGTGGTGTGTGCACGTCTTAGTAAACTATGTCAATGCAATTATTGCAGCATAATAAGTGCATGAGACCGGAACTAACCTGCCACCCTGTTTGATGGCTTCTTCTTCGTCTTTAAGGGATGAACTTCTTCAACATTACAAGTACCACACTCCTTGGGGTAGCTTTTAGCTTGTCCACTTATTCATTTCAGGGTAAAATGCCATCTACCAAGGGGGTTGATTTGTGGGGCTCATGCGCACTCTAATGTTTACAAGAGCGGGACTAAATTGTTTTCTCCTTTTCTCGTATACGTCAAGCAGTCGTCGGATACCAGGTGTTTTTAGAGTAAACTGCCTACTACGCATAATCCTACAATAAATTAGAGCCCGTGTGCGTATTTTTTGTGTTCGTTCATGGCCACAAATAGAACATCTTTTGCGCAAAGCTGATTTCGGCATAAATTCCCTTTTTCGTTTTGTTTAACCTTAGCTTCGCAGTAGTTTGCTTCGCCACTTAAACTAGCTTGAGTATAAGTTCTTTTATTATTTGTTTCAACTAAGTTGCATTGATTAAAGTAATTTTTTTTTGGAATAGAAGGTTTGAGGTTTTTGTCCTGCACACAATCAATCATGTGACAACTTTTTTTTTTTGTTACAGTTCACTCTATGAAAAATCCTCTCAACCCATCAGCCTGGATTCAATAAATCCTCCTTCAACCCCATTAAGTTCGCTGACAAAGAATGAAAGCAACGAAATGAAGCAGAAACGTATTCTCGAGGATATTTCCAGTGAAAACGCGAAAATCCGCGAACTTTGCCATGAGGGGGGTCTTGGTGATATCAGCGATGATCTTATCGTAAAGGAAGAAACCCGCGTAAGGATTTCATGGTCGAGGGAAAACTCACCAGCCCCATCGACTTCGACAGCGTCGACTGTGAACACTATTGTCGATACAACCGAGGCCAAGAAGGAAGACACAGAAGATGCTGCTGCTGCCGAATGTCCTGCCGAGGGGTTAGTACAAGAAACAGCTCGCTTGGGTATTGAGGCAAAACCCGTTTCTAGTCACAGAAATCCACGTGAGGTGCAAACAGCAATTATGAATCAAATAGTTTCTCAAGAGACTGTCCCAAGGGAAAAGTGAGTGATTTTTGTTTGTTTCCTTGAAAAGTTTCTCAAATGGCTTTTTTTCCGCAGAATCTTTCCATCAAAGGAGATGCAAGCAGCTCTCAAGGTCATCAACGATTCACTGCAAAAGTTCTCCTCAAAGTCAAGTGATCATAAAAGTGCCACTGCAGTCGTCCAAATGGAATGGTTCCACATATCCAGCACGGATAAGGCGAACCCACTAGTTGTGGAGGACTATTTAGACTGCTTTGAGGACTTTTCCATAGCGTTGTTGAAGTACATCGTCAATTTGGTGGACAGTAATGTGAGTTGACCCTTGTTCTCGTATGGTTTTACCTTATTGGTAAAGATTGCGTACACTTTTTTCTAGGGTAACACAGCGATGCATTATGCAGTTTCTCATGGCAACTTTGACGTTGTATCCATTCTGCTGGATTCTAAGGTTTGCAATGTAAATCAAATGAATAACGCAGGATACACGTGTGTTATGCTTGTCTCGCTTGCGAAATTGAAGAATTCCGCCCATCGGACAGTCGTGCAACGATTATTCCAGATGGCCGATGTCAATATACGAGCTAAAAAGGTTTTAGAAGCTCTCTTTCTTTTTTTGGAGTGTGGATAATTTTTTTTCTAATATTTTCTTCTTGTTTAAAGCACTGTCAAACTGCATTAATGCTGGCTGTTTCCCATGGAAACCTGGATATGGTTGAGATGTTGTTGGGCGCTGGCGCCGACATCAACATCCAGGATGAGGATGGCAGTACGGCGCTTATGTGTGCCGCTGAACACGGACGAGTTGATATAGTTAAACATTTGCTGTCACAGTCGGATTGTGATTCTTTGATACAGGATGTGGTGAGTTCTTTTTTATTTATTTAAGCTGTCTGAAGAAGTGTCGGGCAAATTAATGATGTTTCCAACAAAGAGTTTCAAATTCTTATTTGTAATTTGGAAATGCTAGAATAAGACGATCATTGAAAGTCACCACTGCATGAACAGTCTCGTTTTGGAATGAATTCGGTGCTAGATATAAAATCCCACCATATACATAAGATAAGATCGGTCTTGGAATATGTTGCTGATAGCCAAAAAACCAGTGTCATTAAGCAGTGTTGGGAAAGTTAGGCCCTGAAGAGTCTAATTCTTGTTCTTTCTTTATTTTTTTGCAGTTCCCTCTAGAAATGGAAAAAAACCTCTACGATACAATTATCGTTACGTTGTCGTCCGTCCGTCCAACCGCGTTGTATCTTCTGAACGGTAAGGCGTAGAAAGGGAAAATTTGGTGTGCTTTGAATTGTGGAAATAGTCAGAGAACCCAACGAGAGCAAATTTTTTTAAGCACAAATAACGGTTTAACTATAAGCGTTTTTTAGTACTTTTTTAAGAAGTTTGAAGGGCAAGAGCTAAGAAAAACCAAAATGTAGGTGTAGTTAATACTTAACTTAAATGAAAACTTCGAATTTTGCCAGTTGAAAATGGATGACGGTTTTCAAAGTGTTTGAGGCAATAATTTTTGAAACATCAAACTCAACATTGAACGCACGTATA
The DNA here is from genome assembly GCA_947623515.1 of Neoascia interrupta. NCBI lineage: Eukaryota > Metazoa > Arthropoda > Insecta > Diptera > Syrphidae > Neoascia > Neoascia interrupta. The sequence goes on from OX392462.1 coordinate 178,152,735, forward strand.
AAGCAAGTCAAAGTTAACCAAGTGCTTAAGTAATTTTTTTTTCTGAAAAAGTTTGAATACTGCTGTTTTGACGCATTTTCGAAAAAAAAACGCACAATTGATGAAAAAACCATAGCAAACTGCGAGTATTAAAAAAGTTGGAAGATTTGACTCAAAACCGAAAAAGTCCCTTTACGGTTTTGGTGATTTTTATTAATCTAGATTTACTTAGCGCAGGAAAAAGCCTGGCAAGACTCAGAATGACCAGAAGACAAATGAGCCTTTTATTCATTGGTTAAGAAACTTTATTTTAAGCCTTTAATGGAGTCATACTTACCCATTTTTATACCCCATCCCATAGGATAGGAGGTATATTAAGTTTGTCACATAGTTTGTAACACGGTGAAAAAATAATATTAGACCCCAAGACCTTAAGGGCATATGATCAAGACCTAATTCTGAATCGAATGAGCCATGTCCGTCCGTCCGTCTGTATGTCACATGTTTTTAGGCCTTAAATTTTGAGCTATGCTGAAACTTCGTACGTAAGGTCCACGTCATGCGAAGCAGTACAAGTGTAAATATTTTTGAAATCCGCCTAAAGACACGCCCACACTCGGTCTAAATGTGCAACTACCTCCAGAGATTTCAAAGCTGTAAGACGTCTTAAAAGCCTGAAATTTGGTATTTATTATCTCGTGTCTATTGTAAGATACACAAAATAAAAATTTAATCGCTTTACCTCCTCTAGTGGGCGTGGCATCGATTTAAAGGGCAATTTTCCAAAGGCATTTTATTCAATATTTTTGTTCCAAATATTTTACTCAATATATTATGTAGAAAATACTTAATTCTACATTTTGTTTATACAAGAATTTTGGCCACGCCCATATTAAAAGGCAGAATTGATGAAAGGCCTTAAAATTTCCAGAAAAACGTAATTTCGACTGGCTTAAGCCTAATTTAGGAAAGAATAAAAAAAAATTAGCATGTTAGATAAACGGGGCTTTATTCTAGATTTCGTTCATATAAGTCTTTAAAAATGAGAGTTCAGTTTAGCTTAAGAAGTGAAACTTTAGGTGTATCTTGATTTTATTTTTTTAGAGACAAAGCATGCAAATTGTCAGGGTCCTCCTATGCCCCGCCAACATGCATGTAAGGCGACCTCAAATTTCCATTTTTCCTCAAAAGACCTTTTGACCATTTGATGTCGTTCTCTCCTTTTCGCATGTGCCGTCTTGGATATTCATTTCCTAGCCATGCCAAAGATCTAGCTTCAGAACAAATAGTCTAGAAATTTAGTTAAGCAGACTATGGCGGCCCTAATCGATTGGCCACTTTTCTAGATGGCACTACAACCAGGCACCTGTTTAACTGTGCAGGAAATCCAACTAACCTGCAGACGAGTGCACTCTGGCTGCAACCCACAGACGTGGCCACATTCCTTGGCCTAGAAGCAGCATCATTGGAGTAGCTGCTAGAACAACAACATGGCACTATAACCCGGGGTGGACCTGGGTCTCAGCCAGCCAGCTTTGACTGTCTCCAGAGTTGCATTTGAAGTTGGCTTACAACTACTTATGGCAACTGAGTCTTGGTACTCCTCTAGAGCGCCGTCTTTGTGGGGTGAATTTCAAGATTACACGGGCTGGGGTGCACCTAGGGGCCCAGCAATCTCAGTTGTTGTACTCTGCCTCTTCTGGCTAGGTGGGTATCTCTGTACAGTTCGTCCAGTTCGATGTTTTACTCCTCTTATACTCTTTGTCTATGCAGATGGTACCAAAAATCAAATTTTTTCCTCTCGAAGTAGCCTAAAATCTTTTTATCAGCCTTAGACAGGGCTCATAACCGGGATGATAAATGTCTTATAAATGAACCCCTTAGTTGCTAGAGAGAGGACTTTGCTCCTTAACTGCCATCTTAGCCCATAGAAGCAGCAATCGGCAAGAGCAAGCCTTCGTTTGATTTCCGTGCTTGGCTGAATTTATAGTGGAATCAAGGTAGACAAAGCCTCTGGTTACCTTAAATTTATAGCTGCCCCTAACTACCTCAAAGTTAAAGTAATGGGTATCTTTTCTTGATGACAGCGTTGTGTACTTAGTTTTGCCCTCATTAAGTGCTTAGCCCATAATAGTCCGGCGTCTCCGCCCCATCAGCGCTTAGGAAGCCTTCACTTACATCACCCTGCGTTTTTTCCGATTATGTTATAGTACGAACTTTATTTGAATTATGCCTGGTGTCAAGGAAGTCACAAGACAGCGCGCGGCATTATTTAAATCTTTTTTTTTTTTACTACAAAGCGGCCGGTGAGGTTTTTGCATATCTGGACCGAAAAGCGTGGGTATGCCATTCCGATATAGCTTGTCTCTACAGATACTTTCATACCCGGCCTTGAAATCTATGTGAATATCAAACTACGATTATTTGATTACTCGTGATTATTTTCAAGATCTGCCGCAGTAGTCACACTTGAATCATTGGTGAACTTTCCTGGACTACACTGCAATAGCCACCTACCAATCTGTGCGAACACACAGTACAGCCTAAAGCATCTGTAGTTGGCACAATTCAGGAGGTCTGCTTTCTTGAGGATCGAGCAAAAAATACTAAGCTTCTAGCTTTCACTCGTCAGTTTCCTCCGATCATATCTTGCTGATGAGCTGTGCATGGTCCAGATCACATCATCCGGCAGCGGATTTGAAAATATCGGCAGCTAGGCCATTAGCTCCAGGGTGATATCGTTCGTATGCTTGGACACGTTATGACGATGCTTTGGTGACATCTTCGCCCAGATTGAATGGTTCATTTTGCCTGGCAGTGAGGTGCGGCTCGGCTTCGCCGTGTCACAGGTTGCAGAAATGGTTCTTCCAAATCCTCAGCATCGACCACGATTGCTCTTGAATGTCATTTTAGGCTTATGCTCGAATCTTTAACCCTTGACAGGTCCTTTTGACCCTTGGGTAAAACTTTTGGACCTCATGCCCATTAAAGCATTTCCCTTTCTCTTCAGTCGCACGCTTCTCGTGCTCTTTTTTTCATCCTGAGAATTTGGCTCGTCCTGCTCGTAGAGCTCGCAAGCAGCTTTAGTCCTTCTGTGCAGAGCCGCTACATAATGGTTTCTGCTATAATGCCTTTCCTTGCCGGCATTCATCGTCAAACCAAGGCAAAGGTTTCGTTGTGGTGTAATGGTCTTGTGAAGCCCTGCCCATGAGAAGCAGGGCAGGGCTTCACAAGACCACTACACCACCATTTCTTGCTACATAGGACTTTTTCTTAGAAGGTTTTGAGGGTCGTATTTGGAGAAGGACCTGCACCGCGCGCCGCCGATATGCGGCACTTTCTCTTATATTCTTTACAGGATCAAGAGTATCGGTGTAAAGAGAATGTAACTCGAGCTGAAAAGAGGAAATTAAACTTAAAGTCAAAAATGCGTGCATTTGGTATCAATGAGTCTCGTAAGATTAGAAATTTTCTTTGGGAAAACTGTTCAATCTGCTCAATCCATGGTTTACGATGCTTTGGGACTTCAAATGCAATGTTCGAAAGCGAACAGCGAAATCGAAATTTTTTAAAGCCATTGGGAAAGCTTTATAATTCATACCTTACATGTAGGACCCGAAAACGAGCGTTCAAATTTGTAGGTGTCCTAAACTTTGTTAAGTCAATTGACTCCTTGAAATACAGTGGCAGTATCTCCTGTCTCAATGTCTTAACTTTTGCTTTTTCTGCAGTATGTGCTCCAGTGATAATTCCCTACCTGCAAGATAAAAGCTAACCAATCTTCCATTAGGATAAAAGCTACAAATAGTAGCTAAACTCCAACGCATGGGTATATTTACCTAGAACAGCCAAAGCCAATCGTCCTTAGAAGAATAACAGCCTTTATGCTGACCGTTTTTAATATGTAACCACATATATGATAAATATTGCCTTAGTCAAAATTTGACTTTCATAGTAATAACACTGCTTACAAATTCTATTACTTTTCTTCTAGGACGGAAGCACCGCTTTTAAAATTGCTTGGCAGGCTGGTCATCGGGACATTGGTCTCCTCCTCTACGTGCACGAACAAATGTTGCGAAGTAAAATGCCAAGTAAACCCGAACAGCGAACTTCATCGTTGTCACCACGCCATCACAAACGACATCCATCACAATAATTTTACTAATTTATATAAGAAATAAAATTAATACAATGGAGTGAGTGCAACAACCGATGACTGCATTTCTCGAAAAATTAAAGAACTAAAAAAAAATGTATTTTTATTTTTATAATTTAAACAAATTTGAAAACTTAATCAAAAAAATTAACACTTTTACTAACAGAATGTTATAATAACCCAATTGGATTTCAACGAAGAAATTGCACTTTTGCATTTAACGAAGTGAAAAATCAAAAATAAAATAATAAATTATTTAATTGGACTCGGACATATCACCTCTGTGGTCTTGGAAAATTATTTTATCCTAGAAAAAACTAAATATCGTAACTGTTGAAAACACATTCCACATATCTGCGAACATACTTATACACACACATACGAAAAAAAGAAATTTTACGACTTAAAAACAAAAAAAAAGAAGATATTTAAGTGTTCGCTTTAGTGCACTAACAGAAACACGAGTCCGTTTTTTGGAAAAAAAAAATTAAAATGTTTTTATTGCGAAATTGCATTTTTAGACACAACCTTAAAAGTATGTAGTCGTTTTTTTTTCAACTAAAATATAACTAGTAATCGTTGAGCAATGAAAAGGAAATATTGATGTTCCACATTAAAATAACATAAACCTCTATCCCACATTTCTACTTTTGGATTTTTAAACAAAAAAAGATATTTTATCTGTGCCTTTATATTCTCTGTCAAAATATTAATGATGGAACAAAAAGAAGTGAATTTGTATTTAATGTCCACACATAACACACTGGTTGTTTTATATCGAATGCTCTCATAAGCTGACAAACTTTTTACTACAAATTAAAAACTACATAGACACTATATAAAAAAAAGAAAGAAAAATATTATTATAATGTTGTTAAATGCCTAAACACACTTTATAAGTAGATTTGTGAAATAGAGGAAATACTTACACAATTGTTATAATTTATATAGAATTAGATGAAATTAATGTAAATGTGTGATTCGGTTGATTGTTGTAAAAAGTAATTTAATTTATATATTAAATTAAAAAAATATAATTTTATCAATAACATGTAAACGTATGTATACCTACTTAGTTCTTAACAAACGAAAAATGTTCTCATAAAACATGTTGAAGAAATATAATAAAAAATAAATGACTAAAAAAATAAAATTTAGAATTTTCGGAATTCTGATCCAACCGAAAGCAGGTGGTTGGACTAGGTCGAGGACCTTTTCTGCACTCGGGTGGGGATTGCGCCTGATGTTTTCGAGTTGGCAGAGGATCGGCTCAAATGAAAATACTTTATTTTCACGAACCGCTTGCCTACGGTTAAAAAGTTTTAAAAAATAATTAAAAACTATTAATGAATAATAATAATAGAAAGAATTTGAAGTTTTATTTATTTTTGAAAAACACAAAAAAATATTTTCTTTTGTTGGAACAACAAACAATGGAATTGTTCAACAACAATGGAATTGCTGAAAGCTGGCAGCAATAACGATCGATACTTCGATTTGGTCTTGCATTACAAAGATTTTTTAGCAGAATAAGTAAGATTTGGTGGATCTTCAATACCTCCGTGATGTGGTAGAAAGATCACCTTGTGATTTTTTTAAAAAAAAAAACTATTCTATTTTCTTCTAAGAAAAGAAAAAAGCACGTAGGATATAAGGCAGAACTTCCACCTTCTCGTTATCGCTTTGTTAAGATTCTAAAGAAATTCTTGGAGGAAATTAAAATTCATGTAAACGCGAATTAGACGGTGCCTCAACTATCTTTCCCACTTTTAGTCCATTAGAAATAAGTTTCCCATGTTGCCCGTAAATGGAGCCTTTAGTCGAGAAGTATTCCTTCGTTTAAACTAAATTAACTAGAGAAGCTCTTCAGCAAACAAATTTGCGATGATTGGATCTCCTGACCGAGGACTCTGGCATCCGTAAATGTTTGGTCTTCAAAACTGAGGTTCAGTCTTTCTTAGCATCTTAAATATGAAGGCGAGAATTGATACTTTAAGCTGGAGCGTTGTTATTCATTCATTGTAAGCCGGCGTACTTTGCCCTTTTTAGGAGTCCACGGATTTATCTTCTTCATTCGTCATCCCAACACTACCAAAAAATTGGCGTTGAATTTTTATATCGAAGGAACATGGTATCTTATTTCTTCTTCTGTAATTTATCGTTCAGTACTTAAAGGTGCTAGTACCAACAACAACTCAAAGCTCCTTAATCGTGCAAACAAGGTAACTTGTCATTTTTTGCGAGCCTATATACAACTCCTAGTTACAACTCGGCGATCCTATTTCCTATCATCCATATCGTCCTCGAGATCAGAAGCATCTTCACCGAGGCTACCTAAAAAAACCCTCTGCTGGAAGTTAGATTTAGATTTAGATTGTTGAGAGGAGGTGGTATACTAAATCCCAGATCACTGCGGCCGCAAGTGGGTCTATTATTATGTCCTCTATTTATAGCTCATGCATGATGCCACAGTTTGTTATGAAGGCGGCTAGCTCCTTGGGTGAGCTTGCAGCTATGTCCGCTGCTTCGAGGTAAAATTTACCTAGATAACGTTGACGTGTTTTGACAATACACGTCAACAGCAGTCACATATGTGTTCTGCTGTTTCTGCGTCTTCGTTGCATAGTCTGCAGATGTTGTCCTGTGTTATGCCCATGGTCATCACGTGTTTTTTAACTTGACAGTGTCCTGTGAGGAAGCCTGTGATCAGTCGAATCTGACTTCTACTTCTTCTTGTTTCGTTCTTTTTTTGAAGCAGTTTGGCATGAAACTTTTAGCTTGCCCGTTTCCTTCCATTTAGGTCCAACATGTCTCCCTATGCCTGGATGTCTTTCTGTTCCGGAGTGTTCTCAGTCCCCATTGGATACCTTTTAACTTGAACAAGTAATGATACTTGTTAACTCATTAGGTAGCTGGTTGTGATTAAAAGAAAAAATTTTTTTGTTATAATCCGAAATCTCTCACCAAGGCCCATAATTGAGGCCCAAATTTTGACCCAAAAATTTTGTCGAGGCTAAAGTTTTTTTTTACTAAATTTACCAACTGACTGTTTCCCTTTTTACTTTCTTCCTTTTTTGAAAGCAGAACTACCGCTCATTCTCCTATCATAGAAATTAGGATGAGCGTCATTTCCAACATTCCCATTCGAAGCTCGTTGCATCCCCTTGAGGTCACGTTAATAAGATCATATGGGTTCGATATGGTGTAGAGGTATGACTTCTGAAAACCCTGCAGCATGCTGGCGAGAGCATCAAGTGCCCGTTACCTTCTTCCTGTACCACTAACTCCAGACTTTATCCTGTCTCAAGTCTTCACTAGGGTATGCTCCAGTCGGTGATCGAGGTAAACATTTATGCGTTTGACCACCTTGCCCATGGGGTTGGTCCAATAATATGCTTCCAATCAGCATTGGATAAGGCTGGCTCTCGTCAGGCACGATTAAGATTTCGCAACCTAGAGAAAGTGAATCTAACTCTACTTCCGCGATTTGTCTCCCAACGAGAGGCCAACTTCTGTGTCCTTGAAGTTCTTTAGTGTTTCAAAAATTATTTCTTAAATCTATGCCACATCCACTACGAGAGGTCTACCAATATGATTTTATTTTTCATATTGGTTGGGGTTTCAGAGGCCCGCCTCCCCCGGGTACCAGGCGGCAGAATGTGATTTTTGTGATCTTTTCACTCAGGACAACAAATTTATGAAGGTTAGAAAGTTGTCGAAATCAGTAAAAAAAAAATGATCATCGGCTCCTAGACTATCACTGTGACAACCTAAAAGTACTCTCAGTAGTCTTCCTTCAGGAGCAGTTGCGTTGGTGGCCTCTCCGCGCCCCGTATTGTGGCAGCACATACTTCGAACGCAGCCTCCGCCTCGAACATTTGACGGTGGCCAGTATCTTTTTCCCCGATTGCTGCTAACCGACTCCATCACCTACAGCATCGCCGCTGTAGAAGAGAAGAAGGTGTTTTAATATTCGGCCGACCCTAACCTGGGTAACAGACGCCGACCAGGAGGCCGCTCATTTTGGTACAGACGCTTCTGGATTTTTCTATTTTCTTTAAGCTTTTAAGTCACGTTTTGAGTCAGTCAGAATTCAGATGCTCTTTAAAATATTTCTTGTTTTTTCTAAAAACTCTTTTTAACTTATCCACCGCCTTGAATGCTGGGTGGTGACCCTTGTCTTTCATTTATTTCTTGTCAAAGTCGCTCAACGGCCATTTGTCAACAGCTTAGGCTGAAACCCTTCTACCTACCTTCAGGCAAAACGTTTTCTCCGCTAAAGTTAAGGATTTCGGTTCACTTATTACAAAATTTCAAAACCAGAAACATAAATACAGATTATTATTCATATCTCTTTTATTATCTTTCATTTCTCCTAGCCACATTGGCTTAAAGGTAGACCTGAAAATTGAAAATTTTGCTCTTGAGTTTTGACTGGTTATTTAATAGAAAAATCGAGAAAATTCTTCGGTTGAGGAAGATTTGCTTTTCGTTCTGCTTCTAATTTTGCAGCAATTTCATAAATTGAGACCAATGGGTCACACTTAAGGAAAGTAACGACTTGAATAAAAAAAATTATCAACAAATCGGTTTTTACCATCAACTGATTTAAATAGTATTCGTATGCGATGTTTCCGGTTTGAGGAACCACAGCGATCGCCATCATCTCATCGATCTCTTCCTTCAGGATGATCAAATTTTAAATTTAAATGTGAATGCGTAGATTTATTTCAAAAGCTGATAGGTACCTGCGTAAATGGTTCACCCTCTTCCATCATTATTTTAGTCATAAAATCTTTGGTAAGGTATCCCTTAGAATCAGGATCTAATACCAGAAAAGCTTCGAGTAGTTTCTCAGGTGAAGCTGGTTCCATTCTGAAAATACAATTCTTAAGTATTTAATCACTTTTCGCAGTTTTTTGTACTTGCTTTCTTTCTGTCAAAAGTTGACACACGTGCGGTAGAAATCGAGATAAATGTATTGTTCCTCTGGAATCTTCGAATTCAGTTGCCGAAATTATTTCGTTAATTTCATGTTCAGTTGGAGCACATCCAAGAAATCGAAGAATCGTTCCAACTTCTCGAACATCAATCGTTTTGTTTCCGATGTGGTCGAACAAACCAAAAGCTTCGGCGATTCTTTTCTCAAGGTCATTGGTGAGGACAACTTGAATAATAATAATAATGTCAGCAATTGAAAAAAGTATTATTATATTAACAACAAAGCGGTTTTACCTGGAATATCGAACTCCATTTCGTGATGAATACAAATTGTTCTATGAGCACAAAATTATTGATCAAACAAGGCAAACAAAGTTGTTTTCACACTAACAACTGTTGTTGTTAAGAAGAATGTTTTTCTAAGGTAGGATTCTGGGGTTTCCTTTTTTTAAGTCCACCCTAAAAACAAAATTCGTTTGGAGAGCAGGATGAAAAAATATCGAACGAGGAGCAAACAATCATTGACGCACATTGCTTTTGAACAATTTAAAATCTTTGACAAAGAAATCACAGAAAAATTTGGGCAGGAATAATTGGAGGCAGGAATGACTATTGGAGGAAAGCAAAGCTATTACAAGTTTGAGGTCCACCAATGCGGTTTCCATTTGCCCCTTGGAAGTATGAGAGGGCGGAAGGAATATAGTGCTTTGGTGAGGGCCAGAGTGAGTTTATTGAACTTGTGATCAAGCTCATTGGTGTCAAAACGAGGACTTAAGAGAGAAGCGTTCGTCCAACAAGTCTCTGCATAAAAGCCAATTCGTGTTCTCTAGTCTTGCCACGGTGATGTTTCAGTCGCTGAACTAAGGGATTGCAAATGCATTAAGACTACTTTTCACTAGTATGCTAGATCTAGGCTTACCTTTACCTGTCTCATATAGTGTAGAAACCAGGAGTCTTGAGTTCGCAAACCATGTTTTTAACCACCCATGGTTCTTGGATCTAGACAATGTCTTCTCGATCTTGAGCCAGACGGAGAAGAAGGGACGCTGAGGCCTTTTTGTGCTTGAGGTTAATATGAACCAACTGCAGCATTGCTGCTACGGTCAGGAAGACAAAAATCCACCACAGTGTTGTTGAGGTACTCCGGTTCTAAAAACGAACCCAGAAATTCGTCCTTGCTCAGAATAACCGTGTTAACAGACTTCCGTCTTCATGTTCAAACCGAGTTGGCGCCACTTGTTCCGCGGCGGGGTTTGGTATTGCAGAAACATAGTCTCTAACTAATCATTTTTGTATACAAGGAGGGTAATCTGGTTCTCAGCTAGAGGCGCAGTGATTCCTCGTTTATTATTCTAGCTTAGAGACCTTCCAATCGTAAGTCGGAAGCGAGGGATTGAAGGGTCTAATGATTTCGAGGATTTGAAGTGCGGGGACTTCAATTGGGATCCATATGCGCGTTCTCGATCTGATGAGGATGTCCTCCTTAGCGGAGGAGTTTCCGCTAAGGAGGAAACTCTCCTTACCTAGCTCTCCTTACCCCGAGCTTTGCACCAGGAAAAACTTCCCCTCAACTGCTTATCGCGAGCTTGAATAGGTCGCAAGATCTCTCCAAATCGAAAAAATTTTACTTAATAAATTATGTAGAAAACACTTAATTCTAAATTTTGTTCAAACAAGACTTTGGGCCACGACCACAATTAAAGGCGGTATTGAAGGAAAACCTAAATTTTTCCAGAAAAACACAATTTCGACTGGCCTGTAGCCTAATTTAGGAAAGAAATAAAATATTAGCAGGTATGGTAAATTAGACTTCATTCAAGATTTCGTTCTTACAAAAGTTTTTAGCCACGCTCCCTTTTAGGGGTTGATTTTTCAAAAATATTGAATTTAAACTAAAAATTGCATTTTAACGTAGGTACATACTTTTATGCCCTAAATTTTAAGCTAGAGAGCTGAAAGTTGGTGAGTTGGCTCGAAGTCCGGTCCTTCAGATCAAGTTTGACAATTAGCTGAGTCCGCCCACATATACGCCGACTACAGGCCTGGCATGTGCCTCCGGCCACTTTTGTGGGCGTGGCGTTAAAAAAATGGTTTTTATACCCGACCCAGGTTATATTAAGTTTGATGTATAGTTTGTAACGCAGTGAAATAACCACCGTAGACCCCAAAGACCTTTTAGAGACATGAATGGGACCGACAGGAGAATCGATTAAGCCATGTCCGTCCGTCCGTCTGTCCGTCCGTCCGTCTCTCCGTATGTAAACAACTTTTAGGCCTTAAATTTTAAGGCAGAGAGCTGAAATTAGGTGAGTTGGTTGGAAGTCCTGTCCTTCAGATCAAGTTTGAAAATAAGCTGAATCCGCCCACAGACACGCCCACTACAGGCCTAAACATATATATATGCGACAATCGCTAATTTAAAAAAAAAAACTTTTTTCAAATTTTAGCTATGTTACAATGGTGCTAGCGCATTCATTTTTGGTATGTAACATTGCCTTGTAATTGTCTTTGAAGTAACTGAAAATTGTGAGCCTTTTAATTAACCACGCCCACTTTTTAAGGGATTTTAGCTTAAAATGACTGTTTTTCAATGCATAAAATTTGACAAAAAATTATATGACAAAAGTTGTTAGCATTTTCTAACGTTTATGTATATATTGTATGTAGCTCCGCCCACTTTTGTGAGCGTGGCGTTAAAAAGTGATTTTTTTAGTTAAAAATGCTGAGTTTTAGGCCGAAATATATGCAAACACCTAGTATAAAGCAATCAACAGCTAAATTTTTATATCCCGCCCACTTTTTGGAGGCGTGGCAGTTTCCTTTTTGGTATGGTCGGGTATTTTTCAGTCCGTAGTAGATGGACAGAATCTTTTGCATGCGCAATGTTGCACTTTCCTACTGTTTTATACCCGACCGAGGGTATATTAATTTTAATGCATAGTTTGTAACACAGTGAAATAATCGCCGTAGACCCCTAAGACCTTTTAGAGATATGATCGAGACCGACCGTCCGTCCGTCTGTCCGTCTGTCCGTCTGTCCATCTGTCCGTCTGTCCGTCTGTCCGTCTGTCCGTCTGTCCGTCTTTCCGTCTGTCCGTCTGTCCGTCTGTCCGTCTGTCCGTCTGTCCGTCTGTCCGTCTGTCCGTCTGTCCGTCTGTCCGTCTGTCCGTCTGTCCGTCTGTCCGTCTGTCCGTCTGTCCGTCTGTCCGTCTGTCCGTCTGTCCGTCTGTCCGTCTGTCCGTCTGTCCGTCTGTCCGTCTGTCCGTCTGTCCGTCTGTCCGTCTGTCCGTCTGTCCGTCTGTCCGTCTGTCCGTCTGTCCGTCTGTCCGTCTGTCCGTCTGTCCGTCTGTCCGTCTGTCCGTCTGTCCGTCTGTCCGTCTGTCCGTCTGTCCGTCTGTCCGTCTGTCCGTCTGTCCGTCTGTCCGTCTGTCCGTCTGTCCGTCTGTCCGTCTGTCCGTCTGTCCGTCTGTCCGTCTGTCCGTCTGTCCGTCTGTCCGTCTGTCCGTCTGTCCGTCTGTCCGTCTGTCCGTCTGTCCGTCTGTCCGTCTGTCCGTCTGTCCGTCTGTCCGTCTGTCCGTCTGTCCGTCTGTCCGTCTGTCCGTCTGTCCGTCTGTCCGTCTGTCCGTCTGTCCGTCTGTCCGTCTGTCCGTCTGTCCGTCTGTCCATCTGTCCGTCTGTCCGTCTGTCCGTCTGTGCGTCTGTGCGTCTGTCCGTCTGTTCGTCTGTTCGTCTGTTCGTCTGTTCGTCTGTTCGTCTGTCCGTCTGTCCGTCTGTTCGTCTGTTCGTCTGCCCGTCTGAAAAAAAAACTTCTAAGAGAAGTTGGACCGCCCATAATATCGACCATGCCCACTTTTACCATGTTAGATCCTTAAAAACCCGATTTCTCGGAAAGTTTACTCCAAATTGAAAAAAAATTATATAACAAATATTCAAGATATTACTATTTGCTAGATTTGCTCCATACGAAGTTTTGAGCTCCGCCTACTTTTAAGGGGCGTGTTTGGGAAAAAAACGTTTTTTTTGGAATAATTTTCGGGTTCAGCGCATTTTGTCATGATTCTAACGATGTAACAATTAAATGATTCTAATTTTTAGCCCAGGACCACTTTTGGGGGCGTGGCCAATACAAATAATATATGAATTCGGGACAAAAAAATTTAAGAATTGGTGTTACACCGTATATAGGGTCGGGTATATAGAAGTTTGTCACAGACGAACTCTTGCACTTACTCACTTGTTTTCTGTGCTGGGGTATTGTGTGCTCGAAATATTCTATTTAGGATGGGAGTTGTATTTTGCTTAGTTTCAGGATTTCAAAATTTTTTCAAACTGAGATTCGGCATTGGGTGCAGGTACGGCATCAGTACTTAACTTAAGGTGGCGCTACAGTCCGGGGTGGACCTGGGTCTCAGCCAACAAGCTTCGCCAGCCAGCTCTGTCTCTAGCTAGCCGTCACCAGTTTCGCACGTGAAGTTGGCTGAGGTCCCCTTCCACTTGCGTGTGCCACCTGAGTCTCGGTACGGCATCAGTATAAGGCGATTTTAGTGCATGAAAAGTGGGCGAAGTTCTTACAGGCGAGATGGTTTTTTGCTATTGTTTGACCGAAAATAAGTTACCCTAATAAGTTTTCCTTAATTTGGGTACCTACTCTGCAATTATGAATGGGCCCGGCACCGCACACTGAACATTGTGCTTTGGTGTTGAAAAAAGACATTCTTCCTGTTCCTGTTAATCGAGATAATATTTGCTGTTATCGGAACGAGTCTTTTGCTTACCTCCATAATGGACTCCACTTGGAAGAAAAACAAATCCTCATGTCCACTAGCTATTTCAATAATTGTTAGCGGTGTGGATTGCCAGGGTTGTTTCAGAGCATCATTAAACTGCAACAAAATTTTATTTGACGGCGACATCTATGGAAAATTTTCCGAATGGGTGTGAAAATTGGTTCAAGTATTGGGTAAATAATTTGACTGACATCTGTCCGTGAAGGACGAATTGGACAACCATTTTTAGTCACAGCGTCAATCTAAAAAATAAAATTTATATCACCTATTAGGTGGTTTCTTATTGGTGATGTATTTTTCTACTATAATCTTTCTTCGGACTGTAGTTATACATTAACTGTTATACACAACGGGAAATTTTAACAGAGTTCATTCAGCCCGACCATTATTTTGCGTCAAGGATTATTTTTATCTATACCTACCCACCCTATGACTAGGTACTATGTCCTCATAACCATGAGTTCCTTCAACTTGCCCAAATCCATCAAATTATCTCCGCACTTAGCCACACTCTCAGGCTTAAATAGAAACGAAGATGTGTCAGTACCAGTGGGAGTATGGGTGACTTTAGTGTGCTGTAGATATATAAAATTTGCACGTTTCAGCACTTTCACCTAGGATAATGAAAAAGGGACTTAAATAGGTCAGGTACAACAGCACATAGTTGATTTGGGATTGTGCCGTAAGCGTTAAACTGCGCTGATGGGGGACTGTAATAATTTCTCCAGGACAACGAGTGTACTTATGGCTATTGCCTTGAATGTCATTTTAATTATCACCTCCCCGAATGTGGTGGCGAGGAACCTCAAGCAGGTCCTCCATAGTGTTATTGGCCGACTGGGATGCCTGCGTTGTGGGGTGACAAGTGTTCTTCACTCATTTTCAACATTTTGAGCATGAGATAATTGGTTCTGGGTTCTATTTAACTATACAAGAGCCAAACTTAAAAGAGCAAAAGGTCGAGCTGAGGGAAAGTGAAAAAAGGATTTCGTGTCGGCCGGGTATTATAGGACGGTTCTGCATTAAATGTAGTTTTATTTCATTCTTTTTGTGGAGTTTTTTCCTATGCCTAAGCAAAAAAGGCATTTAACGATTTAAAAAGGTTCTATGGCCGGCAGTGCGTCGTTTTTTGTACACTTTTTCCCCCCTCCATTCGCAGTGAATTTTAATGATAAGGATATAGCAAACGACATCCGGATAATTAAATTGCTAGACAAGTTAAAAAGGCGGATGTGTTCGTATATTTTTGTTACATAAATTGAAGGTCCTTGATGCTGAGGTGAAACACGGCAGGCCGCGGCGATGGAAATGCGACAGGGACAATCTGGATGAGCAGCGACAATTATTTTTGGGAGGAAATTTCACCATTAACAGACCCTTAAGTGAATTAGAAAACTTTTTGATTGTATCCAATTAGGATTATGCGGAAGATTTAAATGGGAAATTTGCTAATGGAGTTGTGGATCTGTGCGCGTATTCCAGAGAGTCTCATTAAACGATTTTTGTTTTATCAGATGATTTCACTAGTTTAATTAGTGGAGAGGAGCAAAGTAATTGATACTTGTGAAATCGTTGATTCGATGGAGGAAAAGGACGAAACACGTGCTCTATTTAAAGAACAAATACCACCTGGAGTCGAGAACTTTAAAATGGTCTTCGAAACTCTGTTGCACTCAATTAACTTTATGAACTTATTTATGACTATGGCAATGCCTCATGAATTAATATTCCTGGGCACGACTTGACTTCTTATCCTTCTACATATGGCACTAAATCCTATCCTTGAAGTAGGTACCTTTTCTTGTAAAGTTCCATAGCTATACTTGGATGGTGGCCACCGAGGATTACGGGGATTTCGAAATCGTAGAAACACTTTTGAAATTCAAACCCAAAGCCTCCCTTCAGCATGGCCTTTCCTATGCGCACACTTGACAAAGTCTTTGGTCCATACAACACACACACACATGGACATCTTCATAAAACCCAAGACCCAACCATTTTACGCCTCCACAAAGTGTTCCATTTTAAACGTTGAAGACATCCTTGTCATGCAAACAAGAATCCTTTAATACAAGGATTATTATTGAGGCGCAAGCTATACCCAAGCAATTCGATACGGAAGAGAGACAATTCCGCAGCACAAAATATATAGTGTGGTAAATTCTACTTTTCAAAATTGATCCCGAAAATGGATTAATAACGGAATTAATTCTCAATTATGCTGACAGGCCCCTGCCTTGACGCTAGACTAACAATGGTAATTTTGTATCAAGTTGCTTATCGTGTGTGTCGTTTGTAATTCAAAACAGAAGTGTTGGCAGGATATCGCATTATCCTTGTAAACATATTGTGCAGCATGGAAATGTTGGTGTATGTGTAAGGACATGTGTCATAGTTTTTGTTCTTCATGAAAACTCTTCCGTAAGAGTGGGAAAGAATATGTTTAAAAATGCTGGAGTGATTCCTTAATGCGAGAAGCTACCACAGGTGGCAACTAGTGGAAAATTATGTGACAAGGATATGAGCCAGAGCTTTTGCCTTCTTTACAAAATTTTGCCTGCGGTTAAATAAATGATTTGGGTAGGTTAGAAGTGGTTTTATAGAAGGTAAAAGCGGAGTGTATCTACGGATAAAATATGTTAAGTGTAATTATGTGAGGCTACACAAAGGTAACGTAGTTTGACAAAGCTGTATCTAGGTGCTTTACAGCAAAATGTGGCTTCCAACTTGGTAAATCCCCACACTAGGCAATTTAAGCAATTCCAGGTCAAAGTGCAGCAAGTTTTTAAGGCCTGTTTATGACTGCATTGTCCGTCCTAGAAGATTCGGTCATATAAAGAAAATAAATAAATAGAGTGGCGCAACAGCTCGAGGTGAACCAGGGCCAACTTCTCAACAATGTATGCTGATGGTGTGTTGATTTCTTTTACATACAAGGGGACCTACAATTTTTTGCCAAATCCGAACGGCAGCTTGAGAAGTTTTTCAAAACAATTAATACTCTCGGAGGGCTTGTCAAACCCTCGCGGAGGTGGGGACCGTGAAAAAGAACAAGTCTTTTTTTTCAGGTGACAATGGCAGGATGATTCGGTCATAACCTTCTAGAAATTCCGTTGAAATTCCAGGAAATTCGTTTTGGCTGATGGTAACTCCAGGTATGATAAACTATGCAACGTACTGTAATGGCATTCCTCGTTTACTCATATAAAGAGTCTTATAAAAAAAAAAACCAAAGGGTTTTCACCTGATACCAATCTGCACTTATATCAAATCAACTTGATCATCCACCGGACACTAATCCGCTACTAAAACTAATCTTCCCTAAATCTCCTCCAAATTACGCTTTTTACCATACGAATTTTAGTCTCTTCACGACGATATTACAAGCCTTTATTTGACAGCTTGCCAATTTCAACTCAGCTATGTTCTGTGTGTTTTGTAAAGGGATGCGCAGAACGATGAAGTTGCTGTTGATGTGGATGTGGTTTGAGCTGTCAAAACGTTTAAATTCACTGAGGAGTGCCCACTGCAACAGAATGGCGGATGTTAACGTTGGTATTGCTATGGGCAAGTTGGTCAAGTTGGTCTACCACGAATTTATGAACTAAATTCACATCAACATTTTAGACGTTTTGTTTTCCTTTTTTTTGGGTTATTTCGTCTCGTAGGATAAAAAAAGTCGGTGGCAATGCTATATGAATTTAATTATTTTTAAACCTGACTTGCCTGGGAGCAACGTTTTCAAAGGAATGCGCTGACGACCAGAAATTGCCATTGAGAAATGTCAAAAATGTATAATCATACGTAAAGTTAATCTCCTTGTTTCCGATGGTATGGAAACAGCTTGGGATTAATTGTTTATCTTCCTACATTAATCTCATTTTTATGTGCGGTGGAAACACCCTTTTATTTGGATAATAAATCTCTTTCTCAAATCAAACCGAAGATATAGAATTCTACGTGTTCTGCTCGTTTTATGGCGTAAAAAATCAAACAAGCCTTATTTTGATAGCTGGTTATAATCAGCTGGGTGTAAAGATGGGATGATCACAACGGTTGATGAGGATGTGGTTGGATCTGTCAAAAAAGTAAAGTGCACATGAGGTGAGCACATTGCAACAGAATGATGAATACTAAAGCTGATGCTGCTGGTTGATGTTGATCAATTTGGTCTGCTATCGAATTCGTGGACTGAAACTCCACTAACATATTTGGAGTTGGTTTTTCTCTTTTTTTCTTCATTTCCTTTCATAGAATCAAAAATTCTGTGGCAATTAAAAATACATTTAATTATTTCTAAATCTTACAGATTATCCGAGCTGCTCAGGAGCCGAAAAAAAAAACTCATGTTTACATAGCGATGTGCAGAGGACCTGACGACCAAACATTGAAATTTTACACCGCAGAATTCCATTGAGAAATGTCAAAAATAAAGGCATACGTCAAGATTATCTCCCTTTTTCCGGTGGAAACATTTTAAGATTAACTTTTAGTCTCCCTAAGTTAATCTCTGTTTTATGTCAGTTGGTGATGGAAACACCCAATTAAGGTTAGACTGTGTTGACATTGATAGATGCCCTTATCCGCGGCTTATTTAGACCAGCAGAAATTGGATTCATTGTGTGCATTTGGGAAACTGCCCTTAAAGATGGGGACTGATGAGACTTTTTCTGGGTCAGAATCGCGCTCACCAAAAAGACTTCCTTCTCCATGGCAATGAAAAATTTATCACCTTTTGGTCTTCAACAGCTGACTTTTCAGATACTTACGTCATCTATTAATAGGTCACTATTAATCCTTCGTGTATGAATAGTATAAACTTGATCCAGTTGCTTCGACTGCTATATATGCATGAGCACTTCCAAGAGCTGCTTCAATGTTATTAAACGCGTCAACTGTATCTTAACACGCACCCCAACTACTCCTTGTGTTCCAAGGATTTGCTCACCAGTGTTTATAGATCTGCTTCTCATGTATGCATGCTGTGATTTATGTAGATGGGATTAGTTAAGTCGTCCTCTCGAGCACGAACAACCCACGATAGGCTTTGGTTGCTTAGTCTTTTGGTGTGGTATAGTTAGCCTTTCCTGGCTCTGATGGGGATAAATACTACCAGGCCTTCTGTTCAAGCTCTTAATCCACCTGCAGTTTGGAGCATTATTGGTTTAATATTATAATGCGGTGGTATAGCCCAGATCTACTGTTCCTTCATCCTCCAATCTCCTCCGAGAACCTTCTAATCGTATCCGGATGTGTTTGTCCCGTTGTTCGATGCAACCTAGTTATAGTGTGTTTCCGTACGCATATCCATTGCATTTCCTCGTCTTTGTAAGTTAACACATCGTTATTGGCGCTTTGGAGAGGATTTTCCTCAGCCAAGATTTAGTTGCATAGTTTCGATTGATTCGTTGAAATTCTTACATAAATTCCTCTTCGCGAAACTCCTTTTAGGTTGTCCATTTGATGAGCCTTTCTCTTGCAAGGATCCATCTAGATCTTGAGCCCTTAGTAAGCTCCGCTATCCTAGAGTTCCAACAGAGAGGGCAGAGGGCATTTCTGCCCTCCTGTGATGCTGTTCGGGCACAATTTTTCGTAGCAGCTAGAAAGCACTCCGGTATTCGACTGTACCATTGATCTCTTGCTCGGTGCTGAGATCTCGGGCTGTGCAGGGGATAACAGTCCGATGTTGTTCCTTGTTACCTATTATACTTCTCCCAGTTTGCTCTTTTGGGGTTTTGAAAATTATTTTGACTGAGAGCCTATCTGCTTCTCCGCGAGGGTTTGACAAGCCCTCCGAGAGTATTGATTGTCTTGAAAAACTTCTCAAAGTGCCGTACCACAAAGTGCCAGTAGTCACTTACAAAGTGAAAGTCAGTACAAAGTGCTGACAACCCCCTTTCGATAAGCTCAGGTGGAGCCATCAGTCAGGTGGAGCCATCATGAATTCAATTCAGTCACTCGTGGTTTCTCTAAAGTCTGAGTAAATCACAATTTAACCAGAATTATTAAGGAAACCACCCGAACGTACGGTGTGGTTTCCGTAATGTTTCGTTAAAACTTCGTACTAATCAGCCTTAAAGCTTACTAAGTGATTCTTCCATCACTATCATTAATATGAATTATTTCCCAACTAGCTACCTACTGATAGGGTTTTCAGTTCACTAAACTTTGGTCGCCACACCAAACACAAACGAAACATTTCGGAAAGTTCTCACAGCGAAAATTCGCTTGTTAATATTTGATGTGTGTGTGTGTAAAAGTGCTGCTTTCCATCTAACTCATCGAAACGAATCATTAATCAGATGACGTATTACAAGCAAAGCATGTCAATTTCGCCCCTAAACAAAGGACTTCACGATTGCATGTCACGAGATGAAATGGGTTTATTTGGGTCAACTAGTCTTCTCCCCAACCAAACTATCGATCGAGATAGTGATGACATCCAACTTTTGGGTATTTGAACAATATATAAATGCTTCGCAATTCTTGCAATTTCTTACCCCCCCCCCCCCCCCCACCCCTAGGTCCTTGGCTGCACAAGGAATATATTGACTCTTCTTATACACCTCATATCGTGGCATTTTCTGCAAACGACCTTAGACTATCCTCATCCTTGGAAAATAAAGCTGATATCGTCTTAAAGTAAAGTTCTTCGATGGGCCTACTTGTGATCTTACATGAATATAAATTGTTACTTGTACACCCCTAATGGCAGGCACTTTTTGCATCACCCTATATCCTCATACTCCATAACTTATTTATTTATTCTGTGATTGTCTCGAACAATACTCCCTGTGTTTCCTTCGATAATCCTTTCCCCGCCTATGGTTAAACATTCATTACGTATGCTCGACATCAACGCAATGGCGACACAGTAGGAGAATCCTTTTTTTTGTGTCACAGAATAGACAATCCACAACTAGAATCCCTCACAAAAAAAAAAGTTATATATATTTAAGGAAACGGACATCAGCAAGGCCAGAAGAGGAATCTCCTTTTAATATCCAAATCAATGGGTGTTCAATCAGAGCAATCAATCAAGTCACTCAATCGTTCAATGGCCCCAAGAGATTTCCAAAAACGAATAAAACTATTTGTTTCCCCTGGATTTCGAGTTTAACGAAACAAATATGTTACGCGTCTGTCTGATTAATGGGATTATTACGCAGCACAAGGATAGAGTAAACTGGACTACGTTACGGAACCGTATAATTGGTTTATTGTGTGGGGGTGTGGAACATGTTTTTAGTAGGTGGTAAATTGCTGGTTAAATTGCAAAATTATACGCATCCGTGTGCGTCCGGTGCTGGTGTAAGGAGCAGAACATCTCGACATGGTTGAAAGGCCCGCATCAGAGGGGCTCTTTGGAAGGAACTCAGGAAAAGTAAGAAGCTCCAATGAGGAGTTTCCCTCAAAGTGCCCGGACAAAGTTTTATAATTTCTCTTTTGTAATTAACCATTGGACGGAATTTTCAGGAAATTCGAGTACAGTCAGTTGCTGTCAGGATTATGTTGGTTGAGGTCAGTCACTTTTATGTTTCTATTCTAGTCTTGAACTACGAACACAATATACATTTCCTGAAAATTATTACTGTTTGTCGTCACATAACATTGTCCCCCTCTTAGTTATTTGGTAGTTTCGTCCAGAACAAACACATCATCATTGATTCCGTGGTAAGGATATAGATGATCTACATAGACAATTTTTACTCTTGGTCTTCCCTTTTATTGCATGCCAAAAACCACGTCATTAATGCTTGCAACTTTCTTGATAAGGATCTCCCCAGTTCTGCTGCAGCTTGGGCGGTTAACCTTTTTGTATATAGCAAAGAAACACCAGATCTTCTGCGTTGTACTCTTCGTTGCGCTCGCTCATACCACTGTCTGGTCAACAACAGTTTCAACTTCTTCGTTTGGTTTCGCAGTTTTTCACACCACTTGCTAAAGTATGAAGTCTTAAATATCAAGGATGTATGCAATGGTTACTCTTTGAAGTTTACGGACGAGATCGAGGTAAACGATCCTTTCAAATGACACCGATCCTTGTTGCACTTAGCCAATATGAATGTTCCTTACCTTTTCCACCAGATAATCCATCTTTCATTTCCCGTAGCTCCTGCACGTTAGAACGTGGAAAGCTACTTTTTCAGGACCATCCATCCGGCATATCTCAATTTCTTCACTTACGACGCCCAATATGCATTTAAGATACCGATTTTGCCAGGGGTATCGCTGCTCCACTGATAGCAAGGATTGTTTCAAAGTCACGATTTGCTTTTTGTGCTTTGCTAAGTTCGCCAGTTCTCCAGCTGCTCTGAACCTTCGTTCATTTTCTCTTTTCGCAAGCATTGCTTTGCTTAGGGATAATTACGCTATTTAAAAAAAAAAACTCCTTCAAGTTTTCGCAATGTTCAGAAAACATCTGTCCTGGCAAATATGTTGCAACGTTAGGGCTCAGAGACATTAGCCTTTAATTGAAAGCTCTCATATGAGGTACAACTTAGGCATGTTGGTTGCACGTATGGACAACACTCTTCTTCTTCTTAAGGTGGCGCTACAGTCCGGGTGGACCTGGGCCTCAGCCAACAAGCTTCGCCAGCCAGCTCTGTCTATAGCTAGCCGTCTCCAGTTTCGCACGCCAAGTTGGCTGAGGTCCCCTTCCACTTGCGTGCGCCACCTGAGTCTCGGTGCTCTTCTACCGCACCGTCCCTGCGGTGTGGATTCGAAGATTTTCCAGGCCGGGGCGTTGGTGTCCATCCGCTCTAGATGACCCAGCCATCGTAGACGTTGTGTTTTGACTCTTTTAGCTAGGTCGGTATCGCTGTACAGCCCGTACAGTTCGATGTTATATCTCCTCTTCCACTCTTAGTCTATGCAGACGGGACCGTAAATCGTCCGAAGAATTTTCCTCTCGAAGCAGCCTAAAGTATTTTCATCCGCCTTTGACAGGGTCCATGCTTCTGCACCGTAAAGCAGGACTGGGATGATGAGGGTCTTATACATGTACACTTTAGTTGCTCAGAAGAGGGCTTTGCTACTCAATTGCCTTCTTAGCCCAAAGAAACAGCGATTGGCAAGAGTTATCCTTCGTTTGATTTCAGCGCTGGTGTCATTGTCTGAATAAAATCCTGAATAAAATCCTCTAAATCCTTTTTTGACATCAAAGGGGTCGGTGAGGTTTTTGCCGACCTTGACGGAACAGCGTGAGTTTTCCATCGTCATCCTGCACAGACTGACGAGTTTGGCAGGGATGCCAAAACTAGACATTGCGCTATATAGCTCGTCTCTATAGATGCTGTCATACGCGGCCTTGAAATCGATGAAGAGGTGGTGTGTATCGATTTGGAATTCGTGGGTTTTCTCCAAGATCTGCCGCAGTGTGAATATTTGATCGATGGTGGGCTTTCCTGGCCTAAAGCCACACTGATATGTGCCTATCAGATTGTTGACAAACGGCTTCAGGCGTTCACACAGTACAGCAGAAAAGATCTTGTATGCGATGTTAAGAAGACTTATGCCTCTGTAGTTGGCACAACTCTGAGGGTCTCCTTCCTTCAGGATCTGGCAAACAATACTGAGGTTCCATTCGTCGGGCATGCTTTCTTCCGACCATATCTTGCAGATGAGCTGGTGCATGCTCCTAACCAGCTCATTGCCAGCGGATTTAAAAAGTTCGGCAGCTAGGCCGTCTGCTCCGGCTGCTTTGTTGCACTTGAGCTTAGACACAGCTACTTTCACCTCCTCCAGGTCGGGTGGGCGGTATCGTTCGTATGCTTCGTCGGTAACGTCTTCGCCCGGGTTGAATGGTTCATTCTGCCTGACAGCGGTATTTGGTTCGTCCTCGCCGTTATACAGTCTGCAGAAGTGGTCTTTCCAAATCCTCAGCACCGACTCTCCTGTTGTAACATCTCTCTATCTCTTCAACCGCGCGCTTCTCGTGCTCTCTCTTTTTCCTTCGGAGAAGCCGGTGCTCCTCTCTCCTCCTCTGCTCGTAGAGCTCGCGAGCAACACAGGGACAACACTCTAATAAGACCCAATAATTTCGGAAGACTGAGATAAGAGAAAGAACCGCATTTCAAATAAAGGTTTCCAAAAAGGATTTTCGGTAGGGTAACACTGCCTTAGAGTCTGCTTATCGTAATAAAACGTTTTGTCCTATTAAAGCGTCTTTCGTTTTAAGGACCAAGCCATCGGCGTGATGCCGATGCGTTTGGTCTGAACAATTATAGAAGCAGCGGGCCCAGAATCGTAAAGAATGAAAGCCTTCTGTGAACACCTAGAGTGACCCTCCATGGGTAAAGCTTCTTACGCCACAAATATGTGTCTTACGTTCTTGGATTTCAAATCAGTTAGGGCTGATGTGAAATCCTAGAGTTAATTTTCCATTTGATGGTCGATGGTAACCTCGAGATTTTAATTGGCGTTGGCACTTGGCTTTTAGCATTTGTCAAAAAATGTAAGTACCCTACCTTGCACTACCTTGCACTTTCCAAAGCTCCAAAACGGAATACAACGCACTCTAGTTTCGGTCTTAAATTTCAAGTATGAAATTCGACTCGCAGCTCTGTAGGAAACTGACTAGAAACACATTCGTAGACCAGCGTTAGAAAATGCCTAAAAAAATAATTGAGTTCTCTTTTGGGCCCCGCATTATTGAACAAGATGGGCCTGGGTATTTGATTTTGATGCGTATCAACACTACTTTTCTACTTCTCCCAACACGTGTTTGCAGGGAACGATTTTCCAGATTTCCAACAGCATTAAGCCTAAATGCTATGGCTATAACTAATTAACATATTTTAGCATTTGTTGAAATTCCGTCCACATAACAGGAAAAGCTGTTGAATATTTGCTTTCCACAGAAGCGGAGGCGAAGGATATGCGGATACAATATTTGACCAGGCATGTGTGATGGCTTGGAGCATATCGGCCGTGGAAAACTGATTAAAAAACAAGTTCAGTAATATTTGACTATAACCATATTGTTGATTGTTTTTACAGTGTTTTGTGGGTTTGATGCAATGCATCTTTTTTCATATTCTGAAGTTCTAATACAAATACATAAAAGCCTGTGGTGCTATTTGAATATTCGTATTAAAAAGGGGTATTTCGTACTGCAGGTGCATTTATCAGAATAATCGGTTTCATCACGAGTGGAGGTGGGTTAGGTTGTATTGAATCTTTTAGTATCCATATTTCTTTCAATAAAACAACAAAATTGCAGCCTATTTAAAACGTAAGTTAAATTAGTTCGTCTATTTTTCCAAACGATATAGCTAATGCGCTTCATATACCTACTGTTTGCCACCTCGTAACGTGCTCTATAATACTGTAGCTATCCTTAACCTGAAGAAACCTGCAAGATGTTGAATGAGTGATCTAGGTCAAGGGTCTCGAAACTACGGCCCGCAAGCATCTCCAATACGACCTGTAAACGTAGGCGATTTCTGCCGGGCATCCGGCCCGTGTGTGCTTGCCTATTTAATACTCAAAACTTTACCGTTAAACCGAATCTTTACTTGTTTTTCTTAGCCAAAAAGAGATTTTATATAAGTAATAAAATTAAGCCTTTTAGAAATAGACGTTCACAAAATCTAACCGTTGAGAAAATCATTTTACACTTTCCCCTGCTTGATGACTGTATACGCATGTTTAGAAAATATTAAAAAAAATACAAATACGCAGACTCTTAACAAGGCTGCTCGTTCCGCGTATATTCTGAGAAAACAATTGATTAGTGACAGGATACTCTGGTTAATTTACGGGGGGATGGGATCGTATAGCCCCCGACCACCACGAGGTCTTTAGGGTCACTGATCACGAATTTCGGTGTATGTTTCTCGAGAAATCGGGGCTTCACCCTTAAATCAACCAAAAATACCCCTAAAAAGGGGTGTTTTAGCTTCACGCTTTTAGTGTAATTTGGTGTCAAAAAATATGGTTTTACCTTTAGTCTGAATATTAAGTTATGTTTTAAGCCAGGAAGTGGCCTGCCTGACCTGGACACTTTCATCAAAAGCGAGGATCCATTAGATTATCTCTGTATGTTAGCACAACATGTCGATTGACCATAATTCTAAGGCTTGCCATTATGCCCCACCCATATGTGCCATATAAATGTCAAAAATGACAATCTCCTTCAGCTTAAAAAGGGGGGTGGCTCAGACCCCTTCTCAAGTACTCCCGAAAATAAGGGGCTGATAAATGTTTGGCCTAATTACCGACACACGGACGGACGGACTGTCTGTAGGTAGTTTTTAAGCCTTAGACTTTAAGCTAATATTTTGAAACGTCATGTGAGGGCTCCCTAGGTCCCGAAGCAGTACAAGTGTAAAAAATTTTATAATCCACCCATTGAAACACACGCCCACTTTCCTTTTTAGCCTGAAAAATGAAAATTGTCGTAAGAAGCTCAAATTTGGTATGCAGTACATTCTTGCTCAAGTGTATTGAGATTGACATTGAGAAAGAAATCAAAAACGCTCCCATGTGGGTGTGGTCGGATTTCATTTTCAGTTTAACAAACGATATTTACATGGAATGCCTTTGCTTACAATCAAGAAAATCTTGCATTATTATGTTAACATATTTCTTTATACTATCAACTTATGGAATAATTTTCAACACGCCCACTTCTTGGGTAATATATTTGAACAAAGAATGCTTTTCAAAAGGGGTCGATGCCACGCCCTTTGCCAGAGACTGAAAAGATAAACACTTTCAAAGATCGTATTTACAGTTTACGTCAAATAGCCCGAAAATTTGAATAAAGTAAATCGGTTTAAAATCGGTAAAACTTTAAAGCCGTTTTTCTCTAGGATCGAGAGTAGTTCGTTAACTACGAGGAGCCATAGTAGTGGCGATAATACCCCGCCTTGTGGGGTGCCTCTGCACACGGATCTGTCAGCTAGACAACTTCCCAGCTCGGCATGGACGAGTCTGCTTTGAAGCATTTCCTCGATCCAATTGCAGTGATAGTTGACAACTTTCCGTTCTGACATTGTTGAAGGCTCCTTCAATGTCAAGGAATGATACTAGAGTGAAATCCCTATTCTCAAAGGATTTCTCAATGATGCTAGCCAACGAGTATAGGGCCGTCTCTACCGATTTTCCCTTGCGGTACGCATGCTGGGAGCTTTTTAGAAGACTGCTGCCTATGTTTATCTGATGTAGGCGTCGATCAGTCTCTCTAGGGTCCTTAATAAGAAAGAGGAAAGGCTGATTGGGCGAAGGTCTTTAAGAGTTGGATGGGAGATCTTACCAGCTTTTGGTTTGAGCACCACATTGACTTTTCTCCGGGATTTGCTTGTATAGGTTTAAGCAACTCCTAAAAATTGTGTGGAGCCAGGGACTCTAGTATTCCGAGACCTAGTTGGAATTCCACCGATAGTATGCCATCCAGTCCAGGTGATTTGTACGGGAGGAAGCTATGCACTGCCCACTGTATCTTCTTGGGTGTGACAAAATCCTCGGGTACAGTGTATTGGACTCTATCATGGGCTTATTTCACAGCATATTGTCCCTGCTTTGCTGCAAGGAAAGTGGGTATCCATGAGCAGGGCCAGAGTTTCCTTACTGGACATGGTCCAGGATCCATCTGGCTTCTTAATGTAGCAAGGAGTGACTGGAGATTTGGATAGAATCTTCCTGATCCGGGTTAAATCACTAGTTTTCTCTATATTTTCAGAGAAAAAATGCCAAGAGGAACGTTGTGATTTCCTGATCTCTGTCTTAAATTTCCTGGTCAACTGGGTCCCTAGAGCGTTTTGCTTGATAACAGAGATTTCTGCTTTCTCTTCGAAGCCTACTAATTTCAGCGTTCCACCATGGGGCTTGCCTCCATTTCTGTGTCTGCTCATAGGGCAGGCTTTGTGAAGAGCTAGGTTCATTGCTTCCGTAAGCCTACCCACCATCAGGTCTAGTTCCGATGGTGATTGCGGCTGAGTGGAGTAAGGTTTTCGAGATGACTTTTCAACTATGTGTTGTAGGATTCCCAGTCGGAGCTCCCTGTCGAAAACTCTGCTCAAGAAAACCAAAGCTTATTGTTGTTCTTTCTATTTGCATTACAAGGGAAAGAGGTGGTTAATATTCGGCCGACCCTAACCTGGATAACAGACGCCGACCAGGGAGCCACTTATTTTGAGACAGACGCTCCTGGGTATCTGTCTGTTTGTTGCTGATTTTAGTCCGCCCGGATATTTTCTATACCCGTACCCACAATATCTGGTGAGCGTTTCCCTATGGGGACCAGCAACCCCAGTAGAGGTTTCCAATAAGTAATGGAGTGCTTTTTCTATTTGACATATTTTTTATATCTAGACTAGACCCAGTTAGAAATCAATTATTCAATTTAACAGGGTCTAGGTTTCGCTCAGTTTGTGTCAGCCTGGAACTTAACTTAAGAATCTGTGATTGAAGTCAGATCTTGGAAAACATTTATCCGTGAGTGAGAGTAATAATTGGTAGATCGCTCAGGTTTAGTTCTCGCGAAGTGTCAGACTGAACAAGTCTAAGGTTTGAGTCATCTTCCGCGATGAGAATAAAGGCGTTTGCCAAATCTTCTTTCTTCTTGTTAAGATGTTATCCTTATTAGATGTTAAGATTCTTGTTAGTCTTTAAAGCTTACATTTGACAGCGACAAGCTAGTCTTTGGAGTTTGTTGAGCATATCGTGCGTATGTTTATGTTTTCTGTGCCACCAAACTCGTGCTGCCAAAGTTATGATAGGCCTTGCAACTTGATAGGTCTTGCGTAGAGCCATAGCACCATTTTGGGCTTCATGACCCAGTTTAAGTCACTGAGACTTTTATGGCTGGTCCACAGGGAAGCCTTGCCTTTGTGAATGATTTTTGTAAGGTAAGAATCAAAATCAATCGGGCAAGGACGTTCTAGGATGCTGCTTCGAGAGAAAAAAATTTGGTTATTTTTGATCCTCTCTGCCTACTTTGAAAGTGGAGGATGAGGTCGAACTGTACAGCAAGACATGCCGAGCCAGAAATGACAACATACAACGGCTGCGTCAACTAGAGCGGATAGTAGCCAACGTTAAACGTAAATTTTCGAATTTACGCAGTGAAATACCTCAATTAAAGAACCACAAGAATAATGAACACGTCAACCTTATACCTAGCACAAAAACATTTATGACCACATCACAAAGACTTTAAATTTTTTCTTTCACTCTTTCCTATTGCCTCCTTTTACTTTATTCCTCTTGTCTGTGTGCCAAGTAGTTTGTGGTGAATCTCTAAAGTCCTTTTTCATTGTTATTAATTGAGACTCGAAGACTTGCCATCTTCTAAAGTGAAGAAAATCAACAACTGCTGGCACAATGCCCAATGGCTACTGTTTTTATAGCCCGCAAGGACGCTACCCATTCGATTCCCTTTTAAAAACTTTCTTCTGAAGGCGATGTATCTAACAGCTCATTTATAAAAGCTTCACGTGTCCAGTTGTGTGTGTGTTGCCTCGCCGGCAAAATATCAATTACATTGTTCCATTATGACCATGATTTATCCCACACAGACCGAACGGGTTGTGAAAGGATATCGATTTCAAGCAAAAACTAAATCGATTAAATTTTCGAAACTCTCCGGCCGTGAACTCTTGATACCAGCAATAATTTTTTTGATTCGGCCACAGCGATTAGATTTGGTCCCTTGTCGTCAGCACATGTCTAGAAACCAGGTTTATGTTGCTGGAATTTCTTCGTCCTTGCACAACTATGTGATGAGTGGTGTATACTGTAAGACTTTTCGTCCATTCACCATCAGGCCAATAGTTCATTTTAGGTTCTTTCCCCTTTTTCTGCTTCTATACCCTATAGTTAAGGTATTGCCGAGGGGTCCTTTCTTTGTTTTTACCCCGATTGATTTATGAAGATAAATTGGATTTGTGATTTCGTATTCCTGCGGTGGCCGGGTGATGTGGTGATTGTATTGGTATTGAGCTAAACTTCCTTGCGATATATAGATGCCTTTGTCAGATAATAATGTATACAAATACATATTATATAGGTATATGTGAAAGGATAAAATGAACCAAAAAAGGTTTAGGCGGCAAATGTTTTGTGAGAGTCCTTTTTTTGTTGTTGTTATCCTTCTGGTAGTAAAAAATGATGTATATTTTTGGAGCGACTGTTTCGAATTAGTATGAGATAAGATTGTGATCATATAAAACGTTTCTGCCGAGGTTCGCAGAATTGATGTACTTAAGCGTAAATTACACATGTATTCGCATGATATTGAAGTGTGTGTAGGTATGGGTCTAGCAGAGATTTGTTGAAATCAGAAGCGGCACAGAAGCGGTGAAAGCGACGAGAATGAATGCCATGAAATTTAGTACAATTGACAACTTTGATATTTTTTCTTTCATGGAACTTGCAATTTTTGTACCTAGTTACCTAGGAAAAAAGTTATCGAATTGGCCAATGGCATTTTCTAAAGATATTTTGCTTAACGACTGCACTAATGCATAGATACACGACACCTCTACCTAGGTAGGAGTTTGAACTCTATCATTTGTTTTCTAGTACGTAGGTAGGTATATTACCTTTCTAGATCGTAGAAGAAGGTATTCGTTTTCATTGTCTGTTTGCACGACTGTTTTAGCCATTTTAAAAGGCTTAACCACGAGAGCCGGCAAAGCCTTGGGCTTAAAAGTTAACACTGGGTAGGTTCATCAACTATTTACCCAAAAGATTGAGTTATTGGTGTAAAATCATAAAAGATGGGAGGAATACTTGTTTAAAACCGCAACTCTATCGTATGATGAAGATATAGAGACCTTATTTATCTTCTGCTCTTCTCTCTCGTTAAAGAAAGACGGTTAGAAATAACCAGTCCGTTTTGGCTTGGAAAATAATTGATGACGATATTTTCGTGCTCTTAACTTAAAAATTCCCTCAACAAGCACAAGTGCAATCAAAAGCTTCAGGTTTCTTATTGTACAAAATCATTCATAGAAAAAGGACGTAAAAGCCTTAGGGAGCCTACAGTTTAACTGTATGTACTGGGACTAAAAATGATCTCTCTTAGGTATTAATTTTTTTTTGCTTTTTGATTTTAAGTGCTCCGCCTTCCAAAACTTTTGCACGAAAAAATATGTCCCCTCCTCCCTCTTATCACCGGTGTTTTTTGAAGAAATCCAACGACAAAAATCACACGTGTCAGAAATTACCCAAAATTTTAGGGAAAACTATATACCGAATTATGAAATTTCAGAAAGTTAACTCGAAAACATAAAAATTTTTCCAAAACAATTTTTTTAAATCTTCTTACATCCTAACGGTAACAGCGATCTTGTTCAGAATTGTTCATAATGTAGGTACAAATCGGCGGAAGGAAATTTAGTAGCTTTAAAAAAATTATTGTTTCCATTTAAGGCTTTCCTTACCTGTTTAAGAAACGAAGCAAAAAATAGAGCTTCTTTTACCGTTAAAATCAGTGATTATAGAATATTAATACCAGTGAGTAAGTGGTACAGTGTGTACGCAAAAGTTAAAGTCCGTAAAATGGACCGTTGAATACGGAACGCCCATCCTATCCAACATTGTAAAATGCTGATGTTATTGTTTTTTTTTTTCAAATTTTAAAAGGAACTTCGTGCAAACCGCCCCTTATAATAAACTATCAATTATAAAACAGATATTTCCAAGTGACTTAAAAATGAAATTTTTTGGTTCAAATTCAATATTTTTGAAAAATCGACCCCTTAAAGTGGGCGTGGCCCAAAACTTTGTGTAAACTTTGTATGAAATATGAAATGAAGTTTCTTTGACTTTACCTGCTAATCTTACTCTTCTTTAAATTAGGCTTAAGGCCAGTCGAAGTTACGTTTTTCTGATTTTTTTTTGGTTTTTCTTTAATTCTGCTTTTAAATGGGGGCGTGGCTTAAGTCCTGTGTTTTCTACGAAGCACAGGCTTCCCACTAACAGACTTTAGGTTAAAAAAAAGTTGCTTAACAGGCCAGTGTTTTCTACGTAATCTGTTAAGCAACATTTTTTTTTCGATTTGGAACAAAAAAATTGAATAAAATGCATTTGTAAAACTACCATTCAAATCGATGTCACTCCCACTAATGGAGGTAAGTAAGGTGACAACATTTTTATTTTGTATAACTTACAATAAACATTAGATAATAAATACCAAATTTTATGCTTTTAAAACGTCATACAGTTTTGAAAGCTCTGGAGGTAGTTGCACAATTGTACCGATTGTGGGCGTGTCTGTGGGCAGATTCCAAAAATTTTTGCACCAAATTTTAGCTTCCTATCTTAAAACGTAAGGCCTGAAAACGTGTGACATACAGACGAATATGGCTACAGTGTGTGCGCAGAAGTTACAGTCCGTAAAACGGACCGTTGAATACCCCATCCTATCCCACATTGTAAAATGCAGATGTTATAGTTGTTTTTTGACATTTTATAAGTAGCACAAAATTTGAAAAGGGACGTGTTCCAACCGCCCCTTATTACAAAATATCAATTATAACACAGACGTTTCTAAGTTACGCTTAATGAACTTATAAATGCATTTTATTGGTTCAAATTCAATATTTTTTAAAAATCGAACCCTAAAAGGGGGCGTGGCAAAAAACTTTGTATAAGCAAAATCTGGAATGAAGTCACGTTTACCTTACATGCTAATTTTTTTGTTTCATGCTTTCCTAAATTAGGCTTAAGGGCAGTCCAAATAACGTTTTTCTGGAAATTTTTAGGTTTTACTTCAATTCTGCCTCCAAATGTGGTCGTAGCCAAAGTTTTTTTTGAACTTAATGTGGCGCTACAGTCCGGGATGGATCTGAGCCCCAGCCAATAAGCTTCGCCAGCCAGATCTGTCCCTAGCTAGCCGTCTCCAGTTTCGCACGCAAAGTTGGCTGAGGTCCCCTTCCACTTGCGTGCGCCACCTGAGTCTCGGTGCACCTATACCGCGCCGTCCTTGCGGTGTGGATTCGAAGATTTTCCGGCCCGGAACGTTGGTTCATCCGCTCTAGATGACCCAGCCATCGTATACATTGTGTTTTGACTCTTTTGACTAGGTCGGTATCGCTGTACAGCCCGTACGATTCGATGTTATATCTCCTCCTCCACTCTTCGTCTATGCAGACGGGACCGTAAATCGTCCGAAGAATTTTCCTCTCGAAGCAGCCTAAAGTGTTTTCATCCGCCTTTGACAGGGTCCATGCTTCTGCACCATAAAGCAGGACTGGGATGATGAGTTGAAAGTTGCTTGAGAGAGGGCTTTGCGGCTCAATTGCATTCTTAGCCCAAAGAAACAGCGTCTGAATTGATAGCGGAACACAGGCAGACAAAGTCCCTAACTGCCTCAAAGTTAAAGGGACATTGTCTACCTGATGTTTTGTCCAAGACGTCGGTGTTGGGTGTCTTTTCTTGATGGCAGCATATACTTGGTTTTGCCCTCATTGACTGCTAAACCCATATTCGCCGCTTCCGTCAAAATACTCACGAAGGCTTCACTGTCACTACGCTTTGTTCTACCGATTATGTCAATGTCGTCTGCGTTGAATGGACTTTTGAAAAATTCTACCTCTTGTGTTGGCGCGAGAGTTCTGCACAATTCTCTCAAGTATGATGTCAAAGTAGTCGCATGACAGCGCGTCGCCTTGTCTGAATCCTTTTTTTAAATCAAAGGGGTCGGTGAGGTCTTTGCCGACATTGACGTCATCGTCATCTTGCACATACTGACGAGCTCGGCAGGGATGCCAAAACTAGACATTGCGCTATATAGCTCGTCTCTATAGATGCTGTCATACGCGGCCTTGAAATCGATGAAGAGGTGGTGTGTATCGATTTGGAATTCCTGAGTTTTCTCCAAGATCTGCCGCAGTGTGAATATTTGATCGATGGTGGACTTTCCTGGCCTAAAGCCACACTGATATGTGCCTATCAGATTGTTGACAAACGGCTTCAGGCGTTCACACAGTACAGCAGAAAAAGATCTTGTATGCGATGTTAAGAAGACTTATGCCTCTGTAGTTGGCACAACTCAGAGGGTCTCCTTTCTTCAGGATCGGGCAAACAATGCTGAGGTTCCATTCATCGGGCTTACAGGGGCATCGGGTTATACAGTCTGCAGAAGTGGTCTTTCCAAATCCTCAGCACCAACTGCGATTCTACAACGATGTTCCCTTGATGGTCCTTACAGGCTTCAGTTCGAAATTTATACCCTTGGCAGGACCTTTTGATCCTTTGGTAAAACTTTCTTACCTCATTCCTGTTGTAACATCTCTCTATCTTTTCAACCGCGCGCTTCTCGTACTCTCTCTTTTTCCTTCGGAGAAGCCGGTGCTCCTCTCTCCTCCTCTGCTCGTAGAGCTCGCGAGCAGCTCTAGTCCTTCTGTGCAGCGCCGCTTTGTATGCTTCCTGTTTATCTGCATGTGCTTGCCGGCACTCATCGTCAAACCAGGGGATTCGTTGTGGTGGCCGTTTGAAACCCAGCCCTTCAGAGGCGGCATAACTGATGGCATTTTGGCAATGTTGCCACTGGCTATCATAATTGATGCTGGCTGCATAGGACTTCGTAGAAGGTTACTAAGTGTTTTCTACATGAAATATTAGGCAACATTTTTTCAATTTGGAGCAAAACTATTGAGTAAACTGTATTTGAAAATTTACCCTTGAAATAGATGCCATGGCCACTGGAGGAGGTTTACCAATTTGATTTTTTTTTTCTGTCTTACATTCATTAGGAGATGCTAAATTGTAGAATTTCAGCCTTTTAAGACGTCTTACAGTTTTGAAAACTCTGGAGGTAGGTATAAAGAGAAAAAAGAAGAATTATCTGAATTAAAAAAGTTTGATTTTCTTTCTCGCGAAATTCTTAAAAGCCTATCGAAAAATACGTGTTGGTAGATTTCAATGTGCATAATTCGTGCAGAAGAAAAAAGGAGACTCTTTCAGCTCCCTAGAAGGAAGTGAGGCTTTGGTGTTGGAGCATATAGTAGTACCTTACAATCGAAATGTGCTGAATTCAATCTCTGATCCAACAAACTATTTTTTATCTTCTCATTTTTGCCAACAATACCAATAGTTAGAAGGTCGTTACCACAGATCAACCCAGGACTCAAATAAATTTCTTTTTAATGGTGAAGAGATACTTGGTTTCCAAATGACTTCGTACCTTCCATCGAACAAGTACAGGAAAGCACATTTTGCCTCGTTAAATTGCAAAGACTATGTAAGTTTACATGATACTTGATACTCCTACACCCTGAAAAATAAAACTACTTCAACATCTTAGCAATCAAAAACACATGGCCTACAATATGTTGTCATGTCATCAGATGTTCCGTTGTTATGTAATCAAAAGTCATTAAATAAAAGAAGGACGAAAAATTTCTCCTGCTTAAATTTTTTGCTGTTTTGAAATTCTTTTGTGCAGACAAAACGGTTTTCCAAGTTTACAAGTTCATCGTTTCTTCGTCCCTAAAGGGACACAATGATGAGTAGGCCTACACATAACTTACCCTCGTCTAATGACATTGTCGTTAGTACTTTATCCAGATAATCCTAGATGATTTATTCTAGTACCATTAATTAAATTTGCAAAGTAATAGACGAAAAGTAAGACGGAAACTTTTCCAGCCACAGGATGAAAATTTTTCCATTACTTTTTTTTTTTTTGAATTGTCTACCCAGGATACCTTCAACTTTAACTGGGGTTGACCGTAAAGTAAAAAGCGATTGCTATCCATTCCCCCGTACCTTTTTTGGAGGAATTTTTGGAATTTCTTTTTGGATTAATCTGAAGCTTTATGACAGGAAATGAAAAACCATTCAAGTTTTCCGTGAGAAAACATAAATATTGGCACGGCGCGCGCGTTTGTATGGGGGCGTAGGATACCTGGACGCTTTTCATTTTTCTTGTGCAAGGACGAGAGCTTCGAAGTTGTCTCATCATTTAAATGCTTATCTGATTGCTTTGAAGCGTGCCGGTACGATTACTTCGTACTGCAGTTGCTTAACAACATTTTGCGTGACATTGGAGTTCTTGTTAGTAACATGAAAACAGCAATTATGAAACAAGTTACAGCATAAATCGGTTGAGGAAAATGTCCTTAAATATTCTATCGATCTGTTTTATCTGGATGCTCCAATCGGCAAGTGCCTTTCACGCAGGAGCACTAATCACTTGTAATGTTAATTCATCAAGTTGATGTCATATTCCGAAGGAACAGGAATCAGTCTTGAGGACGATTTTTATCATCTTGATAATGATTGGTGATGTTCTGTTATAATGAGGTGAACTTCATATAGAGGTGATGGGAAGACGAAGATGAGTTTTGAAATGTGCGAAGGCACTTAATGATATTGGGAGATGATTAAAATTTCCTGCAAAGTTAAAATGTTTTGAAGGAGTTATGGTTGCCGGGTAGTGAAATAATGAACAGAAGGATATAATACATAAATTACTATTCGCTGGGAGATGATTGATGAGTATGGGTTAATTTTGCTCCCAGTTGCTTCAGTAAATTAGCACTAAAATTCCTACACCTGTTTTGTTTTCATGATCTGTTAGAGAGCAGGCCTAGATAGCTATAGGCTTCATAATTTCAATTTTGAAAAAAAAACATGGTTAAAATTAAAGTGTATAATGAAGAAACTCGCCAGTAACTACATGGCGCAGGTAGGTACACCAATTAATTGAGAAACACAATCATTATCTCTACCTCAGAATTCTTACACTTTTGTTTTAAACTTATCCCTACAAGTTTTTTTTGAAACTTTAACCTTCGTCGAAGTTCAGTCGGCATGGAAACATTTTTTAAGGACGTTAAAAAAGCGCACTCTAGGTAACAACGTCTTTTTTTGCTTCCCGTTAAGGTTTAAAGTTTTCCTTTAATGACTTTTCTGTTGATATTCTTTCGGAAGTGTGGATACAATTCTACAATTGTAAAATGTAGCTTGTTTATGAATAACGTAACCGGAAGTAACATGTCCTCCGCTTAAAACTTATATGATATCCGCCAAGTATATCCAATTTTAATGGATAGTCTGTCTTCTACCTAAGAATTGGTCACACTATAGAGTCTGGCTT
Source organism: Neoascia interrupta (assembly GCA_947623515.1). Lineage (NCBI taxonomy): Eukaryota > Metazoa > Arthropoda > Insecta > Diptera > Syrphidae > Neoascia > Neoascia interrupta. The sequence goes on from OX392462.1 coordinate 178,189,657, forward strand.
CCACCTAGAGGAGGCTCTAAACGAGTGCTAGGAAGATATCGCTGCTTTCCAAGAAACGCGGTTGGCCGTGCAAAATAAGGATGATAGTCTGCGCTATGTACTGCGGCGATTCAGGCTGATCGACTTTACTTTGGTTAGGTTGAAGTGGCAGTCGGGTCCAAAGAAACCGATACACGTAGACGTAGACCTATATAGGTGCATGTGATACCTACCACGTGGATCTAACGGGTGATTTTTTAAGAGGTTGAGAACTTTTTAAAAAAAAAAAAACACAAAAAATTCGAAAAAATTAATTAAATATTTATTTGAATCGATAGTTTGAACCTTGCAATTTAATGTTTAAAGATAATTTCATGCAAATGTTGACCGCGGCTGCGTCTCAGGTAGCCCATCCGCTGAGTCCAATTTTGGCATACTCTTTCACACATATCGGCCGGTATCTCACGAATGAATGCATGGATGTTGGCTTCCAGTGCGTCAATCGAAGCGGGCTTGTCCCTATAGACATTAGCCTTGACATACCCGTACAAAAAATAATCTAATGGTGTCAAATCGCACGATCTAGGCGGCCAATTGACCGGCCCGAAACGTGAAATGCTCAGAAGGTCGAGAATGCCGACCATAAAATGGAAGCAGCGCGCGATGAACATTTCGAACCGAGCACGAATTTTGATAGTAAAATTCAATAATTTGCAAGCGTTGTTCATTTGTAAGACGATCCATGGTTAAATTGCAAACCAAACTGAAGCTGTTTGACAGTGACACAAGGTACCAAAAAGGTGCCAAAACCAAACCAGCTAAAAAATCACCCTTTAGAAATCCCTCCTATGCTCGTTGAACCATGTTGAGCTATCAATGAAGTGTTTGATACGTTTTGGGTCGGTAGTGTTAAGATCGCTAAGATCACTTTAGAAGAAAGCTCCAAGGTTAAGATTTCGTTAAGACGAGGAGAGTGGTCTCTTCTTCCTCCTCATCCATGCAGCAGAAGTCGTTGGAATAGACACCAAGCTATGTTACATTCCTAGCTTACCTATCAGACTATCAGCGCAAACTGTTAAGAGCGATCAAGATTTTGGAGCGATTAAGATCTAGCTTTGGCCATTTTTTCTTCACTAGAAGGTGCTACTACCACTAGATCTGAGATTTGTTCTATCTTTTGCATCCAGTTTAAGCATTAGCTTGGATGTGGGATCAATGGATGTGGCAAGGAAAAAACTGTTAATTTCTGAAATAATTTTCACTTCTACCTTAAATCACAATTAAGTAATTTTAGCTCGACGCCTATACATATTCAATAGGAATTCGGGCCAAGAAACTTTAAGATTTTGTGTCAATAGGGTCGGGTGTTATGAGAGGTTTGTCACAGACAAACTCACTTGTTATATAATTTTTCGAACTTTTAGCTTATAAAACAACTACTTTTTTGAAGTTTTTTCAATTTCTGTTAGACTTTTTTCTTATAGCACAAAAACCTGCACATCTCAGGGCTTTCCATTGCAGCGCGGCTACCACAATTTTGGCGCGATCGTCCGTCACTGTGGTTTGCGCAGGTCGAGGCTATTCTCGTCCCTTCCAGACCTTCGGATGACATGAAGTATCAATATGTCATCGCCAATTTGGAGCGGCGGGACCTCGAACAGGTTTCGGATATTCTTCTGTCGCCACCAGCGACGGATAAGTGTACTGCAGTGAAGGCAAGACTCATGCAGGTATACGAGGAGAGTGAGGAAAGCCGACTACAACGACTAGGTATTGAGCTGGGCGATACACAGCCCTGATAGCTACTTCGTCGTATTAGGGACCTTTCAGGCTCGTCAGGAACGCCGTTCTTTGGTTGTCAAAGCTGCCATCCCACGTGCGAGCTGTATTGTCCGCAGTCACGGGTGACCTAAATGCCCTTGCTCAAATAGCCGACAAGGTCATGAGCCACTGTCATCCGACAGCTACTTTAGCAGCGATGTACCAGCCACCTGCAAGGTCCAATCAAACATCTACCGCTAGTGACGATGTTTTGCAAAGCATCCAACGCAGACTCGACCTACTAGAAGGACGTCGAAGACAACGCCGTTTTTCCAGAAGTGAGAATTCAAACGTCCGTTCACGTCCAGCCAGTCGTGACCGTCAGCTCCAGCCAAGAAACAACGGATGCTGCTGGTACCATCAACGCTACGGGGTCTGAAGCCTGCAAATGCTTATCCCCATGCACATTCACGCAGGGAAACGGCAACCAGTAACGCTGGTAGAGGCGTCTTCGGTTACTGGTAAGTCTTACCGCCTCTTCATCTCTGACAAAGTTACTGGCCATTCCTTTTTAATTGACAGTGGCGCTGCTATCTCGGCTTTAGCTGTCAAACAAACCGACCACCTGCAACAACAACCATATGTGCTGTATGCTGTCAACCGGACGAAAATAAATACCTATGGGACAGTCACGTTAGAGGTAGATCTAGGCTTATGCCGACCCTTTCGTTGGACTTTTGTTCGCGCAGCAGTTCCACAGTCTATTTTAGGGGCTGACTTTCTCCAGCATTTCCGTCTATTATTAGACATCCACGGCCGTCGTCTCATCGACCAAATCACCAACCTTGGCAAACCAGCGTCACTCATCTCGACAGAATACACCGTGTTAGACTCAATCGACCACTCTCATGCGTACGCAGAGCTCCTCAGACGCTACAGGGCGATTACGCTCCCATTCTCATCCGAGTGCGTGCCTTCACACAATGTGCGTGACCACCACTCTCTTGCCATGCGAGGCCAATTCCACCAAAATTCTACGCTCTAGCCAAAATCGAGTTTCAGCGCATGCTGGACACGGTTTATGTTATCGCTGCGTTGTCCGTCCGTCCGCCCAATCGCTTTATAGCTTCTGAACGGTAAGTCGTAGAAAGACAAAATTTGGTGTGCATGTAAACTGCAGAAATAGTCAGAGAATCTAAAGAGGACAATTTTTTTTAAGCACAATAAATGGTTTAATTGCAGTTTGAAATTTCATGTGAAAATGGACTTAATGTTTTTCAGTGTTTTTTTTCCAAAAAGTTTAGTAGGCAAGAACTAGAAAAACACAACTTAGGCTTAGGAAATACTAAGCTTTAATTAAAAAATAAAACTTTTTGAAAATATCAAAACGTTTTTGAGAAATGAAGGGTCGAAAATGCATGACGTTTTTTAAAGTGTTGGATGCTATGACTTTTGAACGGCTTATCGCTCAAAATCAACACACGTATAAAGCAACTCAAAGTAAACCAAGTGCTTAGGTCATATTTTTCAAAAACAGTTTGAGTACTGCAGTTTTGACGCATTTTCGAAAAAAAAATCGCAAAAATGCATGAAAAAACGTGTGCCCCCCTCCCTTATCTCCGGTGCTGTTTGGTGGAATTCTATGAAAGAAATCATATAGTTCAAAACTTTAAGGAAGTGGGAACTGGAAAAAACTTCAAAATATTTGTTTTATGGATTTGAAATTTAAAAAGTTATAAAAAAGGTCAAAAGAACGCATGTCTCACCCTCTATCTCCCAAGCGGTATAAAGTATAATTTTTAAATTAACACCGGTCATAGTCCATCTTCTCAAATGTTATACAAAACTATAACAGACTTCGAATATTCAAAAACTTCGAAGGTTCAACTGAAAAACGTGAAAACATTTTCGAAAACTATATTTTAAAGATTTCTTGTTTAAATTTGGCTGAAGCATGTAATGCTTAAAAAGCAAGCAAACTGCATCAAAAACGTTTCAAAATTGCCGTTTTCGACCCTAAGTTCTTAAGCCTGTTTAAACAAGCGAAATAGAAAACAGCATATTTTTGCCGTTTTCTCAGAAATCCATGTCCACAGAATTTGAGAAAAGTGGCAAATGCTAGCACAGGTGGTTGTAAAATTGATCAAAAAGTCTAACGGTAATTAAAAATAATCGAAATTGCTGTTTTATGGGTTTTAAATTATAAAAATCCTAAAAGAGGCCAAGAAAGAGTATGTCCTTCCCTCTATTTTCGTAACGGTAAAGCTTTTTGCCAGCCTTTTTTTAGAGTAACGAAACCATACAAAATCACCCAATATATAAGAACTGTAGACAGCACGACAAGTATATTACAGATTGTAAAATATATCCAGAAATAATTTTAATAAATAAATAGAATGTTACACAAACTGCGCAATATAGATGACCATAACCTTTAACAAAAGCCGACGGACCGCTCCAGGTATGTCTTCATACTTGCCGGTCTTTTTAATTCTATGTGCACCGGTTTTTGCGTAAGAAGTAAAACAAGCTCCCTTTAACTACGTTTTCTAAATAGGCTTAAAGAAAAACTTAGGTTAGAAACTGCATTTTTTAAATAATTTTTTACGAAACTTACTTTTTTTACGTTTTATATTTAAACGAAATCTGAAAGAGATCGGTGTTACCGTTAAGATTCTAGAAGATTTTAAAAAATTGCTTTTAAAAATGCTTTTATGTTTTTGAGTTAAATCTCCTTAAAATTGAAACTTCAAAATTCGCTGTAATTTGCCTTAAAATTTTGAATAATTTCAGATAGGTGTGTTTTTTCCATAAAATTTTTTCTAATAACACCGGCGATAAAGTTGGGGGGGGGGATTGGACAGGTTATGCATTTTTGCGATTTTTTTTTCAAAATGTGTCAAAATCTCAGTATTAAAAAATGTTCTGAAAAATATGACGTAAACACTTGGTAAAATTGTCTGTGCAATATTAATTATCTGCACTAAGCGGTTAAAAGTTTATGGCCTCAAACACTTTGAAAAACGGCATCCATTTTCAACTCTTCATTAATCAAAAAGTTTTCAATATTTTCCAAAAATAGCCAAAGTTTAGTTTTTCCTAGTTCTTGCCTGTTAAACTTCTTAAAATCAAACAGTAAACCACATTTAATCCATTTTCCCTTGGTACCTCAAATTGTATTTAACCGTTAATTTTACTTAAAAAATTTGCTCTTGTTAGGTTCTCTATATCCGCAGTTCAAAAGCACAAAAAAATTTTGCCTTTCTACGACTAACCTTTCAGAAGATATATCGCGATTGGACGTGATTCATAACAGTATCACTAAGTTGCCCGTCATTTTTTGGTTTTGGACGGACCCCTAAAAACTACCAACCATTCACGACTCTGGAAAACAAAGGTCCAATTTGGTTGTACCTACTCATTTTTGAGAGCCCATAAAGTGTTGCTGTGGTTAAGAATTGGACGAATTCAAGTTCTACTTTTTCGTAAATTATTTTTGTGTGCATTTTCTGACTGGTAGGGGAAAGCGGGAGACTTGAGCCGATTTTCGTTAAATCGTGGATAAAATCTTTTCTGTTAATCTCACCTGCATGATATGTGCATCGTTATAGAGCTACATTCACATTTTTTCAAATTGACCTTTCATATTTTAAAAAAATATTTAAGGGTATTCTAGCCAGGGTAAATTTTATGAAAATAGAGTTTTGGCTCAAGTCTCCTGTTTTACTGGGAGACTTGAACACACTTTTGGGGAGACATTAACATATACGAATTACACTAACAAAATAATCAAAAAAGTAACTGAAACAGTTTTGTTTTCCATAGAATATAATTTTTATAAATTGCCTTTGATATTACACCGTTATATCGGCACTTTTTTAAAATTGAGGTTGTTCTGTTCAGAACAAAGGTGTTTCTGTCAATAACAAATTTATCAGCTTTTACCCTGATAGATTAAGGTTCTCGGACTCTTTTAAATGCATTTTAAGGGCATTTTCTGGCAAAGCTTTGTGTTTTGGAATAAATTCTTATTTGTGCTACAACAAAGCTTTAATTCAAAGTAAATAAAGTAAAATAATGAGGGCAGAGATAGACTTACACCTCTGTTCAACCCTCCCGTCAGACAGTGGCTCAAGTCTCCCTTTAACATTTTTCAGCACAAAATAACCAAAGACTTTTTTTTATTGTTAATGCAACCAGAATGTTATACTGGTATTCATTAAAAGGAATATTGGATGAAGAAAGAAATCTATTCACGTTTTTATTTATCATGCGAAACAGTATTTTTTTACTTTTGTACCACACCACCAACATTTTTTTTTGTCCTGCACCCAAACTTTTCTGTCGGGTTCCAATTTGTCTTTCTCCCAGGTTAGAGGTGTTTGTGCATATAGTTTGTTCTTTTACTTATGCAGGATTTGTGCAAAATATGAGTTAAATATTGCGAGTGGTTCAAGTCTCCCGTATGTTCAAGTATCCTGCTTTCCCCCTACATCCATCCGCCTGCGGGTTTTTAACACCCATCCGGCTGCGGGACTTATTTAATCTGAAGAAATTTAAAAATAAAGTTGTTAAATAATAACAGCAAAATAAAATAAAATTATAATTTTTATGGCAAAGTCAGTGTACCTAAGAGCTTAGAGCTATCAAAAGAAGAATGCACATGTTGTACTAAGGTACCTACAAAGCAGCAATATTTCTTTCCATAAAAACTTTTTTTTTTGCAATAAACTAAATAATAAATCGAAACAGATTGTTTTATAGGTGCACGAATCTCCCTCTTATTTCAAATTGCAACCGCAAATGGTATAAAGTATAGGAACTTAAGAAATACATTTAAAATTAAAAAAATAATTCATAGCCGGGCTTTGTAATAAAAATATCATTTAGTCATGCACGAATCAGAAAAAGTTATTTCAGTGCTAAGGCTTAGGGATATATCTATTAAAGAGCTTCTACTTCGAAGCTACTCCTTACCAGCCTGAGTAAAGAGCAGCTATCTTCTTTGTTTTCTCAGTACTCATTAATTAAGCATCTTAAAATTAATATCGCTTCAAATTGACACACACAAAATGCTAAATAATAGTAATTGACACATTCCTTAATGACAAAAGGACAATATCCCTCAATTCAACGGAAACGTTTTGAGTTACATGCCTTTTCTAAACATTTGTTGTTTGCTAGTGCATTATACCCGGTACCGGTTGACCCTTAACTACACAAATATCAGACCCCTCAACAATGTCATCAATTTCGGACGTAAATGGCTCTATCATCGCATCCAATTTCTTGGAGAGCTGACTCATAGTAACTTAACTCCAATTACGACTACCAAAAGCAAGATGAATGGTTCGATACAAATAATGCCATATCCAAAACCAGAAACTGTACATCAATCATTTAACACAACCCGAAAATCGAATTACATGTCCAAATAGCTTCGATGTAAGCTATGTGAGGATCAATTTGTTTTGCTACATTCTACTTGGCCCTATGCAGAGTCCCTAGCCGCAACGTCTACAACATGTGAGCTCCGTAGAACAGCTTCCAATGATTTAGCCCCCTTCAGTCCAGTATATACATAAGGGATATTTAATTTACTGCCGCATGTGGCAAAAATAAATTCCAAGAGCAATCCATAGACGAGAGATGATTGTTTGATTGTATGCAATAATAATTCAAAACCAACCCGGTAGCCATTGTGATGTTAACTCACTGAGAACACATAACCTCCCCCCCCATAGAGAGAAGACTAAGGTGAATCGTGATTCATTAGATACCCAGTCGGCTGTCATAAAGATTGAATAAAAGGTCGAAATGCAGGAAAATCGCAAAACGAAAAAGGAAAATCAAAGGATTCCGCATCCGTTTTCCCATAAAGAGATATTACGGGGCGGCACACGAAGGCCCTCCAGTCCATATGTCAATTGGACGTGCTCATTCATCATCTCGACATAAATAAACGCTTTACAGGCGGAATAGGGTGAGGATTCACCCAGACCCAGTCGTGAAGAGTATCCTCGAACACGATTTGCAAAGAATTTCAGATGGAAATGTTTGCGTTTGGGGAGGGAGTCCTCAAAGCGCAGAGTAGCCAGAAGAGTAGGTGAAATGTATGTGTGGCCGGGTTGTGACCACGGAGCGGGGAGTATACATGGTTGGGAGAAAACTTTATCTCTGGAGGAAAATTTAATATTTTACAGCCAATTTGTATATGGAAGGTGTAAAGAATTAAGTTTACAAAAGAAGGTGACAGGTTTAGGGGACCTTGGGCACCTATGAACTCAATAATTTATTGGGGATTTTGTTCGGGACCTTTGCTGAGCATTCAGATTTTGGATTCTCAATGGAATAATGCGGTGGTTAACCTTTTTGACAACCACACCATTAAATATACATTTTTATGGTGTTTTTTCGTCTGTTAAAGGACTAACACAAACTCAGCTTTATTGGGGTTAAAGATCGTTATTTAAATGAAAGCTGGTATATGGTTTCCTAGATTCTTCAGTTAAGTCCTTTTAAGCGTTCCTATGAATCGGGGTAGTGATCTCGGAATGCTGAAAAAAAAAAAACGTTTTTTCCTAAAAATGAGGTCCCTAATTTTAGATGATATTATTAATTGGGAGAACCTTAAAAGTTAAAATAAATAAAAAAATGGAAAAATTACTTCGCCGAAGACGAAGGATGACCGGACAATCCATGATTATTTGAAGAGCAGAATTCATCGACAAAGCCCGCATGTAGCGTGCGATGAAAGGACGATACGATGGTTGCCGAAAATTCAACTTAGAATTTTTAATTAAGCCTTGTCAATGTTAGACAGGTAAATCCTGTCCATGTTAGTATGAGAGAAGTATGTACACCACCTCCTGTCTCCTATGAGGTGGTGTACATACATTATGTATGTACACCACCTGATAGAAGAGAAACTGGGGAAGAATTTTTCGGAGCTTAGAGCGTTGGATTCGATTCGAGCTGGACTTTTGTAAAAGTTCTTTCCTCTAGCGAATTGCGCGGCTATCGTGTCTGACTTGGATCTAGGCAGTTCTGAATCCGGCAACAGAGCGAACAGGAAGCCATTCGACATTCTTGGGTACCCAATAGGCACTACTTTCCGGCTCATAAAATATGTCTGCTGAACGAGAGTAGAGGTTCTTCTTGATAAAAGAACTTAACCCGGTTCACAGTGCAGAATTGCTGACAGTTCAGGTCCCCAAGCAGTTTTACGGAGCTCTCGTCCCTCGAAATGGAGCAAACGTTGCTGGGCTAGTATGCCGCAGCTACTCAGGATTAAGGGAGATCATCTATTTCAACCACGGGTGGGTTATCGTCGATGCACGATGGTAGTAAACAAACCTTTGGTGAATGTGTCTGCGCAACTCAGACACAGTTGTGAAAGAGAACAGTAACACTAATTGTCCAAAATGGCTTAGGTACGGATCGAGTCTCAGTCAGAAGTCAATTTTGAAGGCCTCACAAGGAGGTTATGAATCGGAGGAATTCTCAAATAGGAATGAACGGTGCTAGCAACAGTCAGGATGAATATGAACTACCTTGACTTATTTGGGACTTAGGTCAGTAAGGATTTCCAGCGCTAGTCAGGGTACGAGATGATGGCGAATGTGCGCCCCTGAGTGGGTCTCTGGTGGGTTACTGACTCTGGTGTACCAAGCCCGCTGTCCTAGGGTTGAAACATTGACCCCTGACCCTCCAAATTTCGGGGGATATGTCGCCGGGGTAACTTCTGTATCACGTAAAAAAGTTATGACTAATTATGCGAGGGGAACAAGTATAGCCTTGGATAAATTAAATATTAAAACTAAAATACCAGGAAGGCCCGGAACGTTAAAGCACCACGATTTGAGAGTTTGCACCTGGAACGTAAGAACACTCTACACACAAGGAGCAACTCAAAATCTCGAGTCTGCCCCCCTGCGGTATGACACGGATATTATTGCAACCCAGGAGGAACGTAATGATGAATAGGATCAGGTATGTTAAAAGGAAAAGACCTATGATACTTATTACACAGCTGCCATAAAAGACTGCACGTGTTAGGATGCGGATTCGTCGTGGGGAATCGGCTTGGATCAAAAGTCATTGAGAATCCAAGATGGCAAGGCAACCTGGCGGTCTCCAGACGGTCAAACCGCCAACCAAATAGACGACGTGCTCATTGATGCAAGGCACACGCATTTAACATCTTCAATGTGCACCCTTTCCGAGGGGCAAACGTTGATTCTGACAATTTTCTTGTCGTGGCTAGATTCAAAGCTTGACTTTCCAACCAGAAGAAGTTGCGAGCCGCCCAGAAAAGAAACTCGAATTGGGATGCCTCAACACACCTAGAGTCCTGGAGTAGCCGGAGCCTACAGAAAGCACTTGTGTGAGAGGCTCTACGCTTTGCATTCACTCTCCACAGACGTAAATAACTAGTGGAGCCATTATCGCGACACCATCAAAACCGTGGCTGAATTAACTTAAGGTTATGCAATCTATGTAATCTCCCAGCTCAAGGCGATCGAAGAGTCTCACAATCGAAAAAAGACCAGTAAGTTCTATAAAACAACCAAGCAACTAGCTGCAGGCTCTCCGTCATAGCGAAGGAAACCCAGTCACCGAAGCACAGGGAATAGTTGAAGTGCTTAAGCAGCATTTCCAGCAGCTGCTTAATGGGCTTCATATCGAGAGGGAGGAAGAGGTGCAAGACAATGAAAAAATTGTATACGAAGAAAATGAAAGTCCAGTCGACCAAGAGGATGTCCTTCCACCTGATATTGAAGAAGTTAGCATAGCCATAAGAAGGTCTAACAACAACAAATCAACTGGCTTTGATGGCTTATCAGCGGAGCTCTTTAAATACGGAGGTGAAGTTTTGGTGGTGTGCATGTACCAAATAATTAACCAAGTGTGGGTGACGGAAAGCATGCCCAATCACTTGACAATCAGCTACATATGCTCCATCTTCCAGAAACGCGATCATATATCTTGTAAGAACTATCGAGGCATATCCCTGTTAAATTTTGCATAAAAGCACCTATCAAGCTTTATTGTGTGAGCGCCTTAAGCCGTTCTGCAGCAAACTAATCGACACGTACCAGTGCGGCTTCTGGCTCGGAATCAAATCGACATCAGACCACATCTTTACACTGAAGCAAATCCTGGAAAAGTCCAATCAATTTCAAGTGGAGACACACCATCTTTTTATCGATTTTATAGCGGCATAAATTCCTGAAAAACTGTACCGGATGTTTTTTTTCCGTGGGTAGGAAAAACCTTCATAGGCACGACGAGCACCAGCCGCGCGTGCTCAGAGTAGCGTGAGATTCTTACCCACTAAAAAACCTCCCATTTTTCGTCAGACTTCAAGCTTCTGCCTTCCAACGAAAGCATCTACAATACCGTCAATTTGTGCGGTTTCGTCTTGAGTCGCTAGATCCAACGGTCTGATCCAAAGCTCGGATTATTTCATGGTTGCAATGTCCGCGAAGTCGAGTACTTAGTTCGTGAGCAAAGTTTGTTACCTCGTCAGTCACGGTTGCGATTCCAAGATCTCGATGTAGATTACTATTTCTTCTTCCTCTCGCAGCTCTTCTCTCAGGTCTCTATCTAGTTATTTAAGTGAAGGTTTTTTGTTGGCAAATTTTCCTGCAGTTTGTCACTTTGAATATTACCAATTGATCAAAAATGTTATATAATGTCTCAGTAGAAAGGTCAAATAGTCCAGATCTGTGTCAATTGTGCAATAATTGAAAAAATATAAATAAATTTTTGGAAAAAATATGAAGGGAGCTAATAAGTAAAGTTAACATGCGTTGACTTTGTCTCGTTAAGGACGACTCGCCAGCTCTTCGTCCAGTCGCTTTTTTTGTCGTCAGCGAACGTAGCTTAAATTGTTCCCTCTTCGTGGGGTACGTCCCTATAGTATTAAGCAAAAATAATATTGGGCGGAGAACGCTTCCTTGCGGGATACCAGCATTTATCTCTTTGAATTCCGAGCTCTCATTTTCGTACCTTACGCGAAAGATTCTGTCTTCAAAATATGACTCTAAGGTTCTATAGAGTTTTTGGCTTGTACTTCAGGCATTTGTGCCATACCTTGTCGAAGGCTTGTGATACTTCTAGAGTACATATCTCGTCGCTAATATATATCTTTTTCGCTTCCAAAGCTTTTTTCGTTTGTCATTTGATAGACCTGGTCGATTGCTGAATGCTTTTTCCTAAATCCGAATTGGTGATCCGGAATCAATCTTCTTTCTTCAATGATTGGTTGCAACCTTTTAAGCAACAGTTTCTCGAGTACCTTAGATATTATTGGCAGTAGCGAAATAGGCCTGTATGAATTTTTATCATTCGTACATTTTCCTGGCTTCGGATCCATTGTGACCTCGGCCACTTTTCATTGCCTTGGATGAAATTCTCATGGAGGCGGTAATGACATAGAGTAGCTTGACGAACGCATTCAAAAGAAAGCATACAAATTTGCAGGCCGCATATCAGCGGAACCTTTGCCTTCGTCCGTATGTTCACGGCGACTAGAATTTCAAAGCCTTGGGCTTGAACGTCTTGTATTATTTCGTCCTTGGTACAGAATGGGTATAGTCCCCTTGCGATAACCCGCAGCGACATTTTCAGGTGATTTTCATAGGTAAGCCATCGAATTTTCTCTATATTCAACTTTTGTGACAACGACCGATAGTCGTCAGAGTCATCGACGTTAACTTTATATACGTTATTACGAAGCGATGTTAAGTAATATTTCGTCCCAAGAGTATTTTTAAGAATGTTTCGCAACTTTCCGTAGTCCGCGATCCCAACGACATTTATTGCAGGTGATCGCCGGTTTTTTTCTTGGTTTTTTAAAGCTGTCGCTTTTTTAAGTACGACTAGTGTTTCTTCTTTTTTGGTGTACGGTTTCTACTTCGGGAGAAGAACCAGCCTTTCGCTTCTTGGTAAGCCTTTTCTTAAAGACCGGATTCGTTTCGCGTGCAAGCGAAACTTCTTCTTCGCCCGTCTGGTATACGTATGGACGTATCGGTGTTTCCTCGCATTTTATAGTGCCACGGGGGTTCCTTAAGGCTCCGTTTTCTTTACGTAACGAATCTACTTCGCATTTTAAGCTCGTGGTAGAGACGTGCCATATCATTAAGCTTAGCGCGGAGTTCGTTGTTTTCCGCTTCAAACAACAAAATTTTTTCTGAGTCCTGATTAACCGGCGGACTTTCTTTCCCGGAGACGTTCGATCCAGCTGGTGGAGATCGAGGTACCCATGATCTTTTCAAAAGGGGATTTATAGGCAATAAATGGCTCTCCGCAGAATCCGTAGAGCAACTCCAAAGAGAGTGGATATGCCAGTAAAACTGGGTTGCTACCTGGGGTAATACTATCTTTTGTTTTGTCCATTGCTTGGTTTGTATACGCTACGCACTCAGCATGCGGAGGGTGGATTTTAGTCGCCTTTAACGACAGGCATGCCTTACCTCGGGTATATTCTCACCACTACCCGAAGGGGGGACCGTACCGTATGTAACCTCAAAAAATACGCGATGCAATGTGCAGTTTGGAAACAGCTCCTCAGAATGGTGCCAAGTGCTGGACAATAAGAGGAGAAGGAGAAATTATACTTGGCTCTTTCGAGAGAATAATTCTCCGGCGAATTTATGCTCCTGTGTGCCAAGTGGGTGAATGGAGGAAAAGATACAGCCGCGAACTCCATGAGCTGTACCAAGCTGTGGATGTAGTTCTAAAAGCCAAAACACGAAGACTACATTGGCTCGGTCACAATGGGTATGCTTCAAAATGCTTAAATAAGTACATACATAGCTACGTCTATAAAATTTTTAATTCAAATCAATTCTTAACCTAGATTCATTTATTTTAATATGCGTCTGTCCTCTGAAATGAGGATAATAATTATTGACACCACAACTGATTAGCTATTGCAATTGTTATTCTTTTAAGATTAATTGGGCCGAAGATTAAAGCGTATAATTTATTATGCAAGTCAAAACTACGCAGCAAGGAATTTTATTTATAAAACTAACGATTAAGCCTGACCTTATAGAGAGACGATACGTAACTTTGAAGCCACATGTCCGTTTGCTTTAGATTCAATTAGGCTTCAATTTGGCTTCATCGAGCTTACTTGACCAGAAAAGCCTTAGCGTCGCTGTATCCTGGTAATAAGAAATTAAACTAAATTGACAAAAAAATTGTCTGACCGACGCGACGTTCCGTCTAGGCTTATGATGATTGTTAGTGCCTACATTGCTGCTTAGGTGACCAAATTAAGTTGTGTTCTGCAACATTTTGAGGTTTAAGTTATGTTCAAGTTCCAGAGCTAGGGATTGGGGCTTACTCATCAGATATGCCTTTTGGATGATCTTTCATTCAATTTTGCTTTTTTTTAATTCCATTAAGGGCCTTGAGTTTCGGTGATGTATTTATGTCTTTACTCACTATGATGGGCTCCCTAAAGGTATCCAAAAAGCCTTTTAAGAAAAAACACTCGAAGAACCACGGACAATGATTTAATTTCCGAATTTAGATTAAACTAAACACATACTGCAACAAAGTGTATAGCAAATTTCTATTTAAAGCACAAAAAGTATCCCTTTCTTATTGCTATTATTCCTATTTATTTCTTCCGTATTAGGCTCGGTTATTTATAATAAATATACTGCAGTGAATCAACATCTTTTTCTATTTTCGAAATTATTCAATAACTCCATTTGTATTGATGGCTTGAGCAAAAGAGTATCCTTTCTCCGTCGACGAGCTCTATTACATTACCGTTTCTGATTTATGGGCGTCTAGCCTTTTTGCCCACACCAATTTACTTGTTCTTTTATATCTGATCACTTTTATCCCTTCCGGCAACGTGCTATAATCAATCTTTTCACAACGCCCTTTCTTGTCCACCCCCAACCAGCAGTGTTATCCTATACCGGAACCTTTGAGAAGTATCAATTTGCTTCCTTATTACTATTATTTTTTTTTTCTTTTCTTATAACGACTTCATCAATGTTGAATGAATCTTCATTGATTTGTCCTTCTTGCTTGATAAACTATATCTGTGCTCATCAATGGACTCTATCAGATTATGATTCAACACTCTGATTACGTTTAAACTTATTTCGGCTATGAACACTTTAAGTAATTTATCAAAAAGCCACTTGTGTTGGAAATTGCCACAGGAGTCGTTTCGTAGTCGAAGTGTTTTCCAAAGTTTTTGCCAAGTGGTGTAATAGAGAGCAACTCACTCACTCCCCCATTTTCATAAGATTGTCAATAAATTTTGCACAAAGCCATAAAGTTTTGTGGGAATTAAGGATTGGTGGTGTGCCCTAGGTGTGCACAGTCAAGCCCTTGAACAAGTTTGTGTCGAACATTGTTCGGACTTTAAATGTTGGGGTAAAACTGCCATTAATCAACAAAACTCAAAGATTGTGTCAAAATATTGTGGATTTCGTTCTTATCTTTTCGAAGCAAACTTCCAACTTTAGGCACGTCCTTAGCTAGATGGTGAATAAAGACTTTTTAATTGCCGTTTTGATTTTAAAAGGAATATAGTGACTGTCAAAATGCCAAATCATACATGCAAAATGCGAAATGAGACGTTCTAGGAATTACCATGTGCGCTATCTATTTTTGCACAATTTTTTTAAGAACAAATACAAATATGAAACTTGAAAAGATACGCAGAACTTCTAGTTTACAAGACAACTTTCATTATTTGCTCCTTGTAACTTAGTGATTGACACTTTCAGAGTTTTCTTCATTAATAAATTTTGAGCAAGTGGGGTTGGACAAGACCGCATGCACCACTCCTAAGCACTCCTTCCCATAGTTGACAGGAGAAGTTGCCAGGCCCAGGACTAGCAATTTTACATCGCCTGAACTATACTTTTTCAATAAAATCATTTTTTGGTTATTTGAATAACCACCCCTATAAGCTGCGGTTGGCTCTTACACTAATAACGCTAAACTATGTCCTTGTTAGCCACTTGCCAAAGGGAAACTTAAATCCTGAAGGTTAACATGACTGGCATATCTGCATACGGAACTTACACAGATATCAAACACAATGTTGAACACAATTTTGATTGTGAATTATTTTTTTCCGCCCCCTTATGCGAAAATCAAATTTACAAAGCGAATAGGACATGCACGACTGCTTTCCCAATTAGACTGTTTTTCCAAATACGGCAATTGGAAAGGATGCAAGAAATCGTTTGAGTGTTCAAATGCGTTGGGAAATTGGAAATTTGCCGGTTTGGGGAGCCTGCATTGCATGTAGACGACGACGTGGACGTCGACAACAAGGTGTACATCCTAAGGCGGTCTGGATCCTTGTTGGATGCTTTGACATTTCTGTGGAAATGTATATCGCATGTAGATTCAGCGAGTAGGGTGCTTTTCCAACCCAAGGTGGTGTTAGCAGGAGAATCCGAGTTTATTTACGCTTCCTAACAAGTGGTTGGGACACAGCAACGTACGAGTCTATGTTGAAATAAACGAGGCATGTGATGTAAGACGTCGCCGCCTACACAAATGTCGAAGGAGCATAAGCAGGAGTACGATTTTAATTAAAGTTTACCAAAGAAACCTTTGTCTTTGCCTTTTTTTTGCGGTCTAGATGGATAACACCTTTACAATAGCTTGAGTTGAGCCAACCTCATCAGCTTATGTGTATTTGATATTGACTATTCCTGGAGAATGAAATTCGAAAAGGAGTTACAATGTATCTAGCTTACTAATACAATACAATTTACTAATACATCAACGGAACGGAATAGAAACTGAAATGCAGAGAGCTCAACATGTAAATGTGGAGTGTTTTTGTTATATTGACCTGGACAAGTCTTTGAAAAAAGACACAATAATAAAAAAAAACTGGGAAAGTGAAACAGTGCTTATATGTTAAAATTTCAGTCTGCGCAGGACTGCAAAATACCTTACCCTAGCTAAAAAAGAAACTGCAACGCCTCCAAAAAGTGGGCGGGATATAAAAACATATCAGTTGAATGCTTTATGCTTTGTCTTTTTGACTAAATAAACCAATTTTTTTATGCCACGTCCTCAAAAGTGGGTGGAGGTTTATACCATGTATACAAAAAAGTTAAAGTATGCATCATTATTAACTTTTGTAATGTGATTTTTTATCATTTCAAGTTAAAATTCCTTATAAAGTGGGCGTGTTCAATGTAAAGGCCAAACTTTTTCTGCTACCCCAGAGACAATAATTACAAGGCATTGTCACATACGAAAAATTTGTGCGCTAGCATTATTGCAACATAGCAAAAACTTGAAAAAAGTATTTTTAGAAATTAGTAATGGTCGCACATACAGGCCAGTGGGCGTGTCTGTGGGCGGATTCAACTAATCTTCAAACTTAATCTGATGTACTTTTTACTCATTCATGGACTTTCAGCTCACTTTCAGCTCATTCATTAACTTTCAGCTCTCTGGCTTTAAGTTTAAGGCCTAAAAGTAATTAACATACGGCCGGACGAAAATGGCTTAAGTAAGGTTTGGGCTAGGTTGGGTGGCTGCAGGCACAGGAGGTCCATTGTGATACCACTTCGGCAGGACCGAAGTTACCAGCCTGAGAACCTAAATGACAACTACCCATTTGGGTTAGAGGGGTCTAAGCAACCAGTGACGTTGTAAGTCTGTGCCGAAGGTCACCAATCAATTAATAATTGGTTGAAGACTTACCCGCGGGTAATGGGGGCTGGGGGATAACCGTTACAGTGCGAGCCACTGTCAGCAGGGTTGAGGGGGGCGAGTGAGAGACTTCCTGCAGAAAGGGTGGTCTCGTAACTGTTGGACTCTATACGAGAATTTGCCTTGAGGATGGAAGGGGCGGACTTGATGCGGTCAATGAGGAATGGGTTCGATCTGGGAAAAGTCCGGTAGGGGCAACCGATTTCGGTATAAGTTCGTGGCTATTGCTCCTCGAGGAATGGACGGTCCAGGGGTAACTGAATTCGGTGTAAACCCTTGCAGGGGGGGAGTACTAACGCAAGAAGCTGGTGTAGGGTAACTGTCTTCCGTGTAAACCCATATTACAAGCGACCCAGGTTAGAATTCTGGAGAAGGGGATGTGGAACAGGAAGGTAAGAGTAACCGAAACAGTATGAATCCATTCCCGTACCAGTGCGAATTATGCACTGGTGATCCCGACGGGATGGAGGGGTGAGGGCAACCAGAGCGGTATAAGCCCACATCGGTCCAGCCTCTGTCCAGCCTCAGGAAAGACCCGAGGATGGGGCGGGTAGGGTAAGGACGGGGAGGATGGCAATTACTGTAGGAATTCTACTAACTACGTTCCCGGGTGCTATGAGGGACATATATAAGGTATGTCTCCCCTTTACGTCGAGTCTAATTAGATCTTTTGATCTTTTGTTTTCTATTGCCCTTTATGTGAGAGTCGGCCTCGTTTTTGATTTTCCATGCTAATAAGTAAAGTGGGCGTGTCGGTGGGCGGATTCCAAAAAATTTTACACTTGTACTGCTTCGTGACCTAGAAAGAGCAGATATCAAGTTTCAAGCTATTAGCTCAAAATTTAAGGCCTAAAAACTACCGACACACGGACGGACGAACATGGCTTATTCGACTTACAATTCAGTCTCGATCATATGCCCTTAAGGTCTTGGGGGTCTACGGTAATTATTTCTCTATGTAACAAACTATGAATCAAACCTAAAATACCTCCTATCCTTTGGGATGGGGAATAAAAAAGAAAAATTTAATTGGTAATCCTCCTCCAGTGGGCGTGGCATCTATTTTCAAATGCAGTTTACTCAATATTTTTGCTCCAAATTAGAAAAAATTTGATTACTGTTTTATGTAGAAAATGCCTAGTTCTACATTTTGTTCATATAAGGTTTTGGGCCACGCCAACATTAGAAACGTTAGTTTTGGAAATGTTTGAAATAGTGGCCATGACTTGTTTACGCTTTAAATAAACCAGAAAAATAATTTTTTTAAGCATTAAGGTTTTATTACTGTGAAAATGCTCGAAACATCAAAAAAAAAAAGTTCAAAAGTTTTCCAGCCAAATTTCAGACTTTGCCGAATCTTCAAAGTCCGCAATATTTTTTGTAAATTTTTTAGGATAATTTCTGACCGGATAATTTTCTGATGACCGATTTGGCTCTGTGGGTTGAGTATTTCAAAAGTTATTGTTTTTAATCTTGGAAGAGGGCATATATTTGCAAAGGGCCATAGAATACTATAACAGGCCCTCTTCTCACTTTGGTACAATGTGCTCAAAATTAGTGTGTTTACAACATTGTGAAACACGAATTAAGAACGAAAATGCATTCTAAATGTTGTTGAAAAATATAGGTAAGCTGTCCAACATTCAGGCCAGTAGTGGGTACTAAGGTCTGCGAGTGGCAATCAGATCTGAAGCCTAAGGAAGAGCCTTAAAACATTGTTTAAAATTTTTCTCTACATTTTATGTTAATGTGAACAATTTTTGTTTCTGTTGTAAAATTTCTTGCTTGCTATAAGAATTTTTTTTTAGACAAATAACCTCTTTTCCCGCTTTACAACCCAAGATTAGTTCCAGTAATTTTCGATAACTTTTTCGCAAGTTTCGGTGATTGTCTCGGCTATAACTTATCGAATTTTTAACTTCTCTAAAGCAGAAGTTTGTTTTTGTAGACGTGGATTTTAAGGAAACCGACCAAAAAAACCCAAATGGTGCAAATTCATATGTTCTTGAAGGCCAGCCTTCCCCACCAAAAAGTGAAAAATTCGACGGCAAACTGCGTAAGCTTGATTCTGCTTCTTTGAGACAAGAACGTAAGGATTTTCGTCCCATGGTCCCATCGTATTACGGTGAAGAGTATAAAAAGATTTACCAACTTGTACAGCACATAAGATGACTGAGTCTCAGTTGTCGCGGGCAAGTATAAGGGAAGACAGCTAACTAGGGACAGAGCTGCCTGGGAGACAGCTTCTTGTTTGAGGCCAAGGTCTACGCGCGCCAGGTACCCTCTAAGAAAAACCAGGGTAGGAAAGGATGACGAGAATACAAGACGTCCTCGTATATGGTCTTGTTACCCAGAGATAATTTTGTAAGCTTGAGTAGGTATAGTTTAGTATTTATGAAAAAAAAAAAACACTTTCCTTAAGCGTTAATTTTCTTTTCTGTGCGACTGTAAGCTTATTAGGTACGTTTAAATTCACAAACTAAGTGCACAAAAAAAAACATAATAGGTACCTGTCCATAATCGGTCTGTAACGATCGAACCCAATTGAAAACGTCTCAACTAGCCTGCGTGTGAAGCCCCCACCAGCGTTGATTATTATTTAGCTTATAAATCATTTGCTGAAGCTTTTTTATGGAACCTTTTCAGAAGAATTTAAAGCTGATTACACACACACGCCCCGATACGTTTGTGGGCAAAAGCAAAACAAAGTCCCACATGTTTTGGCGTTTACTCACCAATTTCACTGAATGAATATCAACCTGTGCTGGATTTACGACAACTTTTATCTCGACCTTCGACTAGCACTTCTGGCCATGATTCTAGCAACACGTGAGTTAAAATAATAATTTGTAATTGTATATTCATGGGCAGTAAAAAAGATACATTTGCAACCAAAGTAATCAATCAACCGGCAGAGTTCACATGCCGCAGCGTTGTCGACTACAGCCAAGTTCTGTGCATTGATGCGGGCTTCACTTCGGTAATAAAATATGAATTTATATATGAGCTGTGAAAAAAAATAAACGCAAAAACAATTTTTAAAATTGAAGATTTATTGCGTTTTACATTTTCATAAAATTACACTTTTTTATATAGAAAATTTTGGTTGTGTTAATTTTATTTTTGTGATGCACCTGAGTCAGCAGGAAATAGATAAAAAAATACTAAAAAAAACACAAGATAAAATACGCCTAGGTGACTTAACTGCTATTTTACGATTCACGTCAATGTGGCAACGCAGGTATGTAAGGCGTGTTTCGACGAATTATTCTAGATATACCTAACCTATAAGTCGGTTCATTTTTTCTGCGATGAACTTCCTTTTTTCATAAAAGTAATGAGTTTAAAGTACAACGGCACAGCAACATTTATGTGATGTTTCTTTTTATGATAAACTTTATGCAGCTCTTTGTGGAGCAAGTTTTTTAATGCGGGCAGAGCCTTTATTTTTAATTTTAAATGCGTTCTAGCTTCAGTACAATGCCCTTGTCGGACGACAATAAAAGATTTTTCTTATCGTATGTTAATGGAATGGGGGTTTTGCTTGATATGGAAAACCTAAAGTTCTTCAGCAACAGCGCCAGTCCTATGTACGCCTGCATTTTGCCGAACCGAAGTCCAATGCAATTTCTCGGGCCATCGCCGAATGGCAACCATGCAACGGAGTGCCGCTTTTGCGTGTTGTCTGCGTTGAAACGTTCTGGGTCGAAAGTTGCCGGATCTGGGTAGATATCTGGATCATGATGGAAGGCATGAATTGGGATGAGCACAATTGTGTTCTTTTCAATGTAGTATCGTGGATCTGCGGTGGCGTAATCACTTTTGGCTCGGCGGTTGAGGTGCGAGACGATAGTGTATTTGCGGAGTGTTTCTGAAATGACAATGATGAATTTCGTAAAACGATTAAATAAGTTAAAAGACTGAATAGATTAATAAGCTTGACAAAATTTGTAGTTGAAAAACTTGATCATTTGGCAGAGTTTTTGAATATTTCGCTGATTGACTGGGCTTTTCCATTGCCACCGAGATACAAAAATTAAAGCCGGATTTGGTTAAAATATTAGTTTATAGAACAAAAATATAGTTTCGGAAAGTTTGGAAGAAAATGTTACCCCAAATGTGAAGTCAAATTATGGTGGAATTTTCCAAGGTAAGGCATTGCTTTTGCAGAAGATATTTGTTAAGTGAAGCGGCTTTGAGTCTACATTCAGTTGTAGCCTGCCATACAATTCAAGACTATCCGATTTATATTCATCCTAGGATCAAAAAAATAAAACGCAGAAAGTTGTTCTATGTTATGCAGGGCGTACCACGTTAGGTGGTTTTTGTCACCTGCCCTTCTCTCAACTAAACGTGGACCTGATGTTGCAGCTCAGATTTGTCAATGAATAATTTTGATAAATTTTGCCAATGACTAAGCAAACTTTTTCATGAATTTCGAAGTGCAACTACAATGCACAAGTGATGGGAGTAAGCGTTAGCATACTTGAAAGTGTACAGGTAAGGAAAAATTCAAGTACTTAAGGGGTCGTATTGATTTCAAATTTTGAAAGGGTTTTACATAGATATCCTGTTTCCATGCTGCATCCATAATAAGGGTAAGAGCTCATCCGGGTGGTAATCCGAAAAACCGGTTGGTAACCCGAAAAGCTGGGGATAAGTTTCAATCCAGAGTTTGTTCCTCGTCTATACCCATTATGCCTTGCCACAAGAAGTATAATGGTAGCATTCCTCGATATAGAGGGCGCTTTTAATAATATCAAAACAACGTGGGATCTGAAGGTTTTTTATACCCTATTCCACAGGAATGGAGTATATTAAGTTTGATAAAGGCGAAAATGTAACATAGAGAAATAATGACGATAGACCCCGAAGACCTTAAGGGCATATGATCGAGACCGACTTCTGAGTCGAATGAGCCATGTCCGTCCGTCCGCCCGTCCGTATGTCACCAATTTTTAGGCCTTAAATTTTGAGCTAGGAGGCTGAAATTTTGTACGTAAGCTCTCTGTCATCCGAAGCAATACAAGTGTTAAATTTTATTCAAATCCCACAATCGGTCTAAATTTGCAACAACCTCCGGTGCCTTCAAGACGTAGGACGTTGTGAAAAGCTGAAATTTGTTATTAATAATCTTCTAATGATTACAAGTCATAAAAAATAAAAATAAAGTCCACAGACCGCCGTGGCATCGATAGAAAATGTAATCTTTCAGATGCATTTTTTTCAATATTTTTGTTCCAAATCGAAAATTTTCAAAACATATAACGTAGAAAACGCTTTTTTCTAAGTTTATTTCATACAAAGTTTTGGGCCACGCCCACATTTGGAGGCAGAATTCAAGAAAAACCTCTAATTTTCCAGAAAACATGGATTTCGACTTCTTTTTAGCCTAACTTAAGTAAGAATAAGAAATAAAATATAGCACATTAGCTTTAGCGTATTCTATACTAGATTTCGTTCTTATAAAGTTTTTGGCCACGTCCACTCAAGCAACACAAAAGGCTCTTAATGATGTCTTCAAGAACACTTTTTCAAATGCAAACAAAATCTTGATGATATCTAAAAGAGCCTTTTAAGACTTAAAATGGCCCAATGGGGAGGAGCTTATTGTATGGGAGCAAAAGTTCTTTAAGATTAATATCGCGAATATTATTAAGAGGTCATTAAGAGGCGCTGTCCAGCTTGTGTCATCGCGTTGCGTTCTTTCTCTTTCACGCAATAACAAATTTAACAAACATTAATGAAATGGAATAAAACTCTGCCATCAGATACATCACATTTCAAAAATACTCAAACACATTTATCCGATTCCGCGCAACATGTAAAAATAATGTTATGATTTTGTATTTCCCTAAACTAATTTTGATGGGCAAGATAAGATTTATTTGGAAAGATTATATTTTGCCCCCTTAAAAATCACGCGCCTTAGAAAAGTCGCACTGCAACATTTTTCGAAAAATAAAATTCCAACCTTTTCCATATGATACAGTATGTACACAAATGCCATTTTCGATGTCGTTCTCATTCAACATGGCTAATCAAATCCAGTCAGTGTTTAGGTCAAATAGAAGATATCGAGAGTTCTTTTCATCTGCCGTCTTAAAGACATCTTTGGCTGTCATTTTCAGATGTCACCTCCTTATTCGCTCTACAGAAAATAGTTTTGAATACCTTTTGCAGTTCTTTTTTTAGGAATAGAAAATAATGTATATTAAAAGACTTCATTTAGATGAAAATAAGTACAGTGGTATTAACAACCGTGAAATAAGACTCCACTAAGAGTTCAAATTGATTTGACAGATATCTTTAAGAGTTTATGTGTTGCTTGGGCATGTTTGGAGGTGGATATTAAGAAAAATGGTTTAATTCTAACCAAAAAATTGCAATTTTTGGCATCGAATTAAAGAGTAATTGTTCAAATGCAACTTATTCACTATTTTTGTTCCAGATCGAAAAATCTTACTTAATATGTTATGTAAAAAATACTCTGCATTTTTTTCGCACTAGAGGTCAATTCACAAAAGGTCGATTAAAAATCGACTTCTAAAAAGGTTCACTTAGAGGTCGATTTCACAAAATTATTGAATTTGAACCAAAAAAATACAGTTTTGCGTACATTTTAGCCGCAAAATTGGATATTCCTATGCTAATATTGATTTTCAGTTAAAGGCGTTGGACATGCTTCGCCCCTTTTTTAAAAAAAAAGTAAAAAAACTTATAAGGAATAATTTTTTTTTCTATTTAAAATGATGCAAATTGTAACGGGACGGGGATGGAAAACAAGAAAGTAAACGAATGGAAAGGAGAAAGGAATGGAGAGGAGAATAGAAATGGAAAGGAGAATAGGAATCGAAGGGATAATAGGAATAGAAAGGAGAATAGGAATAGCAATAGGGTATACCGCGGTCCGTTACAGACGGACCGAAGCTATTACATACGCACTGTTGCACGTACTCACTGTTTTTTTAAATTTCTTCTCTCAGGAAAGGCGAATCTACAACAATGTATAGTGATCCGTAAACCTTCAGATATCTGAGTTTATTAATAAACTTTTAACGAGTAGGATTATAAAATCAAAGCTAGAAGTGACCTCTACCACAAGATCTGTCAGCAGAGGGACCACGCAAGGTGGATTTCCATTCCCACTGCTCGGGAATCTAACTGTGAACGAACTGCTGGTTCTTCTGGAAGAAGTGGACTGATGAATGATCGCTTATGCGGATGACGTTGCTACTGGCGTTTCGAGGAAGCAGCAAAATGCCTTTAAATAAATCCTTCAAAATGGTCTAAACAAGCTAAAAAGATGGGCGGACTGTTGTTGTCGTCGGGGTGTCAAACCCCACAAAACTGAGTTAATCAAGGGCACCAAATCTTTTCTGATGAAGCTAAATAGTTTCATCTAAACAAAATTTAGCATACGGGAAAGAGTTCGAAAAAAAGGCTTTTAAAAAAATGGGGACTTCAACCCCGAATCAGTCACTGGCTCTCGGTAAAAGACCGATACTGTGATGGCAGTTAATCGTGACAGATCAGCTTGCTGATTAATTAGCGAAGCACTTTGCAGCACTGCCACTAGCAGTACTGGAAATCTTCAGTAAATAAATAGCTTGTTCCTCTGTTATGTCAACCGATCCACTTCTTTACCGATGGATCAAGGACAAATGATGGGGTAGCTTGGGGCGTCTTCTCAGATAGACTGAATCTGAGTCTCTCTTTCCGTCTTTCTGATGTAGCGCAATTTAAGGAATTCTTATAATGGCCTCAGAATAATGTTATATTCGCCGAGGATTTGCGAATCTTTTCCAAAAAGCACGCGGCCAGCAGTGCCTGGATTTAATTTCTATAAGTAGCAGTAGACAGCCGATCGTCCCCAAAGGAGATTTCGAAGCAATTCAACATTCACCTATGCTGGGTGCCAGGGCATAGCAACTTTCCAGGCAACTGCTAGGCTGACGAACTTGTCAAACTTGGAACTACTCTCTCAATCTTGCCTAAAAAAGGTCCTCAGGTATTCCAAAATCTACATGCAAACTCATTCAAAATTCTCGAATTCTCGGTACCTGTCTAGTTCCGAGACAAGTTTGATAGCTCTTAGTAGATCAAACATTCTGCTACAATCGGTGTCATAACAGGACACTGCCTGATAGGTAAGTATGCAACAAGGCTTGTTTTTTATTCTTATGCATTTTGGTGGAGCTGTACGGATAAGGAGGATCTTCTCTGAACTCGCCCCGCTCTCTCTAGGGCACGAAATCTTCACCTTGGAGTTGGAGTTCTTTTCTATAATGATCTTAGCTATCTACTAGACACAAAATGTCTCTCACGCATATGTAGCTCAAAATGGTTCAACGATTTGAGAATCTTTTATAGATCGTGGTACATAATGCACCTACATAGCCGATTTCTTTGAAACCGACTGTCACTTCAACCCTTACTGTCACTTCAACCCGACTTTGGATAATAAGCCTTATAGCCCCTGGACATTCATTCATTCATTCATTCATTGATTTACGGTGACCACTTATCCTTAGAAGGGTCGCGGAGCGAGGGCGGTTAAATGGTCCTTCCATATCATTCCCGATCCTCCGACACCAACTCAAGAGACACAGCGCGATCCCCGGATGGGTCTCGGTGATGTTCTTAACCTGATCGCACCATCTGTTTCTTGGCCTACCAGGGGGGCGACGCGATCGCATCTCGGCTAACATGACCTGTCCAGTCTGTCATAGGGGCATACGAACAACGTGTCCAAACCATTGAAGAATTGATCGTTCCACTTGGAGAAGAAGCTGCTCAACATTTATATTCCTACGAATAATACTGACGTTTCTCACTCAATTCCTATAAGAATCACACCAGGAACGCTGACTCTTTTGGCCATTACCCAAATTTCATGACTATTGATGACGGTTGGAACGAACACGGAATTTAAAACTGAGATCTGTGCTTTCACTTCAAGCTCAGCTTTTCTTATTACTGACCGGCTGGCGCAGTTCCTTTAGTATTGCTCCAGCTTGACCAATCCTACAGGATAACTCAGTGTACTCCTTTCATCTTTCGTGAAAAAGACCCCGAGATACTTAAACTTCTCTTCCTGTTTCAATGCGATTCCAGTTATGTGCAGGTTACACTGCACAAGAGTTCGGGAAATAAGAATCACTTCGGATTTGACGTTACATTTCACGTTTACTTTAATTCCAGCCTCACCACAGATGACAGCAAACCTATCCAGTGCTCGCTGAAGTTCCTCCTCGGACAATGCCAAGATAGCTAAATCATCTGCGAAAAGCAGATGGCTTATCCTGACGCCAGCCATTTCGAAAGGTTTTTCACCAAAACTGCGTTTCACCATCCAGCCCATATATGCAGAGGAGAGGCAGTAGGACACAGCGCTGGCGAGGCCCATCGCACGCAGCAAAAGGATGGGATTTGACGCCATTTATTCGAACACAGCTTCTGATGCGGAACCATACAATGACCGATTGGCTCTCAGAAGATGCCCAGTCATTCTCCCCTCAAAAAAATACAAAAAAATTTTTTACTTTGCATAAGGTTTTCTTAGCGGACTGCTACGTTGTCCGTCCGTCCACCCGTCCAATCGTGTTATAAATTCTGAACGGTAAGTCGTAGAAAGGCAAAATTTGGTGTGCTTTTAAACTCCGGATTTCCGGATTTTATTTTAGTTAAAGTTTGAAATTTCATGCTAAAATGGATTAAAGGTTTTTCAATACTTTTTTTTAAGAAGATAAGCAGGCCAGAACAAGAAAAGCAAAACTTAAGTTAAGAAAATACTAAACTTAAATGAAAGTGTTTGAGGCCATAACTTTTGAACCGCTTGGTGCACAAAGATAATATTGAGCACACGTATAAAGCAACACAAAGTAAACCAAATTCTTAAGTCATGTTTTCAGAAAAAGTTTTAATACTGCCGTTTTTACGCATTTTCACAAGTCAATTTCGCAAGTCACGAAAAAACGTGTGTCCCGGTAACGGTCCGTGTAACGGTAAAAGCCATCTTGTTTGGATTTAGTTCAAGTACAAAGAGTACAATAGGAAAGCAAGCTGTGTTAAAAAGTTTTCAAATTGCCGTTTTTGGCCTTAGTTTTTCAAAGCTATTTTGAAAAACAAAATATAATAGGAGCTTGTTTTACCGTTTTCGCATAATACCGTTGGCCACAGAATTTAAAACCAACATCCAATGCTAGCACAGGTAGTTAAGTTTTCCCTTTTGCTATTGGGAAAAAGTCTAACGAGAACTGAAAAAAAAAAATTCAAAATAGTTGCTGCATGGACTTGAAATTTAAGAAATTATAAAAAAAGGTCAAAAGAACGTATACCTCCCCCTCAATCTCCTAAACGGTATACAGTATAACTTTGAAATAAATAACAGGCATAGTCCATCTTCTGAGATTTCATGTTAAGTTAAACCAAACTTCGAATATTCAAAAACTTTAAAGATTTGACTCAAAAACGTTTTTACAAAAGTTGCTAGTCTGTTAACGGCAATGACGATCTAATTAAAATTTGGCGTTAATCTAATTTAAATTTTGCGTTTACAACGCAAGTTTGCTGCATTTAAAAATTTTGAATATTGCCGTTTCAAACCTTAAGTTTTTTGTTTCTATTTAAACAAAGGAATAGAAAGCAACATGTTCTACCGTTTTATCAAAACTCTATGTCCGCAGAATTTTCGAAAAATGTCCAATGGAACGCAGCTGATTATTAAATTAAAAAAACCGACCTTACGGTAATTCAAAAATAAAATCTAAATTGCTGTTTTATGGATTTTAAATTTAAAAAGTGGTAAAAAAGGCGTGGGGCGTGGCATCCACCCCTTTTCAATAACATCGTATTTTTTTTATATTTTTTATCAGAAGTGGTAAAAGTGGAAGTGGTGATACACGTGTTGATTGCATTTTCATATTAAAAATTTGGTTTATACTTAAAAACGCCTCCAAAAGTGGGCGCGGTGAAAATTTATTCAATTGATTTGATAGCTTACGCACATATCTGAACATTTGACACTGCAAGTTTTTTGGATTTAAAGCAAATGTATGAAATAAAAACCGTTTATTCGAATGCATATGAAGTATGACCACGCCTACAAGGGGGCGGTATTCGCTTTTTTTTTAAGTGTCAATCACGATACACTTAAGCGAGGATATCGCATACCAAATTTCAGCTTCCTGCGACAACTTTGATTTTTCATGCTATTAAGTAAAGTGGGCGTGTCAGTGGGCGGATTTCAAAAAATTTTACACTTGTACTGCTTCGGGACCTAGAAAGAACAGATATCAAGTTTAAAGTTCCTAGCTAAAAATTTTAGGCCTAAAAACTACCGACAGACGGACGGACGGACGGACGGATGGACATGGCTCATTCGACTTACAATTCGGTCTCGATCATATGCCCTTTAGGTCTTGGGGTCTACGGTGATTATTTCTCTGTGTTACAAACTATGAATTAAACTTAATATACTCCTATCCTATGAGATGGGGTATTAACACCCATATAGAACCCGGTTATTCAATATGCATTCATGCATATATGCATATGCATTCAAAAATATCCTTAAAACTGAAAATCATCGGGCCCATCAGAGACAGCAAAAATGTCCATTCACACTCTGCGGTGTCAAACCTAATCGAAATGATGGACCCCTTTGTTCTAGATTGCATTACTCAGTATTGTCATTTGTGATGCGGCCTACAACCTTATCTGACAGTGATTTATTTGTTTGCAAATGAGTTGCAGGAAAATTTAATCTAATGTCAATGCCTATAACTATAACGCTCTTACCGAACAACACCATTTCCATGTACTTCATTTCTTGTAATCCCTCGTATGTCACCTCGTTGTTGTACCTGCTTGTCACCTCGTTCACTTCTTGTCTCAATTTCTCCTGTATCTCTTGGTTCAGTGCCAATTCGTATAATGTGAATCCCATTGTTGTCGATGAGGTATCGAACCCAGCCAGGAAAAACAAAAATGCTTGCGCCGTAATTTCATTCATCGTCAGTCCGGCGATATCCTCTCCGTTCTCGCCTTTTGCACCCTTTTTCAATTCAATCAACAGATTCATAAAATCATTCCGGTGTACATTGTTCTGTTCCCGATAGTCAACAGTTTCCTTGACAATCCTCAAATAGAAGTTAGTTATCTCGTCGTGAACTCTTTTGAGGCGCAAGAACTTGGCCACCCTCGGAAACAGCTCGCACACGAGGAACACCCATCGAGGACGTTTGAGTTCGAAAGTTTTCCTACCCCACACCCGGAACTCGGCGTTTGGGTCACGCAAACTGTTACACTCCAGGCCAAAGGCGCAATTACCAATGATATCCGTAGTGAAGCGTGCCGCATACTCCTTCATTTCGACGTCCGAGTCTGATTTCACCAGTTCGTCGAGCACACTAACTAGTTCGTTTCCGACGGCCATGACTGTGGGAAACATAAATTTCATTTTTCCGGACGTGAAAGTCGGCGACAATTTGTTACGCAACTTTCGCCACTTTCCGCCCTCCAGGGCGAACATGTGTGCAGTCAGTGGGTCGTCTCGTTCGTTGTAGTACATGCCACGGTCGTCAAAGTTACTAAAGTCTTTTATTAGAATGTTCTTCACCAAGTCCAGGTCCAGAATGAACGCAGCGGGTTTCGAAAACGAAAAGAAGCCCACAAACGGTCCGGTGCCCTTGAATTTATTGTAGTATTCGCTGATTATCGTATGGAAGTTTTTGGTCTTGCGAACCCCCGTCAGGTTACCGAAGGGTATGGCCGGCTTTTCGTGCATAATTTGCCTTTTCTCCCAATAGGCGTATTGGTTTTTCACTAGGTAATATAAAAGCGCCGCGATCGTGCCTATCGCGATAGACGCTAGCAAACCGATCTCACCGAAACCCATCGTGCCGCGATCAATGTCAAGCGAGAACTACGCTGCGAGTAGAGCTTCTCCTATACGCCTGCCTAGCCGTTGTAAACAAGACACAACTCATTAAGGGGCGGCTAAAGCTTTCGGTCATAAATAAATTGGCTTTTCGTTGCCGTTTTTTTCTTCCAAAAGTTCAATACAGCAGCGTGTCTGATAAGGTTTTTTTTTCTGTTTTGTTGATGTCATTAATCATTATTTAAAAAAAAAGTTTTTATTTTTTATTTATGAACTTTGTTTTTGTGTATTGTGAACGCGTGAGTCAATTATTATGAAACAGACCCGCAGGCCCACCCAAGATGACTGAAAACGTATAGGGTACGTCAGAAGCGACTCTACAGTAGATGGGACAAGGAAATGAACAGATCTTTGAGTTCAATTTGTGTTGATTGATCGAAATTGGTGAGATCAGTCAACCAAGGTAAAACGAAATCAATATGGAAATTGATATTGTTAGTTCCGTGACAGGTCAATATTTGCCTTTGGCTTGGGGCTCTAAGGTGGAAAAATGAATCTCTGACTCGATTTCATTATCAAAAGCTTTTGCAGATATTAACGATTTTTTGAGATTGACTATTTCAACATTCATAAGTTGTTTTGGTTCTGCCAGGCCATGAATAGATCAACTGCGAAGTTTTCTAAGTTTCTCCCTCTGCGGTTACTGGTCTTAAAATTGCATCTCCCCAAAAGCTAGGTAAAAGAAAATCTCAACAAAGTATGGTGTGGGTTACTTATTATCAAGGTTGTACCAAAATCAGCAACAAAAAGACCGTCAATAAATTTGAAGTCATACACGGAGCGGTCCGTCGGTGTTTGTTGAAGGTTAAGTTTACAATGCATAGTTTGTAACACAGTGAAATCCCCATAGACCCTTAAGAGCTTTTAAAGATATGATCAAAACCGACAGGTGAATCGATTAAGCCATGTCCGTCCGTCCGCACGTCCGTTTGTATGTGTGAAGGTTTTAGGTCTTCAGAGTCAAGCTAGAGGGCTGAAACTTGGTACACGGCTTGGTTCTTTTGTTTTTTTTTTTTTTTTTATAATGCACTCGCGAATATAAGGGATTGGATACCCTTTTTAATGTTACACATCTCACGAGCGGAAAGGATTAGAAGAAGAGGAAAAGGAGGAGAGGTACCGATGCACTCTTGTTTTGAACAGTTGCAAGTTGTATTGCGCAGGAAAGATTGACCGTGGGAGAACATTCCACATTCGCGTTGTACGGCTTATGAAAGAACCTCTAAACTTTACTGTGCGTCTTTAGGGGCGGAATGCAATTGGCTATTTCGATGGAACATTGGTTGTGAAAAAAGCGATAAAACAGTGAAAGACAAGATACATTACGTCGATGTTCTAATGAGTCAAAAGACTTCGCAATGTTTTTGTCTCCAACAAGTTTTAACGCGCGTTTTTGTATCCTATCTAGCAAGAGCAGTGCTGTTTTTGGAGCACCAGCCCAGACATGGGAATTATATTCCAACTTGGGGCGAATATATGCCTTATATAAAATAGCCAAATCAGAGGGGGTGAAATACTTCTTGCATCTTTTAAGGAAACCTAGGCATTTCGCAGCGTTCTTGGCGACGTCGAATATGTGGTCATTCCAACTAAGGTTGTTATTGACACACATACCGAGAATGGAAAGCGTTTCGGTTTCGTCGATGCAAGTGCCATTCATGGACAATGGCTGGGTGTTTCGGTTTTGCTTCAATGACAGAAGACAGCATTGAGTTTTAGAAGCATTAAACTCTACTCTATTTTGAGATCCCCATGATACAATGCTGTTAAGGTCAGAGTTTAATGAGTTTGACATACGCTGCCGTTCCAATTCAACGTCCGAAGAGCAGGGGCGCGGAACCGAGAACGAATATGAGAAACTGAGGTTACTGTCATCAGCAAAGGAGTGGATTGGATTAGTTGAAAATGAGGAAGAGTGTCGGAGACAAAACAGAGCTCTGGGGAACCCCAGCGTTTATTTTATGAACTGCGGACTTGAAGCCATTTAAAACAACTTGAATTCAACGGTTCGAAAGGTAATTACTAATCCATTGAATAAGAGATTCGTCCATTCCAAATGCACGCATTTTCGACAAGAGAGCTTGGTGCCAAACTCTGTCAAATGCTTTTGAAATATCAAGTGCAACAATCTTGCTTTCACCAAGAAGATGCATGGAATGGTTCCACTTTTCCGTGAGATATGCCATCAAATCACCAGTGGACCGTTTGCTACCGTATTGCCGGTCATTAAGAAGTTTTCGTGTTTCAAGATATTTCATAAGCTGATAGTTTATCAGTGTTTCCATGACCTTAGAAAGAAGGGAAGAAAGTGCTATTGGACGATAGCTAGAGGGAGAAGAAGAATCGCCTTTTTTAGAGACGGGCTGGACAAATGCTGTTTTCCATCTACTCGGAAAGAGACCTGAGGAGTAAGACCGATGAAAAAGCTTGCACAATGGTTTTGCCAGCGTGGAAGAACACCTCTTCAGAACAATCGGGGATATTCCATCTGGACCAGCGGATTTGTGAATGTTTAGATCTCAAAGTACTCTTTTGACTGCACGAGCGCGAAAGTGAATTTGTCCCATGGTATATTCGACGCGCTCAAGTGTAGGCGGGGACATTGCAGAATCAGGGAGCATGGAGCTAGCAGCGAAATGCGCTGCAAGTAGATTCGCTTTGTCTAGAGAGGTGACAGCTGGAATGTCATTGTAAACGAGTGTTGGGATGGAAGATGAGGCACAGTTTTTGACATTTTTGACGAAAGACCAAAAGTTTTTACTACCCTTGGGACAATGTAGTATTTTCTGCCTCAGCTTTTGGTCGTAATGGAATTTGACACGGCGAATATGAGCATTACAATCATTTCTGGCTTGTTTAAACTTTTTTCGGTTTACCTGTGATGGGTTGGTCTTGTAGGACCGAAAACATAACTCCTTTAACCTAATCGCCTCTTTACAGCTCGAGTCAAACCACGAGTTCTCCTTTGGTTTGATACTCTTAATCCTGTATGGGATAAAGGATCTCATACCAAGGAGAATGGTGTTAGTTATCATATCAGCAGCAGCATCTACGTTGTCATCGAGAAAGCACAAAGACCAGTTAAAACGACTGAAGAAGTTATTAAGGCCGTCCCAGTTGGCTTTCTCGTACCGCCACACTGTTCTTCTTGGAGTAATTTCCTTATTAGGTTGACTACCCAATAGGAACGTGGCTGATATGACGCAGTGGTCTGACGAGCCTAGAGGAGACAGTACATTCACTGTGTACTTATCGGGATGGGAGGTAAGAAACAAATCCAGAGTGTTGGCGGGATGATTGTTAATGTCGGGTATCCGTGTAGGCTCGTTTACAAGTTGCGTTAGGTTATTTAACGCGGCAAAGATCTCAACATACCTTCCTTCGGGTGTTGTCTGACCAGAATGTCGAAGCCACTTAGAATTGTGAATATTGAAATCGCCCGCAATCACGATTTCATTATTAGGATTCAAGGAAACAATTCTTAAGATGGAGTCGGACAGAGCATCAAACTCATTACAAGTTAATGCACTGCCCAAGTTAGGGCTTCTGTACACGAAACAGTAATGAATTGTTTGTCTACGGACGGTGAAATTTATCCACATGAAATTGAATTCCGGGTTGGAACAGGTGTTGAGTTGTGGAGGAATATGGTAGACAATATCATCACGAATATAAAAGGCGAGGCCACGATGTGGAAAGAATAATGGCTCTAAGCGATAACCAGGGAGTTTAAAACCCGGATCGGGTTGACCTGTTACAGGATCTATGCCTAATACCTGAGTTTCACTTAGCGCCAAAACAGCTGGGCTGTAAGTACAGACATGGACGTACGCTGCAATTAGGTTTTTCCGCAGCCCACGAATGTTGCAAATGTCGACACGGAAGTCACTCATCTGCGCAAGACAATACAACTGCTCGGAAACAATAAATAAACGACAAACACTAAGCTGGATTGTTGCGTGAAAATCCTCGCAAAGAAACACCACAACAATACTTTGCAAGTACTATGCCTGTACATAGCATTGTGTGGTAAATTCAAGCAAAAAAAATCATCAATTCTTTTCTTTTGTTGCACAGACAAAGTGTGAAAATTGGCTCAATCCGTCAATGGTCACGCCCACTACTGGCTTCAATGTGAGACAACCTCTATTTATCATTTTTTTCAAAAGGCCTTTTGGTCAAGTTAGACAAGGCACAGGAACTTAAATTTAGGCACTGAGCAATGTTGGCCTAAGATCTTTTACAAGGCAAGAATTGGACCACCCAAAATTCGACCATTCCCACTTTAAACATGTTAGATTTTTAAAAACCCGATTTCTCGGGAAGTTCACTCCAATATAACTTTTAAGGCTTTGGCGGTTTTTAGACATAATTTTAAAGGTTTTGGGATGTACCGCGTTTCCTGGTGACCACGCTTAATGTAACTTAAGCGAAACGTTCGGGGTGAGTACGGTTTGCACTCATACATTATTTTAACGCGGTACATACCAAAACCTTTAAAATTAAGTTGACTCCAAATCAAAAGAAAAAAATTTATGACAAATATTAAAGATGTTTTGTAAGTTTGTTCAAAGTTTTGAGCTCCGCCCACTTTTAAGGGGCGTTTTTAGGAAAAAAACTGTTTTTTTCTGAAATAATTTTCGCTTTTACCGTATTTTCTCATTATTCTAACGAAATTACAATTAATTGATATTAATTTTAAGCCTAGGCCCACTTTTAGGGGCGTGGTATTTACAAATAATATATGAATTCGGGCCAATAAACTTTAAGATTTAGTGTTATATGGTAAATGGGGTCGGGTATAGAAGTTTGTCACAGACAAACTCTTGCACTTACTCACTGGTTTTGTATTGATTTCTTCAAAAAACTGTTACAATAACATGTCTCCACCGGGAACTAGTCCGCGATTTACATAAATCTTCATTAGATCCTCTTCAAATCACGCGATTTACCACACAAATTTAAATCCTCTGGGCAAACGATTAAAAATAAATTCTCTCATAAATCCCATTCACCTTATTCACAAACCTATTTTATGCACCTTTTTAACAATTTGAGAATCAAACCAGTGAGTAAGTGCTACAGTGTGTACGCAGAAGTTACAGTCCGTAAAACGGACCGTTAAATACCCCATCCTATTCCACATTGTAAAATGCTGACGTCATAGTTATTTTATTATAAGATATTATTAGATTATAAGATATTTCCACAGATATTTCATAGTTACACTTAAATGTACGTAAAAATGCAATTTTTTGGTTCAAATTCAATATTTTTGAAAAATCGACCCCTAAAAGAGGGCGCGGCTATGAACTTTTTATGAACGAAATCTGGAATAAAGTCTCGTTTA
Organism: Neoascia interrupta; assembly: GCA_947623515.1. Classification (NCBI taxonomy): domain Eukaryota; kingdom Metazoa; phylum Arthropoda; class Insecta; order Diptera; family Syrphidae; genus Neoascia; species Neoascia interrupta. The sequence continues at coordinate 178,225,419 of OX392462.1, forward strand.
CCTAACTTTCTACTTTGTTTTGTTTCATGCTTTCCTAAATTAGGCTCAAGGCCAGTCGAAATTAAGTTTTTCTGGAAAATTTTAGGTTTTTCTTCAATTCTGCCTCCAAATGTAGGCGTGGCCCAAAGACTTGTATAAACAAAATGTGGAACTAAACGTTTTCTATATAAAATATTAAGCAAATTTTTTTCATTTCGAGCAAAAATATTGAGTAAAATGCATTTGAAAATTTACCCTTGAAATAGATGCCACGCCCACTAAGGGAGGTTTACCAATAAAATTTGTCTTTTTTGTGTCCCACATTCATTAGGAGATGCTACATGTCAAATTTCAGCCTTTTAGAACGTCTTACAGTTTTGAAAACTCTGGAGGTAGTTGCACATTTAGACCGATTGTGGGTGTGTCTTTGGGCGGAAATCAAAAATGTTTACACTTGTACTGCTTCGCATGACGTGGACCTTACGTACGAAGTTTCAGCACCCTAGCTCGAAATTTAAGGCCTAAAAACATGTGACATACAGACTGACGGACGGACATGGCTCATTCGATTCAGAATTCGTTCTTGATCATATGCCCTTAACGTCTTGGGGGTTTACCATTATTATTTCAACGTATTACAAACTATGTGACAAACTTAATATACCTCCTATCCTATGGGATGGGGTATAAAAAGGAAACTGAAACTGTCACAAATACGTTTTCTATTGAAATGTTCACAATGGAAATCTTTTTTCGCTCCCAGGAAATGACATCGCCACTCTCTTTTGAGAGTCAAAATGGCGGAAAAAAAGAGCTCGTGTCAAACTAATCCTATATTTGGCCGGTGGGGCCACTTTGCGATTTATTTTAAATCGTCTCCTGTTAATCCTCCTTTTATTGCTGGTGGAGACATTGTATTAGGGTGTTTTTTTTTGAAAGATTTATGTGTTAGCTTAACGTTTATATGGCAGTGCTTGCGTCAAAAAATTTGATTGATGTTGCATCATTTTAGTCAGTCAACTATAGTGTTTTCAAGCATATCTCGGAAATCATTTACTACTTCAAAACTGATAAAGCTCTTATTTCAAATCTTAAAAGATGGACTACTCCCGTTATTTAGGTAAATTTTTTACCTTTTATCGTTTCGGTGATAGAGGGGGACAGAAACGTTTTCTTGATGGCTCCTCCATAAAACAGCGATTTCAAATAAATTTTTAACTACAGTTAGACTTTTTTCACTATGACAACCATCTGCGCTCGCGTTGGCTCCTTTTCTTTAATTCTGCGAACATGGAGTTCCGAGAAAATGGTAAAAGATTTTGTTTCTTATATCGTTTGTTTAAATGTGCTTGAAATTGCATTGGAAACGGCAATTTTGAAACTTTTTAATGGGATTAACTTTTTATTGAGATGCTCGAAGATTCAAAATAAATATTTTTGGAAATGGTTTTATGTTTTCGAGTTAATTCTCTGAAGTTTTTGAAACTTGTAAATTCGCTTCAATTTTCCTTAAATTTTGGATAGTTTCTGATACCTGTAATTTTTTTCATATGATTTCTCCATATAGCACCGGAGATAAGGACACACACGTTGCTTTATACGCGCGCTCAATATCGGCTTTGTGCTTTGAGCGGTTCAAAAGTTAGGGCTTGAAACACTTTGAAAAACGTCATCAATTTTTAACTCTTTATCTCTCATAAACCTGTGAATATTTTCAAAAATTAAATTTTTTATTTAAGCTCAATATTTTCTTGACTTAAGTTTCCAATTTTTGGTTCTTGCCTACTAAGCTTCTTAAAAAAAGTACCTACAAACTTTTAGTTTTTTTTCGTATAAAATTTCAAACTGTAATTAAACTGTTATGTGTGCATGAAAAAAATTCTCTGACTATTCCCGGAGTTTATAAGCACACCGAATTTCGTCTTTTTATGAATTACCGTTCAGAAGTTATAAAGCGATTGGACGGACGGACAACGTACCTAGCGATAGCATAAGAGGTCATTTTTCGGACCGCTAAAAACGAAGATTGTGCAGAGTTTAAGGAATTTATGATATAAGGTAAACTATGGCATAAGCCCTGGTAGGATCAAAGGAAGAATAGGTCAGTATTTCGAATAAGTTTATTTAGGTTAAGTTAGAGCTTAAGTTAGTATAAGGATATGGGATTTTAACAAGTTTCTTGGCGTGGTTAAGGCTTATTTTTGAGTAAAATATACATCCTTGGGCACACATGTATTTTTGTTTGTTGCTTTCATCTATACTTTTAGTTTCTGGTGAGGATTAAGTTTAAGTCAAAAAGCTACTAAAATTGGTTAAAAAGACTGGCTGGCTATCATAGAATTCAAGCCAACCTTGGTCATAATAATATTACGGACCCCTTGGTCATAATACCCACGTGGTGTTACAATGGGCCTACTTTTTGACCTAAGTGCATTTAATAAGCCACTTTCCTACCTACCTAGCTACCTAAAGTTAAGCTTCTCTCTTTCATCTTCCGTTAAGATTTTATAATGCATTACTCTTTTGTTTGCAGACTACGTGGTGCAGTGTGCAGCGAAGAACCCTTTTCTACCGACTAGTTTATCAGAGCGTGCCGCAGTCCCTCACACTGTCTTCAAGCTAGCCAATGGCCCCAACCCTACTAGCAACAATGGCGCCCAACAAAGGATTCGAGCACGACACACATCAAGAAACCAAGAAACTATTTTACAGAATCTAAGAGCTTTTTGGCGAGATATAGGTTATTTTAGATAAATGGGTTGATCTAGGCGAAACGTTCCGCGGCTCATCATACTTGGGTTTGTGGCCATTGTGATGACTTTATGAAACGAACTTTGGAGAAGATAGGTTATTGGTGCATTTGAAATTCTGGGATGTCATGGTAGATGCTCTTTTCCTCTAGACTAGGATTATGGAATAGAAAGTGAGGTTTGTTCTCACGGCAATTCATATCTTAACATCTTCTGCATATATCGTCATTTTTAAGACTCATTTTTTTAACAAGATGCCTCAGAAGATTGCGATTAATATATAGATTCTTATAAGAATAATAACTAACACCTTCAGGGTCTTTCTGACTCTCAATGAGCGTGTTGTTATAAGAGCATACTAAGTCCAGTACTTACATACTAAGTGTGCTTCCCCAAGTCTGAAAAAGCCCCTTAATGGATGATATTTAAGTTTGTTTACTGATTTCTTTGGCGCCCATCATTCTGGCAATATTGTTACCCCACTTATGAAAGGTTTTATATGGGATTTACTAAAGAATAGAGATAGTGGGTATTTTTCTTTGATAAAATAGTTTCATTTTCGCTTTGTCATTGTACATCAGTACATAATAATTATTGACTTTAGTGACTTGTAAAATATTTTAATATTCGAAGACATTTTTCGTGTGTTCTGGTGGCCCGTGATGTGTAGAGGGGCTTTCATGAGTTTGTCAATGTTGAGTTTGCAGCAAACTTAGGTATATGAGAGACAGTAATAATTGACAGCTGTCACCGACACTATCTGTTGGCTCAGGCTTTAAACTAAAACCGCGTGGGCTAAATTGCAACTCGATATATGAGTCAATTACTTTCCCTCCTACATCTAATTACTTCAATGCTGCCGATGCTTTGACAGATTTCTTCTTTGTTAAGTGGCTATTTAAGCCATGAATCATTTCGCCACAAAACGCTACACAGAAAAGAGTACAAAAAATGTATGGGTTGGAGAATTATGGGGACGCGTCAACATTGACTTATATTATTCTTAATGTGAGAACGTAACCGTTCTATGTTGACATTCTGTTGCATTTCCAAAACTGTCTAGACCACCGATTCTCAAACTTATTGAACTGTGGAACCCTGTACAGGGTACAAGACCCAGATATATAGGGTCCAATCTCGAATTGCGTTTTAATTTTTGCATAGTATTCGCTGAAAAGCCTGCTTCACAGCGATACATTGTGACGATCGGTCTCGATCACATCTCTGAAAGGTCTTAGGGGTCTACGGTGATTATTTCTCTGCTTAACATACCATGCATTAAACTAAATAAACCATAAAACAAAATACCCGACCACACAAAAAAAAAAAAACTGCCACGCCTCCAAAAAGTGGGCGGGATGTAAAAATATACCTGTTGAATGCTTTATACTGGGTGGTTACATACATTTCGGCTTAAGACTCCGCCTTTTAAACCAATAAAAATCATTTTCTTTACGCCACACCCACAAAATTGGGCGGAGCCACATACAATACACACAAAAGTTAGAATATGCTAATATCTACAGCTTTTGTCATATATTTTTTTGTCAAATTTCATATAGATATATTTTTTGAAAAACATAGCCATTTTAATCTAAAATCCCTTAAAAATAGGGCGCGGTCAATGAAAAGGCTAAAATATTTTTTGGCTACTTCAAAGACAATTGCAAGGCTATGTCACATATCAGAAATGAATGCGCTAGCACTATTCTAACATAGCTAAAATTTAGAAAATTTTTTTTTTTTTTAAATTAGAGATGGTCGCACATACAGGCCTGTAGTGGGCGTGTCTGTAAGCGGATTCAGCTAATTTTCAAACTTGATCTGGTCCAATAGACTTCCAGCCAACTCACCAAATTTGAGCTCTCTACCTTAAAATTTAAGGCCTAAAAGTTGTTTACATACGGACGGATGGACGGACGGACATGGCTTAATCGACTCTCCTGTCGGTCCCATTCATTTCTCTAAAAGGTCTTAGGGGTCTTCGGTGATTATTTTACTGCGTTACAAACTATACATTAAACTTAATTTACCTTGGGTCGGGTATAAGAAGGGCATAAAAAAGTCCTCTAGAATTTCATCGTATCCGCATGTGCTGAAGATTCGTTTCTTACCATATGTTTTCCCATATTTTTGAACACTTTTTTGCAGAATCTCAATTGGAGAGGGCGACCCTTAGCATTTATTACAACCTGCAAAACTCTATCAAGGGCTTTTTCAAATCAGTTGGCATTCTTTTGGAGTTTCTGGCGCACAATTGGACGCCTCCCCGGGTGGACCATTTGTATATGGTGGGTATCGGTATGGAAAATACCTGGGCAGACCAAAACCAGCAACAAAAGAAAAATCCAGAAGCGTCTGTCTCAAAATGAGCGGCTTCCTGGTCGGCGTCTGTTATCCAGGTAGGGCCGGCCGAGTACAAAACACCTTTTCCTCTTCCAATGTGCAAATGGAATGGACAAAAATTAAATGCTTGCCAGATGTTTTTATGAAATACTCTGCTGGTTATACTATTGTTTTTCTCCGTTAAGGCATAACACTTGCGGGGGTAAGCTTTGGTGTTTGATGGATCGAGAACTACTTACTTCATCTTTTCTATTCGTTAAGTATTTTATTTCCAATCGCGATGTGCTACGCATTTTGAGGGTAGTCACAACCCCTTGAACACAAGGTAGTTATAAAAAAAAGCTTCTGTGAAACGCCGTTTCGGAACGGGGGGTGTAGACAATCTTTCGGCAGAATATACTATTAGCGCATAGTCTAAAGCTATGGGAAGTTACTTACTGCCACTGGATGGATGCCCCTGTGACAGTAGTAAATTTAAGAATGTCCTTTAGATCCATATTTTTTAGATCTTCGAGCTCGTCAAAGTTGGAACTGCCAAGGGGATTCTACCTTTTATGCTGATTGAGGCTGAGCATTCGTATAGCGGTGACGAAAAGATTGAATTTTTTCAACTTTCCTGCAGCGTCTGTAAAAATGATTGTGCATGTAAGGGTAGCCGGTATACGCGTGGACCCACAGCATAGTGCCCCATTCGGACTCGAGTAACACCTCCTCCAATCCTTGGTCGGCCACAGCTTCCGTGTTTGTCTGCACGTTTCAAGTTCTGTCCAACGACGGTAAGTCCTGGTGACCTTCTTCACTGAATTTTCCATGGATGTTTACTGGATATTTCCCATATATGGCGCATGGGAATACCGTGTTTGTTTGGTATTCGGCATGGGAAACAAGTTCAGTGGAGAAGCTGACATATCACCCGGGTAAATTGTCATTACTGTCTCGATTTAAACTACTAGGTAGCGAACCTCTAGGTACAAATATTGTTCCTAAGAAAAAAGCCCAGATTGATTGAGTTCAAAGGAAAATAATAGATTGAAGAACGAAATAAGCTCTACTTGTCCTTGATTTGGTGCAAGCACCTGTTTTTAGACCTTATCAGGACATAGTCAGCTGGTATCTTAGCTAAACACCTCCACTGTTCCGAAAGCCTTTTAGACGCATACGAACAGTTTGTTCAAGCCCCCTTTGGAGAAGTAGTTGCTCAACGTTGGGACTTCCACGATTACCTATACTAACGTTTCTCACTATCTTCTCTTATCCCCGATATTATTTTAAATACAAGGTCAGTTTTGTCTAATTAAAAGCCGGCTTCAGTTTGGCTTAACCTTAATTGATTTAAACAAAAAAAAAAATGGCATCTAAATCTTTTGTATCTTTTTTGATAGGCACTAGTTTCGCTTGTTGGTGTTAGGACAGCGTTTTACTTTTTGGATCTTTTCCATAGACTTTCCTGAATTACATGTGACATTATTTATGTTCCAGCATTTATGCTTAGAATCGAGGATTTGAAATACGTTACCAACATCGGAGTTGAGTTTCTTATTTTGTTAAATACTGTATGGGGGCTTGTCTCGAAGTGCTATCTACGAAGAAAATTGACCCTATCTGATGTGAGATCTGAGATCAGATCGCCACAAAAAAGGTCTTGTAACTACTAAAAGTTAAAAAGCTTCGTTCCTAGAATTGATCCTTGGGGAACACCAAAGAGTAACCTCAGTCTATTTGTTCTGCTTTATGGATCCGATTGCTGGACAATAAGCGTAAAAGGAGAAATTATGCTCGACTCTTTCGGAAAAAAAAGTTCTATGAAGAGTATATTGTTCTGTCTGCGAGGAGAGAGAACGGTATGAAATACAAACACAAACTTAATGAGTTTTACCGAGGTGTGGATGTGCTAAAAAATAGCCAATATACGAAGACTGGATTGGTTTGATCACTTCGAGCGGATGGGCAATAACGCTCCAAACACGAGGCGCTCCGAATCGAAGCCGCAGGTTCAAGATAGCCAAGAAGATCGAGCCTTTGTTTGAAAGATCCAACTCATAACAGATCATAATTGAGTTGAGGAAGAAATGCAAAATAGTGTGTTGAAGTGTACATATAGATCGCAGAATGATTTGACCCTTCAAACGAATACTTACGTCATGGATAACAGACAGATTGATAAATCTGATAAGCCAAACTTATAGTGGTTAAGACCTAAAACGAAAGAAAATGTGGGAGGGTAAACTATTACGTGATCCAAACCCTAACAGGGTATGTATTTTTCAACAAGTGCCTCAACAAAATCGGGGAAAAAGACAGCGCAGGTTGCCAATCATGGGCACTCCGACAAAGATGACGCAAGATGACGAAAAGATTATCTTTGACTGTACCAGGTGGTCAGTGCAAAGAACGAGACTTGAGATGGAGATAGGCAGCATCGCCCCAGAAAATGTTTCATGTGCTAAAAAACGACCAATTTTTTTGCCCCAGAAAATGTGGTCAAAAAAATAATCTCCAGAGACATAAATTTGTTCCTTTACCGAAGAAGTCTTGCGAACTAAGAAGAGGGAGGAAGACGTACAGATGTCTTCTCCAAATATACACTTAAGCTAAACCTAGTAAGACCATAAGCCCATACAGGTACAGAAGAAAGTGAAGAAGTCGGTTCTTTGGGGAAAGAAAATGACACCACCCTGACGTAACGCGAAAGTAATCCCGCAGAGTGGTTGGTCAATAAGGAAAAGGTTGTGTTTTTACACCCCATCCCATAGGATAGGAGGTATATTAAGTTTGTCACATGGTTTGTAACACAGTGAAATAATAATGGTAGACCCCCAAGACCTTAAGGGCATATGATCGAGACCGAATTCTGAATCGAATGAGCCACGTCCGTCCGTCCGTCTGTATGTCACATGTTTTTAGGCCTTAAATTTTGAGCTAAGGTGCTGAAACTTCGTACGTGAGGTTTACGTCATGCGAAGCAGTACAAGTGTAAACATTCTTGAAATCCGCCCGAAGACACGCCCACAATCGGTCTAAATGTGCAACTACCTCCTTCAGGGTTTTTTAAAATTGTAAGGCGTTCTAAAAGGCTGAAATTTGACATTTAGCATCTCCTAATGAATGTAAGACACAAAAAAGACAAATTTAGTTGGTAAACCTCCTCTTGTGGGCGTGGCATCTATTTTAAGGGCAAATTTTCAAATGCAGTTTCCTCAATATTTTTGCTCAAAATTGAAAAAAAATTGCTCAGTATTTTATGTAAAAAACGTTTAGTTCCACATTTTGTTTATACAAGACTTTGGGCCACGCCCACATTTGGAGGCAGAATTAAAAAAAAAAACTAAAATTTTGCAGAAAAACTTAATTTCGACTGGCATTGAGCCTAATTTAGGAAAGCATGAAACAAAAAAGGTAGCAGGTTAGGTAAACGAGACTTTAGTCCATATTTCGTTCATATAAAGTTTTTAGCCACGCCCCCATATAGGGGTGGATTTTTTAAAAATATCAAATTTGAACGAAAAAACTGCATTTTTGCGTACATTGGAAATATTTTTGGTTTGTAATAGGGGGCGGTTGGACCACGCCCCTTTTCGAAGTTTGCATTACTTATAAAATGTCAAAAAATAACTATGCCATCAGCATTTTACAATGTGGGATAGGATGGGGTATTCAACGGTCCGTTTTACGGACTGTAACTTCTGCGTACACACTGTAGCACTTGCTCACTGGTTAAATGAGTGAGAAAGGTCGGCTTCGCATTAAGCGTTCCACAGCATTTAGTAAAAAAAAAACGAAAACCTGTGGACCCTTGCAACCTTCAGAAAAAAGATGTCGATTTCATTTTGAATGCTTATCCGGGACATAGCCTAAACCGAGCACGTGTATCGTGATGTGAGAAAGGATTTTAAGGAGCTCATCACATACTTACCCGAAGACACTATTGCAAATGCATTCGATTATGCTGGAGTTTACAAAGTTGGTGAAAAGGACTTCAGCATATCCAGAAGCTAAGCTTCATTCGTCATTTTTCAAATGATTTTCATATCATCTGCTGCTTGATCTGCGCATATCAATTGCGCTTCTTGATTGACGCTTTATCGTAAAGGTAATCCGAATCTTCATTTAATTAATAACTGCATCGATCAGTCTGGGATACCGGATACATCAAAGAATATGGAAGCAACCAATTAAGTCTTCCCCAAAAAAAAAAGAAAGAAAAAACATCATCATATCGCTGACAGGCCTCGATGTACCTGTGGCAATATGCAAATGCACGCATGCCATATCATCAGAAATCTTGATTCAAATTTGGCAAATTGAGATTCAAAATTTCATTGAAAATATATTGTTTGCATACAGGATTTATTACATTTTCGCCTTGTTTTCCATAAACGTAACACAATCATAAATCCATTCGACGATTTTATTTTTGCACATGACAGACAGGATAAGCGAGTCCTTCCAGGCGCAAAAATTGAATAAACCACTCCGAGTCAGTGTTACACCTGCTGTGTAACCGAGATGAATAAATGATATCGAATTACATTATTGATTTTTTTTTTTTCGGTCCTCACAAGCGACACGCGATGTGTCCTTTAGATATACAGTAGCTGGCAGGTAGGTGTAGGTATATTATGTTTATTGAAAAACAATTGTGAATGTGATTTTTTTTTTTGGCATGACGCTAGGATTTATACTCCCATATTTCGTATGGGTACGGGAGAATTTTTGTTTTTTTCGTTAGAAATAAGCGACAAAATATTTAAATTTCAGTCTTTGAGTCTACGGGGATTGAGTCAAATCAATAAAAAAAAAATATTTGCTTTGCCCATGGCGGGTTGGTTTCTTATTAAAAAAAATTCATAAATTTTATGCTAATCTAAAGCGTAGAAAAGCGTTTGATTTATGGAATTTTAATGCGTCGCTGATTAATAGAACTGACCAAAGATCGAGGAGGATTGCGGTGGTGAAGTCTTTAAAAAGCCATTTAAATTTGTTCATCAAAAGCTACGGGATTCCTTATGAGGAAAAACTAAATTCGGCTGTGGGGAGATTTCGTTATTGTCAAACGCAATTGCCACCCTGGTTTGTGACAATTTAATGGAATTCGAAACCCCTGTGCCTGTCCTTGAGGGAACCTGTCTATATGTTCTATACGTTATAGAAACTAAGGGTCTTTTTTGGCTCAGTATGTAATCAGACGTTTGGAAAATGTCCCTGTCAGATTAGATTTCAGAAATTGATATTTCACTCAATTTACCTTCCTGGACATGAAAAATTATTCTCTTTGCCCGATTGGGTATATGCTGCAGACAAAGACATGACGTCGCATACGTGTAGTAGATTCGTAGGGTTAATTTATTTGTTGGTATCGACTATATCGAGATACTCAAGTTTTCGGGCCGGGGGAAGCCTTTTGTAGGCCATGCCCAAAAAGCTCACCGGAGATGCTATTTTCGTGGATGGCAAGATGAGTGCGACCTGGTATCGAATATGCCGAATTACTCTGCTGGTAAACAACATCTGCAGGCCCCTTAAAATTACAGCAGATTTCCATGATTCACCTTTAAACGAGTAAATACCTGTTTATGGTTGAATGACTCGAGAAATAGTTTATGTTTGTTCTTACCGAGGGTAAACAATGCGTCTAAATATTCAAATCATTTCGACGAGTAATCTTATCTTGTTTGGATTTATCTAAGTATTAAGGACTTTAATGAATGTTAAATTTTGCTGCTCCACATTAAATGTAAATATTTTGCCGGTTTACCATTTTATGACTTCTAAGGCAAAAATCAAAGAAACGAAAAAAAGACACATCACAGCCATTACTCGGGGCTTTCTTTTTTCTTTTCAATAAAAAATAGACTTTATGGTAATTATAAACCTAAAAGCCGTGCAAGGATACACGTTCTACGTTCTAAAGGTGCATAAAGCACAAATCAAAGAAACCGGCATAAAAGAACCACTTTGTGTCGCCACATGTTTGCTAATAAAAAAAAAAAATAAACGCAATACCGGCTCCCTGGTGAACCGAAATTTATTTTCTCATATTTTCTCATTAACTTAATTGAAATAACGTACACCGTAAGAGTCACTAAAGAACGGTTATACATCCCAGCATGTGGTTGGTAGGTTGGTACCTACCTACCCACCTACTCTCTTGACAAAGACTGAGAAGTCAACCTATTTTCGCATCCACCTCATCAAACATATTGTCGTATAATATTTGCACAAGGATAAGAGGATTCGTATGTGTGAATGTATGTAGTTTGTATCTTGTAATACACACAAATACAAGTAGCTCTGTTTAAGCTCTAAGGAAGCCCTCGCTTGAAGAATTAAATATTATCATTCCCGCTTGTTAGAGTCGCTTATCAGTCTATGACGTGCACAGAACAGTGTGACCAGATATCTTAAAACTTTTTCTTTCCGTTAATTTCAATTGTTCCTGAAGGATGGATAGGAGTTTTGTTTCAAATGCCATCATGAACCCTACGTGTACATGTTTGAGGGGTTTTCAACATTATGGAGGGGTTCTTATTTAAAAAAAAAAACTTAGCTTTGGGTGTTTTGGTGACACATGAATCATTCTTTGACATTAGAATGCCCAACGGATTAACATTGTTACACTTTGCCGCCCTATAGCTGTGTATTAACTTGTAACGAGTTTGATGCTCTGTCCGACTCCATCTTAAGAATTGCTTCCCTGAATCCTAATAATGAAATTGTGATTACGGGCGATTTCAATATTCTCAATTCTAAGTGGCCTCGAAAATCTGGTCAGACAACACCCGAAGAAAGGTATGTTGAGATCTTTGCTGCGTTGAATAACCTAACGCAACTTGTAAACGAGCCTACACGGATACCCGACATTAACAACCATTCCGCCAACACACTGGATTTGTTACCTCCCACCCCGATAAAAACACCGTGAATGTACTGTCTCCTCTAGGTTCGTCAGACCACTGCGTCATATCAGCCAAGTTATTATAAGGTAATCAACCTAAGAAGGTAATAGCTCCGAAAAGAACGGTGTGGCGGTACGAGAAAGCCAACTGGGACGGCCCTAATAACTTTTTCGGTCGTTTTAACTGGTCCTTGTGCTTTCTCGATGACATCGTAGGCGCTGCTGCTGATATGATAACTGACACCATTCTCCTTGGTATGAGATCTTTCATCCCTTACAGGATTAAGAGTATCAAACCAAAGGTGAACTCGTGGTATGACTCGAGCTGTAAAGAGGTGATTAGGTTGAAGGAGTTTTGTTTTCGGTCCTACAAGGCCAATCGATCTCAGGTAAACCGAAAAAAGTTCAAACAAGCCAGAAATGACTGTAATGCTTATATTCGACCAAATACGACCAAAAGCTGACGCAGAAAATACTATAAATTGCCCCAAGGGTAGTAAAAACTTTTGGTCTTTCGTCAAAAATATTAAAAACTGTGCCTCATCTTCCATCCCTATACCCGTTTACAATGACATTCCAGCTGTCACCTCTCTAGACAAAGCGAATTAACTTGCAGCGCATTTCGCTGCTAGCTCCATGCTCCCTGATTCTGCGATGTCTCCGCCTGCACTGGAGCGCGTCGACTTTACCATGGGACAAATTCACTATCGCGCTCGTGAAGTCAAAAGAGTACTTCGAGATATCAACATTCACAAATCCGCTGGTCCAGATGGAATATCCCCGATTGTTCTGAAGAGGTGTTCTTCCACGCTGGCAAAACCATTATGTAAGCTTTCTCCTCAGGTCTCTTTCCGAGTAGATGGAAAACAGCATTTGTCCAGCCCGTCTCTAAAAAAGGCGATTCTTCTTCTCCCTCTAGCTATCGTCCAATAGCACTTTCTTCCCTTCTTTCTAAGGTCATGGAAACACTGATAAACTATCAGCTTATGAAATATTTTGAAACACGAAAACTTCTTAATGACCGGCAATACGGTTTTCGTAGCAAACGGTCCACTGGTGATTTGATGGCATATCTCACGGAAAAGTGGAACCATTCCATGCATCTTCTTGGTGAAAGCAAGATTGTTGCACTTGATATTTCAAAAGCATTTGACAGAGTTTGGCACCAAGCTCTCTTGTCGAAAATGCGTGCATTTGGAATCGACGAATCTCTTATTCAATTTATTAGTAATTACCTTTCGAACCGTTAAATTCAAGTTGTTTTAAATGGCTTCAAGTCCGCAGTTCATAAAATAAACGCTGGGGTTCCCCAGAGCTCTGTTTTGTCTCCGACACTCTTCCTCATTTTCATTCATGATCTTCTATCTGCTACCACTAATCCAATCCACTCCTTTGCTGATGACAGTTACCTCAGTTTCTCATATCCGTTCTCGGTTCCGCGCCCCTGCGCTTCGGATGTAGAACTAGAACGGCAGCGTATGTCAAACTCATTAAACTCTGATCTTAACAGCATGGGGATCTCAAAATAGAGTAGAGTTTAATGCTTCTAAAACTCAGTGCTGTCTTCTGAAGCAAAACCGAAACACCCAGCCATTATCCATGAATGGCACTTGCATCAATGAAACCGAAAAAAAGATGCAAGAAATATTTCACCCCCTCTGATTTGGCTATTTTATATGAGGCATATATTCGCCCTAAGTTGGAATACAATTCCCATGTGTGGGCTGGTGCTCCAAAGACAGCATTGCACTTGCTAGAAAGGATACAAAAACGCGCGATAAAACTCATTGGAGACAGAAATATTGCGAAGTCAATTGACTCATTGGAACATCGACGCAATGTCTCTTGCCTATCACTGTTCTATCGCTTTTTTTACAAACAATGTTCCATCGAAATAGCCAATTGCATTCCACCCCTTGAGACGTTCAACCGTAATACCCGGCATAGATCGAATGCACATCAGTTAACCCTTGAGCCCACTTTCGGACGCACAGTTAAGTGGAAATGGAATGTGGAATGTTCTCCCACGTTCAGTCTTTCCTACACAATTCAATCTGCAGCTGTTTAAAACAAGAGTGCACCGGTACCTCTCATCCTTTCATCCTTCTTCTAATCCTTTCCGCTCGTGAGATGTGAAACAACATTAAAATGGTAGCCAACCCCTTAATTCGCAAGTGAATTATAAAAAAAAAACACTTTGCCTGCGGGTTTTTAAAAAAAACTCAATTACTCACAACTTTCTTATTTCGTACAACTTATTTAAGTTTAAATCAAAAAGATTCCGCGATTAAAAATCAACACTTTATTCTAATTCAGTCGCTTTTACTTTTCTCAATGTTCACAATTCAACGATTCAAAAACCACAGTCACTGTTCGGGTCAGCTATCCGCCTATTTATACAAAATCAAAAAAGTTCTCAAAACTTCACTTTTGGTAGTTTTCCACTGCTACTTTTCCACTTGAGGGGAAATTTGAATATCAGTTTGTACATATTTCTCCTGGTACGGGTTCATACCGTTTCGGTTACCGCTACATCTCCTATTCCCCCCCCCCCCTCCAAGGTTAATTCTGACTTGAGCTACCTGAGGTACGGGCTTACACCGAAACGGTTAGCCTACTTCAGCGTCTTAACGAAGAATCATCTTCCGGCAACGGTCTTTACCGAAATCGGTTACCTCACCTGCACTCTCCAATCCTTAAGGCGGACTCTCACTGGGGCAATAGTAAACCAAAGATCTGAATTAGTTAAGCTCGACGCTAGGGAAGTATTTGTCCCTCACGTGGGGTGACGTAATTAGTAGTACTCCTACAGTAATTGCCATTCTCCTCATCTCTCCTCTCCCCACCATATCTCAGTGTTTTCTCTTACAGGGCTGGATCAGTGTGGGCTTATACCGCTTCGGCTGCCCTCACCTATTCACCCCCAAGAGATCACACATACTTATCACTGGTACGGGTTTATACTTCTCCAGTTACACCTACCTTTCCCCCAATTCTAACGCGAGTCGCCTGTAGTACGGGCTTACACCGAAGACTGTTACCCTACATCAGTTTCCTGCCTGAGAATGCCTCCCTACATCACACCGAATCGGTTACCACTGCGCTTCCCATCCCCGAGGATAATTCTTAGCAGAGAAGCAACAGGTTTGGACTCATATCGAAATCGGTTGCTCCTGCCGGGCTTTCTCTCATATAGGAACTATTCCTCACTGACCCCTTACCCCCTCCTCGACCTCAAGCAACTCCCCCCCAATCAGTAACAACAAAGCAAATTCCCATCTAGAGTCCGACAGTTACGAGCCCACCCTTTCTTCAGGAGGTCTCTCACTGGCCCCCCTCAAATCTGCTCACAGCGGTTCATACCGAAACGGTTATTCCTAGCCTTTATTACGATCGGGTAGGTCTCAACCAATCAAACTTTGATTGGTGACCTTTGGTACAGGTGTATACCATCACTGGTTGCCTATACCCCTCCTATCCAAACGGGTAGTCATCATTTAGGTCCTCGGGCTGGTAACTCCGGTCCTACAAGTGGTACCACAATGGACATCCTTTGGTCTAAGTGTGTCCCTGCCCAGCGGGGACAGCCACCCAGCCTAACCTAACATTGATGGTTTCTGTGCATTATATATGCAGAGAGATCATGTAGGCTACTTGCACACCCGAGATGGAAGTGGGCTATGGTGCAGATGGTAGCACCTATGACCGACAATTGGGAAGCCCTGGGTTCGAATCCAGGTCCAACCAATCATCTTTTTATTTTTTATTTATTGTCAACATGTCTTGTTAAATAAATTATAACAATAATGATGACAACTGAGCCGTACAGGCCCCTCTATTTTTACGTTTAGTCGTAGAGTGGAGTTGAAATGTTAGCGGACGGAGATCTCGAAAGAAAAAAGCGTGTGTGGCTCACCATCCTGCAACCTTTACTTGTCGCGGGTAATGCTCTACCATTTGAGCTACAGTGAACACGTTTGATTCTTTGTCCAAATCCGATTACCTCACTAGTTTTTGCCTTTTCGTATGCTATATTCGTTGCTATTCTTTGTAGCTGATGAGGAATGCTGTCAGCAGACAGCTCATTATTGAGGGTCAAAATGACAGCTCAAGGGTGAGTGTTCTAAATGAGTGAGTCGATGGGTACATATAGTATCTCCTATCGTCACGTCGTAAGGCAAAAACAAAATGCATATATACCCTCCTGGCGTTGCTGGTCCCCGATTGGGCGCCTCCCCAGGTGGCGGATAGGGGAATGCTCTCCAGATATGGTGGGTACCGGTATGGAAAATATCCGGGGCGAACCAAAACCAGCAACAAACAAAAAATCCAGAAAAACCAAAACCAGAAACAGACAGAAGTGTCTGTCTCAAAATGAGCGGCTTTCTGGTCGGCGTCTGTTACCCAGGTAAGGGTCGGCCGAATACAATACACCTTTTTGCCTTCCAATATGCAAATAGAATGGACAACAATTAGATGCATGCCAGATTTTTTTATGAAATATTCTGCTGGTTATACTATTGCTTTTCTCCGTAAAGGCATTACGGATAGACACGGACAACATACTTACGGGGGTAAACTTTGGTATTTCTTGTGCAGAGGTTTCATGTTTGGCTCATCAGCGTTTGTGTTGGCTCGAGAATTACTTTCTTCTTCTAACTTTTTTATCCCCAAATTCTTTCCGCTCGCCATGTGCTACGCATTTTAAGGGTAGTACATGGCGAGACATGCATAACCCTTGATCAGTTCGGTGTCGGTGCCCGTAAAATTCGATGTTATATCTCCTCCTACACTCTCCGTCTATGCAGACGGGACCGTAATACGTCCAAGGAATTTTCATCTCGAAGCAGCCCAAAGTGTTTTCATACGCCTTTGAGAAACCGCCAAACAAATTATACTCTTTAAAAATGCAAGAAAAAAAAACAAAATTCAATTTTCGCAGCGCATTCTGTCACTTCGATTTTACAAGAAATTGTTGGCGGTAGCTTACGGATTGCCTGAATAATATTAAAATTTTAGACTTTAGTACTCGAATCGCTTTGTTAACATTACATTCCGCATTGTGGACACATAACATCGGACGCTCACGCTCACAAGAAAAAGGTCCAAAGGAGTCAAATTACAGCCCTGAATTCAGACCTTAAGTGGAAGGTGAACAGCACTCACTTTAAAAATAACTTTTCAATAATAATAAAATGCGCTATTTAAGATAATAAAAAAGATCCTTAAGCATTTTTATTATTTAATAAAAAAACTTAATAAACTGCATATTTTTCCTTAACAACTCGGAAAAAGACGTTTTCAAAATTTCGCACTTTGGTCACACTGTCGCTGACATTGTCGAAGAATTTCCTCCCAGTCCAACAGGGGTATGATAAAATGAAGAATGAAGGCGGATAAGTGGTACTCACTGCTTACTCAGTTTGTGGTTTTAGTGTTGCAACGCGGACTCATTACTTAACTTATTTACTTAAGGATATTGCCGTAGTCTAAGGAACTTTCAGTTTTCAGTAGAAACTGCTGGGGGGCATAACTTAGCCAGCCAGATAAGATGAGATTGTGGGGATTCTGATCAAGTTATAAGATGTGTTCTAAGTTGAAATTTTCGTCATAGTTTTGAGATAAAAGTATAAGTTGCAGTGTAAAATTAATTAATTCAAATAGATTTTATTCTATTAAGTTGACAAGGATTTCTTATGGTTGTTTAAAACATTAATTCGTTCTTAGGGCGCAGCATACAATCGCAGTGCAGAAAATTAGCTTGCACAAATCATACATAGATGTAGAGTTGTGATAGTTGTAAAACTACTCTGCGCCAGCCAATCCATAAATTTGTCCTCTAAAACGGGTCACTTTGAAAGAGAAGGATACTCTCCTCCCACAGCTTTACGCCCAGTGTGACAACAATTTATTTTGCCAATTTTTGGCTTTATAAGGAGTAAACAGAAAACTAGAAGCATATTATATAAAACCAACAATTCAGTTGTTGAAACTCGATAAATTTTAAGTTCACCCAGCGAGAGTCCGGGTCCTGTAATTGAGTCCATTCCCATGCATTGCGTGTGCATTGTTTCGCCTAAAGAAAATTCAATAAACATCCTGCGCTTATCCCTGTAAGTATGGTTATATACGACTTTATGGTATAATAACTCAGTGGTTAAGTTCAGTGGTCATTAATATTCATTTACGTCCAATACAATTGTGCCTTTTCCAGCGAGTTGTCTTCACTATTGTTATTATGGAGCCCTGTTCAACCAACTCTATCCGATTGCGATGATGTCGACAAGCAATTTTCATAAAGCGAAATTGAGTCAAATTTCAAATTCAGCAGCGCGAAGCCCTGCGAAACTTGCTGTCTTCAAGGGTAGAGTAAGAATGATAGCTTTGCTCAAGGTTGAATTTTGCCCTTATGGAAGGACAACACAAATTGGGTGTTAAATTCCTTTACATCAAAAAAGTACTAAAATTGCGCTTAGATACGTATAAAGCTAACCATTTTTTATTAGTTTAGATGACAAGGAATGCTTTAAGGCTATAAAGCCAAAGAGGTTGCTCATTTTGCCCACCACTATTTACAATTTAGCATCGGCCAAATGTTTTACAAAAAATCACACACATCAAGAATTATTTGTAATTTTTGGGAAAACTAGACATTTTCAAATATTTAACAGATTCTGAGATTGAGCTCGAAAACTTCAAAAACATTTTGAAGGAATCTTTACGGTTCAGGAATCTTAACGGTTGTACCGGTTGTAATGAAATTCGGCTTGTATATAAAATGTACGAAGTGAATTCTAAAACTTTTAAGATCTTTCAAAAGTGGCGTTTCTAACTTTAAATTTTCTTAAACGGTTTAAAAAACGAATAAAAAAACGCGGTTTTTAACCGATATCTTAACCAGTGAGTAAGTGCTACAGTGTGTACGCAGAAGTTACAGCCCGAAAAACGGACCGTTGGATACCCCATCCTATCCCACATTGTAAAATACTGATGGCATAATTATTTTTTGACATTTTATAAGTAATGCAAATTTCAAAAAGGGGTGTGGTCCAACCGCCCCCAATAACAAACTATTAGTCATGAGATATTTTCACAGATATTTCCAAGTTACACTTAAATGTACGTAAAAATGCAAGTTATTGGTTCAAATTCAATATTTTTGAAAAATCGACACCTAAAAAGAAAACTTTAGGTTTTTCTTCAATTCTGCCTTCAAATGTAGGCGTGGCCCAAAGTCTTCTTTGAAAAAAATGTAGAACTAAGTGTTTTCTACATAAAATATTAAGCAAATTTTTTTCAATTTCGAGCAAAAATTTGAGTAAAATGCATTTGAAAATTTACCCTTAAAATAGATGCCACACCCACTAGAGGAGGTTAACCAATTAAACTTGTCTTTTTTTGTGTCTTACATTCACTAAGAGATGCTAAATGTCAAATTTCAGCCTTTTAGAACGTCTTACAGTTTTGGAAACTCTGGAGGTAGTTGCACATTTAGACCGATTGTAGGCGTGTCATTGAGGGGATGTAAAAAATTTTTAGACTCGTACTGCTTCGTATGACGGGGACCTAACGTACGAAGTTTCAGCACCCTAGCTCAAAATTTTAGGCCTAAAAACATGTGACATACGATCGGACGGACGGACATGGCTCATTCGATTCAGAATTCGGTCTCGATCATATGCCCTTAAGGTCTTGGGGGTCTACCATTATTATTTCACCGTGTTACGAACTATGTGACAAACTTAATATACCTCCTATCCTATGGGATGGGGTATAAAAACAAGTGAGAAAGTGCAACAGTGCGTATGCAAAAGCTTCACAGTCCATCTTCGACGAATTGCAAAATACCCGACCATACCAAAAAAAAAAAACTGCCAGGCCTCCAAAAAGTGGGCGGGATACAAAAATATTACTGTTGAATGCTTTATACTAGGTGGTTACATAAATTTCAGCTTAAAACTCCGCCTTTTTAACTAAAAAACTATTTTTTTACCGCCACGCCCACAAAAGTGGGCAGGGGCACATACAAAATATACATAAGAGTTAGAAAATGCGTACATCTACAACTTTTGTCATAGAATTTTTAGTCAAATTTCATATATATTTATTGAAAAACAGTCATTTTAAGCTAAAAGAACTTAAAAAAGTGGGCGTGGTCAATGAAAAGGCCAAACTTTTTTGGCTGCTTCAAAGACAATTACAAGGCAATGTTTCATACAAGATTTGAAAAAAGTATTTTTTTAAATTAAAGATGGTCGCGCATGCAGGCCTGTATTGGGCGTGTTTGTGGGCGGATTCAGCTACTTGATCTGAAGGGCTCTACTTCCAGCCAACCCACCAAATTTTAGCTCTCTACCTTAAAATTTAAGGCCTAAAAGTTGTTTACATACGGACGGGCGGACGGACATGGCTTAAACGATTCTCCTGTCGGTCCCATTCATATCTCTAAATCGTCTTAGGGGTCTACGGTGATTATTTCACTGCGTTGCAAACTATACATCAAACTTAATATCCCCAGGGTCGGGTATAAAAATGTTCATCAGCTCTTAGACTATAATTACAAACTCTCGAAAATCAAACAATGTTTACGAAAATCCTGAACGTCCGAATCCCGGAAATCAAAGAGTGTTTGGGTGGTTCTCGTTTCTTCAACTAGTACATGGGCCGGTCTTCGCCTTACGTGAAGGTGCTTAGGGCGTATCGCTACAATTAGAACGATTTTTATTTCCGCGATTTGATTTCGCGACTTTCATTTGCGGATTTTTCAAAATTTAATATCAGGATTTCGACACTTGGCAGTTTGGTTTTCGGGACAAACTGTTCGGTCCCGAGAGAGGAGTCCCGAGTACTTAAAAGGAATATTGAGAAGCACGCGATTTAATAGATACGGAGAGTTGGGTTATAGCAAAAACCAGGTTCAAACGTTTCATGTCAATGGGTTAAAAAGAATTGTCAAGGGTACAAAGTTCGTGCCGAATTCTGTAAGTAATAATTGTAGTCCATTCTGAAAATTTGAAAAAAAGCATTTCTACAGGCCTTGTGCCTTACTTACTATACATTAGCAGGCATCGGAGTCTGGGGTGGACCTGGCAGCCTTCGCAGGCGAGATATATTTCTAGTTAGCGCCGTCTACAGTTTTGCACACAAAGTTGGCTGAATTGACCTGCAACTTGCGTGCGAATACCTCGGCGTCCAATTAAGCCTCGGTGATCCTTTTCTGTGTCGTTCCCTGCGAAGTGTATTCGAAGATTTTCCGGTCCGGTGCAGCCGTCAGGTCGTAGCAGTTTTATTCTGACTCTTATAACTCTCTTATATTAAAGGTCGGTTGCTGTACATCCCCCACAGATTCTGTTTATATCTTCACCATGCACGTCGCCTATGCAGGGACAAGTCCCCGTCATAGACAAGGACAGAAATCATTTCAAGCATTTTCATCTCCAAACTTTTTATAAGGCCTTGAATTTGGAACCGAATAGGCGGTATTCGGCGGTAAGGCACAATAAAAATTCGATCTAGGTGAAGAAGACCAATGATTCCGCCCACTAGTCACGGAAAAATGAAAGTGGATGCGTAGAAGTTTAAGTGTGAGAAACCTTCTGAAGCTGACAGCCTCTGCCTAAATTTTCAAAGCGCTCGGGCCCGTGATGAATTGGACATGAAAACGCATAAACTTATCTGAAAGATATGGTCAGTCGAAAGTGTGCTTTATGCACAGAATCTCAGCATTGTTGACTTTTTTTTATAATATGCTCGTGATCAAGGGCTTATGACAACCTTTAAAATGCAAAGCACATCGCGAACATCATTCTCGATCCAACACAAACGCTGATGAGCCAAACAAGAAACCTCTGCACAGAAACACCAAACCTCAAATACGCAAGTGTTATGCCTTTACGGAGAAAAGCTACAGTTTGACCTGCAGATTATTTCATAAAACATCTGACATGCATTGCATTTTTGTCTGATGTTTTGTATTCGGCCGACCCTAAAATGGGTACCAAACGCAAACCAGGAAGCCGCTCATTTTGAGACAAACGCTTCTGGATTTTTCGTTTGTTACTGGTTTTCATACGCCCCGGATATTTTCCTTACTGGTAGCCACGATATCTGGTGAGCATTCTCCTATCCACCACCTGGGGTGACACCCGATTGGGGACCAGCAACCCCAGAAGCATTGTTGCCTCATCCTCGAAGAAGCAGGTTTACAGCACTGCACTGATTGCACACGCATTTGTCTCCTTAACATATAAAAAATTCTTCTGCTGTAGATACTGTTTGAACGCTTTAAGCTGTTCGCCAAAGCCTAATTAGTTCATAACTGTTTGGCTTTTGGCCCAGACCACCCATTTTCGCGCCGATCAAATATCCACAGTGCTGCAGATCTCGGAACAAACCCAGGGCTCATCCCAGGGTTTCATATTTTCATTGATTTCGAGGCCGCGTATAATGTCTAGCTTTGGCATTCCTGCCTGCAAAAAATTTAAATTAATCCATTAAGACTGGTAAAAAACAAAGCGTAGCCTTTGATATAAAATGTGATTTAGACTAGGCCAAGCGCTGTCGTGTGACATCAAAATTCAAAGAGCTGCTCGAGGAGGCACGATCTCGTATAAATCTTGTCGTAGAAACTTTTGTGAGTATTGAGGCATCGCAGTAGAGAAGCACCGCAATAGTTTGTCGACCGACCCGGGACTACTCGTTTTTGGTTAAACTCAATAGTTTTTTTTTAATCTTTCTTTAATTAATTAGTGTGGTCAGAAGCTTTCGAATGAACGGAACTCAAAAAATTCAAAATTATCTAAAGTCTTAAGCGTTATTAAGTACTCATTTTTTCCTGCGGGTGTTCAGAAAAGGTCGCAATATTTTGCTAAGAGAAGAGGGTGAAAGTCATCCAACGTCAAAGCTTCTTCAAGGTCTTGAGGTTTTATATCATCTCAAGACTTTATTGGAAAACAATTTATTTAATAACCAAAAATGTCTTTGTGTTCTGTATCTCTAAAAATACTTAACGATACAAGACTATAAGTGCATATAAAATGCCAAAATCAACGTAAATTACTACGTTCTAGTATCAATTTGGTCTTGAAACAAATATGCAGCCTTATCGTATCTATAAATCGCGATAAGACTAAAATCTTATCTCAAAACAGGGTGTTTTAAGGTACACGAATAAATTTACTTAGTATCACAACCTACCACTCAACAAAGTATTATGCATAATTATTTAGATAAGATAGGTAAAAGTGCTTAAGAGATAAGATGATTATCGTTTTGTGTAGACAGGACTATTTAGGCGTTCAAGCAGAAGATTAGTCGATTTTATATCGACGTCACTTCAATACTGGAAACAATCAGAAATACTGCTTTATTTGAAACAGCTTGGGTACATACCAATCCAAATTAAAGCCGAAAATCTACTAGGCGCATTGAAAGTCAGATCCGCCCCTGGATAGATTAGTTAATCTTATCTATTTTTTCGAATATACTCTGCAGACTTTGCTTTTCCAAAAACCAAGATATCAAAACTTAAATAAAAATAAATTTTCTTCAAATGATTAAATATGGTAATCCAAACCTAAAAGTTGTTGAGGGTTCAGTCTCTTAATATTATCCCTGCAACTATGGGGGTCGGACTGTTTACTCTCTACGCGTTAATCGCTTTAATAGCACTCGTGTATTTCTACGTTAAGAATCGATATGAGTATTGGAAAAAAAGGAATATACCTTTCGACGAACCGCAGTTCCTATTTGGCAGTTTCTACTCTCGCCGAAAGACCGGCCTATACGATATGTTCAAGGACCTCTACGACAATAATAAAGGAAAAATTCCCTTTGCTGGATTTTTCACGTTCATCACGCCTTCGGTGGTGCTGCTTGATTTGGATTTGATAAGAAATGTTCTTATCAAGGATTTCAACATCTTCGATGATCGTGGAATTTATTTCAATGAGAAAGCCGATCCGATTTCTGCACACTTAGTGGCGCTGAATGCACCCAAGTGGAGAACACTCAGGGGAAAACTTACACCAACCTTTACATCCGGCCGAATGAAGATGATGTTTCCGATTATAGGAAATGCAGGCGAGGAACTTGTAAAAGCTCTTGAGCAACAGATTCGGATAGATTCAGATGTCGATACGAAGGACATATTGTCCAGATTCACAACAGACGTTATAGGTAGGTGTGCTTTTGGCATAGATTGCAACAGCTTGAAGGATCCCAACAATGAATTTCGGAAGGCAGCAACGAGAATGTTTAGCCTCGATCAGACAAGGCTTCGTTTGCTGTTCGTTGAAGCTCTACCAAGACTCGCACGATTTTTCAATATGAAGCTTCTTCCTCGAGAGCTCTCGGACTTTTATACGAAAATTGTCGTAGACACAATTGAGTATCGTGAGAGGAATGGCGTGAGGAGAAATGATTTCATGAATTTGTTGATTGATTTGAAAAATACGAAACCAACTCAAGTGACAAATGGTGCCAAGGTGGCCGCATTAACCATGAATGAGATCGTTGCTCAGTCGTTTGTATTCTTTAATGCCGGTTTTGAGACTTCATCGAGCACAATGAATTTTGCACTCTACGAGCTGGCTCAAAACCCATCCCTTCAGGAGAGACTGCGAAAAGAAATTAATTCAGTTCTTAGCAGACATAGAGGCGAATTCACGTATGAGGGGATTAAGGAAATGACTTATTTGGGGCAAGTTATTTCGGGTGAGTTGTGAATGTGATCTTTTTAACATTGAGCTGAAGTTTTCAAAATCTTTCAGAGACTCTACGAATCTACGCACCCACTTCAACTTTAAGACGCGTAGCCAATGCGGAGTATAGGACAAGCGATCCAAACTTCATTATCCCGAAAGATGCTCGCATTGTGATACCAATCCATAGCATACATCATGATCCGGCGATATATCCTGATCCCCAGATTTTCAATCCTGATCGTTTTAGCCCTGAAGAGGTGCAGAAACGTCATCCAATGTCGTGGCTGGCGTTTGGTGATGGGCCAAGAAATTGCATCGGGTTGCGTTTTGCAAAGATGCAAACAAGCCTCGGACTAGCGATATTAATCAAACATTTTAGGTTCTCAGTCACGAGGGACACGCCTATACCCATGACCTTTAAGTTGCGTGCTCGACTTTTGACTCCAGAAAAGAGAATTATGCTCCTTGTGGAAAGTATTTGAGAATAAATTCTTTTATTCCTGAAGCTTCAAACGTCATTACTTTCTTTTCATAGTGCTTCGGAGACGATGAAATTGATGCAGCTGATCATGTCAGGGGGTTGTTATACTTTGCTAGCCTGCTAAGCCTAGAACCCTCTCTGAGTTCAGCTTTGAGAGTGCCTAGGCTTGGAAGACTTCAGCCCGTAAGCAGCCTTTCGTTTAGAAGATTAAATAAACGAAGTAGGTACAAGGGGCGATTCCAAGAGGAACGCGTTTCGAGCCCCACAGCCTTTTCTTCAGTGTTTAGGCTTGGAGTGACTTCCAGAGTGTTTAGAGCTGGTTATGGTCCGTTCAGGGTCATAAAAATGCTTCGTTTCGTATAGGAGCCACTTGAAATTGAGATTGAGTTTGAGATTGAGATTGAGATTGAGATCACCAATATAATTCAAAGGGCGGATCCCAAGTTAAGCTTCAAGCTATAACACTTCGTCTATGGAACAAAGTCATACCCTAAGTGTCAGCTCTGTAGCTGAATTTTAAAGACCAGTGAACCTCTCATAGAACTGGGCCAATACTCTGACCTTCTATAGCTTAAGCAACTCAACTGTCGGTCTCGTTTATATTTGTGAAAGGTCTTAGGGAAATTAAGCATCAGCTGGCTAAATTGCCGATTGAAACGAAAACCGGATCTAACGCAAATGCCACCGCTGCCTGGGTTTATTGGTCACAACGTGAAGAACCGCAAGAGAGAAGATCGTTCTGATTATAGCTCTGCAAAAGGCGACAAGGGAAGGTATTATTCTTCAAATACGGAATGTATACTCTGAAAAGGTAGTGGGTGCAGCGCTAAGCATAGCGTTGAAAGCATAAGATGCCGAAATAACAGCCCGTGGTAAACGCTTCTCAGAGCCGAACATGAAGCCTTTCCAACTAAACCCTAGACATCGCGAGGAATCTCAGGACCTACAAACATAGATGGTGCGAGAGCATCACTCTTACCACTATACTCAGCGATCCCTACAAGTATTTGAACAAGACGGTATGGCATGTCCGGGAAACGAGCCTTGGAAAAAAAAGTTCTGATGCACCAGGCGTTCTTCGTGTGGTCCAAGGTGAATGGCATCCACTTCTTCAGTTGCTACGTTGCTCCCAGCATTACACACGAGGAATCCGAACGTATAGTAGACAACATCGCCACCACTCCAAGAGGAAGATGCCGCGGTCGCATTGAAGGCGACTTCAGCGCGTGGGCGGTTGAATAGGGCTCATTCGCTGCAAACACCTATAGATATGGCATTTGCACCGGTGGACTTACCTTTCGGGAATTCTGGAA
Organism: Neoascia interrupta; assembly: GCA_947623515.1. NCBI lineage: Eukaryota > Metazoa > Arthropoda > Insecta > Diptera > Syrphidae > Neoascia > Neoascia interrupta. The sequence continues at coordinate 178,251,887 of OX392462.1, forward strand.
ATGAGCTGGCCTCCTGCAAATGCGAAATGAAGTCAATAGTCGACATCACTTTTTGGAGCCCATGTCTGACAAGAGATGCGGCGTAGAGAATAAACCGAAAATACACGCACAGCGATCATCGGGCACATCGATCATTCGATTAGTTCCAGATGCGGTTCACTCATATGGGTCATTTGTAGAAAATAAAGGCGATCAAAGCAGACAATATCCGAAGAAGGGGTGAAAACCACACGTTATGGAGGTTGAGGTACTCCAGCTGATGATCAAGGATGTGCCGCTATTGATCTGCTTAGGTAAATTATTCAAAGCCAGATTTTAATAGAAGTGACAAGGTTCTTCGACGATTCCATGCAATGAAAAAGAGCAAAGCTCAAGCAGCCACCAGTGAACTGGTGAAATGAGCAGATCGCCAGACTGCGCGCAAAATATCACAGGGCGCGTTGTTTGCACCAGCGCGCGGGCCAAGGAACACAATAACCACGAAGAACTCTTTAAGATATAAAGAATCGCCCTGCAATGAAACTGATCAATATCCTTGGGGCAAAGTGTACCAAGTGGTTCTGACGAAGATAAATGCGCTGTTTAAGACACCCGGGTACGGTGTCTCTCCAAAACGTAGTCGCTGTTATTTCAACAGTTCGAGGAAACCGAGGGGCAGGCTGAAAAAGGAAGAACGACGGAGTATAACCAACGCCTCGTCATGATGCGTTGCCACAGGGCGCGTTGATTGTACCAGCGGTCCAGGGAATACTACAATTACGAATAACTCTAAGACACCCGGGTGCGGTGTTTCTCCAAAACGTAGTCGCTGTTGTTTCCACAGCTAGAAGAAATAGAGGAGCAGGCTGTGAAAGGAAGAACAATGGTGGTATAACCAATGCCCCATAATGATGGAAAACGCTCTCCAAGTCTGCGTAAAACGCCATAGAAGCAAGATGATGTATGAATGGGAGTAAGCAGTTCTGTAAAAACATTACACTGAGCGTTAAAAACGCTTTCAACTCCGCAAATTGGAGCAAAATTTTGCGTCCACTCACCGCCAATAGATACATGCAGAATATAATGACGGACTTCTTTAGAAACAGAGTACAGTGACGAACCTGGCGACGGGATGAGGCAGCATAAAATGACTCACAGATGGTGTCCCCCAGGGTTCCGTACTAGGTTCGATGCTGTTGAATCTTATGACGATGTATTTAAACTCCAAGTACCCAGGTCCTAGCAAATAAATTGGCTTCGCTGACGACATAGCGATCGTTTTATTTGCCAAATTTCAGATCTGATAATCTGAATGGCGAAAGCAAAGTCAGCTTGCAAGGTGTCTACGTCTAGCAGAAGAAAAGACGGAGTTACTCACCAGCAGCAGACTAATAATGTCACGGTCATTAAAATTGAACGGGGGCGACCGTGTTACAGTTCCTAAAGTGGAGTGGAAGTACTTTGGCGTCACTATAGATGCGAGACTAACTCTGAAGCAACTTCTACAACATGCGGTTGCCAGAATCTTGACAAGTATGGGAGGACCTAAAGAGCAGAAGAGGCTGCTGTTGGCAATAATTGCAACGACAACGATACTCCATGGCTTTGAAGTATGCGCTGAAGGTTCGGAGCCTACTTCCAACATGGACAGCAAACGTTAAAAATGCTTAACACATAACGATTATCATGAAAAGCACAACTAGTTGGCGAGCAGACTGGATGAACACCATCAGACAGATATTCCGCATGCAGAAAGCTTGGGAAGCAGTCAGCGTAGCTGTGCCTAGCATCGTGAAAGGCCGACGAAGACATGAATGACAACAAAATGCAGCGCAGGCTGCAGCCAACGTGAATGAGCCGAAAAGGGCTGAAGTCCCAACAGGCCATGAAATGCTTGTGATAACAGTGTTTCGAGGATCGGCGCGCGGTATAAGTAAAGGTGGGTTTAGTGGGTGAAAGTGGAAATCCTACACTGTAACTGAGCTCAGGTTCAATTAGTGAATTGTTCATGAGGGTTCATGTTGCAGATCCTTTAAAGGCTGCTACCTATAAAAGTATTATAAGTGCTGTTGGATTTGTGCTATTACTTACATAACGCTTCCTGATGAAGGTCTTATAGAGGCTAACACTTATAAAAGGCTTTGTGGAGGCTATTAATTATTTGAGGGAGGTCTGCCGATCAGTTATTTTCGTACTTTTACGACACACAGCCACATCTTATCTATAACTATTATCCACACTTCCTCATTTGTCTTATCATTTTATTTTGCCGTCACTATTCAAAACGTCGTGTTATTATAGTAAATCGCGATCTACTAATAATGCGATTAATTTTTTGACCGCACGAAATATTCCAAGCACCATATAAACACCACAAAACACCATATAAAAAAATTTTGCAGTTATTCTCGACACTCCATTTATCCCCATGGTTGAAGAGCCTGTGTCCTGCAATTAAATGTTAATCCTTGACGAGAACATAATGGCAAAATTGTAGTTTTTTGGTTGAGATTTCTTCCTTTTCACTAATGGTTATTTTACATTTTGGTGCATTCAAAACTTTTGACTCAAACACGGGACCTTCTCTAGGGCAGCCAGCGACAGATTCTGCGACACGGCGCCCCAATCAAGAAGTGCAAGTGTTGATTCTAATGATAAGTATGAAAAGCTCAAGCATGTTAAAGGAAAGTGAATGACAATTGCGAACATTTTGTAAATTTCTGCAATGCCTTGTAACGTTGTTAGTTTGAGTGCAAGGCCTGCCCCAAAATCTGTTAAAAGTTGAGAACAACCTCCGCTAGGATGTGCGCATCAAAAGGTCTAGAACGAAATCACGACCTTATGTTCGTGACAGTTAAGCTTTGCACAGTAGTCATCTAGGACCAAGACGTCAATAAATGCATCGCCAGGTACAACCTTCCGAGATTATCAAATCATTCAGTACGCCATCTGCTGGGATCCCATCTATTGCAAAATTTGCAAGAGCATTCTGCCAATAGTAGTAAGTTAACTGGGCAGGTGTGAAAGCGACTTTCAGAAGCCATGTGACTCTCAAATTGTTGGTCAATAATAGTGAAGGCACAGTGGACAAAAAAGAAACCTGCAAAGATTAACATAGCAGCTTCCTGCTAGGCTCTTAACTAAAAGTAGTACGTGACAATCGCAATTACATCTACGTTCTTGCTGCAGAGGCTGAAGATGCAGCCGATAGCTGTGATAGCAAGACCATTTTCAGTAGTCACACAAAACGGAACTCTTTGTCTTTAGGTGGCGACCGTCATTGGCGACATTCACTCGTTGGAAGGCAAATTTCAAATCGGCTTTGAAAGATGCTTTTTCAACTGAGATTGACCAAAAACTTAAATGAGTTGTCCGAAGTGAGAATTGTCCAAATAGCTACAGCTCGTGCCTATGAAAAAAAAGAACAAGAGCTGCGACAGGATAGAGTGAAATGGCAGCAGGATCCAAACGAAGAGTTAGAGAGCTGATTTGCTGAGTTGGCTGGAGTTCCAGTTCTTCAGATCAAGTTTGAAAATAAGCTGAATCCGCCCACAGACACGCCCACTACAGGCCTGTATGTGCGACCATATCCAATTTTAAAAAATAACTTTTTTTTCCAAATTTTAGTTATGTTACAATCGTGTTAGCGCACTCTTTTTTGGTATGTAATATTGCCCTGTAATTGTGTTTGAAGCAGCAGAAAAGGTTTAGCCGTTTTCATTTACCACGACCTCTTTTTTAAGGTATCTTTGCTTAAAAATTTTTTAATAAATATAAATGAAGTTTGACTAAAAATTAGGTATGCGACGAAAGTTGTAGATCTTAGCATTTTCTAACTATTTTGTACATAAAGTATATGCCTCCTCCGACTTTTGTAGGCGTGGCGTTTAAAAAAGTAATTTTTTTAGTTAACATGGCGGAGTTTTAGGCCGAAATGTATGCGACCACATTGTATAAAGCATGCAACAACATAATCTCTCTTGTCCCCTGTTTAAAAAGGCCAACTATGACCCCGTATTTTCAAGTCGCTCTGATGCGATCCAGGACCATCTGAATAAACTATTTCACTCCTCCCCTTACTCTCACGGCTTTTATCATTTCTGGGTGGAATTTTACCACTCCAGCAGACTTGCCATCGTTTAATCTCTACCATGACTTCATGTAATCTGGGACTATTTTCAGCCTCGATTCTCGTCATATCGACCGGATAGGATTGTCAACTCCCAGTACCGTGTTTTTTTTTCAGGATTTAGAAGCCTTGAAAAGTGATGGCACCAACATATTACATAATTCTTATTTAAATAAAGTGAGTCGTTCTTTGTAACCCCTTAATCAACGACCAACCTCTTGCCGCCTTGGCTGTTCACACCACCAGTTTGCAAGATCGTTGCTCTTTCAGGAAGTAAGATCCCCAAATGAAAGCCTTAAATGGGTTTTATGAACTTTTATGAACAACTCAGAGGGTCTCCTTTGTTCAGGATCGGGCAAACAATGCCGAGATTCCATTCGTCGAGTATGCTTTCCTCCGACTATATCTTACAGATGCTACGTCTGCTTTGTTGCACTTGAGCTTAGAAATAGCTACTTCCACCTCCACTAGGTCTTGTGGACGGTATCGCTCCTATGCTTCGTCGGTAACGTCTTCGCCCGGGTTGAATGTTTCGTTCTTCCTGACAGCGGTATTTGGTTCGTCTTCGCCGTTGTATAATCTGCAGAAGTGGTCTTTCCAAATCCTCAGCACCGACTCCGATTCTACAACGATGCTCCCTTGACTTTATACCCTTGGCAGGACCTTTTGATCCTATGGTAAAACTTTTTAACCTCATTCCTGTTGTAACATCTCTCTATCTCTTCAACCGCGCGCTTCTCGTGCTCTCTCTTTTTCCTTTGGAAAAGCCGGTGTTCCTCGCTCCTCCTCTGCTCGGAGAGCTCGCGACCAGCTCTAGTCTTTCTGTGCAGAGCCGCTTTGTATGCTTCCTGTTTAAATTTATGTGCTTGCTGGCATTCAAAGTCAAACCAGGGGCTTCGTTGTGATGGTCGTGTGAAACCATGAGAGGCGGCGTCTCTGATGGCATTTTGGCAATGTTGCCACTGGCTATCAACACTTGATGTATAGGACTTTGTAGAAGGTTTTGAGAGACTCGATTGGAGAAGGACCTGACGATCTCTTGCGATTGTAGTCAGCCGACGTCAAAATTCCTCACAGTACTTCCATTACTTGGCATTGGTCGGGATATCCGCAGTTCTACCTTGTCTATAATAAGGTAATGATCCGAATCAATGTTGGCCCCTCGGAAAGTTCGGACATCCATGATACTGGAGGAGTGCCTTGTAATGTGTTCAATCTGGTTGACAGTTGATTGATCTCTCGCAGCAAAACGCCTCTGACCATCGGGGCAAATAGTTGTCTGAAGCCGGAGTCTGCACGACGCTTACCACGCATATAGGTAGTGTATAAGACACCTCAGGATATTTTCTGAGACTTGAGGTATGTTACAACTGAAAGATGTAACCATGCTGCCAATCGGGTCTTACCTGGTATACATAACTCCCGACAGCACCGTTTAAAACATCATTCAGACCACTTCTTTCAGTGAATCTTATAGCCTGGTCTTACAACAGGAGACTCAAATCTATTCCTAATCTGAGGTTTTTTTCATGATCGATAGACAATATTTAGCAGAATTTAAAGCAAAAAGTTCCACCTATACAGCAAATTCCTTTTCTTCAACTTGGATCCCTAGACATCCCGTTAGTCTCACGACGATCGACCTAGTTATTCTGGTACGGCCACAAGTTAAAAATACAAGCTTTTCTCCGGCAATTTTTCTCCATAATTTTTCTTGTATTTAGCTAAGACACCTTCCAGTCTCTCGACTCTGGAAGTGAAACGAAACGCCGGCACTCGGTGAAAGTTATCCAAACAGTTTGACCAAACCTTTTTGACCAAGGTTCAGAGACTAGAAGTCAATCTTGAAATTACATTGATTTTGCTACTCAACACCAGGCCGTCACCGTGACCCCAATGTTATTCAGGTGCAAAGTGCGTCTTATTTTTAGTCCATTCACCTTGGATATGTCAGTCATCTCATAAGCCTGATGCGCAGTTTTGTTGCGATGCAGGTCGATGTCGCTGAAAAGCTCGTAAATTTCCGCGTTATTGCATTCATTATAATATCTTATCAGTGTTTAAAATTATTGGTTAAATAATGTGTGCAACATATTGCAAACAAAAGGTTACAATGTGAGCGAGATCGTACCAGCTTAACCTCGATGTTCTAGCAATCTGTCAACCAGTCTCAGTCTCAACCACAGTCTCTGAACACACGGCAAAATGAGCGCTACTTGGTTTTCGTTGTACGCGTTAATCGCTCTTATATCCCTGCTTTATTTCTACATTCAAAATCAGTACAATTATTTTAAAAAACGCGATATACCATACCTTGAACCAAAGTTCTTGTTGGGTAGCTTCCATGATCGGCGAAAGACTGGAAAATTCAACATATTCAAGGAAATATACAACAAATACAGAGGAAAAATTCCATTTGCCGGATTCTACACATTTATTAATCCCTCAGTTGTTCTGCTGGATTTGGATTTGATAAGAAACGTCCTGATTAAGGACTTTGTTGTTTTCGAGCAGCGTGAAACAACTTATTATAACGAGAAAAAAGACCCAATATCAGCGCATATGTTTGTGTTAGAGCCCTCGAAGTGGCGACCCTTGAGAGGAAAGCTAAGTCCAACATTCACCTCCGGTAAAATGAAGATGATGTTTCCGACGATACTGGAGGTTGTGAGGGAGCTGTTAAAAGTTGTCGATCATCATGCCCAGGAAAAGATCAATATCGATACCAAAAATATATTCTCAAGGTTCACAATCGATGTTATTGGCAAGTGCGGTTTTGGCATCGAATGCAACAGTCTCAAAGATTCTAACGCCGAGTTCTATCGAGTCGGAAAAGAAGGATTCGGCCTTGATGAAACCAGTTTTAGATATTTTTTCCTCGATTCCCTGCCTAAGGTCGCTGGTTTCTTCCAAATGGCACGTTATCCAGAGCATTTCTCGAGGTTTTACACACGTGTCGTCACCGACACTGTGGCATACCGTGAAAATAACAACATAAGACGAAACGATTTTATGGATCTGCTTATAGATTTAAAGAACACAAATGCAGGACTTTCAATGAACCAAATTATTGCCCAGTCTTTTCTCTTTTTGGCCGCAGCATTTTCAACGTCATCGACCACATTGGATTTCGCTTTATATGAGTTGGCTAAAAACCAGCAAATGCAGCAGAGACTTCGCCAAGAAATTAAAGACGTCCTTGAACGGCACGATGGTGAACTGACCTACTATGCAATAAAGGAAATGACGTATTTGAGTCAAGTCATATCAGGTAAGCTCAAACACATTATTTATGTTGCTTAAGAAATTTCCCTACTTATTGAATTTAAATACACTTTTTAGAGACTTTACGCATGTATTCGCCAGTTTCTCATTTATTACGTGTTGCCCAGTCTGACTACCCAACAGCAGATCCGAAATTTATCATTCCCAAGGGCGCTGCTGTGATTATACCTGTCCACAATATCCACCATGATCCTGAGATTTATCCAAACCCAGATGTTTTCGATCCCGAACGTTTTACTCCCAACGAAATAAGCAAACGTCATCCAATGTCATGGCTTGCATTTGGCGATGGACCTAGGAATTGCATTGGCTACCGATTCGGAAGGATGCAAATGAACCTGGCCCTGGCAATGTTAATAAGAAATTTTAAGTTCTCAACGACAAAAGACACTCCCATACCGATGACGTTTAATCTGGTCGTCCGCCAGCTTACACCCGAGAGAAAAATTGTTTTAAAAGTAGAGCGCATTGGAGATTGCGTTCAAGATAGTTCTTTATAGATACATCTACAACAGATATAGTTTAAAATGTAAACAGTCATTTTAAATTAAATAAAGGGTTGAACAGTCTTTTCGCTGTGGGTTAGGTAACTTTGAATTAGATCTGTAACTTTGCTTTCGAGTCTTTACAATAGACTTAATTAGTCGAGTTAATTCATTCAAGCCACGTTGTATATACGAAGCAGTGTCAAGCCAGGGAAGTATTTTAATATACATAAACCGATTTCATCATGGCAAATCCAATGAAACCAAATCGGGTGCAGCATCGCTGAATGGTCAGAGTACTACCCGCGATAGGTAAAGTTTGCAGGATCATACCACGCCGGTTAACCACACCACACGAATAGAGAGCGGGACAAAACAGAGCCTTTGGGAGTCCAAGAGTTTTTTTTATAAACTACAGAATTGAAACCATCCAACAAACGCTGAGGTTCCTAAGAGTTAACTGTACGAGCGTGAAAGTGAATTCGTACCATGGTATATTCGAAACGCTTCGAGAGGTAAACCTTGTCAATTTTTCAGACAAATATCAATTACTCATCTAAAGGTCATCTAAATGTCGTTCGCAAGGGTAGTTGTTCGTCGGAAAGTTGATGAGGTACCGTAAAGCTTAAGTATGCCCCAAGATAGATGAACTTATAATCTTAAATCTACCAAGGCTAGCACTTGTCACCTTCTGACGGTTGCCGTGGCGATTTATGACGGATCAGTTTTAACTGAACAGGATACAGGTACCTACTTACTTGGTGTTATCGTCGACTACTACTAAATGTACTTTCGACACTTTATATTAAAGAAGTCTGTCGTACGACAGGAACAACGCAGAACACATCGATTAAAATAAATCAAAACCAGTGAGTAAATGCTACAGTGGGTGTGGCATCTATTTTAAGGAACAATTTTCAAACGCAGTTTACTCAATATTTTTGCTCCAAATTGAAAAAATTTCGCTTAGTGTTTTATGTAAAAAATGTTTAGCTTTATATCTCGTTTAAACAAGACTTGGGCCACACCCACATACGGAGGCAGAATTGAAGAAAAACCTAAAATTTTCCAGAAATACCTAATTTCGACTGGCCTTGAGCCTAATTTAGGAAAGCATAAAACAAAAAAATTGCCAGGTTAGGTAAACGAGACTTCAGTCCAGATTTTGCTCACATAAAATTTTTAGCCACGCCCCCTTTTAGGGGTCGATTTTTCAAAAATATTGAATTTGAACCAAAAATTGCATTTTTACGTACATTTAAGTGAAACTTGCAAATATCTGTGGTTTGTAATTGGGGGCGGTTGGACCACGCCCCTTTTCGAAGTTTGCATTATTTATAAAATGTCAAAAAACAGCTATGCCATCAGATTTTACAATGGATAGGATGGCGTATTCAACGGTCCGTTTTTCGGACTGTAACTTCTGCGTACACACTGTAGCACTTTTTCACTTTTTACTTTTTACTTTCTACTTTCTACTTTTTACTTTTTACTTTTAACTTTTTACTTTTTACTTTTTACTTTTTATTTTTTACTTTTTACTTTTTACTTTTTACTTTTTACTTTTTACTTTTTACTTTTTACTTTTTACTTTTTACTTTTTACTTTTTACTTTTTACTTTTTACTTTTTACTTTTTACTTTTTACTTTTTACTTTTTACTTTTTACTTTTTACTTTTTACTTTTTACTTTTTACTTTTTACTTTTTACTTTTTACTTTTTACTTTTTACTTTTTACTTTTTACTTTTTACTTTTTACTTTTTACTTTTTACTTTTTACTTTTTACTTTTTACTTTTTACTTTTTACTTTTTACTTTTTACTTTTTACTTTTTACTTTTTACTTTTTACTTTTTACTTTTTACTTTTTACTTTTTACTTTTTACTTTTTACTTTTTACTTTTTACTTTTTACTTTTTACTTTTTACTTTTTACTTTTTACTTTTTACTTTTTACTTTTTACTTTTTACTTTTTACTTTTTACTTTTTACTTTTTACTTTTTACTTTTTACTTTTTACTTTTTACTTTTTACTTTCTACTTTTTACTTTTTATATACCCGGGGTATATTAAAATAGCTGTATAGTTTGTAACGCTGTGAAATAATCACCGCAGACCCCTAAGACCTTTTAGAGATTTGAATAGGACCGACAGGAGAATCGATTTAGCCATGTCCATCCGTCCGTCCGTATGTAAACAACTTTTAGGCCTTACATTTTAAGGTAGAGAGCTGAAATTTGGTGGCTTGGCTGGAAGCTCAGTCCTTCAGATAAAGTTTGTAAATTAGCTGAATCCGCCCACAGACACGCCCACTACAGGCCTGTGCGACCATCTTTTATTTAAAAAAATACTTTTTACTTCCCTTGTAATTTTAGCCTTTTCATTAAAAGTGGGCGTCACTTTTTAAGGGATTGTTTTTCAATAAACATATATAAAATTTGACAAAAAATTATATGACAAAAATTCACAATATTAGCAGTTTTTAACTTTTGTATGTGCGTCCGCCCACTTTTGTGGCGTGGTGTTAAAAAGTGATTATTTTTAGTTTAAAAGGCGGAGTTTTTTGGCTGAAATGTATGCAACCACCTAGTATAAAGCATTCAATAGGTATATTTTAATATCCCGCCCACTTTGTAGAGGCGTGGCAGTTTTCTTTTTGGTATGGTCGGGTATTTTGCGTTCCGTCGTAGATGGACTGAAGCTTTTGCATACCCACTCTTGCTCTTTCCCACTTGTTACTTTTAACTTTAAACGATATGCTTCACCTTTATGAAAGAAGCTCCTTTAACGGTTTTATAAAGTAAAAGAATATAATTTTTCGGTACTACATACCAGGTTAGGAACTTCAATGAAACCAAAGAATTCTGGAGGAAGTGGGCAGGAGCTGGAGAAAACCTTTATGAAGGGAAAGAAAAAGCATATAATTTTTTAGTACTACCAGGGCAGGAATTCCAATGAACCCAAGTAATACTGTAATGAGCCCAAAGAATTCTGGAGGAAGTGGGCAAGAGCTGGAAGGATCCTTTATAAAGCGGAAGCATAGGAGGCAGGAGGTGGTGGAATTCTTTAAAGGTTAAGCATTCCGTTTTTTTCAGCGCGATTTGAACTCCAAACCAACGAAACGCTAGACGAACACTCTCGCAGCGAGCTACCGAGTCACACGACTTGGACTAGACATTTGGCTTGTGAACGTGACATACTAACGCACATAGCGCATTATTTTTTTTTATAATTCACCCGCTTTCAAGGGGTTATGGCTACCTTTATACTGAGTAAACATATCGCGAATGGAAAGGAGCAGAGGAGAAAGAAGAGAGGAACTGATCCACTTTGGTTTTTAACTGTTTTTAACTTACTTACTTACTTCGACCATGCCTCTTTTTTTATTGCTTTGTTATTTCTTTAAAAAACTTGATTTCTCTGAGAATTAATTTTAGATCGAACAGATGTTATTCGACAAATATTACAGATAAATATTATTATTGATATTTTCCTAGTCTTCAATAATTTCTAATCTTCAATTTCTTCAATTTCTGAGCCCCGCCCACTTTAAGGAGGTGTTTTTAGGAAAAATCTGATTTTTTAATTAAAATTTTGAGGTTTTTACCATCACGGTAAAAACCTCAAAAATAAGTTAAAAAGATTTTCCTCTTAGTCCACGTCCACTTTTGAGGTCATGGCCCATTCACATAATTGACTTTCAATGAACAAATTCTAGTCGAAAAAATTTCAAGATTTGGTGCTGCTGGGTAAAATGGGTAAAATAGTTACAGATGAACTCATGCACTTAATCACTTGTTAAATCTGTCTCCAACTGTGAGGCGACTTTATCAGTTTTCATTCTTCATAGAATCCATGATGATTATCATAGCCTTAGGATATTTAGCGTAAAACTCCAAGTAACGAGCCCCCTTAAGGGAAGTTTTGAGTTCGTTGCTTTTCCAAAATTTATTACTAAGATATACGGAAACAAGTTAATTATTTTAATAATGCTTGATGTATTACTATTTGAAATAATTTGATTTGAAAGAATGACTTCGATCTAATAAATTTAAATAAAGTAGAAAATGAGACATGAACCAGTACCGAGCCCCCTGTGTTCCTAATTAGAGCCCTTCGCATTCCAGTAACGAGCCCCCCATATAAATCATAGCATGACAAGGAAAAAAGTGCAACAGTGCATATAAAAAAGTTTCAATTCGTCTGCGAGGCATTAATAAAATACCTTAAATGAAATTGCCACACCTCCGAAAAATTGGGCGTGATAAAATATATATTTGTAACGTGCCTTATTCATATTTCGGGCTGAACCCCTCTTTTTAACTAAAAGAGCTTTTCTCTTTTAACTTTCCTTAAAAAATACTTTTTTTAAGCAAAAAATGGGACGGAATATAGCAGAAGCCAAAATATTAGTAAAAGCTGATACCTTCATCATTTGTCAAATTTTTTGTTAGATTTCATTTATACTAGTTAAGACTAGGGATACATTTTTTTTTTGTTCGCCTTAAAGACAATAACAAAAGTGTTACGTACCAAAAATTAATGTGTTGACTGACGCTATTATAGGAATGCAAAAAGTGTTTTTTTTTTTAACACAGAGGGTCGAACATACTGATCAGAGCCTATGTGCAGAACAAAGCGATCCCCCGAATTCCACGTCTCTAGCTCAATTTCAAAGACCTTAAAATAAAACCTTACACATAAGGACCGATAAACTTCCGTCTTCTCATACCTACCCAGAACATAACAAGTTTAATGAATATTTCGTAAGAACGCATTCAAAAAATCCCCGTAGACCCTCAAGACCTTTTAGGGATCTGATCGAGACCGACAGGAGAATTGAATAAGCCATGTCCATCCGTCCGTTCATCTTTATGTATGAAAGTTTAAGGTCTTCAGATAAAGCTAGAGAGCTGAAACTTGAACCACGGCTGAACTGTTATGATACTTGAGAATCGTGCAATCATACCAAAAAAACAGGATTTTTATGTAAATAACTTCATTTTTACATCCATTTTTCTTTTTTAAATCCAGAAGCAGTCTGGGACCTAGAATTTAAGTGGTTCAGTTAACTGACAAACGTTTTTTTTTAGTACCTGGGATTCGATTGAGCGCCTTTAAATGTTGTTCTTTTAAAGCTGTAGCATGATCTAAGACTTGGTGAATAATACACTACTTTTCTACATCGTCGGAATTGGAACTACCGTATGGTACGTAGCCGTCCTTGTTTTAATTTGTAATTTTTTGCAATTTGATTGATTGATTTGATTGATATTGATTCAGTTCCAATTTATAAGGAGTGTCTTCACAAAGTTTAAATGAAGCTTAATTTAGGGTGGATATGAATAATAGAAGTCAATCTATAGCTACAAGAGCTAGAGGTGAATGATCCAAAAATAAAAAGCAACCAGTGAGTAAGTCCTACAGTGTATACGCAGAAGTTACAGTCCGTAAAACGGACCGTTGAATACCCCATCCTATCCCACATTGTAAAATGCTGATAGCATAGTTATTTTTTGACATTTTATAAGTAATGCAAACTTCGAAAAGGGGCGTGGTCCAACCGCCCCTAATGAGAAACCGCATATATGTCCAAGTTACACTTAAATGTACGTAAAAATGCAATTTCAATAAATTCAATATTTTTGAAAAATCGACGCTTTAAAGGGGGCGTGGCTAAAAACTTTATTAAAACGAAATCTGGACTGAAGTTATGTTTACCTAACCTGCTACTTTCTTTGTTTCATACTTTTCTAAATTACGCTCGAGGCCAGTCGAAATTAAGTTTTTCTGGAAAATTTAAAGTTTTTCTTCAATTCTGCCTCCAAATGTGGGCGGGGCCCAAAGTCTTGTATGAGTAAAATTTGGAACTAAGTGTTTTCTACATAAAATATTAAGCAAATTTTTTTCAATTTCGAGCAAAAATATTGAGTAAACTGCATTTGAAAATTTACCCTTAAAATAGATGCCACGCCTACTAAAGGAGGTTTACCAATTAAATTTGTCTTTTTTGTGTCTTACATTCACTAAGAAATGCCAAGTGTCAAATTTCAGCCTCTTAGAACGTTTTACAATTTTGAAAACTCTGGAGGTAGTTGCACATTTAGACCGACTGTAGGCGTGTCTTTAGGCGGATTTAAAACAGTTTTACGCTTTTACTGCTTCGCATGACTGAGACCTAACGTACGAAGTTACAGCATCCTAGCTCAAAATTTAAGGCCTAAAAGCATGTGGCAGACAGACGGACGGACGGACGGACGGACATGGCTTATTCGATTCAGAATTCGGTCTCGATCATATGCCCTTAAGGTCTTGGGGGTCTACCATTATTATTTCACCGTGTTACAAACTATGTGACAAACTTAATATACCTCCTATCCTATGGGATGGTGTATAAAAAGTATCAAAAAAAAGTTATCTGATGTGGGGAAATAAATAAATAAATAAATAGAGTGGCGCAACAGCTCGAGGTGAACCAGGGCCAACTTCTCAACAATGTATGCTGGTGTGTTAATTTCTTTACATACAAGGGGACCTACAATTTTTTGCCGAATCCGAACGGCACTTTGAGAAGATTTTCAAGACAAATGATACTCTCGGAGGGCTTGTCAGACCCTCGCGGAGGTGGGGACCGTGAAAAAGAACAAGTCTTTTTTTTCAGGTGACGATGACAGGATGTGGGGAAATCAGAATCGAAAATATAGAGTACAAAATTATAAAAATGCAAAAAGATTATAAATCTAACAATAAGATATGCCTGAAATTATACATTTTATTAAGCGCTTCGAAAGTGTTTTTCAACATTAGCGCAATCGATTGAGAATAGCCAATGTTTAATTTGATTTAAAAATGAGCGAAATGTATAACTAGATGAGCTTATTATAAACGGTAATTTGTTGAAACATTTCGGAGCGGTTATGGTGTAAAAGTGAGTAAACTTGGTTTTGAGGGCCATTGGTACATTAACCAGAGAAAGGTTGTTAACCCATAAATTATATGTTGTCGAGTTTCTATTTGGAACATTACCACTTTGCTTATAGAATTCACAAAAGCGAAGAAAGCCATAAATATGGCCTGGAGAAAGTGCTTTAGAAATCAACATATTTCACATAGCAGCAAATTCAAACTTTTTTCAGCGGTAGCAGAGTCAATTATGTTTTATGCTGCACAAGTTTGGGAAATTAAGAAATTTGACACGGTCAAAAAGCTGTTGCGATTTTTTGTCAAAAGAACATTTAACCTTCCACCCAACACACCCAACTACATGTTAATGGTTGAAACAGGTCTACCACCTCTCTTTATTAAAACCATGAAGTTACATGTGGACTACATCCTTCAGGTTTTAAATATGCAGGACCACCGATTACCAAAAATCGTTGCGATGCATGCGATCCGTACCAAATCAGGATGGTTCCAAGAATGGCTGGAGCTGGGTAGGGAGTGCAATTTAGACCTGCAGTTTCCAGTAAGCGGTGATTGGAAAGCTCAGCTGTATGAACTTATAACATTTCTAGACGGTCACGCTAGGAAATCATTCATTGAGCAAGCTCGTGGTTCACTTCACAGAATGATCTACAGTAGCCTTAATTATGATCTAGGAAAAAAAAAACTACTTTCACGACAATTTTAGCACGCAGAAGATAAATGCGGTGTTTAAGTTGAGAGGCGAACTCCTTAAACTCAATTTTATACCGCATAGGGATGACGTACCGGTGGTCTGTGGACTCTGCAACTTGCAAGAGAGAGAAGACGTTCTTCGTTTTGTTGGCAAATGTCCAGTCCTTAGGGAAATAACGAGGCATATCTTCGGAGCTGATGTAATGCAGCCGGAGCAAGTCTTACAGCATCTCAACGGGTGCAACGATAAGAAGCTGCATCTCTACTGCACAAAGGCCCTAGCTTATCGTGATAAAATAATTTATGAATTATTTTAGAGAATTCGATTTCACCTTTTTCTAAAGACCAAAGACACTTAAGTTTGATACTTTATGTTGCTACCAGGCAGACGGCAAGACCAAGCCAACAGATTTTTATAAAACAATTTGTTAAAATTTAATACGGTTAAAAAATAAAAATCTTATCTAATCTAAATCTAATTCACGAAGCACTTTAAAAACGTAGAGGTGTCTAAGAAGGCAGAATGCGCAGTTCCTTAAATAGTGGCCAGCTATGAATGAAGTGGTTCTTACGACAGACGATACGGAAAAGATGTTTCTGAGCCAATTGCAAAGGCCTTATAGTATTTGCTTAGGTTCCCCCCCCAGCTAGAGATGCCGTACTGCAGTTTAGAATGACATAGGCCATAGTAGATCATCCTTAGTGTACTTTTTGTGCAATATTCCTGTAGAAGATACATTTTTCGGATAACGAGCATCATATGTAACACTATATAACACTAACGCAGTGTTCTTTCCAGTTAAGGCCGGAATCAATAAAAACCCCGAGATATTTATAAGAGTTTACAGACTCAATTTCAAAACAGCGACGAGAGCACTGACATTCAGAGATGAAATTGCTTCTGCCACAATTGTGCAGCGGTAAGCAGTAGCGGGGACAAACAAACGAATGAAAGGTGAAATTGAAAGCGGTAGAATTATTAAACCCAGAGTTGTTAAGAGACATGATTTTAGTTTTTTCACTTATGACTAATTTATGGTAGGCAAACCGCATCCTAAGCGTTTGCAAATCTTTTTCAACTTGAAAGATGGTTTCGAGCAAGGAGCACCCTTGATAAACGAACGCAATGTCGTCGGCAAAAGCTGTAGGAATACCGCTTAGACTCTGACCAAAAAGGGAATTTACGAAAACTAGGAACAGTATTGGACCCAGTACTTATCCCTGAGGCACACCATTTGTTAGAGTTCGAGACTCGCTAAAAAAACCATTAATGTTCACTTTTTGTTCACGAGCTTTTAAATATGAACAAAACCAGTGATATATTGTGCCTCTGAAACCAGCTTTATACAGTTTACTAAGCAGGATATCGTGATCTACTAAGTCAAAAGCATTCGTCATATCAATGAAAAGAGCAAGCTGTTTTTTGCTCTCGTTAAAACCTCCATAGAGTTGGCTGCATAGTCTCAATATCGCGTCTTCGGTTGATTTCCCGGCTCTAAACCCGAATTGGTGTTTAGAAAAAAAAATGGTTTTTTTTCTATGCTAATCAGGCGGCTTTAGAAGAAGTAATTATTACGCGTTTCTTTGACTTTATTTCGTGAATCTCTGCATAGTTTTTCGTAGTATTTTTTAAGCTTCACATTATGCGGATGCTTAGGGCACTTTTTTGATAAACCATTCTTTTTTTAAATTTTATTAAGAGAGCACTGATGAGAGCCCATTGCCATTTGATGTGAGAATGTTTCCCGATCTCCAGCCTCCAGGCAAACATTTTCGCATTTCTCTTTTTTTTAGAGCGCCCACACAAATTGGTGTCTTCAGTTCGTTGATCCATCCCTGTGATAAATCATTTGAGCCTACAATCGCTATACAGATGTGCCCTAAAAAATTAAATCTCTCTTTATTTTAAAAGTAAATAGTCAAAAAAGTGATAGTTTATCTAGTCTCAAACAAACGAAGAAGCAATAATAATAATTGATAAGAGAACATTTGAGATTTTATGTTATTTTTTTTAATCTTTCCTTCAGTTAAAGACTGTTTTTCTTCGCACAACGATGGACGGATTTTTAATAACGTTGTATGTCTTAATCGCAGTGATATCCTTGTTTATATATTATATAAAAAATCAATATGATTACTGGAAGAAACGCGGCATTCCATACGAAGAAGGACAGTTCCTGGTTGGAAATTTCTATTCCACAAGAAAGGCAGACACTGGTTCATACAATTTATTCAAGGACATGTATTACAAGCACCGCGGCACTATTCCCTTTACTGGATTCTTCAAATATACTTCGCCTGCTGTAAACTTACTGGATCTCGACTTGATAAAAAACGTCCTTGTTAAAGACTTTCACTTGTTTGAGAATCGTGGATGCGTATACTATAATGAGAAGAGCGATCCAGTGTCGGCGAACTTGGTAACGTTGGAGGCCGAAAAGTGGCGACCATTGAGAGGGAAGATTACTCCAACGTTTACCTCGGGTAAAATGAAAATGATGTATCCGATCATTGTAGGCGTGACTGAAGAACTCTTGCATGTAATCGAGGAGCATGCAGTGAAAAACATCGAAATAGATACGAAAGATTTAATGGCCAGATTTTCAACTGACGTCATAGGAAAATGTGCTTTCGGTGTCGATTGCAATAGCCTACACGATCCCAATGCAGAGTTCTATCGTATTGGCAGGATAGCAACCACTCTCGATCAGACAAGGTTTCGCTTGCTCTTCGTTGAAGCTTTACCGAGACTTGCAAGATTCCTGAACATGAGACGTTATCCTTCCGAGATCTCTAATTTCTACAGCAAACTCGTAAACGAAACTATGGAGCATCGCGAAAAAAATAATCTAAAGCGAAATGATTTGATGGATACGCTGATTGATCTTAAAAATAAACAAATAGAACAACTGAAAAGAGGTGAAAAATTAACAGGTCTAACTGTGGGCGAAGTCACGGCTCAAGCCTATATTTTCTTTGTCGGTGGGTTTTTTACTTCCTCCACTGTTATGAATTTTGCCCTCTACGAGTTGGCGAAAAATCAAGGCATCCAGGACAAACTGCGAAAAGAAATCAATGAAGTAGTTGGCAAGCACAATGGTGATCTATCCTACGAAGCCATTCGCGAAATGTCATATTTGGATATGATTGTTTCAGGTATGCGGAAGTCTGTTACATAATGTCTTTTACATAAATGTTTATTTTCCATTGTAGAGACTTTGCGAATGTACACTCCCATTTCGGTTTTGAAACGTATGGCAAAAGTTGCGTACCCAACAAACGATCCCAGATTCGTTATTCCAAAGGGTTCTTCCGTAATGATAAATGTTCATATTATACACAACGACCCAAAGATATATCCCAATCCTAAAATATTCGATCCAGAGCGTTTTACACCTGAAGAAGTTCGCAAGCGTCACCCAATGGCATGGTTGAGTTTTGGCGATGGACCCCGCAATTGTATTGGCATGCGTTTTGCAAAAGTGCAAGTAGGCGTTGGACTTGCGATGCTTGTAAAAAACTTCAAGTTCTCAGTGACAGAAAATACCCCGGTAACAATAAAATTTAATGTGAGCTCTCTGCATTTGGTTCCAGAGAAGAAAATTGTCTTAGGAGTTGAGAAGATTGTTTGAAAATTTGGGCTAACAAGTTTTGTTAAACTTTATGAAACTTTTTTGTTTTTTCAATAAAACTGTTTTAGTGTTACTTTTTCTGAAATACAGAAGCTCACTACTAATACTGGGCTGGCTCTTTTTTTTTTAATGAGAAATTATATGTGTCCTCCCTTGAAGTGCTGAGGATATTCGCAATGAGAGATTACTGATAAATGACCAAAAGAGTAAAGAATTCGGCTCTGATCCTTACTTGATAAAGCTGAAAAATTTTAGAAACTAACAAGCGCAAGCAGGTATTCGCCTGTTACTAACTTCTAAATAATTCACCCTGCTGTAGTTTCCGGAGCCGAAAAAAATTACGCCATATTAATAAATATTTCAGAAAACTCTCCTTTAGGTGGGGCAACAGTCCTAAGCTACAGACTGAGGTGACTTTTACTTGCGTGTGCCACCTGAGTCTTGGTGCTTAAAAGTCTAACGTCCAACCTATAATCATAATGGTTATAGGGTCCCTATGGTCTATATGACCGCTTGATATTGTAGATCGCTGCATCTGCTGCGGGACACAGACAGGTCAACGACTCTAATAACGACTCTAATAACTCTAACAACGACAACTAATAAATCCGATCGGATTAATAGGGATAGACGGCCTTAGGCACTAAAAGCTTCGAATCATACAAGTCGCCATAATACCCGCCAAACTACAAAACCCATCGGACATTATAGTTCCAGCGTTGGAGATAATTCTGAAAAGTTGAGGAGAGCTGGTCCACATTTCGCTTTTATGGAGACAAGTGAAAGTGATTAAACATACCCAAAGCTATTCCAACGTTACTGCGAAAAATCTCAGACCGATCAGTCTATCGTAGATGATTGATATCCATCTTCGTTCTAGAATTGTCAAGAGGCTGCTGTCAACAGCTCAGCACACAGTCTACTGCAAGGGCAGATCTTTGAAAACAGCTTTACTAGTACGATCCTCAGAGTATTCATTCACCACAAGGTGTACACAATGGTAGGTTTCCTCGATAAAGAAGGCGCCTTCAATAATGTCAACACATCTGGGAGCTTGGCTGCACTGTCAGATCTGGAGGTGGATGGCTCACTTGCTGAATTAATTAATCAGCTTTTAACGAGGCAATGTGTGACCACAGCCAGAAGATCTGTCAGCAGAGAACCCTTCAAGGTGGAGTTCAACTCCACTCCTTTGGAACCTAGTGGTGAACGAACTGCTGGTTATCCTGGAAGAAGACGGCTGCAGAGAGATGCGGACGACGGTGCCATGGCCGTTTCCGGAAAGCACCTAAGCACCTTAAAGAACTCCTAAAAAATTCGCTTCTTCTTCTTATTTTTCATTTAGGCGCGAGGTTATAATTTGAAGTGATGGATTATATATAACCTTTCCACTCTACTGCATTTCTAATGGTCCGCTTGTAAGGTATGCCGATTTGATATACCTCTGAGTATGCCTCTGAATATACCGACAGGCCACCCGGTTTTGGATCTCTTTGTTACTGAGGCCAAATAAATGCTGTTGTCAATGCATTTGTGTGATCCATGAATGTTTAGGCCTTCCTCTCCTTCGCGATTGCGCTGGAATATGGATTGACATTGCCTAAAAAATTCTTTAAAGAAGTCAAACGATGGGCTGACAGCTGTGGTCTAGATGTCGACGCCCACGAAAACTGGAACTCATCCTTTTCAACAGGAAATACAAAATCCCACATATATCCCCCCCAATCAAGGGCTCTAGCTTAGTCTTCTCTGATGAAGCTTAATATTTGGGGTCTCATCTTTGACATAAAGTTTAGCTGGAAATTTAATATATTTACAAGAAAGGGTTCGGAAGCTACGGTAGCACCCTTTTTGTCTATGGTAGACATCTTCAGCAGAAAAACAACTGCAATCACAGCTACTCACCTCAAAGCAATCTCTCAGTGGACCGATAATAAAATACGACAATCTGCTATTCTGAAAGTTTTCAGTTTTCCTTCTTGCACATAGTCCTCACCATACCTCAACTACAGTTTGACAAGAACTTCCAGACAACCACCTCCCTAGATCCTCTTTAGATGAGGTTGTTCCTCTGGAATCAGTCCACTTCTACACTGATGGATCAAAGACAAATGATGCGGTAGGTGGGGGTGTGTTCTTAGAAAGACTTAGTCTTAGTCTCTCATTCCGTCTTACGGATCATTGTAATCAAGCTGAAATTATGGCGATAAAGAAAATCTTATCCTGGCTTGAGAATAACGTTATTATCTTCCAGGGATGTACAAATTCTTTCTGACAGTCAGGCTGATGGCAATCTTGAAATCAGTCACTATAATCTTTGGAATCAGTATCTATAAACTCTAAAGTAGCCCTATATTGCCGCTCAACTCCAAAGGATATATCGGAGCAGTTCAACATTCACCTGTGCTGGGTGCTTATGGGCATAACGACATTCCGGGTAACTGCAAGGCTGACGAACTCGCCAAGCTTGGTATTACTCTCTCAATCTTTCCTGAAAAAGACTTCTTCAGAATTCCAATTTTCACATGCAAACTTTTGCTTAAACTGGATGCAATAGAAAGAACAAATTAAGGCTGGACGAGTGGTAGCGCCTGTCTAGTGTAGGGAAGGTATAAAATTTTATTTTATTTAAACAAACGAAACTAAATTACAAATTTTAACAATAAACTAAATCCCCTGCCGCTGAAGCTGGTGACAACTGAAACTGAAAGCTTTGAAAATAAAGAGAAGAGAAAATACAACATAAATCGCTGTTGCCAGCTAAAGGCAAACATATAGTCAAAACCACAATACCAAAGGTGCATACTTAAACCACAATAGCAGCAAAGCACTACAAAATGGATCAAGTCCAACCAAATTAGACAGAAAGACTCAGATCAAGATCAAGTCAAAACAATAGAACGATAGGTCTTATCTACCAATTTAAGCCAGTGGGTTTAATTTATATTGGCCTGTCAGCATATTACAGCCTATAACAACTCATACCTCGGCGTAACATACTCTGACAGATTACACCTCTTAATTTAACTCAGCATGTCAGAGTATCGCCCACAAATCTTCAATAAAGCCATCATCACAGCTCTGTGCATTGTGACCGCCCAGAAAATATCCCTCGACCTGCCCTTGGTCTGGAATAGGGAACACTACCCATGAAGACTCCACTCTCCAGGGTCCAATCCAATCATGGTAGGCGGGACTATTATCGCCATACCAATTTAAAGAGTGCGAGAACATTCTCCACACCCGTCTCACATCAGGCCAACGGGTAAAACCATCGCCGAACCTGAATCATAAGCAGAGTGAGTGAGCCAAAATCCATATACTCCATGCTCAACTCCACTCCAACCAGCATACGCGGGATGTACATCGCAATGCCCGGGCTTATGATGAATCCACTCTACCAAGCGGGACTACCAACGCAAGGCCTGAGTTCACCAATATTGAGCAAGAGTCAAGCTCTACGCCCAATCTAATTAGGTAGCCAACACGGACAAATCTCATCCCATACATTCCCGAAATATTGGAGATAACTTTCCATACCTTAAGGGAAACGCACAAGACAACATAAGCCATGGGACTCAACTGCGAAGCAACAATGTGCTAAACACACGTAGAACAAAAGTTCCAAGCTTTCCCGACACTATGGGTGAGAGACATATCCGTCTCCACCATGCCACACACACACGAACATGATGATATCGGCATTAGCAAAACAAAATGAGCCTCTTGCTCTTTAAAGTGACTCTACAGTCCGCAACACTGACTTGGCCTGGCAAACCAACCACCCAATACGACGCACGCGCAGAATAAAAGGGTTCCACACACTACGGCTACACGTCCGTATAGATCTGCGCTGTGCTCTATGCCAGCACAATGGGTACCGAGAGCACAGTGCACACAAGAAAGGGAGAAGGAGAAGAACACACTCCTTTTATTTCACATACACACAACAAATGTAGTTCTCTTTGAGGAGAAAAGAATAATAAAGCTCATGCGCCATTATACTGCGCATTAAATAACAACAAATTTGTTCTACAGCAAGTGGGTATTTTTAAATTGAAAAGCATAGTTCAACATGCAACTACAATTAAATAAATTCATTAAAACAACAGACAGCAGGCAATTCAGTGAGAAACTCACCCTTAATGCACCACGTTAACAAATGCAATTGTTAGACAAACCAGAACAATAAACTGGTCAAAGTTATTTACCTACACCACTACGGCACTACCGCCGACAATAAAGAATCGCACTACACTGACTGAGATATGAGGGCCATGCAAATCCTTGTATCTCTTATTCCTCTCTTAGAACTGAATCTGAAATCTACACGGATAAGTGGTGGTGGATATCGAAAACCTATGAAGAAGATGAGAAGTAGAACTAAAACAGTCATCTGCCATTCAATTTTAAATAAATAGTTTTCAATTCCAATGACTGCTCCAGGAGCTGCATGGATGAGGAGGAAGAAGAGACCACTCTCTACCTTCGCTGTACATGCCTATCGCTTTCCTGTATAATAATCTTAGCGATCTAATTACTATTGACCCAGAGCATCTCTCACGCTTTCGAATTTTGAATCTCGATTAAGGAAGCCTTGTCCTGGCTTGAGAACAACGTTATATCCGCCAAGGATATACGTATCTTTGCTGACAGCCAGGAGTGTCTGGAATCGGTTTCTATAAACTCTAAAGTAGCCTTAGACTGCCGTTCGTCTTTTAAGGCAGTTCAACATTCTTCTCTGCTGGGTGCCAGAGCATAGTGACATTCCAAGTAACTGTAAGGCTGACAAACTCGCCAAACTTGGAACTACTCTCTCAATTTCGCCTTATAAAGGCTCCTTAGGCTATCCAATTTCGACATGCAAACTCATGATAAAACCGGATGCAATAGAAAGAACAAATTTCAGATGGACAAGTAGTTACCTGTCTAGTAACGAAACAGATTTGGCCTAGATCTTAAATGCTCTAGGAGTTTGATAGCTCTTAATAGATCGCACATGAGTGCTACAATCGGTGTTATTACAGGACATACTGTCTGATAGGCAAGCACGCGATAAGGCTTGGTGTATTTTCTAACGGTTTTTGCAGGAGCTGCATGGACGAGGAGGAAGAAGAGACCACTCTCCAACTTCTCTGCACATACCCCGCTCTCTCTTAGAACTGAAATCTTCACCTTAGAGCTTTCTTCTAAATATAATGATCTTAGTAATCTTAGCACCAACCTGACAGCCACTTCAACCTAACCTAACCTAACCCATATCTCACGCTTCATCAAAATCTCTAAATGGTTCAACGGGTAGGAGGGATATCTAGATCCTTGCTGTTTCACAGTGGACCTACATAGGTCTAAGTGGTCGGTTTTTTTGAGTCCAACTGTCACTTTTCAACGTAACCTAACCCTTTTTTTAATTTTTTCTCTCACGAAAAGCGAATCTATAAATAAACACTGAAACAGTGCCCCGAGATGTAAGGCTATATTTATTTATTTTATTTTTAAAAGTTTGCATTTATATATCTGCCAGCATTTTATTGAAAAAAAAAAAAAAAAAAAATCCGGCGTAATATTCGGAAGCAAATTTTTCCAATAAAAATTTTGAACTCCATCTAGTGGAGACGAAGAGTCAAATTGGACCTAAAAGAAAATGGCTACCAGAAAGTTTGAGACCAAACAGTCAGCAACAATATAACATAGCAGCCGATGCACAAGAGATAATAGAAATCGAAGTCAAGCCTACTCACGTAGTAAGCTGAAATGCTAGCACATTCCTAAGGTGGTAACGTGTATAAAAACTGTTTTGCGATAAAAGTCACTTAAGTCAATTTGATGTGCCATTGAGGATCGTATATGAGGTCATAGTAGACGGTTTGTAGGCCTTGAGCAATTATTCGCAAATTTTATCCTGGCTGCATGCCGGTTTATTTGAAGCTAGGTAGAGACCTAGGTACATCTGCACTGCTTTATTTGCGCACTTAACTTAATAACAAATAACACCTTGTTCGCGGATCGTGCAGGCATGTCAATATCTGTCTTATCTACTGTCAAATCTTCTTAGTTAATAAAAGTATTAAATATTTATCTACCTCCTAAAACAGATCTCCGTATAGGTCTGAGGTATTTAAGCGAAATAATGTCTAGTCAAATAATGTGGGTAACATAAGTCTATGAAATCTGATAAGAATTTTTAATAAGTCTTAGCCTTGCCTTCTGCATAACTATGTATGTATGTATGGCTTAATGAAGCCAAAAAACTAATTTAGCTACGGACGGTCTAGGGTCTAAATATCGCCTCAGATATAGTG
This sequence comes from Neoascia interrupta, assembly GCA_947623515.1. Lineage (NCBI taxonomy): Eukaryota > Metazoa > Arthropoda > Insecta > Diptera > Syrphidae > Neoascia > Neoascia interrupta. The sequence continues at coordinate 178,277,314 of OX392462.1, forward strand.
TGTGACATTTCGCGAGTGAAATATATGAGAGGTACGAGAGCACTTTAGTTTTCAATAGTTTTAGGGGTAGTTATTTCACATTTGCTTTTTTTGGATTTTAAAATAACCTTCGAACTGCATTCTACGTTCGGAGTAGGCAGCGGAGTTGTGCGAACCAGTAAATAACTTTTCCGGAAAATAGGATCCCGAGACTGTTGGACTTCCAACATTCAAAGTTCAAATTTGCCTCGAGCGGGAGGCGTGGTGTTGGTATGAATTGGAGGGAATCAGTTGAGGCCGGGGGTAAGAATTTTCGGTATAAATCTGCCTCGGCAATGTAATGGAAGGTCAGTGAGTTGTAGTCTTAGATGAGAAAACAAGGCAAGGGCAACTGATTTTAGCTATAAGTCCATAGCGATTGCCCCTCAGTAAGAATTAGCCTCAAGGTTGGCAGAGTGCAGGGAGAAAGAATTCGATATATGAACGCTTGGCTGAGGAGAATTCTTGGGCGAGACACTGCTGAAGGATAACTGTTTTCGGCGTAAGCCCGTACTTTAGATGACTCAAGTGAGAATTCACCACGGGGAAATGGGAAAGGTAGGGGAAACCGAAACGGTGTGAGCCCGTACCATGGCAAATATATACCGGTTTTCTCGTTAGGGCAGAGAGGTGAGGATAACCAAAACGGTATGAGCCCGTTCCCAGACCAGTTCTGTAAGGGGAAGACCTTGAGGTGATGTGGTAGGGATGATGGTGGATTTTCCAGGTGGCATAAAGGACGGATTGTGTGGTTCGATGTTTAGGTGTTTAACCGCAGTTCAAACCAAGGGTCAAGTTTATTATTTTTTTAAAGTCGAGCTTACTAGATCGTCAGAACCTCGAAGAAGTAATTAGCTAGAGTTAACCTTCTCAAAAGCGATGGTTGGGGTAGTTACGGCTCCGGGAAATAACCCCTCAACGAAATCACCTCCCGAATGGAAAATTAAATACTTACTTACTTACTTAAGGTGGCGCTACAGTCCGGGGTGGACCTGGGCCTCGGCCAACAAGCTTCGCCAGCCAGCTCTGTCTCTAGCTAGCCGTCTCCAGTTTCGCACGCGAAGTTGGCTGAGGTCCCCTTCCACTTGCGTGCGCCACCTGAGTCTCGGTGCTCCTCTACCGCGTCGTCCCTGCGGTGTGGATTCGAAGATTTTCCGGGCCGGGGCGTTGGTGTCCATCCGCTCTAAATGACCCAGCCATCGTAGACGTTGTGTTTTGACTCTTTTGGCTAGGTCGGTATCGCTGTACAGCCCGTACAGTTCGATGTTATATCTCCTCCTCCACTCTCCGTCTATGCAGACGGGACCGTAAATCGTCCGAAGAATTTTCCTCTCGAAGCAGCCTAAAGTGTTTTCATCCGCCTTTGACAGAGTCCATGCTTCTGCACCGTAAAGCAGGACTGGGATGATGAGGGTCTTATACATGGACACTTTAGTTGCTCGAGAGAGGGCTTTGCTACTCAATTGCCTTCTTAGCCCAAAGAAACAGCGATTGGCAAGAGTTATCCTTCGTTTGATTTCAGCGCTGGTGTCATTGTCTGAATTGATAGCGGAACCAAGGTAGACAAAGTCCCTAACTACCTCAAAGTTATAGCTGTCGATGGTGATGTTTTGTCCAAGACGTCGGTGTTGGGTGTCTTTTCTTGATGACAGCATTCAGGCAGGAGTGTTCCCACTAAGGCACTTCTCCTTGCATCCGGACGGCAGCGGAGGAATTCCCCAGATGGAATCAACGGAAAATTAAATAACCAATGATAAATTTCACTGTGAAAATACTCCCCAAATTGAAGAAGAAAGAAGTCCCCAAAAAAATATGAAATAAGTCCCCAAATACATATGAAAACAAAGGTATGAAAAGAAACAGGAGGGGGGCTGCAGGAAAGCGGCACGCCCCCACACGTATCTCACTGTGTCGCTTGAATCCCAAAAAGAAACATTTTGAGCACTTCTTTCATAGCAGAATTTGCGGACCTTTTTGATAATCAAAAAATCCCCCAATTTGAAGTATGAAATAGCTATGCCCCCAAAAAACCATTAAATAAATCCCCGATTTTGGGATTTCTACATACATTTCTACTCCCCATTTACATACACGTCTTGGGGAGTTATTTTCTTTAATTTTGGTTGGTTATTTCCCGGAGCCGGCAGTTACACAGAAGATTGAAGATTAAAAAAATTGTCTTCAGCTCAGATTGGGGGCGTCAGGTCACGGCTTTTGGAACAGGTGTGGTTTCTGATTGAAATACCTTCCAGTGATCTGGAAGTTGTTTGAAAGTACATAGAGTAATGATCCCCAAAAGATCCCCACTTTAAATAGTGTTTTTGGTCCGGCTTTGTAGATTTCTCCCAGGCATTTTTGATTGTAAAATTTGGTCTTGAATTTGACAAGAAAGTCAACGTTTTGCGCCACGTAGTTACAGTTTCTCAAGCTAGTTACTTGGCCATTAAGGATGCTTGCATGACCCATGTTGTAAGGTGCTAGTTTCCGGGATTCTTCGAGCCGAAGCCCTGCTTTTGCTTCCATCGATATCCCAAAGATGTCATCGCATACTCAAATGGATCCGCCTTTTTGTGCTCAGGTACAGGGAGGTCGTTGCGCAATTTGAAAGCATGAAAATGGATGAAAAATGCGTTGCGAGAAGATTGACTTTGTATGGGTAACTTAGGGAACTCGAAAGTGTTGATTACATTTCATACAAAATCTTAAAAGCCTTTACTTCTCTTTGGGCCAACGTAAAATATTCTGCCAAAACTTTTTATCGTTAAAGAATTTAAGACTACAGGTATGAAAATTGCAATCCTGCCTGGCTAGTTTAATTTTTTTACCGACAATAAGACTACTTCAACTTAATTTCTTAAAAGTCAATTTATAGTTTTTCAAGGCGAAGTTTAATAGTGAAATAACTACGATACCTCAAAGAGTGAACACGGGAGCTGCTTAAAATAATTAAAACAATTACTTTTTGGTATAGTTAAGTGTTTAGGAGTTTGTGAGGAGAACACGATCTAACAACAGTCATAACGAGTTATTCTGTATAACCGACCTGGCGAAAAAATGACCGTAATGACCACCGCACATTTTCGTTTTAAGGTGTTCAGTTTAAAACGTAAACTTGTATTTTATTTTTTGTATTTTATTTATTGACTTAAAATTTTATACATTTTTATACATCTCCACTGTTTGCTTATACCAAGTCTGAAATTGGAGTGGCCGATGGCGGTCTGCCAGAGTGACATTTGGACTAATTAAGTAGATGTAAGTAAATTGAAATTAATTATACATTTTTTCCCCCTTATTTCTTTAAATTTTTTTTATCTAAGGCTTGTTTAATTACATGGGTTGCTTAAAAGTTTTCCTGGGTTATGCGATTTCTATATCGGTAAGCATTTAGCACGAAGTTATATAATATGTCCCAACCTCTTTCTCCATTCAAAATCTTAAGGCTTTCATCCAAGTCGATTGAGGCTACTCCAAAGCAGCTCCTGCGGATCTCCTTTAAGACTGGGCATATTCCTACGAAGTGCAGAACATCTTCTCGTGCTCTTAAATTGCATAGGTCACATAACAAAGGTAGCTCAGGTCGGTGTGGAATATAATTTAGACCAATCAGCTCCCCTCTAAGTTTAAAGATAAGACTTATCTTTTCAACTGGATACGATGATAGAAAATATGTGTTGCATCCAAGATAGTGGATCAGTTTGCTATAATAGGCTCTATACTGCGACATTTGAGCTTCTCTAGTAAACTTGTCATACATATGATTATTAGCTTTTCTGAGCAATTCCTTAAGCTTTAAATTGATCACAGTAAAGTTTTCGTTCGGTGCTAATGTTAACGGAGATGAACAATCATTTGCCAATTTGTACCATTCCCTCACACATTTAGTTTCTGTAGACATCATATTCGCCAACACAAGCTTCGGTATCCTCTCATCGCTCATCGCCAATACTCTTGCTACGTAGAAGAAGTGTATTTTTAGGGTGTCCAAAACCAAGGGATGTGCTCCCGTGAGCTACTAAGAAGTCTGAACGTGGGCCGGATGAAGAAACAAAGAAACTTTTCAACTACATCATATGATGTGTAGCCCCATACTTGGGCTCCGTAAAAAAGAATAGAGATTGCAGTAGTACGAAATATTTTGATTTTTGCCGCAAACGATATTATTACCCCAAACTGAACATAAGCCTCTTTTAGCTTCCGCTAATTTAGCTCGAAGGTGCTGGTTAAATTTCAGGTTGTAGGTAATCAAGACTCCTAGATATTTGTATTCCTTAACAATTTCTATCGGTACTCCACCAAATTTCCACTTTTCTCTTCTCGAGTATCTATTGCCGCCATTCTTTATAATCATAATTTTAGACTTCGCTAGATTAACCGAGAGATTCCAGGTTTTACAATAAGTTTCGAGACGGTTGATCATCAATTGCAAGCTTTCGATGCTTTCCGCAAGAAAGACTATATCGTCAGCAACCAGAAGCGCCGGAATGTTTTTTCCACTTATGTCAATCCCTATATACAATATAAATAGGAGCGTGCTTAGGACGCAGCCTTGCTTTACTCCCATTGACGTGGCAAATTCATCAGATAGGGATGTCCCATCCCATACTCGTGCACGGTTTCCATCATACAAAGCTTTAATTACGAGAATTATTTTTGATGATAGGCCATACATGTATAACTTTCTCCCTTTTTCCTTGTAGAATTCGCCAATATTCACGAGCGAGAATACATGGTCGATTGTGGAGCGGTTTTTCCTAAAACCTGCTTGGTATTCATGCAGAATTTTATTCTTTTCGACCCAAGCGCTAAGTCGGTTGAATAAAATTGCAGCGAATATTTTGGCCATCGTATTAAGAAATGAAATACCCCGATAGTTTGTTGGATCGTCTAAACTCCCTTTCTTGTGCAGTGGAATAATAATTGACCGGCGAAAACAGTCTGGAGCATCTGCTGTGTCGAAAATTTTGTTGTAGCCAGAGACGAGAGGGTTAAAGAAAGCTGGTGTAAGATTTTTAAAAAACTCGTATGGAATTCGATCATCGCCCGGCGCTTTGTTTCTTTATAGTTTTATGAATTAAAGTTTCTGCTTCACGAAGAGCCACCGGCGCGTCTAGATCTTCATCAATTATAAGAGTTGTTGCGTAACGGAAACAAGGCGATGATTGTGATATGTTAAGTAGGTAAGCGAAATGATTTTTTAGCTGTTCAAGTTGCAGGACGCTAGATGTCGACTTATTTTTCCCACCTATCAATCTGATTGTTTTCCAGAACTCAGCTGAACTTCTAGCTTTGTTTATCAGAGTGAGAATTCTTTGGTCGTAATCAAGCTTTTTCTTGCAGCGCTTTGTAGTTTTTGTTCGAGACTGCATACAGGATTTTATAATTGATGTGGTTTGTAATTCTAACTAGCTTGAGATAAGCAAACGACAAATTTCTAGCTCTCACGCAATCCAAGTCAAACCACTTTTGCTTGATTTGTACGCCCCCATTCCTTGACACTTTTATCGGAGCTGCTTTTTTATAATATCAGTAACGTTCTCCAAGTCGATATTTGCAAGTTCGTCGGACGAGAAGACTTCAAGCTCAGCTCTTAAATTTTGGTGAAACAGCTCATGGTTGCCGTCACTCCAATAAAGTTTCGGTTAAAGGCTTGGTTTTGAATGTGTTGAATCTTTCGCTGAAGTGGGTAACTGGACAAAAACCTCCAAAGGCATATGGTCCGAGAAAGGTTTAAGTGCCACTCTAAAATCGTTAAAAGCTGAAAGCCAGAATCCGGATACAATGCAGTAATCGATCACCGAGCACGCTGTTCCACGAATAAAAGTTAATTCACCAGAGCATTCACCATCACAGCTTCCATTTAGTAGCCGCCCATCAAATGAATCCGCAAGATCAAGAATCTTAACTGCTCCTTTTGCATCGCTTACCACATCTTTTGACTTCCGATTTTGTAAAATTTTGGTTGAGACCGCTGCGCTATCAATGTTATTTTGGGCTAGACCATCCTTCAATTGAAGTCGCCGATCAGCATTAAATTTTGACTGCCCAAATCGATGACCATGTGTTTGAGTTTGTCGAAGTCAAACGTAAACTTTATCGTGTGTTTTAAGAGGAACAAATGAAATTCATGAAACGTAACTAGTTTTTGGGTGGCTGGAGCCTTTTTAGATCCGCTTTTACCTAAATTGTTCATAACTATTTGCATTACGCAAAGTCTTTCTCCTGATTCTTGCGAATTCCTGAAAATCTTGCCTAACACGAAGTTTTTGCTTAGAGGTAAGCAAATGAGGGTAAACAAAACTATGTATACGGTACTAGCACAGCTACTATATAACCACTATATAACCGACCCTATATACCGTACAAGAAGTTAGGTTTTTTGGCCCGCATTTATATATTATTTTGTATAGGCCACGCCCCCAAAAGTTGGCCTTCTGGAACTCCTCGTTTTTTTTTTTAGCGCCACCCATATCAGATCTCGTGGTAGTCTATCGAGAGCTTTTTCAAAATCAACTAGCACCATATGCAGATCTTTAAGGGCATCCCGATGTTTTTCCATTATGATCCTTATGCTTTGGATTGGATCAGTGATCCTCAGATAGACTTATTATTTTTCGTAGTCGACTATCTATCCTGCTCGACGATCTTCAATGTGTGAGACATCAGCTTGATAGAACGGTAATTGTAACAGCTTCGTATATCACCTTTTCCTTTAAACAAAGGAAGGAGATAACTTTTCCTCCACTGATTAGGCATTGTATCCCCTCTTATTAGTTCGGAAATGAAGGTCGTGCGTTATCTGGACCCACTGTCTCTTATTTTCTTCCAGAACTCAGAGGGTATCTGATCTGGTCCAACCGCTTTTCACTTTTTGGAGTACTTAGCCGCCTTCCCAACCTCGTCGACTGTAATGTCTGGAACTTCTTCTCGATTATGCGTAGTCTCTTCTGGAATGTGGTGCCTGGGAAACTGTTCGTTCAAAAATCCCTCACAATACTGCTGTCACTTGTGAAAAATTTTGTCGTCATCCTTCATCGGTACTTCTTCTCGGTTAATAGAAGTCTCTTCTGGAAAGTGGTGCCTGGGAAACTGTTCGTTAAAAAGTCCCTCACAATACTGCCGTCACCTGTGAAAAATTTTGTCGTCATCCTTCATCGGTACTTCTTCTCGGTTAGGAGTAGTCTCTTCTGGAAAGTGGTGCCTGGGAAACTGTTCGTTAAAAAGTCCCTCACAATACTACCGTCACCTGTGAATAATTTTGTCATCAACTTTGGCGAACGAATCTCCTGGGCGTTTCTCCTCCTCTGAGCGGCAATTTTGAAGATTTTAGCCCTGAAGCTGTCGAAGATCCTGTGTGGGCTGATGTGTATTAGCAAACTTCCTCCAATTCCTGATACAGGCTGTCCATTCTCTTTGCTTGAACCAAGGCGCAATTCTTCTTAGCAAGACTCTTGAGGTGTCTATATTTAAATTCCAGACGAAGCATTTCATCTCTGCTGTTCGAGGAGCACTTCTTCCATACCTTGAACGCCGCTTTCTTTTCACTGAGCACTAGTTTCGCCTCATCTGACTACCACCATGTTTCATTGACCTGCTTGCAGTGGCATTTTGAAGTCCCTAGGAGTCATTTGGCCTTCTCTATGCACTTTCGCTGTAGGTCATCCCACATATCTTGTGCTCTGCACTCTACATTTTCGTTTTCGTCAATGATGTTACAGAGGTAGTTTTGCATTGTGTTTAAAAATGCTTCGCCTTCTTATTTTTCGAAATTGTAACAGTTGGTTCTCCCATATAGCTTTGCTTGCTTAATTTTCTTTTTTGACGGTTCCATAAAAATGACGGTCAGCAGCAGGCGGTGTTGTGTTGTAATCGCCCCTCCTAAAATCACTTTACAATCTTTGACCCGCGATTTTGGGGAACTGTGAACGAAATGATATTCAATCTGGGTCTCATTCCCAATGCTGCAGTGAGTGATCAGGTGCCTGCTTTCCTTGACGAACATGGTATTAAGCACGATACGCCCGTATGACTTGCAAGCGTTTAGGATATCTTCACCAGAAGAGTTCCTAGTGCCATACCCCAGTCCACCATGGCAGTCTTCATAGTCCTCGCTAGATTTCTCGACATGTCCGTTCAAGTTTCCGCCTACATACAAAAGCTCTTCCTTTGGGATCGCCTTGATGAGATCATGAAAATCTATTCAAATGCATCTTTTTCCCTCTGCTCACACCCAACTTGGGGAGCATGTGCACTTACGATGTCCCACTCCTCGCCTCGCATCACCAGCTTGAGAGATATAAACCGGTCGCTTGGCTTTGAAATATTCAAGATGCCATCAAGTAGCTCTGCCGCAAGGATGATGCCGATTCCGTTCCTACCCTGTTCAGTTCCGTAGTAGCACATCTTTTGAGCTTTTGTCTTATCATCCAAGAAACGAGCCCGATTTCCGGTGTTCCGCCATTTCGTCTCTTGGACACACAAAATGTCCACTCGCCTTCCAACCATCATCTCTTCAAGTTCGTAGCTACGCCCAATCATGCTTCCAACATTCAAACTAGCGATCCTGAGCTTGCGCTTAGGCAGTTGTATTATTTTGATATCCCCCGGAAACCGACTAGCTCTGACCCGAGCATTACTGCTCGTCCCTGGATCACTACCATATAAGCCATAAGCAGTGCCCGGCGGGGCACTTCGATTTGGAGTGAACTTTTCGAGAAATCGGGTTTTTAAAGGTCTAATATAATGGATATTGTGGGCGGACCAATTTTTGCCTTCTTAAAGGTTTTGAGCCAGTTTTGCTTAAATACTAAAATTTTAGTTCCTACGCCTTGTCTAACTTGACCCAAAAGGCGTTTTGAAAGAAAATGTGAACTAGAGGTGGTCTTACATTAAAGCAGATTTAACCAATTTTCTTATTTATTCTGTACAACAGAAGAACCAAGCCGTGTTCTAAGTTTCAGCTCTCTAGTTTAATTTTGAAGACCTTAAAACCTTTACACATGCAGACAGACGGACGATGACAGCTTAATCGATTCACTCACATGTCGTTCTCGAATTAACTTTAAAAGGTCTGAAGGGTATACGGTGATGATTTCACTGTGTTACAAACTATGCACTAAAACTAATATACCCGGGTCGGATACAAAAATAAAAGAGAAGACAGCCGGTATTTTATTTGTTGCATATTTCTTGGCTTTTCATAGTTCTCATCAACAAAAAAAATACGGCCCCACAAAATAAGGCGCTTTGTGGTTATTCATCCATCCCCGTGATAAATGATTTGTACCTACAATCGTTATGTACCGATATGCCTTAGCAGTGTGTACCGAACAAAAGATTCAAATCTTAGTCAAATTTTAAAAAACAAATAATAATAAAAAAAATATAATTTTGCATAGTCCAAAGCAAACTAAAGAGAGCAATAATTGATAAGAGAAAATTTGGGACTTGTTTATTGCGAAACTTTTACCACCAGTCGTGGTTTGTCTTTTGTTCGCATAGTGATGGACGGTTTTTTAATAACGTTGTACGCCTTCATGGCTGTGATATCCTTGTTCACATATTACATCAGGAATAAGTATGATTACTGGAAAAAACGCGAAATTCCATATGAAGAAGCTCAGTTTCTATTTGGAAACTTCTACACCACAAGAAAGGCAAATACTGGCCGCTATAACTTATTCAAGGAAATGTATAACAAGTACCGAGGCACCATACCATTTACTGGCTTCTTCACGTTTACCAAACCGTCAGTACTTTTGCTGGACCTCGATTTAATAAGAAATGTTCTCATAAAAGATTTTAACTTGTTTGAGAATCGCGGTGGCATGTATTATAATGCGAAAAGTGATCCGGTGTCAGCAAACCTCGTATCGTTGGAGCCCGAAAAATGGAGACCCTTGCGAGGGAAGATTACTCCAACGTTTACCTCGGGTAAGATGAAAATGATGCATCCTCTTATGGTGGGTGTGGCTCAGGAGCTTTTACTGGTAATCGATGAGTTTGCCGAAAAAAATTCCGAAATCGATACTAAAGATTTCTTGGCCAGATTTACAACTGATGTCATTGGTAGATGTGGTTTCGGGATCGACTGCAATAGCTTAAGAGATCCCAATGCGGAGTTCTATCGAGTTGGTAGGAAAGTAACTAGTCTAGATCAGACACGTTTTCATATGCTTTTCATTGAGGCGTTGCCAAAAGTTGCCAGATTCCTGAACATGAGACGTTTTCCCCCCGAGATTTCTAACTTTTACACTCAGCTCGTCAATGCAACTGTGAGGCATCGCGAACTTAACAATCTAAGGCGAAACGATTTCATGGATATGCTGATTGATCTCAAAAATAAGCAACTAAACCAATTGAAGAATGGTGAAAAGGGAACAGGTTTAAGTATGGACGAAGTTGCTGCCCAAGCCTTTTCGTTTTTTGTCGGTGGGTTTTCAGCTTCTTCGAATGTCATGAATTTCTCCCTCTACGAGTTGGCGAAAAATCAAAGCATCCAGGATAAGTTGCGAAACGAAATTAATGATGTACTGAGGAAGCATGGTGATGAACTAACCTACGAAGCAGTTCGTGAAATGTCTTATTTGGATATGGTCATATCAGGTATCTATTATGGAAAATCTAAACTTAAGCGGCATTTACAAAAATCTTCTTTTAATTGCAGAGGCCTTGCGAATGTACTCCCCAGTTTCGAATTTGAGGCGTATAGCTAAGGTTGCGTACCCAACACATGATCCAAGATTTGTTATTCCCAAGGGCGCTTGCGTATCGATACCTGTTCACAATATCCACCACGATCCAGATGTTTACTCCAATCCCGAGGTCTTTGATCCAGAGCGTTTTACGCCCGAAGAAGTTTGCAAGCGTCACCCAATGTCATGGTTAGGTTTCGGCGATGGACCAAGGAATTGTATTGGAATGCGTTTTGGAAAGATTATAGTAAGCGTCGGACTTGCGATGCTTGTGAAGACTTTCAAGTTTTCAGTGACGAAAAACACTCCAATACCAATGAAGTTTAAGTTACGCTCGCGTCAGTTGGTCCCAGAGAAGAACATTGTGTTAGGAGTTGAGAGAGTCGTTGGAAATTGATGTGGATAGAGTTTATTGAAAATTCTCATATCTAAACTATATAGGATTTGTAAAGACTTTATTAAATTAATTTTTTAATTGAATTTTTTTTGATTTTATATGTATTTGAAGAAGGAACCCTTTCCACAACGAGTAGGTAGTTGCCTGAAGGATGTGCTGTCGGAGCAAAAATTATGTAGAGGATGGTTATATTTTAAGGGCCGATGTTGATTTTGAATAAAACACAAATAATTTAGGAAATTAATGTCATTTCTTTTTATTATGATAATATTGGTATGTATTCATATGTATTGAACAAAATTTCAAATGCCAACTGACCTTTTGAATGTAGAGGAGGAATAGCATCTGTTTTTATCGGCAGTCATTGCCTCTGCAGGAAATGTTTGTGGAGTGAAGCGGCTTGGGGTAGCGGCGTGTGGTGAGAAAAGATTTGCTTGGTTTAAAACGCCTAGAGTTCAAGAAGCCATCAGAGAGAAGAAGAGAGCCTACATTGTGTGGATCCAATGTATAAAATCAACTTCTCGAGCCCGGTACAATGAGGCGCGATGGACCACCAATCTGGCAGTCAGAATAGCCTAGGAAAAGTCATGGAAAAAGTTCGGCGAGAAGTTGGAGCACGATAACAGATCTGTAAACAAGATATTTTAACATACCATTCGCCGGCTCAGAAGAAGGAAATTGAATGTCATTCAAGGGGTTAAATCCACGGACGGTACACTTCTTTCAAATGAGATGTCTTGCGCAGATGCAGAGAACACTTTTCGGAGTTGCTCAACCCCCAACAGGGCACTGAAGATGGCATTCTCACTGCTGACGAGATATGGGCGGAGAATAGTCCCACAGTAGACGAAGTCACGAAAGCGATTAAATCGCTAAAAGTAGGCAAGTCTGCTGGAGTTGATGAAATCCGGCCAGAAATGCTCAAGGCAATGGGTTAAGAGGGTGCTAAATGGCTTACACGTGTCATTAAGGTGGCCTGAGATAGCGGTTGGCAAACAGGAGTTATAGGATGGTCTATGCGTGTTTTGTAGATCTGGAAAAGGCGTATGACCGAGTCCCTCGGGATACACTGTGGAGAGTGTTGCAGGACTATGCACTGAGTGGGCCTCTCCTGAGAGCCATCCAGTCTTTGTATGGAAACTGCAGAAGCTGTGTACGGATAAATGGCGTCAAATTCCGTCCTCTTCATTTGCGCGTTGGACTTCGCCAGGGCTGTGTTTTGCCGCCGCTCCTTTTCATAGCATATATGGACTGGATAGTGAAGCGCAGTCTTGGCGAGCAATGTTTCGAATTGGCTGGCATCAGAATGAGTCATCTGCTTTTCGCAGATGATTTGGCCATTCTTGCATCATCCAAAGAGGAACTTCAATGAGCACTGGATATGTTTGCAGCCGTCTGTGTTGGTGCTGGGATGAAAGTAAACGTGAACAAATCGGAAGTGATGGTTGTTTCCCGAACTCCTGTGCAGTGTACCCTGCACATAAATGGAGTTCCATTAAATCAGGTGGAGAAGTTTAAGTGCTCGGGGTCTTTTTCACGAAAGATGGGAGGAGTGATACTGAGTTGTCCTGTAGAATTGGCCAAGCTGGAGCAATAGTAAAGGAACTGCGCCGGCCAGTCATCAGGAAAGCTGAGTTTGACAAGCAAAGATCTCAGTTTTTTATTCAGTGTTCATTCCGACCCTCATCTATGTTCATTAAATTTGGGTAATGACCGCCGAAAGAAATAGATCGCAGGTACAAGCTGCCTAAATGAGATTCCTGAGGAGCGTTGCTGGTGTTACTCTAAGGGATAGAGTGAGAATCGTGAGTATTCATAGGAATCGTAATGTTGAGCAGCTACTTCTCCGAGTAAAGCGATCGATTCTTCGATGGTTTGGACACGCTTTTCGCATGCCCCTGACAGACTTCCTAGAAAGGTCATGCTAGCCGAGATACGAGCGCGTCGTCCCCTGATAGGCCAAGAAACAGGTGATCAGGGATGGGATTCAGGGTGAACAGGGATCAGGTAAAGAACCTATCTAAGTCCCGCCTGGGGATTGCGCCGGAGTCTTTTCGGTTGGTGGTGGAGGATCGAGAACGATGGAAAGACCATTTAGCCACCCTCGCTCCGAGACCCTTTTAAAAGACAAGCGGCATTCAAAAATGATGATGATGATGATGATGATGACAAAATATCGGCCAAACGGCCGGTGGTGGAGGATCGAGAACGATGGAAAGACCATTTAGCCACCCTCGCTCCGAGACCCTTTTAAAAGACAAGTGGCATTCAAAAATGATGATGATGATGATGATGACAAAATATCGGCCAAACGGCCGCCGCGACGTCGCCGGCACGCCTCCATCCAATGGTTCGAATTTTCAATGACGCTAAAGCATAATTGAGGTTCTATGCCGTTAATGTGCCGAATTATCTCATCCTTTAGCTCTAGAATTTTTGCTGGCTTATCGACGTAGGTACGCCTTTTCTTTCAAATAACCCAAAAGAAAAAAATCAAACGGTGTCAAATCACATGATCTTGGCGGCCAATTGACATCGCCACCACGTGAGAAAACACTGTTGCCACTATTCTGACCATTGACGACGCTTGAAATGGTCAAAAGGCTTTAGTTCTTGAGTCGATTGCACCTTGTTAGCGTGTAAATGCAAGTCTTTATGCATAATGTTCATCAACGATGATCGTTTGAGGTCCAATTGTTGGGCACAGCGACGAGATGAGGTGGTCGGCTCTTCAGCCACACGATCGCGAACAGCAGCAATATTTTCTGCAGTACGAGCTGTACGAGCTGTACTTCACCTGTTTGCTAAAATTTTTGCACGATTTTTCCAATTGCTCGCACGATTAAATTGACCGAAAAATAAACACGAAGTTTTGAAGATTTGAACTCCCATTTTCGAAATTAGCCTGAATAACTATAGCGCGTTGCTCGATTGTGTATCCTTCCATGGTTCAAATTGAGTTAGTCTGAAATTGAGAAATGTCAAATGAAATGCAGAAAAAGTCTTGAAGTTTAGGTATGGTTCACATTTATCATCGGACCTTAAAATTTAACCACCCTTTACAACAAATTCGTTTGCAATACAAATAACATTATATGTAGATGTCCCCAATTATTGGGACATGTCCCAAGTCAATCTCAATAGAGTGATGAATGCATCCATAGGCTGTAGTGTCGAGGTGACTGTCTTCAGAGGTACCCCCCAAGAAGGAGTCATCTCACCACTTCTATGGGTACTGGTAGCCAATAAGATACTTAAGACTGTGCGTCAAAGGGATTCACGTTATGCCTTTTGTTATAATGACCAAATAAAAACCGTCCTTATGCTGTTTACAAGCAAAAGAATCATACCACAATTCTTTCTACCGGCGATTGAGGGAACATCCCTTCAGCTCTCCGATAGAGCATGCTACTTAGGGCTGATACTTGAAAGGGAACTAAGCTGGAAATTCAACGTCGAGGAAAGAGTAAGGAAAGCATCAACCGCATTCTATGCTTGCAGTCGCATCTTCGGTCAAAATTGGGGTCCAGGACATAAAATTAAAACTGCAGTTGTTAGATTTGGTGGCAAACACTTGGAGAAAAAACAATCCTACGCTATATGAGAATAAGTCATTGAAAAAGGATCTTAGTCATAACAAGGATCTGACGCGTTGCTTATGATTACGGTTTGGGTTGCAGTGAAAATCGTTTTTTGGTTATGAAACTCGATGAATTCAAGTACTTAAGTGATATAATTGATTCAAGGATGTCTTTTGTTTCCCACTCTAAGACGTTAAAAAAATTATTTTCGTTTTAGATTGACAGACTCTTTTATAATAAATTTTAACTTAAATGTTTACTTTGAGGTGACTCTCAACTCTATTTTGGCAAGTTTACCGTAGGTTCAAGTGGAATGTATTGGAGTATCTATCTATCTTACTATATGGATTTGCGTGTCTTGATTCCGAATATGCTATTAAAAATTGTCGGTCTTGACAATTAGTTTAGAAGTTACCGTTAGCGGAGCGATGAAGTCGCGTGAGCGGCTAAACCCTTCGAAAAAGGGAGTTGAAATCCTTTCAACCCGCGAAGAAATTCCATTTGGACCTACGGTAAACTTGTTTCTATATTTTCACTTTAAATATAGTAGAAAAGCCATATACATATTTATTGATTTATTCTTTCCTCTTGGTTTGGGTTAAAAATTGTATTATATTAATACATAAGGCAACGTGTATGCGTTGTGAGAAAATAAATAATGTATAAAAAATACGAATAACAAATACATGCATCCTTTAACGATTTTGGGCAAACGAGTCCTTCTTATAACTTTATCGGTCCTACTTAGGAATAAGGTATACAAATAAGTAGATGACAGAATTTCTACAAGATATTGTAGGTCAGTTTAAAAGTTAATATTTAATTAGTTGTATGAATCAGGAGCCCTTTTTTTCTTAAAGCCCCGGACTAATGTTCTTTTTGCGCATTGTAGCTACGCCACTGCATTCGATTGGGTTCGATGTCTTTGTTCCAACTTCCAACTACCTAATCAAATCCAATTTCAGTTTTTCATTTGAGATTTCAAGATATGCGGGCCTCCTATGCTGTGCCGAAAGTCCCACAGATATAGGATGTGGGGGTGTGGCCTTTGGGATGAGTTGTCTCAGTTTCCAAACAGCGCGCTCTGGAATGTGTTCGGTCCAAATTGCGCGGATATGGTTTGAGACTAGTTCGAGTTTTCGGTAATGAGCTAGGTAATGAGGTAGGTACTATTAATTCTGTATAATTCATTCAGATAATTCTCAGTAAATCATGTCACAATTGAATTGTAAAGTAGTCAGTGACTGGATAATTAACAATGAGTACAAAAGCGTACAAACATAAGCGTACAAAAGCTGACTTTTGCTAACTCTCCAACATTCAATATTACCTCTAACTACAAGGTTGCTGCAAGTAAGCTTAGTTAAAAGTAGGAACAATTTATTACGAATGCTAGAAATAAGAGGTGAAAGTGATTAGAGAAAAACTGCTTACTCACAAGCTTTTTAAACTTGCGGTAAGATAACAGTGGCATCTTATCTATTCGACGAACATTTAAGTTATGTTAATAGGACTGCGTCATCGTTTACATAAAAGTGGCTGACTCGTTAGTTAAAGTCAGTAAACAACCTTTTTGTTTATACCAAAAGCTCACGCAAAGCCGGCCTAATTCTATGCTCAGAAATAGCGAAGACCACAAACCATAATATTATGCAAAGCTCGCGCGCGCTGTGCTCATGACGTTTCGCTGTGTTTGTCTAGCAAATCTTAAATCTTATCCGATATCGTTTATGCGAGTCATTCAAACGTAAACCAGCTGTGTCATTCCGCGGAATAAAACCCCAACATTTGTGGATAGAAACGTTAGTAGTTTGCCAATAGCCGTGCTGTATCTATTCACAAGGCCACAATCACAGCCACTATGGGAATAAGTCAAGTCCTTCTCTACGCGATCATTGCGATCGTGTCGATCGCTTTGTACATCATTAAAGATCGTATGTCATATTGGAAGAAAAGAGGTGTGCCGCATATGGAGCCAACGTTTTTCTATGGCAATATGAAAGGAGTATCACGTACGAAGCACATGCACGAACCACTGCGCGAAGTGTACAACAAGTTCAAGGGCAAAGCGCCTTTCTCCGGGTTTTTTTTCTTCCTCCGGCCAGCAGTGCTTGTTCAGGATTTGGATTTAGTGCGTAAAGTGTTGATAAAGGATTTCAACAACTTTGTTGATCGTGGCGTTTATCACAATGAAAAAGACGACCCACTCACCGGACACTTGTTCGCTCTGAACAGTTCAAGATGGCGTCCTTTGAGACACAAACTGTCACCGACTTTCACTTCGGGTAAAATGAGGTTCATGTTCCCAACTGTCGTCGAGGTTGGTCATCGATTTGCCGAAGTTTTTGGCGAAATGGTCGGCAAAGGTGCTGTTGTGGAAATAAAAGAAGTCTTGGCTCGATTCACCACAGACGTAATTGGTACCTGCGCTTTTGGCATCGAGTGCAACAGCTTGAGGGACCCTAATGCAGAGTTTCGCATCATGGGTTTAAGGTTCTTCACCACCCAGCGTCATCATCAATTAGTCCTGGCTTTTATTCGAAGCTGCCCGGATCTAGCAAGAGCTCTGAGATTCTGTATTACTCCAATGGACGTTCAAAGTTTCTTCATGCGGGTAGTCCGAGAAACCGTTGAACACCGAGAAAAAAATGGCATTGTTCGCAATGATTTCATGAACATGTTGATCGAGTTGAAGAACACCAAGTCTACGACGACAGAGACTGGCGAAGTAATCACTGGCTTGACAATGGAGGAACTGGCCGCTCAAGCCTTCGTGTTCTACTTGGGAGGCTTCGAAACTTCATCGACAACTATGGGATT
This sequence comes from Neoascia interrupta, assembly GCA_947623515.1. Classification (NCBI taxonomy): domain Eukaryota; kingdom Metazoa; phylum Arthropoda; class Insecta; order Diptera; family Syrphidae; genus Neoascia; species Neoascia interrupta. The sequence goes on from OX392462.1 coordinate 178,294,824, forward strand.
CGCTTTGTATGAATTGGCCCAAAACCAAGCGGTGCAAGATCGCTTGAGAAAAGAAGTCAACGAGGTGCTAGCAAAACACAATGGTGAGCTTAACTATGAGAGCATGAAGGACATGCGCTATATGGATCAGGTTATATCGGGTGAGTGTAATACAATGAGTCCAACTTTGTGCATGCAATGCTTACCAGGTTATTCTTTTAACCAGAAACTCTGCGAAAGTATCCAATCTTGTTTATGCTGAATCGTCAAGCCAACGAGGACTACATTGTGCCCGATACAAATTACAAAATTGAAAAGGGAGCAATGGTCTTGATTCCCGTCGATGCCATACATCACGATCCCGAGATTTATCCAGATCCGGAAGTTTTTGATCCTGAACGTTTTAGCCCCGAAGAGATGCAAAAGCGTGATCCTATTGCTTGGCTGCCTTTCGGCGATGGTCCGCGAAACTGCATTGGGCTAAGGTTTGGCAAAATGCAAGCACGTATCGGATTGGGATTGCTTATAAAGAATTTCAAATTTCACTTGGGTGACGATATGCAAGTTCCCATAGAAATCGACAAAAAAGCATTTATTTTACAAGCGAAGGGTGGTATTCATCTGAGAACCGAGCCAGTATAGAGCAAATTGTGATTTTATGCATGTTAGTATGTATCACTAATTGTTATTTGATTTTTAATTAATTTAATGTTAAGCTTATGCTGCAAGTTAAGGTATTTTGTTTTGCAAATTGTTGTACCTAGGTTGTTTTTTAAAAACTTCAATATAGACATTTTTTGTCATTATATTGTTTTTCAAAGTTGCGCATCAGTAAAATTGCAGAATTAGTTTTCTCATTTTGGCTACCCTCATGTCAAGCTCCCTCTAAAATTTCACCTGAATGCTCTTGATCTCGTCGGAGCTTGATTTCTATTTTTAAGATCTACGGGTGTGTTATAACTCGTTCCAATCACCACCCAACCGGGAACTGAACTTGATTTGATTCAATGAAAAGACGATTGATATTGGTTAGACGTTAGAGCATACCATACCAGTTAGAACTTTCAATGCTATATTTTTCATTGCATACATTTAGTCTCAGTGCTTGAAGTATTCCTCTTAGATTTTTCAAAGAAGTCAATTGCCTTGACGTATGTAACGAAAATTTTGGCCTGCCTTGGCTTCATTGTACGATTAATTTAAACAACTGAAACTAGGCTTTAAAGTTAGTTTGCACCGTTGTAGTTACAGTGAGGAAAAGTGCTAGCGTCTTGAAAGTTTATAATTTTTCTAAAAATTTTTTAAAAACTTTTCCCATTTTTTCCCATTTCCGGATATGTAGCGCTCATCAGTTCCATATTCACCCTCAAACATCTTACATACTTACAATTTTTCATAAAAAAGATGGCAAATTTCAGACATAAGATTTAACGAGTCAGCAAGTGCAACAGTGCATATGTATGTAATAGCTTCGGTCCGTCTATGACGACCACGGTATACCCTATTCCTATTCTTCTTTCCATTCCTATATTGTTTTTATACCCCATCCCATAGGATAGGAGGTATATTAAGTTTGTCATATAGTGTGTAACACGGTGAAATAATAATGGTAGACCCCCAACACTTTAAGGGCATACGATCGAGACCAATTCTGAATCGAATGAGTCATGTCCGTCCGTCCGTCCGTCTGTATGTCACATGTTTTTAGGCCTTAAATTTTGAGCTAAGGTGCTGAAACTTCGTACGTAAGGTCCACGTAATGCGAAGCAGTACAAGTGTAAAAACTTTTGAAATCCGCCCAAAGACACGCCCACAATCGGTCTAAATATGAAACTACCTCCAAAATTTTCAAAACTGTAAGACGTTCTAAAAGGCTGGAAATTTACATTTAGCATCTCCTTATAAATGTAAGACTTAAAAAAGACAAATTTTATTGGTAAACCTCCTCTAGTGGGCGTGGTATCTATTTTAAAGATAAATTTACAAATGCAGTTTTCTCAATATTTTTGCTCGAAATTGAAAAAAATTTGCTTAGTTCCACATTTTGTTCATACAAGACTTTCGACCACGCCCACATTTGGAGGCAGAATTGAAGAAAAACCTGAAATTTTCCAAAAACTTAATTTCGACTGGCCTTGAGCCTAATTTAGGAAAGCATAAAGCAAAAAAAGGGGCAGGTTAGGTAAACGAAACTTCAGTCCAGATTTCGTTCATATAAATTTTTTAGCCACGCCCGCTTTTAGGGGTCGATTTTTCAAAAATATTGAATTTGAACCAAAAAATTGCATTTTTACGTACATTTAAGTGTAATTTGGAAATATCTGTCGAAATATGTTATAATGAATTTAGGGGCGGTTGGACCACACCACTTTTCGAAGTTTGCATTAAATGTCAAAAAATAACTATGTCATCAGCATTTTACAATGTGGGATAGATGGGGTATTCAACGGTCCGTTTCACGAACTGTAACTTCTGCGTACACACTGTAGCACTTTGCGCTATGCGTTGCTGCTATGCGTAGGAGCATTTAGACACAACTACTGGTCCATTGTACTACAACGCGGACACCTTACTTTATTGTATTTAGTTTACCCGTCTTTCGAAGAAAAACGAGAAGGAGCTCCAGTGATGAAGAGCTTAGGTGTTCGGCACTCACCACGTCAGCCCCAAAGATCCACCAGCTGATGCGAGCAAAGGCAGGTCAGCTACATAGGAAATGCTCTCTCGACATGGAGTACAGATAGTGGCTTCGCTCAAGCCTAGCACATTCAAGTGCTTGGCGAAAGCTTGGTGGCCCGGAAGGACACCTAGACGCTGACTCCTCGCAGATATCCGGGCGTAGTCATTTAGTCTGTCTGCACCCATTGCAGTCACGCCAGCGAGCCCTGTGCTCACGAGAAACCCAAATGTCAATGACAGACGTAACAACAGACACAGGCAGGCCTATGGCAGGTTCAGGTCCTAAAAAACCTCTTATGAGCCTAGCCTGGCAAGCTCATCAGAGATCTCATTTCCCTGGATACCGTGACCTGGATCCTAAACAAGATTCACTTTATTTAGCCTTCCGACTAAGTTCAACGATTTCTTGAGTTCGAGCACTATCTTGGACGAGGTAGGAGGGTTGAGCAATGCATTTAAAGCGGCTTGGCATTCACTGCAAACGCATATGCTTCTCGCCCTCCACCTGTTAGTCACAATATAGCGCATAGCCATTAGGATAGTGAAAATCTCCGCTTGGAAGACAGACGCATATTTACCTAAGGGGTAGTGGAGTCTAATGTTCTCGCTTTCCACAAAGACTCCAGCATCAGACCCCTGTCCAGTTTTGGAGCCATCTGTGAAAATACGATGGCATTCTTTCCCTGGCTCAGAGTCTGGCCGAAGCCATTCCATTACCTGAGGAAAGTCGACTAGGTAGTTTTGTCGCAAAAGAATTTTTGGGGTCATTGCGTTAGAGGGCATTTCCATAAGACAGGGGTCGAAGGACAAATCTCGAACAAGTTCTTCAAAATTCCAATGCGTGTGTTACCAAAAACCGCTTCTCTTTAAGCGGAAGATGGTTTTCAGCGTACACCCCATGAGAAATATATCAAGGGGGGGGGGGGGGAGGTTCATCAGAGCATCTAGAGCAGAGCCCGGCGTACTAGGGAAGGCCCCTGTGCAGCCAAGACAAGCCGTTCTTTGGAGTTTGGCAAAGGAGGCAGTAACACGTTTCCGCGAAAGCCTGTTCCACCAAACAACCGATGCATATGAGAGGAATTGTCTTACCATATAGATCCAGAGGGCCCTTTTCGGTGAAAGGCCCCATGTCTTGCTAAAAGCCCCTAAGGATTCAACATGCTTGGACCGAAGAAGTTTTCTATCAAGGATTACTCCCAAATATTTGACTTCATCGGATATCGGGATAGTGATACCTTTAAGCACGAGTTGAGTCAGAACAGTGACATTTCTCCTTCTCGTAAATAGAACAACCGTAGTTTTAAGAGGATTCACTGAAAGCCCATTCCTAGTGCACCAATCATCGATCAAGTCTAGGGACCTCTGCGCCTGAGAGCACACAGATCCTAGGTTTGGGCCGTCATAAAGAACGGCGACATCATCCGCGTAGGCTTGTGTGTTGGTTCCAGGAAGGTTGAGAGCCGATAGGAGAGAGTCTACCACCATGCATCATAAAAGGGGACTTTGGTAATGCTTCAAAAGTTAACATTTCTTGGCTAATAGTAATTAGAAAGAACTAGGACTTGGTTTTTATAAGAAGAATGGGGTTTTCCTATAAATGCAAAACAAATGCTAAAATTTTAAATTATGTTATTAAAAAAAATTTTAAGTAGATACTTAAGAAAATACCTACCTAACTATTTTGATCCATCAGTTCCAATTGTGCAGAAATTGCTTACTTACTTTTACTTTAGGTGGCGCTACAGTCCGGGGTGGACCTGGGCCTCAGCCAACAAGCTTCGCCAGCCAGCTCTGTCCCTAGCTAGCCGTCTCCAGTTTCGCACGCGAAGTTGGCTAAGGTCCCCTTCCACTTGCGTGCGCCACCTGAGTCTCGTCGCTCCTCTACCGCGTCGTCCCTGCGGTGTGGATTCGAAGATTTTCCGGGCCGGGGCGTTGGTGTCCATCCGCTCTAGATGACCCAGCCATCGTAGACGTTGTGTTTTAACTCTTTTGGCTAGGTCGGTATCGCTGTACAGCCCGTACAGTTCGATGTTATATCTCCTCCTCCACTCTCCGTCTATGCAGACGGGACCGTAAATCGTCCGAAGAATTTTCCTCATGAAGCAGCCTAAAGTGTTTTCATCCGCCTTTGACAGGGTCCATGCTTCTGCACCGTAAAGCAGGACTGGGATGATGAGGGTCTTATACATGGACACTTTAGTTGCTCGAGAGAGTGCTTTGCTACTCAATTGCCTTCTTAGCCCAAAGAAACAGCGATTGGCAAGAGTTATCCTTCGTTTGATTTCAGCGCTGGTGTCATTGTCTGAATTGATAGCGGAACCCAGGTAGACAAAGTCCCTAACTACCTCAAAGTTATAGCTGTCGATGGTGATGTTTTGTCCAAGACGTCGGTGTTGGGTGTCTTTTCTTGATGACAGCATATACTTGGTTTTGCCCTCATTGACTGCTAAACCCATATTCGCCGCTTCCGTCCCAATACTCACGAAGGCTTCACTGACATCACACTTTGTTCTACCGATTATGTCAATGTCGTCTGCGTATGCAAGTAGTTGAACGGACTTTTGAAAGATTGTACCTCTGGTGTTGGCGCGAGAGTTCTGCACAATTCTCTCAAGTATGATGTTAAAGAAGTCGCATGACAGCGCGTCGCCTTGTCTAAATCCTTTTTTGACATCAAAGGGGTCGGTGAGGTCTTTGCCGACCTTGACGGAACAGCGTGAGTTTTCCATCGTCATCCTGCACAGACTGACGAGTTTGGCAGGGATGCCAAAACTAGACATTGCGCTATATAGCTCGTCTCTATAGATGCTGTCATACGCGGCCTTGAAATCGATGAAGAGGTGGTGTGTATCGATTTGGAATTCCTGGGTTTTCTCCAAGATCTGCCGCAGTGTGAATATTTGATCGATGGTGGACTTTCCTGGCCTAAAGCCACACTGATATGTGCCTATCAGATTGTTGACAAACGGCTTCAGGCGTTCACACAGTACAGCAGAAAAGATCTTGTATGCGATGTTAAGAAGACTTATGCCTCTGTAGTTGGCACAACTCAGAGGGTCTCCTTTCTTCAGGATCGGGCAAACAATGCTGAGGTTCGAAGGCGTCGGGCATGCTTTCTTCCGACCATATCTTGCAGATGAGCTGGTGCATGCTCCTAACCAGCTCATCGCCAGCGGATTTAAAAAGTTCGGCAGCTAGGCCGTCTGCTCCGGCTGCTTTGTTGCACTTGAGCTTAGACACAGCTACTTTCACCTCCTCCAGGTCGGGTGGGCGGTATCGTTCGTATGCTTCGTCGGTAACGTCTTCGCCCGGGTTGAATGGTTCGTTCTGCCTGACAGCGGTATTTGGTTCGTCCTCGCCGTTATACAGTCTGCAGAAGTGGTCTTTCCAAATCCTCAGCACCGACTGCGATTCTACAACGATGTTCCCTTGATGGTCCTTACAGGCTTCAGTTCGAAGTTTATACCCTTGGCAGGACCTTTTGATCCTTTGGTAAAACTTTCTAACCTCATTCCTGTTGTAACATCTCTCTATCTCTTCAACCGCGCGCTTCTCGTGCTCTCTCTTTTTCCTTCGGGGAAGCCGGTGCTCCTCTCTCCTCCTCTGCTCGTAGAGCTCGCGGGCAGCTCTAGTCCTTCTGTGCAGAGCCGCTTTGTATGCTTCCTGTTTAGCTGCATGTGCTTGCCGGCATTCATCGTCAAACCAGGGGTTTCGTTGTGGTCGCCGTGTGAAATCCAGCACTGTGCTGCCACTGGCTATCAATACTTGATGCTGGTTGCATAGGATTTCGTAAAAGGTTTTGAGAGACTCGGTTGGAGAAGGACCTGGCGATCTCTTGCAATTGTAGTCGGCCGACGTCAAACTTCCGCACAGTATTTCCATTACTTGGCGCTGGTCGGGATATCCGCAGCCGTACCTTAGCTACAACAAGGTAGTGATCCGAGTCAATGTTGGCCCCTCGGAAAGTTCGGACATCCATGATACTGGAGGAGTGCCTTGCGTCGATCGCAATATGGTCAATCTGGTTGACGGTTGATTGATCGGGAGATCTCCATGTCCCTTTGTGGATATTGAGATGCGGGAACTGTGTACTAGCTACCACAACGTGTCGCCCCGCAGCAAAGTCGATCAGCCTGAATCCGTTATCGGAGGTCGTGTCGTGCAGGCTATGCTTTCCGACAGTACAACCAAAGATGCCCTCCCTTCCTAGCTTAGCATTAAAATCGCCTAGGACAATCTTAGTGTCGTAGCTAGGGCATTGTTCATAAGTTTCGTCCAGGAACACGTAGAATACATCTTTGGTCTCGTCATATTTCTCCTCTGTGGGGGCATGTGCGCATATCATGCTAATGTTGGCGAATTTAGCCTTGATGCGAATCGTCGCGAGGCGCTCGCTTACAGGGTTGAAGCTCAAGACTTTTTGCCTAAGTCTGCCTCCAACAACGAAACCACATCCAAATAGGCGCTGTCTTTGATGCCGATAGCAGTCGCCGTAGTAGATGTCGCAGTTTTTCATCCTTCTTTTGCCGGCCCGTCCCACCGCATTTCTTGGATGGCAGTAATGTCTGCCTTGCAGTCGTTAAGGGCCTTCGCTAGTTGCTCGGCTGCACGTGGTCTGTTAAGGGACCTAACATTCCACGTTCAGATCCGGAGCTCGTTGTCCTTTTCTCGTTTGCATTGGTCGTCAACAGTAAATCCGTCCGAATCCGAGGCTTGTTTCCGCTTCGTGACTGGTGTTTCTTTACGTGGCCGGGAAGTCACCCCGACGGCACGACCCCCAACCTGGAGGACCAGATCCTTTGCTTAGCTCTAAGGACGGAGAGCCGGATAGCCCGCTCCTTATAGGCCTGAGCTCCGAATACGTCGTAGTAGCCCATATAAGGTGTTCACTAAGTAGTTCGGCCTGACTGGAACTATGGACGCCACCGTTGATTCCATCTGGGGAATTCCTCCGCTGCCGTCCGGATGCAAGGAGAAGTGCCTTAGTGGGAACACTCCTCCCCCCCTCTCTCGTCTGCTACCCCCAACAAACTTCCAAAGGGGTTGGAACCCAATCTCCAGTTGAGGTACTAGGACCCCGGTGTTCACCACGGGGAGGTGAGAGTAGGAGTTGATAGACAGAGGTGGGTTTAGAAAACCTGTGGATGCTTGTATCCTCTTGAGTGCACATGTCTATCCTTTGACCACCTTTCCTTTGTGCAGAAATTGGGGCCGTGCAAAAACGACCGTTTTTGTTTGGTTTTTACACGAGCCTTTCTCTTATACCTATCTGTTGCGAGTTCCGCGAGCAGTTGCATTATTTGTGGAGCTAAGCCTTCAAAGATGAATGAATTACCTAAGTTACAATCTAAGATCATGAACAGAGAAGCACTTAGTCTGGGAATGTCAATACTTTACGTACAGATTAGATTCATGGACTTCAACTACACCTGGGATAAAACCTATGCTTCAAAACATGGAAAACTAATGAAGCTACTCGTGCTATTAAGGAAAAGGAAAAAAGCCGAATCCTAGCGGGATAAATGTCAAAGGTGGGTATAAAATTTGACGTTTGATATACGCTTGTATTATTATGTATGTATTTAACTATTTCGCTTAAGAATGAATAAAAAAAATAAACAAATATAAAAAACAGTTCATACAAGACGAAAAAAATCGAAAAAATATGTATAGGATTTATTATAATTTTTTTCATTTTTTTTTTCTTAAATTATTCCCAATAATCTAATATGTACCAAAAAATTAGAAAATAGCCTGTATATACCTAATAGCAATTCCAAGCTTGACAGAGATCAAGTTGAGATAAGATATCCAACGATTCGCCTAAAAAGATTTTAACCCGCCCTCTGTCTATTTTTTTTTTCAGTTCTGCAACAGCAGCGAATGATATTGACTTAATCCTTCATTTAACCAGAATGTGGGACACTTACAGTTTATTCAACTCGCGTGAGCCGCCTGATAACAAATTTATTTGAAAAACGTGCCAGTTTATCGCAAATAGAAATTATGCTTGGTGTTGCCATCTGGGTTTCTTAAAAATAATCTCGTCAGTCTAAGCTGTAAAATTTTTTTTTAGGAGTCGGTTATTTTTAATTTGTTATCGAAAAAAAACTGTTTCTGCGATTAATATCTAGCTTTCGGGCTACACTACAGATAAGTCATATTGGGCGTAAAAATTCGAATAAATTATTATCGATAAGATTAAAGATAAATCTAAGTATACAAACGAGACCGTGTTTTGTATACTTTGAAAAAGTGCTGCTTTTTCACACGTTGGAAAAATTGTTGTTTCTTAACTTTTTTTTGAATTCTTTGTCTGAGTACGCCTGATCTTAATCTCAAGCAATTGAGCGTAATGTCTCTTTTGATATGCGGCAAGCTGCCTCCAATTGCACCCTTCTCTGCGAATAACCATTTTAATAATTTCAGTCAACTGTATTTGCCCCAATAACGAGCAGCTTCTGGCTTGACCAAAGTTACACCAAAAAAAGTGATCTCACTAACCCAACATAACCAAAAGCAGAATTCAGAGTCTTGAAATTACGTTTGTGTCAGAGCCGGACAGGTTATTTTCATTCTAAAAATCAGAATTTGTATACCCTAACCAGGGTATATTAAGTTTGGTGTATAGCTTGGGCATCAGATGTCGAAGTCGAATGTATTGGATTTTTTTAATCTTAATATGGATTTGGGTGTCCTGATTCCGAATATGCTATTAAAAATTGTCAGTCTCGATTAGTTTAGAAGTTATAAGCCAAAGAAGTTCAAAAAGAGTGCAACTTTAACATATCCGTAAATGGCCATAGGCGCCTGCCAGACAACTGGCACCTACCCTTAGCGGAACGACGAAGTCGCGTGGGCGGCTAAACCCTGCGAAAAAGGGAGTTGAAATCCTTAAAACCCGCGAAGCGGGCCACCCAAACACTGTTGTCTATAAAAGCAGATTTATTTTTTGGAGAAGACGTTACCGACGAAGCACACAAACGATACCGCCCACCCGACCTGGAGGAGGTAAAAGTAGCCGGAGCAGACGGCCTGGCAGCCGAACTTTTTAAATCCGCTGGCGATGAGCTGGTAAGGAGCATGCACCAGCTTATCTGCAAGATATGGTCGGAAGAAAGCATGCCCGACGAATGGAACCTCAGCATTGTTTGCCCGATCCTGAAGAAAGAAGACCCTCTGAGTTGTGCCAACTTTAGAGGCATCAGTCTTCTTAATATCGCATACAAGATTTTTTCTGCTGCACTGTGTGAACGCCTGAAGCCGTTTGTCAACAATCTGATACGCACATATCAGTGTGGCTTTAGGCCAGGAAAGTCCTTATCGATGAAATATTCACACTGCTGCAGATCTTGCAGAAAACCCAGGAATTCCAAATCGATACACACCATCTTTTCATCGATTTCAAGGCCGCGTATGATAGCATCTATAGAGACGAGCTATACAACGCAATGTCTAGTTTTGGCATCCGTTCCAAACTCGTCAGTCTGTGCAGGATGACGATGGAAAATTCACGCTGTGCCGTCAAGGTCGGCAAAGACATTGTCAAAAAAGTATTTAGACAAGACAACGCGCTGTCATGCGACTTCTTTAACATCATACTTGAGAGAATTGTGCAGAACTCTCGCGCCAACACCAGAGGTACAATCTTTCAAAAATCCATTCAACTGCGTATGCGAGTACGCAGACGACATTGACATAATCGGCAGAACAAAGCGTGATGTCAGTGAAGCCTTCGTGAGTATTGGGACAGTCAACGAGGGCAAAACCAAGTATATGCTGTCATCAAGAAAAGGCACCCAACAACCAACGACGTCTTGGACAAAACATCACCATCGACAGCTAAAACTTTGAGGTAGTAAGGGTCTACCTGGGTTCTGCTATCAATTCAGACAATGACACCAGCGCTGAAATCAAAGGAAGGATAACTTTTTCCAATCGGGCTAAGAAGACAATCGAGTAACAAAGCCCTATCTCAAGCAACTAAAGTGTCCATGTATAAGACCCTCATCATTTAGAATCGTAAGAGTCATGACAAAATGTTTTAAAACCAAATATTATTTCGGAAAATAATGGTTTTTTTCCTAAAAAATCTCAAAAATTTTGAGCAAAAAAAAGCTCAAAATTTTTTATTTACCAAACTTAGAAAATAGTAATATCTTTAACATTTTTCGTATAATTTTCCTACAATTTGGAGTGAATTTCACGAGAAATCATGTTTTTAACATGTTAAATCTAAACGGGTCGGGTATAGGAAATTCAAAATTCAGCAAAAACACGAATTACCGCTAAAGCTGCATGTGTTCATAATCGAACTTCCACTTACATTGCATCATTTTTAAATTTTATTTTCAATGAGTCAGTGATGGAAATCGACTTTTTCGATTGTACTGAACGTTGAAACAAAATTGTACTGAAAAAGGCCAAATTGAACTGAGCTCTTATGGAAAACACAAATTCAAAAATAAAATTTATTTATTAGAACAAAAACAAAAAAAAAAAATCACTATGGGCGTGTCTGTGGGCGGATTTGAAAAAATTGAACACTTGTGTTGCTTCAGATGACAAAGAGTCTACATACAAAACTTCAGCTTTCTAGCTCAAAATTTAAGGCCTACAAATTGGTGACACACGGACTGACGTATATGGTAAATTCGACTTAAAATTCGGCCTCCAATCAGTTGACCTGTTCCAACAGTCAAATTTTGTACTCATTTCTTTTGCTTATGATCACCCTTTAATGTTTATCCAAAATTTTTTAAAAAATATTTCTAATTTGTTAGAAACAAAAATAAAGATTAATTAAAACGCGCATTGTTTTTTATATTGGAAAGCGGTGTGGCAAAGCCATACAAAATTAAATTAACAAAAAATTGAAAAACTGAAAAATTACAACAATTTACAATTCTACAACATTATAATAACGGATAGTCCTATGATCATTTAAAACGCTGTCAGCGTTGTGTTTTAATTTCTTTTTCCGAATTTTATTGGCTTACATTAAGGCTTGTGTGAAAAATTTGAGAGAAAACCTCTCAGCCTTAATTTATGCAATTAAAAAAATCGCACTGAGGACAAGGTGAATCGAGTTTGCTCGATTGGATCAATAGTTGGTTTTTGAATAAAAGCTTATTTTTGGTTGGTTGGTTTGGGCTAACCATGTTCAGTTGGCTTGGTTATTTGAACAAGTAACACCAAAACCGTAAATTTTTAAGACAGAAATTTGTGTCCTAAAAAGCTGATATGTTACTCTGAATATAAAGAGGGAATAAGCTTCTATCGAACTGTCTTGAAAACAATGAACAACACGTTTTCAATACAAAATAATTTATTTCCAGTTTATTTTACAACATTAAATTAATTAAAAATCAAATAACGATAGTAATACTAACATTTATACTTAAAATCACAACTTACTCTATACTGGCTCGGTTCTCAGATGAATACCACCCTTCGCTTGTAAAATTAATGGTTTTTTGTCGATTTCTATGGGAACCTTCATACCATCACCCAAGTAAAACTTGAAATTCTTTATAAGCAAAGCCAATCCAATACGTGCTTGCATTTTGCCAAACCTTAGTCCAATACAATTTCGTGGACCATCTCCGAAAGGCAGCCAAGCAATAGGATCACGCTTTTGCATCTCTTCGGGGCTAAAACGTTCAGGATCAAAAACTTCCGGATCTGGATAGATCTCAGGATCGTGATGTATGGCATCGACGGGAATTAAGACCATTGATCCCTTTTCAATTTTGTAATTTGTACCGGGGACAATGTAATCTTCGTTGGCTTGACGACTTAGCTTAACCAAGATAGGATACTTTCGCAGAGTTTCTGGTTAAAAGAATAAACAAGCTATACGTGAACGTGTTTAAGATACTAAATGACACTCACCCGATAAAACCTGATCCATATAACGCATGTCCTTCATGCTCTCATAGTTAAGCTCACCATTCTGTTTCGCAAGCACCTCGTGTACTTCTTTTCTTAAGCGATCTTGCACCCCTTGGTTTTGGGCCAATTCATACAAAGCGAATCCCATAGTTGTCGATGAAGTTTCGAAGCCTCCCAAGTAGAACACGAAGGCTTGAGCGGCCAGTTCCTCCATTGTCAAGCCAGTGATTACTTCGCCAGTCTCTGTCGTCGTAGACTTGGTGTTCTTCAACTCGATCAACATGTTCATGAAATCTTTTCGAACAATGCCATTTTTCTCTCGGTGTTCAACTGTTTCTCGGACTACCCGCATGAAGAAACTGTTAACGTCCTCTGGAATAACACAGAATCTCAGAGCTCTGGCTAGATCCGGGCAGCTTCGAATAAAAGCCAGGACTAATTGATGATGACGCTGGGTGGTGAAGAACCTTAAACCCATGATGCGAAACTCTGCATTAGGATCCCTCAAGCTGTTGCACTCGATGCCAAAGGCGCACGTACCAATAACGTCAGTGGTGAACCGAGCTAGGACATCTTTTATTTCCACAACAGCACCTTTGCCGACTAGTTCACCAAAAACTTTGGCAAATCGATGGCCAACCTCGACGACAGTTGGGAACATGAACCTCATCTTACCCGAAGTGAAAGTCGGTGACAGTTTATGTCTTAAAGGACGCCATCTTGAACTGTTCAGAGCGAACAAGTGTCCGGTGAGTGGGTCGTCTTTTTCATTGTGATAAACGCCACGATCAACAAAGTTGTTGAAATCCTTTATCAACACTTTACGCACTAAATCCAAATCCTGAACAAGCACTGCTGGGCGAAGGAAGAAATAAAACCCGGAGAAAGGCGCTTTGCCCTTGAACTTGTTGTACACCTCCCGCATTGGTTCGCGTATGTGCTTTGTATGTGGAACTCCTTTCATATTGCCATAGAAAAACGTTGGCTCCATATGCGGAACACCTCTTTTCTTCCAATATGACATACGATCTTTAATGATGTACAACGCGATCGAAACGATCGCAATGATCGCGCAGAGAAGCACTTGACTTATTCCCATAGTGTGGTTGTGATTGTGGCCTTGCGAATAGATACAGCACGGCCGTTGGCAGACTACTAAGGTTTCAATCCGCAAATCTTGGGGTTTTATTTACCGACATGACACAGCTGGTTTACGTTTGAATGACTCGCATAAACGATATTGGATAAGATTTAAGATTCTGTAGAGCCTCGGTTCTTAAACTGTGTTCCGCGTAACCCTGGTATGCTTTCGTGGATAGTCTTCAGGTTTCCGCTGACTTTCTTGAAAAATATTGCAACATATATAAAAAAATTGTACACATATAAGAAAAATATTGCAACAACAAATATTGCAACAACAAATATTGCAACACCAAGATGCAACATCGGTCAATGTACAAATTGTCCGGTGGGAAAGTAATGTTTTCAAATGGGAATAAGACAAGTGGAAAAGTGCAACAGAGCATATGTAAAAATTTAAATCCGTCTGCAACGGATTGCAAGATATATTAACCTACCTAAAATGAAAGCTGCCACGCCTCAACAAAGTTGGCGGGATATAAAAATATAACTGTTGAATGCTTTCTAGGTGGTTGCCTGCATTTCGGGAAGCTTGTCTGAGACAAAGGCCGGCTTTGCATGAGCTCTTGATAAACAAAAATGTTGTTTAACAACTTTTAGCTAACGATCTAGCCAAATCATTTTGTGTTACCTCTGACGCAGTCCTACTAACTTAATTTCAATGTTCGTCGAATAGATAAGACCCCACTGCTATCTTAACAGTTTTTATTGTTGCTAGAATGCAAGTTTAAAAATCTTGTGAGTAAGATATTTTCGCATCAATTTAACCTCTTATTTCCATCAGGCGTAATGAATTACACCTGCTCTCATCTATGTTATCTTGTAGTAACCCCGTTATTTTATATGTATGCATCGAATACATCGAATGTTGGGAATTAGCAAAAGCACCATTTGTGTGAAGCTCATTATGAATTGTCATGTGACATGAGTTTAACAATCTCATTATTTGTATAAAGGGTGGCCCGGAATCAATGAGCACCGGAATTAGGTAGTGAGCACCTAAGCACCTAAACGGCCACCCTGAAGCGAATTATTGTGAATCATAGATCATAGATCATCATAGATCATTGTGAGTCATAGGGAAGAACTACTGACTAAGTGCCACGTAATAGGGCGCGGGTCATCATCATCATCATCATTTTCGAATGCCGCTTATCCTTTAAAAGGGTCGCGGAGCGAGGGTGGCTAAATGGTCCTTCCATCTTTCTCGATCCTCCGCCACCAACTCAAGAGACTCCGGCGCAATCCCCAGGCGGGACTCAGAGAGGTTCTTTACCTGATCCCACCACCTGTTTCTTGGCCTACCAGGGGAGCGACGCGCTCGCATCTCGGCTAGCATGACCTGTCTAGGAAGTCTGTCATGGCTTACCATGCCAACAACGTGTCCAAACCATCGAAGAATCGATCGCTCCACTCGAAGAAGTAGCTGCTCAACATTAAGATTCCTACGAATACTGACGTTTCTCACTCTGCCCCTTAGAGTAACACCAGCAACGCACCTCAGGAATCTCATTTCGGCAGCTTGTACCCGCGATTTAATTCTTTCGCTCACTACCCAAATTTCCTGACCATAGATGAGGGTCGGAACGAACACTGAATTAAAAACTGAGATCTTTGCTTTCACTCCAAGCTCAGCTTTCCTGATGACCGGCCGGCGCAGTTCCTTTACTATTGCTCCAGCTTGGCTATTTCTACAGGACAACTCAGTATCACTCCTCCCATCTTTCGTGAAAAAGACTTCGAGCACTTAAACTTCTTCACCTGTTTAAATGGAACTCCATTTATCTGCACAGGAGTTCGGGAAACAACCATCACTTCCGATTTGTTCACATTTACTTTCATCCCAGCACCAACACAGACGGCTGTTAACCTATCCAGAGCTCGTTGAAGTTCCTCTTTGGATGATGCAAGGATGGCCAAATCATCTGCGAAAAGCAGATGGCGCATCCTGATGCCAGCCAATTCGAAACATTGCTCGCCAAGTCTGCGCATCACCATCCAGTCCATATATGCTATAAAAAGGAGCGGCGACAGAACACAGCCCTGGCGAAGTCTAACGCGCACATCAAAAGGACAGGATTTGACGCCATTTATCCGTACACAGCTTCTGCAGTTTCCATACAAAGAGTGGATGGCTCTCAGAAGAAGCCCACTCAGCGCATAGTCCCGTAAAACTCTCCACAGTGTATCCCGAGGGACTCGGTCATACGCCTTTTCCAGATCTACAAAAAACGCATAGACCGGTTTGGCATATTCCCAGGCCTTCTCAAGAATAACCTTCAGAGTAAAAAGCTGGTCGGTTGTGCCTCTGCCAGGCCGAAAGCCGCGTTGTTCTTCTCGTAACAAAGGCTCGATCACAGCTCTGGAACGCGTTGAAAAAAGTGTACTGTCCTTGGATTTAACCCCTTGAATGATATTTAACTTCCTTCCTCTGAGCCGGCGAATGGTCTGCCAAAATATCTTGTTTGCAGATCTGTATTCGTGCTCCAACTTCTCGCTGCACTTTTTCCATGACTGTTCCTTGGCTGTTCTGACTGCTAGATTGGAAGTCCTTCGCGCTTCATTGTACCGGGATCGAGAAGTTGAGTTTCTACATTGGATCCACGCAATGTAGGCTCTCTTCTTCTCTCTGATGGCTTCTTGAACTCCAGGCTTTTTAAACCAAGCAGTTCTTTTCTCACCACCAGCCGCTACCCCAAGCCGCTTCACTCCAAGGCTGTGAAGGGCGCGGGTATTACCCATAACAGTAGAAGTCATACCAGGACTGGTCATACCTGAAAACACGAACCAGTCACAACCAATACCCGAACAGCTCGGACCGAACGCATTTCAGACCGGGGTGTGTCAGCGTCAAGACAATTAATTCCATAGGCCAGACACCCCCACAACCCATATGACTGAGGCTTTGGCACAGCATAGGAGGCTAGGCTGTATTTGCAACTCATGTGTAATACTACAAATTGGATGTGATTGGATGGTTGGAACAAAGATATCCAACCGAATCGATTGCAGTGGCATAGTTAGAATGCACAAAATGAACGTTGGGCTGGGGCCCTTAGACATAAGGGCCACTGTTCCATACATAAATTCATAAATATTATCTTATGAATTTATCATTCATAATTTATCATTCATAAATCATTCTGTCATTTGTAAGCACTATTCCTATAACTGAATAGAAGGACTTATATAGTGATAAGAAGGAGTCATGTAGTGCGTCATTTCACTGCGTTACAAAATATACATTAAACTTAAGGTACTGTGGGTAGGGCATAAAAAGTCTGTCCAAGAAAAATGAGAATAATTTTTCAGTGCCTCATTGTGGAAAACAAAAAGACATATCCTTGAATCAATTTTTACACCTGACTTTCACAACTAAAAAACAATAATTGTCACTGCATTGCATGCCGCAGTCCAGCAGCGCGTAAGATCTTTGTCATTCAAAGCAATGCAAGTGTTAAATTTTTCAAACCCCCCCACAATCGGTCTATATGATGTGCGACTAACTCCTGTGCTCTCAAATTTATAGGAACTTCGTTAGAGGCTGAAGCTTGATATTACAAATTTTCTAATCGTGAGGCATTAGAAGTAAATATTAAGACGGTAGACCTTCACTTATCTAAAGGAAGAGGAATTTTCCGAATGCAGTTTATTTTTATTACAAATCGAAACATCTGTCCTTAATGTGTTATGCAGAAAACGCTTGCTCTACATTTTCTTCACACAAATTTTACGGGTTAATTTGGTTAATTTCTTAGGTTGCTTAATGCGTGTGTTCAGTATCGGCCTTGTGCAAGTAGTGGTTCAAAATTTATTGTCTCAAACACTTTGGAAAACGACATCTATCTCCGACTCCTCATTTCCTTGAAGCTTTTTAATAATAATTTCAAAAAATAATTTTTTTCATAAAATGTCAATATTATTTAGACATGTGATCAAAGGCCTGATCAGAATGTGTAGCTGAAGCTAACGCTGTCGCTGATAACCCCTATTTAGGGGTATTTTTGGGCGATTTGAGGTGAAGCCCTAATCTCACAGAAACGCCCACTACATCTCCAATTAAACTACATCCTCTAACATCTCTAAAAACGCAAACCCATCTCTAATTTTTATACCCTGTTTCACAGCAATAGAGTAGATATATTGAGTTTCGTAGAGGTGAAAATGTAACATAGAGAAATAATAACAATAGGCCCCCAAGACCTTAAGGGTATATGTCACCAATTTTTAGGCCTTAAATTGTGAGCTTGAAAGCTGAAAAAGTACTAACATTTTTCAAATCGGCCCACAGACATGCCCACAATCGGTCTAAATGTGGAACTACCTCCGCAGTGTTTTCAAAACTGTAAGACATCGTGAAAAGCTGAAATTTAACATTTGGCATCTCCTAATTATTGTAAGACATAAAAAAGGAAGTCGTTAGACTGCCCCTTGTGGGCGTGGCATCGGTTGAAATAGTCGGAGAGTTGATGAAATTTTTTTTTACTAATTTCAACAACTTTCTAACCTTCATAAATTTGTTGTCCTGAGTGCAAAGATCACAAAAATCACATTCTGCCGCCTGGTACCCAGGGCCTTTGGGAGCTGCAACGACCTAAGGTTGCAAACAAAAGTAAGAAAGTGAGCCCATAGTAAGAAGTCATACGAAACTGAAATTTCGTATTTAGCATCTCATAGCGATTGCAAAGCATACAAATCAAAAAATCATATTGGTGGACTTCTCGTAGTGGGCGTGGCAAAGATCTAAAAAAATAGTTTTTCAAATGCATTTGATATATCTGTAGAAAATCTATCTACAGTTTCTTATAACGGGTGATTTTTTAGCTGGTTTGGTTTTGGCAATACTGGTTTTGACAGCTGACGTGTGTTTAGTTGTGTCACTGTCAAACAGCTTCAGTTTGGTTTGCAATTTAACCATGGATCGTCTTACAAATGAACAACGCTTGCAAATTATTGAATTTTACTATCAAAATTCGTGCTCGGTTCGAAATGTTCATCGCGCGCTGCTTCCATTTTATGGTCGGCATTCTCGACCTTCTGAGCAGTCTATTCGGAAGATTGTGACCAAATTTCGCAAATTTCGCGATTTGACACCATTAGATTATTTTTTGTGGGGGTATGTCAAGGCTAATGTCTATAGGGACAAGCCCGCTTCGATTGACGCACTGGAAGCCAACATCCATGCATTCATTCGTGAGATACCGGCCGATATGTGTGAAAGAGTATGCCAAAATTGGACTCAGCGGATGGGCTACCTGAGACGCAGCCGCGGTCAACATTTGCATGAAATTATCTTTAAACATTAAATTGCAAGGTTCAAACTATCGATTCAAATAAATATTTCATTAATTTTTTCGAATTTTTTGTGTTTTTTTTTTAAAAAAAAGTTTTCAACCTCTTAAAAAATCACCCGTTATATCCATGCTAGGCCTACAAATTCACGCAAAAATGCAATTTTTGATGCGAATTAAATTTTATGCACGATCGACCCGTAAAAATAGGCGTGGCCAAAAACTTTGTATGTATGAAACGTAGAGAGGAGCTTTTTTCAACTTACGTGGCAAGTTTTATTTGTTATCCTTTTTTAAAGAGGCCTAAATTAATAGTTTTTTCTAAAAACTTTAAGGTTTTCTTTAAATACTGCCTCCAAATGTGGGCACAACCTAAAAACTTGTATAAAAAACTGAAGAACTAAGTGTTTCCTGCATAATATATTAAATAATTTTTTTTTCAATTTTGAACAAAAATATTGAATAAAATGCAAAAAAAAACTATTTTTTAAATCTATGCCACGTTTTTTGGGCCAATTTTATCCAAGTTTGCGGCTAAAATAAAATTTTTGGGAGTTTTAACCAAAGAATTTATTTTAGCCGCAAACTTGAATATTTCTGTGCTTACATTAATTTTTGGTTACAGGAGTTGAACGTGACACGCCCCTTCTAAAAAATTAACTAAAAAACCATAAAAGGAATAAAATATTTTTTTAGTTGTAAGGTAATTAATCATTCAGAACTGGAAACGAGAAGCCGATGGGAAACGAAAAAAATGGGGAAGGCAATAGGAATAGAAAGAAGAATAGGAATAGGAACAGGGTATACCGCGGTACGTTACAGATGGGCCGAAGCTATTACAGACATACGGTTGCACTTATCCACTGGTTAAAAATACTTCTTTCAAGTGTTAACTATGTTCAATGCCGGTGCTAGCGCTCTAATTTTAGGTATGTTACATTATTTTGTATTCGTCTCTGAGGTAGGTAACAGAAAAAGTTTGGCTTTTGATTTTAATCGCGCCCACTTTTTAAGGAGTTTTAACTTTAAATGACAATAAAGCAAATATATATTTTTCAACAAATATATAATATGAAATTTGACAAAAAAGATTAGCCTTAGAAAAGTTGTTGATATAAGCATTTTCTAAATTTCTTGCAAATATAGTATATGCCGCCACCCACTTTTATGGAAGTGGCTTTAAAAAAAGGGATTAACGGGACAGGAGAATCCCATTAACCCATATCCGTCCATCCGTCTGTCCGTATGTAAACAACTTTTAGGCCTTAAATTTTAAGGTAGAAAGCTGAAAATTGGTGGATTGGCTGGAAGCCGAGTCCTTCAGATCAAGTTTGAGAAGTAGCTGAGTCCACCTACAGACACGCGCACTACAGGCCTGTATGTGTAATCATCTCTAATTTAAAAAAATACTTTTTCCAAATTTAAGCTATGTTAGAATGGTGTTGGAGCATTAATTTTTGGTACGTAACATTGCCTTGTAATTATCTTTGAAGTAGCCAAAAAAGTTGGCCTTTTCAATAACCACGCCCTCTTTTTTAAGGGATTTTAGCTTGAAATGACTGTTTTTCAATAATTATACATATATGAAATTTGACAAAAAACAAGTGGGAAAGTGCAACAGTGCGCATGCAAAAGCTTCAATCCATCTACGACGGATTGCAAAATACCCGACCATACCAAAAAAAAAACTGCCACACCAAAAAGTGGGCGGGATATAAAAATATAACTGTTATAATACAAACTGATCGCTTTATACTAGGTGGTTGCATACATTTCGGCCTAAAACTCCGCCTTTTTAGACCCCATCCCATAGGATAGGAGGTGTTTTAAATTCGTCACATAGTTTGTAACACGGTGAAATAATAATGGTAGACCCCCAAGACCTTAAGTACATTATGATCGAGACCAAATTCTGAATCGAATAAGCCATGTCCGTCCGTTCGTCCGTCCGTCTGTATGTCACATGTTTTTAGGCCTTAAATTTTGAGCTAGGGGGCTGAAACTTCGTACGTGCACGTCATGCAAAGCAGTACAAATGTAAAAACTTTTGAAATCTGCCCAAAGACACGCCCACAGTCGGTCTAAATATGCAACTACCTGCAGAGTTTTCAAAACTGTAAGACTTTCTAAAAGGCTGAAATTTGGCATTTAGCATCTCTTATTGAATGTAAGACACAAAAAAAACAAATTTAATTGGTAAACCTCCTCTAGTGGGCGTGGCATCTATTTTAAGGGTAAATTTTCAAATGCAGTTTACTCAATATTTTTGTTCGAAACTGAAAAAAAATTGCTTAATATTTTATGTAGAAGACGCTTAGTTCCACATTTTGTTTATACAAGACTTTGGGCCCCGCCCACATTGGGAGGCAGAATTGAAGAAAAACCTAAAATTTTCCAGAAAAACTTTATTTCGACTGGCCTTGAGCATAATATAGGAAAGCATGAAACAAAAAAGTAGCAGGTTACGTAAACAATGCTTCAGTCTAGATTTTGTTTATTTAAAGTTTTTAGCCACGCCCAGTTACTCACTGGTTTTTATTTTGTTTTTCCACATTACCCAAAATGGATATTATGAGCTTTCCTAAAGTAGCAGAGCCTTCCTTTATCCATTAAATAATTAGAGGTTGAACTCTTTTTTCCTTAAAATATTGGTCAAGTAGTCTTGATATGCATTACCGAAAGCCCTTTCGATGACCGTAATAACACCTTTAGCGACCTCTTAAGGCAAAAGGGTTTTCTCCACAGCCTCTGATACCTTATCAAGAAGGGCAGTGATTGTTAATAGATACTAGATAGCCCGAATAGACGAATTGTAGTTTTTGCAGCGGTGAGTGTTGTTTGACAGTATGCATGATCTTATGATTTTAAGTAGACACGCCCTAAGACTGTTGGGAAATAAGCGCTAGAAAAATACCATCCATTCCGGAAGTCTTATATGGCTCCCAACATATGATCACTCATTCCATCTTATCAAACGTAATTTTTATATGTGGGGCCTCTATATTTGTTGTAAGAGAAGTTGGTTGTGCTGCTTTCAGATTCATTGTCATCCTTTAACATTGGCGAGGTAAATTATCCGGGGACAGCCACCCAACCTAACCTAACCTAATTATCTGTGGATAGGTACAATATTTAATTTCAGAAATTACACGCGCGTATTCTCTTATCTGATAGGTAGCATTATCGGTTTTATGTTTATTCGAAACATACGTTAAGCTTAACTCGGATAAATTTGACAACATACTGATAAGATTGTAAAACTTATTTTGAGGTGCCATTAAAATGAATATGTTCTTATGGTTCATACAGCATATTGAACAATTCTATTCAGGGACGGACTTGTGTTGAAGTTTATAGGAAAAAAAAGTTTATTAGGCTTGCTGTAAAAGAGTTGGGTGTTAGGCCGTATAATTCTGAGCAATCTCGAAGCAGTACAAATATAGAGAAGTAAAATCCACCTACTCACCATCCCTTCTAAAATGTTTGAGTCGCAAAAGGTTGAAACTCACGTAGAATAAAATCTGAAATATTTTCTAAGCGCCCCACCCGAACGTCCCTGACGGCGGATCCGCCTCTGTGTAAAATACGACATCTTCGATAAGATAAAACTAAAAATCGGTCAAAAATTTCTTGTTATAAGTATGGGCAAATAATGAAAAAGGCTTATTCAAAAGACGCGCTGAAAACCGTGTAGCTCTTAACCGTAACGTAAAAGTTGTACTACAATGGTACTGAGTTCCATAACGATATACGCGGCAATTGTTTTGCTGACACTATTGTACATCTATGTAAAGCACCAATACAGTTACTGGAGAAAACGCAATATACCTTACGATGAACCGGTATTCTTAATCGGAAACTTTTACGCTCGCAGGCAACGGGGACTCTTCAATCTGTTCAAAGACATCTACAGCAAGTACAAAGGGTCTATTCCATTTGTTGGATATTTCCTCCTCACAACACCTTCGGTAGTCTTAATGGACTTAGACTTGGTGAGGGATGTCTTAATCAAGGATTTTAATAATTTCGATGAACGGGGAAATTACTGCAATGAAAAGGGTGATCCTATATCGGCGCACTTAGCATCACTGGCCGGCACTAGGTGGAAGACTTTGAGGGGTAAACTAACTCCAACTTTTACTTCTGGTAAAATTAAGGGAATGTTTTCATTGATGTCAAAGATTGGAGAGACACTTGTACAAGTCGTTGCGGAGGAAATAAAGACGGAGCCAAACGTAGACACAAAAGAGCTTTTGTCCAGGCTTTCAACAGACATCATAGGGAGTTGTGCATTCGGCATCGACTGCAACAGTTTAAAGGATCCGGACGTGCCGTTTAGACAATTTGGAAAAAAATTATTCGGCCTTGATGATACCAGATTGAGTTTATTTTTTGTGGAAGCCTTTCCGAAGCTTGGAAGACTCCTGAACATGAGACGGTTTCCTGAAGAAATTTCGAATTTTTACACGAAAATGGTCAACGAAACTGTAGATTATCGTAAAAAAAACAAAGTGACGAGGAATGATTTCATGGATTTATTAATTAATTTAGGAAATCAAAAGGTGGATGATGAGAAAAATGGTAACACGGTGTCAGCAGGGCTAACGATGAATGAAATTATTGCTCAGTCTGTGATTTTCTTTGGGGCTGGTTTCGAGACTTCATCAGCTACGATGAATTTTGCCCTCTACGAGTTGGCACGAAACCAAGAGATTCAGGAAAAATTACGAAATGAAGTGACTGTGGTGCTTGCTAAACACGGTAACCAGATCACGTACGAAGGAATTAAAGAAATGGTTTACCTAAAAAAGGTCATATCAGGTAAAATAATATTTTTTTGATTCCCTATGGTATTGGAACTAATTTATTTAATGTTTTAGAGACCCTGCGGATGTATACACCAATTCCAGTCTTAAGGCGTATAGCGAGGGAGGACTATCCAACAAATAATCCAAAATTCGTTATCCCCAAGGGGGCACAGGTAGCGATACCGGCACATAACATCCATTACGATCCGGACATATATCCCAATCCCAGTGTTTTTGATCCCGAACGTTTTGCTCCTGAGGAAGTCAATAAACGGCATCCAATGTCGTGGTTAGCTTTTGGAGATGGACCCAGAAATTGCATTGGTATGAGGTTTGGAAAGCTGCAAACAAGCCTTGGTCTTGCTTTGTTGGTTAAGAACTTCCGGTTCTTGGTAACAGATGATACTCCCATACCGATGAAATTTGATTCGCACGCGCGACTTTTGGCACCAGAAAAAAAAATTATCCTGCGAGTGGAGAAATTAAACAAGGAATAGTTTTCCTGAGTGGTGATACCATGTTTCATCCACGCATCAAAACAAAATCTACAATTACAATTTGATAAATTTCTTATTAAAACGAGTGAGTAAATTGATTAAAACCAAAGAGCAAATTCTATAAAAACCAAACGTTGAATATGCACATCCTAGTTAGTGAAAAATGTAAAAATATTTATTATTTAATGGTTAATAAAGTTCTAATTTTGTTTTGCATTTATTTAACATTTTTTATACAATTTTGGTGTAATTTCTGCGTAAATTATTTTATATTTTTTAATTATTATTTTTTTAAGCATTAAATAAAAGTTTCCGCCAAAACGCCCTCAACGGTAGGCGTGGGCTACATCTTTTGGTGGTTTACAAAAATTGCGTCTAGGACGCAATGGGCACACGAATTAAACAATTTATTACCGGTCTGTCCAAAAATGGAAAAAGGATTTCTTATGGTATTAATTGGACTTCTTGTGGTAAAAAATTGGAACGCATTCTAGGATGATTTTTTCTGTTTCTAAATAAAGCTTAAATTACAGTTTGAAATTTCGTGCAAAAATAGTTGAAATAATTTTTGGATACTTATTTCCAAAAGTTGTGCAGACAAGAATGCCAAAAATTAACCTAAGGTCAAGTTAATGTTGAGCCAGTCAAGGTCAGTCAACTCAACCAAGGTATGTGACCAAGTAAATGTGAGCCAGATTGTCATAGCCTGCCAGTTGAAAATGCGTTAAGTGCATAAAGCATTGTTAAAATGTTTTTAATATTATAATTAAAATTTTCTCGATAGAGGAAAAATTATTAGACCTCGGTAACCACTGAGGAACATTTGCATACGGGCAGTGCAATTGCGGAGTCCGCCGATGATTCGACCGCAGTCGCATAGAAGAAATGGTTTTCTGCACATTTGTGCACCGTACACTTTGTACTGGGTTAAAGACTACCAGAAATTAATGTTTTTTTTTTTTCAAAAATTTTAATTTTCTTTCTTATCACACCCAATAAAAAACATCAAGCAGTACTTTTAGTGGTCTTGAATGTCTATAATTTTTTTTATAAAAACTTAAGGTTGGAAAAGGCATTTTTGAAAAGTTTTTAATGCATTTAGCTTGCCTTTAAAATGTTACACACTTCAGCCAAATTTAATCACGATCGTCATATAACCGTTAAGGAACTAGAAATCTTTGAAAAGCCTTTTTCGGAAATTTTTTTTACGCTTTTGAGTCAAGTCTTCGAAGTTTTTGAATATTCGAATTTCATTGTAGAACTCCACCTTCTACAACGAAATTCGAATTTTAAACAAATGCCCGATATTTATTTAAAATAATACCTTATACCGTTTGGGAGATAGAGGGTTAGACATACCTTTTTTGACTTTCATTTTAATATTTTTTGTATTTTAAAATCCATAAAACAAGTATTTTGATTTTTTTTAGTTTCCGTTAGACTTTGTAGCACAACCATCTACTCTAGCATTAGATGTTCTCCTTCATTTTTAAGGCCCCCTGTTTCTGCGTAAACGGTAAAACAAGCACATTTTTATACCCAACTATGTATAAAAGTTGTTATCATAGGTTAACATCCTAAATAAAGATCTACATCTATTATTGCATTACCATTCATATCTTCTGGCATTAATACTCTGGAAATAGCCGTAAATAGTTCTCCGTGCTGGGCACCATCTTGCCAGTCATCATTCATAACTCCCTCTAAAATACCATGTACATTTTCAGCATTGGGAATTTCTACAAGCTGATCACCAAGCAAATCACCTCTATTCCCCAATTTCAACTAACACAGTTATAAGTTTAACTGGTATTTCAATGCTTATTAAAAAGAATGTGATATTTAGAAGATCACATACAACCCTACAAGATAGGAGGATTAGGTTTGATTCCTAGTTTGTAACATAGAGAAATAATCATTGTAGACCTCAAGACTTTAAAGGCATATGATCGAGACCGATTTGTTGTCGAATAAGACATGTCCGTCCGTCTGTCTGTCGGTAGTTTTAAGGCCTTAAATTTTGAGCTGGCAACTTGAAATATCATATGTAAGCTGGGTTCCGGAGCATAACAAGTTTAAAACTTTTCGAAATACGCGCATTGATGCGCCCACTTTACCTATAAAATATAAATAAATATAGTGGCGCTTTTATAACAGCTCGATGTGAACCAGGGCCAACTTCTCAACAATGTATGCTGGTGTGTTAATTTCTTTACATACAAGGGGACCTACACTTTTTTGCAGAAACCGGCACTTTTGACGAAACCGCACTTCTGCCGAAACGGCACTTTTGCTAAAACGGCACTTTGAGAAGTTTTTCAAGACAAATGATACTCTCGGAGAGCTTGTCAAACCCTCGCGGAGGTGGTTTTCTTTTAGGTGACGATGGCAGGATTCGAACCCAGACCTCACACACTAACCACTACGCCACAACACCCCACCGATACCCCACGACAGCCCACTTTACTTAAAAGCATGAAAAATCAAAATTGTCGTAGGATGCCAAAATTTGGTATGCAGTATCATTGCGTGAATGTGTTTTGTGACTGGCATTTAAAAAAAATGACCCCTTCTGGGTTTGCTGGTCCCCAGTTGGGCGCCTCCTCAAGTGGCGGACAGGGGAATGCTCACCTTATATGGTGCATACCGGTATGGAAAATATCCGGGGCGGAACAAAACCAGCAACGAACGAAAAATCCAGGAGCGTCTGTCTCTAAATGTGTGGCTTCCTGGTCGGCGTCTGTTATCCAGGTTAGGGTCGGCCGAATATTAAACACTCCTTTCTCTTTCAATACGCAAATAGAATGGACACCAATTAGATGCATGCCAGATGCATTTATGAAATATCTATATCCTAGGCGAATCGTTGGATACTCCATCCCAATTGATCACTGTCAAGCTCCAAAATGCGTCAAAAATCTTGGTTGTTTAATTTCAGTTTCTATTTACTTTGGCATCAACCTCTTTTAATATCATAATTTTTTTATCATATCAGATGTGGTATACAGTTTTATTTAAAAAAATTGATTTTTTACATAAAAACGCCCCCAAAGGTGGGCGTAGCAAAAATTAATTGAATTGATAGCTTAGGCACATATCTGAAAATTTTATGGTGCAAGTTTTTTGGATTTAGAGCAAATATATCAAATAGAAACGCATATAAAATACGACCATGCCTGCAAGGGGCGGTTTTCGCTTTTTTTATACATGATCGAGGGTATATTCATTAAACCCCATCCCATAGGATAGGAGGTATATTAAGTTTGATTCATAGTTTGCAACACAGAAAAATAATCACCGTAGACCCCCAAGACCTTAAGGGCATATGATCGCGACCGAATTGTTATTCGAATGAGCAATGTCCGTCCATACGTCCGTGTGTCGGTAGTTTCTAGGAATTAAATTTTGAGCTAGGAGCTTGAAACTAAATACCGATTCTTTCTAGGTAATGAAGCAGTGCAAGTGTAAACATTTTTAAAATCCGCCCACTGACACGCCCACTTTACTTATTAACATGAAAATTCAAAAAAATTAAAATCCGCCCACTGACACGCCCACTTTACTTATTAACATGAAAATTCAAAGTTGTGGAAGCTAAAATTTACTACGCGTTATCCTCGCTTAAGTGTATTGCGATTGAGGCAAAACCCGTCCCCTTGTGGGCGTAGTCATATTTCATTTGCATTTTAATAAACGGTTTTTATTCGATATATTTTCTTTGAATTCAAAAAATTCGCGCTATAAAATGTTCAGATATGTGTGAAAGCTAACTACTGAAATGTATTAATTTTTGCCACGCCCACTTTTGGGGGCGTTTTTTAGTATAAACCAAATTTTTAATGTGAAAATGCAATTAACACGTGTATACCACTTCTGATAAGAAATATAAACACAAAAACCGTATAATTGAAAGTGGGGTGGATGCCACGCCCCTTTTTAAGGGAAAAGATTCTTTAAATGAGAAATTCTAAATACAGTTGAAATTAATAGAAACTGAAACTTAGCAACCAAGATTTATGCCACAATTCGGAGCTTGAAACTGGTCAATTGGGATGGGCTATCCAACGATTCGCCTAAGCTGATTGTATCCCTCCCACTAGTTTTAATGCATTGTTTGTAACACAGTGAAATAATCACCGTAGACCCTTAAGACCTTTTAGATATATGATCGAGACCGACTTGTGAATCGATTAAGCCATGTCCATCCGTCCGTATATGTGAAGGTCTTAGGTCTTCAAAATCAAGCTAGAGAGCTTAAACTTGAAACCCAGCTTGGTCCTCTTGTTGCATAGACAAAATGTGAAAATTGGCTCAATCGGTCAATGGCCATGCCTACTACTGGCTTCAATGTGATACAACCTCTATTTCTTTCTACTATTTTTTTCAAAATGCTTTTGGTCAAGTTGGACAAGGCACAGGAACTTAAATTTTGGTACCGAGCAATATTGCCCTAAGACCTTAAACAAGGCAAAAATTGGACCGCCCACAATATTGACCATGCCCAGATCTTTAAGAAATCCGGTTTCTCGGAAAGTTCACTCCAAATCGAAAAAAACTTTATTACAGATATAAAAGATATTACTATTTGCTAAGTTTTCTCCATACAAAGTTTTGAGCTCCGCCCATTTTTAGGGGACGTTTTTAGGAAAAAACTGTTTTTTTCTGAAATAATTTTCGCTTTTACCGTATTTTCTCATGATTCTAATGAATTTACAATTAATTGATTTTAAATTTAAGCCCATACCCACTTTTGGGGGCGTGGCCTATATAAATAGTACATGAATTCGGCCAAGAAAGATTAGAATTACGTGTTACATGGTATATAGGGTCGGGTATATGGTATATAGAAGTTTGTCACAGACAAACTCTTGCACTTACTCACTTGTTTTAGATTCCAATCACAATACTCTTAAGCGAGCATATCGTTCAATCAACTTACAATTCGGTCTCGATCATATGACCTTAAGGTCTTGGCGGTGTACGGTGATTTTTTCTCTATGTTGCAAACTATGAGTCAAACTTAATATACCTCCTATGGGATGGGGTATAATAATATTAAACAGAGCATTAATCGTATTTTCTATTCGATTCTTTTCTTTTCTATTCTCGATTCTACGTCTTAGCCCACTCAGTGAAAGCCCAGGCAGCATGCCTCCCGACGTAAGCTTTCCATTCGTCCAAAATTTGAAAAATGTTCGTCCAAAAATTGAAAAATGTCCTCTTATGGTATCACTACATTGTCTCCGTCCGTCCGTCCGTCCAATCGCGTTCAGAATCCAAGTTCAGAATCATTCAAACACAAATCCAGGATGAGATTAACCTCCACCTTGTCGGTATACACCCGGGTGTTGAAGATCTACACCAAAGAATGAACATATTTCAATTTTCACATTGAAATATCTTCATTTATTATACCCTACCCAGGGTATATTAAGTTTGATGTATAGTTTGTAACGCAGTCAAATAATCACTGCAGATCTCTAAGAACTTTTAAAGATATGAATGGGACTGACAGGAGGATCCATTTAGCAATGTCCGTCCGTCCGTATGTAAACAACCTTTAGGCCTTAAATTTTATCCTAGAGAGCTCAAATTTGGTTAGCGATCTGGAAGTCCAGTCCCGTCCAGTCCTTCAGATCAATTTTGAATTAGTTAAATCCTGTATATGAAACAATCTCTAATTTGTACAAATCCTTTTTTAAAATTTTAGCTTGACCTGGCTTCCCTTGAGAATTTAATGTTTTCAAATGACACTCTAAAATGGCAAATATGCGAAAGGTTGTTCTTGTCTCTGTTCCCTATCTTATCCCAGGTACACACGTGTAGCTCTTAATAATGCTAATAAGGTACAAAGAAATAAATTAATAAAAAGATCTTATCAACACTCTACTACCATAACAGTCACTAGAGTAAATGCTATAATTTGTTGATAAGATTGAAGATAAGAAAGATACACGCTGGTAATTATCGTAGATATGCCTTTGGTTCAAGTGTTTATTTATTTTTAATAAAAACTTTAATTTTGGTAAGGCTGAGAGTTTGATTTACCTGCATAAATTTTTTGAAATTGTGTCGGGCCCGGAGTTGGCTGGCACAAAATGTAAAAGAATGTCGATATCTTCAATTTCATTAAATGAAATATAATTGATTGCGTTTAAAAAATGGTACAAAAATTTGACACTAATTAACACTACTCATCGCCTACACTGAAAAAAAGGACTGTACTTATGTAATATTTGCTGTGTTACCAAGGAAGCAGTGTGTGTACCTTGCAATAGATCTAAGTGTTGGCAGAAAACCTTAATTTTTTCCACAAAAAACATAAAAACACAAATTTCTACAAGCAGCCAATGTTTAAAAGGAAAATAGCATTGGTAAAAATCTTTACGCAACTTGCTTTCTTTTACAAATTAAATACACGAAAGAGAAAATAGATTTTTCAAAAGTACCCCGTTCCATCAAGCACTTTGAATTATTTCTAAAAGAATGCATGACTATCATAACTCACTAACTTTGTGTTTACTACAAACACCAAAATGTTTCCCCGAAAAAGGATATTAAAATTAAAAATTAAAAAAAAAATAACATTTCATTCTTTCTCGCTTAACCACACGAAGGGCATAAAAACTTTGATTTTCAAGAGATGAGGACAAACACTTTTCTTGTTTAAAGCAAAAGTATTTTTGATTCGAGACTCACTAGAGTTTGTTGCAAAAAAGTATTTTTTTTTACAGTGTAGGCGGGTTTACTTTCTAATACGACTGTGTTTGAGCAAGCTGATTTCTCTTTCAGCTAAGACAATAAAATGAAAAGACTTTTTGGTGATGCTGTCATTGAAAATAGGGATTATGAAGCGTTGTATATTGGATATACCTGTTGTTTCTAAAAACCTGATTAGGTGAGACCAAGTCCCATTCGTTAAGTGGTTATTCTGTCGTTTAGTTGATTTCACATTAGCATGATCGCTGCTTACTTTACTTTTTACGCGACGATCGCAATTTTTTCATTGCTTTTCGTTTACATCAAAGCGCGTCATGCTTACTGGAGCAAACGCAACATACCTCATGACAAGCCGGAGTTTTTGATCGGCAGCTTACGGCACTTTACAAAAAATGGATTTCACAGCATGTTTAAAGAGATCTACCGTGAGCACCGGGGTTCGGTTCCATTTTTCGGGTTCTACAATTTACTTAGGCCGTCCGTAGTGGTCCTCGACCTGGATTTGATGAAGAATATTCTTATCAAAGATTTCAATGTATTCGATGATCGAGGGCTCTATTACAATGAAAAAGTCGATCCCATATCAGCGCACCTATTCGCACTTGATGGTGACAAGTGGAAGGCACTAAGGGGAAAATTAAGCCCAACATTTTCCTCTGGCAAAATGAAATTAATGTTTCCCATAATGCTGGGCGTTGGTGAGGAGTTCTTGCGAGTGCTCGAAAAGCAAATAGAAGAGTTGAACCCCGATGTGGAGATAAAGGATATGCTAGCCAGATTCACCACCGACATAATAGGTAGATGCGCCTTTGGCATTGAATGTAGCAGTTTGAAGGACCCCAACGTTGAGTTCCGGCAGAGAGGACGAAAAGCATTTAGCTTCAATCAATTTAGGTTCACCTTGCTCTTTTCGGAGGCCTTACCGCAACTTGCAAGGTTCCTAAATGTCAAACGCATTTCAAAGGAAACCTCTGCTTTTTACACACAAATAGTCCACGAGACAATAGAGTACCGTGAGAAGAACAATGTGAGACGGAACGACTTTATGGATCTGTTGATTGATTTAAAAAATCAAAAGTCAATTCGACTCCAGAACGGTGAAGAAGTGGCTGCTCTCACAATGAACGAGATTGTAGCTCAGTCGTTTGTGCTCTTTTTGGCTGGATTTGAGACTTCTTCGACAACGATGAGCTTTGCGCTGTACGCTTTGTCGCGAAATCTTGCTGTTCAAGAAAAATTGCGAAGGGAAGTGATTGCGGTAATTGGAAAGCACAATGGCGAGATCACGTATGAGGCTCTAAACGAAATGGTTTATTTGGATCAAGTGATATCAGGTAAGATCTTATAAAGAATCTATTTTGAAATATGTATTTGAATGATTTTACTTTCTCTCCTTAGAGACCCTACGCATTTATTCACCAGTTTCGTTTCTAAGGCGTAGAGCTAAAGCTCGGTATGTAACCAATAACGCCAAGTTTGTGATTCCGAAGGATGCTTACGTAATGCTGCCCATTCGTGAAATCCATCTTGATCCCGAAATCTACCCTAATCCAGAGATTTTTGATCCGGAACGCTTTGCACCTGAGGAGCTAAAGAAACGTCATCCAATGTCTTGGTTGCCTTTTGGAGATGGACCAAGGAATTGCATTGGTCTGAGGTTTGGAAAAATGCAGACGCGTCTCGGACTAGCAATGCTGATTAAGAATTTTAGGTTCTATGAAACAAATAAAACTCCGGTTCTGCTGAAATTTAACGAAAAACTTCCTGTGCTGACTTCGGAAAAGGAAATCGTTCTAAGAGTAGAAAAGATTGAAAAAGTGGCGCATAAGACAATTTAAAAACTATTTTTTTTTTACTATACGTCTGAGAGCTAATATTGTAATTAAGAACGATATAATGTGCCTAAAAAAATGAAAAATAAAAACTGAAACACTTTTTTCTCATATTTTAAATTATCGAGGTCTTCTTAAAATATTGATATTCTCGTAGGTATTGAACAATTTCTTATTCAAAAAGACAGCAAAAAACAGCTGCAAGTACCTAAAAGCCTATAACAAGCTAAAAAGTGTTTATTTAGACTCTTAGTCCGTTCGTACCATAGATCTGCATACATTGCTTTTATTTTTTTCTACGACTGTAACTCAAGGATCTCTTGAAAACATGTGTCCGCGTCGCATTAATCAATACGTAAACAAACAGGTTCAAAGACTCAGGTTCAAAGACTCTGCGGTGTTTAACCACTGCGTTTGAAAAAGAAAACATCGCAAACACCGCAATTACACTAATTTGTTCAAATGGCCAAAAACCAATATCGTTTCAATTGATAAAATGACGAAACTTCTTTCCTCCCAAGAGTACGCAAATTTTGTGGAGTATTAGCGCCATTTATTTCCGGTGTATGCGGTGTTTGCAGTGTAACTTATAACTCAAACGTTTACGAACATGCGGTGGTAAAGAAAACAATGACTTTGCATTTTTATACCCGACCCAGGGTATATTAAGTTTGATGTATAGTTTGTAACGCAGTGAAATAATCACTTTAGACCCCCAAGACCTTTTAGAGATATGAATGGGACCGACAGCAGAATCGATTAAGCCATGTCCGGCCGTCCGTCCGCCCGTATGTATACAATTTTTAGGCCTTAAATTTTAAGCTAGAGAGCTGAAAATTCGTAAGTGAACTGGTAGTCCATTGGACCAGATTGGACCAATTTTGAAAATTAGTTGAATCCACCCATAGACACGCCCGCTTCAGGTCTGTATGTGCGGCCATCTCCAATTTAAGAAAAACTTTTTTCACACTTCAGCTATGTTAAAATGGCGCTAGCACACTGATTTTTAGTATGTGACACTGCTTTTTAGTTGTCATTGAGGCAGCAGAAAAATGTTGGCGTTAACATTGACAATGCCCACTTTTTATGCAATTTTAATTTAAAATGACTGTTTCTCAATAAATATATATGATATATGATAAAAAATTGTATAACAAAAGTTCTAGATATTAGCATTTTCCATACTTTTTGGGTCTATTTTTATGTCTCCCCAAAATAAACAAAAATGACGGGGTTTTAGCCCAAAATGTATCCAACCACCTAGCGTTAAGCATTCAACAGTATTTTTACATCCCGCCCACTTTTTGGAGGCGTATTTTTTCCGACCACTTGTTTTGGTTCAAATTCAATATTTTTGTAAAATCGACCCCAAAATCTCGTTATCTACGAAGTTTTGTTAGCTTTCCTAAATTAGCAGGTAACTTGAGTTTGACACATAGTTTGTAACGCGGTGAAATAATAATGGTAGACCTGCAAGACCTAAAGGGCATATGATCGAGACCGAATTCTGAATCGAATAAGCCATGTCTGTATGTCACATGTTTTTAGGCCTTTAATTTTGAAATAGAGTGCTGAAATTTCGTACGTAAGGTCCACGTCATGCGAAATAGTAAAATAAACATTTTTTAAATTTGCCCAAAGACACGCCCACAATCGGTCTAAATGTGCAACTACCTCCCGAGATTTCAAATCTGTAAGACGTTCTAAAAGGCTGAAATTTCACATTTTGCCTCTCCTAATGAATATAAGACACAAAAAAATGAATTGTTAAACCTCCTCCAGTGGGCGTGGCATCTATTTTAAGGGTAAATTTTCAAATGCAGTTTACTCAATATTTTAGCTCGAAATTGAAAAAAAATTGCCTAATATTTTATATAGAAAACGCTTAGTTCTACATTTTGCTCATACAAGACTTTGTGCCACGCCCACATTTGTTAGGCAAAATGGAAGAAAAACCTAAAATTTTGCAGAAAAACAAAATTTCGATGGGCTTTGAGCCTAATTTAGGATTGCATGGAATAAAAAGAGTAGCAGGTTAGGTAAAGGAGACTTTATTCCAGATTTCATTTATATAAAGTTATTAGCCACGCCCCTTTTTATGGGTCGCTTTTTCAAAAATATTGAATTTGAACCAAAAAATTGCATTTTTACGTACATTTAAGCGTAACTTGGAAATATCTGTGGAAATATGTTCTAATTGATAGTTTGTAATAAGGGGTGGTTGGACCACGCCTCTTTTTAAGGTTTGCACTACTTATAAATTTAAAAAAAAAAAAAAAAGTGGGAAAGTGCAACAGTGGGTATGCAAAAGCTTCAGTCCATCTACGACGGATTGCAAAATACTCGACCATACCAAAAAGAAGACTGCCACGCCTCCAAAAAGTGGGCGGGATATAAAAATATAACTGTTGAATACTAGGTGGTTGGATACATTTCGGCCTAAAACTCCGCCTTTTTAACTAAAAAAATCACTTTTTTAACGCCACGCCCACTAATATGGGCGGAGGCACATACAATATGTACAAAAAATTTAGAAAATGCTAATATCTACAGCTTTTGTCATATAATTTTTTGTCAAATTTCATATATATTTATTGAAAAATAGTCACTTCAAGCTAAAATCCTTTAAAAATTGGGCGCGGGCAATTAAAAAGCTAAAATTTTTTGGCTACCTTAAAGACAATTAAAAGGCGCCATTGTAACATAGCTAAAATTTGCAAAATGTATTTTGTTAAATTAGAGATGGTCGCACATACAGGCCTGTAGTAGGCGTGTCAGTGGGCGGATTCAGCTTATTTTCAAACTTGATCTGAAGGACTGGACTTCCAACCCACAAAATTTCAGCTCTCTGCCTTTAAATTTAAGGCCTAAAAGTTGTTTACATACGGACGGACGGACGGACGGACATGGCTTCATCGATTCTCCTGTCGGTCCCATTCATATCTCTAAAAGGTCGTAGGGGTCTACGGTGATTATTTCACTGAGTTGCAAACTATACATCAAACTTAATATACCCAGGCTCGGGTATAAAAATGTTCATCAGCTCTAAGACCATAATTACAAACTCTCGAAAATCAAACAATGTTTACGAAAATCCTGAACGTCCGAATCCCGGTTATAAAAAAAAATGACATCAGTCGGTTATAAAAAAAATGACATCAGTATTTTACAATGGGGATAGGATGGGGTATTCAACGGTCCGTTTTACGGACTGTAACTTCTGCGTACACACTATATTTACTGGTTTTTATATATTTTAGGGTTTTTCTTCAATTCTGCCTCCAAATGTGGGCGTGACCCTAAACCTTGAATAAACAAAATAAGGAGCTAAATATTTTCTACAAAATATAAATTTTTTCGATTTCGAACATAAATATTGAATAAAATGCATTTGAAAATTAGCCCTTAAAATGGATGCCACGCCCACTAGATGGGGTCAATCGATTTGATTTTTATTTTTTTATTTATTCCAATCATTAGGAGATGACAAATGTAAAATGTTAGCCTTTTACGACGTCTTAAAGTTTTGAGAGCACTGGAGGTAGTTACACACATAAACCGATTGTGGGCGTGTCTGAGTGCGGATTTGGAAAATTTAAAGAATTATTCTGCTTCCATCCTAAGCATGGAGCCCATGCACAAAATTTCAGCTCTCTAGCTCAAAATGTAAGCCTAAAAAAACTTATGACACACAGACAGACGGGCGGACGGAACACTTGAACTCACGCCCTCATTCATTCCAATAGTTTTTATAAGTTAACAAAATTTTATGTTTCTTCGACTCACTGTTAAAAAGTAACAACAGGGGCGGGGGGAGGAACAGCGAGGTGATAAAATAAGAGGTACTTTTTACCTTTTTGGACGGACCGCTAAAAATAAGCAAGCAAAAAGCACAATTATTGGTGTGTTTAGTACCTTTATATATTAGATTTGGACCCTGATTTTCATTTGAAACACAAAAATTTGATTTTGACTTACACAAAATCTTGAATTTTCGTGTTGCGTCAATGTGATGTAACCTTCTAGAAGGCCTCGCTGTAGCTTCTTTTAGATCCTACACAACTTTTTACCGAAACCGCTTTTAGACATATGTTCTTGTATGTTTCATCATAATAATATTCATTGCCTTGCCTGCGCTTTCTTCAGCTGGATTTGTCTGGCTGGCTAGGGAGCTCCTTAAAGACTTTAAGAGTACTGTCTAGGATTTGTCGACATTAGTAACTCTCTTTTTCAAATACTTGACACCTGTTTTTTTTGTTTTTTTTTTGCTGTTTTAACCGAGAATGGGAACCGACGCAGTCATTATCATTATGGCGATGGCGAATAAGCTGTATCCATTAAACTGTGAGCGACAAGAGCCTACTGGTTGAGCTGGTATGGCTTCTTCGATTGCATTCAAAAACTGGAATACTAGGAAGTCGTTGACATTTTACGAGCAAGCGCAATCTTAGCGCGCTCATTTATATTATATAGTTTAAAAGTCGCACTAAGTTAAGAGTATTTAACACTCTTAACTTTAAACTGTAAGTCGAGACTCCTAGGGCTGTGCTTCGTTGAAAAATTCGGCATAAAATAACACTTAATTGAATATGTTGTGTATATTTTTAAGGGCACTTAAAAATGTCTTCTACCTAGTTCAAAAAAACCGTTTTAGTCAGGTTACAAACATCGAAATTTGAATTTCTTATTAATTTTAGGGTAATTTTTAAGTAAATACGATACACTCATCACATTATACCTTCTTGACTTTCAAAACGATCCCCCCATCAGTGTAGATTGCAGATCGTTTCTTGCCAAACTTCAAAGGAATGTCTGTTTGAGGACAAATGTTGAATCTAAAACTTTTTAAAAGGAAAACTAAAGCAATGAAAGCTTGCATCTTTCCAAATCGAAGACCGATACAATTTCTTGGTCCATCTCCAAATGGAAGCCAGGCCGATGGATGCCTCCGTTTTACCTCTAGCTGAGAAAACCGTTCGGGATCGAATGTTTCAGGATGTGGATATATTTTTGGATCGTGTTGAATCGCCAAAACAGGAATGAAGACTTTTGTTCCTTTTTCTATCACAAAACTAGTTCCCGGGACCTTATAATCACTAGAAGCCAATCGAATTAGGTGAGGGAGAGATGGGTACTTTCTTAAAGTCTCTGCAAGAAAAATAAACAAAATTCGCGATGATAGATAATTGCAATCGACAAGGCCTTACCACAGAGGACCATATTCAAGTACGTCATATCTCTCAAGCACTCATATGAAAACTTATCATCATACTTGTTGAAAGTATCTGTTATTTCGCACCGAAGACGATCTTGAATCAGCTGATTTTGAGCCAATTCATACAGGCAAAAAGCTACCGCATTCGATGATGGCTCAAAGCCGGCAAAGAAAAACACAAAAGCCTGTGCGGCTATTTCTTCCATACTTAAGGTGGGTTGTCCTTTACCAACACCATTTTGGTTGTTCTTGAGGTCGAGCAGAAGATTCATGAAATCATTTCTTCTAATTTTGTTGCCCTCCCGGTAGTCTACCACCTCGCGAACGATACGCAAGAAGTAGTTGTGAACATTCGTCGAAGTTCTACGCATTCGCAGAAATTTTGCAATCCTTGGAACTGCCAACATGAAACTCTCCCAGAGGGCAGAGTGATTTTTTTCAAAAATCGCCTTTTTGCCCATTTGCCTGATTGTGGCATTTGGGTCCCTCAGACTGTTGCACTCAATGCCAAAAGCACAAACTCCGATGATGTCTGTGGTGAATCTCGACAAAATGTCCTTTATCTCTATACAGCTACTCTGATTCATTGTACTCCCAACACAATTGATAAGTTCATTTGCTACATCGACAACGGTGGGAAACATCAATTTCATTTTCCCGGAGGTGAAAGTTTGCGACAAGTTCTGCCTCATTTTACGCCATTTTGATCCTTCAAGGTTAAACAGATGAGCACTCAATGGATCATCGCGCTCATTGCAGAATAACCCACGATCAGCAAAATTTGTAAAGTCCTTTGTGAGGATATTTTTCACAAGGTCAAGGTCAGTTACAACTGCCACTGGAGTCAACATTACGTAGATACCGGCAAGGGGTGAATGATTTTTGGAACTTTCATATGCTCGTTTGAGAGGTTCCGATATGTGACGCGTTTTGCCAACACCCTCAAAATCTCCATAAAGAATGTGAGGTTTAGACTGTGGGACTCCGCGATTGGACCAATATTCAAGCCTCCTTTGAACCAAATGCAAAATAAGCAAAGGTATCACAACGATGGCAGTTACCAATATGTATAAAGGCTCCATTGAACGTGCGCCTAAGATCTCTACCTGAAAGTTACTGCCTGTTTTCATCAACAGATATAAAGATAAAATTCAGTTCAGAGATACCAAATTTATTTAGTATGATAAGACAGAGCTCTTTTTTTAATTGTATTGAAAGACAAATGTTGGATAAATGCTTCTGTAAACAAACTCAATTTTAGAACGTATTTTAGCATTTATTATTGTAGCCATGTCTTGATAGGAATGCACCTTGTCCTACCTTTTTTGAGAATAAAAGACTTCTTAAGGAATGCAGCACAACTTTCAAAAGTTGTCCTAAGTGTTGCACAGAGCATTCAACCCTCTTGATAAACCCAAATGACCTACGTTTTCTTATCATAATTTTAAATGCATTTCTTATCTTCACCCATTTTTACCAGCATATATTTAAGGCAATCTGAATATTTTGGCTGTTACGAAAATAAGAGCTGCAATAAAAAAATTGAATAATATGATCTGTGGGTTGAATTTAATCACAACTTAAGGCCCTTAACGTTTATTTTTTGTTCTGACATGTAGATAACCAAAGAAAGCTTAAATTCAATTCTTCCGCTGCAAGTCTGTTTGTAAAAAAGCAATTTAGTACAGGCAGATCCAGCGCCACGGATAATGAGCCTTATCATCTTGTTCTTCTACGCTCTTGTGGCCATCATATCGGTAGTCTTTTTCATTCTTCGCGATCGCAACAGCTATTGGAAAAGACGTGGAATACCTCACGATGTGCCGCGACTATTTCTTGGAAACATGGCAGGAGCCACTGTCAATTGCCCTGTCTTTGCAGTCGTGGATTCCATTTATAGAAAGTACAAGGGCACAGCACAATTTTGTGGATTCTACTTTTTTCTCAATCCGGCTGCATTGATTCTGGACCTCGATCTAGCCAAGAAGATACTAATTAAGGACTTTAACAACTTTGACGAACGTGGAATATTCCACAATGAAAAGGACGATCCTCTGAGTGCTCACATGTTTGCCATCGATGGGGAAAAATGGCGCCCTCTGCGACAAAAGCTTACATCTGTCTTTACGTCGGGCAAAATGAAGATTATGTTCCCGACGATTGTCAAAGTGGGTCATCGATTGGCGGAGACTTTTGGTGAAATAGTAAAGCAGGATTTAATCGTTGAGTTGAAAGATATCCTGGCTAGGTTTACCACAGATGTGATCGGAACTTGCGCCTTTGGAATTGACTGTAATAGTCTGAAGGATCCCACCGCTGAGTTTCGGCTAATGGGGAGAAAAATCTTCAAGGACCAGCGACACCCTGCGTTAATTTTCTTTTTCATTCAAAGTTGTCCGAATTTGGCTCGGAAGCTTCGAATGAAAGTAACTCGTGACGATGTTGAGCATTTCTTCATGAAAGCCGTCCGTGATACAGTTGAGCTCAGAGAAAAGAATGGCATACGGAGGAATGACTTCATCGACTTGATGATCGACATAAAAAGACAGAAAGGATCCAAGGCTGAAGGCGGAGAAGAGCTCAGTGGGATGACCATAAACGAAATAGCGGCACAGGCTTTTGTATTTTTTCAGGCAGGATTTGAGACATCGTCCAGCACGATTGCATTTGCACTCTATGAGTTAGCAAGACATACTGACGTTCAGGACAGATTGAGAAAGGAGGTGTTGGATGTTTTGGAGAAGCATAATGGTGACCTGACCTACGAAAGCCTTACTGAGATGCATTATTTGGACCAAGTTATTTCTGGTGAATTTTCAAATTTTCTTTTTTTAGGCCGAATTTATTTTGCGTTCCTAATTTACAGAAACTCTCAGGATTCACTGCATTATCCCGATGCTTGTTCGAAAGGCAAAAAATCATTACCACACCAGCGACCCAAAGTACTACATTCAAAAGGGAGCTGCGGTTATCATACCATCGATGTCTATTCAAAATGATCCGGAATATTATCCTGATCCAGAGAGGTTTGATCCCGAGCGTTTTAACGCGGAAGAAATTCGCAAGCGTGACAGTGTGAAGTGGCTGCCATTTGGTGATGGGCCTCGAAACTGCATCGGATTGAGGTTTGGTAAAATGCAAACCCGGATTGGACTGGCATTACTTGTAAAAGATTTTAGGTTTGGTATTTGCCCAAAGACAGTAATCCCCGTTCGGTATGATTGCAAAACTTTTATATTGCAAACAGAGGGTGGAATTTATTTAAGAGCAGAAAGGATTGTGCAGTAGTTTCGTGAAGTAAGAGAAGGTTCTAAATGCTGTAGATTTTCCTTAGTCTTTTATGGTGAATAAAATAGCCATGGAAATTTTTATATATTAGTCTATTAGTTTTAGGAGCATCGTTGGACTGGAGTAGGCAAAGTAGAGTGTTAAATTAATATTTAACCAGTGATTAAGGGCTTCAGAGTGTATAAGCAACAGTTACAGCTCGTAAAGCGGACCATTGAATTAGTTGCTTACCAATAAATGGGACGTAGTTTGCCACCCCTTGTAACAAACTATAAGTGTTGGCATAAATATTTCCAAGTTAGGGTACGGATGTGCACTGAGCGGCAAGCGGCTAAGCTGCAGGGCGGCGAAGTTAATAACATATGAACAGTGATGTTGGACTTTTAGCACTTTAGTGGTTTTTCTACCACCTTCTGGCTCTTTGAAGAACCTATCAACCTTGAGTAGAAATATACCACCTTTCGTAATTTGACTTTAATTTATATTAGTTAGCCTTAATCAATCATTTTCGGTGACCGCTTATCCTTAGAAGGGTCGCGGAGCGAGGACGGCTAAATGGTCCTTCTATTGTTCCTGATCCTCCGCAACCAAACCAAGAGACTCAAGTGCAATCCCCAGGCGGGACTCAGAGAGGTTCTTTACCTGATCCCACCACCTGTTTCTTGGCCTACCAGGAGGGCAATGCCTCGGCTAGCATGACCTGTCTAGGAAGTCTGTCAGCATGTGAACGACGTGCCCAAACCATCGAAGAATCGATCGCTCCACTCAAAGAAGTAGCTGCTCAACATAAAGATTCCCACGAATACTAACGTTTCGTACTCTATCTCTTAGAGTAACACCAGCAATGGACATCAGGAATCTCATTTCGGCAGCTTGTACCCGCGATCTAATTCTTTCGTTCATTAACCAAATTTCCTGACCGTAGATGAGGGTCGGAACGAACACTGAATTGAAAACTGAGATCTTTGCTTTCACTCCAAGCTCAGCTTTCCTGATGACCGGCCGGTGCAGTTCCTTTACTATTGCTCCAGCTTGGCCAATTCTACAGGACAACTCAGTATCACCGCAAAATACTTCAACTTCTCCACCTGTTTTAATGGAACTCCATTTAGGTGCAGGGTACACTGCACAGGAGTTCGGGAAACAACCATCACTTCCGATTTGTTCACGTTTACTTTCATCCCAGCATCACCACAGACGGCTGCAAACCTATCCAGTGCTCGTTGAAGTTCCTCTTTGGATGATGCAAGGACGGCCAAATCATCTGCGAAAAGCAGATGGCTCATCCTGATGCCAGCCAATTCGAAACATTGCTCGCCAAAACTGCGCTTCACCATCCAGTCCATATATGCTATCAAACGGAGCGGCGACAGAACACAGCCCTGGCGAAGTCCAACGCGCACATCAAAAGGACAGGCTTTGACGCCATTTATCCGTACACAGCTCCTGCAGTTTCCATACAAAGACTGGATGGCTCTGGTAGAGGCCCACTCAGCGCATAGTCCTGCAAAACTCTCCACAGTGTATCCCGAGGGACTCGGTCATACGCCTTTTCCACATCTACAGAACACGCATAGACCGGTTTGGCATATTCCCAGGCCTTCTCAAGAATAACCTTCAGAGTAAAAAGCTGGTTGATTTTGCCTCTAACAACAGCAAAGGCTCAATTACAGCTCTGGAACGCGTTTCCAACACCCTTCAAGAGAGATATGCCCCTATAGTTGGCGCAATCTCTCCTCTTCCTTTTTTTGAAAATGGGCACTAAAACTCCTGTTTGCCAATCGCCTTCCCGCTATCCCAGGCCACCTTAATGACACGTGTTTGCAATTTAACACCCTCTTCACCCATTGCCTTCGGCATTTCTGGTCGGATTTCATCAACTCCAGTAGACTTGCCAACTTTAAGCGATTTAATCGCTTTAGTGACTTCGTCTACTGTGGGACTATTCTCCGACCTTATCTCGTCAGCAGTGGGAATGCCATCTACAGTGCCTTATTGGGGGTTGAGCAACTCCGAAAAGTTCTCTCTCCATTCAATCTGCGCAAGACATCGCTCTCATTTGATAGAAGTGTACCGTCCTTGGTTTTAACCCCTTGAATGATATTCAACTTCCTTCCTCTGAGCCGGCTAATGGTCTACCAAAAATTGTTGTTTGCAGATCTTTAATCATGCTCCAACTTCTCGACGAACTTTTTCCATGACTGTTCCTTGGCTATTCTGACTGCCATCTTTCGCGCCTCATTGTACCGGGCTCGAGAAGTTGAGTTTCTACATTGGATCCACGCAATGTAGGCTCTCTTCTTCTCTCTGATGGCTTCTTGAACTCCAGGCGTTTTAAACCAAGTAGTTCTTTTCTCACCACCAGCGGCTACCCCAAGCCGATTCACTCCACAAACATTTCCTGCAGAGGCAATGACTGCCGATAAAAACAGCTGCCATTTCTCCCCTACATTCAAAAGGTCTGTTGGAATTTGTTGAAACTTCACCGAGACATACTGTGCAAAGCGCTCTCTGAAATCAGAGTCAGCATCCTGCAACGTTTCCCACCGTATGCGGGTAACCAGTCTTGGCTTTCGCGTGGGTGGCAAAGGAATACTATCACTGAAAAACAATTTCAGGACAATTTGTTGTCCTTCTGTACATCTTATTCCACAATAATATCAATATCTAACGGAGTACTTTTCCTAGAAAAATTACAGCCAAAACGTGTTAATTATTTAAAAAAAAAAGAAAACGTCTCCAATTTTTTTGGCATAAATATAAAATTTAATAAATTAGCTGACCCGACAGACGTTGTCCTGTCCAAGTTTTGAGTTTTCTATTTAAACTGGAATGAAAACTACTTCAAATACTGTTGTAGGCAGGTCGGGACTTAAGGGTTTTGGAGCGATGCTCGGTAGGATATGAAGGATGAGGATGGGACTTTTGGATGGGAGCGGGAGTTGACAGGTGAAGGAGTGTTGAATGTGAGGCGCGTGGCATGCTAGCTTTATTGCACAGCTCAGCTCGTCGGATGGAGCGTGGTTCTTGCTCCTCACACTCAACATAGACTACCTACAGGTAAAACTCTTATCATACCAGTTAGCGAGTATCACGCTGTAGGTGTTAATAGCGCGGCCGATTCCCCCCCATTGCAATGAAGTTTCGTG
Source organism: Neoascia interrupta (assembly GCA_947623515.1). Taxonomy (NCBI): domain Eukaryota; kingdom Metazoa; phylum Arthropoda; class Insecta; order Diptera; family Syrphidae; genus Neoascia; species Neoascia interrupta. Next base: position 178,339,316 of record OX392462.1, read on the forward strand.
GCCCCAGTTTGAAACCTCCCCTAATCCTAACATGTAAAGGCTTATTATTCAACTTTTCTAAAACTACAGAATTTTTTTTCTCTCTAAAGGTTCCTCTCTTTGCAATATTTTCACTTGCTAGTGGTGGTGGTCTTCACAGGGCATACTTACGGGGTCTGGGTGGGACGCGACTCCCCCGGTCGCATCGCGTTCCGAATCTGGTTTCTCGGGTTACACCTGGGACTTTTGGGTGTCACGACACCTTCCTGACCACAGCTGTAACAAAACAGGTGTTTGTCACTTGATGGGCAGTCCATGAAGGTGTGTCCTTCTGCTTTGCAGTTCCAGCATCTTAACAATCTCGGCTCTGGGCGTGAAGCAAAAGGATTTGACCGAGTTGAGGGATACTGTACTGCTGCTACGTGGCTAAAGTCGTGGGGATCGGGTTCGTAAGGATCGTCGGTAAAGTGTATTTCATTCGCCTGATAACGTCCCACCCGACGTTGTCTAATAAGATCCTTGCTAGGAAATGCTTTTTCGGCATCCTGGCATGAGTATCGCAGCTGGTCCATATTGAAAATCGGCATTGGATAAACCAGCCTGGCGACACTCTCCTTCAAATTCCTTTTCAGAATCCTCACCAACTGCATCTCCGGTATGGGTGTCCGTAGGTGAGATCGCAAACGAGAGATTGCCGCGAAAAATTCATCGCATGACTCCCAGGCGCCTTGTCGTCGGTCCGTGATGTCGCGTATGACCTGGCGACACTCTCCTTCAAATTCCTGTTCAGAATCCTCACCAACTCCATCTCCGGTATGGGTGTACGTAGGTGAGATCGCAAACGAGAGATTGCCGCGAAAAATTCATCGCATGACTCCCAGGCGCCTTGTCGTCTTCAAAATCCGACTTGGAGTTTCGCAACTGGGACATTAAGGCTTGTCGTCGAAAACTATACTACACTTGTCGACTTTTATTGGCCCTCGAACAACTCGGTAAGAGTTGGGACCACTGGGGTACGTTGTCGCCGTTTGGTTGTACCCACCGGAAATTGGTCGCGTTGATTGGTGGAAAGTGTTAAACTGTTGAGCATTTGATTGGTATCTCCCCGGAGCTGACTTGTCGCTTCGAAGTTGCAGAAAGTCTCCTTGCGGAGCAAATGATCGGACTGTAGGATCCGGTTAAGGATGGACTCTCGGCGGTCTTTTCGGTCTAGGTGGATCTGGATAAACCTTCACTGGGACCATCGGAACTGTTGGCTCGGGTGCCTGTTATGGCATTTATCTCGCTTAAGAACTCGAGGAAGTTATTTTTCATCTCGTTCCTAAGGTTGGTCGAGATTTCCTCACTCATCGTCCGCTGATACGATGAGTGAGGAAATCTCAAACGAAATTGAAACACTGATCTTGGCTTTCGCCTCGGTGGTCAACATCGAACTTTTTATCGGCTAAGCCCCGCGGTAAATAGGGATGACGTCCTTTAAATCCACTTAAATTCACTGTGGCCTCCAAAAAAAATTTTTTTTAAAGATTTTATTTAAATTTTGATATTTTGATTTGATTAAATTAAAATATTTTAAACAGAGTGCGCAAGTTGCATTGAAAAATCTGGGAGTTTTATCTATGGGCCAATGTTTTATATTGGGGCAATACGAATCAATCAAGCCCAAAATTGTCAAAAACGAACAATCCGTAAAGCGTTTACCATTCTTTTGATGCATTAACCTTGGTAACTTCTTTATTTTTTTTTGATACAACTATTTCGGCGAGTATGCAGACAACAGCTTTTTTTTCGTCCCTTTTTCGTAAAAAACACAAATACCAGAAACATTTTTTGTTAGATTTTGCATCTTTTGTTATCTTTATAAACACCTCTTCCTATAATTAAAAAAATTATTGTCGCATGAATTAACGCTTATCTACATTATGTTCAAACAATTTACGAGATTTTGACGAAAAAATTTTGTCATAACATTAACTTTTGTCATAACTTTTTGAAATCAAAGCAGTGAATAAATCCGCTTTTGAAAATCTAAGGTTTAAATAAAATATGTACTCCTTCTTCTCGTCTAACCAACAAAGATCATACAGAAATATACGAGGAAGTTTCTGAGTACACCCTTTTTAACATTCGTCATCGTTAGTCATTGCAAACTACTGAAAGCTGGGAGGGGTAGGCATTCAAGCAGAATGTACTAACGATTTCACTTATCTGCCTGACTGGCTAAAATTATTTCGAAGATTCTATAAAATAACAATGTCATGCCAGATAAGGTTTTTGCAAGATAACGAAAATAAAGTTTAACAGGCTCTATTAGTGTCAAAAAATCTAGTCTTAGTATACGCTTGGCTAGAAACTATGTCACACGTACGATGAGTCTTATAGTTTTGTTCTTCTACGCTCTTGTAGCAATCATATCGAGTGGTTTTTTCATTCTTTGGCATCGCAACAACTATTGGAAAAGGCGTGGAATACTTCACGATGAACCGCAATTCTTCTTTGGTAACATGACAGGAGCAACAGTCAGCCGTCAAGTGTCTGCAGCCGTGGACTTTATTTATACCAAGTACAAGGGCACAGCACAATTTTGTGGATTCTACTTTTTTCTCAATCCGGCTGCATTGGTTCTGGATCTGGACCTAGCCAAAAAGATACTGATAAAGGATTTTCACAACTTTGACGAACGTGGATTATTCCACAATGAAAAAAGCGATCCTTTGAGTGCTCATTTGTTTGCTATCGATGGGGAAAAATGGCGCCCTCTACGACAGAAGCTTACATCTGTCTTTACATCGGGTAAAATGAAGTTTATGTTCCCGACGATCGTCAAAGTGGGTCATCGATTTGCAGAAACTTTCGGCGAGATGGTAAGACAAGATTCAATCGTTGAATTGAAAGATATCCTGGCTAGGTTTACCACAGATGTGATCGGAACTTGCGCCTTTGGAATCGACTGTAATAGTCTGAAGGATCCCAACGCTGAGTTCCGGATAATGGGAAGAAAGATTTTTGCAGACCAAAGACACCCTGCGTTAATTTTCTTTTTCATTCAAAGTTGCCCGAATTTGGCTCGGAAACTTGGAATGAAAGTAACTCGTGACGATGTCGAGAATTTCTTCATGAGAGCCGTCCGTGACACAGTTGAGCTCCGAGAGAAGAATGGAATAAGGCGAAATGATTTCATCGACTTGATGATTGACATAAAAAGACAGAAATTATCCAAGGCTGAAGGTGGAGAAGAGCTCAGTGGGATGACCATAAACGAAATAGCCGCACAGGCTTTTGTTTTCTTTCTGGCAGGTTTTGAGACATCATCGAGTACGATGTCTTTTGCACTCTATGAGCTGGCAAGACATACTGATATTCAGGACAGACTAAGGAAGGAAATTTTAGCTGTCTTGGCGAAGCATAATAATGAACTGACGTACGAAAGCCTTAGTGAAATGCATTACTTGGACCAAGTTATTTCTGGTGATTTTTCAAATAATCTTTATTGGCTGAATTTATTTTGATTTTATATTTCCACAGAAACCCTCAGGATTCACTGCATTGTCCCGATGCTTCTTCGAAAGGCAAAAAATAATTATTACACTGATGATCCAAAGTATTTTATTCAAAAAGGAGCCATGGTTATCATACCCTCTATGTCTATTCAAAATGACCCGGAATACTATCCGAATCCAGAAAAGTTCGATCCCGAGCGTTTTAACCCGGAAGAAATTCGCAAGCGTGACAGTGTGAAGTGGCTGCCATTTGGTGATGGGCCACGAAATTGCATCGGATTGAGGTTTGGTAAAATGCAAACCCGAATTGGTCTGGCCTTATTGGTAAAAGACTTTAAGTTTGGCATCTGTCCCGAAACAATTATCCCCTTACAATACAATTGCAAGTCTTTTATTTTGCAAACAGAGGGTGGAATTTATTTAAGGGCTGAAAGATTTGCGCATTAGTCTTATAATATAAATAAAAAAAAAATTCAAGAGGTGACGCCATGCTGTTTTTATAGTCTTTTGTACCCTACCCAGGGTATATTAATTCTAATGCAAAGAGTTTGTAACGCTGAGAAATAAGCACCGTAAGCCCCTCTAAGACCTTTTTGAGGTATGATGAAGGCCGAAAGGAGAATTGATAAAACCATGTTCGTCCCTCCGTCCGTCCGCATGCAAACTTTTAGGCCTAAAGCCTAAAATTTGTTTCGAATTTCAGCCTTCTTATGCTAGAAGGCTTAAATTTTGTAGCTGAGCTTTACGTTCACTGGACCGGTCATAATTAAAAATACCTAGGTCCAATCCAACCTTAAACACTCCCACTACAGATCTGTGTGTTAAATTTCAGCTATGTTACTATAGTTTTAGAACATTAATAATCTTTGGTGTGATACACACGCTTGGATTTTCAATCCATCATTGACTACGACTATCTTCGATCCAGTTTTAAATAAAAATACGAGCTTTTTTCAACTAAACATACTGTTACAAAGGCGACAATTTAACTTAAACATGAAAAGCAAATCGAATGCAAAATTAAAACTCTGGTTACCGAGAGGGTTTTAAAGAGGTTGGAGTTTTTATTTATTTGTCCACGTCCGCACTGATGGAACCTCGAGCTCAAACAGGTCGGCTTAATCTCCTCCACTTTTTCTTTTTGACATTTCTTCGTGTTTCCGCTCGGATCGAGACTTGAAACCTTGACCTCATCGTGATTATGTGCTGCCAAATTCGTAATACTTTTCCTCCCTCAGGACCTGCTATTCCTGGCGACTTCAAGCGTATTTAGCAAGTAAGGTGCGAGACGGTTGACATGAACTACTCTGGACATCTTACGGCTTACGAAGTTGGTTTCGGTAGATGATATTGGTAATCTTCCCAACCACTTTGGCTACTCCTTCGCAGTCGCGTTGCGGCTTTGGGCCGTAGATACCTCTACGGCGGATGGGATTCCAAAACCAAACCTCATCGCCCACCTGTAGAGAAATGTGATTAGAACGAAAGTCGTTCAAGTCTTTCATCTTGACTGCTGTCGTCAAAAGTTCCTCCCTAGCCCTGTCTGTGAGAAACCGCTTTGATTCGTTCCAAAATATTGTGCAGATAATCGGGGACGTTCATTCTGTTATCGGTTGGTTATTGTTCTGTTACACAAGTCGTAGCTTTCGGCCTAAGAAAATTTGAGAAGGGAAAAATCCCCTGGAGTCATGGACAGCTGATCTATACGCCAACGATGCTAGCTGCAAGTGAATGTCCCATTGATCCTGGTTTAAGCTGTCAAATTTCGATAAATAATCGAGCAGGATCTGGTTCAACCGCTCCGCCATACCATCTGATTGTGGCCTCAACGGTTTCGTCTGTGTCTTCTAGACTCCGAGCCGATCCAAAGATAGCCTTAATACCTCCGCTTTGAAGTTTCTGCCTTGATCCGAGTGAATACTCTGTTGAACCCCTAAACGACAGAACACCGACTCCACTAAGTGATCCACCACCAACTCAACAGTCTGGTAGGGAAAGGCAAAGCATTCTGGCCACTTGGTGACGTAATCCATATAACAACGACGATATAACCAGTTCCACGAGTGGTTGGAGGAAATGACCCAAGTACGTCAATTGCAACCCTTTCGAATGGCGCACCAGTTGTCGACACGGATGTAGCGGAGCACATGTTCTTTTTGCCTTTTGCGAGGCACAAACTGCACAGCGAGCGCTCCAGAGTCGAACATCTTGACCCTGTCCTATCCAATAGAACCGAGCCGTAACACGGCTAAGGGCTTTGGTAATACTAAGAAACCCTCCGCCCCCGTTCGTCATGCGGCGAGGCCAAAACTTCTGGAACAATGCTTCTTGGAAAAACAGGTAGCTTTGCGGTTTCGCCATCATACAATTCCCAATATCTCACGACTTATTCATTCTCTCACGACGCGGCATCAAACTCGCTGCAACATGCTTTGGGACATTGGCTCTTACCCGCGATTTGATACTTTATGAAGAGGACTCTCCGCTATGAAGCCATTGGCTCAGCTTCGATATGTCTTCATCATGAAATTGCTGGAATGACTTTCATAGTCCGGACATTTACCACTTCTTCTTCGTGTTGCTTTCGCCGCTCACAGTCTCGCGGACAGTCACTACACGGTCTACTTAAAGAAAATCAGCATTCCCATGTTTTGTCCCCGTTCTATGTTGCACCTCCAAGTCGTTTAACTGCATTCTTTCCCGCAGCGAGCTGTCTAGTCCTCAGAATCTTTAAAGTAGAGAAGCCAGCGTAAGGACGGTTGATCCGTTCTAAGGAGAAAGCTAGTAGTGATAGTGTTTTGTAGCCTTTTCCACTGCCAGCAGTCCCCTCCTAGCCCCGCATTTTTTTCACTCCCCTCAACGGAGAGTGCGGATGTAATACTCCAGGACCATTTCGCAACCTCCTTGTGTCTCACTAAGGACGGCACGGATGCCGACATTCAATGCGCTTGTGTCCAAAATGAACGGTTCGTCGGGTTGGGAAAATGCCAATATTGGTGCCTTTGTCTAACACAACTTAATTTCTCGAAAGGCAATGTGCGCTTCAGGAGTCCAAATAAATTGTTGCCGCTTTTCAGTCAGTCTGCACATTCGTTTAGCGATGGTAATGAACCCTTCAATAAATTTCCGGTAATAGAAATTCTTATAGAAAACTAAGTCTCGCTTGGATAAGGGAATTGGCCATTCAGCAACTGCTGGAATCTTTGAAGGGTTGGTCCTTTAGGGGAGACTAAAGACCCAGATAGGACACTTCACGCCGAAATAAGTTGCATTTTGCTGCACTTAGCTTCAAACCTGCTAATTGCAATTTTTGAAATACTATTTCCAAGTTCGATAAATGTTCATCGAATGTGCTGGAGTAAACGATAACGTCGTCGAGATACACCAATGCTGTCTTTTTTGAGAATCCCTTTAAAGTCGCATCCATTAGCTGCTCGAGTGTAGCTGGAGCATTAGGCGAACCTGTCTTTAGTCTTCACAAAACCGCGTCGAACCATCCTTTTTATTGACGAGCAAAATGGGGTAAGCTCAAGAACTGTTGGATGGTTCAATAACGCCTTGTTTTTCCATGTTTTGGATTAGCTGCTCTGCTTCCGCTGGACTGGTGTCTTCACTGGAGGATATTATCGCCTGTGCTGATCTGATCTCGCGTTAAATGAGTTCGTCCGAAGGTATCCGGACCCTGCAATAACACCATCCTATATTTTTGAACCATTTCCAGAAATCACATGTGTTTTGGATCTGAGAGATCAGGAACATCCACTTTGGGCAATTGACAGTTGTCCTCAGGTTGGCTAAAATTTTCAGCAAATCACTACCTGGCTTTTTAAAAGAGTAACTGAGTAATATCTTCACCGGCAATTAAAAGAGGATTAGCGGGAGACGACAAACCAAGTATATGCTGTCATCAAGAAAAGACACCCAACACCGACGTCTTGGACAAAACATCACCATCGACAGTTATAATTTTGCGGTAGTTAGGGACTTTGTCTACCTGGGTTCCGCTATCAATTCAGACAATGACACCAGCGTTGAAATCAAATGAAGGATAACTCTTGCCAATCGCTGTTTCTTTGGGCTAAGGACGCAATTGAGTAGCAAAGCCCTCTCTCGAGCAACTAAAGTGTCCATGTATAAGACCCTCATCATCCCAGTCCTGTTTTACGGTGCAGAAGCATGGACCCTGTCAAAGGCGGATGAAAACACTTTAGGCTGCTTCGAGAGGAAAATTCTCGGACGATTTACGGTCCCGTCTGCATAGACGGAGAGTGGAGGAGGAGATATAACATCGAATACAGCGATAGCGACATAGCCAAAAGAGTCAAAACACAACGTCTACGATGGCTGGGTCATCTAGAGCGGAAGGACACCAACGCACCGGCCCGGAAAATCTTCGAATCCACACCGCAGGGACGGCGCGGTAGAGGAGCACCGAGACTCAGGTGGCGCACGCAAGTGGAAGGGGACCTGAGCAAAATTCGCGTGCGAAACTTGAGACGGCTAGCTGGAGACAGAGCTGGTTGGCGAAGTTTGTTGGCTGAGGCCCAGGTCCACCCCGGACTGTAGCGCCACCTTAAGTAAGTAAGTAAGCGGGAGACGATTAGAAATAAATCCGAAAGTGGCTCCACCGGACAAATATAAGATTAATTTGACACCAACTTTCTGTTTCTGTCATTTTGGCTCTCAAAAAAGAGTGGCGATGTCATTTCCTAGGAGCGAAAAACGATTTCCGATGTAAAAACCACACCGGAAAGTATACGTTTTGTGACAGACAGATCTATCACAAAACGTACTTGTGACAGATGTGTCGTACAGGTGAAAGGTGCAGAAAATAGGTTTGTGAATAGCGTGCATGGGATTTATGAGAGGATTTATTTTTAATCGCTGCCGAGAGGACTTAAATTTGTATGGTTAATCGCGTGATTTGCAGATTACTTCATGAAGATTTTTATTAATCGCTAATTAGTGCTGGTGGAGATATGGTATAAGCTAAAAAGCGTCCGAAATCAGGGTGGTGTTTCTGGACAACAAAACTCTGCGGACAACAATCCTTGGAAAAGTAACGAAAAGAGTCACGGTGACCCGGAATAAAATAGAGATGGAGGAATGGTTTTTTATTGGCTTGTTTACCCATGACAATTTTCTTCATACACAAAAAAAGGTTTGTGGAGTAAAGCGGCTTGGTGTAGCAGGTATCTTAGTGCAATAAAATAACAAAGTAGGCTTAAACGCCTAGACTTCAAGCAGCCAACAGAGAGAAAGGGAGAGCCTATAATGTTGTGTCGATTAATTTTGGGGTTTATATTAGCTTGTCCGGTACTGAACCTCAAAACTGACAGTCCGAAGAGCCAAGGAAAATTCCTAGCAAGCAGACGTGTAAGGTCGCCCTTGGAGTACATACCGATACATGGCAGTTATGGTCCAGCGTTTGATGTGAACGATTTGAAGACATTAGCCAGATTGGAAGGTATGAAGTATTTTTTACATCATTGTAGGAATCTTACCATTGCGTTTTAAGTGGTGCGCAAAGGATTGTTTAAAAAGTTTGTCATACCCCTGAGGTACACAAGCGTTTATAGAGTGAACATAGGATTTATAGCCGTCCAGACCTACTTTATTTCTGATGGGCAGCCTTTGTAGAGCAGGTGGTAGAAAATTTCTTTTCAACGGAATAAGAAAACCACTAACTCTGAATGCAAAAATCTTGGGTCTTGGACAAAAGAGCTTGATGTCAATATCTGTTGAACGCTTTCGAAGTGTCAAGCCATCATAGAAAACCCATCCAGGTCAGCAGTAGACTTTTTTCTATTGGAGCTCGACTGTCGAGCATTGAGTAACCTTTATAACAGTCGAAACATTACATATTACATAAGCTGATGGGACTTTAACGTTTCCATGACGCCAAAAATTAGAGGTTTTTCATTTGATATCATTAGTAGAAGTGTCTTATATTAAGTTGGACTATGGGGCAGTTTTCTCCATCAATAGTTCGCTCTGCTACTTCAATCCCTATCTTACGATATAAGGGGCAATTTTTTTTTATAATTTTTTTGGAAAACGAAACTACGGCATAGTATGAAAACGCATTTTTTTAGTTTTGTGTAATGAGGAACTATTCATACAAAGCTAATATGTACCTACATTAGAAAGCTTGCTTAGGTAAACTCTATGATTTTAACCATCAATTGAAGTGTTTCTCATCTTTATACAGTTGAAACAAAAATCCTTTAATTCGGTCTCATGTTCCGTTCACCATTTATTCTGCTCTGTTTATTGTGTGCCTTATCCCAAGTAACCCAATCTGCACTAATTACAACAAACAGACTTTGCGTCAGGTCCCTAAAAATTGTATCTACCCACTCAAAGTTACACCCCCAGTCGTACCTCCTGCAATAAAACAAAGAAAGGCAACCCGACCCAAATAAGTTAATAAATTTGGCAGAAAAATTCACTTAATGATCCATTCCTTTACTGCGCTTCTCTCGCATTTTATCCTGTGTAATAAAATCATTCAAATATTCCCCTAATTGCAATAAACACAGCCATATAAATCTCCAAGTCAAATCCAGCTCGTATCCCTCTATAAGCTGTCGAATCTATTATATCTAATCACAGCTGACCATTCAGACAACAAAGTCGCGCCAAGTTTCACTCGGACCTTCGTTTTCTGCATGGCAATCGAATCACATCTGCAATGCTAATCTATGAATGGAAATTTATGGCCACCGTCGGTGAAGACCGATGACCGGTCCTGGTGCGGGTCCCTATATATTTCGGTTTCGCTTGTTTTTTTCGTGCAATTACTTAAAAGTTTCGACAACTTTGCCATTTATTTTGCACCGTCAAGTTGGACTGAAGCCATTTGCACCACACTCTAAATTCGGGGGCCGCGTGTTGTGACACTTTGTTGTGCTTCACGTGCTCCACCGAAACCCTTTTACGAGGAAAACGAAGAGAAAAAGAAATCACCAACCTCTTAGTCCTCCCACAAAAAAAAGGAGCTATAAAACAAGGCTGTGTCATTTTCGGTATAAATTACCTTTCTCGGAAGGTGGAATACATTTTTCTATTCCCTTTCATCGAATCTCACACTTCCTGAAAGTCGAAAACGACGTTTTCTGAAGCATTTTGGGTATTTTGGTAAAAACAATATCTACTGCCTACTGAGCACAGCCTGACAGGAGAATATCAGGGCTTTTGAAGATACCTACGTAAAATATTCATTGTGAATTGAGTTTTTGGGGCGACTGCCAATGGGGCTTATTGAGGAGACCAATACTCGACGCCCCATGAAGGATTTGCTTCGGTTTTTTGTTTTTTTTTTTGCGTTTCCCCATGAACAACTTTATATTTGTTGATATTTTGTTTTTGAAGGGATAAAATATTTGAAAAGGCAATTTACATGAATACCACATCATTTTGGATTCCTTAAGCTGGTGCGAGTGTGGTTTCGATCGACACCATTTGAGACAAAAAGCTACGAAACGAACATTTGTTTTACCAGGATGTGACGGGTGTGATTGTTCACTGGAGAGAGGAGATTTCGTTTGAATCGAAAAGGTTGCGCACAAGTGAATTAATTGAATGGATTGTCATTCTTTATTGAGGCAATCAATTCAAGGAAAAAGGCAACACAATGAATGCAACAAATTATATGAATTCTGAACCTTTCGGGACTCAATTCCTAAATGAGGATAACGATAAAAATAAACGCCTAAATAATTCTTCGTTATTGAGAGCGGGTCTTCGAAAATGGAGAGTGTTAATGTGCAAAAATGGTTCACTTGGGCATGTTTACCCTTCGTGATTAATGCTATCAGTAAATACTTATTTTTTCTGCGAAAACACAGCAAATAGATCGTCAATTAATGCAGGTTAAAAAAGAAATCCTTCAATGAGCGAGTACGTATCGTCGCTATAATGCCCAATAAAAATTCTTAGAAATACTTTTAGAGTCCCTTAGCTCTTAGAACTTGGATCTTTTTGAAGCAGATGCAGACCTGTTAATGAATAACCATTTGGTCAAATGAATAACTTTTGTGTGATTTTTCCGCTGCTTAAGACCTGCGTCGAGTGCCGATTGATGAGCCGTGTGATCTGGAGAACTTGCTAGGATGAAAAGAAGTTTCCAGCCATTCTGTTCATTATCCTACATTTATGGTGCTTGCGGAATGAGCAACAGAAAGCACTAATGGTCCTCAAAACTTTTAAACGTGAACCTTTTACAGCATCCGAAAGGCTTTCGATCTTAGGCGTATATATTATTTTTGTAAGACCTCTGGTTCGAATGATCACATATGTAGATTTAAATTGCCAATTACGTTCCAAAACCAGAATTTGAATGAATTTCAAATCCATAAAACCACCCTTTTCATTATTTTTCAGTTGCCCGTTAAGCGGGGAATACACGATACAACCATTGTACCGATATGAGTTGTACCGATATTGGTACCACGCGTTGTACAAAGCAAACAAACGGCACACATACGATATACATACGACTTTATTAATGCTGTTTTCGTTGATATAATTTTTTATATGACTCGTTCTGTTGATGAGCCTTAAATACGATTTTATTTTAGGCTTATTCGTCGTTCATTCGTTGGTTCATTAACACTTCGGTTGCAACAATATAATTTCTGATTTTAGTTTGAAAAATTTATTGAGCATGGGCCCAGAATACCGAAAAGAAACGAAAAAGGAAATGGTTATGGCTGTGGACAGATTATTGCACTCACTTGTTACTTGTAAAAAACTAAAGTAGCCTTGAATGAAGACTATAAATTAGGTGCAAAAAAAAAACAACGAGAGCGAAAAGTAAAAATTAAGGTAAAGTATTTTTTTTTTTAAATTATATTTCATGCTAATTTATTTCGTACTGTTTTTTAATTTAAAATTCATGCTAATGCTGACATCAACTATATTCAATAGAACAAATTATAAAATTTTAAAAAATAAACAACACCCCCGAGGAAGTCGACAAATAATCAACGAAACGTCCGAAAAAAATGGAATAAAAGTACTTTAATTCTTTTACATAAGGCCCATTTCAAACACTATAAAATTCTTATACTGGTCTGAGCAAACAGCCATAATTTAAGATGAAATTATTTATTTTGACTTCATAAGAACTGAAAAGGACAATGTTACAATTCGGAGAAACCAGAGTTCTTTCATGTAGATATTTCTTAAAAAAATGGACAAGCGAATGCGCTTTCCTCTTGTCTGCAAGATAAGAAGATTTTAAAAAATTGTTTTCGAAAATGCTTTTGTGGTTTTGAGTTAAATCTCAGATGGTTTTGAAATTTCGAAATTCGCTATATTTTCCCTTAAAGTTTGGATTCTTTTTTTTGATAATTACGCGTGTTTTCTTCATATTATTTCTCCTAATAACACGATAAGGGGGAGGGGGCACAGGTTTTTTCTTGAATTTTTGCGATTTTATTTTTCGAAAATGCGTCAAAACGGCAGTAACAGAACTTTTTAGAAAAAGTATGACTTTAGCACTGGGTTAACTTTAGGTGTCTTATGTGTGTGTTCAATATTGGTTTTGTGAAATAAGCGGTTCAAAAGTTATAGCCTCAACTTAAACACTTCGAAAAATGCCATCCATTTTTATACCCTATTCCTCAGGAATGGAGTATATTAAGTTTGATACAGGCGAAAATGTAACATAAAGAAATAGACCCCTAATAGACCCGATAGACCCCTAAGACATATGGTTAAGGCATATGGTCGAGACCGACTTCTGAGTTGAATGAGCCATGTCCGTCCGTCCGACCGTCTGTCTGTCCGTATGTCACCAATTTTTAGGCCTTAAATTTTGTACGTAAGCTCTCTGTCATCAGAAGTAATACAAGTGTTAAAATTTTTCAAATCCGCCTACAGACACGCCCACAATCGGTCTAAATGTGCAACAACCTCCGGTGCTTTCACGACTGTAAGACGCCGTGAAGAGCTGAAGTTTATTCTTTAGCATCTTCTAATGATTACAAGTCATAAGAGTTAAAAATAAAGTCCGCAGGCCGCCCCTTGTGGGCGTGGAATCGATTGAAAGTGTAATCTTTCAAATGAAATTTTTTCAATATTTTTGTTCCAAATGGAAAAAATTTTAACTTTAAACACTATGTAGAAAGCACTTTTTTTTAATTTCTTTCTTACAAAGTTTTGGGCCGTGCCCACATTCGGAGGCAGAATTTAACAAAAACCTCTAATAATCCAGAAAACATGGATTTCGACTACTTTTTAGCCTAACTTAAGTAAGGATAAGAAATAAAATTTAGCACATTAGCTTTACCGGGTTCTGTACTAGATTTCGTTCCTACAAAGTTTTTGGCCACGCCCATGTTTGGAGCTTGATGTTACGAAACTGTTGAATTTTACCCAAAAATTTAAAATTTCTGGCATAGAATTAAGGAGTAATTGTTCAAATGCAATCTATTCAAAATTTTTGTTCCAAATCGAAAATTTTTTTCTTAAAATGTTATGTAGAAAATATTCAGTTCTACATTTGGTTCATACAAAGTTTTGAAGAAAAACATGGACTTCGACAGCTTTCAGCTTAACTAAGGATAGAATAAGAGATAAAATTTAGCGCATAAAGTACACCTGATACTCTTTCAGATTTCGTTCATACAAAGCTTTTGGCCACGCCCATCCTTAGAGGTCGATTTCACAAAACTATTGAATTTGAACCAAAATAATACAGTTTTGCGTACATTAAAGCCGCGAAATTTGATATTTCTATGCTAATAGAAATTGATTTTCCGTTAAAGGGGGTTAGACATGTCACGCCCCTTTTTCTTATAAAAAAGTAAACAAAACTTTATAAGGAATAATTTTTTTTTCTATTAAAAATGATGCAAATGCTAACGGTACGGGGATAGAAAACAAGAAAATAAACGAATGGAAAGGAGAATAGGAATGGAAAGGAGAAAAGGAATGGAAAGGAGAATAGCAATAGAGAGGAGAATAGGAATGGAAAGGAGAATAAGAATAGAAAGGATAATAGGAATGGAAAGGAGAATAGGAATAGGAATAGGGTATACCGCGGTCCGTTACAGACGGACTGAAGCTATAACATATGCACTGTTGCACTTACTCACTGGTTAACTCTACGTTTCTCAAAAAGTTTCCAACATTTTCAAAAGATTAAAGTTTTCCTTTAAGGCTCAGTATTTGCTCAACCTAAGTCTCGTTCTTCAAGTTCCCGCCTGCGATACTTCTTAAAAAAAGGTATTGAAAAACATTGAATCTATTTTCCCATGAATCTTCGAACTGTTATAAAACCATAATTTGTGCTTAAACCAGTGAGTAATAACTACAGTGTGTACGCAGAAGTTACAGTCCGTAAAACGGACCGTTGAATGCCTCATCCTGTTCCACTTTGTAAAAGGCTGATGTTATTGTTCTTTTATTACATTCTTAGTGCAAAGGTCAAAAAGGGTAGTGGTCTGACCGCCCCTTATTACAAACTATATCAATTATAACAAAGATATTTCCAAGTTACGCTTAAATGTATGTAAAAATGCAATTTCTTTGGTTAAAACTCAAAATTTCTGAAAAATCGACACCTAGAAGGGGGTGTGGCCAAAAACTTAGTGTGAACGAAATCCGGAATGAAGTTGCGTTTACCTAACCTGCTAATTTTTATACCCGATCAAGGGTATATTAATTTTAATGTATAGTTTGTAACACAGTAAAATAAACACCATAGACTCCTAAGAACTTTTAGAAATGTGATGGAGACCGACAGGTGAGTCGACTAAGCTATGTGTGTCCTTATTCGTGAAGATTTGCACAGACAAAGTGTGAAAATTGGCTGACGATGGAAGCCACGCCCACTACTGGCTTCAATGTGAGACAACCTCTATTTCACATTTTTTTTTTCAAAATTCCTTTTGGTCAAGTCAGACAAGGCACCGGAACTTAAATTTTGGTACTGAGCAATATTGGCCTAAGACCTTTTACAGGGCAAAAATTGGACCGCCCACAATATCGACCATGGTTACTTTTAACATGTTAGATCTTTAAAAACCCGATTTCTCGGAAAAATTACTCCAAACCGAAAAAAATTATATGACAAATAAATACATAAGATATTATTACAAGTTTTGAACTCCGCTCACTTTTAATGGGCATTTTTATGAAAAAATAAACTGTTTTTTTCTGAAATAATTTTTTTTTTACCGTATTTTCTCATGAGTCTAACGAAATTACAATTAATTGATGTAAATTTCATGCCCATGCGCACTTTTGGGAGCGTGGCCTCTACAAATAATATATGAAATCAGGCCAAGAAACTTTATCGGATATATAGAAGTTTGATACAAACTTTTGCACTTACTCACTTGTTTTATTTCATGCTTTCCTAAATTAGGCTTAAGGCCAGTCGAAATTACGTTTTTCTGAAAAATTTGATGCTTTTCTTTAATTTTAGTATAAAAAAAATGTAGAAATAAGCGTTTTCTACATAAAATATTAAGCAAAATTTTTTTCAATTTTGAGCAAAAATATTGAGTATATAAACAGCACTTGAAAATTTCCCCTAAAATAGATGCCACGCCCCCTTTTTTTCTTACATTCTTACATTCAATAGGAGATGCTCATTCAATAGGAGTCTTACATTCAATAGGAGATGCTAAGTGTCAAATTTCAGCCTTTTAAAACGTCTTACAGTTTTGAATGGTCTGGAGGTGTTTGCACATTTATACTGATTGTGGGCGTGTCTTCGGGCGGATTTCAAAAATGTTTACACTTGTACTGCTTCGCATGACATGGACCTTACGTACAAATTTTCAGCACCGTATCGCAAAATGAAAGGCCCAAAAACATGTGACATACCTACGGACGGACGGACATGGCTTATTCGATTCAGAATTCGGTCTCGATCATATGCCCTTAAGGTCTTGGAGGTCTACCATTTTTATTTCACCGTGTTACAAACCATGTGACAAACTCTTGTGCCTCCTATCCATGGGATGGGGTATAAAAAATTTGCCCTCATTTGGTTCTCTGCGTATTTCCGCAGATTAAAAGCACATCAAATTTAGCCTTCCTATAACTTTAAACGCGATTGAACGGACGGACGGACATGCTGACGGACGGACAATATACTGACACCATTAGAGGCCTTTTTTTACGTTTGGATGGACCGTTTAAAAGGTTAACCCAATCTCAGAGGTCTCGCTTAGTAGTGCGACTTCGTTTTTTGCGTTAAATCAGGGAAAGTGCTGCGAACTTAGCTGTCACCTTGTCAGTTAAGCTTGTAGCACTTTACATGCGAAGTTTTTCTCCAATTTAAAAAATAATAATACAAATCGAATTGCTTTTCATTCTGCTCATATATATGTGAAAAATCCATAATTTTTCGCGAATTGAATTATGTTCTGGGAGCGCGGACTGGGGCCATGGACCATAGTTGTGTTGAATACAGGAGTTAGTTGAATAAAATTATTATACCCCATCCCATGGGATGGGAGGTATATTAAGTTTGCTACTTAGTTTGTAACACGGTGAAATAATAATGGTAGACCCCCAAGACCTTAAGGGCATATGATCGAGACAGAATTCTGAATCGAATGAGCCATGTCCGTTTGTCCGTTCGTCTGTATGTCACATGTTTTAAGTCATTAAATTTTAAGCTAGGGTGCTGAAACTTCATACGTAAGGTGCACGTCATGCGAAGCAGTACAAGTGTAAAAATTTTTGAAATCCGCCTAAAGACACGCCCACAATCCGTCTAAATGTGCAACTACTTTCTGACGTAAGAAAACTGTAAGACGGCTGAAATTTGACATTTAGCCTCTCCTAATAAATGAAAGACACCTCCTCTAGTGGGCGTGGTATCTATTTTAAGGGTAAATTTTCAAATGCAGTTTACTCAATAATTTTGCCCGAAATTGAAAAAAATTTGCTTAATATTTTATGTAGAAAACGTTTAGTTCCACATTTTGTTTGCACAAGACTTTTGGCCACGCCCACAGTTGGAGGCAAAATTGAAGAAAAACCTAAAATTTTCCAGAAAAACTTAATTTCGACTGGCCTTAAGCCTAATTTAGGAAAGCATGAAGCAAAAAAAGTAGCACGTTTGGTAAACGAGACTTCGGTCCAGATTTCAAATAAAACTTTTAGCCACGCCCCCTTTTAGGGTTTGATTTTTTAAAAATATTGAATTCGAACCAAAAAAATGCATTTTTACGTACATTTAAGTGTAACTTGGAAATATCTGTGAAAATGTCTTATAATTAATAGTTTGTAATAGGGGGCGGTTGGATCATGCCCCTTTTCGAAGTTTGCATTACTTATAAAATCTCAAAAGATAGCTATGCCATCAGCATTTTACAATGTGGGATAGGATGGGGTATTCAACGGTCCGTTTTACGGACTGTAACTTCTGCGTATACACTGTAGCACTTACTCACTGGTTTTCAATTTGAATTTAACTCATTTTACGAATCTCGGGAAAAACTGTATTCTATAAGAATTATGTCTCTCTGGGTTTTTTCAAAAATCATGTTTCTGTTGCTGGAGTCAAACGGGTGGACCAGATTAATTGGCTGAAATTAAATCAGTTACTGTTAAGGGCTCCCTGTAATCTGCAAAAGTTTGAAGCTTCTTTTGTTTTTAGGTTTTCTGCCTTAAACTCGCGTGCCGTGGCGTAGTTGTCATTCTGTTGCTCGGAAGGTCTGGGTTCAAATTATACCATCGTCTCCTGAAAATCAAAGACTCCAGAGTAACAAAACCTCCTAGAGTAACATTTGTCTTGAAAAACTTCTCAAAGTACCGCTCGGATTCGCTAAAAAAATTTTGGTTTGGTCCCCTTGTGTTTTAAGAATGCAACACACACTCAGCATATAATGGTTGGGATGTTGGCCCTCGAGGTGTAACTCGAGCTGTTGCGACACTCTAGTTATTTATCTTAATGACTTAGAGAGGTCATCTTTTCATTACTTCAATTTGCGCATTTCAGTGTTGGTTTTGTTATAATGTCTTAAAAACTGCATCCTCAATAGTGGACACAGCATGACGCAGACTGGGTTCCTGTAACAAAATCTTTTGCTGGGATAGGTACCTCACTAAAATCTTTTTAATTTTGTAAGTTAAACTTTTTAGTTTTTCCTTACCTAGAAAAGTTTCTTTCAATGATTTTTTCTGGAAAACATAAGACTTATTGGGGATTATTTCAACAGTTCCGCATTACTGAAGAATTTAAACGCATAAATTCGGTTTTCTTCTATATTTAATTCTTTGAACCTTCAAATATTCGATTACTGCAAGTAGCTACATTTTCTTAGCTAAGAGGACCGAACTTTATCACTTCTGAAAGGATATAGGTACATAGCTGATACGTCCGCATGTGAAGTCTTTTGAAAAAACCAACGCACACAGCATAGATTGTTGAGAAGTTGGCTCCGGTTCAGTTCGAGTTATTGCCCCACTTCGTTTTTTTTTTTCAGAAGTCATCATTTTGTGGACATACAAATTTTAAATTTAAAAACCTTCTAAATTCCAGCTTAGTGGTTAAAAACGAATTTGAAAGCAAAATATTGGCTTTAATAATTCGCTCATATCAGTTTAAATGGCAGTGCTTATCAGAACGATACACTTCTGCGTCCTTAAATATGTAAACTCAGTGTAGCCAAGGAGAGGGAACGCCGAAATCAAATATGTTGTTTCATCTTCCAATTGATATGCAGAGTAGAATGTTGGTGAAAGTATCTTTTTTTTGTCTACGTCGCAGTATTATCATACCCCCAATTTCATTTTTTGTGGTGTGATATTTACCATCCCTCTAGAACGTGCTCGCCAGATGCAAGCCTCTCTGGTTTAAGAACCTCCTCTATAATAAAATGAAGAACCATAAAAATACTGTAATACGTACATTGTGCTCGTATGAGTGAATGAATAGCCAGACGTAAAAAATATGCGTTTGGCGACACTTTTAACTTAAATATAATTTACATTTTTCGAGTACCATTGATATTGTTTTAGTTTCGGAGTTGGTTTTGTCTCAATTTTCTCGAAAGGGTATTTTATGTATTTAAATAAGAGCTAATACGATGTCATCTGTGTATATAGGGACATTCTGAAAATATAATAGCGGTATTGAGTAGAAGAGTTATTTAAACACGATGTCTAGCAATCTGGGACAACTACTTTATTAATGTATCTATTATCTATTGCCAGAAAGGGGGTGAGATTGAGGGATTTGGGGAAAATCCAAGGCTAACCTTCGATGAAAAATACATCCAAAAAACGGACTTTAGGACTAGAAAATACTGAACTTAAATGAAAAAATCCAAATTTTTTTTAAAAATTTTGAAAAGTTTTTGAGAAATGAAGAGTCGAAATTGATGACGTTTTTCAAAGTGTTTGAAGCCATAACTTTTTTACCGCTAAGCGCAAGGATCCAATTTTGAACACACGTTTAAAGCAACTCAAAATTAAAAAAGTGCCAGTTAAAAAGTGAAACAGTTAATACTGTCGTTTTATCGCGTTTTCGAAAAAATAATCTGTAAAATTCTTAAAGAAACCTGTCCCACTCCCTTATCACCGAGCTTATTTATGGAAATCATATGAAATAATCACACGTGTAAGAAATAATTAAGAGTTTTTAGGAAAACTGTAGCGAATTTTGAAGCTTTAAAAACGTCTGAAACTTTACTTAAAAATATAAATGGAATTTCGAAAACAATTTTTTTTAAAATCTTCTAGTATAATAACGGTAACAGCGGTCTTGTTAAAATTTGGTTAAAGTAAAGAGCGTACAAAAAGAAAGCTAGCCGTGCGTTTAAGAATTTTTTAAATTGTCGTTTCTAACCTAACTTTTTCCAAGCTTATTAGGATAACGAAGTAAAAACAGAAGCTTGTTTAACCGTTTACGCTAAAACCGGTTCCAATAGAATTCAACCCTCCTTTACATCATGTGGTCTATTTGGACCCGAGAGCATATTTGAACACTCATAACTCTTTTGAAGAGAAAATTCAATTCTTGGATGAAAGTTTTTTCATCCAAGAATTGAAGCGCAATGAACGAAATCTAATTTTCCGCTAATTTTTTACGTGCTTACTTTTATAGAGGCTTCACAGAGCTTTACGCAATTAGGACCACACCGTAGAAATTATATTAAAGCATGCTAATTGTGAATGTTAAGGTTTTCTTACTTTTTAATTCTTAAAGTGGAATTTCGAACTGTCGAATTACTTGCAGTCGTTGATAGTTGTGGGAAGCTTGCATGAATACGCTTTAAGTGTGCCAAAGACATAACACTATACAGTGTAAACGTCGCCTGTGTTTCGGCTATTTTCGTCTTCCGACCTTGGACAAAGATGACATCGGCTTCCTTTACCAGCAAATCTTTCTTCTGCAGTTCATCCAAGGGCTTCTGCAGTTCATCCAAGGGCTTCTGCAGTTCATCCAAGGGCAGGGCATCCAAAGATGTTTTTATATGATGACCCAGGAAGATTACATACCCAGGGTATATAAATTTTAGTGCATAGTTTGTAACATAGTGAAAAAAGACTGTCAAGTATGAAGACACACGAAGAGCGGTCCGTCGGTTTTTGTTGAAGGTTATAGTCATCTATATTGCGCAGTTTGTGTAACATTCTATTTATTTATTAAAATTATTTCGGGATATATTTTACAGTCTGTAATATACTTTTTCCGTAGTGCTGTCTACTGTTCTTATATTGGGTGATTCTATATAATCCTCACCCAACATAATAATCTATATTTTATATTGCGTTTCGTTACTTTAAAAATAGGCTAACAAAAAGCTTTACAGTTTCAAAAATAGAAGGAAGGACATACTCTTTATTGGCCATTTTTAGGATTTTTATAATTTAAAACCCATAAAACAGCAATTTCGAAAATTTTTAATTACCGTTAGACTTTTTTAACAATTTAATAACCACCTGTGCTACCATTTGCCACTTTTCTTAAATTCTGCGGACAGGGATTTCTGAGAAAACGGTAAAAATATGCTCTTTTTTATTTCGCTTGATTGAATGGGCTTGAAAACTAAGGGTCGAAAACGGCAATTTTTAAACGTTTTTGATGCAGTTTGCTTGCCTTTTAAACATGACATACTTCAGCCAAATTTAAGCAAGCTGGTCTTAACCGTAAGTTAAGACCAGCTTACTTATATTTGAAATAAACGTTCGTTTAAAAATAAACGAATTAAAAATCTTTAAAAAAAAGTTTTCGAAAACGTTTTCATGTTTTTCAGTTAAATCTTCGAAGTTTTTGAATATTCGAAGTCTGCTATAGTTTTGTATAAAATTTTAGAAGATTGACTATGCCCGGTGTTAATTTAAAAATTATACCTTATACCGTTTCGGAGATAGAGGGGGAGACATACGTGCTTTTGACCTTTTTTATAATTTTTTTAAATTTCAAATCCATAAAACAAATATTTTGAAGTTTTTTCCAGTTCCCGTTAGAATTTTTTCCAATATCACAACCAGCTGCACTTGCCTTGAATGTTTTTTTTTTTTAAATGCGTCAAAACTGCAGTACTGAAAATATTTTTGAAAAATATGGCCTAAGCACTATACGTGTGTTTAAAATTGATTTTGAGCTATAAGCCGTTCAAAAGTTATGGCCTCCAACACTTTAAAAAACGTAATGTATTTTCAACTCTTCATTTCTCAAAAACGTTTTGATATTTTCGAAAAATTTTATTTTTTAATTAAAACTTAGTATATCCTTGGCCTAAGTTTCGTTTTTCTAGTTCTTGCCTACTAAACTTCTTGAAAAAAACACCAAAAAACATTAAGTCCATTTTCACATGAAATTTCAATTTTTAATTAAACCGTTATTTGTGCTTAAAAAAAATTGCCCTCTTTGAATTCTCTGACTATTTCCGCAGTTTATACGCACACCAAATTTAGTCTTTCTACGGCTTACCGTTCAGAAGTTATAAGGCGATTGGACGGACGGACGGACAACGTAGCGATACCACTTAGCGTAGGTCCTTTTTCCATTTTTGGACGGACCGCTAAAAACATTTGGTTTAGACAAGGTTTCATAATTACGTGCAAAATTAGTTTCTTCCCATAGAAAAAGTGTAAAATCATTTTTATTACCTCTGTAAATACTATGAACTTGCGTAGAAAAAATTTTGTATAAATGCGACGGGTATAACGAAATTTTTATTGTATATAAAACGTATGGTGCATTCTAAAATTTTAAAGATCTTTCAAAAATGGCGTTTTTTATTTAAATTTAACGGTTAAAAAAAATTAAAAAAAAACGCGGTTTTTTAATCGATAACTAAAAAAACCTGTGCTTTGAGTATTAGAGAAAAGCAACCGTTGCTAGCGCAAAGTATATGAGAATGAAAAAAAGTTTAACGGTATTCAACAAAAGGTTCCGATTAGATGTTTTATGGATTTTAAATAAAAAAAAAAATCAGAAAAAAGCCAAAAAAACAGCGTGTCCCCCCATACTATCTCGATAACGGTAACATGTTCTGTTTTGAAAAAAAAAAAACCAGACGTAGACAATCCCTTAACGTTCGAAAGAACAATATAGAGGGGCAGAAATACTGCGTGGTTTTTAAAATATACTTAAAATCATTTAATTTGATTTACTAAAATGGTAGTGCTTAAAAATGCCTATAACTTCGAAGTTGTTTCTATCTTATCAACTAAATTTTATACAAGTACAAAGCACTAGAGTGAAAAGTAAAATATATAAAAAAAATTTAAAACAAAAAACGCGTTTATCATTTTTTTTAGTTTTTTTACCAAAAAAAAAAAAATCATAAAATATTATTTTTCACCCTGCGTTTCAATAAAAATTTGAGTGCCTTAACTTTAAATTCGGCTAAAATGAGTAGGTACAGTACACTTGCAAAAAAAATATTTACAGTACGTAGAAAAGTTATTAGAAAAAATATCTATTTTAAAAATTTTAAACACGAATACCGGGCAAACAGGCAAAAATCTCATCTTTATTTACTACACTGCAAAGACAGTATTTAATAACTCGTATGCACAGATCTTATGCATATATCTTCTTAAAATTGCACTCGAACTATTCTTAATATAAATATTATATAAGCGAAATAAATAAGTTATCGAGAAGTGCTTGAAAAAATACCATATAGTCGAAAATGAATACCATATAGTCGAAATATAGAAAAACAAAGTCGCAAATATACTAAACAACTTTTTGTAGGCAAATTAAGCAATAATTCTAAGCTAATCCTTCAAAAAGCTCCGTGTATGACTTCATGCTTGGCGGTCTTTTTTTTATTTAGCAAATGTGTACAGATAGATCGCTTACAGATCGCTTGGTCCAAGGAATTCTCTGAGCCCTACGTAACAAGATCCCTTTACATTATCTTTGTTCGTCCCCAACTCTAAAACGCCAGTCAAATCTGGCCCCCCCCCCATCATAAAGTACTTGCGTCTAGATTTGAGAACGTTCACCGTGACTTTGTTGAGTTTGCCCTCCGTGGTCTCGCTTGGACTGACCCTCTAATTTTGTCTCCTTATTGGGACCTAAGCCAATTCCCTTGAAAAACGTAGAAATGTTGCAGACATTCTTTTCATTCATAGTTCTCAGGCTCCATCGATCGCTCCTCTTTCCAGAACTTAATTTTCCTTAACCCTTAAGTTTCGAGGGCTTAACTTACGAATCGCAAGCTTTTTCTATATTCCTATCCTTCTTCTGCATCCTTTTTCTCAGCTTTTAAGAATTAGTTCTTAATTCGGTTATAAGTAGGTCTTAACTTAATTTAAGCCAAGTAAATGTGGACCTTAGTCCCCACAAAAATTAATTAACTACCACTTTGCAAATTCTTATAACACGAAATTGAATACCATATGAATACGATGCCATCATATGATCCCGGCTGGAACGTTCCCAAAGAACAAAAGTCTGAGACCAAACAATTATCTTCATTTTCTATTAAAAGTTTACAAACGAAGTCACTACAACATTCCATTAAAAAAAATTGCTTATTCTTAATTTTAATAAATTAAATATCTTATTCTAAATCGATTACGATGCAAATACTGTTTTATTGTACTTTTTTCTGTCATTCGACTTTGAAAAAAAAATTCCAGCTGATGTCAGTTGTATGTTCATGTGTGCATTGATTCACTTAGGATTATCAAAAAGATAAGCAATGTTTTGATTAATTATTTTTTTGTAGAGTGGAGTTGAAATGTTAGCGGACGGAAGTATCGAAAGAAAAAAGCGTGTGTGGCTCACCGGCAGGGTACGATCCTGCAACCCTTACTTGTCGCGAGTAATGCTCTACCGCACACGCTTTTTTCTTTCGACACTTCCATCCGCTAACATCTCAACTCTACTCTACGACTAAACTTTTTTTTTTTTTTTTTTTGAATACTAGGATGGACGGAGACTAAAACTCCAAAATCTTTCAAAGATACCAATACGCCCACTATAGCAGGTACATAATACCGAAGTAGCCGATATTGGTTATGCCCGATTTCCACGTGCTAAAAAACCACCCATTTATGAGAGACACTATGAAACTGCCAGAACGCACTTCATAGTAGTAAATTTTCGCTCTCTCATAATACTTCTTGACTACAACTAAGTTAACTTAACAAGTAGTTTACGCTTCCATAGTGTTGATCGCATTGGATAGGTTGCTTTCCAGTGAATGCACCTACTAAGCCGTTCATTCATGCGGCTTCACCCTACGTCGCTAGATCGAAGGGTCTTGTTCTTTGCAGTCGTCGCTCGTTGTTAACATCGTTAAGAGTCTCGTTTAGAGTACGGATCATTTCATTGTTGCTATGAACATGAAGGCGAGCATTTAGCTTTCGAGCGAAGTTTGTTACTTCTTCGCCCACGGTAGCTATTCCTAAATCTCTGTGAATATCGCTATTCCTAATATACCATGGAGCATTCACAATTGCTCTTAGTGTTTTGTTTTGGAAAGTCTGCAACATGGACATGTTGCTCGGCTTGGTACAACCCCAAAGTTGTATACCGTATGTCCAGGACGGCTTTAACACCTGCCTGTACAAGAGCAGTTTGTTATATATGCTTAATTTCGAAAATCTTCCGATGAGCCAATACATTTCCCTGAGCCTAATCTCGAGCTCGTCACGCTTCTTCTTTACGTGTGGTTTCCACCTTAGTTTAGCGTCCAGTGTCATCCCTAGATACTTCGCTTCATTTGCATAAGGTATTTGTGCAGAATTTATGAACAGAGGCAAATTGTTAACCCTTCTGTAAGTGAAATTCACATGCGTATACTTGTTCTCGTTAAGAGCGATTCGCCAAGTCTTCGTCCAGACACAAATTCTGTCCAATGCTCGTTGGAGGTTTCTCGTTGATGACTCGACTGATTCACCTGTTGCCACGATGGCCGTATCGTCCGCAAACGTGGCCACGAAAGTCTCGTCATCTAGATGCATGTCTCTCGTGTACAGCAGGAACAGGGTCGGACCGAGGACGCTTCCCTGGGGTACGCCAGCCCGAAATTGCTTGAAACTCGAGTATTCACTACTACACCTAACACGAAAGAGTCTGCTTTCAAGATAATTTTCCAATATTTTAAACAAGTCTTCCGGCAAGTTTTGCCGTAGCTTATATTTCAAGCCTTCGTACCATACCTTGTCGAAGGCTTGCGATACGTCGAGGAAAGCACTTGAACATATATTTTTTCCCTTCAATTTCATGCGTTATTCTGTAGACTTGATCTATTGTGGAATGGTTAGGTCTGAAACCGAATTGATGATCCGGGATCAAGCGTCTTTCTGCAATTATTGGTTGTAATCGCTTCAGCAGAAGTTTCTCAAATACTTTCGATATTATCGGCAGAAGCGATATGGGCCTATAAGATCTTTTATCATTTGCGCATTTCCCCGGTTTAGGAACCATAATGACTTCAGCAACTTTCCATTGTCTTGGAACGTATAGAAGTCTAAGAGAAGCGTTTATCATATAAAGTAGCTTGACTAATGCCTTTTTTGGTAGCTCTTTTAATATTTCGCCAGTGATCAGGTCGTAACCCAGGGCCTTATTATTTTTAAGTTTGCTAATTGTCTGTCGGAGTTCAACTAACGAAACTTTTTTCATTCTAAAGCTACCAGGTTCCCCGTTGTTGTTTAGAACGTCAGCCAACGGCGGACCGTCGAAAGGCTTGAATGTTTCTTCTAAATGTTCAGCAAACAAATTCGCTTTCTCTTTGTCTTCTCTTGCCCATTCGCCGTTAGCTTTTTTTATTGGTGCCGAGTGGATTATAGGTTTCTTGATATACTTAACTGCTTTCCACAGCGAGTAGTTTGAGGTCCTATCCGCCGACAAGAATTCAAGGTATTCAGTGGTCTCACGATTTTTAAGATCTAGCAACATTCCTTTCAGTTTGTTAGAGAGGTGGTTCAATAGGGTTTTGTCTGGGGGGGCCCTCGTGCCTTGCCATCTCCTACGCGCTCTTCTCCTTTCACGAATCAATTCTTCGATTTCGAGCGGATATGTTTTACGTACATGCCCGTCGGTGCTAACTGCGTTCTTTTGGGACGAATTGTTGTTCCAAGCAGCGCTCTGAATTGCTTCAATGAATTTGTCAACTGCGGTTAATAACTCGAAAGGAGTTTTCAATGGCACATTCAAGCCAACACCCTCCTTACAGTCCTTTCTGAAAGCGTCCCAGTTCATGTTTTTGCTAGCTAATCTAGGAGCTCTTTCTATTTTCGCCAGTCTTCCACCCATCTTCAAGATAACTCCTGAGTGGTCTGAGCAAAGATCATAACACTCTTCAATTCGCGTAAGGTATTTGGGGTACCCTTTAGCGATGAAAAAATCGACAAGGTCAGGCTTTTTATTCCTATCGGTTGGCCAATATGTTGGCTTACCCGTGGAGAAAAAGTCCACCCCACGCTTCATACTATTTTTGTACAGTAATCTGCCTCTTGTTGAATTGCATCGTGAGCCCCAAAAAGTATGCTTCGCGTTAAAGTCACCCCCAATGATAAAATTGGACCCAATGAAGTCATACATACGATCAAGATCGTCTTCCACCAGTCTATATCCTGGCGGGAAATAACAAGATGCAATGTTATAATCTAAGCAGTCAATTTTTACAGAAACTGAACTGATCTGCATAGAGTCTAGCTCAACTTCTGTGTTCTTGAAGTGCTTTATGCAGTTCTTAATGTAGAGGGAGGATCCTCCTCTCGAATTTTGCGAAGGGTGATGTGCGTGATAGTCATTGTAACCTTTAAGTTTGGGTGTAGACCCGTTTTTAAGGTGAGTTTCCGTAATCATGCAAATATCAATATTGTTTTTCCGTAGAAATACTTCTAGTTCGTCTATTTTATTCAGAAGGCCGTTTGCATTCCATGTTAGTATTTTAAATAACTGTTTCATATTCATGTTCTCTTGTAATTTTTTCGAGGCTTAAACTCGAGCTTGCTCAGTTTGTCAAATATAACTTTGTTGATTTTAGACTGATCCTCAAGTTTCTCAAAGATTACAGCGAGGATCTGAGACACTGCATCTGTTGTGGGCGATCTTGCCTTGTTTTCGTTTGCCGCAACCTGTGCGTATGATTTCGGTCCGACCAGTGGTGGTTTCTCCGCTGCACTTGAACTGGCGCCGCTCTTTTGTGGAGCTTTTACGCCTTTTGTCGACGCCTCCCTTGCCAATCTTCCATTTTTAATCGGCTTTGGCGTCTTTGGAGTCTTTGGCTTAGGAGTTTCAGCAGGTTTTGGGCGTCATAGGCTTTGATTCTGACCTCTAGTATTTTCCTTAAGAGGTTCTCGTCCCTTTCGCACAGCTCTATGGCTACTTCTCATCCTCGATAGTTCGCGGGGTGGTTTCCGTGGCAATTGGCGCAAACTGCTGGAGCCTTTATGTCAACTTTGCACTCTGTTGACAGGTGTTTTCCGGCACATTTCAGGCAACGTGGTTCTTTTTGGCAGTAGGCACTTGTGTGCCTGAATTCTTGGCATCGCTTACACTGTGGTATCAGTCTATTGCCCTTTCGCAAGGGTTCGATTTTAACCCTGATGTTAAGTATCATTTTTATTTTATAAATATCGTTTATGCTCTCAGTTCTTTCAAAGGAGAGCATAAATTCTTAATTTAAATAAATTATATATCTTATTCTAAATTTATTACAATGCAAATACTGTTTTAGTGTACTTTTTTCTGTCATTCGACTTTGAAAAAAAAATTCCCGCTGATGTCAGTTGTAT
The DNA here is from genome assembly GCA_947623515.1 of Neoascia interrupta. Taxonomy (NCBI): domain Eukaryota; kingdom Metazoa; phylum Arthropoda; class Insecta; order Diptera; family Syrphidae; genus Neoascia; species Neoascia interrupta. The sequence continues at coordinate 178,367,989 of OX392462.1, forward strand.
GTTTATGTGTTCATTGATTCACTTAGGATTATCAAAAAAATAAGCAATGTTTTGATTAATTATTTTTTTGTAGAGTGGAGTTGAAATGTTAGCGGACGGAAGTGTGTGTGGCTCACCGGCAGGGTACGATCCTGCAACCCTTACTTGTCGCGAGTAATGCTCTACCGCACATGCTTTTTTCTTTCGACACTTCCGTCCGCTAACATCTCAACTCTACTCTACGACTAAACGTAAAACTAGGGGGGCCTGTACGGCTCAGTTGTCATCATAATTGTTGTAATTTACTTAACAAGACATGTTGGCAATAAATAAAAAATAAAAAGATGATTGGTTGGACCTGGATTCGAACCCAGGACCTCCTAATTGTCGGTCATAGGTGCTACCATCTGCACCACCGCCCACTTCCATCTCGGTTGTCCAAATAGCCTACATGATCTCTCTGCATAGATAATGCACATAAACCAACAATTTTTTTTTATTTACGCCTCTCTGAATGCAAACTTGATTCCGAACAAAAAGTGCGCACTGACAAAATATTTCCATAAATCCACCTGCACGCAGATACTCGTATCGTGGCCAGAACCCACATTGAAATACAATTCTGCAAATATTATCTGAAAAACATATACGAGCTGCGTTTGCATTTTCGTTGAAAACTTTTGGACCAGGATAAATCGAATATATGATGAAAAGCTTTTAAGAGTTAAGTGCAAGTAGCATGGAATCTATATAGCAAGGTAAATTCCAAAAATAAAAAAAAAAAATTCTTTTATTCAAGGCTTGTGACTGTTGTTAAAATGCATCGTAGTTTATTTTCCACTTGCGTGCTTTTATTCAAATATATTTTGACTTAAAAATAGCTATTCGATAAGTGGAAGAAAAAAACTAAAAACATTTTCAGAGTTACCATAAAAGGACAAGACCCAAAAAAACGTCCTTATTTTTGTATCATTTTAAGTTTTTTTTATATCTACTCTCTGGTTAACGATACGCCTAGATATTCTTCAGTTTTTATGCTTCATCCTTATAAGCCATTGCTTTTTACACTCTGTCCTCAATATCGTTGATTAGTGATGTTATTTAACATCTTTGTCAACGACTGAATCGTAAACAAATCCATTAATATGCCAGACACAACGCATATGGCAAAAACGCTACAGAATGCTGGGAAATAATGTGATTTCTTTGTTGCATGCAGTGATGGCGTTTTAAGGATTAATGCCTTTTTCCTTTGATGAAAGAGCTGCAAAGGCATGTCGGAACAAATGACGCGACGCTTCATAGCCCACCGAACAGAGTAAGATCTCAGCAGTATACCAATGCAGGATTTAATCACGAAAGTTACATATATTAAATAGCGCATGAAAATAAGTTACTTACACTCTTGACAATGACATGTGATGCTAAGTAGCACTGTCCTTAAAAAGTCCAATAAGAAGAGAAGTAAATGTCACAGCGTCTTGTCAGTAATTCTGAAAAAAGCAAATATAAAAAGCTTTACAACTGGCTACATGATTGGTCTGTATATGTATTTGAGCATGCATGGTTTGTATCAATTTAGAAGTTGAAGCTTCCGGAAGAATAAACTCTTTTATTTCCCATTTTTATTGCGGCCATTTCTTGTGGAGACACTACAGCTTAAGTTAACCAGAAAATTGTAAAATAACATGCCACATGGAGGCACAGAGCGCCTCAGGGGGACACGAGAAAACAAGGACGTTAAAAATCAATTCCTTAAACATTTTAAGCCTCTTTGATTTCACTTGCTTTTATTGGTCGGAAAAGTATTTTCAACTATTGCCAAGAAAAGGGGGCACAAGTCAAAGTAACAAAAAAGCTTTTCCGAAAGGAGAAAGCGAATAATAAAACGATATTTTTTCGTTGAAAGAAAAATGCTTCTCTGAATTACCCACTGTAAGAGAGGAGACAAACATGCATTAAAAAATTAAAATAACCAACATCGTTAAATAGGACACTAAAAGATGCAACGGTTCACTCGGGCGTATGCGTAACTAAAATGCTGGTTTGCTAATGCCAGTTTTTGCGAAATTCTTTTTACGAAGGAAAAAAGCAGAGGTATACAGAAAAACATTTTTTTAAGCATGAAAGCCCTTTTGATTATTTCTCTATTGTCTGTTTATCACAAAACGTGAAGCCACAAACCTACAATAATGTCTGCATGATAAAACAGGGCTTATGAGCAAAGATAAGTTTAAAGCGGGCGGCTTGCTTTCGAAGAGTAACTGGAATGCCTGCCCGTATTACAGCTGTAGCTAATGCCACGAAAGAAAAAACTTAATGATAAGGGATGAAGTGGTGTTGAATCTTATAATTGTGTCTCTCAATGCTAAAGCTAGCTCTTAAGAATAAAAAAGAATAACGAAATTTCATTTGGCTGGATAAAGTAAAGGTATGACTTTAGTAGATTTTGAATGGAGAAATTATCTGTGATTTTAGGTCAACTTCGGTACTTTCAGCATTTCAGTAACGCAGGACAGCAGCATTTTCGTCCCCAGGAAATTCTAAGAAGAATGCTTACTACTCCCATATCCGTGGTATGGTACACCCAAAAATACTTGATATTTGTGGGTAGATACTTACAGGCAGAAAGTCGACACTCCTTACTGATTTCAAACAAGGCCAGCGCATATCCCAGATGGATTTGAAAGTAGTGCGCTTCTTATTTGTCTCCATTTTTGTTGTTGACAAGGTTGTCTTACAGGACCGATGAGGATCAGACTGTCAAATTGTTCTGCTTGCGGCTTGTGATGCATCCCAATTTTTTCCCCTGCAAAACCTGCAAATATAAAGTATATTTGCTGCCCATATTTATGGGTTATGATAATGTAAAATTCCGGCCTGGGGTTCCTCGAATGAAACTCAATTTCACTTTTATAATTTCACAATGAAACACTTTATTGTCAAACAAACTTATTCAAATTCAAATCACACTGTTATTCAACTTTACTACTTAGAATTCAACACTTTATTTCAATTCAAGTCAAGTTTTCACAAGTCAACGTTTAAAATATCACTGTCTCGTACGAGCCTGTCACCCTTCTAGTACGTTCCATACTTCCCCTTTGGTAATTTTCCATTCCGCTGAATTCAAAGGAGGGGAAATCGAAATTAGAACTTCCATTATGCCAGCTGCTGTCAGATGACTGGAATGACAGTTGGGTATGTTCGTTCAGTGAATCGAGCGGGTGTATTCGTAGAGTGAATCGATTGGTTCATTCAGCGACTCCTGCATGTTGTTTTATTTCTCGTCGCCATATAACAATACATAAGCTGTTGGCTTTATTTGGACCAGACTGCATGAGTAAAAGAGCAGCCAGATACGATGTAGCAACATCCTTTATTAGTGAAAAAATATGGCCAGGAAGTACAACACTATGAGCTGACTTAGGCTTTGGTGTTAGTAGTATTTTAATATAGTAAGTACGACTTGGGAATATCATGATACTATACTTCCTGGGGAACTCTGCATTGAAAATTTTTTCAGAAATATGATGAATTGAAAATAATATGCCTTTTCGCAGAACGATGTTGGGCGCACTATTAAAAATTGCTTCAGCAAACAGGAACAATTCAATCCTTAATCCTTTAAAACGCGCGAATAGTCGAAGTCAGTAATACACCTACAAAATCCATATGATTATAGGTGTATCCATATGATGATAGGCGTTCTACACCTACAAAATCCATATGATGTAGTTTCAGACTGTCTACCTCGCATTTTAAGGCTTTTCAAAATATGAGACACAAAAACAAGAAAACGGATGGATTTCGACTCACGATTCCATCTCGATCATATGTCCGGTCTTGAGGTTCTGCCATTAACGTTAAAGTTTTACAAACTTCTTATTGGACCCTTGCGATGGTAAAAGCCTTTCAAGAGTTAAAACAAAACACCTGTTTAACATGCAAGAGGCGATGTCTATGCCCAAGACCATGCGAAAACTTTATTCGATCGGTCTTGGGGATCGTCTATTCGATAATCCAGAAAAATCAAAAGGTCTTCTAGGAGTTTAATACATGTTCAAAATGTTTGGTGTGTGCTATATAGAATTTTTTTTTTTTGTGTAAATAAGTAACTAATATTTTTGCTTTTAATCTCTCTGTCTTCTTAATTCGCCGCACCCAAAAATTTGCTGTTATTGGCCTGATGGACCCCACTGGACCCTAGGGCTAATATGGCCCTGGTCAAGCGTTGTGAAACTATGCAGAGAATATCTGAGCATTTATCACTTGGCAATGCTGTTGCTCTGTGGCACTTCGTTCGAAGGTTCCACCGGTTCTCACCGGCACTTCGATCGAAGGTTCCGAAATGCACAAAATGGATCTAACTGCTGGTCTAAGTGAGCCGTGTCTATTGTCGTAAGGACATCCATTTACCTAAGCTAACCTACAAACCCAAGGAGATGTTGAAAGAAAATTTTAGGCTTTTTCCGACATCTTACAGTTATGAAAACACTGGAGGTAGTTGCACATTTACAGGAATTCTGGGCGTGGTTGAAAGCGGGTTTCAAAAATGTTAACACTTGTACTGATTTGAACAACAATGAGCTTATACTTAACGTTCAAATACATAGGAAATACAGGTAGACGGAAGGACGGACATTGTTCATTTAGGTTAGAATTTGGTGTCGGCCATATGACCTAAGGTCTTAGAGGTTAAATTATTATACCCTACTCCACAGGAATGGAGTATATTAATTTTGAAACAGGCGAAAACGCAACATAAAGAAATAATAACGGTAGACCCCCAAGACCGAATTCTCGTCGAATGAGCCATTTCCATCCGTCCGGACGTCCGTATTTCACCAATTTGTAGGCCTCAAGCTTTGAGTTGAAATTTTGTACGTGAGCTCTTTGTTATCCGAAGCAATTCAAGTGTAAACATTTTTCAAATCGTCCCACAGACACAATTGGTCTAAATGTGCAACTACCTTCAGTGCTTTCAAAACTGTAAGACCTCGTGAAAAACTGAAATTCGGCATTTAGAATCTCCTAATTATAACAAGACATAACAAGTGAGAAAGTGCAACAGTGCGTATGCAAAGGCTTCAGTCCATCAACGACAGATTGCAAAATACCCGACCATACAAGAAAAAGAACTGCCATACCTCCAAAAAGTGGGCGGGATATAAAAATATAACTGTTGAATGCTTTATACTAGGTAGTTGCAAACATTTCGGCCTAAAACTCTGTCTTTTTAACTAAAAATATCATCTTTCTTTAACACCACGCCCACAAAAGTGGGCGAAGGCACATACAGCATGTACATAAAAAATAGAAAATGGTAATATCTACAATTTTTTCCATAAAATTTCATATATATTTAATGCAAAGCGAAGTATCTAGGGTTGACACTGGACGCTAAACTAAGGTGGAAACCACACGTAAAGAAGAAGCGTGACGAGCTCGAGATTAGGCTCAGGGAAATGTATTGGCTTATCGGAAGATTTTCGAAATTAAGCACATATAACAAACTGCTCTTGTACAGGCAGGTGTTAAAGCCGTCCTGGACATACGGTATACAACTTTGGGGTTGTACCAAGCCGAGCAACATGTCCATGTTGCAGACTTTCCAAAACAAAACACTAAGAGCAATTGTGAATGTTCCATGGTATATTAGGAATAGCGATATTCACAGAGATTTAGGAATAGCTACCGTGGGCGAAGAAGTAACAAACTTCGCTCGAAAGCTAAATGCTCGCCTTCATGTTCATTGCAACAATGTAATGATCCGTACTCTTAACGAGACTCTTAACGTTGTTAACAACGAGCGACGACTACAAAGAACAAGACCCTTCGATCTAGCGACGTAGGGTGAAGCCGCATGAATGAACGGCTTAGTAGGTGCATTCACTAGAAAGCAACCTATCCAATGCGATCAACACTATGGAAGCGTAAACTACTTGTTAAGTTAACTTAGTTGTAGTCAAGAAGTATTATGAGAGAGCGAAAATTTACTACTATGAAGTGCGTTCTGGCAGTTTCATAGTGTCTCTCATAAATGGGTGGTTTTTTAGCACGTGGAAATCGGGCATAACCAATATCGGCTACTTCGGTATTATGTACCTGCTATAGTGGGCGTATTGATATCTTTGAAAGATTTTGGAGTTTTAGTCTCCGTCCATCCTAGTATTCAAAAAAAAAAAAAAAAAAAATATTTATTGAAAAACAATCATTTTATGCTGAAATCCCTTAAAAAAGTGGGTGTGGTCAATGAAAAGGCCAAACTTTTTAGGCTGCTTCAAACACAATTAGAAGGCAATGTGAAATACCATACCAAAAATGAATGCGCTAGGGCCATTGTAACATAGCTAAAATTTGGAAAAAGTATTTTTTTAAAATTAGAGATGGTCGCACATACAGGCCTGTAGTAGGCGTGTCTCTGGGCGGATTCAGCTAATTTTCAAACTTGATCTGAAGGACTTTTCCAGGAAATTTCCAGCCAACCCACCAAATTTCTCGATTCTCCTGTCGGTCCCATTCATATCTCTAAAAGATCTAAAAGGCATACGGTGATTATTTCACTGCGTTACAAACTATACAACAAACTCAGTTGTTATGTTGTTATTTCTCAGTTATGTCGAAAATTTTTGAGAAAGCTATTAAATGTAGAATTTCATATTACTTTAATAAAATTAATTTTCTAAGCGAGAATCAATTCGGATTTAGAGTTAACCGTTCCACAGAAGATGCTTTATTGATTTCTCACAATACATTTATCAGGGTCTAGATGGAAAGAAAACTTGCGCCGGACTTTTCGTGGACATCACCAAAGCCTTTGATATGGTGGATCGAAAAATTCTTTTAAATAAGTTGTATCGCGCAGGTTTTCGAGTCTTTTTTTAGACTGGCTTACTTCTTATCTTAAGAATAGGGTGCAGAAAGTAAAAATCGGGAATATTAATGGAGGCTCAAAATTCAAAAATCTAGGCGTCCCACAGGGCTCTGTGCTCGGCCCATTATTGTTTTTAGTTTATGTCAACTCAGTCTTCGGTCTTCCATTCGTGGGTAGGATAAAGGCCTTTGCTGATGACTTTGCGTTTGCATATGCTTCAACTAATTTGTTCAATCTTACTGCTGAAATAAATCATGATGTGAATATGTTAAGACTCTGGTTTGCACAACATAAGCTGATAGTAAGCAGTAAGACAAAGCTAATGCACTTTAGCCTTACCGCTAAAGAATCCCCGGCAGTAGATATAGTTTTTCATGCTGCTGACTGTCACAGGTTTAGTTTGCTTAAGTGTGGCTGCAGTATTCCATACGATCACAACAACGCGTGTGCTGCAAGTTGCTTTACTATTGAAGCAGTCAAGACCTATAAGTACTTAGGAGTGGTAATTGATCAAAATCTTAGTTGGAGTGATCATGTTTTTTCCTTAAAGCAATATTTGCTATCTACCTTGCGTTGTTTTTATCGGCTTAACAAATACTGCTCTACTCGCATCTTAAAAAATATATATTTTGGAATCTTCCATTCCAAATTACAATATGGTATCACCTGCTGGGGTGGAACTCATTTTACTAAAATTCAGCAACTAGCTATTATGCAAAAATATTTTTTTTTTTTTTTTTTTTTTTTTTTTGAATACTAGGATGGACGGAGACTAAAACTCCAAAATCTTTCAAAGATACCAATACGCCCACTATAGCAGGTACATAATACCGAAGTAGCCGATATTGGTTATGCCCGATTTCCACGTGCTAAAAAACCACCCATTTATGAGAGACACTATGAAACTGCCAGAACGCACTTCATAGTAGTAAATTTTCGCTCTCTCATAATACTTCTTGACTACAACTAAGTTAACTTAACAAGTAGTTTACGCTTCCATAGTGTTGATCGCATTGGATAGGTTGCTTTCCAGTGAATGCACCTACTAAGCCGTTCATTCATGCGGCTTCACCCTACGTCGCTAGATCGAAGGGTCTTGTTCTTTGTAGTCGTCGCTCGTTGTTAACATCGTTAAGAGTCTCGTTTAGAGTACGGATCATTTCATTGTTGCAATGAACATGAAGGCGAGCATTAAGCTTTCGAGCGAAGTTTGTTACTTCTTCGCCCACGGTAGCTATTCCTAAATCTCTGTGAATATCGCTATTCCTAATATACCATGGAGCATTCACAATTGCTCTTAGTGTTTTGTTTTGGAAAGTCTGCAACATGCACATGTTGCTCGACTTGGTACAACCCCAAAGTTGTATACCGTATGTCCAGGACGGCTTTAACACCTGCCTGTACAAGAGCAGTTTGTTATATGTGCTTAATTTCGAAAATCTTCCGATAAGCCAATACATTTCCCTGAGCCTAATCTCGAGCTCGTCACGCTTCTTCTTTACGTGTGGTTTCCACCTTAGTTTAGCGTCCAGTGTCATCCCTAGATACTTCGCTTCATTTGCATAAGGTATTTGTACAGAATTTATGAACAGAGGCAAATTGTTAACCCTTCTGTAAGTGAAATTCACATGCGTAGACTTGTTCTCGTTAAGAGCGATTCGCCAAGTCTTCGTCCAGACACAAATTCTGTCCAATGCTCGTTGGAGGTTTCTCGTTGATGACTCGACTGATTCACCTGTTGCCAGGATGGCCGTATCGTCCGCAAACGTGGCCACGACTGTCTCGTCATCTAGAGGTATGTCTCTTGTGTAGAGCAGGAACAGGGTCGGACCGAGGACGCTTCCCTGGGGTACGCCAGCCCGAATTTGCTTGAAACTCGAGTATTCACTACTACACCTAACACGAAAGAGTCTGCTTTCAAGATAATTTTCCAATATTTTAAACATGTCTTCCGGCAAATTTTGCCGTAGCTTATATTTCAAGCCCTCGTGCCATATTTTGTCGAAGGCTTGCGATACGTCGAGGAAAGCACTTGAACATATTTTTTTCCCTTCTAAGGCTTTTTCAATTTCATGCGTTATTCTGTAGACTTGATCTATTGTGGAATGGTTAGGTCTGAAACCGAATTGATGATCCGGGATCAAGCGTCTTTCTGCAATTATTGGTTGTAATCGCTTCAGCAGAAGTTTCTCAAATACTTTCGATATTATCGGCAGAAGCGATATGGGCCTATAAGATTTTTTATCATTTGCGCGTTTCCCCGGTTTAGGAACCATAATGACTTCAGCAACTTTCCATTGTCTTGGAACGTATAGAAGTCTAAGAGAAGCGTTTATCATATAAAGTAGCTTGACTAATGCCTTTTTTGGTAGCTCTTTTAATATTTCGCCAGTGATCAGGTCGTAACCCGGGGCCTTATTATTTTTAAGTTTGCTAATTGTCTGTCGGAGTTCAACTAACGAAACTTTTTTCATTCTAAAGCTACCAGGTTCCCCGTTGTTGTTTAGAACGTCAGCCAACGGCGGACCGTCGAAAGGCTTGAATGTTTCTTCTAAATGTTCAGCAAACAAATTCGCTTTCTCTTTGTCTTCTCTTGCCCATTCTCTTGCCCATTCTTGCCCATGCAAAAATATGCTATCAGAAAAATAAGCTTCTCATCCCGCTTAGCCAACACTTTGCCCTTATTCCGTAAATTGGATATTCTGCCAATAAGACATTTGTACTATTTCAAAGTTTTAAAAATCTTTTATTTTCGTGGTGGCTATTTTCAGAGCCCCAACAATGAGACTTACAACCTTCGAAGTAATTTTAACTCTCTAATTAGTATTCCTACTTTTCGCACCATTAGTTTTAGAAGCTTTTACTCTATTGTTTCCTGCAAATTATTCAACACACTCCCCGTAGACATTAGAAACACTAGGAATTTGTATAAGTTTTTAAATAAAGTAAAACTTTGGCTTTTGAATATTGACCACAAAAAAATAGAAGTTTTGTTGCACTTCATAACCTAGTTTAACCGTATAGCGAATAGATATAAATTTGTTTCTCTGTTTAAATAGATACGATTTATTTTATGAACCTACCTTCACCCCACAATGAATTTAATTTAAAATAATGTGACATTTCCACTGTTTGTTCTTTAAACACTAATGTCACTAACTGTTCTTTAGATTCATTTTATTTTTCATATTGTAGAAAACTGAATATTGCTACAATATATATAATTTATTTATAAAATTAATTTTTGAGAATAAAGAATTATATAAAAAAAAAAAACTTAATATACACTAGGTCGGGTATAAAAATCCAACGGTGTCAAATCACATGATCTTGGCGGCCAATTGACATCGCCACCACTTGAGATAACACGGCCATTTAATTCTGACTATTGACGACGCTTGAAATGGTCCAGAGGCTTTGGTTCTTGAGTTGATAGCACCTTGTAAGCGTTTAAATGCAAGTCTTTATGCATAATGTTCGTTAACGACGAGCGTGAGAGGTGCAATTGTTGGGCACGACGACGAGTTGAGGTGGTCGGCTCTCCAGCCACACTATCGCGAACAGCAGCAAAATATTTTCTGCAGTACGAGCTGTACGAGCATGCTATGGTGTTTTCACATCTCTTACAGACCCGGTTTGCTTAAATTATTGCACGATTTTTCCGATTGTACGCACATTTGAACGATTAAATTGACCGAAAAAATCACGAAGTGCACGATATGCATTTTCATTTGCCTGAATAAATTTAACGCGTTGCTCGATTGTGTATCTTTTCATGGTTCTAATTTAGTTAGTCTGAAATTGAGAAATTTCAAATGAAATCCAGAAAAAAACTTGACGTTTAGGTGTGATTCCCATTCAACATCGATCCTTAAAATTTAACCACCCTTTATGCATGAAAAATCAAAGTTGTCGAAGGAAGCTGTAATTTGGTATGCGTTGTCCTCGCGATATTGTGATTGGCATTTAAAAAAAAAGCAAAAACCGCCCCCATGTGGGCGTGGTCATATTTAATTTGCATTCTAATAAACGGTTCGTATTCGATATATTACTAAAAAATCACTAAAAAATCTTCAGATATGTGCGTAAGCTATCAACTCGTCACTTTTTAAGAAAACCGGCATAAGTCAAAAAATCGATTTTTGAGTTATGTAGGTATGCCATTTAACTAAAAAAAAATTCTCTACATTTCTGTAAAATCGGCATTGCTATATTGCTTCAGAATCCCGCTAGATGGATGATGTGCCATTTTTCACTTCGTTCCATTTTGTTGTTTCTTTATTTGGAAGACAGGCATAACTCAGTAGCTGACTGATATTGAAAGAGTACGGGCCTGTGGAAAAGTGACTCATTTTTGGTTATGCGTGTAAATTTTTGCTAAAAATTGCTGAAAAAAGTATAATTTGTAGTTGGGTCCGTTTTCTTTGTAAGGTAAGTAACTTTTCATACATTTTTTCCTGTACTAAAACCAATTATGCAACTGTTCTTGATAAGTTTTGAATTTTGGATTTTTTTAATTGGCATTTCAATGACTTTTCTCTAAAATCCTTTTTCAGATATCTTAAACAAATTTTTTTTTTGCAACGTTTTTTCAACAAATTATGACATTTTTCTATAAAATATTTAAAATTTAAAGAGTATCAAAGTTTTATTTGGGACATGAATAGCTTTGGCGCTGTCTTAAATCAGATCAAAACATAAAATATGTCGCAGCGTGCACAGTCGGTACTTAAGATGCCAGAGCTAAAAAAAGTTCCAAAGAAGTAAATCAAGAAAACCGAAATCCAGTGGAGAATTTGTTTACAAATCATTATGAAAGCCAAACAACAGGTACTTACATTATGTAGAATTATTTACATTTCCTTCACCGCTTAGCAATAAAACGGTTTGTTTATAGCTACTGTGATTATCGATGATCTAGGTTCGGCGAAAGCACCTACTCTTTCAAGATCGGTAGCTCCGCCAAACGAAGATGAACCTGTCGCGTCTACCTCTAAACAAAATGTGAAAGCAAATTGTCCAAAATGCAAACATTATAGCCTTTATTATACATTTTTGACTTTATACCTACTCCAAAATTTAAAATTAGATTTTAAGCTTTAAATAAAGTTCAACTGATAAAAAAATTAAACAAAATATGAATTGACTTATTCTCTAAGCAAAAAGTAAAAGAATATTGCTAAAAATAAGTGAGTAAGTGCAAGAGTTCGTCTGTGAGAAACTTCTATTGACTTTACCGTATAAGCCGTGTAACACCAAATCTTAAAATTTTTTAACCCGAATTCATATTTTATTTGTATAGGGCACGCCCTTAAAAATGGGCCTGCGTTAAAAGTTAAAATCAATTCATTGTATTTAACAACAACTAACGACAATTATTTCGGAAAAAACAGTTTTTTTCCAAAAAACGCCTCCTAAAAGTGGGCGGAGCTCAAAACTTTGAATGGCCCAAACTTATCAACTAGTAATGTCTTCAATATTTGTCATAAATTTTTTTTTTTTCGATTTGGAGTGAACTCCCCGAGAAATCTGATTTTTAAAGATCTAACATGTTAAAAGTGGGCATGGTCGATATTGTGGGCGGTCCAATTTTTCCCTCGTTAAAGGTCTTGGGCCAATATTGCTCAGTACCAAAAGTTAAGTTCTGATGCCTTGTTTAACTTGACCAAAAGGCATTTTGAAACAAAATGTGAAATAGGGGTTGTCTCACATCGAAGCCAGCAAGGGGCTTGGCCGTTGACGGATTAAGCCAATTTTAACACTTTGTCTGTGCAACAAACAAGTTTTAAAATTTTCATTAAAATTTTACGTGAAAGTTTATTTTTGCACACACACAGCCTAAAAAAAAATATTTCTGCAACACTTATTTCATTGAAAAATTAAATTTATGACATAGGAAGGCTTTCCTCTATGTCGAAAAAGAAATATATTAATTGACTAGATATTAACAATTCATTGCATTAAGTCCAAGTAAAAAGTACGCCTTCTTGAAATTTTCATTCATTCTTTTCCAACAGCTAATGTTAAAAATTTAACACATTAAAGATGAATATTCACTGCAAAAACCATCTATTTTATCTTTCATGCAAATCCTTGTCGGGACACAAAAATATTGCCCCTTCACAGCTGGCTGGAAAAAAAATCAATTACAACAACTCAACTTTAAGGAGGTTGCTGTGTCGTCTTTCGACATTATTTTCATAAGAACTTGGGGTTCATTTAAAGTAGACATATTTTATTGGCCTACTTACCATAACTCAAACTGTCCTTCTCTCAAGAACCTCTGCCATGTAACGAAATCTCTTCTCTAGCAGCAGGCTGTCTGTATTGTGTCCAATTACGTATTCATCGAAGTGGAATCAAGTGAGTGGTTGATCAGGGCCACTACGTTAAATAATTTAATCCTTCGTTCGTAGTTGACGCGGCAAGGCGTATGAATTTAAAAAGAAAGTGTATCTACATGGAGTGCGTACCTACCTACTCTTCTACAACAGTGTTGCTGCTTTTTGTGGAAGAATTTCACTTTTCTAACAAGCATTTGGATGGATGGATGGATGGATAGAATATACTTTGTTGATCTTTTTAGAAGGGAAGATGTGACAATGTCGGACTTCAAGGACAATTTTATTCCGGTTCAACGCTTGCGATTTATAACTCCTGCGTTAGTGTTTTAAATCATTTCTATTTCATCGAGCTCTTGAAATATTAGATACCCGCCTTCAAAACACTTTTCCAGGGGTCCATAAGGAGTGAATTTAAGTTAACAGTTCATTTGGCCCTTTTGCGATGTAGTGTTATTGGCTTATGGGGAATTATAAAGGAATTTTTGGAAACTGATATTTCGAAATAATGGCGAATAGACCTTAATTTCTATTAAGGGTTGCCTTATCCTTTTAATTGCTGAGTTGAGAAAATTTTAATACCCATAAATCCTTTGCTATAAAAACTTTTCTATATTCATCCTCGATTTAATTAGATTCATTAGGCTTGTCTGCGCTTATTGCAGCCAAAATAAAGTGCTTCCTTTACGTAGAATAACTCTATTTGGATCCGGGTTATAAACATTTAAGGACTCATGTTCGTATTGTTCAGGAAAACCAATTGCAGCTGAGCTGTAAAACTAAAACTTTCATCGTCATTTAAAAATTTACTGCCGAGGTCGCGGCGAGGACTTTATAGTTTGAAGTGAGGACGAAACCATGCGGTGTGGATGAATCATATTGGCGTCAGCTAACAGTTTTTATTAACTTCTTTGGCTTGGTTTGCCTTACTTATGGTTTAAGGGAGCACCCAAGGGAAACTTTTTAATAAATGACCCCGTGTGGTAGGGTGGAAAGAACTGGCTTAGAGTTTTAATTCACAACGAGGTGTCATAAATTTTCGCACAGCTCTTATGAATGGGAATGAAATGATTTTCTTTTCTTTTTGAGATGTTCTTGAATTTTTTTATGTATTGGAATCTACTGATAGTGCTTATGGAGGGTCACCAAGCTCTATGGCTGTTCTCGGTATCGTTGCTTTTAATAAGTCGGAGGAGCTTGGAATTCTTGGTCTTCTGGGCACTAATTTTCTTGGGGCACTAAGCGTTTTTCTGCTGGGTAAATGTATATTGTTAGAGTATTGGATAGAATCTCGTTGAAGTAGCTAAATATTTCAGAGCCCGCATCTATCCATACGCGCACTGATATATTATTCACTTTCTATAATTATTTGCCCTTATTAGCAAGAAGGATGCGCAATATTCAGTGGTGGAAAATTTCAGCTATGTCGCTTTATAAGACGGCTGTTTTGGAGTTGTTGCAAAGTTAAAGTGCGAACAGAAGTCACAGTTGGTAAAACGGATCGTTGAATAATCCCATCCTATCCCACATTGTAAGATTCTGATGGCATTCTTATTTTTTGTCATATTATAAGCAGTGCAAACTTCGAAAAGGGGCGGGGTGCAACCGCCCCTACAATTATAAGATATTTCCACAGATATTTCCAAGTTAGGCTTAAATGTACGTAAAATGAAACTTTTCGGTTCAAATTCATTATTTCTAAAAAATCGACCTCTAAAAGGGGGCGTGGCTAAAAGCTTTATAAAAACAAAATCTGGAATGAAGTTTCGTTTACCTAACCTGGTAATTTTTTGTTTTATGGCTTACTAAATTAGGCTCAAGGCCAGTCGAAATTAGTTTTTTCTTCAATTCTGCCTCCAAATGTGGGCGTGGCCCAAAGTCTTGTTTAAACGAAATGTAAGGCTAAGCATTTTTTACATAAAACATTAAGCGAATTTTTTTCAATTTTGGGCAAAAATATTGAGTAAACTGCATTTGAAAATTTGTCCTTAAAATAGATGCCACGCCCACTGGAGGAGGTTAACCAATTAATTTTTTTTTGTCTTGCATTCATTAGTCGATGCCAGCTTTGAAATGTCTGGAAGTAGTTGCACACGGATTTTGGGCCGTGTCTTTGGGCAGATTTCAAAAATTTTTACACTCTTGTACTGCTTTGCATGACGCGGAGCTTACGCACGAATTTTACCACCGTACTGACATACAGACGGACGGATGAATGGCTTATTCGGTTCAGAAGTCGATCTCGATCATAAAGCCCTTAAGGTCTTGGGGGTCTACCATTATCATTTCACCGTGCTACAAACTATATGACAAACTTAATATATGTACCTCCTATCCTATGGGATGGAAGAAAAAAAGAATCATGCCGGGAAGAAATGTAACAAAGTGGCGCCCAACGTAGAGCTTCTTTTTACAGAGCAGCTTTCATCATCAGTCGGCTCCAGCTACTGATGTTTATTTCTTGGACTCCGAATAAATTAGAGCAGCAGCAAAGACGAAAACGAACTGAAAAGAAGGATGTTCTAGATTTTCCATCGTCTACAATGCAACTTCAGTCAGAGTATGTGCCTACTTGAGTTGTACAAAGATCATCAACATCATCCTCATACCAATTTTCTATGACTGTTTATCCTTTAATAAATCTTTATTCTTTGTGGGGTGCCGTGTGTGCTTACTACGCCGGAGGTCTGGGTTCGAATCCTGCCTTTTTTCACCTGAAAAAAAGACTTGTTCTTTTTCACGGTCCCCACCTCCGCGAGGGTTTGACAAGCCCTCCGAGAGTATATCAATTGTCTTGAAAAACTTCTCAAAGTGGCGTTCGGATTCGGCAAAAAATTGTAGGTCCCCTTGTATGTGAAGAAATCAACACACACAGCATACATTGTTGAGAAGTTGGCCCTGGTTCACCTCGAGCTGTTGCGCCACTCTATTTTTTTTTTATTTATTTGTTTATCCTTTAAAAGGGAAGCGTTAAGAGGGCGCCTAAGTGGTGCTTCTATCAAGCACCCCAAGCGGGAAACCTGGTCCTATCACGTGTTTCTAGACCAGGATGGCATCTTACTCGCGTCTTGGCTAGCATGACTTGTCGGGGAGCACGCGGATGACGTGTCCAATTTATCGAAGGATGGATTGTTCCAATCGAAGAGGTAGTTGCCACTCAATGGTAACGAGAAATAATAATAAACCTTTCATACTTAGGGCAATTTCACCAATTGCTTCCTTTGAAAATAGGCAATATTACTTCTGGCATTGATTGTTGCAAAAAATACTTAATATTCGAGCTGTAGTTTTTTGTTTGTGTATTTCGAACAGCTTGCTCCATGCATCCTTATTTTTTTTGGAATCTCTTCTGGAACTGGTACATCTACTCCAATGATTTTATGCTAAGACAAATTGAAGCCAGCCTTCTCCCAAGTCCTGCAGCTAACTCCTCCAGTCACGGTCCTTTCAGTAATGCATTGGATCCATTCAACCACCATATCACAATTCCGCATGCACCGCAGTACGCTACTCATCTGCATATAAGCCACGTGAAGTTTTTTTCTTCTCCCCACTTCGCAATATCTCAACATGGTATCCGGAACTTATCCTTTTATTTTTTCGTAATCGCAGGTAATTTTATTTGACTGAAGTTTCGATTAAATCTTCAATTAAACTTTAACGATCTCGACACACGATTCTGATTTTTATACCCGACCCAGGCTATATTAAGTTTGATGTATAGAAATAAGCACCGTAGACCCCTCAGACCTTTTAGAGATATAAATGGGAACGAAAGGAGAATTGATCAAGCCATGTCTGCCCGTCCTTCCGTCCGTATGTAAGCAACTTTTAGGCTTTAAATTTTAAGGTAAAGAGCTGAAATTTGGTGGATTGGCTGGGAGTCCAGTCTTTCAGATCAAGTTTAAAAGTTAGCTGAATCCGCCCACAGACACGCCCACTGCATGCCTGTATGTGGGACTACCTCTACTTTCAAAAAATACCTTTTCCAAATTTTAAGGTATGTTACAATGGAGCTAGAAATTCATTTTTGGAGTGTAACATTGCCTTGTAATTGCCTTTGCAGTAGCTAAAATTTTTTTGCCTTTCCATTAACCACTCCCACTTTTTAAGGGATTTTAGCTTATGACTGTTTTTTAATAAATGTATTTGAAGTTTGACAAAAAATTCTATGACAAAAGTTTTAGATATTAGCATTTTCTAACTTTTATGTTTATCTGTATGTGCCTCCGCCCACTTTTGTGGGCGTGGCGTTAAAAAGTGATTTTTTTTAGTTAAAAAGGCGGAGTTTCAGCCTAAAATGTATGCTACCACCTAGTACAAGTCATTAAACAGTTATATTTTTATATCCCGCCTACTCTTTGGAGGCGTGGCAGTTTTCTTTTCGGTATGGTCGGGTATTTTGCAATCCGTCGTAGATAGATGCTTTTGCATACGCACTGTCGCACTTTTCCACTTGTTGGTTTTTGCTCAGATCAGAAGTGAGTATGGTTTAAAGTCTCTTTGTAAAAATGCAATTATTATCCCACTATCTACTCGCAAGGAGGCTAGGAAAGTAGGATAAATAATAAAAAACTTACGCGATACGTTTACCATAGAGAAAAAGAGCATCATTTTAGAATATCACCTCTCAGATCCTTGGAAGGCTTTTTATTTGTGCGAGGGCAAATAAAAAGGGGGGGGGGGGGGGTTTGTCGTGGGGCATTGTCATCAACATCATCATCATCGGCAGCATTGAACTGGGAGAAAAGGCGCCAAAGAGAGATTGGCTTTGTCTTTGGAACAGAACTTTTGACTAAAAAAAATATGAACATTTCAATTGTTTGCGGTTTGTTTACGCTTTTTAAATTGCGCAGTTTACATACAGAAATTTGATATAACAACTATATCTTTCTACTGAACAATTATTTATTATAAACAATAAGTAAAAATGCGGCAGAAATAAACTAAACTTTGAAGGCAAAATACGATAAAAACCTTAAATACAAATGGGGAAAAAAATTAACTTAAGCTAAGCAGGTAAATAGACATAAAAATTTCATAGTTTTTAATGGTATTTAAATACTAAAAAAAAAAAAATTAATAAATAGAGTGGCGCAACAGCTCGTAGTGAACCAGGGCCAACTTCTCAACAATGTATGCTGGTTTGTTAATTTCTTTACATACAAGGGGACCAACAATTTTTTGCCGAATCCGAACGGCACTTTGAGAAGTTTTTCAAGACAATTAATACTCTCGGAGGGTTTGTCAGACCCTCGCGAAGGTCGGGACCGTGAAAAAGAACAAGTCTTTTTTTTTCAGGTGACGATGGCAGTATTCGAACCCAGACCTCCGGCGTAGTAAACACACACACTAACCACTACGGCACCCCACAAATACATAAATAGGTGAATAAATAAATAAATAAACAAAAAAAAACGTAAAATTAGATAACAAATAATAAATAGTTAATATTAAATAATTAAACAAATCAATAAATAAGTAAATTAGTAAATAAATAAAAATATAATATACAAATAAATAAATTGAATGAATTGGTAAAAAAATAATAAATAATAATTTAACATAAATAATAATAATTTTTCAAATAAATAAAAGTGCTAAAAAATTAAAGCTTAAAAAATTTTAGCTAAAAATTTGAAAAATTAATTTTTAAACCTTAAAATTTAAAAAAAAATCAAATTTTTTCTAATATTTATGTTAATCAGTTCAATTTTTTTTTCAAAATTTAATGCCATTATAAATTACTTAGTAAAACTATGATTTACATTTTGAGAAAAAAAAAACAAATAACGGCAACAACTATTTTCTAAATAAAACCTTTTTTAGTTGCGTGATTGCTCTTGCAGCAGAATTAATCATTTAAGGATTAACTTTTATTTTATTATTTTCTTATTTTTATACGGAGTCTTTTAGGCCTACAACAGGGTGACCAAATACCTACTTTAATAATCCCATTTCATTTTCACATGAAAATCGACCTGTAAATTTTGTTTTATTGGGGCTGTTGCTGCCCGCCGAACGCCGCAGCTCGCCTACCTGTTAGAGCCAGAATAATAAATTCAAATAAACTGCAGCAAAGAAATAAAGGATGAAAAAAAAAAAACACTAATTGCTTTATTTCTGACCTTAAGCCCGATTAATATAACAAAATTTGCACAAATGAAAAACGAAGGTCAACAAAAATAACATATTTATTGAAGAACTGGAAATTTAAGTTAAAATCGCTTAAAAAGTGGGCGTGGTTAAACTAAAGGCCCAACTTTTTCTGCTACCTCAAAAACAACTACAAGACAATGTCATATACCAAAAATTAGTGCGCTAGCTTTATCATAACTTAAGTAAGACTTTAAAAAAGCAGTTGTGGGACCTGTAATGGGCGTTTCTGTGGGCGGATTCAAAAAAAAATTCCAACTTGATCTGGTTCTAGTTCAACAGATTCAAACTTGATCTTGATTCCATTAAAGTTAATTGTATTTAAAATTTGTCAGCTAAGAATGTTCTTCCTTAAAAAAGGGGCGTAGCATCAACCCCTTTTCAATAACTTTTTTTTTGTTCATATTTTTTGTTCGTGTTGATTGCATTTTCATACTAAAAATTTGGTTTATACTTCAGAACGCCCCCAAAAGTAGGCGCGGCAAAATTTATTAATTTTAGTTGATAGCTGACGCAAATACCTGAAGATTTTGAAGTGCAAGTTTTTTTGGATTTAAAGCAAATGTATCAGAAAAAAAAATCGTTTATTAGAATGCGAATTATATATGACCACGCTTACATGGCTAAACTTAATATACCTATCCAATAGGATGGGGTATGAAAACGTAGGAGCGCATCTTCAGTAGAATTCCCTTTTTTAAAACCAAGATGAAATGGGCTAAAAATCTTAATTTTGTTTGAAAACCGAAACAACTCTATTTTTCACAAATGATCTTACTGCAGGGATGAGAGAGATAGGCTTGTAGTTACCAACATCATTTGCTAAACCCTTTTTTAAGAGACGGAACTTCATCAGCAAGAAAAAATGGTTAAATTGAAAAGATGCGCCAGCACGTAGGCAGTAGCAGACACCCAATCGTCTTAGGCAGCATGTTAGATATTCTGCCATAGCCACACGCGTTTGAATTTTAATACCCGACCGAGGGTATATTAATTTTAATGCATAGTTTGTAACACAGTAGTCACCGTAGACCCTTAAGAGCTTTTAGAGATATGATCGAGACCGACATGTGAATCGATTAAGCCATGTCCGTCCGTTTGTCCGCATGTGTGAAGGTCTTAGGTCTTCAAAATCAAGCTAGAGAGCTGAGTGAATTTTAACACTTATTTGTTGCACAGACAAAGTGTTAAAATTGGCTTAATCCGTCAACGGCCAAGCCCACTACTGGCTTCAATGTGACACAACCTCTATTTCACATTTTCTTTCAAAATGCCTTTTGGTCAAGTTAAACAAGGCATCAGAACTTAATTTTTGGTACTGAGCAATATTGGCGTAAGGCCTTTAACAAGGCAAAAATTGGCCCGCCCACGATATCGAACATGCCCACTTTTAGCATGTTAGGTCATGGAGTCAACTTTCTGAGAAAACCCCATTTCTCACAAAGTTGACTCCAAAACGAAAAAAATTATATGACAAATTTTATGTGGCAAAGTTTGCTTTATACAAAGGCTTGAGCTCCGTCTACTTTTAAGTGGCGTTTTTTATGAAAAAGCCGTTTTTTCTGAAATAATTTTCGCTTTTACCGTATTTTCTCATTATTCGAACTAAATAACAATTAATTGATCTTAATTTTAAGCCCATGCCCACTTTTGGGGCGTGGCCTATACAAATAATGTATGAATTCGAGCCAAGAAACTTTGAGATTTGGTGTAACATGGTATATAGGGTACTACTTTATTGGCTAAGTCATCTATTATCCAGGGCATTAACCTTTTTGTGGCTTTTTTCGACCGAATTAGTGTTCTCATTTTTTTCTTGGACTTTTTAAGTCTACTTAATTTTATCTATTCCATACCATTCAGAAGTTACAGGTGCGAGCCGACGGATGGACGGACAACGAAGTAATACCACAAAAGGCAAGGCATAAGAGGCATCCTTTTTCAATTTTTGGACGGACCGCTTAGAAAGAATAAACATATTGTAATCAAAATTGTTTTAATTATTAGCCCACATTGTTGTCTATTTAAAAAAATTTGTTCAGTCAATACGGCCGCCTCTAGTGACCATTTCGAAATTTCTGTGGGGAGTCTTGCAGACTTCTGACCACAAACCATTTTCAAGCGAAGTTAAATCACAACCCTCCGAGGGCCAATTTCCCGCTGTAATAAAGTCAGGAATACTGAGACTGAGCCACTCTTGTGTGGTTTTGGCTTAATGCGTTGGAGCACATTGTTGTCGAGAAATCCATCTGTTTTCGTTGGAAAAGGTATTGAACGGAACGCTTCCTTAGATGAAGATGCATAAATTTTGTTACTTTGTTTATAAAAAACTTCTTCTACGGAAAAAGTTTTTTCATTAGTAAGCAGAATTTTTTTTGACACCCATTGCTATCCCATTGCTATTGCATCATCTGTTCAACTTAATTTTTTCCAATTGGGGAGTTAAGAGATGAGCCGTGGACCGATACGGTAGGCTTTGATATTAAGATCGTCTCGAATTGACCTTGACTTGTATCTGGTTAATATCCGCGATTCCTGGGACACGATCTCATCTTTCCTTAGAGGAATTCCAATAATTCGTTCACGCACCGCCTTTACTACTCGTTCGGATGATGCCTGAGCGACCACTCCTAGACCTGCCCTCTACTCCAGACCATTCGCAGAAACGATCATAGCCCAATAAAGGTGAATTCTCAATACGCCGATTCGATCTAGCAACATGAAAATTAAGCCAGCACTCTTCCAAGACTTATGGAGCAGAATTACCGTGAGTCGATTTTCTTTAAGGCCCCACTCCATGATATTATATCGCAAGCTGAAACCAAACTGGCTAGTTTTCCTTAACTAATCAATGCATGTGATCCAAAAACATTTAACGGTTCTGTTCCCGAAAGTGGGGTGCCGTGGCGTAGTGGTTAGTGATTGTGCTTACTACGCCAGAGGTCTGGGTTCGAATCCTACCATCGTCACCTGAAAAAAGACTCGTTTTTTTCACGGTCCCCACCTCCCTGAGGGTCTGACAAGCCCTCCGAGAGTATCACTTATCTTGAAAAACTTCTCAAAGTGCCGTTAGGATTCGGAGAAAAATTGTTGCTCCCCTTGTATTTGAAGAAATTATAACAGACACAGCATACATTGTTGAGAAGTTGGCCCTGGTTCACCTAGAGCTGTTGCGCCACTCTATTGATTCCCGGAAGACGTTTTTAGCTAGAACCGGTCAAATTTGTGTAAAAGAACTTTTGGCAGAACAATGTATAAAGCGTTGACATGCCTAAAACTGGAGTTAAAAACTGGGCAGTTTAGTTGAAGATCTTGCATTTCCATCCCCTGCGATAAAAATTGTGTACCTCAGCTCTTTTTTCGATGTCTAGTTTTGAGGGACTTAGTACGACAGAAACTTAGTTGAAACACATGTCAGCAACCACTGATGTCCTATACCATCATTCGTAAGTAGATCCTCGGAAATACTCATTTGGCTATAGCTGGCTACCATTTCGAGACTACCACCATGTCGAACTAAGGTGAAACTTCTAAATAGAACGCGCGTACATGCCTCTAAAAACTATGAATTCAGCTTATATCTATGCAGAATGGAAGAAAAGGCTCGAAAAGGTCTGGCCCCGAATCACCTAAATAATGACCTCTCTATTTTCCTCTTTATCGCCCGCAGGAAGGTCATACGTTCGCTCGAAATGCTTCTTTCAAGAGTGTAGCACTCATTAAAATTCAAACAATGTATTCGGTGGAAGGGTCAGTTGTCCAACTTGAACGTATCCCCACATTCGAATGTGAGGGCTCAGGACTGGAATGTTACACGCTGTAGTGCGATAAATTTCACCCTTTAAACACTCGCGTTTCTGGGATAAATTTACGGAGTCAAATGACTCTCGGCAAGCCCACGCAATTATGGTTCATTCATTTGCATGGAAATATCAAACCACATTCGATTGCATTCAAAAATTCGCCATTGTTTTGCGAAAGCCTTCCATACATACCATGCTCAGCTTTTGACCTCAATTGGTAATAATTAGTGGGTGGAACAGCTCGCTAGCCTATGCCTAAAGCGAGCTGGCATTTTGACAGCATATGAATGAAAAACACAACGAAAAATATACAAAACTCATTAGGTTCTTCTTCTCCTGGATGCTGACTGATCCTAATTTTGGATTCCCAATTACTCTGCCACAAAACACAATTTAACGCTTTTCCCTACCACACCACATTGTGGCAACCATTATTATTGCTAGTTCACTTTCAGACTCCTCATCTTTCACACCTCGTCTCAGCATTCGGCCTAGATGTCGGGTAGTTGGGGTAAAAATGTTGCCACAATATTTTATGGCCGAGTTTCCGGGTGCGTGAGCGTGTGCACGTGTTATTGGAAACAATAAAAATCCTAGTACGCGTTACACGGCATCAATACGAAATCATCATAGGCTTCATCATCGTGATGAGCACCTAATACGACCAAGAGTATGGGACATGCATGAGAGCACCGCCCACTCTTCGATATGGTTGTAAGTCGGCTATTATCTTTTTGGCCTGAGGTTAATTTGCACCTAAATCATCGTTAACTGCTGAATGGCTTCAGCACTCTATCGTGCGCTAATCAAGTTTCAAATTGAGTACGTTGTTGGTGGGAGTAAATCTGGAGTAAAAATCGATAGAAAATTATGCAACAGTGTCGAATGCGGAATTGGCAAAGCGCATTTAGGGATTTTACGCACATAGCATTCCAACTGGATAACAGTCATGGAAATTTACATACCTGCTCATAGGATAAGAACGTAGTGGGTTATTTCCTTGTCATACAAAATGGCAAGGCTATATGAATGCCTCTAAAATCTTAGTCATGTACGAAAAAAGTTCAGTTCAGGATAAGTTTCAACATGGTTTGATCTTAAATCCGGCTGCAGACATCAACACTCCTCTCAAGTTAAACCTATGTAAGTGGCTTATCAAGGACCTTGATTTTGGTGACAACTACACTAAACTTGGTTTTGCCATCACATGACTACTAAAGCCATACAGACTTTGCTTTTTAGCTTTAGCAAAGAGCTGTCTACCAACCGTGTGTTTGCACAAGCATGGCCCTACTATGTTCCTGGCACCCTGAGGAATATCCTTAGTGCAACCCATCATATAAATACGTCAGTGATTGCTTCGATTTTTAAGTGAGGTATCGACATTTTGAAAAGCATCCCGCTTCCAGGTATATGCTTAATGATTATTTAAATTGGCTTAATTTCATAGCATTGCACCGAATACACATTCAAGCAAAAAATACGCTTTATCCTGCCTTCTTTGCTTAAGACTATAAAAACGTGGCGGTATATCACAGCGAACTTGGTGTGTTTCTGCATAAACTTAATATCTCCCGCGCATTCAAAAGCACACATAGGGTTTATTGTAGATTTTGCCTGCCGCAATTGGAGTGTGCACTTGCTACATGAAGTGCATATACTCCCCGCCACATTTGCATAAGCCGTACGTGCTTGAATCCTGGTAAATTAAAGTGAGGCAGTATTACATGTATTTGGCCAATTGGTGCTTAAATTCCTGCATCGCATGTATGATGAGCTAATACAGGCGGGATCCTTTCAAACGAGTTCTGTAAAAATCAATTACCTACTACATGCCAATTCACCTGCTTGGATTTCCTATTGTGCACCTGCTTCATACAATATTGTATATGTGCTTCATACGTGCCTTCCCTTAAATTGTGGCCTCCAGTATAAATTGTGTTGTCTGAGTATTGTGTTACCACCTTCCAATCGAAACTGAAGGACGGAACTTTTCTAAAAGGAAAAAACATCCTCTTGACGTTCAAACGAAGTTTGTTCTTCAGCATTAGTTTACCGATTTTTGTAATCGATAAACGTGTTTAGGATTTATTGATTTCAAATGTTTTTTTTTGTTTTTCGTCTCATGTGATTTTTTGAAGGACTTCTTTCAACAGGGACAAACCTTTCATTTAAAGGACAAACTTAGTTGAGCAACAGCAAGTGAACTTCAATTGCGTTTAGGGAACTCGAACAGGATAGGAGGATGTACCGGTACCTGTAAGTACCTACATATTTTTTGTATGTTAGTAAAGTGGTAAATCAATTGTGTGTCAACTGGAACAAGCTTTCAACGAGTCACTTTGCCCGGGATAAGGGCACACTGTTGTTGTGGTAGTTGTGTAAGGTGTTTTCTCGAGATCGAATTTAAGTGGCTGCTTTTGACTTAATGCTTAACAAAGCGTATCCACTCAGGCTAAAATGATTGCTCGAAAGAAGAATCTGCCTTTGGCAGAGTTCTTTATGCAAAAATACGCAGGCAGGCATCCTCACTTTCTCAAAGCATCAAGAGGAAAAATAGCACTGCCTACTTTAATCTCATCCTATATAGAGTTTGTATATGATAGTTTGTAGATGGTTTATATTTTAATCGACAACCAGTTTTCACTAAATTTAATGACTAAATAATAAAGTGTTTATTAAAAATAAAAACTGATTGAATATACGAGTTAAATTAAAAAGTAAAAAAAAATTAAAAACGTGTTAAATAAAAAATACATTAATAATGAAGACCCACTTGTTCTTTTTTTTATTCGAAAAAAATATATTTAATACAACTTTTTAATTGTTTTGCGTACAATTAAAAATCAACAATATTAATTTTAAAATCACAAATCGTGTTTTATTATACTTCGTTTAAATTCTTTGATTCAACTGCTCTTCATCATCATATCAAATGCTTTCACCTTTCAAACTACTATTCTCAGCCTTCCATCTTACTACGTTTGATAGTAAAATTGACATTCCTCAACTTTGAAGTCCCTACAAATGCGACACTTTGTGGTTTTTTTTTGCACTTTGTCAAAAAAAAGAATCATTTTGCCTGGGCTGGGAATTGAACCTGAGTTACCGGCATGGTAGCGGAAGGGTCCTCCACTAGGCCAAATCGTTATAACATAAAACAAGCCAAAAGTGTAATATTAGATAATTAAAAGAGTCAACTGGATGTTGTTATAAATATTCTTGGTGTCTGAAACAGTTGGTAGTATTTTCTTACAGATTGTATATACATATAATTATATAAGTGACGATTGTATGGTAAATAAAAATGTCATTACTACAAAAATGTTACTTACTTGAATTGAGGCTTGAACATACGACCTTCCACACTGAATGCACCCATCGATTCACTCTACAAACACACCCGCTCGATTCACTTTGCGAACACACCCAACTGTCATTCCAGTCAGCTGGCAGCAAAATGATATTCCAAGTTCGAAATTCGGTTTTCCCTCCATGGAATTCAGCGGAAGAGTAACAATGGAAAATTACCAAAGGGGAAGTATGGAACGTACTAGAAGGTGTTCAATTTTGTATAAGTACACGAGTGACAGGCTCGTACGGGACAGTGATATTTTAAACGTTGACTTCTGAAAATCGGTTATAAAGTAAAAAGTGATTAAATTGAAATAAAGTGTTGAGTTCTAAGTAGTAAAGTTGAATAAAAGTGTAGTGTCCGTGACTTTATGCATATGAAAGCAAGTAAATACTTTAAATTTTCTAGTAAAAGGATTTACTTCAGTTTATGCATATGCCTCAGTATCAAAACACAGTCGTTGTGGAATGTCATCATCATCATCATTTTCGAATGCAGCTTATTATTTAAAAGGGTCGCGGAGCGAGGGTGGCTAAATGGTCCTTTCATCGTTCTCGATCCTCCGCCACCAACTCAAGAGACTCCGGCGCGATACCCAGACGGGACTCAGACAGGTTCCTTACCTGATCCCACCACTTGTTTCTTGGCCTACCAGGGGGGTGACGCGCTCGCATCTCGGCTAGCATGAACTGTCTAGGAAGTCTGTCAGGGGGCATGCGAACAACGTGTCCAAACCATCGAAGAATCGATCCCTCCACTCGGAGAAGTAGCTGCTCAACATTAAGATTCCCACGAATACTAACGTTTCTCACTCTGTCCCTTAGAGTAACACCAGCAACGCACCTCAGGAATCTCATTTGGGCAGCTTGTACCCGCAATCTAATTCTTTCGGTCATTACCCAAATTTCATGACCATAGATGAGGGTGGGAACGAATTAAAAACTGAGATCTTTGCTTTCATTCCAAGCTCAGCTTTCCTTATGACCGGCCGGCGCAGTTCCTTTACTATTGCTCCAGCTTGACCTTCTTCTACAGGACAACTCAGTATCACTCCTCCCATCTTTCGTGAAAAAGACCCCGATATACTTAAACTTCTACACCTGTTTTAATGGAACTCCATTTATGTGCAGGGTACACTGCACAGGAGTTCGGAAAACAACCGTTGTGGAATGCATACCTTGAAATGATGGTACTTAGAATTCAAGTCGATTTGGTAGGTTAGGTTAGGTTGGGTGGCTGTCCCCGCTGGGCAGGGACACACTTAGACTAAAAGAGGAACATTGTGATACCACTTGTAGGAACGGAGTTACCAGCCCGGGACCTAAATGATGACTATCCGTTTGGGTGGGAGGGGTCTAGGGACCCGTTGACGGTATAAACTTATGCCGAAGGTTACCACCGGGGTAACCGTTTCGGAGTGAACCGTTGTCATCAGAGTTGAGGGGGGCCAGTGAGAAACTTTCCTGAAGAAAGGGTGGTCTCGTAACTATTGGGCTCCAGGTGGGAATTTTACCTTGTTGATACGGATTGGGGGGGTTGCTTGAGGTCGAGGAAGAGGTGGGTGGGTCAGTGAGGAAAAATAGGAGAGCCCGACAGGGCAACCAATTTCGGTATAAGTCCGAACCTGTTGCGTCTCTGCTAAGAATTATCCTTGGGGATGGGAAGGTGCTGGGGTAACCAATTCGGTGTGAACCCTTGCAGGGGGGAATTCTCAGGCAAGAAGCTGATGTAGGGTAGCTGTCTTCGGTGTAAACCCGTACTACAGGCAACTCGCGTTAGAATTGGGGGAAGGTAGGCGTAACCGAAGCAGTATAAACCCGTTCCAGTGAGAATTATGTGCTGGTGATCCCGTGGGGGTAGAGAGGTGAGGGTAACCGAAGCGGTATAAGCCCTCAAGAATCCAGCCCTGGGAAGAGCACTGGGATATATTGGGGAGGGGAGAGACGAGGAAAATGGCAATTACTGTAGGAGTGCTACTAATCACGTCCCGTGTGGTGTGAGGGACAAAAAGGATATCTTTCCCTTGTGTCGAGTTAAACTAGATTTAGATCATTGGTTTACTATTCTGAGATTGTGCCTTAAGGATTGGAAGGTGCAGGTTGAGTAACCGATTTAAAGACGGTAAAGACCGTTGCCGGAGGATGATTCTTCGTTCAGACGCTGAAGTAGGGTAACAGTTTAGGTGTAAACCCATACCTCAGGTGACTCAAGTCAGAATTAACTTTGGAGGGGGGGGGGGGGGGTTTGCAGTAGGAGTAGTAGGGGTAACCGAAGCGGTATGAACTTGAACCGGGGAATGGGAGAGGTAGGGGTAACCAAAGCGGTATGAACCCGTACCAGGGGGAATGTGTCCCACAAGAGCGGAAAGGTGAGGGCAACCGAATCGATATGAGCCCTTACCAGGCCGGTCCTGTTGGGAAAACCTTGGGGAGGTGTGGCGGGGTATATTTGGCGCTCCACTGTAGGTGCTCCCTCGCCCGAATAGAGTTTCCATGTGGAGCATAGGGATGGGTAAGTCGATTTGTTTCAATTCAATGACTTCAATAACAACGTCAGGTTAGAAAAAATAAATGAGCATTCAAATTGTAGTCATGAAACAATCATTTTCAGCAATTGAAGACTTTAAAGAATTGAAGTCACATGATTGAAATCAGTGAAGTAACCTTGAAGTCACTAGAAATCATGAATGCATTCAAATTATTAAAGCCATTTGAAGTCACTGAGTCCATTCAATTTTCTGAATACACTTAAAGTCTTTTGAAGTCATGATTGCTTCAATCTTGCTTCAATCTTGACTACAAACTGAATGCTGAATTATTTTTTCTAGGCTTAAGTCATTATTTTGCTGAGCATTACTGAATTATTTTTCGGAGCATTCAAAATTGTTGCATTATTTTACAGCTCTGACCCTATTCTTATTAACAGAGTAATATTACATATAATTTGCATATTAAACACTATATCTGGCAGTTCATCTCGGAAGGGCCACCGCCTGACGCTTGACCTCTCACAACGATTCTGTGCTGTGCGCGTTTTAGGTGTTCTAAGTTTTAACACACATGAAGCGAATGGCAATTTAAATTTTAAGCTAATTTCGAAAGGCGAATTGAGAGGTATCTTATGACAAATTATACGCTCGAAGCGTTTGTCACAAAACACAAGAGCTACAATGAACATAAAATTTATTATCTACATAATTAATGTTTTAACTTAAAACGGTTAAAACATTAATTATATAGCATACCAATAAAATATTATCCAAGAGCTGGACAGGCTGCGTTATATTGTTTTCGCGCCTTATATGAACTTTTAGCATAACAAAATTTATTCGTCTATGAATTCGGCTTTGAATTTTTCCTCTTTGTAATAATTGTCTGACAAAGGTAAAATTTATTTTCGATAAGCTGAAACCTCACATCTCAAAACCGGTTGAACATCACGAAATATTATTATAAAGACAAAAAATTCATTTCATTTGACACCAATATTATTTTTCTACAATTTGTAGAACGAGCGACGTTGACTTGGCGAGATATGAACAATTAGATAGATAGAGTGGCGCAACAGCTCGAGGTGAACCAGGGCTAACTTCTCAACAATGTATGCTGTGCGTGTTAATTTCTTCACATACAATGAGACCTACAATTTTAAGCCAATGTAACTCTCGGAGGGTTTGTCAGTCCCTCGCGGAGGTGGGGGCCGTGAAAAAGAACAAGTCTTTTTTTTTACAGGTGACGATGGTAGGATTTGAACCCAGACCTCCGGCGTAGTAGGCACACACACTTACCACTACGCCACGGCACCCCACCGATATGAACAATTAATCGACAAAAATTTCTTTCTTTTGCACATATCGAAACTTCAAACCCAAAAATCTCAACTTCCCCATGGAGCTCAATGTCAGCTTTCATTTGGTACCAAATTCGTTCTTGTTCATTCTGGAGTTCATTCAGGAGTCCATAGTAAAATAAGCATTCCGTTCGAGTCTGTTTAAATATTTCGTGCTTTAGGGCCCTGTTATAGCTCATACAGAAAAATGGTCCGTAAAAATGTGCTTATTATACCTGAACCAGGGTTTATTAAGTTTGCTTTATAGTTTGTAACGCAGTGAAATAATCACCGCACCGTACACCCCCCTAAGACCTTTTAAAGACATGAATGACACCGACAGGAAAATCTTTAAAGCCATGTCCGTTCGTCCGTCCTTATGCAAACAATTTTTAGGCCTTAAATTTTAAGCTAGAGATCTGAAAATTTGTAAGTGAACTAAGAGTCCATTGGACCAGATTAAGTTTGAAAATTAGATGAAGCCGCCCACAGACACGCCTACTACAGGCCTGTGTGTGCGACCATCTCTAATTTTAAAAAATATTTTTTTCACACTTTAGCTATATTAAATATAGCTTAAGGTGCTAAATGGTGCTAGAATTTTTATTATGTTACATTGTTTGTAATTGTCTTTGAGGCAGCAGAAAAATGTTGGCTTTTACATTGACCGCGCCCACTTTTTAAGGAATTTTAATTTAAAATTACTGTTTCTCAATAAATATTATGCATATGAAATTTGATAAAAAAGTATATAGCAAAAGTTCTAGATATAAGCATTTTCTATATTTTTGTATATATTTCATATATCTCCGCCCACTTTTGTGGGCGTGGATTAGAAAAAAGTGATTTTTTTTCTTAAAACGACGGGGTCTTAGTCCAAAATGCAACCACCTAGCGTTAAGCACTCAACAGTTTTATTTTTTACATCCCGCCAACTTGTTGGAGGCGTGGCAGGTTTCTTTTTGGTAGAGTCGGCTATTTTGGAATCCGTCGCAGACGGACTGAAGCTTTTGCATACGCACTGTTGCACTTTCCCACTTGTCGTTTTTGAAAGACTTTCCCTAGCGCTAAGGTCCTAAAATAGTATTCAAAATGCATGCTTATGCATGCTTAACCTAACCATTTCAAAAATATTATGTGAATCGAATTTAATAATCTGATCACTAGTGCCCGTGACTTGACGTGACTTGCTCCTAGAATTTAGTGAAGATAACTCAGCTCACTCGAAAAAATTGTGATTTTATATGCAAATAAAAAAGTGCTGATATTTTTTTGTACGTTCACCCTTACCAGGATAATTAATACAAGTTGAATGGGCGCCGTAAATTTGTGCCAAGCGGTATGAGCGCCAAACAGCATAGTGCCAAGCGGCATAGTGTCAAGTCTTCAAATTTGGCTTTATGTCACTTTGGGAAAGTATCACAAGGCCAACACTTATACCTTTTAATGCGCCCGCAAAACAGTTGTTTGTTGGGCTTATCAAACAAATTGATTCTTAGGTATGTTAGAAAAAGTAGGTACATAGAAAAAATCATACATCATTAAATATAATATTGAAAGGTAAAAGTGTCATTAGGTGTCATAAGTCAAATGTTACTAATACAAAAGTTGATATATCTAAAAGCATCAGCCCCCCTGTTAGATTTTTCTTTTAGATTTTTTTTCCCCCAACTTTCCGTGGGTCCTAAAGTCCTATAGTCCAAAGTGACATAGTGCCGTATTGGACAATTTACCTAGTGCTAGTACCTAGTACCTCAACGCAAAAAAATAATAACCGTAGATCTTAGGGGTCCTTTTAGAGGGGACCTTTTAGAGATATGATTTCGAGTAGGCTTGAGGTCAAATAAAAATTAATAACACAAGTTTTGTTTACGACGTTTCGTTGACGGTTATGAACGTCATCAGGATTATCAAGCCTGTTCGAACTCACAACGAAGAAAATCTATGCAAGAGGTCACATATGGACACCTTACTTTATGATTGAGTTTAAGATCGGTAGCTGGGCTGATTGCATGAAGTCGCTCAAATCAGAAATGCTAAAATAGAAAGTTTAAAGCCCTTACATACATTGGTGAAAAAAAACTGCGAAAAAGGTTAAAAATGGCATAAAAGAGGCTTGTGAGGTGAACGGACATGGCCTATTCAAATAATATGTCGGTCTCGGTCATAATGCCGCCTTGAGATTTAAAGTAGTAATTTTGCCATGGCAAGTTTTGCAATATTTGGCGGCATAGTTTGCTTTTCCTTTAGGCAAAAAAGCTAATAAAACACATTTCAGTTAAAGCTTTAGCAGCGCACATGATCAGTATTTTCTTATATTGGCTACCATTACCTAAACTTGAAAAAAAAAATATAAAATCAAATTCATAACTATATATTTTATCAAATTTTAATTTAGTCTTATTCGTTATGTATAATCATAAGATTCAAGATCTTAACAGCAAGACCCAAATTTAAAAACGACCGAAATGATCAAACAAAACATTCTTTGACAGTCAATTTTAACTTGGTCGAAATTTTCCTCGAAATTGAGTTTGTTCGTATGATCTGCAAAGACTTGCTACAAGGATTCAGGAACTAAAGTCTTAGATATCATCAAGTAACCAAACTTTCTTGTTTGGTATACGAAAGAGTGGAAGAAGGACATATTTCTCCCCATATGCTGCTCCATTCGATATAAAAACACCCACTTGAATCCATAAAAACTGGAAAATTGTACACCTTGGATAAATGCATTTTCTATCATCTTCAACAAAACTGAATCCAACGATAACTTTTTTACAGATCCTGAACTCCTACTGAATAAGACTATTCGCGAATTGTGATAACTACGCGCATTGTTTTCCATTGTACAATACCCAAGTACGAGTCAGGACCGCTTGCACCTACACTCTTTCGGCTCGCACGAAAAACTGCCAGCCAAACATTTATGAATGGAAACCCTGCCGCCAAACAAAGTGTAGCTTTGCCAAAGCTTTTATCCGAAAACGGATAAAATCCTTACTCGCAAGTAGAAGAGAAAAAGTAATAATAAGAGAGTCCTTACAGAATCATCAGCAACTTTATATGGTACATCTTAAATGAGGATGGTTTTTCTTCGCCCTACATTTTACATCAACGCAACAACAGCGTTTGCCCTACAGAAAATGGATTTGCCGGCATTCAAGGATGCTGGCATGTACCAACCCACAACAGTTGAAGTTTTGCATCTATCGCGTCGATACGTGATGCTCTGCTAAGACCATTTCGAAAGGATATTCGTGATTTTCGGTTGGAAATTATTGCTCGTCCGTATTTCGTTCGGCGTCGGTATACTCGTAGATCTCGTATGTGTTCCGAGCCAAGTTGATGGATGCGGTGTAAGGCACTCTTCGGGTCCCTCAAAACGGTTGGCTTAAAATCAACATGATAGACCTATCATCGCGATTGGATTAATTCAAACTTTGTAATACCCGTTTGGTTGTCCTTGAAAACTCAATCCCTTGTGGATTAATCACACCAGGGCCGTGTACCAAATACTTTCGTCCCTACACAAAGGACCTGGAGGCGTTTATGATATAGTAACTCTTGTGGGTTGGCAACAAAGCGCCCGTACAAACGACTGGCATACAATCGATACTGCCGGAATTCGAAGGCTTTTTTTTATTTTTTTTTAAAACAAAGTTTTTACACGAAGGGATTAATTGAATAAAGAAAGACCCCTAAACGCGGTACCATTTGTGCGGCTCCCTCTGGGCAATCGTAAATCCCTGGTCGATCTGAGAATTGATTAGATTTCAAGCGTTTGAGTAAACTCGAAACTTTGCGGGATATAAAAAGTTCTTACGGCTCAGTGTTGTACTTCTTAATTACAAAATAAATAGATATTGCACAGATGATGGCGGTGTTTTTGTGGGTTGATGTTTTTTGGTTATTTTAAAATTCAGAAGGTGATTTTGGAAATTCTAAATAATTATTGTTGTGTCAGTGATAATATTTATGGTCTCAAATAAAAGGGGTGCTTATAAGAAAGATCAATTTTCAGCTTGTGAAAATAAGTTTTTAAAAATTGAATAGTGTTGAAACTAAGTGTGATTCATTACAATATCCTTGTGTGGACGTTTGTCATAATTTCGGAAAGGGTCTGTTTAACTACACTAAAGGAGATGAGACCAAAGTTGTCCTAATTGTGTCAAAAAGGATTACCATGTACGAGGCAGCATAAAAGGATAATAGCGAAAAGTTTAAGGTAAGAATTGGATCACATATAATTAATATTTGTTTTTCTCTTGATGAGTGTTTTTGATTAAAATGTTTGTCAATGTTAAAGGATTACTTTACAACACACATACATTAAAACTTATGACAGTAGTGTGACAGTCAGGAAATTAGTGTGTCAATAATGAAATACACACATGAAGAATATTGTGCTGGCGGGCACTTCTGTAATAAAGTTTATTTGGTTGGAGTTAGAGGACATTGTCGGTTAGAAAAGCGATGAGAAAGTTTATTCTTCACTCATGTTGATAAATAACAAAATTTGGTTTGAGCTCTGGGAATTTTTTAGGTCATTGAAGTGCAGATTGGTGGAGCCTTTTTCGGTTTCCGAAAGAACATTAAGGAACTATGGTTTGTTTTTTTTATGCATTTAATTTACTGTATCTTGAGGGCGGGTATTGACTTTGATTTTTAACCCAGATTTCATTTTTCTACATTTTTGTTTTTAATTTTTTTTAAGCGTTTTTTTCGAAAATGATAGAACTGCTTTAGTCTCTACAGGCAAATTTTTTCTTCCTAATTGTCAAGCTGTATAGCCACGCCGTTTTTTTATTTATCTTGAATTCATGCAACAGGTACCTGCAGATTTGAAAAACCGACATTGCATAACCTACAAGCCGTTTCAATCAAAAGAAAAATAAAGAGAGTGGCGAACCTTAACCGTTTCAACACATTTCAAGTAACAATTCACTTCAAAGGACAAATTTAATAGAAACGTATGGGCTTTTCAATACGTGACATACGCTTTGCTATATATGCCTTCTTGGTTGGGCTTGTCAATGGATCGCAATAAATATTGTCTAGACATGATGATATCAACTTAATAAAAGTCGAGGAGAGTGTTAAAATGTCACAGTCTAGACTGTTGAAATTCGAAAGAAAATGTACACCTTATTGGTGTTTACAAGGCCTACTATTAAATACGCATAGGCTAAACACGAATAAAGTAGCGGCTAAACGGGCCTTTGGGTGTTTCTTGATGACTTTTTTATGTTTTCGATAAAAAGGGACACCTTATGTCCATTGCACTCGGTCTCGGTGATACTTGGTCTGTCTTAAGTTCTAGCAAATTGATAAGAACAAATATGAGAAATATTTTTGTATTCATAAAAAGTCTGTTATAGCCAAATAATTTTTAAATGTAATTTTTTGTAAGTAAAATTTTATAATCAAGAGAAAAACATCGCAAGAATCACAAGAGTCTCAGGTTACACATGAGCCTAGACCTGCACTTTTTCTAATTCCTTTTTGCTGGACATTAACGAAAGGCATAATAATAATTGCTTAAAAGGTCTGAGCTTTAAAAACGTAAGTTTTTTTTAAATTGCCAAGGTTGTTGTTGATAAACGGTGCCATCCCTGTACAGTTGATATCAAAGCCAAACAAGAAAACAGCACACCGCAGAAGTCTTTAAGTTAACAGGCCCAGAAAGCCTTTTGTATCGTCAAAAAAATAAGCGGATTAATGCTTTCACGAGGCCTGCTAAACTATCTTGTGTGATGCCCAACGGTGTGTTAGCTCTCTCTTACGCTTTACAAGTTGTCTAGGTATATTCCTACTTAACAGTTCTTACGTGTGCGTTTCAGAATCGAATGCACTTATTAGAACTGGCATCTACTAGAACTGTCACCTTTTGAAAGAGTATGAAATTGGCATATGAAATTTTCTCAGTTGTATGAGTTGTTTTCTTAGTCTCGAAAATAACATGTTGAATGGCACAAATTTAGGCTAAGAAACTCGTCGATGACCTTTTAACGTGTTTACACACGGCGACTGGAAGGGATCAGAAGAGAAAGAGAAGAGGTACAGATGCACTTTTGTTTGAAATTGTTGAGGGCTAAGCTGACGAAGAAATATCTCTCGTGGAAGCCTTTTCCGCATTCGTGATGCTCTGGTAAAAAAGAACTACAATACAACGCGATACGCCCAAAATTAGTCTCAAGGGTGAGCTGATGGGTTGGAGCGCATTCTTGTGCAAGTATTACTGTTGAACTCTTTTAGTGGTGGAATGCAGTTAGTTATTTCACTGGAACAGTCTTTGTAAAAAAGGGGTAAAAAAGAGAAAGAGAAGAGACATTATGTCGATGTTCCAAGAAGTTGAATGACTTTATTATATTCAAGTCGCCTATAAGTTTAAACGCTCTTTTTATACCCAATCCAGGGTATATTAAGTTTGATGTATACCTAGTTTGTAACGCAGTGAAATAATCACCGTAGACCCCTAAGACATTTTAGAGATATAAATGGGACCGACAGGAGAATCGATTAAGCAATGTCCGTCCGTCCGTCCGTCCGTACGTAAACAACCTAGAGGCTTAACATTTTAAGGTAGTAGCTGAAATTATGTGGGTAGACTGAAAGTCCAGTCCTTCAAATCGAGTCTGAAAATTATCAAACTTGATCTGAAATTATCAAAAAGCTGAATCCGTCCACAGACACGGCCAGGACAGGCGTGTATGTGCGACCATCTTTAATTTTAAAATATACTTTTTTTTTTAGCTATGATCCAGTAGCGCTAGCGCATTCATTTTTGGTACGTAATATTGCCTCTTTGAAGTAGCCAAAAAAATTTTAGACTTTTCATTGACCACGCCCACTTTTTAAGGGATTCTAGCTTAAAATGACTGTTTTCCAATAAATATATACGAGATTTGACAAAAAATTTATGACAAAAGTTCGAGATATTAGTATTTCCTAACTTTTGTGTATATATTTTATGTGCCTCCGTGTGTTAAGAAAAAGTGATTTTTCAAGTTAAAAAGGCAAAGTTTTAGGCCGAAATGTATGCAACCACCTAGTATAAAGCATTTAACAGTTTTATTTTTATATCCCGCCCATTTTTTGGAGGCGTGGCAGTTTTTTTTTGTATGTTCGGGTATTTTGTTCGGGTATTGTATGTTTCGGGTATCCATCGTAGATGGACTGAAGCTTTTGCATACGCACTGTTGCATTTTCCCACTTATTTGAATTCTATCAAGCAGATGTAAGGTCTTCTTAGGTGCACCTGTCCAGACATGGCAATTATACTCCAGCTTGGGATTTATGAATGTTGGAAATGAAACCTGACTATATCAAAAACAAGTATGACTCCATAAGTTTATTGACAAAGGTAAAGTATAAATACTAAAATTAAAAAGGTTTTAGATTTCGAATAGGTCGGTTCTGTTGAAGGGAAGCACGATGGCGACTGACTTCGCTGATTTCCTCGACCTCCGTCTTATGATTATACCACGGCTTTTCTCTTGGTGTTGATGTTAGGTTTGCTGTTAAGCTGCGCGTGATGGGTTTGTGGTCTTATGGCATGATTCGCAGGGACTGCACCTGAGGGTTTGATAGGTCATACTTCTGCGGTGGTGAGCCTGTGTGTGCCCCAACATGAATGTTTTGTAGGTTTTATCCATATCGGAAAGGGTGAAATATTGGCGTTAGGAATTTCTAGCATTTTAAAAAATTAAAAATGTCAATTATTTTTGTGAAAAAGTTTTTTAAAAATAAAGTTAAACGTACAATATGCATTCGGCAGGCATAATCCATATAACGCGAGAATGCAGGTTTAAGTCTCACTCTCAGTCTTTCACTAAAAATTAAAACGTATGCAATAAAAATTTATAATTCACTAATTCTAAAGGGCAGAGGTTACATACCTATACCGAAACTGACACAAAAGTTGGCTCGAATGTAACCAACAATTATTTACGTTTACAAATACTTTCTTTTAACTTTCTTTTTTTTTTTAATTGGGTAACGTTAAGTGACGCCTTTTGAACTGTTTTACTCAAAGATTTAGCATTGTGGAGTGCATCTTGACTATCAGATGACCCAGGTTAGCCCAGGATAGCCCAGGTTAGCTACAGGAAAATATTTTGAAGTCTTTGCAACACCAACAGCGCACGTACCAAGAAGGCGTGTAGTTTTTTTTGTGAATTTTCGGTCCCTCAGACCGGTAGACAAGGTGGTGTTACAATTTTTGAAAAATATTTTTTTTTGTTTTTTAGAATGGAGTGAGTGAAAAATATTATTTTACTTAAGTGCGATTTGTTTTATACAAAATTTTGCATACATGATTTACATACATTTCAATAACTGTCGTAAATTCTTTTGCCTTTTTGGTAGCACATCGGGCAGGGATTTATTACTGTTTTGAGTATGAATTTCTGGTATGTTTGGATTGGTGAGCTTTACAAACGTATGAAGATTGCATAATTTTTTATACTTTTTTGTATTTGCTGTTATTTTTTATTATTGAACCAATAAGTTTTTGAACGTTTAATTAGAAAAAAATATTTATTTTCGTTATTTAAGTTTAAGTCAAAAAATTTCAATGTCAATTTTTTTGAGAGGCTGATTTCAAAGGCATTGCTTCCTATATTCCTATATTTTACTATTTGTTTTATTTAATTATAGTATTTTCTATAAAACAAATAACAAAACTTTCTATAATATATATGTTCAAGAAAATACAGCCAAGATAGAAACTCGGTCTAAGAGACCGTGCGCGAGTATGCGTGTCCTGTCAGAACGAGCGAGTACAGGATGGTTAAGTTCGTTCAGCAAGCTGCTGGAAAAAATTTGAAGGAAAAGCTTGATTTTATTATGACTGATTTGGGGTCATACCCAGCTATCAATTTGGGTTTAGAAAAGGTTACTCAAAATGCCACCAAATTGCTAGAATCAAAAAGCATGTATCGCAAAAGCTGATGGCAAGTCATAGAGATGGTATTACTCGACATCGAAAAAGCTTTTGACACCGCTCTTATTTATAAGCTCATTAAATTGAACCTTCGCACGCATTTAATTGGAATTTTAAAAACTTTTCCAAAAGATAGGAAATTTGCAGTTCATCTGGGAAATATAAAATCTTCCGAGTTCAATGTTCTTTTTGGTGTTCCACAGGGATTAGTGTTGGGTCCAATTTTATTCAATTTGTTTTTGGCCGACATGCCTTCTGTTTGCAGACGACACAGCCCTTTTTGCCTCAAGTTTGCTTTTCGAGGATGTCTTGTCACTTTTGCAAAATGCTCTCAGCTTGATTGAAAACTATTTCTGTAAATGGAAAATTAGAGTCAATGCAACTAAAATACAGGCAATATGGTTTACACTCCGCTTAAGACGTCGCTACCTTCCAAATGCTAAGCTTAAGCTATCTTCCGAACAAAGAGAATGGTCTGACACTGTTAAGTACTTAGGGGTTGTCTTAGACAAAAAACTAACATTCAGGGCACATATACGATGTATCTACAATCGACAGAATAAATGGTCATGCCCAAACAAAAATGGTGCCTTTTGTTTTATTGAAGGCACACCAACGCGACCTAGATGAATGTGTAGAGTACTTCTTTACAAACAGTTATTACTATGACAGCTTAGCTCTAAACTACTAAACAGTGTTATAGTTTAGGGCGTTTATCTCGAGACGGATAAATATTGTTTGTATAGGAGTACTTTACACATCAAATTAGGTTGCGCTAGTGTGCCAACAAAAAAGCAAAAAATGCACCAGTTGCCTATACATTTCCGGCAAGGCCCTTTAGCTAAGAGAATTCCCTACATCATAAACAGACGATCAAGTTTAAACACGCAAAACAAGTTGATTTGGTTCAAAACTATTTTTCAAGCGATCATTTTATATGGCGCTCCTATTTTATATGACTGTGCTAAGACATACGTCAAACAACTACAGATAAGCCAAAACAAAGTTCTCAAGATGATGCTAGGGTTACCTTGGCACTATTCTACATGCAGGCTCCATGAAAGAGCAAGGACAAACACGGTTGGTTTCCTAGCTAATAAATTTCGTGAAAACTTCGTTATTTAATGTTCTTACTCACATAATGAATTAAGCCTAAATTTTGTAAGTTAATATATAAAATCTCCTTACTTAGATAAGTTTTAGCAGACAATTGGGCTAGATGCAATATTTATTTATAAATTTAAGTTTCACATATGGGTTTTTCCTTGTAGCCTTTTCCCATGACTAACATAACATTTAAATTAGAAATGTCTCATTATATACAGGGTGTTTCCTTATTCGATGCCAATATTTGGGGATATGATTCTTGGGCATAATTGAAGAAAAAAATCGTTCCACAGTATGGGCCTATCTCTTATTTTGATATCATTTATCGGGAATTTAAGAAAACACCTACTTTGAGGTACTTTGACCCATACTTTTTTAACTTTCGAGATATTTGGTCTTAAGTCGGATCCTTTTTTCCTGCCCTGGCATTTTTTTGACTTTCAAGTAAATTTTTGCAAAAATTGCGATATAAATATATCGGTAATTTTTTTTTTTGGTGAACCTAACAATACTTTACAAAAACTGCTGCAACAAGTTACCTGAAAAACCCACAGATATTACGATAATTGGGAAAAGCCGTAGCAGGTAAAACTAAGAAAGATTCGATTCACAGTTTTCAATTTCCATTATTCTGAATAAAAATGCTTGTGTTTGGTTTATAATTATTTTTATTTTTTTAAGTTAACCAAAAAATCAAATTAGGTGGTCAAAGTGTCCTCCTTCATTTTGTATGCATTCTAAAGTATAAAATTCTTGTTATAACTATTTGTTTTGTTTTTAGTATTTTTTTTTAAATCTTTTAGTATCTTAACGGTAAAAGCGATATTTTATTATTATGTTTTATTAACAAGTAATTAAAATAAATGGTAATACTTAATTTAACGAGCATAGCTGCGGGGACTATTAGCTTAAAAGCGATCTTGTTTGGATAAAGAAAAAACGTTAAAAAAATTTTTAATTGCCATTTTTAACCTAAGTTTTTCCAAGCCTATTTAAACCACTGAGCAAGCTCTACAGTGCGTATGTAATCCCAAGTAGAAATAATGGCCCATGCTACCGTACTATAACCAGTGTTTAAAGAAACAAACCGTAAACAGTTTTGTTAGTATTGCAAATGTGTAATCTGCATAAAAAAGTAGAATAACATTATTGTGTAACACACATAATATTGCTGTTTGAAAGAGACATTCAATTAAAATGCCGGTGTTTTATTGTGACACATATCCGTCACAAAAGTCAAGAATTGTGTTTATTGATATCGTTTAATGTCTGTTATATTTGTGTGTGTTCGAGTAATAATAACAGAGTCAGAGTTAATTAATTCTAACAAAACGCATAGGTCATATCTAATTGTGAAAATTGGCAACCCATTATGCAAATAATTAATTTCAAATTTATTTCAACATTTCAATATCATTTGATTCTGCAATTTTCAAAATCTCAGACGACACCTATTTCCGCCACAAACATTGATAGGTTGTTGTGGAAAAAAACTCAACCGCATGCGAAATTTTAAATGTTTACAAATTTTTAAGTAAAATTATGGGAAAGTTATTTTTTTTTATTGATCTAAATTAACCGAAATAGATTTCCTTAATACTTGAATGAAGTATTCAGCTTAATTTAATTTGGTTCATCTGGTAGGGGTGGGGTGCCGTGGCGTAGTGGTTAGTGTGTGTGCTTACTACGCCGGAGGTCTGGGTTCGAATCCTGCCATCGTCACCTGAAAAAAAAAAGACTTGTCCTTTTTCACGGTCCCCACCTCTGCGAGGGTTTGACAAGCCCTCCGAGAGTATTAATTGTCTTGAAAAACTTCTCAAAGTGCCGTTCGGATTCGGCAAAAAATTGTAGGTCCCCTTGTATGTAAAAGAAATTAACACACCAGCATACATTGTTGAGAAGTTGGCCCTGGTTCACCTCGAGCTGTTGCGCCACTCTATTTATTTATTTATTTTATTCATCTGGTAGGGGACACGGGTTTACATTTACACGAATTAGAAAATTTTGTTCAGATTTTATTACACTTAAGATGGGCGCACATTAATTGATCTCTAAAACTGACATTTGAATCGTGTCAATGAGTACACAAATGTTACTGCCCAAGTAGCACACTCTGGAACCATAAGCATTGGTTTTTGAATATTGGACTTATAAGACACTCAAAATGCTCTTCAGTAGCACTAATGGTTTTGCAAGGCTTCGTTGTCGTACCATTGGTGCGCAGCTTATTTACTTATAAAATTGGTCATAGAAACGTTTATAGCACCAAAATTATAAAACTAAAAGTGCTAGCACCAAAGGTTCCGTAAACGTGGTGCTATAAACGTTCCTAGCACTCAAGTTATAAGGAAGGAAGTGCTGAGGGGTTAAGTTCTATAGCACCTGTTTCCTAACACTATAGGTTTGACACATCCGAAGAACTACTTTGCACTCTTATATAGCACTTGGGGGTTGCCATAAGTCATACAATAGAAAACAATGTAATTGACAGAAATTGTTGTGAGAACATTTCAAGCAAACATCTATGCAACAAATATAAGAAACTTAAATTTTTTATAGAATGATATAAATTTTAACTAGATTACATATTAGGCTGGAGAAGTATATCATACACAAAAAATTTGATTTCAAGAGATAATTCATGCTTTTATGCTGTTTTTCTTTGAAGATTCATCAAAAAGCTGACACAGCGTATCGTTGCTTATATTAGAGCCAGTCATGACTATAATGCTTGTAGAAATGTAAATTGTTGAAATTGTTCACTTATCTATCTTCTAGCTGGTCAAATAAGTTAGGTTTAGGCTTTCTTGGTCCAGCACTTCAAGTATTTTATCAGCTCACTGACATGCTTACTTTTAAGGTAGAAGTTTAACAGGTACCCTCCTTGGGCTTTAAAATTGTTAAGGTATAAACTACATTCAAGGAAAAGATAAAAACAGCCTGTAAAATATATATTTCAATTAACGTCTGCCATGTCAATAATTTCCATGTCAATAATTTCAAGTATTCAAACCAACGCATATCCGAAAAGAAAGAAAAGAGAGTGATGGCAACCCTAAATAAATTAGCGCCATGTTTGACAGAAAACACAAAACCTTACAATAGTTCTACATGAAGCTAGACAGTGCTACATAGAACCCAAAGTTTCTAAAAGGCATTGCAGAACACCTTAAGTGTTACAACGGTGCTATGTGGGCTCTACATTAAAACTTACA
Source organism: Neoascia interrupta (assembly GCA_947623515.1). Lineage (NCBI taxonomy): Eukaryota > Metazoa > Arthropoda > Insecta > Diptera > Syrphidae > Neoascia > Neoascia interrupta. The sequence continues at coordinate 178,411,597 of OX392462.1, forward strand.
CTCTTTATTTTATTTTATATTTAATATTTCAAGAAGAGCATTGTTTCTTTTCGACCTTGTTTTCTGCTAATTAAATGCACTCGGTTTGTTCATTAATTTCATTACCATTTAATATGAACAAAGTTATTTGTGCAAAAACATCAACACTTTCAAAGAATAAGATAGAAGTATTTGTATACCTAACTACAATAAAAACCACACCATGACAGTAAAAGGTAAACACCTCGAAGTGTGTGTGCCTAAAATGTATTGACTGTCAAAAAAGTTATATAAGAGCCCGAACTAGAGCCCTTTCTGCACCCAAACTTAAGTTCTATAAAGTGTCAAATCATCCTTATAGTGGTTTTGTAAGGGACCTGATACTTGTATAAAACCAACTTCAAGAACTAAGGTTTTAGGATGTGGTGCTGTAAACGTAATGGTGGCCAAAGCAAGAGCTTCTGTGTTACTTGGGTGTTTTAGTAACCTTTTTGATGCTACAAAGAGATAGACTAGACGCATTATAGTGATAAATTAGTACTTTTACTTGTCAGAATATAGTATTAAGGCACCATGATCCGATAAGGTTAAATTGAAATCACACAATTTATAATTTTAAGTAGGTAGCACTTAATTTAAAGTCACAAAGTAGTTGGTGTTTAGTCAAAGTTCTGTTAGCTATTCAGTAGCAATACATAACTTTATCAACTCCAAATGCAGTCAAACTGTATGGATCCTTACCATAATTTCAGGAAAGCATTATATAAAGGCACAAATTTCTACTTGGGATAGCTTCCCTATTCTGGGGATGCCCTTTAACTAAAGGTTTTAATTTTCATCCCTCCCACATTCTGGAGCTGTGGAGGTAGGATATGGGTGATGTATTTTGCAATCCATCGCAACCGGATTTAAGCTTTTATATACGCACTGTTGCACTTTCCTTGCTTCTACTAAGATTACGTCTTTATTGGGTTGAGGATGTTCGATTTATTATATAACTTGGAGTGTTTTGTGGATGATTCGTCTCTGCCTTCTTCTGTCAAAATAAGTAAGGAACAGAACATGAAAAAGCATTTCATTTATTACTTATTTTGACCGAAGAAGCCCGAAAGGAATTATCCTCAAAACACACCAAATTACGTATTTAGGGGAAGGATGCAAGCAGACTTTTTAAAATTTATTAAAAAAAAAAAAATAAAAGTTATAAACTTAATCTAAAAATCAGACTCATCTTTGAATAAATCCGGGTCACTTGACCTGCACTGCGTAGAACACATTGTCGGTATTTTCTCTTATCCAATGATCTATTCGGATACAGCTGAAAGGATCCAGTTGCAAATAACCGCCTTTTGTATTCCTTTCAAACACTTTACAGCCATACCTTCACTTCTTATCTTCAAATAATATACGCTTGAAGAATCATTTCTGGTATGGCTTTTCTATTGATTCGACCTCATACCATACGACTCTTGCTATGGAGAACCATAATTTCATCTTGGCAAGGTCCTGGTCGACTGATTCAATTTCAGATTCGGTGAAGTGAAATTTATTGTTGGTTAGAGCGACACTCTGCCAAACAAGACGTATATGAGCGGGGAGAAGCTCAGTTCGAAATAATGAGTCGTTTATTCAGTTGTAGTATATGACAGCAGTGGTGGTGGTGTTTTTATTATTCCTGTGCCTGCTGTTTGGTCTCGGCAGGATAATCGTTTCTTTGGTGCTTCGGGGAGGGTGATGACACTTTCATTTCGCCGCATGGCTGAGCAGAGATAAACTGATATCCGTCATCCAAATAATTGTTTTGATTATTTCACAAATGATCTGGTGGTTTTGTTTTTGCTTTGAATATGAGGAAATAGAGTTCTCGCCGGATGTTTGCTCTAAAAGTGCTTAATTTGCTAGTTGGTGACTGTCAAATCTAATTAGAAGTTTGCCTCCAGATAAAGTTTTAAATTTTGTAGAAAAAATTGACATACATACATATAGAATAAAATAAAATTGAAGTATTTAATTAAAGAGTTTAATTATTTAAAACTCCAGTTGGATTAATATTACAGCCAGGTTGCCTGGAAAATTTTGTTTTCTGTGTGGAGTGAATAATTTAACTTCATCACCTAGTAACCCTATTCAACAGGAATAAGGAGAAAATGCAAAAATCGTTTTTTTCCGGGAACTAGCTATGCAAAAATAGCATACCTACCTATGAAGTACCTATGAATTATAAAACTTCATATGCAATGCATTGTGCATTTGCATCGACGTATGCCCAGCATTAATTTCAGGGTCTAGTTCACGGAATCATAATTTAGATGTGATAAATAGAATTTCCACAACAAGTGGCTATTACACCCACATATTTCCATAAAATTATATGAGAAAATTCTAGCGTAGGAATTCAGCGACTGGTTTTGTAATGATTTCCTGTATGCCTTAACGAGGGAGGGCCGCGCTTTTGCAAAACAGTTGAGGGTCCGAATAGCGTTAGGGTGCTCAATTATCTCAAGCCATCGCTACTTTTGCCTTGGACGTGCTTTTTGGAGGTTCTTCTTGCAGGTAATATTTTGATAGTTAAGTGCTGTCATATAAAGTTTTGGCATAACGCGATAAGTCAATGACAATTTTGATTTCATCATATTTTTAAGTTTTTGTTTTTTAAACAGAAGAAAAGAAGCAAGAAAAGTTTCTTTTTTTATCATTCACTCGCAAATTTAGGGATGAGCTACCCTTTTAATGTTGTTTCACATCTCACGAGCGGAAAGGAAGACAGCAATGAGTTGGACAAGAGAGCCTTTCTACCGTACGTGAAAGGTGTCACGGACAAAGTCGGTCGAATTCTAAAACGATACGGTGTGAAAACGATCTTCTTACCGCCAAAAAAGGTGATAAATTATCAACAATCACCCAAAGATCGCTTTCCTCTCCAAACTCCCGGTGTTTACGCAGTCCCTTGTAGCTGTGGGTCATCATACATTGGACAAACGCGACGAAGTATTTCGACCCGTTTAAAAGAGCATATAAATGCTGTGAGCAACCAGCAGCGAGAAAAATCCGCTCTAGCCGAGCATGTCTTAGACCATCCCAACGAACACCATTGGATCAGATTTGACCAGGCTAAGATACTGGCTCGGTAGTAGCATTACATCCCACGGCTTGTTCGTGAAGCGATTGATATAAAACGCCACAAAAATTTCAATCGCGACGACAGTTTCAAATTGTCGCGAACATGGGATGCAATAATCGGCTCATCACCGTCGATTGCGAATTGGCTAACCAGCCCCAGCAACACAGTGAGCACTGTTTGCTCTCAGCCACCTGATGCACAACAACGAGAGAACGAGACAGCATTACCGCCTACGCACCGCTACAACTTGCGTAGTGCTAATCGCCACAAGCGTTTTTAGGCAGTTTCCCGGTGACCACGCTTAATGTAACTTAAGCGAAACGTTCGGGGTGAGTACGGTTAGCACTCATACTTTATTTTAACGCGGTATATCCCAAAACCTTTAAAATTATGTCTAAAAACCGCCAAAGCCTTAAAAGTTATATTATGAAAGAACATCTAAGCTTAACTCTACGCCCGAAAGTGGGCTCTAGGCTAAACTGATGTGCATTTGATCGATCTGTGGCGAGTATTACTGTTGAATGTCTTAGGGGTGAAATCCAATTGGCTATTTCGATGGAACACCTGTTTATAGAAAAAGCGATAGAACAGCGATAGAAAAGATATATTACGTCGATGTTCCAATGAGTCGATTGATTTCGCAATATTTTTTTTTGTATCTTGTCTAGCAGATGCAATGCTGTTTTTGGAGCTCCAGCTCAGACATGGAAATTGCATTCCAGTTAGGGCGTATGTAAAAATAAATAAATAGAGTGGCGCAACAGCTCGAGCTGAACCAGGGCTAACTTCTCATCAATGTTTGCTGTTGTGTTTATTTCTTTACATACAAGGGGACCTACAATTTTTTGCCGATTCCGAACGGCACTTAGAGAAGTTTTTCGAGACGAATAATACTCTCGGAGGGCTTCTCAGACCCTCGCGGAGGTGGGGACCGTGAAGGAAAACAAGTCTTTTTTTGTCAGGTGATGATGGCAGGACTCGAACCGAGACCTCCGGCGTAGTAAGCACACACATTAACCACTACGCCACGGCACTACACGTACGTAGGGCGTATGTAGGCTCTATATAAAATAGCCAACTCAGGGGGGGTTAAATATTTCACACATCTTTTGAGGAAACCTAGGCATTTCGCAGCACTCTTGGCGGGTATGTGATCATTCCAAATAAGGAATACATTTAACAATAAGGAATACAAATAAAGAATGACATATAATACCGAGAATTAAGAGCGTTTAGGTTTTCGTCGATGCAAATGCCATTCATGGATAACGCCTGGGTGTTTCGGCTTTGCTTTAGTGACAGAAGATAGCATTGAGTTTAAGAAGCATTAAAATGAACTCTTTTTTGAGTTTCCCATGATAAATGCGTTAAGATCAATTTTTAACAAGTGGGAAAGTGCAACAGTGCCAATGCAAAAGTTCCAGTCCATCTACAATGGATTGCAAAATACCCGACAATACCAAAAAATAACTGCCATCAAAATTTAACTGTTGAATACTTTATACTAGGTGGTTGGATACATTTCGGCCTAAAACTCCGCCTTTTTAACTAAAAGATCACTTCATTTAACGCCACGCCCACAAAGTGGGCGGAAGCTCACATACACACAAAAGTTAGAAAATGCTAATATCTACAACTTTTGTCATATAATTTTTTGTCAAATTTCATATATATTTATTGAAAAACACTCATTTTAAGCTAAAATCCCTTAAAAAGTGGGCGTGGTCAATGAAAAGGCTAAAAAATATTTACAACTTCAAAGGTAATTACAAAGCAATGCCACATACCAAAAGAATGCGCTAGCGCTACTGTAACATAGCTAAAATTTGGAAAAGGTATTTTTTTAAATAAGAGATGGTCGCACATACAAGCCTGTAGTGGGCGTGTGTGTGGGCGGATTCAGCTAATTTTGAACTTGATCTAAGGAACTGGACTTCCAGCAAACCCACTAAATTTCAGCTCTCTACCTTAAAATGTAAGGCCTAAAAATTGTTTACATATGGACAGATGGACGGACATGGCTTAATTCTCCTGTCGGTCCTATTAATATCTCTAAAGGGTCTACCGTGATTATTTCACTGCATTACAAACTTACATACATCAAACTTAATATACCCTGGGTCGGGTATAATGAGTTCGATATACGCTGCCATTCCAGTTCTACGCCCGAAAAGCAGGAGAGCGGCACCGAGCACGAATTTGCGAAACTAAGATTCTCTCATCAGCAAAGGAGTGGATGGGATAAGTTGTAGCAGACAAAAGATCATTAATGAAAATGAGGAAGAGTGTCGGAGACAAAACAGAGCTCTGGGGGACCCCAGCGTTTGTTTGATTAAGTGCATGCATGAAGCCATCCAAAACAACCTAAATTGAACGGTTCGAAAGGTAATTACTAGTCCGCAAGAGATTTTTTTAAAGCATTTTAGACAAGAGAGCTTGGTACCAAACTTTTGACATCTTTAAGTCATCAAGTGCAATATCAACTTGATATCAAAATATCAAGTGCAACAATCTAGCTTTTACCAAGAAGATGCAAGGAATGGTTCCACTTTTTAGTGAAATATGCCATCAAGTCACCAGTGGACCGTTTGCTACGAAAACCGTATTAGCGGTCGTTAAGAAGTTTTCGTGTTTCAAGATATTTCATAAGCGAAAAATTAATCAGCGTTTTCATGACCTTAGAAAGAAGGGAAGTAAGTGCAATTGGACGATAGCTAGAAGCAGAAGAAGAATCGCCCCTTTTAGCGAAGGACTGACATGAAACAGGCTGAAGCCATGTCCGTCCGTCCATCCGTCTGTATGTGTTAAGAGAGAGTTTAGTTAGAGAGTGGAAACTTGGTGCACGGCTTGCCTTTTCTATAGCACAGACAAAATGTGAAAATTGTTTAAATCCACCAACGGCCACGACCTCTAGTGGCTTCAATGTGAGACAATCTCTATTTCTCTTTTTCTTTCAAAATGAATTTGGGTCAAGCTAGACAAGGCGTAGGAAACCAGATTTTGGAATTCAGCAATATTGGCCCGAAGCCTTTAACAAGGTAGGCAATGGACCGCCCACAGTATCGACCATGGCCACTTTTAACATGTTAGATTTCTAAAAATCCTGATGCTCGGAAAGTTCACTCCAAGTCGAAAAAAATCTATATGACAAATATTAAAGATATTACTCTTTGCTCCGCCCACTTTTAGGGGGCGTTTTTAGGTATAAATATTTTTTTCCGAAATGTTTTTCGCTTTAAGCTCATTTTTTCATGTTTCTCACAATTATTGAAATTACAATAAACCAATTTTAATTTTTAGTCCACGCCCATACTTGGGGGCGTGGCTTATACAAAAAATATATGAATTTGGGCCAAACAGCTTTTAGATTTATAGGGTCGAACTCTTTTCTTTCAAACTCGCTTGTTTTTTCTTATGGGATTTTCCTATCTTATCTCGCGGGACTTATCTTAAGAAACTGTGGAACTATTGCGGCCGCGACTAGAACTCTTGTCAAATATAACAAATTTGGAAAATGAGGTGGCGGGTTCACAGACGGCGGCCCAGTAGATTAGCACCGAGACTCTGCACACGCAAGGGGAAGGGGACCTCAGGTCATCAGCAAACTTCACGTGCGATACTGAGGACGGCTGGGGACACAGCTGGCTGTCTTGTTGGCTGAGGCCCAGGTATACACCGGACTTTAGCATCAGCTTAAGTAAGTAAGTTTGAATTGTTGATTATTAAGGACTATGAACAGTAGGTAAGAACATTTTTCTTTATATATGCATGCAGAGCTAAGTGAAGGTAAAAAAAAGCAACTTACCAAAAAGTTTGAAAAATGGCGACCAGCTGATTTTGACAGCCATTGATCGTGAGCTGTAACAAAAAAAAATTATGATAACAGTTTACGCAGGCGATTTTTTTTGATTCGTTACATCACTTATCACATTATCACCTTAGCCGATTACACCCCAGGTTTTGTTTGGCCTTATATTAAGCACATTTTTCTATTCAAACTCTCACATTCTCAAGCGCCTATTTGCATACCATATGTCTTTATTGAGTACTTTTCTGGTTATATTATTACTTTTTTCCGTAAAGGCATAACACTTGCGGGAGTAAGTTTTGGGGTTTCTGCACAGGGTTTTCAAGTTTTGTACTTGCGCAGCAGCATTTATGTGTCAAGATTGGATTATTTACGAAGCAAGAGATATATAGCTGGACCGATCCTTTTCAATGCTTACAACAGATTTTAGTTTAGGACTTTTCTGACAAATTTCAAGTTCATACGACTTAACTCACTTAATTGAGTGAATCTAAAAGTTCGTTCTTTTAACATTATGTTCGATCAGGAACTATTTGTCTCCTCTATTTTTTCTATTTCCTGCCACTCGCGTTGTGCTAAGCTTTTAAGGGTAGCCAACTCTTAGCATGTATGTTGTGTGTGTTGTATTCTTCACACACAAGGGGACCTACAATATTTTGTCAAGTCCGAATGGCTCTTTGAGAAGCTTTTTGAGACAAATGTTATTCTCTAAAGGTTTGACAGCCCTCACGTGGCCTTGGAAAAGAACGAGAATTTTTGCTTATGACAAAGATAGGACTTGAATCTTGACCCCCATCGAAGCAAGTTATACACACGCTGTGCCGAACAATATGATACGGCACCATAAGCGAGCTTATTATAAAAGCAAATTCAGTATGGTTTTGAAAAATCTAGGAGGCAGAGGTTCAAAAGTCGTGATCCATAGAGTTTCGATGGTAATCCGGTACTTTCAAAAAAGCTGAGGTATCCCCTTTTTGTCGCTTTGGATCTTGATATGCACGTAAAACATTTATCGTTTTAATTAAATGCCTATTTGTATGCTAAGGAGCTTTTCCCGCACCTGGGGGTGCCGTGGCGTAGTGGTTAGTGTGTGTGCTTACTTCGCCAGAGGTCTGGGTTCAAATCCTGCCATTGTCACCTAAAAAAAAGACTTGTTTTTTTCACTGTCCCCATCTCCGCGAGGGTCTGACAAGCCCTCCGAGAGTATTATATGTTATGAACAACTTCTCAAGGTGCCGTTCGGATTCGGCAAATACTTGTAGTTCCCCTTGTATGTGCAGAAATTAACACACATAGCATACATTGATGAGAAGTTGGCCCTGGTTCACCTCGAGCTGTTGCGAGCTGTTAATTTTTTCCCGCACCTTCAATAAAAAGTAAAAGCGTGGACGAAGGAGGAGGCTCTTAATTCTTAGTAATTGAGGGCGGAACACTTTTGAAGCATAAATAAAGACCCCTGCACGAACCCTAGTACATATTGAGACGAAGATCAAGAACAGCCTTAAACCATCCGGTACGTGAAAAGAATGCAGTCGTACTTTTGGAGATGCGTCTTAAACCGGACAAGAGTCTAGTGCTGGAGCTTCTGTGGAAATCGAAAACATTAGAATCCACTTCTGTTAAATATGCGTCTGTCTTCCAAGCGGAAATTTTCGCTATCCTAATGGATATGGCACTATATTGTGACTAGCAGGTGTAGGGCAAGCAGAATATGCATTTGCAGTGACGGAAGGTAAAGCACTTGACACGCCTGCCCAAGTTACTTGGGCTTCTCGTTTGCGTCCCTTATGTTTCTGATATTCAAGAAAATGAGATCTCTAATGAGCTTGCTGGGCATTGTTCGGAAGAGGTTTTATCAGAACCAGTACCTGCGCTAGGTCTCCCATTATATTTTACCACATCTACACTTATTTACTTATGCTTTATTAAGCCATTTAACTGCCTTGAATTAGACTTCTTAACTGTGTGTTAACTTAACACTTGACTTCTTAACTTAACACTTGATACTGGAGCTTCTCCTGAATACAGGGCTCATTGGCAAGACGGCGATGGGTGCAGATGCGGAAGGACTGAAAGACTACGCCCGACATCTGGAAGAAGTCAGGCCTTTCCTTCTATCTCTCAGGAGAATCGACTTAAAAATTCTTGTACGCGTCCTTACCGGGCCACAGAGCTTTTGTTATACACTTAAATGGGTTAAGGCTTGAGCGAAAACCACCAACTGCCCTACATTTCGATAAGACGACGATACAGCGAAACACTTTCTGTGTGGTTGTCCTGCCTTTGCTCCTATCAGGTGGCGGATCTTTGGGGCTGACATGGTGAGTGCCAAACGCATAGGGTTTTTATCTCAGAAGCTCCTTCTCATCTTATTTTAATAAGATGATCAAAGAAATTCTTATTCTGAAAACCTTGAAAACTAAATACATTAAAGTAAGGTGTCTGCATGGTAGTACGTTGGATCAGTAGTTGAGGCTGAGCCCTCTATCAAATAGAAGCAACCTCCTGTATTAAACCGACTGAAAAAAATCCTGTATGCCTACAAAAATAAACTTTACATAAAGAATACTAAAAGAAGTCGAAAAAGCTTGTTTTCGTATACTTTAAAAAGTATTACTATACCATACCAGCGGGACTATAATATACCAGCGTACATCAATAAACGCAAGGCCAGATAGCAACAGATTACATTAAACTTTTTATCACTCTCCGGTCTGATTCGAAACGTAAACAATTTAGCCCTTTTATTATTAAAAATAACCAACGCCATAACATATAGTGGCCGACATATGATTATGCGAAAAGCTTTACTTTCTACTTTCCGGTACGGGACTATAAAACAATTTTTAGTACGCCTTATAAAAATTACGCTTGCGAAAGGGTAAACGATAAGCAAAAAAAAGTCTCGTTTATTCCAGACGCCGCCCATCCTGGCCCAGAACAGAGATTTGATACTTTTTCGTTTTGTAATTTTCCTACCCCAAGTTAGTAGAAGGACTCGATTTATTGTCACTTAAGTCAGTTTATCATAAAATCGATTTTTCGCATCTGGTTGATATTTATTCCCTTAAGGATATGAGTTTCTTTAGTTTATATTTTCGACCGAAGGCTTACGTCAGTATTTTTGCTTTTGTACTCAAGTGGGTACAAAAGGAAGACAATGCTTGTTGAAAGTACTTGATTCCCAAGAAATTTGCGTTTCTTTATTCGAGTAGGCACCTAATTGGTATGAACTTGGGTCCAGTAGGTGCTGACCACAAAATATATTAAAAAAAAACTCTTTCCATTGTAGAATAAATAAAATATCTATTGTGGAAGTAATAATAAAAGGAATTACTTCTATTTAGTAGATAAATGATTTTTCTCTGGGAAGCTTCAACTGTTGGCTTAAACAAAATCAACCACAAGTCTCGGTGGCTCATAAATATGGGAACACATTATGAGATATAAGAGGTAAGTGCTGGGGTAAGTGTTGGTCTGGCTCTGGGGCAGCTCGAAGCCACATGAAACGAGTGAATACAAGCTAGATTTCGAGCCCAAAAAAAACGGACTCGTGATAAAAATCACGAGCACAATCGCCATAAACGCGGAAAAAGTTTTCAGTGAAACCAAGTAACCAAGTATGGTTAAAGGTATTGGTTTGAAGGCTTGGTGATACGGCGAAGCTTTTTTATGTTTTAGATAGCTATTTACAAATCTACAAAAACAGAAATATGCTTTGTTCAAACACTGCTTGAACACGGACGGGTAAAAAAGTAACGTCCCTTACACTAAAAACTCACATTAAAAAAAACAATAAGATTTCCCGACTCGACCAGTGTCTTCCAAGCAGAGGTTATTGCAGCTATAGAGGTTATTGTAGCCTATAAGAGTGTGATTTTGCAGAACCTGACATCACCAATATGTAGGTACAGACAGGCAGTCGTAAAGGCAATATCCGCCATTTTAATCAAACCTAAACTTGTGAAATGTTGTCGCAAGGAGTTTAAAGTTCATAGTATAGGTACAATGTAAGACTCCCGTGAATTTCCGCACTTAGGAACACAGGGTGCAACGAGAAACTTGCCGGACAAGAGCCTCAAAAGCCCCTCAATGGATCAAACGACTTGTCTGTGCGAGGTCAGAAAGAGAGTAGAAATACGACCCGTCTAGAGGCAAATACAATGTGTTGTGTACCTGAGAAATTTCTCACACCTTGCTTTCGGTGCCACAGCCCCAGTTGAAATCTATTGAAGAAAATAACTTTATGAAGTTACTTCTTTCGGGACATCTCAAAGTCAGAATCTTCAAATGCATAAATAAATCTTTCATTCTAGATATTTTTTAAATCACCAAGGTGGCCAAACGAAATCTACAACGCGGTGGATGGAAATGCATAATCATTGGACGCGGATCATCTCTAACCTTACTAACTTACAAAAAATAATAGTAAAAAAAATATTACGAGAAACCATATCCCCAATGAGCGGGTGATATGGTATAGGTACTCAGATACTTTAGCGCATGTATATACGTTTTTCGTATGCTATTTTCTTGTCTTACTTGTTACGGTAGAGCTGATCATTCTTCTTTGTGGAAACGCTACAGTCGTAATGATACCAGACCTCACAGATTGGTAAGTCCGCCAATTTGGCGCTCTTACCAAAACTGTTAAAGCCTAACAGCCTTGTATAGGGTTTCCTGTAAGGCTTTACAACAGTTTCGGTAAAGCACGCGAAAGGAACCCTTATAAAATTAAAAGCCTCTATAAGGCCTGTAACAGGAAGCCTTATACAAGTAATAGCCTCTATAAAGCCTACAAGAGGAAGTCTTATACAAGTTAAACCCTCTATATGGCTTGAAACAGGAAGTCTTATGCAAGTATTAGCCTCTGTAAGGCTTGAAACAGGAAGCCTCATGCAAGTATTAGCCTCTATAAAGCCTGCAAGAGGAAGTCTTATACAAGTAAAAGCCTCTATAAGGCTTGAAACAGGAAGCCTTATGCAAGTATTAGCCTCTGCAAGGCCTGCAACAGGAAGCCTTATGCAAGCATTAGGAAGTGCCTTCAAGAGGAGGTCTTATACAAGTAGAAGTTTCTGTTATACTTGCAACAGGAATATTTCGACAGAAAACTACATTGAGTCTACAGTTTCTGTAAAGCCTTAAACAGGAATCTTGATAAAAGCAACACTTTTCGTAATGACTGCAACCGGAAGCCTTATATGAATAACAATTTCGATAAGGCTTGCAACAGGAATCTTTAAGTAACACAATCTGTGAAGCTTGCAACAGGAAGCCTTAAGCAAGTAACATTTTCTGTTACGGTTGCAACAGAAACATTGTAACAGAACTCTACATTAAACCTGCTACAGTTTTGATAAGTCTTGCAATAAGAAATCTTAAACAAGTTACAGTTTCCCTAAGGCGTGCAGCAGGAAAGTCTATATGCAAGCAAAAATTTCTTGCATATGCAAGAAGCCGTATACAAGCAACAGTTTCGGTTAGGCTTGCAACATGAAGCTGGTTTCAACAATATCGGTAGGGCTTGCTTTATACAGTTTTGGTAGAGCTTGCAATAGGGATCCTTATATTTACATGCAACACCTTAGACAAGAAGCAGCTTTGGTTAAGATTGCAATGAAATGCAGGTATAGTGATGCTACAGGTTTCACTATATCACTATATCATCACTATACCGAAACTCCTATACGGTCTTATAGAGGTAGCTCACATACTTACTTACTTACTTAAGGTGGCGCTACAGTCCGAGGTGGACCTGGACCTCAGCCGCCAAGCTTCGCCAGCCAGCTCTGCCTCTACCTAGCCGCCTCCAGATTCGCACACGAAGTTGGCTGAGGTCCCCTTTTACTTGCGTGCTCCACCTGAGTCTCAATGCTCCTCTACTGCGCCGTCCCTGCGGTGTGTATTTGAAGATTTTCCGGGCCGGGGCGTTGGTGTCCATCCGCTCTAGATGACTCAGCCATCGTAGACGTTGCGTTTTGACTCTTTTGGCTAGATCGTATCGCTGTACAGCCCGTACAGTGCGATGTTATATCTCCTCATCCACTCTCCATCTATGCAGACGGGACCGTAAATCGTCCGAAGAATTTTCCTCTCAAAGCAGCCAAAAGTGTTTTCAACCGTTTTTGACAGGGTCCATTCTTCTGCACCGTAAAGCAGGACTGGGATGATGAGGGTCTAGGAGCGTCTAGGTAGTTCACATTCTGTAGTAATAGTTCACATTTGGTAGTTTAGCAGAGGAAATTAACAGAATCATATCCCTCTATAGCAGTGTTTTTCAAACTTTTTGAATGCGCGACCCCTTAAACACTAAAAAATTCCTGGCGACCCCCAACTGTTACAAAACTTAAAGACAAGCCACTTAAAAAAAAACTTTTTGATCGACCTTCACAAAAGAAGGCGGAGACCAGTAATAGGAATGTATTCAAAAGTTGAGCGGTTGCGTTAATATCTAATCATTTGGGTGTGTTTCATCAAAATTCAAATTCTTCAGCGATGTCAGTTGAGTACGGAAGGACAAATTATTGAGATTTTGGAAAGTTTTTAAAATTCTTGAGCTCTAAAAGCTGAAAAAGCGCCATTTTCTGGACCATTTTTTGCTTTTAATTTTACGCTTATTAATTTTTGATATCTAAGCTCTCTACTATGTCTCCACCGACAATTAAAAGAAGATTAGCGGGAGACGATTAAAAATAAATCCCAAAGTGGCTCCATCGGACAAACATAGGATAAATTTGACACGAAAACTCTGTTTCGGTCATTTTGGAACAGTTTCAGTTTCCCTTTTTTATTCTCAAACTGTTACAAAGGTGCAGAAAATAGGTTTGTTTGATTTATGAGAGGATTTATTTTTAATCGCTTGCCGAGAGGATTTAAATTTGCATGGTAAATCTCGTGATTTGTAGAGGATTTAATAAAGACTTATATTAATTGCGGATTAGTGCTCGGTGGAGACATGGTATTAGAAGCTTCAAGGGAAGGATGAGAACTGTCTTATTGAGAAGATACGATTTTACATACAAATGATTTCTCTTAAAATTTCGTTTGTGGTCAGAGTTTTCGAAGAAATTTCTTCAGTCGAATGATTACGAGTAAACCATAACATTCTTTGCGTAAAAAGACACCTTGTGGAACTTGACTCTTATGCCGCAAGGACAGAGATGGGTACGAAATTAATGTCATTCCAACTGATCGATCGACCATCGATAAAGATAAAAAAGAATTTAAGAAAGAAAAAATTAAAAGAAATTAATTTTAAGCACACATGTCCTTAAGGAGTTTTGAGTCCACGACCCCCTAGTTTTTCTTGGCGACCCCCAAGTCGGTCGCGACCCACACATTGAAAAACACTGCTCTATAGGACCTCGTTGTAGCTTCTTTAAGGTCTTATACATACAAATTGTATCTGAAATGTTTGGCTCGGAAATGATTGGCAAGTGTTACAGAGGCCTTATAGAAAGAATAGCTTCCCAAAATCGAAAATAAAAGCCTTACCATATTAAAATATACCCTACGACCTTAAGAGATATGAATGGGACCGACAGGAGAATCGATTTACCCATTTCCGTATAAAAACAGTTAGGCCTTAAGTTTTAAGCTAGAAAGCTGAAAGTTGGTTGATGAGTGAGCTGGAAGTCCATTCCTTCAGATCAAGTTTGAAAAATATTTGATACCGCCACAGACACGCCCGCTAGAGGCCTCTATGTGTCACCATCTTTCATTTTTAAAAATGCTTTTTTTAAATTTTAGCTATGTTACAAAGGTGCTAGCGCACTAAATTGAAAAAGCAGAAAAAGTTGTGCCTTTACATTGACCACGACCACTTTTTAAGGGATTTTAACTAAAAATTACTGTTTTTCATTAGATATTATAAAAAATTTGACAAAAAATTACAAGAGTTGTAAGTATCAGCATTTCGAAATTTTTTGTATTTATATAATATATGCCTCCGTCCACTTTTGTGTGTCCTTATGCTAGGTGGTTGCCTACATTTCGAACTAAAACTCCGCCTTTTTACTGAAAAAATCACTTTTTTTATATCAACGCCCACAAAAGTGGAGGTATATACTAACTACATATGCAAAAAAAAAAAATAGAAAATGCTAATATCTACAACTTATGTTATACAATGTTCAGTCAAATTTCTTATATATTAATTGAAAAACAGTCATTTTACCAAAAATGATATACCAACATTTTATGCAATGGCACCATTGTAATAAAACTAAAATTTGAAAAAAGTATTTTTAAAAATTAGAGATGGTCGCACATACAGGCGTAAAGTGGGTGTGTCTGTGGGCGAATGCAACTTATTTTCAAACTTGATCTGAAGAACTGGACATTCAACTTACGCACCAAATTTCAACTCTCTAGCTTAAAATTTAAGGCCTAATAGTTGTTTACATACGGACGGACGAACGGACAAACGGATGGCTTAATCGATTCTCCTGTTGGTCCCTTTCATATGCTATTTAAGGTCTTTGGGGTCTTCTTTAAGGTCGTAGGGGTCTACGGTGATTATTCCACTGCGTTTCAAACTATACATCAAACTTAATTTAGCGCTACCCTGGGCAGGGTATAAAAATGTCGTATGGGCAGTGCTGATGCCACTTTCTTTGAATCTTCGATTAGTACCTATTCGACGGGATCAGACAAAATTTTATAGCCTTTTCAGTATTCCGTTTCCAACATTCAGAGCTTGAACTTGGTTTTGATTATACACTTTTTCATTTTGAGAACAACTGTCCAGATTGAGGTGTGAAAAAAATGTATATACGAAAAGGGTGCAGATGTTTGTTAAAAAGCTAGATTTCTTTTAGCACAATTTGTATATCATCCTGCCATCTGGTTTACAAAAACAACTATCAAAATGACTCAATAAGTTTTTGTGATTAAATCAAACTATTGGCAAGATACATGCAAATTTATATGAACCCTATAAACGTATAAATACTTTTAGTATCCAATCTGAAATTCCACATTCGGTGTTTATTATTGAACCAAACTTAAGCCATTCCACAAAAATTCATTTCTGCTTCAATTGAATTTTTTATTTCGCCAACAAGTCCCAAATTTTTATAAAATTCGGTATCACAGCATGCAAAACCGTATCGTAGAGTAAATAATAAAACCGTCGAAACTAGGCACTTTATTTGAAAGACTAAAAAAGCTTAGCTCATATCCTTGTATTCGACAGGATATGTCAGGCAGGAGTGTAATTTTCGATGCGGAATATAGTACCCATTAAATGAAACTAGATGTGAATTTCTTTTTTATTTATTTTTCCCTCTAAAGTTTGCCACCTATGGCCCGGCCGCAGATACATGTTCGGGACGACCTATCAACTGTGGGTTTATTCATGGCACATTTCCACACTGTAAGTGTTGAAAGAAGTTATTGCGTATTCTTTTTTTTTCTGCCCTTGGTGGCTGTTTTATTGTTGTTGGCTTGTTGGTTGAAAGTATATTTACGAGAGGATTTATTTTTACAGAACGAAATCGTTAAATTTAAAGCTGGGCACCCAAGGAACACAGCGAGGGAGAATACCGTATAAGCAAGTTTAGAGTTTATAGGCGAACAAATCATTTTGCGGCATTGCATTGCGACTGCAAACTATCCAGTTTTTCGTGGTTAGAGCTAGAGCTTGTTTGCAAAAAAAGGAAAAATTATGAGTGAGATTACCAACATTCTGAATGTGGTTACCATTCGACTCGAAGTTATGGACCTGTTATAGCTACTTGTCTTGGAGGATAAACTTTCAACCTCGTAGTTTTTCCACAGAGTTTCTTACATTAAAACTTGTGTATCTGTATAAGTGCTTTAGTGCGACATTTTTGTTTGTAGCAAGGAACTTTTTAAACGCAGTATCTGTTTAGGTTTAAGGCAATGAACCAAACAGATTGTCGACTGTAAAAACTAACAGCATAGTTTTGGGAGAAAAGAACTTAACGCTTAACTTGATCAGAGAAACGCATTGAAGATGTACTGAGAAATTTTGTTTTTTTTTTGTTTTAAGTTGGGAATTGTACTGCCAGCTGGAACTGGATTTACAGCGAAAATAAAAATATGAAATAAATTTTCACGCACCTACTTAAGATATCTTTTGATAAAGTTTTGATGCGTGGATGTTTAGTTTTAAGAGAAAATAGGCTTTTTAAATGTTTACTAAAATAGTATTAATTTTACTACAAAGTTTACTACAATAGTATCGGTTTTAACTTCGTTTAACTTTCAAATTATTTTGACTTTAAGCGATCTTAATAACAAATACGACAAATTGTATGACTTCTCTTCGGCCTCAAACATAATTCCTGCTTTACGGCTGCTGAAGCACCGCGGTTTTTCTGTTTTGTGATGCCATCGTCAAGAGAGTCAGATAGATCAAGTAAAGATAACTCTTGTCAATCGAGATTGACTAAAGAATCTTCTATCAAATCGCTGTTCTTTGTACTTAGAAGTTATATCTGGAGAAGTCATGTCTAATTTTTAGCAGCAAAACCCTTTGGGGCCTTATAATCGTCCCAGCTAAGAGACATCGAGTCATTACATTCGCTGTAATAAAATAATAAAGTCAGTCAGTCAATCATACAGTCCGCAAAGGCTTTAAATCTACACTGCATATCAACGCAAAGAGGACGGCTAAGGTAGCTCTAAGAAGCGAAGGAGCACTTTTGCCATCTGGAAAAGAGCAAATGGAAGCAGTAACCTAGGGACTTACTAACCCGGAATTAATGTTGGTTGCAGCCTTAATTCACTACGAACTACTGAAGCACCACAAAAGGTACTAGAAAGGTGAGGTTAGGCTGAAGCAGTGGCTGTAGTGGGGACCCATTTTGGAGCCTAAAAAGCAGCACTTCGTCGATCCATTAAGTTACATTTAGCCACTGAACCGCCCTGAGTCCTTAAGCAAAGCTACAAGGTAAAGATTTTGTTACTGAGAGTCCTGAGCGAATCATATGCAGAGAAGGTGAAATGTGGCCTCTGATCCATGCAGCTCCTACAAAAGTGGTTATAATAAATTTCAAGGTGATCATGAACCAACTGGAGCTGACATCAGAAGCTGTCACATCCCAAGATATTCCACACATCAGTGTCGGTCCAGAAAATGATTCGGGGTTGAAGCACCCACTTGTTTCCGTTGGATTTTTTGCAAGCCCGGTTTCATCCTGTCTATACGTATATATGGTACAATAAATCTTCTTTGTCCAATATTATAGGTTTGTGTCATTATACCCCCCACGTGTGTCACATAGTGTGTAACACGGTTAAATAATGGTAGACCCCCAAGACCTTAAGGGCATTATGATAGTGATCGAATTCTGAATCGAATAAGCCATGTCCGTCCGTCCGTCTGTCTGTATGTCACACGTTTTTAGGCCTTACGTTTTAACCTAGGGAGCTGAAATTTGAAGTGCATAGGAACATTGTTATCCGAAGCAGTACAAGTGTGAACATTTTTGAAATAAGCCCACAGACACGCCCACAATCGTTGCAATTGTGCAACAACCTGCAGAGCTTTCAAAGCTGTAAAATCTCTTAAAAGCCTAAAATTTGGTTATTTATTATCTCCTTTTTATTGAAACATACACAAAATAAAACTTCAATCGCTTTACCTCCCCTAGTGGGCGTGGCATCGATTTAAAGGTTAATTTTTCAAATGCATTTTATTCAATTTTTTTTTCCAAATCGAAGAATATTTACGAATTATATTGTGTAGAAAACACATAAGTCCAAATTTGACTTTGGGCCATGCCCACATTTGGAGCCAGAATTGAAGAAAAACCTAAAAATTTGCAGAAAAACGTAATTTGGACTGGCCTAAAGCCTAATTTAGGAAAGAATTAAAAAATAAGTGGGAAAGTGCAATAGTGCGCATGCAAAAGCTTCAGCCCATCTGCGACGGATTGCAAAATACCCGATCCTACCAAAAAGAAACCTACCACGCCTCCAAGAAGTGGGCGGGATGTAAAAATAGAACGGTTGAATGCTTTATACTAGGTATTTGCATACATTTCGGACTAAAACTCCGCCTTTTTAACTAAAAAATCACTTCTTTTAACGCCACGCCCACAAAAGTAGGCGTAGGCACATAAAATTTTTATTTTTATGTAATAAATAAAAATAAATAAAAATAGTTTTATATAATTTTTAGTCAAATTTTATATATATTTATTGAAAAACAGTCATTTTAAGCTAAAATCGTTTAAAAAGTGAGCATGGTCAATGACGAGGCTACAATTTTTAAGCCACCTCAAAGACCATTAGGGCACTAAATTCAAGGCAATGTAACATACCAAAAATGAAGGCGCTAATAGCTAAAGTGTGAAAAAGGTATTTTTTAAAATTGTAGTGGGCGTATCTGTGGGCGGATGCAACTAGTTTTCAAACTTGATCTGGTTCAATGGACTTCCAGTTCTCTTACAAATTTTCAGCTCTCCAGCTTAAGATTTAAGGCCTAAAAGTTGTTTACATACGGTCGGACGCACGGACATGGCTTAAACGATTCTCCTGTCAGTCTCATTCATATCTCTTAAAGATCTTAGGGGTCTACGGTGATTATTTCACTGCGTTACAAACTATACAGCAAACTCCCTGTTACCCTGGGAGTAAGTAGCAGATTAAATAAAAGATTTTATTTTAGATTTTGTACATACAAAGCTTATAGCCACGCCCACACCCATTTTAAAGGGCCGATATTTCAAAAATATTGAATTCGAACCAAAAAATTGCATTGCGTAACTTAGAAATATCTGCGTTATAATTGATAGTTTGTAATTAGGGGCGGACCACGCCCCTTTTCGAAGTTTGCACTATTTATAAAATGTCAAAAAATAACAATACTATCAGCATTTTCAGCGGTCCGTTTTACGGACTGTAACTTCTCCGAACACACTGTAACACTTACTCACCGGTTACTATAGAAGAAGCTTCAATGTTTTCTATTTTGTCCGTCCGTCTGTCCGTCTGTCCGTCTGTCCGTCTTTCCGTCTGTCCGTCTGTCCGTCTGTCCGTCTGTCCGTCTGTCCGTCTGTCCGTCTGTCCGTCTGTCCGTCTGTCCGTCTGTCCGTCTGTCCGTCTGTCCGTCTGTCCGTCTGTCCGTCTGTCCGTCTGTCCGTCTGTCCGTCTGTCCGTCTGTCCGTCTGTCCGTCTGTCCGTCTGTCCGTCTGTCCGTCTGTCCGTCTGTCCGTCTGTCCGTCTGTCCGTCTGTCCGTCTGTCCGTCTGTCCGTCTGTCCGTCTGTCCGTCTGTCCGTCTGTCCGTCTGTCCGTCTGTCCGTCTGTCCGTCTGTCCGTCTGTCCGTCTGTCCGTCTGTCCGTCTGTCCGTCTGTCCGTCTGTCCATCTGTCCGTCTGTCCGTCTGTCCGTCTGTCCGTCTGTCCGTCTGTCCGTCTGTCCGTCTGTCCGTCTGTCCGTCTGTCCGTCTGTCCGTCTGTCCGTCTGTCCGTCTGTCCGTCTGTCCGTCTGTCCGTCTGTCCGTCTGTCCGTCTGTCCGTCTGTCCGTCTGTCCGTCTGTCCGTCTGTCCGTCTGTCCGTCTGTCCGTCTGTCCGTCTGTCCGTCTGTCCGTCTGTCCGTCTGTCCGTCTGTCCGTCTGTCCGTCTGTCCGTCTGTCCGTCTGTCCGTCTGTCCGTCTGTCCGTCTGTCCGTCTGTCCGTCTGTCCGTCTGTCCGTCTGTCCGTCTGTCCGTCTGTCCGTCTGTCCGTCTGTCTGTCTGTCCGTCTGTCCGTCTGTCCGTCTGTCCGTCTGTCCGTCTTTCCGTCTTTTCTTCTTTCAGTCTTTCCTTCTGCCCGTCTGTCCGTCTGTCTGTCTGTGTGAAGTTTTTAAGTCTTTAATGCTGACCTAGGATGCTCAAACTTGAAGTATATCTTAGTTCTTATTTTGTTCAGATAAAATGTGAAAATTGGTTTAATCTGCCAACGGCCACTCCCACTACTGGCTTCAATGTAAGACAACTTCTGCTTCAAATATTCTTTCAAAATGCCTTTTGGTTATGTTAGACAAGGCGTAGGAGCCCAAATTTTCATTTGGAGTAGAACTGGCTCAAAACCTTAAACAAGGAAAAAATTGAACCGCTCACAGTGTCGACATTGCCCACTTTTAACATGTAAAATCCTTAAAACCCGATTTCTCGAAAAGTTCATTCCAAATCGAAAAAAATTTTAATGGCATATATTAAAGGGATTAATATTTATTTGCTAAGTTCTCCATACATGGAATGGAGCTATAAGCTCCATACAAAATTTTTGAGCTCCGCCTACTTTTAATGGGCGTTTTTAGGGAAAAACCCGCCTTTTTCTGAAATAAGTTTCGCTTTTACCGTATTTTCTCATGAATCATGATTCTCACAAAATATCCCATGCCCACTTTAGAGGGCGTGGCCTATACAAATAATATATGGATTTGGGCCGAAAAGCTTTAAGATTTGGTGAAACATGGTATATAGTAAGTTTCTCACAGACGAACTCTTGCACTTACTCACTTGTTATATCAAAAATTTGGTTCATTCTTAAAAACGCCTCCAAAAGTGGGCGTGGAAAACATTTATTCATTTGAGTTGATAGCATACGCAGACGCACGTTATCTGTACATTTTAAGGTGCAAGTTTTTGGATTTAAATGAAGAATGCCAATTAAGTATGACCACGCCCACATGGTGGCGATATTTTTTTTTTTGTGAGCGAGGATATCGCACATCAAATTTCAGGTTGCTACAACTTTGATTTTTCAAGCTAATTAGTAAAATGGGCGTGTCACTGAAGTTGTCAGGGCGGATTTTAAAAAATGTTTACACTTGTACTGCCTCGGGAGCTAGAAAGAACAGATATTAGTTTTAAGTTCTTAGCTCAAAATTTAAGGCCTAAAATTACTGAAAGACGGACGGTCTCGATCATGTGCCCTTGAGGTCTTAGCGGTCTACAGTGATTATTTTTTCTATGCTATAAGCTATGAAACAAACTAAATATGCCTCCTATCCTATGGGATGGGGTATAAAAACAGTAATCAATCTTAAAACTTACATGGTGGAGCACATCGTATTTTATGTCATTAAAAAAATTTTCTTTTTTGTTATCGTTTCTATGTACCTAAATACATTCAGTCTTTATACGAAGTTCGTTCCAATTACCAGAACTGATTCTTATTGGCCAATAATAAAAATAAACATTTTGACTGACATAGGAGCCATCCCTTTATGATCTCGAATGGAATTTATTGCGTCATTTTTATGAGTCAAATTTCAAACGCGGAAAAATGAAAATCCTCTATCATAATATTAAGCTCTTACAATGCATTAAAAAACTCTTCGATTTTATAATCCACTTTTCGTACTTTGTTGCTTATAACTTTTTCATTTCATAAGCGTAATCCCATCAGAACCCATTAAAATTCCTCGAATACAAGCACCCCAAATGGATTTCGAGTGCCTCCCTATAAATTTGTCAGAAAAATTTTGTCCCCAAAGCAACAAAGAAAAAAATTAAACCCAATTTTAAGGTTCTAGTTCGAGTAAACATAAATCATAAACGAGTCTGCGACATAGCTACACTGGTTCTGATTCTGTGCACCAGCTCAATTACCATCACCCGGCACGTCATCAGTCAATGCATTTCAGCTGTCAGTCAAAAGTCAATGGGGCTACTGGGAAGCCTTCTTTCAATTTTTTTGTTGTGTCTATAACCCGTGGCTTAACAGTCAATAAAATCACTTCAACGACAGTTTTATGAGACCATTTTCGGAAGAAAATGAGATTTTCTTTAATGGGGCTTTCATTCCCCTGCCGCCTCCCTAGTGCGTACCTACACCCACCCGCCTGCCTGATGTCAGGACCTCAGTCTAAACACCATCAATGGACCACTAAGTAGAATTCATAACTTATAGCTGTTTGGATTTATCGTTGAATTGACTAAGCACGAGTAAGTAAAACTGTATTTGTACCCACATGAACTATTGTATAGGAAAAGGGAATATAATAAAAGTCGTTAATTTTGTTTGCTGGTTATGGCAATGCCATTAAAATAGTTCATGTGGCTAACATTGTAATTTCTTTCTATGTGCACTCCGCAATACAAGCGCTAAGCATTTACGTTTACGGGTAATAAAATCTGATGGAAAACTTTACCTTCTGGTTTGTGAAATATTATTTTACTTCCGCATCGACAAGGTCGATGATGGTTCGTGTTGTATTTCGTAATTACTAAAGTTTCGATTCGCATCTTTCAATTTTGTGTAGGTATGTCTGCTGTTGTTGCCTACAGAAGGCAACCATTACAGTTCGAGGAATTTCGTTGCAAAGCTGATTTGCAAATGGGACCAAGTTTAGACTTGGTTACGGGGAAATTCTCAGATCTCATTTACTGAAGCAGGTGAGAATAATTATTGTATTTTTAAAAGCGGCTTTTTGTGAGACTCGCTTCAAAATGTTAAAGGAGAGAAGGATTTTACCGGACACGGTCAGTATTTAAAGGGAACTTTGCTGGGTTCCCTTATTATGCAAATTGGCATCACATTTATTTTAATACTTTTTTAAGTGTTTAAGCTAGACTGAATTGTTTTTTTTTAAATTTATAAAACTTGGAAGCACTATTTTCGAAAAAATACCAGCCCACTTAATAAGCTCTCTTTCAGAGTTGTCTTTCTACTACTGCCTAAGTTCTGCGGCCTGCTTCTGATAAAATGACTCGCCGACCAGGGATATGAGACCATAAGAATCGCTTTGGGGTCTAGATTTAGCCACACAAAACGGTGGTCTGCTCTGATGAAATAGGTACGGATAGATGAAAAATTATCAAATGCACGACCTCAGGGCCAAAACTAGGCTATTTTTTTTAAGCATTCTTGAAGTTGAGGTACTCTTCTGCGCTACCCAAAAAAATGAATTTAAAGAACCGGTACTTGCACTAACACTTTAAGCCGTGGCATTAGTATCCTTGTTAGCTTTTCATTTTTTTTATAAACTAAGCGAAACAAAATAACAAGTGAGAAAGGTTGGCAGAGTATAATGGATAGGTTCAATCAAGAAGCAGAGAGATGGCAACAAAGCGAACAGATTTGCTGGTACTCGTAGAAAACTATTTCTTTATTGTGTCAGAAGAGTAGAAAATATTCGAGGAAGCAATAGCATAGCCCAGAGGACTTGATCGGTTGATGTAATTCTATCCCCACTTTTGAGTGAACAAATGCTGACTTACTAAAAGCTCAGCCCTCGCACTAAATTCAACTATTCAACTATTTTTTCAACTATTAGCGGTCCGTCCGAAAATGGAAAAATGACCTCTTATGGTATCACTACGTTGTCTGTCCGTCCAATCGCTTCATAACTTCTGAACGGTAAGTCGTAGGAAGACAAAATTTGGTGTGCGTATAAACTGCGGAAAAAGTAAGAAAATCCAAATAGGGCAATTTTTTTCAAGCACATATAACGGTTTAATTATGAAATTTCATGTGAAAATGGACTTAATGTTTTTCAGTGTTTTTTTCAAGAAGTTAAGTAGGCAAGAACTAGAAAAACGAAACTTAGGTTTAAGAAATACTAAGCTCTAATCAAAAAATAAAACTTTTTTAAAAAAATATAAAAACGTTTTAAAAGCGTTGTAATAAAAGCGATTACAACCAATAATTGCAGAAAGACGCTTGATCCCGGATCATCAATTCGGTTTCAGACCTAACCATTCCACAATAGATCGAATAGAATCGAATCGAACAGAATAACGCATGAAATTGAAAAAGCCATAGAAGGGAAAAAAATATGTCCAAGTGCTTTCCTCGACGTATCGCAAGCCTTCGACAAGGTATGGCACGAAGGGTTGAAATGTAAGCTACGGCAAAACTTGCCGGAAGACATGTTTAAAATATTGGAAAATTATTTTTGAAAGCAGACTCTTTCGTGTTAGGTGTAGTGAATACTCGAGTTTCAAGCAAATTCGGGCTGGCGTACCCCAGGGAAGTGTCCTCGGTCCGACCCTGTTCCTGCTCTACACAAGAGACATACCTCTAGATGACGAGACTGTCGTGGCCACGTTTGCTGACGATACGGCCATCCTGGCAACAGGTGAATCAATCGAGTCATCAACGAGAAACCTCCAACGAGCATTGGACTGAATTTGTGACTGGACGAAAACATGGCAAATCGCTCTTAACGAGAACAAGTCTACGCATGTGAATTTCACTTACAGAAGGGTTAACAATTTACCCCTGTTCAAAAATTCTGCACAAATAGAAGCACTAGGGATGAATAGCACTAGGGATGACACTAGACGCTAAACTAAACTGGAAACCACACGTAAAGAAGAAGCGTGACGAGCTCGAGATTAGGCGTAGGGAAATGTGTTGGCTTATCGGAAGATTTTCGAAATTAAGCATATACTTGGCTTGGTATAACCCCAAAGTTGTATACCGTATGTCCAGGACGGCTTTAACACCTGCCTGTACAAGAGCAGTTTGTTATACAGGGTGTTTCCGAATTCGATGCAAATATTTTGACACAAGATTCTTGGGTATATTTGAAGAAAAAAATTGTTCTACAGTATGGGCCTATCTCAAATTTTGATGCCACTTATTGGGAATTTAAGAAAACACCTACTTTGAGGTACCTTGACCCATACTAACACAAATATCTCCGCTAACACTTACAACAGGTACTTCATTTAGGATTTAAATTTTAGAAGAAATAGTACTCCTTTAAACTGCATTAAAATAAAATTGATGACTTTTTTAACTTTCGAGATATTTGCTTTTGAGTCGGATCCTTTTTCCCTGTCCATGACATTTTTTTGACTTTCAAGACACATTTCTGCGAAAAATGCGTAATAAACATATCGGTAATTTTTTTTTTCTAGTGCACCTAACAATACTTAATAAAAATTGCTAAGACAAATTACCCGAAAAACTCACAGATTTTATGATACTTGGGAAATTCCATAGCAGGTAAAATTATGAAAAACTCTTTTCACGAAGCCGCGACAGGTATAAGGTGGAAATATGATTTGTTTCCTACTTTTATAACCGCGATTGACAACAAGAACGATTTTTTGACTATGTATTAATAATTAACGTAGGTTTTAGAGCATGCATTTTTATTAGACTACCTGATAAAAAGGTAATTTCCCTATCATTTTTCTGTTAAATCCCAAAAAGGATTAAGTTTGAGGTTGGTCGCCTAGTTGGAAAATTTACCTAATGTAAATTGTATGAAAGGTTAGAAAACAAAATTAAATCCATCAAAGTCATTTTTGAAGCCGAGGTGACACAACAGTTGTTAAGAAACCCTACTTAAAATGCCATCCTTTACTAACGAAGAATACGCCGATATTATCTACGTTTATGGGATGTGCAACGGAAGTTCTATTAGAGCACAACAAAGATACCATCAGCTTTATCCTAACCGAAGAGTACCTAATCCCCGCGTATTTACAAATTCGTTTCGAAGACTTCGGGAAACGGGATCTGTTTCAACAAGACGACCTAACGCAGGAGCTTCAACAGGAAGAATTGCAGTTGATGAAAGAATACTGGAAGCGGTTGCAAATGATCCATCAATCAGCATCAGGCGCTTATCCTTGCGATTTAATGTTTCAACACATAAAATTGTTCGTCTCCTGCATACGGAAAACTTGTATCCATACCACCATACACCTGTGCAGGAACTGCTTCCGAGTGATTTGGAGCCGAGACTTGAGTTTTGCAACTGGTTGTTAGAGCGGAACTTGGATGACAACGGTTTTATAAGCAGAATCCTATGGACGGACGAATCTCAATTTACTAGATATGGGATTACAAATTTTCACAATCTACACACAAGGGGTGCGGAAAACCCACACACAGGGAGAGAGTCATCATTTCAATACAGAGTTAGCGTCAATTTGTGGGCAGGTGTTATTGGAAACAACTTAATCGGTCCCTTCAATTTGCCTCTAACACTGATTGTAAACTAACATTTGATTGTAAAGTTAACTTAATGAAATAAAAAAAAAACATAAGCCAAACACAAGCATTTTTATTCAGAATAATAGGAATTGAACACTATGAATCAAGTTTTTCATAATTTTACCTGCTATGGAATTTCCCAAGTATCATAAAATCTGTGAGTTTTTCGGGTAACTTGTCTTAGCAATTTTTATTAAGTATTGTTAGGTGCACTAGAAAAAAAAAATTACCGATATGTTTATTACGCATTTTTCGCAGAAATGTGTCTTGAAAGTCAAAAAAATGTCATGGACAGGGAAAAAGGATCCGACTTAAAAGCAAATATCTCGAAAGTTAAAAAAGTCATCAGTTTTATTTTAATGCAGTTGAAAGGAGTACTATTTCTTCTAAAATTTAAATCCTAAATGAAGTACCTGTTGTAAGTACTAGCGGAGATATTTTTTTTAGTATGGGTCAAGGTACCTCAAAGTAGGTGTTTTCTTAAATTCCCAATAAGTGGTATCAAAATTTGAGATAGGCGCATACTGTAGAACAATTTTTTTCTTCAAATATACCCAAGAATCTGGTGTCAAAATATTTGCATCGAATTCGGAAACACCCTGTATAACAAACTGCTCTTGTACAGGCAGGTGTTAAAGCCGTCCTGGACATACGGTATACAACTTTGGGGTTATACCAAGCCGAGCAACATGTCCATGTTGCAGACTTTCCAAAACAAGACACTAAGAGCAATTGTGAATGCTCCATGGTATATTAGGAATAGTGATATTCACAGAGATTTAGGAATAGCTACCGTGAGCGAAGAAGTAACAAACTTTGCTCGAAAGCTAAATGCTCGCCTTCATGTTCATTGCGAAATTGAAATGATCCGTACTCTAAACGAGATTCATAACGATGTAAACAACGAGCGACGACTACAAAGACTAAGACCCTTTGATCTAGAATGAATGGCTTAGTAGGTGCATTCACTGGAAAGCAACCTATCCAATGCGATTAGTGGTTTCTTAGCACGTGGAAATCGGGCCTAACCAATATCGGCTACGTCGGTATTATATACCTGCTATAGTGGGCGTATTGATATCTTTGAAAGATTTTGGAGTTTAAGCCTTCGTCCACCCTAATATTCAAAAAAAAAGAAAAAAACATTTTTTCAGAAATAAAGAGTCGAAAATGCATGACGTTTTTCAAAGTGTTGGAGGCCATAACTTTGGAACGGCTTATTGCTTAAAAATCAATGTTGAACACACGTATAAAGCACTCAAAGTAAACTAAGTGCTAAGGTCATATTTCTTAAAAACAGTTTGAGTACTGCCGTTTTGACGCAAAAACGTTTTTTTTCTGGCGAAAAAACGAAATAAAAAAGGAGCTTGTTTTACCGTTTGCGCATAAACCGGTGGCCATAGAATTAAAAAAAACATCCAAAGCAAGTGCTGCTGTTGGGCTATTTGAAATTAGTCTAACGGAAACTGGAAAAACTTCAAAATATTTGTTTTATGGATTTGAAATTTAAAAAATTAAAAAAAAGTTCAAAAGAACGCATGACTCCCCCTCTATCCCCCAAACGGTATTAAGTATAATTTTTGCATTAACGCCGGGCATAGTCCGTCTTCTTAAATTTTATACAAAACTATAGCAGACTTCGTGTATTCAAAAACTTCAAAGATTTAACTGAAAAACCCGAAAACATTTTCGAAAACTATTTTTTAAACATTTCTAGTTCCTTAACGGTTATGACGACCTTGTTTTAATTTGGCTGAAGCATGTAATATTTAAAAGGCAAGCGAACTGCATCAAAAAAAAATAAATAAATAAAAAAAATAGAGTGGCGCAACAGCTCGAGGTGAACCAGGGCCAACTTCTCAACAATGTATGCTGTGTGTGTTACTTTCTCTACATACAAGGGGACCTACAATTTTTTGCCGAATCCGAACGGCACCTTGAGAAATTTTTCAAGACAAATGATACTCTCGGAGGGCTTGTCAGACCCTCGCGGAGGTGGGGACCGTGAAAAAGAACAAGTCTTTTTTTTTTTAGGTGACGATGGCAGGATTCGAACCCAGACCTCCGGCGTAGTAAGCACACACACTAACCACTACGCCACGGCACCCCAACTGCATCAAAAACATTTCGAAATTTCCGTTTTCGACCCTAAGTTCTTAAGCCCATTCAAACAAGCGAACTAAAAAATAGCATATTTTTACCGTTTTCTCAGAAATCCATGTCCATATAATTTGAGAAAAGTGGCAAATGCTAGCACAGTTGTAAAATTGATCAAAAAGTCTAACGGTAATTAAAAATAATAGAAATTGCTGTTTTATGGGTTTTTTTTTTCTGAAATAATCTTCGCTTTTAATCGTATTTTCTTATGATTCTAACAAAACTAGAATAAATTGATTTTAATTTTTAGTCCATGTGTACTATACAAATATTATATGAGTTCGGGCCAACAAACTTTGAGATTTAGTGTTACACGATATAATAGGGTCGGGTATATAGAAGTTTGTCACAGACGAACTCTTGCACATACTCATTTGTTTTTTTATAAATTCATTCGTTTTTTCTCATCTTACGTACGTACGCTACCGATTGTGGGCGTGTCTGTGGGAGAATGTAAAAATTTTATTACCTGTACTGCTTCGGATGACAAGGAGCCCATGCATAAATTTCAGATCTCTAGCTCAGAATTTAAGTGCTACAAACATATGTATGACATGCAGACAGATGGACGGACGGACAGATATGGATCATGCGATTCAGAATTCGGTCTCTGAATAAGTAAAAGTAAAAAGTAATAAGTAAAAAGTAAAAAGTAAAAAGTATAAAGTAAAAAGTAAAAAGTAAAAAGTAAAAAGTAAAAAGTAAAAAGTAAAAAGTAAAAAGTAAAAAGCAAAAAGTAAAAAGTAAAAAGTAAAAAGTAAAAAGTAAAAAGTAAAAAGTAAAAAGTAAAAAGTAAAAAGTAAAAAGTAAAAAGTAAAAAGTAAAAAGTAAAAAGTAAAAAGTAAAAAGTAAAAAGTAAAAAGTAAAAAGTAAAAAGTAAAAAGTAAAAAGTAAAAAGTAAAAAGTAAAAAGTAAAAAGTAAAAAGTAAAAAGTAAAAAGTAAAAAGTAAAAAGTAAAAAGTAAAAAGTAAAAAGTAAAAAGTAAAAAGTAAAAAGTAAAAAGTAAAAAGTAAAAAGTAAAAAGTAAAAAGTAAAAAGTAAAAAGTAAAAAGTAAAAAGTAAAAAGTAAAAAGTAAAAAGTAAAAAGTAAAAAGTAAAAAGTAAAAAGTAAAAAGTAAAAAGTAAAAAGTAAAAAGTAAAAAGTAAAAAGTAAAAAGTAAAAAGTAAAAAGTAAAAAGTAAAATTAAAAAGTAAAAAGTTCCCCTACAATAAAGTTCTGTGTTTATATGTATTCAAAGCGCTATTTTAATAGGTCCAAATTATGTGACTAGGTAACTCACCGCGCGAGTGGTTGGGTACAAAATGCGTCGGGCCCTGGGCAGTTTTTCTTTGTAATCGATGGGTGCCGCGTTGTTCCTCTCGTACGACAGGCTTTTTTACTAGTACCAAATTAGCGACGAAGAAGAAGCGTTTAAAAGAAAAACGAAGTGCTAGCAAGTTGTGTAATTGAAGTTTTAATCAAATGGAAGAATCAATCAAATGAAGAGTTGGTCCCTTAATACTTAATTGGTTGCATATGATATACTTTACGATTTTCCGGCGTTTGAATGGAGTATTCGCCACCTTGAGAAAGACAAAACCTTTCCTGTAAGAACTTTGAAAGACTCTTAGCCCACCTGCAAAGTTCTACAAAGTTCGCATGTAATTTCCCGAAACCGCCTTAGTACTTTTGTGCACGACAAAAAAAAAATAGGCTCGCATATAACTCCTGTCCATACGTTTAATTTAAGCTTAACCCGCTGTCGAATTCATCGTTATATTAAGAACTTGGCGGACATAATTTTTACCTTCGAATGAATGCTTTCAACTTGTCGGTTGATTATGATATTTTCTGGCTATCACATTTTTTTTTGCTCCTGGCTTAAGCTTTAAAAAATTCAATTAATAAATAAATTTAAATTCAAAATTTTTCTTAAAAACCGCTTAAAATGCAAGCATTTCTGTTTTAGAAATTAATCTAGTTTGAATCATCAAAAACGCATGATACCTACGCAACCCTTTACTTGTTTAATGGTGACAATGACGTTTAGACGTCGTTGAATTTAAATTTGATTTTCAAATAGTCGATAAGTTTACCGCACAGCATTGCTGTCCTGTTCCAGGAAATGCATACGGTGTGTGGTGTCGGTCGTTGTGGTGGTCCGTTCCGTGCCGCCACACGGAAGCTACAGCAGCATTTGTGTGCATTTCCGCGGAATGACAGCGGTCGTCAATAGGTGTTGAGCTTGAGGCAATGCATGCACGGTGCACATTACATTTTTAGGTGAATAGCGAAGGCAATTTATCATGCTCCATTTGCAGAATTTCTGCTGTTCGCGAATGAACAATTTTTGCAATTAGGCGTAATTATTGACTTTTATGCACCAGGCTTGAATGGAGCTGACACTGCATTGTAGTATTTCCGACGCACCAAAAACAATGGCATGTCACACTTTTTTGCCTGAAGGCTTTTTGACTTATACGCATAAAAGTACAAATCTAAAGCCTTTGCAATGTTGTTTTTGCTACGCATATTTGCCTCATAAAAGGCTGCTTTATGGAAAATGTATTATTAGGATGTTCTCAGAATCATTTCTGAATAGATATCTACTTTGATGCTACGCACTTCTTGTGTATCTATTGTAATTAAATGTCTATTACACTTGGGTATTATCGTATTTATGCACCTTCTGCGAAATCATTATGCTCTAATGTATTTCTTGTCACGTTCTGATTGTGAGTCAGCAGAGTATGTGTGGTAATATGTGTGAATTCGATATGATATTTTGCCTAAAATCAATATCTTGACCTTGGAATATTATCTTTATGTTGTCTGTACGTTGTTTGTCTATTGGCACTTATGTTTTATTAGGGTGTGTGTCTTATGTTCAATCAAGGTTTTATTAAAATTTTCTTTACCCATAGATTTATAGGGCAGCTCGCTTAATAGACGATACATAGACTTAAATTGAAAAGAAGGCAGTGACTGCCAGTACTGCCGTGTATAGACAAAAGTAGCCTTAGTCCGTAACATTGTCCCCAAATTGTTCAATACTATAATGTTGTTCTAATTTTTCTTTTGACGCAATTCAAAAAAGTATTGTTTGAAGGCATTATACACCGGTGGTTGGCGTCAAATTAAATCTGTTTTCCTGACACGATGCCTACAAAATTGTAGATTTCAAAGATTTTAGTCCTTCACCCTAATTTTTATATGGAAGAAAACGCCAACTTATCGTTCACCAACACTTGGACAGCAGATTTTCAATCGAGCCTTAACATTTTATAGAATAATGATGTTCGAATTCCACACCTCAAAAATAATTATGCGTCATAAAAAAGGTTAGGTAAGATAAGGTTAAACAGGGGCGTGGTGACCTCGCAAAGGACCTCACAGACACTAGGCACCAAAACGGGCCCATCGCGATCAGTGGGGAACCAGTTGAAAATAACATTCAAAAGGCAAAAACAACCTAAACATTCACCGTGAAACAGCCAATTTCCCCGTAAAAGCCAAGAAGGCCTTTGAAGTTTGTGCCGTGAACCTCTTCCAAACTTCCAAAGAAGTATTCCCCTAAAAATATTTTCTGCGCACTCGCGAAATTGCCTCGCATTCGCACAGTATGTGTGCTATATCCTCAACCGCCTGCAGATCACTGCAGAATCGACAAATATCCGTGTCAGAAAACCTGAGCCTCCTTGCGCGTTTCCTCAGGTGACAATGCCCTGTCAGAATTCCCATTAAAGCCCTGATCCCTGATTCGATCCTTTTTCGTCTAGTCGTGGCCATAGGGACCTAGATACCCTGTGTCCAGCCAGACGAGACCACCTTTGGTTGGCCGTCATTACAATTTTCTCCTCAATAGTGCCTCTAACTACGCAGAGGGGTGGTTTGATGTTAGAAACAACACTGTTTCCAAGGAGCCCTCCTTTACTTGCAAGCTCATCAGCTTGTTCGTTACCCTCTTTACCGCAGTGTCCTGGCACCCAGCACAGTCTCACCCGGTTCTGACTGGGCGACAGCCCCTGACTATATCAGATTTGATGTCGATCGATTCCATTGTCTTGAGCGTAGCCTGGCTATCGATGTAAATGGCGATATCTCTGCCGGATATCAATCTCATCTGCAAAAGCTCGGCCGCCCTAAGTAAAGCCAGAACCTCTAATTGGAAGACACTGCATGTATCCGGTAGTTTTGAGCATACATTTAGTTCCGTGTCTTGTGAGTAGATACCAGAACCTGTTCCTTCCCCTGTTTTCGAATCGTCTGTGAAAATTGCAATTTCATTAGGTCTGACAATTGCATTATTTTTCCAGTCTTCCCTCACTGGATAAATGACTTCAAACGGTGTGTCAAAGTTGACAAGGGAGGGAGTTTCATCCCTTAAAGTTGGATTGCCTGGAAGAAGCTCCGACAGGATCGTGCCGTTTCGTAGCTACTGATTCTCTTGAAATAGTTTAAGTTAGTGAGCCGTAGCGCACTATTGCCAGCAAGGTTTTTTATCTATAGATCAAGCGGTGTTAGGTTCAGCAGTACGAAGCCCACCTGTGATAGCTATGCAGGCCGTTCTTTGAACCGCTGATAATTTTCCATAAACTGTTTTTCTGTTTGTTGCTTTCCACCAAACCAAGGCACCGTAAGTAATAATGGGTCTTAACAAATGGGTCTTAACACCACAGTATACAACCAGTGGACCATGGCAGGTTTTAAGCCCCAAGTTTTTCCTACCGTTCTCTTGTAGATAAAAAGAGCATTATATGCCTTTTTGATTCTTTCCCCTATATTAAGATTCCAATTCAGTTTCTTGTCCAGGATTACACCCAGAGACTTCACATTATCCGGTAGTGATAATTCCCTTTCATTCAACTTGGGGAGTTTAAATTGCGGTATCTTGTACTTCCTGGTAAAAAGATCCAGTTCTGTTTTCAAAGGGTAGACACTGAGACCACAGTTTTGGGTCCAGATTGGTCCAGATGTTGATCGCCCCCAGAGCACCCTCCATAATTTAACTTAAGATATTTAAGTACTTTCCATGCACCATTACCACCACGTCATCTGCGTAAGCTATGGCGCTGATACCCATAGGACTTAACTTCTTCAGAATGTTGTTAATAACCAAAACCCACAGGAGTAGAGATAATACCCCACCCTGAGGTGTTCCCCTGATTACAGACATTCTAATCGAGCTTTGCCCAATCGAAGAGTTAATAATTCTATTTGCAAGCATGTTGCAAACCCTGTTCAATGCTAGCGTCTACTAGAGCACTTTCAAGGGCACTACTCTCCACGTTATTAAAGGCCCCTTTAATATCAAGGAACGCAGCCATCGCAAACTCATTACAATGTAGACTCCTCTCTATTTTCCCTACCACCTCATGCAAGGCGGTTTCTGTGGATTTTCCTTTCATATATGCATGCTGCGATGCCATTAGAAAGCCATAGCTGCATCTAGCCGCAATGTGAAGTTCAAGTAGTCGTTCCAGGGTTTTAAGCATAAAGGATGAGTGACTTATCGGTCTAAAGTCCCTTGCTGCCGTATGTCCCTGTTTGCCTGCTTTAGGTTTGCCTGCTTTAAAATCACTCTTAATTCCCTCCAGGCTGAAGAAATATATCTTATTCTTAGTATGTGTCTGAGAATTCCCATCATATTTTGAATTGCCAACTCCGGTGCTCTTTGCAGCATGATTGGGAGAACTCCATCCGGTCCCGGACTGAATTGTCCACCGTTGTCTCTTCCTGTCAATAAGAAATCCTATCTCCTTTTCGGAGAGTGAGATGCTTGTTCTCTCGGATTGCCGAGGCATACCATCCGTTGATGTGGACCCGGGAAAGTGAGTTTCCAACAAAGTTTCGAGAACCTCCTGGCTACTCACAGCCGAGGTTCCATTATTCTTCCTGAGGTAGCTGGGAGCGCAAGATTCTTTTGAGAGCATTTTGCGTAGCCTCGAGGCCTCTTCAATTACTGCGATAGATTCAAAGTCATAAACAAAGAATACATTAAAATCGCAAAAAAAATCTTGATACAAAGACGAATTGGAATTTTTGACCTCATTAATATCACGTTCCAAAAAAAACTTTTCTGTTTGGCTGCATGCAGATCGTTTAAAAAGGATCCCTTAGTTGTAGCAGACCTTATTCAAATTCAAAGGATAACATAAATCGATTTTTTTCCACCCCTTTTTTAACTCAATCGAAAGGCGCAATTCAAAAATGTATTGTTAAAAGGCATACACTAATGGTCGATTATATGGATTATATGGCCAACATATGGAAATTGCTGACCGAGATATATTTTTTTTTGTGAAGTAAAAATAGCTCAATTCTTTTATTATTTTGCCTCATTGCATTCAGTTCAAAGGACATTAACCAAGTAAAGTAGTTGGGAAAACCATCCGAGTATAAATGGGCAAAGGAACTCTATTGAAAACAGATTTCGGATTCCGATGAACCGAAAAATGCAAAAAAGCCAAATAAAATAATTAATTCGACAAAAAGGAAAATAGAACATAAAGAAACAAAATATTTCTTTGATTCTTTTATACTGTCAGCTATGTATGACAGCTTTTATAAGTCCAACGAAGTTTTAATCTACATGAAAGAATTCGTTTGACTGCATTTTCCAGTCCTTCTATGTATCTTCAACTGACATTTCTTTATTATTTAATAAGTAAGTTATATATATAAAAAGCTTCTAAACGCAAAAATAAGTGACCTGAAAACTGAGACTTCATTGCGGATACAAAGCAACCTTCTTTTTTTCCTCTAGAAATTAGTTTTGAGAGCTTTCAATGGTTATCTGATGAAATGGCAAGACCACATTATAAGAAAATTAGTTTAATTAGCTGTTTGCGGCACTTTCTCGCTAGCCCCACAAAAATAAATAACTTTCCTACTTTTATAAGTTTAATGAAACAAGACTAAAATAGAAAATGCTATATGTCAATGGGAACTGGGAGGGGAATATTTTTATGTTATATCGTACACAATTTAAGCGGACGGGAGGAAAATAGACATATCGGGAAATCCAACGAGGACTATGAAGACTGCCATGGTGGACCGGGGTATGAACTAGGAACACTTTTGGTGAAGAAATCCTAAACGTTTGCAAGTTATACGGTCTTACCGTGTTTAATACGATGCTCGTCAAGGAAAGCAGGTACAATGGTGCACCAAATTTCCCTTAAACCACGGGTCAAAGAATGCAAAGTGATCTTGGCTGAAGCGATTGCAACACTACACCGCCTGCTGCTAACCGTCATTTTTTCATTTTTTGGTGCACCAAATTTCCCTTAAACCACGGGTCAAAGAATGCAAAGTGATCTTGGCTGAAGCGATTGCAACACAACACCGCCTGCTGCTACCCGTCATTTTTTCAAAGAAGAAAACTACCAGCAAAGGTTTCCAGTACAATTTAGATAAGGAAGGAGATGAAACAATTCTAAACACGATGCAAAACTACCTCTGTAACATCATTGATGAAAACGAAGATAAAGAGTGTAGAGTACAAGATATGCGGGATGACCTACAGCGACTGTGCATAGACAAAGGCCAAATCACTCCTAAGCTCTTCAAAAGGCCACTACAATCAGGTCAAAGAAACATGGTGGTGATTGGATGAGGTGAAATTAGAGATAAGTGAAAAGAAAATGACCCTCAAGGCATGGAAGAAGTGCTCCTTGAACAATAGAGATGAAAAGCTTCGCCTGGAATTGGAATATAGACACCGCAGCAGTCTCGCTAAGAAGAAATGCGCCCAGGTTCAAGCAAAAAGAATGGCTGGTCTGTACCGGGAGTTGGGAGACTTTTCTTCCCCGGCTGCTGATAAAACCAGGCCATACTTGACCTACAACAAAGCACCTTGAATACGCGGGCCACAATCTTCAAGATTGCCGCGCAGAGGAGGAGAAACGCACAGGAGATTGGTTCGCCAAAATTCATCCACAATGCTCAGGGGCAGCTGCTTGTGGATGACTACAAAATTCTTCACAGGTGGCTGCGGTATTGTGTTGGACTTTTTAATGAACCGGGAAGAAGTACCAGACCGGGAAGAAGTACCAGACGTTACAGTCGAAGATTTTGGGAAGGCGGTTAAGTAGTTAAGTACTCCAAATAGCGAAAAGCGGTGTGGTCGGATTAATGCCCCCAGAGTTCTGGAAAAAATGGCAGACAGTGGATCCAGTTGGCTCAGGACCTTCATCTCCAAACTAATAAGAGCGGATCCAATACCTAATCAATGGAGGAAAAGTGATCTACTTCCTTAGCACATAAGAAAAGGTAATATACGGAGCTGTGACAATTATCGTTCTATGTATGTATGTAATTTATTTAGCTTTAGGAGCCATTTAGTTATACATTTAACAGTTTTATGATTAAAACTAAAATTATAACTACAAAACAAAACATGTCTCATATGATATAGGTTAAATAATTTGTAATTATTAAATCGATTTTGCATATTCAATTAGCTTTCTTTTAAATTCATTTAGATTGTGTTCGTTCTTAATTTCTCAATGAAGATTGTTAAAGCCATTAAAGCCCACATAAAAAATAGTTCTTTGGCCTCTTGTGGTTCTTGAAAATTCTCTTCTGAGGTCCCCATTATTTCGAAGATTGTATGGCACAATTTCGTTGTACGTAAATTTTCACATAAATAACCAGGTAACATATTGTTTTTAATTTTACATATATACAAATACCATACATAGATAAAAAAAAGTCGTTGATTTACATTTAATCATTTTAAAGCGTTAGGCATAGAACTTATTGGTGTGTATCTATTACATTTTTAGATAATACGCGTAACTTTGTTTTGCAATAATTGTAATCTATCTTTATAAGTTTGGGGACACTTATACAATAAACTAGAACAATAATCAAAGTGAGGCTTTATCAGTACATTAGATACTGTTACTGCAGTACTCGTAGATACGTTTTCTTTTATTTTTTACTCAACACACCAACTTTTTTAGATACTTTTTTACATAAAAAGTCTATATGATCTTTAAAGGAAAGACTTTCATCCAATACAATACTAAGATACTTTATTTGGTCGACTTGTTCAATAGTTTCATTATTAATGGAAACATTTACATTAACATTCAACAAACTTACAGGATTGCAGCAAAAGATCATGTACTTAGCTTTAGCAAAGTTCAGCACCAGCCTATTCATTTTCAACCAAGTATCTATTCTCTCCAGGTCTTTGTTTAGTTTTTCCATGCAGTCCACAATGTCTTTACCAGAAATGTGAAGTAGTCCATCATCAGAAAACAGGATCAATTTCGAGAACATAATCAATTTTTTAATATCGTTTATAAATAATAGGAATAACAATACTCTCAGAATAGTGCCTTGTGGTATTCCTACGTTAACCCGGATTGGTGCCAATATTTCTCCATTTACCGAGGTTCGCTGCGTAAGGCCCGACACGATAAACCATTTAAGTTCAACGGATTTTATGCCGTAGCAATTTAACTTTTTAAATAAAATTTTATGGTTTACCGTATCAAAAGCCCGTTTCAAGTCCAGAAATATTTTTTTCATCGATCTTCCTCTCCAATCATTAGTTACAAGGTTTAAACATGTTTCACAAGAGTGTTTCTCACGAAACCCCGACTGATGAGCTTCCAGGATGCAGGTAGGCGTTCCAGAAGTTGCATAGAAACAGTTTTTTCAAGAATTTGTTTGAAGATGCCCGAACTTTACGAGGTGTTTATTATTCTTACCATCACTGGGCCAACTAAGCAGAGGGCGTCTTTCATCATTTTGGCACTCATAAAGTTAAAGTCGCATTTGTTGTTGATTTTGTTTATTGCACATCTTACAGTTTCTAAGTCTACTAAGCTGAACTTTAAGTTTATATTGCGCTCTTCGATTAAATTTATATAATCACAGTATATCAGAGATCGGGTTATTTCATTTATTGACTCAACAAAAAATTTATTGAATTTTTTCACATAATATTGCACTTTAATTATCACAGAACCATCTTCCATTTGAACCTCTAAAATTCTTTCAGGACATTTCTAAAACATATATTTCTTTAATTTTTGCCACATATCTTTTAGCGAGTTTGCATTATCAATTTGTCTTTTTATGAAGTGGGATCTAGATAACCGAATTCGTTACGACACCACGCACTGACGTCATTGCTCAGAAATGCCTGCCTATATAAATTTATTTTCGTAAGCTTTGCAGATCTGAGCTCACTACTAAACCATTGGGCGTTAACATATGGCACTTGTTTTTCATATACCATTGATCCAACTCCTTTTTTTAGGTTTACTACAAATCGCTCACAGAGGGTACTTAAACTATACGGATGATCACAATTAAAACTGACAAATAAGGGTATCTCCGATAATCTTGAAAGAAAAAGGTTTCTGTTGTACGCGCAGTATATTATCTTCTTCGTATCTTTAGTCTTATATTGATTATTAATTACTATATTAATGGTTTCGTGATCACTTATTTTCAAATTTATGTCAACCCTTGCACTAATGTTATTACAATGTTATCACATAATCGATCAACGTTTTTGAGTTGTTTGTTATTCTAGTTGGTTCGTTTATGGCCATGCGTAGACCATGGTCGTTAATTATGCTTGAAATGCGTCGCGTGTTTGTGTCAGTAGAATTAAAACAGTTTATATTCATATCTCCTAATATAATGATGTTGTTTTTCATGATGAGTCAAGTAATCAATCCAGTTTTCCAACTCATTACAAAAACCACTTTTTGACGACCGCTGACTAGGAGATTTGTATATTGCACAGGATAGTTTTCATATTGCACTTTTAAGATTAAACACCAATATTGCATAGCAGCTTTATATTTTTTTAGTAACGCGACACTTTAAATTAGCTCTGACATAGACAACCACACCACCAGTTTGGCTAGATTCATTTGCGCAAATAAATGGAGGGTGGTACCCCTCCAGTTGGAAGTCACATAATTCATCATTCTCAGTAACGTGCGCTTCAGTAGTTACTACAATGTCTAAGCATTCACAGTGTACCAAGCTTTCCAGCTCGTCAAAGTTGTTTGAGAGACCCTGTTCGTTAAAATAAATACACCTTATGGCATTAAGTTGCTAATAATCAGTCCTCTCTTCTGCAATTTTTAGTTTTCTTTTGAAAACTGGACAATTCCATTTTTAGTTTGGTTTTCGTATTATTACAATTAATACATTTAATTTGGACATTTGTATAAACTTTTACATCATGGTTACCCGCACAATTTAACAATTCCCTAACTTTAGCACTGGAAAAATTTTTTGCTTTATCGTTAAGACCACAGCAATTAAAACACCCAAGTACAATTGAACGCTCATTAACTTTACATTTGTCCCATCCAATACTAACTTTAGTACTATTCATTACTTTAGCATAGGCAACACTGTCCATTTCCACTATTGCATTATAGCACTTGATTTTTGGTGACAGGTGCACAAAAGGTAGCAAATGACACAATTATTCAGATCATTTTGCTTCTTGAGTGATCTTTCTACCTCTTCCTCACACAACTTCTCTTTCATTCCAACTTGTGGCTTACTTCTTGCCGGGATCTTAACACTGTAATTGTCACTGTTTTTTTCCTTAAATTCATTTTTTATTTTTTTTTACTGACTTCTCATCACCTTTTATTAATACCGCACCATTCTGTATATCCCTTACATCACTTATTTTTAAAGATAAATTTGTTGGGTCGATAATGTGTTTGATTGCCTATCTTGTTATATTATTGTTTTGGTTTACTCTTGGTTTGATGATAATGATGTTTTCTTTTTCTTTCACTTTATCCGCGTATGTTTTTGTTTCGCTTGTATTGTTGATGTTTTGGTTGATTCTTTGATTAGTTTTATTTCCTGCACTTAATTATCTTTTATTTCTTTGACACTTTTTATTGCATTATTATTTCCACTTTCGATTCTTTTTACATCTTCGCACATCTTGGCACTCTACTCTTTGAAGTATTCACTGTATTAACGTATTTTTGCAATTCCTTTTACACTTTTTTCACACGCGCCCTGGGCAGCCTTCATATTTTTTTAGCCTATCAGTGTATCTGGTTTCGATCGCCTCCAATAGAGATTTTATCTAGGTTTCTATCACACACAATGAAGATCGTCGAGCGGGTACTAGATAGTCGACTGGTGAAAAATAATAAGCCAATGATGCAACCAATGATGCAATCCAAAGTATAAGGATCGTAATGGAAAAACATCGTGGTGCCATTAAGGGTTGCGTATATGGTGCTGCTGGATTTTCTGATATGGGTGAGGCTAAGAAAACGAGTAGTTCCGAAGCGTCGTGAGTCCTTTGCTTTTCATTTTAGTCCTTGTTTTCTGCTTGAAGGAAAACCGACGGACCCGAAAGCACATCAGTTATTCTTGGCTGACGATAGGGCTTCCTTCAGGAATGCATGCAGAAGGTCAAACATACCTGCAGCGAGCACTTGAAATGTGGGTGGATGTTTTGGAGGGGCTTGGTATCGTATTAGTCAAAAGAAGACAGAATACCTATGTGCTGCCCATTTTCTGGCCCACCCGAGCCTATTCCAGATACTTAATGAATGGAAATGTGCTTGGCCTGCCGGTATATTATAAGGTCAAGTCGGCGTATACTCCAGCGGACCATTACGAATGCCATAGAGTGGGAGGGTTACAATCCATCACTTCAGATCATAACCTCGCGCCTCAAAGAAGAAGGAGAAGAACAATAAATTTTGTTGTAAGCAACTTAAGTTGGCAAGTAATGTTCGTAGACTAGGATTGTGAAAGTTGTAGGCTTGTGAAAGTTCTTCAGAGGAACAGACCAAGCAGACTCGCTTCAATACTCAAACCTGATGGCACCTACACTGAGACCAAGGCGGAGACCTACAGTCTTCTCCTTGAGACTCACTTCCCGGGAAATCAGGTCACCACGTGCTCTTCAGTGGTACCGGCAACGGTGGCCATTGCAGAACCAGCGAACACAACGCGGCTTAACTGGTACATTGCATCTAGAGTGGTGACTGATGACGCTCTCAAATATGCTATTGCATCTTTTGAGAGCTTTAAGTCACCTGGTCCAGATGGAATCTACCCGGTTATGCTGAAGCAAGGTTTAGGTCAGCTGTTGCCCACGTTGAAAAGAATTTTCACTGCGAGCCTTGCCTTGGCTTACATACCCACCCTTTGGCGTATGGTTAAAGTCGTTTTCATACCAAAACCTGGTAAGTCAGACTATAGCCTAGCCAAAAGCTTCAGACCCATAAGTCTGTCTTCCTTCCTGCTGAAAAGCTTAGAGAGACTGGTTGAGCTGCGCGTGCGCAAAGTTGCTCTTCGTTTGCACCCTTTTTCTGAGATGCAACACGCTTATCAGCGCGGATAATCCTGCGAAACTGCGCTTCAAAACCTTGTTGGTAGGATTGAATGTGCTCTTGACCAGAAGAAGTACGTGCTGGGCGTTTTCGTCGATATTGAGGGTGCTTTTGATAACGCGACGTTTGATAGCATGTGCAACTCAGCCAGACAACATGGTGTAGATGAAACATTAGTTCAATGGATTAGGGCAATGCTAATGAACAGGACGCTGATAACCGAAGCAGATTGTGGCAAGTGCGTCATAACTGGGGTAAACAGGGGCTGCCCGGAAGGTGGTGTTCTGTCTCCCCTTTTATGGTGCATGGTTGTAGACTCTCTACTATTGGCTCTCAACCTTCCTGGAACCTACACACAGGCCTACGCGGATGATGTCGCCGTTCTTTCTGTCGGCTCAAACCTAGGGACTGTTTGCTCTCAGGCGCAGAGATCCCTGGACTTGATCGATGATTGGTGCACAAGGAAGGTTGTTCTCTTTACGAGAAGGAGGAAGGTCACTGGTCTGACTCAACTAGTGCTTAAAGGTGCCACTATCCAGATATCCGATGAAGTCAAATATCTGGGAGTAATCCTTGATAGAAAACTTCTATGGTCCAAGCATGTTGAATCCAAAACCGAAAAAGCATTGTCCGCCTTCTGGCAGTGCAGAGGCACTTTTGGCAAGACATGGAGCTTAACTCCGAAAAGGGTCCTCTGGATCTATACTGCCATGGTTAGACCACTCCTCTCATACGCATCGGTTGTTTGGTGGAACAGGCTTTCGCGGAAACGTGTTACTGCCTCTTTTGCCAAACTCCAAAGAACGCGCTTGTCTTGGCTGCACAGGGGCCTTCCCTAGCACGCCGGGCTCTGCTCTAGATGCTTTGATGAACCTCCCCCCCTTGATATATTTATCATGGGGTGTACGCTGACAACCATCTTTCGCTTAAAGAAAGGTGGTTTTTGGTACCACACGCATTGGAATTTTGAAGAACTTGTTCGAGAATTGTCCTTTGACCCCTGTCTTATGGAC
Organism: Neoascia interrupta; assembly: GCA_947623515.1. Classification (NCBI taxonomy): domain Eukaryota; kingdom Metazoa; phylum Arthropoda; class Insecta; order Diptera; family Syrphidae; genus Neoascia; species Neoascia interrupta. Next base: position 178,454,931 of record OX392462.1, read on the forward strand.
ATGCCCTCTGACGCAATGACCCCAGAAATCCTTTTGCGACAAAATTACCAAGTCAACTTTCCTCAGGTAATGGAATGGCTTCGGCCAGACTCTGAGCCAGGGAAAGAATGCCATTGTATTTTCACGGATGGCTCCAAAACCGGACAGGGGTCTGGTGCTGGAGTCTTTGTAGAAAGCGAGAACATTAGACTCCACTGTCCCTTAGGTAAATATGCATCTGTCTTCCAAGCGGAGATTTTTGCTATCCTAATGGCTATGCGCTATATTGTGACTATCAGGTGGAGGGCAAGAAGCATATGTGTTTGCAGTGACAGCCAAGGCGCTCTAAATGAGGTTTTCTCAGGACCCGAACCTGCTTTAGGCCTGCCTGTATCTGTTGTCACGTCTGCCATTGATACTTGGGTTTCTCGTGAGCACAGGGCTCGTTGGGGTGACTGCGATGGGTGCAGACAGACTAAACGACTACGCCCGGACATCTGCGAGGGGTCAGCGTCTTTTCTTCTATCTCTTAGGAGAATCGATTGCAGACTTCTTGTAGGTGTCCTTACCGGCCACCAAGCTTTTGCTAGACACTTGAATGTGTTAGGCTTAAGCGAAACCACCACCTGTCTTGCCTGTGGAGAGGACGACGATGCAGCGGAACACTTTCTCTGTAGTTGTCCTGCCTTTGCTGGCATCAGGTGGCGGATCTTTGGGGCTGACGTGGTGAGTGCCAAACACCTAAGCTCTTCATCACTGAAGCTCCTTCTCATCTTTCTTCGAAAGACGGGTAAACTAAATACATTAATGTAAGGTGTCTGCATGGTAGTACAATGGACCAGTAGTTGTGTCTGAGTGCTCCATCGGATAGTAGCAACCTCCAACAAAAACGTAAAACGTAATGTTCGTAGACGCGTTTCAGTGTGAAATTTTTTGCAGTACCCAGTTTCTTTTTTGTCTTGTTTGAAAAAATGCCGACAAAATTTCAGGTCGATTTACAACCCAATATTTGACATGGAAATATTTTTATGAAAGGTATGGAAAATCCTAACGTTAGTTGCTTGACCGAACTTATCTTTTTCGTCGTAATATGTTGAGGAAATAAATGATAAATGATAATAATTAGCTTAGTTTTATGAGCATGAAATCTAGTTCCTATTATTTTTAAGGGCGTTTTCAGGAAATTAATTATTTTTAGGCGCTAACTTCCACAAACTTCCGCGTGATACGTAACAATTAATTGGCATACAGTGTACGAAGTCCCCAAAAAACTTAGGGATTTATTTTAACAGGATCTTTCCTTTAACATGAGTTAGATAGTGACTACATGAAACCAAAAACCAATGAAGCCTCCCGTATAAATTCTTGATTAACAAGCAAACCAAATTAAGAAGACATAAATCTGCACCCTTGGTGATTTCTCCCACAACCTCCTTCTTACGGTAGCTCTAGAGAAAGCAAACTATACCAATCCAACTTAAAGAAAATAAACGTTAAACTCTTCTCTACCAAATAAATCGCGTTATTATAGGTATACTTTCCGCTGGCGCTGCCTCAAAACGTCCTTCAAGCATCCGTATAGGTCATACCTTTTGGGAATGAAATTCCCTACAACATTAGAGTCGCTTGGCGAAGTTTACTTTGTATAGCGTAAAAGTTGGGCTTCTTAGTTTGTATTATTGTACCTTCCGTATTCAGAGTGCGAAATTAAATCGATAGGGAGCTTTTCGCCAGCTAGATATCCTTCAACCCTACACCACCGGCAGGCAGCATGCAAATCAATTAAGACCAACTTTAATGATTTCAAATAATTTCAAACAATTCATTTTGGTAGACCCTCGGATATTTTACCAAAGAACAAAAGAAAAAAAAAATCTTCGGCTCCTTCAAGGGTATTTCTCACGAAATTAAATACCAGTCCCGCTATATTAATGACATTGAAGGCAACGACTATAAGGAAAATGTAAAAATTAACTCGCGAAAAAAAATCATTATTAATAGAGCCTTCTAAGGTTCCTTCCTAGTATTTAATTTTCCTTTGTTGAAATCATTGATCGGTTTATGAAAAGCTCATTGATAACAGAGCATTATAAACTCCTTAAATCATTTCGGTACTGTGGCAACCAATCGCTTGTAGCTGCTATGGCATTTAATAGATTCCTTCAAGTGGTTTTGTGAAAGCAAAGGCGCAGTTCTGCAAAAAGGAACACGTTTAATAAAAATGTGAAAAGCTTCAAGCCTTCTCATAAGACCATTAGCTTGGGAAGTAATTTTTTTACTCTAAAAAGGCACCTGTAATTTAAGCAGGTAAATAGGTATAGCTATATCATGGGTATTGGTATTCTGTGGAATAATATGGATGTACGTTCCATTTGTTGGCAAGTTAAGTACACTTTAATGGCAGATTTTATTGCCTATTAAGGAAGTTATCTTTCTGTTGTATATGGGTATTTCGGTAACCTTGTGGGTGTGGAGACCGAGTGAACAATTATGAAAAGTATTAGAGTGTCTCGATTTTACGAGAATTCAACACCAGGGACTCTTGTAGCCACTTGTTTCTAAGACAGAACTGCTATGTCTGCGGTATTCATACAAAAAATGAATATATGAATCATTCTGTTTCAACCACTTATCTAAGCCGGCAGGGATTCAGGTAAAGTGTCTTACAAGTAGGTACTTTAGAGGGAAAGAGTTAAAATGAAGGATCTTTTAGGCTGCATAGCTACTTGCTTCACACAGCTAGGCTCAGATTTCAGAGTCTGCTGTTTGAAGGAAGCGCTTGCGAATGATAAAAAATAAAGAAATGCGTTTTGTTCAACTCAGATTAAGATAGGCGGAAATCGTCCTTATTCTAGGTTGCATTGTGGTATACCATCTAATGACTTCAGTTTTTTCTTAAAACATTTTGCTTACCATAAGTGCTTATAACCTGGTACGTGATAATGCAAAAAAATGCAAGTAGTCGAAGAAGAGAAAAAAAATAAAAACTTTGTACCGATTAGACTTCACCGCTAGAGGACGATAAATTGGGTAAGCTGTAAAATTTTCTATTTTATTATTTTTTTATATTGCACCTTTCATCGTTCTTCGATTTTTTGGGTGTTGTAAGAATAAACCAGGAACATCAAAAGGTCATTGTTGGGATATCATCATAGTGGTGGGGAAATGCCTTGAAGATACTTACTTACTTACTTAAGGTGGCGCTTCAGTCCGGGGTGGACCTGGGCCTCAGCCAACAAGCTTCGCCAGCCAGCTCTGTCTCTAGCTAGCCGTCTCCAGTTTCGCACGCGAAGTTGGCTGAGGTCCCCTTCCACTTGCGTGCGCCACCTGAGTCTCGGTGCTCCTCTACCGCGTCGTCCCTGCGGTGTGGATTCGAAGATTTTCCGGGCCGGGGCGTTGGTGTCCATCCGCTCTAGATGACCCAGCCATCGTAGACGTTGTGTTTTGACTCTTTTGGCTAGGTCGGTATCGCTGTAAAGCCCGTACAGTTCGATGTTATATCTCCTCCTCCACTCTCCGTCTATGCAGACGGGACCGTAAATCGTCCGAAGAATTTTTCTCTCGAAGCAGCCTAAAGTGTTTTCATCCGCCTTTGACAGGGTCCATGCTTCTGCACCGTAAAGCAGGACTGGGATGATGAGGGTCTTATACATGGACACTTTAGTTGCTCGAGAGAGGGCTTTGCTACTCAATTGCCTTCTTAGCCCAAAGAAACAGCGATTGGCAAGAGTTATCCTTCGTTTGATTTCAGCGCTGGTGTCATTGTCTGAATTGATAGCGGAACCCAGGTAGACAAAGTCCCTAACTACCTCAAAGTTATAGCTGTCGATGGTGATGTTTTGTCCAAGACGTCGGTGTTGGGTGTCTTTTCTTGATGACAGCATATACTTGGTTTTGCCCTCATTGACTGCTAAACCCATATTCGCCGCTTCCGTCCCAATACTCACGAAGGCTTCACTGACATCACGCTTTGTTCTACCGATTATGTCAATGTCGTCTGCGTATGCAAGTAGTTGAACGGACTTTTGAAAGATTGTACCTCTGGTGTTGGCGCGAGAGTTCTGCACAATTCTCTCAAGTATGATGTTAAAGAAGTCGCATGACAGCGCGTCGCCTTGTCTAAATCCTTTTTTGACATCAAAGGGGTCGGTGAGGTCTTTGCCGACCTTGACGGAACAGCGTGAGTTTTCCATCGTCATCCTGCACAGACTGACGAGTTTGGCAGGGATGCCAAAACTAGACATTGCGCTATATAGCTCGTCTCTATAGATGCTGTCATACGCGGCCTTGAAATCGATGAAGAGGTGGTGTGTATCGATTTGGAATTCCTGGGTTTTCTCCAAGATCTGCCGCAGTGTGAATATTTGACCGATGGTGGACTTTCCTGGCCTAAAGCCACACTGATATGTGCCTATCAGATTGTTGACAAACGGCTTCAGGCGTTCACACAGTACAGCAGAAAAGATCTTGTATGCGATGTTAAGAAGACTTATGCCTCTGTAGTTGGCACAACTCAGAGGGTCTCCTTTCTTCAGGATCGGGCAAACAATGCTAAGGTTCCATTCGTCGGGCATGCTTTCTTCCGACCATATTTTGCAGATGAGCTGGTGCATGCTCCTAACCAGCTCATCGCCAGCGGATTTAAAAAGTTCGGCAGCTAGGCCGTCTGCTCCGGCTGCTTTGTTGCACTTGAGCTTAGACACAGCTACTTTCACCTCCTCCAGGTCGGGTGGGCGGTATCGTTCGTATGCTTCGTCGGTAACGTCTTCGCCCGGGTTGAATGGTTCGTTCTGCCTGACAGCGGTATTTGGTTCGTCCTCGCCGTTATACAGTCTGCAGAAGTGGTCTTTCCAAATCCTCAGCACCGACTGCGATTCTACAACGATGTTCCCTTGATGGTCCTTACAGGCTTCAGTTCGAAGTTTATACCCTTGGCAGGACCTTTTGATCCTTTGGTAAAACTTTCTAACCTCATTCCTGTTGTAACATCTCTCTATCTCTTCAACCGCGCGCTTCTCGTGCTCTCTCTTTTTCCTTCGGAGAAGCCGGTGCTCCTCTCTCCTCCTTTGCTCGTAGAGCTCGCGAGCAGCTCTAGTCCTTCTGTGCAGCGCCGCTTTGTATGCTTCCTGTTTAGCTGCATGTGCTTGCCGGCATTCATCGTCAAACCAGGGGTTTCGTTGTGGTCGCCGTGTGAAACCCAGCACTTCAGAGGCGGCGTCTCTGATGGCATTTTGGCAGTGTTGCCACTGGCTATCAATACTTGATGCTGGTTGCATAGGACTTCGTAGAAGGTTTTGAGAGACCCGGTTGGAGAAGGACCTGGCGATCTCTTGCGATTGTAGTCGGCCGACGTCAAACTTCCTCACAGTATTTCCATTACTTGGCGCTGGTCGGGATATCCGCAGCCGTACCTTGGCTACAACAAGGTAGTGATCCGAGTCAATGTTGGCCCCCCGGAAAATTCGGACACCCATGATACTGGAGGAGTGCCTTGTGTCGATCACAATATGGTCAATCTGGTTGACGGTTGATTGATCGGGAGATCTCCATGTCCCTTTGTGGATTTTGAGATGCGGGAACTGTGTACTAGCTACCACAACGTGTCGCCCCGCAGCAAAGTCGATCAGCCTGAATCCGTTATCGGAGGTCGTGTCGTGCAGGCTATGCTTTCCGACAGCACGACCAAAGATGCCCTCCCTTCCTAGCTTGGCACTGAAATCGCCTAGGACAATCTTAATGTCGTAGCTAGGGCATTGCTCATAAGTTTCGTCCAGGAGCTCGTAGAACATATCTTTGGTCTCGTCATCTTTCTCCTCTGTGGGGGCATGTGCGCATATCAGGCTAATGTTGGCGAATTTAGCCTTGATGCGGATCGTCGCGAGGCGCTCGCTTACAGGGTTGAAGCTCAAGACTTTTTGCCTAAGTCTGCCTCCAACAACGAAACCACATCCAAATAGGCGCTGTCTTTGATGCCGATAGCAGTCGCCGTAGTAGATGTCGAAGTTTTTCATCCTTCTTTTGCCCGGCCCGTCCCACCGCATTTCTTGGATGGCAGTAATGTCTGCCTTGCAGTCGTTAAGGGCCTCCGCTAGTTGCTCGGCTGCACGTGGTCTGTTAAGGGACCTAACATTCCACGTGCAGATCCGGAGCTTGTTGTCCTTTTCTCGTTTGGATTGGTCATCAACAGTAAATTCGTCCGAATCCTCGAAGATAGCAAGTTCATAAAGTTTGTCCTCAAAATTGGGGGTAAATTATGTAGCTAACTGAGTCTAATAATCAAATTCGACAATAATCTTTTGGTATGTATGATGCACATGTTAAGCTTGCGAACGCGAAAACATGACTCAAACCTGCCACATGAATTTTATTCTGCCGCATGCTATAACAAAGGTATTCACATCTTCATGTTGGAACAATGAAGATAATTCCCTGCTTAAAGTTGCTTACGAGGCGTGTTCAACGCCAAGTCAACGCCAAAAGAACCGGCACATAGCAGAGTGTGCTCCAGTCTGCAAGAAAACTTTAGGGCGACTACCATTGCATTCCTATTTCTTAGCCCTGAAAAATGCCCCGGTAATTCTGGAGAAATTGAGCCGAATGTATTGAATCATGCTACCGAATTCCAGATGCAGCATCGACTGACTTTATACCTTCGAACTTTTGCAAGCTTACACCGCCTTTGCAATTTCTTTAAATTTATCCTAGACGAAATATTGAGACAGACCAGTGTCAAAATAGAATACATTCTTTCCTCTGACGATGCCTCAAACCACCAGCAGTTGGAAGTGATGGATTATAACCCACTCTACTGCACTCCTAATGGTCCGCTTGTGGGGTACGCCGATTCGACCACAGAATATACTGGCAGGCCACCCGGTTTTGGATCTCTTCGTCACTGAGGCTAAATAAATGCTGTTGTCGTTGCATTTGTGTGATTCAGGAATGTTTATGGCTTCCTTTTGTTTCGCAATTGCGTTGGAATTGTGATTGACGTTGCCTTTTTGACAGAGTTCGTAGGATCTCTCCTTTGAACATGGCAATAACAACAGAGCCGTTCGTCTCCATTTTCCTGGAGATAGCTTTTTCATGTAAAGCATGGAGGCTTCCTTGGATCCTTGCACTTCTTATTCTATATCGCTTTGTTACTCCTGCTGCCATGCAAATCATCTTCATCTCATTCATTACTTATACGCTGTCCAACATACGCACAACTGCGGTGTAGAGCCTTCCTTTTAGATAAGAGATAATGACAGAAGATGACTTTTCTCGCCACTTCATTCACCTTACGCTTAAGCGATGATTGATGTCGTCATCACAGTTGGCTTTGCTCATATATCCCAGGTAGTTAAACTTTTAACACTTGGAAAGCACATCTTCATTCATTAGGTGCCTGGAATTTTCTCGGGTGGGTCAGATAATGGGCCAGTCTGAATGGACAGCATCTGTCTTCTTTTGGATGATAAGATACCCAGCCCCTCCAAGTACTCGCCGCAGGGAAGTATGATCTTCCTTTTATGATGGCCCCATGGTCAGCCAAGAATAATGATGTACTTTCGGGTCCGTCAGTTTTTCTCAAAGTTGACAATCAAAGACAACAGTGAAAAGCGATGAACATAGAACGCTTCCCTGGTGTACACCGACTTAAATTGGGAACTTATCAGTGAGTCCCAAAGGATATCTTACTCTTGTCTTTGCTCCATCGTACATGTCTATGATCACGTAGGTAGGCTTCTGAAACTCCTCGTTTTCTTAGCGCCACCCAAAACATCAGATCTCGTGGTAGTCTATCGAAAGCATTTTCAAAACCAACCGGTGCGCGCCATATACCGATCTTTAAGGGCATCACTTTGTCTTTCCATTATGATCCTTATACACTTTGATAGTCAATCAATCATAGTAGTTGATTTGCCCGCAAAAAAAACGCACTCGTCCTCAGAAAGCCTTTATTTTCCTCAGTCGATTATCGGTAGTGGCCGCTCGACAATCTTCATAGTGTGGGACATCAGCTTGATAGAACGGTAATTGTCACATATTTGTGTATCACCTTTTCTTTGAACAAAGGAAGAAGATAACTTTCCCAACACTGATTAGGCATTGGATCCCCTCTTATAAGTTTGGATGATCATCTGGAGCCCCTGTTTATAATTTTTTTCCAGACTTCCGATGGTATCTGATCCGGCCCAACTGCTCTCCGTTTTTTGGAGTACTTAGCCACCTTCCCAACTTCTTCGACTGTGATGCCTGGTACTTCTTTCCGGTTAGAGGTATATTTCTTCTGCAAAGTGTTGCCTGGGAAACTGCCCATTCAAAAGTCCCTCACAATACTGCCGCCACCCGTGAAGACTTTTGTCGTCATCCGCAAGAAGCTGTCCCTGAGCATTGTTGATGAACTTTGGCGAATGATCTCCAGGGCGTTTCTCCTCCTCTGATTGGAAATTTAGTAGATTTTAGCCCCCTTATTTAAAGTTCTTTGCTAAAGATCCTGTGGGGCCTGGTAATCAGTGGGAGAAAAAACTTCCTCCAGTTTCTGATACATTCTCTTTGCTTGAACCTGGGCTCACTTTCTCCTAGTGAGACTTCTGAGGTGTCTACCTTTCAATTCTAGGCGAAGCATTTAATCTCTGTTGTTCGACGAGCACTTCTTCCATGCCTTGAATGCCGCTTTATTTTCACTTGTCCTAGTTTCACCTTATCTGAGCACCACAATGTGTCTTTAACCTGTTTGCAGTGGCGTTTTGAGGTCCCCGGGAGTGATTTGGCCTTCTCTATGCACGTTTGCTGTAGGTCCTCCCACACATCTTGTGGTCTGCACTCCACATCTTCGTTTTAGTTAACGATGTGATAGAGGTAGTTTTGCAGCGTGCTTAAAAATGCTTCGCCCTTTTCCTTATACAAATTGGATCTGCTGATTCTCCCAGATACCTTTGCTTGCTTAATTTTTTTTTATGGTTCCAGGCGGTGTTGTGAAGGAAGAAAAGGTCAGAGCTATAACCGATGAAAATAGGTTGGCTAGGATACCCAAGTAACACAGAAGCTCTTGCTTTGGCCACCGTTACGTTTCCAGCACCACATCATAAAACCTTAGGTTCTTGAAGTTGGTTTTATACAAGTAACGGAGCATCTTACAAAACCCCTATAAGGATGATTTGACACTTTATAGAACTTAATTTTGGGTGCAGAAAGGGCTCTAATTCGGTTCTAGCTCTAATTTTAGGCACACACACTTTGAGGTGTTTACCTTTTACTGTCATGGTGTGGTTTTTATTGTAGTAAGGTACACAAACATTTCTATCTTATTCTTTGAAAGTGTTGATGTTTTTGCTTCGTTCGTTACTTCGTTCATATTAAATGGTGATGAAATTAATGAGAAAGCCGAGTGCATTTAATTTGCAGAAAACAAGGTGCACATCTTGTTTCTTCGAATGATTTATTAAAATAGGACGAAAAGAAACAATGCTCTTCTTGAAATATTAAATATAACATAAAATAAAAAGGTGTGCAAGGTTTTATGTAGAGGCCACATAGCACCGTTGTAACACTTAAGGTGTTCTGCATTGCCTTTTAGAAACTTTGGGTTCTATGTAGCACTGTCGAGCTTCATGTAGAACTATTATAAGGTTTTGTGTTTTCTGTCAAACATGGCGCTTATTTATTTAGGGTTGCCATCACTCTCTTTTCTTTTAGGATATACGTTATTTCGACTACTTGAAATTATTGACATGGCAGACGTTAATTGAAATATATATTTTACAGGCTGTTTTTATCTTATCAGAATCTTATCTTATCACAATTTTATTGTTTTCTATTGTATGACTTATGGCAACCCCCAAGTGCTATATAAGAGTGCAAAGTAGTACTTCGGATGTGTCAAACCTATAGTGTTAGAAAACAGGTGCTAGAAAGGTCTACGGAACTTGCGCTATAGAACTTAACCCCTCAGCACTTATTTCCTTATAACTTGAGTGCTAGGAATGTTTTCAGCACCACGTTTAAGGAACCTTTGGTGCTAGCACTTTTAGTTTTATAATTTTGGTGCTGTATACGTTTCTATGACCAATTTTGTAAGTAAATAAGCTGTGCACCAATGGTACGATAACGAAACCTTGCAAAACCATTAGTGCTACTGAAGCGCATGTTGAGTGTCTTATAAGTCCAATATTCAAAAACCAATGTTTATGGTTCCAGAGTGTGCTACTTGGGTATATTCCTTCGCTGCTCTTCAAGCCCCTGCGACACCTAAAAATCGATCAGTAAATTTCTAAAGTTATCTTGATGTGGCGCTACAGCCCAGCGTGAACACGGGTATCAGCCACACAGAAGAAGTTTTAACGGCCAGATCAGTCTCAAGTTTTACACTGCGCTTGAGGTTCGCTGGGGTCTCCTTTCAATCGCGTGCGCCACGTAACTCTCGTCGCCCTGCACTGCGCCGTCTCTCCGGGGCGCATTTGAAAGCTTTCTAGGATGGGTGCTCCATGGGCGTTGTGCATACGGTCTAGATGACCAAGCCATCGAAGATGTTACATCCTGACTCTTCTGGCTGAGTCTTCCACTCTTCTTTTGCTAGTTGTTTACTTAACCCCAAAGTACCGCAGATACTATCAGCGCTGAAATCATATCATAGTTACAGAAATTTCATTCCATGGTAAAAAATATTTACATATTTCCTGTGGAAGAGCTGTTTTATGTTTCCAAAGAAGAGTTGTATCAGTGATGGAAAAATCCTTTTAGAACATTAAGAATGTAATCGTGTATAGAAAAAAGAATCTTTTAACAACATTATTTAGACTCAAAAATAGGCTGAGTAGTGATCACCTGGATAGCAGTCCATTCTACTGGAATGTACTCATGCTAAGCGCTCAAAGAATGAAAAGTAATCTAGGTTGAAGTCAGTTTAGGAACCCTTTCTCTATATTTAATTCAATTTAAGTCCTGATAATTAAAAATGATTGTGAACACATTTTTCAGATGTTATGGCATTCCTGATCCCAAGAGAGTCTTCGTTATTGTCTCTTGTTGCACTCTCTAATGTCGATTGGTGGATCAAGGGTCGATGGTCGATAAACTGTTCCATTCTCAACGGGAGTCTAATGCTTAACCTTGTGGAGGGCAATTCCAAACCATCAAGATCCTGCTGAGCATATGGAAAAAATCGAAGTAGTGATCCTCAAATCAACTAGCTGGGCGTTAAATAAGACTTCGAAATCAACTAAAGGAAGAGGACTGATTTGACTATGAAATGGGCTCTATTATCTTGGTGAAGAATTTTCGACTAAAAATAGCAGTTGAAAGACACAACGCGCGATTGAACGGAAGAAAGAGACAGATAAAAAGTATAATCTCTCCAATCTCATCAAAGCTCAATATGCAGCTTGGAAAAATAAAAAACGTCCCTATTCTTTGAAAAAAAAAACTATTTTTACATTGGCTTCGGTTCGGTACACAATTTATTTTGCGTAGTGGCATCATCTTGAGTCTAAGGCGTTCCGTAAAATTTTATGGATGATAACCGGAAATGCTAGAAACATCCAATCCAAACGACAATTTGTTTTCAAACAATTATAATTGGGTTAAGGGATATTTACTTAAAAAAAACACATGTTTTTTAACTGCATTTCCAAACGCACCTGGTCCCCTTTATTTTACTATTATAGTAAGTTCGTTTACTCCTTTACCTTTTCTTATCACCGTCTATAGTACAAATTCGTTATTTTCAGCAGATTTGCTTACTTCAAATGTTTTAATTGTCAAAGTCATTTGGACTTGCTATTACCTACCTAACTGTTCCGCTCATAAAGGCGGGAATTTTGGAAAGCAATTGCTATCTGCGGTCCCACCTTCTAAAATATCTGGTGAGCTTTTCTCTATCGCTGTGCACAAGGTGAAAGGGATCTCGAAATTTATCTGAGTCATTTAACTTCAATGATACCGTTCTCTCTATGAAGGAGAGTCATCAGAGACAATTCTGTTTTGAAAGAATTTTTTAAAACAGCCATAACCTTGGAATTTCTCTCTCGTTCCATGTGTGGGTGTCGAATGTGAGCTCCTTCAAATTCCTCTCCATTTTCCACTTAGTTTGAAGTTCTGACACATTATCTAGTCCACAGTTTTAAGAACGTACAATTTCAGTGATGTCTGATATAATATAAGTTACTTCTAAGGATCTGTATTAAGAAAGGTCAATAGACAACATCCCCCGTACGGTAGATTTTCAATGTCGGATTGCAAAACTTTTGGCAACCTTTTCTGGTCTTAAATTAAATCTTATTGAATTGTTCGTGCATTAGATCGATCCTTTGAAGCGAGAAAAGTCCCCTTAAGGTGATTTTATATATAATGTTCAGTTTCACGCCCCTGAAACAAGAAAAAAAAGGCCCATGTATACGGGGTACACACCACATGATTCACAAACAAGGTTATCTCTCATAATGTGTTGGTTGCGAACAAATCATCCACCATTATCCTTAAAGGCAAAATCTTGTCCCTTTGTGTTGTTGTTTTTTATTTTTATTCTTTTGTCTATACCATGAATCAACACACACATGGCTCATGGCATCCTGCCAGACTTTGCCAGACTTTAAAATTTCATATTAATATAAACACACATAACACCTATACAGTAGCTTATAAATATTTGTCGCTCGTTCAAGTTTTTGGCACTTTCACTGTCTTTTGGAAAAAGGATTCAGCAGAGATAAAAATATTTGGGTCTAGTGTTAAGGCATCAGCTAAAAAGTGAACATCATGGGATGTTTTGAAAAGCTGGGCTACATATGTGATAGGATTATGCTTATAATATTTTATGTCATACCCGTCAAACAGTAATGAGACATAAAAAACATGCTCTTAGCATAAATAAGAAAAAATCTTTTACTAGGGTCTCGGTCTTGCATGACAGTTGTTGTGGGAGTTCTTCTGTTCATTTTTTTTTTCACTTTAAATTTATCATACATTTTAAAGTTGCCTGACATTAACACATTAGCCCCATTCATTATCCTTTTTGGCGTCTAGGATTTTTTTTCCAACCTGTTCGGCGTGAATGTGTTTACCTCATGCCACGGTCGAGGTAAGGAGGTGAATGTAATATTTCATAATATGACATTATGCACAGGTAGCAGAATTAGGGGGATTTTTTTTTTGCAATTTTCTTTGAAAAATGTAGGAACGTAAAATGCATGTGAAAATATTTGGGCGCTCTGAGGAGTTGTTGCTCTAAGAAGAAAGAATTTCTCTTTGCTATATCGGGACTAGGACTACCTATGTGCAGAATTGAAAAATCACAAAAATCCTAGAGAAATAGAGAAATGATGTTGGGTAAATATGTGATGACGATAAAACTTGATTTCGGTCCAGCTGGTAGTTTATCTAGGTAAATGACTTAACTTAATTAGAGTAAATTATAGTTCCTACGGGAATAGGATGCGTTTGGCCAAAACCATGTCAACGTTTATCTACATATATGTAGAATATAGGATCCAGAAATTAACTACCAGAGGGCACTTTGTGGTGATAAAAGTGAAAGCTCGAGCTAATAGTGGATTATGTAATAAATTTGTCATACAGTCACCAGGGAAGCAATCGGTTCATCCTTGGCTTGAGCGGACAAATGACCTCGATTTTGTGTAAAGGATTTGATTTATTGTATTTGATAGATATTTAAAGCGTGGCTGTGATATCTGAATGAATGATATCTGATGAAAAAAAAAAACCAAGCGAGCTTCCGAGAAAATAAGACAAGATCCTTCTCCTTTTAATCTCCACTCCTGCTTCGAGTGCGAAAATAAAGTTATGAATTTCACATGCAGATTTGGGGGAGAGGACTCTACCTATAGTAAGCCATTCTTTACAAATTCAGAATTTATCAAGATAGGCCCTCGGACATTGATGATCTTCGCTCTGGGTGGATATAAATCTCAGGTTACGATAGGCAAATGCACTCTGCATTCTCTGGCCCGCATACTTGGGCTCTTTGGTATTTGAGCTCTGCTTGTTTGATGGTGGCTCATCGGCATCAGGTCAATCGTCGTGGATTGTGGCGACGAGGGCTCTAGTCTATGCGACTTGTCCCTTTTTTGGATGAACTAGAGTCTCCAGACCGTCCATCTCGCTCTTAGTTTAATCGCCCGTTGGGAGCATTCTGACAGTCCGTCTTGCTCTACTCTAAGGAACCTGTATGGAAGAAAAGAGGGAACACAAGTGGGAAAGATAGACGGGGAAGCCCAAAAGTGAAGTGGAAGGATGGGACCAAAAGGACAGACAAAGAGCTTCTTTGTTGCGCGTTTTAGACCGCAACAGATGGACTATGCCCGTTATTTGTTTTAAAGTTATACTTTATACCATTTAGGAGATAGAGGGGGAGACATACATTCTTTTGATAGTTTTTATACCTTTTTTAAAATTTCAAACCCATTAAAAATTTTTTTTTAGTTTTTTTTTCTTATTTTAGTTGTTTTTTTTCAATAGCGCAACAACCTGCGCTACCATTAGATGTTAATACCCGACCCAGGTTATATTAAGATTGATGTATAGTTTGTAACGCAATGAAATAATCGCCGAAGACCCCTGAAACCTTTTAGACCTTTTAGTCCGTCCGTCCGTCCATCCGTCCGTCCGTATGTAAACAACTTAAGGCTGAAATTTCGTGAGTTGGCTGGAAATCCAGTCCTTCAAATCAAGTTTAAAAATTAGCTGAATCCGCCCACAGACACGTCCACTACAGGCCTGTATGTTCGACCATCTGTAATTTAAAAAAATACTTTTTCCAAATTTAAGCGCATTCATTTTTGGTATGTAACATTGCCTTCTAATTGTCTTTGAAGAAGTCAAAAATTTTTAGACTTTTCATTGACCACGCCCTCTTTTAAGGGATTTTAGCTAATAATGACTGTTTTTCAATAAATATATATGAAATTTGACAAAGAATTATATGACAAAAGTTGAAGATAATAGCATTTTCTAATTATAATGCATATATTGTATGTGCCTCCACCCACTTTTGTGGGCGTGGCGTTAAAAAAGGGATTTTTTCAGTTAACTATTGGGAGGGTTACAATCCGCCTAGGCGAATCGTTGGATACCATCCCAATTGACCACTGTCAAGCTCCAAAATGCGTCAAAAATCTTGGTTGTTAAATTTCAGTTACTATTAACTTTAAATGAGCTAAGAATTTTTCAGTGAAGAATCTTCTTTCTTAAAAAAGCGGCGTGGCATCAACCTCTTTTCAATAACATAATTTTTTTTATCATATTTTTTATCAGATGCAGTATACACAAGTTTTATATTAAAAATTTGATTTTTTATTTGAAAACGCCCTCAAAAGTGGGCGTGGCAAAAATATATTTATTTGAGTTGATAGCTTACGAACATATCTGAACAAGTTTTTTGGATTTAGCACAAATATATCAAATAAAAGCCGTTTATTAGAATGCATATTAAAGATGACCACGCCTATAAGGGGCGGTTTTCACTATTTTTAATGCCAATCACAATACACTTAAGCGAGGATACTGCATACCAAGTTTCAGCTTCCTACGACAACTTTGATTTTTCAAGCTATTAATTAAAGTGGGCGTGTCAGTGGGCGGATTTCAAAAAATTTTACGCTTGTACTGCTTCCTTGCTCAAAATTATGGCCTAAAAACTACCGACAGACGGACGGACGGATGGACATTCGACTTACAATTCGGTCTCGATCATATGCCCTTAAGGTCTTGGGGGTCTACGGTGATTATTTCTCTTTGTTACAAACTATGAATCAAACTTAATGTACCTCCTTTACTATGGGATGGGGTATAAAAAGGCGGAGTTTTAGGCCGAAATGTATGCAACCACCTAGTATAAAGCATGCAACAGTTATATTTTTATATCCCGCCCACTTTTTGGAGGCATGGCTGTTTTTTTTTTTGGTATGGTCGGGTATTTTGCAATGCGCCGTAGATAGACTGAAGCTTTTGCATACGCACTGTAGCACTTTCTCACTTGTTTGCTTTCATTTTTTCGCTATAAATTTTTGTGTGAACGGTTTTTGGAAAATGCGCTGAAGCGTAGGGAGGGACCCTTTCTCTTCGGTTACTTCAAGAATCGGGACCGGGGCATCTTCTTTACATAGTAAGAGATGTTCAAATTGTCTTGAACATGAGATTCGATAAAACGGTACCACATCATCGATTGCTAATTGATGCATGAGTAGGCCTTACTCCCTGTAACTCTGTGTTGGGTGCCAGGTAACATCGACATCCCGGGAAACGAAAAAACGGATAAGCTTACGAGATGTGTGTCAGGGATGAATGTATCGCTAGCCCTCAATTCTATAAGAATTCCGCTGAGTTCGATAGCACGCAGGTAGAAACTAAATCCTTGAGGAGAACTAACCTACGTAGGACGGAGCTTGATACGTGCAGACACACAAGGGAGCTATGGCCAGCGGTAAACATAAAGAGACCAAGAGAAGGGATATCTGAGTACTCACGGGAATCGTCACGGGACAATGCGCTGTGGGTCTGCACGCCGAGCGGCTAGGCATACCACGCTTACTGCAAAAGCTGTAGGGACGTTGCAGAAATTTAATCCGTTAAACAGCATCAGGCGTAGTACCCTCGGCATTTACTTCTTCAACGAGCTTGAAGATCTAAATAATGTAGATCTAAAGGACCTCCTTAGATTTTTAAACTAATCCGGATGGGCGCAAGAGGGCGGCACTCTGGGCTTCTAACAGCGGTTTATTTCTGTTTCTATTCCAGTGTTAAGAAGGTTCCCAAATGAACACAAAGGACCCAACTGCTGGTCTAAGTGAAGCCGTGACTATTGTCACAAGGGCTCCCTTAGCCCTAATCTAACCTAACCATGCTTTGCTCTCAGCCACCTACGGCACAACAGCAGGACAATGAGACAGTTATGCACAACTACGGCTTTTGCGTAGTACAAACTGCCAATGGCAACTTCAGTATCTTCTTCCCGTTTACCAGTTCAACGTTACATTGTTTCACACACGTAAATTTGTTAACGCGGTTTGCCTATACTCAAAACCTCTTTTACTATATGTCTAACCACCACCATATATAAAAGCTATAAGTCTCCTATCCGCCAAGCTCCTCCTAGCACCAGAGTTTTACGCAGGACTGGTCTACTACGGGCTTACAGCGAATGCAGTTGTACCCGCCTTTAGCTGCATAAAACCTGCATCAATTGTCTCTTGTACGAGTTAACCCCGCAACTGGTTCTCCTACCCTTCACATTCTCTTCAAAACTCTTACTGCTTCATAGACAAAATAAAGCATTTATATAGAAAAGCTGAAATGTCTTATGTAACTAGATCCGCACATACATCGGGGACCTTCCCTAGCACACCGGGTTCTGCTCTAGAAGCTCTGATAAACCTCCCTTCCCTCAATATACCTATTTATCATGGGTTGTACGCTGGAAACCATCTTTTGCTTAAAGAGAGGAGACTTTTGGTACTACGCGCATATCATTTTTGAAGAACTTGTGCGAGAATTATCCTTCGTCGACCCCTGTCTTATGGTTCTAGAAATACTTTTGCGACATAACTTACAGGTTGAGATTACTCCGGCAATGATTTGGCTTCGGTCGGAAACTGATCCAAGGGTCTGGTGCTGGAGTGTTTGTGGGAAGCGAGAACATTAGACTACTCAACTGCCCCTTAGGTAAGTATGCGTCTGTCTTCCAAAAGGAGATTTTCGTTATCCTACGGACTATGTGCTTTATTGTGACAAACAGGTGGAGGGCAAGAAGCATATGCGTTTGCTGTGACAGCCAGTCAAGCCGCTTTAAAAGCGTTGCTCGACCCTCTTATCTCGTGCAAGATAGTGCTCGAACTCAAGAATTCGTTGATCTTAGTCGGAGGGCTAAAAATATAGTAAATCTTGCTTGAGTTTCAGGTCATACTGGTATTCAGCGAAATGAGACCTCTGACAAGCTTGCTCGAGAAGGTTCAAAAAAGGTTTTCTCGGGTCCTGAACCCGCGCTAGGTCTTGCATCTGTTGTTACGTCTGCCATTAATAGCTGCTTGGATTTCTCGTGAACACATGGTTTGTTAGCGCGACTGCGATGGACGCAAACAGAATAAAGGATTACGTCCGGACCTAAGAGGGGTCCGCGTCTTACCTTCTATCTCTCAGGAGAAGCGACTGCAGTTTTGTAGTGGGCGTCTTTTGGAGCCATCAAACGTTTGCTAAACACTTGAATGTGTTACGTTTGATCAAAACCACCAACTGTCCCACCTGTGATACATGCGGAACACTTCCTCTGTGGTTATTCTGCATTTGGTCGCATAAGAGGTCGGAACTTAGGGCCGTTCCGTTCGGCACTCACATGGTGAGTGCCGAACTCTAAAGCTCTTCATAAAAGAAGATCCTTCTCGTCTTTCCTCGAAAGACGGGCAAACTAAAAACATTAAAGTAAATTTTCTGCATTAAAGTACAATGGAGCAAAAACTGTGTCTGGGTGTGAATATCGAATAGTAGCAACCTCCGACAAAAAAAAAAAAGAAGTAGGTAGGTACAAACCGAGCTGAGGAGTACAGAAAAAATGACAGCACAGAAAAAAACAGCAAAAGTAGAGCAGAACATCGTAAAATGCTTTTCCGTCCCGCGGGGACAGTAATTTAAGAGTATGCAGCCAATGCATTAGTATACTCTGGAGTATCACATAGCCTTTATTACTTAAAACTTGCGTATCGTTACTTCCGGTTGCCCTGAGCTGTTATCTTAGCATAGAGTACAAAACAAAACTCCAAACTGTTAATAATTGCTGCTTTAAGTAACTTCAAAGGCGAGCTCAGAATCTTGCTGCAACCGAGAAAAGCCCATCAGTGTATCAACACCTTGTTCCATAATGATAGACGTAAGATGCCATGTAGATAACCTCCATAGCATCCTCGATATGACCCTTAAGAAGTCTCACCAAAGCTAAGAAATTATATCGCCCAGCAGAGTAGGCTCCTTCCAAGAAGTCACAGAAACTTACGGCTTGATTAGATTGTTGTTGGGCGAAATAATTACGTGTACATATACATCGCCAATACTAACACAATTCCAGGATTAACGCGAACAATTTGCAAGTGAACTTTAAGAATCAGCCCTGGTTTCTTTAAAGGGACCCAGAAACTTTACCCTGTATTCACACGCCTATCCATTCTATTTCTTAAAGTGATCAATAGGAAAATTTATCTGTTGTCCCATAACAATAAATTCAATTTTAAATTGTCAATCGATTTAAAGTACACACAAACAGGCTCACGCCTGATTCACTGCACGCATATCGAAATCAAATTAAATTATTATTTTATTCAAATTTATGTTTCCCTTGCGTATACAATCCAATAAGCAGGCATGTGTATGGATTTATTCCTATTTATGATAATTTTTAAGTCAACATAAAATATTCTTCTTCCTGTGTGCCATCGATCCAATTTGACAATATTCCTTACCTTGAGCCACAATAATTTTTATGCGATAACCTATTTTATTGATTGAAATGTGTACAATCAAACGATTTATGGAATATCTCGAAATCAGTCCTCTCATCAATCATAATATTTTTACTAAAGGTCCTTTTCGAAAAGCTTCGAAAACACACAATACATTCAGTGGGATTATATGGGTTTTTATGTAGGCACATACCTGTGAGATTTTCGATGTTTAGCCGTAAAAAATTGTATAGAATTGGCAGGGTTGTGATTTCGTCCCCCTTTTGAGGTCTTTGAAGGCTTTGAGCATAGGCCAAAAACACTCTCAAAATCAGCACAGACAAACATTAATTTGTCGTCCTTTGAACAGCAGGTGATTTTTTAATTAATTTTCCCTTTTCCACTGCAAAAGACCCAAAGCCTTGAGAATTCATCTGGAAAATTTCATTGAATCAAGATCGAATACAAGGCTATGTGCAATGGTTCGTGTCAACCGAAATCGGAAACTTGAAGATTGAATTTATTTGACTTTATAATTAGATTTCAACGAAAAAAAAAAATGTATAACCAAAAACAAATAATTAAACTTCGTGTTTTCCTTTGGTGTCATGTAAGGTACTTAAATTCAGTTTGTTCCTTCTTATTTACCAGAACTCGAATCATTGGGATCCAATTAGTTTAATCTAATTTTTTGTTTGGCCAGTCGTAGTAGCTCGTCTGCGTGTGAATCTCATTAGCTAATTAGGAGTGTGCAATGGTAAGGATACGAAATACGACAGACAGGAATCGAGTTTGAATAGCGGTATGCTGTGTCTGAGTAGATCTGATTTCATTGCTCTCACATTTGCCTTGTAGCTTGGCAGGGGACAATGATTCGATGAGGGTGATTTAGTGATACCAGATGGAGTTTCGTCGCAGGACTAGAGAAAAATATTGCAAGAAAAAGTGAGGTTGTAATAGGTGTTACAAAAGTAAATTAGAAACATATCAATTATTCATTCAAGGGGAAAAAGTCTATTAAGTCATATACACATACGAGTACACTAAAATTTTAGTTCTGGGGACACCTACCCCATTAATTACAATTACCCCCCCCCCGCACTAGTCGTGTTTTCGCAGAATAAAATTACGCTTTTCAACCAGATGCCGACTTTAATTAGCTCATTCGATTCACTAATTGTTCCAGGAATCAGCACATAATTAATAAATTATCGAAAGCGTTTTTCACACCTGCCTTCTCAGCCTATAGGGCCAAAAAATTTAACCAGAATATTGTAAGTATTGAGTGGGGATGTAGAGTTGCCGGTTTCTAATTGTGTAGGTTTTCTGTAAAAATTTTTAAAGTGGGCGCCCCAACTGATAAGGTGCAATTCATAGCAATTCAGGATTGTTAACTTAATTAAGAACGTTAGATATATACCCCCACCAATTTGAGAAATTACCGATAAGTTCATAAAATATATAAAGTGCGTGTTAAAATACTAACATCGAGACTTATTCGAGACGATTCCTTATGTCATGGAGTGTAGTTTCAAAAGTTTGTAAACTCGTTAAGAATATGCCTATATATTAGCAAACACAAAGTGTGATTTAAAATTTATAAAAGAAGTAATCAATATTGCGACCTTATCGAGACCTCTTTAAGACCTCACCGAAAACCATAAGAAATTTTTTTTATAAGTTTCTAGCACTTTCTTCCTATTGTCGAAGAAAATTCATATATAAATTTTGTAAGTAATTTGTTCATTACATTTACCTGCAACATCCTAAGATTTGACGAAAATATTGCTGGGTAGCTGCAGAAACGCAGTTCTAAAACTCAGCGTAAAATGAACGGACACTAATTGAGAACTCAACGAGAAGTTTGTAAGTAATTGGTTTATATATTGGTTCGAGTCTCGCGAGACCCTTTGAACCTTTGTCTAGATCCCATGTCCAGATCTAGATCCCATGGAGAACTCATCAAGATCTCATTGCGGAGACTACGCCAAGTAATTTTTAAGTATTTGGTTATGTGTTGAAATGTGTTCCACCTATATAACTAAAGAAAATATAACTAAAACCGCATTAAGATCCTGTTAGGGACGTTATCGATAACTCAGCAAACTCACCGATTCCTCACTAAGACTTTACCGAGAATTTTGTAAGTACTTGCTTCATTTTGTCCTCAAGAAAACGAACCCATAGGTCGAATAATATAATATGCTTGTCTCTTATTTTTGTACTTATTTTGTCAATACGTACGATACATATGATCTTGTCGGAGCTACTGCCAGACAATCCAACTTTAACGGATGAAATTCCCTCCCTTGTCGACTTTGACACACCGTTTGAAGTCATTTATCCAGTGAGGGAAGACTGGGAAAATAATGCAATTGTCAGACCTAATGAAATCGCAATTTTCACAGACGATTCGAAAACAGGGGAAGGAACAGGTTCTGGTATCTACTCACAAGACACGGAACTAAATGCACGCTTAAAACTACCGAATACATGCAGTGTCTTCCAATTAGAGGTTCTGGCTTTACTTAGGGCGGCCGAACTTTTGCAGAAGAGATCGATATCCGGCAGAGATATCGCCATTTACATCGATAGCCAGGCTACGCTCAAGACAATGGAATCGATCGACATCAAATCTGATATAGTCAGGGGCTGTCGCCCAGTCAGAACCGGGTGAGACTGTGCTGGGTGCCAGGACACTGCGGTATAGAGGGTAACGAACAAGCTGGTGAGCTTGCAAGAAAAGGAGGGCTCCTTGGAAACAGTGTGGTTTCTAACATCAAACCACCCCTCTGCGTAGTAAGAGGCACTATTGAGGAGAAAATTGTAATGACGGCCAACCAAAGGTGGTCTCGTCTGGTTGGAAATAGGGTATCTAGGTCCCTCTGGCTACGACGAGACGAAAAAGGATCGAATCAGGGATCAGTGCTTTAATGGGAATTCTGCAGGGCATTGTCTCCTGAGGAAACGCGCAAGTAGGCTCAGGCTTTCTGACACGGATATTTGTCGATTCTGCAGTGATCTGCAGGCGGTTGAGGATATAGCACACATACTGTGCGAATGCGAGGCAATTTCGCGAGTGCGCAGAAAATATTTAGGGGAATACTTCTTTGGAAGTTTGGAAGAGGTACACGACACAAACTTCAAAGCCCTTCTTGGCCTTTACGGGGAAATTGGCTGCTTCACGGTGAATGTTTAGGTTGTTTTTGCCTTTTGAATGTCATTTTCAACTGGTTCCCCAGGGATCGTGAGGGGCCCGTTTTGGTGCCTAGTGTCTGTGTGGTCCTTTTCACCACACCCCTGTTGAACCTTACCTAACCTTGTCAATATGTAGGTACCAGACAAGTAAGCTGATTTTAAAGTTTTTTCTCAAGACTTTCACGATGTAATTAAGAGTGGAAGAAGCCGTTTGCAATGAAAGCTTTTGTCGGTTTTGCTGTAAAAAAAAATATGAAACAAGTGGGAAAGTGCAACAGCGCGTATGCAAAAGCTTCAGTCCATCTACGACGGATTGCGAAATACATGACCAAATCAAAAAAAACTGCCACGCCTCCAAAAATTGGGCGGGATATAAAAAAATTACTATTGAATGCTTTATACTAGGTGGTTGCATACATTTCGGCCTAAGTCTCCGCATTTTTACTAAAAATCACTTTTTTGATGCCACGCCTACAAAAAAGGGCAGAGGTACACACCACAACTTTTGTCATGCAATTTTTGTCAAATTTCATATAAATTTATTGAAAAACAGTCATTTTAACCTAAAATCTCTTAAAAAAAGTGAAAAGGCCACATTTTTTTGGCTACTTCAAAGACAATTACAAGGCAATGTTACATAACAAATATGAATGCGCTGGCATACGGACGGACGGACATGGCGTAATCGATTCTCCTGTCAGTCCCATTCATATCTCTTACAGGTCTTAGAGGTCTACGGTGATTATTTCACTGCGTTACAAACTACACATCAAATTTAATATACCCTGGTTCAGGTATAAAAATTCAATAATAATATGTCACTGAGAACACATCATAAACTGAGAAGCGATCATAAGATCCGGAGGCCTGCTCCGAGAACTAATAGTTAGGTTAAGTCATTGATTTGGAAGGACGTATAAGGAGTTATTTTGATAGCGAGCTCCTCAGAAATCGTATTTTTGAAGAGAATTTACTTAAGTCTCATGAAAATATCACTGACAAAGTGGTGGTCTGTAGAAGCCGCCTTGCGTCGGTATTCTGAAGATCCGTTTCGCTTTACCTACATACAGCATGTGGGATGTGCCATAAGAAGTTTGAAGCCTGGGGATTTCATAATCGACAAATTTGAACTGATCTTGAATAACGATTGGTGTGTGATGCCACTTGTGGAGCTTCTGATCACTTGTGGAACAAATCGATCTTCAAGATTAGGTAAAGTGGACTGTCAGCAAAAGTTTGGTAGCATTTCAGGAAATAAGAATACCTCAGAATAAAATTCATCGGGATTAACTACTTAAACCAAAATACTATGACTGGATTGAGAGTAAGCCCGGCATCTTAAACTTCCATATGGCTCAAAACCTCAGTAAATATGAATGCTTTAATGCATGCTTACATAAGCTTTAATTAGATGGCCCACCCAACGGTCTGTCTTCTGTTCTTGGCAAGAAGAAATTTAGGAATATGTTTTTCTGTCATATTTAGGATTTCCCCCCACAAGCAAACAAGGAAAAAAGGTAGCAGTAAATACGGCTTTTGAGCTCTATAAGGCATCCAATTTTGTCCAATCAAACCCATTTGTGCGTGCGACGGATGTCTTTTTACCACCCAGATCTAATTCATCAGCTTGTAAAGGACTCTTCCAGGTACGTCTGTGATTACTATTTCTGTTTTAAGAGGCAAAAGCACAGAGATCCAATGTTGGATCGACAATGGCCCCTGAGAGTGCGGCCCATCTTATCGTAAGCAAGGTACAAAGACAAGATAGATAGATAGGATAACGGTAAGGAAAAGGCGGAAGGAATGGAAAGCTTAATTACACTATTTTACCGCCATTATTATAATTTATCAACATTAGCTAGCACTAAATATCTCCAAGTTGCGCCAAGGTACGCATAAATGCAATTTTTTATTTAAATTCTAATTCCACCCTAAAAGGAAGTGGTGGCTTTAAACTTCCAAATTATAAAATCTAGAATGGAGTTTCGTTTAGATAACGTGCTTATTTTATTTCTTTTTCTTTCCCAAGTTAGGCTTAAGGCCAGTCTAAATGACGTTTGCTGGAAAATTCAAGGTTTTTATTCAATTCTGCAAACAAATGTGGCCCAAAATTTATGACCAAAATGTAGAACTAAGTGTGTTCTTTACAAAATATTAGCCTCGCAGCATTCCATGACATGGAAGGTGCATTAAACTACCGAAGTTATTGAGAATGCGATCACAGATACTGAAGATTTCGAGCGAGGGACAACTGAAGTACAGCAACCATAGGCACAGTTCAATCCTACACACACTAAGTTGCTGTGTAGGGATAACCTTATCTTGACCTCAAACAAGACTTCTTCATTCGTTTTCCAACCAGAAATGGCTAGAGGCTCGATAACGTTGTCATCCTCTCCAAGGTAGCAATCTGTGTGTAGCAGGTGCAGGTGCATGCTCTGAGAAGCTCGGTAACCTTACAAACAGAAGACTGCTGAATATCTTCCAAGCTAAAATTCTAGCAATACTTAAAGGCGCCGGAAAGGAGGAGGATATTTTCATTTACGTAGACAGCCAAGCAGCCATAAATGGTCTGGCTAACCAACAGTTAAATCTCGTGTAGTTGGACTCTGTCGCCTAGAGCTAAAAGTTCTAGCAGACAGAACTGCAGACAGAATAGTATCCGTATTGTTTGGTGATTAGACCGGAATCAATTCATCGTAAAAGAAAAGGCTGAAGAGCTAGCGAATTATGGCTCAAATCTTTGTATCACTAGAGCGGAAAGGGCTTATCCTCCAGGCCAAGAGGATTCTGCTACCGATATGGCAGCCAGACAACGTTTTGAATTTCTAGACCTTTTAAGGAGCTAAAGGATATCGGGAAGCACAACAGGGACTCAAGAAAGTTAAGGATACTTCAGCTAACTAAGTATCATCTTTACACAAACATTTCTATCCCTCACAGGTTGTCGCTAGGGGTCCTTGTATGCCTAGGCCTATGTGAGATGGGTGACCTTGGCTGCTAGCATACTAACTTGGTCTAACCTAACCTAAACAGTTTCGGCAAGGGGTACTTTTCTGGTATTCTACCGGCTGCCATAACCCCGCTTGGAAGTCTCTTAGAAGAAAAATAAATCCTAGTCAGAAAAGTTTTCGCTTAAGTGCGTCAAAATGAAAGTCAAGTAATAACCGTAAAAAGCTACATTTTTGCTAAACACATAAACCGAAATGCATTGGCCAATAGCATGGGGGTTGGTTTCCAAAACTTCCCACGGAGTACCAAAAAAAAAACCCCAAAAGATGCGAGTAAAGGCAGGATAACTACAGAAAAAATAGTCCGCGGTGCCGGTAGCCTTTCCACAGCCAGGACATCTGGAGGTGCTCTCAAGCATAATGCATTCAAGTGTTAAGCAAAAACTTAGTGGCCGTTAAAGACAGCTACAAGAAGCATAGTAGTTCTATTGTCTTAAGAGATACAATGGATTAAGTTGATCCGTTGCGAATTTGCGGGAGCAGACGTTCAGTGTGATTCCGTCCTGTTCAAGAGAAACCCAAGTATCAATGGCAGACGTGGTAACATATACAGGCAGAAACATAATACTTGGCTGTCACTGCAAACGCTAGCGCATTTCCTTAGGTTAGCAAAAATTTACGCTTTTTCGAGGACAGACAAATATTTATCTAAGGGTTAGTGAAGTCTTATGGTCTAACTTTCCACAAAGATTCCAACACCATACTCCTATCCGATTTGCAGCCATCTGTAAAAATACGATGGTATTGGTAAATAACCCGGCTCAAAGACGAGAAAGAAGCTATTCCATTTCGTGAGCAAACTCGACGTTTAACATTTGTCACAATGCCAATGTTGTTGGCATGTTCACTAGACAGGGGTAAAGTGACAATGCTCTCAATAGATCTTTAAAATTCCGATGTGCGTGATACCAAAAGCCACCTTTCCTTAAGCGACCTTTCGCTTAAGGAATAAGTTTTCAACATACACCCCTTGATGAAGATATATCAAAAGAACAGCCTATCTAAAAAATCTGGGCTCAAAACTGCAACTCACCAAAAATTTCAAAGACTTCTGGCACTGTGTCCGCGAACTGGGAGGATGGCAACGTGGTTCTTATAGTGCCCTCGAAGCTGACACACTTGCAGCTCATTTTAAAACTGCATTGTCAGCCGAGGGAAGTTTAAACACTTATAGCTATGCACTTCACGATATCCAACTTCCCGAACTGGACGATCCAATCACGCTTTCCGAATTGGAGGAATTACTCGCAATTCTTTGCGAGTAATGAAAAACGGCAAAGCTCCAGGTATCGACGGTATTCCTATTGAGTTTTTCAAAAAATCCAACGAGAGTCTCAAAACATATATTCTCAACTTCTACAACACTTTACTTAACAACGCCTGTTTGCCTACGAGCTTCAATATAATTCGTCCTGAGAATTATAGAGGAATTTCTATTCTTAATTCCCTAAGGAAATTATTTGCAGCAATTCTCTATAAAAGATTGTCTACCTAGAATAGAAGAAGCAAGAAACCGACTAAGTATGTTTCAGGCTGGCTTTCGTTCTGGTTTCTCAACCATAGACCACATTTTTGCCCTGTCGTGCCTTGCAAAAAAATTTCTCGATAATAATAAGAGGTTATATGTATGCTTGTTAATAGACAAGCGCTGTTGTATAAGTTAGCCTCGATTGGAGTATCCAGAAAGTTTCTGGCAGCTTCACTCTAAATTCCTTGCGGATTCAGTTGCAGCTGTATGGGATGGTTCTAATCTACCTGATTGGTTTAAGACATCGTCAGGAGTCCCTCAAGGATGCATTCTAAGTTCCTTGGTATTCGCCCTTTTCATCGACGACATCCATGAGTCCCTGCCAGGTGGTATCTCGTTCGCTGGAATTCTCATTAAGGTACTCCTCTACGCTGATGATTTGGCATTGATTGCTGACAACCCATTTACTCTCCAACTCCAAATAAACAACCTTAAAGCCTATTGCAAATTATGGGACCTTCATATCAACGTCCAAAAAACCAAAATCATGATTTTTGAGAAGCGTCAAAAAAGAAGACTTCCCGAAGAATCTTGGCGTCTAGGTAATGAACCAATTGAAATAGTTCGCGAGTTCAAATATCTTGGAGTTCTGTTTACCCATAACCTCAACTTTCGCAGGCATGCTAAAGTGAAAAGTAGTGAGGCCAAGCTGGCACTAAACTTAATCTGGCCTCGTTTTTTCGCTAACCCAAATGTTGATCTTTCATCCAAATTCAAAGTGTTCAGTACTACAGTTAGAACTTGCATTTGCTACGGAGTTCAAGCCTTTGGAGTCTCTTCCTTTGATGATTTTGAGGTTGTTCAAAGATACTTCCTTAAGCGAATTTTCAGACTGCCGAATTCGGCTCCGACTTAAGCTATTCATGTAGAATCTGGTCTGCCCCCCTATATATCACCAATTTATAAGCTCATTCAGACTACTTAGCAAGGATCATGAGAGGAAATCAGAACAGCCTCCACAAATCAATATTGATAAGGCTCTTGAACTCTAATGCCTTCCCTTTCAGGAATTGGAACCTGCTAGCGTTATCTTACGATTTCGAACTTAGGCTTACTGAAAACAACGTAAGTGAGTGGCAAGATTTATTTGGGAGACTTATTTCGAGAATCGATGAAAAAAATTTTAACCAGCACTTAGCCAGTGCATCATTGTCAGCCTCGAGGATTTTCTACAGGAACCTCAAGCACCAGCTACCTTCTTCGGAGTCCTATTTCCGTACGAATTACTCTCCCGAAGCTATTAGCACCATATTTAGAGCTAGAGTTGAAATTCTTAACCTAAATTTCATTCCTCATAGAGCCGATCTTCAGGAAATCTGCAATCTATGCAACAGAAGAGAGTCAGAAAATGTTTACCACTTCAATGAAGTTTGCCCTATTTTGCAGGAAATAAGACGTTTATACTTTTCGGAAAGCTTCCTTTCTCTCGACAGCCTATACGAAGTCCTGAACGGCGGCCGCGGATAGCTTACTCTCTACGAATTCCGCAAAGAAGCTTTAGCGTACCGTATCAGCTTCTTAGACTAAAGAGTCTTTTCTCTGCGACCTACTGTCATGGGGCACACTTGCCTTTTTTTCTCTTTGTGTTGCAAATCATTAAAATTGTATAAAATTTGTCACTTCCGGCAGACGGCAAGCTCGTATTCTTTACTTTATAAAATTGTACAAACAAACTATGAAGTAATAAAGAATGTATCTATCTATCTATCTATCTATCTATCTATATCTATATCAAGGGGAGTATCAAAGCATAGTGTAGCCGAGACAAACTGTTCTTTGGAGGTTGGTAAAAGAGGCAGTAACAAAGACTGTTCCACCAAACAAAAGATTCCTATAAGAGAAGCAGTCTTAACATGGCCGTAAAGATCCAGATGACTTTTCTTCCAAAGTGGGTTGCGGCACCATAATTTGGGGTGATTCGTAGCTTTTTCGGTCTTAACAGACCTTTCGTTTGTCTCAAAAAGATAGCCCTGCGTTAGTAAGATCAGAAAGTACCCGATGTTGTTTTTTCGATCTCTTTTTTGCTTGGGGTTGCTTGCAAGATTCCAAGAAATGCACTTAAAATGGTAATTTTTGCATTCTGCCCAACAAGAGCTCTATACCTACCTACACTATTCGGCATAGAAGGAATTAACACATTTATGATTGCTTTTAAAGTTAGAACTTCTGGTGCGAAAACCACCTTCGAAAATTTTTTCTTAAAATTATGTCAGCTTCAATGCAGGCATTTTGTTTTGTTACTTTTATATTCAAGACAGTTTTATTAGTTAAATTCCTTTATCGAATTTTTTTAATGAATTTTTTTCCCCTAATCGTATGAAATAAATGTGGCATTCATGTCATATCTTCTGACATTTGCCGTTCTACATTATTGTTAAAATCATATAATTTAGTTTCAAATTAATCTGAGTTATAATGGTTAACAACAAAAACTGGCTCAGTTCACTAAGCGTAAGAAGCTTTTTTTTGATCTTATAAAATAATTTCGAATATAACATTTTAATATTCAGAAAACAAGCATGTCTTCTTCTAAAAAAACACTACATAAATTTTTGTTTGCTTTTTCGGGCTAAAAATATTTACAACAAAAATTAGCACCATATTTCCGGCTTTCAACTTTAGAACAAGTTTTAAATTAAATGTGTCTTCTTACATGATCTGCCTAGGTTCATATTACTTAACACACACATTTGCAACAGGTATGACAAATATCGTACAATCTCACTCAAATAAATCTACGAGTTCACAAATTATTTGAAGCTTACATACATTAATCGCTAAAATACTATCGATATCACATTTTCAATTTTCTTAAGATTAGATAACATCAGTCTAAAAAATATTTTAACACCGTTATGGTAGCATGAACATTTTTATTTCCACACTTAACTTATGAAATCTTTTCGGCTCTCAGATATATTCCACCGTCTACTTGCAAGATCAACGATTTTCGATCGTACTGCAGGGGCAATTTTGTCTTTTCACATATGTGAAACTTGAAGTCCTTCACAAGTAAGGCCAGTCCAATGCGGGTTTGCATTTTACCAAATCTAAGGCCAATACAGTTTCGCGGTCCATCACCAAATGCCAGCCATGTTATCGAGTCACGTTTTTGTATCTCTTCCCGTGTAAACCTCTCGGGATCAAATTTGTCCGGATCTGGATAGTAATCGGGATCATTCTGGATCGATATAGATGGCACAATAACCATTGCTCCTTTTTGTATAAAGTACTTTGGGTCGTCCACGTAATAGTTTTCTTTTGCCTTTCGGAAAAGGAACGTTATAATGCAGTACTTTCGGAGTGTCTCTATAAGTCAGAAAGGTTCCTGTTTTTGAATATGTTACTTAAAATGGCTTAACCAACTTACCATAAATAACTTGATCCATGAAGTGCATATCTTTCATACTTTCGTATGTCAGCTCGCCATTATGTTGCGCCAAAACATCATTGATCTCCTTCCGCAATCGCTCTTGAATGTCGGGGTTCTTCGCAAGCTCGAACAAGGCGAATGACATTGTGCTCGATGAGGTCTCGAATCCTCCCAGGTAGAAAACAAAAGCTTGAGCGGCAATTTCGTTCATAGTGAGTCCACTGATGTGCTCTCCAGTTTCAGATCTACTCGGCTTCTTTAGTTCAATAAGCAGGTCGATGAAATCATTTCTCACAGTTCCGCTCCTCTCGCGGAAGTCTACAGTTTCACGAACGACACGCATGAAGAAGTCCTCAACATCGGCGCGCGTCAATTGCATTCCAAGCTTTCGCGCCAAATTCGGACAGCTTTGCATGAAAGCAATAACCAAAGCAGGGTGGCGGCGGCTTCCAAATATCTTGCGCCCCATAACACGAAACTGGGCATTCGGGTCCTTCAAGCTGTTGCAATCAATTCCGAAGGCGCACGTTCCAATTACATCCGTAGTGAACCTAGCCAGGATATCTTTTATCTCGATCATAGCGTCTTGATTGACCATTTCACCGAAAGTCTGCGCGAAACGATGACCAACTTCCACCACTGTTGGAAACATAAACTTCATCTTGCCAGACGTGAAAGTTGAGGTGACCTTTTGTCTAAGTGGACGCCACCGAGCACCGTCCACGGCAAACATATGCGCACTCAGGGGATCATTTTTTTCATTATGAAATATTCCCCGCTCATCAAAATTTTGGAAGTCCTTTACCAGTACCTTTTTCACTAGTTCTGGATCCAGTACCAGCACAGCAGGATTAAGGAAGAAGTAGAAACCACAAAATGGGCCTGTTCCCTTATACTTCGTGTAGATTTCGCTGACTGCCATGAAGAGTGGTCGGGTAGTTACGGTTCCAGTCATGTTTCCGAAAAATATTTGAGGTTTCTCATGTGGGATTCCACGCCTCTTCCAGTATTGGTTTTGATTCCAGAGCAAGTAAATTACTAACGATATAAGCGCTAGAAACGCGTAGAACAGGAAAAGCGTAACGCTCATCGTGTACAAGGCTTAAAATTATCACACCGTCAGAGACTTTTGTTTAACACTAAACTTGTTGGCTGAAGGCAAAGAAGCTTTTATAGAACATTATTTTTAAAAAAGATAATGAAAACATTCAGCTGATTACGAAATTTCGAATTGATTTATCGGTCTTAGATTTAAGTGTCAGCTGTGTTATCTTAAGATTGTTTGTGTTCCAGTGATAGGTCAAGGTTTTGGCGCTGCTTGTGGTGGTGCTTGTATTTTTGGAAGATAGCATCGTTAATACATCGTTAGTTGTAGATACTGCTTTAGTGTGAGGAAGCAAAACAAATCCACCTGATAAAGGATACAGCAATTGTTATCAGTTGTCGCAATTGAAAATATTATGGTGAAATCAGGTCTCCATCCTGATATTATTATCGTAAAGTGATGCATACCCATTGAAATAAGAAGACACGTTATAGCAATAATTATGGCTGGACGGATTATGTGCTTTTCTTTGTAAAATAAAAAATCTTTTCTAAAAATAGCCCAATATCGAAAATGCAGAAAATGAGAGAATTGACAAACTCAAAACTCACCCATATTTCGCCTGATTTATTTTGGAGGACATTGAAAAAGGCTATTGACATGCACGACTTCTGCTGTAAGCTGCTAATTATGTTTTTATTCATATACGTTTATCCAACTCCAACACCAAAAAATGTTAAGCCCTCATGAGTGATTGTCCAAACCACTAGCAAGTCCTATACAGAGCACCCACCAAATTATACTCAGCACAAATTTCATGAAATGGTAACTCTTGGCGGTTTTTGGTCAGTTAACGATCGGTTAATGATCGTGTTTCTTAACACTTTTACGCTTTACTTTGTCATGCTCCACAAAAAGACATTTTTGAGGAAAAACACATTATCCCGGTGCTGATGCTGACCAGATGTTATCAAGTGTTATCTTGCATAGCTTCGGATTCTTCCACACATAGTCATACGTCCTTGTAAGATTTTTTTTATAAAAAATAAAAAAAATTGCAGGTAATTCAAATATACTTCGACAGATTAAGACAGATCACACCTGAAAGCTTGTCAGTTGAGATTTTTGCTTAAGGCAGCCATCTCACCCAGTTGAAAACGTGCCTAAGGTGTTCCCTGACATTGACAACCATTCTGCCAACACCCTGGATTTTTTTTCCACCTCCCGATCCAATGTCAGCGTTTTATAACCTCTTATAGGCACGTCAGACCATTGTGTCATATCGGCTTGTTAGTCGTTCAAAAATAACACCTCAAATGATCAGGCTCAGAACAATTTGACAATACGACAAAGCAAACCAGCACGGTTTAATCAGTGTTGCTGTAAGGTCAACTTGGTCGCTTCTTTCCTCCTTCGTCGATCCTGACGTTGCTGTATAATAATAATTCTCATTGACATTCCTATATTCTCAACAACATTGGGGATATATTACTAAAACAAAGTAATATTGTGACTTGAACTGTAAAGAAGGTAAAGGAGGAGAGTTTTCGGTCATATAAAACCAACCCGTGCGAGGAAAACAGGAGAAAATCGAAATGTTAGAAATGTGAACGTCTTATCCGCCGCATTAGATTCTCACACGATCAGGAATTGAGGCAAAAAAGTGTCTTTCAGTATCCCAAATGTTAAAAAATTCTGGTCATTCGTCAAAAATATTCAAAATTGTGTCTCATCACTTATCCCGTCAGTCGTTTCGATTACATCCAAGCTGACAGCTCCTTTGACAAGGCCGATCTGTTTGTTACTCATTTTACTGTCAGATATTTGCTCCAGGATTGTGCCATATTTATACCCAGCCCAGGGTAGATTAAGTTTGATGAATAGTTTGTATCGTAGTGAAATAATCACCGTAGACCCATAAGACATTTTAGAGATATGAATCAGACCGACAGGAGAATCGATTAAGCCATGTCCGTCCGTATGTGAATAGCTTTTAGGCCTAAAATTTCAAGCTAGAGAGTTAAAATTGGTAAGTGGAAGTCTATTGGACCAGATCAAGCTTAAAAATTTGTTTAATCCGCCCGCTGACACGCGCACAACAGGCCTGTATGTGCGACCATCTCTAATTTTAAAAATATTTTCTTCACACTTTATCTATGTTAAAATGGCGCTAGCACACTTTTTTTAAGTACCTGGCACTGCTATGTAATTGTCTTTGAGGCAGCTGAAAAAACTTGGCATTTGCATTGACCACGCCCACTTTTTAAGGAATTTTAACTTAAAATGACTGTTTTTCAATAAAAATTTATGATATTTGACAAAAAATCATATTACAAAAGGTGTAGATATTAGCATTTTTAAACTTATTTATATACCTTATTTGTATACTTTATATGTTTCCGCCCACTTTTGTGGGCGTGGCTTTAAAAAAAGTGAATACTTTAGTTTAAATGACGGGGTTTTAGTACAAAATGTATGCAACCACCTAGCGTAAAGCATTCAACGGTTATACTTTTCCATCCCGCCCACTTTTTTGAGAGGTGGCAGTTTTCTTTTTAGTATATAGAGTGGTGCAATAGCTCGAGGTGAACCAGGGCCAATTTCTCAACAATGTATGCTGGTGTGTTAATTTCTTTACATACAAGGGGACCTACAATTTTTTGCCGAATCCGAACGGCACTTTGAGAAGTTTTTCAAGACAATTAATACTCTCGGAGGGCTTGTCAAACCCTCGCGGAGGTGGGGACCGTGAAAAAGAACAAGTCTTATTTTTTCAGGTGACGATGGCAGGATTCGAACCCAGACCTCCGGCGTAGTAAGCACACACACTAACCACTACCCCACGGCACCCCACAGTAGGGTCTTCTTTTTAGTAGGGTCGGGTATTTTGCAATCCGTCGCAGATGGACTGACGCTTTTCCATACGAACTGTTGCACTTTATTAAAAAGTTTTGGAGGCAGAAAAAAGAAAATTGAAACATGCAGCAAAAAAATAATAAAATCCAACTAAATCGAAATAATTGGATTTTCATAATATAATCTAACTTTTGCAAAACATTGAAAAGTTTTTGAGAAATAACGAGACAAACATTTTCAACGTGTTTAACGTCATAACCTTTTTACCACTTTATTTTAAATAGCCGATATTGGGGTATCATATAAAGCAGTCAAAGTTTAAACAAAAACAAAAATCAAATTCTGGTTAAACGTTTTAACTGTAGTTTTTGGTTAAACAGTTCTAACTGTAGTCTTGCGTATTTTCGAAAAAAAATTGTGAAAAAAAGTTTGTCCCCACCACTTTCTCTCCGATTAAGCATCAGCCAAATTTTTCGAAAAAAATTAAATGCATTAAATTTTTTCAATTATTTTTCAATTTCGGGAAAACTATAGAAATTTTCGAATATTTAGCAGATTCTGAGACTCAGCTCGAAAACCTAAAAAACATTTAATAAATTTTTTTTGAAAATATTCTAAAATCTTAACGGTGCAACCCATTATTTTGAAAACTGGTTTCTACAAAAAAACGTATGAAGTGAATTCTAAGACTTAAAAAAATTTAAAAAAAATGTGTTTTAACCATAAAACTTTCTGAAACGGTTTAAAAAAACAAATTAGAAAACGCGGTTTTTTTACCGAGAACTAAAAAACGTAGCGCAAAGTATATGAGAATCAAAAAAAAAAATATAACGTTATTCAACAAAAGGTTCCGTTTTATGGATTTTAAATCAAAAAAGTTTAAAAAAAGCCAAAACCGCCTGTCCCCCCAACACTATCCTGATAATGGTAAATTATAGCTACTGTTTTGAAAAAAATATCAGACATACACAATTTTTTGAGGTTCGCAAGAAAAAATAGAAGAGCTGAAATAAAAGTATCTGGACTTGAGTTGAAATTTAAGCGCACGGAAATGTCGAAAGAAAAAACCGTGTGTGGTTCACTGGCAGGGTATGATCCTGCAACTCTTACTTGCCACGAGTAATGCTCTACCAGTTAAGCTACAGTGAACACAATTGATTCTTTGTCCAGATTCGACCACCTCACTAGTTTTGCCTTAAGTATGCTACATTCGTTGCTATTCCTTGTAGCTGATTAGGTATGGCGCATAGGAGACTTGTGTTAGTGAATTTAATTTACAACATCAAATATTTATGCAGAGAGAAAATGCAGGCTATTTTGATACCCGAGATGGAAGTGGGCTGTGGTGCATTTATGACCGATGATTAGAAGGTCCTGCGTTCGAACCCAGGTCTAAGCAACCATCTTTTTATTTTTTGCCAATATGTCTTTTTAAGTATATTATAACAATTATGATGACAGCTAAGCCGTACAGGCCTCTCTATTCTTACGTTTAGTCGAAGAGTGGAGTTGAGCGGAGATGTAAGCGGACGGAAATGTCGAAAGACATGTCCACTTCGATATCGGATGTCCAAATAGCCTACATGTTCTCTCTGCATAAATAATGTACATAAAATAACAAGATGTAATTATATTGAAACAAGTAAGTAAGTGCAAGAGTTCGTCTATAACCAACTTCTAAATACCCGCACCTTTTTACCCATTAACACCAAATTTAAAATTTTATGGTCTGTTTCATATACTGAATGTCAATTAATAGTACTGGCCACGACCCTAAGAAAGGGCGTAGGCTGAAAATTAAAATCAATTAACTCTAATTTCGTTGGAATAACCAGAAAATGCGTTAAAAGCGAATATTAATACTAAAAAAAACTGTTTTTTTCCCAAAAACGCCCTCTAAAAGTCGGCGGAGCTCAATGTTTTGTATGCAACAAACTTAGCAAATAGTAATATCTTTAATATTTGTCATATATATATTTTTTTTTTTTCAATTTAGAATGAATTTACCGAGAAATCAGGTTTTCAAAGATTTCAGATCATCAAGTGGGCATGATGTCGGCGTCAATAGAGTCGGCGGTCCAATTTTTGTCTACTTAAAGGCTTCTGCTCGATATTGCTCTCCACCAAAATTTGAGTTCATATATTTTGTCTATCTTGACCAAAAGGCATTTTGAAATAAAATGTAAATTTGCGGTTGTCTGACATTCAAGCCAATTGTGGGCGTGGCTGCGGGCGGATCTTCTCAATTTTCATACTTTGTCTGTACAAAATAAGATGCAAGCAACGCTGCAAGTTTCAGTTTCCTAGCTCAATTTTAAAGACCTCAAAACTGCATACATACGGACGGACGGACGGACAGAAATGGCTTAATCGACTTACCTGTCGGTCTTGATCATATCTCTAAAAGGTCTTTGGGGTCTACGGTGATTATTTCACTGTGGCTGCATTTATACTATGCATTAAAATTAATTACACTTGGTCGGGTATAAAAATATCTATTTTAAGAATTTTAATGCCGAATACCGGTCAAACAGTCTAAAATCTCCCCTTTATTTAATACACTGCAATGGTTGCATTAAATAACTCGTATACACAGATCTTAAGCACATATCTTCTTAAAATTGTACTCGAAATATTCTATAAATATTATAGAATCGAAACGAATGAGTTATCGATATGCGCTTGAAAAAATGCCTATGGGTGGAAATCGTAATTAAAAAAAGAAAAACAAACTCGTAAATCTACTAAATAACAACTTAAATGCAACTTAAGCAATAACTGCTTGTTAGCCCTTAAAAAACCCGACGGACCGCTTCGTGTATGACTTCATACTTGACGGTCTTTTTTTTTTATTGATACATTTTTTCACCGGCTAGACTTTAATATAATTTTATAACTTTAATATAATTTTTTATTTTAAAATATAACTGTTGAGTGCTTTTTACTAGGTGTCGGCCTAAGACTCCGACTTTTAAGCTGAAAAAATCACTTTTTTTAACGCCACGGCCAGAAAAGTGGCGGAGACACATACAACATAAACATAAAAGTAAGAAAATGCTAGTATCAACAATTTTTTTCATATAATTTTTAGTCAAATTTCATATATATAGTCCACTCCCTCTAAGTCGAATTCTTATGGGACATCAAAATAAGTTCGAGTGAGAGAGTTTCGCAAAAATTCAAGTTGGTGGAATTTATGACATTTTGTTGAAGGTAAAAATGTTAACAAAAATTAAATATGGAAAAAATGAAACAATGTATGTGAATAAAGAAATTTAGTTAAAAAAAAATTTAATTTAGTAATTTTTGACTGCACATCACAGTGGCTGCAGAGTTTGTCCGTTTAAAAAAGTTATAACTTTTTAAAAAGGCAGTTTTTAACCTTATCATGTTTTTTCGGCACTTCAATATGAATCAGCTTCTTCCTCTTCAGCATCACTCTCTTCATCAAAACGCCCAGCATGATGAAGAGAGTGATGATCTTCTAAATTCGCACTTCTGCGGTTACGATATTGTAATCGATTTCAAGGAAATCATCCCAGTTTACCTATGTATACATCTTTGAAATTATACTGGACTTCAGAGGTCTGTTTCAGATCCTCTTGAATTCGGTAGTACCATCACCCTCGTCCACACATCCCATAAAACCTACAATTGAAATCTAAATGGTTCATATAACACATACGATTCTTTTTAAAACATTACCAGTTCGCACACGTTCTAGGAAGAGAACATCACTTTCACAGATATAAAAACTAAAACTACTGCTTTCGTAGTAAACACAAACTGTTACGGACCAACCAACAAAAACTCAAGTAAATGCTTACGATTGTCAATGTACGATTGTCTGCTTTTTAGTTGCCTTGCAAAAGAATTTTAAGATGAATTTTACACACCTATATAAATAGAATCAGGATGGGTTGGCGTGCTGGGCGACAGCGTATGTGGCCATGGCCAGATAGAATCTACTTAGAGCATGCGAGTGAGTATGTTGGATGTTTATTTGGATGTACGTATGTACACTAATACGAGTTAACAGAGGTTTTCAGAAACTCAAAAATGTTCGAGTTTCTCTCGAACTCTCAAATGTTTGAAAATTCGACATGGGAATGCCGACTTTGAGAGAGTCGACTGTATTTATTAAAAAACAGTAATTTTAAGCTAAAATCCATTAAAAAAGTGGGCGTGGTCAATGAAAAGGCTAACATTTTTTGGCCACTTCAAAGACAATTACAAGGCGATGCCACATACCAAAAATGAATGCGCTAACATGTCTAAAATTTTGGAAAAAGTATTTTTTTAATTTAGAGATGATCGCACATACAGGCCTGTAGTGGGCGTGTCTGTAGGCGGATTCAACAGTGGGCGTGTCTGTAGGCTCATCAGCTTTTTGATGAAATTTTAAAAGTTTTTAGCCATTGCTTCACGCTCACAGTCCGTGAAGTATATGTTTAGGATCGTAAGCGTGCTCTGGCATATTTTCGAAGAAATAGGGTTCCACTGAGTTCTCTTATATCCTTTTAAATCCCTGTATATGCACCCCAGACCATCACGTTCCCTTCTCCATGTTTAATTACCTCCATCGTATATTTTGGATCTAGTTCTTTGTTTTTGCGGACGCCTGACATAAACTTTTCCACCGGATCCAAAAAAAATAAACTTGGTTTCTGTATGTGCAGCTTTGCAAAGTTGAGTCTTTACTTTATGTTCTTCTTGGACGAAGATTTTGTTCCATAAGACGATGGCTTATAGTCCTGGCCGAGATGTTTTTGAGGTGCAACAATCTCCTGAATTGTTGTGGACGTCAAAAAAAAAATTTGGCTTTACTTTTTCGGCAAATTAGCCTGTCTTCCTTTGGAGTCGTTTTCCATCCAAATTCCCTTCTTTTGGAGTTGTCGAAACTTTCCTTGAAAACTTGTATTGCTCCGAAGACAAGCTTTTTGGAGCAACGAAACCTCTTCACTATCGATGCCATCGATTCATTTCCATTTACACAAATTTATTTTTACTCGTTCTTATGCTGTATAATAATTTTGATCAATAAAGAAATAAGAAAACAAACAAAGAAAAATAACTTACATCAATAAAAACGAAGTATTCAACACAAGTTTAGCATTTTAAATGGCCGCTCGTTGTCCAGCAACTTTGTCCAGTTTTGTCAACTTTATGCAACTGGTAACAGTTTGACAATTACTAGAGTTAGCTTAAACATTTACGGGAAATAGACAGTCAAACAGTAAACTGAAACCGGTACTCGCTAATCACAGTACAACTTATACAAAACGTACCCTTTGCTAGAAGGCATTTGCAATGGTCGTTTCTTATTCCGTGGCCACCACTGTATATCTCGAAATCTAATTTTTTCGTTACTATTTAATTAATAAGAACTTCAGTATACTCTATGCGTGTAAACTTTACTTAGAGGTTTTTAGATCCTTCCGAGGCACTCGAAAAATCAATGTGTGTTTTCATTAAAATGAAGTGTTTC
This sequence comes from Neoascia interrupta, assembly GCA_947623515.1. NCBI lineage: Eukaryota > Metazoa > Arthropoda > Insecta > Diptera > Syrphidae > Neoascia > Neoascia interrupta. Next base: position 178,494,833 of record OX392462.1, read on the forward strand.
AAATTGTAAGGAATTGAACACTTCAGCTCTGCACTCTCAAATCGTTCAGAAACTGTGCCATACATAAGTTACTTTACATACCTTAAGGCGAAACTCCTTGGCTTTCCACATTTCAATGAATTTGTATTTGATTGCTTCCCCTCTTGAAAGTTCCTGATATAGGCTAGAATATATTATGTAGTATTTCCACCATAACTCAACATTCGTAATTATTATCCACCAACAACATACCTATAGAATCTAAAAAAAAAAATGTTGCGCATACGCCCCCCTGCACCAGTTTTGCCCCGAAAAATTTAATAATATTAAGTGTGGGATTTTTCCTTAAGACACACTTTCGACTTGCATACTCCTATCGATGCCAGATGGTTGTTTATCTATACACACAAGCTTATAAGGAGGAGAAAAATATCTAAATGAAATATTTGCGGCACAAGACAGGAGAAAGGTGTAAATTGATTACGTTCTGAATTTAAAAGGACACATCCCAGACCCACTAGGACAGAGAAAAATTACGCAATAATGGAGGCAATTTTTTCTTTAATACACTTTTGGCAGTGGGCTTTGAGAATTTAACACAACATTTGTCGCATCAGTTTGCAATTTTTTTCCACTTAATGCCATGCGATGCTCTGGCAGGATGAGTATATAAAGTGGCGGACAAAATGGTAAAACGAAAACAAGCAAAGTGTGTACAAACATACTGTTTCTGTGCTTCACCCCCAGAAGGAGAGCCAATGAGGCTTTTCAAAAATTTATCTGGCAATTTTTGAGGGAGGAAAAATTGGTCTATTTAAAGTCAAGCATTATTTAGACTTATTAAAGTTTTTTACTTGTGTGGTCGCGCTCGGGAAAAAAGTTGTTCGTATATAAAAAAACACAAAGTTTTGTCAACAGTTGTTTGATTAATGGTTTGTTAGTTCGAAAACCAGTGACTATGAATTCAAATTAATATTAAGTAGTTGAGGAAAGAAAAGACGATTGAGAATAAATAAATAATAATAAATAAAAGTATCTGGGTGTACGCCACCCGATTGTGGATCATTTGGTCCTCGGTCGATTGTCTGGTTGGTTTGCAGTGGCATCGACCTAAAGAAACTGGATAACTTCTCGTTAATAAGGGAATGAATAGATTTTACTAATGCAAGCCACCTGATTCATCTGATCCCGATGTATTCCATCCATTTTCAGAAAACTGAGGGTATTACATTCTGCCCAACTTCTGTTTGCTTCATGGGGTTGGTAGACCAATAGTGGTTGCGATTCACAAATGATGTGCCTTGTTATTATTTCAAATCATTGTTGTTGAGGATGCTCACGTTGAGGGTGCCCTTTTTCCTGAGATAAGCTAAGGTCATTGAAGTATTGTTGGTACAGGACATGCAATTATAGCTTGACATTTTTTGAATACGTATTTGAAAATAGGTAGGTACGGACCACCGGTACCTAGGTTGGTCTCATGGTTTCCAACTTTTTTTTGAAATAAAAAGTCAATTCAACTGAACTGAACTGACTGGTCTCCAACTGGCTGCTTGGTCTCAGCTGAGCTGTCTTTTTTTTCAATAGAAATATTTTTTAAGTAGAAGTGGAATTTTCCAGATCCGCTCTTGATAAAATGGGAACTGCGCCCTGCCCAGGCCAGCTTTGTCTGCACGCTTGTTCACTATTATATGGTTTTCTGAAACCCTTAGATGTGTCTGGAACTCGTAAATGTGTCGTTGTCAGACCTCCAGGCAAGCAAACTCATTGCGACACTTATGCCTAAGTTACGAAGATTGTAGCCAAGGTTGGTTCTGCTGCATCAAGGTCTGGAAGGCAACACGACTCGATGTTATCTTTCCAGGTAAGTTTTAGACCGATCATTGTACCCATGTACTAAGCACTTTAGGATACTGTCAATGTTTGGCAGTTAAGATGAAGATGAAATCAGATATTCAAGCTTAAAGGTAAAAATGGAGTATTTAAATTTAAGAAGTGACCAAGCACCGATTTATAGTTTTGATACTTTGATACAATACCGACTTGTGTGTTTTGATACTGTTTGTTGCTTTTATTTGTTTTTCAAATACTTGTTCTCTTATGAGAAACCATAGAAAGAGTTGTCACTTAATGTCAGGATCTTTATAGTATTAAGGTTCCTGACGATGTTCGCCTGGCAGCGTTTGACTTTAGGACTTCAATGTTGTAGAATTGTAAATTGTTGTAATTTTTCACTTTTTAATTCCACACTTTTTATTTTGGACCTATATCAGCAACTCCGAAGTTCTTGCTGTTATAAACAACATTAAAGTTAAAAATTCAGTGGGTTTGGATGGCAATAGTGCCGTAATCATCAAAAAAATAGGAAAATAAATACTTAGTCCCTCAATGCGGAATATTTCCAGATTCCCTTAAAACATCACTGATTATCCCAGTTTTCAACAAAGGGGATTCAAGTGACCCATAGCTTATATTGTATTGTATTCTCAAAGATATTTGAAAGGGTCTTTGAGAAGAACAGATTTTTTAATTAAAGTTCGATTTGGGTTCATTATATTTGGCATTTTTGGATAAAATCAACAGTGCAATATATTAATATGAAAACGGCTGCACTTTTTTATATTAAAAAAAAAAAAATGCGTTCGATTTAGTTAATCATGATCTTTTTCTACGGAAATTGTCTTAAACTACCCTCATGCAAGATGTCTCGAATCAGAGAAGTCAAGGTTTTGGGAAAACCGAGGTTAGTCATTTAATGAATTAGGGCATCATGCCAGACAGAATCGACAGTAGATTCTATGTCCAGTAGGATGAGACCGGTAGATTTTATTATATCTAGAGGGTGTTTCAGTTAAGGTGTGACTAATAGCTATTGCGTATAGGTTAGGTAAAGACAAGAAAAAAATTGTAAGGGAGAGGGTCTATTCCCCCCCCCCCCCGTTAGCCGCTAGGGGCATTTTTCTAAAAATATGACTTAAAACAGAAAAAAAAATATTAAAAAACAATGGTAATACTGACATTTTCAAGATGTACTTTTCTGTAAGGCCAAAAATCTCTCCTTTAATTTGAATTTTAAATAAAGCTGTTTTAGTGTACAGTTTTTGAAAAATTAATTTGTATAAAATTTAAAAAAAAAAAAAAATAGAAAAGAGAAGTAATTTTGAAGTAAATTTTTTCTAATTTTTATGTTATTAACCTCTTTTTAGTTGCCCTCTTTTAGACTGCCCTTACAGCAAAATTAACCTCTTAAGGATAAACTTTTATTTTATTATTTTCTTATTTCCATCCGGCGTCTTTTTAGCATACAAGGTGACAAAATACCTACTGGACTAATCTCATTTCACCCTTTTTGATTTAGTTGTTGCCGTTATTTTTGTTTTTTTTTTTTTTTCCCAAAAAGTAAAAGATAATTTAATTTAAAAAGAAAAATTTAACTTTATAACTTTTTAGGTTTTCGCGGTGGCTAAGACATTTTAAATGTTTTTCCCGGTAACCACGCTCAATGAAACTTGAGCGAAACGTTCGCGGTGAGTACGTAAAAGCTTATTTAAATTAATACGCGGTAATATCCGAGAAACATTTAAAAATTGAACTTTATAACAAAAAAAAAAAAATTAGAAAAAAATTGCTTACAAATTTTTTTTTTCGTTTGCTTTTTCAAAATTTTGAGTTTAAAAACTATTTTTTCATTAACTGTACACTTAAACAGCTTTATTTAAAATTAAAAAAAAAAAGAGATTTCTTGCTTTAGAGAAAGGTATATTTGAAAATATCAGTGTTACCATTGTTTTTTTATATATTTCTTTTTTTTTTTTCTAAAGCACCCCTCCCATAAAATTGTTTTCTTGTCTCGACCCAACCTATACATACGCCCTAGATTTTTGTCACACCTAAACTGCAACACCCTGTATAATAAAGTTGTCTTAGCTAGCTGTTAAGCTATTCTCAAGACAGCCTGATAGGTACTGTAACCCGATCTGAAGCCTAATTCTTGGTTTTTTAATATTGCACTATCTGAAAAATAGTGAGTTTTATTTAAATTATTCTTTCTAATATCATCGCTGGCTTATTAAGAAGGCTAATGGGGCGATAGCTGGGAGAGTCAGTTAGAGGCATATATGAGGCTAAGGAATCGCAACATGTTTCGCAATCAAGCATCAAGTCGAGCATCAAAAATACTGTAGCTTGGGGAAGCCGCTATTTTTGCGCGTCAGATAAAAGCCCAGCTCGAGGGCGATTCGCAAGACACTTATTGGTGATTCTAGAAGGACCAGGAGCTTTCTTGATTCGCGAAAGCTCAATAATACTTTTGATTTCTTTAAGGTCGGACGTATCAACCCTGTGGAAGAATAAATCAAACTGCCTTACAGAGCTTTCAATCATGTTTGCAGTCATAGGGATGCTAAGATTTGCTGAAATCGTAAAATTTGACGTAAATTTTTGAGACGAAAGCTTTTCAAGAACGGTTGTGAAAATGATTTGAGACAACATCTATTTCACATTTTTTTTAAAATGCCTTTTAGTCAAGTTAGACAAGGCACATGTGAACTTAAATTTTGGTACTGAGCAATATTGGCCTAAGAACTTTAACAAGGCAAAAATTGGACCGCCTACAATTTCGACCATGCCCACTTTTAGCATGTTAGATCTTTACCCGGTTTCTCTAAAAGTTCACTCCAAATCGAAAAAAAATGTATGACGAATATTAAAGATATTGCTATTTGCTAAGTTTGCTCCACACAAAGTTTTGGGCTCCGCCCACTTTTACATGGCGTTTCTAGGAGAAAAATGTTTTTTTCTCAAATAATTTTTGCTTTCATGGTATTTTCTCATGATTCTAACGAAATTAGAATTAATTGATTTTTATTTTAAGCCCATACCCACTTTTCGGGGCGTGATGTCTACAAAATATTTATGAATTCGGGCCAATAAGCTTTAAGATTTGGTGTTACATGGTATATAGGGTCGGGTATATAGAAGTTTGTCAGACAAACTCTTGCACTTACTCGCTTATTTTTATACTGAACTATCTAAAAAGCTAGTGAGCTTTATGTTAATTATCCTTTCTAAGATCTTCGCTGGGTTATTAAGAAGGCTAATGGGACGATAGCTGGAAAAGTAAGTTGGAGCGTATGAGGTTAAGGCAACACGTTTCGCAACCTTCCAAGAGCATCAAAAATACTGTAGCTTGGGCCAAACAAGCCCAAGGCACATATTAGAGATTCTATAAGGACCAGGAGCTTTCTTGATTCGAGAAAGCTCAATTATAGTTTTGATTTCATTAAGGTATGCCTTACATAACTTTCTACCAATTTTGCAGTCATAGAGTTGCTAAGATTTGCTGAATTCGTAAAATTTTAGGAAAATTTTCGAGACAGAAGCTTAACCTAGTATGATACCTAGAAGCTTATCTAGTATCATTGTGCATGAGAACGGGAATCGTTCCTTGGTTGAACAATTTTATTCTGGTTACATTCCAGAACGATTTTGGAAGTTTTTGGAAGCCCTGAAATAGTTTCTTCCATCTCATATTCCTATTTTTTTTTTTTTGTCAATAATTGACTTAATAAGCTTGCTAAGCTACCTCAGTTCAAATTTGTTGCAGGATAATCTGTAGCGTTACTAATTTCTGAAAATTGTTTTCCTCTTGGAAATCGTGTCTATTATATATGATGGAATTTTTGATCGAACATTGTTGATAGGCAAATGAGGAACAGAAACCTCAACTCATGGTTGAGAAGTTGTTCCTAGTTCACCTCGAGCTTCTGCGCCACTCTATTTATTTGATGTAAATTCTGTTTGATCTTATCTAAAAGAGGTTGATACCATGCCGCTTTCTCATCGAAGGAGACTATCAACTGATCAACCACTAAAAGCAATTTAAGTGAACAAAAACTAAAATTTAACAACGAAAATTTATGACGTGATTCAGAGCTTGACTAAGAGGGCGTATCGAACTAAGCGGATTGTAACCCACACACTAGGTTATAACGTCAATCTAGCAACAAAACACTTAAATCGCCATGAATATCATCACACAAAATCAAAATCGTTTTGTTTTTCGCCAGGAAGCTTCAATTTAATACATTTGAGGCATACAGATAAATTTTTTTCTGTGGGGTGCCGTGGCGTAGTGGTTAGTGTGTGTGCTTACTACGCCGGAGGCCTGAGTTCGAATCCTGCCATCGTCACCTGAAAAAAAAAATTGTTCTTTTTCACGGTCCCCACCTCCACGAGGGTCTGACAAGCCCTCCGAGAGTATCACTTGTCTTGAAAAACTTCTCAAAGTGCCGTTCGGATTCGGCAAAAAATTGTAGGTCCACTTGTATGTAAATAAATTAATACACCAGCATACATTGTTGAGAATTTGGCCCTGGTTCACCTCGAGCTGTTGCACCGCTCTATTTATATTTATTTACATAAATTATTTTCAATATATGAACGTCATTGACCTTGTAAAAGGGCCGCAACACTTTCAATCGATTGACGTCAATCATCGGGTACGTGTAAGTTGATCCCACCTCTTGAAAGTTCAATTGATTGACATCAAATTTAATTAAAGGTACTTGCAACGTCAATCGATTACTTCAATCATCGTTTACGTATCGACGAATTTTACCGTTTACATAGATAGATGAATAGATTCTTTTTTTAAGCACAAAATATTGGAATTTTTGTGACTGAAAATAGGAATGAAAATAGGAATATAGCAAAATTGCCGTCTGTTCAAAGATATTGACAAGCGATTGACACGATTTTTAAGTTTTTTTTTTAGTTCCCGTAGCAATTCTTTAAAAATATTCCTTATCAATATCCGTCGCTCATATTAAAAAACTGCTACATTATTGCACCTAAATTACTCAACTTACTCAACCGACATGATGCTCATCATTCAAAATTTTATTTTTCATCAATCAGTTTCTATCAATTGTGTGTGACCCGTAGACGGTCGTGTTTGACATCAATCGATTGAAAAGATCGATGGTAAAAATCACAACCTCCCCTAAATAAAACCAGGAAAAAAAAATTGACCAACAGAACCCAAAAACCCTTCAACAAGTCACCTTTAAAGACGATGTTACATTATAAAATTTCCCAACGTTCCAGGAATATTGCACACCAAACAAATTACCTTCCCCCACCTAAGAACATAAAGGTGAACGTTTTATCGACCTCAATACATCATCATTTTGTGGGTAAATCTGTGCAAAGTTAAATGAATTTTAACATTGCCCATTTGCAATTTGCAACCATACTTCACTTAAGTTATCACGACCACAACATCTGTTTCAATTGGTACTTAAGTGCTCAGTCTGGCAGTCGGCCAAGAAGACCACACAGTAATTACTAAAAAAAAAAAAACAGGAATCTCGACCCAAGAAGCTCTTCTCGCAAAATAAGCGTTAAGGACTTAATTTCATCTGGTTGAACATGATATGGCATCCATCTGCCCATCAGCTTTTACGAGTGCAGTTATAACTTTTTGCAATCTTTTCCTCAATGAAAAATGTCTGAAATTTTAATTTGCCACAAAATAGCTGTAGCTGCTCGCTGGTAGAGCCTGACACAAAATGTCACTGCAACTTAATTTAAGCAGAACATCCTACGTAGGCGAGCCTGACATATTATGTTTCGTATACTTTATGTGTCCTTCTTGTCTTTTATATAAGTACAGCCTAGCAAATTACAACGAAGTAGGATTGCACAATTAATAAACTTCCAGTGTCTTACTTCGTCGGCCGGCAAACACAAATTTATTCTCAAGTTGACTCTTATTCACTGTTGTGTCCAAAGGAGTAAAACGAGGAATTTTATACGAGATAAATCCTTAAAGCTGTATTCCATTTATGTAAGTGAGTATCTAGGCAAGAAGCCCTCGTGTGAATAAGTGCGAGTAAACTTGAGTAAATTATTTTTGTAAGCATGGTTTCGCTCTTAGGTAAATAAATAAATAGCAAAAAAAAACAACAATATACAAACACCATTGTATCATGATTAAATTGCTACTCTATCCTGATTGCTCCTTTGAGGGGAACTTTTATGGTGTTCTTACTTTAGGACAAAATGATAGTAAAAAAAGAGCAGCAAAAAAAAAGAACTACAATGGTGTATGGCTATACCAATTTCTGTAGTAAAATGGTAAAATGAATGGCCATTGACTACCACGTAGGCAACGATGATTACAACAAAGCAGCAAGGACAACCAAGACATAGAGTTAATGGCAACAAATCGTTAAGGATAATTTGTGTGGCAGGAGGAATTTCAGATGCTGCCCCATGAGTAACACGAAGTGTTTGTTCGTCGGGGTGTGTGGGGAAGATGGTTCGTTTATGTTAACAGGACATTCGGAGACACATATCCTGGGATGATGGCCTGGAACAATAGCAAACATATTTCGGAAAACGATTGCTTTGGGAGGTTTTCGATTGATTTGTCTGGCTTATTGGCCATATGATTCTGTGGGCTGCAGGATTAATTTTGTAAATTATGCTGTATTAAATCAGTGACATCATTCGATATCATAGTTTTTTTTTTTTTTGTGGGGTTGAAAGAGCAATATCCTTTGCCCTTGGGACAGAGTGTCTTTTTTTCGCTGCTCTACTTTTCAAACGAAATCCAGTAAGGGAATAACTTCATTCGCAATGAACTGTATACCTACATTTATGCAAATGTGGATGTGATTGCGTTTTTTAATTAACTACTATTCAAAGGCTTGTCAGCCTTGAAGCGTGTAGTTGTAATGCGTCGGATGTAAAATTGCGGCGCGGTTGAATTTAATGAACGAGAAAATTGATTTCGAAAGGCATGCGCTCCTTTTATGGTGGGCTCTTGCGTGGGTCCGGAAGGAATTCAGCAGCACATACATACATGCAGATGCCTAGAGATAAACAGTTGTTCATACTGCACGAAGCAGAATTAATTTGGTTTCCATTCAAAGCAAATAAAATGTGAGAAATAACCTAGAAGCGTAAACAGGAATTCGCTCAAACATAAGTATGCCAAAATTGCACTCGAGCCAGGTAGAACATTATTATCAGGACTATTATGCGGTCGTTTTATTGCAGGCACTTGGGGTATTTTACTGAAATAATGTAAAGCCTTTTGGCCGTTTTTGGCTCTTAATTAAAAAAAGGACCATTAAAGTTGCTTTTTGAAAAGAGGCTTTTTGTTTGCAGGCTAGTTTCCATTCTCTCATTGCGGCAGCGTTTATATTAAACCGAAACTTGCTCGTTGTTAATGGATTTCCGAGGCATTACGTCTGCCTTTGAGTCGGCCTTTGAGCTTGACCAGAAGTGTAACTTTTTAAGTTACAATATTGGTTTCAATGACTATTCGTTGTTCAGAACCATTGTTCGTAATATGAAGGTATTAAAAGGTTCTTTTAATGATTCATAAGCTGGCATATAGTAAGATCAGATCATTGTTATCCTCAGAGTGTTGCCTATGAAATGAAACTGGTGCAACAAAATCAGCCCAGTTCCCTTCTTTATGAAATTCTTTTATTTAATGTCTGAGGGTTCTTAGAGATCTAATTTAAAGAAAATTATTTGCTATCGGCACAGAGACTTTCCATAGACAAAAATGATAATACAATGATAGGCCCATTCAAACTTTGTAATCATACCTATACTATAATATGACAGGACTAGAAAAGAACTCTTCAAGTAGAAAGGAGTATATCAGGAGGAACCAGTGAGTAAGTGCTACAGTGTGTACGCAGAAGTTACAGTCCATAAAACGGACCATTCCATCCTATCCCACATTGTAAAATGCTGATGGCATAGTTCTTTTTTGACATTTTATAAGTAATGCAAACTTCGAAAAGGGGCGTGGTTCAACCGCCCCCAATTACAAACATAAGATATTTCCACAGATATTTCCAAGTTACACCTAATTGTACGTAAAAATGCCATTTTTTGGTTCAAATTCAATAATTTTGAAAAATCTTCTTTTAGGTTTTTCTTCAATTCTGCCTCCAAATGTGGGTGGGGCCCAAAGTCTTGTATGAACAAAATGTGGAACTAAGCGTTTTCTACATTAAATATCAAGCAAATTTTTTTCAATTTCGAGCACAAATACTGAGTAAACTGCATTTGAAAATTTACCCTTAAAATAGATGCCACGCCCACTAGAGGAGGTTTACCAATTAAATTTGTCTTTTTTGTGTTTTATATTCACTAAGAGATGATAAATGCTCTTAAGGTCTTGGGGGTCTACCATTATTATTTTACCGTGTTACAAACTATGTGACAAACTTAATATACCTCCTATCCTATGGGATGGGGTATAAAAACCGACAAAGCAGGCGTTGTTGAGGTAGAGTAAGCCAACATTAGAGTAAACCAGATATAAAGTTGTTGACTATTTGACGTTGTGGACCTAAACTTCTAAAAACTTCCTAAGCCTGATTTAGGAAAAAATAAGATATAAAATTAAGCACCGTTAGGAAAAACAGTCTATTAGATTTTAAATTTCGGTAAATTTTCCGAAATTATTGAATTTGAACCTTAATTTGGCTTAAAAATAAAAATTAAAAACAAAATAAAATTTTGTAAATAGTGGCCCTACCATGCCACTTAAAAAAAGCTCATTTTCGGCTTTTTTAAGAAAATAGACTTTTGTGAATTTTCTAAACTTAAACGCTTACCACGAGTCATCAAAAAATAATAAATTAAAACATCAGCAATTTGTGATAGGTACATACATATTTGATAGATAAACATTCAAATACCTTCTTTTAACTAATTAAACCTCAATCCAAGGATTGTGGGCGAAAAGCGAATGCTGCACCTAGACCGAGGGGTCATATAATCGAAATCGAATTCTGAGTCAAAAAGCCACCTGCGCGCGTTCGGGTTTCACTTGTTTTAAGACTTTAATTTTTTTTAGCCAGATAACTGAAATTTCGTACACAGGATTCACTTTTCTATCTCGGAGCCCCTTAAGCCTATCACTCACCCTTAATGCACAAAAAACAACCGGACTCGCATCTCGGGAATCTTGACCTGTCTAGGAAGTCTGTCGAGGGCATGCGAACAACGTGTTCAAAGCTTCAAAGAATTGATCGTTCCTCTCGAAGAAGTAGCTGCTTAACATTAAGATTCGAATACTGATGTTTTTCACTCTATTCCCTAATTACCCTAGACTCATGACCATAGATGAGAGTTTGAACGAACACTGAATTTAAAACTGAGATCTATGCCTGACGACCAGCTGGCGCAGTTCCTTTACTATTGCTCCAGCTTGGCCAATTCTACAGGATAACTCAGTATCACTTCTTCTATCTTTCGTGGAAAAGTCCCCGCATACTTAAACTTCCCCAACTGTTTCAATGGGACTCCATTTATGTGAAACGTACACTGCTCAGGAGTTCGGGACACAACCATCACTTCTGATTTGCTAACTTTAACCTTCATCCCAGCCACATCACAAAAGGCCAGTGCTCGCTGAAGCTCCTCCTCGGACAATGCCAGGATAGCTAAATTATCTGCAAAAAGCAAATGGCTTATCCTGACGCCAGCTTTTTCGAAAGATTCCTCACCAATACTGGGTTTCACCATCCAGTCCATATATGCTATGAAAAGATGAGGCGTTAGGACACAGACCTGGAAAAGTCTAACCCACACATAAAAGAGGATGGGATTTAAGCCATTTATTCGAACACAGCTTCTGCAGTTCCCAAACAATGACTGAATGGATCTCAGAAGAAGCCCAGAAGCATAGTCCTGACTAACCCGGACATAGGTCTTTTCCAAATCTACAAAACACTCGTAGACGAGTTTGGCATATTCCCATATTCCCAGGCCTTCTCGAAAAATACCTTCAGAGTAAAAAGCTGATCGGTTGGGCCGATTGCTCAACAACTGCAACAATTGGAGCGCGCTTTCAACACAATGCTTTTCCCGTAAGACTTAAGAGAGATATACCCCTATAGTTAGATCAGTTTCTCTTGCCCCCTATTTTGAAAATGAGCACTATATCGCCTGTTTGCAAATCGCTAGGTGTTTTCCCGCTTTCCCAGGCCACCTTTATGTCACGTGTTAGCCCCTTTACACTTTCTTCACCCAATGCCTTGAGCAGTTGTGGCCGGATTTCATCAACTCCACCAGACTTACTCACTTTTAGCAATCTAGTTCCGGCGAGCACTTTCAGGATTAAACCTTTGGATTAAACCCCTTGTTGTACCTCTCTTCTTTGAGACGGCGAATTGTCTGTCAGCACATCTTTTTTGCAGATCTGTCATCGCGCTCAGCCTCTCGCCGAACGTTTTCCAAAACTGTTCTTTGGCTGCTCTATCTAACCCCCATAATTTAAAGTTCTTTGTGCATAAATGCACCGAGCTCGAGAAATAGAGTTCCTACAATGATTCCACACAATATAGGATCTATTCTTCTCTCTGATGGCATCTTGAACTCCAGGAGTCTTAAACCACGCAATTTCTTTGCACCACCAGCTGCCACTCCAAGCCGCTTCACTTCCCAAACGTTTTTTCCAGAGGCAAACTGCCGATGAAAACGGCTGCCAATCTTCCTCTAAATTTAAAAGGTCAGTTGGAATTCGTTCAAACTTCTCCGAAACGTGTCTACAAATCGCTCCCTGTAATTTGATTCAGCCTCCTGTAACCTTTCGCTCGGTATGCGGGTTACCCGTCTTGGACTTCGCCGTTCGTCTGGTGGCAAAGGAATACTGTCACTTAAGCGTAATTTGCACAACACTAAGTGGTGATCAGTTGACAACACTCAGCACCTCTCCAAACACGAACATCACAAATCATTGAACACACCATAGTACCACAAAGAAATCAATCAAAGATCTCTGACTTAAACTGTGCTAACTGTCTTTGTGAATGGCTTTGTGTGGGAAAAGGTGTACATGATGGACAAGCCATAAGCACAGCAAAAGTCCAACAAGTTCCCTCCGTTCCTGTTTTGATCTGGGTCACCGTGCCTCCTGGGTCACCTGGGTAATCGCACTTCTCCAAGGAGTATACTGTCGTCCTTACCTACATGAGAATTGAAGTCACCCATCAGTAGAAGGAAGTCAATTTCTGACTCTAGGTTGGGAACATACACCTGCCAAAGGCGATCGCTCAAGCTTAAGCTTTAAGATCAAAACCCTCCTTCTTAATGGAATAAACTCCAATACGTTCGCCAACAGCCGGGGGCTTGTGAGTATCCCCACATCTGCCTGTGCAGCCATGTTATGTGGGACGCCTCCTCTCATCAGCAAAATCTCTGTTTCCGGAACCTTTTGACTTAGTTAAAGAGATGCCAGTAGGTCTCCCGTACCCGAAATTAAGTACCCGAAAATAAGCCACATAAGGGGGAACTGAAAGAGCAACTTTGCCTTACTCCATATTTGCGAAGCAAACCCCTCCAAAAAAATCTTCCATCCCATAATTAGGCACTATTAGGCATTATTTTTGTCGAGACTTCAGGGCTATTGATCTTGTAGAACATTTTTCTTGAATTTGTCTAATGCGAAGACATTTATGCGCAGCTCTAAGAGATTTGGGAGTTCTTTATAATGAATAAAATGAAATATTAAAGTTGAATATTGAAGTAAAAGCTCGGGTAGCTTTATAAGTTGTGATAGAAGAATTACGACAATAAGCTCCCCAATATTGGCAACGACACGTTCGGTTAAATTTTTAATTAATGTTACTTTAATTTGTTGCATTTCTTCTTCACTCACGTGGTGAAGCCGTAAACTTTGTCATTGCTCTGGTTAGAATTTAAGGCCCACGATTTTTGAATCGAACTAAATAACACATTAAAATCAATGCAATTTTTCATAAATTTATTAGGAAACTGGTAACCTTTCATAATATTTCAGCTAATGATAACAAATTTAAGCTGAAATTGTTTCATTTTTCATAGTGGTGGTTTCTAGTTATTTTCATTTTAGTCCTCCTTGAACCTGTTTGCAAGCGGTTTTCTGGGCGCAACCAATGTAATGAATTATGTGCGACCTCTAACATTGTTGCGTGACATGTTTTACTTCCAATTTATTGTGGACAGCTGGGTTTGACCACCCGGACTGTTTGCGATTTAGTAGGTTTTTTCGTTTGTAATAATCCATGAGATAAATGATTGGGTTTTTATATGAACAGAACCAAGGCTGGCGGAAGCTAGTCTGTACATATTTTCGTCCAGTGTAAATTTGAAAAAAACTAATATTAAAGTAAAACTTTTATTTGCTGTTGGATTCAGATACAAACAAGGACCTACCAAATCCGACGATAAGTTGCTGGGTCTGCCGTGGGAAATTGTAATCTATCTGTGGCATCTCTGCGACCCGTAACAGTAAACGGCAACACTAAGAAATGACAACACGAAGATGACAGAGAGCGAACGTGACTTCGCAAGTGATAGGCATTCGACCGTCGCGCGCCAACCATCGAGATCGACATCTTCACCGCAGTTTAAGTAAACCGAAAGTTATTTTTGTTAATTAGAATAATAAAGTAGATTTTGTAATTTAGAGGATTAATGCCTTTTCGATTGGAACCTCTCTATCCTCCACAGAATTTCCACATTGGTGACCCCGAACTCGAAAGCGTAGGAATACAAAGCAATTAAATACGTCACATACTTTTTTTTTGCCCTCATTCCAATCATTCGATCGATTGCGGTTTTTTTTCAACAGACGGTACGACAGATAGCGCGATTTGGCATCGAACTGTCCGCGGTGGAAAATTTTCATAAAAAATACGGGATTTCTGCAAAACTGTTCTCTGGTTATCGAAAGTTTTTTCCGTTCTCGAAATTAATTGTCACATGGGTCAGTTGTAAAAATTATGAAAATTGGTGAAAAGTTCGAGCAAAAGCAAGAGGACCAAGTTAATAACGAAATGCCAAACGAAGAAGCTGAAGTAAACGTTAGTCGAGTCTCAGTCAAGGTTCCTCCGTTTTGGGATGAAAATCCCAAAATTTGGTTTGCGCAAGTTGAGGCGCAATTTGCTACCGCAGGCGTTAATTCAGATTCATCAAAATTCAACACGGTGGTTGCAGCTATAGAGACACGAATACTTTCACAAGTTACGGACGCAGTTTTCAACCCACCAGATACCGGAAAATATGAGAATTTCAAAAAGGTACTCCTCGAAAGGTTTGGTGCATCCGAGCAGCAAAATATAAGGCGTTTACTTTCGGAAATTGAACTTGGGGATAAAAAGCCGACTCAACTGCTAAACGAAATGCGGCATTTAGGTGGCGAACATTTAACAGACGAGTTCCTGCATAACTTATGGCTGAATCGTTTGCCAACTCAAGTACGAGCAATTTTGCAGGCCTCGTCGACGGATCTCAAAGGGAAAGCTGTTCTCGCTGATAAAATTATGGAGGTGAGCGACGACCAGCAAATTCATATGGCAACAACGCGACCTACAACGTCAGCGGGAATGTCGCTCGAACAGCGAATCGATCAAATCGACCGGCAACTGCAAAAGCTGTTTCGCACGAACCATCGTTATCGGCAGCGTAGTCGCAGTGCAAGTCGAAAGAGGGATCCAACACCTGAACCCCGCAGTAACAACACCTACTGTTGGTACCATGCGAAATTCGCCAACAGTGCACGCAATTGTCGCGCCCCTTGTTCTTTTTCATCCGAAAACTCGTCAAAAAACCATTAAGCCAACTGTCGGCACTAGCAGACGAACCGAACAGTGCTGGCTTACATATAGCACGTCTGTTTATTCGCGACAAAAAATCTAGCAGCAAGTTTTTAATCGACACCGGAGCCGACGTCTCAGTTATTCCACCACAGCGAAGCGAAGTACGGAACAGTCCACATTCAGCAAAACGCTTACACTGGACCTTGGATTACGGCGAAAATTTACGTGGAACTTTATTGTGGCTCAAGTTCAATCACCTATCATTGGAGTCGATTTCCTGACATATTTCGGTTTATTAATAGATGTTCGTGCCGGCAAGCTGATGGATGGTAACACACAAATAGCAGCATCGGGGGACTCGCCGAGAACAGGTAGTGTGCAAATTCATACTTTTAGGGCTAATGATACGTTCGCATCCCTTTTAGATGAATTCAAGAGTATCACCAACTTTAATGCAACGAGGCAACCCACAGCTATAAATGTAACACACCACATTGTTACGTCTGGTCCACCAACCTACGCTCGCCCTCGCAGACTGCCGACCGATAAGCTCGAAGCAGCCCGGGCAGAATTCAGCTACTTAATGGAGAATGGTATCTGTCAACCATCAAAGAGCGCCTGGGCTAGCCCATTGCACATGGTGAAAAAATCTAATAGGGAATGGCGTTGCTGTGGAGACTACCGAGCCCTCAACGCGCGCACACTACCTGATCGATACCCCATACCATACCTTCGTGACTTTAACCACGTACTCTACGGAAAAAAGGTTTTTTCAACAATTGACCTACGGAAGGCTTATCATCAGATACCCATACAGGAATCCGACATACCCAAAACTGCGATTACGACGCCATTTGGACATTTTGAGTTCAAATATATGACATTTGGACTCAATAATGCGTCTCAAACGTTCCAAAGGCACATCAATATGGTTCTTCAAAGCGAAACTGACTGTTGCTTTGCATACGTTGATGACATCTGTATAGCCTCGACAGATATGGAACAGCACAAACGAGATCTACGGAGAGTTTTCAAAAAGCTGCACGACAACAACCTTACGATCAACGTTGCGAAATGCGTCTTCGGCCAAAAGGAAGTCAGTTTTTTGGGATATCTGATAAATGAGAGCGGTATAAAGCCAACAGCCGATATAATTGAGGTAATTAAAAATTTCGAGAAGCCACAAGTTGCAAAGGACCTAAAGAAATTCTTAGGAATTATAAATTTTTATAAAACGTTCATTCCTGATGCCGTAAAAAACCAAATGGTGCTGCAAAGACTAATTGTTGGAAACAAAAAGAACGACCTAACACCGATTACGTGGGATGATGCTTCGGAGACAGCATTTCAAGCCTGTAAAGACGATTTATCGAATGCAACGCTCTTGTATCATCCAGCTCCAAACGCCTATTTATTACTCTGCACCGATGCTTCGGACTTTGCTATTGGAGCCGTAGTACACCAAGTAGTTAACGGCGATATTCAACCACTAGGTTTTTATTCAAAAAAACTGGAGAAACATCAGTTAAATTATAGTACTTACGACCGCGAATTGACAGCGATTTATCAGTCAATTAAATTTTTTAAGTATTTATTGGAAGGAAGAGATTTCGTCATATTCACGGACCATAAGCCGATAACCTTTGCCTTCCAGCAGAACCTCGACAATGCTTCTCCTCGTCAACAACGCCAATTAGACTATATTGGACAGTTTAGCACAGACATTCGACACATACTGGGCGAGAAGAACAACGTAGCGGATTGGTTATCTAGAATTCAACAAATCTCAGTGACGGAAATCGATTTCGAAGAGATGGCTCGGGATCAGCAGGGCGATGCTGACTTGCAAGAATACTTGACTTCAGGTAACAATTTGAAGACAGATCTCAATATTAAACCGTTTCCTCTCTCTAGTTCCGAATTGCAACTGTTCTGCGATGCTTCTCAAGGTACCATACGTCCATTCGTACCACTTACGTTCCGTTCACGAGTAATTAAAAAATTACATGACATTTCACATCCGGGTGCGAGTGCTACTGAGAAATTGGTTAAGGAGAGATTTGTCTGGCCCAACATGTCACCAAGCATCAAGAAATTCGTCAAATCATGTATACCGTGCCAGAAGTCAAAGGTTCATCGTCACAGTAAGAGCGAGTACGGGCACTACGAGGACCCAGCGCAGCGATTCGAGCACGTAAACATCGACCTTATTGGACCCCTTCCTCCATCGCGCGGCAACCGATATTGTTTGACAATGATTGATCGATTTTCAAGGTGGGCCGAAGCCATACCATTACCCGATATAACCGCTGAAACGATTGCAAGAGAACTTATCGCCAATTGGATTTCTCGCTTTGGTGTACCTCAAAGGATTTCCAGTGATTTGGGACGACAACTAGAATCGAACATTTTCAAGGAGCTTACAAGGTATCTGGGCATTTCTCATCTTAAAACAACACCCTATCATCCCCAAGCCAATGGGATGATCAAGCGCTGGCACCGGACACTAAAAGCGGCGATCAAGTGTTATGCGAATTACAATTGGTGCGACTTTTTGCCAATCATTCTTCTTGGGATCCGTGCAACAGTTAAGACAGGGACGAATTTCACTCCGGCCGAGATGTTATATGGCGCGTCATTAAGATTGCGCGTCATTAAGAGTTTTTTCATCCGAAACCTGTTACACACACCGAATCAGAGTTAATGAAAGAGCTGAAGCGATCTATGTCCGCACTAAGTCCAATACCAGTCACTCATAAGGACAGGTCCAAGGTTTTCGTTCATCAGGACTTAAAAAGCTGCACGCATGTCTTCGTCCGATGCGATAGAGTCAAAAAACCGCTTGAAGCCCCATATGATGGACCATTCGAGATCGTGGATAGGCGTGAAAAGTTTTTCAAACTTAACATTAAAGGCCGCTCACAAAGTATTTCCATAGATCGACTGAAACCGGCATTTATCGTGGATGAACCAGAGGAAATGCCAGCCTCCCCGCAGAAGCAGACAACGACACGGTCAGGACGCCAGGTCATCATTCCAGCAAGATATCAGTGAAAGGCATTTAGAGGGGGAGTACTGTGGCATCTCTGCGACCCGTAACAGTAAACGGCAACACTAAGAAATGACAACACGAAGATGACAAAGAGCGAACGTGACTTCGCAAGTGATAGGCATTCGATCGTCGCGCGCCAACCATCGAGATCGACATCTTCACCGCAGTTTAAATAAACCGAAAGTTATTTTTGTTAATTAGAATAATAAAGTAGATTTTGTAATTTAGAGGATTAATGCCTTTTCGATTGGAACCTCTCTATCCTCCACAGAATTTCCACATATCTGAGTAAACTCTGACTGAATTTCGGCTCCAAAGGTTACAATTGCTATCCTTACCCCCTAGCATCCCTGAAAATATTGCAAACCAAAAAATGATTTTTTATTTTTCGTTTTTCTGCAATGACGCAGCCTGTAGCTTGATTTTGAATTTTGAAATATTGATTTCTACATTTCAAATGCTATAAGCACCACAAGCCCTAAGGCTCTAATATGGCCATAAGCTCTGTACGTACAATGGACCAGCAAATACTATCATCTCCAATGGTATTCAAATGCATGAGAATAAACATTGCAGGACACTATCTCTATATCTGGAAATTCACTTACTCGGTAAACGTTACTGCATAACGTTGCCCATAGCGCGCCTGAGGAACTCACTTCTTTTGCTCGCTTTTTTTTCAAGTTGAGAAGAGGATTTTCTCGTATCCTTGGAATTCATTTTTTATGCTGATACCAAAATGAATATACTCTCCTACATCTATTAATCATCACATACAATTTATTTTAGCACTAAGAATGCATTGCAAAGAGTCCCAAGATTGATGGTTACATTCATAAAGTGTATCCTTGGTTTTGAAATCAAAAATTTCACGCATGAGATTAATTTTAACCATGCTTTGAAATGAAAAGATGATTGATGGATGGTTTTGTCGGCGTGGTAATAAATTGCATGTTTGCATGTCAAAAGCACATTCTGAAAGGTCTAATTTTAAATGATATAAATTATGAATAGGCAATGTGGTACTTACTCGCACTTAAGCGTCATGCGATAATAATGGATTTCGCTAATGGCTTTTATAGATTAGAGGCGTTTTGGGTATATTGGACCTTTGTGAAAGCTTAAATAGGGCTGTACCGACCAGCAGCCACATTGTTCTTATTTAAGCGATTAATTTTTATAGTTCTTGATAACTCATGCGCACTCAAACTATTTATTTGGTTTATTAGAGGTCGATTTTAAATTGCTTTACCAATTTTACACTCCAGTTACTCAAAAATGATGGTTCTAAAATCAAATGTTTATGCAGTCTTAGTCCGTCAAGCATTATAGGTAATCGGCCTATAATGCTTGGCAGAATAAGGCTGTATAAACATTTGAATTATTACTGCAGTAAGGGATACTACACC
The DNA here is from genome assembly GCA_947623515.1 of Neoascia interrupta. NCBI lineage: Eukaryota > Metazoa > Arthropoda > Insecta > Diptera > Syrphidae > Neoascia > Neoascia interrupta. The sequence goes on from OX392462.1 coordinate 178,514,890, forward strand.
TATGTTAGGTGGTGAAATTTGGTCTCAACCATAACATAAGCTGCACCAACCGGCTCTGTTTCTAACTAGCCATCCCTAGTTTTGCGGGTGGGTGCCGTGGTACAGTAGTGTGCAAAACCAGTACTTAGTGTGCAAAACCACTGTGCACGTGGTCCCGGGTTCGAATCTTGACCGGGGAAATAAAAGTTTTTCACGGTGTTCCACCTCCTGGAGAGTCTGACAAACCCTTCGAGAGTACCTATCATTTGTGATGAGATAACACTCAATTCACCGTTCGGAATCGGAAAAAATTTTTGGGTACTTATCATGTTTGTAAAAATACCTGTCACGCAAGCAGTATGACTGTAAGAGAGGCCAAGTGATGGCTCTTCTAAGCTACAACTGTCAGTTAGTCCCAAGTTTTGCACTCTAAGTTGGCTGATGTCCAGTACCACTTGGGTGTGTCACCTGTCTCTCGGTACCCATCTACTGTACTGCGGAGTGGATTGGACGATTTTCTGTATCCTCACTAGGACCATCGCATTCGCTGTATTATCTGACCCGAATTTTAGAGTTATATCTCGACTCCACTTTTTGTATATGCAGGCGGTACCAAAATCTCCCAAAAGATTTTCTTCCCAAAGCAGCCTAACGCGTTTGCATCCGCCTTGGGTCCGCAAACTGGGACTGCGATGATTTGTGTCTAATTGATAGACACCTAAGTTCCTCGAAAGAGGGCTTTAGTCCTCAAATGCCTTTCTGGGCTTAAAAAACGAGCAATTGGTAAGGTAGTTAGCCTTCGTTTAGTTTAAGCGTCGTTTGAGCTTTAGCGAACCCAGGAGACATTGGGCCTTATTCTACCTAAAATTTATAGCTGCCTCTTCGGGCTTGGTCGTCTATTCTTGATGTCAGCAAAAAGCTTGTTTTGCCCTCATCGACTGTAAGACCCGTTTTTGCCCCTTCCGTTTCAATAATTACAAATGCTTCTTGACATCACGCTACAATTTATTGAATATGTCGATGGCGTCTGCGTATGCGGAAGGTTTGCGCAACACGCCCAAGTATGGTTTTTAAAAAGTCACGTAACAAGGCATCGTCCAGCTTCTTTTTGTCTAGTCTAGCTCCTTTTTGTCATCAAATGGTTTGGTGAGGTCTTTACCGAACTGGAAAAAAAAGCGTTAACTTTTTATCGTCATCCTGCACAAATCGTCGGATTTGCTGTAAGTGCTGTAAGTGGTTCCATGTATAGAAATAGTTTTTATTTTAAGGCAATTACTGATCTCCCCAAGTCTTAAAAACTATTAATTCTCTGAAGAACTTGATTTCGTGTGGTTAATGATGGCATATCTAATCATGTTCTGAAGGAAATTGCTCTTAACGTTGTTGACATTTAAGCTTACCTTTTTAATTCAAGTATTTTCTTTGGTATTTTTCCTGAGGAACTAAAATGTGCCAATGTGAAACCTTTGTTTAAAAAAGGTTGCAAAAAAGATAAGAAAAATCACAGACCTATCATTTCCCTCTTGCCTTCCATCTCAAAACTTTTTGAAAAGTCGGTTAAGTGCAGAGTTTTTGAAGTACCCCAAAAAACGTAACTTTTTTAGCTCAAAACAATTTGGATCTGGGTCAGGACTTTCGACTGAAGACGCTGTCTTAGACTTTTGTACCTTAATTCATAAAGGATTGGATGCTAAGAAATTCTGTGTTGGTCTTTTCGTCGATATAACGAAGGCCTTCGTTATATTATGGTCGATCACAAAATAATTTGAAAATTTGAAAATTTTTTTTTGAAAATTTTATTTAATACTTACAAGTGGTTTTACTTACACGTGATTTTCGTAATATCTTGAAAATAGAAGACAGAAGGTTTAAATCGGCAGCAGCCTTAGCAGCGCTAGTCTTGTTAATCTAGGGGTTCCTCAAGGATCTGTACTTGGCCCTATTCTGTTTATTTACTATCCCATAGGATAGGAGGTATACTAGGTTTGTCACATAGTTTGTAACACGGTGAAATAATAATGGTAGACCCCCAAGGCCTTAAGGGCATATGATCGAGACCGAATTCTGAATCGAATAAGCCATGTGCGTCCGTCCGTCCGTCCGTCTGTCTGTGTGTCATACGTTTTTAGGGCTTAAATTTTGACCTAGAGATCCAAATTTCTGTTTATGAGCTCCTTGCTATCCGAAGCAGTACAAATGCTAAATTTATTCAAATCCGCCAACAGACATGCCCACAATCGGCGTAAATGTGTAACTCCAGAACTTTGAAAACTGTAAGATGTTCTAAAAGGCTGATATTCGGCATTTAGTATTTCCTGATGATTGTTAGACACAAAAAAGAAAAATTAAATTGGCAAACCTCCTCCAGTTTTCTGGCATCTATTTTAAGGGTAAATTTTCAAATGCTGTTAACTCAATATTTTTGCTCAAAATTGAAAAAATGTTGCCAAAGATTTTAAGTAAAAAACGCTTAGTTATACATTTTGTTAATACAAGACTTTGGGCCACGCCCACATTTGGAACCAGAATTGAAGAGAAACCTAAAATTTTCCAGAAAAACGTAATTTTGACTGACCTTAAGCCTAATTTACGGAAGACAGCGTAGGAAGTGGTGTGTTCTCTGAGTGACTTAACTTAAATAAATCCCTTCGCCTACCCAACCAAGGCAGCATCTTCCAAGCAAAAATAATGGCAATTAGTGAAGCCCTGTCCTGGCTTAAGTGGAACGTGATATCCGCCCGCGATATCTGTATCTTTACGGATAGCCAGGCTGCCATCAAATCCCTGACATCAATCTCTATTAACTCTAAATTAGTTATTAACTGTTGCACATCTCTTGATGAGATGTCCGTCCGAGCAGTTCCACATCCGCCTGTGCTGGGTGCCAGGTCATAGAGACATCATCTCCTGTAATATAGGTACCCCCCCTAGCTACCTTCAAATTACAGCTAAAAAATCACAGCATACAAGAAACTAACGCCATATGGAGGACAGGCACCACTTGTTTAGGTAAATGAGACCTTATGTCAGATTTCGTTTATACAAAGTTTTTAGCCATGCCCACTTTTAGGGATCGGTTTTTAAAAAATATTAAATTTTTATCATAAAATTGCATTTTACATACATTTTAGCGTCATTTGGAAATATCTGTGTTACAATTGATAGTTTGTAATTAAAAGGGGTTGAACCACGCCCCTTATGAACTTTTCATTTCTTATAAAATGTAAAAAAAAAAAAAAAATAATTCCATCAGCATTTTACAATGTGGGATAGGATAGGGTATTCAAGGTTCCGTTTTACGGACTGTAACTCTGCGTACACACTGTAGCACTTACTCACTGGTTTTAATCTATGTTAAATCTCTTTTTGAACTTCCTTTTATGGGTAAAATCAAGGCATTTGCAGATGATTTAGGAATTGCATACGAGTCGACTAGTCGCTTGGACCTATTAGTTGCAGGCAACAATGACGTTCATCTTCTGAGAACTTGGTTTGCAGAGTATAAACTTATAGTCAGTAGCAAGACTATATTTATGTTGTTTTACCTTGGCTCAGCTGTTACTCCAGCTACAGACATTATATTTCATGCAGGTAATTGTGGTAGGTGTTGTCGTATCTCAAACGTCTCCTTTGATGCCAACTCATCATGCGAAGTAAATTGTTTCAAAATTGAAGTTGAAGAAAATTTTAAATATTTAGGTATTATGTCAACACCTACATACCCCCAGATAGTCCAGCCGAAATTTACTTGGAGCTGGCCACAACCCTTGAATATGTTTTAAGTATTTCATGTTGTAAAAGTAAAGTTCCTTTTTGGTGATTTCAACCTTAGTCCTTTAAAATGGGTATCATCGGAAGACGAGATGTAAATCTACGAGATGTAAATCTGTAAATCTACTTGCAACATTCCTAAAGAAGATACCCACCATCCGCCACTGGATGTCTTTCTTGACTTGAACGGTCTCATTCATGAGAGTGTTAACTCGTATGGCAGTTCATATAGTTTTGATTTTCGAAAGGCTGACTTTCGAGTTCTCTCTGAAGAATTGACTAGGTTAGGTATTTCTTATGTAGCCAATTCGTCAGACATTGGCCACTGTGTAGAGAATTTCTACTCTTTACTTAATACGTCTATTCGTAACACTGTACCGACAAAGCTTAGAAAAAATGTTATTTGTTTATTAAGAAATTAAATCTTTGCGTAACAAACGAAATAAAGCTTGGAAAATATACATTAAAAGATTGAGTCATGTAGTTCTTAACCTCTTCGTTTAAGTTTTTAATGAATATAAAACCCTTTCGGAACGCTTGTAGAACAGGAATGTGTCCGAAATAGGTTCCCTTTTGTAACGAAACCCAAGGAGTTTCGGAAATTAGTCAATTCGAAAAGAATGTCTGATGGCTACCCAGCCAATTCAAAGCATAATGGTAGGTGCTCTAGCAACCCTGCCATCACCTGCAACTTTTTTGCCGATTCTTTTTCTAAGTCGTTCAAGTATGCTCCGTTTTTAATTGACAAGGAGTTTTTCGATTACTTTAATCATTCCACAAAGATCAATTTTAAACAATAGTCCACTTAGAAACTGTTGATCTTTTTTTATCCAACCTAAAGGAAGATGACTCCGCGGGTCCTGACAAAATTCCTCCCGTAGTGCTCAAAATGTGTAAGGAAAGCCTTGCTCTTCCTCTTCAACACTTATTTAAACTTTCGCTTGCTTCTGGCATGCTTCTATCTCTACTATTAATTTTTAAAAAGGTTGAGTAGTGTAACGTTTTTAATTATAGACCGATTACTAAACTTTCCGCTATACCTAAATTTTTTGAGAAAGTTGTATATGACAGACTTTTGTTTTTCTGTCGAAATGTCACTTATAAAGAACAGCATGGTTTTTTTATAAGTGATGATTTAATGGTCTTAGATATATATATAATTTTTTCCGTGGGTAGGAAAAACCTTTATAGGCTCTACAAGGACCGGCCGCGCGAGCTTATAGTTGTGTGAGATTCTTACTCACTAAAAAACCTCCCATTTTCCGTTTGACTACATTTAAGTTTCCTTAACAAGTAGCTCAGACTTCTGTAGTAATCGCGTGTGGCAGGCAGGAAAGCACCTACTATACCGTCAAGTTATGCGGTTTCATCTTATGCTGCTAGATCCAACGGTCTCATTCATTGTAGTCGGCGCGTAAGATTTGTCTGATTTGTCTGAGTTCGGATAATTTCATTGTTGCAATGTCCGCGAAGTCGAGTACTAAGTTTGCGAGCAAAGTTTGTTGCCTCGTCGGTCACGGTTGCGATTCCTAGATCTCGGTGTAGATCGCTATTTCTTATATACCATGGAGCATTAACGATTGCTCTGAGTGTCTTATTTTGAAAAGTTTCTAAAATAGATATATTGCTTGGTTTAGTACAACCCCAGAGTTGTATACCGTACGTCCAAGATGGTTTTAGCACTTGCTTATACAAAAGCAGTTTGTTATATATGCTTAGTTTCGAAAATCTTCCGATAAGCCAATTCATTTCTCTTAACTTGATTTCGAGCTCGTCGCGTTTCTTTTTAACGTGCGGCTTGGTGGGTTGAGTGCTTCTCACGATATTCTTTACGATAAGAAGTCCGAAAGACCTAGGACTTGTCTTATCGCATCCAAATCCTTAGAGGCCGTCACGATCGAAAGGTTTTGTGCCCAAGATCTGGTTGCTGCCTCTATTCCCTGCCATGCTAACGGCAAATGGGAAACCTTTGTCGTTGCCTCGGCCTACTTCCCCTATGACTCTTTGACTCCTCCTCCACCAAAGGCAGTTGTTGAGCTTGTAGGTTGGGTCTCGTCTTGTGCTGCGATGCTAATGCTCAGAATACTGTCTGGGGCAGCAGCAAATGTAACGCAAGAGGAGATCCTCTTGTGGAATTCATCGTATCGTCTGACATTACCATCAATAATTTGGGTCACAGACCCACTTTTGTTACCGCCAGGAGACAGCAGGTAATTGACCTTACCCTGTCCAACAAGTTTTCAAGGACTATCGCAAAATGGAGGGTATCGCCAGATAGCACCCTGTCAGATCACAGATACATCGAATTTCAAATCAATTGCGAAGTTCTACCTTTGCAAGAGAGGAGAAATCCAAGAAAAACGAATTGGTCACAGTTTAGAGAGGAGCTTGGCCACTCTGTTCAAGTTCCACTCAAACTGAGTTCACGACAAGGGGTAGAGATGTCTGCTCAAAATCTGAACAGCATCCTTACCCGTTGTTTTGAACTCGCGTGCCCAGTTACAAAAAACCTCCGTAGAAAATCGGTACCTTGGTGGAATGCCGAACTGCAGCGTATTCGCAAAGAGACCAGGAAGCTCCTGAATCGGTCCTTAAAAACCAATTTAGTAGAAGACTGGAATCTATATCGATCAAGGCAAAAGGATTTTAAGAGACTTATTCGCAAGTCGAAAAATGACTCTTATAAAAAATTTTGTGACGAGATCGAATCTCTAAGTGAAACTAGTAGGCTTGTGAAAGTTCTTCAGAGGAACAGACCAAGCAGACTCGCTTCAATACTCAAACCTGATGGCACCTATACTGAGACCAAGGCAGAGACCTACAGTCTTCTCCTTGAGACTCACTTCATGGGAAATCAGGTCACCACGTGCTCTTCAGTGGTACCGGCAACGGTGGCCATTGCAGAACCAGCGAACACAACGCAGCTTAACTGGTACATTGCATCTAGAGTGGTGACTGATGACGCTATCAAATATGCTATTGCATCTTTTGAGAGCTTTAAGTCACCTGGTCTAGATGGAATCTACCCGGTTATGCTGAAGCAAGGTTTAGGTCAGCTGTTGCCCACGTTGAAAAGAATTTTCACTGCGAGCCTCGCCTTGGCTTACATACCCACCCTTTGGCGTATGGTTAAAGTCGTTTTCATACCAAAACCTGGTGAGTCAGACTATAGCCTAGCCAAAAGCTTCAGACCCATAAGTCTGTCTTCCTTCCTGCTGAAAAGCTTAGAGAGACTGGTTGAGCTGCTCTTCGTTTGCACCCTCTTTCTGAGATGCAACACGCTTATCAGCGCGGAAAATCCTGCGAAACTGCGCTTCAAAACCTTGTTGGTAGGATTGAATGTGCTCTTGACCAAAAGAAGTACGTGCTGGGCGTTTTCGTCGATATTGAGGGTGCTTTTGATAACGCGACGTTTGATAGCATGTGCAACTCAGCCAGACAACATGGTGTAGATGAAACATTAGTTCAATGGATTAGGGCAATGCTAATGAACAGGACGCTGATAACCGAAGCAGATTGTGGCAAGTGCGTGATAACTGGGGTAAACAGGGGCTGCCCGCAAGGTGGTGTTCTGTCTCCCCTTTTATGGTGCATGGTTGTAGACTCTCTACTATCGGCTCTCAACCTTCCTGGAACCTACACACAAGCCTACGCGGATGATGTCACCGTTCTTTCTGTCGGCTCAAACCTAGGGACTGTGTGCTCTCAGGCGCAGAGATTCCTGGACTTGATCGATGATTGGTGCACTAGGAATGGGCTTTCCGTGACTCCTCTTAAAACTACGGTTGTTCTCTTTACGAGAAGGAGGAAGATCACTGGTCTGACTCGACTAGTGCTTAAAGGTGTCACTATCCCGATATCCGATGAAGTCAAATATCTGGGAGTAGTCCTTGATAGAAAACTTCTATGGTCCAAGCATGTTGAATCCAAAACCGAAAAAGCATTGTCCACCTTCTGGCAGTGCAGAGGTGCTTTTGGCAAGACAGCTTTGGCTTAACTCCGAAAAGGGTCCTCTGGATCTATACTGCCATGGTTAGACCACGTCTCTCATACGCATCGGTTGTTTGGTGGAACAGGCTTTCGCGGAAACGTGTTACTGCCTCTTTTGCCAAACTCCAAAGAACGGCTTGTCTTGGCTGCACAGGGCCCTTCCCTAGCACGCCGGGCTCTGCTCTAGATGCTTTGATGAACCTCCCCCCCCCCCCCTTGATATATTTATCATGGGGTGTTTTCCCTTAAAGAGAGGTGGTTTTTGGTACCACACGCATTGGAATTTTGAAGAACTTATTCGAGAATTGTCCTTTGACCCCTGTCTTATGGACATGCCCTCTGACGCAATGACCCCAGAAATCCTTTTGCGACAAAATTACCAAGTCAACTTTCCTCAGGTAATGGAATGGCTTCGGCCAGACTCTGAGCCAGGGAAAGAATGCCATCGTATTTTCACGGATGGCTCCAAAACCGGACAGGGGTCTGGTGCTGGAGTCTTTGTGGAAAGCGAGAACATTAGACTCCACTACCCCTTAGGTAAATATGCGTCTGTCTTCCAAACGGAGATTTTCGCTATCCTAATGGCTATGCGCTATATTGTGACTAACAGGTGGAGGGCAAGAAGCATATGCGTTTGCAGTGACAGCCAAGCCGCTCTAAATGCGTTGCTCAACCCTCTTACCAAGTCCAACCCTCGTCCAAGATAGTGCTCGAACTCAAGAATTCGTTGAACTTAGTCGGAAGGCTAAATGCAGTGAATCTTGTTTGGGTTCCAGGTCATACTGGTATCCAGGGAAATGAGATCTCTGATGAGCTTGCCAGACTTGGCTCAAAAGAGGTTTTGTCAGGACCCGAACCTGCTTTAGGCCTGCCTGTATCTGTTGTCACGTCTGCCATGGATACTTGGGTTTCTCGTGAGCACAGGGCTCGTTGGCGTGACTGCGATGGGTGCAGACAGACTAAACGACTACGCCCAGACATCTGCGAGGGGTCAGCGTCTTTTCTTCTATCTCTTAGGAGAATCGATTGCAGACTTCTTGTAGGCGTCCTTACCGGCCACCAAGCTTTTGCTAGACATTTGAATGTGTTAGGCTTAAGCGAAACCACCACCTGTCTTGCCTGTGGAGAGGACGACAATACAGCGGAACACTTTCTCTGTAGTTGTCCTGCCTTTGCTCGCATCAGGTGGCGGATCTTTGGGGCTGACGTGGTGAGTGCCGAACATCTAAGCTCTTCATCACTGAAGCTCCTTCTCATCTTTCTTCGAAAGACGGGTAAACTAAATACATTAATGTAAGGTGTCTGCATGGTAGTACAATGGACCAGTAGTTGTGTCTGAGTGCTCCATCGGATAGTAGCAACCTCCAACAAAAACGTAAACGTAAAACGTAACGTGCGGCTTCCATTTAAGTTTTGCGTCTAGAGTATTTCCTAGATATTTCCTAGAAAGATTCTGTCTTCAAGGTAAGACTCTAAGATTCTATAGAGTTTTTCTGGTAAGTTTTGCCTTAACTTGTACTTCAGGCCTTCGTGCCATACCTTGTCGAAGGCTTGCGATACGTCGAGAAAAGCGCTGGTACATATCTTTTTCGCCTCCAGAGCTTTTTCGATTTCGCTAGTTATTCGATAGACCTGGTCGAATGTTGAATGCTTTTTTCTAAATCCGAATTGGTGATCCGGAATCAATCGTCTTTCTTCGATGATTGGTTGCAACCTTTTAAGCAACAGTTTCTCGAACACCTTAGATATTATCGGCAGTAGCGAAATAGGTCTGTATGACTTTTTGTCGTTCGGACATTTTCCTGGTTTCGGAACCAATATGACCTCGGCCACCTTCCATTGCTTTGGAAAGTATAAAATTCTCATGGAAGCGTTAATGATATAGAGTAGCTTGACCAAAGCTTTTTTCGGTAGCTCCTTTAGAATTTCGCTAGTAATTAAGTCGTAGCCAGGGGCTTTGTTGTTTTTCAGATTATTTATCGTTTGACGAAGTTCAGCCAATGACACGGTTTTTATTCTATAATTATCTTGTACCGCATAAGATCTGAGCTCCTCGACCAACGGTTCCCCGTCAAACGGTTTGAATGTTTCTTCTAGGTAATCTGCAAATAAATCCGCTTTTTCTTTTTCTTCTCTTGCCTATTCGCCGTTGGCTTTTCTTAATAGCGCAGAGTGTGCTATAGGCTTCTTAACGGACTTGACTGCTTTCCAAAGAGAGTAGTTCGAACCTTTATCGGTAGACAAACTTTCGAGGTAAGCATTAGTCTCGCGACTTTTAAAGTCTTGAAGTTCGTGCTTCAGTTTATTAGAAAGGTGGTTCAAGATGGTCTTATCCGGGGGTGCTCGCGAACGTTGCCATCTCTTGCGCGCTCTCCTCTTTTCGCATATTAGCTCTTCTTTTTCTTGTGGATATATTGTTCCTCTGTTCGATAGTTCGGATCTCCGAAAAGAAGTGTTATTCCACGCAGCGCTCTGAATAACTCTCACGAGTTTTTCTATTTCGTCTTCTATTTCAAGTGGTGTTTTGAGTGGTACATTCAAAGCTATGTTTTCTTTACGGTATTTTCTAAAGCCGTCCCAGTCGGTATTATTGTTACTTAATCTAGGCGCTCTTTCCTTTATCACCAGGCTCCCGCCGATTTTTAAAAGAACTGCCGAGTGATCTGAATAGAGATCAAAGCGTTCTTCTACGTTTGTAAGGTAACGAGGTACCCCCTTGGCGATGAAGAAGTAAACAAGGTCAGGTATTTTATTTCTATCGGTTGGCCAATATGTTGGCTTTCCCGTCGATAAGAAGACAACGCCACATTTCGTACTTGCTTTAAAGAGGAATCTGCCTTTTGTTGAATTGCACCGTGAGCCCCAAAAAGTATTTTTCGCGTTAAGGTCTCCGATGATAAAGTTTGTCCCAAGTGATTCAAAGAGGGAAGCAAGATCTTCATCAGCCAGGCGATACTGCGAAGGAAAATAGCTCGACGCGATGTTATAATCTAAGTGCCTCAATTTTACGGAGATTGAACTTATTTGCATGAAATCCAGTTCTATTTCTGGGTTTTTAGAGTGCTTAATGCAGTCTTTGATGTAGAGAGAGGATCCGCCTCGAATTTTCTGAAGGATGATGCGCGTGATAGTCGATGAAACCTTTTATTTTGGGTGCCGAACCCTTTCTAAAGTGGGTTTGCGAAATCAGGCATATGTCTACATTTTTCTTCCGTAGGAATACTTCTAGTTCGTCAATTTTTTGCACAAGGCCGTTTGCATTCCATGTTATAATTTTGATTGACTTTCCCATATTCATGATTTTTTGTTATATGTTTTTCGAGGCTCGCTTAATTTGTTAAATATTACTTGATTTACTTTCGTTTGTTGCTCAAGATTTTCTAAAATCATAAGTAGAATTTGAGAGACCGAACCTGGTGCGGCCGATTGTTGCTTACTTTCATTTGAAGCGACTTGAGCGTACGATCTTGGACCACCAAGTGCGGATTTTCCAGTCGAACGGATTTTCCAGCGACGTTTTCTTGTGCTGTTTGAACCTTTTCTTTAATAATCACATCAGATTTCTTATGAAATTATTATATTTATACTGGTATCGCTGGGCTTTCCATCCAATTTTATTAGTTGGATTTCATCCTACCTTCATTCTAGAACTTAAAAATAAAAAAAATAAATAGAGTGGCGCAACAGCTCGAGGTGAACCAGGGCCAACTTCTCAACAATGTATGCTGGTGTGTTAATTTCTTTACATACAAGGGGACCTACAATTTTTTGCCGAATCCGAACGGCACTTTGAGAAGTTTTTCAAGACAATTAATACTCTCGGAGGGCTTGTCAAACCCTCGCGGAGGTGGGGACCGTGAAAAAGAACAAGTCTTTTTTTTCAGGTGACGATGGCAGGATTCGAACCCAGACCTCCGGCGTAGTAACCACACACACTAACCACTACGCCACGGCACCCCACCATTCTAGAACTTACCAAGTCAATTTTAGAGGCCTACTTTCAAATAAATTTTCGGCCCTCTCAGGCATTCCTCAGGGCAGTCACCTCGGTCCACTTCTTTTCACACTTGCAATTAATGACGTTTCCACTAGTATCATCCACAGTGATATTCTCGCTTATGCCGATGACATGAAAATATCTTAAACCATTAAATCATCATTCGATAACTTGCTTTTACAGGCAGATATGGATAGGTTCAGTACATGCTGTAATAAGAACGGGCTCATGCTTAATCCCGACAAATGCCAAACTATGACATTTTCTAAAATGCGGATACCTTCAGTTTTCTCCTATTCAATACATAACCACAACTTAGTCGTGTTTTTTGAATTAAAGACCTCGGAGTATTCTTTAGTTACGACCTAAATTTTTGCGAGCATATTAACTACATCGTTAATAAATCAAACTGCATGTTAGGCTTTATCAAAAGGTGGTCCAAAGAATTGAACGATCTGTATAAACTCTCTCACTTTACAACAGCTTCGTTCGTCCGCATCTTGAATATGCTTCGCAAATATGGACACCTTCCCATACTTGTCATGTAAATAGGATTGAAGCAGATTGAAGCCTCCCCTGGGAAGATCCGATAATCTTTCCTCCATACGCTCGGCGATTGCCCGATTGTCTAAATTGCGGGTTTCCTAAAATTTTTGGTCACGAAGCACTTAAAACAAAACCTATTTACCTTAAATTTAAAAAAAAAAGAAGGACTGCATCGAGTTTGTATACTTGTTTTTTTTTTAAATGCTTTGATTTGAGTAACTTTACAATTTTAACACATTATTAACTGAAGATGACACAACGGAAACCTTATTCCTTCAACCTTTAAACAGGGCAAAACGCACAACTGTTGTAGATAAAAATAATTCCTTAAAACATTTTCAAGTATCTCCATAAGTATATTATCCTATAAAATGTCCTCAATAATGCTAATATCCCTAAGTCGAAGACCTTCAAACTTATTTAATTTTTTTTTTTTCCTTGATCATAATAATTTCAACCGGTAAAGGTCTTCGTTATAATATCCTTACATTCGCATGACAAACAACGCTGAAGATGATGTCACCCTAGGGCTGTAAATTCTCTCAACTGCTTATCAAATATGTAAGTCGAAAAATATGACAACCATACCCAAATAATCAAACTTTAATCGCCTTTCATATCTATGCAAATTTCACACAACCGTTCACAAGGGTGTTGTAACAAAATTGTTGTTCTGACCCATCGCGATAAGAGGTAGTAGAGCCCTGTATGTGATGTTGTTATAATTTATTCAAAGGAACAGCCTTGGTTTTATCGGGTTTGCGCTATCACCTGCCAATCCCGGTATTCAATATGAAGACTCATTTTTGATGCGAAAAAAAAACGCAAAAAAAAAGAGTTTTAGAAGAGGACTTCGAGTTTGGGTTCCGTTCATTGGTTATATCAAAAATATACATCTATACCTCAAGGACACAAACATTCTACAGCTAACAAAATCAATAATTCAATAATGGTCCTTTGCTCCTTTCGGTTCTGCATGAGTTGAGTTTCTCTTATGAAATTTATAAGTGTATCCTCAAGATGGCCATTCCTCAATGGGTTGGCCCATTTCCAATGAGTGTAACCACGTCTCTTCGAAGAATTCCTTCGGCATATCAAAAGCAGACCAGCATTTGTGAAAAGGGAAATACTTGGAATGTCGATGTAGGAATTATCTTCATTTGTATAAGAGAGTTGCAATCATATTTGGCCTTACGGCTGCTGGTCCAATGACGTAGTTAGTGTTTTTTTTTTTAAGGATATTTTGTGGATTATTAAATAATTCTGCACTTTGGCTGGTTCAAAAGTCATTTAGCTTTAAAAATTAATTCAAACTGGGGCAACTACTGCAGTCAACCTTAAACAGGATAATGCAATAAGCAAGAGAAATAAGGATTAGTTGCCGTTTGTCGATCAGTGGTGGAACCTGCTAAGGTGATCTGTGATTTTCACATTTTGTGACAATCAGTGTGATCAAACAAAATAAACCGTTTGCGTTAGGTGATCACGAGAAAATTGTTCCGAATCGTTACATAAGAAACAAGAAATGCTTTCTAGATTAGGTTATGTTGGAAGGCTTGATTGCATTGGTGCAAGTTTGCTCGGTAGCCAGATTGACCCATTGTTATTATCCTGAACTGAACCAGCCAGATCTTTCAATAAATGTTTTTAGGTTTAGTAGTTATATTCCTGCCAGGTCGTCCGAGCTATCAAGGAACTGACTCCTAAACAGGTTAGGCGCCATATTTGCAAAGCTGGACAGTGGCACAGAAAGTGTTCTATAGATTTGATTCTTCTTCGTCTCTACAGCTTTTACAGAAGTCGTTCGCAAAGATTCCCATTCGTGCAGCCATGACACCTATACGGTGCGGGGTTCTTATGAAATTTCCACTGAGTGTTATATTACAATCCTTAGAGTCTTACCATCGTTCACCAGCTCTGACCAACATGTCTTGATCTATGAATTTTTTAGCGTTGTTCAAAGAATGAAATAAACCATCGGTCAGCCATCGTTATATGTCCATTTCAGAACCTTTTGGGCACCCAAAGTGCCCATCAAGAACCAACACAGTAGAATTGTGCGAAGGCTCATTTGCTTAATACTTTTTAAGTGTATGCAAAAAACAAAATGAATCAGCGTCCCCTGCCTAATGGATATACCAGACACCAGTAAACCTTTTGCGACAAAACTAATACGTGGAATTTCCTCAGGCAACGGAATGCGCCTTCGGTCAGGCTCTAAGCCAGGGGAAGGATGCCATCATATTTTCAAATAAATGAAAAAAAATTTCAGATAAATGACATCTCTGATGAGCGTGCTAGACAAGGCTCGGAAGAAGTCATACGTCTGCGTGTATGTGGTGGATGCTGACAGACTAAGCAATTACGCCCGGACATCTGCACAGGCGATTCTACTGTATTTCTCAGTAGAATCGCCTCTGCAGACTTCCTTTACTGGCGACCAGCTGACGTTGACGGTCATTGATCTTGAGCTGACATAAGAAAAATGATCCCAGTTTACGGAGACGAATTTTCGTGATTTGTGACAACACTTCCCAGACCACATTAGGCGAACCGAACAACTTCCGAAAAAAGTTCCTCGTCTCCAATGGTAGCTGTCGCTTTTATAACCACCGAATCTAATTCTTTTAAGCAAACCATCTCATTAAGGCTGCGCAGACTAGTAGGATGACGACTGAGCGTCGAGCAAATAATTTTTGTTCATGGGGCCGTCTTGATCCTGTGGCCTTCTTGATCCTATCTGGCCCTCTGGTTAGTACTTGCGCCCTGAAATTTAGGGTCTTTGTCAAACTATTTTTATTTCTAACTACATTGGTCGTGTTTTTAAGTTTCGGATTTTTCCTATACTCTTTAAATAGGATTTGAAATTTAGAATAAGGAAAGATGCTTGAGTTTTCTTTGATTTTCTAAAGAGACCGCTTTAAAACACTGTTGAGGCTTTCAACTTTGCACTTTGTACGGCTCTAGTCACTTGCACTTCGTTAAAGTAGAGCATAGGGCACAAAGGGCGAGGTGTTTTCAGGAGTTTTGATTCCTGACTGAAATGATATTGAGACCTCATCAAAACTATTTTAAACATTTCAAGCAACGAAAATTTTTATCTACCTCTATGACCATTTACTTTTAAGGCTGCTGCTTATGATAGGGAATATACGCAAAGGAGATACTCGGTCTTAGCCTCGTAAAATACTTCCGATTGCGCACTCCAAGGTGACGAAGAACTTATCTTTGGGTTACCACCTTAGGCGTACTCTTTCTCTTTTGCAATATTCCTTAGGAACAGATTCAATGACTCTGCAGACTCTCTCTTTGTTGATGCTTATTCACCGGTCATGTCCCATAAATATTGGATTAAGCAACACTTTATTGACTAAACGAAATTTGCAGTTTAAAAGGTCCTTGGTTATAATTGTAGAACATTCTGATTTTGTTCTTCATGTAAGTCTCGGATGAGTAGCAGAATAAGATCCGAGCAGCAGTGGCAATAAAGCTTTCAATGACCGGTTTTTCTCTGTCCAAATTAAACAATATCATAAGGTGGTTGTACCTTGCGAGCCAAAATAGTTATGTATTTCGACAGTTTATCCGAAGCGTATAACTTTTAAAAGTTATACGCTTCTAGAGGAACTTATGTTATTCGGGTTCATCTCAGCTATGGTGGCAACGAATCATTTATGTAAGGGGCTCTGTACACAATGAAGAAAATAGACGAAAGTCCTCACTAAACTTGGGTGTACACCATCATCTTAGCTTAGTTTACGGTTTTTAACATAGCTATAAAAATGAAGTACCTACTCTAGTCTAGATACTTCTATTTTGATGCCGAACTACTTTTTAACTTTAATTTCTTCTTGAGGATATATTGAGGATATTAAAGCATAAGTGCTTTGCTAAATTAATTTTCCCTGCAAATTCGAAGGGCATTATCAGGGTAATGCCAAAGAATAATGCCGTACTCCAAAGCTGGACCAACCTTTGAATGTCTGCTTATAGCCAAACATCTGAAATCAAATTAATTCAAAACACGTTTGGGTTGAGTCTAAGGGCTGACTGCAAATCATTGAATTTCTGATATGAAATAGAGAAGTTCCTGCAATATCTCATGATTTTGTGATGAAACAAGCGCCTAGATACACATAACATCTACTTTCAAGAGTACCTACACACCTTGGAAATATACCCTCTCGTTTAAAGAGTCTCGTTTAAAAGCTGCCTTCATTCTGATTTTGGAGTGTTAATAATGTGCAGAAACTAATGAATTGTTTGCAAATTTTGTTCTAGGATTAATCAAGACTTCACCTTCAGGGCACTTAACTCGCAAACGTTTCAAAGAGTCTGACTTTACTTATAATTCATATGAGATAATCTGGTTATTCATGGATTGAGGGTTGCATGTTAAGGGAATTTCTATAAAGTAATTTACTGTCGGAAGATTTAATATACGTGATGGAATTTTGAACAAGTGCCAATTAGCCAGAAAAACCTTCTTCATAATTTGATTTTGTAAACACGTAGCGTATAGGTATGTGGAGCAAATTATGCGAGTTATTTGGATCGATAATATTAAATCCTGCATTTATATAATTTTTTTAAGGAGCTTTAGAGAGATTTTATTGGAGTCTCTGAATTTTTCCAAAGTTTAAAAGAACACCAATTTTTTCTTTCTACGACTCACCATTCAGAAGTTATAACACGATTGGACGGACGGACGGACAACGTAGCGATATCTACCATAAGAGGTCCTTTTTCCATTTTTGGACGGACCGCTAAAAAGGCCAAACCTTTTACCTGGATGATTTCTGTTTTAGTGTGGTGGGGATGGTCTTATCTCTTCCTCCGATAATAAAATCTTTAAAAGTCGAAAACAACAACTATTTACAATTTACAAAAATTAGCTGAAACTATTTCAAATTCAAAGGTGAACGTAATCAGGAACCTTTAGCTATATTATAATGATGAGCTGCAAAAACTTAAGAAACAGGAAGACAATTGCGAAAGCATTTTATGAAAACTTCAAGAACCTCAAAGTTATTGACCTAGCATATTAAAATTCAGTTACAATAGTCTCCCTTTCGGTGCAATGCATCCATAAAAAACTTCTAGACAGGACGTAGAGAGAAGGAATCAGAAGATCAAAGACAGATGATGATTGAAAATTAAACCTGGGTGACATAAGAATTAAATAAGAATAAAATAAAAATAAAATTTAAATCAAAAGCTTATTTATTAGGCAAAAATATCACAACTTGGACTCATCCCAATCTGTGGGTGACATATCAGCTACTTAAAACCCTATCGAAAAGGATAAGTTGAGCAGGAATGTGGAATTTTTCCTTTTCAGTACGAGTAAATATTTCTTCTATTGCCAGAAGAAAAAGTTCAAAGGCAAAACATGCATGACAATTTGAGGCAGCCTCCTAGCTTGCAAGTAAACTTGAATGAATTAATGTTAGCAACATGCTGAATTTTATGGCAAATTTAAATATTAAAGCAACAAATCAAAGAACTGTCAACTAAAAATTTTGAGCAAATCCCAGTTCTGAGTCGAATGAGCCGTGTTCGTCCGTCAGTCCGTATGTCGTCAAATTTAAGGCCTTCAATTTTTGGTTACAGAGCTCAAATTTTGTACATAGTCTTTAAGAGAACCTCATCACTAAATCAGCCCACACAATCGATCTATATAATGCAATGACCTCTTATGCTTCTGCAGTTATTGTTGTGCTGTCATATTTTGTTCAGTACTTGTTCTGCTGCGTCAAAAATGCAGCAGGAAACGTGTCGTGAAAAGCTGAAATTTGACATTTAGCATAGCTTGTTTACAATTACCTGTCCTAGTGGGCATGGCATCGAATTGAAAACTAATTGTGCAAATGCATTTAATTCAATGATTTTGTTTTAGTTAAGAAGTTATTGTGTTAAAAAAAAAACTATTTATAAATTTTTTTGATACAAGGTTTTAAACCACGCCTACATTTTGAATCAGAATAAAAGAAAAACATGGATATTGGCTACCCGTAAACCTATTATAGGAAAAGGACAAGGACAAGGAAATACAAGTGAGCACATAATGTACACAAAATTCCATTCACGATTTTTTTACTACAAAGTTTAAGTCACACCCATTTTTAGGGGTCAATAAATTTTGCAAAATGTTGGAATTTAATTTTTGCGTAGACTTAAGCCGTAAACTTTGATATTTCAGTACTAATATTGAATTTTAGTTATAGGGGCTGGACATGCCATGCCTTTTTTTGAAATATATTCTGAAAACTTATAAGGAATAAAACCAATTTTCTTTTTAGTTTTTTAATCATTCATGCATATGGTAACGGGAAGGGGATGGAAACAAAAAAACAAGAATGGAAAGAGGAATAGAAATAGGTATAGGAATTGGAAAGGGAATAGGCATAGAAATAGGAAAATGAATAGGAATAGGAATATGAACAGGAATATGAATAGAAATAGGAATATGAATAGAAATAGACCGAAATTAATAAATACGCTCTGTTGAACTTACTGACACATCATTTCATATTATTGTTACGATATAGATTAACTGAAGCTATAACATAGGTATGCACTATTGCAGAACTGTGTCAATAGTTCAGTTTACCGGATCGAATGCCTGGTTTTAGGATTGATTTGAAGAGGGAGCCGATGTTTTTAATTGATCGTTCATTTGCTTTTTATCAACCATTATTCCTGCAGATTTCATTTTTTTTAATCATCGCTCCAGGGTCAATCCCCAATCCTCCGTTTTTGCTCCTTCGTTCTTTGGATTAGTTTTTATAGAAACTGCAATGATCGTCATCGTCGCAGTAAAGTGACATTGGTGTATCCGATCCGAATTAAATGTAGAATGACATTGGTGTATCCGATCCGAATCAAATATAGAAATGAAACTTATTGATATTGTGAATTAAATCGAGCCTTTCTCATTCGTTTCACTCGAAAGAAAAGACAAAAGAATAAATTTGTACCTATTTCATTCGTTTTTTTCATTTGAAAGAAAAAAGAGGATTGTTTTTGGGAACGATTGTTTTCCCAACCAACATTGAAATTACCAATACTTTTAGAAGAACGGTTCAATCAATCAAGGTTGACACAGTTCCACACTGTTTGTTGCACACTTTTGCACTTGTTTTAAAGATTCTCGATAAACTTAAATTGTCGTGGAAACCCCATCGCCCAAACGATAGCAATTGACATATTTTTCTTCTTAAATAGAATAAAAATCAAATAATCAGGTCGATATCGAACTGATGACTCTTATGTTTTTTTTTTTACATGAAGCAACTATCGAAAATCAGATCACAAAGGATGTCAATACCCTTACGTGATGAGGGCTCCGATACTGACGACTGAATAGTTCATTTAGCGGGCCTTAGTATTGACTGACTTTTGCTCTTTAATATTTACATATTGGTTTTTAGTGCTATGCAGTCGCTTTTATATTTGAAAACTTTTAATTCCACCAGGATTTCGAGTAATTTTAATAGATTAGATCCGGTATTAAAATACAAAATTTTACGTTATTAAAATATCTACTTTGTTTGATATTTATTCCAAAAATTAAAAAATATTAACCAGCTTGCTGCTACATTTATTTGTTGTAACGTGGAGCGTTACTTGACACTTGGCCATGGCAATGGGCTAACATTTATATCAACTTTTATGAAAGACCAGTTTCGCACTGTTCTAAAACTTTTTTTGATTTCATTTAATTCATTTGAGAAGATTAAGATGCAGGGGTTAATAAATGCTATTAGCAGCGTTTCAAAGAAGATTTAAGTGACTCTTCCAAGCCGCACGTACTTGTCATCTCAATTGATAAGAACAGAAAAATAAATTATTGGCCATGTGTCTACTATATTTGCGGCAGAAAATCGTACCACAAGCTATTTCTGGAGTGAACCTATCAAGTAGGTACATACATATATTTAGAGGTGTTGGCTGTTCTTGAAAAAAGTCCTCACGAAATCTGCAGAGATATTACCCTTCACGTAAGTTTGTGCATCTCTCAAGAACAATCTTGAAGGCTTATTTAATATAGGCGGGTAGTTTGTGTGTGTTTGTATGTGGAGTATTAACAAAATTTCAAAATGCCCATGTCTATGCTGCTCGTGTATGGAATATGATTTCGTGCAAATGCCCCTCGGCTTCTTACGGTTACACGGATCCAAGAAGTTCAATGTTCAATAACTCTTCCGCAAATGTAGATACGCCTGAATTTGTGCGATGGCCTGCGTAATTTCCACCTAATGGGGCTTTGGTCGATTGTGATTTATACTTTTAGACTTGCGAGTTTACTTAGGAAAGAAACCCTTACAAGAAAAAATTCAGCATTAACCTTTGCCATGGGTAACCTTATCCTTACCCTGAAGTCGTTCACGGAAAATGTCATGTGCAAAACAAAAACGGCGAAACGTCCGCTATGTCCTGTATGGTTAATACCATATCGATTGCCCTGCTAGAACCACATGCTACCTAGGTTCATTATAATTAATTTTTCGTTATTTTGTACTCTGTGCTCTTCCTTGTTAGCGAGCGTCTCGCGACAACATCGTTTTCGGGCCCGCAAAAACTCCACGCTGAACTTAAAACTTTGTGGGGACACAAAGTCAATGTGGGCTAATCTGTTTGGCTAGTCTCATTATAATTTGCACATTCAAAAATGTGCTTGGTTGCTTAAGATGATTTTACGGGCAAAGAATTAAACGTAGATATACTTAAAAGCCAACTCAACGAACAAATCATTTTATATGTGCTCGTGCATTTAAACCTCCTGGGCAGTACAGATCTTTTACGGGTGTAGAAAAAGTCTAAAAAAGTATGTGTACGACATCAACGGCTGTGGTGGCGACTTTGACGTTCTCTGCTGATCATGTGTTCTTTTGACTTACGAATATTGGCTGGTGCTCAATGCAAGAGGCCTAGTAAAGGGTCACAAATCCTGTCTTGAAGTGAACACAACGTGCGAAAATTTTTGCACTAACAAACACTCTTTTCAATAACTACAATTACTTAAATATAACTAAGACGAGCTGGCTGTTCATTTTGTTTGTCATGGTTTTTTGGCAGTTTTTCAGTATCAGCATAATAACAGCAGATGCCAACTGACTTGACCGATAGCAAACTGGCAAGGTCGACTAAGTCGGTAAAATTCAACCTACCTTCGAGAATAAAAAAACCTTTTGCTATAGGAACTACTTTAGGAACTATACTATACATAGGAATCTCATCTAATTCTTTGAAGTCATTGTCTCCACAAACATTATAAGCACTGACTGAAGCTATCCCCACTTCCTGATTTACATTTTTTTATACCCCATCCTATAGGATAGGAGGTATATTAAGTTTGATGCATAGTTCATAGAGAAATAATCACCGTAGGCCCCCAAGACCTTAGGGACATATGATCGAGACCGAATTGTGAGTCGAATGAGCCATGTCCGTCCGTCCGTCCATGTGTCGGTAGTTTTTAGGCCTTACATTTTTTGCGAGGAAACTTCATATCTGTTCTTTCTAGATCCCGAAGCAGTACACGCGTAAAAATGTTTGAAATCCGCCCACTTTACTTATTGGCATGAAAAATCAAAGTTGCCGTAGAAAGCTGATATTTGGTATGCGTTATCCTCGCTTAAGTCTATTGTGATTGACATTTCAAAATAAGTCAAAAACTGTCCCCCTGTGGGCGTGGTAATATTTAATTTGCATTCTAATAAACGGTTTTTATTCGATAATATTTTCTTTAAATCTACTAAACTATAAAATGTTCAGATATGTGTGAAAGCTATCAACTGAAATGAATAATTTTATGCCACGCCCACTTTTGGAGGCGTTTTTAAGCATAAACCAAATTTTTTATATGAAAATGCAATCAACACGTGTGTACCACTTCTGATAAAAAAAAAAACGATGTTATTAAAAAGGGGTTGATGCCACGCCGCTTTTTAGGGAGAAGTTTTTTTTAAATACAATTAAAGTTAATAGAAACTGAAATTTAATAACCAAGATAATATGGCACAATTCGGAGCTTGACAGTGGTCAATTCTAATGGGGTAGTTTTCTTGGTCATCAAGCCTTGAGTCTGAGATTCTAAAGTTTGTTACGGAGATACCAGTTATGTCAAGCTTATAGTTCGTAGCCGCACCTCCACCAGTGTTTCGAAAACCATAAATACATTTTTTTTTACCGGAGTTGGCAATACTTCAAGAGCACATAATTTAAAAGTTACATATTTACCTAAGTCCTCAAGTCCTCCTTAGGCAAAAATAGCAGTAAGGATAACAAGCAGAAAATAACTATAGCATTTCAGACAATGACACCAGCACTGAAATCAAACGAAGGATAACTCTTGCCAATCGCTGTTTCTTTGGGCTAAGAAGGCAATTGATTAGCAAAGCCCTCTCTCGAGCAACTAAAGTGTCCATGTATAAGACCCTCATCATCCCAGTCCTGCTTTACAGTGCAGAAGCATGGACTCTGTCAAAGGCGGATGAAAGCACTTTAGGCTGCTTTGAGAGAAAAATTCTTCGGACGATTTACGGTCCCGTCTGCATAGACGGAGAGTGGAGGAGGAGATATAACATCGAACTGTACGGGCTGTACAGCGATACAATCTAGCCAAAAGAGTCAAAACTTAACGTCTACGATGGCTGGGTCATCTAGAGCGGATGGACACCAACGCCCCGGCCCGGAAAATCTTCGAATCCACACCGCATGGACGGCGCGGTAGAGGAGCACCGAGACTCAGGTGGCGCACGCAAGTGGAAGGGTACCTCAGCCAATTTCGCGTGCGAAACTGGAGACGGCTAGCTAGAGACAGAGCTGGCTGGCGAAGCTTATTGGCTGAGGCCCAGGTCCACCCCGGACTGTAGCGCCACCTTAAGTAAGTAAGTAAGTAATAACTATAGCAACATTTTCGACTTCTCCAATTTCCTTTCTCCGATAAGCTTACTGTCATAGGCAATAGGGAAGGCTGGGGATGTCAAAGACTCTCAAAAGTTATCAAAGAATAATTACGGTCCTTACACATTACGGTAGTTCTCAAGTAATCACTTTTCAATTATGTTATTTGAAAGACAGACAGGAAGGTAGATAAGGACTTTCTATTTGTCGAGTAAATTAGAATTTATTAATTCCATTATTTTTTTAAACAGTTAAGTTGCTACCCCAGGACATAAACCACTTTACGGATATTTAATATTCAGATTTCACACAATCGATTTAGTCATTTTAAAATCGACAAGTTTTAAGCAAAAGTCATAAAGAAAATTCCATAGATTATCCCACCAGAGGAGTTGTAAAATTTTTAGTACCACCAAACCATTTAATCGTAAAACGATTTGTGCCTATGCAGAGAATTAAATACACTCCTCGTGACAGGGACGCAACGAAAAAAAAAAAATGAATCATGAAAATCGTGACCCATAAAAAATTCTCTGCATAAAAACAAAATTGAAAAGGTCCCTCTACCATCTATCGACTGCGCCATAACAGGGAATGATGAAACGTAGAACAATCCAATAGCATTTAGCCGGCTTGAGCGTCAACACACTCATCGAACCGAATAAAAATAAAGAGTTCCAGTGCCACGAACCTATACACTATAATATATTGTCCTGTGCAGTGTTTATGCTGGCACCCTAACAGCATCGTAGATTTTCAATCAGTAAATCTTTTAATGTGCTCGCCATCCTTCAACTCTTATCGAACAAAAGCCAATGCAAACGATTTCGCTATGCCAAAGGAATAACCACATCCGAGCGCAAACAAAGACTTCAGTGCGCTTAATTGAAATTAGCTTTAGCAGGATATCTAATAATTAGGATTTTATTCTTCGTCTTCTTATTGCTGGTAAAAGCGGAAAAGTTTTTCCTACTCTCTGAATACATTAACATGCTTTTTTTTCTTTCCCACACTATTCCATTGGTATTTTTCGCTTACGGCAGGGATTCCTCCTTATAATTAAGAAGTGGATAAGCAATAAAATTTCAGGGAGACTCCCAAAAGTTGTAGGCAGGATTTTTGTTGTGTGTGTTTTTTTTTTCTTGCTCTTTTCGTTGGTGGGTAGGGTAGGTTTTCATAGTTAAGTGATTTCTAGAGTGAAGCATTTTTTCGGTTAATGGCTTTCATTGTTTTTTGTCCATAATGAATGTTTGAAATGTTTTTGGTGCTGTTTCTATTCGAAGGAAGGAGATTGATTGTATATTGAAAGGAGGAGCTAAGTAAGTAACTACTTTGGAAGGAAATCATACTTAAGAAAAACGTATGTTTATATAGAAACGTTTAAGTTCACTTATTAAATCTCCTGCCAGAAATGCTCCTAGTTTTATTTTAAGTACTTAAACAAGTTATAAATGATCTTTGTATATTTATAGTGTATTGAATAACAAATTTAGAAATAATTTAACTTTTACATTAGAATAGAAAGGGGCAGATAAAAATTGTATGGTTTTTATTAAATATTATAAATGTAGCAAGGTATACCTACTCTATCTGGTACAGTAGGTTAGAGGGTGGTGACGGGGCTAGGGATACTTCGGTGCATGCGTTTACCGGTTGTACATTCCCATTCTGACAACTTGTGTATCTTTAATTACGTTGAATCGAGCGACTTCAGTAAAAGACCGATTATTTTGCAGCCACATACCTAAAGTAGAAAAGCGACAGCACAAAGTCTGATTGGAAAACAAACCACTCAAAAGTAAAAAAAAAAATATTTTTTTTTCTTCTGGCTTGAAAACCTAAATGGATGCAGCTGCAGAGCCAATTATATGGATTTGCTAAGTAAAAAACTATTTTTCATTTCGACCTTTACAACGAACGATTACAAAATTTTTGAAGTGAAAGGGATTCGTTTGTGCTAGGGTTTTTTTTGGGTAAACACTGTTTGTAATTTAATTAAATATAAAATAAAATTATTATTCACCAACAAAAAGAGAATTAGTTTACGGATCTCACTCACAACCTTTGTTATGTAGGAGCCTTTAAATAATTCCAATTTATATAACACTATTCCCTTATAAATATTGCATTTGCCTCTTTGTGAAAACAAATATCGATTGAATGGGCTATTTACTTTTCTATTTTTAATTGAATATAATATTTTTTTTTTTTTTTTTTTTTTTTTTTTCAAAACAAGAATTAAAACATAATGAAAACAAAAGTGTTTTAATTAAAACTTAAACAAAACAAACCGTACCTATTGCTTATATATGTATATTGAATATTCAGCAAAACACACGAATTCTGGAAAAAAATTTTTTAGTAAGGAAGATGACGAATAGATGACTATACCAACCAGAAAAAATGTCTAAGGTTTTCTAACAATACTGATGAAGATTGGTTACAATCTTGGTCAAATTATCGGGTGTCCAAGTTTAACACGAGATTTAAA
This sequence comes from Neoascia interrupta, assembly GCA_947623515.1. NCBI lineage: Eukaryota > Metazoa > Arthropoda > Insecta > Diptera > Syrphidae > Neoascia > Neoascia interrupta. The sequence continues at coordinate 178,540,575 of OX392462.1, forward strand.
TGAGTCAACAGATTTCGAAAAGGTATTCGATTTGTTTTTTAAGTCTGAGCTTGATAAAAACAATATTGAGTCCCCTTGATACAGTCAAATCAAAGGCATCCCGCTTTGAAAAAGTACCACTACATCCTTTGATTTTACAATATTTCAAATCTTGTTTGATATTTCTCAACTTTGAAAGAACTTTGTAATTCATAAAAAAAGTATTGAGATGAGACTTGAACCCGGGCCACTGATCTGACAGCCAAAGATGTCCTCCAAACCAGCACGAAATCGTCATGTTAAATAAAAAAAGTTTGAAAAAATGCCTTCAACTATGAGCACATGCGCGGACCGATCGGTCGGCTTTTGTTCAAGGCTAAGTTCATATTTGTTATGCTGAACTATGTTTATTAACGCAAACACAAAATTGACCTCCTTGTCCACCTGTGAAATTTAAAAAAAAATGCGGTCCCAATATGATAAGTCCCGAACTAACGCGCTAATCAAGAGCGAGAGAGAGACTCTGAACATCTCAGAGAAATCGTGCTACGAAATAAAGTCTCGACAATGACGCCATGTGCAAAGAATTTAGCGATACGGAAGTTTGCGAGAACACCACCTAACTTTCTGTCCCATTGTCCCAGCTTAAGTCAGTTGAGGAAAATAACTTTAGGAAGCTACTACTTCCACCCACGACATTTTAGAACTTTTAAAGGCATCGTTAACGTCTCTTTCCATAGTCATGTTAAATCAACAAGGTGGCTTAAGTAACTCTATCTGCACGGCGTAAGAAAGAAGTGATAACATCCAAACAACAGCAAGGATCTTTTCCCACTGGGCACAACAATGGGTCTCAACAGACCTTAGTGCGATTAGGCGTGGGTTATCTCGCCTCATCAACAAATCAGCCTAACCTTTTTCGTAGTTCTTCGCCGACTACTGTGTTGCACTTTTTCCTCCCTTCGCCGGGATAAACAAATATTTTTCTTTTCCTAAATAACAAGTAAACGACCCGCGAGCGCACTATTTGACGGGTTGAAAGTTATCGAGTGAATGTGGCTGGAGGGCGAATTGCGTCACACACACACACGGCGAGTGAGATCGGGGAAAAATGCAACCGGCAGTATGATGGGATACTGCGAATTTGGCTAGCTCAACTGGGAGTGGATTCGCTCGACGAATTTCCGGGATGATGGATGCTAAGAGGGAATAATATGCGGCGAAAAGTTTATCGCGGCTGGTTATAGGGTGTATTTATTATTATGTAGAATATTATTTGGTTATAAGTTATTGTTTAGTTATAGTTGGACGCCAGGTATCTTTGAGAGAAAATACCAAACTGGAACAAGGGTGGGTGAGGATATTTTTGCCGGCCAATGAAACACAATTGATACGTTATAACACTCCTTGTTGGAGCACGGCGATTTATTGTAATTAGAAGGAAAATACGTTATGACCAGCTGGGACAAGTGATGGAAGGTAGTTTACGTTACGACACTATGATTACAATAGGCGAACAATACTCTAAGATTAAACAAAAGAAACTATAATGTCGTCTAGGTAAAAACAAATAATTCGCCGTCAAAGTTTATCGCCAAAAAATGGCCCACTAGGGTTTTTATCCCGAAGAAAGTCACGTAAGGTTCACGTAAGGTCGCGCGTCCTGTATATTTTAACAGGATAACAAAACGAAACGAAAGCCAACGGGAACCTTTCAAATTACAAAGCCCTACCACGAAACAACGACACTGAACTGACTCTACTTATCTGTTTATCCTTGAACTCTCCAACTCCTGTATTTGCTTCCTGCTTCCTTTCTCTTCCTTTATTTCCTTATAGCCCTTCTGAGTCCCGATCTGAAACCTTGACTCCCTTCTGCTATCGAATCGTATAGCAGAAGGGAGTCAAGTCAGTTGTTTAACTCGATTTTAACTAAAATTGCCAAAAGTCTCTGCCAATTTGAACTTTTAATTGACGCCTCCGTCTACGACGCTGGTCAACCAGCGCTGGTCAAGAAGTGAATTCTCTTCTCCAGCTTGGGTTTTTACCCACCATTTTCTTTTTCAGAGCATCGAAGGATTCTGCTACGACGGGGTTCGGGCACGGGGTTGTCAGCGACGCTCAGCTTTTTCGCCTTTTGCGTGCTTACCGTTTTTGAACCCAAGCCGTATTCGCTCTCTCCCACGAACACTCCGAATTCACACCACTGCGCACGAATGGTCAAGTTCAGCCGTTCACCCCAAAAAGAATAAATTAGCTCGGCAATGGTTACTCTTATTCTCAGAAGGAGAATAAAAGGTCCGAAAGAGAATTGAACCAGGAAGCGTCTTAAACTAATATCGCGAGTCTAATTCCTCGTGGGCTTCCGCGCAGATTTTGGGGTAAAGGGATCTACCTCTTAGCGTGCCATTTTTTACATTTAATAGAATTTACGTTGGGCACTCGACCATTTATGTCGTTGGCTTTAAGCCATTGCTGAGAACCTCTCCGATGAAATATTGTGACATATGGTACCAGGTGATGAACGACTACGATGGTGGAAATCTTGATGGTGGTGATGGATGAGTTTGTGTGTGGCGTTATATCCCCGACGCATATTTATCTTTTGTGGTCTATCGGGGCTCTTGTCTGGCCTGGACCTTCCCGCACTTGCGCCGCCGCTGCTGATCGGGTGATCAACTTCTCGGGCTCTCCGCTTGCCTTTCGTCGGCTCTCGATTACTATGGGCTGCTCCTTACACATTTGTACGAAACCGTCTCGGACTGGACATCTTCAGCTTCGGACTTCTCGGGTGACAGTGGGACATCTCAAGTAATGAGTAGTCGAGTCTCCAGACCGTCCGTCTTGCTGCGAACTACGGCTGTCAGGCATCGTCCAAGGCTCCGTGTAGTCGAGTCTCCAGACCGTCCGTCTGGCTTCGAACTACGGAAAATATCACCAAGGGATCCTGTATTCGAGTCTCCAGGCCGTCCGCCTGGCTCGAAATACGCAAGATGGAGAGCTCCCGCTCCATAAGTTTGGACCGTCCGTCCGTAACAGACCGCCCGTCTGTAGAAGCCTCATTACGTCAACGATCCTGTCGGTTGCGTATTCAACATCCTAGGGGACTAGACCATTGGCTGGTGGGCCCCATGGCTGCCCCCCACTCTCCCAGTATGTTGAAGCGGCAAGAGAAAGAAAATGGGATGCGACAAGGGAGCCAGGAAAAGAGTCGGTATTGTTGCGCTAAAATTTACCGCAACAAATCCCACCCTTACCTCCAAGGAAATGCGCTTACATTGCCAAACGTAAGCCATTTCCTGAGGCTAAGTCAGGTTTCACACAAACACTCAATTCTTCCCACCAGGCTCAACGCAGCCCGTACTTCAAAATTTAAAAGAACTACGACTCTTCTAAGCGGATTCAAAAGATTCAAATTTAGTTGCTCGCCTTCATTGAAAGAAAATTATTACCCGTAACTAAAGCAATAGAAACATAAATACTTAAATTGGGCAACAAAACTAATCGGGCGTATCATTATAGGGTTTTAAGTCCTTTACGTTCCACGTTCCGCGTTCCTTCCCGTTCTCATCTTCGAGTATATGGCGAGACTCTCTTACGAATACGGTAAGGACCAACAAATTTAGGAGCTAACTTCGCGGCATAGTAATTGGCGGCATCAGACAAAACGAAATTCCTTCGCCAGACCAGCTCGTTCGGGAAATACTGGGTATCTCTCCGGCGGAGGTTGCAGGCTTCTGCTGACTTCTTGGCTGCCGCTCTCAACTTGTTAGCTATATCCTCTCTCAGTTTCCTAAATCTCCCTGCTAATTCTTCTTCGTCCTGGCCCCTAACGTTATCTCCTTTCTGACCTCCTGGTGGTTCTACCTCATTCCCGCACGTAACCATATCCCTATCAAAGTTAGCATAGTAAGGTGATACCACTAACACATCATGCATAGACGTGCGAATGGCACATGCCACTTTCGCCAGTTGGGCATCCCACCCCCGATGATTTTCCGAGACATACGCTCTCAACGTAGTCTTGATTATCTGATTTATGCGCTCTGCAGGATAAGCCTGCGGATGGTAATGCGCTGTGTATCTTAATCGTGACCCGTACGCTGTGCAAAGCGCTTGCAGTTCCTTACTTCGGAACTGGGGACCGTTGTCACATACGGTCGCCTTCGGAACACCAAACAATAGGTAGATGTTATCTTCTATCTCCCGGCACACTGCTGCTGCGGTAGCAGATCTCAACGCGAACAAAAGAGGAAATTTAGTAAAATAATCAACCGCTGTCAAAATAAATCTAAAGCCCCGTGTAGACTTAGGTAGAGGACCGACTAAATTTACACACACCATTTCCCAAGGTGCTGAAATCCCTATCCTTTCCGTCATCAAACCAGCTGGTTTCTCGTTCAACGGCTTAACCTAATGGCAAACTTTAAAATTTCTCACATATCTAGTTATATCAGCCCTCATCTTTGGCCAATAAAACCTTTCTGATATCCTAGGAAAAGTTCTGTCCGTCTGTCCGTCTGTCCATCTGTCCGTCTGTCCGTCTGTCCGTCTGTCCGTCTGTTCGTCTGTCCGTCTGTCCGTCTGTCCGTCTGTCCGTCTGTCCGTCTGTCCATCTGTCCGTCTGTCCGTCTGTCCGTCTGTCCGTCTGTCCGTCTGTCCGTCTGTCCATCTGTCCGTCTGTCCGTCTGTCCGTCTATCCGTCTATCCGTCTGTCCGTCTGTCCGTCTGTCCGTCTGTCCGTCTGTCCGTCTGTCCGTCTGTCCGTCTGTCCGTCTGTCCGTCTGTCCGTCTGTCCGTCTGTCCGTCTGTCCGTCTGTCCGTCTGTCCGTCTGTCCGTCTGTCCGTCTGTCCGTCTGTCCATCTGTCCGTCTGTCCGTCTGTCCGTCTGTCCGTCTGTCCGTCTGTCCGTCTGTCCGTCTGTCCGTCTGTCCGTCTGTCCGTCTGTCCGTCTGTCCGTCTGTCCGTCTGTCCGTCTGTCCGTCTGTCCGTCTGTCCGTCTGTCCGTCTGTCCGTCTGTCCGTCTGTCCGTCTGTCCGTCTGTCCGTCTGTCCGCTGTCCGTCTGTCCGTCTGTCCGTCTGTCCGTCTGTCCGTCTGTCCGTCTGTCCGTCTGTCCGTCTGTCCGTCTGTCCGTCTGTCCGTCTGTCCGTCTGTCCGTCTGTCCGTCTGTCCGTCTGTCCGTCTGTCCGTCTGTCCGTCTGTCCGTCTGTCCGTCTGTCCGTCTGTCCGTCTGTCCGTCTGTTCGTCTGTCCGTCTGTCCGTCTGTCCGTCTGTCCGTCTGTCCGTCTGTCCGTCTGTCCGTCTGTCCGTCTGTCCATCTGTCCGTCTGTCCGTCTGTCCGTCTGTCCGTCTGTCCGTCTGTCCGTCCGTCCGTCTGTCCGTCTGTCCGTCTGTCCGTCTGTCCGTCTGTCCGTCTGTCCGTCTGTCCGTCTGTCCATCTGTCCGTCTGTCCATCTGTCCGTCTGTCCGTCTGTCCGTCTATCCGTCTGTCCGTCTGTCCGTCTGTCCGTCTGTCCGTCTGTCCGTCTGTCCGTCTGTCCGTCTGTCCGTCTGTCCGTCTGTCCGTCTGTCCGTCTGTCCGTCTGTCCGTCTGTCCGTCTGTCCGTCTGTCCGTCTGTCCGTCTGTCCGTCTGTCCGTCTGTCCGTCTGTCCGTCTGTCCGTCTGTCCGTCTGTCCGTCTGTCCGTCTGTCCGTCTGTCCGTCTGTCCGTCTGTCCGTCTGTCCGTCTGTCCGTCTGTCCGTCTGTCCGTCTGTCCGTCTGTCCGTCTGTCCGTCTGTCCGTCTGTCCGTCTGTCCGTCTGTCCGTCTGTCCGTCTGTCCGTCTGTCCGTCTGTCCGTCTGTCCGTCTGTCCGTCTGTCCGTCTGTCCGTCTGTCCGTCTGTCCGTCTGTCCGTCTATCCGTCTGTCCGTCTGTCCGTCTGTCCGTCTGTCCGTCTGTCCGTCTGTCCGTCTGTCCGCCTGTCCGTCTGTCCGTCTGTCCGTCTGTCCGTCTGTCCGTCTGTCCGTCTGTCCGTCTGTCCGTCTGTCCGTCTGTCCGTCTGTCTGAAAAAAAAATTCTACGAAAAATATAACAGATATTGCTATTTGCTAAGTTTGCTCCATACAAAATTTTGTGCTCCGCCCATTTTTTTGGGGGCGTTCTTACGAAAAAACTGTTTTTTCCGATATTATTTTCGGTTTTAATGCAATTTGTCATGATTCTAAAGAAATTACAATTTTTTGATCTTAGTTTTTAGCCCAGGCCCATTTTTGGGGGCGTGGCCTATACAAATCATATATGAATGCGGGACTAAAACAAACTTGAAGATTTGGTGTAACACGGTATAAGGGTCGGGTACTTAGAGGTTTGTCACAGACGAACTCCTTTACTTACTCACTTAATTTTTTATACAAAAATCTGTTATAAAATTATTAAGTGCATTGATTGACTTAACTTAATAAATATAAACGTTAGTTCCTAAATGTTTTCAAAAGGATTAAATGTCTTTAAAAAAAGATTGTCATGCTTAGCTCTTCACGAAAGCAAAAAAAAAAAAAACAGTGAGAAAGTGCAACAGTGGGTATGTATAGGCCGTTCAAATTCAAGTCAAATTATGGGACATTTTTTTTCTCTTTGACAAAACATAAAAGGCTTTTCAATGAAACATGCCGCCTATCTCTACTTCTGTAAAATATCTTGCTCAAACGACGGGAAAGACACGACTGGCTTCCTGGCTTCCTAACTTCTTTAACCAAACATCAATACTAGCACAGAATAACCGAATTTTTGGGTTCAAATTCAATAATTTTGTGAAATTGACCTCTTAAGATGGGCGTGGCCAAAAACTTTGTATGAAAGTCTCTGTGAGATGATTCAACTAATTTCAATGTTTGTCCTGAAGGACTGGGCTTTCAGCTCACTTACCAAATTTCAACTCCCTACCTTAATGTTTATGGCCCATGAGTTGTTAACATACAGCCGGACGGACAGACATGGCATAATCGACTCTCCTGTCGGTCCCATTCATGTCTCTATAAGGTCTTACGGGTCTACAGTGATTATTTCACTGCGTAAAAAACTAAACAAGAAACTAAATATACCCTGGGTAGCATGTAATTAATGTGTTTAATGTCTCCTTTAAAATACTGCCTAGAATGTCTGATAGAATTGTTGCAACTCTGGTGGTATCTTCGTAATCGATAGTAATCGAAAATAATAATAAGGTATAGATAACAGGCGATGTAACTTTATAAACGTGATTCAGTGTGAATAACTGACTCTTATTCGGTTCTTTGGGCATTAAAGTATATTTCAACAAACTCAGCCACAGAATCAATGCAGCACAGGAATGCAACAATGTTCATCAGCTTATATCTCAGTACCATGCAAACTTTGTTGGATACGTAAATATAGGCGTATTATGCATTCTCTCTGACTAAGAAGATTGTCATAGGATGTTTGTCCTTGGAACAAACGAGAAATCTGTTTGTCGGCCTGCTTGCCATTTGGTTGCTTTTGTTGTTTCTGATCATTGCTTAACAAAACAGAACACGATTGTGTAAAGTCCTGCGTAAAGTCCCAGAGAAGATTATATCATGTGCTACGTTTGGAAATGGTATGCGTGTGGTTTGAGCTGCAAGTTCTGTTCTTCCCTTTCAAGGGTAATTTGGAACGACTTTCTGGTTGGATTATGTGCAACAATTACCCGGCTTGTTAATATTCTGTTTTCAGCAGATTCCTTCTGAAAATGATTGTTCGTGTGCCTTAAATCTTTACTTCGCTTTATGGATTGATGTAGTAAGCAAGAGTAATTATATGACTCACTATGGCACACTTTTGTTTCCTTGACATTAAGTTTTTCTTGAACTACCGACCTAGAGCCATTTATCTTGCTTAAAGTTTACAAATATTTTAAAGACTCCTTAGTCTGTTACATTTTGCTATATTTTTGCAAATTCAGGATTTCCGGAGAAGATTATTAGTTCTGGAAAACTTTCCTGCAACTCGGAATATTTAACGTTGAGAGTTTCTTAACTTTCCTTTTGTGTCATTGCAGAAAAATGTTTCAACCCATACATACCTACACATTTCCGTCGGATTTAAAATAATAAAAGCTTAAAAGACTTGCAAATAGCACATTCCTTAATAGGTGAAAAAAAGTTTTTCTTTTATTATTCCGGTGAAAGTTATTACCTAGTGGCTTTTTCATATATGGGTAGGTACAACACTGAAAGTTCTTCCCAAACTTTATCTGTTAATGGTAGAATCGTCTTTGGCGAAAGTTGCAGATACTATGCAAAGCATAGCTACAGTTTTGGTCATTGCTTTTGTTTTTTTTTTTCTTTTGAGTTCATGATCTCTTACAGAAAGAACATAGTCAACAGGTATGACATACAAGTGCCCTTCACACACCAAAAATACGCTCCTAGCAACTAAATGTCAAGAAGTCGGATAGAAGAAATCTTTATCTTATCGTCCCCTGCACTGGTATGAGTTTAAGCCGCTTACAAAAGATCATGCTTGCACTTTGAATCTTTTGTTTTCTCCCAGGTATTATGTTGATGTCGTCCTTTTTAGAGTTTTACTTCCGGAAATTGCACATTTATTTTACCTTTTCGTTTTCCAGCAATCGATGTGTCATGCAATGATTTTCACTGACATCTGAAGCTCCGTTGTTGGAAAACTAACAGCTACAAGAAGACTGTTCGGCCATCCCTTCTGATCCTTTTGTACACTCGTTTGGAATTTAAGAATTTTTATTCCTTCTACCTTTGTGCTTGGACCAACTTATACCCTTGGACTTGGTTCTTGAAATGTCTTCCTTTCCTCATAAAACCATTACAAGAAACTTATTTATTATTCCTCTAGGAGTCCTTTGTTGCTGGTGATGTGTCTATCCTGCAGAGGGTTGTGCTGTAGCTTGGCTCTATGTTCCCTAAGTAATCGTATTAAAATAAAATGTTATCCTTATCTTCACGATTTGGCTCCCATTGGGGAGAATACGAAATTAAAGTCTTAAAGTTTAGTTTCGGGGACGAGAGACACTCCAGACTGTGGTGGGTGTGTTATAGGTGACAAACTTTTTGTTTTTATATTCATACACATTGCATGAGACATGACTTGCTCACCAGTGTTCACTGATGGGGTAATACAAACTAATTGAAAATATTTTCCTCCTTGAATGTACATAGAAATTGAAGGGAATGCATAATAGGCCATAAATTGATGTCCGCTGTCAGATAAGCCTTTTCCATGTTGCTCCTTTACTTTATGGGTATTATTGTCTGTAACCATGGTGGCGATTCGATTTGATTCTACCCCCGAATGTTATAAATTTTCTTTATAGAGCTTAGTGGAGTGTGTAACATCATGTCGGTTTAATGAGTGACTTCATAAGCGCCATGGAAACATGCATTGTGGGCTCATGCATATTGCCATGGCCTGGTAATAGCCGTCACTGTTGTTTTTGGTATTATCTTCTCACGTTGCGCTGGCCGCCAGCATTGCAATCAACATCGTGATTGATTTTCCCCGGAAAATTGAATCGCTTACAATAGCATTTATAGAGAGCGCAGGGTTAAGAGAGATCACATTGCACATGCACTTCATAACGGTAGTGGAATATCGATGTTGCACTGAAAGACTCTGAAAATAACTTTTACTATACTGATGGGTTCGTTTGAGTTTTGTTCATTTTTTGCACCAAAGAAACACTAACAAGAAACAGAGGATAAAGTTCTGAGCTGACTTAAGAAAAAACAATATATACGTAGAATCGAAGGCAAAAAAAAGGATTTTTCCAAAAGGAATGAGCTTTATAGGTGGTTACATGACTGTAATGGTATAACAAATAATTAAATTTGACTACTTTTAGATTACCTAAGACCTTTTAGGGATATGAATGGGACCGACGGGAGAGTCGATTAAGCCATGTCCGTCCGTATGTAAACATTTTTTTTGCCTTAAATTTTAAGGTACACTCGGCGCCAATAAGAAAAGATAACCGTGAATGGGTTAAAGGCGACAAAGAGAAAGCAGATGTATTTGCAGAACATCTAGAAGAAACATTCAAACCGTTTGACGGGGAGCCGTTGGTTGACGATCTATATCGCAATGCGGAACTAGACAATTGTTGACAGAAAACCAATCAACAGTGTCAACAGTGTTCAGACAGTGTCAACCAAAACCGTGACACTGTCTGAACTTCGTCAAACAATCCGAAATTTGAAGAATAACAAAGCTCCAGGCTACGACCTTATTACTGGGGAACTTTGAAGGAGCTTCTCTACATCATAAACGATTGAGAATTACATACGTTCCACGGCAATGGAAAGTCGCAGAGGTAATAATGGTTCCGAAACCAGGGAAATGCCCGAACGACAAAAAAATCATATAGACCACCGATCTCGCTTCTGCCGATTATATCAAAAGTCTTTGAGAAACTTGTGCTCAAACGACTGCAACCAATAATTGAAGAAAGACGATTGATTCCGGATCACCAATTCGGCTTTAGGGTCAAACGTTCAACAATTGACCAGGTCTATCGAATAACTAATGAAATTGAGAAAGCCTTAGAAGCGAAAATGATATGTTCTACCGCTTTTCTTGACATATCCCAAGCCTTTGATAAAGTGTGGCACGAAGGCCTAAAATATAAGCTACGGAAAGTTTTGCCGGAAACTCTTAGAGTCTTATCTTGACAACAGACTATTTCGAGTGATATACGGGAGCGAATACTCAGAATTCAAAGAAATACAAGCCGGCGTTCCATAAGGTAGCGTCCTCGGTCCAACACTGTTTTTACTTTTTACAAGAGATGTACCTCAAGTAGAGACAACGACTGTAGCCACGTTCGCTGATGACAGGGCTATCCTCGGTACGGATAAGACAGTCGAACTGTCAACGGGAAAACTCCAACGCGCTTTGAATAAAATATACGAATGGACAAAGGCCTGGCGAATCCTCCTAAATGAGACAAAATCAACGCATGTTAATTTTACTTACAAGAGGGTAATCAACTTACCTCTATTTATTTACTCGGTACAAATTCCGTACGCAAACGAGGCGAAATATTTAGGCATGACCCTAGACGCAAAACTTAAGTGGAAGCAACACGTTAAAAAGAAACGCGATGAACTTGAAATCAAGCTACGAGAACTGAATTAGCTTATCGGACGTTATTCGAAACTAAGCGTATATAACAAACTGCTATTGTATAAGCAAGTGCTAAAACCATCTTGGACGTACGGTATACAACTTTGGGGTTGTACTAAACCAAGCAATATATCTATTTTAGAATTTTTTCAGAATAAGACACTAAGAGCAATCGTAAATGCTCCATGGTATATAAGAAATAGCGATTTACATCGAGATCTAGGCATCGCAACCGTGACCGACGAAGTAAGAAACTTTGCTCGCAAACTTCACACACGCCTTCACGGCCATTGCAACCACGAAATAATCCGAACTCTGGATCAGACAAATCTTGCACGCCGACTACAACGAACAAGACCGTTGGATCTAGCGTCGTAAGAGGAAACCGCACATAATGACGGTATTGCAGGTGCTTTAGTTGGAAGGTAGCCAGCCAAACGCGATTATTATACAGAAGCTTGAACTACTTGTTTAGGAAACTTAGTCGTAGTCTTACAAAGATTGGGAGTTTTTTTTTAGTGAGTAAGAATCTCACACTACTATGAGCACGCGCGTTCGATTCTCATAGTGCCTATGAAGGTTTTTACCTACACACGGAAAAAAAAAATTTAAGGCAGAGAGCTAAAATTTGGTGGGTTGGCTGGAAAGCCAGTCCTTCAGATCGACTTTGAAAACTCCGTCGTAGATGGACTGAAGCTTTTGCATACGCTTTGTTGCACTTTCCCACTTGTTTTTTTATTTCGTGGGTAGGTAAAAACCCCTATAGACAGTATATTAGGATTTTTTTTATAATTCACGCGCGAATTAAGGGATTGGTTACCCCTTCAATGTTGTTTCACATCTCACGAGCGGAAAGGATTAGAAGAAGAATGAAAGGATGAGAGGTACCGGCGCACTCTTGTTTTAAACAGCTGCAGATTGAATTGTGTAGGAAAGACTGATCGTGGGAGGGCATTCCACATTCGCGTTGTACGGCTTATGAAAGAACCTCTAAATTCAACTGTGTATCCGAAAGTGGGGTCAAGGGTATACTGATGTGCATTCGATCTATGCCGGGTATTACGGTTGAACGTCTTAAGGGGTGGAACGCAATTGGCTATTTCGATGGAACATTGTTTGTAGAAAAAGCGATAGAACAGTGATAGGCAAGAGACATTGCGTCGATGTTCCAATGAGTCAATTGACTTTGCAATATTTCTGTCTCCAATGAGTTTTATCGCGCGTTTTTGTATCCTGTCTAGCAAGTGCAATGCTGTCTTTGGAGCACCAGCCCAGACATGGGAATTGTATTCCAACTTAGGGCAAATATATGCCTTATATAAAATAGCCAAATCAGAGGGGGTGAAATATTTCTTGCATCTTTTAAGGAAACCTAGGCATTTCGCAGCGTTCTAGGCGGCTTCGAATATGTGGTCATTCCAACTAAGGTAGTTATTGACACACATACCGAGAATGGAAAGCGTTTCGGTTTCATTGATGCAAGTGTGCCATTAATGGATAATGGCTGGGTGTTTCGGTTTTGCTTAAATGACAGAAGACAGCATTGTGTTTTAGAAGCATTTAACTCTTCTCTATTTTGAGATCCCCATGATACAATGAACTGCGGATTTGAAGGCATTCAAAACAACTTGAATTGCACGGTTCGAAATGTAATTACTAATTCATTGAATAAGAGATTCCAAATGCAAGCATTTTCGACAAGAGAGCTTGGTGCCAAACTCTGTCAAATGCTTTTGAAATATCAAGTGCAACAATCTTGCTTTCACTAAGAAGATGCAAGGAAGGTTCCAATTTTCCATGATATATGCCATCAAATCACCGACCTTTTGCTACGAAAACCGTTTTGCTGGTCATTAAGAAGTTTACATGTTTCAAGATATTTCATAAGCTGATGGTTTATCAGCGTTTCCATGACCTTAGAAAGAAGGGAAGTAAGTGCAATTGGACGATAGCTAGAAGGAGGAGAAGAATCGCCTTTTTTAGGGGCGGGCTGGGCAAATGCTGTTTTCCATCTACTCGGAAGGAGACCTGAGGAGTAGGACCGATGAAAAAGCTTACACAATGGTTTTGCCAGCGTGGAAGAACACCTCTGCAGAACAATCGGGGATATTCCATCTGGATCAGCGGATTTGTGAATATTGATATCTCGAAGTACTCTTTGACTGAACGAGCGCGAAAGTGAATTTGTCCCATGGTAAAGTCGACGCACTCCAGTGCAGGAGGAGACATCGCAGAATCAGGGAGCATGGAGCTAGCAGCGAAATGCGCTGCAAGTAGATTCTATCTAGATTCTGTCTAGAGAGGTGACAGCTGGAGTGTCATTGTAAACGAGTGTAGGGATGGAATAGGATAGATGATCGTCGGCTAGCCTATACTGCGGAGGAAAATTACTCGAGCCTATATGTTTTAATCTAGGTGACAAAATTTTACCGAATTTTAGGTCGTTTAGGACCTGTCAAGCTCTTGTTGACTTTTTTAATTAAAACAGCGATACCTCCTGCTGAACAGCCGTACTTTATTGTGTCTTTCTTAAGACTGATGTTATAAACATAGAGGCAAGTTCTATTCTCTGTTTTTGTAGTCCATAATGCAGTCTTTGATGTAGAGAGATGATCCAACTCTCGAATTTTCTGATGGATGATGCGCGTGACAATCGTTGTAACCTTTAATTTTGGGCTCAGAACCCTTTTAAGAGTAGGTAGAAAAACTCTTAGGTCGTCGACTTTGTCTAAAAGTCCGTTTGAGTTCCATGTTCGTATATTAATAATCTTCATATTCATGATTTGTTATTCTTTTTCCGAGTTTTAAACTCTAGCTATTTCAGTTTGTGAAAGAATTACTTGATTAACTTAAGTTTGTTGCTAAAGTTTTCCTAATATCATATCATAACTAATATTCAAGATACAGAATCTGTTGTGGCAGGTCTTTATCCTTTACACTTAGACCTGCGCCGTTTTCTTACGAAATTTTTATTTTTCCCCCGGGTGGCTTCCATTACAATTAGAGCTAGTCGCAGGGGCCACACTACTTACGTTTAAATTTTTCCAAATATGATCATGGGCGCATTAGACACCTCGCGGTTTTTTTTTTTGCAGTACGCTTGAGTATGACAGAAGGCTTGGCATTGCTTACTTAGATGGACTTACCTAGCCCACTTTTTGGAGGCGTGGCAGTTTTTTATGGTCGGGTATTTTGCAATCCTTCATAGATGGACTGAAACTTTTGCATACGCACTGTTGCACTTTCCCACTTTATCTTATTATTAACCTAGTTTGTATATATTTGCATTGAATAGGTAGATATTGAACCTAACAATATCTACCTATCCGATGCCCTGGAAAACCTTCCCCAACAGCGAGGAGTAAGTCCCTGATGCATCAAATTGAAAATGCTTAAAATTGAATATATAAATCGAAGCAACATTTTAGATATCAAGAAAACTTAATCCACAAAAGACCCATGCATCCATATTTCCAAAATCCTGGTGAATGCTTCCCCTTCTACACTACACTTCTTCCGTAGTCTGAAATCTGCTTGTCTTGGGTTATTTGTAGGTTTCCGTATACTCTTAAGTCAAATTATTTCCAAGTACAGTGGGGCAAACACCTTTTTCTTCGTTTTTTTTTTCTAAATTCTCTTTTTCTTTAAAAATAGGTACTGTCATAATATTCAATATCGTTTTCATTTTTTACAGATTTGTACAGATAAAAGCTTGCAATCAAAATTCCGGTGAGTATACCTACTTGCTAGACAGTATTTCTTTTATACGGTTGATAAAAATTTGTTTTTATTCAAATGTCATAGTAAGCAACTAAAAAAATTTTTTTGCTTATCGCTTATAGTAAATAAATGAAATTCCAAAGATTTGACAACACTATCGGATCTCTCAGCGGAAATAAAAATATCGCAAATGTCTTGAAAACTTCCTTTTGACACATAGCGCAATTTCCAATGGCCAACAAATTTTGTTTCACAAAACTTCCAGAAAACTCCCTGTCATCCAAATATTATCAGACAGCGGCAGATATGGACATCTTCAGAAATCTGGTAGTCGTCTTAATTATTGTATTCCAAAAGTCATATTCGAAATCATCTGCATTCCCAAAAGCAGGGAAATCGAGCCACATGACTGCCAAGGACTTAAGGTCCATCAGCCTATCATTTTTTATGTTAAGAACTCCAGATAAACCAATGGATATGCACATTCGCAATCAAATTGATCATAAATTGATATCAGCAGCCCAAAATATGCGTACCCTAAAGGCAAGGGCGTTAAAACGGCGCTGCACAAAGTGGTCAGCGTGATTGAAATGTCACTTCAAGATAAGGAATATACACTTGCAGCCTTTCTTGACATTGAAGGTTCTTTTAATAATGTCAAGACCTGCACAATTAAACGAAATTTTAAAAATCTTAGCGTTGACCAAGCTCTAATTAATCGGTTCATAAATCTGATTAACAATAGAGTAATCAATGCATACATAGACAATAGTGTTGTCAAGGTGACTGCCTTCAGAGGCGAGGCGCCCCAGAAGGAGGAGTCATCTCACTACTTCTATGGGTACGAGTAGTCAATGAGATACTTAAAAGAATGGGCGTGGGAGGGATTCAGGTGTTGGCTTACGCCGATGACGTTGCTATATTTTTAACCAAAGAATAGTTCCTACCCACTATCAGCGAACTATTAGACAGAAAACTAAGCTGGTCAAAGTTGAGGACAGAGTAAGGAAAGCGTCAATTGCATACTATCTAGCAGTCGCATCTTCGGTAAAAGTTGGGGTCCTAGACCCGAAACTATCCATTGGATGTGTAAACTGCAAAAATGTTAGACCTAATACTAACGTATTAAATCTGGGTGGCAAACAGGTGGAAAAACACAAACATACGCTACATTACAATAATACAGAGGTCTGCAATGAGAACAACACCAACCTCAGGGCTGGAAGCGATTTTTAATCTGCTACCTCTCGACTTTTTATGCTAAATCTGCTGCCAAAAGTACTTTGAGGCCGAGTCAAATACCTGAATGGATTTTCCAAGCTCATTTGGTCATGCGCAGATTCTACACAGCCATATAGGAATCGACACCTCCTCCGACTACACTTATCTTGACTTCGAAACGCCTTTTAACTGTTTCTTTCCTGGCAGGGAAGAGTGGGAATCGCGGCTCGGATGAGGAATAGAAAAATTAATAAGATTGCCTGATTCCAAGTAAAGGTCCTTAAAGTCAAGGAGACTGCTAGCCTACTGTCAAAAAGGGCAATACCACATAATGATATTACCATATTTATAGACAGCCAGGCAACCATAGAGGGAATAGCTGCCATAGAAATCAAATCCGAACTTGTTAAGTGTTGTCGCAAAGAGCTTAAGGTTCATGGCTCTCAGCACAATGTAAGACTCTGCTGGGTTCCTGACTACAGGAACTTTCATGGCAACAAAACAGCCAATGAGCTTGCACGACATGGATCAGCATTAAGGCCTCAACAAGCCCCTGAATGGATCAAACCCCACTCTGTGACCTCAGAAGGCATGTGGAAAACAAGATCCGGATGAAAGCAAAAACAAGATGGGCATCCTTGACCACCTGTGAAATCTCAAGACACACGTGGCCTAAAAATGTGTGTCCCGAACTAACGCGCTCATCAATACCGACAGGTAGACTCTGTCGTTACTAGTACGTATGTTTCACTCTGCAGCGATCACTCTACAGCCCTCGCTTATGCAGTCAACGTTGCCATTGCCTTATTGGGGAAGCATCTAAATACCCTTAAAAAAAACTCTTACAGAACTCTCTAAACAAGCTAACCAGATGGAGTGACAGTTGTGGACTGGGTGTCAGCTCCCACAAAACTGAACTTTCGTTCTTCACCAGGAAATAATCTCCTAATAATAACCTCCCTAAATCAAGGGCACTAGCTTAAATTTCTTCGGAGAAGCTAAATAAACGGGTCTTGTCCTCGATAGAAAGCTCAGCTGGAAATCTAACATACAGGAAAGGGTTTGGAAAGCTACGATAGCACTCTTTCCCGAAAAAAAACCATCGACAACAACTGCGGACTTCAACCCTGAACCACCCAATATGTATATATCTCGGTCGTAAGACCGATACTGATGCATGGAACGGCTGTCTAATGGACCGCTTTGAATAAAGCGGTAAACCGCGACAAGCTGAGCAAGGTCCAATGGTCAGCTTGCTTATGTATAAGCGGAGCGCTTTGCACCACTTTACCTCAGCAGCACTAGGCACCCTGTTCCATCTTATTCCCCTTGATATTTTCAGCAGACAAACAGCTGCTATCACGCCTACTCGCCTCAAAGAAACCTCTGAGTGGACCGATAGTGAGATAGATCACTCCGCTATTTTGAACACATTCAGTTCTCCTTTTAGAAAAATAGACTTCACACACATAGACAACTATCCCCCCAAGGTCTTCTTGGGATGACTGCATGCCTGTGGAATTTGAATCGACTCACTTCTACACTGATGGATCGAAGGCAAATGATGGGGTAGGTGGAGGTGTATTCGCAGAAATAACTAAATCTTAGTCTCTCCTTCCGTCTTCCGGATCATTGTAGTGTTTTCCAAGCTAAAATCATGGCGATTAAGGTAGCCTTGGCCTGGCATAAGAATAACGTTTTATCCGCCAAGGATATACGCATATTTTCTGACTGCCAGGCGGCCATCAAGTGTCTGGAATCGGTGTCTATAGACTCTAAAATAGCCTTAGACTGCTGTTCGTCTCTAAAGGAGATGTCAGAGCAGTTCAACATTCTCCTGTGCTGGATGCCAGGGCAAAGTGTCATTCCAGGCAACTGTAAGGCTGACGAGCTCGCCAAACTCGGAACTACTCTCTCAATTTCGCCTGATGAAGGCTCCTTAGGCATTCTTATTTCGATATGCGAACTCATGATAAAACTGGATGCAATAGAAAGAACAAATCTCAAATAGACAAGTGGTAGTACCTGTCTTGTAACGAAACAGATTTGGCCTAAGCTAGATCTCAAAAGCTCTAGGAGTTTGATAGCTCTTAAAAGATGGTACATGGGTGCTACAATCGGTGTTATTACAGGACACTGTCTGATAGGTAGGCACGCGACAAGGCTTGGTGTCTTTTCTAATGACTTTTTCAGAAGCTATATGGATGAGGAGGAAAAAGAGATCACTCTCAACCTTCTCTGCACATGCTCCGCTCTCTCTAAGAACCGAAATCTTTACCCCGGAGCTTTCTTCTATAATGATCTTAGTGATCTTAGTACGACTCAACCAAAACGTCTGTTACGCCTTATTAGTAGCTTGAAATAGTTCAACGCGTAGGCAATTTTAGGCGATGGACCTACATAGGTCTAAGTTGATTGGGTTCTTCGAGCCCAACAGCCACTTCAACCTAACCTAACCTTCAACCTATACCTTAAAGTAGGTATACTGTCTGGTCACCATTTTCTGAGAAATCATGCTGTGAAATTAAATCTTCACATTGCGACATCTGCCGAGGATGTGGCGATACGGAGAAATTAAAGCCGGATTTTTTTTTTTAATTTCTTGTATAATGCCTGCATATTGAGCAAATTAATTTTAATAGCAATATTCCGTGTTTATAAAACTTTTCAACTAACGTAAAAATTTTCAAAATTTTTCAATATGTTGTCTTTTGTCACAGCAAGACTATTGTAGTTAAGTCATTCTTGATAATAAAGTTTAAATTCGAGGCTCAAACTCAATAATTGGCTTTGCAGGCTTAGACCTTATGATTAAACTTAGATCAAAGTTCATATAATTATGTATGAGGGAGTGCAGCAAGATACATTCTTCCTACTTTGAAATCAGTCTATAGTGATTTTCAACTGTTGAATGTATTTACTTTTATTTCTTTTAAGCAACCAACCAATTTTGTCAACCCACAAATTTTTTAAAACATATTTCCTTAATATTGACTTCTCAACTTATTACCTCTGTGTTGAAGTTTGAAGCTTCAACCTACTTACGAACTTGTGTAAAAACTCAAGCATATAGACACTTGAAAATGTCAAGATCCTTTGATTGCCTTCAAACGTTTTTTTTTTTGTTTTAATATTATTTGTTCTTCCTTTTTGCGGAAAAGTTTTGATGCACAGTTTGACCATCCCACATCAGTGAGCAAAAAAACTTTTAAAATGTCAATAGCCACTCTTCGTCACTATGGTGGGACGTGGGAATTTTGTATACCTATGTGAACTGTCCTCTGCGAAATTAATTCAGAAGCTCAAAAGCAAAAAAAAAGAACTTATTAAAGTATCCACCCCTTGGATGAACCTCGATTTTTTTCCGGGTAACTTACGCCAACATTTGACGGTTTGTTAAATAAATAAAAAATAAAATCTTATGTCAACTGACGCAAGAGAGTCTGTTTGGGTTCTTTTTTCGTTATTGTTTTGCTGGTGATAATAAAAGAATTTTTTTCGGTTATTTTACTCGGAAAAAATACGTGAACCAGGAATAAAAAACGAAATGGCACATCCCGGTTAACCTCTTTGTTAACTTTTACGAGTTGCCAAAAGGTTATTTACATAACTAATGTCAAAATATTTATTTTTACGTTCACTTTAGTCTAATGTGAATTTACTTTTTATTTTGGGTTTGCTTTAAAATTTAGTGACTTACTTAACTCTTGGAAAATGGATTTGTAAGAGAGTGAATTAGTTGACGAAAGGGCATATGAAAAAAAGAACCGACACTGACAGGAAGCATAAAACCACTTTAATGTCGTCGTCTGATGCACCTATACGACTCAGTGTTTTTCGAGCTTATCTGAACTGTCGCGGTGACTGGGTGCATCGTTAACGAGCAAGTACCTGACCCCACACATTAATGCATCGTCACCCAAAGTTGCATTATCGTTGATCGTTCCACACACTTAATTTATAACGAAGCAATCTGCTTAACAAATGGGTATGGTAACTCGTAGAAAAGTAAGTAGGTTAAGTACCTACTTTAAATGTTGGGGCTGTCTAAACAACTTTATTCAAAAAATACCCAAATGGGGCCAAAATCATTATTTTTTTTAACTTAAACTGGGTATAATACCCCCAGATACAAAAAAGTTTCATACTATCCCATGAGAGGAATGCATCTAATAGGACAATCACTTATGGGTACACAAACATTCTTAGAATTTCTAGCATGATCCGGCAGGCAGTAACATCCTGATGGTGCTTGAATATAGACAATTGTGCATCTTTTTCCTATTTCAGAACACCTCGTATCGCAGTTGGGTGCGACTAATTGTGGCAAATAGACTTCATTTATGCCGCACGTTGTAGGGCTGGTAACATAAGTGGTTGCTACAAATTATAAAATTGTTTTAATTTGAAAGTGTCCAGTCCAGATACGTAAGATTTTGCATTTTTGCAGCAAACTTTGTTTAACTTTTAAACCAACTTACAAATCGTTACGATAAGAGCGCTGAAGCTAATGAAAAGAAATACTTTTGACATTGTGCCGGTTCGACTGAGACTAAAAAAAAGTCTACTAAATAACAAAATTTATAGTTTAAATTTCTGCAGTTAGTCAGAGTTTTATTTATTTTTAGCTGAAGCTAATACTGCTTTAATCAGCACTCACGAAAAACGTGAAACGTGATTATGGCTCTTATAATAGACTTTTATAAGAAGGGTTTTTTTGTTTTAAATTAGTTTTCTGTTAATTTCAATCCTTCTTCATTGTACATGAGAAGATTTGAGACACTTTTAAGAAAACTGTTTGATACCTGAAACCATGCTTTCGAGCTTTAAAGTGAGGTAAACCTTGGAGATACCAAGAAAGGAGATTTTTAAATAGGTTTTGATCAAGTCTTGAATCGCTCCAACTTTATTTATGTAGGTGCCTGTTCAATTCATGTGCTTCCTGGTACTTTATGATGCATTTCTTTTTTCTTGCTTTAAACAAAAATATAGGGAAAAAACTCATTTTAAAATGAAAATAAATTTGTTGTTCATTTTGCCACATGATATCTCATCGGCAATTCTGTGGAGACACGAAACACTGAACAGACGTATTCCACAATTATTTCTTGGGATTTGTATTCGCACATACCTACGTTCTCCGGTTTAAATCAAGTGAAAACCAATTCGCAACACCACCACCATAGGTTTATATGCATCCATGGATAGAGTAGAATGATACTTGTAATTTGTGTGGTACAACTATATGGAATGCCAGTGACATGTTTACGGGGCTCTCGTTTCCAACTTACATAACTCGGGCGGATATAATGTTATTCGGTTAAAATAGAGAAACGCGTGTTGTACTGTCAGTCACGAATCATGATTATTATGAATTCATAGGAAGCTATAAAAATTCGCCATAGACGTATGGGAGTGAGAAAAAACGGGAACCTCGTAAATTTTTATTAAAATCCATGGTAAGAGTTGTCCTTGGAAAAAATGTTCAAATGGATATTAAGAGGAAAATTCTCTAACAAATATGATTCGAATATTATATGAAGCAATATTATCAACGGCATGTTCCAAACGATATTGTAAGTAACTACGAACTCAATAATACTTCAATCTTAATCATTTGATTGTTTGGGAGGGGGCGGTTTAGCCACTCCTCGTTGAGCCAGGACGGGCTATTTAGAAAAATAAAATCAGAATGTAGACCTCCCCTAGCGGGTGTGATATAGATTTAAACAAAAAAAAATCAATTGCTTTAATTCAGTATTACATAATATTATTACATATGTATATGTGGCAACAATTAGCACATAAGGTACAACACAATCTGTTCTAGATCTTGTCGATACAAATTTTTAGTTCTCGCCCATTTTAAGGATGGTTTATACAAAACTTTTGTGTGTGCTTACTACGCCGGAAGTCTGGGTTCGAATCCTGTCATCTTCACCTGAAAAAAAAAGACTTGTTCTTTTTCACGGTCCCCACCTCCGCGAGGGTCTGACAAGCCCTCCGACAGTATCATTTGTCTTGAAAAACTTCTCAAAGTGCCGTTCGGATTCGGCAAAAAATTTTAGGTCCCCTTGTATGTAAATATATTAACACAAAAGCATACATTGTTGAGAAGTTGGCCCTGGTTCACCTCGAGCTGTTGCGCCACTCTATTTATATTTTTTTATTTTTTTTTATACAAAATTTTTAAATGTGAACCAAGAAAAATACCTTTTATGAGGTCATTTAAGCCGCAAGCTTGGATATTTCTTTGCTAATATCGACTCTAAGGATCTTCCAAGGATATAAAGTTCGATCTGGAGCCAGATCCAAGTGGAATCGCAGTCAGAGTTAAGAATTTAGGAGAACCATATCTGCAGCCTGTATACAACCGATCGTCAGCAATTTGTTGGTCCACCGTCGATCAAATTTAATATTGGCATGGCGGCAGATCTTGGAGGAAACCCACGAAATCGATCCCCATTCGGTTTCGATCGAAACCCACTTGAAATCGATACACCCCAGCGCATTTCACCGATATCAAGGTCGCTTTAGACAGCTCTTATAAAAACGAGCTATACAGCGCACTGTCTAGTTTTGGCATCCCAACCCGGCTGGAAAGCTCACGATGTGCAGTCAAGATCGACAAAGACTTCACCAACCCCTTTGCTGTCATCATCATTTTCCGTGACCGCTTATCCTTAGAAGATTCGCGGAGCGAGGGTGGCTTTCCCGACCTTCCCCAGATGGGTCTCGGAGATTTTCATTACCTGATCCCACCACCTATTTCTTGGCCTACCAGGCGGGCGACGAGCACGAACAACGTGTCCAAACCATCGAAGAATTGATCGTTCCACTCGGAGAAGCAGCTGGTCAACACCAAGATTCCTACGACTACTGACGTTTCTCACTCTATCACTTAGAGTAACACCAGCAACGCACCTCTGAACGAACACTGAATCAAAAACTGAGATCTTTGCTCTCAGTTTAAACTCTGCTCTTAAACTCAGTTCTTTTACTATTGCTGCAGCTTGGCCAATCCTACAGGATAACTCAGTATCACTCCTTCCATCTCCTTCCAACTCATTCCACTCCTTCCAAGACCCCGAGATACTTAAACTTCTCTACCTGTTCCTACCTGGGACTCCGTTAATGGGCAGGGTACACTGCACAGTAGTTCTGGAAACAACCATCACTTCGGATTTACTCACGTTAACCTTCATCCCAGCTTCACTACATATGGCCGCAAACCCATTCAGTGCTCGCTGAACTTCCTCCTCGGACGATGCCAAGATAGCTAAATTATCTGCGAATCACCCTCCCCTGCAAGGTCGGGGTCAGAATAGCCTTATAAAATAGACAAGGTATGCTTGTCGTAAGAGCCG
This sequence comes from Neoascia interrupta, assembly GCA_947623515.1. NCBI lineage: Eukaryota > Metazoa > Arthropoda > Insecta > Diptera > Syrphidae > Neoascia > Neoascia interrupta. Next base: position 178,563,997 of record OX392462.1, read on the forward strand.
ACTAAAATCCACTGGAAGAAGTAGTATCCTGCAAGTTATAAGTGATGCTGTCAGGAGTATATACTCCTGGTGTGGCCACCTTTGGCAGAAAATTAATGCCTGTCGTAAGAGCCGACTAAAATCCACTGGAAGAAGTAGTATCCTGCAAGTTATAAGTGATGCTGTCAGGAGTATATACTCCTGGTGGGGCCACCTTTGGCAGAAAATTAATATAAAATAAATAAATAGAGTGGCGCAACAGCTCGAGGTGAACCAGGGCTAACTTCTCAACAATGTATGCTGGTGTGTTAATTTCTTTACATACAAGGGGACCTACAATTTTTTGCCGAATCCGAACGGCACTTTGAGAAGTTTTTCAAGACAAATGATACTCTCGGAGGGCTTCCCAAGCAACACAAATGGCTCTTAATGATGTCTTCAAGAACACGTTTTCAAATGCAAACAAAATCTTGATGATATCTAAAAGAGCCTTTTAAGACTTAAAAAGGCCCAAAGGGGAGGAGCTTATTGTATATGAGCAAAAGTTCTTTAAGATTATTATTGCGAACATTATTAAGAGGTCATTAAGATGCGCTGTCCAGCTTGTGTCATCGCGTTGCGTTTTTTCTCTTTCACGCAATAACAAATTTAACAAACATAAATGAAATGGAATAAAACTCTGCCATCAGATACATCACATTTCAAATACTCAAACACATTTATCCGATTCCTTGCAATATGTAAAAATAATGTTATGATTTTTTATTTCCCTAAACTAATTTGATGGGCAAGATAAGATTTATCTGGAAAGATTATATTTTGCCCCCTTAAAAATCACGCGCCTTAGAAAAATCGCACTGCATAATTTTTCGAAAAATAAAATTCCACCTTTTCCATATGATGCCATGCAAATGCCATTTTCGATGTCGTTCTCATTCAACATGGCTAATCAAATCCAGTCAGTGTTTACATCTTTAAAATGTATAAACTTACTCTGCGATAAGTGATACAGATCGAAGACATAAACCATATATGCTGAAGTTAGCATGGATCTAAACTACAAATTAGATGTATTTAAAATATCTTAATGAGGTCAAATAGAAGATATCGAGAGTTCTTTTCATCTACCCTCTTAAAGACATCTTTGGCTGTCATTTTCAGATGTCACCTCCTTATTCGCTCCACAGAAAATAGTTTTTAATACCTTTTGTAGTTCTTTTTTTAGGAATAGAAAATAATGTATATTAAAAGACTTCATTTAGATGAGAATAAGTACAGTGGTTTTAACAACCGTGACATAAGACTCCACTAAGAGTTCAAATTGATTTGGCAGATATCTTTAAGAGTTTATGTGTTGCTTGGGTTGTCAGACCCTCGCGGAGGTGGGGGCCGTGAAAAAGAACAAGTCATTTTTTTCAGGTGACGATGGCAGGATTCGAACCCAGACCTCCGGCGTAGTAAGCACACACACTAACCACTACGCCACGGCACCCCACAAAATTAATATGCAATTTGTTAATTTTTAAAAAAAATTATTTTTGGTTTTTTTTTATATCCGACCGAGGTTATATTAATTTTAATGCATAGTTTGTAACACATTGAAATAATTATCGTAGACCCTTAAGACCTTTTAAAGATATGATCGAGACCGACGCGTGAATAGATTTAGCCATGTCCGTCAGTCCGTCTCTAAGTTTGAAGGTTTTGGGTCCTCAAAATCAAGCTAGAGAGCTGAAACTTGATACACGACTTGTTTTTTTTGTGCATATTATATACCACGCCTACAAGGAGGCGGTTTTCGCTTTTTTCTTAAATGCCAATCACAATATACTTAAGCGAGGATAACGCGTACCAAATTTCAGCTTCCTACGACAACTTTGAATTTTCATGCTAATAAGTAAAGTGGGCGTGTCAGTGGGCGGTTTTTAAAAATTTTTACACTTGTACTGCTTCGGGACCTAGAAAGAACAGATATTAAGTTTCAAGTTCCTAGCTCAAAATTAAAGGCCTAAAAACTACAGACACACGGATGGACGGACGGACGGACATGTCTGATTCGAATTACTATTCGGTCTCGATCATGTGCCCTTAAGGTCTCGGGGGTCTACGGTGATTCTTTCACTATGTTACAAACTATGAATCAAACTTAATATATCTGTTATTTATTATTTATTATCCTATGGGATTGGGTATAGACACAAGGTTGAAAACGGCAATATTGAAATTTTTTTGATGCAGTTAGCTTGCGTTTTAAACGCTTCATACTTCAGACAATACTCTGATTAGATCTTCATTACCATTAACAGACTAGCAACCTTTGAAAATTCGTTTTCGAAATTTTTTTTAAGTTTTTGAATCAAATCTTCGAAGTTTTTGAATATTCGAAGTTTGACTTAGCTTAACATGAAGTCTCAGAAGATGGCTATGCCCATTATTTATTTAAAAGCTAAACTTGTACCGCTAAACTTTTAAACTTTCGGAGCCAGGGAGAAAGACATATACTTATGTTATGATCTTTGTTATGTTATGTTATGATATGATATGTTATGATACATATATATCTTTTGACCTTTTCAAAAAAACAACTATTTTGAATTTTTTTAGTTCCCGTTAGACTTTCTTCCGATAGCTCAACTACCTGGACTAGCATTGGATGTTTTTTCGAAAACGGTAAACGATTTTCTTTTTTATTTCGCTTTTAAATAGACTTCGAAAAACGTAGGTTAAGAACGGCAATTTAAAATTTTTTAACGCAGCTTGCTTTTCTTTTGTACGGCTGGCGCTTGAGCTAAATTTGAACAAGATCGCTTTAACCGTTAGGATACTAGAAGATTTAAAAAAAAAATTAAAAATCTTAATTACGTAAAAGCATTAATTGCTTTAAAAAGTAGCCCCCGTTGGATTCTCTGACTATCTCCGCAGATTAGAAGCACACAAAATTTTGTCTTTCTACGACCGTTCAGAAGTTTTGGGGGTCCTTTTTACCTTAAAAAAAACCTAGAGCCCGGAAAGTCTTCAAATCCACACCGCGAAGGTGGGGTAGTAGACGAGCATCGAGACCCAGGTGGGAAGGGGTACCTCAGCCAGTACCTCCAGTCTGAAAAACTGGAGACGGCTAGCGGGAGACAGAGCTGGTTGGCGTATAGGCACGCCTTCAGACATACATCAAATGCTTCAAGTTTAGTCCTTGACGTTTAAAAAGAGAATGAATAACTTTGATTTAGATACAATCCATGCATTCGGAGTTTTGGACTAAAATACTGAATGCCATGCTAATATTTTTTAAGACTATTATGCTATTATGTGGCCAACCACCAAATTGATAAAAGCTTCTACAAGTAGGGCAAATGTTTACATCACATAGCTTAGACTTAATATGAAATAACATCATACCTACCGTTGTAAAATCTTTTTTTAATATGTTTGCTATGTGGGTACATTAAATCCCCTCAAGTATTGATTTGTTCGATCTGACATCTGCTGAGCAAACAAAGGACGAAAACTTTTCCAGCTTTACGAAAATGAAATAACCACACAGCTATTGTGTGGCCCTTCTAAGGAAGGACGAATGTCTACATTATGAAATAGGGGAAAAAATACGCTAAAGACATCTCACAATACAAAGGCACACAATAAGCCAAATAACATCACAGATTTCTGTTTTGAACCTCAGCTGTCACATACATCAAACATACCCGACAAGAATATAATTTAGACTCTGAGCTCATAGTTGAAAATTGTTATGGTCACGAGCACAATAGTTGTCCAACAGAGTTGAAAAGCGGCACGAAGTTGACATAAACAACGAATAAATTTTTCTTATTTCTATTTTGCGATGTAAACGGCGAGTAGCTGGTAACCGAATCCTATTTTTGAGAGGATTTAAAATGCACGAAACGTCTCTTGGCTAAAATGTGGAGCAGCTTCAAAGAATTGTAGAGAAAAATAATCTGCTTTGACCAAAATGGTATGACGTAATGCTCTTAACTGAGCAGTTTTTTTTCGTACTAGCCATTTGCACACAAGTTTGAAGATAAAATCACTTTTGCAATTATAAATTCTCGAGAAAAAAAGGCTTTTAATTCAAGATGCAAATGCTCCAGTTATTTCTTCTTTATGCCTTTTATGCACAATGAACTTGAGCATTCTGTTTTACCTTGCGAAGGATATTATAATCCTGTTCAAACTTAAATGTCGAATGGAGTTTTTTTTTTAACTAAAACCTAAACTAACAGAAAAGTTCGTGTTTTTATACCCGACCCAGCGTGTATTACTTTTTATGCATTATGTAGCTTGCAACACATCGACAGCGAAATAATCACCGTATACGCCTAAATATGATCTAGACCGACAGGTAGATTCATTAAGCCATGTCCGTACGTCCGTCCGTTTTCTAAGTTGTTCCTTAACAAAGTTTTGAGCTCTGCTCTTTTTTGAGGAGTGTTTTTAGGAAAAAAATGTTGTGTTCAACATATTCCGTCACTGTTCAAAGTAAGTTTAATAAGTTCTCTTCTAAGTCCACGCCCTCGTTTGGCAGCATGCCCATTCATATAATTGACCTTCAATTTATGAATACAGGCCAAAAAACTTTAGGTTTTTGTGTTGCTAGGCACCTAGGTATGTACCCAGTCGGGTAGTCAGAAGTTCGTTACGCACAAACTCTTGCACTTACTCACTTGTTATTGTCTAGTGAACCGTGTTAACATTTTTTAATCGATCTAAAATTTTTCTACGTAGTTTAGATTGCAAATTGCACCTAAAGTGTCTATGTATATTTATTCAAAAATAAAAGCAAATATTTTTCGCGTAGTACGCATAAGCATGACTGATTGCAGCGCTGCTGTTTCGTGAGGCTTTTGCTGTTTCCCGGACGCAACTAGACCAAAATAGCAGGGACACACTTAGACCAAGTGTGTCCATTGTGATGTCACTTTGTAGGACCGGACTACCCGTTTGGGTGAGAGGGGTATAGGCAACCAGTGACGGCGTAAAACTCCAGATGGGAATTTGCCTTGAGGATTGGAGGGGCTGGGGATTGGTATGGATATCTTCGAGGAGGGCAAGGTACAGGGGTAACCGAATTTGGTGTGTACCCTTGCCGGGGGGGAGTTCTTAGGCAAGAAGCTGATGGGTAAGCATCTTCGGTGTAAGCCAGGCAACATACCCATACTACACTTCACCATACCTAAGCTACAGTTTGACAAGACCCTCCATAAAGCCATCCAAGCCATCTAGATCCTCCTGGGATGATCTTGCGCCCCTCGAATGTGAATCGATTTACTTCTTCATCGATGGAACAAAGGCAAAAATGATGAGGTAGGCGAGGTAGTCTTTCGTCTTGTCTGAGTCCGTCTTCCATCTTCTTGATCTATTGTTCTTTTTTTCAAGCTAAAATTATAGCGATAAAAGGAGGATCCTGTCCTGGATTAAACGAATAACGTTATATCCACTTAGGATAAACTAATCTTTCGCGACAGCCAGGCAGCCGCATCAGTTGCTCGGGAATCAGTCCTTTATACTCTGTATTCTCTTAGGTTAGGTTATGTTAGGTTGATGGATGCCCTTGTGACTTAAGCTGTTAGGTCCATTGTGTCCATTTTGAACCTTTTTCGACACCTTTAATTTTAATTTTTTCAAATCGCATACATTGACGGTATTGAAGGTGCTGTCGCTGCAAGGCAGCCTTCCACACGCAGTTACTACAGAAGCTACTTGTTAAGTAAAATTAGACGTAGTCTGACGGAAAATGGGAGGTTTTTCAGTGAGTAAGAATCTCACACTACTATGGACACGCGCGGCAAGTCCTCGAAGTGCCAATAAAGGTTTTTCCTACCCAACTACTTTAAAGACTTCAGTAGCCCTAGACTGCCGATCGGGTCTTAAGGAGATTTCGGAACAGTTCAACATTCACCTGTTCTGGGTGTCAGGATTGAGCAAACTTGGAAATACTTTCTCAAATCCTAAAACAGCTCCCTAGGCATACGATCCTAGGCATCCTAGGCATCATCCGTATACATGCAGAACACAAGCTTAAATTGAATGCAACATGTAGAACAAACCGTGGATGAAAGAGAGGGATGGTTGTACCTGTCTAGTGACGAAATAGATTTGGCCAAAGATAGATCTTAAACGCTCTAAGAGTTTGAACGCTCTTAATATATCGCACATTAGCGCTACAATCGGTGTCATTAGAGGACCCTGTTTGATGATAGGCAAACACAAAACAAGTCCTTTCTCATGACTCTTGCAGGAGGAAATAGAGACCTCACTCCACCTTCTCTGCACATACCTCGCCCTCCCTCAGAAACGATACCTTCACCTTGGAGCTTTTTTCTACAATGATCTAAGCGATCTAAACACGATCGATCCTAAATGTCTTTCACGCTTCATTACAAGCTCAAAATAGTTCAGCGAGTAGGCGAACGTTTTTCTACATACACGTGGTACCACAACTGTATCGGTTTTCTTGGATCCCTTTGCCACTTCAACCTTACGTTAAATAAGTGTTTCCCACGAAACATGGGTAAAGCAATTTCGATAAGGGACAAAAATATTTAACTAAATTAATTCGACAGATAGCTCTTCATTGATGCCGCAATTGATGCCGCGCCTACGCAAAACTTTATACATCTCCTTACAAGAGATGAACTTATTACAAGATTTGATCTCTAGTAAAACACCCATTACAAAACTTTATTACTGCAAGAGTTAAAGTCTTATAATAAGAGCCTTATAAGAGCTAAATGTACTCTTGTAGTAAGTATAAAGCGCTACAGAAGTGATAATCCTTTAAGAGAAGTTCTACAAGGTCATTCTTGGATCTTATAAGAAGGTGTTAAGCTCGAAGAGTGTCAAGAGCATTATGAGAGCTTTATAAGAGCTATTTTAATGTTTTAAGATTTTGACTATTAAGAGTATGTTGGTTGTGCTAATAGAGGAAGTCTTCCGACTCTATTATACCCAAATCAGGGTATATTAATTTTAATGCATAGTTTGTAACACAGTGAAATAATCATCGTAGACCCCTAAGACCTTAAAGAGATATGATCGAGACCGACAGGTGAATTGATTAAGCCATGTCCGTCCGTCCATCTGTAAGTGTGAAGGTTTTAGGACTTCAAAATCAAGCTAGAGAGCTGAAGCTTGGTACACGGCTTAGTTCTTTTGTTGCACAGACAGAGTGTGAAAATGGCTTCAATATGCGGAAACCTCTTTTTTACATTTTCTTTCAAAATGCCTTTGGGTCAAGTAAGACATTGCGTAGGAGCTAAAATTTTGGTACTGGGGAATACTGGCACAACCCAATACTGGCATGCCCACTTTTAGCATATAAGATCTTCAAAAACCAGATATCTCGGAAAGTTCACTCCAAATCGAAAAAAAAAAATTGACAAATATTATAGATATTGCTATTTACTATTATAAGTTCGGTGGGTGGGGTGCAGTGGCGTAGTGGTTAGTGTTGTGCTTACTGCGCCGGAGGTCTGGGTTAGAATCCTGCCATCATCACCTGAAAAAAAAGACTTGCTCTTTTTCATGGTTCCCACCTCCGCGAGGGTCTGACAAGCCCTCCGGGAGTATCCTGTCTTGAAAAACTTCTCAAATCGCCGTTTGGATTCGGCAAAAAATTGTAGGTCATGTAAAGAAATTAACACACCAGCAAACATTGTTGAGAAGTTGGCCCTGGTTCACCTCGAGCTGTTGCGCCACTCTATTTATTTATTTATTTATATTTGCTAAGTTCGCTTCATACAAAATTTTGTGCTCCGCCCACTTTTAGGGGGCGTTTTCAAGAAAAAGCTTTTTTCCGAATTCATTTTCGGTTTTTACGCAACTTGTCATGTTTCTAACGAAATAGCAATTTATTGATTTTGATTTTAAGCCCAGGCCCATTTTTGGGGGTATGACCTATACAAATAATATATGAATACAAAAAAACCTAAAGACTTGGTGTTACACGGTAGTGTCGGGTATATAGAAGTTTGACACAGACGAACCCTTGCACTCACTTGTTTCATAAGTGTACTGCGCTTATTTAAGGCGAGTTTTAAGTTAAGGTACTCAAATTTTTTTATTAAAACGCAGGGTGACAAATAAATTTTTTGATTTTTTTTTTATGAAAAAAAAAACTGAAAAAAAAAAAATAAAATGGGTTTTTCATTTTGATTTTTTTTTACATAGTTTGACTTGCAACTCAAGAGGTCTGTCTTTGCGTAAAATTAAATTGAGAGTTAATGAAAATTAAATTAACCTAAATAATTTTAAGCGTATCTTTCAAAAACGTATTTCGAAACGGTATATATTACCACTATCGAGATCGTGAGGAAAAGGCCTTTTAGATTTTTTCTGCATTTTTTTTTAATTTAAAATCCATAAAACTACTATTCAGAATTTTTTTAATTTTTTTTAATACCGTAATAACTTTTTTAGTTCTCATCTTCTTTGCACTGCCAATGGCTCCAATACTCTGGGTACAAGTTTCTTAGTTATCAGTAATAAATGGGGGTATTAAGTTGACTTTTTAAAACATTTCAGGAAATTTTAAGAAAGATTCTTTTTAAAAGATCTCAAAAATTTTAAAATTCACTTTATACGGTTTTAACAAACCGAATTTCTTTAAAATCGGTTCTACCGTTAGGATACCAGAATATTAAAGGGGAATATGAGGACCGTTTTTGTAAAACTCAACAAGTGCATTTTTCGAGAAGAATTTTCAAGAGAATGTTTTTTGTGTTTAGGTTTTGTTTAGTTTTGCGAAAACTCTATGCGTTTTGTTGAGTTTTGCGAAGTCTTAAAGATTTCAAGAAGTTATTATGCGGGACTTGTTTAAGTTTTGGGACATTTTTATTGGCTTAATGGCGCCTATTAAGTCTTGGAAATCCAAAAATTTCGGTGCCCATATCTCATTTTTCGATTTTTGGCGCTTGTTGAGTTTTGTAAAAACGGTCCTCTGAAATTTTTTTGGAGTTTTCGGGCTAACTCTCAGAATTTTCCATATATTCAAAAATTTTTATATTTTTTTCCAAAAATAACACAAATTCTTGATGTGTGTGATTTTTTGCAAGCATAACCTTAAAGCATCGGAGCATTTTTTGCACGATTTTTCTTTTTGAAAATAGGTACGTCAAAACTGCAGTTTTAAAACGGTTTAACCAAAACTTGGTTTTAGCCTTTGCTTAAGCTGCTCCTACGGTTGCTTTATACGTTTGCCTATAATCTTCATTTTTAAGTGAAGTAATTTAAAAGTTATGAGTATGTATGACCACGTTGCAAACGGGTACATTATTATTTTCAATTTCTTATTTCTGAAATAATTTTCAATTTTTGCAAAAAATCGATTTTATTATGAAAATCTAATATTTTTTCTAGTTGCAAAACTTTTTAAGATAAGAGCCAAAATACTTTTTGGCTTTTGTTAGCATGAAATTTCAAACTGTACCTAATTAAACCGTTATGTGTGTAGAAAAATAAATTGCCCAAAAATTAAGTTAAGGTGCAGGAAGTTACAGGTGCAGACGGGCAGACATCGGAGTGATAGGAGTCATAAGAGATATTTTTTCCATATGGCGGAACGCTTAAAATTAAGAAAGATCTGTAAGAAATTTTGTTTTTACTATAAATGCCTCGACCCACTGTTATGTGCGAGGCTATAAAATTTTTTTTTCTCCTTTATGAGCTGGGGTGGAATCGGCTAAGGTCACAAAAATTCGTCTGCGTAAAGTGTCGTCACACTTTTCTTGTGACAGTCTCGATCTTACTTACTTACTTAAGGTGGCGCTACAGTCCGGGGTGGACCTGGGCCTCAGCCAACAAGCTTCGCCAGCCAGCTCTGTCTCTAGCTAGCCGTCTCCAGTTTCGTACGCGAAGTTGGCTGAGGTCCCCTTCCATTTGCGTGCGCCACCTGAGTCTCGGTGCTCCTCTACCGCGTCGTCCCTGCGGTGTGGATTCAAAGATTTTCCGGGCCGGGGCGTTGGTGTCCATCCGCTCTAGATGACCCCGAAGAATTTTCCTCTCGAAGCAGCCTAAAGTGTTTTCATCCGCCTTTGACAGTCTCGATCAATCACCGTCAAAATCAACTGGTCCCCAGTTTACAAACTGTCTGTTTTTTTTAGTCTTAGTCTACACTAAGGCTGACTTTTTGCATGCATGAATAAAAAAAAAGTCTTACATCACAAGCCTAAATAAAGCAATGATTCGGAACAATATTTTTGTGATCACCTTAGGCAGACGGATTATAGTGTTTGCACACATTGATTGTCACAAAATGTGAAGATCATCTGTGACCTTAGGCGATTCCACCCCGGTATTTCCAGTTTGTTTTTATAACCCAAGGAAAAGCGTTGAGGTAGTAATACAGGGGTGGTAATATTGTGCATCTCGCTCCATTTTTGTCGGTCTCGGTATAGCTTTAAGGTAACGTAGGTTGCAATCCGTCACAGAGAAACTGAATCTTTATAATTCACACTAGTTATTTTTTCAGTACCCTATTAAAAGTTAATTTTTAGCACTTGCATTTTACCCCTAAACAGTTTTAGTTTTTAAGAGTGCAGACAATTTATTACACGTTGAAGTACTTATGCCAGCGACGAGTGCGAAGAGCAAACACTAGCGCACATAGTGCTGCATTTCACAGTCTGACTTCCCCAAATTTAGAAGTGGCTCTCCAAAATACCTAGAGTGCTCGTAAAGCAGTTAAGGAAACATTTAAGCATGCTACCCAAGGTTAAAAGCATGAAAGCACCAGAAAGCAAAAACTCCATTATGCAAGCATAGGTATATATACCTACCTACAATGTTAAATCGCTTCAAAATACTATTACAAGGATCAAGAAAATGCGACGTATACTATATCCTGGAGAATACTGGCTATATAAGCTAATGGCACAAAGTAATGCAAAACTGGGAAGTCACAATGGAATACCTTATGAAACTTTAAAACGTACTTTAGGCCAAATTTAATGGCAGGAAACAAAGTCACTTAAGGAAGCACTTAAGGCTTAAAGTCTTGAGGATATGTCATTCGAAAAACGATTGTTTGGGGATTTTTTTTTATCAATTGAACTTTTGTAATAGACATCATATCAATGTATCAATAGAGAATGGATCAGAATAATGGATTGAATGTCTTTTGGGACTTTAAAGTGTTAAGGACCCAGGCACAAATATTGTGTTGTTGACTTAAAATTTATTTCGTACAAAAATACTTTGGAACTCGCCCTTCTTGTTTGAGCTAAAAGTTTTTATTTCACCGGGAAAAAATTCTATTTATACACAAATTCTTTCTTCAACTTTTCTCTGTGAAATAAGGACACAAGGTTTAAATGCCTGAGTGATTCCTCAACTTAAAAATAATAGAAACTCCATGGGAACTCGGAACTAACTTAACTCAAGCAATAACACACAAACTGTTTTTTGAGTTACCGCTCACGGCGATATAACTTCTGAGACGATTTCATTTGCTGGCAATATGAGCAGATTTGATGTTGCTATAGCTACAGCAGCTTTCCCAGGAAAAAATTGTTTGGTTGAATTTTACCCAAGGTGGTACACGTCCGTTTGTATTCCATCATGTATAGTAATTGGTTGTGGTATCCATGACCTACAAGTTCTCGTGCGCTATACGAAACTACATTCAAACTGTTTGCTGGTAAGTTCTATTCGAGTAAAAAAAAAAGACAGAGTAGGTAGGGCTGCCGCCGAAAGCATGTCGAAAAGATATATTTTAAGGGTATCTGTAAGTAATGTGCTCTCTATTTTATATGGACAAATATAATGGTATGGCTGTGTTCTTGTGGGAAACTTTATGCTAGGTAGGTACTTCCTTCGAAACAAACCTAATAAATTACTGAAGTGTGAAATTGTGTCCAACACTGAGGAAAAAGGAAACTCTTCTTATGGGAGCTTACGGACTCCACAGAACGAGGGTTTGCAGATGTATTCTTGAAATATTGTTTTGACTTTAGGTCGTACCTTCAAATGGGATTTAATTTTTGTTAATTTTAAATCAATTTTAAATTTACACTTTTCTTTTTTGAATGATAAACTTCATGCCCCTTTTTCAAACGAAGAAAAAAGAAGAGCTTGAGATACCTTATGCATCAATTTAAGGATTTTAAAATTCCAATACTCGTATTTTTATGTAATGACTACAAGTTGGTATCATAACCAGCCTCACCGTCAGTCTTATGGTATTCAGAAGACTATAATATTACGAAAGCACTCAACCGATATTATTCGATATGCAGGTTGGGATCCTTAACGAATGCCAAGCTGAGTGTGAGTACCTACGTGTTGTAAATTATGTATGCTCAATGAAATTTTACGTTCCGTTTCGATTTTTGACATAAACACGTCCGTGATGTAGTCACGGAAGGGCGTAACAGCATAACGCATCTGAATGTGTGAAATTCCATGTTGGGTGCTATCACTGGAAGATAAAACGTTTATTCTGCGAAATGATATTTGCACAACCAAGGACATTGATAAACATAATATTGTGGAATGACTTTGTGCAACAATTCACGTCTGGGATCGGGTGAACGGTGAAGGTATATGTTTAGCATGGGAACCTCTTTTTGCACTTAACTAATTGGGACCATTTTGTATCCTTGCTTCCATACGGAGTTTTTCATGTAGAAATCAGAGTCAGGATGCTGCAAGAAAAATGTATGCATTGTAAGGCGTAGATGTTGCATAGATAGTCCTAGGAAGACAGACCGTTTTTGACTCGAAATTGGCACAAATTAGCTAGATTTCCTTAGTGAATCCACCTAGTGAATTTTAAAGCTGATGTAATCAAAAGACTTGCGTCGAAAACTTTTTAAAAAAACAAAGGGAATATTGCAACAGTGCGTACGTTAGAGCTAAATACGTTTAAAAGAAATTGGCCCCAAAAGGTGACCGGGATGAATAAAAAAAATAAATAGAGTGGCGCAACAGCTCGAGGTGAACCAGGGCCAACTTCTCAACAATGTATGCTGGTGTGTTAATTTCTTTACATACAAGCGGACCCACAATTTTTTGCCGAATCCGAACGGCACTTTGAGAAGTTTTTCAAGACAATTGATACTCTCGGAGGGCTTGTCAAACCCTCGCGGAGGTGGGGACCGTGAAAAAGAACAAGTCTTTTTTTTTGCAGGTGACGATGGTAGGATTCGAACCCAGACCTCCGGCGTAGTAAGCACACACACTAACCACTACGCCACGGCACCCCCTGACCGGGATGAAAAAATAAGAAAAAAAATTAAAACAAAAACAATAGCTTTGATTTGATTTCAGTGTTTTTTTGAATGGAGGTGATAACTCAAACAGGTCTGTCATTGGCGTGTCTGTGGACAGATTCAACTAATTTTCAAACTTGATCGAATACAGACAATGGAGATCAAGCTCATCCAATATTAAATAATTTTTCTCTTATACGTTACCCTACCAAGGGTTTGTAACAGAGTGAAACAATCACCGTACACCGAAAAATATGATCGATATGACGGAAAGATGAATTGATTAAGCAACGACCATCCTGAAACTTGTAGTTCGGCTTGGTTCTCATTTTGTGCAGACAAAGTATTAAAATTGGTAAGATAAACCTACTGCTACGCTTAAAATGATCTTGAAACTGACAACTGTAAGACAACCTCCAATTTAAAGTATTCAGTAGTCTTTATCTGGACGAAAACTGTAACGCATACATCTTTGACCATTCCCATTTTGAAAACCACCATGGTTACCATTTAACGTTATGACAAGCATGGTTAAGTCTTTGTGGTAAATTTTTATAAAGAGTAGTGCTGTGATTTCCTTTCGTGCCGCAAATGTCGCGACAAAGCTTTAAAAAAAGAAGAACTAGAACTCTTTCAGAAAAATATAAGAATGTAAAACTTCAAAAAAACTAAATTTTTTAACGAAATTTTAATAATTTGTAGCTACTTGAAGTAACTTTAATTTTTGGAGTTCTTGCAAAAATTTGGGAAGATATTTCTACCATTTTCACATGGAATCAAAAAAATAAATAAATAGAGTGGCGCAACAGATCGAGGTGATCCAGGGCCAACTTCTCAATAATTTATGCTGTGTGTGTTAATATCTTCACATACAAGGGAACTTCAATTTTTTGATGAATTCGAGCGGAACTTTGAGAAGTTTTTCAAGGCAAATGATACTCTCGGAGGGCTTGTCAGACCCTCGCGGGGGTGGGGACCGTTAAAAAAAAAAACTTTTTTTTGTAACAATGGCAGGATTCGAACCTAGACCTTCGGCGTAGTAAGAACACACACTAGCCACTACGCCACTCACCACACATGTTATTCCACATGTAATTTCACATCTAATTCCAGATTGTAATTATCAAACCGTTTTTGCTATGGGAAAATTTTCGGTAGTATGCGTTCTCTTTCAATTTTCACAGTTTGAAAGCGCACCAAATTTTTTCTGTCTAGGACTTAATGTTTAGAAATTAAAAAGGGGGTTTTACGGACGGCGAAGACAAGAAAGCGATTCCATAGTACTTTTTGCGATTCCGGACGGACCGCTTAATAATTTGGACGGGTACTAAAGGCTATCAAAAAATCACTGAATGTAACAGAATGTATTAAATGAAGACTGTAATAGAATATCTGCAAGGACAGTAAATGAAGACTGTAAATAAATAGAATAGTAAGTAAATAGATGTAAGTAAATAGAAAATCTGCAATGTATTAAATGAAGACTGTAATAGAATATCTGCAAGGACAGTTTGGAAATCAATAACCACAAACCTCATTCTATTCTTTCTCCTTTTTTGCGCTGTGACTAACGATTTTCCACTACATAATGGTTTGTTTTTTCTTTCTTGGAAGGTAGTTTGGTACCTTTCCAAGAAGGTAGTTTGTTGCACTACCTTCTTGGAACATGCATGAAGGTTTTTTTTTTATTTGTAAGTAATTATGCCCGTACTTATGCAAACAAATTTAAAGTGTTCTGCCTGCTTGAGCGCTGAAATGGTAGGTGAAATGGAGGCCTAGCCTTTCTGGTCAAGTTAAAAAGTTTAGTGAATCCACTACCTAGAGGAGTACTTTCTGCGTTTATGGGGTAGAAAATAAAAGAGAATAAAATCACTATTTTTTTCGTTCCGTTAATTAAGGTCGATCGAAATTATTTTGTTGCGGTCAAAAATCGCGCAACAAAGAAGCTCTTTGTCTGTCCTTTTGGTCTCATCCTTCCACTTCACTTTTGAGCTTCCCCGTCTTTCTTTCCCACATGTTTTCCCTCTTTACTTCTATTCAGGTTCCCTGGAGCAAGAAGGACGGTCAGGACGCTCCCAACTTGCGCATCACAATGAGGGACCCGATGACCCGATAAACCACCATCAAGACGTTCATAGAGCTCAAATGTCAAAGAGGCCAACTCTAACAAGTTACGAGAAACACAATCGAGAAAATGCTGCGAATCACAATCACATTAACTTACTTACCCGAGAATTCCAACCCGAGACATCCACTTTGAGCGAAGATCATCAATGGCCGAGGGCCCATCCTAACCGTGTTTGCAAATGTAAAGAATGGCTTACGATATTTAGTGTCCTCTCGCGAAAGTCCACTAGGGTAATGTAGTATTATATCGCGTGTTAAGTATGGTATTTCCTTCTTCGTTCTCCTTATAAAAATGTATAACACTAATCTCCTTCTGAGAATAGGGTTAAATGATGGATCACTGAATGCTCTCTTTTCGGTTCGGCTTCGAATTCTACCCTATAATTCGCGTGGGGCGAATTGGTACGAATTCTTGTGTGAGAGGAATGTAGCTGGGTTTCAATAACGGCAAGGATGCCCTGCAAAGAGCTGAGCGTGGCTTGAAACGCGTTCCCGATAACCACTGTACCGGTGAGAGAGGATTGGTTGAATGTGTGGGTGAATGAGTCATGGTTTGTTTGGGAAAAGCCCAAGCCAAGCTTGGTGAACCACTTCTGGTTTTCCTAGCGATATTGGCGGAAGGAAGACAAAAAGGAGAGAGCTTGAAGTAGAGAAAAAGATTATTGTTGAGGAAAAGATCCAGGGGAAGAAGTTTTGGAAGCCAAAAGATCCAGGATAAGGGACTTAATAAGAGGAATAGAAAGGAGAAGGAAAAAGGAACGGAAAGGAGAAAAAGAAAAGATAAGTAGAGTGTTTAACGAGATTCGCGTTTGTGTTTTGTGAGGAAGAAATAGTTGACTGGTAGACTTTCGTTTCGGAAAAATCCCTAGGAAAAGACGGGACACGCGACCCTTTTAGTTTTATCTGGTTTAAATGTTCGGGACCCTATATAGTGAGCCATTCTGTCTCTACGGCGATACTTGAAATTGTTTATAACTTTGCATTCGTTCGGCCATTTTCTTTTGTTTGCCTTGATTCTTTTGTTTATATTAACCTTTTCGATTAAATTAAAAGATTCGATTAAATCTTTTAACTTAACTCTTTTTAATAAATCGCCCGCGTTCACCTCTGAACGTTTATAACGATCCAAACGAAAGTGTTTACTTATTTCGTTCGGGCTTCTTATTCCTTTTCAGTAACCCACAGTTTTGTTGTTTTACTTATAAAACAGATGGCGCCCGTTTTTAAACTAACGGGTGATTTTTTAAGAGGCTGAGAACTTTTTTTTAAAAAAAAACACAAAAAATTCGAAAAAATTAATGAAATATTTATTTGAATCGATAGTTTGAACCTTGCAATTTAATGTTTAAAGATAATTTCATGCAAATGTTGACCGCGGCTGCGTCTCAGGTAGCCCATCCGCTGAGTCCAATTTTGGCATACTCTTTCACACATATCGGCCGGTATCTCACGAATGAATGCATGGATGTTGGCTTCCAGTACGTCAATCGATGCGGGCTTGTCCCTATAGACATTAGCCTTGACATACCCCCACAAAAAATAATCTAATGGTGTCAAATCGCACGATCTAGGCGGCCAATTGACCGGCCCGAAACGTGAAATGCTCAGAAGGTCGAGAATGCCGACCATAAAATGGAAGCAGCGCGCGATGAACATTTCGAACCGAGCACGAATTTTGATAGTAAAATTCAATAATTTGCAAGCGTTGTTCATTTGTAAGGCGAATTAAATTGCAAACCAAACTGAAGCTGTTTGACAGTGACACAAGGTACTAAACACACGTCAGCTGTCAAAACCAGTGTTGCCAAAACCAAACCAGCTAAAAAATCACCCGTTAGTATTACACATTACGCAATCCAATTGGCACTCATAACTAATTGCTTTAAAATGCAATTCGTGGCCTGCAATTCTGAAAATGTCGGCACAGCAATGTGATCAAAACAAGGATTTTAAAAAATTTTTTTAATTGCTAAAACTAAAAAAAAACCAGTTAGTAAGTGCAACAGTGCGTATGTAATATCTTCGGTCCGTCTTTAACGGACCGTGGTATACCCTATTCCTATTCCTTGTCTCCTTTCCATTCCTATTATCCTTTCCATTCCTATTATCCCTTCCATTCCTATTCTCCTTTCCATTCCTATTCTCCTTTCCATTCCTATTTTCCTCTCCATTCCTATTCTCCTTTCCATTCCTTTTCTCCTTTCCATTCCTATTCTCCTTTCCATTCGTTTATTTTCTTGTTTTCCATCCCCGTCCCGTTACCAATTGCATCATTTAAAATAGAAAAAAAAAATAATTCCTTATAAGTTTTTGTTTACTTTTTCTAAAAAAGGGGCGTGGCATGTCCAATCCCTTTAACTGAAAATCAATATTATCCAAGTTTGCGGCTAAAATGTACGCAAGACTGTAATTTTTTGGTTCAAATTCAATAATTTTGTGAAATCGACCTCCAAGGATGGGTGTGGCAAAAAACTTTGTGTGAACCAAATCTGAAATAGTATTAGGTGTACTTTATGTGCTAAATTTTATTTCTTATTCCATCCTCAGTAAAGCTAAAAGCAGTCTAAATCCAAGTTTTTCTGGAAATCTTTAGGCTTTTATGGAATTCTGCCTCTAAATGGGGGCGTGGCCCAAAACCTTGTATGAGCAAAATGTAGAGTATTTTCTGCATAACATATTTAGTAAAATTTTTTTTGATCTGGAACAAAAATATTGAATGAGTTGCCTTTGAAGAATTACTCTTTAATTCGATGCCAAAAATGTAATTTTTTGGTTAATATTCAACAATTTAGTAATATCTACCTCCGAAAATGGGCGTGGCCAAAAACTTTGTAGTAATGAAATTTAGCATAGAACACGCTCAAGCTTATGTGCTAAATTTTATTTCTTATTCTTACTTAAGTTATGCTAAAAAGTATTCGAAATCCATGTTTTTTGGAAAATTAGAGGTTTTTCTTAAGTTCTGCCTCCAAATGTGGGCGTGGCCCAAAACTTTGTATGTAAAATAATAATGGCCTCTGATTTGCTCATCAGTGGGTGAGCCAAGATTATCCGCCCAGCCACACATTTTTCGGCTAACGTCGACGATAAACTTATAAGCTTTGCTATAAAAATACAGCGCGAATTATAAGTATACCAAACACCGATGTTCAGTTTGTAGGGAAGGTATACATTTTTATCTTATTTATTTTTATTTTTTTACAAACGGAAAACTGTTAAATTACAAATTTCAACAATAAACTAAATCCCTTGCCGCTGGAGCTGGTAACAACTGACACTGAATGCTCAGAAAAAACAAAAGAAAACAACACATGAATTGCTGTTGTCAGCTAAAGTCAAACATATAGTCAAAACCAAAACAATGCCAAAGGCGCATACTTAAACCAAAATAGCAGCAAACCACTTCAAATTGGATCAATTCCAACCAACTTAGAGAGAAAGACTCAGATCAAGATCAAGTTAAAACAATAAGACGATAGGTCTTATCGACCAAGTCAAGTCAGTGGGACTAATTTACTTTGGCCTGTCAGCCTATGACAGCCTTCAAAGAACTTAGTTACCTCGGCGTATCACACTTTGACAGCTTACACCTTTTAATTTACCTCAGCGTGTCAGAGTATGATCGCCTACAAATATCCAATCGTCATCATAGCTCTGTGCACTGACCGCCCAGAAAACATCCCTCGACCTGCCATTGGTATGGAACAGGGAACACTGCCCATGAAGACGCCACTCTTCAGGTTCCAATCCAATCATGGAAGGCGAGACTATCATCGCCATACCACTTCATAGAGTGCGAAAACTTTCTCCACACCCGTCTCCCATCGGGCCAACGGGTAAAACCATCGCCGAACATCGCAATGCCCGGGCTTATGATGAATCCACTCTACCAAGCGGGATAAGAGAGCAATGCCCTACGCTCAATCCAATAAGGAAGCCAACATGAACAAATCTCATCCCACACATTCCCGAGATATTGGAGATAACTTTCCATACCTCTAGGGAAACGCACAAGACAACATAAGCCATGGGACTCAAACGCGAAGCAACAATGTGCTAAACACACTTAGAACAAAAGTTCCAAGCTTTCCAGACATTATGGGTGAGAGACCTAGTCATCTCCACCACGCCACACACACGAGCCTGATGATACCGGCACGCAAAATGAGCCTCTCGCTCTTAAAACCGACTCTAGAGTCCACAACACTGACTTGGCCTGGGCAACCAACCACCCAATACACCGCATGCGATATATCGATATGTTCCCCATGTCATGTTTGTCGGTTTTGATGTTCTAGGTATAGCGACTTAAGCCCCTTTCGTAAGGGCAAATGATCAGACTACAGAGAGACAGCCATTTCTGAAAACCGATGCCAAATGACCCTGTTGGAAATTGAGAAACTCGAAAAAAAAGTCCCCCATCTACGTACTTTATACATTCCGTTCATTTGAAAGAAAAGCAGATAGCGTCCTTGAATTTAAAGCTTTGTGCATATTACATCTCACATCTTATAAATCTGTTCGGACTTATCTGTTAGATAGGTATGCGTTAACTCGATTCGTGCCTTCCATGGTGGCTGGGAGACTGAGAAACGCAACAATAAACTTCTTGAGGAGCCAGATTTAAGCTTCACAACTCACAAGTCATAACTCTGTCAACCCCTAAACTGTCTCCAATAAAAAACCCCACTTTATGTCCGTCAGAACTTGTTCCGCTTCCGAAAAAAATTAAAAGCAACTACTAAAGAAGCGCAACTCCACAATTAAACAGGGTGACTAAAGAATACCCACATAAAATCGAACAACGAGTGAAAAAGGATCGTTCCTTAATGCGATTCGCTAGAAAAAAACATTTTTTCTATTCAAGTAGCTATGTACACGCTTTTCAGCTCAACTCAATTCATTTATTTTTGTTAAAGTGTCAAAAGCCGTTTTTCGGCAGGATAATCCAATTTATTAATTGTATTTCCGCAACGCAAAAACACAAATTCATGTGTGTACGTTTGTCGGCAAAGCAAAAAAATAAACATTTTTCATATACAAGATTCGAGATTTAGTAGAACAAATCGTGATTTATGAAGAATAACTGTTGTCGGCAGTCATTTGTCTGCTCAAGTTTGTGTGCATGTTATTTTTGTTCTGTCACTTCCTGATATCGTTATTTTTTGTGGGCGCCGCGTGTCAATTGAGAGCACAACCAGCAGGATTCCTTGTTTTGTTCACTTGCTTTTAGTTCCCTTTTGTTTTGCTGAAATTTATTATCCTTTCGAAACGCAAAAATGGCGGTTGAAGTAGCAAAGAAATGTGTTTTCATTACCATGTTTGGATGATGTGTTCCTTTGCATTCACGTGTTGGTTCTAATAGCACTGGTTGGCGTGTGAAGGATACAATTGTGTTACGCCTTGCATACCGAACAGGATTCTTTTGTTGGCAGATTGTTTTTTATTCGGAAAACATTTTTGTTGTTCATAATTTTTGAGAATTATTATACGAATGCTGTGCTACTGTGAGAAGGTCGCATCGGGTCGGGAATGGGTAATGCTCAAACGAATTTAAATTCACGAAAGGCAAAGGCATTAAGTAATCATGAAATACTTTAAGACCTTTTTGTTTTCTCGAACCGGGGTAAGCTGAAGCCCCCGAGGCACACTTCGAATTTGCTTTGTCGTTCGGATAACGAATTTCAAGGCTTACATTAGCTTTTTGATATAAATTTATATGGATTCGATGTCCTTGGGCAGCATAAAAGACCACATGCAAAAATTTTAGCCAATAATATGAAATGTCCCTTTTTTGACTCGACATCTGTAATCGACGGAATTGTTTATACCATTTCGTTGGAAGTTCACCTCATTGAATTACGTATAGCAGGGCATATGTATAGTACATACTGTTCATATGAGCAAAGGATAGCAAACATTTAACTTGGTATGCACAACTCGGTTATGCATTCCATAAGCGGAAGTCAAAGCACTGCATGTGACAAAGTCAGAGAGATCGGAAATGTTATTACATTTCTTTGATGGGACAAAACAAATACAGATATGCGATAAACGTAATATTTGATAAGTTGATTAGGAAAATTGTCTTGGGGAAAATTAAGGATGGAAGCAGTATGCTTTCAGCTATCATGAAGAACCTCTCTGAAAACGTACAAGCGTTCACAGAAAGTGTTTTTGAATTCATTCTAAAACATTGCAGTATTTGATAACTTCATAACTAAAGCAATTAGCCAAGTCTACTAGAAAAACATTTTTCGAACAGATATTGCTCAAATGCGACTGTCATGAGTTGGATAAACTGAGTTGCATGAATAACTTCTACTAACCGACTGTCAAAAAACGACAGGAAAAACTTATGAAAAGATTTGAAACAAATTTTGCTGCCTCAAACATAAAGAGTGAAAAACCCGGATGAAAAGGGTCATGCTGCTCTGTCTTCAAATAACAAAAGTTTGTGTAAAAGCTTGTATGTGTTTAAAACCCACAAGGGAGGGGGGTTTGTTAAATCGTTGGTTACTCCAGGGTATTTTGGGAATGAAAAATACCTTTCGGAGAAGGACTAAGCAAATA
Source organism: Neoascia interrupta (assembly GCA_947623515.1). NCBI lineage: Eukaryota > Metazoa > Arthropoda > Insecta > Diptera > Syrphidae > Neoascia > Neoascia interrupta. The sequence continues at coordinate 178,585,896 of OX392462.1, forward strand.
TGCTTAGGTACCATTTGGAGTACTAGATAACTTTTACAACCAGAAGACCAAATAAATATACACAATTTCTTTAGAATTTGGGATATGAATAGCCTTTCGAAATTATTTCATTCCCCACAATACACATAAATAGAATTTTTTGATCCCTTTTATATTACATTCTTCATAATCAATTGATAAGTCCAGCACTGAGACATTGTACTTCACCTAATTGGAGGCAAAACATCCAACGCAAAGGCAAAATTGCATGGTCGGTAGCAAATGCAGTCAGAGATCCTGTGCTCTAGCCATAGGAACATAATAGGTTCCTCGTGATTTACCTTCTTTTACCCGTGACAAAAACCCGTCTGCGAAAACTGGCGAGGCAAACAACTCACGCGGAGTATACCAACATTAGGTGTCAACATTATAGGTGTCAAGATTCAAGTCGAGAAACGCAGCTGGAATTACTTCGATTTCTATACATTGCTGGAAGATTTTCGAATATCAGGAAACTCCGTCCGTTCCGTCGCATCTTCTATAACTTTGTGAACAGTGATTATGCAATAGCTTCGGACCGTCTGTAAAGGACCGCGGTAAATCTTATTCCTGTTCCTATTATTCTCTCCATTCCGCTTCTCCTTCCTCTTCCTACATTGTTTTTTTTCTAATCATTAATAACTTCTGTCGACTTTACTTTTTATTTTTTTATGTTTACCAATTACTAGGTGACGCTAAATGTTAAACTTTAGCTTTTCACGATGTCAAACAGTTTTGAAATAATGAAGGTAGTTGCACATTTAGACCGATTGTGGGCGTGTCTGTTTTTTTCGCCCAATTTGGATTTTTTTTTACATTTGCTTCGGACTACAAGCGGATTACAGCGATGTACATACGTCCGTCCGTCCGTATGTCACCAATTTTAAGGCCAAATTATGAGGCAGAACCCCTTACATTGGCGACATACGGACGGATGGACGTACATCGCTCATCCGACTCAGAAATTCGTCTCGATGATATGCCTTGGGTGTCTATCGCTCTTGTTTCTCTATGTTATATTGTCGCCTGTATCCAACTTAATACAACTTCATTCCTATGGAATAGGGATTAAATAGTAGGATAACAATAGAACAAATTACAGCAGTAAGGGGAAAGCGAGAGCCAATTTTTGTAAAATTGTGGATAAAAGCTTTTCTGTAGTTCTCACCTGCATGAAATGTGCATCTCTATAGAGCTACAATTATAATCTTCTTTAAGAATGACCTTTTTATTGTATATTAATATTTGAAACTAGTACTTAAACTAATATTTAAATTCGCCTAGGCGGATTGTAACCCTCCCATACAATCCGCCTAGGCGAATCGCTGGATACCCCTCCAAATTGACCATTGTCAAGCTCCAAAATGCGTCAAAAATCTTGCATTGCTAAATTTCAGTTTCTGTTAAGTTTAATCGTGCTAAGAATTTGTGAGTTAAGAATATTATTTCTTAAAAAAGGGCGTGGCATTCACCCCTTTTCAATAACATAGTTTTTATACCCGACTCAGGGTATATTAATATTGATGCATAGTTTAACATAGTGAAATAATCACCGTAGACCCCTAAGACCTTTAAGAGATATGAACGGCACCGGCAGGTGAATCGATTAAGCTATGCCCGTCCATCCGTCCGTCTGTCCGTATGTGTGAATTTTTTAGGTCTTTAAAATTGAGCTAGGACGCTCAAATTTGGAGTGTATTTTAGTTCTTATTTTGTATCCGCCGATGTTACAAAATACACTAACACACAATACACTTACACAAAATACTCTTAAGCATTAAGATCATAAGGTCTTAAGCCCCAAATTTTTGACCAGTGTGTTTTGCAAAAATAAAATTGGCTAATGATTGCTCATCAGTGGGTCAGCCAATATTATTCCCCCCCGCCATCAAATTTGAGCTTTCTACGACAACTTTGATTTTTCATTCTAATAATAAAGTGGGCGTGTCAGTGGGCGGATTTCAAAAAATTGTATACTTGAACTGCTTTGGAATCTTGAAAGAACTGATATCAAGTTGCAAGCTCCTAGCTCAAAACTTAAGGCCTAAGAACTACCAACACGCGGACGGACGGACATGGCTTATTCGATTCAGAATTCGGTCTCGATTATATGCCCTTAAGGTCGTGGGGCTCTACGGTGATTATTTCTTTATGTTACAAACTATGAATCAAACTTATTATACCTCCTATCCTATTGGATCGGGTATAAAAAATTAACGATTTTATACCCAGAGCAAATTTTATGAAATAAGATTCAGATTAAGCAGCATGGCTCAAGTCTTTCGTGCTGCAGCGAGACTTGAACAGACTCTTGGGGAGACTTGAACATATACGAATTTAACTATCAAAACAATGAAATAAATGACTGAAACATTTATGGCGTATTTCTGGCGAGCTGTCAAAAAAAAAACTCGATGTTTGCGACAATTCCAGTGTGGTGTACACTCGGCTTCATTGTGTCCAGAACGGCAAATACTGCACCCGTGCAATTATCACGTCAAGTGTCAAACTGTTTTGATCTCATTTTGTTTACTTTTTTTCATTTCGCAAAGTGATTTTGTTGCCTTCGGTTTTTTGAACTTTTAACTTAAAATTAATTTTGATAGCTTTGAATTTGAGGTATTTAGTTAGGTATTTTTGATTGATTTCATATCATTTCGTGTTGTAAAAATTCATGAATGAAATTTGAGTTGAAACGTCATTTCACATACATAATGAAAGCTACACCCAGCCTCCACCGTCAAATACGAAGAGGCGAAGTTTCGGGTTCGGTGTCGACACCGAACTAAATCGGAGTTCAAAAGAACATTTACATGAGAACGATTCCGTTCAGGACTATTCGATTTGAAAATTGTGAGTAAAAGAAAACAAAACAAATGGGAAAGTGCAACATACATTACTTAATGTACTTTTTTGTCTCATTTCATAAATATTTATCCCTTAAAAAGTGGGCGCAGTAAATATAAAGGCCAAACTTTTTTACTTGCTCAAAGACAATTCCAAGGCAATGTCACATACCAAAAATTAGTGCGCTAGCACCATTTTAACATAGCTAAAATTTGAACGAAAATTATTTTTAAAAATTAGAGATGATCGCTTATGCAGGCCTGTTGTAGTGGGCGTGTCTATGAGTGGATTCAACTTATTTTTCAATTTGATCTGAAGGACCGAGTTTCCAGCTCTCTAACCAACAAGACCCACTAATCTCTCTATTTTAAAATTTAAGGCCTAAAAGTTGTTTACATACAAACGGACGGACGGATAGACATGGCTTAATCGATTCTCCTATCGCTCTCATTGATATCTCTCAAACGCCTCAAGGTTTTACGGTGACTATTTAACTGCGTTAGAAACTATACACACAAAAAATACGTATACACTTGCAGCCTGTTTTTATGAATGAAGATAGAAGGTTGTAGCCAAATGCGCTTTCAGGGTATACACTGCACATTTAATGCTTATTAGTGTATGCTGATTCTTAAAAAAGGCGAAGGACCGCTCCGCGTGTGTTTATACCCCATCCCATAGGATAGGAGGTATATTAAGTTTGATTCATAGTTTGTAACATAGAGAAATAATCACCGTAGACCCCCGAAGACCTTAAGGGCATATGATCGAGCCCGAATTGTAAGTCGAATGAGCCATGTCCGTCCGTCCGTCGGTAGTTTTTAGACCTTAAATTTTCAGCTAGGAACTTGAAACTTGATATCTGTTCTTTCTAGGTCCCGAAGCAGTACAAGTGTTAAAATTTTTGAAATCCGCCTACTCACACGCCCACTTAATAGCATGAAAAATCAAAGTTGTCGCAGGAAGCTGAAATTTGGTATGCAATATCCTCGCCTAAGTGTTTTGTGATTGGTATTAAAAAAAAAGGCGAATACCGCCCCCTTGTAGGCGTGGCCATACTTAATATGCATTCTTATAAACGGTTTTTATTTTAAATATTTGCTTTAAATCCAATAAACTTGCACCATAAAATGTTCAGATATGTACGAAAGCTATCAACTCAAGTGAATAAATTTTCGCCACACCCACTTTTGGGGGCGTTTTTAAGTATAAACTAAATTTTTTATATGAAAACCCAGTCACCACGTGTATACCACTTCTGATTAAAAAATCAGAATCTTCTCCCTTTTTTGGGGAGAAGATTCTTAACTGAAATTCAACAACCAAGATTTATGACACAATTTGGAGCTTGACAGTGGTCAATTGGGATGGGGTATCCAACGATTCGCCTAAGCGGATTGTAACCCTCCCACTAGTTTTATACTTGATTGTTTCAGTTGAAACAGCTTCTAAAATTTTTTAATGAGTGATTCCAAAAGTTCCATTCAAAAAAGCCCGAAAAATGAATTTCGCAAGCATTTTTGCTAATATGAGCCTCTTTGCGGTGTTCACCGGTTGTGTCCATCCTACATGATTCTTTTCAAATTTCATTTTTTATTTCACACAGAGCTTCGATTTTGATTGTGGCTATCATACCATGGCATCGATTTCTAAGACTGCCAAATTGGTGCAATCTCTAATTTCTCGTTGTTGCAATTTGGTGCTAAGAAAAGTATGGAGGTAAGATAAGATAAATGAAGACAATTTTGCCTCGAAAAACTTATAAGCTTCCCTACTGATCCCACCAGGCTCATCAATATAGGGGGCATTTTTGACCCACCAGAAAGTCTTTACCGTCCACTAACATTGGTCTCATGTCGGTCGGTCAGTTCACTTTTTTCTCTCAAGAGTTTTTTAGAAACCCTCTTAAATCATGTTAAAAAAGTTATCGTATATCACCTCCCCTTATTAAAGATCTTTTCTTTCCATGTAAAATTTATTTTTTCAGTTTGCGCTCCCTTCTTTTCTTATGATATCCCCGAAGAATGTTGACCTTGTCAAGCTTTGGACGAAAGTCCTTATTCAGCAGGCTGCCTGGTGCAAATGAGATATTTTTTGTTTGAACTAGCTTTCCCTTTTTTAGGCATCAACCCATAAGGTTTCTCCTTGTATTGATAACCAAATCCCTTTACTGGTAAGAGATTAAGTCGCTTTGTCGAAAATAGGATGCGCCTATTCACATTTTCGGCAAACCGCAGAAAAAGGAGAACAACAACCATTCTATAAACCTATTACTAAAGTCGGAGAATCGCTATTCCTCAGTTTTGATTACTACTGCCCTCATACGAAAGGCTAAGTCTCATTTTCCACAATTTTACTCGCTTGAAAAAAATTTGCTTTTTCAAAAAAAAAAAAAAAAAAATTGCATTTTTTTTAAAATCACAGATGTTTTAAGTTTTTTTATTACACCTACACTCAAGCACAATCCAGTGTACAGTTGCCGTTTTATGGGTATTAATTGAATAACTGGACTTACATTTTTCAATTTAAGTAAGTGGTCTGGTCAACGGTTTCCCAACAACCAAAATGTGATACCCGTTCTCGGATATCGGATTTCCATATAAATAAGAGTCTTAAATTTAAATTAATCTATCAATTAGGTAGCTCCAATTACACTGCCATGTCAAATCTGTAGTCGTTTAAATTCATGCCATCATTGGTCCTGCTGATTCGAAAAAAAAACAACACGCTACTTAATTCAATTTATCCTACGACACATTTAAAAGGACAATAAATGTGTAATAAAATACTTAAAAAAAAATATTCTCAAACTGCGGGCAAACTTTTTAAATGGATTTAAATTTCATTAACCAAACTGAAAGGATACTGTGCTCGAATATATACCTGCTCAAACACGTAGGCATATGTACATAACGAACGTGTGCATCCAGGATCCAGGACAAATCGACATGACTTTGCACATAAATTATTTTTTGAGTTTGCTTTTCATTCAAGTTAATTAAAGGAGAGAAACGCTCCCGCATATCCGTTGCTATGGGTATGGTAATCACTATACGAACTGGTACTATACCAACCAGATCATCCAATCTTGCCAAAATCAGAGCTTAAGGAATTGAATATACATATGTATATATGTATATATATATATATTGCAAACACAACACGGAAATACGCCCTACAGCTTTTCAACAACCGATTTGATATGATGTGTGTGATTAGCATAATAAATCCGAGTAAACATACAAGAGTATAATAGGAGGAGGATTCGTCGTGAGCGAGTGGCACACCAAAATGATGGCGCTGCTGATGTCATAAGAATAAGGGAAAATTCAGATTTGTGCCAGTATTAGCATAAGACGATTTCTTTATTCGTCTGCACCGTTTACCTTTAGCTATCAAATGTCTAATTATCACAATTGGAGAAGATGATGGAAAAGCGTAATTGGCCCAAATTAGTCTGGAATACATTTCAAACAAAAGATTTTGTATCATTCTCATATGCCTCTAATGCCGTCAGGTCACCCGCAGGAAAAAAATCAAAGCTATTTGTATATGATGCTTCAGGGAATATTCATTCTTTTTCCCATTCTCGAATATTGGCGAATATAGGTACTAGACTATCTTTGCATAGTCCTTACGCCTGCATAATTGTCAAACACTTTTCATCTTCTTGAGTGTCTATTATCAAGTGTTGGCAACTACTGACTTTTGTCTTCTTCTGGCCTTAGATGCTTTATGGTATAAGATTTTGTAACTACAAAAAATATTATAGAGAAAAAAAGAGCCTTTACTTGCACTAATAGGTCCTACATGAATATGTCTACAGGACGGTGAAAAAAACTTTCAAGCATAAAGCCATACACAGAAATGTTGAAGCCTAAGCGTAAAATTAACTTATTATTATTAGCCTTAACCTAAAAATGTCAGGATGAGTTCTCACTAATTACTGAATGGATTTGCCTCGCATTTACAGGAAATACATGGTTGATTTATTGCAATATGTTAAATGATTTTACTTTTATATTTCTGCGGAGTTTTTTTTTTCCGTGGGTAGGAAAAACCTTCATAGGCACTACAAGGACCGGCCGCGCAAGCTCATAGTAGTGTGAGATTCTTACTCACAAAAAAAACTCCCATTTTCCGTCAGACTACGACTAAGTTTCCTTAACAAGTAGTTCAAGCTTCTGTAGTAATCGCGTATGGCAGGTGCCTTCCAACGAAGGCACCTACAATACCGTCAATTTATGCGGTTTCATCTTATGCTGCTATCTAGATCTAACGGTCTCATTCGTCGAGGATCAGACTAAAATCAACAAAGTTATATTTGACAAACTGAGCAAGCTCGAGTTTAAGCCTCGAAAAAGTTACAAGAGAAAATGAATATGAAACAGTTATTTAAAATACTAACATGGAATGCAAACGGCCTTCTGAATAAAATAGACGAACTAGAAGTATTTCTACGGAAAAACAATATTGATATTTGCATGATTACGGAAACTCCCCTTAAAAACGGGTCTACACCCAAACTTAAAGGTTACAATGACTATCACGCACATCACAATTCGCAAAATTCGAGAGGAGGATCCTCCCTCTACATTAAGAACTGCATAAAGCACTTCAAGAACACAGAAGTTGAGCTAGACTCTGCGCAGATCAGTTCAATTTCTGTAAAAATTGACTGCTTAGATTATAACATTGCATCTTGTTATTTCCCGCCAGGATATAGACTGGTGGAAGACGATCTTGATCGTATGTATGACTTCATTGGGTCCAATTTTATCATTGGGGGTGACTTTAACGCGAAGCATACTTTTTGGGGTTCACGATGCAATTCAACAAGAGGCAGATTACTGTACAAAAATAGTATGAAGCGTGGGGTGGACTTTTTCTCCACGGGTAAGCCAACATATTGGCCAACCGATAGGAATAAAAAGCCTGACCTTGTCGATTTTTTCATCGCTAAAGGGTACCCCAAATACCTTACGCGAATCGAAGAGTGTTATGATCTTTGCTCAGACCACTCAGGAGTTATCTTGAAGATGGGTGGAAGACTGTGGAAAATAGAAAGAGCTCCTAGATTAGCTAGCAAAAACATGAACTGGGACGCCTTCAGAAAAGACTGTAGGGAGGGTGTTGGCTTGAATGTGCCATTGAAAACTCCTTTCGAGTTAGAAACCGCAGTTGACAAATTCATTGAAGCAATTCAGAGCGCTGCTTGGAACAAGAATTTGTCCCAAAAGAACGCAGTTAGCACCGACGGGCATGTACGTAAAACATATCCGCTCGAAATCGAAGAATTGATTCGTAAAAAGAGAAGAGCGCATAGGAGATGGCAAGGCACGAGGGCTCCCCCAGACAAAACCCTCTGGAACCACCTCTCTAACAAACTGAAAGGAGTGTTGCAAGATCTTAAAAATCTTGAAACCACTGAATACCTTGAAGGCTTGTCGGCGAATAGGAGCTCAAACTACTCGCTGTGGAAAGCAGTTAAGTCTATCAAGAAACCTTTAATCCACTCGGCACCAATAAAAAAAAACTAACGGCGAATGGGCAAGAGAAGACAAAGAGAAAGCGAATTTGTTTGCTGAACATTTAGAAGAAACATTCAAGCCTTTCGACGGTCCGCCGTTGGCTGACGTTCTAAACAACAACGCGGAACCTGATAGCTTTAGAATGAAAAAAGTTTCGTTAGTTGAACTCCGACAGACAATAAGCAAACTTAAAAATAATAAGGATCCGGGTTACGACCTGATCACTGGCGAAATATTGAAAGAACTACCAATAAAGGCATTAGTCAAGCTACTTTATATGATAAACGCTTCTTTTAGACTTCTATACGGTCCAAGACAATGGAAAGTTGCTGAAGTCATTATGGTTATGGCAAATGATAAAAAATCTTATGGGCCCATATCGCTTCTGCCGATAATATCGAAAGTATTCGAGAAAATTCTGCTGAAGCGATTACAACCAATAATAAAAACCAAAGACGCTTGATCCCAGATCATCAATTCGATTTCAGACCTAACCATTCCACAAAAGATCAAGTCTACAGAATAACGCATGAAATTGAAAAAGCCTTAGAAGGGGAAAAAATATGTTCAAGTGCTTTTCTCGACGTATCGCAAGCCTTCGACAAGGTATGGCACGAAGGCTTGAAATATAAGCTACGGCAAAACTTGCCGGAAGACATGTTTAAAATATTGGAAAATTATCTTGAAAGCAGACTCTTTTGTGTTAGGTGTAGTAGTGAATACTCGAGTTTCAAGCGAATTCGGGCTGGCGTCGGGAAGCGTCCTCGGTCCGACCCTGTTCCTGCTCTACACAAGAGACATACCTCTAGATGACGAGACAGTCGTGGCCACGTTTGCGGACGATACGGCCATCCTGGCAACAGGTGAATCAGTCGAGTCATCAACGAGAAACCTCCAACGAGCATTGGACAGAATTTGTGTCTGGACGAAGACTTGGCGAATCGCTCTTAACGAGAACAAGTCTACGCATGTGAATTTCACTTACAGAAGGGTTAACAATTTACCTCTGTTCATAAATTCTGCACAAATACCTTATGCAAATGAAGCGAAGTATCTAGGGATGGCACTGGACGCTAAACTAAGGTGGAAACCACACGTAAAGAAGAAGCGTTACGAGCTCGACATTAGGCTCAGGGAAATATATTGGCTTATCAGAAGATTTTCGAAATTAAGCATATATAAAAAACTGCTCTTGTACAGGCAGGTGTTAAAGCCGTCCTGGACATACGGTATACAACTTTGGAGTTGTACCAAGCCGAGCAACCTAGACAAGTCATGCTAGCCGAGATGCGAGCACGTCGCTCCCTGGTAGGCCAAGAAACAGGTGGTGGGATCAGGTAAAGAACCTCTCTGAGTCCCGCCTGAGGCTTGCACCGGAGTCTCTTGAGTTGGTGGCGGAGGATCGAGAAAGATGGAAGGACCATTTAGCCACCCTCACTCCGCGACCCTTTTAAAGGATAAGCGGCATTCGAAAATGATGATGATGCATACGGAATTTGTACCGAGTTCAAAAAAGAGCTAAGTTGTTTACCCTTTTGTAAGTAAAATTAACATGCGATTTTGTCTCATTTAGGACGATTCGCCAGGCCTTTGTCCATTCGCATATTTTGTTCAAAGCGCGTTGGAGTTTTCCAGTTGATAGTTCGACCGTCTTATCCGTAGCGAGGATAACCGTCAGCGAACGCGGCTACAGTCGTTGTCTCTACCAGTGTTGGACCGAGGACGCTACCTTGTGGAACACCGGCTTGTATTTCTTTGAATTCTGAGTATTCGTTCCCGTATCTCACTCGAAATAGTCTGTTGTCAAAATAAGACTCTAAGAGTTCATACATAAGCTTATATTTTAGGCCTTCGTGCCAAACTTTATCAAATGCTTGGGATACGTCAAGAAAAGCGGTAGAACATATCATTTTCGCTTCTAAGGCTTTTTCAATTTCATTAGTTATTCGATAGACCTGCTAAATTGTTGAATGTTTGACCCTAGAGTCGAATTGGTGATCCGGAATCAATCGTCTTTCTTCAATTATTGGTTGCAGTCATTTGAGCTAAAGTTGCTCGAAAACTTTAGATATAATCGGCAGAAGCGAAATTGGCCTGTTTGATTTTTTGTCGTTCGGGCATTTCCCTGGTTTCGGAACCGATATTACCTCTGCGACTTTCCATTGCTTTAGAACGTATGAAATTCTCATTGATGTAGAGAAGCTTAACTAACGCTTTTTTCAGTAGCTCCTTCAAAATTTCCTGCCTGGACCTTTGTTCAAAATTCGGATTGTTGGACGAAGTTCAGACAGTGACACAGTTTTCATTCGATAATTGTCTAGTTCCGCATTGAGATACAGATCGTCGAGCAACGGCTCCCCGTCAAACGGTCTGAACGTTTCTTCTAGATGTTCTCCAAATACATCTGCTTTCTATTTGTCGCCTTTTACTCATTCACCGTTATGTTTTCTTATTAGCGCCTTTTTAATGCACTTCACGATTTTTTGAAGTTTATATAGTTTGACCCTCTATTGGCAGTCAAGTTTTTGAGGTAATTGGTAATCTCGCGACTTTTAAAATCTTGAAGTAAGTGCTTTAATTCGTTAGACATCCCGTTCAGAATGTTTTTTTCAGGAGGAGCTCGAGACAAATGCCATCTCTTTCGCACCTCTCTCTTTTCGCGTCTGAGCTCCTCAATTTCGCGCGGGTACATAGTTCCGCTTTTCAATACTCCAGTTATCCTTGGCTTTCCCGTCGAAGGAAAACCACGCCAAGTTTCATACTAGCATTGAAGAGTACTCTACCTCTTGTAGAATTGCACCTTGCCTCTTATCAAGCGAGTGTCCGGCTTATTTACCTAAGACGCAAAAACGATTTCCTTACCAGCTGTCGTGGCTGGTAAGTTGTGTTTTTTAAACACCCACCTTCGAACATACCCCAAATTTAATACCGAAAACAAAAAGGATGTTCAAGAGGGCGTGGCACGCATCTATCTGCTTTAAGACCCAGTTGTTCTCTCAATTCACGTATTCACTTTTTGAGCATATTTTATGTTTTTAGTGATTAGCTGTCATGTTCCAAAAAAAAATCAAATCTGTGATAAAAACCAAATGTAGCGTAGCATCTTAGGCTAGGCGCATGTATAATTTTTTAAGTCAAAAAACTGTTCAGTTCTTTGTCGAAAGCCTGTGGCAAGCTATGTTTATTTGGTACCTGGGTCTATACTCTAACCCCTTCTAAGTTCTCCGCATTTTATTAAACTAAGTTCAAGACTTACCTCTGTTAAGGGCTCTGCCATACAATCGGATCGGTTATCGAAAAAGATACGAAGCTCAAAAGCACTTTCTCGAGAATTCAAATACAACCAGTTAAGGAACCACCACCGTGCAGATACCATGCCCATTATTTTCTTTTCATTATTTCCATTTAACCAGGCAAGAATTTAAAGTTCCTCATTATATCGTCCTCTTCTTGTGAAAATAATAATATTCGTTCGACTTATGGCCTACGAGAGCACAATAGCGTAGGCACAAGAAGTCTGTATTGTATATGGAACTTGGTACCATGGCCTGACCGTCTCCTGATAAGTCATAAATTGTCAGATATAAGTGGACAATAAATTGTAGAATAAAGAAGAACATAACCAATGGAAGATTTTCCTCTTCTTTTGTATAGAAAATTAGATTTTCAGGCAATTGATGGGCGCAAGGTTTGTCCTTTCGTGATATGACAGAATAAATCATATTGCTAAGGGCGATAGAATTAATGTTGTATTTTAATGGGTGACTTGACTGGCAGACGTATTATAGCATCCAGCTAGGTATACCAAGTGCATAATACTGTTGACAAGGTTAAGTACCAATGTATTAGCTAGATAGCTCGGAAGCTATTTTATGGCTTGTTGAAAAATATGGTCCAAATTCAATTCATGGAACATGTCTTAGTATAATTGAGTTTGAAAACATTTCGGGAGCGAAATATACGACCCCCGCTGCTACTAATCAGATAAGTGGATAAGGAGGTTCAAATAAAATACGAGCAAATAAAAATATTGCTTTTTCAAGTTTTCTTTTGATAAAAGTTGATATGATTGATTGGTAAGAGATTTTAGCATAAATGGTATTTTTGAAATTTCTGGAAGCAGAACACCATTATACGAGATTAAAGATCTTTATCAACTTGGTAATATATTTCGCGGCCAAAAATTTAAGTCTTTTTTCGCGAAAGTGTATAAATATTTCCTAAAGGTACGATTGGAATACGATGGTTTGGACACGTTGTTCGCATGCCCCCCGACAGACCTCCTAGACGGGTTATGTTAGCCGAGATGCAAGCGCGTCGCCCGCCTGGTAGGCCAAGAAACAGGTGCTGGGATCAGGTAAGGAACAACCTTTCTAAGGATAAGCGGTCCTAGATGATAATGATGATGATTGGAATATTGGCAAGAACGATTCTTGTACATATAAAAGCGATGACGGTCCACAGAAATACCGTCTATAAAAATACCCATAATCGGTCTTAATATGCGACCACGATCAGGACTTTCAAAACTGTAAGACGTCGTCGTTAGAAGCTGAAATTAGACAATAAACATTTTCTAGTGACTGTTAGATATAGACAAGAAAAAATGATCCGAAATAGCCCCCCAAGTGGGCGTGGGGTGTTTTAAAGCTTCTATTTGAGTTTTGAATGACTTTATACTCCCTGATTTCTGCTTGACTTATAGGCTTATGAGATAATAACTAATAACAGAAAAGTCTACAGATATATTAAAAAATAGTCCAGAAAGCCAGTAAAATAGTAGAAAATAAGGGATTTGGGGATCTATATGGCTTTTGCATCTCAGTAGAGTGCGATCGTTAGTTCTACACGAGTAAGTTTAATTCAGAGAAAGTAAAACGTTGGTTAATCCTTTAGGGGACTTTTCAGTGGATTTTCCAAATGCAGAAATGTTTGTCGGATAACAAGCTTGCGGAAGGCTGAAGTATAAATACGCATTAGCATTCTTTAGTAATCTCTTCTAATCAAACCGAGTTGCTCTTCAATCTCGAACGAGTTATGGTATGTGTGCACCATGAAAAGAGTGTGTTTTTTGCTTGTCAGTCAGTATATTTCCTTCGTATCGGAAAATATATAGTCGAGTCATGTCTACTGTAGCTGTAGTCTAAATGTTGTGTCTTGTGGGTAAAACGATAAGGAGAAGAGCGTCAGTGTTTAACTGGGCTGGATTTATTCGTGGCCCAGGCATTGTGATGTTTATCTTGCCTTTTCGGGTAGGAGTTAAAGTTGGAGTTTGTATCTAGATTTGGTCTCACTCACTAATTCAAGAGTATAAAGACTTTTGATGGCTTTACTTTTTGGTTTGAGGGGATACGGGTGTTGCGTGTTGAGGTATTCAAACCGACCCTTTATGAAATCGCATTGCATTAAAGTTTCTGCATGCCACAAATATTTTTGACCCTGAAGAACAGATTCCTAAAAGGGTGTTTCCTATTCCAGGCCGAATGCAGATTGCAGGATCTCAAAATAACATCGAACTAAGATCGCGGCTTTCATTGATGTTGCTGGGTGTTGTAATCTGACCCCTTGAATAAAATAACTTATGCTGACTTGTCCTTATGCACTCTTTTAAGGGTTGCTACTATTCTGACTTTAGGTATTACCTACGCGGATTTTTATTGTGGTTATGGTGACAGTGTTCTTTTCGCTGACAACACTCATTCATTTTGTACTTTCTGTTTTCTTAATTTACAGAGCTTTCATTTTCAGTCATGACGCAAGCACTACCAGTAGAGATTTTTTTTCAGTTTATAAGCTGACTAATACTAACGCAAGAAAAAAAGTGTTATAATTTTGTACTTTCGACAGTTTCTGATTATTTATTATTTTTAATGAAATAAAAGCTACCTCACTTACACATTTTATTTAATAGTTTTTTTTCCTATTCGAAAAAGAAATCGGAACACATTATTTAGAAAATATTTAGTTTTACATAAGGTTCTTACAAGGTCTTCGTCCACGCCCAGATTTGGGGGTGGAACTAAAGAGAAACTCTAAAAAGTCCAAAAAAGCGAGGATTCCAACTGGCCTAAGGTGTAATTCAGGAAAGATTCTGTTTTCGATTTATACTTTAGATTTATTTAAACTCTGTTTAAAATTTGCGACGTATAAGCAATTTTAACAACGCCTTCTTTTTTTGGGGGTTGATACAGCAAAAAAAAAGTTTGAAGAAGGTAGAAGACTTATAGATCACTTAAAAATCTATATAGTTTTAGATAAAATTGGAGTTAACAATCTTTCCTGGTTTCACTGTCGATAATGCCGCATCTTCAAGAAATTCGATACTGTGTCTAGCAAGAAATCCCTGTGTTGCATAAAAATCCTATCAAACGTAGGTACTGCATAAGGATCTTAAGTCTTTTGGCGACTCACTATTTGGTACGTTCCAGTGTGGCTTGTAACAAGCCAATCTGTATGAACATATTTCTTTTGAGGTATACTAAGTTTGGTGTATAGTTTGTAACGCAGTGAAATCTAACATACCGTTTAGATATATAAATGGGACCGAGAGGAGATTCGATTTAGCCATGTCCGTCCGCCCGTCTGTCCGTCCGTATGTAAACAACTTTAAGGCCTTCAGTTTTAAGCTAGAGAGCTAAAAGTTAATGAGGTAGTCCAGTCTTTCAGATCAAGATTGAAAATTTGTTGAACCCGCCTACAGACACGCCCACTACATGCCGGTATGTGCGCCCATCTCTAATTTTTAAATAATTTTTTTCAAATTCAAGCTATATTACAATGG
Organism: Neoascia interrupta; assembly: GCA_947623515.1. NCBI lineage: Eukaryota > Metazoa > Arthropoda > Insecta > Diptera > Syrphidae > Neoascia > Neoascia interrupta. Next base: position 178,601,073 of record OX392462.1, read on the forward strand.
TTTGGTACGTGGCATTGCCTTGTAATCGTCATTGAGGTAAAAGAAAAACTTTGGTCTTTTCATTGACCACGCCCACTTTTTTAAGGGATTTTAGCATAAAATTACTGTTTTTAATAAGTATAATATGACATTTGACTTAAAATTATATGACAAAAGTTGAAGAGACAATCATTTTCTAATTTTTTCGTATAAGCAATATTTACTCCGCCCACTTTTGTGGGCGTGGCATTGCAAAAAAATGATGAAAAAAAGGCGGAATTTAAATCCGAAATGTATACAACCACCTAGTATAAAGCATTCAACAATTATATTTTTATATCCCGCCCAATTCTTGAAGGCGGGCTGTTTTCTTCTTGGTATGGTCGGGTATTTTGCAATCCGTCGTAGATGGACTGAAGTTTTTTTTACACGCACTGTTGCACTTTCCCACATGTTTTTATTTCGTTTGCTTAAATGTGCTTAAAGTCTTGAGGTTTGAAACATCACGACTTTTTTGAACGAGGTTTTGAAATGTTTTTAATGCAGTTTGCTTGCCTTTTAAACGCCTCATACTTCAAACAAAATTAATCAAGATCGTCATTATCGTTATGGGACTAGAAATCTTTAAAAAATCGTTTTCGAAAACCTTTTTATTTTTCAAGTCAAATCTTCTAAAGAAGATTTAAGAAGTTTGCTATAGTTTTTCATAAAATTTTAGTAGATCGCGGACTGTACGCGAGAGGGGAGACAAACACCCTTTTTGACCTTTGTCATAATTTTTTAAATTTCAAATCCCTAAAACAACTATTTACTTCTTACTTTTTACTTTACTTGATTTTTTTTCAAAATCCCACCTGCACTATTATTGGATAAAATAAATAAATAGAGTGGCGCAACAGCTCGAGGTGAACCAAGGCTAACTTCTCAACAATGTATGCTGTGTGTGTAAATTTCTGCTCATACAAGGGGACTTTTTCGCCGAATCCCAATGGCACTTTGAGAAGTGTTTCAAGACAAATGATACTCTCGGAGGGCTTGTCAAACCCTTGCGGAGTTGGAGACCGTGAAAAAGGACGAGTCCTTTTTTCAGGTGACGATGGAGGGATCATTGGATGCTTTTTTTTTAATTCTATGGCCAACGGTTTTTGCGTATAATCGGTAAAACAAGCTCCTTTTTAAATATAGGCTTTGAAAGACTTAGGTTAGAAACGTGGAACTTGCCGAATTTCAGTTTTCCACGAAATTCGGCAAGTTCCACGTTTCTCGTGGTCGTGCCTACTCAATTCGGTGGTGAGTTACAAAGCACGTTTCATTAGCCTTTTCCCAGCATAGCCTGAATATTCGAAAGCAAAACAATAGCATGAGAGCTAACAAAGTATCAATGCAAGCTTCGTCAGTGGAAATTCGATTTTATCAGTTCAAACTGAACTATCAACTTTACACATTGCTTTCCTGCTCTGTGATGTATATTGACCGAAGTTTACGTATTCCAAAGAGAGAACAAATCGATATCGCAGTTTCTTGGAATTCCGGCCAATTTCATACGACTTGATGGGGGCCAGCCATGGAAAAGCCATTACAAAATGTGATTTCACAAAGGTGGTACCGTGCAAGTACAACCACGTTACAGTGTTCGTTGGAGTTGCCATTGCCAAGAGAATAGATAGGGCACACTTCAATTGCCGTACTCGCTATTCGTTTTGAAAATTTTGTTCAGTAGATTCTTGGTAACATGGGATAAAAATAACAAAAAACAAAGCAGGCAGGCGGCACATCCTTATGGAACAGAAATGTGTCACATACTACGTGCTAGCATCATTGAATCAAGCTTTTTCATAAGTGAATCCCCTAACTGAAACTTTTAGTAGGTAGCTAGATGCTTTTCATTGTGAACTATTGTGAACAAAAGATATATCATGTTCCAATCCTGATGTTATCGTTATATTGTAGCTCATAGAAAAATAGTTTTCTTCTGGTACATTTTCATTTGAAAAATGACAGTATGTTATTGTTAAGACGACCGGGCGTGTGACTAAAAAAATGACTACATAGCTATTTTTTAAAATTTACTTGGTTTTTTTCTTATTCAGACTGAAGCAATCCTTGTTGCAAAAGCAATTGAGTACCCGTGCGTGGCTGCAGTAGCAAGGAAACTACATGCACGCACAGGATGGGTATCCTCTTCGTACCTAAGTTTCAAAACTGCCATGCGAAAACAAGTTAGCTGCCGGGAAAAAGTCATGAAGGGTAGCGATGAAATGGCATAGGGTGAAAATGAAAGACTGTGTCACTGTTACGCTAACTAGTTGGGTTAACTGTGGGCTTTAAACTCATATCAATTTCAGCTAGTTCCAGGCAGGATAAAGTTTTGAGAAGTTTTATATGTATATACTATGTGTACAGGATTGGTGATTTGCGATATCTACTATTAACGTTTTCTTGTATCTCACTGCGTCATGCGGGAGTATAGCAAATCTTTCATTGAGTCTTCTACACGGCAAAATAATGCGTTTAGCACAGGGAAAAATAAATGCTGCTTAAAAGAACGTCCCTTGTCAAACTATGTACTTTAAAGAAACGATCCACTTCTGGGACCACGATTTTCTTGTCATAGAACCTACCTCGAAGAGGCTGGAGTTAAGACTTCGAAAGAAGCGTAAGAAGCTGGTAATAGAAACTGTTATTAAAAAAACCTAATAAAAATGAATGCACATGCAAAGATAACAATATTGGCTTATTTCGGAAACCCAAAAAAGAGGGCTTTTGAGCATCCTCCTGCATTTGAAGGAGGACGCTCACTTTAATTCAAAAACAAGCTTCTTTCTAAAGAAGTCTAATCATATCGACTTTTTCGTCGCTAAGAGCTTGGTCCTAAAATAAGCGAGTCGCACTCTTCAGTCGAATAATTGGTACAGCCCAAGTAACACAGAAGCTCTTGCTTTGGCCACCGTTACGTTTTCAGCACCACATCATAAAACCTTAGGTTCTTGAAGTTGGTTTTATACAAGTAACGGGGCCCCTTACAAAACCCCTATAAGGATGATTTGACACTTTATAGAACTTAATTTTGGGCGCAGAAAGGGCTCTAGTTCGGGCTCTTATAAAACTTTTTTGACAGTCAATACATTTTAGGCACACACACTTCGAGTTGTTTACCTTTTACTTTCATGGTGTGGTTTTTATTGTAGTAAGGTATACACACATTTATATCTTATTCTTTGAAAGTGTTGATGTTTTTGCACAAATAACTTCGTTCATATTAAATGGTGATGAAATAAATGAGCAAACCGAGTTCATTTAATTAGCAGAAAACAAGGTGCGCATCTCGTTTCTTCGAATGATTTATTAAAATAGGACGAAAAGAAACAATGCTCTTCTTGAAACATTAAATAAAACATAAAATAAAGAGTGCAAGGTTTTATGTAGAGGCCACATAGCACCGTTGTAAAACTTAAGGTGTTCTGCGTTGCCTTTTAAAAACTTTGGGTTCTATGCAGCACTGTCTAGCTTCATGTAGAACTATTATAAAGTTTTGTGTTTTCTGTCAAACATAGCGCTAATTTATTTAGAGTTGCCATCACTCTCTTTTCTTTTAGGATATACGTTATTTTGACTACTTGAAATTATTGACATGGCAGACGTTAATTGAAATATATATTTTACAGGCTATTTTTATCTCATCCATGAATGTAGTTTATACCTTAACAGTTTTCAACCCCTAGGAGGATACCTGTTAAACTTCTACCTTAAAAGTTAGCATGTCAGTGGGCTGACAAAATACTTGAAGTGCTGGACCAAAAATGCCTAAACCTAACTTATTTGACCAGCTAGAACATAGAACAGAGAAAAATTTCTACAATTTACAATTCTACAAGCATTATAGTCATGACTGGCTCTAATATAAGCAACGATACGCTGTGTCAGCTTTTTGATGAATGTTCATAGAAAAAACAGCATAAAAGCATGAATTATGTCTTGAAATTTTTGTGTATGATATACTTCTCCAGCCTTATATGTAATCTAGTTAAAATTCATATCATTCTATAAAAAATGTAAATTTCTTATATTTAGATGTTTGCTTGAAATGTTCTCACAACAATTTCTGTCAATTACATTGTTTTCTATTGTATGACTTATGGCAACCCCCAAGTGCTATATAAGAGTGCAAAGTAGTACCTCGGATGTGTCAAACCTATAGTGTTAGAAAAAAGGTGCTAGAAAGGTCTACAGAACTTGCGCTACAGAACTTAACCCCTCAGCACTTATTTCCTTATAACTTGAGTGCTAGGAACGTTTATAGCACCACGTTTACGGAACCTTTGGTGCTAGCACTTTTAGTTTTATAAGTTTGGTGCTGTGAACGTTTCTATGACCAATTTTATGAGCAAATAAGCTGCGCACCAATGGTACGATAACGAAACCTTGCAAATCCATTTGTGCTACTGAAAAGCCTTTTGAGTGTCTTATAAGTAAGTGTCAAAAACCAATGCTTATGGTTCCAGAGAGTGCTACTTGGGAGGGTGCCTGATGAATCGTGCTAGCAAAACTAAACTTAATAACTTTTTTCGTAATATAGTTTCTTAAACCCAATTTTTTTTATTTAAAGAGCGTTCCTTAAAGTTTATAAAAATCAATAATTGAGATAGGAACCCTGCATTTGGGTTGTGCGTTTGTAGCAGGCGCAAAAGTCGGTGGCTGTTTGGCATCACGTCACCCAACAGATGGACAATAATGAGGCTGGTTTGAAAATTTTTTTCTATCGTGGGACAGTCGCTTGAAAAGAGTTTCTACGTTTGGGTATAAGCAGACAAACGTCGCAAACGATAATGCATACGGATTTGAACTTGTTTTCGTACAAGGTTAATTTAACATACAAACACCTCACACTTTCCGGTGCGCTTGGAATTTTTTAAAACCATGTTACATTGCATCGCACCCAACCTAGGAAATAGAGTATACGGTCTTCTTTAGCTTTGGCTTTGGCTTTGGTGCAGGTGTACGCACCTAACCTAGAAACAGAGTATCCGGTCTTCTTGAACGAAGTAGATTCTGTGCTGGATACAGTGGCAGACAATAAATGGACTTCTTCCTCCTAATGGGTGACTTCAATGCTCATGTGGGTACGAACAACAGAACTAGGAAACATGAACTATCTTTAACATGTCCCCCAACACCCCTGGAATTACGTGATAAAAACATGGGGGTTGCTGAAGGGCAGTACCCGAAAAACGTATTTCATTTATATGAAATAAAACAAGACATTTTGGCAGACTATTCCCCGGCTCAAAGGAAGGAAGTTGAATATCGTTCAAGGGGTTAAATCGCGTACACTTCTTTCAGATGAGAATGACGTCTCGCGTAGATGGAGCGAGTACTTTTCGGAGCTGCTCTGAAGATGGCAATCCCATTGCTGACGAGATTATGGCGGAAAAAAATCCTACACAAGATGAAGTCACTGCCGCGATTCAATTGTTAAAAGTGGGTAAGTCTGCTGGAGTTGATGAAATCCAGCCAGAAATGCTCAAGGCGATGGGTGAAGAAGAAGTTATTTGGCTAACACTTGTCATTAAGGTGGCTTGGGAAAGCGGGAAAGCACCCTGCGATTGGCAAACAGAAGTTATAGTGACCATTTTCAAACAAGGGGACAAAGAGATTGCTCTAATTGTAAGGGTTCTAATTGTTAATCAAGTTAAGAGAAATGAATTGGCTTATCGGAAGATTTTCGAAACTAAGCATATATAACAAACTGCTTTTGTATAAGCAAGTGCTAAAACCATCTTGGACGTACGGTATACAACTCTGGGGTTGTACTAAACCAAGCAATATATCTATTTTAGAAACTTTTCAAAATAAGACACTCAGAGCAATCGTTTATGCTCCATGGTACATAAGAAATAGCGATCTACACCGAGATCTAGGAATCGCAACCGTGACTGACGAGGTAACAAACTTTGCTCGCAAACTTAGTACTCGTCTTCGCGGACATTGCAACAATAAAATTATCCGAACTTTGGATCAGACAAATCTTACGCGCCGACTACAACGAATGAGACCGTTAGATCAAGCAGCATAAGATGAAACCGCATAAATTGACGGAATTGTAGGTGCCTTCGTTGGAAGGCAGCCTGCCACACGCGATTACTACAGAAGCTTGAACTACTTGTTAAGGAAACTTAGTCGTAGTCTGACGGAAAATGGGAGGTTTTTTAGTGAGTAAGAATCTCACACTACTTTGAGCACGCGCGGCCGGTCCTCGTAGTGCCTAAGAAGGTTTTTCCTACCCACGAAAAAAAAGCCTCTTCTGAGAGCCATTCAGTCTTTGTATGGGAACTGCAGAAGCTGTGTTCGGATAAATGGCGTCAAATCCCAACCTTTTGATGTATGCCTTGGACTTCACCAGGGCTGTATTCTATCGTCTCTCCTCTTCATAGCATATATGGACTGGATGTTGAACCGCAGTCTTGGTGAGGAATCCTTTGAAATGGCTGGCGTCAGGAAGGAGAAGGATCTTCAGCGTTCCTGGCCGAGAAGGAACTTCAGCGATGACGGGATGGGTTTGCGGCCATATGTGGTGAGGATAAACTTGAGCAATTCCGAAGTGATGGTTGTTTCCCGAACTCTTGTACAGTGTACCCTGCACATAAATAGGGTCCTATTGAAACAGGTAGGTAAGTTCAGGTATTTTTCACGAAAAATGGAAGAAGTGATACTGAGTAATCCTATAAGATTGGCCAAGTTGGAGTATTAGTAAAGTAGCTGCGCCAGCCGGTCATGAAGAAAGCTAAGCTTGCACTGAAAGCAAAGATCTCAGTTTTTAATTCAGTATTCGTTTCACCCCTCATCTATGGTCATGAAATTTGGGTAATAACCGAAAGAATCAGATCGCGGGTACAAGCTGCCGAAATGAGATTTCTTAGGTGCGTTGCTGGTGTTACTCTTAGGGATAGAGTGAAAAACGTCAGTATTCGTGGGAATCTGATCTTGAGCAGCTGTTTCTCCGAATGGAACGATCAATTCTTCGATGGTTTGAACACGTTACTCGCCTACCCCGCGACAGATTTTCTAGTCAGGTTATGTTAGCCGAGATGCAAACGCGTCGCCCGCCTACTAGGCCACGAAACATGTGGTGGGATCGGGTAAAGAGACCCATCCCAGACCCATCCGGGGATCGCGCCTGTGTCTCTTGAGTCGATGGCTGAGGATCGGGAACGATGAAAGGACCATTAAGCCGCCCTCGCTCTGCGACCTTTCTAAGAATCAGCGGTCACCGAAAATAATGATGATGATAATGATGATGACAGTATGAAAAAAAATTTAATTAACATTCTAGAAAAACTTATTCGAGCTTCTTATTGTACAAATATTAATCAGACAACCTGTATGACCGAGACAGATAATAATAATTGATTAAGCTAGAGCTTAGTGTGCGTGCACGACTTGATTCTTCTGACATAGTTGCACAATTGACAATTATTGATTTAATCTGCAAACGGCTACGTCTACTTATGTCTTCAGTGTTCGACAACCTCTATTTGACATATTCTTTCAAAGTGCCTATTGGTCAAGTTATACAAGGCATAGGAACTCAAATTTCGGTACAGAGTAATATTGGCAAGAAGCCTATGCCCTTACTAGGGCAAAAATTGGACCACCCACAGCATTTACCATGCCCAATCTTAACATTGTTGGATTTTTAAAAACCCAATTTCTCGGAAAATTTCCTCCAAATCCAAAAAAAATATCAAACATATTCAAGCATAAACATTATCTATTATAACAAATTTATTAAATAAAAAATAAATAAATAGAGTGGCGCAACAGCTCGAGGTGAACCAGGGCCAACTTCTCAACAATGTATGTTGTGTGTGTTGATTTCTTCACATACAAGGGGACCTACAATTATTTGTCGAATCCGAACGGCACTTTGAGAAGTTTTTCAAGACAATTGATACTCTCGGAGGGCTTGTCAAACCCTCGCGGAGGTGGGGACCGTGAAAAAGAACAAGTCTTTTTTTTCAGGTGACGATGGCAAGATTCGAACCCTGACTTACTCTGGCGTAGTAAGCACACACACTTATTAAATATATAATCATATTTGTTACCATAAGCATATAAATAGTAATTTTAAACATATTTATAACTATTTACTCTATTTACTCTAACTACTCTTTATAACAATTATAACTATTTGCTTGTTTGTTTCTTATAAAGTTTTGAATTCCCACAAATTTTGGTGGGCGTTTTTAAAGAATTCAGACTTTTTTTTTTGTTTTTTTAACCTTTTCATCCCACGCCCATTTTTCGGGGCGTGGCCAATGCAAATAATTGACATTATGGTAGATAAATTCGGGCCAAATTTTTTAAGATTTGGTGATAGGTACAAGGTATATAGAATCGGGTATAAAGTAGTTCGTTACGGACGAACTCTTGCACTTACTCATTAATTTGTTTTATTTCTATTGTTTTACAATAGCATATTTGATCAGAAATTGGAGAAAGAATAGTCAAATTTTATATTTATTTATTCGTCACATTGAATTCAGTTAATCAGCCAAATAGTTTTAGTGCGACGCAAATCTTTAAATGGCTGTACGTATAACCGCCAATTTTCGACGTATTAGACCTTGCCTCGAAAGCAACGAATTGTTTTACAGAATTCAAACTTACATGGAATTCTAAAAGGCAATATTGTTACGAAACTTTGAGTTCTTCAAATTGTTTTTAGATGTGATTTAGGGTTGACTAGTCCGCCATTCTTTTTTCATCTGGCGAATAATGATTCATTAAAATGGAGAGTAACTTCAGTGAAGCACTTGCTCTCCAAGTCCTTTACCTTATATTAACTTATCCTGGTAGCTCAATCCTTTGCCCAATCTGCGAGAAAAACTATCGAATCTTTACAGTTGGTAGTGTACTTTCACAAAGTCCGCCTTGGATGGAATATTAATTAAGTATTCGCGTTGTGCATTGTGCAAGCCTTCGGGCCACACACAGAACTTCTTTCGGAGTGAAGTTTTGTGCTATACGCATCGACGTGCTCAGTGTTCGATCTAAGTTTATTACTTCTGAGCTTGGAAATGTTAAATTAAGTTAAAGTTTCTGCTTACCCTCAGGGCATACGGCATCGTTAAAAGGGTTACTCGGAACCATATCTCGTATAATAGAGTAGCCAAGCAAACTATTGCAACAGGCGACTAGGTTGGAAGAATAGTGACTTATAGCTACATAATATAACAGAGAAGGAGAGAATACCCTCGAATCCTTGTAGTAAGTTATGATGAGTGAGTTGTTTAAGTTTAAAAACTTTTGGAAAAATAACCAGAGAAAAGAAAAATCTTTTACAAAATGTTTTATCCGTTCATGGTGCAGGCTCCCCAAAAATATAGAAAACGAATGGAATTTTAACATTTTCGCTGCCTTGTTAATTAAAAAACATGCTCCTGTTTCTGAGGATACATCTTTTATGCATGTATCAAAAGGGCAACTCTGGAATATTATGCAAGTGAATGTTCATCCTAACTGGCTGCGAAATTGTTTCCGGTTTCCTTCTCCTCTTAGCAAAAATTTTACACGAAATTGCTTATGGTTTGTGAAAGGATAATTCATTCCAAATTTCAGATTCTTTCGCATCTGGTGAGTGTGGTACATACCCATCATATAGTTAGATGAGGGAAACAAAGTGTTGAAATATAGATCTAAGTTGGGTTGATTTGGTGGATAACATAGAATTTTACATAAAGCATTCCTTGACTGGGTGATTAAAGGATGCAGTAATGAGTTCGTTAATTAATTATACCATCAGCAATAAATTTTTAAATAAAGTCTTATATACTATTAATTTATTAATAATCCCATAGGTAATTGAGGTTGGCTTACTATCCTTACGATTGACTTTGTCATTGTAAATGAACTTTTTAAGTGACACGCAACTTTCCACTGCAGGAATTCTTGGAAATTAGTCGCTAAAGGGCTTATAGTAAAAAGCGACTGCTTTGTCGTTACAACTATTGCAAAAACGGCACCTATAACACATGCAAAAGTCCCCATTGCAATTCTTAAAACTCACGTTTACTTTAGCAAATTATCGGGCTCAGAATAATAAAGAATTTTTACGATGGCAAGAACGTTGTTAGGCCTTTCCGCCTTATTTAATTGAGATGATGTCATCAAATGTTAAAAATCCATCCACCAACATCTCATTTCCTTTTTAAATAAAGTTAACACAATAATTTATCAACCCACACTGGGTGTGTGTTCTTTTTTTTTGTAAAAAAAAATTTAACGAATTCCTGTGCGGTGTATAATCCGACACTGTTTCGACATACCCTCGTTAGTCTGTCAGCTGGGTTCATGAGTCGCGAAGGATTGCCAAAGTAATCAAAGAAGTTCACGTCGAGAATAAGATGTCGCTGTCGTTTTAGAACCATCACAACAGAACAGACAAGTTGCTGGCAGTCTGGAGGACATCCTTTCGGTTTCGCTCTTATTCGTTTTTTCAGTCACCTTTGTTATCCTTATTATTATGTAAAGTATCGTAAACGAGGTATAGAATAATTTTCGTCAATCTCGAAATGGGTGGCTGGGTTGAAGTAATGTCATTCGTACATTTTCCCAGCTTAATTCAAATCCAGAATGTGGGCAGATAGGTAGCATCCACCAAATGGGATAGATGTATGAGTATGTTAATTCTTATTTTTTTTGTGATCCCAAAAGGATTTCCTACAAAGATGTATGCGTGTTTTTCTGTTTGCATATAAAAGAGATTTAAGTAATCCAATTCTACCCCTGGTTTTGTTGAATCATTTATATGTTTGCCACACCAGCAAGAGGACACATGTTGCCTGTAATTGAAGTGTAATTATGTTTTATTACTTGCTGGAATTAATGTCTATGTAAATTTTTATAGGCGTTTGAGTGTAGGTATATTTTCTACATTTTTAACTACCCACAAAGACGATTTGTGAAAATTCATATCGTCAAAATTGAAAGGTTATACCTTCCAGGAAATGAAAAAATATTATAAAATTCTCATCACAAATGGTTATTGACAGGTGATCTGAAAATTTGTTAGTATTTAGCAAATGTAGGTAGGCATAATTATCATAGTGTTCCAGTTCATAACATGCAAAGACCTATGATCTGATAATTGATCTATGATCCTGATAATTGTTCCTTATAGATACTATTCATATTTCGGCGCAAATTCTTTCTGCATTTTTATACCCGACCCAGGGTATATTAACTTTAATGCATAGTTTGTAACACAGTAAAATAATCAGCGTGCCCCTTTAAGACCTTCTAGAGATATGATCGAGACCAATTTGTGAATCGATTAAGCCCTGTTTTTCCGTCCGTCTGTCTGTCCGTATGTGTGAAGTTTTTAGTTTTTTTTTTAAATTTTGCTAAAAAGCTAAAACTCAGCGTATGTTGAAATGAAAATTAATGCAATCCGCCCACAGCCACGCCCTCAATTTAATTCAATACGAGACTACCTCTAATTCTTATTTTATTTTGGTGTAGGATTTCAATTTTGGACCAATGCCTTTAATTAGGCAAAAATTGGACCGCCCACAACTTCGACCATGCCCACAAATCACTAAAAACCTGATTTTTTCGAAAATTTATTATAAATCGAAAATGGCAAATATTAAGGATTTTACCAATTGTTTTCATAATTTACCAACATTTTTTTCATAAGAACTATTAAGCTCAGCCCACTTCAAGGGGGCGTGTATCAAAAACCATACAATTTTTCAGACCCGTTATGAATTTTTTTTAAACCTCAAAGAATGGATATTACCATACCGAGATAGTGGGGGGCACGTGGCTTTTAAGCTTTTTTATACCCCATCCCATAGGATAGGAGGCATATCAAGTTTGATTCATAGTTTGTAGCATAAAGAAATAATCACCGTAGACCCCCAAGTCCTTAAGGGCATATGATAGGGACCAAATTTTATACCCCATCCCATAGGATAGGAGGCATATCAAGTTTGATTCATAGTTTGTAGCATAAAGAAATAATCACCGTAGACCCCCAAGTCCTTAAGGGCATATGATAGGGACCGAATTTTAAGTCGAATGAGCCATGTCCGTCCGTTCGTCCGTCCGTCCGTCCGTCCGTCTGTCGGTAGTTTCTGGGCCTTAAATTTTGAGCTAGGAGCTTGAAACTGGACATCTGTTCTTTCTAGGTCCCGAAGCAGTACAAGTGTAAAATTTTTTGAAATGCGCCCACTGACACGACCACTTTAATAGCTTGAAAAATCAAAGTAGCCGTAGGAAGCTGAAATTTGGTGTGCGTTATCCTCGCTTAAGTGTATTGTGATTGGGATTTAATACAACAGCAAAAACTGCCCCACGTGGGCAATCTAGGTGGCCAACTGACCGGCCCGAAACGTGAAATTAACTGTTCACCAAACTCGCCGACCATAAAATGGAAGCAGCGCGCGATGAACATTTCGAACCGAGCACGAATTTTGATAGTAAAATTCAATAATTTGCAAGCGTTGTTCATTTGTAAGACAATCCATGGTTAAATTGCAAACCAAACTGAAGCTGTTTGACAGTGACACAAGGTACTTAACACACGTCAGCTGTCAAAACCAGTGTTGCCAAAACCAAACCAGCTAAAAAATCACCCTACAAAATGTTCATCTATGTACGTAAGCTATGAACTGAAATGAATAGGATTTTTCCACGCCCAGCCCCACCCACTTTTGGGGGCGTTTTTAGGTATAAACCAATTTTTCAATATAAAAATGCAATCAACACGAGTATAATACTACTTCTGAAAAAAAATATGAACTAAAGAGTGTGTTATTGGAAAGGGGTTGATGCCACGCCCCTTTTTGAAGGAAGAAGAGTCTCTGAATACACTTTAAATTAAAAGAAACTGAAATTTAACAACCAAGATTTATGGCGCAATTCGGAGCTTGACAATGGTCTATAGGAATGGGGTATCCAACGATTCGCCTAAGCGGATTGTAACTCTTCCACTAGTTTTTATCCAAAATCCATACAACAACTATTCAGAAAGTTTTTTGAATATTGTTGTATTTTTTTGATTCTCATGTAGCTACCATGTGCTAGCAATTTGTTTTCCCAATACTCTGGGCATATTTATACCCGACCGAGGGTATACTAATTTGTATGCAAAGTTTGTAACACATTCTTTTAGAGATATGATCGAGTCGGACATGTGAATCGATAAAGCCATGTCCGTCCGTCCGTCTGTATGTGTGAAGGTTTTAAATCGTCAAAATCAAGCTAGAGAGCTGTAACTTCGTACACGGCTTAGTTCTTTTGTTGTAAGAACCGGCTTGGTTCAAAGTGAGAAAATTGGCTTAGTCGGACAATTGTCACGCCCACTACTGGCTTCAATGTGAAACAACCTCTATTTCACTATTTTTTTTTTCAAAATGCCTTTTGCTCAAGTTAGACAAGGCACAGGAACTTAAATTTTGGTACTGAGCAATATTGGTCAAGACCTTTTATAAGGCAAAAACGGACTGCCCACAATGTCGACCATGCCCACTTTTAACATGTTAGATCTTTAAAAACCCGATTTCTCGGAAAGTTGACTCCAAATCGAAAAAAAATTTTATGACAAAAATTAAAGATATCGTTATTTGCTAAGTTTGCTGCATACAAAGTTTTGAGCTCCGCCTACTTTTAGGGGGCGTTTTTAGTTCATAATGTTTACCTTTGCCGTATTTTCTCATGATTCTAACGAAATTACAATTAATTGATTTTAATTTTAAGACCATGCCCTTTTTTGGGGCGTGGCCTATACAAATAATATATGAATGCGAGCCAAGAAACTTTAAGGTTTTGTGTTACATGGGTGTATAGGGTCGGGTATACAGAAGTTTGTCGCAGACAAACTCTTGCACTTACTCACTTGTTTCTTTTTGTTATCGGTTATAAATGCGGGATCTTTGATTTGCTTTTTAAGCCATTTGAGGAAAATTTAAGTAAGAAACGTCATTATTGAAAGATCTTTAAAATTTTGGAAATGTCTTTATACGTTTAATATAAAAACTAAATTTCAATTCAATCGGCTCTACCATTAAGATATCAGAGTATTTTGAAAAATAAAAAATAATTTTTGAAATGTAAAAAATAATGTAAAAAAAACTTTTGAAAACTGCCACGCCTCCAAAAAGTGGGCGGGATATAAAAATATAACTGTTGAATGCTTTATACTAGGTGGTTGCATACATTTCGGCCTTAAACTCCGCCTTTTTAACTAAAAATGCTTTTTAACTTTAATGCCACGCCCACAAAAGTGGGCGAAGGCACATACTACATATACATGAAAGTTAGAAAATGTTAATATCTACAACTTTTGTCATGCATAATGTTTAGTCAAATTTCATATATATTTATTAAAAAACAGCCATTTTTAACTAAAATCCCTCAAAAAAGTAGGCGTGGTCAATGAAAAGGCCAAACTTTTTTGACTACTTCAAAGACAATTACAATAAGGTAATGTTACAAACCAAAAATGAATGCGCTAGCTCCATTGTAACATACCTAACATTTGGAAAAAGTATTTTTTGAAAGTAGAGATGGTCGCACATACAGGGTTGTTGTGGACGTGTCTGTGGGCGGATTCAGCTAATTTTCAAACCTGGTCTGAAGGACTGGACTTCCAGGAAACCCACTAAATTTCAGCTCTCTACCTTAAAATTTAAGGCCTGAAAGTTGCTTACATACGGACGGACGGACGGACATGGTTTAATCGATTCTCCTGTCGGTCCCATACATATCTCTGATAAAATGATTTTGTAATGGCAAAAGTTTTGGCGAAATTTTCGCAGTGGTATTAAAAACAATAACAAAAAATATTACTTGGGACAAGTCTGGCAAAAACCCCAATGAGATAAATTAAGGTGCCATAGAGCCCTACAGTGGGTGCCATAAAACCCTCCACTTTTGTTTCATAGATTTTTTTAAAGCCTTTTTATTCTGGAAGTTCTACAAAAGTTCCCTTTTTCTGGCTTGAAATTAGGTTTTATGTACATGTATCCTTATTTCATGCCAAAATCTTTTTTAGTTTTTTAATTATAATGAAAAATAAAAATGGGTGTCATATCCCCCGACTTTACCCCAATCTCAGAATCTGCAATTTTTTTTTAAAATTGCTATGGTTTTTTTTTTTTTTTGAAAATCACTAATTGTTCCTGACGGTATAATTTTTTTCAAATCATTTGGCTTTATAGCATCAGAGATAGTGGAGGGGACAAAATTTTTCCTCGATTTTTTTTTCGCAATTAAGTCAAAACTAAAGTTTTGAAATGGTTTAACCAAAATTTGATTGCAGCCTTTGCTTAAGCTGCGGTTATACTGTACATGTTTGCCCGAAATAAGCATTTTGAATAAACTAAAACAAATTCCTTATTTCTCAAAAACTTTTCAATATTTTTTGAAAATTCAATTTTATTTTGAAGTATTTTTTTTTAAGTATTTTAAAATTTTCTATTTTCTGGCTGTAAACCTATTCTAGATGCCCAAACATGTCTTGTTACAATCAAAACTCAAACCGTTATGAATGTATAAAAAAAATTCCCAAAAAAGGCTGCCGAAAATCAGTCACGTCTGCCTTTTATTAAATTTTTTAATAAGATTCCGTTTTTTCAGTAATAGTTTTATTCAGGATTTTAGTACCAGAAGATTGAAATGGTTTCAATTCGGACAAAAATCCCATAATGTCTTAACTTAAGACTCCTGCTGTCCTGTAAAATAAGAAATATTGAAGACAAAAATGAGTGTATGCCCAATATTTCACAGTAGAATTTAAGGGAATAAGATAAGGGAACTAAAATCGTTTATTATAAAATTGACATGAGATAAGTACAATATTTCAAGTAAACCATTTTACGGTTCCTGGTGCCCAATTAGGTTCATCCCTATGATGTGGATAAGTAAAGGCTCACATTATGATGTGGATAAGTAAAGGCTCACATTATGATGGGTACCGGGATGAAAAAAGCCCGGCGTGGACTAAAACCATCATCGGCAACTGGTGCGTAACAGTGCGTATGTAGATAACAGCTTCCGTTTTTTTTTAACTGACTGCTTTGTAGCGTACTCCTATTTTCCATCCCATTCCTATCAATTAATTTTTCATAACCTTTCTCGCTGCCTTTTATGAATCATTTTATACAAAAAAAAATTGTTTTTGTAAAATGTTTACTGAAGCTATAATTCATAAGATTTTTTAAATTTGTCAAGCGCGCTTAACTTGTCATATATATATGGACTGGAGACAGAATACTGAAAACCGAAATCCTGAAAGCTCAAAATCCCAAAAATCCAAAAATCCAAAATTCCATTAATATATAAGGAGGCAGGCAGGGCTTTGTAAATGGCCCTTTGCTTGTATTTATAATAAAATAATACCAAGTCCTGGAACCTTAGATTTTATAATCCGGTTCGAAGGGCACAACGTTCGCTCTGAGTTCTTGAGAGAGAACAGCTGCTTAGTTCAATTAACATTGATTGAAAGTTTCAATCATCGCAAGGTTCGGCAGCATCTCGGGAGCAAAAGTCCAAGAAAAGGACATCAATCCCATCGAGGATCAGTATAATTAAGCACTAGACTCATTGGGATCAGGCATCATTCTCATTATTTGTCTTTTGACAATTCTTCCTAAAACTGCACCAAGAAACACACCGTTTACGTCATACTTTTTTCACTGTTAATAATTAAGTGACCTAATTCAATGATTTGCATGTACTCATAAGTTCCAAAAGTCTCAGCTCGCCTTCGTGAGTTGAATCTTTAAGCCGAACTACCACAACCGAATAAGACCGAAAAACATTTCCAACAGATAAAGCTATGACACAAACCTCGGCGAAGTGAAAATTAATTAGTTGATTTCTTGATAAATTCAAATGGGGTTTGACTAACGAAGTTACCATATTAAAAGTTAAAAAGTGGGTAAAATTGTTGTTTTTTAAAGAAACTAGGGCATTTTACCAACGTGTTTTTTTTTTTTTAATACAAGAAAGAGCCCTTGAAAAGAAGAGGAGTTTTTCCAGCAATCCAGTTTTAAAATATAAACTCAATTTTCATTTGTATTTTATGTCGCTTCGAAACGACTTCACTTAGAATATTGCAATACCCAACTGACCCTTTAAGAGCAAAATTATGCAGGGAGCAAAATTCCGGAATGCCAGAGCTTTTGAAATTTGCAATTCTTTTCAATCTAATCGATGGAGTGTGCCAATTTTAAGCTAATACTGTTTTACATACTAGAGAATATGTAAATTTTGCAGAGTTTTCGAGTACTTACACATATTCCATATTTGCTGAGATTTTCTAACCGTAATTTCATCGTATCCATTTGTATTGTTCACCATTATAATATTGTTGTCCCTTAAATATAAATAGGATTTCAGTCCCTCCCGTCATGGGAACATCACATCTCATAATCTCGAGACAATTTGGAAGCTACTCCACAAAGAAAATCCAATTTGTGGAAAGAAGAAAAAGGAAAAACAAAATTATAACGCCTACCTACGTTATCTATTCCAATCTTATCCCCCCGTTCAATTCGTATGAATATAAAAGGTCACATGTGGTGTAAGGAAAACAAATTTAATTCACTTACTCAACCACCGTTACAAGGTCCTTGAAATCTTACTATAGAACTTCTTCACTTTTAAAATTTACATATTTTATTATAATTTACCGACGCGCTGAGACGTTAAGGGAAGCAGGTGAGTAGAATAAGTGCATGCTGAAGTGTGTGTATATGTGTGCGGGTCGGCTTCGTAAATGTTACTTCGGACGTAGCACTGGAGGTGTGCGAAAAGCTCACGATTTTTGCGGCAAGCCTGCTACTATTTGTTTTTTTATGCGTTGCCATAATAATAAACATCCCTCCCCTTTTTGCTAGCACCCATCAAGATAAAATAAGATTGGATCGATGATGGCAAAAGGTTGCGTTAGCTTGGGGTGAAATAAAAATAAAATCAAATAGTATTTGAAAGGATTACAGTCAAGCGAGAGCGCGTAACGGTCGTGCAAAGAAATTGTCATGTTTGCATAAGGAAGTAACGTGATGGGATGAATGACGCATTAGAAACAAAGACGATGGTAATCACTTTCGAAACAGCCATTAGGAAGCGCAAAGTATGATCATATTCTGGGGCGTAAACATGTTTGTGTCTTTGAATGTTGGCTGAAAAACGAGAATTGTGTGTCGGTTTGGGTACTTGCTTCAATAACACTTCAGCCCGTTTGAAGGATAAAAGTGACTGCAAACCTTTACGACCGTGCATCCTGCAATATAGTCTAAAACTGTTGCTCTGGTTGTTAAAAACTATTCAGTTGTCAGTTGAAGTTCTTATGATTGCATGGGTGTTTGCGCGCAGTTTTCTTAATTTACCCAGAAAACATGCTCATAATTTTTAACGTTGTTTTCTTCGTTTTAAATAAGGTTGCAACGTTTGGAAATAAAATCCTGACTTGGAACTTGTTTTGTAATCAAAGACTTAACGTATGGTAACCACTTTGCAGAAGTTAAGATAATAAATTCAAAAAGAGTTCACTTTTGAAAACACTTTAAGCAAGCATAGAGTAGCGTGATCCGAAAGAGAGTGACTTTAAAGAAAAAAAAAAAAACTTAAGGAACGTTTCTTAGGTATCAAGTGGAGAAGGAGTGTTTTACTCCGGTATTTTATCCGAAGAGCGAATTTAGCAAAGCAGATTTTAACAAACGATAAAAAAAACCAATCGACCACTAACGCAAGAAGTTTTTGGCTGGCACAATTTACCCCAGTCTACATAATTTCACATCTATGTGTGTAGGAATCTGCCTATATAAATATCGTGGGTGAGGTGTCTGTGTACATCTTTTTCGGATATCTGCAACTTTTCCTATGTTGAAGAATGTAGCTTAAAAGCTTTGTCACAAAATCCATGACAGGGTTTTTTGATTACACCAAGTTTTCCTAAGTTTTCTGCCACTCTAGTAATCCTTTAAGAATCCACGAAGGTTGATTTTTACGGAGGCTGATGCTAGATCTCTTCTTGTTATAATTTTCCAGAAGTTTCATATCTTTCTTCGAAGAATATACCGCAGGTTCGGGCTAGTTTAACGTTCTCCTGTTTCTCGAACACCAGGATTTTGCTGCTCTTTTAGTCTAACCAAGGAGGTCGAAGCCAGGTTTCCTTCTGTCCTGACATGGCCTTAAAAAAAGTATGATTTCGCCATCTATCCTGATATTTATATAGTCTGTTACTGGATGCCATTTCTTAATGACAGTATACAGTACTTTTCCATAAAGATCGGTAAAGATCTCGCCGACCTGTTTTATGTCAACAAGTAGGTACTTAGACATGCTACCAGGATGTCTTAAACCTTGTAGCATCTGACGTATAGTGTATCGCAAACTGGTCAGCGTCTGTTCTTAGAGCGGTGGCTGAACTCCATTAGCAGTAGAAATCCAAGTGCGTCTGTCTCGGGATTAGCGGCTTCTTGGTCGGCATCTGTTGTCCAGGTTCGGATCGGTGGTATAGAAACCAGGCAAGGCAGCTACGTATAAAATACAACCCGCCCCTACCCCAACATGAAGAGAAGAAAGAAGAAGACTTGGATATGTGCTGATCGTGGTAACCCATCAGGGCACCCTTTGGAGCTTGGCCTGAGGGGTGTCAGCATGCGAGCGCTTGGTGGTCGGAATGTCCCTCTTCGCATCCGTCCGGGTTCAACCCGAAGAAGTTGCGAGCAGCCCGGCAATGGTGACGCTATCCACTAAAGGAGGCGGAGGGGGGCATCGCTTAGCCAAAATCAGGGCTTAGACGGTCAGCCTACAAATGGACAACGTCCCCAACTTAAAATTGATACATGGAATGTCTCATGTGACTCGGAGAACGAACTTGTACTGATAGAGGAGGAAAAAACTATCAGTTCGATGCAACTGGCATCTCCTCAACTAAGCGAAACCAGAGACTTCGCTGGTGGGTGGAGACTTTTCCTGTTTGGGGTCCCACGTAACATGAATGCGGGTATGGGGATACTCACCAACCCCGGGCTGTCAGAAAACGTATTTCAGTTTTTTCCATAGGGAGGGAGTGTTTTCATATATTAAATCTTCAGATTGAGCAATCGACTCGGGCTCTAGTACAGCTGTATGCACGAAGCTGATTCTGCCCTGGATATTGTGGCTGATCGGTGTGGCGTGATTTAAGACTCCTCGAGTTTAAGAAACCATTAGAGAGAAGAAGCGAGCCTTTATTATGTGTAACCAATGTAAGGTCTCTATTTCTCGAGCCCGGTACATTGAAGCGCGAAAAACATCCATTTTGGCGGTCAGAAAAGCTAAGCAACAGGCTTGTAGAAAGTTTGGCGAAAGGTTAGAGCACGACAACAGATCTGCAAATAAGATGTTTTGGCAGAATATTCGGCATCTCACAGGAAAGAATTTAAATATCGTATACAAGGGATAAATCCAAAGACGGTACACTTCTTTCAAATGAGAGCGACGTCATGGGCTGATCGAGCACTGAAGAAAGAAACCTCAGCCCCACTGCTAACGAGATTAGGGCAAGGAATAATCCTACAGTAGATGAAGTAACTGCCGCGATTAAATCGCTAAAAAGTGTGTAAGTTTGGTGGAGTTTATGAAATCAATCCATAAATACTCAAGACAATGGGTGGAGATGGTGTTAAATGGTGGCAGGATTTATAGTGCCAATTTTCAAAAATGGGGACAAGAGCGATTGCTCTTACCATAGGTGTTTATCTCTCTTAGGTCTTCCGAGAAAAGTATTCGCCAAGGTGTTGGACGCGCGTTCCAGAGCTTTAATCCACAATTTGTTGGGGGAAGAGCAATGCAGCTTCCGGCCTGCCAGAGGCACAATCGATCAGCCTTTTACTCTGAAGGTAGGTTATTCTTTAGAAGGTCTGGGAATATGCCAAACCGGCCTACGCGGGTTTTGTAGATTTGAAAAAGACCTATGAACAAGTTCCTCCGGATAAACTCTGGAAAGCTTTGCAGGACTATGCACTGAGTGGGCTTCTTCTGAGAGCCATTCAGTCTTTGCATGAGAACTGCAGAACCTGTGTTCGGATAAATGTCATCAAAAGCCATTGTTTTCATATGGGCGTTGGACTTCGCCAGGGTTGTGTTCTATCGCCTCTCCTCTAAGCGTATATGAACTGGATGGTGAACCGCAGTCTTGGTGAGGAATGGCTAGCGTCAGGATAAGCCATCTGCTTTTCGCAGATGATTTAGCTATCCTGGCATCGTCCGATGAGGAACTTCCGCGAGCATGATTTTTCGGCCATCTGTAGTAAGGCTGTGATAATGGCAAAACTCGAGCAAATCCGACGCTACTGCACATATATGCAGTCCCATTGAAGAAGGAAGGTAAGCTCAAATATTTCGGGGTCTTTTTTCATTTGGGTAATGCCCGAAAGAATTAGATCGCGGGTACAAGCTGCCGAAATTAGATTTCTGTGGTGCATTTGCTGTTGTTATTCTTAGGGATAGAGTGAGAAATTTCAGAAGGTATTCGTATAAATCTTAATTCTGAGCAGCTACTTTTCTGAGTAGAACGATCATTCTTCGATAGTTTGGACATGCTTGAACACGACTTCCTAGAGAAGTTATGTTAGCCGAGATGCGAGTGCGTCGCCTCCCTGGTAGGCCAAGAAATAAGTGGTGGGATCGGGGAAAGAACATCTCCGAGACCCGTCTGGGTATCGCGCGCGACCCGTTTATAGTATAAATGGTCACAAAAAATAATGATGATGTTGATTATAGTTCTTGCCATTCTTGCCATGTTAGAATAAATCTAAGTTTAAACACATGAGGAAGAACAATATTCAACTTCTCGGACAGCCAAGCAGCTCTCCAAGTACTTGACTCCATGGCCTAATGGCCATTCAAGAATTAGCTTTCCACAATATTATCATCTGTCTATGTTTTTCCTTGGGCTTATTTGGTCGTGGGGTGCCGTGGCGTAGTGGTTAGTGTGTGTGCTTACTACGCCGGAGGTCTGGGTTCAAATCCTGCCATCGTCACCTGAAAAAAAGAGACTTGTTCTTTTTCACGGTCCCCACCTCCGCGAGGGTTTGACAAGCCCTCTGAGAGTATTAATTGTCTTGAAAAACTTCTCAAAGTGCCGTTCGGATTCGGCAAAAAATTGTAGTTCCCCTTGTATGTAAGGAAATTAACACACCAGCATACATTGTTGAGAAGTTGACCCTGGTTCACCTCGAGCTGTTGCGCCACTCAATTTATTTATTTATATTTGGTCGTCTCCTTTTTATAAAAATTCTTATCTTTCACTGGATTCCAGCCTAACAGTTGTTCAGCGAATAAGCAAAGTCTCTATAGCTAGAGTCAGTGTAAAAGCTGCTCTCTTGGGGCCTTTTTTGGAGTAAGTCACTCCTCAAGCAATTTTCTAAAAGCCTAGCTCAAATCCAATCCAACGAGGGTTGGTTTAATACACTTGAGCAGCATTGTTCCAAAAAATTCATCCCCTAGATTCTCTCCTAGGAGGTCTTGTACCCTGACCAATCTGGAAAGAGCTGAAGTTAAAATCCTGAAGGCAAATTTCCAGCGGACATTGCAAACAGAAGAAGCATCATCATTGATTCGGCTTTTCACGTCTACATGCAGACTTTGTCTAGAGAGCGATGAGGCCTCTCTCCACATTATCATGGAATCCCCGGCACTCCTTCACCTCAGGAAGAATAGCTATTCTCTAGCCATCGACTCTCCAAAGATATATTCTCCTTGTCTTTCTGACTTCCTTCGGAGAAAAAAGAAGGCTCTAGATGAAAGGAAGGCGAAATAGACTCCTTTCTAAGACACAGCACCAGAAAGGCCACCCCGAATAATAATCTTATCGTCGATATGATTGAAAAGCTGAATTCGGTTCAACATGGTTTTTTTTTGTTAATCATGAAAGACTACAATTTGTGTTGAGGCAGTATCCTACCCTTCTAGAGACCAGAGGGAGTGTAATTACTTATTGATTTCATCTTAGATTTATTTAAGATTTAATAAAGAATTTTAATTTTTATTCCGCCTGGGAAGTCCTTGCAGAGAATATCCCCTTACTTAATTACTTACTTCTTAATTGACAATTCAAAAGCATTAGTTTCATTGCGAATTTCTATCTATCATGTAGAATATATCTAGTGAACTTATGTAGATATTTGTAGAAGTTTTCTGAAATCCGAGAGAGATAAATACGAGATAAATAGATTCTCTTTTAAGATGAATAAAACGAAAATGATTCTTTTTTGCTGCATCTTTGGAAAAACTAATTCTAATGAACAATCTTGGAAGGGAAACTTTTAGTTTTTCTTAGAAAGTTCGTATGAACGTTTTCATTATGCACATTTCTAAGTTATCACAGAGCAATGTAAATGGCAAGAATTCCAGTGTCCTTACAGAGTTAGGATACTGTATAGGTTCTAGGTAGCTATTTATCTCGCTTATGAATATCTTTTTTGCTTTATAAATGCTAGAATGTAGGTACCTTACCTACCCTAATAACATGAAGTCCGAAAGCAGTAGTTTCGAATGCACTGCTGATAACTTTGGAACACGCAGTAATGAAGAAAGGAGGTTCTGAGTTAGAAACTCATATCTTGGTTGGACCTAAAAATCAAGTGAAGTCAACAAGTTTTTGCCAGCATACTCTGGCCGTATGATTGCTCTGGCCGTATAATTTTTATCGGTGTTTGTATGCGATATTCAATATACACACCGACGCGACACTGTAACTGCGATGAAATGCGGGCTTAACTCACGACATAGGTATGACATTCCTTTGAATTCAATGAATATGCCATCCACGTGTCATACTCTCACCAGGACACTTTCACACGTTCGAAAATGCATTTGACTAGTGTATACGCGCAGCGGGGTTATAATTCCAATTGGCGGTTGACATGGACACATGAGCCCACATTGTCATGCCAACGACAGTATTGAAGTTTCCAAATATAGATGCAAGTATGCTTTTGAAAGTCAAATGGAGCGCAGTGAAATTTTCAAATGGTATGTGAACCAAAATCAGGAACTGTGGGATAGTGGACGGGAATATTTCCTTAAAATTATGCTGTTTGTATCCTTCTCCGAAATGTTGCAAAATTTCCGTGGAATATTATTGATGAAATCTATGAATGTTGAAGAAATGCAATTTCACGGACTTTTAAGAAAGGGAAAATGTTACGAATTTATTTGAATAATTTTTAATAGTTTTCGAATTCAAATGATTTAAAAAATTTGTATACAAAGAAAACAAAAAAAAACCGACAATTATGAAAGCTTACAGTATACGACACTAATTCTCAATTTACACTTGTATGATACAATATGTTGTTAAGTGCCTAGGTAGGTAGGTATACCTATATTTGCGACAATTTACTGATAATTTCCGACTTTGGGCCTTAATTGCCAACATTGCCATAAAACATGAAAATAAAATAGTTAAAAAGCTGTTTTAGTGACAGTCTATTTTCAAACTCAACTCGATAGCTCATTTGTCTCGCTTATATAGATAGATTGTTAAACATTTTGAGAATATGTATGAACATTTTAAGGAGATTTATTATGCGTAAGATCTGTTTTTGTGAGGTTTTTAAATGCTTCCTTGGCATCAGTATAAATAGGGCATTTATTTGCCCGTTTTTCAGTTTTATTTTTAATAAAGTCTTTGATTAATTTTAAGGTTTTGTAATTTTTTTTTCCTACTATTCTTATCGTAGGCAAATTTGAAATTTTGGTTCTCAAATTTCTTTTGTAACGCAGGACTACAAATAATTTTTTTTATTTTGTTAAAAAAGTTTAAAAAAAACATCAAACGAGTTTTTTGCTTTCAAAATTGTAACGCCATGTCTTGATACTCAATTGGATTGTGCTTGCATAAAATTCAATAAGAAAGATAGACACGAATCAGAACCTATAGGCACTTTATTACACTACCATTTCAGTACACCAACTGAATTACTTCAAGTGTATCTTGAAAACCATTTAATATCTCAGAACCGCTATATTTTTTAGGCTTTTTTTTCAAATGGCTTATTACTGAGTTAATGGGAAGACACGCGTTTCTAGCGGTCCGCTCAAAAATTGAAGGGTCCTCTTATGGTATCGCTCCGAGGTCGGTTAGTCCATCCATCGCACCTGTAGCTTCTGAATTGTAGAAAGATAAAATTTACTTTACTTAAAAAAAACTGAAAACGCATACAAGGGTAATTCTTTTCATAGCGATATGACGTTTTAATTACATAAATATTATGCTTTAAAAATTAAGTCGAATTTAAAGAAAAATAAATATGTAAAAGCTTTTGAGAAACATAGAATTGAAAATATTTGGCCCTTTTCAACGTGTTTAAGGCCATAACTTTTAAATTACTTTTTTCCAAAATTTCAATTTTTTTTTCCAAATTTCAAAAATTTGGGCAAACATAAATAACAACCGCAGCAGGAGCAAATGCTGAAATCAAATTTTGGTAAAACCATTTTAAATCTGCGGTTTTTACGTAGTTTAAAAAGAACAAGTGAGTAAGTGAAGAATTACGTTGCGTGAAATGTGCCGGAAAACATCTCTCAACAGAGTGCAAAGTTGACATAAAGGCTCCAACAGTTTGCGCCAATTGCCACGGAAACCACCCCGCAAACTATCGAGGATGCGAAGTAGCCATAGAGCTGCAAAAGGGACGAGAACCTCTTAAGGAAAGTACACGAGGTCAGAATCCAAGCCTAGGACGTCAAAAAACTGCTGAAACTCCTAAGCCAAAGACTCCAAAGACGCAAAACTCGATCAAAAGTGCGAGATTGGCAAAGGAGGCGTGGACAAAAGGCGTAAAAGCTCCACAAAAGAGCGGCGCCAGTTCAAGTGCAGCGGAGAAACCACCACTGGTCGAACCAGTGGAGAAATCTTGGAGAAACTTGAGGATCAGACTAAAATCAACAAAGTTATATTTGACAAACTAAGCAAGCTCGAGTTTAAGCCTCGAAAAAATTACAAGAGAACATGAATATGAAACAGTTATTTAAAATACTAACATGGAATGCAAACGGCCTTCTGAATAAAATAGACGAACTAGAAGTATTTCTATGGAAAAACAATATTGATATTTGCATGATTACGGAAACTCACCTTAAAACCGGGTCTACACCCAAACTTAAAGGTTACAATGACTATCACGCACATCACCCTTCGCAAAATTCGAGAGGAGGATCCTCCCTCTACATTAAGAACTGCATAAAGCACTTCAAGAACACAGAAGTTGAGCTAGACTCTGCGCAGATCAGTTCAGTTTCTGTAAAAATTGACTGCTTAGATTATAACGTTGCATCTTGTTATTTCCCGCCAGGATATAGACTGGTGGAAGACGATCTTGATCGTATGTATGACTTCATTGGGTCCAATTTTATTATTGGGGGTGACTTTAACGCGAAGCATACTTTTTGGGGTTCACGATGCAATTCCACAAGAGGCAGATTACTGTACAAAAATAGTATGAAGCGTGGGGTGGACTTCTTCTCCACGGGTAAGCCAACATATTGGCTAACCGATAGGAATAAAAAGCCTGACCTTGTCGATTTTTTCATCGCTAAATGGTACCCCAAATACCTTACGCGAATGGAAGAGTGTTATGATCTTTGCTCAGACCACTCAGGAGTTATCTTGAAGATGGGTGGAAGACTGGGGAAAATAGAAAGAGCTCCAAGATTAGCTAGCAAAAACATGAACTGGGACGCCTTCAGAAAAAACTGTAAGGAGGGTGTTGGCTTGAAAGTGCCATTGAAAACTCCTTTCGAGTTAGAAACCGCAGTTGACAAATTCATTGAAGCAATTCAGAGCGCTGCTTGGAACAACAATTCGTCCCAAAAGAACGCAGTTAGCACCGACGGGCATGTACGTAAAACATATCCGCTCGAAATCGAAGAATTGATTCGTGAAAAGAGAAGAGCGCGTAGGAGATGGCAAGGCACGAGGGCTCCCCCAGACAAAACCCTCTGGAACCACCTCTCTAACAAACTTAAAGGAATGTTGCAAGATCTTAAAAATCGTGAGACCACTGAATACCTTGAAGGCTTGTCGGTGGATAGGAGCTCAAACTACTCGCTGTGGAAAGCAGTTAAGTCTATCAAGAAACCTAATCCACTCGGCACCAATAAAAAAAGCTAACGGCGAATGGGTAAGAGAAGACAAAGAGAAAGCGAATTTGTTTGCTGAACATTTAGAAGAAACATTCAAGCCTTTCGACGGTCCGCCGTTGGCTGACGTTCTAAACAACAACGCGGAACCTGATAGCTTTAGAATGAAAAAAGTTTCGTTAGTTGAACTCCGACAGACAATAAGTAAACTTAAAAATAATAAGGCCCCGGGTTACGACCTGATCACTGGCGAAATATTGAAAGAGCTACCAAAAAAGGCATTAGTCAAGCTACTTTATATGACAAACGCTTCTCTTAGACTTCCAAGACAATGGAAGGTTGCTGAAGTCATTATGGCTCCAAAACCGGGGAAATGCGCAAATGATAAAAAATCTTATAGGCCCATATCGCTTCTGCCGATAATATCGAAAGTATTCGAGAAAAATTCTGCTGAAGCGATTACAACCAATAATAACAACCAAAGACGCTTGATCCCAGATCATCAATTCGATTTCAGACCTAACCATTCCACAAAAGATCAAGTCTACAGAATAACGCATGAAATTGAAAAAGCCTTAGAAGGGGGAAAAATATGTTCAAGTGCTTTTCTCGACGTATCGCAAGCCTTCGACAAGGTATGGCACGAAGGCTTGAAATATAAGCTACGGCAAAACTTGCCGGAAGACATGTTTAAAATATTGGAAAATTATCTTGAAAGCAGACTCTTTCGTGTTAGGTGTATAAGTGAATACTCGAGTTTCAAGCAAATTCGGGCTGGCGGACATGGTTTAATCGTTTCACATGTCGGTCTCGATCATATCTCTAAAATGTCTCAAGGGTCTATGATGATTATTTCACTGTGTTACAAACTATGCATTAAAATTAATATATAATATATATTAAAATTAATATAAAATTAATATAAGACTGCGGAAAATAATAAGGCTATCTGAGGACCAGTGTGGGTTTGTCGCGGGCAAATCAACCACTGATGCAATCCAAAGTATAGGGATCAGAATGGAAAAACATCGTGATGCCCATAAAGATCTGCATATGGTGCTGGTTAATTTTTAAAAAGCTTTTGATAGACTTCCACGAGATCTGATATAGGTGGCGCTAAGAAAACGAGGGGTTCCAGAAGCCTACGTGCGGATGATCATAGACATGTATGATTGAGCAAAGACAAGAGTAAGATGTCCTTCCGGAGTCACTGATGAGTTCTCAATTTAAGCCGGTGTACACCAGGGAAGCGTCCTAAGTCCTTTGTTTTTCATTGTAGTCCTTGATTATCTGCTTGAAAGAAAACTAACGGACCCGAAAGTACATCAGTTATTCTTCGCTGACGATGGGGGCTTCATAAGTGAAGATCAAACACCCCTGCAGCGAGCACTTGATATATGGGTGGATGTTTTAGAGGAGAATGGCTATCGAATAAGCCAAAAGAAGACAGAGTACTTGTGCTGCCAATTCTCTAACCCACCCGAGCCGATTTCAGACATTAAATTGAATGGAAATGTGCTTCCCAAGTGTGAAAAGTTCAAGTACCTGGGGTCTATGATCAATAGCAAACAAACTGTGATTACGACATCAATCACCGCGTGAGCGTGGGGTGGATGAAGTGGCGAGAAAACTACGCCATCTTCTGTGACCGAAAAAAGCCCGCTAAGCTGAAAGGAAAGCTCTACGCCGCAGTTGTGTGTCCGGCGCTTACATAGGGTTCACAACATTGGACAGCGTATAAGAAATATGAGAACAAATTAAAGGCAGCTGAGATGAAGATGCTTCGCATGACAGCAGGAGTAACAAAGCGAGATAGAATAAGAAGTATGAAGATCCGAGGAAGCTTCCATGTAAAAGAAATAGAGCTGTGTCAATCGTGATTGATTCGATCCTTTGGACCCGTTCCTCTAAAAGTATTGGTGATTGCAATCCCGGTTGGGCTAACCAATCGTTCCTAATATCAATCCTCTTTTCCGTTCAAATGAACGAAACGAATGAAATCGGTACGAACCAATTACGATACGAACTTTTCTCTCTCCATTATCCTCTGTCAAATGTGCGAAACGAAAGAGTAAGGGTCATTTCAATCATTTACATTATTAACACGTTCCATTCCAACATCGATGCACGTAGCGAAACTGCTACGATATTTCGAAAAATGCGTATTTGCCGCGCACACGCTGGCTCTGGCTGCTGCTAACGTGTTAAACCAATCCGGATTGAGCGGACGAACGGTGATTGACTTTGGATCGATGACTGAAAGAAAAACGAAATCGGTAAGAACGATGATGGTTGAAAAAGGAACGAATGAATGATTGGCTGAAAAGATCGGGTCCTTTTTCAAATCAATCCTGGATCGATTCGATCCGGGAAAATGAACGATTGACACAGCTCTAAAAAGAAAATTTTATTTCCAGAAAAATGGAGCACGACCGGCTCAGTTGGTGTTGCCACGTTCAAAGGAGAGATCCTACCAACCCCGTCAAAAGGGGGGTTGGTCAATCAACATTCCAGCGAAATCGCGAAGGAGAGGAAAGTCAAAACATTCATGGATAACACAAATGCATTGATAACAGCATTTATTTGGCCTCAGTGACGAAGAGATCTAAAACCGGGAGGCCTGCCGGTATATTCTGAGGTCAAATCAACCTACCCCCCAAGCGGACCATTAGGAATGCAGTAGGGTGGGAGGGTTATGATCCATCACTTCAGATCATAACCTCGCGCCTTAATGGAAAAGAAGAAGAAGAAGAAGACCCTCGGTCGGGTCTTAAACATTAAGTTTACAGTTTTAATATATGCAAATTAAGCAATAAGCTAGGCCAAAAATAAAAACAAGTGAGTAAGTGCAAGAGTTCGTCTGCGACAAACTTCTATATTCCCGACCCTAAATACCGTGTAACACCATTTTAAAATTGTTATCTCGAATTCATATCATATTTGTATAGGCCACGCCCCCAAAAGTGGGT
Organism: Neoascia interrupta; assembly: GCA_947623515.1. Classification (NCBI taxonomy): domain Eukaryota; kingdom Metazoa; phylum Arthropoda; class Insecta; order Diptera; family Syrphidae; genus Neoascia; species Neoascia interrupta. Next base: position 178,631,165 of record OX392462.1, read on the forward strand.
CTGGGTTAAAAATTTCGTTAGAATCTTGACAAAATGCGTTAAACTCGAAAATTATTTCGGAAAAAACTGTTTCTTCTTAAAAACGCCCCCTAAAAGTGGGCGAGGCACAAAACTTTGTATGAACTAAACTTAGCAAATAGTAATATCTTTAATATTTGTCGTAATTTTTTTTTCAATTTGGACACTACTTTCCCAGATATCGGGTTTTTTAAAGATCTAACATGTTAAAAGTGGGCATGGTTGCTTTCTTAGAGTTTTTGGACCATTATTGCTCAATCTCAAAATTTGAGTTCCTACACCTTGTCCAACTTGACCAAAAGGCATTTCGAAAGAAAATTTAAAATAGAGGTTGTCTTACATTGAAGTTAGTAGTGGGCGTGGCCGTTGGCGGATTTAATCAATTTTCATACTTTGTCTGTACAAAATAAGAACCAAAATACACTCCAAGTTTGAGCGTCATAGCTCAATTTTAAAGACCTAAAAACTCAATTTTAAAGACATTAAAACACATGCGGACAGACGGATGGACATAGCTTAATCGATTCTAAAAGGTTTTAGGGGTCTACGGTAATAATTTCACTGTGTTACAAAATATGCATTAAAATTAATATACCGTGGGTCGGGTATAAAAAACCGACGGACCGCCATGTATGACTTCATAGTTGACGGACTTTTCTATTTTTAAGTTAGACTTAAGCATCAAATGTTTTTTTTTCTCCGATGTTATATCATTTGACACACTACAAAGTGACGCTTAAAAACCTACAACGTACGGTTTTCTGATAAAGCTAAAAGATAAAGTTTTTTTTTCTATGCACTACAATCTGCCCATAGAGAACAGCCGCTTATAATTATTTGCATTTTATCAGCCACAGGAATGATGATTTTTTTTAAACATTCCATTGACAAAGGACTTGTGCAATAATTTAAATGATTTTTCCAAATATCACAAAAAAATTAAGCTTGCTTAAATGCTTTTCCCCTTAACAATTGAAAATAATTTTATAGCTGTCATGGCTTTTTCATTTTCAGATGGTTTATCCGATTGAGTTCAAAAGCGTTCACGGGGTTACTATAGTTTCTTACATTTTCGTCCCGTCAGTTACACAAACCTTCCTCAGGTCAAAAGAGTAGTTACGAATAAAACTTTTATTTTGTAGTTTCTCTTAACGTGTAATGTAAAATAAAGAAATTGCTTTTCCCAGAGAATATTCACAAAAAAGCTAACAGAAAAAGATTTTATTTTATGTTCTGCTTTTTCCCCTTGGAATTTAAATGTTGTTCGCTTTTCTTTTATATTAAACCTACTCAAATTATTTCCAAAGAAGAGAAAACGGTTTTGCAAAAACGTCCATGAAAAAAGTTTTCATGAATTTTGTTGATGGTGTAACAGGCAGATTGTGCAAACATTTTGAATACCCACCACTTGTTTCTACAAATTAAAAATTGAGGCTTGTACGGAAACAATACTTTTACCCTAGATAAAAACCCATTTACATTGAGCTTAATCAACTCAAAAACCAAAGAACTCAAGGGAGGTGTTGTGGAGTATTTACAGATTACACTCTTTTTGCACGTCGTTTTTAACAACAGCTATCAACATAATGAAATCAAATATTGTACAGGTAAACCTGAATGGTTTTATGTATGTTATGCAATTTTTTTTGTGGTTGAGTGTACTGCATGTAAAGAAAGTTAAACAAATCTGGGCTAGGTTGTGCCGTGTTGATGGATGCCCCTTGGATTTAAATTACAACTGGATAAACTCTATCAGAAGTTCTAATTGGATAAACCGACTCCCGATTGAAGACCCAAAATGGGAATAGGTTTGCATTGTGTACTTCGGAGAAGGGATTAAGAATATACCCCAAAGGACATAGACATTAGGGCCAGATATGATTCGAACAGGAACCGTACTAAAATTAACCGGAGGATATCTAGTAGGTATGGCTTGCAACCGATATTAGGGATACAATCTGCTGCAGGTAAGCTTGAAACCTTTCAAATAGTCTTGAAGTAGTTAAGCAGTTTTCCGTATTCTACGAGGATAGAGCGAACTTCCTACAGCATTGCCACCGAAGCAATGAAAATGTGAAAATGTACTCATTTCGGACGAACAAAACTAAGAGGGAGGCAATGTGATGTTTCGGCAAAATGTGATAAATTTTATGATGCACTTGTACAAGACTTGGCGCTACTCTTTCGTGATAGCCCCTTTGTTCCGTGACTTTATAGGTTATGACTGCCTACTGAATGAAGCTTAACAACTTTCTTTTGTGCTCCTCCTTTGAATGTTCGTATAACTATCAAAATGTATCAATTCACTAAATGTCTGAGTTTTTAGTTTAATTAGAATCGTTGAATTGTGAACATCGAAAGCGAAGGTAAAATGCGATTAAATTCAAATTAAGCTTCGAAGCTGATTTATTGTTATTTAAACAAAACAAAATTAAGTCGTGTAAATAAAGTACCTATAATTCAAAACGACAAAATGAGTTTATTCCGAAGAGCCCCCAGTTTAAAATTCTTCAAATGCCATTCTCTGAAAAAATAAAAACAGAGTGGCGCGACAGCTCGAGGTGTAGCCAGGACCAACTTGTCAACAATGTATGCTGTGTGTGTTGATTTCTTCACACATAAAGTGAAAAACCCCACCATTTAAACTCAGTGTAGTAGTGATTGACTCTTTATCAACTAGCGATGGGTTTTCTTCCTATCACACGTTTCCTTCATGAGCGGTGCCTTGAGACCGAAGGCAGCTGCTTGAAATTCTGCCTTAACATATTGTGATGTGGCGACAAGAATTAAAAAGACATTCAGAAGTCGTTCACGCTCCCATCATTTATGACCGTTTCACATTCAGCGCGAGAGCGTCAAACCAGAGCGGCAGCGACAACACGAGACCAGAAAAATCGTTTGTTAATACGCAATGAGAGCAAGAAACCGCGACGACTGTTTGACTGCACAGGGACAAAACATAACATATTTCTAAAATTTCTCTACTTTATTGCACATAAATAGTTTATATTTCACAACAAGTATTAGTTTCGGGGAAAAATGTCGATTCACTAGCGTGTCATAACACACAACAGCTAATGACAGAATAATCGTCGACCTCGGCGAGGGTTTTTCAAAAGCCCGGTGAGCGAGACAGTAATCACGCCGGTGTTGTGAACCACCCCATACATTGCCACTCGCTCTCTCGCTCTATATGTGAAACAGCCATCACTTCACGAACACATCCGCTCCATTCACCAAACGAACACACTTAACAGTCATTCATGTCAGCTGACAGCAAACTGTCGTTCAAAGTTCGAATTTCGGTATCGCATTCCCCTTCAATGGAAAAGTAGCAGTGTATAAATTCCAATGGAAAATTACCATTGTGGAAATACAGAAATTTTTATAAATATACGGATGACAGGCTCATACGGGACAGTTATATCTTAAACGTTGACTTCTGAAAATCGATAGTAAAGCAAAAATGATAGAACTGAAATAAAGTGTTGAGATCTTAGTGGCGAAGTGTAATTAAGTCTGATTTGAATTTAAATCAGTGTTTTTTGATAAATGGGGTGTTTTATTGCGTAATTATAAAAAGTGAAAATAAGTTTTATTCGACGAAGGCCAGGCAAAAACATTACATTGGTGTCAGAAATTGAGGATAAAACTCATAATTATGTGGGTAAATTCTACAGTGCAATTTCCCGGAAGAGTGTTAGTGCATCAAACAGATCTTTTTTTTTGTTAAGTGGAATTTTCTAGAGATATGGCGCGTGATAAGCGTCGGGGACTAAAACGGTTAATTTTTGCGGTGGAACTTTTTAGAGATATTGTGTGCAAACAGTCGGTTACTCATAAGATTTGATTGTGGAACTTTCCAGACATATTCAAACGGCTTGTGCTGCTAAAAAGTTATAATTAACGAATTAAAAAAACAGTTTCAGTGATTTATTCGGTAGTGGATTTTCAAAAACCGTTGTAGTGGATTTTCAAAAACCGTCCAAGATAAACTGATTGTGTCGCGAAATTGTGTAGTGATACCTAAAAATGGGTCGCAAAATTGAACAACAGCCGAGTTGAAAGCAAAACTGGCTTAACATAACCTTCAGGGTTAGGGGCTTAAAGATGAATTATTGCTCCGACTCCAGAATGCCATCATCGAGAGAGGTGAAAGCTCCGATATGATGCTCTTCGATGATCAAGAGAAGGAAACAACTTGTTGTAAGTACTGCCGATTTAATGCCCGCTTTCATGAAGTTGCTTTTGAAAAAATTCGAAGAACGTTCTCGAGAAACAAAAGAATGAGCAAAAGAGTTCGTTAAAAGATGCTTTCGAAATGCTGGATAATAAGTTTGATGAGTAAAAGAATTCTGTGGAAAGCAAACTCGATTTCCAAAGTGCGCTTTTTGAAGGAAAATCTCAGTCACTAGATCTAAAAATGACCTCATGGAGTATCGAACATCTATTTAAAGAGCTTGATAAAGGCTGGAAGCAGAAGGTTCCAACGAATATTCCAACGAAATTCCTCAACGAAGAGAAATGCAGCCGCCTGTGTTCGGTGGCCAAACATAGTGGCCGATTTATGAGAGGTATTTCGAAGCTGCAGCATTGACAGACAACTGGGACATCGAAGATAAATCGATTGCTATCACGCTTGCTCTCAGAGGAACAGCTGTCGAGTTGAGAAGAAAAAACAGAAGGATTATGATGCCATGCGCTGAAGGCCATCGAGATTAGGTTTGGCGATGACCATATGCAACAAGTTTACCAGCTACAGTTGCGCCGGGGGGTGAGACGCTTCAATTGTTGCGAGTCGGCATCGAGAGTTTGGCGAACTTGTCCTATTCCAACACCAGCAGGGAAATTATAAAAGAAGTAGCAACCGTTGCATTTACTAATGCCATTGCGGATGGAAAGCTACAATAAATTACTGTAAGAATGGCATATTACAAGGCACTCGCTGAAGCACTAGAATTTACCCCAATGGAAGCAGCAGACCAAGCTTCACAAGATAGTCATCGTGTCAGACAAAATTGTTACGCCAGAGTGCTCATGTCAACACATCGACATCGAAAGGCAAAACACGAGAACCACTCGAGGACAAATATGATGCTGGAACTCTAACAAGCTGGGACACCTACAGCGACAGTGCCGAGCTCCATTAAGACAAGCAAGATGATCGCACTTTGCTAGAATGACGAAGCGCAGAAGTTAAGTGACAAAACCGACGCCTCAGGATTATCATCCAAGATTCGCAAACAACACGCTGCAACAAGAGTCTAATAGTAGAGGCAATCATCGCCAACCCACTATCGATACAGGTGCCACGGCATGCATCATGCGAAGAGACCTTGTCCAGATATCCTGGCTATAACACCAGCTGCTACAGTCTCAAGAAAGCTAAAGGAGAAGCAGCAGCCAAATTATACGGGGAAGTGCTTCTACAGATACAAATAGAGGATTAAACCCTCTCACATGCATTCGTGGTAGCCGAATGCATCGTTGGATCAACACACGAGGTAATTCCTGACCTTCGAATACGGGTGCTAAGGTATCGAACCGTCTAGATCCGTATAGTATGCGGAAACGTCATCGCTGTGAACATTCGAGCGACAATGGGAAGTGATGAAATTTCGCGGCCCTCTTCAGATGCAGTCATTTGGACACGTTTGGAGGGTGCACATGGGCACCACCGATTCCATCTGGTCGAGCCAGATAATGAAAGCTAATTGAGAAGTTACATCGTGGGAAAAAAAAATAACAGGGCCAAAGAACAACATGTTGCCAGTAAGACTGATGAACCCTAGTAAGCGTCCCGTTAAGCTCAAAAAGGAGAGGCGATTGGAAGGCTCGAGGCCTGCAGATTTATCTTAACTTTGGGCAGTTCCTGTACTCTAAAGCAATGCTACCCTCTTGTTTTGTTGCAGTTCTCTTTGATAGGCTTCCTTCGTTGCATTTTTTCCTTCCGGAGGCTTTTACGTAAAGTCGCCAGTCTATTATTTAATCTAGTTTGATTTAATTTTTAGCTCAAGAATATACCTTAAAGCTTAAGAACTTTGCATAACCCATCGAGGATAAGATCTTTTACTAGACATAGGATTAAAAAGTTTCAAAACTAATCATTTTCTATGGAGCCAGGCACCACGAATACCAGATAAGATTGCCTTAAGTTGTACAACTAAGGCCAGCAGAGCATAAAAGCCTGGTATGTTTTGGTAGTATTAATATGGCAGACTTCTATTAACTCAATGGCAGACTCGACAATATTGAGAGAAAAAATTAAGCCTTTCAGTTGATTCGACATTATTTTTTTTATTTCTTCTCAAAACTAAAGAGCTAAATAATAAAAATCTCACATAATATAATAAAAAGCTCACATAATAATAAAAATAGTTATTCGTGGCTTACTTGTTTCAACAAGTTCCAAATTAAACATCCTTCCTTTACGTATACACTTTGTTGTGATGCACCGGGAAAAAATCTCGCCAAAGACCAGAAAACGGAAATAAATTACATTTGGAAAAGCACTCAATGTTCTCTGGGGTAAAATAAATGTAATTCTTTTAATGGCTACTCGCACTGTTATTCCCATTCTCGCAATAATACAGGAAATTGGTCATGAAGCTCGAAGAAGCACCAGATCTTTCCTTCCATCCTCCGACTGTTTTCTTCACACATATCGAAACCTTCAATTTAACTTTTTTTTTCTTATTTTATCTGTTTTACTCAAACACACATGCACATTAAGGACACAATTCCATACATATACCTAGCGTGTTCGTTTGAAAGCACTTTGGATTTGGAGCGACACACTTTCCTTCCTGATGGCTTAAAGGCTGTACCAAGGGATACAGTTTACTCTTATACAATATTAATTTCTTTTGAGTAACAATAAAAGTTTTAAGTATTTTATTTAACTCAATGATAAAGTATAGATACTCCATGGTTTATTGCTCGTATCTTTCTATATGGGAAGTTGGCAAGAATGTATTATCTAGGATTTCCTTTTCCAAAGGCAGGACGAGAGATGAATGCGTATGACCATAAAACACAAGAGAGAGTTGGAAATTATTTGCAAATATTGACTTGCTTGATAGGGATGCTACACTGTGATTGGGTTTGTTTTTTGATTGTTATATCGATCTCGATTTAATATACATAGCTATTCGAAAGATTTAAGGAAATAGAATTTTATGAAAATTAGTTACAAGTGTATTAGACTAAAATAATTACTTTTGTGTAGAGTAAGTAAATTTGTATACCCACCTACCTACTTCTGTTTGTGACAGATATACAAAAAGATACGTTTCGTAAATCTAAAAACTTTATGCTATCATTTATCTTTCGCTATCTACAGCAACAGTAGTTGCTCAAGCCAAATGTTCGAGGAGTGCCGTAATGACAACATAAAATTGAATAGCTATGTTCATCACCAGAAACTATGTGAAATGCTAATGAACTGCTATAAGAGACGCACATATGTCTGCAATTATGCAAGTGTATTTTGTTATGAAATCGGGTAAGAAGTAGCTTCCCATTGAAAACTTAACCAGAAAAGATTCTTCTGTTATTGTGGTATATTCGGTGGCCTTTGAGTTTATCCCTGCTAAATTAGTCGGCAGAAGAACCCAGAATCTTGTACGATGTCTATTTGGCCGATTGGCCTGCCTACGTTTAGATCTGTAAATGAAGAATCAGCTAGTTGTGTACGAGGTGGGATAAGTAAGTAAGTAAGTAAGTAATTTATTTAGTTCAAATATACAAATATACATATTTTAAATATTAATAAATTAAATGTGGCCTTGGTTTATAACCGTCTGCCAGATGCCAACTTTCTAATGTTCTTTTATTATAATATATTCAATAGTGATTGATATTTTAATGTTTACAAAACTTAAAGTATACAATGGAAATTTACTTTGGTGAGTAGAGATTGTAGTTAAAAAAAAAAAAAAAAAACATTTTAACAATAGGACAATTATTTTTAATTATTCTTACAATGATTAAAGATTTATTTGCTTCGACAAATGTGGAGTTTTATTCGGTAAAACGTAGTGTAGCTATAAGCTTTTTGGGTATAATCCGCTAATATTCAATGTAATCCTTTCTATATTTTTGAGCTTCAATGCAGTATTTGGCAAGAAGCTTCCAATTTTTTCCATTTAAAACATTTATAGAGTCTTCTTCGCTTAATTTTGTCTTTTGGAAGTACACGTATCTTAATTCCTGTAGAATCGGACACACAGAAAGGAAGTGATAAGAGGTTTCCTGTTCTTGCATGTTGCATAATGACCATATAGTATTTCGGTCCCTTAAATATGGCCTATAGTTCAGCTCGAGGAGCTCACCCCTTATTCTAAAAATTTGCGAGATTTCATACCAGCTCCGGCCATCAGAAAAATAGTTCAGGTCACACAGATTATGTTCCAGTTTCGGGTACATAGATCTACGTGACGAGCCTCTAGCTTCCTCTATTAGGTCTGATCTTATTTTCTCGTCCAGCAATCTAAGAACGGTTGACAGACTTTCACTTAGAAACTCAATTCGCCAGTCTAAAGTTTGAATCTTGCAACCAATTAACGTAAATATGTCTTCCCATTTCTTAAACCAGCTTACATTTTTTTCTATACTGTGCCTGGCAAGCAGTTTGGGAAGGCGATTTTCGCCGTATTAAAGTATTCTGATGACGTACTCGAAGTGCATTTTCAGAGTAAATAAGTATATAGGCAGAAGACCCGTTTCCAAGAGGAGCATGTAATTGGGGGTCGAATTTGGTAGCCTGAAAGTTTTTTTGAGAAAGACACGTTGCAGTTTCTCAACCTCATCGTGCTCTTGATACCCCCATACTTGCGAGCCATATGACATGATTGATCTTAAGGCGGCTTCAAAAACTTTAAATTTGACGCTATGTGCAACGTTTCTGTTTCTGAACAATCTGATCCATGTTGAGTTAATTGCTGACATTGATCGCTTAAATTTATTTTGGAAATGTTTGGTTCTATTTAGTTGTGGTGTCAGCAACATCCCCAGGTAATTATATTCCTCAACCACTTCAATGTTTTCTCCATTTAGAAACCATCTCTCATTTCTGCAATACCTGCCTCTTCCTGTTCTAAAAACCATAACCTTCGACTTGGATGTATTGATCAACAAGTTCCACCGTTTGCAATATATATTTAATTTGTTTAACATAAGTTGAAGGCTTTCAGAGGATTCAGCAAGGAGAACCAAATCGTCGGCATATAGAAGACATTTGATAGTCAGCCCTGCAATTCTGATTCCGTTTGGCAAGGCATCAACGATATCATTTATAAAAAGCGCGAACAGTAGGGGCGACAACAAACATCCCTGGCGCACTCCAGTCAGAGTTCTAAACCAGTCAGACAATTTCTCACCGTCCCATACTGCCGATAAAGTATTTTTATAAAGATTTTTAAGCACGTTCAAGATTTTTGAAGATAGCCCTAGACCATTTAATTTGTAGAACAATGAGTCTCGGTCGATGCTGTCAAAAGCCGCTTTAAAATCAACAAACATTGCAAACAGTTTTTTTCCGTTTTCGAGGTAGAAATCAACAATATTTTGTAATGCGAAAAGGTGATCGTTCGTTGAGTAGCCCGCACGGAAACCTGCTTGAAACTCATTTAGTAACTGGTTTTCCCCTACCCACACTTCTAGCCTTTTCAGAATTACGCCTGTGAAAATCTTGGCAATGATGTTAATAAACGATATACCCCTGTAGTTTTCGACATTATTTGTATTTCCTTTTTTGTGTATAGGAAAAATTATTGAATCCTTAAAGCATTGTGGTATATCGGCTGTGTGTAGTATATTGGAGTAAACTTTAGCTAGATGACTTATGAATGTTTGGGGTGCATTTTTGAAAAATTCATAAGAAACTCCATCGTACCCTGGAGCCTTATGATTTTTGGCCTTGTTTAAAATGCCAAGTATCTCTTCGGTGGTGATGTCCTGCTCTAAAGACTCTACAACTACTAGATTTTCGGCAAACTGTACTGGTTCTGATATTGTTACTGGGTTTAAAAGAGTTTCAAAATAATCGGCCAGAATGTTAGCGTCTAAATTTTTGCCTATCTTAAATTTATCGCCATTCAGTTCCCTAACTAGCTTCCAGAACTCGGATGAATCTTTAACGCAGTTAAGATTATTTGCTAATGCCGAATAGTATTCGCTTTTCTTTAATTTGCAGAGTTCTTTGTATTGCGTATTAGCCTGGATATAAGCTTTTCGAAAGAAGTCACTATTTAAGGTTCTTGCTAGTTTAAGAAGTTTGAAGGACTTAGCTCTAGCTTTAACACAGTCTCTACCAAACCACTTTTGCTTCGCACGTGCCACGAATCCTCTTTCAGTGAAGGAGGCCGAGTTAATCGCTTCGATGCAAGTGTCAATAGAGTAACTTGTGCTAACTTGGCTTTGGTCGAATTGCTCTGTTAAAAGACTAAGTCTTACCCTATAGCTTTCTCTTTCTTGTTCCCTCCAAAAGAGTCTTGGCAGAAGATTTATTTCTGTTTCATGCTTAGCATTCCCTATCACAGCGGCTACGGATATGGGCATATGGTCGGAGAATATTTGTGTACCTACTTTAAAATCGTGTACTTTTTCACACCATTCGCCCCTTACACCACAGTAATCCGCAACTGATGCCCCTGGACCTCCAACAAACGTTAATTCTCCTAAAAGGTCTCCGTTTGTTGAACCGTTAACAACAAAAATATCAACGAGGTGGGATATATGCCACTCTTTAATATTAATGCAGAAATAAGATAGCTGATCTTGTAGGGAATAATGTGATTACTAATGAGCGATCAACGAGCGATCGCATAAAGGATCAGATAAAGTGCGAGAGAAGAAGCAGAGTACATTTGCCAGATGTACTCTGCTTCTTCTCTCGCACTATACACAACCCACCAAGGAGGGGGGTGATGTGATGTGAAGATTAAATGGCCTATTTTATAGGATATCGTGTTCCTAGTGCGAAGTTATATATTTTATAGAAAATTTATTTCGTTGTGCAATAATTAAAAAAATTACAAAAATTACCTAAATTGAGTTATTCGACGAGCCGCCTGCAAAAATACAAGAGTTTTAACTAAGCCTTACAAATTTTGATGTTACCTGCAGGTTTAATGGGGTTGCTAGTTGATTACCTAAAAGAAGTAAGTAACAGATAAACCTACTCCTGTTATATCTTTACTAGGGTATGTTAAATATATTGTCCGATCCCCAATACTTGTAGCATAGACGCCTTCGAGGCCGCCTATATTAATACTTTTTTAGGATCCATCCATAGACCCATCCAACACAGTTAACTTGCATTATGCCAACCCATATTTATATTTTGTTTTAAAAAACCTTTTATTAAAGTAAAAAGCAAGAAGGCGTTAAGACTCAAATTTTGAAGTATAGAATATTCTAGGCTTTTCTTATTGTCTACAATGAAGCTCTATAAAGACTTGCGAAGAACAGAGGCATGTCTTCATCAGCGAAACCATTGTGCGAAACGAAAAACTGTTAACCTTCTCAAGTATTGCAATATTCCCTTTTTCAGCATAACCCCTTATACCAATAACGTACTCAATTGGATGGGTCATGTGTCTCACGACTTGAATATTTGTATAAAGCAGAATCCGACGCATGACCTCTCACAACCATGCATGGTATAAGTGCTGTCCAGGTGGCCTTATCCCTATGGAGGGGACCTACAAATTTTGGTCAGTCCCGAATGGCCAATGAAGAGGTGTGTCATGGCTCAATTTTACTCTCGGAGAATTCGTCAGACCCTTTGCGGAGTTAGGACTTTGAAATGTTTACCTGCAACCCCGTCTACTATAGCCGTTCATGCTAACCACTGCACCACGACACCCACCAGGACGACACCGCCCAGAAGTTTTTTTTTCAAAGCTCTTCCTGATGAAGATTAAACCTCAGAATCGTGAGTCGTTGATATCACTTAAGCATGATCTCATACCTAGAAAAGAAAAGCATGTAGCTTTTAAGTAAAACAGTGTTTCCACCGCATATGAGACAGAGATTAACGTAGGAAGATTAGAATTTAATCGCACAGTGGTTCGACCGGAAGCCAGGACATTAATCTGATGTACGCTTTCATTTTTGACATTTCTCAATGACGTCCTGTTGTGTGATATGGCAATGCCTGGTCGTCACGTCCTTTGCACAATTCCTGGAAAACGTGAGTTTTTCTGGCTAGCGGGTAACTCAAATTTTAAAATAATTTTTATACCCGGCCGAGGGTATATTAATTAAATGCGTAGTTTGTAACACAGTGAAATAATCACCGTAGACCTCTAAGACCTTTTAGAGATACGATCGAGACCAACAGGTAAGTCGATTAAGCCATGTCCGTCCGCCCGTCTGCCCGTATGTAAGCGGTCTGAGGTACGAAGTCTTTAAAATTGAGCTAGAAAGCTAAAGCTTGCAGCATTGCTTGGTTTTCATTTTGTACAGACACAGTATGAAAATTAAGAATATCCGCCCCACAGCCACGCCCACAATTGGCTTGAATGTCAGACAACCTCAAATTTACATTTTATTTCAAAATGCCTTTTGGTCAAGATAGACAAAACATTATGAACTCAAATTTTGGTGGAGAGCAATATCGACCAGAAACCTTTAATTTGACAAAAATTGGATCGCCTACCCTATTGACCATGTCCACTTTTAAGATCTGAAATCTTTAAAAACCTGATTTCTCGGGAAATTCATTCTAAATTGAAAAAAAAAAAAATTATATGACAAATATTAAAGATATTACCATTTGCTAACTTTGTTGCGTTGTTACAAAGCATTGAGCTCCGCCCACTTTTAGGGGGCGTTTTTGGGAAATTAGAGTTAATTGATTTTAATTTTCAGCCTACGCCCTTTTTAAGAGGCGCGGCCAATACAGATAATTGATATCCAGTATATGAAACAGACCAAAAAATTTTAAATTTGGTGTTAATGGCTAAGGAGGGTCGAGTATTTTGAAGTTCGTTACAGACGAACTCTTGCACTTACTTACTTGTTAATTTATAAAGCGAAATCACAAAAAAAAAAAAAAAACAAATCCTCATTATATGTTGCTGTCATTCTGGATCATAAATTCGATAGAAGACCAACTTAACAATATCAGCCAGCAGAACCAACATAAACATAAATCATTCTGTTGCAGTGGGTGCTTCTCGGTTCAATTAACCGTTTTGACATGTCCAACCACATCCACGTCAACAGCAACATCAACCGTTCTGCTCATCCCTTTACACAACATAGCAAACATAGCTGATTTGATGACGCCAAGCTGCCAAATAAAGGTTTGTTTGATTGGTTTCTTCCGATAACGCACAGAACACTTAGAATTCTGTAAGGTTTGAATCGTCAATTCATGTGTGGAAGAGATTAAAATTCATATGGTAACTCTCGTGTTTTAGAGGAGATTTAACGAAATGTCCTGTAGAAACACCCTTTAAGATTTCACCAACATACAGGCTTATAATTACGGTCAAAACCAAGTTGTACCAAAATATGCTGCATTCATAAGTTTAACCTTATAACAAAAAATATCGTTGTCCTTAGTAATAATAAAATTATATCATTGAAATTAACAAAAAAAAAATAACCATAGTTTATAAAAATTATCATATCTTTATTGCAGTTGCAACGAAGGTCTCCTAGCATCATACAAAAGAAGATATTGCCTAAGATAAGACAACAATAAAAATAAGCCCATTAAAAATAAATGGAAAAAACAAACAGCTCCATTGGATTATCATAACTTTGCCATAAATCCTGTGTTCACAGAGCAAAGCTAATTGCCAGGAGCAGCAGCCAATGCACGTGGAAATGGGAAATCATTTGATTTTTCGTTTTACTCACATTATTGTCGCGGTAGTCATTTTGCACTTAACCGAAGCTGAATCTCCACAGTATACCGTTTTGCCTGAATCAAGGATATCAGGTGATGCTAAAAAATTGAAAAATGATGATAAAATTAATGCAATTTCATCGCAAGAGCCAGGACGCTCCCTAACGACCGTACCCTCCGCTGCCGATTCGGAGCAAAGGGGCACAACAACCGTGTTTTCTGCTGATGCACTTAATGGCAGCACAATAAAAACTTTTAATACCACCTCATTGCAGCAACATGGAAGTAATCATACAACTGAATCTAGTTTAAGTAGGAGCCATTCCAATGTGCAAATTTCGCCTGTTGGCAACAAAACTCTGGAGCCGACATCTACTGAGCTGGGTATATTGCGTTCCACCCACACCATGGTCTCGCCCTTGCCAGAGACACAAATTCCATCACACACCCTCACAACGTCAGCGGTCTCCTTTTTACCTGAAAACTCGTGGAGCACCTTTGCGCCAACCGTAAAATCAACGAGGATAAAAATTGATGAAATGTCTGGCAAAAGTCCGGGAATTGACTTCAGTATTATGGCCCCTCAAAATAGCAGTAGTGGCAAAAACACAAAAAATATTTACGTGCCATCACCACAGGGCAGTAGCTTTTTTATGACACCTTTAGTAAAAACAGCAACTTCAGGACCAGCGTTAACATCAACAGTGAATATCGGCAATACGACAACATTGTGGCCCGTCAAACATGCTTCTGTTGTTGAAGGTGATGTCATATTAGGTGGCCTGATGATGGTGCACTCGAGAGAAGATAGTATTACATGTGGACCAATAATGCCACAGGGTGGCATACAAGCACTGGAGGCGATGCTTTACACTCTCGACCAGGTGAATAAAAATCAATTGCTTCCTAATATTACATTGGGTGCGCACATATTGGATGATTGCGATAAGGATACCTATGGACTCGAAATGGCAGTGGACTTTATTAAAGGTGAGTTCATTCTTTTGCTCGGCTTTGGTTATTGTAGTGTTTTTGTGAACCATGTTTCCGGAGTCCAGCTCACATTGTTGTGCTTTAAAAGGTACCTTAGATTTATCGTCCTATATCTCTGACAGTTAAATAAAATACAAAAAATGTTAAAATGGAATAATAATTAGCGAACTCCCTAAGAAATAACTTGGTGGTGCCCTAGATCCCACAACTATTTTATTGTACAAAAAAACTAAGATTATATTATACCTATGCTGACATGTTTTATAATATATTTTTTTATTACCTACGTAAAGTCAGATCCTTACGTAATGCTTTTAATTGCTTGATTGTAATTTAATGCTTAACCAAGCGATTAATAAGGCTTGTTCGCCTCAAAAGCAATAGTTAAGGCAATCTGTCAAACAAAGCGTTTTGGTTTTCATCTAACATGTGTGAGTTTGTGGCTGGTGGTTAGATTTGTATAAAAACCGCAACCTTCTTCAACCCTTTGAAACTATCTGTGCCACCAAAATATCCCCATACTTTTGTGTATGTAATAAGTGTAACTCAAACTTAAAATGTATTTTCATTTATCACATTAAAGGGTGTGCCTTACGTTGACGAATTAATTTTCGAAACTTGTCAAGAGTTTGTGTCTCCTCGTAATCGTTCCGCGAGTTGTATTATTTTTTTCTTGCCTGTAGGATTAAGCACTTCTAAATATAAAACGTTGTGTTTAATTTTTATTAAAATACATTTTTCTTAACGCGCGAATTTCAATAAAGCACGCAATAACCCTTAAGCTATCAACCATTTTTTGTTTTATCGCAATTCAAATAGATTTTCTGATCCCATTCAAACTATATTACAAAAAGTCTTTGAGCCAATCTATGTGCATGCATGAATGAATCGATACTCGAATGCCAGCTCACGATCAAGGGGTTATGACTACCTAAAAGAACCTGAATATAGAGGATAAGGAGCTCTCGAACCAACACAAATACTGATCAGCCAGTAGAAAACAGGAAAATCACAGAAACTTGGAAACTTTTATGCTTTTATGCAGAATATGCAATAAAAATATCTGGCATACATCTGTTTGTATTTCATTCTGTTTGCGTGTAAGAAGAGAAAAAGGTGAGGTCAATAATAATCTGGACAACAGACGCCAACCAGGACGCCAACCAGGACGCCACTCATCTATTCCCTAGATCTAATGATGGACTAAATTCGGTGCCTTTAGCTGAGTGGGGCATTTCCACAGCAGGCTTGTTTTAACCGGTTTAACCAACGTCCCTCCGTATGACATTTTATCCCATCCTCTTAAAAACATCTTATTGCTTTCTACGTCACATTATTCCCCTCCTAGTTTTTTTCATAATTTTTTTTAAAACTGCTGCCGGCCGTGGTAAAAAAATCCGGCAACTTATGTGGATGCTCAGCAATAGGTGCAACTAATTAGTAAGGGCCTTTCCTCCTACTGCAACTTGAGTAATTTTCTCTTTACGATCTGTAAAGCCAGATTAAATCTCTATCATACGATTCCGGTGCTGTTACTCTCGCATCGTATGTGATATTCGTGCTGGCACACACTTGGTTTTATTCCCCTTTTCTGATAGTTGTCCTCAGTCCATTCACTATGCATTCTATTTCTATGGATAATACAAAGCTTAGCTCACTGGACTGGGTTGCCTAGCCGATAGTTCTTCTACGGATACATACTTATGGTAGCCCTACAGTCCGGGATGGACCCGGGCATCAGCCAACAAGCTTGGCTAGCCAGCTCTGTCACCAGCTAACCGTGTCTAGTTCCGCACGCGAAGATGACTGAGGTCCCCTTACACTTGCGTGCGCCACCTGGGTCTAGGTGCTCCTTTACTGCGCCATCATTGGGGAGTGGATTCGAAGATTTTCCGGGCCGATGCGTTGGTGGTCCTACCGCTCTAGATGACCCAGTCATCGTAGCCGTTGTATTTTGACTCTTCTGGGCAAGGCCGGTGTCGCTGTACAGCCCGTACCGATCGATGTTATATCACCTCCTCCGTCTATGCAAACGGGACCATACATCACTCGAAGAATTTTCCTCTCGAAGCAGCTTAAAGTGTTTTCATCCGCCTCTCACAGGGTCCATGCTTCTGCACCATAAAGCAGGACTGGGATGATGAGGGTTTTATACATGGACACTTTAGTTGCTCAAGAGACGTCTTTGCCACTCAATTGCCTCCTTAGCCCACAGAAACAGCGATTGGCGAGGATTATACTTTGCTTGATTTTAGCGCTGGTGTCATTGTCTGAATTGATAGCGGAATCCAGGTGACAAAGTTCCTAACTACCTCAAAGTTATAGCTGCCGATGGTGATGTTTTGTCCAAGACGTCGGTGTTAGGTGTCTTTTCTTGATGACAGCATATACTTGGTTTTGCTCTCGTCGAGTGCTAGACCCATATTCGCCGCTTCCACCCCAATACTCACGAAGGCTTCACTGACATCATGCTTTGCTCTTCCGATTATATCAATGTTGTCTGCGTATGCGAGTATTTGAACGGGCTTTTGAAAGATTGTGCCTCTTGTATTGACGCGGGAAGTCTGCACAATTCTCTCAAGTATGATGTTAAGAAAGTCTCACGAAAGTCGCTTTGTCTAAATCCTTTTTTGACATCAAAGGGGTCGGTGAGAGCTAAAATTTTCCATCGTCATCTTGCATAGACTGACGAGTTTGCTCGCAATGCCCAAACAACTACTAGCTAAACTACTAAACTAGCTATAGTTCGTCTCTATAGATGCTGTCATACGCGGCCTAAAAATCGATGAAAAGGTGGTGGTCTAATGATAGACATTTGCATTCAAGAGGAAACAAGCATCCACAGGTTTTTTTATAATCTATCTATCATTTCCTACTCTCACCTCTCCGTGGTGAACAACGGGTGCCTAGTACCTCAACTGGAGATTGGGTTCAAACTCATTTGGAAGCATCTCCTTTGGGATGTTTCAACTAAAGCATTTCTCCTTGCATCCGGAAGGCAGCGCAGGAATTTTCCACATGGAATCAAAGTTGGGGTCCACAGTTTCAGTGAACACCTTGGGCTACTACGACATATTCGAAGCTCAGGCATATTAGGCGTGGGCTACCCGGCTCTTCGTCCATGGAGTTAGCAAAAGGATCTAATCCTCCAGGTTGAAGGTCGTGCCGTCGCGGTTACTTCCCTGCCATGTAAAGAAAACCTATAGTTACGAACCAGCGACAAGCCTCGGAATCGGACGAATTATTCTAGGGATGGGGACATTCAATTTTACTGTGAAATACATGACTGACAGCTACAGTTCAGACTTAGAGAGATAATTGCCTGAACTCTCATAATCATAAAAGCTGTGTGAGTTACAGGCTCTATTACACACATTTAGGGGACCTACATGGCTTTATGGGTCCGGCTATGGCTTTCTACCATTACGGCCGACTGCGTGAGCCCGGGTGTTGCTCATGTCTTCTTCAGTCCGCATAATAGATACACATGGTTTCTGGAATATCTACAAAAGTTTCATCCTTCGCCAATGTTTTATTTTAAAGACACACGCGGAAAACCTGCACACCTAGAGAAGTTCACAAAATATTGAACAACAATTTTATCATTTTATTTTGGAATCACAAATGCCTGTGACCGCTCGCTATGCTTATGTAGTCGCTGAAATAAAGAATGCAACGACTCTCGTTCTCAGTTTTCGGGACCGAGCCTGAAATGCCATCGGTGATTCTATACAAAAAATTTATTACTAATGATGTATTGGTTAATTGTTTAGTGTGCTACTGTGGATTATATCCTGTATCCCAATTCCAAACCGAGTCGTGGGATTTTTTTATCTAAAACGAACGTCCACTTCAGACCTCACGAATCCAACGAGAGGATTCTTTGTTGATGCAGACTTTTCAAAGGTTGTACGAATACCTTTTCGCCACAACGTAAGCCTGATGCATATAGGTTTTGAGAGATTAGGTCATGCCTCGTGTAAATTGTAAGCTAGGCTTAGTTACTTGACTAGCTATAAGCAAGCTGTATAAGCATGGCGCCTTTCCGATTCCTTTCCACATTGCACTTGAACTGAACCGATAACATCGTCTTCACACCTTTTCCAGACCCACTGGATAGTTTGTCGTGCAGTTTCCATAGAATTTATTGAATGTCAGGTCGTGGGGCAAATGAAATACCACAAGATATTCCAATCTGGCATGTTCCATTTTCTCCATAACGATTTTGTACATCCCCTGATACTCCCTCCTGGATATTTCTGGCCCCTTAGTGGGCGCCTGCCTAGGTGGGCCGATAGGAAAACGCCTATTTCGTATGGTGGTCAGCGGTATGAAAAATATGTGAAACGGACCAAAACTAGCAACACAAAATAATTCTTCTGCGTAAGGTGATCACAAAAATATTGTTCCGAATCGTTGCTTAATTTAGGCTTGTGATGTAAGAACACTGACTTTTATTCATGCAGAAAGTCAAGCCTAAGAGTAGGCAAAAACACCAACTTACCAGAAAGTTTGAAAACTGGTGACCAGCTGATTTTGAAAGTGATTGATCAGGAGCTGTCACAAGAAAATTGTGATGATCCCAGTTTACGTAGATGAATTTTTGTGATGTGACAAGGATTCACTTAGCCGATTCCACCCCAGGAGCGTCTGCCTCGAAATGAGCAGCTTTCGGGTCTGTCATCCGAGTTAGGGTCGACTAAATGGTAAGCAAATTTTTTTCTTCGAACTGGTTAATACATTGTACAATAATAAAGGCTCTGCTGGTTATATCATTGCTTTTCTCCGTAAGACATAGCACTTGCGGGGATAAGCTTTGGTGTATGTGCCGTGGATTTTCATGTTCGGTGTGTGCTTAGCAGCGTTTGAGTAGGATCAAGAACTCATGGTCATTCTCTCTTCTATTGTCAAATTCTTTCCGCTCGCGAAATTGCTTTGTATTTTAAGAGTAGTTTTAGCCAAGGCCGTAGCCAGGTGAGGGGGCTCACAGGGGTATGGTCCCCCCAAAGTTTCTAACAAGTTAGTTTTTTTTAAACGAGATCAGAGTAGAGTTCACGGTCTTCTACGAAAAACGTTGGCAGTGACTTTTTGTTAAGTTTGTGCTGCCCTACTACAGATGTTCAATGGGAAATAAGGTTAGGGATCCTTGCTGACCTTCTGTAACTGGTATTTATCACCTACTACTGCGACAGGATGTGGTCGGGCCCGGCCATTGTGTTCAGAATCAGCATAAAACCCTCGCCCACGAAACAAACAGATGGCATGATATGCTTCCTTAGCACCTCGATAGCTAAACATCAGAACCGATAGGTAAACATCAGAAAACTAAGAGACCAACATCTTCGGCACTCAGTACTCACTCCTCTCTGAATCATGGAGAAGGTTCCTGGGGGAAACTCTAGACAACAAACTCACCACATATAAATTCCATATAAATTAAAACTTCTAAAGCATTACGGTCTCTAAACAGCTCGTTCGTAAAGCATATGGGGACTTAATTCCAAAATGAGGGTCTTCCTTGTCCTTAAAGATCTTTCAATGACTGTTCGGTGTCGGCAATAAATGTAGGTCGCTTTCCATGTGGGTAAGAAATATCTCCCTGAATTGAGCGGATCAGTGTACCGACGAGGGAAGACTGGAAAATTGTGAGGAAAATTTGCAACCCCTATGCCATGAAATGGGCCATTTTCACCCTGCAGCCATTCAATTCCGACGAAACCCCTCAAGAATCCCAAAGTAAGCGCCTCAGTTCATGTCTGTTTTCGGGAACTCGCCAATTTATTTACAGCTTTAAATTTTCCAGAATTCGTTTTTCCTCTATTCGCCAAAATCACGTGTCATATCTCACATGCCCCAAATACTCAACATCCGCTCTGAAACACACTTCGTTGGAATCAGCTTTAAGTTAGCTGTTTGAAGTCAGGAAGACAGGTCCCTCTCAAGTTGTCCTGATGTTCAGCAAAAAATATTTTAATAGCGTCTTAAGTTACAATGTTCCTCGTTGTGTTGTATACAATTCGTTATGCTTGTTTGATTTTTTTTCTGAAAAGCAAGACTACGGACTAGAAAATACAGAATACATAAAACAGAATAAAAAAAGGAATAAGAATTTATATTTTTTTAACCATTCTAATAAATCATAAGACTCGTGTGCGTGCGGAATAAGTTTTTCTGATCCACGATGTAAATACTATCACTGTACACAACAGAGTCAAGTTCTGATACTTGAGTTCTAAGCTACTGTCAGGATAGAGTCCTTGTAATTTTTTTTAGCTTCAAACTATTCAGTTTTCCGAATAACAGAAAATATACCCTCAATGCACAAAAAAACTATGTGGACATTTAGGACTTTTTTTGCCACAAAAAAAAAAGATATCATTCCCTTGATGCAATTCAGTCCATACAAAAAAGTCCTTGAGAGACCACAATCGTTAACTTGAAATAGCAGGTAAATGCACGTTGACCTTTTTACGGTTTTGCGAAAGTCATTGATACTGAAAGCCATTCGAACACAATTATCTTGATTAATGATACTTTTATGTTCCGTGTGGTCATTTGGAGGAAAAAGTTTTTCTTACCATAAACAGGGTGTATCTATCAATTTTGAGCAGTAGTCTGTGGAGAAAATTACGTCGCTCAATAACACAGGGAAATTATTGTGAACGTTGCATGGATTCGTGCATTGTGTGCTGTTCCTTCGGTTTGTTCGAATTTGTATAAAACATTCGTACAGTACGTAGAAACGTTTTTCTGTCGCTCACCATGTCGTGTCTTAGAAAATAAATTGCGGCAAGGTCACACACAAAGTATGAAAAATTATTGCCCCTTGTTTTACCTTCTTTGTAAAATTTTTCTATGGGTAGGTAGGTAGTTGCTCTAATTTTTTCTGAAATGACGTAAATGCTTACAATCTCCTAAGTAACATTGAATATGAAATTTTCATAGTCTCGAACTGTTGGCTCATGGAATAAAATCATAGTTTACATACCTAGAAGCATATACAAATGCGTGCTTTCAAAAATTTCCACATTTGGCAGGTGTTGCCAATATTATTCTTAATATTCAAAATGGCAAACTCCCTTAAATCTTGCCCAAATGTTACTATTTTGAAGAATTCAAAATGCTACTGCGAGAATAATTTATGTTTTGAATTTCAAAGTTGCTCGTCTCTTTGAGTCATTTTTCTTTCCGGCCACGTTCAGGCAAGGATCCTTGAAAGCAATGAACTAGTGTCCCACAAGGAGGCTAACTGAATTTAAAAAAAGCTTTCATAATAAGATGATAGTTGGACATGTTATGGAAATTTCCGCTACAAAAGAATTACTCATTGCATGGCATTCTTCTCTGTATATATATTGTCGGTTGCAAGGAGCATGGTTGTGTCTATACCTTGATGGTACAATGCTGGAATATTTAGATTCCACCAACACTGTTAAATGCACTGACACAGTGATTAATGTCAGTTGCAAACTTCCTTACTCAGCGACATGCTTAACAGCTAAAAATTTCCTTTTTGAAAGGACTTTCTCAACAAGGAGTGTTGTATGTAAAATGTTTATGAGTGATTGATGTCAGCTTAGTGAGGTATAGTTAATTACATTACAAGTTAACTATGCTTAACTATATTTAACTATGTTAAATTAATATCGAAGTAAGTGAACATTATGTTTCTTAAAAAAAAAATATGCTTTCAATATTTATCGTAAAGTTGTGGTAACCAAAAGACTGGGTTGATCGTAGATCGAACAGTAAACATGCACAACGCGTTGTTAAAAAACGTTCCTTGTATATATGAAGCTCTTAACGATTAAGTAAGGTAAACATTTTGAGAGTTACGTTTCATTTATATAGATTCGAAAATTTTATATCAATTACTTAACTTAACCTAATGCCTGTCTTACAAGTCAGCGTCATACCAGAGCGGCAGCGTCAAACCAGAAAAAGCGTGAAACCAGAATGTTTGCTGATAGACAAAGAAAGCAAGAAGTCTAGACGACTATTTTGACTCCAAAGTGACAGGACATAATATCCTTTGTGAAATTTGTCGGCTTTGATATTTTACGCACATAACGGGTGATTTTTTAAGAGGTTGAGAACTTTTTTAAAAAAAAAAAACACAAAAAATTCGAAAAAATTAATGAAATATTTATTTGAATCGATAGTTTGAACTTTGCAATTTAATGTTTAAAGATAATTTCATGCAAATGTTGACCGCGGCTGCGTCTCAGGTAGCCCATCCGCTGAGTCCAATTTTGGCTTACTCTTTCACACATATCGGCCGGTATCTCACGAATGAATGCATGGATGTTGGCTTCCAGTGCGTCAATCGAAGCGGTCTTGTCCCTATAGACATTAGCCTTGACAATGTTTTCTTCACTACGCACAGTACGTAAACGTGTTGGTGGTTTAATGTCCAACAAAGTAAATTTGGTGCGAAATTTGGTTTACAATCTTCCGAATAGACTGCTCAGAAGGTCGAGAATGCCGACCATAAAATGGAAGCAGCGCGCGATGAACATTTCGAACCGAGCACGAATTTTGATGGTAAAATTCAATAATTTGCAAGCGTTGTTCATTTGTAAGACGATCCATGGTTAAATTGCAAACCAAACTGAAGCTGTTTGACAGTAGCCCAAGGTACTAAACACACGTCAGCTGTCAAAACCAGTGTTGCCATAACCAAACCAGCTAAAAAATCACCCGTTAGATGGTTTATATAAAATTAAGACAAGTATTAACTTCAGCAAAAAAGAATTTTCATCAGAGTGTCACAAAAACAAAAGTCAAATTAATCGTCGACCCCGGCGGGGGTTTTTTAAGATTTTCGAAATGGTCAGCATGCTAGGAGGCAATTGTGTCAGTATTGTGAATCACCCCTTACATTGGCACTGAAATAAATTCAAACGGCAATTCGCCCGACTATGTCACGTGCTCTCTCGCACTTGTTGTGAAACAGCCTTTAAGCGCATCAGAAAACTCTGTCACAACGCACGAGGAGGAGGGATCGAGAAAAATATTTTTAAGGGATTTTTACAATGCCATATGCGCAGAGTTTTAGTAATTTTGTGTTATTTCAGAGGCAGCCCGGGAGACTCTAAAAATTGGCTGCAAGGTCAACGGAAGCTGAGGGAAGCTAACGTAACCATTCTAACGTTCCATGAAAAACTAACCACTCGTATTATTGTCGACCATTTAAAAACATGTTTTTTCTTTTAAAAAGCTATTTAATTTAGTATAAGAAAAATGATAAAAATGATTTAAGTTAGGAATAGAACTTATGAAATAACTTAGCGGTCCGTTCAAAAAAAAAGGACCCCTTAAGGTATCACTGTGTCGTCGCGTCGTCCGTCTGTCAGTAATTCAAAAACTTTTTAACCTTCATAAATTGGTATTCCTGAGTAAGAGAGGGTTAACTTTCTTACTTTCTTGGGCAACTTTATGTCGGTGCATTTCCCAGAGGCCCACGGTACCAGGCGGCAGAATGTTATTTTTGTGATCTTCTAACTCAGCACAACAAATTTGTGAAGATTAAAAAGTTGTTGAAATCAGTAAAAAAAAATATCATCAGCTCTTAGACTATAAACAAATTTAGAACTTTCATGATAAAATTTCGAAATATTTCGAAGTTCAAAATAATATCGAAAAGTTTTTGAGAAATTAGGAATTGAAAATATGAGCCCGTTTTCAACCTGTTTCAGCCGATATAAAGCAAACTAATAAAGTAACGGTAGTTTAAGTAGATTCTCTTATCGAATTTTGGTTATACTGTTTTAAAACTGCAGTTTTGACATATTTTCCAAAAAAAAAAACGTGAAAAAATGTTGTCCCCACAACTATCTCCGATGCCGTAAGGCCAAATGATTTGAAAAAAAAAAGTTTTCGGGAAAACTATAGAAATTTTTGAATTTTTAGCAGATTCTGAGATTTAGTTCGAAAAATTCAAAAGCATTTCAAAAATTATTTTTCTTAAAAGTTTTGTATCTTAACAGTAGTACCGATTATAATGAAATTTAGCTTGTATATAATACGTAGGTGATTTCAAAACTTTTAAGTTTTTTGAAAAACTACATTTCTAACTTAAAGTATTAAAAATCCGCAATTATAACCGATAACTAAGAAACCTGTGTAAATAGTATTGGGCAAAAATAGCCGTTGCTGACGAAAACTACTTGGAAATAAAAAAAAGCCTAAAGGTAGTCAAAACTAGTGGGTAAGTGCAAGAGTTTGTGTAACAAAGTTCTACATGCCCGACCCTATTTACCATGTAACATCAAATTTAAAAGTTTTTTAGGCCGAATTCATATTCTGTATCTCAACTATTTGTATTGGCCACGCCCTCAAAAATGTGTTTTGGCTAAAAATTGAAATCAATTAATTCTTATCTCGTAAGAATCATGAGAGATTTTGTTAAAAGCGAAAATTATTGCTTAAAAACAGTTTTTTTTTCTGAAAACGCCCCCTACATGTGCGTGGATCTCATTATCTACTTTGTATGTAACAAACTAAGCAGTGTGTAATTTCTTTAATATTTGTCAGATATTTTTTTCTCGAAAAATTTGCAGATTTTTTTTTCCGAGAAATCAGGTTTTTAGAGATCTAACATGTTGAGACCTTTGCACGATATGTTTAAGGCTTCCTTGCAGTGATTGAACAAAGTCAACTGGTGCATTCAGGAAATTTAATATGTTCCTCTTGACATCTTTTCTGTGGAACATCTTGACATCTTAACTGGAAGATTCCATCCAAATCTCCAGCACTCTTAGCCACATTAAAAAGCCAGATGGAAACTGGACCATGTCCAGTAAGGAAACTCTGGACCTGCTCATGGCAGGGACAATGTACTCTGAAATAAACCACAATAGAGTTCAATACAACTACCCGAGGATTTTGTCACACCCAAGATACAGTGGTCAGTGCATAGCTTCATCCCATACAAATTACCTGGAGTCGATGGCATACTACCGGTGGAACTCCAACAAGGTCTCAGAATACTGAATCCTTGGCTCCACACTATTTTCAGGAGTTGCTTAAACCTTGCATGTACACCCAAATCCTGGAGGAAAGCCAAAGTATTGTTCACACCAAAAGCTGGTAAGATCTCCCATGCAACTCCTAAAGACTTTCGTCCAATCAGCCTTTCTTCTTTCTTATTAAGGACCCTAGAAGGACTGACCGACGCCCACATCAGAAACAGCATAGACAGCAGTCTTCTCTCGAGCTCCCAACACGCGTACTGCAAGGGAAAATCGGTAGAGACCGCCTTACACTCGTTGGTTAGCATCATTGAGAAATCCTTTGAGAACAGCGATTTCATTTTAGTATCATTCCTTGACATTGAAGGAGCCTTCAACAGAAGCTATTCTAGCCTTCAGCTGCACTCCTCAAGTTGAAGGTTGACAACTATCTCTGCAATTGGATCGAGGAAATGCTTAAAAGCAGGCTCGTCCATGCCGAATTGGGGAGTTGTATAGCCGACAGGTCCGTGTGCAGAGGCACCCCTCAGGGCGAGTACTATCGCCACTACTATGGCTACTCGTAGTTAACGAACTACTTTTGATCCTAGAGAAAAACTCCTGAAAGTCATAGCTTATGCTGACAATATTGCAAAAGCGGTAACGGGCCAGTTTCTCCCCACTGTTAGGGATTTAATGCGATTTGCTCTAAACAAATTAGCTAGGTGGACGGATAGTGTCGGTCTCGGAGCGAACCCGGCAAAGACTGAACTAGTACTGTTCACAAGAAAATATAAAATACCTCCCATAGCTCCACCAACACCGAAAGGCGTTTAATAATTGTTACTTGCGGATCACGCTAAATGTCTGGGGGTTGTATTAGATAAGAAACTCAGTTGGAAACTGAACATACAAGACCGTGCAAGAAAGGCCTCTTTTGCCTTGTACTCCTGCAGGAAAATCCTAGGCCCCAACTGGGGACTCCAACCCGGGATTGTGCACTGGATATACACGGCAGTCGTTAGGCCCATATTTATGTACGGAGTACTAGTCTGGTGGAAGGCACTACACAAGAGTAGCAATATCGCTATTTTAAAGAAAGTTCAAAGACTATCTAGTATTTATATCACGGGTGCTCTTAGAACCACCCCTTCGGCTGCGCTTGACATAATGCTCCATCTTCGTGCCGTTGACATCTTCGGCATAGTGATAGCAGCGAAAGCAGCACTTAGGCTGAGGGAATCCTTGCAATTGTCTCGTGACAACATGGGACATGCTAGCATCCTGAATGGCCACAACACCATACTTGGTAACTCGGACTATGTTGTCCCATATCTAGACTTCAATGTCGAATTCCAGACCAAATTTAAAAGCAGAACCGCTTGGGAGTCAGGTGAAGTCTTAAATGCATCTGCAATAGAAATCTACACAGACGGATCGAAAACAGCACTTGGAGAAGGATCAGGAGTCTTTTCCAGTACTTTTGACCTATGTATCTCCAAGCGTCTGCCGGATCACTGTAGTGTCTTTCAAGTAGAAATTACAGCTGTTCGTGAAGCTGCGGCATGGCTTTCATTTAACCTAATAAACTGCAGCGCTATTGTTTTCTACATGGACAGCCAAGCTACAATAAAAGCCTTGGAATCGCCAACGATACGATCCAAGTTGGTAAAGCAATGCCGCGAATCTCTAAACGAGATTGCTTTGCTGTCAAGTACGACGTATCCCTGTGCTGGGTTTCAGGCCACAGGGATATTCCAGGCAACTGCCGAGCCGATGAACTAGCTAAAGAAGGTGCTAGCGATTGTAGCCCTCCAACGTTTTATAGTCGCATTTTAACGTAAGCCTTACCAATAATTAACTTTCAACCTGTCAACCTGGTATTTGTCAAAATTTCTTGTCAGATCATTTTGTTAGTACAAATTGTTGTGTTCTTTTGGTTTTAGATACAATTGACCGCGAAGGCTTTTATAACAGCATTTCTTTCAAGTTACTTACTTCTTTCTCTCCCGTACTTTTTGCGCAAAGCCTTAAAAAAGGAGACAGTTAGTTAAACTTTCAAACATTTCACGAATCGTCACCACAAGCAACTACTTTCAAAATTATCGCAATGTAGCATTACGGCCCGCGTTTTAAATAATGTCCTTCTCTGACATTAAAATAAGGTGTCACTGCATAAAAAATTTAGGAAGGTACCCATATGTTGTAACTCACAATCGGCTTTCATTGCTTTCATATGTCGACAGAAGTACCACTCCTGTCTGACCTCTGTATTCGTGCCACAACACAATACATCCGCTAGTATGGCAGGATTTATTCGAGGTACTGAATCTTTTTAAATTTTAATGAGATTTTGAGCAATGCTCCCTATAAACCGACGTTAAATTATTAATGTAACCATTGTAATGAAAGGAACCCCAACCAAAACAATGTTGAAACATGAGACATTTTAAATTGAATGGATGTATGTATATTCTTCCAAAAAAAAAAAAACTGGACAGCTGTACCTAATGCTTTAAATTCTTTGTTTTGAAGGACAACGGGTTGATTGGCCAGCTTTAAGGAGATTTTAATTTTGCAATAATTTTGGCGTATTTGTGTGTAAGGTCACAATATAATGTATCTAAATATAAAGCATCTTCAGCAATTTTAGACTAGATGTTTAGCCTGTTTAATAACAGCATCAGGGTACCGTACATGTACCGAACTTTGTAGACTGTAAGTACGTCAGGTAAAAAATAAGTGGTTGGTCCTAGTTTATTTTTCTTTGTTTCTTTAGACAACTTAAAATTAAATATTCCGTAAAAAAAACGATGTTTTACTTTTTTGGTAATCAGTGCTAATTTCTGTCAGTGCTAATTTATTCAGGCTCAGGACTTGTGTGTGCTTGCGGCTTTTATAATAGAATTCAGAATTCCCTTTCTCTGAAGTTGAAAGAAAAAAGGATGAGCCTGTAACACACAGGATTATCATTGCCTTTTTAAGTTCCTGCTAAGTTGTGGGAAAAGTTTTTATATCATTCGAATTTTATGTATATCTGTCTGTAGTAACCAGGGCTGGTAAGAAATTTTACAATATCCAGAAAATCGTTAAAAAATGGTGAACATGTCGGTGATTGTATTGTTTAGACCATCACACGCAGATAATTTTTTCTTTTGTTTCAACCTCTTTAATTTTTCTTAGTGCCTGTTTTCATTTAGTTGATCCTAACCTGATGTGTCAGAATTACTATGGTGAGGGGAAGCGCCAGTGTGGTGGCCACCGTTCAACCTCCGTTTTATTTTGAGAAATAAAATTTGGGTTAGGTTAGGATCAACCAAATGAAAACAGGCACTTAGACTTACAGCGTTTCCTTTCTTTTACAGGAGCAGTTTTTTTTTGCAAGATATTTTAATAAGTCTGGCACTTGTAATCTAATCTTCTAGTTCAAGTTTGACTCTTTATTGAAGATACAACCCTACGCAAGTTTTTCAATAAAGTTTAAAACATCAAAGGGGGATTTCCTGTGCCGCCAAAACGTCTCTTTCAAGGCTTTTATATACTTCAGTCTTTCAGTTTGGAAAGCATTTGGACATTTACACCGATTTCAAAAATACACAAAAATAGCACTTGTAACAATTTCGGATAACAGAGAGCTTATAAACGTTAAGAATCCGAGGCTTGTTTCTGCTTCGTGACTGGTGTTTCTTTACGTGGCCGGAAAGTCACCCCGACGGCACGACCCCCAACCTGGAGGACCAGATCCTTTGCTTAGCTCTAAGGACGGAGAGCCGGATAGCCCGCTCCTTATAGGCCTGAGCTCCGAATACGTCATAGTAGCCCATATAAGGTGTTCACTAAGTAGTTCGGCCTGACTGGAACTATGGACGCCACCGTTGATTCCATCTGGGGAATTCCTCCGCTGCCGTCCGGATGCAAGGAGAAGAGCCTTAGTGGGAACACTCCTCCCCCCCTCTCTCGTCTGCTACCTCCAACATCCTTCCAAAGGGGTTGGAACCCAATCTCCAGTTGAGGTACTAGGCACCCGGTGTTCACCACGGGGAGGTGAGAGTAGGAGTTGATAGACAGAGGTGGGTTTAGAAAACCTGTAGATGCTTGTATCCTCTTGAGTGCACATGTCTATCCTTTGACCACCTAAAAATATGTAACAAACAGACAAGCGAATATTTGCCCTTTAGGCATTGGGGGTCAACAATTCAACAGTATCATAAACTATGCGACAAAACTTAACATGGGGCGGGGTATCGTTCGCTTCACCTCCCCTAGTGGGTGTGGCGTCAATTTAATTGTAATTTTTTAAATGCATTTTATAAAACACTTTTGTTCCAAATAGAGAAATAATAAATTGAGGTATTATGTAGAAAATGACCAACATTTTGTTAACACAAGATTTAGAGGCGAAATCAAAGAAAAATCTTGAATTTTCTAGATAAACGCGAATTTCGGCAGGCTCTAAGCCTCATTTGGGTAAAAATATGAAAGTAGAACTAGCTCATAAGGTATCAAGCTCAAAGTATAGATTTCGTTTTGAAAAATTTTGGGCCACGCCCTCTTTTGGGACTCAATCTTAGAAAAAAATCGAAAAAAGAGAATCATGCTTGCGTGGAAATATCTATGCTATTCTTATAAGCATACAAAAAGTGTGGTCAGACCACGCCCTTAAAAAAAAAACCAAATCAAAAAAATACATACAAAACTATACATAATTTTGTAACGATCTAAACGTTTATTCACCTAGACATTCCTTTGATGCATTCACCTAGTTTAGATGTTATTTTGCGTGGCTTTAATGGGGCACGTTTCTTCAAATTCCTTATTAACAATCGAAGTTATGTCTTATATTGACATATTAGTGTCAGTGAAATTACTGATCCTTGTGAGACTTTTAAAGTTATGATTTCTAATCTTGTTTGAGAACTCATTCCAGTTGGTTTTTCTTGGATTGTGGAATATTTCTGTTCTCCGTTTGGCTTTCAAGATGTCAAATTCGAGAGTAGATACGGGGGTCAGAAAAGGTATTGAATTGTTTAAGGAAAGAGTATCTAGTACCGTAGTGAAGATCCATGGTTCTTAAAGAAGGTCGAAGGCTTCTATTCTCTGCGGTGGAGGTGAACTAACAAGTTGGCGCACGCTGCCTTACTGAAGCATGAAGCATGAAGGTTTAGCTGCAGGACCTTCATCAGTTGCTCTTGCTGTTGTTGCCGCTGTTGGGTTGCTGGCTGGTCGTCACCACGCCGATTCTTCCCGATCACTCGTACATTGGCTTAAGCCTACCTTCAGCCTTCCGGGAGTTTGACCATTGTCTAGTTCTTTAAGAACACTACAATCTTCTGCTCGGCAAGCGTTGGCTCTTTCAGTTCCACTATCTTCCAGTCTTCTGACGGATAGCCTCAATTGAGTTTCTTGAGCATTTTCAAAAGGCACCTTTTTGGTATTGCCGACCGGTACAAATATCCTTTCCGACGATGCTGACGGCAGATCTTTGTTTTCTACCAAACAAAGCGCCTTCCGAAAGATGGGACATTATATTCGCTTTGAGTTTAAGTCAGTTCAGCGTCCAATCGTTATCACACAACCCCTTATAGGGGACAAACTAGCCCATGATTCCCTATTGGAATCCAGTTGCAACCCTTAGATTATCGCAAGGGTTAAAATGGATCCTGCCTGCCGTAGATGTGGGGTTTTTTTGCCTTCAGCTTTGACAGAGGAAATTTACCATCTGGCCTTACTCTTTACTGTCCGCCCGTAAGAGGTGTCAATAAGGATTTTTTATACTTCTTAACCCACTAGGGCTTGGCTAATTCTATTCGCCTGGAGGTTTGCCCATCTCTTTCCTTGCAGCCGCATGAGAAACTCACACTTCCAGGTTTGTCTGGATTTTGGCAGTTAGAGGAGGGCTAAGTGCCCGCAAGTAACTGCCCTGCGACTCGGGTGAACGGCAACATCACTGGAAAAGAAGAGAAGGGCGAGATGCCTGCAATCGGCTGCTTTAGATCTGCCAGCGAGATTCTTTTGGCAAGGCAGAGGAAAGCGAGGTGCCCGAAATTACGTAGTTCCGTCGTAATTCGTATTCCGTCTTACTAATAATAATTTCATTTTTGATGGTAAGCTTTGCTTAGAAGACTAAAGGAGATATAAGGTCGTGCTAAAGGAGGTATTAGCTGCTTCCCCCATGGGCTCAGATACCACATCCATCTTTTCCGTTAAACTGTGAGAAATTTCCGCTTCATAGGCAGTGGCCCGTGAATGGAGTTCCACTTGATCAGTTGGCATCGGAGAGCTGCCGGGTGTTGGCCTCGCAATTCTCTTAATCTCATGACCAAGCAGTACCTGGCCACTGCTAGAGGATTCCTTCATAGCTCCTTTGACGTGCACTAAAGACTTCCTTGCACTACTTCCTGACAGCGCACTCCCAAAGCAGTTGGAAGAGGAGCTGTGAATATCCTTAATTCTTTCTCTCAAGCATGATCACTGCTGTCTCCCCGAATCTGCTGTATCTGTGCTGGATCTCTCCATTCCACCCAGACCAAAGAGAAGTTTCTTTTTGGGCTTAGGGGGGTCTTTTGAAGCTCTTCAGTGTCTTCTTCAAGATGAATAGATTTTTTATTGTTATATATTTTGGAGACAACAACCATGGCCGGGTTGTTGTCTACAAAAAAATTTAGGTCGCCTTGTATGTGAAGAATGCAACACACACGGCATACATATTTGCATGTAGAAGTTGGCCCTTGTTCAGCTCGAGCTGTAGTGCCATTCTATTTTATTATACCCACCCGACCCAGGGTATATAAAGTTTGATGTTAGGTTGTAACGCAGTAAAATAATCACCGTAGACCCCTAAAACCTTTTAGAGATATGAATGGGACCGAGAGGAGAATCGATTAAGCCATATCCGTCCATCCGTCCGTCCGTCCATCCATCCGTATGTAAACAACTTTTAGGCCTTAAATTTTAAGGTACAGAGCTGAAATTTTGTGGGTTGGCTGGAAGTCCATTGGACCAGATCAAGTTTGAAAATTAGCCAAATCCTCTCTTAGACACGCCCACTACAGGCCTGTATGTGCGACCATCTCTAAATTTAAAAAATACTTTTTCTAAATTTTAGCTGTGTCAGAATAGTGTTAGCGCATTCATTTTTGGTACGTAATATTGCCTTGTAATTGTCTTTGAAGTGGCCAAAAAATGTTAGCCTTTACATTGACAACGCCTACTTTTTTAAGGGATTTCAGTTTGAAATGGCTGTTTTTCAATAAATATATATGAAATTTGACTAAAAATTGTATGACAAAAGTTGTAAGCATTTTCTAGCTTTCATGGGTAAGTACTATGTGCCTCCGCCCACTTTTGTGGGCGTGGCGTTAAAAAAAGTGATTTTTTTAGTTAAAAAGGCGGATTCTTAGACCGAAATGTATGCAACCAACTAGTATCAAGCTTCAACAGTTATATATTTGTATCCCGCCCACTCTTTGGAGGCGTTGCAGTTTTTTTTGGTATGGTCGTGGATTTTGCAATCCGTCGTAGATGGACTGAAACTTTTGCATACGCACTGTTGCCTTTTTCCCACTTTTTTTTTTATTTTTTTTAGTTTCTTTCAACAATGTTCAATGTACAACTTTTTGAGCATTGAAGATTGTTTTTTACAACAATGTTTACCGTACAACTAACTGATCTAATTTTAAATTAAGAAATTAATTTAAAAAATTTGAAAAAATATTCCAGAATTTCTAAGATATGACTGAAAACATTTTTTTTTATTGACTGAAAACATACTTATAAAGGTAGAATTTTTTATAACTTCGGGCCAAGTTATATGCCGTCGGGCAAACTTTACAACATAACTAACAAGGGCAAACCACTCAATTATTAAGATAAAATGTATTAAAATTTTGAAAAAAAGCCTTGAGTAGTTTCAAAAGTCGTTTAATTTAATTTAAGTTTTTTTAATTTTTAAACATGTACGGTGTGGTGTTAACTTCCGATTATTGTTTTACATATTGCTTGATTTGTGTATCAATCCCTATTATGGTCAAAAGTTTCCAATTCCTCTTACGAGATGTTAAACCTTAGAAGGGTAGCTAGTTCCTTGATCGTGAGTATTCAGAAAGGACATATATGAAGTTTTACCTTATTATGTCTTACCCTCCTTATAATATATTTTAAATTGGATTCTAAAATATATTTAATATTTAGTATTTAATTTTATGAAAAACACTCTTAACTAAAAAATAATAAATACTCGTTAAATACTTTCAATTGGAAGTTATTTGAATTTTACTGTCTATCCAAAAAGGATAATGATCCGGATACCTGTTTCTCCAAGTGCGTATTTAAAATAACTCAACTTTCACTCAAAGCTCACCCCGACATAGCGAAATAGAGTTGAATATTACTCAACCAGAATCCTTCCTAAAAGAGTGAGCTTTCGAACAGGTTCCACAAACTCTGCTGCTGCTACCACGGTAGAGTTTCGTTAAGTTATATCTCTCTGAAAAGCTTCCGAAAACGTATTTACTGTGATTTGCTACGCGACATCTAACGCATTTTTCAGGAAACTTCACCAGAAGTGCAGGAGCTTGAGGTGAATTCCTGGATTCACCTAAGTTAAAATGGCCTTAAGTTCTTAGTCATATAAGGACGATAAGCTCTACTCTGTTTATCATATCACACTATCTTTTTGCACATTAAGTAGGGTGTTACTTTAAAATTCCCTAAGCTGTGTCACTGTAGTCCGAATTCAACTCAAAAATCCTTTAAAAACATTCGTCTCTTCTGTCAGGTATTAGGTGGTCATAACACCTATACACCTGTACCATTAAAGGGGCGTTAAATGGCCCCTCAGTATCCTCTTACATCTCACGAACTCTTTATTGTCAGCACATGCTTAACGTCGTGTTATCGTCCAACAAAAAAAAAGGTCAACGCTTTTGTGAGGTCCCTACAAAAAGGACACCACAATACATAATCGGGGCTATCCCTTTAAATTAATTTGATAAATGCTTCCTAAGCTTCTCAAGTATAGACGATTTTGGCTTTTACGATTTCGGCTCACTGATGCACAATAAATAAATAAATATAAATGTATTTACGTAGGCATATGAAGAAAGGATATGTAAATGTTTTTTTTAGGCAAATTAAGCTGCTTCATATTATAGGGGTTGCTAGAGCCTGCTGGATATTAATGTAGATTCATTTGTTTTATTCGATATAGCTATACCTACTTATCTTCATTACATTAATTGATAGCTATAGTACATCATTCTTACGAGGACACAATTCAACACAAAAAAAAAAATCAAAGAAGGGGTCATAGCTGATGATCAACCAAGATGAAGTGGAATTTTACAAGCCGGGTTGTTTATGCACGAACATTTTTATTACATTCCAATTTTTATCGCCGATTTATTTACTTTTTTATGTCCCATCGAATGTGTTTGGGTGTCAATAAAACTTCATTGCAATTGCTGTGTTTCGAACCTATTTTTTATGGAATATTAAAATTAGAATTAAGCACCATCCTACCCACTCCACATCAGATTGGGACATCGCAGTCTTCTACGAGGGACAATAAAAAAGATTCCGGAAGATTTCTTTCAATTTTTTTTTCGTTTATCCTTCTTAAGGCAAAAAAATAAGAACTGAACTTTGTGTTGGAACGAAATTTAATTGAATGTAAGCTTCTTAGAAGTGAAATGCAGAAAAAAATTAGATTTCTTTAAATTCAATGTGACAAAAGAAAAATTGATATAAATGTCCTTCCAAGCTTTCCGTAGTTAAAAGTAAAGCTTTTTTTGAATTTTTATTATGAAAGTTATTCAGAAGTCGTGTTGTGTAAAAGCAAGCATAAAAAAATAGTTTCAAATATTTTAAATTTTAGAGTGCACAAGATCCCGGATGTCCCAAGTTGGGTGACTAAAGAAGAGTAAAGTCGCATGGTTACAAACGCTTGGCTGAAGAAAGGAAATGCAATCCTTCGGTATAAAATATTGTGCCCAACTTGTCAGCCTTTTAAAGGGTCCACAATATTTCAAGTGAATCAGTTTTAACTTCCTTTTTAACAAGATTAGTTTATTGCATTAAGTCCTAAGCTACGGCTTGGTCTTTTAAAGCTTCGGCTATTGAACATTTTCGATGTATGTTGATCCGAAAGTTTTTCAGCTTCCCTTTTCGCGTCCTGTCACCACGGAAGATAAGGATTGGGGGCTCATAAGAGTTCCAAGTTGCTGACGTTAGCTTTTGCTTTCTTACCTTATTTCTTACGAGTCGCGCCCCGTTTGTAAATAGCATCAGAATTAATATTCAAAAGGTTTTTCAGTTTATTTGCTTTTTACGTTCGCTTTACGGTCTTCACAATTTAAATGCACAAAATCAACTTAACTCTCCAGGTCATTTTATCGATCTCTTATAAGAATCAACCATAAATTGGTTGCGAACGTGGAACTTCGTAGCAATTACTACATTTTTTCTCCACATCACATCGCCCCTCTCTCAGCTTTGTTTGTCCCGACAAAGAACATCATCACTGCTTTCATAGACTTGGTGATCGACATGGACAATTTTTTCTTCTACTGTTGGTCCTCGTTGGATTCGAGGGATAACGTCATTATTGCGTCTAGGTGGTAGGCAATCTCATTTGCAGTCCTTCTGCAGTTTGGGCAGTTTTTCCCACGAAATTGCAACTGGACTCATATCGTCATTTCCTGCGTGAATTTTTTTTTTAACTCACATGATAAGAAATGTTGCCTTAGAATACTTCCAGTTTTCTTTTAGTTTTTTAACCTAGAATTTTCGAAATGCTTCGGGGGCTGTTTAAAAACGTCTAGTCTGCCTTGGCTGTCTTAGAGAAAAATCCTGCGTCCTTAATCCTTATCCTTAAGCTTGGAGTAAGCTGTTTTTATTTCAGTAATTTCTTCTCCTCCCTTTTTTTAGCATGCTTTAATCCTATCGCGCAACTCTAGTTTCCTACTGTTGCCTTATTTGCAATGCGTCAACCGTAGCGGTTCATCTTTCCGCAGATTTGTCATATCGTACCAAGAGGCATCCCAACAAGGGTGTTTGGTATCCTTTTTCAGCTACTTATACTACATTGCAGATATTATTTGGAAGCTGCAACCACACATTCTTTGAATCTAAGTGGCCTTTAAGCAGGGTTCATTGGGCAGTTGAGAGTACTTTATGATCTCGAAGTTTTTTATTTCAAACTTCCGAGGTGGTAGAAGATTCTGCTATTTGACTCTGGAAATAAAACTAAGAAGCGTTGAGAGGGAATTATTGAACCTCAAGAATTCAAGAATTTTTTTTTCCTCCAGGGGCGGTTGGTACCTCATGCTAACAGATTTTATTGCGAATTACAACCACACCTTTCTTTTAGTATAAGGCGCCTCGCAGCTTATGAGAGAGATTTTCATATACTCGTATTTTCGAATTCTTACAGGTTGCTGCTTCTAGGTCCTGAAAATTAAAGTTCTGCACTGTTTTGGTTACCAAGAAGCGTTTAGAATAATTGTATACCTCTGGCATTTAGGACGTTTTTTTTCCCCGTAGGAAGCTAAAAGTCTATCGTCTATAGAGACGAAACTAAGTCCATACTCAATAGCAGTGACCGATTTGCAACAGCTGATCCCACGTCTCCTCACAGCCTTTATCCTTGCGTCACTGCTGTCAAAACATATTTTGCTTTTTCAACCACTTCTGTGTACTGGCTCTAAAGCATCCATTACAAGTAAGCATCGCTTAAGATGGAAGTCCAGCTCTGCCACTGATCTCAGTTCAGTATCTAAATTGGCGATCAACCCCTGCGTCTATCTATCTTTGTTGGAGTAGTTCCATACATTCAATTTATTCTTGGCATTCTTCTCGGATGCTTTTGGAGGGATTCCCGGCTCGTTGCTATGCAGCCTTGTCCTGGCGGACCGATGTTTTCTTTTAGCTTTTGAAATGAGAGGTCTATTGCGTTCACTTCAACCACTCACGCGACATCGTATGAGGTTTTTTTGGAAGTCGCAGCATACTCTTAATGTAGGTATTATGGTTCTGTAGAAGGTCTTGTTTTTCGACTTTATGACTTCGTTTTCATTGTAGTAGTCCACATTAAAAAGCCGTATAGAATCGATGCCGCAACTCTTACCAACACAGGTTTCTTCTTTTGCCATGATCCTCCTATATTTGGCATGATCTTTGCCAGGACGGCTATTTATACCCTACCCAGTTTATATTAAGTTGAATAGTTTGTAACGCAGTGAAATAATCACCGTAGACTCCTCACCCCTAAGACCTTTTAGAGATATGAACGAGACCGACAGGAAAATCGATTAAGCCAAGTTCGTCCGTCCGTTTGTCCGCCCGAATGTAAAGTCCAGGTTTTCAGACCGTGTTGGAAAGTAAGTTGACTGCGCCCAAAGACACGCCAAAGACATTTGAAATTTCAAATTTTCAGGAAAAGTTTGGCCTTCCCTTTGACCACGCCTACTTTTTAAGGAATTTAAACTTAAGATGACTGTTTTTCAATAATTATATGTATATGAAATTCGACTAAAAGCTATGTTTTTTTTTTTTTTTTCCGTGGGTAGGTAAAAACCTTCATAGGCACTATGAGAATCGAACGCGCGTGCTCATAGTAGTGTGAGATTCTTACTCACTAAAAAAACCTCCCAATCTTTGTAAGACTACGACTAAGTTTCCTTAACAAGTAGTTCATGCTTCTGTATAGTAATCGCGTTTGGCAGGCTACCTTCCAACGAAAACACCTGCAATACCGTCACTATGTGCGGTTTCCTCTTACGACGCTAGATCCAACGGTCTTGTTCGTTGTAGTCGGCGTGCAAGATTTGTCTGATCCAGAGTTCGGATTATTTCGTGGTTGCAATGGCCGTGAAGTCGAGTGTGAAGTTTGCGAGCAAAGTTTCTTACTTCGTCGGTCACGGTTGCGATGCCTAGATCTCGATGTAAATCGCTTTTTCTTATATACCATGGAGCATTTACGATTGCTCTTAGTGTCTTATTCTGAAAAGTTTCTAAAATAGATATGTTGCTTGGTTTGGTACAACCCCAAAGTTGTATACCGTACGTCCAAGATGGTTTTAGCACTTGCTTATACAATAGCAGTTTGTTATATACGCTTAGTTTCGAATAACGTCCGATAAGCCAATTCAGTTCTCGTAGCTTGATTTCAAGTTCATCGCGTTTCTTTTTAACGTGTGGCTTCCACTTAAGTTTTGCGTCTAGGGTCATGCCTAAATATTTCGCCTCGTTTGCGTACGGAATTTGTACCGAGTTTATAAATAGAGGTAAGTTGATCACCCTCTTGTAAGTAAAATTTACATGCGTTGATTTTGTCTCATTTAGGAGGATTCGCCAGGCCTTTGTCCATTCGAATATTTTATTCAAAGCGCGTTGGAGTTTTCCCGTTGATAGTTCGACTGTCTTATCCGTAGCGAGGATAGCCGTGTCGTCAGCGAACGTGGCTACAGTCGTTGTCTCTACTTGAGGTACATCTCTTGTAAAAAGTAAAAACAGTGTTGGACCGAGGACGCTACCTTGTGGAACGCCGGCTTGTATTTCTTTGAATTCTGAGTATTCGCTCTCGTATCTCACTCGAAATAGTCTGTTGTCAAGATAAGACTCTAAGAGTTCATACATTTTTTCCGGCAAAACTTTCCGTACCTTATATTTTAGGCCTTCGTGCCAAACTTTATCAAAGGCTTGGGATACGTCAAGAAAAGCGGTAGAACATATCATTTTCGCTTCTAAGGCTTTCTCAATTTCATTAGTTATTCGATAGACCTGGTCAATTGTTGAATGTTTGACCCTAAAGCCGAATTGGTGATCCGGAATCAATCGTCTTTCTTCAATTATTGGTTGCAGTCGTTTGAGCACAAGTTTCTCGAAGACTTTAGATATAATCGGCAGAAGCGAAATCGGTCTATATGATTTTTTGTCGTTCGGGCATTTTCCTGGTTTCGGAACCATTATTACCTCTGCGACTTTCCATTGCCGTGGAACGTATGAAATTCTCATTGATGCGTTTATGATGTAGAGAAGCTTGACTAACGCTCTTTTCGGTAGCTCCTTCAAAATTTCCCCAGTAATTAGGTCATAGCCTGGAGCTTTGTTATTCTTCAAATTTCGGATTGTTTGACGAAGTTCAGACAGTGTCACGGTTTTCATTCGATAATTGTCTAGTTCCGCATTGCGATACAGATCGTCAACCAACGGCCCCCCGTCAAACGGTTTGAATGTTTCTTCTAGATGTTCTGCAAATACATCTGCTTTCTCTTTGTCGC
Source organism: Neoascia interrupta (assembly GCA_947623515.1). Classification (NCBI taxonomy): domain Eukaryota; kingdom Metazoa; phylum Arthropoda; class Insecta; order Diptera; family Syrphidae; genus Neoascia; species Neoascia interrupta. The sequence continues at coordinate 178,671,271 of OX392462.1, forward strand.
TTTTTACCCATTCACCGTTATCTTTTCTTATTGGCGCCGAGTGTACTATGGGCTTTTTAATTAACTTCACGGCTTTCCAAAGTGAATAGTTTGACCCTCTATCGGCAGTCAAGTTTTCGAGGTAGTTGGTAGTCTCGCGACTTTTAAAATCTTGAAGTAAGTGCTTTAGTTTGTTAGATAGCCCATTCAGAATGGTTTTATCAGGAGGAGCTCGAGACAAATGCCACCTTTTTCGAGCCTTTCTCTTTTCGCGTATGAGCTCTTCAATTTCGCGCGGGTAAATTGATCCGCTTTTCCTTACTCCAGTCTTCCGAAAAGAAGTATTGTTCCAAGCAGCGTCTTGAATAGTTCTAACGAGTTTTTCGACTTCGTCTTCTATTTCTAAAGGGGTTGTAAGTGGTACATGTAGAGATACATTTTCTTTACAGTATTTCCTAAAGCCATCCCAGTCGGTGTTGTTATTCGTTAGCCTAGGCGCTCTCTCATTTTTTGCTAGACTTCCGCCGATTTTCAAAACGACTGCCGAGTGATTCGAACAGAGATCATAGCCTTCTTCTACATTTGTGAGGTGGCGGGGAACCCCTTTTGCGATAAAGAAGTCGACAAGGTCAGGTACTTTGTTTCTGTCGGTTGGCCAATACGTTGGCTTTCCCGTCGAAAGGAAAACCACGCCACGTTTCATGCTAGCTTTGAAGAGTACTCTACCTCTTGTTAAATTGCAGCGTGATCCCCAAAAGGTGTTTTTCGCATTAAAGTCCCCGCCGATGATAAAATTTGACCCAAGTAAGTCAAAGAGGGGAGTAAGATCGTCGTCCGCTAGCTTATACTGTGGAGGAAAATAACTCGAGGCAATGTTATAATCTAGGTGACCTATTTTTACCGATACTGAAGTTATTTGCATAGAGTCAAGCTCAATTTCTTCGTTTTTGTAATGCTTAATGCAGTCTTTGATGTAGAGAGAGGATCCGCCTCTCGAATTTTCTGATGGATTATGCGCGTGGTAGTCGATGTAACCTCTAATTTTGGGTCCGGATCCCTTCTTAAAGTGTGTTTCCGATATCAGGCATAGGTCAATATTTTTTTCCCGTAGAAATACTTCTAGTTCGTCGATTTTCTTTAAAAGACCATTTGCATTCCATGTAAGTATGTTAATGAGCTTCATATTCATGATTTGTTATTCGTTTTGCGAGGTTTAAACTCTAGCTCGCTCAGTTTGTCAAATATTACTTGATTAACTTTAGTTTGTTGCTCAAGCTTTTCCAATATCATATTTGAGATACCGAATCTGTTGTGGTAGGTTCTGGAGGTTACCTTTTGTGTGACGCGACTTCAGCGTACGATCTTGGGCCGATGAGTGATGATTTTCCCTTTGTACTTGCACCGGCGACGTTTTCTTGCGGAGTTTGTATATTTTTCCTCGTCAATCTCGTATTTCTGACCGATTTTGGAGTTTTCGGCTTGTCAGCTCTAGAACGGTTTGGGGTTGTGGTCCTATCTACAATATGTTGCTTAACAGTTTCGTGACGTTTTTGTAGCTCTATTGCGATTTCGCAACCTCGGTAGTTCGCCGGGTGACTTCCATTACAATTGGCGCAAGTCGCTGGGGCCTGACTGCTTACGTTGCAATCTTTTGAAAGATGTCCACCGGCGCATTTGACACATCGGCATTCTTTTTGGCAGTACGCTTGAGTATGTCGGAAGCCTTGGCATCGCTTACATTGAGGTACTAGTCTATTGCCCTTTCGCTTGGGCTCAATTTTTACCCTGATATTTAGGATTGTTTTTATTTTATATATTTCGTTTATGTTTTCAATCCTATCGAACGTCAGCATGAAAATAGGAAGACCGCGCTTGACCACGGTGTCTTTTTCTCCTTCCGTACGTTGTTTTTCTTTCTTAAGTATGTTCACGGCATCAAGAATTTTAAAGCCTTGGGCTTGAACATCTTCAACAATTTCTTCCTTCGTGCAGGTTGGGTGAAGTCCCCTAGCGAAAACCCGAAGCGGCTTCTCGAATTTGTTTTCGTAAGTATACCATTGTACATTCTCGGTATTTAATTTTTGCGAAAGTGCGCGATAGGCATCAGAGTCATCGACATTGACTTTCCATACATTATTTCGAAGAGAAATTAAATTATACTTCGTCCCCAGAGTATTTTTTAAGATATTTCGCAGCTTTCCGTAGTCTGCGACCCCAACGACATTTATTGCAGGCGGTCGGCGAATTTTTTCTTCAATTTTCGCTGTCGCTTTTTTTGACACGGTTGGTGTTTCATCGTGTTTATATACGGCCTCAACTACTGGCGAAGACCCAATTTTTCGTTTTTTGGTAGATCTTTTCTTGAGAGCCGGATTAGTTTCACGTGCAAGCTCTTCTTCGTCTGTCACGTATTCGCTTTGACGCTTCGGCGTGTCCTCACGTTTTGTAGTATCACGGGGATTCCTAAGAGCCTCGTTTTCTTTTCGTAACGAATCTACTTCATTTTTGAGCTCATGGTAGAGACGTTCCATATCTTTAAGCTTAGCGCGGAGTTCGTTGTTTTCCGCTTCAAAGCATTTAGTTTTCGCTGAGTCCCGATTAACCGGCGGACTTCCTTTCCCGGAGGTGATCGAGGTACCCTTGGTTTCTTCATAAAGGGATTTGAAAGCAATAAATGGCTCTCCCCAGAATCCGTAGAGCCTGCCTCCGAAGAGGGTGTATTTGCCAGTGATGCTGGATTACCACCTGGGGTACTACTTCCGTTCGTTTTGTCCATTGCATGGTTTGTATGCGCTACGCGCTCGGCATACGGAGCTATGTAACAAAAGTTGTAGATATAAGCTTTTTTTAACTTTTTTGTATATATATTATATGCCTCCGCCCTCGTTTGTAGGCGTGTCTTTAAAAAAGTGATCTTTTTAGTTAAAAATGCAGGTTTTTAGTCCAAAATGTATGCAACCACCTAACATAAAGCTTTCAACAGTTAATTTTTACACCCCGCCCACTTTTTAATGGCGTGGCAGTTTATTTTTTTAGTTAGAAAAGCGTATTTTGTAATCCGTCGCAGACGGAATAAAGCTTTTACTTACGCACTTTTGCACTTTCCTACTTGTTACACCCTTTCCAGGGTATATCTAGGTTTTTGTAATCATCGTAGACCCCTAAGACCTTTTAGAGATATGAACGGGACCGTCCGTCAATCCGTTCGTATGAAAACAATTTTTAGGCCTTCAATTTTAAGCTAGAGAGCTGAAAGTTGGTGAGTTGGCTGAAAGTCCAGTCCTTCAGATCAAGTTTGAATATTAGCTGAATCCGCGCACAGACACGAGCACTGCAGACCTGCATGTGCCACTATCTCTTATTTTAAAAAATCCTTTTTTTAAATTCTAGGTATGTTACAATGGTGCTAGCGTACTCATTTTTGTTATGTAACATTGCCTTGTAATTGTGTTTTGTAAGATTTTAGTTTAAAATGACTGTTTTTCAATAATTTTATATTAAATTCGACTAAAAATTGTATGACAAAAGTTGTAAAAATTAGCATTTTCTAACCTTTTTGTATATGTGGTATATGCCTCCGCCCACTTTTTGTAGGCGGGGCGTTAAAAAATGTATTTTTTGTGTTAAAAAGGCGTAGTTTTAGCCCGTAGTGTATGCAACCACCTAGTGTAAACCATTCAGCAGTTTTATTTTTATCCCGTCCACTTTTTTGAGGCGTGGCAGTTTTCTTTTTCGGCAGGGCAGGGTATTTTGCAATCGGTTGTAGATGGACTGAAGTTTTTACATACACACTGTTGCACTTTCCCATTTGTTTTTTGCTGCCCTCTCCGCTGCAAACTATGACGATTCCAGCCTCTGCTAGATGTAGGCGCATGCTTGCTAGCTGCTTTTATACGATTTCGCTGCTTCGCTGGATAATTATTGCCGCTAAAATTATGGCTAGGTCCTTAAGCCAATTATTTTTGAGGACCTGGGTATCCGGAATTCGGGTAATTGTGTCGCGTCGTCGCGTACATAAAATTAGAGGCCCTAATACGCAATCTTGGCGGACGCCGCCTGTGACGGCCAAGCGCTCTGCATGAACTGCTTTGTTGGTGATGTTGGCTGGTAGATTTACCACTGCTGTCTGTATTGACGCAACGGTTTGCCTCATAGACTATATTGCAGTTTACATTATCTAATTTGTATTGGCACCCAGGATGATCACATTGGCTGGCGGTTTGCTGTGATGGATCTTGCGGCGATATAATACTTTGGTGTACTAGTCCAAAGAAGTTATCTTCTGTATTTTCATGAAGTCTAAACTGTTGGAGTAAGCTTTAAATATACCTCAAAGCTAACTATATGTCGGGCAATAGAAGTAACTAAGAGATTCCATCCGCTAGTTAACCGGAAACTTAGTCCGCTGGGAAATTATTGAAGTCTGGGCATGATAGGTTAAGTATGCAGTAGTTATGAATTCAGTGGACCGTATCTTGGAGAGATGACTCATTGATCTGGCATCATAATTTTAACTGAATTTGGGCTTTTTCAGACACTAATTTGGAGCTCTTTGAAATATCCCACTGGAAGTTCGGTCGTTCCAGGGTCTTACCAAATGTTTTTTCGTTTCTATTGGGTGCTATGATGCATTCGGGCAACTGTTGTTTCTGACATTACTCTTTATCCTTAAACCCATCTTAAATTAAGATCCTTAATACCCATGAGTGGACAAAGCGAAATTCTCTCTTAGATCAGCTTTATCTTTCCACGACGGAAAAAGCATTGGATCAGTGGGTCGGCCACGCTCTTATGAAGGGCGCAAGCTTTATTGCTAGATACGAAATTAATTAGAATTCCTTGACCCAGATGTCAGACAAGCCAGTATGGGGGATTTATTTAGTGGAACTTAGACATATCCCTTGTAACTTCATACCATTGCTTGCAAACATGGAAGAATACAGACAAAAGACATAATTTTGTATGCTTTTACACAAGCCTTACATCGTGAGTCAGTTATTCATTGAAATTCTCTTAAATTTACACCGATTTCGCAATATCCCGAAAAAATAATGTCTGATGGATGTCACACATTTTTGATAGCACTCAATCACCTAAGACCCTCTAAAGAAGATAGAAAACTTTAAAGGAACGTCAAAAAATCTCAAAATAATTCAGAGAACACATATCCTCGAAGAAGCACTATTTTAACCACCTTTAATTATATGTACTTCTACGATTAATTAATAAAGTTATTCTAAAGAACTTTGCAAACAGTTTCTCTGATTAAATTTTCTACAAAACACAATCAACACCGGCAACTTTAAGCATTCTCATCAGCATTATAACATGATATCAATTCCAAAAGTCCCTTTCCCCCTCATTAATAGCTATTTGAATAATTTATTTACAAACAAAGTGATTTCCTTCAGTCCTGCTTAAGATGCCACTTCAGAAATCAACCCTATTCGTCTTCATATCATGATAAGCTCTGTCATTCTGCCATTAATTAGTCCAATCCTTAGCAATGTACGAAATGATGTAAAATTAATAATCTGGAACTGACGTTTTCAATAAAACATTTTTAAGTAGGTACATCAAAATCACCCTTTCTGATCGCGCCCACGTTTATTATCCTTTTGTAATTCTATATCTCGATAGCCAGAGTCCGACAATCGTTGGCAGTTGTATTTTGCTTTAGGGACGATATTCTCCTCTTATATACAATCCTTATTACTGTGTTTAGCCTTACGAAGCAATGAAATTAAAAACGTAATTTCTTGAATTTAACAATTGAAAGACAACATTCGTCTAAGAGGGGTACAATTTTCGAGTGCACGACCTTTTTATGGGCTGGTATTAATCGCTAGACATTCTTGATGTGTTGTAGCCCTCAGATGTTTTCCAAGTCCTTATATATTATTCTGAAAGTAACATTAAACGCTTGAGAATCCTTAAGAAAATATGAACCTACTCTTGAACTCAAACTAGTGCCTTTCAAAAAGGCATCGCCATACGAGTATCATTAGCTCAACGTTAATGTCATACACATGTCGTTGAAAAGTGTCTCTTAAAGGTCTTAAAGTTTTCTGCGCTCAACGCGTGCATTCGCCCGCTAGTGAAAAAACTTTTTACTCGCCCAACCTCCATGCGGAGTTAGATAGAAAGAATACGTCCTGACTGTTAACACACTTCTTGTTAAGTTTACTTTTTCGTATTTTTTGTGTTCAAACTTAGCCAATCTGTGTAGTGTACTTCGTGGTACAAAAGTGCAGCTATAGCTCTACATTAACAGTAAAACATTAAAAACAAGTTGAAGTTTCTTTCACTTTCCTTAATTATAACCGCATCTTGTGTCGTAACATCTTAGAGTAGGAGGATATTCCTCAAAGTATGTGGCTGATATAGCCGTCTTACGTTCTTAGTCGAAGGTAATCCTGGAATGAAATTTTCACCGGTAAAGCTAGCTGCTATGAAATATAAGCAGGAAAGTTAACGTGGGGTTAAACTACAAAAGTGGATAACGAAAACTGACGTAAATATTTTAATACTCGTGAAGTGCACACGGGAAAGTTTACCCGTATCGCATTTTCTGGAGAACTGATTTGAGTGATATAGCAGTAGGGCAAAAGGAATATATTTGTATTAACTTTTTTTTTTTGTAGAGTTGAAATGTTAGCGAGCGAAAATTTCGAAAGAAAAAACCGTGTGCGGTTCACCAGCAGGGTACGTTCCTGCAACCCTAACTTGTGGCGAGTAATGCTCTACCAGTTGAAAAAAAAAATAAAAAGAAAGTTTGTTGGACTTGGAATCGATCGCAGGACCTTCCAACTGTCGGTTATAGGTGCTACCATCTGCACCAAAGACCACTTTCATCTCGGGTGTCCAAATAGCCTACATATTCTCTCTGCATAAATAATGCAGATAATAAACGAACAACATGTTTTACTAGCGGTCCGTCCAAAAAATGAAAATTGTCCGTCCGTCCGTCCGCTCCTGTAACTTTTGAACGCTTACTCGTAGAAAGTTGAGGTTTAGTACACTTATAAAGTCTGAGAAAAAAATGAGAGCGCATGCAATGGCAATTTCTTATATATACACATAACGGCTTAGTTAAGCTTTGAATATTGATGGTAAAAAAAAGCAAAAAGTGTTTGGCCTTTAGAGACAGAAAAAACATATAAAGAAGCCAAAAGCATAGCAAAAGCTAAAATAAAATTTTGGCAAAACGGTTTCAGAACTGTAGTTTTGGCGTATTTTCGAAAAAAAAAAATCGTGAAATTAATTTTGTCCCCACCACTATCTCCTGTTTAGAATTGGCCAAATGTTTTAAAAAAATCACACACATCAAGAATTATTTGTAATTTTCGGCACAACTATAGAAATGTTCGAATATTTACCAGTTTCTGAGATCTACCTCGAAAACTTCAAAAAAATATCAAAATTATTTTTCAAAATATTCTGGAATCTAAACGGTGGAACCGATTATAATGAAATTTGGTTTGTATAAAAAAACGTATGAAGGGAATCTTAAATCTTTTAAGATCTTTCAAAAATGGCATTTCTAACTTGAAATTTTCTGAAATGGTTTAGAATACAAATCAAAAAACGTAGTTTCTCAACCGATAACTAAAAAACCTGTGCTCTGAGTATAACAAAAAAGTAACCGGTACTAGCGCAAAAGTATATGAGAATCAAAAAAATGTGTAACGGTATTTAACAAAAGGTTCCAAATAGATGTTTTATGAGTCTTAAATTAAAAAGGATTACCATACGCCTAGGCGAATCGTTGGATATCCCATCCCATTTGAAATCTTGGTTATTAAATTTCAGCTTCTATTAACTTTAACTATGTTAAGAATTTGTCAGTTAAGAATCTTCTCCCTAAAAAAAAGGGGCGTGGTATCCACCCCTTTTCAATAACATAATTTTTTTTTATAAAATTTTTTATCCGATGTGGTATACACGTGTAAATTGCAGTTTTATATTAAAAATTTGTTTTTTTTACTTAAAAACGGCCTCAAAGGTGGGCGTGGCCAAAATTTATTCATTTGAGTTGATTTCTTACGCACATGTCTGAACATTTTATAGTACAAGCTTTTTGGATTTAAAGCAAATGTATGAAATGAAAACCGTTTATTAGAACGCGTATTAAATAAGACTACGCCTACATGGGCGTGGGATTCGTTTTTTTCAAATGCCAACCACAATACACATAAACGACGATTTCGCATACCTAATTTCAGCTTCCTTCAACTTTGATATTTCACGCCATTAAGTAAAGTGGGCGGATTTCAAAATCTTTTACACTTGTACTGCTTCGGGACATAGAGAGAGCAGCTATCAAGTTTCAAGTTCCTAACTCAAAATTTAAGGCCTAAGAACTACCGACAGGCGGACGGACATGGCTCATTCGACTTACAATTCGGTCTCGATCATATGCCCTTAAGGTCTTTGGGGTCTACGGTGATTATTTCTCTATGTTACAAACTATGAATCAAACTTTATTTATATACTTCCTATCCTATGGGATGAAGAAGTTCTAAGTGTAAGCAATTCGCGGAACTCTACTTGCTAAATATTTATGTCCACTAATTTCATTCCACATAAAAATGGTGGCATGAGCGTACAACGCATTTAAATAACAAACAAAGGAATCTGACGATAGACACCTGTTTGAATTTCATCGGCACGAATTACAATTCACTTTCAATTTCGTTTTAATTTCAAGTTTCAGTAAATCTTGTAGGTAGTGAAAAACTATTCACCTGACAAACTTAAAAAATGAAACTTTCCATATGGAACCGTTTTCGACAAGTGTGAAACTAGTTACATATATACCTACTTTGTTTTCTGAATACTAGCTTCATTCTTTGTTTTTTAAGTTTGAAATTTTTACTGTAGCAACGGATATTTAAAGGGGCTCCATATAGAACCGCTTTCGACAAGTGATTTGGGAAAATAAAAAACTGATTCCCTGAAACTAGTTGTATACCCTGTTTTCCGAACACTAGCTACATACTTTGTTTTCTAGGTTTGAAATTTTTACTATAGCAACGGATATAAATAAGGGCTCCATATAGAACCGTTTTTGACAAGTGATTTGGGAAAATAAAAAACTGATTCCCTGAAACTACTTATATACTTTGTTTTCTGAGTTCTAGCTACATACTTTGTTTTCTAGGTTTGAAATTTTTACTATAGCAACGGATATAAATAGGGGCTCCATATAGAACCGTTTTTGACAAGTGATTTGGGGAAATAAAAAACTGATTCCCTGAAACTACTTATATACTTTGTTTTCTGAGTTCTAGCTACATACTTTGTTTTCTTAGTTTGAAATTTTTACTACAGCAACGTATATTTAAAGGGGCTCCATATAGAACCGTTTTCGACAAGTGATTTGGGAAAATAACTGAAACTACTTATATACTTTGTGTTCTGAAAAATAGCTACATACTTTGTTTTCTTAGTTTGAAATTCTTTCTACAGCAACGGATATTTGAAGGGGCTCCATATAGAAACGTTTTCGACAAGTGATTTGGGAAAATAAAAAACTGTTTCCCTGAAACTACTTATATACTTTGTGTTCTGAGTTCAAGCTACATACTTTGTTTTCTAGGTTTGAAATTTTTACTATAGCAACGGATATAAATAGGGGCTCCATATAGAACCGTTTTTGACAAGTGATTTGGGAAAACAAAAAACTGATTCCCTGAAACTAGTTATATACTTTGTTTTCTGAGTTCTAGCTACATACTTTATTTTCTTAGTTTGAAATTCTTTCTACAGCAACGGATATTTGAAGGGGCTCCATATAGAACCGTTTTCGACAAGTGATTTGGGAAAATAAAAAACTGTTTCCCTGAAACTACTTATATATTTTGTTTTCTGAGTTCTAGCTACATACTTTGTTTTCTTAGTTTGAAATTTTTACTACAGCAATGTATGCTCCATAGAGAACCGTTTTCGACAAGTGATTTGGGAAATTAAAAAACTGATTCCCTGAAACTACTTCTATACTTTGTTTTCTGAGTTCAAGCTACATATTTTGTTTTCTAGGTTTGAAATTTTTACTATAGCAACGGATATAAATAGGGGCTCCATATAGAACCGTTTTTGGCAAGTGATTTGGGAAAATAAAAAACTGATTCCCTTAAACTAGTTATATACTTTGTTTTCTGAGTTCTAGCTACATACTTTGTTTTCTTAGTTTGAAATTCTTTCTACAGCGGATATTTGAAGGGGCTCCATATAGAACCGTTTTCGACAAGTGATTTGGGAAAATAAAAAACTGTTTCCCTGAAACTACTTATATACTTTGTTTTCTGAGTTCAAGCTACATACTTTGTTTTCTAGGTTTGAAATTTTTACTATAGCAACGGATATAAATAGGGGCTCCATATAGAACCGTTTTTGACAAGTGATTTGGGAAAACAAAAAACTGCTTCCCTGAAACTACTTATATACTTTGTTTTCTGAGTTCAAGCTACATACTTTGTTTTCTAGGTTTGAAATTTTTACTATAGCAACGGATATAAATAGGGGCTCCATATAGAACCGTTTTTGACAAGTGATTTGGGAAAATAAAAAACTGATTCCCTGAAACTACTTATATACTTTGTTTTCTGAGTTCTAGCTACATACTTTGTTTTCTAGGTTTGAAATTTTTACTATAGCAACGGATATAAATAGGGGCTCCATATAGAACCGTTTTTGACAAGTGATTTGGGAAATTAAAAAACTGATTCTCTGAAACTACTTATATACTTTGTTTTCTGAGTTCTAGCTACATACTTTGTTTTCTAGGTTTAAAATTTTTACTTTAGCAACGTATATTTAAAGGGGCTCCATATAGAACCGTTTTCGACAAGTGATTTGGGAAAATAAAAAACTGATTCCCTGAAACGACTTATATACTTTGTTTTCTTAGTTTGAAATTTTTACTACAGCAACGGATATTTGAAGGGGCTCCATAGAGAACCGTTTTCGACAAGTGATTTGGGAAATTAAAAAACTGATTCCCTGAAACTACTTATATACTTTGTTTTCTGAGTTCTAGCTACATACTTCGATTTCTATGTTTGAAATTTTTACTATAGCAACGGATATAAATAGGGGCTCAGTATAGAACCGTTTTTGACAAGTGATTTTGGAAAATAAAAAACTGATTCCCTGAAACTAGTTATATACTTTGTTTTCTGAGTTCTAGCTACATACTTTGTTTTCTTAGTTTGAAATTTTTACTACAGCAACGTATATTTAAAGGGGCTCCATATAGAACCGTTTTCGACAAGTGATTTGGGCAAATAAAAAACTGATTCCCTGAAACTACTTATATACTTTGTTTTCTGAGTTCTAGCTACATACTTTGTTTTCTTAGTTTGAAATTTTTACTACAGCAACGTATATTTAAAGGGGCTCCATATAGAACCGTTTTCGACAAGTGATTTGGGAAAATAAAAAACTGATTCCCTGAAACTACTTATATACTTTGTTTTCTGAGTTCTAGCTACATACTTTGTTTTCTAGGTTTGAAATTTTTACTATAGCAACGGATATAAATAGGGGCTCCATATAGAACCGTTTTTGGCAAGTGATTTGGGAAAATAAAAAACTGATTCCCTGAAACTACTTATATACTTTGTTTTCTGAGTTCTAGCTACAAACTTTGCTTTCTAAGTTTAAAATTTTAACTACAGCAACGGATATTTAAAGGGGCTCCATATAGAACCGTTTTCGACCAGTGATTTAGGAAAATAAAAAACTGATTCCCTGAAACTACTTATATACTTTGTTTTCTGAGTTCTAGCTACATACTTTGTTTTCTTAGTTTGAAATTTTTACTACAGCAACGGATATTTAAAGGGGCTCCATATAGAACCGTTTTCGACAAGTGATTTGGGAAAATAAAAAACTGATTCCCTGAAAATACTTATATACTTTGTTTTCTGAGTTCTAGCTACAAACTTTGCTTTCTAAGTTTAAAATTTTTAATAACACCAACGGATATTTAAAGGGGCTCCATATAGAACCGTTTTCGACCAGTGATTTAGGAAAATAAAAAACTGATTCCCTGAAACTACTTATATACTTTGTTTTCTGAGTTCTAGCTACATACTTTGTTTTCTTAGTTTGAAATTTTTACTACAGCAACGGATATTTAAAGGGGCTCCATATAGAACCGTTTTCGACAAGTGATTTGGGAAAATAAAAAACTGATTCCCTGAAAATACTTATATACTTTGTTTTCTGAGTTCTAGCTACATACTTTGTTTTCTTAGTTTGAAATTTTTACTACAGCAACGGATATTTAAAGGGGCTCCATATAGAACCGTTTTCGACCAGTGATTTAGGAAAATAAAAAACTGATTCCCTGAAACTACTTATATACTTTGTTTTCTGAGTTCTAGCTACATACTTTGTTTTCTAGGTTTGAAATTTTTACTATAGCAACGGATATAAATAGGGGCTCCATATAGAACCGTTTTTGACAAGTGATTTGGGAAAATAAAAAACTGATTCCCTTAAACTAGTTATATACTTTGTTTTCTGAGTTCTAGCTACATACTTTGTTTTCTAAGTTTGAAATTTTTACTATGGCAACGGATATATAAAGGGGCTCCATAGAGAACCGTTTTCGACAAGTGATTTGCAAAAATAAAAAACTGATTCCCTGAAACTACTTATATACTTTGTTTTCTGAGTTCTAGCTACATACTTTGTTTTCTAGGTTTGAAATTTTTACTATAGCAACGGATATAAATAGGGGCTCCATATAGAACCGTTTTTGACAAGTGATTTGGGAAAATAAAAAACTGATTCCCTTAAACTAGTTATATACTTTGTTTTCTGAGTTCTAGCTACATACTTTGTTTTCTAAGTTTGAAATTTTTACTATGGCAACGGATATATAAAGGGGCTCCATAGAGAACCGTTTTCGACAAGTGATTTGCAAAAATAAAAAACTGATTCCCTGAAACTACTTATATACTTTGTTTTCTGAGTTCTAGCTACATACTTTGTTTTCTAGGTTTGAAATTTTTACTATAGCAACGGATATAAATAGGGGCTCCATATAGAACCGTTTTTGGCAAGTGATTTGGGAAAATAAAAAACTGATTCTCTGAAACTACTTATATACTTTGTTTTCTGAGTTCTAGCTACATACTTTGTTTTCTAGGTTTGAAATTTTTACTATAGCAACGGATATAAATAGGGGCTCCATATAGAACCGTTTTTGACAAGTGATTTGGGAAAATAAAAAACTGATTCCCTGAAACTACTTATATACTTTGTTTTCTGAGTTCTAGCTACATACTTTGTTTTCTTAGTTTGAAATTTTTACTACAGCAACGTATATTTAAAGGGGCTCCATATAGAACCGTTTTCGACAAGTGATTTGGGAAAATAAGAAACTGATTCCCTGAAACTAATTATATACTTTGTTTTCTGAGTTCTAGCTACATACTTTGTTTTCTAGGTTTGAAATTTTTACTATAGCAACGGATATAAATAGGGGCTCCATATAGAACCGTTTTTGGCAAGTGATTTGGGAAAATAAAAAACTGATTCCCTTAAACTAGTTATATACTTTGTTTTCTGAGTTCTAGCTACATACTTTGTTTTCTAAGTTTGAAATTTTTACTATGGCAACGGATATATAAAGGGGCTCCATAGAGAACCGTTTTCGACAAGTGATTTGCAAAAATAAAAAACTGATTCCCTGAAACTACTTATGTATATACTTTGTTTTCTGAGTTCTAGCTACAAACTTTGCTTTCTAAGTTTAAAATTTTAACTACAGCAACGGATATTTAAAGGGGCTCCATATAGAACCGTTTTCGACCAGTGATTTAGGAAAATAAAAAACTGATTCCCTGAAACTACTTATATACTTTGTTTTCTGAGTTCTAGCTACATACTTTGTTTTCTAAGTTTGAAATTTTTACTATGGCAACGGATATATAGAGGGGCTCCATAGAGAACCGTTTTCGACAAGTGATTTGCAAAAATAAAAAACTGATTCCCTGAAACTACTTATATACTTTGTTTTCTGAGTTCTAGCTACATACTTTGTTTTCTTAGTTTGAAATTTTTACTACAGCAACGTATATTTAAAGGGGCTCCATATAGAACCGTTTTCGACAAGTGATTTGGGAAAATAAAAAACTGATTCCCTGAAACTACTTATATACTTTGTTTTCTGAGTTCTAGCTACAAACTTTGTTTTCTAAGTTTAAAATTTTAACTACAGCAACGTATATTTAAAGGGGCTCCATATAGAACCGTTTTCGACAAGTGATTTGGGAAAATAAAAAACTGATTCCCTGAAACTACTTATATACTTTGTTTTCTGAGTTCTAGCTACAAACTTTGTTTTCTAAGTTTGAAATTTTTACTATGGCAACGGATATATAAAGGGGCTCCATAGAGAACCGTTTTCGACAAGTGATTTGCAAAAATAAAAAACTGATTCCCTGAAACTACTTATATACTTTGTTTTCTGAGTTCTAGCTACATACTTTGTTTTCTAGGTTTGAAATTTTTACTATAGCAACGGATATAAATAGGGGCTCCATATAGAACCGTTTTTGACAAGTGATTTGCAAAAATAAAAAACTGATTCCCTGAAACTACTTATGTATATACTTTGTTTTCTGAGTTCTAGCTACAAACTTTGCTTTCTAAGTTTAAAATTTTAACTACAGCAACGGATATTTAAAGGGGCTCCATATAGAACCGTTTTCGACCAGTGATTTAGGAAAATAAAAAACTGATTCCCTGAAACTACTTATATACTTTGTTTTCTGAGTTCTAGCTACATACTTTGTTTTCTTAGTTTGAAATTTTTACTACAGCAACGGATATTTAAAGGGGCTCCATATAGAACCGTTTTCGACCAGTGATTTAGGAAAATAAAAAACTGATTCCCTGAAACTACTTATATACTTTGTTTTCTGAGTTCTAGCTACATACTTTGTTTTCTAGGTTTGAAATTTTTACTATAGCAACGGATATAAATAGGGGCTCCATATAGAACCGTTTTTGACAAGTGATTTGGGAAAATAAAAAACTGATTCCCTGAAACTACTTATATACTTTGTTTTCTGAGTTCTAGCTACATACTTTGTTTTCTTAGTTTGAAATTTTTACTACAGCAACGTATATTTAAAGGGGCTCCATATAGAACCGTTTTCGACAAGTGATTTGCAAAAATAAAAAACTGATTCCCTGAAACTACTTATATACTTTGTTTTCTGAGTTCTAGCTACATACTTTGTTTTCTAGGTTTGAAATTTTTACTATAGCAACGGATATAAATAGGGGCTCCATATAGAACCGTTTTTGACAAGTGATTTGGGAAAATAAAAAACTGATTCCCTGAAACTACTTATATACTTTGTTTTCTGAGTTCTAGCTACATACTTTGTTTTCTTAGTTTGAAATTTTTACTACAGCAACGTATATTTAAAGGGGCTCCATATAGAACCGTTTTCGACAAGTGATTTGGGAAAATAAGAAACTGATTCCCTGAAACTACTTATATACTTTGTTTTCTGAGTTCTAGCTACATACTTTGTTTTCTAGGTTTGAAATTTTTACTATAGCAACGGATATAAATAGGGGCTCCATATAGAACCGTTTTTGGCAAGTGATTTGGGAAAATAAAAAACTGATTCCCTTAAACTAGTTATATACTTTGTTTTCTGAGTTCTAGCTACATACTTTGTTTTCTAAGTTTGAAATTTTTACTATGGCAACGGATATATAAAGGGGCTCCATAGAGAACCGTTTTCGACAAGTGATTTGCAAAAATAAAAAACTGATTCCCTGAAACTACTTATGTATATACTTTGTTTTCTGAGTTCTAGCTACAAACTTTGCTTTCTAAGTTTAAAATTTTAACTACAGCAACGGATATTTAAAGGGGCTCCATATAGAACCGTTTTCGACCAGTGATTTAGGAAAATAAAAAACTGATTCCCTGAAACTACTTATATACTTTGTTTTCTGAGTTCTAGCTACATACTTTGTTTTCTAAGTTTGAAATTTTTACTATGGCAACGGATATATAGAGGGGCTCCATAGAGAACCGTTTTCGACAAGTGATTTGCAAAAATAAAAAACTGATTCCCTGAAACTACTTATATACTTTGTTTTCTGAGTTCTAGCTACATACTTTGTTTTCTTAGTTTGAAATTTTTACTACAGCAACGTATATTTAAAGGGGCTCCATATAGAACCGTTTTCGACAAGTGATTTGGGCAAATAAAAAACTGATTCCCTGAAACTACTTATATACTTTGTTTTCTGAGTTCTAGCTACATACTTTGTTTTCTAGGTTTGAAATTTTTACTATAGCAACGGATATAAATAGGGGCTCCATATAGAACCGCTTTCGACAAGTGATTTGGGAAAATAAAAAACTGATTCCCTGAAACTACTTATATACTTTGTTTTCTGAGTTCTAGCTACATACTTTGTTTTCTAGGTTTGAAATTTTTACTATAGCAACGGATATAAATAGGGGCTCCATATAGAACCGTTTTCGACAAGTGATTTGGGAAAATAAAAAACTGATTCCCTGAAACTACTTATATACTTTGTTTTCTGAGTTCTAGCTACATACTTTGTTTTCTAGGTTTGAAATTTTTACTATAGCAACGGATATAAATAGGGGCTCCATATAGAACCGTTTTCGACAAGTGATTTGGGAAAATAAAAAACTGATTCCCTGAAACTACTTATATACTTTGTGTTCTGAAAAATAGCTACATACTTTGTTTTCTAGGTTTAAAATTTTTACTTTAGCAACGTATATTTAAAGGGGCTCCATATAGAACCGTTTTCGACAAGTGATTTGGGAAAATAAAAAACTGATTCCCTGAAACTACTTATATACTTTGTGTTCTGAAAAATAGCTACATACTTTGTTTTCTAGGTTTAAAATTTTTACTTTAGCAACGTATATTTAAAGGGGCTCCATATAGAACCGTTTTCGACAAGTGATTTGGGAAAATAAAAAACTGATTCCCTGAAACTACTTATATACTTTGTGTTCTGAAAAATAGCTACATACTTTGTTTTCTAGGTTTAAAATTTTTACTTTAGCAACAGATATATAATGGGGCTCCATATAGAACCGTTTTCGACAAGTGATTTGGGAAAATAAAAAACTGATTCCCTGAAACTACTTATATACTTTGTTTTCTGAGTTCTAGCTACATACTTTGTTTTCTAGGTTTGAAATTTTTACTATAGCAACGGATATAAATAGGGGCTCCATATAGAACCGTTTTTTAAAAAGTGATTTGGGAAAATAAAAAACTGATTCCCTGAAACTACTTATATACTTTGTTTTCTGAGTTCTAGCTACATACTTTGTTTTCTAGGTTTGAAATTTTTACTATAGCAACGGATATAAATAGGGGCTCCATATAGAACCGTTTTCGACAAGTGATTTGGGAAAATAAAAAACTGATTCCCTGAAACTACTTATATACTTTGTGTTCTGAAAAATAGCTACATACTTTGTTTTCTAGGTTTAAAATTTTTACTTTAGCAACGTATATTTAAAGGGGCTCCATATAGAACCGTTTTCGACAAGTGATTTGGGAAAATAAAAAACTGATTCCCTGAAACTACTTATATACTTTGTGTTCTGAAAAAAAGCTACATACTTTGTTTTCTAGGTTTAAAATTTTTACTTTAGCAACGTATATTTAAAGGGGCTCCATATAGAACCGTTTTCGACAAGTGATTTGGGAAAATAAAAAACTGATTCCCTGAAACTACTTATATACTTTGTTTTCTGAGTTCTAGCTACATACTTTGTTTTCTAGGTTTGAAATTTTTACTATAGCAGCGGATATAAATAGGGGCTCCATATAGAACCGTTTTTGGCAAGTGATTTGGGAAAATAAAAAACTGATTCTCTGAAACTACTTATATACTTTGTTTTCTGAGTTCTAGCTACATACTTTGTTTTCTAGGTTTGAAATTTTTACTATAGCAACGGATATAAATAGGGGCTCCATATAGAACCGTTTTTGGCAAGTGATTTGGGAAAATAAAAAACTGATTCCCTTAAACTAGTAATATACTTTGTTTTCTGAGTTCTAGCTACATACTTTGTTTTCTAAGTTTGAAATTTTTACTATGGCAACGGATATATAAAGGGGCTCCATAGAGAACCGTTTTCGACAAGTGCTTTGCAAAAATAAAAAACTGATTCCCTGAAACTACTTATATACTTTGTTTTCTGAGTTCTAGCTACAAACTTTGCTTTCTAAGTTTAAAATTTTAACTACAGCAACGGATATTTAAAGGGGCTCCATATAGAACCGTTTTCGACCAGTGATTTAGGAAAATAAAAAACTGATTCCCTGAAACTACTTATATACTTTGTTTTCTGAGTTCTAGCTACATACTTTGTTTTCTAGGTTTGAAATTTTTACTATAGCAACGGATATAAATAGGGGCTCCATATAGAACCGTTTTTGACAAGTGATTTGGGAAAATAAAAAACTGATTCCCTGAAACTACTTATATACTTTGTTTTCTGAGTTCTAGCTACATACTTTGTTTTCTTAGTTTGAAATTTTTACTACAGCAACGGATATAAATAGGGGCTCCATATAGAACCGTTTTCGACAAGTGATTTGGGAAAATAAAAAACTGATTCCCTGAAACTACTTATATACTTTGTTTTCTGAGTTCTAGCTACAAACTTTGTTTTCTAAGTTTAAAATTTTAACTACAGCAACGGATATTTAAAGGGGCTCCATATAGAACCGTTTTCGACAAGTGATTTGGGAAAATAAAAAACTGATTCCCTGAAAATACTTATATACTTTGTGTTCTGAAAAATAGCTACATACTTTGTTTTCTAGGTTTAAAATTTTTACTTTAGCAACGGATATATAATGGGGCTCCATATAGACCCGTTTTCGACAAGTGATTTGGGAAAATAAAAAACTGATTCCCTGAAACTACTTATATACTTTGTTTTCTGAGTTCTAGCTACATACTTTGTTTTCTAGGTTTGAAATTTTTACTATAGCAACGGATGTTTAAAGGGGCTCCATATAGAACCGTTTTCGACAAGTGATTTGGGAAAATAAAAAACTGATTCCCTGAAACTACTTATATACTTTGTTTTCTGAGTTCTAGCTACATACTTTGTTTTCTTAGTTTGAAATTTTTACTACAGCAACGTATATTTAAAGGGGCTCCATATAGAACCGTTTTCGACAAGTGATTTGGGAAAATAAAAAACTGATTCCCTGAAACTACTTATATACTTTGTTTTCTGAGTTCTAGCTACATACTTTGTTTTCTAGGTTTGAAATTTTTACTATAGCAACGGATATAAATAGGGGCTCCATATAGAACCGTTTTTGGCAAGTGATTTGGGAAAATAAAAAACTGATTCCCTTAAACTAGTTATGTATATACTTTGTTTTCTGAGTTCTAGCTACAAACTTTGCTTTCTAAGTTTAAAATTTTAACTACAGCAACGGATATTTAAAGGGGCTCCATATAGAACCGTTTTCGACCAGTGATTTAGGAAAATAAAAAACTGATTCCCTGAAACTACTTATATACTTTGTTTTCTGAGTTCTAGCTACAAACTTTGCTTTCTAAGTTTAAAATTTTAACTACAGCAACGGATATTTAAAGGGGCTCCATATAGAACCGTTTTCGACCAGTGATTTAGGAAAATAAAAAACTGATTCCCTGAAACTACTTATATACTTTGTTTTCTGAGTTCTAGCTACATACTTTGTTTTCTTAGTTTGAAATTTTTACTACAGCAACGTATATTTAAAGGGGCTCCATATAGAACCGTTTTCGACAAGTGATTTGGGAAAATAAAAAACTGATTCCCTGAAACTACTTATATACTTTGTTTTCTGAGTTCTAGCTACAAACTTTGTTTTCTAAGTTTAAAATTTTAACTACAGCAACGGATATTTAAAGGGGCTCCATATAGAACCGTTTTTGACAAGTGATTTGGGAAAATAAAAAACTGATTCCCTGAAACTACTTATATACTTTGTTTTCTGAGTTCTAGCTACACACTTTGTTTTCTAAGTTTAAAATTTTTACTACAGCAACCGATATTTAATGGGGCTCCATATGGAACCGTTTTCGACAAGTGATTTGGGAAAATAAAAAACTGATTCCCTGAAACTACTTATATACTTTGTTTTCTGAGTTCTAGCTACATACTTTGTTTTCTTAGTTTGAAATTTTTACTACAGCAACGTATATTTAAAGGGGCTCCATATAGAACCGTTTTCGACAAGTGATTTGGGCAAATAAAAAACTGATTCCCTGAAACTACTTATATACTTTGTTTTCTGAGTTCTAGCTACATACTTTGTTTTCTAGGTTTGAAATTTTTACTATAGCAACGGATATAAATAGGGGCTCCATATAGAACCGTTTTCGACAAGTGATTTGGGAAAATAAAAAACTGATTCCCTGAAACTACTTATATACTTTGTGTTCTGAAAAATAGCTACATACTTTGTTTTCTAGGTTTAAAATTTTTACTTTAGCAACAGATATATAATGGGGCTCCATATAGAACCGTTTTCGACAAGTGATTTGGGAAAATAAAAAACTGATTCCCTGAAACTACTTATATACTTTGTTTTCTGAGTTCTAGCTACATACTTTGTT
Source organism: Neoascia interrupta (assembly GCA_947623515.1). Classification (NCBI taxonomy): domain Eukaryota; kingdom Metazoa; phylum Arthropoda; class Insecta; order Diptera; family Syrphidae; genus Neoascia; species Neoascia interrupta. Next base: position 178,691,923 of record OX392462.1, read on the forward strand.
TTCTTAGTTTGAAATTTTTACTATAGCAACGGATATAAATAGGGGCTCCATATAGAACCGTTTTTGACAAGTGATTTGGGAAAATAAAAAACTGATTCCCTGAAACTACTTATATACTTTGTTTTCTGAGTTCTAGCTACATACTTTGTTTTCTTAGTTTGAAATTTTTACTACAGCAACGTATATTTAAAGGGGCTCCATATAGAACCGTTTTCGACAAGTGATTTGGGAAAATAACTGAAACTACTTATATACTTTGTGTTCTGAAAAATAGCTACATACTTTGTTTTCTTAGTTTGAAATTCTTTCTACAGCAACGGATATTTGAAGGGGCTCCATATAGAACCGTTTTCGACAAGTGATTTGGGAAAATAAAAAACTGTTTCCCTGAAACTACTTATATACTTTGTTTTCTGAGTTCAAGCTACATACTTTGTTTTCTAGGTTTGAAATTTTTACTATAGCAACGGATATAAATAGGGGCTCCATATAGAACCGTTTTTGACAAGTGATTTGGGAAAACAAAAAACTGATTCCCTGAAACTAGTTATATACTTTGTTTTCTGAGTTCTAGCTACATACTTTGTTTTCTTAGTTTGAAATTCTTTCTACAGCAACGGATATTTGAAGGGGCTCCATATAGAACCGTTTTCGACAAGTGATTTGGGAAAATAAAAAACTGTTTCCCTGAAACTACTTATATATTTTGTTTTCTGAGTTCTAGCTACATACTTTGTTTTCTGAGTTCTAGCTACATACTTTGTTTTCTTAGTTTGAAATTCTTTCTACAGCGGATATTTGAAGGGGCTCCATATAGAACCGTTTTCGACAAGTGATTTGGGAAAATAAAAAACTGTTTCCCTGAAACTACTTATATACTTTGTTTTCTGAGTTCTAGCTACATACTTTGTTTTCTTAGTTTGAAATTTTTACTACAGCAACGTATATTTAAAGGGGCTCCATATAGAACCGTTTTCGACAAGTGATTTGGGAAAATAAAAAACTGTTTCCCTGAAACTACTTATATACTTTGTTTTCTGAGTTCTAGCTACATACTTTGTTTTCTTAGTTTGAAATTTTTACTACAGCAACGTATATTTAAAGGGGCTCCATATAGAACCGTTTTCGACAAGTGATTTGGGCAAATAAAAAACTGATTCCCTGAAACTACTTATATACTTTGTTTTCTGAGTTCTAGCTACATACTTTGTTTTCTTAGTTTGAAATTCTTTCTACAGCGGATATTTGAAGGGGCTCCATATAGAACCGTTTTCGACAAGTGATTTGGGAAAATAAAAAACTGTTTCCCTGAAACTACTTATATACTTTGTTTTCTGAGTTCTAGCTACATACTTTGTTTTCTTAGTTTGAAATTTTTACTACAGCAACGTATATTTAAAGGGGCTCCATATAGAACCGTTTTCGACAAGTGATTTGGGCAAATAAAAAACTGATTCCCTGAAACTACTTATATACTTTGTTTTCTGAGTTCTAGCTACAAACTTTGCTTTCTAAGTTTAAAATTTTAACTACAGCAACGGATATTTAAAGGGGCTCCATATAGAACCGTTTTCGACCAGTGATTTAGGAAAATAAAAAACTGATTCCCTGAAACTACTTATATACTTTGTTTTCTGAGTTCTAGCTACAAACTTTGCTTTCTAAGTTTAAAATTTTAACTACAGCAACGGATATTTAAAGGGGCTCCATATAGAACCGTTTTCGACCAGTGATTTAGGAAAATAAAAAACTGATTCCCTGAAACTACTTATATACTTTGTTTTCTGAGTTCTAGCTACATACTTTGTTTTCTTAGTTTGAAATTTTTACTACAGCAACGTATATTTAAAGGGGCTCCATATAGAACCGTTTTCGACAAGTGATTTGGGAAAATAAAAAACTGATTCCCTGAAACTACTTATATACTTTGTTTTCTGAGTTCTAGCTACAAACTTTGTTTTCTAAGTTTAAAATTTTAACTACAGCAACGGATATTTAAAGGGGCTCCATATAGAACCGTTTTTGACAAGTGATTTGGGAAAATAAAAAACTGATTCCCTGAAACTACTTATATACTTTGTTTTCTGAGTTCTAGCTACACACTTTGTTTTCTAAGTTTAAAATTTTTACTACAGCAACCGATATTTAATGGGGCTCCATATGGAACCGTTTTCGACAAGTGATTTGGGAAAATAAAAAACTGATTCCCTGAAACTACTTATATACTTTGTTTTCTGAGTTCTAGCTACATACTTTGTTTTCTAGGTTTGGAATTTTTACTATAGCAACGGATATAAATAGGGGCTCCATATAGAACCGTTTTTGACAAGTGATTTGGGAAAATAAAAAACTGATTCCCTGAAACTACTTATATACTTTGTTTTCTGAGTTCTAGCTACATACTTTGTTTTCTTAGTTTGAAATTTTTACTACAGCAACGTATATTTAAAGGGGCTCCATATAGAACCGTTTTCGACAAGTGATTTGGGCAAATAAAAAACTGATTCCCTGAAACTACTTATATACTTTGTTTTCTGAGTTCTAGCTACATACTTTGTTTTCTAGGTTTGAAATTTTTACTATAGCAACGGATATAAATAGGGGCTCCATATAGAACCGTTTTCGACAAGTGATTTGGGAAAATAAAAAACTGATTCCCTGAAACTACTTATATACTTTGTGTTCTGAAAAATAGCTACATACTTTGTTTTCTAGGTTTAAAATTTTTACTTTAGCAACAGATATATAATGGGGCTCCATATAGAACCGTTTTCGACAAGTGATTTGGGAAAATAAAAAACTGATTCCCTGAAACTACTTATATACTTTGTTTTCTGAGTTCTAGCTACATACTTTGTTTTCTTAGTTTGAAATTTTTACTATAGCAACGGATATAAATAGGGGCTCCATATAGAACCGTTTTTGACAAGTGATTTGGGAAAATAAAAAACTGATTCCCTGAAACTACTTATATACTTTGTTTTCTGAGTTCTAGCTACATACTTTGTTTTCTTAGTTTGAAATTTTTACTACAGCAACGTATATTTAAAGGGGCTCCATATAGAACCGTTTTCGACAAGTGATTTGGGAAAATAACTGAAACTACTTATATACTTTGTGTTCTGAAAAATAGCTACATACTTTGTTTTCTTAGTTTGAAATTCTTTCTACAGCAACGGATATTTGAAGGGGCTCCATATAGAACCGTTTTCGACAAGTGATTTGGGAAAATAAAAAACTGTTTCCCTGAAACTACTTATATACTTTGTTTTCTGAGTTCAAGCTACATACTTTGTTTTCTAGGTTTGAAATTTTTACTATAGCAACGGATATAAATAGGGGCTCCATATAGAACCGTTTTTGACAAGTGATTTGGGAAAACAAAAAACTGATTCCCTGAAACTAGTTATATACTTTGTTTTCTGAGTTCTAGCTACATACTTTGTTTTCTTAGTTTGAAATTCTTTCTACAGCAACGGATATTTGAAGGGGCTCCATATAGAACCGTTTTCGACAAGTGATTTGGGAAAATAAAAAACTGTTTCCCTGAAACTACTTATATATTTTGTTTTCTGAGTTCTAGCTACATACTTTGTTTTCTGAGTTCTAGCTACATACTTTGTTTTCTTAGTTTGAAATTCTTTCTACAGCGGATATTTGAAGGGGCTCCATATAGAACCGTTTTCGACAAGTGATTTGGGAAAATAAAAAACTGTTTCCCTGAAACTACTTATATACTTTGTTTTCTGAGTTCTAGCTACATACTTTGTTTTCTTAGTTTGAAATTTTTACTACAGCAACGTATATTTAAAGGGGCTCCATATAGAACCGTTTTCGACAAGTGATTTGGGAAAATAAAAAACTGTTTCCCTGAAACTACTTATATACTTTGTTTTCTGAGTTCTAGCTACATACTTTGTTTTCTTAGTTTGAAATTTTTACTACAGCAACGTATATTTAAAGGGGCTCCATATAGAACCGTTTTCGACAAGTGATTTGGGCAAATAAAAAACTGATTCCCTGAAACTACTTATATACTTTGTTTTCTGAGTTCTAGCTACATACTTTGTTTTCTTAGTTTGAAATTCTTTCTACAGCGGATATTTGAAGGGGCTCCATATAGAACCGTTTTCGACAAGTGATTTGGGAAAATAAAAAACTGTTTCCCTGAAACTACTTATATACTTTGTTTTCTGAGTTCTAGCTACATACTTTGTTTTCTTAGTTTGAAATTTTTACTACAGCAACGTATATTTAAAGGGGCTCCATATAGAACCGTTTTCGACAAGTGATTTGGGCAAATAAAAAACTGATTCCCTGAAACTACTTATATACTTTGTTTTCTGAGTTCTAGCTACATACTTTGTTTTCTTAGTTTGAAATTTTTACTACAGCAACGTATATTTAAAGGGGCTCCATATAGAACCGTTTTCGACAAGTGATTTGGGCAAATAAAAAACTGATTCCCTGAAACTACTTATATACTTTGTTTTCTGAGTTCTAGCTACATACTTTGTTTTCTAGGTTTGAAATTTTTACTATAGCAACGGATATAAATAGGGGCTCCATATAGAACCGTTTTTGACAAGTGATTTGGGAAAATAAAAAACTGATTCCCTGAAACTACTTATATACTTTGTTTTCTGAGTTCTAGCTACATACTTTGTTTTCTTAGTTTGAAATTTTTACTACAGCAACGTATATTTAAAGGGGCTCCATATAGAACCGTTTTCGACAAGTGATTTGGGAAAATAACTGAAACTACTTATATACTTTGTGTTCTGAAAAATAGCTACATACTTTGTTTTCTTAGTTTGAAATTCTTTCTACAGCAACGGATATTTGAAGGGGCTCCATATAGAACCGTTTTCGACAAGTGATTTGGGAAAATAAAAAACTGTTTCCCTGAAACTACTTATATACTTTGTTTTCTGAGTTCAAGCTACATACTTTGTTTTCTAGGTTTGAAATTTTTACTATAGCAACGGATATAAATAGGGGCTCCATATAGAACCGTTTTTGACAAGTGATTTGGGAAAACAAAAAACTGATTCCCTGAAACTAGTTATATACTTTGTTTTCTGAGTTCTAGCTACATACTTTGTTTTCTTAGTTTGAAATTCTTTCTACAGCAACGGATATTTGAAGGGGCTCCATATAGAACCGTTTTCGACAAGTGATTTGGGAAAATAAAAAACTGTTTCCCTGAAACTACTTATATATTTTGTTTTCTGAGTTCTAGCTACATACTTTGTTTTCTGAGTTCTAGCTACATACTTTGTTTTCTTAGTTTGAAATTCTTTCTACAGCGGATATTTGAAGGGGCTCCATATAGAACCGTTTTCGACAAGTGATTTGGGAAAATAAAAAACTGTTTCCCTGAAACTACTTATATACTTTGTTTTCTGAGTTCTAGCTACATACTTTGTTTTCTTAGTTTGAAATTTTTACTACAGCAACGTATATTTAAAGGGGCTCCATATAGAACCGTTTTCGACAAGTGATTTGGGAAAATAAAAAACTGTTTCCCTGAAACTACTTATATACTTTGTTTTCTGAGTTCTAGCTACATACTTTGTTTTCTTAGTTTGAAATTTTTACTACAGCAACGTATATTTAAAGGGGCTCCATATAGAACCGTTTTCGACAAGTGATTTGGGCAAATAAAAAACTGATTCCCTGAAACTACTTATATACTTTGTTTTCTGAGTTCTAGCTACATACTTTGTTTTCTTAGTTTGAAATTCTTTCTACAGCGGATATTTGAAGGGGCTCCATATAGAACCGTTTTCGACAAGTGATTTGGGAAAATAAAAAACTGTTTCCCTGAAACTACTTATATACTTTGTTTTCTGAGTTCTAGCTACATACTTTGTTTTCTTAGTTTGAAATTTTTACTACAGCAACGTATATTTAAAGGGGCTCCATATAGAACCGTTTTCGACAAGTGATTTGGGCAAATAAAAAACTGATTCCCTGAAACTACTTATATACTTTGTTTTCTGAGTTCTAGCTACATACTTTGTTTTCTTAGTTTGAAATTTTTACTACAGCAACGTATATTTAAAGGGGCTCCATATAGAACCGTTTTCGACAAGTGATTTGGGCAAATAAAAAACTGATTCCCTGAAACTACTTATATACTTTGTTTTCTGAGTTCTAGCTACATACTTTGTTTTCTAGGTTTGAAATTTTTACTATAGCAACGGATATAAATAGGGGCTCCATATAGAACCGTTTTTGACAAGTGATTTGGGAAAATAAAAAACTGATTCCCTGAAACTACTTATATACTTTGTTTTCTGAGTTCTAGCTACATACTTTGTTTTCTTAGTTTGAAATTCTTTCTACAGCAACGGATATTTGAAGGGGCTCCATATAGAACCGTTTTCGACAAGTGATTTGGGAAAATAAAAAACTGTTTCCCTGAAACTACTTATATATTTTGTTTTCTGAGTTCTAGCTACATACTTTGTTTTCTGAGTTCTAGCTACATACTTTGTTTTCTTAGTTTGAAATTCTTTCTACAGCGGATATTTGAAGGGGCTCCATATAGAACCGTTTTCGACAAGTGATTTGGGAAAATAAAAAACTGTTTCCCTGAAACTACTTATATACTTTGTTTTCTGAGTTCTAGCTACATACTTTGTTTTCTTAGTTTGAAATTTTTACTACAGCAACGTATATTTAAAGGGGCTCCATATAGAACCGTTTTCGACAAGTGATTTGGGAAAATAAAAAACTGTTTCCCTGAAACTACTTATATACTTTGTTTTCTGAGTTCTAGCTACATACTTTGTTTTCTTAGTTTGAAATTTTTACTACAGCAACGTATATTTAAAGGGGCTCCATATAGAACCGTTTTCGACAAGTGATTTGGGCAAATAAAAAACTGATTCCCTGAAACTACTTATATACTTTGTTTTCTGAGTTCTAGCTACATACTTTGTTTTCTTAGTTTGAAATTCTTTCTACAGCGGATATTTGAAGGGGCTCCATATAGAACCGTTTTCGACAAGTGATTTGGGAAAATAAAAAACTGTTTCCCTGAAACTACTTATATACTTTGTTTTCTGAGTTCTAGCTACATACTTTGTTTTCTAGGTTTGAAATTTTTACTATAGCAACGGATATAAATAGGGGCTCCATATAGAACCGTTTTCGACAAGTGATTTGGGAAAATAAAAAACTGATTCCCTGAAACTACTTATATACTTTGTGTTCTGAAAAATAGCTACATACTTTGTTTTCTAGGTTTAAAATTTTTACTTTAGCAACGTATATTTAAAGGGGCTCCATATAGAACCGTTTTCGACAAGTGATTTGGGAAAATAAAAAACTGATTCCCTGACACTACTTATATACTTTGTGTTCTGAAAAATAGCTACATACTTTGTTTTCTAGGTTTAAAATTTTTACTTTAGCAACGTATATTTAAAGGGGCTCCATATAGAACCGTTTTCGACAAGTGATTTGGGAAAATAAAAAACTGATTCCCTGAAACTACTTATATACTTTGTTTTCTGAGTTCTAGCTACATACTTTGTTTTCTAGGTTTGAAATTTTTACTATAGCAACGGATATAAATAGGGGCTCCATATAGAACCGTTTTTGGCAAGTGATTTGGGAAAATAAAAAACTGATTCTCTGAAACTACTTATATACTTTGTTTTCTGAGTTCTAGCTACATACTTTGTTTTCTAGTTTTGAAATTTTTACTATAGCAACGGATATAAATAGGGGCTCCATATAGAACCGTTTTTGGCAAGTGATTTGGGAAAATAAAAAACTGATTCCCTTAAACTAGTTATATACTTTGTTTTCTGAGTTCTAGCTACATACTTTGTTTTCTAAGTTTGAAATTTTTACTATGGCAACGGATATATAAAGGGGCTCCATAGAGAACCGTTTTCGACAAGTGATTTGCAAAAATAAAAAACTGATTCCCTGAAACTACTTATGTATATACTTTGTTTTCTGAGTTCTAGCTACAAACTTTGCTTTCTAAGTTTAAAATTTTAACTACAGCAACGGATATTTAAAGGGGCTCCATATAGAACCGTCTTCGACCAGTGATTTAGGAAAATAAAAAACTGATTCCCTGAAACTACTTATATACTTTGTTTTCTAAGTTCTAGCTACATACTTTGTTTTCTTAGTTTGAAATTTTTACTACAGCAACGGATATTTAAAGGGGCTCCATATAGAACCGTTTTCGACAAGTGATTTGGGAAAATAAAAAACTGATTCCCTGAAACTACTTATATACTTTGTTTTCTGAGTTCTAGCTACATACTTTGTTTTCTAGGTTTGAAATTTTTACTATAGCAACGGATATAAATAGGGGCTCCATATAGAACCGTTTTTGGCAAGTGATTTGGGAAAATAAAAAACTGATTCCCTTAAACTAGTTATATACTTTGTTTTCTGAGTTCTAGCTACAAACTTTGCTTTCTAAGTTTAAAATTTTAACTACAGCAACGGATATTTAAAGGGGCTCCATATAGAACCGTTTTCGACCAGTGATTTAGGAAAATAAAAAACTGATTCCCTGAAACTACTTATATACTTTGTTTTCTGAGTTCTAGCTACATACTTTGTTTTCTAGGTTTGAAATTTTTACTATAGCAACGGATATAAATAGGGGCTCCATATAGAACCGTTTTTGACAAGTGATTTGGGAAAATAAAAAACTGATTCCCTGAAACTACTTATATACTTTGTTTTCTGAGTTCTAGCTACATACTTTGTTTTCTTAGTTTGAAATTTTAACTACAGCAACGTATATTTAAAGGGGCTCCATATAGAACCGTTTTCGACAAGTGATTTGGGAAAATAAAAAACTGATTCCCTGAAACTACTTATATACTTTGTTTTCTGAGTTCTAGCTACATACTTTGTTTTCTTAGTTTGAAATTTTTACTACAGCAACGTATATTTAAAGGGGCTCCATATAGAACCGTTTTCGACAAGTGATTTGGGCAAATAAAAAACTGATTCCCTGAAACTACTTATATACTTTGTTTTCTGAGTTCTAGCTACATACTTTGTTTTCTAGGTTTGAAATTTTTACTATAGCAACGGATATAAATAGGGGCTCCATATAGAACCGTTTTTGACAAGTGATTTGGGAAAATAAAAAACTGATTCCCTGAAACTACTTATATACTTTGTTTTCTGAGTTCTAGCTACATACTTTGTTTTCTAGGTTTGAAATTTTTACTATAGCAACGGATATAAATAGGGGCTCCATATAGAACCGTTTTTGACAAGTGATTTGGGAAAATAAAAAACTGATTCCCTGAAACTACTTATATACTTTGTTTTCTGAGTTCTAGCTACATACTTTGTTTTCTTAGTTTGAAATTTTTACTACAGCAACGTATATTTAAAGGGGCTCCATATAGAACCGTTTTCGACAAGTTATTTGGGAAAATAAAAAACTGATTCCCTGAAACTACTTATATACTTTGTTTTCTGAGTTCTAGCTACAAACTTTGTTTTCTAAGTTTAAAATTTTAACTACAGCAACGGATATTTAAAGGGGCTCCATATAGAACCGTTTTTGACAAGTGATTTGGGAAAATAAAAAACTGATTCCCTGAAACTACTTATATACTTTGTTTTCTGAGTTCTAGCTACATACTTTGTTTTCTTAGTTTGAAATTTTTATTTGAGCAACGGATGTTTAAAGGGGCTCCATATAGAACCGCTTTCGACAAGTGATTTGGGAAAATAAAAAACTGATTCCCTGAAACTACTTATATACTTTGTGTTCTGAAAAATAGCTACATACTTTGTTTTCTTAGTTTGAAATTTTTATTTGAGCAACGGATGTTTAAAGGGGCTCCATATAGAACCGTTTTCGACAAGTGATTTGGGAAAATAAAAAACTGATTCCCTGAAACTACTTATATACTTTGTTTTCTGAGTTCTAGCTACATACTTTGTTTTCTTAGTTTGAAATTTTTACTACAGCAACGTATATTTAAAGGGGCTCCATATAGAACCGTTTTCGACAAGTGATTTGGGCAAATAAAAAACTGATTCCCTGAAACTACTTATATACTTTGTTTTCTGAGTTCTAGCTACATACTTTGTTTTCTAGGTTTGAAATTTTTACTATAGCAACGGATATAAATAGGGGCTCCATATAGAACCGTTTTTGACAAGTGATTTGGGAAAATAAAAAACTGATTCCCTGAAACTACTTATATACTTTGTTTTCTGAGTTCTAGCTACATACTTTGTTTTCTTAGTTTGAAATTTTAACTACAGCAACGTATATTTAAAGGGGCTCCATATAGAACCGTTTTCGACAAGTGATTTGGGAAAATAAAAAACTGATTCCCTGAAACTACTTATATACTTTGTTTTCTGAGTTCTAGCTACATACTTTGTTTTCTTAGTTTGAAATTTTTACTACAGCAACGTATATTTAAAGGGGCTCCATATAGAACCGTTTTCGACAAGTGATTTGGGCAAATAAAAAACTGATTCCCTGAAACTACTTATATACTTTGTTTTCTGAGTTCTAGCTACATACTTTGTTTTCTAGGTTTGAAATTTTTACTATAGCAACGGATATAAATAGGGGCTCCATATAGAACCGTTTTTGACAAGTGATTTGGGAAAATAAAAAACTGATTCCCTGAAACTACTTATATACTTTGTTTTCTGAGTTCTAGCTACATACTTTGTTTTCTAGGTTTGAAATTTTTACTATAGCAACGGATATAAATAGGGGCTCCATATAGAACCGTTTTTGACAAGTGATTTGGGAAAATAAAAAACTGATTCCCTGAAACTACTTATATACTTTGTTTTCTGAGTTCTAGCTACATACTTTGTTTTCTTAGTTTGAAATTTTAACTACAGCAACGTATATTTAAAGGGGCTCCATATAGAACCGTTTTCGACAAGTGATTTGGGAAAATAAAAAACTGATTCCCTGAAACTACTTATATACTTTGTTTTCTGAGTTCTAGCTACATACTTTGTTTTCTTAGTTTGAAATTTTTACTACAGCAACGTATATTTAAAGGGGCTCCATATAGAACCGTTTTCGACAAGTGATTTGGGCAAATAAAAAACTGATTCCCTGAAACTACTTATATACTTTGTTTTCTGAGTTCTAGCTACATACTTTGTTTTCTAGGTTTGAAATTTTTACTATAGCAACGGATATAAATAGGGGCTCCATATAGAACCGTTTTTGACAAGTGATTTGGGAAAATAAAAAACTGATTCCCTGAAACTACTTATATACTTTGTTTTCTGAGTTCTAGCTACATACTTTGTTTTCTAGGTTTGAAATTTTTACTATAGCAACGGATATAAATAGGGGCTCCATATAGAACCGTTTTTGACAAGTGATTTGGGAAAATAAAAAACTGATTCCCTGAAACTACTTATATACTTTGTTTTCTGAGTTCTAGCTACATACTTTGTTTTCTTAGTTTGAAATTTTAACTACAGCAACGTATATTTAAAGGGGCTCCATATAGAACCGTTTTCGACAAGTGATTTGGGAAAATAAAAAACTGATTCCCTGAAACTACTTATATACTTTGTTTTCTGAGTTCTAGCTACATACTTTGTTTTCTTAGTTTGAAATTTTTACTACAGCAACGTATATTTAAAGGGGCTCCATATAGAACCGTTTTCGACAAGTGATTTGGGCAAATAAAAAACTGATTCCCTGAAACTACTTATATACTTTGTTTTCTGAGTTCTAGCTACATACTTTGTTTTCTAGGTTTGAAATTTTTACTATAGCAACGGATATAAATAGGGGCTCCATATAGAACCGTTTTTGACAAGTGATTTGGGAAAATAAAAAACTGATTCCCTGAAACTACTTATATACTTTGTTTTCTGAGTTCTAGCTACATACTTTGTTTTCTAGGTTTGAAATTTTTACTATAGCAACGGATATAAATAGGGGCTCCATATAGAACCGTTTTTGACAAGTGATTTGGGAAAATAAAAAACTGATTCCCTGAAACTACTTATATACTTTGTTTTCTGAGTTCTAGCTACATACTTTGTTTTCTTAGTTTGAAATTTTTACTATAGCAACGGATATAAATAGGGGCTCCATATAGAACCGTTTTCGACAAGTGATTTGGGAAAATAAAAAACTGATTCCCTGAAACTACTTATATACTTTGTGTTCTGAAAAATAGCTACATACTTTGTTTTCTAGGTTTAAAATTTTTACTTTAGCAACGTATATTTAAAGGGGCTCCATATAGAACCGTTTTCGACAAGTGATTTGGGAAAATAAAAAACTGATTCCCTGAAACTACTTATATACTTTGTTTTCTGAGTTCTAGCTACATACTTTGTTTTCTAGGTTTGAAATTTTTACTATAGCAACGGATATAAATAGGGGCTCCATATAGAACCGTTTTTGGCAAGTGATTTGGGAAAATAAAAAACTGATTCTCTGAAACTACTTATATACTATGTTTTCTGAGTTCTAGCTACATACTTTGTTTTCTAAGTTTGAAATTTTTACTATGGCAACGGATATATAAAGGGGCTCCATAGAGAACCGTTTTCGACAAGTGATTTGCAAAAATAAAAAACTGATTCCCTGAAACTACTTATATACTTTGTTTTCTGAGTTCTAGCTACAAACTTTGCTTTCTAAGTTTAAAATTTTAACTACAGCAACGGATATTTAAAGGGGCTCCATATAGAACCGTTTTCGACCAGTGATTTAGGAAAATAAAAAACTGATTCCCTGAAACTACTTATATACTTTGTTTTCTGAGTTCTAGCTACATACTTTGTTTTCTAGGTTTGAAATTTTTACTATAGCAACGGATATAAATAGGGGCTCCATATAGAACCGTTTTTGACAAGTGATTTGGGAAAATAAAAAACTGATTCCCTGAAACTACTTATATACTTTGTTTTCTGAGTTCTAGCTACAAACTTTGTTTTCTAAGTTTAAAATTTTAACTACAGCAACGGATATTTAAAGGGGCTCCATATAGAACCGTTTTTGACAAGTGATTTGGGAAAATAAAAAACTGATTCCCTGAAACTACTTATATACTTTGTTTTCTGAGTTCTAGCTACACAGTTTGTTTTCTAAGTTTAAAATTTTTACTACAGCAACCGATATTTAATGGGGCTCCATATGGAACCGTTTTCGACAAGTGATTTGGGAAAATAAAAAACTGATTCCCTGAAAATACTTATATACTTTGTTTTCTGAGTTCTAGCTACATACTTTGTTTTCTTAGTTTGAAATTTTTACTTGAGCAACGGATGTTTAAAGGGGCTCCATATAGAACCGCTTTCGACAAGTGATTTGGGAAAATAAAAAACTGATTCCCTGAAACTACTTATATACTTTGTGTTCTGAAAAATAGCTACATACTTTGTTTTCTAGGTTTAAAATTTTTACTTTAGCAACAGATATATAATGGGGCTCCATATAGAACCGTTTTCGACAAGTGATTTGGGAAAATAAAAAACTGATTCCCTGAAACTACTTATATACTTTGTTTTCTGAGTTCTAGCTACATACTTTGTTTTCTAGGTTTGAAATTTTTACTATAGCAACGGATATAAATAGGGGCTCCATATAGAACCGTTTTTGACAAGTGATTTGGGAAAATAAAAAACTGATTCCCTGAAACTACTTATATACTTTGTGGGTGCCGTGGCGCAGTGGTTAGTGTGTGTGCCTCTGACGCCGGAGGTCTGGGTTCGAATCCCGCCTCTGCCACCTGAAAAAAAAAAAAGACTTGTTCTTTTTCATGGCTCCCACCTCCGCGAGGGTCTGACAAACCCTCCGAGAGTAACATTTGTCTTGAAAAACTTCTCAAAGTGCCGTTCGGATTCGGCAAAAAATTGTAGGTCCCCTTGTATGTGAAAAAAAAATATATAGCACACACAGCATACATGGTTGAGAAGTTGGCCCTGGTTCGCCTCGAGCTGTAGCGCCACTCTATTTATTTATTTTTATTTTTACTTATATACTTTGTTTTCTGAGTTTTAGCTACAAACTTTGTTTTCTAAGTTTAAAATTTTAACTACAGCAACGGATATTTAAAGGGGCTCCATATAGAACCGTTTTCGACAAGTGATTTGGGAAAATAAAAAACTGATTCCCTGAAAATACTTATATACTTTGTGTTCTGAAAAATAGCTACATACTTTGTTTTCTAGGTTTAAAATTTTTACTTTAGCAACGGATATATAATGGGGCTCCATATAGAACCGTTTTCGACAAGTGATTTGGGAAAATAAAAAACTGATTCCCTGAAACTACTTATATACTTTGTTTTCTGAGTTCTAGCTACATACTTTGTTTTCTAGGTTTGAAATTTTTACTATAGCAACGGATATAAATAGGGGCTCCATATAGAACCGTTTTCGACAAGTGATTTGGGAAAATAAAAAACTGATTCCCTGAAACTACTTATATACTTTGTGTTCTGAAAAATAGCTACATACTTTGTTTTCTAGGTTTAAAATTTTTACTTTAGCAACGTATATTTAAAGGGGCTCCATATAGAACCGTTTTCGACAAGTGATTTGGGAAAATAAAAAACTGATTCCCTGAAACTACTTATATACTTTGTGTTCTGAAAAATAGCTACATACTTTGTTTTCTAGGTTTAAAATTTTTACTTTAGCAACGTATATTTAAAGGGGCTCCATATAGAACCGTTTTCGACAAGTGATTTGGGAAAATAAAAAACTGATTCCCTGAAACTACTTATATACTTTGTTTTCTGAGTTCTAGCTACATACTTTGTTTTCTAGGTTTGAAATTTTTACTATAGCAACGGATATAAATAGGGGCTCCATATAGAACCGTTTTTGGCAAGTGATTTGGGAAAATAAAAAACTGATTCCCTTAAACTAGTTATATACTTTGTTTTCTGAGTTCTAGCTACATACTTTGTTTTCTAAGTTTGAAATTTTTACTATGGCAACGGATATATAAAGGGGCTCCATAGAGAACCGTTTTCGACAAGTGATTTGCAAAAATAAAAAACTGATTCCCTGAAACTACTTATGTATATACTTTGTTTTCTGAGTTCTAGCTACAAACTTTGCTTTCTAAGTTTAAAATTTTAACTACAGCAACGGATATTTAAAGGGGCTCCATATAGAACCGTCTTCGACCAGTGATTTAGGAAAATAAAAAACTGATTCCCTGAAACTACTTATATACTTTGTTTTCTGAGTTCTAGCTACATACTTTGTTTTCTTAGTTTGAAATTTTTACTACAGCAACGGATATTTAAAGGGGCTCCATATAGAACCGTTTTCGACAAGTGATTTGGGAAAATAAAAAACTGATTCCCTGAAACTACTTATATACTTTGTTTTCTGAGTTCTAGCTACATACTTTGTTTTCTAGGTTTGAAATTTTTACTATAGCAACGGATATAAATAGGGGCTCCATATAGAACCGTTTTTGACAAGTGATTTGGGAAAATAAAAAACTGATTCCCTGAAACTACTTATATACTTTGTTTTCTGAGTTCTAGCTACAAACTTTGTTTTCTAAGTTTAAAATTTTAACTACAGCAACGGATATTTAAAGGGGCTCCATATAGAACCGTTTTTGACAAGTGATTTGGGAAAATAAAAAACTGATTCCCTGAAACTACTTATATACTTTGTTTTCTGAGTTCTAGCTACACAGTTTGTTTTCTAAGTTTAAAATTTTTACTACAGCAACCGATATTTAATGGGGCTCCATATGGAACCGTTTTCGACAAGTGATTTGGGAAAATAAAAAACTGATTCCCTGAAAATACTTATATACTTTGTTTTCTGAGTTCTAGCTACATACTTTGTTTTCTTAGTTTGAAATTTTTACTTGAGCAACGGATGTTTAAAGGGGCTCCATATAGAACCGCTTTCGACAAGTGATTTGGGAAAATAAAAAACTGATTCCCTGAAACTACTTATATACTTTGTGTTCTGAAAAATAGCTACATACTTTGTTTTCTAGGTTTAAAATTTTTACTTTAGCAACAGATATATAATGGGGCTCCATATAGAACCGTTTTCGACAAGTGATTTGGGAAAATAAAAAACTGATTCCCTGAAACTACTTATATACTTTGTTTTCTGAGTTCTAGCTACATACTTTGTTTTCTAGGTTTGAAATTTTTACTATAGCAACGGATATAAATAGGGGCTCCATATAGAACCGTTTTTGACAAGTGATTTGGGAAAATAAAAAACTGATTCCCTGAAACTACTTATATACTTTGTTTTCTGAGTTCTAGCTACATACTTTGTTTTCTAGGTTTGAAATTTTTACTATAGCAACGGATATAAATAGGGGCTCCATATAGAACCGTTTTCGACAAGTGATTTGGGAAAATAAAAAACTGATTCCCTGAAACTACTTATATACTTTGTGTTCTGAAAAATAGCTACATACTTTGTTTTCTAGGTTTAAAATTTTTACTTTAGCAACGTATATTTAAAGGGGCTCCATATAGAACCGTTTTCGACAAGTGATTTGGGAAAATAAAAAACTGATTCCCTGAAACTACTTATATACTTTGTTTTCTGAGTTCTAGCTACATACTTTGTTTTCTAGGTTTGAAATTTTTACTATAGCAACGGATATAAATAGGGGCTCCATATAGAACCGTTTTTGGCAAGTGATTTGGGAAAATAAAAAACTGATTCCCTTAAACTAGTTATATACTTTGTTTTCTGAGTTCTAGCTACATACTTTGTTTTCTAAGTTTGAAATTTTTACTATGGCAACGGATATATAAAGGGGCTCCATAGAGAACCGTTTTCGACAAGTGCTTTGCAAAAATAAAAAACTGATTCCCTGAAACTACTTATATACTTTGTTTTCTGAGTTCTAGCTACATACTTTGTTTTCTTAGTTTGAAATTTTTACTACAGCAACGTATATTTAAAGGGGCTCCATATAGAACCGTTTTCGACAAGTGATTTGGGAAAATAAAAAACTGATTCCCTGAAACTACTTATATACTTTGTTTTCTGAGTTCTAGCTACAAACTTTGTTTTCTAAGTTTAAAATTTTAACTACAGCAACGGATATTTAAAGGGGCTCCATATAGAACCGTTTTCGACCAGTGATTTAGGAAAATAAAAAACTGATTCCCTGAAACTACTTATATACTTTGTTTTCTGAGTTCTAGCTACATACTTTGTTTTCTAAGTTTGAAATTTTTACTATGGCAACGGATATATAAAGGGGCTCCATAGAGAACCGTTTTCGACAAGTGCTTTGCAAAAATAAAAAACTGATTCCCTGAAACTACTTATATACTTTGTTTTCTGAGTTCTAGCTACATACTTTGTTTTCTTAGTTTGAAATTTTTCCTACAGCAACGTATATTTAAAGGGGCTCCATATAGAACCGTTTTCGACAAGTGATTTGGGAAAATAAAAAACTGATTCCCTGAAACTACTTATATACTTTGTTTTCTGAGTTCTAGCTACAAACTTTGTTTTCTAAGTTTAAAATTTTAACTACAGCAACGGATATTTAAAGGGGCTCCATATAGAACCGTTTTTGACAAGTGATTTGGGAAAATAAAAAACTGATTCCCCGAAACTACTTATATACTTTGTTTTCTGAGTTCTAGCTACAAACTTTGTTTTCTAAGTTTAAAATTTTAACTACAGCAACGGATATTTAAAGGGGCTCCATATAGAACCGTTTTCGACAAGTGATTTGGGAAAATAAAAAACTGATTCCCTGAAACTACTTATATACTTTGTTTTCTGAGTTCTAGCTACAAACTTTGTTTTCTAAGTTTAAAATTTTAACTACAGCAACGGATATTTAAAGGGGCTCCATATAGAACCGTTTTTGACAAGTGATTTGGGAAAATAAAAAACTGATTCCCTGAAACTACTTATATACTTTGTTTTCTGAGTTCTAGCTACAAACTTTGTTTTCTAAGTTTAAAATTTTTACTACAGCAACCGATATAAATAGGGGCTCCATATAGAACCGTTTTTGACAAGTGATTTGGGAAAATAAAAAACTGATTCCCTGAAACTACTTATATACTTTGTTTTCTGAGTTCTAGCTACATACTTTGTTTTCTTAGTTTGAAATTTTTACTACAGCAACGTATATTTAAAGGGGCTCCATATAGAACCGTTTTCGACAAGTGATTTGGGAAAATAAAAAACTGATTCCCTGAAACTACTTATATACTTTGTTTTCTGAGTTCTAGCTACAAACTTTGTTTTCTAAGTTTAAAATTTTAACTACAGCAACGGATATTTAAAGGGGCTCCATATAGAACCGTTTTTGACAAGTGATTTGGGAAAATAAAAAACTGATTCCCTGAAACTACTTATATACTTTGTTTTCTGAGTTCTAGCTACACAGTTTGTTTTCTAAGTTTAAAATTTTTACTACAGCAACCGATATTTAATGGGGCTCCATATGGAACCGTTTTTGACAAGTGATTTGGGAAAATAAAAAACTGATTCCCCGAAACTACTTATATACTTTGTTTTCTGAGTTCTAGCTACAAACTTTGTTTTCTAAGTTTAAAATTTTTACTACAGCAACCGATATAAATAGGGGCTCCATATAGAACCGTTTTTGACAAGTGATTTGGGAAAATAAAAAACTGATTCCCTGAAAATACTTATATACTTTGTTTTCTGAGTTCTAGCTACATACTTTGTTTTCTTAGTTTGAAATTTTTACTTGAGCAACGGATGTTTAAAGGGGCTCCATATAGAACCGCTTTCGACAAGTGATTTGGGAAAATAAAAAACTGATTCCCTGAAACTACTTATATACTTTGTTTTCTGAGTTCTAGCTACATACTTTGTTTTCTAGGTTTGAAATTTTTACTATAGCAACGGATATAAATAGGGGCTCCATATAGAACCGTTTTTGACAAGTGATTTGGGAAAATAAAAAACTGATTCCCTGAAACTACTTATATACTTTGTTTTCTGAGTTCTAGCTACATACTTTGTTTTCTTAGTTTGAAATTTTTACTACAGCAACGTATATTTAAAGGGGCTCCATATAGAACCGTTTTCGACAAGTGATTTGGGAAAATAAAAAACTGATTCCCTGAAACTACTTATATACTTTGTTTTCTGAGTTCTAGCTACATACTTTGTTTTCTTAGTTTGAAATTTTTACTACAGCAACGTATATTTAAAGGGGCTCCATATAGAACCGTTTTCGACAAGTGATTTGGGAAAATAAAAAACTGATTCCCTGAAACTACTTATATACTTTGTTTTCTGAGTTCTAGCTACAAACTTTGTTTTCTAAGTTTAAAATTTTAACTACAGCAACGGATATTTAAAGGGGCTCCATATAGAACCGTTTTCGACAAGTGATTTGGGAAAATAAAAAACTGATTCCCTGAAAATACTTATATACTTTGTGTTCTGAAAAATAGCTACATACTTTGTTTTCTAGGTTTAAAATTTTTACTTTAGCAACGGATATATAATGGGGCTCCATATAGAACCGTTTTCGACAAGTGATTTGGGAAAATAAAAAACTGATTCCCTGAAACTACTTATATACTTTGTTTTCTGAGTTCTAGCTACATACTTTGTTTTCTTAGTTTGAAATTTTTACTACAGCAACGTATATTTAAAGGGGCTCCATATAGAACCGTTTTCGACAAGTGATTTGGGAAAATAAAAAACTGATTCCCTGAAACTACTTATATACTTTGTTTTCTGAGTTCTAGCTACAAACTTTGTTTTCTAAGTTTAAAATTTTAACTACAGCAACGTATATTTAAAGGGGCTCCATATAGAACCGTTTTCGACAAGTGATTTGGGAAAATAAAACTGATTCCCTGAAACTACTTATATACTTTGTGTTCTGAAAAATAGCTACATACTTTGTTTTCTAGGTTTAAAATTTTTACTTTAGCAACGTATATTTAAAGGGGCTCCATATAGAACCGTTTTCGACAAGTGATTTGGGAAAATAAAAAACTGATTCCCTGAAACTACTTATATACTTTGTTTTCTGAGTTCTAGCTACATACTTTGTTTTCTAAGTTTGAAATTTTTACTATGGCAACGGATATATAAAGGGGCTCCATAGAGAACCGTTTTCGACAAGTGCTTTGCAAAAATAAAAAACTGATTCCCTGAAACTACTTATGTATATACTTTGTTTTCTGAGTTCTAGCTACAAACTTTGCTTTCTAAGTTTAAAATTTTAACTACAGCAACGGATATTTAAAGGGGCTCCATATAGAACCGTTTTCAACCAGTGATTTAGGAAAATAAAAAACTGATTCCCTGAAACTACTTATATACTTTGTTTTCTGAGTTCTAGCTACATACTTTGTTTTCTAGGTTTGAAATTTTTACTATAGCAACGGATATAAATAGGGGCTCCATATAGAACTGTTTTCGACAAGTGATTTGGGAAAATAAAAAACTGATTCCCTGAAACTACTTATATACTTTGTGTTCTGAAAAATAGCTACATACTTTGTTTTCTAGGTTTAAAATTTTTACTTTAGCAACGTATATTTAAAGGGGCTCCATATAGAACCGTTTTCGACAAGTGATTTGGGAAAATAAAAAACTGATTCCCTGAAACTACTTATATACTTTGTTTTCTGAGTTCTAGCTACATACTTTGTTTTCTAGGTTTGAAATTTTTACTATAGCAACGGATATAAATAGGGGCTCCATATAGAACCGTTTTTGGCAAGTGATTTGGGAAAATAAAAAACTGATTCTCTGAAACTACTTATATACTTTGTTTTCTGAGTTCTAGCTACATACTTTGTTTTCTAGGTTTGAAATTTTTACTATAGCAACGGATATAAATAGGGGCTCCATATAGAACCGTTTTTGGCAAGTGATTTGGGAAAATAAAAAACTGATTCCCTTAAACTAGTTATATACTTTGTTTTCTGAGTTCTAGCTACATACTTTGTTTTCTAAGTTTGAAATTTTTACTATGGCAACGGATATATAAAGGGGCTCCATAGAGAACCGTTTTCGACAAGTGCTTTGCAAAAATAAAAAACTGATTCCCTGAAACTACTTATGTATATACTTTGTTTTCTGAGTTCTAGCTACAAACTTTGCTTTCTAAGTTTAAAATTTTAACTACAGCAACGGATATTTAAAGGGGCTCCATATAGAACCGTTTTCAACCAGTGATTTAGGAAAATAAAAAACTGATTCCCTGAAACTACTTATATACTTTGTTTTCTGAGTTCTAGCTACATACTTTGTTTTCTAGGTTTGAAATTTTTACTATAGCAACGGATATAAATAGGGGCTCCATATAGAACTGTTTTCGACAAGTGATTTGGGAAAATAAAAAACTGATTCCCTGAAACTACTTATATACTTTGTGTTCTGAAAAATAGCTACATACTTTGTTTTCTAGGTTTAAAATTTTTACTTTAGCAACGTATATTTAAAGGGGCTCCATATAGAACCGTTTTCGACAAGTGATTTGGGAAAATAAAAAACTGATTCCCTGAAACTACTTATATACTTTGTTTTCTGAGTTCTAGCTACATACTTTGTTTTCTAGGTTTGAAATTTTTACTATAGCAACGGATATAAATAGGGGCTCCATATAGAACCGTTTTTGGCAAGTGATTTGGGAAAATAAAAAACTGATTCTCTGAAACTACTTATATACTTTGTTTTCTGAGTTCTAGCTACATACTTTGTTTTCTAGGTTTGAAATTTTTACTATAGCAACGGATATAAATAGGGGCTCCATATAGAACCGTTTTTGGCAAGTGATTTGGGAAAATAAAAAACTGATTCCCTGAAACTACTTATATACTTTGTTTTCTGAGTTCTAGCTACACAGTTTGTTTTCTAAGTTTAAAATTTTTACTACAGCAACCGATATTTAATGGGGCTCCATATGGAACCGTTTTCGACAAGTGATTTGGGAAAATAAAAAACTGATTCCCTGAAAATACTTATATACTTTGTTTTCTGAGTTCTAGCTACATACTTTGTTTTCTAAGTTTGAAATTTTTACTATGGCAACGGATATATAAAGGGGCTCCATAGAGAACCGTTTTTGGCAAGTGATTTGGGAAAATAAAAAACTGATTCTCTGAAACTACTTATATACTTTGTTTTCTGAGTTCTAGCTACATACTTTGTTTTCTAAGTTTAAAATTTTTACTACAGCAACGTATATTTAAAGGGGCTCCATATAGAACCGTTTTCGACCAGTGATTTAGGAAAATAAAAAACTGATTCCCTGAAACTACTTATATACTTTGTTTTCTGAGTTCTAGCTACATACTTTGTTTTCTAGGTTTGAAATTTTTACTATAGCAACGGATATAAATAGGGGCTCCATATAGAACCGTTTTTGACAAGTGATTTGGGAAAATAAAAAACTGATTCCCTGAAACTACTTATATACTTTGTTTTCTGAGTTCTAGCTACAAACTTTGTTTTCTAAGTTTAAAATTTTAACTACAGCAACGGATATTTAAAGGGGCTCCATATAGAACCGTTTTTGACAAGTGATTTGGGAAAATAAAAAACTGATTCCCTGAAACTACTTATATACTTTGTTTTCTGAGTTCTAGCTACACAGTTTGTTTTCTAAGTTTAAAATTTTTACTACAGCAACCGATATTTAATGGGGCTCCATATGGAACCGTTTTCGACAAGTGATTTGGGAAAATAAAAAACTGATTCCCTGAAAATACTTATATACTTTGTTTTCTGAGTTCTAGCTACATACTTTGTTTTCTTAGTTTGAAATTTTTACTTGAGCAACGGATGTTTAAAGGGGCTCCATATAGAACCGCTTTCGACAAGTGATTTGGGAAAATAAAAAACTGATTCCCTGAAACTACTTATATACTTTGTTTTCTGAGTTCTAGCTACATACTTTGTTTTCTAGGTTTGAAATTTTTACTATAGCAACGGATATAAATAGGGGCTCCATATAGAACCGTTTTTGACAAGTGATTTGGGAAAATAAAAAACTGATTCCCTGAAACTACTTATATACTTTGTTTTCTGAGTTCTAGCTACATACTTTGTTTTCTAGGTTTGAAATTTTTACTATAGCAACGGATATAAATAGGGGCTCCATATAGAACCGTTTTTGACAAGTGATTTGGGAAAATAAAAAACTGATTCCCTGAAACTACTTATATACTTTGTGTTCTGAAAAATAGCTACATACTTTGTTTTCTAGGTTTAAAATTTTTACTTTAGCAACAGATATATAATGGGGCTCCATATAGAACCGTTTTCGACAAGTGATTTGGGAAAATAAAAAACTGATTCCCTGAAACTACTTATATACTTTGTTTTCTGAGTTCTAGCTACATACTTTGTTTTCTAGGTTTGAAATTTTTACTATAGCAACGGATATAAATAGGGGCTCCATATAGAACCGTTTTTGACAAGTGATTTGGGAAAATAAAAAACTGAAACTACTTATATACTTTGTTTTCTGAGTTCTAGCTACATACTTTGTTTTCTAGGTTTGAAATTTTTACTATAGCAACGGATATAAATAGGGGCTCCATATAGAACCGTTTTCGACAAGTGATTTGGGAAAATAAAAAACTGATTCCCTGAAACTACTTATATACTTTGTGTTCTGAAAAATAGCTACATACTTTGTTTTCTAGGTTTAAAATTTTTACTTTAGCAACGTATATTTAAAGGGGCTCCATATAGAACCGTTTTCGACAAGTGATTTGGGAAAATAAAAAACTGATTCCCTGAAACTACTTATATACTTTGTTTTCTGAGTTCTAGCTACATACTTTGTTTTCTTAGTTTGAAATTTTTACTACAGCAACGGATATTTAAAGGGGCTCCATATAGAACCGTTTTCGACAAGTGATTTGGGCAAATAAAAAACTGATTCCCTGAAACTACTTATATACTTTGTTTTCTGAGTTCTAGCTACATACTTTGTTTTCTTAGTTTGAAATTTTTACTACAGCAACGGATATTTAAAGGGGCTCCATATAGAACCGTTTTCGACAAGTGATTTGGGCAAATAAAAAACTGATTCCCTGAAACTACTTATATACTTTGTTTTCTGAGTTCTAGCTACATACTTTGTTTTCTTAGTTTGAAATTTTTACTACAGCAACGGATATTTAAAGGGGCTCCATATAGAACCGTTTTCGACAAGTGATTTGGGAAAATAAAAAACTGATTCCCTGAAAATACTTATATACTTTGTTTTCTGAGTTCTAGCTACATACTTTGTTTTCTTAGTTTGAAATTTTTACTACAGCAACGTATATTTAAAGGGGCTCCATATAGAACCGTTTTCGACCAGTGATTTAGGAAAATAAAAAACTGATTCCCTGAAACTACTTATATACTTTGTTTTCTGAGTTCTAGCTACATACTTTGTTTTCTAGGTTTAAAATTTTTACTTTAGCAACAGATATATAATGGGGCTCCATATAGAACCGTTTTCGACAAGTGATTTGGGAAAATAAAAAACTGATTCCCTGAAACTACTTATATACTTTGTTTTCTGAGTTCTAGCTACATACTTTGTTTTCTAGGTTTGAAATTTTTACTATAGCAACGGATATAAATAGGGGCTCCATATAGAACCGTTTTTGACAAGTGATTTGGGAAAATAAAAAACTGAAACTACTTATATACTTTGTTTTCTGAGTTCTAGCTACATACTTTGTTTTCTAGGTTTGAAATTTTTACTATAGCAACGGATATAAATAGGGGCTCCATATAGAACCGTTTTCGACAAGTGATTTGGGAAAATAAAAAACTGATTCCCTGAAACTACTTATATACTTTGTGTTCTGAAAAATAGCTACATACTTTGTTTTCTAGGTTTAAAATTTTTACTTTAGCAACGTATATTTAAAGGGGCTCCATATAGAACCGTTTTCGACAAGTGATTTGGGAAAATAAAAAACTGATTCCCTGAAACTACTTATATACTTTGTTTTCTGAGTTCTAGCTACATACTTTGTTTTCTTAGTTTGAAATTTTTACTACAGCAACGGATATTTAAAGGGGCTCCATATAGAACCGTTTTCGACAAGTGATTTGGGCAAATAAAAAACTGATTCCCTGAAACTACTTATATACTTTGTTTTCTGAGTTCTAGCTACATACTTTGTTTTCTTAGTTTGAAATTTTTACTACAGCAACGGATATTTAAAGGGGCTCCATATAGAACCGTTTTCGACAAGTGATTTGGGCAAATAAAAAACTGATTCCCTGAAACTACTTATATACTTTGTTTTCTGAGTTCTAGCTACATACTTTGTTTTCTTAGTTTGAAATTTTTACTACAGCAACGGATATTTAAAGGGGCTCCATATAGAACCGTTTTCGACAAGTGATTTGGGAAAATAAAAAACTGATTCCCTGAAAATACTTATATACTTTGTTTTCTGAGTTCTAGCTACATACTTTGTTTTCTTAGTTTGAAATTTTTACTACAGCAACGTATATTTAAAGGGGCTCCATATAGAACCGTTTTCGACCAGTGATTTAGGAAAATAAAAAACTGATTCCCTGAAACTACTTATATACTTTGTTTTCTGAGTTCTAGCTACATACTTTGTTTTCTTAGTTTGAAATTTTTACTACAGCAACGGATATTTAAAGGGGCTCCATATAGAACCGTTTTCGACAAGTGATTTGGGAAAATAAAAAACTGATTCCCTGAAAATACTTATATACTTTGTTTTCTGAGTTCTAGCTACATACTTTGTTTTCTTAGTTTGAAATTTTTACTACAGCAACGTATATTTAAAGGGGCTCCATATAGAACCGTTTTCGACCAGTGATTTAGGAAAATAAAAAACTGATTCCCTGAAACTACTTATATACTTTGTTTTCTGAGTTCTAGCTACATACTTTGTTTTCTAGGTTTAAAATTTTTACTTTAGCAACAGATATATAATGGGGCTCCATATAGAACCGTTTTCGACAAGTGATTTGGGAAAATAAAAAACTGATTCCCTGAAACTACTTATATACTTTGTTTTCTGAGTTCTAGCTACATACTTTGTTTTCTAGGTTTGAAATTTTTACTATAGCAACGGATATAAATAGGGGCTCCATATAGAACCGTTTTTGACAAGTGATTTGGGAAAATAAAAAACTGAAACTACTTATATACTTTGTTTTCTGAGTTCTAGCTACATACTTTGTTTTCTAGGTTTGAAATTTTTACTATAGCAACGGATATAAATAGGGGCTCCATATAGAACCGTTTTCGACAAGTGATTTGGGAAAATAAAAAACTGATTCCCTGAAACTACTTATATACTTTGTGTTCTGAAAAATAGCTACATACTTTGTTTTCTAGGTTTAAAATTTTTACTTTAGCAACGTATATTTAAAGGGGCTCCATATAGAACCGTTTTCGACAAGTGATTTGGGAAAATAAAAAACTGATTCCCTGAAACTACTTATATACTTTGTTTTCTGAGTTCTAGCTACATACTTTGTTTTCTTAGTTTGAAATTTTTACTACAGCAACGGATATTTAAAGGGGCTCCATATAGAACCGTTTTCGACAAGTGATTTGGGCAAATAAAAAACTGATTCCCTGAAACTACTTATATACTTTGTTTTCTGAGTTCTAGCTACATACTTTGTTTTCTTAGTTTGAAATTTTTACTACAGCAACGGATATTTAAAGGGGCTCCATATAGAACCGTTTTCGACAAGTGATTTGGGCAAATAAAAAACTGATTCCCTGAAACTACTTATATACTTTGTTTTCTGAGTTCTAGCTACATACTTTGTTTTCTTAGTTTGAAATTTTTACTACAGCAACGGATATTTAAAGGGGCTCCATATAGAACCGTTTTCGACAAGTGATTTGGGAAAATAAAAAACTGATTCCCTGAAAATACTTATATACTTTGTTTTCTGAGTTCTAGCTACATACTTTGTTTTCTTAGTTTGAAATTTTTACTACAGCAACGTATATTTAAAGGGGCTCCATATAGAACCGTTTTCGACCAGTGATTTAGGAAAATAAAAAACTGATTCCCTGAAACTACTTATATACTTTGTTTTCTGAGTTCTAGCTACATACTTTGTTTTCTTAGTTTGAAATTTTTACTACAGCAACGGATATTTAAAGGGGCTCCATATAGAACCGTTTTCGACAAGTGATTTGGGAAAATAAAAAACTGATTCCCTGAAAATACTTATATACTTTGTTTTCTGAGTTCTAGCTACATACTTTGTTTTCTTAGTTTGAAATTTTTACTACAGCAACGTATATTTAAAGGGGCTCCATATAGAACCGTTTTCGACCAGTGATTTAGGAAAATAAAAAACTGATTCCCTGAAACTACTTATATACTTTGTTTTCTGAGTTCTAGCTACATACTTTGTTTTCTAGGTTTAAAATTTTTACTTTAGCAACAGATATATAATGGGGCTCCATATAGAACCGTTTTCGACAAGTGATTTGGGAAAATAAAAAACTGATTCCCTGAAACTACTTATATACTTTGTTTTCTGAGTTCTAGCTACATACTTTGTTTTCTAGGTTTGAAATTTTTACTATAGCAACGGATATAAATAGGGGCTCCATATAGAACCGTTTTTGACAAGTGATTTGGGAAAATAAAAAACTGAAACTACTTATATACTTTGTTTTCTGAGTTCTAGCTACATACTTTGTTTTCTAGGTTTGAAATTTTTACTATAGCAACGGATATAAATAGGGGCTCCATATAGAACCGTTTTCGACAAGTGATTTGGGAAAATAAAAAACTGATTCCCTGAAACTACTTATATACTTTGTGTTCTGAAAAATAGCTACATACTTTGTTTTCTAGGTTTAAAATTTTTACTTTAGCAACGTATATTTAAAGGGGCTCCATATAGAACCGTTTTCGACAAGTGATTTGGGAAAATAAAAAACTGATTCCCTGAAACTACTTATATACTTTGTTTTCTGAGTTCTAGCTACATACTTTGTTTTCTTAGTTTGAAATTTTTACTACAGCAACGGATATTTAAAGGGGCTCCATATAGAACCGTTTTCGACAAGTGATTTGGGCAAATAAAAAACTGATTCCCTGAAACTACTTATATACTTTGTTTTCTGAGTTCTAGCTACATACTTTGTTTTCTTAGTTTGAAATTTTTACTACAGCAACGGATATTTAAAGGGGCTCCATATAGAACCGTTTTCGACAAGTGATTTGGGCAAATAAAAAACTGATTCCCTGAAACTACTTATATACTTTGTTTTCTGAGTTCTAGCTACATACTTTGTTTTCTTAGTTTGAAATTTTTACTACAGCAACGGATATTTAAAGGGGCTCCATATAGAACCGTTTTCGACAAGTGATTTGGGAAAATAAAAAACTGATTCCCTGAAAATACTTATATACTTTGTTTTCTGAGTTCTAGCTACATACTTTGTTTTCTTAGTTTGAAATTTTTACTACAGCAACGTATATTTAAAGGGGCTCCATATAGAACCGTTTTCGACCAGTGATTTAGGAAAATAAAAAACTGATTCCCTGAAACTACTTATATACTTTGTTTTCTGAGTTCTAGCTACATACTTTGTTTTCTTAGTTTGAAATTTTTACTACAGCAACGTATATTTAAAGGGGCTCCATATAGAACCGTTTTCGACAAGTGATTTGGGAAAATAAAAAACTGATTCCCTGAAACTACTTATATACTTTGTTTTCTGAGTTCTAGCTACAAACTTTGCTTTCTAAGTTTAAAATTTTAACTACAGCAACGGATATTTAAAGGGGCTCCATATAGAACCGTTTTCGACCAGTGATTTAGGAAAATAAAAAACTGATTCCCTGAAACTACTTATATACTTTGTTTTCTGAGTTCTAGCTACATACTTTGTTTTCTAGGTTTGAAATTTTTACTATAGCAACGGATATAAATAGGGGCTCCATATAGAACCGTTTTTGACAAGTGATTTGGGAAAATAAAAAACTGATTCTCTGAAACTACTTATATACTTTGTTTTCTGAGTTCTAGCTACATACTTTGTTTTCTAGGTTTGAAATTTTTACTATAGCAACGGATATAAATAGGGGCTCCATATAGAACTGTTTTCGACAAGTGATTTGGGAAAATAAAAAACTGATTCCCTGAAACTACTTATATACTTTGTGTTCTGAAAAATAGCTACATACTTTGTTTTCTAGGTTTAAAATTTTTACTTTAGCAACGTATATTTAAAGGGGCTCCATATAGAACCGTTTTCGACAAGTGATTTGGGAAAATAAAAAACTGATTCCCTGAAACTACTTATATACTTTGTTTTCTGAGTTCTAGCTACATACTTTGTTTTCTAGGTTTGAAATTTTTACTATAGCAACGGATATAAATAGGGGCTCCATATAGAACCGTTTTTGGCAAGTGATTTGGGAAAATAAAAAACTGATTCTCTGAAACTACTTATATACTTTGTTTTCTGAGTTCTAGCTACATACTTTGTTTTCTAGGTTTGAAATTTTTACTATAGCAACGGATATAAATAGGGGCTCCATATAGAACCGTTTTTGGCAAGTGATTTGGGAAAATAAAAAACTGATTCCCTTAAACTAGTTATATACTTTGTTTTCTGAGTTCTAGCTACATACTTTGTTTTCTAAGTTTGAAATTTTTACTATGGCAACGGATATATAAAGGGGCTCCATAGAGAACCGTTTTCGACAAGTGCTTTGCAAAAATAAAAAACTGATTCCCTGAAACTACTTATGTATATACTTTGTTTTCTGAGTTCTAGCTACAAACTTTGCTTTCTAAGTTTAAAATTTTAACTACAGCAACGGATATTTAAAGGAGCTCCATATAGAACCGTTTTCGACCAGTGATTTAGGAAAATAAAAAACTGATTCCCTGAAACTACTTATATACTTTGTTTTCTGAGTTCTAGCTACATACTTTGTTTTCTTAGTTTGAAATTTTTACTACAGCAACGGATATTTAAAGGGGCTCCATATAGAACCGTTTTCGACAAGTGATTTGGGAAAATAAAAAACTGATTCCCTGAAAATACTTATATACTTTGTTTTCTGAGTTCTAGCTACATACTTTGTTTTCTTAGTTTGAAATTTTTACTACAGCAACGGATATTTAAAGGGGCTCCATACAGAACCGTTTTCGACCAGTGATTTAGGAAAATAAAAAACTGATTCCCTGAAACTACTTATATACTTTGTTTTCTGAGTTCTAGCTACATACTTTGTTTTCTTAGTTTGAAATTTTTACTACAGCAACGTATATTTAAAGGGGCTCCATATAGAACCGTTTTCGACAAGTGATTTGGGAAAATAAAAAACTGATTCCCTGAAACTACTTATATACTTTGTTTTCTGAGTTCTAGCTACAAACTTTGTTTTCTAAGCTTAAAATTTTAACTGCAGCAACGGATATTTAAAGGGGCTCCATATAGAACCGTTTTCGACAAGTGATTTGGGAAAATAAAAAACTGATTCCCTGAAAATACTTATATACTTTGTTTTCTGAGTTCTAGCTACAAACTTTGTTTTCTAAGTTTAAAATTTTAACTACAGCAACGGATATTTAAAGGAGCTCCATATAGAACCGTTTTCGACAAGTGATTTGGGAAAATAAAAAACCTGATTCCCTGAAACTACTTATATACTTTGTTTTCTGAGTTCTAGCTACAAACTTTGCTTTCTAAGTTTAAAATTTTAACTACAGCAACGGATATTTAAAGGGGCTCCATATAGAACCGTTTTCGACCAGTGATTTAGGAAAATAAAAAACTGATTCCCTGAAACTACTTATATACTTTGTTTTCTGAGTTCTAGCTACATACTTTGTTTTCTAGGTTTGAAATTTTTACTATAGCAACGGATATAAATAGGGGTTCCATATAGAACCGTTTTTGACAAGTGATTTGGGAAAATAAAAAACTGATTCCCTGAAACTACTTATATACTTTGTTTTCTGAGTTCTAGCTACATACTTTGTTTTCTTAGTTTGAAATTTTTACTACAGCAACGTATATTTAAAGGGGCTCCATATAGAACCGTTTTCGACAAGTGATTTGGGAAAATAAAAAACTGATTCCCTGAAACTACTTATATACTTTGTTTTCTGAGTTCTAGCTACAAACTTTGTTTTCTAAGTTTAAAATTTTAACTACAGCAACGGATATTTAAAGGGGCTCCATATAGAACCGTTTTTGACAAGTGATTTGGGAAAATAAAAAACTGATTCCCTGAAACTACTTATATACTTTGTGTTCTGAGTTCTAGCTACATACTTTGTTTTCTAGGTTTGAAATTTTTACTACAGCAACGGATATAAATAGGGGCTCCATATAGAACCGTTTTCGACAAGTGATTTGGGAAAATAAAAAACTGATTCCCTGAAACTACTTATATACTTTGTTTTCTGAGTTCTAGCTACATACTTTGTTTTCTTAGTTTGAAATTTTTACTACAGCAACGTATATTTAAAGGGGCTCCATATAGAACCGTTTTCGACAAGTGATTTGGGAAAATAAAAAACTGATTCCCTGAAACTACTTATATACTTTGTTTTCTGAGTTCTAGCTACAAACTTTGTTTTCTAAGCTTAAAATTTTAACTGCAGCAACGGATATTTAAAGGGGCTCCATATAGAACCGTTTTCGACAAGTGATTTGGGAAAATAAAAAACTGATTCCCTGAAAATACTTATATACTTTGTTTTCTGAGTTCTAGCTACAAACTTTGTTTTCTAAGTTTAAAATTTTAACTACAGCAACGGATATTTAAAGGAGCTCCATATAGAACCGTTTTCGACAAGTGATTTGGGAAAATAAAAAACCTGATTCCCTGAAACTACTTATATACTTTGTTTTCTGAGTTCTAGCTACAAACTTTGTTTTCTAAGTTTAAAATTTTAACTACAGCAACGGATATTTAAAGGGGCTCCATATAGAACCGTTTTCGACAATTGATTTGGGAAAATAAAAAACTGATTCCCTGAAAATACTTATATACTTTGTTTTCTGAGTTCTAGCTACACACTTTGTTTTCTAAGTTTAAAATTTTTACTACAGCAACCGATATTTAATGGGGCTCCATATGGAACCGTTTTCGACAAGTGATTTGGGAAAATAAAAAACTGATTCCCTGAAAATACTTATATACTTTGTTTTCTGAGTTCTAGCTACATACTTTGTTTTCTTAGTTTGAAATTTTTACTTGAGCAACGGATGTTTAAAGGGGCTCCATATAGAACCGCTTTCGACAAGTGATTTGGGAAAATAAAAAACTGATTCCCTGAAACTACTTATATACTTTGTGTTCTGAAAAATAGCTACATACTTTGTTTTCTAGGTTTAAAATTTTTACTTTAGCAACAGATATATAATGGGGCTCCATATAGAACCGTTTTCGACAAGTGATTTGGGAAAATAAAAAACTGATTCCCTGAAACTACTTATATACTTTGTTTTCTGAGTTCTAGCTACATACTTTGTTTTCTAGGTTTGAAATTTTTACTATAGCAACGGATATAAATAGGGGCTCCATATAGAACCGTTTTTGACAAGTGATTTGGGAAAATAAAAAACTGATTCCCTGAAACTACTTATATACTTTGTTTTCTGAGTTCTAGCTACATACTTTGTTTTCTAAGTTTGAAATTTTTACTACAGCAACGTATATTTAAAGGGGTTCCATATAGAACCGTTTTCGACAAGTGATTTGGGAAAATAAAAAACTGATTCCCTGAAACTACTTATATACTTTGTTTTCTGAGTTCTAGCTACAAACTTTGTTTTCTAAGTTTAAAATTTTAACTACAGCAACGGATATTTAAAGGGGCTCCATATAGAACCGTTTTTGACAAGTGATTTGGGAAAATAAAAAACTGATTCCCTGAAACTACTTATATACTTTGTGTTCTGAGTTCTAGCTACATACTTTGTTTTCTAGGTTTGAAATTTTTACTACAGCAACGGATATAAATAGGGGCTCCATATAGAACCGTTTTCGACAAGTGATTTGGGAAAATAAAAAACTGATTCCCTGAAACTACTTATATACTTTGTTTTCTGAGTTCTAGCTACATACTTTGTTTTCTTAGTTTGAAATTTTTACTACAGCAACGTATATTTAAAGGGGCTCCATATAGAACCGTTTTCGACAAGTGATTTGGGAAAATAAAAAACTGATTCCCTGAAACTACTTATATACTTTGTTTTCTGAGTTCTAGCTACAAACTTTGTTTTCTAAGCTTAAAATTTTAACTGCAGCAACGGATATTTAAAGGGGCTCCATATAGAACCGTTTTCGACAAGTGATTTGGGAAAATAAAAAACTGATTCCCTGAAAATACTTATATACTTTGTTTTCTGAGTTCTAGCTACAAACTTTGTTTTCTAAGTTTAAAATTTTAACTACAGCAACGGATATTTAAAGGAGCTCCATATAGAACCGTTTTCGACAAGTGATTTGGGAAAATAAAAAACCTGATTCCCTGAAACTACTTATATACTTTGTTTTCTGAGTTCTAGCTACAAACTTTGTTTTCTAAGTTTAAAATTTTAACTACAGCAACGGATATTTAAAGGGGCTCCATATAGAACCGTTTTCGACAATTGATTTGGGAAAATAAAAAACTGATTCCCTGAAAATACTTATATACTTTGTTTTCTGAGTTCTAGCTACACACTTTGTTTTCTAAGTTTAAAATTTTTACTACAGCAACCGATATTTAATGGGGCTCCATATGGAACCGTTTTCGACAAGTGATTTGGGAAAATAAAAAACTGATTCCCTGAAAATACTTATATACTTTGTTTTCTGAGTTCTAGCTACATACTTTGTTTTCTTAGTTTGAAATTTTTACTTGAGCAACGGATGTTTAAAGGGGCTCCATATAGAACCGCTTTCGACAAGTGATTTGGGAAAATAAAAAACTGATTCCCTGAAACTACTTATATACTTTGTGTTCTGAAAAATAGCTACATACTTTGTTTTCTAGGTTTAAAATTTTTACTTTAGCAACAGATATATAATGGGGCTCCATATAGAACCGTTTTCGACAAGTGATTTGGGAAAATAAAAAACTGATTCCCTGAAACTACTTATATACTTTGTTTTCTGAGTTCTAGCTACATACTTTGTTTTCTAGGTTTGAAATTTTTACTATAGCAACGGATATAAATAGGGGCTCCATATAGAACCGTTTTTGACAAGTGATTTGGGAAAATAAAAAACTGATTCCCTGAAACTACTTATATACTTTGTTTTCTGAGTTCTAGCTACATACTTTGTTTTCTAAGTTTGAAATTTTTACTACAGCAACGTATATTTAAAGGGGTTCCATATAGAACCGTTTTCGACAAGTGATTTGGGAAAATAAAAAACTGATTCCCTGAAACTACTTATATACTTTGTTTTCTGAGTTCTAGCTACATACTTTGTTTTCTTAGTTTGAAATTTTTACTACAGCAACGTATATTTAAAGGGGTTCCATATAGAACCGTTTTCGACAAGTGATTTGGGAAAATAAAAAACTGATTCCCTGAAACTACTTATATACTTTGTTTTCTGAGTTCTAGCTACAAACTTTGTTTTCTAAGCTTAAAATTTTAACTGCAGCAACGCAACGGATATTTAAAGGGGCTCCATATAGAACCGTTTTCGACAAGTCATTTGGGAAAATAAAAAACTGATTCCCTGAAAATACTTATATACTTTGTTTTCTGAGTTCTAGCTACAAACTTTGCTTTCTAAGTTTAAAATTTTAACTACAGCAACGGATATTTAAAGGGGCTCCATATAGAACCGTTTTCGACAAGTGATTTGGGAAAATAAAAAACCTAATTCCCTGAAACTACTTATATACTTTGTTTTCTGAGTTCTAGCTACAAACTTTGTTTTCTAAGTTTAAAATTTTAACTACAGCAACGGATATTTAAAGGAGCTCCATATAGAACCGTTTTCGACAAGTGATTTGGGAAAATAAAAAACCTGATTCCCTGAAACTACTTATATACTTTGTTTTCTGAGTTCTAGCTACAAACTTTGTTTTCTAGGTTAAAAATTTTAACTACAGCAACGGATATTTAAAGGGGCTCCATATAGAACCGTTTTCGACAAGTGATTTGGGAAAATAAAAAACCTGATTCCCTGAAACTACTTATATACTTTGTTTTCTGAGTTCTAGCTACAAACTTTGTTTTCTAAGTTTAAAATTTTAACTACAGCAACGGATATTTAAAAGAGCTCCATATAGAACCGTTTTCGACAAGTGATTTGGGAAAATAAAAAACCTGATTCCCTGAAACTACTTATATACTTTGTTTTCTGAGTTCTAGCTACAAACTTTGTTTTCTAAGTTTAAAATTTTAACTACAGCAACGGATATTTAAAGGAGCTCCATATAGAACCGTTTTCGACAAGTGATTTGGGAAAATAACAAACTGATTCCCTGAAAATACTTATATACTTTGTTTTCTGAGTTCTAGCTACAAACTTTGCTTTCTAAGTTTAAAATTTTAACTACAGCAACGGATATTTAAAGGGGCTCCATATAGAACCGTTTTCGACCAGTGATTTAGGAAAATAAAAAACTGATTCCCTGAAACTACTTATATACTTTGTTTTCTGAGTTCTAGCTACATACTTTGTTTTCTAGGTTTGAAATTTTTACTATAGCAACGGATATAAATAGGGGCTCCATATAGAACCGTTTTTGACAAGTGATTTGGGAAAATAAAAAACTGATTCCCTGAAACTACTTATATACTTTGTTTTCTGAGTTCTAGCTACAAACTTTGTTTTCTAAGTTTAAAATTTTAACTACAGCAACGGATATTTAAAGGGGCTCCATATAGAACCGTTTTTGACAAGTGATTTGGGAAAATAAAAAACTGATTCCCTGAAACTACTTATATACTTTGTTTTCTGAGTTCTAGCTACACAGTTTGTTTTCTAAGTTTAAAATTTTTACTACAGCAACCGATATTTAATGGGGCTCCATATGGAACCGTTTTCGACAAGTGATTTGGGAAAATAAAAAACTGATTCCCTGAAAATACTTATATACTTTGTTTTCTGAGTTCTAGCTACATACTTTGTTTTCTTAGTTTGAAATTTTTACTTGAGCAACGGATGTTTAAAGGGGCTCCATATAGAACCGCTTTCGACAAGTGATTTGGGAAAATAAAAAACTGATTCCCTGAAACTACTTATATACTTTGTGTTCTGAAAAATAGCTACATACTTTGTTTTCTAGGTTTAAAATTTTTACTTTAGCAACAGATATATAATGGGGCTCCATATAGAACCGTTTTCGACAAGTGATTTGGGAAAATAAAAAACTGATTCCCTGAAACTACTTATATACTTTGTTTTCTGAGTTCTAGCTACATACTTTGTTTTCTAGGTTTGAAATTTTTACTATAGCAACGGATATAAATAGGGGCTCCATATAGAACCGTTTTTGACAAGTGATTTGGGAAAATAAAAAACTGATTCCCTGAAACTACTTATATACTTTGTGGGTGCCGTGGCGCAGTGGTTAGTGTGTGTGCCTCTGACGCCGGAGGTCTGGGTTCGAATCCCGCCTCTGCCACCTGAAAAAAAAAAAAGACTTGTTCTTTTTCATGGCTCCCACCTCCGCGAGGGTCTGACAAACCCTCCGAGAGTAACATTTGTCTTGAAAAACTTCTCAAAGTGCCGTTCGGATTCGGCAAAAAATTGTAGGTCCCCTTGTATGTGAAAAAAAAATATATAGCACACACAGCATACATGGTTGAGAAGTTGGCCCTGGTTCGCCTCGAGCTGTAGCGCCACTCTATTTATTTATTTTTATTTTTACTTATATACTTTGTTTTCTGAGTTTTAGCTACAAACTTTGTTTTCTAAGTTTAAAATTTTAACTACAGCAACGGATATTTAAAGGGGCTCCATATAGAACCGTTTTCGACAAGTGATTTGGGAAAATAAAAAACTGATTCCCTGAAAATACTTATATACTTTGTGTTCTGAAAAATAGCTACATACTTTGTTTTCTAGGTTTAAAATTTTTACTTTAGCAACGGATATATAATGGGGCTCCATATAGAACCGTTTTCGACAAGTGATTTGGGAAAATAAAAAACTGATTCCCTGAAACTACTTATATACTTTGTTTTCTGAGTTCTAGCTACATACTTTGTTTTCTAGGTTTGAAATTTTTACTATAGCAACGGATATAAATAGGGGCTCCATATAGAACCGTTTTCGACAAGTGATTTGGGAAAATAAAAAACTGATTCCCTGAAACTACTTATATACTTTGTGTTCTGAAAAATAGCTACATACTTTGTTTTCTAGGTTTAAAATTTTTACTTTAGCAACGTATATTTAAAGGGGCTCCATATAGAACCGTTTTCGACAAGTGATTTGGGAAAATAAAAAACTGATTCCCTGAAACTACTTATATACTTTGTGTTCTGAAAAATAGCTACATACTTTGTTTTCTAGGTTTAAAATTTTTACTTTAGCAACGTATATTTAAAGGGGCTCCATATAGAACCGTTTTCGACAAGTGATTTGGGAAAATAAAAAACTGATTCCCTGAAACTACTTATATACTTTGTTTTCTGAGTTCTAGCTACATACTTTGTTTTCTAGGTTTGAAATTTTTACTATAGCAACGGATATAAATAGGGGCTCCATATAGAACCGTTTTTGGCAAGTGATTTGGGAAAATAAAAAACTGATTCCCTTAAACTAGTTATATACTTTGTTTTCTGAGTTCTAGCTACATACTTTGTTTTCTAAGTTTGAAATTTTTACTATGGCAACGGATATATAAAGGGGCTCCATAGAGAACCGTTTTCGACAAGTGATTTGCAAAAATAAAAAACTGATTCCCTGAAACTACTTATGTATATACTTTGTTTTCTGAGTTCTAGCTACAAACTTTGCTTTCTAAGTTTAAAATTTTAACTACAGCAACGGATATTTAAAGGGGCTCCATATAGAACCGTCTTCGACCAGTGATTTAGGAAAATAAAAAACTGATTCCCTGAAACTACTTATATACTTTGTTTTCTGAGTTCTAGCTACATACTTTGTTTTCTTAGTTTGAAATTTTTACTACAGCAACGGATATTTAAAGGGGCTCCATATAGAACCGTTTTCGACAAGTGATTTGGGAAAATAAAAAACTGATTCCCTGAAACTACTTATATACTTTGTTTTCTGAGTTCTAGCTACATACTTTGTTTTCTAGGTTTGAAATTTTTACTATAGCAACGGATATAAATAGGGGCTCCATATAGAACCGTTTTTGACAAGTGATTTGGGAAAATAAAAAACTGATTCCCTGAAACTACTTATATACTTTGTTTTCTGAGTTCTAGCTACAAACTTTGTTTTCTAAGTTTAAAATTTTAACTACAGCAACGGATATTTAAAGGGGCTCCATATAGAACCGTTTTCGACAAGTGATTTGGGAAAATAAAAAACCTGATTCCCTGAAACTACTTATATACTTTGTTTTCTGAGTTCTAGCTACATACTTTGTTTTCTAGGTTTGAAATTTTTACTATAGCAACGGATATAAATAGGGGCTCCATATAGAACCGTTTTCGACAAGTGATTTGGGAAAATAAAAAACTGATTCCCTGAAACTACTTATATACTTTGTGTTCTGAAAAATAGCTACATACTTTGTTTTCTAGGTTTAAAATTTTTACTTTAGCAACGGATATATAATGGGGCTCCATATAGAACCGTTTTCGACAAGTGATTTGGGAAAATAAAAAACTGATTCCCTGAAACTACTTATATACTTTGTTTTCTGAGTTCTAGCTACATACTTTGTTTTCTAGGTTTGAAATTTTTACTATAGCAACGGATATAAATAGGGGCTCCATATAGAACCGTTTTTGACAAGTGATTTGGGAAAATAAAAAACTGATTCCCTGAAACTACTTATATACTTTGTTTTCTGAGTTCTAGCTACAAACTTTGTTTTCTAAGTTTAAAATTTTAACTACAGCAACGGATATTTAAAGGGGCTCCATATAGAACCGTTTTCGACAAGTGATTTGGGAAAATAAAAAACTGATTCCCTGAAACTACTTATATACTTTGTGTTCTGAAAAATAGCTACATACTTTGTTTTCTAGGTTTAAAATTTTTACTTTAGCAACGGATATATAATGGGGCTCCATATAGAACCGTTTTCGACAAGTGATTTGGGAAAATAAAAAACTGATTCCCTGAAACTACTTATATACTTTGTTTTCTGAGTTCTAGCTACATACTTTGTTTTCTAGGTTTGAAATTTTTACTATAGCAACGGATATAAATAGGGGCTCCATATAGAACCGTTTTTGACAAGTGATTTGGGAAAATAAAAAACTGATTCCCTGAAACTACTTATATACTTTGTTTTCTGAGTTCTAGCTACAAACTTTGTTTTCTAAGTTTAAAATTTTAACTACAGCAACGGATATTTAAAGGGGCTCCATATAGAACCGTTTTCGACAAGTGATTTGGGAAAATAAAAAAC
Source organism: Neoascia interrupta (assembly GCA_947623515.1). Lineage (NCBI taxonomy): Eukaryota > Metazoa > Arthropoda > Insecta > Diptera > Syrphidae > Neoascia > Neoascia interrupta. Next base: position 178,731,430 of record OX392462.1, read on the forward strand.
TGATTCCCTGAAACTACTTATATACTTTGTGTTCTGAAAAATAGCTACATACTTTGTTTTCTAGGTTTAAAATTTTTACTTTAGCAACGGATATATAATGGGGCTCCATATAGAACCGTTTTCGACAAGTGATTTGGGAAAATAAAAAACTGATTCCCTGAAACTACTTATATACTTTGTGTTCTGAAAAATAGCTACATACTTTGTTTTCTAGGTTTAAAATTTTTACTTTAGCAACGGATATATAATGGGGCTCCATATAGAACCGTTTTCGACAAGTGATTTGGGAAAATAAAAAACTGATTCCCTGAAACTACTTATATACTTTGTTTTCTGAGTTCTAGCTACATACTTTGTTTTCTAGGTTTGAAATTTTTACTATAGCAACGGATATAAATAGGGGCTCCATATAGAACCGTTTTTGACAAGTGATTTGGGAAAATAAAAAACTGATTCCCTGAAACTACTTATATACTTTGTTTTCTGAGTTCTAGCTACAAACTTTGTTTTCTAAGTTTAAAATTTTAACTACAGCAACGGATATTTAAAGGGGCTCCATATAGAACCGTTTTCGACAAGTGATTTGGGAAAATAAAAAACTGATTCCCTGAAAATACTTATGTACTTTGTTTTCTGAGTTCTAGCTACAAACTTTGTTTTCTAAGTTTAAAATTTTAACTACAGCAACGGATATTTAAAGGGGCTCCATATAGAACCGTTTTCGACAAGTGATTTGGGAAAATAAAAAACTGATTCCCTGAAAATACTTATGTACTTTGTTTTCTGAGTTCTAGCTACAAACTTTGTTTTCTAAGTTTAAAATTTTAACTACAGCAACGGATATTTAAAGGGGCTCCATATAGAACCGTTTTCGACAAGTGATTTGGGAAAATAAAAAACCTGATTCCCTGAAACTACTTATATACTTTGTTTTCTGAGTTCTAGCTACATACTTTTTCTTAGTTTGAAATTTTTACTACAGCAACGTATATTTAAAGGGGCTCCATATAGAACCGTTTTTGACAAGTGATTTGGGAAAATAAAAAACTGATTCCCTGAAACAACTTATATACTTTGTGTTCTGAAATTTAGCTACATACTTTGTTTTCTTAGTTTGAAATTTTTACTATAGCAACGGATATAAATAGGGGCTCCATATAGAACCGTTTTTGGCAAGTGATTTGGGAAAATAAAAAACTGATTCCCTGAAACTAGTTATATACCCTGTTTTCTGAATACTAGTTACATAATTAGTACACCAGTGGTACTCTTTCGTAGACCTAAGCAACCCTGCTTGACATTGTGTGAAAATTTGCTGTTCAGCAAATTGCAGGTCAAATTTTTTCCTTCAGCTCGAATTAGAAGGTCTTTTATAAACTTGTAATTGCCATCACGGCATTTGAACGCAGAAAAAGCAGCTAACTTTCCAGCGATGGAAAGCTGTTTACATGACAATTTTTTTTTATTCCGGTCAAACGTATTTTATTCTATATACCTCATTCGAAGAATCAAATTTACTTTGACAAAAATATGAACCTATTAATAGATAAGACATAATTTTTCCCCCTGATCCTTAAACTTCTAAGAACTCATTCAAAAATTTTTCCGTTGAATTTCTTTGATGTCCGGGCCTGTTGGGATGATCTCACTTTCCTAGGTATTGTAATATAATATGTGGGTCAAGTGTTTTCAATAAAAGATTTCCTTTATCCTTTGTCGCTAGGATAATCCGTAAAATGACATTTGTTTGACTCTTAAAGCTATTAATAATTTGAATTTAATATAATTGAAAAGGGTACATACTGCTTTATAAAAAATTGTTTGATACCTATAAATAGTATCTGAGATAATAAGTTTTTATTTTTTAAGTAAAACGAACCTTTTCGTTAGTATAATTGCGCGAAAAAGAGAGGCTATAGACAAAGGAATTAAGGAATGCATTAAACACATTTACATTATTTTAAATCTATTTTTATCAATTCAAAAAAAACATAAGGTATTATTAACTTGCTTATTTTCCATTTGATGTAGCTCCAGGACATACTCACATACAGAGCTCACATTCATTTAGTTTCCAAACGCCATTTATTATGTTGTGAAACAAAACATGAAAGGACCAATATTGAAATTGTTTTGCATAATCATAGCGACCCAATTACAGCAAGCAATTCGTTTAAGTTGGGTTACAAAGTGATGTCATTTTACAATTTAGGATTTTTCGACAGTCTCTGCTCCTATTAAAGGATTATCCCCTCTTATGGTTAACAAAATGGATGATCTTACTTTGCTCCTTCTTTTATGTAAGCCCTTAGCTACATATGTTTACAAATACCTCTTAACGTATGCTGGTTCTCACCTTTTTACATTTTGGGGGAGGGACTTGTTTCGAGTGTTATGGCATTTTAAGAAACACTATATGAAGAAAAAGTCGAACAAAAGGGTTGATATTTGCATAAATTATAATTTTGCTATTTCCTTTGATGTGTATTACACAAATGAAACACTTTAATAAGAGGCTTCAAAAATATTTTCAGTATATAGCTAGGATGTTAAGGGATAATTTAACAATCATTAGGTTTCTGGGATTAAGAAGGTGAATAAAATATAAAAAAAATGGTTTTTTATGTGGCTACAAACACTTTTTTAATACATGCAAATTTAATTATTATGTGAGACTTAAACGCCCTAAAAGGTAAGTAAGAAGTTAACAAAATACCTATAAGATACGGCAACTACTTCCTTTTGTGCTTGAAAGACTGCCGAATTTATTGTTATTCTGGGGGCTAAAAAACAGGTCCTATACCGATTTGAAAGATTTTGAGACATTCTCACCAGCCGTTTGAATTTAAATAAAGCCGCAAAAAAGATTGCAATATAATGGCAAAGGCTTTTAGCTGCTCTTTTATTTTGTGCAGAAATTTCAGTTTTTCTGAAGATCAACATAATAGCTCGCCAAGATTATTTTGTACTGAGATGGGACTCCAAAGAGTTAGCTGGTGCGTAAAAAATGTTTTTTTTTGTCAATCTACGAGATATTGAAGTCTTCTTAATAAACCATTGTAGTCACTTACTTGCTTTTAGTCGCTAAGAGAAACAAGGAATCTCACGATTCTTCTGACTCTTCTGTCCTTTGGGTGATTTTTTTTTTGTTCTGTCTTCATAAAAGGAAAGAGCAGGAGCAGGTGTAACGGGCACACAGCTGTGTCGCTCTACAGACTCTAAAGTCTAGTTTTATACCTCCTCCTGCACTCTCCGTTTAGCACGGGAATAAAAATCACCGAAAGGACTATCCTCTCGCCTTCAGCAACCATCCACCATCAGCCAAGACTTAGTAAAGAAACTAAGTCGTAGTATGGTGGAAGATGGGTGTGTTATTTAGTGAGTAACAATCTCACTTTAAATGTTGTTCTCACTTCACTTCACTTCACTTGAAAAAGATACTTGGTACCCTTACAGGCTATATTGGCAGGGTGACATGCTAGAAGATTTTGTGCTCCCTTCAATGGTTTTTGTAGAAGTTGCGGAGACGAGAAGGAAAATGAGACCATGGTTAACCTCCTGCGTAAGCCCTTCTAAGACGGAAGTTGTGTTGTTTATAAGGAAAAGGGCAGTTCCATCCTTCAGCTACCCAAGAATGGGGGGAGTGGAGTTACCGTTATCCAAATCGGTAAGATACCTGGGCGTCATATTAGACTTCAAACTCAGCTGGAGGGATAATATAGAAGATCGTGCCAAGCGGGCATATGTGGCATTATACGCCTGCCGCAGAACGTTCGGAAGCATGTGGGGACTGCAACCAAACACGAAACACTGGATGTATATATCGGTTGTAAGATCCATCTTAACTCACGTTGCTGTTGTATGGTGGAAGGCTACGGAAAGAAAGTGTCATCTCTCTAACCTCACCAAAGTTCAAAGGGCAGCCTGCATGGGTATAACAGGGTCCCTAAGGACTACACCCACCGCACCCACCGCACCCACCGCGGCACTGGAGGTACTACTCAACCTCACCCCCCCTGGACATATACTGCAGCAGCAAGGCAGCTAAAACAGCTGTTCGCCTAAGGGAATCCGTACTGTGGTCCTCAAGATCTTATGGACACGCCTCTGTGGAAACTCAATGGGCTGCCTAAACAGATACCCGAGTCACGGATTACCTCCCTATGACATTCGCCTTCAACAGGAGATTTGCTACCAGAATACCTGAAAGAGATGAATGAGAAGATAAGACCATTACAGGAGATGACGAGATCGCCGTATATGCCGACGGTTCTAAGATGGACGTCGGAACCGGTGCGGGCATCTTCTGTGGAGCTCTGGGACTAGGTAAATTTTTTCGGATTAATGATGACTGCAGCATTTTTCAGGCGGACCTGGCAGCCATAATCCAAGCTGCCTCCGAGCTGAAGAAACACAGCCCCCGCAAACAAGACCATCACCATATACTCTGATAGCCAAGCGGCAATTAATGCCTGGGAATCAGACGTAGTGAAGTCAAGGGCTGTGAAACTATGCAGGGAAATTCTGGGCGAGTTATCACTTGGCAACACTGTAACTGTGTGTTGGGTGCCAGGTCACACCGATATATCGGGAAACGGAGAAGCGGACAAGTTTGCGAGATTTGGGTCTGGAATGAATGCATCTCTAGCCCTCAAATCTATAAGAGTCCCGCTGAGTTCGATAGCAGTAGGATAGAAACTAAATCCTTGAGTAGAACAAACCTACGTTGGACAGAACTTGATACGTGCAGACACACAAGGGGGCTATGGCCAGCGGTAAGCAAAAAGAGATCACTATTTTTGATCGGGCTAGCCCGCGGGAATATTCGAGTACTCACGGGAATCCTCACGGGGCAATGCGCTGTGGGTCTACACGCTAAGCGGCTAGGCATACCGCATAACAATTACTGCAGAAGCTGCAGGGACGTTGAAGAAATTGAATCTGTTCGTCACCTGCTTTGCGAATGCCCAGGTGACGAACACTGGCTTACTTCTTCAACGAGCTCGAAGATCTAAATAATGTAGATCTAAAGGACCTCCTAAGATTTGTATACAAATTCAGATGGGTCCAAGAGGGCGGAACTCTGAGCTTCTAACAGCGGTCTATTTCTGTTTTCGTTCCAGGTATTAAGAAGGTTCCCAATGAACACAAAGGAACCAACTGCTGGTCTAAGTGAAGCCGTGACTATTGTCAAAAGGGCATCCATCAACCTAACCTGACCTAACCTCCTGCGTAGCTGTTTCGCCCTATCGATTGAAAAGAAAAAAACTCTAGGTGGATACTTCTTCGAAGACCCAAACGATCTAGCAAAACTCGACTTTAAGGGAATAAACTTTATTTTTGGGTCATATTGGGTAAACGCCCAATTGTTGAACCACATATTTCATCCCTTCACCATTTGGGAACTCAATCGTAGAAAGCCAACTCCTCTCATCACTCCTCCCTGCCGCTCTACAACCCTAAGATTTTGCCTACGGGACGGCTCATATCATTTAGGTTGCCTTCACCTCTCCGCCCGTATGAGAACACCGATATAATTTTCCCCCTGGTACGAGTTTGTATTGCTTTGGTTCCTCCTTACTCATAACCCCCTCCCAAGGTTTAATTCTGGCTTGAGTCGCCTGAGGTACAGGCTAACACCGAAAACGGTTACAATACATCAGCGCCTTGGTTAGAATTCTCCTCCGTGCTTACCTTAGTCGGTTACTTCTGCACCTTCCCATCCTTGAGGCTAACTCTCACTTGAGCGGCAATAAGTAGAAGATCTAAAGATCTAGCTAGAGGATAATGATCTCCATCTCCGGTTCATTAAGCTTTAACACGTAATTGGTGAACCTCACAATCTGTACCACCCATAAACTCAACAGTAGAATACCTTCAGTAAACCCCATGTCCGCCCATCATTCTGGACTGGTACGTGTTATACTGCTTCAGTTGATCTCACCTTCCTGCCCTTACGGAAACACCGGTTTATACTCCTTCCGGTAAGGGTCCATTCCGCTTCGGTTACCCCTACCTTTCCCATTCCCCCGAGGGTTAATTCTGACTTGAGTCGTCTGAATTATGGGTTTGCACGGATGGCGGTAACCCTGCATCAGTAAGAATTCTAAATCAGGGTCATACATAAGGTTTATCCTCTGGCAGGGGTTCATACTGGTTACGCCTGCAGTCTCCCATCCGTGAGGCTAATTCATACTTGAGTAAAGGGATGGACTAATACTGAAATTAGTTGCTCTTGCCTTGTCTTCTCATGTAAGACTACTCTTCGTTGACCTCCCACCAACTTCTTGCCGTGGGCTCACTCTGAAAACGGTTTTACTGGAACTCAAGTTATTTCTTCCAATTCATACCAACCCCACCCCTCCTATCCTCAAAGCAAATTTCTATCTTGATTCTTGATGCCAATAGCCACGCGACCCATCAGAAAAAACTCTTATAGGAGCCCTCAAATCTGCTGACAGTGGTTCATACCGAAACGGTTACCCCCAGCCTCCTTCGTCCCTTTTCGACTAAGTTCCTACCCAATGCAGCATTGATTGCTGATCTTTGGAAGAGGCTCACATCGTTACTGTTTGCCTCGACCTCTCTCAGCCCAAAAGGGTAGTTATCACTTAGGTCCTCGGGCTGGTATATCCTGTCCTACAGAGGTGGTATCACAATAGACCTCCTAAGTGTGACCAGGACAGCCACCCTAATTAACCTAACCTAACCTAATATAGCGATCTGACATAGCATCTTCATTCGACAGATTAATGCCTTACCGGATTTCCACGATTAGTCCAAATTTTCATAGTAGCTAGTGTGTACATGCTCGCGCGGGCGATCCTCGTAGTGCCTACCTCCCCACGGGGCAAAAAAAGAAAAAATCATAAGGATCAACTCAAAGAATTCGCTGATATTTTAAATTGAGCTTTGAAATTAACTATCGTGTAGAACCCGCACTCTAAGACCTAAGGGAAGGTTGTCTCAGTAAGAACCTGATTTTACTCACTCTAACGAGTTCACTTTCAAAACTATTTAAACGAATTCTTTTGCAGCTTCTGCTGTTCTACATCTACGCGCTACCCTGTGGCGTGGAATAAAAGCGTCTTAGCATACGTAAAGGATCTTGAGGCAATGGTCAGGCCGATCTTGCGCATCTTCGACTAAAGGTATTTTTAAGTTTTCTCCCGAGTAAAAAAGGGCTCATTCTCGTTGGTAAATAAGCACTCGGCGGAAGGGTGGCAAGACGGGGCACTAAATTTGACTCGTGTTGTAGTTCCTACGAAGTACACATTTCCGAGATAGTCTGCTGAAGAGCTAGTCGCCGTATAGTGATGAAATGCGGTTTTGGTAATTAAAGGCATTTTTCATGTACTATAGAGCAATAATGCTGCGGTCAACAGCACCCAAGAATTACTTTCTATTTATATTGCAATAGAAAACCGATGATGATGTATTTAACATTCGTCTGTATCCGGCATTGTTTCCTAAGGGCACCTAGCCTATAGAAATGATTTTTATGTGTATAAGATAGGGCTCATTTCGATGAGTCATAAAATAATAAATATATTATGATTATTAAAGTATATTACTCCTAAATATAGCATAAGCTTTATGACACACCCATAATTTATACTCTTTCCTTTGGCTAAGCATCAAAACCGCTTCCGCCAAACTATAAAAACATTTTTCTGCTACAATGCATCCCCTTTTTTTGTCACGTGTCACACTATGTTTTATTGCCATCCCGGAAGGAAACGTAAAATAGACAAGATACCAATTGACATGGGACAAATCAAAACAAGTAGTTAAGCCGAAACAACAGCCATATCCTCCAAGGAGATCCTTTTTTTATTTACTATCGGCTGATTAAAGTGGGCCTACCACTTCCTTTTGCAACAAAAAGAAACATGAGAGACATTAAAAATTCGATCTCTGTCGATATTTGTAATTTGATTTCTTAGAAAAAACAATTTTTATTAAGCTTCTCTCTTCTTTAAGCGTATTTGCGATAGCCTTAGGCATAACGAAAAAATGGTGAGTGCGTAGTTGAAAGCGCACTTAAGTCGGATAGCATGTTTTATGGTACGTAGACAAAATTCGTAGCAAAACTTATATGTTTATTTTTTTGTGCCCTTCTTCATCTTTGTAACATAAGTCGTAAGACAAATCTTTTAGTGGAACTGGACGTAATGATATAGGAACACATTCGACCTAAGTATGGGCGGGAAAGATATACGAAATTTTTTGGCCAACGTTCACCGTCAAAGTAAAAATATATACATTAAAAATGCCTTTAAAGTATAGGTCCTTAAAGCGGACTTCACCGTATTTAAATATAATAAAGCTCTAATGTAAAAAAAAACTGGTATGATTAAAATTAAAGGTGGTCAAAGGAAAGACATGTGCACTCAAGAGGATACAAGCAGCCACAGGTTTTCTAAGCCCACCTCTGTCTATCAACTTCTACTCTCACCTCCCCGTGGTGAACACCGGGTGCCTAGTAACTCAACTGGAGATTGGGTTCCAACCCCTTTGGAAGGTTGTTGGGGGTAGCAGCCGAGAGAGGGGGGGAGGAGTGTTCCCACTAAGGCACTTCTCCTTGCATCCGGACGGCAGCGGAGGAATTCCCCAGATGGAATCAACGGTGGCGTCCATAGTTCCAGTCAGGCCGAACTACTTAGTAAACACCTTATATGGGCTACTACGACGTATTCGGAGCTCAGGCCTATAAGGAGCGGGCTAACCGGCTCTCCGTCCTTAAAGCTAAGCAAAGGATCTGGTCCTCCTCCGGGTGACTTCCCGGCCATGTAAAGAAACACCAGTCACGAAGCGGAAACAAGCCTCGGATTCGGACGGATTTACTGTTGACGACCAATGCAAACGAGAAAAGGACAACGAGCTCCGGATCTGCACGTGGAATGTTAGGTCCCTTAACAGACCACGTGCAGCCGAGCAACTAGCGGAGGCCCTTAACGACTGCAAGGCAGAATTACTGCCATCCAAGAAATGCAGTGGGACGGGCCGAGCAAAAGAAGGATGAAAAACTGCGACATCTACTACGGCGACTGCTACCGGCATCAAAGACAGCGCCTATTTGGATGTGGTTTCGTTGTTGGAGGCAGACTTAGGCAAAAAGTCTTGAGCTTCAACCCTGTAAGCGAGCGCCACGCGACGATCCGCATCAAGGCTAAATTCGCCGACCGAGTCTCTCAAAACCTTCTACGAAGTCCTATGCAACCAGCATCAAGTATTGATAGCCAGCGGCAACATTGCCAAAATGACAGCAGAGACGCCGCCTCTGAAGTGCTGGGTTTCACACGGCGACCACAACGAAACCCCTGGTTTGACAATGAATGCCGGCAAGCACATGCAGCTAAACAGGAAGCATACAAAGCTGCGCTGCACGGAAGGACTTAAGCTGCTCGCGAGCTCTACGAGCAGAGGAGGAGAGAGGAACATCGGCTTCTCCAAAGGAAAAAGAGAGAGCACGAGAAGCGCGCGGTTGAAGAGATAGAGAGATGTTACAACTGGAATGAGGTTAGAAAGTTTTACCTAAGGATCAAAAGGTCCTGTTTAGGGTGTAAACTTCGAACTGAAGCCTGTAAGGACCATCAAGGGAACATCGTTGTAGAATCGCGGTCGGTGCTGAGGATTTGGAAAGACCACTTCTGCAGACTGTATAACGGCGAGGACGAACCAAATACCGCTGTCAGGCAGAACGAACCATTCAACCCGGGCGAAGACGTTACCGACGAAGCATACGAACGATACCGCCCACCCGACCTGGAGGAGGTGAAAGCAGCTGTGTCTAAGCTCAAGTGCAACAAAGCAGCCGGAGAAGACGGCCTAGCTGCTGAACTTTTTAAATCCGCTGGCGATGAGCTGGTTAGGAGCATGCACCAGCTCATCTGCAAGATATGGTCGGAAGAAAGCATGCCCGAAGAATGGAACCTCAGCATTGTCTGCCCGATCCTGAAGAAAGGAGACCCTCTGAGTTGTGCCAACTACAGAGGCATAAGTCTTCTTAACATCGCATACAAGATCTTTTCTGCTGTACTGTGTGAACGCCTGAAGCCGTTTGTCAACAATCTGATAGGCACATATCAGTGTGGCTTTAGGCCAGGAAAGTCCACCATCGATCAAATATTCACACTGCGGCAGATCTTGGAGAAAACCAAGGAATTCCAAATCGATACACACCACCTCTTCATCGATTTCAAGGCCGCGTATGACAGCATCTATAGAGATGAGCTATATAGCGCAGTATCTAGTTTTGGCATCCCTGCCAAACTCGTCAGTCTGTGCAGGATGACGATGCAAAACTCACGCTGTTCCGTCAAGGTCGGCAAAGACCTCACCGACCCCTTTGATGTCAAAAGAGGATTTAGAAAAGGCGGCGCGCTGTCATGCTACTTCTTTAACATCATACTTGAGAGAATTGTGCAGAACTCTCGCGCCAACACCAGAGGTACAATCTTTCAAAAGTCCGTTCAACTACTTGCATACGCAGACGACATTGACATAATCGGTAGAACAAAGCGTGATGTCTGTGAAGCCTTCGTGAGTATTGGGACGGAAGCGGCGAATATGGGTTTAGCAGTCATGGAGGGCAAAACGAAGTATATGCTGTCATCAAGAAAAGACACCCAACACCGACATCTTGGACAAAACATCACCATCGACAGCTATAACTTTGAGGTAGTTAGGGACTTTGTCTACCTGGGTTCCGCTTTCAATTCAGACAATAACACCAGCGCTGAAATCAAACGAAGGATAACTCTTGCCAATCGCTGTTTCTTTGGGCTAAGAAGGCAATTGAGTAGCAAAGCCCTCTCTCGAGCAACTAAAGTTTCCATGTATAAGACCCTCATCATCCCAGTCCTGCTTTACGGTGCAGAAGCGTGGACCCTGTCAAAGGCGGATGAAAACACTTTAGGCTGCTTCGAGAGGAAAATTCTTCCTACGATTTACGGTCCCGTCTGCATAGACGGAGAGTGGAGGAGGAGATATAACATCGAACTGTACGGGCTTTACAGCGATACCGACCTAGCCAAAAGAGTCAAAACACAACGTCTACGATGGCTGGGACATCTAGAGCGGATGGACACTAACGCCCGGCCCGGAAAATCTTCGAATCCACACCGCGGGGATGGCGCGGTAGAGGAGCACCGAGACTCAGGTGGCGCACGCAAGTGGAAGGGGACCTCAGCCAAATTCGCGTGCGAAACTGGAGACGGCTAGCTAGAGACAGAGCTGGCTGGCGAAGGTTGTTGGCTGAGGCCCAGGTCCACCCCGGACTGTAGCGCCACCTTAAGTAAGTAAGTAAGATTAAAATTAAATAAGTAGTAGCAACTCTGTGCCCACAAACCATAACCACTAAAGTCGACTTTAAACGAAATTGGTACTTTGATGGGATTAGATTCAGCGCACCCAAATTTATTTTATAATTTTTTTTCAACTTTTCATCTTAAAAATGTAGTCACAATTTCAAAAAAAAAAAACCACAAAAAAAAAGTCACATTATGTAGTTGAGAATAAGGAAAACAACCTAACAAAAAAAAACAAATTCAGGAGGAATAAAAACCTTACTTGACTCTGGTTGTTTTTACGAATTAAAATTATAAAATTTTAACATTTTTCGGTCAAGGAAAATTAGCTAAATTTGAGTTTATCTGTTTTTCCGAGATAATTTTTTTTTTTGTTTTGTTCATTTTTTGAAGGGAACAACGACCAAACTTCAGTTAAGTGGTTATTTTCCAAGGAGGAGTGGCAAAAAGAGTTCTCTATATAGGAATAAGACCTAAAGTCGACATTAGAACTGGCGAATAACAAAATAGACAAGGAAAAATAGTGAAAGTAGACTATAGACCAGAACGAAAATTTAAAATTTAAAATTGAAATGAAAAAACTGCTAAACTGCAGATGAAAATTTTCACGATGAAAAACCTCAAAATCTAATGTTGTAGTGAAAAAGACGATTGCGTTTTTTTAATGACAGCAGCTCCAAGGAGAAATTTGTCATTAAATCAAAGCACTTAAAGCGGAAGTGTAAAAAAAGTGTCTAACGAGCTGATTTATTCAATTTTCAAAAAAAAAGCTCCTTTTATTTTCAGTACATAAATCCTTTCGCTGCTTTCCGCCCCATTTGTTTGTCCTTTTTATTTAACATTCCTCACAATCCAATCACAAGATTGATGGAAAAAAATAAAAATGAAAATTACATCCTACTTCATCAGCAATGATTCGAACAAAACAAAAAAAGGACATCAACAACGCTATTGTGTGAGAGTCGGGCCGAGACAACTCCCCCACAGATTTCGTTTTTGTTTTTTTTGTTTCTTTTATGTCGAATAAATTTAAAGAGCTTATCTCGCGTATAAAATAACACAAAGGCAATTTTAAAATGTGAACTGAAATTAATCAAACATGATGAATTAAAAATAACTTTCAAATCGTATATTAGCTGCGGAAATCAATTATTATTGTGTTTTTGATTAACAAAACAAAAAGTAATGGATACATTTGTGGGTTAAATAAAAAACAATAGAATTAACTCAAAATAAGCTCGTTCGAAACTCATTTAGGCTGTGCTCCGCGGTAAAACAAATTCAGGAATCTCAAAACCGCAGCAAAAATAATTAGCCTCATTTTAGCTGTTTTGAAACACCAATTATTATTTAATTAAACAACAAAAAATGTTTAACGATAAACATTAAAACAAACAAATTGAAACAATTGAAAAAAAAACCCTGACCAAAAGAGTGGCTCATTAAGAGGATGACAATTTAATCATTACTAAACAAGCCCTGGTCTTTTTATACCAAAGTCCAGAGGAATGGAGAATATTAGGTTTGATATAGGCGATCATTTTACATAGAGAAAATAGTTAAAGTTTTCGGCCACACCCATTTTAAGGGTCCGATTTTATAAAATTGTTGAATTTAACCAAAGAATTAAATTTTTGACTGAAACTTCGGTGCTCATTTTAATTTCGAGTTATAGGGACTGATCATGCCACGCCCCTTTTATAAATAAATAAAAGAACATCATAAGGAAAAGAAGAAAATATTTTTTAGTTAATTAATGATTAATGAATGGCTACGGGAAGCGGACGGAAAACAAGAAGATAGCAATGGAAGGAGAACAGAAACAGAATAAGGAATAGGAATAGGAATAGGAATAGAAATAGGAATAGGAATAGGAATAGGAATAGGAATAGGAATAGGAATAGAAATAGGAATAGGAATAGGAATAGGAATAGGAATAGGAATAGGAATAGGAATAGGAATAGGAATAGGAATAGGAATAGGAATAGGAATAGGAATAGGAATAGGAATAGGAATAGGAATAGGAATAGGAATAGGAATAGGAATAGGAATAGGAATAGGAATAGGAATAGGAATAGGAATAGGAATAGGAATAGGAATAGGAATAGGAATAGGAATAGGAATAGGAATAGGAAAAGGAATAGGAATAGGAATAGGAATAGGAATAGGAATAGGAATAGGAATAGGAATAGAAATAGAAATAGGAATAGGAATAGGAATAGGAATAGGAATAGGAATAGAAACAGTAATAGGAACAGAAATAGGAATAGGAATAAAAACAGAAAGAGGAATAGGAATAGGAATAGGAATAGGAACAGGATAGGAATACGAGTAGGAATAGGAATCGGAATAGGAATCGGAATAGGAATAGAGATGGGAATGGGAAAGAAGGAACAAGGAATGGAAAAAGGAGGAACAAGTTTACCGTAGGTCCAAGTGGAATTTAGTTGTTATATATGTATTATACTTATATATGTATTTCAGTGTCCTGAATACGAATATGTTATTAAAAATTGTAAGTCTCAATTAGTTTAAAAGTTATAGCTACTCAAAGTTTCAATTTTTCCATACAAAGTACCTCATCTTAGACTTTTAATTTGTGCCTAAGAGTATGCTATTGAAATCTGACAAGATTCGCTGTAAAATAAATTTGCTTTTGGAGACAACAGTGTTTGGGTGGCCCGCTTCGCGGATTTAAAGGATTTCAACTCCCTTTTTCGCAGAGTTTAGCCGCTCACGCGACTTCGTCGCTCCGCTAAGGGCAGGTGCCAGTTGTCTGGCAGGCGCCTGTGGCCATTTACGGGTATGTTAAAGTTGCACTCTTTTTGAACTTCTTTTTTGAACTAATCGAGACCGACAATTTTTAGTAGCATACTCGGAATCAGGACACCCAAATCCATTAAGATAAAAAAATCCAATACATTCCACTTGGACCTACGGTAAACTTATGCCAAATAGGAATAGGATTAGTAATAGGAATAGGAATAGCAAAAGAAATAGAAATAGGATTAGTAATAGGGTTGCGTACGCACGGAAGCTATTACATACGCACTAATGCACTTAATGACAGGTTCTGGTTGTTACTATTATCACTTTATATGCGTGAAAAAAAGTGGCCATACATAGATCATGAATTTGTAACACTTCAATGCCGATGGAGGGCTTAAATAAGAGCTCAACAACAGAACAGCCCAAACGTTCTTCTTGATTTTGATGTGCATCTGGCGTTGCATAATGTGAAATAAAAGTTGTGCTATAAGCAACAAATGACATCATGACACATGTGCTGTATGATGTACATGCTCTTGGGGCTATACTTCTAGCTTAATGTAAGAGCTCTTCAAAACTAGCGATCAACTTCTTCTACCTATCAGCTGTAAGATTGTTATTTGAAAATTGGAAAGATGTAAGCATTCCCGAAAGCTGGCATATAGCCATTTGGGCCTTTTCAACTCCATTATCAACAAAAGTGATATTATTTCTTAAACCAACCAAAACGTTGCCTTAAATAAATCTTGCTGAGCATAACTTAACCATGCAAGCGTGTCGTCACCAATTTTTTGCCATATTAATCGGTAAGTTGCTTTCTACCTAACAAGCTGATCAAATATGAAGCCTTAACGTCAACTTCATTCCACCAACTTTTCATCAATTTGAAGGCTACATACGTCGGCATCACCAGGAGGTCTGCGATAGACGAGCCAAATTCAGAATCTCGGGTAAATTGATTCAGGTGTCTCGTGTGAGTCGAGCGACCCGCTTAAGAATTCTCTTGAGAATGTCTGAGCTGGGCCAGTCAAAGAGCACGCGAAATTGCCGGAGGTGCCCATCCAATTGCTTGTGCCACAAGAGTCTGGGCTCTCCTCTACTGCGCTGTACATGCGGGATGGATTCGAAGAATTTTCAGGCCAAGGTGTTGGTGTCCATCTGCTTTAAATGATTCAACAATCGCAGTCGTTGTATTCTGAATTTTTCGGCTAGACCAATGTCGAATGTTCTACATCTCCTTCTCCACTATTTGTCTATGCAAAAATATTTGGTCCTTTGTCGAAACCATAAAGATTCTGCCTTAACTTCCATGCCAACACTTATTAACAACGACACACTAAATCAGCTCCATTGACATACAGCTAACCTGCTTGCAACCCACTTCGCTGCCTATTCTACGTTTCCTGATTGTGACGTCACCAGCTGAACTCAAGCCCGTGGAACACTTAATGGCACTGAAATACTTCAGTGGCTTGCAGTTTTGAAAAATCTAAGCGTTTGTAGAGCCGTCGGCCCTGTTGCTATAGCTCTAAAGTTGTGTGCTTTTCGCGTTTCCTCTCTCCCAGCTTTTGTACAGCCCCAAAGAAAGACTTTGTACAGCCCGTTACGGAAAAAGGCGACTCTACTTCTCCCTACAATTACCGTCCAATTGCGCTACGTCATTAGTTTCTAAGTTCATAAAAACATTGATGAATTGTGTCTTGATCGGTAACTTAAATCCGAAAGCCTCTAATAGACCATCAACATGGCTTTCGCTCTAAACGAAGAACGCTACCACCCGTGTGGTGGCTTATCTCACGGGTGAAAGCAAATTAATTGCACTCAACATTTCAAAGGCATTTGATAGAGCTTGGTACCATGCGCTTCTATCGAAACCCAGTGCATGAAATGTTGTATGACTATCTCCTTGAATTCCAACAGTGACATCGGGGTCTCTTAACAGTATGGGATTTAACGCTTCGAAAACTCAATGCTGCTTTCTGTTTTCTAAGCAAAATAGGAACCTTCAGGATGGACGTCACTTGCATAGCCGAAGCCAACAAGATTTCTGTTCGCGGTATGTGTGTAAATGACAACCTATACCTTGAAATGATCACATTTTCGATGTTCCCAAGAGTGCGCTGCTAAATGGCTTGGATTTTTGAAGCGGTTCCAAATTTTTTTTTTTTTTAATGTGGGTAGGTAAAAACCTTCATAGGTACTATGAGAATCGAACGCGCGTGTGAGATTCTTACTCACTAAAAAAACCTCCAAATCTTTGTAAGACTACGACTAAGTTTCCTTAACAAGTAGTTCAAGCTTCTGTATAGTAATCGCGTTTGGCAGGCTACATTCCAACGAAAGCACCTGCAATACCGTCATTATGTGCGATTTCCTCTCACGACGCTAGATCCAACGGTCGTTGTAGTCGGCGTGCAAGATTTGTCTGATCCAGAGTTCGGATTATTTCGTGGTTGCAATGGCCGTGAAGGCGAGTGTGAAGTTTGCGAGCAAAGTTTCTTACTTCGTCGGTCACGGTTGCGATGCCTAGATCTCGATGTAAATCGCTATTTCTTATATACCATGGAGCATTTACGATTGCTCTTAGTGTCTTATTCTGAAAAGTTTCTAAAATAGATATGTTGCTTGGTTTGGTACAACCCCAAAGTTGTATACCGTACGTCCAAGATGGTTTTAGCACTTGCTAATACAATAGCAGTTTGTTATAAACGCTTAGTTTCGAATAACGTCCGATAAGCCAATTCAGTTCTCGTAGCTTGATTTCAAGTTCATCGCGTTTCTTTTTAACGTGTGGCTTCCACTAAAGTTTTGCGTCTAGGGTCAAGCCTAAATATTTCGCCTCGTTAGCGTACGGAATTTGTACCGAGTTTATAAATAGAGGCAAGTTGATTACCCTCTTGTAAGTAAAATTTACATGCGTTGATTTTGTCTCATTTAGGAGGATTCGTTAGGCCCTTGTCCATTCGCATATTTTATTCAAAGTGCGTT
This sequence comes from Neoascia interrupta, assembly GCA_947623515.1. Lineage (NCBI taxonomy): Eukaryota > Metazoa > Arthropoda > Insecta > Diptera > Syrphidae > Neoascia > Neoascia interrupta. The sequence continues at coordinate 178,748,499 of OX392462.1, forward strand.
GGAGTTTTCCCGTTGATAGTTCGGCTGTCTTATCCGTAGCGAGGATAGCCGTGTCGTCAGCGAACGTGGCTACAGTCGTTGTCTCTAATTGAGGTACATCTCTTGTAAAAAGTAAAACCAGTGTTGGACCGAGGATGCTACCTTGTGGAACGCCGGCTTGTATTTCTTTGAATTCTGAGTGTTCGCTCCCGTATTTCACTCGAAATAGTCTGTTGTCAAGATAAGACTCTAAGAGTTCATACATTTTTTCCGGCAAAACTTTCCGTAGCTTATATTTTAGGCCTTCGTGCCAAACTTTATCAAAGGCTTGGGATACGTCAAGAAAAGCCGTAGAACATATCATTTTCGCTTCTAAGGCTTTCTCAATTTCGTAAATTATTCGATAGACCTGGTCAATTATTGAATGTTTTACCCTAAAGCCGAATTGGTGATCCGGAATCAATCGTCTTTCTTCAATTATTGGTTGCAGTCGTTTGAGCACAAGTTTCTCGAAGACTTTAGATATAATCGGCAGAAGCGGAATCGGTCTATATGATTTTTTGTCGTTCGGGCATTTCCCTGGTTTGAGAACCATTATTAGCTCTGCGACATTCCATTGCCGTGGAACGTATGAAATTCTCATTGATGCGTTTATGATGTAGAGAAGCTTGACTTACGCTCTTTTCGGTAGCTCCTTCAAAATTTCCCCAGTAATTAGGTCGTAGCCTGGAGCTTTGTTATTCTTCCAATTTCGGATTGTTTGACGAAGTTCAGACAGTGTCACGGTTTTCATTCGATAATTGTCTAGTTCGTCAACCAACGGCTCCCCGTCAAACGGTTTGAATGTTTCTTCTAGATGTTCTGCAAATACATCTGCTTTCTCTTTGTCGCCTTTTACCCAATCACCGTTACCTTTTCTTATTGTCGCCGAGTGTACTATGGGCTTTTTAATGGACTTCACGGCTTTCCAAAGCGAATAGTTTGACCCTCTATCGACAGTCAAGTTTTCGAGGTAGTTTCGCGACTTTTAAAATCTTGAAGTAAGTGCTTTAATTTGTTAGATAGCCCATTCAGAATGGTTTTATCAGGAGGAGCTCGAGACAAATGCCACCTCTTTCGAGCCTTTCACTTTTCGCGTATGAGCTCTTCAATTTCGCGCGGGTAAATTGATCCGCTTTTCCTTACTCCAGTCTTCCGGAAAGAAGTATTGTTCCAAGCAGCGTTCTGAATAGTTCTAAACGAGCTTATCGACTTCGTCTTCTATTTCTAAAGGGGTTGTAAGTGGTACATGTAGAGATACATTTTCTTTGCAGTATTTCCTAAAGCCATCCCAGTCGGTGTTGTTATTAGTTAGCCTAGGCGCACTCTCATTTTAAAAAATTTTTCCCAAAAATATTTCACACCATCAGATCAAGCAATCATATAAATATATACAAAGCGTTGATACGCCTCAATATAACTCCCACTTATGTGTAGGTGCAGCTAAGGCCTCACTGATGCACTTTCTCAATAGGATCCGAAAACGAGCGATAAAACTTTTTGGGGACCCAAACATGGCGAGATCACTTGATTGCTTGGTGTTAGGATAGCCACACATCTAAGATCACATTGAATCTGATTAAATAAAATACTTTCTTCAAATTAAATATAAAGTTTATTACGTCTACTTAAGTTAACCGCACTAGCGAGAGTGAAGTCTGTACCCCTTTCTGTTGAAATGGCTAAGTATATTCTTACAGCTCGTTGATCACTTCCTTACATGTTTATGTTCAGGGGAATGCCTGGACATAGAGATGTAATGAAGTTTCATACGTTAAAGATAATGCCTACATTGGATCACCGTCGTAATGTTTTGTGCCTCTCTGTGTTTTTAAGTTGCTTTTAGAAGGACTGTTCTAGTCAAATCGACAGCTGTATGCCACCTCTGAAAGAAGTCAACCGCAAAACTCGTGCTAGAACGAATGCTCATGAATTTACCCTTGAGCCTAGCTTCGGTCGCTTGCATTGTACTGGAATTCCTTCTATAGCAGAACAACACACATGTGGAACGGGCTTACACACGGGGTCTTTCCACCACATAACCGTCGCCAGTAATTCAAAATCAAAGTGCACGAGTAGTTCCACCAGAACTTCACCAGAACCTCTCCTCTCTCCCCTATTATCCTTTCCACTTCCGCTGTGCGAGCTCGACATAAGGGTAGACTTCATCCCAGTCTAGAAAATCCCCGTATCTTAGACTGGGACTACGAGGGTCATTGAAAAATGAAAATTTTAATTGCTCGAGACAGAGCGTTGCTTCTCGAATGCCCTTTAGACAAAAAAAAGGGAAAAGTTAAAAATTTGGGATTTCAGCGCTGGTGCTGTTGTCAAAATTTATGGCGGAACACAGGTAAAAAAAGTCCCCGACAACCTCAAGCCTTCCAGCAACGGAAATCACCATATGTGTTGATAGTCAAGCAGCACTTAAAGCCCTGGACTCCAACCCCATATGCTCTAAGTATGTCAAGGACTGCCTCATGGCATCAAAGGAAATAAGCCTCCACACAGTTCTACTCTGCTGGGTTCCTGGGCACGTTGGCGTGGCCGGAAATAAAATGGCGGACGAACTGGCTAGGAAAGGTTCTGATATGGACATAACGACGGCTGACCGACGACGGGCTTATCAAGTGCAATTGAGTTAGTGCTGACAGACCATTGTTTGGATAACGGCCAAAAACTTAGCTTTACCTGATTTTTGGAGTACAATTTTTGTGGCCAAAAAGCTACAGAATTGCATGACAAAAACAAAAACTCTTTGGGCCAGAGTGCAACAAGCGCAGCATGGTAAACATAGATATTGGTGCATAACTCTTCACTTTTATCTTGCATATCCACAAAAAAGTGTTAAAATAAAGGGTCTGGTCACTGGTTTCAATAATAATCTTAAAATGGTAATAAAAATTGGAAAAACATACATAGAAGATGTCAGTGAAAGCTTCGTGAATGTTGCGCAAATTTGGACAAAGGAGTCAATGAAAGCAAAACCAAGTAGCTAGCTGCTATATAATGCTGCCATCATGAAGAGACAGTCAAACCCTAAGCCACCGTCTAGGAAAAAAATCTTCACAGGTAGCTTTGAGGTTAGGTTAGGTAAGGTTGGAAAGGGTTGTTTGCAAATATTGCAAGTTCAATCGGTGGCCAGATTGGCCTATTGTGATTACACTTGTAAGGTAGACATGGTAAACATGGTTGGACATATGTCTTGCTAGCTGAACCAGCCTGATCTTTTAATAAATCTTTTTAGGCCTAGTAGTGATATTCCTGCCAGGTCGTCCAGGCTATCAAAGAACCTGACTCCTAAGGTTAGTCGTAGAGCTTCTGCAGAAGTCGTTGGCAAAGATTCCCATTCGTGTAGCCATGACACCAATGGTGCGTGTCCCGTGACTACACCAACGAGTGTTCTTATCAAATTTATACTGAGAGATAGAAGGGTCGTTGTTCTTTTTAGGTCGAGTACTGGCCAAAAGCAGTGGGTTATGATACCATCTTTAGACTGTTGCCAACGTTCACCGGCTAGTTTGATCGTGTATTGATCTATAAGACTTTTGCTGTGTTGAAAGGGAAGAGTTATTCACCAATATCTATGTTTACCATGCTGCGCTGGTTGCACTCTGGCCCAAAGAGTTTTTGTTTTTGTCATGCAATCCTGTAGCTCTTCGGCCATAAAAATTTTACTCCAAAAACAATGGTCTGTCAGCATTGACTCAATTGCACTTGATGCGCAGACAAGTGGTAAAATAATACTTCAATGTTCCCCCCGAGGTGGTTCCCTTGACGTAAATAATTATTTTCTAAGCGCGCAAATTAGTAAAAGGCAAATACAGGTCCTTGGTAGTACTACTCCCTTGTACCGCTTCAAACAATTTTTCGAAACTTTTGGCCCCCTGCCATAAATAAAATTCAATACAAGACGATGTTTTTTAACAACAAATAAATGCTTAAATTAACATAACTAAACAACTGCTTCTAGTGCTTCAGCTTCCCTTTTTCGGTCAATTTGTTTGGATGGATCCACAAGTTTCATGGCTAAAATTATACTGAATTAAAATTACAGAAACATGACTTCTCTTGATAAATACCAATTTTTTTTTCATGTTTGGTAGACTTTTTTTTGATTTGAAATACTACAAAATGCTCGGCTTGTTCCTTTGAAGAAACTGATATCAACAGTCCAGTTTCATTACATATACGGGGGATAGAATATCTATAACATTGTGATTCCACCATTTCATAACAGAATTCAAAAAACGTCCGTTTTAGAATAAAATCGACATCCATTCAGTGACTTTAAAATCACATTTTTTTGTTAAATAAACAACCCTACAATAAATTATGTTCTAAATTCCTTATAATAAAATATTTTTAAGAGCTAACCGCACATAAAATACGGAATAAATTTGCAATATTTCTGTTTAAACACTCACCAGGTACACGGCAGCAGTTAAGCTGCCTTCACCTTTATTTTATGCCTAATCCTTACGAGAAAGCCACAAAAAGGATAGAAAGTATTTTTGAATGCTCCATTTCCTGGGAAAACTCAATAAAGGCGAGACCGCGATTTTTTCAGAACATTCCTTAAGTTATTCGTTGAAAAGATTTTCAGACAGGAGAAAAATGAAGCAACAGTAATTTTACAACATTCTACAACGTTAAGCATTTCGCAGAGATGAAGTGTTTTTCGGTGGGTGGTTCTTAAAGGATGTGAGGAATTGGAAATTGCAGAAATACACCGTTAATCTGCATGGGGGCGGGTTCCAATTGCAGAATTGTGCAGATTCCGCGCAATCAGTGGTTTCATCATGCTGATGTTTTCAATGAATTTTCTGTGATTTAAACGGTTGTAAGGTTGGTGATTAAGGTATAAAATACTGTTGATGCTGGATAATGTTATGTAGACACCTTAACTATCATTCAAAAGAGCCTATTCCGCAACATAAAATTTCTGCGAAATGGGAATTTAAAGCATTGAAATCGGCAATAAGAGAAGGTGAACGTAGGCGGCTTTTGTTGAATTGTTTCTCAGAACCGAAAATTAATTTCGCACCTTATCATGGGTGTCGTTATGCTAAATTCAGCGAAATGAATTCTAAAAACAATTTAAAATCTCAACCACATAGCAATCAATTTAAGCCCCTCTGGCCACCTCAAAAAGCACGAAAGGTATGACTCTCAAATTTGCCTACGAAACAAACTAACGTACTTACTTTCGTACTTTGCTTTGACTATCCGAATCTGCTTCCCCATAAGCAAATTGCTTCCTCGCTCTAAAAGCATATCCTCTATAGAATGTAACGGACCCTACTTTTCCTACGTTTTACCCAAATTAGTCTTTTAAATGGTTTCATTTAAAATATTAGAGTTCGTTGATGCATGAGCCTTCAGAGATTATCTTTGGTCCAGCTATTTATTGATTATCCTCGTTATTCCCTTAATTGAATGGCCCATAGATCCTCAAGGGTTCTCGTAAGTATAGACAAAATCCTTTTTTGATAATTGGTTTTATCCTTAAACGACGTTACCTTTGGTCGTCTCATGCTCTCAATGCTTAATTTGGAGGTGAATCTGCAAAAGAAAATTATTTTCATTTTATCCGCACATGTCTTAAATATTGGCAGAGGTATATCGTTAGGCAATTGAGGTTATCCTTAGTATGGGTAAATCCTGCTCATTCAGGGTAAATTTATATGGGAGTACAATTTGTAATGCAGTGGAATAATCACCGTTGACCAATTAAACCTTTTGGGGAGTAATCGAGACCGGACCGAGACCGGTGAGCTTTTAAATTTTATCCTTATTTTGAAAAGAGGTGATATTAAAATTATTTTTCACTATCCAAATTACAAAATAATTGAAAGAAGAATTAGTTAAATTTTAATTAAACTGCAGCTAAATATTCTTCTTACTATGGGTTCAAAACTCCTCTCACGAAGGACAAAGTGTGAGCTCTATAAAACCCTGATTCTGACAGTCCTGCTTGAGGGCGCTGAGTGATGGACGATCAGCAGAGAAGGAGAAACAATACTATATCAGCTCTTTAGAGGTAAGAAGTTTCCGGTGAATTTATGGTACAGTGTGCGAGAAGGGCAAATGGAGAAGAAGATATAACCGCGAAATTTATGTGCTGTATCAAGATGTGGCATAGTTCTAAAAGCTAAAATAGGAAGACCATGAACGAATGGACAACAACGCTCCAGCTAAGAGGTTTTTCAAATCCAAGCCCCAGGTTCGAAACGACCAGGAAGACCAAACGTCCATTTTAAGGACCAAGCCATCGCGGATGCCAGAGCGTTTGGTCTGGACAATCGAAGCAGTGTTCCCTGGATCGCAGAAGATCGAAGGTTACTGGAGTCAGGTAGAGACCCCCTGTGGGTCGGAAGCCCTATAAGTAAGTAAGTTAAATGGTGCAAGGTGCGAACAATCGTTCCAGTTCCGACTCCATGAGCTCTTTCTCCAGTTCGATGAGTCTCTTGTTTCTGAACAAATGTTTGTTTGTCGCCGTAGGTGGATGGAAGTGCCTTAAGATGATGATGGTCCCGAAAGCTGCAGCATCTAGTTAGTGGTAATACCATACAACCATCGGCAAGTGTTGCGATTGACATAAGCATGAATAAACTGAAATTTTTTATCGACTACTCCCTTCGTCCGGTTGTACTCGAGTATCATGTCATGCTTCTACGCGAGGGTCTGATAACCTGACTGAGGGTCAAAGAACCTGACTCATAAAAAGGTTTTTCGACGTTCCTCGAGAGCTGGACAGTGGCAAGGAAAGTGTTCTTTAGTCTCCATTTCTTCTTCATCTCTACAGCTTCCACAGAAGTCGTTTGGAAATAGCTATTCCCATTCGTGTAGCCATGACAACAATGGTGCAGTGTCATGTTACTACTCCAAACAGTGTTCTTATGAAGAACGTTCTTATCATGTCATGCTTCTCTGCCAGGGTCTGATAACTTGTCCAAGAGTAACATTTCTCTAGAAAAACCTGTCAAAGTGCCGTTCGGACTCGGCAAACTATTGTAGTTCTTTTGTATGTGAAGAATACATCACATGCATACATATATACATGGTTGTAAATTTGGCCCTCGTTCACCTCGAGCTGCTGCACCACTCTATTCTATTCTGCCATGTCAGGCCTCTTTGACAGCTGGAAGTAGATTTCTCATAAATATGTATGTTGGTTCGATAGAAGAACAAAATGTTTTGCCTTTGAAACATAGGAAACTAATGCCTCTCTCCAAAAATCTAAATATTGGCAGATTGTATACATCATGAAACTCCTTCTAGTGCTTTGGCTTATGCCGTTTCTTTTTCGGATAGTGCCAAGAATCATGATTTTTATACCCGACCCAGGGTATATTAAGTTTGATGTATATCAAAAAGCCCTAAGAACCTTTAGAGACATGAATGGGACTGACAGGAGAAGCCATGTCGAAAAGGTTATTTTTGAGAAAGCCTGGGAATATGCCAAACGGGTCTATGCATGTTTTGTAGATCTGGAAAAGGCGTATGACCAAGTTCCCCGGGATACACTGTGGAGAGTTTTGCAGGACTATGCGCTGAGTGGGCCTCTTCTAAGAGCCATCCAGTCTTTGTATGGAAACTGCAGAAGCTGTGTACGGATAAATGGCGTCAAATCCAGTCCTTTTGCTGTGCGGGTTGGACTTCGCCAGGGCTGTGTTCTGTCGCCGCTCCTTTTCATAGCATATATGGACTGGATGGTGAAGCGCAGTCTTGGCTAGCAATGTTTCGAATTGGCTGGCATCAGGATGAGCCATCTACTTTTCGCAGATGACTTGGCTATCGTTACATCATCCAAAGAGGAACTCCAACGAGCACTGGATAGGTTTACAGCCATCTGTGGTGATGCTGGGGTGAAAGTAAACCGGAACAAATCGGAAGTGATGGTTGTTTCCCGAACTCCTGTGCAGTGTAGGAGGTACTGTGAGGAGTTCCATTAAAACAGGTGGAGAAATTTAATTATTTCGGGGTCTTTTTCACGAAAGATGGTGGGAGTGATACTGAGTTGTCTTGTAGTACCGGCCAAGCTGGAGCAATAGTAAAGGAACTGCGCCGGCCGTTGAAAATGAAATTTTGGTAATGACCGAAAGAATTAGATCGCGGGTACAAGCTGCCGAAATGAGATTCCTGAGGTGCGTTGCTGGTGTTACTCTAAGAGATAGAGTGAGAAACGTCAGTATTCGTGGGAATCTTAATGTTAAGCAGCTTCTCCTCCGAGTGGAGCGATCGGTTCTTCGATGGTTTGGACACGTTTTTCGCTTGCCCCCTGACTTCCTAGACAGGTCATGCTAGCCGAAATGCGAGCGCGTCGCCCCCCTGGTAGGCCAAGAAAAAGGTGGTGGGATCAGGTAAAGAACCTCTCTGAGTCCCGCCTGGGGTCTCTTGATTTGCAGGCGGAGGATCGAGAAAGATGGAAGGACCATTTAGCCACCCTCGCTCCGCGAGCCTTTTAAAGGATAAGTGGCATTCGAAAATGATGATGATGATGAAATTTTAGGGTAGAGAGCTTAAATCTGTTTTGTTGGCTGAAAGTTCAGTACTTCAGATCAAGTTTGAAAATTAACTGAATCCGCCCACAGACACGGCCACTACAGGCCTGTATGTGCGACCATCTCTAATTTAAAAAAATACTTTTTCAACATTTTAGGTATGTTACAATGGAGCAAGCGAATTAATTTTTGGTATGTTATTTTCTTTGAAGAAGCCAAAAAATTTTAAACTTTTCATTGAACACGCCCACTTTCTAAGGGATTTTAGCTTAAAATGACTGTTTTTCAATAAATATATATGAAATTTGACAAAAAATTGTATGACAAAAGTTGTAGACATTAGCATTTTCTAACTTTCATATATATATTATATGTGCATCCGCCTACTTTTGTGGGCGTTGCGTTAAAAGAAGTGTTTTTTAGTTAAAAAGGCGGAGTTTTAGGCCGAAATGTATGCAACCATTTAGTATAAAGCATTCAGCGGTTATATTTTTATATTTTGCCCACTTTTTGGAGGCGTGGCAGTATATTTTTGGTATGGTCGGGTATTTAGCAATCCGTAGTAGATGGACTGAAGCTTTTGCATACGCACTGTTGCACTTTCCGAAATTATTTATTTGTTTTATTTTTTTGATTCAGTGCTTCTGCTTAAGGTAGTCCTATTCATACATATATACCATTAAGAATCTGTTATTTTTTGCTAAGGTAACTTTAAACGATGGTCAATATTATCTAATATATGAAAGTTTTTTCAGACGTGTAGGGTTTGCAGGTTAGCCTGAAAGAGCGACTCCTATACAAAAAGCTCGTTTTCACGAGCTCGGAGTTTGCTTCTGAGGAAGACCTACTCTTAAATGTTTTAACTCAGAGTTAAACGGCAGTTCTTGCGCATAATTTGAGTCAAAAGTTGTAAATGTAGAAAAATCCTCCATTATTACTTTTCACCCCCTTTATTTAACCCGAATGTTAAAATTTTTACAAAATTCTACTAAACATTGAAATTATAGGTAGGTAGATTCACTTTATTTTACACCAATTTACACACAAAGAGCAACATTCTGAGTTAAAAATTACATATTTCATTTGTAGGGCTAGGATTAATTGCCTTTCTGGTTGGGAGGTTTTTCATTAGGAGCTTACCGAGAGCAAGCCGAAGATTTAGCTTAATAGCCCAAAAAAATTGCTCTTTAAACAAGATATCCTCATCTCATACAATATTTCGATACTGATTTTACTTAATAAAATTGTTTTTTTTTCTTTTCAGGTATGTTCTCTCAGCAATTGATTGATTAACACTGGCTTGTATTGTAAGGTACTTACCTATTTTAATTGTAAAATAATATGGGAATAAAAATGTATAATCTATTATGAAACCTTCGAGTTTCAATACACAATGATTGAAAAAAACTATAGTATGAAAGACTTTTTTATAAACTTGTTTTTACAAAATTATTTTTCTAAAAAATAATTTCAGATGATAAGAAGTTTGATTCCACGTTGAAAGACTTTGACGTACTTTTGGACAAAATTCTGCCCTAACCGTGTGCAATCGATAGACGCCAATTACGTTCACATATTTGTGAAAATTCTTCTGAATGCGTCAAAGATCCGATCAAAGCTGATTGACGAAAATCTAGTTTTGATTTTGCAAGACGAGAGTTACGCCAAGTGATGTGTCTTAGATTGACGAAAAACAAGTCAATCATGATTTTGCCGATTGATGTGTGTTAAGATTGACAAAAACCTTAATTATTTTCGAATTCCAGCGCGAGACAAGATTGCTTTCAGAAATATTTAAAAGTGTGGTTGCTACAGAAGCTAAACAAAAATCTCAAAATATTTTACAATCGATTGAACTGTGTAATAGGGTATGATCAATCTAAATATACACGACGCTTGACGTCAATCGATTGAACTTGTGCATATAAAAAGATTGTTATAAGCAATTTTTTATTCTTTTTTTCGCAGGTTGTCAAGTTATTATGAATGAAAGCGCCAGATAAAATTTGTTTAGTTGAGGAAAAATCTAAACCTGTACCTAAACCGAACTTTCATAAAATGATGGCAAAAAAAAAAATCATATAGCGGTCCTTTAAATGTAATTTCTATGTTGCTAGCTCAGTAATTTTTATCTCTTTAAACAAACGAATTTCTTTGACCTTTCGAAAATCGCTTCTTCGTTAATTACCAAAAACTGATCTTTTAAGTATTTAAACCCTCAGTTAAGTCCAAATAAATAGCGAAGGATAGCGAAGGTATTCAAGGTATTTTTTATACAAAAAAAAAATACTATTTAATTGATTTTACAAAACATAGGTTTGGTTGATGGTCACGGCTCACTAAGACCAGCAAACATAAGTATCATGTTATAAAACATAAGTATCATGTGAGCTTCTCCACTGAACTTGTCATGAATATTTGTTGGGTATTTTCCATATGGCGTAATCCATTTTCTAAATTCTCGTTCAAAAGTTGAAATATTCCCAGTTATCGGAAGGATAACAAGTTCTAAAGTTACAATCTTTCAACTAAAGTGTCTGGGATGACAACGTTGTTTCGAACAAAAGTATCGCTCGTTATCCTGTTTTTTCTGTCTGCTGCTCAAAGCGCTTTGAACTGCAAATCCAATACAATGCCAAAGTAAAGCCTTTATCGATGTGAATAACATGTCGTGCACACAATAGATTCCTCATGATTATAAGCTGCATTGACAAAATTTCAGCATTTGCTTGTTTACTCAGGATTACTGTTTGCCTGTGCTTACAGAAGCGCAAATAAATCCTTATCACAAACTGCATGCCTTGCATAAATAAAAACAGCCACCCAATGGGGAAAAAAATCAGGGGTATCCTTGTACTAAACCGTATAACAGTTGCCCACGATATGCTTTGAAATTTTCATTCATGACTTCGGCTCGATCTAAAAGTGTGTCCTGCGCATTGCTCCAGTTTTTCCACCTCTGCTACCAACCAGGGGTATGTGATAAGCACTGTTCTACGACAGTGGAGTTTGTTTACATCTGTCCCGCAAGTTTAACATTTTATACCAATCCAAATAGATTCTGTACACATCCTTCGGTCGGACTGACAACTTACGATGTACAAATTTGTTTGAAATTTTTCAGTTACAAACCGGTGTCCTCGACGAACGGACGAAGTAATTTCGAGCAGCTAGCTGTCGCGGTAATTGGCTTTATCAGGCAATCCTTTCGATAGAGGTTTGAGGCTATTAGTGTTGTTGGTCCTTCAGGACAGAAACTTTATGAACTGTTTCTGAATGGATTTTAGTGTTGCGGGATTTTTTTGTTTTGTGTGCGTTCGCCCTATAAAAATAAACAACACCCAAAGTGATAATAAGTGTTTCTCTTCATAATTTTTTTTTTTTTTTGTCGTCCTTACCTCAGCGATGCGAATAATTCCTATGTTAATTAGTGTGCGGGGGTTTTGTTGAACCAGCGTATTAAAATAAAGGGCGCACACAATCATTACCCTGCCGCCCCACCTGGCAATGTGTTAGCTACTACGCGGGATTTGTTTCGTTGATATGATATCCTCATGATGAGTGAATGTGTTCGGTTTACGAGTATGTGCTTTAAAACTTTTACGTGCCCCAAAACGTTGTCGTCCTTTTCGCTGTGGTAGATGAGGGGTGATTTTTTTTTTTGGTCCCGCGTTTCCATGCTTATCTTAATTATAATTCGTTTTGCGGGAATAAAATGTCAACAACATCGGTCGTCGTTGGCGTTGTCGTAGTCGTTGTCGTCGGTAGCAGGAGCAGCAGCAGTTGTGTGCGATCCTAATTATCATTATCCTGTGAAATGATACAAAATGGAATTACTTAAACACGGAGATCTATAAGGATTAAACATATAATAATATGATATGGTTTGCATTGTACTTGGCGCTGTGAATATTTATTTAGTTTCAGCACGCGTTGTGTAAGTGTAATGATCTTAGAAACTCGTTTGAAGAGATAGCAAAAATTATTGTCAATATTTTTCTTAGAATTTCTGCCTGAAGTTAAAATTGTGAAGTTAATCGTTAATGAGTCACCGGTTAAGAATCCTGAAGAAGAAATATTTCTTCTTGTTAATGTTGGATACGAAATAATTTAGGAGGCTGTATACGCCTGTAAATGTAACTGCCTTGGCGGGCACATTATGGTGATGTGTCATAATAATTGGTTGGTAATTTGGGGATAAAGTAAGTCAAACGAAAGGTCCTTCCTAAATGAAGTAATTAACTGGGGTGGAGGTATGTTTATTTTATATCTGTTGATGATAATCGCTATTAAAGACCTAATGATAGAAACGAAATCTCCCAGCAGAGTATCCTTTTTGCTTGATTTCTTTTTACGTTTACCACATTGGGTCCAATCCGCCATTCAGCAATTAAAGCCTCATGGGGGTAATTTGCTGCTTGAATATCACTAATTTGCCTTAAATTTCTAAAAGTTGTTTGACATGGAATTTCCATCAGACGTTACGTGTGTGGGTATTGCCAACACGTTTTCATTTGAGTACACAATCGACTAAAGTATTTTTGGAACATTTTTCGGATGTAAATGAGGACAATACAGGACTCGAAAGAATGCATGAAATTATGTGGGCATAGCCACCTAATTAGGATTTTGTTTTTCGTGTAGAATTTATGGTCACACACATTCGTAGGTGTTATGCTCTTTTTTGCCAAATAAAGTGAATTTTATGCGAGAATTTTATGAATAGGTTGACCATTTAACCAGATATTTTTTTTGGATAGATACACAAGCTTACATAACACAGGATATAATTCAGTTGAAAAAAAAATCCCTTATTCAGAATAGTCGTAAGAACCCCCCAACGAGGTGAAAAAACATGTTGAATGTGGTGTACCTAACGTGTAGCGTCCGATAATAGTTTAGATTTATAGCATAAACCTATAAAACAGGTAAACCATATGCATGTGTCCACCGACTGCTGTGAACAATAAATTCCATGATGGTTTTATGTTTTGTTTCCTCTGAGTAGCCAACCGAAAATTGTTTGAATATTCAATCAGGAAAATCAATATTTAAAATTTTTTTTCTTGTTTATATTGAAAATTTAATTATTGAAATCAAATCGAAAATTTTTTTTAAAATCTATTTCGTGTTGCATTCGCTGCATAGTTTGTTTTTACAAAAGCAGGATTTTTTTAAATATAAATTATAATGAAGGACAGTCTTTTTATTATTATTTTTTTTTTCTTTTGTGAGGCGAGATCTGGGCGATTGACCAATAAAAGATTCTTTGTTCAGTCACTTCAATGCAAACAGAAATTTAACAGATCTGGGTTATTTCAATTAAAGTCTTAAATATTTTAAAACTGACTCACTCGAATACACTTATTTTTTTTTATATGCAACTTTACAGGGTATCAGGTATTAATGCATATTTCGTTGATTTGATTATTTAATCTGATATAAATAGTTAATCTACAAAAAAAAAATGTAGAAAGGCTATAATAATCTTTTAAAAATAAAGAACGAAAAAATATTAAAAAAAAACACGGAATGGTTCTTCAACCTTATAATTAGACAAAGGATTTTACGCCTTAATTTAATGTCCTTAATTTAACCTACTATTTAGGTAGTATTTAATTTAATCGAATTTAAAAATTTTGAGAAACCCAAAAAATTGCGTTTTTAGATTTCATTCGAGATTTTGTCTTTAAAAATTCGTATATTTCCAGATTTTAAGCCATTCGACATTTTATGTATTCAACATTACATTGCACCTTTTTTCTAGATTTTTTCCATTCTATACTACTCAAAACCATATGCGGCTCATCACGTTTTTAGGATGTATAATTTAGTAAAAGGAAATATCAAAAAAAGTTTAAGGTAAACTTAATTGTCTTAATTCATAAAGCCTTAAGTACGTTTTTCAATCAGAAAATTGTTAACATTTCCCGATGATTACAAAAAAAAATGTGCTGGGACCCATGTTCTTTTGAGTAGTAAATACAAATTTTTAACAAATTTTTATAAAATAAATAAAAAATAGCTAAAGTTTATAAAGGATTTTAAATGAAATTAAAAAAAAAAACGAAAAACAGTTTCGCTTGCTGTTTATCTTTCCTATTATGGATTATTATTTTCTTTATTGTTAAGTAAATAAATTACAACTAACAATATTATTAACAGCACTACCTGCCAGGGCTGTCGGCTACAAAAGGAACTTACTGATTAATATAAGCATTTATTTAATAATACAAAAATTATAGCAAGCTGTCAAGTTTAAGATATTTCAGGACTATAAAGATTTGTTTTTATATTTGTGTCGGTGGCGGTTTTTAGTCGAGAAATGAGGAGTTGACTAGGATATTTGACGATCTTAGGACATTTCAAGAGATGTTTTGTTGTTAAGACGCAGTTGTTGTTGCAAATATGGCAGATTGGGGGGTCCTTCTGGGCGAGGGTATTGCTGTGGGTTAGGTTGGTATGGCCCATTCGGAGACGCAGAAAGCAGTTTTTATAATTTAGGTAAATAACCAAAATATGAATACAAACTAAAAGGTATTTATGAGTGAGCTGATTTAAATAAAAACATAAATTTAATCTGTGTTTTCTTGGGTTAAGCCATAACTTACCAATTTTATTTATCGTTATTTGTTCGAGTATTGCACGAAAAAAAAAAAACAAATAAAAAATTGGTTAGAAATGTTGGTTATTTCAGAAAACTTAACTAAGAATAGGACGTCAATGAAAAATACTACGAAGGGGCTATAAAGTGCAGTAGAATGAAAAAAGAGAGAAAGAATCGGTTTCGAGTAATCGTTGCTTTTATCCTATCTTTCATTTATAACCAAAAGCCCCAGCTGCTGTAGATACTAAATCTTTTTCTGTTAGGTACTTACTCCAATTTCATGGGATATGCAATCAAATTTCGGTTTATTATAAAAGCAAAAAATCGTTCCACAGAGCAGTTGTGGCTCCTTGTTAAACAAACCGCAAAACGTCTTCTGTCGGGTTCTCATCAAAAGAAAGGAACAATCTTTTTCATTTTTTGGTGAAATCTAGAATGCTGTGCTTGATATTCCGCATTCTACAGAGTTTGGCACCAAGCCCTGTTGTCGAAAATGCGTGCATTTAAAACTGACGAATCTCTTATAGGTTATAGGTTATTGATTTCCTTTCGAAAATCATTTGATGGCTTCAAGTCAGCAGCTTATAAAATAAGCGTGGGGTGCCCAAGGGTTCTGTTTTGTCGACGACTCTCTTCCTCCATTTTATTAACGATCTCTTGTCTGCTACTGCTATCCCATTTCGCTCCTTTGGCAATGACAGCACTACAATCCTCAGTTATTCATATTCGTTTTTGATTGATCGCTCATTTTCTTCAAAGGTAATGAAACTGTATGTAGCATACTCATACCTCCGGCTCCGATGTGCATTGTATCATGGGGATCTTCGCAGTGAGTGGAATTTAATGTTTCTTAAACTCATTGCAGTTTTCTTCCATTGGAACAAAACGGCAATACTCAGCCTGTTTGGTACTTGCATCGCTGAAAGCGAAAGACTATCCATCCTTGGTACGTGAGTCAAAAAAAACTTAAGCCTTCAGCCGTCTTAAGACTGCATCCGTCACGTTGAAGTTCACAACTGACAACTGAGTGAAATATACACGTTCTTATGGGAAGCGATCCATAGAAGAACTTCGTGACGTACGTCGTTTCCCATAAGAACGTGTGTATTTCACTAAGTTGTCAGTTGTGTACCCACTTCGACGTAAGGGATGCAACGGATTCATTGGGCTGAAGGCATTAAGCTGGAATTATAACATATTTTAGACTGCTAGGAATGCCGCGAAGGGTCTAGACATGTTTAAAAGGTACAAGAAGAAGGTATTTTACCCATTCTGATAATTCTGCTATTTCCGGCTCAGCTGACATATACCTTACTCTGCGCTTAGTTCGGTCGTTAAGACTTATTAGTGACAGAAATATCGAAGAGTCGATTGACTCACCGACGGAATGGCTCTTGCTTGTCACTTTTCTATGGCTATTTCTTCTTTTCTAATTTCAATGAAAATTATAAACATTTAAGACTATAAATCAAACAGTGAACGAACAGTAATCTTACAAAACAGCCAATTGAACTCCAGCCTTTAAAATATTTAACTTTGTTACTCACCAAAGATCGAATGCAGTTCACCCCTCACCATCGAATCCACATTCAGACGTATACAGCTTAATTGAAAGGTTCTTTCATAAGGAATCGCGATTATTCTCGGGAACGATTATTCCTCGGAACGATGGTGTTTTCTTTCATCTTAATCTTATTCTAAGAAAAAAGTTTCACCACGTCTGAAGGACATTCATTTCACAGCTTGTTTCATTATGTCATTATGCACGGTTCGCAACTCACGTGCAGCAAAACAAGAAAATCCTGTTTTTGCAAGCCAAAAGTATTTTTCACAGAAATGAATTGTATAGTGAAGTTCCAAGCATATGGAATCGACTTCTTTTGTGTTTAGTAATTAACACAAAGTATTGTTTTGGTAAATTGGGATCGGAAAGCCCGATTAAATGCGAATTTCAGGGTTTAAAGTGATTAAAACCAGTGAGTAAGTGCTACAGTCTGTACGCAGAAGTTACAGTCCGTAAAACGGACCGTTGAATACCCCATCCTATCCCACATTGTAAAATGCTGATGGCATAGTAATTTTTTTACATTTTATAAGTAATGCAAACTTCGAAAAGGGGCGTGGTCCAACCGCCCCTAATTACAAACTATTAATTATAAGATATCTCCACAGATATTTCCAAGTTAGACTTAAACGTATAGTAAAAAAGACTTTACGTATAGTAAAAATGCAATTTTTTGGTTCAAATTCAATATTTTTGAATAATCGACCCCTAAAAGGGGGCGTGGCTAAAAACTTTATATGAACGAAATCTAGTCTAGTTTACCCAACCTGCTACTTTTTTTGTTTAATGCTTTCCTAAATTAGGCTCAAGGCCAGTCGAAATTAAGTTTTTCTGGAAAATTTTAGGTTTTTCTCCAATTCTGCCTCCAAATGTGGGCGTGAAACTAAGCATTTTCTACATAAAATATTGAGCAAATTTTTTTCAATTTCGAGCAAAAATATTGAGTAAACTGCATTTGAAACTTTACCCTTAAAATAGATGCCACGCCCACTTGAGGAGATTAACAAGTAAAATTTGTCTTTTTTGTATCTTACATTCACTAGGAGATGCTAAATGTCAAATTTCAGCCTTTTGGAACGTCTTACAGTTTTGAAAACTCTGGAGGTAGTTGCACGGATTTCAAAAATTTTTACACATGTACTGCCTCGCATGACGAAGACCTCACGTACGAAGTTTCAGCACCCTAGCTCAAAATTTAAGGCCTAAAACCATGTGACATACAGACGGACGGATGGATATGGCTCATTCGATTCAGAATTCGGTCTCGATCATATGCCCTTAAGGTCTTGGGGGTCTACCACTATTAATTCACCGTAGTACAAACTATGTGACAAACTTAATATATCTATCTCCTATCCTGTCGGATGGGATATAAAAATATCGATGTTTTGTACGTTGTACAGTAGCAAGGTACAATAACATTACTAAAAACTAAATGTGATTTTAGGTTACCCGTTGCCTAGACCCCTCCCACCCAAACGGGAAGTCATCATTTAGGTCCTCGTGCTGGTAACTCCGGTCCTACAAGTGGTATCACAATGGACCTCCTTTGGTCTAAGCGTGTCCCTGCCCAGCGGGGACAACCACCCAACGTAACCTAACCTAAATGTGCTTTAACATTGCCAGTACTTAGCTTTGGTTTTTTATCTATGCAAAAGTCTTAACATGCCTGAAACAGTTTTAGCATGCCTTGCAGAAAAGTAGGTGTTAAAAAACTCCTGTAGATGAAATTGCCTTACAAGACGCTATCACTGATGTTCTGAAACAATCGGCAAGCTTCAAAGGAGCATGATATTTCCAAGAAAACTTTATTTGATAATTTTCAAAAACATCAGTAGTCTGGCAACGCAACGCTCAAGTCCCAATCCAAAATTTTTAATGATTAAGAAGAGCTTGCCTCGGTTTTATACCATACTAGCAGCAAAGTTGAATTATGGACTATCAAAATGTGTACATACAACTAAATTGGTCTTTCGTTTTGCATCGTGGATGAGTAACGGCTAATTTTGTTTTTATGTTAATTTTAAATAAATAAATAAATAAAATAAATAGAGTGGCGCAACAGCTCGAGGTGAACCAGGGCCAACTTCTCAACAACGTATGCTGGTGTGTTAATTTCTTTACATACAAGGGGACCTACAATTTTTTGCCGAATCCGAACGGCACTTTGAGAAGTTTTTCAAGACAATTAATACTCTCGGAGAGCTTGTCAAACCCTCGCGGAGGTGGGGACCGTGAAAAAGAACAAGTCTTTTTTTTTCAGGTGACGATGGCAGGATTCGAACCCAGACCTCCGGCGTAGTAAGCACACACACTAACCACTACGCCACGGCACCCCACTAAATTTAAATAATAAGGCTGAATTTTTTTTTTTTGTTTTCTGAAGGCCTGAAATTTTTTTCTTATGTGTACCAAGGTACATACCCCTTTTGTTCCAAGGTACATAGCATAAGGTAGTGCACCTAGGAACGTTGGCAGACTTATTTAATGATAAACACAACAAATATGCACTAAATCGATGATTTCAAACATTCTTTAGCAAAGGTCAAGAAGTAAAAGAAAATAAAAATTTAGATTATTAAAATCGTTCCGAGGCACACGACGGAATAACCTGCCACAGCCGGTCCCACCTTCGAAATAAAATTCACATCAATATTCAAAACTCTTCCTCTGATCCTTTCCGCTCCTGAAGTGTTCTGCATTAAAGGGTTATAGCCTACACCTACTTCATGCAAAGGCTTAGGTCAAATTTTGATCTAACCGTTTAAAAACTGCTGTTTTGAGGAAAATTGGTGTAAAAATTTGTCTCCGCCCCTATCTCCGATGTTATAAGGCCAAATGATTTGAAAAAAAAAAAAATTAACACAAATCAAGAATTATTTCTTGTTTTCGGAAAAATTTATATAAATTTTTTAATATTGAGTTTATTCTGAGATTTAGATCGAAATCTTCAATATACGAAATCTTCAATAATCTTCAAAAATTGTTTTTCAAAATATTCTGGTGTTTCAACGGTAGTAACGAATATGATGAAATTTTGGTTTGTATATAACCAATATGTAACCAATAAATAATATAAAAAATGGTTTGTATATAAAACAAATGAAAAGAATTCTAAATTTCTTAAGAGTTTTCAAAAATTACGTTTCTAACTTAAAATTTTCTGAAACGGTCTAAAAACGAATTTAAAAACCCGCATTTATAAGCGGTAACTAAAAACCTGTGCCAGAGTATTGAGGAAAAATAGCCAACATTTCAGAGTAGCAGAACCAAAAAAAAATAAACGATATTTAAAAAAGTATATTTTGATTAGTCGGTTTATGGATTTTAAATAAAATAATGCAGAAAAAAGCTTAAGGGTCTACTTATAGCTATCATTGGATTGCATCATTGAAAAATTTGTTTTTATGTTTTTGACGTTTGAGCAAACAATGTTGGCTGTTATTGGTATCAAAATGAAGCTTATGTGGTGCAGATTTTTTTCCGTAAAAAAAATACATAAAGTGCATTAAAACTTTTATGTAAACTCGCTTTTACTATTTCACTGACAGAAATCAATTTCAAGGAACAGCTGATTTTGATTTGTGTTTTTGCGACAAAATCGTTCCACCGAAAGGCATTCCATTCTCTTTCTATTCTCAACTGTCAGTTTTTCTTTTACTGATCAACTCCAACCTCAAACGACTGTATCTGTTTGTTGGCACTGACAGAAATTTGTTGACTTGTCAGAAAACCGATGACATTGTTGCACTGATTTGTTCCAATGATGCTATTTGATGATAGCTATGATTAGACCCTGAAAATCGCGTGTCCTTCCAAATTGTCTTGGTAATGGTAATATACATACCTTTAAAAAAAAACCTCAAACATAGAGCGAGTTTTTGGGGATTGAAAAAAAGTATTTAGCAGCGCTAAATATTTTAGGCTTTTCGAGATACGCTTAAAATGAATTAAGTTGATTTAATGAAATGGAAGCGTTGAAAAATGCCTTTAACTTCAGAGTTGTTTTAACTTATCAACTGAATTTTACGCAAGCATAAAGCATCTCATTATTAAGCCAAGATATGTAAAATTTTTGAAAACAAAAAACTTCTTTCAATACATTTTTTTTTTTAATTATTTGTCTCCCTGTGTATCGCTGAAAATTTGAGTGCCTTAACTTAAAATTCGCCCAAAATAAGGATAAAAAAAATAAATTATAAGAGTACACTACTATTTAATGAAAGAATATTTTTAAGAATTTTGATCCCGAAAATCCGGTAATTAGTCAAGGCTCTTTCTCTTATTTATACTAAACCGGAATGGCAGCATTTAAAAATTCGTAGTGCTACTCAGATCTTATGCATATCTCTTCCTAAATTGCATTGCTAAATATTATATAAATATTATAACCAAAACAAATGAGTTATAGAGATGGTTTTGAAAAATGCCATCAAGTTCGAAATTGTCATTTGAAGGAAAGAAAAATAATGTAGCAAAAGTACGAAACAACTTTTTATATTCAAATTAAGAGTGCGCTAAACCTTCCGAAGAGTGGGGTGGACCTGCCCTGGGCCTGAACTAACAAGCTTCAAAAGCTGTTTCTGCTTCTTGCATGGTTCTAGCGAACTTGGCTGAAGCCTATTTCCGTCATAACATGCTGATACCCCTCTTTTTTATGCAAATTTTTCCTACTTTTGTTCCAAATCATAAACATTTTGTTCTTAATTTTTTTAATTTTGTTAATCTATTGGGTTTTAGCCTGAGCTATGTGGCGTTTCCATTATTTGCACCTCATGCTACTTTAAAGAATAATCAGGGTCTCTCTTAGACCCAATTAGGGGCTCCAAAAGTCCACCCTTGCCCTTATTAATCGGTTTTTTAGACCATGAGATGTAAATTATCGCTTCACCACTTCCGCAATAACATGCCCCATTTTAATTAATCTTGCTTTTTCATAATTTAGATTTATTTTATTTAAATTTAGAGAAGGACTAACTGGTTGACATTTCAATTGTTTCTATTATTATTCATGGCTTAGGAAAGCTTTTGTAAAATTAAGTTTTTATTACATCAACGTCAACCTTAATTGGTACCTGGTTAAAGATGTAAATAATGTCTTATTTATTACATTGTCAGCAAGAAATACGTGGGTATCCCTCCCCCTTAAACCAACTTGCGGAGGACTTAAACGAATCTTCTTAATAGAATATTAAATCTACGAAATTTTCTTCTACTCCAAGAGAAAGGATAGCCATTTTCCGCTTAAATTTAAAGTCGTGTCTTGACTGTGGGTTCGCGCCAACAAGAAGAATTTAAAATGTAACATTTCTACTCCCTGCTTCCTGTCGGCTATTCAAGCAAAAAAGGAAAAGTATATAAAGCACGGGTATTTCTTGCCTTTTCATCTTCAAGCAGCTAGGCAGGTATAATCGTAAACAGTTTTGTGAATCAAAAGAACAAAGTATAAAAAAAAGTTACGTGAAATAAGTAGCTACGTTGGTATGGACCATTAAGCAATAATTCAATTTTTTTTGAACAAGGTTTGTAGGGTTCTTGGACTACAAAATTGCTGAAGGAGATCTGTCTTAACTTCTGTCGGCACGTTAATGCAAAAACTTTCTCGAGTGTCTGGGATAAAAAAAACAGTTTAAAGTGATGAAGACTAGAATCAAAAACTTGCAAAATTTACATAAAAATATATGAAATATTTCCATTATGAAAAAATAGTTTCGTTTGAGCTGTTTGACTCTTAAGGACAAAAACAAGTCTGCAAAATCGACAGCAAATATAATTCAAAAGCATTTTTTATGATTGATAAAATGATCAAGCTGTTTTCCCGGAAACATAACCCCAATCAATTTAAAGCAAACACACTTACATGTTTTGTATCAACATTGTTCGTAGGCTTTGCAACAAAATAAATCTTCAAGAACATGTGCGATGTACCGAAAATTCATTTTGTCTTCCTTAACAAGAAAAAACAAAAAAAAAAAAACCCTTTCGTATAAAAAGTACGAAATTCAGATATGCAAATTATATTCTATTTCAAAATCACATGAAATGAAAAAAGGGTAGAGCTCACAATACCTGAATACCCTTTTCTTATTTGCTATGTTTTTGAAATGTCGACCGTGAAGAGAAACCTATTTGCATACAGACCTGATGGAAATATGACAAAAAATAATAACAGCTTTTCCAATTTTTCAACGTCACTTGGTTATGAGTCTGACCAGCATATACCCATCTCAAGAGGACGATATAGTAAAGTGCCATGAAATGAAATAAAAAAGTCATATTTGATAGTGACATCACAACATTAAAATAACAATAAAAAAATAATAATTTAATAGGAATAACGTAAGAACCGCATGAAAGCCATAATTCTAAGAAGGAAACCGCAAACTCGACGAACAAAAATATTTCAGGACGTACAAGGGAAAAAGTAAAAAAGGATTTGTTTTTTTCTTTTGCGAACTGAGCAACGGCAACATCAGAATTTTGGAGAGATATCAAGTTTCTATCAAATTGAGGTTTACTTGGTGTTCCAAGCACAAATAGATACCTCCATTGTCGATATTGTGTTCGAAAAAATAGCCTTGTTCTTATGCTTGTTTCTCAGGAAGAAATAGTTTGCATTTTGTGTTTTTCAATAAGTCGAATGGTATCAAAATGAATAGTGAGGATTTTATTTCCCATCAGGGATATTGGGATATCCCATTCAAATCTAAATTTAATGCACTTTTTGATTTATATGGTCCGGATTTTTATGCCATGCTGGTTACCAATCTTTGGGTATCCTATTGTGAGCTGAAGTTCAGTTTGGGGCCTGAGATATGTGTATGCAGTATTGTATCTTAACGTGTCGATTATATTTGTCTACGTTCTTGTGTATAGACAATTGAGTCAACGGTGTCGTTTGGGAAAGAAATTAGGCATTTGAAAACCAGAGACAAGTTTTAAAAAAGTATAATAAACGATAGATATGAACATTTAGATATGATTGTATGCGTTATACATGCTTAAATATGGGTGCGCGTTGCGGCTGAATCAAGGAAAATGAATTTCAAGAAGAGCTTACAAGCAGAATTTTTTATACCAATTTTATTAATGGGCCTAACAGCTTTATTAAGGTCGTTCAACAAAAATTCTGGCAACTTCATTGGTGGGGTGCCGTGGCGTAGTGGTTAGTGTGTGTGCTTACTACGCCGGAGGTCTGGGTTCGAATCCTGCCATCGTCACCTGAAAAAAAAGACTTGTTCTTTTTCATGGTCCCCGCACCCGCGAGGGTTTGACAAGCCCTCCGGGAGTATTAATTGTTTTGGAAAACTTCTCAAAGTGCCGTTCGGATTCGGCAAAAAATTGTAGGTCCCCTTGTATGTAAAGAAATTAACACACCAGCATACATTGTTGAGAAGTTGGCCCTGGTTCACCTCGAGCTGTTGCGCCACTCTATTTATTTATTTATTTATTTTTCATTGGTTTGCAGGCAGCATTGACCCCAGTTTATTATTCTCACTTTTGTTAAAACTTTTTGCTTTTAGAGATTGTTTAATAAAAAACCTGCTAAAAACATGCGAAAATTCTTAAAAATTTAAAGTCATCTAAAATTTGCGATATGCCAATAAACCCCTCAGCCTGATTTCCAAGTTCACAATTACCCTGAGATTTGGGATAGAAATCTTTCGAAAAGATTCACAGCATTGTGCTAACTTAAGTGCGAAAAGTTCTTGGTATAGATGCCAAGTAATTGTTTTCGACAACACCCTCTACAAAAGCGCAGCACTTTTTCAAGAGCCACGTCTACATCCAGAACGTCTAAAGGGGACTTAATGTTTGTCTATTTTTCGAAAAATAATCGATGACAAAGCTATTGACACCAGAGCAACAAAAAACGCAATCGTTTTTGAATATAGTTCTTTTGAATGGTCCGAAAAATATTTCATTTCAATGACTTTGATAATGATTAGCATAAAAAAAAAATATCATTTAGGTTTGAAAAATGGTAATGAACAAAACGAAAGATTTGATTACCCCAGGTGGCAGCCCAGCTATGCTGGAAAATCCACCCTCTTCGGAGGCAGGCTCTACGGATTCTGGGGAGAGCCTTTTATTGCTTATAAATCCTTTTGAGAAAAGGACAAAACTAAATCGATCACCACCACTAGATCGAACATATCCGGAAAAAGCAGTCCACCGGTAAACCAGGACTCTGTGAAAATTAGGAGCTTAGAAAAGGAGAATAATGAACTCCGAGCTAAGCTTATTGAAATGGAGCGACTCTTCCAAGATCTAAAAATGGAAGTTGACTCTCTGTGAAAAGAAAACGAGGATATTAAAAATACTCGTTTAACGAAAGACTGTGAGGTAACGAAAGAGTGTGTAACACCGAACCGACCAGCAGTCGAATACTTCACGGACGAGGACGAACTTGCACTTGAGACCGATTCAGTCTTAAGGAAAAGGTCTAGCAAGAAGCGAAAGGCGAATTCCTCTCCCAAAGTAATACAAAAAGAAGATAAGCCCTCTGGCTCAAACAAGGCTAAACCAGAAGCGATAATTCGTCCACCTCCCGCAATAAACATCGTCGGGATAGCAGACTTTGGGAGATTGCGCAACCTTCTTGCAAACACGGTGAGAACAGAAAACTATAAGCTTACCTCGCACTGAAATAACGTGTGGAAAGTAAATGTTGACAACGCCGATTCCTATCGCGCACTGTCTCTTAGACTGAATGCAGAAAGAATCGAGTGGTATACTTATCAAAATAAGTACGAGAAACCACTGCGAGTCATTGTAAGGGGGCTCCACCCATCATGCACAAAAGAAGACGTTGTAAAAGACGTAAAAAATAAAGGCCTTAAAATTATTGATGCCGTCAATATCATTAAAAAGGAAAAGCAACGCACGGAAGGAGAAAGAGACACTGTGATCAGACGCGGCCTTCCAATTTTTATGCTCTCCTTTGAAAGAACTGAGAGCATAAACGATATTTATAAAATAAAAATGATACTTAACATCAGGGTTAAAATCGAACCCATGCGAAAGGGCAATAGACTGATACCACAGTGTAAGCGATGCCAAGAATTCAGGCACACAAGTGCCTACTGCCAAAAAGAACCACGTTGCGTGAAATGTGCCGGGAAACACCTGTCAACAGAGTGCAAAGTTGACATAAAGGCTCCAGCAGTTTGCGCCAATTGCCACGGAAACCACCTCGCGAACTATCGAGGATGCGAAGTAGCCATAGAGCTGCAAAAGCGACGAGAACCTCTTAAGGAAAATACTAGAGGTCAGAATCAAAGCCTAGGACGCCCAAAACCTGCTGAAACTCCTAAGCCAAAGACTCCAAAGACGCCAAAGCCGATCAAAAGTGGAAGATTGGCAAAGGAGGCGTCGACAAAAGGCGTAAAAGCTCCACAAAAGAGCGGCGCCAGTTCAAGTGCAGCGGAGAAACCACCACTGGTCGCACCGAAATCATACGCACAGGTTGCGGCAAACGAAAGCAAGGCAAGATCGCCCACAACAGATGCAGTGTCTCAGATCCTCGCTGTAATCTTGGAGAAACTTGAGGATCAGACTAAAATCAACAAAGTTATATTTGACAAACTGAGCAAGCTCGAGTTTAAGCCTCGAAAAAATTACAAGAGAACATGAATATGAAACAGTTATTTAAAATACTAACATGGAATGCAAACGGCCTTCTGAATAAAATAGACGAACTAGAAGTATTTCTACGGAAAAACAATATTGATATTTGCATGATTACGGAAACTCACCTTAAAAACGGGTCTACACCCAAACTTAAAGGTTACAATGACTATCACGCACATCACCCTTCGCAAAATTCGAGAGGAGGATCCTCCCTCTACATTAAGAACTGCATAAAGCACTTCAAGAACACAGAAGTTGAGCTAGACTCTATGCAGATCAGTTCAGTTTCTGTAAGAATTGACTGCTTAGATTATAACATTGCATCTTGTTATTTCCCGCCAGGATATAGACTGGTGGAAGACGATCTTGATCGTATGTATGACTTCATTGGGTCCAATTTTATCATTGGGGGTGACTTTAACGCGAAGCATACTTTTTGGGGCTCACGATGCAATTCAACAAGAGGCAGATTACTGTACAAAAATAGTATGAAGCGTGGGGTCGACTTTTTCTCCACGGGTAAGCCAACATATTGGCCAACCGATAGGAATAAAAAGCCTGACCTTGTCGATTTTTTCATCGCTAAGGGGTACCCCAAATACCTTACGCGAATTGAAGAGTGTTATGATCTTTGCTCAGACCACTCAGGAGTTATCTTGAAGATGGGTGGAAGACTGGCGAAAATAGAAAGAGCTCCTAGATTAGCTAGCAAAAACATGAACTGGGACGCTTTCAGAAAGGACTGTAAGGAGGGTGTTGGCTTGAATGTGCCATTGAAAACTCCTTTCGAGTTAGAAACCGCAGTTGACAAATTCATTGAAGCAATTCAGAGCGCTGCTTCGAACAACAATTCGTCCCAAAAGAACGCAGTTAGCACCGACGGGCATGTACGTAAAACATATCCGCTCGAAATCGAAGAATTGATTCGTGAAAAGAGAAGAGCGCGTAGAAGATAGCAAGGCACGAGGGCTCCCCCAGACAAAACCCTATTGAACCACCTCTCTAACAAACTGAAAGGAATGTTGCAAGATCTTAAAAATCGTGAGACCACTGAATACCTTGAAGGCTTGTCGGCGGATAGGAGCTCAAACTACTCGCTGTGGAAAGCAGTTAAGTCTGTCAAGAAACCTATAATCCACTCGGCACCAATAAAAAAAGCTAACGGCGAATGGGCAAGAGAAGACAAAGAGAAAGCGAATTTGTTTGCTGAACATTTAGAAGAAACATTCAAGCCTTTCGACGGTCCGCCGTTGGCTGACGTTCTAAACAACAACGCGGAACCTGATAGCTTTAGAATGAAAAAAGTTTCGTTAGTTGAACTCCGACAGACAATTAGCAAACTTAAAAATAATAAGGCCCCGGGTTACGACCTGATCACTGGCGAAATATTAAAAGAGCTACCAAAAAAGGCATTAGTCAAGCTACTTTATATGACAAACGCTTCTCTTAGACTTCCAAGACAATGGAAAGTTGCTGAAGTCATTATGGTTATGGCAAATGATAAAAAATCTTATGGGCCCATATCGCTTCTGCCGATAATATCGAAAGTATTCGAGAAAATTCTGCTGAAGCGATTACAACCAATAATAAAAACCAAAGACGCTTGATCCCAGATCATCAATTCGATTTCAGACCTAACCATTCCACAAAAGATCAAGTCTACAGAATAACGCATGAAATTGAAAAAGCCTTAGAAGGGGAAAAAATATGTTCAAGTGCTTTTCTCGACGTATCGCAAGCCTTCGACAAGGTATGGCACGAAGGCTTGAAATATAAGCTACGGCAAAACTTGCCGGAAGACATGTTTAAAATATTGGAAAATTATCTTGAAAGCAGACTCTTTCGTGTTAGGTGTAGTAGTGAATACTCGAGTTTCAAGCAAATTCGGGCTGGCGTACCCCAGGGAAGCGTCCTCGGTCCGACCCTGTTCCTGCTCTACATAAGAGACATACCTCTAGATGACGAGACAGTCGTGGCCACGTTTGCGGACGATACGGCCATCCTGGCAACAGGTGAATCAGTCGAGTCATCAACGAGAAACCTCCAACGAGCATTGGACAGAATTTGTGTCTGGACGAAGACTTGGCGAATAGCTCTTAACGAGAACAAGTCTTCGCATGTGAATTTCACTTACAGAAGGGTTAACAATTTACCTCTGTTCATAAATTCTGCACAAATACCTTACGCAAATGAAGCGAAGTATCTAGGGATGATACTAAACGCTAAACTAAGGTGGAAACCCCACGTAAAGAAGAAGCGTGACGAGCTCGACATTAGGCTCAGGGAAATGTATTGGCTTATCGGAAGATGTTCGAAATTAAGCATATATAACAAACTGCTCTTGTACAGGCAGGTGTTAAAGCCGTCCTGGACATACGGTATACAACTTTGGGGTTGTACCAAGCCGAACAACATGTCCATGATGCAGACTTTCCAAAACAAGACACTAAGAGCAATTGTGAATGCTCCATGGTATATTAGGAATAGTGATATTCACAGAGATTTAGGAATAGCTACCGTGAGCGAAGAACGAACAAACTTTGCTCGAAAGCTAAATGCTCGTCTTCATGTTCATTGCAACAATGAAATGATCCGTCCTCTAAACGAGACTCTTAACGATGTAAACAACGAGCGACGACTACAAAGAACAAGACCCTTCGATCTAGCGACGTAGGGTGAAGCCGCACGAATGAACGGCTTAGTAGGTGCATTCACTGGAAAGCAACCTATCCAATGCGATTAACACTACGGAAGCGTAAACTACTTGTTAAGTTAACTTAGTTGTAGTCAAGAAGTATTATGAGAGAGCGAAAATTTACTACTATGAAGTGCGTTCTGGCAGTTTCATAGTGTCTCTCATAAATGGGTGGTTTTTTAGCACGTGGAAATCGGGCATAACCAATATCGGCTACTTCGGTATTATGTACCTGCTATAGTGGGCGTATTGGTATCTTTGAAAGATTTTGGAGTTTTAGTCTCCGTCCATCCTAGTATTCAAAAAAAAAAAAAAAAAAATTTAGGTTTAAATCATGATTAAAGCAATCACTTTCAAAAATCAGAAGTCTTGTAGTCAAATGAATAAAATCTTTTTGACTTTTTGTTCTGCATTGAGTGAAATTACCTTGACGTCACTAGCTGTCTTGTGCATTAAATGTTTTGAAGTTATTTGAAGTCACTAAATGCATTAAATTTTGTGAAATCACTTAAAGTCACGTGAAGTCTTTGAGGTCATTGAAATTAGTGAATGCATTTTTCGTAAAGGATTATGCGTTCAAAATATATGTCAAATGACTTATTATGAGCGGCGCGCAGTTAAGCTCGAAACATGAACCGACGAACCATCCATTCCTTTAGAATTTCAAATCAGTCATGAATCAAGATACTACGAACATCATCTTACGTTACAACTTTGAAATCAGCGCCAAGCTTAGCAGCTATATGTGAAATAACTTTATTGTCTCAACAATTTACAGCCATTGCGTTGAAAGTCCGAAATTTTGACGACACATCTTTCAGTCTACAAACAACAGATAGAAGACGCACTGCCATACATCCTTGCCAAGCTGTTTAGCTGTAGCCTGGCCTAAATCGTAATCGTTAGTCAAAAGCCTGGACTAAAGATACAGTTAAATAATTACCGAAGACGGAAATGGTTTCAAATTCGAAATCCTATCACCCCATCTGTCTCGCATTGCTTATTCTTAAAAGCATATGGAAAAACGTGATTGAGAGACACATACAAGACACAGCATTGACGGGCTTCCCGTTAAGCCAGGCCCAAATTGTCTATCAAATGAGTAAATCTCTGGATATAGCCCTTAATTACCTAGCAACCAATATTGACGACTCCAAAAATCGTTAGGAAATCTGCTTTTTGACTTTCCTGTGACATCAGAGGAGCCTCCAATTACATATATCCGTTCTAAGACAACCAACAGAACTCTTAAAAAAGATGAATTCTTTCCCAATCATAGGAAGGATCATAATTCAGTGTTAAATAGAAAAATTATCAAAACATCGATGATAGAGACATGCATATGAAGTTATCCGCACAAAAAAGTTCGGTGGAGTCAAGTTTTGAAGACTGGGGCCAGCGATATGAAGTGTTTCTGGAAATGACTTTATTGGGAAATTTTCATTCCGAACTCTGCCATAACAGTTCTGGTAACGAATTTTCTCCATTCTGCTGAAACCAGACACTTTAAAAAGGGATTCGATTCTCTTCTTGCGCAAAGCACAATTGACTAATACGGTCTGTTTACTTAAAAAAAAAGTCTGGGCTGAAAATGCATTTTAAAGAAACTGCATACAACATTGTACTTGAAAAGGGTTGAAGGGTTGAATGAAGTTCACTTTTATGCATGATTCATGGCTTAGACTCACACCATATTCGACGTTTTGCTTATGAAAATTGTTCCCACGACTGTCCCGTGATCGAAAAAATTTTCTCCTTTCGATTCGTTTATTTTCTTGTTTTCCATCCCCGTCTCGTTACCATTTATGCATCATTTTAAATAGGAAAAAAAAAATTATTCCACTTAAGTTTTTGTTAACGTTTTTTTTTTTTTAAAGGGGTTAAAGGGGCCCAAGCATTTTAAATCAATATAAGCATAGAAATATCCAAGTTTGCGGCTATAATGTACGCAAAACTGTAATTTTTTGGTTCAAATTCAATAATTTTGTGAAATTGGCCGCTAAAGATGGGCGTGGCCGAAAACTTTGTATTAACGAAATCTGAAATAGTATCCGATGTATACTTTATGTCCTAAATTTTATTTCTTATTCCAGCCTTAATAAAGCTAAAAAGCAGTCGAAATCCATGTTTTTTTTTTAAATTTAAAGAAGTTTATAGAATTTTGCTCTAAATGTGGGCGTGGCCCAAAACTATGTATGAACAAAATGTATATTATTTTCTACATAACATATTAAATAAAATTTTTGAGATCTGGAACAAAAATATTGAACAAGTTACATTTGAACAATTACTCCTAATATCGATGCCAAAAATAGAACACGTTGAAGCTAATGTGCTAAATTTTAGTTCTTTTTCTTACTTAAGCTCGGCTAAAAAGTATTCGAAATCCATGTTTGCTCGAAAATTAGAGGTTTTTCTAAAATTCTGCCTCCAAATGTGGGCGTGGCTCGAAACTTTGATTGAAACAAATTTAAAAAAAATTGAAGAAAATTACACTTTCAATCGATGCCACCGTGGGGGTGTGGTCTGTGGACTTTATTTCTATTTTTTATGACTTGTAATCATTAGAAGATGCTAAATAATAAATTTCAGCTTTTCACGACGTCTTACAGTCTTGAAAGCACCGGAGGTTGTTACAAATGTAGACCGATTGTGGGCATGTCTGTGGGCGGATTTAAAAAATGTTAACACTTATATTGCTTCGGATGGCCGAGAGCTAACGTACAAAATTTCAGATTCCTAGCTCAAAATATAATAACTAAAAATTGGTGACATAAGGACGGGCGGACGGACATGGCTCATTCGACTTAGAATTCGGTCTCGATCATATGCCCTTAAGGTCTTGGGGATCTATCGTCATTATTTCTCTATGTTACATCTTCGCCTGTACCAAATTTAATATACTCCATTTCTCTGGAATGTGGTATAAAATTGGGGCTAAGTTTTATTTTTGTAGCACAATTCATCAGCCGCCCTGTATCATATTCGAAGTATGTCTGAGCATTTATAGCCACATTGCAATAATAAAGACTCCCATTACTACAAAGGGCCGCCTTAAGCTTTGCCGCCCATTCAGTATGCCTGTCGATGGTATTTCTTTAAGAAAAAGTTTTGCATATAACAAACCCTTCAAAGGATGAATGGAAAAAATTATAACCTTTTCCATCTTAGTTTGATCTTGTCTGGTACACAGATGGTTTTTAAATGGAAATGGAGCCAAACGGTCAGCAACAAATCAGCAGACTCTACAGTTTAAGGCAGTGCAACTATACTAGTCAAGAAGCATTTCTAAAGAGCCTGAACGTTTTTGTGGAATCAGTAAAAGACTCTTCAATAACTTTCCTATATGCCTAGCTTGAATCGAATCTAACGAAGTCTCGCTTAGAATACCTGGACACTATTGCTCCAACAAATTCTTCTCCAGATTCGCCTATAGAAAGTCCTATATTCTATACATCCTGACTAACCTGGACAGAAAACTGAAGAAACATCTTATCAATTACGCTGAGGACGCTGATGTGATGACTGATTTCAAAAAAAAGTTCGGTATTGCCTCCTAAGGACGACGAACTGTTTTTGAAAAACACAGCTGGAATACTTTTAAGACAAGCAGTTTTTTTTTCTTTTAATTAATTGCGAAACTGCCAGATGCTTTTTTATTTTTACAGAAGAGTTTAGTTAACATAGAAGCTCTTAAAAAGGGCTCTGAATATAAACATAGTGATGCAAAACAAGGGATTCTGTTGGAATTTCTTGGTCAACACCGAAGCCGATGGTTGCTTGAGAACTAGATTGGAAGAGAAGAAGCGAAAAACAAAAGTTTTGCTGGAGACCGATGATTGAAGAACCATGTGATCTTTGTTACATTTGCCGTTAAAGGAAGCAGTTCATTCTTCCAACCAAGCAAAAGAGAATTGTTTCCGTCGTTGTATGTTCTAAGCTTCAAATCTCATTAATTTTTCGACTGATAGGTGCACCAAATTATTATGAATTATATCGATCAAATCACAATTAACGAAACATTATTATGTCAATCTCTGAATAACCCTGACTTGACAAAAAGCTGGGTTTCCTCTTAAAGTCAACTTTGGCGACTACTAAACACAATAAAGCCTTAAAATTCTAACAGATGGTTAAGATGCCTTTCACAATTGTACACAATTTGGTCTAAGTAGTGTCGAAAACTTAACAGTCTCACTCAAGGTACAAAATTTTAAGAATTGTTTTTAAATGTGATACTAATAATAGCGTTTTCCAAAACGCTAGCTTTAGTAGCAAGTAGCTTGAGTTCTTCTTTCTAGTCAAACCTTTTAAAGGCATCCAGAAGTCTTTGCGAGAAGTTCGAGTTCTTCTTTATACTCAAGCCCAGGTAGTTATCCAGAAGTCTTAGAATTATTTTTTTATTGATGAAAGAACAATTTATTTGACGGCACTTACTTTTTTAAGATTCATAACAACTGGTACTTTTTATCTTTAGATGTCGCCTTGAGTAACATTTGTCATTGAAGAAGCAGTAAGCATGATTTTTAAACTCAAAGCGAATTCTTGCATTTCCTTGAATTATTTTCTGCAGGCGGTATTTTCAAAATTACCGCTGAGTAGTAAAGGCAGAGGTCTTAGCATTCTTCGAGATGCGTCGTATACGAGTAGGTAGCTACTTAGGGGACAATTATGCGATGAAGAATTCGAAAAGGTCAGGCATTATATTTTCTTATTTTTATAGCACTGTGATATCCCTGGCGAAACTGCATCGAAAGCTTAAAAAACAATTTTTTTTTTTTTTTTTTCGTGGGTAGGAAAAACTCTCATAGGCACTACGAGGACCGGCCGCGCGAGCTCATAGTAGTGTGAGATTCTTACTCACTAAAAAACCTCCCATTTTCCGTCAGACTACGACTAAGTTTCCTTAACAAGTAGTTCAAGCTTCTTATGCTGCTAGATCTAACGGTCTCATTCGTTGTAGTCGGCGCGTAAGATTTGTCTAATCCAAAGTTCGGATAATTTCATTGTTGCAGTGTCCGCGAAGACGAATACTAAGTTTGCGAGCAAAGTTTGTTACCTCGTCAGACACGGTTGCGATTCCTAGATCTCGGTGTAGATCGCTATTTCTTATGTACCATGGAGCATTAACGATTGTTCTGAGTGTCTTATTTTGAAAAGTTTCTAAAATAGATATATTGCTTGGTTTAGTACAACCCCAGAGTTGTATACCGTATGTCCAAGATGGTTTTAGCACTTGCTTATACAAAAGCAGTTTGTTATATATGCTTAGTTTCGAAAATCTTCCGATAAGCCAATTCATTTCTCTTAACTTGATTTCGAGCTCGTCGCGTTTCTTTTTAACGTGCGGCTTCTAGTGTGTCGTCTAGTGTCGTCTGCGAACGTAGCTAAAATTGTTCCCTCATCGTAGGGAATGTCTCTTGTATAAAGCAAAAATAATATTGGGCCGAGAACGCTTCCTTGCGGGACACCGGCATTTATCTCTTGGAATTCCGAGTACTCATTTTCGTACCTTACGCGAAAGATTCTGTCTTTAAGGTAAGACTCTAGGATTCTATAGAGTTTTTCTGGTAAGCTAAGCCTTAACTTGTACTTCAGGCCTTCGTGCCACACCTTGTCGAAGGCTTGCGATACGTCGAGAAAAGCGCTAGTACATATCTTTTTCGCTTCCAGAGCTTTTTCGATTTCGTTTGTTATTCGATAAACCTGGTCGATTGTTGAATGCTTTTTCCTAAATCCGAATTGGTGATCCGGAATCAATCGCCTTTCTTCAATGATTGGTTGCAACCTTTTAAGCAACAGTTTCTCGAATACCTTAGATATTATCGGCAGTAGCGAAATAGGTCTGTATGACTTTTTGTGGTTTGGAAATTTTCCTGGTTTCGGAACCATTATGACCTCGGCCACTTTCCAATGCCTTGTAACGTATAAAATTCTCATGGAAGCGTTAATGATATAGAGTAGCTTGACCAAAGCTTTTTTCGGTAGCTCCTTTAGAATTTCGCTAGTAATTAAGTCGTAGCCAGGGGCTTTGTTGTTTTTCAGATTATTTATCGTTTGACGAAGTTCAGCCAATGACACGGTTTTTATTCTATAATTATCTTGTACCGCATAGGGATTGAGCTCCTCGACCAACGGTTCCCCGTCAAACGGTTTGAATGTTTCTTCTAGGTAATCTGCAAATAAATCCGCTTTTTCTTTGTCTTCTCTTGCCCATTCGCCGTTGGCTTTTCTTAGTGGCGCAGAATGTACTATAGGCTTCTTAATGGACTTGACTGCTTTTTAAAGAGAGTAGTTCGAACCTTTATCGTCAGTCAAACTTTCGAGGTAAGCAGTAGTCTCGCGACTTTTAAAATCTTGAAGTTTGTGCTTCAGTTTGTTAGAAAGGTGGTTCAAGATGGTCATCTCTGGGGGTGCTCGCGAACGTTGCCATCTCTTGCGCGCTCTCCTCTTTTCGCATATTAGCTCTTCTATTTCTCGCGGATATATTGTTCCGCTGTTCGATAATTCGGACCTCCGAAAAGAAGTGTTATTCCACGCAGCGCTCTGAATAACTCTCACGAGTTTATCTAATTCGTCTTCTATTTCAAGTGGCGTTTTGAGCGGTACATTTAAAGCTATGTTTTCCTTGCAGTATTTTCTAAAGCCGTCCCAGTCGGTGTTGTTGTTATTTAATCTAGGGGCTCTATTCTTTTTCGCTAGGCTTCCGCCGATTTTCAAAAGAACTGCCGAGTGATCTGAACAGAGATCAAAGCGTTCTTCTACGTTCGTAAGGTAACGAGGTACCCCCTTGGCGATAAAGAAGTCGACGAGATCAGGTATTTTATTTCTGTCGGTTGGCCAATATGTTGGCTTTCCCGTCGATAAGAAGATCACGCCGCGTTTTGTACTTGCTTTTAAGAGGGCTCTGCCTCTTGTTGAATTGCACCGCAATTGCATCACAAAAAACAATTTGTGATGAAATTTTGCCTTTAATGAAACTTTACATTACAAAGCCAACAAGGTTATCGTCCATAAGCCAAGCTTAATGCGAAACATCGCCCCCTTAAAATTTCGTTCAGTTCTGAAAATAACAAGTAGGTCAGGTCGATGAAAGCTGACCTGATGTTAAATCAAAACATGACATTGATGGTTCGGATACAAAAAAACCTTGGTTCTCACTCGCTATGTGCATAAATTTGGTTTTTAAGGCCTTTACGCTCCACAGTCATACTTTTTCATATGTCTGTCTTCACTTTCTACATGAAACTTCTGCCTATAGTGGATCTGTTTAAAACGGGGCTAACATGTCTAAATCCCATATTAAGTCTGCCTTTTTAAATTCCATGCAGACATTTTAAAGTATTTTTCAAATTTACAACTAAGTGGCTTTCGGTTTTGTCATTATTCCATTTACATAGTTTCCTCGGTGCACTTTCCTACGCTACACTATTGCCCTATCATCATCTCCCTATATCCTTGCACTCAGATTCTCTTCCAATGCTTACGCTTCGTATTAGTCACATCTCAGTGCGTTCGGACTAAACGGCAAAAAGAGCAAAAGCTTAAAATTCTAAAGCAGATGCAATGTGACAAAGGACTTTCGATTCTGAGAAACGAATTCGTTCACTCCATGGATCATAAATAGCTTGAATACCTAGCATTGGCTTACTGCTTCCTTTTCTTTTTTGCACATCCTTTTTTTTTGTGGTGCAAAAGGAGAAGATTTTTTAAAAAATCGTTCAACAGTTTCCAGTAAAATGGAAATTGGCTACTGGTTGGCCAAGGGTGTCTTTGATACCGCGCTGCCTGCTATTCACTTGGTTGGACGGAGATAATTTAGAGGACGTTAGGGGAATCTCGGAGGAAGGGAAAAATATATCGTATGGAATGGAGATTATGAGCAGCTACAGCTAGATAGCTAATAGGGATTTACGAGCAAAAAAGTGGTTTAGTTGGTTTAATCCACATCTAAAGTTGGGTTATAAAACAGCTCGGAGGTAACCACAACTATTTGCTCGGGGTGTTGAAAAATTTTGTAAGACAAAGTATAAAAAGATGATCCTGACATAAAAGTGTAAAACTGCCACATTCGGTACCAAAGTGTTAGAGAATCAATTCAATATAAGGCAAATACCATCAATTTCTCCTTCCCCGAAAAAAACTCAACGAAACATGTTACCGAAATTATCTTAGCCTCAAATAAACTTCCAAAAGTAGCAATGAAGCTGTTTGGTAAAATCGAAATTTCTTACATAAATTACCAAACTTTCGTGGTAAGAAGGACAACTTTAAAATGATAATACTCTGCCAAATATACAAGCAATATTCTATCACTGCATCTATTTTCATGTGGCCTAATATTCCATAGCTTCCTGCACCATCTGGGCTGTACTTTTGGCTTTTAGTAAAATTAGTCCTATAAAAATTACAAATTCATTTGAAATTTAAATTTGCTTCGCAAAGTGAATGCCGAATAAACTATGCAAACATTGAACAAAGGAAAATTTGTTCATTTTATTTATTATTCAACTTCTGGTAGGCAAGTGGAATTAAGAAGTTTGGCGTGTAATAGCCAACGAATTGGTTATTCAAAATCACGCTAATAGAAGTCCTTTGGAGAAGCTATTTGTTCGTTGTTTTTTTCTTCTATTCCAGACTCTTTGTTCTTGAAGTCGAGGTCTTTCGTTGTGGGATGTACAGCAAAAGCCTGCTGTCGAAGACTGTGTGGTGAAATTTTTCTCATTTTGCGAAAAAAAAAATTTACGAAAAAACTACGAAAACAATTTAGAAGTTAAGGGAAAGTTTATCACTTTCATGTGACGAAGGACCAACGAAGGGAGAATGATGTAATGGCAAAAAGGATATGCTTTAAGATTATGCTTTTGCCCATTTTGCTTGTTTGGTATGCTGATGGTATTTGCTAGTCTGGGGTTAAACCTATCCGTAATGGATTATAAGTCTTAAATTAACGAAAGTCTTATGGCCATGGATGATGGAATTCATAAAACTAAGTGTAATGTCGCGAGGCATGTTGTTGAGAGACGATTTTTAGGCGATTTTTCGTGATGTTCTGTCTTTTATGTTAAATCTTGAATCTTGATGAGAGATATTGGTAAAAGCCTCTTTTAGTTTAAGGTAGTATAAGGGTTGTAGGAGCAGGCTGCTGAGTTAATTCCAAATAGATATGATGTCTAGGCTTAAGCCTCATTCGTTGTCTTTTTTTGAGGATGCTGATAATATGAGCTGTTCTTAGAAGCTTAGGAAGAGCTTCATGTTTAAAAGGACGTTGGAAAAGGACGACTAGTGGTTGTTCGCGCAATATTTTTCCAGGATTATTAAAGGTAGACAGCCTGAACCAGAGGTAAAGTCTGTCTTAGTTATCGTCTTTAATCGGTGATTGTTGCTGGAGCTATGTTCAGTGAGCTAAGAGACGTCTAAGAGAAATCATCCTGAGAAACTGAAAGAAGTCATGATCTGGAAAAAGGTCTGATCAGAGAACGATTGACTGAAGAAAAGGCTAAGGAAGATGGAAACTGTTTTGGGATCATTGGAGGAAATATTGATAAAATTTAGAGTAGCAGGGTAACTACCGGACTTTATTTAACATTAAAGAAGTGGAAAACGCGCTTAGGGTCTAATATGAGGGAGACCTTCAATAGGTTCAGGTACTGAAGATTGAAAGAGTCACAAAATTGTCTGATATCGGTGTCAGACTAAAGGAAATTCGCAATGGTCGGATGTGGAGCGGGATTAAAGATAGCGTTTGTTTCTTTCTTTTTGTGCAGGGATCGAAGTGAATTGTTGTACCAGGGTGGGTAATACGTGCAGTTGTCGAATGCGGTAATGTTGGTTGTTGGCATCTTTGAATGATCTTACAGAATCTCCTACGGGGATTTCCTTGGTCGAAACGTTAACAATCTCGCATGTTGTTCCCAGCTCCTCTTTTGAAGCAGCAGAAGTGAAACTAAAAATCCCGTCCAAAAATGACTCAAGGTAATCTTAGACGAAAAACTTCGTCCTGCTTTCCTTTTTGCAGTACGCTCTTCAACAGACGACATTACTGCGGACCTTAATTCTCTCCACTTCTTTTTGATCATGATTTATTGTCCCGGACATTAATTTTGCAGCAATTTGTTCACATCAAAGTTTAAAATTTTATATTTCCCAAAAACATTTACTACACTTACACGTGCAAAACTGTTTAGTAGGGGAAAAAAAGAGTTCTGCATAAATATGTCCAGGGAATTTATTATTTTTGCTTTTTAGTTTTGACACTCCATTTTGTAAGAAGATTTTTGTTATATTCGTATTTTGATCTTGAATTTGATTACAAAAATCGATTACAAAAATCGTGTCGACCATAATCAGTTGTCAACACTTCTTTACTCAGAATCCACAAATCAAAGTCGATTATCGGGATTGTCTTCGGCCATCTAGAAAGTCGATTTTTGAGACCCGGCCGATCTAACCTGGTTGACAATCACCGACCAGAATGCTGCTCATTTTGTGACAGACCCTCCTAGATCCTTTGTTTGATTCTGGTTTTGGCCGTACGCGAATATATTTCATACTGGTACCCACAGCTATACCATATACGATGAGTGCTCTCTTGGTCGCAACTTGAGAAGGCTTGATGGTCTCCACTTTGGGGACCAGTCCAGATGGGAATTTTTAGTCATTTGGGGGCATTTGGGGGCATTGATGCTTAAAAAAATACCAGGAACAAATTTTCCACGTGGAGAATGTTCCTGAAATCAGAAGAGAACTGTCCGATGTAACAGCTGGCAGAGTGTTGGCAAGGAAAGATTTTGTGATTTGTAATATTATGTCTACGACGGCTATAAGACTGGAATAAGCGGAAGAAGATAAGAAATAAATCCCGAAGTGTATCCACAGGACAATCATAAGATTCATTTGGCTCGAGGGCCCCCCTGTTGTCATTTTTGCAATCAAAAGAGAGTGACAATAGCATATCCCAGGAGCGAGAAAAGAATTTCGTTGGAAAGAAAAGTTCCAAAAAAATCCGAGGAAAATGCATACTATGTCTCCACCGGCCATAAAACTGCGATTAGCGGGAGACAATTAAAAATAATTCCCAAAGTGGGTCAACCGGACAAACATATGTAGGATTATTTTGACACAAGCACTCTGTTTTATTATTTTGGCGCTCAAAAGATGGCGATGATATCTCCTTAGAGCGAAGAAGGATTTCTGTTGTTACAAAACCAAAGGAAAACGCATTATTGTGACAGATCTGTCACACGTGAACAGTTTCAGTTTCCGTTTTCGATCCTCAAACTTTGTCAAAGGTGTGCGAAAAGGGTTGAAGATGGCATAAAAAAGTTTTGTAAATATTTATGCATGAATGAGATTTATGGGTGCATCTACTTTTAGTTACTTGCCGAGTAGAGGATTTTAATTTGTGTGATAAACTCGAGACTCGTTGGGGATTAGCTGAAGATTTATATTTAGTCGCGGATTCAAGAAAATGAAAAGGCTTAGACACCAACTCAGATCGTTTGAAGCTACAGTTTGTAGGGCTCTTGTATCTTTCTCACTAAAAATATGTCTCAAAGAATTTGCTTCAGGTTTCCCTGGCTGATCTGTTGAAACATTTTTCGGAGATGTCTTTGGTGTCTAGCCGTGTTGTGTGCCTCAATTTTATCATCATCGATGTAAAGACCTGCGAGATAAGCTGTGCAAGATTCTGTCCATGAAACTATAGATAGTCTGTCCTATGTTACGTAGATATAACTTCTTCGGATTTTTTTCCAATTTTGTTCTTCACTTTTAAATTCCGAAGCGCATTCTTCACTGCGGGATTGATTTTCCGGAATGGGTACCTGGGTCTGTGCCAGACAGACGGCAACACCAAAGCCTACTTTTAAGAAGTATAAGTTAAAAAAAATTGTTAATGTCATCGTCTTATCTAAAGACATACTAACAGCTAAGAAGACAATCGTAAATTTTCAGTTTCCATAAGCACCATGATCCTAGAAGATTCAGGGCTGGTTTCATAACTTGCCCCCGGTAAAAGTTATTTCAAATAAGTTTAAATGCGAAATCATTCCCTCTGGTCAGTACCTATGCATCTCTTCTGGACAAATTCGACCAACAGCTTTTGATAGAGCAGATATGGACTCCTTTTTTCATTGCCTCCTCACGTGTGACTTCAATGCTTATGTCGGTGTGGCCGACAGGACCAACATAACCCCTAACTCGCGATCAAGGGGCTATGACTACACTTAAGATGCGTAGTACTCGCGAGCGTGAAGAATTTGAGGATAAAAAAGATAGAAGAGAAGAGTAATTCTGCATCCAAAACGCAAACGCTGATGAGCTAGTACGTTACATGAAAACTCTGCAAAAAATACAACCAAGCTTACCACCGCAAGTGTTATGCCTTTACGGAGAAAAGCAATAATGTAACTAGCACATTATTTTTATAATGCGTAATGCATCTGGCATTCATCTGATTATTTTCCATTCTGTTTGCGTATTGGAAGAGAAAGAAGTGTTTAATATTCAGCCGATCCTAAGCTGGCCAGCAGACACCGACCAGGAAGCCGCTCATTTTGGACAAACGCTCCTGGACTTTTTGTTTGTTGCTGGTTTTGGTCCGTCCCGAATGTTTTCCATACCGGTACCCACCATATCTGAGCCTTCCCCTATAAGTGATAGTGAATCGCCCGATGAAAACAGAAACAAAAACCATTAATCGACTTTAACCTCTATTAAGTTTGGAGAAATTTCACTCCCACCAATTAGTGGCGTGGCTAGATTCTTTCGGCCATGTTGTTTTGGCGACATCCGCTAAATATTTTGTTTATTATTGAGTTAATAAATGTAGAAGACCCATTTTGGAACCGAAAAGCCATCCATAGTGACGAGGCGTGTTTTTATACCACATCATACCATAAGATATTAGGTATATTAAGTCTGTAACACGGTGAAATAATAATAATCGAGACTGAATTCTGAATAGAATAAGCCATGTCAGTCGTCCCTCTGTCCATCTGTTCGTTACATGTTTTAAGGCCTTAAATTTTGAGCTAGGGAGCTAAAATTTTGAAGTAGTACAAGTGTACGAATTTGAAAACCGTCTACAGGCACGCCACCAATCAGTCTAAGTGTGCAACTACGTCCAGAGCTTTCAAAATTTTAAGGCGTTTTAAAAGGCTGCAACTTTTAATTTGGCATCTCCTAATAAATATAATTCACAAAAAAGAAAAATTTAATCAAATTTAATCAATTCAAATGCATTTTATTCAATATTTTTGCCCCAAATTGGAAAATTTTTCTTTAAATTTTTTGTAGAAAACATATATTTCTTTATTTTGTTCATATAAAACTTTGGGTCACGCCCACATTTTAGGGGAGAATCAAAGAAAAACCTAAAAAGGCCTTAAGCCTAAATTGGGAAAGCATAAAACCAACAAATTACGAGAAGGTAAGGTAAACCAGATTTCATTGTAAATTTCGTTCATACAAAGTTTTTAGCCGAGCCCCCTTTTAGGGGTCGATTTTTCAAAAATATTGAATTTGGGCCAAAGTATTGCATTTTTACGTACATTTAAGCGTTTAAACTTAGAAATATCTGTTAATATTGTTAGTTTGTATTAAGTGGCGGTTGGACCACGTCCCTGTTCAAAGTTTGCACTTCTTATAAAATGTCAAAAATTAACAATAGCATCAGGATTTTACAATGTGAAATAGGATGGGGTATTCAACGGTCCGTTTTACAGACTGTAACTTCTGCGTACACACTGTTGCGCTTACTCACTGGTTTTTTGTAATTTTTTAAACAGGTGTTTTAATAAGCAAAAATGAAAAACATGGGCCTT
Source organism: Neoascia interrupta (assembly GCA_947623515.1). Classification (NCBI taxonomy): domain Eukaryota; kingdom Metazoa; phylum Arthropoda; class Insecta; order Diptera; family Syrphidae; genus Neoascia; species Neoascia interrupta. Next base: position 178,791,346 of record OX392462.1, read on the forward strand.
CTAAAAAATATATGCCCATGCACACGGGGGCAAATGAATAAATTCTTGGTAAAAATTATTATTTTAAGGCATTTAACTGCTCCGAAATAAATTTAAACCCCATAGTTATTATTTAAATAAAGATACTTTATGTTTTGATGCAAAATCTAGTAACTAAAAAAAAAGTTCCTACGTAAAAAAAATGTATGTGTTGGGTAATGAGGAACAGCCTTATCACTATTATCTGCACGTTTTTGAAGCAGTTTTCGCAAACTTCGTATTAATCGGTCCTAGAAATTAAGAGAGTTTAAAATACTTTCGTTGGTTTTCACACTCTATATCTTTCGATAGAAATTTCCTCTGTTGGTGGATCTTTTGTTTCGCACGTTTTTTCCTGTGTATTTTTTCATAACTGACCCCAACTGGCTGTAAAACATGCTCTACTATGGCTGGGCTATGATTCAAAACTTTGTGGATTGAGGTTGGCATTGCGGGTACCAATTATATTTTTTCACAAATACCTGGAGTCTTTTTGGTGCAAATTGTTTTTTTTTTTTTTTTTGTAAGAGGGAAACTTTGGACCTATCATTCACTCTTATCCTGAAGAAATTCCAAATGCACCTGAAAATCGGGATGAATCTCTGGCCCTTGCCCAATCTTGTTGGTCATTTCAGTTTGGTTGATAAATTTTACGTCTCTACATATACATTAAATACGTTTAACAATTTCGCTTCAGCCAATAAGCAACGAGCCATTTCTACAAGGGATCTATTTTTTCTCTCCGCGACACCGTTTTGTTGAGGAGAATAGGGTACTGTATATTGGTGACGAATCCTTTTGTTCTCAAGATAGCGTTTGACATTGTTACCGATGTACTCACCGCCATTATCTGAACGAATAGTTGAGGGATATCTAGAGAACTTGTTTTTAATCATTTCGATACACTACTGTGAAGCGGCTATAGTCATCTATGAAGGTAAGAAAATATCGTTTTCTACCTGGTGTAATGGTTTGCATGGGACCGCAAACGTCCTTGTGTATTAAATCTAACACACGCTGGGATTTTGTTTAAGACTGTTTGCTAAACGGCGTTCTAGTCATTTTGCATTGAATACAAATCTCACAATTTTTTCTTACACCACAATCAGTAATAAGGAAATCGCTTACCATTTATCCATGTTGCATCATCTTCACAGCGTCAAAGTTGCGGTGTCCAAAAATTTTGTGCCAATAGTGCTGACAGTTTCGTGACTTACCATCCACAGAGAGAGCCTTTTCTTCCGAAGGTTGACGAAGTTGGAAAAGCCCACTGCATGAATCAGCAACTCCAATTTCCTTTCCGGTCGTGGTCTGGATGCTGGAACTTGAGTTGAAGAATAGTAATTTGAATCCCATCTTTAGCATTTTGGTGACCGACAGCAGATTTCCATGGAAAGAAGGAATGAATAACACATCCTTCACGTCAACGATCACCTTTTCACCTTTACTATTAAGAAGAGTAATACGACAAAGCCCTTTGCCACTGGAAACAACAGATTGACCATTTGCCACAGTCACTTTTTCACAAATGGACCTATCTATTGCGACAAAATCGGACTCACGTGCGCTCATGTGACAGGTGGCTCCGGAATCAACGACCCAAACATTTTTGTCGTTAGGCATTGAAAAGCAATAGTTACCGATTGGTTCTTCCTTGCATTCTTTGACTTATTTAGCTTGATTGTTTTGCCTTGACCTTTTCAGCTTCCAGCAGTCCTTCTTGAGATGTCCTCTTACTTTGCAATGATGGCAAAGCTTTTTGCTGCGTTCTTCTAATTGAATGGATGACTTCAAAGCCGAATCATTTCCTGCAAATTGGTGCGATTGACGCTGGTACTCATCAATCAGGCTAGTTTCGACAACTTTAAGTGTCAATTCCTCAACTTTACGAGCTTCCAAAGCCGTCACGAACGTGTCGAAAGAAGGTGGAAGACTGCTAAGTAACATAGCTACGAGCCAACGCTCAGAAAAGCGTCAAGCTTATATTTCCATAAATGATAATTTTCTGCATTTAGCTTTACAAATGACGTTTTCAGAAAATCCATTCTGCCTGGGCCCATAACCTGTTGCAGTGGAAATAGGAATATATAAGCTACTCAGCTCCGATGTGAGTTGATACAATATTGTTTTTTGAATAAAAAAATTAAATCTAGAGAAAAACTTTAAACATAAAACAATTGAACAAAAGCTTAATGATTAAAATACACACAGTATTAGTTACAAGGTAGTTTGTATAATTTACTTTAACAATATAAGTTCCTACATTCCAGACCTACGGACCATATATATTGGTTCGACCACTACTGTTGGACATATGTATATTTGAGTTATTTTCCCTTTAGTTTTGCATAACAGGCTGCGGTAAACTTCGTATTTTGCTTATAGAATTACCAACGGCACTTTGCCCCTACCTAAGGACAATAAATTGATATAAAAGACCTATACAGAAATATAGACTCCTATTCCGAATTGATTTTACTCAAATAGAATTGAATTTATGAATAAATTTGCATGCAAATTACGATGCATATCCTCCCCGGATACTGTTACTGAAAAAACCTGTAGGATAGCATCGTACATTTTTTATGCACAAAAAAGCGGAACAGCAACTTGCAGGTCTAACAGCTCGGGGCTGTTTCATTGTTTAGTTTGTCAATGTTCGGTTTTATGAAAACAAGTTCCTAAATTGGTCCATTGCATATGTCCTTTGGGGTATTTCATAAATACATTAATAAAGCTCAAATCGCCGATCATGGTTTTGAATTAAGTTCATGTACTTATGACGACTATTTTATGCAGTTGCTAATACAGTTTAGGTGGGGTACAGTGGAGTACCATGGCGTAGTGGTTAGTGTGTGTACTTACTACGCCGGAGGTCTGGGTTCGAATCCTGCCATCGTCACCTGAAAAAAAAAGACTTGTTCTTTTTCACGGTCCCCACCTCCGCGAGGGTCTGACAAGCCCTCCGAGAGTATCATTTGTCTTGAAAAACTTCTAAAAGTGCCGTTCGGATTTGGCAAAATATTGTAGGTCCCCTTGTTTGTAAAGATATTAACACGCCAGCATACATTGTTGAGAATTTGGCCCTGGTTCACCCCGAGCTGTTGCGCCACTCTATTTATTTATTTATTTTTTAATACAGTTTAAAGAAGTTTGTTGCAACGGAAGCTCTTAAAAACCTGGTTTTTTGGCACTCAAATAAAAGTTCGTAATGCTTTTCCTTATAGCAGAATCTATAATTTTGACCATTGTGAATTATCTCATGTTTTAGTGTCACAATGGTTCTTGGTGCATAGTACCTTGCTGTCTTTAGCACAGTCATTATTCGGTCTTGATTATGAGCTACATTTATTTCTACTTAAAGTTTATTCAACTTTTTTAAGGCCCCATGAAAAACCCATCAAGAAGACTGCAATGACAGTTTCGATTTTTGATGTTGCTTCATATACACAAAAAGTCAATTGCATAATGGTTTCCCACGTACCTATCAATCTCAGTGACGTGCTTAAAAAATAAATAATTTGTAGGCACTCATCCATTATTTTGTTGCTTTCACGCGACTGTTTCCTACGACAACACGGAACACATGTAGCCCACGATTTCGTGATGGAAGATTATGTCCTACCTTCCTTTGGTTTACGTATATACCTACCCGGCGCGGCGTATCCCTGACGAAAATGAGGACATAAAGTGAAAAATTGAAGCATTCAATCAAACTTTTAAGAGACAACTCAAACAGATTTCTTCCATTAAGCAATTCCTAAGAGAAGATTGTGTGCTGGATGACTGTTGTACGCATAGCACACATCCAACACATTTGCGAGATTTTACCTTATCCGTACGAAATGAGGATTATTTGTTTGAAAAATTTATACAATAATTTTGCATACCTTTAGGGTATGTTACCTATACGAACGTGTGGATGTACTTGTGGGCTTTTTATAGGCTAATGGCATACACTCTGGAGGGTTATATTGAAGCCATTAACGTGGACTTGAATGTTATGCTTAAATTGTAAGGTCCGTCCGTATGGGTAAAGTCCGATGGGTTAGGTGTGTTAAGATTAAGAGATGATCGGCAGTCTAGGCCTAGGCAGTTGATTGCCACCTGGTTTAAAACAAATCGTAGATATATCCTTGTTACCTTTTCGTTTCTTTCTAATCTACATATTTCTTTATATACGGAACAAATCCTTTTTATCTGTATATTTCTTATATTATCTGCAGCCCTCGGATATTTTTAGGTATGGAAGATCCCAGAAATAACATGTCCTATCTTAGATTCAACTCTAGCCATAGAGTTCTGGATGGTTGATTTTTGATGTGTTCTTTGCGGCTGATTTGTTCAGAAAGACTTTTTGCAACGATAACCGAGTCGAGGCAAATCCGCGTTGGCGTTAAAATAATAATGGCGAATCGTTTTAGTACATCTCTAAAACTAACTTTATAATAACTAAGCACTTCATTATCCTGTCATTTCATTGCTTGATTTATTATTTAAGCTTAACCGTGGACATGAAAGCCCCATGGCAGAGGCACATAATGGTGGATTGTTACTTCAATAAAATCAGAATTTCTCCTTCCATTTAAAAACACTTTCAAGGATAAATTAGGAGAAAAGAGCAACGAAACCGCAACACAAAGTTTCAAAATCTCCTCGACACAAAAATCTAGATTATACACAACATAAAAAACGACTTCTGTGGCGCGCAGACAAACAAACACACAATATCGACAAAATAGAAAGAATTGCTCCACGCAAGGATTTTACGATTGCTTTTCGAAACGACTTAACTGCCGAAATGACAATAAAAATAATCTGCACCTGAAATAGCACAACAACGTTATAAGACCGTAACATTTATTAGTTTCTAGGTTTAATGTCAATTTTCCAGTTTCCGACACTTTGCTTGCTTTAATTTAGCGCGCCTTGAGATCGTGTACACAATTGGCTTCAGATATGGGGATCCATAAAAGCCATATCTTCTACTACCACCAGTGGGTTTCCTGTTCTGTTTTTTTTTGTCTCTCTTTTTTTTGTTTTTTTTTTTACTATGTAACATAATGTTATATTTTCATATTCCTTTACCTCTCTAGGCCGTCTCACCCCAAGAGAGTTATGGAAATAAGGATACGAAAAAAAAAAAAAAACATTTTACGATGTGTGTGCCTAACGAATTTATAATAAAATATTCATCGACAACATTGCGGTGGCGGCATCTCATCTACTTGCAGGTTTCGTTTTGGTTTTAAAATTTTTTCAATAAATTTTGTTTCACCTACGAGTACCTACACCTATCGTTTCTTATACAGCCCATGTTGGTTTTAGCTCCTGCTGATCACCGCATGCGGGTATTTATTTCCTGTAACTCTCCTGTTTTATGTATTTTGACGGGTTATTGAATTTGTATAGAAAATTTCTACCCATCAGACATAGGATTGCAGCCGTAGTCATAAATTATTGCTCCTTCAGAGCAAGACCAAGATGAAATGTAATGTTTTTATGATTACGAGAGTTTTTTTTAAGAATACAGCCGGGGAAATATGCGTTTGCGTAAAATATGAGACGTTTTAAAATAAATATAGAAAGTATCGCCGTATTTCAAAATGAAATGATTTTAACTGCAAGCTTCTTCATTTAATATGTGTGGTTATGGCTGAGGCGATATAAACAAAAACAGTTACGGGAGAGAATTTCGATCGATATTCAAATAAATAATGGCCGCATAAATTTTAAAAATAAATGGATCTACTACATTGGCCTATAACACTGCTTGTTACTTCGATGTTAACTAAGGTTTATTCACAAATATTTGGCTTGGAGTTTTTGAAATTTTATGCATTTAATCGGTCAATTGCCAAAGTAAATAAGTATCCAGTGCAGTTTTATCCCATATTGGAAAAATGTATACAAGAAACTCACCCTCACCATTTTGCAAATTATGTGTAGGTATAGAGAGCAAAAAAAAAATGCTGTTAGTTTTGCATTTTGCTCCACTGGTCATCGTCATTGGCCCACCCACTCAGCACAAAGCATTTGGCATGCCGCCACAAGAGGTAGGTAGGAGTACTCGTATATTGACAAGATTTGGCTGCCAAATGTTTCTGAATTATGATTTTAAGCTCACATTTTAAAACATTTTTAACACATTTTAACACAGGTCATACAAGAATGAATTTTCCACACAAACAAATCAACGGTCTGACAATTTTTTTTTTTTTTTTTTTATAATTTACTCGCGAATTATGGAATTGGCTACCCTTTTAATTACACGTCTCACGAGCGGAAAGGATTAGAAATAGAGGTAAGGGAGGAGAGGTACCGATGCACTCTTGTTTTGAACAGTTGCAGGTTGTAACGTGACGGAAAGTCTGAACGTGGGAGAACATTCCACATTCGCGTTGAGCGGCTTATGAAGGAACTTCTAAACTTGACTGTACGTCCGAAAATGGGCTCGAGGGTAAACTATTGTGAATTCGAACTTTGGCGAGTATTACGGTTGAAAGTCTTAAGGGGCGGAATGCAATTGGTATTTCGATGGAACACTGTTTGTTGAAAAAGCGATAAAACAGTGAATGGCAAGAGACATTATACGTCGATGTTCTAATAAGTCAATTGACTGCGCCATATTTCTGTCTCCAATCAGTTTTATCGCCCGTTTTTTGTATCCCATGTAGCAGGTGCAAGGCTGTTTTTGGAGCACCAGCCCAGACGTGGGAATTGTATTCCAGGTTGGGGCGGATGAAGGCCTTATATAAAATAGTTAAATCAGAAGGGGTGAAATATTTCTTACATCTTTTGAGGAAACCTAGGCATTTCGCAGCGTTCTTGGCGACGTCGAATATGTGGTCATTCCAACTTAGGTTGTGATTGACACACATACCGAGAATGGAAAGCGTTTCGGTTTTGTGGATGCAAGTGCCATTCATGGATAATGGCTGAGTTTTTCGGTTTTGCTTCAATGACAGAAGACAGCATTGAGTTTTAGAAGCATTAAACTCTACTCTATTTTGAGATCCCCATGATACAATGCTGTTAATGTCAGAGTTTAATGAGTTTAACATAAGCTGCCGTTCCAGTTCTAGCGTTATACCCTATCACTTAGCTCTTTTAGGTTCCTATCTTGTTTACGTATATAGGTATTCTTTCCCGCTGCCATTCACTAATCACTAATTTATTAAAAATTGTGTGCTTTTGTAGCATAGCTATTTCCGAAAGAAGTTTCTGATAGGGTTTTATAAATTTATTTGTTTATAAAAGGGGCGTGAAATGACCAGCCCCTATATGTGAATTCAACATTAGCACAGAAATACAGTAGTGGAAATTCAATTATGAAGAGCAGTTTTTTTTCGATGCAGCTTCTTACGCCATTACTTAATTGGGCTGAACTTAAGAAAGAAAAAAAAACAGTAAGTAAGTGCTACAGTCTGTAGGTACGCAGAAGTTACAGTCCGTAAAACGGACCGTTGAATACCCCATCCTACCCCACATTGTAAAATGCTAATGTTATTGTTGTTTTTTGACGTTTTATAAGTAGTGCAAACTTTGGAAAGGGGCGTGGTCCAACCGCCCTAATTACAATCTGTCAATTATAACACAGATATTTCCAAGTTACGCTTAAATGTATGTAAAAATACAATTATTTGGTTAAATTCAATATTTTTGAAAACCAACCGGTAAAAGGGGGTGTGGCTAAGAACTTTGCATGAACGAAATTTGGAATTATTTTTTATTATTTTTTTGTTGTTGTCCTAAATTAGGCTTTGGGCCATTAGAATTCGCGTTTTTTTTTTTGAAAATTTAAGTTTTTTCTCAATTCTGCCTCCAAATGTGGGCGTGGCCCAAAGTCTTCTATGAACAGAATGTTGAACTTAGCGTTTTCTAAATAATAAATTAAGCAATTTTTTTTCTATTTGGAGCAAAAATATTGAGTTAATTGAATTTGAAAAAGTACCCTTAAAATAGATGCCACGCCCACTGTAGGAGGTTTAACAATTAAATTTTTCTTTTTTGTGTCTTACATCCATTAGGAGAAGAAAGTCTTACAGTTTTGAAAACTCTGGAGTACTTGCACATTTAGACCGATTGTGGGCGTGGCTTTGAGCGAATTTTAAAAATTTTACACTTATACTACTTCCCATGACGTGGACCTGACGTACGAAATTTCAGCACCTGAGCTCAAAATTTAAAGCCTAAAAACATGTGACATACAGACGGACGGACATGGCTTATTCGATTCAGAATTCGGTCTCGATCATATGCTTTTAAGGTCTTCGGGGTCTACCATTATTATATCAACGTGTTACAAACTGTGTGACAAACTTAATACATCCGTATCTTTCTAGGGATAACTCTAGACTACAAACTCACCTGGAATCTACATATAAATTCAATATGCAAAAAAGCGACGAAAGCTTTATGGATCCTAAAATAGCTCGTTGGTAAAACATGGGGACTCAATCCCAAAATGAGCCCGAGGGTCTATACTCAAATGATCAGGCCAATTATTTTCTACGGCGCTGCCATGTGGTGGGAAAACTTTGAGCAGCGCACAGTCATAGAAAACCTAAACAAACTGCAAAGGCTAGCGTGCATCTGTACCACTGGAGCTATGCGAACCACTCCCACAGCTGGTATGGAAGTCCTCCTAAACCTTCCACGACTACATAATAGCGGTTCAGGCAGAAGCAGCAAAACAGGCTATAAGTCTTCAATGCAAATCTACATACAAAGATGGTTATCTACACTACAGGGGCATCTAGAGATACTGAAGAAAGTGGATTTGGTCAGGGAACTGACACTTTTCAGCGGTATCAGAGACCCTATTGTAAGCTTTAGCAAAAACTACAAAATCTTAATCCCAAAAAGAGAGGAATGGACAAGCAATCCACATTGGCTATATGACGACGCCCATAAGTGGTATACGGATGGGTCGAATACAAGCAGTAGAGTTGGGACTGGTATAGTAGGACCGAGATGCCATAAACACATACCTCTCTGTAAAGAAGCCACAATTTTTCAAGCCGAACTCTTTGCGATTAACGAAGCAGCCCAATGCATTTATAATAGAAATCTCACCAATGTGAAGATCTCATTATTCTCGGACAGCCAGGCAGTCCTAAAAGCTCTAAGCAGCGACAGATATGACTCCAAGGCTGTTTGGAAATGTCACCAAATTCTAAATACACTGGCTACTAAAAACCGTGTAAAGCTGATTTGGGTGCCGGGACACGAAAACTATGAGGGTAATGAAAAAGCCGACATCCAAGCCATATGGGGAGATGAGATTTTTTTTATAGGGCCTTTTCCCCTCTTCGGTTTCACCATTTATCATCAAATAAGAAGCTAGACTATCAGTTTATGTTTACAAAAGTGGAATAATCTGGAAGGCCTCAAACACTCCAAAAATTTCCTCAGGTACAACCCCAAAAGAGCCAAGGAAGCCCTAGAACTCAACAGATCCGATCTAAGATTGTTATGTGGAGCTCTCACTGGACATGCAGCCTGTAACTATCACCTATCCAAACTAGGCCATAGCAGCACTGAAATCTGTAGACACTGTGGAGAAACAAAAGAAACTATGGAACACCTTTTAATAGAGTGTCCTGCTCTTGCTCTTCACAGATTTAAAATTACTGCGATACCCAATTTAACAGGGAATCACCATGACAACATCCCATCTAGGGAGGTTATCAGGTTTGTAAAGATAGCTAGATCAAAGAAAAGGGGTACATTTTAAAAACCTAGATCAAAGAAAATGGGTACAATAGATCTTTAAAGTGGAAGTACAAGTGGGTTTTATACTCGCACCCTATACATTCAATTCAATTCAAAAACTTAATACACCTCCTAGCCTGTGGGATGGGGTAAAAAAAAAGTGAGTAAGTGCAAGAGCTCGTCTGTGACAAACTTCTACATACTCGACCCTATATACCTTGTAACACCAAATCTTCAAGCTTTTTGTCCCGAATTTATATTTTGCTTGTAAAGGCCACGCCCACAAATATGGGCCTGGCCTAAAAATTGAAATCAATTCATTGCAATTTCGTTAGAATCATGACAAAATGCGTTAAAACCGAAAATTATCATGGAAAAAACGGTTTTTTCGAAAAAAGCGCCCCCTAAAAGAGGGTGGAGCTCAAAACTTTGTATAGACACAGCCTTAGCAAATAGTACCTAATATCTTTAATTTTTGGTACACAATTTTTTTCGATTTGGAGAGAGCTTTCAGAGAAATCGGGTTTTTAAATATCAAACATGTTAAAACGACCATGGGCATGGTCGATATTGTGGGCGGTCCAATTTCTGACTTCTTAAAAGTTTTGGGCCATTATTGCTCTATACAAAAATTTGAGTTCCTATGGCTTGACTTACTTGACCAAAAGGAACTTTCACACTTTGTCTGGACAAAATAAGAACCAAGATACACTCCAAGTATGAGCGTCCTAGCTCAATTTTAAAGACCCAAAAACTTTACAAATACGGACAGACGGACAGACATGGGTTAATCGTTTCAGCTGCCATCTTGTTTTGCACAAAGCGTAAAATTTGTTCAAATGCGATGACAGCCACGCCCATTGTTGACTTCAATGTGAGAACACCTCAAATTTACATTTTTTTTCAAAAGATCTTTGAATAATTTAAGTAAGGCAGAGAAAAACAAAATGTTGGTGTATAGAAATTTCGGCTAAAAAAGCCTTTAACACGACGAAAATTTAACTGCCCACACCATCGGCCATACCCACTTTTACGTGGCGTAGGAACTTAAATTTTGGTGCAGAGTAATATTGGAAGAAGTCTTTATTTAGGCAAAAATCGGACTGCCTACACCAATGACCATGTCCACTTTTAACATATAAGATCCGCGATTTCTCGGAGGATTTATTGCAAATGGAAAAAAAAAATTTATGCCAAACATTTGAGATATTACTTTTTGCTAAGTTTATTATTGAGCTCCACCTCATTTTTAGGTGTTGTTTTTAGGATTCAGGAAAAACCTGTTCTTTCAGAAGTAATTTGTGCTTTAAACCCATTTTCACATGATTCTAAGGAATTTACAATTTATTGACATTTATTTTCGACTCATGCCCAATTTTTGGGGCGTGGCCAATACAAATAGTTGTCATACAGTGTATGAACACGGCCAAAGACTTTAAAATTTGGGTCAACTTTAAGTAGGGTACATAATAAAGGTTCATTGCAGGCGAACCATTGCACTTACTCACTTGTTTTTCTGCCAATTCACTATAAATCGGATAAAATATTTATGAAAAAAAATGAATGATATTAGCATTTTCTAAATTTGTTTCACACAAGGTTTTGAGCTCCGCCTCTTTTAGGATAAAAGTTTCTTTTTGGTTTAATTTTTCGTTTTCCACACATTCCTTACAGTCCTTATGAAACTTGATTAAAAGATTTTCTTTTTAGTCCACGCCCAATTTTATGGGCGTGGCTTATATGAATAACTGACTTTCAAATTAAGAATTTAAGCCAAAAAACTTAAAAAATTCTTTTGTCTGTTCTTGCACTTAATCACTTTATTTTTTATCTTTTTTTTCTTAAATTAGGCCAAATGTAAAAGACACTTACATTTTTAATAAAATTTAGATGTTTTTCTAATATTATGTCTAAAAATGTGAACTGTGGCCCAAGACTTTGTATGCAAAAATGTGGAGTTAATTTTTTTTACACAATAATATTGATATAGTTTTCTCAATTCGAAACATAGAAGACATTTGAAAAATTATTCAATTTTAACCAAGCCCCGCCCACAAGGGGAGGTTTCGGTATTCTTTTTTGATTTTTCGTCTATAACAGTAACCAGGTGATATCAGCTTCATACGACGCGGCGTCATTTCACTTTGCAAAATCAGAGCTAGCTGCGCACTAAGACCGATTGTTGGCGTGTGCAAATCTGAAATATTTTAACTCTTTTATTGCTTCGGATGTCAAGAAGCCTAAGTTTAAAATTTCAGCGGTTCCCTTAAATCGCGGTGGATTAAATTATGCCGGGAATCTTTTAATCAAAATAATGTCTGAAACTTTTCTACACAAAAGTTGTTTTGTTCCTGGAAGAAAAGCCAGAATTTCCTGGCAGTTTTTCAGAAATTTCAGACATTCATTCCAAAAAAATGTCTGGCTTTTTCCATTTTTGATATTTTCTTAGACTAAGGTATGTTCTTAAAACAATTTATTTCTGTTTGCATGACGCGACGTGTTGAATTACGATTTTATCCATGCCCTCAAGTGCTTTTCCTTATTATTTTGCTGCAAATCGTTTTAGGATATTATTAGATAAAATAGCCACACAAGTCTTTATACCAGCCAAAACTACGCACACTCGATTGATTATTATCCTGAAGCAACTTTTTTGCGTTTGTGGATGATGATCAAAAAAATTGAACTCAAATGAAAAATAGTTAAAAAACTAATTTAAATGATTCTTGCTGAATTATTCGGTATAGTGGTTTTTTCCGCCAGTGAATTGATTAAACTGCTTCCAGCAATTGTGTGTGTGTTTTTTTATTGAAAGTTTTCCAAACAGTAAACTTATGTTTTGTATTACCATTACGCTTTTGTTGGATGGTTATTGGAAAATACAATTTTGTTCCGCACAATTTGATAGAATATTTTTCGCGGAAGTTAGTCTACCAAAAGTTTGCAAAATTCAATTGTTTACAAAGTTGCTTAAGTAAATAGAGTTTCAGAGTTATTCCAAGCTCTTTTATTAGCTTAGGGGTGTTGTTGTGCTCTTATTATGATGGCAAATAATAATTAGTAGTTGTAAATTAACGATTCAATTATAATTTTATTGTGTTTCTATTACCTAGCCGCAAACCACAATTCAGGAAAATATTTCAGTTTGAATTATCAAATAATTCATTCAAATTATAATAGTCCTGACACTGAGCAAACTACTCGTTTGCTGTTTTCCGTTTAAGTTCTCTCATATGACTGTGTTATTGCAGGACATTTTTTCAGCAGTTATTCCTCGCATAGGAAAAAAGGCATTTTGTTCCCTAAAAGAGAGAAATGTTTTTGTGAAAGGTATTCAATATGAGTGTTTGGGAAAAAGACTTTTTGTCCGTCAATTAGTGAACAAACGACACAGAAACCATCGGCGATGGGTGTCGCCATAGTATTGTCGCTATGCGAGTTTGTTCGCTTATATGGTCCTTGCCGCTGAGTGCTATACCTCCGAGCAGTGCAAGTCTTTTATTTTAAAAGAAAAAGCCGATTTACCTACGCTTATTAAGTCTGACAGATAAGACGCTGAAAAGACGTGCTAATCTAGTACCTTATAAACGCCTTCAGTCCCAGATGGTTAAGGGGATATTTCACCCGGTAAAAAATATCGTTAGATGAGCAGGATTTGATCTTTTCTTGTCTATGGTGCAGTTCTGTTTCAGAACCTGCTTGTATTTAAGATATCCGGTGCATGTGTAACTAGCTACGACATTAAGATTGTCCTAGGCGATTTTAATGCCAAGCTAGGAAAGGAGGGCATCTTTGGTCGTACAGTCGGAAAGCATAGCCTGCACAACACGACCTTAGATAACGGATTCAGGCTGATCGACTTTGCTGCAGGGCGACACGTTGTGGTAGCGAGCACACAGTACCCGCATCTCAACATCCACAAAGGGATCAATCTCTATCCCTTTGGGATCTATCTCCCGATCAATCAACCGTCAACCAGATTGACCACATTGCGATCGACGCAAGGCACTCCTCCAGTATTATGGATGTCCGAACTTTCCGAGGGGCCAACATTGACTCGGATCACTACCTTGTTGTAGCCTTGTTGTACGGCTCCGAATATCCCGACCAGCGCCAAGTAATGGAAATACTGTGAGGAAGTTTGACGTCGGCCGACTACAATCGGACCTGGCAGGAGATCACCAGGTCCTTCTCCAACCGAGTCTCTCAAAACCTTCTACGAAGTCCTATGCAGCCAGCATCAAGTATTGATAGCCAGTGGCAACATTCCCAAAATGCCATCAGTGATGCCGCCTCTGAAGTGCTGGGTTTCACACGGCCACCACAACGAAAATCCTGGTTTGACGATGAATGCCGGCAAGCACATGCAGCTAAACAGGAAGCATGCAAAGTGGCGCTGCACAGAAGGACTAGAGCTGCTCGCGAGCTCTAGGAGCAGAGAAGGAGAGAGGAACACCGGCTTCTCCGAAGGAAAAAGAGAGAGCACGAGAAGCGCGCGGTTGAAGAGATAGAGAGATGTTACAACAGGAATGAGGTAAGAAAGTTTTAACAAAAGATCAAAAGGTCCTGCCAAGGGTATAAACTTCGAACTGAAGCCTGTAAGGACCACCAAGGGAACATCGTGTTAGAATCGCAGTCGGTGCTGAGGATTTGGAAAGACCACTTCTGCAGACTGTATAACGGCGAGGACGAACCAAATACCGCTGTCAGGCAGAACGAACCATTCAACCCGGGCGAAGACGTTACCGACGAAGCATACGAACGATACCGCCCACCCGACCTGGAGGAGGTGAAAGTAGCTGTATCTAAGCTCAAATGCAACAAAGCAGCCGGAGCAGACGGCCTAGCTGCCGAACTATTTAAATCCGCTGGCAATGAGCTGGTTAGGAGCATGCACCAGCTCATCTGCAAGATATGGTCGGAAGCATGCCCGACGAATGGAACCTCAGCATTGTTTGCCCGATCCTGAAGAAAGGAGACCCTCTGAGTTGTGCCAACTAAAGAGGCATCAGTCTTCTTAACATCGCATACAAGATCTTTTCTGCTCTTCTGTGTGAAGCCTGAAGCCGTTCGGCAACATTCTGATAGGCACATATCAGTGTGGCTTTAGGCCAGGAAAGTCCACCATCGATCAAATATTCCCACTGCGGCAGATCTTGGAGAAAACCCAGGCATTCCAAATCGATACACACCACCTTATCATCGATGTCAAGGCCGTGTATGACAGCATCTATAGAGACGAGCTATTTAGCGCAATGTCTAGTTTTGGCATCCCTGCCAAACTCGTAAGTTTGTGCAGGATGACGATGGAAAATTCACGCTGTTCCGTCAAGGTCGGCAAAGAACTCACCGACCCCTTTGATGTCAAAAAAGGATTTAGACAAGGCGACACAATGTCATGTTACTTCTTTAACATCATACTTGAGAGAATTGTGCAGAACTCCCGCGCCAACACCAGAGGTACAATCTTTCAAAAGTCCGTTCAACTACTCGCATACGCAGACGACATTGACATAATCGGTAGAACAAAGCGTGATGTCAGTGAAGCCTTCGTGAGTATTGGGACGGAAGCGGCGAATATGGAGTCAATGAGGGCAAAATCAAGTATATGCTGTCATCAAGAAAAGACACCCAAAACCGACGTCTTGGACAAAACATCACCATCGACAGCTATAACTTTGAGGTAGTTAGGAACTTTGTCTACCTGGGTTCCGCTATCAATTCAGACAATGACACCAGCGCTAAAATCAAACGAAGGATAACTCTTGCCAATCGCTGTTCCTTTGGGCTAAGAAGGCAATTGAGTAGCAAAGCCCTCTCTCGAGCAACTAAAGTGTCCATGTATAAGACCCTCATCATCCCAGTCCTGCTTTACGGTGCTGAAGCATGGACCCTGTCAAAGGCGGTATAACATCGAACTGTACGGGCTGTACAGCGATGCCCTAGCCAAAAGAGTCAAAACACAACGTCTACGATTACTGGGTCATTTAGAGCGGATGGACACCAACGCCCGGGGCCCGAAAAATCTTCGAACCCACACCGCAGGGACGGCGCGGTAGAGCAGCACCGAGACTTAGGTGGCGCACGCAAGTTGAAGGGGACCTCAGCCAACTTCGCGTGCGAAACTGGAGACGGCTAGCTAGAGACAGAGCTGGCTGGCGAAGCTTGTTGGCTGAGGCCCAGGTCCACCCCGGACTGTAGCGCCTACTTAAGAGGTGCATGTGTAACGCACACCTCCCGTTTTTACGGACCAATTAAACGGGAGGTGTGCCTTTTTCGTAGAAGCCTTTTTCGACTTTCTGATTTTTAATTCAAGTGATTGGTGAACGAAACCAACCACATACCCCTGGTTACCAAACTACCCACATGTTGCGAGTTCTGCTTAGTTTTTTTTTAGCAAATCTCGGAAAAGATGGCAGATTAGTAGATTGCTGCTGACTAGATATTGTCTCATAAGGTTTGTTATTTTATTATCCTTCTTTAAAAATACGCAAAATCTGACAAACATTCAGTTCCTTCCCATCATTGTATAGCGATATGGATCACCCTATATGCCTTCTATCTTAATTCACAAAACTTTTCATTCTGCTCGAGGACGATAAAAATTATGTAAAATCTTTTGAGATGGGCAACCCGTTGACGCTAAAGCAAAGTTTTCATATTTAAGATAAAAAAGATTTCGATGGGAGTGAACCAAAGGCTTTACCCGCACGCACACACACATTTCTTGTGCGAAATCATAAGAAAGGAAAAGAGATTGAAGATTGATGTTGCATCCCTAGGGAAGGTCCCTTAGTGGGTAAACATGAAGGCACTTTGATTTGTGTCACTCTTGTTGATAAATAACTTATTAGCTTATGTCTTCCGTGGGTTTTGCTTTGGAATTTGTTTTTTTTTATATTTTTATGAAAATCTCTGTGATTATGTACAATAATAACGAGTCCGTATTTTACGAGATTCGGCTTTAAAATCTTTTATTTCGTATTTTTATAGATTTTTTTTTTAAATGCTTCTATGTATGACAGGTGTATTTTAATAATATTTTAATATTTTAAAATGGTTGCGATTAAGGTTATTATTGAATTTAAATTGCGACAAAAATTGTTATTTGGCGTCCAAATCAAACTAAATTGAAACAGTTGGAGGTTGAATTTTTGCCACCTTCAAAAATTTTTAAATGATTTTGAATACTTTTAATTTTTTGGTATGAAAAGTCGTATAAGTGGTTACCAAAACCCTTCCTATGTCTGTGAACTTTTCCCATTTCCCTACCACGAGGTTGTGAGAGTCACTTTGGATAACGCACTGAATGGCAAAGGAGAAAAAACTTATTAAAATGTTTCATGACATCGATCTTTTATGAACTGATCTTACGTTAAGGCCAAGTATGTTCTGTAATTGACTATTGTCTTGCTAGAGGTGATTGGATGAGCTTTACAAGAAATTTCGAATTAGTTTCAGCTACTTACTCAGCCCATCTCCCAACAGTTAAATGCATTGAGTTCGGTAACATCGATTGGGAGCCATAAGTGGAGTGCTATGCAATAAACTCAAAACAAAGGACAGTGGGTTATTCAGCTCAGCTGTAGACGTAGATTATCATCTCTAATCAGCAATAAACCCATTCAAGAAACTTAAACATGTGATTCAGCTTACTGCGGATGCCTTATTGAAATTGAGGCAGACTGGTTTGATTACGAGAAACCGCGGGAAAAATATTGTGGCTGCATAGTGCTTTTCCTTGAAACAAATAATTCTTTTTCAGGTCAATTTATGCTGAAACTAATAAAAATTTCTAATTTTTGTGCAAAGTCAAAGAGAAAGTGACCTTACCCTTCGCGTTTAGCTTGGCTTCATGCAAATTACTCGGGGCTTAAGTAAAGCAATTGGGGAGATGTACACAAAAATCTGCTTCAGTTAATGCAGTCGGCGCTTTTCCAACACATTTTCAGCAACTTCTTCGTCCTGAAACTGTAACTTTGAACCCTTTGAAAATGCTGAGCCGTCTTTGAAAATTCCTCAGCTAGATCAGCCAATCACTATTCTTGAGCTTCAGGCCGCACTGAAATGCTTAAAAAATAATTAGTCAGCAGGAATTCCGTCGAATTCCTGTGGAGTACAAAAACTCCCCGCCAGCTTTGGAATTTGAACCTGCCTGTTAGAGTTCTTAACAAGCTATCAGCGGCAAAAGTAGGTATCCCGACGTTTTCCAGTTCAAGATTTGTGCAATCTATAAAAAAGAAAATCCAGACCACCCTGAAAACTACAGAGGAATCTCAATTCTCTGTGGTTTAAGAAAAGTTTTTACGAAGATTATTATTAACCACAGATAAGTGAGCTGGATTGATAATAATTTGTTCACCCCTTTTCACGCTGATTTTTGTAATTTATGCACTGACTTATGTAGCAAAAAAAAAAATACCTTGGATGAGAAAAAGAAAATGGTAGCGTCTTACTGTCAATTTAAAGCGGCATTCGATTCGGTTAACAGGAACTTCCTACCTTACAAACTTTCAAGGCTTGGCCTGTCTTCAAAATTGATGCGAATCTGTGCAAGGCTCCTTACATCACCAGCTGTGTGGGACGGAAGTTACATGTTTCACTTTTTTGACACTTCAGCAGGTGTTACATAAGGGTGCGATCTCGGCCCAATCTTGTTTGCTCTAGTTATTGGCGACGTCTGAAAGGATATGCAAATAGGAATAAGGTTTGGCGACGTGCAAGTCCTTCTTGTTGCCGATAATCTCGTCATTCTAGATGATGATTCTATTTCATTTCAATGCAGATAAATGAACTAAAACGCTTTTGCAAAATGAGAGGCCTGGTAGTCAATGTCTTCAAATCAATAAGTCTAATTGCCGAAAAGCGCTGCAGTAGAAGAAGAGCTCGTGAACACTAGTTATTAGGCGAAGAGCCCATCGCCTTATAACTAGTGTTCACTTATATCTTCTTATATCTCAAAACCTTGACATCCGACCTTGACGTTCTTGGGGGGAAGCTTTTAAGCAACAGCTATCTGAAGTCTACCTCATAATTCAAGGTGTTCGAGGCTACAATAACACTTGCCTCTGGTAACAATGGTTTTTGGACATGAGAAGTTTTAAGATATTGAAATGGCCCAGCGTATATTTTTTAAGGGAAATTTAAAGTCCCCTCATCAAACCCAACCTATGCAATCTACGTAAGGAATTTCATGGCTAATGCCAACTTCTAAATTATAAAGGTGTTGAGTAGGCCCGCGTTCAACCTCCAAAGGAACTCATACCCACTGAATCGCAGGTTATCGCCCTTAAAGGAACGGTTTCATCCAGCCACAACACATGGCGTTACACTTGAACTCATCAGTATTCCGTCTGTCAGCTTCAGGATTAGCCTCTATGATTGCATTGCAAATGTGGATGAAAACTTCTATATGCATTGTCAACACCTCTTACGACGTCAGCTTGGCTGCTTTACAGGAAGCTTTCACACTCTTTGGGACCGCCTAAGTATTTCACGAAGAATTTATCAGCTAAACAAAGTTTCATTTTAAAGTTTAAAAAATGAGATTTTACCACATAGACCAGGTCTTCAAACAACTTCTTCCTTATGCAACGTGAGCGTTATAGTAAACGTCTTCCATTATTCATAATATTCATTAAATATTAAACAGAAGAGGTCCTAGTACAAAACCTTGGGGCACACCACCTGGGCGTTATATTGCTTCATCCCTCAGTCGGTGTCCGTCAATATATTCTGCAGATAGTCTGGCACTCTCTTGACGGTAGATGCTTGCAGAATTTGGCTCCAGCTTGCGGTGTCAAAAGCGTTCTTGACATCCAGCGTGATGACTGCACAGTGCTATTTACTCTCACCCTTCCATCGTCTTCCTTTAATGGCCTTTTTTGTGCTGTATTTATATAACTACGCCGATGGCATCGATCGTATAACGTGCCTTGCGGAAACCATATCGGCGAACCGCGAGTCCTTCTGCTTCGTCCATCGCCCTCTTCCAACCTCTAACTAATAAGGCGATCGAGTACTCTACCCATTGTATCCAGCATGCAAAGTTGCCTGCAGGATGAGGGATCCTGCGGTGCTTTATGGCTTTTTGGCAAGGGAACAAGTCTTTGTTCTTCCATTTTCTTGAGAATATTCCCTCCTTGGGGCAAGCATTGTAGACATCTGCAAAGAGGTGTGGGTTTCTATTGATTGCCGATTTAATTGCAGTGTGGGATATTCCAACACTGCCAGGTGCTTTTTTCTCCTCGATTTTTTCGCAGACTTTGAAAAACTTCTGCCGTTACGGGGGGTACAAGCAACACCCCTGTTGTGGTTCTCCTCCCTACCTGTTATTTCCTCTTGCGATGCGAAAAGTACAGCGACAACGTTTTCCGGAAACACTGCGGACGTGGAAGGAAGTTTTTTGTCACCCTTTAACTTCGTCATAGCTACTTGGTAGGCTTTTCCCCAAGGATTTTTATCGGCTTCGTTGCACAGCTCGTCGAAAATCCCTTCTTGCTCTATTTGATAGGCATTTTTAAGTTCCTTCGGGTGATTCTAGATCTGTCATGAAGTTTTTCGTGGTTGCTAAATTCCCTGGAGCACTTTTACGATCGACGCATCCTGTGACATTCTGCACACAGTCTGGCGATCTTATCATTCCGCCAGTATATCGGTGGCTTTGTCGAGGCGTTGCTGGTTTCCATTGCATGGATTTGTCAAAGGCTCTTGCTATTCCTCTTGAGAGCTGCTTTGCTTTAGCGGATGCTGGTCCATATGGGATATATCTTCCATCATCAGCTGGGGCACCTCGACGTACTTTGAAACTGTCTTCCGGTCTCTCTCATATTTTCTTCATCACCTACATCTGTGGGCTGTATCTGGAATTCAATTGCCCGGTGATCGCTATGAGTGTCTGGTAGCATCACTTACCAGACTAAGGCTCATAAAGGTGATGTCGACTATTGACTTTCTTCGGTTTTTGCTGAATTGCCGATTAGGCTGCCGTAGAATGCCTTTGATACAGTCGTTAGATATCATCGTATAAGCGAAATTTTACAGATTTATGCTTCGATTGTTCTCGATCTTTTTATAGAAAACGGATCGCCCTGCCTATTCCACAAAATCAGCACCGTATTTAAGCAGGCAGCGAAGAGTAGGCCATCAGAGCCGGTGTCTTATTCTTAAAAGTTTTTATAGGTAAGCTAGCTTCCAGGTTAGTGGATTTTTTTTTTGACGGACTAGACTTCTGGTTCTCTCTCTCTGTACCTACCGATCTTTCTATCTCTTCTACCTCTTCGCTCGCTTCTTCGAAGAGGCTGCCTTTCATTTGTAATGCTAGAAGCCAGTTCCTTGGCCATTGTTTCGAACTTTAAGGTCTGGTGTCGATCACTTTGACACTTTGATCGCCCTCAGCTGTGAGAATAGCTTTTTACAGAGTAGCTTTTGGCTTCCTTTTTTTTACTCGATTTTTTTCATTCACTGTTCTTGTTTTACGCCGCTATATTTTCGCACGTGCACTCTCTGACACTCTTTTCTTACACACACACTCAAGGTATACTAAGGCATGGAACAATCTATTTACAAACTAACACATTGTACTTTTTTACCTGTTAAAAATTATTGATTTTCACCCACATGGGAATAACTACTGTTCCCACACATCAAAACAACGAGCTTCGACACTCAATTTTCGTTGAAAAAAAATTAATTTCATTTTTTACCCAGGTGCAAGGACATAGAATGTTTCACTAAAGCACAAGCCAATCAGGTTCTGCCCCATTTAAGGCACTAAATCTGTCTGTACAGCACTCATCACAGGAATGCCATAAAATTTCATCGAGATTTTCGCATTAAAACAGCTTTTATCTCTTCTTTGGTACGTGACATGGCTCATGTTATCAATAAGCTTCGTGTGCAAAAAGAATACGCTTCATAACGAGATTCCCGACTAAGTGTGTCCCTTGCTTAACATTAACACCCAACGTTTATTGCCTCTATCCAAACAGTTAAGTTTAGTGGAACAAATTAAGCGAGGCATTAAGAACATCACCTTGATTTGCAGCTAAAGTAATAATCCAGTCAAGGAGGCTAAAAACCCAAATGGAATTTAGTATCTACTTATTCCTTCCGTGTTGGCGTAAGGACTGATCGCACTTACCCGTGTGCTTACTATTGTACATAAGGGATACCTACGGTCCTACTTTTTTTTGTGTGTGCCAGCAGAAAGGTAGGAAAGTTCCCCTAATGGTAATTTAAACATTTGCATTTAAGGTGTTTTCCATTCAGTAAGCGTAAAATGAAATTTTATTCTGACCCGAACAACGAATAAAAGGGGACAAATGTCACCTTTACATTTGACCAAGTCAACCCTTTTTCTTTTATATTTAATGGCACTCGGAATCTGACTCGAAAAGTTTGCACCCAATTTATTTATTTATTTTTGTTCTTTTGAAAGTAAACCCTTAAAGTCAACTGCCGCAAAAGCCTATTCATTCAGTCTATGGGAAACCATTATGTATACAGGATGAACAAACAGCTCCAACCAAACATCTCTATGTTGTTAGGTATATAAAGGCACACAAAAAACAAAAATTACAATAAAGGATCCCATGGGTTCTCATACTAATTAATTTTTAAATGCCTGTTTGGTTCCAAGATGAGATGAGGACTTGGCATAAAGTTTTGTGTGCTTTCTTCTACGTCATTACCGTAATGATCGCATATTAAATTTGAATCATTTTTCGGGACAGAAACAAAACCGAAAAAAATATAATAAACTTTTGGGTCAATCTATATACAATAGAATGAACACAATACAGAGAAAGTCGTCGTCCGTTTGTTGTTATAAAATTTGATTTCCTCTTCAGCAGGACAGCAAAAGCTTTGTCACAATAGTTTCGGTTTTATTGTATCCCACCTAAAACACAACACCTACAACACAGTCACACAATGAGTGAAATATGTGTATGTATCAGCAAAGAAAATGAAATTGCAAAAAAAAAAAAAACGAAGCAAAACGTTAAATTATTATCAAAGGCATAAAGGAACACAGAGAAAATTTAATTGAAGGTCCTTTTGTAATAAAAATGACTTGCAGGAGCTGAAATTTTCGGAAGCAATGATTGTGCAATTTCCTCGAGTTTATGGACGATCTGGATTAGGTGCGGTATTTGCTCGGTAAACTATTGTGAGGAACTGGGACAGTAGATATAAGGCTACGTCCGTATTATGACAAGCGTCAAATTTATGACGGAAGTAATTTCGCTTAAATTCTCGGAAGAAGGAAAATAGAGTGACTGGCGCAAACAAGGCGTTGAATGTTGCCACAGGAAACACTGAGACGAGCTGAGCATATAGATACCTACTTTGTCACATTGAAAGAATAATGTCTTTGTCCATTATGACATTATTAACTTTGTTTAGCTTAAAGAAAAGCAACCCATATCTAACAAACTTCTCATCCCTTAGCCTCTGAACTAAGGGATGAGAAGTTTGTTAGATATGGGTGTTTTTCTTTGTTGATTTTCAAGCTTTAAATTTCAAAATCCTTCAAAATAAGTTTCCAAAGTGATATCATGTGTGGTGGTTTGTCAAATTCAATCAATATTGTAAGCCTTTGGGTTGGACTAGGGTTCCAAGTTAACCTCCCCCACAACTAGCATGTGTCTTCGGTCATTTGGTATTTGACAATAGGAAAAATTTATAAAAATAAACTTTATTTGTAGAAACTGCAAGCTTCAGGTTTATCTGCCTGAACATCCTGAAGAAAATTATCGGATGTTTTTGTTTCGTAGACCCTGAGGAATATCCTCTATAAAGAATCCTGCTGCTGTCTTTACAATACCCCGCTGTTCTTCCAAGCCTGATTGTTCCAGGCTTGTGTCAATAACTTAAATTCTGAGTTTAGAAAAAAAAAACACTGGAGCCAGTGACGGCAATTAAAATATCATCAGCCTATTTTTTGAGATGTTTTGCTCCTGGATAAGAATGATGAGCGCGTAAAACGCAAACTTGACTGAGAAGTCTGGACAACGCTCTCCCTACGCAAGCAGCTGCTCATTATTGTATCGTCTTCGATATGCTTCTTGAACAACTATTGCTCAAGCCTTCCAATAAGTTTATCCTTATCGTCCTTTCTTTTAATACATACGAAAAGTTTTCAATCCTTTTTGTTTCACTTCAATCACGTCATTTTCTAGCAACTCATTAGAAGCCATTGCTCTATAAATGCTAAAATCACTCTGAAACGGTAGACGTGAGCAGGTGAATCAGACTTTTAAGTAAACTCAGAACAGGTAGGGGTTCATGAAGAAAAGCGAAGCGGAAAAGAATTCGTTAAATTTTAAGAAAGTCTTAAAAAAATGTGTCGCTTTTTTAGTTTTTTCGTTGAAACGCGTGCTGATCTACATTTTACGTCTCTCGTCTACATTTTACTTCGCGAAAAATATTTTTAATACTCAACATAAATTGTAGGAATTTTTCCCTGGTTTCGCATAGTAAAATAAAAATGTTAACATCGGGGAATGAGCCAGAAAGGAAATCTAGCTAAAAAAAACTGCTGTTGGGCGCCATTTTTCCAACATGGCGGCCCGAGCGTCAAAGATACGACGTGGCAAAGTTGAAATTCACAAAAAGCACAGCGAAATACCATATATAAAACTGCCAATTATCGAAGCTCCCGGAAAACATTCCAGGTAGCCCCACTTTGAACAGTTGCAATAAAACAGTTGCAATAAAAACGGATCCCATTCCCATGTCAAGTTATCGACTGCGCGCTGAGGATGCTTGCGGCATATAATACTGCAGTTTTTTGCCGCACGGCTAAAATTAAAAAAAGCTTTTTTAGCAATACAGTTGAAGAAGTATAATCCGAACGGCATGTTGGTTTTCATGTTGGTTTGGACAAAACATCACCATTGACAATAGCCTTCAAGGTTATAAGGAACTTTATCAACCTGTACTCGACTATAACTTCAAAGAGTACAGAATTCAAACGCAGGTGAACTTTTGCCAATTGCTGCTTCTTTAGGATAAAAATGTAAGGAACCAGCTTATCGTAGGTCGGAGTGGAGTTTGTTGGATATGTTTATGGTTATGTAATATGTATGTATGTCCTGATTGCGAATATGACAACAAAAACTGATGGTCTCAAAAAATTCAAAAATTTGAATGTCTTCTTTAAATTCCCTCAGTTGACTTTTTACATTTCTGCCTAAAAAATTATACAATTTAAACTTAACTTAACTTTATTAAATCTGTAAAAAAAATTACTTTCGGTTACAACAGTGTTTGGATAGGCACAGGGTAATATGTCCAATTGAAAGTGCGCCAAACAAGTGCACTGAACAATTTGAGCTTATATCCCACCCATGTGAGATAAATAAAAAAAAATAAATAAATAGAGTGGCGCAACAGCTCGAGGTGAACCAGGGCCAACTTCTCAACAATGTATGCTGGTGTATTAATTTTTTTTACATACAAAGGGACCTATAATTTTTTGCCGAATCCGAACGGCACTTTGAGAAGTTTTTCGAGACAAATGATACTCTCGGAGGGCTTGTCAGACCCTCGCGGAGGTAGAGACCGTGAAAAAGAACAAGTCTTTTTTTAGGTGACGATGGCAGGATTCGAACCCAGGCCTCCGGCGTAGTAAGCACACACACTAACCACTACGCCACGGCAACCCCATGTGAGATATAAGTTCAAATATATCCATGCTCGAGAAGATCTTTGGTCCTAATTCCACAACGCTTAAGATTAAAAATAGACTTAATCTGGAATCATTCTTATACCCTACCCCAGCATTATATTAAGTATAAAGACAGTAATATTATCACCGCAGACCCCTTAGACGTTTTAGAGATCTGATCTAGACAGACAGGAGAATTGGCCACATCCGTCCGTCCGCCCGTATGTTATGTAAGCAACTTTCAGGCCTTTATTTTCAAGCTAGAAGGCTGAGATTTGGTAGCTGAGCTGGAAATCCGTTGGTCCAGATCGAGTTTGAAAATTTATCGAATACCCGTACAGTACAGACCTGTTTGTGTGACGACCTACATTTGAAAGAAAAGACAAACAAGTATGAAGACATACACGGAGCGTTCCATCAACTTTTATTGTAGGTGAAGCTTACAGTATAGTTTGTGTGAAATTCTACGGACATGGATTTCTGATAAAACTGTAAAACATGTTGTTTACAGGTAAAAAAAAATAGGTTAAACAAGTGAGTAAAAGCATGAGTTCGTCTGTGACAACCTTCTATATACCCGACCGTGTAACACCAAATCCTTAAAAATTTTTGTCACGAATTAATATATTATTTGTATGAGCCACGCCCTCAAAAGTGGGTCTGGGCTAAAAATCAAAATCAATTAATTGTTATTTCGTTAGATTCATCCCAAAATGCGTTAAAATCGAAATTTATATCGGAAAAAACTGTTTTTTCTTGAAAACTCCCCCAAAATGTGGGCGGAGCTCAAAATTTTGTATGGACCAAACTTTGCAAATGGTAATATCTGTAATATTTTTCATATAATTTCTTTTTCGATCTGGAGCCAACTTTCCGAGAAATCGGGTTTTTAAAGATCTAACATGTTAAAAGTGGGCATGCTCGATATTGTGTGCGGTCCAATTTCGGCCTTGTTTAAGGTCTTAGGTCAATATTGCTCAGTACCAAAATTCAAATTCGTGTTCCTTGTCTTACTTGATCAAAATGCATTTTGAAAAAAAAAGTGAAATACAGGTTGTCTCACATTGAAGGCAGTAGTGGGCGTGGCCGCTGACCGATTGAGCCAATTTTCACACTTTGTCTGTGCAACAAAAGAACCAAGCCGTGTACCAATCTTTAAAAACCCGATTTTTCGAAAAGTTGACTCCAAATCGCAAAAAAAAATTATATGACAAATATTAAAGATATCGCTATTTGCTGAGTTTGCTACATACAAAGTTTTGAGCTCCGCCCACTTTCAGGGGTAATTTTTAGGAAAAATCTGCTTTTTTTCTGAAATAATGTTCGCTTTTCTTTTTTTCATGATTTTCTCATGACTCTTACGAAATTACAATTAATTGATATTAATTTTAAGCACATGCCCGATTTTGGTAGCGTCGCCTATACAAATTATATATGAAATCGGGCCAAGAAACTCTAAGATTTGGTGTTACATGGTATATAGAACTTTGTTTCAGACAAACTCTTGCACTTACTCACTTGTTTGCACTTATATGTTCAAAAGTTATGGCTTCGTCAAAAACGTCATCCATTTTCAAGTCTTAATGTTTCAAAAGTCTTTCAATATTTTCAAAAATTGTATTTAAGAGCTCAGTATTTGTTTAATCTAAGTTTTGTTTTCCTAGTTTTGCCTGCTAAACTTCTCAAAAAAGTATTGAAAAACATTCAATCTATTTCCCCACAATTACAAACTGTAACTTAACCGTATGATTCTTTACGCAGTTTAAAAGCACGCAAAATTTTGTTTTTCCACGACTTACCATTCAGAAGTTATAACGCGATTTAACGGACGAACGGACAACGTACTGATATTATGAGAAACCATAAGGCCCTTTTTCATTCTTGGACGGACCCCTAAAAATGAAATCAGTGAGAAAGAGTTAAGAAAGTGCAACACTGCGTATATCAGCGTATTTAAGTTTTTCATAACGTCATAGAGTTTCAAAAGCACTGGAAGTAGTTGCACATTTCAAACTATTGAGCGCGTGTCTTTCGACGGATATCTTAACTTTAACACTTGTATATATTCGCTTGTCAAAAAGCTTACATACAAATTTTCGGATCTTTAGCTCAGAATTGATGGCGGCCTAAAATTTAGTGACACACCTTGAAGTGTTATTATTTGCTTAGGTAACGTTTTCGCCTGTATTGAAATTTATATCATTTCCTGTGGTAGAGGGCATCAAAATACTGGCCAAATGAAAATACCCAGAGGCCATGAAAAAAATACCCAGGAACTCCAAAATCATATCTCATCTTTTCATAGATTAAGGGGCGCGTATTAGGGCGTCTAGAGATATGAGATATACAAATCTATGTCCGCCTATGGCATCCCAGATGAAAGATGCAGCACAACACACGCTATGGCGTCAGTAAAGATCTTGATAATGATATATTTTTGATGTCAATAAAGGCCGAATAGACCTGTCATATCCCAACTAACATACTCTTGAGAGTTACATGCTACAAACGTTAAAATAGCTCTTATTAGACTCTTATAATGCTCTTGATACTCTTCGAGCATAAAATCTTGTCATAAGATTAAGAAATGGTCTTGTAACACTCTTGTTAAGGGAGTATCACTCCTGTAGCGCTTAACTCTTATAACAAGAGTATATTGGGCTCTTATAAGACTTTTCTTATAAAACTTCAACTCTTGTAGAATTTAAATTTTGTAACAAGAGCCTTATAGAGCCTGTATTTTGTTTCCTTTTCATCTTTTTGTTTTTATGGAACTGTAAAAAAAAAATTATCTTGCAGCATTATATCTTCTTCTCTTTCTGGCAGAGGTAGCAATAAGAAAACAGCTCTTACAACAAGAGTTATAGTTTCCTTATCAGAGCTTAATGTCTCTGAAAATTCATCTAAGAGAAACAGGACCTGTTTTAATGGAGAAAGGTACGTAAGGTAAACGAAGAGTGCAAGGAACCTTAACTTTAACTAAATTCGCCGTTCCGTATGTGGAACGCACTTACCTTACGTAAGTTAGTAAAGCAACTGCCGACCTTATTCACCACCATCAACATAATAGGACCGTCGGTGAAGATTTGCTTTCAACACCCTTGATTTAGCAATAAATTATTAGCACTTAACTTTTTAAGGGATTTAAAAAAAAAAATCGCTGGTTTAAAAGGACGCCTATCAGATGCGGCAGTGTGGATAGACCAGTCATAACCGGATTAATTTCTGAGTTCCGGCATACATTTTTGTAGTGGCCATTTCTTCGAGAAAAATTGCTGTCACTTTTATTGTACCATACCAGTCGAGCATTCCATTCTCGCCTCAAAAGTTTCCAGGTACATTCAGGTACTTCAGGTACATTCTCAGAAGCAAAACAATACACCATCGCTATACCCATTACAGCAAGGTTGGCATCAACCTCTAAAAGTTTGCAACAAGGGTTCAGCGTCAAATATATCACGTCAAAATATGTGTGATACATTCCGCTTAAACAAAGGTAAAGGTCAATTTTAAAAGCCCGTTTCCTTGACGCGATCTGTTTACATATAAGCTATTTAATGTGTATGCGTGAGCTCAGCAAAGGGCAGACATTTCAATGCCCTTGAGTTCAAAACGTGAAAAAATAAGCCTTACGCTTAATTAATCGCATCTGTGACCTGTGACGCTCTGCCAGAGATATTGCGTCAATAAAAAAACAAGGCCAAGCAATTTTGCTTAATTTCGATTTAATTCGTTGCATTCATGTTGAAACACAATCCTTAGATTTTCGGGAAATTGGCACCGCAGGGTCTCGGCACCGTAGCACCGAATACCATGACTCTTCACGTTTTAAGCAAGGATTCACCACTCATTTCGAAATTTGTACAGCAGGATTCAACTACGCAACGAGAGACACACCCATACCTTTTTGAAAACACACACATCCTGTAATCGATTTAATTATGTTTGCATATCTTTTAACATGATGGAAACCATACCCTGCACTGACAGAATTATAATAAATTTAGGTTAGGTACATATCTATATTATGTGTGTACCGACTAAAGAAAACACGTGTTTTGCCTGTCTAGTTACAACCCAAGACAGCAGCAGACATTTTTAAACTTGAGGTGTAGAAATTAAGGTCGGGCGAAGCATTTAAGGATACGTATCCCCATTTGGTGTAAGAGGCAGGAGGTGTAAATTGAGGACGTTGAAACCCAATGATACCGGTAGGGGTAATGAGTTTTAAGTAGAAGGCATTAATGTGTACAGGTGAATGAAGTATGTACGTATATTATCTATCGGGAGGCAAAATATCCAACTCAAAATTAAATTTACAAAAGAGGGTTGCTGGCTGGGGGATGCGCTCTTCCCCGCCGCGTCGTTTCCTTAAACCCTTGGCAAATTAATATCGAAAGTTGCCACGAACAGGGTGCATACATATCATTACTTTCAGCGGAACCATACCATCATCAAAAGGTAATAACGATTACATCAAAGCGAGTATCTGGTGTAGGTTCTGCGAAGATAAACGTTTCCCACGCGAGGTGTGTGCCACGGACAAACCAATCTTAACTGGAGCACAAAATTTGCAAACAATTCGGAAAATAAGTTAAGTTGAGGTGGGAATATAAAATTCCTTAAAATTTCTCATAGTTTTCTGTTCCGAATGCAAATATGGTAAAATTTTATCGAGTCATTTAGGATTGAGAGCGGTACCAGATAATTAAGCATTTATAACAATGATAAAAAAGGAAATATTTTAAGGATTTTATTTTCACAAAAAAAAAACACAAAAACTTTTACATTGATTTAGTGCAGACTGTGAAGAAAGCATTTTATAATGGGAAGCCTCGAGCTGTTCGTCTCAAATAAATTAAAGCATCTTCGTCTTTTTATTAGCACACCACCCCGAGGCCATCCGAACTTGAGTGGGAATGATGAAATATGCCCAGCGTTTTATTTGTGCAAAGTTTATTCATTTTTTAAGCCGCAGCGAATACATTTTTTTTATCTGTTTTAAGAGCATTTAACAAAGGAAGAGGAGTGAAATTAAATTTTGATTTCTCCTTCTTAACTGAGGAAACTTTAAAAATGTTTTCCTTCAGACTTTTTGGGAAATAATTTAAGAAATTATCATCACCGTCTGCAAGGATTGGGGGTGCGTAATGAACTAAATAACAAGAGAGAAAAACTTTTGATTAATTTTAAGAAAATATCGAAATAAGTGCGTGCTAGTCCCTAAGCTATTGGGAATTGTTGTATGAAAGGACTATTCGTACTCTAATCAATTTTGCATACAGGTAGTGTCCAGAGTTAAACAAGTATCTAATACGGTCCCAAACGATGGATTAAGCTGATATTTTGGCCTGAGAACAAACCCCTTATGCCTCATTAATTCTGTTTGTGTGTTTTTCGATTAAACTTGATCATTCCCAGAACTTCCCGTATATCATTGGTTTTTTCTCACTTTTTTCTCACTTATATCACTCAATCTAGGTACTCAGTTCAATCCACATGTCAATCCGGGAGTATATTGTAAGAAAAATAAGTCTTGAGGGTAAGGAGAGTGACCATCCTTTGGTCATTTCCAGAACCATGAAATGACCAAAGGATGGATGGGCTAGGTGGCTGTCCACACTCAGCAGGGACACACTTAAATCATAGAAGGTCCATTGTAAAAACTTTTTTGTAAGATCGGAATATTGTTCCAGGGACCTATATGAAGATTCCCAATTAAGGCCAAGACTTCCCAATCCCAATCTATACTGTTCGTATATATGTATTGCCACAAACGAGGCCGAATTACAAAGATCTGTGATTCAACGTTCAGTCACTTTCCTATAATATTGGAGTTATTGCATCACAATGTTGTTATAATCAGGCGATTTCAATCTCCCACACCTAAAGTGGTCCATATCCGATGCTGAAATCCACTTTATCGCCGCTAATGCCCCCTCAGATCGCCTCTCTGGCTCTGGTCTTTTCCAACTCAGCATTATCACTCTCAGCGCCCTACTTCGAAGCTCAATTCCACAGGGAATCTTCGCTAAACTTTGTAAAAATGTCTACCTCAAACCAGTTTACAAAAAGGGACGAAAAAATAAGGTGTCCAATTATCGCCCGATTACTAAGCTCTAACGAATACCTAAACTTTCTGAAAGTAACATTTTTTCACTGCTTCTTCTCTCCGAACCAACATAGTTTTCTCAAAGGTCGATCGACAGCCACTAACCTAGTCGAGTTTGCTTCGCAATCCGTGTGTGGGCTGAAGATTGCAAAAAAAATTACGTTGTTGTACCAATTCCACCGATTTCAGTAAGGCGTTTGAAAAGCTATAATTTTTAAGCCTTGTTTTACGATGTGGCTTAAATCGTATCTAGAAGATCGGCAGCTATATTTAGTTCTTCTAAATCTGATTCTTTCAATGCCACAAGCAGAGTCCCTCAAGGCAGCCAACTTGCCCCACTGTTTTTTATCCTAACTATGAATGACATAGATCACGTCATCATTAATGCCCATCCTTCCGTTTAGGCTACGATATGAAAATTTCGAAACATATATCTACGCCTGACGACTCCTGGCCTCACCAACCCTACCTAAACAGTTTCACTGTCTGGTGCCAAAAAAATCACCTTGAGCTTTTTCATCTTGAGCAATTCATCATAATGCCAAGCTATAACGTACGAAGCTACCGAAAAGCGATTCCCTCCACCTTCAGAAACTATGTTACCAATAATAAAGTTGTTCCTCGTGTCGAATATTCGGTTGATCTACACATTATCTGCGACCGGATATTTAACTTTCGTCGTTTATATCGATAATATTGTTAAGCGCGCCAACTTCTCCCTCGGCTTTGTGACGCGCTAATCTAAGTGATTTTCAAACCCATTATGTTACGAAATTCATGTACCATCCACCTACATGACCTTCGTAAGGCCCATATCCTCGAATATGCTTGTCTTGTGCCCCTCTTACGCCATTCATTCTGCACGTATCGAGGCCATTCAACGTACATTTATTCGTTTTGCACATCGTGGTCTGCCCTGGGAAGATACCTTAAATTTACCCACCCTATAATTATTGCCTGAAATATAAACCTATAATCGCTAAAAGAACGTCGTTAGTTTGCAGACATTCTTACATCCACGATTTAATTACCGTTAACATCGACTGTCAAACATTATTGCACATGATTTCCTACAACATAAGTTCACGTAACTTATGGTCTATGCTACTCTTTCGTATAAACTTTCATCGAACGAACTATGACTTTCATAGCCAATGTCTAGAATGCTGCGTAATGTCAACTCCACTCATTTCCATCTTCACCTAAAAAACACACTTAAAAAAACGTCCTCTACATTTGCCCATCCTCTTCCCACCTTCATACCATTAGATATTACGATAATTTCAATAGGGTGTTTCCACCGCACATAATACAGGGATTGACGTAGGAAGATTTCAAGTTAATCGCAAAGTACTTCCACCGGAATGGGGGAGATTAACTTGACGTATGCTTTTTTTGACATTTCTCAATAAAATCACGCCCTCTGCGCATCTCCTTGTAAATGTGACTAATTTCAGAAAAAGAAATTTAAGTCATTTTTAACTGCCGCCAATTCTTTAATCTATGAAACGATATACTTACTTACTTACTTAAGGTGGCGCTACAGTCCGGGGTGGACCTGGGCCTCAGCCAACAAGCTTCGCCAGCCAGCTCTGTCTCTGGCTAGCCGTCTCCAGTTTCGCACGCGAAGTTGGATGAGGTCCCCTTCCACTTGCGTGCGCCACCTGAGTCTCGGTGCTCCACTACCGCGTCATCCCTGCGGTGTAGATTCGAAGATTTTCCGGGCCGGGGCGTTGGTGTCCATCCGCTCTAGATGACCCAGCCATCGTAGACGTTGTGTTTTGACTCTTTTGGCTAGGTCGGTATCGCTGTACAGCCCGTACAGTTCGATGTTATATCTTCTCCTCCACTCTCCGTCTATGCAGACGGGACCGTAAATCGTCCGAAGAATTTTCCTCTCGAAGCAGCCTAAAGTGTTTTCATCCGCCTTTGACAGGGTCCATGCTTCTGCACCGTAAAGCAGGACTGGGATGATGAGGATCTTATACATGGACACTTTAGTTGCTCGAGAGAGGGCTTTGCTACTCAATTGCCTTCTTAGCCCAAAGAAACAGCGATTGGCAAGAGTTATCCTTCGTTTGATTTCAGCGCTGGTGTCATTGTCTGAATTGATAGCGGAGCCCAGGTAGACAAAGTCCCTAACTACCTCAAAGTTATAGCTGTCGATGGTGATGTTTTGTCCAAGACGTCGGTGTTGGGTGTCTTTTCTTAATGACAGCATATACTTGGTTTTGCCCTCATTGACTGCTAAACCCATATTCGCCGCTTCCGTCCCAATACTCACGAAGGCTTCACTGACATCACGCTTTGTTCTACCGATTATGTCAATGTCATCTGCGTATGCAAGTAGTTGAACGGACTTTTGAAAGATTGTACCTCTGGTGTTGGCGCGAGAGTTCTGCACAATTCTCTCAAGTATGATGTTAAAGAAGTCGCATGACAGCGCGTCGCCTTGTCTAAATCCTTTTTTGACATCAAAGGGGTCGGTGAGGTCTAGGCCGACCTTGACGGAACAGCGTGAATTTTCTATCGTCATCCTGCACAGACTGACGAGTTTGGCAGACATGCCAAAACTAGACAATGCGCTATATAGCTCGTCTCTATAGATGCTGTCATACGCGGCCTTGAAATCGATGAAGAGGTGGTGTGTATCGATTTGGAATTCCTGGGTTTTCTCCAAGATCTGCCGCAGTGTGAATATTTGATCGATGGTGGACTTTCCTGGCCTAAAGCCACACTGATATGTGCCTATCAGATTGTTGACAAACGGCTTCAGGCGTTCACACAGTACAGCAGAAAAGATCTTGTATGCGATGTTAAGAAGACTTATGCCTCTGTAATTGGCACAACTCAGAGGGTCTCCTTTCTTCAGGATCGGGCAAACAATGCTGAGGTTCCATTCGTCGGGCATGCTTTCTTCCGACCATATATTGCAGATGAGCTGGTACATGCTCCTAACCAGCTCATCGCCAGCGGATTTAAAGAGTTCGGCAGCTAGGCCGTCCGCTCCGGCTGCTTTGTTGCACTTGAGCTTAGACACAGCTACTTTCACCTCCTCCAGGTCGGGTGGGCGGTATCGTTCGTGTGCTTCGTCGGTAACGTCTTCGCCCGGGTTGAATGGTTCGTTCTGCCTGACAGCGGTATTTGGTTCGTCCTCGCCGTTATACAGTCTGCAGAAGTGGTCTTTCCAAATCCTCGGCACCGACTGCGATTCTTCAACGATGTTCCCTTGATGGTCCTTACAGGCTTCAGTTCGAAGTTTATACCCTTGGCAGGACCTTTTGATCCTTTGGTAAAACTTTCTAACCTCATTCCTGTTGTAACATCTCTCTATCTCTTCAACCGCGCGCTTCTCGTGCTCTCTCTTTTTCCTTCGGAGAAGCCGGTGCTCCTCTCTCCTCCTCTGCTCGTAGAGCTCGCGAGCAGCTCTAGTCCTTCTGTGCAGCGCCGCTTTGTATGCTTCCTGTTTAGCTGCATGTGCTTGCCGGCATTCATCGTCAAACCAGGGGTTTCGTTGGGGTCGCCGTGTGAAACCCAGCACTTCAGAGGCGGCGTCTCTGATGGCATTTTGGCAGTGTTGCCACTGGCTATCAATACTTAATGCTGGTTGCATAGGACTTCGTAGAAGGTTTTGAGAGACTCGGTTGGAGAAGGACCTGGCGATCTCTTGCGATTGTAGTCGGCCGACGTCAAACTTCCTCACAGTATTTCCATTACTTGGCGCTGGTCGGGATATCCGCAGCCGTACCTTGGCTACAACAAGGTAGTGATCCGCGTCAATGTTGGCCCCTCGGAAAGTTCGGACATCCATGATACTGGAGAAGTGCCTTGCGTCGATCGCAATATGGTCAATCTGGTTGACGGTTGATTGATCGGGAGATCTCCATGTCCCTTTGTGGATATTGAGATGCGGGAACTGTGTACTAGCTACCACAACGTGTCGCCCCGCAGCAAAGTCGATCAGCCTGAATCCGTTATCGGAGGTCGTGTCGTGCAGGCTATGCTTTCCGACAGTACGACCAAAGATGCCCTCCCTTCCTAGCTTGGCATTAAAATCGCCTAGGACAATCTTAATGTCGTAGCTAGGGCACTGCTCATAAGTTTTGTCCAGGAGCTCGTAGAACATATCTTTGGTCTCGTCATCTTTCTCCTCTGTGGGGGCATGTGAGCATATCAGGCTAATGTTGGCGAATTTAGCCTTGATGCGGATCGTCGCGAGGCGCTCGCTTACAGGGTTGAAGCTCAAGACTTTTTGCCTAAGTCTGCCTCCAACAACGAAACCACATCCAAATAGGCGCTGTCTTTGATGCCGATAGCAGTCGCCGTAGTAGATGTCGCAGTTTTTCATCCTTCTTTTGCCCGGCCCGTCCCACCGCATTTCTTGGATGGCAGTTATGTCTGCCTTGCAGTCGTTAAGGGCCTCCGCTAGTTGCTCGGCTGCACGTGGTCTGTTAAGGGACCTCACATTCCACGTGCAGATCCGGAGCTCGTTGTCCTTTTCTCGTTTGCATTGGTCGTCAACAGTAAATCCGTCCGAATCCGAGGCTTGTTTCTGCTTCGTAACTGGTGTTTCTTTACGTGGCCGGGAAGTCACCCCGACGGCTCCTTTGCTTAGCTCTAAGGACGGAGAGCCGGATAGCCCGCTCCTTATAGGCCTGAGCTCCGAATACGTCGTAGTAGCCCATATAAGGTGTTCACTAAGTAGTTCGGCCTGACTGGAACTATGGACGCCACCGTTGATTCCATCTGGGGAATTCCTCCGCTGCCGTCCGGATGCAAGGAGAAGTGCCTTAAAGGGAACACTCTTCCCCCCCTCTCTCGTCTGCTACCCCCAACAACCTTCCAAAGGGGTTGGAACCCAATCTCCAGTTGAGGTACTAGGCACCCGGTGTTCACCACGGGGAGGTGAGAGTAGGAGTTGATAGACAGAGGTGGGTTTAGAAAACCTGTGGATGCTTGTATCCTCTTGAGTGCACTTGTCTATCCTTTGACCACCATGAAACGATATAACCCAAAATTAAAAAAAAAACGAAATGTAAAATATGTTGTTGGAATTTAAGTCCACAAAGTCGAATGTGGACCATTTAGATCAACATAAAACAACAGCTTCAACATGAATATCTATCATTATTTTGCAGCGTGCACAGCAAATCTCATTGCATTTAACTTTTTTTGACGGGAACAACCACATCCACGTCAACAGTAGCATCATGCGTTCTGCTCATCCCTTTTTTGTCTCTCCCCAATTGCCACTAAAAGGTGCGCTTGTTTTGTTTCGCCAGAAAACGCACAGAATATAATAATAAGCAGGAAATCCCTGCTTAGTTGCGACCAGTCAAGGCTCCTTTCTAAGCGAAGCTGTAAGTCTGTACTTCTCTTGGTATCTGAGCAGATTCGTAGTGCTCCTGATGAGAAGGAAATGACATGTCTAACGCTGCTGGACTTTTCGAAGGCTTTCGACACTGTTAACCATTACTTGCTTCATCTTAAACTTATTAGGGAATTTTGGTTCTCGATGAGCTCGGCTAAGCTTATCAAATCGTATCTTTCAGACAGATCCCAATCTATTGTAATCGATAGGAAAACTTCTAGCTTTCTTCTTGTGCCCGCTGGAGTTCCGCAAGGATCTATATTGGGACCTTGACTTTTTCTCATGTACGTAAATGAGCGACCATCCGTTGTAAAACATTGTAAGGTCCATATGTTCGCTTATGACCTGCAGTTGCATATTTCTTGTCCTATTAGGAATGCTGATCACTATGTAAAGAAAACGAATGAAGATCTTGAGAGTATTCGTGCTTGGTCCGGTAGAAACGGTCTCAATTTGAACTCTTCTAAGTCACAAGCTATGGCCATATTTCGATCCAAACTCGACTCAGCCACTCTGCCGCCTGTCACCATGGGCAACACAGTGATCGGATATGTTGACACTGCACGGAAACTGGGCCTAACATTCAACAACACTTTAACTTGGTCCGACCACGTTGACTTAGCAGTAGGAAAAATGTATGAGAGCCTCCGCTACCTCTGGCGAACTGCTAAAGACTAAAATTATGCTCGAAAAGACTTTGCTTCTCCCAGTTCTCCTCTATGGCTGCGAAATTTTTTGCAATCCTGATTCTCGCAGTAGAAGAAAATTGAATGTTGCCTTCAACTCCATCGCCCGCTTCGTTTTTAATTTGGGACGTTTCGATCACATCTCGGAGCATGCAAAGCAAATTGTTGGTTGTACATTTAATAACTTTCTCAAATACTAGGCATTCACATGTCTTCACGAAATTATGGCATCTGCGCAACCTGATTATTTATTTGCTAGACTCATATTTGCTCGATCCATTAGGTCACATATTTTTAAACAACCAAGATATTCCTGTCTAACTTCTGAAAGCCAGTTTTTCGTCTACGCAACTCGCCTATGGAATTCCCTACCAATTGATGTTAGAAGAATTGGATATGCAAGACAATTTAAAGCTTTGTTATTGAAACACTTGGCCAGTGGACACGCGTAGAGTTTTATATAATATTATCTTTAAGTTTCTTGTTATCATTATTTTATTATTTATCTTCACGCTAGTCCCTTTCTTTAGTATTAACTTCTTTCGCATCATGTTTAAGCCTTATTTGTTTGCTTCAAGATGTTATAAGATATTATCTTAATGTGTTAGTTTACTCATCCAAATAAATTGAAATTGAAATCGAAATTGAATACGTCGAATTCTGTACGGTTTGATTTAGGAAATATTGCGTGTAATTCGTGATTTAAATGGGGTTCATGGATGATTTGTCTTAATCGCGGATTAGTGCCCGGTGGAAACATTAATTTTAGAAAAACTTGTATTAAGCCTACGTATTTAAGGGGTCAAATCAAAATCAAATACAAAAAAATAAAAAAAAATGGAGGAAACTCGAAAATAAGTGAGAAAAATTGTGTTGTACCATCATTTATCTTAAAAAGTTGTATAGACAAAAAGTAGAAACACGAAACATACACTCCATTAATAATGAATCTTTTTAATAAAATTTAAATCTTTATAATAAGAATATTTGAGAAATAAATAATGGAAATATGCCTTTTAAGCCTTTGTCAATATTTTTAGGATGTTACAAAGGCATACTTATAAGTTGTTTAACAATCACACCAGCGCATTCTGATTTTATTGTTGATCAAGTTGATTTTTAAGTACAGTTTACACTATCTTTCGTTTGTTGTCTTTAAGTTTTGCTCCTCTAAGCTTTAGAGTCAGTTATTGCCTTCCTAGGTGTATGTGGAGATTGCTTTACACCAACTTTTGAAGTTATCTAAATTGTTTTTATCATTAGACCAATTGGTCTGGCTTTCATAAGCGTAAACGTTCTTCAGAACTCTGACACAATTGCGTCAATGAATACAGATACCCCTTACAAAGATGGAATTTTAAATTTTAAATTTCTTATAACTTCCATCATAAAAGTTTGCAACTTGGTTATTTATTTGCAAAAATAATAACCATCCCACGACCGTCTTATACTGCAACTCCCACGACGACATTGATGCATATTAGCTTTTGCGGACTCTCCTATCTTGCGAAAAAACTTTTGATCAGTGAAATAATTTACAAATTACAAAAGCCGTAGGTACTTTGCCAATTTATTAGTGCCACTTCGTCCTTTTTGTCACCATCACAGCCGCCCTTGTATAATATTATATTTTGGTAGGAAACTCTTTGCCAACTCAATTAAATCATACACTCCGCTCAAGGAGACGTCAAGTTATCTCTGTTGAAAGTGAACGTCACTGGCACCTTATTTCTTATCTCAATTTCGTCGGAAGGCACCAACACCGAACTCTGCTAAGGCAGCCGGTTTCTAGGAATCTGTGTGGCATGGGTGTGGGGGTTAATGTCTCAGAAGAGTGCCAGGCGGGCTTCACTTGCAAAACATTATGTGGGGCGTAATAAAGCGTGTAATGTGTACTCGTATATATGTGCCCCCTAAAACGGTTTCCCTCATTTAACCCACATCTGTCTGAGGGTGGTAAAAAAGGGTATAGATACCCTACATAATATGAGTTTGAATCAAAATGCGGGTGTTTCGTTTGAAAACGAATTATTTTTAAATATTTTTCCAATGCACTTGACAGAGTAAGCAGCAAAGAGATTTATGTAAGCTTGCGGGTATGCATGCGGATGTTCATATGAATCCATACATATTAAGCTCCCGGCGGATATTACATGAATGGTGGGTACGTTACGTACCATACCGCCCTGGGACCTAAGGAAGGTATGGTGCGTATCATTATATTTGTTGGAAGCATCTCTTCCTGGTGGTATCTTTATTAATTCTCTCTACAGATGGATAAAGAAATTAAGATTGTGTTTGTCAGCTGGCACTGATTGAAATACGGGTAGCTTTTGGGATCAAAGTAGACGTGTTTTGAATATCTTGTGCAGATTTATTTAAATGGATTTCTTCGAATCCGAGGTGTTTTGTAAAAACAGAAATTCATCTCACAATATGGGGGCATATTTTAAAGGGCAAGCAGCCAAGCTATACAACAGGGAATAACAGCGTGTTTCGAATAATTGATCACAATCTGCAGGGATTGTATTTTAAGAATTACAAACATCCGTGTGTCACCGCTCCACCGCTCCGGCTGAATTTGATATGAGGAAAAAAAAGTGCATGTCCTTAAAGTAATTTAAGGCTTTTACACAATTCGTGGAGATTCCTATAGGAACGCGTTTTATAATAGAAAAATTCATGAGCCAACTAGTTTTTAATTTAAGTTGGTCTGCTTATAAGCTTCCAAGTAAAAATATTCCGATAATTTTTTTTAGGCTCTCTGTCTACTTATTCCAGTTTTTTCAAAATGTGGAGATATGCCTTATTAAACGGACGCTTTTCTTGGAATGTTTCACCCTCGTCACTTTGAACTTGAGAATATTTTCCTTATTTATTCAAACAATAATGTGTATGTGGGATGGTAAACTTCCTTGAAGGGAATGCTCAAAATGCGTATTTATATACACTCTCCTTAACTTAGATATGGACAGTTGTCTGTTTTGTAGACAGCGGAAAATATTTCTAAGCTTAAGCACTAGGATGAAAGGTCTAAATTTAAAACAACTTAAACGAAAGAAAATGTTGGCTGTGGGAATATTTCTTGGATTTATATCGAAAAAAGTTTTTAAGTCTGAGAAGTGAAGTAGAAATAATGTAATTAATCATGGTGGTAGGACAGTCTCACCCATCACAATGACCTCAGAAAACCAACTAGCATCGCATCCCTGTATTTGGTACATTTTCATATCCATTAACACGAGTCTCAACATTTTTCTGCTCATTCAGAGCGGTTTTGAAAAATTCGTAGGTACTCAATACCCTAAAAAAAAAAACATACCCACACGTCAAATAATTGGGGCTCTAGGCAAAAAGGCAACGCACTGCATTATAACATAACCGCAGGAAAACCTATCAAGAATTATTTGAAATTTTCGGGAAACCTAAAGCAAGGCTTGAAGATTTTCTTCTGAAACAAAAAGATTTCAAAATGTCGCTGTACAGTTCGATGTTATATATATATACGGGACCTTAAATCGTCCGAAGAATTTTCCTCTCGAAGCAGTCTAAAGTGTTTTCATCCGCCTTTGACCGGGTCCATGCTTCTGCACCGTAAAGCAGGACTGGGATGATGAGAGACTTATACATGGACACTTTAGTTGCTCGAGAGAAGGTTTTGCTACCCAATTGTCTTCTTAGTTCAAAGGAACAGCGTTTGGCAAGAGTTATCCTTCGTTTGATTTCAGCGCTGGTGTCATTGTCTGAATTGATAGCGGAACCCAGGTAGGCAAAGCCCCTAACTACCTTAAAGTTTTAGCTGCCTATGGTGATGTTTTATCCAAGACGTCGGTGTTGGGTGTCTTTTCTTGATGACAGCATATACTAGCCCTCGTTGACTGCTAAATGCATATTTGCCGCTTCCGTCCCAAT
This sequence comes from Neoascia interrupta, assembly GCA_947623515.1. Lineage (NCBI taxonomy): Eukaryota > Metazoa > Arthropoda > Insecta > Diptera > Syrphidae > Neoascia > Neoascia interrupta. The sequence goes on from OX392462.1 coordinate 178,832,835, forward strand.
ACTCACGAAAGCTTCGCTGACATCATGCTTTGCTCTTCTGATTATCAATGTCGTCTGCGTATGCGAGTATTTGAACGGATTTTTGAAAGGTTGTGGTTCTGGTATTGGCGCGGGAGTTCTGCACAATTCTCTCAAGTATGATGTTAAAGAAGTCGCATGACAGCGCGTCGTCTTGTCTAAATCCTTTTTTGACATCAAAGGGGTGAGGTCATTGCCGACCTTGCCGGAACAGCGTAAATTTTCCATCGTCATCCTGCACAGACTGGCGAGTTTGGAAAGGATGCTAGAACTAGACATATTGCGCTATAAAGCTCGTTTTAATAGATGCTGCCATACACGGCTTTGAAATCGATGAAAAGGTGGTGTGTATCGATTTGGCATTCCTGGGTTTTCTCCAAAATCTGCCGCAGTGTGAATATTTGATTGATGGTGGACTTTCCTAGCCTAAAGCCACACTGATATGTGCCTATCAGATTATTTACAAACGGCTTCAGGCGTTCACACAGTACAGCAGAAAAGGTCTTGTATACGATGTTAGGAAGACTGATGCCTCTGTAGTTGGCACAACTCAGAGGGTCTCCTTTCTGCAGGATTGGGCAAACAATGCTGAGGTTCCATTCGTCGGGCATGCTTTCTTCCGACCATATCTTACAGATGAGCTGGTTCATGCGCCTAACCAGCTCTAACCAGCTCATCGACAGATTTAAAAAGTTCGGCAGCTAGGCAGTCTGCTCCGGCTGCTTTGTTGCACTTGAGCTTAGACACAGCTGCTTTTACCTCCTCCAGGTCGGGTGGGTGGTATCGTTCGTATGCTTCGTCGGCAACGTCTTCGCCTCGGTTGAATGGTTCGTTCTGCCTGACAGCGGTGCTTGGTTCGTCTTCGCCGTTATACAGTCTGCAGAAGTGGTCTTACAAAATCATCAGCACCGACTGCGATTCTACAACGATGTTCCTTTAATGGTCCTTATTGGCTTCAGTTCGAAGTTTATGCCCTTGTCCGGACTTTTTGATCCTCTGGTAAAACTGTCCAACCTCATTCCTGTTGTTACATCCCTCTATCTCTTCAACCGAGTGCTTCTCGTGCTCTCTCTTTTTCCTTCGGAGAAGCCGGTGTTCCTCTCTCCTTCTCTGCTCGTAGAGCTCGCGAGCAGCTCTAGTCCTTCTGTGCAGAGCCGCTTTGTATGTTTCCTGTTGAGCTGCATGTGCTTGCCGTCATTCATTGTCAAACCAGGGGTTTCGTTGTGGTGGCCGTGTGAAAACTAAGCACTTAAGAGGCGAAGTCCCTCATGGCGTTTTGGCAATGCTGCCACTGACTATTGGTATTCCATACCATTGGGCAAAAACCATCTTGATATGATGTCAATATCGGAAAAGAAGCAAACATATGCGACCTTTCTATTTCAATATGCATGGGGCTCGGACGTTTATTTAAGAACGAGTATGAATGACTTAGAGTACTGTCATCTGGCGGTTAAAAAGTCATTAATGAAGATTAAGAAAAGTTTTGGAGAACAGAACCCTGGGTCACACCAGCATTCATGGAATGAATATCAGATTTGAATCCGTCCAAAACCAGGCAATAAGTACCGTATTGATTTTGTACGCACTGGGTTTTGGTAGCAGGGCCTGATGCCAAACTCGATCAAATGCCTTTGAAATATTTAGTGCGATTGCCTTGCTTTCACCCAGTAAATGCAAGGAGCGATTCTATTCTTCGGTCAGCTAAGCAATCAAATCACCAATGGGTCGCTTGCAAACGCCATATTGATTATCACTAAGAAGCTTCCACGATTCAAGGTTCACGGTTAATTAATGTTTCCATTACCTTCGAAAGCAATGATTTTAGTGCAATAAGACGGTAATTGGAAGCTGAAGAAGAGTCGTATTTTTTCTGAAAGGGATAAACAAAAGCTGTTTTCCAATTGCGTGGAAAGAAATCAGAAGAGAGGACTGAAAGAAAAGTTTGCGTAGTGGCGTAGCCAGCATTGCGGCATACCTCTTCAGAACTATTGCGGGAATACCATCAGGTCCGCCGGATTTATGGACGTTGAGATTTTTTAAAAGTGCAGTCACTCAACTAGTGCGAAAGTGACGCATTGAGAATATAACAGACACTCAAGATCAGGTGGTGACATGTTGCACCCAGGAAGCATAGAATTGGCAGCGAAGTGGGCTGCAAGCAGATTGGTTTGGGCTGCAAGCAGTAGGCGTGCCAATTAATTTTTTTGATGTTTTTGACAAATGACCAAACATTTTTGCTACCTTCAAGACTTGGAAAAGACCTAAGACCGGGTTCCTCGGGATAAACTCTGGAGAGTTTTGCAGGACTATGCACTGAGTGGGCCTCTTCTGAGAGCCATTCAGTCTTTGTATAGGAACTGCAGAAGCTGTGTTCGGAGAAATGACGTCAAATCCCAACCTTTTGATGTATGCCGTGGGTGCATTCAATTGTCTCTCCTTTTCATAGCATATATAGACTGGATGGTGAACCGCAGTCTTTGTGAGGAATCTTTCGAAATGGCTCTTCGCAGATGATTTATCTGTCTTGGCATCATCCGAGGAGAAACGTCAGTGATCACTGGATGGGTTTGCGGCCAGAATGTGGCGAAGCTTGGATGAAGGTAAACGTGAGCAAATCCGAAGTGATGGTTGTTTCCCGAACTCCATGGCAGTGTTGTCTGCACATTAATGGAGTCCCATTGAAACAGGTAAGGAAGTTGAAGTATCTCGGGGCCTTTTTGACGAAATATGGAAAGAGTGATGCTGAGTTATCCTGTAGGATTGCCCAAGCTGCAGCGATCGTAAAAGAACTGCGCCGGCCGGTCATCAGAAAAGCAGAGCTTAGACTGAAATCAAAGATCTCAGTTTTCGAATCAGTGTTCTTTCCAACCCCCGTCTATGGTCATCAAATTTGGGTAGTGACTGCCGAAATGAGATTTTTGAAGCGCGCTGCTGGTGTTACTCTTAGGGATAGAGTGAGAAACGTCAGTATTCGTGGAAATCTCAATGTTGAACTGCTACTTTTCCGAGTGGAACGATCAATTCTTCGATGGTTTGGACACGTTGTTCGCATGCCCCCCGACAGACTTTCTAGACAAGATATGTTAGCCGAAATGCAAGCGCGTCGCCCGCCTGATAGGCCAAGAAACAGGTGGTGGGATCAGGTTAAGAACATCTCCGATACCTGTCTTGGGATCGCGCCTGTGTCTCTTGAGTTGGTGGCGGAAGATCGGGAAAGGTGGAGGGACCATTTAGCCATCCTCGCTTCGTGACCCTTCTAAGGCTAAGCGGTCAAGGTAAATGATGATGATGAATGACCTTTAAGACTTTAAGACCTCTTAGTTCGAATTTGAACTTAGCAGAATTAGAACTTTGATCAAAGCATTGCGATCGGTTCGCACTTGTCTATATTTATTTGTGTTGTCCTCCGTCGTTTTGACCTTATATGCCCGAAAACTCATTTCCTCTAATTAAATAGCCTCCCTGCAGCTCAAGTAGTCGCACCACGAACTTTCTTTTGGTCTGAAACTTTTAACCTGTTCGGTATAAAAGATTACCGGCGAGCACTGGATGGAGTTTTGGGTTCGATTCCAAAACCATCCAACCATCCATTTTTTTCAACATGTCTTTTTAAGCAAATTATAAAAACTGTAAATGGCAAATAAGCCGAACTAGGCCTTGATTTCAGCCAATTGAAAATATAGAGCTTTAAAAGTATGGCGACTGTCTAAGTGCACAGTAAATTGTTTCAAGAGCCTGAAAAATAAAACTACGAATTCTGCCATTTCCTGATGGAAAGCGATTATGGTATGGCAATTTTACTTTTCTTTCCACTATCTACTTTGTCTGCCAGAAATACCTGTCTACTGATGAGCCTGAAGACCATTATAGCTACCTACTCTAGATGTAGGTCTACTGTACATTTGTCTACATTTGCTTGAGCTTTGAGATTTCTACTTATCTACTGCCAACTAATAACGTAGCTGCCTACTTAAAAAAATTGATTATACGTATCTATTGTGACTGACGTGTATATCCTTTTTCCCATTAATTAGTTTTGTTAATGAAGTCGAATATTTTAAGTCTCTTTGATTTGACATTTTTGCAACACTACATTGAACTTTCGAATCAACTGAAAAAAAAAAATAAATTGCTTCCACACAGAAACCCTCTGCTTTTTCCAAAACACGAATAAAACATCTTTTACCACTCACACCCCCTTCCCTTTTTCATGTTGTTGGTTTTATTTTTACAACCCGAAATATTTGTTATCCTTCACAAGCAGTGGAGCATTTGCACGTACAGTTCCTACCCACGTGTAAATGCAAATACAATCACGTTTACTTGTCCAGCGCTGATGAAGACTGAAGTTTAATCCATAATCTAAATAAAAACCAGCATGTCCTGTCCATTCGTTTTGCAGACAGAAGAATAAAACAAAATTGAATTGGCATGCCCGGATACAAATAAATGAAAATCAATCACTTACCCAATCGATTAAGCAATTGCTTAATTGAATGATTTTTTCACACTGGAAACAGATGACTTTCACGCCCATGGTTCTCATATCAATGCACAAGAGGCTAAAGTTTTGCGCTGGACCTTCTCCTGTAATTATTCTACCATTTCATCAAACCAAAAAAAAGCAATTACTTTCTAGCCACAGAATAAAAAGAAATTTAATTAAATTTCACGCTTCAACCAAGTGAAAATAATCGCCATTTTCCTGCCTGCGGAGCCGCTCCTCTATTAACATTTTATTAAATTCCCCGCACTCACGCATACAAACAAAAGAATTCGACCAAATCCATTGACTTTACTCTACGTCTATACTATGTACAATAAAATGAAACAAAATCGGCAACCAGCTGTTGCTGCCGCCTCTCTATTGAATAAACGTTGTAACATTTACTGAAATGGAACCGAACGAAAATTTCCTTTTTCAATAATTGAAAAATTCACCCTTAATCCCTGTACACATACAGGACAAACACAACCAAACACGATGAGAAGAAGCAAAACAAAAACAAAAATGTACAAGAGCGTGAGGAGGTCCTTGATGTTGTTGAATCGAGAGATAAAGGCCAAAACCACACGAAAAGCCTGCCAAAATGAAAACAAACAAAAGCTATTCGTAGCGAAAACAGAGGAGTGTTTCATTCGCTTTGTCGTGCTCGGTCATCAAACTCTTCGGCCCATTCCATTACCATAATTGGCATTACCTGCCCCATAGCACCGTATATTGGTCACATTTATGTAGGTAACATCACCCGGCCGCAAGCCACAAGCCATATGCCGGCTCTTGCGCCCCAAAATCCGATTGTTTTGTCATAAAAAGCTGAAATGAAATTTGAAACGGAGTAGCTTCAAAGTTCTTTTTACCTGTGGCTATAAGTTAGAAGTTTTTTTTTTCAAACACGAACTTATGCGCCTTCCTTGTATTCATTCATTTTTGTTTAATCGTTGGTAATCAAAAACATCGGTGACATTTTGCTAAATCGACTGTCACATTCTTTTGAAATGCATTGATATGGCAACTTTTTAGTAAAGGCCATAAATCAAACTACTTTGGGGTCGATTTCAAACTCATGGAATGGGGTTAATACCTAACTTATGTTCGAGAAGGATAATGCAATTTCTTTTAGTCCAGGTGAAGAGAGAAGGTAGACTTGATTTAAGACTTCAAGAAAACTTTTTAGAAACAATAGATGGTGGCCTCTCTTAAGTTCGGATAGTAATTACGCCTTGCAGCATGAGTGCGCGATGACAAATAGAGTAGAAACAATGGCCGCAGCCGCATATCAGGCAAACACAGCAATACCTTACCTTTTTGCTCAGCTTTTTTTTTGTAAATATCGTACAGCCTCTACAACGCTAAATTGGATCCACTTTCAACTTTTGCGTACGGTTGACAACTTCATTCATTGTGTATTGTGTTGTCAGTAGTGTTGTTTGCAGGGAGAAAGGATGATTATTTTTGTTTATAACCTGAACATTTACAGGTCAATGTGGAGTAGAATTTTTACGTGCAGCTCATGGATTTTTTTGTTTTTATTTTATTTATTAATATTTTATTTTTATTTAATCGGGAGATTAAAATTTTATGAGAAATTTTAACCAGTGGGATCATAGTCCGCATTTTCTTGGAAATTAATTTTTTTGTAAGTTACAAAAAAGGGCTTAGAACTGAATAAAACAAGTTAATTTACATCGTTTAGGATGTTGCACGAAAATAGCAGAACTTTTTAAACGCCAAGTGTCGAAGTAAAAAAAAAAATAAATAAATAGAGTGGCGCAACAGCTCGAGGTGAACCAGGGCCAACTTCTCAACAATGTATGCTGGTGTGTTAATTTCTTTACATACAAGGGGACCTACAATTTTTTGCCGAATCCGAACGGCACTTTGAGAAGTTTTTCAAGACAATTAATACTCTCGGAGGGCTTGTCAAACCCTCGCGGAGGTGGGGACCGTGAAAAAGAACAAGTCTTTTTTTTTCAGGTGACGATGGCAGGATTCGAACCCAGACCTCCGGCGTAGTAAGCACACACACTAACCACTACGCCACGGCACCCCACGAAGTAAAAAAGTAGGTTTAAATTGTTGGCGGTCAAATTGTAAATAAACCAGGGAGTAAGTGCTAGAGTGTGTACGCAGAAGTTACAGTCCGTAAAACCGACCGTTGAATACCCCATCCTGTCCCACATTGTAAAATGCCGATGGAATATTTATTTTTTGACATTTTATAAGTAATGCAAACTTCGAAAATAATTATAAGATATTTCCACAGATATTTCCAAGTTACACTTGATAATCACAGATATTTTTTGGTTCAAATTCAATATTTTTGAAAAATCGGCCCCTAAAAGGGGCGTGGCTTCAAACTTTATATAAACGAAATCTGAACTGAAGCCTCGTTTACATAACCTGCTACTTTTGTTGTTTCATGCTTTCCTAAATTAGGCTCAAGGCCAGTCGAAATTAAGTTTTTCTGGAAAAATTTAGGTTTTTCTTCAATTCTGCCTCCAAATGTGGGCGTGGCCCAAAGCCTTGTATAAACAAAATTTAGAACTAAACGTCTACATAAAATTTTAAGCAATTTTTTTTAATTTTAAGCAAAAAAATTGAGTGTCTTTTTTGTGTCTTACATATATTAGGAGATGCTAAATGTCAAATTTAAGCCTTTGAGAACGTCTTACAGTTTTGCAAACTCTGGAGGTAGTTGCACATTTAGACCGATTGTGGGCGTGTCTTTGGGCGGATTTCTAAAATGTTGACACTTGTTCTGCTTCGCATGGCGTGGACCTTACGTCATAGCACTCTAGCTCAACACTGAAGGCTTAAAAACATGTGACATACACACGGACGGACGGACGGACGCACATGGCTCATTCGATTCAGAATTTGGTCTCGATCATATGCCCTTAGGGTCTTGGGGGTCTACCATTATAATTTCACCGTGTTACAAACTATGTGACAAACTTAATATACCTCCTATCCTATGGGTTTGGGTATAAAAAGCAAATCACTTTAATTATTACGAATTTGCTTTTTATGTTCACACTTATGTTTTGATAGAGACTCGTTTCTAAAAATATTCTATTCTGTCCATTCTTTTGAAAATTATAAAAAACCTACACAAAAAAATAAACGTAAAATATGAATAAATCCGTGAGGTTTTTTTTAAGGCTTAGGGTACAATAATTGCTTTATATGCACATATAAAATAGTTGCTAATGTTTGAGACTTTATGTTTATACCCAAGCGAGGGTATATTAATTTTAATGCATAGTTTGTAAAACAGTCAAATAATCATCGTAGACCCTTAAGACTTTTTAGAGAAATGATTGAGACCGAGAGGTGAATCGATTAAGCCATGTCCGTCCGTCCGTCCTTCCGCCTGAATGTGTGAAGGTTTTAGGTCTTTCAAGTTTCTAAGTTTTTCAAAAACTAAAATCAAGCCAGAGAGCTGAAAACTGGTACCCTGCTTGGATCTTTTGTTGCACAGATAAAGTGTAAAAATGGGCTCAATCGGTCAACGGCCACGCCCACTACTGGCCTCAATGTGAGATAACCTCTATTTCACATTTTCTTTCAAAATGCTGTTTTGGTCAAGTTAAACATGGCGTAGGAGTTCGAATTTTGGTACTGATCAATATTGGCCTAAGACCTTTAACAAGACATAAATTGGATCGCCCACAATATCGACCATGCCCACTTTTAACATGTTAGATCCTTCAAAAGCCAATTTCTCGGAAAATTTACTCCAAATGGAAAAAAAATTGTATGCTAAGTTCGCTCCATACACAATTTTTAGCTTAGCCTCATTTTAAGGGGCGTGTTTGGGAAAAAGAGGTTTTTTCTGAAATAATTTTCGCTTTTACCGTATTTTCTCATGATTCTTGAACGAAATTACACTTCATTGATTTTAATTTTCAGCCCATGACCACTTATATGGGCGTGGCCTATACAAATAATATATGAATTCGGGCCGAAAAACTTTAAGATTTGGTGTTACGCAGTATATAGGGTCGGGAATATAAAGGTTTGTCACAGACGAACTTTTACACTTACTCACTTTTTTAGTCTACTTATCTTAGGCGATTTAAAGCACAGGTTCTAAATTATTTATCGATCGAAACACAGGCTGACAAAGACGTTTTTTTATTTTTATTATGCTTAAAAAATTAAAAAAAAAATTAGCGAATGGGGTTTTCGTTTTCAAAATTTTAACAAATTTTTGGATCCTAATCAAGTGGCTTGGGCTTGCGTAAAATTTAATTAGTAAGGTAAAAACAGATCAGAAGTTTTAGGCATTTTATTGCCCTAGCGTTTTAGTAAAGCAACTTAAATGATTTTAAGCATCTCGAAAACCATGCAATAAGGTTTGAACCTCGAGAGATTGTCTATGTCTGAGATCTTTTTTCGAAATTGTAGACATTAACGTTAACGAGATTGTGTGGGGGATATGCGTTTTTATACCTGATCCAGGGTATATTAAGTTTGATGTAAAGTTTGAAACGCTGTGAAATTATCGCCGAGACCCCTAAGACTTTTTAGAGATATAAATGGGACCGACAGGAAAATCGATTAAGCAATGTCCGTCCGTATGTTAACAACTATTAGGCCTTAAAATTTAAGATAGAGAGCTGAAGTTTGGTGAAATGGCTGGAAGTTCAGCCCTTCAGATCAAGTTTGAAAATTAGCTGAATCCTCCCACAGATGCGCCCAGTACAGGCCTGTATGTGCGACCATCTCTAATTGAAAAAAAAAATCTTTTTCCAAATTTTATCTATGTTACTATAGCGCTAGCGCATTCATTCTTGGTATGTAACATTACCTTGTAATTGTCTTTGAAGTGGCCAAAAAATTTTAGTCTTTTCATTAACACGCCCATTTTTTTAAGGGAATTTAGCTTAAAATGACTGTCTTTCAATAAATATAATATGAAATTCAACAAAAAATTATATGACAAAAGTTGTAGATATGAGACTTTTGAAGTATGTGCCTCGGTCCACTTTTGTGGGCATGGCGTTAAAAAAAGTGATTTTTTTAGTTAAAAAGGAGGAGTCTTAAGCCAAAATGTATGCAACCACCTAGAATAAAGCATTCAACAATTATATTTTCATATCCCCACCATTTTTTGGAGGCGTGGCAGTTTCCTTTTTGTTATGGTCGGGTTTTTTGCAATCCGTCGTAGGTGGACTGAAGCTTTGCTTCACTTTCCCACTTGTTTTTGCTTTGACTTCCAATAACTATGCGCTGCAGCATCAATGGCTATTTTTCCCCATTGCTTTGGGTTTTTTGATTAACGGTAATAAATGCGGGATTTTTTATTTGCTAGAAACGCCTAAAATTTTTGAAAGATATCAAAAATTTTAGATTTTCTTTTTAGACGTTTTATAAACAAACCAAAATTCATTACAATCGGTATTACCGTTAAGGTATCAGATTTTTTTGCTAAATAATTTTTTAAATGTTCTCCAGGCTTTTGAGCTAAGTCTCAGAATTAAAAATTACAAACGTTTTCGTGAAAGTTACCAATAATTCTAGATATGTATTATTTTTTTTTTCAGATCGTTCAGGAGATAGTGATGGGGACAAAAATTTTTTCACTAATTTTTATTTCAAAAATACGTTCAAGATTTTAGTCTTTGCTTAAGCTTTTATTGCTTTTTTTGTTTGCCCAATATTGGCTTTTGAATAGCGTAATTAAAAACGGGCACATATTTCATTTTGTGGGGTGCCGTGGCGTAGTGGTTAGTGTGTGTGCTTACTACGCCGGAGGTCTGGGTTCGAATCCTGCCATCGTCACCTGAAAAAAAAGACTTGTTCTTTTTCACGGTCCCCACCTCCGCGAGGGTTTGACAAGCCCTCCGAGAGTATTAATTGTCTTGAAAACCTTCTCAAAGTGCCGTTCGGATTCGGCAAAAAATTGTAGGTCCCCTTGTATGTAAAGAAATCAACACACCAGCATACATTGTTGAGAAGTTGGCCCTGATTCACCTCGAGCTGTTGCGCCACTCTATTTATTTATTTTATTTTACATATTTCATTTTCCTTATTTCTCAAAAACTTTTCAATATTTTGTAAAAATCTGATTTTACTATGAAAGTTCAACATTTGCTCAGTGTACGTTTGGATTTTCTTCCTTCTGGCTATAAAACTTTTTGGCATAAGTGCCAAAGCACCTTATGCCAAAAGGTCTTTTTAACCATCAAAATTCAAACTGTCTAATGAAACCGTTATGTGTGTATAAGAAACTTTGTCCTCTTATTTTTATTCGTTTTCTTACGGACTTAAAAAGCGTACCAAATTTCATCTTTCTGCGACTCACCGTTCCAAAGTTACAGGTGCGGACGGCAATGAACTGATCCTAATCCTAAGAAGTCTTTTTTCCGTTTCCCTGATGCGGACCGCTAAAAATTATTAGTTTTGGCTGTCTTCGGTTTTGCACCAAATTTTGTGAATTTGTGTTTCGTCACCAAACGAAAAGGTTTTTTTTTTAATTTCCTGTTCCAAAGCCGGAAGCGCTTTATTGTTTTGCTCCTCATGTGCGTTGATTTTAAACGTACTCAAGTTTTGGAAAAGCATGATAAAGTCTATAAACGTACCCACGCGGCAACGCCACATCGCACTTCGGGCTTTATGCTCAAGGCAGTATTATAAAACCATAATACGGGACTTGAATAAGCTAAAGGCTGCTTTTACAAATGTCCCGTTATAGCGACCGTAAAGGCATTTTGTGGGATTTCTTTGGGCTAGGCTATTCCTAATTAGGTGAAAAATTCGATGCGGAAATTTGACAGCTGGTGAAAAACTTAGAAATCTCGTACAATTTTCGAATCATTTAGTTCCAATTTAGGCTTATCCCACTTAAGCCTATTATTGTTGCGCCCTCAGCTTTCTAACAGAGAACAGAGAACCACAAGAGTTAGTAGATTGGCTGTAGTAAAAGAGGCTACAGGTGGGAAAACTTTAAGCGGGATTCACAAACAGGTCTTGGCTCTGCCTCATTCTATTTGTACGCGATCAGCTATACAATTTCAATGTTTTCTAACAAAAAGCAGCTTTGGCTTCATCTTTTCGCTTGGCAATCGTAAGGAGAACACGTAATGTTACGCAAAATGTGACTACAAAGCCCACTTCTTATTGAAATTTACTGAGCATTTGCTTTCTCTAGCAGCTCTTTTATATCTGAGATATTTGCAATACGTTCAGGAAAGCACTAGTAGAACATGTATTTTTCTCTTCTCGGAAAGAAGAGAAACTTCAATTGCATTGGTTTCTTCAATTGCATTGGTTTCTTAAAGACGTGATTTGTTGCTGAGTAGTTGGTCCTAAAACCGAATTGATGATCCGGGATCAAGAATATTTCAGCATATTTCAAATTTTTATATTTTAAAAAGCAGAAATTTCTGCTTAAACGAAAAGGAAAAGACACAAAAAACTTCTACTTTCCAAAAAATTCTACATTATCAGCAGAAGCTATATGGTCCAACAGGATATTTTTCCCCGACCTTCGACTCATTCTTCTGCAACCAGACTGAATTGTACTTTCAGCGACTTGACAGCGGATTTCTATTCATTTGAGCATATAATGGTCTGCCTAAATTAAATTTGCAATTCCTGATATTGGCCTCAACTCTGTTTCGATTTTCCAATATTATCCTTCCAATGTTAGGTTTCTAATATGATCGGCAGATGAAGTGGAGGTGGATATGAACTGTTTATTTTTTAAATAAAATCTTATCACGTCAATGGGCGATCTGTCAGAGCTATACATCGGTTAACATTTGGACATTAGTATTGTGAAATATTGTGCTGAAATAACTATTTCGAAGAAACGGATACCCGATACCGGATATGATTTGACAGACCAAGTCAATTAAGCGAAAGGGGTCAAATGCCAGGAACCTTTTTGTTAGCGAAATCTTTATAGGACCGTGGAGACCTGCCAATTTTCCAAAGTTTCTGAACCATTTCTTGACATCATCTGCACATCCTCTGCAAGTCATCAATCAACAAAATTAAGTGTGCAGTGCTTTGACATATTAAACTTTTTTCTGTGTGGTAAAGTAAAGGAAATTGCGTCTATTCCAATTTCCCAACGTTATATCAGAACATCACTTAATCCTAGCTAAAATTAAGGCCATTAACACACTAATTCTTAAAAAAAATTCATCTTTAATTTTGGCAGTTGCCTCAACAGAACCATGGTGGTCACATGCAAACTATTTTGTGTTTCATTCCATTGCCATATGCACCGACCTTCATTAACTAACAAAGGCGTTAAATAATTTTATATTTAATATATGTCAAATTAAGAGACTTCTTCAATCTAGTTGTTGGCTCACCACTTATAATTTCCTTGTCTAAGAATTGCCTATTGCATGTCATTCACAAGGCATTGGTGTTGCTGCAAGATTTTACTACCCAATTTCGATGTCAATGTGAATTTAAAAAGTAAAGGCTCCTGAAATTTAATGTCGCTTCGTAATTCAGTATTTTTTTACGAACAAAAAATGGTTTAACAACCAAAAATAACAGTATTTTTTTTATTCAATGCATCCAAATATATTCTTTAGTTTAGGACACTGAAATTTTAGAAATACGAAAAATATTCAGCGCTTCCTACGATGTATAAACTGTATATACTGGGCCCTGTCGATGCCGAATTTTTTTCCATTGTGTTTCCCAATTCATTAAACTACAAAAAACGAAATTTAATCCTTTTACCAAAAACCCCAACCCACATCAGAAATACGTATAGCTACGCCCGCCCAACCAGAGATATCAGAAGTCGTGTTGAAAAAAAAAAAATTCCAAGACTCTTAAAATATATCCTGGAACTAAGGCACCATAGTCCATGCGGGCACAATTTAAACTGCTTTCCAAGGCCCATATGAGGCTTTGCATTGCATTCTGACGAGTCCACAAAAATATTCAAAAACAATTTTTCACATATGTAACTTATGCAGCTCACCGAATATCCTTTGGTTAAAGTAGGAAGTTCTGACATACCAATAAGCAAAAGTCATCACTTACCTATACCTTAGAATACCTAAAAACATAAACAACAATGCAGAACAATATTTTACCACATGAAGCTGCCACAGAGAAGGGAGGCATAAGAGTATGCAGGCATGCATATATTTATGTTTACAACAGTTTATGTTTTTTCTGGGAATCAATCCGACTATTACGGATGGTAACGGATATCCTTGCTGGTGAACATATAACATTTGGATCTATGATATTTTACGGACTAGCTACGAAGAATGAAAACTTTTGACTTTGGGAAAACATCTTAAATTTGCTTTAATTTGAGGTTTTGTTTGTAGCTCATCTGAGTGGAATGAGCTTTGGGCCCTCGTTAATTTATTCATTAGTTTGCCGAGCTTTGACCTTCGGCTAGGCAGGCATGCTGAATTGCTGAATAGTTTAAGGAAACTTTAAGTATTTAATTTAAATGGAAGAATTGTGTGTAGGTTCGTTTAAAATATTTTCTGTCCGAGCTTGTTATTGCGTTCCATACTGACTCTACATAAGATTTTGTTAAAAAAAAACTTTATGGAACGTAGCTTTTGATCAGTCTTATGAAGTAGTTTTGTAAAGGGCGGACTGATAATGTTTTAGTCTCAACTAATCATTTAAATGATTGTTTTGTGCAAAATTTGATTGTAATAAAAACCTTAAAAAATTACTGAAGCAAAATTCTGAACTTCATTAAGTTTATAGGGTGAGCCAAAATCTGTTGAAACTTGACCTGTGGCAATCATGGGCTTAACAACTTTTCCTCTAAATGAAATAATGTGATCTTCGTATTAAGAATATGCAATTAGTTGACTGAGTGATTTTTGAATTGAAGTTACCCGGCTGGTTTGGAACTCTTCATAATTGCAAAATTTCTGAAGCTTCTTTAGATCAGCAACAAAAAATTTTTTTTTTCGTTTTTGGAGAGGAGCATTCAGTTGACACTACTGGTCTATAAATAAATAAATAGAGTGGCGCAACAGCTCGAGGTTAACCAGGGCCAACTTCTCAACCATGAATGGTGTGTATATCGATTTCTTCAAATACATAAGCTTATAGCACTACTGGTCTATACTTTCTCTTATTAACTAAAAGCGTCAGTGATGAAAAAATTGGATGTCCGACATTTACGTTACGTTTTTCTTGGTGGTTGCTACTATCGTATGAAGCACTCAGACACAGCTACTATTCCATTGTACTACCACATGCATACACCTTATAATAATGTATTTAGTTTACACGTCTTTCGAAAAAAGATGAGAAGGAGCTTCAGTGATGAAGAGCTCAGGTGTTCGACACTCAGCACGTTAACCCCAAAGACCCTCCACCTGATGCGAGCAAATGTAGGAGAGCTACAGAGGAAGAGTTCTGCTATGGTCGTCCTCAAAGACTCCAACACCAGACCCCTGTCCGGTTTTGCATTGCAGCACAGCACGAGACCCAACCTTTTGAATTTACAATAATCTACAATCTCAACAACTGTCTTCGGTGGAGGAGGGTTGTAGGGAAAATAGGCCGATGCAACAACTAAAGCCTCCCATCTGCCATTAGCATAAGAGAGAATGGAGGAAGCAACCAGATCTTGGGTACAAGGTAACTGCCTCTATGAATTTCTATGCGATAAGACAAGTCCTAGGTCTTTCGGACTTCTTATCGTAAAGAATGTCGTGAGAAGCACTCAATCCACCAATACCACAGATGCTATACCTTTCCACACATGTGGTTCCTGGGTGGATGTTGTTAATGGTTTTGGACAAGCAGTTCAAACCATTAACAACATCCTGGTTAAGCTGGATAAGCTGTAGGTTGATATGAGTAAAAATTACACACTCAGGATGTAGACTCAGGGTTGCGTATATTAAATTATTAGCGCTGTTTGACATTTTTATGCCCGACCCAGGGTATATTAAGTTTGATGTATAGTTTGTAACGCAGTGAAATAATCACCGTAGACCCCTAAGACCTTTAAGAGATATGAATGGGACCGGCAGGAGAATCGATTAAGCCATGTTCGTCCGTCCGTCCGTCCGTATGTAAGCAATTTTTAGGCCTTAAATTTTAAGGCAGAAAGCTGAAATTTTGTGGGTTGGTTGGAAGTCCAGTCCTTCAGATCAAGTTTGAAAATAAGCTGAATCCGCTCACAGACACGCCCACTACAGGCCTGTATGTGCGACCATCTCTAATTTAAAAAAATACATTTTGCAAATTTTAGCTATGTTACAATGACGCTAGCGCATTCATTTTTGGAACGTAACATTGCCTTATAATTGTCTTTAGGGTAGCCAAAAAATTTTAGCTTTTTCGTTGACCACGCCCACTTTTTAAGGGATTTTAACTTAAAATGACTGTTTTTCAATAAATATATATAAAATTTGACAAAAAATTATATGACAAAAGTTGTAGATACTAGCATTTTCTAACTTTTATATATATATTGTATGTGCCTCCGCCCACTTTTGTGGGCGTGGCGTTAAAAAAAGTGATTTTTTTAGTTAAAAAGGCGGAGCTTTAGGCCGAAATGTATGCAATCACCTAGTATAAAGCATTCAACAGTTATATTTTTTTATCCCGCCCACTTTTTGGAGGCGTGGCAGTTTCCTTTTTGGTATGCTCGGGTATTTTGCAATCCGTCGTAGATGGATTGAAGCTTTTGCATACCCACTGTTGCACTTTCCCACTTGTTTATAATTAACTCGTGATCAAGGGGTTATAACTACCCTTAAGTTACGAGCGGGATTTTGAGAATTGAAAAGATAGGAAGAGAAGAGAAAAGTAGTTCTCCATTTAACACGCAAATGCTGATGAGACAGTACGGAACATGAAAACTCTGCACAGAAACACGAAAGCTTACCCCCGCACGAGTCATGCCTTTACGGAAGTGAATCCTACCAAAATGTAGAAAGGGACGCATGTCCATGCTCACGACCAACTACCATCTTCATGAAGACAATTTTTGTTCATTTTGTGTGAAGGGACAACAGGCTTTTGTGTCGAGACCAAGATTTTGGGCTCGCAAACGCTTCAGCACATCCGTCATTTTCCCCAGTTTTCCACGGTACCAGTTGACGGTTGATGTCAAAAGTTGAGGTTCCAAGGGGAGAGATTTTCGTCACTATACAGCGCATACATTCAGAGGTTTGTTGTGATGAGGTTTTCACCAACCAAAAAAGATCCGTCTTTCAAACCAGAGCTTCCCACTTTAATGAAAAGCATTAGTTGCGTCCGCGAAATCCAACAATCGAGCTTTGATGGACAGCACTCCACAGCACTTAAGCTATTGTCATTACCTGTAGCTTTCCCAATTCAAACAGCTAAAGAGGAGATAGCAGCATTCCAACAAGAACGCCTCCGATCTCCCACTTAAGCTGTCGTACGTTTAACAAGTGGTGTAGGGATTATAGTGGCACACTGTCCATTAGGGCCGCCCGCGTCGATAAACTTTTGCCGACCATATTGCTGCAGTCTTTTAAGGTCACATAACCATCATCCATCACCAGTGCACGAGCGGTATTAACCAGTGCACGAGCAGTTGGTGCGCTTCCTGGAATCATACTCGTGGAAATGCCCGCTGCGTCTGGTTTCACAGTCGCATCAATAGGAGTAGTAGCACTGGCTTCATTAAAAAAACGTGCGCAAGCAGACACAGGGGCTTGAGGGGACGTGTTTCTTATAATGAACTTCGGTTCAGCAGAAGAGGAGGCGATGTCCATGTCCGATATGGAGGACTCGTTTACTTTAGTTGGTGAGATTTCCACCGACCTGTCCCGCTTTAAGGAAATCACCGAAGATCCGTCCAGGGTAGCAACGCCTTCAGCCTGTGAGTCTTCTTTGCGTGGTTTATCGATTTTACTTACTTACTTAAAGTGGCGCTACCAATCCGGGGTGGACCTGGGCCTCAACCAACAAGCTTCGCCAGCCAGCTCTGTCTGTAGATAGCCGTCTCCAGTTTCGCACGGAAAGTTGGCTGATGTCCCTTTCCACTTGTGTGCGTCATCTGAGTCTCGGTGCTCCTCTACCATGCCATCCCTGCGGTGTGGATTCGAAGATTTTTCGGGCCGGGGCGTTGGTGTCCATCCGCTCTAGATGATCCAGCCATCGTAGACGTTGTGTGTTGAATCATTTGGCTAGGTCGGTATCGCTGTACAGCCCGTACAGTTCGATGTTATATCTCATCCTCCACTCTCCGTCTATGCAGACGGGACCGTAAATTGTCCGAAGAATTTTCCTCTCGAAGCAGCCTAAAGTATTTTCATTCGCCTTTGACAGGGTCCATGCTTCTGCACCGTAAAGCAGGACTGGGATGATGAGGGTCTTATACATGGACACTTTAGTTGCTCGAAAAAGGGCTTTGCTACTCAATTGCCTTTTTAGCCCAAAGAAACAGCGATTGGCAAGAGTTATCCTTCGTTTGATTTCAGCGCTGGTGTCATTGTCTGAATTGAAAGCGGAAGCCAGGTAGACAAAGTCCCTAACTACCTCAAAGTTATAACTGTCGATGTTGATATTTTGCCCAAGATGTCGATGTTGGGTGTCTTTTCTTGATGACAGCATATACTTGGTTTTGCCCTCGTTAACTACTAAGGCCATATTCGCCGCTTCCGTTCCAACTCACGAAGGCTTCACTGACATCATGCATTGTTCTACCGATTATATCAATGTCGTCTACGTATGCGGACGGACTTTTGAAAGATTGTACCTCTGGTGTTGGCAATTCTCTCAACAATTCTCGCAACAATTCTCTTAAGTATGTCTTAATCCTATTTTTACATCAAAGGGGGTCGGTGAGGTCTTTGCCGACCTTGACGGAACAGCGTGAATTTTCCATCGTCATCCTGCACAGACTGACGAGTTTGGCAGGGATGCCAAAACTAGACATTGCGCTATATAGCTCGTCTCTATATATGCTATCATACGCGGCTTTGAAATCGATGAAAAGGTGGTGTGTATCGATTTGGAACTCCTGGGTTTTCTCCAAGATCTGCCGCAGTGTGAATATTTGATCGATGGTGGATTTCCTGGCCTAAAACCACACAGATATGTGCCTATCAGATTGTTGACAAATAACTTCACACAGGTGTTCACACAGTACAGCAGAAAAGATCTTGTTCAGAACATGGCATTGGCACAACTCAGATGGTCTCCTTTCTTCAGGATCGGGCAAACAATGCTGAGGTTCCATTCGTCGGCCATGCTTTCTTCCGACCATATCTTGTAGAGAACCTGGTGCATGCTCCTAGCCAGCTCATTCCCAGCGGATTTAAAAAGTTTGGCAGCTAGGCCACCTGCTGCGGCTGCTTTATTGCACTTGAGCTTAGACACAGCTACTTTCACCTCCTGCAGGTCGGGTGGGCGGTATCGTTCGTATGCTTCGTCGGTAACGTCTTCCCCCGCGTTGAATGGTTCGTCCTCGCCATTATGCAGTCTGCAGAAGTGGTCTTCCCAAATCCTCAGCACCGACTGCGATTCTACAATGATGTTCCCTTGACGAGTGGGTACTAAACTGACCCTCTAAGGTCTTAAAGCTTAAGACTTTAATAAGAAAAGGACGAAAAATAGTCTTATAAATGAAAATATTAGCAAGAGTCTCCGTGGTAACATGTCCTTGCCTGGAGAAATCAAAGGTATGACTTTTTTGTATAAATAGTTATTTTTATACAACAGAAGATTCTCAAGCCAAAATTACCGCCCATATGGTACCCAAAGAACGTTGTGCAACTTTCTGGCCAATTTAACACTTTTATAAACATCCAAAACACGTCAAGGTAAAGGTGTAGCGGTACAAAAACCCTGACACTATAAATAACGTTAGCCAAAGCTGCCAAAACACTTATCCTCCGATATTTCACTATAATGACCTCACTTATATTACACACAATGGAGTTCGATTAAGTACATGGTACTCGTTCACATACCAAATTGCCAAAGAAAAATACCATCAAAATTTTACTCGTTTTTTCCCGCATGTGTATTATCCTGGCGCTCTGGCACTCTGGCACACATCCGAGAATCATTTGTCTCCTTAACAGTCGACCTCTGCGCTGATGTATCGCAGTCAGTCGCAGAGCGAAAAAAATAGAGCCACCACCCGAGTGTAACTTGAGACGAAAATGTCTGTTACGTGATAAAAATGAGTTTTGGATTATAGGATTATACCTACTAGTGCGGATGGAATAAAGGGGCTACAAGGTTGGGTTTTGTATATACTAAGTCAACCTTGAATGAATGTGTAGTGTACCATATGCTAGGGAATAAAATACAATGCGTAGCATATAAAAAAACAATTATTTCTAGCGAATTTTTATTAGATTATACCAGAACAAGTAAGGGGCGGAAATGAAAACACAAACTGTATAGTAAGCTCTAGGCGAAAGCCCTGACTACATTGAACGGAAGTGGGTTCAACTTCCTCCCTCCAGCCGGAGTGCTATCCGGAATGATAAACAGTAAAATATGTGTAAAAATAAAGTGCGAAGCTATATAGGCAGCCAAAAACTACTTTACACACTAAGATAATTTTTATGAGCAAGGAAAGACCATCATTACTGGCTTCTTCTTCACATACACAATTATAATGGGTGTTCTCTTCGTCCTACTTTGTTGGGCTTTAATTACTTTTTCTTTTCCTGGAAACGCGGAAATATATTTATTGCACCTCAGAGTAAAGGATCATAAAATCTTTGTGCAATAGAGTCGCATCTGGCATAATAATAACTTGAAAAAAAGAAAACGAAAACGTTCTCAGTTCTTTAGGAAATCATTATGAGCGTCTTCTTTGCGGAGCTCATTATGCAGTACATGAAAGACTCGTTCGTTTAGATCCTTGCAATCTTCAAAGGAACATAGTGTTCCTTTAATTATAACATCCATAAAATGAGTCACGAAAAAATACATGAAAGCTATATGAACGACGACCTAGTAAATTCTAGCACAGGCTTATGTCTTTAATATGGGATTATGGGCCAGTAAGACTTGTGAACTAAACAAAACTTCAAAAGCCTTTGAATATTTGTTTTAATGAAGGCAGTGATGGGTAAATATAGGCATCTTTTTTCTTAAATTCGGGCTTTTCCTATTCGTATTTGGTAACCTTTTTTAAGAAAAGATATGCAGCTCAGAGTTAGAGCTGAAGATAGTTGATTTTCACACTAAGACTAATTTAGTCTATGCTACCGCTAAGTCTATTTTTATGAACGCTTAGTCATTTGTCTTCTTTGCTAACCTCAGTAAGGCTCAATGCGATGTGCATATACGATGAACAAAGTTTTTAGAAAATAGCAGACATGTAGATATGAAGAACGCCCCTTCCTTGTTATTATGTCGGGTAAGTTACACATACCATATTGCACTTATTCTCGTTGCGATATGCAAATAGCTCTTTTCTTTCCAAAAAGCCATGTCATGCGGGTCCCTAAATGCGCGTTCCTCCTCTTTGAACCATTTTTAATAGGATAAGCTTAATCTGGTGACATAAAACCCTAAAAAAATGTGCTGTAAGAGATAGTATGTTTTGTATACCCATCGAAAAGGAGTTCCTTTATTATTCTCTTACGAAACCTCGCAAGCCATTCCTTTTCAACCAGAAAAAAAAGTTTATGCCCCAAGCTCTTAGTGGACGATAACGCCTTCTTAATCCCAATACCTGTTAATACATAATTCATCGAATATTTCATGATAGGAAAAAAAATTAAGAACTGTTTGCTGATTATCTATGCACCTCACTTCCATTAGGAACATCTTTTGCTTGTCCTCAGCCAATAAAAGGACACGTAACGAACAGCTCTTCCAGAAGCGTCAATAATGTAACCAAGTCTGAGTGGTAGATTCTTTCAATTAGCATAAATTTGTGTATGCCAACCCTGCAAACGTATATCGCTATATTAGTATTCCTGGCACATAAAAATCAATATTTATACATTCATCCTGAGGCTGTGCTATGAGAAAAGTTTCTTGCATTCATTGAAAGAAAGCAACTTGGACCGCATAAACTGTGCTGACCTAAACGCTACTTGTTTGCACCTATGTATTATATGCCATGCCATTACTTTCTCTGTGGCTTGTGCTTAATTAAGTGATAACATTGTCAAACAATTTCAAGAAAATAATCAGGAAATTGGCCCGGCATACACACACAGATATATAAAGTACACACACATAATATAACCATATACATAATCAATTGGTTTTTATATCCCTTTGCAAATATTTGGAAAGGGCGAGGCCTGTCAGCTGTTAAAGCTGAAACAAGTGAAGTGAAAAAGTAGCAAAAACACAAGAAAAAAAAAATAATGCCTCACTTAGGAAAATAAATATTTTTCTTAAATTAAGGTTGGTGGGATGATTGGCTTTCAAGGAAATCTTTTGTCAATTTAAGAAATTGAAAAGCTCTTAGCAAGAAAAAGAATAAAAAAATAATTGTCCCTTATATAGTCGCTTGTTTGTTTAGAATTTAGTGCCGTGCTTACTCACTTGATGGAAAATATATTTTCGATTAACTAAATATTATTTGCAATGCTTTTGGAGAAAGCCTTTATATGATCGGCTTTGAAAGGATGAACAAAATTAAAAAAATTAGAGTTTGCTGTCAGTGATTTGTCAAGAATGTCAGTTTGCTTTCGTTAAGTGACAGTCGGTAAGGCAGTCAATACCTGGTCCTTTTAAAAACTATCACATCATCCCGCTTCTCACAATATTCCTTGCTAAAAAAGATCCTCATTGCTTCCGTGGTGAAAATACGCCTTCTTGCAGCTAAAGCGTTATTTAACTTTTGTTCTACACAGCATTCATATACAGCAATTATGATGGGATTGTAGGGAAGGTATACATTTTTTTTTTTAATACAACAGAAAACTGTTAAATTACAAAAACAATATTTCTGCAGGGGCTGGCGATGCGACCTGCCTGAAAAGAAAACAACACATGAATTGCTGTTGTCAGCAAAAGAGACATACATGAGGAAAACAACCATAAGGAAAGTGCAGAGCAAAAATTATATTGGCAGCAAGCCATTGCACAATTACACGTTTAGCCACAACAATAAGACGATAGGTCTTATCTACTAAGTCAAGTCAGTGGAAGTAATCTATATTGGCCTGTCAGCCTATGACAGCCTTTGACAACTTATCATACCCTGACAGCTTTCATCTCTCAATTTACCTCAGAGTGTCAGTGTATGACCGCCTACAAATATTCAATAAAACCATCATCACAGCTCTGTGCATTGTGACCGCCCAGAAAACATACCTCGACCTGCCATAGGTCTGGAATAGGGAACACTACCCATGAAGACTTCACTCCACTACCATCGCCAAACCACTTTATAGAGTGCGAGAACATTCTCCACAGCCGTCTCCCATCAGGCCAACGGGTAAAACCATCGCCGAAACTGGATCATAAGCAGAGTGAGTGAGCTAAAATCCATACACTCCATGCTCAACTCCAATCCAACCAGCACACGCGGGGTGTACATCGCAATGCCTGGGCTTTTGATGAATCCACTCTACCAAGCGGGACTACCAACGCAAGGCCTAAGTTCACCAATATTGAGCAAAAGCCAAGCTCTACGCCCAATCTAATTAGGGAGCCAACACGAACATATCTCATTCCATACATTCCCGAGACATTGGAGATCACTTTCCATACCTCAAGGGAAACGCACAAGGCAACATAAGCCATGGGACTCAACTGCGAAGCAACAATGTGCCAAACACACGTAGAACAAAAGTTCAAAGCTTTCCCGACATTATGGGTTAGAGACATATCCGTCTCCACCACACCAAATCCTCGCTCTTATTCCTCTCTTAGAACGGAAACTGAAATCTACATGGATATGTGGTGGTGGATATCAAAAACTATGGAGAAGATGAGAAGTAGATGTAAAATAGTCAACTGCTATTCAATTTTAAATAAATGGCTTTCAGGATATAGACGAGAAATAAAAATTTTATTGAAGGATATTTACTCTTATACGGTTAACAGCCTTCTGTTGCAAAGTTTACATCAAGTTTTCAAAAAAATTCTGTTTTTAATAAATCCCTACTTGGTTAGAGTCAAGTTTTGATACGTTGGACCTGCTTTCTCCCATGGCCTGACCGCTTACCGTAAAGACATTGTACAATAGCATCTGAGTTGCGGCCTGTCGCGTCGCGCCTACGATCCTAAATCGGTTCCACCTATTTGGTTGACTGTATGGTCGCTGAAGACTTCATTCTTGATAGAATGGAAAACATTTTTAACAACATTTAGTACAACTTAAAAAGAGCAGATAGCAGAAGGATTTTTACAAAGACCCCCGACTTGTTTTCAGATTTGCACCAAAATAAATTTTATCACTTAAATGCATGGAATTACGTGCTTCAAACTCTTTTAAAAATTGAAAATGAAGACAAGATTAATTCGCCCAAATTTTTGAACTTACATCTTAATTTTCTTCTCTACATACAAATTCACTTATTAACCATTACTCAAAAGTGAAGAAGGCAATATAAAAAAACTTCTAAATAATTTAAAAACTTTATTACCTACTTTACTTTTAAGCAATAGTTCATAAATAATTTATAGGTAAGAGTTAAGCCATTTAAAAACTTGTTAACTTATAAATTATTTATAAACTATAGCCTAAAACTAAAGTAGAAAGTGAAAGTTAAAATATTACCACCATTTTTCAAAAGTAGATGAAGAAATAGTTTAAAGATTCATGCGAATGGAAAGTAAAGATAAAAATGTTTGTTTAGAAATTCGCGCGAATTTTGGAAATAAAATTTTCTTCTTGTCTTTCTTGTTACTCAAAAGTAAAGGAGAGAATTTGAGCGAAAGAAAAAGAAAAGAGAAAATAATAGCTCCAAAACTCGCGCGAATTTGAAACTATTATTTTTACCTTTCCTTTCCGGTAACTGGAAAGAAAGGAGAAAATAAAAGTACTAAGAACTATTGTTTTCTCCTTTCCTTTCGTTTCCTGTTGCTCAAGAGTAAAGAATAATAGGTAGTCCGAAAATTCTTGCGAATCTTTGAGCTATTATTTCCTTCTTGCCTTTCCTATTCTCAAAGAAAATGAAAAACATAAAAGTAAAAAAACTCGATCGCAACAATAGGAAAGGAGAAAATAGTAGTTCGGAAATTCGCGCGAATTTTTGAATTCTTATTTTCTCCTTTCCTTTTCTGTGAAAAGTAAAGAAAAAAAATAATAGTTCTAAAATTCGCGCGAATTAAGAAGTCATTATTTTCTTCTTTTCTTTCCTGTTGCTCAAAAGTTAAAAGAAAATAATATTTCAAAAATTTTAGTGAAAGGAAAGGAAGGGAGGGAAAGAAAGGAAAGGTCTTTTGTGAAATGAGGCAGACCGAATTCAGGGATTCGGTCTTATTTCGCTTGGCGTTATTTGACATCACCCTGTGAAATAGCTATCCTTACCGCAATTTGTAGGTAATCTAAGACTTAGTAGCACAAAAGGCCCCAGTATGATGAGTGGAAAATATGTCTCGGCCTTTCTCAACCGGGAGAGGCTTCTGCCTTGCGACAGGGAAATTGTTCAACAGAGGTCTTCGTCTGGTGACAGGGAAAGTTGACTCGATCTTATGCAATCGCGAATGGACTCGATATTGCGACTGAAAAAAGTCAACAATGATCTCAATTGAGATTTATCTACCACTGAAATATCGATTCACTCTTTTGCTGCAAGAAAAGCACTCTATCTTGAGGCATAAAGCTCAATATAACGGAAAAATCGACACGGTCTTCGCAACAGGTTAAGGGCCCAATCTAGCGACAGGAAAAGCAATCAATGGACTCAATCTAAAGACCAAAATTTTACTCCGTCTTTTGCAAATTCCAACCGCTGAAGGGTTCCATATTGCCAACAAACAGCTTAATGTTACTACTTTAGAAAATTGGCTAGGTCTTTTGCAAGAGATAAAAGGCTCCATCTTGCGACAGGAAAAGCGAAGAATAGCTAGGTTTGACGACTGAAAAACTTGACTTGGTGTTTTTCTTTGCTACCGAAAAAAGGGTTTTGTCACCGACAAAGGAATTTGTGACAGAGAAAGTGGGTCGTCGGCTCGTTAGCCCAAGAGAGCCGACTTATAGGGAGAGCAGGAAACTTCTGACAAAAAAAAATTAAGTTTGCATTAGCTGCCTAATCACTAAAAACTATAGAGAGCTCTATGTTGAGAGCTTGTTGCAGGGTCGGCATTTAACTAGGCTTAAACTCGCTTTCGGCAGCTCGGGCGGTCGGATAGTCGATTTAGCTAATTGTGTCATGAATCCAATTGTGTAGAGGGTCCAACTTATCGTGCCAGATGTTATTGTTATTGTTATTCGAAAAGCAATGAGTAAGTGCTACAATATGTAAGCAAAAGTTACAGTCCATAAAACGGAGCGTTTAAAACCACATCTTATCCTACATTGTAAGTTCCCGATGTTATTATTATATTGCATATCATAATGAATATTAACGAGAATAGTAACTTGCTTACTTATTTAAGTACTTAATTGCGGTGGGGCTGCAATCGGGCAAGGACCTGGGCCTCAGTCAACCAGCTT
Source organism: Neoascia interrupta (assembly GCA_947623515.1). Classification (NCBI taxonomy): domain Eukaryota; kingdom Metazoa; phylum Arthropoda; class Insecta; order Diptera; family Syrphidae; genus Neoascia; species Neoascia interrupta. The sequence continues at coordinate 178,858,901 of OX392462.1, forward strand.
CGCCAGCCAGCTCTATCTCCAGCAAGGTGTCTCCAGTTTCGCACGCAAAGCAAACTGAGGTCCCTTTCCGCCACCTTGTTTCAGTCCGCCCTGGATGACCCAGCCATCGAAGCCTTAGTATTTGGACTCTTTTGGCTGGGTCGGTATCGCTGTACAGTTCGTACAATTCAATGTTATATCTTGTTCTCCACTCTGCGTCTATGCAGACGGGCCCATTAATCGTGCGAAGAATTTTCCTCTGGAAGCAGCCTTAAGTGTTTTCAGCAGCCATGCTTCTGTACACTAAGGCAGGACTGAGATGATGAGGGTCTTATAAGTGTAAAATTGCTTATAATTTTTGGGCTATTTAAATAAGGCCCCTCATAAGTATCAATATTTGCATATGAATTTCTGAGTTGGGCTTAAATGCACGCAAAAATTATTTTTTTTGCCTAAAATCTATTTTTTTACTAAATCGATCCGTAAAAGAAGGCGTGGCCGAAAACTTTGTTTGAACGAAATCTATAATATTGTTTGATTTACTCGTATGCTTTTTTTTTTATTCCTTCCTTAATCAGGCTAAAGCCTAGATCCGCATTCTTCTGGAAAATTAAAGGCTTAGCGCGTATTGCGTATCGAAATGTGGGCGTGGCCCAAAACCTTGTATGAACGAAATGTGGGACAAAAGGATTAATAGGGGTTATGGGCATGATCGAAACCGATTGATCCGATTGACCGACATGATCTTCCAATTACCACACCGTACCACCAATTTTTAAGGCCTTAAGTTTTGAGCCAGAAATCTGAAGTTTCGGTCGCAAGCTCTATGTTAAAATTCTGATAAATCCGCCAACAGGCACGCTCACAATCGGTTTAAATGTGCAACTATCTCCACAGTGCTTTCAAATTTGTAGGACGTCGTCCAGCAAAGTCCACAAACCGCCCCTAGTGGACTTACTTACTTACTTAAGGTGGCGCTACAGTCCGGGGTGGACCTGGGCCTCAGCCAACAAGCTTCGCCAGCCGGCTCTGTCTCTAACTAGCCGTCTCCAGTTTCGCACGCGAAGTTGGCTGAGGTCCCCTTCAACTTGCGTGCGCCACCTGAGTCTCGGTGCTCCTCTACCGCGCCGTCCCTGCGGTGTGGATTCGAAGATTTTCCGGGCCGGGGCGTTGGTGTCCATCCGCTCTAGATGACCCAGCCATCGTAGACGTTGTGTTTTGACTCTTTTGGCTAGGTCGGTATCGCGGTACAGCCCGTACAGTTCGATGTTATATCTCCTCCTCCACTCTCCGTCTATGCAGACGGGACCGTAAATCGTCCGAAGAATTTTCCTCTCGAAGCAGCCTAAAGTGTTTTCATCCGCCTTTGACAGGGTCCATGCTTCTGCACCGTAAAGCAGGACTGGGATGATGTGGGTCTTATACATGGACACTTTAGTTGCTCGAGAGAGGGCTTTGCTACTCAATTGCCTCCTTAGCCCAAAGAAACAGCGATTGGCAAGAGTTATCTTTCGTTTGATTTCAGCACTGGTGTCATTGTCTGAATTGATAGCGGAACCCAGGTCGACAAAGTCCCCAACTACCTCAAAATTATAGCTGTCGATGGTGATGTTTTGTCCAAGACTTCGATGTTGGGTGTCTTTTCTTGATGACAGCATATAGTTAGTTTTGCCCTCATTGACTGCTTAACCCATATTCGCCGCTTCAATCCCAATACTCACGAAGGCTTCACTGACATCACGCTTTGTTCTACCGATTATGTCAATGTCGTCTGCGTATGCAAGTAGTTGAACGGACTTTTGAAAGATTGTACCTCTGGTGTAGGCGCGAGAGTTCTGCACAATTCTCTCAAGTATGATGTTAAAAAAGTCGCATGACAGCGCGTCGCCTTGTCTTAATCCTTTTTTGACATCAAAGGGGGTCGGTGAGGTCTTTGCCGACCTTGACGGAACAGCGTGAATTTTCCATCGCCATCCTGCATAGGCTGACGAGTTTGGCAAGGATGCCAAAACTAGGCATTGCGCTATATAGCTCGTCTCTATAGATGCTGTATACGCGGCCTTGAAATCGATGAAGAGGTGGTGTGTATCGATTTGGAATTCCTGGGTTTTCTCCAAGATCTGCCGCAGTGTGAATATTTGATCGATGGTGGACTTTCCTGGCCTAAAGCGACACTGATATGTGCCTATCAGATTGTTGACAAACGGCTTCAGGCGTTCACACAGTACAGCAGAAAAGATCTTGTATGCGATGTTAAGAAGACTTATGGCCCTGTAGTTGGCACAACTCAGAGGGTCTGCCACTAGTGGACATGGTCTTAAAGGACATGGACGTGGACATCGATTTAAAGAGAAATCATTCAAATGCAATTTTTTTAATTTATTATGTTTGTTCCAATTCGAAAAATTTATACGTAATAGCAAGTATTTTTCATTCATTTGTAATGGGAAAGAGTTCTACATTTTAATCATTTAGTGCTCTGGGTCACGCCTACATTTAGAGGCAGAATTTAAGAAAAACCTATAATTTTCCAGAAAAACATAGATTTCAACTGCGTTTTAGGCTCACTTAGGAAAGAATAAGAAATACAGCTTAGCTTACACGGGGTACACCGAATACTATTCAAGATGTTGGTTCATTCAAAACTTTTGGCCACGCTTATTTTTGGGGGGTCGATTTTATATAATTAATGAACTTTAAACAAAAAATTAAATTCTTCCGTACATTTAGGCTAATGTTGAAAATGTTAATGTTAATGTTAAAATTTTCTCTCTGTTCTAAAAATTTCGCATGTTGGCAAGTGCGTCAAATATTCGTTCTTCAACTGACTTTGCCCAATTAAGTTTGCTACAAAGTTTGTCACAAAAGTTGAGTAATTCGTGATTGACGTTTTATTTTTTAGTTTTTCAAGCCCTCTACCTTTTCATATTAAAATTCGCGATAGTCTTAATAACAATTAACTGAAAGAATATTTGGTAAGCGTGAAAATCTGGAAATTTTAACTCCAAATTGAAAACCGAAAAGAACTATGCTTGTGACTACACTAAGGCCCTAAAGTTGCACATTATTTTAAGTTTTTTTTTTTTTAGCTTTCGTTACACCAGTATCTGCCCTGTAGTATGGCAAAAGTAGCCTTCATACTAAAGGCTTATAGGACGCTTTAAGACCTAATAAGTCTTGTGAAAAACCACTTCCAATAATCCTATCTAACTTTATATACTAAAGACTCTAGAAATATATTTGAGTACAAAGATTTTCCAATAGTGTCCTTCCATGACGTTTTAAGACACCTGCTCTGCTGGATGCTCGAAGCAAACTCAAAAAGTGGGCAAATGAAAGTTTTCTACCTGGATGTCAACTCTGTTTGTGTTGATTCGCAAACGGTTGGACAAGTCAATTTTGTTGGACAAATCCAAAGGTCTCAACTGAATATTAAGTAAATTTCACTAAGCGGTGAGGGTACCTAGTGCTAAAAGCATTTTTGAGTAGTCCTGAGGATAAAAAAAAAAAACACTGCAAAAATGTTTACAAAAATGACTAAAGGAAGTTTGCAGCTGTGAGATCGGATCTTCGAGTCTATGTTCTCAAAATCTGATCAAGAAGAAGGCGTGAAGCTATTTTTTTTTTTTATTTAAGTTTGTCGAATGCAAGAATATTTTACTATCATTCTTGTTGATACAGCTGCTTTCCTACCTTAAATTCATTTCTAGCTACTGCAGTTTACGAGACCCCATTTCTGGCCCTCTTATGGGTGGAACAAAAGCCAGTGCTGAGATAATTTTAAACCTATTTAAAACGACTTTAGCTTAAGGGCTTAGAACCAACGATCAAATGGAGGTCTGCAAAGAAACTGGACAGCGAGTTACCCCCTAACTATGAAATATAAAAAAAAACATCACAGGGTCAAATATAGTTATTGGTGTTATGTTAAATCCTTTATTAACTTAGCCTTACTATTCCTATAATGAAGACCTGATTGTTAAGGGAATCTCGGGTTGGTTTTTCTATTTTTTTTTTTTACAAAAAAGCACATTTCATTTCAATGCCTCATATTGGTATCTTGGCCCTTATTAGCCTTATCTAGTAGAACAGCTTACACATACGCCTATTCCGGTATATTTTTCTTATCCGAATCGAGAAACATTTTTCCCATCAACTAAATAAACACACTCACCATTCGCACTGCTCTTCGCTGAAGTATTATAAGAACCAACCGAGCTTACTCATAAAAGTCAACTTAAGCATTACTGTAATGAAATTTTCATCAGAACCCCTCATCTTGACGCGCTCATTCAGTTCTGCTGTCGGGTCTTCTGTAAAGCTGTATACAAAGTATCTAACATCACCAAAATACAATATCTGAAGTACCTATATCTTCTTCTTTTCAGTAATAACAAATTATGAACTCATATGGGAAAGGATGGTAGAAGAGAAAAAAAAGGCACGAACCGAGAGGAAAAATATCTTCAACCCAAAAGCATCCGCTCTGGTATCCCTTTTCGGAAATTGTTCACAGTGGAAACCAAACGTTTTGTGTACCTACAGCAGGAGACGCATATAATGTGTGTGTAAGCCGAAAACTTGAAGCGTATAGAAAGACCCTCATAAGCACGACATAAAAGTCCGGAAAATAATTACATAATTTGGTTGTAGCCAAGATAGGATGCGTATAGTACACAGAAAAGGGATTTCTTGATTTTTTCTTTCATTTTTTTTTTCGGCTTCTTTATGGGTGAGTTTATTTATACCCTTTTGCGGATCCATCCAAAGGAAACCATGACAGACACTTTTAAATCTTTTGGGCAATGAGCGAACGAGCTTGTTTCGCACACGTACCTATATCCTTAAAGAATTTCTGGGCGTTTAGGTATGCTGCCAGAGGTTTGATTTTTTGCGGAAAGGTTGTTGGTTCTATACCGTGATCTGGATGTGTGCGTGAGTAATTACTTTCGTGAAGCATTTTCAGGCAGATTGGTGAGGTGAGGGCAGCTAGGAAGCACTGCCCTTAAGCAAGTACTTTACGAGCTTCAACGACTGCAGTTCTTATATTCAACATGTCCTTAGCGCAATTGGATGGAATATGAAAGAAATATCAGTGCCTTATACCTAAGACGTAGTTAATTATTTATAAAAGCCATTGTTTGTAAATTATGCCTCATTTTTTCTCCAACTTTGAGCAGCCTAAGTGACAGTCATAATAAAGCGAAAAGCTGTATAAAGTATGCGTTGAACTGGATTCACTTTAAGGTAGGTAATACACACTCGCATTGATGGTGCTTCATCGTATAGATGCTATACACTGATAAAACATCTTGATGGCAACAGGGGTGGGAAAATTGGGCGAATTTATGGGAATTTCTAAATTAAGATGAAAGGAGCAGTTAAAGCGCAACAACGCGTGTAAGACCTTCATTAAAGCCTTGAAATAAAAAGCTTAGTAAGCGCGTTTATGTTTTTGTACTCACTAATTGGTTTTGAATGCCGTTTTAGACAGCCTTATTTTGGGTTTGAAAATCCCACCTAAAATTTCTCAGAACATGGGTTTAAAGACTTTTTTGAATTTTAGCAATCAGATCGTCTGCCTTTAGCGTTCGTTTCGATGATTTGTACAGATATAGTCTCCTATAGACGATAGTACCCCTTAACATTAATATTATACAAATTGGGCAAGAAAAGGCCATTGGGATAAATTGAATTAAATATTTATGAAGACAGTCTGGATTTAGACGTGCAATCATAACATGCATCTCCTGTCTTAATCCTAAGTTTCAGGCAAAGTGAAAGTAAAAGAGCAACCAATCATAAAAATTCTAACTCAGAAGCAAAAAATCTCGCAAGAAGTTGTGACATTAACACATCCATTTCTACTACCTATGACTCCCAGAAAATTTCAGTGAACTTATCAATGTCTCGAAAGTTTTTCATTCTCAAAAAGTCGTTATCTACATTCAGTGCAAGTAATAAAATCATGGTTAATTCTTAGAAAAAATATTTACAGACGAAGCGTTAACACAGTTAAATTTGTCACGTCAGATTTTGAGGAGTAAGAATGTTTTCGTGTCTAGCTGCAAGATTAAATTTTAAAATTTGAGCACCAAACGTGCTGTCGTGAGATTATAATTAAGAAAGGTCAAAAATTCTAGGTTTACTGGCATGGCATTCTCACGTCTAGTCTTGAAATAGGCAGGGGTGGTTTCCACGTAATTGACAAAACGAACCTCTTAGAAGCTGCGAATGACGGCGCAAGGATCATATAGGTCAATGGGGCAAAAGTCAGCTTAATGAACTTTTAACCCACTAGGCTGGGTTATAGGTTCACAAAAATGTTGTGGGACACCCCACATAAATAATTCGGCGTGTCGCTCTATAAAAGGAACATTATCTACCAGAATTTTTTGAAAACTAATTTCGAGTTTGAATCAAAATTTGGACCCCAACCCAAGTAAGCCATAAGCCGGTTATGGGAATCATAAGATCCCAAGCGATGAGTGACTAGTCCACAGAACTTTTATGTGGACCCCTCGCCCCCATGTGGTTATAAGACCACAAACAAATTGTGAACTTATAACCCAGTCAAGTGGGTCAAAAGACTTTTATGGACTCTTGGGCTGTGGACCTGCGCCGCAGAGGCCGTTGAAAATGTTGTAGAAACTAACCTAAAACTAACCTAGACCAACCTAAGAATTAGGGGCATGCTGACCAAAGTACAGCCAACAAAAAAGCCTAAGTTTACTTAATTTTTTCTTGAAGCCTAACTTTTTTGAGGAAGCCTAATTGCTGTGGAGAGGATCACAACTATACTTGTGAGCTGAAGATGAAAAAAGTAGGAGAAGTCAGACGCAGCACAACGAGTGTCAAACTCCTGACGTTGAATTCGCGTCGATATTTTTCGCGCTGTCTCCCTGTATCGTCCTCAGACTCCTTGATGTCTTGACACCCACATCCTCGGTTGCATACAACACTCGACGTCAGGCTAAGGTTCAAACAAGCTTTATCGCTAGACTGGATAGGATATGTTTCATGTCCTCGTCAATGCTACTGCTGTCACGCACTGCAAAAGTGCTCGCTGGTTTTGGGTGATCTGCGTAGTGGCACTTCTACAGCTTGTGGCGCAGCCTCAGTAAGGTTTCGAAGGGCGTGAAATCTCGGTTGGTGATAGCCGTTTCAATTTTCATCAGTTTTTGGGGCCTTCTCGTGACGTGCTCAACTGACTCTTTTTTCGAAAAGATCAATCAGGACGTCCGACTAGTTTGAAATTGCTGATTTCTCCTGCAGAATCGGATGAAAAGGAACGTTTGGTGGCTGTTATGGCTCCTGTTGACTGCTTCTAAGAATATCACGTCGCCGCATATCATTGATTGTGTCGATAGAACAATTTTTTTTTTTTTTATAATGTACTCGCGAACAGGGGATTGGCTACCCTTTTAATGTTTAGCATCTCACGAGCGGAAAGGATTAGAAGAAGGGGAAAGGGATGAGAGGTACCGGTGCACTCTTGTTTTGAACAGTTGTGGGTTGTATTGCGTAGGAAAGAGTTGTCGTGATAGGACATTCCACATACGCGTTGTACGGCTTATGAAAGAACTTCTAAACTTGACAGTACGCCCGAAAGTCGGCTCAAGGGTGAACTGATGAGCATTCGATCGTTGGCGAGTATTACGGTTGGATAATTTGAGGGGTGGAATGCAAATGGCTATTTCGCTGGAACACTGTTTGTAGAAAAACGGTAAAACAGTGACAAGCAAGAGACATTGCGTCGAAGTTCGAGTGAGTCGATAGTTTTTGCAATATTTCTGTCACCTATGAGTTTTAGCGCGGTTCTGGATCCTATCGAGCAGGTGAAGTGTTGTTTTAGGCGCACCAGCCCAGACATGGGAGTTATATTCCATTTTAGGGCGGATATAAGCCTTATATAAAATAGCCAAATCAGAAGGGGTGAAATATTTCTTGCATCTTTTAAGGAAACCTAGGCATTTTGCAGCGTTCTTGGCGACGTCGAATATGTGGTCATTCCACATATATGTGATTGACACACATATCGAGAATGGGAAGCGTTTCGGTTTCGTCGATGCAAGTGCCATTCATGGACAATGGCTGGGTGTTTCGGTTTTGCTTCAATGACAGAAGACAGCATTGAGTTTTAGAAGCGTTAAATTCTGTTCTATTTTGAGATCCCCATGATACAATGCTGTTAAGGTCAGAGTTTAATGAGTTTGACATACGCTGCCGTTCCAGTTCAACGTCCGAAGAGCAGGGACGAGGAGCTGAGAACGAATATGAAAAACTGAGGTTGCTGTCATCGGCAAAGGAATGAATTTGATTAGTATTAGCAGACGAAAGATCATTTATGAAGACTAAAAAGAGAGTCGGAGACAAAACAGAGCTCTTCGGAACCCCAGCGCTTACTTTGCAGACTTGAACCCATCCAAAACAACTTGAATTGAACAATCCGAAAGGTAATTACTAATACATTGAATAAGAGATTCGTCGATTCCAAATGCACGCATTTTCGACAAAAGAGCTTGATGCCAAACTCTGTCAAATGCTTTTGAAATATCAAGTGCAACAATCTTGCTTTCACCATGAATATGCAAGGAATGGTTCCACTTTTCAGTGGGATATGTCTTCAAATCACCAGTGGACCTTTTGCTGTGAAAACCGTATTGCCGGTCATTAAGGAGTTTTCGTGATTCAAGATATTTCATAAGCTGATAATTAATCAGCGTTTCCATGACCTTAGAAAGAAGGGAAGTTAGTGCAATTAGACGATAGTTAGAGGGAGAAGAAGAATCGCCTTTTTTAGAGACGGGTTGGACGAATGCTGTTTTCCATCTACTCGGAAAGAGACCTGAGGAGTAGGGCCGATGGAAAAGCTTACACAATGGTTTTGCCAGAGTGGAAGAACACCTCTTCAGAACTATGGGGGATATTCCATCTGGACCAGCGGATTTGTGAATGTTGACATATCAGTGACTTAGTGGATTTGCGAACTACATCAGAACGTAAGATCAGCAGAAACGCATGCAAAACGAGGCATTATCAAGATAAGCACGTCGAGGATACGAGGAGGAGCTCTATCTCCCCTAATCGAATGCCAAGCACCATGCGGATGATAATATAGCCGCTGTTGTCGGGGTCAAATTTGAAAGAGACTTTTTTTTATATAATCCTGGGAATGCAGCCCGATAATGGTGAGGTAGATGTTAACAGCTATTGTGAGCACATACTGCGCGATTGCGTGGGAAAAAAAAGCTGGAAACCGAGAGGCAAAATTTAGCAAGGTGAGAAGATTGGCATACCTCTGCATAACAGGTGTTAGGTTTGTTACCCAGCCATGGAAGCGATGTTGGAGCTGACTCTTCTATCTACGGTTGAGAATTGTGCAAGAAAGTCCCATGAACCCATGGGTAAAAGTTCTAGAATATTTCAGGCTGAGATCTATGCCATCGACTGATGTGATCAAATCAATCTTCACAGAAACCACACTACCTAGGGATATAGCTAGTAATAATTTAAGACAGTGAGGCTGCCATTATGGCACTGAATTCCTATGTCACTTAGTCCAAACTTGTCCTGCGCCTCCAAAAAGTTTAAAGAAGAAACAATATTATACCCTCTGCTGGATACCTGTGTAAGGATAAAAGGTAATGAAATGGCCACTTTTTGGAAAGAAAGGGACCATATTAGGCCTTCGTAGGCTTCGGATTATTCTGCGAAATGATGGAATTTGTCATTTGAGGAAATAACATCATTAGAGGCACCTCTCAACCTTAGGATAAAAGGATAGCTAATGGGTCCGCCAAATAACTTTTTTTTTAATTCTATAAAAAAAACTACTGATTTTTTTCTCAAATTTCTTTTTCTATTTGAAAGCACAATCCTTGCGGTTAATAATGGAAAATAATTTCATTCAAATGGCTGCCTCAGCTGGCCATGCAGTAGCCTACACGATCGGTCCAATTTCTAAGCACATTATCGATTGTGTGCAGTTGTATTTCGAATCGAGCGAATATTGTCCTTTAAAGCGTCAATTGTCTCTGGCTTGTCGGCGTAACACATAGCTATCTTTTACGGCACCCCACAAATAATAGTCCAAGGGTATTAAATCGCAGCTCCGGGGTGACCAAACGACATCAGCTCTGCGGCTGATAATGCGATCTTCAAAAACAGGGCGCAAAACATCGAGTGTAGCTTCGGCTGTGTGGCGCGTAGTGCCGTCCTGTTGAAACCAAATGTTGCCAATATTTTCTTCCTCTTCAATTTTTGTGTACAAAAATTTATTCAACATGGCCCGATAACGATCGCCATTGACTGCAGCGGCCACTCCTTGCTCATTTTCGAAGAAAAATGGCCCAATTACGCCTCTGGTTCAAAATTGGCCCAATTACGCCTCTGGTTCAAACCAAAAAGTGACTTGTTTTGGGTGTATCGGCTTTTCAATGATTGTGTGCAGGCTTTCTGTGCCCCAAATGCGACAATTTTGCTTGTTTACATACCCGCCAATATCAAAATGAGCTTCATCTGAAAAGATGATTTTTTTGGCAAAATCGGCATCTTCTCTAAGTCGATCGAAGGCACACTCAACGAAGCGAAAACGCATATCTTATAGTGAAATTCTAAAAGTCTTGCTCCCCTCCTATTTAAGGGAAACTCAGGATGTTAATCCAGATTTTAATGTTGTCCTACATTTTGCTGAACTGTTATCGATCTCGATCCTTCAAAACAAATTGCAGTTTTATTGAAACCAATGCAACCAGCATGACCGATGCAATCTACTAAATGACTGACTTCATCTGTGAGCAGCCTCAAATTAATGTTGGTCATCAATGGTTAGCGCCCTTGAAATGATTGTGATCCAGATTGACGTGGCCAGATTGACCCATTGTGATTACCCTTGCATGATAGAAAAACATGGTTGGACATATTTCTACTTAATTGACACCGCCGGGTGTTTTGATAAATTTTTTTAGGTCTAGCTGTGAAACTCCTGTCAGTTCGTTGGTGGTGGAGTGTCCTGTGACAACACCAAAGACTGCTCTTATTAAGTATAGAAGGGTCATTGTTCTTTTCTAGTCGAGCACAGGCCATAAGCATTAAGTTATGCTACAATCCTCAGACTGTTGCCCTCGTTTACAGACTTGTTTGACCAGGTCTTGATCTATGAAACTTGGCTGCGTTGAAAGGACAAAGTACCCATCGGGTCAGTTCATCTGCCGTCCTGGCCAGTTCGTCTGCCATTTGATCTCCTGCCACACCAAAGTAGCCAGGATCCCAGCAGAGTAGAACTTTTTGAAGCTTTATTTTTTAGTGCCATGACGCACTTGGAGTGCACGAGGTTGGAGTTCAGGGCGTTAAATGTTGCCTGACTGTCAACATATAATGGTGATTTCCGTTGCCGGAAGATCCAAAGATTGAACTGTCTGTGCAGCTTTATTACCACACAAATCTCAGCTTGAAAAACAATGCAGCAGTCACTTAAACGATATGATTATGTGCAAGGTCTTCGAGGAGACTCCTGAACCTGTTCCATATTCGGTTTTCGATCCATCGGTAAAGATAGCGATACCTCTTATGTCACTTCCCAGTCTTGTTTACTTGGTATAATGACTTTGAATCTTTTATCGAAGTCAAATTGAGGTTTCTTATAACCTGAAGTGGTTACAAAACCTTTTTTATTTAAGATGTTTCGTATGCTCAAGTGTCCTAGAAATTGTGGCTTTCAGAGGTTGTTCTCTCTAGGTCTGCGTGCTGCCTTTGCCGCTACGTTTCTTGTAAAACGCTCCAAATGCTGGACGTGCAGCATTGTTTCCACACCTCTTTGAAGTGTGGCTCAATCTAATGTTTGTACCTTCTTCATATTGTTAAGGTAAGATTTCGTTTTACACGCCTACCACCATACCAATGATCCATGGGTAAGAATGGGTCTAGGTTAGATTGAAGTGGCAGTCGGGTCGAGAGAAACCGACACACTAAGACCTTTTTAGGTCTATTGTGATACTAGTGGATATAGGCCTAGTTTACACCGAGGACTATATTTGGTCTGAGAATTTTTTTTTAGTCTCGTTATTTTACGTTTACATCGAGGAACAAGTACAGAACCAGCTACACATATCGTTCCATAAACTCCAAAAATGTTCTTTTCCTATGAAATGTTCAGAGACATCTATTGTAGATATAGGATAAAATACTTGTTGCCATGGCATTAGGCGAAAATAATAAGATAAGGCAGTTTGAAAATCTGATTTTTGTTCAGCCCAGGCCATCTAAGCTTGAGGACTGACCGTAATAATTTAGTCCTCGTATAATGTGTTTCCACCAACGTTTTTTGGACTGAATATAGGTATAGTCCCCGGTATAAACTAGGCCATAGAAATCCTACTTGTTGAACCATTTTATGCTATTTATGAAGGGTGAGAGATATTTTGGGTCGGTAGTGTTTTGTTCGCTTAGGCTTAGAGTATTATAGAAGAAAGCTTCCAGGTGAAGATTTCGGTTCTTAAATAGAGCAGGTAAACAGAGAAAGGGGAGAGTTGTCTCTTCTACCTCCTTATCCATGCAACTCTTGCAGAAGTCGTAGGAATAGACACCAAGCCTTCTTGCATGCCTTACCTAACAGACAGTGTCCTGTATTAACACAGATTGTAGCACTCTATTAAGAGCGATCAAGCTTTTGGAGCGTTTAAGATCTAGGCCATATCTGTTACGTCACTAGACACGTGCTACTACCCGTGCATCTGATATTTGTTCTTCCTATTGCATCCAGTAAGTGATAATTTTTTGCATGCAGAAATCGGAATGCCTAGGAAGTCTTAATGTGTTGGCTTCCAGACAGAGTTTAAGATTGGTTCCATTTCATTCAGGAGTTATCCATGCCCATCCCACGCAGTTCACGCTTCCTTTTTAACAGGACATCTTTGTCTATACGTGTATATTTTAAATTAACTGTTCTCTGAACTTCTTCAAAATCCTGTTAGCACAGATTTCATTAGGTCGCAAAGTTGTTGGACGAAATTTATCTGTAATCAGTATAACCATGTCATCTGCATAAGCGACAACAACTTTAATCCTCTTTTGGCGAGAGATTTTATAACTTTGTGTACTGAGATGTTTCTCACAAGAAGAGGTGATGGCAACCCCACAAGCAGGGATGAAAGTACCCCTCCTTGTGGGTTTCCCCTTGCAACTGTTTTCTTAATAAAAAAGAAATTTGCTGTATTTTGTCTTTGACTATAACTCGCCTATTATTCGTCTTTTACTTCCGCATTCATTTATAATCTCAGACAGATCTTTTCAAGATAAGCTTAACCAAAGATGGGGTAACTCAGACCCCATGAGTGCACCTTTAAGGTTAGCAGCTCGTAGTTAAAAACTGTCAATTCGCAGTTAACATTAAAAAAGTCCTGAAGTTTGTCAACGGATAAGGTATAATTTCCTGGTTGTGAGGAATACAAAAGCTTATATGAAGACACGCTACAATGAAAAAAGGTGCGGCCTTTTAACAAAAATTGGCTTTGAGCTTAGATATTAAAGGATAATGCAAGTTTTCGTTGAAATGCACATGGTTCATGCAGTTCTAGATAGCCCTTGACACCAGCAGTGAATCAATAATTATGAGCATGTTTCGGTCAAAGAATCTTAAGAGGGGGGCAATGTAACACTGCCGAAAAGCATTCAAGAATATCTGGATTTTGTGTTGGAATCGACATTGAGGTGAGCCACTCTGAGTGTGCAAAGCTATATATTGATAAGAAATAGAAAATTATTTTAAAGGCTATGTGACTTTTTGATGATTATAACAGGGTTAACATAGCTTCATCCCATATGGTTTATTAGGCTCTTAAGTTATTTGTTTCGCGGAAGAGAGAAGAGCGATATCACCTTACTAATGGGTTTGGTCAAGCTGAAGAATTAGCAACACAGCTCCGCCGACCAAAATGGTGATGTTAATGATGCTGAGAAAAGACATCTTTCAGACTTGGCGAAAATAGAACCTCGGCATAATTAATAATGTTAAATAAGTGTACCTTCGGAAACTGGGAAAACGCTCAATACAAAAAGGCTTCCCTCGAAGTTTATTTAACAACCACAATTTTGTATATTTCACAGCCAATTTCTCCAAGAAAAAAAAAGCTAAAAAAAAAACCTCAACGAGGTTATTATTATCTCGAATTTTTTTTCCAAGTAAACGTTCGCCAAACTCGTTCGTAACATCACGCTAAATCTCATTATCCTCTTTGTGTGAATAAATGGAATGACGTTAAGAAAAAAGTTCACAGCAAAGTATTATTAATCTGGTTATTTCTGTAATAAGCAAGAAAAGTCGTCGCTATTCACCCCCCCAAATTGCGAATATCCCTTAACTCCTTTTTCCCTTTTTTCACTTCAATAAGGAGCAAACTTTTTAATTTTGTTGACCTTCGCAGGGTGGCGCAAAGAAAATTTCAACTTAGGTATGCTTTGTTTTGTTTAGGGTTTTCCTTCGTGACAATTATATTTTAAGCCTTGAGAAAAAGCCAGGCTGAAAAGCCGCATGTAAACAATTTTCTTACTTTCATGGCCAGGGTGAAACATATATTTACGATTTCAAGTCTTGATATAAATCGATAAAGGACAAGAATTTCAACTCTCGTGTTCAATGTTAAAACATAAGTTGCGTATATGTACACGATGACCAACACACGATGGCAATAACCGGATGTAGTCATAAAAATTACTTATAGCTTGACATTTCCCGTATTCGAGCGAGGTGTTGTGTGGGTACTTTTAAATTATATGGCTGCACGCGGAAGCCTTTCATTTTCACCGTTTCAAATAATTTCTATGGCAGCAGAATATTCTGACTACCTACTACACAATTTCCTTAGGGGAGAAAACGGATATTCTTGTTTGCAGCACACTTTATAAATACATTCCCATCATCGTCTTATTTTCAAAGGACTTCACTTTCAGAGGTTCATCTTGGATTTGAGACAAAACGCCCACGTCACTTAAAAATTTACCAGACTCTCTGACGACAATTCCCTCTATATACCCCAGGACAATAGACGACATTTTGCAATTGTCACAGACAAAAAAAAAAAAAACGAATAAGAAAAGCTCGAACGCAAATAGCCGGAGCAGAACAAACATTAAAAACAAAATTCCTTTAGGGAGGGGAGCCTGTAAATGAATGACAGGATATTGGTGATTCTTCTCAGCAATTGATCTGTGGATGAAATGCAAACCAACGCTTGACTATGGATGCCTTGAGGGTGCTGCTGATTTGGATATTGATAACAAGATTTGCATTTTTTCTTCCTTGCTTGTATTTAGCACGAGGCTAAAAGATTTTGTTTCCATTTTTATTTTCCATCGCCCCCTTGTGAAATATGTTTATTATGTAGGATCTTGCTTTGAATTATTGATTACAGGGAGTGTTCTATTAGAAGAAAATTTATGCCTTATGGTTTTTGTTATGTCTATCAGGATGTGTACAAAACTTTTTTTTTCCTTAGGTTTAGGGTCTTGTATGCGACAAAAGGGACAATAAGGACGAGCATCAAGTTCGGGATGTGAACGTTTTTTTTTTGCTTTTTCAATAACGCTATATTATCTTTGCCAGACCATACTTTTAACCTCAGGGGTAAAATGACACAAAGGCTCTGATAATTTCAGTGGCAAGGATGTTAAAAAAAAATGAAGAAAAACCAAGCGAGGGTAAAGTTTGCGTGAAAATAAAAGAAAAGTGGGGCAGGTAAAGTAGCTGTAGTTGTGTCCTTCATTTGTTTAAGCTATAAAGATACTTGTTGCTTGTGAATTTTCTGGAAACCAAATTCTTATCCGAAGATTTTGCTTGAATGGACTCAAAATTGCTGGACATCAAAGTGCTGAATTACAAGATCAAATCAAGGACTTCGTATCATGCTATCCAAAAATAACCAAATAGCAATTCTGTAGAAGATTTGTGATCAAAGAGAAATGCATTTCAAGTTTGCCTTAATGTTTTGTTAGCTGTCGAAGAAGCAAAATTTCTTCTGGCTAACAAGTAAGTTAATATTTTTATAAACGTTGTTTAAGTTTTTTTGGGCTACTGCACAGGGGGTCTAGAGATTGAATTCTAATGGTGCAATCGGAAGATCAAACTTTTGCGATGACAAGAATGACAATAGCTGTGATAGTTTTTTTTTAACTTCTGTCATTTGCTATTTTTTCAATCTAAAGCTTTCAATGAAGGTGCTCAGTTAACGTGCTTGCAGTCAGGCTGCTTTAAGTAGCCTCGTAGTCTTTGCAACCATGGACAAGCTCTTTGTAGCAGACATGCATGTTTTCCAGATCAAGCACTCTGGCATCCGCGATATGGTTTGTTTCTTAAAACATAGGTAAAGTTGATTGATGCCTCTGTAATGGTAGGCACGGCTCACTAAGAACGGGTAGTTGTGTCCATTTGGAAACATTCCTCTTTTTTATCCAAAACGTAGCAAAAAGAAACCGCTGCTAGACTTCAAAGACCTGCTCTCGTAGGAGTATAGGATCTTTCTTTAGATCCACGTTTTAAGAATCTTGAAGCTCATTAAAGAAGCAGTTGCCAAGAGTGCATCGCCTAAGGCTCCTAAGGGCCGGGCACTCCCACACAAACAGATTCAGATTCTTCAGCGTCCCTGAAAGCAGTAACCGTATCGTGCAGTATCTAGCTGCTCATGGCGTATGCGCCCACAGCCTAGAATGCCCCATAAGGACACCCGTGAGTACTCGGACATTTCTTCTTGGCAAGTCCGATCAAAATCAAAAATTAATGATCTCTTTTTTTACCGCGCGCCGACAACAGGTCTCTTGTATGTCTGCACGTTTCAATTTCTGGCCAACGTAGATTAGTTCTTCTTAAGGAGCATGTTTCCATCTAACGCGTTATCAAACTCAGCGGAGTTCTTTCACCTCATCTGACTAGAGTGCCTTAATGGTCACATGGCTATATGAGGGAAGGTGTTGGGTCTTGTTAACGAGCCTGTGCGTCTTCAGTTCCAGGCTAGCTTGGATAGATCGCTACCTCCTCCTGCAAAACACTGCAATTGCTTTTGATCTGGAATGGATTTTTCTAATCCTAGAATGTCACAGAATATGTATGCGCTTGTTCCGATGTCTATCTTAGAGCTGTTTGTAAAGACAGCATTTTCCTCAACTTCTCTCTAATTCACATCTATCCGTTACTCTGGTAGGCAATCTTCTGCTGAGAGCGAATTTTAGTAACATATCCAGCAAGAAACATGTCTGAGATTCCAAAGCGGCGTGCTTACAAAGAAAGGAACAGAGTCCAGAAGCAATAAGGTGTGTAGCTATTTAGCTGCTTTGCTACTGCAGTATGCAGTTAAGGTTGTGAGGTTGCGAGGTGCACCTCCAATGCGTTCCCATATGCGAGCCGCCCTTTGGACTTTGGTTCTTCCACCAAACAACCCCGCCGTATCGATTCTTACAACCGCGATGTATATAAATCCTAGTGTACCATGAGCAGCTTAAGTTCCAACGATTTGCCACCAACGATCACCACCTTCTATGTATTCTTTTCTGTTGATTTTGAACTGCAATTTAACTCAATTCCCCGATTTTGGGTTTCCTAAAGGTTGTAATTGCCCTTTTCTTCAGGTAAGCATTTCTCAAGCTGCGCAGCTAATCTACTTCGATGCTTCCGAAAACTTCCTTTATGTTGGTTTTTCCCTAAGGATATACCCAAAGTGTATTCCAAGGAAGTTTTTACTACTAATACTATGCTTTATGCAGGGCAGCCTTGCTCCTCATGTAGGCATGCTATTGCGACGCCTCTTACGTGTCTGATACAAACGTCGATAACAGTCTTAAGCATGGAAAAGAACAGACTTAAAAGTCTGCAGTCCTTTGCTATGGTGTGTGTAGCATTCCTTACTTTGGGGACAATAATGGTTCGGACCTCTCTTCAAGCTCTGGTAAAATAGCATCAGCCTTAAGCAGGATGTGTAGATATATTTCCCAAATATGAATTGATAGGTTAGGTAAGGTTAGGTTAAACATAGGTGTGTTTTTGGAACACTTTTAAGTTGATTAAGAAGGAGTTGAATACCCAGGCCAACCTTTTTCCGTCATTTGTAGCCCTGATCTTTTCTCTCCATCCTTTTTCGAGACAGTATAGTATTCCACGTGTCGTATTCTTGGTGCTTCCTGGGAAGTGCGTTTCCTTAAATATACGTCGTGTGATGTGGTCCAGGCCCCATCGGCCAATCTATCGGAATCGATTAGAAGAGTCTTCTCGCGTTTTCGAGAACACTCTCCTCAGTTCACTAGACCCTTCAGTTGTTGTTTTGACGGATTTGTAGAAATTCCATGAATTAGCGAATCTGTTGTCTTTTTTCAGTATTTTTACGCTCTCCTAATATTTCGTTCATTCTATGAGCCCTTTCTGTTGCATCTAGGTGAGATCTTTTTTTTAGTTATCTCGTGAGTGTTGCCATATTGACCGAATTCCGGTCAAATCTGACCGAACAGAATTCAAAAATCCGGTCAAACCGATTTCTGACCGATTTTTCGACCGAAACGAGAAAAATATTTAACACAAAATTTATTTCTTGACTAAAAAATTTTTTTATTTTTTTCATAGACTTAAGATAATTTAGAATTCATTCTTTCTGAAAAAAAACCTGTCTTACAAAGACAAACGTGTTCATGTTAAAGTCGAAATCAGTTTATCTAGGCAGCCTTTATGAAGATTTTTCAAATCTTAAACTACACTTTCTGGTTTGTGGTGTGTGATATGCAAAATATTTATAAGAGCCAAAATTCCCTTTGTAAATCTATCTTATTTTGCCAGTCACAAACCTTGCTTGTTATGAAAGGATTATGAAAACGGAGCTATGGCTGTAATATAGAGTAAATAAATGTTTGATGTGTTTTGTGTATTTTTATAAACTTAACGTTATAAACTGTTTAACACAAAATTTAAGGGCGTTTAGTGGATTTGAGGTCTTGTGCAAATACGTACAAGACTTTTCTTGCCAAAACTTATTTGGCGCCATAAAACTATTTTTTTTTTTGGTTTGTATCTTGGTAAGATCTTAGCAGCTGTCTGTTTTGCTATTATCCGTTTTGGACCGATTTTCTGGTCAAATATTATTTTATTTTTATAAAAAATAAATTCGGTCATACCGTCAAATGAGCGGAGTCTCTTCTTCTTAGTGGCAACACTGGTTATGACTACCCTTAAAAGAGAGTTTGTGCATAGAAAAGATAGAAGAGGAAATTATTTCTCGATCCAACACAAACGCTGATGAGCTATTACGGAACATGAAACTCTGCGCAGAAATCCCAAAGCTAACTCCCGCAAGTGTTATGCCTTTAGAGTATTTCATAAAAACATCTGACATGTTTATACTTGGAGTCCATTTTATTTGCACATTCAAGAGAAAAATGTATGTTCAATATTTGGCCGACCCTAACTTGGATTTTTCGTTCGTTACTGGATTTGGTCCATCCCGAATATTTCCATACCGGTACCCGTCATGTCAGGTGAGCATTCCCCTATCCTCTACCTGGAGAGGTACCACTTAAGAAACCTCAGAAGGGTTTTTTTCTCTCTCTCTCTGCTGCTGCTGTGAAAGAACTTAAGCACCTCTGCAAAGTATTTGAGAAGATACATTACAAATAACATTCCTCCGTAATTCACTATCGAGCTCTCCCATTTTGCTTTTCTTGAGTTTTTGCTGAATTGCTCACCCTGACCTTTTTCAAAAGGATAGCGATACCTGCTTGGATACCTTCCAGTGCATTACATGAACAGAGTCGTTTTCGACTTGAAATCGAATTTCCTCTTGACTTGAGCGCGCTTTTGTCCGTCCGCTTTAAATGTGGTCACCAGTGAAGCGTATGTGTTTTGAGTTTTTTAGCGGGTGAATAGAGGAGGCTCTTGGCCTTCATTTATTCTCTCCTCATACCTAGGACCAAACATTTTCCGTAGAAACTGACTTATAAAAAACCGGAGTACGAATTCTCCTGCTCTAGCAGAAGTCCAGAGCACTGTCCAGAGCAGTAAGCGCGAAAAAGCGAAACCGGTAGAATTAATATTTCGAGAAGCGTTTTCATGACACCAAACTTCATATTACCAGCCTTTTTTGTGGGAAGGAGGTTCTACTTGCATAGTCATTTAATATAACATTCTGATCTTATTTCGATCACTAGACTCTTTGATCTCCTCAAGATGAGAGAGCCTTTCTCATCTTTTGTTCCTTCCTTCTTTCGACGCAGTTACTTTTTCTACTCCTCTCTGAAACCATTAATTAGTCCTTGTCTTAAGCTGTTACGTTTTCTCATTCTGTGGATGTACGTGTAATGATTGAAGTAACATCAAGGACTCTTTTTCTCGGTGGGTGAAAATCCAGATCAGTTTCAGCCGCGTTTTTAATAGTTTAGCGGTACTGGTGAATGCAAGGCGCAAGGCAAAGTCCTCTCTGTAGACTCTGATTGTTTCAGGTGTCCTTAGGAATCCGACATTGAGGTTATTTCCCTGACTAGTTATAATTATGCAATTTTTTTATCTTTCGGTGTCTTAAACGGGCTTACAGATTCGGTGCAAAAAGCGAATTGGTTCAAAAAGGTTCCTTATTTACGCCATACATCCGCCGCCTAAGAGGTTAAGGTTTGGTGATCTGCATATCGTTTTAAATCTGTAGCCCGTACAACCTTGGCTTACCTTCCATGTTTGTCCCGTTTGATGTTAAGTCACAGCTGATGATCGTCGTTTTCTGAATTTTAGTCACGCAAAAAACTGCTGCCTTTTTCAATTAAAAAGCTAATTGAATGTGTCGTTGCTTATATTGGGAAGCGGCCCCTATGGCAAAGCCATACAAAATTGAATTTAATATTGAAAAGTGAAAAATTGAAACAGTTTACAATTCTACAAACATTATAGTCCCATGATCATTTCAAACGCTGCCAGGCGAACATCGTCAGGAACCTTTATATCACGATGATGCTGACATTAGGTGACAACTCTTCCTACGGCCTTTTTTTGTTGACCTAGATAATCAGCAAATCACCTATTTCGTCCCTATTTTGGTATAATCTTGCCTTTTGAGTCCCCTTGATTAAGACGAGTGGTTATTCATTTAGTTTAGTCTTACATTGGCTACATTTTCTCATGAATAGTTGTTCTTTGATCGCTGATTTGCTGTAATGGTTGGCACGGTTTAAGAAGCTAAATATCGACCACAATAGCCCCGTTAATGAATAAAAGTTTAAATGTTCGATCCTTTAAATAAAGCTTAAACTACATACTCATATAGTGTACTCCATAGAGTACGCAGCTTGTCTGTGAAAGAAAAATGCGCCCAATATCCAGAGTGTCTCATAACCTTTTATGCACAAAATTGGAATTTCCGAAATAACATAACCATACATATACGTACATACCATGTATGTATGTAACTAGCAGAAAAAAAATATTTCTTCAGTTACAGACATAGATAATAGAAGCTACGTAACAGCGCGTTGTGCCATACGAATTGAAGATGCCATCCTTTGTACACATTTTCAATACTATCTCCATCTCCCAATCATATTTGCCGTCATATTTGAAACTCTGGGCCTTAGCAGCCATAAAGAGCCCTCAGAGCGCATTGGTTTGCGTATATCTTCGTACAATAAGAATTTCCAAGTTCTAATAAACTTCCCTAGAACCGAATAGAGTCTGAACTCCACAGATATGTACGTTGGGTATGTGTCCCTTGCACAGGGAAAAAATGCATTATTCATGCGACACATTTGCATGCGCTTTCAAAGGATGTTTATATTATTAAATTACATGAAAACTTTTCCCACAGCAAGGACGTCAAATCGATATATCGGAGAATAGGTGTATTCATAAAATAACCATCAATATATTGCATCCCATTTGACTTCGTAACAAGATGAAAACACCTCCAACAAAGGGAGTACATCCACTCGAATGGAAATCATTTCAAAACAATAAACGACAAATAAAATCAATTTTTGCTCACTTTCGAAATACTGAAAAAAAGGCTGACAATAATCCTTTTGTGTGATTCAGAAACATGTCACAAGCATACTTTTTTTATTTTACTTGAAAAAACACAACTCTTGAACAAAGGCTGGGAAAAACGTACAAAAAACATGTCACCATATTGAGAGAACTTATGTTTTTGAGGACCTGAAAATGAAGTACAAACCAACGTTGTTTTCAATGAAAACCATTATCAAATATGCAAAACGGGATGCAGCTTTTGTAAAAAGCTTAAACGGAAAATCGAAACTATTCGAAAAAACTTTCCATGACAAAAAGGGAAGGGACAAGACCTCGTTATGATTTATTCTGTGAAATAAAAATGTGTTTTTTTTTTAATTATTATTTGCTACGCGGTGTTTTTCTATCCACTTCGTAATTATCCTTGTTTCAAATGGGAGGAATCAATTGTTTCCAAATTGCACGTTAACTTGAACTCCTCTAGTTCTTGCTTGGAAAACTAATTAATTTTTCGATTAATTTCACTATGAACAAGAGATCTTGTTCGAACGTAAATACCTGGAAATTCCCATTGAGCTGCGAGGAATGAGATTGCGGGCCATTGAAGATGTTCCCTTTGCAACGAAGGCAAGTGTCAAAATTTAATATAAGTCTGACATCAATGCAGGGTGATTCCTTTAACAGTTTCAAGTATTTTGATCTCTGGCAACAGCATTGTTAGGCGAAGCAACCTCTGATAAGGCATGAATTGACGAGTTGAGAAAGCGAGGAGCCCTGTTTTGAAAATTACCGTTGTGCTCCATTAAAGCTGGAAATTTGAGTCTCGGTTAGACAGTCACGTTAGCAGATTATAATCAAAGTCGAAGTTTTCATTTCGTTGTTTTTGCTGAAATTTTGAAAACTTGTTCCGGAAGTTTAGCCTGCCGTAGGATGTGGTTTGGTTTATATTCTCACAGACTGTAAATTATTTTGGTTGCCTTGGGAGTGTGAGTGGGTTTTTCATTACTAAGAAATAAGGCTGTTGCTACGGTTATGGCTACTTTATAGTAAACTTAATTTAAAATTAAGTAAGTTGGGAAATAGTTTTTAGGAAGAATGCTTGTTGCTGGTCAGTTGCAAGGATTGCTTTTTAAGGACCAGATTATTAGTTTTAGCAAGAAAAGCCAGAGGCGAATGGTTGATCTATACAGCGGAGATAGATTTATTGACGTAACAAGTTGTTACAATGGTTAAGCTCATTTCGATGTGCACTTCAATTAACATTAACGTTAAGTGTATAAGAAACAACCACAGTGGTGAACTTTTAAAACATTAATGATCATTTTTAAAACGCAAACTCGTTTGAATTTCGTCGCAGAGGACGAAGTTCAATGCGAACTCCATAATGGCTAAAGGTAGTGATAAGTATTGACATGAATTTTGAAATAAGTTTTTCTTCATGACTTCTCCTTAAATTGGGCAAGCTAATGTCAGGGAATGCGCGGAATGCATGGCCGAATGTTTAAGCATGGGAATGCTGAAAAAATTATTAAATCGAACCTATAGATACAGTCTACAAGGTCGTGTGGCAACCCGACTTAGACTAAATCGGTGAACCCAGCCATCTTTACTTAAATTTGTTACTCCAGCCCCTGGTTTTATATGTTTATTAATGTACTTATTTATTATTTGCCGTTTAATAATACATTTTTATTTATTTATTGTATATTTTTGTAAATATATAACATAAATATTATATCACTATAAATAAAATAAATAAAATAATAATAAATAAAATAATAATAAATAAAATATATAAAATAAATAAAATAAATAAAATAAATAAAATAAATAAAATAAATAAAATAAATAAAATAAATAAAATAAATAAAATAAATAAAATAAATAAAATAAATAAAATAAATAAAATAAATAAAATAAATAAAATAAATAAAATAAATAAAATAAATAAAATAAATAAAATAAATAAAATAAATAAAATAAATAAAATAAATAAAATAAATAAAATAAATAAAATAAATAAAATAAATAAAATAAATAAAATAAATAAAATAAATAAAATAAATAAAATAAATAAAATAAATAAAATAAATAAAATAAATAAAATAAATAAAATAAATAAAATAAATAAAATAAATAAAATAAATAAAAAAAATAAAATAAATAAAATAATTAAAAAAATAAAATAAATAAAATTGATAAAATAAATAAAATAAATTAAATTAATGAAAAAAATAGAATAAATGAAATAAATAAAAATAAAACAGCAAAAGAAGAACAACTCAAAGAAGAAAAAAAAAATTTATTAAATGATCTCAAAATTTAAATTCTCTTTTGAATTTTTTTAAAAAGAGTTCTTCTTCACTTAGAGCTCTGTAGTCTAGGGCGAATTTGGCGAAGCCGTAATGTTAGTAAGTCCCGCCAATAAGAATTCCCGTACACTTTTCCATTTCATACATTCCGAAGTGACTGTAGTGAAGTCCTGACTACCTACGCGCCATTTAAAATTATTTTAAGCTAGTGGGAGGGTTACAATCCGCCTAGGCGAATCGTTTGATACCCCATCCCAATTGACCACCGTCAAGCTCAAAAATGCGTCAAAAATTTTCGTTGTTAAATTTCAGTTTCTATTAACTTTAAAAAAGGGGCGTGGCATCAACCCCTTTCCAATAACATAATTTTTTTTATCATATTTTTTATCAGATGCGGTATATACGTGTTGATCGCAGTTTTATATTGAAAATTTGATTTTTTACTTAAAAACGCCCCCAAAAGTGGGCGTGGCAAAAATTTATTTATTTGAGTTGATAGCTTAGGCACATATTTGAATATTTTATAGTGCAATTTTTTTGGATTTAAGGCAAATATATCAAATAAAAGCCGTTTATTAGAATACGTATTAAATATGACCACGCCTACGAGGAGGCGGTTTTCGCTTTTTTTAAATGCCAATCACAAAACACTTAAGCGAGAATATTGCATACCAAATTTAAGCTTCCTGCGAGAACTTTGATTTTTCATGCTTATAAGTAAAGTGGGCGTCTCAGTGGGCGGATTTAAAAAATTTAACACTTGCACTGCTTCGGGACCTAAAGAGAACAGATATCAAGTCTCAAGTTCCTACCTCAAAATTTAAGACCTAAAAACTGACGACAGACGGACGGACGGACATGGCTCATTCGACTTACAATTCGGTCTCGATCATATGCCTTTAAGGTCTTGGGGGTCTACGGTGATTATTTCTCTATGTTACAAACTATGAATCAAGTTCAATATACTTCCTATATTCTATGGGAGGGGGTATAAAAATCGTTTCTTAGACCTGCTACTTTGTAATAGGTAACAAACTTAACTGCAGGTCTACATGCACCATGTCTTGGGCTGTGTGTTGGTTTTAATCATTATATGCCTAGATTTATTTGCGTGCAGATTTGTTAAGTTCTTTGTGAGCAGATATTGAAAAATTTATTGTTCTTTCACTAGGTACAAATTATTGGCAGAAAGCGAACAAAAATGCAATATTGCAATTGGCTTAATAACGCAATGTCAGCGATATTCCCACTACATGCCATGTGGCCTAAGAAAAAGTTCCTTTATTGCTTTCACACGCACAATAAAAGCGAAGTCGCGATACCATTGCTCCAAAGCTGCCAATTAATCTTAACAATAATACATTTGAAAAACAATCTGCGGATAGCTAAGGGTTTGCAATGGCATGCATGGAAAAGCATCATTACATTCAAAGGAATAATAACGGTGCAATATTTCTTCCGTTTACGTTCGTGACCTGAATGAAGTCAGCATTGCATGTAAAAATAATAAATTCTATACTGATTCATCCAAGGGTATAACAAAAACGTGTGCAACAAATATAAAGCTAAATGCAAATGCAATAAGTATTTGTTAAATTTTATTTTAGAAATTAGCTAATAATATAACTAAGCATAAAAAATAACATGCAAAGCGGTAACATCATGCTTCAGAAATTTTACGG
The DNA here is from genome assembly GCA_947623515.1 of Neoascia interrupta. Taxonomy (NCBI): domain Eukaryota; kingdom Metazoa; phylum Arthropoda; class Insecta; order Diptera; family Syrphidae; genus Neoascia; species Neoascia interrupta. Next base: position 178,884,850 of record OX392462.1, read on the forward strand.
ATTTCTTTACGAATTTTTTCGCTTTCAAAAAAGAAGCTTTCTTAAAAAGAGTAGAATTTTTGCAATGAGTTTGTATTATTAAACCTAGGGAATGTTTTCAAAGACTAAGGACGAAGTTTTTATCAAAGCGTGGACAAAACCTTCAACAAAGGCATTTAAGATTAAGCAAGAGCAACTGAAGGAGCATTTTTATACCCTATCCCATAGAATAGGTGGTGTATTAAGTTTTATTCATAGTTTGTAAAATGGGGATTTTATCACCGTAGACCCCCAAGACCTTAAGGGCATATGATCGAGACCGAATTGTGAGTTGAATGAGCCATGTCCATCCGCCCGTCCGTGTGTCGGTAGTTTTTAGACTAAGTTTTTGTAATCCATCCACTGACACGCCCACTTTGCTTATTAGCAAGAAACATCAAAGTTGTCGTAGGAAGGTTGAAATTAGGCGTGCAATATTTACAAAAAAAAAACAAAAACCGCCCCCATGGGCGTGGTCGTATTAAATTTGCATCTTAATACACGGTTTTTTAAATCAAAAAAAAAAATGCACAATAAAATGTTCCGATATGTACGTAAGCTATTAACTGAAATGAATTAATTTTTGCCACACCCACTTTAAGGGGCGTTTTGAAATATAAACAAAATTTCTAATATGAAAATGGAATCGACACATGTAACTATAATCACTACGGATTGAAAACAAGTGAGTAAGTGCAAGAGTTTGTCTGTGACAAACTTCTATATACCCGAACTTATGTAACACCAAATCTTAAAGTTTCTTGGCCCGAATTCATATATTATTTGTATAGGCCACATCCCCAAGAGAGAGCATGGGCTTAAAATCAAAATCAATTAATTGTAATTTCGTTAGAATCATGAGAAAATACGGTTAAAGCGAAAATTATATCAGAAAAAAAAAGTTTTTTCTTTAAAACGCCCCTAAAAAAAAAGCAGAGCATAAAACTTTGTATGAAGCAAACTCAACAAATAGTAATGACTCCTAATCGAAAAAAAATTGTTTTGGAGTCAGCTTTCTAAGAAATCGGGGTTTAAAAAAAACCGAAAAATTTTCGTTGTTAAATTTCAGTTTCTATTAACTTTAAAAAAGGGGCGTGGCATCAACCCCTTTCCAATAACATAATTTTTTTTATCATATTTTTTATCAGATGCGGTATATACGTGTTGATCGCAGTTTTATATTGAAAATTTGATTTTTTACTTAAAAACGCCCCCAAAAGTGGGCGTGGCAAAAATTTATTTATTTGAGTTGATAGCTTAGGCACATATTTGAATATTTTATAGTGCAATTTTTTTGGATTTAAGGCAAATATATCAAATAAAAGCCGTTTATTAGAATACGTATTAAATATGACCACGCCTACGAGGAGGCGGTTTTCGCTTTTTTTAAATGCCAATCACAAAACACTTAAGCGAGAATATTGCATACCAAATTTAAGCTTCCTGCGAGAACTTTGATTTTTCATGCTTATAAGTAAAGTGGGCGTCTCAGTGGGCGGATTTAAAAAATTTAACACTTGCACTGCTTCGGGACCTAAAGAGAACAGATATCAAGTCTCAAGTTCCTACCTCAAAATTTAAGACCTAAAAACTGACGACAGACGGACGGACGGACATGGCTCATTCGACTTACAATTCGGTCTCGATCATATGCCTTTAAGGTCTTGGGGGTCTACGGTGATTATTTCTCTATGTTACAAACTATGAATCAAGTTCAATATACTTCCTATATTCTATGGGAGGGGGTATAAAAATCGTTTCTTAGACCTGCTACTTTGTAATAGGTAACAAACTTAACTGCAGGTCTACATGCACCATGTCTTGGGCTGTGTGTTGGTTTTAATCATTATATGCCTAGATTTATTTGCGTGCAGATTTGTTAAGTTCTTTGTGAGCAGATATTGAAAAATTTATTGTTCTTTCACTAGGTACAAATTATTGGCAGAAAGCGAACAAAAATGCAATATTGCAATTGGCTTAATAACGCAATGTCAGCGATATTCCCACTACATGCCATGTGGCCTAAGAAAAAGTTCCTTTATTGCTTTCACACGCACAATAAAAGCGAAGTCGCGATACCATTGCTCCAAAGCTGCCAATTAATCTTAACAATAATACATTTGAAAAACAATCTGCGGATAGCTAAGGGTTTGCAATGGCATGCATGGAAAAGCATCATTACATTCAAAGGAATAATAACGGTGCAATATTTCTTCCGTTTACGTTCGTGACCTGAATGAAGTCAGCATTGCATGTAAAAATAATAAATTCTATACTGATTCATCCAAGGGTATAACAAAAACGTGTGCAACAAATATAAAGCTAAATGCAAATGCAATAAGTATTTGTTAAATTTTATTTTAGAAATTAGCTAATAATATAACTAAGCATAAAAAATAACATGCAAAGCGGTAACATCATGCTTCAGAAATTTTACGGATTTCTTTACGAATTTTTTCGCTTTCAAAAAAGAAGCTTTCTTAAAAAGAGTAGAATTTTTGCAATGAGTTTGTATTATTAAACCTAGGGAATGTTTTCAAAGACTAAGGACGAAGTTTTTATCAAAGCGTGGACAAAACCTTCAACAAAGGCATTTAAGATTAAGCAAGAGCAACTGAAGGAGCATTTTTATACCCTATCCCATAGAATAGGTGGTGTATTAAGTTTTATTCATAGTTTGTAAAATGGGGATTTTATCACCGTAGACCCCCAAGACCTTAAGGGCATATGATCGAGACCGAATTGTGAGTTGAATGAGCCATGTCCATCCGCCCGTCCGTGTGTCGGTAGTTTTTAGACTAAGTTTTTGTAATCCATCCACTGACACGCCCACTTTGCTTATTAGCAAGAAACATCAAAGTTGTCGTAGGAAGGTTGAAATTAGGCGTGCAATATTTACAAAAAAAAAACAAAAACCGCCCCCATGGGCGTGGTCGTATTAAATTTGCATCTTAATACACGGTTTTTTAAATCAAAAAAAAAAATGCACAATAAAATGTTCCGATATGTACGTAAGCTATTAACTGAAATGAATTAATTTTTGCCACACCCACTTTAAGGGGCGTTTTGAAATATAAACAAAATTTCTAATATGAAAATGGAATCGACACATGTAACTATAATCACTACGGATTGAAAACAAGTGAGTAAGTGCAAGAGTTTGTCTGTGACAAACTTCTATATACCCGAACTTATGTAACACCAAATCTTAAAGTTTCTTGGCCCGAATTCATATATTATTTGTATAGGCCACATCCCCAAGAGAGAGCATGGGCTTAAAATCAAAATCAATTAATTGTAATTTCGTTAGAATCATGAGAAAATACGGTTAAAGCGAAAATTATATCAGAAAAAAAAAGTTTTTTCTTTAAAACGCCCCTAAAAAAAAAGCAGAGCATAAAACTTTGTATGAAGCAAACTCAACAAATAGTAATGACTCCTAATCGAAAAAAAATTGTTTTGGAGTCAGCTTTCTAAGAAATCGGGGTTTTAGAGATCTAACATGTTAAAAGTGGGCATGGTCGATATTTTGGCCGTTGACGGATAAAGCAGTTTTCACACTTTGTCTGTGCAACAAAAGAACTAAGCCATGTACCAAATTTCAGCTCTCTAGCTGGATCTTGAAAAACCTAAAACCTTCACACATACAGACGAGGGATGAACGGACGGACGGACATGGAAGAATCCCCCTTTTTTTAAAGAAGAGGAAAAAATGAAGGTCATCAAAAATATTTGATATTATTCAAAGACCCCGCAAACATTGTATGCCATGCCCCTTGTAATTATGTAATATAATTTTCTAAAACAATTGTGATGTCTTATTATGAAATGGCAATTGTCATACATCTGTTCGGTCTGTTTTGGAGTGAAAAGTATTTGGAAAGGACGAAAAAGTTGTGAAATAGTCACCGTAGACCCCTAAGACCTTTTAGAGGTAAGAATCATCGATTAAGCCATGTCCGTCCGTCCGTCCGTCCGTCCGTATGTAAACAACTTTTAGGCCTTAAATTTTAAGGTAGAGAGCTGAAATTCGGTGGGTTGGCTTCAAGTCCAGTCCTTCAGATCAAGATTCAGGTCAAGTTGTATTTTTATATTCCGCCCACTTTCTGGAGTGCTACTATCCGATGGAGCACTCAGACACAACTACTGGTCCATTGTACTACCACGAGGACACCTTACTTTAATGTATTTAGTTTACCCATCCTTTAAAGAAAAACGAGAAGGAGCTTCAGTGATGAAGAGCTTAGGTGTTCGGCACTCACCACGTCAGCCCCAAAGATCCGCCACCGGATGCGAGCAAAGGCAGGACAACTACATAGGAAATGTTCCGCTTTATCGTCGTTCTCTCCACAGACAGGACAGGTGGTGGTTTTACTTAAGCCTAGCATATTCAAGTGCTTGGCGAAAGCTTGGTGGAATCTGCAATCGATTCTCCTGAGAGATAGAAGAAAAGACGCTGACCCCTCGCATATATCCGGGCGTAGTCGTTTAGTCTGTCTGCACCCATTGCAGTCACGCCAACGAGCCCTGTGCTTACAAGAAACCCAAGTATCAACGGCAGACGTGACAACAGATACAGGCAGGCCTAAAGCAGGTTCCAAAGCAAGGAGCCAATTTTAACAAAAGTACTCTTTCGAAAAACAATTAGCTTACGCACTAAATTTCAACTTCCTAGCTCAAAACTTAAGGCCTAAAAACGTGTGACTTACAGACAGACGGACGGATGGACACGGCTTATTCGATTTAGAATTCGGTCTCGATCATATGCCAAGAAATTTGGTCAAAAAAATTTACACCTGAAGCTTGGTTCATGTACAAATTTTTCATCCGTACTTTCTGATAAAAATTTGATGCGGTAGGGCCAAGATCAACGACTTCCTCCTTAGGAATTGATTTTTAGAATCTTTAATACCTTATACAGTGGGGTGCCGTGGCGTAGTGGTTAGTGTGTGTGCTTACTACGCCGGAGGTCTGGGTTCGAATGCTGCCATCGTCACCTGAAAAAAAGACTTGTTCTTTTTCACGGTCCCCACCTCCGCGAGGGTCTGACAAGCCCTCCGAGAGTATCATTTTTCTTGAAAAAACTTCTCAAAGTGCCGTTTGGATTCGGAAAAAAATTGTAGGTCCCCTTGTATGTAAAGAAATTAACACACCAGCATACATTGTTGAGAAGTATGCCCTGGTTCACCTCGAGCTGTTTCGCCACTCTATTTATAATTCCTTATAACGGGTGATTTTTTTGCTGGTTTGGTTTTGGCAACACTGGTTTTGACAACTGACGTGTGTTTAGTACCTTGTGTCACTGTCAAACAGCTTCAGTTTGGTTTGCAATTTAACCATGGATCGTCTTACAAATGAACAACGCTTGCAAATTATTGAATTTTACTATCAAAATTCGTGCTCGGTTCGAAATGTTCATCGCGCTGCTTCCATTTTATGGTCGGCATTCTCGTGAACAGTTAATTTCACGTTTCGGGCCGGTCAATTGGCCGCCTAGATCGTGCGATTTGACACCATTAGATTATTTTTTGTGGGGGTATGTCAAGGCTAATGTCTATAGCGACAAACCCGCTTCGATTGACGCACTGGAAGCCAACATCCATGCATTCATTCGTGAGATACCGGCCGATATGTGTGAAAGAGTATGCCAAAATTGGACTCAGCGCATGGGCTACCTGAGACGCAGCCGCGGTCAACATTTGCATGAAATTATCTTTAAACATTAAATTGCAAGGTTCAAGCTATCGATTCAAATAAATATTTCATTAATTTTTTCGAATCTTTTGTATTTTTTTTTAAAAAAAGTTCTCAACCTCTTAAATAATCACCCTTTACAAGTGAAAACTTCAGTAAAAAAAAATAGTAGCCCGTAATAGTGAGGAACAGGAAGAGAAATTATAAGAGAAAAATCTTGTCAAAAGCTTGCAACAAATGAATGCTTCGTCAAAATTTGAAACAGGAAGCCTTAGACTTAAGGACATTAGGCAATCCAGAAGTAACACTTTCTTTAAAGTTTGCTAAAAAGGCCTAAACGATTTGCGTTACATAAAATATCCTCTTAAGAGTTTAACCGAAGCAAAAATTTTAATTGGTAAAGTTTTCTTAAAATCAGGTCATATTTTGCTGTGTTATATTTAGAAGCGACGCAATTTTCCGGCTTTGAAAAATGTTGACTCCAATAAAAATTCTGGTAGCTTCAGTGTTCTTACATTTTTTTTTTAAAGAAATTTGAAATTTTCAACGAAATTAGTTGTATGGATTGAGAAGAGTACGTGAGCCACCTTAATTTAGTCCTTGGAACTCGCAACGCAAACGTCTTACGAAAAATTCTTAAAGAATTTTTCTAATATTTTGTAGAAGGTAGTTGTAGGTTTGGGTGAGTACTTTACGGAAGTATTTTTATCGACAGTCAAGGATATCTCAATAGTTTCTCTCCACAAAAGCAACAGTTTTCTCAGAAACAGCCAAATGAATTTTGTGCGGGAACGTTTCCCAGAAACTTCAAAAGTTTCCACGTCTTATGCCCTAACGAGTTCGCAAAGTCACAATTAATTGCTTTGAAATGCATGAAACTTTTGGTGTCAAAGTTGAAAACTATAAATGCACATAGATGTCTGTGATTTGAAACTTGAAAAGCATCGTGCACCGACGACTTGGCAACTAAGTCAAATAACGAGCAAAAAGGAATTTCCTTATATCCCTTTACGCGCGTGTGTGTGTGTGCGACATGACAAACTAACAGTTACCCTTAGTAACCTTCTTACTATATTATGAACACCTCAAAAAGAAAGTCCTTCAGAGGCAAACAAGCATCTTTCGCTTCTTTTAGCCAATTATCCTGGTGATGGTGTGCCAAAATTATTTTTCTTCCCACCAGAAAAAATAAAAGCAAAGACATTATTTTAACGCCTGCCACCTGGGCATGGGCGTTCGCTGTCTAGGCCGACTTTATTATATCCGTCCCGTGTCGCCCGTTAACGAGCATAATCAAAGTTGACACTTTTAGTATTTCGATAAGTTCCTCAAAATTGCTTTCCCAACAAGGCAGGCGTGAAATTAAAATGAAGCTGGCAGATGTTGCTTATTCTTTTGGCGCGACAGAACAAAAAACAGGAAAAAAAGCTCAATGTTGACGATACAATGAAATGTGTGGCTTTTAAATTTCCACTCTGCCGAAAGCATCCTCATTTCGTTTTAATTGTGGCAAATCTTTCAAGAGATAGCTACATTTTGAAGCATGCTTCTGTGAGGCATATAACATGATGACCCAAAGGGGTAAGACAAAAGGATGCTTAATCGCTGACGGAGGCTGTTTAGATTTTGTGATGACAAATTCTGGCACAGAGCCAAAAGCCAATCATACTGGGATGACACCCCTTGGCTACATGCAGTTCAAATAAAGCAATTATAACTTTCTTCAATTGTCTTTAGAGAAAGGACCTTGGCAATAAATTATCGTAATCCTTTCTGAAGCACTGCTTTCCAGTTATAAGCCTGAGTGCCACCAAGAGTTTTCTTATACGCGCTGTCGGAAAGCAAACGCCTCACCATTCGACATGGTGCGAACCTTGCCGAGTGAATGTATCTATTTGGATGGAATGAGCATTCAAAGAGGATTCAAATCGTACTTTGTACACTATGTATGTACGTTGGTATATTATGGCAATGTAATGAAGCAATGGGTACGGAAATGTAATGAAATTACCATTTTAATTGCGTTCACTTTTAAGCTCTTCATTATGTTGCTCTTGTTTTTTTTTTTTCGTTCTATTAGTATTTATTTCAAGGACTCTTGAGATTTTCTTGTGTTGAGTTATTTGAACATTCCGTGCGATGTGGCGAGGAAGATTTAGAAATTGATACCAAACTCTAAGAAGTTCTATAAATAAGATTTAAGTGGTTAATGCTTTAGTAAATTGAGAAAGAGCTCTGTCGAGTGTCGAAGGTGATTCGATTATATGGCTTTGTGGAAGGCATGCTTTCTGAGTTAAATTTCAAAAAGCATTTCAATTAATCACTGACAAGGAACACAAGGAATATCAATAACAATGAACTGTATAGGTGCTGGTAAATACTTCATCATTGCACTTTAATGGTTTCATTTAATGAGTGGATTACTTGTTCAGCAAGATGACAAAGCCAGCGTTTATCTTGAGCTAAACTTCGCTTTTTCTTTGGGAACTATTTCACAGATAAAAAAATAAGTGCGCGTAAGATGTTTTTTCTTAGAATACAATGGGTCACCCGATATTGAAGTTTTAAAAGCTGTGGTTTAAGAATTTATTCATAGCGGATATTTGTCATTGTAATATATAACATTTTCAGACACTATAACTTGTCAAATAAAAATTTCTTGCAATCAATCATTAAGGTAATAAATTATTTTATTTCGCATTGGTTCGGCCTAGATCTAATTTCTGTGCCACATTGCCCAAAGCGGCATACGACAAAAAATTTACACCCGGAGTATGTGTTTTGAAAAGATTCAATCCAGGGAGCTGTATAAGGTTTTGCTGTATCTCGATGCAACCAGTGATCCTTCAGATCCATCTTCTAATTCAGGCCAGAAAAAGACTCTGAATCACGTTCAGGTAACGTGAACATGAGAACTCGATAATGGGAGCTTTCACATAGGTGCTTGATCCCAAGGGGTAATATTTCTGAACAGTTTAGCGGGTGTTTGAAAAATAACCTGTCTCGCAAAAAAAAAAAACCGTCAAGTATGAAACCACACGCAGAACAATCCGTCGGGTTTTGTTCTAGGCTAATTTTTTTTATTCTTTCCTAAATTAGGCTTAAGGCAAGTCAAAATAACGTTTTTCTGGAAATTTTAAGGTTTTTCTGCCTCCAAATAAAGGTGTGGCCCAAAATCTTATATAAACGAAATGTATTACCATATGTTTTCTACACAATATAATAAATATAATTTTTTCGATTTGGAACAAAAATATTATATAAAATATAATTAAAAAAAATGAAAAAATAAAATAAATAAATAGAGTGGCGCAACAGCTCGATGTGAACCAGCGCCAACTTCTCATCAATGTATGCTGTGTGTGTTGATTTCTTCACATACAAGGGAACCTAAAATTTTTTTGCCGAATCCGAACGGCAGTGTGAGAAGTTTTTCAAGGCAATTGATACTCTCGGAGGGCTTGTCAAACCCTCGTGGACCGTGAAAAAGAACAAGTCTTTTTTTCAGGTGACAATGGCAGGATTCGTACCCAGACCTCCGGCGTGGTACGAGCACTAACCACTACGCCACGGCACCCCACATATTTTCATATATGGCACCCCCAGTTTTTCATACATGTTTTTGAAAAACTAACCGTTAAATCGATGCCACGCCTACTAGGGGAGGTAAGGCGATCAAATTTTTATTTTGGAAGTGTTATAACAGGAGATAATAAATACCAAATTTCAGGCTTATAAGACGTCTTACAGCTTTTAAAAATCGAGACACGCCCACAATCGGTACAATCGTGCAACCACCTCCAGAGATTTTCAAACTGTGAGACGTTCTTAAAGACTGAAATTTGACATTTAGCATCTCCTAATGAAATTAAGACATAAAAAAGAATAATTGAATTGGTAAACCTTCTATTTTAAGGGAAACTCAATATTTTTGCTCGGAATTGCAAAAAAAAAAAATTTTGTTTAATATTTTGTGTAGAAAACGCTTAGTTCTACAAGACGTTGGGCCACGCCCAAGTTTGGAGGCAGAATTAAAGAAAACCTGAAATTATCCAGAAGAACGTAATTTCGACTGGCCTTGAGCCTAACTTAGGAAAGCATGAAACAAAAAAAAGTGGTACGTTAGCTAAACGAGACTCATTCCAGATTTCGTTCATATTAAGTTTTTAGCCACGCCCCCTTTTAGGGGTTGATTTTCCAAAAATATTGAATTTGAACCAAAAAATTGCATTTTTACGTATATTTAAGCGTAACTTGGAAATATCTGTGGGAATATGTTATAATTGATAGTTTGTAAGTTGCCCTTTGAAGTTTGTGCCATGTCTTCCAAACTTGCAAAGAAGCATTCCTAAAAAAAATATTTTCTGCGCACTCGCGAAATCGCCTCGCATTCGCACAGTATGTGTGCTATACCCTCAACCGCCTGCAAATCACTGCAGAATCGACAAATATCTGTGTCAGAAAACCTGAGCCTTCTTGCGTGTTTCCTCAGGAGACCATGTCTTGTCAAAATTCCCACTAAAGCCCTAAGCTTGTCCATGCTCAGTTTTAATAACGCCTTCGATCCTTTTTCGTCTAGCCGTGGCCAGAGGAACTTAGATACCCTGTGTCCAGCCAGGCGAGGCCACCGTCATTACGATTTTTTCCTCAAAAGTGCCTCTTACTACGCAGAGGGGTGGTTTGATGTTAGAAACCATCTTTTTTCAAGGAGCCCTCCTTTTCTTGCAAGCTCAACAGGTTGCTCGTTATCCTCTACACCGCAGTGTCCTGGCACCCAGCACAGTCTCACCTGGTTCTGACTGCACAATGCGACAGCCCCTGACTATATCAGATTTGATGTTGATCGATTCCATTGCCTTGAGCGTAGCCTGGCTATTGGTGTAAATGGCGATATCTCTGCTGCATATCGATCTCATCATCTATCGATGGCATCTCGTAACGATTTTAAGATATAAAAAGTAAAAACGAAATCGCCAGACCGCCCCTAGTGGGTGTGGAATCGATTCAAAGAGTAAGCTTTCAAATACAATTTATTCAATATTTTTGTTCCAAATCGAAAAATTTTTTCATATTTTATATAGAAATTACTAGTGGGGTGCCGTGGCGTAGTGGTTAGTGTGTGTGCTTACTACGCCGGAGGCCTGGGTTCGAATCCTGCCATCGTCACCTGAAAAAAAAAGACTAGTTCTTTTTCACGGTCCCCACCTCCGCGAGGGTCTGACAAGCCCTCCGAGAGTATCATTTGTCTTGAAAAACTTCTCAAAGTGCCGTTCGGATTCGGCAAAAAATTGTAGGTCCCCTTGTATGTGAAAAAATTAACACACACAGCATACATTGTTGAGAAGTTGGCCCTGGTTCACCTCGAGCTGTTGCGCCATTCTATTTATTTATTTATTTATAGAAATTACTTGGTTCTATATTTGGTTCATACAAAATTTTGGGCCACGCTTTCATACTGAAAAATTCAGAATTTTTTTAACCAATTTCACAACCCCCTGTGCTAGCATTGGCGGCTCCTCTTGAATTTTGCGGACATGGATTTCTGCGAAACTGGTAAAACATGTTGTCTTCAATTCCGTTTGTTTAAATTAGATTCAAAACTTGAGGTTGGAAACGGTAATTGAAACATTTTATATGCAGGTAATTTGCGTTATAAACGCTTCATATTTCAGCCAAATTCAAATAAGAACCTTTAAAAAATCGTTTCATGGAAATGCTCTTACATTTTTGAGTCGAATCTTCGAAGTTTTTGTAGAAACTTCGCTGAAGTTCGCTACAGTTTCGCATAAAATCTCAGAAGATGGACTATGTCCGGTATTTATTTCAAAGTTTAACTTTTTACAGTTAGTTAGTCATCCTTTACGTCGATTTGTAAGGGATGTAAAGGATGACTAACTGTAGAAAGTATCATACATGATCTGTACACCATCTGGGGTCCAGATCATGTATGAACACTCAGGACTTTTTTGGTTTTAGTATTTTTCGTCCTGAGCTCAGTGAACGAAATTCAATTTTCTATTACATTTTTGCATGTTTGCTATTACAGGAGCTTCACAGAATTATCATGTCATGATTCTGGGCGAGAATCTGACAAGCCCTCGTTCGGATTCGGCAAAAAATTAAAGGCCTACTTGCATGTGAAGAGCAGCTGTTAATATGGTTGATAAGTTGGCCCTGATTCACTTCGAGCTGTTACGCCACTCCATTCTATATCAACTATCATCTCAGGATTATTTTGAAAGTTGGAATTAGGTTTTTCATAAATGTGTAGGTTGGGTCGACAGCAGAACAACCTGTTATGCCTTTGAAACATAGGAACACAACATTTCCGCAATTTAAAGGCGCACTAAATTTTGTCATCCTATGACTTACAGTTCAGAAGTTATAGAGCGATTTGGATGGACGGACGGACAACGTAGCGATACCATAAGAGGTCCAACTAGATGAAGAAGATGAAATTGTTTTCCTGAAAGTGTTCTTTTTTTGTCATGAAGCAGTTTTTCTGTCATCCTTTGTAAACGTGCTACAGCTTTCGCAATACACCTACCATTTTTGGGAATGTATAACAATTTCACTGCTTCGTGCGACATAGAATGGCAATATCTACAATTACCAATCTATGACGATCATTGTGTTAGTATGGTTAGAAAAGGACTTATCCGGGAAATCCTTCAAAATTATTCAGAGACATAAGTAATTCCTGTTTTTATTGACAAAGTTGAACCTAGGACATCAATTATCACTTACAAAAACATTATATTAGATCTATTGACACTACCTTCCTGTAGTTCAAACTGTATGTTCCTTCATCATTTTTATGTAGACTTTGTAATAGCTATTGGCTGTAGTTTATGAACTTTTAATCTTTCGAAATAGCTTCATGGGTGGACATGGGCCTCAGCCAACAAGATTCGCCAGCCAGCTCTGTCTCGAGCTAGCCGTCTCCAGCTTCCCACGCGAAGTTGGCTGAGGTCCCCATCCACTTGCGTGCGCCACCTGAGTCTCGGTGCTCCTCTACTGCATCGTCCCTGCGGGGTGAATTCGAAGACTTTCCGGGCCGGGGCGTTGGTGTCCATCCGCTCTAGATGACCCAGCCATCGTAGACGTTGTGTTTTGACTCTTTTGGCTAGGTCGGTGGGTGTCGCTGTACAGTTCGATGTTATATCTCCTCCTCCATTCTCCGTCTATGCAGACGGGACCGTAAATCGTCCGAAGAATTTTCTTCTCGAAGCAGCCTAAAGTGTTTTCATCCGCCTTTGACAGGGTCCATGCTTCTGCACCGTAAAGCAGGACTGGGATGATGAGGGTCTTATACATGGACACTTTAGTTGCTCGAGAGAGAGCTTTGCCATTCAATTGCCTTCTTTTGCCCAAAGAAACAATGATTGGCAAGAGTTATCCTTCGTTTTCAGCGCTGGTGTCATTGTCTGAATTGATAGCGGAACCCAGGCAGGCAAAGTCCCTAACTACCTCAAAGTTTTAGCTGTCGATGGTGATGTTTTGTCCAAGAAGTCGGCGCTGGGCGTATTTTCTTGATGATAGCATATACTTGGTTTTGCCCTCGTTGACTGCTAAGCCCATATTTGCCGCTTTCGTCTCAATACTCACGAAGGCTTCACTGACATCACGCTTTGTTCTACCGATTATGTCAATGCCGTCTGCGTATGCGAGTAGTTGAAAGGACTTTTGATTGTACCTCTGGTGTTGGCGCGAAAGTTCTGCACGACTCTCTTAAGTATGATGTCAAAGAAGTCACATGACAGCGCGTCGCCTTCTCTAAATCCTTCTTTGACATCAAAGGGTCGGTGAGGTCTTTGCCGATCTTGACGGAACAGCGTGAATTTCCCATCGTCCTCCTGCACAGACTGACGAGTTTGGCAGGGATGCCAAAACTAGGCATTGCGCTATATAGCACGTCTCTATAGATGTTGTCATACGCGACCTTGAAATCGATGAAGAGGTGGTGTGTATCGATTTGGAATTCCTGGGTTTTCTCCAAGATCTGCCGTAGTGTGAACATTTGTTCGATGGTGGAGTTTCCTGGCCTAAACCCACAAGCTTCATGGAAATACATAAATAAATTATGCGTTCAGCGTAATGTCTTATCTTTTTTCTTGTTTTGGTTGTCCACTGCCATGTCTGTACTGCCATCGCAGACAGTTCTTAATACTGTCATTCACTTTCATAAAACTCCGAAGCGAACATGCATGACATCGTCAAAAGTTTAAAGAGAAAAGCAATTTTTTAAAACAAAACTATTAAGCGAAAAAACACACAAAGACCTGCCAAATAGACTTACTATGAAGACAGCAGCTATTGCTGCTCTATAAATTCACACAAACTTTAAATTTATCTTCAAAGAACCTTAAACTTTAGCAGTGGATCCTCAAAAACGCCTAAAATTAGAAAATTCCTCCAAAAACAAATCCCTTTACAACCAGTGAGTACCTACCAGGGTAATAGAATTACCTGTTCGCATATTTAATTGAAGCAACAAAGACGCGCCACCTCAATTTCCTTTCATCCTTCCATTCGATTACTTGGCGACCTACTCCCTTTGGTTGTGGTTTTCCTGCGAAGGCTTATTTTCCCTCCAATAGAAATTTCCAGCAAATTAATTATAATAATTATGAAAAACAATTAAATTTTACTATTATCACAATCGTAGCTCAGAGCTACAATACAGCGACGACTATATCCAATTAATTTCTCTTATTATTAAGTCTGTCGAGAGTAAAAAAGAAAAATAATTCTAGCGTAAAAAAGGACAGAAAACAACGAAAAACTTTGATGGGAGGCAAACGAGGGGATAAAAATTACTAAACAACTCTTTTTCTGCGACAGAGTGGCAATCGGCCATCAGGAAGACGAAAAACGATTTTTAATTTAAATCTTTGACAAGTTTTTTTAACATACAAAACAGTAGCAGCAGCAGGTGCAGGATAACATTACGAGTTTTTTTTCAAGTTTCCTTTCTTGAGTTTAAGCTGGTAACTTTCATTCTGAAGTAGAAAAACGGTATCCTTGAAGAAATCTTGTATCCGGATATGGTGCCATGAATTGCCACAGAAAAAAAAAATCTTACATAAATAAAATATAACCATAAAAATTTTGTACCTATATCAGTCAGTTTAAGTAAAATATTCCCGAGTACTTCCCTTTGAAATCCCAACGAGCTATTCAAAAATCATGAACAAAAACACTTTGGGGTTGAAAAAAAAATCTCTTATGTAACAATGTGTTGCACAGACTTTCTATAGGAGAAAGATTTAGATTCACAATTTGAATATAAATTGAAAGGTTCAGGTAGTTTTTATCCACGTATCCCGCTGTAGTTAGTTATGTATTTTATAGGGATTTTTTTTTCGACGGAACATCTTAAATTGAAAACGTGGTCGACATGTAGAGAAGCTAGCTAGATGGAGGCGAGGTGAAATTAATTTGTTTTTAAACAAATTCTGTGCACTGGAAACTATTTACGTGGTTGGAAAAATTCTCCGAATGGCAATTTCGTTTAGTGCAGTTGAAGGATTCAAATGAGTAGCTTTTCCGAATTCTATTCAGTTTTGAAAATTCAGCTATTAATAGCCAGCGAAACAGAAAGGGTTATAAACAGCAAACAGAAGTTTGATATTGATTCCGCAAATTTCAAGCAATCAAAGCGGATATTGTATTGAACAGATAATTAGGTTCCTTCAATTCGAAAAACTAATTGAAGTTTTTACGAAAACAAAAATTAGCTTTATTGCGGTAAATATTGTCTGTATAGCTGCATTAGTTTGAAAGGACTGCAGCGAGCAACGAAATAATGCACCCAGGACTCAGGGTCTGGCCCAAATAAAATAGGAAAACGGTTTTTCATAAATTCGTAATAAAAATTTCTCTAAAGCGCTTAAAAATTGGGTTAGATTGTTCTGTTGGTGATTTTCTATGCCAAACATTAAAAATCAACCAAAGGTTATTATAACGTGGTTGGTACGACACTAGATGAGGCGTATGAGTTCTGACGAAAACTCTATAGTGTTAAAGTCAAGTAAGACACAAATGACGGTGACAGTTGCAGACAGAAATTCTTCGATTATATTTTGAAAAGGGACGAAAACATCTTAAGGAAAATACTCGAGGTCAGAATCCAAGCCAAGGACATCCACAAACTGCTGAAGCTCCTAAGCCAAAGACGCCAAAGCCGATCAAAAGTGCGAGATTGGCGAAGGAGGTGTGACAAAAGGCGTAAAAGCTCCACAAAAGACCGGCGTCAGTCCAATTGCAACGGAGAAACCGCCACTGGTCGGACCGAGATCATACGCAAAGGTTGCGGCAAACGAAAACAAGGCAAGATCGCCCACAACAGATGCAGTGTCTCAGATCCTCGCTGTCATCTTGGAAAAACTTGAGGATCAGACTTAAATAAACAAACTTATATTTGACAAACTGAGCAAGCTCGAGCTTAAGCCTCGAAAAAATTACAAGAGAGCATGAATATGAAACAGTTATTTAAAATACTTACATGGAATGCAAATGGCCTTCTGAATAAAATAGACGAACTAGAAGTATTTCTACGGAAAAAATAATATTGATATATGCATGATTACGGAAACTCACCTTAAAAACGGGTCTAGGCCCAAACTTAAAGGTTACAATGACTATCACGCACATCACCCTTCGCAAAATTTGAGAGGAGGACCCTCCCTCTACATTAAGAACTGCATAAAGCACTTCAAGAACACAGAAGTTGAGCTAGACTCTTTGCAGATCAGTTCAGTTTCTGTAAAAATTGACTGCTTAGATTATAACATAGCATCTTGTTATTTCCCGCCAGGATATAGACTGGTGGAAGACGATCTTGATCGTATGTATGACTTCATTGGGTCCAATTTTATCATTGGGGGTGACTTTAACGCGAAGCATACTATTTGGGGTTCACGAAGCAATTCAACAAGAGGCAGATTACTGTACAAAAACAGTATAAAGAGTGGGGGTGGACTTTTTTTCCACGGGTAAGCCAACATATTGGCCAACCGACAGGAATAAAAAGCCTGACTTTGTCGACTTTTTTATCGCTAAAGGGTATTGCAAATAGCTTACGCGAATCGAAGAGTGTTATGATCTTTGCTCAGACCACTCAGGAGTAATCTTGAAGATGGCTGGAAGACTGGCGAAAACAGAAAGAGCTCCTAGATTAGCTAATAAAAACATGAACTGGGACGCCTTCAGAAAGGACTGTAAGGAGGGTGTTGGCTTGAATGTGCCATTGAAAACTCCTTTCGAGTTAGAAACCGCAGTTGACAAATTCATTGAAGCAATTCAGAGCGCTGCTTGCAACAACACTTCGTCCCAAAAGAACGCAGTTAGCACTGACGGGAATGTACGTGCAACATATCCGCTCGAAATCAAAGAATTGATTCGTGAAAAGAGAAGAACGCGTAGAAGATGGCAAGGCACGAGGGCTCCCCCTGACAAAGCCCTCTTGAACCACCTCTTTAACAAACTGAAAGGAATGTTGCAAGATTTTAAAAATCGTGAGACTACTAAATACCTTGAAGGCTTGTCGTCGGACAGGAGCTCAAGCCACTCGCTGTGGAAAGCAGTTAAGTCTATCAAGAAACCCATAATCCACTCGGCACCAATAAAAAAAAGCTAAGGGCGAATGGGCAAGAGCCTGGGGCATCACCCCTTTGATGTCAAAAAAGGATTTAGACAAGGCGACGCGCTGTCATGCGACTTCTTTAACATCATACTTGAGAGAATTGTGCAGAACTCTCGCGCCAACACCAGAGGTACAATATTTCAAAAGTCCGTTCAACTACTTGCATACGCAGACGACATTGACATAATCGGTAGAACAAAGCGTGATGTCAGTGAAGCCTTCGTTAGTATTGGGACGGAAGCGGCGAATATGGGTTAAGCAGTCAATGAGGGCAAAACCAAGTATATGCTGTCATCAAGAAAAGACACCCAACACCGACGTCTTGGACAAAACATCACCATCGACAGCTATAACTTTGATGTAGTTAGGGACTTTGTCTACCTGGGTTCCTCTATCAATTCAGACAATGACACCAGCGCTGAAATCAAACGAAGGATAACTCTTGCCAATCGCTGTTTCTTAGGACTAAGAAGGCAATTGAGTAGCAAAGCCCTCTCTCGAGCAACTAAAGTGTCCATGTATAAAACCCTCATCATCCCAGTCCTGCTTAACGGTGCAGAAGCATGGACCCTGTCAAAGGCGGATGAAAACACTTTAGGCTGCTTCGAGAGGAAAATTCTTCGGACGATTTACGGTTCCGTCTGCATAGACGGAGAGTGGAGGAGGAGGAGATATAACATCGAACTGTACGGGCTGTACAGCGATACCGACCTAGCCAAAAGGGTCAAAACACAACGTCTACGATGGCTGGGTCATCTAGAGCGGATGGACACCAACGCCCCGGCCCGGAAAACCTTCGAATCCACACCGCAGGGACGACGCGTTAGAGGAACACCGAGACTCAGGTGGCGCACGCAAGTGGAAGGGGACCTCAGCCAACTTTGCGTGCGAAACAGAAGACGGCTAGCTAGAGACAGAGCTGGCTGGCGAAGCTTGTTGGCTGAGGCCCAGGTCCACCCCGGACTGTAGCGCCACCTTAAGTAAGTAAGAATGGGCAAGAGAAGACAAAGAGAAAGCGAATTCGTTTGCTGAACATTTAGAAAAAACATTCAAGCCTTTCGACAGTCCGCCGTTGGCTGACGTTCAAAACAACAACGCGGAACCTGATAGCCTTAGAATGAAAAAAGTTTCGTTAGTTGAACTCAGACAGACAATAATCAAACTTAAAAATAATAAAGCCCCGGGTTAAGACCTGATCACTGGCTAAATATTGAAAGAGTCTACTTTATACTTTTTACTACTTTATCATCTACTTTATATGATAAACGCTTCTCTTAGACTTCTAAACGTTCCAAGACAATGATAAAAAATCTTATAGGCCCATATCGCTTCTGCCGATAATATCGAAAGTATTCGAGAAACTTCTGCTGAAGCGATTACAACCAATAATTGCAGAAAGACGCTTGATCCCGGATCATCAATTCGGTTTCAGACCTAACCATTCCACAATAGATCAAGTCTACAGAATAACGCATGAAATCGAAAAAGCCTTAGAAGGGAAAAAAATATGTTCAAGTGCTTTCCTCGACGTATCGCAAGCCTTCGACAAGGTATGGCACGAAGGCTTGAAATATAAGCTACGGCAAAACTTGCCGGAAGACATGTTTAAAATATTGGAAAATTATCTTGAAAGCAGACTCTTTCGTGTTAGGTGTAGTAGTGAATACTCGAGTTTCAAGCAAATTCGGGCTGGCGTACCCCAGGGAAGCGTCCTCGGTCCGACCCTGTTCCTGCTCTACACAAGAGACATACCTCTAGATGACGAGACAGTCGTGGCCACGTTTGCGGACGATACGGCCATCCTGGCAACAGGTGAATCAGTCGAGTCATCAACGAGAAACCTGCAACGAGCATTGGACAGAATTTGTGACTGGACGAAAACTTGGCAAATCGCTCTTAACGAGAACAAGTCTACGCATGTGAATTTCACTTACAGAAGGGTTAACAATTTACCTCTGTTCATAAATTCTGAACAGTGGTAAGTTGTTTCTGAAAAATTGATTTTCACATTAAAGAGCATATTTCCGAGTTTCAACATGGTTTTGTCTCAGGCCGTTCGACAACGTCTAATCTGATCTATTTTACTTCTTTTGTATCTAATGCAATCGAAAGTGGAAGTCAGGTTGATGCTGTTTATACGGACTTTAGCAAAGCTTTTGATTCATTGAACCATGGGCTACATATAAGAAAGCTGGAAAGGTTTGGTTTCCATTCGACAATGTTGAAATGGATTTCTTCATTTTTAATTGGAAGGTCTCAGAGAGTCTGTATTGAAAATAATTATTCCAGATCAATATCTTGTACTTCTGTCGTCCCTTAAGGTAGTCACCACTCCTTTTTATTATATTTATTGATGACATTGTTCAACAGCTCAAATTTTGTCACTGCTTAATGTATGCAGATGACCTGAAAATATTTTATAAAGTTAAGAGTTCAGACGATTGTTTAAAAGATCCAGATGGACCTAATTAATTTATGGATTTGGTGCGTTAACAATTGTTTAACTTTAAATGTCAATAAATGTTTTGCAATCTCTTTTTCTAGATCTTACGCCCTGCACTCGTTTAATTATCACGTTAATAATCTGCCTTTAAAAAGAGTTAAAAGAATTAAAGATCTCGGTGTATTTTTTGATTCAAAATTGGTATTTGCTTCTCATGTAGATTATGTAGTTGCGAAAGCCAATTCACTAGTTGGTTTTATCAAGAGAAACACGAAAGATTTTTCCGATCCTTTCACTTTGTTATCTCTTTTAATTGGCCTTGTGAGATCTGTTCTTGAATATGCTGATGTTGTTTGGAACCCAAATTATTCGACGTATTCAGACCGCATAGAAAGGGTGCAAAGGAGATTTACAAAATATATTTTCTTTAAGATGCACTGGAATTTTGAGCCGTCCTATAATGCCAGGTGCAAACTGTTAGGTATTATGCCACTTAGTGTGAGAAGGCATGCACATGATATCTTGTTTGTGAGAGACGTCCTTTGTTCACGTGTAAATAGTCCTATTTTGTTATCTATGTTTCCAATTTATGCCCCTGAGAGAGTGCTAAGGGACCGTCTATTTTTTTATTTAAGTGGGCATAGAACAAACTATGGACAAAATGAGCCTATTTTTAGATCTCTTAAGTCATTCAATAGAATTTGTAGAGACAAAGATCTTCATATTTCTAGAGAATCTTTTAAAAGAATTTTATTTAGCTTACTTTCTGACTAATTATTCGTTTATTGTAAATATTGTAATAACATTATTTTTGTTAACTTAATTTATTATCATAAAATTGTATTTATTTTTCGTAATCTGTAAGCTAAGCTTGTTGATGAAATAAATAAAAATAAATAAATCAATAAACTAAGGTGGAAACCACACGTAAAGAAGAAGCGTGACGAGCTCGAAATTAGGCTCAGGGAAATGTATTGGCTTTTCGGAAGGTTTTCGAAACTAAGCATATATAACAAACTGCTCTTGTACAGGCAGGTGTTAAAGCCGTCTTGGACAATGTCCATGGACATACGGTATACAACTTTGGGGATGTACCAAGCCGAGCAGCTCTATACGATTCTTAACTGGAGCCGAGCAACTCTATACGACTCGTACTCTTAACGAGACTCTTAACGATGTAAACAACAAGCGACGACTACAAAGAACAAGACCCTTCGATCTAGCGACGTAGGGTGAAGCCGCACGAATGAACGGCTTTAGTAGGTGCATTCACTGGATAGCAACCTACCCAATGCGATAAACACTACGGAAGCGTAAACTACTTGTTAAGTTAACTTAGTTTTAGTCAAGAAGTATTATGAGAGAGTGAAAATTTACTACTATGAAGTGCGTTTTGGCAGTTTCATAGTGTCACTCATAAATGGGTGGTTTTTTAGCACGTGGAAATCGGGCATAATCAATATCGGCTACTTCGGTATTATATGACTGCTATAGTGGGCGTATTGGTGTCTTTGAAAGATTTTGGACTCTTAGCCTCCGTCCACCCTAGTATTAAAAAAAAAAATTATATTTTTGAAATATCAAGCACAGGCTCGTAGGGTCCTCACGGAGGACCTTGGCTTCGACCAAGAAGCTTCGCCAACTAGTTCCGTTTCTTGCTTAACGTCTCCAGTTTGCAAGTAAAGTTGGCTGAGATACCCTTTATGGCTTGCCTGCATCTATGCATTTATGGTTTGCCTGCATAGAGCCCCCGATCCATTGGAATGTCTCTACGTGGTCCGCAGTTACCTTCCATCCTTAGCGATTCTGGGCTTGCTGCTTCCAATTGGCCAGATCAAGCGGTCTATTTTTTGCGATGGCTAGGTCCTTAAACAGAGGCTCGGCCTTCCTGGTCATTGGAGCCTGATGCTGGGCTCGGTCTTTCTGGTCGTTGGAGCCTGATACTAAACACGGACTAATCTGGACAAAGCTGGACTAATTCGAAGACCCTCTTGGCTGGTGCATTGTTCTCTGTCCGCTCGGTGTTATCAATGAGCCAATGTGGTCTTCTAATTTCTTGCTTTTTGCCTGTCTCACATAAGACTTTGCACTCCCATATAGTGCACCGTTTCTATGGGGTGAATTTCAGGTTCAGTTTAATTTACGTTTACTCCTTCAAAATTAAATAAGTTACATGGATATGTTTCAGTACATTTCAGCGACTTTAACTTTTTGACATATTCGCAAATAGACCTCGATTCTATAACGTCACATAATGGCTAATGATGCCAATCTAATGACAAGCTATTAGGCTCACAACGCAAAACACATTTCTCTCAATATGATGCCATCAAAAACAAAGTATCTCCCATTACAAAAAAAAAGAAAAATCCACAACTTCCCTAATGCTCAGCCAGCGTTAATTATGATTAGAGCTTATGTTTGAATATAGTGGTCAATTAGGATGAGGATATTGCCCAAACCGAATTGAGGAAGTAAATACCGTATACTTGAACGCAATTACTTTTATCTTAATTTCGCAAACAGCAATTAGATAGCTATATAGAGCTGTGTGTGTGTATAAAGTTTGTTTGTATGTTTTCTTGGACTGGAAATGAAAAAACACAAACTTGATATGGCAGCAAACTAAAGTAAGTTTACTTGGACGTTGAAAACATTGTAATCAATCTATTTTTTTCATGATTAAGTGTCAGATCTCAGATGCTGTAACACATATAGGCAGGCACACGTGAGGCAAAAAAAAAAGATATATTCCAACTTTTCTATAAAACAAAAACACGCAACGCAAGCGAAAAAAAACACAATTCGAGGTCGATAAGCTGTGCAGAGAGACTGAGCTTTTTAGAATCTTATTGTAGATTATGTCTCTGGGGTGTGTAGGCACTGTTTCCATTTTGTATGTTTTTGTTGAGGAAAAGCGTGTCGTAGGAAAAGACTAACATTAAAGGGGATGTTTAAACTCGAACTCGATTGACTTTTTTAACTAATTTTGTGAATCTAGGATTGTATAGTATTTAAGTCTCGGAACTGATTACGTTTTGGCAACATCATTTTCATAGAACTTTTTTCTTACTCATGTGGTACTAAACTTGTGCAGGATTCACATAGGCAACTTAGTCTCGGGTAGCTCTTTTAGATTTATGTTTAGTGTCTTCGCTGTGTCATATTAGCAGGTATATTTTTTATACCCTATTCCACAGGAAAGCAATGAATATTAGGTTTGATACAGGCGAAAATGAAGGTAACAAAGCGGAATAGTATCGAGTCGATATACCCTTAATGGTATATGATCGAGTTCTGAGTCGAATGAGTCATGTCTCTTTATATGCCACCATATTTAAGGCCTTGAATTTCACGCTAGAGAGCTGAAATTTTGTACATAAGCTCAATGACACCCGAAGCAATACAATAGTGTTAGAGTTTTCGAAAATTGCTACAGACAAGCCCAGAATCGGATGCAGCTAGCTCCAGTGCTTTCAAAACTGTTTAGGGTAAAAGGCTGAAATTTATCATTCATCATTTTATAATGACTGTAAAACAAGAGAAAACTTATTTCTGTATATCTTTCCTAGTGCGCGTGTTATCGATTAAGAATAACCAAACCACACTAAGCTTTGGTGAATACAACGATTAAAACGGCGATTATAACAAATCTTCTCCTAATCTCGAGATTTGCTATACCAACTTTAGCCTTAAAAGCGATTAAGAATTAGTCGCATTATAAATCTCTTCCACGCATAAATTCCTAAATCAAATCAAGCATTCTGTTCAATTATTTGTAAAATTTTCGAATTCAGTTAAAAAAAAAAACTCGAAAAACTTTTTATTGACAGTCGACACATCAACTCAGCTGTGACTATTTGAATGTGGGTTTATTTGAATGTCGTTAGATGTGCAAAGCAGCTGACGACCAGACATGTGACTCACGTGAAATGTCATTGAGATATGCCAAAAATAAAAGTATGCTTCAAGTTAATCTTCTTTTTCCCGGTGGAAACACTTTGGGATTAGCTTTTAATTTTCCTTATTCTCCGCCTTATGTGCGGTGGAAATACGCTGTCTGAATAGTTAAACTTATACAGTGTAATATACAAAATCAGTGAAGTTTAATTTTCTCAGATTAGGGGTGCTACTAAATAAGTGAAGCAAATGTCAGAGATTTTTGACAAAAAAAAATTATATTTAATACAGCTCCAGACCAAACCAGATATTTAGCTTTCAAAATTGCAGATTATGTTTTTCTTTTTATTCCAACGCTGATTCTTGTAGATGTGGGGCCTTGTTGTTTAATCTGTTTGCACCTATAGCAGTCACACCAACAAGCCCTGTGTTCACGTGAAACCCAAGCATCAATGGCAGACGTAGCAATTGAGTCAGGCCTAACGCGGGTTCTAAGAAAGCCTCTTTTGTACCTTGTCTAGCTAGGTCATCAAGATCTTACTTCAATGGATGCCAGTGTGCCCAGATATATTCTTATCGATAAATTATGTAACTAAATGCCTCGGCGAACTTCGTCCCGCCAAAAATCGTTAAATTAATGTGAAATAAAAATTATCATGGGTTGCAATAAAAACCCACAACCGCAAAAAACCAAATTTTCAAAATCAAACTGCCAAATGAAGGGTTACAAAGTATAGTAATTTTACTACTCTTAAAGTGTTTTTTTTATTAAATATTTTAGGTTTATGTCGAAAATATACCTATTTAATTTTATAAAAATAGCATCATTGCTCAAAAGATCTTCCTCTTGAGCGGTTCATAGCGTTAATTGCAGCCTGCACGAATGTGGTCCTGTGGAATGCGTTCCCATTCCTGACGAAGCGCTGACTTTAATTTTTTCATACTTTCATACATTTTTGTTGACACATTAGCCTTCAAAATAGACAGACTACATGGATAAGTCCATTGGATTAAGGTCTGACGAGTATAGAGAAAACTGCTAAGAATAAATCAATCGTGGAATGTGATGGCGCAATGCTGCGGAGACGGAGTCCTGTCGAAAAGTAAAGTGGTTTGTGCAAAATTAGTTGTATCCCCATCAGGGAATCAGTGCATCATATAGGACCTTTTGCCGCCACACTAATTTTTACGCCCTGATCGATAAAAACCAAGGAAGGGTGTCCATTAGCATTGACATCAGCCCCAACCATCACCAGAAGCTCAAGATTGCTTACAAAGAGCATTTCGATTCTGCGAATTCCCGATAGACTGATTCTTTAATCACGATTGATCCTTTAATCAGACTGATCCTTTAACCACATACAATCATTTTGTTTGTTCACGAACTGCTGAAAGGTGAAAGTGTTTTAATAGGAAAATACTGAATTTTGAAGGTTTTACCGCCTGCGTGAGTTACACGGCAACACCAAACACCTTATCAGCAGCAAGATTTATGGCGTATTCTTTTCGACACCGAATCGTTAAACTGGTGTGGAATACAGAAAAAACTTGTTCTTTTCACGTACACCTGAACGGAATCATGCTCATGTAAATGTTCTTTTGAACTCCGAATCAGTTTGGTGTCGACACCGAGCTTTGTTGATTGTGTATGTGTGACGTTTCGACTCAATTTTTATTCTTTATTTTTTGCAACGCGGCTGAAATTGTATGAAATCGATAAAAAGTTACTTAATAAAATATCACAAACTCAAGCTATCAAAATTCATTTTAAGTAAAAAGTACAAAAAACCGACGCTAAGAAAATCACGCTACGAAATGAAAATGAAGTAAACAATTTGAAGTCGAAGGGATTTGACACTTGACAGAACTTAACGTGTTCACTTCATCGGTGCAGTACTTGTCGTTCTGTATACAATGAAACCGAGTGTACACCACGCTGAAATTGTCGCTAACACCGAGTATTATTTGACAGCTCGGTAAGAGTTTTACGGCAACACTTACGCTCCCTATCAATTGATAAGCACAACAAGAATACCTGTGGTTAACCGGAGTCACAAATAGCCATCCTTAAACCGCTCTTGTGCTTAGGCGAAGTACATACGATGCGGATCCAACACACGACATGTGAACTAGGCTTGACACTGGTGTACAGACATTGGAGCTACGTGGACGTCAAGCAGAGAAGTTTATTTTCATTAAAAAAAACGTTGTTAACTAAAAACCGTGTTTAGTATTCGATCTTTGAAGGCGAATATTTTTTTTGTGCCAGTGTCAAATTCTTGATGGTATTTTGAATTTTTGATAATTAAGTTTTCGGTGTCTTAGGTTCACCGGATCTCAAGTTTATGTGCTCTAGGCGTTTGGCATTACTTTTTTCGCATTCCGACATCCAAAAAAATGACTACAAACATTCGTATCCTGCTGTGAGCATATCGAAATCCCGCCTCTTAAAGTACCATTTTTAAGTGATTCTTAAGTAATCCCTAATAAGTTTCCTGCCTTCTAGAGATCCCGTTTAATTTTTAAAAACCGGATCTTTTATGATCCCCGCATTTTAAAATCATATTTTATCCCGCTAAGCCCCACTATAGAACTCCAAAATTTCGTTTTATTATGTCCTTAATTTTTATTTAATTCCTAATATCTTACATCTAACCTAGCACTTTGCCCAATCCTTACAGCATAAACACAGGATAAAATGCGAGATTTTCGAATCACGATTTTTAGAAACCGTAAAAAGAGTTGTCTCAAAAGGCTGAAATTTGACATTTATCGTTTTCTAGTAATTGTCGATATACACAAGAAAAACAGTGGTGACGGATGCAATGTGACGAAACTGCCACGCCTACAAAAAGTGGGCGGGATATAAAAACATAACTGTTGAATGCTTTATACTAGGTATGGTTGCATACATTTCGGCTTAAAACTCCGCCTTTTCAACTCGAAAAATCACATTTTTCAACGCAACGCCCACAAAAGTGGGCGGAGGCATAAATTATATATACAAAAAAATTATAAAATGCTAATGTCTACATTTTTTGTCGTATAACTTTTAGTCGAATTTCATATACATATATTAATTGAAAAACAGTCATTTTAAGCTAAAATCTCTTTAAAAAGTGGGCGTGGTCAATAAAAACGCCAAAAACATTTACAAGGTAATGTTACGTACCAAAAATAAGTGCGCTAACACAACTGTAACATAGCCAAGATGGTCTCACATACAGGCCTGTAGTGGGCGGATTCAGCTTGTGGGCGGATTCAGCTTGTGGGCGGATTCAGCTTTTTTCCAAATTTGATCTGGAGGACCGGACTTCCAGTCAACTCACCAGCTCACCAGCTCTCTAGCTTAAAATTTAAGGCCCAAAATTTGTTAACATACGGACGGATGGACGGACGGACGGCCATGGCTTAATCGATTTTCCTGTCGGTCCCATTCATATCTCCAAAAAGTCTTAAGGGTCTACGGTGATTATTTCACTGCATTACAAACTATACAACCAACTTAATATACCCTGGGTAGGGTATAAAAAGAACTTGAAAAGCTGAATTAAGAATCGCTGCCATTGGGAAAACTTTCGTACAATCAAGACAAGCCGTTTTTAGAAGCTTGGCAAAAGAGACAGTTACATGTTTCTGCTAAAGCCTGTTCCACAACAACTGATGACAGGAGAGTAGCCTTACCGCTTCCATATAGATCAAAGGACCGTTTTAGAGATAGGCGCCTCTAACCTGCCAGAAAGTCAACAGTTCTTTTTCATTTTTTTGATTCAACGTGCTTGAGCCATTGAACCCAAGAAGTTCTCTATCAAGCTTTACTCCCAAGCATTTGACTCCATCGGATATCGGGATAGTGACACTTTTAAGCACGATTTGAGTCATGACATTTCTAATTCTCATTAAAAAAGCAATTGTAGTTTTAAGAAGATTACCTGAAACCTCATTCCTAGTCGGTGATGAGAGCAACAGTTCCTTAGTTTGAGTCGCCAAGAAAGAACTGTGGCATCATCCGAGTAGGCTTGTGTGTAGCTTATGTACCATAAGGACAATTCTGAATAAAGAAAGCCATGTCCGTCAGTAGATACAAAAAAATCTCTTTTTATGTTTCTGTATCTATCGACACCAACAGTTTCAGAGTCTATAAATTGAACTGACGTTTTTCTCTCAAATTTTGTTTTCAATCCGTTTGGAAGAGAATTTGCTGCGTGTCTGAAGGTAAGTTTAAGAATGTTTATAATTGAGTGACAAGTTGTCAGCTGCTTTGTAACATTAGCAGGAAGTTAGGTAGTGCGCGTTTAGCCTTCTTTATGCGAGGTTACTATAACTTTGCGCCATTGTGTAAAAAACTAGCTAGTTCCAAATCCTTAGTCATTCCAGATTTTAGGCAGAATTAAACAAAAACCTTAAATTTTCCAGAAAAACGTATTTTTGACTGGCCTTAAGCCTAATTTAGGAAAAATTGGCGTGTAAAGTTAACGAGACTCCATTCGTCTTCGTTTGGAATTTTGTTCTTGCAAAGTATTTAACTTTGCCTACTCTTAGGCGTCAAATTTACAAAAATTTAGAATTTTTTGAACCAAAAAATTGCAGTTTTGTGTACCTACATTTCAGCGTAACTTGGAGATATCTATGCTAATTTCGATAGCTTATAATAAGGAGATTTTGGACCAAGCCCCTTTTCAAAGCTTGCAATAACTCCAAATAGTCAAAAAAAAAAAATAATAACCTGCTGAACCAACCAAATCTTATAATAAATCTTTTAAAGTCTAGAAGTGATAATCCCACCTAAACGACCCGTTCAGGATACCAAAGAACCTGGTACCTGAGCAGGGGAGTCGTCGTTCTTAGAGAGCTACTGGAGAGTGGCAAAGAAAGTGTTGTATAGACTATTTGTCTTTTTCATCTCCACAGCTTCTGCAGAAGTCGTTTGCGGAGATTCCCATTCACGTCGCCATGACAATAGTGTAGTGTCCTGTCACTACGCCAACAAAGTTCCTAGAAGCTTCTACTGAGAGATAGAGGGGTCGTTGTTCTTTTTAAGTCGAGCACTGACCATAAGCAATTAGCTATGACTTGTGGGTTATGATACACATCTCATATCACATAAAGTGGTTTTATAAAAATTTTAACAAGTAATTTTCTGTAGTAAGGACAAATTCATTGCAATATTTACACATAAAAAAGAAGGATTTGATTTTAGTATAACAACAGAAGTTAATTGATTTGTATTTTATTCCCTGAACAAAACTGCTACAAATGAAATACTTTTCCGGATCACTATGCCAACAACTGAGCTATCCTTGATTAAATAATTCTTGTTAGAGCGTACCCACACGACCGCTTTTCACCGACGTAATGCTCGAGATTGCACAATCTCCTTACTCTCCTACAATTGCTTTCCGTTTGCTAAAAGAATACGGTGTCTTGTCTATCTAAGATTCAGTATCAGAACCAGATTACGAACCTTACACGACCGACAGTGTTCACAAACATCCATGCCATGCATTGTGTTATCCTCTATTTGCGCAATCACATTCATACAATCGTTCAAAGTACCTATCTCCAATCTTGGATATTGCCAAGAAATCTTGAGCAAGTGCTTATGACATGGATGTGCACTTAAATTCGATTTTTCTGAAGAAGAAGAAGAAAAAAAAATAAGAACAAAAACATCCACTAATGAGAAAACATTTTTTCCTCTTCCTTGTCGGGACAAATTATTTTCAAATCTCATGATTAAGTGGGAAAAAATGAAACAATTAATCATGCTGCTGCGGGACAGTCCTGAAAAAGGGTATAGAAACGCATAGAAGATACAAAAAAAAGTATATATTACACAAGTATCAAGTTTCCCTTCATTTAGGTTCGGTTAAATGAGATTTTCGTCGCAATCCCAACTCACCCTGCCTTCGCGAATGGCTTAACGGAGTGATAATTAAAAAGTTCGGATTTTAACTTTTCCATCATCAAGTTCGCTTTACCAGCCATCATCAGTCGTGAATGACTGCAAGGCACTGTAGTGTATAGGAGTACACACAGAAACAAGTAACGATCCTTGTAATGCTGTAAGGTATGGGAAATTTTATTGATTAAGATTTGTATTGAATTTTAGTTTATTAGTGTGTGCACGCGCGCATATCCTTTATGCATGTTGTTTGCAGGAGGAGTTCATTACAAGGGATTGTGAGACTTTCCTTTTATCCTAACCCAAGGAGTTTAATCTTTGAGTATTCATTGTGTGTTGGATTTTATCCCAATCTCATGCGAACCATTTGGTCTTTATTCTCTTTGATCAATGCTGGTTATTTTTGTTGGAGCACTGAAACAGGGTTGGAGTGGAAAAGGGCCCAAGTTCTGTAGTGAGTTATAGTGACCTCAAGCTTTATTGTAATTGCTCTCAGAATTAACACTTATTCCAGTCGAAGTAATGTCAATATACCAAAGGACACACTGAAAACTTGTTAACAAACATTTTCGTTAATTTGCTTTGAATGAAATAAATTCCGATGTTGTTTTCCTTTTCGATTTCAATTGAAAACCCATCGACATTCAAAAATAAGCCAAAACACAATAATTCAAGGATATGCAAGGCTCCAGACTTGGATGTCAAAATAATTAAATTCAAATATTTCCAAACATCCGCGACAGAATTATTCAAAATGAAGGCTACGTGGGTAGAAGCTCTCACATTTTTATTAATTGTTTGATCGTCCTTTGGCTTCTGACAAAGATAAAAAAATGCGTTCTTAGCATATCTGTATCTCCTTGCTGTTGAAAAAAAACAATACTCAAACATTGTTATTTTCAAGGAAATTAATATGTCAGATGTATGATTTCTACAGTCAGCTTAGGATTCAGGGAGTTGTTGGCAATGGGTGTTTTTTTTTCGTTCTTCCTTTTGCGTAGTTGCAGAGAGAAATGGAAAATTTGTTTGTTCTACACGGCTTATCCCTGAGTGAAGTTCTTTGATGTAGGGAATAGGTATCTACCTACAATACACCTACCTACATATAGACGCCTTTGTACACAATTCCGCATGTATAAGGACTTTGTGGTAAAAAATTAATGCTTTCTTAACTTTTACTTTGATTTTGGGGCCTCCTGCTTAGTGGATATCTTCTTGGCTTGATTCGTGTACTTCGTTGTGGGTTTGTTCAATATTTGCGCTGAAAGGAAATTTACTTTGACAGGTCGCACACGTTGTATGGATAAAAGAGAAGCTCTCTTCAATATTCAATATAATATTCGGTTAGTTTGCCGTTAGTGAGAACTTTTGCAAAAGGAAGAGAAAATTATTTTAGAAAGCTTTGAAGTCATATTTAGTTATCTAGGACTGTTACAATGTAGCTATAGATTTGCTGCACTTCAAATTAAATCGGACTATGGGTAAACAGGGACAAAAAAAAGGACAGAGAATACATCGATCATTGACACTTTGATATGTAAAAAGCAGTACTGCGGTAGGTGTAAGTAAATCGCAGATCGTGCCTTCCCGGTGAGCCAAATACAAATTTTTCTTTCGATATTTTTCCTGACAGTATTGGCTACACTTAATGACCTAAAGATAGAATTCAGGGGCATGTACGGTTCAATTGCATTCATATTTTATTTGCTAAAATATACCAAGAAGATAATTTAACGAAAATAAATTGATGTGACCTGGCTGATGTGACCCAGGGTCATCTGATTGTGTGACCGAGCGAGATCAGCATTGAAACCCCCCTTTTGTCTTGATGCTAAGAAGCTTACTAATGCATAAGATATAGCAAAAGCAACACATCCAACCAACAGCATCAAGTAAACTTTAAATAGATAAAAAAGATTTCCATCTGTCTCTGCTCTAAACCTCTTTGCCTTCATTTATACCGCACTGATGTACCCGAAACCTCAAATAATAGTTCAAAGCTGATAGTGAAAAGGTCAGTGTGTAAACTAGTGTACGTAAGAGATCATGGGCTCGATCGGGCCGGGGCAATCGCAAAAAAACGTTCTTCTTATTCCAGTGGCGAACCTTTTAAGAACCCCGTGCCAAAAAAGTAAACAGTTTGTAGTGCCTTATTGCAGTGCCAGCATGCAGTCTTGATGTTCTCGAATATGGTGTTTCTATGGCACAGAAAACAGAGATTAACGTGGGAAGATTAAAAGTTAATCCCAAAGTGTTTTCACCGGAAAAGAGGAGATTAACTTTAATTAAGAGGAGACACCCTGTGGTGTAAAATGCCAATGTCCTGTCGTCACGACCCTTGCACATCTCCTTGTAATTGTGAGTTTCTTTGGCTCACGGGAAACACAGAATTAAAAATAAATAACCTCATATTTAGTTCCCATCGATTTTTTGAATCTACAAAACAGAATAACCTAAAAATAGAAAACCAAAACGTGCAATTTGTTAATGGGGTTTGAGTCCACAAAGTCGATAGTAGCCCAACTTGATCAACATCAGCCAGCATATGTGAACATTTACATCCATCATTCCGTTGCAGTGTACACTCCTCAGTGCATTTATTTTTTTTTTTGACAGGTCCAATCACACCAACAGCAAATTCAACCATTCTGCACATTCCTTTACGCAACACAACAAACCCAGCTGACTTGATAAGACCCAGATGTAAAAAAAAACTTTTTATTTATTACATTAGAAAACGAAGAGAATACGTATAATTCTTATTTTTGATTTAAGGCTGTGTCACAAAGCTACGTTCGCTTTGTCCCGTTGCGTCGACAACGCGTTGAACAACCGCGTTGAAAATATGTCTACCAGTCGATAACACGATTGAAAACCACAGGAAATGCCAACGAACCAACACAAAAAAAAAAAACAACTATGAAAGTCATCAATTCCAGCTTCACAGAAAAACACATTCAAAAATTCATCGTGTTGAATTTTTTGCTTCCTCAAAAATTTATTGCGTAAAAAAATGTAACGACGGATGATAGAAGCAACATTGTCAAATCAATGTTGACACAACGCAGCATTGTGTCATAATCTTTAGGAATTCATGCGTCGAAGAGATTAATTACGCGATTAACTTCAATCCTCGTGAAGAGATTAATATTCGTAAAGGTAATCTCGTGAATAAGACGGCATTTAGCGAAAATTGTCTTAATCGCCGATTAGTGTCCGGTGGAAACACTTTATAATCTCGAGGAAGACAGTTTATGCTGCCTCTAAAAGTTGCAATCGGGTTTGTCAGTAGATGACATGCCGACACTATTTAGTCGCGTGCTACCAATAGCCCGCGTTCGAATTGTTCGCCATCGCTGGCCTAGTTTATACCGAAGACTATATATTGGTCTAAGACTATATCGTTTAGTCTTGTTATTTTGTGTTTACATCGCATAAACCCAAGACCCAAACCAGCGACACCTATCGCTCAATTAATTCCAAAATTATTCCATTCCTGTGGTATTACTATGATGTTCTCAGAGAATTCTATGAAGATATTGAAGAAGATTCTCTTCTGCTTCTTCTTGTTTTTCATTTAGGCGCGAGGTTATAATCTGAAGTGATGGATTACAACCCTCCCACTCTACTGCATTCTTGTGGGGTACGCCGATTTGAACTCAGAATATACCGGCAGGCCACCAGGTTTAAGATCTCTTCGTCACTGAGGCCAAATAAATGCTGTTGTCGTTGCATTTGTGTGATCCATGAATGTTTAGGGCTTCCTCTCCTTCACGATTGCGCTGGAATGATTATTGAAATTGCCTTTTTGACAGAGTTCAAAGCATCTCTCCTTTGAAGGTGGCAATATCAACTGAGCCGGTCGTGCTCCATTATTCTGGAGATATATTATTTTATATGGAGGCTTCCTCGGATCTTCGTACTTCTTATTCTATCTCGCTTTGGTACTCATGCTGTCATGTGAAGCATCTTTATCTCAGAAGCTGTTAATTTGCTCTCATATTTCTTATACGCTGTCCAACATTATGAACCATATGTAAGCGCCGTACGCACCACTGCCGTATAGAGCTTTCCTTTCAGCTTAGAGGGCATTTTTCAGTCACAGAAGATGGCGGAGTTTTCTCGCCACTTCATCCACCCCCCGCTTACACGATGATTGATGTCGTCATCACAGTTTGCTTTGCTATTGATCATAGATCCCAGGTACTTGAACTTTTGGTTGCTGGTTCAGAGAATGGGCAGCATAGGAACTCCGTCTTCTTTTGGCTAATACGATACTCATTCCCCTCCAAAACATCCACCCATCCACCCAAGTGCTCGGCGCAGGTATTTATGATCTTCACTTATGATGGCCCCATCGTCAGCGAAGAATAACTGATGTAATCCGTCATTTTTTATTCAAGCAGATAATCAAGGACTACAATGAAAAGCAAAGGACTTAGGACGCTTTCTGGTGTACACCGACTTTAATTGAGAACTCATCAGTGACTCCGCATTTTTCGTTACCATAGCATTTGGCTGAAATAACAAAAAAAGATAATTTGAAAATCACGTTTCGTTTAACTCAGGTTTTTTGAGGCTGTTTTCTTTCTGTGCCTCTCATTAAAGACTTTGTTGAGGAAGTCTCTGCCTAAAAGACGTCATCCTAGACAGTTGGCTTCTAGTCTTAGAACCAGGAACTCGAGTTTTTCGGAGTTTCCTAAAACGACAGTTTAGGCAGAAGTCTTGTTATCCTTTCAGCCTATGTTGCTAAACAAAATAAAACCCGACCCAGGGTATATTAGTTTTAATGCATAGTTTGTTACACCGCCCGTCCAACCGCCCGTCCGTCCGTCTGTACGTGTGAAAGTTTTGGGTCTTCAAAATCAAACTAGAGAGCTAAAACTTGAAACACGGCTTGGTTCTTCTGTTCTTAATCCGTTAACAACCTGAATTTTACATTTTCTTTTAAAATGCCTTTAGGTAAAGCTATACAAGGCGTAGGAAGGCAAATTTTAAGACAGTGCAATATTGGCCAAAAACCTTTAACAAGCCAAAAATTGGACCGCCTATACCTATGTTTGTGACACACAAAGTTTTAAGCTCCCCCCACATTTAGGGGGCGTTCTTAGGAAAAAACCGTTTTTTTCGAGATAATTTTCGCTTTCAACGCAGTTTCTCGTGGATCTAACGAAATTACAATTGATTGATTTTAATTTTTAGCCTACGCCTATTTTTGGGGGCGTGGCCAATACAATACAAATACATGAATTCTGGCAAAAACAAACTTTTGTCTTTGGTATTGCATGGTATATAGGGTCGGATATATAGTACAGTTTGTAACGCAGTGAAATAATCACCGTAGACCCTAAGACCTTTAAGAGATATGAATGGGACCGACAGGAGAATCGATTAAGCCATGTCCGTCCGTCCGCATGTAAACAACTTTTAGGCCTTAAATTTAGATAGAGAGCTGAAATTTTTTGGGATGGTTGGAAGTCCAGTTTTTCAGATCAAGTTTGAAAATTAGCTGAATCCGCCCACAGACAAGCCCACTACAGTTCTGTATGCGCGACCATCTCTAATTTTAAAAAATACTTTTTCCAAATTTTAGCTATGATACAATGGAGCTCGCGCATTCATTTTTGGTATGTGATTTTTGGTATGTGCCTTGTAATTGTCTTCGAAGTGGCCACTTTTCATTGACCACGCCCACTTTTTAAGGGATTTTAGCTTAAAATGAATATTTTCCAATAAATATATATGAAATTAGACAAAAAATTTTATGAAAAAAGTTGAAGACATTAGCATTTCATAACTTTAATGCGTATATTGTATATGCCTCCGCCCACTTTTGTGGGCGTGGCGTTAAAAAATTGTTTAGGCCGAAACGTATGCAACCACCTAGTAATGAAGCATGCAACAGTTATATTTTTATATCCCGCCCACTTTTTGGAGGCGTGGCAGTTTTCTTTTTGGTATGGTCGGGTATTTTGCAATCCATCGTAGATGGACTGACGCTTTTGCAACGCACTGTTGCAGTTGTTCTTTCTTAATTTACATATTTCCAACCAATGCCACCTTTTCTACAAAAGTATCTTTTCGGGTACGCGGACTTGTTATACCCGAGCTAGAGTATACCTTATTATTTTTAATGCCTAGTTTGTAACACAGTTATATAATCACGCGGTGTAGACTCCCGTGATTTTAACTGGTAAAATCAACATGGATTAGAGAATTGATTGTCTGTCTGTCTGTACGTGTGCAGATTTAAGGCACGACTTGGCTCTTCTTTTTCACAGACAAAGTATGAAATTTCGTTAAATCCACTAACGGCCACGCCTACTATATTGGCGTCAATATAAGACAACCCCCAATTCGCTAGAAGCTGCCAGCCTTTCCTTCTATTTAATCCTGCCAGCGTATATTTAATATATTTAACCAGCGTACATTTAAAAATTCTTGTATTCTTTCTGTACAAAATGTTATGGCTAAGAACCTTAAGGCTTCTATGCTCTTTTTTTATGTCGGCAGATGCAAATAGTGTTCACAATTCCCTATACATAGAAGAATAAAAGCGTATGTGTTGAAAACATTTTCGCTATACACGATTAACCAACTTAGCCACAAGGAACTAAAACCCTTTTCTAAATCACAGCATTCTTCGCGTAAATCCTTTGTCAACACAACCACCGTATAAAATTTCATTAGAGCGATTGCAAGAGGCAGCCGTCCGAAGAACTTTTACGATACCCGGATTGAATGGAACGAATAAGCATATAGTATATACCTACCGCATGCATAGCTTAAAGGAAACATACAGCAAAATGCCAAAAGAAGTTCGGAAGTCGCAATCTATCTTTGTACATACATGACCATACTACAAGCAACCATTTAATATCCTTTTTTCGGTAATGTGCTTCCATTAATCTCAATTTACAACGGAACGAGTCTAGTAAAGAAGAACTTCCGGCATTAGTGGTTATAGCATACAGTCTTTCCATGTGTGTGTGACTATTTTTTTGGTAAATTTCCATACAGAAGACGAGACTTACAGTTACTGCCATATTATGATTATCCTACAGGTCACTAGCACTTTTTTAAGGGTATATTTGTAGAAAATAAAGACTTGCATAAAAATTATTTATAAATTTTTCCATGAAAATTAAACCCATGTAAGTGAAGTTGACTGCACAGTCTAGCCAACGGGCTCATATTTTAGGCTTTTTCTGAATATTGTAGACTGCTTATATCTGAAACGCCAATAATGGGGATTTTCTATCTGGCTACTCTGCTTGAATTTTTTTTTAACTTGATCCGCCACCGACATTATACTCTACTGACTTATTCTGTTTCGTGTCCTGCCAGTTTGTGATCCATCATAATATTACGTTCGTCTCTTTGTGGGATAAAAGCAAACCAAAATCACTGTATTCTGCGTTTTATGGTAAGGAAAGTATCGTTTGGAAAGCAAATGAGGAATGATAACGGATGCTCTGGATGCCATTAAAAGGAAATAGTATATCTTTAAGCTCTCATGATGACTATATATAGAGTTTTTGACATTGAAGGACAGTGAATCCGCTTTAAGACAGAACTTTTATACGAGTGTGCAGAAAAGAAAAAAAATATAAGTAACTAGACTAGAAGAGCCTGCTGACTGGCCTGGGGGTAAGGTTATCAGGGAAGTTGGGATTATATCCAAATTATTATTGCAGCACGATGTGACAAAAGTAAACCAAAACGAAACACTTGTTCAAAGTTAAATGAAAATTTTCAATAAATAAAAACAAACTCTTGTCCATGGAAAATACTGAAAATACTGACACCGCACAACCATTGCAATGAAATGTTTTGACGCAATTCAGTTAAGCAAAACATTTTCAAAAGGCACACAATTATTTCATACAAGCCTGAGGCAGTCAAATTGCAACATTAATTGTCTGAAAAATTCCATTCCACTAAAATATCGACGTACATAGGTATTTATGCGGAAATAAAAATTCTACACTCTAAAATAAAATACCGAAATTAATTTGAAGGCTAAAGGGGTTGTTATGTTAAAAAAAAAAACACCAGGGAAACTCATGTAAAATTTAGAAGTAGGTACTCGCTTCACTTGTTGATTTTCATTAAAATGTGCAGCTGATGGGGTTGAAATATTTATTTTATGCATATTTTTTGCATTTGCAATTTTTTCAAGCATTGTTGAGCAATAGTTTTTTTGCAAAGGGAAATATTTATGAGCACTCGGTGAAGTTTATCACAACTATACGCGGTAATTCAATTTAATTAATCAACAGTTTAGCATATAAAAAAATCAAAATTTTATTGCAGAAGAGAACAAAAGATATAAGTTTCGGACTACTCTCTAGGCTATAATTAAACTGACGTTTAGAATATAGGTAGGCTCTATACTTAGTATACCCTGTCCCATTAGAAGTTAATGAAGAAGTAGTTTGTGCAGGTAGACATAAGCTATGGAAAAAATTCATGCCACGGAAAAGGGTAGGTATGTAACAATAATTTTAAATTCTCATTTTGGAAAACTGGCAAAGGAAAGGATAAAAAACACTGTTGCTAAATTTTTGAGTCAAACCCGAGATAGCTGTTTGAGAGTTCTATTGGCTCTTCTTAACAAGTTGGCCTCAAGTAATGTTTTGACAGTTTTCCAAAGAAGATTCTCTTAAATATTGACGTTTCTCACTCTATCCCTAACAGTAACACCAGCAATGCACCTCAGAAATTTCCATTGGGCAGCTTGTACCCGCGATATAATTCTTTCGGTCATTACCCAAATTCCATGACCAGAGATGAGGGTCGGAAAGAACACTGAATTAAAAACTGAGATTTAAGCTTTCACTTCTAGCTCAGCTTCCGGCTGGCGCAGTTCCTTTACTATTGCTCCAGTTTGGCCAATCCTACAAGTTAACTCAGTATCACTCCTTCCATCTTTCGGGAAAAAGACCCCGAGATACTTGACCATTTATGTGCAGAGTACACTGCACAGGAGTTCGGGATAGCTAAATTATCTGCGAAAAGCAGATGGCTTACCATCACCAAGACTTCGGTTCACCATCCAGTCCATATATGCTATGAAAAGGAGAGACACTAGAATACAGCCCTGGCGTAGAAGGTTGGGATTCTTAAAGGGAATGGACTTCCAAAAGGTTGGGATTTTACGCCATTTATCCGAAAACAGCTTTTTCAGTTCCCATACAAAGACTGAATGGCTCTCAGAAGAGCCCCACTCAGTGCATAGTCCCGCAAAACTCTTGATAGGTCATCGCAAGGAACCCGTTCATAGGCCTTCTCAAAATCTACAGAACACGCGTAGACCGGTTTGGCATATTCCCAGGCCTTCTCAAAAATAACCTTCAGAGTAAAACTGGTCGGGTGTGCATCTAACAGGCCGAAAGCCGCGCTGTTCTTCCCGTCACAAACGACTTCAGCTCTGAAATGCGCTGTTAACCAACACCTTCACTAATACTTTTCCCGGAAGACTTAAAAGAGATATACCCCTACAGTTAGAGCAATCTCTCTTGTCTCCTGTTTGCCAATCGCTTGAACATTTCTGGCCTGATTTCATCAACTCCAGCAGACTTACCCACTTTTGGCGATATAGTCGCGGCAGAAACTTCATCTACTGCAGGACTATTCTCTGTCTTAATATCTTCTTGTGGAATTAAGTGCCCCGAAAGGTAATTCGCTCTTTCTGGGTAAGACATCGTTCTCATTTGAAAGAAATGTACCGTCTTTGAACTTAACCCTTTGAACGATAATCCACTTCCTTCCTCTGAGCCGGCGAAAAGTCTGCCAAGATGTCTTGTATGCTGATCTGTGATCGTCTTCCAACCTCTCGCCGAACTTTTTCCATGTCTTTTCTTTGACTGTTCTCACCTGGTAGACTGTTTTTGATCTGGTACACTGCACATGAATTGGAAAAATTACCAACACATCGGATTTGCTCACGTTAACTTCCATCCTAGCCTCACCACAGCTGCCGTTCATCTCAGCTGCCATGCGTCATTACAGTTTGCTTTGCCATTGATCATGCACCCCAGGTGCGTTAAATTTTTCACACTTGTGAAGCACATCTCCATAAAATTCAATGCCTGTAATCGGCTCAGGTGTGCCAGAGAATGGGAGAAGACATAGAATACGCTTATTTTGGTTAATACGATACCCATTCCCCACTTAAACATCCACCCATGTCAATTGCTCGCTGCAGAGATGTATGATCATCAGTTATAATAGCCCCATTGTCACCGAAGAATTGCTGATGTACTTTCGGGTACATCAGTTTTCCTTCAATGAAAAGCAAGGGACTTATTGGGACGCTTTCCTGGTGTACACCAAGTTTAATTGGGATCTCATCAGACATCTTACTCTTGTGTTTGCTCCATCATGCTAGTCCATGAGCACGTAGGCTTCTAGAACTCCTCGTTTTCTTAGCGCCACCCATATCAGTTCTCGTGGTAGTCTATCGAAAGCTTTTTCAAAACCAACCAGCACCATATGCAGATCTGTAAGGGCATCACGATGTTTTTCCATTATGATCCTTCTACTTTGGATTGCATCAGTGGTTGATTTACCCACGACAAACCCTCGCCGGTCATCAGAATGCCTTATTATTTTCCGCAGACGACTTTCTAGTAGGTACCCGCTCGGCGATCTTCATTGTGTGGGACATTAGCTTTATAGAACGGTAATTGTCATAGCTTCGTGTATCACCTTAGGAAGTAGACAAACTTCCCTCCACTGATAAGTGGATCACCTTCTATTAGTTTCGAGATGAAGGTTGCGAGCCAATTCGACCCGCTGTTTTTCTTTTTTTTTTCCAGAGCTCTGAGGGTACCTGATCCGACTCAACCGCTTTTTGCTTTTTGGAGTACTTAATCGAATCACGAATCTCGTGGGCGTTTTTCCTTCTCTGAAAGGCAGTCTTGTTGATTGTGGCCCCCATATTCAAGTTGCTTTGTCGAAGGCACTGTCGAAGGCTGTTGTATATCAGCAGAGGAAGAAGAAATTTCCTCCCATTCCTGATACAGGCCCTCAAATCTCTTTGCTGGAATTTGGGCGCACTTCTTCTAAGCGAGA
The DNA here is from genome assembly GCA_947623515.1 of Neoascia interrupta. NCBI lineage: Eukaryota > Metazoa > Arthropoda > Insecta > Diptera > Syrphidae > Neoascia > Neoascia interrupta. Next base: position 178,925,536 of record OX392462.1, read on the forward strand.
CTGCTGAGGTGTCTATATTCCAATTCAAGGTGAAGAATTTCATCTTTGTTGTTGGAGGAGCACTTCTTCCATGCCTTGATTGCCGCTTTCTTTTCACTGATCTCTAGCTTTACCTCATCTGACCACCACCATGTATCTTTGACCTGTTTGCAGTGGCCTTTTCAAGTCTCTGGAAGTGAATTGGCCTTCTCTATTCACGTTCCATCCCACATATCTTGTGCTCTGCACTCTACATCTTCGTTTTCGTCGATGATGTTACAGACGTAGTTTTGCAGTGTTTAAAAATGCCCTTTTATACCCGACCCAGGGTATATTAAGTTTTGATATATAGTTTGTAACGCAGTGAAATAATCACCGTAGACCCCTAAGACCTTTTAGAGATAGAAATGGGACCGACAGGAGAATCGACTAAGCCATGTCCGTCCGTCCGTCCGTATATGAACAACTTTTAGGCGTTAAATTTTAAGATAGAGTGCTGAAATCTGGTGGTTTGGCTGGAAATGGTGGTTTGCTGGCCGTCCTTCAGATCAAGTTTTAAAATTTGCTGAATCCGCCCACAGACACGCCCACTACAAGCCTGTGGGCGTTTTGGGCATTTTTGTTTTCCAATTTTTTTTTCCTGTTTTCAAATTCCAGCTATGTTACAATGGCGCTATAGCGCATTCATTTTTGGTATGTAACATTGCCTTGTAATTGTCTTTGAAGTAGCTAAAAAATGTTAGCGTTATAAATATACATATATGAAATTTGACAAAAAATTATGTTTACAAAAGTTGTAGATATTAGCATTTTCTAACTTTCATGTTAATACTGTATGCGCCTCCGCCCACTTTTCTCGGCGTGGCGTTCAGAAAAAAGTAATTTTTTTAAGTTTAAAAGGTGAAGTTTTAGGCCGAAAGGTATGCAACCACCTAGTATAAAGCATTCAACAGTTATATTATTTTGTATCCCGCCCACATTTTCCAATCCGTCGTAGATGGACTGAAGCTTTTGCATACGCACTGTTGCACTTTCCCACTTGTTTCTTATTAAAGTTGTACCAGCTGATTCTCCCAGATACCTTTGCTTGCGTAATTTTCTTTTTACACACCGTCAGCAGCAGTCGGTGTTGTGTTGTGTTTGCCTCACCTAAAATTACTTTTCAATCTTTGATCCGCGGTTTTAGGGAACTGTGAACGAAAAATGATAGTCAATCTGGGTCAGGTGCCTACTTTCCTTGACGAACATGGCATTAAGCACGATAAGACCGCATGACTTGCAATCGATTAGGATATCTTTACCAGATGAGTTTCTTGTTAAACACCCCAGTCTCAACACCGTGCCAGTCTTCATAGTCCTCGTTGGATGATTTCGACAGTGTGACAAAGCTGCCAAATGGTAATATCTTAAATATTTGTCATACAGATTTTTTTCGATTTTGAATGAGTTTCTGGAGAAATAATGCTTCTAAAGATTTCCAGACAAATTTAAGGTGTGGGTATTCGAATTTTTGTTTAGCAAAGGCTTTTGGCCAGTCTTGTTCTGCACCAAAATCTAAGTTCCTACGCCCTGTGAAATACGGGTTGCCTCAAATCAATAGAGGGTGTTGTCGGTTGCTACAGAAGAAAATATTTAGGCGATTTTCACACGTTATCGGTTGCTACAGAAGAACGACGCAGTGCTCCAAGATTCAGCTCTCCAGCTTGATCTAGAAGACCTTACACACCGACGAACGGACGGACATTTAACGGATTTTTAAAAACACTTGTCAGTCTTGATCTTACTTACTTACTTAAGGTGGCGCTACAGTCCGGGGTGGACCTGGGCCTCGGCCAACAAGCTTCGCCAGCCAGCTCTGTCTCTAGCTAGCCGTCTCCAGTTTCGCACGCGAAGTTGGCTGAGGTCCCCTTCCACTTGCGTGCGCCACCTGAGTCTCGGTGCTCCTCTACCGCGTCGTCCCTGCGGTGTGGATTCGAAGATTTTCCGGGCCGGGGCGTTGGTGTCCATCCGCTCTAAATGACCCAGCCATCGTAGACGTTGTGTTTTGACTCTTTTGGCTAGGTCGGTATCGCTGTACAGCCCGTACAGTTCGATGTTATATCTCCTCCTCCACTCTCCGTCTATGCAGACGGGACCGTAAATCGTCCGAAGAATTTTCCTCTCGAAGCAGCCTAAAGTGTTTTCATCCGCCTTTGACAGAGTCCATGCTTCTGCACCGTAAAGCAGGACTGGGATGATGAGGGTCTTATACATGGACACTTTAGTTGCTCGAGAGAGGGCTTTGCTACTCAATTGCCTTCTTAGTCCAAAGAAACAGCGATTGGCAAGAGTTATCCTTCGTTTGATTTCAGCGCTGGTGTCATTGTCTGAATTGATAGCGGAACCAAGGTAGACAAAGTCCCTAACTACCTCAAAGTTATAGCTGTCGATGGTGATGTTTTGTCCAAGACGTCGGTGTTGGGTGTCTTTTCTTGATGACAGCATATACTTGGTTTTGCCCTCATTGACTGCTAAACCCATATTCGCCGCTTCCGTCCCAATACTCACGAAGGCTTCACTGACATCACGCTTTGTTCTACCGATTATGTCAATGTCGTCTGCGTATGCAAGTAGTTGAACGGACTTTTGAAAGATTGTACCTCTGGTGTTGGCGCGAGAGTTCTGCACAATTCTCTCAAGTATGATGTTGAAGAAGTCGCATGACAGCGCGTCGCCTTGTCTAAATCCTTTTTTGACATCAAAGGGGTCGGTGAGGTCTTTGCCGACCTTGACGGAACAGCGCGAGTTTTCCATCGTCATCCTGCACAGACTGACGAGTTTGGCAGGGATGCCAAAACTAGACATTGCGCTATATAGCTCGTCTCTATAGATGCTGTCATACGCGGCCTTGAAATCGATGAAGAGGTGGTGTGTATCGATTTGGAATTCCTGGGTTTTCTCCAAGATCTGCCGCAGTGTGAATATTTGATCGATGGTGGACTTTCCTGGCCTAAAGCGACACTGATATGTGCCTATCAGATTGTTGACAAACGGCTTCAGGCGTTCACACAGTACAGCAGAAAAGATCTTGTATGCGATGTTAAGAAGACTTATGCCTCTGTAGTTGGCACAACTCAGAGGGTCTCCTTTCTTCAGGTCAGTCTTGATCGTACCTCTTAAATATCTGGTGGTGTACCGTGATTATTTCGCTGTGTTATCAACTGTGCATTAAAATAAATACATCCTTGATTGAATACAAAAAAACAATTTGTCGGGGAAAAAATTCTCTCAAAGGAATTGTAGCTGAAAGGCTATAATAAAACAATCTTGACAGCTTATTATACTCCCAATAATCACATCGATTTATTCTATATGGTTTTTTTTAACGTTTATGAGTGTTGCAATTAAAAATATATTTTTTTAATACATACCAATAATGTATGGTACATTAATTTAAAACCAATTATTCACCAACCGAAGTTATTTATACATAAATACTGATTGGAGTTTATTCCAATTCCCTCATAAAAACAATTTGTTACATCATAATACAAAAAGGGCGAAAGAGCTTTTAAATGGTCAACAAAGTACTGATCCTTGAGTTTAATTTTCACCATCACATCAACTTTATTCGCTGCTTTAAGCCGATAATATGTTTTTAACGACCAAACTCTGCATGCCATGGCTCATGCACCATGAGTGTACAGTTATCGCTCGTTAAATATTCGAGTTGCACCTTATGAGCCAATCCTCTTAGACTCACCCCATTATGAAATGGCTCTTTAATTATGTTCTATACAAATTTTCAATACTCTCTCGAGTTAAATAGGTATATATGAGTGATGAAAGCTATGTATGCTAACTCTCAGAAATTTTTTTAATTTTTTGAATACTAGGGTGGACGGAGGCTAAAACTCCAAAATCTTTCAAAGATACCAGTACGCCCACTATAGCAGGTATATAATACCGAAGTAGCCGATATTCATTCTGCCCGATTTCCACGTACTAGAAAACCACCCATTTATTAGGGACACTATGAAACTGCCAGACCGCACTTCATAGTAGAAAAATTCAGAAAAAAAAGAGGAATTTTAACTTAATAGCATGTAGAAGTGAAGCATCAAAATCAAATGTGTTTACCACTTAAAACTTCTCCGACAAAATGCATATACCTAGCTCCACTTTAGCCCACCATGTTCCTTAAACTAAGACCAATTCGAGGTTATCCATAATAACTCACCCGCAGTTGGTACGCTAACCAATTATTTCCTAAATTATGGTGCCTGTAAATCCCCGTACAGTAGTTTTTGTTTTAAAACGGTTAACGCAACACAGTGCTTTCTGACTGCAAGCTATTGTTTTCGAATTCTCTTACACGCGCCTCTTTAATTTCCTTTAATTCAAATTAATGGTTAGTTTCACGTTTAAGAACGTTTCTCCCATTGCTTTGCCGAGGGCTATAAACATAAATTCAATTTCCTCGCGAATTTCCTGTTGAAATGCAATGTTTCCGTTAAATCTTTGTTTTAGTTTTCCTGTGGATGTTTTGGTACATTTCCGTTTCCCAATTGGTTTCATTGTTTTGCTGGCTGAGTATAGAAAGAGTCTTAAAGTTCGTTACATAGGAAAATATGTTTTATATTTTATTTTCATCCGCCCTAAGAATTGAAGGAGTTCTTAAAAAATTTTAACATACTTAGGCACAGGCTAGAGATTTAGAAATTTAACGTCTTTAGACTAAGTTTTTATTTTTATACCCGACCCAGGTTATATTAAGTTTGATGTATAGTTTGTAACGCAGTGAAATAATCACCGTAGACCACTAAGAACTCTTAGAGATATGACTGGGACCGATTAATTAATCGACCGAGGAGAATCGATTAAGCCATGTCCGTCCGTCCGTCCGTCCGTATGTAAGCAACTTTTAGGCCTTAAATATTAAGGTAGAGAGCTGAAATCAGTCTTCCAGATCAAGTTTGAAAATTATGAGCAACCATCTCTAATTTCAAAAAATACTTTTTCCAAATTTTAGGAGCTATCGCATTGATTTTTGGTATGAAACATTGCCGCGTAATTGTCTTTGAAGTAGCTAAAAAAAATTTGGCCTTTTCATTGACCAAGCCCACTTTTTAAGGGATTTTAGCTTTAAATGACTGTTTTTCAATAATTATATATGAAATTTGACAAAAAATTGTATGGCAAAAGTTGTAGATAATAGCATTTTCCAAATTTTATGTATTTAATGTAATGAACCTCCGCCCACTTTTGTGGGCGTGGCGTTAAAAAAAATATTTTTTTAGTTAAAAAGGCGGAGTTTTAGGCCGAAATGTATGCAACCACCTAGTATAAAGCATTCAGCAGTTATATTTTTACATGCCGCCCACTTTTTGGAGGCGTGGCAGTTTCCTTTTGGTATGGTCGGATATTTTGCAGTCCGTCGTAGATGCACTGGAGCTTTTGCATACGCACTGTTGCTCTTTCCCTTGTTTAAACGTTGCCCTTCAGTTGTTTCAATTAGTTTTAAATTTAGTTTTAATAAGTGGAAAAATTATTTAATTTAGGTTTTATATCATAGTTGAAAGCCCAATACTCTTAATCGACTAACCCTTCTTAATTAAAAAAACCTTAACCCTTCACGTTTGAAGAAAGAATTAAATAAAGTTTGTCTTTGTCCTTTGGCTTAAAGCGTGAATATAACAAAATAAAAATGCAAGGGGTAGTTTTTGCTGATTAAAGGGTGAAATCCCAATTTCTCGAGGAAAAACCCAAATCAAATCTAAAGTAGAGCCAAAGCCATAAATTAACTGAAGTATTCGAAATTCAAGGCAGGATACAGTTCAGCAATCGGGTGCCTAAATCCCAGTGTCGCAGCCTTGATCATATTCTAGAAAATGAGGTCAAATGTCTTTTTTTTTAAAAAAAAAGTACGGTGGCTGTAGAAATATAATCACAAGTTTTTTTGTCGTTTAATGTAAAACGAATATTTGTGGGCTAAAAATAATACGTCTTAGTTCAAAGTGAAGCTTCTGAAGGCTTTTAAAAAACACAGCCAAATGGACATTATTGGAACTCAAAACTTTAGGCTTATCATTTTGAGCGTGATCATAACGGAGTCTGTCCAAAATGGAAAAAGAACCTCTTATGATATCGCTCCGTTGTCCGTCTGCACATGTCACCTCTGATCAGTGAGTCACGGGAAGGTGCATTTTGGTACACTTATAAAGTCCATGTAAAAAATGACAACGCATACAACTATTTTATACACACAAATAACGGTATAATTACAATTTGCAAATTAATGGTAAAAAAAAGTCAAAAAGTGTTTTGTTTCTTATTTTCAAATTTTTGCAGCCTGAAAGAAGAAAATTTCCATGTGCACTAAACAGATATTGAGTTTTCATAATAAAATCGAAGCTTTAAAAATATTGGAAGGTTTTGATAAATAAGTTAATTACTAACTTACACAACTTAATTACTTTATCAAAAAGCTGATATTGCGCAAAGGCTCAAAACAAAATTTGGTTTAACATTTTTATACCCCATCCCATAGGAAAGGAGGTATAATCAGTTTGTCACATAGTTTGTAACATGGTGAAATAATAATGGTAGACCCCCAAGACCTTAAGGGCATATGATCGAGACCGAATTCTGAATCAAATGAGCCATGTCCATCCATCCGTCCGTCTGTATGTCACATGTTTTTAGGCCTTAAATTTTGAGCTAGGGTGCTGAAACTTCGTATGTAAGGTCCACGTCATGCGAAGCAGTACAAGTGTAAAAATTTTTGAATCCGCCCACCAAAGACACGCCCACAATCGGTCTAAATGTGCAACTACCTCCAGAGTTTTCAAAACTGTAAGACGTTCTAAAAGGCTGAAATTTGACATTTAGCATCTCTTAATATATGTTAGACACAAAAAAGACAAATTTTGTTGGTAAGCCTCCTCTAGTAAGCGTGGCATCTATTTTAAGCGTAAATTTTCAAATGCAGTTTACTCTATATTTTTGCTCAAAATTGCAAAAAATTTGCTTAATATTTTATGAAGAAAACGCTTAGGTCCATATTTTGTTTACACTTTGGGCTGCGCCCACATTTGGAGGCAGAATTAAGGAAAAACCTAAATTTTTCCTGAAAAACCTAATTTCGACTGGCCTTGAGCCTAATTTAGGAAAGCATGAAATAAAAAAAGTAGCAGGTTAGGTAAACGAGACCTCAGTCCAGATTCGGTTCGTATAAAGTTTTTAGCCACGCCCCCATTTAAGGGCCGATTTTTCAAACATATTGAATTTGAACCAAAAAATTGCATTTTTACGTACATTCAAGTGTAACTTGGATATATCTGTGGTTTCTAATGAGGAGCGGTTGCACCACGCCCCTTTTAAAGTGTGCAATACTTATGAAATGTCAAAAAATCAAAAATGTCAAAAACATGTCTTAAAATGTCATCAGCATTTTACAATGTGGGATAGGATAGCGTATTCAACGGTCCGTTTTGATGACTGTAACTTCTGCGTACACACTGTAGCACTTACTCACTGGTTAAAACTGAATTCCTCCGTTCTTGAAGCTTGACCAGTCAAAAACTGCGACGGCCCGTCATTAGGTAAGCTGAGCTTGGAGTGAAAGCAAAGATCTCAGCCAGATCTCAGCCAGGTCTCAGCCAACCCTCATCAATGGTCATGAAATTTGGGTAATGACCAAAAGAATTAGATCGCGGGTACAAGCTGCCGAAATGAGATTTCTGAGGTGCGTTGCTGGTGTTACTCTAAGGGATAGAGTAAGAAACGACAATATTCGTGGGAACCTTTATGTTGAGCATTCTCCGAGTGGAACGATAAATTTTTTGATGGTTCGGACACGTTGTTCGCATGAACACAGGTATAAAACAACACCAAGTTAGCCAAGTGACAAATTTTTCAGAAAAAACTTAAATACTTCCATTTTACCGTATTTTCCAAAAACCAAAAGTCGCAAAAATGCATAAAAAAACATGTGTCCCCCCGCTTTATCTCTGGTGTTGTTCGGACAAATTCTACGAAAAAAAATCACACGCACCAGAAATTATAGAAAACTTTATGGAAAATTACAGCGAATTTTGAAGTTTCAAAACCTTTTGAGATTTAACTCAAAAACAGAAAAACAAAAAACTGTTTTTTAAAATCTTGTAGTAACTTAACGGTAAAAGCGATCTTGTTCAGAAATAGTTAAAGTAGAAAACGTACAAAAAAAAAAACAAATGGCGTTAAAAAATTTCTAAATGGCCATATCAAACCTTCTTCAAGTTATTCGGAGCCTATTTAAACAAGTAAGCGCGAGAGTTCGTCTGAGACGAACTTTTAACCGACCCTATGTACCGTGTAACACCAATTATTTAAGTTTTTAGGTCTTAATTCATATATTATTTGTAAAGGCCACGCTTCCAAAAGTGGGCACGGGCTAAAAATTCAAATAAATTAATTGTAATTTCATGAGAATCATGACAAAATACGGTAAAAGCAAAAATTTTTTAAGAAAAAACCGACCTTAAACGCCCTTCTTTAAAAGTGGGTGGAGCTTAAAACTTTGTTTAGGGCAAACTTAGCAAACAGTTAAACCTTTGATATTTTTCTTAGAATCTTTTTCGATTTGGAGTGAACTTTCCGAGAAATCGTAACGTGTTAAAAGTGGGCATGGTCGATATTGTGAGTGGTTCAATTTTTGCCTTGTTAAAGGTCTTGGGCCAATATTGCTCAGTACCAAAATTACAGTTCTTATGACTTGTCTAACTTGACCAAAAGGCGTTCTGAAAGAACATATGAAATAGAGGCTGTCTCACATTGAAGTCAGTAGTAGGAGTGGCCGTTACGGATTGAAGACTTAAGCCGTGCACAAAGTTTCAGCTCTCACGATTGATTTTGAAGACCTTATACCTTCACACATACAGGCGGATAAACGGACGAACGGACATGGCGTAATCGATCCACCTGTTGGTCTTAATCATATCTCTAAAAGGTCTTAAGGGTCTACTATGATTATTTTACTGTGTTACAAAAGATGAATTCAAATTAATATACTCTGGGTCGGGTATAAAAAGGAGTTTGTTTTACCGTTCACGCAAAAACCGGTGGCCATAGAATTTAAGAAAAACATCCGGGAACTGACAAAAACTCAAAATAGTTGCTTTATTGATTTGAAATTTGAAAAATTATAAAAAAAAGGTCAAAAGAACGTATGTATGTCTTCCCCTCTATCTGCGAAACGGTATAAAGTATAACTTTGAAATAAATAACGGGCATATTTCATCTTCTGAGATTTTATGCAAAGCTATAGCGAACTTCGAATATTCAAATACAGCCCCGCCTACAATTTGCATGATAACGTTTTCTAAGGCTCTTTAAAAAATTAAGCTTTAAAAACCCACATGTCTAATCGTTTTCTCAAAAGTATGTGGTGACAGAATTTCTGAAAAGCATCCAATGCTAGCAACGGTGATTGTATATTAAGAAAATTCAACCCCTTGAAAATAAAGTTTAAAGTATTAATTTTAAAGTTTTAAAATGTAAGAAAGTTAGCAAATGCTTGACATCCAAACTGTTATATATTTGAAATAAAACCTATAAGTAAATAATGCACACAGTTCATTTTCTTAAGTGCTTAGGGAAAAAAGTAATAATAAGAATTATTTTCGAGATGTGTTTAAAAACACTTTAATTGACTGGCTGAAATGATGCTACTACTAAAATTCCTTAAAATTTTGCGCCAATTATAATCCATCAACAAAATTGTACAAAAGCACAGACAGGTATGCGCAGACGATGAAATAAAATTAAATCGAAAAAAAACCAATGAGTAAGTGCCACAGTGTGTACGCAGAAGTTACAGTCCGTAAATCAGACCGTTGAATACAACATCCTATCCCACATCACACTTTAGAAGTCTAGTTTACCTAACCTGCTACTTTTTTTGTTTCATACTTTCCTAAATTAGGCTCAGGGCCAGGCGAAATTAAGTTTTTCTGGAAAATTTTAGGTTTTTCTTCAATTCTGCCTTTAAATATGGGCGTGGCCCAAAGTCTTGTATAAACAAAATGTGAAACTAAGCGTGTTCTACATAAAATGATAGGCCAACTTTTTTCAATTTCGACCAAAAATATTGAGTAAACTGCATTTAAAAATTTACCCTTAAAACAGATGCCACGCCCACTAGAGGAGGTTTACCACTTAAATTTGTCTTTTTTGCATCTTACATTCATCAGGAGATGCTAAATGTCAAATTTCAGCCCTTTAGAACGTCTTACAGTTTTGAAAACTCTTGAGTTAGTTGCACATTTAGACCGATTGTGGGCGTGTCTTTGGGCGGATTTCAAACATTTTTACGTTTGTACTGCTTCGCATGACGTAGACCTCACGTACGATGTTTCAGCACCCTAGCTCAAAATTTAAGGCCTAAAAACCTGTGGCATACAGACGGACGGACGGGTGGACGAACGGACGGACGGACATGGCTCATTCGATTCAGAATTCGGTCTCGATCTACCCGATATTACATTCGGGGGTCTACCATTATTATTTCACCGTGTTACAAACTATGTGACAAACTTAATATACCTTCTATCCTATGGGATGGGGCATAAAAATACTAGAGAAAAAGTTTATTTTGTCACCCTGTATTTTGAAACAATTTAATGCTACCAAACTTAATTTCTGAAATAAAAAACAGCAGATTTTAAATTAAGAAAAAAGTGAAATATTAATAGTACCGCTTTAAGCAAACTTCATAATAAAGATGGTCTCAATTGTAAAAATGAAGGCAACGAAACGCTCCGTTTATGACTTCTTACTTGTGTCTTACCACCCTTCAAGTGAAGGAAATGTGCACAGGCTGCAAATCAGACTAAAAAGTTTTGTACCATTCGTTTTTTAAATGTTAGCTCTCCCTTCGCTTGCCCTTTGGTCATTATGTGTTGCACTCTTAGTATAGACGTGAGGATTTTTTGCTTATCTTATTAATTAGCAAAGTTTTAATCTCTTCTTGGAATCGTCCTTAAATTACAGACTTAAGGAAAGTCCTTAGTCATTAACTAAGCACACAGAATGACGTATGAGTGATTCTCTTTGCTAATTTTTCCCCCATCTCAACCCTTTCCATAAGCATTTTCTAGTATTCTCTTTTACTTTACACGCGGTACTTTACGTTAAGCATTAATCCGTTCGTGGAAGGATCAGATTCGTAAAAGCATTTGCAAATAGCCTCCATCTCGTTGACATTACTTGGACAGCAAACTGAAATACACAATCAAAGATAATATCACATGCTTGCATTGATAAAGCTATGGAAATAAGGTAAAAGCTCGGTTGGAATCGCATGGGGATTTAAAATTTCTTCAAGCTTCAATTTGACATGCACAGGTATTCCTGCAAAAATGGAACAAACAAGTTTCAAGGACTAATTAAGGTACATATGTAAAGAAGCATATAATTCGAAACAGTTTTCCGAAATCTATTATATTAGATATTGTATATCCTTACATGAGTCACAAACACAGGCTTACACTTTACTTTTGCGAAGTTGAAGATATGAACCATAAAAATATTTTCTGCATTTAAGATCCTTAAAGTATTGAGGTTTTCTCAAATATCTAAACGTGCAAATATGTACAAATATACAAAAACGACAAGTTAGCCAACGTTTTATCCCCAGCTTGTTAGCATAACAATCCACAAACCCAACAAGTAGATTTTGCAATATTAGCAACCCCCAACAGCGCAGTGTGCTCCGTATGGTATCCACATATCCCAAAGGAATCTAAGATTTTATACGAAATTCCCGTACACCATCGTGTTCCTTTTTTCCCTTCTGACAAATTGATTAAGTGCCTTACAACAACCTCCGAATATCATATACCTTATCACAGAGACCTACTCAAACCCAATTGGGGGAAAGGGATGGTAAACCACATTTCGTTGGTCAGCCACACCTTATGGGAAGTCGTAAATTATCAAAGCTCCTACTGGATAGACTTTCGAATTTATCGCGTGGTCTATACTATATTATGTGCGGTAAGTGAAAATGTTGCTGTCAACTGTATTTGAAAACTTTGGCCCTATAATTGAAACTTTCACTTTTCGTATGGTTAGCTGTGTTAAAGCTCTCGTTTAGACTACCCTGTGTGAAGGTAACGGCTCACTTGGCTAAGTAGATTTCTGCTGAATGAAATTCATTACCCGTTACGAGACGATTTTGTTCAATTGCTCCTTGCACTATTACAGGGAACGTACACCCCACATTTGTCTAGTAGTGTGATTGGACAGTCTTCCAGAGGTCCTAGAAAATCCTGGTCAAGGGACCTAACCACGAGTGTAATTATTATTGCTCAAAGTATTGACAATGAGACTTTCACGTGCATGTTCGGAACGGATGGCGTGCTGGAATTGAGTGTTTATTTTACCGTTTCGCCCCCTTAACTTGGTGTCGAACGAGCCATCGTATACCCTTGTATGCATACACCATATATATGCGGTCATAAAACCACCTGAGCATAAATAAGGAATACGTTTATTAAAGTGCGTGGAAGGTGCTACAAGCACATAAATTAGCGTCAAATGGGACCAGGCTAAGCGGATGCGCTAAGCGGATTAACAATTTATTTACTTAAATAACAGTCCTACGACGAGAGGGAGCTAAAAAAAAAAACCGTCCAGTAAAAGACCACAAAAAAAACAACATTTTTGTACTATGTACATGTGTACGGGGCTGTAATTTAAACTGCTTGGGGGTAATTCGGTGGGTTTTTGATGTTCACAGGCTGGCTGTAAGCGGAACGATTAAGACGTTCTATATGCATACATTAATCCTGCAAATATTTGGTTTAGGACTTTTTTTATTACCAAGGAAGCTAATTAAATTTGCACCGCATTAATCCTTTAATGAGTCTGCAGAAGCTTGTGGCAGAAAATTTTATTGTGTTGCTGCCAAAGGTGAGGCACTTATTCGTTAGAATGCAAGAGCTCAGGCGAAAATGAAAGCCAGGAAAAGGTATGTTTAGAGCAAAAATATAACGTCTTAATTTGTCAAAGTACCAACCGCTTACCGCCTTATTTCCAGAATTATAAAATCAGTCTTTTATAAATGTCGTTGCTTTAAATTTTTTTTGTTGGAGTTTTGTTTAGTCCTCGGAGTACATATTTGTGTGGACTTTAAACGGCAATCATATAATTAGTATCCTCTTTGCGTTCTTAAAAAAACGCTTAAAATATTTTCTTGCACACTGTAATGGATAAGGTTCGAAATCAATAAGCAAAACCTCGTTAACGTTTGGGCCTTTATCGCGCCTGTGATTAGCGGCTCTCCCCTTGCATGCATAGTTTCATAGGGCTCATTTTAAGACTGAACTTTTAAAGCTAGATCTCCGTCCAATGTGAGATTTGGTCAAATTACTGTGAAAACTTAACTAGAGTTTAATGAATGGCGAATGTTCCAACAAGATTTAACGAAATTCGACCCGGAAGAGATGATTCCGGGTAGCCTTACGCCTTGTTTTGCACCCGTTTTTCCAAGAGTAATATCCCAATTGCAATTACAACCAGAGATTTGTTGCTGATCTTCCATATTGATGGCATATGAAATCACCAATTTTATTGTATAATTATCATTACAATAAAATCATTTTATACCTTGCAGACTTCGAAAAATTGGCAAAATCTGGGAATCTCGAAAAATATTGTATATTGAAAAGATTACGTCTTGAAGATACAAGCAATTGGAGTCCACGATCCAAATGACATTGTTCAGCCAACATCGGGGTAGAACTCTATGGTTGGGGTCAAAATTCTGCTCTTCAGAATTATATCTTTAACAAAATTCTGGAAATATTTTGAATGAATTTTGACAAGTTTATCTAAGCCCAAAATTTTGGAAAAAGAAACCCAACCCAATTTCATTGCTCAAAAAAGAATTTTAAATAATACGAATTTAGAAAGCAGCTTTTTTTTTTGAAAAAAAAAAACGAGTTTTGAAAAGCAGAATTATTATGACTCGCTTTCAAAAATGTTTACAGCTGGTTCAAAATCAGGTGACGGTACTGGGCTGGTATATGCTTAAAGAAGACACTGGCTTGCTTAGAGCTTATTAGGCGAAGCTTGTGGAAAAATATTTTTAGCCACCAAGCCGAATTTATTACCTATCCAAGTCAGAATTTTCCAAAATTAGAATTTTGTTTTGAAATAAAAAAATAGTATTTTTTGAAAAGCTGAATTTTAAAATCAGAATTGTGACCTGCTACCAAATATCCAAACAGATGGTTCGAAATTTAGTGAGGGTTTCAAGCAGATACCTGAAAACTTGGGGAAAGAATTGAGACCCCAATCCGAATTACATTGCCAAAGTCCGAATTTTCTTGACCTATCAGAAATCTGTACAGATGTTTCGAAATCAAGCGAGGGCTTCAGGGTAGGTGGCGACTTCCTCTGGGCTGTTCGGAGCAGAATTTTGGAAAAGGAATTCTGACCCCTACCTGAAGATTACTGTCAAAGTCAGAAATTCCAAGAACCAGAATTTTGAAAGTAGAATTTGGCTTTGAAACAACAGAATTTTGAAAAGCAGAATAATTTTGAAAGCAGAATTATGACCTGCTTAAAAGAATCTATTCAGATGGTTCTAATTCAAGTCGGAGTGATGGGCCGGTACATGATCCAAGCAGCTGCTTCCCCAGAGCTTTTAGGATGTCTGCATGTCTGCTTGCTAGCGGCTTTCTAATATGCAGAAGACTATTGAATTTTATTATCTTCCAATACTCATTGTATTAGTAGATATGTCCATTTCCATTTCAATTCTATTACAGGTGGATATTTCCATTTGAGTTTATAGCTAATCATCCATTTTAAGGCTCTGGCAACAGCAACAAAAAAGGTCGTGTAATAGTCCACTGTCGCTCAGAAGTAAGAGCTCTCGTTTGATTATCATATTGACTTCGTTGGAGATGAAAAGGCTGATGAGCTAACGAAGTATAGCTTATCTGTATATGGCAACAGCGGGCAAAATAACTCATTCTTCGCTTTCTTCCTTAACAGAAAATATTTCTAAAACCTTTCAGAAAGTATCCTAAAACGGATTTCTAAACCTGCAGAGCTACAGTCATACTAAATCGTTATGGCCAACAATAGACAGTAGCAAATCAAAAAAGCTAACAGCACTCCAAAGACCATCACTGTCCATCACAAGAGTGATAAAAGGCAGCAACCAGGGAAAACATAAACAAAGTTAAGAATCATTAACACCAACTACGTTTGCAGAGACTGTTATGATCCCGTAGCGAAAGTGGCAGCAGACAAGGATTTCAACTTTTAGGACAATCATATGTTTTAAGAACATAAACAACCTTGCGAGTATACCCCATACCTACTCTTGCGAGTAGACTGGGTCGCAAGTTGCTCCTTGAAGCTCATGAAACTTTAATTAACTGAGCATAATAACATCTTATTTTAGATTCTTACATCAAGATGCCTTAAGGAAAGCCACTAGCTACTTAAAAGCTTCTTATGTAACTGGTGGACCTCCTAAACCTAACCTTTTTCAAATTCGTCCACAATTCAGTGTTTTCAGTCTGTAAGAGCGATTGGCTTCCTTAAGTGATTGCAAGAAAGCAATAGAAGAGTAAAATCGCTAAACCTTTTGTGGGCATGGCATCGATACAAATGGTAATTTTTCACATGTTTTTATTCATAGAACAATATGTTGACATGTAGAAAAAATATAGAACCTATTTCTACATCATCTTCAAACAAAGTTTTGGGCCACACTCATAATTCAAGGCACAGTTAAAGAAAGACCTAAAACTTTCCAGAAAAAGCTGGTTTTCGACCGCCATAAAGGCTAATTTAGTTCGTACAAATTTTTGACCAACTCCCTTTTACTGGTCGAATGTACCAAAAATTAAGTTTGGCCAAAAAATCAAATGTTTGCGTGTATTGAAGCGTCACCTGGTCGGTAGACATCCGGGTGTAAGTAGATCATTACTTTCACAATCAACTAACTCGGTTATTTTTTTACGGCTTTTTACATCGTTTAAGCTCAGTGAACAAATTTATGTGCTACACTTGCACAAAAATACGTTATTTATTATTTTAAAAATTTGTGTTACTAACCTGTATAACATTTATATTTGTAATTTGTACATGTGTTAATTCTGTACTACATTTCGACTACCTTGACTCTATACACCAGCGGGTGCAGATAAATTTTAACTGAAAATTTTATGCATCATGAATCTTCAAAATTTACAAATAAGGAACAAAATTCTGTCGTCTTGTCTTTGTCTTGTCTCTTGTCTTAAGACAAAAATTCAAAACCAAAACTTTTCTGTTTTTCGAGGCTCGGAATTCGGCCTGAGTTAAGCATTTTTTAGAGTTTTAGACGAATGCAGGGCAGCCGAAATCGATGCAAATTTGGTCAAATGTAAAAAAATCCATCGCTTGTTTTAATTTTTTTCAAATTCAACAAATTCGTTTATCGGTGAGATGTCTTCTTTATTCGCGTGTTTCATCCAAAGAACGTAAAACGTAACTAACTATTCACTAACCATAAAATTTATGAGCCATAATTACGAAAATAAAGAGTCCAGAATACGAAAACATTTTAATTTTAAATAGGGTGCGTAGGAGAGGAAAATATCTTCATCAGGGTGTTCGCTGATAAAATTAGAAGTTTTTTTTTTGCGAGAAAGTGAAATACAAACCAGTGGGAGGGTTACCTACAATCCGCTTAGGCGAATCGTTGGATAAAAATAAATAAATAAATAGAGTGGCGCAACAGCTCGAGGTGAACCAGGGCCAACTTCTCAACAATGTATGCTGGTGTGTTAATTTCTTTACATACAAAGGGACCTACAATTTTTTGCCGAATCCGAACGGCACTTTGACAAGTTTTTCAATACAAATGATACTCTCGAGGGGTTGTCAGACCCTCGCGGAGGTGGGGGCCGTGAAAAAGAACAAGTCTTTTTTTTCAGGTGACGATGGCAGGATTCGAACCCAGACCTCCGGCGTAGTAAGCACACACACTAACCACTACGCCACGGCACCCCATTATCGGCACCCCACGAATCGTTGGATACCCCATCCCAATTGACCGCTGTCAAGCTACGAATAGCATTATAAATCTTGGTTGTTAAATTTCAGTTTCTATTAACTTTAATTATACCCCATCCCATAGGAGTGGAGGTATATCAAGTTTGTCACATAGTTTGTAACACGGTGAAATAATAATGGTAGACCCCTAAGACCTTAAGGGCATATGATCGAGACCGAATTCTGAATCGAATAAGCCATGTCCGTCCGTCAGTCCGTCTGTATGTCACATGTTTTAAGGCTTTAAATTTTGAGCTAGGGTACTGAAATTTCGTACGTAAGGTCCATGTCATGCGAAGCAGTGCATAAGTAAAAAAATTTGGAATCCGCCCAAAGACACGCCCACAATCTGTCTAAATGTGCTTCAGAGATTTCCAAAACTGTAAGACGTTCTAAAAGGCTGAAATTCGACATTTAGCATCTCCGTATGAATGTAAGACACAAAAAAGAAGAACTTAATTTGAAAACCTCCTCCAGTAAGCATGGCATCTATTTTAAGGGTACGTACATTTTCAAATGTATTTTTCGAAATTGAAAAAAATTTGGTTAATATTTTATGTAGAAAACGCTTAGTTCTACATTTTGATTATACAAGATTTTGGGCCACGCCCACATTTGGAGGCAGAATTAAAGAAAAACCTGAAATTTTTCAGGAAAACGTAATTTCGACTGGCCTCGAACCAAATTTAGGAAAGCATGAAACAAAAAAAGTAGCATGAATCTTCAGACCAGATTTCGTTCATTTAAAGTTTTTAGCCACGTCCCCTTTTAGGGGTCGATTTTTAAAAAATATTGAAATTGAACCAAAAAATTGCATTTTTACATACATTTAAGCGTAACTTGGAAATATCTGTCGAAATATTTAATAATTGATAGTTTGTAACTAGGGACGGTTGGACCACGCCTTTTTTTCGAAATTTGCACTGCTTAGAAAATGTTAAAAAATAGCAATGCCACCAGCATTTTACAATGTGGGATAGGATGGGGTATTCAACAGTCCGTTTTACAGACTGTAACTTCTGCGTACACACTGTAGCACTTACTCACTGGTTGTATTTAAAATTTCTCATTAAGGAATCTTCTCCCTAAAAAGGGGCGCGGCATCAACCCTTTTCAAGAACATCGTTTTTTTTTTGTTCATAATTTTTAATCAGAATGTGGTATACATGGGTTGATTGCATTTTTCATATTGAAAATTTGGTTATACATAAAAACGCCCCTAAAAGTGGGAGTGGCAAAAATTTATTTATTTTAGTTGATAGCTTTCACACATATCTGAACGCTATATAGTGCAAGTTTTTTGGATTTAAGAAAATATATGGAATAAAAACCGTTTATTAAAATGCAAATCAAATATGACCACGCCCATATGGCGCCTGTTTTTGCCTTTTTTTCAAATGCCAATCACAAAACACTTAAGCGAGGATAACGCATACCAAATTTTAGCTTCATACGACAACTTTGATTTTTCGGCATGTCGGTGCGCAGATTTCAAAAAATTTTACACTTGTACTGCTTCGGGACCTAGAAAAAACAGATATTAGGTTTCAGGTTCCTAGCTCAAAATTTAAGGCCTTAAAACTAGCTACACACGGACGGACGGACATGGCTCATTTGACTAACGATTCGGTCTCGATCATATGCCCTTCAGGTCTTGGAGGCCTACGGTGATTATTTCTTTATGTTACAAACTATGAATCAAACTTAATATACCTTCTAGCCTATGGGATGAGGTATAAATAGGTACAATACTGAATCCCAAAATAAGAAAACAAAAGAAAAGAACAGGGACATTTTAATGTATAAGAATGCCTTTTAAAGGTTTTTTTAATTCCATGTTAATTTGTTGTTGTTAACAATTACCTTTATTCAAATTAAATGTTGCTCAAACTTACGAAATTTATCCTGTAAGTTCTAACAACTCTTAGTACGAGTATTCTGAAAATATTATGAAATGTATTTTTTAGTTAAATCAATAAAACATTGTCCCTTAAAAAGTGCAAAAATAATCGACGTGCGTCGTGGGCAAAAAAGGGCCTTACAAAAACGTAAATTCTCTTATTCCATCTACAACGGACGAGAACCTTACACTGTTCTCCAAACGAGCATAATTCTTCTGGTTTTATTATCTGAAATAGCATCCCAAGTTGCTTAGTTCTAAAAATACCAACCCGTAACCATTGCGTTAGATTTTAAACTATTAAATATCTTCATCAGCATAATATAAGCAAAGTTATTTTTATTACGTATCATATTTATTCTGAAAAGGTATACAAAAATATTTTTCATCATATATTAAGGAAGGTAAGAATTCTCTTTAAAGTCTAGGTCTGTCGGAAAAATGTCAATTATCCCAACTTGCATTCACATTTATTCAATGTAGGAATATACCTGCTACCAGCCACTATTGATAGGTTAACCTTTCTGAGTTCAAGTGACATTTCCCAGCTCCTCTGTGTTCTATGCGAAGGTGCACTCAGAACCTCCATTCAACATTTCCACAGAGAAAAGAAATAAAATTCTGTTTCCAATTGGAAACCGTAAAGAATTTCATTAGTGGCAATAAATAAACGCATAAACTATGAAGTTTACGTGTAATGCTTACCCAATTGAAACGTCCATTCGTAACAGCTCCACCTGTCAATATTAACACGGAAATGCCATGGAATTTCCATTTTCTTCCTCCTATTTAAGGGAAACCTATTCAAATTGTTCCATACACATACACACACACAAATTACTATTCAAGTTTTACCTTTAATATTTTGTTTTTCTAAATATTTCGAACTGCAGGAAAACCAATAAAGCTCAAGGGAATACCCACCCAAGCCATTTATAGTGGGCAGTAACCCGAAGGTGTGGCATCATCATCAGTTATAATCGCTTGTTGGAAAACATAAGAAAATTCTGTGTAAACATTTCCTTTTTGTAGTCTTGAGAGGAAAGAAAATTCAAGGGAAAAATTATATAGGAAACTTATTTTCTTTTAGTTGGAAAAACAAAGGAAAAACCTTAGACCCTATTTTTCAGGAATTCAAATTATATCGGTTTGTGATTTTTCCGTCCATCTGTCAGCACTTTGATGGCTGCTCTATAATGCTTTTTTGAATACCTCCGGCTTAAGGGGGTTTTCTCCTTTTCTGATTATTTCGAATTTTGTTGTTCTTTTTTATGTCGCTTGATTGATAGTTTGAGGAGCAAACACAAAGATCCACGTCCACGTGTGAAATATGTTTTTTGGGGGCTATCGAAACAGCAGTACAAAATTAACCTTTCTTAGAAACCTTATCACGGGAATGGTCAAAGCGGTTATCTTATTAGATGAGATCCCACTACAAGATTTTTGGCATTGATCTGTCTCAATTAGGTATCCGATTCCAGACTGTAAGTATATTCAGCTTCTGTCAAAAAAAAACAGCTACTGAAATTAGCAAAACCTCTATAATATGATGACTACCCGGGCTTAGCTGCTATATTTAGACCAATGTAAAATACTAAAAGTGTCTTAAAATGCTTTATAATTTTTATTTTATCAAAGCTACAGAAAACCATGAGTTTACTTCAAAAACATGAAATAAGGGGATGAAAGGACATGAAAATTCGGATCCCGGGTGCATGCTTCCGTGATTTTCTTAGGTCTAGGATTAAGGGTATAACAAAATTTTCTTAGATTATAAAGGGTTAAGGAAAATTTAACAGCTAAAATTGCACCAACACCAAATTCTATCTTGTGTCCAATCAGGACGGTTGCATTACATAAAGGTTCCTATAAAAATATTCAACTAGGCAAAATTAACGGACCTTTCACATAATCAGTATAAAGAGTCATTCGAGAATTCTTTTGCTATATATTTTTTGATTCCAGTTATTTTTTCCAGAATTTGGTTTTTTAGCGGTCCGTCCAAAAATGGAAAAAGGCACTTTTATGGTATCGCTACGTTGTCCGTCCGTCCAATCGCTTTATAACTTCTGAACGGTAAAACGTAGAAAGACAAAATTTGGTGTGCGTATAAACTGTAGAAATAGTCAGAGAATCCAAAGAGGACAATTTTTTTAAGCACAAATAACGGTTAAACGGTAAAAAGTACTAAGCTTTAAATAAAAAATAAAACTTTTCGAAAATATCAAAACGTTTTTGAAAAAAGCAGAGTCGAAAATACATGACGTTTTTCAAAGTGTTTGAGCACTTTTAAAAACCATTTTTTAAAGTTTTCTAGTAGCTTAACGGTATAGGCGATCTTTTTCAGATTCGGTTAAAGTACAAAGCTTACAAAAAGAAGGAGGGCAGCGTTAAAATTTTTTGAAATTGCCGTTTTTAACCTAAGTTCTTAGAAGCCTATTTAAAAGACAAAATAAAAAAGGAGCTTGTTTTACTGTTTGCGCATAAGCCGGTGGCCATAGAATTAAAAAAAAAAAAGCATCCAAGGCTAGTGCTTGAGGTTGTGCTATTGAAAAAGGCTAACGGGAACTGGAAAAAACTTCAAAATGCTTGTTTTATGGATTTGAAATTTAAAAAATTATAAAAAAGGTCAAAAGAAAGCATGTCTCCCCCTCTATCTCCCAAACGGTATAAAGTATATTTTTTATATTAACACCTGGCATAGTCCATCTTCTTTAATTTTTTACAAAACTATAGCAGACTTCGAATATTCAAAAACTTCGAAGATTTAACTGAAAAACTTGAAAACATTTTCGAAAACTATTTTTTAAGGATTTCTAGTTCCTAAACGGTTATGACTTGTTTAAATTTGGCTGAAGTATGTAATGTTTAAAAGGCAAGCAAACTGCATCAAAAACGTTTCAAAATTGCCGTCTTCGACCCTAAGGGTCTAATTGTAGCTATCATCGGATTGCATCATTGAAAAATATGTTTTCAGGTTTTTAGACGTTTGAGCAAACAATGTTGGCTGTTGTTGGTATCAAAATGAAGCTTATGAGTTGCAGTAACAAAAATACATAAATTGCGTTAAGACTTTTATGTAAACTCGC
The DNA here is from genome assembly GCA_947623515.1 of Neoascia interrupta. Taxonomy (NCBI): domain Eukaryota; kingdom Metazoa; phylum Arthropoda; class Insecta; order Diptera; family Syrphidae; genus Neoascia; species Neoascia interrupta. Next base: position 178,947,586 of record OX392462.1, read on the forward strand.
TTTTACTATTTTACTGACAGAAATCGATTTCAAGGAACAGATGATTTTGATTTGTGTTTTTGCGACAAAATCGTTCCACTGAAAAGCATTCCATTCTCTTTCTTTTCTCATCTGTCAGTTTTCCTTTCACTGATCAACTCCAACCTCAAAAACCTGTAGTTGTTTGTTGACACTGACAGAAATGTTGAATGATAGCTATGAATGACTTGTCAGAAAACCGAAGACATTGTTCCACTGATTTGTTCCAATGATGCTATCCGATGATAGCTATGATTAGACCCTAAGTTTTTAAGCCCATTCAAACAAGCGAAATAAAAAACAGTATATTTTTACCGTTTTCTCAGAAATCCATGTCCACAGAATTTGAGAATAGTGGCAAATGTTAGCACAGGTGGTTGTAAAATTTATCAAAAAGTCTAACGGCAATTAAAAATAGTCGAAATTGCTGTTTTATGGGTTTTAAATTATAAAAATCATAAAAAAGGCCAAGAAAAAGTATGTCCTTCCCTCTATTTTCGAAACGGTAAAGCTTCTTGTCAGCCTATTTTAAGAGTAACGAAACCAAATAAAAAATCACCCAATATAATATATACATTATTATGTTGGGTGATGATTTTATAGAATGACCCAATATAAGAACAGTAGACTATAAAATATATCCAGAAATAATTTTAATAAATGAATAGAATGTTACACAAACTGCGCAATATAGATGGCTTTAACCTTCAACAAAAGCCGACGGACCGCTTCGCGTATGTCTTCATACCTACTTGACGGTCTTTTTTATAATATGCTCGTGATCAAGAAGATATGATTACCCTTAAAATGCGTAGCTAATGGCGAGCGGAAAGAATTTGGGGATAGAAAGGATAGAAGAAGAAAGTAATTCTCGATCCAACACAAACGCGCGCCGGTGAGCCAAACATGAAAACTCTGCACAGAAACACCAGAGCTTACCCCCGCAAGTGTTATGCCTTTACGGTGAAAAGGTTACATCTTATACGTCATTCTAGAACATGGTTTTCTGCATTACATTGAGAAACGCCAATTTTCCAACTGTAAGTAAGATTTTATATTTATAATTAAGCATAATAAAACATTATAATTAAACAGCAGCATAAGGTTTCCCCGCTGAAATAGTTAAGATGTATTTTCACTTTCACCGAAACTTCAAAGATATCTTGGTTATTTCCGAAGTTTGAAAGCTGAAGGAAGTTTTTAAAGAAATTTGATCAGAATCAAGGTTTCAGTGTGAAAAAGGTAGGATAAGATCCAACCTGCGGGAATCAGAAACTGGATTTGTTCTCTTTTATTTTTGTTAGAGACCTCAAATCTTATGTAATTCAATGTCAAATTCCAATGCCCTTTCACTACCCCAAGCTGAAAGGAGCTTATAAAGGCAATTTGTTTTTTAAAGCTCATTTAATACTTAACTTCTTAAGACTAAATGTCTTTAAGTCGTAGATTGAAGGATAAAACGAGGGAAAAGTTAACAGAATGAATATCGAAATTAAGCAAAATATAGGTAGGCGCTTTATTTACTGAAATCAATCGATGTACTTTAAGCGATTTTGTTACATTGCCTGATACCTGATTCTTCATAAATTAAAGCTTAATTGTTTACAACTGAAAAGCTTAAGAATCTCTAATACCTATACTTTGCCAAGTGGCCAGATTCGATATTCTGGGTCCTGAACAAAAGCAACACGAACACTCGCCTATTGTTTCTTCTAATCAGCTTATACGGCAAAGTGGCCAACTTTTACTCCCCATATCGATATTATATAGAAATAAAGACACTATAACGTTAATTAACTATGTATAGCGATTAAGGGTGGAAAGTTTGTGCGAAAAAGTATCGAAATTGCTTCGTGATGTATTTGTTTGCGTGTGTGCTTTCCTGTTATTTTTGTTTTTTGCCAATCTCCCAAACGAAATAAAGGGATAAATTAGATGAAAGCAATTAACTCGCAAGGCGCACAACCTTTTCTGTTCGACATGTAATATTGCGCACTTTGCTCGGATCTATGGAGTAATAAAATTCAATATTGCACACCATTCTGGTGGATGTATAATTAATTAGTAGGTAATAGTCGTAAATATTCTTACGATTCATTTTTGCTATCCCACGGGATGAAGCATAAAATAAAATGGTTTTTATTTATTCGCCGTTTATGTGTTATGGGCATGGAGCAGAGATTGAAGTATGGAAAAGGGGATGATGGATGCTTTGAAGAAAGTTTGACTTATAAATTTTAGGCTATGAAACGTGGGCTAGGTTTTTAATAATACAGCTTTAGCCAGAAATTAAAATGATTTTTGAAAAACAGGCTACCAAGTAGTCAGTTAACGTTTTCAGAATTTTGGAATCCTCTGTGCTGAACCTTAAATTCATAGAAACCAGGGGTGAAAATTTAGCAAGGGCGAAAAAAAGCATGTCTTCAGATTGGACAGAAAATGGAGTCCTTGTGCAGTCAGGGTCCTTAATTGATAGGTAAATTTCCAATTAAGAACTCCGTATGCCATGACTCCGAGAAAAACCTATTTTCGAGATTTGTTTTCAGGAAGCTAACATACAGTTTATCTCTCTGAGTATTTCTGACGCACGCCTTGAAATTTCACTAAAAGTTTTAATAGTTTTAAATTTAAACAGAGCTCAATTCAATTATAAATAATACAGTCAGCTTTTCGCTCAAACCCATTCTCTTCTATTTGCTAAGTTCATTGAAGTATCACAAGCAGCAATGCAACGAGCATTCTGTTTTTCATTAAAGCTTTCCAGCACGTTTTTACCTAAAAAATTAAACATTGAGGTAAAATAGTGTATAAAAAAACTGACAGCCATAATCTAAACTTTTAACGCTTAAAATACTTATATAATACTTTAATAAGAGTTTAAAAGGCTTAATTTGGTCTAATTTCTCGGTATAGTGAGAGCTATTATCGACCTTAGAAAAATGAACAAACAGAAAGGCGCAACGGCTCGAGGTCAACCAGAGCCAGCTCCTCAACAATGTGTTGATTTCTTTACATACCACTCGGACCCATACCACGGCAGACCCTCGCGGAAGTGGGGACTGTGAAAAAGAAAGAGTCCTTTTTTAGGTGACGATAACAGGATTCGAATCCAAATTTCCGGCGCGTAGTTAGCACATACACTTAACTCTACCCTACGGCGGACGCCCCACCTTTAATACAGGGTGAGCAAAAAATGAAATTGAAATTTGAACTGTCCTGTTCCAGTGTGCCACTTTGTTCTTTATACCCGACACAGGGTATATCTATAAATCTTAATGCATAGTTTTTAACACAGTGAAATAATCATCGAAGACCTTTAAGAGATATTATCCAGACCGACAGGTGAATAAATTAAGCCATGTCCTTCCGTCCGTCTGTCCGTCTGTCCGCCTGTCCGTCTGCCCGTCTGTCCGTCCATCCATCTATCCGTCTGTTCGTCTGTGTGAAGTTTATATGTCTTTAAAATTGAGCTATGACGCTCAAACTTGAAGTGTATCTGAGTTCTTATTTTTTACAGACAAAGTGTAAAACTGTTTAAATCCGCCTACGGCCATACCCACTACTGCCTTCAATGTGGGACAACTTCTATTTCAAAATCTCTTTCAAAATGCCTTTTTGTGAAGTTAGACAAGGCGTAGGAACTCAAATTTTGGTGTAGAGCAATAATGACCCAAAACCTTTGAGTAGGCAGGAATTGGACCGCCTTCAATATTGACCATGCCCACTTTTAACATGTTAGATCTTTAAAAACCCGACCTCTCGGAAAATTGACTCAAAATTGAAAAAAAAGTGAGTAATTGCTACAGTGCGTACGCCGAAGTTACAGTCCGTAAAACGGACCGTTGAACACCCCATCCTATCCCACATTGTAAAATGCTAATGGCATGGTTATTTTTTAAAAGGAGCGTGGTCCAACCGCCCCTAATATAAATTAATAAATAGAGTGGCGCAACAGCTCGAGGTGAACCAGGGCCAACTTCTCAACAATGTATGCTGGTGTGTTAATTTATTTTACATACAAAGGGACCTACAATTTTTTGCCGAATCCGAACGGCGCTTTGAGAAGTTTTTCAAGACAAATGATACTCTCGGAGGGCTTCTCAGACCCTCGCGGAGGTGGGGACCGTGAAAAAGAAGAAGAAGTCTTTTTTTTAGGTGACGATGGCAGGATTCGAACCCAGGCCTCCGGCGTAGTAAGCACACACACTTACCACTACGCCACGGCACCCCTAACCGCCCCTAATAACAAACTATTAATTATAAGATATTTCCACAGATATTTCCAAGTTACACTTAAATGTACATAAATATGCAATTTTTTGGTTCAAATTCAATGTTTTTGAAAATTCGACCACTAAAAGGGGGCGTGGCTAAAAACTTTATTTGGACGAAATCTGGACTGAAGTCTCGTTTAACCTAACCTGCTACTTTTTTTGTTTCATGATTTCCTAAATTAGGCTCAAGGCCAGTCGAAATTAAGTTTTTCTAAAAAATTTTAGGTTTTTCTTCAATTCTGCGTCCAAATGTGGGCATTGCCCAAAGTCTTGTATAAACAAAATGTGGAACTATGCGTTTTCTACATAAAATATTAAGCAAATTTTTTCAATTTCGAGCAAAAATATCGAGTAAACTGCATTTGAAAATTTACCCTTAAAATAGATGCCACTCCCACTAGAGGAGGTTTTCCAATTAAATTTGTCTTTTTTGTGTCTCACATTCATAAGGAGATGCTAAATATCAAATTTCAGCCTTTTATAACGTCTTACAATTTTAAAATCTCTGGAGGTAGTTGCACATTTAGACCGATTGTGGGCGTGTCTTTGGGTGGATTTCGGAAAATTTTTTACACTTGTACTGCTTCGCATGACGTGGACCTTACGCACAAAGTTTCAGCACCCTACCTCAAAATCTCAAGCCTAAAAACATGTGACATACAGACGGACGGACGGACGGACATGGCTCATTCGATTCAGAATTTGGTCTCGGTCATATGCCCTTAAGGTCTTGAGGTCTACCATTATTATTTCATCGTGTTACAAACTATGTGACAAACTTAATATACCTCCTGTCCTATGGGATGGGGTATAATTATATGAAAAATATTAAAGATTATTACTATTTTCTAAGTTTGTTAGAAAAAAATAATAATAACAAAGTTCTGAGTTCCGCCTACTTTTAAGGGGCCGGACTCAAGCCTCGGGTTTTAAAGCATTTTGTCATGATTTTAATGAAATTACAGTTAATTGATTATAATTTTTAGCCCAGGCCCATTTTTGGCCTATACAAATTATATAATATGAATTACGAAAAAATTTAAGATTTTTTGTTACACGGTATATAGGATCGGGTATATAGAAGTTTGTCACAGACGAACGATTGCACTTACTCACTTGCTTCATAATGAAATTTTCCCCAAGAGCCTTAGGTCACCTTGCACTTTTCCGGTTCTATACATTTCGTTTTCTATATATTTCGTTTGAGGCGATTTCTCGTAAAGCCATTATTTTTTGAAAAAAGTCAAAAAGGAAAATATTGAAGAAATTGTTTTTTTTTTCTACAACACTGTATTTTGAAACTCACGCAATAACGAAAAAAGTATAAATCTGTATGAAGAGAAAAAAATATGATTTCAGCAATAACTTAAGTAACCCAACACAGTATTTTACAAAAGATGTGTAATAAGGACGAGCTTTACTTCAACAAAAGCTGACGGATCGATCCGTGAACGACTTCATCTTGACAGTTTTTTTTTTGTAAAAGAGTGCCGCCAGCCAACGTGCCAAAATTTCTTCTGCGCTCTGCAACTTTTTTGTGCATGCATCTTACCAAAAGCTCAAACCAGTATTGAACACAAATCAGTCGGTAAACTAAGCTGTTGCCGTTCGAATAGTCTGCGTTTTAGATTTTTAATAAACTCAAAATTATTCTATTCTTTCTTGCTTATCAGCAAGACTTCCACCCTTGATGTAGATATTTGTTCCTAACCTTCAGAATATATTGGCCAAAAACTTGACCGATATCTCTTCTCGAGGGAGAATAAAGAAGACTGTATAGAAGACACACTAATACACCCACATAGAGCCTGTGAGGAAATAGAGCAGTACAGCATATGGTAGACTAAAAAATTACTGACTACCACTGTGGACCTAAGATATTGCGCATCAAAATTCCTCCACAACAAGCTTAAGATTTGTAAAAAATCTGTACAGAATAGCTGCCACTAAAACTGGAAGTTAATGTCGATCGAAAGCTTGATTATCCTCAATTTTTCCCCCTAAACCGAATGTAGGAGGGCATATTCTATGATTTTCGAATGCAAATTTTAACGAGTCCTTAAAAGGTGCACAAAAATCCAAAAAAAAGACAAAACTAAAGTCGATTGGCTGTCAGGATTCGAAATCACACGCGACGCCTCTTTTTTTGGTCGTTTCACCTCATATCTACTTTTTTGTGTTGCTGAAGAAGGATCTGAAGATCTGAAGAAGGTACCAAAGAATGACCCTCGTGCCATCTAATACATATGGAAATGTATCAATTCCATATGGCTCCTGAATTTATTACATATTAATATTTGATTGTTTCTTGTTATTGTTTTTGTTTTCTTTCATTTTTCCTTGCCAAAAGATGGCTTTTATTTGCATTTTTTCCCATTTTATTTGCCTCTTGACACGCAAACTGTGCCAAACAATAATATACCTATTTTGCTGAGCAAGGCAAACTAAGCCCCTTGAGGGTATTTGCGATTTGAAAATGTTAAAGTTCGGAAAAATAGTCATCTTTTCGTTTTATTTGATGTGTGCTCATGTATTTATATCCTTCGTGCAGACTCCCAAAATTGGAAGTGAAGATATGATTAAATTTCCTGAGGGGAAATTGAGTCTGTGATATTTGTGAAAATTTTTTTTCCTTCTTCCAAAACAAGTATATAAAATTATATACATATACAATTTTTCCTTCATCGGCAAAGGACCAAAAATACGAGTGCCTTCTGCGTTAAAGGACCTTGACATTGATTTTTATGCTCAGAGGCTGGGGTGTATGTAACGTTTATATGCGGAAGGAACGATTGGCAAGAAACACAAGCACATATGGATTCTGAAAAGAGGATTAAAACAGCCATATAAAGCTTTTTTTTGGCCCGTCTTTTCTCGGGAGGCAAAGTAAATGCTTCTGTGCGACAGAATATAATAAAACAAAATGTCAACAAAATCCTGCCACGAGAAAGAGAATATTTTATTAATATGTATGCTAAGCGTGCACCTACGCTATTTTTGCCAACCGAAACACAAAGTGTACACATTGGATACGGCTTTATTGTGCGGCCCGCCCGCCATTCAAGAGATTGGAAGCGATTCTGTCAACGACGTAAATTTAGGCACGTAACGGCTCTTTTGTATTCAGCTTTCAGCGTTATAAGCTGTAGCCTCTTAACCACTCTGCTCGCGGTTATGGTACGACAACACACTCTGTGAGACCAGTCGTGGTTGGAGTGATGATTCTCTTAGCGTGTCAAGTCTTTGAAGAGATGAATTGGAGCTTATCCGATCAAGGAATATTTTGAAAAGCGTTTGTAAAATGAGCAAATTACACAGGAATCGTATAATGCGATGGTAAGAGTTTTAATTAGCAGTCTTTAACATTCGACTAATTGAGCTTTTTAGGGGAGAATTTTAACAAAGGGCTTCCTTGATTTTCTTTCTGTCACAGAAGAAAATGTTTCATAAAGGAAAAGGAAACGCCTTAATTATCATTCATTGCCTTAGTATAATTAGCATGAAAGTCGCTAAGCAGGTTATATGTCAAATTTGTGAATCCCTGGTTGCTCACATATACACATGCGAATACTTTAAGCAATTGATTTCTTCTCAAGTAAGGAAGTATATAAATTAAAAAAAAAAAGAGAGTAACTGCAAGAGTTTGCCTGTGATAAACTTCTATATACCCGACACTTTATACCCTGTAACACCAAATTTTAAAGTTTCTTGGCCCGAATTCATATACCATTTGTATAGGCCACGCCCCCAAATGAGCGCATAACCTTAAATGAAAATCAATTAATTGTAATTTCGTTAAAATCATGAGAAAATACGGTGAAAGCGGAAATTATTTTAGAAAAAAAAACAGTTTTTTCCTAAAAGCGCCCATTAAAAGTGGGCGGAGCCCAAAACTTTGTGTAGCGCAAACCTAGAAAATAGTAATATCTTTAAAATCTGTTTAATATTTTTTTTCGATTTATCGAGAAATCGGGTTTTTAAAGATCTTACATGTTAAAAGTGGGCATGGTCGACATTGTGTGCGTTCCAAAAAATAGAGTGAAGTAGAAGTTGTTTTACATTCAAGCCAGTAAGAAGCTTCTGGCTTTCACTGTGTTACAAACTATGCATAAAAATTAATATACCCACGGTCGGGTATAAAAGTTTTTCAAATGCGTTTTTGTTTTTGAGTTAAATCTCAGAAGATTTTGAAGCCTTAAACTTCGCAATAATTTTCATTAAAATTTTGGATAATTTCTGATGTGTGTAATTTTTATACCCCATCCCATAGGATAGGAGGTATATTAAACTTATCACATAGTTTGTAACACGGTGAAATAATAATGGTAGACCTCCAAGACCTTAAGGGCATATGATCGAGACCGAATTCTGAATCGAATGAGCCATAACCATCCGTCCGTCCGTCCGTCTGTAATGTCACATGTTTTTAGGCCTTCAGTTTTGAGCTAGGTTGCTGAAACTTCGTACGTAAGGCTCACGTCATGCGAAGCAGTACAACTGTAAAAATTTTTTAAATCCGTCTAAAGACACGCCCACAATCGGTCTAAATGTGCAACTACCTCCAGAGTTTTCAAAACTGTAAGACCTTCTAAAGACATTTAGGATCTCCTTATAAGACACAAAAAAGACAGTATTAATTGGTAGACCTCCTCTAGTGGGCGTGGCATTTAAGGGTAAATTTTCAAATGCATTTTACTCAAAATTTTTGCTCGAAATTGAAAAAAATTTGCAAAATATTTCATCTAGAAAACGCTTAGTTCCACATTTTGTTTATACAAGACTTTGGGCCAAGCCCACATTTGGAGGCAGAATTGAAGAAAAACCTAAAATTTTCCAGAGAAACTTAATTTCGACTGCCCTTGAGCCTAATTTAGGCAAGCATGAAACAAAAAGAGTAGCAGGTTAGGTAAACGAGACTTCAGACCAGATTTCGTTTATATAAAGTTTTTAGACACGCCCCTTTTAGGGGTCGATTTTTAAAAAATATTGAATTTGAGCCAAAAAATTTCATTTTTACGTACATTTAAGTGTAACTTGGAAATATCATTAAATATCATTAAATACCGGCCTTATGCACTAAGAGGTTGAAAAGTTATGGCCCCAAACATTTTGATAAGCGTCATCCATTTTCTCTAACTCTTTATTTCTCAAAAACTTTTAAAGAGTTTTAAAAAAAAATTAAAAAGTTTTTTCCGTTGAAATTAAGTATTTACTTAATCCAAGTTTCGTTTTTCTAGTTCTAAAAATCTTTTAACCCACCACCCGGGGGTGCCGTGGCGTAGTGGTTAGTGTGTGTGCTTACTACTCCGGAGGTCTGGGTCCTGCCATCGTCACCTGAAAAAAGAAGAATTTTTCTTTTTCACGGGCCCCACCTCCGCGAGGGTCTGACAAGCCCTCCAAAGAATATCATTTGTCTTGAAAAACTTCTCAAGAAGCCGTTCGGATTCAGCAAAAAATTTTAGGTTCCCTTGTGTGTAAAGAAATTAACACACCAGCATAAATTGTTGAGTAGTTGGCCCTGGTTCACCTCGAGCTGTTGCGCCACACTATTTATTTTTATTTTATTAATCCATTTTCCCATGAAACTTCAAACTGTATAATTAAGCCATTGTTCGTGCCTTAAAAAAAATAGTCCTTTCGAGTTCTCTGCCTGTTTCCGCAGTTTAACAGCACACCAAATTTTGTCTTTCTACGACTTACCATTTAGAAGTTACAACGAGGTTCAGATGGACAGACAATGCTGGAAAAGTGATGGTTGGTTTCCTTATATAAATAAGCGCCATATAAGGCTGAAGAGAACAAAACTTTTTCAGAGCACGCAGTCTGGCTTTTGCTAGTGCCTATCATTTGCAGAGGAAGTGGGAGAAAGTTTCTTTCTCAATCATATTATCGCAAGTTTGGCAGTGAGGGTTGTATGGGATACCCAGTTTGGCTGCATGGTCTCCAATTGGGCAGTGCCCCGTTATAACCGCTGTAATTCTGGCGATGTCAGGGCGGGTTCTGTTGAGTAGGTTTTTCGTTCTATTATTATTATATTAAGCGCATGTCTCCCTAGATACGGCGCAATTAGTCAGCCCCCTCCATTGGGAGTTGGCCTTTTCCAGGAAATATGAGTGTATTCGCTGCTTAACTGTTCCTAGCGGAATGTGTACCCTTGTCGCGAGTGAGGCGTGTAGATGTGAGCCCTGTCTGGCCAGCTCATCTGCACATTCGTTTCCTTTAATATCATTATGCCCTTGAACCCACAAGAGTGTGACCCTGAAACGTTCGCCCAGACGGGCGAGCTCGTGACGATACTCCTGTACCAGTTTAGAGGATATGGTGGCTGAATCAATAGCCTTGATGGCAGATTATCTGTCTATAAAGAGGGCAATGTTTTGTTTGTGCGTTGTGTCACGCTGAAGTTGCGTGCAGGCCTCTCGGATAGCCAGTAATTCCGCCTGGATGACGCTGGCAAAATCCGGCAAGCGATATGGTATTGATATAGAAACCGGCCCCCACACCACAGTTCATCTTAGATCCGTCGGATCCCTGAGTCTAACTTCACTGCATAGTGCGGTATCTTTTATGTGTAGATCGAAGGGCGAGAGATGTTGCTGCAGACCTTAGTGCACCCGTGGTGCCTATGCTGGCCGTTCCTTGCATTCTTTTGAGTTTCGTGATGTTATAACTCAACGCAGGTCACCAAGCAAGCGATCCGTAGGTGAGAAATGGACGCACTATAGCTACGTACGTTCATAAGGTCATCTTTGGTTGAAGTCCCCACTTTTTTCCGAAGGTTTTGCTGGCGTAGAAGGCGGCAAATGCCTTTTTAGTTCTGTGTTCAATGTTATGTTTCCAGTTAAGTTTAGGTCGAGCATGATGCCCAGGTACTTAGCGCTGGAGGGTAGCGTGAGAGAATGACCATTTAGACGAGGGAGGGTAAAATCGGGTACTTTGGTTTAAGTAGTGAACAGAGTTCAGCTTGGCTCGGGTTAACGCCGAGGCCACATCCTGCAGCCCAGGTGGGTGCTTACCTTGTCTAGAGTAGCGTCCATAAATTCAGTAGTTACAGAGGGAAACTGCCCTGAGACTAGTATCACCCGATCACCCGCATACGCGACAACCTTGACCCGTTCCCAGTCTAATTTTACGAGAATTTTGTTCATAGCCACAGTAGGGGAGAGATAACACCACCCTGTGGCGTTCCTCTATGGGCAAGTTTTGGTTGTGTGACTCTTACCTAGTGTTGCCTGGATAATTCTTGTTCCGAGCAAAGAGGTTATCCATTGCCTTATGGATTCCTCAATACCCAGCTCGATCATAGATTCAAGAATAGCATCAGTATGAACGTTGTTGAAAGCTCCCTAAATGTCTAACACATACCCCAATGGTGCCTAAATATAACGGAGAAAATATAAGGGGTTATAGTAGTGCTATAATGGCTCTATAAGACTTTGCTTGTTTTGTCTTATCTTATTTGTATCTAATATATTAAGAAAACCATGAAAAATTTCTAATTACAGCTGCAAAATGCCAGCACACTTAATTTTTACACAACTTACTGTTAATAGAAAAATTCAATCGGACAATTATTGTATTATAGTTCAGGATAGAAAATTATCCTTCCCAGTATGTACATCTTAAGCAGGAAGTATTCAAATTCCAAAAGGTTCTAGGCTACAGAATTTACCTCTTTCCCAGAAATATCTGAACGCCCAAGCAAATTTTACATACATAAATTTTTATTAGAAATTTTCCTAGAGGTACATAATTTCCTTTTCAGTGAATTTAATAACACGTTTTCCCGCCCAGAATCCATCTTATGTATTCCTCGTCCTTTTTCTGGCCTGTCTGCGTCAATCGGTGCTTAACTTGAGCCTTACACAACAACACCACAGGGAGGATCAAGTCAGCTGGTTGACTTGCTGATTTGTGGCTTGATTATTTATTTACGCGCACACACAAACACCAACACAAATATAATATCATAGCTTACCTACATTTTGCTTTGTCCTTTTCATTGGCAGCAGCCGATTGTAAGAAACTTTTCTAGTAGCGCTCACACATAACTTTTCCGTCCGTATAACCTCTGTGACTGAAGTGGAAAGTTAAGCGAACAGATTTCTTCCGGCCCCGACGGGGTTAGCACTGGGTAACACATAAGCGTGTCGTATCAAAGATGAGTTGTAATCAGACCAGCTATACGCTCTCTCGTAGATCCTTTGTTTAGAGCGTCAGGGACTCGTCGATTATGGCGGAAGTTTACACGCACACACACACGCACACACACAAACAAGTGTGTTTATTGCTTAGAAACATTTGTGTTTTTTTTTGTGCTTTTCCTCTATTCACTTGAAATGTTCGTCCTTTTTTTGCTTTGAACATTTCTCTGTTCAGCGATGCGTTTATTATCCCTTTCAGTGCTTATTGAATGTCGAACTTATAACCTTTATAATGTAACAGTCACCCTTTTAAGGGAAAGCGTTGCAATTTGAAATGTGTGTGAACATTCGTGATAAGCGAAATGTGCACAACCTGCAGAGTGGGTGATATAAGAAGATTTGATTTAACGACTATACATAGAAAGGGAACAGCGGGACGAATTACATGAGATTTATGAGGGCATTTCTTAAATCGATGAATTTTGTTGATAGTGTACGGATATGGGACCGAATTGGCTGGGCGGAGTTTATTGAGTTTTTTTTCTATTCGAATTCTAGGGAAAGGGTTGATTTGGTTTCTTTTTTTGTCAAGGATTCTTGAAAAGTGAACGAATAAATTTATATTCCGGTTTATGTCAAGGAGTTAAATTAAGGAAACGAGTTGACCATAAATCATAGTAGAGTCTCTCTGTCTCTTCGAAAACGTACCAAAATAGTTTTTGCATATTCCTTTGCCTTCATAGCGTCCTTAACCTATATTTTGTGTCATACGTTTTTGGTTTATTGGGCTCCATTGTCATATTTGTTTTATGGATGCCTTTTCATGTCCCAGGCCATAACCGGTGTAAAGGAAAATCATTTGACAAAAAAATTCATAAATTTGCACGAGTTGTTCTCTTTCTGAGTGTTTGGAAACAAAAAAAAATGCTAACTCCAACTTCTTTCCACTTGAAATTTAGCAACCTTCCAATATTCTCATGGGGCAAGATTAAGATTGTTTTGAAGTTGGACATTTCTACATATTTTTTCAGCACCGCCGACTTCTGTTGACCTAAACACTATGTTGGTCTTTCAAAAAATTTGCAACTGCGGCGCTAGTCGATTTCTATGTCTTGTTTACTGCGCAACATAACTGAAAAACAGGTTACGGACAAAGAAGTACTCCACGCCCGTGAATTTTAGAGGATATATGTTGTGGGGTAGGTTAATAGCCATCCTTATCATCGTTTACTAGCTAAGAAGACGCTCTCGAATCTCCTCAACGAGAGTTAAGTCAACTGTAAAATTTGGACTCCTCTGATCGTATTTTTTTGTGTAGCGATGAGAAGACCCTGGATAGTTGCCCTAAAATATTAAACTTCGAAATTCTTCCACCAAGTGAAAATGAAAACACCGACTGAAACATATAAAAGACCTCACCTTAAGAGCCTGCTGCTTTGAATCTCGAATTCAATTGAAATGCTGTTGAATCTTTCATAATAGAAAGCTCATCTGCTCTTTTTGGATCCAATACAGATATTTTTGATGCACAATGTTTTCCTTAAAATCAAAGTGAAATCAGCTTTGACTTAAGCCTTTACGATTGTCGCTTTGAGATACCGTTTTCATACATTCGTTCGCTATTGTCAACTGATAGCAATATTACTTCTCTGTACCAGTGACGGATATTCCAAATAAATATCCATAGAGATACGACATGTGTTTTTCCACACTTCAATGACTCCTGCGATATAAATAACGTAGATACTGCAAGCAATCGACGAATGAATGAGATGCGTTCTCAGACAAACTGAATAAATTCAAAGAGTTCATTATTTTCCGCTATCATGTATAGGTATACCCACGATTTGATGCCTTCTTTTCTTATATTGCTCTCAATGCACTTAAAATCCTTCCCTTCCTTATGCAGGGATCTAAGAAAATAAATCTTCAGTGGAATGGCAGGAGTTTAACTTTTTTTCTTTTGCATTTTTCTTTATGGCAGTCTTGAATGTTGAAAGTGAATGTTTTATCCCAGTTAGGAGCTTTGATAAAAGTGAAGATTTATTTTCCTATAAGTGCACTTGGTAAAGTCGTTTTCATCTGGAAAGTTATTTCCACACACCTTGCCATATACCTATTGGGACTTCACGACTGCTTGCACATTTTATTAGATTGTTCTTTGATTTATGACTTTTCTCTCGGGTTTGGAAATTTATTTAAAATTATATTTGCGGATATTATGGGTTTAAGTTTTTAAAATTGTGTTTGGTGCGCTGTGGATACATATTGAAGTTGAACAAGTGCTGCGGAAACTTTTTTTGCTAACTTGCTAACAGAACAAATGTTCGCCAGTTCTATAAATGTATAAAAATATTTAAAAAATTAGATACTTTTGGCTTGTGTACCAAACTCCATTTCATTTCTTTTATTTTTAATTCGTTAATGCTTAATATTGTAAGATACAATATATTGTGGATTAGTCTTAAGCTAATTTTACATAAAGGGCAGGATAAGATAAAATAAAATAAGTGAGAGGAGAGATAAAAAAAAGAAAAACAAAACAAAAAAGAATAATCATAAAGGATTAGCAAATATAAACCTAAATAATATTTAACATGTATGTAAATATATATATTTGAGCAAAATTAACTAAAAAGAAGATTAGTTAAAAACAAAACAAAAATCGAAATTCAAATATTTAAATTGAAAAATGGAGCTTCAAGGCTTTTTAAAGTTTGTTGCGTTCTGAGATTCAGTTATATTTCGAGGCAGTGAGTTCCACAGACGGGCGGCATTTACAAAAAATTGGCGTTCGGAGGTTAGCGATGAGAAACGAGGAAGAATTAAGTGACGGGTCCTGCGCGAAGATGCGATTGTGAGTCTATCGAAACAGTATTGAGGCTGGTGTGTAAACAATATATCAGAGAGTAGGGTCAAACTACGAAGCTTAAGATAGTTTTCCAGTGGCATACCGAGTAAAGGAACTTAGTAGCCAGAAAATCTGTCGTATCCACGCAGGCCAAAAATAGTGGACAGTGCTGTTAAAGGCGACATTTAGCTTCATCTTGCTAACATAGTTACAGTTGCAAAAAATTTCGCACCCGTACAGCAAAATAGGTATAACCAGGGTCCTTGCAAGTAGAAAGCGTGTTTTTACAGGTGCGATCGATTGAGTTACCCTCAGTGTACGAAGTACACCATAAACTTTTCCGACGTGTCCATTGATATGGTTGTCCCAAATCAGGTATCGATTGAAAGTCACTCCGAAGTTTTTTGCTGTATCGACATATTCAATTGGGGCATTGCTCAGCACGATCGGTAGGGAAATAAGAGAGATCCAAGATTTTTCTTGAGATGACCAGACATTTAGACTTCTTTGGGCTTAAAATAAGACCATTTTGATTAGACCAATGTGCAATTTTCTCCAAATCTTCGTTAATACATGAAGCACAATGCTCGATGAGCCCAAGAGGGCAACTGAAGTACAGTTGCAAGTCATCCGCATACATGTGAGACGAGCAATTTTAAAGTATGGATGGAAACTCATCAACGTATATCGAAAACAGTAGGGGGCAACAATGGAACCTTGAGGGACACCGTAAACGTTAGGTAAAAATTCGGACAACTCGTCTCCAACTTAAACAGCTTGTTTCCTATTGGTTAGGTAGGAGAAAAGAAACTTTAGGGACTTTTTCATCAGTCCCAGTATTTTTTTTCCCCTTTTCGCCCGTATTCTCCTCCGCCGAATCACAATCTCCTCTCCCTTCACTTTTGGGAGAGGAGATTGTGATTCGGCGGAGCTTTGGGGCGACCCCGATGCGAAGTCACTATTTCTCAAACAAGCAGAAGGTGTAGACATAATGCGTGTAAGTAAATATGTTTTTGTATATAACTTAAGTATAGGTACGTATTTGGTGGAGACACTGGATTGATTTGTGAGTCTTGATATGTATGTGTTACGCGATGGTATTAATAGGTTATATAAGGAACCAGACAAAGGGAGAGAGAAATGGAGGAGTATCACTTTCACTGCAGTTTCGCGTTTTAAATAATGTTTAGAAATAGTTTTACCGGGAAAAACAAAGAAAAAAAGTTTGTTGCAGACAGAGTTTTTCAATTATTCAGCCTCAAAAAACGAAAACAAGTACTAGTAGAATGCGTTTTCGATCAGAAAGAAGGTAAGAATGTTGCCAGAATCAGAAGCACGTCTTCTCAGTGGCTTCTCTCATCACTGTCACACTCCTCCTTTGTTTAGTGAAAATAATCACCTAGTGCACCTCAGAACAATCAATAACCGGGTAACAAAGGACAAACAACGTTTCCTTGGTCTACTCTTCGTTGACACCGGAAGAGAATCTGACTCTTGTCTTGACGATTATCAAATCGTTAGCTTTTGAATATCCGCATTTTTCCAGCGCTGCCCATATCAGGAATTGGGTCTAAAGAATTTTTTTTGTTTGTTTTTAGCATAAGCCGAAGTGCGGAATCTGCTAGGAAATAAAGTTACAATGCTTGTCTCTTTTTGATTATTTTACCTTTGGGATATCATCAGAGGTTGATTTCAATCGCGACAACCTCCCACTGACTGTTATTGAGATACAGCACCCATTTCTGCGCAGTCGAAATGAAAACATTCAAAAATAAATTTCTTACTAAAATTCATTCTTAACCCTATTCTTAAGCGACAAACAATACTTTTAGTGGTTTTGTTTGCTTAACTCATTATAAAAATAGACTGAGTAACTACATCGCGCAATCTTAAACTCTTCCTTCTGTTAATATCAAGGAAGAAAGGCGCTACGCGTTTGGATCTGCATTTGGCGTAAAATTTTGCGGTGAATTTAGGCGTCAAAATTTGTTTTCAGTTAGCCATGGTTCCCAGAATACTTCCAGGGGAGCAAGGCTAACCCGGACCCAGTTTTTCCTTACTAAGACCAGATTTTCTTCTGTTGCGTTAACCTTCCCGTACTTAAATGAGATTTAATATACACCGACGACTTCGGGGTCCCACAAAACATCAACTGGCAAGAGTTTTCTGCCACTTGATCTCTAAACAAATGTTGTCAGCAACAACATTTACCAAGAAATTAACGAGTCCTTACCTCTCAATTGAGGATACCTCTAATGAAGTTTAAGCCAAGTCAGCGGTGGCCAGTTCTCTCTTTTATGACAGTTTATTTATTCTGGAATACCTACTATTAATTTTTATATGATGGGAAGGTAAGAAACAAAAAAACGGTATCAAAATTGTAAAAAATAAATAATTAGAGTGGCGCAACAGCTCGAGGTGAACTAGGGCCAACTTCTCATCAATGTATGCTGGTGTATAAAAACTGTACCAACTTAAATTTCTCAGTACAATATTCTTTCTTGAGAACCTGAGATTTTGAGATATGTATTCCCTTGGTTGCTACCGCGACGGCTCATCCCGATACCCACCTATCATAATAGGGAATGTTTCAATATCAGCCACTCGAAAATCTGCCACATTAATGTTAAAATTCCACACGGTTCGGCATACTTTTTAACCATACTAATTCTAATAAGGGTCCCATTACTTGCTGTTCCTATGCAAGTTTTGACTGACAACTTTAGCCATTGGAAAAAAAACTCCTGCTTCTGATATCGCGAGCGTTAAATCTTTCCCAAAAAGGCGCAATTCAACTTTTTTATTTGAATGAAAATGCAACAAATATCCTGTAGGCAAATTATAATTCTGCAGGAAGCTGGCCTTGGCACACCTCATGTTATGCTGCGTCTTTCATAAACAAAATAAGACTTTTAAATATATTAAAAAAAGACCTTAAAGCATGAAGACATACACGGAGCAGTCCGTCGGTTTTTGTTGAGGGTTAGGCTCATCGTTTTTAAAAGTTTTGTTATTATATACTGCTTTTAGCGGTCCGTCCGTGCAGACATTCGCGATAATTTCTCAACGGTAGGTCCTAGAAAGACAGAATTCGGTTTGCTTTTAAACTGGGCAGGGGGCAATTTTTTTAGTGACAAATAACGGTTTTATTACACATTGAAGTGTCATATGAACATGGATTAAATGGTTTTAATGACAAGTTTAGAAGGCAGGAACTAGAGAAACGAAAATTAAGTTAAGTAAATATACCAAAATTTAACGAAAACTTGACTAAAGTATAGTGCGTTTGAAAAGGAAGCAAGTTGCTTGGAAAAAATATCAATTTGCCGTATCTAACCTAAGTTTTTGGAAGCCTATTTAAAAAGCGAAATAACAAAAGAAGTTTTTCATATAGCAGATCATTTGGTCTTAACCCCAGTTTTTTTGATCGATGTGTGTTTCGTTCAACGATCTTGGCATTCTGAATACTCACCAGTGGGTGTTGGCAAGTCCACCCAGACACACATCTTTTCGACTAATGCCGAATATCAAAAAAATTACAAAACAACTGGGGTTAAGAACAAATGATCTTAAATATGAAATTCAGTTCACCCCATTAATCGAACATGTGAACTGACTAGCAATAGTTAGTACGCATGAAGAACCTTTTTCTTGTTTTAAAAGAAGTTTTTTTTTTACCCTTAACGCAACAACCGGTCAGGGCTGCCGTTTCAAATTTAAGATGAGGAGCATTAAAATGCTATGAGGAGATTATTTTAGGCAAGAAAGGAGTACGCAAAATTAAAAATCGATTTTTTACAACAAAAACACTTTTTTTAAAAAAGCTAAGTTTTGTTGAGCTTGAGTTGAAATTTAGCTTAAACTAAATATTTATTTCAATTTTACGAAAAAAGCACAAACCTATAAATAGTTAAAAAAAAATTAAATAAATAATTAATTCGAATACCAGTAGAAAAGGAAAAATGTTAAGTGAGGATAATAGTAGGATTTATAGTAACTTTCCAAAAGTTATTTTGAATGTTCCTATTTTGACGCCCATTCATTTTTGAAAAGAGAACATTTTTTATATTATAAATTTGTTATAATATAAAACAATAAATTATATTATAAAATATAACTCTTTGAACATAAGCTCACCAAACACATTTTTGGTTTAACGCACTACGCTTCCGCGTAAAAGAACCTATCCCCAGAAAAATGGGGCACGAGCGCAACGGCTCAGCTAGTATTGCCATGTTCAAAGGAGAGATCCTACGAACACTGACAAGAGGGCAATTTTAATCCAAATTCCAGCACAATAATAAAAAAAGTAAGGCATAAGCATTCATGGATTACACAAATGCTACGAAAACAGCATTACACCAAATTTAACTGATCAAATTGGAGTGATAAAGAAATGCAAAACCGGCTGGCCTGCTGGTTAAATCTGACTGGGTTATGGGCAGCAAGAGTGGGTTATGGTCCCTTACTTCAGATCATCGCCTCACGCCTAAATATAGAAAAGAAGAACACTGTGCACCAAAACTCTTTCAAGCTACGTTCCCTGTTAATTGATAAATTATTGATCAAAGCCCTAAATTCTTCATTCAGATCCTTTAATTTAAGACCTCAGAATGAAAACATAAAATTGGATATATCAAAATTTAAAAGAAGTTAAAATACATTTTGAAATATTTTTTCATGGGAGTAAAATTGATGTATGGTAGTACGAAAAATTAAGGGGAGTACAAATACTCCCTTAGTAGTATGTACTTTCGGCAGCCCTGCAACCGGTGCCCATAGAAGTAAAGAAAACATCCAATGCTGGCGCAGGTAGTTGTACCATTGAAAAAAGAAATCTAACGGGAACTGAAAAAGGGTTCTAAGTAGTTGCTTTATGGATTTGAAATTAAAAAAACTATAAACCAGTGAGTAAGTGCAACAGTGCGAATGTAATAGCTTCGGTCCGTCTGTAGCTGACTGCGCTATACCCTATTCCTATTCCTGTTCTCCTTTCCATTCCTCTTATCCTTTCCATTCCTATTCTCCTTTCCATTCCTATTTTCCTCTCCATTCCTATTCTCCTTTCCATTCCATTTCTCCTTTCCAGTCATTTATTTGCTTGTTTTCCATACCCGTCCCGTTACCATTTGCATCATTTTAAGTAGAAAAAAAAAATATTCTTTATAAGTTTTTGTTTACTTTTTTTAAAAAAGGGGCCTGGCATGTCCAGTCCCTTTAGCCGAAAATCAATATTAGCACAGAAATATCCAAGTTTGCGGCTAAAATGTACGCAAAACTGTAATTTTTTGATTCAAATTCAATAATTTGGTGAAATCGACCTCTAAGGATGGGCATGGCCAAAAACTTTGTACGAACGAAATCTGAAAGAGTATTAGGTGTTCTTTATGTGCTAAATTTTATTTCTTATTCTATCCTTAGTAAAGCTAAAAGCAGTCGAAATCCATGTTTTTCTGTAAATTTATAGGTTTTTATGGAATTCTGCCTCTAAATGTAGGCGTGGCCCAAAACTTTGTACGAACAAAATGTAGAGAATTTTCTACATAACATGTTAGGAAACATTTTTTCGATCTGGAACAAAAATATTGCATAAGTTGCATTTGAACAATTACTCTTTAATTCGATGCCAAAAATGTAATTTTTTGGTTAAAATTCAACAATTTCGTAATATCTACCTCCAAACATGGGCGTGGCCAAAAACATTTAAGGAACAAAATCTAGTATAGAACACGTTGAAGCTAATGTGCTAAATTTTATTTCTTATTCTTACTTAAGTTAGGCTTAAAAATAGTCGAAATCCATGTTTTCTGGAAAATTAGAGGTTTTTCACAAATTCTGCATCCAAATGTGGGCGTGGTCCAAAGCTTTTTATGAAAGAAACTTAGAAAAAAACCCCTTTCTACATAATATATTAAGTAAAAATTTTTCGATTTGGATTTGGAACAAAATTATTAAATAAACTGCATTTGAAAGATTACATTTTCAATCGATGCCACGCCCACAAGGGGCGGTCTGCGGACTTAACTATGATTTTTTGGTATTTTAATACATTTCAGCTTCGACTTCTTACAGTCTTGGAAGCACCGGAGGTTGTTCCATATTTAGACCGATTGTGGGCGTGTTTGTAGACGAATTTCAAAAATTTTAACACTTGTATTGCTTCAGCTTCCTAGCTCAAAATTTAAGGCCTTAAAATAGGTGACATACGGACAGACAGACGGACGGACGGACATGGCTCATTCGACTCAGAAGTCGGTCTCGATCATATGCTCTAAAGATCTTGGGTGTCTATCGTCATTATTTCTCTATGTTACATTTTCACCTGTACCAAACTTAGTATACTCCATTCCTATGGGATAGGGTATAAAAAGGTCAAAAGAACGTATGTCTCCCCCCTATTCCTCCTAAGCTGTATGAAGTATAATTTTTAAATAAATATCGAGCATCTCTAATACTATCTAATCTTTTTTACAAAACTACAACAAACGAATGCTCAAAAATTTAGAAGATTTGACTCAAAAAAGGAAGAGCTTATTCGAAAACGATTTTTAAGGATTTCTAGTCCATTAACGTTTATGACATTCTTTATCAAATTTATCTGAAGTATGTGACGTTTAAAAAGCAAGGTCTGCATTAAGAAACATTTTAAAATTGCTTTTTCAAACCTCAAGTTTTTAAGTCCATTAAAAGAAAACTAATAAAAAATTGCATTTTTACCGTTTTCTGGGAAATCCATGTCGGCAGAATTTAAGAAAAGTGGTAACTGCTAGCGAAAATAGTTGCAAAATTAAAAAGAGTCTAACGGTAATTGAAAAAGAATCTATATAAGTTGCTGTTTTGTGGATATTAAAAACCATAAGCTAGGGCAGGGCAAATGTATGTCTACTCTAAGCACCATCTT
This sequence comes from Neoascia interrupta, assembly GCA_947623515.1. Lineage (NCBI taxonomy): Eukaryota > Metazoa > Arthropoda > Insecta > Diptera > Syrphidae > Neoascia > Neoascia interrupta. Next base: position 178,969,774 of record OX392462.1, read on the forward strand.
AGCTTATGCCCAATTTTCATAAATTTTGTGATCACTGATTTTTGAAAAAACTGCAAAAGATGCTGTATTTAAGCTTGGTATTTTAAAAGGGCTACAAGGAACTTAGCTTAGAAACGGCATTTTTGAAAATCTTCAAAGCAGTTATCTTTTTTTATAAACATTTCACATTTGCACCCATTTCGAAAAGACCATCGCGTCATTACTACTAAGATCCTGGAAGCTTATAAATTAATTTTTATGAAAAAGCTTTCATATTTTCAAATCATCTGTCAGAAATTTTTGAATCGTCATAGCTTTCTCTAAAATTTTTGGCAATTTCTGATGTGTGTGATTTTTTTAAAATGGTTTGTCTAAATAGCACCAGATATAAAGATTTTTTTCATGCCTTAAGCACGAAAAAAAAATGAACAAAATAGCAAATTTTTTCTAAACTGCGTAAAAAAAGCAATATACGAACCTTTTCAGCAAAACATATGACTTAAGACCTTTTCTAAGCTTGAATTTTCTTATAATTGATTTTTTCGGCTTGATCAAATCGGCTTTTCGGAGCACGTGGTGCAAAAGTTTTTTGTTGAAACACCTTTGAAAAACAAGCCGCATCTTTTTTCAGCCCTTAATTCAAAAGTGAGTAAATTTATTAGTAACCCTGATGACTACTGTCTTAAGAAGGGAAAAGATGAAATCGCAAAGTCTGAAGAGCCCATTTTTTCTATCCACAAGCTGAAAGCTGCGTTAAGTATCGGCGCCTGTCTTGACTTACCAAATTCAAAAGTTTCATTTTGGCAAACTTTTCTGTAAACAGTGGGAGGCATCAATCTCAGGACTTGGTAGTTTGCTATCGATCATGTCTTTAAAACGTCTTAAGGATCTACGGTGATTATTACACTATACTACAAATAGACCCTACATATCTTGGGTCGTATGTTATCCTCTGAAACATAAAGGTAACTTTCGAAGCAGCTTCATACAAATTTCGGCACTCTAAACAAGCGGAATCGAAATGTAAAATATTACAACAAGCCAAGGAGAATTTTTACTGGAAAAAGATAATCCCCAGAACAGATTTAATTTCAATTAGGTTCATGTTAGGTTCATGTTGAAATGCATCTGTTTAGTTGAATATACAGAGTTTATTATTTTAAATATGAAACTACTGAAAACTCGTTAATTAAGAGAGAGCCCAGAAACCTCAACCCATGTTATTGGATGACATGCAAAAGTGTAAATTGTAAATACATTGACAAGAGTTTCATTAATTGGTTACGAAATAGTTTCGCTGTATTCATATTTCAATCTTGTATATACATATACCAATCCAGCACATCCTGCGCTCACCTACATGTTGTGAATGCCTTCAGGGAGTTTCTGAATTTCTGAAAATTTTATAATTAATGTCTGTAATGTTTTTAAATTAATTTAATAATTGACAAGGAACAAAGTTTTACTCGTTGGCCAATGCTTGGAGAGCTAAGGAGTGCGCTTGGTACATCTCGATAAAATTATATAGTAAAATTGATAATATAATATTATTACTAGTATTATTTTAGTAAAAACAACTGTGACTAATAAGTGCCTAATATTTCGCCCGAGGAAAATTTAACTTTTCGTTAAAAAAAGCATTCAAAAAAGCTTAAATTTTCCTCAAATTTAAACTTAACAATTTTCCAATTTCAAGCAGACAAACTCGCAAACAACCTGAAAAAAAAATTCAAATTTCTCCTTGTTGCCATTTACAGCTGTCGCGCACATGAAATGTTCACGAGATGTCTTTCGCATAGAACATAATTTAATCTGTTCACGAAAGTTATGTCAAGTCTTAGACACACATCTTTCTTTCATGTGAGCATACACATTGTTGCATGTATGTAAATGCTGTATGTCGCATTTATTATTTTCTTTTTTCGAGCAGGTGAAAAAATTCATTATAAAAATGTCGGAATGACAAATTTGAAAGAAGACACAGATGACTTAGTTGGCAGTGGTTACAAACTTTTTTCACTGGCATACAAAAATATGGCGAATCAAGGACGAAAAACTCGCAACTAATTTCGTTTTGAAATTGGAAAGCAGTAGCCAGTAAGTGGTTTTGGTTTTAGAAAAAGATGGTTAAACCCAGAAAAAATATAAAAGCAAAAGAGCAATCAGTAACAACAATACGTCACAATTTTGAGCGACAGCTTTAAGTTTATTAGATGTGAGTTCTTGGTTCGCCTCTTGAGCAATGTAAAACTAACTATTTTCCCATCTCTTTCTTTTGATCATTATTATTTCACTCCACAAACAACATTTTATTGGCTTGGCTAAAGCTTTAAGACAGACGAGTCTTCGAATACAAAATAATGTTATTTTTCTTGTTTGTTTTTTAAGAAAGGTTTCTTACCCCTGCCTTCTCAGAGTGTGAGATAAATTCAAACCTATAAAAGAGGACTTATAAACCTGCTGCTAAAAGTAGCTCTTTCAAATTGAAATAAAAAAATACCCCGTTTGTAAAGAAAATTTATTTTTCTGTCATCGTACGCTATTTTTTTTTTTTTGCATACTTAACCCAGTATGAATACTCACTTCCAACATAAATTTGCGACACACACATAATGAAATTGCACAATGCACCCTGGTTGATCCAATTAAAATGGTAGAAATATATTTTATACGATGACCAAATGCGAAAACATGTAAATATTTAACACCACACTCTAAACCTGGTTACTTAAACTTTTAACAGCAGAGTGAAGTCAAACTAACCAGAAAACTTTACTCAAATGGGTTTACGACTGCAGGGCACCGTATTAAATCTTTGTTCAATTCAACTTCATGCGACGAAAATTTATTTTAACTATTTCATACTTACATTTATTGTCCAATTTGTTATGGGAAGTCCTTGTGCAATAGTGCGAGTGTACTAGGAGAGTTTCCTGGTAGGATTCTGCAATTTTAATAGGATTTGTTGGGATTGTTCATAAAGCAGAAAAGAGGTACATAAATATAAAGCGTATTAAATACTAAGAACTGGAATAAGTTTAAAAAAGCAGGAACACAGCCAATTTCGGTGTCAACAGTTGAATGGTTTAGTTTTACTGTAAAAAATTTAAATAAAATATAAATTGAATCTGGTCTAGGTACTGCAACGTTGCAGGAATCGTAAATTTTGTATTTGCTTGGCTACTTAAGAGAAGGCAGCCTAGCAAGGCTACATTATTGCATCGTACGAATTAACGATATAATGCGAAACTATATTTTTTTTTCTTCTTTTAATAGTGGACGCTTTTTACTTATTCTCAGTAGTCATTTACACTCCACTTAAAACTCTTAGCTATGTTGTTATATTCACAATGATAAAAATATATACACAAGAAAATTTTTATTTGACAGGGGAAAAGGCGTGTCCTTTGAAAAGTAAATAGAATCGAGTATGTAAGGGACGATATGTGAAGGCAGAGCCGCTTATTTATTAAAATATTGTATTTGAGTTCAACATTATCGATAGAGACAAAGTTAACCTGGTCAAGCGAACATGAAAATATATGCTGGCTGCTCGGTTAAATACTTAAATTGTATTTCTTTAGGGCTGAAATTCGAGTCCTAAGTAGACAATATCGATTGATTTTCATGCATTGGTCAATCAGTCAAAATTTTACTTACTTACTTAAGGTGGCGCTACAGTCCGGGGTGGACCCGGGCCTCAGAAAACAAGCTTCGCCAGCCAGCTCTGTATCTTACTAGCCGTCTCCAGTTTCGCACGCGAAGTCAATATTTTGTTGCAGTGAAATAAAGTTCTACTGTGGCGTATGCGCAATATTTTTTCTTGTCTACTCTGGCGTATGTGGAATCTTTTTATACCCTTACCACCTATATTAAGTTTAACTTACAGGCAAAAAAAAAACTAACATAGAGAAATAATAACTATAGACCCCCAAGGCCTCAATGGCATATGATCGAGACGGAATTCAGAGTCTAATCAGCCATGTCCGGTCCGTCGTCCGTATGTCATCAACTTTTAGGCCTAGAAAACTGAAATTTTGGACGCACGCTCTTTGTTATCCGGAGCAGGACAAGTGTGAACATTTTTCAAATCCGCATACAGACACGTCCACAATCGGTCTTAATGTGCATCTACATCCAGCGCTTTCAAAACTGTACGACGTCGTTAATAGCTGAAATGTTTTATTTTGCATCTCGTAATGATTATAAGACAAAAAAAATATATAAATAAAGTCAGAAGATTGCCCCTTGTGGGCGTGGCATCGATTGAAAAATTAATCTTTCAAATACAATTTATTAAAGGGCCAACTATAATAGACTGAATGCTACGTACGGAGCCTTAAGAAATTGTGCGAATACATTCGATTCGTATAACGCGCTCATAATGTCGGTCGGGTCAGTTTCGTCAAGTTTTCTTTGACTTTTGTTTTCGCTCCTGACCGCGCATTTTGTACGTAGATTTTGAAATTGGTTTTGGTGTGACTGATTCTATTGAACTTGAACCAAAAGAAAGCAGAATTGTTTTTAATTGTTTTTTTTTTTTATCTTTTAAAATAGATGCACGTAAACAAAACAACGCTTCGCAAAACAAATGAAATTGCGACTTGGCAGATTTATACTTTTGCAAAAGGCAATTGCAGGCTGCTTGTCTGTTTGACAAAACTAAAGTTAACTTTTCGTCTGGTAATGACGTTAGCATCAGTTTGCTTCCGACTATTATAGTTCGCCCCTTAATAGTTTGGTTCCAAAAAATTTTTACTTAATATAATGTAATATTTTTCATGGGGCTCGTCGAATAAAACTCAATTTCAGTTTTAACAAACACACAATCTTTATTTGTAAAACACAACTTATTTAGTTCAATCTAGTTCACCGTAACCGTTTTCATTACTTTTATACTCGATGCGATACCTGGTGGATAATAGAGGAATGTGTAGAGACCTACAATAACGTCAAACTGAATATTTTGACAGTTTGTTGCCTGACAAAAACTTCATTGCTTTTTTCCCGCCGTAGTGTGATTGGTCAGTTTTTGTTTATTTTTCACCCAAGTGACAATTAAATCAAAGCTGGATTATGGCTTTGGAAATTTTTTGAAAACTGACGTTGTTGCAGGTCTCTACATATTTTTCTGTTCTGCACCGGGGAGTTTCCTTCAATCGCCAATTGGCTATTCAAAAATTCGCCGAATTCATCAAACGGCTTTGATTTACTTGTCAACTGGCGAAAAAATAAACAAAAACTGACCAATCAAACTCAGTCAAGAAAGTTTTCAGTTTGACGTTGTTGGAGGTCTCTACATATTCCTCTACTATCCACCAGGTATCGCATTCGGACTTTTACATTCGTCAATACAATAACTCGATGGATTGCGGAGTTCGACGACTGGAATTCATTCATACGGTTAAAGCAAAAATTATTTCAAAAAAAAAAAACGTTTTTCCTAAAAACGTCCCTCAAAAGTAGGCTGAGCTTAAAACTTTGCATGGAGCAAACTTAGCAAATGGTAATATCTTTAATAATTTTCATAAATTTTTTTTTCGATTTGGAGTGAACTTTTCGAGAAATCAGGTTTTTAAAAATCTTACATGTTAAAAGTGGCTATGGTCGATAATCTAGGCGGCTCAATTTTTGCCTTGTTAAAGGTCTTAGGCCAATATTGCTCAGTACCAAAATTTAAGTTCATCTCTAAAAGGTCTTAAGGGTCTATGGTGAATATTTCACTGTGCTACAAACTATGCATTTATTTAATATAGGTTCCCTCGATCGGGTATAAAAATCAAGTGTTTTGAAAATATTAAATTTTTTTTGAGTAATATAGAGTTAAGAATAACACGTTTAGGATATTGTCCAAAATTTTGATGAAAATCACAGCGAATTTTAAAGTTTCCAAAACTTCTGGGATTTAACTCAAAAACATAAAGGCATTTTCAAAAACAAATTTTTAGTATCTTCTAGTATCTTAACGGTAAAATCAATCTTGCTCAAATTTGTTTAAGATCCAAACCGTACAAAACGACAGCAAGCTGTGTTAAAATTTTTTTTAATTGCCGTTTCTAACCTAAGTCTTTCGAAGCCTATTTAAAAAAATATATAACAAGTGGGAAAGTGCAATAGTGCGTTTGTAAAAACTTCAGTCCGTCTGTGACGGATTGCAAAATACCCTACCCTACCAAAAAAGGAAACTACCACGCCTACAGAAAGTGAGAGGGATATAAAAATATAACTGTTGAATGCCTTTTAATAGGTGGTTGCATATATTTCGGCCTATTGCACCGCCTTTTTACTAAAAAAAATGCTTTTTTTAATGTTAAGCCCACAAAACTGGGCGGAGCCATATACCTTATATACAAATAAGTTAGAATATGCTAATATCTGCAACTTTTGTCATAAACTTTTTAGTCAAATTTTTTAAGCTAAAATCCCTTAAAAGAGTGGGCGTGGTCTACGAAAAGACCAAAATTTTTCTTCTACCTCAAACAAAATTACAATATTATGTCACATACCAAAAATAAGTGTGCTAGCGCCATAGTAACATAGTTAAAATTTGGAAAAAGTATTTTTTTAAATAAAAGATGGTCTGGTCTCACATACTAGGGTTGTAGTGGTCGTGTCTGTGGGTGGATTCAGCCAATTTTCAAACTGGATCTGAAAGACTGGACTTCAAGCCTGCTCACCAAATTTCAACTCTCTAGGTTAAATTTAAGTCCTAAAATGGGACCTATCGGTCCCATTCATATCTCTAAAAAGTTTTTGGGGTCTACGGTGATTATTTCACTGCGTTACAAACTATACAACAAACTTAATATACCCTGCGTAGCGTATAAAAAGAAGCTTGTTTTATCGTTTAGGCAAAATTGGTGGACATAGAATTTAAGAAAATCATCCAATACTAGCGTGATTGGTTGTGCTATTGGATAAAAGTCTTATAATAACTGAAAAAAATTCGAAAAGATTCTTTTCTGAATTTTAAATTGAAACAATTATAAAAAAGGACAAACGAAGTTATTTCATCACCTCTATCAAGCGATATAAGGCAGAACTTAATAATAATTATCGGGCATAGTCCGTCTTCTATTATTTAAGTAATACTATAACGAACTTCGAATATCCAAAAACCTCGAAGTTTTGACTCAATAACGTAAAAACATTTTCGAAAACGATTTCAAAAATGCCGTTTCCAACCTCAAGCTGTTAAGCCTATTCAAACAAATGCATTAAAAAAAGCATGTTTTACCAATTTCTGGGAATTCCATGTCCTCAAATTTAAGAAAAGTGGCAAATGCTAGCATAGGTGATTGCTTAATTGAAAAAAAAGTAATTTTTTCCACGCTAAATGGAAGAAATCGAAGTGGGTGTTTAATGGTTTAAATAAATGGTCCAAGAAAACGTTGGTCACTGCCTCTATTTTCAAATCGGTAAAAGACAACAATTTTGAATAAAAAACGGAAGTCCACCTTTTGAAAAAAAAAACTGAAACAGTTTTGAAATAATAAAATTTTTTTCCTAGATGTAATTGTAAACACTTTAGTTGACTGACTAAAATAATGATGCTAGCAAATATGTACATCGAAACATATGAAACACTTACTTGGTAACTTATGAACGTTTACCAACGCAAGAGATTTAAAAAAGGCAATAAACTTATAACAGTTTTTCTTAAATAAAAATCAAAAGTAGAGTTTTTTTTCCAGCTTTGTTTTTAGATTAATGAGACTAGAGAACTATAAAAACGGTATTCAAAAGACTATAATATGTATTCAAAAATTGTTTTAATAAACAATAAAATGTTTACACAGACTGAGCAATATAGATGAGCTTGACCTTCAATAGAAACTGAGGAACCGCTCCGCGTTTTCTTCTTACTTGACGGTCTTTTTTTTTGTCTGCTATGTTCGAAAGGAATGTAAGTAACTAAGGCGTATGTGCGACATTTTTCCAAACCACTCTGGCGTATGTGCAACATTCAGCAGAAGATGCTCACTAATAAATTGTTACAGCACTGTTCTGCCCCCTTAGGGCTATTTAAATAATATTACTAGGGTTCCCGGTGGATAATCGAATGGATATGGAAATATGTCCTTAATTTTTGAGAAATCAGAAATTTTTAAATTCACTCTTTCATCCGTGCGAGATCAGGACCTTCTTTTAAATGAGGACACTCACACATTCTGGTAGCGAGAGCAGCTAACGAATTTATTTTTGTTTCTTTGTAAATTCTGACATGCTGCCTACATAATACCACAAATTATCTCTGGTAAATCATATATCTGAAATTACTCAGCAAAAGTATAAAAAACTAACACATAGCAATAAATCAGCAATCCATTTGATGCAAATGTCATTCAGATCCAATCAGTACCTAAGGAGTTCTGGAAGTCACAGTTTTAAGTGACAGCTATTAACTAATAGACACATTATAAAACACTAGTTGAGCTGGACCTCCTATCGTCCTCATTTTTGTTAAGTCTGACCTACTTACTTCCAATTCAAAGACGCTTGGATGAACATAAATATTAAAGATGCACACATGAACATAAATATTGAAAATAGCACCGTTCTTTTCAACGGCTGTCTTGGAAATGAACGATGGCTACTGTGGCATATGCGCGACATTTTTCATTTTTTCTCTAACGTATGGGGAATATTTAAAGAATGGAATTACTATAAGCAAAAAAGAGCACTGTTTTCTTTTTAAATCGAACAGTTTTTTTGAATTTTTTTTGCTCTAATTTAAAAGATCTTTTACTGAACTTTTAAATTTAAAAAGATGCACCAGGAGTCTTGCAATAAAAATAAAATGTTAAATAGAAATGATCAAGACATCCTAAATTTGAATCAATTTTCTACGTAATTGATATTCAACCAACTAAAACATTTGCTTTTTAAGATCGGGCAGAAATTAAGAAAAATATTGACAACAATTGAATAATTGTAACAAATCTAACTAGATTAAGTATTGTTTTTTATAGAGTTAACAAAACAGTGTAAGAATCCGAGAACACAAGAAAACATAACAATAAAAATGTGATAAGAAAAGTGCTAGACAAAAACTCAGCCTACGATACTAAGACCGTAGCAACATCAAACTTAAATTAATAAAAAATCTTCCCCTACATACCTCCCACATATACCCTGAAAAATGATATCATTTACAAATCGAACCATATCAACGAAAATGTTGTTGTTCTTCTGTTTTGGCCTGAGCACCGTAACGACAATTTATAACGATTCGCCAAATTCGAAAACGCATTCTTCCCCATCAGAGTATTGGACGCGAAATTTGCGGCCGCAATACTACCTTTCCAAGCATATCCTAACAGATGACATTAGCAACGACAATACTGCACGGTGGAGGAAAAATGCAGACTATCAGTACCATGCAGCGTTTGCGGACAATAAGAATCGGGAAGAAAGTGATACCAGCAACTCGTGCCACAATTTGGGTCATCATCGTCGAAAACGACATCACCTACATCACAAGCATCAGCAAAAGCACCACCAATCCAGCCCCGAGTATCAGCACGATGTTATGCTGCATGAAGACTCCATTCGAGAGCACAACCACTTGAAAGAGCTGGGAAGCTCCGAAAGCATGAATCATCATTTCAGCAGTGATGTGGCAGCTGAAACCGCAACGCCTGCAGCATCTGCAATCATAAGTAACAGCAATCCAACTGGCTTCCAGCCCCACCGGCATTCACATGGCTCACACAAAAACCACAACAGTCATAAACATGATAGCTTGATGGAACGGAGCCATCACTACCATTATTCACGCCATCATCATGAATCTAATTACGAGTATGATGCATTCCATCATCCATTACCCCTGGCAGAAGATGAGCGTTTTAACAATGATGAACAACAGGAATTCCGTGCTTCTCATTTACATGCATCGGTACCTTCAATTCCGCACAATATTTTCGACGTTGCGTTCTACGGTAACGAGGATATGTACCGTGAGAATCCGAGGGTGGCTAAGTTTAAAAACAAGAAGGTATTCCGTTCGCTGCCTGACATTGGGGCCGAAACACACGACCAGCATCATAGCACGCGGCACTGGCCTGTAAAACGTGAGGCTATTGTTGAGGGAAGTCTTATCCTTGGGGGTCTTATGATGGTGCATTCACGCGAAGATACCGTAATATGCGGTCCAATTATGCCTCAAGGAGGTATTCAAGCACTGGAGGCCATGCTGTATACTATCGACAGGATAAACGAGCAGAAGCTGCTGCCAAATATAACGCTGGGTGCACATATCTTAGATGACTGTGATAAGGACTCTTATGGGCTGGAAATGGCTGTGGACTTTATCAAGGGTAAGTGCAATTGCAAAACTGTCTTTTGTTATCAAGGTAAAAATTCTATTCTATTGCAGACTGTTTTTCTTAATGATGATGGTAGCTAACATTATTCTTAACCATCATCCCATTTTGCAGGTTTGTTTCTTGTTGCTAAGAAACAAAAGTGCGAGATGCACGTCACGCACTATTTAAGCATAAAAGCCATAACTTTAGGCACATTCTGGGGCATCCATTGTCTTAAACAAAAAAGAACGAAAGAATATGCTAGTTGCGGTCTTGGGAGTGGCTAAGTGGCTATCAAGTTATCAGTATCATCAGAGATTATGACATTTTTCGGACAAAAAGAATGAATGCATAACACATTCATGAAACATTTGAAATATTTTTTAATTATCAGGAAAAAAACTCACCACTTTCAAGATGACTGACTGGAACAAAACAGACCCACACCACGATGGGGGAAAAAATCCCCCAGGGGATTAAATTCTAATCCCTTAAGGAGTAGCTATTTCGCGTTTTATTTACAACAAAAATGTATAAGTTTCGATTTTAGTTAAACCTGCTTAGTACAAACCCATGTTCTATTGAGTCAATTGCGATTTGGGCCTGTGTAGTCAATGGCGAAATATCATGTCAAAAATTTATGAACGCAATAAAGATTGGTTTGGTGCTCCTTTATATAGAGATAGACTTTTGAGAGTGTATAATACCTGAGCTTGAGCATTTAACATAAGAATTTGCTTTTCAAGTGCTAATTTTCTTTAAAAAAAATAAAAATAGAGAGCCGCAACAGCTCGAGGTGAACCAGGGCCAACTTCTCAACAATGTGTATGGGTATGTTCATTTCTTCATATACAAGGGGACCTACATTTTTTTGCCGAATCCGAACGGCACATTGAGAAGTTTTTCAGGGCAAATGATACTCTCGAAGGGCTTGCCAGCCCTCGTGGAGGTGGGGATCGTGAAAAAAAAAAATTTCAGGTGATGATGGCAGGATTCGAACCCAGACCTCTGGCGTAGGAAGCACACATACTAATCACTACGCCACGGCGCCCCCTTTTTATACCCCATTCCATAGGATAGGAGGTATATTAAGTTTGTCACATAGTTTGTAACACGGTGAAATAATAATGGTAGACCCCCAAGACCTTAAGGGCATATGATCGAGACCGAATTCTGAAACGAATGAGCCATGTCCGTCCGTCCGTCTGTATGTCACATGTTTTCAGGCCTTAAGTTTTGATTTAGGGTGCTGAATCTTTGTACGTTTTTTGAAATCCGCCGAAAAAAAGACACGTCCACAATCGGTCTAAATGTGAAACTACCTCCCGAATTTTCAAAACTGTAAGACGTTCTAAAAGGCTGAAATTTAACATTTAGCATCTCCTAAAAAAGATGGGGTGCCGTGGCGCAGTGGTTAGTGTGTGTGCTTACTACGCCGGAGGTCTGGGTTCGAGTCCTACCATGGTCACCAAAAAAAAAAACTTGTTCTTTTTCACGGTCCCCACCTCCGCGAGGGTCTGACAAGCCCTCCGAGAGTATCATTTGTCTTGAAAAACTTCTCAAAGTGCCGTTCGAATTCTTTGTATGTAAAAGAAATTAACACACCAGCATACATTGTTGAGAAGTTGGGCCTGGTTCACCTCGAGCTGTTGCGCCACCCTATTTATTTATTTTTATTTCCTAAGAAACGTAAGAGACAAAAAAGAAAAATTTAATTGGTAAACCTCCTCTAGTGGGCGTGACATCTATTTTAAGGGTAAATTTTCAAATGCAGTTTACTCAATATTTTGATCAAAATTGAAAAATATTTGCTTAATTTTATGTAGAAAACACTTACTTCTACATTGTGTTCATACAAGACTTTGGGCCACGCCCACATTTGGAGGCAGAATTGAAGAAAAACCTAAAATTTGCCTGAAAAACTTAATTTCGACTAGCCTTGAGCCTAATTTAGGAAAGCATAAAACAATAAAAGTAGCAGGTTGGGTAAACAAGACTTCAGTCCAGATTTTGTTGATATAAAGTTTTTAGCCACGCCCCCTTTTAAGGGTCGATTTTTAAAAAATTTGGATGTGAACCAAAAAATTGCATTTTTACGTACATTTAAGTGTAACTTGGATATATATGTGGTTTTTAATTAGGGGCGGTTGGACCTCACATTTATTTTTGATATCTAGCATTGCCGTGTGATTCTCTTTGAAGTAGCTTAAAAAAATTGGCCTTTTCATTGACCAAGCCCACTTTTTTAAGGGATTTTAGCTTAAAATGACTGTTTTTCAATAAATATATATGAAATTTGACTAAAAATTCTATGACAAAAGTTGTAGATATTAGCATTTTCTAACTTTCATGTATATAAAGTATGTTTTTCCGCCCACTCTCGTGGGCGTGGCGTTAAAAAAAGTGATTTTTTACTTAAAAAAAAGGCAGAGTTTTAGGCCGAAATGTATGCAACTACCTAGTATAAAGCATTCAACAGTTATATTTTTATATCCCGCCCACTCTTTGGAGGCGTGGCAGTTTTTTTTTTTTGTATGTTCGGGTATTTTGCAATCCGTCGTAGATGAACTGAAGCTTTTGTGTACGCACTGTTGCACTTTCTTACTTGTTTTAAAGTAATCTTTAATATACTTTCCTTAAAAAACGCCTTCATGCGGCAAGAATTACGTCAATTAAACTTTTAAAGCCAACAAAAATGACTCATATTAGAGTTGGAATATTGGAAGTGTTTATTTAGAAGAAAAAGTTTGTGTTCATTATATCGAGAGCTATTTTGTTCACTATTTAGAGTAGTCCTTATAAAATTTTGTGTGTTCACTATACTGAATAGTTATCTATTGCGAGGTTTACTTTATTTGAGTTGCTGCTTGCTCGACTTGTAGAGTTTCCACTTAAGCCCTCATTTTGACTTGGCGCTGCCCCCTTTGCCCCCGTAATGAAGATTATTTCCTCGAGTGGATTTTAGTCGGCTTTTACGACGGACATACCTTACCTCAAGGCTATTCTTAAACCCGACCTTGCAAGGTACTAACATGACATGGTCTCGGCTAACATGACCAGTCTAGGGCCAAACTTCCTAGACAGGTCATGTTAGCCGAGATGCGAGCGCGTCGCCCTTCTGGTAGGCCAAGAAATAGGTGGTGGGATCAGGTAAAGAACCTCTTTGAGTCCCGCCTGGGGATTGCGCCGGAGTCTCTTGAGTTGGTGGCGGAGGATCGAGAAAAATGGAAGGACTATTTAGCCACCCTCGCTCCGCGACTCTTTTAAAGGATAAGCGGCATTTCGAAAATGATGATGATGATGAGGTTTACTCTATCGAGCGTCTACTAGTAAGTGTTACTGGTCACAAAATTTACTGACTTCTGCCGTTCACCCCAACCTTACACGAGACGCAAAGGTGTTAATTTTTTTGTCTATACTTTTCTTTAGAGCCGCGAAATTGTTTCCATTAAATCACCTAGAATGTAGAATGTAATATCATGTCTCCGCCGAGCATTAGTCCTCGACTAATATAAATCTTTACTAAATCCTCTACAAATCACGCGATTTACCATACAATTTAAATCCTCTTGGCAAGCGATCAAAAATAAATAGTATCATAAATCCCATTCACCCTATTCACAAAACTATTTTCTGCACCTTTGTAACAGTTTGAGAAACAAAAAAGGAAACTGAAACTGTCCCTGTGCCACAGCTCTGACACAAGTACGTTTTCGATTGTGACTTTATCTGAGAAAATCGATTTTCGCTCCTGGGAAATGACATCATCTCTTTTGAGAGCCAAAATGACAGAAACAGAGTTTTCCTGTCAAATTAATCCTATATTTGTCCGATGGAGCCACTTTAGGATTTATTTTTAATCGTCTCACGCTAATCTTCTTATAGTTGTCGGTGAAGACATAGTATAAAATCTGACTAAAACTGTGCAGTTTCAATAACATTGCTCTCAATGATGGAATTAAGTTTGGACTTTCTACGGTTGAGCTTCACAAGTTTTGTGCCAAGAATTCAGACGATATTTCTGCGGAAATTGTGAACAATCAACCAAATTCTGCATCGACTCTTCTGCCTCTTTTAATTCTATTTTTGGCCCTTACCAATGATAAAATTAATGGGATATTGAAATATGTAGTAGAATAGTTTAATTAAAACACTTTTTATTAGTTTTGCTCAATTTATGACTATGAGCCCCGATTTCAACAGAAGTTCGCATTCTGTGACGCAATTCACATCTTGTGATTCTTTTCTAGACTTTTCTTTGGCTGCGGTTCTATATTCTTGAAATAAGTTTTTTGTGGGTAGGGACTGATTACAGGTCGAAAACAAGTGTCGCATGTATAAAAATACCTATGAGAGAGATAGGGGTAAGCAAGATAGGCTTTGCTGACCAAGCAATGGGGATTTCTCGTTCAATCCACCGATTTGCAAATATAATTTCAAAGAACTCGCATACTGATCATATAAAACAAACAGGGTAGAATATCAACAGCTCTGCCAGAGGGACATCTTTATATTAATCCAAGCAAATTATTTCTAGAGAAGTATTCATACGATCTAAAGAAATTTGGTGTGTTTTCACTATATTAAATGTAGGAAACCGATAACCTATAATAATTGCAGTGAAACCTCATCAAGGAGGGATGGCCAAAATCAGAGAGCTTATTTTACACTTTTTTACGAACGAAACTGCAAAATAAAAAAAAAAAATCCTGTTTAAGGACAATGTAGAAGTTTACACTTACCTTAAATTGTTCAAAGCAGACTTGGAGTCTTATTTAAAGTATATTTTTTCACAGCTTCATGCTTCTTCAAAGTTGCAAATAATATTTTTTGTGTAGGTTCTTAAATATCTCTCTGACGATTACTTGACAGTGTCTAAACAAACACATGGTTCTTCCTTCAGCACGATCGAAACTTAATGATGCTGAAGATCGGACACAGCGACGAATGCGTTTTTTAAGGTGGGGTATTTTTTTTTACGAGGAATGAAATTCACATCATGTGCAAATTGGCAAAATACTCTAGCAAACTACGCGAGTATTTCACAATATTAAAAAACCTGTACTCCAAAAATCGAGTGGTGTAACTAATTTACGCACTACATTAATTGAAGCTAATTTTCGAGTTTTCCTTAGAGTGTAGGGCTCACCAGTTAAATTTTCGGGTGAAAAATTAGGTCCAATTCAGTGAATCTAAATGATTATCATAAGAAAGGGGCCTATGAAGCCTTTTCGCCCTTTTTTTCTGAGTGTTTGACTCATCTCTGTTAAGCCAATAATGGGCATTATGGTAATTAGTTACGCCATAATTGTCGAAACTCGATTCATCGGTGCACAAAATTTTTTAAAAAAAAATTTCGACTTTTTGCATCTGCAAGATGCAAGATAAATAGCTTAGCATGCAAAAAAAAGTTTAATGCGAATACAAAAATTTAAAAACCTTTCGAGTCACTTGAAAGCCTTTAAGATTCCTTGAAAACCTTTGAATTATCTGAACTAGAAAGACTTAAGAAAAAAACTTTAGAATATATGCGGTTCCTTATATGGTAAACCGTTAAAACCAAAAAATAATTGGTCGTTGCCAAACGAAGCCATTCAAATGACCAATTTTCAAAGGAAACTGACTTTGTTTTTCGAAAACAAAAATAAAAATTCTTATATATTTTTTTCGTTAATTTTTTTTTAACGCTTCGAACTTTGATAATGTTATTACGTATTACGAATAACGTGATGTTGTCTAACAGAAAAAAATTTAAAATTACCAAAATCGGCCCAGAATTTTTTTTAACGTATTTTAAAATAGCCAATAGCGTGATTTTACTGAAAAACCTTTAGGTTTTGAAAAAACAAACGTAACATAACAAAATCGATTTTTTTAACCTCACCAATGACCCCTTATAGGGAATACGACCTATTTTAAGTCAACAGCTTTTCAAATTCTTGTAACTGGAACGTTTTTTTATTAGTTGCAAAAACCGAGAGCGCACTGTAGTTTCTTAGAAGCTTTTGGCCAGTTACTTAACTCCCCATCATTCCTTAAATATTAGACTCGGCTAAGGATTAATTCAATTTTCTTCTTAAAAATCGTAAATCGATTGCCCAACACTTGTCCTGTAAAGAAAGGTCCGCAACCTCTAAGTTGGTTGAGTTTACTAATTATTTTATAAGCTCATTAGAAAACTCACATTAAGTCCATGTTAGGGTTAACTTGATGATTTTGTTTAAGGAATTGAAAGCTTCTAGCGTAGTTCATCTGCTATCGAGTGGTTAAAATCTAACATTACTGGCCGGCCGGCCGGCCGGCGTAAAAAAACTCTTCACTTCACTTTAAAGGTAAGGAAATTTGCTAATAGAAAAATAAAATGAATTCGACAAAATCTGGTAGAACAGTGTCCAAACTTTCTTTATTCGCCCTCCACATAACCTTTGATTTACATTTATTTATTGGTCTAACAAGTGCCACATAGAATCGGTTTTCGGCACAAAGAAGATTATTTTTTAGTTTACGTAAAATAAAAAAAAGAATTTTACAGTAGGGGCGTCAATGCTAGCACCCAGAGATCAATTTTATCGGCAGCATTCAACAGTTGGAGACTTTGTTTCTTGAGTTATTAACGAAAGTTCAGTGGTTCCTCAAGGAAGTTAAATTGGGTCCACCATTATTTTGCAAATGATTTACCGAGTGTTTTGACGTTCAAACTATCTTATGTATGTAGATGACGTTAATTTTTTTACTAGAATATCTTCAATTTGTGAGCGTCATCTTCTGCAATACGATCTGGTTGCTTTTTCTCGCTGGTGCAAGTAAAATAATCTTAAGCTAAGTATCTCCAAGTGAGCTAGTTTGGCGCGGTGTACAGAACAAATCATTGATTACCATATTGATGGAATTCCCATTAATATGCCTTATGACTTCAAGGATCTTGTTGTTATTTTTGATGGAAAGTTGAGTTTCGGGCTTCAATTTAAAGCTATTCTTGCTAGTCTAATCTGATGCTTGAGTTTTTTAAAAAGAAACTCGGGCGAATTTAAAGATCCGCGTACTTTTAAGTCTTTATACTAAAGCTTGATTCGCCCTATTTTTGAATACGCCTGTGTTGTTTGAAACCCTTATTTTAAGAATTATATTTCATAATAGATCGAAACAAGAGAAAACTGAGATATAATATTGCACCATGATTATTATCTTACACCATAACTTGTTTCAGGAACATTTAAAATATTCTCATAAATGGTTGATCGAAGTTATTGACTAAACATACGATAAGAAAAAAAAAATCAATGATAGAAGAAGTATCGTAGTTGGGGGAAGGTAGAAAGTTAGAAAGGATTCTTAAATAAACTACTACCTAGTAGCTCCAAGTCGCTTGCTTTTCAAAGCCCACTGTAGAAAGATCTGGAAATGTCCTTGCAAATGGGGGCTGATTGAGAAAATTTGTTAATCAGTTTAGTAGTAGTTTCAAAGGAAACTATTCTCTTTGCTTGCTGTGTGGACGTAATAAAGTAGGTGTTCTTCCCTGTCATATACATGTCACATTCATTACAGAATTAATGACTCTATTTTCTCTGAGCTCTATAGCCAGGAAACTTCACGTCGTCGTTGTCCCAGTCTTATCATTAGTAACTGTCCAATTTGTAGCAGAATGTAACCATTTTATTAATAGATATGATATCACTAAAAAGGTCACAAAACTCTTCTAACGAGATATGTATACGAGTATATGGAAAAGATTTATGAATCCCATCTACCGGATAACCTTAAGGTGGGTGTGTATTATTATACGTATGTGCATAGAATTAGAGCCATACAAAATAATCCTGCATGTAGGCCCATCTCCAAAATGTAGTCATTGTCAGACACCTCAGGAATTTCGGATTAGAACCAATGCGCACTTCCCAAGATTAATTACACTGAAGAAAAATTGCGTGTAATGTCGAACTTATCCCAACAACATCCACATAAATCTTCATGACTTATTTGATTTGAACTTGGGTAAAAAATAAATAATACGCTTGTGCGTACAATTACACTTACACTCATGCAACAAACTATACTTTGCAAAAGTTCAAACATAATTTGTACACAGAAAGAGATTGATAGCGTCGGATAGCAGTCCGAGTCCGCCGAGGGATGTGTGTCGGATATTTGCAGGAAAATAACAGAGTATGTTGGCCACCTAGTCCGTGTGAGGTTGGAAAGTACTTGATATATATAAGAAAAATATAAAAAAAAAGTTCCTGTGGAAAGAGTGTAAATGTGCGAATGGCCCTATAATTTATTTTATTCTGTTTTTAAGGGTATTGCAAGGTTCGCTATCACTTCAGTTTTATTTTTATTTGTGTTTTTTCGTATTGTAATATTTTCGGCCTGGGGTTCGTCGAATAAAACTCAACTTCACTTTTATGATTTCACAATGAAACACTTTATTTATCAAACAAAACTTATTCAAATTCAAATCACACTGTTATTCAACTTTACTACTTAGAATTCAACACTTTAATTCAATTCAATCACTTTTCACTTTATAACCGATTTTCACAAGTCAACGTTTAAAATATAACTGTCTTGTACGAGCCTGCCACCCGTGTATTTATACAAAACTAAGCACCTTCTAGTACGTTCCATACCCCCTTTGGTAATTTTCCATTGGTACTCCTCCGCTGAATTCCAAGGAGGGGAAATCGAAATTCGAACTTCGAATATGACAGCTGCTGTCAGATGACTGGAATGACAGTTGGGTATGTTCTTTTAGTGAATCGAGCGGGTGCGTTTGTAGATTGAATCGATGGGTGCATTCAGGGACTCCTGCGAGTTGTTTTATTTCTTGTCGCCACATAACATTGCCCCCCTCTTAGTTTTGTTCGTCCCGAACAAGTACGTCATCATTGCTTCCGTGGTAGCGATGTAGGCGATCAACATGGACAACTTTCATCTTCGCTCTTGGTCCCCTTTGGATTCGGAATACGACATCATTAATTCGCGTTACAACTTGGTAGGGACCTTCCCAGTCCTTCTGAAGCTTTGGCGATCTTCCCTTTTTACGATGTGGGTTGTAGAGCCATACCAGATCTCCCTCGTTGAACTCGGGTGCCGTTGCTCGCGCATCGTATCTCGTCTTCATGCGGTCGCTTGCAACTTTTATATTGCTTCTGGTTCTCTGGTGGATGTCATTAATCCTTTCTCTAAGGTCAACCACGTAGTCCTCCTCGCATGTTGGGTCTTCAGTGGGAAATCCGAATTTAAGCTCACTGGGTAGCCTGGCAGTTCGTCCAAATAAAACTTCAGATGGAGTGTACCCAGTTGTACTGTGAATAGCGTTTCGATAGGCCATGAGGAATAAAGGTATTCGCCGATCCCAATCCCGTTGATTCTCGTCCACTACTTTGGACAGATGTTCTTTTAGTGTCTTGTTGAAGCGTTCCACCATTCCATCTGATTGTGGGTGAAGAGGTGTGGTCCGTGTCTTCTGTAGTCCGATTGCTGCGCATACTTCCTGGAATATCTTCGACTCGAAGTTTCTTCCCTGGTCGGAATGTAATTCCATTGGCACTCCAAACCTGCACACCCAGTGGTCCACTATCTGATCGACAACGGTTTTCGCTTCTTGATTTGGGATCGCAAATGCCTCGGACCACTTGCTGAAGTAATCGGCAATAACCAGGATGTAACGATTACCGCTTTCAGTTTCCGGAAACGGTCCTGCGATGTCGACGGCGATCCTTTCAAAGGGAGCTCCCACATTGTACTGGTGCATTTTACCCCTGGTTTTGACTTTGGGTCCCTTACTAGCAGCACAAGTAGAACACTTCCGACACCAACTCTCAACGTCGCTTCTTGCACTCAGCCAATAAAAACGTTCCCGTACTTTTTCCAGGGTTTTGTTGATGCCCAAGTGCCCACCAGACACTCCATCGTGCATTTCCCGTAGAATCTCCTGGACTTTCGACCGTGGAACCACAAGCTGCATCTTAAAGGATTTTCCATCCGGCATTTCCCATTTTCTTCGCAGAACGCCATCTTGTACATGGAGAGAGTCCCACTGCGCCCAATATGCCTTTAATGTGGGACTTCTGTCGGATATATCCCCTGCGCTCGGTTTCTCCATAGATTCCTTCCATGCAAGGATTGGCTCAATGTCAGGGTCTTCTTGTTGTGCGTTGCGAAGTTCCTCAGTACTCCAGCCTTCTGCAGGTTCGGCTCTTACTCGCTGGACAGTACATTCGTTCTTTTCCTCCTGTCGCACGCAATGCTTACAATTGGGCTCACATGGTCTCCGGGATAATGCGTCCGCGTTGCAGTGCAGTCTTCCTTTGCGATGTTGTATCTCGAAGTCATAAGCCTGCAATCGCTCGATCCATCTTGCGACTTGGCCCTCTGGATTTTTAAACTGCAGTAACCATTTGAGCGCGGCGTGGTCGGTACGCAAGATGAACTTCTGGCCGCTCAGGTACTTCTGGAAATGTTTCGTCGCCAGTATTAAAGCAAGGAGTTCTCGCCTGGTAACACAATAATTTCTCTCTGGTCGGGTAAGCACTTTGCTGAAGTATGCTACGACTTTCTCCTGCCCATCGTGTAACTGCGACAATACTGCGCCAACACCCACATTGCTAGCGTCTGCGTCCACAATAAATGTCTTGCCGGGGATGGGGTAAGCTAGTACCGGTGCTTCGCAAAGTCGCTGCTTCAGATGCTGAAAGCTTCTTTCGCACTCACCTGACCATTTAAATTGTCTTCCTTTCTCAGTGAGCTGGTGCAGACACTTTGCAATCCCGGCGAAATCTTTGACGAACCTCCTGTAGTACGTAGCAAGACCGAGAAAGCTCCTTAGCTGGTGTTTGTCCTTGGGAACTGGCCAACTTCTCACAGCTTCGATTTTCTC
This sequence comes from Neoascia interrupta, assembly GCA_947623515.1. NCBI lineage: Eukaryota > Metazoa > Arthropoda > Insecta > Diptera > Syrphidae > Neoascia > Neoascia interrupta. The sequence goes on from OX392462.1 coordinate 178,990,942, forward strand.
TGGATCCGTCTTCACGCCATCCGTCGATATCACATGCCCCAGATACTTTACTTCTGCTCTGAAGAGCGCACACTTCTTTGGATTGAGCTTTAAGTGTGCTGCTCGAAGTCGTGAGAAGACCTCCCTCAAGTTGTCTCGATGTTCTGCAAACGTCTTTCCCAAAACGATGACGTCATCCAAATATACCAGACAGGTTTTCCACGTCAGACCATGTAAGACACGTTCCATAAGACGCTCAAAGGTGGCCGGAGCGTTACACAGACCAAATGGCATTACTGTAAACTGCCAAAGCCCATTGCCAGTTGTGAAAGCGGTCTTCTCTTTGTCTTCTGGATGGATCTGTACCTGCCAGTAGCCACTTTTCAGGTCGAGAGTGGAAAACCATTTTGCTCCAGAGAGTGTGTCCAATGTGTCATCTATTCGAGGTAAAGGGTAGCTGTCCTTCTTTGTGACATCATTAAGCCTCCGGTAATCCACGCAGAATCGAGTACTGCCGTCCTTCTTTTTCACCAGTACAACAGGCGACGCCCACGGACTTTTCGAGCTTTCGATCAAACCTTCTCTTTCCATGGTCGATATCATCTCGGCGGCCTCGTCCTGTTTAGCCAACGGAAGTCGTCTGGCAGGTTGGCGGATTGGTCTAGCATCTCCGGTGTCCCGTAGAATCTCCTGGACTTTCGACCGTGGAACCACAAGCTGCATCTTAAAGGATTTTCCATCCGGCATTTCCCATTTTCTTCGCAGAACGCCATCTTGTACATGGAGAGAGTCCCACTGCGCCCAATATGCCTTTAATGTGGGACTTCTGTCGGATATATCCCCTGCGCTCGGTTTCTCCATAGATTCCTTCCATGCAAGGATTGGCTCAATGTCAGGGTCTTCTTGTTGTGCGTTGCGAAGTTCCTCAGTACTCCAGCCTTCTGCAGGTTCGGCTCTTACTCGCTGGACAGTACATTCGTTCTTTTCCTCCTGTCGCACGCAATGCTTACAATTGGGCTCACATGGTCTCCGGGATAATGCGTCCGCGTTGCAGTGCAGTCTTCCTTTGCGATGTTGTATCTCGAAGTCATAAGCCTGCAATCGCTCGATCCATCTTGCGACTTGGCCCTCTGGATTTTTAAACTGCAGTAACCATTTGAGCGCGGCGTGGTCGGTACGCAAGATGAACTTCTGGCCGCTCAGGTACTTCTGGAAATGTTTCGTCGCCAGTATTAAAGCAAGGAGTTCTCGCCTGGTAACACAATAATTTCTCTCTGGTCGGGTAAGCACTTTGCTGAAGTATGCTACGACTTTCTCCTGCCCATCGTGTAACTGCGACAATACTGCGCCAACACCCACATTGCTAGCGTCTGCGTCCACAATAAATGTCTTGCCGGGGATGGGGTAAGCTAGTACCGGTGCTTCGCAAAGTCGCTGCTTCAGATGCTGAAAGCTTCTTTCGCACTCACCTGACCATTTAAATTGTCTTCCTTTCTCAGTGAGCTGGTGCAGACACTTTGCAATCCCGGCGAAATCTTTGACGAACCTCCTGTAGTACGTAGCAAGACCGAGAAAGCTCCTTAGCTGGTGTTTGTCCTTGGGAACTGGCCAACTTCTCACAGCTTCGATTTTCTCTGGATCCGTCTTCACGCCATCCGTCGATATCACATGCCCCAGATACTTTACTTCTGCTCTGAAGAGCGCACACTTCTTTGGATTGAGCTTTAAGTGTGCTGCTCGAAGTCGTGAGAAGACCTCCCTCAAGTTGTCTCGATGTTCTGCAAACGTCTTTCCCAAAACGATGACGTCATCCAAATATACCAGACAGGTTTTCCACGTCAGACCATGTAAGACACGTTCCATAAGACGCTCAAAGGTGGCCGGAGCGTTACACAGACCAAATGGCATTACTGTAAACTGCCAAAGCCCATTGCCAGTTGTGAAAGCGGTCTTCTCTTTGTCTTCTGGATGGATCTGTACCTGCCAGTAGCCACTTTTCAGGTCGAGAGTGGAAAACCATTTTGCTCCAGAGAGTGTGTCCAATGTGTCATCTATTCGAGGTAAAGGGTAGCTGTCCTTCTTTGTGACATCATTAAGCCTCCGGTAATCCACGCAGAATCGAGTACTGCCGTCCTTCTTTTTCACCAGTACAACAGGCGACGCCCACGGACTTTTCGAGCTTTCGATCAAACCTTCTCTTTCCATGGTCGATATCATCTCGGCGGCCTCGTCCTGTTTAGCCAACGGAAGTCGTCTGGCAGGTTGGCGGATTGGTCTAGCATCTCCGGTGTCTATGCGGTGTTGTACTAAGTGTGTTCGACCATAGTCTCCATCCTGTGAGGCAAATATATCAGCAAACTCGCCAATGAGATTTTCCGCTATGGTTTGCTGCTCCTGATTTAGCTCACAGTCTCCGAGTATAGTCTTACATACCTCGGCCAATTTAGATGGAGAGACAGGACTTGCAGGCTCACTCTCAGCTATTGTCGAAATGGCTGCAACGGGCACACATCTTCCGATCACCTCTCCTTTTCTGAGCTTAACGGTGCGCTTATTTGGGTTCATCAGTCTTACCGGCACCATGTTATCCCTGGGCTCTGCAAGAATTTTTCCCACGACGTAACTTTTAAATTCACTTTTGTTGTCTGGCTCGATGAGATAGAATCGGTGGTTCCCAGGATCACCCTCCAAACGTGTCCAAAGAACTGTCTCTGAAGAGGGCCGCAGAACTTCATCGCCTCCCAGTATTGCTCGAAGATTCACAGCGTTGTCGTTTCCGTATACCATAGGAATCTCGATGCTTCGATACCTTAGCACCTGCATTCGAAGGTCAAGAATTACCTCGTGTGCCTTCATGAAGTCCACTCCAATGATGCATTCGTCGCATATGTCGGCTACCAAGAATGCATGTGAGAAGGTCAGTCCCTCTAGTTGTATCTGTAGCTGCACCTCCCCGTATACTTTCGCCGCTTCTCCTGTAGCTGTCTTCAGACTGTAGCAGCTGGCGTTATGTAGCCATGACGTCTGAACAAGGTCTCTTCGGATGATGGAGGCCGTGGCACCTGTGTCGATAGTGGCCACACATTTTCTGTTGCCAATAATTGCCTTCACTGTAAGACTCCTGTTGCAGCGTTTTGTTTGCGAGACTTGGATGATGGTCCTGGGGGCGTCGATTCCATCAACCAACTTCTGCCCCGCGAAGTTGGTTCTTAGGCGTTTCCCGACTGCTGTTGCTCCGAAACTTGTCCAGCAGGTCGAACGTTGTCCCTGCCAGATGCTTCTTCATTTTGCCTTCTTCTAGCGCAATGTGGGCAGCTTGTTTGTCTAGGTGGAGCTCTGCACTGTCGCTGTAGGTGTCCCAACTTGTTGCAATTCCAGCACCTTATTTGTCCTCGACCGCTGTTCGTGTTTTGTCTCTCCATTTCCACGCGCTGACATGAGCATTCTAGCGTAGCCATTTCCCTTATGCGATGGCTACCTTGCGAAGCTTGGTCTGCAGCTTCCATTGTCAGGGCGAATGCTAGTGCTTCAGCGAGAGTCTTCTTACCTGCCATTCTTACAGCCATTTGTAGCTTTCCATCCGCAATGGCATTGGTAAACGCATCGGTTGCCAACTCGTTTATTATCTCCCTGCTGGTGTTGGGATAAGACAAATTCGCTAATCGCTCGATGTCGGCTTGCAACTGTTGAAGCGTCTCACCCCTTGTCTGAACTCTTCGGCGCAACTGGACCCGGTAAACTTGTTGCATGTGGTCGTCGCCAAACCTCATCTCGATGGCCTTCACCATGGCATCATAATCTTTTTGTTTTTCTTCAGGGATGGTCTGCAGCAGTTCGGCAGCTGTTCCTCTGAGCGCAAGCGTGAGAGCAATTGATTTATCTTCGTTGTCCCAGTTGTTTGTCAACGCTGCAGCTTCGAATTGTTTCCTATAAATCGGCCACGATGTTTGGCCATCGAAGACAGGCGGCTGCATTTCTTTGCGTCGTGGACCGTCGGGCAAATATTCTCGCAGTTTCTGTTTCTTAACCAACTCCAGTTCCTTAGCCAGCTGTTCTACTTCCGATTTGACTTCAGTGAACTGTTCCTCCACACTTTCAATTTTTCGATCCATCGTTTGGAACTTTTCCTCAAAAAGTGAATTCTGGGAATCGAGTTTGCTTTCTAGAATTTTTTTCTGCTCATCGAACTTAGTATCTAGCTTGTCGAACTTGTCTTCAAGAGCATTCTTTTGTTCTTTTTGGCCGCTCTCCAGCTTCTCAAATTTGTCCAGAAGCAACTTCATGAAAGCGGGCATTTCATCGGCAGTACTTACTGTGCTTTGTTGCTGTTCTTCTTGAACTTCGAACAGCATCGTGTCTGGATGTCCACCTTCCTCGGTAATAGCGTCCTGGAGTCGGAGCAACAATTCCCTTTTGAGCCCCGAAGTCTGGAGGTTTCTTTTACCCAATTCCTCTTTTAACTCAGCTGTCGTCAATTGTTCAATTTTTCGACCCATTTTGAAATGTCTTCACACAATTTTCACAACACAATCTGTTTATGTCTTATATCTGTTCCAGAAAATTCACTCGCGAATAACAAATCACTGAAACCGTTTTTATAACTTAGTTAATTATAGCTTTATCGCACAATCAGCTTCAATATATCCGGAATATTCCACAATCAAATTTGTATGAGTCACCGACACTGTTTAGACACACGATATCTCTGGAAAATTCCACTGCACAAATAAATCGTTTTAGTCACCGACGCTATTTACGCGCACTTTTTCTAGAAATCTCCACTTAAAACTGTTTGACACACTAACACTGTTCCGGAAAATTCCACTGTAGAATTTACCCGCACAATTATGAGTTTTATCCCCAATTTCTGACACCAATGTAATATTTTCGGCCTGGGGTTCGTCGAATAAAACTCAACTTCACTTTTATGATTTCACAATGAAACACTTTATTTATCAAACAAAACTTATTCAAATTCAAATCACACTGTTATTCAACTTTACTACTTAGAATTCAACACTTTAATTCAATTCAATCACTTTTCACTTTATAACCGATTTTCACAAGTCAACGTTTAAAATATAACTGTCTTGTACGAGCCTGCCACCCGTGTATTTATACAAAACTAAGCACCTTCTAGTACGTTCCATACCCCCTTTGGTAATTTTCCATTGGTACTCCTCCGCTGAATTCCAAGGAGGGGAAATCGAAATTCGAACTTCGAATATGACAGCTGCTGTCAGATGACTGGAATGACAGTTGGGTATGTTCTTTTAGTGAATCGAGCGGGTGCGTTTGTAGATTGAATCGATGGGTGCATTCAGGGACTCCTGCGAGTTGTTTTATTTCTTGTCGCCACATAACAGTATTTTGAATTGGAATTCAACAGGAGTTTGGCAGTCTTACCTCTTTGAGTAAACCTCATTTTTTCGAAAGCAAAGGTTGCAAATAATTTTTTTAAGCGGAGCTTTTGATATAAACCTGTAAAATACGATGAAATTTTAAACAAACGCAATTCGCGAATAGCTAGATGCAATCCGCAGTAATTTTGCAATTCAAAACTCTTCCGCTTCTTCAACAGTACTTTTTTTTGCAGAATGATTATTTTACTTTTTGTGCAGAGTGATTATACTTTATCCAATACTTCCAGATTACCATACCAGGACTAATTTGAAAACCATTTATTTTGACTTTGTTTTGACCTTCTCCTTTAGTGACTAAACTGCTGATCAGAGACTGAAGGGGTTAACTAAGAACCTTCACGTTGCGTCACAACAAAAAAAAATTGGCAAATAGAAATAAATGCTAGTAAACAATAAAAAAAATATTGTAACGTGCGGATCCTTACAACGCACCCTTAGTCGTCATTAATTTTATGTAGAACACTAGCTCACGCCATCAAAACTTTGGCTACGTTACGTACCTATAACGTAGCTACACGGTCGTCTTCTGGTCTCTTTTTTTTCTGATCGTTGACCAGCTCAGCCACGTGGATGGTAAATCCGCCAAAGCTACCTTTTCCACCAATAAAGTGTAGCCAGTTATTGCCAGTGTCATTTTAATCCGCAATATAGGCAACTACCTATCTCAATTTAAGGCTAACGCGAAAGTTATTAGTGAGATTTATAAAATAATCCGGCTCACTCTCGTGATAAAAAGTAAGCCCAAGAAAACAGGCTTCTCCACGAGTATATCTGCTCAAAAGACCAAAATTATCACTAGCGGCATCGTGTTTGAACAAAATTTTTTTCAACTTTAGAACTAGTATGTCAAAAGTCCCTTTAAAATAGTGAATAGCAATCAAAACCTTTCCTATTTCAATTAGACGAGAGTCTGATTTGACTGATCTGACGTGTGTACAAAACTATTTTTTTAAGCCTAATTAAGTGAGAGTGTCTGCCTTCAGCAGCCTTATCAAATTTATTGATAAAAGATTAGCCCAGAGCTTAAGCACTGGCTCGGCATCGTTTGCATAGAGAAATTGTTGTTTTTTTATGCGAGGCTGAGCTGTAATACCAAGATCGGCAATGTAAGAGTTTAGCACTGAGCTACAGATATATTTTTTGCAAACTACGTCATTGATCTTTTTACATTTCATCATTGCATTTTCCATAAAGCATCTATGAGTAGCTAAAACGAAATTATTGAAAACTAATGAATGAATTTAAAACTGGCATATTGAATAGATCATAAGTTACGACCGCATCTTTCTTTATGACATGACGTATAATTTTTATTTTAAAGTGAAGCGAATTTACCACAGTTTTAGGAGCCAAGTGTAATCCGATAAAGTTAGGATGCGCATCTTGGCACAGAGGAAAGATAGAGACAAATTGTTTGATTAAGTCATTCCTTTTTGAGTAAGATTTGGTTAGTAAGAGTGTTTCTGAAGCTTAAACTCACGCATATAGTGTTAAATAAATGTTATATTTTACGATGCAAATCAGTGTTCTTGCTTAGACCGATACGTTGATACAGGGAGAATAAGTAAACATGGATTGAAGTGAAAATTAAGAAGGTAAATGTGAGCCAGGTGATAAGAGTGATAGGGGCTACTTAAGAATTTTTGGGAAAAAGTAGTAGGAGAGTCGTTGCCAATGGGCGAGGTTACATGTAGGGAGGGAAACGAATCCTATAGATGGCAACTACCTGAGCCGCCATCATGGTGCGCAAGATGTGACAAACATGTGTGTGTGAAGTAGACTAGGATATGGACATAGTTCCTTAGTCTAAATTAAACTCAGTTTAATTCTCGGCACAATTTTTTTTTTATTTGTGGTGCGAGCCAGCAGCAAGATCCCCGACCAATACGGCGAGCTTAGCCGAGCTTTGCCAGCGTGCCACCCAGCCGCCAATTCAGGACTTAGTTTTTTTTTCCTTTCCGCCAGAGTCCCTAAAACGCATAACAATACATAAATAGATTTAAATAATAAATATGTAAACAAAACATTGTGGCGTGAATACAACTCAAGTGTGAACTTGTAAAGCTAACTTCAAAGCGACTATTAGATTTAATTACTAACAATACAATTTTACTTAAAAAGCTAACCGAACGTATCGTTGCTTATATTGGGGAGCGGCCCCTATGGCAAAGCCATACAAAATTAAATTTAATATTGAAAAGTGAAAAATTACAACAATTTACAAGTTTTCAACATTATAATAATGGTCCTATGATTATTTCAAGCGCTGCCAGACGAACGTCATCAGGAACCTTTATGCTATAATTATGCTGACATCAAGTGGCATCAACTCTTCCTGTGGTTTCCCATAAGAGAACAGTATTTGCAAAAACAAATAAAAGCAAACCAACAGTATCAAAACACACAAGTGTGGCTACCGAATGCCGACTTAAGAAAGCTTGCCAGCGTTTGAAATGATCAAAGGACTAGCCATTAATATTATGTTGAAGAATTGTAAATTGTTGTAATTTTTTTACTTTTCAATACAATTTTACTTTCATGAAAAAAAAACTCGTTGCAAAATTTCAAAATTATTCGGTAACAGATATTCAGAAATAAGTATTAGATTACTGCACACTAAGTTTTAGATTTTAATATCGTCAACCGTAGACCCCATAGAAAATTCGATCGAGACGTTTCAAAAGCAATTTTTAAATCCATTTCATGAGAGATTTATCAATCACATAAGCACAGAATTTTCATAAAAGGGCTTGAATCAAACAAAAACTTTAGAAACATCAATAGCCTTCCTTTCACCGTAAAGATGCAAGAAGCATTTCTTCCACTTTTCGGTAAGATAAGCCTTCTGATCACTAGTTGGCCTTTTGCCGCGAAAACGGTACTATCGGTCAGCTAAAGGAGACTTCTGTGATCTAAAATATTAGTTTGAGATTAATAAGGGGGTTGGAATCGACTCAAGTGATTTATGCTAAGTGATGTCAGAAGTCACTAAAATTCGTCTGCGTTGGCTATGATCGTCACACAGCTGTCGACCAATCACCGCCAAAATCAACTGGTCCCCAGTTTTCAAACTCTCTGGTTAGTTCAGTTTTTTTTGCCTACACCTGGGCTGATATTCTGCATGCATGAATGGAAGTTCTTACCTCACAGGCCTGTTATGTAACTGCAATTTATGATCGTAAAGAAATTTTACACAATGGATTAATGCATTTACATCTGGCTCGTGGGGTGCCATGGCGTAGTGGTTGGTATGTGTGCTTACTACGTCGGAGGTCTGGGTTCGAATCCTGCCACCGTCACCTGAAAAAAAAGACTTCTTCTTTTTCACGATTCTTCTCAAAGTGCCGTTCGGATTCGGCAAAAAATTGTAGGTCCCCTTGTATGTAAAGAACACACCAGCATACATTGTTGAGAAGTTGGCCCTGGTTCACCTCGAGCTGTTGCGCCAATCTATTTATTTCTACTATCTGGCTCGTTCATACTGGTTCATATTTTCTTCATTCGTGTTCGTGTCTTGAAACAAGGGATTTCAAGACTTTCTCTTTCCTTAATAGCGTCTTTGCTATTGTTGTATGTCATAGATAATTATTCCACTTAGGATATCGGCGGCAGAGTTTGCGACTCCATTATAAAAGCAGAATGTTCAAGCTGACTTTTTCGTACTGCCAACTACTAGAAAGAACAATTCTGTTCATTGTTCTTTTTACCCCAAATCTATCTCCTCCGTTCTCTTGGCTGACTACTCTTCGTTAAAAAAATTTTTGATAAATACTTCTTCTGCGTTTTGATAAATACTTCTCCTGCCACCGCCACCAGGGTTACCACTTATGGACTTAGCAGCCTTTTTTTCTTAGCGATCAGGGAACGACTTTCATTTGAAAGCGACTCTATTCAAAACATAAATTACAGGCTTTTAGAACTTATGTGTCAAATATTTAATTATTATTAACCATAATTACCTTAAAAATTTATCAGTTGAAAATCTCCTTCAACTACAAAGTGGCGATTTTCCTTCCTATCTATCCCATGCGATTTAATTAATTTGTCTATTTTGCGGGCTAAGCAATTATCACTTAAGGCGACCTTATTTAGTTTTAAGCTACCTCTTTATTTTTTAAAGCGTCCTTTGAACAATTTTCAGCGGTAACCCTGCCAGCCACCTTTTGATTCAGTACACTCAATAATTAATTTATTATACTAAGCATAGCATTAACCTAAGACGGTTTAAATCATTATTTTATAAATGTTGCGATACTGGTCAGACTGAATGTTGGCATTGCTAAAAGTGTATAGAGTTTGGCTACTCTAGGCATGATAAGTGGTTTGCGTTCAAAATTCTGACGGGATCAACATAACTCTTTCGAAATTCAGCTTTAAAAATTCCGTTTTCCAAAATGCTGAAAATACAACATTATATTAGAAAAGTTAGCTTTGATTTGATTCCAAAATAATGTTTTGCGCAACTAGTAGACTATGCGGAGTAGTCATTTTTGTATTAAGTAAGTGGAAACTTATTTTTGCTTATTGCACAAAAGCTGTTGCAGAGTCTATGAGTCGATAAGCTACATTTATCGGTAGCTGTTTCGTCGAAAAATGCTGTACAAGTACACATTTGACATCTTACTCCAAGTAAGAAGGTCATAAAGTTTTTGAAATTTATTTTTGCAATGATCTTAACCCTCGTTGACAGGGGATTTGAGCAGTAAGTGCAAGCTTCGATGTGTTTAAGTTTTGTCTAACGAAACAATTTAATATTATAATCGTATCCTTTCTACCGCATTTCCTGCATGGCAGTTCCTCTTATAGCAACGTTGGTTGGCACGTGTCGTCAAAGAGTTGTCACCAGGTTCAATTGGGCCTAGGGAGGTTTTAAGGACGCCTCGTCACTTAGCCCATATCGCCTTTATAATCCTTATGGGACAAATGAGTTTTATTAGTTCTACTTCTGTGCCCATGTGCATCTGGGATGTTGAATTTTGTATGGGACTCGAAAAACAGTTTCCACCATAAAAAGGATGCTTTTACCATCTTCATGTTACACTAATGTGAGCATATTGTTCTACTCTATTTTTTCCCGCTGCACCATAAATTCTTAGAGTTTCCCAGATAAAATTAGTTTTAGTAATATCTCTTTTTAAGGATAAACTTCATGCATTTTAATGAAGACCCAACAGCAAAACTAAAAGCTCAGCAATGCAAATTATTCTCTTACAATGTATTAAAACTTAATGTATATTTAAAACAGTAAAACATTAGCTCTGGAATGCCATACGCTCTTGTCTAAAATGGCATCTCTCCGCTAAAACTATGAAGCTTTTTTCATACACTCCTCCACTTTAGCTTAGTATCCTTACACTCTCTTTCTTAACGATATTTTCCTATAAACTCCCCAGGCAATTTTCTTTCTTCATTCTTTGTGCGATTTTACAAGGATATTGCCAAAAGAATGATACCCAACCCTCCCAACTTGACAGCAACATCCAAAAAAATAAAAGGAAGAAAATTGCGCAAAATACTGCGGAATGATTATATTGAAGCGCTGTTGTTATCTCACACAAAACAGGATACAACAGTTGCAAAACAAAATTAAGAGCAAATCTTTACTGCACGTCAATTTGTGGCTGCCTTGCTGCCTTCAACCGAGGGCACACGACCGACGACTCGCTCTAGGACACAAGACACACAGCGCGCCAACTATGCTGTTATGCGTGCGAAAATCGATTGCTGTCGGCGAACACATCCATTGAATTCAGTGGTTCGGAAAATTATATTTTGTAATGAATCCTTCTCTAATAAATAATGGAATTATGGAGATTAGATATAACGAGTATTATCGCTGAAAATAGTGAACAAAACAGCACCCGTATACGCACAACAGGCCGGAGGATCTCTGTGGTTTTTCCTGCGGTTTGGTTGCATGTCCTTAAAACCGTTTGCCTGTAGAATGATCGATTAGTTTTCGTGGTGTACTTAGGGGTGATAATGATTAATTTCGTGGGAGTGTAAGTAATTCAAAATGAGATTAGAAAAGAAAAGGAGCGCCATCAGGATGGCTACAATTGCACGTTATCGCACAATACACTGTTATCATCCTCCAAGGTTGGATGTAATGCGTAGCGTTTGCTGCTAAGTATCTATCTGATTCAAGTGAAAATTTATTTTGGCCATTAAGTGAGTCAAATTTTGTGTAAAGTTTTCGAAAATTACCACCGCCCTTGAATGCCTTACAATTTAAACACACAAATAAGTACCATCTAAGTGCTATCGCAGAGGATTAAAAGGAGAAATATGGTGCGGTAACTTTACGACGATAAAGGCTATTCGATAACAAAAGCTGCCTGATAAATGTGACCCGAACAAACTTTGCGGAATATCGCTAGTGGCCGTATTTCGCCGTATGCTTAAAAGTTAAAGGCATTGTGGGAAGTTTGACAATAATAGGGATTGTATAAGGGAAAATTACTTAAAGCTTGCTTCCATACAAGCGACATGACTTTAATTGTGCTTATTATATAATTATGCTTACCTGCAAAGTATAAAGAGGCTTAAAAGTATATTATCCTTAAAAGGGTGTGTGGTCTCTAAAGTTTTACTTTTATTGGAAGCTGGAGTTGCATTAAGTAGCTTCATAGACTCAATTTAAGCTCAGCAAGGTCCTGCTGTTCGGATGTAATATTCTTAATTAATTTTCCGAATACATTATATCGATTAGTGGAGTACTTCCGATCAGGTTCATGGGACTTAAGCTTTTGTAACTTATATTTTGAAATAAAAAATATGACAGTACGAGGTGCTCAAAATGATAACGTTCAACTATCATTACCTTGTGCCTTTTTACCCGGGAACTACTAATCGCTCGTCCTGTAAACTAAAGAAATGAATCTGGATCTGACGGAAGTGGGACTTGAAGGCTAATACACGCTGTTCTGCTATGACAGCAGGGTGATTTCAATTGTCTTGCTTGATTATGGATAAGGACAGAAAAAACTTAATAAATAAATAGAGTGGCGCAACAGCTCGAGGTGAACCAGTGCCAACTTCTCAACAATGTATGCTGTGTGTGTTAATTTCTTCACATACAAAGGGACCTACAATTTTTTGCCGAATTCGAACGGCACTGTGAGAAGTTTTTCAAGACAATTGTTACTCTCGAACGGTTTGTCAGGCCCTCGCGGAGGTGGGGCCGTGAAAAAGAACGAGTCTTTTTTTTTCAGGTGACGATGGTAGGATTTGAACCCAGACCTGCGGCGTAGTAGGCACACACAATCACTACCCCACGGCACCCCACCCGATAAGGATATAACGAATTAAAAATTCTGCGCTAGAGCGGCGTTGACCTGAACCAAAACTGAAACGGAGATATCGATTGTCTATTATAAATTGTTTTGTTTAAATTTTGTCTCTACAAACAAAAAAAAAAACTAATATCTACTCTTGGTTTTTCACCTTTTTGATTTATTTTTTCTTGTGTTCAAAGCCCCCAATAGATTAAGGAAGTTTGAAATTTGATTAGTGGTGAGACTAATCAAGACTGGTCCAACTGTCAATTGGTTCAATATTCCATTGAATGTAGAGAAATAATGACAAACAAGTTTTTAGTTGCTTTTAAGCCATTGCCTCTGCAGAAAATGTTTGCGGAGTGAAGCAGCTTGGCGTTAAGTTATGAAAGAACTCTTTTAAAGGCTTTAACAAGCTTAAAGAGCTGAAACCAAAAACACCAACTTTACTTGGAAGTTGGTGTTTTTGATTTAAATTTTTATAGATAAAAGCTTTACAATAAAATTATAAGCAGCTTGCTCAGAGATTTGATATGTAAAACATTTCTTACAACTGAGAAATCGTTTTTTATTAATATTACGACTTTTGAATTTTAATGCAAAATGTATTCAATCAAAGGGAAACCTATGATAAATAAAAATTGTCATCAAAATATATTTATTATAAATATATCTACTACGTATTTCTTTATATATATATATTTAAGTAAAGAAACTCGTATTAGAAAAAAAGAAACTAAAAAGCAAAAAATAAATGTTAGGGCATTATATGTTGAGTATTGTAGGCTTAAAAATATAAACAGATAAATGGTACAACAAATATTGACTTGATTCAAAGCTAAGAATAAAATAAATATATAAATCGAAAAGTTAGAAAATTAATAAATATATAAATAAATAAAAAAGTAAATAAATAAAATAAGCATATTTATATTACAATTTAGAATATCTAACTTAAAATCAATTGACACGTTCGTAAACTCAAAAGCTTCTTCCATTATCGCGGGTAACTCGAATAGATCTTATAAACGCGAACCAATTTAAAATCATCCTTTTGTAAACGGAATTCTGCACTTCTTCAATGCGGCCCGAGTAAAGAAAATAAGCTTTTTTACCACGACGATTGACACTCGTAAAAATTTCATTTTTGCTTTCTTTAAAATGCTTTTTTAAAATTTTGCTAAATTTAAAATTAGAAAATCGATGGAAAATTGTTTCATTTAACACAAACGTTCTATCATAATGAGGTACCAAATATTTTGCCAATTTGACAAAGCTCATTTAAATGGATTGAAATTTGCCTAAAATGAAAATTTCATTGCTAAATCAACAATTTTGATTTTGTTGAATTTTAACAAAAAGTTTTTTGTCAATATTACCTACAGAATTATTTTTAGTGTATCAGGCAGGATTTCGGCAAAGGACATGTCACGCTGCTTTGCCTTCTTGACATTTCTAAAGCTTTCGACAAGGAAAATCACTCCATCCTCTGCTGGAAACTGTGTCATTATTTTGGCTTAAGCAAAAGTGCTATACGCCTTATTCGCAATTTTTTAGGTGGTCGGTCGCAAAGAAAAGTCGCTAGAAAGAGACGGGCTTCGCTCACTGTTTACTATCACCCAAAGAGTCCCCCAAGGATCAATTAATGGGACCCATACTATTTTGTATGTACATCAACGACCTTACTTCGATCTGTAAGCACTCCCTCATTCACTTCTATGCAGACGACGTCCAATTGTATCTGTCTTTGCCGTTCAATAGGATGCACGAACTGATTTCTTGTTTAAATGAGGATCTGCTCTGTGTAAGTAAATGGACCACTAAAAATGATCTAGCGCTGAATCCCAAATTGATCTTAATAATGTTCCTTATGTTTGGTTGGCTGGCACTAAGATTCAGCTTGTTGTGGTGGCTACCAGCCTTGGTATCACCTTAAACCGAAAACTCGCAGGTTATAAATACGTAAATATCGTTATTGGGCGTTTGCATGGATGCTTGCGTAAGCTGAGGGCGTCTGCCAGCTACACTCCTTTGGACAACCGCGGAAGACTTGTCCGAAGTCCTATAATGCCCATTATTTCATACGCGGCAGTCGTGTGCTGTACAGTGACCTTGACTCACTATCGTTTCGCAAACTCCAAGTAGCTTATAATGACGCTTTGCAGTATGCTTATGCACGGCAACGATTTGAAAGAATTTCTGAGTTTTCTCACCAGTCTTGGCTGCACATTGCGAAAATATCTAGATTTCAGGAACTGCGTTTTTCTGCATCAAATTATCACTGCAAAACGACCACCGTATTTGTATTCGAAACTTCACTTTCAAGAAGAACATTTAACATAAATGTTCAGCGCTTTAAATATTTGAACTCGTCGAGAATGCTTTTCGTTTACTCTATACGACTGTGGAATGTTTTACCACTGCGTATCAAGTGCCTGTCGAGTACTTTAAGCTTCAAATCTGCCTTGCCAGTGTACTTCTTCCCTTGAAGTAGATTTTCCCTGCTTAGCACATTTCTCCTTTCTTTAACTTTTTCCTCTTTCCTCCATTATTTGGTATTACTAGTTTTAATTATTTTATTGCTCTATTTTTCTTTGAATTACATTATATTGAATTTATCCTTGTTTAATTTCTTTAGTTTTTTCAAATTCAACGTTTTAACTCTAACATAAATTCCTTAGTACTATAAGAGACAATGTCTTTATGTACATTTCTGTTTTTTGTTAATAAATTGAATTGAATTGAAGCAAAAAAAAAATGTTAACAAACTTCAACTTCGAAATCAGAGATCATCTACCAACGATCTTCAGAGAGGTAGATGCAACTCGAGGAAAAAACAACATTTTTGTTGGTTTCACAACAAATGTGGCAATCACGCGATGTAAGTCCTTCCCAATTTAAGAGGGAAAATTAAATTTTCCCCAAACTAAGTTCTACTGTAATTACGGCGGTGAATGTTTCAATCCGCGACAGTATCAATCAAAACACTCAAAGCCGCAGTTTTGACCACCATTCCAATCAGTCCAAACCCGACCAAATAATTTCTGCAGCCAATGGCCCAATATGGCCAGAACAAAGCGTGATGTCAGTGAAGCCTTCGTGAGTATTGGGACGGAAGCAGCCATTATGGGTTTAGCAATCAATGAGGGCAAAACCAAGTATATGCTGTCATCAAGAAAAAAAAAACCCAACTCCGACGTCGTGGACAAAAAATCACCATCGACAGCTATAACTTTGAGGTAGTTAGGGACTTTGTCTACCTGGGTTCCGCTACCAATTCAGACAATGACACCAGCATTGAAATCAAACTAAGGATAACTCTTGCTAAGAAGGCAATTGAGTAGCAAAGCCCTCTCTCGAGCAACTAAAGTGTCCATGTATAAGACCCTCATCATCCCAGTCCTGCCTTACGGTGCAGAAGCATGGACCCTGTCAAAGGCGGTTGAAAACACTTAAGGCTGCTTCGAGAGGAAAATTCTTTGGACGCTTTTCGGTCCCATCTGTATAGACGGAGAGTGGAGGATGAGATATAACATCGAACTGTACGGGCTGTATATCGGTACCGACTTAGCCAAGAGTCAAAACACAACGTCTACGATGGCTGGGTCATCTTTAGCGGATGGACACCAACGCCCCGGCCCGGAAAACCTTCGAATAGACACCGCAGGGACGGCGCGGTGGAGGAGCACCGAGACTCAGGTGGCGCACGCAAGCGAAAGGGGACCTCAGCCAACTTCGCGTTCGAAACTGGAGACGGCTAGCTAGAGACAGAGCTGGCTGGCGAAGCTTGTTAGCTGAGGCCCAGGTCCACTCCGGACTGTAGCGCCACCTTAAGCAAGTAAATAGTCCAATATAAAATAAGAGAAAAACAATAGAACACTTTTTGAGGACCACAATTGGTTTTTTTTTTAGGACCATACATTCATTATCGCGTCCTTCACTACGCCGATTACATGGCAGATTTTTTAAAGCTTGAACATCGATATAAAAAACTCAAGGCCCATTGATCCTCTCAATTATTTAATCTGCACACCGTGCAAAGAAGACTTCTCTAGCAATCGTTTCTTTGCGATCGAAAGAGAATACAATGCCGTCTTGAAAGACTTCCCTTCGTTAATACAGCCGCCACATTCAGTGGTACCCCACCGCCCATGGGACCATTGCCAAATTCGCAGCCCATGTAAAAGCGCTGTCAAATAGCTAAGACATATCACCTAGCTGGGTTTTGGAGCACAGCGAAGAGCCAATGGCTTATAAAATAGACAGCTACACGCTTAATTTAGGTGGGGCTTCACTCCGGGGTGAACCTGGGCCTCAGCCAGAAAACTTGTCAACCAGCTCTATTGCTTACTAGCCGTGTCATGTTTAACACGTGAAGTTGGCTGAGGTTACCTTCTTCTTGCATAGAATATCTGAAATTTTGCGAAGAAATTCCGTCCCTGGACGTTGGTGTCCATATGTTCTAGATTACCGAGCCATCAAGCCAATGTATTTTATCTTTTCTGGCTAGGCCAGTGTTAACGTACAGCCTGCAATAGTAAAGTTCGATGTTAGTGTCCGGGCGGTCCAACACTTCACACTGCACGGGTTCGCCACACTCCTTGATTGTGGTTAAAGTTGTTTCTTAAAAAAGGTAGATGTTAAATCTCCTCGTGCACTCTCTGTCTAGGTAGATGGGATCAAAAATCTCCCAAAGAATTTTCCTCTTGAAGCCGATCAATTTGTTTTTCTACCCTTGTCTCGTTGGCTCAAATAAGTAGGTAGCGTCTGGCAAAGCGGTATATTTCGTTTGATTTCAATGCTGAGAACAACTAAAAATGGATTTAGGGAAGCTTTAACCACCCTACCGCTACCTAAAAAAAAAAATAGAGTGGCGCAACAGCTCGAGGTGAACCAGGGCCAACTTCTCAACCATGTATGCTGTGTGTGCTATACTTTTTTTCACATACAACGGGACCTACAATTTTTTGCCGAACCCGAAAGGCACTTTGAGAAGTTTTTCAAGACAAATGTTACTCTCGGAGGGTTTGTCAGACCCTCGCAGAGGTGGGAGCCGTGAAAAAGAAAAAGTCTTTTTTTCAGGTGGCAGAGGCAGGATTCGAACCCAGACCTCCGGCGTCAGAGGCACACACACTAACACACGCACCCTACCGCTACCTATTTATGACTAAAAAATCATTGCCAAATGATAGGTAATGTGGAGGACATCCCTAAAAGCAACCACAAGAGTTCAAAAAGGAACCATCACTTCCGATTTGCTCACCTTCATTCCAGCATCATCAGAGGCGATTTCAAACCTATCTAGTGCTTGCTGCGGTTTCTCCTCGGACGACTCAAGAAAGAACTACAGAAAATTTCACATTTCGTTTAATCATCGGCGAAAAGCAGATGGCTTACCCTGACGCCAGCCATTTTGAAACATTCTTCGCCGAGACTGCGCTTCCCTATTCAGTCCATACTATGAAAAGGAGAGGAGATAGAACACAGCCCTGGCGAAATCCCACGCACACATCATATAGGACGGGATTTGACGCCATTCATCCCCACAAGCGGAAATTTATGACATTGAGTTACGCCATTATGACGTACAAATATGACGTGCAATTTTGTGTTTAAAATTTTTATCTTATTCATGCTCCAGATGAAATTGAAAAACTTAAATAAAAAGTGTAATTTATTAAAAAATATATTTTAAAGTTTTCGTTTTACATTCTGCTAGGATGTACGTCTTCACATTTATGTCCTGCTTCAATCTCTTTTTTAAATTGTAATCTCTCAGCTCGCTGCTGTCTCTAAAACAATAAAGTCGACATAACCTTCTTCCTCTTTTAATTACTTTCCTTTTCCCTTGTATACTTCCAGGTTCAATCAGTAACATCGACGATGCCGAATACCATTGCAATAAAACTCAAGTGCGAAAAGTCATATCAGGTGTAGTTGGTGCTGCATCATCAGTAACATCAATTCAGGTGGCAAATCTATTGCGACTATTCCGAATACCACAAGTAAGTTCCAAGTTCTTGATTAATTGTTTTGTAACAACTCGCTGAGGCATGACTGGAGCGCTCAAAACACGCATCCTTGCAAGTAAGGTGGAATCGATTTTGTAAACGCAATCTAACAAATTGTCAAACACGCTAGAAAATTACGATTCGGTAAAGTGAACGCAATGATAATGACCATTGTATGAGAGAGAAAACGTGACTTGATTAAATATCGTGAAATTTGTTTTTACACAGGATGGCGCAGGATGTAAACTGACAGGGTGCTCCAGTGAATAGAACTTGGTTGACATGCAATCTCGACGCAGGATGATTAAATGAAAAATGGAATTGAAATGTTGTTTTTTTTTCAAACAACTATTTTCCAAACTGATATACTGAAATTATTTTCTAAAAGATTCCAAATTTATTGCAAAACCAAAACTAGATTTTTTCAGAATAGTATTTGCACGCAAAGACTAAAGGTGTTTCTGGCGCAATACAATACCTACAAGAGAGAAAATACGCCCTCTTTAGAGGGGAATAGTGATGCTGCTCTTATGTAAATCATTGGCATTTGATTACTTTCGTTGTGTTGTTTCTCAATGTTCTGAACAAAATGCCAAATTTTACTTTGCTGAACGATTCTGTTTTAACACCGTTTTTAAGAAAATTGTGGTTGCGCAACCAGATGTTTCCCGAGGGATACAAACTAACAGTCGTTTAGAGCCCCAACCATAATAGACTTTGTATGGGACTAATCAAATCTCAAAATACATCGAAAATCTCACTCAAGTTCTGCCAAATGCTTACGGTGCCCATGATAGACTTAAGTAAACGTTTCGGAAATCGTATGAAACTTGTATGTATCTACCCAGCTGTCAAATTTCTGTGCTGAACCTCTAACTTGAGTGGGACTAAACTTAAGAGAGCAAAAGTTAACGAAGACCTAATGAAACCGAGCCAAAGGCTATTAAGGTCGTGGCATACGAATTACGTGTAATGGGACATTTATGAAAGCTGACTTAAGCTCACCCAAGTTCAATGATCTTCAATGAAAGCGGGATACTCTGGCCAAATATTGTCGATTCTATTCCTGGGCGATTTCACTTTTATCGTGAAACTTTAAGGCGACATCAGTAGGTACATTTTTGCACTGATACCATATCATACCATGTGGCTTACTTGTTGTATCACCTGGCCTCCTCTTCTGTCGGTTGCACATCCAAGCAGCTTCGTCTCAGGGAAAAACTGTTAATCTTAATACAGATTGCTCGGCTTATTACAGATTGCTCGGCCCTTGCCAATGTCATAGCGTCTTTTTGCTGCCATTGTGCTCGTTAGAGCCAGATCGTCGCCAAAGACGACGATACTGTCTCACTTTATTCTTAGAGTTAAAAGTTTGTAAGTCATCTCAATCTAATAAGTGATCGCATCCGAAGCTGAAAAAAAACAAGGTCTGAGTCTTAAGATCTAAAAGTAAGCACTCCCTGTTTTGCAGTCGAAAAAATCTTGTTCGATTCTACGAATGTGTAAAGGTGTCGATCTTATAATGATCAAACAGGAAGCTTTGGTTCTGTTACCGCGTTTATCATGGACCAAGTTGACCAAGGTTTCTCGTTTCGATCCGCTGATCGTACAAAGTGTAGTCTCGAATTTGGAACCGGGAAGTATTTTGGCTGAATCTGTAAAAAAATAAGGATTTTCATTTCGAGATCGAATGCTTCGAGGAATGTTTTGGCCAAAACTAACAAATTTAAGTTCAGACATCTGGTGATCGCAGATAAATTTTCGGTTTGGCCACCAACAAGTCTCAAGCGAATATGAAAAAGTTACAAATAAATTGTGTAAGTTTCACAGCCGTTAAGGTCTCGGCCAAACCAGGAAAAAAGTAAAGATGTCGACTTCGTGATCGGAGAAATAGTCACGGCCTTCCAACCGACAATGTTCCGGCCGAAGTTGAAAAAATTGAAATGAAATGTGACTTCGGTTTTATCACTTCGGTGGTCTCAGCCAAATCTGTAAAATGTGAAGGTCGAGATCTGGCAATCTGACAAACATTCTCCGTTTTGCGATCGGAAATATGCCGGACGAAGCTAGATATTGAAGTTGAAGTTGTTTCGTTTGCGCAACAGGAAAGGTTTAGGTCAACGACGCCGAACCATTGACACGCGTGTCATGGGTGGCACGTGGCGAAATATTGTCGGCACGTCATAAACCGCGAAAGCCATGGTAGCATAAATGGTAGCATGAGTGGTAGCATAAATTCGACTGTTCGTCGAGACAATGAAGTGTTTCCACCAGATACGAATCCGTGATTCAGACAAATCATCGCTGAATCCCCGCAAATATACGAGATTAATCGAACGAATTTTAATAATTGATTGTGGAATAAATCTCTTCCACGCATGAATTCTTAAAGGCTATGTCACAAGACTGCGTTACATCCCCATTGATTTGACGACTTACATTCAAACACATTGAATTCAATGGGAGCTACCACAACGTTGCTTCTATTATCCGTCGTTTTTTTTTTACAAGTTTTGAGAAAGCAAAAAAATCTCGCAAAAAAAAGAATTTTTGCGTGCGTTTTGACGTTTCGTTGAAGCTGGAATTGTTGATTTGTTTGTATGGTTGTGTTTTTGTCATTTTCTGTGGTTTTCAATCGTTTTTTCGAATGATTTATTTTTAACGCAGTTGTAGAACAAAGGCCATGTAACGGTACAAAGGAAACGAAAACTCAGCTTCGTGCCATAGCCTTAAATCAAACAGTAGAAAATTCTACGTGTTCTCTTCGTTTTCTAATGAAACAAACCAAACAACATTCTAGACAGCTGGGTATCATCAACTCTGCTGTGGTTGTTGTGTTGTGTAAATGAATGTGCAGAACGGTTGACTTTGCTATTGATGTGGTTGTGGTTGGACCTGTCAAAAAAATGAAATACGCTGAGGAGTGAATGAATACACTGCAGATGAATGTTAATGTTGATCATGTTAGGGCTACCATCGGCGTGAACCCAAATCCCATCAACGTATTTTACGTCTTGTTTTTCTGTTTTTGGGTTAAATTTGAAAAATCGGTGGGTATTAAATATGAGTTTAATTATTTTTAATTCTGAGTTGCCCGGGAGCCAAAAAATCTCAAGTTTACAACGGGAAGCGCAGAAGACGTGACGACTAGACATTGCCACCTTACACTACAGGAGGTCTCCTCTTAACTAAAGTTAATCTCCCCTTTCCGGTGGAAACACATTGGAATTAACTTTAAATCTTCTTACTTTTATCTCTGTTTCATGTGCGGTGGAAAACCCCTATTAGAAAACATCAAGACTCCATGTTGGCATGCCAAAGGCACTATATAAGCTGTTTGTTTTTTACAAATGGCACGTCGCTCTTAAAAGGTTCGCCAAACCTGGTCTAGGTGGAAGCTGACAGAAGTGAAAAATAATTGTCTCAGTCTGGCAAAATAAGACTCAGTTTTGCAACCGGGTACGAATGGTTTTCAAAACCAGAAAATCGCCGGAACGATAAAAAATTTTACAGATCTTTTTGTTTTTCGCTTATAATATCCAAGGCTTCCGTGGGGTGCCATGGCGTAGTGGTTAGTGTGTGTGCTTACTACGCCGGAGGTCTGGGTTCGAATCCTGCCATCGTCACCTGAAAAAAAAAAGACTTGTTCTTTTTCACGGTCCCCACCTCCGCGAGGGTCTGACAAGCCCTCCGAGGGTATCATTTATCTTGAAAAACTTCTCAAAGTGCCGTTCGGATTTGGCAAAAAATTGTAGGTCCCCTTGTATGTAAAGAAATTAACATACCAGCATACGTTGTTGAGAAGTTGGCCCTGGTTAACCTCGAGCTGTTGCACCACTCTATCCAAGGCTTCCGAGAACTTTTTACCCAAATGCCTGGAATCCAAAATTAGAGAAAAACTTTTGATATTTATATTATCAAATCGGCTTGAAGGCTAAACAATGAACAATTTCTAATGCTTATCGAACTGCTACCGTAATTGAGGAAGCCGTAGGCTTTAAATTTAATGCAAGCATGCGCATACAATGAATTCAACAGGGTTTAAAAAAATTAAAAACGAGATCGATTTTTTTTGGCTAAAAAGGCGAACGAGAACCTTCTAAGGTTCTAAAATTTATTTTAAATTTCTAAAATTTATTTTAGAAATGTTTAAAACTGCAGTTGCCATGGAAGCTAAACTAAACGTTTGTGTCAATCGATTGAACTGTTTACGGGGTAAGATCAATCTACACTTTGCTTGATATGGTGCTCACGTCAATCGATTGACCATGTAAAACACGCATAAAGCAAACGTCTAATTTCGAATTCGTTATTTAAAATTCTTGAACTCGATTAGTTTAAAAGTTATCGGCAAAAATAGTTAAAAAAAATTGTACGAATTTAGAATGAAGAATCGTTTCTGCCTAATATCTGGAGAAATAAATCATTCTTAGTCTACCAACTCCTTAACCCTTCTGTTGCAATAAAATATTTAATCAAAATTTTGTTCTTAAAATAATGGGAAAGATGCTTTTAAATAAGATTTTCCTTATGATACTTTGAACAAATTCGAATTCTTTATTACACTTAACAGAGAATTTTCACTTCTTCTACCTTTAAATTTTAACACCACCCTGTTAAAACCTTTCTCATAAAAAATTCTCTCAACGGAAGCAGCTATAAAAAAGAAAACATTCCCACATCCGGAGAGAGTTTTGTGACCCAACAACAGCAACAGTATTCGATCTTCTGTCACTTTTGTCGTTATTCTATTTTTAACGCATATCGAACTCAGTCCTGAATGTAATGGGAAAAGCCTGTAAGGGATGTGGTTACTAGACCAAAAGCTCTTTATGTGTATGTACATTCTTGGTTGCACCTAATGACGTTGATGGAAAAAATATAAAATGCATGAGATGCAATAAAGAATACTGCTGTGCTGCATGCCCTGGGTTTTATACAAGCACGTGACATAAATCCTTTATTTTGCGGATGTGTTACGGCTAAACGAGCTATTCTCATTCTTATGCATATTATGTAGAATTATTTGACAAAGATAGCATGCGATTTTTGGAGTTGTCGTTCGTTTAAATGGAATGTGGGGAAAACCTAACGAGGTTTTTTACGTCAGGTGGCAACGTAATCTAAGGTATAGGTAATGCCTACCTATTCTGAATTTGGATAGAAAAAAAAACATTAGCATTTCGAGATACTGGTTCAGTGTCATTGGTTCCTGTAAATCTGAGAGTAACTTTTCGAAAAAGTAACAAATAATCGGAATGAATGAACTCCTACTTTAAATGATAAACTAGGGGAGAACTTTTTATCACTCACGGAATAGACCTCGAAGAGCATAGTGAGAATTACCAGCCCAACATGAGTGACTAAAAGACCTGTCCAACGAGAGGCACATCTTCTTTTAAAGTTTTATTTTTTTTGTGGGCGGGAGTATCACAAGACAAAGATTTTTTGAATAATTTTTTCGTAGATTCCAATAAGGAAAAGCTTACAGATCTCGGCTCTGGCAGAAATCCAAGACTTTGCAGTCAGAGTGTACACTCTTTTCCTGTAGGTAAAAAAGATTAATGGCTATAATGGAATAAGTGCTCTACATTCAATTCAATTCAATTCAATTTATTATTATATTTCGGGTGTACATTAAGACATAGTCTTTTATTTTACCTCTTTACAAAAGTTAATGATCCGCAGATTGCATAATATAAACTAAAAATTAGTTACAAAAGTGTTTTAAAACTAGAGAAAGGGAGATAGAGAAAAGATGTTTAGAAGTCAATAGAAAGAATAAAACGAAAAGAAGAAAATAGTGATGAATTAATGTGTACTTAAACCGTGGTGAAACTACTGGGAGGGTTACAATCCCCTTAGGCGAATGATTGGATACCCCATCCCAACTGACCACTGTCAAGCTCCGAATTGTGTCATAAATCTTGGTTGCTAAATTTCAGTTTCATTTGACTTCAATTGTATTTAGAATTTCTCAGTTAAGAATCTTCTGCCTAAGAAAGGGACGTGGCATCCACCCCTTCTCAATAACATTGTATTTTTGTTTATATTTTTTATCAGAAGCATTTTCATATTAAAAATTTGGTTTATGCTTAAAAACGCCCCCAAAAGTGGGCGTGGCGAAAATTTATGCACGTGAGTTGATAGCTTACGCAAATATTTGAGCATTTTGTAGAGCAAGATTTTTGGATTTAAAGTAAATGTATCAAATAAAAATCGTTTATTAGAATGCATATTTTTCTTTTTTTCTTAAACGAATTGATTCTTTAATTCATTTTTTCTTAAATGAATTAATTGTTTTAATTTATTTAAGAAATAAATATTTTTGCATAAAAATATCACGTTTTATTAAATAAAGTTATATTTTTATATTCTTATTTTGGAAGGGTAGGGTATTTTACAATCCTGTACAGATGGACTGAAGTTTTTGCACACGCACTGGTGCACTTTCCCACTCATTTCCCTCGAGCCCCGAAAAATTTCCTATGGCTGAGTTTATTTTTTTATAAAAGCAGATCTTACTGTTAACGAGGTAAGGTAGGGAATGCATGCTTTTAAGGCTTTTTAGGCATTTTTGGCGTCCAAAGTCTTTTCGAATACCGTTATTATGTATATATTTTTCAAGTAGGTACTTTGCGCTAGCAATAGCTATTTTTTACTAATACTCTGGGCACAGGTTTGTTAGTGAGCGGTAATGAGCACGAGTTTTTTAATGTGCCTTTCATACCCTTACAGAACATTTAAATTTTCTATTTTTATTTTGAAAATGTTAAAGTTCTCTTTGCACGTTTGTTTATATACAAAACCCAACTTCATAACACGGTTTTGCCAAAGATCCTGGAATATTTTGAAAAAATTATTTTTGAAATGTTTTTGAAGTTTTTTTCCGAAAATACGTTAAAAACCGCAGTTTAAACGCATTTACCTACTTGTTATTTATCAAAAGTCGAACTGTAATTAAATCGTTATGAATGTATAAAAACAAATTCCATTGTATGCGTTCTCATTTATTCCTCGGATTTATAAGTGTACAAAATTTCATATCTTTGCGACACTCCGTTCAAAAGTTGCAGGTGGGGATAGACGAAGTGGCCACAACCTCAAGGCAAAAGTTTAAGCAACCACAGCTTAAGTAAAGCCTAAAATCAAATTTTGGTTACACAGTTTTGAAACTGCGATTTTGACGTATTTTGAAAAAGATCCTGAAGAATTTTTGTCCCCACCACTATCTCCGATGCTTATAAGGACAAATGATTTGAAAAAAATTACACACATAAAAAATTATCATGCATAATATAAAAGAGGTCAGGCGATGGCGAAAAACTGAGTTATTTTTTTTTTATTAGATTACAAATAATAAATAAACTGTTTTTACTACAAACTTGAAGCCTTGTCTATAATTTAAGTTTTCTTTATTACATTTCAGGTTTCGTTTTTCTCTACAAGTCCTGAGCTCAGCAACAAACAACGCTTCGAATACTTCTCAAGAACAATACCATCCGACCATTATCAAGTCAAAGCTATGGTTGAGATCGTGAAACGCATGGGATGGAGTTATGTGTCAATAATTTATGAAGAAAGCAACTACGGAATCAAGGTAATTCAGTAATTCAGAGCAACTAAAATGGATCTGTGTAAACATAATCGGTATCTGGGTTATTATACCGCCTTATAGCACAACTACTCTTTGAAAGTTGAAAATTATATTCCAAGGAAAATATAATTACAATTCCTCCAAATTCATGGTTCAAAGGATTTATTCAATCCAAATTTTGTGCATAAAAACCAAACGTTTCGGATTTTCCAACTAAATCCAAATTTCCATCCACACGCATGGAATATCATAATTCTATGAAACCGCTCCAACCAAATGGACAAAGTCTTATATAAACGACTGCTGTATCGATTACGTTTTACATTCTGCTTCCTTGAGTACTTTCATATCGTTTCGATTGAGATGGCAAAAATGTACGAATAAGCGTATACACGAATAACTGTATCCATCCTTATCCTGGAATAAGAATCTCCCAATTTGTTTTCATGATTCTTATACATATTTTTTTTTTTTTTTTTCGTTGTGCTTATTGTTGTTTTGTTCTCCTTGCAGGCATTTGAGGAACTTGAAGATTTGCTGGCGCGCCACAACATCTGTATCGCAATCAAAGAGAAGTTAGTGAAAGACTCTGGGGTTGCGGAAGAAATCGCTTACGATAATATAGTTCAGAAGTTACTCACCAAGCCAAGGGCAAGAGGTAAGTTATGGTGATTGTACTTTATTGCGAAAGCCCTTACGGATGATTAGTCGTCGTCGTGGTAATAATTGTGAATTGTCTATGATGGAAATTATGTTGACTTAAGTGAAAAATGGCATAATGACAGGCCTTTACAAATGGAAGCATCAGCTTAAGCGGTTGATGAGGTCGATATCAACATCTCAGATTTGTGTTTTTTCTAAATTAATATTTGAATAAATCCGCTTAGTCGTAGGCATGAAATTGTTGTAAGACAATATGGACAAAAAAAATTCAGATAGAATAACATCCGGTATAATGGTGGGTATATCCTTTATCATCTATACGATCTTTCTATAAAGTTTTGCACAAAGCAAAGTAAACATCATTAAATCTCGACAAAGACGATGAATGAGCTTGGAACGGAATGCTGATGTGCCACTTTACCAGTCTCAGCTAGTTAAGGAATAGAACTATAACGAGTAAGATTTTCCACAACATCTCGAAGTTTTCAAAATCATCGAGCTGGCTCAGCAAACTCTATGGCACAGGTTATGTGAGCCACGGTTCACGGCTCAAAAAAGCCAGCTTGTGGGTTCTCTGCATTCTTTCTAAATCCCTCCTAACAAACCAAAAATAAGCAGAAAACAGAAGCCGTTCTTAACAGCTTAGAGTGGGCCTTTAGGAGGTCCTTTAGATCCATATTCCTTATCATTGAGCTCATCAAAAAAGCAACTGCCGGGAGTAGTTTGCCTTGCCCAATTTTGTGCTGAGCCTTCGCATATTAGGTAACGAACAGATTAAATTTTTTCAACGTCTCTGCAGGTTATAAGATAATCATTGAACATTATGTCTCACCACCCTGTGTGTAGATCCATCCATAGCGCAGTGCCTGTAAGAGTTCCCGTCAGTACTCTGATTTTTGATATCCTTTCGGGCTATTAATTGTGATATCTCTTCTTGTTTACCGCGCCGTCCGACCATAGTTGCCTTGTGTGGCTACTGTGGTATTTCGTCGGGAATCATCCTCAATAGTATTGCCACTTGTCTAAGCCTCTTCAGTTCAGCGGCAGCTTGGATTATGGCCGTCATCCTTGATGGTGACGGATTTGCTTAGCCCCGGAGATTCACAAAACCCGGTCATCTCCGGAGACATGTCTTCCCATCCCATTCACTGTTTTCTAGCATTCGGGTATCGAATCTCCTACTGAAAGCAAATGTAAGAAGTAGGTTAACCTGGGATCGGGGCTGCCACATCGTCTGCATATGCGCTTACAATGAAGGCTTACTTCGCTTGGGCCTTTCGATGCTCAGGTTGTATTCACGCGGAGAGAGAATATTTTTTTTGTATAATTCACTCGTGAATAAGGGAACAGGCTACCCCTTTAATGTAAGACATCTCACGAGTGGGAAGGTATAAAAGAAGAAGAAAAGGAGGAGAGGTACCGGTGCACTCTTGTTTTGTTGTTTTGAAAAGTTGTAAATTGTAATGACTGATTGTGGTGAGACATTTCACATTCGCGTTGTACGGCTTATGAAAGAACCTCTGAACCTCACTGTGCATCCGAAAGAGGGCTCGAGGGTGAACTGATGCGCATTCGATCTTTGACGAGTATTACGGTTGAATATCTTGAGGGGAGGAATGGCTATTTCGCTGGAACACTGTTCGTGGAAAAAGTGATAAAACAGTCACAGGCAGGAGACATTTGGTCGGTGTTCAAATGAGTCAATAGACTTTCCTATGATTCTGTCGCCAATAAGCTTTAACGCCCGTTTTTGTATCCTGTCCAACAGGTGAAGTGCAGTTTTTGGGGCACCTGCCCAGACATGAGAGTTATATTCCAGCTTAGGGTGAATGCATATAAAATAGCCAAATCAGAAGGGGTAAAATACTTCTTGCATCGCTTAAGGTAACCTAGGTATTTCACGGCGTTCTTTGCAGTCTCAAATATGTGGTCATTCCAACTTAAGTTTTTATTGACAGTATTGACATCGGTTTTAGCAATGATAATGCCATTCCTGGATAATGGCTGTGTGATACGATTTTGCTTCAATGACAGAAGACAGCATTGAGTTTTTGAAGCATTAAACTCCGCTCTGTAAAGAGATCCCCATGATACAATGGTGTTAAGATCGGAACCTAATGAGTTAGACATATGCTGCCGTTCCAGTTCTACGTCCGAAGAACAGGGCCGAAGAAGCAAGAACGAATATGAAAAACGGGGGGTTCTGTCATCGGCAAAGGAGTGAATTGAGTTAGTACTAAGCAGCAGACACGAGATAGTTTATGAAAACTAGGAAGAGTGTTGGAGACAAAACCGAGCTCTGGGGAACTCCAGCGTTTATTTTATGAACTGCAGACTTGAAGCCATCCAAAACAGCTTGAATTGAATGGTTCGAAAGGTCTTTTGCATAAGAGTTTCATCGATTCCAAGTTCAAGCATTTTCAACAAGAGAGCTTGGTGCCAAACTCTGTCAAATGCTTTAGAAATATCAAGCGCAATAATCTTGCTTTCACCAAGAAGATGGAAGCCATGGTTCCACGTTTCGGTGAGATATGCCACCAAATCACCAGTGGACCTTTTACTACGAAAACCGTATTGCCGATCATGAGGAAGTTTTCGTTATTCAAGATATTTTATAAGCTGAAATCTAATCAGCGGTTTCATGACCTTAGAAAGAAGGGGAGTTAGTGCAATTGGACGATAGCTAGAAGGAGAAAAAGATTCGCATTTTTTATGGACGGGCGGGACAAATGCTGTTTTCCATCGACTCGGAAAGAGGCCTAAAGAGTAGAGCCGATGAAAAAGCTTACACAATGGTTTTGCCAGCGTGGATGGACACCTCTTCAAATAGAGGATATTCCATCTGGATCAGCGGATTTGTGTTGAGATCCTTGAGTACTTTTTTAGCTGTACGAGTGCGAAAAAGAATTGGTCCCATAGCGCATTTCACGTGCTCAGACGGAGACATTACGCAATCCGGCAGTGTATCGCTGGCAACAAAATGCGCTGCGAGAAGATTGGTTTGTCTACGGCACTGACAGCTGGAACGTCATTGCAGACGAGTGTTGGGATGGAGGATGAGGCACAATTTTTTACATTTTTGACAAAAGACCAAAAAATCTTACTTCCTTTGGGACAATGTATAATTTTCTTACTCAACTTTTAGCCATACAAAAACTTCACACGACAGATATGAGCATTGCAATCGTTTCTCGCTTGCTTGATCTTGTTTTGGCTTACTATGGGGGGCGTTGGCCTTGTAAGACCGAAAGTAAGACTCTACTGTTCTGTACATGCTTTAGGTTACTAAATTGATCCTTCAAGTAACTAGCAAAATCCGCGATTCTCTCACAAAAACTGCTCTATACGTAGACTGTTCGATAGGTCAAGGCCTTTGAAATGATTCTTCCAAGTTGTCTCATTGCAGTGCTTACACATTTTCCAGGGGTACTCCAACTCTGTTAACCCTTCATAAAAAACATGTGATCAAACTCTGCAAAGAAGACAATTTTTTCATGGATAATTTTTTCAATTCATAAAATTTTTTTTTCTTGAGAAATTTCTTCATGATAGCGATGGAAGAAATTATTATCAATCAGACCCAAATCTGTGTGTGGCGTGGCACAAAGCTACACAGTATTTTTAAGTGATATCACGTCTAGAATTTCCCTGCTTCATAGTCCTTGACTTCTCGTGATCTGACTCCATAGCCTAAAGAGAGCCGCTTCTCTGTCAGAGTTTTTGGTAGTGATCTTGTTTTCGAGCGAATCTTCCTGTGTCTCTTAAGCTCCACAGTAGCTTGGATTATGATCGCTTGCCTCGCCTGAAGAGCTCTGTAGTTTCCGCTGATTATTATTTGTAT
The DNA here is from genome assembly GCA_947623515.1 of Neoascia interrupta. Classification (NCBI taxonomy): domain Eukaryota; kingdom Metazoa; phylum Arthropoda; class Insecta; order Diptera; family Syrphidae; genus Neoascia; species Neoascia interrupta. The sequence goes on from OX392462.1 coordinate 179,021,733, forward strand.
ACTTCTTACTTGGCGCTCAATAACAGGCGATCTTGCTATTAACATTTTTTCGTTATTCTGGTTATTCTGGTATATCGTCCTCGACCCTCGAATCATATGTCGACAGAATGAAGTTAGCTATGCCGATCACGGGGGACTGACGAGATTTGGGCTTGATGGTTCTGGAATGCAATGAATCCTCCCCTCTCCAGGGAGAGGACATCTACTTGTGGTGTGCCTCTGCTGAGTTTTCGCTTTGTTCATACTCCATCTAGTTAACTATCGGACATACAGGTGCCTTAGCATATGAGCCATATCCCGTTGCATATATGTACACTGCTACCTAAATGAGTGCGTCGTACAGTATTGCGTCTGCTCCGATGTTATTGAACGCCAATTCTATGTCAAGAAACGCACCCAAATTATTGTCCTTGTGCTCCAAGAACTTTTCCACCACTGCTGCTGTTACTCTGGTGCAGTGCAGTGACAGTAGATGTGACAGTGTTGCGATTTGATTGACATATCAGATAGTTATCCCCAAATCATCTTGATCGTTTTTGTCTCCTTATATTAACGTGGAGGTGGGGTGCCGTGGCGTAGTGGCTAGCGTGTGTGCTTACTACGCCGGAGGCCTGGGTTCGAATCCTGCCATCGTCACCTGAAAAAAAAGACTTGTTCTTTTTCACGGTCCCCACCTCCGCGAGGGTCTGACAAGCCCTCCGAGAGTATCATTTGTCTTGAAAAACTTCTCAAAGTGCCGTTCGGATTCGGCAAAAAATTGTAGGTCCCTTTGTATGTAAAAAGAAATTAACACACCAGCATACATTGTTGAGAAGTTGGCCCTGGTTCACCTTGAGCTGTTGCGCCACTCTATTTATTTTTTTTTATTTTTTATTTATTTTTATATTAACGTGGAGGCTTATGGGTAAAAAGTCCTTTGCTGTGTTCCTTGCTGTGGGGATTAATATAACTCAAATATCACCAAACTCGAACAACATAGCACAGAGTGATCTGTAATTCCACCAGATACTAGGAATATTATCCGTTCCTGACAATTAAAGGAAGCGAAGGAAATGATCGCCCAGCCCAACGTTTGACCTTGATCTTTTCTTGCTCCATCCTCCTCGCAGATCACTTACTTGTATTGTATCGCATTCCTCTCGCGTATCGGTGATGCTGAAAGCACATCCAGCGTTTACTCGTGTCATGTAGTGCAGCCGCCGTAGATATCCCTGAAATGTTTTAGTTTTAGTTTAAATTAATCCGCAGAAAGTCTGCCATAAATTCCTCTTGCACTCTCCTTGTAAATCCACCATTCGACAAGCCCTCTTTTGTAAGTTTCCATTTAGATTCTAAAATCTTGATGAGCTGCGCGAACTAATAAAGTTCTACCAGGGAGAACGGTTCTTTTCTCCTGTGGCGCTGTTCAAAGAGGAATTTTCGAAGGAGTTAGAGAACATCCCAGTAATACTTCGGACTATTTCGTTAATTTCCCATTCTGTGGTAAGCGGAAGAGTTCTCTCTTTGGGCAGAGAATTACAAAGTTTTTGGTTCCTTATTGAACAATTCCCAGTTTGCCCTTTTTGGGTTTTTAAAAACTTTCATAGCCTGAAAGCCTACCTTTTCTATTCACTGTAACGAATTTGTGTGGATATGCTAGACGGTTGAAGCAACGTAAAGAATCGAACAATACTTCGATTCTAGCCTGATAAAGCCTCCTTAGGCATTCCAATTTCGACATGCAAACTCATGATAACACTGGATGCAATAGAAAGAACAAATCTCAGATGGACAAGTGATACCTGTACAAGTGATAACTGGTACCTGTCTAGTAACGAAACTGATTTGGTCTAAGCTAGCTCATAAACGTTCTAGAAGTTTGATAACTCTTATTGTCCGATCTACAAGTGCTACAATCAGTGTCATTACAGGACACTGTCTGATAGGCAAGCACGCGCTAAGGCTTAGTGTATATTCTAACGACTTTTGCAGGAGCTGCTTGAATGAGAAGGAAGAAGAGACTACTCCTCTGAACATACCCTGCTCTCTCTAAGAAACTTAATCTTCACCTTGGAGCTTTCTTCTATAATGACATTTGTGATCTTAGTAACGGGTGATTTTTTAAGAGTTTGAGAACTTTTTTAAAAAAAAAACACAAAAAATTCGAAAAAAAATTAATGAAATATTTATTTGAATCGATAGTTTGAACCTTGCAATTTAATGTTTAAAGATAATTTCATGCAAATGTTGACCGCGGCTGCGTCTCAGGTAGCCCATCCGCTGAGTCCAATTTTGGCATACTCTTTCACACATATCGGCCGGTATCTCACGAATGAATGCATGGATGTTGGCTTCCAGTGCGTCAATCGAAGCGGGTTTGTCCCTATAGACATTAGCCTTGACATACCCCCACAAAAAATAATCTAATGGTGTCAAATCGCACGATCTAGGCGGCCAATTGAAATTTGGTCACATTCTTCCGAATAGACTGCTCAGAAGGTCGAGAATGCCGACCATAAAATGAAAGCAGTGCGCGATGAACATTTCGAACCGAGCACGAATTTTGATATTAAAATTCAATAATTTGCAAGCGTTGTTCATTTGTAAGACGATCCATGGTTAAATTGCAAACCAAACTGAAGCTGCTTGACAGTGACACAAGGTACTAAACACACGTCAGGTGTCAAAACCAGTGTTGCCAAAACCAAACCAGCTGAAAAATCACCCGTTACAACTGACCCAAAACGTTTCTTACGCTTCATTAGTAGCTCAAAATGATTCAACGAGTAGGCAATATTTCCAGATCCACGTGGTATCACAATGGACCTACATAGGTCTAAGTGAGTTGGTTTCTTCGGACCCGACAGCCACTTCAACCTAATCTAACCTAACCTACTGCTTATACGCCCTAAGACTCAAAAGCACCATGTCGAAGGCGACAATAAAGCTTTCGTGTCTAGCTGTTCCCATCTCTGGTAAAGAAAATTCCTCTCTTTTCTCAAATTATGAGTATTGATCTGAGTAAAAATCTTTGAGTACCGTACCATCCCACAGCTCTAGTCTATCCACAACACATTTGGCAAAGTCATTTGATGCCTGGTCCTTGCAATCGATGTAAATGAGGACGTTGGACTGTCTCGTTCTGCTTTATCTTGCGGCACTAGTACCTGTGTTTTCAGTTCTAAAGTCACACTTAAAGTAACAAGTTTTGAAGGCTTAAGTTATTAAATAATAGATAAGGATAGAGTACAGCTTCTAGACTGTCACTCTAGAAGCTGTAGTCAACTGAGTTCCTAGATAGTTTAATTCGGTCAAAAGACTTACATTTAACGTCCACTATTTCAGATTCTTATACGCCAGAGATCTGGGGCATAGAGAAACTGACGAGAAGATATTTTTCAAGTTTTGTAATTAGGTCCATCAAACTGTAAATTTCTGAAGACGAACAATGCTGTGTGCTAAAGTCAATGGTCATAATTATAAACAAAGCTATGTGCATTACTTTAGGATCAAGGGGCTCAGTATACAATAGGAGGCAATTAATTAAACATATTGTATGCGGGAAGGCCTTGAAAGATGAAAAAGAAAAGAACACCGAACAAGAAGACAAAGAAATATTTTTTCTAGAATATGTTTTGCTTACTAAAACATCCTGTCAGGTTACTATCGATCTTTACCTGGATCACAGACGCAAACCAGGATGGCGATCATATTTGGACTTATGCTTCCCAAACCTATTACGGATTTTGTTTTGCCCCCCTTCATAATCTATTAAGTATCTTGGAAATCATTGGAAACCAGCAGCCCGCCCACAAGTGAAACGATGTCGCCCGTTTCAGGACAGTGGTGTTTTGGTCCTTTTAATTTTTTTTTGTTACATCATAGCTGATCACAGCTGGGACTACTTAAATCCAATCAAGTGTATCGGAGGGTAATTTAATTATCTATTGCACAATTAGCCTATAGCTACCCCAATTTTGAATAATTTTCATTATTTAATTTTAGATAAAGTTTCCCGTAGTTGGTTTATTATTTGCCAATTGAATTGTAGAAAATTGCATTGTATTTCTAAAATATCAAATTTACATAAAATTTGCACTAATTTGCTGTTTGCTTTGACAAATAAATTGTTGCTGTTGGCACGATAAAAATAAATCATCCAGGCGTAAAGCCATGGTGAGTTTGGCAAGCTTTAGGCTTAACCACAACTAAGCAATTGGCTTAAATCGGTTTATGCATTATGGTCGAGAAGGTCCGTTGTACGAACAAGACTGCATAATTAGTGCATAGCTTAAATGCTGTCAAATAAATTACGAATGGCCGAAAAATTGTATCAGCACCTCATTTCCATTCATACCGATCCGATTTCTGTACAAAAGCAGCCACAGCTTCTGTAACCTTTTAAATCAATTTTGTTAGAACTGTGTTAAAGATGTAATAAAGTTGGTAAGTATCAACTCATTTTCAAGGTCTCTGCTGAAGGTGCAATCAATCAGTCAAAAAAAAACTTTCAACATGCTTTAACCACTGCTCACTTTAAAACTAACCTTACTTTTCAATTATATTTTTACCTTGGAAGAAATTCAATAAATTCTGCAAGTCATTCTCGAAAAGGCCATTAAAATGCGAAAACTAAAATTTTTTTACATGTGATAAAGTGAGAAGCCTGACAACATAAAGAACTCGTGTCTGAATCATTAAATCACGACACCCTGTATACCAGGTACCTTTCCGTATAAATTTTCTCCTTCTCGTACTTTGCCCACAGCTAGAACGTGAAAATAGGACATTCTAATCGGAAGGTCGTTGCATTGTTACCATCTGTGAGAAGTGGTGAAAGTTTGACACTCAAGAACTGTTGAACTTTTTTCATTAGATAATTGCATCTAAGGGAGTTAGAGTTTTTCACTTAGTTTTCGTACCCGACGAAAGTTGGTTTTTCTTAAGCAGGTGGTTGAGCGTGTCGTGTGTGTTAGTTGACACCAGATTGCACTTGTGTATTGGGGCTTTTGGTTCACTTTGCTTGTGGCAGAAAGTGTTTCAGTTTATTTTTTGTCTAGATATTTTTTTTTGCCCACAAGTCCCCTTGTTCAGAACGAAGTGCACGAAACAGAGTAGTTTTAAGTTGTTGAAGTATTAATCAGCGGATAGAGGTTAATTAGAACTCAATTGCAATCAAGATAGTTATTTAGTACAAGATTTAAAGCTTATATAATACAACTTTTTGTTGCACTAAATACAACTTTTCCCCTCTTTTGGATGACGCTACAGTTCGGTGCTACACACAGAAACCTTAACTGCTTCAGAGCATGGTTATCATTATTATCACATTGCTTGTGCGTGCCACTTTTGGTAAGATTGTCTTTTGCTGGCTTGTCCCTGTGAGTTCGATGTGAAGGGAAGAACGTGGGACAACCAAGAACAGTTTTTCGTCATTATCGTCAATAACGAGTTTCAGGTCCTTCGGGAAAAAATTTGGAAATTTTTTCAAGTTTGAATTTATTTAAAGTTGGAAATTTTTGAAAGTTTGTAAATTTTCCACGATCTTCAGACAACAGCTGTTTATTGCTTTTATATGAAAAACACTTGAATCTCATTTGTCAACGTATTTATTCCTTTTTATTAAACTGTAGCACGCGTTTGCTTGCCAGATGATGGACAAGAAAGATACAAATGTTTTTCTTACTCCACGCAAACACCAAAGTGATTAGAGCAATGATTTCAGAATTCCAAGCAAAAAATAGGAAGAATTTTTGGGGAAGCAAAAAAGGTTTGTGAGGCAGTATTTTTTTCACCCAAAAACACTCATTTTTTTGTACAGGCGGTGGGTGGAGTTTGCTTGTTTGTGAATTGCCTTCAATCAGTGTCCCTCTTCCCTAAGATATCGCAGATATTTTTTTGAGAATTCATCCGCTGCAGGATCTCCTTCTGAGGCTTAAAAAAAATTCTTTTGATTACCTTCAAGCCCCCTGAATGGAATCTTCAAGCCACTTAAGAATAGCCTTAACGGTAGCTATACTGTCATAAAATATAAATATAGAGTAGCGCAACAGCTCGAGGTGAACCAGGGCCAACTTCTCAACAATGTATGCTGGTGTGTTCATTTCTTTTACATACAAGGGGACCTACAATTTTTTGCCGAATCCGAACGGCACTTTGAGAAGTTTTTCAAGACAAATGATACTCTCGGAGGGCTTGTCAGACCCTCGCGGAGGTGGGGACCGTGAAAAAGAACAAGTCTTTTTTTTTCAGGTGACGATGGCAGGATTCGAACCCAGACCTCCGGCGTAGTAAGCACACACACTAAACACTACGCCACAGCACCCCACTACTGTCATAAAAGCCGACATAATTAAATCCACCGGAAGAAATAGTCTTGCTGTAACAACCGATCCTGTTCGCAGCGTGAGCTCATGTTGGGGCCATCTTTAGCCCCCCCCCCACTTTAAGAGATGAACCTCAAGACTTAAATCAATAAGCGTCTGCCACAAATTGTGCGCCTGGCGTTCATCTCCAAAAGTGCGGCGGTATTTAAAATGGGAAAAGAAGTCATCATCATCATCATTTTCGGTGACCGCTTATCCCTAGAAGGGTCGCGGAGCGAAGGTAGGCTTAAGGGTCTCTCCATCGCTCCCGATCCCCCGCCACCACCTTAAGAGATACAGGCGCAATCCACAGACGGGTCTCGGCGATGTTCTTTGCCTGATCTCATCTCCTGTTTTTTGGCCTACCAGGCGGGAGACCCGCTCGAATCTCGGCTAAGGTGGCTATGGTTTCAGCCCATATGTGCTAAAAAACCCACTATCTTCGGAAGCAGGCCCTACAAATTCTTGAGAGAACCTATCATTGCTTATAAATCCTTTTGGAAAAGGGAGATCTAAAGCGGCCACCACCACCTATATCGAACATGTCTCGAGAAAGCTGTCTGCCAGTACCAAACCAGAACTCACTGAAAATTATTAGCCTTGAAAAAAAGGGAAAAATGAAGCTATAAGATTGCTGATCTTGAAGATGGAGCTATAAGATTGCTGAAAAAGGAGCGACTCTTTCATGACCTAAAAAAGGCGGCTTTCATGACCTCTGCGAAAAGAAAACGCGGCTATAAAAAAATCTCGTGTAACGGGAGATTGTGAAGCAACGAAAGAGTGTGTAGTACTGAACTGGAGAAACTTGGTGGAGGTACTTCCACGTGATACCGATTCGGATTTAAGGAAACGGTTTAACAGGAAGCGTACGGCAGTTTCTTCTCCAGTTTCTTCTCCAGTTTCTTCTCCAGTTTCTTCTCCAGTTTCTTCTTCAGCAGATAAGCCCTGTGATTCAAGCAAAGCTTAACCAGAAGCAAAAATCCGTCCAGCACCCACAATACAAAGTCGGAATAGCAGACTTCGGGAGATTGCGGAACCTTCTACCAAACACGGTGCAAACTCTTAACCCTAGAAAGGTAGAAAGGTAACCTTCGTCTTCGATTCGACGAACATCAATTTTATTTATATTTTCATTTCTCATTTTACTCCACTTTTCGACTGCCATATTAAAACCTGAAATAAAAAACAGAAATTATTTTACTTTGTAGGAATTAGGTAATAACTTTTCTTTAGCATCGCAGTTCAATATCACTTCACCGATTCAACTAATGGTTACCTGCAACGCACTAAAAACTATGGTTACCTTTCTAGGGTTAAGCCAAAGACCAAGTACGAGTCAACTCTTAAGTCAAAACCGATCAAAAGAACGAGATTGAAAAATGAGGCGACGACAAACGCTGCGAAAGCTCAACAAAAGGCCATTAAAGCCAGTTCAAGTGCAGCGCCACTCGTTGAACCGAAATCTTACGTACAGTTTAAGTCAGACGAATGCACGGGAAGATCATCGCCCTCGATAGATGCAGTGTCCCATATCCTTGCTTAGAAATAATATACTGATATTTGCCTGATTCCAGAAACTCACCTTAAAAAGGGGTCTGGACCCAAAATAAAAGGTTACCATGACTATCACGCACATCAACCTTCGCAAACTTCAATATGAGGATCCTCCCTATCAAAAACTACGATCATTACGACGAATTCAGACCACTCGGAAGAAATCTTAAAGATGGGCGGAAGTCTAGCGAAAATATAAAGAACACCTAGATTAGCTGACAAAAAACACGATTCGGGACGCTTTCAGAAAGGACTGTTAAAGAAGGATGTTGGCTTGAATGTGCATTGAGGGTCGGTTTCTTAGTACTGGGTTAAGCCAGCTGGGTTATAGCAAGATCAATTAGTCCCGGAGCAAAACTGATCTAGAGTTAATCCGGCGAACAGTCTGTCAGTGTAGAACTAGCTCCGTCAGTAAAGATGTCCAAATATTCGACTCTCGAAATTATTGACTCTCCAGCTCTCTCTTCACATATAACGGGTGATTTTTTAAGAGGTTGAGAACTTTGTTAGTAAAGAATTTTGATAGTAAAATTCAATAATTTGCAAGCGTTGTTCATTTGTAAGACGATCCATGGTTAAATTGCAAACCAAACTGAAGCTGTTTGACAGTGACACAAGGTACTAAACACACGTCAGCTGTCAAAACCAGTGTTGCCAAAACCAAACCAGCTAAAAAATCACCCTTTAAAAACACAGGAAAAGAAGTTCGTGTCATTTTCATATTTCATTTACCACAGAAATTTTCAAAAGCACTTTTCTTTCACATACAAAAAACATTCAACATCCCGAATTTACTCTGCTGAAAAGTATGAACTTCTATACTTTTCAGCAGAGTAAATTCGGGACTAACTCGCACCAAATTTTGGCAATTTTCGCCGAGATTAATACCGGATCAATATTCACTGAAAAATTCAATTCTAGGGTTAATGTCAAGTTAACTCGGAAACTCGGATGATCTCGCACTGAAAAATTGGCCGTGAGAACTCCATTCGATTTAGAAGACGCAGTTGATAAATTCATTAAAGCAACGCAGAGTAATGCTTTGGGATAGAAAATGAGGTACAAATTTGACGTTTCTGACGAAAGTCTTAAAGCTTTTGGGGTCAGTGTCACTGTTGTGTGTACCGCGCTTATTCAGTTGAAGTAGTAGCTTACTTGAGCTACTTCTGTCGTGGCGTTACCGATGGAATCAGCTTTTTTAATTTATAAAGTTAAGGCATTAAGATTTATTCCTTTAGCTTAAGCAAGGTCTTAAAAACATGGTGATTTTTTATTATTCTAAAATATTGAGAGACCAGTAGGTAGCTACCTACCTACTTTTCATAGATAGCAATAGTCTGACGCTCTTGTAAGAAAAATCAGATTGAAACTTTTGCCACAATTTACCCCAAACCCTTGCTTCAAAGTAGCAAAAAAAATGACATTGCCCTTAACAAAACAAAAAAAGTGGTGCTTTAGAGATCGAAGAGAAACCAAAGACTAAGTTGAGAAAAAAATTACTTAAAAACTCTCTTGGACTTTAAAAGGATTAAGGCAAAGCTGAACATCTTCAGAAGCGGAAACCGGGAAAGACTTATAAACTGAAAAAAATATAATACTTCCGTAACTGCATTTATGTTTCCGAAAAAAGTTAGCTAAGAAGTTTTAAGTCTTTTAAGTCCCTTAGCCAACTGCAATAGAAGTAGAGCCATTTATACAAAGCGATGAGAAACTCTGAGGACATAACTATGATGGAAACATTTTGCCTGCGGCCAAACTTGGCAGAGCAGAACTGTTTTTGTAATGAATGCGAGTGAAAAAAAGTACCCACACGATGGCAATGTAAAAAGTCTAAAAATTCAAGGAGATAGCAACCTAATTAATGAAGTCGGTTTTATCGTAGTACATGAAACAGTCAACTAAAAAGGACATCAAGACTTTTTTTAAAGGACAAGTGTTGCAATACTGTATGAAGTCGTTTTAGGAAGATATTTTTTATTTGAATGCATCAAAATACAATTTACTTTTCTCTGATTCTTCATACTCATGAGTTGGCCTAGAAAAAAGAATTTATTTTTATTCTAGTTTCATAATAGCAAGTGATCAATAAAGCTTTGGTAGATCTTTTTCTTAACCGGCTCACTTTTTCGTCACTATTTGTGGCTATACATTGTGTTGTGGTATTCACTTCCAACAGTCCCATACGAAAGCTACGCACCTCAAGGACGATTTGTTTTTAAGTGGAATTCAATACTGAATGAGTGCGTGACTCTTTAGTGTTTTCAAGTTGCACCAATATCGATTTGCCATTCTTTTATTCTATTCCTATTCAAATCATATTCGTTGTCGTAAAATGTTTAAGGACCTATATGAGGATGTGTTATAGCACCATATGCTCATTAAAACGAAAATTGTTTGAATACACAAACCACATCCTTTTGAAAGGAATATGAATACACAAACAAAAAGAAAAAAAAATCAAACGAACGCGAAATGCAAGGAGCCTTGGAAACTACGTCATCTGTATATAACTGTATGCTTCCATCGACGAAAAAGGACGGTTGGAAAACTCAGCCTACACCTTGCTGGGTGTGGTACAGTAGACTAAGGACATGCATGCCCTGACAAAAAAAAAAATAACATAAAGGTTCCGAAAAGAATTTTAGACGTCGAGACGTATGAAAACTTGAGGGATGGAAGCATGACTGCTTTTCAAAGAAATCTTAAAAAAGAGATTCTAAAAAATAGTTGTACAAATAAAAGAAATATGAATACGAATAAGCGCGGTAGTCCCTTTGTAGTCCACTTCGTTATATGATAGTAACCAATTCTCTCTATTCTTGTCTTTATTTAAATTTTTAACAGTACAAGAACTCCGCCAATCATTTTAAGATTCAAAGCTCACAAGATAGATACGCTGTGCTTGCCTTTGCTGCGACCGAGGCAAAAAAAAAACTGCTACCCATCTGCGTCTCCACGATCTTTTAATCGAGCCTATTACACAGCGCTCTAGTTCTGAGGCGAAAAAATCACCAAAAAACACACCAAATCCGAAATTTCTAAATTCCTTCTAGAAATCAGCAAATATAAAAAGTTTTTCATTTGTTGAAAGCTCCGAGCACCTTTGTGTGCTCTCGCTGCTGCTGCCGATGCTGCAAATTGCTAGCGGCGGCAATTTATAATCCAAACCGGATCAATACTTGGGCCTGCTCCATTCTCCATGTAACTAAAACCCCGCATATCAGTCTTGCCATCGTCCTCATTGGACAAGAAATCGTCCAATATGGCAGAACTGCTAAAAAGCTTCGATAAAATTTTAATGACACTCTAACGTGTAATGACCGAAAAAATATTTGTATCGGGTAACGCTGAAGAGGTATTCAGTTGCTCTTGCCCAATATTTACCCCACTAACTATAAGGAAAATGCTGAAAATAACGCGCTAATTATGCCAAAGAACGGTTCGCTCTGATCCGAACAAACTACTCTTGTCCAACCTCGGAACGCAAGTTTTTATTCCTTAATGCTGTCGCTGCCGTTGCCAGCCAGTGAAACTCCCTGGCTACTGAAGTTTGGGGAGGGACATATGCAAGCTTTTTTAACCCTCATTAAGGGCATAGATAAAAAAAATGTTTTTCAATCATACATATTCATAAAAGTTACTTATCGTTCGTCCGTATTTAGACAATTTTAGGCCTTAAATTTTAAGTTAAAGAACTGAAAGTTGGTGAGTGAGCTGAAAATCCAGTCTTTCAGATCAAGTTTGAAAATTAGTTGAACCCATCCGCTGACTACAGGGCTGTATGTGCGACCATCTCTAGTTTTAAAAAACACTTTTTTCAATTTTTAGCTGTTACAATAGGGCTAACGCACTAATTTAGAAATAATATACTGATATTTGCCTGATTTCAGAAACTCACCTTAAAAAGGGGTCTGGATCCAAAATAAAAGGTTACCATGACTATCACGTACATCAACCTTCGCAAACTTCAATATGAGGATCCTCCCTATCAAAAACTACGATCATTACGACGAATTCAGACTACTCGGAAGAAATCCTAAAGATGGGCGGAAGTCTGAAAATATAAAGAACTCCTAGATTAGCTGACAAAAACACGAATCGGGGCGCTTTCAGAAAGGACTGTAAGAGAAGGATGTTGGCTTGAATGTGCCATTGAGGGTCGATTTTTCAGTGCTGGGTTATAGCAAGATCAATCAATCCCGAAGCAAAACGAATCTAGAGTTAACCCGGCGAACAGTCGGTCAGTGTAGAAGTAACTCCGTCAAAGTTGTCCAAATATTCGACTCTCGAAATTATTGACTCTCCATCTCTCTCCTCACATATAAAAACACAGAAAAAGAAGTTCAAGTCATTTTCAGATGTCATTTATCACAGAAATTTGCAAAGCCACTTTTCTTTCACATAGAAAAAACACTCAAAGAAGTTCATAAGGTTCAGCAGAGTTAATTCATGACTAACTCACCAAATTGTGCAAGTTTAACCGAGATTGATACCGGATCAATATTCACTGAAAAATTCAATTCCAGGGCTAATGACAATTTGCATTGAAAAATTGGCCCTGAGAACTCCATTCGATAGGAGTTGATAAATTCATTGAAAATTAGTTGAACCCATCCGCTGACTACACGGCTGTATGTGCGACCATCTTTAGTTTTAAAAAATACTTTTTTCAATTTTTAGCTGTTACAATAGGGCTAACGCACTAATTTTTGGTATGTGACATTGCATTGTAGTCTTTGAGGTAGCAGAAAAAGTTTGGCCTTTACCACGCCTACTTTTTAAGGAATTTTATCTTTAAATTTCTCTTTTTCAAAAAATATATGTGAAACTTAACAAAAAAATTACATTACAAGAGTCGTAGATATTGCCATATTTTAACTTTTTTAGTGTAATATTCTTCCACCAATTTTTGTGGGCGTGGCCTTGCAAAAAAGTGATTTTTTTTTTGTTGAAAAGGCGGAGTTTTAGTACGAAATGTATGCAACCACCTTATGTAAGGCATTAACTAGTTATATTTTTAAATCCCGTCCAATTTTTGGAGGCGTGATAGTCTCCCTTTTTGGTAGGGCAGGGTAGTTTGCAATCCGTCGCAGACGAACTGAAGTTTTAACATACGTACGTGTTTTTTTTTTAAAGAAAAGATATATTCTTGTGACCTTTTTTCTAAATTTGTAATTTCAAATCCATAAAACAACTATTTTGAAATTTTTTTCCGTTATCGTTAGACTTTTTTTTATCACCGATATAATCACCGTAGACCCTTAAGACCTTTTAGAGATATGATCGAGACCGACAGGTGAAACGATTAAGCCGTGTCCGCCCGTCTGACGGTGTGAAGGTTAAAGGTCTTCAAAATCAAGCTAGAAAGTTGAAACTTGGTACACGGCTTGGATCTTCTGCTGCACAGACAAAGTGTGAAATTTGGCTTAATCCGGCTATGCCCACTACTGGCTGCAATGTGAGACAATCTCTATTTAACATTTTCTTTCAAAATGCCTTTTGGTGAAGTTTGACAAGTCGTAGGAACTTAAATTTTGGTACTGAGCAATATTGATCCAAGACCTTTAACAAGGCAAAAATTGGACTGTCCATAATATCGACCATGCTCACTTTTAACAAATTGGATCTTTAAAAACCCGCTTACGCGGAAAGTTGACTCCAATTCGAAAAAAAAATTATGACAAATATTAAAGATATTAATATTTGCGAAGTTTGGTTCAAACAAAGTTTTGAACGCACTTTTAGGGGGCGTTTTTTAATTAATATAATTTTCGGCTTTAACGCATTTTGGGAATCTAACGAAATAGTAATTAATTGATTTTAATTTTTAGCTCAGACCCACTTTTGTGGGCGTGGCCTATACAAATAATATATTAATTCGGAACAAAAAATTTTGAGATTTGGTGTTACACGGTGGTGTTACTCACTTGTTTTTTTATACCACATTCCATAGGATAGGAGGTATATTAAGTTTGTCACATAGCTTGTAACACGGTGAAATAATAATGGTAGACCCCCAAGACCTTAATTGCATTATGATCGAGACCGAATTCTGAATCGAATGAGCCATATCCGTCCGTCCGTCCGTCTGTCCGTCTGTATGCCACATGTTTTTAGGCCTTAAATTTTGAGCTAGGGTGCTGAAACTTTGTACGTTAGGTCCACGTCATGCGAAGCAGTACACGTGTAAACATTTTTGAAATCCGCCTAAAGACACGCCACAATCGGTCTGAATGTGCAACTACCTCCAGAGTTTTCAAAACTGTAAGACGTTCTAAAAGGCTAAAATTTGACATTTAGCATCTCCTAATAAATGTAAGACACAAAAAAGAAAAATTAAATCGGTAAACCTCCTCTAGTGGGCGTGGCATCTATTTTAAGGTTAAATTTTCAAATGTAGTTTACTCAATATTTTTGCTCAAAATTAAAAAAAAATTGCCTAATATTTTATGTAGAAAACGCTTAGTTCTACATTTTGTTCATACAAGACTTTGGGCCACGCTCATATTTGGAGGCAGAATTGAATAAAAACCTAGAATTTGCCTGAAAAACTTAATTTTGACTAGCCTTGAGCCTAATTTAGGAAAGCATGAAACAAGAAAAGTAGTAGGTTAGGTAGACGAGACTTCAGTCCAGATTTCGTTCATATATTTCATATTTCATATATTTCGTTAATAAGTTTTTAGCCACGCCCCCTTTTAAGGGTCGGTTTTTCAAAAATATTGAATTTGAACCAAAAAATTGCATTTTTACGTACATTTAAGTGTAACTTTGATATATCTGTGGTTTCTAATTAGGAGCGGTTGGACCACACCCCTTTTCGAAGTTTGCATTACTTATAAAATATCAAAAAATAACTATGTCATCGGCATTTTACAATGTGAGGATGATACAATGATAGGATGGGGTACTCAACGGTCCGTTTTACGGACTGTAACTTCTGCGTACACACTGTACCACTTACTCACTGGTTTTTAATTCTAAGGGCACCGACTTTTGCGTAAACAATTAAACAGGCTCCTTTTTTAATTTGTTTTTTAAAAGGGCTTAGAAGAACTTAGGTTGGGAACGACAAATTTAAATTTTTTTAACGCAGCTTGTTTTTTGTCAGATTTGTGCTTTACCAAATCTGCACAAGATTGCTCTTACCGTTAAGATACTAGAAGATTTTTATATTTTTTGAAAATCCTTTCATTTTTCTGAGTTAATTTCAGAAGTTTCTTAACCTTTAATATTCGCAATAGTTTTTCTAGCAATCTTGGATAATTTCTAACAGTTTTTTTTTATTTTTTTTCATATGATTTCTCTTAATAACACCGGAGATAAGTCTGGGGCCACACAAGTTTTTTCATGCATTTTTGTTAATTTTTAATACAGTATTAAACTTTTTCAGAAAAATTCGACTTAAGAAGTTGGTTGACTTTGAGTTCCTTGATACCTCTTCTTTGTCTTGGCCTTAATATGGCCTAAATCACGTTTAAAAACGTCGTCAATTTTTAACTCTTCATTTCTCAAAAACCTTTAAGTATTTAAAGAAAAAATGATTTTTTAATAAAAGTCAGTACTTTGTAGACCTGAATTTCGTTTTCCTTATTTTTACCTTCTTAACTTCTAAGAAAAGAAGAACTTAGAACTATAGTTTATTATAATATAATATGCTATAATATTAATATATTATACTATAATATTGGAACTATAATTTAACCATTATTTTGTGATTCAAAAAAATTTTGATCGTTTGGTTCTCTAGCACAGTTTTAAAGCACACCAAATTTTGTATTTCTACGACTTAATGTTTAGAAGTTCCAATGCGATTGAACACGAGATAAAGAGATGGAAGAGATACTTTTTCCATTATTGGACGGATCGCTGAAATTGCTCTTTAAAGAGGTTCCACGACCACGGTGTGCCCACTTGTTCACTTTGGATATTCAACAATCAGGAGGCAATACTAAAAGTCAAATTTCAGCCTTTTACGACGTTCCTTTTTAAGAGAACTGTAGGTAGTTGCACATTTCGCACAATTGTTGACGCTTCTGGGGGCGGATATGAAGAATTTTAGCAATTGCATGGCTTTGAATGTGAAAAAGTTCATGTACAAAATTTCAGCTCTCTTACTAAAAATGTAAGGCCTACAAATTGGCCAGAATTTTTGGTGTTTGAGAGCGCTCATGATATGTTCGGGTTTATACTAAAATTTGAGAAATTATTCAAGGTCAATAAAACATCAGATGAGAGATGAACACACCAATCTTCAGTCCGATATGGATATTGTTTTGGACTCAATAAGAGATTATAGGTGAAATGTAGGTCCCCCATATATGACATCAGCAAAGGCTGGGCCTAATCATTTGCAAAAAAAAAAGAAATGTTAAGTCTTATCCTTTTTGCCTGTTCCGTATACTCCCTCTTTTTGGCTTAGTAGGTCCAGTCCAGGCAAAGCAAATTGGTACGAGTTTGCTACGTAGAAGTAACATTCAAGCTAGAGCTTCACATAGTAGCCAAGATCGGTACCAACTAGTTAGAGGATTACGTTTGAAGCCTCTTTAAAATCCATCCTAATCGAAAACCTAGCTTAAAGAAACCTAGGTTTTCGATTAGGATGGATTCAATATGCATCAATATGATGTGGTCAAAATCCCCGTAGTGATACGAGAAATGCCAAAAAAGCATTTTAACTCCGAAATAACCCTCTGGCATGTAACTATGCTGTAACTACTCTCTGGTGTGAATACAAACGTTTGCATTCGTTATGGCAGCACAAATATTCTCCTATTCTTACGAAGGATAAATAAAATCTTTTTTTTTGCAATATAGAGTCAGAAATAAATATTGTACTCACCAATTGAATACAAACCAGAATGAGTAAATAGAATGACCAACTGCGATGCCCCTATTTTCAATATCCCCTTTTCAATGCTTGAGATGCAAAACGATATCACTTCTCATTCAAGCCAACTCCCATACATGTCCCGATTGTTACGATCGATAAAATTTCTGAGGCTAAAAGGGTCACAAATAAATCTCGTTTATTCATTTATCTTAAGCCATGCAAATTTAATGGTATGTAGGATGAAGGTACTTTATCCGCTCTTAAGGCCAACCGGATATGGGCACTCCTGCACAGTATTCCACTATGCTTTCATACAACGTTAACCCTAGGGCGCTTTAAGAGGAAACCTCTACGCTATTGTAATTTTCTTGTCGATAGGGCACCTGGACTCTTTACATTATGTGAAACATACGAAAAGATTAGACTTGCCATTAGTCCCTTTCAATTGCCTTAGCATGGGGATGTGAAATTCCTAATGCGATAGATTATTCAAGCAAAACAAAAAACAAACGGGCTAACAATGTGACTTATTCCTTTTCACTTAGATGGTCCTTGAAACAAAAAAACAGCTTTCACTTACATTTCACAAAATAGCATTTCGTTTGTGCTGCATGCAAACTAAGCTGTTATGGTGATTTCAATAATTCTAAGGACTATTTAGAATTTTGTATACACAAAAATAAATCTGCAAATTTTTATACATCTGTTGTTATTGTTAGCATTCTTAGTCAGCAGATGTCTGTTACCACGAAACGCATTTATATTACTCTCTTTCAACTTAAGACGTTTTGGTATTACATTCTGATGTGTAATCGATAAAAAAAATACAAGAAAAAAGTTTTGACTGCTGAAAAATGTTCATACATTATTTAATCTTCAATGCAGGATCTCCCGCTGGTCTTATTTTGAAACACCAGGGGGAAGTTTCTGACTGCATCTTCATTGTGTCGTGACATCTGCATTAAATCTATAAAGGACAGTGCAATTTCTAAGAAAAGCTTTTTTAATAAATTCGTAATCCATCGAAACTTTGTTAGAAACTTACTTTGGTAATAAATTTTACAACCACAAGAGTAAGGATGTATGGTGAATGAGTTTTAAAAGTTCTTGCCTATAAGAATTTCAATATCGTTACGACTTTGCATGAAATTACTTCAACTTATTCGAACCAAATGGAATTATTAAAACTAGTTTTTTAGCTTGTTAGTTGTTACCTTTGGACGGTAGGACCTGGATAATTTTAAAATTTAGTTTGTTATAACTAAAGGTCGACTTTGGTCTAATGGAGGTGTACGCACCCAACCTAGAGTCAGAGTATCCGGCCCTCTTGAACGAAGTTGATGCTGCGCTGGATAGAGTGACAGAAATGGACTTCTTCCTGATGGGTGTTTTTAATGCTCATGTGGGTACGGACGATAGTTCTTGGAGAAGTGTGATTGGGAGCGAACTCGTTGGAGTTTTGCTGTGCTTATGGCTTGTCTATCATGAACACCTTTTTCCCCCACAAAAACATTCACAAAAACACTTGATAACGGCACAGTTTAAACCAGAGATCTTTGATTGATTCCTTTGTGGTACCATCGTGTCTTCAAAAAATGATTTGAGAGGAGCTGAGCTGATCACCACCTAGTGTTGTGCAAATTGCGGTTTAGCGACAGTATTCCTTTGCCACCCAGGCGAAATCCAAGACGGGTGACCCGCATACGGTGGGAAAGGTCACACAATGCTGAATCTGATTGCAGGGAGCGATTTTCACGTCACGTTTCAGGGAACTTTGAACAAATTCCAACTGGCTTTTTAAATGTAGAGGAAGAGGATGAATGGCAGCTGTTATCATCGGCAGTCGTTGCCTCTGCAAGAAATGTTTGTGGAGTGAAGCGGCTTGGTGTGGCGGCTGGTGGTGAGAAAAGAACTGCGTGGTTTAAGATTCCTGGAGTTCAAGAAGCCTTCAGAGAGAAGAAGAGAGCCTTTATTGTGTGAAATCAGTGTAGGAACTCCATTTCTCGAGCCCGGTACACTGATGCACGAAGAACTTCCGATATGGCGGCCAGAACAGCCAAAGAACAGGCATGGAAAAAGTTCGGCTAGAGGTTGGAGCACGATTACAGATCTGCAAACAAGACATTTTGGCAGACTGTTCGTGGGGTGCCGTGGCGTAGTGTTTAGTGTGTTTGCTTAATATGCCGGAGGTCTTGGTTCGAATCCTGCCATCGTCATCTGAAAAAAAAAGACTTGCTCTTTTTCACGGCCCCCACCTCCGTGAGGGTCTGACAAGCCCTCCGAGAGTATCATTTGTCTTGAAAAACTTCTCAAAGTGCCGTTCGGATTCGGCAAAAAATTGTAGGTCCCCTTGTATGTAAAGAAATTGACACACCAGCATACATTGTTGAACACCTCGAGCTGTTGTGCTACTCTATTTATTTATTTATTCGCCGGCTCAGAGGAAGGATGTTGAATATCGTTCAAGGGGTAAGATCCAAAAATTGTACACGGAGCACTTTTGGAGCTGCTCAATCCCCAACAGGGCACTGAAGATGGCAATCCCATTGCTGAAGAGATTAGGGCGGAGAATAGTCCTACAGTACATAAATTCACTGCCACAATTAAATCGCTAAAAGTGGGTAAGTCTGCTGGCGTTGAAGAAATCCGGCCTGAAATGCTCACGGCAATGAGTAACGAAGGTGTTAAATAGCTAAGACGTGTCATAAAGGTGGTCTGGAAAAGCATGTAAGCACCTAGCGACTGGCAAACAGGAGTTATAGTGCACATTTTCAAAAAAGGGAACAGGAGAGATTGCTCTAACTATAGAGGTATATCTCTCTTAAGTCTTCCGCGAAAAGTATTCACAAAGATGTTGGAAGCGCGTTCCAGAGGCTGTAATCGAGCCTTTGTTGCGAGAAGAGCAAAGCGGCTTTCGGCCTGGCAGAAGCACAACCGACTAGCTTTTTACTCTGAAAATTGTTTTTGAGAAGGCCTGGGAATATGCCAAACCGTTCTACGCGTGTAGATTTGGCAAAGGCCTATGACCGGTTTGTCGGGATAAACTCTGGAGAGTTTTGCAAGACTATGCACTGAGTGGGTTTCTAAAGTAACAGTAAGTTTACGCTTTCATAGTGCTTATCGCGTTGAGTAGGTTCCTATTCAGTACCGACTAAAACCCTCAGTTCGTGCGGCTTCACCCTACGTCGCTAGGTCGAAGGATCTTGTTCTTTGTAGTCGTCAGCGTTGCTCGCTGTTTCACTCGTTAAAACTACGGATCGTTTTATCGCTGCAATGAATATGAAGACGAGCACTTAGCTTTCGAGTAAATCTTGTTACTTCTTCGCTCATAGTAGCTATTGCTAAATCTCTGTGAATATCACAATTCCTTATATACCATGGAGCATTCACAACTGCCCTAAGTGTCTTGTTTTAGAAAGTCTGCAACATGGACATGTTTCTCGGCTGGACTGCCCCAAAGATGTATTCCGTATGTCAGAGGTACATTTTTCACCTTTCTGTGCGTAAAATTGACATGCGTTGACTTGTTCTCGTTAAGAACGATTCTACTTATCTTCGTCCACCAATTTTCTCCAAAGCTCGTTGATGGCTTCTCGTTGGTGACTCAACTGTGTAGAGCAGAAACAAGGTCGGAAAGAAAACGTTTCCCTGGGGTACGCCAGCTCGAAATTGCTTGAAACTCGAGTTTTCAGTGCCACATCTAACACGAAAGAGTCTGCTTTCAAGATAGTTTTTCAATATTCTATGCGTAACTTCTGCCAAGCTTTGCTGTAGCTTATACTTTAAGCCCTCGTACCACACCTTGTCGAAGGCCTGCGATACGACGAGAAAAGCACTACAATATATCTTTTTGCATGATAAGGCAAAAGGCTAAGGCTTTTTCAATTTCATGCGTTATTCTGTAAGCTTGATCTATTGTTGAATGATAAGTTTTAAGGCCGAATTGATGATCCGGGATTAAGCGTCTTTCTGCAATTATAGGTTGTAATGGCTTCAGCAGAAGTTTCTCAAAGACCTTCGATATTATCGGCAGAAGCGATATGCGCCTATAAGATTTTTTGTCATTTGAACATTTTGTCGATTTTGGCGCCATAATGACTTTAGCAATTTCCTAGTGTCTTGGAACGTACAAGAATCTGCCTTTTTCGGTAGTTCTTTCAAGATTTTGCCAGGGATCAGCTCGTATCCTGGGGTCTTATTATAATATCCGACATAGGGTATATTAACTTTAATGCATAGTTTGTAACACATTAAAGTAGTCACCGTAGTCCCTTAAGACCTTTTAGAAGTATGATCGAGACCTACAGGTGAATTGTTTTGAGGTCACTAAAATTCAGCTAGGAAACTGAAATTTGCAGTGTTGCTTGGTTCTCATTTGTACAGACAAAGTATGAAAATTGAGAAGATATTAGAGTTTAAAATTGAAAAATTGAGCCTTAAACTATGTTTCCACCGGCGAGGATTAATAATAAATTCCAAAGTTGTTCCACCAAACAAATGAAAGTTTGATTTGACATGAGAACTCTTTTTCTATCATTTTGGCTGTCATAAGAGAGCGGCGATGTCATTTTACAGAAGCGAAAAAAGATATTCGTTGTAAACAACCCAATAGAAATTATCCTGCAAAAATCTGTCATAATAGGGACAGTTTCAGTGTAGTTTTTCGAATCTCAAACTGTTGAAAAGGTGTTCGAAAAGGGTTAAAAGTGGTTCGTGAAAAGTGTGTGTGAGACTTATGAGGGATTTATTTTTCGCTTGCCGAGAGGATTTAATTTTGTATGGTTGATCACGTAATTTGTAGAGGATTTAATGAAGATTTATATTAATCCCGGATAAGTGCCCGGTGGAAACATGGTATAACAATGATCCCTGAAGAGCAGCTTACGAAAAAGGGAAGTTATGAGTATGATTGCTCAGATTAATAAAAAAAAGTGAATAAGTGCTACAGTGTGTATGCAGAAGTTACAGTCCGTAAAACGGACCATTGAATTCCCCCTCCTATCCAAATTGTAAAATGCTGATGGCATAGTTATTTTTTGACATTTTATAAGTAATGCAAACTTCGAAAAGGGGCGTCGTCCAACCGCTCCTAATTACAAACTCTTAATTACTTGTAAAGAAGCCTGTCGTACAACAGGAACAACGCAGCATACATCTATAAAAAATTGCCCTGGTCCCAACCCAACCCCACGCGAGCCGATGAGATACCAAGGACTCTCGCGGTGAGATACCAAGTCACATAATTTGGACCTGCAAATAGCGCTTTGAATACCTATGCACATAGCACTTAATTAAGGGGGAACTTTATATTTTTTTACTTTTACCTTTTTACTTTTAACTTAAAATTATATGCTTCACCTTTATGAAAGAAGCTCCATTATCGGTATTATAAAGTAGAAGAATATAATTAATCGGTACTACCAGGCCAGGAACTCCAATGAACCTAAGTAATACTTTAATGAGCCCAAAGATTTCTGGAGGAAGTGGGCAGGATCTTCAGGGATCCTTTATAAAGAGGAAGCATATCATTTTCTGGTTCTACCAGACCATGAACTTCAATGAACCCAACGAATTCTGGAGGAAGTGGGCAGGCGCTGGAGAGATCCTTTATAAACGGGAAGCATATCATTTTTCGGAACTACCAGGCCAGGATCTCCAATGAACCCAATTAATACTGTAATGAGCCCAAAGAATTTTGGAGGAAATGGATAGGAGCTGGAGAGATCCTTCTTAAACGGGAAGCATATCATTTTTCGGTTGTGCCAGGCCAGGAACTCCTATATACCCAAGAAATACTAAAATGAGCCCAAAGAATTCTGGAGGAAGTGGACAAAATCTGGAGGGATCCTTTACAAAGGGGAAGCATATCATTTTTCGGCACTACCATGCCAGGAACTCCAATGAACCCAAGTAATACTGCATTGAGCCAATGGAATTCTGGAGGAGGTGGGCAGGAGATCAAGGGATCGTTTGTAAGGGGGAAGCATATCATTTTTTCGATCTACCCGGCAGAAACTCCAATGAACCCAAGGAAATAAAAACATCGCAGAATTTATTTTAAAAAAAAATTGCTTTTGCCCCTCGACGCGATTTGAACTTCGAAACAACGGAACACTCTCCCACTGATCTACCGAGTCACACGACTTGAACTTGTCAATTCGTGACTGTACGTGACATACTTACGCACATAGCGCTTTATTATATTTAATTATAAGATATTTCCACAGATATTTCCAAGTTACACTTAAATGTATGTACGTAAAAATGCAATTTTTTGGTTCAAATTCAATATTTTTGAAAAATCGACCGCTAAAAGGGGGCGTGGCTAAAATTTTTATATGAACGAAATCTGGACTGAAGTCTCGTTTACCTAACCTGTTCTTTTTTTTGTTTCATGCTTTCCTAAATTAGGCTCAAGGCCAGTCTAAATTAAGTTTTTCTTCAATTCTGACTCCAAATGTGGACGGGGCTCAAAGTCTTGTATGAATAAAATTTGGAACTAAGCGTTTTCTACATAAAATATTAAGTAAATTTTTTTCACTTTCGAGCAAAAATATTAAGTAAACTGCATTTGAATATTTACCCCTAAAATAGATACCACGCCCACTAGAGGAGGTTTACCAATGAAATTTGTCTTTTTTGAGTCTTACATTCACTAGGAGATGCTAAATGTCAAATTTCAGCCTTTTAGAACGTCTTACAGTTTTGAAAACTCTGGACATAGTTGCACATTTAGACTGATTGTGGACGTGTCTTTGGGCGGATTTCAAAAATTTTTACACTTGTACGTCCACCTTACGTACGAAGTTTCAGCACGCTAGCTCAAAATTTAAGGCCTAAAAACATGTGACATACAGACGGACGGACGGACGGAGATGGCTCATTCGATTCAGAATTCGGTCTCGATCATAAGCCCTTAAGGTCTTGGGGGTCTACCATTATTATTTCACCGTGTTACAAACTATGTGACAAACTTAATATACCTCCTATCCTGTGGGATGGGGTATAATTAAAGACAATCGATTTCAAAACATTTCTGAACTTAAACCTTCTTCGTCATCGTAAGATATTGGAACTTATAACATCTGCATATTTTGCATTTCAGGAATTTTACGTAAATCGTCAGGCTATTTTTGAGCTAAAGCCTATTGATTTAAAAGAGCCTATTCTAAAATAAGAGGCCTTAAAAATTAAAAATTGACATAAAAATGTTTCTTAAATGGTTTGAAATCAGGCAATCACGTTTATTTATGCTTCGTTACGTTCAAGAATTTCAAAATTATTCTTACGAAAACTTGTCTATTTCCGATACAACTACATCTGACAACGGCATCCAATTTACCGATTTCCCAGAACCAGGTAAGCTTCCTCATGGATCAAGATCTCTTCAATTTCCTCTGTGACTTCTCCTCAAGCAAGCATATAAACAAAGCCACCTGAAGCACCTACAAAATTTGTGTCCTGGAATGAATGCCTTTTTTCAGAACTGAATACCAAACAGATAAAATTGTAATTCCCTTCACGCTTGATTTGACGCTACCTCGCTGACTGTATGGGCGCACATTATGCCAGCAGAGTCTTGAAGCTTTATCTCAAACAAAAATTAAATATTTATAAGATTCTGATGAAAGTCGTTACCACTGGTCAAAGTTTCGGTAAAATAATATTGGCTGTTAGTTTCGCGAGTTATCTTTTGGCTTACAAGGAAAAACATTCGCTTCCAGTCAAAATATGAATTTCATTCTATTTTTATCTGGGGTTTTCGCTCCAAAGAGCCGTTAAAAAACATGCAGTTCGTAGAAACATGAAAGTTCAAAAATTGTAATGAATTAGTGCAGGCTGTGTGTGTGTTGCTTACATATTAAAAAGTCCTCGCAGAACAGAAAATTAAAACATGACGAAACACAAGCAGAGTGTCCTTGTTGTAAAATGACACATTCATATACATGTATAGGAATTCTCGTTACCATCCTGTCGTTATGCCATAGATTAAGTTTTCTGGCCCTCGACTCCTTCTCCACTATGCAAGGACATTTAATTAATTGCACATTGTTCATTTTCAATCATTTTTCGTGTGTGTAATTTTTCCTGTGTCTTTTGCAGGTGCCATCATTTTTGGATCCGACCAAGAGGTACGAGAGGTGATGCGTGCCGTTCGCAGGAACAATGCAACTGGAGCGTTTTCGTGGATCGGCTCCGATGGCTGGAGTGCCAGGAACCTCGTTTCGGATGGCAATGAACCGGAAGTAAGTATACGCATACGCACTACTCGTGCGGGATACTTTCACACTTCAACAGATGGTGTATATTTATGGTCAGGTGTGGGTGAGGGTAGAGCTTATGAGCTCGTGAAAACAAATTCATTGTTATGATAAATGAGATTGTGTCAGGCCCTAAATAAAGCATTTTGCAAGGATATTATGGTGGTTACTGGGTCCTGCACCAGCCAAGCCCTGCGCCCTGATGATGATGAATGAAGTATGTCGGCTGATTTATTGTTTCACATGATGCTGCGTGTTGTGGGTATTTATATTATTTTCCGCTTGATTAATAATTAATAAGACGCATTATTCAAGTATATTGTTTAATTGATTGGAAAACATTAACGCGATAATAGTGTGTTGTTGGCTTCACACACACATGTGTGTGGGTGTTTGCTTGAAACTCCGATTACGCAGCATTATATAGTACGTCATTATCAACATCATTATACTAAATAAACCGCCAGCGATAATAGTCCTGAAATAAATTTAGGACAATAAACCTGATGATTGATTCGATTTGTAGCCTTTTGGAATTAATTAAGTAACGACGAACAATTCCTAATGATGTATTGGAATGCCATACAGGAGGTTAATTATTGGTTGTTAGCCTTGTGGTTATGGCTCATAATGAAATGTCATATTGTTCGGAAATCGAGCAGACATGTGGGGATACTTTTCATGGGCTAAACTAAAGCGAGTGTATTCGAATTGAACTGCCGACATGTGTTGACACAATTTCCTATTGAAAAATGAAAAATTACAACAATTTGCAACTTTTTCAGTAAATGATCTTCATCATCATTATCATTTTTGAATGCCGCTTATCCTTTAAAAGGGTCGCGTAGCGAGGGTGGCTAAATGGTCTTTCCATCGTTCTCGATCCTCAAGAGACTCCGGCGCAATCGCCAGGCGGGACTCAGAAAGGTTCTTTACCTGATCCCACCACCTGTTTCTTGGCCTACCAGGGGGCGACGCGCTCGCATCTCGGCTAGCATGACCTGTCTAGGAAGTCGGTCAGGGGGCATGCGAACAACGTGTCCAAACCATCGAAGAATCGATCGCTCCACTCGGAGAAGTAGCTGCTCAACATTATGATTCCTACGAATACTGACGTTTCTCACTCTGTCCCTTAGAGTAACACCAGCAACGCACCTCAGGAATCTCATTTCGGCAGCTTGTACCCGCGGTCTAATTTTTTCGGTCATTACCCAAATTTCATGACCATAAATGAGGGTCGGAAAGAACACTGAATTGAAAACTGAGATCTTTGCTTCCACTCCAAGCTCAGCTTTCCTGATGACCGGACGGCGCAGTTCCTTTACTATTGCTCCAGCTTGGCCAATTCTTCAGGACAAGTCAGTATCACTCCTCCCATCTTTCGTGAAAAAGACCCCAAAATACTTACGTTTAATAAATTCTTCATTCACTGGCTTTTTTATAATTGATTCGCGATCAAGGGGTTATCACTACCCTTAAAATGCGCAGCACATCGCGAGGGGAAAGATTTTGAGGATAGCAAATATAAAAGAGAAAAGTTATTCTCCATCCAAAAACGCAAATGGTGATGAGCCAGTACGAAACATTAAAACTCTGTACAAAAACACCAAAGCTTAGCCCCGCAAGTGTTATGCCTTTACGGAAAAGAGCAATAATACAACTAGCAAAGTGTTTCATAAATGCATCTAGCATGCATCAAATTGTTGTCCATTCTCCATCATGCATATTGGAAGAGAAAGAGCTGTTTAATATTCGACCAACCTGAATAGTAGACGCCAACCGGGGAGCCGATCATTTTAAGGCAGACTCTCCTGGATTTTTTGTTTGTTGCTGGTTTTGATCCGCACCGGGTATTTTCCATTCAGGTACCCATCATATCTTTTGAGCATTCCCCTATCCAAGCGGAATCGAAGCGGAAAAAATGCCTGTGCATATAGGCTAGGTTAGGTGGTACGGTTGATGACGCGAGATAGCCCGCGCCTCATCGCACTTAGGTCTTTTGTGACCCATTGTGATACCCTGTGGATGTTTTCACTTCCTTCTTACGCCGCGTTGTGTTAAGTTTCTTGAGCCAACTTGTTAATTTAACATACCTGGAAAAAGACGTTTGTGGTGCGTTTAAAAGTTCTGAAATGTCGTGGAAGAAGTTGCTTCCCTCAGTTCTTTACCTCAACTGACTTAGACTGGGACAGTGGCACAGAAAGTGAGGTGTGTCCTCGCAGCAATCTGTATCGCCACATCCTCTGCAGATGTCGTCGTTGTCGAGGTGTAGTTTCATAGCATGATGTCTCAAAAGATTGTGACCGGTAAGTATACTTACTAGTAACGACAGAGTAGGCTGGCTACCTCCTTAACTGCAAGGACCTCCGCTTGGAAGTCGCTGCCAAAATCGGGCAATCTAATTGACTTTTTCTATATGTGGGTTCTCAGAGTAGAGACCCGCATCCGTGCCTATGCTCATTTTTGACCCATCTGTGTATATGGCTAGCTATGTCTAAGCTCAAGTGCAACAAAGCAACCGGAGCAGACGGCCTAGCTGCTGAACTTTTTCAATCCGCTGGCGATGAGCTGGTTAGGAGCATGCACCAGCTCATCTACAAGATATGGTCGGAAGAAAGCATGCCCGACGAATGGAACCTCAGCATTGTCTGCCCGATCCTGAAGAAGGGAGACCCTCTGAGTTGTGCCAAATACAGAGGCATCAGTCTTCTTGACATCGCATACAAGATCTTTTCTGCTGTACTGTGTGAACGCCTGAAGCCGTTCGTCAACAATCTGATAGGCACATATCAATGTGGCTTTAGGCCAGGAAAGTCCACCATCGATCAAATATTCACACTGCGGCAGATCTTGGAGAAAACCCAGGAATTCCAAATCGATACACACTACCTCTTCATCGATTTCAACGCCGCATATGACAGCATCTATAGACGCGAGCTACATAGCGCAACGGTTGGCTTGGCATCCCTGCCAAACTCGTCAGTCTGTGCAGGATGACGATAGAAAATTCACGCTGTTCTGTCGAGGTCGGCAAAGACCTCACCGACCCCTTTGATGTCAAAAAAGGATTTAGACAAGGTGACGCCCTGTCATGCAACTTCTTTAACATCATACTTGAGAGAATTGTGCAGAACTCTCGCGCCAACACCAGAGGCACAATCTTTCAAAAGTCCGTTCAACTACTCGCATACGCAGACGAAATTGGCATAATCGGAAGAACAAAGCGTGATGTCAGTGAAGCCTTCGTGAGTATTGGGACGGAAGCGGCGAATATGGGTTTAGCAGTCAACGAGGGCAAAACCAAGTATATGCTGTCACCAAGAAAAGACACCCAACACCGACGTCTTGGGCAAAGCATCACCATCGACAGCTATAACTTTGAGGTAGTTAGGGACTTTGTCTACCTGCGTTCCGCTATCAGTTCAGACAATGACACCAGCGCTGAAATCAAACGAATGATAACTCTTGCCAATCGCTGTTTCTTTGGGCTAAGAAGGCAATTGAGTAGCAAAGCCCTCTCTCGAGCTACTAAAGTGTCCATGTATAAGACCCTCATCATCCCAGTCCTGCTTTACGGTGCACAAGCATGGACCCTGTCGAAGGCGGATGAAAACACTTTAGGCTGCTTCGAGAGGAAAATTCTTCGGACGATATACGGTCCCGTCTGCATAGACGGAGAGTGGAGGAGGAGATATAACATCGAACTGTACGGGCTGTACAGCGATACCGACCCAGCCAAAAGAGTCAAAACACAACCTCTACAATGGCTGGGTCATCTAGAGCGGATGAACACCAACGCCCCGGCCCGGAAAGTCTTCGAATCCACACAGCAGGGACGGCGCGGTAGAGGAGCAACGAGACTCAGGTGGCCCACGCAAGTGGAATTGGACCTCAGCCAACTTTGCGTGCGAAACTGGAGACGGCTAGCTAGAGACAGAGCTGGCTGGCGAAGCTTGTTGGCTGAGGCCCAGGTCCACCCCGGACTGTAGCGCCACCTTAAGTAAGTGTATATGGCTATCGATAAATTTCGCGGTTCCCGGGGCTACCCTGCTAGGAAAAATGCAATAAAAAGGCGTTTCCAAGCCAAGATAGGGGGTAAGGCAGTCGGAGGAGGTGTCGGTCCCTATAACGCCGTGAAAAATCTGCGCATGAACAAATGAGCTTTTATCCATTCAGGTGACTGACTGAGCCTCAAGGCGGTTTTGGCAGCAGATTCTTGCATATAGAGGTCGAGGGGTAGCATATTGAGAATTACCTCCAACCCTTAGGTGGTGTCGTTCTCATTGCAGATGTCGTAGCAATACATGCAGCTCTCTGAATAATTGTCATGTAGCGGTGGCTTGTGTTTTTTCAGCTGGTTGCCAACAGACTAAACACCCATACGTGAGAATAGGTCTTACAATTGCAGTGTACATCCAAAGGATAATTTTAGGTCTAGGACCCCAGTTTTTCCCGAAAATGCGACTGCAAGTATAAAATGCGGTTGAAGCTTTCCTTAGTCTTTCCTCGACGTTGAGTTTGCAGCTTAGTTTTCTGTCAAGAACCAACCCTAAGTAGCATGCTCTATCGGAAAATTGAAGAGAGGTTCCCTGAATCGCCGGTAGAGAGAATTGCGGTATGTTTCTTTTGTTTATCTAGGCTAACCTCGGCCTCAACCTTCAAACTTCTTCAGGCTCTGCTCCCAGCTATCCATCTCCAGTCGTCCATGCACAATTGAGGTCCCATTTCATTTGCTTGTACTACTTGAATCTCATTGCTCATTGTTTGTCTACTGCGCCAGCCAGCGGGGTGGTTTCGAAAAATTCCCGGACCAGGGCGTATAACTGGGTCATACGCCCTGCCCGCAGTAGACGTTGTAGATCGCAGACGTCGTATTCTCAATAGGTCAACTGTTCAGCTCTCTTAATTTGAATTGATCTTGCATGCATAGTCGGTTGGGCAGGTAACCCATTATTGATCTGCCCAACCGTCTATGCAGGCAAGATCAAAAATCGCCCGAAGTATTTTCCTGTCAAAACAGCCAAAAATGTTTTCATCCTTTTTGGACAGGGTCAATATCACTGCACCGAAAGGTAAGGACTGAAATGATAAATCTCTTGTATAAATGGACTATTTCGATGATCGGGAAACGGCTTATTGCTTCTCAATCGCCTTCTTGAACAAAAGAAGCATAGGCTGGCAAGTATTCAAATTCGATGGTGTTTTTACCTGAACTTATAGCGGAATCCAGGTCAAATAGTCCCTAACTACGTTAAAGTAAGATCTATCGGTAATGTTTTGTCCTTTTTTTGCCAGCTTATATACTTGGTTTTGTCTCCATTGACTACTTCCGTTCAAATACTTACAAAGGCTTCACTGACATCAAGCTTTGTTCTTCCGATTTTCATGATTTCGTCTTTGAGTTCGAGTAAGCGTAAAGATTGTCTCTTTAAGATTGTCTAAATCCTCCTAAAGAATTGTCTATATCCTCTTTTGACATCAAAGGGGTCGGTGAGATCTTTACAGATCGTTCTGGTTGAGCAGCGTGAGTTACCCATCGTCATGCTACACGAACTTTTGAGGTTGGCAGGGATGTCAAAACTAGGCACATAGCTCCTGTGATTGATAGATTTGGCATTTCTCTAATTCCTGCATAGACTTAGAATTCCTGTCTTTTTTGTAGTTGACAGTAATGGCCATGTAAGACCCAGGACATAACAGGTGTCATCCCGAATGGCTCATTGACAATGTTGCCACTGCCAATCATCATTTTACGCTGCGTGCGTAGGTATTTTTTTGAATACTCGTTTGGAGAAAGTCTTGGTAGTCTCTTGCGGTTGTAACCTTCCGACGTTAGACTTCCTCAGATTATTTTTTCTTAACTTCGTGTTGGTATGGATATCCATGGCTGTACATTAGCAACAACGAATATCACTGCAGTGAATCAAGTCGCAATATTGATGTTCCCACGATTGAGTTCCTTTCGCCGCGACACTTGCAATATGGCCAATAAGGTTGACTTTGCACTAGGTTGCACTAACTAAGGCAATCTAAAACAGTAAACCTTAAACACAAGAAAAAATCGGGTATGATTAAGCATTTTCTTCGTAAATAGTGGCATAACACTAGGGGGAGTTTGCTTTCATGTTTCTGTGCACGGGTTTCATGTTCCGTATTGGCTCATCAGCAGTTTTGATGGATAAAGAACTCCGATTCTCTACTTTCTCTTCTATCTTAAACACATAAACCCTTTGGGGTAGCACATAAACCCTTTTATAGATCAGCCACATTTAGAAAAAAGTTTATAATGAGGAGTTTTAATAGTGATAGTTTTATTCAGGAAAAGAACCCCAAGAGCGGTCGCGTAGTTACTGGTCTAAGCACTTCTTCACTGTCATAATGGCGCGAGGTGTATTAGGTAGGTAGGTTTAAGAATGAACCCAAGTAGTACTTTCATGTGCCTGTCTTATACCATATCTCTTGTGACCTGAGATTGTGACGGTCGGTATATTACTAAGGCCACCAGTGCGAGGTGTAGTTGGAAATAACCAATTTATTGCGATCCATGCGAAAAAGATTTTAAAAAATGTACTTGATTTTTCAATAAGTTCTTTGGTTGTTAGCTCGGAAGATACTTTGAATTTCCTTTGTATTTAATAATGTACGTGAGATACAATTTTTATTTTTTAACGAAATTCACTTCTTTTTCCAGGTTGAAGGAACACTTTCAGTTCAGCCACAGGCAAATCCAGTAAAGGGCTTTGAGGAATATTTCCTTAGTCTTACAGTTGAAAACAACTTAAGGAACCCATGGTTTGTTGGTAAATATGCTGAGAGAAATTTTGTATATTTATTTTGATTGCTAACGTCTCTTTCGTCCATTTTTTTTTTAGAATTCTGGGAAGATCACTTCCAGTGTCGTTATCCAAATAGCTTCCTCACACCATACAACAACTATAACCGGACATGCACGAGCAAAGAGAAGCTCACCCGCAACAACACTGACTTCGAAGATCAATTACAATTCGTTAGCGATGCTGTCATGGCATTTGCATATGCCCTCAGGTAAACTAAAACAATATTCTGCCCTCACATCAGAAATGTGTGAGTGTTCATTCACTAATTTGATTTCGCATGCCATCACCCACAGGGATATGCATCGGGATCTGTGCGGTGGACGACCTTCATTGTGTGATGCCATGAAGCCCACTAAAGGCGCTGACTTACTCAAATATCTTCGAAAAGTCGAATTTCAAGGTACGTGTGCACTTAATTCAATTCAGTTAACTGGAAAATTGTGTCCCCAAAAGCGTCTTTGCTGTCCATTTTCCCCCCCAGAAAGGATAATCCCAATGAAACGCCTCAGTGAATTGAACATAAGGACAACACAGTAACAATAATCTGATAATCTTGATTGTTGTGATTGTCGTATTTCGTTTTGAGCTTCAAGTTTGGGGAGTTGCGATTATTTTTTTTTTGCCGTTGTGCTTATCAGGACCCAAAAAAATTCAAGTAATAAATAATCGGATTAGGTTAATGTGTAGTTCGTGGTGTATGTATATGGGTATAGCGAATTTTCGTTTCGAAAATTGGTTTAGTCTAAAGTGGGGCTCAATATTGCTGCTGTTGACTTGTGGATAACGCTATGGAACGGCTACCACAAATAGTGAAAATGTATGTTTTTGCAGTTCGCCTATTACTAGAGTCATTTGATTTATAAATCCAAACGGAGGTTGATGTCGAACAGTGTTTTTCTACTGCAGCGGAGTGTTTGTAATGTACACACGACACATTCACACAAAAAACTATGTTTGCGGAGAGTTTTATCGTAAATACACACGCCACAGCTGTAATATCACCTGCATCTATTGTTTATTTAATATCAGGGTCTACAATGCAAATATTTTAGAAATCAAAAAAGACATGAAGAGGAAGTTTAAATCTTCCGTACATAGTCCTGAGAGAATAATTAAACTGGATTAAAGTGGAAAAGTGCAACGGTATGTAAAAACTTCAGTTCGTCTGCTATGAATTACAAAATATCCTACCCTAAGAAAAAGGAAACTGCCACGCCTCCAAAAAGTGGGCGGGATTTAAAAATTGCTAAATAGCTAAAATTTGAAATAAGTATTTTTAAAAATTAGAGATGGTCGCACATAGAGGCCTGGAGTGGGCGTTTCTATAAGCTGATTCAACAAATTTACATACTGCATCTGAAAGACTGGGCATTTAGCCACTCACCAGCTTTCAGCTCTCTAGCTTAAGATGAAGGCCTAAAAGTTGTTCACAAATGGACGGACGGATAGACAGAAATGGCTTAGTCGATTCCCCTGTCGGTCTCATTCATATCTCTAAAAGGTCTCAGGGGTACACGTTATTTTTTTTTTTTTTTAATAAATAAATAGAGTGGCGCAACAGCTCGAGGTGAACCAGGGCCAACTTCTCAACAATGTATGCTGTGTGTGTTAATTTTTTCACATACAAAGGGACCTACAATTTTTTGCCGAATCCGAACGGCACTTTGAGAAGTTTTTCAAGACAATTGTTACTCTAAGAGGGTTTGTCAGGCCCTTGCGGAGGTGGGGGCCGTGAAAAAGAACGAGTCTTTTTCTTCAGGCGACGATGGTAGGATTTTTTTTTACACGCAGATTTAACCAATTTCAACACTTTGTCTGTGCAACATAAGAACCAAGTTTCAGCTCTCCTTTCTTGGCGGTTTTTACCATCTTTTCAATTTTATTAAGAATTTTATTTTTTTAATATTTATTATTTTATTTTATTTTATTAAGAATTTTATTTAAATTGCCGTTATACCTCTGATCGACTATACCTGCGCCAAAATTGGCCACTTTTCTAAAATTCTTCTGACATGGACTTCTGAGAAAATGGTGAAACATGCTGTTTTTGATCTCGTTTGTTTGAATGGGCTTGAAACGTGAGGTTGAAAACGGTAGTTTCTTAAACGATTCTAGTGCACTTAGCTTGTATTGTAAACGTTGCATACTAAAGACTTATTGAATAAAGATCGTCATAAACGTTAGGGACTAGCTACTTTAAAAAAATTGTTTTCGAAAATATTTTTAGTCAAATCTTTCTTTGAATCAAATCTTCCAAGTTACTAAATATTTGCAATTTGCTGTAGTTTTGCATAAAATTTTAAGATGGACTATTCCTATTATTAATTTAAAAAATTATACCTTCTTTATACCGTTTGGGAGATAGAGCGAAAAAATACACGTTCTCTGGAACTTTTTTATGATTTTTTAAATTTCAAACTTATAAGACAACTAGACATCTTGAATCTTGCAAAAGCACCTCTATCAGCACCGGCTTTTTGCTCAAACTTTAAAACCAGCTCCCTTTTTACTTCGTTCTTTAAATATGCTCAGAAAAACTTGGGTATGAAACGACAATTTTAAAATTTTTTAACATAGCTTACTTTCTTTGTTTTTTAACTCTTTAAAGTTTAACGAAATCTGAACAATATATCTGTTACCGTTAAGATACAAGAAGATTTTGAAAAATTGTTTTTTAAAATGCTCTGTTGGTTTTGCGTTAAATCTCAGAAGTTTTTGGATCTAAAATATTCCCTGTAGTTTTCTTTAAAATCTTGAATCAGGTACGTGTGTTTTAAGCGGCCCGTTCGAAAATTAAAAAAGGACTTCTTATGGTAACGCTTCGTTGTCCGTCGGTTTGTCCTTCCGTACGTTCGTCCGTCCAATCGTGTTATAACTTCTTAACGGTAAGTCGTAGAAAGACAAAATTTGGTGTGCTTTTAAATTGCAAAAAAAGTCACAGAATCCAACGAGGGCAATTTTTTTTAAGTAGAAATAACGGTATAATTACAGTTTGAAATTTCCTGGGAAAATGGATAAAATGTTTTACAGCACTTTTTTAAAAAAGATAAGCAGGCCAGAACAAATAAAGCAAAGGTTTACTTTAGAAAATACTGAACTTAACTGCAAAAATTAAATTTCTTGCAAATATTGAAAAGTTTTTGAGAAAAATAAAGAGTTGAAAATGGGTGACGTTTTTTAAAGTGTTTGAGGCCATAACCTTTGAACCGCTATAAAGCAACACACAATAAACCAAATGCTTAAGTCATATTTTTCAGAAAAAGTTTTAATACTGCCGTTTTTACACATTTTCGAAAAAAAACGCCCCCCCTTATCTTCGGTGGGGTGCCGTGGCGTAGTGGTTAGTGTGTGTGCTTACTACGCCGGAGGTCTGGGTTCGAATCCTGCCATCGTCACCTGAAAAAAAAAGACTTGTTCTTTTTCACGGTCCCCACCTCCGCGAGGGTTTGACAAGCCCTCCGAGAGTATTAATTGTCTTGAAAAACTTCTCAAAGTGCCGTTCGGATTCGGCAAAAAATTGTAGGTCCCTTTGTATGTTAAGAAATCAACACACCAGCATACACTGTTGAGAAGTTGGCCCTGGTTCACCTCGAGCTGTTGCGCCACTCTATTTATTTATTTTTATTTTTCTTATCTTCGGTCTTGTTTGGACAAATCTTATGAAAGAAATTGTTCTAAAACTTTAAGGAAAATTAAAGCAAACTACAAAGTTTCGAAAACTTCTGAGATTTAACTCGAAAAAACAAAAGCATTTTCAAAAACTATTTTTGAAAATCTTCAAGCATCTAAAAAAAAAGCGATCTTGTTCAGATTCAGTTCAAGTACAAAGCAAAGAAAAAGAAAGTGAAAAAGTGCGTGAAAAAGTTTTCAAATTGCCGTTTCTAACCTAAGTTTTTTCGAAGCCTTTTTTAAAAATGGTTGTTTTACCGCTTTCGCTAAAAACCGTCGACCATAGAACTTAAAAACAAAACATCCAATGCTAGCACAGGTAGTTGCGCTATTAGAAAAAGTCTAACGGGAACTGAAAAAATTTCAAAATAGCTGTTGCATGGATTAGAAATTTTAAAAAATTACAAAAAATGTCAAAAGAAGGTATATCTTCCCCTCTAGCTCCTAAACGATATGCAGTATAACTTCGAAATAAATAACGGACATAGTCTTTTTTTTTTTGAGATTTCATGTTAAGCTAAGCCAAACTTCGAAAATTCAAAAGATTTGAAAATTTGAACCAAAAACTTTGAAACATTTTCGAAAAGGATTTTTTAAAAGTTGCTGGTCTGTTAAGGGTAATGAAGATCTAATATAAATTTGGCTGAAGTATGAAGCGTTTTCAACGCAAGTTTGCTGCATTTAAAAAGTTTGAATATTGCCGACCAACCTTAATTTTTTGTGTCTATTTAAACAAACGAAATAGAGAACAAAATGTCGTGCCGTTTTCTCAGAAATCCATGTCCGCAGAATGGACCGCCCCGCGTATGTCTTCATACTTAAAGGTCTTTTTTTCTCCAAATAATACTCGAGATAGGGCGGGACACAAGTTTTTACATGCATTTCTGCAAATTTTTTTTAGGAAATTCATTAAAACGGCAGTATTAAAACCTTTTGCAGAAAAATATGGCTCAAGCGCTAAGTTAACTTTAAATCGCCTTAAACTTTTGTTACATATCGGTGTCGTGCACTAAGCAGCTCAAAAGCTATGGCCTCAAAAACTTTGAAAAACGTCATCCATTTTCAGCTCTTCATTCCTCAAAACTTTTTTATATATTGAAAAATTTCTTATACCCGACCCAGGGTATATTAATCTTGATGCATAGCTTGTAACACAGTGAAATAATCATCGTAGACCCTTAAGACCTTTAAGAGATATGATCGAGACCGGCAGGTGAATCGATTAAGCTATCTCCGTCCGTCCGTCCGTCCGTCCGTCCGTCTGTCCGTATGTGTGAAGTTTTTAGGTCTTTAAAATTGAGCTGAGAGCTCAAACTGTGTAGAGTGAAAGTTGATTTTTATTTTGTACAGACAAAAAGTAAAAATCGGTTAAATTTGCCAACGGCCACGCCCACTACAGGCTTCAATGTAAGACAACCTTAATTCCAAATTTTATGTCAAAATGCCTTTTGGTCAATTTAGACAATGCATAGGAACTCAAATTTTTGTATAGAGCAATAATGGCCCACAATATCGACCAAGCCCACTTTTAACATGTTAAATCCTTAAAAACCCGATTTCTCAAAAAGTTCACTCCAAACCGAAAAAAACATTCTAAAATTAATGTTAAAGATATTACTGTTCGTAAGTTTGCTCAATACAAAGTTTAGAGCTCCACCCACTTTAAGGGGGCGTTTTTAGGAAAAAATGTTTTTTCCGAAATAATTATCGGTCTTAACACATTTTTTAATAATTTTTTTTATTTAATTTATTTTTTTATTTTTAATTAATTGATTTTAATTTTTAGCCCAGACCCACTTTTGGGGGCGTGGCCTACACAAATAATATAAGAAATCGGGACGGGAAAATTTTAAGATTTGGTTTTACACGGTATATGGGGTCGGGTATATAGAAGTTTGTCACTTACTCACTTGTTTTATTAAAGTTCAGTATTTAATAGACACACAAGAAGTATCGTTCAACGCAATTAGACGGACGGACAGACGACGTTGTGATACAATAAGAGGTCCTTGGCTCGCTGAAATTACGCCATAGGAAAAATTACGCCAACAAGTGTTTTGGAAAAGAGGCCAAAAAATGAAAGCCGCCAAAAACCAAAAAGAATTTGGAAATTACACCAAATTATTTGGAAAAATACCCAAAATGTGAAACGGAAATTACGCCAGAAAAAATTAACCCTCTTTTGGCTCAATTTTTATATGCAGTGTGAAAAAAAACCAAAAAACCGATTTTCCTTTTTTTCTAAAAAAAAAAGCTAAGGACTTATTGCATGTACACCGATGGAGTTCTTTTGGGTTATGACCAAAGTCGGGAGAAATGGTGGTAATAGGGAGAAATTGTGTAAAATAAAGTCGAACGTAATAAGGTCGAATCGGCCTTACTATTAGCGCTTCTGTTTGAAATTTTTTGGATTTTTTTCCTTATTGAATCCAAACTTTTTTGTTGCTCTTTAGCATATTTTAAAAATTGGAAAAAGCGCAAAAAAAATGCCAACGCATTTATCATTTACGGCTGAAAAATTTGGAGTGTTTTCCAAGGAAAAAAAAAAGCCAAAAATTTGTTCATATGAAGATCTTTCGACTTTCTCTCCATTTTATTTTTTTGGCGTCATTTCCTATGGCGTAATTTTAGGGAGCGGTCCTTTTGCCATTTTAAGAGGGACCGCTTATTATCTGACAAATATTAAAAGTATTACCTTTTTTCATGCTCATTCCCATTTTTGAGGGCGTGCCCAATACAAATAATTGACAGGCATTTTATAAATTCAGAGCAAAAAACTTTTAGATTTTGTATTACAGGGGAAATAGAGTCGGATATATTGAAGTTCGTCAGAGCCGAACTCTTGCACTTACTCACGTGTTTCCACTTGTTTTTATCTAATTCAACACCGAATCGAACAACTGGTGTGGAATACAGTAAAAAATTGTTCTTTTCTCGTACACCTAAACGGGATCGTGCTCATGTAAATGTTCTTTCGAACTCCGAATTCTTTTGGTGTCGACACCGAGCTCGCAATTTCGCCACCGATGTATTTGACGGTGGAGGCTGGGTGTAACTTTGATTGTGTATGTGAAGTGACGTTTCGACTCAATCTTCAATCGTTATTTTTGACAATGCGACTGAAATCGTATGAAAAGGATAAAAACTTATCAAATATCTCAAACTGAAAGATTAACTGAAAAATTAATTTTAAGTAAAAAGTGCAAACAACCGGCGTAAATCAATTTTTAATAAGAAAGTAAAATAAACAAAATGAAGCCAAATCAATTTGACACTTAACGTGATGATGGCACCGGTGCGCACCACATCAAAATCATCGCGAGTACCGAGTATTATTTGACAGCTCGGTGTGGCCATTCGGTGTTCAAAAGAATTGCCAACCGAGCTGTCATAAGTTGAGCTTTAGCTGAGCTAAAGCCATAACTGAGCTTAAGTCAGTCCCAAGTCTGGGATCAATTCGAAGAACTCTAAAAAAGGAAATTATAAACTTTAACAATATTACAACATTAATTAAACATCTTTAACTTGAATATTAATATAAATCTCCCCATTGTTTTAATCAATCTCTTAATTCGTTTTTCCTTTATTTCAGGCTTGAGTGGCGATAACTTTCGTTTCGATGCCAATGGCGATGGTCCAGCCCGATACAATATTATACATTTCAAGCAATCCGACATTGGTCAATATCGTTGGGTCAAAGTTGGTGAATACTATGAGGGTGAACTTCGATTGAATATGACAGGTAAGTCCTTGGCATAATATTCATACACATAAATTTGGGCATAAATGCACCTTAATTGTGACAAGTTGACAGAAAATTGATATGTCAAACGACAGGACTGACAACAACAAATTAATACACACTTTGGCCCGATATACATAAATTTTGATTGAGGGCTCCGTAATGAGCATAAAGGAATCCGTATTCGTATTGTAATGTTTCGTTATTATGTTACACAAGGAGTGATTGTGTGTCAAATCAAAAATTGATTTTCATTGATAGCCATCGAGTGCTTGTGTCTCGGGGCATATTGACATTGTGACAAAATGTCTTAAATTGAATTTCGTATTAATTGAATGACAGTCTCTGTGTTATTAAGTGTAATTTATTCGGAAAATTTAGTGTGACTGACTAACCGGTATGAATTATTAAGGATATTTTACTATGGTAGAGGCGTTTGATTTTTAATTGCGATTTTTATGAAAATCGAAAGTTAAAGTATAGAACTGCCATGAAGTGCCAATTTTTTGCCACACAAGTCTCAAAGCTATTTGCTTTAATTTGATTCTGCAAATACAACTTCTCGGTAGCTTTCACTAGTTTCGTTTAGTTTAAAGTTTTCACTATTTTAAAAATACCTCCGCTGGTTATGTCAACCAGGTTAGTTCTAAGCCTGTAAAACTTATCGAATTCAACTGAGTTTCATTTGCTTTGAAAATCTTATTGGGGAGGAAAAATTGTTTTGTCAAACACAGTCCAATTGTTCGAATGTCCTACATTTTTCAAGTGCTGTTATGTGGCTAAAAAAGAAGAAGAACAAAATACAGTTTCATTGTTATTAAGTCCTAGTTATCAAGCCCCCAGAGCAAGTTATCTTAATTAAAGACGCACTGGCTGGCCGACTACCAGCCGACAGAAACTTTTTCTCTTGCGGGTGAAATTCCTAATTGAACTGCCAAAGCTCAAGTTGCAGTCCCACTTTCTGAAAGTAGTAAATTCTACGAAACGAACCGAAACTATATTATCCTTTTCCAAAAGATACTTTCCATCATTCCGTTTGTAGGAAATTTCCGATTTCTCTCTGACCTCACGATTCTGTGGGTGAGAGGTGAAATTTCAAAAGAAAATTCCAAAAAAAAATAGTCTGGAGAATTTCGAGACACCTTCCGAGCTGTTGTACAGTCTGCACAGCATTCACACGGTCGATATTAATTTCTTGTTCAAAGAATTCTCAACACGAAATCTATTTCGCATTGGATAAGTTTCGTGTTGGTCAACTGAAAACTTCACTAAAGCTCTTGTGTCCGTTGACATACCCACTTTTCTATGGAAACGAAAATATGCAAGTAACACAATCATGTATAGAAACATGTGTTGTCTATTGTGAAAATTGTGCCAGTGTTTTGGTATAAGATAACCAATTTATTGCATTTACAAATTGTAGCATCAAATCATTATGCTATCGTTGTTTAAACCTAGAGAGAAAAACCTTAAAAAGAGGATCTTTTCCAACCGAGAAAGCCGCAAAAGTACAATTGTATGACAACGTTCTTATTCGCACAACAAACCAACCCGCAGGATACATGAAAATCCAAGCAGGATTCTTTCTCCGTGCTCCAGCTTTATGTGCAAATAAAATTTGCATTTACATTTTGACTTGAGCCAGCCCACGTTTGTTGGCAACTTAAGCGAGAATATTGAAACTATGACAACGAGAGAACGTATAAATCTGTATCTGTTCGTATGAATCTAATCAGGCGAATTGAAACTAAATCGCTGCAATTGGATTTAAGAGAAAGAAACGAGTTTTTGTTCAATCAATTTAAATGGATTTGCGTGGAGCTTTGTTTGTCAGCTTGGTAAAATTTTACCATATAACATGCCGTTTTTAAGCCAAGGTTCTGTTTCGGATGCTTTCTTTACGAATGTCTAGTTGACGAGTGGTAAATAAGATCATGCAACTAAAATGTTGGTAATTTAATTTTTATTCCCCATTCTTAGCATTATTTAGTAAAGGCAAGATAAGTGTTGATATGAAGAGATGGGCAAAACGGGTGAGAGACTTACAAACGCAATGGGCTAGGCTAAACTCATCTAGAGGCGTTCCAAATCCTTGAAATTCCTGTCGAATAGCTAGCAAAATTGGCGTACCCTGATGTTGAGAGGAAGTTTTAATGGTGATAAGCAACTAAAAGCCATCAGGAACTCCAACCTACTGGGCGTATAAGACCTCTGCAGGGATGTGGGATCTAATTCTAGAAGTCATTTAAGCTAGGGAGGGTTATCAAAGAGGAAATTTAATAATGAGGAAAATTAATAACGAGCTTGTTTTCGGGGTTCAACCCTAAAACCCCCCCGAAATGATCCCCCTTCCGCCCATTTCCCATTCTACACAAAATCATAAATGAATGGGGAACCTACAATTTTTCTGCTCCAAGTGGTATAGGCATACAGGTAGTCGCTATGACTACGGTCGGGGCATGGCGTCTGGAGCCCCCGCCTTCATTTATGAAAAACAAGAAACAAGCTGCTCTTGCCGATCTTTGTTCGACTCTGTCGGCAAACTGAGCACTGCTGCTTAAGGTAAGACTTGGAATTCCTTTATAGTTGACCGAAAGAAACGGGCTCTGCGTTGCGCCTGAATATGGGATAGCGGAAGAGGAAAAGAAAGCAGCTAACCGAATGACGGGGCAAAGAAGCTTTACTGGCTGAAGGCGCAAGCACTCTGGTCGGTGCTTCGACGGTGTCTATGAAATGGGACGGGCCGGTGGAAGTATCACCATCGGAAACAAACTAGTCCCTTTAATTGGGTTTCGCCTCCTCTTCTGCTTAAGCAACACGCAAGAAGAAAGAGTTTATGGGGCTGACGTGGCGAGTGCCCTGCATCTAAGCCCCTCATCACTGAAGCCCTTTCTAAATTGAAGTAAGGTGTCATACCCGCAAGGGCACTTCGCTTAGGTGAGGTGACGGGCTTGACGACCCCGCGGACCCTAGTTTGTTTTTCGGGGACAAATCCAAACCCCGGAATCAACCCTTTCCACGCATCCCTCTCATCCCTTTCTTCCGTCCCCTTCCATCCAACAGTTTGTGTACTCTAACCTACAGGAGAAGTAGTACAAACTCACAAATCATAATGAATGGACAACCTAAAGGATGTTTC
Organism: Neoascia interrupta; assembly: GCA_947623515.1. Lineage (NCBI taxonomy): Eukaryota > Metazoa > Arthropoda > Insecta > Diptera > Syrphidae > Neoascia > Neoascia interrupta. Next base: position 179,064,111 of record OX392462.1, read on the forward strand.
TACTCCAGGTGGTACCGGCGATAGCCAAAATCCACCCGCAGTCTTTTCGACTGCGGTCGGGGCATGGATTCTGGAGGCCCCAACATTCATTTTTGATATACCCTCCGACTTTTGTAGCTCGGTATCCGACTCGCTCGGAAATCTGAGCATAAGTGAGGCTGCTACCCAGTGCACTGCTTCTGACGCGACGACTCGGAATACCCTTGTGGTTGAACGGGCTCCGGAAGAGGCGGGCTCAGAGGTGCGCCAAACTAAGGGTCGGCGGAAAAGGAAAAGGAAGCGGCAGATCGATAAGTCGCGCAAAGAAGCTTTACGGGCTGAAGGCGCTGCTAGTCCGGTCGGCTCTTCGGCGATTTCCATGAAGCGGGACAGGTCAATGGAAGTCTCACCAACTGAAGGAAATCAGTCCTCTACATCGGACATCGCCTCCTCTTCTGCTGAACCGAAAAGCAAGAAAAAACCCAAGCTCATTACGAGTAACGCAACCCCTCAGGCCCTTGTGTCTGCTTGCGCCCGGTCTCCGAGTGAAGCCGGTGCCTCTCCCATTGAAGGGTTCTACAAGCCACCCAAGCCAGGTCTACAAGCCACCCAAGCCAGGTCTACAAGCCACCCAAGCTAACGCGAGCCGTCTGCTGGATCCCTGGGAAACTGGGGAACAGCGGATGTGCTGAAGCGTTTGCGAGCCCAGAATCCTGGCCTCGACACAAAAGCCTGGATTGTCCATTCGAATAGACCAAAAAAAAATCGTCTTAATGAAGATGGTAGTTGTTTGGTCGTGGGCATGGACATGGCTTCTGCGGAGGTCCTTAAATCTAGGTACAACATGCGTCCCTATCTGCATTTTGGTATTATTCACTTCCGTTTCAATGCCAAACAGCTCTAATAGTGTACGTAACCCTGAGTCTACATCCATAATGTTTACTCAGATTAACCTACAGCACTGCAAGGCCTCTACTGCTCTTCTAAGTAGCAGGCTTGCGGCATGTAGTACAAAAACATGCATAACATCCATCCAGGAACCACCATCCAGGAAATGAGATCTCTGATGAGCTTGCCAGACTTGGCTCAGAAGAGGTTTTCTCAGGACCCGAACCTGCTTTAGGCCTGCCTGTATCTGTTGTCACATCTGCCATTAATACTTGGGTTTCTCGTGAGCACAGGGCTCGTTGGCGTGACTGCGATGGGTGCAGACAGACTAAACGACTACGCACGCTGACCCCTCCGGAAATCTGCGAGGAGTCAGCGTCTTTTCTTCTATCTCTTTGGAGAATCGATTGCAGACTTCTTGTAGGCGTCCTTACCGGCCACCAAGCTTTTGCTAGACACTTGAATGTGTTAAGCTTAAGCAAAACCACCACCTGTCTTGCCTGTGGAGAGGACGACGATACAGCGGAACACTTTCTCTGTAGTTGTCCTGCCTTTGCTCGCATCAGGTGGCAGATCTTTGGGGCTGACGTGGTGAGTGCCGAACACCTAAGCTCTTCATCACTGAAGCTCCTTCTCATCTTTCTTCGAAAGACGGGTAAACTAAATACATTAATGTAAGGTGTCTGCATGGTAGTACAATGGACCAGTAGTTGTGTCTGAGTGCTCCATCGGATAGTAGCAACCTCCAACAAAAACGTAACGTAAGGTGTCTGCATGGTAATACAATGGACCAGAACTTGCGTCTGAGTGCTCCAGTAGCAATCTTCAGAAAAACAGATCCACTTTGAAGGACATCTTGCAATTTTGTCTGCCCATTTGCGAATAAGTTCCATATCTCTGTACCTAGAAATTTTTATGTGGAACTTAATCATTTCCCATCTACTATAGAGATGTTCCAATTAATCGATAATTATATTTTACACGTTGTTAAATAACTTCATTTAAAACATAACTTAAATTAAAGACAAAGTTTAGGGAATAAATTATTTTCCAACCTGAGCCATGTCAGCTACATGTGCCCCATCTCCAAGAAAGGCGATCCTAATGCCTTGTAAGCACATCAAGGCATATCCCTGCATTACTCTAATCAACATGTACCAGTGTGGTTACTGGTCCGGCAGAACGACAATAAACCAGATCTACACACTTAGGCAACTCCTGGAAAAGACCAATGAATTTCAAGTCGAGACACACCATCTTTTTATCGATTTGAAAGCCACATGTGACCAGCATTCATTGTCAGTAGATCTCTACTTGGCGATGACCGAATTCAAGATCCTCTTAAAACTGATCAAATTGTACCGTGTTGCCTTAAAAATACGCGGTGCAATGAGTAGTTTGGAAACAGTTTCTCAGAACTTTTCCAAACATGCGCCGGATTTCGGCAAGGAGATGCACACCCATGTGCCTTCTTCAATCTTTTTCTGGGGATGATAGTGCGCAGGCCAAAGGTCAGGACGGAAGTTACTTTCTTCAACAGATCCCTGCAAATACTGAGTTACGCGGACGATATCGACGTCATCGCTCGCGTCAAACGCGAAAGACCCTTTCAAGGCGATTGAAGAACAGGGGAAATTGGTTAGTCTTGGAGTAAACTAGGATAAGACTAAGTACATCTTATCAACAAGTTGGCAAAACAAATGGGTTCAAAACTCCTCTAACATGGGACAAAGTGTAAGCTCTATAAGACCCTTATTCTTACGATTCTGCTTCACGGCGCCGAGCTCTGGACGATTAGCAGAGAAGGAGAAATTATGCTGGGATTGTTCGAGAGAAAAACTCTCCGGCGAAATGATGATCCTATGTTTGAGGAGGGCGACTGGAGGAAAAGATACAACCGCGTACTCTATGACCAATTGACCCCTAGACTTATTAGAGATGCGAATGGGATTGACAGAAGAATCAATTAAGCCACATCTGTCCGTCCGTATGTAAACAACTTTTAGGCCTTAAATTTAAAGCTAGAGACCTAAAACTTGGTGAGTTGGCTGGAAGTCCAGAGGTGCAATGTGCAGTTTGGAAGCAGTTCCTCAGAACTTCTACTCAGAAAAAGAGAAGAGTCTTTTCAGAAACAAGAACTTAATGCATAAAGTAAAATTACTCGGGTCTAAAAACCTTTTTTGAGCGTTCAGAAACAGAAATATTAATTTTGTAGTATGGCTGAGAGTTTTTTATCGTGCAAAAGACTCTTTGGTCAGCCCGAACTGCTTTTCATTTTTTGAAGTACCTGGGCGCCCTACCGACGACGTGTGCCCTCTATCTATTCTTTATTCGACTTACAAGTAAAGATTTTCATTTCTTTTGACCGAAGAGCACTTCTTTAACTCGTATGTGCTGTTTTTATTGCTTTTTCCTTCTCAGTTACTAGTTGGAGTTGCACCTCCTACAGTTGCCCTTTAAGTTTCTAGCAGCGATTTTGTGCAGAGGCTGACTGGGAGCCTACCTAACAAAAAACCCACCGCTCATATATGTACCCGTATATCTGACGCCTTCCGGATTAAGTAGCATTATCTGTGCACACCGCGCATGTTGCTTATTTATTCCGCTACTAGATGTGTCCAAAATATGAACCTAAAACCAAATAAAACAGAAAATATATCCGAGACCGTCTTTACTTTACTTTCCACACTGTCTACCTGAAAATATCGAAATATGCCGAGCAGTGGTTTGATTATGTCTACTCGTGACATTTCACAAGTATGTCTTATACTTATGTCTCCACCGACAATTAAAAGGGGATTAGCAGGAGACGATTAAAAATAATTCCCAAAGTGGCTCCACCGGACAAACATAGGAATAATTTGACACGAAAACTCTATTTCTGTCATTTTGGCTCTCAAAAGAGAGTGGCGACGTCATTTTCCAGGAGCGAAAAACGATTTCCTCTGTCAAAATCACAATAGAAAACGAACTTGTGACAGATCTGTCGTAAGGGGACAGTTTCAGTTTCGTTTTTTGATTCTCAAACTGTTACAAAGATACAGAATATAGGTTTGTGAATAGTGTGAATGGGATTTATGAGAGGATTTATTTTTAATCGCTTGCCGATAGGATTTTTATTTGTATGGTAAATTGCGTGATAAAGATTTATATTAATCGCGGATTAGTGTTCGGTGGAGATATATGGTATAAGTCGCTATATTGAAAAATTGGCAAGTGAAAATCAACAGTATGTCTTTGAATTTGCTAAAGCCGAATTGTCACAAGCAACTAAAACCAGAAACAGAATTCCATACATTAGCAACTGAAACCTAAATTCGCTGAATGCTTTTTGCGTAGCTAATGTATCAATTTCTGTTTCTGTTCCTTGTGCGGCTTAAGGCGTTTGTTAGAGAATTGGCAGTGAAAGAGCAAGATAAGTAAAAATAGCCGAATTGACAAATCAACTTTGTCACTTTGTCTTTTAACTGACATTGAAAACTAATTGGCATACTTGTTGCCAGTTTTGTCTGTTCATAGACACAGAACTGGACACACCGCACATGCTACTGCAGTTTATTCTTACATTTTATGGCTAAAAAAAAATATAGCTCCATATTGCAAAGTTTTGCGTAGTATCCACAAGAATCTCTGTCTAAAAAACAAAGTCTGTCTGAACCCATCACTCGGATCTCTTCCCTTTTTTGTGCTGCTTCATCTTCTGTTTCAAGCTCCAGCTGAATTCCACCCACAACCACGAAGGAAGTGAGAGACATTCGTTTCCTTTTTAACATGGTTAAACTGAGGAAAGAAAAAAATGATTCTAGATTTTGAAACAATATTTTTAATTAAAAATAAAAAAAATACTTTTAATCAAAGCACTGGACACAAAGAAAAACAGCATCTGACAGAAATATTTCATTGACAATCAGATGCCTTTTCCAAATTGACAGTGCAAGTGGAAATAGCTGTCTTTGAACTGACCGAGGCGTTCGTCAACATTTCTTTGTCAATGAATAGAAACAGGTTTTTTTGCCAATTAAGGACACACGTGGAAATGAACTGGCAGTAATGTCGATAATTGTCAAAGAAGAGAACTGTCAAAGTTTGTCAATTCGTCAACAAGTGGAAATTATCATAAAATGTCTACTTTAATTGGGATTGTAATACATAGGTTCTTCATGGCCCCTTTAACGCCAGCAACTTCAAAAAGAGGTAATCGCTCTTCACGAGTCAAATCTCTGCCCAGGTACGTCTGAAAGTGGAAGTTTACAGCAACGCAACGCCGTACTGAAAACAACAGCTTGAAGTTTCCCAGGATGAAATTTTTCCACCCTATCCAGTAGAACAGGAGTTTTATTATCTTTGTCACGTAGTTTTTAACACGGTGAAATAGAGATGGTAGATCCCCAAGAGGCATATGATCGAGACCGAATTCTGAATCCAATAAGCCCTGTCGTTCGTCTGTCTGTCTGTATGTCACACGTTCTTAGGCCTTAAATTTTAAGCTAGGAAGCTGAAGTTTGGTGCATTAGCTCATTGTAATTTATTTTTGATATAAAAAAAATCATATCCGCTCACTGACACGCCCACAATCGGTGCAATTATGCAACTACCTCCAGAGCTTTTAAAATGTAAGACGTCTTGAAAAAGGTCTTAAAGACGTCTTATAAAATGTCAAAAAATAACAATAACATCAGCATTTTAATGTGGAATAGAATTGAGTATACAAAGGTCCGTCTTACGGACTGTAACTTCTGCGTGCACACTGTAGCACTTACTCACTGCTTTTTATCCCCTTTTCCACAGGGTTATTAAATTAAATTTCATAATTTTAATTAAATAATAATTTGGGATTGGGAGCGGGACATCACTTTACATATGGCTTGTCCATCAGGAACACCTTTTTCCCACACAAAGAAATTCACAAATACACATGGTACAAGCACAGTTCAAATCAGAGGTCACTGATTGATTTCTTTGTTGTACGGTTGATGTTCGAGTTTTCAGGGACTGAGTTGTCAACTGATCACCACTTAGTGCTGTGTAAATTGTTTTTCAGTGACAGTATTCCTTTGCCACCCATCAGGCGAAAACCAAGACTGGTGACCCGCATACGGTGGGAAAGGTTGCAGGATGCTGACCCTGATTTCAGAGAGCGTTTTGCACAGCATGTTTCGGAGAAGTTTGAACAAATTCCAACTGACCTTTTGAATGTAGAGGAGGAATGGCAGTTGTTTTTATCGGCAGTCATTGCCTCTGCAGGAAATGTTTGTGGAGTGAAGCGGCTTGGGGTAGCGGCTGGTGGTGAGAAAAGAACTGCTTGGTTTAAAACGCCTGGAGTTCAAGAAGCCATCAGAGAGAAGAAGAGAGCCTACATTGCGTGGATCCAATGTAGAAACTCAACTTCTCGAGCCCAGTACAATGAGGCGCGAATGACTTCCAATCTGGCAGTCAGATTCCAATCTAGTCATGGAAAAAGTTCGGCGAGAAGTTGGAGCACGATTACAGATCTGCAAACAAGATATTTTGGCAGACCATTCGCCGGCTCAGAGGAAGGAAGTTAAATATAATTCAAGGGGTTAAGTCTAAGGACGGTACACTTCTTCCAAATGAGAGCGATGTCTTGCGCAGATGGAGAGAGCACTTTTCGGAGTTGCTCAGCCCCCAACAGGGCACTGAAGATGGCATTCCCACTGCGGACGAGATAAGGGCGGAGAATAGTGCCACAGTAGACGAAGTCACTAAAGCGATTAAATCGCTAAAAGTTGGCAAGTCTGCTGGAGTTGATAAAATCCGGCCAGAAATGCTCAAGGCAATTGGTGAAGAGGGTGTTAAATGGCGTGTCATTTAAATGGCCTGGGATAGCGGGAAGGCACCTAGCGATTAGCAAACGGGAGTTATAGTGCCCATTTTCAAAAAAGGGAACAGGAGAGATTGCGCCAACTCTAGGGGCATATCTCTCTTGAGTCTTCCGGGAAAACTGGGAAAAGTATTCGCGAAGGTGTTGGAAACGCGTTCCAGAACTGTAATCGGGTCTTTGTTACGGTAAGAAGAGGCACAACCGACCAGCTTCTTACTCTGAAGATTATCCTTGAGAAGGCCTGGGAATATGCCAAACCGGTCTATTCGTGTTTTGTAGATCTGGAAAAGGCGTATGACCGAGTCCCTCGGGAAACACTGTGGAGAGTTTTGCAAGACTATGTGCTGAGTGGGCCTCTTCTGACAGCCATCCAGTCCTTGTATGGAAACTGCGGAAGCTGTGTACGGATAAATGGCGGCAAATCCCGTCCTTTTGATGTGCGCCTTGGAATTCGCCAGGGCTGTGTTCTGTCGCCGCTTCTTTTCATAGCATATATTGACTGGATGGTGAAGCGCAGTTTTGGCGAGCAATGTTTCGAATTGGCTGGCAACAGGATGAGCCATCTGCTTTTCGCATATGATTTGGCCATTCTTGCATCATCCAAAAAGGAACTTCAATTAGCACTGGATAGGTTTGCAGCCGTCTGTGCTGGGATGGAAGTAAACGTGAACAAATCGAAAGTGATGGTTGTTTCCCGAACTCCTGTTCAGTGTACCCTGCACATAAATGGAGTTCCATTAAAACAGGTGGAGAAGTTTAAGTATCTCGGGGTCTTTTTCACGAAAGATGGGAGGAGTGATACTGAGTTGTCCTGTAGAATTGGCCAAGCTGGAGCAATAGTAAAGGAACTGCGCCGGCCGGTCATCAGGGAAGCTGAGCTTGGAGTTAAAGCAAAGATCTCCGTTTTTAAATCAGTGTTCGTTCCGACCCTCATCTATGGTCATGAAATTTGGGTAATGACAGAAAGAATCAGATCGCGGGTACAAGCTGCCGAAATGAGATTCCTGAGGTGCGTTGCTGGTGTTACTCTAAGGAATAGAGTGTGCAACGTCAGTATTCGTGGGAATCTTAATGTTGAGCAGCTACTTCTCCGAGTGTAGCGATCGATTCTTCGATGGCTTGGACACGTTGTTCGCATGCCCCCTTACAGACTTCTTAGACAGGTCATGCTAGCCGAGATGCGCCTACCCCCCTGGTAGGCCAAGAAACAGGTGGTAGAATCAGGTAAAGAACCTCTGTGAGTCCAGCCTGGGGATTAAGCCGGAGTCTCTTGAGTCTCTTGAGGCGGACGATCGAGAGCGATGGAAAGACCATTTAGCCACCCTCGCTCCGCGATCATTTTAAAGGATAAGCGGCCGTTGAAAAGGATGATGATGATGACATCACCTTGTGTTCTTTAATCTGTTAATCTACACTATTTTGCTGGTATAGAAGTTACTGTATTCGAAGCTAGTCTGTATATCTACTGGGCTATCCAGCCTGTCTTTTTTTTAACTGCACCCCAACTAAGATCGCCTTGTTTCCTAGGCGAGGTAAACTCATCGGCAACAATAATTTTTTATGTGGTTAAGTTGCACTAGCATCTTCCCTTATTTTTAAGGCCCGAATTTTCACAGGGTTGTTATTCTCTTCTTGCTTAACATTCTCGCCTTTAAGTTCAGAATGTCTAGTCATGGAGATACACGAGGCCAGTATCCGGTGGCTATTATAAATAGGGTGGCGCAACAGCTCGAGGTGTACCAGGGCCAACTTCTACTGTGTGTGTTGCGTTCTTCACATACAAGGTGACCTTCAATTTTTTGCTGAACCCGAACGGCGCTTTGAGAAGTTTTTCAAGATAAATTTTACTCTCGGAGGGCCTATGGAAAGTTACTTTGACAAATTCCTATGTTTTCTGTCCACCTGGCTCCCACTAAAGCTTTTAATTTATTTCTGTCAGTTATTTTTATGGAAAAAAGCCCATCGATTATGTCTGTTCGACAAAACAAAGTGTAGGGGGGGGGTGGGTAATTGATATAAATTTATCTTATTATCCCTCGGCACTACATGGCGTATGCGAAACGTTTTTATATCCATTCAAATTGTACTCAATGGCTTTTCAGGGATCTACCAGTTCCACAAATCCAAGGGTTCTACAATACTGACGTGCGTTCATTGTCGAAAGCATTATTCTTCAAACTTTGTTCTCAACTCATAATTCTTCAAAATCTGAATGCTAACAACTACACTAATGGCATTCATTTGGCAGTTTGGTTTGACTTGGTGAATTGCTTGCCACCACCAGACTTTCTTTAAAGAGTAGAACGAAAAACTCTGCTCGACCTCAGTCAAAAATTCGAAGACTACGTAACGCATTTGCTTTATTCGATATCCACTGATTCAAGACTTCTGTGCCATTTTAGAAAAACAAAAGCTCAGCGTTCAAATGTTCAAAAAAAAAAAAATATTTTCTTCGTGTGTATCAAATGCCAAGTTAACCAAAAAGTTTATCCAACACAAAAATCAGGTGGATACAAAAAGTCCACGTTCTCTGCTTCTTGTCATTGGACGCATGTGTAGACAAACAAAAGAACCCCTAATGAAATTAATCCCAATAGCCGAAACATTTTCAATTAAGCGAAGAGAAACCGTTTATTTAAGTTCCCGTAAGCAAACCCAAATTAATGAGATGAAACAAAGTTCGTGTTTTGTCTACCCTTGGAAGGCTGTGCTCAACTCTATTGAGTGCTCAATCCATTTAGAGAAAATCTAGTGTTTCCTTATACATTTACTTGCTGCAACACATTTTCGTGTTTTTGTGTAGAAAGTTTCGTCCTTCCGCAAAATGGAGGAAAATTGTTTGAACAAATTGTATACAAAGCGTTGTCAGAGACAATCACCCATCTGTGCAGAGCCATATTCAGAAACAAAAGCGAAAAAAAAACTTCTCAACCCTTATCATCTGACTGGATCAAAGCTAAATTTATGTGGTTTTCTTTTCCAGAGGTCCAGTTCAAATTGTTGCATCCAAAGCCACCTGAATCTGTGTGCAGTCTTCCTTGCGAGCGCGGCCAAGCAAAAAAATACGTCGAGGGTGAAAGCTGCTGCTGGCATTGTTTCAACTGTTCAACATATCAAGTGAGTTACTCCATTCCCCTCGAGTACAATTCAAGTGCGAAGGAGACTTAATTAACAAAACAACACGATTCCCAATTTTGTTCTATCCCCACCACCCATCCAGATCCGGCATCCAATTGATGAGACACAATGCCTGACATGTTCCCTAGGTACACTGCCAGATAAGACAAAAGAGTACTGTCGTGACTTGCCAGAGGTATACCTACGTCCAGAATCTGCGTGGGCCATCGGAGCGATGGCCTTTAGTGCCACTGGCATCCTGGTGACACTCTTTGTCGTCGGTGTGTTTGTACGGTGAGTATATAGTGCGGGACACCATATTTTCATATCCCACTTAAGATTGCATAATTCTCACAGGATTATCATATAATTACCTCTGAGTTCATTTTATCCTCTACATTTTCTTTTGCTTTGCTTCCATTTTTGGAATAGTCATAATGACACACCAATTGTGCGGGCATCCGGACGTGAGCTCAGCTATATCCTTCTGGCGGGGATCCTAATGTGCTATGCGGTAACCTTCGCCCTTGTGCTGAAACCAACGAATATTGTTTGTGCCATACAGAGGTGAGTGGGTGAACAATAATAATATAGAATAGTGGTGGCGGGTAGGTTTTCTTCAGGACTATTTTGGTGTGTTGAGTATATTCTGTGAATATGTTGTGATAATCTCTAAATCATGTGGTTTGTTGGGTGGACTGTTCACAAAATATTGGACAAAGTTTATAAGGCCTAAGGATACTGTAAGAGAGATTATCAAACTCTGACAGTTATTGTGTTTGCTCAAGGCGTCAAAATAGTGAAAGTAGATTAGTTCATAGATCTTACTTAATTGTTTTCACTAAATCATAATAATTCACATTGGATTGACCCTGTTTTTCTCATACAAAAATTTTATTTGACAGATTCAGTGTAGGCTTTTGCTTCACTGTTGTATATGCTGCACTTCTAACGAAAACCAACCGCATCGCAAGGATCTTCAAGGCTGGCAAACAATCTGCAAAAAGACCATCGTTCATCAGCCCGAAGTCACAGCTGGTCATCTGTTCGTTTTTCATCTTCATACAGGTTTGTATTTTACTACTCTTTCAAACCGACAAAAACGCTTCAAGACACGAAAGGCGCAAAAGCCTAGGTATAGATGAAGCTCGAGGTCAGTTTGAGCAACAGTTTTGTACCAATTCTGAACGACGAAATTGAGAGGTGTCTTAAGACAAACGATACTTTTGGAAGGCTTGTCAGACCCTTGCGAAGAGACTGCCGCAAGGGTCTGACAGGGAAAACTATTGTTGCCTCTGTCGGGATTCGAACCCGAGACCTCGTGCAGAATATCGTTTCAACAATACCCAAAACGTTATAGTAATATAAATTAGATTTTTGGAACATCTCCTGATTCAATATGCATCTTCAACTTGATGGCTTCAACCGAAGTCTCGTTATGCATATGGTTTCGCATATGGTTTTAGCAGACTTTCCTTTGAGCAGAGTGTCAAATCCTTTGAAGTTTGTGTTTTGGACAGGGCGTTACAGTCGCTCAACTGACGATCAAACTGTCACGCCTGTTGTGAAATCTTAAACTAGCAACTTGCTGGTTGACTAATACATTTTTTTTAATTTTTTGGACATATATTCTGCAATATTCTTGGTTTTGTGATACTATATAACACTATCTAAAACTATCTAATACTATCTATACTAATACGATCAATACTGTCAGCAGAATCGTTCGTCTATCGGTCTTTCCGTCCGTATGTATACGAGATTTTGTCCCTTAATTCAGTGACGTCACTTAAAATATAGACTGAACCTTTTTAAAAATCTAGTAAAACTGCTTTTTGAAACAAATACTGATATTGACGCTATAAATAAACTGTCGGAAGTCCTCATTGCTTCAAGTGCCGCTTAAAATTTTGTCGAGAGCCAAATGGCACAAAAAACTGTTTTTCTTGAGTATCGCGCTAAAAAGAAATAATTTACAAATTAGTTACAAAAAGCTACAAAAAGTTACAAATTAGTTACAAAATTACAAAAAGTTTACAAATTCCATACAAACCAGATTAAATAACATTTCTTCGTGCTAGTAACCTTTTTCGAGATATGTTGGCCCAATGATGTCGAAATGATGCCCCCGATCAATGTAAGGGTATAAACCTACATTTTTGTCATTAAAAAATTGTCTAAATTTACTTAGGATAATTCACTTAAGGATAAGGAATACTTAAGAATAATTTCCTAAGTTTACTTAGGAAAATCAGTTTCTTGTGACCTAAGACCAGAAGTAAAAGCTAGCGGCACTCGGATCGATAGGGACTTTTGGGACAGTTTGTTAAGAACGAGAATGTCAATGTTTTTTTTTAAATTATGCCTACAACTGCGCAAGAGTATGGCCCAAAATTTTGTATAAACATAATGTCAAACCAAGTAACTAAACAATATTAAGTAAACATTTTTCGATTTGAAACAGAAATATTGAATAAATTACATTTGAAGAAGGACTCTTTAAATCGCTGCCCGCCCACTAGGGTATAGTCTGCCGATTACGTTTTTACTTTACGATTTTAAAGTCATTAGAAGATGCTTAATGTCAAATTTCGGCTTTTCACGACGTCTTACAGTTTTAAAAGCACAGGTAGTCACACATTTAGACCGATTGGGGCGTGTCTGCGGGCGGATTTCAAAATTTTAACACTATCGTATTGCTTCGGATGAAAGTACAAATTTCAGCTTTCTAGACCAAAAATTAAGGCCCAAAAATTGGTGACATACGGACGGACGGACGGTTATGGCTCATTCGACTCAGAGTCGAACTCGATTTTTATGCCCTTAAGGTCTTAGGGGTCCTTAGTTATTAGTTCAATATGTTAAATTTTCGCCTGTGTCAACCTTAATTTAATGTATTTAATATAAATCTAATATACTTATAAACTATAATATACTTATACATCGGGTATTAAAATTTTTAAGATCATAACAGGGCTGCCACTTTGACCAGGTATAAACTCAGTAGAGCGTTGAGAGAGAAACTGGATAGAACTTTCCAGAAAGAATTGCCATCATATGAATCGCCTTCGCACCGACATAATTCGTTGAATTATCACAAATGAATATTATCTGGAAGTCCTCTACACCTCTTCATACGTTAAGGCTTCTATAAAGGGTTTGGAGTAAAGTTCCAAGACGGATGAACCAGCTGTGTTGAAAAGCTAACGGAGACTGCTAGCTATGTTGCTTATGCTTTTAAAAGGCCTTTTCGCCTTAATTATGTAGTTGTTGAAAATAAGGGCGGAAAGATCGACACCGCAGCATGAAATTGGACTCGGCTATCAAACAAATATCCCATTATTTGATGGAACAACTTCAAACAAGATCTCAGCAATCAATCATTATATCACGCTGGCACTAATGCCTAAGTGCCAGCGTAATACATTGTACGATCGAGACTAGAGCATCGGTTCAAAAAAAATTCTTTCGAATACAGCTGTTTCTCACACAATCCGTGAATCTGTTTCTAAGTTTGTTGGGGACATCTATTACACTTTCAGAACTGTGTTGTAGTACGCTTAGAGCAAGCTCAATCTATCAAGCGGGTGATCTATTGACCTATGATTCTTATGCTCTTATAAGACCGATAATACCGACTTTAGGTTTAGAGATCGGCCATAAGCTGATAACATTCGGTGTCAATACTCTGTTAAATATCCGCGTCCGTTTAAGCTCTTCAATCCACAGTTCTTGGAGGAACACCTGATAAGTTTATTGGGCTAAGGAAGCCCATTAGGTCAAAGACCGATGATGAGGGAGAAAGTATGGACGGTTTGTTATCGATCGAGTATGTTTTGGCACGTTTACAGCAGAAGCTTTAATCACCGTTAGAAGGGTTCCAAGCAATACATAACTGGCGACACTACCTTCGCGTAAATTTTGGTTCTTGTTCTGACAAATCGCCGCTTCTGTGCAACGTCCCGCAGGCTGATGAGCTATTTTGCAAACTCCTAGCCGTTTGAGCCCAAAATCGCAGTGATCTCTTTCAACTTTCGAAGTATAAACCCACATAAGCTTCACCAGTAATAGGGTCGTCGACGAGAAACTCCTATGCTAGGGTTTAATGAAGAGTCTATACATTGGCCAAAATGTGAAAAACAAATCCTTGTATTTTTCAGCCTGAGATCTTGGCAGCAAGCAGCCAGATATGCCGGAGAAGCACTGCCGTGGGTGAAGCTGTTTAACTCTTTCCACAGAATTGGTTGAAACTGTGAGCTAGATGGGTGAATTAGAAACTTTCGGAACATTTTAAAATGTGGGCAATGAAAACAGATCTATACTGGCGAAAGCATAGCCAAATTGGAAATAGTACTGGTAGGATGATTGGTCTGACCACCAAAGTATATTGTTAAAGAAAATCTACGAACATGTATAACAAGAAGCCTTGATTCCACCCCACGACGAAAGTACTTCTCTCGATCATACAAAGTATTAACCAACCGGTAGGTGCATTGCTACGCAATCCGTTTCTTCTTTCGTCCATTGCAACAGAAATTTAAAAAGGTATTAAGTTTCCAAAAATTTGCAACTAAATGCTCGAGGGGATCTAATGCAAACCATTTTTTCTATACTATAAAGGCGCGTGTGAGTAAAGCTAATGCGATTAGCTCTCAGAGACATGAGTTTCTCCCACTCTTGAGAGACCTGATCCCCAGAGGACTCGCTGAGAGATGGTTTTTTACTTTCAATTTTCCGACTCCTTGAAAGTCTCATTCGAGTCACCTGAGAGCCTGAGAGCTACTAGCAGTAGTTTTACTTTCCAAACGATGTCTCAAAGCTATTGTACCTCGAGCACATTGTGGTTTGAGTCCAATATCGAACCTCAGTATCCGTGAGACCTGTACTTACGATGTCAAAATTATTCTCTGATTTTCAAGACGTATAGGACCTTAGAAAAATCTATCCGATACAAAGTTGATTTGGTTGCCAAAATCTAACAAAGCTCTACCCAGCTGAAAACTTTCCGTTGAAGCCTTTAGCAGAGATCCTTATTACTTACTTACTTATACGGTTCCCGACCCATGGAGGGTCCTACTCATGGTTCACAAAAGCCTTTCGTCCTCTGCGATCCTGGCCGCGCTGCTTCCAATTGTCCAGGCCAAGAGCTCTGGCATCCGCGATGGCTTGATTCTTAAAACGGAGCTTCGGTCTTTCTGGTCGTCTCGGACTACAGAGTCTTCTTTCGGTTTAGCTCGGAAAATCTTGTTGATCGAAGGTGGGGGCAGATGGATTGATAGTCACAGGTGGTGAAAAAGGCTTATGAGGTTCTCGTCTGGCATAAATGGCAAGGATGGTGTCAGCGGCAATGGCCCTGTGGTTAAGTGCTTCAACCTGGTGTTTAAGGTGATCGATCTCGTTTGCCGCAGCTGAGTTGTTGTTAACCCGCCGGGACGGAGAGGGTTCGCATTCGGTTCTTTTTTCGAGTGCAAGAACGCGTTCCTTAAGTGCTATACTGCCTTTGTTGATTAGTGTTAAGTTTTCTGCAATTGAGTTTTTAAAATGTGCAATTCTAGGAAAGATTAGCCTCCATAGCAGCTTATTTCTTTAAAATAGTTGAGTTCTGGCTCCCCATCTTTTTTGACAGACCAGTGACATTTTTTTCGAGTGTTTTTGTACTTGCGGTGAGTAACTGCTGCCTTGAGGGTGATAGTTTTTGCGTGGGTGAGAGTTGGCTTTGCAGTTTGATAGTGTTAAATCGAGTGGCTCTATCGTTGGGCATTATTCTTTGAGCTATGGACTGCAGAGACGAAGAACTTTGAGTATTTGAGAACTTGAACTGTTTTGGTTTTTCAGAGTAAACACGGATCGTAAATACGCCGTAGATTTTTTCTCTAGAAAGAGCCAAGTATAATTTCTGCTTCTCTGCTTATCTTCCAGCATTTGGCGCCATAAAGTAGAACTGGCAGGATAAAAGTTTTGTAAAGCTTGCACTTTGGCTTTTGCGAGAGGAGTTTTGAACCCATTTGTTTTGTTAAACCGAAATTGTAGCGGTTTATTAGAATTATTCTGCGGCGAATCTCCACTTAGATCTCGTTTGTGGGGTTGATGTTAACTCCAACGCAGATGAACTCCTTAATTACCTCAAAGTTGCTGCTACCAACAGTGACGTTTTGCAGCGGACGGATGTTACTTTGTTTGTTGATGGCATTTGGTATTTGCTTATAGCATGTGGGATCCTTAGTAATTACCCGAAAAAAAAGCATCAGAAAGCATTTCATTTACCCACGCAGCGAGACTGGCTATGTTAGCTGATATGGCGGGCGGTCTAATACGAGATATATCTGCAGATGCCTTATGGCGAGGCTGAACTTTTCTGGTTGAGTTTTCAGATTGTTTTTTCTCTGCGGGATATCGATTAAGAAGACTGGGATGAAAAAGTTGCGTCACCGCTATGCCTTGTTTAAAAGCTGATAAGAAAAAATTCAAAAAGGCACAAAACTATAGAATAGTTTGCACTCCTCATAGGTATGGGTCTACTGAGGGACCTCGTTCTACCCGAAATGTACCAACGTAAAAAAAAGTCAGTGTATGTACCTCCTTTTAAGCCTAAAGCTTACTTCAAACTCTGTACGTATTCCGAATTTCTTAAGTTTTATGTTAGCAAAGACATCTCTGCGAAAGAATCTTTCAAATACCATATTATATCGATCTTTCGGGACAAGCTACAAAGGATGCTTGAATATATACTAAAGAGTTTAATCCTAGCATTTGAAAGTAACATTGTTTCAAATGACCGTTGAAAGGTTAACACAGAGACCTCTTCTCGACTAATTTGCAATTGCCCTTATTATAAAGTTTTATGCGAAAACTACATTTTCATTACTTAAGGATCTACCCCTCTCCAATAGAATGGCTTCCCACCGCAAGTAGTTTAGATCCATACTATACACTTAATTTACCGGAAATAACCAAACGAAAAAAAAGGCTTTTATCGCTCATTAAAGCAGTGCCTTAAAACACTTTTATTCATTTTATCCTTCTTGACTTTTTGTAATAAAACTTAACTACTTTGTCCTCCTCGCAGATCCTTATCAATGGAGTTTGGATGATTATTTCCCCATCGCATGCCATGCACCATTACCCCACCAGAGAGGACAATCTGCTCGTTTGTGACTCATACATAGACGCATCGTATATGATAGCGTTTTTCTATCCCATCGTCTTGATTGTTATTTGCACTGTGTACGCAATCCTGACAAGGAAGATACCAGAAGCGTTCAACGAGTCGAAACACATTGGTGAGTACTTATTGCCTGTGGTCTGTACTAAAAATTAATGTGATTATAATTAACGTGCGCACATTTCGCTTTATATATTAAGACTCGATTGAGCACTAAAACGGGTATAGTACCTATTGATAAAACATTAACTTTGTTTCTCTTTGTTTTTCTATTACTGCCCCGCCAAACATAAATACCATCCTGATGATCCTTACAATTGTGGTTGATTACTTGGAATTATCGATACGTGTGTGCGGCTAATGACCATATGGTTGGCGATGAATTAACCATGAACAACTAAATGTGAATGTAGGTTTCACTATGTATACAACGTGTGTTATTTGGCTGGCATTTGTACCTTTGTACTTTGGAACGGCCAACCATGTTCCTTTGAGGATAACATCGATGTCGGTGACGATAAGCTTGTCGGCGAGTGTTACAATTGCATGTTTGTTCTCACCCAAGGTATGTTGTGTGGTTTGACTGTGTCTGTTGTGGTCAGTTGAGTTTGTTTTGTTTCCTAATTAACTGTATTATTGTATTTTGTTTAGCTATTTTAATTAAATTGGAAAGGACAAAGTAGTCATTAAGAAACTAAGGAAGGAAGATTTTCATAAAAGAAAATAGTTTTTTTTTTGTTTTTATTAAGCTTATTTGACTTTATCTCAGCGACAATGCATGAAAAACACCCAATTCAATTATTACTAAAAAACATACAAGAAATTTATTATAAATAAAAAATTCCACTTTCAACTAAATAAAAGAGTCATGAATCCAAGGGACTTTCTTGTCCTTAATATTTTTAGGTATGTGTCTTCTGGTTGGTGTAGCTACCTTTGACACGAATTTCTTTTGAGCACTTGAGCTGAGCATTTTTATAAGACTTCAATCCAAGTCCACTTAAAAGAATCTTGACGAACTCAAATCCCAATGAATGAAAAAAAAATCAGGAAGTCAGTAAGACTTTTTTTTTGCATTTGAAGTTGTAAGTTAAGGTTGAGAAAGTTTAGGGATTAGAGATGTGCAACATTTTTAAAAAGATTTCTTGTTTAATGTTCAAAAAATCCAATTATATATTTTTTCTAAGTTTTTGTTTTATTTTTTTAAGATTTTTCTTAAGGTTTTCTTCAATTTTTTTCTTTATTTTTAAAAATAAAAAAAAAGCGTATAGTAGAAATATTGTAAGAATCTTAGCTATAATACCAATACCCTTTTCCAGTTGTACATTATCTTGATTCGGCCGGAACGCAACGTCCGGCAAAGTATGATGCCGCCGCGATATGGAATGCATCGAGGCACTGGCACAGGACCTTCCTCAATGATGGCTGCAGCTGTTGTTACAGCGGCGACCTGTGCGCAGGAAGAAAAAATTCAAAAAGTCATAACTCCATCGAGTACGGGTAAGTTTACATTTTTAATAAAAAAAAATACATGAACAATTTATATATTTTCATTAAATTATTAGAATGATTGGTATCTATCCATTGAAAGGATTAAACCTCTATTTCCTTATTTTCACCAGATCAAAAACCAATTTTTTAATGCTCTTCAAGTACCTATACCTTATACTCGGACAAAGATTGATTTTTTTTAGAAGAGTGAAGTTTCTTTTAATGCAAGATTGCCCAAACTCGAGAAAACTCGGAAACATTAGACTCCACTACCCCTTAGGCAAATATGCGTCTGTCTTCCAAGCGGAGATTTTCGCTATCCTAATGGCTATGCGCTACATTGTGACTAACAGGTGGAGGGCAAGAAGCATATGCGTTTGCAGTGACAGCCAAGTCGCTCTAAATGCGTTGCTCAACCCTCTTACCTCGTCCAAGAGAGTGCTCGAACTCAAGAATTCGTTGAACTTAGTCGGAAGGCTAAATGCAGTGAATCTTGTTTGGGTTCCAGGTCATACTGGTATCCAGGGAAATGAGATCTCTGATGAGCTTGCCAGACTTGGCTCAGAAGAGGTTTTCTCAGGACCCGAACCTGCTTTAGGCCTGCCTGTATCTGTTGTCACGTCTGCCATTGATACTTGGGTTTCTCGTGAGCACAGGGCTCGTTGGCGTGACTGCGATGGGTGCAGACAGACTAAACGACTACGCCCAGACATCTGCGAGGGGTCAGCGTCTTTTCTTCTATCTCTTAGGAGAATCGATTGCAGACTTCTTGTAGGCGTCCTTACCGGCCACCAAGCTTTTGCTAGACACTTGAATGTGTTAGGCTTAAGCGAAACCACCACCTGTCTTGCCTGTGGAGAGGACGACGATACAGCGGAACACTTTCTCTGTAGTTGTCCTGCCTTTGCTCGCATCAGGTGGCGGATCTTTGGTGAGTGCCGAACACCTAAGCTCTTCATCACTGAAACTCCTTCTCATCTCTCTTCGAAAGACGGGTAAACTAAATACATTAATGTAAGGTGTCTGCATGGTAGTACAATGGACCAGTAGTTGTGTCTGAGTGCTCCATCGGATAGTAGCAACCTCCAACAAAAACGTAAACGTAATCTGAATACTTGACTAAAAAGTGAACACATAACACAATATTGATTTCTCAAGCAAAATGCATTCCGCTCTTCTATTTCTATTTTAATTATACTTTTTTGTATTTGCAGAAGACAACAATACCGCTAAGGTGAAACTGTGTGAAATGGCCACCCAAACAATCACCCTCTCGAACATATTTACCAGCGCCAGTTTGTCCAGTACCTACCAGAATATACCATTTGTCGATCAAATTGTGCCCAGTTTGAACGATTCACTGCTGAATCACAATCACGTCGAGCACCAAGTGGTGAACAATAATAAAATCAACACCTCCAGTCACTGCAATCAGGCATCATCGCCAACAATGCCGATGGCAAATATATTGCTGACCTCGTCGACGACGACACCGTCAGCCCTCCTGTATGCCGAGTCAAATGGCAAGGACGACAGTGAAAAGCACACGCTGCACCATCAGCCAAATCAAATTCAAACGATATCCGCAACGACAACAATCAGCGAGAACAACGTTATAGATACAAGCTTATAGCAAGGTGAGAGAAACAACAACGCAGAGGGTGACTACGTGAATGGCGGCGGCGGTACTACAGGTGATAATGGTGGTAGCGAAATTAAAAAGCGCTTTGCTATTCCCGTTTAGGAGTGTAGTAGATATCCGCAGCGCACGTAGGTATGTGTAATATAAAGGTATACAAAACTTACAAACTTTAGAAAAGTGAAACAGCTTTAGGAGTTTTTAATGTGATTGTGCTCTTTTTTACGAAACACATTAGTGTTTCCCCTTAAAAAAAAATAGTATGAAAGGATATGCGAAAAATTTGTGAAGTCATTAATTTGAATTGACTTTTGGTGAGGAAGGCTATAGTGAAATTTCTTCTATTGACAGAAGAAATGTCTAAATGGAAACTGGCGAAAAATTTTGCGTTTTGTCCAAAATCAGTCTGCATTTTTAAGTTTCATAACGCTTTTTTTTAAACTTATGTTTACTTCCTTACATGACATAAGAAGTCAAAGTCACAGGAGACTTGACTTGGTTTATCTCTTTTCAATCCCAGCCTCTTTTAGAGAAGAACTCTTAGCAATAGTCTAAGAGTTCTAAGTAATTTTGAAACATGCAATATAACCAAAAATAAGTAGATACAGTAAAGCCTCTCAAATTGGGACACTGATAGATTTGGCTCTTTCATGTCTCATTTAAATAGTGAACCGATTAAAGAAGTAAAAATAGACCATAGATCAAAGCAAAACATAATACGTGCGACGGCAACATCCATTATATTGTACGGAGCTCAAAATTGGGGTTACCGCCAGTTTACTTCTGTTGAACTTTTTCTACGTTACTGCATCAAACGTGTATTTAGACTACCTACGAACTGTCCAAACTATATGATCTATCTTGAGACTGGAGTTGCGCTTCTGCTTCTACAAACACTAAAACTTCATTTTGATTACGTGATCAGAATCATGGGGATGGATGAACGAAGATTGCCGAGAATAGTTCTCTCCCACTTACTTGAAACAAGAAGGAATTGTGTTCAGGAATGGGACGTTTTGGCACGTAGCTGTGGACTCGACCTCGAACTTTCAGACCAGGAGCAGAATGCCTTTCTTAGGCAGTTCAACAAAATTCTGGCAAAAAAATGCAATCTCCTTTTTGATTCCTTCGTCTCTGGAGCCCAGTCGTCTCAGCACCGAGCCTACAACACTAAGCTGAATCACAATCTGCAAGAAAAAACGTATTTTTTAAACAACAACACAACAGATACATACAACACAACAAATAAGTACGATATTCAAAATCAGAAGCGAACTTATAAACTTAAACTATATACCGCACCGGTCTGAGCTTACGATTGAATGCAACCTCTGTAACCTTAGGGGAAGAGAAGACGTTCTTCACTAAGGTGGCGCTACAGTCCGGGGTAGACCTGGGCCTCAGCCAACAAGCTTCGCCAGCCAACTCTGTCTCGAGCTAGCCGTCTCCAGTTTCGCACGCGAAGTTGGCTGAGGTACCCTTCCACTTGCGTGTGCCACCTGAGTCTCGGTGCTCCTCGTCCCTGCGGTGTGGATTCGAAGATTTTCCGGGCCGGGGCGTTGGTGTCCATTCGCTCTAGATGACCCAGCCATCGTAGACGTTGTGTTTTGACTCTTTTGGCTAGGTCGGTATCGCTGTACAGCCCGTACAGTTCGATGTTATATCTCCTCCTCCACTCTCCGTCTATGCAGACGCGACCGTAAATCGTCCGAAGAATTTTTCTCTCGAAGCAGCCTAAAGTGTTTTCATTCGCTTTTGACAGGGTCCATGCTTCTGCACCGTAAAGCAGGACTGGGATGATAAGGTTCTTATACATGGACACTTTAGTTGCTCGAGAGAGGGCTTTGCTACTCAATTCCTCCTAAGCCCAAAGAAACAGCGATTGGCAAGAGTTATCCTTCGTTTGATTTCAGCGCTGGTGTCATTGTCTGAATTTATAGCGGAACCCAGGTAGACAAAGTCCCTTACTACCTCAAAATTATAGCTGTCGATGATAATGTTTTGTCCAAGACGTCGATGTTGGGTGTCTTTTCTTGATGACAGCATATACTTGGTTTTGCCCTCCTTGACTGCTAAACCCATATTCGCCGCTTCCGTCCCAATACTCACGAAGGCTTCACTGACATGACGCTTTGTTCTACCGATTATGTCAATGTCGTCTGCGTATGCGAGTAGTTGAACGGACTTTTGAAAGATTGTACCTCTGGTGTTGGCGCGAGAGTTCTGCACAATTCCCTCAAGTATGATGTTAAAGAAGTCGCATGACAGGGCGTCGCCTTGTCTTAATCCTTTTTTGACATCAAAGGGGTCGGTGAGGTCTTTGCCGACCTTGACAGAACAGCGTGAATTTTGAACTCAGAGGGTCTCCTTTCTTCAGGATCGGGCAAACAATGGTGAGGTTCCATTCGTCGGGCATGCTTTCTTCCGACCATATCTTGCACATGGGCTGGTGCATGCTCCTAACCAGCTCATCGCCAGCGGATTTAAAAAGTTCGGCAGCTAGGCCGTCTGCTCCGGCTGCTTTGTTGCACTTGAGCTCAGACACAGCTACTTTCACCTCCTCCAGGTCGGGTGGGCGGTATCGTTCGTATGCTTCGTCGGTAACGTCTTCGCCCGGGTTGAATGGTTCGTTCTGCCTGACAGCGGTATTTGGTTCGTCCTCGCCGTTATACAGTCTGCAGAAGTGGTCTTTCCAAATCCTCAACACCGACTGCGATTCTACAGCGATGTTTCCTTGATGGTCCTTATCATTTATTAACAACAAAGCAAAGTATTAAAGGAAAGCAAATAGGCCGCCTCGTTTTCGAAGGGTCCCGATTACGGAAGTTTCAATTAGGAGATTTAACGAATATGTGTTGCAACGTCTGCACATGAGAGTGAATCTAACGTTCTAGCAGCATCTATAGCTTTAGCATCTGGTCGTTTTGATAGAATCTTGTCCCTGTTTTTAACTTAGTTATTTAAGGAAAGCCGGATAAAAAGTAGCAGCATAAAAAAGCCCCAAAAACGTATTTGTCAAATGAAATTTTGAGTACACTTGTGACGGAAAATCAATTTTCTGACATAGAATAAAGTAAGGTGCAGTCCACATTGAGCTTTCGGCCAGCTTTCGTAGGTTATAAGTTTACAATTTGTTTGTGGACCAACAACCAATAGAGCAAGGCCAAAAGTCACCAACATTTGTGTTAACAATTCCACAATATTAAAAAGGAAATGGACTTTTATGCTTTTCTAAGTAAAGTAAACTTTGCATCCACTCTGTATCCAATAGTAAGCCAAGGCCGGAGGGTTGTAGGGGTTCATTTAAGTTCAAAGTTTGGCATATTGCCCCCTGCAACCACTGCTAGGTGTTTTAAATGCAGATGGTTTAAGAACAACTTTTCCTCTCAAACCCGCCAAGGACGTCCTCTGACTTAGACTGGGATAACAAGGCTTGTCGTTATATTATGATGAGTTTTAGTTGTTTAAAATATGGATGAAATACTGATACGCTGCATGTGATCTTACTTCAAATAAGCTCAGTGCCAACTTCAGGTGGGTATGATACTTCTTTCACAACATATTCTGAATTTTACGATTTCTCTTAAAAGTTGCATTAGATTTAAGGCAAGAACGAACAAGGAAGATTAAGAAAGAGAAAAGTAAATAGAAACTACCACACCTCCAAAAAGTGGGAGGGATAAAAATTATAACCTTAAGGTGCTTTATGCAATGCAGTTACCTACATTTTGGGCTAAAAATTTGTCCTGCCATTTGAATAAAAATACACTTTTTTCAACCACGGCCACAAAAGTGGGCGGAGACAAAGAAAATTTATTCAAAAAACTTAGCATATTTTTATATCCAGGCACATTTTTTATAATATATATATTCTGTTACCGAACTTCGTACATTGAAAATTGCCAAAAAATTAAGCGTAATCAATGGCTGAGGTAAATTTGTATTTTTCCACCTTAAAAAAATTTCAAGGCTGTACCCGACACCAAAAACTGATGTTCTGATGATATAGTAACAAAGCTAAAATTCGATTTATGTGTCTATACACGACCCAGGGTATATTAAGTTTGTTGCATAGTTTGTAACGCAGTGAAATAATCACCGTAGACCCCTAAGATCTTTTGGAGATATAAATGGGACCGACAGGAGAATCGATTAAGCCATGTCCGTCCGTCCGTCCGTATGTAAACAATTTTTAGGCCTTAAATTTTAAGGTAGAGAGCTGGAATTTGGTGGGTTGGCTGCAAATTAACTGAAAATTAACTGAATCTGCCCACAGACACGCCCACTACAGGCCTGTATGTGCGACCATCTCTAGTTTTAAAATATACTTTTTCCAAATTTTAGTTATATTACAATAGCGCTAGCGCATTCATTTTTGGAACGTAACATTGCCTTGCAATTGACTTTGAAGAAGCCAAAAAACGTTAGCGTTTTCATTAACCACGCCCACTTTTTGGATAAATATATATGAAATTCGACAAAAAATTTTATGACGAAAGTTGTAGATATTAGCTTTTTCTAACTTTTATGTATGTGTTGTATGTGCCTCCCCCTTTCTTTGTGGGCGTGGCGTTAAAAAGGTGATTTTTTTAGTAAAAAAGGTGGAGTATTACGCCGAAATGTATGCAACCTCCAAGTATAAAGCATTCAACAGTTATATTTTTATATCCCGCCCTCTTTTTTAAGGCGTGGCAGTTTTCTTTTTGGTATGGTCGGGTATTTTGCAATCCGTCGCGAATGGACTGAAGCTTTTGCATACGAACTGTTGCACTTTCCCACTTGTTTTTTTTTAATGGAGGTGGTCACACATATGGGGCTGTAGTGGGCGTGCCTGTTTACGGATTTTACTAACTTTCAAGCCTCTTCTGGTCCAATGGACTTCCTCAACTCAGCTACTGAGTTTTAGCTCTCTAGCTTAAAATTTAAGACCTAAAAGTTGTTTACATATTGACGGATGGACATCAATTCTCCTCTCAGTCTAGATCATGTCTCTAGACGATCTCAGGGGTCTAAGGTGATTATTTTTCTGCCTTACAAACTATGCATTAAACTTTATATACCCTGGCTAGTGGGTAGGGTATAAAAAATAGTTCCCACTCCAGCCATGGGGTTGGACCTAATCCATGAACAGATTTAATGCTGAATAAGTGTTGTATATAAAAATTCTGAGCCCGTACAATATAAGCAAGTGAGTAAGTACAAGTTCGTCTTCAACGAACTACTTTAAACCCGACCCTATTTACCATGCAACACCAGATATAAAAGTTTTTTGGTCCGAATTTAAATACTGGTTTTCAATTGTTGGCCACGCCCCCAACAACGGGCGTGGGATGAAAATTCAAATCCATTGATTGTTATTTCCTTAGAATCATGAGAAAAAGCCTGAAAAGCAAAAATTATTTCAGAAAAAAAAACAGTTTTTTTCCAAAAAAAAGTTCCCTGAAAGTGGGTCTAGCTCAAAAAATTGCCTGAAATAAACTTATTAAAAAACTATAAAAAGTAATTTAATATTTGTCATGCAATTTTTTTCGATTTCCGAGAAATCGGCCTTTTAAAAATCTAACATGTTAAAAAAACGACATGGTCAATGGTTTTTGCCTCAACAGAGGCGTTTTGCCAATATTGCTCCATACCAAAATTTCAGTTTCTGCACCCTGTGTCTAACTGGAACGAAATGCATTTTGAAAGAAAATGCCAAATTGACGTTGTCTCACATTGAAGCCAGTAGTAGGCGTGGCCTTTGGCAAATTTAACCAATTTTCTGTGCAAAAGAAGAACCAAGTCGTGCACCAAGTTTCAACTTTCTAGCTTCATTTTGAAGACCTAAAACCTTCACGCATACAAACGGACGGACGGACGGCCATGGCTTAATCAATTCACCTGTCGGTCTTGATCATGCCTCTTAAAGGTTTTAGGGGTCTACGGTGATTATTTCACTGTGCTACAAACTATACACCAAACTTAATATACTCTGGATCGGGTATAAAAAGTCAGTTTGAAAAAAATTATGACAGTTTTTGGAAGGAGTGCCAAAAACGGAAACTTGCCAAAATTAGGTAAATGTCACAAAAATTTTGGAAAAAGTCAAAAATTAGGACTAAAACTACGCCAGAAAAAGGCTACATTAATAAATAATGATAATCGCTCATTAAATGTTCCAACTGGGCAGTATCTTGTGCCTTGAATAGTTAAAGTGAGTCTATAGCCTTTGACTGAAAATTTTTCGAGTTTGATATGGATGAGAGAGTTTGACTTTGACAAGTGCCAATATTCCAGTGCAATTTGGTGGGTTGGTATCTAATTATTTCTGATCTAATTATTTCTGAAAAATATTTTGCCCTGGCATTGACGACACGATTGTGCTTTGTATAAAACTTGAAAAAATTATGTTTAAAATGTTGGTAATATTTTCTTCCAAATTGTTCCTTAAGGTACCATACGTTTCCGCTAACTTTTGTAGGCGTGGCTTTGAGAAAAAAGATTTTGTGAGTCAAAAAGCAGGGTTATAAGGCCTAAAAGTATGTAGCCACTTTGCATAAAGAATGCAAAAGTTACAATCTTCATCGCGCCCTCTTTTTTGAGGTGTGGCAAATATCTTTTTTTTAAGCAGGGAAGACTATTATGCAATTCGTCGTTGTTATGCTGTGCGTAACCATTACTTCATTGCCCTCTCGGGCTTTTCTTATAGATAGCCCTAACGCCTATATCAAATTCCGATCCAGATAGTGAAGAAATTTTTTTAACAAGGTATTTGCCGCTACTCCAAGGGCTTCGAAGGGATTTTACTCCACCGACGCAATGAACAACGTCTTTATAATTACAATATTCTTCCCAAGAATTTCAAACCTGACCACTTTCCTTTCACCATACAAAGTAGCAAAAATAGCAGAAAATTTACAAATGTCCTTGTTGCATGCCTCTTAGTATCATATACGTCTTATATATCGGTTTTTTATACACTGCCAGTCTTACAGGGTTAAATCCACCATTAATTTGCTAATTCAATTATATTTCAGGGATTGGTCATATATATCATCCACCACATATGTGTATAGGTGCTATACCTACAGAGCGACTGTTTCATTAGCAAAATTTCTTGTGTTCTTTTTTATTGTCCTAGTTCCATTTTACCACACCCAACGGGAATAACTCAACTATCATAACGAAATAGCTTTATGTAGTAGGTAATAAAATCCACACCATTAAGCCAAGGATAACAACTATAGAGGACTAACACAGCAGTGACAACAAACTTATCTCTTTGGCTAAATTATGTCCTGCGATTTATTACGCAGGACACCTTTTGTTTGCTTCGAGCCTTTCTGGTATATTATTATCTGCGATTAGCAATCGCAGGTTTTCTTACATTTTGTATTTTTTTCTTTTTTACTTTAACAGAAAGCATTTTGATAAAATCCTGACAATAAATCGGCAGGGATGCGAAGGATATTATCTGCTTTATTTCCGGGCTTTGCGTATACTAAAGTTTCTTTTCTTATTGCGAGTTGTATGGAAATTTGAATTTGGCGTAGGCAATGACAGTTGTTGGTTCCTCTTATAAATCGAATGTGCATAGATACTCAGAAAATTGTTTACGGTCTGAGTTACTACCTTTTTAGACCTGAGTACACCAAAACATTTAAAGAAGAGACACTTTAAAATTATGGCCTCTCTATGCCATGAATTATTGACTTGAATATTTGCATACAATTAAGTGAGTCACGCTATAGTCTTGAATAGACTTAAGCTTCAATAACATGTTTTTTGAGACAGCTTTGCCCTGAATTAGGTGCCCTACTCCACGCAACTCGTGTCTTAAAATCGATGCAAGAGCGAATGTACCTATTTGAAGTAACTTAATTGACTTTGTGGAGTTAAGGACCAGACTAGTATGATCATTTTAGGTTTTTGACGAACTGACGGCTATTTGATGTCACTCGGTGCACCAAGAATATCTTTCGGTTGACTCTGTAGTGATGACTCTGTAATTGTCATTTACTGAAGATAAGCAAAAGCTGCTGCATCTCCATTCATTGGAAATCGTTCTCTCCGATTATATTCTGCCCAGCTTACTAAGATAGTTCCAAAGAGAGGGACATTGCAGCATACGAAAGTCATAGAGGCTGAACTAAACCAGCTTCCAGGACAAAATTGGAGGCATTTAGTCGGGTTCTTGCAAAACTCGAGGCACAAGTCAAGGCAACAGCCTTTTCAGGCGATTGTTTTGAAACTCCTCCATCTCCCTTACCTTTGTTAATTGGAATCGTTAGTCGAGCAGAGTTTAGCACGTCATCGGCATTTAGTTTTGGTCCTATGAACTTTGTCCAATCTTGGCCAAGTAAACTGGTCTCGCCTTATACCTTTTAGGCTCTTTGATAGTGCGATTCATACTCAATGCTTACGTAGCATCTTTCCAGTGTGTATAGAAGTCTCCTTAGAATAGTTTTAAGCTTTTGAACCTCGTTCCTGATGAAGCGCACATCATTTTTGTTTCCCTCAAACGACAGCAGCTCATGCTTCGCTTTTTTTCTACAAGAAGCCGGGCTTCTTTCTTCAATATTAGCGATATTGTTCTATAGTAAAGTTTTCTAAAATTTTATTGTTCCTTCTTGAACTATTTTTTTCTTTCTGAAAACGCTATTTTCTTACATTCACACGCACATTTTCGGGGGCGTGGTTAGTACAAATATTTTACAATCGGGCTAAAAAACTTATAAATTTGGTGATACACGGTAAATAGGGTCGGGTATATAGAAGTTCGTTGCAGACGAACTCTTGTAGTTACTCACCTGTTTGTTTTGACATTCTCCGATTATTTATTTCTTATCCGCTCGCCGAGCTCAGGAGCCCAACTGACTACTGCGGTCTAAAGTCTTTTTAAGCGTTCAATCCCGACTCAAATATGGGATCTAGCGTCTATACTTTCCCTTGATCACGCGATTTTCATGCTTTATTTCTGTTCGCTACCCAACCCATGGTAGATTGAGACCTTCAGAAGAATTGATTGACTTATTTTGTCCGTATACAAACAACTTACAGGTCTGACTACTTAAGGGAGAGAGCTTATACTCTGCTGGAGGTCAATTCGCCCAGATAAATTTTAAAAATTATTCGAATTTTCCTACCGACGACTCGACGGGTTAACTACAGGTCTAGAAATCAATAAGAAATTATGAAATAAATTATATAAAAAATAACGTAGACATTAGGATTAAACAAGGTTTGCTCTAAATATACTAATGTCTCTGCCTTTTTTTTGTGTGCGTGGGCTAAACAAGTGTTTTTTTGTTAATTGCGTAGCAGGGTTTTCTTTCAAAAATGTAATGAACCACCTTAGTAGGTTTTGAAGAACTGTTTTCATCCCACCCAATTTTTTTAAGCTTGGAAAATTACTTTTGTTTAGGATAGAGAGCTTTTTGGGCTTTAGCAATCCGTCGCACACAGACGCGCAATCTTGCATTTTCCAAGTTTTTCTTTTCCTTTACAACTTCAAGCTCGTCAAGCTTGTCTGGTGTAGTCTTCTCAAAGTCTTCTTAAGATTCTTCTGAACAACACTTTCCAGCAACACTTGTGCAGGTACTTGCAACCTAGCTTTGTTTGCTCGTTGTTAAGGTCTATCTTGACATTTAGCTGTCAAACCACATATTCTGTTTCAGGGACTGGGTTATTCCAAGTGGGTAAGGTATGCATTCCTAATTGGATTTTGACAATGATATCACTGGTTTTCAATGCGTAATGCTGATGGCAGAGGAGTAAGAAGTACTGAGAGAACAAAGTTCAACAACTGTAATTTTGCGGCGATGGCGTATTGATCCAAGCTTAGTGATATCAGAGTCGAATATTGACCCTGAGAGGTATCCATTATGTATACTGGAAAGTCCTTATTCGATTGAAATGTTGCCAAAATGGTGACATCGTGGCGGTTATACTTTCCGATTTGCTAAAGATGCTTTCTCTTATCTTCTCTCTCTAGCATCAAAACCAATTAGATAGTAATTAAAAGTCAGCAGTGAAATTCATTGTAATTCATTCATGTCATTGAAAAATCTGTCATGAAAATTGGTTCTCTCGGAGCGTATGTCAGGATAGGCAACTTGAATGTGGCACTTTTGTTGTCTCGGTCGGAGTTCGAACCTGTGACCTGGTGCACACTTACACGACACACTGGCGCAAAGTTATAGTCATCTCACATTAGGAGCACCAAACGCGCACTTGCTAATGCCCTGCTAACCTAAAAAGCAGCTGACAATTTATTACTTAATTATAAACATTCTTAAACTTACCTCCACACATGCAACAAACCCTCTTCAAATCCTATTGGAAACACATTTTGAGAGAAAAACGTCAGCGCAAGTCATAGACTCTGAAACGGTTGGTGTCGATGGATAGAGAAAAAAAGCAGTGATTGTTTAATGCTCCACACTAAGAGCCTAATGTCGGATCTCGGTGGTTTTAAATTTTATGGACTCTATTAGCGCTAAGCAGGTTTCTACGTTCTTTATAGTAGACGCGAAATTAATTCACCCCTTAAAGCCTAATAAACAGTCTTAAAAAGGTTGTTTAAGGAGCTATAATTTTGCGCTACCAACCTTAACATCAAAGTGCCCACATTCCGTTTCCTCATTTATTTAAAAGCAATTTTCGTATGAGATCGAATGAGTAGGAGAAGTTGGGTGATATGGCACCTTAGGCCAACCTTATGATCAATATAGGATTCCGTCATACGTAATGTAATTCATCGAGAGATGGATTGTAACATACATATAACAAGAAAAAAGGAGTGCCATATTGCCCTCCAGTAGATGCAATATCACCCTCCAATTTTTTTTTTATCGATTTTTTAAGACTATTACTTTTTTGCGAAAAAAATATTAGTGTTTCTACAATTCTGCAAGAGTGATATTTTTCTGCTTTTAAACTCGTTTTTATGTTAATGTTTTCCTATTTAGTGCAAAAAAAATTATTAAATAAATTTTGAACTTAAACCGGTTCTATTTTTGAATGAGTAGGTTCGTCAATGATGATATTCTGAAATTTGACAGCAATCAAAATTTTGACCCATTTCATATTTCCTACTTTATGGACATCGATCATGCTGTCGATATTATCTCACTCAATGATTCGAAGCTAATTTTATTTATTTAACACTATGATGGAAAAGCCTTAATTTGCTAAAAAAAAATCGCCTGTAATGAAAACACTTTCAAAATTTCAATGTTTACACCAGCATTCAAATCCGTCCGTAGATTTTGAATCAGTTACAAAATATTAGTATCAGAAAGTACAGAGGCAAATATTTAGGTTCCAAATTTTCTCCTTTTGTGGAATGGATTTTGAAACGACTTTGGACAAGCCCAATCTGCATAATTTCAATATATTCGCCACCGGTATAGGTAATCGCAAGCGCGTTCAGCTCATCAAAGAAGAATTGTCCTAAAAGTAAAAATCGTTGTATGCTACCACTTGGACACCGGCAAAGGAGGTATTGCACATCCTTTTCGACACCGGGATCAATACTGCCCCTGCAAAATAAGTTGGTGGTAATGATATTCAATTTTTCTGACCGTTTTCCCAAAAGGTTGTGGCCTATTATCACCCTTGTGGTTTGAAGCTTTCTAAAGTTGCTGCTGTCTGGAGCCTTAAAAGACCTTCCTTTTGGAGCACAATTTTAAAGAATTTAACCTCCAGTTAACATCATGCACACAAGCTAAAAAGAGATCCATGAAAAACTTAAATAGACGTAGATAATTTTTTTTTACTTATTTTCGAGTCCAACATAACTGCAAGAATTTATTTTCACACTCAAGCCTTACAGATATAAATTAAAGCCAAAAAAAGTTAGAATGTGACATAAATTTTCAAGGCGATTTTATTTCGGATAAGTTGGTATATAAATAAAAAAGGACCACCCGAGTTTTTTTTTTGCAAGAAGGTACTCGTTCAGGGTCGGCTCAACCATTTAAAGCTGATTATAAATGTCCCCACCAACACTTTAGAGTCTGAAATTCGAAAGAGCTACCATAAAAGGGTATTTTGTTTGGTTAATTACTACCTTCAATTAATACCTTCACCTTTGGTTAGATGAAGCAAAAAAAAGGCCCTGCGGGTAGCTGTAGGTAACATCCAGAATTTTACACACAAGTGATATACACAAACGTTATAGCTACCTACTGACCAGCAGTTTTGCTTTTTTTAATATTAAGGACATTCAATTCCACATGACTACCCGCAACGAGGTGGAAAGAGCAATGATGATAAAATTAAATTGTGGCCTTAATTTGACATCCTCGTAAAATAGCAAAAATGCCTGTTGGTGAAAATTGCGATATTAAAATACTTAAATCAAAAGTAGTCATCATTAGTTGGACAGTAACGATGTTTACCTTAAGGCGATAAATCAAAAAATGATGGAGCAATGTAGTCCTGTTATTGATTTTTAATTAAAAGGTATTTTTGTGGTTGGAAATAAGTTCAAGCGAGTAGGGATGTGATACGATAGCGAGGATTCCATACAGGATAAAAACAATTATAGCAAGAATAAGGCTCGATTTATCGATACATTTTTTACCAGTCATGAAAGTCCACGTAAAGTAAAAATAAAAATAAAAAATGAATACATGAAAGAGATATGCATAGCAAATCGCTCAACACTTTTAATAATTATGTGAAAAAATGACAATACAGCGTGAACCCAGACTTAGCCTGTTTGGTGTGGTGCCCAAGCTGGAGTGGTTGGTTTGACCCATTACACGATCATCCGACTCCTATTAGCATAGGGTCATCTTGTTAAAAAATTAACTCACTTGCGTTCTGCTTTGGACCCCACCAGTGATAAAAATGTCCGTGAAAGGCCCAGGGATAACAACAAAGAAGTCGCTTTTTTGGCCATTATAATTTCTGGAGACATTTTCTCACTTCATTGAAAGAGCAAACAGATTTTTAAGTTATAAAAAATTATGATTCTTTGTCCTTCCCCAAACTCCCCCCGAACAAATCTCAGATGGACCGGTGGTAGCACCTGTTCAGTGACGAAACAGATATGGCCAAAGCTAGATCATAAAGCTGCAAAAGCTTGATCACTCTTAACAGATTGCACATTAGTGGTACAATCGGTGTCATTACAGGACACAGTCTGAAAGGTAGGCGTGCAACAAGGCTTGGTGTCTAGACTCCTGCAGGAGCTGCATAGATGGCATCTCATATCGTAGTGCCGATTTTTGCTTTTCTTATACGGTATTTCCACCGGTCACAAATCTGCTTTTGAGACCAATCATCCTTAAATCCCCTCTAAATAGCGAAACTCTCTTTACTTCTCCTTTTTTTTCTCTCTTCACTTCTTCTTTTCGTTATAATCTGAAGTGATGTATTACAACCCTCCCACTTCCACTGCATTCCTAATGGTCCGCTTGTGAGGTACGCCGATTTGACCTCAGAATATATCGGCAGGCCACCCGGTTTTGGATCTCTTCGTCACTGAGGCCAAACAAGTGCTGTTGTCGTTGCATTTGTGTGATCCATGAATGTTTAGGCCTTCCTCTCTTTCGCGATTGCGCTGGAATGTTGATTGACATTGCCTTTTTGACGGGGTTCGTAGGATCTCTCCTTTGAACGTGGCAATACCAACTGAGCCGGTCGTGCTCCATTTTTCTAGAGATAGGTTCTTTTACATAGAGGCTTCCTCGGATCGTCGTACTTCTTATTCTATCTCGCTTTGTTACTCCTGCTGTCATGCGAAGCATCTTCATCTCATCTGCTGTTAATTTGCTCTCAAATTTCTTATACGCTGTCCAACATTGAAAACCATATGTAAGCGCCGGACGCACAACTGCAGTGTAGAGCTTTCCCTTCAGCTTAGGGGGCATTTTTCGGTCACAGAAGATGGCGGAGTTTTCTCGCCACTTCATCCACCCCACGCTTACTCGATGATTGATGTCGTCATCACAGTTTGCTTTGCTATTGATCATAGATCCCAGGAACTTGAACTTTTCACACTTGGGAAGCACCTTTCCATTCAATTTAATGTCTTGAATTTGTTCAGGTGGGTCAGAGAATGGGCGGCACAGGTACTCTGTCTTCTTTTGGCTAAAGCGATAACCATTCTTCTCTAAAACATCCACCCATATATCAAGTGCTCGCTGCAGGGATATATGATCTTCACTTAGGATGGCCCCATCGTCAGCGAAGAATAACTGATATACTTTCGGGTCCGTCAGTTTTCCTTCAAGCAGATAGTCAACGACTACAATGAAAAGCAAAGGACTTAGGACGCTTCCCTGGTATACACCGTTGTTAATTGAGAACTCATCAGTGACTCAAGAAGGACATCTTAGGCCTCTGGAACTCCTCGTTTTCTTCGAGCCTCCCATATCACATCTCGTGGTAGTCTATCGAAAGCTTTTTCAAAATCAACCAGCACCATATGCAGATCACGAAACTCTCTTCACAAAGAGATTTAAAATTAATCGCGCAATGAATCTCTTCACGCATGTGTTCTCAATTGTTGATTGAAGGCTGACCCCTGGTGGTCAATTCTAGAATATGTGAAGTCCTTTACACGTCAACGGCTGACTGTTGTTGTTGCCATCCCATTTGTCAAACGAATACGAAAATCAATTGTTTAGGAACAATATAACCCTTCTGATCTACTTTCTGTGAAAGAAAAAACTTTTTTATACACAAATCAGGTTGATTACTCACACGGAAATACGTGAATTCGTTCATCGAACGGAACTTGCCAACTTCGAGATGTTGACAGCTATACTTCTTCACATATTACAAATTTGAC
This sequence comes from Neoascia interrupta, assembly GCA_947623515.1. Taxonomy (NCBI): domain Eukaryota; kingdom Metazoa; phylum Arthropoda; class Insecta; order Diptera; family Syrphidae; genus Neoascia; species Neoascia interrupta. The sequence continues at coordinate 179,099,014 of OX392462.1, forward strand.
CACCAAGTATTGCATTCTGACTTTTCCAATCGTCAATTCAAAGAGTACGTAATTGACGATTGGAAAAATTGTAATGCGATACCTGGTGATCAAATTTGGAATATGTGAAGACCTATAGTTGTCAACACCATCCTCCAGTTGACCTGCCTTCGATGAACAAATTGTCGTTTTTCCGTGTGAGTTATCAACCTAATTTGTGAATAAAATAGTTTGTCCTTTCACAAAAAGCGAACTAAAAGTTCCTTAACTCGTTTGACAAATGGGATGACAACAACAGTCAGTCGTAGACATGTATAGGTCTTGACATATTTCAAAACTGACCGCCAGGGGTAACCCTTCAATAGTCAATTCTTCGTGTTCTGTCAAACATTTCATTGACGGCTCAAGCGCAGAACGGGTAATGATGCTGTTGATGTTGTTGGACCTGTCAAAAAAGTCAAATTCATTCAAGTGTAGATATACACTTCAGCAGAATGAATGCTGAACAAGGTGGTATAGTGTCGACTTTGTAAATAGAAATCGCTATCCGTAAATTTTTTTTCTGTTTTATGGGTTAGCTCGTTTTGTAGAATCAGAAATTCGGTGGCTCTTAAAAAGAAAAACTTAGTTATTTCTGAATCTGACAGATTATCCGATTTGCCCGGAAGCTACAAAGAACCTACATTTACAACGGGATTTGTAAAGGACAACCAGACACATTGCCATTTCCAAGCGTAGCGTTTCATTAAGAAATGTCAAAAATGCAAGCATACGTCAAGTTAATCTTTCTTTTTCCGGTGGAAACACTTTGGAATTTACCATTGATATTCTTACATCAATTTTGTTCAGAGATTCCTAGGTAAATCTCTGTTCTATGTGCAGTGAATAATTTTAATGTCGATCAGGATGTTAACCCTTACGATGCTGTGTTTCTAAAAAACGGTTTCTTGTGCAGTTTTCATAATATCTATATGAAGCTCCTACTGGTTTCCTCAAATTTTCCTACTCCTTTGAAGTCTTTCTGGAGTGCTGAGAACAAGATTAACAAAGACTCAGTATTTCTAGAAAGATTCCAGTAGTAAAAAATAAGTCATATCAGGTAAAAATGTTTTTTTTCTGTCAAAAAACCGGGTCAATGCATCAAAAAGCGCACAAGATAAGGTTTCAGTAGAAACGAAAATAAATATAGGTTTCTAAACGAGTTTTGTTTGCGCAACTGAACAAAAAGGAAAAAAGCTGCTAAAAGCTAACGAAACGTATGTGTACGACAGATCCAAACACCTGTGTACTACAGGTCAAATCACAGCTCATATTATAACCAATTTTCTGTCACCAGAAATATTCTTGCATGCGAAGGCCCAAGAAAAAAACTTTAAAAAAAATTTCTGATAAAATGGTTTACATTTTCAGGCGTATTTTTTTTTTCTCTCCACAAGAATGTATAATTTGAAGTTATTAATTTCTAATATCAAAAAAACTTTATTAACCCATTTCTGCACATATCTTTTTAAGTCTCCTTCTTACAAAGTTAAGTCCTTAAGAAAGCCTCACAAATTTTTCGCCAGTAAATCCAATCGCATTGAAGCAAAAACAGGGACTCGACATTACGTCTGTAAATAGTATTTTCAAATTTCACCTGTGTAAAATCTGTTTCCATATAAAATTGTAATGCTAAAAGTTTGCTAACACACATAAGTAAAATGGAAAGAAGGCAAAAATAGTTTTTAAAAAAATGACAACTTGTGATATATTATTTATAAAAAAAAAATTGTATTTTAATGTTTAAAGTTAAAAAAAAATAAACACAAAAGTATAGGAAAAAAAACTTCTACTAGCCATTTGAATTAGATTTATTTACAGTAAGTGTATTGAAATATAGATAAATTAATGTTAAAAAATATCAATAGCTAGCATTATTTTAACATTACTCTTATACAATTCTATTCTAGTTGTTTCTTACGGAAGAGTAAATGAATACTTAATACTTATATGGATAGTTTATAGCATTTTATAAGAGCTAACAAAGGTATCTAGGAAGAAGGATTAAGTTTCAAAAGGGATTAAATGGCTTATAATATAAGTAAATTGTTATTTTTTTTATTGTGTAGGTAAACTATTTATTTTATTGCATGTACTTACTCAGTTATCCCTTCTGTAACTTGATTCTAAATATATTAAAAAAAAAACTATTAAAATCAAGATAATTGTGAATAATAAGTTTTATCGGAAATATTTCGGATTGCGTTCAAGAGCCCTGAACCCAAACATGAAATTACCGAAACCAGTTTTCACAAATTTTCTAAATAAAACTTAAAGTTCTACACAAACCTTAATAGACAAAAAATCTGTACATACTATATTATGAAATGTGTTATATTTATGATGAAAAAATTTAAAATGAAGAATCTTCCCACAGTGTGTAAAAAAAAATCGTTATATTTGTTGATGAAATGTGTATTTTCGATTGTAAGGTTGTGTTAAAACTAATGTTAAAAAAAAAAACGTATACTAAAATTCAGCCATAAAATTGAGAACACATAACTTTAATTGCACAAAAATAAAATAAAGATTACTTTCTTAACTTAAAATAAAGAAAAATAAATTCGTTACAAACAAAAATGTTAAATGTAAAAATATAATAAATGTATAAATGGCTAAAGAAAATTAAATCAAAGACATTATGTGTATTAATAATAATTGTATTTACTCCATTGTATATAGATATTATAGAAAAATTAACAAATAACAATGTGTAAATTGTCGCAACAAAACTTAATTAAAAATTATGACTTTGTGAAAGTAAAAATGAAAGTATTTGAGAAATTACAAAAGCTGAATAAAGATAAATAAAACAAAAATAATTAAATAATATACTCAAAATTTAACTGTTTCATTTCATACTAAAATTTGATCCGAATATTTGTTTCAACAGGTAAGTTAGATGCAGCTATATTGCTTTTCGTTTTTCAATTTTTGAAAATTTAGCAAAAATCAATAAAAACAAGTCAGTAAGTGCAAGAGTTCTTCTGTGACAAACTTTTATATACCCGACCCTATATACCGTGTAGTAACACCATATCTTAAGCCTTTTTGTCCTGAATTCATATATTATTTGCATAGGCGACGCCCCAAAAGCGGGTCTGGGCTAAAAATTAAAATCAATGAATTGTTATTTCGTTAGAGTCATGACAAAATGGGTTAAAACGAAAATTATTTCGGAAAAAAACAGTTTTTTCCAAGAAAGGTACTTTAAAGGTGGGAGGAGCTAAAAACTTTGTATGGAATGAACCTAGCAAATAGTAGTATATTTAATATTAGTTATAAATTTTTTTTTTTCGATTTGGAGTGAACTTTCCGAGAAATCGAGTTTTTCAAGATCTAACATATTAAAAGTGGGCATGGTCGATATTGTGGGCGGTCTAATTTTTGCAGATTTTTTGGGCCATCATTGGTCTATGCCAGAATTTGAGTTTCTGCGCCTTGTCTGACCTGGCCAAAAAGCATTTTGAAATAGAAGTTGTCTTACATTGAAGCCAGTAGTAGGCGTGGCCGTTGGTGGATTTAACCAATTTTCAAACCCTGTCTATACAAAATAAGAACCAAGATACAATGCAAGTTTGAGTATTCTAGCTCAATTTTAACGAGCTAAAAACTTCACACATATGGACGGACGGACATAGCTTTATCGATTTACCTGTCGGTATAGATTATATCTCTAAAAGGTCTTAGGGGTCTACGGTATTTCACTGTTTTACAAACTATGAATCAAAATTAATATACCCTGGGTCAGGTAAAAATACGCAGTTTCCCCTGTTATGTAGACCAAGTAGATGGAAAACAGCATTCGTTCAGACCGCACATGTAAGAAAAACGGCGATCCTTCTTCTTCAACCAGCTGCCGACCAATTGCACTTACCTACATCCATTCTTTCCAAGGTCATGGAAACCCTGGTGAAATAACAGCTTATGAAATGTCTCGAATCGCGGAAGCTCCGCCATGACCGGCAGTATGGCTTTCTTAGCTAAAGGTCCACTGGGATGTGATGGCTCATCTCATCAGATCCAAAAATGGAACTAGTCCTTGCATCTCCATGGAGAAAGCAAGGCTGTTATGCACTGGATGTTTCTAAGGTATTTGACAGAGTTTGATACCAGGCTTTCTTGTCAAAAATGCGTGCATTTAGAGTCGATGAATCTTTTGTTCTTTGGATTAGAAATTTTCTTTCTAACCGTTCAATCCAAGTTGTTCTGGATTGGACGGCTTTAAGTCTGACATCCGCCATATTAATCCTGGTGTGCTCGAGCGCTATATCCAACGCATTTTTTTTATCTTTATCATCGACCTTCTGTCTGCCACATCTAACGCAATATATTTTTTTGCTGAAAGTGCGCCCAATTTTTCATATTTGCTTCCAGAAAAACGTCCCCGTCCTTCAAACGTAGTAAGGGAACGGTTGCGTATGTTAAATTCTGACTTGAACATAGCCATCATCTTGGAGCACTTAAAGCAGAGTATAATAATTTAATGCTTCAAAAACTCAATGCTGTCTATTGTCTCGCATCACTGAAACCGAAAAGCTTTTCATCCACATATTCGAAGTCGCCAGGAACGCCGCGAAATGCTTAGGTGTTCTCAAACGATGCAAGAAATTTTTTACACCATCTGACCTGGCTACTTATTATAAAGCATAAGTTCGACCAAAACTAGAGTATAACCCTCACGGCTGGGCAGAGAGAATCCAAAAACTTGCGTAACAACCCATTAAAACCCACTAGTTCAAAGACATTGCGGAGTCCTTTGACTCCTTGGAACACCGTCGCAATAATTCTTGTCTTTCATTGTTTAATCGTTATTTATATAAAGAGTGCTCCAGTACCATCTGCATTCCATCCCTGAAAGAATTCATCTGCTATACCCGCTTATTAAAGAGTGCTCATCAATACGCCCGTAGTCCCTAATTTCGGACGAACCATGCAATATTGGAGCTGTTTCAATAGCAAAACATCATGGATGTGAAACAAACTTCCTCTGCTGTTTTTTTTCCGACACTAAAGTCCTCAGTTGTTTAAAACTAAAGTGCACCAGTACCTCTCCTGTCTCTCTTCTGATCCCTTCCGCTCGCGTTATGTTAACTCATTATAAGGGTAGTCATAAACACTTATAATAATTTTTAATGGGAGCAAATTATAAAAAAAATAGTCGAATGGATGTGGTAGTGGAGACGGACTGGATTTCAAAGATGCTCTCAAATTTGAATATTTTTCGACACGTGATTAAGGCGGATCTTGTATTCTTTTACTTTGAACATCCCCACAGTATGCTTTTTCCTATGGTTCTCCCGTTCTTTTCACAGACGCTTGAAGTAGCTTAGTTTTACGTCAAACTCCACCTATAGGTTACACCTGGATAGTCGGAAAGTATCCAGTTGTTGTTGGAAGCTTCGTCTTCTCCTTGTTCGCTTGGATTAAGGAGAAGTGTTGTGACCCTAAATTTCTTAATCTCGGAGATAAGCTGATGAATTTTTTTGATTTATCCCAATTATCCCAAAATTTATAAGTTATAACATTTATTTGCTGTGGGTAACCATTTAACCCAGCTTGTAAACGAGCCTACGCAGATCCCCGACATTGACAGTCATGCTGCCAATTCTCTGGACTTGTTCCTAACCTCCCATTCTTACAAGTACTCGGTCAGCGTACTTTCACCTCTAGGCTCGTCAGATCGTCATATCGACTTCTCACTCGTTTCACAATAACACCTCCTAAGGATCCGGCTCCGAAAAGAAAAGGCTTAAACAGTTTCTATAAGTCTTTAAATTGGTCACTTTGCTTCCTCGATCGTGACGTTGAAGCCGCAGCCGATATGCTCACAGAAATAATTCTCATTGGCATGAAATCCTTCATTCCCAACAGAATTAAGGATATCAAACCAAAGGAGAATTCATGGTGGGATTCGAACTGTAAAGAGGCCATCAAGTTAAAGGAGGTTTTCGCTCATATAAAGCCAACCCAACCGAGGAAAACCGGAAAAAGTTTAAACAAGCCAGAAATGTCTGCAATGCTCATATCCATCGTGACAAATTCTCTCATGATCAGAAATTGAGGCAAAATATACTTCAGTGTCCCAAAGGTAGTAGAAGTTTCTGGTCATTCGTCAAAAATATAAAAAATTGTGCCTCATCCTCCATCCTGACACTCGTTTTTAATGACATCCCAGCTGTCAGCTCCTTGGACAAGGCGAATCTACTTGCAGCTGATTTTGCTGCCAGCTCCTCGCTCCCTGATTGTGCATTGTCGCCACCTGTACTCGAGAGCGTAGAAACTCCATGGGACAAATTCATTTTCACACTCGTACAGTAGCAGGAGTCCTTAAAAACCGCAACATACACAAATCCGCTGTTCCAGATGTTCTTTCACGCTGGCAAAACCACTGCGTAGGCTTTTCTATCTGTCCTACTCTGCTGGTCTCTTCCCGAGTAGATGGAAAACTGCATCTGTTCAGCCCGTCCCAAAAAAGGCCATTCAACTTCTCCGACCAGTTACCGACCAATTGCACTAACATCCATTCTTTCCAAGGTCACGGAAACGCTGATGACTAGTCAGCTTATGAAATATCTAGAATCACGGAGGCTTCTCAATGATCGTCAATACGGCTTTCGTGGCAAAAGGTTCACTGGTGATCTGATGGCTTATCTCACCGAAAAGATAACCGCTCCTTGCACCTTCATTGTGAAAGCAAGATTGTCGCGCTCGATATGTCTAAAGCATTTGACAGAGTCTGACACCAGGCTCTCTTGTTGAAAATGCGTGCATTTGGAATCGATGTGTGTTTTATTCATTGAATAAGAAATTTCCTTTTCAACCGATCAATACAAGTGGTTGGACGGTTTCAAGTCTGATGTCCATCATATTAATGCTGGTGTTCCCCAGCGCTTAGTCTTAGCTCCAACACTCTTTTTGATCTTTATAAATGATCTCTTGTCTGCCTCATCTAATCCAATTCATTCTTTTGCTGATGACAGTTATCGTAGTTTTTCATATTCGTTTCCTTGCAAACGCCCTAGTCCTTCGGACGTCGAAAGGGAACGGTTTAGTATGTTAAACTCATCAAATTCCGACTTAAACAGCATATCAACATGGGGCTTTTTAACAGAGTGGAATTTAATGCATCCAAAACTCAATGCTGTTTCCTGTCATGCAAGCTGAATAGAAATCTTCAGCCGTTATCCATGAACGGCACTTGCATCACTGAAACCGAAAAGGTTTCCATCCTCGGTATGTGTGTTAATGACAACTTACGTTGGAATGACCACATATTCGACGTCGCCAAGAACGCAGCAAAATGCTTAGGATTCCTTAGTCGATGAAAGAAATACTTTACACCTTCTGATCTGGCTGTCATCCATAAATCGTTCATACGACCAAAACTGGAGTATAACTCTCATGTCTAGGCAGGAGCTCCTTAGACAAATTTACATCTACTCGATCGGATACAAAAAAGAGCATTGAAATTGATAGGAGACACAAACATTGCAAAGTCAAGGAGTCGTCCTTGCAACATCGTCGCAATGTCTCTTGTCTTTCACTGTTTTATAGTTTCTTCCATAAAGAGTGCTCCAGTGAAATAGCCAGTTGCATTCCACCCCCTAAAGAATTCAACTGCAATACTCGGGCAAGAAGGAATGCTCATCAGTACACCCTTGAGCCCAATTTCGGACGAACCGCGTTGTATTGGAGTTCTTTTTTTAGCCAAACAACACGAAAGAGGAACAGGCTTTCGAAGGAGGTTTTTCCTCGTCACTACAATCCACAACTGATCCTTTCCATTCGCGTTATGTTTACTCAGTATAAGGGTAGCCATAACCCGTTGAACGGATGAATTATAAAAGAAAAAACTAGACGTAAACGCTCGCCGAGGTTTGTGATATGTCGCCAATTGGTAAGGTTATAGGTTTTTACGATGGTATCGCTACGTTGTCCGTCCGTCCGTCCGTCGAATCACTTTATAACTGAACGGTAAGTCGTAGAAAGGCGAAATTTGGTACACTTAAAGTTCGTTTGAATATTGATGCCAAAAAAGACAAAAAGTGTTTTGGTCTTATCTTAATAAGTTTTACAACCAGAAAGAAGAAAATGCACTAAAAAAAATTTGGATTTTCATAATAAATTCGAATTTTTGCGAAATATCGAAAAGTTGTTGTGGAAAATAGATACCCATTTATAACGTATTTAACTTCATAACTTTTTTACCACTTTATTGAAAAAGCCGATATGGGGCTAACATATAAAGCAGCCAAGGCTTAGCAAAGGCTAAAATCAAATTTTGGTTAAACAGTTTAAGAACTGTAGTTTTGGCGAATTTTCGGAAAAAAAGTCGTCAAAAAAATTTTGTCCCCACCACTATCTCCGATTAAGCAGTGGCCAAGTGTTTTGAAAAAAATCACATACATCAAGAAAGATTTGCAACTTTCGGAAAACAATAAAAATTTTCAAATATTAACAGATTTGACACTGTTTAAAATTGGTTAAAGAATGTAACGTTTACAACGCAAGCTAATTTAATTAAAAACTTTTCAAAATTACCGTTTCCAACCCAAATTTTTTAAGAAGATTTAAACAAACGAAATCCATGGTCGCAGAATTTAGAGAAAGTATTCAATGCGAGCGCAGATGATTGTTTTATTGGAAAAAGGTCTAGCGGTATTTAAAAAGTTTTTCGAAATCCCTGATTTAAGGATTTGAAATTTTGGAAATGATAAAAAGACCAAGAAAATGTTGCTGTCTCCCTTTACCTCCGAAACTGTAATTGGTAAATAATTGACATTAATAAGCCAATAGTATATTATTTATGTTTATTTTTATTTTGTTATTTATGCCATCTTTTAAGATTCCAAACAGACCTTTTACAGCTTTTAAAATAGTAAATGGTTTCCGAGATGTGCTTGAAAACGCTATAGTTGACTGAAAAATGATGCAAATTCGACGCATATGAACGTTAATCTAACACATAAATCTTAAAAAAAAAACTTTTAACAGTTTTTTTTATGAAATAAATAGAAAAAAAAATGTAAAGAAACATTTTTTCCATCCCTTTTCTAGAGTTTCCGTCTTCATATGGAGTTTTTACGAAACCTTATAAGTCATCACAAAATGGAAAAAAATGGTTCGTCATCAACAAAACATAATTTTGTAGATTGTATTTAGTTTATCAGCAAAATAATTTTTAGTGCGACAAAAAACTTTAAACGGCTCTACTGAAAAAAGCAGATTTTTGACTTGAGGCCGTTTGCCGTGAAAGCGGCGTTATGTTAAGAAACATGAGTAGGAATGAGATTGTTGTATGACAACTTTTATGACGAAAAATTTAATTAAGCACAATGAAGATTTCGTAGCCTTATTCACAACTGGAAATCTCCTCATCATCGTGTACACATTTCAAAGATGTATTCAAAACACTCCAAGCCTGATGTAGCATACCATTTGGTTTCGGTTAAGAATCCCAAAGGTCTTGGGTATCGAAGTTTAGTACTCCCTCCGCCGTGTTAAAAACTGCCTGATATAACTGCCAATAGATAAATTTCCAAGAGATGGGGAGTTTACATAGTCTACGTGCACTAGTTTAGCTTTTCGTGCACGTTTTTATAGGTACATCGAGTGTTCAAAATAAAATATCCAAACATATCGAAAGCATTTGCTCCTATTTTATTGGGACTACGAGTCATTCAACAAGTTAAACGTTAAAGTGATAAAAGGGCATCAAAGGCGGCAACTAGGGGCAGCCAATTCAGTTGAGAGTTAGATTTGTCTGGTGTCAAAAACACATACGCTCATTGTGTATTGCAATGGGTGCTACACAACTATTATTATCAGTTTTATTATACAGAACACTGGTACGTGACATAATATCTATCTGCGCCAGTTGTCATAAAACTAAGAATCATACAAATTGTAATTCAATTCAACACCAATAAATCATTATGTTTTTGTGCTTTTTTTTGTAATAAAATTTAAGCTAGAACATTTTATGGCTACATCCTTAAGCCTTTACAAGGACTAGTGCTTCGTGCGGACTAATCTGCAGACTACGTGTCAGCAAAGACGATCTGAAAACAGGCAAATATTTCTTATTTTACTTTCGAAATCTTGATCAATATCACAATGCTCACCCTGTGCTCTTTTCTGATTGAGAATTCACTATCAACATTTTGAGATTGTCCGGTAGGGTCATATCGTAAGTTTGTAAGTTCAATGTACGCGAAGTATTTCCTACATTAGCCAGGTACACCAGCTTATCACCATTGTCAAGTGACCTAAAAAAATGAAATAACAAGTTGAAAATTAACTTAACATCTTCTTATTTGAAAAGTAAAGGCATATGCACAGGGGCCCTACTTTTCTTTCACTTTGTTCCAACATACCTTTCTAAGATAAAGACATCGTCATTAAGCGCCTTGTACCTATAGTCTCCGAATTGAAGCACTCGGCTATCCTTTCGGAGTTGCACAAGAGATTTGTAAACTTTTATATGACTCCTGCCATCTTTAAGCTCGTCCTCGACATTGGTTTTATCATATCCACTTGCGAGTGGAAGCCATGTTTTTGGTGCATTCGAAAAGCCAGCATTCTTTCCATTGTTCCACTGAAATGGTGTTCTGGCTGGATCTCTGGAAAAGTTTTCATAAATGCTTGAATTGGAATTACAAGCAGCCGGATCAACAGTATCCTCCCATGAAATTTCACCATCGATCATTCCAATTTCCTCGCCCTTAAATGAAATGCGGGGTTACGTGAAAGATTGGTTTTTAAAAGGACTTTGAATTGTACGTTTTAAATGTAATAAAAGTAAAATTCTCCCACCTGATACGTTACACTGGCTCCTGGTAACATCATCACCAGCATATTCATTGCGTCGATTAATTCGACTCCATAGCGGCTCGCCGCACGCCTTTGATCATGGTTGCCAATCTGAAAGAGTCAAGCAATTCTATGAAATTCTTTTTGTTATGAAGAAACTATTTCTCGTAAGAATTCACGCGGCACGCGGGACAAATCATGTGATACTCCTGTCGACATGGAGACATGTTTCCTATGACCTGTTTCACGACATGTTAAAAAGTCAAATATTTTTATACCCTATCCCATAGGATAGGGGGTATATTAAGTTTGTCACATAGTTTGCAACACGGTGAAATAATAATGGTAGAGCCCCAAGACCTCAAGAGCAAATGATCGAGACCGAATTCTGAATCGAATAAGCCATGTCCGTCCGTCCCTCTGTCTGTCTGTATGTCACATGTTTTAAGGCCTTAAATTTTGAGCTAGGGTGCTGAAATTTCGTTACGTACGGTCCAAGTCATGCGAAGCAGTACAAGTGTAAACGTTTTTGAAATCCGTCCAAAGACACGCCCACAATCGGTCTAAATGTGCAACTGCCTCCAGAGATTTTAAAACTGAAAGACGTTCTGAAAGGCTTATTTGACATTTAGCATCTCCAAATGAATATAAGACACAAAAAAGAAAAATTGAATTGGTAAACCTCCTCCAGTGGGCGTGGCATCTATTTTAAGGGCAAATTTTCAAATGCAGTCGCTTGATATTTTATGTAGAAAACGCTTAGTTCTACACTTTTTTCATACAAGACTTTGGGCCGCGCCCACATTTGCTAGGTAAAATTGAAGAAAAACCTAAAATTTCCAGAAAAACTTAATTTCGACTGGCCTTGAGCCTAATTTAGGAAAGCGCGAAACAAAAAAGTAGCAGGTAAGGTAAACGAGACTTCAGTTAAGATTTCGTTCGTATAAAGTCTTAAGCCACGCCCCTTGTAAGGGTCGATTTTTCAAAAATATTGAATTTGAACCAGAAAACTGCATTTTTACGTAAATTTAAGTGTAACTTGGAAATATCTTTAGAAATATCTCATAATTAATAGTTTGCAATTAGGGGCGGTTGGACCACGCCCCTTTCCGAAGTTTGCATTACTTATAAAATGTCAAAAAAATAACTATGCCATCAGCATTTTAAAATGTGGGATAGGATGGGGTATTCCACGGTCCGTTTTACGGACTGTAACTTCTGCGTACACACTGTAGCACTTACTCACTGGTTCATTTGATTTTTGGTTCGTTTTCAGCCAAAATGTCCACTGAAAGGAAAAACCGAGCGACATGGAACGAAGCTGATATGCAAAATGCTCTGTTTAGAGGGGCAGGTTATCCCAACATGAGGCTTCAAGGCTGTACAATATTCCACGACGAACACTCCGAAACCACATTAAAAGTGGTTCAACTAAAAGGAAGCTGGGTCATTCATCGACGTTCACTGCGGAACAGGAGAAGGATTTGTGCAGCAAAATAGTGAGACTGTCTCAAGTCGGTATGCCGATTTCACCAAAGATGCTTCGGTACCAAGCGGCCGTATTCTGCAGATCCCACAACATGTTTTTGAAACGACACCCAGAAATTTCTGTTCGAAAAGCTTAAATGATGAATCCAGCAAGAGCACAGAAGCTGAATAGGCATATTGTTGCAACAATTAAATGACAAAAAATATATTTCTTATAAAGATATTGTCTTTTACTGTGTTTTTGTTAAAACACAACCTTGAAACACAACAGGAAATCTTGCAAAATTTGGTCGAAAAATGAATGGGTCTTATTAGGAACCCATGCGCTTAAGCGTAAGCTTTTTTAAAACTGCGAAAAAATATATTTCTCATTCACTTTTTAAACCTAAAATGTCTGCTGATGTGTACATAAAACAACAGAGATTTATTATCTTTTTAGTTTGCTTTAATATTTAAAAAAAAATGTGGGAGATAATCAGGAAAAACGCTTTATTTGGGTCACCTACTTACTATAGGGATACTTCTAGTTTTAAGATCATGAGACTCGCAATTTCAAACTCTTGGGTTTTTTTGCACGTTATGTGGTTTTTTTGTAAGTCATTTTTGTGAGCCATAGGTTTAAACTACCCTTAAAATGCAAAAGCATACTAAGCGGAAGCATATGCAAAAGCGAACGGAAGTATTTACATAAAAGTAAAAAAACCTTGACAATCTTCAACGCTTTCTACCGCAGGTGTTATGCCTTTACGTACAAAAGCAATGGTAAAACCATCAGTGTACTAAGTAACATTCCGCCAAGTATTTGAATGTCTCATGAGAATAAACGAAAGCGAAAGAGGGAAACTGCATTTCTTTCAGTGGACAGACTTAATAACCGGCCGACATACAATTTTTTGCCGAATCCGAACGGCACTTTGAGAAGTTTTTCAAGACAAATGATACTCTCGGAGGGCTTGTCAGACCCTCGCGGAGACGGGGACAGTGAGAAGAACAAGTCTTTTCTTTTTCAGGTGACGATGGTAGGATTCGAACCCAGACCTCCGGCGTATAAGCACACACACTAACCACTACGCCACGGCACCCCACCTGGATAACAAACGCTGACCAGGAAACCACCCTGTTTCTTTCTGTTGAAAGTTTTGATCCGCCTGGACTGCTTTCATGCCGTTTCTCACCATATCTGGCATGCGTTCCTCTATCCACCACCTGGGGGAGCCCCCGATCAGCGATCAGCCACTTCAGAAGGAATTTAGAGATAATTGTTCAAAGTAAAAGGTAAGCAGCGGGTTTCCTCTTAGCCCGGCTTACGCAAATAACGGCACTAGCGCTGAAATCGAACGAAAAATAAATCTTGCCGATATCTGCTTCTCTAGCATTGTACAACCCATCCGACCTTGATGAAGTGGAAGTTTATAGCTCTGTTTAGGCTTGAGTGCAATAAAGCAGCATGAGCAGGTGCCTTAATAGCCATGCCCGAAGAACAGAACTTTAGCCTTGTTTTCCCGATTTTCGAGAAAGGAGACCTTCTAAACTGTGCCAACTACAGAGGCACCAGTCTTCTTAGCATCGCATACAAGAACTTTTCTGTTGTATACTGCGTTACCGCCTGAAGCCATTTGTGAACAATCTGATAGGCACATTTCGGTCTGGCTTTAGGCCAGGAAAGTCCACCATCGATAAAATATTCACACTTCCCATTTGGAATTCCCAGCAGTTCCAAATCGATACCCACCACCTTTTTTTCAGCATTTATAGAGACGAGCTTTATAGCGCAATATCTAGTTTTGGCATGCCTACCAAACTCGTCAGTCTGTGCAGGATGACGATGGAAAACTCGCGCAGTTCCGTCAAGGTACATAAAGACCTCACCGACTCACCGACATAAAGAACTCCCGCGCCAACACCAGAGGCACAATCTTTCAAAAGTCCCTTCTACTACTCGCATACGCAGACGACGCGTTAACATTATTGGAAGAACAAAGCGTGATGTCAGGTTTCGTGAGTATTGGGAAAGAAGGTGCGAATATGGGTTAAGCAGTCAACGAGGGTAAAACCAATGATATGCTGTCATCAAGAAAAGACAGCTTACACCGGCATCTTGGGCAAAATATCATAATCGACAGCTATAACTTTGGGGTATTCAGAGACTTAGTTTTCCTCTATTTCTGAAGTTCCGCTATAACTTCAGAAAATGAAAGCAGTGCTTGTGCTGAACCAAACGAAGGATAACTCTCGGCAATCGCTGTTTCTATGGGCTAAGAAGGCATATTGAGTAGCGGAGCCCTCTCTCGAACAAATCTCACTCCCGGGTCTGATCATCCTGATCATCCACCCCGCAGTAGAGGAGCACCGAGACTCGGGAGGTGCGCGCAAGTGGAGAGGAACCGCAGCCAACTTCGTGTGCGAAACTAAAAAAGGCTAGCTGGAGACGTATCAGGCTAGCGAAGCTTGTTGGCTGAGGCCCAGGCCCACCCTTTACTGTTGCGCCGCCTTAAAAAGGTCAGTTATATCTGCTTCTTTAGGTTATGAGGGCAAAGTCTCCTTTCGAACAGTTTAAATGTCCATTTGTAAGATCCTCGTCATCCCAGTCACCCAGGACAGTCTAGGCTGCTTTGAGAAGAAAACATATTACATTTAATTTTTGTCCTTCCTACACAAATTGAGATTGGGAAGAAGGTATAACTCGAAGTGCACAGCTATGCCACATAGATCCACTTCGATTTTATACCTTCTTCCCAGAATAAGTAACAGTAAAATGGTTGCCAGGACAGGGTTTCCTAGAATGAATGCATATCAGCGCATCACGCTCCGACCCAGAAATTTTTACGGACTCATATTGGAAAGACAGCGCAGTTGGAGAGTACTGAGGCTAAAGTGGCACCCTAAACTGGAAGAGGACTAAGTTCGACTTTATGTTCAAAACATAAGACAGCTTACTACAATCTGTCCAGTATTAGTATGTGCAGTACAAGCCTTATGGGAGAGCTTAAAGCGCTGTAAGTTCTTTATAAAGACTGTATAAAGTCCTTTATAAAGACTGTAAAGGACTTACGTTGAGCTTTCTGAATCAAACGGTTGAATTTCAATACACTCCGCAATTTAGGATGATCGTAAAAGCTTTCGAATTGGAGTCAATACGACTTGAAATGATGAGACTGAGGAGACTGAAAGAATATGAATCGATCGACAACTCTACGAAAATTATAAGGAAAAGAACGGCAAATATTATTAAGTGACGTTTCCATTAAAAAAGCCTTAAATTTTTCAAAACAAGGTTAAGGCTACGATTTTAAATTCACGTGGAAGGTGAATCAGAAAAATAGAAAGGAAGATAAGGCTTTGGGTGGAATTGGATAATAACCAAAATAGGTGATGGCGGCTTCCTCCTGCAACCACTAATTTTTCTGCCTCCAATGCAGTCAGGTGGTCCTTATCCAGTGTCGCCTTTAGTCATGGATATGCCTGGCCGATTTAACTATTAAAAAGTGACTGGAAAACATTTATTTTAGACACCAATTGACAAGACTTTTGTCAGTCGTTTTACAGCAATCTTCCAATCTTGGAAATCGGTAAGTCATGAAGCTGTCTCCCTCAGGGCCGGTTTTTCAATGCGAGATCATTCGAGTTTTACCCCAGAAATGAGTTTGTCCGTGAACTTGTAAATATTTAGGATTAATCTCGGCTTAACTCGCCAAATTTGGTGAGTTAATCTCGGATCAACTCTGGAGAATAATATGAACTTTTTTGAATGTTATTTTGTGTGGAATGACAATTGATTTGCGTGTTTCTGTGAAAAATTACATCAGGGAATAAGTCGAACTTTTTTTCCTGCGTTTGTTTTTTCCTATGTGAAGTGAGAGTTGGGAGAGGCAACAATTTCGAGAGTCGAAGATTTTGAAAACTTTGTTTACGGAGTTAACCCTGCACTGAAAAACTGCTCGCTGGGTTAACTCCAGAATCATTTTGTTACGGGATTAGCAGATCTTAGTTTAAGCTGGGCTTAACTCGGCATCGAAAAACCAGCACTTAGTCATAGATTTGTTATACAGATTTTCAGGGCTTTAAGGTGACTGAAAAACTTCTTTTGGGGACACCAGTAGTTTAGACCTTTTCTCGAAGAGACTATCGTCAAGGTTACTCTGTCTTGATTTTCGGCTTTGGTGTCTCCACTCAACAGATTTATGCCTTGCCGATTTCCACGATTGGAAAGATTGAAAACGATTAAAAATCTCTTAACCACGAGCAAAAAAGCAAAAGTCGGGGATTGATAGCAAAATTGTTAGACTCAATTTGATTTAAAGAGTTTTTACGTCTCCTAGACTCTTCCCAAATATTTGTACTTTTCCCAAAAGTTTGTCAAATGTCTATAAGCTGGCACAAATTTGACAAAACTTAGCAACATAACATTCGCCTGATGTCGCCTGATGTTGAAGCTTTATAACAAGCACACTTGCGGCACTATTATCAGAAGTGAAGTTCGAACTTACCACCCAATTCGCCGTTCGTCCCGCAGGCATTTTATCCAGCCAGGCAGCCACACTCCTCTCTACGTCTGTCGCCTTAAATCCCTTGTGCAGCATTGTTATCAAATTGAAATTGAATGGCAAATGCGCGCCCTTCGTTGTCGTATTTCCATACATTGGCATTGTGAACCAGTCTGGAGCATAAGTCTCAATCAGAAGAACTCTAGTATCGCCTCCATGTATGCGCTGGTAGTCATCCATTACGGTGCGCCATTGATACACCATGTCAATAGTTTCGGGTTGATTTTGAGTATATACATGATTCAGATATGAACTGTCGTTTTTGTCTGTAGTCAGTCCACTTAATGGCTCATCAGGATAACGTCCTTCCCTATCAGGTAAGACTTCAAAAAGTACCGGCACAGCATCAATTCTAAAACCAGAAACGCCCATGTCCAGCCAATAGCGAAGAACTCGCTTCATGTCTTCAACCACAGCTGGGTTCCGGTAGTTCAAGTCCGCTTGCTGAACGGCGAATTGATGCAGATAGAACTGCTTGCGTTCATAATTCCATTCCCATGCACTGCCACGGAATCCTTGCAACTAGGACACCGTGTTTGTTGACATAAATCATTCAATGAGGTTTTTTTTTAGCAAAACTTACCCAATTGCTTGGTGGCAGTCGGTTACCCCCATTGGGATTCTCATAGCCGTCATGCCATACGTAGAAGTCCTCGAAGCCACGCTGACGTTTCACCGATTTTTTGAACCACTCATTTTCGGTACTCGAGTGATTTGGTACAAAATCAAGAATTATGCGTAAGCCCAGTGAGTTAGCCTTGGCTATAAGCTGCTTAAAGTCGTCGATTGTTCCATACTCTGGTTGGATTTCATAGAAGCTCGAAATATCGTAGCCAAAATCCACCATGGGGGATTTGAAGATCGGCGATAGCCACGCTGCAGTTACGCCGATATCCTTAAGATATTCAAGCTTTGAAGTTATTCCATTTAGATCACCAATGCCGTCGTCGTTCGAGTCCATAAATGACCGCGGATAGATTTGATAAAACTGCGCAGTCTGCCACCAATCCTTGGTGGCTTCAGCATTTTCACGCACCCTACAGGCTGGAATGCCTTTGGTTATGTAAAACACCGCGAATAGAAACACCCAGGAAAGATTCATATTGAAAACTAATTGAAAGATATGTACTTACACCGGTTCTTATAAAATATTTTAAGGCTATTTTGAAGAACCTCTCTTCAGCATATTAAGCTCGCGGTATCAGCTTTTAATGTCATGCATTTGATAAGGTACTTACATAACTATTTGTGACCTTTCAAAGAATGTGTCATTATGGATATGAAAAATAACGTGACTTACATAAACTCTATTGTTTGCACAGTTCTCGAAAAAGATTAGGTAGGGTCCTTTAATGTGTTTCAAAATCGCAGATAAGTTCGTTTAAGAACATTTATCTTGTATTTATATCTCCTTACAATTGAGTAAGAGTGGGGTTTTTAATAACTTTAAACTCACCTAACCCTGTTAGATAAGTTGAAACAAAACCATTATTGAGCCTTTATTATGACACTGTTTTCCGAAGGATGACCGATTGTTTAATTTGATTTAATTTTTCGTCAATCGAAAAATTTATTTCAGTTTCTTTAATGGTATTTGATCGTTGTATTTTCTTAACGAGAGGTCTTCTGATTTTGATTTGAACGCTCCCTCAGGGGCACTTTACCGTATTAGCTTTCTTCAAGCTTTACTGAAAACAGGGGCGTAATTAATGGTAAATTATTCTGCAGGGTTATTGCAGATACGTAGTTTTCCGAATGCTCAAAATACAGCCGTAATTTGAGACTGGGATGATATGAGTTTTATAAATGGTGACTGTACTTGCTCGAAAAAGGGCCTTGCTACTCAATCATTCTATTAGTCCCAAATAACAGCGATGGGCAAGAGTTACCCTTTAGCGGAACCCACGATAAAGTTAGATATAGTCTCCCTAACTACCTTAAAGCTATTAGCTGTCCATGGTTATGTTTTGTCGGAGTTGGGACTAACAAGGTTTTCGTCAGCGGATCTAAAAAGTTTTGCAGCTAGGTCCTCAGCTTCAGCTACTTTGTTGTACTTAAGCTTAGGCTTTGCCGGACGACGACCTCGCGAGCCCTTATTTGTATTTGGCGTTAAACCCCAAACCCCAAAATCATCCGTTTTCCACCCATTCCTCGTCCCATCCAAAGTCATATATAAATGAAGAACCGAAATATTTTGTACTCCAGAAAATGTTATCTCTATGACTACGGTCAGAAAATGCCGTCTGGAAGCCCCAATATTTATTTATGAAACAAAAAAAGAAACAAGCTGCTCTTGCGGATCTTTGTTTGACTTCTGAGACAGCTAAATAATGCACTGCTGATGACAGTAAGACTCGGGATACTTTTATGGTTGAACGGGTTCAGTTGTAAACTGAATAGAGAAGACCGTTGAAGGAAGACTTCAATTGCACTATACTCCTGCAGGAAGGCCCTAAGCCTAACTGGGGACGCCAACCCCGCATTGTGCACTATATTAACGGCAGTCGTAAGCCCCACACTTATGTAGTACTACTCTGGGTGCCTTCTACAAGACAACAGTAGCAATATCGCTATACTAGATAAAGTTCAAAAACTATACTGTATTTATATCACAGGTGCTCTTAGAACAAATCCCTCAGCTGTGCATATGCTCCATCTCCTAACATCTTTTAGAAATTGATGGCATCAAAAAAGGTTTAGGGAATCCCTGTAACTGTCTCGTGACAACATGGGATATGCAAGCAATTTAGAATGCCATTATACCATCCATATGGGAACTCAGACTACGTTGTCCCATACCTCGACTTCAGCGTCAAATTTAAGACCGAGACCTATTTCCAAGCAAAACTAAGAGTTAGGTGAGATCCTAAATGCATCTGCACTAGAAATGTACACAGACGGATCAAAAAGAAGCACTGGGAGAGGGATCTCAGGTGTTTATCTCCAAATGCCTGCCGGATCACTCTAGTGTTTTTCAAGCAGAAACTACAGCTATTCGTGAAACCGCAGCCTGGTTTTCGATTAACTCAAGCAGCGCTATTGTTTTCTACCAATGATCTTAGTCTGGCTAAGCTCGGCGCAAGGGAAAGATACCCTATTTGTCCATCGCATCACACGGAACGTAATTAGTAGTACTCCTAGAGTAATTGCCATTTTCCCGGTCTCTCCCCTCCCCACCATATCCGAGTGTTTTTCCCAGGGCTGGATTGGTGTGGGCTTATACAGCTTCGGTTACTCTCACCTCTCCACCCCCACGGGATCACCAGCATATTACTCTCACTGATACGGGTTTATACTGATTCGGTTACCCCTACCTTCCCCCAATTCTGACGCGAGTTGTTTGTAAAATGGGCTTACACCGAAGACGGTTACCCTACATCAGCTTCTTGCCTGAGAGTTCTCCTCTGCAAGGGTTCAGAGCGAATCGGTAACCCCTGCACCACGAAATCGGTTGCCCTGCCGGGCTCTCTTTCATATAGGAACTATTCCCCATACTGGCCCACGCACCTCCTCCTCGACCTCATGCAACCCCCCCGCCCCCAATCCGTGTCAACAAGGCAAATTCCCATCTTGAGCCCAACAGTTACGAGACCACCCTTTCATCAAGAAAGTCTGTCACTGGCCCCCCTCAACTCTGCTAACAACGGTTCACACCGAAACGTTTACCCGCAGCATTCATTACCCTCGGGTGTGTTTCAACCAATCAAATTCTGGTTGGTGACCTTTGGTACTCACCGATTGCCTAGAGCCCTTCCACCCTAGCGGGTAGTCATCATTTAGGTTCCGGGCTGGTAATTCCGGTCCTACAAGTGGTATCACAATGGACCTACTTTGGTCTAAGTGAGTCTTTGCCCAGCGGGGACAGCCACCCAACCTAACCTAACCTATTGTTTCTTATACAGACAGCCAAGCTGCAATGAAAAATACTTGGAATCGCCAACGATACGATCCAAGTTGGTGAAGCAATGCCACGAATCTGTCAACGAGATTGCTGTCAGGCGCAACTTATCCCTGTGCTGGGTTCCAGGCCACAGGGGTACTTCAGGCAACTGCAGAGCCCATGAAATATAGCTTAAGTAGGTGTTAATGCCAATCGGACTCATGTAACGGAACCGTCAGCACCTATAAACTCAATAAAGTTTCGACTTGACACAGAAGCCTTCACAGTGGAAAACAATAGGTGGAACAACATCAACACAATCATGTCTCTCTTCCAAATAAAACTGACCAGTGCTTGATCGCATGAAAACAAAGACTCGTCGCCTTTAATTGGGGCCCTCACAGGCCACTGGTCTAGAATAGAGCGACATGCCAGAAGTCTTCAATGATTTTCTGATGAAGTTATAGAGACAAGAAGAAGGAAGAGACTATGGTTCACCTTCTAAGACTTTGGGTGAAAACTTCTTCAAGGATCTATTCTAAATGTTCTAGCACGACTCGAATTAAAGGAAATAATGAGCTTTATTTTCGGATCAAATTGACTAAACGCCTTATTGGTAACCCATCCCTCTGCCACCGGGTAACTCAATCGTAGATCGCTCCTAGGGGAACACTTTGGGGAACACGCTTCGGTTACCACAACCACGCTCATTCCCTTTCCACCAAGAATAATGCTGACTTGAGTCGCCTGAGGTACAGGTTCACACCAAAACAGTAACCCTACAGCAGCGTCTTAGCTAAGAATCCTCCTCCGACAAGGGTCTTTACTGAAATCGGTTACTTCAGCACTCTCACATCCTTGAGGCTAACTCACACTTGAGGGGCAATAGATAGATAGAAGATCTGAAGATCTAGAAAAACTCGATTAAAGAGGATGATTACCTTATCTTCGGTTGAATTAGGTTAAACGCCTAACTGGTGAACACCCAATGTGCCCCTTTTACCACCCGGGAACAAAATAGTAGAATACATACAATGATATATCCCCCCTATATCCACAGGTCTTGCCTTACAGGACTGGACCGGTATGGCTTATACCGCTTCGGTTGCCCTCATTCCTCCACCTTTACGAGAACACGAGCACATAATCCGCCAGGTATTCATACCGTTTATGGTTATCCCCTACCTTTCCATTCTCCCCAGGGTCAATTCTAATGTGAGTCGTCTGAAGTTAGGGTTTACACCGAAGATAGTAACCCTCAACTTCTTGCATAAGAATTTTCCCCCAGCAGGAATTCGGTTACCCCTGCACTTTCCCATCCTTGAGGATGGGACTTGAGGATGGCATTAAACTAGAGGAGCAATAGACACGCACTTATGCTAAAATCAGTTGCCCTTTCTATGTTTTATCATATAAGAACCACTTCTCACTGACCTCCCACCACTTTGTGGACGCGGGCTTATACCGAAAACGGTTGCCCTCCATCTGAAATTACTTTCCCCAATTCGTACCAGCCCAACCCCTTCCATCTTCGAGGCGGATTCCTGGAATCTGGAATGCAACAGTCATGAGACACCTTTATCCAGGGAAGTCTCTCACTGGCCACACTCAACCTTGCTAACAGTGGTTCACACCGAAACGGTTACCCCCTGCTTTCATTCCCATTTCGGATTAGTCTCTTACCAATCAACAATTGATTTTTGACCTTCGGCATAGGTTTATACCTTTACTGGTGGCCTCGACCCTTCTCACCCAATACGGGTAGTTGTCATTTAAGTCCTCGGGCTGGTAATTCCGGTCTTACAAAGTGGTATCACTATGGACCTGCTTTGGTCTAAGGGTGTCCCTGCCGAGCGGGTACAGCCACCTAACCTAAGCACAGACTGCAGTTCCACAACGATGTGCCATTGATGATGTGCCAAACTTTATACCCTTTTGATCCTTTGATAGAACTTTCGAAACTCATCCCTGTTGTAGCATCGTTTCTCGTGCTGTCTCTTTTTCCTTAGGAGAAGCCGGTGTTCCTCTCTCTACCTCTGCTCGTAGAGCTCGAGAGCCGCTCTTATTCTTCCGCAGAGCCGCTGTGTACCTATGCTTTCTGTTAACCTGCTGTGATTGCTGGCATTTATCGTCAAAAACAGGGCTCTCGTTGAGGTGACCGTGTGAAATCCAGTACACCATAAAAGCGGGTCATGACCAGCAACTAAAACTAAAACTGAATATAAGTATAGAAATATCCAAGTTTGGGGCTAAAACGTAGGCAACAAAATTTAGCTTTTTGTTCAAATTCAATCATTTGTAAAATCGATCCCTAAAAATGGGACCCAAAACTTTGTGTGAAAAAAATTCTAGACTCTCATTTATCTCATCTGCTAAATGTAGTTTCGTATTCTTTTCTTTACTAGGCTTAAGGGCCTTCAGCCTTTTACAATGCATTGCTTCGCATGACAAAGAGATTAGGCTCAAGCTCAAGCTTTATAGCTCAAAATTAAGGGCCTCCGACTTGGTGACAAATGGACGAACTTGCCTCAGTCGACCTAGAATTCGGTCTCGGTCATATACCTTAAGGTTTTGGAGGTCTATCGTTATTTCTCTATGTTACGCTTTCGCCCGTATTAAATTTAGTTTACTCCATTATTGTGGAATAGGGTATATTCTGGGTTAATATTCTAACTCAACTTTGCTTTAGGATAATTGTATGACAATATTTTGTTCTCGATGTTGTTAAATGAGATTGTGCCAATTTCTGGTAATGCATCCGATAGTCACTCGCAGGCGTAAACTCTTTGCGACAGGCTCCTACAATTGGAAATTTTATTCTTATCTTCCGGGTTCTAATCCTAATTGCCTCTTGGCTGATCACGTAAATGGCAACATCCTTCTGTGAAAACAATATTTAATAGCTGTCGCATATTGTGGGCCTTTGGTTGGTAAAAATCCTTTCTCTGAAACCAACTAAAACCCAAAATTTTGGAGACAATTTCACAAAAGTATAAAATTAGCATGGAATAAATTTTGTATTATACAAGGAAATATTCCATTGCTTATTTAATTCCAACGACTTGCGCCTTAAATTGCCTTAAATCCATTGTTGAATCGGCTCGGTATGGTGGCGTGTGGCAAAGCCCTACAGATTATTAATGCAAATGCGTATGGCATGTTCGCAATACGCTTACTTGCCCCCGAAAAAAAAAACAAAAAAACAACCAAAATATTTTGCTCTGCGTTCCCTTCGAAACACGTCCTCCTGAGAGCAGTCAATTTTAAGTGGCAGACAGCAACAGCAAAGACACTAAGTGTAACAGCAGAGATACAGCAATTATAGAGTGGCATCATGACAGAGACTTAAGGTGTATACACAGGTAACTAAGAAATTCCTACCACCACCAGCCTTAGCGCCACCGCTGCCATCAGTCAGCCTGAGATTACAAAACAAAGTCCTCCAATCGTTTCGCGAACCTCTTCTTTTCAGTCAGTGGTTGAAGGTGTGGTCGAAGGCGAAGCAGGTACCTGCACCATACACACTTACACTAAATAAGGGTATTCCGCCAAGGAAGCAACGCACGGGAGCAAAAAACACAAAAGCTCGTGCAAAAAAAAAGAAAGAATTAGAACCAAAGGGTGGAACGTGACTGGCAAGCTTGATGAAATAATTGAAATTCCGGTAACTGACAGG
Source organism: Neoascia interrupta (assembly GCA_947623515.1). Classification (NCBI taxonomy): domain Eukaryota; kingdom Metazoa; phylum Arthropoda; class Insecta; order Diptera; family Syrphidae; genus Neoascia; species Neoascia interrupta. The sequence goes on from OX392462.1 coordinate 179,123,435, forward strand.
GAAAGGCAGAATCCTGAATCTAGGGTGGAAAATGATTTTTATTTTGTTATCCTTTGGGAGGATATGTCGGTCGTAGAGAGGCGTGGGATTGGTGTTTTGAGCTTCCTGTTGATTGAATAGCTTTCTAGCTGCATTTGCACTGCACGAAAGATGAATACGAAATTTTGATCCTAGGTACTAACTACTATCAACTTGATTGATGGCATTTTGAAAATGGTAATTTAACTAGTTTCACTTAAACTGTAGGTATTATAGGATACTGGCGGGAAGGGAATGCGCCGCCGTCGTATAAACTAGAATTGATGTTGACTTTGAGGAGAAAAACAATGTAGGTAAATAGTTGTAAGACGTCTAGTTTGAGAAGAGTAGGAGGTACTTGAAAATGTTTAACCAACAGTTGGGTCGATAGGTGGTGATATTATGTAGGTTGAGACTTAAGAAGGTCATCATTTATTTGCCCGGACTTCTTTTCTGATGAACCTTCCGATTGTCGCTCTGTGCAGGAGTCAGTCTCTGTCAGTCTGTGCACGATGACGAGAAAAAACCCACGCTATTCCGTCAAGGTCGGTAAAGACATCACCGACCTCCTAGATATCAAAATAGAATTAAGACAAGGCGTCGCGCTGTCATGTGACTTCTTTAACATCATACGTGAGATACGTGAGAAAAGTGTTTCCTCACAATCAATGGGCAATGGCTTTACTCCAAAAAGAATTAACTTATTTCCTACTAGTGCGGTAAAGTTATTTCTCTGACCACATCCGACTACGACGTGGTCATTCAAAGCTTACCTGCACACGCGCGTCTCATCAGGAAGAACCCACCTCCCATCTGCTACATCTGCCACAGCCATAATACTCTGACAGTCAAGCATCTCATATTCGATTGCCCCATAATAAAGTCTAAATTTAAAACTAAGTTTAACAGCATGAACATACAACAATTAATCACTCATACTACGGAAAAGAATTGTGTTATTAGTCTTCAAATCGTTAAATAAGTCAATAAGTCAATCTTGAAAAAAAATTTTATATATAATTTTTTTTTTTTTAAAACTATCCGAAAGCCCTGGTAGCTTATGCCTTGGCATTCTAAGATTCAATTGTAATTTATTGCTCTTACATAAATATAAATAATAAAAAAAACAATTGAGTAAGTGCCGGAGTTCGTCTGTGACAAACTTCTATATACCCGACCCTATATAGGGTGTAACACAAAATCTTAATATTTTTTGTCCCGAATTCATATATCGTTTGTTAAGGCCACGCCCCCAAAAGTGGGTCTGGGCTAAAAACTAAAATCAATTAATTGTAATTTCGTTAGAATCATGACAAAATGCGCTGAACCCGAATATGATTGCAAAAAAAACCGTATTTTTCTAAACACGCCCCTTAAAAGTGGGCGGAGCTCAAAACTTTGCAAAAATCAAACCTAGCAAATAGTAATATCTAGAATATTTTTTATAAAATTTTTTTTCAATTCGGAGTAAACTTTCCGAGAAATTGGGTTTTTAAAGATCTAACATGGTAAAAGTTGGCATGGTCGAAATTGTGGGCGGTCCAATTTTTGCCCTCTTAGAGGTCTTGGGCCATTATTGCTCTATACCGAAATTTGAGCTCGTACGCCTTGTCTAACTTGACCAAAAGGCATTTTGAAAGAAAATTTGAAATAGAGGTTGTTTTCCATTGAAGGCAGTAGTGGGCCGTAGGCGGATTTAACTAATTTTTACAATTTGTCTGTACAAAATAAGAACCAATATATACTCCAAGTTTGAGCGTCCTAGCTCACTTTTTAAAATCCTAAAAACTTCACACATACGGACAGACGGACAGACGGACAGACGGACAGACGGACAGACGGACAGACGGACAGACGGACAGACGGACAGACGGACAGACGGACAGACGGACAGACGGACAGACGGACAGACGGACAGACGGACAGACGGACAGACGGACAGACGGACAGACGGACAGACGGACAGACGGACAGACGGACAGACGGACAGACGGACAGACGGACAGACGGACAGACGGACAGACGGACAGACGGACAGACGGACAGACGGACAGACGGACAGACGGACAGACGGACAGACGGACAGACGGACAGACGGACAGACGGACAGACGGACAGACGGACAGACGGACAGACGGACAGACGGACAGACGGACAGACGGACAGACGGACAGACGGACAGACGGACAGACGGACAGACGGACAGACGGACAGACGGACAGACGGACAGACGGACAGACGGACAGACGGACAGACGGACAGACGGACAGACGGACAGACGGACAGACGGACAGACGGACAGACGGACAGACGGACAGACGGACAGACGGACAGACGGACAGACGGACAGACGGACAGACGGACAGACGGACAGACGGACAGACGGACAGACGGACAGACGGACAGACGGACAGACGGACAGACGGACAGACGGACAGACGGACAGACGGACAGACGGACAGACGGACAGACGGACAGACGGACAGACGGACAGACGGACAGACGGACAGACGGACAGACGGACAGACGGACAGACGGACAGACGGACAGACGGACAGACGGACAGACGGACAGACGGACAGACGGACAGACGGACAGACGGACAGACGGACAGACGGACAGACGGACAGACGGACAGACGGACAGACGGACAGACGGACAGACGGACAGACGGACAGACGGACAGACGGACAGACGGACAGACGGACAGACGGACAGACGGACAGACGGACAGACGGACAGACGGACAGACGGACAGACGGACAGACGGACAGACGGACAGACGGACAGACGGACAGACGGACAGACGGACAGATGGACAGACGGACAGACGGACAGACGGACAGACGGACAGACGGACAGACGGACAGACGGACAGACGGACAGACGGACAGACGGACAGACGGACAGACGGACAGACGGACAGACGGACAGACGGACAGACGGACAGACAGACAGACAGACGGACAAAGCCCAAATCTTCTTCCACAGTTCTTATCACCTAATATAAGAACTGTGGGCTCCACAACGAAGAAAGTATACAACAAAATTTACAATATATCCAGTAAAACAATTCATAAACTGCGCAATAAATGTAAGCTTAACCTACAACAGAGGCGACGGACCGCTCCGCGTATGTCTGCATACTTAACGATATTTTTTTTCCTTCTTGGTATGTATTTTTCGAAGGATCTTTAGATCACGTTATTATATTGGATTGAGTCTCATTACTGATCTCACGATCGGTAATGAGATCTCTGCCTACCCACCCTTTGGCGTAGGTAGGCTTAAAGTCGTGTTTATACCAAAACCTAGGAAGTTTGACTATAGCCGCTCCAAAAGTTTCAAACCCATAAATAAGTTTTTTTCCTTCCTGTTGAAAAGCTTGGAGAGACTAGTTGAGCTGCGCGTACGCAAGGTCGCTCTTCGATTGCATCCTCTTTCTGAGGTGCAATTCGCCTATCATTGCGGAGATTCCTGCGAAACTGCGCTTCAAAACCTTTTTGGTAGGATTGAATGTACTCTTCACCAGAATGAGTACGCGTACTGGGCGTTTTTGTCGATATTGAGGGTACTTTTGATAACGCGACGTTTAACAGCATGTGCAACTCAGCCAGAGAACACGGTGTAGAAGAAGCATTAGTTCAATGGATAATAACAATGCTAATGCACAGAACGCTGATAACCGAGGCAGATTGTGACCATAGTCCGTCATGACTGTGGTAAACAGGGGCTGTCCGCTAGGTAGTGTTCTGTCTCCTCTTTTATGGTGCATGGTTGTAGACTCTCTGCTATCGGCTCTCAACCTTCCTGGAACCTACACACAACCCTAAGCGGATGATTTGGCATTTCCTTCTGAGTGTGCTCTTAGGCGCAGAGATCCCTAGACTTGATCGACGGTTGGTGCACTAGGAATGTACCTTCAGTGAATCCTCTTAAAACTGCCGTTGTTCTCTTTACGAGAAGGACGAATTTCACTGGTCTGACTCAACTCGTGAATAAAGGTGTCACTATCCCAATTTTCGATGAAGTCAAATATTTGGGAGTGTAACTTCTTTGGTTAAAGCTGTTGAATCCAAACCGAAAAAGCACTGTCCACTCTCCGGCAGTGTAGAGGCGCTTTTGCCAAGACATGGCGCCTATATCCGAAAATCGGCCCTTTGAATCTATATGGCCATTCTAAAACCACTCCTGTCATATGCATTGGTTGTTTGATGGAAAAGGCTTTCGCGGAAACGTGTTAAAAAATAAATAAAAAAATAGAGTGGCGCAACAGCTCGAGGTGAACCAGGGCCAACTTCTCAACAATGTATGCTGGTGTGTTAATTTCTTTACATACAAAGGGACCTACAATTTTTTGCCGAATCCGAACGGCATTTTGAGAAGTTTTTCAAGACAAATGATACTCTCGGAGGGCTTGTCAGACCCTCGCGGAGGTGGGGACCGTGAAAAAGAACAAGTCTTTTTTTTTCAGGTGACGATGGCAGGATTCGAACCCAGACCTCCGGCGTAGTAAGCACACACACTAACCACTACGCCACGGCACCCCACGGGAAACGCGGAAACGTGTTACTCACTCTTTTAACACACTCCAAAGAACGGCTTGTCTTGGCTGCTCAGGGGCCTTCCTCAGCATGCCGGGGTCTGCTCTAGATGCTCTTACCTCGTCCGAGATAGTGCTCGAACTCAAGAATTCGTTGAACTTAGTCAGAATGCTTTAATGCCTTTCAAGTTTGTGCCTTCTACTTCTAAGGACTTACCGGCTACACCCGGACATCTGCAAGGGGTTAGCTTCATCCTTCTATCTCCCAGAAGAATCGATTGCAGACTTTTAGTAGGAGTCCTTACCGGCCAACAAGCTTTTCCTAGACACTTGAGTGTGTTCGGTTTGAGCGAAACCACCACCTGTCCTGCCAGTGGAGAGGACGACGATTCAGCGGAACATTTCCCCTGTCGTTGTCCTGCCTTTGCTAGCATAAAGTGGCGGATCTTTGGGGCTGACGCGATGAGCGCCGAACACGTAAGCTCTCCATCACTGAAGCTCCTTATCGTTTTTCTACGAAGGACGGGTAAACTTAATACATTAAAGTAAAGTAACCGTATGGTAGTCCAATGGACCAGTAGTTGTGTCTGATTGCTACTTCGAATAGTTGAAACCCCCGACAACGAAAATGAGAAAAGGTGATAAGTCCTCTGCAGTTCCTTTCTAAACTTCTCCTAAATTGCTCTTCACTGGTTTTAGAAAAGTTTTCTTTCCAGAGAGCCTATACCTAAACCTTAAGGATTATCCAGAAGAGGTCTGAAAGCGATGCCTGCTTTCATATGCTTCGGTTCGTTACTTGCACGCAGCTATTCAGAGACATGAAAGCAATGATAAAACCAGTGAGTAAGTGCAAGAGTTTGTCTGTGACAAACTTTTATATACGGGTCGGGTATAAAGAAGTTTGTCACCGTAAAACACCAAGCCTTAAACTTTCTTGGCCCGAATTCATATATTATTTGTATAGGCTACGCCCCCAATAGCGAAATTATAATTTCGTTAGAATCATGAGAAAATTTGGTAAAAGCGAAAATTATTTCAGAAAAAAAACAGTTTTTATCTAAAAACGCCCCTTAAAAGTAGGCGGAGCTCAAAACTTTGTATGGAGCAAACTCGGTCAGGTATAAAAATAATTAGAGTCGACGTTTAGGCATCGGAAAGTGTGTATATTTGAGATTTAAGACGTGTACCTTGCGACGAGAAACACGCGTAATATATGTATTTGGTTGGCAGTTCAAGTGCGTCAGAAAACAGCCTTGTGGACTTTTCCTTGTAGATTCTGAGAGCCTTTCAAACATTGTACAAATAATTAAAGTGTTGCGAGTTACTATACATATCTTTATTTATCGAAAGACGTTGTCTGTTGCTTTTGGTGAAGGCTGTGCATACCAACTTAATCGCCGAAGCCTTTCTCCTTTCCGATCTGAGGATTAAAGTTCCCGTGTGCAAATTCAACAGGCCACGCCACTAAGGCTCCAAATACAAACTCTCAAAAGGTCTCAGTCCTGAAACTCTCTGGCGTCTTATCGTAGTTTGAGTATTATTATTAACACTATACGACGTTAATTGTTTCTGTTCTTGGATTATGCCCTAGAACCCGTTGTAATTGTATCAGTTCTTCGATTCCACTGAAGTCATAATCTCGCTACTTAAAAAACTGTAAAACAATTTATTTTAAAAATACTGCCAATCCTTGTCTGAAAATGATTCCATTCAAAAGGCAATCCGACAACGAAGAGCGACCACATTTGGGGTATTAATTTCATTCGTTCGAGTAATTTTCAATGAAAAGCCTTCGAGCTTTTATCATATTTTCTGATAGGTTTGAATATTTGCAAGCCCTTTGAAATGCAATAAAATTATTAATTTTTTGCATCAATGCATCCTCCACTTATGGATATTTATGCATAAAGTTAAAAATTATCATAAAAACCACCTCGGTTGAGCAGTTATTTATAGGTACTTCCACCAAGAATCGAGATATGCCTGTGCGGAACGACAATATTAAATCATTATTTCGAAGAACAAAGAGTCAGGGCATTATACTTTTGATAGTGCATCCCCACAAGCCATAATTAAATTATTTTTAATCAAAACTTTTCAGTGCTGATAAAGGCGTGTAAAATAAAAATGATTTTCTTCTACATACTTGCGTTATAGATATGTCCATAACATTTTATTGAGTTCAACTGATAGCGTTAAAAACGCTATACAAACTTTTGTGTGAAAAATACACAACAATACCGCAGCACAATGGCAGCACTTTTTATCACAAAATTTCACAACCTAAGCAAGGTCATAAGAAAAGTAGCTGGAAACTACTTTGGTTGGCGTTCTAAGGACAACAGCTTCCTTAGGCAAAAGAATAATCTGGTCAGTGTAGGTCTTGTCGCCCTTCCGACGCAGAGACTTATCAGTCACAATAACGTACTCCATGTGGCTGGGCAAATCGTTAAAGACGGCATTCAAGTTTACAGTCTCGACGTTGTCCATGATATTCGCCAGAGTGACGTAAGTAAAGTCACCGAAGAGAGACCTAAAAGAAAGAAGTGCCATGAGGACTTCTACATAACAGAAATATGCTGGAAACTTACCTCTTTACAGCTAGGACATTATTGCTAACTGCCTTGATGAGCGAGTCGCCTTGCTTGATTGTCTTTTCTGATCGCAGATCCTGCAACTGCTTGTAGACGTTGAGATGACTGTAGGAAATTCCACGCTCCCTCTTAACATTGACGAAAGGATACAAATCGGACACTGGCAGCCATGTCGAGTCACCAGTAGTGAATCCAGCGTTTTTGTCATCGCTCCATTGGAAGGGAGTACGGCATGGATCTCGGGACATGTGCTCGTAGACCGAGGGATTTGAGTTGCAGGCTTGCGGGTCGACAGTGTCGTTCCATGAGATCCACACGTCTGTCATTCCGATCTCTTCTCCTTGATATGTGACACTGCAGCCGGGCAAAGTGAGGAGCAGCATGTTCAGCATGTCAATGCGGTCAGTTCCCATACGGGAGCCAACGCGATTCTTGTCGTGGTTACCCATCTTCAAATGGCATTTGTAAGTCAAAGAACGAAACGTCCCTTTCTAGAATACTTACAACCCAATTGGCGGTACGATCCTTTGGCATATTGCTCATCCATGTATTGATTGTTTCAGCATAGTGGTACGCATCCGAATCGTTGGTCAACCAACTGATCATGAGGAAATTGAAGGGAATCTGAGCACCTTGAGTCGTGGCATTTCCATAGTACTGCATGACAACATCAACGGGAGACCATGTCTCAACCATGAGAATCCTTAAAAGGGTAGAAACTCAAAATTAAGCAAAAATTCAATAGCTTCTCCAATCAACCTTACCTATCCTCGCCGCCATTCTCAGCTGTGAAGTCATCAAGAACCTTCCTCCACTCATAGACAAGATCAATAGTTTCAGGCTGATCGACGGTGTAAATGTGGTTGACATAACCATAGTCATCGGGATCGGTAACCCAGTCATTGCGTGGCTCATCGAGTAAGTTGCCATCTGCATCGGGTGCAATTTCAAACACATGGGGCACCGCATCGACACGGAAACCGGCGATTCCTTTCTTCAGCCAGAAGCGAAGAATTTCCTACAAAATCAAATCATAAAATCTCACTCTTAAATCCGCAAAAAATAACTTCCAGGCTTACATTCATGTACTCCCTGACTTTTGGATTACGGTAGTTGAAATCAGGCTGTTTGTCAACGAACTGATGCAAGTAGTATTCCTGTCGCTCCTCGTTCCATTCCCATGCGCTGCCACGGAACACGCTCACCCAGTTATTTGGTGGATGGCGCACACCATCAACCATCTTGCCAGGATGCCACACATAGAAATTTTCAAATTCAGGGTCACGTTTTATGGATTTCTGGAACCATTCGCATTCATCACTCGAGTGATTCGGCACAAAGTCCAGAATGATTTTCACACCAATTTGATTGGCCCTCTTGATGAGTGCATCAAAGTCGTCCATGTTTCCGAAGAGTGGGTCGATATCGGTGAAGTTCGAGATATCGTAGCCGAAATCAGCCATTGGCGATGTGAAGATTGGCGACAGCCATGTTGCTGTAATGCCGATTTCTTTCAGGTATGGCAAACTATCGGAGATACCTGCAAAGAGCAAAATAAAGTTGATGAATCTGTTAAAACTGAGTTGCCAGACGGCGCAGAAAAACACCATTTTTTAAAAATTTTTTTTGTAAGGACTAAACGGGTAAATTTACTAAAAGGAGTAAACTTACCCGGATTGTATATTTCAATATTTTCATAAATCCATTCAAATACATAACAAATCGTAAATCATAAATCCAGATAAATACATTTTTCGATATTTTCATAAATCCTTCTTCAAATAGTTTAACACGTTGTAGTTTTTTTTTTCTGAAAAAAGTATGCAGAGAGATCAAGCAGGTTTTCAGGCTGCAAAGGTGGAAGCATGACTTTGGTGCTGATGGCAGTACCTTCAAGTTTCAAGTTTCAAGTTTATTAAAGAACATATGGTATGTACATTAAGACATAGGTCTCTTTTAGTACTTAGGCTCAAGAGTTTAAAAAAACTTATTACATAAGGTGCAATTACAATTAGTATGATATGTTAAATTTTGACTTATATTAGCAAGGTTTACATGCAAAAGTATATATATACATAATTTAAAGTCACTAAATGACAAAAAAATTTACCTCAAAATAGAAAAGAATAGAAGAGAAAAGAAAATTCAACGAAGATGAAAAGTTGGTAAGAAGTTGAAGAAAAGAAAGAGAAAGAAAAGGAGAAAGAGTAGTTGTATATTCATTAATCTTTATAGTTGCTGAACAGAAAAATGCCTAAATATTGCAGTTTTGCAGGGCAGAGAATTCCATAACCTGACGGCATGAACGAAGAAGAACCTTGACGAGTAAAGATATTTAAATTTTGGTAAATTTATGTTAAGTGTTCTGCAAGAAGAAGAAAACTCAAGCTTGCAATACAGATAATTTGGAGTTTTAGTCATTATAAGTTCTTCTTGCATCCATGTATTGTACTAAGGTGCAACCCAAGAAACCTTTCACAAAGACCGATATCCGATTGTATCTGCGTAGTCCATGAATGTATCGAACTGCATCATTGAAGGCCACCTGTAACTTATTGCGTGACAACGAATCCATGCTACTAAAAACAACATCGGCATATGTTATTATGGGAAGTATAAGGGCTTTGTGTTTCAAAGGGTGTGAAGTTTGCAGCTAACCACAGTCTACGCAAACAACCATATATACGACCAATGATATAGTTTATATGGTTGTTGCCGGACAGATTGCGGTTTATAACGAACCCAAGGCTAGAAGCCGACTTCACTATCGCCAATTTCGATTCCGATATTTTTATATTTGGCATTAGACTCAGTTCAAAACTACTTTTTGATATGGGTAGAACCTGACACTTGGAAGAATTTAGCAGCAACCCGTTTTTGCTTACCCAGTCATTAATCGCTGACAAATCCCTGTTTAAACAAAAAACTAATTCGTCAAGTCGATTCAAAGGCATAGACATGTACAGTTGTACGTCATCTGCGTACATATGCATACGAGTGTGTAAACATACCAATGGCAAATCATTGACAAACATTGAAAATAAAATCGGTCCAAGTATGGAACCTTGTGGAACACCTTGTAATAAAGGCAAACAAGAGGAAAACCTACCACCAATAACAACCCTTTGAAATCGGTTCGACAAGTAGCTTTTCAAAAGTTTAACAGCTTTGTCGCCAAACCCGAAGAGGTGTTTAAGCTTCCACAAAAGAATTTTGTGATTCACTTTGTCAAAAGCTTTCGAAAAATCAAGAAAACAAAGTAATGTCACGAGCCCTTTGTCATAGTCTTGCCCTACATCATCCAAGATCTTAACCATAGCAGACTGACAACTATGTCCTTCTCGAAAGCCTGACTGAGAAGAAGTCAATAGAGAGTTGAAGGATAAGTGGGATTTGATCTGGCGGGATAAGACTCTCTCAAATACTTTTGACAGGCATGGCAGGATGCTTATTGGCCTAAAATCGTTAACAGAATTTGCGTTGGATTTTTTGGCAATCGGAATAACCCGTGCGTGTTTCCAAGTCTGGGGAAAGGTTGAAGTCATAATACACGAATTTATTATGTGGGTTATATGGCTAACGATGCAAGGTAAAATTATTTTTAGAAATTTAACTGGTATACCATCTTCACCGATTGCATTTGATGTGATGGAGGCAATTATTGATATTACTTCAGACTCAGTTGTTACCTCAAACTCGGCTTGCCTTTGCACTGATGTAAAGTTGCTTGGAGGAGAGTCAAATATATCATCAGCAACTACATTGTGAGCAAAATGAGCGTTTAGGTCATTTGCATTTAACGAACAGTTATCATTCCCTCCTTTGCTAACACCAATTTTTCGAAGGTTCCTCCACAGTTCCTTAGGGGGCAAGGACATACTAAGTTTAGAGGAGAAGTAATTTCGTTTCGAATCCCGCACAATGCTAGTGGCTGTGTTACGAGCATTTTTATAAGCGACCCAATTAAACGGAGAACGATAACGCTTCCATTTACTGTAAAGCTTGTTCCTGATTTTGAGCGCATTTAAAACTTCCGCAGTAAACCAAGGGAAAGCCCACCTTGGACAGACAATCATAAGGTTCTGGATTCAATCCCTGTTCAAACTAATTTTTTTGACTGGCAGTTTACATAATAATAAAAATAAGCATTTAACTTGCGCCATTTTATTTTATTGGTATATAAAATGCTTATTTTTAACTGTAGTTTTTGAGCAGGACTCAAAACGTTTCTATCTTTTGTAATATTATATGTGTGTAGGAGTTCTACCGAAATGTTTACTTTAAAAACGGCAAATAACAGTTTAGAATTCTAATTCTATTGAATATAACATGTGGATCAATGGCTTCTTTTGCACAAAAAAACGAAGAAAAATTATGTTTTTAAGACAATCGTTTGCATGCACAAAATTGGCTGAGTGAGTAGCGCACAGAGTTCGGCATGCGAAAGATAGCGACTTCGAATCCCGGTAGGAGCACAGATAAATTGAGTGTGTTAAAATGTCATTACAGAGAGAGGCAAAAATAGTTATTAAAAGAGGAGAGGTAAAATTTATAAGATAACGATAAATTTTAGGTTTTTCTTCAATTTTGCCTCCAAATATGGGCGTGGCCCAAAGATTTGTATAGACAAAATGTGGAACTAAGCGTTTTCTATATAAAATGTTAAGCAAATTTTTTTCAATTTCGAGCAAAAATATTGAGTCAAATGCATTTGAAAATTTATCCTTAAAATAGATGCCACGCCCACTAGAGGAGGTTTACCAATAATTTTGTTATTTTTGTATCTTACATTCATCAGGAGATGCTAAATGTCAAATTTCAGCCTTTTAGAACGTCTTAAAGTTCTGAAAACTCTGGAGGTAGTTGCACATTTAGACCGATTGTGGGCGTGTCTTTGGGCAGATAGACCTCACGTACGAAGTTTCAGCACTCTAGCTCAAAATTTAAGGCCTAAGAACATGTGACATACATACGGACGGATGGACGGACGGACATGGCTTATTCGATTCAGAATTCGGTCTCGATCATATGCCTTAAGGTCTTGGGGGTCTACCATTATTATTTCACCGTGTTACAAACTATGTGACAAACTTAATATACCTCCTATCCTACTTGGAAATATCTGTGGAAATATCTTATAATTAATAGTTTTTAATTAGGGGCGGCTGGACCATGCCCCTTTTCGAAGTTTGCATTACTTATAAAATGTCAAGAAATAACTATGCCATCAGCATTTTACAATGTGGGATAGGATGGGGTATTCAACGGTCCGTTTTACGGAATGTAACTTCTGCGTACACACTGTAGCACTTACTCACTGGTTTTATTTCAAAAGATGGATTACATTCGGTATTTATTTCAAATGTTTGCCGTTTACCCTTGAAAATAGAGGGTAGGGTATATACTTTCTTGGCCTTTATAACGACTTTTAAAATTTAAAATCCATAAAACAGCAATTTAGATTTTTTTCAATTATTGTTAGTTTTTTTTTAAATTTTACAACCAGCTGCGTTCCATTGGCCACTTTTCTTAAATTCTGCGGACATGCGTTTCTGAGAAAGCGGTAAAACATATTGTTTTCTCTTTCCTTTGTTTAAATGAGTCTCAAAACTTAAGGTTGGTAACGGTTATATTGAAACTTCTTAAATGCAGTTAACTTGCGTTGTAAACGCTTCATACTTCAGCCAAAAAAAAATTGTTTTCAAAAATGTTTTTATGTTTTGGAGTCAAATCTTTGAAGTTTTTTAATATTCGAAGTTTGCTTTGGCTTAACATGAAATCTCAGAAAATGCACTATACTAGTTGTTTATTTCAAAGTTATACTAACTGTTACTTCCCCTTACTTACCGTTTTGGAGCTAGAGGGGGACATACGTTCTTTTGACCTTTTTTATAATTTTCCATATTTTAAAGCTATAAAACAAGTATTTAGATTTTTTTCTCATTTCCCGTTAGATCTTTTTCCAATAGCGCAACTACCTGCACAAGCATTGGATGTTTTATTTTTAAATTCTATGGCCAATGAATTTTGCGAAAATGGTAAAATAAAGCTCCTTTTTTATTTCATTTTTTAAAAAGGCTTCGAAAAACTTAGGTTGGAAACGGCGATTTAAATTTTTTTTAACGCAGCTTGCTTTTTTTTGTGCACTTTGTACTTTAACTAAATCTGAACATGATCCCTTTTACCGTTAAGATACTAGAAGATTTGAAAAGTTTTTTTTTGAAAATGCTTTTCTGTTTTTGAGTTAAGTCTCAGAAGGTCTTAAAACTCTAAAATTCGCTATAATTTTCCTTAAAGTTTTGGATATTTTTTAAAATGTTTGTGTTTTTGTATATGATTAGTATGAACAAGACCGTGGAGAAGGGGGAGGGAGATGACACACGTTTTTAACGAATTTTTGCGATTTTCTTAGAAAATGCGTTAAAACAGCAGTATTACAACCTTTTTCTGAAAAGTTTGACTTAAGAATTCAGTTAAATTTGTGTTGCTTTATACATGCGTTCAGTATTGGCTTTGTGCTCTAAGTGATTAAAATGTTATGGTCTCAAACACTTTGAAAAACGTCACCCATATTCAACTCTTCATTTCTCAAGAACTTTTTAATATTTTCAAAAAAAATGTTTTTTCCATTAAAGTTTAGTAGTAGTAGTTCTTTAGTAGTTCTTAGTAGTAGTAGTAGAAGTAGTTCTACTTAACTTATGTTTCGCTTTTCTTGTTCTTGCCTGATTATGTTTTCAGAAAAAGTATTGAAAAAATCCCATGAAATTTCGAACTGTAATTAAAAAGTTACTTCTGCTAAAAAAGATTGCCCTCGTTGGATTCTCTGACTATTTTCGCAGCTTAAAAGCACACCCTATTTCGTCTTTCTACGACTAACCGTTCAGAAGTTATAAAACGATTGGATGTGCGGACAACGCAACGTAGCGATACCATAACAGGTCCTTTTTCCATTTTTGGATGGGCCGCTAAAAACGTTGTTATTCAAAGAGTCTTACATTCTTACATTATTTTGAGCTTAAAACTTTTAGCCCAAAAAACTTTTAGCCCTGAAAATTGGTTAAATCCACCAAGGGCCACGCCTACTACTAGCGAGACCATCTCTATCTCACTTTTTTTCTTCAAAATGTCTCTTAGTCAAGTAAGACAAGTCGTAGGATCTCAAATTTTGTTACAGAGCTATAGTGGCCAGAAGACTTTAATTACACAAAAAATTAAACGCCCACACCATTGAACACGCCCATTTTTAACACGTTAGATCTCTTAAAGCCTGATTTCTCGGAAAATTTACACCAAATAGAAACATCAAAACGGCGAATTGAAAAATTGAACTGAAAAAAAATTCATATATTTAATGCCAATAATGGGAATCATGGAATGGAAAGGAGGATAGGAATAGGGTATACCGCGGTCCATTACAGATGCACCGAAGCTACTACATACGCACTCTTGCACTTACTCACTGCTTTTTTATACTTTTGTTAAAACTTTATTACTTAACATGACGCTTTGGCACAGTTTTATGTCATTAGTATTAAGCCTAGTGGAGGGCATTTTCGACTGTCAAACCGGTGACCCAGGTTCAAATCTCATCCAGGGCAATTTTTTTTTTCACTTATTTGCGAGATTTGCTGTAAAAGGAGGAACAAGGTAGCTCAGCTTATGTCAGCAACGGAAACCCATGATCATCAGTTTTAATAAAGCTTGCAACACAAAATATTTTTTTTAAATGTTAACGACACCAACAACGCATTTTAAAGGCAACATTTTACATTTTTCTTGGACTAATTTTGACATATCTCGTTTCTTAATAAAGTATACAGTTTTTTGTTTCACAGTTTACACAAAAAAAAACTCAAGAAAAAGTGTATTTTTTTTATCTAAAGTTTTTTTCTGAGTGTAGTGAATGCTAAATATCAACTCTTAGCCTTTTACAAGGTCTAACAGTTCTGACAGCGCTAGAGATAGTTGAATTTACACAATTACTTCCCGATTGTGGATATTGTCCCCATAGTTACAGGTTGTTCAATATAATCAATAAAAAAATCTTCTAGAGAGGACATAAAAATGAGTTGTTTTGCATGTTTTAAAATGAATGTGAAAAAAAGTGTTCTCTTAAAACTTTGAGCCTTTGTAAGACAATTCAGCATTTTTGTTAAACGCTTCTTTGTCGAAAATATAGCCCGAAAATTCATTAAATTCGATTTCTACCCATTCGATGATTTTCCAACACGACATGTTAAATGCCCGAATACCAACAAATATAATGTTGGGCAAGCAAACCAAAGCCAAGGAAGTAACCTTTGACTCTTCTTAAACAGCAAAACTAGAATGCCTGATCAGCTGCCTTATATTGCCTAAAGCTTTACAAAGGTTATAACAAAAACTAATTTAGTGCACAGTCAATGGATTTGATGCTACACTTTCTAAATGCTCTCGGTTCAAAGTCATACAAAAACATTAAAAAAAAAAATCGAAAGAACCCAAAATAAAAACAGATGCGTAAATTTTCTTTTCACAAGGTAAATAAAAAATTCTTAAAAATAGAAGACTTTCTCTCTATTTTTCGCACAGTATCGTAAACTTTCTCACCTTTCAAATCGCCAATACCATCTCCATCACTATCCTTATATGACCGGGGATAGATCTGATAAAACGATGCAGTTTGCCACCATTTCAGTTCCCCAGCGCGATCTTCAACTCTGTCTTCAAGAAGATTGAACTCATAGCTGGCACGAAAATTTGGGAAGACACTAGCACTTGCTGCAGCCACGAGCAGACTTACTAAAAAGACACTCTTCAACAGAAGCATTTTCTTTACCGCGAATTGAACCGTGTCGATCGATCGCAACTCAAAAACCAACTAAGGAGATCCGAAAGAAAGTTCCTTTAATACACAAAGAAGAAAACTATCGTTTTCGATCTGAAAATATTTATTTATTTATTTTTATGATATTTCTGTGGGGCACTATCGAATAAAAGACATCAAGAAAAGAATATTATCTTCGGTCAGAAAAAGCCGAGATAGTAGACGAAATCAACGGGCCTGATATTAATAAAAAAAAAACCCGCATTTAGTGTTTTCATAAAATTTTCACAACAATCAAACTTGCGTTAACAGAATTGTTATTACGAATCCGTTTGTGATTGGTGCCGATCGATATTTTTAAAATCACAATAATTATTATCTCAATGATAAGCGGGATTATCGTCACACGGAACCGTAATGAGGTTCTACACTTTGAACTGTAATTCACTTTTGTACTGGGTACTGCGACGTTATTATTCACCGCACATAGTCTTCACAAAGACTAAACTAAAAACAGAAGCAACATCACACGGAGAGAGCAAAATGATCTCTAAACGACGCACGCAGCGCGCAAGTTTCTATAATTGTGATGCTATGCGGGGGTGCAGAAAAATGTATACATTTTAAATGTTTCAAATATAAACATAATCGCTCTACATACGCTCGCTTTCATGAGCTATTGTACGACAACTGCGGCAAAAGCAACATACACACACCCGACACTTTTGCGGTCGCTATGATCTTCTCTTACTTGACTCTTATGTTGCTAACTTAATACTTTCAGGGTTGCCACCTTATGAAGTGGGAAACATTTCAAAGCATCTGCTTTGCGTGTAGCTCCAGTTAGTATTAAACGTATTAAAATTTTTGGAATAAAGTCAATTTGGCTTTTTTATGACAAAAAAATATTAAACTGATTTACTCTTCATGTCAAGCAGGCCAAATATAACGTCGTTCAAATGCCCGCTTCGACTTCCTACGGTGGCAACGAATTTGAGTGGTTCAAGTTTTAATTACTCTGATAAGAGCAATGGAATTTCTTACGTTCACCTTAAAGGCGCCAGACTATTGTGATTTAATCGCGAAATCAGCGACTTCAGAAAACTCCACAAGAAAAAGTGTATACAAACTGTTTTATCCCAGATCCCGGATCCTAGTAGGAGCTGTTGAACTTCAAATCACCAAAATCCAAGAAAGTTTGAACAAGCTGCTTTTACCCTGGTATGGATTAGTCGAATATTAACCTGGCTACTTCAGAAAACAAAGCAAAGACTTCATTGGCTTGGTCACATCGAGCGAATGGACAACAACGCTACAGCCAAGAAGACATTCGAATCCAAGATCAAGACGACCAGAAAAAATCTGAAGTCTTTGATGTAGATTCTTCATCACCTGCGTACCTATACAGTATTTATATGAAATCGGGTTGGTCTTCCCCAAACGTCATCATGATGCAAGGCTCTCTTCCAGAGCTTGATAATCATAAAGTCCAAAACGCAATGTTGCGTTGCTGCGTGCGTTCGATGACAAGCAGAGTAGAAACAACGGGCGCATATGGGCAAAACGAAATGTTACTTCAAAACTTCACCCCACGTTTGACCGTAAATATCGTAGACGCATCTTTTTTTCTACTTTTGCGTCCGTTGAACAACCTCATGCTCATTCATTTTGTGGTGAGTAAGTATAGTTCTCTTGTCGTCAGTAGGTTGTGGCTGTGGGGACGAAAAAGGGTTGTTTTTTGTTTCTTGTCAGAATAAAAAAAAAACAGGTTTGCCTAGAGTAGAGAGGTTTGAGTAGAGAATGTGATGTTTTTCGGTATTATTTCAGTTTGTCGCGATAACTCGCAAGTTGTAAGTTTTTATCATGCACAAAGAAACGAGTGCACCACCTTGGATATATTTGTGATGGAATAAACAGAAATAATTTTATTTTCATTGCTGGGCAACTTGGTTCGTTTTTAAAAAGCACCTTTTCTGCTCGTTCTTTTGCAAATATCTTTCAACAGAAATTAAATGTATTTGAGGTGATACTTTACAATTTCCTACCCCAAAACGCAAAGCGGCATTTCGTTTTGCAAATTTGCTGCGTGCGTGGTTTGACGTAAAGTATCGTAAAGTTTTGGCAACGCATGGCAAAAGCCATTAACGTACGCACGCAGCAACGCAACATTGCGATTCCAGCATAAGTCTGTCATTATTTCAGCTTTTTTTGTCCTCAAAGCACGTTAGTATATAAGTCTCGTCAGACTAATTGCAAAAAAAAAAAAAACGCCCCTATGAAACCATTTTGCATTCTTCACGTTTTCTTGGGAAACCACAATTTTTAAAAAAAATTAAATGGCAATTTGAGAAGATTTTTGGGACATGTTAAACTCGTAAGGTGTCTGTCAGGCCCTTGTGAGGATGAAGAAAATGAGTTAAAATTCGACAAGAAGGAGTGGGACTCGAACCAAGGCTATACCCAGACGGCACCTTACTTTCTTATTAAGGTGAAAAGATACATTTTACCAGGTCCGTCGAAAAATAGAAAACGAATGTCTTTTGGTATCACCATGCTGTCCGTCCGTCCATCTGCCTTTCACTCCCATTACCCGTTGTAACTTCTGAACGCTCAGTAGTAGAAAGACATAACTTTGTGTGCTTGTAATATATTGAACACATATATGTGAGCGCATACTACAGCACTTTTTCTAAGCGCACAACGGTTTAATTACAAATTAAAGTTTCATGTGAAAGAGGATGCATAGCATAGGTATACAAAATTTATTTTGAAAATTCAAAAATGTTATTCTAGTTAATAACAAAACCTTCAACAAGCTTGAGGGAACCAGGGCCAACTTCTTCATAAACGGATAAACCATATTATGCGATCCGTGTTGTATCTTCATAAGCAAGTGCACCTACAATCAGACCCTCGGGGAGGTGGAGCCGCGAAAAAAGAACGAGTCTTTTTTATCAGGTGACGACGACTGTAGGATATGAACCCAGATTTTAAGAGTAATAGGCACACACACTGACCGCTATGCCACGGAACCCCACAAAACAAAACTTTTTTACAAAACCTTGCGAGTTTTAAAAAAAAAAAAAAAAAAACAGCCAATAAGTAAGTGCAACAGTGTGTACGCAGAAGTTACAGTCCGTAAAGCGAGCCGTTGAATACTCCATCTTATCCCACATTGTAAAATGCTGATGTAATTGTTATTTTTCGATATTTTATAAGAAGTGAAAACTTCGAAAGGGGAGTGGTCCAAGCGCTCCTTATTACAAGCCTTCAACATTTACATAGATATTTCTAAGGCACACTTAAATGAAAGTTTTTTTTTTGTATCTTACATTCAGTAGGAGATGCTAAATGTTAAATTTCATCCTTTTAAGACGTCTTACAGTTTTGAAAGCTCTGGAGGTAGATGCACATTAAGACCGATTGTTGGCGTGTCTATGCGCGGACTTCAAAAATGTTTACACATGTACTGCTTCGCATGACGTGGGGCTTACGTTCGAAATATCAGCTCCCCAGCTCAAAATTTAAGGCCTAAAAACATGTGACATACAGACGGACGGACGGTCATGGCTTATTCGATTCAGAATTTGGTCTCGACCATATGACCTTAAGGTCTTGGGGGTCAATCGCTATTATTTCACCGTGTTACAAGCTATGTGACAAACTTTATACAAATCTTTATACCCCCTCCTCTCCTTTGGGATGGGGTATAAAGATTTGATATTAAGTTTGTTGTATAGTTTGCAATGCAGTGAAATTATCATCTTAGTAAGTTTCAACCGGTATCAACCAGTAAGCTTTTTAGAGACATGAATGGGACCGACAAGAGAATCGATTAAGCCATGTTCGTCCGTCCGTATGTAAACACCTTTTAGGCTTTAAATGTGAAGCTAGAGAGCTGAAAGTTGCTGAGTTGGCTGAGCGTCCAGTCCTTCAGAACAGGTTTTGAAAATTTGTTGAATCCGCCCACAGAAACGCCCACTGCAGGCCTGTTTGTACAACCATTTTTAATTTTAAAAAATACTTTTTCAAATTTTAGCTATGTTGCAATAGCGACATTGCGCATTCATTTTTGGTATGTGAAATTGTCTTGTAATTGTCTTTGAAGTACTCAAAAAATGTTGGCCTTTCCATTGACCACGCCCACTTTTTGAAGAGATTTTAGGTTAAAATGACTTTTTCCAATAAATATATATGAAATTTGACTAAAAATCATGTGACCAAAATTGTAGATATTGGCATTTTCTACCTTTTTTGTATATATAATATATGCCTCCGCCCACTTTTGTGGGTATGGAGTTAAAAAAATATTTTTTGATATAAAAGGGTGTAGTTTCAGTCCGATTTGTGTGCAAACTACCTAGTATAAAGCATTCAACAGTTTTACTTTTATATCCCCCCCTTTTTAGGAGAGGTAGTTTCCTTTTTTGGTAGGGTAGGGTATTTTGCAATCCGTTGTAGACGGAGCATGACTATTCTCTTTTGCCGCGTTTTCTTATGATTCCAAGGGAATTAGAAAAAATTTATTTTAAATTTCACCCCACTTCCGTTTTTGGGGGCGTGGCCAATACAAATAATTGACATATACAGTAAGAATCAGACCAAAAAACTTTTAAATTTGGAGTTATAGGGTAAAAAGGGTCGCGTATTTAGAGGTTTGTTACAGAGGAACTCTTGCACTTACTTACTTGTTTAAATAGATTTCGAAAAACTTAGGTTAGAAAGAGCAATTTAAATTTTTTCTTAACGCAGCTTGCAAAAATTTAAACAAGCAAATTTAAACAAGATCGCTTGCTGTTAAGATACTAGAAGATTTAAAAAAATATATTTGAAAATGCTTTTATGTTTTTGGCAATGAAAAGTATAAACATACAAAGCCACTATAAGTATTGCTTGTAGCTTACTATTGTAATAAAAACAATAAAGCACATTAAGTTTTGGTAGTCTTTACCCCATACACAGCGTTCGGTGTACTGTACATAGAAATGAACAGAAAACAAAAAGCTGGCATCTCAACGATGCATTGCGGTTCGTGCCATCAGCGGGCTCCGCAATGAAGTGTTTACTGTGGGTCTTTTAACCCTTTCCCTATCGAGAAAATAATAATTTTAAAATATTAAACATTTTAACAATGCTTTTTCTTAATGCTCAGGACTAAGCATAATTAACAATGAAAAGCATAAATATACAAGACCGCTATAAGTATTGCTTGTAGCTCATAGTACGCTTTACCCCATAGTAAAGACTACAAAAAAAAGACCGACAAGTATGAAGTCATACATGGAGCAGTCCGCCGGTTTTTTTTGAAGGCTTAGCGTAGTATTATTGCTAAATTTGAATATAAAATGTTGTTAAGTATATTTGCGACTCCGTTTTTCTTTTCTTTTAATCACGATTTCGGAGCTTATGACATTTTTTCAGGCATAATTTTCCCAAAAATTACAAATCATTGTTGATGTGTGTGATTTTTTTCGAAAATACGCAAAACTACAGTTCTAAAACCGTTAAACCAAAATTTTATTTCAACTTTTGTTTAAAATTTGGCTGCTTTATATTTTGGCCCAATATTGGCTTTTTTAATAAAGTGATGAAAAAGTTATGACCTTAAACACGTTGAAAATGCGTATCTATTTTTCCATTCCTTATTTCTTAAAAACTTTTCAATATTTTGCAAAAGTTAGATTTTATAATAAAAATCCAAGATCTTTTCAGTACGTGTTTCAGTTTTCTACTTTCTGGCCTTGAAACTTTACAAGATGAGGCCAAAACACTTTTTATCTTTTCTACAAGCAATATTCAAACTGTTACAAAAATTGCCCCTGTACGCGTTCTCATTTTTTTCACGGACATTATAAGTGCAGCAAATTTCATCCTTCTACGACCTTCCGTCCAATAGTTACAGGTGCGGACGGACGGACGGACAACGGAGCGGTACCATTAAAAGTCCTTTTTCAATTTTTGGACGGACCGCTAATTACTGTTTTTTCAAAAATTTAAATTTCTAAAAAAATAAATTCTACATTTCAAAAAAAAATGGATTTTTACGTTAAAGTTCAGTATTTACTTTTCTTAAGTTTCGGTTTCCATGTTCTTGCCTTCTAAACTTCTTAAAATTGTACTGAAAAACATTTAATCCATTTTCCAATAAAACTGTTATTAAACCGTTATTTAAATTTAGAAAAATTACCCTCGATGAAAAATTCGAATTCAAAAATTCGATTCTCTGACTATTTCCGCAGGACGGACAATGTAGTAATACCATAAGAGATCCTTTTTCTGTTTTTGGACGCACGGACGCACTTTTCCAGCGGTGCGTAAGGAAGAGTAAGGAAAAGGGGCGAACGCGGAATTGTAGATTTTTTAACTTATGGAAAAGGTTTCACTGGTGTAAGCAAATTATACCAATGCTTCGAGTTGTTTTTCCCCTCTCGAGGTTTGAGTGCGTGAGGCGCACGATGAGTAAACGCCTTTTTTGTGCCTAAGGATTAAGCACCCTAACTGAGTCGGGTTTTCCATTCTTTGCCCTGACAAAGCTGCGCATAAAAAACAAGAAAAAAAAAACTCTCAACAATGTATGCTGGTGTGTTAATTTCTTTACATACAAGGGGACCTACAATTTTTTGCCGAATCCGAACGGCACTTTGAGAAGTTTTTCAAGACGAATGATACTCTCGGAGGGCTTGTCAGACCCTCGCGGAGGTGGGGACCGTGAAAAAGAATAAGTCTTTTTTTTCAGGTGACGATGGCAGGATCCGAACCCAGACCTCCGGCGTAGTAAGCACACACACTGACACACTGACCATTTAAAAAAGCAACTATTTTTAAAGAAATTTAGGGTATCACAGAACTTTTTACAAACGGGCTTCAGCTTCCCACTAGTTGAGACGTCGAACGTGGAGGTAGAGGTGATGAAAACTTCCTCGAAAAACAAGCACGTAAGCTTGTTAAAACTGTGACCAAGGCAATAAAAGACAAACAATTTATCTAAATTTCATTGGCAATTATTATGAGAAGCATGTATGACAAAAATGGTGAGAGTGCATACAAATCGCGTACGATAAAATTAATCCGGAATTCAAAGTACAATTAGCTTAAATGTGGCTCAAAAGATTTTTAATTGAGATTTTTCAATTTAGAGCCAACGTTGTCGGCTTGAATCTTGTCAATCTAGGGTCCAATTTCAGAGTATAAATTAATTTCAAAAACCACAGATTTTACGCAAACAATTTTTTTGTTGAATCGTGTTTGACAAAAGTTAAATTTTATTTATACTCAATTTACTTTTAGCTCATACCGAAAGTAATATTGTTGGTTTATGTGCATTATTTATGCAGAAAGAGCATATAGCCTGTTTGGCAACTGGAAGTGGAGCTGGTAAATTATTTATGGTCTAAATTATTCCAAATTACCCCAAATAATTCCAAATACATGACATGCAATCATCATTTATTTGTTTGCCTTGTTTGAGGTCACTTAAATTTGTTAGCGAGCTCTGAAAGTACATTCAACACATTTGCATATTAGTGTCATTGGCATTGTGACGCATAAGCGATAACGACATTATGGTCTGTAACGCACCATTGTTTCCGGTCAAATTTATCGTAATTGGGTTGGAAAATGATGCTCAATCCGTTTCAATGAACTTTACTTCGTACATCATACAAACAATAATAAATTCAGACAGAGCGAAACGTCTCTGTCTGACTAAAAACAAAAACATTTTGATTGCCTTGCTGTCATGAATGTGTTGTCACAGCAGAGACATTCAAGCGTTTGCACTAGGTTTGCCATTGCTAGTTACGTTCTAGCAACTATTCTACAACTATTTCGTACATGTGTAACAATTAAAACGTTACAAGACGATGTAGCATAATTAACACATAAGGTAGTTTTTGACACTACATGTTGTGCGAAACTCTGGGAAAATGCTTGGGCCCGCTGCACCTATTATGAAGACCAACATTGTTTAGTCACAACTTTAAATTTTTTAAATAAAAAAAAACTTACAAATACACCAAGCATTA
The DNA here is from genome assembly GCA_947623515.1 of Neoascia interrupta. Lineage (NCBI taxonomy): Eukaryota > Metazoa > Arthropoda > Insecta > Diptera > Syrphidae > Neoascia > Neoascia interrupta. The sequence continues at coordinate 179,147,420 of OX392462.1, forward strand.
AGCCAATATAAATCAAAGAGGCTTCCCTCGTAGCCACTGTGTCTTAATAGACAAACGTCAAGTTATAATCGTCGCGTCGATCCCGGCAAAGCTTTTTCAATTTTGGAAAAAGACCTACACCACTTCGATCTTCTCAATTTTAAAGCGTGTTCTAGAATTGATAGAAGAATTACGTTGTGCTGGCAGTGCTTATAGCTCCTTCACCTCAAAGGAAGATGTCCGTTTCTTACTTTCAAACAGGACACTGATATCGCCAGTGTGCCATAAGGGTGGCAAATGATCTCAAACTAGGTAAAGTCTCCAGTGCCATTAAATCGCTAAGAACTGGCCACTCAACTTCATTTAACTTTATTAAATTAAAGCCAGCCAGCATAATTAAGGCAGTAAGTATGAGAGGTATTGGTATCACCCGCATTGGAATTTTGAAGAACTTGTGCGAGAATCGTCCTCGACCCCTGTCTTATGGAAATGTTCTCTGACGCAATGACACCAGAAATCCTTTTTCGACTTTCCTCAGGTAAAGAAATGGCTTTGGCCAGACTCCGAGCCAGGGAAAGAATGCCATCGTATTTTCACGGATGGCTCCAAAACCGGACAGGGGTCTGGTGCTGGACTCTTTGTGGAAAAGGAGAACTTTAGACTCCACTACCCCTAAGATAAATATGCGTCTGTCTTCCAAGCGGAGAATTTCGCATTCCTAATGGCTATGCGCTATAATGTGTCTAACAGGTGGAGGGCAAGAAGCGCATGCGTTTGCAGTGATAGGCGCTCTAAGTGCGTTGCTCAACACTCGTACCTCGTCCAAGATGGTGCCATTCGTTGAACTTAGTCGGAAGGCTAAATGCAGGGAATCTTGCTTTAATCTGTTGTCACGTCTGCCGTTGATACTTGGGTTTCTCGTGAGCCTAGGTCCTTTTGGCGTAACTGCGATGCAATCTCGCAGGAGAATCGATTGCAGACTTCTTGTAGGCGTCTTTAACGGCTATAAAGATTTTCCTAGACACTTGAATGTGAACCATCGTGTGTTCAAAGAATGATTTGTGATGTTCGAGTTTTCAGGGGAGCTGAGTTGTCAACTGATCTCCACTTAGTGCTGTGCAAATTGTTTTTCAGTGACAGTATTCCTTTGCCACCCAGGCGAAAACCAAGACTGGTGACCCGCATACGGTGGGAAAGGTTGCAGCATGCTGACTCTGATTTCAGAGAGCGCTTTGCACAGCATGTTTCGGAGAAGTTTGAACAAATTCCAACTGACCTTTTGAATGTAGAGGAGGAATGGCAGCTGTTTTTATCGGCAGTCATTGCCTCTGCAGGAAATATTTGTGGAGTGAAGCGGCTTGGGGTAGCGGCTGGTGGTGAGAAAAGAACTGCTTGGTTTAAAACGCCTGGAGTTCAAGAAGCCATCAGAGAGAAAAAGAGAGCCTACATTGCGTGGATCCAAGGTAGAAACTCAACTTTTCGAGCCCGGTACAATTAGGCGCGAAGGACTTCCAATATGGCAGTCTGAACAGCCAAGGAACAATCGTGGAAAAAGTTCGGCGAGAAGTTGGAGCACGATTCAGATCTGCAAACAAGATATTTTGGCAGACCATTCGCCGGCTCAGAGGAAGGAAGTTGAATATCATTCAAGGAGTTAAATCCAAGGACGGTACACTTCTTTCAAATGAGAGCGATGTCTTGCGCAGATAAAGAGAGAGCACTTTTCAGAAATGCTCAACCCCCAACAGGGCACTGAAGATGGCATTCCCACTGCTGACGAGATAAAGGCGGAGAATAGTCCCACAGTAGACGAAGTCACTAAAGCGATTAAATCGCTAAAAGTTGGCAAGTCTGCTGGAGTTGATGAAATCCGGCCAGAAATGCTCAAGGCAATGGGTGAAAAGGGTGTTAAATGGCTAACACGTGTCATTAAGGTGGCCTGGGATAGCGGGAAGGCACCTAGCGATTGGCCAACGGGAGTTTGTAGTGCCCATTTTCAAAAAAGGGAACAGGAGAGATTGCGCCAACTATAGGGGCATATCTCTCTTGAGTCTTCCGGGAAAAGTATTCGCGAAGGTGTTGGAAACGCGTTCCAGAGCTGTAATCGAGCCTTTATTACGGGAAGAACAGTGCGGCTTTCGGCCTGGCAGAGGCACAACCGACCAGCTTTTTACTATGAAGGTTATTCTTGAGATGGCCTGGGAATATGTCAAACCGGTCTATGCGTGTTTTTTTTAGATCTGGAAAAGGCGTATGACTGAGTCCCTCGGAATACACTGTGGAGAGTTTTGCAGGACTATGCGCTGAGAGGGTCTCTTCTGAGAGCCATTCAGTCTTTGTATGGAAACTGCGGAAGCTGTGTACGGATAAATAGCGGCAAATCCTGGCCTTTTGATGTGCGCGTTGGATTTCGCCAGGGCTGTGTTCTGTCGCCGCTCCTCTTCATAGCATATATTGACTGGATGGTGAAGCGCAGTCTTGGCGAGCAATGTTTCGAATTGGCTGGCAACAGGATTGGCCATCCTTGGATTAATCACCCAAATCCAATCATCCAAAGAGGAATTTCAACGAGCACTGGATAGGTTTGCAGCCGTCTGTGGTGGTGCTGGGATGAAAGTAAACGTGAACAAATCGGAAGTGATGGTTGTTTCCCGAACTCCTGTGCAGTGTACCCTGCACATAAATGGAGTTCCATTAAAACAGGTGGAGAAGTTTAAGTATCTCGGGGTCTTTTTCACGAAAGATGGGAGGAGTGATACTGAGTTGTCCTGTAGAATTGGCCAAGCTGGAGCAATAGTAAAGGAACTGCGCCGGCCGGTCATCAGGAAAGCTGAGCTTGGAGTTAAAGCATATATCTCCGTTTTTAAATCAGTGTTCGTTCCGACCCTAATCTATGGTCATGAAATTTGTGTAATGACCGAAAGAATTAGATCGCGGGTACAAGCTGCCGAAATGAGATTCCCGAGGTGCGTTGCTGGTGTTACTCTACGGGATAGAGTGAGAAACGTCAGTATTCGTGGGTATCTTAATGTTGAGTAGCTACTTCTCCGAATGGAGCGATCGATTCTTCGATGGGTTGGACACGTTGTTCGCATGCCCCATGACGACTTCCTAGACAGGTCATGCTAGCCGAGATGCGAGCGCGTCGCCCCCCTGGTAGGCCAAGAAACAGGTGGTGGGATCAGTTAAATAACCTCTCTGAGTCCCGCCTGGGGATTGCGGCGGAGTCTCTTGAGTCGGTGGCGGAGGATCGAGAAAGATTAAAGGACCATTTAGCCACCCTCACTCCGCGACCCTTTTAAAGGATAAGCGGCATCCGAAAATGATGATGATGATGATGATAACTTGAATGTGTAAGACTTGAGCGAAACCACCACCTGTCCTGCCTGTGGAGAGAGAGATACAGCGGAATACTTCTTTTGCAGTTGTCCTGCATTTTCTCGCATCAGGGTTCGGATCTTTGGGGCTGAGTGGTGAGTGATGAACATCTAAGCTCTTTATCACCTAAGCTCATGAAAAAGAGCTTTTTTCGAAAGACAGTAAGACCTACAAGACTTAACACTAGCAAGGAAGCCTGTCGTACCACAGAAACAACGTGGCACACATCGAATAAAATTGTTGGATGGTGCAATAATGAAGACTTAATGCTTGAAGACTTAATGCGTCCATTTCAACAACCACCTTCAACTTCACTTTTTGACATCTGTCAAACATTCTTTTTTTTATCAGCATGTCACATTCATTCCATTATTTCCATTAGTATTTTGTTTTCTTAAATAGTTTTTTGTTTTCTTAAAAAATAAAAAACTGCCTTTTTACTTTTTACATTTTACTTTTTATTTTTACTTTTTACTTTTTATTTTTACTTTTTACTTTTTACTTTTTACTTTTTACTTTTTACTTTTTACTTTTTACTTTTTACTTTTTACTTTTTACTTTTTACTTTTTACTTTTTACTTTTTACTTTTTACTTTTTACTTTTTACTTTTTACTTTTTACTTTTTACTTTTTACTTTTTACTTTTTACTTTTTACTTTTTACTTTTTACTTTTTACTTTTTACTTTTTACTTTTTACTTTTTACTTTTTACTTTTTACTTTTTACTTTTTACTTTTTACTTTTTACTTTTTACTTTTTACTTTTTACTTTTTACTTTTTACTTTTTACTTTTTACTTTTTACTTTTTACTTTTTACTTTTTACTTTTTACTTTTTACTTTTTACTTTTTACTTTTTACTTTTTACTTTTTACTTTTTACTTTTTACTTTTTACTTTTTACTTTTTACTTTTTACTTTTTACTTTTTACTTTTTACTTTTTACTTTTTACTTTTTACTTTTTACTTTTTACTTTTTACTTTTTACTTTTTACTTTTTACTTTTTACTTTTTACTTTTTACTTTTTACTTTTTACTTTTTACTTTTTACTTTTTACTTTTTACTTTTTACTTTTTACTTTTTACTTTTTACTTTTTACTTTTTACTTTTTACTTTTTACTTTTTACTTTTTACTTTTTACTTTTTACTTTTTACTTTTTACTTTTTACTTTTTACTTTTTACTTTTTACTTTTTACTTTTTACTTTTTACTTTTTACTTTTTACTTTTTACTTTTTACTTTTTACTTTTTACTTTTTACTTTTTACTTTTTACTTTTTACTTTTTACTTTTTACTTTTTACTTTTTACTTTTTACTTTTTACTTTTTACTTTTTACTTTTTACTTTTTACTTTTTACTTTTTACTTTTTACTTTTTACTTTTTACTTTTTACTTTTTACTTTTTACTTTTTACTTTTTACTTTTTACTTTTTACTTTTTACTTTTTACTTTTTACTTTTTACTTTTTACTTTTTACTTTTTACTTTTTACTTTTTACTTTTTACTTTTTACTTTTTACTTTTTACTTTTTACTTTTTACTTTTTACTTTTTACTTTTTACTTTTTACTTTTTACTTTTTACTTTTTACTTTTTACTTTTTACTTTTTACTTTTTACTTTTTACTTTTTACTTTTTACTTTTTACTTTTTACTTTTTACTTTTTCCTTTTTACTTTTTACTTTTTACGTTTTACTTTTTGAGTATGTCCCTCTGCTCTACTAAATCGTTATTGGGTGGATCTTGGACTGCAACGCTGTCTTGGCGATTGTATTGGAATTGGAACTTCTTAGCAACAAACTCTGTATGAACACCAACTTTAAAGAAAAACAACCCATCAGAAGCAAGCACAGTCACGAGCTTAAACCACAGCTTTTTGCTTATCAAGGTTTTGATTTTAAGCAAGTTGTTAGCATGCACCCCGATAGACTTCGATGGGTTAAATAGGTAATTTCATGCTTTAGAATTTTAAAAGCGCTCCAAGAATAGAACGAGAATATTTCAAATTCACGATGCACTGCGTCTGAACCCTTTAGAAGACGCTTTCTCTCTCTGGTTGCATGATCCTCCTATTGGCATTTTTCGTAACTCAAAATTTTATTAGCCCCAGGTACCCCTGGTACCCCTTAGTTGAAAAGTATTTTTATTTCAACAGATCGTGCGAATGTAGGAATGTATTGCGCCTAATTCAATGAACTTTTAAAACTTATCAAAAAAAGAATGCTTACATTAGGTGGTGCGATTCTAAAAATAGAATCCTCTTGTTACATTATTATACTGCAACCGTCAAGGGACATCCGTGCAAAAAGAGCCTGAACTTTTGGCTCCCGCTTTAAAATCAATGAAACTTGATAACCCCTACTAAATTATTCGTGAAATGACTTGACTTTTGATTTTTTTACTCGCCAAACCGCTAAAAAAAAAATTCAAGGCACTACTCGAACAGCACGTGCTTGATAAAAGCTTATAAAAAAATCTGACACAATAAGAATAACGCATTAATCCAAAATTTTATATAATCGTATCTCCCCTGGAAACAATAAATTAATTATGCAACTGTCACAAACTAACGTAAAAAAATCATAGAATTTAATCGTTAACACAGCCAGAGATAACCACAAAATTGCGGTGCAATAAAACAACCTGTGCGGTGGTGCTTTAGTATATTTTATCTATACCCCCTATCGATAGCACCACCCTGTCAGTAAAAAAAAAAATCAAACAAATCGCTAATCAGCTACAATCAAAAATAATATTGCATGCACATTGTTACACGCTTCGTGTCAACACAAACTAATTAATCCGTTTAATCAATTTCGACATCAAGTACCTACCTTTAGGTTTACAAGCGCAGATTATGTACCTGAGGCTTATATTAATTAATAAAATGCCCTGGTGTTTAATTGGACGCCTGAAAATGACAGTTTAAATGTTGAGTGGTTGTTAAATTATGAAATTATGTGTATAGGGCTTAATTGAGTAAGAAGTAAAGTGGCCGTTATCGGCGATAAAATTAATTGACTTATTTTGATCAGCCTATATCGAACAGAACTATCTACGGCAAGTACGCTAGCGAGTGCTATCAAAGTTAACAATATTGTAGATTTCCTAATCTGATAGTATTTATTCCATCACTTGTAGGCTGCGTGACAAGGTAGTGTTTCACATTTTTGCAAAGTGACATTGAGAAATTATTATTAGGGTAAAAAATTTAATTGACTAAGAAATCGAAGCACTTTCACGAAGCCGAGTTCGATTATTTGAATTCAAACTGCTAAAGGCTGGCCTTAACGATGAAAGACTGCACTGGACCTGGAAGCCTGATCCAGTTACATTAAGATCTGCTGAAGAAAGAAATCATACAATGACTGCGCTTTGTATAATGAGTTTAATATGTGGGGGCAGTCTGTTCTAGAGCTTGACTGAGTGAATGAAAAATAACCGGGAGGAAGAAAGATACTTATAGGTTGGAATATTAATGTTCATTGTACGTCGCGACCGAGAGAAACCCAATTTTTCATAAATGTACGGTGGCGATTTTGATGAAATGACTTGTGCAGAAAGACACAATTTCTGGCATTAAGGTGTTGCCGACAACTTCTAATTTGCTATTGGCTAGCCAGATATCAGGTATCGAGTTGAGCTTAAACGACTGATTTGATATCGGCAAAACCATGCATTAGCTAGTGTTAAGCAGAAGCCCATTTTTATTGCCCACTTATTAATCATTTAGCAAAGCCACAAGCAGCTCAATTTAATCAAAGGGAGTGAGATCCGGAATTGAGCGTCATCAGCATAAAAATAAGCAAAGCAATGCTTACAAACTGAAGCAAGGTCGTTGATAAACATGCAGAACAATATAGGTCCCAAGATAGACCCCTGGGGCAACCCCTGTTTCAGGGGCTTAAAACCAGAGTATTTTTCACCAATAACTACTCTTTCTGATCGGTTTGACAAAAAATCAGGCAAAAGTTTAACAGCCCTATCACTAAAGCCAAAGAAATTTTTCAGCTTCCAGCAAAGTACGCCGTGCTGAACTTTGTCAAATGCTTTTGAAAAGTCGAGCAAACACAGAAAAGTTACAAGACTTTTATCAAAATCTACACGACTGTCCTCGAGGAGGTGGACAATAGCTGTGGAGCAGCTGTGGCCCTTTGCAAAGCCAGACTGTAAAGAGTAGAGCAGGGAATACGTTGACAAATGGTCCAGAATCTGCCTAGCAAGCACCTTCTCAAAAACCTTTGACAAACAGGTTAAAATACTAATTGGCCTAAAGTCATTTGGCAATGAGCAAATTTTTTGCGACTTTTGCGACTGGAATAACTTTAGCTTGTTTCCAAGCATCAGGAAAAGTAGACGTGGTGATAAAGAAATTTATGACATGCGTGAGGTGACCGATAATATCAGGCAGAATAAGCCGTATGAAATGGAGTGGTAGACCGTCTTCTCCAACTGAGTTAGATTTTATAGATGAGAACACGGAAAGTATTTCATTTTCAGAAACAACTCCAAAATCAGCTGATATTATTTGGCAAGTCATCGAAATCAAAGCGACTAAGTTTATTAGAGGTTTCAAAAAAACTGTTATTCAATTCGTCCGGGTCAAGACTGTATTCATTACTCATTTTACTGTCGGCCCCAATCTGGCGTAAATTTCTCCAAGGTGTTTTAGGATCCAAGCTTGTGTTCAATTTTTGCGCGTAAAAATCACGCTTGGATTGACGAACAGCAGCTGATGCAGAACTACGCGCGACCTTGTATGCACTCCAGGTGTCAGGTGACCGACTACGTTTCCAACGATTGTAGAGCCTATTACGGTTTCTAATGGCGGCGAGAACGTCGAAAGCGAACCATGGGCACGATTTGTTGCGGATGGCAACTGTTTTTACTGGAACGTGCTGCTCAAAAGAAATGTAGATAATTTAGCTTTTCGTTTGGATCAGAGATGTGACAACAAGTCTGCCACGGTGCTAATGAAGCTGAGATTCGAAGCGAGGTATGATCTGCTGACTTAAAATCCCTAAACTTGAAACGATCTGGTTCAGCTACTCGAGTGAAAACAATGTCATACGTACAAAAGAGTAGATCATGCTCAGATACTACTTCAAAAGACAATTGATCGAACAGAAGTACAGACAATGGTTTAGAAACAATATAAAGATCTATAAGGCTGGGTATTTCGTTGGGGCGAAAACAAGTTGGGCTGCAACTATTTACTATCGCTAATCCACATGAAGCAACAAAATCCTTAAATTAAAAAGCACGAGAATCTCTCTTCAGAAGATTAGTATTAGAATCACCGGCAATGATAATGTTTTCATAAATTGCGGAACATTCAGAAATTGTTGAAAAAAGGGTTTAGGCGAAAATCTTTTGTTGCGGTTGAAGCAACAAGCAATCAAACATTTTTTTCAATTGTCACTTAATTCACAGATTAAAAATTCCACATCAGAGTGATGAGACTTATAAATTTCTTTGCATTTTAGTGACGTAGTGCAGTAGATTGCGACACCCCCGACAGTAGTGCTAGCCACCCTATCGTTTCGGAATAAGTTATAGCCGTCGATCTTATAAAATTCATTTTTAATTTTAGGATCAAACCAAGTCTCATCAACAAAAACTATGTCAATCCCCGAATTTGTAAACAAATATCGCAGGTGAGAATCCCTTTTTTGGGGCTTTTACCGCCTTCCCATCACATAAAAGACTGGATTATCAGAGGCTTTATATAGAAGTGGAACAACCTGGAGTACTGCGGCAACCTGAACTGCGGCTTCTTAAAAAAGAGCCTATTGTGGCTTCCCTGAAGAAATAATGCTTTTTTACTTCAAATTTAGTCATGAAGACAAGGATTTTCTCTATGGAGGATATGGGCTAGGTTTGAAGAAGTCCTAATTTCTTCGCCGATGATATTCTTCCTTAGACACAATAGACCAGGGTATTATATGATTATGTGTAGAGGAATCATCGCTCTCTAGACAGAGTCTGCCTTTGAATGTGGCGCCTGGTGAAATGCCGATATGATTGAGATGTTTTTTCAGTTTGCAATGGCCGCTGAAGATTCCAGTAAGGATTTTTAGATTATACCCTTTAGTCTAGGTTGGTCAGTGTATTAGACTCCTGGGGGAGAATTCGGGAAAGATTTTTTTTGGAACTTGGCTGTCCATGTGCGACCAGCCAAACTTCGTTGGATTCGCTCCTAACAAGGATTTTTAACGAGTTTTTGAAGAGTCTTTTACTGACTCCACCAGAAGTTTTTCATCCTTCCCTTTGAGAAGTTTTTCATGACAAATGACACTCTCGAAGGGCTTGTCAGACCCTCGCGGAGGTGGCGACCATAAAAAAGACCGAGTCTTTTTTTCAGGTGAAGATAGTAGAACTCGAACTCAGACCTTCGGCGTAGCAAGCACACACACTAACCACTTCGCCACGACATGCACCCCACGGAATCCAGTGAAGTATGATAAAATTGTTTTTTTATTAGTTCTTGGATGTCCATGGCTAAATCCAAGCTTTTGCTGTCCGAGAAGATGAATATTGTTCTTTCTCTTGTGTTGAAACTTAAATTGATTCTAACACAATAGTTGATGGCTAGGACTTCCGCCCGGAAAATGGATAAGCTTTTTCCAGCCAAGGCTAAATGAATAGTCCACCTGGGGCAGTTCTCCATGAATACCAGACCGAGTCCCTGTCTCCATTTTAGAACCGTCTATGTACCTGACAAGGTTAAAGCGAGAAGGTTATGTTTTGAATTTTTCCCATTCATCCCTTGAAGGGATAACTGTGAAGAATTTTTTTCTGGAAATTATATTCTCGAAGCATATCTGCGAGAGGCATGCTGAATGTGCTTTCAGATTCTAAGTCGCTTAGCAAAGTTAAGGAGCCGCATTTATTAGAATGGAAATCTATGTTATTGGAATGGAGCAGATAATGAATGCTTATTATCTGCAAAAGGCGGATGAAAACACTTTAGGCTGCTTTGAGACAAAAATTCTTCGGACGATTTACGGTCCCGTCTGCATAGACGGAGAGTGGAGGAGGAGATACAACATCGGCCTGTACGGGCTGTAGAGCAATACCGACCTAGCCAAAAGAGTTAAAACACAACGTCTACGATGGCTGGGTCATCTAGAGCGGATGGACACCAACAACCCGGCCCGGAAAATCTTCGAATCCACACCGCAGGGATGGCGCGGTAGAGGAGCACCGAGACTCAGGTGGCGCACGCAAGTGGAAGGGGACCTCAGCCGACTTCGCATGCGAAACTGGAGACGGCTAGCTAGAGACAGAGCTGGCTGGCGAAGCTTGTTGGCTGAGGCCCAGGTCCACCCCGGACTGTAGCGCCACCTTAAGTAAGATAATGAATGCTCAGTCTTGCTTCCATTCAGATATATGTGGTCTGGTCCTCCAGACCAGCGCGGCATAGGCCATTGCCAGCGTACAAGTATATCACCCGGCGCCTTGGACTCCAATTGTTACCGCAGATTCGACGTCAAATCTACAAGGTTCTTGTGCCTCTGTGTACGGTGCGTTCAATTTTAGTTTGCTTTCAAGGACTGTTCCAAGCTACTCAAGGTTATCAAGTTTATAAAAATAGTCCTAAGAACCTAGAAAAAAACGCGTACGATAAGTGGGTAATAAACTCGCACCCCATACACTCAATTTAATTCAAATTATTTCTAGAGAATTTGCAAAGTTTACTTTGGTGTATCCGCCCAAGTTTGAAGATTTTTCTTCCCTATTAGTACCTACAGGTACATTTTTAAAATCCATCGCGCACAATTAAAAACTTAACAGTGAGGATTATTAATCCAACTCAAACGACCACTACCACTAAGATCGCCTTTAGCTTGAAGGTATCCCAAAATTAATGTGTCGTCTATGTATCAACTCTAGGCTTAACTATTTTGACAATGATGAGTGCCCAAGTACCGCTGAGAAGATAGGCAGAGGAGGGGGGTCTAAGGATGAGGGGCGTTCTTGTTTACTCCGGGCTCGTTTTTACTTTAGGGTACCTCAATGCGTTTGGAACCTCAGCGGACTAAACTTGCTTAAAAAAGCGGAAAGTTTAATCGATTTTTAAAAAAATAGCTTCGTTCAAAAGAATAGTCATGAGCCCGCCCGCCTGTACCCGCAACTTCTGAACTATGAGTCGTAAAGACGAAATTAAGTTCACTTTTAAAGTCCAGAGAACGCGTACAAGGGCAATTTTTTTATACACAACTAGTGGTGTAATTACAGTTTAAATTTCGTTGCCAAAATAGACAAGAAGTGTTTTGGCACTTATCTAAAATGCTTTTACAGCCAGAAAAAGGACAATTAAAACATATGCTAATTAAATACAGAATCTTTATCACAAAATCGAATTTAAAAAAAAAACATTGAACATGTTTTTATGAATTAAGTAATGGAAAATATGTCCCCGTTTGTAACGTGTTTAAGGTTATAACTTTCTTATTACTTTAATCAGAAAGTTTTTATCGGGCAAACATATAGAACCACCCCAGCTTAAGCAAAAATTAAAATCAAATTTTGGTTTAACCGTTTTAAAACTGCAGGTTTTACGTATTTTCGAAAGAAAATCGTGAAAAAAGTTTTATCCCCCCCACTCGTACCCGTGCTATAAGGCCAAATAATAAAAAAAAAACTATAGACATTTTTAAATATTTATCGGATTCTGACATTAAGCCCGAAAACTTCAAAAACATTTCAAAAATCATTTAATAAAATATTCTAATCATAACGGTAATACCGATTATATTGAAATTTGGTTTGTATATAAAACGTGTAAAGAGAATTCCAATATTTTAAAGTTCTTTAAGAAATTAAATCTTTTGAAACGGTTGAAAAAGCCAATTAAAAAGCCCGCATTTATAACCGGGAACTTAAAACCTGTGTCCAGAGTATTGGCGAAATATAACCTTTGAGAATCAAAAAAGATATAACGGTATTCAAAAAAATAGTCTGATTTGTCGTTTTATTGAACAAAAAAGTTCTAAAAATCGCTAAAAAAAACTAAATTAGCCACAGTGCGCTGGATGGCCCACGTTTTCTGCTGCTTTGACTATTTGACGCTTTTGCACTTTAGCGCTTTCATGGTTTAACACTTTGTCGCTTTGAAACTTTGACGTCTTTTCGCTTAGACGCTTTAACGATTTCACTCTTTGCCGCTTCCATTACTGCTTTAGAGGTTTGACTTTTTTCTGACGCTTAGGTAGTTTTGACACTTTGACGTTTTTGCACTTTACCGTTTTGATGGTTTGACACTTTGCCGCTTTGATGTTTTGCCATTATGACTCTTTATCGCTTTTCCGCTATGTTTCTTCGACGATTTGCCGCTTCCCCAATTTTTTTAGTTCACGCCACCAAGAGTGTGAGCAGCAGTTTAAGTTCAGTGTCAACTATTCGTCCCGCAGATGCCATGGAGATTGTCAGTTGGAAATAATCTCAGATACACTTGAAATAGAAACTGGTGTTAATCATGCCCCAAAGTGTGCCGTATGCGTATATCAGTTGACCCTGACGAATAAATGCTCAGCGTGATGACGCAACAACGCGTGCAGCTCCTCTCTCTCACATATGTGTTATCGTTTAGCAAGGCTGACACTAAACGACGAATAGTGTTGTAAGGAGGTTTTCCTAGTGACAATATTTTCGCTCTTTTTTATATACCTTGACTAAGATAAGCTTAGCGAGTATTTTCAATGTAAAATGTCACAATTTTGTCACGCTGCAGGCTTAAATGCTATGTCACAAAGCTGCGTTGCGCCAACGTTGATTTGACAACTTAAATTCAAACACATTAAATTTAATGGGAGCTACCACAACGTTGCTTCGACCAACCGCCCTTACGTTTTTTTACGTAAGAAAGTTTTGAGAAAGCAGAAATATTCAACACGATGAATTTTTGCTTGCGTTTTGACGTTTCTGTGTGTTTCTGGGATTGTTGGCTTTTTTACGGTGGTTTGTGTTCTTGTTGATTTGTTGACAATTTGTATGGTTTTTAATCGTTTTTCGAATGATATATTTTAAACACGGTTGTAAAGCAACGGAAAGGACGCGGGACAAAGCAAACAACAACCCAGCTTTGTGACATAGCCTTAAGCGATTTACAGTAATAATTGCACAAATTGTACGTTTAAAAAAAGTCCTTACAAGTCAGTTGGTTGAAAATTGTCAAAATTATTTAATCTCTTTATACCGCCACTTAAAATGGCGCAAGGGCATATAAGCCTGATATTATAGAGCCTTCCCTAAATTTCGATCGCTGCTTAACGAATGGAATGAAAGGTATAATATTCAACCTTAAACAACCTTAAAGTTCTTAGTCTTCTTCGACGAGCTCAACTTCCAATAATGTTTAACCTCTTCAACTTCTTCACAGTAACATCTACCTGACAATATTCGACTGTTATTCTCCTGTTTCTCGGTTCATTTTCTTAATTGCAACCGCCGCATCGTTGAAATTTGGATCTGTTAATATTTGTTTAAATCTTTAGTAACAATAGGATTCGACCTACTGTGAAGCTGTACGTCAGCTTGAGCTCTACATTTACCAAAGATCTTTTCTTACTCAATATTTTGTATGCAAAGACCCTTCAGTGCCACTCAATACGTTTTGAACTTCCGTGAGGGCATTTTTTTAGTCTTAAAATAAAAAGTGGCGCCCAACTTTTGCCAAAGAAACTAGCAAAACACTTGTTCTCGTGCCTGTGTCTAGGTTTTGGGGTAACTTAAGAGCTCGTCCAAGGGAATATTCTGCACGAAAGAGTTTACAATGCGTGATGTTAAATGTTCCCATAAAACTTAGGTTGTATTAAAATTCAAGGACTAATTCTCTCTGTAGCTAATCGGTTGCCGGCTTTTGGCTTGGCTGTTAAGTCACGTTAGATATGTTTTTAGGTAATTTATTTACACCTCTAACCTTTTCTCAAGAGCATGTCACAAGGAGAAGAACTCGATTTCCTTTTATTGCTAAGCTTGCTTGCAGATCATGAATTCTTATTTTTATTGAATCAAGTACGAAACAAAACATTGGAGCTCTACTACAGTGGAAAACAACTTTAAGCCCGCCTTATGTAAAGCCCCGAAATCACACTTCAACGTTCAACATCTGGGTGTATCATTAATCAATCACATTGCTTTAAGCATTATCCTTATCTTATCAAAATTTTGAATAGTTGTAAGTCATACGCACAATCATCCCCAATCTTGAACTTCCTATCGAATCACACTGCCAAAACATGGTTCACCGTCAATAAACAACTCCAATCCAATATCGCGTCGAGTGGATACACACTCAGAGATTTCTAGAGTCCGAGCGATAAGACCTCTTAAATATTGCTTTAGTTGTGCGCTGTACCTTGCCGGGAAAGGGCTGACATGGAATCTAGAGCGTTTTTTCTCACTCTCACGTTGGTCTGTCTAGCGACGTCGACGATTGCTTCCACGGCTGATTGGTGGGAAGATGCATCCTTTTATCAAATCTACCCAAGGTCATGGAAGGACAGTGACGGCGATGGTGTAGGTGACCTCAAAGGTTTGTTGGTAATAATAAAATAAATCAAAGCTTATCGAACTCGCTTGCTTCAAGGTATCACCGAAAAACTGGATTACCTGAAGGAGATTGGTATCACAGCCACATGGCTATCGCCGATTTTCAAGTCACCAATGGCCGATTTTGGTTACGATGTGTCAAACTTCTATGAAATCGATCCGATTTTCGGAACCATGGCTGACTTTGATGCTCTCATTGTTAAGGCAAAGAAAATCGGCGTAAAGATTATTTTGGACTTTGTGCCGAACCACTCGAGCGACGAATGTGAATGGTTCCAGAAGTCAGTCAATCGCGAAGAAGGTTTCGAAGACTTTTACGTTTGGGCCGATGGCCTAGATGATCCAGCGAATCCGGGAAGTAAGCTTCCTCCCAGCAATTGGGTAAGTTAGATAAGGCAACATAAAACAAATGCCCTCGGTTTTGACTTTTCATCATTCAGATAAGCGTGTTTGGAGGCAAGGCATGGACGTGGAATGAAAAGCGGCAACAGTTTTATCTGCACCAGTTTCTGGCCAAGCAACCGGACCTTAACTACAGAAACTCAAAGGTCCGAGAGACGTTCTTGGGTGTCCTAAAATTTTGGCTAGATCGTGGTGTGGATGGTTTTCGCATTGACGCCATCCCTCATGTCTGGGAGAAGATCAACGACGACGGTACGTTCCCCAATGAGCCCCTGAGCGGATGGACCTCTGACCCTAACGACTATAATTACTTAAGTCACATCTATACCAAGGAACAACCCGAGACGGCGAACCTGATTTATGAGTGGAGGGCTTACCTTAATGCCTACCAAAAGGAACACGGAGGAGACACAAGGTAAAATACTCCACAATCCACTGCTGCGTGTAACTAAAAACACTTGAAGCTTTTAGGATTTTGTTGGCAGAAGCTACCTCCCCCATCGAAGTTATCGATCTATACTTTGGCAATGCGACCCACCCGGGAGCACAACTACCATTCAACTTCAATCTCATGGGCTTGGGTGGTTTGTCCAATGCAGTGGAGCTCGAAAGGGCCATTAACAGCTGGATGGATGTCATGTGGACAAAACACCAAACTGCCAACTGGGTGGTAAGTGCGCGCTTTTAAGCTCTGTTTACGCCTGGCTATACATTTACCATGTCCGCTTTTCAGTTGGGTAACCATGATAACCCCCGAATCGGGGATCGTTTCGGCAAACACAAGATTGATTTGATTAATGTTATCCTTGCCGGATTGCCTGGTGCAACAATTGCGTACTACGTGAGTTTGTCACAAAGAACCAATCGCTTTTAGTACCTATTGTGACTATTTTTCTTTAAAGGGAGAAGAAATTGGAATGGTCGACGTTGCCACTGAATGCAACGCAATATCCTGCGACAACCGTGATCCCGAACGCACCCCGTTCCAATGGAACGAACAGCTTTCGGCAGGATTTTCAACTTCGTCCTCGCCATGGCTGCCGATTGCAAGTGACTACAAAAAGGTTAACGTGAAAGTAGAACGAGGTATCGAGCGGAGCTCGTTGAATGTATTCAAAGGACTGCAAAGTCTTAAGCGGACGGCACCATTCAAGGCGTTTAAAGACGCCAATGGATGGAGCTATGGGGCTGTTAACGAACAAGTATTCCAGATAATTAGGTGAGTTGTTTTAGTGCGGCAATGGAGTGCGCGGTTCATTACAAAAGACGAACTTTTTACCATCACCGCAGATCGTCTGCGGCAGAGGAATACCGCATTCTCGTCAACATGGGAAACGAAATGGAAGTCGTCGGACCATTGAGTAATTCGGTTAATGAGAAGGACCATGTCATGGAGTATTGTCTGGTGACCACGTACTCACCTCATCGTATTGGGTAAGTATTGACTTTTGAATGTTTATCGAATTGACTTTGATGTTGTCGTTTGTTATTGAACAGGGACAAGGCCAACTTGAAAAAGATTTACCTAATGCCATACGAAGCAGTTGTTCTGAGGAGTACTTTACAGAATTAAAAGTTGTGAAAGATTTAAAAATAAATTGACTTTTTTTGCATTTGGAGTACAGTGAAGCTGTTTAAAAATCATAATACAACAAGAAAACAAAAAATTAGTTGACCAAGTGACTCTGTTTTATATAAAAGAGCTGGATTGGGTTGGGTGACTTACCTCAAGGAGGCGCATTAAACACATTAAAAGAAAGTTTGGCGTGATACCAGTAAGTAAAAAAGCCTCGTAAGAACTTCGGAAAGCTGCAGAATATTCTGAAGAATTCAAAAGAAATATATTTTGGCCAGAGATTCGACGGAATTTGTCGACGCGATAGGTGGTAAAGTGTTTAGGAACTCAAGCTCAAACTTAAAGTGCATCTTGGTTCTTATTTTGTGCAGACAAAGTGTGAAAATTGGTTAAATCCACTACTGGCTTCAATGTAAGACAGCCTCTATTTCAAACTTTCTCTCAAAGTGCCTTTTGGTCAAGTTAGACATAGCGTAGGAACTCAAATTTTGGCATAGAGCTATAATGGCCCAAAGCAAAATTGTCCAGTTTTTACATGTTAGATCTTCAAAAACCCGATTTCTCGGAAAGTGTACTCCAAATTGAAAAAAAAAAATTATATAACAAATATTGAAGACATTACTATTTGCTAAGTCCGGTTCATACAAAGTTTTGAGCTCCGCCCACCTTTAGGGGCTAAGAAAGTTTATTCGTTTAACCAAATTGTTAAAAAGTTGCAGATAGCTCTATTATTTTTATAGTTTTTCGTATAAATAAATAAAATAAATAGAGTGGCGCAACAGCTCGAGGTGAACCAGGGCCAACTTCTCAACAATGTATGCTGGTGTGTTAATTTCTTTACATACAAGGGGACCTACAATTTTTTGCCGAATCCGAACGGCACTTTCAGAAGTTTTTCAAGACAAATGATACTCTCGGAGGGCTTGTCAGACCCTCGCGGAGGTGGGGACCGTGAAAAAGAACAATTCTTTTTTTTTCAGGTGACGATGGCAGGATTCGAACCCAGGCCTCCGGCGTAGTAAGCACACACACTAACTACTACGTCACGGCACCCCCCAGTTTTTCGTATACATTTTCGTTATTATTTCAAAAATTCTTGTATTAAGCGTAATGATGATTTGTTTATTGCTTTATCTTTCTTAAATGTCTACAATTAAAAAATAAGAAAAGACCGTCGAGTATAAAATCATATACGGAGCAGTCCGCCGGCTTATTTTGAAGGCTTGGCGTACAATTATTACTTAATTTGCATATAAAAAGTTACTTAGTATATGTGCGATCTTACGCTTATCCTTTGATGACAAAAAAAATAACTTTTAAGTAAAAAAAAACTAAAAAAAATGACAAATGTTTCTGTTTTAAAATTTTTCTATGGGTTTATGCTTGCGTTAAATTTAGTTGATAAGATGGAAACAAGTTAGAAGTTTTAGGATTTTTAGGCATTACCATTTTTCGAAATCAACTTAAATGATTTTAAACGTATCTCAAAAACCAGGTAATATCCAGCCACTTTTTCGAACCTCAAAAAATCTTCTATGTCTGATATGTTATCCAAAATGGTATATATAATGGGTCCGCCATCTAACGTTTGTTTTTTCAACTATTGCTTATTTCGTGAATGGTAACACTTAGCTCATGTCTGATTTGACAGAGAATTAGTTTTATCCTTCCGCTGAGCGAATATGGTAGTATATACGCTTGAACAAAGTTGGGAAATTATGCGTTTTCACTTCGCTAAGTGGGCCGATCGACCTAAAGAAGATGCCGATTTTAGCAAAAAAATCATCTTTTCAGATGAAGCTCATCTTGATCTTGGCGGGTATGTCAAGCAAAATTGTCGCATTTGTGGCACAGAAAACCCGCACGTATACATTGAAAAGCCGATACACCCAAAACGAGTCACTGTTTGGTGCGCATTTTGGTCCATAGGCATAATTGGGCCATTTTTCTTCAAAAAATTAGCAAGGAGTGGCCGTTACAGTAAATGGCGATCGTTATCGGGCCATGTTGAACGAATTTTTGTTCACAAAAATGGAAGAGGATATTATTGGCAACATTTGGTTTCAACAGGACGGCGCTACGTTCCACACAGCCAAAGCTACACTCGATGTTTTGCGCCGTGTTTTTTAAGATCGCATTATCAGCCGCAGAGCTGATGTCGTTTAGCCACCTCGGAGCTGCGTTTTGACACCGTTGGACTATTATTTATGGGGTGCCGTAAAAGGTTCGTGCTACGCCGACAAGCCAGAGACAATTGACGCTTTAAAGGACAATATATGTGAAGACATTGGTGAAATACAACTGCACACAATCGATAATGTGCTTAAAAATTGGACCGATCGTGTAGGCTACTGCATGGCCAGCCGAGGCAGCCATTTGAATGAAATTATTTTTCATTATTAACCGGAATAATTGTACTTTCAATAAAAAATAAATTTGAAAAAATATTCAGCAGTTTTCAAAAAAAAAAAGTTATTTGGCGGACCCTTTATTATGGTTATCGAGATAGTGTGGAGGGACCCGCGGTTTCTTAGCTTTTTTCTGCATTTTTTTTTTTTTATTTTTTTTATTTAAAATCCCCCTTTTGTTGAATACAGTTTTACTTTTTTTTCAATTCTTATTTTGCGCTAGCAACGCTTACTTTTTTCTTATACTCGGAGCACTGGTTCTTTAGTTATCGGTTATAAAAGCAAGTTTTTTAATTTGGTTTTTTAAACCGTTTCAGAAATATTTAAGTTAAAAACGCCATTTCCGAAAGATCTTTAAGGTTCTTGAATTCACTTCAAACTACCTCAAATAACAAAATTTTATTACAATCGGTATCGCCGTTAAAATTCCAGAATTATTTGAAAAATAATTTTTGAAATGTTTTTTAAAGTTTTCGAGCTAAATCTTAGAATCTGCTAAATATTCGAAAGTTTCCATAGTTTTCCCGAAAACAACAAATTATAAATTCTTGATGTGTGTGATTTTTTCAAATCATTTGGCCTATGCTATATCGGGCCAAATGATTTTTTTCACCCCTTTTTTCTCAAAAAAGGAAAAAACTACAGTTCTACAACCGTTTAACCAAAATTTGATTTTAGTCTTTGCTTAGTCTTTCGCCGCTTTATATGTAAGCCCGCTTTATATGTTAGCACGTGGAAATCGGGCATAACCAATATCAACTTCGGTATTATACAGGGTGTTTCCAAATTCGATGCAAATATTTTGACACAAGATTCTTGGGTATATTTGAAGAAAAAAATTGTTCTACAGTATGGGCCTATCTCAAATTTTGATACCACTTATTGGGAATTTAAGAAAACACCTACTTTGAGGTACCTTGACCCATACTAACACAAATATCTCCGCTAACACTTACAACAGGTACTTTATTTAGGACTTAAATTTTAGAAGAAATAGTACTCCTTTTAACTGCATTAAAATAAAATTGATGGCTTTTTTAACTTTCGAGATATTTGCTTTTAAGTCGGATCCTTTTTCCCTGCCCATGACATTTTTTTGACTTTCAAGACACATTTCTGCGAAAAACGCGTAATAAACATATCGGTAATTTTTTTTTTTCTAGTGCACCTAACAATACTTAATAAAAATTGCTGAGGCAAGTTACCCGAAAAACCCACAGATTTTATGATACTTGGAAAATTCCATAGCAGGTCAAATTATGAAAAACTCTTTTCACGAAGCCGCGACAGGTATAAGGTGGAAATATGATTTGTTACCTACTTTTATAACCGCGATTGAAAACAAGAACGATTTTTTGACTATGTATTAATAATTAACGTAGGTTTTAGAGCATGCATTTTTATTAGACTACCTGATAAAAAGGTAATTTCCCTATCATTTTTCTGTTAAATCCCAAAAAGGATTAAGTTTGAGGTTGGTCGCCTAGTTGGAGAATTTACCTAATGTAAATTGTATAAAAGGTTAGAAAACAAAATTAAATTCATCAAAGTCATTTTTGAAGCCGAGGTGACACAACAGTTGTTAAGAAACCCTACTTGAAATGGCATCTTTTACAAACGAAGAATACGCCGATATTATCTACGTTTATGGGATGTGCAACGGAAGTTCTATTAGAGCACAACAAAGATACCATCAGCTTTATCCTAACCGAAGAGTACCTAATCCCCGCGTATTTACAAATTCGTTTCGAAGACTTCGGGAAACGGGATCTGTTTCAACAAGACGACCTAACGCAGGAGCTTCACCAGGAAGACTTGCAGTTGATGAAAGAATACTGGAAGCGGTTGCAAATGATCCATCAATCAGCATCAGGCGCTTATCCTTGCGATTTAATGTTTCAACACATAAAATTGTTCATCTCCTGCATACGGAAAACTTGTATCCTTACCACCATACACCTGTGCAGGAACTGCTTCCGAGTGATTTGGAGCCGAGACTTGAGTTTTGCAACTGGTTGTTAGAGCGGAACTGGGATGACAACGGTTTTATAAGCAGAATCCTATGGACGGACGAATCTCAATTTACTAGAGATGGGATTACAAATTTTCACAATCTACACACATGGGCTGCGGAAAACCCACACACAAGGAGAGAGTCATCATTTCAACACAGATTTAGCGTCAAATTGTGGGCAGGTGTTATTGGAAACAACTTAATCGGTCCCTTCAAACTGCCTCCAACACTGAATTCTGCAAACTATCTGGAATTTTTGCGCAATTATTTAACAGATCTACTGGAGGATGTTCCGGTAACTCAACGAGCTTCGTCATATTTTCAACAGGATGGAGCCCCAGCCCACTTTGGTCGCGAGGTTAAGAATTGGCAGGATGAAAAGTACGCTGGTCGTTGGATAGGAAGAAATGGACCAGTTCACTGGCCTGCAAGATCTCCAGACCTTACAATTATGGATTTTTTTGTATGGGGGAGAATGAAAGAACTTGTTTATTCTACAGAAATATCAACTCAAAATGATTTAGAAGATCGCATTCTCCGAGCCTCGTCACAAGTGAGGCAGGAGTTATCCTCAATAAACGTTGACAGCGCAATCCAAAAATGGGCTCTAGCATGCATACAAAATGGAGGTGGACACTTTGAACACCTTATTTGATTGTAAAGTTAACTTAATAAAATAAAAAAAAGACATAAACCAAACACAAGCATTTTTATTCAGAATAATAGGAATTGAACACTATGAATCGAGTTTTTCATAATTTTACCTGCTATGGAATTTCCCAAGTATCATAAAATCTGTGGGTTTTTCGGGTAAGTTGTCTTAGCAATTTTTATTAAGTATTGTTAGGTGCACTAGAAAAAAAAAATTACCGATATGTTTATTACGCATTTTTTGCAGAAATGTGTCTTGAAAGTCAAAAAAATGTCATGGGCAGGGAAAAAGGATCCGACTTAAAAGCAAATATCTCGAAAGTTAAAAAAGTCATCAATTTTATTTTAATGCAGTTAAAAGGAGTACTATTTCTTCTAAAATTTAAGTCCTAAGTGAAGTACCTGTTGTAAGTGTTAGCGGAGATATTTGTGTTAGTATGGGTCAAGGTACCTCAAAGTAGGTGTTTTCTTAAATTCCCCATAAGTGGTATCAAAATTTGAGATAGGCCCATACTGTAGAACAATTTTTTTCTTCAAATATACCCAAGAATCTTGTGTCGAAATATTTGCATCGAATTTGGAAACACCCTGTATACCTGCTATAGTGGGCGTATTGGTATCTTTGAAAGATTTTGGAGTTTTAGCCTCCGTCACCCTAGTATTCAAAAAAAAAATAAATGTAAGCCCTTTATCGGCTTTTTAAAAAAAGTGAAGAAAAAGTAATAAACTTATGCTTTAAAAATGGGTATTTTTTCCATTTCTTATTTTTCAAAAACTTTTCAATATTTTGCAAAAAGTCGATTTTATTATGAAAATCCAATACGTTTTAAGTGCATATTTCAATTTTCTTCTTTCTGGCTGTAAAACTTTTTAAGGTTAGGCCAAAACACTTTTCGTCTTTTTTACCATTAATACTCAAACTGTAATTAAACCGTTATGCGTTTATATAAACCAGTGAGTAAGTGCTTCAGTGTGTAAGGAGAAGTTACAGTCCGAAAACGGACCGTTGAATACCGCATCCGCATTGTAAAATTCTTATGTTATTGTTGATGTTTATACCCCATCCCATAGGATAGGAGGTATATTAAGTTTGATTCATAGTTCGTAACATAGAGAAATATTAACCGTAGACACCCGCAAGACCTTAAGGGCATATGATCGAGACCGAATTGTAAGTCGAATGAGCCATGTCCGTCCGCCCGTTCGTCTGTCGGTAATTTTTAGGCCTTAAATTTTGAGCTAGGAACTTGAAACTTGATATTTGATCTTTTGTGGGCGTGGCATCGATTTAAATAGCAATCTTTCAAACGCAATTCATTCAATATTTTTGTTCACAATCGAAAAAAAATTTACTTAATATGTTATATAGTAAAATCTTTGGTTCTACATTTGGTTCATAAAAATTTTATGGCCACGCCCACATTTACGGGCTGAAGTATTGAAAACCCTTTGATTTTCCAGAAAAACAAGGACTTCGAATGCTTTTTAGCTTTACCTAGGGAAAAAATAAGCAATAAAATAAGGACACTCTTACAGATTTCGTAAATACAAAGTCTTTGGCCACGCCCATTTTAAGGTTCCGATTTTACATAATTATTGAATTTTAACCAAAAAATTTAATTTTTGTGTACATTTAAAACGCAAAATTGGATGATTCTATTATTTCTATACTAATATTGATTTTTCGTTATAGGAGTTGAACATGCCATGCCCCTTCTGAAAAATAAGCTAAAACACATCAAAAGGAATAAAATATTTTTTTTTAGTTAATTAATGGTTCAGGACTGATTATGGGATGGGGATGGAAAACCCAAAAAAAAGGAATGGCAAAGACAATAGGAATGAAAAGAAGAATAGGAATGGGAATAATTTTTGTATTTTTATATTTTGTGCGACTCAAGATTTTGTACATTCAAAATTTTTGAAATCTGCTTCGATCTTTTCTCTATTCTAGATTTTTGTCGTATCTGAGTACGGGGTTCTCTTGACAAAAAGTTGCAGAAAGTAGACGTTTATGAGACTTTTTGTCTGTCCAAACAAGAGCGGAAGTTTTGAGCGGTCTTTTAACCATCTATATACCTTATACCCATGATCGAAGCGCATTGAAACATTCCAGTGACTTGACAGAAAAGGCAAAAATTGGTCTAATATCATTGTCATAATTAAAAAATTCAGAATCAAATTATCCAGATTTCGTGGGTACTGAAAAATCGTTATCGAATTTAATCCAATTATACGTAAGGCCCGCAGCTCTAATAAGCAAACCAATCTATTAGGATTTAGCGAAAGCCTAATTAAATGAAATAATTCATAATTGAATGCACAAAATGTTTGAGTATAATCCGCCTGATATCATACAAAACCAAAATTCTTGTTATTTGCTATTTTCATTATGGTGAGATATGGTGTTTTCATAAAATAAAATAAATTACTTTGCTTATGGTGCAAATACTAAGAACTAAATAAATGATGTATTTGCCTTTACGCGAACGACTGATGTGCAGAAAGGTAGGAATCAAAATTTTGCATCAATTGCATAGATGAACTCGAACCACGAATGAGCTCCACATAAGTCAGGCTTATCACGGTTGTTGTAGCACCAGCAAACAAGTAGCTCTTATGGACAGGTAAACACTTGATTACAGGTATTTTATTTGTTTGTCAATATTAGGATTGCAATAAGTAAACGTTTAAGTTTATTGTGGGCCATAAATACTTCAATCGGATGTTTTTGTTTTGTATCGCGAAACGAATGCAAGGTCTGGATTATGAGTTTCAGTCAAGTGATAAAATTATTATTTTTTAAGAACTTGTACCCGAGAAAAGAAGTGGTTCTTATCGTTAACAATTAGACGGAAGTTTAACTTAGCATTGCTTAGGTATAAAAGGGCTTTTGTTTGCTCACTCGTTAATGAAAATGCAAAGTTGATTTTGCCTTACATTTAAGCGAACAGGGGACATGGCCTTTAATTTATTTGACCAAAAAAAACCAGACAGTATCTCAGCTCCTACCTCAACTTTAAAGGCCTAAAAGACTCAAACAAACAGGCGGACTGAACATGTGTAGAACAATTCATTTGTCAGTCTCGATCACATCTCTAGGGGCCGGTTTTTCAGTGATGAGTTATACTGTCACGCGTGTTGTGATTTGTGAAACACCAAATGGGGGGAGACTACTGCCACTATTTATTTCAAACTTTTCAAACATTACCCCGCAAGCAAACATGTAACATGTTTAATAAGCAATTTGCTATTTTGCTTCTGAAAAGGTTAAAACATTTTCGAAATTAAAGTTTCTGTCTGCATAATTAAAGTTTCTGTCTCATTTCGCAAGAGAACATCTCGGCTCTGCGACCGAGATGTTCTCTTGCGAAAGTAATTGCGGCAAGGCCTTCCATCGCATCTACATTAGTCTGAGTATTCTAAGCCCTAACTGCTACTTTAAGACCTTACTGTCCTTCTGTGCAGAAAGAAATTCAGATAATTGCCTGCTTATTTTTACACCCTATCCCATAGGATAGGAGTTTGATTCACAGTTTGTAACATAGAGAAATAATCACCGTAGACCTCCAAGACCTTAAGAGGATATCATCGAGACCGAATTGTAAGTCGAATGAGCCATGTTCGTCCGTCTGTCTGTCGGTAGTTTTTAGGCCTTAAATTTTGATCTTAGAAGTTGAAACTTGATATCTGTCATTTTTAGGTCCCGACGCAGTACAAGTGTATATACAATTTCGGAATCCGCCCACTGACACGCCCACTTCACATATTGGCAAGAAAAATCAAAGTCGTAATAGGAACCTGAAATTTGGTATGCGTCATCCTCGTTTAAGTGTTTTGTGATTGGCCTAACCAAAAAAAGCAAAAATCGGTCATATTTAATTTGAATGCTAGTAAACGGTTTTTATTCGATATATTTTCTTTAAATCCAAAAAACTTGCAGTATAAAATATTCAGATATATGTGTTAGCTGTCAACAGAAATTAATAAGTTTTTGCCACGCCCTTATGGGGGCGTGTTGAAGCATAAACCAAATTTTTAATATGAAAATGCACTCAACACGTGAAAAAAACGATTTTATTGAAAAGGAATTGATGCCACGCCCCTTTTTTAAAGAAGAAGTTTCTTTACTGTTCAATTCTAAATACAATTAAAGTTTAAAGAAAGTGAAATTTAGCAACCTAGATATATGACGTTATACGGAGCTAAACAGAGGTCAATTTGAATGGGGAGCCAACGAGCGGATTGTAACCCTCCCATTAGTTTTTTTTTATTATTATCTCACGATCTTGGGTTTATGACAACCCTTAAGTAGCACATCGTGAATTCGGGGATAGAAAAGATCAAAGAGGAAATTAATTATTCTCGATCCAACACAAACGCTGATGAGCTAGTACGAAACATTAAAACTCTGCACAGGAACACCAAAGCTCACCCCTACAAGTGTTATGCCTTTACCACTGGCGTAAAGAGGGAGGGGGGATGCTGAGGGAAGGGCGGCACTTGCTAGGGTCGTCAAATTTGGAGCGGAATTTTTTTGTAAAAACCTGTTTATAAAATTTACAAAACGGATTCCTTTTTAAGTCCAATGAATTTAGTCCACAGTAAGTAATCCGACATTCATTGTATTGCTTAAGAACAAAATCCAATGCAGCTGGTCCTTAGTATGCAACTACATTATATTTCATGTTCATCAGAAATGACAACTTCGGCAACATACACAAAATCTGCATTCGAAAATATACTTTATCTCTTTGCACCCTTGAAGTTGTGTGTATGAGTATGTAAGTGTAAGCTATGTATTGTATAGCTGGCTCCATTAAAACGAACCGAAAAATGTTCGTCGTAACCGAATACCCGATTGAAAACACGAGTACGATCGAACAGAGTGTGCATACACAAAAACTCACGAACACTTCTGCACCGCCAACGATCATAACGAGGAAACAACCGGATCTTCATTTTTCCAGGGAAAAGCAAAACGCTTACTACGATGTTACCAATAAGTTCGAACTTCGAACAAAAGTATGTACTTATTGAAAAAATCGATCTTTTTGACCGCGGTTCTTTTTGCAAAGATTCGAATACTTTTGTGTGTGTGTAATTCGCTCCTTTTTGGACGTGTACACAAGAGCGAATTACTTCCGAGTTTACAAAACATTGGCCTGAAGATTGCAAGCGGGTTCTACTTTTGCCAAACACACAAAGCGAGTATACAAAAAAATCGAACGAATACGAACAATCAAAAAAATATTTTTTGTGTGTGCGTTCATTATCGATCAGGCTCATTTTCATCTCTGCTGGAGACTGAGTTTCGTCTTCGTGCGAATAAGTTATTTTGTTTAAGGTATTCTTCTACTATACATAAACGTTCTTACTTGTAAGAGATTTTGCTCTTATGAAAAGGGTAATAAAATTTTAAAGAAAGTTTCTTGTTAAAAACTAGTGGGAGGGTTACAATCCGCTTTGGCGAATCGTTGGATACTCCGTCCCAATTGACCGCCGTCAAGCTCGGAATTGCGCAATAAATCTTGGTTGTTAAATTTTAGTTTCTATTAACTTTAAATTTTAGAATTTATCAGTTAAAAATCTCCTTCCTTAAAAAAGGAGCTTGATCCCAACCCCTTTTCAATAGCATCGTTTTTTTTTATTCATATTTTTATGAGATCTTGTATACCTGCACGTCTTGGTTGCATTTTAATATAAAAAATTTGGTTTACACTTAAAAACGCCCCCAAAAGTGGGCGTGGCAAAAATTTATCCATTTCAGTTGATAGCATACGCACATTATCCGAACATTTTATAGTGCAAATATTTTGGATTTAAGACATCGAATAAAAGCTCTTTATTAAAATGCAAATTAAATATGACCACGCCCCCATGGGGGCGGTTTTCGTTTTTTTAAATGTCAATGATAATATACTTAAGCAACGATATCGCCTACAACAACTTTGATTTTTCACGTCATTAAGTATAGTGGGCTGTGTCAGCTGCCGGATTTCAAAAAATTTTACACTTGTACTGCTTCGGGACCTAGAAAGAACATAATATCAAGTTTCCAAAAAACTACCGACAGATAGACGGACGAACGGACGGACGGACGGACGGACGGACATGGCTCATTCAGTTTCTTACAATACGGTCTCGATCATAGGCGCTTAAGGTCTTTGTGATTATGGTAAGGTCTACGGTGATTATTTCTTTATGTTACAAACTATGAATTAAACTTAATATATCTCCGATCCTATGGGATGGAGTATAAAAAAAAGAATTACATAGCTATATACTTACCTACCTTCATAACTTTTTACTTTCACAAATATAATTAAGTTCAAAAATTTGAACTTGATCCTTTACTTAAAAATGATTTTTTTAAGCACATTTTAGTTCTAAATAATTTATTTTTTAACCTGATTTTCTGAAAAATTTTCATTAAGATAAATAAACAATAATGGTAATTAACTTTGTTTATTTAATATCCTGAGGTAAGTAATTTTTATCCGCTAAGGGATTGAGAAATCGTAAAGTAATTAATTAGGGAACATTTACTTCACTCGGTAGAAAGTAGTACGAACAACAGTTGACATCATTTTTAAGAGAAATTTCACCAAGTTTAGTGATAAACACATGTGTACAGGTATAGCTGTCGTCGAAACCGTAGACAAAGGTTTTTTTTAGTGTGTGAAAAACTTACTAGGGGCGGCATAAATTTGGTCTACCCCGGGCGGCCCCAACCCACGCTACGCCACTGGCCTTTACGGAGAAAAGCAATAATATAAGTTGCAGAGTAGTATTACGTAAAAAGATCTGGCATGTATCTAATTGTTGTCCATTTTATTGGCATAGCATATTGGAAAAGTAAAAGGGTTTCAATATTCAGCCCACCGTAACCCGGATAACAGACATCATGCAATTTGCTATGACAGTATTTAAAATTTTTGTACATTTGTTCAATATCGGCTTTGTGATCAAAGCGGTTCAAAACTTATGGCCTGAAACACATTGAAAAACTTCATCTATTTTTAACTCTCCTTTTCTCAAAAAAAAATTCAATATTTTCAATATTTTCAATATTTTCTCCGAATTTTTTCATTGACTCACTTACTTAAGGTGGCGCTACAGTCCGCGGGGTCGACCTGAGCCTGAGCCAACAAGCTTCGCCAGCAGTTCTGTCTTTAGCCAGCCGTCTCCAGTTTAGCACGCAAAGTTGGCTGCGTTCCTCTTCCACTTGCGTGCGCCACCTGATTCTCACTGCTTCTCTACTGCGCCGTCCCTGCGGGGTGGATTCGAAGATTTTGGGCCAGGGTGTTGGTTTCCATCCGCTCTAGATGAGCCAGCCATCGTAGACGTTGTATTTTGACTCTTCTGGCTAGGTCGGTGTCGCTGTTCAGCCCGTACAGTTCGATGATATATCTCTTCCTCCACTCTCTGTCTATGCATACGGGACCGTAAATCGTCCGAAAAACATCAACCTACAGTGTTTTCATTGACAGGGTCCATGCTTCTGCACCGTAAAGCATGGACTAGGATTATAAGGGTCTTATACAGGGACACTTTATAGGGGCTTTGTCACTCAATTGTCTTCTTAGCCCAAAGAAACAGCGATTGGCAAGAGTTTGATTTCAGCTTAGTTTGATTTCAGCGTTGGTGTCATTGTCTGATAGTGGAACCCAGGTAGACAAAGTCTCTAACAACCTCAAAGTTATAGCTGTCGATGGTGATGTTTTGTCCAAGACGTCGGTGTTGGGTGTCTTTTCTTGATGACAGCATACACTTGGTTTTGCCCTCGTTGACTGCTACACCCATATTCGCCGCTTCTATCCCAATACTCATGAAGGCTTCACTGACATCACGCTTTGTTCTACCGATTATGTCAATATCGTCTGCGTATGCGAGTAGTTGAACGGACTTTTGAAAGATTGTACCTCTGGTGTTGGCGCGGTAGTTCTGCAGAATTCTCTCGCATCGCGCTGTCTAAATCCTTTTTTGACATCAAAAGGGTCGGTGAGGTCTTTACCGACCTTGACGGAACAGCGTGAATTTTCCATCGTCATCTTGCACAAGCTGACGAGTTTGGCAGGGACGCCAAAACTAGTACAAGCTCGTTCTTGAAATCGATGAAAAGGTGGTGTGTATCGATTTGGAATTCCTGGGTTATCTCCAAGATCTGCCGTAGTTTGAATATTTGATCGATGGACGACTTTCTTGGCCTAAAGCCACACTAATGTGTGCCTTTCAGATTGTTGACAAATGGTTTCAGGCGCTCACACACAGTACAGCAGAAAAGATTTTGTACGCGATGTTAAGAACACTGATGCCTCTGTAGATGGCACATTTCAGAGGGAGTACTTTCTTCAGGATTGGGCAAACAATGCTGAGGTTCCGTTCGTTGGGGATGCTTTCTCCCGACTATAACTACCAGATGGAGCTAACCAACTCATCGCCAGCATATTTAAAAAGTTCGGCAGCGAGGCTGTCTGCTCCGGCTGATTTGTTGCTTTTGAGTTGAGACACAGGAGTTTAGACACATCTTTTTTCCTTTTAGTTCAGTATTTACTAAACCTTTGTTTCGTTTTTCTAGTTTTTGCCTGCTTAAATTCTTAAAAAAAAAAGTATTCAAAAACATTAAATCGATCTTCTCCATGACACTTCAAACTGTTATAACACCGTTATTTAGGCTTAAAATAAATTGCCCTCGTTGGGTTCTCTGACTATTTCCGCTGCAGTTTAAAATCACATTTTGTTTTTCTACGACTTGCCGTTCCGAAGATTCAACGCGATTGAACGGACGGGACGGACAGCTTAGTGATGCCACAAGAGGTATTTTTTCCATTTTTGGAAGAACCGCTAAAAATTTGGAGTTCTCGAATTAGAAACTTGACGGTTTCTTTTTTGATTTGAAGATTTTTTTTAGCTTTAACATAGCTGCACATTCGATATTGTTGATAGGCTTCATTCGAAAGGT
Source organism: Neoascia interrupta (assembly GCA_947623515.1). Classification (NCBI taxonomy): domain Eukaryota; kingdom Metazoa; phylum Arthropoda; class Insecta; order Diptera; family Syrphidae; genus Neoascia; species Neoascia interrupta. The sequence continues at coordinate 179,178,345 of OX392462.1, forward strand.
CTCACCATTTGATTAAATAACTATTTTTGTAACCTATTTAATTCCACAAATAGACTTATGTGATTTTTAAGCATACCTCTGGAGATAAACTCCATTGTTTCCATATTATACAACACCTGGGATTTGCATAGCTCTCTAATTGCATACAAGTGTCACCGGTCTCCCTTGTTGATCTAGTTATAGCAGCAGGTGGTCTCTGCATTTTTCCACCGGCTTCTCTATTGTTAAAATCCCTATAAATACTAAGTTCTACGTTCAAGTTGTTAGCAAGCAGACCTGCTTGAGTGCAATAAGTATACTGAAACATGAAAGTCACAATTTTCTTAGCAACACTATTAGTTGCTGCAGCTTCTGCAAAGGACTGGTGGGAGAATGGAAATTTCTACCAAATCTACCCACGCTCCTTTAAGGACAGCAATGGAGACGGTATCGGCGATCTGAATGGTAAAATGCTACGCAAAGATTTTAACGTTTAATTTTTGATGAGTGAACCTTGTCGTTAGGCATAACTGAGAAACTTCAATATGCCAAGGACATTGGTATGTCTGCCGTCTGGCTGTCACCAATTTTCCAGTCACCAATGGCTGACTTTGGATACGACATCTCTGACTACTATCAAATCCAGGGAGAATACGGTACTGTCGAGGACTTCGAGAACCTACTCAAGAAGGCCAAGGAGATTGGCATGCGAATTATTCTCGATTTCGTGCCGAATCATACGAGTGATCAGCACGAATGGTTCAAACGCTCTGTTGCTGGTGATCCGAAATATCGCGACTTCTATGTCTGGCGGAATGGAACAATCAACCCGGTTACCGGAGAACGTCAGCCGCCGAACAACTGGCTGGGATCGTTCCGCTACAGCGCCTGGGAATGGAACGAACAACGTCAGCAATACTACCTTCATCAGTTCGGTGTCCAGCAGCCTGATTTGGACTACCGCAACCCAGTTGTGGTCGAGGAAATGAAGAACGTTATGCGCTACTGGCTGGGCAAAGGAGTCAGTGGTTTTCGTATCGATGCTGTGCCCTTCCTATTCGAGTACATCGACAAGGATGGTAAGTTCCCCGATGAGCCGGTTACAAAGGATCCCAAGTGTCCTGATCCAAATGATTATTGCCACCTGGATCACATCTACACGAATGGTCTTCCGGAAACTATCGACATGATCTATCAGTGGCGTGAGCTAGTCGACAATTGGAAGAAGGAACATGGAGGTGAGACAAAAATTATCTTGACCGAGGCTTACACGAGTTTCGAGAACCTCATGAAGATGTACGGAAATGGTGTCCGTAATGGATCACATGTGCCATTCAATTTCGAGCTTTTGAGCACTATGAACGCGAATAGTACGGCAAAGGATTTCGTTGGCCAGATCAACAAGTGGCTGAAAACAATGCCAAAGGGAGTTTATGCCAACTGGGTGCTGGGTAATCATGACAACAAAAGGATGGCATCACGTTTTGGGCCGGCAAGGACGGATTTGTTGAACATTCTCCTAAATACTTTGCCAGGTGTCTCTGTTACTTATAATGTGAGTTTGGTGAACAATTTTTTCATCCAGAAATATTTTGTTTCAATAAAAAAATCTAAATTAAGGGAGACGAAATCGGTATGACCGACGGACCGATCTCCTGGGAAGATACTGTTGACCCACAGGGTTGCAATGCAAGCCCCGAGAACTACAATAGCTACTCACGTGATCCGGCCCGTACACCATTTCAATGGGATGCTTCGCCAAATGCTGGTAAGTACCTCAAGCTTCCGGTAGCAATTTTTTTAGTCCTTGCTCGTATTTAAAAATATGTACACTATACCTTAACCTTTGTCCTATCATGTGACTAATATTTAAGGCTTCAGTGATGCTCCCAAAACATGGCTTCCAACAAATCCCGATTATAAGACAAAGAATGTTGTCAGTCAATTGAGTGCGCCACGAAGTCACTTGAAGATTTTCCTCAAGCTCATGAAATTGCGACAGGAGCCTTCTCTACAGGATGGATTTCTGGAAATCAGGGCACCATCAAATCATATTTTGGTATACAAAAGGTAAGTTAAGGCATTTGCTTAGAGTTCTTCTAAATGGCCACTCCTTACTGTACTTTCTTGCAGAGAGAAACCAGGAAGTGACACGTATCTAATTGTATTGAATCTTGGAAAGCATGCTGAGGAGGTTGATTTGAATGAATTCTTCGAGGCAATCGCCGAGAAGGTTGAAGTTGTAACAGCATCAGTTCAGTCTAAATTGAGCGATGGGTAAGAATGCACTTTTTTACCAATTATAATTTTTATAATTTGCTGCGTTCTTATTAGGGAAATTGTGGATGCAAGGAAAGTGAATATCGAAGGCTCTGTTGGTGCAGTCCTCAAGGTTGTTCAGTAAAACACAAATGATTGAAACAACTCAAATTATTATTATTTGTCTTATATGTTAATAAATCTTATATGCATTAATTACATTTATATTCTATTCAAATATTTATGTGTGATCTTCGATAGATCAGGTTTTTTCCGAAAGGGACCTCTACAATTTCTGTTCCTTAGAATTCAAGGAAGGTTTTATTTTTCTTTTTCACCCAAAAGATTGCGGCTCGCACTAAAAATTCTAAACTTCAAACTTAATTTTAAAAAGAAATTCAAGAAAATCAAACCTATAAAAATTACTTAAGATATTCAGAGGATATAATGGCAAACTTGTTCCTTTTTTTAATGCTTCTCAAAAGTATTCTCCAAGTGAAAAGTACGTACTGTGAGGGGTAAGTAGGTACTTAAGTTACGGTGTTTGATGTCCAGATATAAGTTTTTTTTAAGGTTTGCAACAGAGTATGGACACGTTTTCGTTACTTGAAATTTCATTGGTAAGCATGAGCATAAATTTTCTAAATTTTGAGTACTTGACTGTAGGAAGGCCGAATTTCACCTTAGAAAAAATAAACAAATAAATTTTATTTTTAGTCATAAAAGTTTCAGCTTATTTAAAGGGTTATATTGATTTTAAATTAAAAAAAACGACAAAGTTCATACTTACAGTTTAAAGCATTGTTGAAAGAACTGTCTACAATCGCCACCGAAAAGCTCAGCTAAGAGGTTTTAAACTGATTTTCCAAAACGCGTAGGTACATTTTTGCAGTGACTTTCGTTTTTCGGTAGACCAATTCATACCTTTTCATCTTCAGAGAAGCACACCTTCAGTTTTGTGAGAAAACCGTAAGATGCATTCAGAGCTTTTTACGGTCATATTCAACATGCAGCTTAGGCTTTGATCCGTTGAGATAACATTGTTCATTGTTCCATTTTCCATATTGTGGTGAGTAAATTAAGTCTGATTAAGATAATCTTGAACCCACAGCAATCGTTCTTCTTTGACTCTTGTGTGTTTCCACCAAACACTAATCCGCGATTTGCATTGATCTGCAGCTAATCTTTTAAAGATTTTGAGATTTACCATACAAATTTATATCCTCTCAAGTAGGCAAGTATTTAAAAACAGATCTTCTTGTAATTCACATTCACCTATTTCACAAACCTCTTTAAGACTACAATGAACCCTTTTCACACCCCTTAAGAACAGTTTGACACTAGAAAAGGAAACTATGACTGTCCTACGTGGACAGATCTATGACAAATACTTTATATTTTAGAATTTTTTCAACGAAGTTGATTTGTCGCTCCTGGGGAAATGTCTTAGTCTTTCTCTCTTGAGAACAAAAAAGGTTCTCGTTTCAAGGTCATCTTATTCCATAAAGACACGGCGGGATTTACTATTAAACGCCTCCCTCAAATCGCCGTTTTATTGCCGACTCGACAAAGACATAGTGTCATTGGAAAATCCTGTTTCAATGCTGCTTAGACGGAGTTATTTTCCGAGACGGCTTTTTAGGCACCGAAAAACGATCTTCCATTAGGGTCCCCCCTGAGCCTAGCTTTCTGCTGGTAGTTTCAGTCTCGTCATACTTTTTTTATGATTTCATGCCACAGTTTGGTGAGCAATGTTACGCACACAAAATATTAACTTTGCACTCCGAACTGGTTTTACCAATTCTCTAACAGGCCCGTACAAAAATTTAAAAGGACTCCTCACTAGTTATAATTCCCGACGCTAAGTGGGTGCCGTGGCGCAGTGGTTAGTGTGTGTGCCTCTGACGCCGGAAGTCTGGGTTCGAATCCTGCCTCTGCCACCTGAAAAAAAAGACTTGTTCTTTTTCACGGCTCCCACCTCCGCGAGGGTCTGACACACCCTCCGAGAGTAACATTTGTCTTGAAAAACTTCTCAAAGTGCCGTTCAGATTCGGCAAAAAATTGTAGGTCCCCTTGAATGTGAAAAAAAATATAGCACACACAGCATACATGGTTGAGAAGTTGGCCCTGGTTCACCTCGAGCTGTTGCGCCACTCTATTTATTTTTTTTTATTTATTTAAGTCGTAGAGTAACAAAAATTTTAGGATTCTTATACCCGATCCAGGTTATATTAATTTTAATGCATAGTTTGTAATACAGTGAAATAATCATCGTAGACCCTTAAGACCTAGAGATATGATCAAGACCGACAGGTGAATCGATTAGGCCATGCCCGTCCGTCTGTATGTGTGAAGGTTTTAATTTTTCAAGCTTGATGCACGGCTTGGTTCTTTTGTTGCACAGACAAAGTGTGAAAATTGGTTCAATCCGTCAACGGCCACGCCCACAACTGGCTTCAATGTGAGACAACCTCTATTTCACATTATCTTTCAAAATGCCTTTCCGTCAGGTTAGACAAGGCAAAGGAACTTTAATTTTTGTATTGAGCAATATTAGCCCAAGACCTTTAACAAGCCAAAAATGCGACCGCCCACAATATCGATCATGTTAACCCACGACCCACTTTTAACATGTTCGATCTTTAAAAACCCACTTTCTCGGAAAGTTTACTCCAAGCCGAAAAAAAATTTAACAAATATTAAAGATTTTAATTTTTGCTAAGTTTGCTTCATACAAAGTTTTAAGCTCCGCCCACTTTTAAGGGGTGTTTTTAGGAAATAATTGGTTTTTTCTGAAATAATTTTCGCTTTGACCGTATTTTCTCATGATTCCAACGAAATTATAATAAATTGATTTTAATTTGAAGTCCATGCCCACTTTTGGGGGCGTGGTCTATACAAATTATAATTGAATTCGGGCCAAGAAACTTTAAGATTTGGTGTTACATGGTATATAGGGTCGGGTATATAGAAGTTTGTCACAGACAAACTCTTGCACTTACTCACTTATGAATATAATAGAAACAGCCAATTTCGAAACAATAAAAAAATTCCAATAGCGCTGCTGCATATCCAAACTGCTTCCATTATTTGATATGAGTAGAAATGCTTACATGTCTTAAAAACATGCATTATATGTATTTTGAAAGAAGCTCTCCACCCAGCTTCATGGTTCCACGAACTTTATTATTTTAACTTTTTGCAAATTCATATTCCTTGCAAAGGATGAAAAATTACGTATTTGTTCTTGTATCCTGATAAAAGTCTTCCTTGCCCGCTGAAAACTTTATTTTCTTACTTTATTTTCTACTTTTCTATTTTCTGAGAATAAATTTCGACTTCCGAAATGACAAACCTTAACCTACTGCATTTAATTTAGTCCTTGGTACTCACAACGACATCACGTTTACCTTTGAAAGTGCTTCCTTGCAATTTTGTACATTAAATTATGCATTATTGAAGAGCTTTTTTCTAAGATATTCAATTAGTATCAACGAGTTTGTAGTGTATTATTTTTATTGCAAATAAGCTCAGTCTCCGTGAAATTGAGTCACTAGTAGAGCTATTTCCCTCCGCAGTATTGACTGGCAGATGATGATCCTGCTTGCCTCTTTGACTCACTTAGGTCCAATTTATCATCAATGGGGACTTTATTGACGCGAAAAATACTTTTTGGGGCTCATGGTGCAATTGAACAAGAGGCATAGTCCTCTTCAAAGCAAGAACGAAACGTGTCGTGGTCTTCTTATCGACAGGAAAGCCAACATATTGACCAATCGACATAAATAAAAAACCTGTCCTTGTTGACTTTTTCATTGCTGAGGGGCTACCTCGGTACCTTCCGATCGTAAAAGAACGCTTTGATCTCTGTTCTGATCACCCGGCAGTTCTTTTGAAAATCGCTGGAAGCGAAAATTTGCCAACTGGTATGGCTTTAAAAATGATGCAAAGAAATCATAGCTTTGTATGTACCACTCAAAACGTCACTTGAAATAGAAGAGGAAATAGTAAAAGTCGTGAGAGTTATTCAGAGGGCTACGTGGAATAACACTTCTCTCCGAAGGACCGCAACATCGAATAGGAGAACAACATATGCGCGCGAATTAGAAGAGCATTTATGCGAAAAGACGAAAACGCGCAAGAAATGGTAAAGTTGACGAGCACCCCCGGATAAGACCGTACCACCTTTAGAACAAATTTTAACACTAAATTCAAGCCTTAAAAAGTCGAGAGACTACTGCTTTCCTAGAAAGTTTGACATCTAACGGCGAATAGGCAAGAGGAGTCAAGGAGAAAGCGGAACTTGAACTTCGCCAAACGATAAAAATTTCTAATAACAGCAAAGCCCCTGGCCTTGACTAAATTACCGGCGAAATTCCAAAGCAGCTGCCCAGGTTACTCTATATCTTTAACGCTCCATGAGAATTTTATACGTTCCAAAGGAGTGACCGAGGTCAAAGTGGTTCCGAAACCAGGAAAATGTCCGAACGATAAAAAATCATGCAGACCTATTTCGCTACTGCCGATAATATCTTAGGTATTCGAGAAACTTTTGGAGGTTACAACCAATTATTGAAGAAAGACGATTGATTGCAAATCACCAATAAAATCCGGAATAAGAAAAAGAATTCAACAACGGACCAGGTCTATCGAATAACAACCGAGATTGAAAAAGCTCTAGAATCAAAAAAGATATAAACTAGCGCTTTTCTTGACGTATCGCAAGTCTTCGACAAGGTATGGCATGAAGACCTGAAATATAAGTTACGACTTACCTTACCAAAAAACCTCTATAGAATATAAGAGTCTTACCTTGAAGACAGAATCTTCGTGTTTGGTACGAAAATAAGTACTCGGAATTCAAAGAGATAAATGCCGGTGTCCCGCAAGGAAGTGTTCTCGGCCCCATATTATTTTTGCTACATTCAGAGACACACCCCACGATGAGGAAACCATTTTGGCTACGTTCACTGACGACACTGCTACTCTCACTGGAAAATCTTACCAAGAAATATGTTGAGAAAATAGGAAAATATTTTGATTCTTTTTTGAAGGAGCGTCGTAGTTGCTCCTAAAAGCGTCTAGGTACACGGGCACACGTATAACGATAGAAAAAAAATTTTCACCAAGAAGGTGTCGGAACTCACCTTTCAGGCTTATGTTTGCATTACCCATTTGGGTTTAAGTAGAAGAGGTTTTTAAGGACAGGAACAGAGAACAATGACGCACGCGACAAGGCGCCTGCCATACCCCACGTGGCAGACGCCTTGTCGAGTGTGTTATCTTCTTTTATGACGCCGGCGTGGGGACTTAAGTCGCGAATTTTTAGCCAGTATTGGTCGGCTGAGGAGCGATGAACTAAGTTTTGCCAAACCTGATTCCTGTGGTGGTGTGAGCGTATTGCAAACCATGTCGAAGGATGCAATGCTGGGGGTTAAACCAGTCTCTAATGAGCTTTCTCAGGCGCCTAGGCGAAGACTTGGATAAACTTCAGCCTTAGCCCGGTATGGCGGCTCTGCCGGGGCGGACCAAAACAAAACAACGTGGTAACAAAATTTCAGAACGCGACAAAAAAAAAACAACAAAGAATGAGGGAGAGGGCACGCTGTGTGCCAAAAACACGGACGATACCCTACCGGTGATTCCGTGCAATCCGAACGAGGTACCTGCAGCCTATTTGATAGAAACTGAAGATATCTCAATGGAAAGGGAGGAAGAGCTACTCGCTGAACACTCCGATGATTCTGAAGAGAAATCCGGGTACAAAAAGGAGACCAAGCGCGGGAGCAAATCCAGAAGGACTACTCCCGTCCTGGAGAGCTTTTTAACAAGGCCAAACATATACATGACATCCTAATAGCCAAAAAGAAATCTTCCCGAACTCAGAAGGCGTGGATGCCACGAGGCATCCGCCTAAGGCAGCTCGTTCAGCTAAGGGTATGGGTGGCAAACCGGGTGGCAAAATCTGGTGGCAAGGCTTAGGGACGATGCCGCTACTAGGACATCCCTCGGTACTAAAAGAAGGCCTGTTGCCAGAACATTGCAATCCAAGGACCCAGTGACAGACCGGGTTCAAGCGGGGTTGCAGAAAAGCAATGTCGAGGAGCATAGGAGGGAAGCGTTTGCCTCGAAGAGAACACGATCTTCCGAGGACGCTTCAAGGACGCCAAGGGAGATAAAATGGGATGCCACCACCTTGGGGAGTGGCGTCCCATTTCGCCACCAACCGGGCAAGAACGAGGGGTCGGGCCAGTACAGCGAGGTGACGAGGAATCCTCTACAACTTGCTGTAGTAGACTCCAGGAACGAAGCGGACTGTATAGTGTTGAGTGTGGCAAGAAGATGGAGCAAGCCCGGGGCAGCTATCATCAGCCTTGTTCTGAAAAACACGGGTACTAGTACCCCGACCTATGGCAGAATGAGGTAGTATAAAGGCACCACGTACATCGACTGCAAGGACCAGGCATCGAACGACTTTTCCAAGTCAGTAGTGAATGGGATGGACATGGGATGGCGCAGAACTTAAAGCCGCTTCCATAGACCAAGTCCCAAACAGGGCAAAGGGTGGCTTAACTATTCCAGAGATGGGAACAGCTAAAGACGACATCCTCCGCGTGCTGCAAGCACAGAACCACCGGATTCCGATGCAAGATCGGGAAATTATAAGCGAGGAAGAGGCAAGAAGTGGTTTCAGGGCTAAATTGTCGCCTTCGGCGAGTTGCCGGGGAACCTTAAGGTGGAAAAGCAGCTACTATTTTCCTTCGCAATAAGCGAGTTTACCCTCAAGCTAATTAGGCGGAATTCTGAAGCAACCAAGGCGACAGACGCTGTGATGGAGGTAGAAACTATGAACAACGATGAGGTTAGTCAAAATAAAACTCAATCACAGTAAGGCTGCCACCGCCGACCTGAGGCTGTTCCTCGAGAGGGAGCAGTTATGGATCTAGCCCTAATCCAAGAAACCTGGATTGGCAAAAAGAACAGGGCTTTAGGATAAGGGTCAAAAAATTTTTATGTTTACCACATTAAAAGTAAAGATAAGTCGAGAACCTGTATAGTAGCAAACAAAAACCTTCATATATTAATTATCTCATTTTTGCAAAGGTGACCTAACGGTGGTGGAGGTTAGTGGGTAAAACAGGGTCCCTAAGGACCAAACCACCGCAGAACTGGTCATACTACTCAACCTCACATCCTTGGACATATACTGCAGCAGCAAAGCAGCTAAAACAGCTGTTCGCGTAAGGGAATCCAGGCTGTGGTCCTCAAGATCTTATGGACACGCCTCTGTGGAAACTCAATGGGCTGCCTCCATAGATACCCCAGTCACGGATTACCTCCCTATGACATTCGCTTTCAACAGGAGCTACGCTACCAGAATACTTGAAAGATGTGAATGGGAAGAAAAGACCATCACAGGAGATGACGAGATCGCCGTATATACTGACGGCTCTAAAATGGACCTCGGAACCAGCGCAGGCATCTTCTGTGAAGCTCCGGGACTAAGCAAATCTCCTCGAATCCATGACGACTGCAGCATTTTTCAGGCGGAGCTGGCAACATATACTCTGACAGCCAAGCGGCAATTGAAGCCATGAAATCAGATGTAGTGAAGTTAAAGGCTGTGAAACTATGCAGGGAAATTCCGGACGAGTTATCACTTGGCAACAGTGTAACTCTGTGTTTTGATGTGGCCTGCCACCGATATCCTGGGAAACGAAGAAGCGGACAAGCTTGCGAGATATGGGTCAGGGATAAAGGCATCCCTAGACCTTAAATCTATAAGAATTCCGCTGAGTTCGATAGCACGCAGGACAGGATAGAAACTGCGTCCTTGAGTAGAAATAACCTACGTTGGACAGAACTTGATAAGTGCAGACACACAAGGGAGCTATGGCCAGCGGTAAGTTTAAAGACATCACTTGTTATGATCGGATTAGCCCGCAGGGGTATCCGATTACTCACGGGGCACTGCGCTGTGGGTCCACGCATGAGCGGCTAGGCATACCGCATAACGATTACTGCAGAAGCTGCAGGGACGTTGAAGAAATTTAATCTGTTCGTCGCCTGCTTTGCTTATTCCCAGCCCTAAACAGCATAAGGCGTAGTACCCTCCGCAGTAACTTCTTCAACGAGCTTGAAGATCTAAATAATGTAGATCTTAAGGACCGCCTAACATTTGTATACAAATCCGGATGGGTCCAAGAGGGTGGCGCTCTACAGTCCTCCAAAATCAATTTGAGAGACAAAGGCGCAATCCCCAATGAAGGAGCATCGCAAACGATCGAGGGAACAGATGGCAGAATTTCCAATCGGGGGCAATTTCGAACTGAGCTGCTTTAATAAGTTTTTTTCTTATCTTGAAAAGTCTTTAAAAATCAATAAGTAGACTTTCAAAACAAGAACGATAGCCTCCTTCTTACAACTAAACATTTGCTTTGCATATTAAGTACCACTCAATATAGAAGGTTACATAGGAGCACCTACATTTTAAGATAAGGCCAGACGCTTAACGTTTCTGCTTGGTAGTTTTCCCCTTCATCTGATTGAAATTTTTGTATCACCAGTCATATTGATAAGTTTATAAAGAAAATCGTTTGTTGTCCAAATCACAGTGTTCAGCCGTAAACAAAATGTTTGCTCTCATGTCCCCTTAAAGAGCCTTGCAAGATAAAAATACATGAGTAATAGATAAAATAAACCCTAGTATTTCGCATTGTTTACATTGCAATTTCAAGTTTCAAGTACAAATCACAAAAGGTTTTTCTCAAGCGTATATACCACGTCTATATAAATTGCCAACGAATGCATTTCAAAAAATAGTTTACGTTACTGTTTTCAATTGAAACAGTACGTTTTAGCTGTGAAAAGGATTCGCTTAGTTCCTTTTTATTAATTTTTTTTTTTTAAAGTTACAATGAAATTATTTTTAGTGCTAGCTGTAGTGATCGCAACTTCGGTTGTCAGTGCCAAAGACTGGTGGGAGAATGGGAATTTCTACCAAATTTATCCGAGGTCTTTTCGGGACAGTGATGGTGATGGAATCGGTGATTTAAATGGTGCGTTTCCTAAAAACTAGTGAATTACAATTAAAAATAAAAAGACAACATTAAGTGTAAAAATGTCCTTGTAGTCGAGTTTCGGAGTGAACTTTGGTGACATAAAATAACCAGAATTCACCTGTGCAAGTGAATTTTCTAAGGCCCAAAGCTGAAGTTGGATAAAATCTCTAGAGATGAACCACGATAGTCGACCACTTAAATCTTCCGTCAATATATACGGCAATCTCGTCATCTGCTGTAATGGTCTTATCTTCCCATTCACCTCGTTCATGTATTCTGGTAGCGAATCTCCTGTTGAAAGCGAATGTCATAGGGAGGTAATCCGTGACTGGGGTATATGTGGAGGCAGTCCATTGAGTTTCCACAAAGGCGTGCCCATAGGATCTTGAGAACCACAGTCCAGATTTCCTTAGGCGAACAGCTGTTTTAGCTGCCTTGCTGCGACAGTAAATGTCCAGGGGGGTGAGGTTGAGTAGTACCTCCAATACGCGGTGGGTGTGGTCCTTAGGGACCCTCTTATACCCATGGTGGCTGCCCTTTGAACTTTGGTGAGGTTAGAGAGGTGACACTTTCTTTCCGTAGCCTTCCACCATACAACTGCACCGTAAGCTAAGATGGGTCTTATAACCGCTATATACATTCAGTAAACCATGTTTGGTTGCAGTCCCCACATGCTTCCGAACGTTTTGCGGCGGGCGTATAATGCCACGAATGCCCGCTTGACACAATCTTCTATATCATCCCTCCGGCTGAGTTTGGAGTCTAATATGACGTCCAGGTATCTAACAGATTAAGAAGGGTGAAACTACCCTTTTCCTGGTAAATAAGACAACTTCCGTCTTAGAGAGGTTTATTCCCAGTCCTCGACCCTCAAGCCTCAACATATTTTCCAACCATTCGGAGCGCGTATTATTTTTATTATTAAGTTGGGTTTTGCACTGCGACCTGTTGGTCTATTGTACCCCCTAGAGATAGGAAATTCGCCTCTTTTCAGTGAGTCGACTCACACCACTGAGTCGACACTTTCACTTCGATTAGTCGACCCGAAAGATTGCTTCAAAAGAGTCGACCATACTCAAAAAACGAGAGAGTCAACCCAAACATGATGTATGCCCAACTCATCCACAAATGGTTTTAGTCGTTCAAGCTATCCCTTTTTTGCATGCCAGTCGATCGAGTATACGAGTGCGAAAATGAAGCCAAAAAAAAAAATCCGAAACACACAAAACAAAAATACCCACCACCACTCCAAATACAACCCATCCATCTTCATCGATCCTATCCAACCATCAGTTAGTGGACTGGAACTGGAGGCCAAACCAAAACCGAAACTCACATCACAAAAAATACCCACCACCATTACAATTCCATCCAACCCAACCCATCCATCCATCCAAACAGGTAGAGAGAGAGGCAAGCAAACATGTGCGTCTGATATTGATCGCCTCCCGATCTCGACTCATCCCGTGACATGACTGTGTGTTGTGCTTGCGATTGCGATGCATACAGTCAGTGGTATTGATGTGGCGTGTATCGACTCTTGTGTGAATCGACTCCTGTGTATCAAAATCTTTTGGTATCGAGTCACCTCAGTGAGTTGATACGGCTTATTGAGGTGATTCGAATCTTTTGAACTGAGGCGCATCCGTCGACTCAGCAGATGGACTGGCGCATTTGAATCGACTCACTCAGGTGTTTCTCATCTCTAGTACCCCCTACTAAGCCTGGGAGAGGTTACTTCCCTCAAAGGAGCTCCCTCCATACTATAATTCTTTACTAAATTATACCGAGGGTATGTGCTCCTGTTTGGCCTTGGCTGAAAGAACTCATTCATATAGCACATTCTCTAGTCCAGTTTCACGTAGGAATCTGAGAATGAGAAGTGGTATCTCTCTGTCTGGTATCTGGTATTGGCCCGCACATTTCATTCTCTTGTGGTTCAGAGCCCCACAGGATTGAAAAATGTGTTCCGGAGTTTCGTTAGCCTCATCAAAAAATCTGCAAGAGCGTTCCTCCGTTACACCAATTTTCCCTAAGTGTTCCCTGAGTTTACAATGCCTGCTAGGAACCCTGTAAGAATGCGTAGATTATTTTTACTAAGGCCGATGCATGCTTTGAATCTTCTCTGGTTATAGTTCCCTAGAAGTTTCTTTGCTTGCCTAAGACCTTAAAGGCTTTCCCACAATTTAGCTCGGTTTGCCTTCTCTGTTTTCCTGAATTCTTCCTTGAGGGTGTGTGCCCCTATCCCGCAGAAAGGTTCAGGTCCTATGAAGGGTTCTGCTGCTCCTCGTCTTGCCAAGGAGTCGCTGCTTCTTTCCCCTCTATTCCAACATGGCCAGGTACCCAGTACAGGGTCACTTTATTGACCCTACCCAGATCATAAAGTTTGTGTAGGCAGTCTCATACAAGTTTGGACCTGACTATCTGGGCCTTAAGCGCCTTAATGACTGCTTTGCTGTCGGACATGCGGAGTGCGTAGCTGAGTCGGTCACTGAGGATTGATGGGAGTCTACCTGGGATCAGGATAGCTACATCGTCTGCGTATGCGCTAACAATGAAGCCTTCCCCCTCCAGGGCTTTTAGCAATCTCCGGTCCATATGAGTGGAGAAAGGACACCTCCCTGCGGTGTTCCTCTGCTGACGTTTTGTCTGCTGCATGCCTAGGTAACTGTTTATCTTTGGTGTGCTTAACAGGAGCCCGATCCAGTCGCATAGACTGCTATCTTGGTGGACGTTCATCACGTTACGCAGTATCGCGTCTGCCTGAATGTTATCAAACGCCTCCCCTATGTCTTGATAGGCAACCAAAGTGTACTCCTTGTGTTCCAAGGATTTTTCTACCACTGTTACTACTCTATGTAGTGCAGTGTCAACCGATCTGCTTCTCATGTACGCATGCTGTGATTTTGATAAAAAGTTACCACCAATCAGCTCTCTCACGTACACGTCATTAAGCCGCTCCAACGCCTTGAGCATGAATGAAGACAGGCTTATGGGTCGATAGTCCTTTGCTGTAGTGTGATTTGCCTTCCCTGCCTTGGGGATGAATATCACTCGGACTTCTCTCAAAGCTCTGGGAATAGGGCACAGCTTTAGGCAGGACTTGTAAACGTTGCTCAACCATGTAATGATAGTTTTCCCTGCTTTTTGGAGCATTATTGGTCGGATGTTATCCATCCCTGGTGCTTTCAAGGGATCGAAGGAGTTGATCGCCCAGGCCAGCCTTTTTACATCGGTTATAGCCCTGATCTTTTCTTCCTTTATCCTTCTCCGATAGCCCTGGGTTACTGTGACGTAATAAACGGTGCATGGGTATCGGTGCACCCTGGGAAGTGAGTTTCCGCCAGCAAATCCAGCGTTTCCTTGTGTGTCGAGGTCCAATCGCAATCTGTTTTCCTGAGTGAAGATAGCAGTATTGGCGCTTTGGATAAGACTTCGCTCTGTCGGGATGCTTCGGTTGTTGTTTCGATTGATTCGCAAAATTTCTTCCATGAATTCCTCTTGGCGAATCTGTTCTCCTTTTTCAGAATTCTTACGCTCTCCTTATGGGCCCCACGGTAAACTTGCTCAATTTTTGTTAATTACTATCTTTCTGTCATTGCTTTCTGCTGTGTGATACCTGGCAACCCCCAGGAGCTATATAGAAATGTAAAGTAGTACTTGGGATGTGTCAAACCTAAAGTGTTATAAAATAAGTGTTAAAAAGGTTTAAAAAACCTGCGCCACAGAACCTTACACTTAAAGCCTTATAACTTTAGTGCTAGAAACGATTATAGCACCAAGTTTACGAAACTAATGGTGCTATATTTTTTAGCTTTATAATTATGGTTCCGTAAATGTATCTATGACCAATTTTATAAGTAAATAAGCTATGCCGGGGGGCATGAGTTGTACCAATGAGCATTTTAAATGTCTTATAAGCCCATTATCCAAGAACCAATGCTCAGGGTTTCAGAATGTGCTTCTTGGGCTAGCTGCTCCTTGAGGCAGGTGCAAGGTTGAGTATGTTCAAAAGGGATTGTTGGGTTTAAGGGGATTCTAGATCAGTTGGAGTTGGAGTGCTATAAAATAATAGGCAGTTAAACCCACTACTTTCAAAGTATGAAAAGACTCAAACTTTTTCAACGCTGAGTCTGAATGGCAAATTTAAAAGCAAAGACAGCCGCGGGTGCCAATGACTTTTGTGGTGGGCTTACCAACCGTTTAGAATCTTGGTTCCGCGGTGCTATTTTATGGTGTGTTTTAGCTTTTCGGATTTTTTTCTCTACTATTACAATTTTCTGTAAGTAAATATCATATTTTATGGTTAAAACTCTTGCATGTGGCTTACTTAAAGAATCCCAGGAATAGATGTATTGTTATCCCCCATATAAGATATCATATTCTGGTTTACGAATCAATGTCCTACGGGTTTTCAGAATATTATCTGGGCTCTCACTCAAATCAGGGCAATCTACAAAGTCTTCTCTTCATAACATCAAGGTGAATTCTTCTTGGGTGTTCAATGCATTAAAGCTCTCTCAGGAATTCGGTAAGAAGGTATTCCAAGAGAGTTTTTTTTTTAAGGTCAAAGCAGACCCCTAATTTTTAATTGTTGATTTTTACTTTCCCTTAGAATTTAAGATTATATTGTTTTTCTAGATTAACTTTTTAGGCCTTTGTTCACCTCTAGGAGTCACAAACTGATGATTGGTAATTTTTTTAATAAATTTAACTGTGGTCAGTTTGGGGGTTGTAGATAGTTAGTATCCTTTTTTTCAATACTGAAAATAAGTACAAATTTCATGATAAATAAAGTTCAAAAACAAAAAGACCGACAACCTATAGATACCTGTTCTATATGGGTTCTTACGACATTAAATTCATCAAATTCTCCCTTTTATATATAGGTATCGCCGAAAAGCTGCAATACATTAAGGATGTCGGCTTTACAGCCGCATGGCTATCGCCAATATTCAAATCACCAATGGCCGACTTTGGTTATGACATATCTGATTTTTATAAAATCCATCCTGAGTACGGTACTATGGAGGATTTCGAGAATCTGATAAAAAAGGCAAAGGAAATCGGCATCAAGATAATCCTAGACTTTGTGCCCAACCACACAAGCGATGAGAATGAATGGTTTAAAAAGTCCGTCGATAGTGATCCACAGTACAAGGACTTTTACGTTTGGCATGATGGCAAAATAAACCCGACCACTGGCAAACGCGAACCACCCAGCAACTGGCTTAGCGCTTTCCGTTACAGTGCCTGGGAATGGAACGAAGTTCGTCAGCAATATTATCTCCATCAATTTGCTGTCAAGCAGCCAGACCTGAACTATCGAAATCCCGCCGTTGTCAAAGAAATGAAAAACGTCATGCGTTTTTGGTTGGCAAAGGGTATAAGTGGGTTCCGCATTGACGCCTGCCCGTTTTTGTTTGAAATTGAATTGGACAAAGATGGCAACTATAAGGATGAACCTGCCATTGCCGATGTTAGCAAGTGCCCGGACGAGCAGGACTATTGCCATTTGCAGCATATTTACACTAATGATATGCCAGAGACGATGGACATGATTTACCAGTGGCGCGAACTGGCCGAAGAATTCAAAAAGGACTTTGGTGGCGATACGAAAATTCTACTCACCGAAGCCTACACAAGTTTTGACAATATGATCAAATATTATGGCGATGGGAAGCGTAATGGTTCCCATGTTCCATTCAACTTTGATTTCATGGGAAACGTTAATGACCAGACAAATGCTGTGGACGTAGTGAACAACGTCACCAAGTGGTTGAAGGCAATGCCAAAGGATGTGTACGCAAACTGGGTGCTAGGCAATCACGATAATAAGCGGGTAGCGTCAAGGTTCGGAGTTGAGCGTGCCGATTTGATTAACATAATGCTGCAAACCTTGCCAGGCAATGCTGTTACCTACAATGGCGAAGAGCTGGCCATGACCGATGTATACATCAGTTGGGAAGAAACGGTCGATCCGCAAGCATGCAATGCCAACCCTAGCAATTTCAATAAGTACTCACGCGACCCGGCTAGAACTCCATTCCAATGGGATGCTTCACCAAATGCAGGTACGTTAGGGGGAAACGCTTTAAAGAGGATGACTTACAGTATTCCGTTGCAGGTTTTACACCCGGTTCCAGCACCTGGTTGCCAGTATCCGAGGACTTTAAGAAAAACAATGTGCTAATGCAATCGCGAGCACCACAAAGTCATTTACAGATTTTCAAGAAGCTCGTACGCTTGCGCAAGGAGCCATCACTTCAGGATAAAAACAATTTACAGATTAAGGCGATCCTGGATGACATTGTGATCTATAGCAGGTAGGTGATGGTTTGTAGAAGAAGGCACAGCCGCTAGTTGGCCGAGAGGATATTATATCTCTATTAAGGGCAACTTTCGACGGGTTAAGGAACTTCTTTATCTTTGGAGCCGGTTAAAGAAAATGTTTTAGGACACGGCAAAAGCAGATAATTCGTGAAAGTGCCTTTCTAAGTCAGACACTAGGTACTTGGGCCCGGTGAAGGAAGAGTTCCATACCTCGTGGATAAATATAGATAAGTATTTCATCAAATTTTTGCCTAATTAAATTTTTTTGACAGAGCCACCGATGGCAGCGAGAAATACGTCATCATTTTGAATTTTGGAACAAAAAGCCAAACTTTCGACATCAACTCATATTTCCCCGTTGGATCACAAGTCGAGATTATAACAACATCTATTCAGTCCAACTACAACGATGGGTAAGGACTGAAGCACGTCTTTTATATTTTAAAGCTTAACAAATGTTTCCTTTATTTTTAAAATTCCAGGGAGGTCGTCGATGCAAAGCAATTCACAGCAAAGGGTCAAGTCGGAACTGTTGTTGTAGCTATTTAAAAATTATTTTAATAAATTGTAAATATGTATGTATGAGTTTGTGAAAACTAAATAAATAAGATGTACAACAAAATGTACAGATACAAGATCATAAGTTGACTTCTAGCCCTCAAAGTGTAGAAAAGCTTGAGGATTGTGTGAAATTGACTAGTTCTATAGCGTGAATTCACTAATTATGGGAGAA
This sequence comes from Neoascia interrupta, assembly GCA_947623515.1. Taxonomy (NCBI): domain Eukaryota; kingdom Metazoa; phylum Arthropoda; class Insecta; order Diptera; family Syrphidae; genus Neoascia; species Neoascia interrupta. The sequence continues at coordinate 179,196,711 of OX392462.1, forward strand.
GACAACGTTTTGAGTTTAGGCTGCGTGTAACTTCATTGTTAAGGTCAATCGCAACGAGTACAGCTATCTATTTTGATTGATTTTTTTGATTTGATTGATTTTACATATATTTCATTAAAATTTTTCACAAAAGAATTAACTTAATTTAAGAATAAATTTATAATGAAATAATATTATAGTGACATTCTGTATTAATCAGTACGTAACAGTATTGAATGCCACTTAATGAGTAAACAATAAAGAAAATGGGTGGGGTGACCCTTAGAATATTAAATAACTTAAGATATACTTAAAACATTTTCTTTTTACATAATATAATTCAAATTATGAGTGACTTTATTTGGAAAAAGTTTAAAGCTTATTGGCAAAAGAAAAAGATAAAGTTTCAAAACAAATAATTCAACCAGAATTTTAGAAGAAGGCTATGAGTTAAAAAAGAGTTCGATCGCTCTAGAGTCTTTAGTCAAAAGCCAGCACTTCAAGTTTTTTGTAAAAATAAAAGAGGAGGTAAGTTTCCTTAACGATAAGGGCAGTTTGTTGAAAAGACGACATGATGATACTGCGAAATAGTTTTTATAGGCCGTAGTTCGAAAAAAAGGAATCGGAACTAAATGCATCAGATTACCACGTAAGTGATAATTTTCGAGTATTCTACAATTTAAGTTACCAGACCTATAAAAGAACGACTTCAGTACCTTGAAACAGTATAAGTGACGGACAGAAAGAATTTTTAAATCGCAGTATAATGGAAAGCTAGGATAAAGGCGACTTTTTCGGCTAATTTTTCGAATCATATATTTTTGAAGCGTTAACAGCGGTTGGAGTCTGGTAAAATAGACTCCGCCCCAACAAGTTATTCCATATTGCAGTTTTGAGTGAAAAACAGCATAATAAATAGTTTTTAGTAAGGCTTTTGAGCACACATTACTTAAAAAGAAGAAACTTCTTAACGTAGCACAAAAGTATTGCCTTAGATTGTGAATGTGGTTAGAGAAACTCATAGTGCAGTCAAAAGTAAGACCTAAGTACTTAAATTCATCAACCCTTTCTATTTCGAAACAGCTAGTGCAACAAATTTCATTGTCACAAAAAGTAAGAGCAGATGAACCGTGGTTACATGAACACGACATTAACTTGAACTTTTGGCACTCGGGAGCGTGGAAAAAAACAGGAAAGTCGAAAGAGCGAGACGAAAGACTGAAAAGCATTAACTTCGTTTTAGAGCTTATCGTTAGCTTGTGCTCTGCAAACCATAACCTCAGAAGCGCTAAGTCTGAGTTGATGGAAGCTATCAAATCTAGAAGGCTTTCCGAGCCATAGGATAAACCTATATCATCAGCAAAGGCTGTGGGACTACCCTTGAAATTGAGCTTGAGTAAGGAATTGATATAGACCAGAAAGAGAATGGGTCCGAGGACAGAACCTTGGGGTACCCCTAAATTAGTTACCTTAACTCCACTTCTAGTCTCGTTAATTTTTACTCTCTGAGATCTATTCAATAAATAAGACTCAAACCAATTGAGCATAAAACCTCTGAAGCCTGCCAAAGAAAGTTTACGCAGAAGGATTTGATGATCGATTAAATCAAAAGCTTTCGTGATATCAATGAACAAGCCTGCAGTTAGTTTTTTGCTATCCAGATTAAAGAAAATTTGCGAACAAAAGTTTAACAAAGCATCCTCAGTGGATTTGCCTTTTTGGAAACCAAATTGAAGCGGACTAAAGAAGTGAATTCTTGTTAAAAAACTTAAGATTCTGCTTTTCACTACCTTCTCGAAAATTTTACTTATAGTTGGTAGTAGCGAAATTGGCCTGTAGTTATTCATTTCGTTTTTTGGATACTATAATCCAAAAAACGAAATGAATTTCGTTTTTTGGATAATATTTGAATCTCAACCTATTTTTACTTTTAATTAGCTGGACTAACTGAGAAGAAATCCAAGGTTTTAGTTTTTTCAAGGAACTTTTAACATAAATTGAGAAACTGCAATTATTTATATTTTTCATAAGTATATTCTGAAAAAGGTCATATGCTTTAGAGGCTTCCGACTCTGCCCGAACAACTTCCCACGTCTCTGCGAAAAGGTTAAGTTTGAGTTTCGAAAAATTGATTTTTGAAATAGCTTTTTTACATTGTGTCGTAGGCTTTTGAGTAACTTTTTTATTAATGTAGTGACTGACAAGCAAGCCGGTCATACAATGATCAGTGATCGAAAAATCTAAGACACATTTTTCACACTTAACTGTAGAGATTTGACGAAAACGACCATATATGTGATCAAGGCACCTACCAGATGTAAGCCTTGTAGGTTCGTTAACAAAAGACACGAGTCCATGTGAAGCCAGCAAGGCCAAATAATTAGCAACTGTATCGTTACTTTCAAGTACATTTAAGTTAAAGTCACCTAATATCACAAGGTTTTTTGAATTTTCAGTACTAAGCAAACGAGAAAATTCTTCAAAAAAAACCGAAAAATCGCATTTATGCAGTCGATAAACACACAAGATTGTGAAAGTTGCCTTATTTGCTTCAATAGTAAGTTTCAAAACATCCGCACTAACCAGGTCAGGGTACGAAGGCACGCAATCATCAAATATCCCCTCTTTAACAAAGCAACCTACTCCACCGGCAGCGTAACTTTCGTTTGTATTTGCGAAAAATTCAAAATCCGGTAATTTGTAGAGATTTTTCTCATATCCGTAGATCCAAATCTCAGACACAACAACAAAATCTGGCAAGGAAGGAAAAGATTCTAGGTGCGAAACGAGCGCACAGAAATTTTCACGCAAACTTCTAATATTCTGGTGAATGAAAAACAATTTGTCGACGCAATAAGAACTAGTTTTAAAAGCTTCTTCACAGTTAGTATTGAGGAGTTGAGGGGTAGTGAAATCATCAAGACAATTAAGATTTAAATTCATAAAAATAGCTAGGGTTTAGTATGCACATTAAGTAAGATTATTAAGATCGTCGAAAGATCTTATTGTGATGATGTCACTACCTTCCTCTTTTTTCATGTTAATATTGTTTCTACCGTACCACACAAATTGATAGCCCTTCGTTTTCTTGAACTCTTTTGCTCGTATCAGCAGCGCCTGGTTATATTTGGTGAGCGCATCGTTGATGAACACAGATGTGTGTGTGCGCCGTTGACTGCCGCTCTCATCGCCGGATACGCCGCTGCTGTTGTTGGTGGTGTTGTAAAGAGCACAAGACTGGAGCTTTTGTCTATTCTTCTTCTTTTCTTTCATGATGCGCCTCTTGAGATCGAAGTTTGCCAGTCGTACACAGATGATCCGCTTACTTGAAGAGCCACTGCCACGGGTGTTGACGTCGTCGTTTTTTTTTCTGCTAATAATTTTGACATTGCATTCGGTGAATTCATTGTCGGTTACCTCAATGTTTAACGCATCACGGAAGATTTTCTGCGCTAGAAGCATCGAATTTTCGTTGTTAGCCTCAGGAACACCAGCTATTTCGATACAGTTGCGAAGTGAAGATTGATTTTGCCAATTCAACTTGTATTCCAGCAAATTAACTTTCTTTTTAAGCGCAGTGTTTTCTTCTTGCAATTCCGTTAGCTTCAATAGAAATTCCTTATTGATTTGCTCTAAATTGGCGAGTTTAGCATAAATCATTTGAAGTGCAGGATCGTCTGGGTTAAGAGTTGCTTGAACGGAACTTGACGTTGTTGGCCTTGGACTGCTCATGAACTGGGTTTTTTGTTTAGAGCCGCTAGCACTTTTTTTTATTGTGTTCTGCTTTGAGGTGAGCGATGAATTAGACAAACACTGCGGTTTTTTTAAAGCGATACATTTGGGGCAATTGAAAGTGAAGCCACTGTTCTTTAAGCATTCAAGGTCCTGTTCAGAAACGCTAACGCAGGCACCATGAAATAAGTTTTTGCAGGAATCACAAGACACTGTAAGCAAGATGTTTCTTTCGACTTTTTCGGAGCAGATCGGACAATTCATTTTGAAACGAGAAAAAATGCAGCTATCAAAAGAGAAGTGCACCCCACGACACTCTGATGAGAACTGATAACATTTCAATGTTATCTATAGTAAATGCTCTGCAAATAAGCATCAGAGCTGCAAATAAGGGACAGCTTATTTCCCGGTTTCGCACCCACACGAATATTTGCAAAATAATTATGGCTTTGTGGTTTATAAGAGTGTTTCCACAGGACACTTATCTTCACGAAGAGGTTAAAAATTAATCGCGTAATTAATCTCTTACACGCATGAATTGTCGATTCAAAGCGTACAGGATTTTACGTGTTCTGTGCGTAATCTGACGTAACAAATCAAACAAGCCTTCATTTGACAGCTGGGTATAATCAACGCAGCTATGTTTGGTGTGTTGTGTAAAGGAATGCGCAGAACGGTTGATGCTGCTGTTGATGTGGTTGGATCTGTCAAAATGGTAAATGTACTGAGGAGTGCCAACTGGAACAGAATGATGGATGTAAATGTTGGTACTGCTGGCTAATGTTGAACAAGTTGGTCTACTTATAAATTTGTGAACCAAAATCACATCAACACATTTGACCCTGTTTTTTTTTTCGTTCTTCGGGCTATTTTTTTTTTTTTTGTAAATTAAATGAATCGGTGTCAATGATGAAAGAATTTAATTATTATTAAATCTGAGTTGACCCAAAAGCCAATAAAAGCTCACATTTTCAAGGAAATGCGCAGACGACATGACAACCAGACATTGCCATTTCACACAACAGGACGTCATTGAGAAATGTCGAAAATAAAAGCATACGTCAAGTTAATCTCCTCGTTTCCAGTGGATACACTTTGGGATTAGCTTTTAATCTTCCTACGTTAATCTATCTCATATGTGCGGTGGAAACACCCTATAACCTTAACGAGCTTTAATTGAAACTTAAATCGAACGCACCTCATTTTGTTAAGCGTCGCGTGGCGTTAAAATGGTCGAATGTGCGAAATAAATGCCAACCCGATTCAATTAAAGCCGAAATGTAAACATCTTTTAATTACGACCTAACCGGTTCAGAATTTTTAAATTTTGCCAAAATCAATTCTGAACTAATCAAATTGGCCAGGAGCTCCTCTAAATATACAGACTAAATTTAATATCAAAAATAAATTTTTTGATACCTACATGAACTTACGATAAGACTGTTTTTTTTTCTTATTTATTTATTTATAATATTATAGGTATTCCATTATTTATAGTAAGCTAGTCACGGAAAGGGTAAAAATTGAATCCCGGGTTTTTCCACCATTTAAGTCAATTGTCCCGCCAAGCGTCGGAAAAAATCTGGCAGCCCTACTTACAATTATCTTCGAGGTAGCAGTAAAAGTTCAAAAGAGAGAGCACGAGTAGTGCGCCGTTGAAGAGATAGAGAGAAGTTACTACAGCAATGAGGTTAGAAAGTTTTACCAAAGGATCAAAAGGTCCTGCCAGATATAAACTTCGAACTGAAGCCTGTAAGGACCATCAAGGGAACATTGCTGTAGAATCGCAGTCGGTGCTGAGGATTTGGAAAGACCACTTCTGCAGACTGTATAACGGCGAGGACGAACCAAATACCGCTGTCAGGCAGAACGAACCATTCAACCCCGGCGAAGACGTTACCGACGAAGCATACAAACGATACCACCCACCCGACCTGGAGGAGGTGAAAGTAGCTGTGTCTAAGCTCAAGTGCAACAAAGCAGCCAGAGCAGACGGCCTAGCTGCCGAGCTTTTTAAATCCGCTGGCGATGAGCTGGTTAGGAGCATGCACCAGCTCATCTGCAAGATATAGTCGCAAGAAAGCATGTCCGACAAATGGAACCTCAGCATTGTTTGCCCGATCCTGAAGAAAGGAGACCCTCTGAGTTGTACCAACTACAGAGGCATCAGTCTTCTTAACATCGCATGCAAGATCTTTTCTGCTGTACTGTGTGAACGCCTGAAGCCGTTCGTCAACAATCTGATAGGCACATATCAGTGTGGCTTTAGGCCAGAAAAGTCCACCATCGATCAAATATTCACACTGCGGCAGATCTTGGAGAAAACCCAGGAATTCCAAATCGATACACACCACCTCTTCATCGATTTCAAGGCTGCGTATGGCAGCGTCTATAGAGACGAGCTATATAGCGCAATGTCTAGTTTTGGCATCCCTGCCAAACTCGTCAGTCGGTGCAGGATGACGATGCAAAATTCACGCTGTTCTGTCAAGGTCGGCAAAGACCTCACCGACCCCTTTGATGTCAAAAGAGGATTTAGACAAGGCGGCGCGCTGTCATGCGACTTCTTTAACATCATACTTGAGAGAATTGTGCAGAACTCCCGCGCCAACACCAGAGGTACAATCTTTCAAAAGTCCGCTCAACTACTCGCATACGCAGACGATATTGACATAATCGGTAGAACAAAGCTTGATGTCAGTGAAGCCTTTGTGAGTATTGGGACGGAAGCGGCGAATATGGGTTTAGCAGTCAATGGGGGCAAAACCAAGTATATGCTGTCATCAAGAAAAGACACCCAACACCGACGTCTTGGACAAAACATCACCATCGACAGGTATAACTTTGAGGTAGTTAGGGACTTTGTCTACCTGGGTTATGCTATCAATTCAGACAATGACACCAGCGCTGAAATCAAACGAAGGATAACTCTTGCCAATCGCTGTTTCTTTGGGCTTAGAAGGCAATTGAGTAGCAAAGCCCTCTCTCGAGCAACTAAAGTGTCCATGTATAAGACCCTCATCATCCCAGTCCTGCTTTACGGTGCAGAAGCTTGGACCCTATCAAAGGCGGATGAAAACACTTTAGGCTGCTTCGAGCGGAAAATTCTTCGGACGATATACGGTCCCGTCTGCATAGACGGAGAGTGGAGGAGGAGATATAACATCGAACTGTACGGGCTGTACAGCGATACCGACCTAGCCAAAAGAGTCAAAACACAACGTCTACGATGGCTGGGTCATCTAGAGCGGATGGACACCAACGCCCCGGCCCGGAAAATCTTCGAATCCACACCGCAGGGACGACGCGGTAGAGGAGCACCGAGACTCAGGTGGCGCACGCAAGTGGAAGGGGACCTCAGCCAACTTCGCGTGCGAAACTGGAGACGGCTAGCTAGAGACAGAGCTGGCTGGCGAAGCTTGTTGGCTGAGGCCCAGGTCTACCCCGGACTGTAGCGCCACTTTAAGTAAGCTACGAACGCTCTCTTCTTTTGAAAGCATTTTGCGTAGGTACCCCGACGCCTCGTATCAACCGCGATTGCTTTGCAGTATGCTTGCCTCCATGCTATGCCTACCCAAACGGGAAGTTGTCACTTAGGTCCTCGGGCTGGTAACTCCGGTCCTACAAGTGGCATCACAATGGACCTCCTTTGGTCTAACTCAGGCAGCCACCCAACCAAACCTAACCTATATGCTTGCCCCTAATCCCTTTTGGCTTTCCAACTATGTGAGTATTAAAATTGTTTTTAGCGATCCGTCTAAAAATGCAAAAAGGACCTCTTATGGTAGTATCGATACGTTGTTCGCCCGTCCGTTAAAGACCCTTTATAACTTCTAAACCGTAAGTCGTAGAAACTTAAAATTTGGCTCGCTTTTAAACTGTACAAATTGAAAGAGAACAAAAAGTGTTCCATACCTACACAACGGTTTAATTATGGTTTAAAATTTCATATGAAAATGGTTTAAATGTTTTTGGGTAGGTACTTATTTTCAAAAGTTTTACAGATAAGAGCTCCACAAATGAAACTAAGGTCAAACAAATGTAAATTTTTTGTAGAAGAATATAAGTCTTTTGAAAATGTTGAAAGGTTTTGAGAAATAAAGCTATAAAAAGGCTATAAATTTTGAATCACTTGCTCAACAAAGCCACTATTGAAGACGCTTAAAAATAAACTCAAATTTTAACAAGCGGGCTTAAGTCATATTTTTTTGAAAGAGTTCTAAGATTGCTTTTTCGAAGCATTTTCGAAAAAAAAGACTGTCAAGTATGAGGTCATACAAACGGCGGTCCGTCGGTTTTTTTTGCAGGCTTAGCGTAGAATTATTGCTTAATTTGCAAATAATTTTATTTAGTATATTTGCGCCTTTGTTTCTCTTTTAATGACGATTTCGGGATTTATTGCATTTTTTTAAGTGCATCTCGATAACTCAATTATTTCGCTTATAAATATAATTTAATAGAATATTTCGAATTCAATTTTAAGAAGATATACGCATAAGATCTGTGTATACGTGTTATTAAGTGCTGCCAGTGCAGTGCAGTAAAAAAAGGGGAGATTTTTGACTGTTTGCCCGGTATTCGGGTTTAAAACTTTAAAAATAGATATTTTTTCATTAATTTTACTCTAGGTACTGTTCATATTTTTCTACAAGTCTACTGTTTCTACTTATTTTAGCCGAATCTTAAGTCTAGGTACTCAAATTTTAATTGAAACGCAGGATGACAACTTAAAAGTTATAGACATTTTTTAGCACTAGTATTTTAGTAAATCAACTTAAATGATTTTCAGCATATCTCAAAAACCACACAATTTTTAAAAGATATTAAAAATTTCAGAATTCACGTTGTACGTTTTATTTAGAAACCAAATTTTATTACAATCGGTACTACCGTAAAGATTCCAGGATATTTTGAAAAATAATTTTTGAAATTTGTTTGAAGTTTTCGAGCTAAATCTCAGAATCTGCTAAATATGTATTCGAAAATTTCCCAAAAATTCATTTGACCGATGGTATTTGGAACAAAATTTTTTTCACGATTTTATTTCGCAAATACGCCAAAACTACAGTTCCAAAACCGTCAAGCCAAAATTAAATTTCAGCCTTTGCTTAGCCTTTGGCTACTTTATTTCTTAGCCCAATATCAGCTTTTCAAATAAAGTTATGAAACAGTAGTGATATATCTGATGTATATGATGGTGTAAGTTATGAATGTATGGGTATCTATTTTCCATTCCTTATTTCTCAAAAATTTTTAATTTATTGAAAAAATTCTATTTTATATTCATATTTATTATGAAGAAAATTCGTATTTATTATGAATTTTCTTCCTTCTGGCTGTAGAACTTTTTAAGATAAGGCTAAAACCCTTTTTTCCTTTTTCACCAGCAATATTCAAAATGTTATTAACCGTTACGCGGGTGTATAAGAAATTGCTCTTGTATGGTTCTCATTTTTTTCACGGACTTTAAAGTAGGAGGAGTAGAAGGGTACCAAATTTCATCTTTCTTACCGTTCACTTTTGATTTACCTTTCAAAAGTTACAGGTGCGAATGGACAAATGGACGGACGGACAACAGAGCGATACCATAAGAGGTCCTTTTCCATTTTTGGACGGACCTCTAAAAATTGCGAAAATACGTACATGGAAAAAAATAATCTGCCCCCTCTTGTCTCTGGTGCTATTGGACAAATCATTTGAAACCAGTGAGTAAGTGCAAGAGTGCAAAGGTAAAAGTTACAGTCCGTTTAACACGGACCGTTTAATACCCTATTCCTTTAAACAACCTATAAACGTGGGCGTTGCTAAAAACTTTCTAGGAACAAAATCTAGTGTAGAACCCGGTGAAGCGTGTGTGATAAATTTTATTTCTTATTCTTACCTAAGTGTTATATTATTCTTACTTAAGTTAGGCTAAAAAGTAGTAAAAATACATGTTTTTCAGGAAAATTAGAGGTTTTTCTTAAATTCTGTTTCCAAATCTGGGCGTGTCCCAAAACTTTGTACAAAAGAAATTTAAGAAAAAGTGTTTTCTACATAAAATATTAAGTAAAGATTTTTCGATTTTAAACAAAAATATTGAATAAATTGCCAAAAATGTAATTTTTAGGTTAAAATTCAACAATTTCGTAATATCAACCTCTAAACACGGGCATGGCCAAAAACTCTGTAGGAACAAAATCTAGTATAGAACTCGGTGAAGCTAATGTGCTAAATTTTATTTATAAAAAGTAGTCGAAATCCATGTTTTCTGGGAAATTAGAGGTTTTTCTTAAATTCTGCCTCCAAATGTTGGCGTGGCCCAATTTTTTGTATAAAAAAAAAAATCAAAAAAAAAGTGTTTTCTACATAATATATTAAGTAAAATTTTTTCGATTTGGAACGGAAATATTGAATAAATTGCATGTGAAAGATTATACTTTCAATCGATGCCATGCCAACAAGGGGCGGTCTGCGGACCTTATTTTTACTTTTTATGACTTGTTATCTTTAGAAAATGCTGCTAAATAATAAATTTCAGCTTTTCACGACGTCTTACAGTCTCGTTAGCACCGGAGGTTGTTGCACATTATGACCGATTGTGGGCGTGTCTGTGAGCGGATCTAAAAAATTTTAACACTTGTAAATTTCAGCTTCCTAGCTCAAAATGTAAGGCCTAAAAATTGGTGACACACGGATGGACGGACGGACGGACGGACGGACGGACATGGCTCATTCGACTCAGAATTCGGTCTCGATCATATGCCCTTAAGGTCTTGGGTGTCTGTCGTTATTATTTCTTTATGTTACATTTTCGCCTGTATCAAACTAATTCCTGTGGAATAGGTATAAAAAGCCCGTCAAGTATGCAGTCATACACGGAGCGGTCCGTCAACATTAATAAAATTTTCACAAAAAATGTTGTTTGGTATATTTTCGATAATATTTCGAGCTCAATTTTGATATGTATATTTTGTATGCTGCCATTGCAGTGTAGCACATACAGAGGACGTTTTTGACAATTTGCCCGATCTTCGGGCTTAAAATATTTAAAATTATTCTTTCATTTACAAATAAATTTGAGTTAAGGTACTCAAATTTTTATCGAAACGCAGGGTGATAAACAATTATTTTTGACTTTTTTTTTTGTTAAAAAAAAAATTGAAAAACGTTTTATTTTTTCTGAATTTTTACATATTGTGAAATTGTAAAAATTGTATTGTGTGAAATTTTTTACATATTTTGGCATGCTGCATACGTGATTTCTGCTTATAACAAGTCGGAAGTTAAAGCCATTTTTTAGCACTAGAATTTAAGTAAATTATCTTAAATTATTTTAAGCGTATCTCAAAGACCCTTCCATATTTTAGCCCCGCTTTATTTTTCGATCAAACCCCAAAGAATTGGCTTATAAATTATATTTCTTTCTTTTCATTTTCTTAAAAATAAGTCCAAGAAAAAATAAAACTTAAATTAAGAAATAACAAAGTTAAAAACTTAACTGAACCGCGTGTATTTCTAAAGACCTCCCACAATCAATGTTTCATCGAACGGCGTAACTTTAAAGACGTCTCTGAAGAAATCATTTTTCATCCGAAAGCAGGGTGATTTTCAAGTCCATTTTTTGGTCATTGTACAGCAAAGTGTTTTTTTGGATTTTTTTTTTGATTGAAAGATGTTTTCGAGTTCAAGCATTCAAGGTTTGATCCGCCGTTGGCTGACGTTCTAAACAACAACGCGGAACCTGATAGCTTTAGAACGAAAAAAGTTTCGTTAGTTGAACTCCGACAGACAATAAGCAAACTTAAAAATAATAAGGCCCCGGGTTACGACCTGATCACTGGCGAAACATTGAAAGAACTACCAAAAAAGGCATTAGTCAAGCTACTTTATATGACAAACGCTTCTCTTAGACTTCTATACGTTCCAAGACAATGGAAAGTTGCTGAAGTCATTATGGTTCCAAAACCGGGGAAATGCGCAAATGATAAAAAATCTTATAGGCCCATATCGCTTCTGCCGATAATATCGAAAGTATTCGAGAAACTTCTGCTGAAGCGATTATAACCAATAATTGCAGAAAGACGCTTGATCCCGGATTATCAATTCGGTTTCAGACCTAACCATTCCACAATAGATCACGTCTACAGAATAACGCATGAAATTGAAAAAGCCTTAGAAGGGAAAAAAATATGTTCAAATGCTTTCCTCGACGTATCGCAAGAATTCGACAAGGTATGAAACTTGCCGGAAGCTTAAAATATTGGAAAATTATCTTGAAAGCAGACTCTTTCTTGTTAGGTGTAGTAGTGAATACTCGAGTTTCAAGCAAATTCGGGCTGGCGTACCCCAGGGAAGCGTCCTCGGTCCAACCCTGTTCCTGCTCTACACAAGAGACATACCTCTAGATGACGAGACAGTCGTGGCCACGTTTGGGGACGATACGGCCATCCTGGCAACAGGTGAATCAGTCGAGTCATCAACGAGAAACCTCCAACGAGCATTGGACAGAATTTGTGTCTGGACGAAGACTTGGCGAATCGCTCTTAACGAGAACAAGTCTACGCATGTGAATTTCACTTACAGAAGGTTTGACAATTTACCTCTGTTCATAAATTCTGCACAAATACCTTACGCAAATGAAGCGAAATATCTAGGGATGACACTGGACGCTAAACTAAGAAGGAAACCACGCGTAAAGAAGAAGCGTGACGAGCTCGAGATTAGGCTCAGGGAAATGTATTGGCTTATTGGAAAATCTTCGAAATTAAGCACATATAACAAATTGCTCTTGTACAGGCAGGATATACGGCAGGACATACGGGACATACGGTATACAACTTTGGGGTTGTACCAAGCCGAGCAACATGTCCATGCTGCAGACTTTCCAAAACAAGACACTAAGAGCAATTGTGAATGCTCCATGGTATATTAGGAATAGCGATATTCACAGAGATTTAGGAATAGCTCCCGTGGGCGAAGAAGTAACAAACCTCGCTCGAAAGCTAAATGCTCGCCTTCATGTTCATTGCAATAATGAAATGATCCGTACTCTAAACGAGACTCTTAACGATGTTAACAACGAGCGACGACTACAAAGAACAAGACCCTTCGATCTAGCGACGTAGGGTGAAGCCGCACGAATGAACGGCTTAGTAGGTGCATTCACTGGACAGCAACCTACCCAATGCGATAAACACTACGGAAGCGTAAACTACTTATTAAGTTAACCTAGTTATAGTCAAGAAGAATTATGAGAGAGGGAAAATTTACTACTATGAAGTGCGTTCTGGCAGTTTCATAGTGTCTCTCATACTTGGGTGGTTTTTTAGCACGTGGAAATCGGGCATAACCAATATCGGCTACTTCGGTATTATATATATACTCGCTATAGTGGGCGTATTGGTATCTTTGAAAGATTTTGGAGCTTTAGCCTCCGTCCACCCTAGTATTCAAAAAAAAAAAAGATTTGAATCGAAAACAAAAAAAAAAACATTTTCAATTACTACGATCTTTTTCAAAATTGATGTAAGTATAAAGTATTCATAAAAACAAGAAAAACGCAAGACGGTAACGGTAACAGTTAAAATTTTGAAATAATTAATTAACTTAGTCCGTCTTCTAAAGTTCGAAGAAAAACTGAACTCAAAAAAAAAAAAAACAAAACTAAAATAGTAAAAACTTCCGAGATTTGACTTGAAAACGTAACAGCATTTTCAAACAAAAATCTAAACCCATTCTAGCATCTGAACGGCAAAAAAAAAACCAAGTTTAAAATTAGTTTTAGTGTTAAATATTTTAGAGGCAAGGTGCCTGCGATAAAAAAAAACTTTGGAAAATGTTGTTTTCAACCTAAGTTCAACCATTTTCAAACTCTTCATTTCTCAAAAAATTTTAAATATTCTCAAAAAAAGTTAAGAAAAGAATTTTTTTTTCGTTAAATTTTGAGCTCTGACTATTTCCTCAGTTTGTCTTTCTACGACCTACCGTTCAGAAATTACTGCGCGATTGGCTTGACGGACGGCCGGACCGCTAAAAGCAGTATTTCATTACGAAACTTTCAAAAACGATGCGCCTAAGCCTCAACAAAAGCCGACGGACCGCTTTGTGTATAACTTCATGCTTGACGGTCTTACTTACTTACTTACTATAGGTGGCGCTATAGTAGAATTGGGCCTCAGCCAACAAGCTTCGCCAGCCAGCTCTGTTGCTAGCTAGCCATCTCCAGTTTCGCACGCGAAGTTTCTAAGCATAATTTAAGAACACAGTAAGAGAAACAGCATATTTTACCGTTTTCTCAAAAATCTGTTCAAACAGAATTTATGAAAAACAGCCAACGCTATCACCGTCCCGACTTCTGCCCTTTAGATCGCCTGTGTGAGTGTCGGACTGCCATGGATGAAATTGCTCAAATTAGTTAGTGTTCCCCGAAAACCCACACTATCGCTGGCCAAAATCCCCGCCTCATCCAAAGGCCTTTTCAGGACGGTAATGGGTGAATTCTAGAGCCTTCACTCACCTCTAGCTCATTTTTTTTGTTCATTGTTTTATTGTGTTGGTTTTCCATTTTCAATTTATTTCCAACGAATAAAGCCGTAAGAAAATGTCCACCCAGGCAGAAGCGCCACATCTAGGTTTGGCTATAACAGCTCTCAAGAAGCCTTACGTAGGTTGGTTTGACCCCACCAACGGTCTGCCACATGCCCCCCCCACTACTGGAAGAAGGCTTTGACAAGACTTATTCTTCACTTGTCACCCGACCGACGCCGGTTGATTCTCCACAACTAAAGCTCCCATACCACAGAGCGAAGTCCCCCCTATTTGGCAATTAAAAATTCTTTACGTGACTTGCGAGATAATTTTAGTCACTTGCCTTAATCTACGCTAAATTCCTGCTCCGGTGACTTGTTGAGGCCTTTTCTCACCACCAGCCACCGCAATCTACCGCTTCTCGTCTTACTCTGCAAAGACGGTGATTCGTCAGAAGCTAGCCAAAATGAAGGTTTAAAGTCGTGGAGGTCTTCCATTTTTCGTTTACTTATGCTAAGTTTCCACTTGTCGATTTGTAATTGACAAACGACGTTTTTTTAGGTTATATTGAGAAATTGGCAAGTAGAAATAGAGTGTCTTTGAATTGACATATGAATTGGCTTTCGCTTTGCCAATTGTGTCTTTGATTGACAAGGGGGAGAAATGTCAAAGTTTGTCAACAAATCGACAAGTGTGGAAACTTAGCATTAGGCAATGTTTTGGGTATTGTTACGTATTGTTTTCGACACTGACCGCTGAAGACTTATTCGCCTTACCTACAATTTACGTACGCCTTAAAAGAAAGAGAATTTAAAACAAATAATACTGGCATGACCATTTAAACTGATGATAATAATCACTGTGACATAAGCACCATCCTTTGGAAACTACTCATCCAATATTGCACTTTCTTTATCGAAGAAGTACAGATAACGCCGCCGACCTACAGGCCACACCAACTCGTGCCTTTTTAAACCATACCAAAGGATATGGGAAGAACATCCCTCATGACACATATACATATGTTGGCTAACTATTAAAGGATCGGGTAGCTGCTACTACCACAAGGAATAGAGTGCCACAATTTGTGAATTTCTGGTCAAAGCATCCTCGTTAATTTATTGTGGGTGAAGGTAAATTTTTTTTACTGAAAGTTTGAATTATGTAAACCCGAGTTCCTTGGTGACCAATCCATTTTAATTATGCCATAGCTTCTGGGAGGTATTGTTTTTTTAGAGATGACTGTGGTAGTTTGTTCCTGTGGGAACTGGGCTAATATTGTTTGTTTACCTGAATGGATATAAAGAGCAGTTGCCACCCATGGCTCCCTTAGGGTGTTTTTTTTTTTTTGTCACAAAAAACTAGTGCATCCTTTGTTGGTGAAGCTTTACACTCCACAGCGCTGAACTTGTATTCCGCAAACAATTGTTGATTCTCTTTAAAGTACACAGCTCCTCGGAAACTCTACCAATTCGTTTAAATTCGTTTGTGTTAAAATTAACAACAATGAAACAACCAATCCTGCTTTGATAGCCTCTAGTTTTAATGACTTTTTTACTGAGGTTGCTTCAAATACGCTTTCAAATGCAGGTTTTAAAGACGACAATTCGCGATGTGCCGAGCGCTGTCTGAATTATGAGAGTAACTTACAAAACAGCTTTAACATTGAACCCATTTCATCCTTCGAATTATACAAGCAGATTATGCTCCTGAATAATTCAAAGTCTTTTACTCGGGATAGTTACTCAAATGCATATATAAAAAACATAGCCTTCAACACGGTAGATGTCCTGGCACACATTTTCAATAAAAGCGTATACAGTGGTATATTTCCTGATAGTTTGAAAATTGCGGAAGTTCCAATTTTTAAAAAAGGCGACCGCAAAGATGGAAACAACTATAGACCCATTTCCCTTCTTCCAGTTTTCTCAAAAATTTTCGAAAAGGTAATCAAAAATCGGTTTGTTGCTTTTCTTGATAACCATTCCTTTTTAGCTCAAGTCAATTTGGGTTTAGAGCTGGTAAGTCAAAGGAAAACGCTCTTTTGAAATTTTGTGAGGAAATTTATGCTAGCTTGGACAAAAAGAAGGTATCTGCCGCACTGTTCATAGACATTATGAAAGCTTTTGACACAGTGGATCATTGTCTCTTAGTTTCTATACTAAGGAATGCTGGATTTCGCGGATTTATACTGGAATGGTTTTCCTCGTATCTACGTGACAGAAAGCAAGTTGTGAAGATAGGCCAACATTTTAGTAATTACCGGGATATTAACGCTGGGGTACCACAAGGATCCGTCCTGGGTCCCATACTTTTTCTTATATTCATTAACTCCATCCTTAGCCTACCACTTAAAGGTAAGAAAACCGGATTCGCTGATGATATTGCCTGCTCGTATTCAACTGTTTCTGTTTTAGATCTTCTTGCAGACGTCAATTATGACCTTGAGCTATTAAGACATTGGTTTAAAGTTCACAAGCTGGTCATTAGTGCTAAAACTAAAATTATGTACTTTAAGCTCCCGAAGTTTGACAGTTGCCCACCAATTTTATTGTTTCACAGTTGCGGCTGCCAACATATGCTTTTTAGTACTGAAGCCTGTCTAACTAGGTCAAGTAATTCAACTACTTGTGATACTGGCATAACTTGTTCGCAAAACTGTTTTTCAATAGAAATTGCTTCTACCTTTAAATACCTGGGTATTCTCCAATTTGATGAATTGGAACGCACACACCTTGTTATAGAAAAATTACCTGTTAAGAGCAACTCACATTCTTTATCATCTCAAGGGACTATGCTCCAAAAAACTACTTGAAACTGTTTATTACGCCCTAATACAATCAAAGTTGCAATATGGATTGGAATGCTGGGGTGGTACTTATAACTATAACCTGCACCCTTTGTTAAGGTCCCAGAAACATGCTCTCAGAATTTTATGGAATAAAAGGCGTCGAGAACTTTCTTTTCCGCTTTTCATCAAGTCAAAAATACTGCCCTTGAAACACCTTTACTTTTACAAAGTCCTAAAAATATTCTATCGTAGGTGTGGTAACCTACCAATTCAAGCCTCTCCTGTTTATGAACTAAGAAGTGTTGTAAGAAGGTTTGCTTTCATTCCACCCCATACGAATCATCAGTTTTTAAATTTCTATTCCTCGGTAGCACCTAGACTATTTAATAAGCTACCGCTTGTAACTCGGCATACTTCACAGTCCTTTTTATTCAATAAACAAGTCAAACAATGGCTCTTTAACTTTGATCATATTCAAATCAAAACCTTACTCAGAATTGATATTTAAATTTAGTCCACCGCGTTTGTACTCTCCTTTGTCAACTCACAACATCTCTCTTCTTTAATATTACTTAGTTTGTTCATTTACTCAAAATTCTACATTTTCCACTAGTTGACTAAGGGTTATTATCCTTAATCACTCTTGAATGTAAGGGCATACAACAATGTTTTATTTGTATTTTTATGAGAAACACTTAACTTTTATCTGTTTTCAAAAATTTCTTTAAACTATACAGATATTGTTTAATTAATTTTATAGATTAAAGGTTAGTTATAAGCTTTTGTACTGCATTGTTGCAATAAATAAAAACTGAATTGAATTGAGGTTTTTAGGGCAATTTTACCAACACTTGTTTTCTTTTATTGAAATTTTCAGCAGGACCCTGGATTTGTGCAATTTCAGCGTTATCATCATAACGTTGAAACAGGGCTCCCATTCAAAATTCATTACTAAATTCTCTGTATGAAAATTGTTATTCATATCGGCATCCTTTTGATAAAAATATTCCATTAAAATAATGAGTGCATCTATTGGCAAGACTACCTAAACCAGTTGCCTTGTGATAACCTCTGCATACCGATACATCAAGGTCTACACAGGATATTCGTTTGTAGAAATATTTTGAACCTTATCCTGATGCAGACACATTGTTTCCAGTAACTATACGCATATTTTGCCATTCATCCCAGCCAATGAACCTGGCCATTGTGTGTCAAATATTACACATCGAATATGGCAGTGCTTGGCATCTATGACAGGACCATATCGCCTCTAGCACACGTGACATTATCCTAGATCCGAATTCCGTAACATGATTTTGTAAAACATTTACTTATAACTTATCCTTCCATAGACGGCCCATATTATGGAATTTGAGAGAGAATTTCCTCTGTTACGAAAGCACATGCCAAACCATGTCAATATTGGTATAGATTTTTATTAAGCTCACAGAATTTAAGTGGAAGGATGACGTGAACGTTGACTTGACCTCTTATCAAAAGCAAGTGATTGTAGAAGTTTTACCTAAGAAAAAAAAAATCCATCCTAAGTGCCTGGTTGGTTTTAATAAAATAATATTAATTCATCATGACCTGAACTAATGGCCAATGGGTCAATGGTCAATGCCTCTTTAGCGATTTCTAACTGGATTTGGTTGTGGGAAGTGACCTCTGGGGTATCCATTATCAAGCAAGGCACTAAAGGAGATGTTTAAGAGTCATGTTGGTACAAATAGCGGAAATCATTCGTTCATGGATAGGATATTAAGGTCTAAGAGCTCGGATATGTGCAGAGGCAGATATTCTCCTTCCGATGAATCATTATATTTTTTTTTTTAATTTCTTTCTCAGGAAAGGCGAACCTATAACAATGAAAAGGGTGCCTGGAAATGTTTATAATATGTGTTAGGAAATATGGGTATATTCAGGTCGTGAATTAAAGAGTTTACTTGTTATGGAAAAGGACAAACTTTGAAATAGCTGAGTGCGAGATGTTTCGAGGTGCTTGTCTTGTAGATCGAACAAAAGAAGGTACATACATATATACATACATTTTTAAAAAGGCCGCTTATCCTCTACAATGTTGGCGGAGCGAGGTTTGCCAAATGGTCTTTCCATCGTTCTCGATCCTCCGCCACCAACTCAACCCTCGGAGAGGTTCTTTGGCTGATCCCACATTGCCTGATCTTGGACTACCAGGGGGGCGACGCGCTACTCGCTTCTCGGCTAGCATGACCTGTCTTGGAAGTCTGTCAGGGGCATGCGGACAACGTGTCCAAACCATCGAAAAATCGATCTTTTCTCTCGGAGAAGTAGCTGCTCAACATTAAGATTCCCACGAATACTGACGTTTCTCACTCTATCCCTTAGGCTTAGAGTAACACCAGCAACGCATCTCAGGAATCTCATTTCGACAGCTTGTACCCGCGATCTAATTCTTTCGGTAATTACCCAAATTTCATGACCATAGATGAGGGATCGAACGTACACTGAATTAAAAACTGACAACTTTACTTTTACTCCAAGCTCAGTTTTCCTGATGACCGGCCGATGCAGTTCCTTTACTATTGATCCTGCTTAGCCAATTATAGAGGACAACTCAGTATGACTCCTCCCATCTTTCGTAAAAAAGACCCCGAGATACTTAAACTTCTCCACCTGTTTTAATGGAACTCCATTTATGTGCGGGGTACACGACACAAGAGTTCGGGAAACAACCATCTGTAGGAAATTCTTCCCAAGTTCGGAACCGTGATCATAAGGAAGCTAATACACAGCACACTAAGGCTTAGACACAAACCGTAACCAAAGGAGAACTTTAGTTCGAATTATAGGAAATTTTCCTGTGTAAGTAAGAAAGGCGTGTCTAAGCTTGGTGCAGCCCACCTAGAAAAGAAACTTGGATGCAAGGTTTGAAGCGGCTTCATAATCTATTAGTGGGGTAAGACGAGTCTTTTAAGCGCACTACCAGCCTATATGAAAAAAAAATAGAGTACTGTTGAATGTTCCGAGAAACTTACTTTATCGGTACCAAAGACCAAGAGTTAAGCCGAACTTTCATGGTGTATAAATCGGACATCGGGTCGCACGGTCACTAAAATTCGGGTACTCAAGGCGAAACATAAGTATCGGACGCGCATGACTTAAGTCATATTAGTATAAAACTTCGTAATTAGTTACGCCTCTTCACCCACCCCGCCCATCAAAGCAGCGCCCCAGCTTAGCATCTCAGTGTGAGTCTATCAAGCCTCAGCAAAGCGAGACCTCGAAGAGAGGCTGTGTATTCAGCACACCGGAAAGCTGCTCATCAGTCGCCAAAGTCTCCCATTGCCACATATGGATCTGCTAAATTTAATTTTTTCTAAAGAAATATCGATTTATTCGTTCTCTTAAATGTATCGGTAATTTTTTCTGTAAGAGCCAAGTCCACCAGACTGCAGTAAATAGTCCTACCTCAATAAAATACATGGCAATCTGTAAATTTCCCGCATATTTTATATGAAAGTCGATATTTCCTTTAATCTCTCTTTCCTTACCTGACCGTTATTCTTCTAAGAATTAAGTTTTAAATCTTAAAATAAAATGAAATTAACTAAATACTAATCCAAAACCTAAAATGCGTGCCTAAAAAGTGTACGTAATATCATTACATGTGAAATTTTATATTTTTTTTTTGTGTTTGTGGTTCTATTTGGGACAGAACCGAGGAGAAACACTGTGCACAGGATTCGCTGAGGATTTTCAAGTAATTATTGTACCTTAAAACGACCGCATAGGTGAGTTTGTTATAAATAACTTTTAATGTTTCATATGTACAATTGTGTATAGTATTTTAATTAGCATAGATTCAAACCATATAACTGCTTTGATTCCACATTTATACTATGTATCCACCGGGCACTAATCCGAGATTAATATAAATCCTCTACAAATTACGCGATTAACCATACAAATTTAAATCCTCTCGGCAAGCGATTAAATATTAAACTTCTCATCTCAATCTCATTGATGCTTTCAACGAACCACGTTCAACCCTTTTCGAACACCTTTTTAGCAGTTTGAGAATCGAAAAAGACACTGAAACTGTCCCCGTATGACAATTCTGTCAAAATTGCGATTTCTATTGGATTGTACAGAACAGAAATATTTTTTCACTCCTGGAAAATGACATCGCCTCTCTCTTTCAAGAGCCAAAATTACAGGGAAAGAGTGCTCATGTAAAATTAATCCCATATTTGTCTGGTGGAAACACTTTGGGATTTATTGTTAATCGTCTCCCGCTAGTCCTCGAATTGTTGCCTGTGGAAACATAGTATTAGATTCAATAAAATCTCTTAAAACTTACGATAAGTTTGAAATATGAAAAAATATTTAACATTTTGCTTCATTTTTTTTTCTAAATAAGTTCTTTGAACCCATTTGGGGATTCTTTTTGGTTTCGATTTGTGATTAAGATTTTTTCGATCAGGTTTGCTGTATTTGTTCTTTTATTTTTTTTTTAGTACACTAAGCCTGAAATAGCACGTAACACCGTCCTTTATTTTAGTATCAAGGACCCCCCACCGACGAGCTAGGTTGAGCTAAATTCAAGCAGGTCTGCCGCTGCTTAGAATGAAGGACATCCCTTCCACATGTCTGCCTGGATGGGCTGAAGTATCCTATTGGCTTTAGCATAAAGAGATGCTTCTGTGAATTTTTTTCTCGTAGAGCATCTTATTTTTCCATCTACATCAACACCATAAAAAAAAAAGTAGAAACGTTACACATCACCTCCGATTTGTTCACGTTTACCTTTTATTCATCCCGGGCTGGCTGCCGTTGTCGATTTGTAGACTGATCATCTAAGCCCTCATTTTGGCTTAACGCTGCACCGGACTGCTCATAACCTCTTCGGGTTGAATGTCGGATTCCGAGCGGGACATTTCGACCACTAAGCGCTCGCATGCTGACACACCCCTCAGGCCTAGCTCCAAAGGGTGTCCTGGGTTACCAGGATCAGCACATATCCGAGGCTTCTCCTTTCTTCTCTTCATGGTGGGGGGGGGTGTCGCATTTTATTACTAGCTGCCAGGTTTCTACCCCGGTACCATCGTGTGTTAAAAAAATAATTTGTGATGTTCGCGTTTTGAGAGTAGCTGAGCTGGCAACTGATCACCACCTAGGGTTCCCACCCAGGCGAAATCCAAGACGGTTGACCTGCATACGATGGGAAAGGCTACAGGATGCTGAATCTGATTGCAGGGAGCGATTTGCACGGTACAGTTCGTAGAAGTTTGAACAAATTCCAACTGTAGAGGATGAATGGCAGCTGGTTTCATCGGCAGCCATTGCCTCTGCAAGAAATGTTTGTGGAGTGAAGCGGCTTGGTGTGGCGGCTGGTGGTGAGAAAAGAACTGCGGGGCCTAAGACTCCTGGAGTTCAAGAAGCCCTCAGAGAGAAGAAGAGAGCCTTTATTGTGTGGAATCAATGTATGAACTCAATTTCTTGAACGCGGTACACTGGGGCGCCAAGAACTTCCAATATGGTGGTCAGAACAGGCTTGGAAAAAGTTTGGCGAGATGTTGGAGCACGATTACAGATCTGCAAACAAGACATTTTGGCAGACTATTCGCCGACTCAGAGGAAGGAAGTTGAATATCGTTCAAGTGCTTAAATCCGAATACGGTACACTTCTTTGAAATGAGAACGACGTCTTACGCAGATGGAACGAGCACTTTTCGGAGCTGCTCAATCCCCAACAGGGCACTGAAGATAGCTGACGTGGTTAGGGCGGAGAATATCCCTTCAGTAGATGAAGTCACTGCCGCGATTAAATCGCTTCAAGTGGGTAAGTCTGCTGGAGTTGATGAATTCCGGCCAGAAAAGCTCAAGGCAATGGGTGAAGAAGGTGTTAAATGGCTAGCACGTGTCATTAAGGTGGCCTAGGAAAGCAGGAAAGCCCTTGACAAACAGGAGTTATAGCACCCATTTTCAAAAAAGGGGACAAGAGAGTTTGCTCTAACTATACTAACTATAGGGGTATATCTCTCTTAAGTCTTCCGGGAAAAGTATTCGCAAAGGTGTTGGAAGTGCGCTTCAGAGCTGTAATCGAGCCTTCGTTGCGGGAAGAGCAATGCGGCTTTCGACCTGGCAGAGGCACAATCGACCAGCTTTTTACTCTGAGGCCTACGCGTGTTTTGTAGACTTGGAAAAGGCCTATGACCGGGTACCTCAAGATAAACTCTGGAGAGTTTTGCAGGACTATGCACTGAGTGGCCCTTTCTAAAAGCCATTGAGTCTTTGTATGAGAACTGCAGAAGCTGTGTTCGAGTAAATGGCGTCAAATCTCAACCTTTTGATGTGTGCGTTGGACCTCGCCAGAGCTGTGTTCTATCGCCTCTCCATCGCCATAGCATATATCGACGGGATGGTGGACCGTCTTGATGAGGAATCTTTCGAAATGGTTTGCGTCAGGATAAGCCGTCTGCTTTTCGCAGACGACTTAGCTATCCGGGCATCCTCCGAGGAGGAAATTCAACGAGCATTGGATGGGTTTGCGGCCATATGTGGTGAAGAAGGGATGAGTGTAAACGTGAGCAAATCCCAAGTGATAGTTGATTCCCCAACTCCTGTGCAGTGTACCCTGCACATTAATGGAGTCCCATTGAAACAGGTAAAGAAGTTTAAGTATCTCAGAGTATTTTTCATGAAATATGGAAGGAGTTATACTGAGTTACCCTGTAGGATAAGCCCAGCTAGAGCAATAGAAAAAGAACTGCGTCAGCCAGTCATCAGGAAAGTTGAGCTTGGACTGAAAGCACAGATCTCAGTTTCAAATTCAGTGTTCGTCATGAAATTTGGGTACTGACCAAAAGAATCAGATCGCGATAAAAGCTGCCGAAATGAGATTTCTGAGATACGTTGCTGGTGTTACTGGGATAGAGTGAGAAACGTCAGTATTCGCAGGCACCCCGACAGACTTCCTAGGCAGGTTTTATTAGCAAAGATGCAAGCTCGTTGCCCGCCTGGTAGGCCAAGAAACAGGTGGTGGGATCAGGTAAAGAATATCTCCGAGACCCGTCTGGGGATCATGCCTGTATCTCTTGAGTTGGTGGCGGAAGATCGGGAACGATATGGAGGGACCATTTAGACGCCCTCGCTCCGTGACCCTTCTAAGGATAAGCAGTCACGGAAAATGATAATGATGACGGGCTGGCTGCCTTAACTTTTTTTATTTCGATTTAAAGGGCCAGGTATGTACTCCGACATTATCATTCACTGATATTCCGTATCTTGTTGCCGTTCTTGAATTTATGTTCGAGACTTTCAGTGTCCGTCGCTCATTGAGACAACTTTGCGTATATTATCTGCTCGCAATGTAAAACCTAGATTTAAGTAATCATGATCAAAAATATTTTAAGAAAGTAAAATACTTTTTTATTCCGTTCTTATTTACATAATTTCTTTGAAAACACCTGAGTTCAAGCTCAATACAGAAACGACATCACACTTTGTAAATCCCACAAGTATACCAACTAGTAATACAATACCTTCGTTTTACAGACTTATAAATTTCTTGACTTCAGTCGAATTTTAAGACCGTTGTCGGACTTTAATGTGAGCACGGCCGATAAGATTGGATCGTACTTATTTTGTGGTTGCTTCGGCTCATACCCATCCTTCGAATGGAGTCCATCTTCGGGGGGAAGAATCTCAAATTGTTGCACAATTTTCGAAACTATGCATTTCATTTCCATCATTGCAAATTTCTGTCCTAAAAACGATATTTATATCGGGGTCAAACACCAATGTTCCTTTACAAGTCCAACTCAATAATTACCTATACAATTCCTTGGGCCGGCACTAAATGGTACATATTCGAATTGGTTTGCCTTTACTCGCGTTTCTGGATTAAATCGTTCCGGATCGAATTTATAAGGATCTGGGAAATATTTCTCGTTATATCCCATGGCAACAATTAACAGATTTATTGTTGCTCCTGGAGGAACGATTGTTCCATCTGTGAGATTTAGAAAAATATTTTGTAAAAGCATTTTATCGTGGCGACCAGATTTCAAGGAATTGCTTACTTAGGTCGTATGGTGTCTCTGTGAAACGTCCAATTATCGGAACACTGGGATATAATCGTTGTGCCTCTTTAATCACCATGTCCAGGTACTTCATGTCTTGTATCTCACTGTAAGTTGGGCTACGATTAAAGTCTCCATTCAAAATATCCATTTGTTCCTTAAAAACTTTTTCCTGCGGACGAGTTATTAAAATGTCGCAATTAATACGACTTTCAGATGCAAACTTTAAATTCTTACTTGAACTGCTGGATGTCTTGAAAGCAAATAGACCGCAAACGCTATCCCAGAAGAGGTTGTATCATGACCCTGATGAGAGGAGTAGTATAACGCATTAAATAATGGTTACGAAACATAAAGTAGCTTAACTAGTTTACCTCAAACATAAACGTCGACACTTCTTCGTAAACTTCGTGTAGAGTGAGAGGATTTCCGCCAATGGAAGTCGTCAAAAGTGTGTCAAGGAACGCTTGCTTTGGCCGAACAAACTCCTTAGTTTCATCACTACCCTCAGAGTTTTTGCTTTTACTCTTCATGGCATCGCGGCGATTCGATATTATCTATGTGAAGAGAAAATTTGGTCAGGTAAAATAAAGGCGTTAAAAGAAGGATCATTAAATAAAGAAGCTATAAATCTACTTTTGAGAATCGAAGCTAAACAAAGCATAACACAGAAGTTTGGCAGCATTTACTCTAGTTAAAAACACCTTCTTCGAATTCACGAGTGTATAATTCATAGTTTTATAATTCATAGGATATGATAATAGGTACATATTTGAATTATTCAATAATGTCTGATTACCCGACAGTTTTTAAGACACTTACCAGTTAGACTCACCAGTTAGAGGCCGGCAAGTTGCCCCTAACCCACTCGACGCGGTTCTTAAAATACCGCACCGCGTTACGAGGACGGAAAACGATGCCGGCGCTGAACAAGTGGCTGAGCAAGTGGCTCCTACCCGGCTTTCCGTCTCTGTCTCTGACACTTCGTCAGACATAGAGGCAGAAGACTGCTTAAACATGGTTCTTTTGAGCAAAGGCAAACTTCTGGGTTCATGTTTGCAAGTCTCTGGTGGGCCCGGCCGTAGCAATAATGCTGCAGTAGGTTCAGATTAACCTCCAGCACTCCAAGACGGCCTCTTGCTGGAGGTTAATCTGAACCAACTGCAGCATTATTGCTATGCTCCACCCTCTCCATCTGGGTGAAGATCGAGAAGATTTGTCTTGATCCAAAAAATATGGGTTTTTGACAACATGGTTTGTGGACTCAAAACTCCTGATTACTCTGTATGAGACAGGTTAAGGTAAGCCTTGATCTCGCACACTAGTGAAAAGAAGTCTTAAAGTATTTTTACTCCCAAACTTCAGCGACCGAAACATCACCATGGCGAGACTAGAGACGGCCTAGCATACGCGCTGACAGTTGGGGAATACCCTTAAAAGTGCCATCAACTAAGCTGAACAACGCAACGCTGACCTCATTATTGGGTGCGACGCATATGCTCATCACTCAGTATGGGGCAGTTCCGACATCATCGATAGAGCGCTTTTTGTATATGTTTTGAAAACCTAACTTAATCTCTGCAATACGAGCAGCGGACCAACCTTCATTACCAGAAGTCGACAAGAGGTTTTCGATATCAATCTTGTCTCTGATTCCATCGCTGAATTAAATCCTCCTTGTGATACGAGTGAGCTTGATCAATATCTTCCTCCTATCCTCTTATTCTTCCAAAAGGCAAGGGAAAACTGCTTTGGTAGACATCAGATTTGTGTCTTCTCAGAAATGAATGTAGAAAGCTCTGCAACAAGCCAAGGCCGCTTGCACAGATATAGATTGGATTTCCTACAAACATCCTTTAAATCCTACAAAACAGAGTTGATGAAAGCCAAACGGCTACCTTGGCGACTCTTCCGTAGTCCCCTCAGCCAATCCAACGATGCCCGACTGCCTCAAAAAAGCTGATGGCTCCTGGACTTCCTCCATCTGCTTCTGGTCACCTTCCGGGTAGCTCCGAAGTTATTGATAGACCTCAACAGGTTTCTGACTCAATGACTCATATAACCAACAAAGACAATCTTATTACTAGGGAAAGACTGCTTGGGGCACTAAACAGCTTTGAACCGTACAAGTCGACAGAACCATACGGCTTATAATACCAGCCAAACTACACAAGACATCGAACATGACCCTCCCTGAACTGGAGATAATTCTGAAAAGTTACGTAGAGCTGTTCCACATCCTGCTGTTATGGAGAGAATTTAAAGCGATTTTCATACCCAAAGCTGGCATCAGTATTCCGACGTTACTCTGAAAGATTTCAGACCCATCATCTATCATCATTTCTCCTTTAAAAAACTCTAGAATGATCGACATCCATCTTCGTTCTAGCATTGACAAGAGGCTCCTGCCCACAGCTCAGCACGTATACTGCAAGGGCAGATCTATGGAAACCAGGTTTACACACGCTAAAACGATCCATTTAGCTTTCCCTTCACCACAAGGAGTACATAATATTAGCTTTCCTCGATAAAGAAGAGTCCATTCAGTAATGTCAGCACAACACATCTGCGATCTTGGCTGCACTGTCAGCTCTGAAGGGTGAGTTAATTAATCAGCTTTTGACGAGTACGATAATAAACTCAAAGCTAGGTGTGACTAATGCCAGAAGATTTGTCAGTAGAGGACCCTCGTAGGGTGGTGTCCTATCCCCCCTCCTTAGGAATCTTGCGGTGAGTGAACTGCTGGTTGCCCTGGAAAGAGAGGGCAGACATTGTCATTGACGTTTCCGGGAAGCACCTAAGTCCCTTAAAATAACTCCTGGCAAATTCTCTAAAGAAGTTGACACTATGGGCTGACAGCTGTGGTCCGGTTGTCAAAGCCCACAAAACTGAACTCGTCCTCTTCATCAGGTAATACAAAAACCCACATATCGAACCCTCCTCAATTAAGGGCACTAGTTTCATCTTCTATGATGAAGCTAAATATCTGAGTTTAATCTTAGGCAGCACGGTCATCCTGTTCCATCTGATTCCTCTTGACATCTTCAGCAGACAAACAGCTGCAATCACAGGTAATCGCCTCAAGGCAATTTTCATCAACCTTTAAGCAACCTGCATCAGTGGACCGATAGCGATAGAACACTCTGCCATTCAGAACGCTTTCAAGTTCCCTTCTAGAAACATAGACCTCACCATACCTCCCAAGTAACATTTTTGTTGCGGTAAGGTTCTCTACAATCTATTTCCCCTCACGCAAAATAGTTTGTATAAGGGCTTACAGAAGCCTATTTGGCGCACTTACCGAAACTGTTAAAGCCTAACAGACTTGTTTTAAGTTTCCTGTTAGGCTTTACCGAAACCGTTGTTTGTATAAAGTTTCTGTTAGGTCTTATCGAGGCTGTCACTTGCATTAAGGTTTTCTGTTGCAAGCTTTACCGAGGCTATTACTTGTTAACAGTTTTCTAACAGGCTTGTATTGTACACGCCGGAGGTCTGGGTTCGAACCCTACCATCGTCACCCCACCGAACGTCACCTTGAAAAACTTTTCAAAGTGCCGTTCGGATTCAGCAAAAAAATGTAGGTCCCCTTGTATGTGAAGAAATTAACGCACACAGTGTACACGAGCTGTTGCGCCACTCTATTTATTTATTTATTTAACAGGCTTGTATTAAGCTTCCTGTTAGGCTTGACCGAAATTGTTACTTGTGTAAGACTTCCTATTGCAGACCTTAGGGCTATTACTTGCATATGGCTTCTTCTTGCAAGCTTTATAGAGGCTGCAGGCCTTATACAGGCTATTACTTCTAAAAGGCTTCCTTGCAGGCCTTATAGGGGCTATTACTTCTATAAGGCTTCCTGTTGCAGGCCTTATAGAGGCTATTACATCTTTAGGACTTCCTGTTGCAGATCTTATGACTTCCTGCTGCAGACCTTATAGAAGCTTCTACTTGCATAAGGCTTCCTGTTGCAGGCCTTATAGAAGCTATTACTTCTATAAAGCTTCCTGTTGCAGGCTTTATAGCTCAGCTACAGTTTGACATGAACTTCCAGACAATCATCCCCCTAAGTCCTCTTGGTAAAATGGTGCTCCTCTAGAATGTGAACCGATGGATCAAAGACAAATGATGGGCTAAGTGCGAGTGTGTTCTCAAAAAGACTTAATCTTAGGCTCTCTTCCCGACTTCCACATCATTTTAGTGTTTTTCAAGCTAAAATTTTGGCGATAAAGAAAGACTTTTCCTGGCTTAAGGATAACGTTATATCTTCCAAGGAAAAACGAATCTTTTGTGACAGTCAGGCGGCCATCAAGTGCCTGGAATCAGTCTCTATAAAGTAGCCCTCTCTAAAGTAGCCCTCGACTGCCGTTCATCTCTAAAGGAGATGTTGGAGCAGTTTAACATTAACCAATCTTCGTACTTCTCTCTCAATCTTGCCTGAAAAAGACTCCTTCGGCATTCCAATCATTACATGCAAGCTTTTGCTTAAACTGAATGCGATAGAAAGACCAAATCTCAGATGGATGGTTGGTAGCACCTTTCTAGTGTATAGAAACAGATATGGCCAACGCTAGATCTTAAACGCTCCAGAAGCTCGATCGCTCTTAATTGATTGCACATGAGTGCTTAAATCGGTGTCATAACAGGACACTCTCTTGTAGGTAGACATGCAACAAGGCTTGGTGTCTATACCAACAACGTCCGCAGGAGCTGGATCGATGAGGAGGAAGAAAAGACCTCTCTCCACATACTCTGTACATGCCCCGCTCTTTTTAAAAACCGAAATCTTCACCTGGGAGCTTCTTTTATAATCTTAGCGATCTTAGTCCAACCGACCCGAAACTTCTCCCACGCTTCATTAATAGCCTCAAAATGGTTCAACGATTAGGAGGGATCTCTAGATCCATGTGTGGTAATACAATGGGCTTATGTAGGTCTAAGTTTTTCCGTTTTTTTGCACCCGACTGCCACTTCAACCTAACCTAACCTAACCTAGTGCTCACGGATCTAACCAATTGAGTCAGATTCGAACTTGGATGGAGTTATATGATGGAGCAGCAGAACTCTTTTTGCTCGTGAGCAGTTCGATTCTTATGCCCAATTTTACAATGCAAATTTAAAAGCCGTTTAACGACATTCAAAGTTTGAACTGACGTTCAAAGCAAAAATGTACTTTTTGTGCTAGTTTTAACCTAAGCGAGAGCTTATAAAACAGTTTCACTTGATATAGTTTGAACTACCGTTTAACGTTCTAACTGACGTTTGAAACGACGTTTGATGAAAGCGAGAATGAACACGAAGATATGCAAACATAAAAAAAAGACGAGATCAGTGGTGGGTGGAAACAAGTTTAGCCGCAGAAATTAGTTTCTTTAGGAAATAGAACCAAAAAGTTTCTGGTCGAAAGTTCATTTTTTCTTTGTTCAAAGTCTCTCTCACTAAATTACTAGAAAATCATAATATCAAGTTATATTGTATAATTTATGCCTTATGCTTACCTCCATTGTGAATTTCTCCAACGTATCCAAAGCGTTCTTATATAGCCTGTACTCTGGTGCAAACTTGAACAAGAACTCGTTCCTTTTAAGTGGACTAAATGATCTCATTTGAACCGAATAACACATGCTAGAATAATGCAAAAGATAAAAGTGGTTCATTTTAGGGTTTCCCACATAATCGAAAGTACGTATCCTACTTACTATTGAAATGCTTTTACAATATCCGAATCGTTTTCGTCCATTGCATTGATACTAACACCCATAGCAGTTTCTTTAAATACATATAATAAAAGTCAAGCGTTCACAATGAGTTTCTTTGCCGATTGCTGCATCCTTACCGGAAATAACGTCCAGTGTACCATAGCACACAAGAGCCTGAATATCTACGATTTCGCCGCCTTTTGACTTCTCTCTGAGTTTTTCCACAAACTTCTTGGAATTCACCGACATCACATCAAGGAAGTCGACAAGAATTTTAAAATGAAACGAAGGAGTTATCATCTTACGATGACTATGCCAGCGTTGACCGAAGCTGGTCAGAAGTCCTTGGCCCAGCCATGGATGTAGCAGGTTGTATATATTGGATTTCTTAAGAATTTGCGTGCTTGTAAGGATATTCTGCCGGACGGAGAAAGACGAGTTATTTATTGTGGTAGTGTGGGTATTTTAAAGCGGTCTCTATGCAGCTTACCTCAACGTCCTTTGGATCGGAGATCACAATATTTGCCTCCAAACCAATCCATATTCGGAATTTATCCTTATCGTACTCTCGCCACCATTTAAGTAAATTTTGAAGGATATCTGCAACGAGAAAACAGAAGTCAATTATTGTCATTTTGTGGTGCATTTATGTAAAACAAAATCATTGAAAAGGCTCAAAGTTTTTCGAATTGCTTAAATGCTGTATGCTTTGTCAACAAAAAGAAAATCTTTTAACACAAGACCTTAACAAGTGGGAAAGTGCAAAAGTGCGTATGCAAAAGTTTCAGTCCATCTACGACGGATTGCAAAATACCCGACCATGCCAAAAAAAACTGCCACGCCTCCAAAAAGTGGGCGGGATACAAAAATATAGCTGTTGAATGCTTCATACTAGTTGGTTGCATACATTTCGGTTTAAAACTCCGCCTTTTTAATTTAAAAAATCATATTTTTTAACGCCACGCCCACAAAAGTGAGCAGAGGCACATAGTACTTGCACATAAAAGTTAGAAAATTATAATATCTACAACTTTTGTCTTAAAATTTTTAGTAAAATTTTATATATATTATTGAAAAACAGCCATTTTAAACTAAAATCCCTTAAAAAAGTGGGCTTGGTCAATGAAAAGGCTAAAAAAATTTGGCCACTTCAAAGACAATTACAAGGCAATGCTACATACCAAAAATTAATACGCTAGCGCTATTCTAACATAGCTAAAATTTAGAAAAAGTATTTTGTAAAATTAGAGATGGTCGCAGATACGGGGCTGTAGTGGGCGTGTCTGTGGGCGGATTTGGCCAACCCACAAAATTTCAGCTCTGTACCTTAAAATTTAAGGCCCAAAAGTTGTTTACATACTTACATACGGACGGACGGACGGACGGACGAACGGCCATGGCTTAATCTCTTCTCCTGTCGGTTCCATTCATATCTCTAAAAGGTCTTAGGGGTCTACGGTGATTATTTCACTGCGTTACAAACTATACATCAAACTTAATATACCCTGGGTCGGGTATAATTATTTCATGGTTGCTCGCACTCCATTTCGCTTCTCCCTTTTCGCTTCAGGGTGTACTCCGCGAACCTGCGATTTTTATAGAACTGGGCGCTAAAGCTCAGTTTCTTTTTCGCGTTTTTGCCCGCCGCAGAGCAAACCTGCAGATTCCGCAGCCGCTGGGGCAGGTTTTTTTGCAGCAGGTTGGATATCGGTGGCGGCCTCCAAAGCAGAAGACGCCGAGTCCGTATCCGTAAGGGAGATGGAGGCATCATCGTCGATGCTCACCCTGTAGAACTGTTTCCCCACCTTCTTTGTGTCACATCCTGTCCTTTGTCGAGAAATACTTGTCGTCGTCGTTGTAGCCGTAGTGTCCGTTTGGGTAGGGTGAGGGCAAGCCTAAGTAGTTTTTTCGTTTGAGCTAATGTTTAAAAAGTTCATATTTGGTCCAACGAGTAGGTCTGTAAGGAATACTTCCATCCACAACAGAGCCGGTTTTGTTAGGATAAGGCTCTCATGCGACAAGCCTTGCCAAGGGCACTTGAAGGTGCTCGCTCGTGACTGACTTAGCCCTCAGCCTTGCAACCTCTTGCACGGTTTGCTGTATGCTCACACCGCCACTGGTATCAGGCTTGGCAGAGCTTAGTTCGCCTCACCTCTCAGCTGACTGAAGCCGGTTGAGGCGATGGAATTTAAGCCTCCGCACCGGCGTCATTGAAAATGATGCACCCGACAAGGTGTCTGCGGGCGTTAAGGGCGAGCCTAAAAAACACAATTTTTCCCTAAAAAAAACACCCCTTTAAGCAGGCAGAGCTTAAAACCTTGTGTAGCAAAAGAGTTTAAAATTTTAATTTCTTCAGTATTAAACTATTTTTTGATATAAGTGAATTTTCAGAGAAATCAAGTTTCTAAAGATATATAACACGGTAAAAGCGGGCGTGGTCGATAGTCTGGGCGTTCCAATTTTTGTCCAATTAAAGACCAAAGTTTCAATACACTGGAATTTGAGTTCCTTCGTTTTGTGTAGCTTTGTCAAAAGGTATTTCGAATTCAAATGTGAATTAGAGGTTGTTTTGCATTGAAGCCAGTAGTGGGCGTGGCCTTCGGCGGACTTAATTTTCACACTTTGTCTGTGCAACAGAAGAACCAAGTGGTGTCTCAAGTTTCAGCTCTGTAGCTTGATCTTGGAGGTGTAAAACTTTCACCCATACAGACGGATAGACGAACGGTGTACACGGCGTAATCAAGTCACTTGTCGGTCTGTTTTATATCTTTAAAAGGTCTTGGGGATCTACTGTACTATTTGGACAAATCATTTGGAAAAATTCTTACGTGCCAGATGTTGCTCAAAATTTTAGGGCATTCAAAAACTCATTCAAAAACTAATGAGTTGTGACTCGAAACCATAAAAGCAGTTTCAAAATGTTTCTTTTATACGATTCAAGTACATTAACAGCAATAACAAACTTGTTTAAAATTATGTAAGTATACAACGTTCATGAACCAAGATAACTGCTTTAAAAAACCAGTGAGCAAGTGCTAGAGTGTGTACTCTAGCACTAATTTTAAAACTAAGTGTTTTCTATATAACATATTAAGTAAAAATTTTGCGATTTAAAACAAAAATATTGGATAAAATGTATTTGAAAAATTACCCTTTAAATCGATGCCACACGCCTACTAGGGGAGGTAAAGCGATTCAATTTTTTATTTTTCACTATATGTAACAATAAATAGAAGATAATAAATTTCAGGCCTTTAAGACGTCTTACAGCTTTACAATTGCACCGATTGTGGGCGTGTTTGTGGGCGGATTGAAAACATTTTTACCTGTACTACTTCGGATAAGAATGAACTTATTCACCAAATTTCAGCTTTCTAGCTTAAAATATTAAGGCCTAAAAACGTGCGACATACAGACAGACAGACGAACGGATGGACATGGTTTGTTCGATTCAGATATCGGTCTCGATACATGCGCTCAAAGTCTTCGGGGTCTACCATTATTACTTCACCATGTTACAAACTTAGTTATACCCCCCATCCTATGGGATGGGCTATAAAAATATATATTTTATTCCTTATAAGGTTTTTTAATTTATTTTTTAAAAGGGGTGTGCCATGTAAAGCTTCCTTAACTTAAAACAAAATTAGCATAGAATAGAATTATTCAAGTTTGCGGCTTAAATGTACGCAAAAATATAAATTTTTCGCTTAAACTCAATAATTTGGTAAAATCCACCCATAAAAAAGGCGTGGCCAGAATCTTTGTGTGAACAGAACGTAGATGGAGTCCGGTGTACCTTACGTTCTAAATTTAATTTCTTATTCTTCCCTTAGTTATAGGCTAAAAGCAGTCAACATCCATGTATTTATGGAAAATTAGAGGCTTTTCTTGAATTCTGCCTCTAAATGTGGTCTCAGCCTTAAAATTTGTACTAAAATTATGGAGAACCAAGTATTTGCCAAACATTTCGATCCGGAATAAAAATATTGAATAAATTGCATTTGAATGATTATTTTTTTTTTCACGATCGATGCCACTCCCGCTAGGAGCGATATTGGCTCCAATTCTTTATAAAAAAAAAAAACTTTCAAAGTGGAACGAGGGCAGAAATTTTCTTACCATGTTTCAGGCTGGTTTTCAGTCAGGTTTCTCGACGTAAGATGTGAACCACTAACAAGTGTTGCCAGGAAATTAATAATTGATAAAAAGGAAAATTATGCGCTTGCTTTGTGGACTTCAAGGCTGCGTTTGACAAAGTTAATAGGCAAGATTTGATATATATATATAATGTTGATGCTAGGTATCTCCCGGAAATTCTTTATGATGTACTCGATCTTTCTGGCGTCATCTAGTGCTTCAGTATGGGATGGAGCCGAATTTTCGGACTGCTTTGAAACGACGACTGGTGTTCCTCAAGGTTACATTTTCAGTCCTATTATTTTTGCTCTATTTTCTGACGAAGTTTTTGAGGTTCTTCCAGGAAACTTTTTGCCGATATTTAAGTAAAATTTCTGCTCTACGCTGACTATTTCGTATTATTGTCTGACAACCCTTGTATCTTGCAGCTGCGACTCGACAGACTACTTTCGTTATGCAAAAAGTAAGGCTTACAGGTGCAATGCAAGCAAAACTAAAATGATGATTTTTGAATCACGACGGAGGAAACCTTCCTGAAGAAATCTGGTCTTTTGAGAATATAATCTTGGTGTTTTGATTAACTTAAGCACGCTAAACATCAATGTAATAAAGACAATGAAGCTCTGAGGTTGATATGCCCCAAGTTCTTTGCGAATGAAGAAATTAATTTAGGGTCAAAATACCGTGTTGTTAATGTGAAACTGTGAATGTATGTACGAGCTATTGTGTCCAGGTTTTCGGTCTTTTATTCTGCGAAGATTTGGAATCATCGGATTGTCAAATTCAACGCTTAATTATGCCATCTATGTGGAGTCGCGTACCACGCTATATAAATCTGACATCCAATTCTGAGTACTTAACAAAAAAGATCAAATGTAGTGCTAGAACTCTTGACAGGTATTTCAAGCTTAGACCTTTCAAGACTGAAATCAACTTGCTCAATCTTATGAAGTTGAGATATCGCTAATCGAGTCTAATGTTGCTGATTGTCAAGGTCTCTTTGCTGATCTTATTGCAAAATATTATGAAAAGATCCAGCATTTATCTAGGGCAACATCAACATTTTTAAGGAATACATATAGAAACTTAAAGCATCTTTTGTCTTTAGAAACAAACTACCTTAGCAACCTTTTTTCAAGTTAATACAAAAGCTAAATTTTTAGATCGCGTGGTGTTGAACTCCTCAATATCGAAAAAAAAAACTTTTTAAAATTTATTCCTCGTCGTGCGGACCTGCCACAAATTTGTGACTTGTAACAGAAGAGAATATTGCAGGAAATTCGTCACCTTTATTTCTACATCGACTATCACGCGCATCATCCTTCAGAAAATTCGGCTGCATTAAGCACTCCAAAAACGGAGAAATATAACTTGACTCTATGCAAGTAACCCCAGTCTCAGTAAAATTAAGTCACATAGATTACAACATCGCGACGAGCTATTTTTCTCCGCTGTATCGGCTGGCAGACGAAGATCTTGCTCAGCTCTTTGATTCACTTGGGTCAAACTTTATCATCGGTGGGGACTTTAACGCAAAAAATAATTTTTGGGGCTCACGGTGCAATTCAACAAGAGGCAGAGCCCTCTTTAAAGCAAGTACAAAACGCGGCGTGGTCTTCTTATCGACGGGAAAGCCAACATATTGGCCAACCGACAGAAATAAAATACCTGATCTCGTCGACTTCTTTATCGCCTAGGGGGTACCTCGTTACCTTACGAACGTAGAAGAACACTTTGATGTCTGTTCGGATCACTCGGCAGTTCTTTTGAAAATCGGCGGAAGCCTAGCGAAAAAGAAAAGAGCGCCTAGATTTACTTACAAAAAAACCGACGGCTTTAGAAAATACTGCAAAGAAAACATAGCTTTAAATGTACCGCTCAAAACGCCACTTGAAATAGAAGACGAATTAGATAAGAGCGCTGCGTGGAATAACACTGCGTTTCGGATGTCCGAATTTTGGAACAGCGGAACAATATATCCGCGAGAAATAGAAGAGCTAATATGCGAAAAGAGGAGAGCGCGCAAGAGATGGCAACGTTCGCGAGCACCCCCGGATAAGACCATCTTGAACCACCTTTCTAACAAACTGAAGCACAAACTTCAAGATTTTAAAAGTCGCGAGACTACTGCTTACCTCGAAAGTTTGACTGACGATAAAGGTTCGAACTACTCTCTTTGGAAAGCAGTCAAGTCCATTAAGAAGCCTATAGTACATTCTGCGCCACTAAGAAAAGCCAACGGCGAATGGGCAAGAGAAGACAAAGAAAAAACATGGAAGAAACATTCAAACCGTTTGACGGGGAACCGTTGGTCGAGGAGCTCAATCCCTTTGCGGTACAAGATAATTATAGAATAAAAACCGTGTCATTGGCTGAACTTCGTCAAACGATAAATAATCTGAAAAACAACACAGCCGCCCCTGGCTGCGACTTAATTACTAGCGAAATTCTAAAGAAGCTACCGAAAAAAGCTTTGGTCAAGCTACTCTATATCATTAACGCTTCCATGAGAATTTTATACGTTCCAAGGCAATGGAAAATGGCCGAGGTCATAATGGTTCCGAAACCAGGAAAATTTCCAAACGACAAAAAGTCATACAGACCTATTACGCTACTGCCGATAATATCTAAGGTATTCGAGAAACTGTTGTTTAAAAGGTTGCAACCAATTATTGAAGAAAGGCGATTGATTTCGGATCACCAATTCGGATTTAGAAAACAGCATTCAACAATCGACCAGGTCTAGCGAATAACAAACGAAATCGAAAAAGCTCTGGAAGCGAAAAAGATATATACTAGCGCTTTCCTCGACGTATCGCAAGCCTTCGACAAGGTATGGCACGAAGGCCTGAAGTACAAGTTAAGGCTTAGCTGACCAGAAAAACTCTATAGAATCTTAGAGTCTTACCTGAAAGACAGAATCTTTCGCGTAAGGTACGAAAATGAGTACTCGGAATTCAAAGAGATAAATACCGGTGTCCCGCAGAGAGACGTTCTCGGGCCAATATTATTTTTGCTTTATACAAGAGACATACCCCACGATGAGGGAACAATTTTAGCTACGTTCGCTGACGACACTGCTATTCTCGCTATTGATACGACAGTTGAATTATCAACAGGGGAAGTTCAGCGCGCTTTAGACAAAATATGCGACTGGACGAAGAGCTGGCGAGTCGTCCTTAACGAGACTAAGTCAACGCATGTTAACTTTACTTTTAAAAAGATAAACAACAAACCTTTATTCATTAACTCGGTACAAATCCCGTACTCAAATGAAGCGAAATCTCTAGGAATGACTCTAGACGCAAAACTTAAATGGAAGCCGCACGTTAAAAAGAAACGCGACGAGCTCGAAAGCAGGTTTAGAGAAATGAATTGGCTTATCGGAAGATTTTCGAAACTAAGCATATATAACAAACTGCTTTTGTATAAGCAAGTGCTAAAACCATCTTGGACGTACGGTATACAACTCTGGGGTTGTACTAAACCAAGCAATATATCTATTTTAGAAACTTTTCAAAATAAGACACTCAGAGCAATCGTTAATGCTCCATGGTACATAAGAAATAGCGATCTACACCGAGATCTAGGAATCGCAACCGTGTCTGACGAGGTAACAAACTTTGCTCGCAAACTTAGTACTCGTCTTCGCGGACACTGCAACAATGAAATTATCCGAACTTTGGATCAGACAAATCTTACGCGCCGACTACAACGAATGAGACCGTTAGATCTAGGAGAATAAGATGATACCGCATAAATTGACGGTATTGTAGGTGCCTTCGTTGGAAGGCAGCCTGCCACACGCGATTACTTCAGAAGCTTGAACTACTTGTTAAGGAAACTTAGTCGTAGTCTAACGGAAAATGGGAGGTTTTTTAGTGAGTAAGAATCTCACACTACTATGAGCACGCGCGGCTGGTCCTCGTAGTGCCTATGAAGGTTTTTCCTACCCACGGCAAAAAAAAAATTCATTTCGAAAAGATTTTTCTTTCTCAAAACCGCCTTTAGGAAATATTAAACGGAGCAATAATGGGGTGGTTAACACTATTAAAATCGCCAACATGCCTTTGGGAGATAAAATGGAGTTCTGCTGACCACCCGCGTTGATTGAAAAGCATTCCGATTATTCACCATCAACAATGTCTATTGTTACCATCCAACGGTATAACAGCTCATCGTCAAGCTACTATATTATGTTATAATCTTTTGCCATATCTTATCAACTAATCTCACTCTTGTATCAAATCTCAATCAAAATAATCTATTTATTTTTAGTTTTTAAGCAACACAGTAGTTGAAAAATACTTTTAAATAGAAATACTATACTGTTTCCGCATCTGATGTGGTCATACGTCTGGCAACGGCCAATTTAACCTGTTTATAAATAATTATGGAAAGCCAAAAATCTAAAATATAAACGTGTCTGCTATGTTAATCAAAACGCGAACTTTAATCTTAATGTTTGTTATCGAAATGACTTTGCAATATTTTCAAGTTGATTGTTTATTAAAAACGCATTTGAGCCATTCGTTTTTTATCTTCCATACGGTGGCCAAATTATATACAAATTAATTAAATAGTATACGCACGGTTGGTATGTATAATAGCACGAACTTGCCTACGAACTAGACTACTCGACTTTAAATGTATACACTGCGACGTCATAGTGGCAAGGTCGCACTATACTGGGCTCTCATATTTGGTCACGCAACTTAATCGGTATCGGTGTGTGAACAAAACTGCTTTTGCACGCACTGACCATTATAGCAAACCATTTTTGATTTTAAAAACACAACGCACCTTATGCGGTAAACGTGAGCTCGTTATGCCGTTTGAATTAAACCAACCTAAAACGACTCTATAGTCTATCTTCTACATGAAATAAATAGCAAAATAATGTTTTGTGCTTTCGCAGACTTAAATAAACAAAATAAACATTTTTACTATAAATATAGAAACTAGAATATTAATTTTTATTTTAACAAAACTTCACTTTTGACAAGTTTCTCTTTTCCAAAATGTACCTATTTAGGTAATATGGTAACATTGTATACGGAATAAGGTAGTATAATAAAAAAATTCTTCTTATTAGTAATATTAATATATAAAACCAGTGAGTAAGTGCTACAGTGTGTACGCGGAAGTAACAGTCCGTTAAATGGACCGTTGAATACTATCCCACATTGTAAAATGCTGATGGCATTGTTATTTTTTGACATTTATAAGTAATTCAAGCTTCGAAAAGGGGCTTGTTTCAATCGCCCCTAATTACAAGCTATCAATTATAGGATATTTCCACAGATATTTCCAAGTTACGATTAAATGTACGTAAAAATGCAATTTTTTGGTTCAAATTCAATATTTTTGAAAAATCGACCTCTAAAAGTGGGCGTGGCTAAAAACTTTATATGAACGAAATCTAGACCGAGGTCTCGTTTACCTAACCTGCTACTTTTTTTGCTTCATGCTTTCCTAAAATAGGCTCAAGGCGAGTCGAAATTACGTTTTTTCTGGAAAATTTCAGGTTTTTCTTCAATTCTGCCTCCAAATGTGGGCGTGGCCAAAAGTCTTGTATGAACAAAATGTGAAACTAAACGTTTTCTACGAAAAAGTGTAGAACTAAAAATTAAGCAAAATTTTTTCAATTTCGAGCAAAAATATTGAGTAAACTGCATTAGAAAATTCACCCCTAAAATAGATGCCACGCCCACTGGAGGAGATTTACCAATTCAAATCTTCTTTTTTGTGTCTAATATTCATTAGGAGATGCTAAATATCAAATCTAAGCCTTTTAGAACGTCTTACAATTTTGAAATCTCTGGAGGTAGTTGCACATTTAGACCGATTGCGGGCGTGTCTGTGGGCGGATTTCAAAAATGTTTGCACTCGTACTGCTTTGCATGACGTGAAAATTTTGCGTAGGAATATTAAGCACTCTAGCTCAAAATTTAAGGCTTAGAAACATGTGACATTTTCGATTCAGAATTCGAGCTCGATCATATGCCCTTAAGGTCCATTATTATTTCGCCGTGTTAAAAACTATGTGACAAACTTAATATACCTCCTATCCTATGGGATGGGGTATGAATTCTGGCACTCTTTCAGGGTAGTAAAAATGTAAGATTTTTCTTTAAGCCCAGTTCACACAACAATCTACCACAATCTTGTTCGGTTATTCTACACAATCTTGACAATGATTCATTGCTTTTAAGTGTGTTCAAATGTTACTTTTAATGTCATGGCTAATTTTAATTTTGTAAGTTTTGACTCATGACAAAATTGCTACCAAGTGAATAATAAATTGTCTGCCCTTTTCATGACAATAAATGCCAACAAATAATTGGCACTCTCAACTTATACCAGACTTATTGCTCGTATTTATGGCAAAAGTATATATTATGACTGGCTTGTTTCAGCTGTTATTAAATGCATAGGGCGTCAGTAACGTGTGTAGATATTACATGCTACATCTTCTCATGTGTGGAAGATCAAATTTGGTTGGCAGGTTAAGATATTGAACCAGTGGGTAAGTGCAACAGTGTACCTACGTGGACCTAGTGACCAGTTTGTAAAATGAACCATTTCGAGTACCCCATCCTATCCCACATTTTAAATTGCTGAATTTATTATTTTTTTTTTACGTTTTGTGGTTGGGACAAACGTTATGAATATTTACTAAAGTAGTAATTTATAATTTTTTTTAGTCATTTTTTTTTTAAAGTCATTCGGCACTTTAATTGACTAATTTTGAATTTTGGCATCAATATGTCCAAATTAGGCTTAAATGCACGCAAAAATTTAAAATTGAATTTCTTAATTTGAACCAAACGTAATTTTTTGGGTCAAATTAATTTTCTTTGTAAAAAAGAAATGAACCCTAAAAGAGGACGTGGCCAAAAACTTTGTATGAACGGGATCTAGAATATAGCGGGGTTTAGTTTGTGTGCCAATTTGTATTTCTTGTATTTTTCTAAATTCGTCCTAAGTCCAGTCGATATCCACATTTTCCTGGAAAATTCCAGAATTTTATTAAATTCTGCCTCCTAAATTTGGGACATTGCCCAAGACCTTGTATGAAAAAAATGCAAAACAAAA
This sequence comes from Neoascia interrupta, assembly GCA_947623515.1. Taxonomy (NCBI): domain Eukaryota; kingdom Metazoa; phylum Arthropoda; class Insecta; order Diptera; family Syrphidae; genus Neoascia; species Neoascia interrupta. Next base: position 179,238,725 of record OX392462.1, read on the forward strand.
TATTTTCTAAAAATTTGGCACGAAAATACTGAGTAAAATTCTTTTGAACAAGTAAGTAAGTGTAAGGGTTTTTATCTATAATGAACTTTTAAATACTCGACCCTCTATACCCTGTTATTCCACGTGTAATAGGGTCTCCACGTGGCAACGCCTTGTCGTGAGCGTCATCTTCAATGACGCCGGTGTGGGGGCTGATACGAAGATTCAACCGACTTCGGTCGGCTGATGAGTAACGAACTAAGTTTTGCCGAACCTGATTCCGTGAAACCGTGCTGCAGGATGCAAGTTTGGGGGACAAATCAACCGCGTACGAGCTAGGCTTGCCAAGGCATGGCAGCTCTGCCTGGGTCGACCTTTTATTTCCGGTCTTACTCGTGTGAACCAAATTTAAAATTTAAAATGCAAAAACAAAAAAAAAATCATTAAAACAAGCCCTGTCCAGGAAAGATGGACTCTCGGATTCATCCATCTCTCTCCTGGTAGGGGCTTTGGATAAAACAGGGCTTTATGCTCGATAGTGAGTTCGAAAGAACACTCACTAAGGATAGCGATATCACTGGTGAGCAGGCTGGAACTCTTGCCGGTGATTTAAAGGGCAGCTCACAGGCCGAAGAGATTACTAAGGCAGCTGGATCATCCACAGTCGAAGCTAACTCCGAAGCTGAAAACGAGGGAATCGCTTCAGTGATGACTGGCGTGCACACAGCTGACCCGTACGCTGTGCCTGCTGCTTTAATCACAGAGGCGGAGGGCAGTAATCTGGCCGAGGGGACTGCTAAGACAGCTAGAACATCCGCAGTCGAAGCCTTCCCCGAGTTAGAGAAATGCTTCGGTGAAGGTCAATGTAGAATCAGCTGGCGTGACCGCTGTTCCTACCACATCCAACACTGTTGTTAAGGGTGTGAGGAACGCTCACCAGAGGAACAAGCTCCTGCTTCGCAACGCCCACCGTAAGATAGCGAAGTATGTGAGTATTGACCCCGGCAAGCTAAGTGGTTGTGATAAAGCTGCCTAAGAGAAAGGCAAAGGCTACCTTGGCCAATCCACCGCTTCCTCAAAAGGCGGTTGACAGGGATAATGCTGCTGCAAAGACAGGAGTGGTGGCCTTCCAGTGTTGCCACTGGTCGTCTGACAATCGACCAGTCCAAAAACATTGAGGAGAAGTTCCAGGACGCCCTGTGGAAGGAATTATCCACCGCAGGAAACGAGGAGCTTCAAATCGATGGTGCTGGTTGGGGGAGCGGCCGCAAGGTTGTAGCTTGTGGAAACAAGCTTTAAGTGGACTTCTTTCGCCACTTCACTTTGGAGGTGAAGCGTGGAAGGACACACCAAGCTCAGGTGCACAACGGTAGCTGAGCTAGAAAGCTACACTCTACCGTCGGTATGGGTATGCGTATGGGTTCCGTGTCCTTAAAGTACCCAGAGAAACTATTGGGGCCCCTCCACGTACAGAATCGGGAGCTAAAAGCCAGGGATTAGGCGACAGCACGCACAACATTTTTAAAAGATAAAAAAACCTGCTGGCAATAGTGCGCTACGGCTCACTAACTTAAGCTACGAACTTCACAACATTGTCAGCATTAGCCTCGAGGTTCCTTATATTGCATACAGATAGAATTTGTTGGGGTTGATGAAGAAAGTTTGAAAATCCGTTTGAAAAACAGGCGCTGTACCATTTCAATATCTCCAAACTGCTCAAATCCGAAAACCTGGTTACCTACTACAGCAGACGGAGGTTATAGCGGTAGGGTCGAAAAAATTGAATTTTGAAGAGAAATCTAAAAACCTATTGCTGAAAAACTTCTTCCATATAAGATTAATCGCCGTCTTTGCAACATTTTTCCTTCTTGCAGTCTTGCGTCGGCATTGTGTGAGATAAGAAAACCGGGTACTTAAACTCTTTTGAAACTTCGATAGGGTTATCGCCCAATGACCAGTGCTCAACCAGTGCGATTTTCAAAAATGAGTATTTTCGATTTAGAGACAATAATCTCAAGTGCCCACAGGTCACAAAACGCCTGAGCTTATTGATCTGCAGCTGTAGTGAAATTGGATTGTCACCTAATACAACAAGATCATCGGTGAAGATAAGGACTTTAGGTAGAAAGTCCCAGACGTCATAAAAAAAATAGTGAAAATTATAGGGCCAAGATCACAACCTTGGGGAACACCTGTAAGGGTGCTAAAAAAAAAGTCGGGCAAGCAACTGCCATTCCACACAGCTGCCGAGGTATCTGTAAGAAGCATTCAATAAATTCGCAAGAACTTCGTTTACAAGCCAAATGTTGAAAGTTTTTATAGCAATAAGCTTCTGTTAATCGAATCAAAAGCTGCTTTAAAGCGAATTTTTTTTTTTTTTTTCTTCAATATACACGTGTGCCACAGAAGTAAGCACATAAATTTTGTCAATTATTGTTGAGAGCTCAGAATGAAAACCTGTTTCAAAATGCTTAGAAGGTTCTTATTCTTAATCCAGCCTACTAGCCTACTGTTGATAATACTTGTGAAAACTTTTCTCAGGATTTCCGTTTTTATAAAATGATTTGCAATGGCTTCTGATTAAAGTGACTTCAGAAAAAAATTAGGAACAGTGCCTTCCCCTAAAAGTTTTTTGAAAAATTGCATTAGCAAATTTATAAGCTCAGGTGATGAGTTCTTGTAGAACTTCACAGGGATCCCGTCAAGTCCTGCTGATTTAATATGTTTTAAACATTTTAGCATAGTTTGGAGCTCAGGAATTGAATCAAGCTGATCTTACTCAGGAATTAACACACGCGGTTCGATTCGACAATGGAAGACTACAGTAACAGATCTGGGTAGGAGGAGGTGTTGGAAGTTAGCCACAAGGGCATCCACCTCCCAATCAGCTTAACTTCATGCAAAATAGCTTAGAATCCTTACATGCATTCGGGTTTGATGCAATTTCAGTAAGATGGATTTTCCTTTTATACACACAACAATATTTTAAACTCCTTATTTGCCAAAACATAAAGTGATCTAAAGAAGAGACTTTTTGTCTTACGGTAAAGATTATATGCCAAAAGCCACCCATCATGCAGTTTCTTGCATTCGTGATCAAACCATTTTTCCAAGAAAAGAAAATGAAAGAATTAACGAGCTCTCCGAACTGTGAAAAGTATCAGCAAACTGAAAGAACTTACTTAATCAGTTAAAAAGAGCCGCCTGTGAATATTTATTTTGGAAGTTCAGTAAAATATAACCCTGTAAAGCCGTAAAGACCCTTGTGTTCAAATTAAGTTTCTCAGTTCTCCAAATATAAATGCCAGGGCCATTTCGCCGCTAAAATAATTCAGGCATGTGATAGCGAAATTAAAAAAAAAAAAACATTTTGTTATCTAAAAAGCATGAGTTGACATTTTTGTCTGGCAAAAATACAATCAATTTCTTATATTTAAACTGGTTGGCTTTTTAAGGTACATAAAAAAGATTACAAGCCCGCTGCTGAAAAAAATATGTCTCCATTTTTAGACACACCATTTTACGAATATAGCTTGTAATCACTCCGTCTTAGTTCTAAATGATAAAGGAATCCAGAATCGACCTACATTCCGTTGCCCCATCTGTGAACATCACAAGCGGATCATCATGTACCTACCAAGAGCGAAAGGGCTATCTTTAGTGCAGATCATTACCTTGCTCTTGATGGAGGGGAAAACAATCGTAGACCCTTATTCTGATGTCTCGTATTTATTCTAAATCTTTCCCGCACGATCTTAAAACTTTATTCACGTTCCACAGTTAAACGGTGAATAAGCGAAGATCTCAGAGATCTTATTTTGGTTTTTGCTTTGGGCACTGGATTCGGGTAATTACTAGGTTCACACTTTGAATAGAATTTACTCATTCAAGGATCATTCGTTTTTGTTTGGCGATCACGTCCATATTAATCGACAACACAATCCACAAACTCAGAACTTTGCGACAAGCAAGAACAACACAATCAATATTAATTTTTTTGGTAATTACCATGAGGATTTTTTCCAACTAAATGTGCATTGCCCACAAGAGGCAGTGCCGGCGGTCCAGGAATTTTATTTATCTCTTTCTGGAATTTGCCATATGTAGACCAGTAATACACTAATGAAAGACCAATTATGACCACCGCAATAAAAAGCGTAAACATTGTTTTCTTTTCTTTTTTTTTCCCCGAGATAGTTTTTTTTAGTGACCACAAAAACTAAAATCTCGCAACCGCAGCGAGCACTCTCACTCTCCGCTGTAGAATTTTCAAACTGAATAAAAGTTGAGCATAAACAAAATTAATATAGCTCAATGCTTAAAGCTGTTGATAGCAGCTCGTGCTGGAGTAGTGGTGCGGTCACATAATCACTTGTACGAATTTCGTACAGTCATTGTGACTGTCATAAAATAAAATAAAATAAAAGAGTGAAACCGATTCGGTTTTGATACGGGTACACTGTAGCGTAAATTAGATTTGTTAATGCGAAGAAGGCAAATTGTAGTTGTTCGTAATTGTTGCGCGACAAAACTAAGAAAAAAAGAAATTTTTCGTTGCCATCAAAATCTACTCAAATTTACTTTCGTCGTTCATTATACCCGTCCCGTACATAAATTTTAATGAAGAGTGTAATAATTACCTTAGAACCCTTAGAAGATATGATCGAGACCGACAGGTGAATCGTTTAAGCCATGTCCGTCCGTCCGTCTGTCTGTATAAGTGAAGTGTTTAGGTCTTTAAAATTAAGCCAGGACACTCAAATTTGAGCGTATCTTGGTTTTTATTTTGTACCAACAGTGAAAATTGGCTCAATCCGTCAACGGCCATGCCCACTACTGACATTAATGTAAGACAACCTTAATTTCACACTTTCTTTCAAAATACCTTTTGGTCAAGTTAGACATTGCGAAGGAACTCAAAGTTTGGAATAGAGCAATAATGACCCAAAACCTTTAAGAAGGCGAAAATTGGACCGCCCACAATATCGAATGATCGCCCAGATTTCTCAGAATGTTCACTGCAAATCGCAAAAAAATTATATGACAAATATTAAAGATTTTTACAAAGTTTTGAGCCCATTTTTAGGGAGCATTTTTACGAAAAACTGCATTTTTCTGAAATATATTTTAATTTTAACGCATTTTGTTATGATTCTAACGAAATAGCAGTTGATTGTTTTTAATTTTTAGCCCAGCTGTACTTTTGGGGGCGTGGCCTACACAAAAAATAAATATATGAATTCAGGACAAAAAAACTTTAAGATCTGGTTTTACAGGGTATATAGGGTCGGGTATATAAAAGTTTGTCAGAGTCGAACTCTTGCGCTTACTCACTTGTTTTCTTTCGCATTTAAGAACATTGTCTATGTCTGATTTTTCCGTATATTTATATAGTTTTTTAACTTGTTTCTGCATTGTTTTTTATAAATTATTTATTATTATTATAATTCTAAAATTACTTAAAATTTTTTTGATTTAAAGTAATAGTCTTACTTAATTACTTACTTAAGGTGGCGCTACAGTCCGAGGTGGACCTGGGCCTCAGCCAACAAGCTTCTTCAGCCAGCTCTGTCTCTAGCTAGACGTCTCCAGTTTCGCACGCGAAGTTGGCTGAGGTCCCCTTCCACTTGCGTGCGCCACCTGAGTCTCGGTGCTCCTCTACCTTTTTATTTCCGGGCCGGGGCGTTGGTGTCCATCCGCTCTAGATGACCCAGCCATTGTAGACGTTGTGTTTTGACTCTTTTGGCTAGGTCGGTATCGCTTTACAGCCCGTACAGTTCAATCCACTCTCTGTCTATGCAGACGGGACCGTAAATCGTCCGAAGAATTTTCCTCTCGAAGCAGCCTAAAGTGTTTTCATCCGCATTTGACATGGTCCATCCTTCTGCACCGTAAAGCAGGACTGGGATGATGAGGGTCTTATACATGGACACTTTAGTTGCTCGAGAGAGGGCTTTGCTACTCAATTGCCTTTTTAGCCCAAAGAAACAGCGATTGCCAAGAGTTATCCTTCGTTTGATTTCAGCGCTGGTGTCATTGTCTGAATTGATAGCGGAACCCAGATAGACAAAGTCCCTAACTACCTCAAAGTTATAGCTGTCGATGGTGATGTTTTGTCCATGACGTCGGTGTTGAGTGTCTTTTCTTGATGACAGCATATACTTGGCTTTGCCCTCATTGACTGCTTAACCTAATAGTCTTACTACTACTCAGAATCTATTTTTGAATACCGTTATACCTTAGAAATGGCACTCTTTTCAACATTTCTGGGCACAAGCTTTTTAGTTATCGGTTATAAATGGTGGTTTTTGAATTTGCTTTTCCAGACATTTTTAAGTTAAAAATTCAATTTTTGAAAGATCTTAAAAATTTAAGAAATTCTTTCATTTATGTATTATATGAAGCCAAATTTCATTATAATCGGTTTTCCGTTAAGATGAAAATTAATAATTATACCCCATCCCATAGGATAGGAGGTATAGTAAGTTTGTCACATAGTTTGTAACACGGTGAAATAATAATGGTAGACCCCCAAGACCTTAAGGGCATATGATCGAGACCGAATTCTGAATCGAATGAGCCATGTCCGTCCGTCCGTCCGTCTGTATTTCACAAGCAGTACAAGTGTAAAAATTTGAAAATTCGCCTAAAGACACGCCCACAATCGGTCTAAATGTGCAACTACCGCCAGAATTCTCAAAACTGTAAGACGTTCTAAAAGGCTGAAATTTAACATTTAGCATTTTCAAATTTCAAATGCACTTTACTCAATATTTTGCTCAAAATTAAAAAAAAATTGCTTAATATTTTGTGTAGAAAACGCTTAGTTCTACATTTTGTTCATACAAGACTTTGGGCCACGCCCATATTTGGAGGCAGAATAGAATAAAAACCTAAAATTTGCCTGAAAAACTTAATTTCGACTAGCCTTGAGCCTAATTTAGGAAAGCATGAAACAAAAAAAGTAGCAGGTTAGGTAGACGAGACTTCAGTCCAGATTTTGTTTACATAAAGTTTTAGCCACGCCCCCTTTTAAGGGTCGATATTTCAAAAATATTGAATTTGGACCAAAAAATTGCATTTTTACGTACATTTAAGTGTAACCTGGATATATGTGTGGTTTCTCATTAGGGGCGGTTGGACCACGCCCCTTTTCGAAGTTTGCATTACTTATAAAATGTCAAAAAATAACTATGTTATCAGCATTTTACAATGTGGGATAGGATGGGGTATTCAACGGTCCGTTTTAGGGAATGTAACTTCTGCGTACACACTGTAGCACTTACTCACTGGTTTTTGAAATGTTTTTGAAGTTTTCGGACTATATCGGAGATAGTGATGGGGACAAAATTTTTTTTTTTTTGAAAATATGTAAGAACCAAGTTTTAAAAAAGTTGAATTAAAACTAAATTTTACCTTTTGCTTAAGCTGCGGTTGTTATACACGTTTGCTCAATATCGCCTTTTTCAGTGAAGGTACGAAAAAATTATAGACCAAACAATTTTCCAATGTTTACGTAACTGAAACATATTTTTTTATACCCGACCCAGAAAAACATCATTTTTTTATACCCGACCCAGGGTATATTAAGTTTGATGTATAGTTTGTAACGCAGTAAAATATTACGGCGCAGGGTCATAAGTCCATGGGCCAAAAGTGCATAATGGACTTGTGACCATCTTCATGGGTGTGACCCACTTCTTGTGACTCAGTCACAATGGATCTTTTGGCCCATGGACTTATGACCCTTCGCCGAAATAATCACCGTAGACCCGTAACAACTTTTAGAGATATGAATGGGACCGACAGGAGAATCGATTAAGCCATGTGCGTTCGTCCGTCCATCCGTATGTTAAGAAATTTAAGGCCTTAAATTTTAAGGTAGAGAGCTGAAATTTGGTGGTTTGGCTGGAAGTCCAGTCCTTCAGAGTCCTTCGAAGTTTGAAAACTATGTGAATCCGCCCACAGACACGCCCACTACAGGCCTGTATGTGCGACCATCTCTAATTTCCAAATTTTAGGTATGTTACAATGGAGCTAGCGTATTCATTTTTGGTATGTAACATAACCTTGTGATTGTCTTTGAAGTAGCCAAAAAAGTTTGGCCTTTTCCACTTTTTTAAGGGATTTTAGCTTAAAATTACTGTTTTTCAATAAATACATATGAATTTGACTAAAAATTATGTGACAAAAGTTGTCATGTATATGTAGTATGTGCCTCCGCCATTCATTTTGTGGGCGCGGCATTAAGAAAAAGTGTTTTTTTAGTTGAAAAGGTGGAATTTGGGCCGAAATGTATGCAACCACCTAGTACAAAGCATTCAACAGTTAAATTTTTATATCCCGCCCACTTTTTGGAGGCCGCTGTTGCACTGGCTTAATGCTCGGATTAGTTTGTTGTTAAAAACCGTATGCTCATATGTTTTTTACTTTTTGAACAACATTTCGGAAAAATCTTAATAATTGTAGCAATCTCTTGACACGTATTATACAGGGTGTTTCCAAATTCGATGCAAATATTTTGACACAAGATTCTTGGGTATATTTGAAGAATAAAATTGTTCTACAGTATGGGCCTATCTCAAATTTTGTTACCACTTATTGGGAATTTAAGAAAACACCGACTTTGAGGTACCTTGACCCATACTAACACAAATATCTCCGCTAACACTTACAACAGGTACTTTATTTAGGACTTAAATTTTAGAAGAAATAGTACTTCTCTTAACTGCAATAAAATAAAATTGATAGCTTTTTCAACTTTCGAGATATTTGCTTTTAAGTGGGATCCTTTTTCCCTGCCCATGACATTTTTTTGACTTTCAAGACACATTTCTGCAAAAAATGCGTAATAAACATATCGGTAATTTTTTTTTTCTAGTGCACCTAACAATACTTAATAAAAATTGCTAGGACAAGTTACCCGAAAAACCCACAGATTTTATGATACTTGGAAAATTCCATAGCAGGTAAAATTATGAAAAACTCGATTCATAGTGTTCAATTCCTATTATTCTGAATAAAAATGTTTGTGTTTGGTTTATGTTTTTTTTTATTTCATTAAGTTAACTTTACAATCAAATAAGGTGTTCAAAGTGTCCTCCTCCATTTTGTATGCATGCTAGAGCCCGTTTTTGGATTGCGCTGTCAACGTTTATTGAGGATAACTCCTGCCTCACTTGTGACGAGGCTTGGAGAATGCGATCTTCTAAATCATTTAGAGTTGATATTTCTGTAGAATAAACAAGTTCTTTCATTCTCCCCCATACAAAAAAAAATCCATAATTGTAAGGTCTGGAGATCTTGCAGGCCTGTGAACTGGTCCATTTCTTCCTATTCAACGACCAGCGTACTTTTCATCCAGCCAATTCTTAACCTCGCGACCAAAGTGGGCTGGGGCTCCATCCTGTTGAAAATATGACGAAGCTCGTTGAGTTACCGGAACATCCTCCAGTAGATCTGTTAAATCATTGCGCAAAAATTCCAGATAGTTTGCAGAATTCAGTGTGGGAGGCAGTTTGAAGGGACCGATTAAGTTGTTTCCAATAACACCTGCCCACAAATTGACGCTAAATCTGTGTTGAAATGATGACTCTCTCCTTGTGTGTGGGTTTTCCGCAGCCCATGTGTGTAGATTGTGAAAATTTGTAATCCCATCTCTAGTAAATTGAGATTCGTCCGTCCATAGGATTCTGCTTATAAAACCGTTGTCATCCAAGTTCCGCTCTAACAACCAGTTGCAAAACTCAAGTCTCGGCTCCAAATCACTCGGAAGCAGTTCCTGCACAGGTGTATGGTGGTAAGGATACAAGTTTTCCGTATGCAGGAGACGAACAATTTTATGTGTTGAAACATTAAATCGCAAGGATAAGCGCCTGATGCTGATTGATGGATCATTTGCAACCGCTTCCAGTATTCTTTCATCAACTGCAATTCTTCCTGGTGAAGCTCCTGCGTTAGGTCGTCTTGTTGAAACAGATCCCGTTTCCCGAAGTCTTCGAAACGAATTTGTAAATACGCGGGGATTAGGTAATCTTCGGTTAGGATAAAGCTGATGGTATCTTTGTTGTGCTCTAATAGAACTTCCGTTGCACATGCCATAAACGTAGATAATATCGGCGTATTCTTCGTTTGTAAAAGATGCCATTTCAAGTAGGGTTTCTTAACAACTGTTGTGTCACCTCGGCTTCAAAAATGACTTTGATGGATTTAGTTTTGTTTTCTAACCTTTTATACAATTTACATTAGGTAAATTTTCCAACTAGGCGACCAACCTCAAACTTAATCCTTTTTGGGATTTAACAGAAAAATGATAGGGAAATTACCTTTTTATCAGGTAGTCTAATAAAAATGCATGCTCTAAAACCTGCGTAAATTATTAATACATAGTCAAAAAATCGTTCTTGTTGTCAATCGCCGTTATAAAAGTAGATAACAAATCATATTTCCACCTTATACCTGTCGCGGCTTCGTGAAAAGAGTTTTTCATAATATTACCTGCTATGGAATTTCCCAAGTATCATAAAATCTGTGGGTTTTTCGGGTAACTCGTCTTAGCAATTTTTATTAAGTATTGTTAGGTGCACTAGAAAAAAAAAATTCCCGATATGTTTAATGCGCATTTTTCGCAGAAATGTGTATTGAAAGTCAAAAAAATGTCATGGGCAGGGAAAAAGGATCCGACTTAAAAGCAAATATCTCGAAAGTTAAAAAAGTCATTAATTTTATTTTAATGCAGTTAAAAGAAGTACTATTTCTTCTAAAATTTAAGTCCTAAATGAAGTACCTGTTGTAAGTGTTAGCGGAGATATTTGTGTTAGTATGGGTCAAGGTACCTCAAAGTAGGTGTTTTCTTAAATTCCCAATAAGTGGTATCAAAATTTGAGATAGGCCCATACTGTAGAACAATTTTTTTCTTCAAATATACCCAAGAATCTTGTGTCAAAATATTTGCATCGAATTTGGAAACACCCTGTATAGCAAACCAAATTTTATTACAATCGGTATCACTGTTATCTGAATAACCAAAATATTTTGTAAAACGGTTTTTGAAGTGTTTTTGTAGGTTTTTTAATTTTTTTTTTTTTTTGTCCCGTCGGACGGAGAGTAGAGGAGGAGATATATCATCAGAAGGGCTAGTCAGAAGAGGGCTAGTCAGAAGAGTTAAAATACATTGACTGCCATGGCTGTGTTATCTAGGCTCGACAATTTTTCTAGTCCATCCCGCAGGGTACGGTGCAGCAGAGAAGCATCGAGATTCTGGTGGCGCACGTGGAAGGGGAGTTCCGCCAAAGTCGCGTGCAAAGCTGGAGATGGTTCTCTGGAGACAGCGGCGAGCTTATTGGCTAAGTCCCAGGTCCACACTGGATTGTATTACCACCAGCTCTAAAAGTTTTGTATTTTTGAAGCTAACTCTCAGAGTCTGCTGATTATTCGAAGTTCGCTTTAGTTTTCCCGAAATTTTCAAATATTTCTTGATATGGCGAGATAGTCGGATAAGATTTTTTTAATGATTTTTTTTTTTTGTTCGAAAAAAAGTCGAAACCGCAGTTTTCAAAGTACTTTATCAAAATTTGATTTTAGTTTTTGGGCTATGACGGCTTTATATGTTTGCTCAACATCGGCTAATTGAATCAATCAACTTATAACTCATAACTTATAAGAAAATGTATGGCATTGTACAAGCACGAAAGTAAATTAGTCCCATTGAGTGATCTACGCCTTCAATTCCAGGTGCACAATCAGACAGCGCAGAACTAGCAGCTGACAGCTGCGATGTTATTAAGAAGCAAGCGAAACAAATAAGATAAGCCTGAATTTTTTATATTTTTGACAAGTGATCATTAGAAACTTTTTACTTCCTTTGGGATGGTGTAAAATTTTGTACCTCAGTACCTCAATTTCATGATATTTTCAACTTTAAGGCAACAGATTTATTAGATAATTGCCATCAATTCTGGCTCGTTTTAACATTTTTCCGCTTTGACCAAAAACACACCCACCATTCTCAACGTAATGGCATCTTTTAAGCTTAAGTCGTACAATGAAAAAAATTTTTTGATGATATTGCGATGGCATTGACGTTACGATCGGGGGAAAAAAATTACCAGTCAAAGTTCTTTTCCAGTTCTGTCCTGCCGTTCTTTTTGGAGCTGGTGCTGGATCTCTGAGTTTATGATTGACGGAAAATCTGACGAGCCTAGAGGCGATAAGACGTTGTGTATTTTTTAGGAGGTGAGGAACAAATCGAGACTGTTGGTAACCTGGATATCTAAAATGTGCTCGAAAGGTACATCCTACAATGAGTGAAAGTTTTCTGGTTTTAGAATAAGTTACCGCAAGCTTGCAATGTATAGGGTACAACGCAGCTCTCGAATTTTTCTTCAAGTTTATTTATTATGTGGCGTTTCCAGTTCCCTATGCCCTGTGAACTGTGCTATAAGCCAAGACAGACTTATCTGTCGGTCGCTAGCCCCCACGGATAGGTTTGTTTATAAAAGGCGTACGTACTATAAAGTGCCTTATCTGATTCAAACCGATAATGGTAAAAAGTACATATCTGGCAACTCCAAAGTAACAAATCGTTATCTAAGCGATAAAATCTTAAATGTTATCTGTTTAAAGTGCTTTCTCAATTTAATCAGTCTCTGCACTCATTTTAATTAAAGACATTAGTGCTCAATCATGTAGCTTGACTCTGGACTCATAAACTAATTTTAATTCAATTACTTGCACTTTTCAAGGCCTTAACAAACTGAGAGTGTAATCTGCATAGTGATAATATTTCACATTTCATTTCTTAACTTAACATTTTTAATAGGTATAGAAGTCAAGGACAATATAACCTATATCGTATTTATTTCTTGTTAAGCTTAACTTAACCACCCTTTGAGTTTAACAAGAGTATAATTCTCGATATCATAGCAAGCTTTGTAAAATCGTTTCGAGAATTTTGAATACAATTCCGTTGTGCTGATCTAAAGAGCAAATTGGTCAAGCGGATTGCCTTTAACTCGTGTTTATGAAGATCTGGGAAGTTCTTCTGATTTCATCCCATTACAGATTAATTGCAGTGTCCTTCGAGATAAAACTACCCTCTAGTCGTATCGAAAGGTTCAGCCATATCGTGTGTAAGGACATTTTCGTCAACTACTTACTTCAATCGTTTTCTCGTTCTGTAAAACGCCCAACCTTTGGCACACTATAGGACAAAAACGTAACGACTCTTTAATAACAATTTTCCCGCTACACATTGCATCTCCTGAAAATTTCCATAACTTGGCAGACATGTACGTTTCCCATTAAAAGTTTCCATAAATTTGAAAAATTTCTTCCTAATAGACAAACACAGTGCAGATGTCATGAAAACGAGCAGCACTTGCGGAAAGCACTACAATACCTGCACGTCAGGATGACTGGACTGGACAGCAGGTAGAGTGTAAAGGTTCTCGCTGATGCTGTTGTATACCTGAAAACGTGTACCTGCAAACGGAAATAACTTCCTGTTAAAGTCCTTTAAAGCATCCGCTTGACGAAAACAATAGCCTGGCCAGCATACCGCGACCAACATGTTAATACCTCTTCGTAAAATATTTGCAGTGTCAGGAGCTCGTCCTCGATAGACGTTGAAAGGTGGCTATCCTGGAATGCCAGTTTATAACAAGAATAAAATACTGTCGTCATCTTTTAGGGAACTTAAGTTTTCATCGTTACTTTTAATCCTTGCAGCACGGTGTTTTTAGAATCTAAATCGAAGAACGTCTGTTAAACATTGGTGATTGATCGTTGATAACTGAGAATGGTACAAGTTGGATACTAAAATTATATGTCGATACTGGTGAAATCGAACTTATACTCAGAGCTACGAATTTTGAGGCCTTCGTTCTCTTTCGAATGGGAGACTACAATACTTTCACAGAAACCAAACCAAAGTCGGTCTTATTCTCTTATTGTACGAGATACAGCACTTCAGAAGAAATTGCAGAATTCTGCTATGAACTTGTACTAGACTAACTTTATTTAGGGTTTTGGTACTGGCACGGTTTGAATCAAAGATCTTTGATTGATTTTTTAGTGGTACCATCGTGTTTTTAAACTAGTGTTCCAATCCGCTAACGCGACACATTGGATACCCTATCCCAATTGATCCCCCTGCATGTTTTAAGTGCATTTTTTATGTCGAAAATTCCGGTTTTAATTTAACCACGCCCCCAAAAGTGGAAGTGGGCGTGGGGAGAATTTTTCCAATAAGTTGATGATACCTTTAAAGAATTACGTGAAGATATAATGCAAGATTTTTTTGATTACAGGCAAACGCATTGCACATAAAACAATATCGTTGGTTAAACTGTAGATGAAAGGCAACCACGCCCACATGGGGGCGTTTTTCAGTTTTTTTGCAATGTCAATCTCAATATCCTTAAGCAATAATACTGCATACAAAATTTGAGCTTCCTACGACAATTTCCATTTCAATGATAAATAGTAAAGTAGGCGTGTCAGTGGGCGGATTTTGAAAATTTTTAACACTCATACTGCTTCGGGACAGAAAGCCCAGATATGATGCCAGGATTATGGCTCAAAATTTAAGGCCTAAAAACTACCGACAGACAGACGGGCGGATGGACGGACATGTCTCTTTCGACTAAAAATTCGGTCTCGATCATATGCCCTTAAGATCTTCGGTGTCTACGGTGATTATTTGTCTATGTAGCAAACTATGAACCAAACTTTATATACTTCCTATCTTGTGGGATGGGGTATAAAAATTATTTGTGATGTTCGCGTTTTGAAAGGTGTTGAACTGTCAACTGATCACCACCTAGTGTTGTGAGCATCGCGCTTTAGCGACAGTATTCCTTTGCCATCCAGTCGAAATCCAAGATACCCGCATACGGAGGGAAAGGTTACACGGTACGATTTGTACGGTACGTTTCGGAGAAGTTTGAATAAATTCCTACCGACCTTTTAAAAGTATTTGAAGAATGGCAGCTGTTTTCATCAGCCTCTGCAAGAAATGTTTGTGAAGTGAAGCGGCTTGGTGTGGCGGCTGGTGGTGAGAAAATAACTGCGTGGCTTAAGACTCCTGGAGCTCAAGAAGCCATCAGAGAGAAGAAGAGAGCCTTTATTGTGTGGAATCAATGCAATGTAGGAACTCTACTTCTCAGGCCCTATACACTGAGGCGCGAAGAACTTCAACTATGGCGGTCAGAGCAGCCAAAGAACAGGCTTGGAAAAAGTTCGGCGAGAGGTTGGAGCACGATTACAGATCTGCAAACAAGACATTTTCGCAGACTATTCGCCGACTCAGAGGAAGGAAGATAGATATCGTTCAAGGGGTTAAATTGAACGATATTCATCTTCGAGCGAGCACTTTTTGGAGCTGCTCAATCTCCAACAGGGCACTGAAGATGGCAATCCCATCGCCGACGACATTAGGGCGGAGAATGGTCCTTCAGTAGATAAAGTAACTGCCGCGATTAAATGGCTTAAAGTTGGTAAGTCTGCTGGAGTTAATGAAATCTGGCCAGAAATGCTCAAGGCAATGGTTGAAGAAGGTGTTAAGTGCCTAACACATGTCATTAAGGTGGCCAGGAAAGCCCTTAACGATGGCAAGCAGGAGTTTTAACACCCATTAGCAAAAATAGTGACAAGAGAGATTGCTCTAACTATAATCGTAAGTATATCTCTCGTAAGTCTTCCGGAAAATGTATTTGCGAAGGTGTTGGAAACGCTTTCCAGAGCTGACATCGAGCCTATGTTGCGGGAAGAGCAATGAGATTTTCGGCCTGGCAGAGGCACAACCGACCAGCGTTTTGCTCTGAAGTTTATTCTTGACAAGACCTGGAAAAACGCCAAACCGGTCTACGTGTGCTTTGTAGACTTGGAAAAGGCCTATGACCGGGTTCCTCGGAATTAACTCTGGAGAGTTTTGCAGGACTATGCAATGAGTGGGCCTCTTCTGAGAGCCATGCAGTCTTTATAATGGGAACTGCAGAAGCTGTGTTTGGATAAATTGCGTCAAATCCCAACCTTTTGATGTGTGCGTAGCACTTCGCCATGGCTATGTCCTATCCCCTCTCCTTTGTATAGCATATATGGACAGGATGGTGAACCGCAATCTTGGTAAGGAATCTTTCGAAATGGCTGGTGTCAGGATAAACTATGTGCTTTTCGCAGATGATTTAGCTGCCCTGGCATCGCCCGAGGATAAACTTCAGCGAGCTCTAGATGGGTTTGACGGCCATATGTGGTGAGGCTGGGATGAAGGTAAACGTGAGCAAGTTCGAAGTGTTGGTTGTTTCCCGAACTCCTCTGCATATAGATGGACTTCCATTGAAACAGGTGGAAAAGTTTAAGTATTTCAGGGTCTTTTTCACGAAAGATGGAAGGAGCGATACTGAGTTATCCTGTAGGATTAGCCAAGCTGGAGCAATAGTAAAGTAACTGCGCCAGCCGGTCATCAGCAAAGCTGAGCTTGGAGTGAAAGCAAGGATCCCATTTTCTAGTTCAGTGTTCGTTCCAACCCTCATCTATGCGCATGAAATTTGGGTAGTTACCGAAAGAATAAGATCGCGGGTTCAAGCCGCCGAAATGATATTTCTGAGGTGCGTGGCTGGTGTTGCTCTTAGGGATAGAAACGTCAGTTTTCGTAGGAATCTTAATGTTGAGCAGCTACTTCTCCTAGTGGAACGATCAAATCTTCGATCGTTTGGACACGTTGTTCGCATCCCCCCCGACAGACTTCGTACACTACACAGGTAATGTTGGACGAGATGCGAGCGCCTTCTGTTAGTCCAGAAACAGGTGGTAGGATCAGGCTAAGAACATAACCGAGACCCATCCGGGGATCGCGCCTGTGTGTCTTGAGTTGGCGGTGGGGGACCGGGAACGATGGAAGGACCATGTAGCCACCCTCGCTCCGCAGCCCTTCTTAGGATAAGCTGTCACCGAAAATGATGATGATGATGACGCACAGTCGGACGAAGATGGCTCATTCGACTAAGAATTCGGTCTCGATCATATGCCCTTAAGGTCTTGGGGGTCTATCGTTATTATTTCTCTATGTTACATATTCGCTTGTATCAAATATACTCCATTCCAGGGGAATAGGGTATAAGAAGTTAGAAGTTTCCTTTTAAACCAGAATTAGCAGATTAGAATTCATTCTGGGGCTGCTAAGTCCCAATTGGGCGCCTCCATAGGTGGCGGGTAGGGGAACGCTCACCTGATATGCTGCGCAGTGGTATGGAAAATCCAGTAACAAACGAAACATCTAGGAACGCTGACCACAAAGCCGCTCTGTCTCAAAATGAGCGGCTTTGTGGTCAGCGTCTGTTGTTCAGGTTAGGGTTGGCTGTAAATAAAAAACCTTTCTCCCTTATAACATGCATGGACCAGGTGTTTTTATTGAAGACTCTTCTGGTTATATTATTGCTTTTCACCGTTAAAATATAACTCTTGCGGGGGTAAGCTCTGGTGTTTCTTTGTATGGTTATTATGCTCCGTATTGGCTCATCAGCATTCCTGTAAGATCGGAAACTCCTTTTCTCTACTACTTTTTCGCTCGCGCAAATGTGCTACGCATTTTAAGTTGTCATTAGGTTGTCATAACTTTCCAGAATTCTGGTTTTGCCAGTATGGAAGTAGACTTAATTTGAAATTTAGCCCATCGGGAATTTTAACTCCAACCCAAAAAAGTTGTTGTGAACTTTAAGATAACAATGTCCCGCTTATTGTGGGTTATAAGTTCACAAACTTATTGTGGACTTAAGACTTAAGGACCTTTTGTGTAATCAGTCTATTGCAGCATGACCTTTGCTCCGGGATGTCCATCATCATGCGGTCGATCAAGTTGTTCCGACTTTTTCCATCCCGATTTTTTTAGTCTTGGATATTTAGCCTTTGGCAGATAGTGGCTTCAACAGCTTTACTGCCCATTGGATAACCCTTGTGAGTCTGAGGTTGTTCGTTAGTGGAATCATATGGGGTTCCTACAGGAGGGAGATGGATGGATTCATGGGTTAACCTTCACTGAACCTCAACTTTCCCTTGATAGGGCTTCTTTGCTCTAATTCTTTTTATCGTTTTGCTTAGCTAAAAAATAATAATTCGAGCTTAGCAGCCACGTCATACCTAATTGAGGCTTGGTGTAACAGGCGTGGTACTAGGTTTGTTTGATACCTACCTTTCACCCTTGGGCATTTCTTAGTAAGAGCGCCAAAGGATGACGCATCACAACTGGAATCTGGCTTATCAGTACTCAGGTCATCACTCATCAGACGATTTAAGCAACAAAACCGGCATCATTGAATACTATGCTTAAGACAAGGTGTGTATATCTCACGGCATGCACCTTAAATGCATCAATTTCTTCGACAAAACAGAAACAAGTTCTTGTAATTAAAATTGGAAAATAATTTATTAAATAAGTTCGTAGTTGCAAAACACATTAAAACTTTTCCTCCTCCAATCAGAACAAGTCTTCATCATTCGTAGCTATTCCCTCTTCTTTAATCGAACCTGGATACCATTCTCTGACTGCAACGTAACCCTTATGTTCAATATGGGATCGTATTCACTGGTCGGAACACATTCCTGCTTTGAGTGGTCATT
Organism: Neoascia interrupta; assembly: GCA_947623515.1. Taxonomy (NCBI): domain Eukaryota; kingdom Metazoa; phylum Arthropoda; class Insecta; order Diptera; family Syrphidae; genus Neoascia; species Neoascia interrupta. The sequence continues at coordinate 179,257,319 of OX392462.1, forward strand.
GATTCCTGGAGGAAGGCCTTCAACCGGTGGAAGAATTTCAAAATTACGCACAACTTTCGACAACATTGCTTTCAGTTGCATCATGGCGAACTTTTCAGCTACAACGATACAGAACATCAGTGTTAACCTAAATACCAAGAGGTTTTGAGTAGAAATCTCAAAGTGTAATCCCTACCAATACATCCCCTTGGCCCGGCACTAAATGGAACACTTTTAAAGGCATTCACTCCTTCCTCCTTTGAAACGTCCTGGACGAATCTCTCCGGCTTGAACTCACATGGACTCGGGTAGTACTTCTCGTTGTATCCCATTGCGAGTAAACATAATAGAATCGTAGTCCTGCCAGCAATTTTCGTTCCATCTGTCGGAATAGGTTTGCTATAATATTGGACGTTATTCTAAAATGCAAAGTAGTTAACTAACTTATATCGATGGACTTGCGATTTGTCCTCGCTATAACCGGTACACTTGGGTACAGGCGTAATGTCTCTCGAATGACCGATTCCAGATACACCATGGCATCTAGGTCTGAGCTGGTGGGCGATGTTGATAAATCCATTCCAAGGATATTATGTTGCTCTGCTGCTACCTTCGCCTGGACCAATGGATGACGTGACAGGGTGTATATTGTAAACGATACCGCCGATGCAACGGTTGTGTGCCCCTAAGAGTAGATGGATGTAAATGCAACTGAGCTTGGACTCGCTAAAACTTAGTCGCAACCCGCAGTGCTTTCCGTCCATTTGGATGGACACTGCAGCGAGTCAAAGAAAATCGGTTTCGATTGAGTCCAAGCCCCAAGTAATACTATTAAATTTCTCTAATAGAATCCTCGATTGAAAACGACGTTCCCTATGCGACATATATGGGCAGTATTCAAGCATAAAAGCAAAACCTACTGTGAAAAGGAAAGTGGAAATTTCTTGGAATATTTCGGCGAATTTCAAAGGTCTCTGGTCTATTTTCGCCGTCAAAAGGTTGTCCAGGAAAGGCTTCCTCTCATTACGCGCTTGTGTTGGAGACTTTTGCAGAATTTCTCGTCGTTGGTCCGCAATCTAGAGGGAGATAAGTTATTGTTCCTGGAACACACCATCTATTTTCGATTGGCATTATAAGGCAGTGTAGTTACCTGACGTATGTTTCGCTTAAGGGCCATCAAGCTGTATCGTTGCTTCCAGTAGGAAGGAGTGAAATGGAACATTGATTGAAATCGCTTCACAATGCTGAACGCTCTCTCATGGATGATGTCGCAAAGGCTGAGAAAAACTTGTCATATTTCTGTTTTATTCAACTTGGATAGCTTTTATCTTACTCCCATATGGCTTTGTGGATTTCTGTGTCCTCGCCATCTAGCGTATTACTTGGAACTCCAGTGGCATTCTCTGAAAATTTGAAAAATTGATTTCTTTTCAAAGGTTTTTACATGTTTCACTTCTCACCATGAACCGTGTCTAGAGTGCATCTATGCACCAGATCCTGAATATCGAAAATTTGACCATTGCTTGCAAACTGTTCGCACTTGGTTATAAACTTGGAGCTGGTCTTATTGACGACTTGCATGTAAGTTTCTATAGCAGCCATATCGAAGGCTGGCAGAATTATCTTGCGATGCTTGAGCCATCTAGCGCTACAGGCTGTGAGAAGACCGTCACCCAGCCATGGACGGATGTATTTGTAAATGTCAACCTTGTCCAAAAGTGTTGCGCTCGAGAGGATTATCTGTAATAAAGTCAAAGAGTTAATTTAAGTACAAAAATTCACAGCTCTATACCTGAATATCCGCAGGATCACTAAGGATGACATGGTACTGAAAGTATACCAGTGACCGGAATCCCTGAAATTCATATTTGCGGCAATATTGTAGAATCTTCTTTGGGTATTCTGTTGGCAAAAATTAAGAAAAAAGTTGATAAAAAGTCTTCACCAGGCTGAGCCGTAAATATTGTACATATGCTCGATGTACAGGCGTCATTTAAATGAAGTTGTTTCATAGAAAACTGATTTGAAAGGCTCAATGGACTTCTATCGAAGACTTCACATAGGTATCGTTCCTCCCGCTTTTTGTTGAAATCTCGAATGAAATTGGATCTGGAGTTTATGTACTAAGCAAGACGTGTTAGACGCCCATCTTGTATATTCAAGCTATCACGTCTGCTGTGAAATACGTTGATGTGGTTAGGGATACGTTAACTTTTCTTCAAAGGCTGGTGTACATTTAGGGTTATCACTCATAGGGAGCATGAAACCCAGGGCTTGCGCGACACGATCTTGAGCTCGTAAGCGAAGCATGATCTGCTCGTTATTTTTACTCACAGATGAGACGGGAAAATATGTGTTCTGCAAAAAAAAAAAAAACACACTGAGCCCGAGAGTAGCTCAGTAGGCAGTATGCTAAGAACAACGTAAAAAAATCACTTCCATAAAAAGTATGTAAGTTCGTACCAAGAACCTATTTGTAGCAGGTGTTCTTTTAGACTTTAAGGAGGCCTTAAATTTTTGCCGACTCCGAAAGGTGAATTGAGAGGTCCCTAATAAAAAATTATACTATCGAAAGTTTTGTATGGACCTTGCGAAGGTCGAGCAAGGAAAAACCATAAATTTCCATGATATGAATTCGAGCCCGAAATATACTAACGACTGCACCACAGCGCCCACAGACATCGTTTAAGGCTTTCTGTTCTTAGTTAGTTAGATAGTTAGATAGACTTTATTTACTTCATACAATTTGGTATTGTTTACAATCTTAAAGTTTATGCTCAGTCATTTTTGGTTTGGCTTAAGGCCGTCTACCAGATTGACAATCAAGTTTTGTAGAATCAATAAAATAAAAAATATAAAAAGGAAAAAACGAAAAGGACCAAAAGTAATCAAAAATCGCCTTCCAAAATGCGTGTTCTATAGCTGGTTGCAGTAACAGTGTAGTTGTACCGGACCTCCCATCCAAGGCTGCCATTCAGTATGCTGATTACCTCGTCTAAGTCAAGTGAAGTTGCGCCGAAGTATGTCACGCGGAATTCTCTTAAAATGGGGCATCTTCCTATAAAATGGTATACGTCCTCTCTTTCTTTAAGGTTGCACAGATCACATAGAATAGGTAGATCAGGTCGGTGCGGGATAAAGTGGAGACTTATTAGCTCGCCTCTAAATTTAAAAATTGTACTGATGAAATGCAGAGAGTAGCGATTATGAAAGTAAGTTCAGCCGTTTTCAATGAGGTTGAAATTCAGCCTGCTGTAAATCAATCGGTGTTCCGATGCACGCGCTTCATCCAAAAAACGATCATATAAGGCATTGCCTGCTTTTATCAAAACGCGTTTTAACATAGGCCTTATCGATGCAAGATATGTGTTTGCTGAAATAATTAATTTTTCTCCAAAGCTCGCAGCCAGCTCCTCCCACTTTTGTACCAAGGTACCTCTTGCCGAGATTATGTGCTCCAGCACAATCCTCGGCAGCCTTCCTTCTTCCATCCTCGCGATCCTTGCAATGTAGTCAGCATGCAGCTTAAGTGTGTCAAAAAAAGCGGTGGGACGGATGTTTCCAAGTGAAGCATGTAGATTGGGGTACATGTTGGAAGCCTAAAGATTCGCCTCAAAAAATATCTTAAAAATTTTTCAACTTCCTCAAAAAAACAATAACCCCAAATTTGGGCACCGTATAGCAGTACAGAAGCGGCGGTTGCCCGAAATAGTTTGATTTTCGCCGAGTGCTCGATATACTTGTTGTCGATGCAGCAACCCTAAACTGATGAAATACATCTTTTAGCTGCCGCTAGCTGGGAATCGAAGTGCTTTTTCATATTTAGATTCGAAGTTATAAGCACGCCTAGGTACTTGTACTCTTTCACAATTTCAACGTTTTCACCCTGATAAAACCACTTTTCGTTGCGAGAGTATCTTCCGCCACCGTCTCTGAAGATCATCACCTTGGACGTCGATAAATTAACCGTCTAATTCCATTCCTTACAGTACTTTTGCAGGCGATTCATAATAAGCTGTTATCCATCGACAGTCTCCGCCAAGGAGATTATATCATCCGCAAACTTTAACGCCGGAATACTCGTGCCACCCAACTTACACCCACCTCCTACTTCGTCTACGATGTCTTTAATAAACAAGATGAAAAGTAACGTGCTTAGGGTGCAGCCTTGCTTGACACTCATATGCGTTGCGAATTCCTCCGACATAGACTCACCATTCCAAACGTAAGCCACGTTGTCCTCGTACATCGCTTTCAGCACATTGATGACTTTGCTTGATAGTCGAATTTTGTACAGCTTGTAGAAGAGAGCTTCCCTCGCGATTGAGTCAAAAGCAGAAGTTTCTTTCTGCTGCGTTTAAAAAAGTCCGCAATGCTTGTTAAAATAAAGATGTGGTCTAATGTTGAGCAGTCTTTCCTGATCCCCGCCTGGTAATCATTAAGGACCCTGTTGCATACAATCCATTGCGTGATCCTGTTGAAAATTATGGCGCTGAAAAGTCACCCTATAGTTTGCCGGATTATCCATATCGCCCTTTTTGTGCAAGGGAAAAATAATAGCTTTCTGAAAGCTTTCCGGGACACTGGCTGTTTCAAATATTCTATTATATTCCCTTGTAAGTGCAGTAAAAAATTTGGTTGAGCTGTTCTTGTAGAATTCGAATGGGATCCGATCATCACCTGGTGCTTTCCTTAGCTTAGACGAATCAACTGCGCGTTTCACTTCCAAAAGTGTAAATGGAGTATCTAAGCGCTCGTCTGTGAATAATGGGGCTGCATATTAAGGAACTGGAGAAAACAATGGTGCGTTGAGTAGGCTTTTGAAGTAGTCCCGTAGCTTGGATACTTGTAAGGTCGCTGAAATTTTATTTTTTCTTCCAGTAACGGCTTTCTGCTCTTTTTATTCAAACAGAAAGCCCTCACGGCTACTCGCCTTAAAGCAACGTCTCAGTGGACTGATAGTCCACTTGAACGCATTAAGGTCCCTTTCTAAAAAATATAGACCATATGACAGCTACAGTTTTACAAGTACTTCCAAACAACCATCCCCTTAGGTCCTTTTGGGGTGATAATGCTCCTCTGGAATGTGAACCGATAGATCAAAGACAAATGATAGGGTAAGTGGGGATCTGTTCTCAGGAAACCTTAATCTAATACCGTTTTCACACCGAGCCCATCTCTCTAGATTCTGAGCAATTCGATTTCAAAATCGAATTGAGGCTTTCACACTGCGAAAATTATGTAGATTTCGTTGACGTTGCGATTAATTGAACACATGCCGTACAATTTGTCACAGTTGTCACAAGTTAAATGGCTTCGAATAAGTAAAAAAATATAGTGCAATAACACAACAAGCACTGGAATATACTTAAAAATCATTTCACTATTGAACTGTATAAAAAAAATGAAAATATTTCTTGAATTTATTTTGTAAACAAACTTTATCAGCTGTTTTGTCATCGGCGATGCATTTACAATAGATGATTCCAACAAAATCAAATACAAATCTTGTACATTTGTATTCGATTCTGCGTGAATCTAGATTCTGACCTAGATTCTGAATCCCACAAATGTATGGGAAATCTAATAGATTTTAATTAGATTTGGGACTTTTTTACTCTGAATCTAGATTCTGGCTCGGTGTGAAAACGGTATTAGTCTCTTTTTCCGGCTTCCGGATCACTATAGTGTTTTTCAAGCTGAAGTTATATGGCGATATAGAAAGTCTTGTCCTGGGGTGGAGCCGGGTAAGGTGATGTATGATAAGTGATGTCTTACTTACTAAAGGTGGCGCTACAGTCCGGGGTGGACCTGGGCCTCGGCCAACAAGCTTCGCCAGCCAGCTCTGTCTCTAGCTAGCCGTCTCCAGTTTCGCACGCGAAGTTGGCTGAGGTCCCCTTCCACTTGCGTGCGCCACCTGAGTCTCGGTGCTCCTCTACCGCGTCGTCCCTGCGGTGTGGATTCGAAGATTTTCCGGGCCGGGGCGTTGGTGTCCATCCGCTCTAAATGACCCAGCCATCGTAGACGTTGTGTTTTGACTCTTTTGGCTAGGTCGGTATCGCTGTACAGCCCGTACAGTTCGATGTTATATCTCCTCCTCCACTCTCCGTCTATGCAGACGGGACCGTAAATCGTCCGAAGAATTTTCCTCTCGAAGCAGCCTAAAGTGTTTTCATCCGCCTTTGGATAAGTGATGTCACAAATCACAAAATTTTGCCTGCGTTAACAGTGATCATCACGATTTTGTTGTGACGGCTCTCGATCAATGACCGTCAGAATCAGCTAACCCTTAGATTTCAAACTTTCTGGTTCTTAGACCACAAGCCTAAACAAAGGCAACGATTCGGAGCAATAAATTTGTCATCACCCTACGCAGACGGATTTATTTGTTTGATCACATTGACTTTCACAAAATCTGAAAACCACAGATGACCTTACCCGATCCAACCCCTGGCGCAAGAATAACGTTATATCAACCAAGGATATATGAATCTTTTCTGCAAGTTAGGTGGCCATCAAGTGCCTGGAATCAGTCTCTATAAACGCTAAAATAGCCCTTGAATGTCAATCATCTCTACAGGAGATGCCGGAGCAGTTCAACATTCTCCTGTGCTGGGTGCTTGGGCATAGCGGCATTCCGGGTAACTACATGGCTGACGAACTCGCCAAGCTTGGCAAAAATTCTCTCAATCTTGCCTGAAAGAGAGTCCTTAGGCATTCTTATTTCAGCATACAACCTCGTGCTGATACTGGATGCAATAGAAAGACAAAGAGAGACTACGAGAAGTGCGCGATTGGACGTATTATTAGCGAGATATATTAGGGAATGAAGCTTGAAAGTTCTACAAAGGGTTAAAAGCACCTGCCGAGGATATAAAGTTGAAGCTTTTGCCTGTAAGGACGATCAAGGGAACATCTTAGTGGAATTGAAGTCAGTGCTGACGATTTGAAAAACAATAACTAAAGACTTTATAACAGCAACATAGATAGGGCAGAATGCCATAGGGCAGAATGAACTTTTCAATCGGGGTGGAGAAAATATAAGCGTAGAATGCGCATGCGACCAGGTAGAAGTGCAAGTAGCTGTGCCTGAGCACCAAACTGGCGCTGAACCCGGCTGAAGACCCAAATCCGCAAGCGATGATCGGATTAGGAACATGCACCAGGCTTTTTTTTTAAGATATAAGGCTTCAGAAGCTTGCTCGATGAATTTCTATTCTAAGCCCGGTTTTCCCGCTCCTCATGAAAGGAAACACAATTGAGATTGCGCCAAAACTCTGCAATTGGCGTCATCAGTCTGTAACAATTATGTCGGCTGCACAATCCACAGCTGCACCAAAGCCGTTTGTCAACAACCTGATAGATCCCCACCCAGTGCGTCTTAAGGCCAGGAAATAGTCAACCATCGATCAAATATTCACACTTCAGCAGATCTTGCTTAAAACCCAGGCAAATTCCAAATCGATACCCACCACCTGTTCATCGATTTCAAGGCTGCGTATGGGAAAATTTATAGAGACGAGCTATAAAGTTTAGTGTTTAGTTTTTTCATGTCTGAATGAAGATGTAAAACTCACGCTCTTCCGTCAAGATCGGCAGAAACCTCGCCGACCCCTTTGGTGTTAAAAATAGAAGATCACAATCGACGCCACGCGTCAATAATCCACAGAAATTTAATGTGGACCTTTGACCCCTTTGAGTGCGTTTTAAGCGAATTGTGAACGTATGACCAACCCAAGTGGGTCAAATGTCCATTATGGACTTTTGATCCATGGACTTATGAACCTGCGCCGATGAAGAGAAGGTAACGCGCTGTCATGTGACTACTTAAATATCATGCTTGAAATGAATTCTGTAGAACTTCCTCGCCAACACCAGAGGCACAATCTTCTAAAAGTCATTGAAACCACATACTCGGAGACGGAGCTCACAAAACCAGTAATGCACAGAATGCTGTCTATTGAATTTTTTGTAAGTATTGGTGCGGAAGGTATGAATATGGTCTTAGCAGTCAGCGAGGGCAAAATCAGTTTATGCTGACTTACCACCGACGTCTTGGACTAAACATCACGATAGGCAGATTTAACTTAAAGGTAGTTAGGTACTTTGTCTATATTGACGCTGCTATGAATTTAGACAACAACACCTGCGCCAGCGCTGATATCAAGCGAAGGTTTAACCTTACCAAGTGCTGCTTGTTTGGGCTAAAAAGGCAAATGGTAGCAAAGTTCTCTCTCTGGAACGACTTATAGTCAAGTCAATAAAGCATCTGAAGGGTGCTTCAATTAAGAAAACTTTGAAACTTTGTACACTTTTGTTTGCAAAAAAATACAAATGAACAAACATCTAAAAAAATGTTTATTAGATACATGTTTTTTTTTTTTTTTTGCTAAATTTAAAAACGCCTATAATTTTTGTGGCACAATTCCTGCATCAAAGTTCTAAGGCTCGTAGATAGAAAAGACTAATTATAAACTAAAAGTACAAAAATCCACCCAATAAAAGTATGGCAAGAAAGTTTCATAGGCAAATTATCCTTTTTTTCTGTATTAGACACAGCAAAAATACGTTTGCCTTACTTAGATTGAAAGTAGGGAAGTACACAAGGAAGCGAAGCACACAACTTTTTAAGACTGCAATATAGAAAACTAAGAAAAGTTGCTAAATAACTGCTTCCAAATGAACAATTTTGGACGATGAATAAAACATGCTTCAATAATTTTGAAATTTTAGTTTTGATGTTTAATAAAAAAAATATATATGCCGGCAAATTTTTTGGCGGATTTGATAAAAAAGTTGTTGGTATGAAAAAAGCGTACACTAATCTCAACAATCAGCTGCAGATTTATTTTTCCTGCGCATTTAACGCAATGAATTTTTCGTCCTTTTTTCGACAAAAACACGAACTATTTGTGGGTAGATTTTTGTGTTGGTTTTTTGTCTCATTCCGCAGTGATATAAAAATCTAATGGAATATTTTTACTGGAAAAATTGTGCAGCTAAAAGTTTTTTTTCTATAAAACAAAAAAAAATATACCTTCAAATTTTTTGATGGATTTAATAAGAGGGTTTCGTTAGCCTTATATATATATAAAACTCTTTTCTATTGTACAAAAATTACCGCCTCATGAGTTAATGTTTGGGTTTGCCCTTTTTAGCGGTCCGTGCAAAAATGGAAAAAGGACCTCTTATGGTATCACTACGTTGTCTGTCCGTCCGTCCGTCCAATCGCTTAATAACTTCTGAACGGTAAGTCGTAGAAAGACGAAATTTGGTGTGCGTATAAACTGCGGAAATAGTCAGAGAATCCAAAGAGGGCAATTTTTTTAGGCACCGTTATTTGGTTTAATTACAGTTTGAAATTTCATGTGAAAATGGACTTAATGTTTCTCAGTGTTTTTTTTTTCCAAGAAGTTTAGTAGGCAAGAACCAGAAAAACGAAACTTAGGTTTAAGAAATACTAAAGGCCCAACCATAATAGACTTTGATGAGCTTAAGTCGGCTTTCCGAATTTTTCCATTCCACGCGATTCGTATGCCACGACCATATAAGCCTAATGCTGGGTTTCGTAAGGTTTTCGTTAACTTGTGTTGGCTTAGAGTTTCGTTTTTGCTTGTCATTAGTTCACTCATTGTTATATTTAAGCCCATATTTATTTTAAAACGTGCTTCAAAAAGTCCGTGCAAGAAGGGAATATACCAAGAATTGTACGCTGACCTCAAAAGTTTAAACGTATTTTTGATCTGACAATCGGTTTCGGAGATATTAACATCTAAAGTTAAAGAAAAAGTGACACAATTTTTAAATTTGATTTTAAAATTTTCAAGGCAAGGTGGTACTCGAGACGTTCACACTGAAATCTCATAAGATTTTCAAAGCGTTTGCTTAAGGCTATTATGGGCAACACAATCTTTTGGCAGAACTTGAGTGGGATTTTCGTTGTATTTCGACATTAAGATTAATCCCGTTCAAGTCTATTATGTTTGGGCCTTAGGCTCTAATCTAAAAATAAAACTTTTCGAAAATATCAAAACATTTTTGAGAAATGAAGAGTCGAAAATGCATGACATTTTTCAAAGTGTTGGAGGCCATAACTTTTGAACGGCTTATTGCTCAAAATCAATATTGAAGACACGTATAAAGCAACTCAAAGTAAACCAAGTGCTTAGGTCATATTTTTCAAAAACAGTCTGAGTACTGCAGTTTTAACGCATTTTCAAAAACGCATGAAAAAACGAAATAAAAAGGAGCTTGTTTTACCTTTTACGCATAAGCCAGTGGCCATAGAATTAAAAAAAAAAACATCCAAGGCTAGTGCTGGTGATTGTGCTATTGGAAAAAAGTCTAACGGGAACTGGAAAAAACTTCAAAATATTTGTTTTATGGATTTGAAACTTAAGAAATTAAAAAAAAAAGGTTAAAAGATGTCTCCCCCTCAATCCCCCAAACGGTATAAAGTATAATTTTTAAATTAACACCGGGCATAGTCCATATTCTTAAATTTTATACAAAACTATTGCAGACTTCGAATATTCAAAAACTTCGAAGATTTAACAGAAAAACGTGAAAACATTTTCAAAAACTATTTTTGAAAGATTTCGAGATCCTTAACAGCCTTGTTTAAGTTTGACTGAAGCATGTAATGTTTAAAAGGCAAGCGAACTGCATCAAAAACGTTTCGAAATTGCCGTTTTCGACCCTAAGTTCTTAAGCCCATTCAAACGAACGAAATAAAAAACAGCATATTTTTACCGTTTTCTCAGAAGTCCATGTCCACAGAATTTGAGAAAGTGACAAATGCTAGCACAGGTGGTTGTAAAATTGATCAAAAAGTCTAACGGTAATTAAAAATAATCGAATTTGAGAAAGTGACAAATGCTAGCACAGGTGGTTGTAAAATTGATCAAAAAGTCTAACGGTAATTAAAAATAATCGAAATTGCTGTTTTATGGGACTTAAATTATAAAAATCCTAAAAAAGGCCAAGAAAGAGTGTGTCCTTCCCTCTATTTTCGTAACAGTAAAGCTTTTTGCCAGCCTTTTTTTTAGAGTAACGAGACCCAATATAAAATCACCCAATATAAGAACAGTAGACAGCACTATGAAAAATATAGTATATTACAGACTGTAAAATATATCCAGAAATAATTTTAATAAATAAATAGAATGTTGGGTGCCATGGCGTAGTGGTTAGTGTGTGTGCTTACTACGCCGGAGGTCTGGGTTCGAATCCTGCCATCGTCACCTGAAAAAAAGACTTGTTCTTTTTCACGGTCCCCAACTCCGCAAGGGTCTGACAAGCCCTCCGAGAGTTGCAATTGTCTTGAAAAACTTCTCAAAGTGCCGTTCGGATTCGGCAAAAAATTGTAGGTCCCCTTGCATGTGAAGGAATTAAGCACACACAGCATACATTGTTGAGAAGTTGTCCCTGGTTCACCTCGAGCTGTTGCGCCACTCTATTTATTATTTTTCATTTATAAATAGAATGTTACACAAACTGCGCAATATAGATGACCATAACCTTCAACAAAAGCCGACGGAACGCTCCACATATGTCTTCATACTTGACGGTCTTTTCTTCAAGTCTAATTTGACTGAAATATAAAGTGTCCATTTATTAAGACCCTTATCATCCTCGCCCTGCTTTGGGGTGGAGAAGCTGAAGCTTGGCCATGGCGATTTTTATTCGCCCAATCACTCGATGGCTTTCCAGCGGAAGGTACTTTGTGTGATTTTTGGTCCCACCTGCATAAAGACGGAGATGGAACATTGAACTCTAAAGGCTGTACAGTGACACCAATGCCTCAGCCCGGAAACTCTTCGAATCCAGCCTGCAGGGGTGGCAAGCAAAGAAGCACCGAAACTCAGGTAGCGCATGCAACTTCAGCTAACTTAGTGTGCAAAACTGAAGACGGTTAGCTGGAAACTGGGCTTGCTGGCGAAGCTTGTGGTTTTGGCGAATAAACGCCAACGCCTTGGTCCGGAAAATTAAAGTAGAGGCAATAAACGCCAACAACTTGGTCCGAAAAATCACTGAGGCTTAGGACGGGAAACTCAGCCAAGTTCGCGGGCGAAACTAGAGACGGCTAGATGGGAACAGAGCTGACTGGCAGAGTTCGTTGCCAGCGGCTCGATTCTACACCGGACTGTAGCGCAACCTAAAGTCAAAGTTATGTAAAATTCTCTACTAAAAAGGTTTCAATACCTACGCCTACCAAAAAGGGATCAATACCTTAGAAGGTACGAAAGCAGGAAACAGACAAGTTTTATTGAGTTTTATTGATATTTTATTGGCATTGATCATAAAACAACCAGGGCCAACTTCTCAACAATGTATGCTGTGTGTGTTAATTTCTTCACTTACAAGGAACCTACAATTTTTTGCCGAATCCGAACGGTAGTTTGAGAAGTTTTTCAAGACAATTGATACTCTCGGAGGGCTTCTCAAACCCTCGCAGAGGTGGGGACCGTGAAAAAGAATAAGTCTTTTTTTTCAGGTGACAATGGCAGGATTGGCATTGATTCTCATCGGATTCGGATTCCGGTACCCATCTCCATTGGATGGGTTGCTGGTATAATTATGTGCCTACTGCTGCCTTGAAGATGCAGTAATTATATTAAAGAAGTTCAAAGAAGTAAACTCCCACTGAGCCGTCTATATGGAAACCACAACAATGAAAAGTTCTTTGGAAGCAAATTTGGTAAATGGTAAAGTGAAGCAGTCCAATTAGAATGTGTTTTTGTCACAAGCCAGTACAAGCGGCACTATCAAAGTCAACGACTCGCCAGTATATATAAACCCACTGCCAATATTTTAAACAACTAACGTAGCTTATAAAACTGCCAAAACTTTCACGTACCGAGTTCAAAATGACACAATGGACTCGGGAATATGTCAAACCAAGTTAAACCAAACTTGTAGAAATGTAGATGTAGTTTCTCCATGTAAAATCGTAACATTGTGAAATATACAGTTTATTTTACATAAATATTGCATACGTTTAGGCATTAATTTTCAACTGTCATAACGTAATTCAAAATAATAAAATAGGAATATGGGGGCATAAACGAAGAGCGTAGCTGATAAAGTTAACCATGCAAACTAATTTGTTTATTCATGGAACAATTTTTACGAAAATTTTCAAAATACCACAAAAAAGGGGTGTCCCCTTTCTCTATTTTTTACTCACTAAATTTAAACTTTATTGAATTTTGACATTTATGAGCCATGATCTGAACGTATTGTTCTACTCTATGACCTAAAGACTTTCTCACCATCTGGTTTCAATCCAAATTGAAATACATTCCCCACAAACGGATAAGGCGTCGGACCGGGTATCATCTCCATAATGCCAGCCACATGGTCGACATAGTTAAGCACTTTTAAGCCCTTATAGAAGAGCACAGATAATATGAAAATAAATAGCAAAAGTAGATACATCGTTATGTCACGAAACGACTACAAACTTTTTCTCTCTAAAACACAACAACTTTCGGATACGGGTTAATGTTAAAAACTGCCGAAAAGTAGCTGACAATAATGTTAATATCTTTTGGACATTTGACCTGAAGTCATAAAAAAAAAACACAATATTAATTGCGACCAAGCTATTATCAGCGCAGTGCATGATAAGATGTCTTAATTGGGAGTTTCGCAGTAATCGTGTGATAGAATATACACATTACCTAAACGTAGGCAGCTTGGTGATACTGTGCAAATTAGTCACTGCGGTTCGAGTATGTATGAGCTGTATTCAATTATTGGTTATAGATATTTTAGTTCCTTTTATTATAAAGAGGTTCCAATCTCTGTGACTATGATGTGTCGTAATCGAAACTATAGTTGCACAATGGGGGCGTAGCGGAACTCTTTTCTTTTTGGTCCTGCTTAACCACGAGCATTTAGAACCACAAAATATTTTTTAATTTTTGTTATAATTAACGTCAAACCACCAAAAGGATTATTGGTAAAGCTGAAAGAATTAAATGTGTAAAGGCCCCCTTCTGCCAGAGCCCTTTTAGAATGCTCCACAAAAATATCCACACAAGTGCGGCACTATAAATGTCAGCGATAGCCTTGCAATCGATTGCAGATAAAGAAGTATAAAGGTCAAGTACTTGTGGGAATACGTAACGCATTTATATGACGTGCTCTAGAACAACGGTTGAATGAGTCTTTTCAATACATATAGTGCCAAGCCCAAAGACTTTATTAAGAAATTCTAAGGAAGTCGCTTAAGACTTTGAAGGCTTGGGATGTGTAGATTATATCTCCTGACTAAACGCATTGCTTGCATATACCTCTATTTCTCATATAATTTTTAGTACAGTGGAAAAAGTAGAGAAGACAATTTAAAAAGAAGTCTCCAAGCGATGAAAAGTGTTATCAGAAAGTCAGAAAGTGTCAGAAAGTCTTGACGGCCTTGATTTTTCTTGTTGTTTAAACTGCCTAGTCATTTCTTCTAATCAACCCTAATAATGTTCTAAAATATTGCCAAGTCATCAAAGTCTTGCCATATAAAGTAGAAAAAAAATCATGATAATGATTATACGTAATTGATTCTGGAAAAGTTTCCGACAGAAAACTAAGCGGCTGTGCACAGAAGACGAAAAGATATAAAATCTTGGGGAGGATTATGTTTGACATCTATAAACCACTTAAGACCAAAACGAGATTACCTGCTGGGGACGTAAAATAGGTTCTATTCTAGGATGGTGTCTTTGATTATTTGTCTAAATAAATCCTTTCCTTCTTACTTACTTAAGGCACTACAGTCCGGGGTGGATCTAATCCCCAATCAACAAGCCTTGCCAGTCAGCTCTGCCTCCAGCTAGCCGTCCAGTTTCGCACGCGAAGTTGGCTGAGGTGTCCTTCCGCTAGTTTGAGGTAGCTGAGTCTTAGTGCTTTTCTGTGGAGGAGAGCGAATATTTTTTTGGGTACAGAGCGTAGTTGGAAATAAAATTTACTTCTCGAAGGAACGGAAAACGGAATACATTTTTTGAAATAATATTTCATAAAATAGAAATCACTATGACACAGTGATTATTAAAAACATATAATAACAAAGTGTGTTATTAGGAAATAAACACAGTGCACGAATAATATTTCTCAACACCCTCACTCAACACAACACCCAGCGCTGTCTCTAGCTAGCCGTCTCCAGTTTCGCACGCGAAGTTGGCTGAGGTCCCCTTCCACTTGCGTGCGCCACCTGAGTCTCGGTGCTCCTCTACCGCGCCGTCCCTGTGGATTCGAAGATTTTCCGGGCCGGGGCGTTGGTGTCCATCCGCTCTAGATGACCCAGCCATCGTAGACGTTGTGTTTTGACTCTTTTGGCTAGGTCGGTATCGCTGTACAGCCCGTACAGTTCGATGTTATATCTTCTCCTCCACTCTCCGTCTATGCAGACGGGACCGTAAATCGTCCGAAGAATTTTCCTCTCGAAGCAGCCTAAAGTCTTTTCATCCGCCTTTGACAGGGTCCATACCGTAAAGCAGGACTGGGATGATGAGGGTCTTATACATGGACACTTTAGTTGCTCGAGAGAGGGCTTTGCTACTCAATTGCCTTTTTAGCCCAAAGAAACAGCGATTGGCAAGAGTTATCCTTCGTTTGATTTCAGCGCTGGTGTCATTGTCTGAATTGATAGCGGAACCCAGGTAGGCAAAGTCCCTAACTACCTCAAAGTTATAGCTGTCGATGGTGATGTTTTGTCCAAGACGTCGGTGTTGGGTGTCTTTTCTTGATGACAGCATATACTTGGTTTTACCCTCATTGACTGCTAAACCCATATTCGCCGCTTCCGTCCCAATACTCACGAAGGCTTCACTGACATCACGCTTTGTTCTACCGATTATGCCAATGTCGTCTGCGTATGCGAATAGTTGAACGGACTTTTGAAAGATTGTACCTCTGGTGTTGGCGCGAGAGTTCTGCACAATTCTCTCAAGTATGATGTTAAAGAAGTCGCATGACAGCGCGTCGCCTTGTCTAAATCCTTTTTTGACATCGGTGAGGTCTTTGCCGACCTTGACGGAACAGCGTGAGTTTTCCATCGTCATCCTGCACAGACTGACGAGTTTGGCAGGGATGGCAAAACTAGACATTGCGCTATATAGCTCGTCTCTAAAGATGCTGTCATACTCGGCCTTGAAATCGATGAAGAGGTGGTGTGTATCGATTTGGAATTCCTGGGTTTTCTCCAAGATCTGCCGCAGTGTGAATATTTGATCGATGGTGGACTTTCCTGGCCTAAAGCCACCCTGATATGTGCCTATCAGATTGTTGACAAACGGCTTCAGGCAATAAGTTAAAACTAGATTTTCAATAAAAAAACCATTTAAGAGCTCAGCAGCAGATTTGAAATTTTCAATGTTTCCCGAGTCCCATGTTGCAGGCACAGAATTTATTCTTTAGCCCAGCCACTGCCTTCGTTAAACTCTCTGCGACCATGTTGTCTTTTGCCACGTAGTTGAGCTTGACTGTTTTGTTTTCAATCTTCTCACGAATGTAATGATGTCGAATGTCAATATGCTTGGACCTTGCTCGATATCTATCACTTTCAGACAAAGCCAAGGCGCTTTGGTTGTCGCGCCTGATTTGAATTCGCTCTTCTTAAATGCCTGATTCAAGCTCTTGACCAAACTGCTTTAGCCACAATGCTTCTTGTATAGTAGCCGAAAGAGCCATATACTCGGATTCTGTGCTTGATAAAGCCACAGTGTGCTGACGTTTACTGGCCCAAGACACGGCTACATTGGACATAATAAACACATATCCAGTACAAGAACGTCTTTTGTCCACATCAGAAGCCCAGTCCGCATCAGAATACCCCATTAACGATACGTCACCATCTCGCGAATACCTTATTTTGTAATCAGTAGTTCCTTTTAGGTACCGGAAAATTCTTTTAACTACTGTCCAGTGAGCCTTGCCGAAATAAGTATTGAATCGACTCACCTCGTTAACTGCATACGCCAAATCAGGCCTGGTACCTTGCACCAAATATAGTAGGCTGCCCACAGCTTCCTGGTATGGAACATTTTTAAGGTCATTTTTTTATCCTCACTGTTTGGACACATACTGGTTGAAAATTTTTGACAAGATCACTTGGTGTAACTGATGGTTTGCAATTAGTCATGTTAAACTTTTCGATTATTTCCTTCGCATATTTGCTTTGATCGATGCTAATTCCATTGTCATCGTAGGTTATTGATAGCCCGACACAATTGGTTGCTCGACCCATTTTAAAGGTGGTGCTCAAAGTCTTCTTAAGGGCATCCTTCTTTTCACTGTTTGACCAACATATAAGAATATCATCGTACGTATGTACGTATTCGAAATTTGATGCTGGATACCTTGACTACGACAAAAGTCTTCGAAATCGTTTAAGCAAAGTTCACCCCCATTGTCAGAACGTATGATTTTGGTTTTACGCTCAGAAAGATTTTCGACCAGCTCTTTGAACTGTTTGAACCTGTTAAGGACTTCGGACTTCATCTTCAAAAGATAAACAAATGTTTTTCGTGAAAAGTCGTCGATGAAAGATAAAATATACCGAGCGCCCCCAATCGATTTTATCTCCATTGGTCCACATAGATCAGCATGAATCAAGTCAAGTTTGTTTTTGGATCGACTTTCGGAACATCGGAATGGTTGTCTGGCTTGTTTTCCTCTCATGCATACTTTACAGAATTTTATTTCATTGGCATTACCAGTGAAGATTATGCCTTTCACTGCTCCATCTCGCATTTTGCATTGATCGCCATGATTCACATGGTGCCATTCCATAGCCTTTCCAGCTCGTGCGGCTCACAATAAACATTTTGTCTCTTCGCCTCGCACACAATAGACACCACCAATTGGCTTAACGTTTAATATGCAATTGGATTTCGGTCCGAAAATTGAGCAAACTTTATCGTCAAACACGACCGTGTTACCATTTCTGACCATTTCGTTCACCGACAGCAAATTAGTTGATAGTTTGGGAACACAGAGAACTTTGTTGACATCGACTTCTTTCCCATTGAGCATGAGGGTGGTCTTTCACCAAAATTTGATGTCCTATGTTATGTCTAACTGGTCCAAAAGGCAATTTTAATAAAAATGCAAATTTGAGGTTGCCTGACTTCCAAGTCAATTGTGGGAGTGGCTGTGGGCGGATCTTATCAATTTTCATACTTTGTCTGTACAAAATAAGAACCAAGACACATTCTAAGTTTTACGGTCTTGCTCAATTACCAAGACCTAAAAACATCGCACATACGGACAGATGGACAGACAGACAGATGGACAGACGGACAGTCGGACAGCACTGGTTAATTTTCTTACAGACAGCAAATTGTCTCGTAATTTTGGAATGTAGAAAACATCCTTCATAGTCAACTCGATTCCCGTATTACTTAAGCCATGAATTTTACCACTTTGCTTTGCAGTTAAGGATTCAGTATCTTTAGCTACATTGATTTCAATTGGATGTTTAAGCTCTTCAACATCTGACATAAACCATCTTTCATTGACTAGATAATCACTTGCACCAGAATCCAGTTTGAAAATAACTTTCTTTTTATCAGACTGGCTACAGTTTCTGAACCTTTGTTATTTGCATTTCTTGCTTCTGCTGTTCGGCAATCCTTTGCTTGATGACCAAACTTTTGGCATTTGTAGCATTTGCCATTGAACTTTTTCTTCTTGAAACTCTTTTTACTTGTGAAAGCCGTTTTTTCTTGAACCAATTCTGCATAGCGGTCATTCAACTTAAGTTCTTCTGCCACCAATCTCTCTTGTGCCAATGAAAACTAGCTGCCGCTTCCATTGGAGGATCGCCGGTTAGAACGTAGAACAAATTTTTGGAGTCCAGGTGAATTTTAACCCGGAACTGCCAATCATCGTATCCACAACCGTTAAATTGCGAAATACCGTACGTAAAATCTTTAATGTCGCCCATAACCTATTGATATTTAAACGCAGTTTTTTTTTTAAGCAGCTAAATTTATTTTAGTTATATTCTCGGTTTGAGTTTTAGAATAGGAATGAAAAATATTTTCATTTGATTAAGTTTTAAAAACAAACGATTACTTGATTTCAATAGTAAATAAATACTAAAAGCTATTAACTTTTAGTTGGAATTATTTTTGATAATCCCTGTACACTCTGGCGTATGCGTACTAATTTCTTTATTGCAAAATAAAATTTTATTGTTACTACTGCCGCAGATTTCTAACAAAGTCGTAATAATCCTTTAAGCAAAAAGGAAGATTTTTATTTTATTTCTAACCATTTCTTGTATCTTGTCGAGCAACTCTTTATCTTTAAATTAAAAGCAGTGATCCTCGAGGCACAAAGGAATCTGGTAGGAAGTTTTCTAGAAAATTCTTAAAATATCGGAAAGTTTTGTAGAGAATTTTCTTTTATTTATGCAAATGTTAAAATGAAATAGACTATTATTCTTTAAACTTTTGATTTTTCTATAAAATGTATTGGTAACTAATTACTTTTACTTTTACTCTTACTCTAATTGGCTATAAGCTTTTTGTTAAAGATGCTAAGGCTGCTTTGAATCTGTTGAATTATCTTGTAATGATTCTGTCTTGTTTTGGAAAGTCTGCAACATGGACATGTTGGTTGGCTTGGTACAACCCCAAAGTTGTATACCGTATGTCCAGGACGGCTTTAACACCTGCCTGTACAAGAGCAGTTTGTTATATATGCTTAATTTGGGAAATCTTCCGATAAACCAATACATTTCCCTGAGCCTCATCTCGTCAGGCTCGTCACGCTTCTTCTTTACGTGTGGTTTCCACCTTAGTTTAGCGTCCAGTGTCATCCCTAGATATTTCGCTTCATTTGCGTAAGGTATTTGTGCAGAATTTATGAACAGAGGTAAATTGTTAACCCTTCTGTAAGTGAAATTCACATGCGTAAACTTGTTCTCGTTAAGAGCGATTCGCCAAGTCTTCGTCCAGGCACAAATTCTGTCCAATGCTCGTTGGAGGTTTCTCGTTGATGACTCGACTGATTCACCTGTTGCAAGGATGGCCGTATCGTCCGCAAACGTGGCCAAGACTGGCTCGTCATCTAGAGGTATGTCTCTTGTGTAGAGCAGGAACAGGGTTGGACCGAGGACACTTCCCTGGGGTACGCCAACCCGAATTTACTTGAAACTCGAGTATTCACTACTACACCTAACAAGAAAGATTCTGCTTTCAAGATAATTTTCCAATATTTTAAACATGTCCTTCGGCAAGTTTTGCCGTAGCTTATATTTCAGCGATCAGGTCGTAACCCGGGGCCTTATTATTTTTAAGTTTGCTTATTGTCTGTCGGAGTTCAACTAACGAAACTTTTTTCATTCTAAAGCTAGCAGGTTCCGCGTTGTTGTTTAGAACGTCAGCCAACGGCGGACCGTCGAAAGGCTTGAATGTTTCTTCTAAATGTTCAGCAAACAAATTCGCTTTCTCTTTGTCTTCTCTTGCCCATTTGCCGTTAGTTTTTTTTATTGGTGCCGAGTGGATTATAGGTTTCTTGATAGACTTAACTGCTTTCCATAGCGAGTAGTTTGAGCTTCTATCCGCCGACAAGCCTTCAAGGTATTCAGTGGTCTCACGATTTTTAAGATCTTGCAACATTCCCTTCAGTTTGTTAGAGAGGTAGTTCAAGAAGGTTTTGTCTGGGGGAGCCCTCCTGCCTTGCCATCTCCTACGCGCTTTTCTCTTTTCACGAATCAATTCTTCGATCTCGAGCGGATATATTGTGCGTACACGCCCGTCGGTGCTAACTGCGTTCTTTTGGGACGAAGTGTTGTTCCAACCAGCGCTCTGACAGGCAGCGCTCAATGCATTAGTCAACTGCGGTTTCTAACTCGAAAGGAGTTCTCAATGGGACATTCAAACCAACAACCCCCTTACAGTCCTTTCTCGACAAGGTCAGCTGAGGCTTTTTATTCCTATCGGTTGGCCAATATGTTGGCTTACCCGTGGAGAAAAAGTCCACCCCACGTTTCATACTATTTTTGTACAGTAAACTGCCTCTTGTTGAATTGCATCGTGAATCCCAAAAAATATGCTTCGCGTCAAAGTCATCCCCAATGATGAAATTGGACCCAATGAAGTCATACATACGATCAAGATCGTCTTCCACCAGTCTATATCCTGGCGGGAAATAACAAGATGCAATGTTTGTAATCTAAACAGTAAATTTTTACAGAAACTGAACTGATCTGCATAGAGTAGCTGCTGTGTTCTTGAAGTGCTTTATGCAGTTCTTAATGTAGAGGGAGGAACCTCCTCTCGAACTTTGCGAAGGGTGATGTGAGTGATAGTCATGAAATAAGCTTTTGTCATTCTTTGAAATGATTAAGCTTTTTAATTAAGCTTTTTGACATTCCACTGAAATTTCTTTTGATGGATTTTACGCATCAACTTAGAATTAGACCACTAAACTATTCGCAGTGCTAAATATCCATTACCACAACAAGTGATTTCCAGGGATCGCGACCAGAAGATTGAAATACTCCAGCCTCCCTCAAAGTATCCATGTATTATTAATGATAATAAATAAAAATTTTAAATCCATAAAGACCTTAAATTGGCAGACTGAAATAATTTATTCATAATGAGCATAGAACCTAACCAAAATGTTGACATTTATCCTCCCACATACATCGCAACAGATAGCGCACATAATGTGGTGCCCATAATATGGGATGAATGATGCTTGGCAAGCATTAAATTGCAATCATACACCACGAACAAACCCACTCACCTAAATTTTATTCATCAAAAATGAGTCCCACTAATTAATATCACTAATGTGGTTTTATTTGCTAACAAATGTATGAAACAATTCATTAGGAGC
The DNA here is from genome assembly GCA_947623515.1 of Neoascia interrupta. Taxonomy (NCBI): domain Eukaryota; kingdom Metazoa; phylum Arthropoda; class Insecta; order Diptera; family Syrphidae; genus Neoascia; species Neoascia interrupta. The sequence continues at coordinate 179,279,153 of OX392462.1, forward strand.
ATTTGGTCATGCACTGACTGCACTCATATGGTTGGCTCAAAGTAATGTCTTTCATTGGTCATACATCCTGACCGCAATTTGAGTTGCAATACTAAAAGAGTTGCCAGAGTTATTTGATGCTTTCATGTGTCACTGGAGTGTGGTAAAACAATATGAAATGAGCGCAAAAAATAATTGTGGTGGATAGTTATAGGTCAGAAGACCTGGTCTTTCTAACAAAGTAGCCTAAGCAGAATGCAGTAGTATATTCCTCTACTGCGAAAAAGCAGCCAGGTAAAGCCATTTTAAAATTATCTGGGATGAAATGCTTGGTTTAAACTACCAGAAGCAGCGTATCTCATTGGAAGTCCAGACCCTGAAAGGATAAGGTTTCTCAGATAGTGTCCCTTGGAGAATCGAGGGCCTGTTAAGTGGGCAGGAAAACAAGCAGATAGGGAAAATCGGAACTAATCGATGGATGAAGAGTTTCAGTAGATTTGGTAAATCGATAAAATATGAATTTTGGTTAATGAAGCGATTTAAATATTTTTGAAAAGTTGTTAACTTAAAATGTTCCTAATTCAGAGCTGAGCTCATGGGATTTCTGGTATATCGAAGAAAAATAACTGAAGCCGAATGGATAGATCTACCATCTGTTGTCCATAATAAGGAGTTCATAAGGAGTAAAAATGTTGGTACTGATAGACATCAGCATAGTGTCTTATTCCCATGTATTACAACTGCCTGGCTAATTATATATTATGCACAAGGACAAGACATGTACATACAATGATACAAATGGTGAATTTAAGGTTGAATTGGTCTATTCAAAGAAGTTGCAATTAGTTTTCGATGCCAAAGATCACGACACTTTTCACTCTATAACCTGGCTCAGCGATTACAACTTTGACTTATGAACTTACTACAACGTCTTTACACCAATTTGACACACTTCATAGAAATGCCTGTTAGTCCAGCACTTATATCAGAAATGGCGCTCCTCAGCATACCGAAGTCTTTTAAATAATGAACTTTTTCCAGCGGAATTTTTCCATCACAATTAGCGATTCCCAGATTATTCCACCGACAAAGAAAACTATGCGCTTTCAGCTAGATATACCCACCAAATACGATAGGCTCTTTTCGCGGTACTCCAGCGATATCTTACATTTGGGAAGAAAGTTGACAATCACGGAGCTGTAAGTAGTGAAGTGTAAGAAAATCTAGCAAGAAACCTAATCATGAGCCTCGAAGGCTTACCACGATGTTGCGGTCAAAAATCGCGCAACAAAGAAGCTCTTTGTCTGTCCTTTTGGTCCCATCTCTCCACTTCACTTTTGGGCTTCCCCCGTCTTTCTTTCCCACTTGTGTTCCCTCTTTTCTTCCGTACAGGTTCCTTAGAGCAAGACGGACGGTCAGGACCAAGATCGCGCGAGTCAACTTAAATCCAGATGGAGGATCCGGAGACTCTAGCTTATTTGAATGAGCTCAAACGCCAAAGAGTCCAAAACGTGAGCACCACTACCACCAACAAATTATAAAGAGAGATTGACCTAAGTCATACATCCACCTTGAGCGAAGAACATCAATGGCCGAAGGCCCATCCTAACCGTGTTTCTAAATGTAAAGAATGGCTTACTATAGGTAGAGTCCCCTTCCCCAAATCTGCGCGAAAGTCCACTAGGGTAGTTTAGTTTTACCTCCCAAGGGGCAATTTATTGAGCTTAATACAAGCAAACTTAAAACTAGTTACAAATTCTTACACTAAACTTAAAGCTAGGGGGGAAAAGCAGAGGATGAGACAGTAGGGGTTGCTGAATTTAAGGATGGATAGAGTGTAGGAGAATATTTTTAAGCAATGGTTTGGGGCAGTTAAGATCAAAAACTTCGGCGTACTTATTAGTTAATCGAAGCATTCTGGTAATTGGCTCGAAATGACCATAATTAGTGCGATGAGTAGATAGGCGGAACAAGGGTACAGATCTGAGATTGCGAGGGTTAGGTGAAAAGGAAATCAATTGTAGAAGTTGCGGGCTATCGATGTTTCTGTTTAAAAGCTGGTGAATAAAAAGGATGTCAGCCACATCTCGACGTTTTTTTAGTGATTGCATGCCAACTAAGTTTAGTCGATGTTCATACGGCGGCAACACGAAAGGATCAGTCCAACCGAGACCACGAAGAGCGAAACGAAGAAACCGTCGCTGGACTGCCTCAATTCTTTGGATATGAGTTTGCTGGTATTGAGACCAAACTTCACAGGCATATTCAAGAAGAGGTCTAACGAAACTGATATAGAGGGCTTTGGTTACATACGGGTCAGAGAATTCTTTAGACCATCTCTTTACAAAACCTAGAGCAGAATTTGCGCGGCTTATGATATTATCAATGTGGGGACGGAAGGTCAGTTCCTTGTCACAAATAACTCCTAAATCGCGAATCTCGGTAGTTATTGGAACAGGTTCATCATTGATGAAGTAGGTTCTTATAAGTTGGGGGGAACGTTTACGGGAGTAGGTAATTGCCTGACATTTGCTGACGTTAAGGTCTAAATAATTTTTTTTGTACCAAACTGCAAATTTATTTAGGTCGTTTTGCAAGTTATGGAAATCAGAGGGCGCAGAAATGATTTTTGAGAGTCGCATATCATCTGCGAAGACAGAGGTGTTGGAAGAAGTCAGGACCATGTTGATGTCGTTGATTGCAAGGATGAAAATGATTGGGCCGAGATGGCTTCCTTGGGGGACACCGGAAGTTGCATTGATTGGGTCAGAAACTGAAGATCTAAAGAGCACTCTGTACTGTCGATCCTCTAGGTATGATTTGATCCAGTAAACAAAACTAGAGGGGAAACCGAGCTTCTTAAGCTTGAAGATAATGATTGGGAAAGCTAGTTTGTCAAAGGCCTTGCTAAAATCAGTGGCAATGGCGTCAACTTCCTTTCCGTCTTTCAATGCGCACAGTGTCCTTGAAACAAATTCAGTAAGATTGGTAACGGTGGATTTGCCTTTTAAAAAACCGTGTTGATCAATGGAAATTATTGACTTGCAACGAGGAAGCATTTCTTGATACACGATACTTTCAAAGAGTTTGGGTGTGCACGATAGCTTAGCAATGGGCCTGTAGTTACATACATCGTTTTTGTGACTCTTTTTGTGCGTGGGGATAATATAAGAGTCCTTCCATAGGAAGGGAAAGATCGCTGATGCTGTCGACAGACGAAATAAGGCAGTTAGGGGGGGTGCTAATTCGGTCATGCATTTTTTAAGAACTATCGCAGGTAGACCGTCAGGACCGGGTGAATAATCATCTTTGAGCCTACTGATTTTATCTGTTACTTGGGCTAGTGTTATGTCCACGGAGAAAGGGGTTGCCTGCGGACAGTTTACCATGTAACTAAAGTAGTTGAAATCAGGGGCTAGTATCGGTTCTGAAAACGATTGCCTGAAAAATTGTGCAAAAAAGTTGGCAATGGTTTGTGGGTCTGCGGACGAATTATTAAGAAATTTTAAAGTTGACGGGCAGCCATCAGATTTTCTTTTGGTATTGATGAATTGATAGAAACGCTTAGGGGGGTAATGTAGTATATCGCGAGTTGAGTATGGTAGTTCCTTCTTCGTTCTCCTTATGAAAATGTATAACACTATTCTCCTTCTGAGAATAGGGTTAAATGATGGATCACTGAATGCTCTCTTTTCGGTTCGGCTTCGATTTCTACCCTATAATTCGCAGTGGGGCGAATTGGTACGAATTCTTGTGTGAGAGGAAATCAGCTGGGGTTCAGTAACGGCAAGCATGCCCAGCAAAGAGCTGAGCGTGACTTGAAACGCCGTGCCCGATAACCACTGTACCGGAATGAAAGGATTGGTTGAATGTGTGTATGAATGAGTCATGGTTTGTTTGGGAAAAAGCCAAGCCAAGCTTGGGTGAATCACTTCTGGTTTACCTAGCGAGTTTGGCGGAAGGAAAAGAGAGCTGGGAGTAGAGAAAAGGATTATTGTTGAGGAAAAGATCCAGAGGAAGAAATTTCGGATGCCAAAAGATCCAGGATAAGGGACTTAATAAGAGGAATAGAAAGGAGAAGGAAAAAGGAACGAAAAGGAGAAAAAGAAAAGATAAGTAGAGTGTTTAACGAGATTTGTGTTTGTGTTTTGTGAGGAAGAAATAGTTGACTGGTAGACTTTCGTTTCAAAAAAAAATCCCTAGGAAAAGACGGGACACGCGACCCTTTTAGTGTTACCTGCTTTAAATATTCGGGACCCTATATAGTGAGCCATTCTACCCTTGCGGCGATATTTCTACAATTGTTAAACTTTGCTGTCATTCGGCCATTTCTTTTGCTTGCGTTGTTTCTTTCGTTTCGAGTAATTCATCGGCCAAATCTTTTAGTTTTAGTCTTGTTAATAAATCGCCTTCGTTCTTCTCTGAACGTTTATAACGACCTAAAACACTTGTGTTATTCTTTTGATCGGACCTAATCATTTTCAGCTACCTACAGTTTTGTTGTTTTACTTATAAAACAGCTGGCGTCCATTTAAATCCACGTACAAAAATCATTACGCATCTTATCTCGCGTATCAATACCCAATCGGGACCCACCCCCTTGCTGAGCAGTCGGGACGCACAGCAACAACTTGCTGTGTTGTTGCACTTTTTCGCCGCTAGCCTGTTAGTCAAATTGTTTATATCCGCGAGCGCATCGTCGGCGCAACCTCCGTGTATTTATCATTTAAGTGTAACAACGAAATCTACCCTCAGCCGTGATCCCAGCGGGAGTTTTAAAGTTTGAATTTTTCCCCTACTTTCCCCACCCGTTTGCCTGCCAACATCTAACGTACCGCCACGCCAGTCTTTATCTCGTTCCCTTTAACAACTAGCAATCCAGCACCTTCTCAAGTTACTTCTCCTATCCCCACGTCCGATTCCAATCCGCTGGAGCTTAATCGTAATGGGATGTCCTTTAAATTAACCGCAATCCTCAAGTCACTTCGCAGTTTCTGAAGTTCACTTCCACATCCTGAATCCTGCTCCGCCTACCACTGTTATCCCCAGCAGACCCCACACTTCAAACCTGGCTCCAGCAACCCCCACTAATTACTTCCTAACACGCCCAAACACCTCTCCTTCATCCGCCAATGACAATTCGTCTTTCAGCGACCCTCTGTTTCCATCGACGGTAAAATTAACAAAGCAACTTTTGGCAGATCAGAGCGGTCATAATCGATATATTATATCGCGTCTGAGAGAATTTTCTAGAATGTGCGTTTATACCTTGCTTATCTGTATGATAAGCCCAAGACATTTTGTATCACAAAAATTAATTAATGGTTTTAATTAAGCTGAAGTTTTTTTTCTTTTTTTTATTGTCGGAGGCTGCTACTATTTGATGGAGCACTCAGACACAACTACTGGTCCATTGTACTACCACGCGGACACCTTACTTTAATGTACTTAGTTTACCTGTCTTTCGAAGAAAAACGAGAAGCAGCTTCAGTGATGAAGAGCTTAGGTGTTCGGCACTCACCACGTCAGCCCATAAGAACAGCCACCTGATGCGAGCAAAGGCAGGACAGGTGGCAGGCAGGACTCAAACCTAGCACATTAAAGTGCTTGGCGAAAGCTTGGTGGCCCGTAAGAACGCCTACAAGAAGTCTGCAATCGATTCTCCTGAGAGATAGAAGAAAAGACGCTGACCCGTCGCAGATATCCGGGCGTAGTCGTTTAGTCTGTCTGCACCCATAGCAGTCACGCCAACGAGCCCTGTGCTCACAAGAAACCCAAGTAGCAATGGCAGACGTGACAACAGATACAGGCAGGCCTAAAGCAGGTTCGGGTCCTAAGAAAACCTCTTCTGAGCCTAGTCTGGCAAGCTCATCAGAGATCTCATTTCCCCGGATACCGATTTAAGCAAGGTTTTTGATAAACTCGTGCAGCAACTAACAGTTTTAAACTTAAAGTGGTCGGATTCCACCCCCATTTTATCATCAAATCAGGCTTGGAGCTGAGTCGTTTTCAGATCTTCGGTGGTTTCAAACTCAATTTTTCGGCAGTTTTTTCGGATCAATCCTCTTCATCCTTTCAATCAATGATGTTAATATGGCCATGATAAATTCTGATTTATATGTCTTTGCAGATATCATGAGAATTTTTAAGGTAATTATGCCCTTCTAGCTAAACAAAACGGCCTTAAAAGTTTTTCATAGTGCTGTAAAAGAACTTATTCGACCTTATTGTCAATAAATGCCAGGCATTATCCTGCAAACGTACCGCTCGAACCTCAAGAACTTACTTTATCGACGACACACAAGTGCCGACAAATACTAAAACTCGCGATCGCTTAACTTTCGTATCCAAATGAGCAACATTATAAGCTGCACTACTTCCGCACTTGTGAAGCGACGCATCGTCAGAAGAATTCTCGCACCCCTACGTAACCAAAGCCCTTTACATGACTTACGTTAGACCTCTCCTTGAATATGCCAGTCAGTTTTGTACACCTAACAAAATTTTCACATACAGAAAAAAGGGCTGTCCAACCAACTCCACTTCGCTTCGCTCTGAGTGGCCTTGGTTGGACAGATCCCAGCCAGCCTTAGAAGATCGATTGAAATGAGTTGATATGCAGTCCTTAAAAAAGTGCCGCGAACTTACTGTCATTCTCCTTATCCACCAACTCTTTACTGGCAACGTTGTTAGCTATCAACTCCTACAGTTTATCACCTTCAACCCTACGTGGAACCTTCGATCAGTACCTTTAATCTAACTGAAATCCTATCGCACTAACGATGGTCAGTGTGAACTTACTTCACGAAAATGACGTTCCTGTAGCAAGCACGCGCAGTCATTTCACCTTAATTGCACCAGGAACATACTTAAGAAGAGACTTTTAAGTTAACCCCATCCCGAAAACTCATAATGTCCCAAAGTTATAACCTGGTAAGGTTGTTAACCAAAGTTATAAAGCTTTAAGTTAAGACTCGTAAGTTAAGACTGTATCAATGTTTAGTCCTAAGTTAAGCTTGGATTAAGCTTATAAAGTGTCCCCGAGGGGGCGCCAAAGAAAGTCTAAGTAGTTACAGCAAACGAACGAGATGAAGGAATATTATTTTATCACTCCAGGTCAAAAATTAGAACATAGCATAAAAATATGTGAAAAAGTATGTTCTTGAAATAGTTAGAATTTCTTCATACCTTTTCATACTTTTTTTTCAAAAACAAAACTCCTCCACTCTTGTTGGCAACAATGTCTGCATCTGCATTTGCATGCTTTTGAGGAACATTATACTGTAACTATTCTTCACAACTCCAAGTTATTATGGCTTGCCAACTTTACCTACGCAAATAAGTACCAGTAACAGCACCTCAGGCATAAGTAAACGAGATTCAGTTGCAAACATAACCAACTTCGCAAGTGCACATCTTGAAGGCGTGTGGGTGGGTATGTCAACCCTTGGGTTTGCTGAACGCTGAACCTTTCCTTTCATGTTGCAATTGCTTAATTGGAACATGTTGATTCGAGTACTCTGTGGGAATTTGTTAAGCCAACGGCTGTGGGCTATAATGAAAACCTGTCGCACTGTTTCCGAATTCAATGGGTGCAGCCGCAACCCAAATATTGGAATGGGATATAGGCGTAAGTCATTCAAAGGTATGTTCACTTGTAGAGTACTTCAAAATTGGTTGTAGCATTTGGATGGTTACATGGTTACATCCAAGTTAATCAGCATTGACTGTACGCAGATACACCTCCAGCAGGTCCCTACCCTAGTTATACGTTTGTATCCTTATAATTGTTGTCAGAAATCAAAAGGCTTTTGGTTTCCCTTCCAGATTTCAAAGAAAAAATATTTGTAGTAATTGTAAGTTTCTCTTCGAACTTTAGGACACTATTACGGTACACGAATCCTTAAATATAGGTAAGGTAACGAGCAGATAAAAAACCCTATAACCAAATTCTTACCCCTTAAAGTTCTTTCATACTTTATTTCTTACATACTTTATAGCTTGGACAAGCATGCAACACTGAGGACTTAACTAGAATTTGATGAGCTCCTTTAAGTACTGCTTGTAGTATAAATATTTGGATTTAAAGTCTTTTGAATAAAATGAGGTCTGTTTAAAGACTAAGGTTCCTTCAGCCCGTGACAACATGGGACATGCTAACATCCTGAATGGCCACGACACCATCCTTGGTAATTCGGACTACGTTGTCCCATACCTCGATTTCAATGTCAAATTTTAGACCAAATTTACAAGCAGAACCAGCTGGAAGTCATGTGAGGTCTTAAATGTATCTGCAATAGGAAACTAAACAGACGGATCGAAAACAGCACTTGGAGTAGGACCAGGAGTCTTTTCCAGTACTCTTTAGTACTCCCTTTCCAGTACGAGATTGCTGTCAGGCGCGACGTATCCCTGTGCTGGGTTTCAGACCACAGAGATATTCCAGGCAACTGCAGAGCCGACCAACTAGGTAGAGAAGATGCTAACGCCAATCTGACTCATACAACGGAACCGACAGTACCCATCAACTCGATAAAGTTCCACCTGGACGTCGAAGACATCACAATGGCAAACAATAGGTGGAATAACATCAGCACATGTCTCTCCTCCAAACAAACCTGGCCAGAGCTCGATCGTAGGAAAACAAAAAGAATCATCTCCTTCAATAGGCTGAATCTTGGGGGGATAATTGGGACCCTCACAGGCCACTGTCTGGTAGGGCGACATGCCGGAAGACTTGGTGCTCCCTTCAACGATTTCTGCAGGATTTGTGGGGATGAGGAGGAAAAAGAGATCATGGTTCATCTTCTGTGCAACTGTCCCGCCCTCTCGACATGGAGAAGGAAAGCTTTAGGTAAATCCTTTTTTGATGATCTAAATGATCCAGTGCGACTCGATTTTAAGAGGATAATGAACTTTATCTCCGGGTTAAACTGCCTAAACGCCTATTTGTAAATCACAAAACCTCCCTCACAGTCCCTTCTCCACAGTCTTTCCAACACGACCGGTCTGATACGGGCTCATACCGTTTCGGTTGCCTTTACCTCTCCGCTCTTATGGGAACACCGGATCATATTCCACCCTGGTGCGGGTTTATACCGCTTCGGTTACCCCTACCACTCCTATTCCTCCCCCCTCCCTCTATGAAGGCTAATTCTGACTTGAGTCACCTGAAGTACGGGTTCACACCGAAACGATTATCCTATATCGGCGTCTTCATGAAGAATCCTCCTCCGCCTCTCGAATCCTTGAGGCTAACTCTCACTAAAGGAGGAATAGTAAACAAAAGATCTCAAGATCTAGTTAGACTCGACGTAAAGGCAACAGATACCTTATTATATCCCTCATACCACCCGGGAACGTTATAAGTGGAATTTCTACAGTAATTTTCCCCATCTTTACCCACCCCACCTTATCCCAGATCTCCCGTTACAAAGCTGAACCGGTGTGGGCTTATACCGCTTCGGTTTCCCTCACCCCTGCACCCCCACGGGATCACCAGCACATAATTCCTACTGGTACGGGTTATACTGTTTTGTTTACCCTACCTTCCGATTCCACGCCCGCTTCCCCCCCAATTCAAACGTGAGTCGCCTGCAGTTTACACCGAAGACGGTTACCTTACATCAGCTTCTTGCCTGAGTATTAACCTCCTGCAAAGGCTTACACCGAATTCGGTTACCCCTGCAAATTCCCATCCTCGAGGACAATTCGTAGCAGTGAAGCAATTGACACGGACTTATTCTGAAATTGGTTGTCCCTGTTGGGCTTTTCTCCACCCATTCCTAAGCCATTCCTCACTGACCGTATCATCCCCGCCCCTTCCATCTTCAAGGCAAATTCCCATCTGGAGTCCATCAGTAACGAGGCCATTCTTTTTTCAGGAAGTCTCTGACTGGCCCCCCTTTGGTTCAGTTCCAAATGGTTACCCCCAGCCTCCATTAGGGCAAGTCTTCAACCAATCAACAATTGATTGGTTTCTTTCGGTACAAGTTTACAACGTCACTGGGTTGCCTAAACCCCTTCCACCCAAACGGGTAGTTATCATATAGGTCCTCGAGATGGTAACTCTGGTCCTACAAGTGGTATCAATATGGACCTCCTTTGGTCTAAGTGTACCCCTGCCTAGCGGGGGAAACCACCCAAACTTACAACCTATGCTTAGAATTGATTTTAATTTTTAGTTCACGCCCATTTAAGGGGCGTGGCCAATGAATATAATGTATGAATTCGGGTCAAAAAAAACTTTAAGATTTGGTGTTAAAGGTGGTATATAGGGTTGGGTATATGGAAGTTTTTTATAACCCTATCGAAGTTTTTAAAGAGTTTAAGTACCTCGGTTTTCTGATCTCACACAATGTCGACGCCAGACTGCATGTTTAGTAAAAACGCGTTGCAGCTAAGAGTTATCTTTTATGGGAGAAGTTTATCAGCAATAGGTTTTTCGATTCCTCTTCAAGATTCAGGGTTTTCGACTCTAGTGTGAACACCTGCCTCTGCTATGGTAACCAGGTTTTCGGATTTGAGCAGTTTGAAGATATTGAAATGGTACAGCGCTTATTTTGGAAACGCATTTTTAAACTTCCTTCATCAACCCCAACATACGTTGTCCATATTAAGTCAGGACTCCCTCAGGTCTGCGTAGGGAACCTCAAGGCTAATGAATTTTGTTACGGAAGAACTCTTTCACTTACTCAATTGTTTCAATTAACAAGTCTTTGCAAAAAAAAAACTGCAAACAACCTTTAAAGCCAGTAGGTAATCAATGTCATTGGCACACCTTAGCCTGATTTATGCATTTGACGTTTCACTGAGCGAGACCCAACGAAGCCACGGCACAACCAGTCTATGACGTTAACGGCTAGTTCAGTTGAATAGAGAAATGGAAAGTGGATGAACTAAGACGCTTGTCTATTCCCAATTTTTTTTTGTCGTCTCGTCTTATAAAAAATGTAAAGACACAAAGCAAATAACCTTTCCCTGTTTGAGTTTCAAGTTTTTACCCCAAGTATTTTTCAATTTAATTGACATTTTCTTACAACCAAAGCTAAAAAGGACACAGACAAGCGTCTCCGAGGACATCTTTGGAATACATGTCAATACACAAAGTATTTGTCCAACTCCGGCTTGTCAAGGGATATTATTTCTTATAATAATAGTCTTACACGAAGGATGCAACACTCTCCAGTCTAAGGGGAACACTTTACAATATTTATTTATTTTGCCTCGCCACCGACGAGGATTGTATCTAATAAAAAACTTCTTCATAATTTAGTGATGCCAGAGTCCTCTGGGATTGGGACTTATTGTTTAATGATTTCCCAAGGGTGTTTAAGTTGAAATGGCGCAAAGAGCACAATATTCTTTTTGGTAAATCAGCTGTCAGGCGGAATTCACAATTCTCGTTTGTCATGTAAAATGAAGGCGAGTCTAATTAGTCGCAAAAGCCCCAAACTGATAAATGTGGCCACCCAACTAGTCAACAGACTCAGTTAAATTTCAGTAACCGCTAACGAATAGCTTCAAATAGTGCGGTAAAGGTTCAACTATCTTTTGAAACCGAATCACTTCGATCCTAGTTCAAGGATATAGCTTAAATTCAAACTTAAACCAACCCCCGAAATACATAACCTTATGTAGATACATATTGGCCCTTTTTTGGCCTGCACGCATCCAGCGTAAAGGAATCGCATTAAAGCTGTCACCACTAATAGACCACTGATCCGATTTGGGAATTTGTTGCGTTTAATGCTATTTGAGAGCATCCGTTCCCGCTCGATGCCGCACAATATTCAATTCGTTTTAAGCGTTAACGCCACAGGCAGTCGCCACCGAAACGAAAACATTTGATGAGGGGCTGTGTCACACGTCCTTTAAGTGTGTACGCAGCCTTATAGACAATGTGCTTGTATTCCCCTGCCGCATAAAGTCACGAGCAAAAAAGAAAAACATTGCACACACAATAGGATGTCAATTTCCAAAACAATGTTTGTATTACCGCAAGGAGCAGACAAAAGGGAGCTTCAACGCATATAAAATGGAAGAGAAAAAAAAATGAAAGCAACACACAGCAGATAATGGAAATCACAAAAAAGAGGAAGTAATAGAAATACCGTGCATCAAAGTCAAACACTAAGGAGTAGTATAGCCGTGGGTAGTCAGGGTCGTATTTGGTCGAATTGGCGCCCTTTATATTTTTTTTTAAAGGGACAAGTTTTAAGCCTATAAGTGACTTAAGTAAAGAAAAGTGGTGAGTACTCTTTAATGCTTGGCCTCCGTTCTGATTCCGCTGAAGTTTTTTTTTATTTTAGCTGATAGCTTCTAGGAGATGAGTTCGACTCATAGTTTTTTTTTTAACTTTTGAAGATTTAAAAACTATTTTCGAGTGTATTGTCTCGGCTTTTTCAGTTCTTTCAGTTCTCAAATTTTAATAATTTATGACCAAAATAAAAGTCTGTTGGTTAGTTTGTGAGAAAAACTTACGTCATTTTGAGACCCGTCAAATACACAGAGTTTGTCCCGAAGCTTTGCAAGCTGACCGAATTCTTGTGACCAATTTTGCATACTTTACAAAGGCGATAGGGGAACTGTTAGGTATCTTCCGCTGTTAGGTATAATGAGCCATTCAAAGTTGAAGAACACCAACGTAATGTCTCCCACCCGACCTGGTTAAAGTGAAACTAGCTATTCGAAACATTCAAAGCGACTGGCAGTAATTTAGTCAGGAGCATCATGGTCATGGACATCCTCTCCTTAGGGCCTGTTTTTCAGTGCGAGATCATCCGACTTTCTGAGTTAAACTGAGATTAATCCCAGAAATTAGTTTTTCATTTAACTCAGATCTGGGGCTAATCTCGGCTTAACTCGTCAAATCCTGTGAGTTAATCTCGGATCAACTCTGAAGAACAGTATGAACTTCTTTGAATGGTTTTTCTATGTATAATGACAATTGATTTGCGTGTTTCTGTGAAAAATTACATCTGAAATTAACTCGAACTTCTTTTCCTGGTTTTTCTATGTGAAGTGAGAGTTGGGACAATCAACAATTTCGAGAGTCGAAGATTTTGACAAAATTGTAGCCGGAGTTAGCATTGGTCGTCAACAGTAAATCCGTCCGAATCCGAGGCTTGTTTCCGCTTCGTGACTGGTGTTTCTTTACGTGGCCGGGAAGTCACCCCGACGGCACGACCCCCAACCTGGAGGACCAGATCCTTTGCTTAGCTCTAAGGACGGAGAGCCGGATAGCCCGCTCCTTATAGGCCTGAGCTCCGAATACGTCGTAGTAGCCCATATAAGGTGTTCACTAAGTAGTTCGGCCTGACTGGAACTATGGACGCCACCGTTGATTCCATCTGGGGAATTCCTCCGCTGCCGTCCGGATGCAAGGAGAAGTGCCTTAGTGGGAACACTCCTCCCCCCCTCTCTCGTCTGCTCCCTCTGATGGTCTCCCTGATGGAAGACCCTCATCATCCCAGTCCTGCTTTACGGTGCAGAAGCATGGACTCTGTCAAAGGCGGATGAAAACACTTTAGGCTGCTTCGAGAGGAAAATTCTTCGGACGATTTACGGTCCCGTCTGCATAGACGGAGAGTGGAGGAGGAGATATAACATCGAACTGTACGGGCTGTACAGCGATACCGACCTAGCCAAAAGAGTCAAAACACAACGTCTACGATGGCTGGGTCATTTAGAGCGGATGGACACCAACGCCCCGGCCCGGAAAATCTTCGAATCCACACCGCAGGGACGACGCGGTAGAGGAGCACCGAGACTCAGGTGGCGCACGCAAGTGGAAGGGGACCTCAGCCAACTTCGCGTGCGAAACTGGAGACGGCTAGCTAGAGACAGAGCTGGCTGGCGAAGCTTGTTGGCCGAGGCCCAGGTCCACCCCGGACTGTAGCGCCACCTTAAGTAAGTAAGTAGCCGGAGTTAACTCTGCACTGCAAAACTGCTCGCTGGCTTTACTCTAGATTGATTTTGTTACGGGATTAACAGATCTTGGTTTAAGCTGGGCTCTGAAAACCCGAACTGAAACGTATGGTAAGAGAGTATTCCCGATGAATAGCGCCTCAGCATTATTTGACCCCAGCCTCTAGTAATTGCATGAGCATCAGTGTCATTACCGTCGCATACAAGATTTTTAGATTTTTCCATCGTACACTACTTTTTCATCGATTTCAAGGCCACATAAAGAGACATCCCTACCAAGATCGAATAAAGGGCTCTCTATAAACCCGAAAAAAAACCGACTCGTATCCCTTTTATAAGACGGAGGAAATCAGAAACCTCATCGCGTCAGAGCCGAAGACATCGCGTCAAAGCCGAAAACATCACTGCAGAGCTGTCGATATCGACTTGTCGATTTTGGTTTTGCTTCACGGTTCGAGATTTCGAGACCTAGAGGGAAGCAAAGTGCCTTGGAAAAATCCATGATATCAAATAATCATGGAACCCTTAGATAGATTTCACCGTAAACATAGACACCAATTTCTTGTGGATCTATCGTCGAACCAGATGGTAGCCAAATGGGAGCTGGCGACACATGCTCGCCAAGCCAAAGCTGGCTCGTTGCTAGACCGGCAATTTCCCTTGCCGCACTGGTCTGGTTAACAAAGATCCACGAAGTCACCATGGCCAGAAACGAAGAACGAATATATTTTCCTGCTGTAATCTGCATTGCGGGATGTCTTCGCTCCAGCCCTTATTATCGTAATCCTGGGTTTTACACCTATTCAAACACATATCCGAATAGAAGCAAGACATCGTCTGCTCTATTCGAATAAGAAAGACTCCCATTCTTAGATAGGCAGCCTCTTAGGTGAAAGCCTCCAGCGGAAGCCCATTCAGAATGACTCTCGATGATATACCTCGAATATATAGCTTCCAGAGAAAACTCTTCGTAGTAATCCATCCAACTTTACAACAACTTATCCCCCACTGGGTATCACAATGGGTCTTATAAGACCTAAATGCGATGAGGCGCGGGTTACCTCGCTCCATCAACCCAAAAACCTAACCTAACCTAATCCCTCCTAGAGATGCATGGTAAAAATTTAAACCAACTCCATCACGGTTTGACCTTGTGTGATACACAGACCGTTTTAAAATGGAAAAAGACACCGGGTCTGGTATTCATGGAGAACTGCCCCTAGCGGACTATTCAGTTAGCCTTGGCAAAAGCGCATCAACTTTTAAGACCGAAGTCTTTGAAGCTCTAACACAAGACGAAGAAAAATATTCTGTTTCTCGGACAGCCAAGCAGCTGTCAAGGCATTTGACTCACCCGTCGTAAAGTCGAAGATTGTCTTGGAAAATTAATCATCCTTCATTGTGGATTGGCAGTAGTCTACCACCCGGGGGGCCGGTCCACCCCGGGTGTGGCAGACTATAACAGGGGGTGCCATTAGCAACAGCAAAATAAAATATCTATTTGGCACATAACACCAAATTTAAGGCGCTTGCAAATCTTATTCCGGAACAACGTAATGAAACCGTGAAAAAAGCAATAATTTACGCAAGAGGAATTACGTGCAGAGCTAAAAATTTCAAAAAGTTCCTCGTTCGAATGTCAGGATACATTTTACACTAAACTTGTTCACCAGTCTCAGCTCTCCGGCCATGGAAGTCCGTTTTCTCAGCTCTTCAACCAAAAATAGTGCTGTATGAAACATAGGATGAATTGGCGTGCTGTTGTTCCAATCCTTTCGTCGACATTTACAGAGTTAGCAGAAAACGGTATCATATCGGAAATTGGGCGGATACGGCGTCATATAAAAGCTGCGAAAATAATTTTAAAGGATTCCGAAATTTCGAGAACCTTTGAGTTTTTAAGCTTTGTTGTTAAGTGGGCCTTTGCAGACTCATTATCTAGTCGATGTGACTTTTGTCTAACTTTTTGCATCTCAGTTGCGCAAGTCTCATTCTCTCATGCGAAAGAAGCTTTTCAAAACTAAGATAAATTAAAAATTATCTAAGGTCAATAAAGATCCGAAAAAGGTTGACAAATTCGGCTGCACTTTTAATCGACTTTGATTATATAACATTCGAAAACACCTTTAAATAAAAAGCTTGTTTGTGTTTTTTTTGTTTTCTTCAAAATTGCTAAGTGCTTACTAAATTAATTAGCTTAGGGGTTCTAGTTAACTTTACCGCCCCGGGTGCCATTGCCTCTTAGTCCGACCCTGCCCAGATCCTCCCCCAAGAGGTCTTATACCCAAACCAAATTGGAAAAGGCTTGTTAGAAAAACCTTACTTGAATTTTCAGCGGCCATTGCAAACTGAAGATCTCCATCACCTCGGCCTTGCACCGAACTCTATATGCAGACTTTGTCTAGACAGAGATGAGTCCTCTCTAAACACATTCATGGATTGCCCGACCATCGATATGAAATCGATGTCGGAGTGAAAAGATTTCACTAGGAATTCATCGGGGAAGGACAATAGGACCCTTTTTAATATACTACAGTGCCAGAGCCCCAGAACGACTCTCCCGACTAACAATCTAAAATCGGATGAGGACACTCTCAGTAGTAATCCTTCCTACGCCACGTCAGAAGATTTCCAAAGCATGAGGATCCCTTAATGGTGAATAGTGGATGGACACCAATGCTCTTGCCCTAATAAGACTCTCGATTTCATAATAACGAAATACGAACATGTTCATATGTGACTCTAGAATACGACTTGCACAATTGGGCTGAATATCTTGACGTGTTTAATATTGCTCAGAGCGAAGTAATAATATGGTGGTCAAAGGATAGACATGTGCACTCAAGAGGATACAAGCATCCACAGGTTTTCTAAACCCACCTCTGTCTATCAACTCCTACTCTCACCTCCCCGTGGTGAACACCGGGTGCCTAGTACCTCAACTGGAGATTGGGTTCCAACCCCTTTGGAAGGTTGTTGGGGGTAGCAGACGAGAGAGGGGGGGAGGAGTGTTCCCACTAAGGCACTTCTCCTTGCATCCGGACGGAATAAGTCCTATCCGGAATAAGTCCTTTTCTTATAAAGCTTAAATAGTGCACTTAACTGTAATTTTTCATGATAAAGATTGAAGTCATACTATAACCAGACGCCTGTGATGAAATCCAAATATCTATATCCCACCCCATTTCAATTTCGCACGGGCCGTGGCCCTAATATCTCCCTAAATCCGGGCCTGATCTTTGCAAGTTTAAATGAAAAACCCTTATATTCATTGTATCGTTTGGTGTTTCCTTTTTTCCATCTTTTCTATTTTCTGTTTTGAGGCGGCAAGACGCGATTGAAGTAATGTGGAAAAAAGAGATCCTCTCGGGTAAGTTGACAAATGATAGAGCGAATGAAAAAAAAACCGTAAATTGGCTTTAAACTTTAACAGAACCTAACTAGGTGTGAAAATGTGATATACATTTCCAATCAGTGATATGTGCTTTTTTTTCTAGAATATGTGACTGTGACGAACACAAATTTAAGGACATATGCAGTGTTTGGGATTCGATGAAGATTAAAGTTTGGGAAAGAGAAAAATAGGTCGCCTCTAAATAGCAAATTGATTGATGATGTGTACCTAAATATCTCTGATTCGGGAAAGGAAAAAACGGCAAGCTCAGTAGGATGTCATTAAACTACACCGGCCTGGTATACACATGGATAGAACACAAAAGCCGAAAACAAAACAATCATTATTTTCATTTGGGTGGATACGAAAATAGAAGTGTAACATAAATCTACGTGTGTCTGACTTCTGACACCTACATATGGGGCCTCTTCTTCCTATCAGTTTGGCGCGTGTCAATTTTTTTCATGACAGCTGCCGAAAAAGACCGTTTTTATGACGGATCTACATAATTTATATCGTTGAAAGCATAAAGCGGGGACCACAAAGCAGCCTTGACTCGACCCGGCCTGGCGTTTACGAGTTCAGCCGTACGATTTCAATGTTTTCTAACACGTTGAAGCTCGGCTTTCAATTTCATTTGGCAAACAGAAATAGTGCGTAATGAAGCTTCGAAGTTTCGACGCCTCAAGTTCAAATGTGATGAACATTTGCTCCTTCTGAAACAAATGAGGGTTGATTTCGAGCTTACGCCGCACACACGAAGTCGATTTGTGTGGTTTGGGCTTAGTATGTTGGTAACGCACGAATATGACACAGAGTTTCTGAGTGTTTCATACACAATTTCAGATCAAATTGTGTATTTTTATATTTATTATTTATTAGTTGGACATGAACATTTCACAAAATTAAGTGCACAACTTTCGGCTGTGTGTGCGTATTTTTTAATTAATCGTAGCATACTTAGAGAACGTAGTGACTGCACTAATAAAATCTCTCTCTCTCTCTCTCTTCATGAGCGCAGTCATTGCAAAGCCGGTTCAAAGCCTACCTATCGTTTGTAACGACGCGAAGCCGAAGCCCAGGCTACTTTCGGTACCCCGCTTTAGAATGCGCTTACTTTAGTTGTCTATCCGCTAGATTAAAAACTTAAAGGAAAAAAACTTTATAGGTAGAGTTAGAAAATTTTAAGTGGTGGCAAACTAGAATGTGAAGTTTGTCACCTTTAAGGCTAGCATATTAACACTAAAGCTAAATCCATACCTCGATTACGCTCTAGGATGCTTAAGTCCCAATATCCATGGTTTCGGCGATACAAGTGCCATCCATAGATATTGGCTGAAGGTTTCCGTTTTGTTTAGAAGACAGAAGGCAGCATTGAGTTTTCGAAGCGTTAAATTCCATCCTGTTAGCGACACCCCATCTAAGGGTTAGACATTCGCAATCTTGCCGTCTCAATATCCTTAGCTTTAGAACTAGTATGAATAAGAGGACTGTTATCCGAAACTGAGTATATCGGATTAGTTGTGGCGGATAAAAGGTTGGTAATGAAAATTAGGAAAAGTGTTGGGCAGAGAAAAGATCCCTGGGGCATGCCAGCATTTTTAAAATGGGTATCAGATTTGAAGCCGTCTAAAACCACTCGAATAGAGCGCTTGGAAAGGTTCCTTCTAATCCAATCAATCAAAGTCGAATCGATTCCATATGTACTGAGTTTTGATAAAAGCGCCTGAAAATGCCTGAAAATATCGAGTGCGATTGCTTTGCTTTCACCAAGCAATGCAAAGAACGATTAACTACTGGTAGCTCGATTTGCCCTTTCCTTGAATTTTTTGCTGGATATGTGTATTCATTCTTAAAATGGTCCTGCTAAATATCCTCAGCCTATTCAAAGTATCGATTGTAAAGAAATCAACAAGACCTAGAACGTACAAGAACTAGAACACACGACGATTTTCTACTTCAAAATACTCATCTCAGACTGCCAATATAATTTGCCTTACAGTTTCTGGCAACTTTCCCTCTAAGAAAATTTCCGAGTCCATTTTTCTGAAACCGATTTGACTTGTTTCTAACTCGAATAACTCTCCACAAACGAGTTTTTTTGCTCACGCACAAAGGCGAGCATTTCACAAAACAAAATCAAAACTGAATAAGAGTTTCAAATCCAAATCAGTGAGTAAGTGCAACGGTGCCGCGTTACCCTATTCCTATTCTTCTTTCCTTTCCTATTCTCCTTTCCATTCCTATGATGTATTTTTTTGTTTTCCATCCCCTTCTTGTTACCATTCATGGAGCATTAATTCACTAAAAAAAAACAATTTTATTTGATTCCTTGTAAGGTTTTTTAATTGATTTTTTAAAAGGGGCGTGGCATGTCCTTCTCCTGTTACCAAACATCAATATTAACATAGAAATATGTATCCAAGTGAACAAAAATTTTATTTGTTTTTTTATTTAAATGTAACATTTTCGCCTGTATCAAACTTAATTTACTCCATTAATGTGGAATAAGGTATAATAACGGTGTCCAAATTGAGTCAAACTAATGTCAAACTAACCCCGAAAAGTTGTGTCAAAATGGAGTCAGAGTTTGGAAACCAAATGAACACCAAAAAACGGTGTTAACATTTTTTCAATCTGGGAACAGCACTCAACTCAAAGTTGACTTAAAATTGACACGAAAATTTGACACTGAATTGACATCATGTTTAGACTTTACACCCGACCCAGGCTATATTAATTTTAATGCATAGTTTGTAACACAGTGAAATAATCACCGTAGACCCCTAAGACCTTTTAGAGTTATGATCGAGAGCCACAGGTGAATTGATTAAGCCATGTCCGTCCGTATGTGTGAAGTTTATAGGTCTTTAAAATTGAGCTAGAAAGCTGAAACTTGGACTGTATTTTGGTTCTCCTATTGTACAAAGTATAAAAAATTGATAAAATCAACCAGCAGCCACGCCCACAATTGACTTTAATGTCAAATGCCTTTTGGTCAAGTTAGACTAGGCTAAGGAATTCAAATTTTTGTGCAGAGCAATAGTGGCCA
This sequence comes from Neoascia interrupta, assembly GCA_947623515.1. Taxonomy (NCBI): domain Eukaryota; kingdom Metazoa; phylum Arthropoda; class Insecta; order Diptera; family Syrphidae; genus Neoascia; species Neoascia interrupta. Next base: position 179,299,507 of record OX392462.1, read on the forward strand.
GAAGACTTTAATAAACAAAAAATCGACCGCACACACCATCGACCATGCCTACTTTTAACATTTTTAAAAACCTGATTTCTCGGAATTTTCATTTTAAATCGAAAAAAAATTATGAGAAAAAAAGTATTGAGCTCCACCCACTTTAAGGGAGCGTTTTTAGGTAAAAACTGTTTTTTTTGCAGCAATAATTTTTGCATTCTCAAAATTTTCGCATTAATGTACTCTCTCATCAATTTAACGAGATTAAAATTAATTGATTTTAATTTTTAGCCCAAAACTCATTTTCGGGGGCGTGGCCAATACAAATAATAGCCTTACAGCATATGAATTTAGGCCAAAAAAAAATTTTAAATTTAGTGTTACATGGTAAATAGGGTCGGGTATTTGGAAGTTCGTTACAGACGAACTCTTGCTGTTAATTTTAACACCGCGTGCTTAGAGGGTTAGTGACAACAATTGTCAATTTCTAGTTTAAAAAAAAAATATTGGCATAACATTGTGTCTTTAACTTTTGTTTTTCGCTTGAAAAATTCTGGCAAAGTTTACATTGGCTTGAGAGCGTTTCGTTCTTGGCCAAGTTCCATCTTTAGCGTTTGACGCATTTTGATCCTGATGTTCTGTTGACCAGTTGATAAACGCTGCCGATTTGCTCTCTTTGCTCCTAAGCTTCACGAGAAAGTTCTTCTCTTAGCTAAACTTTCGGAAACTGTAATCCTTAGACAAAGCTGAGTTGTGAGTTTTCTCAGAAGTGCAGCATATTCCATTGAACCTTGATTTCTGAACCGTATGTGACAGTGTGCAAACTTAGACACTTGCCTATTACGTCATGAATAAAACACATCGTTAAAAGTCTTATAATTTATTTTTATTTTATTCATTTCAAAAGTGGGTACAAATGAAAATCAAATTAAAATTTGACGGCATGGATAAAAGCAAAACAAAAAAGTTTTTTTTTATTAAATTATATCACTCTTCTTCAATTTCATTTTTTTTTAATTCAGGTCCACCCAAAAATACTTTGAAATCCAATTGATGGTGGTAGTGAGGGGGGCTCTTTACTGTTACAATATGACAATCCAGTGAAATAAATTGTTTTGTGTTTTTTTTTTATTTTTGTTTCTTTACTTTCCCAGCGACGAAAATTTAAAAGATCCTAGAAGAGATGATTTTTAGGCATTTGTTTGAACATTATTTGGTTAAGGAAACTTTTTTTTAAATTATTTTGAGGAAAACAGTTAAAGAGAAGAAGAAATTATTTTATTTGTTTTCTTTTAAGAATATTAAAATTTTATTTATTTTAGTTTCTCATGTCAAAGCATTTGAAAATTGTTAGGTAACACAATTTTATCGGCTAACACATACGTTTAAGGACACATTTTCATAAACAGGTAGCTTTGGTTTGTTTTAGGTCAACGACTTAAACCAGGACAACTTACCAGATGGACGTGCTGCCTTTGATTTGCATTTCTTACGAGCCTCCTGGCTGGTGGATGATTCCCGAGACTCGGTTTGCATTGCTTCATCGGTGTCGGTAAGCTGAGCTTTCAGAGTTTTTTTTAGATTTATTATCTGGAAGAAACAATAAGCACATCGGCAAGCAATTAATGACATATTGGAGGGCATGTTGAAAAAACAGGAGCCGCAGTAAAGAGCCCATAAGTCTGTCAAGAGGTAAGCACTTTTGTTTTAAAACATTAAGCGTCACTGGTTGGAAATGAAATATTGAGTTCGAAATCGATTTGGAAATTTCGTAAAGCAAATGATATATCTATGCGTGTAAACACGGGCTTTAAGGTTGCGTGTGAAAACAAATCAACAAAAAATTCATGCGATTTCAGGGAACGTAAATAATAAAACCATTTCAAGTGTTGAGTAGAACGAAATCATCGGAATCAATTTATGGTTGAAGTAATAAATGCGAACGCGTTAATAATTCATTGATTTTGTGGCTTCCTATAGGGGGATTTGGTATGTGAATAGATACGATGCGTGCTGTCATTCCCGGTGGATTAATGCTTAAAGGATTTTTGGTGTCAGTTGCGCTTTTCGCAAAACACGAACTGGTGCTGATAGATTATTTACATTATCACCTCGTTGCAGCAGGCATTAACACGTTTATAAATTTTTGAAAAGAACTTAATGTGAGGTTGCACAACACAGATGTGAAAGCGGTGATCAAAGCAGGTTGGACAAATGGAATTGAGGTTCAAGTGACAGTAGCAATTTGTCACCGATGGTTTTTTACCATCAGAGTATGACAATGTCATTAGCATGTCAGTTCCAAAAAGGTAAACAGTTAATACAAGTATAAGTTCTAGCTAGGGTATACTTGTCTTCAACCCAGATGGTGGTTCAAGACACCTGTTCCAGGCAGGCCGATCTGCTTAGTGAACACCTTGGGCTACTACAACATATTCGGATCTCAGGCATATAAGCAGCGGGTTATCCGGCTTCCCGTCCTTGGAGTCATTAAAAGGGGTGACTTCCCGGTCACGTTAAGAAATCTCTGGTTTCGAACCAGCAATAAGCTTCGAAATCGGTCAGGTTTACCATTGACGACCAATGCAAACGAAACAAGGACGCCGAGTTTCGGATCTGCACGTGGAATTAACAGACCATGTTCGGCCGAGAAATTAGGGGAGGCCTTACCCACTGTAAGCAGATATGACTGCCATCCAAGAAATGGGGTAGGATGAGCTGCTCAAAAGGAAGATGAAAACTGCGACTTCTACTACGGCGACTGCTACCGACGTCAAAAAGAGCGGTTATATGGAAGTGGTTTTGTTGTTGAGATGTTGAGCTTCAAGAGTGTAAGCGAGTGCCTCAGGGCGATCCGCATCCAACCTTGATTCACCAACTTTAGCCTCATATAAGCGCGCATGCATCCACAGAGGAGAAAGATGACGCCACAGATATGCTCTACGAGCTCCTGGGCAAAACTTATAAGGAGTGTTCAAAATGTTTGGTCAAAGGATAGACATGTGCACTCAAGAGGATACAAGCATCCACAGGTTTTCTAAACCCACCTCTGTCTATCAACTCCTACTCTCACCTCCCCGTGGTGAACACCGGGTGCCTAGTACCTCAACTGGAGATTGGGTTCCAACCCCTTTGGAAGGTTGTTGGGGGTAGCAGACGAGAGAGGGGGGGAGGAGTGTTCCCACTAAGGCACTTCTCCTTGCATCCGGACGGCAGCGGAGGAATTCCCCAGATGGAATCAACGGTGGCGTCCATAGTTCCAGTCAGGCCGAACTACTTAGTGAACACCTTATATGGGCTACTACGACGTATTCGGAGCTCAGGCCTATAAGGAGCGGGCTATCCGGCTCTCCGTCCTTAGAGCTAAGCAAAGGATCTGGTCCTCCAGGTTGGGGGTCGTGCCGTCGGGGTGACTTCCCGGCCACGTAAAGAAACACCAGTCACGAAGCGGAAACAAGCCTCGGATTCGGACGGATTTACTGTTGACGACCAATGCAAACGAGAAAAGGACAACGAGCTCCGGATCTGCACGTGGAATGTTAGGTCCCTTAACAGACCACGTGCAGCCGAGCAACTAGCGGAGGCCCTTAACGACTGCAAGGCAGACATTACTGCCATCCAAGAAATGCGGTGGGACGGGCCGGGCAAAAGAAGGATGAAAAACTGCGACATCTACTACGGCGACTGCTATCGGCATCAAAGACAGCGCCTATTTGGATGTGGTTTCGTTGTTGGAGGCAGACTTAGGCAAAAAGTCTTGAGCTTCAACCCTGTAAGCGAGCGCCTCGCGACGATCCGCATCAAGGCTAAATTCGCCAACATTAGCCTGATATGCGCACATGCCCCCACAGAGGAGAAAGATGACGAGACCAAAGATATGTTCTACGAGCTCCTGGACAAAACTTATGAGCAGTGCCCTAGCTACGACATTAAAATTGTCCTAGGCGATTTTAATGCCAAGCTAGGAAGGGAGGGCATCTTTGGTCGTACTGTCGGAAAGTATAGCCTGCACGACACGACCTCCGATAACGGATTCAGGCTGATCGACTTTGCTGCGGGGCGACACGTTGTGGTAGCTAGTACACAGTTCCCGCATCTCAATATCCACAAAGGGACATGGAGATCTCCCGATCAATCAACCGTCAACCAGATTGACCATATTGCGATCGACGCAAGGCACTCCTCCAGTATCATGGATGTCCGAACTTTCCGAGGGGCCAACATTGACTCGGATCACTACCTTGTTGTAGCCAAGGTACGGCTGCGGATATCCCGACCAGCGCCAAGTAATGGAAATACTGTGAGGAAGTTTGACGTCGGCCGACTACAATCGCAAGAGATCGCCAGGTCCTTCTCCAACCGAGTCTCTCAAAACCTTCTACGAAGTCCTATGCAACCAGCATCAAGTATTGATAGCCAGTGGCAACATTGCCAAAATGCCATCAGAGACGCCGCCTCTGAAGTGCTGGGTTTCACACGGCGACCACAACGAAACCCCTGGTTTGACGATGAATGCCGGCAAGCACATGCAGCTAAACAGGAAGCATACAAAGCGGCGCTGCACAGAAGGACTAGAGCTGCTCGCGAGCTCTACGAGCAGAGGAGGAGAGAGGAGCACCGGCTTCTCCGAAGGAAAAAGAGAGAGCACGAGAAGCGCGCGGTTGAAGAGATAGAGAGATGTTACAACAGGAATGAGGTTAGAAAGTTTTACCAAAGGATCAAAAGGTCCTGCCAAGGGTATAAACTTCGAACTGAAGCCTGTAAGGACCATCAAGGGAACATCGTTGTAGAATCGCAGTCGGTGCTGAGGATTTGGAAAGACCACTTCTGCAGACTGTATAACGGCGAGGAAGAACCAAATACCGCTGTCAGGCAGAACGAACCATTCAACCCGGGCGAAGACGTTACCGACGAAGCATACGAACGATACCGCCCACCCGACCTGGAGGAGGTGAAAGTAGCTGTGTCTAAGCTCAAGTGCAACAAAGCAGCCGGAGCAGACGGCCTAGCTGCCGAACTTTTTAAATCCGCTGACGATGAGCTGGTTAGGAGCATGCACCAGCTCATCTGCAAGATATGGTCGGAAGAAAGCATGCCCGACGAATGGAACCTCAGCATTGTTTGCCCGATCCTGAAGAAAGGAGACCCTCTGAGTTGTGCCAACTACAGAGGCATAAGTCTTCTTAACATCGCATACAAGATCTTTTCTGCTGTACTGTGTGAACGCCTGAAGCCGTTCGTCAACAATCTGATAGGCACATATCAGAGTGGCTTTAGGCCAGGAAAGTCCACCATCGATCAAATATTCACACTGCGGCAGATCTTGGAAAAAACCCAGGAATTCCAAATCGATACACACCACCTCTTCATCGATTTCAAGGCCGCGTATGACAGCATCTATAGAGACGAGCTATATAGCGCAATGTCTAGTTTTGGCATCCCTGCCAAACTCGTCAGTCTGTGCAGGATGACGATGGAAAACTCACGCTGTTCCGTCAAGGTCGGCAAAGACCTCACCGACCCCTTTGATGTCAAAAAAGGATTTAGACAAGGCGACGCGCTGTCATGCGACTTCTTTAACATCATACTTGAGAGAATTGTGCAGAACTCTCGCGCCAACACCAGAGGTACAATCTTTCAAAAGTCCGTTCAACTACTTGCATACGCAGACGACATTGACATAATCGGTAGAACAAAGCGTGATGTCAGTGAAGCCTTCGTGAGTATTGGGACGGAAGCGGCGAATATGGGTTTAGCAGTCAATGAGGGCAAAACCAAGTATATGCTGTCATCAAGAAAAGACACCCAACACCGACGTCTTGGACAAAACATCACCATCGACAGCTATAACTTTGAGGTAGTTAGGGACTTTGTCTACCTTGGTTCCGCTATCAATTCAGACAATGACACCAGCGCTGAAATCAAACGAAGGATAACTCTTGCCAATCGCTGTTTCTTTGGGCTAAGAAGGCAATTGAGTAGCAAAGCCCTCTCTCGAGCAACTAAAGTGTCCATGTATAAGACCCTCATCATCCCAGTCCTGCTTTACGGTGCAGAAGCATGGACTCTGTCAAAGGCGGATGAAAACACTTTAGGCTGCTTCGAGAGGAAAATTCTTCGGACGATTTACGGTCCCGTCTGCATAGACGGAGAGTGGAGGAGGAGATATAACATCGAACTGTACGGGCTGTACAGCGATACCGACCTAGCCAAAAGAGTCAAAACACAACGTCTACGATGGCTGGGTCATTTAGAGCGGATGGACACCAACGCCCCGGCCCGGAAAATCTTCGAATCCACACCGCAGGGACGACGCGGTAGAGGAGCACCGAGACTCAGGTGGCGCACGCAAGTGGAAGGGGACCTCAGCCAACTTCGCGTGCGAAACTGGAGACGGCTAGCTAGAGACAGAGCTGGCTGGCGAAGCTTGTTGGCCGAGGCCCAGGTCCACCCCGGACTGTAGCGCCACCTTAAGTAAAAGTAAGTTAGTTCAAAATGTTTAATGCCAAGCTAGGAAGGAGGGCATCTTTGGTCGTACAGTCGAAAAGCACAGCCTGCTTTCTGCAGATCTCCCGATCAATCAACTTCAACCAGATTAACCACATTGCGATCGACGCAAAGCACTCTTCCAGTATCATGGATGTCCGAACTTTCCGACGGGTTTACATTGACTTGGGTGACCTTGTTGAAGAAATGGATATACTCTGAGGAAGTTTGATAATGGCCGGCTACAATCGAAAGAGATCTCCAGGTCCTTCTCTAACCGAGTTCTATGCAGCCAGCATCAAGTATTGATAGCCAGTGGCAACATTACCAAAATGCCATCAGAGATGCCACTTCTGAAGCGCTTAATTTCACACGGCCCACCACAAGGAAGGCCCGGCAAGCAGATGCCGCCACGGAAAGCATGCAAAGCGGCTCTGCACAGAAGGACTAGAACTGCTCGCGAGCTCTACGAGCAGAGGAGGAGAGCGAAGAACCGACTTCTCCGAAGGAAAAAGAGAGAACATAAAAAGCGCGTGGTTGAAGAGATAGAGAGATTTCAAAATGGAAATGAAGTTTGAAAGTTTTACCAGTGAATCAAAGGGTCCTGAAAAGGGTCTAAAGTTCGAACCCAAACTGAAGCCTGTAGGATCCCTTGAGAGTCCTTAGCCCAAAGGACCCTCAAGGGAACATCGTAGTGGAATCGCAATCGGTGTTGTAACGGCGAAGACGCCCCAAATACCGCTGTCGGACAGAACGAACCATTTAACCCAGGCGAACACGTTACCGACGAAGCATACGAACGATACCGCCCTCCCGACCTGGATGAAGTAAAAGTAGCTGTGTCTAAACTTAGGAACAACAAAAGGGTCAGAGCTGATGGCCTTGCTGCCGAGCTTTTCAATCCGCTGCCGATAAGCTTGTTAGGAGGCATGCACCAGCTCATCTGCAAGACATGGTCGGAGGAAAGCATGTCCGACGAATGGTACCTCAGCATTGTTTGCCCAATCCTCAAGAAAAGACACCCTCTTAACTGTGCCAACTACAGAGGCATCAGTCTTTTAAACATCGCATACAAGATCATTTATGCTGTACTGAGTGAAGGTTTGAAGCCGTTTGTCAACAATCTGATCAGTGTGGCTTTAAGCCAGGAAAGTCCACCATCGATCAAATATTCACACTGCGGCAGATCTTGGAGAAAACCCAGGAATTCGAAATGGATACCCACCACCTGTTCATCGATTTTAAGGCCGTGGATGACGATAAAGGACGCGTTTGATGTCAATAAAGGATTTAAACAAACGATGCGCTGGCATGTGTATTCTTTTACACCATACTTGAGAGCACTACCGCGCCAACAGAGGCACAATCTTTCAAAAGTCCGTACAGCTACTCACATACGCAGAGCATTGTATACATTGTATACAGTATACATTGACTGAAGTCACTGAAGTCTTCGTGAGTATCGGGACGGAAACGACGAAAATAGGTTTAGCAGTCAACGAGGGCAAAACCAAGTTTATGCCGTCATCAAAAAAAGACACCCAACACCAACGCACGTCTTGGAAAAAAAACATCACCATCGATGGCTGTAACTTGGCTAGGGACTTTGTCTACAAAGGATCCGCTATTAATTCAAACCAGCAAGCTCTGAAATCAAATGAAAAATAGCATGGCAAGAATTCTCCTTAGCCCAAAGAATCGCTGTTTCTTAAGGCTTGAGTAGAAAAAGCCTAAGAATTGAGTAAGAATTGAGTAGAAAAGCCCTCTCTCGTAGTTGCTCAAGCCAAAAGCCATGGAGTTTGCTAAATTCCAAATTCCTAAAGCACAGTAGTCCAAAAGTAAGAAGAGGCGAGAGCCTTTTCCAGGATGCTGTCATCCGCTGAGCTACCTTAGGCCTTCAAGAAATCTAAATTTATTGGGCCCTTCAAACCAAGCAAACCCATAGATGCTCCCCAAAGCTACCTTTCTATTACTCTCCTGTCACTTAGGCTGAAACTTTTTGAACATATGATCCTGAACTGAATAGACAATGATATCGAAAAGCTATTCCGGACGAACAAGCAGGTTTTAGGAAGTCCAGAAGTTGCACCGACCAAGTCCCCTAAAAGCTTAATAGAAAACGGCTTTCAACGAAAAATTAAAACTAGTCCTAGCTTCGTGGATCGTACAAGCTTCTCAAAATCATCCCGCGCTCAAAAATCTGCAACCTAATATGTGCGATGCTCAGTGATATTTAACGATAACGGCAGCAGAACAAAAAAAAAAACTCAACAATGGCCTTCTCCAAGGGTCAGTGCTTGCCCCTACACTTTTCAATGTGTACACCTGTGACCTTCCAGTCATGTCCTCTCAAATATTCAACTACGACGATGGCTTGAAGCTTGCCTTCCAACACAGGTCCCTGGGAAAGCTGGAATAGGTAGCAACATCAGACTTGAACCATCTATCCGCATATTGCAAGAACTGACTACTTCAACCCAGCCAGTGTAGCAAAAACCAAGGTCTGTTGTTCCCTCCTTATAATAATAATTAAGAGGCCCGACGAGGGCTGCGAGTGACGCTTGATGGTGTACACTTAAGACACAACCTTATCCCAAAATTTCTCGGTATTAATTAGATCGAACATATAAAGCACAACTCACCAAGCTACCAAAAAACGTAACTCAAAAACTAGCAGGCACTTCCTGGCGTGCTACCGCAAACTGCCTACCCACATTCGCTATCTAGCTGATATACTCAACTGCGAATATGGAGCCCCTGTTTGGCTTAACCGCTACTACACAAACAAGATTGACACCCAACTGAACACCACTATAAGACTAATATCTGGCACCCTGAGGCCCATTTCATATACCCGGCAGCCGGCTACCCGGTCGTTGGGAATACGTTCTTATGGGCGCGTTTACAACTGCAAGCCCGGTTGCCCATACAAACGACCGGGTAGCCGGTGCCGGTTAGCTGGCTGCCGGGTATGTGTGAAATGGGCCTAACGCCAACACCAGTTGAATGGCTCCCTATATTCTGTAAGGTAGCCCCACCTGCCCTAAGAAAGAAGAAAGCATTCATAAAAGGATTCCACATAATCCAAGGAAATGTCAGAATACCACTTTGTGCCGATATTGGAAACTCCACTGCCCTGAGACTTCGCTCAAGGACTTCGCTCCTATAGAAGTTAAGTGCCGAAAACTCTACGCTGCGCGAGTTCTTTCCATCAACGTGGCAGGCAAAGCCCAATGTAACCGGATACGGACTTCCACTGGCAGATGCAATGCTACCTCAGCTAGAAGGGGCCAAGCTACCGACCCGTCCTGCACATGCGACGCTCCCGTCTAAGGCATAGAAAATATTCTGCTTTGAATGTCCAGAGCTGTCATACAAAGGTAACAATAGAAGCCTGACAGCTTCAAGCCTGGTTATAATAAATAAATAAAATCGTATGCCCGATCCATAAGAAAGGCAACCTTAACTGTCCCAAATACATGAACCAGTATCCTTAGCTCTGCGTTTCAGACCCTTTGCTCCATTGTGTGAGAACATTGAAAACTCTATGCCATCAATTTAATTTTGACCCTAAGTTTGCTTGGGAAAACACGGGGAAGTAAATGGACCAAGTGAATGGTTTAACATTTCTTTTAAGAAAAATACAAAATTCACATGCCAACACCAGAGGCACAAATATTAAGAAACACTGACGCAGTTCTCCGATCTCTGTCTGCTTTTTGGCCGCTGTCACCTTGTTGGTAGTTAAAAACTTCGTTAAAATTATACATATTTAGGTTCTCAAATATTGTACAATATAATGTGAATGCCCCTGTTTTCCTATCTTCTGAGCGTAGCTGTGCCCGATAATAAACGCGGATCCAGGTTTCCCGCACCGAAAATTGCAAAAAAAAAAACGCAAAGAAAATCAACAAAAATGCAAGAAATAAATTATTTCCAAGTTTTTTGCTGCGAACTTTAAACGTACAGCGGTTTGCAATGCTTCATTTTAAAGTGAGGCAGAATATTGGCAAAAACTTAAAACAAAAATAAGCAAATAGAAAAGATTGGAAGGTACTTACTTCCTGATCAATACGTTCCTTATTTTTCAAGCGCTTCGCCTTCTCCGAATTGGCCCGGTTTATTTGCTCCTCAATGCACTTGGAAATTGTATCGCATGCATCTGACCATTCTTGCAGTGTTTGTGCAATCTTGCTTGTGTATCCAGGTGGAATATCCCTCCCTTGTGCGTAATCGATTTCCAAAAATCGATTATTTTGGAACAGTTTTCCATGGATTATATCTGCAAGTAGAAATTCATTTTTTTTTAGGCAATACGCACACACACACACATCTTCTGTTTGCTTGGAAGTTTTATGGGATTCTCTTAAAGTAGGTATTCGTCCATGAACAGATTTCCCAAGCGACCAAGGAAACACCGTGTCGAAGGAAGTCTCCTTAAGACCGAGCTGATGATGTCAACGCAAAGAAACGAGCGAATTTTTGAGGTGCGTCGTGGAAACTTTATTCCATGTTCTCCATGGCGGAGGATTTCAAATAATCACTTTTACAAATTATCAAAAAAGTTTCTCTCAAGCACCGTCAAATTGTTGAAAGATATTATTGTATAAGTAAGTGGGGAAGTCGAATTTGCATAGAGAAGAATAGAAAACCGTAAGCAGAGTAGGTAAGGTACAAGGTAGACACATAACGTACACGTCCTTATACTAAAAGGAATCGTTACGTCCTCTCCAAGAGCATAATAATTTGTGCATGTAATTGGAATATTTAACTTTAAACCAAGTTGTCAGTTAGCTAAGAAAACGAGAACACAGGACTAATAGGATTAAAATTTCAAGTTCTGTCAGGACTGTCAGATTCAGGGTAGTGTAACAATAAGCAGACAATCCGAACACAATGTGGGTGGAAAGAAGAAATTTCCCAATTACTGCTTGAAAACATATTTGTTAATAGAAAAATCAGGAATATGCAGTCAGTTATACGAGGAGGGACGCGAGTTTCTTCAAATCTGGTAACAGTTTCGTGGTTGCTTTATGATTTTGAATGGAAACGTCTCGAGAATATATCCTTTTTTATGTTTCATGAATAAAAATTCTGGCTTCTATTTTTCAGACGTAAAATTGGTACGGCAGCATAGCGTGGGCATATCAAACACAATCTTTAGCAGTATTAAATCATGGGGATCTCTTAACAAAATCGAGTTTAATGCTTCTAGAAAAGGGGTGGCAAAACTTATAGGTGACGAAATGTCTATTGATTTTCATTACTTTATCGCTTTTTCTATGAACAGTGTTTCAGCAAAGTAGCTTATAGCATTTCAGCCCTTAAGATATTCAACCATAATACTCGCCATAGTCGCTAAGAAGTTAACACTGCACTCAAAACAAAAAGCGACATGGTTAGAATGAACCGTCAGATGAATCGTCAGATCCAACGCAGGTTTAACGGTGCCATGACATAAGACCAAGCGACAAAAGACCAAATCTCGAAATTTGGTCTTAAGTCACTTTGTGAAAGTGACATAAGACCAAATTTTATCATTTGATATAATGACACTTTATAAAGCGACATAAGTCCAAATTACCAAAGTGTCATAAGGCCAAATGTTGCGTATCAAAATTGGAATATGTGCAACACTCTGCCAACACCCTGCCCTGCTTTTTCTTTACTTCTCCTTTGGTCCTAAAGAGCAATGTGACGTAAAGCCAAATCGGGCTTTTGTGGCTTTGAATTTGTCTTAATGTCACTTTTACAAAGTGACTTACGACCAAATTTAAAAAAATTTAAAATTTGGCCTTATTTCGCTTGTTCTTATGTCACGGCACTGGCTTTACTCTGCACTAAGAAAAGCGGGTCTTTTGCATTTTAGTCTCTGGGCCCCATGGTAGACCCATAGCTCAACATGGGACATTCAATTTTGGAACTCTAGCAATCTTGACCAAGGGAAACATCCAGCTGTATGAGAGGTTACATCACACAAAAACGTTAATTTGCAAGGCACAGCTGTGTTCAAACATTGACATATGTTTGGCAGCCTCTGAATTTTCTTTAACCTTGCTTTGCGTTTCACTCAATTTTAATTTCATAATCCACATAAGACGTTATGTTTATTTTCGAAACCGTGGACATTATTTTTCAAGATTCTAGTCAAAAAATAGAGAATAGTCTGAGTTTTTTAACGACCAAGTGTTTTTTTATTATTAATTAAAATTCGTAACACATCGCGAGCGGAAAGACTTTGAAAATATAAAAGTGAAAAGTAATTCTCCTTCCAACACGCAAATGCTGTTGAGCCAGTACGGAACAGGAAAACTCTGCACAGAAACACCACAGCTTACCCCCGCAAGTGTTATGCCTTTACGGAGAAGAGCAATAATAAAACTAGCAGAGTACTTCATTGATGCATCTGGCATGCATCTAATTGTTGTCCATTTTATATTTGCATATTGGAAGAGAAAGAGCTGTTAAATATTCGACCGACCCTAACATGGATAACACACACCGACCAGGGTGCCGCTCATTTTGAGACAGACGCTCTTGGATTTTTTGTTTGTTGAGTTGGTTATTAAAACGCGCGTATTTTTTCAACAGTTACAAAATCTCTTTTGGCCTATTCGACATGTTTACTTTTTGAATGATCTTTCATTGTGTTCGATCACCCAGAAATAGTGGCCAGCAGTCCTGAGCCATCTTGAGCAGCTCGAACGGAGCCATCGGAAATTCTGGCCATCGGAAAGAGGCCTGCCATAATCGGCAATAAGAGAATCTTCCTATTACCTACGCCAAATTCTGGGAAAAAAGCAACGAGTTTCAAGTCGACGCAACCATCTTTTCATCGACTTTAAACCCGGGCGACGTTTCGAGCCTACAGACGATTGACGAATTCAGTCCGGGGAATGTTAGTTTCTGTCTGTCGTGCGACGTTGAAGAATTCTTGGTAACTATTCACCATTCATTTTTCGGTTTCGAAAGCAAAGCTATATAAATTACACACAGCGATTAATTTTTGGTTAGAATTTGATTTTATTATAAAGTTTCGACATTGCCATTAAGTCATTAAGTTGTAAAAAGCAATATCTTTTAAATGGACGCCTCGATAAGATGCGCCGCACACAATTCATTCCATTTCGGGTGGTATCTTGACCCGGAGGAAATTCAAGATGTTCTAAGATTTTCAATAGCCTTAAGGCCAAAGAACAACCATATTTTTCAGATCGCAAAAATGGAATACAGTTCATTCTGACTGTTTGCATGTTCGTATGCGATGAAAAAATGGACATCTCAATGATATGTCAACGAACATGTCAAAAAACAAGTTTGTCAATGTATTTTGACAATGTCAGTAGCTTAAAAACTTAACAATAACAAGTGAGTAAGTGGAAGAGTTCGTCTGTGACAAACTTCTATATACCCGACCCTATATACCGTCACAAATTACTGAATAACTAGATATTCAACTTGCGTCCCTCTTACCCTCTAACACCCATTTGTTTACGTTTTTTATAAAGCCTTTAAAGCTTTAAATTTCCGTGTCGGTGAATACGTGTAAGAAGATACAACAACAATTCACCTAAGCGATCAGCTGATGTAAAAGCTCTAAAACGAAATTGCATGGAAATGACGAATTCATGAATTTACTCACATTCGTTAACAAATGTCAGAGCATGGGTAAATTCATCAATTTCAGCTTGTGGGCAAAGCTTTTACATGACCGAAGTTGAATGTCTAGTTATTCAGTAATTTATGATACCGTGTAACACCAAATCTTATTTTTTTGTCCCGAATTCATATATTATTTGTATAGGCCACGCCCCCAAAAGTGGGTCTGGGCTAAAAATAAAAATTAATTAATTGCAATTTCGTTAGAATCGTGACAAAATGCGTTGAAACCGAAAATTATTGCAGAAAAACCCGTTTTTTCCTAAACACGCGCCTTAAAAGTGGGCGGAGCTCAAAATTTTGTATCGAGCAAACCTAGCAAATAGTAATATCTTGAATATATGTAATTTAATTTTTTTTCAATTTGGAGTAAACTTTCCGAGAAATCGGGTTTTTAAAGATCTAACGTGGTAAAAGTGGGCATGGTCGATATTGTGGGCGGTCCAATTTTTGCCCTCTTAAAGGTTTTGGGTTATTATTGCTCTGTACCAAAACTTGACCAAAAGGCATTTTGAAAGAAAATTTGAAATAGAGGTTGTCGTACATTGAAGTAGTGGGCGTGGCCGTCGGCGGATTTAACTAATTTCCACACCTTGTCTGTACAAAATATGAACCAAGATATACTCCAAGTTTGAGCGTCCTAGCTCAATTTTAAAGACCTAAAAACTTCTGACGTACGGACGTACGGACAGACGGACGGACATGGCTTAATCGACTCACCCGTCGGTGTCGATCATATCTCTAAAAGGTCTTAAGGGTCCACGGTGATTATTTCACTGTGTTACAAACTTTGCATTAAAATTAATATACCCTCGGTCGGGTATAAAAACTCGGGCGATGTTTTTATACCCGTTGTTGGCAGGATAATTAATTGGCTACCGGGATGGACATTTAGTTTTTTGCAGCCGTAGCTTAACGCAGCTTTGACATGATACCACTCTGTCGATCAGCCATGACATCTTGCGTCTCTTATTTTCGTTTTATGATGTTTGATTGCTAAATATTGTTTGTAGGTTAAAAATTTGAAGAACCAGTCTTGTGCTTTCAAGATTGCATTCAGCTCGAGTAATCTTGGCATTTAATTCGTTAATAGTTTGGGGGTTTGATATTCGCGAAAACACGGTCTCTTGTGTAAGCCTACAGAAAAAATCTAACAGAGTTCAATCCAATGATCTTGGTGACCAAATGATTAGTCGCCAAAACGCGGAAGTCAAAATTTTTGCCACTGGCTGAGAAAATGACCGCTAAGGAAATCTCAGATTTTCGACCAATATCATTTGGAGAGCAATGTTGGGAAGTTCCTTGAAAAGGTATTAGCTAATGTAGTTCCAAAAAACCAATTTGGTTTTTAAAAGGAACATTCGACGAAACACGCTAATCTCTCCTTTTGTGTAACAAAATCATCAGACATAAATTTTAGGGGAAAAAAGTGTACCTTTGGCCTTGAACTGACCTTGAGAAAGCCTTTGACTTCCTTTGGCACAAGGGTGTGATTTTCAAATTAATAAAATTCAACTTTCCTAATTGCTTGACAAGATTGCTTTTCATCTACTTAGAAAATCGTTCCTCATCGGAAGTTATACAAACCGATATTTCTGAACTATTCCCAGTAGTATAGGCAGGCTCTGCGAAATAAGGCCCCAATGAAATAAGACCCAAAAAAAAAATTAAATAAGGCCCCGAAAAATTATCAGGAAACAACAACAACGATTTTTAGTAAATTTTGGGGTGTTATTTCCTTTTTTGGGGTCTTATTTCCTTTTAAAAATTGAATTTTTTCATAATGAAATAGGACCCCAAAAGCAGAAATGAAATAAGACCCCCATAAGACCCCCCAAACTGGTTCCCCATTTTTAATTTTTTTTAATCTAGTAGAATTTGAGGTTAACGCAAACAAGGTTGTGTATATGCAAGTTTTGAATGTGTATGGGGCCCTGCAACCCCCCTGCCTGCTTCTTCTTTTAGCTTTCTTATATTAGACAATATTGGGGTCTTATTTCATTATGAAATAAAGCAGTGGGGCCTTATTTCATATTTGAAATTGGGGTATTATTTCATTATGAAATAACACCCCAAATTTGGGGCCTTATTTCATTTTCTCTTTTGGGGTCTTATTTCATTGGGTCCTATTTCCAACAGCCGTATAGGCATGCCACAGGGGTCCATTTTAGGTCCAAATTTGTTTATTATATTTCTTCATTACTTTCCCAATGAAGAGAAAGGTAGTGAAGGAGAATACGATAGCGATACCTTAATACTATCCAGCGATGCGAGGCCTCAAAGCTCAAAGTGTCCGTAAAAGAATTCCGTAACAAAAAACAAGTGAGTAAGTGCAAGAGTTTGTCTGTGACAAACTTTTATATACCCGACCCTATATACCATGTAACACCAAATCTCAAAGTTTCTTGGCCCGAATTCATAAATTATTTGTAAAGGCCACGCCCCCAAAAGTGGGCATGGGATTAAAATTAAAATCAATTAATTACAATTTCGTTAGAATCATGAGAAAATACGATAAAAACGAACATTATTTCAGAAAAAAAAAGTTTTTTCCTAAAAACGCCCCCTAAAAGTGGGCGGAACTCAAAACTTTGTATGGAGCAAACTTAGCGAATAGTGATATCTTTAATATTTGTCACATAATTTTTTTTCCGATTCGGAGTCAACTTTCCGAGAAATCGGGTTTTTAAAGATCTAACATGTTAAAAGTGGGCATGGTCGATATTGTGGGCGGTCCAATTTTTGCCTTGTTAAAGGTCTTAGGCAAATATTGGTCAGTACCAAAATTTAAGTTTTTGTGCCTTGTCTAACTTGACCAAAAAGCATTTTGAAGAAAATAGTGAAATAGAGGTTGTCTCACATTGAAGCCAGTAGTGGGCGTGGCCGTTGACCGACAACTTTCACACTTTGTCTGTGCAACAAAAGAACCAAGCCGTGTACCGAGTTTCGATTTTGAAGACCTAAAATGTTCACACATACGGACGGACGAACGGACGGACGGACATGGCTTAATCGATTCACATGTCGGTCTCGATCATATCTCTAAACTAACAAACTATGCATTAAAATTAATATACCCTCGGTCGGGTAAAAAAAAATAGATGGGACAATGTGGCTTAAAAACTATAAGTTCGAAATTAAAAGAGTTCAATAAATAATGTTAAGCAAAAAAATATTGCAAAAAAAAAAACAAGTATTTGAAAGTCATTTGTCATTTACTTTCCTGTGTCATGATGGAGTGAGTTCTCTTCCGATTACCTTGTTCCACTTTGAATGAAAACAAATAACAAAATGTCTCCGTAGGTATCCATCATCGGATGTTTTTAAAAGTTTTTCAATAAAGCACCGTTTTCTTTTTACGGATACCTGTTCTTAGTATAGATTTTACGTTTGTCATCCATCTGAATTTGTACACTCAAATGACAGTGCGAATCTTTTACGAATCTCATTCGGAGACCGAATCTCGGGAAATCAATCAATGGGCTCTTTGACGGGGTGAGTGACACCATTGATTAGTTATCCATTAGACGAACTTCCAAATTGGTTACAGAAGCCAGGTATACAAATGTATAGATGTAAGGATACGGTTGCATGTTGATTTCCTGGTAAGGTTTCCAGGAAGTTAAGGACGACAAATTAAATGAGAAGTTTTCCAGATTGACGAAATTCTGTAGTTATGAGTTTTTGTGGTTGTGCGTAAAACAATTTTTTACAGCATTAAAGGAAGCTTTTTTGCTATACTTTTTACTTTAAAGGAATAAAAAAACACATCACTCAGCCTTAGAGAAAAAACTCTTCCTTACAAACGAAAAGGATGAGACAGAAGAAATAAGTGATCGAGTAATGTCCTGGAATAAAAACAAATATTTCCTTAGAAAAAGAAATAAAAAAACAATTCACGAAAAAGGACATTGCTTCCTAGAAATAAATCTAACTCAGACGTAACTTCGTTGAGATCTATCGGACAAATACTGTCAGATTCAGTGGCTCTGTTGCAATATAAATCTGATGGGATTTATTGAGATTTCCCGGGAAGTAATCTAACATGGACATACTCAACTTCAGGTACCTACTGAAATATGTATTCTACGGTGTTTCTAGGTGCAAATTCGAAGGAAATAAAGAGTCTTAAAACTCTGTTTTCACATGGATTTTTATTATATTGAGTTCTAAGTGTTTCTTTATTACGCTACGTTGACACTTTCATAAGCGACACTTTTATCCAGAGCATTGTCCACTCTTGTTGGTTCTGTTGTTTAATTTAAATTGCAGATGGAAAAATTTATGGAAAAAGTCATCTAACTGTCCATCACGGGCTGGACTGCACTGCTGCAGCACTTTCATCTGTTTTTTTCTCGCTTCCACTGCAATGCCATTTTATACTGCATTCACATTTTATCCGTCTTCAATTTGCAATAAAAGAGTATAATGGAAAATGCCATACACAAAAATGCTGGATATGAACTCAGCACACTTCTAAAGTAGTTGCGCTTCCGAAAAAAAGAAGCTAATGAGTAGTTATGAGAGGTTATGAGGCGAATTTTTCAATTCAGATTTTAATTTCAATGCTTTTCCGGACATTTTATATGATGAGGGTTGAGTCCCTGAAGTGAAATGTCTTTCAGAAAATGCGAGAATTAATGAGGTAACTATACCCACTATTATAAGATTTTTGTGAGCAACTCAAAAGATCTCCAGTGGGACTCGTCCTTTTACACTCCACCAGCTTCGAAACTGCTGAACATTTTTTTGGTATTTTTTCATTGTTTTACATCAACGAGCACAGGCTGACAGATTCCGGGCGTAATACGTAATGAGTTAACAGTGTAATGAGTTAGTGTTATTGTTTCAGTTACGTATAGCATTACGTTTTTTTTTTTGGATAGGACAAGAGTATGGTAAGAGCCAGACTTATATCCTGCCTTGCTTGCATATTGATCTGTGGCGACCACATGATGTGTGTGAGATGAGACATTTCTTGCAAAGTACCACAAATGTCAATTAAAATTCATTCAATTTGCACCACGAACGTTCCAGACTTTTCCAGACAATTGACGAATGAAAAATTCAAAATGCGATGCCTGGTGATGGTGAAAGAGTTTTTTTTTTGTATAGAGTCTTATGAGAGTATCTCGTGCCTCTTTTATCTCTTTGTACTAATTGTTGTCAACAATATTTTAGATTTAGCAATAATCATAAACATAAAGATTATCGCCTATGCAGACGACAGTAGTAATTTTGATATCGCGTAAGCATCCTATTTGGCTGAGGCCCAGAATGAATACGGAATAGGGTTTATCCTCAGAAAATCAACTGTTTCTGTTAAAAAATAAGTCTTTGTGCTTTGTGAACTGTGGGAAAATGTATATTCGTGTTGTGACGCATGGACTTCCTACAGTTATTTAATGGACACATTACAAAAACATATTCAAAGCTGCTCTTACTTCTTGTCCAAAAGTGATAAAAGGACTAAAGGGTCCTATCATAGCTATTATCGGATTGCATCGTTGAAAAATTTGTTTTCATATTTTTAGACGTTTGAGCAAAAAATGTTGGCTGTTATTGGTATCAAAATGAAGCTTATGAGTTGCAGAATTTTTTACGTAACAACAATACATGAATTGCGTTAAAACTTTTATGTAAACTCGCTTTTACTATTTCACTGACAGAAATCGATTTCAATGAACAGCTGATTTTGATTTGCATTCTCTTTCTATTCCCAACTGTCAGTTTTCCTTTCTCTGATCAACTCCAACCTCAAATGCATGTAGCTGTATGTTGGCACTGACAAACATTTTCAATGGTTGCTATGAATGACTTGTCAGAAAACCGAAGACATTGTTCCAATGACTGCAAGGGTTAGACCCTAAGCCTTGGATCACAAGTTATTTGTTGAACAAAGTTAAAGGCAAAAACAAATCGGAGTCAAACGTCAAAAGTTTAAAAAAGGAGATTCCACTTTGTTGCTATACTTACATATTATCATTCCCAATTGAATTCTGCTATATGTCAATATTATTCTAAAAAAAAAATCGTGGTTCGCTAAAAAACCGTTTACTATTCGTGTATATTATCGTGATGTCTGTAACACATTTGTTATTGCTCATGAGTTTAACAACTTTTTTTACCCATGTGTCTGACTGTTCATCCTCGCAACTTGTTCATCCCCGCAAAGTGATAACGAACAATTTCAACTCAACAGTTATGTTTTTTGCCCTTTTACTCTTCTTGAGGTTTTAAAGGTTACAGGGACCCTTTAAAATTCGAATACGTGTGGTGCTGAATGCATTTCGAATCTGGTTGCCAAAAATATTTCATGCCTTTCACTAGACATTCTGGTACATGTTTTTAATCGCTGCATTTTGACGGGAGTGTTCCCGGATGCACTCAAAATGCGCCGATATTGTACCGCTATTTAAAAAGGGTTCCCCTTTTGAGGTCTCTTACTATAGCACCATATCACAACTTTCTGTTTTCATCTAACTTTTTTGAGACTTAATAAAAACTGGATTGTAATTTTTTTAAATAAAACTAACTTACACTTGAATTTAGTTTTCAAATAGGTAAATCGACTGAGGATGTTCTTTCTTGGGGCCTTTTTGGTTCTTAATTTACATTGATTATTGCGAATGACGTTGGATTTTCGTATTGCTGTGACAGTCGATTGGACCTGGTTTCTGACATTAACTGGGATCTTCACTTATTAATAAATTGGTTCAAAGAAATTATGTGGGGTGCCGTGGCGTAGTGGTAAGTGTGTGTGCTTACTACGCCAGAGGTCTGGGTTCGAATCCGGCCATCGTCATCTGAAAAAAAAGACTTGTTCTTTTTCACGGTCCCCACCTCCGCGAGGGTTTGACAAGCCCCCCGAGAGTATCAACTGTCTTGAAAAACTTCTCAAAGTGCCGTTCGGATTCGGCAAAAAATTGTAGGTCCACTTGTATGTGAAGAAATCAACGCACACAGCATACATTGTTGAGAAGTTGGTCCTGGTTCACCTCGAGCTGTTGCGCCATTCTATTTATTTATTTATATTTTTCGAAGAAATTATGTTCGAATGACGCTCAGACACTGTTTATGCCCGAGCCCAGAGTATATTTATTTTAATGCATAGTTTGTTATTCAGTGATGAGGCATAGTTCGTTTAATGCATAATTTGTAATACATCGTAGACCCCTAAGGTCTTTTAGAGATATGATCGAGACCGACAGGTGAATCGATTTAACCATGTCCGTCCGTCCGTCCGTCCGTCTGTATATGTGAAGGTTTTGGGTCTTCAAAATCAAGCTAGAGAGCTGAAATATGGTACACAACATGGTACACGGCTTGGTTCTTATGTTGCATAGACAAAGTGTGAAAATTTTAACGACCACGCCCACTACTGGCTTCAATGTGAGACAACCTCTATTTCACATTTTCTTTCAAAATGCCTTTTTGGTCAAGTTAGACGAGGCGTAGGAACTGAAATTGTGGTACTTAGCAATATTGGCCCAAGACCTTTAACAAGGCAAAAATTAGACCGCCCCCAATATCGACCATGTCCACTTTTAACATGTTAGACCTTTAAAAAACCGATTTAACGGAAAGTTCACTCCAAATCGAAAAAAAAATATGACAAATATTAAAGATATCACTATTTTTTAAGTTTGCTCCATACAAAGTTTTGAGCTCCGCCCACTTTTAAGGGGCGTTTTTAGGAAAAATGTTTTTTGTTTTCATATTTTTCGCTTTTACCGTATTTTTTCATGATTCTAACGAAATAAGAATTAATTTATTTTAATTTTTAACCCATGCCTACTTTTGGGGGCGTGGCCTATACAAATAATATATGAATTCGAGCCAAAAAAAACTTTAAGATTTGGTGTTACACGGTATATAGGGTCGGGTAGAAAGAAGTTTGTCACAGACGAACTCTTGCACTTACTCATTTGTTTTTATACCCTACCCTACATTAAGTTTGATGTATAGTTTGTAAAGCAGTGAGAAAATCACAGTAGACCCAAAGACCTTTTAGAGAGATGAACGGGAGCGACAGGAATCGATTAAGCCATGTCCGTCCGTCCGTCCGTCCGTATGTAAACAACTTTTAGGCCTTAAATTTTAGGCTACAGAGCTGAAACTTGGTGGGTGAGCTGGAAATCCAGTCCTTCAGATCGATTTTCAAAACTACCGCCTGTATGTGCAGCCATCTCTTACTTTTAAAAATAATTTTTTCAAATTTTATCTTTGTTACAATACTGCTAGCGCACTTACTTTTGGTATGTGACATAATCTTCTGATTGTCTTTATGGTAGCAGAAAAAGTTTGTGACCACGCCCACTTGACCACGCCTACTTTTTAAGGGTTTTAGTTTTTTTGGATATATCGTATAAGACTTTTTCAGTTAAAAAGGCGGAGTTTTAGTCCGGAATGTAAACAACCACCTATCATAAAGCATCAAACAATATTTTTATATTATATAAATTTTATATTTTTATATTCCGCCCACTTTTTGGAGGCGTGACAGTTTCCCCCTTTGATCAGGGTATTTTGCGATCCGCGGCAGACGGACTGAAGTTTTAACTTACGCACTGTTCCGCTTTCCCACTTGTTCTTTCTTCAAAATTATGAAAAATAACAAAAATATTTATAAATAATCTCGTTTTGAAATTTCATTTGTAGCGTTTTTCTAGCAAAACACAAATTTTATATTTTTTTTTTTTAATATATTATTTAATATAATTATTGTTTTTTTAATATATAAATTCTCCTCTATTCTAAAGCGCGTGAATTTTGAGGAACTAAAATGGTCTACTTCGTCATGAAACTGTGTAATTGTTTCCAAATTTTGGTATAAGCTATAGAAATATTTCGAAATATTTCGTTAAATAGCAATTATCATGTTTCCATGCAGAGTCGAGCCTAGCTTCAACCTGGCTTCAAATGCATGGAAACGCGGTTTGAGTCGAAACTGGTTTGAGTCGACTCGAATACGCTTTGCGAGCTGAGTCGAGTCGAAATTTTACATGGAAATGCAAGTTGAGGAGTCGAATTGACAGTAACTAGTGTTGGTCGATAGCCTATCGATAGTGAAAAAAAAAACACTTTTTAGAAACTATTAAAGAAACTGTCGATAATTTCGATAGTTAGTTTGGGATTTATTGCTGACCTGACACTGTTATAACAAAAACAAATATTATGAACATTACACAAAGTTTTATCTTATATAGTAATCGTAATAGCTTTTATATTTCTAAAATACATTTTGAATATCGTTCGGGTAAATATAATAATAATGCAAGAAAAAAAACCTTGGTGAATCCATTTGTTATTGATTGTTTTTGTTTGCTTTTGAATGTTTTTTGCACACTATTTTCTAGAATGGGCATTTCGTGTTTGGTTTGCAACATAAAAAAATAAAATAATGCAGTTCCAAGGTAAAGAAAAGTAAATCAACGATTAATATAAATCTTCATTGAATCTTCAACAAATCATGTGATTCACTATAAAAATTTGAATCTTCTCGGCAAGTCTGAGTCCTCTCCTAAATCTCATTTGCCCTTTGCACAAATGACTGTCTTTTTATACCCCATCCCATAGGATAGGAGGTATATTAAGTTTGTGACATAGTTTGTAACACGTTGAAATAATAATGGTAGACCCCCAAGACCTTAAGGGCATATGATCGAGACCGAATTCTTAATCGAATGAGCCATATCCGTCCGTCCGTCCGACCGTCCGAACGTCCGTCCGTCGGTGTTGCTTACGCCTGTTGTTTTGTTTTGTTTTTAAGGCCTTAAATTTTGAACTAGGGTGCTGAAACTTGGTACGTAAGGTCCACGTCATGCGAAGCAGTACAAGTGTAAAAAAATTTGGAAATCCGCCCAAAGACACGCCCACAATCGGTCTAAATCTGGCTTGAAGAGGCATAAGAGGCTGAAATTTAACATTTAGCATCTCCTATTCAATGTAAGATGCAAAAAAGACAAATTTATTTGGTAAACCTCCTCTAGTGGGCGTGGCATCTATTTTAAGGGTAAATTTTCAAATGCAGTTTACTCAATATTTTTGCTCGAAATTGAAAAAAAATTGCTGAATATTTTATTTATAAAACGCTTAGTTCCACATTTTGTTAATAGAAGACTTTGGGCCACGCCCACATTTGGAGGCAGAATTGCAAAAAAACCTTTAATTTTCCAGAAAAACTTAATTTCTAATTAATTCACTAATTTTAACTAAGTGTGTCCCTGCCCAGCGGGGACAGCCACCCAACCTAACCTAACCTAAATCCTTATGCAACTTTTCTGTCACAAATTCTTAATTTATATAAATGTCAAACGCCCGCCCCCTGCGCTTTTTTCGATGCTATAAAGTTATATCACAGTCGTCGTGGCAACCAAACTGCATCAAATCACTAAGAATTCAAATCAGTAGAATTCAGTTGCCACAACCTATGTGCGACAACTTGCGTTGCTTGGGCTCCGGTCAGCTGTGAAATCGGTTTTGTTATCTAAAAGTTTTTCCATCAATTTAATTTTTAAATATTAAAATTTTTTATTATGTTTTAAACAACCTAGAGTGTGTGTCTACTACCACTTAGTCCAACAAGTAGAAGCACAAGTCCATTCTCTCAGCAAAAGCATACACACCTCCTACTCTTAGCTTCTTGACAGATTGGCACCTAATTAACTTTTAAAACTCTACTTGAGACTAAAATTTCGAGTGATTTAATGCATTTTAATTATTATACCTCCACTTGGCAGCAAGCATAATCGCTTTATAATTTTTGCAACGATGATGCTAGACGATGATGCATAGAGGAAAAGCTTATTTCGGAAATTAATTGAATTCGAAGTGAGTTGCACCTAATTACCGAAATTGCGGTTTTCTACCGAACGCAAATATTGAGTTTGTTTAAAAAGTTTTTCAACTTTACTTCATCGGTTATCTACTTTCCTTCATTCTGGGTTTTGCGTTAATTATTTTTCAACTTCATATCCTTCCCTTAAACAATATGGGAATATAGCTTTCAAAAGTGCCTAGCGCCAGTTCAAGTGAACATTATGAATAAGCTTAGCAGACATAAAAGTTTAAATTTACACTTGAAGGATGTTGGGTGAGGATGTTGAAGGTGCCTACACAAGTGTAGGTTCCAAACGATTTTCGGTTCAGGGCAATAAGTTGAGCAAATGTTCCATGAACATAACGATCAGATAAAACGCACTTTTTTTAGCTGGCTGAACATTGCCGTTAATTCGAAGTCTGTATGTGGTGGTGGTGGCGTTTGAACTCCGCATAATTGTGTGGGTTATAATCGCATGTGGTTGCCATCAGAATGGTTGGTACTTGTTGGGTGTACTTTAGGTGAACCTCTATGTTCCTATTAGAGTTATCATCGAAATTTATAAGCGTCGCGCCGCAGGGGAATTTGCAGAGGTATTGTTTTCGTATTTTAACCAAATCTTGCTGGTGTCTGTGCATGTGTGTGTATTTAATCCGTTTTTGGCAAACTGATGCTAATTAGAGAAAACTTTCACTGAATCGGTTCGTCTGCAGTTGCCATTCGTGCGAAATTATGCATGGAATTTTGGGATCTAAAATGAAAATTAGTAAATCGATTTACGGTGATTGACGTTATGAGTTTTGAGTACCTACTTAAAAGGAAGAGCTGGACGCTTTGGGCATACCAAGTCTGCTTCGATTGTGTGGTTGTTTTTGAAAAATAAAGTTTTATTAAAGACTCGAAGTCATAATGTTTGGGTGGAAATTAATAAAGTTTGAGTTCTTTGCCTACAGGAAGTATTGGTTTAACTTAAAACTTTCAGCAGCGTACGCAAAGAAATTTCGCGGGAGTTATGAACTTTTAGAAAAACAAAGCTAAACGATTTGAAAAGTTAAATCTGTCAAGGTTAAATTAACCCAAACAACAGCCAGACAGCTATTTTTAAAAGTGAAGCGTAATCTAATTTGGGCTTTTACTGTGTCCTTCATTTCAAATTAAGCAGTTTGTTATGGTATAAGGACCAGAACTGAAATACTTGGATGTGTATATTGGGACTACTACTAATTAAGTAAGTAAGTAATTTATTTAATTCAAATATACAAATATACATAAGTTTATATTTTAAATATTAATAAATTAAATGTGGCCTTGGTTTATAACCGTCTACTACTAATTATATACAAGCGGAAAACTCAGTGGACCCAACGTTTCGTCATTTACAGCCGAGCAGCTAAGCTGTTTTTAAAGGCACAAGTTAGCCATATTACCCGCCATACCCCTGACACACACCACCTCTATCGATTTCCAGGATGCGTATGACAGAATCTATAGAGACGAGCTATATAGCGCAATGTCTAGTTTTGGCATCCCTGCCAAACTCGTCAGTCTGTGCAGGATGACGATGGAAAATTCACGCTGCTCCGTCAAGGTCGGCAAAGAACTCACCGAGTCAAAAAAGGATTTAGGCAAGGCGACGCGCTGTCATGCGACTTCTTTAACATCATACTTGAGAGAATTGTGCAGAACTCTCGCGCCAACACCAGAGGTACAATTTTTCAAAAGTCCGTTCAACTACTCGCATACGCAGACGACATTGACATAATCGGTAGAACAAAGCCTGATGTCAGTGAGGCCTTCGTGAGTATTGGGACGGAAGCGGCGAATATGGGTTTAGCAGTCAACGAGGGCAAAACCAAGTATATGCTGTCATCAAGAAAAGACACCCGACACCGACGTCTTGGACAAAACATCACCATCGACAGCTATAATTTTGAGGTAGTTAGGGACTTTGTCTACCTGGGTTCCGCTATCAATTCAGACAATGACACCAGCGCTGAAATCAAACGAAGGATAACTCTTGCCAATCGCTGTTTCTTTGGGCTAAGGAGGCAATTGAGTAGCAAAGCCCTCTCTCGAGCAACTAAAGTGTCCATGTATAAGACCCTCGTCATCCCAGTCCTGCTTTACGGTGCAGAAGCATGGACCCTGTCAAAGGCGGATGAAATCACTTTAGGCTGCTTCGAGAGGAAAATTCTTCGGACGATTTACGGTCCCGTCTGCATAGACGGAGAGTGGAGGAGGAGATATAACATCGAACTGTACGGGCTGTACAGCGATACCGACCTAGCCAAAAGAGTCAAAGCACCACGTCTTCGATGACTGGGTCATCTAGAGCGGATGGACACCAACGCCCCGGCCCGGAAAATCTTCGAATCCACATCGCAGGGACGGCGCGGTAGAGGAGCACCGAGACTCAGGTGGCGTACGCAAGTGGAAGGAGACCTCAGACAACTTCGCGTGCGAAACTGGAGACGGCTAGCTAGAGGCAGAGCTGGATAGCGAAGCTTGTTGGCTGAGGCCCAGGTCCACCCCGGACTGTAGCGCCACCTTAAGTAAGTAAGTAAGTACCCTTGATACTAATCTTCTGGTGGCCTTCCGTAATAGGTCCAGCAAACAATTAGGTACCCAATATTTGGGTATGGAGTCCAATTTTCCTCTTTCAGGGCTGAGAGACAGCCTCTATAACCTAATGCTAAAATTGGAATGTATTTCCCTTTTTAGGGCGGTTTAGTCAGAGATAAGCAGAGATACGCATACTTTTCTTCAAGTGATGAAGCGGGTTGAAACTCCGTCCCGGAGAGGAATCCTTACCTGGGGCGGAGCTTGAGCAGTTTACTACAAGAGTTACCACAGCCGAATTTTTAAACGCCAGGTTAAGGTGGACCACAAGTTATTAAAAAATGGAAAAGTAAAAAAACAATACTTGGTGGATAAAACAATGGGAGGAGACCTGCGAAACTGTCAGAACAGTTTTTCACTCAGCTGACAAGGACAATGAAAATCTGATGACAAACTTGGCAAGTGTTGGTTTTATCAGAATCTGAATGACATTTATATGAATCTAGGCGAAAAAAAAAGTTTTGAGTTTTATGTTACGGGATTTTGATGTTCGTTTACAGATTAACTTGTACACTTAGGACCGGTTTTTCGGTGCCGAGTTAAGCCCAGCTTAAACTAAGATCTGTTTATCCATAACAAAATGATTCTGGAATTAACCCAGTGAGCAGTTCTTCAGAGCAGAGTTAACACCGCAAACAAAGTTGTCAAAATCTTCGACTCTTGAAGTTATTGCCTCTTCCAACTCTCACTTCACATAGAAAAACACAGAAAAAAATATATTCGACTTATTTCCTGATGTAAAATTTCACAGAAACAAGCAAATAAACTGGCATTCCACACAGAAAAAACATTCAAAGAAGTTCATACTGTTCTCCAGAGTTGATCAGAGATTAACTCACCAAATGTGGCGAGTTAAGCCGAGATTAACCCTAGATACAAGTTCAATGAAAAACTCATTTCTGGGGTTAATCTCAGTTTAACTCGGAAACTCTTACTCGCTTATTTTATGCTGAAATCACATGAAAGCTTGTGCACTGTGGAGTGCTCAAAATCATTTTTTTTGTAAGTAAATCAATTGAAAAACAACAGATTTATTCTTAAATATTTTGAACAATTTTATAAAAAGTGTTAATATTATAATTAATTCGTGATTTCCACAATCTTGCTTTGTAAAAATTCTATAATTTAATTTAAATTTGAGAACTCACTTAAGGACCGTGTTTACTTTAAATAGCCAGTGTTGCCATCCCAAAGTAGAAAGTATAGAAAGTGTGTTTGATAAGAATCTGAAGGTGAAAGGTCGTATGCATTTTCTTCTTCTTCAATTTCGTTCATACTTCTGTCTTCTAGAGACATAGGCAGTTCGCTTGGAATCAAAAGCGTAATCAAAAGCGTTCGTGCCTCCTGGGATAATGGTTTGGTTCTTTTGTGCTTCCGTGCTCTACGGCTGCTAAGGTACGGGTCTGAGCTCAACTACAATCTGTGTAAGACGTCCCTGTTACAAAAAACATGCGAAAATTTTCTACTAAATTTCAGTTTATATTGCCTGAAGTGTTTGTTTGTTTCGAGCCTCCGCTGCCGACTCCGATAGCTGAAATTGCATGGTTTTTTCCATTTTTGGACGGACCGCTAAAAATGTTGCCCTAGCAAGGTAGCAAAAGTCGATACAATTATACTTTTATAGATACAACCGACTTGTTGTATCCATAAAAATAACTCAGTACAGAAACACACTGTTGTAGAATTCCGTACAATTGGTGCTGCCTCTATTTTTTTAGGTATTTTATATGTCAAAAGCATTTCATATATCATTTCTAGAAGATTGGTTTCTGAAGAGAGGTTCCTGAAGGCTTTTGAAATGGCCAGCTCCTAAAAAACCTCCACAAGGTGAGACAGCTTCTGCGCCTGACGGGGTTCTTTAGGATGTTTGTGAGGAACTATTCACATATCACCCTGCCTCTGACGATTTGTATCGGAATCGTCAAACAAAGAAGCATATCAAAAGCTGAAAAATGCTCTGCCAATGCTAACGATCTATAACGCCGAATGTCAATACGAAGTTCGCACAAAGGTGTCATCAGTTGGGATCGCTGGAATCCTGGAGTGGAACCGGCTAAAGTGTTCTGTGATTTTCACATTTTGTGACAGTCAATGTGATCAATAGTCTGCTAAGGTTTTTTTTTTTTGAATACTAGGGTGGACGGAGGCTAACCCTCCAACATCTTTCAAAGATACCAATACGCCCACTATAGCAGGTATATAAAACCGAAGTAGCCGATATTGGTTATGCCCGATTTGCACGTGCTAAAAAGCCACCCATTTATGAGAGACACTTTGAGACTGCCAGAACGCACTTCATAGTAGTAAATTTTCGCTCTCTCAAAATACTTCTTGACTACAACTAAGTTAACTTAACAAGTAGTTTACGCTTCCGTAGTGTTAATCGCATTGGATAGGCTGCTTTCCAGTGAATGCACCTACTAAGCCGTTCATTCGTGCGGATTCAACCTACGTCGCTAGATCGAAGGGTCCTGTTTTTTGTAGTCGTCGCTCGTTGTTTCCATCGTTAAGAGTCTCGTTTAGAGTACGGATCATTTCATTGTTGCAATGAACATGAAGGCGAGCATTTAGCGTTCGAGCAAAGTTTGTTACTTCTTCGCTCACGGTAGCTATTCCTAAATCTCTGTGAATATCACTATTCCTAATATACCATGGAGCATTCGCAATTGCTCTTAGCGTCTTGTTTTGGAACATTTCCCTGGGCCTAATCTCGAGCTCGTCACGCTTCTTCTTTACGTGTGGTTTCCACCTTAGTTTAGCGTCCAGTGTCACCCCTAGATATTTCGCTTCATTTGCATAAGGTATTTGTGCAGAATTTATGAACAGAGGTAAATTGTTAACCCTTCTGTAAGTGAAATTCACATGTGTAGACTTGTTCTCGTTAAGAGCGATTCGCCAAGTCTTCGTCCAGACACAAATTCTGTCCAGTGCTCGTTGGAGGTTTCTCGTTGATGACTCGACTGATTCACCTGTTGCCAGTCGTATCGTCCGCAAACGTGGCCACGATAGTCTCGTCATCTAGAGTTATATCTCTTGTGTAGAGCAAAAACAGTGTCGGACCGAGGACGCTTCCCTGGGGTACGCCAGCCCGAATTTGCTTGAAACTCGAGTATTCACAACTACACCTAACACAAAAGAGTCTGCTTTCAAGATAATTTTCCAATATTTTAAACATGTCCTCCGGCAAGTTTTGGAACCTTGTCGAAGGCTTGCGTTACGTCGAGGAAAGCACTTGAACATATTTTTTCCCTTCTAAGGCTTTTTCAATTTCATGCGTTATTCTGTAGACTTGATCTATTGTGGAATGGTTAGGTCTGAAACCGAATTGATGATCCGGGATCAAGCGTCTTTCTGCAATTATTGGTTGTAATCGCTTCAGCAGAAGTTTCTCGAATACTTTCGATATTATCGGCAGAAGCGATATGGGCCTATAAGATTTTTTATCATTTGCGCATTTCCCCGGTTTTGGAACCATAATGACTTCAGCAACTTTCCATTGTCTTGGAACGTATAGAAGTCTAAGAGAAGCGTTTATCATATAAAGTAACTTGACTAATGCCTTTTTTGGTAGTTCTTTCAATATTTCGCCAGTGATCATGTCGTAACCCGGGGCCTTATTATTTTTAAGTTTGCTTATTGTCTGTCGGAGTTCAACTAACAAAACTTTTTTCATTCTAAAGCTATCAGGTTCCGCGTTGTTGCTTAGAACGTCAGCCAACGGCAGACCGTCGAGAGGCTTGAATGTTTCTTCTAAATGTTCAGCAAACAAATTCGCTTTCTCTTTGTCTTCTCTTGCCCATTCGCCGTTAGCTTTTTTTATTGGTGCCGAGTGGATTATAGGTTTCTTGATAGACTTAACTGCTTTCCACAGCGAGTAGTTTGAGCTCCTATCTTGCAACATTTCTTTCAGTTTGTTAGAGAGGTGGTTTAAGAGGGTTTTGTCTGGAGGAGCCCTCGTGCCTTGCCATCTCCTACGCGCTCTTCTCCTTTCACGAATCAATTCTACGTTTTCGAGCGGATATGTTTTACGTACATGCCCGTCGGTGCTAACTGCGTTCTTTTGGGACGAAGTGTTGTTCCAAGCAGCGCTCTGAATTGCTTCAATGAATTTGTCAACTGCGGTGTTTAACTCGAAAGGAGTTTTCAATGGCACATTCAAGCCAACACCCTCCTTACAGTCCTTTCTGAAGGCGTCCCAGTTCATGTTTTTGCTAACTAATCTAGGAGCTCTTTCTATTTTCGCCAGTCTTCCACCCATCTTCAAGATTACTCCTGAGTAGTCTGAGCAAAGATCATAACACTCTTCAATTCGTGTAAGGTATTTGGGGTACCCATTAGCGATGAAAAAATCGACAAGGTCAGGCTTTTTATTCCTATCGGTTGGCCAATATGTTGGCTTACCCGTGGAGAAAAAGTCCACCCCACGCTTCATACTATTTTTCTACAGTAATCTGCCTCTTGTTGAATTGCATCGTGAACCCAAAAAAGTATGCTTCGCGTTAAAGTCACCCCCAATGATAAAATTGAACCCAATGAAGTCATACATACGATCAAGATCGTCTTCCACCAGTCTATATTCTGGCGGGAAATAACAAGATGCAATAGTCTGCTAAGGTGATCACAAAAATTGTGTTCCGATAATCGTTCCTATATTTAGGCTAGTGATGTAGGCTAGGTTAGGTTAGGTTGGAAAGGATTGTTTGCAGTAGTGCAAGTTCACTGACCCATTGTGATTACCCTTGTAAGGTAGACAAACATGGTTGGACATATGTCTTGCTAACTGAACTAGCCTGATTTTTTAATAGAAGGCCTTTTTGGCCTTTTTAGGCCTTATAGTGATGTTCCTGCCAGGTCATCCAGGCTATCAAAGAACCTAACTCCTAAAAAGGTAAGTCGTCGTTCTTGGAGAGCTGGACAGTGGCAGAGAAAGTGTTCTACAGACTCTATTTCTTCTTCATCCCTACAGCTTCTGAAGAAGTCGTTGGCAAAGTTTCCCATTCGTGAAGCCATGACACCAATGGTGCGTGTCCCGTGACTACACCAACGAGTGTTCTTATCAAATTTATACTGGGTCGTTGTTCTTTTTAGGTCGATTACTGGCCATAAGCAGTGAGTTATGATACAATCTTAAGACTGTTGCCAACGTTCACCGGCTAGTTTGATCGTGTATGGTGTATATTGAAGGGGAGATAAACCCGTCGGTCAGCCATCGTTATGTCCAAATTAGAACCTTTCCTGGCCAGTTCGTCCGCCATTTCATTTCCGGCCACGCCAACGTGCCCAGGAACCCAGCAGTGTAGAACTGTGTGGAGGCTTATTTCCTTTAATGTCATGAGGCAGTCCTTGACACCCTTAGAGTATACGATGTAGGAGTCCAGGGCTTAAGTGCTGCTTGACTATCAACACATATGGTGATTTCCGTTGCTGAAAGATCCATAGATTGAATTGTCTGAATGAAAAACACTGCAGTAGTCATTTAGTCGATATGACTGGTTGATTTGCAGTGCTTCCGAGAAGACTCCTGAACCTGTTCCGTGTTCTGTTTTCGAACCATCGGTATAGATAGCTATAGCTTTGAGGTCAACATTAGTCTCTACCCAGTCTTGCCTACGTGGTATAATGACTTTGAATCTTTTATCGAATCAAATTTAGGTTTCTTATAATCCGTACGGGTTAAAGACCCATTTTGATTTAAGATGTTCACTGTTCAGTATGTTCGAGTGTGCTTGACATTGTGATTTCCAGAGGTTGTTTTCTCTTAGTCTGAGAGCTGCCTTTGCCGCCACATTTCTTGTGAAGAACATTCTTTTTTATTTATGCATGCAGAAATTCAATCTTAGTGTAGGCCAAAAAAAAAAACCAACTTGCCAGTAAGTTTAAAAACAGATTTGTGACTTCACTTATCATAGATAACCTTAGATTCCACCCTTGTTTCAACGAAGTGAAGAAGATTTTCTGCTACGGCCTGTGCTCTATTTCGGAAATTAACAACAGGAGAGCAGAAATATCACTCTGACGTGACTCTGGCGGTGGCTCTCCCAATCGGGACTACGGTGATAGTTTCACTGTGTTACAAACTATGCATTAAAATTAATATACCCTGGGTTGGATTCAAAGATCGTCGTTAGAATATGGGCCATTGTTCATGACTGACCATACTGTAAGAAGCTCCCATAAATGTCTTTTAGTTATGACCAGAATTCGTCAAGGAAGGATGAGCAACTCGTTTAATTGGTCAGGCACTCGTTCCTATTGTCATTGGAACAATTGTTATTATTGTTGTTCAGTACTGCATTAACTATTGTTGGAGTTAATGCAGTACTGAATGCAGACTTAGATCTAGAGGCGAACTTGGTGTGTTTCTAGTTGTGGCACAATTATTCATAGACGCCTGGAGGGAGGATAAAGAATAACGTTACACTCCGTGTACAAATTTTTAAAACGCCAGTTTTCAATGTAAGCGAACTTATTTGCCTTTGCATACCACCTACTCATGAATTCTGTTGCGTTTTTCCTCTACTGTAGGATTTCTGGTGTCGTCCTTTTGTTTCTTTGTTTTTCCATTTGTAAATCAGCAGACGTCGTCGTTTGAAAACTTCTATTTGAACATGTTTGCCTACATTACGTGTTTATCTATTTGTTTGTATAATGTAAAAGCAATGCCACAATCATTTGCACATTAAGTCCTTTCTCCAAATGGAGGGATATACATTTTACCTAATTTGCTATTCAGAGAGTCATCAGCAAACTTACCGCTATTTGTGGTCAACCACACCCTTATCGTTTGGTACCTAATTTGAGCAAATATTTATAAAATACGTTTCGAATTAATTTGAATTTGTTTTTTGCTTTTTTTTTCCTCCTCCGTATATCAAACAGCATCGTATACTCGCTCGGTATCAGTGTGAGTATTATCCTCTTGTGGATTTCCATGAGAATTTTGTAATTCTACAACACAGCTCAAAGGTATAGATTGGAACCGTTGGCACAGAGTAATCCAAGAAATTCCCTAATCGTGTTTCAGTTTCATTAGAAAAATAGCCCAAAGGAATTCTACGTGTTATTTACACAAATATCGTTTGTGTGACGTTGAATATCGTTAACGTATCTTCTTTATCATTTTTTTTTAAAGAGCCGGCAGAATTGCGTCCTTCTGGTTGATGTTGAACAGTATACAGCCGAACGTTGTTGGTTAAAGCCGTTTTATTATCGATTACATTATGGACGTGCGTGCCTACCAGAGATGCAAAGGAGAACGAAAAGGGCCAATTGGAATAAATCGATTTTTTGGATCAAATCGGATTTTGGCTTTTCGAGGAAAGTATACACGTAGGTACCTATGATTGTATGGGAGTGGGACAATACAGTTTTGTTTTTGGACTGTTGGTATACATTCCATATTAAGAAGGTACTGCAGCTCTAGGCATTTTGTTACATTTCATTAAAAAATCATATACCGCCAGAAGAGACTTGACTTTTTTGAAAGTCAACCCACCCGCTTGAGTTTCAAAATCGTCAGAAGTTAATTATTAAATTCAAATAAATTGAAAGTGATATTTTCATTTGGCATAATGTAGTTTATTCTGAAAGACAAAGCGAACAACGTGTCCAAATATTAAGATTACGAATACTGATGTTTCTCAGTTTATCCCTAAGAGCAACGCCAACAACTCATTTCGGCGGCTTGTACCCGCAACCTAATTATTTCGGCCATTACCCGAATGCAATGACCGTAGATGAGAGCTGGAACGAACGCTGAATTAAAAACTGAGATCTTTGCTTTCACTCCAAGCTCAGTTTTCCTGATGACCGACTGGCGCAGTTCCTTTACTATTGATCCAGCTTGGCCAATCCTACAGGATAACTCAGTATCACTCCTTCAATCTTTCGTGAAAAAGACGCCGAGATACTTAGACTTCTCTCCTTGTTTCAATGGGACTCCATTTATGTGCAGGGTACACAGCACAGGAGTTCGGGAAACGCTTCGAACATCGCTTCGGACTTTCTCACGTTTACCTTCATCCCAGCCTTACCACAGAGGTCTGCAAACCCATCTAGTGCACGCTGAAGCTCCTCCTCGGACGATGCGAGGACAGCCAAATCATCCTGACGCCACGATTTGCCAAGTCTTCGTCCAGTCACAAATTCTGTCCAGTGCTCGTTGGAGGCTTCTCGTTGATGACTCGACTGATTCGACTTGTTGACTGTTGTCAGGATGGCCGTGTCGTTCGCAAACTTGACCATTTCTGTCTGACCATCTTGGGGCATGTCTCTTGTGTAGAGCAGAAACAGGGTCGGGCCGAGGACACTTCCTTGGGGTACGCCAGCTGGAATTTGCTTGAAACTCCAGTATTCAGTACTACACTTAACACGAAAGAGTCTGCTTTCAAGATAGTTTTTCAATATTTTAAACATATCTTCCGGCAAGTTTTGCCGTAGCTTATATTTTAAGCTTTCGTGCCATACCTTGTCGACAAGGCTTGCGATGTGTCGAGGAAAGCACTTGAACATATCTTTTTCCCTTCTCCGAAACCGAATTGATGATCCGGAATCAAGCGTATTTGGGGTGCCGTGACGTAGTGGTTAGTGTGTGTGTTTACTTCACCGGAAGTCTGGGTTCGAATCTGGGTTCGTCACCTGAAAAAAAAATACTCGTTCTTTTTCACGGTCCCCACCTCCGCGATGGTCTGACAAGCCCTCCGACACTCCTCCTACACTCCATTCCTCCTGGCTTAATTTTTCTTCCCCAGGAGGAAAAAAAAGTTGGTCAAAGGATAGACATGTGCACTCAAGAGGATACAAGCATCCACAGGTTTTCCACTCTCACCTCCCCGTGGTGAACACCGGGTGCCTAGTACCTCAACTGGAGATTGGGTTCCAACCCCTTTGGAAGGTTGTTGGGGGTAGCAGACGAGAGAGGGGGGGAGGAGTGTTCCCACTAAGGCACTTCTCCTTGCATCCGGACGGCAGCGGAGGAATTCCCCAGATGGAATCAACGGTGGCGTCCATAGTTCCAGTCAGGCCGAACTACTACTTAGTGAACACCTTATATGGGCTACTACGACGTATTCGGAGCTCAGGCCTATAAGGAGCGGGCTATCCGGCTCTCCGTCCTTAGAGCTAAGCAAAGGATCTGGTCCTCCAGGTTGGGGGTCGTGCCGTCGGGGTGACTTCCCGGCCACGTAAAGAAACACCAGTCACGAAGCAGAAACAAGCCTCGGATTCGGACGGATTTACTGTTGACGACCAATGCAAACGAGAAAAGGACAACGAGCTCCGGATCTGCACGTGGAATGTTAGGTCCCTTAACAGACCACGTGCAGCCGAGCAACTAGCGGAGGCCCTTAACGACTGCAAGGCAGACATTACTGCCATCCAAGAAATGCGGTGGGACGGGCCGGGCAAAAGAAGGATGAAAAACTGCGACATCTACTACGGTGACTGCTATCGGCATCAAAGACAGCGCCTATTTGGATGTGGTTTCGTTGTTGGAGGCAGACTTAGGCAAAAAGTCTTGAGCTTCAACCCTGTAAGCGAGCGCCTCGCGACGATCCGCATCAAGGCTAAATTCGCCAACATTAGCCTGATATGCGCACATGCCCCCACAGAGGAGAAAGATGACGAGACCAAAGATATGTTCTACGAGCTCCTGGACAAAACTTATGAGCAGTGCCATAGCTACAACATTAAGATTGTCCTAGGCGATTTTAATGCCAAGCTAGGAAGGGAGGGCATCTTTGGTCGTACTGTCGGAAAGCATAGCCTGCACGACACGACCTCCGATAACGGATTCAGGCTGATCGACTTTGCTGCGGGGTGACACGTTGTGGTAGCTAGTACACAGTTCCCGCATCTCAATATCCACAAAGGGACATGGAGATCTCCCGATCAATCAACCGTCAACCAGATTGACCATATTGCGATCGACGCAAGGCACTCCTCCAGTATCATGGATGTCCGAACTTTCCGAGGGGCCAACATTGACTCGGATCACTACCTTGTTGTAGCCAAGGTACGGCTGCGGATATCCCGACCAGCGCCAAGTAATGGAAATACTGTGAGGAAGTTTGACGTCGGCCGACTACAATCACAAGAGATCGCCAGGTCCTTCTCCAACCGAGTCTCTCAAAACCTTCTACGAAGTCCTATGCAACCAGCATCAAGTATTGATAGCCAGTGGCAACACTGCCAAAATGCCATCAGAGACGCCGCCTCTGAAGTGCTGGGTTTCACACGGCGACCACAACGAAACCCCTGGTTTGACGATGAATGCCGGCAAGCACATGCAGCTTAACAGGAAGCATACAAAGCGGCGCTGCACAGAAGGACTAGAGCTGCTTGCGAGCTCTACGAGCAGAGGAGGAGAGAGGAGCACCGGCTTCTCCGAAGGAAAAAGAGAGCACGAGAAGCGCGCGGTTGAAGAGATAGAGAGATGTTACAACAGGAATGAGTTTAGAAAGTTTTACCAAAGGATCAAAAGGTCCTGCCAAGGGTATAAACTTCGAACTGAAGCCTGTAAGGACCATCAAGGGAACATCGTTGTAGAATCGCAGTCGGTGCTGAGGATTTGGAAAGACTGTATAACGGCGAGGACGAACCAAAAACCGCTGTCAGGCAGAACGAACCATTCAACCCGGGCGAAGACGTTACCGACGAAGCATACGAACGATACCGCCCACCCGACCTGGAGGAGGTGAAGTGGTCAAGTGCAACAAAGCAGCCGGAGCAGACGGCCTAGCTGCCGAACTTTTTAAATCCGCTGGCGATGAGCTGGTTAGGAGCATGCACCAGCTCATCTGCAAGATATGGTCGGAAGGAAGCATGACCGACGAATGGAACCTCAGCATTGTTTGCCCGATCCTGAAGAAAGGAGACCCTCTGAGTTGTGCCAACTACAGAGGCATAAGTCTTCTTAACATCGCATACAAGATCTTTTCTGCTGTACTGTGTGAACGCCTGAAGCCGTTTGTCAACAATCTGATAGGCACATATCAGTGTGGCTTTAGGCCAGGAAAGTCCACCATCGATCAAATATTCACACTGCGGCAGATCTTGGAGAAAACCCAGGAATTCCAAATCGATACACACCACCTCTTCATCGATTTCAAGGCCGCGTATGACAGCATCTATAGAGACGAGCTATATAGCGCAATGTCTAGTTTTGGCATCCCTGCCAAACTCGTCAGTCTGTGCAGGATGACGATGGAAAACTCACGCTGTTCCGTCAAGGTCGGCAAAGACCTCACCGACCCCTTTGATGTCAAAAAATGATTTAGACAAGGCGACGCGCTGTCATGCGACTTCTTTAACATCATACTTGAGAGAATTGTGCATAACTCTCGCGCCAACACTTGAGGTACAATCTTTCAAAAGTCCGCTCAACTACTCGCATACGCAGACGACATTGACATAATCGGTAGAACAAAGCGTGATGTCAGTGAAGCCTTCGTGAGTATTGGGACGGAAGCGGCGAATATGGACTTAGCAGTCAATGAGGGCAAAACCAAGTATATGCTGTCATCAAGAAAAGACACCCAACACCGACGTCTTGGACAAAACATCACCATCGACAGCTATAACTTTGAGGAAGTTAGGGACTTTGTCTACCTGGGTTCCGCTAACAATTCAGACAATGACACCAGCGCTGAAATCAAACGAAGGATAACTCTTGCCAATCGCTGTTTCTTTGGGCTAAGAAGGCAATTGAGTAGCAAAGCCCTCTCTCGAGCAACTAAAGTGTCCATGTATAAGACCCTCATCATCCCAGTCCTGCTTTACGGTGCAGAAGCGTGGACCCTGTCAAAGGCGGATGAAAACACTTAAGGCTGCTTCGAGAGGAAAATTCTTCGGACGATTTACGGTCCCGTCTGCATAGACGGAGAGTGGAGGAGGAGATATAACATCGAACTGTACGGGCTGTACAGCGATACCGACCTAGAAAAAAGAATCAAAACACAACGTCTTCGATGACTGGGTCATCTAGAGCGGATGGACACCAACGCCCCGGCCCGGAAAATCTTCAAATCCACACCGCAGGGACGACGCGGTAGAGGAGCACCGAGACTCAGGTGGCGCGCGCAAGTGGAAGGGGACCTCAGCCAACTTCGCGTGCGAAACTGGAGACGGCTATCTAGAGACAGAGCTGGCTGGCGAAGCTTGTTGGCTGAGGCCCAGGTCCACCCCGGACTGTAGCGCCACCTTAAGAAAGTAAGTAAGGAGGAAAAAAAAACTCACGTTTTCAAGGAAACATGCGCACAGGACATGATGACTCGGCATTGTAATTTCACAAATCAGGATGTCATGGAGAAATGTGAAAAATGAAAGCACACATCAAGTTAATTCCCTCGATTCCACTGGAAACACTTTGGGATTAAGTTTTAATCTTCTTACGATCTTATAATCTCTGTCTGAACGCGCCTTTGTGTTTTCAACTTTATACACAGAAGAAAGAATTATGAATTAATTAAGAATTAATTATTTCGCGGCGAAAAGCACAAACAGCTGTTGTTTAACTCCCGAATATCAGTAAAACTAAAGCAGGGATTAGTGATATCGGGCACCTCGTTTAATTGAACGAAAAACATACGCTCGCAATTTCCCGGTACAAGGGGAATATTGTTTTAAAAACGGATAATTGAACCGTGCTCAATTGAAATACTCGCTTTATTATTTGGTTCAAAAAAGTATTACAAAGCAAACCTAAAACTTAAATTATAAAAACTTGGAAGCATTTAAATTAGCAGCACTGTTCACTGAAATCAAATTGTTGTCTAATTTGGCAGCATTGTTATCTGAATAATGCGAGAAACAGATTAACCACTTCGACATCGACAGCGAAATTGACAATCACCACCAAAAGTATTGTAAAACAGATTGAGAACATCGACAGGAACTTGTGAATTTGGTAGCACTTGCAAAGCAACACCGACATTTAGGATTAGGTCTAACGTCGATGTCGACGTCGAAGTTGCTGTGGTAATCTATTTATACGACAGTATATTAATAAATAAATAAATAGAGTGGCGCAACAGCTCGAGGTGAACCAGGGCCAACTTCTCGACAGTATATTCACTGGGCTTAAAAATTTAGCTGTCAACGTTGATGTTGATGTCGATGTTGCTGGTGTAATCTGTTTCTAGCTTAAAGCCTTCAGCCCAATAAATCCGTTGAGTCCATTACGTCGAATTACACAACTGGCAACTCAGTTAAATACACACGTTCTTATGTGAAGCAGAACGAGCGCGTCCACCGGCGAAAAAAACATTCCGCAAAACCAGAAGACCAACGAGTCAGGAAACTGCTCCACCTCTCAGCTGACGATGCTTCTAACAGCTTCGCATCGGAATAAGTTGCGACTTTATTACGAAGGCTAAAACCTCTAGAGCTTTCAGCCCAGAAGGGATCCCACTGTTGATTCTTAAAAAGCTAGGCAAACAAGGACTAGAATATTTGAGATCTGTTTTAACCCTGATATGTAGGTTGACCCGATAACTAGACAAGCCAAGAAAGACGCAAGGCAAATCAAGGCAAATCCTACTGCCTTATCTCTCTTCTCTCCCCGGTCTCCTGACCTCACCGAACATTTTATGCTGGCTCCACATCAACATGGCTTCCGTAAAATGCATAGTACCACCACAGTTCTTAACAAGATTGCGTCGCAACTCACAAACGGACTGAACCAAAGGCAACCGTGTAACAGGACTGTCGCTGTCGCCCTGAACCTGTCCACATCGTTTGATACTGTAGATCACGCCACACTTCTACGCGACATCCCAGATTCCTCTCTACCCAACAAACACAAACGGTGGAAAGCCAACTACCTTATGGCCTTTTCGGTTGGTCGTCCGGGAGCGTCCGGGAGACTTCTGGACTCTCCTTAAACTGTTTTCTTGGACTCGATTGACAGTACCTGTTCTGGATAGAAGAGAAATTTGCTTCTGGTTTTGAATCCAGAATCAAAACCACAAGCAGGGTTTGAATCCAGAATCAAAACCAGAGGCACGCACACAGTTATACATGTGTCAATGTCAAGTTGGACAATTGTCATTTGTCCCCTATAGCAAAGCTTTTGATTCACAAATACAACGCTAGACAAACTTCTAAATTAAGAAAAACGTGTTTGGCTTTTCGGAAAGAAGCCCCAATTCGGGTGAAGAACGCCCTGATCCGGGATCGTGAACCGAAAAGGCCACAAGTGGCTGCCAATCGTCGTACGTCGAGTTTTGAAACGTCAAATCTCCGCATTGACGGGTCAAACAAGGAGTACCTCAATGAGGCGTTCTCTCGCCTTTCCTCGTCAATTACTACACCTCCAAAAAACCCGATATAAATATTGAGTCATATCCTGACGACCGCATATGTCAGCATA
Source organism: Neoascia interrupta (assembly GCA_947623515.1). Classification (NCBI taxonomy): domain Eukaryota; kingdom Metazoa; phylum Arthropoda; class Insecta; order Diptera; family Syrphidae; genus Neoascia; species Neoascia interrupta. Next base: position 179,341,440 of record OX392462.1, read on the forward strand.
TGCAAATAATATGCAAAGACTATGCACAGAATTGCACTGTTACCTCCCGGTCCTGGAAACCTTTTTGAATGACAGCAAACTCCAATTGTCGGCCGCAAAAAGGAGGCATCCCAACTACCAATCACACAAAACTTCTTGGGCCAACCTTCGACAGCATGGTGACTTTCTCCACCCAAGCAGCAAACATCAGGGACCGTTTAAGAACTTGGAACGACTTTACTTAAGTCTATGCCCGGTTCTATGCCTGCTCCTGCAAGAGTGAGAAAGATAAGCTTCTCGTAATCTATAAGGATATTGGACGGTGTTAAACGATCCAATCTGGACGGCGTAAGTAAATGACACAATCTGGCGGCATCATTAGACCTGCCGAAATTCGGCAATGAGGGTAATTACAGGATGTCACCTGATGTTCCACCAAGATCACCACCACGCCGAGACGAAGCTGTTGTCAGTAGGAGCTTACGTCCAAACACGGCTTGGTGGTCGCCCACCACCCATTGCACCGGAGGAACACCGCCTACCACGCAACACAAAGACCACCCTGAGCCTGTTGCGCTCTGGTTGGTGCCGCAAATTTTAAGCAAATATGAAAATATGTGTGCAGCAAATCCCAACTGTTAGAGTATTTCACACCACACTGAAGGTAAATAATAAGACAACAGCTTACCGGCATAAATCGCTTCGATAATGACATCCTCCAGATGACGCACGTTCTCCACTTCTAGCTCTTCCAGTAGAACACTATACGGAATACACTTGGTCTTGATGGCCAACGAAACAATTGTCAAATGCTGGAGTTTCTTGCGCATTGCCGTCGTTAACTCCAGATAATCGCTTGGGTTCTGGGAGTACTGCTTATAAGTTCCATAAGCAAAGAGGTTCAGTGTGTTGTAGTAGTTTGCGTTGGGACCATTCTGCAACTGTTGGGAAAAAACGTCTAAATTTACGAAATTTCCCAGAAAATGTTAAACTCTACCTCAATGATATTGGGCATAGCCAACAGCTCAGCAAACACATAGATTCCAGGTGCTTCCAGCACTTGTCTGATAAGCTCTAGACATGCGGCACCACGAGCACTTTTTGCAAGAATCGTAAACTGCTCCAGTTGGTTACGGGTTTCAGAGTGTGTTCCCTCTTCGGCATTGTCTTGGGCCATTAATATATCAGTCGTCATTGTCACCAGGATTTTCCAATGAAATCACGAATTCGGCAAAAATTTGTTTTGCTACTTCACTACAAACAAAGGAGGCCGGGTTCCTCTTTCGAAATTCGTTGTTTTGAACTGTCTGAATTAACTGTGGGAAATAAATCAATAGCGGAACCTCTGTTTTTAGCAAAAACAAAGTATAGTTAACGTAGCAACTTTTGTTTTCTTGTTTTCTACATGAAAATCTTGTTAAATCCAGGAAAATATTTTTCTGTTTTGCAACCAAACTTTTAAATGTCAAACTTGACACATCGTGTCATGAGCGATGTCATTTTGCTGAGCATGCTCGCGTCCTGTCATACACATCGTTGCCAAGTCAGTGGATGAAATCCCATTTAAATAACATTCACAAACTTTTTTAATCCACTTTGAACCTTTTTCAAATCCTTTGACAAATCACGCGATTTACCATACAAATTAAAATCCTCTCGGCAAGCGATTAAAAATAAATCCTCTCATAAATCCCATTCACCCTATTCACAAACCTATTTTCTGCACCTTTGTAACAGTTTGAGAATCAAAAAAGGAAACTGAAACTGTCTCTGTACGACAGATTTGTCACAAGTACGTTTTCTATTGTGATTTTTACAGCGAAAATTGTTTTTCGCTCCTTGGAAATGACATCGCCACTCTCTTTTGAGAGCCAAAATGACAGAAACCGAGTTTTTGTGTCAAATAAATCCTACATTTGTCCGATGGAGCCACTTTGGGACTTATTTTAATCATCTCCCGCTAATCTTCTTTTAATTATCGGTGGAGACATAGTATATCAGTTTCAGAATCGAAAAAGGAAACTGAAACTCAATGTTGTGGATCCTTCGGCTTTTTTGTTCGTATGTCTTGGTTAAATGAAAGATTATTTCATAATTTTTCCCTACGTTTCGACGAGGATTGTTGTCTTCTCCTGGGGATCTAAATTATCCAACATAAAAGGTAAATATGGAGGACATTGGTTACAATTCTTTTCGGCTTTTGTTTTGTTTTAAAACTGAAACTGTACGCTCGACAGATCTACCGCGATTACTTTTTTATCCATCATCATCATTTTCTATTATGCCGCTCATCCTCTACAATGGTCGCGGAGCGAAGGCGGCTAAATGGTCCTTCCATCGTTCTCAATCCTCCGCCAACTCAAGAGACTCAGGCGGGACCTTGAGAGGTTCTTTACCTGATCCCACCACCTGTTTTTTTGGCCTACAAGGGGGCGACGCGCTCGCATCTCGGCTAACACGACCTGTCTAGGAAGTCTGTTAGAGGGCATGCGAGGAACGTGTCCAAACTATCGAGGAAGCGTTCGGTCCACTCGGAGAAGTAGCTGCTCAACATTAAGATTCCCGCGAACACTGACGTTTCTCATTTTATCACTAAAGCCGCGTTGTCACAAGGAACAGAAACAGAAACAGAATTTCATACACTAGTAACGCAAAAACTAACTAACGTGGGGTGCCGTGGCGTAGTGGTTAGTGTGTGTGCTTACTACGCCGGAGGCCTGGGTTCGAATCCTGCCATCGTCACCTGAAAAAAAAAAGACTTGTTCTTTTTCACGGTCCCCACCTCCGCGAGGGTCTGACAAGCCCTCCGAGAGTATCATTTGTCTTGAAAAACTTCTCAAAGTGCCGTTCGGATTCGGCAAAAAATTGTAGGTCCCTTTGTATGTAAAAGAAATTAACACACCAGCATACATTGTTGAGAAGTTGGCCCTGGTTCATCTCGAGCTGTTGCGCCACTCTATTTATTTTTTTATTTTAGTAACGCAAAAAGCATTCAGCGAATTTAGGTTTCAGTTGCTAATGTATGAGATTCTGTTTCTGTTCCTGTTTTACGTTGCTTGTGACAACGCGGCTTATGAGTAATACCTTCAGCCCAACGAATTCATTGCGTCCTTCACGTCGAAGTATACAACTGACAACTCAGTGAAATACACACGTTCTTATGGGAAGCGACGTACGTCACGAACTTTTTCTATGGATCCCATTTCATAAGAAAGCGTGTATTCAACTTAGTTGTCAGTTGTGTACTTCAACGTGACGGCTGCAATAGAAATATTGCAGCTTCGTGAATACTTTTCCCGGAAGACTTTAGAGAGATATGGCCCTGTAGTTGGAGCAATCTCTCCTGTTCCATTTTTTGAAAATGGGCACTATAGCTCCTGTTCGCCAGCCGCTAGGTGTGTTCCCGTTATATCAGGCCTCCTTAATGACACGTGTTAGCCATTAACACTTTCTTCACCCATTGCCTTGAACATTTCTGGCCGGATTTCATCAACTTCAGCAGACTTGCCAACTTCACCTCACCAGCAGTGAGAATGCCATCTTCAGTGCCCTAGTGGGGGCTTAGCAAATCCGAAAAGCGCTCTCTCCATCTGCGCAAGATATAGCTCTCATTTGAAAGAAGTGTACCGTCATTGGAGAGGCCATAGAGTAAGGTATAGTAAGGTAGAAAAATCAAAACACTTCACTTTTTACGGTTTTCACACCGAGCCAAAATCTAGATTCAGAGTAAGAAAAGTCCCAAATCTAATTCAAATCTATGAGATTTCCCATAAATTTGTAGAATTCCGAATCTAGATCAGAATCTAGATTCCCACAAAATCGTATAGAAATGTAATAGATTGTATTCGATTTTGTGGGAATCATAGGAAAATAAAAGCAAACACACTTTTTTAACTCAATCAAAAGAAGACATGACAGCCGATGAAGTTATTTTCGTTTTTTTTAAACTATTTAATTGTGCGGTGATTTTCATGTATTCCCAGTGCTTCTTTTGTTATCCACAATTGTTTTTTTTACTTATTTGAAGCTGTTTAACTTGTGACAAGAGTGAAAAATGGAACAGTTGGTGTTCAACGTATCGAAAAGTCAACAAAATCTAGATTATTTTCGCAGTGTGAAAAAGTCAATTCGATTTTGAAATCGATTTGCTCAGAATCTAGATTCTGGCTTCGGTGTGAAAACGGTATTAAGATCAGCGTTTGAAGCGAGGAAAAGCCACTGCAAATATTTTTCTTCTTACGCCAAATATGCCAAAATGGCATGCAGTCTAATCTAATGCTAGGCTTCCACTTGTCTATGAATTGACAAACTTTGACAGTTCTCCTCTTTGTCAATTTAAGACACAATTGGCAAAGCGTGAGCCAATTCATATATCAATTCAAAGACACTCCTTTTCCACGTGTCAATTTTTCTTTATAACCTAAAAATACATGATTTGTCAATTACAAATCGACAAGTGGAAACTTAGCATAAGCGGAAGCCTAGTCTTATCTAGTATTATTCTCCTCCTGTTAAAACCAGTGACTATGGGAATTTGATGGCCTTTGATAGTGAAATATTTGCACACACAACAACAGTGATATCAATCGAATGATTGGTATAGGAGAGCATATGAAATAACTTAATACAAATACCTATCCTGATTGCAAACAAGTTAAATGCTTAAAAAAGTGCCATCCAAACTTTTCAGAATAATTTTCTGATGCAGAGGAAAAAACAATGCCCCACACTTAACTTAGCGCTGAATGCAGTCGTCCTCTATCGATTGCCGCGCAATCTGTACCGGAAATAGCGCCTGACGTCTATCAAATAAACGTCAAAAATAATTCCTTCCTTTTTTTGTAAAATAGCCCGGACTCGGCTGCGATTTTTTACCTTCGGTGAAAATCCATTGAAATCGTCTAATCCTATTTACATTTCGGAAAAGCGCCAAACTCAAGCGATTCCATAATGCCTCCAAAGTTCGATCCCACGGAAATTAAGCAAGGTATCCACCTGTGAAGGCTTCGATTTGTGCGTTTACTGATTGCCGTTTATTTATTATTTTTTAGTGTACTTGCGTTGTGTTGGTGGTGAAGTGGGAGCTACATCTTCCCTTGCTCCAAAGATTGGTCCATTGGGTCTGGTGAGAAATTTGTTTACCGCCTTACCAATACGAATGTGTTCCTAATCGGTCTCTTTTAGTCTCCAAAAAAAGTTGGTGATGATATCGCAAAGGCGACCTCAGACTGGAAGGGCCTCAAGATTACCGTATGCCTTACGATCCAAAATCGACAGGCTGCCATCAGTGTGGTACCCTCTGCGGCGTCCTTGATTATCAAGGCTCTGAAAGAACCACCAAGGGACAGGAAGAAGCAGAAGAACAGTAAGTTCACCTCGTTGCATTTAAGGTGCATTCGCTATAAACAAAATTTTTGCTTGCAGTCAAACACAGTGGAAACATCAGCTTTGATGATATTCTTGCTATTGCCACATCTATGCGCCCCCGTTCAATGGCCAGGAATATGGCTGGAGTTTGCAAAGAAATCCTTGGAACAGCACAGAGTGTTGGTTGCACAGTTGACGGCAGGCCCCCACACGACATTATTGACGACATCAATGCCGGAGCTATTGAGGTTCCAGAGAACTAAATTGACGAGGGTTGTTGTGTTAAATAAAAGTGTCGACGTTTGGAGAACGTATTAAACATTTTTGATACATAATCTCGTGTGTAAACAATTTGTGATCTCGCCTGTTTATTGTGGTGCTGGATAAAGTTTTCTATTCAATCGTGAAATGAAAGTATTTGCGGCGTTGAACGAGGGAAGGTTTTGTGCTAGTAGGTGCCTAAGCCCTGTTGCTTGTACGAGATTGGAAGAATAACGACTGGCCTCACAAGAAAGTAAAACGATTCTCCGCTCAATCTCACGGCAAAGGTATGTATTCAGCAACCATCCATAATTCCGCGGTGGAACACTTAATATTTTCATCATTCCGCACTTAATCCAACTTGTAATACATGGAGAGGTCGCCAACAAATTCCTACAACCAACCTGTAAAATTTAAAATGCTGGGATTAATGCTGTTCTGATTACTTCTTGGATGGTAATGCTGCCATAGTTGGGTTCCGTTCGGCTTGATTGATAAAATTTAAATACTTGATTTTATTATCTTCGTGCTGTTAGTAGGCAAGGGCATCCTACGCTTTAGGGCGTAGCTCACTTTTAAGGGCATCCTGCTTTTTATTACAAGTGAGATCAGGATATGGTATTTATAGGCAAGAACTTGACCGGAACGAAGGCTATTCTAGGCAACTATAATATTTTTTTTGGCAAACATGACCAAAATTCTTACAGAGGAGACCATTTTCTTCCTGGCGGCATCGGGAGTTAATAGTTAGGTGAAGGATCTGATCGCGAAAGGCAGAGTAGGCTTCTTTTTATAACAACGCAGTGCCAGAGCCCCAGGAAGGCTTTCCCTTTTATAATCATTCTATTCCAGTATTCAAACTTAAAAAGACGGTCAACCACCCAGTTCTTTTTTTACCGCACATCAAGCCGCTTCACTCCACAAACATTTCCAGCAGACGTGTTCGCTGCCGATGAAAACAGCTGTCATTCTTTCTCTACATTTAAAAAGGTCTGAAGGAATTGGTTCAAACTTCTCCGGAAAGTGAAGTGCAAACCGTTCTGTCAATCAGTGTCAGCATTCTGTAACTTTTCGCACTATAATATGGTTTCTGCCTGTCTGATAAAGGAATAGGAGATCTGGGGGTGGCCAAAAGATAGACATGTGCAGTGTGCACTTAAGACGATACAAGCATCCACAGATTTTCTAAACCCACCTCTGTCTATCAAATCCTACTCTCACCTCCCCGTGGTGAACACCGGGTGCCTAGTACCTCAATTGAAGATTATGGTAGCAGACCAACAACCTCCTTACACCCGGACGGCAGCGGACGAATTCCCCAGCTGGAATCAACGGTGACGTCCACAGTTCCAGTCAGGTCGAACTACTTTGTGTACACCTTATGGGGGCTACGACGACGTATTCGGAGCTCAGGAGGCAAATCACGGAATCCGTTAACGTACCGGTGTTCGTACGAACAATAATTACGTTTCGTGAAAAAATTGGCATCATGTGATACGAAGCCTATCGGAACGGAATCATTCATTCCGAATCGCTTATGCAGCAGAAGAATATAATAGTTTGTGCCAAGCAAATGTCTTACTTAATAAAAATAAAACCAACAAAAGTTTGAGGAAAGTTGGACGATTTAAAAAAAAGAAAATAAATTTCATTTCATTCATAAAATGTATCCAATCTTATTGTTTTATTAGTTCTAGCAGCTCATGATAAAAGAGATAAAAGTGAGAAAGAGATGAAAGTGCAATATGCATTTTGAGTGAGGAAAGCAAAATATTTTCTTTGACTCCGATTTGTTCTGCTTTTGTTTGTTTTTATTGTCATTCTTCCAGTTCAAATCAATTTCATCCTTGGGCATGAATTTGTTGCTTTCTTCGGACGGCTAAAATCCAATGATTATGTGGAAAGCTGTTGATCTTTTGACCTTTCTTCCAAAGCGTTTACTTGGCTACATTTTGGCACGAAATTTTCGGCAGTGCTTTTTCACAAAGCTAGCCATAGGTTCTTCTGCGTAAAATTTATTTTTTAATGTGCATTTTATTCTTACAAGCAGTAAGATCATGCATCGACCATTCGCTCTTCGTTTTTGTTTTGTTTTTACCGGTAATTTACGGTTATTGAAAATTACGTCTGCTTCTTATCGAACGGACGATTTCGATTAAGAACAGACATTTTTGAATCGTTCACGGATTTTGTGATGCCAAAATCCGTTTCGTTTTATTCGTTCACGTGTGTCATGACCCCAAATTTGCAAATTCCGTTTACAAGTACACGTTCACGGATTCCGTGATCGTACTTGATGGAGCGGGCTCTCCATCCTTAGTGCTAAACAAAGGATCTGGTCCTCCAGGTTGGGGGTCGTGCCGTCTAGTTACCTAGTTAAACCTAATTACGAACTAGCCACAAGTCTCGGACTCGGACGGAGTTACTGTTGACGACAATACAAACCAAAGGCTACGATGGCTGGGTCGTTTAGAACGGATGGAAACCAACGCCCCGACCCCCGAAAACTTGGAATCCACCCCGTAGGGACCGCGCAATAGAGGAGACCGAAGCTCTGGTGGCGCGCGCAAGTGGAAGGGTACCTCAGCCAACTACGCGTGCAAAACTAGAGATTGCTAGCTGGAAACAGAGCTGGCTGCTAGCGAGGGTATAACCCCTTTATCCGCCATTCATACAAAAAATAAAAATAAATAAATAGAGTGGCGCAACAGCTTCTCAACAATGTATACTCTGTGAGTTAATTTCTTCACATACAAGGGGACCTACAATTTTTTGCCGAATCCGAACGGCACTTTGAGAAGTTCTCAAGACAAACCGCCATTCTTACAAGAAAAGTACAAAAAATGTTAAACATTAAAATTTTTAATTGTTCGAAAATGAAAAAGCAATTTTCCACCATTCACAATTTTTTCAAGGCAGAGTCGCGGCGAAGGGTGAGGAGGCGCGTTTGTCCCCTGTCGCTGCCGCGCCCATCGGCATAGATTTTGCGTAGATTGCACCGCTTGAATTCACTGAACTATTTTTTTTTTGCCGCATTGAATTCACTGAAAGAAATTGTAACGGCTCAAATGCATTGAAATTAATTTTGGAAACATTCTGCACCTAGTTTTAAACGATTTGTTATTCACGTTGCCACAAAATTTTAAAAAATAAGCGCCAAGACAACAAAAAAACTCGAAATTCAAAAATGTAAACAAACATTTGTGTCAACAACTGTCGAGATTAGACATTTGAAACTTGGAAATTTCCTACTACAAGAAATTTTTTGCAGTAAAAAATAGTATGAAAATTGATTGGCTAGGATATCAGGCAACCTCATGTTTATATTTTACGATTCTTACGATTTTTGTTTGCTCGTTTTTATTTACTTATATGTACTTTATTAAGCCATTTAACTGTCTTGAATTAGACGTATCCTTAACTGTGTGTACACACTTCATACCACAATTAAAGCTGCGTTGTCACAAGAAACAGAAACCGAAACTGCACTAAAAACGGCGCCGTTTCTGTTGCTGGTGCTGCAACAAAAAACAGAAACAGGAACTGAAAATAATCTCAGAGAGAGCTTTTAAATAAACGTCATTGGAGATGTTTGATTGATATTTCAAACAAAAGGTTCAAAAATTAATGTGTTTATAAGTATACCTAGCTTTATTTTGTGTAAAGTTGCGTGTTGCAATATATATGTTGCTTAAATTTCAACCAAATCAATAACACAATATGCAAGTGCATTATAGGAACCATACTTAGAAAAACCCTCTCACCGCAAATTCAGTATTCAAAATTAGGAGGAAATAATCTCCCACTTCCACAACTTTGCGACAACAGACGCACGGCCTTCGATGCCCTTCGCTGATTTCTTCCTTGGGTCCTTTGATTGTCCCTCTCTTGGCTATCCAAAAAAATCCCGGAATTATTCTAAAATCTATCCCCTGAAACGAAAAAGTGAATACACAGCTCATGGTTGCTTGGTTAAAATATAAATTTTATTAATTTCCTTTTTAGATTTGTATTATATTTACTTTATATTATGTGGGATGATAATTTTATTTTATTATCTTTGCCGCTCCAGGCAAACGCTCCTTGCACACAAAACAATTCAAATGAATTATTGTTTACATACAATTTGAAAATTGAATTGTGGGCATTTGTCATTCTCATTTGTCATAAAGGAAAGAGAGCCGCTCACAAATGGCGGTTGCTCGCTCAAATATAAACAAGGGTTGCTATGCAACAGCAGCGTTTTGATTTTCTGTTCCAGAAACAAGTCCTCTCGAGTTGTTGATTTTACGTCGCTGATTCAGTTGCTGGTTCAGTTGCTAAAAACGGTGCCGTTTAGGTTTCAGTTGCTAATGTATGGGATTCTGTTTCAGTTCCTTGTGACAACGCGGCTTAAGGAGCGTGGCTAACTGTACCTCACATTTATATTTTATTTTAAAATTTTTTGGCCAAGCTAAACTAGGCGTCGAAACTCGAATGTTAGTGCAGAGCTATAGTGGCCAAAAGCCTTTAATTTGCCAAAAATCCGACCGCCCACACTATTGACCATGCCTACTCTTAGCATGTTAGAGTTTTAAAAACCCCATATTTCTCGAAAAATTGATTCTAAATATAAAAAAGTTTCATGACAAATATAAGAGATATTAAAAAAACCATTTGCTTAGTTTGTTACATACAAGGCATTAAGCTCTGCCCACTTTTAGGGAACGGGTTTAGGGTAAAACTGTTTTTTTTTACTTTTTATTAATATTTGCTTTTAACGTGTTTTCTCATGATTCTAACGTAGTACCATGTCTCCACCTGGCGCTAATCCGCGATTAATATAAATCTTTATTAAATCCTCTACAAATAAGGCAATTTACCAAGACAATTACAAACAAATTTAAATCCTTTCGGCAAGCGAATAAAAATAAATTCTCTCATAAACCCCGTTCACATAATTCATGCACCTTTGCAACCGTTTGAGAATCAAAGAAGAAAACTGAAACTGTCGGTGTACGACAGATCTGTCAGCAATACGTTTCTCGAAGAATTTTACAATGGAAATCTTTTTTCGCTCCTGGGAAATGACATCGCCACTCTCTTTTGAGAGCCAATGTGACCGAAAAAAAGCGCGCATGTCTAATTAATTCCATATTTGTCCAGTGAAGCTACTTTGGGATTTATTTTAAATCATCTCCTGTTAATACCCTTTTTTAATTTCCGGTGGAGACATCGTATAAGTAGAATTATGAATCAGGCCAAAAAAAACTTTTAAATTTTGTGTTAAAGGGTAAAGATGGTCAGGTATTTAGAACTTCGTTACGGACGACTTACTTATGCCATCAGCTCAATGAATCCGTTGCGTCCGTCACGTCGAAGGACACAACTGACAACTCAGTGAAATATACACGTTCTTATCGGAAGCGACGTTCGTCACGAACTTCGTCAATGGGCCGCTTCCCATAAGAACGTGTGTATTGAACTTAGTTGTCAGTTGTATATTTCAACGTGACGGATGCAACGGATTTATTGGGTCGCAGGCTTTACTTGTTTTAAAATTAAAACTGTTTCTAACAAATTTTGAACAGAACAACATTTAAAAAATGATTCTGACGTATTCTAAAATTTGCTAATTCTTTGGTCACGGGTTTGGACTGATGGAGATATTTCTTAAAAAAAAATATTATTGCACTATGTTGGAATGTTACGTTTTAAGAAACCAAAGGGTCCACTAAAGCGCGATTTAAAGTCTACAAATGGTTGCTGTGTTTTATGATTGAATTTGACAAAAACTTAATTTGGCATAATTAATACTTTCCTCATTATGGTCTTCCTCTACAACACCCTTCCTCGATAAATTTGGTATTCTTTTCACGTTCTAGCCTCCCAGCCTATTAATATTAGTTTTTCCTACTACATATGAAAGTATTGCTGTAGAGTGTGCACTCTTAATCTACAGCCTAGCTATATCCTTGTCAACTTTTTACCTGACTCATCGTTTATGAAGACGAATTTAAAAAACGTCAAAAAAATTATTTGATTCTGGATTGGTATCGTAGGGTTAAAGAATTTTGTTTTTGAATCTCTTGTTGTTTGTTTTCTTGTTTGATTTTTATGTAACTATTTCATATGCGAAGTTTTAAAATGTTCTGACTGACTTAAATATTGACTGAGTGTAAACACTTTGATTCTTGTCTAAGCTTTAATTAAAATCCTTACTATTATCGGAAATATTTTATCTTTTTAAAGATGTTTTGTTTATAGGATTTATTAAATTATGGAATATTTTTAATCACACACAAGTGCAACATTCTAAAAAGTACATACATATATTTTGTTGGGGGAAAGCGAGAGACTTTAACCTCTCGCAATATTTTACTCATTTTTTTGCACTAATCCTGCAAGTGTAAGGGCAACCTATGACTATGAGGACAAACACCCCTAACCTGATAGAAAATAAATTGGAAATCGACAATTAAGATTTGATACAGGACAGAGAAAAGAAACCCTTATACATGCATTTAAAAGAGTCCGCGAGAGTTAATCTATCCGGTTGAGAGCTGATAACTTTGTTATGACAGAACCACCTTGTTCTGAATAGAACAACCTTACCTATGGAAAACCAAAACCAAAATATTAGAATGTGTTCAAGTCTCTCCAAGAGTGTGTTGACGTCTCCCAGCTGCACGGAAGACTTGAGCCAAAATCTTACTTCATATAATTTGCCCTGGGTAGAAAACTCTAAAATTTTTTTTAAAATTTGAAAGGCAGATGAATGCAGCTCTATAACGATGCACATTTCATGTGCGAGATAACAAAAAGTGGCTCAGGTCTCCCGCTTTCCCCCTACATATCTTGGGCAACGAATATTAAATACCTTCAGCACACCAAATAGAAACCTCCGGTTGCAACAAGAACAAGAACCAAATAATGCCGCAAATATTGTGACTCATTAATGTTTATTTCCCACCTTGTTCGCGAACACAATTAAGTTTGCAACCGTCAAGAATACTTAGTTACGAGTGTATGTACCTACATACTGCATTCTTATAGAAGTTGTACGGTGAAAAGTGAACGCATGAGGAATGCCATAGGTGCCGTGCCCGTAATACCGATACCGGCAAACAATAAACAAAAGGAAAGCGAAAATCGCCAAAATACGCGAAAGTTTGGAGCGACATTTCGGCTTTTGGGTCCGGAATTATTTACTGTCAACAGTGTTTTTGTTTTCCAGAAAAAAAATTGCGATAATTTTACTCTTTGTAATAATTGCCTTGTTTTGGCGTTCAAGTGTAAAAGTTTTTAGTGTGTATTTTAGTTTTTGGTAAAATCAGTGGATTTGTTTGCCTCCAAACGTTTATGCTCTAATTTACCAAATTATCATTTGCCAGGTGAGTTTTCAATGTGATGTGGTTCAGTTAAGAAAGTTTTTGTAGCGCTTCAATATTTGGGCGTAATTTAAATTTAGTAGTTGGACCAGCATTTGTTTGATCCTTCTAATATTTGTATGTATGTATTCGAGTGTCCTGAAGCCGAATATGTTAACTAAGCATAAAGCTTCAGCTAAGAATATGACTGAAATTTCGATTTTCCCATACCCACTTGCCTCAGGCTGCTGTCTGACATCCAGCACTTTCCCTTAAAGTACAGCGAAATGGCGTAAACGGCTTATTCCTGCGAAAAGAGGTTTGAAATCCTTGAAACTCGTAAACTGGGCCACCCTTGCACTGTGACTGTTGTTTCCAAAAAAAAACTTTTCTTTGTTGAAAAAATTGACAACACTTTCATTGCATGTGTGCAGGCGGTCATTTTATTATTTCAAGTAGCACCGTCTTGGTTGTTGGTATCAAAATAATCGCAGGGGCAACAAAAAGCCCGTTTTGGGTTCATCCATTTCACAGGCTGTGTAACAAGAAGAACTGTCTTGTTCCTACTAAATGTGCTGGTGACAGGGGCTGAAATATGCAACCAAAAAACCGTTTTGGATCGTTTTTCATGTTGTGATGTGCCGTGGAGACTTTAAGCGGCGACCACAAAGCAGCCGTAGTGATTGCACTTATAAAAGCTCTCTCTTCATGAGCGCGACATCATTGCAAAGCTGGTTCAAAGCCCACGTATCGTAAGCGTAACGGGGCGAAGCCGAAACCTTAGGCTGTTTTGTGGTTCCCGCATATAAACCCTGAATTGTTTATATGCGGGGACCACAAAGCAGCCTCGTTTTCGGCTTCGCCCCGTATCCGTTACAATGCGTAAGCTTTGAACTGGCTTTGCAATGATATTGCGCTCATGGGGAGAGTGCTTTTATTAATGTAATCACCCCATTTGCTTCACACGAAGCAAAAGTTCAGTACATCTGAAGTCGGGCATAAACTACTGAATAACTAGATATTCAACTTCGGACATACAAAAGCTTTGCCCACAAGCTGAAATTGATGAATTTACCCATCTTTCGACATTCATTTTACAAATGTGAGTAAATTCATCAATTTGTCATTTCCATGCGATTTCGTTTTGGAGCTTGTACATCAGCTGATCGCGTAAGGTAAATTGCTGTTGTATCTTCTTACACGTATTCACCGACACAGAAATTTAAGCTTTATAAAGGCTTTATAAAAAACGTAAACAAATGGGTGTGGGAGGGTAAGAGGGACGCAAGTTGAATATCTAGTTATTAAGTAATTTATGACTCATGCTGGGCGCGGAGCCTCATTATGGGGGAATCACAAAGCAGCCTTTTACGTAGCATAACGTTTTCTCTTTGCGCACTCTTTCTCTTTGCAAACAAAATTTTGAAGCCGAGCTTCAGTGCGTCAAGAAAGATTGCAATCGTATGGCTGAGCTTGTAAACGCCAGGCCGAGGCCAAGCCCAGGCTGCTTTGTGGTCGCCGCTTTAAGTGCGCGAGATATATTTCTGGTAAGACTAGATATTTATTTTACAAGGGGTTGTACCATAGAGAAATATTAATGCACAAGCCATTATTAAGACACGCGTTCGCTTGTCATCATCATCATCATCATCATAAATAAAATTAGACTAGCTCTGTTTGACAAGAGCAGTAAAAATCTGCCTTGCTTCAAATGGCAAAATCTTAGATCCACCCTACGCGTAAGAATAGGGTGGATGATGTGGCAGGAAAACTCTGCTATCTTCTGTGACCGGAAAATGCACCCTAAGCTGAAAAGAAGGCTCTTCACCGCAGTTGTGCGTCCGGCTTTCACATATGGTTCACAATATGGGGCAGCGTATAAGAAATATGAGAGCAAACAAACGGCAGCTGAGTTGAAGATGCTTCGCATGGCAGCAGGAGTAACAAAGCGCGATAGTATAAGAAGTATAGAAAGAACCTATCTCCAGAAAAATGGAGCATGGCCGGCACAGTTGGTATTGCCTTGTTCAAAGGAGAGATCCTACGTCAAATCGGCGTACCCGATTGGGAGTGGGAGAGTTATGATACATCACTTCAGATCATAACCTCGCGCCTAAAAGAAAAAGAAGAAGGAAACACCCTACATTCTCTTGATTTTGCACACATTTATGAGGGACATAAGGCCTACAATCTACAACATAATCAAATATGATGTCTTTTAAACTTGCGGAAGAAATAGTGAAAGATTAACTTAATTCCACGTTTTTTTATGGACTTCTTTGTCCGGAATAGGCTCAGAAAATACTACTGGTACAAGAAAAAATATTACACTAACTAAAGAAAGGCATAAAGGGATCTCGAATAGGCTACTTTTTTTCTCTCTAACTTAAAATGTTGTAAAATAAATAGCCAAAAATTTAATGGCGCAAATTCATAGTCAAACCTATCATAGTGGCTATAGTCGCCTTTAGCTATACCCTGAACTAAAACAAACAGCCGGCTTTCACTTTTCGTTATTCATACACACATTTTTCCCCATGTATAGTTAATATCGACTTTAGAGTCAAACGTCAAAGTATTTGACGTGAAAACCAATAAGTTCTAGAGTTTTCATTTAAATTTTGCCAATGAATGTCGCTTTTGAAGTCTGGGAGCAACCAAAGCTATATAGATCGAAAGCAAACAGCAGATCATTGGAGTGATTTTAAACCAATAAATAACGTTTTATCGAGAAAGGTCTATTTTTTTAACCCGTTTAAAAGTATATAGTCTGGCCTGGCAACTTTTATCAAACGTGACCAAAAGGTTTAACCTCAGAACCAGAACTGTAGTATTTGTTATCAAAGATGCACCGCTTTAAATTTTTGAAATTAAACCATTCTCACGCGGTTCACCCACTTTTATAACAGGGGCAAAAATTTTAGGCAGAAGCCAATATAATTTCCATAGCTTATAGACCATTCACCTCTAGTTACCATAAAAACTTAAAAAAAATCGACTCACAATAGCTTATAGCCGACTTTATTTTGCTTATTTTGAGGTTCGCCCTATTTTAAATTTATAGCCGACTATATGTTTATAGTCGACTTTTGGGTGACTATGAATAACAAAAAGTAATCTTTTAGTTAAATAAGTGAATAATATTCAATTAAAGTCGGCTTTATCTGACTATGAATTTGCGCCAATATATTTAAGTGTTTCGTGGAAAAATAACTTCATGTTTACTGGAATGTCAAAACAAACGTACGCAAATACCGGCCAGAGATATCACATTTCCATGCAGAGTAGGAAAAATCTTCAACCGGGATTGAATCGACTTGACATGGAAACTTGAGTTCATTGAGTGACAGATGTTGCGTTGTCTGTTTGAAGCAGGTTAAAGCGTTTTTGTTGTTGGTTGTATACGACTATTCAACGTAGTGTGTGCGAAGACTGGCGCTGTTTGTGATCCGACTTTATTTCCGCTCGATTACTCAGCTCTTGCATGAGAACAAGATAGGAGAAGGTTACACAACTTAAACCTCCTGCCCAATGAATCCGTTGCGTCCGTCACGTCGCAGTTCACAATTGACGGCTCATTGACAAGTCACGGAAGTGACGAACTAGTGACTTTTCGCTTTCCATTGTTAAATGACTTATCAGTTGTGTACCTTAACGTCACGGGATGTCAAAATAAGGTGTTAATTCGCATAAAATCATACCTGCCATTGTTTTCACCAAAGTCCTTTGTTAATTCATACTACTTTCCGCTTGCGGCATAAGAAAAGAGTCTGCTATCCAAAGAATATCTAAAATATAGTACGCAGATGAAGTCGCGGGAAACAGTTACTCTAACATAAAATCCACGGACAAAAAGCTACTTTTAGATGAATCACTCATTACGAAAACAATATTTTTTACTCTTAATATATTTCACTTTCAATAATACTGCAATACCCCTCATAGACTATTTCATAGTTTAGGTTGATTTTTAATAAATAAAACTATTACAATAGTGCCATTGTTTATGAGCGAAATGCGATAACAAATATGTTTTGATCCGAGAGGTAGTTTAAGGTTACTTTGAATGTTTGACTTTAATAAAACTCTCAAAAATTAAGTATAAATTTACATAAAGAAATAGTATAATGAAAGAAAATGATGAAAAATTGTTCTTTTTTTTTACTTTAAGCCTATGCGAGGTATTGGTGTATAATTTATTTCACCACTTTTCTATTAAAATATTTTGTAGAACATAAATAAGGTTTTGTAAACCGAATAAGTAATTGGCATCACAACTTTTTGTTTCTGTGTCAAACACATGTGCGAAATCTATCATTTTCACTTTAACCCACGGCATACAATGGGGGTTGGTTTGAGTCTTTTTCATAAATGCTGATCTCTTCTGGTGTCCATTAGGAGGAGTGTCCAAGTCACCTGAAATATATAAAAAATTTAATGAGAAAATTGTTATGATAAGCGCTGGTTATTTACTAAAAAAGAGGGGATTTAATGTTTTTTATTTTCAATTTAGAAATTGGGTTCAGAAAATTCACAAGAATCCCGGCGAAAACCACGAAAAGGCGGGATATGAAAAACGCTTAAATGATAAATGTCTTTCTATTTTGATATATTTTTTTTTTATCCCGAATCTAAGTAATTTTTTCAGTCATCATAATCGAATGGCTCATCCCAACGCACAAAATTTAATGTAGTGGACGAATTGGAGACAACCTGATGGGCGATATATACTTTTTTTCACCTCTGTATTGTATTTTTTTTACAGCCCCTACGAAAAAAGGCACTGTTTTTTTCGATCAAGCAAAGCGCCCTGGTTCAACATAAATTGTCAGTACAGCACTTATTGAAAAGTTGTTTTTGCGTGCACCCTGAATATTGTATATACAACACAAATGTGCTATTCAGAGAGGAAACAAAGGCGTCCTAAGATCCACATTCTAGGTTTTTGGCCTAGACTTGCCTAGCAGCGAGCTGATATGTTAGGCAAGGAAGTGTGTAGAGCTAACCACGACTGAAGACTTAAGGTTACATTTTTTTAATGAGGGAGTTGCGTCAGCTGAGAATTAAAGTTTGAAGGCCGTGTTTGCCTTCGGGATGTTCCTAATCGATGAAAGTTTATTAAATTTCAGCTTTGAGCATTTAAGCACGACATAACGGGTGATTTTTTAAGAGGTTGAGAACTTTTTAAAAAAAAAACACAAAAAATTCCAAAAAAAATTAATGAAATATTTATTTGAATCGATAGTTTGAACCTTGCAATTTAATGTTTAAAGATAATTTCATGCAAATGTTAAACGCGGCTGCGTCTCAGGTAGCCCATCCGCTGAGTCCAATTTTGGCATACTCTTTCACACATATCGGCCGGTATCTCACGAATGAATGCATGGATGTTGGCTTCCAGTGCTTCAATCGAAGCAGGCTTGTCCCTATAGACATTAGCCTTGACATACCCCCACAAAAAATAATCTAATGGTGTCAAATCGCACGATCTAGGCGGCCAATTGACCGGCCCGAAACGTGAAATTAACTGTTCACCAAACTCGCCTCGCAATTGCGCCATTGTTTCGCGATGAACATTTCGAACCGAGCACGAATTTTTGATTGTAAAATTTAATAATTTGCAAGCGTTGTTCATTTGTAAGACGATCCATGGTTAAATTGCAAACCAAACTGAAGCTGTTTGACAGTGACACAAGGTACTAAACACACGTCAGCTGTCAAAACCAGTGTTGCCAAAACCAAACCAGCTAAAAAATCACCCTTTACAAAACTGCTGCCGTCAACAGTTCAAATTACATGGTCTTATGGGAGTGACAGACGCAGAATCGTATTATTACACTCAAGGGCTCTGACCGCACTCAATCTACCTAAAGCCGATGCGACGCCTAAGCAAGGCCTTAAAGTGTGAGCGGGAAAAAGAGAGTTGTGGTTACATTCCTTCGGACTTTTCGTGATTTTAATAAAAAAGCTTCAAGAATTAAGGCTTTTTTAGGCTTTTAACTAATTAACTAGCCCTAACAACTTTCAACCAAGAATGCTAGCGCGTTACAGATGCTCTAACATCCGAAGAGGAGATTTATATTTTTTTTTATCGATTCCTTACAGTGAATCGCGAAGCCTTTAATGATAAATGATACTTTGGGACTGCTTAGTTAGACCCTCGTGGAAGTAAACCGATCAAAAAACTTTTATTTCACCTGTCGGGATTCGAACTTCATTCAGGAATCGCGTGCATAGTAGCCGCACAGACTCAGATAAGCAACCTAGGTAGGGCGAGCTGTGAAAGCTTTGAAAAGCAACAAGTTTTTGTAAGGCAATATGGTGAAAGGCAAACGCCCAATCTTCCCAGTATTAACAATTAATTATGTTGAACAGTGTACAAAATTGTGATTTATGACCCTCTTCTAAGAGCAGTTTTTCAGTGCGGGATTATCCGAATTTCAGATTTATACTGAGGTTAACCTTGAAGATGACTTTGACAACTGTCACTTGTAGGCATAGAAGTTCGAGTCCAGACTTTATTTAAACGTAATCTATCACGGAAACATACGAAACAACTGACATTTCAAATAGAAATACAAGTAAAGATGTTGGAACTGTTTTCCAGAGTTCGTTCAGTGATTAACTTGTGAAATTTGGTAAATTAAACTGAGGTTAATCTCGGATTGAAATGGAATCAAAAACTCACTTCTGGGGTAAACCTAAGTTTAAGTCTAAAACTCATGGGAGTCGATGACTTAGACAAACTTCGTCGTACTTTACCCTGGAATAAAAACCTACTCTATGGCCTATTTAACTTGGCACAAAAGAGCCATTATTTACCTCTCACGATCATGCCTGCTGCGTGAATTATATGTGTTCTTCTTCTTACACACATTTAAAAGGGGCGATTTAAAAGGCATCTCATGACAAATGGTACTCTTGGAGGTTTTGTCAGGAACGTCTCGGCAAATACATGAAAAAACTCTTACTGCTTCGGTCGGCATCCGAACCCGGAAGCTCGGGCACAGAAGTCCGATGCACAAAATACTGCACCACGTCGCCAACCGCGGGTTTAGCACATATTTATCCCAGACGTATTTTGTACTGGTATCATTAACCCTTTATTTAACCCAGTGTTTACGCCGCACTAAAAATCTGGGCTTTGTCTCTACAGCAAAGTGCGAACATTGCTGCCTAAAGTAGCGGCAGCGAAAGAAGAGTATCGAACTAAAAAAAGGGCGGAAGAAAGAGTTACCGAGTTAAAAAAAGAGGGTCAAAATAGTCTCCGGGACAAAGAATCTAATGATCGAAACAATTCTGAAAAATTATAAAAAATTATTCGCAAGCGGCACCAAAATAGCGAAGCCAAGTAACTGAGGCATAGTCAATAGCGTAGAAGAGTTTAAGCAGCATTTTCAGCAGCAATTAATGGGGTCATGCAGGAAGAAGGCTGGAACAAGAAAAGAACCGATGTCCTCAAAAAACAAGTTCTACCACTCAGTATTTAGGAAGGTACCTAAGCTATTAACGGTCGGTTTTTCCATAAAACTCGGGAAATCATCCGAGTTTTATAGTTAAACTGAGGTTAACCCCAAAAATTAGTTTTTCAGTGTTTTGGAACTGGGATTAATCTCGGCCTAACTCACCAAATTTGGTGAGTTAATCCTGGATCAAATTTGGAGAAGAGTATGAACTTTTTTGAATGTTTTTTCTCTGTGGAATGGTATTTGTTTCGCACGTTTCTGTGAAAAATGACATCACTTAATTATGTGATGTGAAAAGAGTTGGAAGAGTCAATAGTTTCGAGAGTCGAAGATTTTGACAACTTTACTGACGGAGTTAGCTCTGCACCAGTTTTGTTTGGGATTACTTGTTTTTTTTTTTCGGGATTAACAGATCTTGGTTTAAGCTGGGCTTAACTCAGCACTGGAACTGGCTCTTAAAGGATAAGGAACAAAAAAGCTGCTGGTTCTGACAGTTCACTAGCGGTGCTCAGCCTTTAAATGCGGAGAGGATCTTTTGAATCGACTATAGCTAAGACTGATACTGATATTCAGGAGACAAAATCTGAAAAGGGCCAATGAAGCCGCACCGTCATCTCAAGGGATCTACTTGCCGATGGACTGACTCGGAGTCCTAAGAAAACTCATCCAATTGCATGGGTAAATTTTTTTAAGCATGCATCGGATTTTGGCAACGAAATGTGTTGTCACGTCCTGGAATAAACAAGTCAGGTCAGCACGGAAGGTACTATCCTCAACTAATCCCTGTAACTCCTAGGACATGAGCACATCATCACTCACTACCACCGTGACGTTATGGAAGACGTTATGTAACAGCAGTTAAAGAAAAGATTAAGCTGGTTGCTCTTAAAGTAAATGAAAAGCAACTTCGAAGTAGTTAAAGACTTCACCTTCTTTGGGCTTCTCAATTATTCTACAAATGATACTTTAGTGGAGATTCGTCAAGGGATTGGCCTCGGAAACCACTGCATTTCGGTTTGGCAAAACAATTCACGAAACAGGCAAAGTATTTCAGCTTGATAAAAACGAGTGCTGCAACACCGATAAGCCGAAAAAAGGGAATTAAAATCAGTTTCTTCAAGAGAAAAGTTCGACGGTATAAGGAGTAACGCGTGCGCTGTTCAAAACGACAAAACTTGTCGACTACGTTAGCTCGACCTGATTTAGCGGATAGTCTTTAAGAACTTCAAATGTCTGCCCTGTGATCGAGACGACTGGAAAATTTTAAGGTCTAAGACATCGCGGATGCCACAGCGATGTGATGCAGTGTGACCAAGACTATCAGCAACTGTTAAACAAATTAAGCTTTGACGAATAGGAGACAAGACCAAAAAACTAGGAATCTCCTCCAACATTCACTATCGTCATTGCAACGTCAAAGCTAAGACTGATGCAATTTATGTCTGCTTGTACGCCTTAACCCAAGTCACAAGGTAGCATAGAAGTTTCGGTGAGATACACAAAAGAACTCAGCTAAATTTTTTCTAAACTTAAAGGAAGTACACTTACACAATGCTTTTGAGGGACTTTCTTTTAGGTTAAGCGTACTTTGCCGAGATTTCTGACAAGAGGAGGAAAAAAAGTTCTACAAATGCACCCGCTCAAGCGTAAATTACTATGGCTGAAAAAATAATATATAAACAATCTCAAACATGCTATGAAAACTTACCATTTTCAGTTCTTTTGACTTTATCCAATAGCACTTCGTAGTCGTAGGCAATCAGAATAGAGCTGGAAAAAAAGTTGAGCGAATTTTGCGCGCTAAACCACTTTTGTATTTGATAAAGCTGGCTAAGAATCGACTTGATCAGTGGCTTATAGCACTGGTCCTGAGCGCTTAGGAACATCACCATTGTTTCACGGAATGTGGCCGGAGTCAAACCCTTTCCGTATTCTTTTCCGAATTTTAAGCTATCGCCGTTTGTATTGTAGATTTGAAATCCTGGTATACAGACACCCAAGTTGTTTTTGCATTCTGCGTACTTTTGCTGCTCGACAGCAATTTTATCGGCAGTGGCCAGTGGATCCCAGGTTCTCTGGCCAATTTTAATATCCATAATACAGGGCATATTCATCGAACGCGTTAGATTCTCGAGTTTGATAAATTTTTGCTGCAATGTGCACAAAATGAATCACAGGTCAGTCACCAGCACCGCGCTCACCTGTTACAAATGAGTGCATCTGCATACATACCTTGTTCCCATATATAAGCATTTCAATATCACATTCATACAGAGGTATAAACTTCTTCAGCTGAGTGGTCGTATCGTTTTGCGTATCTTTTATGTTTTTATAGAATAAAATCTCACGCTCGGCACACAAAGGCTTGGCTGATGATTTGAACACAGAAATTCCTAGTCTGTCTCGCAACATTCCGACCTTGTTGAGATAGCCATCGAATGTGTGTCCTGCCACTTGGGTCTCCAAGGGACACAAATCGGCCGGCAGATTCATCGACATTTTAGACGAAGTTTTGATTAAAGCTATAAACACATGGTACGCTTTTATTGCATACAAAAAATATTGATAATTTCGGTGGGATTTAATCAAAATAAAAATCCAAGTCGTATTAAGTTGTTAACTGATTAAGAAAATAAAAATTAACAACCTTCCCAACCAACCAACACAAAACAACTGAACAAAGAGTAAAATGCGAATAGAATACAGAGGGTTTTTTTTGACAAATACGTCTCTGGTTCACGTTCACGCACCTGTTCATTTGGAAGAATGGAAATCGGAAATCAAGTTAGCTAGAACCAGGGCTCCCACTTTTGATGTCAAAGTTCGGTCGAGGAAACCAAACACTTCCGTAGTTACACATTACAAGTTTCCGGAGTATTCGGAAAGTGGAATTAGCATTTAACCATTTTGTGTATATACCCTTTTCCATAGGAATGGAGTTTTAGTACTGTCGAATGGTTTCAGTTTAGTAGTTTTAAATTAACTATATTATTAGACGATTTAATATCTAGAGTTAACATCAACAAAAATGTTAACAGTTTTGAAAGACGTAAAATAGTTTTTCAGTCATTCGTGTGAGGTTAGTGTCATGACTAATGACGATCGTAATTAGGGAATTTGTATATTGTCGACAAGTGAACTGTATACTCCCGATGTAGCATACGCCACATTGTTTTTCGCTGTTACTCTTGCAGTCAATCTAGAATAAAACATCGGTGAATTTGTTTTTATCCATTTCGCTCTTCAGTTTCGAAAATATTGGTTCCAGAGTTTTTGATATCTTGTACGAGGTGTGTTCTCCAAAGAAGCCGAAGATTCTTCTTCGCATGCTCACATCCTCAAAGCACAACATTTTGAGAAGTAATTTAGTCGAACACCCTTAATTTCAAAAACCATTAAGCTTTCCTAAATACATGTTTTCTACGTAAAAACGAATAACAAAAGCGATATTGAAGATTTGTTTCAGCCACTAAGGCTTGTTGGACTTCATTCTTTAAAAAGAAAATTAAGCTTATGTTTATCTAAGAAAAATATAATTTTGGAATGGTGTGTATGCCCTTAAGTACGAAAGTTTTGAATGTAGTGTTGAAATAGTAGACAGTACTTGAATATTCTGCTCAAGTAATTGAATAAAGTACTTCTCAGTTCGAAAGTAATGCTAAAGTACTTATTAAGAAAGAAAGAAAGATCCTCTTATTAAATTTTTCTTATTAAAAAGAGGTCTTACACTTGGCTACAATTAAGTACGAGTACCAAAATAATAAGGTACAATTTCATGTACCTCAACGAACTGGCTTCACACGAAATGCCCTATCTCGGAAATCGCAAAAAACTTTCAACTTTTTTCAGTTTTTTGTTAAAAGGTCATAGAATTGTACAATTGTCGAGAAAAATAACGTATTATAACAGAGAAGAATAAATTTTCTATAAAATCGTACGTTAGATGCATGTTTTTGATTTATGAGTTTGTCAGCTATGGCTAGAGCGGGCTAAAATGCGACTACCTAATTAAAAACAAAACTTTCTCGTTACTTTTTCTCTTGCAACTCAAAAACTGTGCTTGATCGAGGTAAAATCTTATATTTACCTTAAATAATTGTAAGTTATATACAGATTTCTCAAAATTTTCGCCTACTTATGGCCAAAACATATATCAACTACACGACATTGAAATTTTGTATCATCCGACGCAACATACTTGTACAAAAAAAATTCTATACAAATTTATTATTTTTTTTTTTTATTTCTTGCGTACCACAGCACAGTGCACCCGCTTAGATTCAGTGAGTCATGAAAGAATCAATAAAAAAATTACGACATACGCATGTGATGAAATGTGTTTGGCTTTGGCTAAAGTTACTTTAAATCTGACGTCATGGGAGTTCACTGTCAGAGTGCTTGCATGTCGGTCTGTTTACATAACAAGCTGTGCTGGCCGATTGCAGAGATCATGAATTTGTTATGATTCATGTTAGATTAGGTTAGGTCTAAGAGGTAGTCGGGTCCAAAGAAACCGACACACTTGAAACTATGTAAGTCTATTGTGTTCTAGAGATCCCTACCTACCCGTTGAACTATCTCAAGCTATTAATGAAGCGTGAGAGAAGTTTTGGGTCGGTAGTACCTAGATAGCTAAGATCATTATAGAAGAAAACTCCCGGGTGAAGATTTTAGTTTTAAGAGAGAGAGAGGGGCATGTACAGAGAATGAGGAGAGTGGTCTCTTCTTCCTCCTCATGCAGCTCCTGCTGAAGTCGTTAGAATAGACACCTAGGCTTGTTGCACGCCTACCCATCAGACCGAGATGATCGGCAGTCAAGGGCTACTTTAGACTTTTTAGAGACTGATTTCAGCCACTTGGTGGCCGCCTGACTGTCAGAAAAGATTGTTTATCTGCGGTGCGTTGTAGATGTACATTTTTTTTCCAAATGGCATAATGTTATGTTCTGTGATTTGTGCCCGTGAGTTCTCGGATATTTTTCCAGGCTAGGTCTACGGGTTAGTTCTACGTAACTGCCCAGTATCTTTCTTACGTACCGAACTCAGCGATATTTTAACAGATTTGAGGGCTACAGACGCATTCTTCATTTCTTCTCTGACCCAGATCTTGCAACTTTGTTACTACTACTTTCTTTCAACACTATTTTCTTCACCTAATTTAACGTCCCGGCTTTAATAACCGCTTGTCTGTCAGAGTAGATAGTGGTGGTCCTGTTTTCGAACCGGTGCGTTTTCCGTTTTACCGCAGCTCAAATGTAGAGCACAGAAGATGCCTGCGCCTGTTTCGAAGTCGAGCCGTCAGTATTGACGGCAATCTTGTCATATCCTGGCCTGCTTTTCTCTCCCATTGACATCTTTCCTGTATTCTGATATAGAATCGCCTGCTGAAAGTGAATGTCGGAAGTAGGAAGTTTGTTACTGGAAGTATCTGCCGTCGCACGCCACAGTGTTTCCACTGTGGCGTGTTCCTAAGCTATAGAGGACCACAATCCGGTTTCCCTTGCTGCCTACTTGCTCCTGCAGTTGAACATACCAAGGGTGTGAGGCTGGGTATTACATCTAATGCTACTTATTGGTATTTTCCAGAGATCAGGATTGCCACATCGTCTGCACATTTGCGCTCAAAATGAAGCCATTCCCTCTCTAGCGCTCTTAACAGTTCATCCATTACCATCCATTACTATGGTAAACTGGGGTACCAGTTTTAATTCATATTTACGTTATTTATTGACGTATTGCAAAAAATTTAATACTAAATGAAAGCTTGATATTTAAAGTTTAAAATAAAGTAAGACACTTCCTCGTGTTATTTATATTTTTATAAGCACAGCAATATTTTCAATTCAAGAAAAGAAGCCGTTTTGACGAATGTGCCCCAACACGGGGCTCATTCGTCAATGCCCGGCGCACATTTAGCAAAAATTTGTTTTTAGCCCAAACACAATAAATAAATTAATTTTAATTCAGACACATATTTCTTATTTTGATACAATAAAATTAAAAACAAAAAACGTAGGAAAATGGCTTCATACAAATAAATATAGAAATAGATTTGGACGGAATACAAAAATTAATAGTTTTTAATAAATTAACTTAAATTAATTTGACTCTTCGTAAATGAGTCATTACTTAACAAAATATTTAGTGAAGTTTTCGTTAAAGCCATATTTTGTACGGTATCTGATGTAGGTGTCGGATTAGTAGGGTGGGGAATAAGCCGAATATACCCTATATACAAACGCCGAATGCGCCTCGGTATTTTTATTTTGATCTTTCAAATTATTTCACAAACCCTTTTTAGACTAGAACAGATTTGGGCTGTTTACTTTAAAAACAAATGTTAAATAATGAATTTTCACAAAATTTCACTTTCATTTACTCAAAATTAACTTAAAAATATTGCTTCAGCAGAAAATAACAGAAAGAAGCACAAAAATTTACAACCAATTTTAACTTTTTTTTCAAGCAAACTAGGAGTGTCTAACTACAAAGCTTCTTGCATAATCATAGAAAGGTGCGTTCAAAAAAAGAAGTCTAGACCACAGCTTTCTTTGTAAAAATGACGATATCGAAGGTGCCCCAGTTTACCATATCCATTACCGTATAAACGGAGAGAGCACCTTACTTTTTGTCGTTCCTCTTCTGACTTTCCATCTGGTGCATACTTCCCCTTGGTAACTATTGATCTTTCGTGTGCCTAGAATAAAGCCTTCAGCCCATTTAATACATTGTGTCCGTTACGTCGTAGCACACAACTGACAACTCAGTTAAATAAACACGTTTTTATGGTAAGCGACCATAGAAGAAGTGCGTGACGGACGTCGCTTCCCAAAAGAACGTTTGTATTTCGCTGAGTTGTCAGTTGTGTACTTCGGGGTGACGGACGCAACGGTTTATTGGACTGAAGCCTTGATCCCGATTCAGTTGCCTTGACTGCTAAAAGATTAGTATTAAGGTCCATGTATAGTCAGCGAACGCAAAACCACGCGAATCAGAAACTACGTGGAGTTGGAGCTTAAAAGTAGACATGTCACAACAAAAAACTATCATGGACCGAATAAGCTTTAATTTACACTTAAAAGAAAAAAATCTGAAATTTTGCGAAGATAGAAAATTCGCAAAATATACGCAGCAGAACCAGCGAATAGTGGAGATACATCGCTGTCTGATCCTTGATACTTTTTTGATCAAGCTTTAAAAATTATATTCCTGCAAATGCGGTGAAATTCACAAGTTCGCTGTGCATGGACCATTACTCTATGTAACTATAATGACGCACCCAAAGTATACTCCTTATGTTGCTGTCACCTGTCATCGGAATTCATCGCTAATCATCTCTCTTTGACACAGACGTCGATGAGCTGCTATGAATATAAGGGTTTTCCTTTTCTGCAGGATTTTGAACATGTTGTAATTTCTTGCCATGGTATGCGTATAATTCTCGTATTCGAATAAAACTCAATTTCTTTTGATTAAAACTCAATTTCACTTTTATAACTACACAATCAAACACTTTATTTATCAAACAAAACATATTTAAATTCAAATCACACTTTATTTAAATTCAACCGCTTTTTACTTTACTCTCGATTTTCACAAGCCAACGTTTCAAACATAACTGTCCCGTACGAGTCTGTCATCCGTGTATTTATACTTTTTCTGCACCTTCTAGCACTTTCTGTATTTCCCCTTTCGTTATTTTGCATTGGTATTTTTCTACTGGCACTTTTCCATTGGAGGGGAATTCGATATCGAAATCCGAACTTCGAACGTCAGTTTGCTGTCTGGAGTAACAATTAGGAGTGTTCGTAGAGTGAATCGATCAGTCTTTGAAAGTCTTTTAAAAGTCATTGAAGTCACAAAATTTTTGAAGTAATTTTATGGCTTTTTCGGTTGGCGATCCCGGATCAGGGCGTTCTTCTCCCGGATTGGGCTTCTCTCCAAACAGCCAAACACATTTTTCTTGATTTTGAAGTTTGTCTAGCATTGTATTTGTGAAGCAAAAGCTATTCTACAGGGGACAAATGACATTTATCCAACTTGACATTGACACATATATAATTGTGTGCGTGCTTCTAGTTTTGATTCCGGATTCCTAACCGGAAACAAATTTCTCTTTTATCCAAAGAGGAACTGTCAAACGAGTCCAAGAAAACTGTTTCAGGAGAGTTCAGAAGTTTCCCGGACGCTCCCGGACGACTAACCGAAAAGGCCATTAAAGTCATACAATTATTGAAGTCATTCTGAAGTCAGAAAATTATTGAAGTCATTGAAGTCCTTTTTAAACTCATTACAATCATATTGGAGTCTTTTAAATCCAAGCTTTGGAGAGAATTTTCCCCAGCCATTCTCCTTGTAGGGCGTCCAATCGATAAGCGCCTTATTTGCAAAGTTCCATCTACATAGATCTTGAGCTCTTGATGAACTCCGCGATCTTGAAGTAATAACCGGGTAAGGCGTTTGTTTCCTCATGTATTCGAAGGATCTAAGCCCCTGGGCGCGAGAGACCAGCAAAAAGGCACCTCTTGTATGCCATTAATGGCATTAGAATCCTATTTCATGCAGGTATAGAAATAATTTGTAACTCGAACTTGACTTCAGGATTATTGGCTTTTGTGCATTAGCTAACTTAATTTAATTCCTCTTTCTCAAAGGCTCTATTTTGTGTGTAATAACTTTATTTTGAAACCTTCTCAAATTTCACCAAGTAGGTACTTACTATTCTGCATTCGCCAAGTTAACCAAGCGCAAACAGCTTCTCATGAGAACTGGTTTCTCTTTTTTGAGTAGAAAATTCCAGCTTAAGCCTTCAGCCTAATGCATCCGATGAACCCGTCCGGTTGAAGTATACAACTGGCAACTCAATCAAATACACACGTGCTTATGGGAAGCGACGTACGTCACGCATTTCTCCTATGGGCCGCTTCCCATAAGAAGGTGTAGATATATTTAACTCAGTTGTCATTTGTGTACTTCAACGAGACGGGAAGCAACGGATTCATTGGGCTGAAGGTTAAAGAAACTCAGTAGGTTAATACTGCCTTCCCTTTTGACTTAATGTAGGTACATAAATGAACATACCTGTAAAAACCTTAACCATAGACCTTTTCTTAGAAAAAAAGTCTCCCACAATATCCATGCAGTCCAATGTATAACCTTTTACATCAACAATAATTTACCTTTGTATAAGATTAAATTAATTTTGCAACACAATGGTCGGTGAGCTTACAAAAACAATCGTCGTTTATGACTTGGACGATAATCGCACAAAATTTATCAACATACACAAATGCGTGCTTGTGCGAAACAACGCAACTTATACTTTACAACATTAACAATATGTTTATATTTTTAAGGCATAAGCTGATATGGTTTTCAGTTGATAAATTCATTCAACCTAGTTCGGTGTTTGTTCCTTAAGTTCGGGTAAAAATTTTACAATGTCTTCTTAAAGTTGAAAGACTTAAGTTTTAAAATATACCCTACCCCCAAACGTACCTGTGTGCTTCTTCGAGTTTATATCACAAGACTTGTAAGTGCACTTGGAAGAAACTGCAGTGAAGTGAAGTTGTTAACTATCTTTGCTAAGTCAGTGCATTATTTTAAAATTCAGCGCGCGAAAAGGTTAATAGTTTATATCTATCATAGACTTAGAACGTGGTTTATTTAACATAAGCTTAAAAAAGAATCATTATTTCTTCCAAGTTTTAAGAATCTAGTTTTTGTGCGGACATTTGCTCGAAGACTTGTTTAAGACTTGTTCAATCTTATGAAAGTAAAAAAAAAAGGTTGATGCTCTTATCGCGAATAAGTGCCTAATTAAAATTGAAAAAAAAAAACACATGCTTTGACAAGGTTACTTAGACCTCTGCACAAAAATCCAAGCCTCAAATGATTCTTGCATCAGAGAACATGCAAATTATTTTAATAGGTCGAAAAGATTCTTGATGGAAGATAACAGTGCAATAAATTTCCAAAAAGGCTTCTTATAGCGATCTTTTATTTTGCAGCTTTTCGTAAATATATACTTTAATACCTTCTGTCCTATTTAATCCGAATTTGTATAAAAATACTAAATGACCGCCAAATTTGATGTAAACAAAAAAAGAACGATAAACGATCTATCTACACCACTGAGATTGCCGTAAATTGTATGCCAGAAACCATAAGGCATTCGGGTCGACTTTGTTTTCGCTTTCGTACATTGACCATAGGTAAAAAAAAAACTATAAAGCGGTCAGTTATAAAATAAATTTTAATTTACAATGAGTTTTACTTACATAAAGTCAGTTTGTTGACACTTAAGCTTTTGTTTTTATTGTTAAAAATTATTGCAGACAAATGAATGCGATTTTCGAGGGAACGAGTTTTTTCAGAATTAGAATCTCGGTCTATGAATCTAATACCCTTTTCACACCAAATCAGAATCTAGATTCAGAGTAAAAAGTCCCAAATCTAATTAAAATCTATTAGATTTCCCATACTAGTAGAATGCTAGTAGAATTCAGAATCGAGATTCCCACAAAATCGAATACAAATGTAATAGATTGTATTCGATTTTGTGGGAATCACAGGAAAATAAAAGCAAACACACTTTTTTAATTCAATCAAAAGAAGACATGACAGCCGATGAAGTTTGTTTATAAAATAATAAGGAGAAATATTTTCATTTTTTTATACTTTTTTTTATTTTCTATCTTATGAACTATTTTTAAATTTTAGATTAAATTTCATTAATTCTTTGAACGGCAAGTAGTGGAAACAATTTTAATGCTGAGGCTCAAGGAGGTCTTGGAGTGATGGGGTCTTCTTTTCTGTATAAGTAGCCTTTGTTGAACATGGTGTGTCCAAGTCTTGTTCTGCAGATCTAACCTGGTTGTATTCGGTTCAAGGAGCTGTGGAAGGTCACGGTTGACAAGGAAGACTTGTGGAAGACGCAAAAAAGAACTAGATTGGCTCCAACGTTCGTTCGCTTCTTCGTGTAGTTGGTTGAGTATAAAGCTACGCGTATACTATAACACGTCTACTTGGTACGTACGCTTGAGCCCAGATAAATCATGGAGAACACTTATTTAGAAAGCTAGTGCGAACTTCAAAGAGACAAGAATAAAGGCCCAACCATAATAGACTTTGATGAGCTTAAGTAGGCATTCCGAATTTTCCCATTCCACGCGATTCGTATACCACGACCATAATAGCCTTATGCTGGGCTTTGTAAGGTTTTCGTTAACTTGTGTTGGCTTAGAGTTTAGTTTTTGCTTGTCATTAGTTCACTCATTGTCATATTTAAACCCATATTTATTTTTAAACGTGCTTCAAAAAGTCCGTGCAAGAAGGGAATATACCAGGAATTGTACGCTGACTACAAAAGTTTAACCGTATCTTAGATCTGATAATCGGATTCGGAGATATTAACATCCAAAGTTGAAGAAAAAGTGACACAATTTTTAAATTTGATTTTAAATTTTCAAGGCAACGTGATACTCAAGACGTTCACAGTAAAATCTCATAAGATTTTCAAATCGTTTGCTTAAGTCTATTATGGGCAACACAATCTTTTGCCAGAACTTGAGTGGGATTTTCGTTGTGTTTCGACATAAGATTAATCCCGCTCAAGTCTATTATGTTTGGTGGGCCTTAATATTTTTCAAGTATACGAAGAATTAATGATTTACAATTAATTTTAAACTCCTCTTGAAGCGATTTATACCATGTCTCCACCGAGCGCTAATCCGCGATTGATATAAATCTTCATTAATTCCTCTAACAAATAACGCAATTTACCATACAAATGAAAATCCTATCGACAAGCGATTAAAAATAAAGCGTCTCATAAATCCTATTCACCCTGTTCACGAACCTATTTCCTGCACCTTTTTAACAGTTTGAGAATCAAAGAAGGAAACCTTAACTGTCCCTGTACGACAGATCTGTCACAAGTGCGTTCTCTAGTGTGATTTTTGCAGCGAAAATCGTTTTCCGCTCCTGAAAAAAGACAGCGCCACTCTCTTTTGAGAGCCAAAATGACAGAAACAGAGTGTTCGTGTTAAATAAATGCACCACAGTCCACCAGCGTTTGCCAGAACTGGAGTGGCATCGGCATAATATATATGGACTGCTAGTCGGTGTCTCCGCTCATGGTCCCTTTCAACCACGTAGAAACTCACGCTGTTTGGTACCCGTGCCCAAATTTAGAAACCCTGTCAATGAGTAATTTAAATGGGAAATAGTTTCTGCAACTTACCACCAGTAACAAACAGCAGCATAAGCGGGACCATTTTTGTCGCAGGTTGTGTATAAGCGGAGACACCAATTAGCAGGCCACATATATTATCTCAATGTTGAGTGGGATTTTGATTGTGTATTGACTTTAGATTGATAAAGCTTACGCCTATTATGTTAACATTTTCCCTTAATCCGTCCTTTGTAAAAACCTATTTTCTCGGTTTCGAAACTATCATGTATTTGGCAATTTTCCATTACTTCGGAACAATCAATCAAAGGTCAAATTTATGTCAAATTTCCACTAGAAAAGCACTTAAAATTTAAATATTGGCCCTAGGCCCTCAGGGCCTAAACTTTTTTCCATGAAATTTTCATGAAGAGACAAGGAACAAGGAAGCGGTGCTTTGGGAGAAAAGTGAATCATCTGTTTACGTCGTGTGAGTGTGGAATTGTCTACCAGGTTGTCTAGAATCTCTAGACCAGTTGTGTCATGAGATACGGCCCGACATTCATGCGCTTCTTGGCAGGGACCGTCACTACTTTTGTTCAACATATGTGCCTGAGTTAAAGTGACATTAGCTGATATGGTCACGCATATAATATACAAGTACATTTCGTGTCGCTGCGTCAAAAGCAAAGGGTTCACTCACACGCACTGTTTAAAGTGTGAAAAAGCTATTCCTTGTGTTCATGGTTTTCTTTCTAATTGATGATAAGGCGTTTTTCTTTTGGCTTACACTTCATTGTTAAATTATTATCCTAGGTGACAGCTGTCAAATTTCTGCGCTGACACTTGCACAGCTAGTTATAGTAATGCAAACAATCACAAAATATCGCACATTAATTAATGAAATTATCTTCCAATGTTGATCCTCCACCCTCTTTTTGCTAAGGGTGGATTTTTTTAGTGCATCCAAATGCGTTCAACTTTTTTTTCGGGTATGGATTGTTGAGACTTTATTTAGACACATTCCACTTTTTAAAAGATTTTACTTCAGACTTGACCCACTCGCAATATTTTACTCATTCTTTGCACAAATCTTGCAGGTGTTATGTGACTTCTCCACCGACAATTAAAAGAAGATTAGCGGGAGACGATTAAAAATAAATCCTAAAGTGACTCCATCGATCAAATATAGGATTAATTTGACACGAAAACTCTGTTTGTGTCATTTTGGCTCTCAAAAGAGAGTGGCGATGTCATTTCTCAGCAGCGAAAAACAATTTTCTCAGTAAAAGTCACAATAGAAATCGTACTTGTGACAGATCTGTCGCACAGGGACAGTTTCAGTTTCCTTTTTTGATTGTCAAACTGTTACAAAGGTGCAGAAAATAGGTTTGTGAATAGGGTGAAAGGGATTTATGAGCGGATTTATTTTTAACCGCTTGCCGCGAGGATTTAAATTTGTAGGGTAAATCGTGTGATTTGTAGAGGATTTAATAAAGATTTATATTAATCAAGGATTAGTGCTGGGTGGAGACATGGTATAGGGGCAACGTACGTGCACAAACATCCCTAGCCTGGGAGCAAAATAAATTGGAAATCGACAGATAGGTTTGGATGCAGGACAAAGAAGTTTGTGGTACAAAAAAATTTTTTTTTCTTTTTTTTTCGTAAAACTTTTGTTTTGCAGGATAAAAAGAAACATGAATGGGTTTATTTTCTTCATCCAATATTCCAATGTTTTATAAATACCGATATAAAATGCTGGTTTCATTAACAATAGAAAAGTCTGTTTGTTTTATGCTGAAAAGTGCGTGAACGGGAGACTTGAGCCACTCTCTGACGGAAGAGTTGAACAGTGGTCCAAGTCTACCTTTGCCGAGATTATTTACTTTGATTTAAAAGCTTTGTTGTAGCACAAACAAGAGGTAATCCAAAAAACTAGGTTTTGTTATTGAAATTGAAATTGTTATTGCGAACAACCCAATTTTAGAGATCTAAAAACAAAAAATTTATTATTTTTGTATGCAAGTGGCAGGGTAGGATGTTGGTTTAAAATATTTCAACAAAACTCCTGCGAAAATGTGTTTAAAAGGTAAAATAATGAATTTTAAACTTTTTGACGCGAACAAAAAGGCTGACGCCGCGAACTGTCAAAGTTTATTTCGAATTTGCAACAACTGCCCATTTTTCACAAACTGTGTGAAAGCAAGTATGCAAATCGCTAGATTATTTGGTTACCCAAATATATCTCTACAAAAGTTTCTACAAATATAGATATATATAAAAATATCATTCTACGGAAACCATACTGTTTCAGTTACTTATTTCATTATTTTGATAGTTGAATTTGTTTAGTTCAAGTCTCCCCAAGAGTATGTTCAAGTTTCCCTGCAGCACGGAAGACTTGAGCCAAAAATCTTATTTCAAAAAATTTGCTCTGGGTGGAAAACGCTTAAATTTCTCTTAAATGTGAAAAAAGGAATCTGAAACAAGATGAATGTAGCTCTATAACAATATATATGTCATGCAGCCACGATTTAAGAAAAATTGGCTCAAGTCTCCCGGTTTCCCCCTACCTTACGTAAAAAAAAAACAAATAAATAGAGTGGAACCTCGAGGTGAACCAGGGCCAACTTACGTACTAAATTTTATTTCGTTTTCTAACCTAAGTTTGTCTAATGTGGCAGTCGAAATCTATGTTTGTTTGGCAATTTAAGCCGCGTTGTCACAAGCAACGTAAAACAGGAACAGAAACAGAATCTCATACATTAGCAACTGAAACCAAAATTCGTTGAATGCTTTTTGCGTTGCTAATGAATGAAATTCTGTTTTTGTTCCTTGTGACACCGCAGCTTTAGAGGTTTTTCTTAAATTCTGCCTCAAAATGTGGGCGTGACCAAAAAACTTTGTACTAATAAAATGTCTTATGTCACGCCTGTCAGAGGTGGTCTACCGACTTTATTTTTCTGTCAAATTTCAGCTTTTCACGACGACGTCTTATAGTTTTGAAAGTACGGATAGGAAGTTGCACATTTAGAGCGATTGTGGGCGTACCTGTGGCCCTGTGGGTGGATTTCAAAAATGTAAACACATATATTGCTTCGGATGGTAAAGAGATTACGAACAAAATTTTACCTTTCTAGCTCAAAATTTAAGGCCTTAACATTGCACATTGGTGGCATACGGACGGACGGATATGGCTCATTCGACTTAGAATTCGGTCTCGATCATATGCTCTTAAGCTTGAGATCTTGGGGGTCTATAGTTGTTATTTCTCTGTGTTGTAACATTTTCGACTGTATCGAACTTTATACTCCATTCCTGTGGAATAGGGCCGAGAAACTTATATAGACTAATGTTGCTAGGAAACAAAGCACTTTTTTCCTAGAGGGTGAGGGTAAAAATTTGTCTGTACAAATGGACTACAGCTATTTTCCACTAGTCTAACACCGGGATGTCTGGGTCTTTTACATTGTTGCCATAGTCACAGATTTCACCTTTTTTTTTTTGGAACAACGCTATTGTTGACAAAAGCGGTATGACTGATATTGTACCTTGAGTATTTCCTTAGTTTGTTCAAATATATTTTTAATTTTTTTTTTATTTATCGTTTTAATACAATGCAAAACAAATAAGTGCTAATCATCTGAGTTTTACTGATGTAAAATTGTTTGTCTTCCGTAATCCGCAGGTGACATACTATTGCTACAGGTGATATATGTAGACTTTTTTTTTCAAATAAATTTATTATCCAACCAACGGTATATCTACTAATGTTGGGACATGAACTGATAACCTTCCACTTAACCGTGAAACTGAAAACATCCACACCAAGGCCACCCACATGCAGTTTTAAATACCATTGCATAATGAAGTAGATATACCTTTATAAGTATAATAAATTGAGTGCATAAATAGCTTAGCTGCTTAGAACAGAGAACTACGGGCCACCAAGTGGAGTAACGTGTGTACCCATATACAGGTAGTATTAAGATACTTTTATTTGGTCTACCAACTAGATGTACTAAAGATTTCATCAAAGTTAGTTAGACCGTGTGTCTGTGAATATCAGGTATGTGGTTAATTAATTCTTCGAGTTGATTTATTCTTCTGTTTGTTACCTTAAAACACCTGTGTTGATAAAGCGAGTGCAGTGGTGCAGGTAAACAGTGTTTAGTGTGATAAATGTGCAGTGTTCACTAAATCCTAATAACAGCCCTAAATTAAAAATATTTTTGTTTTGTTATGAAGTTCTTCTTCTCCTAAATACAGAATTTAAGTTATTAATAGCTCCTTTTTACCCTTTTTTTACTCTTTCAAAAAGTTTGGCCACCTTCTTGCTTGGTTCGAAATGACAAACCACGGAATATTTATGAGTAATGACTTGTGAGCTCGGTCTAAGACTTCGATTACCTACCCCATTTTTTGTGTCATTTAAATGACGCTGTGAAGTCAGAAAAAAACTTCGCCTTAGAGCAACATTAAAACTGTATTTTGTCATTGGTCATTTGTGAGAAAATTGCGATAAAATCAAATTACCGCATCAGCGTCATTTATGTCCCAAAATTAAATGACGCGCAGTGTACGCTTCGAAATTTTTATGAAGTTCACACGGTAATGACATAACTCATTTAATGGCAATAACTTAATAACTTTCCAAATTCGATTTCGGGTAGTCTTTTGGTTTTGTGATCAGACGACGGTAATGACCAATGGCATGGTTACTGCCATTTTATGTGTTTCTGTTGGTGAGACGCAAAAGTGTGCTACGATTATTTAATTAAATTAAATTTCAGTTAAATAAAACGATTTAACTAAACAGGTTCTATCATCTATTTGGTTCTGCCTAGTGCTGATGAAAATAAAAATGTCGAAAATAAATTTTCCGATGATGTTGGAATTGCGGAGACGACCTATTTGGCAGGATGTTTGCTCGAGACCCCGGTGACTATAACGATCTTTATAACGAGTCTATACTCGATTTAAGCGCAGTATTTCTCAAAAATAAGTCCTAAGCTTCGAAAATTCGTATTCCATTTTCTTCAGGTTAAAAAAGCCACATTTTTGTACAAATAGCAAACACACCCATGTAACATGTCCTTTCGCCAAACAAGGAAATCATAATAATAAGCGCGGTCATTTGTTTTTGCGGAGAAAGATGGTTCGCAAAAGCTCATTTTTCGGATACTGTCATTTAAGTGACGCAAAACGCAATAGCCAAAAAGTTTGGTCATTTAGCCAAGGCTTAATGAAATGGCGATCACACAGTAATTTTTCCTGCCATTTCAAAGGCGAAAAATTCGATTCATTTGCCCTGCCATTTTCGTTTGCTTAAAATGACGCTGAAAAGGTCCCACAAATGGCGATCATACAGAACTACTTTTAAATGACGGGTTTGTGACTTCGATTTTGAAGTTACAGAGGGCCGAATACGATGTGCGAAGCGAATCTCAAATGTCATAGCATCTCGATTTTTGTATTACGATGTGCCAATGGGTTTGTGACTTGATTTTGACGTAACAAAGGGCCGAATACGATGTGCGAAGCGAATCGCAAATGTCATCGCATCTCGATTTTGGTATTACGCTGTGCCAATGCGCTCAATCTTGCAGAGCGTAGTCGAATGTGGTTGCCATACTTTCGCTTTCCCGTCTGGATGCGCCCAATTGTGCAATGCGAAGCCGAAGTCGAAGTGTCATGGGGGTAGTCAATTGCGGTAGGCATTTTGGTGGCGGACTGAAAGCGAACACGATCGCAAGTAAATTAAAATATGTTTAATGGAATAGTTGTATTCGATTTTTTCCCAGCTCTGCCTCCAGTTTCGCAAGCTAAGTTGACTGGGGTCCCTTTCCACTTGCGTGCGCCGCCTGGGTCTCGGTGCTCCTCTACTCCGCCATTTTCCGGGCCGGGGCATTGGTGTCCATCCGCTCTAGATGACCCAGCCATCATCGTAACCGTTGTATTGTGACTCTTCTGGCAATATTGGTATCGCTGTATACAGCCCGATGTTTTATTTCCTCCTCCACTCCCCGTCTATGCAGATGGCGCTTGAAATCCCCAAAAGATTTCCTTTTTAAATCAGCCATAATCGTTTCTATGCACCTTCGACAGGGTTCATGTTTTTACCCCGTAAAGCAGGACTTGGATTATGAGGGTCTTATAAATGACATTTTAGTTGATCTGCTTCCCAGTTGCCTTCTATTCTAAGGTCTAAGCCCAAAGAAGTAGCGATGGGCAAGAGTTGATTTCAGAGCTGGTGATGTTGTTGTCTGAATGCTTTAGCGGAATCCAGGTGGACAAATTCCCTAGCGACCTCAACCTTATAGCTGCCTATGGTGATGTTATTTCCAAGGCGTGTGAACGTCTCTTTCTGATGACAGCACAAACTTGGCTTCGCCCTCATTGACTGAAAAGCCCATATTCGACGTTTCAGTTTTTAAATATTTACGAAGACTTCACTGAAATCACGCCATGTTTTTCCGATTATGTCAATATCGTCGACTGAGATTCCACTGCGATGTTCCCTTCATCGTCCTTACAGGATTCATCAGAGCTTTTGAACATCATTCCTTTCCTGTTGCAGCATCTCTTGGTCTTCTCGTACTCTCTTTTTTTTACTTCTAAGAAGCCGGTGTTCTGCTCCCCTCCTCTGCTCGCCGGGCTCCCGGGGAGCTCTGGTCCTTCTGTGAAGAGCCGTTTTATATATGGTTTCTATTTTGATGCATCTGCTTGCCGGCATTCATAGTCAAACCAGGGTTTCGTTGTGGTGGCCGTGTGGCATTTTGGCAATGTTGCCCACTGGTCGAGGTCCTTATAGAAGCTTTGAGCGACTTTATTTAAGAAGAATTTGGCGATCTCTTGCGATTGTAGCAGTTCGAAGTCAAACTTTTTCACAGTAATTCCATTTCTTTGCGTTGTTGGTGGGGATATTCGATCCGCAGCTACAAGAAGCTAGTGATGGGCCCTCGGCAAGTTCGGACGTCCATGATAGTGTCTTGCGTCGCCCGCAATATTGTCAATCTGGTTGACGGTTGATTGATCGGGAGGAGATGTCCATGTGCCATTGTGGATGTTGAGTTGTGGGAACTGTGTATACTAGCTAATACAATGCGTTTCCCAGTAGCAACCTTCAACACTAATCAGTCTTTCGAAAGCCCAGTGCACCGGTGTCTTTATTTCCAGCGGAAAAGAAGCAAATTAAGATGGTGCTTATTCAATTTAGTTTGATCTTTTTACACAGGCTACATTTCGCGGGATTATAACACTTTCTTGCTGCTTTGAATTTGAAATTTTCTGTTCGCTTGAGCGTGTGCGCTCTTTTTCAACACATTCCGAGAGGATATCTAATCCATGCTCCCACCCAAAACCTCTTCTTAAACGGGGGAGCTGTCACTGATCGGTTTGTCAAGTTTTTTTCTTCTGTGGCTGCTCAAGGACGATAAAACCGAACGCATTATGAAGAATTTTACCCGAAGCATCGTGTTCTAACTTCGTTCAACATTCTATGATGTTTGTTAAGCTGGTTCGAGATTTCGAGCTCGTTTTTTTCAATTGGCGCCCGACGCTATACCACCTTAAACTTAAATAGGAACAGCGCTGATAAAAGTTTTTTAACATAAAAACGAGGGATTTTAAAGATCACACAACAAGTTGATTGTTGCTTTTTTAGCTAGCATTTTACTTTTGTTAAGTAGGTATCGGCAAAAAACATTATTTGATTGATTTTTTTTTTCTGATTGCAGACTTTTTTAATTCCTTATCATGTTTTGCCGAAAACGCAGCATACTTCTTTGTAAGATAATACTCTTCTACAACGCTTGGACAACATTAGCAGCCAGGTAAGGTTAGAATAATCCAATTATTAGTTTAGTTCTTTTTGATTCGATTGCAGTGACTTCAAGATTTATTGGAATATCCCATCGTTTATGTGCAAAAAACACCAAGTTACATTCGAAAAACTCGCTCAAGAATTCGGAATTATTCAAAATCAAAACGACTCGTTTCGAGGAGATCAAATTTCTATCCTATACGATCCTGGAGAGTTTCCGGCGATTCTACAAAATACAACATCAAAAGAGTTTTTCTACCGCAATCATGGAGTCCCCCAAGAGGGAAACCTTACGCAGCATTTAGATCTTCTCCAGAAACAGGTTGTAGAACTTATACCAGACTCGAATTTCTCAGGGATTGCAATAGTAGATTTTGAATCTTGGCGACCGATATATAGGCAAAACTTTGGAACACTTAAGCCCTACAAAACTCTGTCGATGCAAATCGAACAGAAAAAACATCCACGCTGGTCGAAAAGGCAGATCGAAAAAGAGGCCAGGCATAATTTTGAAATGGCCGCGAAATCATTTATGCTCGAATCTTTGAAGGTGGTCAAGAATATCCGGCCAAATGCTAAGTGGGGCTACTATGCGTTTCCTTACTGCTTCAATGGTAATGGCGCCGATCCGGCAAGATGTTCGGATGGGGTCAAAGAGGAGAACAACATGTGAGTGTGTATGCAAAACATTCTTTGCAACATTAATATGAAAAAACAAATGTTAAGGATCCATTGGATGTTCAATTCGTCTGATGGGATTTATCCATCTGTGTATTTGCAAGAGCGGCTGTCGCCAGAAAAACGTATCCCGATGGTTAAAGGAAGAGTAACGGAAGCTATTCGTGTTGCAAATTTGGTTAAAGGAACAAATGGCAAGCCGCAAGTTCTAGTTTATCATCGATACTTGTACACGGACACTCTGAAGTATATCGAAACGAAAGAAACTTTTAATGTGCTGAGCAAAATAAAACAACTTGGGGCAAATGGAGCCATTTTATGGGGGAGTTCGTATGACCTTAACACATTGTAAGTTTTTTTTGACTAGAAGTTTCTATCGCTTATTGGGGTGTTTTTATTTGCAGAGCAAAATGCCAGGAGTTCGAGATGTATGTGCAAAACAAACTAGGACCCGCTATAAGGATGTTGAACGCGAGTTGAAGCCTAAAACATGGTGTGATGCTAGAATTATTGCTAGTAGTTAATTGATTTGAAGCGACTTAAATAAATGACAATAATAATTTTAACGAATAACTTTAATTCCTTATAGTATGCCTCCACCGGCAAAAAAAAGAAGATTAGCAGGAGACGATGGGAAATTAATCCCGAAGTGGTTTCACCAGAGAAATATAGGATTTGTAATTTGACACTAATTTGAGTACTCATTTTCTGTCATTTTGGCTCTCAAAAGAGAGTGGTGATGTAATTTTCCAGAAACGAAAAAAGATTTCCGTTGTAAACATACCAGTAGAAATCGTAATTCTGACAGATATGTCATGCGTGGACCTTTTGTGCATTCGACTCTCAAACT
The DNA here is from genome assembly GCA_947623515.1 of Neoascia interrupta. Taxonomy (NCBI): domain Eukaryota; kingdom Metazoa; phylum Arthropoda; class Insecta; order Diptera; family Syrphidae; genus Neoascia; species Neoascia interrupta. The sequence continues at coordinate 179,383,389 of OX392462.1, forward strand.
GTGGGTTGTGAAAAGGGTGAATAAGATTTATGAGGGCATTAATTTTTGATCAAATGCAGAGAGGATTGAAATTTGTATGGTTAATCGCGAAAACTCAGTGAAATACACACGGTCTAATGGGAAGCAACGCGACTTACGTCACGCGCTTCTTCTATGAGCGGCTTCTACTAAGAACGTGTTTATTTAACCGAGAAGTCAGCTATGTAGTTCAGAGTGATGGACGCAACGGATTCATTGGGCTGTAGGTTAAGGATGCAGCCCAACTATGTGATTTATTTTTACGCTTAAAGTTTCTTTTAAGCTCTTCTCGATCTTGTACAAGGTGTAGATTACTTTTTTGAAGCTGAAGGCTGAAGTCACTCGACGTTCCTGTCTTTTTCTTTTCTTGTTCGTTTTGGTTTGCTGTCAATGTTTTTTATGCCACTATACTCCAGTTAATTTGTGGGGAGGACGAGGTTGTAGACCCTCCAGCCGACCCAGATTTGGTCTACTACTTATAGATTTTTAAGATCGCTGATCACGAATTTCGGTTTTTTTTTTCGAAGAATCATACAAATTTCCTCAAACAAAACAAGCGCGAATTTAGCAAAATAACACTCTTTGCGGGCTGATACCAAGGGGATGAATAGGTAACACGTAACAATGTTCCCGTTAAGGGTGGAGAGGTGGGAGACAACCGTATTAGGTGTGAGCCCGTACCAGACCAGTCCTGTAAGGGGAAACCTTCGAGCTCGCAGCGGGTTAGTTTGGTTAAGGGAGATACGGCGTTTTTGTGATGCTCTATAATTGAATTCCCGAGTGAATCAAAGGACAGAGTGTTTGGTTCTTATCTAATCTCTGCAACCTTTGCAGAAATCGTTAAAGGAGGCACATTGTCTTCTAGCATGTCTCACTACCAGACAATGGTCTATAAGGTCCCCAAACTATCACTTTAAGGTACAGCCTGCTAAAGGAAATGACTCTTCCTTTAAGTAAACTCTGTCATATAATATATGCTATTTAGCCCTAGCTCTATGGTGCAGCTGTGAACACAGAAGTAGAGGTAACGGAGGTGATGCTAAGCACTTACTTTAGGCTGCGGTACCTCCGGGGTGGGCTTAGGCCTCAACGTTCGGGGTGGACCAACAAGTTTCGAGGCTTTCTGCTAACATTTTGCGTGCGCCATCTTAGTCTCGCTGCCCCTCTACTGCGCTGACTTAGTCTCGGGTAAACCCGCTCAAAATCCGGACAAATTCATCGGAGCCGTTGTATTTTGACTCTTGGCTAGATCACTGTCGCATGTACTCAATACATCAGTGGCGCATGTTCCTTCGATTTTGTTAAAGTCGGCTACGAAGACTGAAGAACAAGATTGTGCGTTTGGCGTTAAAGCAGAAGTTCTGCAAACATTTTTCAAGTCTCGGGGCGGATTACGATTTGCAAAGCGCATCGCACTTAATCCGCTTTTTCATGTGCGACCCGCTTCAAATTGGGTTATAATGCAATACGATAAGAATCGCATCTGGTTGCCTTCCAGTTTCCAGTTGTCAAAATGATGGAGCCTTCCAATTTAAAACAAAAATCATTTCTAGTTTGGATTTGCTAAACTCTTTTAACTTAATTTGATCTACTTTATTGCAATGAATTTGTTTTATTTGGTTATAACTTGTTATAAAATGTGAGAACAAATGTGCAAATATTGAAAAAAAAAATACTTCAGCTCTCCCGTTCAATTTCTTTTTGGAATCTATAACAAAACATTAAATTGTTCCGCGTTTGCACTTATTTTGATTTCTTAAGAGAAACAATTCAATAAAACTATGCGAAATTCCAATAAACATGTTTTAATTTTCTTACGATGGCGTTCGCTTTCAAAAAACCAGCAAAATATCGCAACACAATTGATGGCTGTTTCACATAAAGAGCGAGCGAGGGTCTCGGGCGAGCTGTCAAATGAGTTTCAATTAATGACAATGTATGGGGTGGTTCACAAAAATTTTCGAAAAGTTTTCGAAAAATTTGAAAAACCCTCGCCGAGCTCGACGGTTATTCAGTCATTCGCTGTTGTGAGTTATGAGACGCTAGTGAATAAACCCTTTTTTTCTCGAAACTAATACTTGTTGTGAAATTAAACTATTTATGTCAATAAAGTCAACAAATTTTAGTAATTTGCTTAGTTTTGTCACTTGTAAAAATAGTGGCCGCGGTGTCTCGCTTTCATTGTGTATTTACAAACGATATCTCTAGTCTCGTGTTGTCGCTGCCGCTCTGGTTTGATGCTCTCGCGCTGAATGTAAAACGGCCATGACTTGCGTCATGACACTTCGAATTCGCCTTCCCAGTGTAGTTTGAGCGAATCTAGACGGGAAAGCGAAAGTATCGCAAGTAAATTCGACTTCGCTTTGCATAATTGGATGCATTCGCACACCGTAGTACCAAAATTCGCCACGCACATCGTAATCGGCCCCCTGATGTCAAAAAGATCGCCATGAAAAACCCCTTTTTACGGTTACGTAAAAAGGCATAAAAAACTGCCACGGCCACCTGGGCAGCCGCTTCCTATGATATACGGTTTGACGGTATATAAAGTGTCATCCAAAGATACTACGAACACAAACGTCTTAAAATGTTACAAATGTTAATAAATGTTACAAGAGGTGGCAACAGCTTTGAGAAGAATAGGGCCTCTGTTCTTCTTGGTGCCGCTATTATATTTTTAAAAAAGACACTTATTCAAAGATCGCAGGAAGAACTTTTCAAGTTTGAAATTATTAGGGCATGTAGAGCAAATTAATACCAGCACGCAGTCTTCATATGAAATCCGAGATGTCAGTGTAACAAAGGACGACCTAGTCTCAGGCAACGCGTACAAGTAGTGAGTGACTTTAGCAAACTAAGAGTTCACAAAATTGGGTATGGATCGAGCTTATCTAATAAGGCGTGGCTAGAGATAATTTCCGTATGTTTTGGTACCTGTAATAATTGACAGACGGTTACGGAATAATTTTCTGAACTAGCAATTATGACAATCTCGTCATTTAAGAGGGGTAACAATTATTTCAGCCCGTACTATACTTACGCCTTACTTTCAACAGTCCATGTGTTTGTTGTATTTGTAAGCATTAAGTAATAATTTTTCATATAAGCCAATAAATAAAAACACTTTTTCTATTGGTATAATACATAATGTATATTATTTTTAAAATGTCGAAAATTGTGACCTATACAAATTTATTGTTTTTTTACTTCTTTTTTCATTTTTTTTGTTTTTCATTATTACATTGTTACAAAGTTAGGGAAAAGAAAACTGATTGTAACTCTAAAATTATACAACAAGGAGCTTAACTTTAATTAATGTTCGGGCATATCAGTCATTTTTTAGGCTCTTCGCAAACTCAATTTGCTGCATTTCTTTCCATTCTTTTTTTGGTTTCAATCTTTTTAGTTGACCATCCCAGACTAGGTCGACTAGTCCTCCCTGTTTGGCGATAACACTTTTAACTCGATTTGCGAAATCTATAGCAGATTCGCCCTCTTGGCGATACATGGGTGGTAGATACCATACGTCGCAAACGATTGCCCACGATGTCATCATCATGTAGAGGTATTGCATCATGGAGTATTTTGAACTGTTCCAGAAAGCATCTCCAAAGCGTGGGTCATACCTAAGTTTTTTTTTTAACAAACATTATAAAAACAAATAACACTTAATTTAAATTGATTTAAGATAATGGGAGAGAGTCTTTTTTTAACAAACAAACAAAACTAGGGGAATAGGTGGGAGTACACAGGTGTTACAAAAACATGGAAGCTAAACGTGCTCCTTTATTCAGACAATAAATTTTTACAAAAACGTTGGTGTTTATTCTAATAAGACTTCTATTGTATCGGTTTGGTCGACAAAAACCACCCAGTTCATTTTCTCAAATTATAATGTGTTGGCGAATTATAGTCAGTACATGGAAGATAAGGTGTTTGTGTCTCACTGTGGCTTTAAAAAGTCATGTAAACTTATTTCTCTTCAAAGTTCTTTTAGGGCGTCAATAGTGCTCAAAATTAGCAGTCACAAATCAAAGAAATAAAACCACAGGGTTACCAGCATGCATTCGTCAGCAAATCACACGATCCTCTATAAATCACGCATTAATCATACAAACTAAAATCCTCTCGGCAAGCGGTTAAAAAAAAATCCCCTCACAAATCTCATTCACCCTTTTCAGAAAGCAGTTTCATTCCTTTACGAATAGCTTTTTAACAGTTTGAGAACGGAAAAAGGACACTGAAACTGTCAACGTATGACAGATCTATCAGAATTACGATAAAATTTGGGATGTTTGCAACGGAAATCTTTTTTTGCTCCTGGAAAATGACATAACCACTCTTTTTTGAGAGCCAAAATGGCTGAAAAAGAGTGCTCAAGTCAAATGATTCCTATATTTGTCTGGTGGAACTACTTTGGGTTTTAATTTTAATCGTCTTCCGCTAAACCTCGTATTATAGCCGGTGGAAAAATAGTATTACGCACGGTTATTGTGCAAATATTGCTCTGAAGGTCTACATTTTATTGTGGCGTACTGAGAGAACGTAGGACGGTACTCACAGAACAAAATTGCTCTTGCCATAGCCGCTGTATTCATTATTTTTTACAAACAGAATAAAGATGTTTTTTATGTACAGATTTATTTTTAATTTTTTTACACTTTTAGGAAAAGAAGCAAAGCCGACAAGGCTTATAGGAGTATTCGACCGAAGTCTTAGTTTTACTTAACCTTCCGATAGCACCGCCTTTAAAGGTCGTTTTTTATTCCTAGATGGAGTAGTAAACGCGGGGAAAAAAATTTAGGGGACACACAGGAGAGATCGTAGTGCATGCAAATGGTTTTAATCAGCTGGCGACTGTAATGTCGAGGAAAAATATCGTAGGCAAGTCTGTTCCACATATACGATAATGTTCTGCTTATGGAAGAACTACAATTTGAACATTACGTCCAAAATAGGGCTCAAGGCTGGTAAGGATTGATGAGCATCCCTTTTATTGCGAGTATTAAAGTTGAATTTATAAAACAGAAAGAGACAGTTTAAAGCTATCTATTTCAAAAGAATCTGCTTTATAGAAAAAGCCGTAAAATAACGAAAGACAGGGCACTTTGCAACGATTTAACAAGTTAACAAGGTTTCAAATGGCATCTAAGCATTTCGGAGCGTTCTTGGACATCGGAGACGTATACACTTTTCTTTATGGCAGATTTCTTTAGAGTTAAGCTTCTTTCATTCTAATAGGCACAAGTTTCAGTTTGATATGCAGGTGCTACATATTTAGTGCTCGAAAGACGTACGCCTCCCAAGCTGAGTACTTGACAAATGTACCGATTAACTCCCAGCGCGACGAAAAATGCCCCGATACCAAATGATCTATTACACGAAAATAACGAACACGGCGCCCAACGTGGCACTAGCCGTTGTTGAAAGTTTCGGTTGGGTTTTTGGTCGGCTGGTTGTACTATGAACAACGGCGGCAGTCTCCGATAGCTGGGCTAACCTAAAACGGCATATCTGCCTTCCTACCAGCCACTAAGCAAACACAAGGGTAGTAAGCTGTAAGCTAACCGTAGTCACGAGCTGAAAATAAGTGCAAAAGTATGGCGAAAACAAAAAAAAAGGGTTTGTCCAGTCTCTTAATAATAAGAAAGGGTCACTTCCTGCATTAGTCCTTGCGGCTCCGGGTAATATCCCCCCAACGAAATTACCCTCTAGAATAAAAATGAAATAACTCTCCTAAATTTGTACGGAGGTAGGGATTTTTACGGAGGTAGGATTTATTTCATAAGAAACAAAGTCCCAAAATTGGGGACTTATTGTTGCACATGCAACATGTAGGATACAAGGCGGCTCTGCACAGAAGGACTAGAGGTGCTTGCGAAGTCTACGAGCAGAGGAGGAGAGAGGAACACCGGCTTCTCCGAAGGAAAAAGACAGAGCACGAGAAGCGTGCGGTTGAAGAGATAGAGAGATATTACAACAGGAATGAGGTTCGAAAGTTTTACCAGAGGATCAAAAGGTCCTGCCAAGGGTATAAATTTCGAGCTGAAGCCAGTAAGGACCATCAAGGGAACACCGTTGTAGAATCGCAGTCGGTGCTTAGGATTTGGAAAGACCACTTCTGCAGACTGTATAACAGCGAAGACGAACCAACTACCGCTGTCAGGCAGAGCGAACCATCCAACCCGGCGAAGACGTCACCGACGAAGCATACGAACGATACCGCCCATCCGACCTGGAGGAGGTGAAAGTAGCTGTGTCTAAGCTCAAGTGCAACAAAGCAGCCGGAGCAGACGGCCTAGCTGCCGAACTTTTTAAATCCGCTGGCGATGAGCATGGGACTTCAGAATTGTTTACGCGATACTGAAGAAAGAAGACCCTCTGAGTTGTGCCAACTACAGAGACATCAGTCTTCTTAACATCGCATACAAGATCTTTTCTGCTGTACTGTGTGAACGCCTGAAGCCGCTTGTCAACAATCTGATAGGCACATATCAGTGTGGCTTTAGGCCAGGAAAGTCCACCATCGATCACACTGCGGCAGATCTTAGAAAAAACCCAGGAATTCCAATTCGATACACACCACCTTTTCATCGATTTCTGAGCTGCGTATGACAGCATCTATAGCTAAACTACAAGTAACTTAACCAAGAAATTTTGAAAATGGTAGCATCTATAGAGGCGAGCTTTATAGCGCAATGTCTAGTTTTGGCATCCCTGCCAAACTCGTCAGTCTGTGCAGGATGACGATGGAAAATTCACGCTGTTCCGTCAAGGTCGGCGAAGATCTCACCGACCCCTTTGATGTCAAAAAAGGATTTAGACAAGGCGACGCGCTGTCATGTGACTTCTTTAACATTTTATCATACTTAAGAGAATTGTGCAGAACTCCCGCGCCAACACCAGAGGCACAATCTTTAAAAAGTCCGTTCAACTACTCACATACGCAGATGATATCGACATAGTCGGAAGAACAAAGCGTGATGTCAGTGAAGCCTTCGGGAGTATTGGGACGGAAGCGAAAATCCAACTGCGAATATGGATTTCGCAGTCAACGAGGGCAAAGCCAAGTATATGCTGTCATCAAGAAAAGACACCCAACACCGGGGTCTTGGACAACACATCTCCACGGACAGCTAGAACTATGGGGTAGTTAGGGACTTTGTCTACCTGGGTACCGCTGTCAATTCGCAATGACAATGACACCAGCGCTGAAATCAAACGAAGGATAACTCTTGCCAATCGCTGTTGCTTTGGGCTAAGGAGGCAATTGAGTAACAAAGCCCTCTCTCGAGCAACTAAAGTGTCCATGTATAATACCCTCATCATCTTAGTCCTGCTTTACGGTGCAGAAGCGTGGACCCTGTCAAAGGCGGATGAAAACACTTTAGGCTGCTTCGAGAAGAAAATTCTTCGGACGATTTACGGTCCCGTCTGCATAGACGGAGAGTGGAGGAGGAGATATAACATCGAATTGTACGGGGTGTACAGCGACACCGATCTAGCCAGAAGAGTCAAAACACAGCGTCTACGACGGCTGGGTCATCTAGAGCGGATGGATACCAACCCTTCGGGAAAATCTTCGAATCCGCGCAGTAGAGGAGCACCGAGACTCAGGTGGCGTACGTAAGTGGACGGGGACCTCAGCCAACTTCGGGTGCGAAACTGGAGACGGCTAGCTAGAGACAGAGCTGGCTGCGAAGCTTGTTGGCTGAGGCCCAGGTCCACGCCGGACTGTAGCGCGCCCTTAATTATTATCGGAAGAATACAGCGCGATGTCAGTGAAGCCTTCGTGAGCATCGGGACGGAAGTACAGTTATAGGCTTAGCAGTCGATGACACCCTACATCGACGACTTAGACAAAACATAACCATAGACAGCTTAGATGGATTCGGCTAAAAATTCAGTCAACGGCAGCAGCTGATCTTAGACTAAAGTAACTCTTGCATCACTCTGCTTCTTTGAGCTAAGAAGACAATTAAGTAGCAAAGCTTTCCTTCGAGCGACTGAAGTCTTGTCGTCCGAGTTCTGCTGCCGAAGTTTGTTGGTTGAGGCGCAGGTAATCTCCAGATTCCAGCATCACATGTCAGGCATGCAGTGAATTATGAGAATCAATGTAGGTGTTGTATTGTATAGGCCTCTCTCGGGCCTACTCTGGACATTACTGATGGGTGGGTTGATTGCCAGTTAGGTATGATTTAGTTTTAGTTGTCGATTTTTAAGTAAGTTCACGCAGTCTACTCCAAAGGTGATGGGGTTGATCGTATTTTTTTTGCTACGAGTGTCACCCCTGGGTCGTGCTTTTACACAGGGAGTTAGTCACTACGGAGAAAATATTTTATTTTACCTGCGCTTTCTTGTTTTCTTGTTTTTAGTTGGGTTTAGCTTACTTTTGTTCTAAATTTGCATAGACACATTCTTTTGTTCGTAGGAGAAAAGGGGTTTTGAAAAGCCCGAACTCGACTTAATTGTGCCGCCCGCCGTCCGACTTCGAATGTCGAAGCAGTGCTAAAAAAAATATACCAAGGAACCCGCCATGTAACACCAACATGTTATTCTTTGGATTACGAGTATTTATCTCGTCGTACTCACGGTATTGATTGTGAATTACCGTTTAGATTCACCTTGTCGTATAAACACACAAACAAACTATAAAACTACGAAACTACTACTATAACAAACACACTTACTTAATGGCGACTGGATAAATGACGCCCCCAACTTCGAAACTGCCCTTTTTGAATTGCATCACAGATGTGTTATTTATACATGTTCCCTCGGGGAAAATTAATATTGGTGGATTCTTTGGATCAGAAACATGTTGACGCAGTCGTTCCGCAACCAAATGCCTGTCTTTCGCTTCAGCACGCTCGAACCAAATGTGTGGTGATGCCCTGGCCAGGGCTCTTTGTAAAAGTCCCAAAAATCCACCGTGTCTTTGGCCAATCTTTAAATATTTTGTTGGATAAATTAGTTCGTTTCCAGAGGGGAGTTGTATTAAGATTTCATGCACAAATGTTTAACATAAATTTGGAAAAGTGTTAGTGAAACGACAATGATGAACAATGGAAAAATAACAAAAATAAAATAATAAAATGAAGGTACAGAAAACAAATGGGTTTTTTTTAGGAAATGTGTTTTTAAGACGTATTTAATAGAGGTAAACAAATTCCATACACAAAGGGTTAGTTGCATAATTTTTTTGGCAATTACTTAGACAAAAAGCCAAAATATAGTCGCCAATAGATTTTTTTTCTATTTTTTACCAACATATAGTGAGACATTTTGACAAAACAAAAATCACAGTACTGCGGGGATAGAAGAAACTTAAACATGAAATCATTTCTTTATACAACGAGTTTGTAAATTCATCTGATCGATGAAGAGATCAATTCTGACAACGATTAGCGAGCGAAATTATGGATACACATTCAGGAATTTTAAATATTTCCTTAAATGCTTGGTTTTTATAAAACGATATCAATTTAAGTATTGTTTTAAATTTCTTTTATCCGCAACGTACTGTTTGCATAATACCTGTCGTTTATAACGTCCATACCCATCGCCTTTTGAAAAATACTCGAACTATTTTGAACTTTCGAATAAATTAATAATTTAATACATACGTGACTTAATATATTTGATTAGTATTATTAAATTAGTTATGAGCAATAGAGATTAGTGGACACTGGATTGATTTTTCACTGGATGAATTTTCAACCTCTGTAAAAAATAGGCATTGTTACATCGATAATTTTTTCAATCGATGAAATTTTTCCGAAGTTGAGCCTTTTTTTGTCTAATTTTTTTAAAGAAAAAAGAGTATCTATTGAAATTTCCATAATCTTAGCTTATACTCATATAAGCTCTCTTAGCTTACTCACATAAGAGATTTCTTAAAGTAGGAAATTTTTTCATCATTTTGGCCTAATCTAACTTACCTACCAAAGTTCTTTTAATGGCAGTAACAAGGCAAGTGTTTGATCGATCCATGTGTTTTATTTTTGTCTCTGGTCAAATAGAAACAAGGATATCAGAAAAAAAGTCCTTTGTGCAATTCCAGTGCCACCTAGCGGAACAGCCCTATGTAAAGGTCTAATCATAATAGAATTCAGCTCAAGTCGACTTTCAGAAATGTCACAATTACCCACAATTCGTATGCCACGGCCCTAATAGAATTTTGCTCAATTTCGTTAGGTTTTCGTTAACTTGTGTTAAGTGGCTTTAGGGCCAACTAATATAGTCGAAAGCAAACTGATGCTAATGTCATAGCCTCACGAAAGGTTTGCTTCAGTTTCATCAAACAAACAAGCAACCCACAATTGCTTTTTGCAAAAGTATAAATCTGTCAAATCAAGTTTTTATTTGTTTTGGAAGTCCTAATTTGGTTTTTGTGCATTTGTTTTTAAAGAGAAAAGAAAAACCATAAAAAATCAATTTAGCTTTCTCTCAGTTCAAGTTCAATAATTTCAGACACACAAAATGTACGTACGAAACGTGCGGTCGGGCGCGCTCAAAACGTACACAAGAAAAGTCAAAGAAAACTTGACGAAACTGATCCGACCGATGTTATGAGTGCGTTATACGATTCTTAAGGCTCTGTCATACGACCCATTGTCATATTTAAGCCCCTATTTATTTTTTGACATTCTTCAAAAGATCCATAAATGAAAGGAATATATCAAGAATAGTACGCTGAAGTCAAACGTTTAAGGACATTTTAGATCGGACAACTTGTTTCGAGAGATATTAACACCCAAAGTTGAAGAAAAAGTGACACGATTTTCAAATTCGATTTGAAATTCTCAAGGCAACGTGATACTCGAGAGTCGAGACGTTCACGGTGAAATCTCATAAGATTTTCAAATCGTTTGCTTAAGTCTATTATGGGCACCACAATCTTTTGGCAGAACCTAAGTGGGATTTTCGTTGTATTTCGACATTAGATTACTTTTGCTTAAGCCTATTATGGTTAGGCCTTAATACTATGTTTTCATTAGAGCTAATGAGATCATTTCGCAAAATATTTTGAAATACGACCTCATTTCCCATACTGGTTCGGTTGCTAATGAGGAAAATTCAAAACTAACAAAACTAAATTCATTGCTTTGAGTGACGTGTTTATTTTTGACAAAAGAAAAAGTCAGTGCCGCGGCAGGGCCCGCTTACCACACCATATAGATTAAGGTGTTATTCGTCATAATAAAATTTATAAATGTGTGAAGCTTTTTAAGAACAAGTGACACATACATTTAATGCCGGCTTCTCCATTAGATCCTTATTTTAAAGTTCTTGAATTGAAAGCATAATGCCATTTGCAGTGATGTACTTTTTTCTGTACCACGAAATTTTTAAGCAAATTTTTTGTCTTTATCTTTACCAACCTTGTGGTCTAAATATTAACTTGTTGAAAACTAATTAGCTTTTCCCATATCTCTAATGCAATATACCTACCAGTTGTTAATGTCGCTTAGACAGAACTGAATGTTTTGATAATGTCACTGATCCTTAAAAGTTAATTTAAATCTATAAAAGAAATCGCCCGTTTTCATAAGTTTTTGGGAATTACATAAGCGAACAATTAATAATTAATTGATGATAAATCGGTGTCTTTAAAATACCACAGACGTTTGTGGGCTGTAAAAGTACAGTTTTTCCGATTTGACGTAATTTTGTTTACCCGGCATGCATCGAACGTTTGAAAGCTGACTCCATAAGAGATAACAAAAATGTTATAGGATTTTTTTTTTGTTAATTCATGCTGATGAATTCAAAATGGGCGCCCCATTGAGTTTTTTTTGCGGTGAGTCTCCAGCTCCGCCCCTGGAGCAGCTGCCAAAGCTAATTAGAAATTATAAATGAAAACACTTTTTCTCAACTTTCATAATGAGCTCATTTCGGCCCTAAAGGAAACGTAAGGTTAGACTCTTACACTGCGTACGACTTGTCCATGTTCCACAGAAACAAGGGTACTCATAGTTTTAATCATAGATCTGCGATGGATTTCTTGTATATTCAGATCGTGTGCTCATATGGACCCAAAAGTTAGATTATTTGGTTCAAATACACAAGCTTTGTAAAATCTACCTCTGAAAGTGGGCATGGTCATACATTTTTTAATGAGCGAAATTTAATTGAGTCTTCATCTTATGTATTAAATTTTGTTTCTTATAATTTCCAAGATCAAAGCTAGGGACATGGAAAATCCACGTTTTCCAAAATATTTTTTTTTAAAATCCTGCCTCCAAATATGGGCATGACCCAAAATGTCGTGTCTAAATGTAGCAAAATAAGGAAATGAGAAAGAACACTTAAAATTTAGCAGTAAAGGTTGATCCAAATCATAATTTAACTTTCAGCAGTGCTATGAATTTTATAGACGATAACAACTGTACGTTTCGCAACTGTAAAATGTCAGATCTTAACTATACATTTACGAAATAGTTCGGCTTAACTACTATAGATCGAGCAGTTTATATTGTTTAATAAGTCTTTAAAAACAACAGTGTACGTAAATTTGCCAACTATTTGGATCGTAGGTAGTTAAAAAAAATATTAAGAGACTGGGAATAATGGAGATAGTGAAGAGCGTGTAGGTTTAGCCCAAAAGAGCGCCTCAATCTGGTTGAGGTTGAAAGACGGGTCCACTTCAGAGGAAGATCTACTTTAGGGCGGAACATCAGTATAATTCAGTGGCAATGCTAAGCGCTTAAATGTATTTGCAGAGCTCGAACTTAAAATATTTTCCCTGACTGCTTTCAGAATTCTCTGACATTCCCTGGCCATGTTTTGATTACCTGACTTTCCAGCCGCGTGGACACTATGAACTACTTCGATTTGCACTCTGCCTCAAACCAGTTAAAGTGTGAGGTTATGAGCTTTCCCAAAAAAAAACTCGTCGCACACTTTTTGCCGCGTTATACGTTGTTAAAGGGACCTTAGATAGAGTTTAATTCGATCACAGCCTAGATTTTACGGAACACATAAATTACATTGCAAAGAAGTCCAACGGTATGTTAGGTTTTTTTTTTAAATAAACTCTAGAATAGTTTTGTTCGACCAATGAATTTGCCTCACAAGTGTAGACTATTTCGCAGTCGTGTTACAGCAATCGAGTTTCAGTAATTTAGCGAAGATTTATTCGTTTTGCTTTAAGGGGGTTAGAAGCCAAAAAAAAATATGGTTTTACCTTTAAATTGAAAATTAAGTACGATATTTTCAAAAATTCAACATTCGGGCTAAATTAAGGGGGTAAACTTTTTTTTACGTACCCCTAAAAGGTGCTTTTGACTTACTTTTTGACTTATATGATGGAAAAAATCCGTTTTCATGACATTTAGTTAAACATTAAAATCTTAAAAAATTTAACCCTGCGGTTAATTAGACGAGGTTACAATATAGATAATAAGATAGGTGTGATCCTGCAACCTTTATTTGAACTGCTTCAGAAAAATATGACTTATGCCTTTTTGACTTACTTTATACGTGTATACAACATCAGCTTTTCACGAGCAAGTGGTTCAATAATCATGCTCTAGTTTTAGTTTAGGTGACCATTAATTTCAACAGTGTGAAGATTTACACTTTTTGATATTAAGTTTACAAAGTCAGTCGAGCTTTTTGTCGTTTTTTAGCCATGCTCTAAAAGGCCTTAAAAACGACATCTTCCTTTAACCCTTAATTTTTTGATTACCTTTCAATATTTCAAAACTTTTCTACAAAACCTCAACATTAACTTGACCTAATTTTCATTTATAGAGTTCTTGTCTAAAAAACTTTTGTCTTTCTAATACTTAACATTTAGAAGTTACAAAGCTTTTTTGACGGACGGACGGACAACGTAGTGATACCATAAGAGGGCCTTTTGCCATTTTTGGACGGACAGTTAATAACGTATCAATTCCTCAATGTAAGCTCTGAAGTGTTCAGCAGGTGTGTAAAAAAAATTAGAAATCTAGTGGAAAAGAGTAAATTTTTTCTGTGGTTTTGGTCGATCTGAGTGAATTTTAAAAAGCTTAATCTACCGGGTAAAAGAAAAGCTGAGCTCAAACCAAAAGCTAAGATCTCAGTCGGCTAATGAGATCCTGTCCCAGACCTCACTAATGGTAATGATAATGACTAATTTTTTGCGGTTTTGATGATTTTACTGATATGTACGCGGGAGAGAAGTTGCTGTGCTTACTACGCCGGAGGACTGGGTTCGATTTCTACCGACGACGCACATCATCTGAAAAAAAGACTCGTTCTTTTTTACGGTCCCCACCACCGCGAGGGTCTGACAAACCCTCCGAGAGTAACATTTGTCTTGAAAAACTTCTCAAAGTGCCGTTCGGATTCGGCAAAAAATTGTAGGTCCCCTTGTATGTGAAAAAGAAAATATAGCACACACAGCATACATGGTTGAGAAGTTGGCCCTGGTTCACCTCGAGCTGTTGCGCTACTCTATTTATTTATTTTACACCACCGCGAGGGTCCGTCAAACCCTCTGAAAGCAACATTTGTATTGACAAACTTCTCAAAGTGCCGTTCGGATTTGGCAAGAGATTGTCGTGAAGGAATCAACACAGACAGCATACATTGTTGAGTAGTAAGCTATGGTTCACCTCGAGCTGTTGCGCCACACTGTTTATTTGTTTTCTTTATTTTAATCTGAAGAGAAATGTTCGTATATTCATCTTCAAATGCTGTTTTACGGCCTATCAAAGCTAGATATGATGCTAGAGATGATGATAGAGATGAGAAGACTTTAATAAACAGTTGTTCGTCGCAGTCGCAGGTTTCCACAAACAAAAATTATATCTCAATTAGGAGTAGGAGGTTAAGGCCAACTTTTTCTCTCTGAAGTAGGGTTTTTAGTAAAAATCAAAAAAAAAAAATAGTTTACCCCATAAGTAGTCTTATGGTTCAGTGTTTTTTTTTATATTTTAGCAGAAGTTTTTGTATTTTCAGCGTATGAAAACCTAGCACCTAGCTATCAAGAAATTCGACTTTTAACTTTCCCATAAGATGGAAACGATCCATAAACAATTTTACAACGGCCATAATCTGTAGCTGTTGCAACAATCATACAAGTTTGGCCTCGAAATGAGAAATAGTTCTCATGACTTGCCTCAATGGTGGTAGCACAAAGTTTTTTTTACTGTAGCACAAAAACTTGTGTAAGAACTTTAAAGTGTGTCACAAAATGTTAAGCCTCAGTCTAGGCCTATCTAACGACACTTGGAATTGTATTTTATTTCTGATTAGTTGATGGTAATAACAAAGAAACTTAAAATATCTTAAACAGGTTAAACTAAGATAGTTGACATAATAAATACTCCAAATTATAGTAAGACAGGTTTCAGAATTAAAAACAGAAGAACTATAAAAAATTTAAACATAACTATGATTAGGTTAGTGTGTTGGGGTGTTAAAAAAAAAACTAAAATTAAATTAAATGAAAAGCTTATGCGAAATAGGTACATACCAAGGAATATGTCGTATCACACATTAGGACAAGAACATCGATGGGGCTTGTATGATTCGCAACACAAATACCATGTTTTGGGCGATTTTCAATATTGTGGTAGTAAACAACGGCTGATATCGCACTGGATAGCAATGAGAAGCAATGTCCAAGCACATCATGAACGATTTCTCGTTTTTTGTCTCCCTCAGGCAAACATCCAACAACTGACGTACACACTGTGAGCCAAATTACCTAACATATTTATTGTTCAGTAATGAAGCAGATTATAATGTTATAATTAAAGTCTTTGTTTGTTTAAGTTAAATAGTTAAAGAAGCAAATTACGTTTTCACATACTCAATACAACACGACAAAAAAAAATAAATAAATTGGTACATCCACTAAGCAAAAGCTTCATTAAAACCAACAATTTCCGGCATATTTTTTTTTTTAAATTCCCTTCATTATTTTGATCTTCTCACCAAAGAAAATGTACAATCCATAGATAAAACTGCAATGTCGATTGGGGATGTGTGATTAGCAACACAGAAACCCGTCGATTTCGGTTTATATTCTTCATTGTGCACGGTAACCAGGGCCGATAAAGATCGCGCGATAATTCGGAAAGTAAGTTTATAGAATAGGCTTGCGACTGGTTGCCGAATAAAGTGAAACGGTATTAACGCGGCAAAACAATTTGTAACAATGGCTATAACAACCTTTTTGTAGATATATAGAAAAGTAAGTTTGGAAGAGTTTGTGGTGTGTGTGTGTTTTGTTTTTCGTAAGACTTACCCCAATGAAGCAAACAATTACCCTCAATGGCATTAGGACAACGTAGCGCACAATGAATCCAGCCATCCAAATGATGCTTAGTTTCCATGAAATAAATTCGTAACGACGATTGGTGCGCGTCAGCAGATTCCAGTTTTTCAACTCTTCAGCCTCGAAACGTGACGTTACCTCATCCTCAATGATAGCCTCTACTCCTGCTTTGACGTAACTTAAACATTTTTCTAAGTGGAATGAAATTTGTTCCTAGACAAATAAAGAAAGAAAGAATTTTTTTTGTAATTTCCTTAACAAAGATTTTGATTGTGTTTTTTACATTTTTAGGTTCAAGCTGGGTGTTTACAGGGATGTTGTCTGCAAGTGGCTGCAAAACATTATCCCGACTTATTACAAGGTTCCCATTACAAGTTGACTCCTTCAGTTCATCCGCTGTGGCGTTACTTTTTTCCTCATTTTTCGCGGCTTCAAGTCTTTTCTTTTGGATTTCATTAAGACGATTTATTTGGGTGGATTCGATATTCGCTCGGCCAAACTAAAAAATAAACAAATTTATGAAAATATATTTTTTTTTAAAAATTTACCGAAATAGATCTTGGTTATGTCCGGTTTATATAAGGAATCCTGGGATCATTTTGAAGACGCCTAAGTGGACATATTTAAAAAAAAGACTGTCAAGTATGAAGACGTACGCGGAGCCTTCCGTTGGCTTTTGCTGTAGGTTAAGCTAACCTTAATTGCGCGGTGCGTGTAAAATTCTATTTGTTTGTTCTGTTGTGTACTTTTTCATTGGGCGATTTCTTAGTTTTCACTTTAAAAAGGTGGCATTAAACTTTTCCTTTAATTTTTTTTATATTTTTTTCTTAAAAAATGAACTGTTATAAGCTTATTGTTTTTGTTCTAACGTAAAGTTTGGTTGATGTAAAATAAGTGGATTAGAAGTTACTATAGATATACAGACATATTTCCTAGCAGCATAATTTTAGTCAGTCAACTAAAGTGTGTTCAAGCAGATTTAGAAAACCATTTACTATTTCAAATCCATAAAACAACTATTTTGGATTTGTTCCAGTTCCCGTTAGACTTTTTTCCAATAACTCAATCATCTGCGCTAGCATTGGATGCTTTTCTTTAATTCTATGACCACCGGTTTTTGCATAAATTGCAAAACAAGCTCCTTTTTTATTTCGTTTTTAAATAGGCTTACGAATCCGTTGCGTCCGTCACGTTGAAGTACACAACTGACAACTAAGTTAAATATACACGTTCTTATGGGAAGCAGCCCAATAAAGAACCTCGTGACGTACGTCGCCTCCCATAAGAACGTGTGTATTTCACTGAGTTGTCAGTTGTGTACTTCGACGTAACGAATGCAACGGATTCATTGGGCTGAAGGCTTAACTGTCAAACCAAAAATTGTGTTTCTTTTTGTGCTCAGAGTAATATAAGAGCCCGAGATTTGTTTTTCTTTTTTCGCTCAGAGCATGATCAGAGCGCGCTCAATCTGCTGGGAATAATTTGAACGAGCATTCTGAGCTAATTGCTGAGCGCAACAAATGAGTGCTGAAAAAAAATGTAAAAGGGGAAAAAGCGGACGGAGTTTGCTATTCTAAGGCCGAAAAAAAAACAGTTCGATGAATTATTAGGTGTGTTCCCTTACTTTTTGTACCCTTTTGGTCAGATTTTCTTGTTTGAAGAAGTGGGGGTAAAAATCTCTCAGTGAGAGGAAAAACTGACCAAAAGTAAGGGAACGCTTTGTGCACCAAAAACTGCCCACATTTTAAACGTCAAAGGAAAAGTTATAGCGATAAAACATGCATTCATCTAACAGTACTTTAAATATTTGGATTATTGTCTGCAGCATAATACTTACTCGACTTTCGGTTTTTTATGTTTAAAGCTGATAAGAAAATCCTTAACATTCGAAGCTTCACATAAAAAGGACTCAAATTATATAACAGCAAAACTTGTTCAAAAGTAAAAATTTCACGAGTCGCTATAGCTAACACCTAAGTGTCCACCTAATTGTCATCCGCTGTTGTCCAACTAAATGTTTCATAATTCTGCCCAAAGAAATTTCTTGGGCCAAATTTCGTAGGAAGGGGAAATTTCAAACTCATTTTTGCTCTCTCCTGTCTAAGGCTACACAAAAACTGTGTACGGGAACAGGATTTGGCTGTTTTTCGTAGGTTAGGGTCGTTTTGTGTAGTTAAGGACAGGTAAGGGAACAAACCTATTTTTATAATAGGTGAAATAACATTTTAATAATTAATTTTCAGCGGCCAACGTTCAGGATTTCATAATAGCTATCGGGAGGAGAGAGAAAGGAAGCTTTCCGAAAAATATAAACGACTAATTTCTTGCAAAACAGGGCAAACTGCAATAAAATTGTAAATATTATAGAAAATAGATTACAATTTTCCTGGAGATTGGCTCTATGGGGTATGAAATTTAGATTAGGGATTTCAACTCTAGCTCTAAAGATGATCCTTCGGGAGAGTAATTCGTACAGAAGTAGGACTCCGAAGAAGGTAACAGGTAGTTGATGCTCCTGTAGAAAAAATTCTCGTGGCTGACAATGGCTAAGTGCTGGTTGAAAATTTTCTCATCAATTCTCGCAATAAGTCTCCGAAATAAATCATGCCACCCACTAACTTTGCTCTCAGTAAGCCTTAGTTCGAGATCATGAGACAAGGTTACCTGGTTCCAATTCCTGAAGGGGAAAGCTATGCAGAAGCCCTATCAATATTGATTTGTGGAGGCTGTTCTGATTTCATCTCTTGAGCCTGAGTGAGCTTTCAAATTGGGGGGCAAACCAGATTCGACATCGCGCCGCGGTCGGTGCCAAGTTCGGCGACCTGAAAATTCGCTTAAAATATCTTTGAACTACTTCAAAATTATCAAAGAATGAAACTCCTAAGGCTTGAATTCGATAGCAAAATGCAAGATCTAACCGCAGTGTTGAACACTTTGAATTTGGATGAAAGGTCAATATTTTGTTGAGCCAAAAAACGAGACCAGATTAAGTTTAGTGCTAGCTTAGGCTCAATGCTTTTTATTTTGACAAGCCTGCTTAAGGTTATGGATAAACGATTTAGTGATCTTGGTGTTTTCTTTAGCTCCGATCTTACTTTTTCCGAACACATTAATTATGTCGTTAATAAGTCTTACTGTATGCTGTACAATAGTTTCGTTAGGCCACACCTCGAATATGCTTCACAGGTTTGGGCACCATCCCAAATTTGTTATGCTAAGCTATTCAGAGGAGATTTATCCGCTTTGCTCTAAGAGGCCTTCCTTGGAAAGATCCATTTCACCTTCCACCTTATTCCTAGAGACTAAAATTATTAATCTGCAGAGCCTGTCTCAAAGACGTATTAACACCGATCTCGTTTTTATTCAGCAAATATTGTTAGGTCACATTGACGCACCTGACCTCTTGTCCTCTTTCAATTTTTTAAATATCGTGGTGGCTCTTATAACCTACGTAATATCAATCTGTTAAACGTTCCGAATCATAGATCGAATTACGGCATGCATGAGCCTATTACACGCATGAGTACCCCGTACAATTTATATAGTAGTGTTCTAGATTTCAATATTGACAAAGCGACACTGAAGCTGCTTAAGAAATTGTAATTTTCTTTCTTTATGTGTATCTATTTTATTAATTTTTTCCTATTTTCTTAATTGTTGTGTATGTGTTAAGTGATCGTTACATTAACCACTAACACCTGCACTAGTTGATGAGCCTGTGTAAGCAATATTTTGCTTGGCAATTTTCTGCTTGTACTTGCTTTAAGCACCCTACATCACAGATCTGATAGTGCTATTTAAAAAAAAAACAGAACTCCAAGATATATGAACTTCCGAGCTACATATTTCAATCGGTTCATTACCTAGCCGCCAGGATTCTTTGGGGTCTTTTTCTTTGGCGCTTCTCAAAAATCGTGATTTTGATTTTTAGGACATTGATATGAAGGTCCCATGTTTCGCAATAGTCTTTAAGTTCGTTTATTCGGAGTTGTGGAGAGAAAAGGCTGTCAGCAATCAACGCCTTATCATCAGCATAAAGGAGAACCTTCATGAGAATTCCAGCAAACGTGATACCTCCTGACAGGCACTCGTGAATGTCGTCGATGAAGAGGGCGAATAACAAGGAACTCAGAATGCATCCTTCAGGGACTCCCGACGATGTTTTAAATCAACCAGACAAATTGGAACCGTATCACACAGCTGCAACTGAATCCACAAGGAATTTAAAGTAAAGCTGCAGAGACTTTCTGGACATTACAATCGAGACAAAGTTATCCAACAACGCTTGGCTATTTACGGTGCCAAGTGCAGCTTTGAAGTCGACAAAGCACACATATAACCTCTTATCGTTATCGACAAATTTTTTCGCAAGGCATGACAGAGCAAAAATGTGATCTGTGGTTGAGTTGAGAAACCAGAACGAAATCCAGCCTGAAACATACGAAGTCGCTTTCTTCTTTCTACCCACGTAGACAATGTTATATTTTTATATATATAAAACAAAGTCGTGTGTGTTACAATTTTTATAACTAAAGAAAGGCTGAAGCGATTTTAATGATTTTTTTAATTTTTGCATTCCTTTCAACCCAGAATAGGTTGTAGGCTATTAAAATATTAGCAAAGTTCATGGACAAAAATTAACAGCAAATTTCGTATATAAATATGAATATATAAATTAAACAAAGTATACATCCTGTCAGTAAACAAAATGTGAATCAGAAAATCGGGGCACAGGAAATGAGTTTTATATGAAATATTTATGGATCCTTTTGTATGTATTTTTGTGTTTTGTGGCAGCCGTGTGTGTGTGTATCGTGGAAAGTTGTTTTACATTAGAATGGTACTTTTGTTATCGAGGGTGTTAATACTTGCAAGAAGATTTTAAATAAACAACGTATTGCCCTGATTGCAAATATCTACATACATACATTACATACATGGACTTGGGCTTCAGACCCTTTTAGTTTAGCATTCTCTCTGGCGATACCACTGGAAGTTAGTTCTTTTGGCGTATGGTGAGAATATAAGATTTGAGACTTTCGTTGGAGATTTTGAAAAACTCAAAAGGAATACCGTCCATACCTGGAGCCTTGCTGTTTTTCAATACTTTCAGAATAGACTCCAATTCGCAAAGCGAGACTGGATCGTCCAGTTCAGGAAATTGGCTATAATGGAGTGCACAGCTAAAAGTGTTTAAGCTTTCCTTGGCCGACAATGCAGTTTTAAAATGAGCTGCAAGTGTGTCAGCTTCGAGGGCAGCATAAGAAACCACGTTGCCATCAGTTGTGCCATCATTGCCCAGTTTGCGGCAAAGTGCCATAAATCTCTAGAATTTTTGCTACGTTGCAGCCCTAAGACAAAATTTTTTAGATATGTAAGTCGTCATACTTTTTCGTACGATTTTGGCTGAGCTCGAAATAGTCTGCCTTAAAAGATGAAGAAACTTAAAAGAGAGTATACGCTACGCAGCACTCTTTACTACATATTTTGTCAAACCTCTTATTTTTTGGTAAGAAGGTGAGAAAGATGTAATTGGGGCGAAATGCCGAAGCGTAGATTACTTTCGCGATGCTCGACCATGTAGATTGAGACGATGGGCTATTACAGTGGACGTCAAGAAGTAGTTCGTAAAGCTCAGCACAGCTTTCCTTCCATAAAATTTTTTTTGAGATTCGTTAAATATTTCTGCTGAAAGTCGTGGTTGAAGTTTGCTTCAGGTTAATTTGATAGGTGGGCTAAAAAGTTGGCTCAGAGGACCTGAAAACCCTTAACTAAGTTTAGCCAATGCCCAGATGTAGCACAAATATCAATGACTGATTGACCATGACCACTGATAAAAGTGAGCTCACCGCCTTCTTCTCCGTTCAATGTGAAAAGACCAAAGTCGCCAAATAGTCAGTAATCTGCTGTTGCTACTCAGTTATTTGTCTTTAGAAATTCTGTTCCCTAAGAAGTTAGAGACGGGTGGTTCTGTAATTTACCAATACTTAGGTCACCGATGATCATCGAGTTTTCAAAGGGAAAATTATTTAACAAATTGTATCTGTTGTCGAAATCATACTGCCAGTTATTAACGCCTCCATGCGAATCTTTGACGTTCCAAGGCAATGGAAAGTGGCAAAATCCTTTCCCAGGAATGGAAACATGTTGGACAAACAGAGATGGCAATTATACATGCTTTGGTTTCTGACTATTAAAATCAGGCCATCATTGCGGGAGAGTAATAGCTTTATAATAGTTTGTGGTACTCAATATAAGGTAAAGAAGAAGAGCGATTTCTGTAGACCGCTTCTGTTTGAGCCAAAGCAATTGAGATCGAGTTATATAGTTGATCTTGAGAACAATTGTCAGAAAAACTGGAAACAATTTTAATCAGATCAGAGGCTGGCACTCAAAATGGACTTTCTAGTCTTATATTAAGATTTATTACTAGGTTGATCCCCCTTACATTATCCGTCCATAGTAGAAGTCAACTCCTCCAAACTAAAGGGGCTTTAACAAAACCATAAAGATAGTTAATGACTACTTGACTAATAAATGACTCAGCAACCGAAACACATTCCGCTTTGTTAGGCGATATCACAAATTACCTTTGCGGTGTATTCAAAAACTGTTTTAAAATTTGGAAGAAAACAATTTCTTGTACTTGAACCTCTCTACGCGTACGATGTAGGTACAACTCCATGTGTCAAAGTATTATTGATAACCAAAGGCGATAAAAGCCTAGATAACAGGTAGGCAAGCAAGAGGAAGCAAAATTGGTATGAGGAAGTACCGAATGCGATTATGAGGGCAAAGGTACATAAATGCATAACAGATAAACTTTAGACTAAGGAGAAGCGCCACCAGCAATATTTACCAACCGAATAAATTAAATTTTTTTTGTTGCCAAACGATTTTGATAGAAACCACAAATAGCAATAATTTGTCGGTGGCCGATTGTGAAAACAAGACACACATAACAAGCAGATAAGACAGCCCGAGATTATATAAAAGTTTCAGCTGTTCGGCAAAATATAGAGAATAAATTTAACCCCAACTTCAATAGGTCAATCGACAGAATTTAAAGACCCAATAAAGTTTATCTTATTCGCACTCAATGACTTCTTGTATATTTTATCTTGTAAATGAGTCAGGAAGGCAAAGACTACAGAAAGGTGAGATAGCCTGAACTAAGTGGCTTAGCTGCTTGGCAACTTTATGTACTGCGCACAAGTTATTGAACCCTCGAATCGCATTCGAAAATCCTAAGAGAAACGCAAGTTGCACGAGTTCTTTAAGTCCGATGGCTTGCAAATGTAGGCTTACAAAACGAAGCACACAAATGAGGTCAAGGTCTTACATATCTCAATTGCCCAAGAGGCCAATTACAACACACGAGCATACTGCCTTGCACATTTGGTTGCGAATCAACACGAAGCTGTTACTTCAAGCTGATGAAGACTCCAGTGAACATTGCATCTGAGCACGCATAAGAAAGCTATGACTAGGCGGGCTGAGAGCAGATGCACGCATTGTGCGACGCGACGTATTGGGTATTAAGACACCCCGACTGACTAAAATATATTACAACGCCACTTTTTTTTATTTCCGTAAAATAAAACGAAATTATGTAATTTTAATAAACTGCTAAAACACAAAGATAAACATTTTATAAAAGTTTTATTGTATCGAAAGTCCAATCAATAAAACTCTGATAAAATTTCTTTAACGTGTTTATTGGTCTATGGCAGGTGAAGGTATCGTATGGAGTTGATGGTTGGGGAAAACTGTTGAATATTAAATCAAATCGAGTTATTTTTCTTATTAATTACCTCAAATATTTTCAAAAGCAATTGTACGTAAAACTTTCTTGCTCCAATTGACTTGTTTATAGCCGACAACAAAACCAAAAATCCAATTAACACAAAAAATAAGATGAGAAGTGAAAACATGTTTTCGCGAATGTGACTAGCTTGACAATCTCCCCATAACAAAATTTTGTGAACTGCGAAGAGCGAGCTCTGTCAAAAAAAAATTCATTCGATTTTGTTGACCTTGAAGTTTACTGCTTGGCTTCGTTCATGGAAGTATTCAGTTACGGTGGGCTGCGTTCAGTGAATTTGGAATTGCGAGCAAACCTAGCTGAGTAGTGTTGCTAGAGCGGGAACCCAATTGACATAACTGTTATACTCAATGTGTCAACAGATAAAGGTAATAGTACATTTACACCAGCAATTTAATTCAAAATTTAGTGAGAACATTTTAAAATCCAATTTTAATGCTTATACTGGATTTTCAGCGATGTTTCAGAAACATCAATTATTCGATACAGCTAGAATTGTCATTATTACTTGTTTATTTTTTGGTTTAAAAACAACTCAGAGCATTTTTATGATACATATCTATGAGCTGACGGTGCAAATAGTATAGTTTTTTTCATGAACGCTGCTTGCTGTTTCAGTAGCTATCAAGATGGCGACTGCTTCAGCAGTAATGCGAGAACCACAAAGCAGCCTGGGCTTGGCCTCGGCTTGACGTCTACAAGTTCAGCCATACGATTTCAGTGTTTCTTAACACAATGAAGCTCGACTTCAAAATGTTGTTTGAAAAGAGAAAGAGTGCGCAAAGAGAAAATGTAATGCTGTGTAATGAGGCTCAGAACTCAGAAGCCCAGCACGAGTTCAGATGTGCTGAACTTTTGCTTCGTGTGAAGCTAAGCCGAAGCCTGAGGCTGCTTTGTGGTCCCTGCTTAAAGTCCAAAACGCAATGCTGCGTTACTGCGTGTGTTCGATGACAAGCAGAGTAGAAACAACGGGCGCATATGGGCACAAATTACTTAATAACTAGATATTCAACTAAAGCGTCCCTTCCCCCCCAAAACCCATTTGTTTATTTGTTGTTATTGTTTTGAGTTCCGTGTCGGTGAATACGTGTGAGAAAAGTAAACAAAAATTTGAGAGCGCGCCAAAATTGCGAGGTGAATTTCACACTGACATTTGAAAAATTTAAGTACATATCTTAAAAAAGTCATAAAAGATAACACACAAGTCATTAAAGTCAAAATGACAATTCTGTTTTAATTTTGCCCACACTTGGGGTGAGCCTACATTGAGACTACAAAATCGTAAAATTTAGTTCATTTGAATGTGCCTGGAAATACTGGAATGTTTATGACGTAATTGGATATTTTTATGAATTTTGTCTTTTTTTCAATATAGTTCGGGTCACAAATTACTTAATAACTAAATATTCAACTTGTGCGGTTCCTTTCCCCCAAAACCTATTTGTTAATTTGTTGTTTATGCTTTCGGTTTTGTGACGGTGAATGCGTGTGAGACGCTTATTATTATTATTACGCTTACGCAGTTGGCTTTTCTTTTCTCCAGAATCGTTCATGTGTTATTGATGTTCAGTTTTTAATTATGTAGGAATGCAGAAAATATTAGTTATTCAGCAAAACAAGAGCAACAATTAGGAAACAATCGAGAAAACTTCCATTTTAGGAAAAGCCTTATGATTTTTACTTGCGTAAAATATTAAGCGTTCCCAAATTTAAGAAAAGTTAAGAAGTTTAGAAGCATTAAATATAGCTTTCATTGGATTGCATCACTGAAACTTTTTTTACTTGTAATTAAATTTGTTTGTTTAATGAATGCTTCTTTTGGTGTCAATCTCTATTTTAACCTACAAAAATATACATAAACATTTTTCTTTCGACTACTTTGCTATTTCACTGACAGAAATCAATTTCAATGTGCTACTGATTTTTTTTACGAAATGGGTTCACTCAAAAGTGCATTATTCTTCTGTTCTCAGTTACCAATTTGACTTTTAATGTTCAACTCTAATCTCAAATGCATGCAATAATATCGACTTGGAAGGATAAGGATGACAATTATATCATAATATTGATTTGTTCGAATAATGAATTCAAATTATAGCTTTAATAAAAATAACAAAAGTGCCTTTGAACCTTTCTAATGACTTTTACTTTTTAATATACTAACGAGTGATTTCGTCAAAACATGTAGAAAACATTTTATTGGTACTTAACCGTAAATTTTGCCCTTTAAAGCTTTAATCCGGTAACATAAAACACAAACTTATCAGTGGCACAGGCATTTAGGCAGTACAGAATTAGTTTCAATTGCGCTTTTTGTGTTTTGTTTTTAACTATATATGAAAATATTTAGAAGGCATTTGAAATACATAATGTATAACTGGAATACAATTAAGATAAAAATGATTTTAAGGTCTCTAGCAAAACAACATTAATGTAGCACGACCCATTATGTGGCGACTTCCAGATATTGGAATTCGTTACAATTTTTGTCCGGTAGACGGAGCAAAAAGCTGATTCTGCCATGTTTTCGTGGTGAATCACTTGAACTTCATGGTGAATCTCTTCAAGTGTGGAATACATTGACAAAATGTGAGAGTATGCGTAGTTTTCCAGGTATATCCATGGCAACAGCTTGTAGGCCCCTCGGCTTTCCAGTCTAGTTGAATATCTAATTCATTAAGTAATTTGTGATATGGGGCAAAACGAAATGTTACTTAAAAACTTCACCCCGCGTTTGACCGTAAATATCGCAGACGCATCTTCAACGCAAAAGTAGATCTACTTTCTACTTTTGCGTGCGTTGAACAAGCTCATGCAAATTCATTGTGTGAGTATAGCTCTCTTGTCGTCAGTAGGCTGTCATCAGAAGGCACGACCATCTTGGATATATTTGTGATGGAATTAACAGAAATAATTTAATTTTTAAAAAGCATATTTTCTGCTCTTTCTTTTGCAAATATCTTTTAAAAAATGTTTTAACAGAAATTAAATGTGTTCGAGCTGATACTTTCTAATTTCCAACCACAAAACGAAAAGCAGCAAATTTCGTTCTGCAAATTTGTTAGGTGCGTACTTTGACGTAAAGTATCGTAAAGTTTTGGCAAAGCACATTAACGTATGCACGCAGCAACGCAGCATTGCGATTCTTGCTTAAAGACTGAGCTTCATTCGATTTTGACCCATCGGTGAGTATAAGATTCCAGTAATAGAAAATTCCAAATAATTTATAATTTAAATGCGATAAATGTGTTTTGCATAGGAAAAAACGAAAGCATGTTGAATGTGAAACAAAACACAATGGTATAAGATATTTTTTGCAAAAAGTAAAATGTGAATTTTTTTTATTGTGGTTTTTAATTTTAACACTTGGTTCTATTATAAGCAAACTAAAATACATTTTATAAAAATTCGCCTTTGTATTTAAAAAAATGTTAATATTTACTTTTTTTAAAAGGTTGTACGCAATCGCCACATCGAAGAGTCTAGAGATCAAATAAAGACCAGAAAGTTTTATGAAATGTCCAAGCAACTGGCTGCTGGCCTTAGAACCGGAACGCAGGATATTCGAAATAGCGAAGGAAACCTAATCTAGTCCGAAGCACTTGCAGCAGCTGCCTAGTTATGGGCGTCATGTAGAAAGATTGTCAGAGCTACAAGACGGTGAAGAAATTGTACCAGACGAGAACGAAAGCCCAGTCGACCAAAGAGAAGTTCAACCAAGTATTGAAGAAGTTGGTTTATCTATAAGAAAGTTTAAGTACATCAAGGCCGCCAGCTTAGCCGCGGAGCTCTTTAAATACGGAGGTGATGTTTTGTCAGGGTGCATACACCAAATTATTAGCCAAGTCTGGGCGACAGAAAGAATGCCGGATGACTGGAAAATAAGTTCCATCTTACTAAGCCTTTCTGCATTGAGGAGAGATTCGAAGTGCTCTTTGAGTTAGTCTGCTTCCTCCTGAAGGCCTGAAGCAATCGTATTTGTTTTTCCGTTAATACGTTTAGCGGTTTTCTACAAATTTTCTGTTGTTCTCGATCCATTCAATGTCGCATTGAATGTTCAAATGTTCAAATGTAGAACATTCAAACATTCAGAACGTTCAAATATTTTTTTGAGAGGCAAAGGCTTTTGAAGTTTTTATTGGCTGGTGCGTAAAGAACTTTGAATGCATTGCTTCCGTTCCTCCTGAATAGCTTGAGGAAGACAAATGACGTGTCCTTGGCTTGCACACATTCTTTATCAGATCGCTTTTGACTTCTCGGTTTACAATTGAAAGTGGAAAGCGGGTTTACGGAAGCTGCTCTCCATACTGCCACTGCAATATCCTCATTACGCACTGGTTTGTCGTGTTCCCTCAAGGATGTGAGCCCTTCACTAAGCTCTATATGGAATGAACTGGGGTGTTCTTAACCCCAGCACAGTTGCTATAGCATGGGCTGAAGGTTTTAGACCGGTGACTACTGAGGTCTAAAACCTTCAGCCCAATGAATCCGTTACGTCCGCGTCACGCTGAAGTATACAAGTGACAACTCAGTATGAAATACACATGTTGTTATGGGAAACAACTTACGTCACGCACTTCTTCTATGGGCTTCTGTAAAAAAAATCGGTAGCAACCTAGTATCATTTAATTTTTTCTGTCTTGTCGAAGTATGCAATTGACAGCTCAATTAATTACACATTCTCATCCAAAGAGGCACACAAAAAAACCGCGTAACGTCTGTCATTTTCTATAAGAACGAGTGTATTTCACTGAGCTATCATTTGTATACTTCGACTTTGACGGATACAACGGATTCATTGGGCTAGATGCTTCGATGCCGAATTTCGAAAGAGGATCAGACCTGGTGATCCGTGCCGAATAAATGCCGAATTTCGATACAGTAGCAATCTTGATTTAAGGCACCAAGTTGAGTGAAATTTAATTATACTAGTAGTTCTTTTCACGGTCTCTCCGATTGAGTCTGTAAAAACCCTGCTCTTGGAACCCTTGTGTGTTAAGAATGCAACACGCACAGTAAACGTAATGGTTGAAAAGTTTGACCTGGTTCACCTCGAGCTGTTGCGCTTCTCTATTTATTTTATGAGAATGAGTTAAGCCTTCAGCCCAATGAATTCGTTGCGTCCGCCACGTTGAAGTGCACAACTGGCAACTGAGTTAAATATACACGTTCTTATGGGAAGCGGTCCATAGAAGAACTTCGTAACGTTTGTCGCTTCCCATAAGAACGTGTGTATTTCACTGAGTTGTCAATTGTGTACTTCGACGTAACGGATGCAACGGATTCATTGGGCTGAAGGCTTCATACCAGCTGGCAAAGTTGAGTGTCCGTTCCGTGAACGCTGCCAGCCCTGAAAAACTACTGGCTGTGAATACTGTGTTAACTCCAGTGTAACTGATGATTAATTTTATCCCGCAGTTAGAGCTGCCCTAGAAATGGTCCCTTATAGGCCTCTTCGTCCTAGAGTTGTTGTCTGGGACCGGGTGAGCTAGGATCCTCTTTTGTCCGTGGTCCTTTTGCTAATCTCCCTTCAATGCACTGTTTCAATTTGGAGAAAGTTCAACGATTTAATAACAAAAAACGGCGCCGTAGGCCCAGTCATTTACTTTTTTGCTTTTTTTTATTGTTTCCAATGGTTTTACAAGCTTAGCAATATTATCTAATAAGCACATATGTATATTTAAGGTAAACAGTTACGAAGATAATGTTAATGCCCTCTGTATTACTCCCATTCTGTTAAGCAACAGAAAAAAAAACGTTCATCTATTGAAACGGAACCAAGTTTAAAATTAATACTTAATACAAGTTTATCGATCCTTACATATGGTTGCGAACTCTTCAGGATCCAGACTTATCCTTTTTGAGTGATAATGAATGTATAATATCCTTAATTGCGGCCCCAATTCCTTTACTCGGTGCACTGCAATCGAAACTGAAAGAATTGTCGGGATGTGCATCTAAGCATTTCTGATATCGAAGCTATAAAGAAAGTTTTAAAAAAAATAATTATCAGTGAGGGCAAAAAATGATTTAACATGAAGGACATACCTTGCAAGCAGCTTCAACGGTCTTACAAAGGGCACCACTCGACGGCTCACAATGAAATACATGCGCAACAAATTTATTTCTTGCTGTATGGACAATGAAGGCGCATTTCTTAACATTTTTCCCAATACCCAGAAAGCTCAAGTATCTAACTCGGCATTCAGTTATAAGTTTGTTATAGTCCTGAAATTAAAAAAGTGTTATATTACAGAGATTGCATCGGAAATAGGCATTTTCTCGATGAGCGAGGAACTGTAGAAAATAGGGGTAAGGAAAAAGGCTTTTCCTAAATTGGGGATTGGTAAGTTTCCTGTTTTCCCTGAGACGTGATTTTGCATTTGCAGGAAACTTTAAAAATATATTATAGCAAAAAAAAAAAATAGTCCTTACCTTTGAGCTGCGAACACTTATCATACTTGGAGCAATGGCCACGCTAACATTCTCCCAATCTTCGGCTCTGGTCTGTGCTATAACACTGTTAATTGCCTCGTTTATAATTTCCATGCCTGTAGGCTGTGTGACTTCCTTCCAGCCCATATACAAGGCTTTTAATATTTTTTTAGGTTCTTCCATCGGTGTTGGAAACGATTGAGCTATAAAATATTTTTAAAATTAAAGCTTAAAATCTACTTTATATAGCATCTATTACATACAATGTCTAAAAACACGAGTTTCGGTTTGTAGATTTGTGGGACGATTTATTTCTTGATTATTTTTAAAATTATTTGCTCCCATGTTTGTATCCAATTGAAGGGAACGCTCGATCATAATTTGCTTGCAAATGTCTCTGTTGAAAATAAATAATAAAAATACATTAAACGACATAAAATTTAAAATTATAATTTTTGTATTTGTATTTTGTATTTTAAATTACCGAAGTGTATTTGCAATGGTTCTTGCTGCTGTATCGCAACGGAATACGTGACACATATGGATTCTAGTTAACCTGTCCCGGGATACATACGCAAAGTCCCTAAAATTAAAAAAAAATTTTAAATAATTAATTGTTTATTTATTGTTATGCAAAATCAAAGAAAAAAAATACTTCATTAAGTGAACTCATGTTTTACGAACCTTTCTCTGATGTCCGAAAAAAGCAGCGTGAAAATTATTTACGATTAGAGAAAGTTGATCAAGAGACAATCTTGAATTGTAAAATACCTGCCATTGTCACGACCAACACCCCAAACACGTATCGTGTGAATCGGTTGTGAGTTAAGTACTGTCAAAGTTTCCGTTTCGATAAGCTTGAGTGATCCATCTTCTAAGTCCATGTACATATTTTTACCCTTTAAAGAAATTTTAATTTAATTTTAAGCACCATTCCACCTTAGGGGGAACTTCTTAAAACTTCTCTCCCATAACCCTAAACCAGTGTATTCATTTGAAGCAAAAAATAAAAATAAATAAATAAATAGAGTGGCGCAATAGCTTGAGGTGAACCAGGGCCAACTTCTCAACAATGTATGCTGTGTGTGTTGATGTCTTCACATACAAGGGAACCTAAAATTTTTTGCTGAATCCCACGGCACTTTGAAAATTTTTTCAATACAATTGGTACTCTCGGAGGGCTTGTCAGACCCTCGCGGAGGTGGGCACCGTGAAAAAGGACGTGTTTTTTTTCAAGCAAAAACGACTGGTTAAATCAGGGGTGGAATCCTCTAAAGTGATGGCTGATGGTCACCATGTTGATTATCAAAATTGACCATCACCCAGTTCTTGCTCTCTGTAAAGTGATCACCAAGAAATTTTTAAAACTTGGCAGCACATACATTTTCATCTGTCAGTTGATGTCATTTCAATACAGCGCTTCACAAATAAATCTAATTTACTTTTGTTTACATTTTTCGGCAAGTGCAATTACATTTATTTTATTACTGCGAATGTATACGTACATACCTATTTTAAGTTATTATTTTTGTTTGAATTCTTTAATTCATTAATTCAAGGTTTCAAGCAAATAAACATCAAATCGAAAGATTTCATGGCAGCCCACCCCTAATTACCGAAAAGCTACGATTCACGACTTACGAGCTACGACTTTCATGTGTTGAAAAAACCACTCAATAATAAAACGGGAACATTTTTGCTGGTTGTAAGTCAAAATTGTCCTCCACAAAAATCGATCCCATAACGGAAAATAAAAACTTAGAATATTGCGTGAAGCAGTCCTTAGACATCGAGTTATCCACAATCGTTCTTATTGGTTTTTTGACTGAAAAACAAACTCACTGAGTTACACATATCACAGGTACACATAGGTTATCACTAAAACTGACGGAGTTCAGAAAAAAACACAAAAAGAAACCAATTATTGCAAAAACACGACTAGCTTTAATGGAAAGTGACACTAAAAAAGCTGTCAGCTGAAATTCATCACAAAATGGTGATGATCACTGTGATCATCACCTTACGGGATCCCAAAATGAAAAATGTGATGATCAACTATCAGTTTTCAACCCCAGGAGTGGAAACCGGAGGTGATCTATGAGAAGCGATGTCACAAATCACAAAAATTCTTCTGCGTAAACTGTGATCATCACAATTTTCTTGTGACAGCTGCCGATCAATCACCAGTTTTCAAACTTTCTGGTAAGTTGATGCTTTTGCCTACTCTTAGGCTGGCTTTCTGCATGTACGAATAAAAATTAGTGTTCTTACATCGAAAGCCTGAATAAAGCAACGATTCGGAACACATCACCTTACGCAGACGGATTATTTTGTTTGATCACATTGACTGTCATAAAATGTGAAAATCACAGATCACCATAGCCGATTCCACCCCTGGCCAGTTGCCGTTTTTTCGGGCGCACTTTTAGGCTTATCACAAACATGACATTTTTAGCCACGCAACGATTTGATTGCCTTTTTTTGTCCTAAGAGCTTTCATGGGAGTTCGCACACATATGCTACCCACACAAAACCAGTATGCGGCAACTTTTAAATCTGTGTTTTGCCACAGATTTTTTAGTTGCTTGTTGTCATTACTGACTTTTTAAACACATGTAGCTATGTTTTTGAATGCCATCCTTAAAACTATTTAATTTCTTTCACTTCGGCGATATGTTAGGGAGCAAACAGTTAAATATTTCATCAAGATTAGTGTGCTAGGTACTTTTGCGAATTAAAGAAGTTGCTCATGTGAGCGCTGCTTGCGTGACTATTGATGCTTTGAAAAATTTCTAGTGTGCGATAATACTTAACCCTGCATTAATGCAATTGTTCAATTGCCTTCTAAATAGCTCGGCAAAACGTTTTAAACAACTTAGGAAGTAGTGTACCTTTGCGATTGTAGCAATCTTTATTGTTTTGCAGGGCAGGCAATTCCGATCGGATTTTGTCCAGCTGATTTGTAAGCTTTTAAAGATTTGATTTTCAAAATGATTTAATCTACTATGAGACATTTTCAGTCACAGCGAAGAAATTGGCTTCCTAAATGCCTTTTTGGGGTTAAAGAACTCCAGAAAGATTTTTCTGTCTGTTTTTATTGGAACAAATCAATGTAAAGGTGGTATACTTTTATTGACCCGGATTAATCCCGGATCAACTCTGGTGAATAGTATGAACATCTTTCAATGTTTTTTTCTGTGTGAAATATAAAGTGGCTTGCGTGTTTCTGTGAAAAATGACGTCTGAAAATGAATCGCACTTTTTTTCCTGTGTTTACACCCGACCCAGGGTATATTAAGTTTGATGTATAGTTTGTAACACAGTGAAATAATCACCGTAGATCCCTAAGACCTTTTAGAGATATGAATGGAGTTTTTCAATAAATATATGTGAAATTTGACAAAAAATTATGTAACAAAAGTTGTAGATATTAGCATTTTCTAACTTTTATGTTTACATTGTATGTGCCTCCGCCCACTTTTTGTGGGCGTGGCATTAAGAAAAGTGATTTTTTTAGTTAAAAAGGCGGAGTTTAAGGCCGAAATGTATGCAACCACCTAGTATAAAGCATTCAATAGTTATATTCTTATATCCCGCCCACTTTTTGGAGGCGTGGCAGTTTTTTTTGGCATGGTCGGGTATTTTGCAATCCGTCGTAGATGGACTGAAGCTTTTGCATACGCACTGTTGCAGTTTCCCACTTGTTTTCTGTATGTAGTGAGAGCTGAGAGAGTCAATAATTTCGAGAGTTGAAGATTTTGATTTCCATCTTAGCTGACGGAATTAACTCTGCACAGAAAAACTGTCCACTGAGCTAACTCTAGATTCGTTTTATTCGGGATAAACAGATCTTGGTTTAAGCTAGGCTTAACTCAGTATACCGAAAAACCAGCCCTCATAATTTGAACCTTTGACTTTTATTGGTTTTTTGAACACACCAAACATAGGGTGCGTTTCTTTATACGTTCCACTATTCCGGCCGAAATATCTACGGTTTTTTATTTATTCGGAATATTCCGAATTTCGTTTCTTTTGTCGTTTAGAGTATTCGAATTAGAACGTTCGAAATACTCCAACTTCGTATTTTACATTTTTCATTCCTTCTACGGAACGAATAAAGAAACGCACCCATGTCTGGTCATAAAATCGTAAGTTTAGGCTCTGTATCATTTAAAATTAAAAAAAAAAAACTTTGTGTAACTTACATCACCCCATCGTCCAACTACGTCCAAGAGATCATTGCGTCCTAACGACAAATCGATAATACATTTATTCACCGCCTTCGACGATCGCTCCGGAACAAGATCTTCTTCAGCTATTTTAACCCATCCAAGGGATCTTACTGTAAACCTTACTAATTTACTCGATTCAGGCTTGAGCGGATAACTTCTACGCCTGAAAATTTAAACACCATATTCACACATTTAGTACAAACTACACTTTAAAAAAAACTCTCTGCTTACATATAATCTCGAGTTTGTTTACCCTGTTCTTGGTGAAGTGCCGGTATTGTCCTGCTTCTTGTCATAGAATAAGTTTCGAACTCCTTAAAGATTGTATAAAAATAAAATCTCAGCACTGAAGCCGGTAAGCAATCATACTCACTCTCAATTCCATTCGGGATCCATATGAAGGAGTGACAGGTATATTATTGGTGCCTCTAATCGTTGGGGTGGGAGTGTAGTCATACATCGGAGTTTCACACTCCTTCTCATCGCTAAAATACTTGTACTTGGGTACAATCGGAGGTTCTCTTTGAATTGTTCCTGACTTGATATGCCAGTAATAAGGTCCATCATTATCTTTGAAAATCATTAAAAAAGTTTAATTCAAAAAAATCACTTCAGTCAAAATTATGCTGATTTTCCAACCTTCGTGTTTTTCCCATCCATTTGGTAAGTCTTTGTTTTTATCTTTTTCTTCGATACCCTCTAGACTTGTGCAATTTGTCTCTTTTTCATTATCGTTAACGCGTTCTTTTTCGGTTAAAAAATCGTTAATATTTTTGAAATTCCGATTCTCAACTTTCTGATTCTTCAGTGCATATAACAAATCGGAGTTTAAGCTCCCAGATATATACTTCATTGTCGCATTGTCGAATGCTTCGCTTTTTGCACTGTTATTGAGTTCGTCGGAACGATTTGACGGTATCTTCAGCTGTAAGGACGTTAAATGGTTGAAATGATGTTGCTTCTCCGATGACCTGGAATGTAAAATAATTTTGAATTGAGCTTCAACTCAACCGAATTTTTATCCTTTTGATAAATCATACATAAAGTGCTCCTTTAGATTTACTCCCATCGTTCCAAAATCAATTTTGGCGTAATCTTTGCGATTACTACCCAAATCTGACCTCGGTGATTTTACATGAACGTGCGGCTGTATTTCGCTTAATGTTTCGCCATATATGTCTAAGCCTCGATCCATTTTTTACTACTCATGCGTAAATTTGGTATTTCATAGCTCAAATCAAATGTCTGGAAATGCAAAGTAAAAAGGTTGAACATAGGATTAGAAAAAAATAGGCCAGAACGCTGAAATCTCTCTGAAACTATGAAACCTTTTTGGGAACCTTTTAGGGTAATTTTGGTGGGGGCAAAGACCCCATTTATTAGAATCAACTTAAATTCTAAATTAAGAATTAATGCTAAAAAACTAGGAGGAAGCGTACAGGAGAATGAGTTTTAGGCTGTGAGTGCTGCAGTTAAAATCGAAGAAGGTGTATGGATTGAGTTAACCTTCCACAGCATACAGCAGATAGGTTCGTAGATAGAGCCATATGATGTATTGTGGGTAGAAGCGTGGGCACGGTAAGTAACCAGGGTTGTAGTGTTTAAGAAAATTAGGTTGTGGATACATGTGCAATCGATGGAGTATGAGAGCAAACGATGAACGTAGACAATATCAGTTGGAAGGTGGTCGAGATAAGGAGGCAAGATGAGAGGGTCATTCCAAGCGAAATCTCGAAGGGAAAATGGAAGAAAGCGACGTTGAACGTTTTCAATTCTAGACACGTATTCAAGAAGGGATTCGTCAGTTTAGCCTTCAACAATTTAAAACAAAAGTGCATCAGTACCTCTCCTCTTTCTCCTCTCATCCCTTCCACTCGCGTTGTGCTAACACATTATAAGGGTATCCATAAACCCTTGAACAGGAGTTTATTACAAAAAAAGGGACGAACGAAGGTAATGCTAAGGGATTTAGTTGCGCAGGTATCAGAGAATTCCTTGGAAATGTATGACAAAGCCAAGTGATAAGTTGGCTTTCAAAATTGGTTCAGAAGTTAAATTCTCAGTTGAGCAGAATTCCAAAGATACGATAAAATTTATAGACTTAGCTGACCATGGAGTATGTAAGGCCGGAAAGGGGATGATTGTTTTCAACGAGAAAAGGTACCAGAAATGCACCTTTTTGGGTACCAGGCCATAGTGACTTCATCGGAAATGAAAAGGCTGACGAGCCGGCGAAACATGGCTCACATCTATGTATCACTACAGCGGACAAAAGGGCTAACCCTCCGCTCTCTTTTGAAACAGGTAAAATATCTACAACTATTTAAAATATAACCCAAAATAGGTGGAATAATCTGCAGAGTTGCTGCCATACAAAGGCGTTATGGCCATTGATAGACAGCAACAAGTCAAAAAAGCTTATAGCACTAAAAAGGCCATAGCCACAAGAGTGATAAGAGGCCATAACCTGTTGGGAAAGCGCGCAGCAAAATTAAGAATCATAAACACCAGCTACATTTGCAGGGGCCGTCATGATCCCGAAGCGGAATAAGATGTGAAACACCTCCTTTGCCAATGTCCAAGTGGCAGCAGGCAACGTTTTAAACTTCTAAGACAATTCTTCTTTGAGGAGCTGGACGAACTTGAAAAAATACCGGTGGCAAATATCGTGAAGTTCAGCAGGGACTCCGGCTGGGCCAATTTTCTTTTCGAAGCTCAGGATATTTCAACTAACTAAGTATATATATATAAGATTTTTTTTTTATTCCTTACAGGTTGTCCCCAAAGGGTGACGTTAAGGGCCCTCGTGCGCCTATGCCTATGCGAGCTGGTGGCTTTGACGGCTAGCAACCCTACTTAACCTAACCTAACCTACGAGAAAAGGTAATGCATTGGCGCTTGGAAATATAGAGCTCCAAGTAATTTTTGGAGCACCAGTATAAAAAACTGTCAATGTCTTATTGAAGAAGACAATAGTCATGACGTGAGAAGGATGGATTTGAACATTTTGGTATCGTTTCCATAGATAGAGATAGAGAGAGGAGTGTTTTATAACTCTTTCAACATTGTTAATGATCAAACGAATGCCTTGTGGAAACCCAGAAGAGGCCAAGAAATGATCAGATAGAACGGACCTAAAACAGATATTGTAGAAACGGTCTTTCAGATATGAAAAATCTCATTTTAGAAATTTGGTTTAGAAACCGTGGGCAGACAATCTAAAACGGATCAGTTTATGAGAAGTTTTATCAAATGCTTTACTAAAGTCGTTGGCAATAACGTCAATTTCTTTACCGGTCTCTAAAGCTGAGAAAGTGAAATACAAAAACTCGACGAGGTGAGTCGTGTTGGAACTACCTTTCAGAAAGCCATGCTGCTTAGGGGAGATAAGAGACTTGCACTGAAAACCTAACGCACCTAACGCATCGTATAAAATAGCTTCAAAGATCTTTGGTATGTGGGAAATCGGACTGTAATGTTTTTACCTGGGGTTCGTTGAATTAACCTGAATTTCATTTTTATAATTACACTATGAAGCTTTGTATTTACCAAACGAAACCTGTTTTAATAAAAAATCACACTTAATTCAACTTAACTGCTTAGAACTCAACACTTTATTTCAATTCAATCACTTTTTACGTGAACGTAAGCGTTTCAAATATAACTGTCCCGTACGAACCTGTCATCCGTGCATTTACTAAGCACCTTCTAGCACTTTCTTTATTTCCGCTTTGGTAATTTTTC
Source organism: Neoascia interrupta (assembly GCA_947623515.1). NCBI lineage: Eukaryota > Metazoa > Arthropoda > Insecta > Diptera > Syrphidae > Neoascia > Neoascia interrupta. The sequence continues at coordinate 179,421,916 of OX392462.1, forward strand.
ACTGGTACCTTTTCATTGGAGGGGAATTTATATATCGAAATTCGAAATTCGAACTTCGAACGGCAGTTTGCTTGATTCGAGCTGGTGCATTCAGTGACTTCTGCATGTCTCTTTACGTCTCGTCGCCACATCATATAGTACGATAATTTGTCACTTCGGTTTTGAGCCCTTTTTTGAATCGTATTGATGTAAGAGGTTTTCGAAATAGAACGGACTAGGCGGACCAGGCAAAAATTCATCATTAGGAGATAACAAGGCCACCATACTCGAAGCTACCCGTGTGTGACGCCTGGATGCTTCACTTCAACAGGTAAAAATGTTGACTTAATTCCAAACTGTAGGTATACTTGAGCTTATATCGGAAAATAGCGAGCAAACTCATTATTAATGAACGAAAACGTAAAACAAATGTTCAAAAGCCAGATTGAGTTAACATTTTTGGCTTTTATCTTTTTTTATAAATTGTTTTTACGAGTACGAAGTACGAAGATCCGAGAAAACCTCCATGTAAGGAACCTATCTCCAGCAAAATAAAGCACGACCGGCTCAGTTGGTATTTGCCATGTTTAAAGGAGCGATCCTGAGACCCCTTACTCTTATCAAAAAGCAATGTCAATCAACATTCCAACGCAACCGCGAAAGAAAGGAAAGCCTAAACATTATTGCAACGACAACAGCCATTATTTGGCCTCAAAGACGAAGAGATCCAATACCGGTGGCCTGCCGGTATATTCTGAGGTAAAATCGGTTTCACCCCACAAGCGGACCATTAAAATGCAGTAGAGTGGGAGGTTTACGATCCATCACTTCAGATCATAACCTCGCGCCTAAAAGAAAAAGAAGAAAGTTCTAGTGTCCAACTTTGTTACGCCCTTTTTCGGTAGCTCAATATTTGATTTCAGGAAATTTCAATAGACTTTCTGTATTAGCCCCTAAAATGTATGGCTTTCCTCTGGAAAAATGTGTACCTATTTATGGGTAATAAATGTTTCCGGGTAAATTTCGAAAAATTGTGGCCTTGCCCTAGTGACCGGCAGTGTATATGTCAGCGAACTGATTTGCGATATCTACCAATCTAGATGACAGCACACCAACCTACAGAAAAGGCACACTACTGCCTTGCGTAGTGTGATTTAGTCTGAATTCAACTCGTGGTAGGCAGACACAGGATTAAATGCTACCTAGGTGGAGTATGCACCAAACAAAAGTCTGTTGAAGAACAATAAAATGCGGTTAACCTTCTCCGCTCAAATGGAATACTGGTGGATGAGCATTAAAAGGTCCTGAAGAAATCTTCATGCAGGTTTCCCTTTATTTTTTAACGATCGACTCAGCTATTCGCACTTAATATTGTCGATAATATTGGGTCGATGACTGGAAAGCAATCCATTGAAAACAGAAGTCTTGTATATCGGGATTTTTTTTTTAATCTCCCGACTCGCCTATTGCAAACTATGGCACCTCGACCTAAAGAGATTTTTTGTACCGTCGTATTTAGGAGGTTATCACCTTTCGTTCGAATTTGATAACGCTGCTAGCAGAGCAAATCTTTATGTCTTTAATGCTAAATTTTTTTCTGAAAAACAAGTTCCGTGTAATGCAATTAAGAGTTAAGGGCTTGAGATTCACAAAGGTAGGGTGCCCTCAGCACGTTCATCCTTTTCAAAACAAAATTGGCATTATTGAGGGTCGACAATTTTTATTTTGAAAAGGTGATATCTTAACCTGTGGTTATTTGTCAGGCGTTAGGTATTATCGCCCAAAACCACAACGCCCGAATTTTAAAATGTCAAAACGCCCAAAAAAGCGACATATCGCCCAAATCTCAAGGGGTAAAGCGTCACAACGCCCAAATGTCATATCGCCCAAATTGACGATTTTTTTACAACAACAAATGGTTAAGAAATTTTTTGGGCGTTATGACATTTTAAAATTTGGGCGTTGTGGTTTAGGGCGATAAGACCATACGCCCTTTTCCGTGATAGGTCTTATCGCCCAAAACCATAACGCCCAAATTTTAAAATGTCAGAACGCCCAAATCTCATGGTGTAAAGCTTCACAACGCCCAAATAAAATGTCATATCGCCCAAATCGAAGATTTTTTTACAACAACAAATTGTTAAGAAATTTTTTGGACGTTATGACATTTTAAAATTTGGGCGTTATGGTTTTGGGCGATAAGACCGTACGCCTAAGGTATATTTGTCATTTTTGGCTAAGGGTCAAATGGCCCGTTTGACCGGAAACATCAATCAGGAAAGGGATTTTCCCACTTTCCGGACACCAAGAAATTGAGCTATTGACTTCCAAAGTATCGTGGTGAATGGCGAAAAGCTAAAGAGAGGAAGTTGTAATCGCTCTAGCCTCACCAAAGCCCAAGGGGCGGCTTGCATGGTATTAACATAGTCGCTATGGACTACGCCAACCGCAGCATTGGTAGCACTACTCCATCGCCACATCCTTAGACATTATAATGCAGCATCAAGGCGGTGGGGTGTATGTTTACTACGCAGGAGGTCTGGCCTCAAATCTTACCATCGTCACCTCAAAAAAAAGACTCGCTCTTTTTTACGGTCCCCACCTCCGCGAGGGTCTGACAAGCCCTCCGAGAGTATAATTTGTCTTGAAAAAACTTGTCAAAGTGCCGCTTGGATTCGCCAAAATTTGTAGATCCCTTCGTATGTGAAGAAATCAACACACATAGCATACATTGTTGAGAAGTTGGTCCTGGTTCACCTTGAGCTGTTGCGCCACTCTTTTTTTTACATCAAGGCGGTCAAATGGGCTGTACCGTCTAAGAAAGTCCGGACTGTGGTCCTCCAGACCTTATGGACATGCTTTTTTGGAATCTCAGTGGTGTGCCTACCCCAGTCACAAACTACCTACCATGATCATCTCCTCTATATTCCATTTCAGCAGAAAAATTCGATACCAGAATACCGAAAATGAAGTGAGTGAGATAGGAAGACAGTTGCAGAAGATGATGAAAATGAACATCGGAACAAGCGCTGTCATCGCTTGTGAAGCGCTTGTGAAGCTCTAGGATTAGGCAAATGTGGAGAAATCAAGGGCTGTAGAACTATGTAGAGAAGTAACTACGTGTAGAGGGCACCCTTATATCCTGGGAAACGAAGGAGTGGACAATTGCCTTGAAATCAATATAATGTCGGTAGGTTCAATCACACATAAAATGGAAACAGAGTCTTAGTGTAGCACTAGAAATAGCAGACCATACTGCATAATTATGCATCGTTAACGATTATTTCAGTTCGATAGTATTTGGCACTTAAAAGTATAACATGCAGGCTTCTTGGCAGTTCCTTTTTCGATGACCTGGAAGAGCTATGGAAAGTAGATTTGAAGCAGCTCCTAAGATTTTCATCCTAAACCGGATGGTTCGAAAAGAGCGGCACTTAAAGCTTCTAACAGGGGATTCTTTTTTAGGGCCACTTAGAGTCAACACTTTGAGCCAATTTTTCAGTGCGAGATCATCCGAGTTTTACTGAGATTAACCCGAGAAAGAAATTTTTCAGGAAATATTGATTCGGGATCAACTCGCCAAATTTCGCGAGAAATTATTCAGTGAATTCGATCCGAGATTTATTTCAGTTTTACTCAACGGATCTGACGACTTAGTCCCGGATCCGCACTCTGGTGAACAGTATATGAACTCCTTTAAATGTTTTTTCTGTGTGAAATGGCGGTGGCTTTGCGTGTTTCTGTGAAAAATGACATCTGAAAATAGCTTGAACTTCTTTTCCTGTGCTTTTCTATGTTAATTGAGAGCTAGGAGAGTTAATAATTTCGAGAGTTGAAGATTTTGACAACCTTCCTGACGCGAGTTAACTATGCACTGAAAAATTGTTCGCTGGGTTAATTTTGTCTCGGGATTACCTGATCTTGGTTTAAGCTACTAGGCAGAACTCAGCACTGAAAAACTGACCCTTAATAGGCTTAAGTATTCACAAAATCGATTCTGCACTGAATTCCTGAGTTTGGGACAACGCTTTACATTTTTTCTCTATGTTCTGAGGTTGGTGTATACAAAATTGGTGAAACGATGGTGTGATTTTTCGCTTTAAAACTTTTAGATTGAAGTTCTTTAAATTTTTACGATAGCGTACTTTATGTTTTAATCATGTAAAAACAACATAAAGTACGATAATTAAGCAGCCTACCTGTTTTCTCTGCATAAATTATGCACATAAAATACCAACTATATATAATGACATTAACATGATGTCGTGGAAGGGAAAAAGGTATAGCATTCATGGATTGCACAAATGCAACGAAAACAGCGTTGCGTAGAGTAATGAAATGATCCAAAACAGGGTGGCCTGCCAGTATATGAAATTCATGGAACTCACGAGTTTGTCTCACTAATTCCAGTCCTTGCTGAGGATTTGGAAAGACCACTTCTGCAGACTGCAAAACGGCGAGGACGAACCGAATACCGCTGTCAGGCAGAACGAACCGTTCAACCCGGGCGAACACGTTACCGACGAAGTATACGAACGATACCGTCCACCCGACCTGAAGGAGGTGAAAGAAGCTGTGTCTAAGCTCAAGTGCAACAAAGCAGCCGGAGCAGACGGCCTAGCTGCCGAACTTCTTAAAGAGCTGGTTAGGAGCACGCACCAGCTCATCTGCAAGATATGGTCGGTAGAAAGCATGCCCGACGAATGGAACCTCAGCATTGTTTGCCCGATCCTGAAGAAAGGAGACCCTCTGAGTTGTGCCAACTACAGAGGAATCAGTCTTCTTAACATCGCATACAAGATCTTTTCTGCTGTACTGTGTGAATGCCTGAAGCCGTTTGTCAACAATCTGATAGGCACATATCAGTGTGGCTTTAGGCCAGGAAAGTCCACCATCGATCAAATATTGACACTGTGGCAGATCTTGGAGAAAACCTAGGAATTCCAATTCATCTATAGAGATGAGCTATATAGCGCAATGTCTAGTTTTGGCATCCCTGCCAAACTCGTCAGTCTGTGCAGGATGACGATGGAAAATTCACGCTGTTCCGTCAAGGTCGGCAAAGACCTCACCGACCCCTTTGATATCAAAAAAGGATCTAGACAAGGCGACGCACTGTCATGCGACTTTTTTAACATCATACTTGAGAGAATTGTGCAGAACTCTCGCTCAAACACCAGAGGTACAAGCTTTCAAACGTCCGTTCAACTACTCACATACGCAGACGACAATGACAAAATCAGTTTAACAAAGCCTGATGTCAGTGAAGCCTTCGTGAGTAGTGGGACGGAAACGGCGAATATCGGTTTGGCAGTCAACGAGGGCAAAACCTAGTATATGCTGTCATTAAGAAAAGAAACCCAACACCAACGTCTTGGACAAAACATCACCATCGACAGCTATAACTTTGAGGTAGTTAGGGACTTTGTCTACCTGGGTTCCGCTATCAATTCAGACAATGACACCAGCGCTGAAATCAAACGAAGGATAACTCTTGCCAATCGCTGTTTTTTTGGGCTAAGAAGGAAATTGAGTAGCAAAGCATTCTCTCGAGCAACTAAAGTGTCCATGTATAAGACCCTTCCAGATTCCAGTAATTACCAATTCACTAGTTATGTCTTCTTATGCGCCATTTCTAACCAGATCCAGAGAATAGTAATGAATGTTCAGCATACGTACGGAAAAAAGTAGTGAGTTAGTTAAAATTCGGATAAAAAATTCTGTCTTCCAGTAAGTTGTCTCGCGCCTGCGAGACCCACTTTTAGCGGAGCGACAAAGTCGGTTGAGCGGCTAAGCCCTGCGAAAAAGATAGTTTAAATCCTTAAAACCCACGAGGCGGGCCATCCACACACTGTTGTCTCCAAAAGCAATTTTTTTTATACGGAGAAACTTGTCAAATCTAAACTGAGGTATTTTGTATAAAAAAACGTTAAAATTAAATTAGACCGACATATTTTAATAACATATTCGTAATCAGGACATTAAAATAACAAAGAAATTCCACTTGGACCGACAGTAAACATGTTCTACAAGTAACGCCAAATTGGCGTAGAAAACTGTGAGAATCAAAAAGTAGACACATTTCCGCTTCTTTTTAGACACAGGAACACCTGTAAGTTTCTATGGCTTTTAACTTAACGTTATGACAACTTGTCATAAATGTATAGTTTTAATGTTAAGTGGGACGCCAAATTACACAGTGCGTAAAACTGTGAGGTGAGAATCGACAAGTAGATACCCTTATGCTTCTTCTTAAATAAAGAAGTACTTATAGTTTCTGCATGAAAATAAGATTAGTTTTGTTAAGAAATAAGTTCCAAAACACGAAATTTCAAAAAATAGTTGAGTTAACATGTGAATGTACGTCCAATTCTTTGTAGTTTGAGATGTACTGTATCCGCGTCCGACTTTGATCTTTTTTTAAGGCCAAAGGAAATATACCTATTCCAGATTTCAATTAAGATTTCAAATTATTTTAGTGAAAAGTGAGACATGTTTTGTAAAAAATTAACAATAAATCAAGTTATGTGTTCTTACACAAGGAGTTAAAATCTAATCTAAGAAGATGAAGCCATGGGACAATGGTAGACAGACAACATTTCATGCTTCTGGTGTTTTTAATAGACTCGGAGTCTAATTTTTTCAAATTAATCTATTAAATTTATCGATCAGGTAAAAAACAAGACACTACAATCAAAAATCTCTTAAGGCTATCAACTTTACTTCTGATTCCACTTGTAACCATCAGAAAAAGGACTTCAAGCAGTAATCAAATGCTCTGACTCATTCTTTTCTTCCACTTACATTATGTCCGCGTCACTGTTTCTCACAGTAAATCGATGAAAGTTCTTTGTTTTAATTTTATGCGTGTATATTTCTTAGAAAGGCAATTTAATTCAGTCAATCCGATTATTATTTCATGTAAGACAACAAAAGTAGAATAAATATTAACTAAACAAATAGAAAGTTCTTCAAATAGCCGCCTTAGTCCTTGGGGTCAGGAAATCGAAATACCGACAATTTACTAAGGCTCAAACACATACAAGTGGGTGGTTTTTTCTAAAGACAAAAAATTAATTTATCACTCTTCTTTTTTTTTGCAAAAATGCACGAAAGCAAAAAAAATTGGGGTTAACACCCTCAGGCTAAGTGAGAAAAACCGAATCAATCGGTTTCTCTTACTAATTGACCCATTCAATAAGTAATTTCTCCCCATCTTTCACACAATTGTGTGTGTTTCAAGTACGCATACGACCATTTTATATGCCACATTACTTGACCTGAATCATAGTCACTCAAGATAGAAAGTTTTCCACAACACAATTTCTTTTTCACAAATCAATTGACGCCAACAACAACCTCCTTCGCTCACATACGTACAAAGCCATTATGTCCTTAATAGCATGATAATCTGCAGAACCGTTAGTTAATTTTTTTACTAAAACTTAAAAATAATATTTATGAAAAAAAAAAAAAAAAATGTTACCCCTTCCCATTTTACTGCATTGATTTTAGAATACCTTCATACCAAGTTTGTGTGATAAAATTTATATGCGTACCGAACCTACAACACTTTGAAGGAGTACAAAATATTCCGATGTACATATCCACCACACATCTCGATTAAAATAAGGGAAAACATAATTAACCTTAAGGGTGAGGGGGAATACAAGAGTTCAATTGATTAATCAATCGAAGAGAATATCGAAGTTTCAAAGGTTTTTTTTTCTTTACTCTAATTTTATTTTAACGCGTAGTAAGGCTTTGGTATAGAACACTCAATTTTAACTGGGAAACAAGGACATTTTTTGAAATCAACTTAAAGAAACCATAGTTTTCAACAGCTCCAAGCAATGAGGACTTTTGATGTTGGTTTATCAGTCTTAACACTTTTTTTAACTCACTTGTATAACAAAATAGTTTATTTGTGGAGTTTTTAATGAAATTCCATTATTTTATAAGAATGAAAAAGAATTGTGTCTTGTGCCACCGAATGAAAAGTTTCTTGTACCCATATATGTATAATATGACATCAACAAGGAAAATTTTTCCACTTATTTGTCGATTTTTTTCGTGCGCTACTAGGCGCATGCGTTGAAAAAAAATCCCAACTTTTTGTTGGAATATTTATTCCTGTTAAAGGACGTTTCTGCATTTCTGATGTTATTTGTAGGCCCTCATTTCACCATGTGTGAAAACTAAACGAAAAAAAGTCGAGGGTTTTGCGCAGGGTTACCGCTTTGCCATAATATGTTTAAGAAGGTGGTTGAAGTAACCCTACCTTAAGACTGTATTCAATATTGTATTGTATTATGTCTCTACTTTAGTGACTTTAGTAAGAAAAATTTCAAGCACACACATTTTTCAGGTTTTTTATTGTTCCGAATCGTTGCTTTATTTAGGCTTGTGATGTAAGAACATTTGTATTATTTATGCATGCAGAAAGTCAGCCTAAGTGTAGGCAAAAAAAAACCAACTTACCAGAAATTTTGAAAACTGGCGACCAGCTGATTTTGACTGTGATTGATCGTGAGCTGTTGCAAGAAAATTGTGATGACCAATTTTTGTGATTTGTGACATCACTTATCACAGATCACCTTAGCCGATTCCGTCCCAGGTTTATTTACATGGGATCATCGGCAATTCTGCTCGACCCTTAGCGGTCCCCGGTCAGTTGGCAAAACAAAATTTTCTAATGCTTGCGATCACTTGGTCTCTGAAATAGAGGATCGTCCTGTTTATATTCTCAAATTGATGGGTCACTCTCACTGTAGAGCTGTGTCAATCGTGATTGATTCGATCCTTTGGACCCGTTCCTCTAAAAGTATTGGTGATTGCGATCCCGGTTGGGCAAATCAATCGTTCCTAATATCAATCCTCTTTCCCGTCCAAATGAACGAAACGAATGAAAAAGTAAAAACAATCCTTTTTTCTTTCAAATGAACGAAACGAATGAAATCGGTACAAACCAATACTTTTCTCTCTCCATTATTTTTGGTTAAATGAGAGAAACGAAAGAGAAAAAATCAATTCAACCATTCACAATATTAACACGTTCCATTTCTATATCGATGACCGTAGCGAAACTGCGAGATTTCGAAAAATGTGTATTTGCCGCGCACACGCTGGCTGCTGTTAAGTCATTCCGGATTGAACGGAGGAACGGTGATTGACTTTGGATCGATGACTGAAAGATGAACAAAATCGGCATGAACGATGATGGTTGAAAAAGGAACGAATGAATGATTGACTGAAAAGATCGGATCCTTTTTCAAATCAATCCTGGATCGATTCGATCCGGGAAAATGAACGATTGACACAGCTCTATCTCACTGGGACCCAAAGAATTTTAGCTCTCTGAGCTGTAGACATTGTCCATCTGCTCGATGTGGGCTTTTCAGTCGCCAAGTTTCTACCTTCTGCATTGACTGTGTTCATGTCCTAACTGTTCTTAGAGTTCGCGAACTTCATTTCTATTACATACAAAGCGAAAAATATCTAACGAGAAATACTCGAGCATACTACACTGACTTATGCCAAGATAGTGAAAGAAGCAACTCTAGATCAAGAAAAATACTTGACTTAGAGAGGTTTCCAGTGCAAAATGGACTTCTGACCCACTGGTTGGGTTATAAGTTCAGAAAACAATTGTGAACTCTAAACCCACCTATGATCTTTGGTCATGAATCCACAATATTTTAAGGGAAACGGGCGATAAGTCCAGAATAATTTTTGAAGGGAACTTAATTTGAAGCAAAGCAAAGGTAAAAAAAAGAAACAGGCGGTGGTTGCAAGGGAGCGACACGCGCCTGCGCCCACCATACAAAATTTACTGTGTAGTAAAGTGTAGTGAGCCATAAGACCACAATCGATGGGTCAGTAGTCCCGATAGTCTAGATATTTTTTCTGGACCTTTGGCCCCCTTGAGTGGGTTATAAGTCCATAAACTAATTGTGAACATATAACCCACCCATGTGGGTCTTAATTCCATGATGAACTTTTGGCCCATGGACTTTTATGACCCTGCGCCGCGCCGGTCTTCTAAGCTGGAACACAGGAAAGTAGAAGCGTTTCTGCAAAGGTATTTCCAGCGCCAAAAACAAGTTCCAATAGCTTGTATTTTGAAAAAGTTAAAAAAACGAAGCTGAAAAAATTGAACGAGCCGATCGACAAAACATGCGTGCTAGGTGCATAACAATAATTGTTGTTACCCACATGGAGGGGACCTACGATATTTTTTCACCGATTCCGAAGTGCAAATTAATGCCTTCATCCCAATGAATCCGTTGCGTCCGTCACGTCGAAGTACACAACTGACAACTCAGTGAAATACACACGTTCTTATGGGAAGCGACGTACGTCCGGAAACGCGTCTATGAGCCGTTTCCCATAAGAACATGTGTACTGAACTTAGTTGTCGGTTGTGTATTTTAACGTCACGGATGCAACGCATTCATTGGGTTGCAGGCTTAAGTCTGGATGAAAGAATGCCCGATGACTGTACCATCAGTTCGGTCTTTTAAAAACAAAATTAGGTCTTGCAAGAACAAGACCAGAAGTTCGTGCAGACCATGTGACTCTTAAAGAATTTCTTCAATTCAAAAATCCTGCAGAGGAAGTAGCAAGATTTAGCAAACGATTGTAGACTTAAGACATCATCGCAAAGCAAGACTGCATTGTAACACGGTTGAGCCCAATTACAAACACGAGAAGGGCGAAGGTCCTTCTGTCCAGAATATAGTGAGCTGAAAATGCAGTAGCCTGGAGTACTGACGACTTTGCTGACTTGAAGCCAATCCTAGCATGGAAGGAATTTATGAAGAGGCCGAACACAAGAGATATCTCTGACAGAAGTCCTGTCTTAAAGGACTAAAATCTTTAGTTGAGTTGGAACTTCGACCTTGGTTTTTCAGCACATGAAGAAGGAAGTTGAGTCGAGCCGAGTAGTTGAAACTGAAACAACTTAGTTCCTCTTTTTGCAAATTGAAGCGAGATCTGCAAATATGTCAGATCAGAACGAAAAAGCATAGGAGTACCAAATAAATGGCAAATTTTGCATATTTAAAGCTAAATTTATATATATATATATATATATATATATATATATATATATATATATAGAGTGGCGCAACAGCTCGAGATGAACCAGGGCCAACTTCTCAACAATGTATGCTGGTGTGTTAATTTCTTTTACATACAAAGGGACCTACAATTTTTTGCCGAATCCGAACGGCACTTTGAGAAGTTTTTCAAGACAAATGATACTCTCGGAGGGCTTGTCAGACCCTCGCGGAGGTGGGGACCGTGAAAAAGAACAAGTCTTTTTTTTTCAGGTGACGATGGCAGGATTCGAACCCAGGCCTCCGGCGTAGTAAGCACACACACTAACCACTACGCCACGGCACCCCCCCAAAGCTAAATTTGCCTTCTTGTAATTTCAACTTCCTGCCATGGTCACCTGAAAAAAAAGACTTGTTCTTTTTCACGGTCCCCACCTCCGCGAGGGTCGGAGAAGCCCCTCGAGAGTATCATTTGTCTTGAAAAACTTCTCAAAGTGCCGTTCAGATTCGGCAAAAAATTGTAGGTCCGCTTGTATGTGAAGAAATTAACACACACATCATACATTGTTGAGAAGTTGGCCCTGGTTCACTTCGAGCTGTTGCGCCACTCTATTTTTTTTTTTTTTTTCAACTTAGTTATCAGCGAGTGTCATCGAGTCAACTCGACTCAAATCCAACTCGATCCGCGTTTATATGAGGTCAAACCTGGCTTGAAGCTCGCTTGAGCTCTGTATATAAGCGAAGCGATTATCTATAGCTTCGTTTATATGCAAAAGTTGAGGGTTTGAGTTGAGTTGAGTTTGAATTTCGACCTAGGTTTTTCAGCACATGACGAAGAGGGCTGAGTTGAGTTGAGTAGTTGAAATGACAGAAATGAAAAATTGAAACTGAAGCAATTTAGTTCCTTTTATGCATACTGAAGCTGCAACTGTACCAACACGAGAACGCATACGTATACCAAAGAAATGGCAAATTATGCATATTTAAAGCTAAATGCATTGATTGTAATTTCAGCCTAGGTATATCAGAAATATTTGGACTCAACCCCACAGAGCGAGTGCGATGGAGTCGACTCGACTCAACTCCAACTCGATGCGCGTTTATATAAGGTCGAAGGCTTGGCTTGAAGCTGGCTTGAACTCTGCATATAAACGAAGCCAATGATGGATGTTAATGTAAGTACTGCTGGTTGATGTTGATCAAGTTGGTCTATTCTATAAAATCGAATTTTTAAATTAAAATCACTTCAAAATATTTTACATTTTGTTTTTCTTTTTTTAGGTTATTTCGTTTCGTAGATTAGAAAAATCATTGGCAGTTATTTATGAATAATTTAATTATTTTTAGATCTTAGTTGCCTGGGAACCAAAAAAAAACCCACGTTTTTAAGGAAATGCGCAGAGAACATGACGACAGGACATTGAATATTCACACAAAGGGACGCCATTGAGAAAAATCAAAAATGAAAGCATTCGTCAAGTTTATCTTTGCGATTAACTTTTAATCTTCCTACTACAGATAATCTCTGTCTTATGTGTGGTCTAAGCATCCTGGGTGCGTTTCTTTATTTATTCCGTAGAAGGAATGGAAAGTGTGGTATACGAGGTTGGAATATTCCGATCGTACTAACTCGGGAAAGAATTTATTCCGAATATTCTGAACGAATTAGGAAACGCAAAACGGTTGATCGGGATATTCCGAATAAATAAAAAACTGCAGATATTTCGGCCTGAATAGTTGAAACGAATAAAGTAACGCACCCCTATTAGCTAACGATTAATACTACATTTACACCGACCCCTTAATTCTGAATTTAGTGAAAAAAATTCGAAATCTAATTTTGCCGTTTATACTGGAGTTTCAGCGTTTCAAATGACAATGGAGGTTAAAATCTGAATATTCAAGTACTCCATACAGCTAATATTGTTGCTAATACTTGCTTATTTTTTGTTTTGAAATACGTCCCAGAGCATTTTTATCGATTTATGTCAAATTACAAATGTTTTGTTTGAGTATTTTCTGTCAACTGCCTTGAATTCTCTTAAAAATAAGACATTCAAAAGTTTGAGAGGTTTGTTCAATTCGAAAAACTTTCATTTCGCCCAAGCGAAATTCAGCATTTAATTGTAACCGTAGAACCACAGTGATGTAGCTGTGGCGGTAGTAAGAGCTGTCAAAAGTTAAAACACATGTATTCAGTGTATTGCGCACACAATGTGTGTCTGTGGCGGTAGCGCGTAGCTGTGGCGGTAGTAAGAGTTGGCCAACTTTTAACTTTCGTAGCGCTACACGGTTGACAGCGCTACACGGTGGATAGGATAGTTCAGTACAAGTTAAGTAAACAATGGAGGAAAAAGGACGTCGAAAAGTTTATTGAGATGGTTAAATCTAAAGAAATTTTATGGAATTTGTGTCATCCGTTGTACAAAAATATTAAATCTAGTTCAAATTAACTTAGAGTATCGGCCATTGTTTATAAACGGGGTTTTTGTTCGACATAGCCGCGCTACACCATTGTGTTCAATTTTTTTCCGTACTACGCCACATGGCTCCGCGGCTGTACTACGTACTACTGCTACATACCACCGCTACGGGCATTGTGGTCCCACGGTAATTCAACATTAATAATACCAGAAAAATATATGGCGAAACGCTGAACATTTAGGGTGAAATGTTGAATTTAGCTTAAATGCTGAAATTAGGCTCGGTGTAAATGTACTATAAGGCTAGTCTGTTTATACATATTTCAAGAGACGAAAATGGATTTTGGCAGACAGTCCTAAACCTTCTATCATAACTGTTCAGTGGAGGCATAAAAACTTGGTGCCTCATTGGAAATTGGAAACTGGAAGTGATGTGAAACATCTTTATTTGTCTTAATCTTTAGTAATAATAAACTTGTCAAACAAAGTAGTATTTCGCCGGTTTTGCTGTGCTCTAATAATTTGATTCAATTCATTGCCACAGTTTTCTAAAATACATAAGTTTTCTCGATATTTTAATATTAAACGTCCTATTGCAGCATGAAGTAAGGGTCAAGCTGATGCTTCGCTGTTGTAACTCAAAAATAAAAAAAAAACTATTCCGTATCCTTGTTTACAGGTTAAGTGTTGACGGGCTTGAGGTTTATTTTCCTTACGAATACATCTATCCAGAGCAATATGCTTACATGGTCGAACTTAAGCGGGCGCTTGACGCCAAAGGACATTGCCTTCTTGAGATGCCCTCGGGAACGGGCAAAACCGCCACACTACTCTCGCTGATTGTGGCCTATATGGACGCACACCCAGAAAGTGTGCGCAAGCTAATATACTGTTCACGTACTGTGCCCGAGATAGAAAAGGTCATTGCCGAGCTGAAGAGCTTGCTGAACTACTATCAGAAGCATTCGCCAGCACCGCCAAAAATCACTGGCTTAGTTCTCAGTTCCAGAAAGAATATGTGCATCCACCCAGAAGTGAGCAAGCAGCACGAAGGCAAGTCCGTCGATGGCATGTGTTATGGACTAACAGCTAGTTACGTACGCGAGAGGGCGGAGGTAGATCCAAACACTCCTACTTGTAAGTAGATTCCAAGAGAAGGGTAAAGACAGCTCTCGATTAAAATCCCTTTTACAGGTCAATACTATGAAGGATTTAGTATCGAGGGCAAAGAGGTGACGCTGCCGGACGGTGTCTACAGCTTGGATGATCTCAAAGAATATGGAAGAGCTCGAAACTGGTGTCCATACTTCACCGCGCGATTTGCCGTAAGTAGGACACCTTTAAACCGATGCAAGTGTCTAATTGTTGTTTGTTCCAGATTGCCTATGCGAATATTGTGGTCTACAGCTACCACTATCTCCTAGATCCGAAAATCGCTGAAGTCGTCTCAAAAGAACTGACCAAAGAGTCCGTCATTGTGTTTGACGAAGCCCACAACATCGATAATGTGTGTATCGATTCGATGAGCGTGAAGATAAATCGAAGAATAGTAGAGAGGAGCATACATGCGGTCAACAACTTGCAGAAACAAGTGCAAGAGTGAGTGTAGCATGTGGGCAGTAGATAGTTCCTAATAATCTAATAAAATTTTGATTTTAGTATTCGCGATGAAGACACAAATCGCTTGAACTCAGAGTACCAGAGAATGGTGCAAGGTCTGAAGGATGAAAGCGAAAGACGGGATACTGACATGGTCTTGGCCAATCCACTTCTTCCTGCCGACGTTTTAAAAGGCAACAAAAAAGGAATGTTTTCAATTTACACTAGTTAAAAGCATTGTTACCATATTTTAGAGGTCGTTCCTGGAAACATTCGCAACGCCGACCATTTTATAAGCTTCCTGCGGCGTTTCGTTGAATACATAAAAACACGACTCCGAGTGCATAACGTCGTTGAAGAATCACCCGCCAGCTTCCTAAAAGATGTAGCCTCGAAAATCTGTGCTGACCGTAAGCCGTTGCGGTTTTGCGCCGAGAGACTAGCTAGTCTTCTGCGAACACTTGAAATCACAGATATGACAGACTATGGACCATTAGTTCTGGTCAGTAAATAGAGCTTTTTCTTGGAAAAGCACGTTATAATTGATAGTTTTCCAGATAACTCATTTCGCTACGCTGGTTTCAACCTACACTAAAGGCTTCACCATCATCATCGAGCCCTTTGACGATAAGACTCCGACAGTTGCCAATCCAATCCTTCACTTCAGCTGCTTGGATTCATCTATAGCCATGGCTCCGGTGTTTTCACGTTTCCAAAGTGTCGTCATAACATCTGGTACGCTTTCCCCAATGGATATGTACCCGAAGATCTTGGATTTCGACCCAGTTGTCCTGAGTTCCTTCACAATGACCCTGGCGCGACCGTGTTTGTTACCAATGGTGAGTTCTCAATATGGCTTCTAGAACTATCTTTTTCAATCATTTCTTTTCTAGATTGTATCAAAGGGTAACGATCAGGTGGCAATTTCATCAAAGTTTGAAACGCGCGAGGACACTGCTGTCATAAGAAACTACGGTCAGCTTCTGGTAGAGACAGCCAAAATCGTGCCCGATGGTGTAGTGTGTTTCTTCACTTCATATCTGTACTTGGAGTCGGTGGTTGCTTCGTGGTATGACCAAGGCATAGTGGACACTCTTCTTCGGTACAAGCTGCTGTTTATTGAAACTCAGGACAATGCCGAGACGAGCTATGCCCTTATGAATTATGTTAAGGTAAAATTACCCGAAAGTATGGTATGGTGGGTTTTATTTTTACCAAAATTTTCCTTCTCCTATTAGGCTTGCGACTGTGGCCGTGGAGCGGTTCTGCTCGCTGTCACACGAGGCAAGGTCTCTGAAGGAGTGGATTTCGATCACCAGTACGGACGAGCCGTACTCATGTTTGGCATTCCTTATGTGTACACCCAATCGAAGATTCTCAAAGCCCGTTTGAAATACCTCAGGGATAATTTTCAAATCAACGAAAATGACTTTCTCACATTTGATGCTATGCGACATGCTGCGCAGTGTGTGGGACGTGTGCTGCGTGGTAAAACCGATTACGGTATTATGATATTCGCCGACAAACGTTTCTCCCGCCAAGAAAAACGTAGTCGTCTTCCGAAATGGATTCAGGAATACTTGGTGGACAGCTATTGTAACTTGAGCACAGAAGAAGCTATGCATTTGGCCAGACGATGGTTGCGGCAAATGGCGCAGCCATTCACAAGAGAAGATCAACTGGGTATATCCTTGCTAACATTGGAACAACTCGAACGCATTGAAAGGCAAAAGCAAGAAAAACTGGAGAAGAGTAAAGAATAAATGCTTTTGTATAGAAAAAGAGTTTTTTACTTTTGTGTTTGTGTGTCACTTTATATCTTAACTTGGCTGGATGAATTTTTGTATTTTTTTTTCTACAGTAGAAAGCGATATGAAGAAGCGATTTGTCAGCTTTCTTCTGCGTGCTTTTCGATTGAAAATTTATAAAAAAAAGGATTTTTTGAATACCGTTACATTTTTTTTTTAATTTTCCTGTACTTTGCGCTAACTATTTTTCCCCAATACTCTGGGCACAGGTTTTTTAGTTATCGGTTATGAATGTGGGTTTTTTAAATTTTCCTTTTAAACCGCTTCAAAAAGTTTAAATAAAAAACTTAGTTTTCGAAAGTTTTCAAATTTTGTGCAATGTCTTCTCTCGCTGTATCGTTGTCCTCTCCACAGGCAGGACAGGTGGTGGTTTCGCTCAAGCCTAGCACATTCAAGTGCTTGGCGAAAGCTTGACGACCCGTAAGGACACCTACAAGAAGTCTGCACTCGATTCTCCTGAGAGATAGAAGAAAAGACGCTGACGCCTCGCAGATGTCCGGGTGTAGTCGTTTAGTTTGTCTGCAACCATCGCAGTCACGCTTACGAGCCCTGTGTTCACGAGAAACCCAAGTATCAATGGCAGACGTGACAACAGATACAGGCAGGCCTAAAGCAGGTTCGGAGCCTAGTCTGGCAAGCTCATCAGAGATCTTTTTCCCTGGATACCAGTGTGACCTGCAACCCAAACAAGATAAACTGCATTAAGCCTTCCGACTAAGTTCAACGAATACTTGATTTCGAGCACTGTCTTGGACGAGTTAAGAGGGTTGAGCAACGCATTTAGAGCGACTTGGCTGTCACTGCAAACGCATGTGCTTCTCGCCCTCCACCTGTTAGTCACAATATAGCGCATAGCCATTGGGATAGCGAAAATCTCCGCTTGGAAGACAGACGCATATTAACCTAAGGGGTAGTGGAGTATAATGTTGTCGCTTTCCACAAAGACCCCTGCACCAGACCCCTGTCCGGTCTTGGAGCCATCCGTGAAAATACGATGGCATTCTTTCCCTGGCTCAGAGTCTGGCCGAAGCCATTCCATTACCTGAGGAAAGTTGACTTATTAATTTTGTCGCAAAAGGATTTCTGGGGTTGATTCAGAGTTCATGTCCATAAGACAGGGGTCGAAGGACGATTCTCGAACAAGTTCTTCAAAATTCCAATGCGTGTGGTACCAAAAACCACCTCTCTTTAAGCGAAAGATGGTTTTCAGCGTACACCCGATGATAAATATATCAAGGGGGGGTGGATTTTCATCAGAGCATCTAGAGCAGAGCCCGGCGTACTAGGGAAGGCACCTATGCAGCCAAGACAAGCCGTTCTTTGGAGTTTGGCAAAAGAGGCAGTAACTCCGCGAAAGCCTGTTCCACCAGACAACCGATGCATATGAGAGGAGTGGTCTTGCCATGGCCGTATAGATCCAGGGGACCTTTTTCGGGTATAGGCCCCATGTCTTGCCAAAAGCCCCTCTACACTGCCAGAAAGTAGACAGTGCTTTTTCGGTTTTGGATTCAACATGCTTGGACCAAAGAAGTTTTCTATCAAGGATTACTCCCAAATATTTGACTTCACCGGATATCGGGATAGTGCCACCTTTAAGCACGAGTTGAGTCAGACCAGTGACATTCCTCCTTCTCGTAAAGAGAACAACCGTAGTCTTAAGAGGATTCACTGAAAGCCTATTCCTAGTGCACCAATCATCGATCAAGTCTAGCGATCTCTGCGCCTGAGAGGAAACAGTCCCTAGGTTTGAGCCGACAGAAAGAACGGCGGTGTAGGTTCCAGGAAGGTTGAGAGCCGATAGGAGAGAGTATACCACCATGCACCATAAAAGGGAGACAGAATGCCGAACAGCCCCTGTTTATCCCAGTTATGACGCACTTGCCACAATCTGCCTCGGTTATCAGCGTCCTGTGCATTAGCATTGCCCTAATCCATTGAACTAATGTTTCATCTACACCATGTTGTCTGGCTGAGTTGCACATGCTATCAAACGTCGCGTTATCAAAAGCATCAATATCGACGAAAACGCCCAGCACGTACTCCTTCTGGTCAAGAGTAAATTCAATCCTACCAACAAGGTTTTGAAGCACAGTTTCGCAGGATTTTCCGCGCTGATAAGCGTGTTGCATCTCAGAAAGAGGATGCAATCGAGAGTAACCTTGTGTACGCGCAGCTCAACCAGTCTCTCCAAGCTTTTCAGCAGGAAGGAAGATAGACTTATGGGTCTGAAACTTTTGGCTAGGCTATAGTCAGACTAACTAGGTTTTGGTATGAATACGACTTTAACCATGCGCCAAAGGATGGGAATGTAAGCCAAGGCGAGGCTTGCAGTTCCCATCAGCCCATTTTTTTCAGCATGGGCAACAGCTGATTTAGACTTTGTTTCAGCATAACTGGGTAGATTCCATTTGGACCAGGTAACTTGAAACTGTCAAAAATTGCAATTGCATACTTGATAGCGTCATCAGCCACCACTCTGGGTTGTGTTCGCTGGCTCTGAAGTAGCCACCGTTTCCGGTACCACTGAAGAGCACGTGGCGATCTGATTTCCCGGAAAGTGCGTCTCTAGGAGAAGACTGAAGGTCTCCGCCTTGGCCTCAGTGTAGGTACCATCAGGAAGTGAAGCAAGTATGCTTGGTCTATTCCTGTTAAGAACTTTCACAAGCCTACTAGTTTCACTTAGAGATTCGATCTCCTCACAAAAATTTTTGTAAGTCATTTTTCGACTTGCGAATATGTAAGTCTCTTAAAATCCTTTTGTTTCGATCGGTATAGATTCCAGTCTTCTACTAAATTGGATTTTAATGACCGATTTAGGAGCTTCCTGATCTCTTTACGAATGTGCTGCAGTTCGGCATTCCACCAAGGCACCGATTTTCTGCTAGGGTTTTTCGTAACCCTATTCAGATGTTGATTAGCAGTTTCCACCCCTTGTCTTGATCTAAGTTTGAGTGGAACTTGAGCAGAGTTGCCAACCTCCTCTCTAAACTGTGCCCAATTAGTTTTTTTCGGATTTATCTTCTCTTGCAAAGGTAAAACGTTACAGCGGATTTGAAATTCGATGTATCTGTGATCTGACAAGGTGCTATCTGGCGATACCCTCCAATTGGTGATAGTCTTGGAAAATTTGTTGGACAGGATAAGGTCAATTACCTGCTGTCTCCCGAAAGTAACAAATGTAGGTCGACGACCCACCACACGGTTGATGGTGATGTCAGATGATAGGATGAATTCCAAAAGACGGTCCCCCTTGCGTTACATTTACTGCTGCCCCAAACAGTATTCTTAGCATAAGCATCGCAACACAAGATGAGATCCAACCCTTTAGAAAAAAACGTTTTATATACAAACCTAATTTCATTTTAATCGGTTTCGCCGTTAAGATACCAGAATGTTTTGAAAAATTTTTTGTAAAACGTTTTGAAGCATTCAGGTTAAATCCCAGATCTGCTTAATATTCAAAAATTTCTGTTGTGTGTTATTTTGTTCAAATCATTTGGCCCTATAGCCGAGATAGTGGTGGAGACAAACTTTTTTCATGATTTGTTTTTTTCGAAAATACGTCAAAACCGCAGTCTTAAAACGGTTTAACCAAAACTTGAATTTAGCCTTTAAGATACGGTTGCTATATATGTTTGCCCAATATCAACTTCTTTAATGAAGTAATTAAAAAAGTTATGACCTTAAAAAATATTTGGACAAATCGATAAAATTTGCAATTTGAGAGCCCAATGAACGTAACTTCGCCAACCTAAACGTAACTTCTATCAGAACTTCTATCAAATTGGGATAAACAGTAAAAATAACATTGTGTGCTCTTTGGACCCAGACGAACTGAACAATTTTTTTGTGGGAAGTGACACTACACCCAATTTCTTCGATTTAAATCGTTTACCTGAGACCTGACACCAGTCAGCCGGAGCAAACAGATTTTAGTGTTGTGACCGAAAATTAAGTTCTTTTTGCACTTCTTTCATTGAAATCGAATGCCATTGGTGAGGATGGTGTACCTCTTCGTTTCATTCGTCTCATCCCTCCCCAAATCATCCGTCCTCTTACTCACGTTATAAATTTCTGTATAACAACAACTTTTCCTGCAGCCTGGAAGCACGCCAAAGTGATCCCAATAGCAAAAAAAGGCTAATGCTTTTACTCCTAACGATTATAGGCCTATTAGCATTCTGCCATGTCTGTCAAAAATTTTTGAAAAAGTGCTTGCTCAGCAAATCGTTGATTACTTAGCAGTCAAGTCCCTTCTTTATCCCTTTCAATCCGGCTTTCGCACTGGAGACAGTTGTTCCTCTGCATTTGTCAATGGCCTGGAAGACGTTCGCAGAGACTTTGATCAAGGTGTTGTTACTTTGCTTTGCATGCTCGATTTATCGAAGGCTTTTGACAAAGTAGATCATGGCATTCTTTGGTGGTAGCTTAAGCATTTGTTTGGTTTCAGCGCAGGGGCTGTAAGGCTTCTGCAGGACTTTCTGTCAAACCGATCACAAAGAGTATTAATAGGCGAGAGACTCTCTGCGAGTAAGCTACTCAAGCAGGGAGTGCCGCAAGGATCAATTTTGGGTCCAATCTTGTTCCGCATCTTTGTTAATGACCTTCCTTCTGTGTGCAAAAACTCCTCCGTCATTTTTTACGCAGATGACGCTCAGATCCGTATTTTTCTCCCTCTGAAAAAAAAAATTTAACAGCTTGTTTTACTGCTTAATGTAGATTTATCTGCGATTAACGAATGGGCTGTCAAAAATGGGCTCCTTCTTAATCCTAATAAATGTTCAGCGCTGCCTACATCAAAAATTATTTTGATTTGAACTGTATCTCAGATATTTGGCTTGCGGACTGCACACTAAAAGTTGTCGAATCTGCGACTTGCCACGGTTTTGTTTTAAACCAGAATCTGTCTTGCTACGACCATATTAATCGCGTCATAGGTTGTGTTTACGGGTTCTTGAGAAAACTCTGGCGAACCGCCAATTTTATTCCCATAGGTACTCGGCAAAAGCTCGTTCGCACGCTTATAATGCCCTTAGTGACATACTCCGAGGTCATCTACCCTAACTCCGACTCACTATCGATGCACAGGTTACAGGTGGCGTTTAACGATGCCTTCCGGTTTCTTTACAATATTCGCAGATTTGACAGAATTTCTGCTCACGCCATCTTCTTGGGACGGACTCCTAACGATTATAGGCCTATTAGCATTCTGCCATGTCTGTCAAAAATTTTTGAAAAAGTGCTTGCTCAGCAAATCGTTGATTACTTAGCAGTCAAGTCCCTTCTTTATCCCTTTCAATCCGGCTTTCGCACTGGAGACAGTTGTTCCTCTGCATTTGTCAATGGCCTGGAAGACGTTCGCAGAGACTTTGATCAAGGTGTTGTTACTTTGCTTTGCATGCTCGATTTATCGAAGGCTTTTGACAAAGTAGATCATGGCATTCTTTGGTGGTAGCTTAAGCATTTGTTTGGTTTCAGCGCAGGGGCTGTAAGGCTTCTGCAGGACTTTCTGTCAAACCGATCACAAAGAGTATTAATAGGCGAGAGACTCTCTGCGAGTAAGCTACTCAAGCAGGGAGTGCCGCAAGGATCAATTTTGGGTTCAATCTTGTTCCGCATCTTTGTTAATGACCTTCCTTCTGTGTGCAAAAACTCCTCCGTCATTTTTTACGCAGATGACGCTCAGATCCGTATTTTTCTCCCTCTGAAAAAAAAAATTTAACAGCTTGTTTTACTGCTTAATGTAGATTTATCTGCGATTAACGAATGGGCTGTCAAAAATGGGCTCCTTCTTAATCCTAATAAATGTTCAGCGCTGCCTACATCAAAAATTATTTTGATTTGAACTGTATCTCAGATATTTGGCTTGCGGACTGCACACTAAAAGTTGTCGAATCTGCGACTTGCCACGGTTTTGTTTTAAACCAGAATCTGTCTTGCTACGACCATATTAATCGCGTCATAGGTTGTGTTTACGGGTTCTTGAGAAAACTCTGGCGAACCGCCAATTTTATTCCCATAGGTACTCGGCAAAAGCTCGTTCGCACGCTTATAATGCCCTTAGTGACATACTCCGAGGTCATCTACCCTAACTCCGACTCACTATCGATGCACAGGTTACAGGTGGCGTTTAACGATGCCTTCCGGTTTCTTTACAATATTCGCAGATTTGACAGAATTTCTGCTCACGCCAATCTCTTCTTGGGACGGACTTTAACACAGCACTTAAATGCCAGAAATTGCATCTTTCTCCACAAAGTGATTACAACTAAGTCTCCTCGTTACTTGTACGATAAACTCGATTTTTGTCGTTCGTGTCGAACTAGAAATATTGATGTTCTCATTTTTGAATACCTAACCTCCTTCCGGTTATTTTTTGTTCATACGATCAGGCTATGGAACACATTGCCTGATCGTATGAACAAAAATTCTTCATTCTTTGGCTGGACCGTTTCCAAACACATGTAATTTTTTTTTATATATAAAAAGACCTATAAATTGTTGGTTCACTATTCTTTATTTTGTTGTAATGGACAAAGGAATTAAACCTACAATTTAAGGAAAAAAAAAAACTCCAGAAACGTATGCTCTTTAACTCAATAAAATGTTAGCATTATTCTTTTCTCACCTCAGCTTACCCTATTGATAGAGTTAAAGAAATATTTAAAAAAAAAAGAAGTTAAAGTAAAATTAATTTAATAAAGAAAATAATTCTTTTCAAGAATCCAAATCAAAGAAGAAAATTACATAAAATTGCTTTTTAAACTCATCTCCTAATTTCTATTAATTTACCAATTCTAAGATAGTGTGTATACGAAATACATTTTTATTATTAATTGCGTTTCTTTTTTTTTGTTATAGAAATGCTTGTACTTTGTATCAATGTTATCTATTTTCTTGCAATAATATAATATTCTGAATCGTAATAAAAAAAAAAAACAATATAGTTAATGAACCATAAGAAAAAAAATTGAACAAATAAATTAACAAAGGAAAAAAGTCGTTTTGATTTCATTCATAGTTTTTGTCGGTTTAAAAAAAGATCACAAAATTAAAACACGGGATCGTTTAAAGTTTAAACTAAACCAAAATAATTGATAATTAAGTTGCTTTGTATGTTAATGTTGAATTATTGTTTATTGTTAAAAACTAGATCTAAAATGCAGATTTTTGAAATGACAACAAAGATGTGCATTTGTGTTCTGTTTCAGTAGAGCAATTTTATTTTTTCGAGGTCCCGTCTCCAGTGGAGTGAGCGCTCATAACGGTGGTACCGCCTTGGTTTGGATATGAGTACTGTGACCAATACTGTTGGCTGCTATTTGCCGGCATTATGTTACTCTGCTGCTGCGGTTGTGACTGTGGATTTGTCTAAAACAATAGAAAAGACGAAATAAATTTATATGGTGAGGTGAAAAGTAATTCTACGACAGTTCTAGTTTATTGTCTTTTTGGTCGCAGTAGTTGCAAGAATACATCAAATTAAATTCAAATTTTATCAGGTCAATAATTGACCTCACTAATGTTTATGGATCCTGACAATGAATGCTTAGTAGACGGGATCTTCTACCGGAAACAAGGGAAAGAGGGATCCGGACTCCCCTTCAAGATATAGACCACTTTGCATGCTGTACACAGCTGGAAAACTCCTTGAGAAAATGTTAAAGCTAAGAATTACAGCGTCCGTTCAGATCTTAGGAGGTGTCTCCAACCGGCAATACGGTTTCAGGAAGAACTTCTCTACAATAGAAGCTATCAACGAAGTGGTGAAACCCGCCTACGCTGCCCGGCAAGGAAACAATCACTAACGAAAAATTGTGTTGCTTCCGGCCCTGGACGTAAGGAATGCTTTTAGCTCGGCGAGATGGGAAGACATGCTCGACGCGCTTGAAAATACTTTCATGTCCCACGATACCTACTCAGAATAATGAAAGATTAGAGACCGGGAATTACTATATGACACTAAGGAAGGAGCCGCCAGTAAAGAGGTTACCGCGCAGTACGCCAGCGGTAATCGACCCATTCTGGGAGGAGACTTATGGAATGCATCATATGATGGAATCCTTCGCATAGAGATGCCAGAAAACAATTTCCTGGTGGGATACGCGGATGAACTTGGAGTCCTGATAACAGCGAGAGACATTCAAGAGGCTCAGTGGAAGCTAAGCCAAGCAACGAATACAGGCCTAGCGACAGTAAAAACGGAAAAAGTACTACTGACCCGGAAACATATTATACCGACCACTGTGGAATTCAGAGTAGGCCAAGAAGTGATTCACAGCAAGACTGCAGTTAAATACTTAGGAGTACAACTGGACTGAAAATTTTGTTTCTGGCAGAAGTCCGCCTCTGAACGCGCCGCAAGGGCAACCTCATATCTCAGCAGACTTATGGCAAACATAGGAGGGCCAACCATGAGCAAACGTCGGCTGCTCATGTCTGTAACATATGCGATTCTCCTGTACGGTTGCGAGATATGGGCCAAGCAAGAGTAGTACAGGAAGCAAATGGCTGAAGTGCAGAGACGAGGGCCCTTAGACTCATTAGTTCATACCGAACCGTTTCTGAGCCGGCAGCCCTTGTAGTAGCAGGAGTGACCCATCGACCTATTGGCACAGGAGCAAAAGTATGTCTACGACCAAAATGTGAACATTGAACTGGAAGCAGCTACAGCAGTCCATGGACAATCAAAGCACAAGTGGCAGAAAAGGTGGAACGCTTAAACGAGAGGTCAATGGACCAGGAAACTCATTAGAGACGTTGCAGCACGGACGAAGCTCAAACATGGCCAAGTCAATTACTATGTGACACAATTCTTAACCAGCACGGGTATTTTAATCAGTACCTCCTCAAAGAATGGGAAGAAAAGACACCGCCGCTTGTCAGTACGGAGACTCCGAGGAAACGACGCCTACCATCCCTTCTTTAACACGACTTGAATTGGAGATAGGAAATCTCTCCCCAGACAGCATAGTCCAGAAAATGATTTCCAGCGCTCCCCATTGGAATGCTACGAGCGCTTTTATTGAAGAAGTGTTACGCAGCAAAAAGCGAGAGGAAGGAATTTACGCGCCTCTATAAACACAGAAAGAAGGTAAGCCTTATTCCGGCAAGAAACGCAAAACTCACACGCAGAGGTAAGCAAAAAGCCGGCCCCACAGGAGAAGAAAACGACACCACTCCGATGTAATGCAGCAGCAGTTTCAGAGCGAATCGTCAAGTGGAAAAAGGTTGGCGGTTTTATTGGGTGAAAGTCCCAGAGCATTGAAAAGATGTAACTTTCCGAGTGCGCATGAAGTGTGTTCCACCGTCTTCGAAAAAAAAATGTTTATGGATCCTATCGAGCAGGTGCAGTCGACTTAGGTACACCTGCCCAGACGTGGGAGTTATCCTTGAACTTCGAATGTAAGTCCCTTTCTCTCTGCGCTTCGCTGATATTTTAAGCAACATAAGTTTTTCCAAACAACCAGCGAATATTCTTAATTTCCCATTTTGCATCGAATGACAATGACGCATTAAATGGTGAGCCAACAGATGGTGTGGATGTTGAACGGCAATTACTGCCACCTACCTCATGCGATGTGGTTAATTTTTTTTACAGTTGTCAAGTACAATCTTTCGCAATTTCAGCCGTAGACTTTTCACGCATTCATTCACTTTTGATAATTAAGTCTTTTACGAAAAATGTATATCTTCAAAAGTAACGTTTCGGGAAAATTCTTCAAAGCAATTCTTCACATTTTCGAATATTTTCAATTGGTTTGATTGGAGTTTTTTCGGGTCAAAGGAATTTAATTGTTCTGTTTATGGATGTTTGTTGGAAAGAATCACTACAAAATGATTCGGGAAAAATCGAATTCGAACATAAAGGCCCAGACAGAATCTTAAAGCAGTTATTATAAACAGTGTTTGAGACAAAACTCACCTGATACCAATTCGCCCACTGTTGTTGTTGTCTGGGATCAGCACTATTTATGGGCCATTGTTGTTGTTGATTCCCGTAGCCTTAAGGGTTTAAAATAAATGTAAAAAAAAAAAAAAAATTGGCAAAAAAAATAAAACTTACCTTGCGACTGGTCGTATCCCCAATAATCCTGTTGCTGAACTTGTTGCTGTTGCTGCTGTCCAGCCCAATTGCCGCCTGCTTGCATTTGAACCCATTTACCTTGAGATGAACTGTTATTTTGCTAAAAAAAAAAACACCAAACCATAAGGTTCATTCCAAATCGATCCTTATTTACACCACTTACCACATTTCCGCCACGCTTATTGTACTCGTAGCCATCTTCGTTCGAAGCGTACTTCGATCGCTCAAAGCCACCGCGACTATCTTCTGTACGATTGTCGCGGTGGCCAGACCGAAAATCCCGTTGATTTCCTGAACGATAACTGCTGTCGCGGCGACTACCTCCGTCGCCATCACCGTTTCGATCGCGTCCGCGGTCTCGATAATCTCTTGACCCGCCACCACCGCTGTACGAATCATAGCGACCACCACCGCCGCCGCCTCCGCTATTTCCACCCGAACGGCCAAATCGATCATCGTATCGATTGCGGTTGTTGCTAACCCAACTTGAGCCGCCACCACCACCACCGCCGCCGCCACCACTGCTGTAGCGATTACGATTATCGTAGCTACGTCCACCACCGTAGCCTCTATCGTCACGCCATGGTTGCGATGAGCCTCGCGATGGCGGGCCCCAGCGATTACCCGAACCACCACCACCACCACCACCGCGACGATCATTGTGGTTGCCCTTCCAGCGGGGTCCTCGAAAATCATCACGGCGTCGATCTTCGTATCGTCGTCGATCATCACGCGGACGGTAGTCACGACGCTGTCGTTTGTCTCTGTTCGCATCTAGCTCCTTGTTGCCCTTTTCGTTGTAACGAGCCACCTCGGCCTTGGCCTCATCGTCCTTCAAATCAGTGAAAATGATGTTGTCGAACCAACCGAATTCAAGCGATGGAAGCGTAAAGCTGGCTGTAAGAATTCCATCGAAACGTGATTGTGATTTATTTTAATTTATCGATTCATCAGTCTGTATTATGTACAAATGTAATTGGCTTAGACGAAAGTTCTAGAAATCGAGCTGATTTGCAAAACGGCCCCATAAAGAGGCGCAAATCCACTCAGGTTATAAAGATTAAGAAAAAAAAAAGTTCCAGCATACTAATGGAAAGAATTAATCAGTAGGAGTAAAGAAAAACCTCGATTCAAGGCTCGAAATAGAGCTTTCAAGTGTACGAAAAACTTATTTAAAAGTTAAAAACAAGAAATTATATTTCTGAACCGACTGTGCTTTATGATGAAGGAAAAAAAAAACTACTATTAAAGTAGAAAGAAAAAACATAGACCGATTATTTCAAATGGGTCAATAAAT
This sequence comes from Neoascia interrupta, assembly GCA_947623515.1. Classification (NCBI taxonomy): domain Eukaryota; kingdom Metazoa; phylum Arthropoda; class Insecta; order Diptera; family Syrphidae; genus Neoascia; species Neoascia interrupta. The sequence goes on from OX392462.1 coordinate 179,450,169, forward strand.
CTAATGAAGGACTGATTTCAAAATGAGATTCGACTGATGGGTTCATCACGGACAAAACAACAAGGAGGAACAAGGAATTCGTAAGGAACGCAGATGTAGGCTGAGGTCTTGGCGGGTATGTAAACAATCAAAATTGCCGCATTATTAGCCGCAGAGCTGATGTCATTTGGCCACCTCGGAGCTGCGATTTGACACCGTTGGACTATTACTTGTGGAGCGTCGTAAAAGATAATTGCCCTTTCGGTTGGTCGTCCGGCAGCGTCCGGGAGACTTCTGGACTCTCCTGAAACTGTTTTCTTGAACTCGTTTGACAGTTCCTCTTCTGGATAGAAGAGAAATTTGCTTCTGGTTTTGAATTCAGAATCAAAACCAGAAGCACGCACACAATCATACATGTGTCAATGGCTAGTTGGATAAATGTCATTTGTCCGCTGTAGAAAAGCTTTTGCTTCACAAATACAACGCCAAACAAACTTCAAAATCAAGAAAAACGTGTTTGGCTGTTCGGAGAGAAGCCCCAATATGGGAGAAAGAAAGCCCTGATCCGGGATCACCAACCCAAAAGGCCATAAGTGTTACGCCGACAAGCCAGTGGCAATTGACGCTTTAAAGGACAATATTCGTGAAGCCATTGGTGAAATACAGCTGCACACAATCGATAATGAGCTTGAAAAATTGGACCGATCGTGTAGGCTACTGCATGGCCAGCCGAGGCAGCCATTTGAATGAAATTATTTTCCATTATTAACCGGAAGGATTGTACTTTCAAATAAAAAAAGAAATTTGAGAAAATATTCAGTAGTTTTTTTTTATAGCATTTTCAAAAAAAAAAAGTTATTTGGCGGACCCTTTACATAAGATTAGGGTTATTAAGGGAACGAAGTTAATGCTGCATACGGGCACGAATAAGCGTGTAGGACGTATAGGAGGCTAGAACAAGGTTTGATTTAAAGGTGTGTTTTAAGGGTCTCCACGGACGCCTAAAAGCTTGCTGTTAAATGATCTTTTTAAAGCTTTTGAGCTGTTGGAATCAAAACCATATGCCTCAGTCAATAATACGATGGTCTCAATCGAAATATACGATTCAAGCAATGATCCCAGGTTGAATAATAAATAAGGGTTTTAAGTTTAATGGTCGCTTTAATCTTACGCTGAGTTAAGGTCACTTTTGAAGTGAAGTTCAAAGTACTTTTAAGCTTTTTTTAACGGAGACTTTTAAAAACTGCCTCATCAGGGTCTTAAAATATTGCCAAAAAAATTACTAATCTTCTTATGATTATAAGATATTAAAAGTAAAAACGAAGTCGGCAGACCACCCCTAGTGGGCGTGGCATCGATTTAAAGAGTAAACCAATGCAATTTACTCAATATTTTTGTTCCAAATCGGAAAATTTTTACTTAACATATTATGTAGCAAATACAGGAAATACAGTAAATATTATGTAGGATTGGCCAAGCTGCAGCAATAGTAAAAGAACTGCGCCGGTCGGTCATCTGGAAAGCAGAGCTTGGACCGAGAGTAAAGATCTCAGTTTTTAGTTCAGTGTTCGTTCCAACCCTCACCTACGGTCATGAAATTTGGGTAATGGCCGAAAGAATCAGATTGCGGGTACAAGCTGACGAAATGAGATTCCTGAGGTGCGTTGCTGGCGTTAGTCTAGGCCAGGGGATAGAGTGAGAAACGTCAGTATTCGTAGGAGTCTTGCTGTTGAGCAGCTGCTTCTCCAAGTGGAACGATCAATTCTTCGATGGTTTGGACACGTTGTTCGCAAGTCCCCCGCCAGACTTCCTAGACATGTAATGTTAGCCGGGATGCAAGCGCGTCGCCCGCATGGTAGGCCAAGAAACAGGTGGTGGGATTGGGTAAGGAACATCTCCGAGACCCGTCTGGAGATCGCGCCTGTGTCTCTTGAGTTGGTGGCAGAAGATCGGGAAAGATGGAGGGACCATTTAGCCACCTTCGCTCCGCGACCCTAATAAGGATAAGCGGTCACAGAAAATGATGATATTATGTAGCAAATACTTGGTTCTATGTTTATTAAATTTTTGAGTAATATTTTCGAAGTTTTGGAATATTTTAAGTTTGCTATAGCTTTGCATAAGATCTCAAAAGATGGACTTTGCCCGTTATTTATTTCGAAGTTATACGTTATACCCTTAAGGAGATTGAGGAGGAGTCATACCTTCTTTCAACCTTTTTATAATATTTTAGATTTCAAATCCATAAAACAACTATGTACCTATTTTGAATTTTTTTCAATTCCCCCTAGATTTTTTTCAAAAGCGCGCAACTACCTGAGCTAGCATTGGATATTTTTCTAAAATTCTATGGCCACCGGTTTTTGCGTAAATTGTAAAACAACCTCCTTTTCTATTTCATTTTTTAAAAAGGCTTCGAAAAACTTAGCTTAGAAACGGCAAACAATAAAGTTTTTCTCCCGGAGAATTGGAAAAGACACCAACTTTTAATTCTAAACAATACCCGAGGAAAAGGTGGGTTGAACTGTCTCTTTGGTCACGACAAACCAGGCGCAGCATAGGTGCTCGCTTCGGAGAACATTTCAGCCACATCAAAAACAACAGACCAGAGAAATCTCCCATTGCAGCACATATCTTATCACACGATAGTTTGAGCATATCTTTCGAACAAATAAAAGTCTTAAAACGTATTAATAATGCCAAGAAACTCGATGCATATGAGAGCATCTTTATCCAAAAAAACAACAATTTAATGAACGTCGATGATGGAAATATTATTTCACCTTTGTTTGCATTTTTGTAGTTTCGATTTTTGCTTTCATTGTAACTCAATTAATTTTTTAATCTCCAGCATAGATTTCTCGCTCTTTTTTCAATGTTAAACTTGTTGTTTTGCTCTCTGTAATTTTACACTGTCAATCGATTTTGTTGTTTTTATTAAGCCTTTTGGTTATGTTTGTTCCACTATCAGTGTATTGCTGAAGATGAGTCGCAACAGACTCGAAATGCATTCGATCTAAAAACAATTAGTTTTCACATTTCGTGTTTTTTCTTTGCTATTTTATTGTGTTTTATGGTGTTGTTATGTTATAAGGTGTTTCGTTTGCTTCTTTATTGATTTCGTGATATTAGAAACGGCAATTTAAAATGTTTTTAACCCAGCTTGCATTTTTTTTGTACGCTTTATACTTCTATATTATGGAAGTCGTAGCTTGTCGTTTTTTCAACGGATTCAGTTGTATTTTCTTCACTTGACATTTCAAAAGAGATTTCAAGTGAGCCTTGTCAAAACAAACAATTTTAAGCAGTTTTTTTTAAATGTATTTATAACGTTACGTTACTTAACATTTCCTTTAGAATATTTAAAATCATTCGCTGTGGTAAAATAGTTTTCAGCGCTTGTTATTGGTATGCGCTCTTAACGAAGAAACGGAGCACAGCCAGCAACTTTAAAATTGGTGCCACTGACGTTGTGTGTAGAGTACAATTAGATTTTTACTTCTTCCAAATGTTGTGTGAATGCTTTTCTGGGCAGTCCAACAAAAAATAATAAAGCTGCAAATAATTGCTTGAGTTCGAAATCGGTTTCAAATTTTTACTTTAAAAACACACCATGCATTCGGTAGGAACCATGGAACAGTAGGAACTACTCTAACGGCTCTGCGAATATTTGCCATCCGGAACTCTTGTGTTGGTTCCTCAACGTCAATACGGCCATCAAAAAATATATCGATGAATTGATTCTCCTTTTTCGATTTTCAATTTGATTCCTAAAGTCGCGTTGTCACAAGCAACGTAAAACAGGAACAGAAACAGAATCCCATACATTAGCAACTGAAGCCTAAATTCGCTGAATGCTTTTTGCGTTGCTAATGTATGAAATTCTGTTTCTGTTCCTGTTCCTTGTGACAACGCGGCTTAAATCACCGAATCTTTCAAGCTTCCTTTGCTTTTTTTCATCTAAAATTTTGGCACTACTTGTGGCGATCAAACGGGTTGATGTCCGACTGCATCTGTGGTGGAGTCGTATTCAACGCATAAACGCAAAGCAAATACGATACGATACGAGCAAAAGTCGAGGTGCCTTTTTTTGTACACGACTTTTTTGTACACAATCCATTTTCCTATGAAATTTCAAGCAGCCATTTAGATGTTATTTCTACTTAAAAAAAATTGTATCGTTGGATTTTCTGACTATTCCGCCGTTTAAAACACACCAAATTTTGTCTTTCTATGACTTACCGTTCAGAAATTACAACGCAATTGGACTTACTGATATGAGGTCCTTTTTCCGTTTTTGGACGGACCGCTAATTAACTGAGATCGCTACGCTCATGCGAGTTGGTGCCTGCCAACTTGTTTTCTTTTTATACCCGACCGAGGGTATATTAATTTTAATGCATAGTTTGTATTGTAACACAGTGAAATAATCACCGTAGACCCCTAAGACCTTTTAGAGATATGATCGAGGCAGACAGGTAAGTCGATTAAGGCATGCCCGTCCGTCCGTATGATTTGAGCTAGGAAACTGAAACTTGCAGCGTTGCTTGGTTCTCATTTTGTACAGACAAAGTATGAAAATTGAGAAGCCACGCCCACAATTTGCTTGAATGTCAGACAACCTCAAATTTACATTTTATTTCAAAATGCCTTTTGGTCAAGATAGACAAAACATATGAACTTAAATTTTGGTGGAGAGCAATATCGACCAGAAGCCTTTAATTAGACAAAAATTGGACCGCCCACTCTATTGACCATGCCCACTTTTAACATCTGAAAAATATGAAACACACCAAAGAATTTAAAATTTGGTGTTAATGGGTAAAGAGGGTCGGGTATTTAGAAGTTTGTTACAGACGAACTCTTGCACTTACTTACTTGTTCATTTTACGTAAGTGACTTTGAACGGTTCACCTCATAGCCTCGCGCCAAAAAGGAAAAGAAGAAAGAAGAAGGAGAACCATTCACCTGGGATGCAGCAAAGCGAATTTAGAGGCCAATGAATTGGAAAAGAAGAGGCCAATTATTTTTCCCTCTGGATTGAAAGAAACGCAGCATAATTTTTTTTATAGCATAGTTCTGAGCAGATGAAACCATTAACAGCAAACTCTACAATCTAACATCATAAAGCATTTCAAAGGATTTCGAGTAGTATGCATAGAAACAGTCATCAATAATGGACAGGGCTAAATTCTTTTACAAATCTGTGATTTCGAACATAATGACAGATATCGAGAGAGAGAAAAAATATAATCAAACAACTTGTTGCTCAATTCAACAAAATATATTCCTTCAGCAACGAAAAAAAACCATAAAAAATAAAATATAACCTTAATACCTTTACCTGTAAGAACTCAAATAAAATGTCTTCATTTATATTTGTGTAGTTTGATACAATAGTTTTCAATAACCAAATCATTTTTATATAATGAATAAGATAAACAATTGATAAAATAGTGAAAATTTTAATATTCTTCTCTACACGCCGTTTTTTTTTCGATTTCATTTCTTCAATAAAATAATTACCTTTTAAATTATTAAGTGTTGATTCTCTAATTGAATTTTCATTTCCTGCCTCTGTTTTCAATTGGTTGCGCCGTTTCAATTCTTCTTCACTTGGTACACAAACAACAGCATTACGTTTGAAGTCGCCAAAACCTTTCATTTTACGCCTTTGTGCAGATGCGAATGCATTTGTCTATAAGATTTGGATGGGAGAGGCAAAATAGTAGTGTTGATTTCTTGTAGTTGTTTTTTTTTTGTTTTGTTTGTTTTTGGTTGATGTTTAAATAGGCGATCCACAATCGTGTTTACATAATAATTAATTACAGATGATTTTTTGTTTCGGATGACTTGGCATAAGGCTGCGTATCGCAGTTGCACATCCATTTTTTTTTGTAGTCAATAATATACGTATTGAATAAGCTAGAGAACTAGTTTTTGCATTTCTTTTAGAAAAAGTATTTTATACAACTGTCCATGAGTTTTATTTGTACTTTCATGACATTGTTATATAAAATGTTGCAATATCGACTTAGTAATACTTAAGACATTGGTTGATTAATACGTAAATAATATCTTTCACTAATTGCTAAAACCTAATAAAAAAAACTCACCTTTCATGTTAGAGTTAAAAAAAAAATTAAACAGTTTTTTGTGAACAACATGTTCGCATTTCATAAATTTTCTTTATAAAAATATAAATCCCACCGAAACCAAAAAAAAATATCTTAAATTAAAACTTGTAAGTATTTTTTTTGTACATGTGTATGATTTTAAATTAAATAAATCATGTAAATAGAGTCAAAAAAAAGTTCATTAGTACAGGAATGTCAGTAGTATGCGTACAAATTTTCCGGTACTTACGAACCAATGATACAAACCACAAATTCACTTTTTATGTTATTTTATATATTTATTTATACATTTACTACGGGGACTCATCAACTCACATATGTATATGAATGCAATATATATCCGACCATAGTAATTTTTATAGGACCGAATAAGAACTAAATTTATTTAGGGGAGCTAAAGCTTACAGAGCGGCGCTGCACAGAAGGACTAGAGCTGCTCGCGAGCTCTACGAGCAGAGCAGGAGAGAGGAAAACCGGCTTCTCCGAAGGAAAAAGAAAGAGAGATGTTACAACAGGAATGAGGCTAGAAAGTTTTACCAAAGGATCAAAAGGTCCTGCCAAGGGTATAAACTTCGAACTGAAGCCTGTAAGGACCATCAAGGGAACGTCGTTGTAGAATCGCAGTCGGTGCTGAGGATTTGGAAAGACCACTTCTGCAGACTGTATAACAAATACCGCTGTCAGGCAGAACGAACCATTCAACCCGGGCGAAGACGTTACCGACGAAGTATACGAACGATACCGTCCACCCGACCTGGAGGAGGTGAAAGTAGCTGTGTCAAGCTCAAGTGCAACAAAGCACCCGGAGCAGACGGCCTAGCTGCCGAACTTTTTAAATCCGCTGGCGATGAGCTGGTTAGGAGCATTCACCAGCTCATCTGCAAGATATGGTCGGAAGAAAGCATGCCCGACGAATGGAACCTCAGCATTGTTTGCCCGATCCTGAAGAAAGGAGACCCTCTGAGTTGTGCCAACTACAGGGGCATAAGTCTTCTTAACATCGCATACAAGATCTTTTCTGCTGTATTGTGTGAACGCCTGAAGCCGTTTGTCAACAATCTGAAAGGCACATATCAGTGTGGCTTTAGGCCAGGCAAGTCCAGCATCGATCAAATAATCACACTGCGTCAGATCTTAGAGAAAACCCAGGAATTCCAAATCGATACACATCACCTCATTTCAAGGCCGCGTATGACAGCATCTATAGAGGCGAGCTATATAGCGCAATGTCTAGTTTTGGTATCCCTGCCAAACTCGTCAGTCTGTGCAGGATGACGATGGAAAACTCACGCTGTTCCGTCAAGGTCGGCAAAGACCTCACCGACCCCCTTGATGTCAAAAAAGGATTTAGACAAGGCGACGCGCTGTCATGCGACTTCTTTAACATCATACTTGAGAGAATTGTGCAGAACTCTCGCGCCAACACCAGAGGTACAATCTTTCAAAAGTCCGTTCAACTACTCGCATACGCAAACGACATTGACATAATCGGTAGAACAAAGCGTGATGTCAGTGAAGCCTTCGTGAGTATTGGGACGGAAGCGGCGAATATGGGTTTAGCAGTCAATGAGGGCAAAACCAAGTACATGCTGTCATCAAGAAAAGACACCCAACACCGACATCTTGGACAAAACATCACCATCGACAGCTATAATTTTGAGGTAGTTACGGACTTTATCTACCTGGGTTCCGCTATCAATTCAGACAATGACACCAGCGCTGAAATCAAACGAAGGATAACTCTTGCCAATCGCTGTTTCTTTGGGCTAAGGAGGCAATTGAGTAGCAAAGCCCTCTCTCGAGCAACTAAAGTGTCCATGTATAAGACCCTCATCATCCCAGTAATGCTTTACGGTGCAGAAGCATGGACCCTGTCAAAGGCGGATTTTAATCTTAAACTAAAGGCTGGCGAAAAACATTTCCTTTAATTTGCTTTTATATTTTTTTTCTTAAGAAAAACTGTTGAAAGAAGTTGACTGTTGTTTTTTTTTTATAAATCTATTTTGTTGGCTAACGTTCATGTGGTTGAGATGGCTTCAAATTGGGTTGATGTAAAATAAGTGGTTCAAAAGTTACGATATACATATTTCCTAGCAGCATCATTTTGATTAGTCAAAGAATCGCTTTCAAGCAAATCTAGGGAACCGTTTACTATTTCAAAACTCCCTCCCTATTACCGTTTCGAAAATCGAAGGAAGAACATACGTTTTCTTGACCTCTTTTACATCATTTTTAATATTTAAAATGTACAATTTCGATTTTTTTTTTCCAATTGCCGTTAGACTTTTTTCTTATTTTGCATCCACCTGCGCTAGCATTTTCCAATTTTCTTAAATTCTGCGGACATGGATTTCTCAGAAAACGATAAAACATGCTGTTTTTTATTTCGTTCGTTTAAATGGGCTTAACAGCTTGAGGTTGGAAACGGCAATTTTGTAGAGGACAGGCACCACATGTCAAACCTTCAAGCAAATCTGGACTCGCTCCAAAAAGATCAGATAGCTGGATCTCCTTAAAGAGATCCAAAATTAGCATAGCAGTGGGAACTATTACCGGACACTGCTTATTAGGTCTTCACGCAAAAAGTTGTCTCAAACGACTTCTGTACAAGCTGCCTAGACGAGGAAGAGGAGGGAAGTGTACAACACCGTTTCTGCCCGGCACTCGCATTGTCTAGAAAATCGACTATCTAAGTGAACTCAGTGAGACACCGGTCAGAATAATACTAGAATTCATAGAATTCACGCCAACCCCTTGATTATATACCTACGTGGTAGCACAATGGCCCTACTTTGGCCTCAGTGCACATAAAAGCCACTTTCCTACCTACCTACCTATAATCGGGACTGTGTTCTATCGCCTCTCCTTTTTATAGCATATATGTATGGATTGGCTAGTGAAGCGCAGTCCTGGCGAGGAAAACTTTGAAATGGCAGACATCAGGATAAGCTATCTATTTTTCACAGGAACTGCACCGACCGGCCGTCAAGGAAGCTTAGCTTGGAGTGAAAGCTAAGATCTCAATTCTTCATAAGGTGTTCGTTCCAACCCTGATCTATGGTTATGAATTATTTTAAAATCAAAACCCACCTGGAATAGCATTTGTCTGATTGATGATTTTGTCTGCCCGAACCGTTGACTTTTCCGCTGAAGGTGTGACCAAAGCTCGTGTATAGAGATATTTTGTCACAATTACTTTGTCCAGTATTTTTCAATACAAGTTTATAAGATCCGGACTATACAAGTTTATAAGATCCGGACTATACAAGTTTATAAGATCCGGACAAGATCTCGAACGACGCCGTATTTTTAAATGACACTTCTTGTGGAATGACTCATTGGCACCCGCCATAAATAGAGAATGACTTTACCGATTTAATCCATTTGTTTTAAGTTCTCTTATACTTTATAGAAACATTAAAAAAAATTGCCATAAGGTTGGTTAATTTCAAAAAACTTAACTTTCCTCACTTAGCTACTACGACTATTGAAAAATAAATTGAGAACTGAGTCCTCACCTAAAAAATATTGAGACGATTGTCGACAAAAGTTTGCTTCGTTTCGAAAAATCGTGTAAATTTTTCAAAAATTTATCGTCAAAATAGACGAATTTATTGCAATCGACACTCATCGCGTTGAACAAGTTCGTGCGCCACAAACATCGGTAAAAAGAAGCATCGTCAAAGAGATAGGGGAATTATACTAAACATGACATATCAGATTTCGATGAGAGTAGCAATTTCTTTGGCCTAGCGCCCACATGACATTTTTAGTCGCGAATTTTTTGATTGCCTGAGTGAGGTGCTATGGGCTTATATGAGAATGCGCTCACATACGCAACTGATCGAACATCAGTTTAGCGCAGCTTTCGAGCTCACGGGATTAAACATTGAATAAAGAGACAAGGAAGTGGTATTTTGGGGGAAAAGTAAAGCATCAGTTTAAGTTGTGCGAGTGCGGACTACTTACATTGAATAAAGAGACAAGGAAGTGGTGTTTTGGGGAAAAGTGAAGCACCCGTTTTAGTTGTGTGAATGCGGACTCCTTATGTGTTCAACCAGGCATGTCATGAGAGACGGCCCGAGGTTCATACGTTTCTGGGAGCTGCCTCTACTTTTTTTTAACATTTCTGAGTTAAGGTGCCATTTGTACCCCGATTCGTGATACGTTCGATACATTCACTCACAAGTCGATACCCGATATCAGGCGACTAATGTCAAAATAAATGCTTCACTCACAAGCACTGTTCCTGTGAAAAAGAGCTATTCCTTGTCTCTTTATTCAATGGGATTAAAGGCATGTGCGCCCACTTCTTCTTTTACGTGTGTGTATGCCAACAACCCAAGCCTGCATTAGGTGCGAAGAGGTATGCACGTTCTACGGCATTGCTGTTGCTTTTAACATAACCCTGGAGTGCGAAAAGAAAATTAAACAAACCATTTTTTTCTGAAGACAGTGTGAACGTGAAGTGTGAAAGAAAACATGATTGTTTTTTTGGTGAAATTCGCAATAAGGATAGAACATTTTGACGTTTGTACTGGACAAATAAATGAATTATCTTTTTTTTTTCAATGGAACAGTATTGGTGCTATTTCCCGGACAATATGGCGAAAGCAAAGTAGGGTGAAATATGACGTACGTGTGTGTGTACCTTGAAAGAATTGAAAGAGTTCCCCATGTGAGCGCGGCTTGCTTCAATCGTGATTCAACGGTTTGGTTGTCAACTAGTTGCATGTGGGCGATAAGCCTTATAGCGTTTTTCATTGATTAGATCTTTTTCGATTTTGCATGTTTCATTGAAAATAAAAGATGAATTCGCAACACGAAAGATGCGATCTTCCGATCTTGGGAGATTTGATCTGAACTCAATTACACATGCAAACATTTCTACTGTCAAACGCCAAATCAAAGCAATTTTATTTGTTTGGAATTAATGTGCGGACGTGTTTGTTTGTTTCCAGCCCGTGTGTGTGATTTATTTTGCCACCAAACGGAGAAACATGTTTTATTGAAACGAGCAGTTCTCGATTTTGAGAACAATTCTTTCAAGTTTCAATGAAAAACGCTATTAGTGTCCTAAAATGTCCGTAGTGTCCGTAATGTCCTAAGTGTCCGTAGGTTTCAAAATGGTGGCAGATAACGAAATCCGTGAATGTACACTCGTGAACCGAATGTGGAGGTTTGAAACCGAATGAGGACATACGTAAACGAATAAAACGATACGGAATTCGGCACCACAAAATCCGTGAATGAATCAAAGATGACTGTTCGATAAGAAGCAGACGTAATGTTCAATAACCATAATTTACTAGTAAAAACAAAACAACAACGAAGAGCGAATAGTCAATTCCTGATCTTACAGCTGCAAGAATAAAATGCACATCCCTAATTTACAGGTCGCACTCCACAAAAATCAATTTTACGGAGAAAAACGTTATGGCTAGTTAATGAAAGAACACCGAAAATTAGCCGAAAATTTCGCGTCAAATCGCGAAGGTCAACAAGCTCCCCCATAAATCCTTTGATTTTAACGAATCGCCGTCCGAAGAAAACCATTAATTCATGTCCTAGGATGAAATTAATTTGTACTCCAGGCTGTAGGAATGACAACAAAAACAAACAAAAGAAGAACAAATCCAATCTCGACCGCTTGCGGAGTCAAAGAAAATATGTTGCTTTTCTCCCTCGAAATTCGTGTTGCCACTGTTTCTCCTCTTTCGATTTTGTCTAGCTATCACTTTCACTTCTCTCACTAGAAGCAGCTTGACCTAATAAAACCATAAGATTGGATCAATTTTTCCTAATTAAATTTATTTTTATCCAATTCGTCCAACTTTTGTCAATTTTTTTTTTCACTTCAGGATGACATTTGCTTGGCACAAACTATAACATTCTTCTGCCACATAAGCTATTCGGAATAAAAGATTCCGTTTCGATAGGATTCGTATCTCATGATCCCGATTTTTTCACAAAACGTAAATATTGTTCGTACGAAGACCAATACGTTCACTGATTTCGTGATTTGCCCCCTGAATACAGTAAAATCATTCCAGCTGGCATCAAGACCTTAACAGGATCGAAGCGAAGAATTCGGTGGCCTGAATCAGTTTCATCTCAGTTTTTAATGGTGAAAATTCTTATAAGTTTTGAATTATATGTACACTTAAGTGAGTGTAAGGTAGTTCTAAGTGGGCCATAAAGTGTTATCGACGATATCAATTGACTACCACTAAACTAACGATGACATCATGAACATGTCATTTTACCCACACTTCCATTATTTCAGAATTTAAAATAGATAAAAAGTTGTCACATGCCCGATTTGTTTCTTGAACTACAGATCTTCAGTGAAATTAGCCTTTTTAATAAGTTTAAATTCAAAATCATGCCAAATGCTATAGATGCATACTAAGCATAGTTTTTGGACGAAGTAAGTGAACACCTCTTGATTGAGGAGACATGGACTCCTTGGTCTTTGCACATCATAAGTGACTTCAGACGGTCTTCAGACTTTGAAAGTGTGAAGTTATACTAGGCACAGTGAAAACAAACAGAGATTATTAGCCGACTTATGGCATATGATGTCCACTACCAAGGACAAAAAGCATTAGAAACAATAAAAATCACGTCTTTCAAATTTTGTTCGTTCGAATTGATCTTTCAAAGTTAGACAGGAGGAAAACTCATGTTTTTGATGAAGTTTTCGCGTGTTTGCGCCATAAAACACAGTTTTCGGTTCGGTGTGCAGAGGGCATAAAATACAATTGGAAAATTATATCCAAACCAAAGAGTGCAAATCCTCATATAACCATATAACAGCCCTGCACATATACATTCCTGTGAATTTGCACGGGATTTAAATGACATCCCTGACTATCAACGAAAAGAGGTGAAAATTTTGATTTTGCAAATTTAGTGCGATTTACTTGACCCGAGTTTTTAACAAATTTACCACTTTTCGCGAATTATAATGAGCACAAATGTATTAAAATACGTAGTGCATTGTCAGATTTGGCATATTTTGCTGTTTTTCTACGATTACAACTGAAAGTTGGTTGTGAAATAAAGGGAAAACTTACTTTTGCAAAGAAATTTGCAATTTTGCACCACGCACTTTATTTAAGATAGAGATTTTTTTTATGTGTCCAATTATAAAACATTAAAGAAATATTGATAAATATCTCTAAAACTCTGCCTTTACTTTGCAAACTTTTAATTTTCTTGGCCTCAAGACCTAATGTGTCGAAAATTTGCCAAATGAAATGCTTCACACACCCACACTGTAGATGTGAAAATGAGCCTTTCATTGTCTCTTTACTTATTGACGTGTTCCCGAGGTAAGAAACCAGAGGTGGAATGGGCTAAGGTGATCTACGATAAGTGATGTCACAAATCACAAAAACTCGTCTGCGTAAACTGTGATCATCACCCTTTTCTTGTGACAGCTCGCGATCAATCACTGTCAATATCAGCTGGTCACAAACTTTCTGAGTGGTGTTTTTACCTACCCCTAGGGTGACTCTCTGCATGTAGGAATAAAAATCAGTGTTCTTACATCACAAGCCTAAATAAAGCGACGATTCGGAACAATATTTTTGTGATCACCTTACGCAGATTATTTGGTTTGATCAAATTGACTGTCACAAAATGTGAAAATCACAGATCACCATAGCCGATTCCACCCCAGCATTTTTGTTGTGGATATCAGATTTTTGAGGCCGTCAGATTTGAGCGGTTTATATTGAGTTTTGAGCCACTTGGATAAAACGCTTTATGATTTTTATACCAAAGAATAATACTCTTAGCGCCGAGGATATTTTAAATATATTTGCATTTATATACATGAGGAGTATGTGAGCTTGTCTGGTCCGCGACAATCAAAACTACAAATAGAACCGAACAAAACTAAAACGTAAACTCTTTCCACTGAGTTTATACAAGAATAGAAAATATTTCTTTGCAGGGCTTCGTTAACCGAGATCTTCAGCTTCATAGCGTGAAATTGAGAAAAATTCTTGGGAATTCGTCTTTGATCAGAAAACTACTCGTGTTAATTAATTATACACAACTCGGTGTTCATACCTTTCCGGTTTAACTTGTTTTCCATCATTATGCTGTTAGGCGGCGACTCTCTTTATAATTGTGTGCCCTGTGATATTCATAGATTGATTTTTATTTACCTTGAGCATAGTTGTTGTTTGTAACGTCCTCAGTCCCGGGTTTCGGTGGTAGCGTCTTGTGGCAATTTCAGTCCGAGAGCAAAAGGATTTTGATTGCATCTGATTTTTGTACTTCAAAATGGTATTTCCTTTTGTTGGCCGAAATGAATTGTGTACAATAAATTAAACGAGTAATTAAACCGTTTATCTGGGCTAAAGAACGTCAAGACGAAAGGAATGGTAAACCTTTCAGATTCTTCGCAGATTTCAAGCCTAAAGCTGACAAGTTTTCTTTATGTTCAAAGCTCAAAAGCGTAAAATCTTTTTCCTTTTAGGGTTAAAACCAAACTCAAGACCTGCAGGAAATAGGTACTTGACTGAATTCAGCGTTCTAATTGTAGTTTTAATGTTGCGTTTTACAAACATTTCGATTGCACCTTGTAAATGTTTTCTTTCTTTTTAGTTTTATATTTTTTTTTTATAGATTATGTACTTTAGATTCCATTTCATACATAAGCAATGATTTTCTTGTTTAATATATTCATACCTGGTCAAGGATGTAGTTGCGACGCCTCTTAGTGGCGATTTCCTCCAGCGCCGATAAGCTATTTAAACACAATTCATAAACTTTATCCCAGTTGCCTTTGTGTAGGGACCTACGAGGTTTTCCGTCGATCTAAAAGAAAGGACGAAACACATGTCAAAATGCACCACGTACACTAAACAAAAAGAGTGAATCTGAAATAAAATACAATCATAGAAATTATAAGAGAGTGACATTAAGTGCGTAGGTGCACAACCATTTCTTTGGGTTTTATAGATACATTGCTTGGCTATTGGATCCTCCATTTTCTATTCCAATAATCGTTTGTGTGTATTGGTTTGCACAAGTCTCAATCAGGCTTCATTGCACTTTCATTGGCTCCATTTGAAAGAATACGTATACGTTTTTAAAAGAATATTAAAGGCATAACCTACGTTTGATATTTACTACCTAAAAGGGGAGGGAGAAAATTTGAAATAGCTTTATTACCGTCATTTTGGCGATGAGATCATCGGCTCCGATTGTGTGGTAGCGTTTGTCGGAGGTCTCCTTGATGTGGTTGAGTGCCCAGTGGGTCTTTCCAGCGCCTGGCAGACCGACCAGGAGATATACTTCGCATTCCTTGCGGCTTTCTGGTCTCTGTGGGCCACTTATGAACTTGTCCTCGGGCGTTAAGGCAATCAGCTCGTAGCCAGGAAGAAGAACAACTGGTTCTCGTTCCTCTGGCTCGACCTCCTCCATGGTGTATTCCTGGACGGAGTCGCGTGACTCCCTGCTCTTCTTAACTGGAGATGCATTTTTCTTATCGCCTGTCGACTTTTCGCCGTTCTCTTTCTTTTCCTCAGAGTTTTCTGTGGTTTTTTCTTCGTCGACCTTTTCGTCGTCCTTCTTCGACTCATCACTTTCTCCTTCCTTTGGTGGTTCCTTTTCAGTGTCGGGTTTTTCAGCATCATCCGCTTCTTTCTCCTTGTTTTCTTCAAGCACGTTTTCTTTTTCTTTTTCTTCTTCCTTTTCCTTTGGCTTGGCTTCCTCTTCGACGTCCTTCATTTCTTCGTCCTTAGCATCTTCTGGTTGCTTGTCCTCAGGCTCTTTTTCTTCGCTTTCGTTATCGTCAATCTTGGCTTCATCGACGACTTCCCATTTCTCCTCGGACTCGCTTTCCTTCTTCGACCGTCGTCGTTCCTGGCGAGGTTTCAGCTTCTTTACCATGCGTTTAGGGCGCTCGGCATTGCCAAGCAGATTCTCACTATCGGCAAAGTTTACAATGAACTCGTAACCCTTGGTCAGTACGTGAGGGAAAAGTGCTTCTTCTTCGCCCAGAATTGATTTGTCAAATTCAAATGCTGTGCCAAGCTCTTCGCCGTTCAAAGTGAACTGAATTGTGCACGGAGTGCTGTCAAGATCCAAATAGCAACCGATAACATCGTCAAGCTTAAATGCCTTGGCGTATTCAACGAACTCGCCGTTGTGAGCTTTCTTTCCAGTCTCACAGTAAGCGAAGGAGTTTTCCGATTCGCCCAACAGTAGGCTTGTCTTGCTTGTGGAAAATCCACAACGCAGTCCCCTTATAAAGGGTTCGTCTTTGAATTGATTGACGGTTGTTTCTTCAGCCAATCGTACTTCGTAGCAAACTTTTCCTTCACGTACGCCATAGTTAGTGCGAGCACCGGACCAAACCAAGGAATAAATGTCGTGCGACAGGGGCTTAGCTGATGTAAAAGTCACTGGATCGATCGATAGGTGCAAATCCGAATCAACTAAGATAAACAATAAAATTATTAGACTGCCATCATCAAGGCCCTAAAATATAATAAACTTACGCCAACTCAAACCAAACTGTTTGTCTTCAATTGTTGGTTCGTCCTCCTCATTGGTGTGTTCCTCCACAGTTCGACTTGCACTCGAACCTCTCTTTCCCTTGGGGGACCGCGATCGTGACCGCGAACGAGATTTACTACGACTTCGATCTCTTGTTCGAGACCTCGATCTGGATTTTGAACGAGACCTCGACTTGGAATGGGATCGTTTGCGGCTAAGACGTTTTTCCTTTTTCTCTGATAAGGTTTTGTCTTCGTCCTTAGCAGCATCTTTCTTAGGCTCATCTTGAGCCTGATCGACGTCCATTTGCTCTGGTTTGTCTTCCTGCACCGTAGCACCATTTGCCGATGGCTTTTCAGACTCCTCATTTGATTCTTGTTCTTCGGCTTCTTCTGGCTCTTCATTTTGTTTGCTGGTTCCAGCATCTTCCTCCATTTCTTCAACTTCATTCTTTGCAGACGACTCTTCGTCTTCGTCAATTTTCTCTGGTTCTGGTTCGGAATCTGATTTCTTGTCAGCAGCTTCTTCGGGCTCTGCAGTTTCTGCTTCCGGTTTCTCTTCCAGGGGCTCAAGAGTTGGTTCAGCTTTCTTCACCGGAGACGGTGATGGGGAATGGGTCATAGAGCGTGTTCGACGACTACGTCTGCTGGGCGTTGAAACTTCTGCTGATTCACCTAATGGAACAAGTAGAAAAAAAAATAGGTTTTGGATTAGGTATTTATTAGAAGAAAAACTTCTAATTTGAAGCATTTAAGATATTTCAATCGAAATTTTAATTTCAATTTCGAAATTTGATTCCACATGATAAAGACTTGCATTTATGTTTCTTTTAAATTACAAGGGCAGGCCTTTACCGGAAGGGCTAGTATCAAATTAAAAGTATTTTCAAGTCGTTGCAAATTCATTGTTCTTCACTTTAACATCATCATCATATAAATAAAAATGGACTTGCTCCATTTGATAAAAGAAGGGAAAATATACTTGGCTTCAAATGGCAAAAGCTTAGAAACTAATTATCGTGTTCTCTTGATTTTGCACACATTTGTGAGGCACATTAAGGCCTACATTATGCGACTTAATTAATTATTATGTCTTTTAAACTGTCGGTGTTAATTCCGCTTTTATTTTTTGGTGCTTCTTTGTCCGGAATAGGCTCATAAAATACTACTGGTACAAGAAAAAAAAATTAGACTAACTTAATGAACACGTAAACAGCTCTCGGTTAGACTACTTTTTTTCGCTCGAACTTAAGATGTTTAGCAATAAATAACCAAAACTTAATATTTTTAAGTGTTTTATAGAAGAGTCACCACACGCGTTCACTGGAATGTCAAAACATACGTACGCAAATACCCAGCAGTAGATATCACGTTTTCATGCAGAGTAGCAACAAGATTCAACCGGGATTGAGTCGACTCGATATGGAAACTCGAGTTCAGTGAGTGACAGATGTTGCGTGGTGTCTGCTTTAAGCAGGCAAAAGCGTGTAAAAGCCCTGTTGTATGTGATAATACACTCATCTATCAATTGAAAAGTTTTAAGTTACTCGACTATTCAACTCGGTGGCGCGGTGTCTCAGGTGCTGGTTGTGATTCGACTTTTTTTTCACTCGATTACTCAACTTCTGCATAGGATCAAGGTTACACGAATAAAGCCACCAGCCCAATGAATCCGTTACGTCCGTCACTTCGGAGTACACAACGGACGGATTAGTAAAATACACACGTTATTATGGGAAGAAACTCACGTCATGCACTTTTCACTTTCCAACTTGTGTATTGAACTGATGTCGGTTTCTTGTGGCGATGCCGGATCAGCACGTTCTTCTTCCAAAATCGGGGCTGTAGATCCGAACAGCCAAACACGTTTTTCTTGATTTAGAAGTTTATCTGGCGTTGTATTGTGAAGCAAAAGCTCAGGGGTGAACATAATACGCATATGCCTTTACATGCGCGTGACAAAATGAGCGAATACACACAAACTCTTTACAGTAGCCATTGGTGCATTTATTTGCAGTGGTTGAAGCGAGCTTCAAGCCAGGTACAACCTTATTTATACCTGTTTACCTGAGGTTGAAGCTGGCTTGAAGCTCGTTTGAACTCTGCATATAAGCGAAGCTCATAATGGAGGTTAGCTCAGATTCGTTAAATTCCTTCACTTTTGAGTGCATGTGCAAGAGCGATCTCAGTCGCTTGCGCACACCCACCATATTTTACTGTTTAAGTTAAAAGCGAAATAGTGCCAAATTCTATCGTTTTCCTAAACAAAATAAAACTAAACTCGAGATTTGGCTTTATGTCGTTTTTAGAAAAGAAAAAAGACAAATTTTGAACATTTGGCTTTATTTCCGGTCACCGAGTTCGAAAACTAAATGCTTCACAGAAATTTAGCAACTGTTGCATTGTTCACAAATGTTTTGACCTCAGGCCGTCACAGAGGCAGCTCCAGATAGATGAGCTTGGAGACACGGACTCGAAAGGCGATACAATGACACATTCTGTTGTGTGACTGAATTCGTTGTCAGACTAAATAAAGTATGTTTTAAATCTGAACAAAAATTAAGATAAATTGGTTCAAGTGCATATTTTATGTACATATTTTGCATTTATATTATATAGTTTGAGTTTTTTGGTGCATGAAATTTCTAACTCTAAATGTCCAATGCAAGCAAACGTTTTTTCACTGGGGTTCGACATTCTGCGTGTATCTGTATTTTCGTGTCGCCTTGCATTCTAAAGACGTCGCATCGACCAATGTTACCTCTTCGTCGCTCTTGGACTTAATGATGTTCAATGTGTTTAAAATGCACATTTTTTTTTTTTTTTTTTTTTTTCGTGGGTAGGTAAAAACCTTCATAGGCACTATGAGAATCGAACGCGCGTGCTCATAGTAGTGTGAGATTCTTACTCACTAAAAAACCTCCCAATCTTTGTAAGACTGCGACTAAGTTTCCTTAACAAGTAGTTAATGCTTCTGTATAGTAATCGCGTTTGGCAGGCTACCTTCCAACGAAAGCACCTGCAATACCGTCATTATGTGCGGTTTCCTCTTACGACGCTAGATCCAACGGTCTTGTTCGTTGTAGTCGGCGTGCAAGATTTGTCTGATCCAGAGTTCGGATTATTTCGTGGTTGCAATGGCCGTGAAGGCGAGTGTGAAGTTTGCGAGCAAAGTTTCTTACTTCGTCGGTCACGGTTGCGATGCCTAGATCTCGATGTAAATCGCTATTTCTTATATACCATGGAGCATTTACGATTGCTCTTAGTGTCTTATTCTGAAAAGTTTCTAAAATAGATATGTTGCTTGGTTTGGTACAACCCCAAAGTTGTATACCGTACGTCCAAGATGGTTTTAGCACTTGCCTATACAATAGCAGTTTGTTATATACGCTTAGTTTCGAATAACGTCCGATAAGCCAATTCAGTTCTCGTAGCTTGATTTCAAGTTCATCGCGTTTCTTTTTAACGTGTGGCTTCCACTTAAGTATTGCGTCTAGGGTCATGCCTAAATATTTCGCCTCGTTTGCGTACGGAATTTGTACCTAGTTTATAAATAGAGGTAAGTTGATTACCCTCTTGTAAGTAAAATTTACATGCGTTGATTTTGTCTCATTTAGGAGGATTCGCCAGGCCTTTGTCCATTCGCATATTTTATTCAAAGCGCGTTGGAGTTTTCCCGTTGATTGTTCGACTGTCTTATCCGTAGCGAGGATAGCCGTGTCGTCAGCGAACGTGGCTATAGTCGTTGTCTCTACTTGAGGTACATCTCTTGTAAAAAGTAAAAACAGTGTTGGACCGAGGACGCTACCTTGTGGAACGCCGGCTTGTATTTCTTTGAATTCTGAGTATTCGCTCCCGTATCTCACTCGAAATAGTCTGTTGTCAAGATAAGACTCTAAGAGTTCATACATTTTTTCCGGCAAAACTTTCCGTAGCTTATATTTTAGGCCTTCGTGCCAAACTTTATCAAAGGCTTGGGATACGTCAAGAAAAGCGGTAGAACATATCATTTTCGCTTCTAAGGCTTTCTCAATTTCATTAGTTATTCGATAGACCTGGTCAAGTGTTGAATGTTTGACCCTAAAGCCGAATTGGTGATCCGGAATCAATCGTCTTTCTTCAATTATTGGTTGCAGTCGTTTGAGCACAAGTTTCTCGAAGACTTTAGATATAATCGGCAGAAGCGAAATCGGTCTATATGATTTTTTGTCGTTCGGGCATTTCCCTGGTTTCGGAACCATTATTACCTCTGCGACTTTCCATTGCCGTGGAACGTATGAAATTCTCATTGATGCGTTTATGATGTAGAGAAGCTTGACTAACGCTCTTTTCGGTAGCTCCTTCAAAATTTCCCCAGTAATTAGGTCATAGCCTGGAGCTTTGTTATTCTTCAAATTTCGGATTGTTTGACGAAGTTCAGACAGTGTCACGGTTTTCATTCGATAATTGTCTAATTCCGCATTGCGATACAGATCGTCAACCAACGGCTCCCCGTCAAACGGTTTGAATGTTTCTTCTAGATGTTCTGCAAATACATCTGCTTTCTCTTTGTCGCCTTTTACCCAATCACCGTTATCTTTTCTTATTGGCGCCGAGTGTACTATGGGCTTTTTAATGGACTTCACGGCTTTCCAAAGTGAATAGTTTGACCCTCTATCGGCAGTCAAGTTTTCGAGGTAGTTGGTAGTCTCGCGACTTTTAAAATCTTGAAGTAAGTGCTTTAATTTGTTAGAAAGCCCATTCAGAATGGTTTTATCAGGAGGAGCTCGAGACAAATGCCACCTCTTTCGAGCCTTTCTCTTTTCGCGTATGAGCTCTTCAATTTCGCGCGGGTAAATTGATCCGCTTTTCCCTACTCCAGTCTTCCGGAAAGAAGTATTGTTCCAAGCAGCGTCTTGGATAGTTCTAACGAGTTTATCGACTTCGTCTTCTATTTCTAAAGGGGTTGTAAGTGGTACATGTAGAGATACATTTTCTTTACAGTATTTCCTAAAGCCATCCCAGTCGGTGTTGTTATTCGTTAGCCTAGGCGCTCTCTCATTTTTTGCTAGACTTCCGCCGATTTTCAAAACGACTGCCGAGTGATCCGAACAGAGATCATAGCCTTCTTCTACATTTGTGAAGTGGCGGGGAACCCCTTTTGCGATAAAGAAGTCGACAAGGTCAGGTACTTTGTTTCTGTCGGTTGGCCAATACGTTGGCTTTCCCGTCGAAAGGAAAACCACGCCACGTTTCATGCTAGCTTTGAAGAGTACTCTACCTCTTGTTGAATTGCACCGTGATCCCCAAAAGGTGTTTTTCGCATTAAAGTCCCCGCCGATGATAAAATTCGACCCAAGTAAGTCAAAGAGGGGAGTAAGATCGTCGTCCGCTAGCCTATACTGTGGAGGAATAAATGCACATAAGGTTCTGGCAAACAAAATGAACCAATAAAACAAATCGATAAGCGATTTGATTCGACAAATCGAAAAGCGTGGCAAACATTGCATTATTATATACCCTGCGTAATATTTCAATAAAATGCAGCAAGGTTTTAAGAACCTTCATACTTACGGGCTGTTGGGCAGATAGACCTTTGATCTAATCAGTTATCACTACAACTTACATATTAGGTTCCAATCCCTGTTTCTGCTATTACTAGAATCCAGGAAACGATATGGGCTCGTTTTGGTTTCAGTGCTGTGTATTGCGTTATAAACTACCGCCGACCACTGCTCTGTTTTAACCAACTTAATAAAGAACAAATAATAATCATAAATCATAAATGACATATGTTTTGTACATTATTATAATCACCAGAAAGAAAAATCAAGGAAAATTAATAAAAACATCATCAGAGAGTACAAAAAAAAACCTGAAAAACGAAATGTCTGCCAACTGTTGATAATTTGCGCACCTGTTGTTTTTCCTAAACCTTCACACAGTGATTACAAACAAATCCGCAAAAGGAATTATTAAATTCAAGATATAAGCAGCCGAACATTTCACGAGAGTGTTATGTTCTAATGATTAACATGACAGATCTAAGCGTATTAACAAATCGCGAATGAAAATGAACACAAGAAGGAATCAGAAAATTTAAAACAAACTAAAGACTATTGGCTGTCTTGGCTCCAATTTGGTTGAGTGTAGTGTTGCTCTAACTTAAGGTTTGCAAACCTAGGATATGCGTTGTGGTTCCCGCTGGTAGGCATTGCGATGTTCTTCCCCTGTAGCCTGGTAGACGTGGAGTTTGAATTTGGATGAGTCTCACACTGTCTGTATGTATTGGTAGTTATTGATTTTTTCTTTAGAAGTTCTTAAAAAAAATTTAGGCCGAAATAAGTTCCGATACGGCTGCTTTTGCTATTACAACCTTTTGATTTTGTCTGATTAGGCATAGGACCAATATTGTGCGATATATTGCATGTACGTGCGGGGAATCTGTCTTACTAATTTTTATCGTAAATTTAAATACAGTACATACCTACATCATGTAAATCAAATATTTTGTATAATTTATTTTTCACCCGGCGAAGCGGGTGCAAATAAGGTGTGTAATTTTTAAAATAGGACATGTTTATTTAGAGGTAAACGGAAATATGCTAAATTTTTTATAAAGCTAAATAAAGTCTACTACTAACTGATTTTTTAGCTGTTTTGGTTTTGGCAACACTGGTTTTGACAGCTGACGTGTGTTAAGTACTTTGTGTCACTGTCAAACAGCTTCAGTTTGGTTTGCAATTTAACCATGGATCGTCTTACAAATGAACAACGCTTGCAAATTATTGAATTTTACTATCAAAATTCGTGCTCGGTTCGAAATGTTTTCGCCATTTTTCGAAAAAACAATGGCGCAATTGCGAGGCGAGTTTGATGAACAATTAATTTCACGTTTCGGGCCGGTCAATTGGCCGCCTAGATCGTGCGATTTGACACCATTAGATTAATTTTTGTGGGGGTATGTCAAGGCTAATGTCTAAAGGGACAAGCCCGCTTCGATTGACGCACTGGAAGCCAACATCCAAGCATTCATTTGTGAGATACCGGCCGATATGTGTGAAAGAGTATGCCAAAATTGGACTCAGCGGATGGGCTACCTGAGACGCAGCCGCGGTCAACATTTGCATGAAATTATCTTTAAACATTAAATTGCAAGGTTCAAACTATCGATTCAAATAAATATTTCATTAATTTTTTCGAATTTTTTGTGTTTTTTTTTTAAAAAAAGTTTTCAACCTCTTAAAAAATCACCCGTTATTTACGGTGATTATTTTATTACGTGGCAAACGTTGCATTATTATATACCCTGCGTAATATTGATGAAATGTCAGCAAGGTTTTAAGAACCTTCATACTTACGGGCTGTTGGGCAAATAGACCATTGATCTAATCAGTTATCACTACAAGTTACATATTAGGTTCCAATCCCTGTTTCTGCTATTACTAGAATCCAGGAAACGATATGGGCTCGTTTTGGTTTCAGTGCTGTGTATTGCGTTATAAACTACCGCTGACCACTGCTCTGTTTTAACCAACTTAATAAAGAGCAAATATGTTTTGTTCATTATTATAATCACCAGAAAGAAAAATCAAGGAAAATTAATAAAAACATCATCAGAGAGTACAAAAAAACCTGAAAAACGAAAAGTCTACCAACTGTTGATAATTTGCGCACCTGTTGTTTTTCCTGTATATGCTGTCGTCAAGAAAAGACACCCAACACCGACGTCTTGGATAAAACATCACCATCGACAGCTATAACTTTGAGGTAGCTAGGGACTTTGTCTACCTGGGTTCCGCTATCAATTCAGACAATGACAACAGCGCTGAAATCAAACGAAGGATAACTCTTGCCAATCGCCGTTTCTTTGGGCTAAGAAGGCAATTGAGTAGCAAAGCCCTCTCTCGAGCAACTAAAGTGTCCATGTATAAGACCCTCATCATCCCAGTCCTGCTTTACGGTGCAGAAGCATGGACCCTGTCAAAGGCGGATGAAAACACTTTAGGCTGCTTCGAGAGGAAAATTCTTCGGACGATTTACGGTCCCGTCTGCATAGACGGAGAGTGGAGGAGGAGATATAACATCGAACTGTACGGGCTGTACAGCGATACCGACCTAGCCAAAAGAGTCAAAACACAACGTCTACGATGGCTGGGTCATCCAGAGCGGATGGACACCAACGCCCCGGCCCGGAAAATCTTTGAATCCACACCGCAGGGACGACGCGGTAGAGGAGCACCGAGATTTAGGTGGCGCACGCAAGTGGAAGGGGACCTCAGCCAACTTTGCGTGCGAAACTGGAGACGGCTAGCTAGAGACAGAGCTGGCTGGCGAAGCTTGTTGGCTGAGGCCCAGGTCCACCCCGTACTGTAGCGCCACCTTAAGTAAGTAAGTAAGTTTGAACCTTGCAATTTAATGTTTAAAGATAATTTCATGCAAATGTTGATCGCGGCTGCGTCTCAGGTAGCCCATCCGCTGAGTCAAATTTTGGCATACTCTTTCACACATATCGGCCGGTATCTCACGAATGAATGCATGGATGTTGGCTTCCAGTGCGTCAATCGAAGCGGGCTTGTCCCTATAGACATTAGCCTTGACATACCCCCACAAAAAATAATCTAATGGTGTCAAATCGCACGATCTAGGCGGCCAATTGACCGGCCCGAAACAATCTTCCGAATAGACTGCTCAGAAGGTCGAGAATGCCGACCATAAAATGGAAGCAGCGCGCGATGAACATTTCGAACCGAGCACGAATTTTGATAGTAAAATTCAATAATTTGCAAGCGTTGTTCATTTGTAAGACGATCCATGGTTAAATTGCAAACCTAACTGAAGCTGTTTGACAGTGACACAAGGTACTAAACACATGTCAGCTGTCAAAACCAGTGTTGCCAAAACCAAACCAGCTAAAAAATCACCCTTTAAAAACGCGATTTGCTTGGCATCCCGCGGTCGATAATTGTGAAAGACGTCAGATTTTGACAGCCGTGGTAAAAGCTCTATTGAAAACGAGTGTCGAAATGGAGGATGAGGCATAATTTTTTTTATACATATATGTATTTGACAAATGACCAGAAACTTTTGCTTCCTTTGGCACACTGAAGTTTAGCCTCAATTTTTGATCATGTCAAAATTTAGCACGACAGATATTAGCATTGCAGACATTTCTGGCTGGTTTAACTTGTAAACTCTTTCCGGTTGAGTTGGATTTATATGGCAGAAAACTTGTTTTTGAGTCCAAAAACTGATATTCTAGTGCTGATGGGGACATTTTAAAAGTCTTTAACCCACATATTTGCAATGAGGGTATTTTACTTAATTAATTTTTGTTGTAGATAAAACCTTTCACTTTGAGAACGGCCTTAGTCTGTTCTATTTACCGAGCAGACTAAGGCCTGCTCGGTAAATAAAGCAGGCCTTAGAGTAATATTTATTTATTACGTCCGCTTAGTTTTCTTCTTCAATTCTATCTCGCAAACTCTAAAGCGCACATCTTCCTTTGCAACTAATTCAAACTATGGACATTTTATACGTTTCCCATCAGTTAGAAAGTGAACGGGTAGGCTCTAGTGTAATGACTTTCCGGATATTGGTGCATCTACCCTATCTTTGGGATTACTGAGAGCTGTCCTACGAATTGAAAATCGAAAAGCCGCCACTAACATTTCGAATTCATCCAAAAAATTTGCATTTCTCATTTATGTCGACAGGACTTTACTCTGTACGAATAGGTAAATACTACAACCGCACAGTAAACATGCAGTAAAAACGAAAGTTGTAATTCCTTATTTTAATCATAACCACTTAACTACAAAAGATTATTTAATTTTTTCATATAGAAATACTTTAAAGCCACAGGTAGGTCTTGAAACTTTTATTTTTGCAAAAAAAAATCCCTCCACGTAGGAATTTAGTTTGGGAAGCCGTTGAAGTTTCACATTATTTAAAGGCGAAAAATTTCTTCTGGTTGGTAATAGACTTGGCATTAAAATCGTCTTTTTCTCGAAGTGCTGCCGGTTTTCATACATTGTATATTTATGCTTAAACGAAAACATATGGGGCTAGTATATACAAAAGCCTTATATACAATACGAGTTCAATTATTGGACGAAACATTTATGTACTTCAGGCTGCGGACGACATTCATACAAAAAAAAAACTTCAAACGAAAAACAGCCCGCCAAATTAAATTTTTTTATTTGCATCTTCTCACAAAGGTTGCTGTTGCTGTTCTCATGGTATACATACAGAGAAAACAATTTGAGGCAAGTTTTTGCCAAGGGATGTTAATCAGCCATGTTATAAAAACCATGACGTCATAAGCATACGTTCTTAACACATTTTTGTCTTTTTCTCGGGTTTTCCCCACAAAACAAAGAGATAAAAACATTGCCAAAAAGATTATTACAAAGAACTACAAAAACACAATATTTGTTGTAATAACATTCTATGCAATAATTTTTTTTACTTACCGCCAGCCGCTTTAGAATCAATGGCGGCTTTTAAGCGTTCTATAAGCACCGCCTTTACACCTTTTACATCTAAGCCACGCGCTTGCAATTCATTGCGAAGCTCCGCAAC
The DNA here is from genome assembly GCA_947623515.1 of Neoascia interrupta. Lineage (NCBI taxonomy): Eukaryota > Metazoa > Arthropoda > Insecta > Diptera > Syrphidae > Neoascia > Neoascia interrupta. The sequence continues at coordinate 179,477,371 of OX392462.1, forward strand.
TTTCATCTTCTCCAACTTGGCAATATCCATCGTTGTTAGTTATCCTCAATATTTTGGGGATAATTATTAAAAACTTTCCGCTTGATTATGGATAAAAAGTTTTCAACACGCTCGAAAGCAACATACACGCGCCACTACTTGTTTAGGTACTTTGCAATCGATATTTTTGCCAGAAGCATTTAGAAACGCGTCGCGCTTTATTGTTCACTTAATACTTAATGTACTAATTTAGTTAAACAAATGAGAAACAAGCAAAAAAAATAATAGATTAAAACTTAATTCCCAAGAAATAGATTAACTCCATATATGTATGCGATAAAACCTCCTGCTTTGATCCCAAAATGAAAAGAGTACTATGCAAAGGCAAACTTGATGGCAAAATGAGAGAAGTTCCAGATTCCAGGCGAAATGTGGAATTGACTGGAAGTCAGCTATATTCCAGTGTGAAATGTACAAGTTCGTTTACACAAGGTGTGACTAGTTGGAACGCAGTGAAATTATGTTTTGCTAGTTGTAAGATGGAACGTTTTCGCTAGATTATGATCATAACGGCAAACGGCGTTTTACATTCAGCGAGAGAGCGTCAAACCAGTGCCCATGTTCTGTAACTTTGGCGATAAGTTTTCGCATCGTTATAAATTGAAGCGATTCGTTCCGGTTTTATCGCGTCTGGAAAAAGTTGGGGTTCTGTAAGTCGATGAGATAAGAAATATTTTGATCTTATTTTGACTGGAACTTCCATTGGAAGGCGATAAATTGAAGTGTCAGCCAGTGAAAAACAAATTTGAAAGAAAGAATCTTGAAATTATTGTTGTATAATTTATCTTCATTTAAAATTTAAATTTTAAAGTTGTGTGGTGTCTTGTGTGTTATAGCTTATAAATTATAAAAATATTCCAAAAAAATGTTTGCTATTGTGGCATTTTTTTTCCAAAATTTAATTGGAAGGCGGTAAATTGAAGTGTCAGCCTGCCAATTAAAAAAAACAATCAAGGATTTGATTATGGCAATTTTAAAGTTGTTAACTAAGAAAGACACCATTCATAAAAATTTTCGCGATAGTGGAATTGTCGGTATAAACGTGCAACGAAATAAAATGCTTATCCAACGCCGCAGACTTCGGAAGAATGCCAACCACTTTGAAATGCCCGAAGAACGCTTGCGGAAGCTTTACCTCTTAAGCCGAGACACAACATAATTTTTGATGCAGGGGCAACGAAAATTTAATCCCTGTGCCTATTTGTATTTTGTGCCTATTTTGCAATTAAACCTTCCCAGTTCATACTGCATTCATTAAAATTTTGTAGTTTGACCTTTAACAACATGAGTACTATTCTTAAGGTAACACTACTTGCTACTCTCGGCAAGACTCGCCTACTTGTGTTCTCTCGGTTTATTATGTTCGAAAAAAAATCGAGCATAATGTTCTTTTGAGCCTTTGAAACTTTGGCTTAAAAATATATTCTTTTATATGTCCTTTTTTGATCAGCCATTCTATCTTCTCGCGTGCTCGGTACAAGGTGTTAAAATTTGGCGTTTAAAATGAAAATTTTATCGAATTTCGATGATACAGAACACCGTTTTATCGCATTTTCCAGTTGTTTTATTCCTATCCGTTCCATGCGATAAAATTTTCGCCTGTCGAAGTTACAGAACCTGATGAGTGCGATAAAATGTGTTTTGTTTCAATTTTGAACGTTTCTCGATTAGTTTTATCGATGCGATAATTACAGAACATGGGCACAGAGCGGCAGCGACAACACGAGAACAGAAAAATCGTTTGTTACTACAATGAAAGCGAGAAACCGCGACGATTGTTTTGACTCCACAGTGACAAAGCATAATATATTTCTAAAATTTGTCGACTTTATTGCACATTAATAGTTTATATTTCACAGCAAGTATTAGTTTCGAGAAAAAAAATGTCTATTCACTAGCATGTCATAACTACTTCTGCGACCTCGGCGAGGGTTTTTAAATTTTTCCAAAAGCCCGGCGAGCGAGACAGTGATGGCCGTTTCACTTTCAGCGCGAGAGCTGCAAACCAGAGCGGCAGCGACAACGAGAGGCCAGAGAAACAGAGAAAAAGTTTTTTAATACACAATGAAAGCAAGACACCGCGACGACTATTTTGACTGCGCTGTGACAAAACTCAACAAATTACAAAATTTGTCGACTTTATTGCAAATTTAGCTTATTTTTCACAACAAGTACCTATTAGCTTAGAAAAAAAAAACTCCATTCAACAGCGTGTCATAACTCACAACAGCAATTGACAGAATAATCATCGACCTCAGCGAGGGTTTTTTCAATTTTTCGAAAATCCCGGCGAGCCAGTATTGTGAACCACCCCATACATTGTCATTGATTGAAATTCATTTGACAGCTCGCCCGAGACTCTCACTCGCTCTCTCGCTATTTATGTGAAACAGCCATCATACTAAGCGCGTCAGCGTCAACGCGAGACTAAAAACATCGTCTGTTACTACTGCGAAGTGGCAAAACAGAGCATAATTGCAAAATTTGTCGATTTGTATGGTTTATTCTTCACAACAATAGCTAGCTTTTAAAAAAAGCGTCTATTCAACGAAGTCTCAGAACTTAGAGACGCAAATAACAGAATAAAAGCATTGAATAAAGAGACAAGGAAGAGGTGTTTTGGGGGAAAAGTGAAGCATCAGCCTTAGTTGTGTGAGTGCGGACTACTTATGTGTTCAACCAGGCATGTCATGAGAGACGGCCCGAGGTTCATACGTTTCTGTTAGCTGACTCTACTTTTGTTTAACAGATCTGAGTTAAGGTGACATTTGTGCCAAGATTTGTGATACATTCGATACATTCACTCACAAGTCGATACCCGATATCAGGCAACTAATGTCAAAATAAATGCTTCTTTCATACGCACTGTATATGTGGAAAAGAGCTATTCTCTGTCTCTTTATTCAATGAATAATAGTCGATCTCGGCGAGATTTCAAAATTGGTTCCCGATTTGACAGTAAATCTGAAGGACCATGTGTAATGAGGAGTTGTTATATTTTTTAAAAGCTATGGAAGTCCAATAAGGGCCAATTTCACAATCGAAACTTATTTATCGACTCTGATAGTTCACTCACTCAGGATGAATTTTTTTTTCAATCACGCACTTAAGTTACCAACAAACAATGCAAATAAATTTTATTTTGATAAAAAGCACATTCATTTAACAGTAATGAATAGAAAAAGCGAAAAGCCAATACTATACTTTGCAAATTTTTATTAAACGTTTAAAAAAGTACAAAACAAAATTGTTTCGATAGCATTTTCTAGAAGCTTATGGCTTAAATGCAAAACCGTCAGTGGAATCGGATCGGGGAGTGAGTATTGAGGCGTTTTCAACTTAAGTTTTACTTCAGTTGCCACTGTGAAATCGGCCCTAAAAGTATTATTTTTATAAAAAAAAACACTAGCTAGTTGCTAAAGCAGACGTTGTCCTGTCTACGATTCGAATGTTCAATAAGAAACAAGAAATATATTGTCATGTCGTGGCGGCAAGAAATAAAACAACATTCAGGAGTCGCTAAATGCACCCATCGTATCACTCTACGAATACAACCACTCGATAGATTAAACGAACGCACCTAACTGTCATTCCAGTCAGCTGATAGCAAACTGATATTCGAAGTTCGCATTTCGATATCGAAAACTTCACCTTCATGGAATTCAGCAGAAGAGCACCAATGGAAAATTACTAAAGGGGAAGTATGGAACGTACTAGAAGGTGCTTAATTTGAATAGACATTTATATTTGAAATTTGAAACCGTGGAGAGAAAATTCACTGAAGTTAAATCGGAAGTAGAATAACTGGCTTAGAAACTGCAATTGGTTAAGAAATATAAAGTGTGAGAATGTTTGCCCGACGGTCCATAAAAAAATGCAGCCTCCTGTCTTTGCCGGCCAAACGTCATGGGACAACGAAGAGAAGTCGGTCACTCTCACGCTTGCGCTCAGAGGAACAGCTGCCGAATTGCTGCAAACCATCCCTGAAGAAAAACAGAAGGATTGTGATGCCCATGGTGAAGGCCATCGAGATGAGGTTTGGCGACGACAACATACAGCAAGTTTACCGGGTCCAGTTGCGCCTAAGAGTTCAGACAAGGGCTAAGAAGCTTCAACAGTTGCAAGCTGACATCGAGCGATTGGCGAATTCGTCCTATCCCAACACCAGTAGGAAAATTATTAACGAGTTGGAAACCGATGCGTTTACGAATGTCATTGCGGATGGAAAGCTACAAATAGCTGTAAGAATAGCAGGAAAGGAGACACTCGCTGAAGCACGAGCTTTTGCTCTAACAATGGAAGCAGCAGACCAAGCTTCGCCTGGCAGCCTATGATTGCGACTATAGTGCCATTTTGCTGTGTAACGCTCCGGCCATCTTTGAGCGCCTTATGGAATGGGTCTTACATTGTCTGACGTGGAAACCTACCTAGTATACTCGGACGACGTTATCGTTTTGGGTAAGACGTTCGTTGAACACCGCGACAACTTGAGGGTAGTCTTCTCACGACAAATAGACGCACATATTGGGGATGGAATCAGTGCACGCACGATCCGCAGAAGACTACAGAACTTCAATCTCTCGGAGAGAAACGCCGGAAAACCCCTTAAAGCTGTCAAATCTGCTTAAAATTAATAAAATAAACTTCTCAACAATACATTGTGTTATTTATTGAATATTCTCAACAGTTAATGCTTATTATCGTGCTCTGAACTAGCTCGAGCAACGAAATATATAAAATCATTAAAATATACATAAAAATATATTAAAAATTCGATAATTTTTCTTTTATATTTTACATTTGACACTAATATTCGAATTCGTTCTTTATTTTATCTATTTTTCTATAAATGTATGTAGATACGTATTTCAAAACTAAACAACACTTTGTAAACAAAATGTCTCATTTTAAAATCCCTAAAAAATATATAAATTTGATCCACATAAGTTTCGTTTGTTCTTTTGCAAGATTGGCATCTCTCAAATAAAAGTAGCTAGTTTTGTTAAAATACCCGTAACCATTTTTGCATTACAATAAAATGCGCATGCAATTATGTAAAATACAATCGAAAACATTTACAACAAAATTGTGCTTAAAACAGTTTGATTAAATACTATTTAAATATTATCAACAATTATTATTTTACTAGTAGTAATAATGCATCATTAACACTAATTATGTAGACAGTTTTAAATTTTTATTTATTGTTTTATTTTATTAAATATATGTATATTTTTTTTAACTATTTATACTTTAAGTAAATTCAATGTCTTTCAAAAATATATGTATAAGTACTCTCTCGGTGTGTTTGTTACATTTTGGTCAAATTTTTTTTTTACCCCTCCTTTCCTTTTCATGGTCGCACTGTTGTTTTTAAATTTATAATCTTTTTTTTTACTTCCAAGTTATTGTCCCGAATGTGCGTAGTTTGAACTTATTTACTGTTAACTAGATTAAGAAACTCCTCACGAGTCTTTGGATCGTCACGGAACACTCCCAGCATGGTTGATGTCACTGTTTTGCTGTTGATTTTTTGTACGCCCCGCATAACCATGCACATGTGTCTGGAAAGAACATTAAAATTGAAAATTAGTACTAGACAAGATGCGAAAAACGGAACAGGGGCTTTAAAATGGCGGATAATGCATAGCCTTTAGAGAGATTCTAGACTTTATAATCTTACAGAGATTAAAAAAGGAAGATTTAAAGGAAGATTTAAACTCCTCTGGAACAGAGGAGATTAACTTGACGCATGCTTTCATTTTTGACAGGACATCACGTAGGTAATCTGCGCATCTACTTGCAAACGTGATTTATTTTACCTCTCGGACAACTCAGACTCAGAAATAATTAAATTACTTTTTATTACGATCTTACGATTTTATATATTTCGTATATATATTAATTTTTGCGAAACGAAATAACTCGAAAATAGAAAAACTAAGCGACAAATTAACAAAAATAGAGATTAATATTCGTATGGTAGATCTCGTGATTTCGAAGGGATTAAAGGATGATTTGTCTTAATAGCGGATTAGTGTCTGGTCTAAACACCCTATTAAGAAATCGGAAGTGTCATAAGCAACAAGCTCAGTGGGAAAATAATGGCAGTCAAATTTCAAGCTTGAGAAAGATTTCGATGTGTCACTGCTGTCTGGACCTGGAGTTGTACGCTGGCATAAACCCCGCTTGAGGATGATTTAAGTCATGCTCTTTGCTCTTTTGAACGCTAAGCCAAAAATTGTCAATATTGTCATTCTGATACACGTTAGTTGACTGTCAATTGACAGCTATGTTCCTATCTACCAATCACGACCAAGATCTAAAAATTTGGTTGGTACTAAGCTCTTAAATACTTGTCTGGTAACGAAACCGATCTGGCCAAAGCTTGATCTGGAACGCTTTAAGAGTTTTATGCTATTTCTTCACCGGTCATTAAACTGCGTCAAACTAATTTGACACGAGCTGGCTTTTTCTGTCAATTTGGCTCTCAAAAGAGAGTGGTGATGTCATTTCCCAGGAGCGAAAGAAATTTTCCGTTGTAAACTTCCCAATAGAAATCGTATTTGTGACAGTGGTTCGTGAAAGTTGCGAAAGTGGTTCGTGAATAGGATCAATGAGATTCATTAGGGTAATTTAGCGCGTAATTTATAGAGGATTTTATGAAGATTTATATTTAATGAAGATTTATATTTCATGAAGATCTATGTTTGTCGCGGATTAGTGTCCGTTGGAAACATGTTTTGAACACAATTTTTTTTTGACTCTTCGAAGCAGTACGGTCTTCGAAGAAGAGGTATTTTCCCAGGCTCAAATATTTATGGTGTTTAGCTCGACGATAAATCTAATAAAAATACTTACACTCCTTCAACAACAACAGCTACACCAGCAGGCTGTACTGCTTGAGTTACAGCAACCGCAATTTGCTTTGTTAATCGCTCCTGCACTTGCAGACGTCTTGAGAATATCTCCACAATTCTGAAAACGAGATTTATATTTTTTTTATTTTCTATAAAATAATCTACATTTAAAATATACAAACTTACCTTGCCAGCTTACTTAGGCCAAGAATTTTATTGCATGGCAAATATCCAATCGAAACTTTACCATAAAATGGCACCAAATGATGCTCGCACATGGAAAACATTTCGATATCCTTTACAACCACCATTTCGTCGTGGTCTTCGTCGAAAACAGCTCCATTCAATATGTCTATAATTAAGAAAATAAAAATGGTGTTTATAGCCTTATAAATAGTTACTAAAAAGTTTTCGTTTGTGGGCAGGTAAAATAGCGCTGCCAGCAAAAAAAAAATTGTTTAACTACCAACCTTCTAGCGATTGATCGTATCCTTTGGTGAAGAAGAGCATAGCTTTGGCGGCACGTTCTGGAGTTTTGATCAATCCTTGGCGGTCGGGATCCTCTCCGAGACCGCCGAGCAAGAGACGATATGATCGTGCCATATCAGGAAGTAAGGCTTCGCGAGTTGGTGGTTTATGGTCCAATTCCAAGTCATGATGAAATGTACACTTTTCGTGACCTAAAAATAAAAAATAAAGTAAAATAAATTTTTTAAAGAAGGCTTAAAATATGTATAAAGAAATATTTTTGGGCACGTTTTTCGCATGCCTCTCGGCAGTGAGTGAGTGAAAGAGTTTCGCTGCTAGATATTTTTTTATCTCCCATCCCATAGGATAGGAAGTTTATTAAGTTTGATTCATATTTCATAGTTTTTAACATAGAGAATTAAACACCGTAGACCCCAAAGATCTTAAGGGCATATGATCAAGACAAAAGATGGACACGCACAAAGAACCATGTCCGTCCGTCCATATGCCGGTAGTTTTTATGCCTTAAAGTTTGAGCTAGGAGCTTTAAACTTGATATATTTTCTTTTAAGTCCCCAAAGCAGTACACAATGTAAGAATTCTTGAAATCCACCCACCGACACGCCCACTTTACTTAATAGCGTGGAAAATCAAAGTTTTCGTAGGGAGCTGAAATTTATGTAGTATGTGTGTAACGCATATATGTATGCGGTACCCTCGCTTAATTTTATTGTGATTTGCATTTAAAAAAAAAAAGTGAAAACCGCCCCCATGTGGGCGTGGTTATATTCCATTTGACTTCTAATAAAGGGTTTTCATTCAACATATTTGCTTTAAATCCAAAAACCTTCCACTATAAAATGAGATATACTTACCTATACTATCAACTTAAATTAATGCATTTTTGCCACGCCCACTTTTGGAGGCGTTTTGAAGAATAAACCAAGTTTTTAATAAAAAACTGCAATCTCACATGAGTATACCCACATCGGATAACAAATTTAAACAAAAAATGCGATGTTATTAAAAAGGGTTTGATGCCACACCCAATTTTTAAGCGGTTCTTAACTAATAAATTCTAAATACAGTTAAGTAGATTTGTCAATAAAAACTAAAATTTAACAACCAAGTTTTATGACGCAATTCGGGGCTTGACATCATTGGTCAATTGGGATGGGGTGTACAACGATTCGCCTAAGAGGATTGTAACCCGCCCACTAGTTTCAACTATTTTTGCACATTTTGTCACCCCACTTTTATTACAAATTTAACTCTTATGCGTTTTGAAAAGAACAATCTTTGAACAATTCTTGTTGCAATCACGATTACACTTTGGCTAAATTTAACGAAAATATTTGCGGGTGGCGTTTCTTTATTCGTTCCAACTATTCTGGCCGAAATATCTGCAGTTTTTTATTCATTCGGAATATTCCGATCATTCCGTTTCACGTTTCTTTACTCGTTCAGAATATTCGGAATGCATTCTTTCCATACTACCTCCCGAGGTAATACACGAATTAGAACGATCGGAATATTCCAACATCGTATTCTACATTTTCCATTCCTTCTACGGAATGCATAAAAAAAGCACCCAATAACTTCAACGGTGCATAAGATAAAGAACGAGAAAGGTATAATGCATTTAACTATATTGAGTAATGGTCGTTTCACAACAAGCGCGTCAGCGTCAAATCAGAGCGACACCGTCAGTGCGAAACTAGAAAAATCGTTTGCTAATGCACAATCAGAGCGGGAGTTCACGGCGACTGTTTTGACAGTAAAGTGACAAAACATAGCATATTTTTTTTTAATTTTTTGAATTTTATTACACGTGTCGGGTCATCTCTACATAACAACTAGCTATTCATTTTGAAAAAAAAAATCCAATTAACTCCGTGTGACAACTCACAACAGCGACTGACATTATAATCGTCGACGCGACGAGTTTTTTAAAATTGCGAAAAGGCCGGCATGGGAGACAGCAATAACGCCGGTATTGTGAAATTCATTTGGCAAATCGCCCGAGACTCTCGCTCTTGTTGTGAAACAGTCATCATGGAGAAAGTTACGAGAACTCTATCGAGCGAAAGAAAATAACAGCATTTTTGATGTAAGGGCCAAATGCCTTAAATTCCCACGCTAAGAATTTTGCGGACATTTCGATTGAAATTTCGATACGGACATTTGATTTGCCCATATATCATAGATTGGTTTGTGATTACTGCCATAGAAAAGACTGTGTTTTTGCGTTTTTTAATTTTAATTAATAAAATTAAGTTTGACTTCAAAATGTGTAAAAAATAAAAAATATGTAGAAAAGGTGATCTAAGTGTGAGCAGTGTAAGCAGAAAATTTGGTATTGACTCCCAAGCTGCATGCCTGGAGATAATTTTGACTGGCTATAAGCATCATGTAGTATGATTGTGATTTTTCTGAATGCCTTAAAATGCCAGAGAAGGAATTTGAATTTCAACTGTCATTTAGGTTATTTAAGAACAGATGACACGCTTGCCAGCATATACTTTGTGATGTGACACATTCCAGTAAGAGTGGCATGCAGTCTGAAAAAAATTGACATACGAGACGTAATTTGGCAACCAAAGAGCATTTACAGCATTTTTGTTCTTACGTCAAATATGCCAAAATTGTAACGGGTGATTTTTTAGCTGGTTTGGTTTTGGCAACACTGGTTTTGACAGCTGACGTGTGTTTAGTACCTTGTGTCACTGTCAAACAGCTTCAGTTTGGTTTGCAATTTAACCATGGATCGTCTTACAAATGAACAACGCTTGCAAATTATTGAATTTTACTATCAAAATTCGTGCTCGGTTCGAAATGTTCATCGCGCGCTGCTTCCATTTTATGGTCGGCATTCTCGACCTTCTGAGCAGTCTATTCGGAAGATTGTGACCAAATTTCGCACCAAATTCACTTTGTTGGACATTAAACCACCAACACGTTTTAAACCACGTTTTAAACCACCAACTATGTCTATAGGGACAAGCCCGCTTCGATTGACGCACTGGAAGCCAACATCCTTGCATTCATTCGTGAGATACCGGCCGATATGTGTGAAAGAGTATGCCAAAATTGGACTCAGCCGATGGGCTACCTGAGACGCAGCCGCGGTCAACATTTGCATAAAATTATATTTTAAACATTAAATTGCAAGGTTCAAACTATCGATTCAAATAAATATTTTATTAATTTTTTCGAATTTTTTGTGTTTTTTTTTTTAAAAAGTTTTCAACCTCTTAAAAAATCACCCGTTATATGCCGTCTAATCTAAGCTTTAGAACAGTTAACATACTTGCCAGTATAAATATACATACAAATTTTGTAAAAAAAAAATCCCAATAAACGACGTCGGTTGCTGACAAGCAAGGGTCATTTGCAGCTTTATTCTACTTGACTCAAATATGCCAAAATGGCAGTCTTAATATATCCTGCATTCTGATATCTAAACTTTTCCGACACTTTCAAAAAAAAGGTAAAAAATGTTTACTCTATTTACGACCTATTTATTGACTATTCCTTTTTTGCATTCAAATTTAAAACTGTATTCTCTTAATACTATGAATATGGATACAGGCAATAAAAAAAGGATTAACAGGAGACGATTTAAAATAAATCCCCACGTGCATGGGCCAAATATAGGATTCATTTGACACAAAAACTCTTGGCGTATTATTTTCAACACCGAATCGTGAAACTGGTGTGGAAAAAAAATTTTTCTTTTCTCGTACACCTGAATGCAATCGTGCTCTTGTAAATGTTCTTTTGAACTACGAATTAGTTCGGTGTCGACACCGAAGTCGAAATTTCGCCGCCTTCGTTTGACGGTGGAGGCTGGGTGAAGCTTTGATTGTGTATGTTAAGTGACGTTTCCGAGCCGGGGTGTTGGTGTTCATCCACTCTAGATGACCCAGCCATCGTAGACGTTGTATTTTGACTTTTCTGGCTAGGTCGGTGTCGCTATACAGCCCGTACAGTTCGATGTTATATCTCCTCCTCCACTCTCCGTCTATGCAGAAGGGACCGTAAATCGTCCAAAGATTTTCGTCTCGAAGCAGCCTAAAGTGTCTTCATCCGCCTTCGACAGGGTCCACGCTCTTGCTCCGTAAAGCAGGACTGGGACTTTGAGGGTCTTATACATGGACTTTAGTTGCTCGAGTTCTAAGCCCAAAAAACAGCGATTGGCAAGAGTTATTCTTCGTAAGATTTCAGCGCTGCTGTCATTGTCTGAATTGAAAGCGGAAATCAAGTAGACAAAGTCCCTAACTCCCTCAAAGTTATAGCTGTCTATGGTGATGTTTTCGACGTCGGTGTTGGGTGTCTTTTCTTGATGACAGCATATATGTACTTGGTTTTGCCATCGTTGTCAACGCCCCGGCACGGAATATCTTCGAATCGACCGCGCAGGGATGGCGCAGTAGAGGAGCACCGAGACTCAGGTGGCGCACGCAAGTGGAAGGGGACCTCGAAATGGGGGGGGGGAAATGGAGACGGCTAGCTAGAGACAGAGCTGGCTGGCGAAGCTTGTTGGCTGAGGCCCAGGTCCAACCCGGATTTTAGCGCCACTTTAAGTAAGTAAGAAGTGACGTTTCGACTCTGATTATTTAGAACACAACTCAAATCGATAAAAAATCAAATTTAAAGCTATCAACATTAATTTTAAGGTTCTAATCATAGCTATCATCGAATTCCATCATTGAAAAAATTGTTTTCATGATTTTAGACGTTTGAGCAAACAATGTGGGCTTTTATTGGTATTAAAATGAAGCTTATTAGTTGCAGAATTTTTTTCGTAACAAAAATACATGTAAACTCGCTTTTACTATTTCACTGACAGAAATCGATTTCAAGGAACAGCTGATTATGATTTGTGTTTTGACGACAAAATCGTTCCACTGAAAAGCATTCCATTCTCTTTCTATTCTCAACTGTCAGTTTTCCTTTCACTCCACTCCTTTCAACTCCAACCTGACAGAAATGTCCAATGATTGCTATGAATGACTTGTCAGTAAACCGAAGACATTGTTCCACTGATTTGTTCCAATGATGCTATCCGATGATAGCTATGATTAGACCCTAAGTAAAAAGTACAAAAAAACTGACGCCAACAAAATTACGCTACGAAATGAAAAAAAAAGTCAACAAAATGAAGTCAAAGCTATTTGTCACTTAACGTGATGATTGTACTGGTGCAGTATTTGTAGTTCAGTACACATTGGAACAAAGTGTACACCACGCTATGGAATCGTCGCGAATACCGAGTATTATTTGATAATTCGGTGTGGCAGTTCGGCGGCCAAAGGGATACGTCATCTGTTTCTGTCGTTTTGGCTCTCAAAAGAGAGTGGCATGGCGATGTCATTTCCAGGAGCGAAAAACGATTTCCGCTCGAAAAATTACAAAAATAACATGCTTGTGACAGATCTTTTGTACACGAACATTTTCAGCTTCCTTTTTTGATTTTCAAACTGTTACAAAGGTGCATAAAATAGGTTTGTAAATAGGGTGAATGGGATTTATGAGTAAATTTATTTATAATCGTTTGCCGAAAGGATTTAAATTTGTATGGCAAATCGCGTGATTTTCAGAGGATTTAATAAAGATTTATATTAATCGCGGATTAGTACCCGGTGGAGACATGGTATAATAAACATAAGTTTAATAATTTAGTATATATATATACACACACAACAACGGTACTCGCATTTGCCGACCAATGCAGAAGATTCTTATCACAAATGTTAGTTGAGTGGATTATTTGACAGCACGATCTACCGGCCAAGAATTGAACCCATAATCTGCTGCTCAGTAAGATGCTTTCTAGGCACAAGCAAACTTTTGGGGCGTGGTTTAATGATTTTTTAAGTGCATAAGATGAACTCACATTTATTTGAAACTCTCAAACTCAATAAAATGACAACTGCGCGTTCTTCTGTTCTTACTGTTTTTTGTAAGATGGGTTTAGATCTAAAACAACTTGTTGCATATTCAAAATTTCGGCACTGGCTTCAAAATATTTTGAATAAAATCTGAAGGATAAAGAAAAAGTCTGTCACTATGGGTTTTTTTTGTTTTCAACTGGTTTTCGTTTTCACACCTAAGTGTCACCGAAAATTCAACAAGTGGAACAGATACACATCTGCAAACTGAGTCAAAACGACTCATTTTGCATGCCAAACACACAAAGTAGGATAAAGCTCTTTAAGCCTTATAGTAACGGTTAAATCTATTAAACAAATCAGCCTTTGAAATATGCAAAATATATGCAACACAAATCGCTGTACTACATGTCCAAATATATATATATTTTTTAGAGATAACATTTTAAAGATTTCTCGCGTGTCTATTAAGAGCATTATTCTAATAAAACTCGAAATTAATTTAAATTACTAGAGGCGCTGATTGTTGGTGTTTTCTATTTTTGAAATGATTTTAAATGAATTATTTACGTGTGATTGTGCGTATAATAAATATTTAATTAATTGGGTTGTTCTGCAGCCAACAAAGGTTATCACACACAATCTTTCGGAGCAACAATAAAAAGTGTTACCACCAGGCTATTGATTTTTGTAGAGCGATGCGATGCTTATTCTGGATTGTGCTCGTGACTTGCCGAATTTCTGTACCCTGCCTATATTTTATGCATCTACTTAACGTACCCGCACAAACACTCAAAGGCTACACAAATTTTATGTCATGTCCATTAAAACAAGCCCAACAGGTTATCACAACTACAACTTTGTAAAAATGTTATTTTCTTCAAATTGCTTGCAGCCTTGCAGTCGTTAATGTTTTTATTATAGGAGACTGCGGCCTGCAGTCATTATTTTACGATTTATTTAAAATTAGTTCGATATTCTATAGTTAAAAAAAAAATTCTAGTCTTTTTAAAGCTTTTTTTTTTGGTAACTCTTATGATTATATTGACTTTGTCTGTATACCTGGTGTCGTTGACGTTCGTGGCGTTTTGGGGGTTTTTGGTGTCTGAAGGGTGGTTTCACTTTCGCTTGTTTTCCTTGCGATTCCATTCATTTTGAGCATCAATTTTGGACGGTCCCGTTTGGGGTCACTACTGGTTGCTTGCTCCTCCGGAACTTCCTTTGCCTCTTCTCGGTCTTCCGGGACGGCAGTGCTACTATACGAGGTGGTGCGTTCGAAACTAACTAATCCTGAGGCACTACCTGTCGAGCATACACTATTGTTCCGGCCACGGGATATGCTGTGCGCTTGTGGGAAATTCGTATCGTCGATTGCTTCGTTTAGCTCACTAGCACTCAACTCCGACAGTTGACGATTTATTGAATTCATTTTGATTTTAAGTTGTTTTTTTTTTTTGCTTGTAAAAAATTTAAATAATATTAACGGAAAAGCACTAAAGCGACAGAGGCGTGTAATACTGCTTATCACTGGACAACGACGACTAAACTGAAATCTTTCGAACAGCGCTTATTTGTTTGAAATTCTTTAAAGAGAGGAACAGTGTTGTAAAACGAACGACCTTAACGTCACGAATCTAGTTTGGTTACTGACGTCTGACAAATCTCGGAGCAAGATGGATTCGACGACTGCTGATGAATGTACCTCTGGCTTGAGGTGAAGCTTTCCGAGAAAGACAAGTTGGGAAATACGGAAAGCTGTGGTAACACTGTAAAACCTGAAGGTGGGGTTCTGAGAACGTTTTAGATACATTAGCCGTGCTTGCAGTGGGTTATAGGACTTTTTGTGCGCCAAGTGTATCTGTAGCTCAAAAAACTATTTTGCTACAATTTCTCAATGCTGGTGGTGGTGGTGGTGTGATTTAAAGATTACCGTCATGGTGAAGGCATTTTACAGCTTTTTTTAATATCGTGAGACGTCGGGGTTGATTTGTCTTGCGTTTAATAAGGTTCGAGGGGGTTTTCGCAGAGCTTTATTGAGCGAGCATGCTTTGCAGAAATGGATTGAATTTTTATTTGAGCGCATAAACTTGTTGCTCTGATTTGGATTTTTATTAGAATTTCAATTACACGTCTGACAGGCTAATTGCTATTTGAATTGCTTTGGATTGTAGTTTTCAATGGCTCTTAATTATGTAGGTATAGTTGAATATCAGCATGGGGAGGCATGAAAATATATGCCTTGCGTACCATTATGAGATTTGGTGTCATAAAGAGAAGGTATAAAAAAGAATATCACAAAAAGGATCCAAAACTGTAAACGTGTTAGAATTATATCGGAGGTTGATTTGATATTTGTATACTCCTATACCATGGCAGTATACAAAATCTGTCATACAGCTTGTAACACTGTTAAATATAATATTAGACCAACAAGACCTTAAGTGCATAAGACTGAGACGGCATTCTGTATGTCACATGTTTTTTAGGCAATGCATTTTATGCTAGGAGGACGAAATTTGATACATACAGGTTCTTTGCTATCGGAAGAAGTGCAAGGTTAAGAGTTTATCGAATCCGCCCACAGACACGCCCATCATTATGCTGGGCTTTCTCCAGTGCTTTCAAAATTCTAAGACAAAATTGTAAGATATGCAAAAATAAAATCCCTAAAATCCTCCCCTGGTGCCGGCGGGCTGGGCATGACATCGATTTTAAACAAATTTTTCTAAGCTTTTTTTTTATTTTTTTAAGCCAAACAATGTCACACATATTAATTTAAAAGAGAAAAACGTTTGCGCCTGACGGGACTTGAGCTTGAGGCAGCGGCGTGCGGGTGTAACACTTCGCAGTGAGGCAACAAGATAAGACTTATGGGCCACGCCCACAATTGGAGGCAGAAAAGAAAAATACCTGAATTTTTTAGAGACGCTGAATTCTATGGCCTGCCTTTGGAGGAAAGAGAATAAGGAGGAGAGAAGAAGAAATCGAAATTAGCATATAAGATATAAACCAGACCAGATTCTAGATTTCGTTCATCTAAGTTTTTGGCACGCCAATTTTTAGGTGTTGATTTTAGGAGAGGACCTCGACAAGATCAAGGCTAAATCACCAACATTATCTCATACCCTTACAGAGGAGAAAAATGACAAAGCCAAAGATATGTTCTGCGAGCTCCATCGACAAAACGTTCAAGCAATGCTCAGCTAAAATCCTAGTGATTTTAATGCCAATCAAGAAAGTTACAGCATCTTCGGTAGTACGATCGGAAAGCACAGCCTGCACGACCTCCGATAACGGATTCAGGCACATTGACTTTGCTGCAATAGTTAGCCGAGTGACAGTTAGTACACAGCTCACGAAAAAGATAGAGCAAAAAGATCACCCATGCCAGAGCACCCACTCGGATCACTACCTCTTTGTAGCCAAGGTACAGCTGTGAATATGTCGACCACGCCAAGATATGGAAGCTGATGTGAGTTCTTTGACATCATGCTTGAGCGCATTGTGCACAGCTCTATAAAAGGCATAATAGGAAAAACAGCGTGATGTCAGTGAAGGATTGGGGTCAAAATTCTGCCGGGGTTCTCCCTTTTCTCAAACTTTTACTTTCAAAATTCTGCTTTTTAAAATTCTGTTTTACAAAATTCTGGAAACGCAACTTGGACAAAGTGACACAGTGACAAGTGAAATCTGTAGGTTGCATACCCAAGAGCGGGTTATAATTCTGCTTTCAAAAAAAAAAAATCAGTTTTTCAAAATTTTGCTTTTAAAAAATTCTGACCTAAGCAATAAAAATCTGCACATTTCGTATTTTTAAGACTTCTTTTTATGACTTTTTTTAAGTAAAGCAAAAAAAGAAACAGACAGTGGGGTTGCCCCACTATGTATCCCCTATACATAAAGTACTGTGTCGCTATGTCAAAGTTGCATTTCCAGAATTTTGTAAAAAGAATTTTGACCCCCACAGAATTTTTACCCCAACACTTGGAACCCCCTCTGGGTGTTTTTTTTTCCCTCTGCTTTACTTCAAAAAAGTTAAAAGTTTGCTTAAAAAAGAAGAATTTTATTCCTTAAGTTAAAATTTTGAAAAGCCGAACTTTGAAAAAGCAGAATTTTGAGAGCAGAACTTTGAATAGCAGAATTATGACCTGCTCCTGTGAGTGAAGTATTGGGATGAAACTGACGAATGTGGGCATTTAATGAGGGAAAAGCTAAGTACATTCATATATGCTATCATCAAAAAGAGACCTCCGACACCGATTCTTTTACAAAACATCGCCGTAGACAGCTATATAACATTGAGGTAGGAAGGGCCATTGTCTATATGGGTTCTGCTCTAAATTTAGACAAAGACGAACCAGCGCTGAAATCAATCGTTTTTTTTTTATCGAAGAAGGCAATTGAGTAGCAAAGCTCTCTTTCGATCAAATAAAGTGTTCATTGTAAGACCGTCATCATCACAGTCCTGCTTTTCAATGCAGACGCAAGTACCTGGGGTAAAACCTTCGGATGATTTATGGTCCCGTCTGCATAGACGAAGAGTAGAGGAAGAGACAAAACATCTAACTGTACGGCGACTGCTGTAGAGTCCAAATAAACCGGCTGCGTTTGCGGGGTCATCTAGGGCGGATGGACACCAACGCCCCAGCCCGGAAAGTCTTCGGATACACTCCACAGTGGACGAGGACTGTGACCTGGGTGAACCTGGGCCTGGGCCAACTTCGCGTGTAAAATTGGAGACGGCTAGCTGGATACAAAGCTAGCTGGCGAAGCTTGTTGACTGTGGCTTAGGTCCACCCCAGATTTTAGCACCACCTTAATAAATGATTTTTGAGTTTCCGGGGATGCACCAGCCAGCAACAATATTGTACTTCGTAGGTTAAAATAAAAATTGGTATGGTTTTTTGGATTATGTGCTTCAAAGTTGCAAGTTGTCTTAAGTTTTTTATACTTTAATTAGCTTCTAAAAACATGCTACGAAAATAATCTTTGCTTTGATCAGTTTATATTGCAGTTTAAAAAAGTGTCTACTTCTAGATTCTCATAAATTTTGAATACATTAATAAATTCATCGTTATATCGAGTAACAATAGTAAAATTGAACAAAAATGAATTCTAAAAGCTCGTTGACCGACGCGTTTAACTTTCGTCACAGCTTACAGATTCCATAAAAAGTTAATAAAAATTAAATCAGAAGTAAAGTGTCTCCGTTTTGAGACACAACTCATGGTGTGTATTTAAAAATGCAAGAATTATACTTGAACCTACGATAAATTTGTTCCAAAAAATTTATACATATGTAAATCATATGCCAAACTGACATCGATGCGTACGTGATTTATTGATCTATCATTGAAATTTGCCAGTCATTTCGCTAAAGCTGAATAAAAGGCTAAATTTCAGCATACGAAAATATGGTCCATTAGAACATATCACTTAACATCAATGGATAGCAAAAATGCCTTACCGTCATTTACTATTATAACCTCATGTAGTTAAGCTTAAATGACTGACAGATAATGATTGATTTTGAAACGCTTAGTATTTGTATTGCAATAACCGGTAAACTGATAGCACTCATGCTAGCTATTAAGGTGATTCTTAGAGTTTGTACTTCAAAACCGGTCGCATACCTATTGAAAAAATTACTATAAGCTGCAAAGCAGCCAAAAGTTCTCCTATTTGTTTTTCGTAAAGCAAAGTATCGTAAAAGTTGAACGTTTTGTTTCACTTTCAATTATTTCGTGGCACTTCTTGTTGTTGGAGATAACGTTTTTCCTATGTCATCGGAAACGCTACATAAAATTGAACAGCAACGAACGTAGTTAAACAATTTCTTGTGCATTCATAGACCTCTAGCTAGAACAAAAGATAAATTACACATTTAGAGTACGCAACCATTCAACAATTAAAAGTTTTGGTTACAACTTTAACTCCCTACGAACTTTTGATTTCATTATAGAAAAAAATCGATGGGATCAGAAGCAGAAGAATAGTTTTAAAGTTGGACTGTTTGTCTTAAAAGAAAACCAGGGTGGAAATTCGATGTTATTCGGAGTTATTAAAATAATCTTACATGGCTGCGCAAAACCCATATGAAATTTATTGATAGGTCGAAAATAGGAGCAATTCAAAATATGACAAACTATCGTGATGTGGCGACAAGACATGAAAAGATATACAGGAGCTGCTAAATACAAATGCACCAATCGCTTCACTTTGCGAACACAGCTAACTACCATTTCAGTCAGCTGACAGTAAACTGATATTCGAAGTTCGAATTTTGATATCTTACTAATATCCCCTCCAATGAAAAAGTACCAGTGTAGAAATGCCAATGGAAAATTGCCAAGAGAGAAACTTCTGGAACGTGGTAAATTTGTATAAATAAACGGACGACACTGTTGTATTTCAAGCGTTGAATAGTAAAAATCGAGAATTAAAGTAAAAAGGGGTTGAATCGAGATAAAGTGTTGAATATTTAGTGGCGAAAAAGAATTAATTGTGATTTGAACTTAAATAGGTCGTGTTTGGTAAATTAAGTGTTTCGTTGTGTAATTTAAAGAGCGAAGTTGAGTTTTATTCGACGAACGAATGAATCCAGGCGGTAGTATCATACTATCAATAGAGGCCGGAATTGTGATCATCTCTTGCATGTTCTCTCGAAAAGGCATGCATGTTCATCGAAGGCTTAACTTTTCACCGAAAAAAATCCAGCGAGCTCCTAGAATTTCTCTAGTTCATTAGGGCTTTATTGGTTTTAAAACTGAATAACAGCTCCGCTGAACCTAAATTTGAATGACTGAAGCAGCTGATCGGTTGGCGGCACAAAGAAGACTGAATATACCTACCACTGTGTTTAAAGGTTTATAGTTACCTAAAGGAATTTTGTTGGGCATGAAAAAGGAATTTGGAATGAAAAAGCCGCGAATTCAGTAAGGATTGGACACGAAAAAAGCACAGACAAATCGTGCGCACTCACTCACGCAAACCACTAACCACAATAGAGAAAACGGCATCGCGTCGTGCAGTGGTTTACTCTACAAACGCCAGTGCAGCCTCTTTCTTTTGAAATAGTCTACAATCCGCGTACATAGACTATTTAAGATAAAGATTACGACAGCAACATCGACGTTATGCGAGAAACAGATTACACCAGCAACATTGACATCAACATCCACGTTGACAGCTAAATTTTTAAGCCCAGTGAATATACTGTCATATAAAAAGATTACCACAGCAACTTCGACGTCGACATCGACGTTAGACCTAATCCTAAATGTCGGTGTTGCTGTGCAAGTGCTACCAAATTCACAATGCAGCTCTCGTAATAAATATACACGCAAAAAGTTGCTGTCGATGTTCTCAATCTGTTTTACAAAACTTTCGGTGGTGATTGTCAATGTCGCTGTCGATGTCGATGTCGAAGTGGTTAATCTGTTTCCCGCATTAGACCTCCTCAATTCCGATGTTGCTGTTCAAGTGCTACCAAATTTACTATAAAGTTCTGGTAATGGTTCTAAGACTATAAATAATAGAGTGGCGCAACAGCTCGAGGTGAACCAGGGCCAACTTCTCAACAATGTATGCTGGTGTGTTAATTTCTTTTACATACAAAGGGACCTACAATTTTTTGCCGAATCCGAACGGCACTTTGAGAAGTTTTTCAAGACAAATGATACTCTCGGAGGGCTCGTCAAACCCTCGCGGAGGTGGGGACCGTGAAAAAGAACAAGTCTTTTTTTTTTTTTTTTTCAGGTGACGATGGCAGGATTCGAACCCAGGCCTCCGGCGTAGTAAGCACACACACTAACCACTACGCCACGGCACCCCATGGTTCTAAGACACTTTTTCTTAATTTTTATTTTTTTTGTAAATGTAAAATTTAAAAAAAGAGCAAAGCAATTTCAACATACATTTTCAATCACAGTGAGTGTGTATGCAGTAGTAACAAAAACTGGGAAAATTGTGTGGAATTAGGTGAAATAAGCAACATGACGTAACGTAAGAAAAAATTAGTGCGAATTCTCCTTTTCTTTGACAGTTTCCTATTTTTTCAATTATTCGCAAAAGTATATTTCCACACGAGTAAAGTGAAAATTTGTAGTGTCATCCCATCATAAGAAATACACCGACAAAAAGTCGCTGTCTGTTTTGTCATTTTGTTTTACACAACTTTCGGTGGTGCTTGTCAATGTCGCTGTCGATGTCGAAGTGGTAAAATATGTGCCCTAGCAACATCAAGATCGACAGCACAATTTTTATGCTCACTGTATATACGGGCGTATGTGGTCCTGTTTTTCAGTGTTGAACTGTATCTGTACTTTTCAAAATCTGTACATTTCGTAACAAAACAAATCTGGAGTTCACCGCGCGAGCATTTTTTCAGTGCACCGTTAGCTTCGTGAACATAATTGTCAAAATTTTTGACTCTCGAAATTATTGACCCTCCCAACTCTTACTTCACATAGAAAAACACAAAAAGAATTTCGAGTTCTTCTCAGTTGTCATTTTTCGCAGAAACACGCAAACTAACCAGTGAATAAAGAGACAAAAGGAGTGGTGTGTTGGAAGAAAAATAAAGCATCTGTTTGAGTTGTGTGAGTATGGGAACTACCTATGTGTTCCACCAGGCCTGTCATGAGAGAAGGCGTGAAAGGTTCATACGTTTCTGGGAGCTGCCTTTACTTTTGTTTAACATTCCTAAGTTAAAGTGACATTAGTACCCCGACTCGTGACGCAAACACTTACATGTCGATACCAGATTTCAGGGGACTAATGTTAAAATAAATGCTCCACTCACACGCACTGTATATGTAAAAAAGAGCTATTCCTTGTCTCTTTATTCAATGAAATCAACTGCCATTCCACACAGAAAAAACATTCAAAGAAATTCATACTGTTCTTGAAATGAATTAGAGATTAACTCACCAAATTTGGAGAGTTAAGCCGAGACTGACCCCGGATCTAAGTTCATTGCTCATTCATTGCTCAAACTCATTTCTGTGTTGATCTCAGTTCAACTTCGGCATCGACGTTAGACCTAATCCTAAATTTCGATCACAATCTGTTCTCAATCTGTTTTACACAGCTTTCGGTGGTGGTTGTCAATGTTGCTGTTGCGAGGTCGAAGTGGTTAATCTGTTTTTCGCATAGTAAGGTTTGAAATTCTCGTTTTCGTTTAGTCCCGATCTCGGTGTTCAACAAAGTCCGCATCTAGTGTGCTTACACCGATGAAAAGGGGAATATTTAAACGCTTGGTCCTGGTTTGAGTTCCCGGTGTAAACTCGCAATATGTCTACAGAAAACTTGCTTCAATGCGGCTTGAAAACGCACTCGTCCGAAAACGCACACATTTTTTAGTGCAATCAGGAATCAGCTGATTGTCAAAAATTACATAAGTGCTACCCTGAACTTTCATTTTTTTATCGAACGGAAAAGGGCCCATTGGACTTTAAAACTGTAAAATTTAAGTGCACAGTTGACAAATAACGGAAACGGGCCATAGTTTTTTTCTTCAAAATTCTGCTTTAAAAAAAATTCCGTTTTAAAATTTTCTGACTTGAGCAATAAAAATCAACTTTTGGAGCAAATTTTTAATTTTTTAAGTAAAGCAAAGATAAAATAGGACAAAGTCAGAAGGATTTCAGTGGGTGGGCACGCCCTCCATATAGTATAATGTCGCTTTGTAAAAGTTGCATTTCCAGAATTATGAAATTCCCTGTCAGCTTAATTACATTTCGACAAATGATAAAGTGCATCGCTTGATGTTAAAAAGGATTATGGACAACACATCTACTCTAGATTCGAAAACGGATGAAACTTGCCCCTACTCCTGCGCGATTCATAATCAAACTTCAAACACATTGTTCTACAACGAAATTTTGACAAATACGACTTTTCAATTTTAATTTTTTCTCTGAGTCTATGTTTCTTATTAAGATGCGCTTTGTTCATCACCTCTCAGTGTAAGTAGCAGTAGACATCAAACTGTCAAAGGTCTATTATTTCATTCAAACCTATTCTTCCTAATCACTCTGACAGTGTAGTGACAGTGCTGCCATACGCAGCACCTCTTAAAAGTAACTTAGTACATTTAGTATCAGTGTAAGAGATCTCAAACCATCAGATCAAAAACCCAAAACATTTTCAAATGTAGATACGCATCAATCTTCATTGTCATGTTAGTCACTCTCCTGCCACTAATAAGCGTAAGAAACAATAACAGATGGATTGGAAAGGAAAATTCATCAGAACAAAAATATAGCATCATTAACGAAAAATCCCCCAGAAATTACCAACCGACAACTTGACGTCTACAGCCTGTCACAAAGTTTACTTTCCGCGAAAATATTAAGTTCTGTGAATTGAACTAAAAATTATTTTTCCGTGTTTTTTTTTTTTTCCAATAAAAATTTACATTGAAGCGACAGAGGCAGGTGGATTGTGCGAATTGATCAGGTTCACACACCTACAATTAATCACTGCAGTGAATAAGAAAAAGGCTTGTTAATCTGTCGTAAGCAAATTTTGTGCATAAGACAGTTCATGCATTGAATGCCAATGGTACACTTAATTGCAGTAGGTAATATGCATATTATTTATAACCAGATGTTTTGAAAGTAAACCAAGCACACCTGATGACCTCTGACAATGCCAATGTATGGTTCGTTTTGTAGAACGGTTAAGCAAAAGCACAACCTGAAAATCAACACATTTAAATTTCTACTTCCTCTGTTTACATTTAGCATACCAAAAGTAATACAAAATTAGGTAAAACCTAAGCCAAACTGAGATTGCTTTTAACATCATGACGTTTTCTGTTTCGAATTCCTCGAAGCTCGACGTTGTATGATATTCAGAATCACTGTACAAAGTCCGATTTGAACCCAAGATTAAATCCAAGCCCAGTGAAACCGCGACAAAATGCAAGAAAACATATGGAAAGCCCCTCAAAATAAAGGGGGCTTTATTAGGTTCCTCTGAAGTGACTCAGCACCTACGTAAATGACATCGGGAAACCCCTCTATAGATGATAAATTCCAGTGATGTTTCAGAAAAGCTTTTAAACTTTACGCACAGACATTAAATTAAATACTTATTTACACCTTGATGCTAATAAAAGAAGGTACTTTATACCCAATGCCATTCGGGCATGCTTTTGCGAGTTTGACTTAAAAAAGGAACAGTCACACGCACTGCAAGGCAAATGCTTCCTAGAAGTTTTAGTGGCTGGTTGTTTTGAAGGTTTTCAATTTCAATGTCAAACGTGTTACATAAATGCATTTCGATGCAATTATTTCCTTTTATACGTGTCCAGAACGTTTTATACTGTTAAGTTTGCATACAAAACGGAAACAAATTTAAGATGCCAGCCTTGACGCTTTGTTTATTTTATTTTACAATTCCTATGTCCTTCCTTTGAGCTATAGTAAGAGCCGTCAGTAAATTTCGGGAGTGGTTATATAACCAAAAAAAGTTGCTTGTCATATTAAAGGTCTATTTCACACGATGTCCAATTGCAAAGTCTGGCAACTTTTTCTTTCAGCCGTAGCAAGTAATGTTAATTTAAAAATGGTACGTGAGACCTTTCAAATGAGATCCAATTTTTTTGGTTATTTTACACTCCCAAAATATGGTGCGGGCTCTCGGTCTACTAGCTTTTAACGTTTCGACCATTGAGATTACAAGAAAACATCGTAAATGGATCAGGGTTTTTATTTTAGGGAAGGAACAAGAACAATGGACTCTTTTTTAAGACGCCGCACTGCTAGAGCCGCAGGAAGGCTCTCCATACTAAATTTAAATCCTCTCGGCAAGCGATTAGAAATAAATCCCCGCATTCATAAATCTCATACATCCTATTCACCTTTTTTATGCTTCATTAAACCATTTTCGCACAACTTTGTAACAGTTTGAGGATCGATGAAAGGAAACTGAATGTGTTCTTTACGCATGACAGATCTGTCACAACATATGGCCTTTTCGGTTGGTCGTCCGGGAGCGTCCGGGAGACTTCTGGACTCTCCTGAAACTGTTTTCTTGGACTCGTTTGCTTCTGGTTTTCAATCCAGAATCAAAACCAGAAACACGCACACAATCATACATGTGTCAATATCAAGTTGGAGAA
Source organism: Neoascia interrupta (assembly GCA_947623515.1). Classification (NCBI taxonomy): domain Eukaryota; kingdom Metazoa; phylum Arthropoda; class Insecta; order Diptera; family Syrphidae; genus Neoascia; species Neoascia interrupta. Next base: position 179,502,762 of record OX392462.1, read on the forward strand.
ACGTCATTTGGCTCCTGTAGAATAGCTTTTGCTTCACAAATACAACGCTAGACAAACTTCGAAATCAATAAAAACGTGTTTGGCTATTCGGAGAGAAGCCCTGATCCGGGAGAAGAGCGCCCTGATCCGGGATCGCCAACCGAAAAGGCCAATTTTTCTATTTCTGGGATTTTTATAAATGAAATGTTTTTCGCTCTGTCATCTATACTCTCTTTTGACAGAAAACGAGTGCATGTCAAATGTCTATATTTGTCCGGTGGAGCCACTTCGGGATTTATTCTTAATCGTCTCGGGATTTATTCTTAATCGTCTCCCATTAATCGCAGCTTTATGGCCGGTGTTGATTAGGGAACATTGCAATCGTATGGTTGAACTCGTAAACGTCAACCTTACATACACTTTTTTAAAAACAAATTGCAAAATGACCAAAAAAGGGGATGGAATCGGTTACAAAATCTGCATTTGCTTGGGACATGACCGAAAATTGGTTTTTTCCGATTGACCATTATTAACCATTGTGACATAATACGCCTAAAAGAACTGACCTGTTTTTTCACCTTTTTTCCGCCAGACTTCTTCCATTAGGCCAGCCTCGTCTGCAGGCGCTTTTTTTACTTTCCTACTCGTTAAGCTTATCAATATTTTAGTTTCAATAAATCCTCTGTGGGGAACTTAAATAAAATTTCCTTGTTTTATTGAGGCTGAATCTGACGGCCTCTAAATGTAATTATAAAAGTGAAAATGAGGTTCATTCGACAAACCCAGGATAAAAATAATATAACAATAATACGCCCAGTTAATCTCCTCTTTCCCGGTGGAGATACATTGGCATTAACGTTTAATCTTTCCACATTAATCTTCGTTTTAGGTGCGGTGGGAGCACCCTAATAGAATGCAGCCCGTAGAAACTTGGAAAGCTGATAATTCTAACCCATCCCACACCTCGACACTGGTTGACGCTCAAAAGTTAAAGTAGAGCAATAGGAGTTTATGGCAGACTTCTAGTGTTGAAAGCTTATTCAACATTTACCTTGTGAAGTGCCGATATAAAGTCGATAGAACAGTCCTACAGAGTCTTCTTTTTCGCAATTAACTAAGCGAGTATTGCAGTTGAATTCTTTAAGGGGTGGAATGCAACTGGCTATTTCACTCTTTATGGAGCACTCTTTATGGAAAAAACTATAAAACAATGAAAGACTCGCAATGTTTGAGTCACCTATCAATTTCAATGCTCTTTTTTGTATCCTCGAGTAGGTGTAAATTTGTCTTAGGAGCTCCTGCCCCGACATGAGAGTTCTACTCCAGTTTTGGTCGTATATACGATTTATAAATAACAGCCAGATCAGAAGGTGTAAAGTATTTCTTGCATCGACTAAGGAATCCTAAGCATTTCGCTGCGTTCTTGGCGACGTCGAATATGTGGCTCATTCCAACGTAAGTTGTCATTAACACACATACCGAGGATGGAAAGCTTTTCGGGTTCAGTGATGCAAGTGCCGTTTATGGATAACATACTTAACCGTTCCCTTCACACGTCCGAAGGACTGAGGCGTTTGCAAGGAAACGAATATGAGAAACTTAGATTACTGTCATCAGCAAAAGAATGAACTGAATTAGATGTGGCAGACAAGAGATCATTTTTGATCATTTTGATCATTTATAGAGATCAAAAAGAGTGTTGGAGATAAAACTGAGCCCTGGGGAACACTAGCATTAATTTGATGGACATCAGACTTGAAACCGTCCAAAACCAGTTGGATTGATCGGTTCAAAAGGAAATTTATAATCCAATGAATAAGAGACACATCGATTCCAAATGCACGCATTTTCGACAAGAGAGCTTGGTGCCCGACTCTGTCAAATGCTTTAGAAATGTCGAGCGCAACAACCTTGCTTTCACCATGAAGGTGCAAGGAGCGTCACCATCAGATCACCAGTGGACCTTTTTGCGAAAGCGGTTTTGACGGTCATTGAGAAGCCCCCGTGATTCTAGATATTGCATTATGTGACTGTTCATCAGCGTTTACATGACCTTGGAAAGAATGGATGTTAGTGCAATTGGCCGGCTACTGGGCGGAGAGGTTGAATCGCCTTTTTTGGAACGGGCTGAACAAATACAGTTTTCCATTTACTCGGGTAGAGACCAGAAAAGTAGGACAGATAAAAGCCTACGCAGTGGTTTTGCCAGCGTGGAAGAACACCTCTTCAGAACTATGGGGGAAATGCCATCTGGACCAGCGGATTTGTGAATGTTGCGGTTTCTAAGGACTCCTGCTGGAATGTTCTACGCCCTCGAGTACAGGTGGAGACAAGGCACAATCAGGGAGCGAGGAGCTGTCAGCAAAATGAGCTGCAAGTAGATTGGCCTTGTCCAAGCAGCTTACAGCTGGGATGTCATTGAAAACGAGTGTCGGGATGGGGGATGAGGCACAATTTTTAATATTTTTGACAAATAATGACCAGAAACTTTTACTACCTTTGGGACACGGAAGTATTTTTTGCCTCAATTTCTGATCATGAGAGAATTTGGCACGACGGATATGAGCATTGCAGACATTTCTGGCTTGTTTAAACTTATTCCAATTTTCCTCGGTTGGGTTGGCTTTATATGACCGAAAACTAACCTCCTTTAACTTGATGGCCTCTTTACAGTTTGAATCACACCATGAATTCTCCTTTGGTTTGATATCCTTAATTCTGTTGGGAATGAAGGATTTCATGCCAATGAGAAAGTTTTCTGTGAGCATATCGGCTGCGGCTTCAACGTCACGATCGAGGAAGCAAGGTGCCCAATTGAAAGACTAAAAGAAACTGTTTAGGCCGTCCCAGTTGGCTTTCTCTTATTGCCAAACTGTTCTTTTCGGAGCCGGATCGTTAGAGGTGTTTATTTGAAGCAAGTCAGAAGGCGATATGACGAAGGGGTCTGACGAGCCTAGAGGTGAAAGTACGCTGACCGAGTATTTGTCAGGATGGGAGGTTAGAAACAAGTCTAGAGTGTTGGCAACATGACTGTAAATGTCGGCAATCCGCGTAGGCTCGTTCACAAGCTGGGTTAGATGGTTGCCCACAGCAAAAATCTCAACATACCTGCCTTCGGGTGTTGTCTGTCCAGAATGTCGAAGCCACTGAGAATTGTGTATATTCAAATCGCCTGCAATAACGATTACAGTACGAGGATGACGGGATGCAAATCTATTGATGGAGTCCGATAGCTCGCATCAAACCTGTCATCAAACCTGGCTTCTGTATATAAAGCAGTGATGTGACACATGCCTACGAAATGTAAATTTTAACCACTTGAAACGGAATATGGGATCAGAGCTGTTGTTGATGTGTGGTGGAATTTGGTAGGCCACATCATTACGGACGTATATGGCGAGGCCTCGGTGAAAACGGAATAATGGCACTACCTTATACCCCGGTAGATCCAGATTTAGATCCGAACGAGCTGGATCATCTGAATTCTCACCTACCTGAGTTTCAGTCAGTGCCAGAACAGCTGGTTTGTAAAGAGAGGTGTGGACGTACGCTGAAAAAAGTTTTTGCGAAGTCCATGGATGTTACAGACATCCACACGAAATCTTTCGGACGTCATTCAATACAGCCACATCATCAAAAAAACACATAGTGTGAAGAAGCGTGACCGAAGACTCGTTTGGAAAATGCTTAGTAGGTTACGAACGGTCTACGATCAATAGCAAACATACGTTTTGGTTACCTGGTTACTTTTGTTACTTACAGTTGTCACAAGTCAAATGTCTTTAAAGAAAAGGTAAATAAGTAAACAGTTATTGCAAAGAACTTAAATAAGTACTGAAAAATACCTTAAAATCGTTTAACTATTAAAGTGCACGATGCAGATAAATTTAAATATTTCTCGTTGTTATTTTGTAACAAGCTTCGTTTAATTTTTGACAGTTTGAAATTTATCGAAAGGGGAAAACTGATCGAAACGAGGGAATTTGTAATTACAAAATATACCTAATATATAGGTACAAATACCGTGTGCCCTCACTGCTGCTTAAACTACCTCCATTGCCTACATCTCATCCTTTCAGTGATGCAAGGACCTTTTTCTTAACATGTCAAAGAATAAGTGTTGCATTTTTATGGCTTCTTTGCTGATAAGATTTCCACTATAGTATTTGTTTTTATTAATTTAATTACAACAAAGAAACACTTTTAGGGATTTACACAGCTTTTAGGATGCTTCTTTAGAAGCTATTAATAGCTGTTACAGAAGTGACGACATTCACCCTTGGTTCTATACGGAGGATAGGAGAGGGTAGAAAGGACTCGCTTTTGGAGTTGAAGGATAAAACATGCGGAAGTATGGCGTGTGAAGGCTTTAAGCTGTAACATTTTACGGGAATAAAGCAATGTGAGAAGGACAAGCCAATAGAGTTTTGGGCGTAACTATGTCTCTTGCTCAGACATACCTCTACTTTTCTCGTTATTGCTTTTAAGCGTGAAATTCGCCTGGAATAAAATAATGACTCTTTTACAACCAGCGCTAGAGAGCGAGCGAGAGTCTCGGAAGAGTTGTCACATGAATTTCAATCAATATAGCAATGTCATGACATTTTTTTTTGCTGCGAAGAAAAATTGGAAAATCCTCGCTGAGGTCGACGATTATTTTGACATATTCGTCGTTGTGAGCTGTGACACGCTATTGAGTGGACTTCTTTATCTTAAGTTCAATGTGTGAAGGACAAACCATGTGGACAAAGACGACAAATTTTTCAAATACTTTGTTATGTGTTGTATCACTTTGCAGTCAGAACAATCGTCCCGGTCTCGGAATAAACAAACGATTTTTCTAATCTCGAGTTGATGCTGCCGCTCGCTCTGGTTTTAAGTTGAATCTAAACACATTTTTTTTTAATATTAGAGATAACCTTACAAATCGCTGCGCCAATATCTTCATGGAAGTGTATTTATGTTCAAAAGTCACGAAGTATTAAGAAGGCTTTGTACATGTACATGTTACCCGACAACGACATTCTGACTTTATTAACATGTTTTTTTTTATATATAAATCAATGTCATTAGCAGATCAGATTAAAAAGATTGCCGGTTGCACCTGGCATCCGTGGTGGAACCTGTTATTATAATTATTAAAATACTCTGATAAATATACTCGATATTAGCGTGTGATTGACCCTTTTGAACGACGGTGTTCGAAATAATTTATTTAAAAAAAAAATATATATTGTCTTCAAAATTAAGACATAATATTTTATTTAAATACGTTCACAAGGTAGGAATGCCTTAGTATTTTATAAATAACAACTGTTTCACCAAATCATGCAAGACAGTCAAAGACGCGAATTTTCAAATTGCTGCAGTCATACATTTATTGTTTAAAAAGTGACGAAAAGATGCAAAATTAAGACTGCGACCAACGTCTAGTTTTAGCAAACAAATTTTGCCATTAGATTGCAAAATCCGCAATCTGTACTTAGGCTGAGCTTAAATTAAATTCCAAATTCATATGAGACATAGAATTAGAAATCATATGAGCCTGCTATGGCAAAAGTCATTCACCTACGGGAACCTTCTTCTTATGGCCTTTGCGGTTGCCGATCCCAGATCAGAGCGTTTTTCTCCCGGATTGGGGCTGTGCAGTACACGTTTTTCCTGATTTTGAAGTTTGTCTAACGTTGTATTTGTGAGGCAAAAGCTGTTCTATATGGGACGAATGACATTTATCCAACTTGACACATGCGTTGTATGATTGTGTGCGTGCTTCTGGTTTTGATTCTGGATTCTCGGCCAGCAGAAAATTTCTCTTCTTTTCAGGAGAAGAACTGTCAAACGAGTCCCAAGAAAACTCTTTCAGGAGAGTCCAAGTCCAGAATTCTCCCGGACGCTTCCGGACGACCAAGTGAAAAGGCCATTAACATATGGTCAATTTTGATATTAGTACTTTGGCACAAGGCTAAGCTAAAGCCTTTATTAGTTAAACCTTAATGACATCCCTACAAATTACTTAATAAATAGATATTCAACTTGCGTTCTTCTCGCCCTGCAACACCCATTTGTATACGTTTTTTAATGCCTTTCAAAAGGCATTACCCATTTGTATACGTTTTTTAATGCCTTTTTTATAAAGCTTTCTGTGTCAGTGAATATGTAAAAAGATGCAACAACAATTTACCTAGTGTGATTAGCTGATTAAACCGCTCAAAACGAAATTCAATAGAACAGACGAATAATTGACGAATTTACTCATTTTTGTAAACAAATGTCAGAGTATGAGTGAATTTGTCAATTTCAGCTTGTGGGCTTTATCATGTCGGAAGGAAATATCTAGTTATTCAGTAATGAATGGCTGTGTCTCCACTGAACCACGATTAACGTAAATCTTCAACTTATAAATCTCGAGATTCACAGTAAAATTTGAAATCCTCTCGGCAAGTAATAATAAATAAATCTCCTCTCATTCACCCTTATCAAAAACCATTTTTATGCCATTTTTGACTTTTTTCGCACACCTCTAAGACAGGTTCAGACGTCGAAAAAGGAAACTGAAACTCTCCAGATCTGTCAAAAATATGTTTTCTTTTTGAATTTTTCCAACGAAATTGTTTTTCCACTCATGAGAAATGTCATCGTCACTCTCTCTTCAGAGACACATAACAACAAAAGAGTGCTCGTGTCAAATTATTCTTATGTTTGTCCGATAAAGACACTTCTAGCAGTTTTATGCCCGGTGGAGACATAGTTTAAAGCTTTGCACAACGAATTGATTGAGCTTATATCCACTGTCACGCCTTCCGGAGTGTTACGATTTTTATTACACTGGTGAACACAATTTTATTTTCGTCGTGCCGCAAATTTTTTTGTAGTGTTTTTTCTTAGCGTATTAGGTGTTGTCTATATATTTGTATAGTTTTTAACTATTAATTCTTATCACACATGATTTTTTTATGGTGAAGAAATATGAACTATATTAAATAAAGTTTCTTGAAATAGCTACTTCCGAGCTTTGACAGTTGAAAGCGGTCAAATTACCAAAACTACATACTTGTATAGAATTGACTGTCATTTATTCACTCTGTTTTGCTTGAACGTCAGTGGTGAATATAAATATAGCTTCAACACCTGCATATGAAAAATCTTTTTTTCTGAATATTGATGTTCTATTCAAAATTAGTAAATTTAAAATACGACCCATACGATGTTATGAATCATTTGGCTTTCAGTTGGTCGGTTTTAATCGTCCAGAAGTACCTAGTCAGCTAACATCTTTGGACTCCGTCTATTCTGTCAACACTTCTACGTGACTCAGATGGAACCTCTCTCCATGCCAACCCAGGAAAAAATCTAGATGTGAGTCTAGGTTCCTTCCTGGACCTTAAGCCCAGGTCTGGACCCAGCCCAATGAATCCGTTGGGTCTGTTATGTCGAAGTACACAACTGACAACTCAGTTAAATACACACGTTCTTATGGTTCTTAAGCGGCCCATAGAAAAAGTGTGTGGCTTAAGTCGCTACCCATAAGAACGTGTGTATTTCGCTGAGTTGTCAGTTGTGTACTTCGGCATAACGGACACAAAGGATTCATTGGGCTGAAGGCTTTAGTGTTGCAAGAGTTACGGGAGGGGCTACATATCCCAAGAAAGCGGATTGAAGCCATTACTAGAAGGAGAAACAGAGAACACTGCTGCTCTTATAATTCCATTTGCCTAGAAGCTCCCCTGACAGTTACAGTTCTGGAGGAGGACCCAAGTATAGATACCTCGGAGGGAAGATTGGGATACAGCAAAAGCCATTAAAGCATCCTTTTTACTGAAAACAATTCAACTTCCCTTTTCGCCAGCATGCGTTCAGAGCGGGTAGATCAACTAAGACCTGTGTCACCTGACAGAAATTATCCAGAATGCTCTTGGCACCAAAGACACAGTCGTCTAGATATTGAAGGGGCATTTAATAACACGTCACACGAAGCCATGAGGCGAGCTCTAGATAGGAAGGGAGTAAATAGTACGTTTCCAGGTGGATGCATGACCTGCTGAGTACAACATCCCGTGAAGACGCACACATCTCAGGAAACTATCAGGGAAAACCATCGGGCATGATGCTGATACCTGTTAAACAGGTTAAATATTAAGGGTTAATTTTAGGCAGTAAACTCATTTGGAAAACATACCCCAAAAGAATCTCCAGAAAGGCTACTCGTGCTCTTATGATACGCAGAGCCTCCAGGGTAAGTCTTAAGGATGCAACCCGAGCATAATAAGATTTGTACATTGTACACTGCCAAAGTGAGACCTGAGACCAATGATCACTTATGGAGCAAGAAAAACGAACAAGTCTAAGCACAGAGAAGGCCAAGTTAAGCCAAAAGAAGTTAAACAAGGACTAGCATTCCTATGCATAACCGAGGCTGTGTGAACGTGTCCTACAGCAAGCATTTAAGCGATTTCGGAACTAAGGCTATTAAACATCGTGGTGGAAAACAGGCTCCGTGAAATAACCCCCCAACGAAATAACCCTCTAAATGGAAAATGAAATAGCCCCCCAAAATCGGGAGATCATTTCGCTATGAAGCTTCTACCCAAATCAAAAAAGAGTCCCCGAAAAAGTTATAAAATAACCCCTTGAATAGGTATAAAATAAGTCGCCAAAAAGATATGAAAGCAAAGGTAAAAGAAGAGGTAAAAGGCATGGGGCTTGCACTGTGCATATTTCACTTTGTTGCTTGAACCGTCAAAAGCAAAATTTTGAGAATTTCTTTCATCGTAGAATTTGGAAAAAAACTTCCCAATTCGAAGTATGAAATAATCCCGAAAAAAACCCATGAAATAAATCCTTCACTCATTAAGGGGGTTATTTCATTATCATTTTGTGTTTTTTTTTCCGTAGCCAAAAAACGGCTATAGGAAAACGATCTTTAGGATGACTGAAGAGGGAATTGGGAGAGAGAAGTACATTGGGTCAAGGAAATTCGATGCACTTCTCGGAAAACTCCCCGTTTTGGCTATCCCTAAGGCTGTAACTTTGAGGATATTCAGCTTCGAAAAGACCTTCCTCGTGAAGCTCAGCACTAGAAAGAATTGGAGTAACGAATCACAGAGACTGAAACTAATGGAAACACATAGACTGAGCAACAGCACTAAAAACTTGTATGAATGCAATCGCCTACACATGCTCAACGGTCTGGGCAAGGTAAAAAGTTACTCTCTACTGGGTGGTACCTATGGCCACATTGGAATAAGGCATTCCCCTCTCTTCCAAGATGAGGAGCAGCAAAACCTTCCATAGGACTTGACCTATTCTGCAATATAGGGGATGACCGAGAAGAAAGTGTGAAATTCAGAAAAACGGAGAAGGTCAACAAGCGAAAGGCAAATTGGTATATAACAGAGAAACCCTTCCAAACCAAGTATATGCTGTCATCAAGAAAAGACACCCACCACCGACATCTTGGACAAAACATCACCATCGACAGCTATAATTTTGAGGTAGTTAGGGACTTTGTCTACCTGGGTTCCGGTATCAATTCAGACAATGACACCAGCGCTGAAATCAAACGAAGGATAACTCTTGCCAATCGCTGTTTCTTTGGGCTAAGGAGGCAAATGACTAGCAAAGCCCTCTCTCGAGCAACTAAAGTGTCCATGTATAAGACCCTCATCATCCCAGTCCTGCTTTACGGTGCAGAAGCATGGACCCTGTCAAAGGCGGATGAAAACACTTTAGGCTGCTTCGAGAGGAAAATTCTTCGGACGATTTACGGTCCCGTCTGCATAGATGGAGAGTGGAGGAGGAGATATAACATCGAACTGAACTGCATCGCTGTACGAGGCTGTACAGCGATGCCGACCTAGCCAAAGCACAACGTCTACGATGGCTGGGTCATCTAGAGTGGATGGACGCCAACGCCCCGGCCCAGAAAATACTCGAATCCACACCGCAGGGACGGCGCGGTAGAGGAGCACCGAGACTCAGGTGGCGCACGCAAGTGGAAGGGGACCTCAGCCAACTTCGCGTGCGGAACTGAAGACGGCTAGCTAGAGACAGAGCTGGCTGGCGAAGCTTGTTGGCTGAGGCCCAGGTCCACCCTGGACTGTAGCGCCACCTTAAGTAAGTAAGTAAGAGAAACCCTTCTGAAGATTTTTTGAACCCTGAACCACATTTTGCAACCCTGTGTGGGGGTTTTGAACGACAAGAGGATAAAATGTGTGGACAAACACTAGATACCAGACAGGGAGCAGATTCACAGCAGGATCCAATTCTCATTCTTAGATTTCGAAATAATTTAGAAATGAATACCTATACTAGTGCGAGGGAAGAAATCTCTCAAAGGCTAGGTTAGGTTAGGTTGAACAGGAGTGTGGTAAAAAAAAAGGCCACACAAACACTAGGTACCAAAAAGGACCCATCGCGATCCCTGGGGAACCAGTTGAATTTAGCAATTCAAAACGCAGAACTACCTAAGCATTCTCCCTGATGAAACACCCAATTTCTCTGTAATAGCTCAGAAGGCCCCTACCGGTTTGTGCCGTCTATTTCCTCTAAACTTTCAAAGAAATATTCCCCTAACTCGAACCCTACCCTATTCTCAACCGCTCGTATATCGCAGCAGAAGCGACAAATATCCGTGTCAGAAAGCCTGAGCATCTTCGCGTGCTTCCGCAGGAGACAGTGACCTGTCAGAATTCCCATTAAGGCTCTAGGCTTGACCCTGCTCAATTTTAATAGTCCCTTTCATCCTTTCCGGCTAAAACGTGGCCAGAGAGCCTTAGATACCCTATGTCCATTCAGACTGGACCACCAGTTGGTTAGCAGTCATATTAAGTGCGTCTTACTACGTAGAGGGGTGGTAAAAACCACACTATTTTCGAGACGGCCTCCTCTTCTTGCAAGCTCGTCAGCTTGCTCCTTTTTCCTCTATACCGCAGTGTCACCGCACCCAGCACAGTCTCACTCGGTTCTGACTGCACAATGCTTTGGGCATTGTGCGACAGCCCCTTACTAAATCAGATTTGATGTTGACCTATTCCATTGCCCTATCGATGTAAATGGCGATATCACTTCCGAAAATCGATCTCATCTGCAAAACCTCGGCCGCCCTAAGAAGAGCCAGAACCTCTGTTAAGTTCCGGGTCTTTTGAGAAGATGCCGGAGCCTGTTCCTTCCCCAGTTTTCGAGCCATCTGTGAATATTGCAATTTCGTTAGGCCTGATAATTGCATTATTTTTCCATTCTTCCTTCACAGTATAGATAACATCATACGGTATGTCGAATTCCATCAGGGAGGGGATTTCATCAGTTAGTGTTGGATTGCCTGGCAGTAGCTCCGTCAGGATCGTGCCGTGCCCGTAGCTACTGCTCTTAAAATGATTTGAATTAGTGAGTCGTATCGCACTATTGCCAGCGATTTTTTTTATATGTAGACCAACCAGTATTAGGTGCAGTAGAGTGTTGAGAGCTTCCGTAGGTAGAGTACGGAGCGCACCTGTGATGGCTGTACAGCCCGATCTGTTGTTCCGTTGTTCTGTTTGTTGCTTTCCACCAAACCAAGGCACTGTAAGTAAGTATGGGTCTTACCACCATAGTATACAACCAGTGAAGCATGGCAGGTTTTAAGCCCCAAGTTTTCCCTAATCTTCAAGTTTTCTACTTTTCTCCTTCAACGAAGCAATGCCACTAACCTTTCCAGCGTCGGAGAACGTCTCGACAGCGGATGTTCCAGCTGTCTTAGCACGATGTGGTATGATCACTTTGCGTTTGCGTCAGCGAAGAAGGCAGCCGGCACAGCGGCGGTTTCCATTGGTCCATTGGTTTGAATGATTTACTTCTTATTGTTTATTTTTTTTTAAATTCAGCTTAAGTAACTGCATTCAACTCCCCAAACTGTCAATGGTTACATTGGGTACATAACTTTTTTCGTAATGCATTATTACGAAGTTCCAAAACTCATCTTTCGCGTATGAGAATTAATTTCTGGCCAAGTTCTGCATAAAATATGTAAATGTAGACCAGTTCCGTAGGGGCTAACGAAAAAATTTATTAATATCAAGCTCTTAACTCTTAGTAGCTACAGTTCTTTTTTGGTGAAAAGTGATTTATTCGCGAATAGATTTGCATCGGTGTGAAAATAAATGAGATGGATCAAGTTTGCTACTTACAAGTGCGCATAAATTACGCAAGGCTTTGCCCAATAGAAGCATACTTTATGCGGGATAGGAATGATAGTGATACTATACAAACATGGACAATTGTGGTTAATGCTTCAGGTTCCAAGCATACATAAAAGGTGAAAAGTATTTTTGTATCGACGACGGATATGTGCAGCAATAAGAAACCACACACTTCATTGACGTCAATGATATTTAATCCAAAGGCGGTTGTGTCTCGTTTTTCACAACTTATAGCCTTTCACGTGCTACAGTTACAGGGATGTATGTCAAATACTAATGCTTAATTTTTGTTTTGGATTTTGGAAGTAACTTATTAAAAGCAATAGCATTGCATCGACCTTTTATATACATTTGGTAAATGAAAGAGGTTTATTCCCAGGAGTATATATAGGATAAGGCCAGGAATAATGTAAAAACTGTGGCCTTGGTGGGTCGGGTAACTTTTCAATCGCCAAAACTGTAATTGGCGAATGAAGATTAAAAATAAATCCCAAAGTGGCTCCACTCGACAAACATAAGATTAATTTGAAACGAGCACTCTTTTTCTCCAATTTTGGCTCCCAAAAAGATATCCGTTGTAAAAATCCCAATAGAAAACATATTTGTGACCGATCTGTCACTCTTACAAGGGTTTATGTGACATAAAAAAGGTTTGTAAAGATTGAGTGAGATTATGAGGTGATTTATTTTTAATCCATTAAGGGAGAGTAGTTGAGTATTCATGTTTATCGCGGATTAGTGTTTGGTTTTCTAAACCAACCTTAAAACGATGGCCAACCAAAGGTGGTCTCGTCTGACTGGACACGGGGTATCTAATGCTCTCTGGCCACGACTAGCCGAAAAAGAATCGAAGGGACTATTAAAACTGAGCAGGGACAAGCTAAGGGCTTTAGTAGGAATTCTGACAGGACACTGCCTCCTGCGTAAGGACGCAAAGAGGCTCAGGCTTTCTGACACGCCTAGTGTTTGTGTGGTCCTTTACACCATACCCCTGTTTAACCTAACCTAACCTAATCTAAATTAACCTCTGTATTTCAACTCCTACTCTTACCTCTCCGGATGCCTAGTACCTCAACTGGAGATTGAGTTACAACCCCTTTGGAATGTTATTAGGGTAGCAGACAAGAGAGGGGGTGGAGTCGGCCTCCGTGTTTCGTGGTACGCAAAAACATTAATAACCGCTCAACTGACCTTAAAAAAGATATTTTTTTAGGAAATGTCATTTCAAAGTAGATCAAAGCCGACGTATCGTGACGGGGCGAAGGCGAAGCCAAAACTTGCTCACGAAACTGCCAAAACAGCCATGTTTGCTAACGTAAGATGTAAACTGGCGTATTTTATCCATCGTGAATCTTTCTGGCAGTCCTACTACCTAAGATAGTTGCTCTTCCGCGTTGGCTTGATTTTTACACTGACGTACATTAGAAGACTGCGCCTGATAGAACACGGTGTCAAAACAAAGACTTTCGATAACTTGCTGTTAATGCCAACACCCGTACATTAATTCATCAAAAGTTGAAGCCTCATTATAAGTCTATAGCGCATATTAATATTTTCCCTTAAGCCGCGGTGTCACAAGGAACAGAAACAGAAACAGAATTTCATACATTAGCAACGCAAAAAGCATTCCGCGAATTTAGGTTTCAGCTGCTAATGTATGGGATTCTGTTTCTGTTTCTGTTTCTGTTTTACGTTGCTTGTGACAACGCGGCTTTAAATTCAAATGTATTGCGTATTTCGTATAAGAATACAGAGGGTGAATAAAAATTCTGATACACCCTGTTTGCTTAAACTTAACCTTCAATCGGTTTCACTTTCTGTGCTATGCTCGAAGATTGAAGTTCAAAAAAATGATGAAACATTTGAGTCCTATGACGTAAACCGAAATGGTATGGCATAGAAAGTAGTGGAGTGTTGGCATAATAAAGCTATGACCATGTGGAGTGAAGGAGTAAAACCGGATTAAGGTCAATTAGTTTAGATCTCCAATCTTATGAAGCAACCTAAGTGGCAACTTGAAAGGTAAATGGAAAAAAAATACAATTCAGTGACGGAAGAACGAACAAGGCAATAAAAGTGAATTAAAATTCACTTTACTGACCCACAAATCCTGTGGGAAGTTCTTCTGGCCAACATATAAGATAAACAATCTTGAAACTAAAACTCTGTAAACAAACCGCACTGGAGTTCGAATTCTTTGCGACTGGCAACGAGAGCTGCATTGTGCGAACACCTTCAATATCATAAAGGGCCTTCTTCATCGTATTAACTGATGCACCACATTCTAGTCACAATAATAAAGAAACATGATCGTATCGGTTTTACTGCATTTACATACATGTGCGCCTACTATTTCGAGGTGCTATGCTAGTTCTTGGCCGCAATAGACTAGACCGACACGCATCATTAACTCACCTCAATAAAAGAAAAAAAAAAGTAATAAATAATATGTAAGCCTCTTCATCATTCATCGAGGGGAGTCAAGAGATTTTGTTTCCAACTTTAACGCTGGCGGCGGTGAATGTCAGGAATGCTGTGTGAACGGCAGCGCCACATAAAGACTTGTTTAACCGCTACATCATAATTGGGAAGCCGATACTGACTGAACTATTTATTTTTAGCGGACATTCTAAGCCGCAAAACCTAAGCCGTTCTAAGATAGTCTAATGCACCTTAAGCGGTCATCTCAAATGACCAATACAAAAAATCGTATCCAATTAATCGCCGATTCTTTAAGAAGCTACGCATATCTATTGGAAAAAATTTATAGGTAGCTACGGTCCTTGATGGCCGTCTCACATTCAGCGCGAAAGCATCAAACCAGAGCGGCAGCGACAACGCGAGACCAGAGAAATCGTTTGTTCTGTTACTACACAATGAAAGCGAGAAACTGTGGTGACTGTTTTGACTGCACAGCATAAAGACGACATAAGATATAAATTTGTCGACTTAATTGCACATGAATAGTTTATCTTTCACAACAAGCACTAGCTTCGAGAAAAAAACATCCATTCAACAGCGTGTCATAAGTCACAACAGCGATTGATAGAATAATCGTCGACCTAGACGAGGGTTTTTTATTAATTTTTCAAAAAGGTCAGAGTGCGAAACAGCGATAATGCCGGTTGTGAACAATCCCATTCATTGCCATTGATTGAAATTCATTTTACAGCTCGCCCGAGACTCTCGCTCGTTCACTCGCTCTTGATGTGAAACAGGCATGAATTGACCACACACTGACACTAAACGTCAGTGATCAGTGATGCTGTGCTTCGATTTGTGAAAAATATGAGATCAAAAAATTGTTTTTTTGAAAAATTATGCATTCAAACAGCAACTTTAAGCCTGGTCTTTTACGAGCGACGAAACAGTTTTTGGTTATATTGAGTCTTATCAGAAGCTTTCCTGGAGCGTCAGCTTTTGCTTCCATAAGATCCAATGTTATCTCAACTAAATATAAATAAATAGAGTGGCGCAACAGCTCGAGGTGAACCAGGGCCAACTTCTCAACAATGTATGCTGGTGTGTTGATTTCTTTACATACAAGGGGACCTACAATTTTTCGCCGAATCCGAACGGCACTTTGAGAAGTTTTTCAAGACAAATGATACTCTCGGAGGGCTTGTCAGACCCTCGCGGAGGTGGGGACCGTGAAAGAGAACAAGTTTTTTTTTTTTTTTAGGTGGCGATGGCAGGATTCGAACCCAGACCTCTGGCGTAGTAAGCACACACACTAACCACTACGCCACGGCACCCCCCTCAACTGTAGACAGCAAAAATTCCGTCGCTCGTGGAAATAGACCCTTGTGGAAGACCTCTGATGAGACTTATTTACTAACTTCAGGTGGCACTACAGTCCGGGATGGACCTGGACCTCAGTCATCAAGCTTCTCCAGTCAGCTATTTCTTCAGTTTTGCACGCAAATTTGGCAGAGGTCCCCTGCCACTTTTCCATTGTCATCTTGCACCTGAACAAACAAGTTTGGCAGGAATGCCAAAACTAGGCATTGAACTAGCTCATCTCTATAGTCGCTGTCATACGCGGCCTTGAAATCGATGAAAAGATATTGGGCATCGACTTGGAATTTCTGGGTTTTTCTCCAAGGTCTGCCACCAGTGTTAATATTTGATCGATGGTGGATTTTCCTGGCCTGGTGGTGGATTTTCCTCACACGCTGACAATGACTTATCCGATTGTTGAGTACAATAGATCTTGCATGCGGTGTAAAGGAGACTGATGCCTTTGTTTGCATGCGGTGTAAAGGAGACTGATGCCTTTGTTTGTGGCGTAATTCAGAGTGTTTCTCATCTTGAAGGTTTACCAGACAATGCTTAGGTTCCATTTATCGGACATGCTTTCCTCCGACCATTTCTTGCAGATCTTGTGCATACTCCTAGCCACGTCATCGTCAAAGGATTGAAAAGTTTGGCAGCTGGGCCACTAGCTCTGGCAGCTTTGTTGATTTTTAACTCGATTCTATTGCTCTCTCTTTTACCTTCTGACAAGCCGGTGTTCCTCTCTTTTCTTTTGCTCTTATAACTTGCGAGCAGCTCTACTCTTTCTATGCAGAGCCGCTTTATATACTTCCTGTTTAGCTGCATTATGCTTGTCGGGTTTTATCCTCAGACCAGCGATTTCGTTGTGGTGACCGCTCGAAACCCAGAATATTAGAGGTGCCATATCTGACATTTTGGCGTACGTAACGGATTGATTGGGCTGAGGGCTTCACAGTGGATCTACAATTTTTTTTTTCCGGTCTTACGGCAAACTGAGAGGTCTCTTATGGCAAATGATACTCTCGGAGAGTTTATCAGCTCTTCGTGCAGATGGCAGCTTTTATTTCTCTGATCGGGATTCGAATCGAACCTGGGATTATAACAATTGAAAATATTACAATACCAGTAATGCGGATTGGATCGACGACAACTTGGTCGGCGTCTTACTGTTACTACTGGGCCTTGAAGGAACGCCCTTAAGCCCCAACAATAATAGACTTAAGTGGGATTAACCTTATGTCAAAATGCATTGAAAATCTCACTAATGCCATTATAGGCTTCAGTAAACGTATCGGAAATCGTATGAAATTTATGCGTATCTACCCAGCTGTCAAATTTCCATGCCAAACCTCTCACTTCAGTAGAACTAAACTTAAGAGAGCATAAGTCAACGAAGACCTAACGAAACCGAGCAAAAGGCTATTATGGTCGTGGTATACGAACTGCGTGTAATGAGACATTTATGAAAGCTGACTTAAGCTTACTCAAGTCTATTATGGTTAGGCGTTCAAAACTGCCTGGCTGCCAAGCCAAAATTACTGTAGCTTGTCGAGTTTCAGAAGTCAATTTTGAATGCCTCCGGAGAAGGACATTCAGTCAATATGTTCTCAAACAACGATCAAGGGTGCAGGTGCCGCTGACGTTCCTTGATTCAGAACTTTAACTAATTTGCATGAGCTATTGTTAGGCAGTTGATGTAACAAACCGCCCCTCCTCCAGCCGACCTATTTGGGGCTTAAGTCGTCCAGGACTTCTAGTACTAGTCAAGGACCTAAAACAGAGATCGTGTAGGGGCCGGTGGCTTAAGGGCAACTCTGATATCTTCAAAGTGCATTACTGACTCACGGGGCCCATTGAGCTAGGACCGGAAAATTGATCTGGTCCTCAAAGTTTGGGGATTGGGCCATCGGAGGAACTCTCCGGCCACAAACAAGTAAGCTCAATAGTATTGAGAGCCTTGGATAATACTCATTATAAAGTATAATTTTCAACAAAAGACAAAAAGACCCGAACGTTTATTGAGATTGTGAAATATTCCATCTTTCACTTTATCAATTTTTACACAAACTCATATCATAACACATGAAGCAATTTTGGTTTTTTGAAACCGACAACAACCCTATAGCTTGCCTTTTATTCGAGGACAGCACTATGGCACACTAAAATGCCCCCAGGATTTTGTCGGGCAGAAAGTTCAGTGCAGTAAAAATTTCACGTTTCAGTTTTTCTGTCAGCTGGTGCAGAATTCTATTGAAATTTCATAGTATGATAGTTCGGTAAGCCCTTTTACATCGGATGAAAAATTTTCTTTTCAGAGTTTTACTATCTTTTTGACAATCATTCTGAGGGCAGTGGGCGTAATTTTATTGAAACTAATGACTTTCGTTAACGGCTATATTATAAAAGGAAATAAAATTCGTGGTATTCGAACACTCTTTTTTTTAAACGTCAATGTCGGAAATCTATAGAACAACTGATTTTTATATATTTTAGTCCAGTCAAATTAAATTCAATAGTACCCCTAGCGGGAAAGTTTTGGGGTGATTCTGCTTCTGTCTCCTAGTCTGACATTTCCCAACAAAATTTCGTGGCACAACAAGGTGCGTGTATAGAAAATTGAAGGAAACTCACCAATAATTGACAAAATTTTTCAATGAATTGGAGTGATGAGAAATATACGTAAATTTTAAAGGCGAAAAATAATGGTTTGAGAAAAAAACTTCGATGGTAAAATTTTTGTTCTATAAAAAATAAATATCTGTAATAATTTTAAAATATCTGCTATAATTTTTGATACCAATGCTTTCACAAAAAATTCATAATTTGCGAGTTATATACAAGAAATTGCAAGATGATGCACTCTCTTGAATTTTTTTCAGTGTTGCGCTACGAAATTTTGTTGGGAAATGTCAGATTCGAACTCAGGAGGCCACAATCCATAAATATTGAAAGAAATCAGAACTACCCCAAAACTTTCCAGGTAAAATATTAATTTAACTGGACTATTTTTTTTATATAAAAAATTAATTGTGTAAGATTTTTCACCTCAACTATCTGTACTCAAACTTAATCAATTCGTGTTGTGACGATCTTTAGTGAATTTGACATGAGTAAAACTAATTGCCTTAATTAATTAATATGAACCCAATACTTAAAGTTTAATGATGCGGCATGACATTCGCTCAAGCAATTTCTCCTTAAAATGCCAAGGGGTTGCAAGATAAAATAATAAGCTATACCAACGCTTCAAGTTTAGATAAGACTGCGCGCCAATATTTGGAGTAAGAAAAGAAATGTTGCAACGCCCATTGCTTGGCCATTGTTGACGTCTCGATTGGATTAACTCACCAAAATTGGTGAGTTAATCCAATCTCCAAATTCACCAAAATTGGTTGGTGATCCCGGCTCATCTCTGGAGAAGGGTATGAACTTCGTTCTACGGTTTCAGAAACTGCCTTCTATGTGGAATGGCAGTTGTTCTGCGTGTTTCTCAAACTTGTGAAACACGCAAAAGTTTGAGTTGAGAACAACTCAAACTTCTTTTTCTGCGTTTTTTATGCGAAGTCAGAGACTTTTACAACTTTACTGACGGCGGCGTTAACTCTGCACTAAAAAACTGTCCGCTGGGTTAACTCTATAATCGTTTTGTTCCGGGATTAACAGATCTTGGTTTAGGCTGGGCCTAACTCGCATAGAAAATCTGGCCCTTAGTGGCATTATCGCATTGGGTAAAGGCATACAAGATTTGATCCGCAACTCTGATCCCCAACTCCACTTGTTGGATATAGATGCACATTTCATTACACCCATCACAATCCAGATTCCACGAGTCGTGGAATCAAAAAAGAACATCATAATGCTACTTGGGTTCGTACTCGAGCTGCCACCTCTACCTACCTACAGCATTAAATCGTCTTTGCAACGCACTTGGCTTTCAACTTTGTGACAGAGCGAAAACTCGTCAGTGTCTTAAGTTTTTATGATGTCACGCATGAAAGCAACAGCTTTTTACAACTGTCAAATCCTTTACCCGCTTACAAAAGAAACGCATTTTCGTTTGATTCAACCTAATGGCAATGGCCACTTGAAGGAGTTATAACCCATTGCCACGACTGACTTTCGACTTCTTCTTAATTTGCTGAATTAAAGGTTCACTAACTTGCCACACAAGTGTCAGAAATTGAACTGTTTTAGAAGCCCCACAAAATCAATCATTACTCGATTGTAATGAACCTCATTATAAATGGCATTTCCATTAAATGAATCTAATTATTTTGACATGTTGTTATAAATTTTCGTTAATAGAAGAATATCCTATTTCATCATTAAAAATGACTGTTACATTAGACGCTCACGGTATTTTTTTTTTCAAATTAATATTGTGACTTTGACTTGAAAGTTAGCGAAAGTATGTTCCGCATTTATGATATGTATCTATTACCTTCGTTTCACTTATTACAGACCCTGAAAATAACGAACACAGTTATAAAAAAAAAAACAAAAGGCAAGAAAACCGCACTAAAAAAAAATGATATACTATTGAACATTTCACAATTAATTAATTGCACATAGTTTGATCACCTGGTTGTAATTTAAGTAGGTATAATAAATTTTTTTTATTCTGTGCCAAATTAATTCAGTTCAATAGCGTGATAGTTCTAGTAGGCAACCCTTGTCTACAACAAATGTATTGCTGTATATTAGGCACTTATATGTAGGTACTCGTAAAGTTGTTCTTTCTTATACTGAACGTGTCTTGAGCATTTAGAGAATTTAAAATTCCAATTCAATCTATTTTAAGATTTACATTTTTGTGGTCCCCCCTAGGCATGAATCTTTTAAATTTTGACGTGAAACGTAAAAATTTTGGTCAACTCACCGTTTTGGTCCTCAGATTTGTCTTCTTTTTCGTGATAATGCACAATTTGATTGCTATTTCCGACACCCTGTTGCTTCAAACCGTTGTTGTTGGACGCAACTCCATTTTGATAAGTGGAATTCTTTTGGATTTCCGAATTCGCTGATTGACCTAGACTTGATGTATTCATGATTAACGATTTTGACAGCGTCTTTAGGAGATTTAAGCAAAATCACTTGTGGGACAAAGGGTTGCCGAGTTAACTTTATTTTTTTTTTTTGTTAAATAAATTCTCTTTGTTAAGGAAAATTAAATCAACTTGGAGGTTTCATTTATCACACTGTAAACTGGTAACAAACGGCTACGAATGGCGATTGTAATTATTATTAAACTAAGCTTTGGCGAACAAAACGTTAAGAGTGTTGTTCGTATGACTTTCCTTTGCATCTAAACAGACTACATAGATCGGAAATTGGCTGTCCCCCTTTTATAAAAACTGAAAGTTAAGTCTGCACTGATTGCGAGGACTTCAGGAAACTGTAATCTGCACACTAAGAACTAATACATTGAAATGGGTTTCCCATATGAAAAAATGGTAAGATATCGAGCAACTCTAATGAAAACGAAATAAAAAGCTAAAGCTTGTCGTGGTAGACAGTAGACTTGTGGAGATTATTAACCTGCAAACGCTTAATTGAAAAAGAGCAAATCATTGTCCGAGAGAGCTTTGATTACAGCGTCTTTGGATTGGCGGGTGTCGCGACGCGAGTTCAACACGCATACTTTTTTGTTGTGTGGTGGAAATAGTGTACGACACACGACTCGGGGTGAACTGTCAATAAATTGAGTTTTTGCAAGAAAATGCTGTTTTACTCGCTCTTCTATTGTTGAACTTTACCACGTGACGTGCATCGTTTAGGAAACTAGTTTCACAGCAAGCTAATTTCAAGTTCATTCAATCAGCTGTAGATTTGGCAGCTGAGCTTTAATACTGCGATACGTTTGAGCCCTCAAGTATAGCTATATTGTCGACGAGAGAGCAATAAAAGCACGAGTAGGTTAACAATTTGCTCTACTTCTTTGAAAGCTTTGCAGGCAACTTGTTTATAACTTGGTGGAAGTTAAGATTCTTAAGATAAATCGTTTAGGCTTAGCTAAATTACCTTCACCTTTGGTGATTCATACCCAATGCAATTGATATTTCTTTTTTTTTTTTTTTGAGTAATCTGTAACACTTTTCAATAATACAGTTACAGAGCCTACATAATTAACTTCGAAATAAATAAGAGTTGACTAAAAAAATTCAAATAAATGTATAGGTACATCCCTGGATTTAATTCACCAATCATTTTTTCTCTGATAAATTTAATAATTCGCACAGTAGTCAGACTATTTTATCATGTTAATGTTAGTTTCGAACCGGGGTTAATCTCAGGTTAACTCACGAAATATGCATAAGCATGTGTTTTTTTGGTAGGTCGTACTATATATTGGAAATTGGATTACACAGCAATACTTTTACTAGGAAACTAATGGCGTGTTCTTTTCAACACCGAATCGTAAAACTGGTGTGGAATACAGAAAAAAACTGTTCTTTTCTCGTACACCTGAACGGAATTGTGCTCATGTTCTTTTGAACTCCGAATTAGTTCGGTGTCGACACCGAACTCGAATTTTCGCCACCGTCGTATTTGACGCTGGAGGCTGGGTGCAGCTTTGATTGTGTATGTGAAGTAACGTTTCGACTCAATTTTCACTCGTTATTTTTTACAACGCGACTGAAATTGTATGAAATCGATAAAAAAAATACTAAATGTCAGAAACATAATGCTAGCAGAAATCATTTTTAGTAAAAAGTAGTAAAAACCGACGCCAACAAAATCCACGCTACGAAATAGAAAACAATTAAACAAAATAAAGTCAAAGCAATTTGACACTTAAAGTGATGACTGCACCGGTGTAGGATTTGTGGTTGTGTACACAATGAAACCGAGTGTACACAACGCTGGAATTGTAGCGAACTCGGAGTTTTATTTGACAGCTCGGTCTGGCAGTTCGGTGTTCAAAAGAATACGCCATAAGCATTTTGAGCCCTATTCGTTAGGGCAAGGGCATATTTGTGCATATTTTGGGTATAAACGCACACTTTTGCATAATTCACTTTTAAGTGCTTTTTTCGGCATATTTCTGCGTTTTTAGGAAATATTTTAGCATATTTGTGAATTTTCCTTCAAATTTTTGCTTAGTTGTCAAATTTTCATTAACTGTTGATGTGATAAAAACACACAGTTTCACAGCCAGGCTGTGGCATTGTTCTCGCCCATTACGATACGATGGATTTGAGAATCAACTTTCAAATTACATTTCTTAAAAAAGATTTTTATTGGGGAACAACTTTTATACCCTCGTCTTATGCGTGCTTATTTTGGTTAAGGGTGTACCACTACTTTCTTGAGTTATCGCGCGTTAAATAGCGTCGGCGACTAAAACGTTTTACTTTAACGGTGGAATTCTCCAGAAGTATTGTGTGCAAAGAGTGTCGGTAACTCATAGAGATTTCATTGCGAATTTTCCGGATTTTCCGGATTTATTGAAACTGATTGTGCGTTAAGGCTATAATAATTAACGAATTTATAAACACAATGTCAGTTATTTATTTGACATTGTATTTGGTAATGTCCTAGAACAGCTATAGAAGATAAATTGATTGTGTAAGCAACAGTACGAACAATTACTTAAAGAGCTCGACTACCTTAAGAAGCAGAAAGTTCGTGAATTCTCAAACGAAAATCCACGAGGCAAAGAAATGCAACCCGCTGTGTTCGATGGCCAGACATCATGGCCGATTTTTAAGAGACAGTTTGGAGCCGCTGCGTTGACGAACAACTAGGACAATGAAGAAAAATCGATTGTTCTCATACTAGCGCTTAGAGGAACAGCCGCGAAATGGTTGCAGAGTCCCAGAAGAAAAACAAAAGGACTATGACGCCATGGTAAAAGGCCATTGAGATGAGGTTTGGCGACAACCAAATGCAGCAAGTTAACCGGGTCCAGTTGGCCGAAGATTTCGGACAAGGGGTGAGACGCGTCAACAATTGCAAGCCGACATCGAACGTTTGGCGAACTTGTCCTATCCCAACACCAGCAGGGAAATTATAAATGATTTGGCGACCGATGTGTTTACTAATGCCATTACAGACGGAAAGCTACAAATGGCTGTAAGAATGGCAGGTAAGAACTAAAAAGACACTCGCTGAAGCACTAGGATTTGCCCTGACAATGGAAGCAGAAAAATGGCTCCGCTAGAGTGCTCATGTCAACGCATTGACATCGAAAGGCAAAACACGAACACCGCTCGGGGACAAATGAGATGCTGGAATTGTAGCAAGCTGAGACAATACCTACAGCGGCAGTGCAGAGCTCCAGCTAGACAAGCAAGCTGCCCACATTGCGCTAGAAGGAGGCAAAGTGAAGAAGCATATCTGGCAGGTACAACGTTCAACCTCCTGGACAAGCTTCGGAGCAACTGCAGTCGGGAAACGCTCAGAGACAACTCGCGGGGCAGAAGTTGGTTAATGGAATTAACGTCCCCAGGACTATCATCCCAGTTTCGCAATTAAAACGCTGAAACAAAAGTCTGACAGTTAAGGCAATCAGCGCCAACAGAAAATGTGTGCCACTATTGACACAGGTGCCACAGCCTCCATCATCCGAAGAAACCTTGTTCAGGCGTCCTGGCTGCATAACACCAGCTGCTACAGGAGAAGCAGCCCCAAAGTATTCGAGGAGGTGCTTCAACAGATACAGTTAGCGGGATTGACCTTCTCACAAGAATTATTGGTAGCAGACATATGCGACGAATGCATCATTGAAGTGGACTTCATTTGAAGGCTCACGAGGTAATTCTAGACCTTTGAATGGAGGTGCTAAGGTATAGAGCCCTCGGAATCCCTAAGGTATACGGAAACGACAATGCAGGGAATATTCGCGCTATAATTAGAAGCGATAAAGCTCTACGGCCCTCTTCACAGAGAGTATACTTTGGACACGTTTGGAGGGTTATTTTAAGAACCATCGATTCTATCTCGTCGGACAAGATAATGAAAAGAAATTTTTAATGAAAAGAAATATGAAAAGAAATACTTGCAATAACTGAGAGTAACCCCGCGAGTCCTGCCTCTCCGAGTAAAGGTCATACTCGGAGACTTTGAGCTCAATCAGGAGCAGCAAACCATAGAGGAAAATCTCATTCGCGACTTTGCTGATATATTTGCGTCACAAGATGAGGACTACGCTCGAACCCACTTAAGGCCGGTTTTTCAGTGCTGAGTTAAGCCAAGCTTAAACCAAGATTTGTTAATCCCGTAACAGAACGAATCTGGAGTTAACTCAGCCAGCAGTTTTTTAGTGCAGAGTTAGCTCTGTCAACAAAGTTGTCAAAATCTTCGACTCTCGGAATTATTGACTCTCCCAGCTCTCATTTTACACAGAAAAACACAGGAAAAGAATTTCGAAATATTCTCAAATGTCATTTTTCACAGAAACGCGCAAATCAACTGCCATTCCACGCAGAAACATTTAAAGAAGTTCATGCCGTTCTCCATAGTTGATCTGAGCTAAGACCCATTTTGAATTTCCCGCACACAATTTTCACAACACAATCAGTTTATGTTCAGCCAATAAATTACCGACACTGTTTTTGCACGCTATTACTGGAGAATTCCACAACAATCATAAAAAATTTTAGTCACCGCTATTTACGCGCAATATTTATAAAAAAATTCAATTAAAAAAAATAATCTGTTTACATAAAATAACACTGTTCCAGAAAATTCCACTGCAGAATTTACCCCCAAAATTATGTCTGACATTAATGTAATATTTTTGGCCTTTGGTTCGTCGAATAAAACTCAATTTCGCTTTTATAATAACACAGTCCAACACTTTATTTATCAAACAAAACTTATTTTAATTCAGAACACTTTTAATTCAACTTCGCTACTTAGAATTCAACACTTTATTTCAATTCAATCACTTTTCACTTTATTACCGATTTTCACAAGTCAACGTTTAAAGTATAACTGTCCCGTCCGAGCTTGTCATCCATGTATTTATTCAAATTCACCATGTTCTCGACGGTTCGACGCTGGTAATTTTCCATTGGTACTTTTCCATGGAATTCCATGGTGGGGAAGTTCGATATCGAATTCGAACTTCGAACGGCAGTCTGCTGTTAGATGGAATGACAGTTGGGTATGTTCGTTCAGTGAATCGAGCGGCTGTGTTAGTAGAGTGAATCGATGGGTGCATTCAGCACCTCCTGCATGTTGTTTTATTTCTTGTCGCCACATAACAATATGTTTTCATCTTTTATGGATCTTTTAAAGCACCTTTAAAAATAAATATGGGCTAAACTAATGAACTTATGAAAAACGAAAACAAATTCTAGTCGGCGTTTGGAAAGTGTGAATGGCTAAACGAGTTTTCGAAAACTTTTTGCCAGAAACTCAGTTTTTGATTCAGTGTGAAGAGCGTATAGATTCGTTCTTAAACTAGATTTATTAGATTCTAGATTGTAGGGGGTATAATAAATGGCCGCAAGTGGGACTATTGTGATATCCTCCATTTATAGCTGATACAAGATGCCGCAGTTTAATGGCGGCTAGGTCTTTGGGTGTGCTGGCAGCTATATTCGCTGCTTTAAAGTAGAACTTACCTAAAAAACGTTGACGTGTTTATTAAACAATTACAGTCATATAATGTGTCTTCAGATGTTTCTGCTTCCTCGTTGCTTAGTCCGCATGTTGTTTTTCTCTATACCTATAATGGTCAGCAGGTATAGAGAAAGAGCGGAGCAGGGCACTGTAGAGCTTACTCGACAGTGCCCTGTGATAGATTCAAAACATCACAAAATAGATTTATTAAAAAAACGTCAAAAGAAAATCCGTGTAAAGCCGCGTTGTCACAAGCAACGTAATATAGGAACAGAAACAGAATCCCATACATTAGCAACTGAAACCTAAATTCGCTGAATGCTTTTTGCGTTGCTAATGTATGAAATTCTGTTTCTGTTCCTGTTTCTTTTCCTTGCGACAACGTGGCTTAACCGTTTAATATATTTTAACGAAAAAAAGTGTGTAACTGTGTCATAACTGTGTTTTCGTGAAAACACGCGAAAACCTCTTCAAAAACATGAGTTTTCCCATGCATTTTTGTAAATTTTTTGTTTTCGAAACCCCAGTTTTTTAGTAGTTTTCGTTCAAAATCACTCTAAAAGTCACGAATGTCAAATTGCCTTGGGGATTTTAATACCATGTCTCCACCGAGCACTAATCGTCGAATCGTACAAATCACGCGATTTACCATGCAAATTTAAATCCTCTCGGAAAACGATTAAAAATAAATCGTCTCGAAAATCCCATTCACCCTATTCACAAACCTATTTTCTGCACCTTTGTAACAGTTTGAGAATCAAAAAAGGAAACTGATACTGTCCCTGTACGAAAAATCTGTCACAAGTACGTTTTCTATTGTGACTTTTGACTGAGGAAATTGTTTTTGCTCCTTGGAAATGACATCGCCACTCTCTTTCGAGAGCCAAAATGACAGAAACAGAGTTTTCGTGTCACATAAATCCTATATTTGTCCGATGGAGCCACTTTGGGATTTATTTTAATCGTCTCCCGCTAATCTTCTTTTAATTATTGGTGGAGACATAGTATAAATTAAATTTGCAAAGAATGTAACTTTTGTTCCAACTTTGAATGTTAATATCTCCGAAACCGAATGTCTTCGAAACCGAATGTCGGCTTGTAGTTTTAAGGTCAACGTAAAGTTCTTAATTATGTTCCCATCTTTTATGGATCTTTTAAAGCACGTTTAAAAATAAATATGTGCTAAAATTTGACAACTGATATATAAATGAAAAACGAAAACAAATTCTAGTCGGCGTTTAGGAAGTGTGAATGGCTAAACGAGTTTTCGAAAACTTTTTGCCAAAAACTCAGTTTTTTATTCAGTTTGAAGAGCGTTTAAGGCTATGCACATAGCTGCGTTTTTGTTTGCTTTGACGTTCCCTTTGCTTTACATCCGCGTTGAAAATATAGCATTCGAAAAACCACATCAAAACCAAACAAATCAATAAGAACACAAACCACCGCGAAAGAAAACAACTCCAACTTCACAGAAACGTCAAAACGCACGCATAAGTTCATCGTGTTACTGCTTTCTCAAAACTTTTTTACGCAAAAAAACGTAACGACGGATGTTCGAAGCAACGTTGTGGTAGCTTCCACTGTATTAAATGTGTTTGATTATAAGTTGTCAAATCAAACGTTGGCGCAACGCATCATTGTGACATAGCCTTCAAGCCTTTGAGTTTAATCTAATTTTTGACATTATTTACAAATCCTCTTTCAACTGCCGGTGGAGACATAGTATTAAAGACAACTTACATATTACTCAAGCACGGCTTAGGGAAATCTAATAAATACGGCTGTACTGTATGTACATGTGTTTTCATTTTAAAAAAAAGCATCTCGCTTCGCAGTGTACCGCGTTTAAGAATTTAAAATTTATATTCACCATCCAAACAAATTGACAAATATTGATTGCATACTTTTCAGCTCAACACTGATTGCAACTCCACCATAACTCTCCAAAGTCGAACAAAACTGGCAGTGCACAGTGCGTGGGCCACGCAAGGAAAACTCTGTTTTGACATTTCGTCTTCCCCCAGTATCCTGCTCTGACTGCATACACAAACGAGAAATTGGAAAAAAGGTATAAGTGGAAGTGGGAATCAGAAAGAAGGAAGCAAAAAAAGAAAACATTTAATTCAAACAAACCAGTGGATGCATTTATAATGTGAAGTTGAAAATATTGCCCATAAAAAAGTGATTTTTTCCGAAAAATTACCGTCAGCCCAACCGCTTTCCAGTGAAAAATGTATCCCCACATCCGTGCATTCGCAAACAACCAAAATCCGAGTGATAATTACCATTATTGGGTGTATGTAGGACATACGGGAATAAAAAACTAATAAACCTAATGGATTAACTTGACTGTGAGTTTCTTTTGTGTGATGGCAATCGTGAATCCGAATGGTGGAGGAACAACGAGTGAAATAGTAGAAATTCCTTCCCGTTTTTCCAAAAAACGCATTCTTCCCGAATCAAAAAAGGATTTATGTTCCCAAACCGAATCCCAGTGATGACGATGAAGTGAATTAAAGTGATACATCTACAACATATCCATCCATCCATCCATAATTCTTTTTTTTTGTGCAAAGGAAAAATATGTAAAACAAAATTTTATGTTTCCCTTTTAATTACTTGGGTGAGAAACGCGTCGTCTTTCGTTCGCGGGGACTTTTAACTCGAACTCGTCCAATTAGAATTTTGTTTTTTTCTTTTTTAAGTAATTGAGCTTTTTGTGACCCCTCGTCGGCTGTGGTGCGAAATAAGAAAAACGCCAAAGTAATGACGAAAAAAAAATGTTGATTGCCACAAAATAAACAAGAGAGTTTAACCAAGTGAGCCTTAATACCATTAAAATTAGGATTACAAGAAAAAGGATTCCAAGCTGTGTGTATACCAGTAACATGAGTTGTTTAAACTGGGCAAAAGTGTGTCCCTTTGGCAGTGCACTTGCGAACCTATTGCGATTCGCGATATGCTGTGCGATTATTACGAGTAATTGCATTACGGCTGAGCAGCATCCTGCAGAGGAGGACGGTAAGTCAAGTGGTGTCCTATATATATCTGTGGTGGGGGCAGTACACTATTGCAAATACGAATACAGACATTATAATATGCAGCAAAAGGGACCTCGATTGGATTTTACATGCAAAGAAGCACTCGGTGTGATGCGTTCCCGAAAATCCAACTTCCACTCAAAAAAAAAAAAAAAAAAAAAAAAAGAATCCAGCTCGTTTGTGTGTGCGCTGAAAATAGAGCAAAACACGTAGTTGTTGCCTCACAAAAATCACAGAAAAGTTTTTTTTATTTTTCCTCTATTTAGATTCGCTTTTCATTGGAATAAAAAACCATGAGATGGACATGGAATGCCCGATTATCTTTTGTCTTTTCGCTTTAACTTTGATGTAGGTAGCGGCGGCGGGTAGGGTATGGGCCTGTGTACACCTTTGTTGTTGGGCTCAGCGGTACGTCGTATTGTGTTCCGTGTCTATTGTCATTATACGTTCCATACACACGTGTGTGTGTGTGTTTGGAGCTGGTGTAATTGACTCGGGTGTACTCTGCAAGAAATACACTACCTACACCTACCTACTCGCTTCTGTTTGGGAAAAATATACTTTCTTGTGCGTGTTTTTATTTTTCGATAAGTGGTTGGGGCTTCGTTTGCCATTAACATGGGAATAGAAAAGCCCCAGCTACCTATATCGAGGTATGTTCCTTGAGTCTTGTACCTACCTACCTACCTACCTACCTTCCTATCTAGTTATAAGAGATAAGAGACGAATAGGGCCAACCGTGGAATACCCATGGGAACCAGATTTCCAGATGTCGATGAAGCTATATAGCAGAGTTGAAAACAATTTGGCATTGTTATGGCTGCTGAGATTCTGGTGGATAAGCATCTCATGGCTTTAAACTTACTTTAACAAGGTGAACACTGAACACACCTTTGGTCGATTAACGATTAACCATACCCGACTGACGCACGCACATCTATCTAAATCAGGGGATTTTAAATGTTGCCGCAAATAAAATGATAAACTAGCGTAAAGCCCTGCCAATCAAACCAAGCGTAGGTGCAACCCAGCCACTTACGAAGGTTGTCTTAGAACCTTTACCTGGTTTTTGTTTTTGGTAACCCGAGCTATCGCAACTTGACCTGGAAGGTTAGCAAATTGAAGGGAATTATGTGTCTCACATTTTGCAGCAGATCGAAATGCAAATTGGCGACACCGGGGCCTTGAATCTATTACAGATATTAGATACTGAATATGGAGCTGGGTAATGTGACATGTCTGCCAAGGTGTGTAATGTCACTTTATTGGGGTTTTCCCAGGAAGGACAAATTAACTATAACTACCTACCCCCAATGGCAGGCAAAACTGGGTGACTGACCGATTTTTATACCCCATCCCAAGGGATGTTATCAACTTTATCACGCATGAAAGGCAGCTCATATTAGTAGGTAGGTAAGTCCGTTTCGAATGATTTTGTACAAAGTTGTTTCTCTTTACTAAAGGGTCCGCCAAATAACTTTTTTTTGAAAATGCTATAAACTACTGAATTATTTCTCAAATTTCTTTTTTTATTGGAATCCTTGCGGTTAATAATGCAAAATAATTTCATTCAAATGGCTGCCTCGGCTGGCCATGCAGTAGCCTACACGATCGGTCCAACTTTTAAGCACATTATCGATTGTTTGCAGCTGTATTTCACCAAGGGCTTCACGAATATTGTCCTTTAAAGCGTCTCTGGTTACGCCGACAAACACTTTTCTTTTACGGCACCCCACAAATAATAGTCCAACGGCGTCAAATCGCAGCTCCTGGGTGGCCAAACGACATCAGCTCTGCGGCTGATAATGCGCTCTTCAAAAACAGGGCGCAAAATATCGCGTGTACATTCGGATGTGTGGCACGTAGCGCCGTCCTGTTGAAACCAAATGTTGCCAATATCCTCGTCTTCAATTTTTGTGAACAAAAATTCGTTCAAAATGGCCCGATAACTGTAACGGCCACTCCTTGCTTATTTGCGAAGAAAAATGGCCCAATTATGCTTCTGGACCAAAATCCACACCAAACAGTGACTCGTTTGGGTGTATGGCTTTTCTATGTATGCGTGCGGGTTTTCTGTGCCCCAAATGCGGCAATTTTGCTTGTTTACGTACCCGCCAAAATCAAAATGCGTTTAATCTGAAAAGATGATTTTTTTTATTTTTTTTTGGCAAAATCGGCATCTTCTATAAGTCGATCGCAGGCCCACTTAGCGCAGCGAAAACGCATATTTCCCAACGTTGTTAAAGCATATACGCAGCCATATTCGTTCAGCAAAAGGATAAAACTAATTATCTGTCAAATCAGACGTGAGCTAAGTGTTACCAACCATTCACGAAATAAGCAGTAGTTTAAAAAAAAAAACGTTAGATGGCGGACCCCTTATTTGCCTGAAAGATAACAGTACGAAACAGCTACCTTACCGTGGGACCACAATGCCCGTAGCGAAGGTATGTAGCAGTAGTACGTAGTACAGCCGCGGAGCCATGTGGCGTAGTACGGAAAAAATTGAACACAATGGTGTAGCGCGGCTATGTCGAACAAAAACCTCGTTTATAAACAATGGTCGATACTCTGAGTTAATTTGAACTAAATTTAATATTTTTTTACAACGGATGACACAAATTCCATAAAATTTCTTTAGATTTAACCATCTCAATAAACTTTTCGACGTCCTTTTCCTCCATTGTTTACTTAAATTGTATTGAGCTGTCCACCGTGTAGCGCTGTCAACCGTGTAGCGCTGTCAACCGTGTAGCGCTACGAAAGTTAAAAGTTGGCCAACTCTTACTACCGCCACAGCTACGCGCTACCGCCACAGACACACATTGTGTGCGCAATACACTGAATACATGTGTTTTAACTTTTGACAGCTCTTACTACCGCTACTACTACCGCCACAGCTACTTTATGTGTGTGGTTTAAAAAAAAAACTTATTTTGGACATTTCCACATTAGATTTAGATTTCTTTTATTTATTTATTTCATCAATTTAAAAGTTAGGAACATTCTCCGTAAAGATAACTTAAAACTAGTTGGGGTTAAAGTAAAAAAAAAAAACCGTCAAGTATAAAGTCATACACGGAGCAGTCCGTCGGCGTTTTTTTAAAATTCCGCGTAAAATTATTGCTTAATTTGCATATAAAATGTTGTTTAGTATATGTATTTGCGACTTTGTTTTTCTGTTTTCTAATGACAATTTCCGACTTTATGGCATTTTTTCAAGCGCATCTGGATAACTCATTTGTTCCGCTTATACCTACCTATAAAAGGTATTTAAAGAATGTTTTGAGCTCAATTTTCAGAAGATATATGAATAATTTTTATTTATTTGAATAGAAGCTAACAAAGTAATTTTCTTTAGCTCTAAAAAAGGAAGGCATCTGGGCTGAAAGCCATATGGTGCCGTTTTTGAAACAGAAAGGAAGAAATCAATAATAAGAAAAAAAAATTTAAGTCATTTTAAATCATTTAAGTCTACTAAAAGTAAAAAAGAAGAGAAGGTTCATTATCTACAAAATTGTATGTTGTATCGGACAAGTGTTCAGATTTTATCATATTTTCTGTGGGGAGTTAATGCCATTTTAATATTTGAAATTGATTGCAAATTTGAAGGGCCTAGGAGGTTGGTCAGCTGGGTTTCAGGTTCAATTTGATGTTGGACAATCCTGGATCTTGAGCAGTCAACAAGGATATTCCAAATTGATAAAATTGTTCCGCATTCATCACACTCTTCGGGGGCTTTCCTATTGAGTAAGTGCCTACTGTTAAATAAACACTTACCAACTCTTATACGGAACAGTTTAACGCAGTCCTCTCGTGAAAGCATCTTGTTATAGGGAATGTGAACTTTTCGGGTGTGATGTCTTCGCAGGAAGTTTGTAGTTGTTTCCCATTCTTCACTAATTTCGTCTTTAAGGTTTAAGAGAAGAGTTTTTTTACTAGCTGGAAAAAGTTTGGCGTGGATAGCTTCTTTAGCTGCGCAGTCTGCAGCTTCGTTACCAGGGATGCCAGCATGTCCTGGAATCCAAGCTAATGTTATGTGGCTGTGAGCTAGGTAGGCCCTGATCAAGGCCAATGAAGGGCATTTGTTTATCATGCTCTTTAAACCCTTAAGGATTCGGAGGTTATCGGTTAAGATAAGCATCTTCTTTCTAGAGTTACAAGCAATTAAGACCGCTTTTTTATAGCTGCTAATTCCGCAATATAACTGTTGCATTTGTATAATGGTAAGAGTCCTTGGTGCAGAATCTCAGTGAGGCCGCGTGAACTCAACTCAACAACCGCGTGCGAACAAACTCCTTCCATGCATGATCCATCAGTGTGCATTGTCCTCTCAGGCTTAATGAGATCTTCTAGTTGACTGTGTAATAACCTGAATGTTTCGTTTGGAGTAGATTTTTCATAAAATCGTGTAGACTTGTATCAACTTGGAGCATGTCTCTTTTCCATGGTGGTAGTCAGTCAAGGTTGTCACTTACGATACCTAAAGAGTATTGCCGACTTGGTGTCAAAATCAGTTCCAAATAAGATATGACTGATCTAATTTTACGCTTTCGCCCAGGTTTATTGCTGGCACGTTTAAGATGTGGTGTCTGAAGGTGTCTGCTGTCAGTAAGCGTCTTAGATCCGAGGTAAAAAGGCCCTTTTTCTTCCCAGATTAAAAAAAGAGTCATATCCCGCTTCCGTTCGAAGAGCAGTAATTGGTGTAGTAACAAGTGCACCAGTTGCTGTCCTATAACACTGGTTAATGGCTACGTCAATGGATTTGATGTTCTTTTTCAAAGTCCACCTATAAATACTGACTCCATGTGATAGCGTCCCTTCAATTAAGGATTTTCTTATTTGTAGTGCTGTTTCCATGTGTGGACCTCTTTTGTTTGAGAAGATCATCTTCCATAAGTTGTTCCGTGCTCTTAGTTTACAAACTATGTCCTTCGCTTGAAGATTCCACTTAAGGTTGCTAGTTAGTCTTACACCTAGGACTTTTAGCTCTTTTTCGAGCGCGACGGTTTCGTTCTGTATTCGAATTGTGTTGCCAGTGCACCCCTTTTTCTTGCATGGATGTAATGCTTCAATTTTTTGGGTGGGAATGATGGCCCCACGTTCCTGTGCCCAAGCAAAAATAGCCGAACTAGCTCTTTCTAGCTTATGGTGTGTCGCTAGCTGGTCGCCAGATGCTAGTATATATATATTGTCGGCATATGCACCAACAAAATCTAACTCAAAAGCTGTCCGCTGTAATATTTCTATTAATGAGTTAATATAGGCGTTGTAAATGATGACCGAGAGCGGTGAGCCTTGGGGGATTCCAAGGGTCTTAGAGTAGCTAGATGTTTTTCCGTTAATTTAACTCTAAGTAGATGTTAATATGGGGTGGGGTGCTGTGGCGTAGTGGTTAGTGTGTGTGCTTACTACGCCGGAGGTCTGGGTTCGAATCCTGCCATAGTCACCTGAAAAAAAAGACTTGTTCTTTTTCACGGCCCCCACCTCCGCGAGGGTCTGACAAGCCCTCCGAGAGTATCATTTGTCTTGAAAAACTTCTCAAAGTGCCGTTCGGATTCGGCAAAAAATTGTAGGTCCCCTTGTATGTAAAGAAATTAACACACCAGCATACATTGTTGAGAAGTTGGCCCTGGTTCACCTCGAACTGTTGCGCCACTCTATTTATTTATTTATTTATAGATGTTAATATATATTGTATGTATTTATTTTTAGAGTGGAGTTCCTTTACTTGTCGAATCTGGACAAAGAATCAATCGTGTTCATAAAGATTGCATCGTACCTTGCCGGTGAACCGCATACGATTTTTTCTTTCGACATTTTCGTCCGCTAACATTTCAACTCCACTCTACGACTAAACGTTAGAATAGAAGGGCCAGTACGGCTTAGTTGTCATCATAATTGATATAATTTACTTAACAAAACTTGTTGGCAAAAAATAAAAAGATAAAAGGGTTACCCAGGACCTTCCAATCGTCGGTCATAGGTGCT
Organism: Neoascia interrupta; assembly: GCA_947623515.1. Lineage (NCBI taxonomy): Eukaryota > Metazoa > Arthropoda > Insecta > Diptera > Syrphidae > Neoascia > Neoascia interrupta. Next base: position 179,538,295 of record OX392462.1, read on the forward strand.
TCGTTTCGTTTCGTTTTTAATGCTTTTTATTTATTTAATTCTGATTTCTTAGATGCTAGACAAAAATGCTTTAAACTAGCTTAAATAACTTAATTATCTTAATATAACTTACTGTTAACTAAACTAACTTACATTGTAATACTTATTATGACAGAGCAAATAAAAACTAAGAAAATATATTGTTTGAAAAAACTTAGTACCAGAACTTTTATTTTTTATCTTATATATAAAACTTAAAACTACCTTAACATAAAAATAAATATAAGACAACCTAACTTAACTATCTGCATAGTTATGCACTTTTTTGTGTTTTTTATAGTTTTATATTTTTTTTTGTGTGTTTTATATATATTTTTTTTTGTAAATAATATCTTAAATCTACCTTAACCTAGACACCTAAGAGCTGTGTAAGCCGGCCGTGGCTTAACGGCGACCGACTTTGCCGAACGGAGAAAACCCTAGCCCGGATCAAAAGGGATCAACGAGGGAGTTCCCTCTTGTAGCCACCAGAATTGCTGGTGTTGTTTAACAACGTCTCCAATATCACGGGAGGACACCGACCTACTGAATCGGAGATGCTCCTCAGCGCTCCGTGCGACGTCTCGGTTGTAGTTGAGTCGCCTGTCAACTGTCCGAGCAACATGGAAGAATATGGGCACTGCCGATCTATCCTGGATCAGGCCTGCCTGGTCAAAACAGAGGAATGTCTCCGGGGGGACGAAGTCGTTCAGACGCACACTCTCATGATACATGAAATTTGGGTAATAAGCCCCTGAGATCAGGTTATTCGCCAAGGTCATTGCTCTTGCAATGTGCCTTCGAGTCAGCTTAATGAGGAAATTATACACTCTGATTAGATTCGCCCTGTTGTATAGGACCTCATTGGTCCAAGGCAAGCCCGAAGACAAGGCCTCTCGAAAACCCGAATCCTTTCTTCGGCCTATGCAGGCCGAACAAGGGCCATGTAGCAGATAACCTTCACCCTCGCATCGAGTTGGCTGCTATAAAACAGTCTCTTTGTTAGGGCAAAGGCACCCCGGGCTCTGCATAAAACAACACCAACATGTTTGTTAAAATGTAGATATTGGTGTAGCCAGAGTCCAAGCTATCTGGCTTCATTTTTACATGCAAGTGGAAGCCTGTGCCGTCCAACGATAGAAAACTTTCGCCAGTTCTTTTTGGTATCTTTAGAGGCGAAAGACAACGGCGTTCTGAACAGAATGGTTTCCGACTTCTGGAAATTGATCCTCAACTTCCAGTCGTCGCAGTATTGCTGAATTTTGTCGAAGTTACGCTGCAATAATTCTGCAATGACCTCGATTTTGGGCCCTGATCTGTACGCGATCAAATCGTCGGCATACGCTATCGCAAAATGAAAAGATCCTATCAGATCAGCTGTGTAAATATTGAAGAGAATCGGCGAATTGACCGCTCCCTGTTATGCAGACCGTTTTTGATATTGAAAACTGCAGTAGGAGTCACATTGCCGTGTTTCACGACAAACTTTCTACCGGAGAGCATATTAAGCAACATGTATAGAAGAGGTTTGCTGATGCCTAACCTTAACTTGTAAAAGAGTCCTTCTAACCTTACGGTATCAAAGGCCTTCTCCAAGTCAATCAGGCACGCACCCGTGCATTGGTTCTTGCTTTTGTACCATTGGATATCTGATACCAGTTTAGTATCATGTTCCGCCTTGACACCGAATTGTTTATCCGGAACTATTTTATTGTCCTCAACCCACTTAGTCAAAGCTCTATTGATCACCTTTTCGAATAGGCATAAGTTTACCGTAGGTCCAAGTGGAATGTATTTTTTTTATTTCAATATAAGGATTTGGGTGTCCTGATTCCGAATATGCTATTAAAAATTGTCGGTCTCGATTAGTTTAGAAGTTATAAGCCAAAGAAGTTCAAAAGGAGTGCAACTTTAACATACCCGTAAATGGCCACAGGCGCCTGCCAGACAACTGGCACCTACCCTTAGCGGAGCGACGAAGTCGCGTGAGCGGCTAAACCCTGCGAAAAAGGGAGTTGAAATCCTTTAAGCCCTCGAAACGGGCCACCCAAACACTGTTGTCTCCAAAAGCAAATTTATTTAAACCGTTATGTGTGTATATAAAAAAATTGCCCTTGTAACTATGGGTTCTCATATTTTACACGGACTTTGTATACCAAATTTCATCTTTCTACGACTTACCGTTCCGTGATAACATAAGAGATCCTTTTTACATTTTAAGACGGACCGCTAAAAACGAGAGGCGCAACTGGATGTGAACCAGGGCCAACTTGTTAACCATGTATGCTCTGGATCTAAGGTTTTTGACTGAATCTGAACAGCACTTTGGGGAGTTTTTCGAAGCAAATATTATTTACGGATGGTTTGCCAGATCCTCGTGGAGGTGGGAGCGTGAGAATGAGCCTTTTTTTCAGTTGACGGAGGCAGGATTTGTAATTAATCGAGACCCCCGCTTAGTAATTATACACTTTGACCACTGCGCCACAGCACCCACAATGGTTAACCCTTAGACTTTCTGTTTCTACATACGAAATAGAAAATGTTGTTGCTTCTATGTTGGGCGCCACTTTCTTTAAGAATGTCTTTAATATGTTTGACCAAAATTACGTTAAGTGTACCAGTAGCGTGCGAGACCTTTTTCACATTAACAGCAGTATTTGTCTTACTGATTCATACCTCATTCAAGGAGAAAATGAGGAGGGTCAACGTCGAGCTCAAAACAAATTAAACCCGTATAAGTTTATAAACACATTAAAACATAAATATACAATTTATTAACAAATAAAACTTTTTAGAGGCGTTAATGTTTGAAAATACTTTTTTTTTTCTTTTTCAGGACCACTTTCGGAAGTACAAACAGCTGTTAATCTTGAAGTTGTTCTGCCATGTGATCTAACTCCGGGCGGTATTATTGCTGATAAGGTTCAACTTGTGATATGGTACAAGCAAGGAAGCGTTAAGCCAATATACACGTAAGTAAACTGTTGTCGCATATGTTTTGCCGAGTTACAACTCTGTTTAGTCGTATAGTTATAGACAGAGGGTAGTTGGACAAAAGATCTATATTATTTATAAATAAGAACGTTAAATATATTGTCACGGCAAGCTCTCCATTAAATTTGGATCTCTTTTATTAACTGATCGTCTGCCAATGACTTAAACTGCAGGATGTTGGATGTGATATTCACGCAGGACGTACTGACCTCTGGTCACCTACCTCATTTCCAGCCTAATGAAGGAGTGCTCCGCTCTTATATTCCTGTTAAATATGCCTGTCAAGAGGATGCGAATAAAGTGTCAAAATTACCAAAAGATAGAGAGTTCCAGTAGAGATTTATTCAACGTTGAGCTGCATGTGCATTGTCTAGATTTCTAACTCCAAGCTGCAGATTTCCTGATATACGCAAACAATTTTTTTTTACATTGATCGAAATTTGCGACACCTTACATAGCTTAGTAAGTTGAAAACTTCTGTCACTCGTAATGTAGATCTCGTGATTGCCGCACAAAAAGCCCATCGTTTTAATGCAGTAATTCATTCCAGCTTTATTTACATTTCAACATCATCACAAACGGCTTCATAAAACGATCGGTATAGATTTTTTCAGGTTGACCAATTGTCCTTCCATCGTTCCCGATCCTCCGACACCAACTCAAGAGACACAGGCGCGATATCCAGACGGGTCTGGGAGATGTTTTTTACCTGATCCATCCACCTGTTCCCTGGGGTCGACGCGCTCGCATCTCGGCTAACATGACCTGTCTAGAAAGTCTGTCGGGGGGCATGTAACCATTTCTCACTCTTTCCCTAAGAGTAACAGCAACGCACCTGAAAAATCTCATTTCAGCAGCTTGTGCACGCATCCCGCAATCTAATTCTTTCTGCTTTCTTGAGTTTCTTCAATAAAACTCTGAGATCTTTGATTTCACTCCAAGCTCAGCTTTCCTGATGACCGGCTTGGCCAATTCTACAGGATAACTCAGTTATTCAGCACATAGCCCTGGCGAAGTCCAACGCTCACATCAAAATTATGGGATTTGACGCCATTTATCCAAATACGGCTTGTTTAGTTCCCATACCAAGACTGAATGGCTCTCAGAAGAGGCACACTCAGTGCAACTCTCCAGAGTTGATCCCGAGAAACCCGGTCATAGGCCTTTTCCATATCTACAAATCACGCGTAGGCCGGTTTGGTATATTCCCAGACCTTCTCAATAATAACCGTCAGAGTATTTCGGTTGTGTCTCTTCCAGGCTAAAAGCCGCATTGCTCTTCCCGCAACAAAGGCTCGATTACAGCTCTGTAACGCCCTCCCAACACCTTCGCGAATACTTTTTCCGGAAAGCTTGAGAAAGATGTACTCCTTTAGTTAGAGCAATCTCTCTTGTCCCCTTTTTGAAAATGGTCACTATACAACTTCCGCTTACCAATCGCTAGGTGCGCTTTCCCAGGCCACCTTAATCACACGCGTTAGCCATTCAACACCTTCTTCACCCATTGCCGTGCCATTTCTGGCCGGATAGCACCAACTCCAGCAGACTTACCCACTTTGTGCGATTTAATCGCGGCAATGACTTCATCTACTGTAGACTAATCTCCTCAGCAGTGGGATTGCATATTGGAAGTTCACCGGACTCGAAATAGAGTTGAAATAGAGTTCCTACATTGATTCCACATAATTAAGGCTCTCTTCTTCTCTCTGATGGCTGCTTGAACTCCAGGAGTCTTAAACCACGCAGTTATTTTCATTTTTTTAGAGGCAATCATGACTGCCGATGAAAACGCTGCCATTCTTCCTCTACATTTAAAAGATCAGCTGGAATTTGTTCAAACTTTTCCGAAACGTGCCGTGCAAATCGCTCCCTGTAATCAGATTCAACATCCTGTAACCTCTCCCACCGTGTGCGGGTCACCTGTCTTAGCTTTCGCCTGAGTGACAAAGGAATACTGTGGAATACTCAACTTCACTCAAAACGCGAACATCACAAATCATTTTTTGAACACACGATGGTACAACAAAGAAATCAATCGAAGATCTCTGATTTAAACTGTGCCGGTATCAAGTGTTTCTGTGAATGTTTTTGTATGCGAAAAAGGTGTTCATAATGGAAAAGTTCAACAGGTTCCCTCCGCTCCTGTTTCGATCCGGGTCACCGTGTCTCCCGATCACACTTCTCCAAGTACTGTTGTCCGTACCCACAAAAGCATTGAAGTCACCGATTAGGAGAAAGAAGTCCTTTTCTGCCACTCGGCATCAACTTCGTTCAAGAAGACCTCATACTCTGACTCTCGATTAGGTGCACGCACCTGCACTAGAGCGAAAACCGATCGCACAAGCTTAAGGTTTAAAATCAAAATCCTCCCTCCCAATGGAATAAAATCAAATATACGTTTTCCGACAGTCGGGGGCTTGTTAGTATCACCACACGCGACTGTGCAGTCCTATTACGTGGTACGCCTGATCATTAAAGTTTCCATCCATCAGCGAAGTCTCTCTGGCTCCGACCCCTTTCCACTTAGTTGAGGAGATGCCAGTAGCATCGAGCTGATACTTTTTAGCCCCCTCAACCAGTTCAAGTTCCTTCTCCGTTGGCGATGAGACATTTCATGTAACAATTAGTTGGTGTCGTTGTCGATTCGTAGACTGACCATCTAAGCTCTCATTTTGGCTTAGCGCTGCCGCCTCCACCTTCCGTATTGGATAGCGACACCATTGCCGAGCTGATCGTTACTTCTTCGGGTTGAACCCGGTCGAATGTCGAGCGGGACGTTCCGACCACCAAGCGATCGCAAAGGATGCCCTGGGTTTCCGATCCTTCTTCTTTCTTCTCTTTATGGTGGGCAAGGGGTTACAATTTATACCTAGCTGCCAGGTTTCTATTCGGCCGATCCTAACATGGATAACAGACATCGACTAAGAAGCCGTTCATCCTGAGACAGACGCTCCTGGATTTCTGTTATTTGAAGTTCAGCCGTCCATCTGGGACCAGACGCTCACCAGCTGGCCGCACACTCTGTATCAGACGCTGTTGCGTTTTATTTATGCCTTCATAAGTTATAACTTTATTGCCACGGGTGGCCCCACCAGGAATTTATACTCCTGACAGCATCACTTATAACATGCTGAAGACTACTTCTTCGGTGGATTTAAGTCGGCTCTTACGACAGGCATACCTTAACTCACGGCTATTCTAACCCCGACTTTGCACGGGTATGCCTCGAGCATTTCTTTTTTGAAGCAGATTTGACAGCCGGCGCTTATCTACCGAAGAACTGTCCAGCCCCCTCTGGATTACGCAGACTACGCAATGAAATGGTACCCATTAACCCAAGATGGCAGATGAGCCGTCGACCCCAAAACACATGGTATAGAACCGTGAAGGAGATACGCAGACAACTGGGAAAGAGTTGGAGAGACCTAAAGCACGTTGCTGGAAATCGCACACGATTGCGCGCAGGCGTGGTGGAGGCCCTATGCCCCAGAAGGGAAAAACGGTATCTACATTTTCTAGGAAGCCCGCCTACTCTGACGCAAAATGCCACGCAAAATAAAAGCAGCTTCGTAATCGTAGACAACCTTGCCCTCCACTACTCTGTTTGAATTCAAGTGAATCAGGTATAACTGCTCTCGCTCGGAAATACACTGAATAGGGCACCCTGGACGAGAAGAGTTTTCATTCATTACCAAAACTCTCAGTTTCAATGAGGAAGTTTCAGTTATGTCAATATTTTCCTTTTAGCATCCCAAACAGTTTAACTCTTTTCGCTTTGAACGAAGCAACTGTCTAGGATGCTATTTTGAGTGTATGCCATATCCATTGCAGTTTCTTCCTTTTTTTATTTAAACAAGTTAAAGTTCTTACGACTTAAAAATGACACCATACAACCCCACTAACGTGGGCAATTTACTACGCTCTAATGGTTCAGAAAAAAAAAACACATTTTGAAACCCTCATTTCCCACGTCGTTAAACTTTTTTCCACCACGACTGTATTCGTACCTTAACACTGTATACTCCAATTATTTAGAGTCTTAGCATATTTATTTGATTTCTTTTTTCTTCTTATTCTCTATTCCTTTTCTTTACAGATTTGATGCACGTGGACGACAACTCCAACAGGCAATCCCATGGGCAGATGAATACGTTCTTAAGAACAAAGCTCAATTCTTTTATGACACTAATCCTCCATCATTAAGGATAAAAAATGTTCAAACCACTGATGCGGGATTGTACAAGTGCAGAGTTGACTTCCATAAATCGCCAACAAGAAATTGGCGTATTAACGTTACAGTTCTAGGTACGTTAAAATCGTATAAATAAAATATTTAAAAAAAAAAAAATAATTGTATGAATACTGGAGTTAGTCCTTGAGAGTAAACATCCTCATTGTGACATGTTTTCTCTTTGTTTTTTAAGTGCCACCCACCCAATTGACTATATTGGACACGTATGGAGCTGCTATAAGAAATGGAGTAGCTGGACCCTATACTGAAGGCAACAATATTAATCTAACATGCCTGTCAAGCGGTGGGGTACCTCCACCCAAAGTGTCATGGTGGAAGGAACATGCACTGGTCGATGACTCCTATCAAATACTTCCCGATGGCACTGTTCGAAATCTTTTGCATTTGAATAATCTTTCGAGGGCGGATTTATTGTCGGTAAGTTAGTTAAGCATCTACATTTATCGTTTGGTATTAAGTACGGGTTGGTTTTTAAATAAAAATGAGATTATTTGCACTAGCAGCGGGTAAATTGAGACAAGCAATATAAAACCAAATGTTCTATACGAAGGCTTGTCGCAAAGATGATGGTGGGACAGTGTGTACGGGTACCTTAAGAGCCCTATAAACTATTATACAACAGACAGGGACCTGCGAACTCATATAGAAGTAAACGAATGGACAGGCGGGCGGACGGACAAAGTAGTGATACCATAAGATCGCATTTCTGAAATTAGACCAAATATGTTCTTATTTCGCTTTTCGAAAGTGAGTGGGAGGGTTACAATCCGCTTAGGCGAATCGTTGGATACCCCATCCCAATTGACCACTGTCAAGTTCCGAATTGTGTCATTAACTTTGGTTGTTAAATTTCGGTTTCATTTAACTTCAATTGTATTTAGAATTTCTCACTTAAGAATCTTCTCTTCTTTCTTCTTCCTATAAGAAAGGGGCGTGGCATCAATCCCTTCTCAATAACATCGTATTTTTGTTTATATTTTTTATCAGAGGTGGTATTCACGTGGTGATTGCATTTTCATATTAAAAATTTGGTTTATACTTTAAAACGCCCCCAAAAGTGGGCGTGGCGAAAATTAATACACTTGAGTTGATAGCTTACGCACATATCTGAACATTTTATAGTGCAAGTTTTTTGGATTTAAAGTAAATATATCAAATAAAAATCGTTTATTAAAATGCATATTAAGTATGACCACGCCTACAAGGGGGCGGTATTCGCTTTTTTTAAATGTCAAATGAACAATCTACTAAGTAAAGTGGGCCTGTCAGTCGGCGGACTTCAAAAAATTTTACACTTATACTGCTTCAGGACCTAGAAAGAACAGATATCAAGTTTCTAGCTCAAAATTTAAGGCCTAAAAACTACCGACAGACGGACGGACATGGCTCATTCGACTTACAATTCGGTCTAGGTCATATACCCTTAAGGTCTTGGGGGTCTACGGTGATTATTTCTCTATGTTACAAAATATGAATCAAACTTAATTTACCTCCTATCCTAGGGGATGGGGTATAAAAATGTGTCAAATATATCGCGCTACAGTCTCGCGTCTGTAGGGGAAAAAAATTCTTTTAACGTTAATGCAGTAAGCACATGAGTAAGTCTAAATCTAGGTCTCCATACTTAGTCTGTCCAAGAACATTAGTTGGTGATAGTCTGCTGTTTTGAAGACTGCGAAATGAAATGTAGTTCGAGTGATCTTAGGTTTGTTTTCGAGTGTTTTCGAAAAGGAAATTCGTGCGAATTTTATTCTTTTCAACAAATTCAACTCTCCAAAATAAAAAGACCAACATTTAAAGATTAGCAGCATTATGTAATCGCACATGGATGTTAATGTAGCTTTGAACGTGATATCGCGCGCTTTTTCTCCTTTCTTCTCCAAAATAAGAAGTTTACCGCTTAAACATTCGCGCGAATTTTTCGTTCTTACTTCAACAAATTCAACATTCTAAAATAAAAAGCCCAACATTAGAAAATTTTCAGCATTCATTATGATATGAATGTAGGGTTGAGCGTGAATTCGCGCGAATTTGTTGCTCTAATTTTTAATAAATTCAACTCTCCAAAGTTAAAAGTCCCACGTTTAAAAATGTTCAGTATTAATTAACCGCACGTCGATGTGAATGTAGGCTTGAACGTTTTATTTTGGAGAGTAGAATTTGTTGAAGTTATAAAATTCGCGCGAATTTTTTTGGTCTTACTTCAACAAATTCAACTCTCCATAATAAAAAGTGCAACATTTGAAGATTTTCAGCATTTTGTAACAGCACATGGACGTGAAAGTAGGTTTGAAGTTGTATGCGCTCAAATTTTTGCTCTTACTTTAGTAAAATCAACTCTCCAAAGTAAAAAGTCCAACGTTTAAAGATTTTCAGTATTAATTAACCGCACAAAGATGTGAATGTAGGCTTGAACGTTTTATTTCGGAGAGTAGAATTTGGTGAAGTAAAAAAATTCGCGCGAATTTTTTGGTCTTACTTCAACAAATTCAACTCTCCATAATAGTAAAATTTTTTTTGTCTTACTTCAACGAATTCAACTCTCCATAATAAGAGGTGCTACATTTAAAAATTTTCAGCATTGAGTTCTCAAATTTCAAAAATTAGAACGCCCTGTCAAAGTGAAATAAAGCCAAATATTGAATTAAGGTTAAGTTTCACTTTTGTGAAGTGAAATAAAGTAAAATTTTAAAATATGGTTTTATTTCGTTTGGTGTTATTTGATGTCACCCTATTTTTCATGAACAGAGTTTAGGCCGAAGCCGTATTGAGTATCTAATTAAAAAAAACATCTGGCATACATCCATGAAATGGTTGTCGTTCTATTTGTTTGTTGGAGGAGAAAAAATGCTTAATATTCGGTCGAATACACGGAAGCGCTGACGAGGAAGTCGTTACTTGCTCGCTTTGGTCTGCCCCGGATCTTTTCCATACCGTTACCCACCATATCTGGTGAGCGTTCCCCTATCCGCCACCTGGGCCGGCACCAAATTGGGGACCAGCAACCCCAGAAAAGGTGCCTGTTCCATAATCGCCTAGGTATATCATAGGACGGTTGAAGCAGTCGATGATCCCAGTATTTGCAGGGATCTGTGCAAGACTATCTTGTACATCTTGCCTTCCGTTGTAACCTTTGTCCTGTGCGCACTATCATCTTCAGAACTAGATTGAAGAAACCACATAACAATCCATCTCTTTGCCGAAATGCGGCACATGCTCGGAATAGTTCTGAGGAGCTGTTCCTAAACTGCACGCTGCACCAAGCTCCTCTCATATACTCACTGTAAATGGCCCTACAGCCCGGGGTGGACCTGGGCCTCAGCCAACAAGCTTCGTCAGGCAGCTCTGTCTCCAAATTGCCGTCTCCAGTTTTGCACACGAAGTTGGCTGAGGTCTCCGTCTCCTTCAACTTGCATGCGCCACCTGAGTCTCGGTGTTCCTCTACTACCTTGTCCCTAAAGGGTGTATTTTTTGATTATTCGGGTCGGGGCGTTGTTTTCAATCCGCTCTAGATGACCCGCAGCCATCACAGCTTTTGGCTGCGAATGCTGTAATAAATGCGGTTTTTAAATCGATGAGTAGCTGGTGTGTCTCGACTGAAAATACGTTGGTCTCGTCCAGGATTTTTTTAGTGTGAATATCTTAGGTCCTAGGGTATGCTCGATCTGTAGAGCCGGAAGCCACAGTGGAACGTACCCATTAGTGTGCCACAGAAGGGCACATGACGCTCACATATTACGTTTGATAGGCATAGGATCGTCTTTCTTAAAGCTAGGGCATATGGACCTGGTTGTCCAGTCAATAGGGCTTTCATTCTGCCATTCACACTTAGTTAAACATTTGTGATTTCACCCCACTAAAACATCAGCTCTGTATTTAACGAGCTCCGCTTTGTTGTTCTTAAGGCTTTTTTTCTTCTTCAATACTAGCTGGTGGGACTTCTCCTTGTTTTCGCAACTATTGTGAAAAGGCTGATTAAACACTTCAAATATTTTCTATCTTTTGTTGACTAGGTTTAAGAGCCTACGTTTTGATTCTAAAGCCTGCTAAAGTTCTTTTACTATTTTATAAAACCTTACGGTTTTGTTCTGATCGCTGTACCCTTTGATCTTGAGCTAGGAGATTGCCTAGGCCCTCTTTTTTCTACGCAGAAATCTTTTGTCATTCTGGGCTTATTACTCCTTAAGGTGTGTGTCCACTTGGGAGTAAAATTTTCGCAAGCAGCTCTCAGGCCACTATCGGGTCACAAGAGTTACTCGCAGAGAAAAACTTGCAAAAAGAGTCAGGAAGTTGAGAGTAGAAAACCAATCTCTGCGAGTAGTCTCTGATTCGGGACTCTCGAGAGTGGCAGTAGTTTTACTTTAAGTGGACACACGCCTTTATACCCTGCCCTAGTTTGCATTGCAACGTTTTCGCCATAAGCATCTGGTATCACTTTTTTTTTTGTGCACGCAATCATCATCATTTCAAAGGTTCCTCTTTAGGCGTGGCTGAAAACCTAAAGTTGAATCAGCAACGTTTTAAATAGTGTCGCGGTAGTATTGATATTCGGTTGTGGAAATTTGGGGAGAGTAAATGTAAAGCTGGGCACGAACTGCCCAGCTGTTAAACTTTGAGCTGGGCAGTTGGCAGCTCTTTTTCTGAGCGGTTGGCAGCATCTTTGCTCGTTGCAATTCGAGCTCTGAATTTAGCCGCGGCAAAAATTTGTTATTGTCGTGGCTAAATGACGTTTAAACGTTTTCGTAAATGACGCTAAACGTCTTTACGACGTTTGTCCCTCGGAAAGAGTGCCCATTCTATTTGGTTAGTGGTTCGACCGTCTGGAGGCCGCCATGTTGTCTTGTGCGATTCTAAGCCTTGGAAACGTAGTGCCGCCTATTACGGCAGCCGTTATCTGTTGTTGTTCAAAACTAATCGTTATTTGTGCTCACCAACTAGTCCGCCGAAGTTGTTCTTCTTCCCGGCCTTGGGAAAGTTAATTAAAGTTCCTGAGCACAACTTTGACATCGTACTCCGGACATGCTTCATAGGCTCTATCCAGAAGGACTTAAAATTCTTCATCGTCTTCGGTTTATACTGATGTCTTTGAAAGTGCCTTTGATACTCATCCGCCACCATCTCTGACTAGTACTGCAAATCATTAATGACCTTACTGCTTACTCCCAAATAAGCCGGCGTAGCTCTTAGGTCGCTGTCGTTGTGACTGAGGACAGCAGCGTTGATCCTTATTTAAGAACTCACCGCTGATTTTCTTATGAGACTTCTGAGACTCGATCAGCCAGCCATTTTGGACAATTATTCTGTTCCTATTTTCTTCTTGCTGAACACTCGCGCTTATTAGTTCAGCAACCCAAGCCCAAGGAAGGACATGATCAGCACCACGTAAGCACCATAAGCACTAGATGTGTATTGACAGGTACAGCAACAGGCATAATCAGGTTCCTATAACACCCAACCTCTGGAGATTCTCAAACTGAAATTCAGTCAATTCAGAAGCTTGTCCATTACCCTGCGTTTAAGCTATGCAATCTATGTCTATAGTGGTAGAAAAAGAGTCCTAGGAATGCTATGTTCGCAAAATTTTTCGATACACAACATCATCACACCACGCAACAGCTAACTGGTATGATATTCCAGAGAATTTTTTTGAAAATGGCGCCCAACATAAGCCAACCCTGTTTCAGTCTGTGTCAAAATCTTTTTAGACACACTGGTCACAGCTGTGTTCGAAGATACAAGTCAACTAATGTTATACTTAGGCCAAGCATACACAAATGCTTGAATCAATTGAACTGTAAACTAACAAATCTTCGTCTAAAAATAAGACGAACTAAAGGACAAGCCGTGTAAAGCTCCACATAAAATGCATTTAACTGGTAGCATTTTTAGTCAACCAATATAGTTGTGAAATTCAACCAATTAATGCAACGTCTGCTGTGGCCCACAGTAATTGCGTAACCCACTCGTGTTTGAATGACTCGTCCTTTGGGTAATGCTCCTTGTCCACTTTAGCATTCGTTTATTCGAGGAACAATAAAAAAAAAATGGTTTATCCTCCATAACAAAGTATAATTACGAAACATTATGGCTGAAAAAAAACCACAGACTATTGCAGAGAGAAATCCCGAATACAAAAGCACTAAAACGAATTACTACCAATTAGCTCAAGGTCAGGAACTTTTATTTTTAAAATTAATTTAAAAACGAATTGACACGCATGAAAAAAGTGCCACCATTTAAACTGATTAATTTATCTGCTGAATCTATTTAATACTTTTTAATCAAATTATTATGGATCATCGTCATCTCTTTCTATTAAGTTAGTTTGCTGCTTTATTTTAGTGCTCATTTCGTTAATATTTCATAAATTTTAGCAGAATTATGTTTTTTAATTGAAATTTATTTTTAGTGGACATAGAGGTTGCTGGTAGTGAAGTGTTTCCATAGCTAGCAAATGACAAATTAATGAAAGTTATGTGATCTAATATTGATGAAGAATGGAAACTATTAGAACCTTAGTGATAAAAGTGCTATATCGAAGTTTAGGCCCAGAAAAACTCTATAACGATATATGGAATCGCAGCATAATTGCACTAATGGCGTATTCTTTTCAACACCGAATCTTGAAACTGGTGTGGAATGCTGAAAAGAATTGTTCTTTTCACGTACACCTGAACGGAATCGTGCTCATGTAAATGCTCTTTTGAACTCCGAATTAGTTCGGTGTCGACACCGAAATTCGAACTCGAAATTTCGCCACCACAGTATTTGACGGTGGAGGCTGGGTGTAGTTTTGGTTCTGTGTGTGAAGTCACGTTTCGACTGATTTTTCATTCGTGATTTTTTGGAACGCGACTGATATTGCTGATGATAAATCAATAAAAATTAACTTAATATCTCGAACTCAAAGATAGCAAAATTAGTTTTTAGTAAAAAGTACAAAAAACCGACGGGAACAAAATCACTCTGCGGAATGAAAAAAAGTAAACAAAATGAAGGGTGCGTTTTTTTATTCATTCGGTAGAAGGAATAGAAATGTGGAATACTAAGTTGAAATATTCCGAACGTTCTAATTCGTACTACCTAGAATGCATAGAATGCATTTCGAATATTCTGAACGAATAAAGAAACGCAAAACGGAATGATCGCAGTATTCCGAATAAATAAAAAACCGCAGATACTTCGGCCGAAATAGTTGAACGTATAAAGAAACGCACCCGAAGTCAAGACAATTTGACACTTAACGTGATGACTGAACCGGTGCAGTATTTGCTGTTCTGTACACAACCGAGTGTACACCACGCTGGGATTGTCGCGAACACCGAGTATTATTTGACAGCTCGGTGTGGCAGTTCGGTGTTCAAAAGAATCTAGTCTACAACCTAATTTTTTGAGCTTAAGTTTAAGATCAAAAAATGTTTACAATCCTACCTGTCAAAAATTTCAAGACCGATAAGTAATTGCTGAACGAAAATAAGATCGCTATTGTAAAGTTGGCACATTTACTGGAAGAAGACAATCCATGCTGTTCTTTACAATGACATTGCGATAGAAATACAAAAGGCTGTTACATACAACTTGCTCAAAAAGTTTAGGTATAGCGGAAAGTTTAGCTATCGATCTAAAATTAGAAACATTGCACTTGTCGCCCTTCTTAAAAATTGGAATAATCAACGAGCGCTTAGAAGGAATTTCGTCGGCACCCGCGGAGTAATATTGCCTCAGATTAGAAAGAAAAAAATCAACAGTTTCTTAGTAGACTGGTATAATGCTAAGCCTTTGTGAATTGACTTTAAAGAATTGAGATATTCCATGGCAATGGAAAACGGTGCATCTCTGAACGGCTTGAAGGAAAGGATTCAGCAAAAAAGTTGCTAGTGATGGCAGGTTTGTTGAAGCAGCTGAAATTATACTTAAAAATTGGCTGGATAGCTAGTAACCATCAGACACTATTTTCGAATTTAAAAATTTCGAAAATTCCTTGAACTTCGTTACAAATGAGGAACCTTTATTCCCTATATACAAGCCTCTCCGAAAGGGTTTTAAATTCTTTAAATATTAAAGCAAAGTGATCAAGATCTACTGGACAGGCTTTTGATATATATATATTTTCCGAGCTTTATTTCGTTTCCTTAGAGCCGGCTTTTCAGCGCGAGATCATCCGACTTTTCGAGTTAAACTCGAAGAGTTAAACTTTGAGAATCTCGGCCTAACTCATTAAATTTGGTGAGTCAATCTCGAATCGACTCTGGACAACAATCTGAACTTCTTTGAATGTTTTTTCTTTGTGGAATGGGAGTTGATTTGCATGTTTTTGTGAAAAATGACATCTGAGAACAACTCGAAACACTTTTCCTGTCTTTTTCAAGTAAGAGTTGGGAGAGTCAATAATTTCGAGAGTCAAAGATTTTGACAACTTTGTTGAAGAAAGTTTGGTGACCTAACCGAGAGAGCTCGAGAATTAATTCGAAAATCAAAACTATATGAACTGTCATACGAGCTTACACTCTCATGAATGAGGCTATTCTAGTCAAGGAAGTTATCCTATAGCGGATGGTGGGTATCTGTTTTAATAATGCTGCAAGTAGTAGTCACAGACAACAGTTCTTACTGCGCGAGATAAGAAAATCAAATCGAGTATTCGATTTTTTTAATTTCTTAAGCATTTATTAAGCGCACTTTGAGGAGAAGAAATGCACGAACACATAGTGATCATTGTCTTCCGATGATACCAATTTTAGAGGACTGAGGTTGAAATCACCAATGAGGAGAACTTTACTTTTAAAACGTGAAATACTGGGCGTTTTTCTCTCTTCGTTCAGAACAGAGCTCGGCCAAACAAAAAATTGTGTTTTTTTTTTGGTTCAAAGCCAAAAAGAACACTTTAAGGGCGCTCAGAGCGGAATAATTTGACCGAGCATTCTGAGGTAATTGTTTAGCGTATCGAAATGACAGGTGAGTGTTGACAAAAAAAATTAAAAGGCGAAATGGCGGACGAAGTTTTTTGTTCTAAGGACGAAAGGAAAAGATTTTGATAAACTATTGTTAGTTGTGAATCGTGATAAATGTTTTGCCATTTTATTTTTAAGTTTTCTTCTTTTCTTTCATTTTGCATTCTGACCAGATAACCAAAAAATTTGCTCAAGTGCGTTACAAAATCAGAACAGAGTAGTCTGTTCAGTGCTCAGTTCAGTGCTACTCTGTACACTACGAAGCTCTGTTCAGTGCTCTACACTACACTAAAAGAGAAAAACGCCACAGAAAGCATATTCACGGGTCATCTTATATCACTGTCACATATCCAGTTGAAATATACTTGGCCAGCTCCAAGTATATTTCAACTGGACTATCCGGGCGGGCGGTTAATAGGTGTTTTAGAACCTAAAGGTCTAAATAAAACACAGTGGCGTCTGATACATAGTGTGCGGTAAACTGGTCAGCGTCTGATCCAAAAGCGTCTATCTCGGGATGAGCGGCTTCTTGGTCGGAGTCTGTTGCTCATGTTAGGCTTGGCTAGTTAGAAACCTGGCAGCTGTAGGTATAAAATACAACCCCCCACCATGAAGAAAAGAAAGAAGAAGGCTCGTATGTGTGCTGATCCTGGTAACCCAGGGCAACCTTTTGGAACTAGGCCTGAGCAGCATGCGAGCGCTTGGTGATCGGAATGTCCCGCTCGGCATCCAACCGGGTTCAACCCGAAGAAGTTACGAGCAGCCCGGCAATGGTGACGCTGTCCATAACGGGTGGCGGAGGGGGGCAGCGCTAGCCAAAACGACGGCACCAACTTAAAATTGGTACATGGAAATGTCTCATCGCTAACGGAGCAGGAACTTGAACTGGTTGAGGAGGCAAAAAAGTATCAGCTCGATGCTATTGGCATCTCCTCAACAAATTGGTAAGGTTCCGGAACAAGAGACTTCGCTGATGGGTAGAGACTTTCCTGGTCTCGCGTCCCTCATAACATGACTGGGCAGGCGGGTTTGATTACTCAAAAGTCCCCGGCTGTCGGAAAACATATTTAAGTTTATTCCATTAGGAGGAGGGTTTTGAGCTTAAACTTGAGCGATCGAATTTGGCTCTAGTGCAGGTGTATGCACCCAACCTAGAATCAGAGTATCCGGCCTTCTTGAACGGAGTAGATGCTGCGCTGGATAGAGTGGCAGAAATGGACTTCTTCCTCCTGATGGGTGACATCAATGCTCATGTGGGTACGGAAGACAGTACTTGGAGAAGTGTGATAGGTCACCCACATCAGAACAGGCACGGAGGGAACTTGTTGGACTTTTGCTGTGCTTATGGCTTGTCCATCATAAACATCCCACACAAAGACCTTCACAAATACACTTGGTACCGACACAGTTTAAATCAGAGATCTTCGATTAATTTTTTTGTGGTACCATCGTGTGTTCAAAATATGATTTTCGCGTTTTGTAAGGGGTTGAGTTGTCAACTGATCACCATACCTAGTGTTGTGCAAATTGCACTTTAGCGACAGTATTCCTTTGCCACCCAGGCGAAAACCAAGACAGGTGACCCGCATACGGTGGGAAAGTTTACAGGATGCTGAATCTGACTACAGGGTGCACTTCACGTTTCGGAGAATTTTAAACTAATTCCAACTGACCTTTTAAATGTAGAGGAAGATTGGCAGCAAGTTTCAGCGGCAGTCATTGCCGATTATCAAAATTGGAGTTGGCAACTGGCAGACGATTTCAAACCAAGAACAAAAAAAAAGGCAATTACCTACTAACGAACCCCCTTTGATATACGAACCGAGACCCTTGGAGAGTCATGACTAGTGCATTCGTCAAACTATTTGTGCAAAAAGGTTAAAGAAATGGTCGCTTGCTGTCTGCTTTATCGATATTGGAAAATTATTGAGATTTTATAAAAATTATTACGAGATTTTGAAATCCTACAAATGTATTAAAAATCTCGGGATTTTGATAAAGATTTGGAGTGTTTTCGAGTACAAGAATATTGGGGTCTTAAAAATTGCAAATATTCTACCTTCAGTGATTTAAATGTTTTTTTTTAACAAACTTGTTTCTATTCAATTTTAGGTCTACACCTGTCAAGCGAGTAATGGTCACATTGTGGCAGTCCTATCAGGAAAAGTAAGAATAGAAATGAAATGTAAGTTAACAGTCATTCTAGTCAAGAATTCCTAAGCAAATAAGCCTGTTTCGATCTATTTTTAGTGCCACCTTTAAACATTCTTCTGCAAGGAATAAATCATCCACTTGTCGCTGGTGTAAGCACTCATGTTACATGCACGACAGTGGGTGCCAGACCACCACCTGATATTGTATGGAAGAAGAATGGTGTAACCATTCGAGGGGCCACACAATCGGTATTATCATATTAACTCTTCACAATTTGCTTTCTATTTTTACATAAATTTCTTCTTAAACAGACTTCGGCCGATGGTAATTCGACAATTTCTGAGCTGGTTCTCATTCCCGCGCCAGAAGACAATGCTAAGGAAGTGGCATGTTTGGTAGCAAAGTCCCTGCAACACCAACGCGACTCGAACTATCTAAACGACAAATCATTTAATGGATTCGAATTATTTTTAAAAGATTCCCGGATACTTAATGTCACTCGTGAGTGGCCATTTTCCTAGAATTGTTTTTGTTTTTGATACAAAATTGCGCCTTTCTAATGTGCGTGTGTGTGTGTGTGTTTTTTTCTCTTTTAGATGCACCAATTGTATCGTTAAATCTTGGAGCTCCACTCGATGCAAACAATTTAATGAGCGGATCAGACGTTTACTTGGAATGTGCTGTCATTGCAAATCCAGCTATTACCCGAATCGAGTGGTTCCATAACGTATGTGCATTGATTTTCTTAGTTCTGAGATTTTCAGCTTATTTTCGTCTTCCTTGTGTTACGAAATAAATCTTAGTCAACATAAAACTCATCGTTTTTTCTTATTTTCTAGGACAAGAAAATGCACTCATCTCGTGGCATACTAATATCGAATCAAACGCTCGTTTTGCAAGGAATATCCAAGGTGTCACATGGAAAGTACTTTTGCACCGCAACAAATGTTCAAGGAACCGTTTCCAGTAATGAAGTTTACCTAGACGTTAAGTGTAAGTATAATTAATATTCTTCTAACCCTAAGTCCGTCGTGTCGCACCTAGTCGCTAAAGCAAAATAACTTTTCAATTCACAGATCCTCCCATATGTCAAGCCGAATCCACAGTAATACGCGCCGCTATTAAGCAAACTATTAACATCACATGTCTTGTTGACTCGAATCCAATCAACAACTTAATCTACAAATGGCAATTTAACAATTCTCTTGACAACGTCATTGAGTTACCCATGTTGACGAGTCATCACCAGGCACTGCACGAGCTTGCTCCATCCTCTCTGCCACTGAAAGGGATAAAGTTAAACTCGGGCCACCACCACAATCATTACAACTCCTTTGCCGAGTATCAAAAACATTCACATCATCACAAGAGATTAATGCAAAAAATCATCTTTCAAAAGCAGCACCACCAACAGTCCTCATTGGATGGGCTTGACCTTCGCGATGAAATTCGCTTGCCCCATGTCCTGCACACAGCAAAAGAAGAACATTTGTCTTATGCATCTGTTCACAATGAAAACGATCCCAAAGCAAATAAGACTGTGCTGCAAGTTAACCAGTTTGATTACAATCTGATAAGCAACCCAGAGCCAACCCAGGACGAGGAGGAGGAGGTTCATGAATATCCTCTGGCACAGATGCTTTACTCGAATATGGTCTATACGAATCGTCTTGACAAAACGCAGCGAATGCAAAACGAAAATTCCAAGCGTTTCAGAATCGAGAACAATGAAAGAAAACCAACTAACCCGGCTGGATCAACGTTATTTGGACATAACAGTGGGATGAGGCATGCCGAGAACCGCCCACTGCATAGTGTGTATCAATACAGCATTGAATCGTATGAGAGCTTCGGTGCGATATCCTGTGTCGCCAGCAACCAGATGGGAATGAGCCAGCCGTGCTGGTATCACATTCAACCCGCAGGTATTCAGAACAAACCGTTTTTGTGAGCTTTTTTTGTCTAAAACTCCAACCATTTCCAGATCTACCCGATCCTGTGAAAAATTGCACTGCCCACAATGCCACATCCAGTTCAGTACAAGTGCAATGCATTCCTGGCTATGATGGAGGCATCCAACAACATTTCCACGTCCAAGTATACGACGAGCTCAATCGACAAGTTCTTTACAACGTGACCTTTAAGCATTCCAATTTTAAAATCAAGAGCTTGCCCAGCGACTCGGTTTTTGTACTGCGAATAACTTCAATCAATCTGCAAGGCTCCAGCAAGCTTGTGTACCGATTAAGGGCACGAACTTTGTCGGTGCCTCTCTTACAAACTGGTAAGTCTTAAGAAGGCTCTTTATTTAGCATCGGTTTTGATGTTTACTCGTTCTTTTTTTAGCGTCTTCCACTGCCGTTTTAGTGCAATTAACTCCATTACTGGGTGCTTTAGTGGGTTTAGTTGCCACGCTGATCCTGGTGGTTCTATGCATTGTTATTTTCATTAAGTTTCGACAAAAACATATCTATCGCTCGAATGGCAACACCACAGAAACAGCTGACAAGGGGAGTGTAGAGCTGCTGAGTCGTAATCTAGGTAGCCGTTCGAGCTTAGAAGATAAGAACCCAGACGTTGTGCCATTGGAGAACAGTGAAGATGAGTACCATGCTGAGGAAGAAGCATTTGATCGGCTAAATGTAGACACGTACAGGGTCTTGTGCACACAGCCAAGACGGAATTCAATGTCATCATCGCCACCACTTCTGCCGTCTTTGTCGCCCAAGCCGGTAAGTACCTTCTTTTCTTAATTTAAAGCATTTTGTGTCGAAAATTTGGGTTTTTTTTTGCCCCAAGTATTTGGATTCCAATTCATTTTTGAATACAAAAAAAAAAATAATCAAAACTTACTTCCAAATTATTGAAGAAATCTATAAGAGACTACGGTTCAACCACCAACCGGTACCGATAATCATATCTTCTCTTATGCCTTCTAGTCACACGCCTCTGTGTCGATGGAGCCGCCCATTATAATGCTGTAAGCGCAAATTAGTAGGAAAAAAAGAGAATTTGCTCCCTACCATTGGGCTCCATATTTGCGTTGGGCGCCAATGTTTGGCTTTTAGGCTATAGTGATATCTGCAAGGGTTTGAGCCAGCATACAAACATTCCCGCTAAGCGGCGTATTCCCAAATAAGTTCGTTTTACTTCGAAGAAACGAGCAGTCCAACATTTCACACTGCATGGGTTGGCCACACTCCTTAGGTTAGGTTGGGTGGCGTTCCCGCTGGGCAGGGACACACTTAGACCAAAGGAGGTCCATTGTGATACCACTTGTAGGACCGGAGTTACCAGCCCGGGACCTAAATGATGACTACCCGTTTGGGAGGAAGGAGTCTAGGCAACGCTTGACGGTATAAACCTATACCGAAGGTCGCCAACCAGAGTTTGGTTGGTTGAGACATACCCGACGGTAGTGAAGGCTGGGGGTAACCGTTTCGGTGTGAATCGTTATCAGCAGAGTTGTGGGGGCCAGTGAGAGACTTTCCTGAAGAAAAGGTAGTCTCGTAACTGTTGGACTCCAGATGGGAAATTGCCTTGTTGATAAGGCCACACTCCTTGATTCTTGTACAAAAAGTTCATTAAACACAAGTACAGGAGAATATAAGCAAATTCCCATAAGTTTATCAAACAACTTCTGTGTTAGTTTAGATATATTCTGCAAGGGTAAATCTAATCGAAAACAAGATAACCACTTCTCGCAATTACTTGGCAATATAGTCTTCTCCGCAGAATAATTCAGAAGCACTGAACTTTTTGCTCCGTTTAACGATCCACGTCTCAGTTGGTTACATTCTAACAATTTCTAACAATTTCTCCTTCCTCGAACAAAAACAGTAAAGTGAAAGGATGGAAACGGGTCCTTAGTCTTGCGCAAAGCAAGATTAAAACTCCAAAACGGTCCCATCGCGAACCCTAAGGTTAGGTTAGGTTGAAGTGTCAGACGGGTCCAAAGAAACCGACACACTTAGGTCCATTGTGATACCACATGGATCTAGAGATCCCTCCTACTCGTTGAACCATTTTGAGCTATTGATGAAGCGTGAGAGATCTTTTAGGCGGGTGTGGTACTTAGATCGCTAAGATCATTATAGAAGCAAGCTCTTAGGTGAAAATTTTAGTTTTTAGAGAGAGCGGGCATGTTCAGGGAAGGTGGAGAGTGCCCTCATCTTCCTCCTCATCCTGCAGAAGTCATTGGAAGAGACACCAAGCCTTGTTGCATGTCTACCCATCAGACAGTGTCCGTAATGACACCGATTGTAGCATCCAAGGATCCAAAAGCTTGATCGCAACCTATCAAGAGCCTTCTAGCTTTTGGACTTGGCTTTGGCCATATCTGTTTCGTCACTAGATAGGTGCAAGTGACCAAACAGATAACACCCGTCCATCTAAGATTTGTTCTTTCTATTGCATCCAGTTTAAGTAAAAGTTTGCATGTGGAAACTGGAATGCATAGGAGTCTCTTTCAGGCAAGATTGAGAGATTAGTACCAAGCTTGATGAGTTTGTCAGCCTTGCTGTTACCCAGAATGTCGATATGCCCAGGCACCGAACATAAGTGAATTTAGATCTGCTCCGACTCCTTCTTTAGATATGATCGACAGTCGAGGGCAACTTTAGAGTTTATAGAGATTGATTCCAGGCACTTAATTGCCGCCTGTCTGTCTTAGAAAAGATTCGTATATCTTTGGAAGATAAAACCTTATTCTTAGGCCAGGACAAGACTTCCTTTATCGCCATAATTTCGGCTGAAAAAACACTACAATGATCCGGAAGTCGGAAAGAGAGAGAAAAATTAAGCCTTTCTGAGAACACACCCCCATCTACCCCATGTTTGTCTTTGTTCCATCGGATCGATTCACATTCCAGAGAACACCCTCATCCCAAGAAGACCTAGGTATTTTGAAGTTCCCTGCTCAATGTATCTACTAACTTAAGGTGGCGCTACAATCCGGGGAGGACCTGGGCCTCAGCCAACAAGCTTCGCCTGCTAGCTCTGTCTCCAGCTAGCCGTTTCCAGTTTCGCGCGCGAAGTTGGCTGAGGTCCTTTTCCACTTGCGTGCCAAACCAGAGTCTCAGTGCTCCTCTACTGGGGTGGATTTGAAGATTTTCCGGACCAGGGCGTTGATGTCCATTCGCATTAGATGACCGAGCGATCGTAGCCGTTGTATTTTGAATCTTCTGGCTAGGTCGCTGCCGCTGTACCTATCATGTTCATGTTATATCTCCTCCTCCTCTCTCCGTCTATGCAGACGGGACCATATATCGCTTGAAGAATTTTCCTATCAAAGCAGCCTAAAGTGTTTTTATCCGCCTTTAACAGGGTCCATGCTTCTGCATTCAATGTATCTTTTAGAGCGTTTTTGAAGCGCTGCATGCACGTTATTGAAGGTTACTCCCATATCGAAGAAGGCAGCCATCGCAAACTCACAGCAGTATAGATACCTTGGCTTAAACCCAATTCACATTTGACGTAAGACCCTTAAGGTATCATTCTTAATTTAGCAAGACTTACTCCCAAAAATGGCGCCCAACGTTGGGTACAAAAAATACATTAACGTATTTGAAAGAGGCATATAACATGATTTTTTAAGCATAAGGTCCGGAGTTTTTAGAAGGTGTAAGACTGTCATTTAGACTTTCAGGTGACCTAAAATACTTACAAAGTAATTAGGTTTTTCTTACAACCTGTACCCTTGGTAGAATCTGTAGGCATATTATAACTCACAGCTTAATAAAATCCATTATTTTACTTACTTTCTAGAGCGGCGAAATCTCACTCACCACCAATCCATCGTACAATGTATGTAATACACCACAACGAATACGGAAGCCCGTCTATACAGCACCGCCGCCTTTATTGTCCACGAAAACACCATCGAATATATATACCAGAGTACCGGGTCGAAGCTATTTGCCCACATACGAAACACGATCCCCACCAACATCGCCATACGGTTCGCTAAATATATGCACAATGCCATTGCTGGGCCAACGCCCATCCACCCACATACAATCGTTGCAAGAGCAGCCCCATCAAATCCATCATCAAACCCTTCAACAACCCATGACCAGCGACAACGCACTGTTTTACAATTACAACGTGTCCCCCTGAGAGTTACTTAACGATGTTGTCAAATGCCAAGTGGTGCGCATAGGCGAGAGCAACACATGCACAAGCTCCGTTGAGAGGACAACAATTGTTTAGCGACCTTACAATTACAATTAACTCCAATAAGTAAAGTTAGTACATAACTTAAGACTCTATGTAAATGTATAAATCATTGTAGCTACACTCTATTCAAACAAAAAAAGGCTTTAAAATGTCTCTTAAGAATTTAAAACTCTCTTAAGAATTAAGAACTTCTCTGTTTTTTCATATCAACGCAAACGAAAATGTTAAGAGCTATACAAAAAAAAAATAACTAGCACCTAAAATTGTAATTTTAAACATACATATTATTATTATAGAAAAATTCATATCGTTTTGAGGAAATGTGTACAATAAAGAGAAGGGAAACCTGCAAAATATTTAATATTATTGCATCATAGATAGATTAAATGTAACAATGGGTAGCTAGCTTCAAGGTTAATGTTCTGGAACTGCATCAATCTACACACTATATTTAGTAATTCTAATTCTAATGTAAAATAAGCTGATTTTAGTTTGTCACGTTTTTTTATACATTTATTTTATTTTTTAACCGCGTTAGAGCGGCTCAATAGAAAAACTAACTTTTAACTAAGAAAACGAAAACATGTCATTTACAATTTTCATTTAAAATGTAAATTATACTATGTATAAGAATTTGGTGTTTTTGCTTTGGAGACAATTTAGCTTTTTTTTGTAATCTGTACTCAGAAATGGCGCCCAACGCCAGAAAGGTAAGTCATTGTAGACCAAACAGGAGCATGCAAAAAATAATTGCTTTATGACAGAAATAAATGGTAAGTTATTTATTAGGGCTTTTCGAAAAGAGATTTCCCAACTTCGGCAATGGTGATGATTACCATACTTTGACACGCCCTAAAGTTGAATCTTACTTCCTGTTGATCTTACTTCCTGTTCCTTGGGGTGGCAGATTCTGTGAAAAGAGATCAATGGATTCTATGGAAAGATGCAAGTGTAGAACTCAAGGAACTAAAAAAAATATAGGTACAGATGCTTTAAATTGTAATTTTTAAGCTTAAGATACAACTCGTATATGTTCAATAATCGCACAATTATTTGGCAAAAGTCCGGCGCTGGATGCTACGGAGGTGACGCTTATATGCTCCAAGTTCTAAAAAAATACTGACTTTCATATTTTTACTGACGTTGTCAGGCTGACAGTTATCATTGTCCTTTAATAGAGTTTTTCGCGTAACTATTTCACTCGCACCTCTCGTTCTAACCTTTGGCGAAATCCATTCACTTGGTATGAAAACAATGAGATGGTTGCAAAGGGTAGGCCCTTGTGGGATTGAGATAAAGAAGTTTGTTTTCATACCAAGTGACGAAAAATGACATTTTGGCGAAAAGCCCTATTATCATAAAAATAAAATCAAATCAATTAACGATTGGAAAAGTCAGAATGCGATACCTGGTGGTCAAATTTGGAATATGTGTAGACCTATAGCTGTCAACTCAGATCTTAAAGTTGACAAGTTGACCTGCCTTCGATGAACGAATTCACGTTTTTCCGGGTGAGTTACCAACCTGATTTGTAAATTAAATAGTTTGTCCTTTTACAAAAAATAAATTTGGAGAAAAACATCAATTAATTTTCTTTCTCGTTTGACTAATGTGATGACAACAACAGCCAGCCGTTGACGTATAGGTCTTCACATATTTTAAATTGACCGCCAGGGGTAAGCCTTCAAGTATCAATTAAAAATGCAAAAACTTTTTAATAAATCGCACCGACTTTTTACCGCCATAAATAAAAAATTTGGAATGTTTTCCGACCAAAACTTTGACACTAGTTTTGTTTTTCTTTTGATTGCCTTTTGACGTCGACAGCTGCTGTTGGCACATCGCTTTTAGTTTTTTTCACCGAAAAGTGACTTTACGTTTACGTTATACTTGGCATCGGTAGTGGTAGGTATGAAAGCAAACCTGTCTAAGTCCTTGGCACACACGGATACCCCTACCCTTTGCATCCTTTTCATTGTTTGCATACAGAGTACGAGCGAAAAGGGCGCAATGGTTAGGTACGCTAAAAACTATCGTCAATTATTATGAGTGTTCCATACGCAAATTTAACATGTGAATCGACTGCAGCGGATATAAAATAATAAAATAGGTGACAGAAGAGCAATTCTCTTTCTCAACAGGACTTAATAAATCTCAAAATTTTTCGTGTTCAAATAAATATGGCAACAACCACACATCCAGTAAAGAATATTCTCTATCCTCTATCTATTGACATAATGTATATGGACTGCAAGTACCCAACTTCATTATAGACCCACTCAACCACGTAGAAACTCGCGCTGTTTAGTACCCGTGGCCGAATTTGGAAACACTGTCAATGGGAAATTCAATGGAGAATGCTTCTGCAACACACCACCAATACCAAACAGCAGCACAGATCAGGGTACCATTTTGTCGCAGGGTTTGTATGAGCGGACACACCAACTTACCGTAGGACCACAATGCCCGTAGCGGTGGTTTGTAGCAGTAGTACGTAGTACAGCCGCGGAGCCATGTGGCGTAGTACGGGAAAAAAATTTAACACAATGGTGTAGCGCGGCTATGTCGAACAAAAACCTCGTTTATAAACAATGGCGGATACTCTGAGTTAATTTGAGCTAAATTTATTATTTTGTACAACGGATGACACAAATTCCATAAAATTTCTTTAGATTTAACCATCTCAATAAACTTTTCGACGTCCTTTTCCTCCATTGTTTACTTTACTTGTATTGAAGTGTCCACCGTGTAGCGCTGTCAACCGTGTAGCGCTACGAAAGTTAAAAGTTGACCAACTCTTACTACCGCCACAGCTACGCGCTACCGCCGCAGACACACATTGTGTGCGCAATACACTGAATACATGTGTTTTAACTTTAGACAGCTCTTACTACCGCTACAGCTACATCACTGTGGTTCTACGGTTACTTACTCAAGGTGGCGCTACAGTCCGGAGTGGACCTGGGCCTCAGCCAACATACTCCGCCAGCTAGCTCTGTCTCCAGCTAGCCGCCTCCAGTTTCGCTTGCGAAGTTGGCTAAGGTCCCCTTGCACTTGCGTGCGCCACCTGAGTCTCGGTGCTCTTCTACTGCGCCGTCCCTACGGGGCGGATTCCGGGGCCCGGGGCCCGATTTCCGGGATGGGGCGTTGGTGTCCACCCGCTCTAGATGACCCAGCCATCATAGCCTTTATATTTTGACTCTTCTGGCTAGGTCGGTGTCGCTGTACAGCCTGTACAGTTCGATGTTAATCTCCTCCTCAACTCTCCGTCTATGCAGACGGGACCGTTAATCGTCTAAAGAATTTTTCTCTCAACCTAAAGTGTAAAGCAGGACTGGGATGATGAGGGTCTTATACATGGAAATTTCTCGAGAAATGGCTTTGCTACTCAATTGACTTCTTGTCCCAAAGAAACAGCGATTGGCAAGAGTTATCCTTCGTTTGACTTCAGCGCTAGTTTTATTGTCTGAATTGATAGCGGAACACAGGTAGACAAAGTCTCTTACTACCTCAAAGTTATAGCTGTCAATGATATAATGTCGGTGATATTTTGTCCAAGGCGTCGGTGTTGGGTGTCTTTTCTTGATGGCAGCATATACTAGCTTTTACCCTCGCTGACTGCTACACACATATTCGCCGCTTCCGTCCCAATACTCACGAAGGTTTCACTGACATCACGCTTTGTCAATGTCGTCTGCGTATGCGAGTAGCTGAATGGACTTTTGAAAGATTGTGGCTCTGGTGCTGGCGCGGGAGTTCTGGACAATTCTCTCAAGTATGATGTTAAAGAAGTCACATTTAATTGTGTCTAAATCCTTTTTTGACGTCAAAGAGTCGGTGGGGTCTTTGCCGACCTTGACCGAACAGCGTAAATTTTCCGTCGTCATCCTGCACAGACTGACGAGTTTGGTAGGCCAAAACTAGGTATTGGATTATAAAGCTCGTCTCTATAGATGTTGTTACACGTGGCCTTGACATCGCCACTCATATTTGTCTGGTGGAACCACTTTGGGATTTATTATTGATCGTCTCCCGCTAATACTACTTTTATTGCTGGTGGAAACAAAGTATAAGATTCATAAAAAATATAACTGGCGACAAAACGTAAAAAGACGTTCATGAGTTGCTGAATGCACCCATAGATTCACTTTACGCGCACTCACGCTCGGTTCACTATACGAACACAGATAGCTAGCATTCCAGTCAGCTAGCAGCAAACTGAAGTTCGATGTCCGAATTTCGATAACGATTTTCCCTCCAATGGGAAAGTGTTGATTTTGTATGAATACACGGATGCCATGCTCGGACGGAACAGTTATATTTGAAACGTTGACTTGTGAAAATCGAGAGTTAAGTAAAGATCGATTGAATTTGAATAAAGTGTTAAATTCTAACTATTGTGTGCATAAATTATTGAATAACTAGATATTCAACTCTAGGGACGATATAGGTAGAGGGTAAGAGGGGATATCTAGTTATTCAGTAATTTATGATTGTATGTTAGCTAGCAGTGTCGATGAATTATACAGATTAGTGTATTCGATTTTGTTACATAAATATTACATGCCGTAATAAAACTAACTGCTTAAAATGCATTTTTCCGATCCAAGGACTTCCTTGTATTGTACCACTTCCTTCTGAGCATCAAAGCTTGTGCGCGATCAGTGGACACTAACACAAATACAGGTACACTGATGACGATCGCTCGCATTTACTTGTATGTACTCTCTGTCTCTCGCGCAAAATACCTTTACACACACCATCGCAGAAAAGGGAATGGAATGGGCTGGGCAATCTGCATTTGCTTCGGACATGACCCAAAATTATTTGTTGGGCTGTTTCTTTAATAACGGTTGAAAGCAGTTTTTATTTTATTAACAAAAGCGTATAGATATTTGGAAAATATTCCGCTTCTGCATTAAGAAAATATTGCGCATTGGTGTTTCTAAAGCATTTCGTTCAAGCGTTACGTAATCTTTACACTGAAGCGTTAAGAATTCGTTTCGCCTTGGCGTTAATAAAGCGGCTCGTATTGGTATTACGTTGGTGATTTTATCTTTCATATGGCGAAAGAAATTAAAACATTGAGATTTTAATTCAGCAAGCAAAGAATTTTATGCGCAAATGAGTAATTTTTCGTATCGCATTCGGTTCGCCTTGCTTTGAGATGATTTTTTCCCCTTTTTTTGATTGAAATTTGCTAAGAACAAAACATAGTTTTAATTAAAAAGCTAACCGAACGTATCGTTTTGTCCTTTCCAATGATACCTTAAACATCTAAATCCGATGAGCATGTACTTTACAATTTAGTTTGAAAAACTGCACTATCGTACGAAACACTCAAGTACTAAATTAACCATGTGACAGGGGCCTTACTGCCCTGGAACAATTAATGACTGGAAGCCTGGAAAAAAGTTGAAGTGACAGATGATTCTGCCTTTTCCTTTCGTGTGCTGTGCTACTACTGTTCAAATGTCTTGTTGACGTGTTTTTTGTTTTTAATTATGGAACCCCAAACCGGCGACAAAATTAGACAAAAACTTTGCTTGGCTACAAGCTGTTGATTTTCTATTATAAATGTGAAAATAAAACGCATAGTCATGACATTACTGTATCTACTTAGTTTTGTGTCGCTGGCTATACAAATTTGCTTTGTAACCGTGGCCATAGGTAAGAGTCAAATATTTTCGAAGCAGAGCCATTGCACTTCTTGAATCCAATTAAAATGCATATTAAATCCAGCTGCTGGCCTCTACTACCTGGCGGAACTGGTAGAAGAATACTCTGTGATTGCTAAAAAGGTGATATCTGTTATGATCGCTGGAACTACTCTGCTCTATGTGTTGTTTATGTTCTTCGACAATCTCACCTGGACGATGGTGCTGTGTGGCCTGGGGGCACAGATTTTCCACTGTTCTATAATGAAGAACTTCCCATCCATAAGCTTCTTATCGGTGCCATTTTGCGGAGCAATTTTCTTCTTGATAGTCAATCACGTTTTAGCCTTTCAGTATTTCTCCTCAAACTACTATCCGTTCTCTGAGGTAAGTGAGCATGAGTTTTTGGCTAAATGGGTTAATACTGAATGGATTCTTTAGGTTCTAGCCTATTTTATGCTTTGCCTGTGGCTGGTGCCGTTTGCCCTGTTTGTGTCTCTAAGTGCGAACGACAATGTGCTGCCCACAACGAATGATCACATCACACGCAGTGGTGAGTATTAAATATTTTTAGACCATCCATAACTAAACTTCACTATTCACATTATCTTACAGACAATCCCGATGTGGTGTCCAACTATTTCTCAAGGAGGCCCAAGAAACAGGGCCTGCTCGGGCTATTCCTTTCCGGTAAGGAACTACTAGCTGGACGGTCAAAGAAGAATTAAAGTGCCAGCGTAGTCTTCTGAACGAAACGAGGCTTATTACATCACCACTCAGAGGTCTTATCTTGGTCGCACCTGTAATCGATTAGAATTTGTATGTTTATATGAAGCTACCTACCTTTAAGCATTGTGTTTTGAGCACGTTTAAACAAATGGAAATTAGAGACAAGAACAAGGTCACTTTTTGAGTTGTATAGTTTTCTTAAAATATAGTTTGTCGGTATTTCTAGTTAAATGTTTGAGTTTTTGCAAAAGTTTTGGCGACCAAAAAAGTCAGCATCCCCAGTAACATCTATCACCCTATTGCGACCTCGGCCGTGCAGTGCACAAATAAATAGGCTGACACAAGTCGAGGTGAACCAGGGGCAACTTCTTAATCATGTAGGTATGCTGGGAAAGTTGTACTCGTATTCTGCACCACTCTGCCTACCACTTTATCCCAAAGTAGTTGGCACACACTGACAAAAATAATTTTTAAAAAGTTTTTACGACCTTTTTCAGCGGTCCGTAAAAAAATGGAAAAATGGCCTCTTATAGTATCGCTACGTTGTCCGTCCGTCCGTCCGTTCAATCGTGTTATAGCTTCTGAACGGTAAGTTGTAGAAAGACAAAATTTGGTTTGCTTAAAAAACTGCAGAAATAGTGAGACCACAATCCAACGTGGGCAATTTTTTTAAAGCAGAAATAACGGTTAAGTTACAGTTTGAAATTTCATGGGAAAATGGATTAAATGTTTTTCAATACTTTTTTTTTTTTGAGAAGATAAGCAGACAAGAACAAGAAAAGCGAAACTTAAGTTTCGTATAAAGTGAACTTTAATGAAAAAGTTTAATTTCTTGAAAACATTGTAAAATGAAGAGTTGAAAATGAGTGACGTTTTTCAAAGATTTGGAGGGCATAACTTTTGAACCCCTTAGTGCACAATGCCAATATGGAACACACATATTAAGAAACACAGAGTAAACCAAATGCTTAAGTCATATTTTTCAGAAAAAGTTTTGATACTGCCGTTCTTACGCAATTTCCAAGAAAGTCGCAAAAATTTCCGGTCTTGTTTAGGCAAATTATAGAAAAAAAAATTACACGTATCAGAAATTATCCAAAATTTTAAGGACAATTATAGCGAACTTTAAAGTTCCAAAAACTTCTGATATTTAGCTCAAAAACAGAAAAGCATTTTCAAAAACAATTTTTTAAGATCTGCTACTACCCAAGTAGCATTTTGCGACTCAATGTGTCATGTGTCACATGCGACATCGCTGCGACCACGCTATTACTGGAACTTGCGACTAAAATGAAACATTTAAAGTCGCATATTTGGGAATAAATGCTATTTAGTAATATTCCCACTTGGAAACTTAAAAGAACACAAATCCGTAATTGAGGTTGCCATGTGTCATACACGACACATTTTTTCCACAGAGTACCAATCATTGACATACTAGATATGGACTGCTAGTGAAATGTCACTTCCATACGATTTCTTGCGAGAAAAGCGTCGCCAACATAACTACTAGCTCCTAGTGTATAGCGGAATAACTTGGAAACAAATAACAAGGCTTCCAGATGAGTACACATACAAATTAGTAGCCTTGTAGATGAGCTTATTTAGATACTTCCGCCACCTACTGGAACTTGTAGTGCAACTTACCCGAAAATTGTTAATCTTCAGACTTCTTTTAAGTCGCATAGACAAAATGTTAGCAGACGTTAGGTGATTTTTTTATAGATGTATTAAAAAAAAATATTTTGGTGCTCAAAATAAGAGTAGCTTTGTTAATTTTTATTACTTTTTTATTGGCCCATTAATTGAACAAGTTTGTTGAATATACTTCTGACAAGCTTCTTGTGTTGTTCTAGATTTTTTCTCTTTGCACAATGGTTAAGAACAACTTTTAAATAAATGCCTATTACAGTTTTCACTAAATAATACTTGTGGTTTTCCATTACACCACAGTCTAATAAATGTGTATTTAATTCAAAGTATAATTTTGCCATTTCTAAAGTTCGCATGGAATTAACTAATATAATATGATAAATATTGCTATGCGAAAGTTTGTTGGCTTCTTCAAAAAATATAATTTGCTTATGTACATTTTTGCATATTTTAACAGTATCCTTATGTGGGTACCTTAAAAATCCTTTTGATTTAAGGTTAATTAATAAAGATTCTTCTATTCTGCACTTAATCAGAAACTCCTTACATTTAGTGCATTTTAACATCTTTACAATTTTGAATTCTATATACCCACGAATGTATAAAAATATCTCCTCTAGATGTGAATGGTTTTCTTGAATTAAAATTAAGGTCTCGTCAATTAGGGACTCGTTTTCTTTTTCGATTGATATGCTTTCCTCGTTCTCAAATTTCGATGAAGAAGCAATTAAGATGTTTGTATCATCATGAATAATACAGTTAGCCTCAGCCGACGAACTAACTTCATTGTGTATGAGAAGACGTTTGTAAGCTGAAACAAACTGTGTACTCGTAGGATTGTTATTAAACCCACCCCGTGAACGGATACTTGAAAAAAAAACAACTCTAAGTGGTCCTGTGACAGCTTATACGACAAAATGTATAGAAGAAATCCTTCGTCTTCCACATACTTCTTGAAAATTCGTTTCAAGCTATTCATGTTCACTATGAATCCAAGAAAGCCCACTCTATTTTTCGAAGAGACAATTTTTTGACTGTCAGAAAGCCTCAGCTCCGATAAGTAATTAATACTTTCTTCGAAAAACTTGAAGGTATCTTCCTTATTAAGAGTGCTGAGTCCTCTTTTAAATCCATTGCCGAAACGCGATTTTGTATGCAGGCAATCGAACACATTATTAATCCGTTTTGATAAAAAGAATTGTTGCTTCACAGCCTTCGAACCCTGGCACGCCTTTCTTCAAGAGTACAGTAACGCCTTTCTTCAAGAGTACAGTAAAGCATTTGCTGTACTTTCACTTAATACCTGCGCTGCCAGTTTAACGTTCATAACTTTTGAACGCCAGTTAATATGCTTGTTTGTAAGTTTGTTGGCAATATGCAAACCAAGCTCGTTCTGGTACTTCACAAGCTTCTCAATGTATTCCCACTTGATCGGGCGGTTTTGGGCATCGTAAATAATTCTTTTGCCACCCCAAGTATTTCTCACGAGTTTAAGACAGTGACAAGCATCTAGGAAAACGGATATATCCTCACTATCCTCTGATGTCTTAAAACAAGGTTCAAATTTATCCCGTTCTGTTCCTAAATGCTTGAGCATACTCAAGTTAGTTGGGTGTCCATCGAATGTTAGCCCTACGATGTCAACAGCTGGTTCTAAGTAGCGCAGGACCTGTCGTATTGTGTTGGCTTTTTCTTCAGAGGTAAGCCCGTTTGTGAAAAAATAAGCAACTGGTAACTTTCATGCACCATTTAGACCAACTAGCAGGTAAACTAAAGCTTCTTTGGCTAAAGGTAAGTCTGCTTCCGTTGACAAATCAGTACCATAGTCGATGTAACCTACATACTTTTTCTTATTGTGGTCCCAAACAATTTGTTTCCGTACTGCCATTTCGTCCATCATCAAACACGCGATCATTTTTTTGCCTTTTCGTTCCAAATCAATTTTTTTTAAAGTTAAAACCTCCAAGGCCTTCTGCGTGAACCCTGCTGATAGAGTTGTTTTTGAGTACCAAGATCTTAATGTGCTTGGGGCTGGCAAATTTTCTCGAAAAATGGACCGAATATAGTTATAAGCTCTTGGGCTGTAAAAGTGTAGGGTTAACGCAAATGAACGCAAGTTTACTGGATATTTGCCCAAAACTTTGCCACTGGATAAGGTCTGCAGCAACTGATTATCATAAGTCTAAAACACGCAAGTTCGTAGATAGTAGGAGCATTTTTTAATAACAAGCTTTATAATACATTATTTGCAAATCAAAGATACGTTTATAACATAGCATCAGCAGACGAGACAATATACGAAACGAAGCAATAAAAGACGATGGAATCGTTTAGTAAGGTCTTGATATGTAGTAATTAACGTAGGTACCCTAGTACGTCTGTAGAGGTATACGTGTAGTACTATTTTTTTTCTCATAAAACACGAAGCGTAACTATAAGATTTTTAACAAGCATGTGTAGATAGGTACATGAGGACATAATTTTACCTGTAAAACCTGTGCTGCGTTCTCAGATATAAAGTTTTTATTCTGTAATTCAGCAATCAAACAACTTAAGCTTTTGATTTTTTTGTTTTGGCGCAAAATTTGTCGCTGAAGTTTCTTGATTTTTAAGTTTTTCTTTCTTAAAATCTTTTTGGCATATGGCGCATATTTTCTAAATGTGCGTGGAGTCGCCTCATCGGTGTTAAAATCACCCAAATATCGCTTAGGACGATGTTGCCTGCGTGTTGGCGTTCTTGAAGAAGATATAAGTAAACACAAAAATTTTCTAAACCTGTAACCTTTACCTACCTTTCAACGGATATTTGAAAGTTAGAAGTAGGTCCATCGCCCACAGCATTACTTTCCACATCACTTGTGAAATATGACGAAAGGAATTGTGCGTTTTCACTATAGTCGAGCAAAAACTTTAAAGTATTAATGCTCCAATTTTTGTAAAAGGAAATTATTTTTGATTTTGTCTTCAAGAAACCTTAAAAAACGTTGTTTTCAAATATAGTACAACGGATGGAGCCACTAAAGACCCATAATGTAATTAATATTAAGAAGCCAGGCATAGTAACTTAACATAGCTTAGAGCAGAATACATACTGAATGTAGTAATTTCACTACTGCTGTTGTTGAAGTTTAAGCTTAAAATATTTTGCACTCAGAGTTTTGCGATAGCGGTGAAAAAACGTATTTTTTATGACCTTTAAAAAAATTTGGTTAGCAAGAAAACTTTTGTAAACTTTTAAAACAGTTACCAGTTATTTGTATGCTCTTTATAAATAAACTTTTATTGACCTTGTAAGCGTTCTCATTTTTTCTGCGACTTCTAAAAGCGTACGAAATTTCATCTTTCTACGACTTACCGTTCATAAGTTACGAGTGCGAACGGACGGACAGACAACGAATGATACCATAAGAGGTCCTTTTTCCATTTTTTGGCGGACCGATGAAAACTAGTTTGAAAGTGTAACTGGTCTCTAAAAGCTATAGTCTGTCTGCGACGGATTGCGTTAAATCCCTCTTTCCTCAAAAAAAAAAGAGCTGCACCCTACCTATCTGTAACAGTTTTTAGTTAACACATTTTTCTAATTACAATCCTTCTTCTGTCATTTTCGGAAATATCGTTGGCACCGCTCCAGGATGCAAACGAATTTGCCCACAAAAAAACTTAAGCCAATGACCTTCAAAATGGCTAGAGCAAATTCTAGCGTTTTTAGATTTTTGTTGTTTAATGGTTTGTCCATTAAATGCTTGTATAGCCACAAGCCAGTCAGTGATGAATACTCCTTTGGTACATATTCTGTAATTATTGAAAAGGCTTTATTGGTAATATTCGAAAACTCGAATGAAACTTATGAAACTTATTTAAGTTGCAAACGTACCTATGGAACGAAATTGATTCTTCACAAGCGTCTGTTTTATAACATCCGGCTACACAACACCTCATTATGATTTTTTATATAGAAAAAAACAAAAAAGCTAAGAGAACCACACAAGAAAAAACACGAAAAGGAACAATTCACTTTGAAATGTGCGGATCAATTGACCTTTGAAAAAAAATTGTTTCTAAAATTTTCCGCTAAATCTCCAAAAAAGCTAGTAGTCATATCGACGACAATCTATTATTGACAACTAGCAGTCCATATATAGTATGTCAATGGTACCAATTGTGTAATAACGAAACTTGGGTGCACACAAATCCCATATCAACACCAACCGGTGGTATTTATGCCTATTTTGTGACACGCAGCGATAACATTGTGACCTTATGTCACTTCACTTTTATTTATTTTGCGATGGCTCTTCACAGTTCATCAAAAACAACAAGACGAAAGGGTTGATACATTTAAAATGGAACAAAAACAATTGAATACACGAAAAAACAAACAAATTGCAACAAGAGATATGTGCCTGTATTTTTCGATATAATTACAGTTTCCCCAGAATTTTCTAGTATTTTGTCGAGCTTAGTGCTAGTTTGGGCCATCAACGTAGCGAAATTGCTCTCCAATCTATCCAGGCGTTGTTGGATTCCGGTCATTGTATTGCGTAATTCGGCCATAAATTCGTCGGAAACACAAATTATATTTTGGGTTTCTTGGAACCCGCAAAATGGTTGTCCATCGGAAGTACCCGATTCGTAGGCATCTGCAACGTAGACCTCTGAAACCATTGCTGAAAAGCTTAGGCTGTTAAAGTCAATATCTGACGGCGCTTCAATTTGCACAACTAAATTTTTTATTTCATCCTCCTTTGAAATATCCTCAAACAGTTTGTTGAGGTTTGGCTTTTCGTCAGTGAACCGGACCCGCTTCCTTGCTCTTTTGTTGTCAGCAACGAGTTAATTGAAGTCTTGATTGAAGAGTAATGTATGTGTAGCTATTAAAATTTGTATACAAAAACATAAGAATAAACATGTTTTCCATAAATGTTTTCCAAACAATAAAAAGTAAAGTGCTTACTTTAGTAAAGTCGCTATACAACTTTTCGAGCCTTCGTCCCTCGAGAAATGTGTCGGCATAAGCTTTAATAGAGCAATTTAATTGCGTCCATTCGTCCTGCGGTTCGGAGTTTGGATCACCTCGGATTTTATCCAAATCCTTGGTCTTCAGATGCGCTGGCCATTTAAGTGTATTTTTATTTTCCCATTCGAAGGGCACTGCAGTGAAATACACGCCTGCTTTTTCCTTGGTCACTACAAGTTTGTATGCCATTTTCGTTGAATAGAATTGTCACGAAATTATACCTTCTTACAGATCTGTGAGCTCACAACACAACTTACTCGAAAACAAATCCACGTATAATAAACAAAAGGGTGTTGAAGCAGCTTTCAAAATGGGAATATTTTGCACGCAGTTGTGATGCTGTGCCTAAAAAAATCATATTCACACGCGTACTCGTCGCGCTTCCAAATAGAAACATGTCGACGCTAATATGACGCTAATATGACGCTAATTCCCAAGTGGAAACCCTTT
Source organism: Neoascia interrupta (assembly GCA_947623515.1). Taxonomy (NCBI): domain Eukaryota; kingdom Metazoa; phylum Arthropoda; class Insecta; order Diptera; family Syrphidae; genus Neoascia; species Neoascia interrupta. Next base: position 179,576,347 of record OX392462.1, read on the forward strand.
TCACACAAGTTTGACACAGTGCCTAAATAGGATTTTTTTGTCTACGCACATTGGGAATATTTCCCAAGGAGGAATTTTTTAGACGAAAATATAACGCAACTCCTTTTAGAACGCATAAATAATTAAAAAAAAATTTATAGTTAAATAGGATTTATTTCGGGTAGGGTAGTTTTTTTTTAAGTTTTATAGCAGTTTTCAAGAACAAACTTTCGTTGCCCATAAGTTTGAAGCTATAAATTATCGTTAATTTCTTTATTAAAATTAATAATTTACATGAGCACATAATGAAAGGAGTATAAAGTACAATAAGTTTTACATATTAATAACAAAGTTACCGTCTTTTTCGGCATTATTACAACTTTGTGTCAAAAAATTCGGTGAAGGAGGATACGCTATTACAAAGTGTCGTAATTTTGCCTACAATTACGACAAGAATGTAACTGCGTGCATGAAGTGTGTCTATAAAGGAATAAGTTTTGAAGCTGCGTGGTGAAAGGAGTTTATAATGACACAACATAATCATTCCTACTTTGCGTTGTACCACTTGCGCAACTTAGAAGACGCTGTGACGTTGTCAATTAGAAACATTGGTTTCTAATTGGGCGCTCATATTGCCACAACGACGTCGCCTAGCCCTAAAAACAATTCAAAATGCTACTTGGGTATCTCAACGGTACCTAAAATCGATCTTGTTCGGATTTAGTTCAAGAACAAAGCGTACACAAGGGAAACAATCTGCGTTAAAAAGTTTTCAAATTGCCGTTTTTAGCCTAAAGGGTTTCAAAGCCGTTTTTAAAAACAAAATAATAAAGGAGCTTGTTTTACCGTTTTCGTAAAAAAAAAGCGTTGGCCATAGAATTTAAAGAACAACCAATGCTAGCATAGGTAGTTGCGCTACTGGAAAAAAGTTTAACGGGAACTAAAGAAAAATTCAAGATAGTTGTTGCCTGGATTTAAAAAATTATAAAAAAGGTCAAAAGGAGGTCCCCCTCTAGCTCCTAACCGGTATACAGTATAACCTCGAAATGACCTCCTATTCATCCTACTATCCATCCTCGAAATAACCTCCTTTCATGTTACGCTAAACCAAGCTTCGAATATTCAAAAACTTTGAAGATTTGACTTAAAAATGTTAAAAATGATTTTTCAAATGTTGCTAGTCTGTTAGGCCAGAGACACACGGCGACAGAAAAACGCGCGACTAATTGCAGTCCGGCTAGAAGCTTAAGCGTTTATATTGTAGAAAACACACGACTGCGGCTGTGGCAATTAGTCGCGAGACTCGATTTGCGACAGTTTTTCGCTTTGCCACACTTTCAAACCGTACGACAAAAAATTTAATTTTTGTTTTTTTCAACTATGAAAATTACAATTTCTGCCACAATTCACAAGAACCGCACAGAAAATTATTGTTTGTGTACTTTGTTTACATCAAAAAGCTTTCAAAACCCTTTTTTTCAACTATGAAACTTAAGTTTTCATCAAAACTGACAGGAGCCGCACGGAAAATTATTGTTCGTGTGTTGAGTATGCTTGCTGTAGAAAATCGCGCTGTTTTTTGTCGCGCGTTTTTTTGTCACCGTGTGTCCCTAGCCTTAACGGTAATGATTATCTTATGGCCTTTTCGGTTGGTCGTCCGGAAGCGTTCGGGAGACTTCTGAACTCTCCTGAAACTGTTTTCTTGGACTCGTTTGACAGTTCCTCTTCTGGATAGAAGAGAAATTTGCTTCTGGTTTTGAATCCAGAAGCAAAACCAGTACCACGCACACAATTAAACATGTGTCAATGTCAAGTTGGGTAAATGTCATTTGTCCCCTGAAGAATAACTTTTGCTTCACAAATACAACGCTAGACAAACTTCAAAATCAAGAAAAACGTGTTTGGCTGTTCGGAGAGAAGCCCCAATCAGGGAGAAGAACGCCCTGATCCGGGATCGCCAACCGAAAAGGCCATTACTTATAGCGTTTTTCATTGAAGAAAAGATTTGCTCTTTCTGTCAAAAGATTTGATCTTTTTTGATTTTGCATGTTTCATTGAAAATAAAAGAGCAATTCTAGATCAATTCTCAACACGAAAGATGCGATCTCCCGATCTTGGGAGATTTGATCTGAACTCACCTACGCATGGGAAATATTTCTACTGTAAAACGCCAAATCGAAGCAATTTTATTTGTTTCGAATTAATGTGCGGACGTGTTTGTTGGTTTCCAGCCCGTGTGTGTGGTTTATTTTGCCACCCAACGGGGAAGCATGTTTTATTGAAACGAGCAGTTCTTGATTTTGAGAGCAATTCTTTCAAGTTTCAATGAAAAACGCTACTAGATTTGGCTAGTATGAAGCGTTTACAACGTAAGATTGCTGCCATTGACATACTAATTCATACTAATTTACTCAAAATACGAGTCGCAAGATCTGTCGCCCCTCGAAAATACAAGCGGAAAAAAATTGTATCAAAATGCCTGTCACCTCGAAAAACTCACATAGAAAGCTAGGAATCATCTATTAGGAAAAAAACAGTAGAAAATCAAATTCTCACACCGGGTTCTTGAAAAAAAAATGCCTGTCACCTCGAAAAACTCACATAGAAAGCTAGGAATCATCTATTAGGAAAAAAACAGTAGAAAATCAAATTCTCACACCGGGTTCTTGAAAAAATAGAAAAATTCGCATAGATTAGTGCGTCACCTATGTAAAACTGAGACAAGCTTTTTATATTTGCAAAACAAGGTCGGCGTTACCAACTTTATTATTTTTACTTGCATGACATCTAACGACTGTTATAAATTGATAAAAATATAAAATTACATGATAACGAACAAATAATAATGTGGTTATTCAAAATCTTCTCCTTAAAATTTGGAAAATCCGTCTGTCACCTTATTTCATAAAGGTAACAAAAGGTAATTAAGGTAAATTTCATAAAAAGTAACAATTATTGTGGTTAATCCACAGGGAGAAAAAAATAGTTATGTTATAGGTACTCATAATTGACATTTGAAAAAGCCTTTTCCAATCCATCTGTCTCTCTGTATGTTACCAATCTTTAATGCTTATTTGTGTGCTGAAACTTCATTGAGATCTTCGGTCGTATGCGAAGCGGTGAAATTTAGAATGATCAAACACATTCTACACACGAGCGGCATACACTTTAAATACTACAACCACATTTCGGTTTTATCCACTGAAATTTACTTTTAGAAGTTCAAGGTAAACAATGTTGTTTGTTTATATTTCTTCTATATTTTTAGAACGAGTCGAAGTCCTTTGCTTGTTTTTCTTATGCGAACAGTTAACTGACACTTAGAGAGAGGAGAGGCAATAATTGCAAGAGTCAAAGATTTCGATAACTTTTTCGATAACTTATAACTTTATGACAGAGTTAGTGTACTGAAAAACCGCACTCGTTTGGTTAGCCCGACTCGTTTTCTTTAAAATTAACAGATCTTTGTTTAACTCGGACTTAATGCACCGCTTGAAAATAGTTTAAGACTTCTTCTTTGTCTTTATTTCAATGTCAAATGACAGTATTCTTGTGTGTTTCCGTGAAAACTGCATTCGAGCAGTCTATTGAACAACTCGAAATTCTTTGCCTGTTTTCCGATGAGAAGTGACATTGGAAGTCTTATTCTAAAATTCAAATTGCTTTATGAGAGTAAAGGTACACAAGGGAAAATATTTTTGTGGTTTATAGGTACAATTTAAATTATCTACTTCAAATAAAAAATGCCTACATAGTTTTTACTAATTTTTGAATGCTCGAATTGTTTGAACTGGCAATGCTTTTTTTTTGCGTTTCTGTATTTTTCCGCTTGCATTTTGGTGTCGTTACTTATGTTTCGACTAGATGAAAGTAGGCAACGGGCAGTCCATATATATTATGTCAATGTTTGCTGCATTCAAAATGTTTGTTAAACAAGCGAAATAGTAAACAACAAGTTTTACTATCTTCTCAGAAATCCATGCTCGCAGAATTTAAGAAGCTGATTGTTAAATTGGAAAAAAAACCTAATGGTAATTGAAAAAAAAAATCTAAATTGCTGGTTTATGGATTTTAAATTTTAAAAGTGGTAAAAAATGCCAGCAAAACTATATGCTTTTCCCTCTTTTTCCGAAGCGGTAAGAGGCTTAAATTTAAAATAAGTACAGAACGTAAATCATCTTTTGAAATAAAAAAAAAACCGAAGCATTTTTGAAATAGTTAATGGTTTTCTAGATATGCTTAAAAACACTTTAGTTGACTGACGTATCGTAACTTCTGGGCCACTTATTCTACATCAACCAAATTTGACGCAGGCACAACCACATGAACGTAAGCCAACAGAGAGCTTTAAAAAAAAACAGTAAGCTGATAAGAGTTCATTTTTAAGAAAAGTATATAAAAAAAATAAGGAAAAGTTTTGTGCCTTTTTTAAGTGAAAAAACTAAAAAATCACACAAAATAAGAACAGTAGAAGATGTAAAATATTCCCAGAAAAAATAATAAACACATAAAAATTTTCCACAAACTGCACAAAAAAGGTTAGCTTCACCTACAACAAAAGCCGACGGACCGCTCCGCGTATATCTTCATACTTGACTATTTTTTTTAAATAGGCTTTGAAAACTTAAGTTAAAAACGGCAATTTGAAAATATTTTACCGCAGCTTGCTTTCTTTTTGTGCACTTTGCAATTTAACCAAATCTGAACAAGATTGCTTTACCGTTAAGGTACTGGAAGATCTAAAAAAAAAAATTGTTTTTAAACATGCGTTAATGTTTTTGAGTTTAATCTCAGGCGGTTTTGAAATTTTAAAAATCGCTATAATTTTTCTTAACATTTTATACAATTTCCAATACGTCTGATTTTTTGCATTTGATTTCTGGTAATAACACCGGTGATAAAGGGGACACACACGTTTTCGAAAATGCGTCAAAAAGCAGTATTAAAATTATTTTCTTCTTCAATAAATAAATAATAAAATTATTTTTTTTTTTAATATGACTTTAGCCTTTCGTTAACTTTGACTTACTTAGTAACTTTATAGGTGTGTTCAACATGGGCTTTGTGCACTATACGGTTCAGAAGTTATGGCCTCAAACACTTTGAAAAACGTCAGCCATTTCCAATTCTTCATTTATCAAAAACCTGTCAATATTTTCAAAAAATTGAATTTTTTCGTTAAAGTTCAGTATTTACTCAACTTAAGTTTTGTTTTTCTAGTTCTTGCCTGCTAAACTTCTTAAAAAGGCATTGAAAAACATTTAATCCATTTTCTCATGAAACTTCAAACTGGAATTAAACCGTTATTTTTTGTGCCTTAGAAAAAATTGCCCTCTGACTGTTTCCGCAAAAGCACACAAAATTTTGTCTTTCTACGACTAACCGTACAGAATTTAAAACGCTATTAAACAGACAGACAACGTAGTGATGACATTTTTCCATTTTTAAACCGATACGAAGCCAAGATGTGTTGGGTTGTCTTGGGACATCTTAAATGTGTATGTACTTTTTCAAATTGGTCTGGTCTCTTAGCTTGGTCACATGGTTGGTTTATTCCTTTTTGTACATTTAGCAACAATCAGCGGTGTCCTTGAATGTGTGCCCGTGTCTTGTCTCGGCGATCCTGCAAACTGACAACTGTAAACACGACAATGAATTCCACTTAGAGTACATTTAAAAGTCAATGAAGGAATCATTTGAAGCATTCCCCCATTCATTTACGTTTATTAATGCAAAATGAAGAAGAACTACTACATTCATTTCATTATTCCAATTACATATTTGGTTATTTCCTCTTCGATAAATATAATATTTTTGTACATACTAATGCTAAAAAATAAAAAGTAGATAAATAATTGTAAAATAACAACCAATGGTTACACACATTCTGGATAGAAGTATATGCAATAAAATGTATTCCTTTTTAGGTCCTACTTTATAAGAGTGAATAGCGTTATTATTTTACGGAATATACTTGTGATGTGCAAGTAAAATTGTTTTGTTTTGTTTTTCGATTAGATGTTAGAGAGAGTGAGAGAGCGGCTTCACATTTCAATGTGGCGCTTCTCTTTGCAAGAGATATTCGTTCAAGACGACTGATTTGCCGGTGGCGCGCGAGGTTCTGTTGTATCATTTGCCGCCAACTCTTCGTTGTACGGCGGTGGCTCGGTTTGAGCGCCCTGAGCCGCAGCATCGTTTGCATTCACATGAACGGAATTGTTGTTATTCGGAGTGTTGTTGTTGTTTTGAGCTTCCTGACTATTCTCCTCGGCAAGGTTAGATATGGCAACCTGGTACGATGGTGGCGGAACTTGCTTCATGTACTGAGCAATGGCCTCGTCGTAGTTGGGCAAGATTGTTGAGTAAGCCCCGTCCTCGGCGACCATGTTGCTTCCGACGTCATGTATGACGCACGGCATCAATGAGTGCAAGTTATGTTGCCTTAAGGTGAGATACTTGTAGCAGCGCCATACAATTCCAATGGCGTAAGCCTTTAGAAATACAATACTTATGAAGGCGATAACAACGAGCAGAATTAAGGCGTTTGGAGACAGTTCAAGCAACTTCTCCCTCCATGGTAGGCGATGGCTTTCAGCAATGAGGCGGTGTACCGATTGTAAGTAGCAAAGGTAGCTAGCTGCGGTGAGCCTGTGGGCAAAATATGAAGAGGTTGATGGAGAGTCTTACAGATATTAACATAAAAAAAACACACTTACGTTGTTATGGCAAAATCGAATAATTGCAAGCAAAAGAATGGCAAAATGTGAGACGGTTTGCTCTTAATTGTACCGTAAAGCATCATCAGTGTTATTGCTATCATGCAAAAGCACACTAGGCCACCCATATCGAAGTTTTCTGCGCCGTATACCGAGAGTATTTCACAATTAGTAACGTTAATTACAGAAAACGTTTAGTTTACTTACGATAGTTTACAGAGCGATCCCGATATGCGTAGGGTGAATCGATTTTGCTGAGGGGTGTTGGTAATGCTGGCGCGTTAAGGTCCACTGCATAGTCGTAGGAGTTCTCAAGTTCCTCCACCATTTGTGGATTATGCCATATCACAGCCAACAAGCTCAAGGCAAGAAAGTTGAGAAACTGAAATGGAAAAATTTCTTTAATTTAAATTCTTTAATTTTTGGTTTTTATAAGATATTTAACAGATGCTGATTGGAATTTCGAAAACGGCAACTTTAACTGCTTCAGAGACTTAAGAAGCCTGTTGGGCTGGGCATTAAATCTTATCAATCAAATACCACTACTAGACAGAAAAAAGGTTCGATCTAAGCCGATATCCCTCCAAAGAAGATTCTTGTTTTCCTGACTGTCTCCAGAGTAAAGAGATGGCTCTAGGATTTTATCAGGGAAGACACAATAGGCTCCTTTTAAGAGACCGCAGTGGTAGTGCCCCAGGAATGCTTTCCCGACAAACAATCTAATCTAATATAAGCATTTGAAGCTAGGAATAGGAAGTTAAGGCACTAAAACTAACCCCTCTACACAAACTTCAACAATTCCCTACGGTAATTAGGCACTTCATCGCTGGGGCGAATAGGAATCATTATTTTCATCTTATGACTGTTGGGGTGCCTCTACTGGTTTGCTTTAGATTTTGCACGTCGCGTGGTGATTGATTGTGTGATTGGCATGATTGTGTAGTGAATCCAGCGTTGGCTCTTGACTTACACATTATTCACGCCAGAACTATGTTCTCATTAGTCGGAGCTTCTTCTTCTTTTTCCTTCAGCAAAGTTTTCAGAGCTCCCCTATAGTGCCTGCAGCCGTGGGCAGAGGACAACTACAGCATGGTGGGAATATTGAAAAAGTTATCGTTCTTTAATCGATGCAGGTATGACCTGAAACAGCCATGTCCCCTCAGTAGTTTTGTTGAAGAAAAGGTAACCTATCCTAATGCAATTGTTCCAGTCCTTTATCATAGGAATAAGATCATACTCCATCGCCTCTTGGACAAAAATCTCTTTTTCCGATCTTTGGCAAGTTTCTGTGGTCCGTAGATAGCTTTCGACGTGGCTTCCTCAGCAGTGAGATGTCCCCTGCTTGGGCCAGGGAGACATACCTTCCGAAACAAAACAATACCAGCAAAAACCCATATAATAAATATAAGTCTTTCTCGAAGTACCTACAAAAAAAACTAGAACCAGGGGTGGAATCGGCTAAGTTGATCTGTGATAGGTGATGCTACAAATCACAATAATTCGTCTGCGTAAACTGTTATCATCACAATTTTCTTGTGACAGCTCAAGATCAATTACCGTCAAAATCAGCTGATCCCCAGTTTTTTAAACTTTCTGGTTATGTGGCTTTTTTTGGTATCGGGCAAATTAAAAACCAAGTTTTATTTTTTCGTGGTTGAATCAAACAAAAAATTAAATTGAGATTTTTTGTGATAGTATAGGTGGGAATAGGTGAGACCTGCTAAATCTTAGTTTTGTTTGAAGGGTGGGAAGGCCAATACAATTGTACTGGGTCGGGTTAAGCAAAGAAGTACAATCAGAGTAAAAGTACAATGTTTTGTAAAAAACATGTTTTCTTCAAGGTAAAATGGTAATTTACTTAACCATAATGTTTTTATTTCAGTAATATGTTGACGGCACTATGCAACAATAACCATAAGTGACTGTTTAAAAAAAAAACAATGACAATGCTTCGTTAGCGTAAATAAATCGTTACGCATAAGTTAGCGCAACAAAAAGAGAGACTTTGATGCGAAATGGTGTTACATTTTTACTTTGATTTACATTCGCCAAAAATATCTAAGGTGTAGAAATCATACTACGCCGAAATACTCTGTTAACGAACGTTTAAAATAGTACTTTGTAGGCGTTTCGATAAAGAACTTCTTATGCTTTAATTCAAGTTGCTGCCGTTTTACTACGAAATTATGACAAATATTTTTTTGCTCAATGTGATATATTTACGAGAAAAGAGCTGAATGTCTTGAAATTTATTTTCAAGGTGAAAATGAGGTTCAAAACATTCAAGGTTTCAAAAAATTCATTGAAGATGTCTATATACCATACCATACCAGCCTAGCTGAAATACACTTTTTACTTTATCGAAAATTGAAGCTATATTCTGCTTAGGAATTGAAAGTGATTAAAAGCTCTTCTGGAGTGTAATCATTTTCCAAATAACGGATAATTCGTGATTTAATTTGTTTAAAAATGCAGAGCTATACGAATATTTCCCATTAAAAAACTTTTATTTTAATTGGCAAATTATTTTTTTAACGCAAAATTAATTAGTACATTGGCTCCGTTTTAGTACTAAATGAATAAATTGTTTTCCATCCCTAGTTTGTTTACATTTTGCTGTGGCTTTATTGCGGGAAGTTATCTGTTCTTGTTTGTGACGAAACTAGAAACAAAATAAGCCATTGTTATGTTTTTACATTAAAAAACCTCAACTTTATTCTTTGCTACTATATAAGTGCACCAAGTCCCTTATAATATACGCAATTCGAAGCCTGCTTGATTTAATTTAACATTCGGCAAAGTTGTTGGTGCTTCTTCACCTAAAAATATACGAATACCGCATCCTGTGACTGTCGAAGAACATGATTAGGATGAATACAGTTTTTCCATTTCAAGCCCATGTTGAAATTAAAGTTTTTGCACTAGTCAATTAAACGCAAACATTTTATAAAAGAAAACAAAATTATTTCTGTAGAAAGACCAACCCGTTCCAAATATACACGAAGTAAACAAACGAACTGTCAACACAGTCTGTTGGTATTGGTAAATCTGAAAATGAATCTTGCTAAAAAACGAGATTTTATTCTGCGATTTCAGATTCGAGAAATGGCAGTTTTTCCCTTAATTTCCCCTCATTTTTGCCACCAAAGAAACGTTTTCAAATTTAGATCTGTCAGTTTTGACATACCCATACCCACTTCAAATTTTTTTTGACTCCAAACGAAACGCACATTAGATTGCTTTATGGCCTACACTTATAGCGCTTTTCATTGAACAAAAAAATGTTATAGGTTCGCCTTTCTTGAGAGAAGACATAAAAAAAAAAGATTTGCTCTTTTTGTCAAAAGGTTTTATTCTTTTTTGATTTTGCATGTTTCATTGAAAATAAAAGAGTAATCTCGACACAAAATACGCGCTCCCCCGATTTTGGGAGATTCGATCTGAACAACTGTCAAATATCAATATCAAAAGTTGTCATTTATATGTACCTGCGTGGTTGTGCTTACGCATACGGTTATTTCCAAATAATTTGATAAAAAATACAACATAATGAGCGACGAATTGAACTACTTGTAAATCGCTAATTGCGCTGTGTCTTTGCTATTATCATCATTGTCTTCGTCAACATCATCAGAAGATTAAGACATATTTGTTTCCCTGGAGACCGTAGTTGTGGAACGATATTGGGAGTCGGAGGTACACCTTTTTGCCTGCTATTATCGTTGCAACTGTGCTATAGAAATATTTTTCCTATTGTTAAGGTTCCGAAGAAATTTTCGCATGTCCAGAGGAAATTGCTTATAGAGCAATTGGAATTAAGATGTCTTACCGCTTTTGAGGCGGACTTCAACATAGCCGTCTTCATCTACCTGCATTTCTTCTTCGTTGCGCAACTCAATTTTCATTCAACATTTTTTTACTTTGGACTCGAAAAACAAATTAAACATACGTGCATAAATGGAGAAAGACGAAAACTAAAAAGGTGCCCTCAGCTGACGATGAATATCAGCTGATTGATAAGATTGACAAACCGTAGGTGTGCACAAATCACAGAACATAAGATTATGCCACATTGAGAAAAATACAGTACACCTACTGCGTTGATCGTCATTGGATGCAAAGCAAAAAAAAATTGCTGATCTGTGATTGTTGTGTAAACAAACGGGGTTTTTTATGCATGCATGGAAAGTGACAGTTCCATCACATGACGTCAGATTTACAGTTAGGTCTGTCAAACAAAAGTCATAACAAACGCGTGTCGTAATCTTTACATTCTTTCATTCAAGGTAAGTGTGAGTCGTGTGGCTTACCCCTGGCGGTCAATTTTGGAATATGTAAAGACTTATACACGTCAACGGCTGGTTGTTGTTGTCATCAAATTTGTCAAACGAGTTCAAAAATTATTTGTTTAGGAACGATATTTGCCTTCTTGATTAATGACGCACACGGAAAAACCCAAATTCGTTCATCGAAGGCAGGTCGACTTGTCAATTTCGAGATCTGTGTTGACAGCTATAGGTCTTCACATATTCCAAATTTGACCACCAGGTATCGCATTCTGACTGTTTTTTTTATTATTTTGCTTAATCACATTAACTGTCACAAAATGTGAAAATCACAGATCACCTTAGCCGATTCCACTCCAGTAAGTTTCTACTCTTACTTCTGCCGCGATATTTGAGGACAGATTTTTTTTAACTTCCACAATCCTTCTGACCTCCAAATACGCAACCGACATGAAGCCAGATTATTAGGTCTGTTCGTTGACTTTTGTGCGCTAAAATGGACAGATTTTTTTTAACTTCCACAATCCTTCTGACCTCCAAATACGCAACCGATATGAAGCCAGATTATAAGGTCTGTTCGTTGACTTTTGTGCGCTAAAATGGGCAGCAGAAGCATGGCAAAAAAAAAAAATTTACGCGACTTAGGACCAGTTTTTCAGTGCCAGATCATCCGAGTTAAACTGAGATTAACTCCGGAATATATTTTTTCGGAGTCAAACGCCAAATCGAAGCAATTTTATTTGTTTCGAATTATTGTGCGGACGTGTTTGTTGGTTGCCAGCCCGTGTGTGTGATTTATTTTGCCACCAAACGAGGAAGCATGTTTTATTGAAACGAGCAGTTCTCGATTTTGAGAGCAATTCTTTCAAGTTTCAATGAAAAACGCTTTAAGTGAAGTGAGAGTTGTAGGAGTCAGTAATTTCGAGAGTCGAAGATTTAAACTACTTTACTAACGGAGTTAACTCTGCACTGAAAAACTGTTCGCTGCGTTAACTCTAGATTCGTGTTGTTACGGGATAAACAGATCTTGGTTTAAGCTGGGCTTAACTCAGCGCTGAAAAACCGGCGCTGAGGGCCAGTTTTTCAGAGCGAGATCATCCGAGTTTCGGAGTTAAACTGATATTAACTCCAGAAATGAGTTTTTCAGTGAATCTGGATCCATAGTTAAACTCCGCTCAACTCGCCAAATTTAGTTAGTTAATCCCGGAACAACTCTGGAGGATTGTAAGAACTTCTTTAAATGTTTTTTATTTGTAGAATGGCAGACGATATGCGTGTTTCTATGAAAAATGACATCTGAAAACAACTCTAACTTCTTTTCCTGTGTTTTTCTATGTGAAGTGAGAGTTGGAAGAGTCAATAATTTCGAGAGTCAAAGATTTTGACAACTTTGCTGACGGAGTTAACTCTGCACTGAAAAACTGCTCGCTGGGTTGACTCAAGATTCCTTTTGTTACGGGATTAACAGATCTTGGTTTAAGCTGGGAAGCACTGAAAAAACTGGACTTTAAACGTCAACAAATAAATAACCAACATTCCACTTTAAAATTCATTATTGCAACTTAATTGATGGATTTTTATTATTTTCAATTAAATTTAACCTGTTTTTGGTCTTAGGAAGAAGAATATAGAAACCACGAAAAACGCACATGAATTACAAATTTCCCAAAACAATAGTTTTTATAATTAAATTGCCAGATCTGATTTTTGACAGATCTCACATTTCTGCCAGAAGAAATTTATTGGGCTAAATTTGTCAGGAAGGGGAAATGCTGTACTCTCTAATCAGCTCTCTCTCTCTCTCTCTCTCTTCTATCCAAAAAGACCCAATTTGTGTGTTGTAACTGACCAGGAATTGGCTAAATTTAGTCAAAATTTATTGTTTTGGGAAGTAAGCAAACAGACCTATTGTGTGCACGAAAAAAATTGAGGACGCACGTTGTGAGTGACATATATGTATGTCTCATCGTAAGTCGACCCTAAAGCCTTCAGCCCAATGAATCCGTTGCGCCCGTCACGTTGAAGTACACAACTGACAATTGAGTTAAATATACACGTTCTTATGGGAAGCGTCCCATAGAAGAGCTTCCTGACGTACGTCGCTTCCCATTGTGTGTATTTCAGTGAGTTATCAGTTGTGTACTTCGACGTTACGGATGCAACGGATTCATTGGGCTGAAGGCATAAGCCTGTCAGACGCGCGGCCGATCGAACGCCTGTTTGTAACTTAGAATCTGCACTAAATCCAAAATTGTTACTAGAATCAGGTATTGTATTGAGCCACGGTATTGTTGAAGTACTCAAATTCCAAAAACGAAGCAAGGAACTCGTCTTCAATAAGAAGAAACTACCGTGTTTGTGCCACTTAATCTATGGTGGAGAAGATACTAATGTATATTCGGGGATATAGGATCAGAGTCAAGGGGGCGAGGAGGCAACTTGCCAGTCTTTAACTTGTCCTTGTTATTGATTCGTTTTATACATACTGGGATCTTACTCACAGGTGCCAGTGATGCTTGATTCATCACCAAAATGGCAATTATTTTTTTTAACTGTAACAGAAATTGCAAGATCTCAAAGCTTCACACGCGGTCAGCTTTACGTGAACTTCTGTACCTTACCGTCCGTCACCGAAGGTCAGAGGAGGTGGTCCAGGATGGTCCCGCGTAAAGGTCGAGCAATCGCCGCAGAGCTTCATCACTTAACCATCTTTCGGGAGAGATCGTGCCTTCAATGGCATCGTTGCTGATTGCCTTGAACGGATGACGGGTTTGAATAAGTTATTTCTTGTGTTTGATTTTTTGTTTCTATTTTGAGCCCACAAATAGCGAAGAAAAGAGGACAGTCCATGCAACGAAAATCGATGTAAAGATAAGGCTAGTTAAACAGGAGGGCGCCATGTTTCTGGATACTCCATGAGTGATTAGGTTATTTGTAATACTGGGCCTCCAGTCAGGCTGACCCTCGGCACAGTTCATATAACACCTCCGTGCGGCCCAGAGGAAAAAATAAAGAAGGAAAGAAAGGATGGATAAGAAAAAAAATGGGTGAGTAGGGGAAAAAGAAGGGAATGGGTTAAAGGGCGATTATTTCGGGGTTGCACCCCAAATACAACCTAGGATCCGCGGCGTCATGACTCCCTTTAATCGGCTTAAGTCAAATGCCCTTTCGGGGTGTTGGCGAAGAACAATCTTGACAATTTTAACCTCGGTCATCATCATATCAAGCGGCCGAAACTTCGCCTTTTATAACATTTTCCTGACGACCCACCTGTAACTCTTCCCAGCAATCTCGGGGAAAGATAGGACTATTAAAGCTCGCAAGCTACTTTCTCAAACTTAAAATTTAAAGGTTTAAAATATGTCAATCAAGGCATACAGATGGACAAGGCAAGAGGCTCAACGAGAAACACATTAAAAAGAGCAGGTAGACGCTTCTCAACTCAATTTTCTCACGTAGAGAAAATGATAATGGTGAAATATGTGATTCAAGAAAATCAAGGCTTCGAGCACAAACTTGTAAGCATAAGCGGAAATTTGTTTTGCTTTGTGGAAATTTGTGTTTCTATTCCCAACTTTCAATAAAAAAAAATATTCCAACAATTTTTTGCCGAATTGACTTTTCTGTTCTTCGCCAAACCCCAAACATGCAAAGTTATGCAAATCAGTTTGTCTGTCGAATAAGGCCGCGGCCTTAGGCAATTATTATTAAAGCAACCTAATCGAAAAGAAACTTATTTTCTAGGTGAATAAAGTGGTTGTTCACTATTTTCTTTACCAATAAAATAAAATAATATTTACCAGATGCCAAAGTCCAATCATAATTGTTACAGTGTGAACATGCAAACCAAAACAACATGTCCACTCTTTTCTCCTTGCAGGACCTCTTTTTAGACGAATTCGCAACATTTCATCCACGATTTTAAAATAAACTGGTTACACTACAATTAAATATTAAAAAGCCAATAAGAAGTTAGTCTAGTAAAATTAAATAAAATCGAAAAAAAAATGTTTTTTGTTTTTTTGTGTGAAGCCCCAGTTGCAATTATGTATGTACAGAAAATATTCAGATTTCACTGTCACTGTTTAATTTTGTTGGGCTTTTAAAAATTAGCAAAGGCAAAAGAAAATGATATCCAAAAGATAAATTAAACTTTACAGGTTTCAATTAATTTGTTTGATTATAAAATCATTTATTTGTACAAATTTGTACGCAAGCAAAACTAAATTTTCAGACAAAACTCTGCTGCTGTCCGATTATGGAATACAAAAATACATGAAATCAACAGGAACATTATAAAACGAAACAATGTGGGCGCGTTCAAGCTCAAATTGTACGACAGAAAGTGTGCTGACACTTTTTCTTTATTCATGTGATTATTTTAATAACAAAGGCATCCCTCAATGATATTATTCGACAGTTCTTGATTATTTTCTTATTACCAAAGCCCCGACGAGGTACTTAAAGGCCTTAATAATTGTTCTGTGGCGGTAGTAAGAGTTGGCCAACTTTTAAGTTTTGTAGTGCTACACTGCTGACAGCTGGGCGAAAATGAAATTAAAATGTGGGTTTTTGTGCTATTTTTTGAGTGTCGGTTAGTTTTTTATGTTATTTAACAAATTCCTTTTATTTTGTTTTTAGTGTCGTAGATTCAAAAATTGGCAATTGAAAATTATATTTTATTTTCTTATATATATTTTTAAATTATTTTTTTCGGAATCTGACTAAAGCCGCGTTGTCACAAGGAACAGGAACTGAAACAGAAACCGAAACTGAACTGAAAACGGCGCCGGTTTAGTTTATGTTTCAGTTGCTGGTGCTGCAACAAAAAACAGAAACAGGAACTGAAAATAAACTCAGAGAACGCTTTCAAAAAACTGTCATTGAAACCTATGACATATCGCAAAAGGTTTTGACAACGAAAAACTTTCGCTTTATTTTGTTTTAAGTTATTGGTGTGATGGGTGAAAGTTCAACCTTATCATTGATTCAATTTCAATACAAAAGTCAACCTGAGACTATACGCACAAAATGGGTCTGAAATGTAGCCTCATGCCACAAATGCAGTGTTGAAAATGAAAAGGAATTACGCTAATCTACCCCCACTTGTTCGGCAAATATGCGGCAACAGATACACAACTTTCGACGACCTCGACCATTCGTTTTAAGACAATAGCAGTTAGACATCGTCAAACAATGTGTGGGCCAAATCTTGATGCCCCATGAGATAGATCTCAGACGACGCACGCACCCGCAATAACAATTACAACCACCACAAAAATACTTTCTAGTATAAACAAAAAGCTTGTTTATTACGCCTGATACAGGCCATAATTTATCCTGCCACAGCACCCGGAATTTCTTGCTGCACAAAATTTTAATCTTATTCTGCAATTTATGAAACGTCTCAGAAAAATACGCCGACTTCATTTCATGCATTTGCCTGCAACAAAAAAGGGATATACTGTTATATGGGTTCCTTGGCATTTAATAAAAATTGAATTGAATCCTACTATCTTTAATAATATAAGCACATAATTTTATTTGTTTATGGTTGCTGCTTGCAAACATTAAACATTTCTTGCACGCACGAAAGCCGCAAAAAAAACTATGTATATTTCAAACTAGATGTTGACATTATTTGACAATCGAACTGGTGACATTTGCCAAAAGCAAAGGAGAGCCGCTCACGAAAAGCAGTTGCTCGCTCAAATATAAACAAGGGTTGCTATGCAACAGCAACGTTTGATTTTCTGTTCCAGAAACAAGTCCTTTTGAGTTGTTGATTTTGCGTCGCTGATTCAGTTGCTAAAAACGGCGCCGTTTAGTTTTCAGTTGCTAATGTATGGGATTCTGTTTCTGTTTCAGTTCCTGTTCCTTGTGACAACGCGGCTTAATTCTCCGAGTTGTCCGAGTTGTGACTCACGTCATAAATTACTGAATAATTAGATATTCAACTTGCGTCCCTCTTACCCTCCAACACCCATTTGTTAACGTTGTTTATAAAGCCTTTAAAGCTTTTATAAAGCTTTAAATTTCCGTGTCGGTGAATACGTGTAAGAAAATAAAACAACAATTTACCTTACGTGATCAGCTGATGTAAAAGCTGCAAAATGAAATTGCATGGAAACGACGAATTCATGAATTTACTCACATTTGTAAATAAATGTCGGAGGATGGGTAAATTCATCAATTTCAGCTTGTGGGCAAAGCTTTTGAGTGTCCAAAGTTGAATATCTAGTTATTTAGTAATTTATGCTTTCACTTTACCAAGAAAAACACTGGAAAAGAAGTTCGTGTCATTTTCAAATGTCATTCTTCACAGAAACACGCAAAGCCACTGTAAGTTCACACAGAAAACACATTCAAAGAAGTTTATACGGTTCTACAGAGTTGATCCGAGATGATCTTACCAAATTTGGCAAGTTGAGCCGAAACTGATTTATCAATATTCCCTGAAAAATTCGTTCTTGGGGTTAATCTCAGTTCAACTCGGAAACTCGGATGATCTCGCACTGAAAAGCTATCAAATAGTAGGAAGATGAAGCTAGGAGATAAGCTTGACGTCTGCTTTCATTTTAGACATTTCTCAATGACATCCTGTGATGTAAAATGGCATTGTTTGGTGGTCAGATTCTCTACACATCCTATTGTACACGTGAGCATAAATTACTGAATAACTAGATATTCAACTTCGGACATGTAAAATTTTTGCCTACAAGCTGAAATTTATGAATTTACCCATTCTCCGACATTTGTTTACAAGTGTGAGTAAATTCATGAATTTGTCATTTTCATGCAATTTCGTTTTGTAGCTTTTACATCAGCTGATCACGTAAGGTAAATTGTTCTTTTATTTTCTTACACGTATTCACCGACACGGAAATTTAAAGCTTTATAAAAGCTTAGAGGGTAAGAGGGACGCACGTTGAATATCTAGTTATTCAGTAATTTGTGAGTGAAAGGTAGGGGGTCAATAATTTCGAGAGTCGAAGATTTTGACAACGTTACTGAGGGACATAAATTGCTGAATAACTAGACATTCAACTTGAGACATGTAAAAGCTTTACCCACAAGCTGAAATTGATGAATTTACCCAACCTCTAACATTTGTATACAAATGTGGGTAAATTCATCAATTCGCCATTTCCATGCAATTCCGTTTTCGAGCTTTTACCTCAGCTGATCGCGTAAGGTTAATTGTTGTTGTATCTTCTTACACGTATTCACCGACACGGAAATTTAAAGCTTAATAAAAGCTTCATAAGGCTTTATAAAAGTTTCATATTTATAAAGGCTTCAAAAAAAACGTAAACAAATGGGTTTTGGAAAACAACTTAGAAGAGCAACCCTCAAAGTAAAAAAGCGTAGTACAATTTCAGCTTGTCGGCAAAGATTTCACATGACTGAAGTTGAATATCAAGTTATTCAGCAATTTATGATGCTGGTATGACACTAAACTTTTTTTTTATTAATGAAAATGATAAAATTTCATCGGTAGGTGAAGGAAGACAAATAGATATTAATTGATGAGGACAACTACAAACTACGTGTTAACAAACGAGGAAAAAAAGCCGCCGAAATTGTAAACATCGTGTGGAAATGAATCTTTTCCACATGTGTGTGTGCGATACATGTGCGAAAAATTGAAAAAGTGAGGAACTGTCAAGGAAAATGAGAAAAGGAGCTCATTTTTTCTTAACTTTTTAGTACTACATTATTTTTCCAATTTTTGTGACTGTTGCGTACGCAGTCACTCTCATTGGAATTTTGTATGATGACTTTGTGTTGCTCCTTTAAATTCATTGACAATGAGAAAAAATGAAGAAAAAAATGTATTGTCATACCACCATAATTCAACTTTCTAGATTTAAAGACCCAAACACAAAAGGCATAAGCAAACATAGTCAAAATAAATGTTTTGTCGTTAGCAGCATAATATGCCAAAATGGCATGCAGTCCAATCTAAGCTTTATGCGCGCATAGACCAAACACACGAAATCAAAAGTATCTCGTGCTCTAAAAAATACATTTTTCCAGTTCTTTAACACATTCAAATCATTAATGGAGTTTAATAAAGTATTGAAAAACAAACCTTCAAAGCAGCAACTTGTCAACTTCGATGTCTGTGTTGACAGCTATAGTTCATTAACATATATATATTCATAATATAGACTGCTAATTGGTGCCTCCGGTTATACGGCCTTCCCCATTGAAAATTTCTCATTGAGTGTTTCCAAATACTGCCCGGGTACCAAACAGCGCGAGTGTTTACGTGCTTGAATGGGAACATAATGAAGTTGAGTACTAGCAATCCTTATACTCGTATTATGTCAATGCTATAGGTCTTCATATGTTCCAAATTTGACCACCAGATGTCGCATTCTGACTCTCCCAATCGTCAATAGCTCTTTTTCACATACACGTGTTAGTGAAACTTCTTCCTCACACAATTTCTCTTTCATTCCAACTATTAGCACTTGTGGCTTTCTACGAGCCGGGATTTTAACATTGTAATTGTCACTGTTTTTCTCCTTAAACTCATTTTCAATTTTTTTTAATGACTCTTCATTACCCTTTATCAATACCGCACCATTCTGTATATCCTTTACATCACTAATTTTTAAAGATAAATTTGTTGGGTCAATAATGTTTTTGATTGCCTCTCTTGTTTTATTATTGTTTTGGTTTTCTCTTGGTTTTATTATAATGATGTTTTCTTTTTCTTTTACCTTATCCGCGTATGTTACCTGTTTCGCTTGTATTGTTGATGTTTTGGTTGATTCTTTAATTTGCTTCCACTCCTGCACTAAATCATCTTTTATTTCTTTGACACTTTTTATTGCATTATCATTTCCACTTTCAATTCTTTTAACGTCTTCACAAATCTTGGCACTCTGCACTTTGAAGCATTCACTATATTTACCTATTTTTGCGATTTCTTTCACACTTTTTTCACACGCGCCCTGGGCAGCCTTCATTTCTTTTAGCCTATCAGCGTATCTGGTTTCAATCGCTTCTAATAAAGATTTTAATTCCAATTCACTTTTTTTCAACGATTGATCAAATTCATTTCGATATTCTCGCAAATAGTTACCGTTTTTCTTCACAGTTTCCTGTATATCGCGCACCGCAAAATCAACATTGTGAATGTACGTAACACAGTCATCACACATAAACTTTAGCATTGTATTAGTCTCCAACACATTACTGCTGTAGCGGTCGAGACCACTACAAGCCACTTTAGCATGGAATACTTTTCCGCAAATGCCCGCACAATGTATTCCGGATTCACCACTAATTACACTTTTACATTTTGCACACTCCATTTTAATTCGCCTTTAGCCCAATAAATCCGTTGCGTTCGTCACTTTATAGTACAACACAACTGAGCTTAATGAATATACTTATGGATTTTCACTGGATTTTCTCTAAAAGAGTTTTCTAATTCGGAATCAAGAGCACACGTCTGTTCGCCACTATAGATCGAACCGAACGAGGTCTTTTACAATAAAGAGCTTGGAGGGATAAATTAAAGAATACTGCAATGATTTTGTTTTTAAATGCTTATTTAAAAATAATTTAAGTTTATAAATCGTTTTTACAATAAGTTTCTATTTCTAATCATATCGATAACAACATTTAATAGTAAAGTTTATTACGTAATAAAAAACAGTATAAGACGAAATTTGAATGATTCGAATCTATAGTTGGTAAAGGCTATTGCATTTCACGAAACACGTTCTTTATTTAGTTTCGAATAGTTTATGGTGGTGAAACGAACAATCTCAAATTTACTTCCTTATATTAAACTTAGTAGTTAAGAATAGTGGGAAATTTTTGAGGTTTTTGCTTCTTTTTTTTCTTTTTTTGTTACCATTACACAATAACATGTACATCTATATATTATATTACAATATATAAAAGAAAAACTACATATCAAATAAACTGTACTTCGAACATGTCTGTACTTGAACCTGACGAACTATCATCGTCATCGTTCATACCGTTTGGCGCATCATCATCATCGTTGTCACCATTACGGTCGTTGTCTTCGGGATCGCTATCACTGACTGACAATGAGTCCAAGTCAATCCACTGTTCACTATCCTCGTTGTCGCCGTCGTCGTCATTGTTTTCGTTGTTGCGCCGGCGACGACGACGTCCTTCACCACGCACGCCATTGCCAAAATCGAACACTAAAGTAAAGAGAGAACAAAATTGATGGTCATAACCGGGAGTGTGTTCTGCGTTACAGGGTTTTAAGTCAAGGCAATAGACTAGGGTTAAATTTTACAGCAATATGGTTTTCTAAAAATCTTTTTCAAGCATTCAATTGTGCTGTTTTCATGAAGAACTTATTAATCGTTTCAAAACATTGACACCCATAGCAACACAATATAAAATTTCAACAGCAACAGCTTTAAAACCTCCTCGCCGCATTCACACTGACCACCAATCAGAGTTCGCATGTCATTTCAATCTGTTGCGACATTATGTAAGTTGTGAATTTTTTTTTGACAGTTCGGCGTTAAAATGAATTTTACGTCCGATCTGATAGGAACATAATCTACTGCTTAAGGAACTATTTTTATTAGTAAGTCAGCAATAACGGCTCTAGATTCTCATTCAACTTATAAATTTGTAAGATTCCTTACCAGGTGCAGATTCGCTGTCGGAACCTTCATCCGAATCAGGCTCTTCATCATCTTCCTACAAAGCGAAAACAAAAAATTAGACGCAATCTAAAGTCGCGTTATCACAAGGAACAGAAACAGAATTTCATACATTAGCAACGCAAAAAGCATTCAGCTTTCAGGTTCAGGAATTTAGCTTTCAGTTGCTAGTGTATGAGATTCTGTTTCTGTTTTACGTTGCTCATACGCGGTTAAATTCGACTTTTTGTCGAAAGTTACCTCTTCTTGCTGATCGTTTTTTTTCATGCCCACTGCATACAATTTGACAAAGGTCTCCTGCTTCGAATCGTACGCTGGTTGGTTCTCAACTAGAGCAATGATGCTACCATTGCTGTTTACACTTATGTCGTAAATGTGCTTCTTAGTGTCTACTGTTGTTATGCTCGAATAATCATAGCTGTCGAGCACTTTAAAGCTGGTGTCATAATTGGTGGTGTCGTCGAAGTCACCGCGGTTTTCAAGATCCAAACTAATACCGTACAGCACATTCATGGGTGAAAATTTCACAAGACATTGATCCAGAACAGGAACTGTTCGCAAAAGATGGAATGTTCGTAGATCCCAGACTTCTGTGTTGGAAATAATCTAGAAAACAAGAATTCAAGCATTAGTCTAAGATTAAGTTGTTCAGTCTTGTTATTTCCGTGTCTTACTTCAAGTCCATTCGGGTGGAAGACTCCTGAAAGTGTTTGGTTAAGTTTGTCAAATTTGTGAATTTCTTTACCGGAACGCACATCCCATAAGACACCATCTGCGGAAAAATGAACGACAGTTAAAAATTAAAATTCATGCTAGATATTTGAAAATGTATTTCTACTTTAGCAATCGCACACGATTGCGTTTCTCTTTGCAATCACTTTTAGTTTTTTGATTAATGGTCGTAAAGATTCAGCCAAAGAATGTTATTTTCTGGTTTTTTATCTGGAGATTGAAGTAGTTATAAAACTAACGAACGCTTTCAAAAGAATCATGCGACTCAGCGAGGAACAGCCAGTAACGTGGACGCATCCTGCTTTCGGTGGAATCAAGAAATTAAACTAGATACTCAGAATAAAACGCCTACCGGCCCGACGTAGAGTCGACATATAGAATGTAATAGCCAAAATTATGGGCCTAAGGTCCCTGCAATTGTCAGCACAGACGCGTTCAAGACTACCGTTGGAGAAATTGGAGAAATCTTTGGCATTTAAAAATATACGTAACGAAAGTGCACCGGGACTGATAGTATCCCGAACGATGTGGTGAAAGCGGCAGTTCAGACGCGTTTTTTCGTAGCAGCAATACAAGTGTCTAAAGAGGAAGGCGGATTTCAAAATGCACGCAGACTAATTGTGCAAAAGGAATCAAGGATGCAACAGGCATTGCCAGCGACTACTAGGAATACCATGAGAATACTTATATACGAAGCATTAAGTACTGCCCCGAGCGAGGTAACGAGCGACAATAGCAAAAGCCCCATGACCGCATGCGTGAAACCGCATGCAAAAGCTAGAAATAGCTGCTGCGTATGCATTTTTTTTAATAACTTTTGGGTAAAAAACGATTACGTCAATCTTCTATACGAAAAATTTCTATACGATTTCGAATGAAGCTGCATTCGTAACCACTGAAATGATCGTCGTCAATATTCTCGCGAACGAGGTGCTAACAAAAAGAAAAGGGTTCATAAACTAGAAAAGGAATTATCAATGTTATCACAAAATGTATTAAAGCTCCATTGTTAGCTTATTCGTGCTGATGGGTTTCTATTTTCGCAAGCCTGGGGGCAGATTCAGCACACTTTTCTCTCAACATCATACTTGAGAGAATTGTGCACCAGAGGTACAATCTTTCAAAAGTCCGTTCAACTACTCGCAGACGACATTGACATAATCGGTAGAACAAAGCGTGATGTCCGTGAAGCCTTCGTGAGTATTGGGATGAAAGCGGCGAATATGGGTTTAGCAGTCAATGAGGGCAAAACCAAGTATATGCTGTCATCAAGAAAAGACACCCAACACCGACGTCTTGGATAAAACATCACCATCGACAGCTATAATTTTGAGGTAGTTAGGGACTTTGTCTACCTGGGTTCCGCTATCAATTCAGACAATGACACCAGCGCTGAAATCAAACGAAGGATAACTCTTGCCTTTAGGCTGCTTCGAGAGTAAAACTCTTCGGACGATTTACGGTCCCGTCTGCATAGACGGAGAGTGGAGGAGGAGATATAACATCGAACTGTACGGGCTGTACAGCGGTACCGACCTAGCCAAAAGGGTCAAAACACAACGTCTACGACGGCTGGGTCATCTAGAGCGGATGGACACCAACGCCCCGGCCGGAAAATCTTCGAATCCACACCGCAGGGACGGCGCGGTAGAGGAGCACCGACACTCAGGTGGCGCACGCAAGTGGAAGGGGACCTCAGCCAACTTCGCGTGCGAAACTGGAGACGGCTAGCTAGAGACAGAGCTGGCTGGCGAAGCTTGTTGGCTGAGGCCCAGGTCCACCCCGGACTGTAGCGCCACCTTAAGTAAGTAAGTAAGGGGCAGATTCGGTAAAAAGCCAAAGGAAAGCGACCGTTCGTTTTGCAAAAGCGAAAGAAATTGTGTGATAGCCACAGTTCACATTTTGTTTTCGTTGCATTTGTTTGATCCATGAATGTTTAAGCCTTCCCTCCTTCTTTTACGTGAAGGCTTCCGCAAATCTTGGTACTTCTTATTCTATCTCGCTTTGTTACTCTTGCTGTCAAGCGAAGCATCTTCATCTCGGCTGCCGTTAAGTTGCTCTCATGTTTGTTAAACGCTGTCCAACATTCTGAACCATATGTTAGCGCCGGCCGTGGTGAAGAGCCTTTCACAACTGCGATGAAGAGCCTTTCTTTAAGCTTAGGGGGAATTTTCAGGTCACAGAAGATAGTGAAGTTTTCTCGCAACTTCATCCACCCTACGCATACGCGAGGATTGACGTAGTCGTCACAGTTTGCCTTGCTATTGATAATAGATCGCAGATACTTCGCACTAGGAAAGCACATTTTCATTCAATTTCGTGTCTGGTATGTTGCTGTTGTAGCAGCTACTATTCCTTTTGTGACGGGTCAGTTTCTAGGCCGAGGAAAATGGCTATATCGGTAGGTTTAAGCCAGAGTGCACTCGTCCGCAAGTTGGTGGGATTTGCTGCGCAGTTGAAAATGTGTCTGGTTTATGTGGACCATCTCCGCAGTCAGGACATATGTCTAGGATGGACGGGTCGAGGCGGGTCATGTAGTTATTACGGGAGCGTCACCAACCAAAGCACAACTGGGCCAGAGTGGTCCTTGACTTGCGAGGTAGGCTGCGCTCCTGCTGCGATGCGATAGATGGTGGGCGACAACCAAGCATCGCCTCACCCAAAATCACTTTACAATATTTGACCCGCGTTTTTAAGGAACTGTGAACCTGTGATTTATTTTTTTTGCATGCCTAAAATATTTCCACGGATGTCTTCACCGTAGTTGGTTCGAATGAAAGAGGTCTTTGACTCTTACGCTGCCGAGTTTAGAGTTTTTAAAACCAAGTCAGGATCAACACATCAGTGAACGCCCTTGTCATAAATGGCGTCGGAGGACCGGTCTAGCTCATAGTTCATAACTGGAAGCACTTATTACAAACCAGTTTCGAACGGGAAGTCTGAGAAAGCTTAAAGTAGTTAGGAGTGAAGCTTGAACTTAAAGAGCACTTAAAGGGTTACACCAGCACAATGGTTAATGAACTTTTAAACTAAAATTATCACTAAATAAACAATTTTTCGACGTACCTGACAGAATTAGCTCATCAGAAGGACAGAACGTCGCTCGATTCTTTGTGTACTGGTTGGCTATACTTGGCGTAAACGTTGATATTTTATTTCCCGTGTACAGGTCATAGATAATGGCCGCCTGAAAGAAGCAAACAAATAACTAGAATCCAATAGGATGGCGAAAACTCCGACTTACGTAAGTCTGTGTGCCCAGAATCTTATCCTGATTCACATTGCTGAATTCACAGTAGAACTCATTCCGAAATTGCAGTGAACTTACAAATTCATTCCTCTCGATCGACCATAGTAGTGAGCGCCATGAGCACGATGTGACCACTAGATTGCCTTTCCTATTTGACTGAATGCTGTCGATCAGATAACTGTGACAGACCGATGAAAATTGCTCAGTGCCGTCGCTCAAGCTGAACGCCTTAGCCTCACCCTGCTGAGTGCCAACAATGATCAAGTTATTCGTCGGCAAAATGTTACAACACGTAAATTGAACTTCACTGTACTCGTTCGATCGTATTGTGCGCCACGTGGCGAAATTTGAATGGACGTACCGCCGATCGAGTCGTGTCGTATTGTACCCAGCTTGCGACCTAAACCAACGAGTGGTCAAATTCAGATTTGGCCCCAGAACTCTGTTCGGCTGCGGATCGGGGCACTTGTGTGGTGTGAAGAGATCGAATTGTGGGCACGTTGTCATCGGGTTATTACACAATGCGTGTTGATTTGTCAAATATTCGGTCACAATTGTGCTCAGCGTGATGCTGGGTGCGTGTGGCTCATCGGATTGGCTGGCAAATGGAGCGGACGAAATTTGTTTTTGCAGCGATCTTAGTGCAGACGTTGACGTCGAACTAGAATTATTACTCACGTTAATTCCTGTTGAGCTAATTATTGTGTTGGGTATTGATTTTTTCACCAATTTTATGGGGGTTATAGGCTCAGGGAAACTATCTTTCACATTCGACTCACTTCCACTACCAGCTCCTCCACTACCAGATCCCGCCACTCCGTTGATGGCCGAGTTAACGTCTTGCATTCGGTTTCGCAATCGCGTTCTCGCCATTACGTTGGTCGGCATCACCTTGTAATCGAAGGGCGATTGGTGGAAGCTCTTAGTGAGGGTGGTTGCAGTCGTAAGTCCAGCTTCTTTGTGCAACGTCTGAGCGGCCTCATGTAATCCCTTCGATTCTAAATGATCGTATATGAGTTGGTACAACTGCTGTTCGTTGTATTGGATCTTGGTTTGTGCCACAACATTGGCTTTGTGTATGTTCGCCAAAGATGGGTCCAGTTGGTTGTTGATGGGTTTTGCTTTACCCGAGACCCGTTCCAGCAGCTCAAGTGCGTATTTCTGAAAAATTACATGCTCGGCACGTTTCTCTTGCAATATGGGGTCTCGCATTAAGTGTTGAATCTGGCCGTTGGCAAACAATGGCAGCTTTCCGACTATCTGTCTTACGCGCTCTGATCGAGATAGACCTGCTAGGGCACGGCATGCCATGCCACGAATGCAATCCGCATCGGTTATAGGAACTTTGATTTGCATCAACTGAAGCAGTATAATGATGCCGTTGTTGGAGCACACAGACTCCCATACTTTCTCGATGAGTTCCTCGGAGAATTTGTTGTTGTGTAGTTTTTTCTTAGAGGATCCAAAGCATTTCATTAACGGCATCGAGGGTTGAGCCTAAGTAACGGAAAAGCAATTTGAATTTAGCAAACAAAAAATTTTAACTGAGATAATTTTACGCTTACTCTTGTTATAGGTGAACACACACAGTGGCAGAGAACAGCTAGGGCAGATTTTTGCATATCAGCGTCTGTGGATATATCGCCAACAGCAGCCCCCAAAATTGCGCAGATACCTGAAGATGTCAGACTGTCTGGTAGATCAAGACGATCACAGTAAGCGACGAAGACCTTTGGAACAATACAGCAAATCGAGAGGACGTCTAATGCGGAACGGACTGTTTCAGCTCTAACGGTAAAAAAAAAAAACAAGATTTTATCAAATTGAACTTTAAGACTATTCTTTGATAAAAAGTGTATTAAAGAAAAGGCATTGGTATCGGACTTTTGATGTATAAATCAAGCAAATCGAAGACCCATGGTAATGGCCTGGATGCATAAGAAATTGGCAGCATCCAAACTAAGGATTTAAAGAGTAGACGCAAACTGTATCCGAGTATACAAGGACGACGCGCCGTGCACCACTTGGATTCGACAATTTTTAAACTTCTTCGCATAAGGAAGTTTTAGCCTAAAACAACTAGAATTAAAATTCCATAAAATTTTAAAATTTAAAATCTATAAAACAGCAATTTAGATTTTGCAAATTGCGCCCGTGGGAAAGGTTACAGGATGCTGAATCTGATTACATGGAGCGATTGGCACGGCATGTTTCGAAGAAGTTTGAACAAATTCCAACAGACTTTATAAATTTAGAGCAAGAAAGGCAGCTATCTTCATCGGCAGTCATTGCCTCTGCAAGAAATGTTTTTAGAGTGAAGCGGCTGGTGGTGAGAAAAGAACTTCGTGGTTTAAGACTCCTGGATGTCAAGAAGACATTAGAGAGAAGAAGAGAGCCTATATTTAGTGGGATCAATGTAGGAGCTCTATTTTTCGAACGCCGGTACATTGAGGCGCGAAGAAACTCTTAAGTTTTCTAAAGATTTTTTAAAAGCTTAAAAAAAAAATCAAACATCTTAGTACGGAGACACCATAAACCGGATTCTTAATATTTTGGATATAAGTAGGAGTAAGCCTACTTATGGAGTAGGCTTACTCCTACTTATATCTTTAGACTTTAGGAGTAAGCCTATTACATATGAAGTTAAGCCATTGGGACCATAATAAGACCAATAAAAGACTTAGTCATGCTTGTTTCACTTACCTCCCCGAGTTATTCCAGTCATATGAAAATGCAATAACCTTCAATAGCAACTGTATTCCACCCAGCTTCAACAGTTGGTCGACGGGTGCCCAATGTCCGCGCACCGGTGTATTTTCCTGCAGTGTTCTCACTTGCTCACTGATTTGCTCCAGAGTGGCCTTTGTTGCTTTCGTCACAGACTGTGAGAACTCCGTTGATGTCGGACACTGTTGTCGCATAAACAAGTTGTACTTGTAGAATAAATGACTTTCCATGTAGCGCTTCATTGCTACACAAACATGCCGGACTAATTGTCGCGACGCACACTCCACATCTTCGTTAGCCAAATCCGATTCATCATCTTCATTTGCTGGTGGATTGAGTATTTTCAAAATGGAAATCTGAAAGGGAAACTCAAAATCAAACAAAGCAAGCTTGAGAGAAATCCTTTCAAAAGCTACTTACAACATTGTATAGTTTCCTTAGACCATCCTGAGCATCGAACTCATCCAAAATAACTTTGAATTGAAAACTCAAGCCGAAGAACATTGTCGCATGACATTTACCAGAGTCGTACGAACGTCCCAGCAGCCAGAGGGCATACCGCACCAAATCGGTTATTATTGCTTTGGGCATTGAGCAAATACGCTCCATAGCGTCTTCACAATAGGCCAAATAGTAAAGTGTAATGGAGACACCTGTTGCTGCTATACTTGGACGGGGGACTTTTAACAGGAGCTGGAAAACGATTTTTTTTATAAAAATAGAAAATATTTTAACGCGGTTCAGTAAATACCTTCAAACCTCCGTGAGCGATGAATTCTAAGGCAAACTTTTTGTGACACAGCAATGATGCGAGATACTTGAGTGCTTCAAACGCAAGACACGTATCTGACTTGTCAAGGTTCTTAATCAGTCCGCAAATCAATTGCATAGTCTTGTTGGCGAAAACCAGTCCAAGAAACTCTTGGTATTCACCCATAGACGTAAGATATCGCAGTACCAACATTTGGCTTGTTTCCACTGTTGGCGGATGAATTGGTATGTACATGCGCTTAAAGTTCTTCTGTGATGTATTTCCTGCATCGTGGGACGTTTCGTGCTGCAACGACATGTTCGAGGTGTTGGGGAAACTGTCGAGAGTGCCATTTTGCTTGGCCGCTGCACTGTCTTCTTCGATTTGGATTGGACTTACAGGTGCGGAACCAGCCATCCAAGCCGGCAATACTCTTTCAATCTTTTCTTCTGGCTCAGCAGGTGGCGAGATTTTCGCATCAGTTGCGGCTGGATTGTTGTCTTCGCCTTTTTCGACAGCTTGAAACGCATGTAGTCGCCTTATCATCTTTGGCACAAGTCGAGTGTTTAAGTCCCTGAATCTCACTGCAATATCAGTCACCTCCATGGCAGCTGCTAATAAGCCCGTGGCATAGCTTTGCAACGGTTCAACACTATCCTCAGCCCAGGCATAAATTCGATTTATCAGGTTATCGTACTCTACTTGGAAAACAGCAGAGGTCTCAAGACCCGGCATTATAACCAAAATCAGTCGACAAGCGATGATGTTAAGCTCGAGAGAACTCTTCTGAATGTTCTGTCTGGTGAAGTAGTTGTCACGTAGATAGTCGTTGATTAGCTGAGGAGTAAGTCAAGAAAAATAAATGAGAAATGTCTTAATAAAAAAAAAATGTTTTAGATAAATCCTGCCCATATAGAAAAAAAAAGACCGTAACCTCTTTCCACGCTATCCGTTTTCGGCCGGTCGGCGAAATATTTTAAGTAGCATGAGAAAATGCATAGCCCCATTCACACTACACGGCGAAAACTTTTCGAAATTACGCGACCGGACGAAGACCGAAAGCTCAGTGATACATGTTTTCAAATAAAAGCTTTGACTTTGCAGGTCTGTGCAGACTTTTTCAACACAGTGTGTACAGCTTTTTTGTTAAGCGTGACAGAGATGCCATCCAGCGATGACTTCCCAGAAGTATTGAAAGGTATTGAAAAGACAATAAAGACAAAATCAGAAGGCTTACGTCATATGACATAAAGGCGTATGACATTTATTCCGATTTTTAAAAATTAAAATCCATAACATTTTTATACCCCATCCCATAGGATAGGAGGTATATTAAGTTTGTCACATAGTTTGTAACACGGTGAAATAATAACGGTATACCTCCAAGACCTTAAAGGCATATGATCGAGACCGAATTCTGAATCGAATAAGCCATGTCCGTCCGTCCGTCCGTCTGTAAGTCACATGTTTTTAGGCCTTAAATTTTTGAAATCCGCCCAAAGACACGCCCACAATCGGTCTAAATGTGCGCCTACCTCCAGGGGTTTCAAAACTGTAAGACGTTCTGAAAGGCTGAAATTTGACATTTAGCATCTCTTAGTGAAAGTAAGACACAAAAAAGACAAATTTAATTGGTAAGCCTCCTCTAGTGGGCGTGGCATCTATTTTAAGGGTAAATTTTCAAATGCAGTTTACTCAATATTTTTGCTCGAAATTGAAAAAATTTGCTTAATATTTTATGTAGAAAACGCTTAGTTCCACATTTTATTCATACAAGACTTTGGGCCCCGCCCACATTTGGAGGCAGAATCGAAGAAAAACCTAAAATTTTGCAGAAAAACTTAATTTCGACTGGCCTTGTGCCTATTTAGGAAAGCTTGAAAAAAAAAGCAGCAGGTTAAGTAGACGAGACTTTAGTTCAGATTTCGTTCATATAAAGTTTTTAGCCACGCTCCCATTTAAGGGTCGATTTTTCAAAAATATTGAATTTGAACCAAAAAATTGCATTTTTACGTACATTTAAGCGTAACTTGGAAATATCTGTGAAAATATCTTATAGTTAATAGTTACAAAATAATACTTACAAAATGTCAAAAAATAACTATGCCATCAGCATTTTACAATGTGGGATAGGATGGGGTATTCAACGGTCCGTTTTACGCACTGTAACTTCTGCGTACACACTGTAGCACTTACTCACTGGTTTAATATTAAAATTTGAAATCCATAAAAGAACTATTTCCAGTTTTTCCCAGTTCTCGTTAGACTTTTTTCCAATAGCACAACCATCTGCGCTAGCATTGGAAGTTTAATTCTATGGCCACAGGTTTTCCGTAAAGGGTAAAACAATCTCCTTTTTTAATCAAAAGATCATTAAGGTCTTAAGCCCCAGATTAAGACAGGTTTCTTAATAACTTTTAGTTTAAATACTTGCTGGTCACGGCACAGTAATCCATTCACGGACTAATGTGTTTGAATTGAAAGGCTCGTTAATTCGGAATGGTCGGTGGAGGTCTTTCCGAATTAGTGAACTTTCCGAATAAACGAAAGTTTTTTTTAGTGTTTGCAGAGCATTTCTATTGGTAAGAAGTTTGTTTAATCAGTGCGAACAAATTATATTTTGAAAAACAAGATAAGAGACCGCTATTCCCAAATTAATGGGATTCCCCCGGCTTTGTTTTACAATGGCGTAACAATTTGAATTTCCGGGAATCCCCCAACAAGTTTTGACAGTTTTTCCCGATTTTAAGATGTGAATTACCGGGATTTCTACAATACACAGTTTAAAAGGTCTAACTTTACAATTGTAATTGTAATTTTTACATATACACTGTGTTAATACAGAAAATAGAAAACCGACTCTCGTTAAATCGGAAAAATAATACATTTCGAATGAACGAGCTTTCCGAATTACAGAGTTCCTAATTAAAGGGCTTTTACTGTACTTATAATTCGCGCTGTATTTTTACAGCAAAGTTTATAAGTCTATCGTCGACGTTAGTCGAAAAATGTGTGTCTGGGTGGATAATATTGGCTCACCCAGTGGTGAGCAAATCAGAAGAAAATATCATTTTGCCGAACACACTGGTCAATAATCTGCGGCTAAGACCTTAATGATCTTTTTATTGATTATCATATACCCAATGACCACGCATGCGCAAAAGCTAAAAGCAGGGTGCTGGGTGCGTTTTTGATAAGCTCAAATGCAAATGCATTTTTCAATAAGCTCCTTTTTTATTTCCCTTTAAATTATGTAGGCTTCGAAAAACTTAAGTTAGAAACGGTAATTTAAAAATTATTAAAAAAAAAAAACGCAGTTTGCTTTCTTTTTGTAAGCTTTGTAGTTTACTAAATCTAATCAAGATCGTTTGTATCGGTAAGATACTAGAACATTTTAAGAAATTGTTTTTGAAAATGCTTTTATGTTTCTGAGCAAGTTCTCACAAGGTTTTGAGACTTTGAAATTCGAAATAAGAAAACTTTTTCTCATATGATTTTTCTTAATAACACCGAAGATAATGTGGGGGGACCGATGTTTTTTCATGCATTTTTACGATTTTTTTTTCGAAAATCCGTCAAAACGGCATCATTAAAACTTTTTCTGCAAAGCACTTCGTTAACATGGAGTTGCTTTATACGTGTGTTCAATATTGGCTTTACGCACTAAGCGGTACAAAAATTATGAACCTCAAACAGTTCATTTCTCAAAAATCTTTCAATATTTTCAAAAAATTGGATTTTTTCGTTAAGTTCAGTATTTACTTAGCTCATGTTTCGTTTTTCTAGTTCTTGTCTGCTAAACTTTAAAAAAAAAAAAAACTATCGAAAAACGTTTAATTCATTTGCCGATTAAACTTCAAACTGTAATTCAACCATTATTTAATAAAAATCTGCCTTCGTTGGGTTCTCTGACTATTCCCGGAGTTTAAAAGCACACCAAATTTGGTCTTTCTACGACTTACAGTTTAGGAGTTAAGAACGGACAACGTAGTGGAACTGTAAGAGGTCCTTTTTCCAATTTTGGACGAACCGCTAAATACAAAAAAACGTTTGTATTTATGGGGATTTCGGTCACTGTAGTATAATGAAAGTCTATTGACAAACATGGGAACCTGTACTCAGCTACAGCGTCGTATTCTGATTGATAAGCAAGCTTCAGCTACGCATTCTGATCAGACCCTAAACCTGAACCCATCACGAGCGACGATAGTTTTTGGCTACATTTTGTCTTATCTTTGGAAACAGAGGTCTCCCATCAGACCCAATATTTTCGACCTAATCGCAACTGTCGACAGCGACTGTTCTGTCGCTCGTAGAAAACGACCTTAAACTTGTTCCGGCTTGTGGCACACGAACCCAAAGCTTGACACTTTTAGTCACGCAACAGTTTGATTGCCTTTTTGAGTCTTATGGAAAGACTCATAACACGAAAGACTCAAGACACGAAAGTAGTGTAAGGCACCTTTTAAATCTGCATTTTGCCACAGATTTTTTCTTGTAGTCATAAATGACTTTTTAACACAGACAGCTCTATTTTTGAAAGCCGCCATAAAACTCTTTTTCACTTCGGCGACATTCCAAAGAGCAAAAAGTAAAAAAAAAGTGTCTGGGTTTGTGTGTAGGCACCTTGGGGAGTTAGAAATATTGCTCATGTGAGCGCTGCTTTCCCGGATCCTGAGCAAACTATTGATGCTTCATTCTTCTTAAGACAAAAGTACACAATAAAATATCAAAAGTAAAAAAATTTTAGCCAGTTCTAAAAAGCACTAGAGATAACGGTGAAGACTTCTTTGAAAGCAACAGTTAATCATTAACAGTATATACAATTACATTAACAGTATATAAACTCTAAACTAGCCTTAGACTGGCGTTTGTCTCTAAAGGAGATGTCGAAGCAGTTCAAAACCCACCTGTGATGGGTGCCAGGGCAAAGTGACATTCCAGGCAATGAACTCGCCAAACTTGGGTCTACTCTCTCAATTTGCCTAAAGGCTCCTTAGCCATTCCAATTTCGACATGCATGCAACTGGATGCAATAGAAAGAACAAATCTCAGATGGACAATTGGTAGTACCTGTTTAGTAATGAAACAGATTTGGCCTAAGCTGGATCTTAAACGCTTTAGGAGTTTTAAAGTCTTAATAGATCACACATTAGTGCTTCAATCGTTGTCATAACAGGACACTGATAGGCAAGCACGCGAGAAGGCTTGGTGTCTATTCTACCGATTTTTGCAGGAGCTGCATGGATGAGGAAGAAGAAGAGATCACTCTCCACCTTCTCTGCACATGCCCCGTTCTCTCTAAGGCCGCATTGTCACAAGCAACGTAAAACAGGAACAGAAACAGAATCTCATTCATTACCAACTGAAACCTAAATTCGCTGAATGCTTTTTGCGTTGCTAATGTATGAAATTCTGTTTCTGTTCCTGTTGAAGCTTTCTTCTATAATGATCTTAGTGATCGCAGTACGACTGACGTAAACGTCTCTTACGCTCCATAAGTAGCTCGAAATGGTTCAACTAGTAGGCCATATTTCCAGACTCACGTGGTATCAGAATGGACCTACATAAGTCTAAGTGCGTTGGTTTCTTCGGACAAGGCAGCCACTTCAACCTAACATAACCTACGTAAACAGTTTCATGTTCAGTCCAACGCATTAAACAAAAATCATTCTGGCTTTTTAGAACAATGATCGCCCTAATCACAAACCAGAACGGTTTTCGATATCCAATCCAGGGACAACTTCTCAAAGCCTTCATGGACTACCAGACTTACTGTTGAGAGTATTAACTCACCCAAAATCATTTCATCCCGTCGATTTAAACCTTGAATAAATATTTTGATAGGCTAAGCAAACTCTAGAGCTTCTCAAGAACACACTTTTTCTTAGATGCAGAGACGGATCTTCCTCCAGAGGAAACAACGCAACGAACGCAAAGTAAAGAATGCGTTCGTGACAAACCCGTTTTTACGCAATATAAAGAAGATCACACTGTGTAAAGGCTTTAAGCCCATAAAACTAAAAAGGTTTCAAGGAAAAGGCAGTATAGGCACCACGGCGTACTTAGCCTGGCGCAAAACCAGATAATTCCAACAAACGTGTTCCAGGTGGTTGAGTACTAGCAATTCAAAAAGCTTAAAATGAACTCGGTAGTGACACACAGCTTAAACAGAACGTTTCTACCCTTCATAAAGTTTTACGCTAAAGTTTTTAAATTATTATCTACATTCTCAAATATGGGTGCCACTGTGTCGAAGTCACCTTGATGGGAGGACGTTGCAGGGTTACACTCGCATTTTTGGCAAGGGATTTGCATTTAATGGACGGAGTTTGACACGGATAATTGGCCAGTCGGACACAATGCGGTCGAGGAGACATCCCACAACAACCCATACTGCCGCAGCTGCAGGGATAAAATTTAAGATAGAAACGCTCTCTTTCCTTATTCCTCTGTTGATGACGGGTAATTTAAAAACTTCCGCTAAAAATCCACTTTTTACACAAAAAAAAAAAAATTAGATGTTCCTGAGATCTGCAAGTGAGTAGCTTTCCCAAACGAAACGCTTCTAAAGGACAACAATTTTGAAAGCCTTGTTTGTTATGTGCCTTTTCAGAATATTGGTCCAGAAAGTGCTCGTTTCCTGGATTTATCTACGATCTAAGTAGATCCTTTGACATTTGAAAGGAGTTGCGGTTCTTTTTTAATTTGGACACCCCACACCCAGACTTGAAAAAGAATCCTTACTCACCTTATTCATGAAATGATCTTTCCGGAACAGCTGCTTGAGTAGAAACCCAAACTGGCAACTAGGATCCGTACGATACGGATGACGTTCATCAAAAGGATCCAGATCCTTGCGCATGTAAATTTCAGTTTCTTTCTCGAAGATCTCCGCAAGCCTTCGAAAACAAAAGCGATTGTTTTTGTTGTCACACACTCTGAGCACGTGCACACACATCAATCACTTACCTTTTCAATGCTGGCACAGGGTCAAACCCAGCTTCTGTGTGCTCAGCCTCCCAAATGGTGAAAACTCCGGCCATATCCTTACTTTCATATGGCTCCACATCTTCGAATCCATAGAAAGGTTGATCAATATCCGGCGCAGCGGCATCCTGATCCATATTATTGTCCAGCTCCTCTACAGGCGGCTGCGGCGAAGACATTTCTCCCAAAGTGCGTACAATGTGGGTTCTCGGCGTGAAATTTGGTTATTCTGAACGAGCAAAATTAGAAAAAAAAAACTCGTGCACTCGTGTATTGCGAACTTTTGTGTAAATCCGAGGTTGTTTGCCCCGACTTGGATATCTTTTGATCGCGTTTCTTCTATTATTTTTAATAATTGCAAACGTTAAATAATACAAATAATCAACTTATCACAATGCTGCGGACTGCGACCTGCGAGTTCGTGAAATTGTCAAAATCGCGCTTCACAGAAATTTACAGGGGTGAAATGTGCACGTTCAGACACACATAAGCACATCATTTGGAACGAAATCTAGCGAATTTTTGATTTGCGAAATGTGTTCGTAGATACTGGAATTGTTTTTAGACCAATTGTGGAACGGTTTAGATCTTGGAACAAATATTAGCCCTTTGTTTTGTTGAATTGCCGCTATCGGCTATTGATTAGCGGAAGACGAAATTAAATTAAATTCCGAAGTAGGTATGTAATAGGTATCACAAACCTTTTTTGCACCTTTGTAACAGTTTGAGAATCAAAAAAGGAAACTGAAACTGTCCCTGTACGAAAGATCCGTCACAAGTACGTTTTCTATTGCGAATTTTACTGAGGAAATCGTATTCGCTCCTGGGTAAAGACATCGCCACTCTCTTTTGAGTGCCAAAATGACAGAAACAGAGTATTCGTGTCAAATTAATCCTATATTTGTCCGATGGAGCTACTTTGGGATTTATTTTTAATCGTCTCCCGCTAACCTTCTTTTGATTGTCGGTGGAGACATAGTATAAATCTGAAGTAATAGGTTGGAACTGTCAATCTGTACCTACGCTTATAAGAAAAGCCCATTTCGTTTACACAACAACTGTGCTAGCCGATCACAGATCATCCATCTGTCTTGTTTTACTTCGAAACCGATGACGAAACAACTCAGAAGCAGAAATATGTTCTTTTCTCATAATGGTGTAATTTTATTTATGTTCTGTGATTTGTAAGTCTTTTGCGCCCGTCAAGTCGAAGTACACAACTGACAACTCAGATATGCCTTCAGCCCAATGAATCCGTTGCATCCGTTACGTCGAAGTACACATCTGACAACTCATGGCGTATTCTTTTCAACACCGAATCGTACAACTAAAAAATTGTTCTTTTCTCGTACACCTGAACGGAATCGTGCTCATGCAAATGTTCTTTTGAACTCCGAATTCGTTCGGTGTCGACACCGAACTCGGAATTTCGCCACCGACGCATTTGACAGTGGAGGCTGGGTGTAACTTTGATTGTGTATGTGAAGTGGCATTTCAACTCAATTTTCAATCGTGATTTTTGACAATGCGTCGAAAGGATAAAAACTTACCAAATATCTCAAACTGAAAGATATCAAAATTAATTTTAAATAAAAAGTGCAAACAACCGGCGCAAATAAAATCGCGCTACGAAGAGAAATCAAAGCCAAATCAATTTGACACTTAACGTGATGACGGCACCGGAGCAGTATATGTCGTTCTTTACAAAATGAAACCGGGTGCGCACCACGCCGGAATTGTCGCGAGAACCGAGTATTATTTGACAGCTCGGTGTGGCAATTCAGTGTTCAAAAGAATACACCATCAGTAAAATACACACGTTCTTATGAGAAGCAACGTACGTCACGAAGTTCTTCTATGGGCCGCTTTCCATAAGAACGTGTATATTTAACTCAGTTGTCAGTTGTGTACCTTAACATGACGGATGCAAGGGATTCATTGGGCTGAAGGTCTTAAATACACACGTTGTTATGGGAAGTAATCAGCAAGCTTTTATAAAGCTTTAAATTTCCGTGTCGGAAAACGTGTGAGAAGATGAAGCAACAATTTACCTTACGCTATCCGCTAATATAAAACCGCCAAACCAGAATTGCATGAAACTGACGGATTGACGAATTAACTTACGTTTTCTAACCTATGTCAGAGTATGGGTAAATTCGTCAATTTCAGCTTATGTTCAAAGCTTTTGCATGGCCGAAGTTAAATTTCTACAAATTCAAATTAGCAAATCTAAAGTGCCGAATCGACTAAAATAAACCATTTAAAACACTTGAATTTTACACTTAATGCGGTTTTGTTTAAGAA
The DNA here is from genome assembly GCA_947623515.1 of Neoascia interrupta. Taxonomy (NCBI): domain Eukaryota; kingdom Metazoa; phylum Arthropoda; class Insecta; order Diptera; family Syrphidae; genus Neoascia; species Neoascia interrupta. The sequence goes on from OX392462.1 coordinate 179,614,758, forward strand.
ACATACAAGTTCAGATGTTTTTCCATGCACTATATGCGGTTGTTATATTGGAAAATAGTTTTTTTTTGTTGTATTTTTGAAAGGCCAGTGCAAGAGTTTTGGAAAACAATTGTTTTCTAATAGGTTGGGTATTGAGAAATACTTTTTACAGTTTTTGTTCGATTCGAAACCATGAATTGCTTTTTGTAAACCAAAAATCTATCGTAGAAATCGAGCAAGTTCCATTCTGCAGTATGAGAATTCCTTATTGCTTGCAAACAACTTATTTGTGATATATTTTGAGAGCGCGCTGATGATTCGCCCAGGAGCTTCAAGCCGAACATCCTTAGTGGAAATCATTGAATGAAATCATGAATGAAAGAATTGAAAGATTACTCCACTAGTTTGTTATGACATTTGTTCGAAAACTGTAAATCTGTTGTCATCGGATGGAACTGCCATTTTGTACGATCGGGTCGTGTAAAAAAGGCCCGTTTGTTTACACAAAAATCTGTGCTGCCCTATCACAGAACAGCAATTTGTTTTGCTTGGAATCCGAGGACGAGGTAAATTTGTGAATGAGCGATTTGAGAGTGATTGAAAATTGCTGTTAGTGACAACAGCTATACCATGTCTCCATCGGGCACTAATCTGTGACTAATATAAATCTTCATTAAATCCTCTACAACCTTCGCGATTTACCATTAAAATTTAAGCCCTCTGGGCAAGCGATTAAAAATTAATCTGCTCATATAACCCACTTTATGCACCTTTTTAACAGTTTGAGAATCTAAAAAGGAAAATGAAACTGTCCCTGTATATGACAGATCTATCACAAATACGTTTTCCCGGTGGGTTTTTTTTGCAACGGACGTCTTTTTTCGCACCTGGGAAATGATATCGCCAATCTCGTTCGAGAGTCAAAACGACAGAACATAGTACTAGTGCCATATTAATCCTATATTTTTCCGGTGGAGCCACTTTGGGATAAATTTTTAATCGTCTCCCGTTAATCCTCTCCTCTTTTTATTGCCGGCGGAGACATAGTATAAGCTTACTACAATTGCAGGCATTTAAGATAAGAGCCCTGCATTAAAAAAAAGCGAATTACTTCATTCTATACGCAAACTTTACGCTTTCGTTTTGCTTAATTTTCAACACAACGCGATAAAACAAAAAAGGATAGTGGGGTAGTTTAAGTAAAGCTTAGATTACCACCATCTAAGTCGGTTGAAGTATCCTGAGCTTCGAAGTGAAACGTGGCCCAACCGGAGACCATGCTGAACTTAACAGTATTCGCCACCGGTGTACTTGCGAGCTCGTTCAGTTCCTCAAAGAAGTATTGGTCCAGAAGTCGAAAACGTTGTCTGCTGCCACTTGGACACTGGCAGAGGTGGTGTTTCGCATCTTCTTTCGCTTCAATGGATCATGGCTGCGCCTGCAAATGTAGTTGGTGTTAGTGATTTTCAATTTTGCTGACAGTTTTGCCAACGGGTTGTGGCCTGTTATCACTTGTGTGGCGATGGCCAGTGATGGCCTTTTGAGTGCGATCAGCTTTTTTGATTTGTTGCCATCTATGGAGATGGCCATAGCGCCTTTGTATGGCCGCAGCTCTGCAAATTTTCCCACCTGTTTTGAGCTACAGCTATTAGTACGCAGACATTTTGCCTGTCTCAAAAGATAGCGAGTGGTTCCTTTTGTCCGCTGTAGTGATACATAGATATGAGCCATACTTCGCTAGCTTGTCAGCCTTTTGATTCCCCATAAAGTCTCTACATACAACAACCCAAACAATGCGAACATTTTTCTGACTGCTTAGAGTACTCAGTTCTGAGCGACAAAGTCCTACTAAATGAGATTTTACTCTTGGTGTTTTTTTACTCTGGCCTTTCGGGCGGCTATAAGTATTGCTAGAATTTCGGCTTGAAAGACACTGCACGAGTTCTGCAGTCTTCTGCTTGTTAGGATATCGAGTTTGTCAGAACATACACCCGCTCCAACACCCGCACTTGATTTGGAACCATCTCTATAGATCGCTACCTCGAAGTTGGTTAAAACTTTATTAAGCCTCCAGCCTTCTATGCTGGGAATAAGAATGGAATAGTCTTGATTGAAGTCAAGATAAGGTGTGATATGGCCTGTTGTTCCTTGTCTCTTGTGCCACTTTCCAAAAGGAAAACTGAAACTGTTAACGTATGTCAGACGTCAGACCTGTCAGAAATACCGATTTTATTGGAGTTTTTACAGCGAAATCGTTTTCTCGCTTCCGGGAAAATGCTGTCATCGTCAGTCTCTTTTGAGAGCCAAATGACAACAAAATTGTGCTTCATGATAAATTAAACTTGTGTTTGTGTTTGTCCTAGAGAAGACACTCTGGGATAAAATTTTTTACTCGTCTCCCGCTAATCTCAGTCTTATGACTGGCAGTAAATTTTTCGCGATGTTTCGTTTATTTATTTCCACTTCCTCAGGGGTTAACTCGTAAAGTAGATTATTTTTTAACAACTAGGCTTTTACACATTTATCCCAAAATGACGTATAAGTACTTATATTATACGTCATTTGATTATTTCATCAAATTGTCATAGCTCATTGTCATAGCTCATAACATAGTTCTTTCAAGGAATAGCGCGCATAGAACGTTGAGCAAAGTGATTTTACTTATGATGGCGATGGCGCGCCAGAGACATAAGCGCGAGAAGCATATTTCATCTTATAGGAAAACTTACAATCGACATTTGATATGTACCTACATATATACATAAGTTAATTAGTAGTCAAATCAATACGAAGCTGAGCATGAAAATGTATAGCTACTTTCAATTTTTCCTTTAGACAGCAAAGCCTTCAAAATATTCAAACAAATTAAATTCTTGTTTTTCTATGAGTTTCTTATTTGCATTACATATAGACTTACACAATTCGTAACACAAAAATATTTAAACAAAAAATTAAACGATTGCCCGCAACGCGCCGCTCACGGCTCACCTCAAGCTCATACTTAGCTTTACTGGAAGCTGATCTATAACTTTTAAGAATCGCAAACCATATCGCTTATTTTCAACTTCAGTTCAAGATCTTCATCGAAACTGATAGCCGGCTATCGTCAAGATACAGTGATCTATTTGACGAGAAAAGAGTAATCTCTCGGCTACCCACAAAATGCTGATAATCGGGAAAAGACCGTTCGGCTTTAGTTTATCAACTATTATCTTAGTTCTTTTTATCATCTTGAGGTATGATCACAGGTGACATTTTATTTGTATCTAAAATAGTTGCGGGTGTATAACATGCTGTTTTTGGCTATATTTAAACAGAGTGCGTCAAAATGTGTGAATTAAAAGTGAATGACTATGTCGAATGTTTACTTAATATTTGCTAATTAACGGATTAATGTGTGTTCGGCTTCAGATGTATAGTACAAAATTTCGATCAGGTCTTTAGTCAAGCATGGAATTTTTTCTTAGGCGTTGGGCCTCTGTAGTTTTAGAATTTGTTTTTGTTTACCAGCAAGGGTGTATATTTTTCGTATTATAATTTAACCATCCTACTTCTATATTAAAGAAACAAGTGTCAAATTTTTATTATGAAATATAACGACATTGAAAGAAAAAGGTTTCTTTCGAGCATCGATGAGCAAAGACATACGAAAGCCGGAAGCTCTAAAGTCATAAAACCACTAGTTAATGCGCACAAGAAAGGACTCTCTGATCGAACTTAAGGTTAACTCAATCATCATCATCATCATCAATTTTTCTTCCGCTTATCCTTAGAAGAGTGGTGGATAAGGGCGATCAAACAGTCCTTCCATCGGTGTCGATCCTCCACCACCAGCTCAAGAGACATAGGCGCGTTCCCCAGGCGGGTCTGGGAGATGTTCCTTACCCGATCCCACTACCTGTTTCTTGGTCTACCCAGGGCGACGACCGACGATGCGATCGCATATCGGCAAGCATGACCTGTCTGGGATGTCTGTCGTGCGGCATGCGAACAACGTCTCCAAATATTGGAAGAATTGATCGTTCAACTCGGAGAAATAGTTGCTTAACATTAATCTCTCCACGAATATTGACGTTTCTCGCTCTATCCCTTGCCGTAACTAAACAAATCTGGAGTTAACCCAGCGAGCAGTTTCTCAGTGCAGAGTTAACTCCGTCAGCAAAATTGTCAAAATCTTCGACTCTCGAAACTATTGCTTCTCCCAACTCTCACTTCACATAAAAAAACACAGGAAAAGTAGGTCGAGTTGTTCTTAGATGTCATTTTTTATAGAAACACTCAAATCGACTGCCATTCAACACAGAAAACTCACTAAAAGAAGTTCATACTGTTCCCCAGAGTTGATCCGGGGTTCACTCACCAGATTTGGCGAGTTAAGCCCAGGTTAACCCCGGATCTAGATTCACGGAATAACTAACTTCTGGAGTTAATCTCAGTTTAACTCCGAAACTAGGATGATCTCGCACGAAAACAAGCCCTAAGTACTGAGTTTAGCCCAGCTTAAGCCGAGATCTGTTAGTCCCGTAACGAAACGAATCTAGAGTTAACTTAATGAGCAGTTTTTCAGTGCAGAGTTAACTCCGTCAACAAAGTTGTCAAAGTCTTCGATTCTCGAAATTGTTGACTGCCAATTCTTACTTTACATAGAAAAACACATTTTTAATTTTTTTTTTTCATGAAAACGTAATTTTTCACAGAAACATGCAAATCAACTGCCGTTCCATACAGAAAAAACATTCAAAGAAGTTAATACTGTTCTCTAGAGTTGATCCGAGAGTAGCTCACCGAATTTGGCGAGTTAAGCTGAGATTAACCCCAAATTCAAGTTCACTTAAAAACTCATTTCTGGGGTAAATCTCAGTTTAACCCGGAAACTCGGATGATTACGCACTGAAAAACCGGCCCTTAGTGATTTACTTTCGTAAGTAAAATGATTTCTGTTGTAATCATACTAACCCACTGGTGAGAAAATTACAATTAATTAATTAAATTATAATTAAGCGTAGGCGAACAAGGCATAAGCGACCAAAGTAATCTTGACTTTAACCAATTCGAGTTGAGCTTGTTTCGTTTTTTAACCCAACTCTATTTAATGAACTCAATCAAGCTGGGGGTTTTTCCCAGGAACAATTTTTGAGCCTAGTAGATTAAATAGGCCAGTAATGGAAAAATAACTTAAAGACGATCACAATACAAGATATTTGCTTCTAATTACGTCGATGTAGTCAGCGTATGGGAGTAATTGTACGGTCTTCTTAAAGATTGGTCTTCTGGTGTTTGCACCGGGAGCTGGGCACAATTTTCTTAAGTATGATGCTTAAGACGACACATGACAGCGCCTCGCCTTGTCAAAAATCCCTTTTAGACATCAAATGCGTCAGTGATATTTTAACCGATCTTGACAAAACAGCGTGAGCTTTCCATCGTATTGACGAGTTTTGCGGGGATACCAAAAATATACATTGCGCCATAATAGCTCTTCTTCATAGATGCTGTCATACTTACTTACTTACTTAAGGTGGCGCTACAGTCCGGGGTGGATCTGGGCCTCAGCCAACAAGCTTCGCCAGCCAGCTCTGTCTCCAGCTAGCCGTCTGCAGTTTCGCACGCGAAGTTAGCTGTGATCCCTTCCACTTGCGTGCGCCACCTGAGTCTCGGTGTTCCTCAACCTCGCTCGAAGAATTTTCCGGTGGAAGCAGCCTAAGGCACTTAAGCTTAGACACCGCTTCTTGCATTTTATCCAGGTTGGTCGGGCGGTATCGTTTTTATGCTTCATCGGTGACTTCTGTGCCCGGGTTAAATGGTTTATTTAACTTAGTAGCGGGATTCGGCTTGTCTTCGTCGTTATACAGCTTGTAGAAATGAATTCCAAAACAGCCGAAAACATGTAGTTTCACTAGAAATGGATGTTTCCTTGATCGTCATTACAGGCCTCAGTTTGCGCTTTTTGCACTTGGCAGGTCTGTTGGTGGGTTCTTTGATTGTCACTCTACACTCACAACTTTTGATCCTCAGTCCTGTTGCAGCTTGCAGCATCTTCAACCATGCGCTTCTTGTGCTTTCTCTTTTTCGTTGGGAGAGCCGGTGTTCCTCTCTCCTCTGTCTCCTCCTCTGCTCATAGAGCTTGGAAGCAGCTGCAATGGTCAGCTTTATATACTTTCTATTTCGCTACATGTGCTTTCCGGTATTTGTCATCAGATCAAGGGTTTTGTTGTCGAGCATAGAACTTCGTAGAAGGTTTTGAGAGACTCGATTGGAGAAGGACCTGGCGATCTCTTGCCATTGCAGCTTCCGGTGTCAATTTTCCTTCCACTATTTCCATTTCTTGGTGTTGCGTTGGTTGGGATATCTGGTGATGTGCCTTGTTTAAATATAGCTAGTAATCAGAGTCAATGTTGGCCCCTCGGGAAGTTTGAACATCCACTGGATATAACACCGAAAGAGTGGCTTGCGTCGTTCTCAATAGCTTCGTTTAGATAAAAAAAATAGAGGGTTTGAGTTGAGTTGGAATTTCGACCTAAGTTTTTCAGCACAAGACGAAGAGGGTTGAGTTGAGTCGAGTAGTTGAAATAAGAGAAATGAAAAGTTTAAACTAAAACAATTAAGTTCCTTATTTTTGCATAAAACTGCAAAAATGCCAAATAAACAAGAAAAAGCATGAACATACAAGTACCAACAAATGGCAAATTGTGCATGTTTACAGCTAAATGCTCTGATTAAATTTTCAACCTAGGTTTATCAACAAAATTTCGACTCAACCGCGCAGAGCGAGTGAGACAAGGTCCTGTAGTTTTTCTTATTATATGTCTCCGCCGCCCATAAGACTAGATTAGTGGGAGACGATTAAAAATTAGTCCCGATGTGTCTCCACCGGGCAAACAAAAGTTAAATTGGACAGGAGCATCCATGTCTTGTCATTTATGGCTCTCAAACGACAGTGACGATGACATTGCCCAGAAGTGAGAAAACAAATTTCCTTGTGAAAATCCCAATAGAAAACGTATTTGTTACAGATCTGTCATACGTGGACAGACAGTTTCAGTTTCCTTCTTCGAGTCTCAATCTGTTATAAAGGTTTGCGGAAAGAGTTATAAATAGCATAAGAGTTTTGCGAATACGTTGAATGAGATATATACGAGGAGATTATTTACCTTTTACCTAGGTATTTATTAATACCTTGCCGAGAGGATTTTAATTTGTATAGTTAATATTTCGATTTGACGGGGATAAGTTAAAGATTTATGTCAATCACGAATTTGTGTCCGGTGGAAACATAGTATAAATCTAATCTAAATACATTTTTTTAATTTAAATTCAAGTATATCAAACGCCGAGTTTCCCGACCTGCCTAGCAATGAGGAACAACCGTGCCTAGATGGTATGCTAAGTGACGGCACGAGGGAGTTAGTACAAGACTGCGTCCTGGACCACAAAAGTATTAAGTTCAAATGTATGGGTACCGTAAACACAACCAACTTGGCTAAGTAAGTTATTTGGGGTCACGCTTATTTTTTCAAGTATAACAATATTTTTTTTTCTAATATTTTTAAGACACAAGGTGCTGAGGAATGTAATGGAACTTGATCTGTGCGGATGGCAAACACCAACATTTGACCCAACAAAAATAATGAAATACTTTCCAAAAACTGAGTTATTGAGCATTTCTTACGGCAATCTGACAGATATTGTTAGTAGTTTTCCGAACTCATTTCATTTGCAAGTAAGGTGCCTTATACCAAAATTTTACTTAAATCAACTAAAAACTTTTCCATATTTTTCTAGATTATAAACATTTCATTTACTGGGCTATTCACCATTAATGTCAATTTATTTAAATCTGTTCAAAACCTTAAAGTACTAGATTTAAGGTTCAACAAATTAAAGTATTTAGACGCACCGCTTATGCTACCAAATCGACTTGAGGAACTTTATTTGAGTGGTAAGTACCCAAGGTAGAGTGCTTTTCAATAAATTATCTTAATCTCTTCAAGTGCCGCAGGAAATTCCTGGAACTGCTCACGTAGTTTGAGATGGCTTTTGAACGCGGAAAATACAGATGCCATTGTTGATCGAAATGTGATGAATTGTTCGGATCCAAAGTACCAGGGGAGAAATTTAGTAACTGTAGCTTACTATAAGAGGGTAAGAAAAACTTTTACTTCTCATGGCCAGTTTTTCAATGTGAGATTATCCGAGTTGAACTGACTTTTACAATTATTTTGATCCGGAGTTAATTTCGGTTTTACCCACCAAATTAGTTGCTCTTGCCTGCTCCTACACCTTTTCTGTGTTTCTATGCTAAGTAACACTTGCACTGCGAACTGTTTCTAAGTTTACTCAAAATTTATTCGAAGTCGGCATCAAGTAATCCTAGTTTAACCCACTGATAAATCTGGATTGGAAACCCGTCACTTAGCTTTGTGATAGGGAAAATGTGTTTTTAAGTTTTAAAGTCAATCTTTCGAAAATATCTGTATCAAACACTCGGAAAAGGAAACTAAAACTGATCACGCTTAACAGATTGTGACAACACAAATGCGAAACCACACTGGAATTTTTATAATAAAATTAATTTCTTGCTTCTGGGAAACGTCATCGTCACTCTCTCATGAGAGACAATATGACAACAAAAGAGTGCGCGTGTATAATTAATGTTATATTTGTCCGGTGGAAACACCGGGAATTATTTTTAATCATCTATCGTCTCCGGCGATATTTGGGGCAATCATAAAAGTGCTGTGAAAGTATCACTGGCAATTGAGTCAACTATTCTTAAATGCTGGGTGCCGAGGTAATTAAGCCGCGTTGTCACAAGGAACAGAAACAGAATTTCATACATTAGCAACGCAAAAAGCATTCAGCGAATTTAGGTTTCAGTTGCTAATGTATGCGATTCTGTTTCTGTTCCTTGTGACAACGCGGCTTAATTACTTCGGCACCCAGCATTTAGGAACTAATAAGTAATAGTAATAATGAAAGTAATACTTTCAGCACTTTTATGATTCTGCAGCTTTACACAGCATGCCTGTGCACGATTAAGTTACCTCTGATCACCCTTTTTATTTTTTCCCACTTTAAGTTTACTCTCACTTAATTAAAAGAAAATACACTCTCCTGTAACGACAATGACAATCACTTTTTTCACGAGAAGCATTTAGGATCTTGGTGACCTTACGTGTAAAACACTGTGATATTCTTAAATACGCGTTATCATTAAATGCCTAAGAGGCAATTTTCATTTGTCAAAAATGCTAACATTTTCTACATGTTGACAGGTTTGTGTTTTCAGTATCATTCAGGATGTCAGTAAAAATGACAGAAAAATTGCCTCTGTGCATGCCTTGCCTAATAACCCCATGAGCAATCCTACCTTAAATCAAACTATTTTATCTATTTGTTTGTACTATAATGTTTTGGCCTGGGGCTCGTCGAATAAAACTCAATTTCACAATGAAACACTGTATTTATCAAACAAACTTATTTATATTCAAATCACACTGTTATTCAAATTTACTACTTAGAATTCAACACTTTATTTCAATTCAATCGCTTTTTACCTTATTATCGATTTTCACAAGTCAGCGTTTAAAATATAACTGCCCCGTACGAGCCTGTCACCCGTGAATTTATACAAAATTAAGCACCTTCTAGTACGTTCCATGCTTCCCCTTTGGTAATTTTCCATTGGTACTCTTCCGCTGAATTCCAAGGAGGGAAAATCGAAATTCGAACTTCGAATATGCCAGCTGATGTCAGATGACTGGAATGACTGTTGGCTATGTTCGTTCAATGAATCGAGCGGGTGTGTTCGTAGAGTGAATCGGTGCATTCAGCGACTCCGGCATGTTGTTTTATTTCTTGTCGCCACATAACAGTACGAAAACTGACGTTTGAGCTGCACAGAGTCGGCACTATCTAAACTTTTTTTTAAAATAGCTAACTATGAATCAAAACTCGTTTCAATCAAAAAAGTTTTTAAAAACACTTTTTTCAAATTTTAGCTTTGTTACAATGGTGCTAGCGCACTAATTTTTGGTATGCGATATGACTTTGTAATTGACTTTGAAGTAGCGGAAAAAGTTTGGCCTTTACCACGCCTACTTTTTAAGGAATTTTAACGTAAAATTACTGTTTTTCAATAAATATATATGCAATTTGATAAAAAAATTCCATAATAATTGTGATTGTGATGCACACTTGTGATTTTTGATGCTCAATGTACAACTGCGAGTTATAACGCTCGTAACACTTTGCCATTCACGGTGACGCTGCGGTCTCACGAAAATTCGCGAGATTTTTTAACCACAAGAAAGACGCGTGGTGACGCAGCGTCATCGCGCGTGTGTGCGCGTGCACTACTTAATATGTTCGCACGTACTCTATGACGCGAAAGCGGTGACACTGCGGGTCCGCCCGTCAAAATGACGCAAGTGTGTATCGGGCCTTATGCTAAGTTTCCACTTGTCGATTTGTAATTGACAAGCGACCTATTTTTAGGTTATATTGAGAAATTGGCAAGTAGAAATAGAGTGTCTTTGAATTGACATATGAATTGGCTTACGCCTTGCCGATTGTGTCTTTGATTGGCAAAGGGGAGAACTGTCAAAGTTTGTCAATAAATCGACAAGTGGAAACCTAGCATTACAATCGCTTAAAAAAACAGTTTATTAATAACTAACTAATACAAGCAAACAGAAATCGTAAGATTTAAAAAAGCCAACGAGAATGATCACAATAAAATTGTTTATAGGTTACAAAATTGGAATGCAGATCTCATGTTGAGCTGCAAAATTGCACCTGTACGTTGCACTACATCATGAAGGGCGAGGACGGCAAATCATTGACGCCAATCTATGCTGTAAATTGTTCCAATTTAAATTTGTTTAGATTTCCATCGTATCTCCCGCCGAACACAACAATATTCTATGCGAACAACAATCAGGTAAACTTGTTGAGTTAATATTTCCAAAACCTGTTTTCAAACATGAACAACAAATTCAAGATATCGGATATAAAACCGTTGCGAGATAACGAGCGATACAGGAATGTTATGGAGGTATACTTGGACTTTAATAAGATTCAAAGCATTGATGTGCTTGAAGCTGGATATTGGCTTAGGCACTTCCGAGTGCTGAGTCTTCGAGGGAATCAGTTGCGAAAGGTAAAACTGTGCACGAACGTTTTTAGCAAAAGATACGTATACATTTAAATTAATTCTATTCCTGTTGTAGCTTCCAGTCTATGCAATTGACAACGCGCTCGAGAACAATTTTAATGCTGTCAAGCTTCAGTTAAATCAGAATCCATGGGTTTGTGATTGCAAATTTACTATGCGTTTCCGGGAGATTCTTATGAAGTATCATACGATTATTCGCGATTCGTGGAATGTAACATGCAGTCTGAAAACTGATGACGATAAGATCGAACAGGCCCAAGTCCTTTCGATGGAACGCATTGATGTGTGCAAACTACCGACCGATGCCAGCATTTTTCCTTTGGATTTACTCAACGGTTTCCTGGCGGCATTGATTTTATTTGTTTTGGCAAAACTTGGTTATGATTACTATCACTATAAGAACTATGGTCATCTGCCGTGGATTGTTACAAAACTACCATAATGAGTTAAAAAAATAAGAAAATTTTAATTTGAATATTCTTGAATATATTTAAATTTGAACTCTCAGCTTCGACACCTCACGAACATGCTAAAATGCTTGCATAACTGCGAGCACTCCAAGTCTTATGAGCCTATCTTAAGCTCAAAGTTTTGAGAACGCAGAAAAATTCAACACGATGAATTTTCGCGTGCGCTTTGACGTTTCTGTGAACCTGCAATTGTTGGCTTTGGCGGTGGTTAATGTTTTTGTTGATTTGGTTGCATTTTGTATGGTTTTTAATCGTTTTTCGAATGGTATATTTTCAACGCGGTAGTAAAGCAATAGCAAGGTAACGGGTCAGAGCAAACGACAACGCAGCTTTGTGACATAACTTTAACAAAAAAAAAACGTATTTATTTTTTAAGGTTGAGACCAAGCACGGCTGAGAGGAAGCGTCACTGTTAGTAGCCGTAGCAGCAATTTCGAGGTAGAAGACTCCACTCACACAAGACAAAGCGTAAGCCCTTAAGCTGGATCTGGATTCAACAAAGAGCTTTGGCTCTGCCTCGACCTGACGTTTATAGTTCAGCCATACGATTTTAATGTTTTAAAGCTTCGTCTTCAACGTTTCGTTTGGCAATCCTAAAGAGAAAACATTATCATACGTAAACTCATTACAATTTAGTCTAGTTGCACAGGGACAGCAACGTAGTGAACGTTTGCTGTCCCTGACAGTTAAAAAAACAGCCGCGATGTATGCGTGTTGAGGATATTAATTCTAAATAGTGCTGCATTTATATGAAACAAAAATTAGCACTTAAAAGACTTAATGTACCTATACGCTATACCTATTTGCTAAGCAGTTTAAAGCCAAAGCTTCTGCTTTATGGTGTCGAGTGCTGAACGATAAGCAGAGAAGGAGAAATTATACTTGGCTCTTTCGAGAGTAAATTTTTGATCTTTGTTCCAGAAGTGCGGGTTCTAGGTGCTGTATCAAGATATGGATGTACTTCAAAAAGCCCACAAATAAAGACTTCATTTGCTCGGTCGCTTCAACGATGCATATGCACAACCACGCTCCAGCCAAGAGGCTCTGCGAGTCCAAGTTCCCAGGTTCGAGACGGCCAGATAGACTGAACCTCCGCTTTATGTATCAAGCCATTGCAGATGACAGAGCGCTTGGTCTGGGCAACTGGAGCAGCGCGTGCATAATCAGAGAGAATGAAAGGCTACTTTAAACATACAGAGATTCTCCATGGGTCTGGAGCCCGATAAAACAATAAAAAACAACAAAATCGTAACTTTGACGTCTTTTTCCGTCGGACTTACTTTTTTAGACGAGACTTGTACTCGCTGGACTTTCAACATTAGTAGAGAAAAGAAAGCAAACTGATCGCTGTAATAAGAACTTTTAAAGATCATTTAGAGTTTTTTCATTTCATTAGAGTATTCACACTGCGAATCATAATGGGAAGGAAAACCTTGACTTAGATTTAAAAAATTAAAGAAAAACCGTACGATTTTGATATGTGGACTGTGGGTGCCATGATGCACTGGTCAGGTCAGTATGTCGCACTATTGTGCAGCCAATAAGCTTCGCAGGCAAGCTTTGTCTCCAGCTAGCAGTCTCCAGATTTGCTGTGACTCGGTTTTCCCCTACTGCATCGTCCTCGTTGGGTGGATTCGAAGATTTTGAGGGCTTTTAGATATTTATCCTGCTCTATATGACCCAGCCATCGCAGCCGTTGTATTCTGACTTGGTCGGTGTCATTTTACAGCCCGTGCAGTTCGATGTTATCGATAACAATAACGGTCATAAAGTTAACCGAGTGGTTGGATCTGTCGGACAGCCAAGGCCAGTGTAATGAACAAGTACTGAGTGTGCACAATGGATGAAAGCTCACCGCTCGAAAACCAAGCATCACGCACAATTTTTCAGAAATCTATAAGACGCTTGTAGGTAGAAAAATAGTGGTGACGAAAATGAATCTAAACGTCATCAAAAACGAACACTGAAGACGCCGCTAAACCGTCACCAGGAAGCAACAGCTTGATCATAATAGGTCTCTTCGTTTACTTTTGTCCGCTGAAATAGGCAGCATGTCCAATTTGAAGAGTGGGGATGAAATCTTCCTCATGATGGATAGAGAAATCTTCCTTAGATAGAGAAAAACTATGAAAAAATAAAGGAACACTTTGAGCAACAAAATTTGTACACGTCTTAAACGTCAATAAATTCAAAACGAACATTACTCTTTAAAATTCATTATTAAAAGAGTAATACTCTTTAAAATTCATTATTAAAATTCATTATTGAAACTTGATTGATGGATTTTTATTCGGTACTACCAGGCCAGGAACTCCAATGAACCCAAGTATTACTGCAATGAGCCCAAAGAATTCTGGAGGAAGTGGGCAAGAGCTGGAGAGATCCTTTATAAACGGGAAGAATATCATTTTTCGGTCCTGCCAGGTCAGGAACTCCAATGAACTTAAGTATTACTGTAATGAGCCCAAAGAATTCTGGAGGAAGTGGGCAAGAGCTGGAAGGATCCTTTAAAAAGGGAAAGCATATCATTTTCCGGTACTAACAGGTTAGGAACAACAATGCACCCAAGGAATACTGCAATGAACCCAAGGAATACTCCAATGAGCCCATGGAATTCTGGGGTAAGTGGGCATTATAAAAGGGAAGCATATCATTTTTCGGTTCTACCCGGTCAGGAACTCCAATGAGCCAAAATATTTTGGAAGAAGTGGGTAGGAGCTGGAGGAATCTTTAATTCTTAGGGAAGTGGGCAGGAGTTGCAGTAATCCTTTAAAGGTGGAGCATTCCGTTTTTCGGTACTAACAAGTTAGAAACTCCAATGAACCCAAGGAAATAAAAACATTGCAGAATTTATTTTAAAAAAAAAATGTCTCTGCCCCTCGACGCGATTTGAACTCTGCACCAACGAAACGCGAGCCGAACACTCTCCCAGTGAGCTACTGAGTCACACGACTTGACTTGTTATTTGGCGACTGTACGTGACATACTTACGCACATAGCGCTTTATTATATAGGCGATAGTATTGTGCTAAAAATATCTTAACATTTTCTTTGGAGCAACGACGCAATGTATCCGGGTTAAGGTGATCTTTGATAATTGATGTCACATATTACGAAAAATTGTCTGCGTAGACTGTGATCATCACAATTTTCTTGTGACAGCAAACGATCAATCACCGTCAAAATCAGCTAGTCCTGAATTTTCGAACTTTCTAGTCAGTTGGTTTTTTTTGCCTACTCTGAGGCTGACTTTTTGCATGCAAAATTAAAAAAAAAAATACCCACACGCCTAAAAAAAGCAACAGTTCGGATCAATATTTTTGTGATCACATTACGCAGATAGATTATTTTGCTTGAACACATTGGCTGTCACACAATGCAAAAATCGCAGCTTTCCTTAGCCGATTCCACCGCAGTTTTTTATCGTTCCCTTTCTTCTTTTAAAATAGTTTTACAATGAAAAAGATAACTTAATTAGTAACTTAATTAACTCTCTCATTGTACTGCTCGTCCGAGTTTCGGAGTTAAACTGAGATAAGCCCCAAACGATACGAAGAACGCGCACGAACTACAAAAATCCCAAATCAATAGTTTTTATAATTTTTGTTGTCAAATCGGACTTTTGACAGGTCTCACATTTCTACCCGAAGAATTTTTTTTGTTGTTGGGCTTTTGTCAGGAAAAGAAAATGTTTTTTCTCTTCATCAACTCTCTGTTTTGTGCAAAATTGCCCAATTTGTGTGTTATTCAAAAGGAATTAGCTGAATTAAGTCAAAATTCATTGTTTTGGGAAGTAAACGAAAATACCTTATATCTCAGCAGGGAACAACCAAAGAGCAACTCTCGCCTAATAAAAAGTGCTATCCCGATTCCAATCATAATCCTGTTTATGACCTCGAAGCATCGAATCCAGCAACTAGTCGCAGATGATGGAATTCTTGTTCGTTTTAATAAGAAATTCTTCGCAAGATTCTATGAAAAAGCTGTGGATTGAAGGTTTTATGATGCATTCAGTCTTCATGAGCAGGTTTAAGGCTTAGATAAGGCAGCATGTCATTTTGGCATATTTAACGTAAGAAGAAAAATATTTGCTGCATTTTTCTTCTTACGTACTTCCAACTCATAGAGCCTAATATAAGCCTAAGCTTAGGCAGTATTGTTTCTTCTTAGGTACGTCAAATATGCCAAATTGGCATGCAGTCTAATCTAAGCTTAAGGTTAGATTTCTTAGGAAAAAAAATTAACTTGGCTTTTCTTAAAAAGGTAATTTAAGTTTAGTTTATTTAAGAACTGCTGATTAGCTCGCCAGTATATACTTTGTGACATATGTCAGTAAAAGCGACATGCAGAGTAATACTAATTGACAAACGAGACATTCTACTTGTGTCAAATATGCCAAAACGACTTGCAGTCTAGTCTGAGATTTAGTAGACCAAAGACACCAATATTCCAGCCCACTGAGACATCGAGTCTAACCTATACACGATGGCACTGTAGGGTCAAATAAAGAAGCGTAGGAACCTTTATGAGATGTATTGTAGTATAAGACACTTATCGTCACTTGGTATGAAAACAAACTTGTGCATAGGCACATCTTGCTTGAACACATGTCAACCGTGAGAGGTTAGAGCGAAACTGTTGCGCCAATCATTCAATACAACCTCGTGATGATGCGTTTCGAAAAGATTTGTACCTCTCCGTGAAGTTGCAGGCTAATGGGTTTGGCCCAATGAATTCGTTGCCTCTGTTACGTCGTCTTTATTAGCTATTAGAAGTTTAGGAAGTAGAAGGTTAGGGTGTTGGCCACAGCACTGAACACAGTTTTAAAAAAAAAATGTATGAAACTGTTTAATTACTTCATTTCATTGACGTTGCTGAGCTAACAGTTGCAAACTGATTTAAGTAAAACACCTTACTGTTTCCGTTTTCCTTCTTTAACTGCGTTAGATGTCACGCTTCTCGGGTTCGTCAAAGGTATTGTATGTTTTTGAAGCAATTAATTAATCAACCCTTTAATTTGTAGAACTTTTTTAAAAGCATTATTGTGTAATCATGCAAGCTTACAAAAACTTTTGCGTGCAACAAATAATTATTTTGAAATGTATTAATTTCAATTGTAGGGAAGAAAGTGTTGCAGAAGCCAATACCATGCTTAGGATAGGCATTTGCTCAAAGTATACTTAAACTGCTCTAAGGCCAGTTCTAAAAGCGTCCGCATCATGTTAGTTTTCAAAAGAGCATTGCATTTTCTTAAAGGCTATAGCACATTTGAAAGGTGAGCAAGGAATAAGTATTAAAAGCAATTTCGGAAACTAATGTCAAAAGTTACATGATTTTGACTTCGATTTGTACATGGGTATTTTATTTTCTTTCTAGAATATTCTGGGCCATAACCTATGGAATGTCATTCTGTGGATTGACTATTTTTTGCTATTATACTCTTGAGAGGTTTTACACGGACCCTGTAAGCATGGTCGTGGACAACGAATACAACCAATGGGATTCCATTTTTCCGGCAGTTAGCATATGTCTTCTCAAAGGCAAAGCAGCTCAATCAATTTTGAAGTTAATCAAAAAACCAAATATTACGTATGAAATGTCAGACACAACCTTTTCGAAGAACGTACTGTCATGTATGTTTGAAAATCCAATCAATCTGGACGAACAGCTTCTTAATTGTGACGAGTTACGATCTAAATACGGAGTTAATTATGAGGAATTAAGGGAACAGGTGACAATAGTCATCAATATTTGTTCCCTAATTAATATTTTATTTTCAATATAGACATTACCCAAAAATTGTAATAGAATAATGGAGTTCGTATCATATAATAATGAGAACTATAGATGCGATGAGATTTTTAAATTTCATAAAACAACAATTGGACCTTGTTTTATTGCAAACAGTATTGTTGACTAGTGAGTAAATTTATATATGTAAATTTTCTTTTGCTGAAGCTGTTATTATAATTAATATATTTTTTCAGTGATTATACATTTGAAAAGCTTAAATTGAAATACAACATAGCGACCAAGAGAAGAATACTAAGCATGCGCTTGAAAGCGTCTAAAGTTTGGCTATATTCGGTATGACATTACATTACAAGTACAACAGACATTATACAAGCAATATTACTTTTATTTTAATTAATACAAATTCTTATTTAAAAAAAAACACCAAATATTTTGAGCACCTCCATCTGGTTTAACAATAGATGCATTCAAGATAAAATTTAGGTTTTAGCTCAAACATAGAGCTGCCTGTGTTAAAAAGTCATATATGACAACAAGCAACGAAAAAAATCGGTGGCAAAACACAGATTTAAAAGATGCCTCAACCTGGTTTCGTGTCGGTTGCGCAAAGGCAATCAAACAGTTGGGTGACTAAAAATTTCATGTGTGCAATGTATGCGATTTCTTTGTTTCTTACCGCTGTCAAATTTCCTCGTGGGACGCCTCACTTATTTGCGACTAGCTTAATACCATGTTTCCACCGGGCACTAACCCGCGATTAATGTTAATCTTTATTAAAACCTCTCAAAATCACGTGTTAACCATACAAATTTAAATCCTCTCGACAAGCAATAAAAAATAAATCCCCCCATAAATCTAATTCACCTTTTTCACGAACCATTTTCAACCCTTTTTAAAAACCTTTTTAAAAATTTGAGAATAAGGACAATTCGAAAAAGGACACTGAAACTGTCCACGTGTGACATATCTGTCAGAACTACGATTTACATTGCGATGTTTACAACGGAAATCTTTCTTCACTCCTGGAAAATAACATCGCCATTCTCTTTTGAGAGCCAAAATGACAGAAAAAGTGCTCATGTCAAATTAATCTCATTTTGACATGAGGATATTTGCATTTTACACCCAGCTGCCAGGTTTCTTTTGGGCTGATCCTAACATAGACAACAGAAGCCGATCTGGAAACCGCTCGTCCCGAGACAAGCGCTCTTGGAGCTTTACTGTTTAAATTTCAGCCGCTCCTCTGGGATCGGACGCTGACCAGTTTGCCGCACACATACATATATGTATCAGACGCTACTGGGTTTTATTTAAACCTTCAGGTTCACCACTCAGTTATAATTTTACTGCCAAGGGTGCCTCCACCAGGAGTATATACTCCTGAGAGCATCACTTATAACATGCTGAGTAGTCTTCCAGTGAATTTAAGTCGGCTCTTTCGTCAGGCATACCTTACCTTAAGGATTTTCTGACCCCGACCCTGCGTGGCATCGTCTAAAATTCTTAAGCGAGCACTAAATGGGTTTGCGGCCATCTGGTGTGGGGCTGGGATAAGGGTAAACGTGAGCAAATCCGAAGTGATGGTTGTTTCCCGAATTCCGATGCTCTGCACCCTGCACATAAATGGAGTCCCATTGAGGTCTTTTTCACAAAAGATGGAAGGACTAACACTGAGTTTACCTGGATTGGCCAAGCTGGGGCAATAGTAAAGGAACTGTGCCAGCCGGTCATCAGGAAATCTGAGCTTGGAGTGGAAGCAAAGATCTCAGTTTTTAATTCAGTGTTTGCTCAAACTCTAATCTCTGGTCACGAAATTTGGGTAATGACCGAAAGAATTAGATCGCGGTTACAAGCTGCTGAAATGAAATTTCTGAGGTGCGTTGCTGGTGTTACTCTAAGGGATAGAGTGAGAAACGTCAGTACTCGTGGGAATCTTAATGTTGAGCAGCTACTTCTCTGATTGGAACGATCAATTCTTCGATGGTTTGGACACATTGTTCGCATGCCTCCCGGCAGACTTTCTAGACAGGTCATGTTAGTCTGCAACGCCCTTTGGTAGGCCAAGTAACAGGTGGTGGGTTCAGGTGAAAAACATTTCCGAGACCCGTCTGGAGATCGTGCCTGTGTGTATTGAGTTGGTGGCGGAGGAACGGGAATGATGTAAGAACCCTTAAGCCGCCCTCACCCTTTAAAGAATAAGCGGTCACAGAGAATGATTGATTGGTTTCGATCGCTAGACACTTCGATCTGCTTTCGTTCTTCAGCTGGAAGATTGCGTACGTTTTCTTCCTACGTCGTAATCTTTGTCCTCCGTTCTATTTGCTCGACACTCTTTATACAATGCCCTCGTCTTCGCTACAACTTCTTTGCCTATGCACTTCTCTTGAATATGTCCTTGCACTCTTGTTTTAGGAATGGCAGAAAATCTAAATTTGATTAAGTCACGTTTTTTAGATGCAACAACACTGGCCTGGGAAGAGTGAATGCAAAGCGGAAAGTCTCTTACTCCAGAGCTCTCTTTTCTATAGGCTCTGACTACTCCAGGGTGCTTAGGCATCAAAACATAAAGTTTCTTCTTATGGGCGGTTCGCGGCATATTTTCTTTGAAATTCGAATCCTTAACAACAAGAAAATTGTCTAAATTCACATTTAGATCTCTGCCATTGATGTCGGTGTGATCTTAGCTTTTCAACTGCGCTACAGTACATCTCGTCACGGCACATTGGCACTACTTGGTCGTAGTGGCAGGCAGCGTTGTTAGTGTTTTTTTTTTTTGCGCGTGGGGAGTGGAAATCTTTCAAAGTTGAAAGTGAGCCCATACTCAGGCATAAATCGCTCAACATATATGTCTGATGTTCTCTGGGATTAAGCTTTCATCGAGCCTGTTCACTAGCTAGTTATGCTCTTCGTGGTATCGCGGACAGAGAAAGATTACGTGTTCTGCGTTCTCAACTACTTCCATGCGAGTTGGACAGTAACGGTTGTGTTCATGCCCAAGTCAGTGAAGGTAGGCTCTAAAACATCCATGACCAGTGAGCATCTGCTCTAGACGAAAGTTCAGCTCTCTATGCCCTCTATTGATCCAAGAGTCTATATTAGCGATCAATCTCTACAAATCTACCTTTTTCGGAGCACTTCCATCTCTGTGTGTGACCTTGTAACTTAGCATTGTTAGCGGGTGGACTCCAATCAACGAAGGGGTTAAGATAAAATTACGTTCTCGACCTTTTATTCAACTCGTGGTTCGGTGATCTTTCTTCTATGAGAGGTCGTCTGGGTTGTCGCGGCACATTATCTAGCTGCTGTCTTCCTGGCCTTGAACTATAAGGACCTTGGGTCTTCTGACAATTTTGATGATAGCTGCCTCTTAATGTGTAGTCGAGTCTCGAGAACATTTGTCTTGCTCTTGCTGCGATATAAGTTGCACAGGAGACTCATTCACCCGCCTGATCTTAGATCATAAGCCGATATGCCAACTGTATGCGCAGTCAAACATTTAGCAGAGTCATAGAGAACGATAAGGGAGACGACTATTGAGTTTACACTTTTTTTAACCGGTTGTTGTCTGTTAGAAGCAGTTAAAACTACACTTTAAAGCCATGACGTTACAAAAGGGGCCTCTTAAAAATTAAAATAAAACTGATCCTGTCATGCAGATCTTTTTTTACCAAAAGCCAACACTCACGACTGACGTTTAAACTCAGCGCAAAGCTTCCTCAATTTCGAAAAAGATTTCGACTTTTTCCAAAATGACTCTTTCCTGTGACGCATTGTTAGCAGCTTTAACCTTTTTCTGTCTTAAGCCTCCATTGTGTTCATCATCAACCGTTTGGAATGAAGGCGTTAAACGTTTTAATGGACTCCCATCTTTGTTTCGCTATACACAGTTACACGTTCATAGTCCCGAAAATTTGCCATACTACAACGCTCTGTCCAAGCCAATATTCGGTATAGACACCAACATCAGCTATAATATCGCAGAAATAATAACTGACCCGGACGCTGCGGAAAAATCCATTAGTGAGAGGGGGTGTCGATTTCCTAATGAGGAACTGGACGGATCACCATTCCATTACAGGTTTTTGTTTTGTAATGCACCTAAGAGGGAAGCTTAAATTTATTCTTGCAGCTTTTCAACATGCATGAGCTTCATACGCATCAATGAAGAATTACAAGAGTGCAATTGCACATTTTCAACATCTCCGAAAATATGTAAGTTACGTCTGTGTCAAGGGATTTTTGAAACATTTATTTGTCATTTCAGATAGCAAACAATACTGTAACTCATCTGGTGTCAAATGCATTATTCATGGTGAGATAGCATAAAAAAAAATAGTTTTAAAGTTTTAAAAAAAAATATTTTATCGGTTCATGGTCCCACTCGGCCAAGAGTGGGATCCCTGAATCGTTGTCCTTATAGTCCTATGCCAAGGTCGTTTCATATTTTTTTTTTTAAATTGGCTTAACTCACATTCCACCGTGTAGATCCCCCAGGAGCGCCTTCTACGTCTACTTCCCTTGCAGCACTATAATTTTTGAACTAATACTTTTGATTTTGTCTCTGAAAGGTGATATAAACAGCAAGGCTCGACAGGCAGCACTCGAGAGGAAAATTTGTGTCCCATCATGTACGGAACAGATCATTCAAGAAACTTGGTAAGTCAAATTAGAAGTTAATACCTTTTTGACGTCTGTCAGTGCTTAAGCATGCTAAAGCTAATTAAAGCGCAATTCCCACGATGTGCTTTGGCTCTGTCCAACTATTAACATTTCACATGGTTCTAGCATTATTTACAAGTTTCGGTTTTTAACCTCAATTCAGTTTTTTATTTCGCCCGCAAGCAAACTGACAGGCGTTACTGATACCACCAAAATGGCTGACTGCAAATTTTATGTTATTCTTAAGCTTAGTTTAGACTTCATGCCATTTTGGCATATGATGCTGCCAATGATGAAACCTTACATCAGAAATGCTGTGATTTGCTTTAAATCTCGATTACATGCCTTACAATGCCTTAGTTGGCACTTTTATCTGTCAAAGATGAAGGCATTTTGGGCTGGTCTCGTTTTGGGCTGGTGGCTATATTAAGACATTCAGAAAAATGACAATCACACTGCAATGCCAGTAAAAATGACAGAAAAAATAGAAACAATCGTCGCGGACATTGCCAACTGACCGCCATTACTCCGATTTAGCCTGTAAGCTGAAATCATATTAATTTAACTTGTTTTTTCAGGCAAACTGACGGAGAGCCTGGCAATAACCCTTTGTCTACACATTTAGCAGTTGAAATTGCTAACCTACCATTCGTACGTTATAAACGAGCCGTTATACGTTCGAAATTAGACTTGTCAGGTAAATTTCATGCATACAAATTATTAAATAATTTGCAAAACAAATGTAGAGCGTAACAGTTAAAATTGCTCAATATTAAACTATATTTTTAATTCTTAATGATTAAATAAACTTCTTTTTAATTTTAAGTTTCTATAGCGGGCTTAGCTGGCCTTTTCTTTGGTGTATCTGTGCTAAACTTGGTGGAAGTTCTATACTATCTAGCAACTGTCAAAAAGTAGATTTCGTTCTCAGATAATTAGTTAAACATCGTATTTTTATATTTACTATACTTAATTGCTGAAACACAAGTAACAGAAAAAGTGTACCTACTGCAGACAGTGAAACGGCTTTGTAAGTAAAAGTTAAATTATAACAAGCAAAAATCGTGTAATTACTCTTAGAAATAATAAATAAATGATCAAACAGAGCTAGAAAGTTGTCTTAATTACATTACATCTCTAGGGGCGCATATAAAACTTAATACATTGTTTCCACCTGGCACTAATCCGCGCACTATAATTAATATATAGGTAGATCTTCATTACAGACTCTACAAATAAGAGTCAGAATGACAATTTCAATTGGGATGTTTACAACGGAAATCTTTTTTCGCTATTGGAAATTGACATCGCCACTTTCTTTTTAGAGCCAAAATGACAAGAAAAGAGTGCGCATGTCAAATTAATCCTATATTTGTTTGGTGGAACCACTTTGGAATTTATAAGCTATTGATCGTATCCCGCTAGTCGTATTATTGCCTGTGGAAATTGCCTGTATTATTGCGTGTGGAAACATGGTATTAGACTCCAGTCCAATGCGGACGATAGAAGAAGTGCGTGACTTCACTCTTCACAAGAATGTGTGTATTCAACGGAGTTGTCAGTTGTGCACTTTGAACTGATGAACGCAATGTTTTCATTCGGATAGAGCCTTACAAATTTCGCGAAAATATTGAATATCTTGAAAAAAAAACCGAGATTTCTCATAAATTTTCGAGGTTTTAAAAAGCCAAGCAAAATGGCATGGAGTCCCATCTAACCCTACGACAGTAAAATTACGTCAAAATTCGGCAATTGAATGCATTACGAAAAGCTTCACAACTATAGGCCACCGACAAATCTAGTCAAATTTGTTCCCCCAATTCTAAATTAGTATTTTCTAAATAGCATTGCAAGGTCAACATAGAAAAGACTATTGGGATAAGGGCAAGTACAAAAATACTTCAAATGCCCCTTGCTTGCCGATTGGCATCTCGTACGTCAAATTATATTAGACTGTTGCCTCTTATGGCCGGTTTTTCAGTGCTGAGTTAAGCCCAGCTTACACCAATATCTGTTAATACAGGAACAAAACGAATTCGGAGTTAACCCAGCGAGCTGTTTTTCTGTGCATAGTTAACTCCGTCAGTAAAGTTGTCAAAACTTCCGACTCTCAAAGTTATTGATTCCCCCAGCTCTCACATAGAAAAACACAATAAAAGGAAGATCGAGTCATTTGTCACAGAAACACGCAAAGCTACTGCCATTTCACACCGAAAAAACATTCAAAGAAGTTCATTTAGTTCACCAGAGTTGATCCCGGATTAAGTCACCAAAGTTGGCGAGTTAAGCCTTCACAGCCCAATTAATCCGTTGCATCTGTCACATTGAGGTGGTCAAAGGATAGACATGTGCACTCAAGAGGATACAAGCATCCACAGGTTTTCTAAACCCACCTCTGTCTATCAACTCCTTTTCTCACCTCCCCGTGGTGAACACCGGGTGCCTAGTACCTCAACTGGAGATTGGGTTCCAACCCCTTTGGAAGGTTGTTGGGGGTAGCAGACGAGAGAGGGGGGGAGGAGTGTTCCCACTAAGGCACTTCTCCTTGCATCCGGACGGCAGCGGAGGAATTCCCCAGATGGAATCAACGGTGGCGTCCATAGTTCCAGTCAGGCCGAACTACTTAGTGAACACCTTATATGGGCTACTACGACGTATTCGGAGCTCAGGCCTATAAGGAGCGGGCTATCCGGCTCTCCGTCCTTAGAGCTAAGCAAAGGATCTGGTCCTCCAGGTTGGGGGTCGTGCCGTCGGGGTGACTTCCCGGCCACGTAAAGAAACACCAGTCACGAAGCAGAAACAAGCCTCGGATTCGGACGGATTTACTGTTGACGACCAATGCAAACGAGAAAAGGACAACGAGCTACGGATCTGCACGTGGAATGTTAGGTCCCTTAACAGACCACGTGCGGAGTCTGTTAAGGGACCTAACATTCCCTAGGAGCAACTAGCGGAGGCCCTTAACGACTGCAAAGCAGACATTACTGCCATCCAAGAAATGCGGTGGGACGGGCCGGGCAAAAGAAGGATGAAAAACTGCGACATCTACTACGGCGACTGCTCTCGGCATCAAAGACAGCGCCTATTTGGATGTGGTTTCGTTGTTGGAGGCAGACTTAGGCAAAAAGTCTTGAGCTTCAACCCTGTAAGCGAGCGCCTCGCGACGATCCGCATCAAGGCTAAATTCGCCAACATTAGCCTGATATGCGCACATGCCCCCACAGAGGAGAAAGATGACGAGACCAAAGATATGTTCTACGAGCTCCTGGACAAAACTTATGAGCAGTGCCCTAGCTACGACATTAAGATTGTCCTAGGCGATTTTAATGCCAAGCTAGGAAGGGAGGGCATCTTTGGTCGTACTGTCGGAAAGCATAGCCTGCACGACACGACCTCCGATAACGGATTCAGGCTGATCGACTTTGCTGCGGGGCGACACGTTGTGGTAGCTAGTACACAGTTCCCGCATCTCAATATCCACAAAGGGACATGGAGATCTCCCGATCAATCAACCGTCAACCAGATTGACCATATTGCGATCGACGCAAGGCACTCCTCCAGTATCATGGATGTCCGAACTTTCCGAGGGGCCAACATTGACTCGGATCACTACCTTGTTGTAGCCAAGGTACGGCTGCGGATATCCCGACCAGCGCCAAGTAATGGAAATACTGTGAGGAAGTTTGACGTCGGCCGATGCTCGCAAGAGATCGCCAGGTCCTTCTCCAACCGAGTCTCTCAAAACCTTCTACGAAGTCCTATGCAACCAGCATCAAGTATTGATAGCCAGTGGCAACACTGCCAAAATGCCATCAGAGACGCCGCCTCTGAACTGCTGGGTTTCACACGGCGACCACAACGAAACCCCTGGTTTAACGATGAATGCCGGCAAGCACATGCAGCTAAACAGGAAGCATACAAAGCGGCGCTGCACAGAAGGACTAGAGCTGCTCGCGAGCTCTACGAGCAGAGGAGGAGAGAGGAGCACCGGCTTCTCCGAAGGAAAAAGAGAGAGCACGAGAAGCGCGCGGTTGAAGAGATAGAGAGATGTTACAACAGGAATGAGGTTAGAAAGTTTTACCAAAGGATCAAAAGGTCCTGCCAAGGGTATAAACTTCGAACTGAAGCCTGTAAGGACCATCAAGGGAACATCGTTGTAGAATCGCAGTCGGTGCTGAGGATTTGGAAAGATCACTTCTGCAGACTGTATAACGGCGAGGACGAACCAAATACCGCTGTCAGGCAGAACGAACCATTCAACCCGGGCGAAGACGTTACCGACGAAGCATACGAACGATACCGCCCACCCGACCTGGAGGAGGTGAAAGTAGCTGTGTCTAAGCTCAAGTGCAACAAAGCAGCCGGAGCAGACGATGAGCTGGTTAGGAGCATGCACCAGCTCATCTGCAAGATATGGTCGGAAGAAAGCATGCCCGACGAATGGAACCTCAGCATTGTTTGCCCGATCCTGAAGAAAGGAGACCCTCTGAGTTGTGCCAACTACAGAGGCATAAGTCTTCTTAACATCGCATACAAGATCTTTTCTGCTGTACTGTGTGAACGCCTGAAGCCGTTTGTCAACAATCTGATAGGCACATATCAGTGTGGCTTTAGGCCAGGAAAGTCCACCATCGATCAAATATTCACACTGCGGCAGATCTTGGAGAAAACCCAGGAATTCCAAATCGATACACACCACCTCTTCATCGATTTCAAGGCCGCGTATGACAGCATCTATAGAGACGAGCTATATAGCGCAATGTCTAGTTTTGGCATCCCTGCCAAACTCGTCAGTCTGTGCAGGATGACGATGGAAAACTCACGCTGTTCCGTCAAGGTCGGCAAAGACCTCACCGACCCCTTTGATGTCAAAAAAGGATTTAGACAAGGCGACGCGCTGTCATGCGACTTCTTTAACATCATACTTGAGAGAATTGTGCAGAACTCTCGCGCCAACACCAGAGGTACAATCTTTCAAAAGTCCGTTCAACTACTTGCATACGCAGACGACATTGACATAATCGGTAGAACAAAGCGTGATGTCAGTGAAGCCTTCGTGAGTATTGGGACGGAAGCGGCGAATATGGGTTTAGCAGTCAATGAGGGCAAAACCAAGTATATGCTGTCATCAAGAAAAGACACCCAACACCGACGTCTTGGACAAAACATCACCATCGACAGCTATAACTTTGAGGTAGTTAGGGACTTTGTCTACCTTGGTTCCGCTATCAATTCAGACAATGACACCAGCGCTGAAATCAAACGAAGGATAACTCTTGCCAATCGCTGTTCCTTTGGGCTAAGAAGGCAATTGAGTAGCAAAGCCCTCTCTCGAGCAACTAAAGTGTCCATGTATAAGACCCTCATCATCCCAGTCCTGCTTTACGGTGCAGAAGCATGGACTCTGTCAAAGGCGGATGAAAACACTTTAGGCTGCTTCGAGAGGAAAATTCTTCGGACGATTTACGGTCCCGTCTGCATAGACGGAGAGTGGAGGAGGAGATATAACATCGAACTGTACGGGCTGTACAGCGATACCGACCTAGCCAAAAGAGTCAAAACACAACGTCTACGATGGCTGGGTCATTTAGAGCGGATGGACACCAACGCCCCGGCCCGGAAAATCTTCGAATCCACACCGCAGGGACGACGCGGTAGAGGAGCACCGAGACTCAGGTGGCGCACGCAAGTGGAAGGGGACCTCAGCCAACTTCGCGTGCGAAACTGGAGACGGCTAGCTAGAGACAGAGCTGGCTGGCGAAGCTTGTTGGCCGAGGCCCAGGTCCACCCCGGACTGTAGCGCCACCTTAAGTAAGTAAGTAAGTATCTGTCACATTGAAATATACAACTGACAACTAAGTTAAATACACAC
Organism: Neoascia interrupta; assembly: GCA_947623515.1. Classification (NCBI taxonomy): domain Eukaryota; kingdom Metazoa; phylum Arthropoda; class Insecta; order Diptera; family Syrphidae; genus Neoascia; species Neoascia interrupta. The sequence continues at coordinate 179,642,668 of OX392462.1, forward strand.
GTTCTTATGGAATGTGGCCCATAGACCTTTTAATGGTTTGACAACTGTAGCTGTCATTTACCGAGAGATGCCAAACAAATCTGTAAATCGTATGAAAAAAGTGCGGTTAATATATTAATTTTTTTATAATTCCTAAACAAGTCAACGGATTTTTGCAAATTAACGGAGAAGTTGTAGATTTGTTTCATATCTTGAAACGTGCGTAAGTTTTTTTGTAAATTTTCCGCCTGAAAGTGTCGAAATATCGAAGTTTTTGGCCAAGGTGCTTCCTCAAATTTTTTTTCTATGGAAAAAAATATCTGTCAAACTCGCCGCGTGACTAATTATTGATTTTTTTGAGTTTTAATTAATAAATATCGCACTTAACCATAGTTAGCGTAGTGGCAGTAAGACCTATACATGCGAATGAATCTAATAAAGCCGAAGCTGATAGGGAGGCACATCCTGTTGCGGTCATTTTTTGGGGCTTCTTTGCTTCTTTTCTCAGGATCCAACCAAAACAACACAACCCAGCAATAAGCTATCACTTCACTGCACTTTTCGGGTATTTCCTGCGTAAAAAAGCCATTGGGCCATATTCATAGATGCTTGATAAGCTTTTGCTATGTTGTTGCTAAGCTAAACTGGAGTTTAAGCTATTTATAGACGTTTATTACCCGTTGCTGAAATTAAAAACTCGAGTCTAACGTTAGTCACGGCAAGAGTTATGTATGCCGTGTATGTTAAAGCTGTGTTTTGCGCTGCCAAATACCAAGCAAATAATGAATATTAACAAATATTCATCATTCTCGATACAGGACTGTTTCAGAAATGTTTGTAACATTAGCACAAGGAAGCATTAAGAAATCGCAAGATCGATACACCAAAAATTTTGTTTGTTTTTAAGTCACTTAGCCTTTTGTAGATATTTAACTGAAGAAATTTGATTAAAATGTCACTTTCTGTCATAATTCTTTCAGAGAATCACTTATTTAAGAGTATTTCTAATTCACAGAGCCTCCTAAGCTGTGCTTAGACTCGGGTCTAAATGAACACAGTAAGAAAATTGTCTAAGAATATGAGCTGTGTCTAAGCTGTAGGTATGATAACTTTAGACCTAGGTTTATTAAGACTCAGGTTTAAGGAACGAATATGAATAGGGGCCAATACTTTTTTGATCCAGGATACGGAGAATAAATTGTTCTTCAATTTCTCCGTTGGTTATTTACATATCCTTGCCTGGTCTAATTATTATTTTTATTTGAAAATATTTTTAGCTCTTTTTTCATACGAAATTATGTTTTGCTTGGCATCCCGCGATTGTAAACAATTGTAAGACGTCAGATTTTGACAGCCGTGGTAAAAAGTCTATAGAAGAAGTGCATGACTACGTCGCTTCCCATGAGAACATGTGTATTTTACTGAGTTGTCAGTTGTGTACTTCGACGTGACGGACCCAACGGATTCATTGGGCTGAAGGCATAAAGCCGATCAATGTTAACTGAAAAACTCATTTCTGAGGTCAATATCAGTTCAACACTGAAACTCTGACGATCTCACACTGAAAAAGTGGCCCTAAGGGAATTGTAACACGGCAAGTAGTAACTTAGGGTCTGATCATAGCTATCATTGGCTTGCATCATTGAAAAATTTGTTTTCAGGTTTTAAGACGATTGAGCAAACAATGAGTTACATATTTTTTCCCCTAACAAAAATATTTATAAATTTTCTTTACATTCACTTTTACTGACAGAAATCGATTCCAATGATCAGTGAAGTACTTAAAATTTGATTTTGTGCTTATATTTGAAATTGTGATTTTAAGCGGATAACCGTAATCAAAAATACACGCCCCTTGAACAGTGTTGCAAATCGGAAAACGTTCCACGATTTGAACAGAGCCATTTCCACAATGATGCAATTTCCAGTTTCCAGGCAAATCGGGGGTGTGTGTTATCTTATTTCTGTCGACGAAGTTGTTTTGTTTTGCAATTGTGGCGATAGATTGAGTTACCGGTTGGTGTGTTGGCTAAAGTGGTTTTAAGTGCAAGATACTCCAAAATCTAATTCATAAGCTTAAAGTGTTGCTAAAAAAATGGCGAAGTAAGTACCTAAAATTATGATTTTATTAAAAAAGCAGCTGCCCACCAGTATTAACTGGAAGACATGACTTTTCTAAGCAATCTTTTGGGGTAAACATATCTGCATAAATAGTGCATTTGAAAAGTCAATAAATGGGCGCGTTCAGTTTTTAGGTATAAAGGTAGTTACTTGATGTGGTGACTATTACACAGTGAACATTTTACTTGCAAATAAAGTGGTAATTGTTTGAAACGCTCACGTGTAAGTTTTAAAATCTAGGTTTCCTATAATGTGTTTCGTTTCGTAGTTTTCCCAGCGAAAATTTCAAGAAATAACATTAATACACAAGTAGAAATCAGTAACCGATGCTGCGGTGCTGCAATTATATTTTGCACTTGAGACTACACCGGTGCAAGCAAAAATTTCCTGATAGCTTTGAAATAAAATATCAGTTAAAAGGTAAGGAACAAATCCGACAGTAGTGCCAACTGTATTTGATCGGTAAATTTATCTTAATTTTTTGTTTAGTAAATGTTCCGATTTCGCAAAGTACCTAATATGGTAAGGTTAACGGATTTGTGACTAATTTACCGATAAAAACTACCAGAATCAAGTTTGATACTGGCAAAAGTTTGTATTTTTTTTTCATAAAGAAAAGGGAAACACGTAGAAATGCAAAAACATATTTTAATTAGAGTTGTATTATATAACTGTATAAACAAAAACAAAATATATTTTTGTGTAGGAGTACCATACTTTTTAACTACGCTGATCTTGCTGTCGAATAATGCTGGAAAACATGCAAATCAAATTGAATAAAAGATATTTTTGTACCCTTTTCTTAAAAAAAAGGTTACCAACTTTGTAAGACGTAAATTATTGTCACAAAATATTACAAAAGCGACGGCCGGCGTAATGGCACGTCGGATATTTGATTTCACCTTTATAGTCTCAAATTTTTACTTGCGTATCTTTTATTCACAATACCTACAATTTAACCACAGAATTTTTTTGACATTTGGCTCATAAGTTGACAAAGTCGATTTGATTTCTCAAATTTTGGTCGAAATAAACATAAGAGACACAAGATAAAAGAAAATGTAAACAAAAAAATAACAAATAATAAACACAACAAAAATTCTGCTCTCTCAACATTCTCCGCCGCGTTGACCCATTATTTAACTTAAACTGCCTGTGGATCTGTCAAGTGTTCTGTTGCTGACTGATTGCTTGCTAAAGCCTTCAGCCCAATGAATCCGTTGCGTCCGTCACGCTGATGTACACAACATAGCTCTTTCACTCGACAATCCCTTCTCCTTTAAAGGATGACTTCACTTGGGTCTTGACTGCCAGCTCGTCAAAATTAAGAAAAAAGTGCGCAAATCTTTTGATCCAATCCAATCAAAGTTCCGTTTACCAATACTGCCTGGAATACTGCCTTTATTATCCCCATCGACTACTGAGCCAAACTTAACAACATGACAGCCAAATCGATTTCACATCGGAGTGAGAGGTGCAATACTGCGCCTACGCAAGTAACAACGCAAGACCTACGAGAGCTTAAACGGCAACGTTGCTTGGACCACCAACTCCAACGATCACTGGACATCACGAAAGCTTAAGCTAGGCAAAAGTGCTCGAAGGCGAGTCCAAATAAGTCCAAAAGCTGTGGCTTGAGCTCAAGGTAAAAAAAGCGTTATGAAGCACACATCGAACAAATGTAACGATTCGTCACATAATTAATTGATCCATCGGTCGCCGTCCGTAGCCTGCCGTTCGATAAGTGAAATTTAGCAGCGCTAATAGAGTTTCTTCGTTGTCTCTTTTTACTAGCGCACCATCTCTTTTTTTTTACCAAAAGCCATTTTTGGGGGATGCAAAACGTCAAAGTTAATCATGAATGAAAGAATATAAAGATCACCTTATACGCATGTTGTGACATTTGTTGGGCAGACCTAACTGCAAATCTGACGTCATGAGAGTTTACTGTCGATTTGTACGCGTGCAAAAAAAAGTCGGCTTGTTTACACAACAATATGGACTGGCCAATCACAGCTCATGAATCTGTTTTTCTTAAACTCCGATGACGAGGCTGCGTTTTGTATGAACTTCTTTTCCTCGAAATGGTGTAATGTTAAGTTCTGTGATTTGTGAAAGCCAATGCTGTTTATATGTAAATGGAAGTATGGAGTATGGAAAAATCCTTTTTTTAGATCGTTCTTTCATTTGCCCTAATCGAACAAATTTAATAAACAAGTAAATGTTGTAAAGAAACCATTGAATTTGCCGTTTAACTTCCTTACAAACTGCCTGACGTTTCAAAAATTAAAAACGAAAATTCTCCTATCTTTTGACACTGACACTGTCGGAATAAACTCTATTGCGTTGAGCATTTGTATGGGGAAATTGTATGGAATCCCAACCCCATTTTAATTTTTCTTGCCTTCACACACCTTTGAGAATACTCGCCTTCTTTCTCGCAGAAAGTCTTCTTATAAGGCTCATACCGTGGGCAAAAACCGAGAGGCGTTTGTGGCGAAAACTGTTATTTGCCGACCAGGGCAAATTTGTGTTTTTTTTTATATTTTTCGCAAATTTAGAGCCAACCGACGGAAGGACAATTGTTATGACTAAATCTTCTTCCAGTACCTTAGTTATTCCGGGCGAGTGGTCGAATTTCAGGATTTCAAACCGAGTCCGCTTTCCTGCTCATAAGACTGAGTTCATTTAAAATTTTGGTGGGAACTATACTAAGTACCTTTCTGGTTTTCGAATCGAGTTCAGGTTCCCGGTCGTAAGCCAGACTTCATTTGTATTTTTTGGCGAACCGAGCTCACCTTCCAAGTGTTGTGACCGTGTCCATTTATATTTTTACTTGTATTTATATATTTTTATTTTTTCTTGTGTCGAGTATATTTATACTTTCTGACTTTTGAGTCGAGTCTACCTTTCTGGTTTTGTGACAAAGTACCTTTATATTTTCTGGCAACTGTGTCAGGAATCCGCTGGTGATAAGTTGGATAGGAGCATACACCAGCTCATTTGCAAGATTTTGTTCGAGAAAAGAATGCCCGACGAATGGAAGCTCAGCATTGTTTTCCCGATCATCAAGCAAGGAGACCCTCTAAACTGAGGCATCACCCTTCTTAACATCGCATTCAAGATCTTTTCTGCGCTGGACTAGTTCTTAACTGAGTTATGTCGGGCGAGCCGAAAAAACCAGCAGAAGAGGTCTTTTTTATTTGCCAAGAAGAATCGCCACTGAACGGAGAATCCCGTGAACATTCGGAATAATTGAGAAAGAATGGGATAGAAGATCTGTAAGAAGAATGGGATGCAATACATCAAGTCAGCAAATCCATGGAAAATGGCCAGGCTGAAAGATGCGAAAGTCATAGTTAAATACAGGCACTCGTCGGAGAAAGGAGGAAATTGGGCAAGTCATCTGAGAGGAGCTGCACAGCGAAGACAAGTCTTCATGAACCTATCTATATTCGTTTATACCTGCAGGAGTGTTATACTTGAACAGATGCGGAGATATCATCATCATTTTTCAACAGCCTTTAAAAGGGTCGCGGAGCGAAGCCTTCAGCACAATGAATCCGTTGCGTACGTCACTTTGAAGTACACAAGTGACAATTAGTTAAATATTCTTGTACCAAATGGAAGCTGCTCATAGGACGAAGTGCGTGACGTACGTCGCTTCCCATAAGAACTGAGTTGTCAGTTGTGTACTTCAACGTGACGGACGCAACGGATTCGTTGGGCTGAAGGCTCGAGGGTGGCTTTATGGTCTTCCATCATTCTCGATTCTCTGCCACCAACTCAAGAGACTTAGGCGCAATCCCCAGGCGGGACTTGGAGAGGTTCTTTGCCTGATCCCACCACCTGTTCCTTGGCCTATAAGGGAAGCGGCGAGCTTGCTTCTCGGCTTGCATGACCTGTCTAGGAAGTCTGTCAGGATGAATGCGAACAACGTGTCCAAACTATCAAAGAATCGATCGAAGATGCGGAGTGACGTTCGAAATAAATGGGACGACGACGGGACGAGAGAAAGCCTTGCCAAACATTGAGCGGGTGTAGAATGATCAAAAGATTCCAAGCACAGGCAGCCAATGAAATCTTGGTCCGGGGATCTGGTGTTGATTAAGAGCGAGCTTGGTTCCACGGGTAAGTCACGGAAGCTGAAACCGCGGTGTCGCGGCGCCTATATCGTCACGGTTACGTGGTGGATTATATCCCAACATGCAGCGAACTTAGTGGAAAATTAACACCGCCCTAGCGTCCGGCTGAATGAGGTTCTGGTGGAAACTCCTGGAAGAAGTTCTTTCAAATGACAGGAGTGACTCTGGCAGTTCAGGTCGTGTGGACTTGATTGATGAAGAAAGCTTAAGCTGCTACGAGTCGTTGCACCTAACTGTATAAAAGCCAACAACCAACTGACAAACGGACGAGGATGCATGTAATAAAAGGTAGTAAAATTTATAGAATCGTGTTATCATTTTGCTTTGTAGAGTTCCCTTTTCTATCAATTCATAAGGTTTTGGCTGGTTCTGGCATAATTAACATATTTCTGCGCCAGTTTATTTGTTCTACAATATTTGCTACTATGTCTTGTCTCAGATCCACCTGAAGCAAACAGTTCCAAACCGAAACCATAACCTAACCCTTAAAAAAAACCTTAAAACGAATCTTTTATTTTCAGGGAAACTATGATTGTGTTTGTCTATGACACAGAATACTGCAAAGATGAAAGCTATGATCCCATAAATGCAGTTTTGTACTTTCACCCTAGTTGGGTGTCTGATGTACAAAAAGTCGCCCTCTGCGGACAGCTTATGGGAACGTCACAGTTCCTCAAACATTGTTTTTTCAGACCCAAAATTATTGCTCTACAAAATGGTAAATTTGTATTCAAGGAGTTTGGCCGTTTTCTAGTGGTGAGCAAACAAGTAGATAATCTATTACAAAATAGCAAAAAAATATGTTTTTTTCGCACAGGCCATTGGTACTGATCGAAATATATCAGATTCTTTACTCGAGCACCGTGCTGGCTTACTCGCCTCTTTGGTTGAGTTCTTTCATCGCGATCTACAAACTATCTACGATCAGTTTCCAACGAATAAGTACCACAGAAATGTGTCGGAAAAATTGTATCATATATTTGGAACGTACCTTCCAATTCTGCAGTATAACGGTAATATATTTCAAAACGTCCCAAAATTACGAATACCGAAGGTAGGAGGACAATAATTGGTTCTTGTGTCAGATAAAAGAATATATATTTACAGATCGCCGGTAACATATTTCTCGATGCAATGCAAACCTTGCAAAGCTGTCAGCAGACAAAAGGCGTTCTTGGTGGTGCCATTTTATATCATAACAAGTAAGTGACTTTTATCGCAGTTCTTTACTAGACTAGAATATAAAAACGGTGAGTTTGACAGAAGCGGGTAAGGCCATTGTGGCGTTATTTTCGTTGTGACAGTCGGTCCATGTGACTCTTTGTAGGCAGTTAAGAAACATTTAATCTTTCACAGGATTGTGGCCTCCCAATTATCTGACACTGTGACGAAAAACATTGTTTTTACTGATCCCCATCGCATAAAATCCACCGCAGAAATAATATCAGTAAACTTTCATGTTCCCGTCGGTGTGCAAATGATCGTTGTCTACATTCCGGCCAATCAGTATCAAAAACTTTCATCCGATGCGTATCGTTCTCAAAATCTGCAAACGCAAAATCTTTCCAATACAGCACTTCCAGCTCATTTCCAAAAGCGCAAGATGAAAAGAGACAGAAGCATAATTTTTACAAACATTCCCGAAGAAAACAACTGTGATCAGCCCGAGATTGACCAAACTGTTAAGCCAAAACGAAATATGCCCCGTCCCACTAACCTACAGTTAAAAGAAATCATTCCGAAATATTTACCAGAACCTACGTTTGCTCCCAAGACTCTAGAGGAGTCCGGTATCTACTCAGAATTCATCGGACGCACCAGCGTTTGTTCAACACCAATGACAGAAAACAAGATTTTCCACGGCAATGGAATTATGTCAATATGCGCGAATCCGACTGAGGATCTTACTGCCGTTACGATCAAGGCGAACAAGCGTCGAAACTCGCTCAAAATAGATTTCGACAAAATGTTTACCAGTTTAATGAGTCCTAACAGTAAAATGGAACGCAGAAACTCGTTCACCGATCTTCAGGACTCGGTGAAAAAGATTTCTCGGAAGTTCTCGCTGAATAAGAATATAGGCTCTTGCAAAGAAGATGTAATTTTCAACGATGACTCGATATGCTCTGAAAAGGTAAGAAATCTCGACGATGAAATTCCTGGACATGCAAAAATTTCAAGAGCAACAAGTGATCCAATGCATACAGTGCAAAGTGGCACAGATCATCCGATCTCGTCGAGCTTGTTTCATCAGCTTTTAGATAATTATCAAACCCAGTTGGAAGGGAGCAATAAGGGGAACAATGATATTACGCTGCCTGATGAAGGAGTCAATTATAAAAGTGCAACGGAAATTGAACCCAACGACGGAGCTGTTAAAAGCTCCCCTTCGCCAAAAAGTAAAGAAATGTACAAAAGGCACGAAGCGAAAACACCTCTGGATAAAAAATCATTAAGCCTCCCGCTGAAAACCCACAGCGAAATACAAGACGAAAATATGATTTCAGGCGGATTGCCTTTTGAAAGAAAACGAATGTCGGGAATACAGCTGACGCCACTTATGGCAAAGCTGTCAGTTTTGGCGCTGACAGAGGAAAGAAACTCGGGATTTTATAGCCGAGATAGTTCACAAACTGCTGACCTGGCTACACCTAGTACACGGAAGCTGCCTTTGCAGAGGGATGGCTCAAAAGAAGACCCACCACCGAGCTCAGATGGTTCTCAAAAAGTTGAGTTGTACATCTGTGGCCAACAAAATATGACTATGTTCTTGCTGCTGGAGCAGGGTTCGGGAAATAAGCAGGAAATCGTACAAGCCATGGTAAGAATTTTTATTTTAATTTTCACATTTTAAATTTATTAAGTATATACCCCTGCCACCTAAAAAAAGACTCGTTCTTTTTCAAGGTCCGCACCTCCGTGAGGGTTTGACAAGCCCTCCGAGAGAAATACCATGATTTCACTGGGCACTTATCCGCGATGAATAAAAATCTTTATTAAATCCTGTAAAAAATTAGGCGTTTTACAAATTTAAATTCACTCGGCAAACGATTAAAAATAAGTCCCCTCATAAATATCTTTCACTATTTTTACTAGCCACTTTCAACTCTTTTTGAATACCTTTTCATCACTTTGAAAATCAAAAAAGGACCCTGAAACTGTGCACGTATGACAGATCTGTCAAAATTACGATTTTTATAGGGATCTCACAACGGAAATTTTTTTTCGCTCCTGGAAAATTACATCGTCACTCTCTTATGAGAGCCAAAATGACAGAAAAAGAGTGCTCATGACAAATGAATCTTATATTCGTCTGGTGGAACCACTTTCGGACTTATTATAAATCTTCTGTTGCTTATGCTCGCATTGTTGCCGGTGGAAACATAGCATAAAATTCGCCTTGAAAACTTTTTAAAATGCCTTTCGTATCATTACCGATAATTTTGCATCATTAACGGGAAATAATTTGAATGCAAAGACTTTGCATACTTTTTGACGTAAATGAGGTGAATACCGTCTTCCAGTGTGCCCCTGCAACATCCACGCGGTTTTAAGCTTTTTCTAACTGTTCCTGAGTTGCCTGCAAAGTTCCTCCCCGGCTCTACTGTTAGCCGCTTTCATCTTGCGTTCAACTAACGTTTTCGTTGCCGATTTTTTATTCACAAATTCACCTACACGAGGGTCTGACAAAACCTAGCTAACATTCCTTTGCGGGAGCCATTTTTAAGGAGACCCTTAAGAAATATGATACTCTCAGAGGGTTAATCAGATCATCGCTGAGTTGGGGCCCTGAAAAGCTTCAGTGACAGTACCCTTCACAGTACCCCAGCACCACTATGCAACAAAAAAAAGAAAATTTCCTCCCTTTCTTTTAGCGAAAAGCAGTGTCTGTTTTACTTTTAGTGCTGAACTATTAAAATATTTATCTTAAATTTTAGTTTGACAAGTGTGTAGCAAAACTAGCTAAAATGGAGTCACATCTATACCAGACGTTAAACGTCAACATGATGGAAGGTGTTACCGAAGGGGTTTACAGTCTAATTTGTGTTGATTCAAAATGGGACACACTTCTAAACAACGGTCCATGGAGTCCATTAGATCAGTCATTCCTAGAGCATGTGCATACAGATCTCAGTAAAAACCAACAAATAACTGACATTTTCCTGAGGTGAGTTCGGCAGTTAAATAAAAAAAAATAGATACATATTTTTGTTCGCTTAAAACAGTAAAGAAATAAGTTCTGACATTTAAAGATGACAGTGGCGTTCACTATCGAGCTGTTTGACATGCCAATAATATTATTTATTTATTTTTTATCAAACAGAACAAATGACTGTACTTTGTACGGGTACAAATCTGGACGCACAGAGTTCTTTTTTAAGGAAAGCGCACACTACTTTACTGGCATCCCACCGCCGTCAGATCCGATGGGAACAATTGCAACTCGTGCAAAGACACGTCTAGAAGAGGACTTCTCTATAATGTTATTTTAATTACTTTTAATGAAAAAACTTTCATGCAGACATACTTAAATTATATATTGTTTATTATTTATTATTGTAATAATCTCTGTGTCAAAATGTCATCCATAAACTAGAAAATATAAATGTCTTAGCTAATTAAAACTGAAATGATTTTCTGTTTTTCAAGTAGGTACACTTAGCGTCTAATCATAGCTATCATCGGATAGCATCATTGGAACAAATCAGTGGAGCAATGTCTTCGGTTTTCTGACAAGTCATTCATAGCAACCATTGAAAATTTCTGTCAGTGCCAACAAACAACTACAGGCGTTTGCGGTTGGAGTTGATCAGTGAAAGGAAAACTGACAGATGAGAATAGAAAGAGAATGGAAAGCTTTTCAGTGAAACGATTTTGTCGCAAAAACACAAATCAAAATCAGCTGTTCCTTGAAATCGATTTCTGTCAGTGAAATAGTAAAAGCGAGTTTACATAAAAGTTTTAACGCAATTTATGTATTTTTGTTACGAAAAAAAATTCTACAACTCATAAGCTTTATTAATAACAGCCAACATTGTTTGCTCAAACGTCTAAAAACATGAAAACAAATTTCTCAATGATGCAATCCGATGACAGCTATGATTAGACCCTTATAATTTTTTTAAAACCAAGTATCGTTCAATTAATGCTTCAACATGTGGTTTCCGATAAAAAACGTAAGTCTTTAAAACATGTTAACATTTCAAGGAAACGAAGAAGATGCAAGCCCTTCAAAGAATCCTATATAGTTCGAGATGAAGCCTCTAATAATGATCAAGGCCACATCTTCGATACAGTTTTTCTGTTCGAGATCATCCTACCTTCCGAGTTAAACTTAGATTAACCCCTGATTTTAATTTTTCAGTTAATATTGATCCAGGATTAATCTCTATTTAACAATTCAAATTTGGTGAGTTAAACCCGGATCAACTCTGGTGAACAGTAAGAACAACTTTGAATGTTTTTCCTGCGTGAAATGACAGTGGCTTTGGGTGTTTCTGTGAAAAATTACATCTAAAAATGACTCGAACTTCTTTGCTGTGTTTTCCTATGTGAAGTGAGAGCTGGGAGAGACAATAATTTCAGGAGTCGAAGATTTTGACAACTTTACCAACGGAGTTGCACTAAAAAACTGTTGTTCGCTGGATTAACTCTAGATTTGTTTTGTTCCGGGATTAACAGATCTTTGTTTAAGCTGGGCTTAACCCAGCACTTTAAAGACGGCCCTTATTGGAATCGCTGTCGGGGCTGATGATTTAGAAAAAACATTTATGCAGACTACAACGGCGAATACAATCCCAATCCCATCGCCTGCGCCTGCGCCTCACAGAATGATTCATTCAACCCGGACGAAGAAGTCACGCATGCCTTATTTCACGACCTGAATGATGTGAAAGTAGCTGTGCCTTAGCTTAAGTGCAACGAAGCAGCCGGAGCTGACGGCCTTGCTGCCGAATTTTTCTAATCCACTGGATATGTTCTGGTTAGGAGTATGCACCACCTCATCTGCAAGATATGTTCGGAGGAAAGCATGCTCGATAAATAAAACCTCAGCATTGTTAGCCCGATACTCAAGATAGAAAGGAATCCTCTGAGTTATGCCAACTACACAAAGGCATCGGTCTCCTTAAAATCGCATACAAGATTTCTGGTATGGATGCTGATTGACAGTGTTCCATATTGTTTTGATTCTAATTGACAATTCCATATCAGTAAGGCTTAAGGCCAGGAAAGTGTACCATCGATCAAATACTCACACAGTGGCAAATCTTACATAAAAGCCCAGGTAGTCAATGCCAATACCAACTACCTTTTCTACGTATTCAAGGCCGCGTCTGACAGCATCCCTTTTTAAAAAAGGATTTAGAAAGGGCGATGTCATGAACTTTGTCTACCTAGTTTCCGCCTTAAATCTAGAGAATCTTCTATGTCTAAAAATCTATACATCTTCGTGTAGAAGAATAGCCCTTACGACCGAAATGTCCACTTACAAGACCCTCATAATCCAAATGCGGCTTTGCGGTTGAGAAATACGCGTCCTGTCAAAGACGGTTGGAAGCGCTTTATGTTGTTACGAGAGAAAAATTCTTTGGCTGATTTTTGGTCTGGTCTCTATAGAGAAAGGGGGAGTGGAGGAGGTGTAAAATCGAACGGTATGGGCTGAAAAGCGAAACTGACATAACCGGAAGACTCAACAACATCTAGAGCAGATGGCCACCATTCGCGCAGTAAAGGAGCATCGCGGCTCTCCTCGTTTTAAGTGGACGGGGACCTCAGCCAACTTCGCGTGCAAAATTGCAGATGGCAGACTAGAAACAAAGGCTTGCGAGTTTTGATGGATTTCAGGTCCATCCTGACCGTACTCAACGTAGAGGAAGTAAGAGCATTTTTATCAAATTCAAACACTAAGTGTATCTTATCAAGAATAACGCGTACCGCATTTCAGCCTCCTACAATTTAATTGTTCAAACTTATCTCACGTCCAACAATAGACATTATTGGTGTACTATGAACGTGGGCTTATCAGAAATGAACCCATGACTGGATTAAGTCAAAACCCTCATTTAACCCACCTGACTACCTAGAGGTAGGTAATAGCGGAGAATCGAAAAGGATAGCAGAAAAAAGGACTCTCACCTTCTGAACCTCTTTGTGGTTAAAAGGATGGACACAAAAAGGGTTAATGATGATAACGATGGATACTATGACTTCTGGATACTATGACTTCTTGGAGCACTAAAATCTGAGATGTGCCGTTGAAAGATGAAAGCTCAAAGTTTGTGGATAAACTTATTTTTAATATTTGCGAACGGCAACGCTGGTTGGCATTGTGATTTGTGAATTTCACAGTCCTAAGAAAATTGTTAAATAAAATTTCCGACTCTTTCATTTGGAAAGCAAACGCTATATGCAAATCTTTTTTAGCTCCCATTTTTTGTCAACACAGATTTTGATATTAGCAAATTATTTCCAATAAACTATTATCTGTACTTGTCTGGTAAAATCTATCGTTCCTTCTTTTATCAGGATGAGACATTGGTCGATTAATAGAGCTTTCAACGGTTTGACGTCTACAGGTATTTTGACAGCAGGTAACAAAGCGAGATAGAATTAGAAGTACGAAGATCCGAGAAAGCCCCCATGTAAAAGAACCTATTTCGAGGAAATTGAAGCATGACGGGCTCAGTTGGTATTGCCATGCCCAAAGAAGAGATCCAACGAAAGGCAATGTCAATCACCAACGCAATCGAGAAAGAAAAAAAGCCTAAACATTTGAGGATCACAGTATATTTTTCTTCCTACGTCAAATATGCCAAAATGGCATGCAGTATAATCTAAACTCATGAATCAAAGAATATAAAGATTACGACACGCGTTTGTTATGGCTTTTGTTTGACAGACCTAACTGTAAATCTGACATCATGGGATGGAACTGTCACCTTGCATGCATGTAAAAAAAATCTGTGCTGGCCAATCACAGATCAGCAATTTGTTTTGCTTGGCATGGGCATCCAATGACGAGCGACGCAGTAAGTGTACTGCTTTTTTCTCATTGTGGCATAATCTTATGTTCTGTGCACAAATTACTGAATGACTAGATATTCAACTTGCGTCCCTCTTATACCGTTTTCACACCGAAGCCAGAATCTAGATTCTGAGACCTTTTCACACACCGAAAATAATCTAGATTTTGTTGACTTTTCGATCAGTTAAACATCAACTGTCCAATTTCTCACTGTTGTCACAAGTTAAACAGCTTCAAATAAGTAAAAAACAATTGTGGATGACTAAAGAAGCACTGGAGAATACATGAAAATCACCGCACAATTAAATAGTATGAAAAAAAACGAAAATATTTCTTTTTTATATTATAAACAAACTTCATCGGCTGTCATGTCTTCTTTTGATTGAATTAAAAAAGTGTGTTTGCTTTTACTTTCCTATGATTCCCACAAAATCGAATACAATCTATTACATTTGTATTCGATTTTGTGGGAAATCTAATAGATTTTAATTAGATTTGGATCTTTTTTACTCTGAATCTAGATTCTGGCTCGGTGTGAAAACCGTATTACCCTCCAACACCCATTTGTTTACGTTTTTTATAAAGCCTTTAAAGCTTAATTTAAAGGGTCGGTGAATACGTGTAAGAATATAACTACAACAACAATTTACCTTACGCGATCAGCTGATGTAAAAGCTGCAAAACGAAATTGCATGGAAATGACGAATTCATGAATTTACTCACATTTGTAAGCAAATGTCGGAGAATGGGTAAATTGATCAATTTCAGCTTGTGGGCAAGGCTTTTACATGTCCGAAGTTGAATACTTTCTTACTTGGTAGCGCACCAGCGTTTTTTTTCGCTAGCTGCATTCATACTGCCTGGAACCCGACAAAATTTTTTATAATTCTTCCAGCTGAAAATCAGATTCTTATTGGAATGAAAAGTCGATTGTGACAGTTCTGCTCCCACTCATTATTATTTTACTCCAGTTGAAATTATCTTTGTTGTGTGGTGTAGAATTAAAAAGTGTTTTTCGTGAGCAAGTGGTTTTCTATTCAAACTAAAAACAATTTGGAAAAATGTACTCACGCAAATGAGGTGACATTCTTATAATTAGATTTGTCTATTATTCGTTGTTTAAATAGTAATTTTCAAATAGAAATATCTGATTCATATATACTCGAACAATTTGAAAGTAACACATCAATGCATTTCAATACAGAGTCAGAGTCCCGTAGGTATTGATTTTCCAGACATACAGCTCAAATGGCAAAAGGTTAAATGTCCATGTCCAAGTACCATTAATCACACTGCAATTGCATTGTTCCGAAATTGCAGTGTTGATGCTAGCAATTTATTTCGAACTTTTATAGACTGGCACCAAAAAATTTATTGAATCTTCAACCTTGAATTAAGTTTGCCGGATGAGTTAACGGATTATTAGTTTTTCCAAATTTCTTTTCATCGATTGTTTCAGGTCGTAGATAAACCAATTTTATATGATTTACATATTTCCTCAAGTGGAGTTGCATACAGAAACATTCGTGAAAGTACTGTTTTGTTCAAGCGCAAAGCCCGGAAACGCGTCACGCCACCCACCCACTAAGCAAAAAAACGATTAAGTTATGCACAAATGAGTGTACATAAGTACGTTTTTCTAAGTCAAACAGCCGCCCCCAAAGAGCAAAGCTATGTTAGGTGTTTTGCACTTTGATTGTCATACAATAGCTCACACACTCTCCTCATAATCAAAGATCGCTATCTGCAATGGATTGATTTATTCAACGCTTACCATTTCGTCCTGTGGGAGGACTTATGTAAGTGGGTGGGAGAAAGGAAAATTTAATAAGTGCATCAATTATAGTGTTGAACAAATCAAGTGGAATGGCAAGGGTTTGAGTGGGGAAAAGAAATTTAATTCAACCCAAAGTATCGGGGGCTTAAGGACAAAACCATAAAAAATTGAAAAAGGCTCGGAGTAAAGATTTAACACTTTGCACTAGCGCTCGTACCCCGACAGTTATTAGGTGTTGCTAGTACAAAAATAAAATCCTTTTGCTTTGAGCATAATTCGCAACGAAGCTCTGGAGTCCGTTCTTTATATCTACCACTATCCGCCGAACTTGGAATGGTAAGTTTCAATTTTTTTCTTTGTGGGCAGATGAAAATCTTTGTGCGAATGCTCCAGATATCTTGCCCGTGACCACCCATCCCAGTAATGTATTTTGTAATAAGTGTAGATATTCTCCTAGTTTAATTTGTACAGCGCAGAGAAGTTGGGGGAAAAACTTAGGTCGAGTCTAAAGAGTTTGGCTGGTATTTTTCTGGAAGAGTATGTTTCCTTTCACTCGAAGCTCAGCTTTTCTGATGACCGGCCGGCGCAGTTCCTTTACTATTGCTGCAGCTTGGTTAATTCTACAGGACATCTCAGTATCACTCCTCCCATCTTTCGTGAAAAAGACCCCGAAATACTTAAACTGCTTCACCTGTTTTAATGGAACTCCATTTATGTGCAGGGTACACTACACAGGAGTTCGGGAAACAACCATCACTTCCGATTTGTTCACGTTAACTTTCATCCCAGCATCACCACAGACGGCTGCAAACCTATCCAGTGCTCGTTGAAATTCCTCTTTGGATGATGCAAGGACGGCCAAATCATCTGCAAAAAGCATATGGCTCATCCTGATGCCAGCCAATTCGAAACATTGCTCGCCAAAACTGCGCTTTACCATCCAGTCCATATATGCTATATAAAGAAGTGGTGACAGAACACAGCCCTGGCGAAGTCCAACGCGCACATCCAAAGGACGGGATTTGACGCCATTCATCCGTACACAGCTTCTGCAGTTTCCATACAAAGACTGGATGGCTCTCAGAAGAGGCCCACTCAGCGCATAGACCTGCAAAACTCTCCACAGTGTATCCCGAGAGACTCGGTCATACGCCTTTTCCAGAACTACAAAACACGCATAGACCGGTTTGGCATATTCCCAGGCCTTCTCAAGAATTATTTTCAGAGTAAATGTTCGCATGCCTTCTGACAGACTTCCTAGACAGGTCATGCTAGCCGAGATGCGAGCCCGTCGCCCCTCTGGTAGGCCAAGAAACAGGTGGTGGGATCAAGTAAAGAACCTCTCTGTGTCCCTCCTGGGGATTGCGCCGGAGTCTCTAGAGTTGTTGGCGGAGGATCGAGAACGATGGAAAGACTATTTAGCCATCCTCGCTCCACGACCCTTTTAAAGGATAAGCGGCATTCGAAAATGATGATGATGAGCATGTTTCCTGGTATTTTCCAATTAGTCAGGTCGAATGATTGTGGCGGTTGAGGCGAGACAATCTGAGGTAGGACAAGTGCTTATAGTTCTGTGGTGAAGTTTGTCCCTTCTGATTTTAAGCCAATGTTGGCTCGGCGGTGTGAGCCCCGTCCAATTTGTCCGAATCCTTGGACTCTGATAGGATGGAACAAGAGAGGTAATCCCAATTTTCGTATAATTTTTTCAGTTGTACAATTGACTTGGGACCCAGTCGCCCCCTGGTAGGCCAAGAAATAGGTGATGGGATCAGGTAAAGAACATCCCCGAGGCCCGTCTAGGGATCGCACCTTCCCTTGAGTTGGTGTCAGAGGATCGGGAACGAGGGAAGGAATATTTAACCGCCCTCGCTCAGCGACCCTTCTACAGATAGGCGGTCACCGAAAATGATTGATTGAAGCAACACGTATGATTGAGTGTTGCTGCCGAAGGCGGTAAGAGTGGTTTTGTTCTTTGGTACTAACTCTTCTTCCTTTATTTTGGCTGCCGATTGTACTGTTGAAGAGAGAGTAGGCCGATTGGCGATCCTTGGAGATTGTTGATTTTGAACTTCTATTGTTGTATGCAGCAAGGTATGATGGTACTTGTTGCACTTAGTGCAATGACCAGATTTGCAATCGGTAGACCGATGACCTTGCCTTCCCTTCGTTGTCATACAATGGAATTTAGGGCACTGGAACATGGGTTGAATCTCCTAATTTGTCCACACATTTGTCCGTGCAAATGTGGCCGAAAGTGCAAATTTTCTCAAGCGATCAATGACCACCTTCCAGGCAGCACAACAGATGGCATCTGATGTTGTAAAATGTCGTATCAGTTTCTATGCTTCGCCTGTTAGTGTCGTCGTAAGAATAATTTTTTACAATTTGCTATTGTTTGCGTATGAACGATCTCGCTAAATAAATCAAAATATTGTCTCCAGTTGAGATAATTGCCGTTAAACTTTTTAACATAATATTAGGTAGATTCAATGCTAGTTTTGGTGCATCTGATGGAATTGGGTTTGGTTGTCCTCTAGCATTCCTGTTAGCATAAGGAGACTACTCTGTGCTCTTTTTTCTAAGTCCAGGTACTCTTCATTGCTCAGTCCCTCGGTCAATGAATCCTCTGAAAATTCGAATGCGCCCATACGTTAAATTCTATCGACCTTAGGACGGCAAAATGAGGACGTGTGAGTTGTAGATTTCTTCTCATTCTCTACCCTTAACTTCGGTTTGGTGCCTGTGCAGAGACAATCTGTGCAAAGTCTCTTGATTTAGCTTTACAGATGCCTCTTTATTCAACTCTTATAAAAAAGTACACCATAGCTCAAGGTGAAACAGGGCCAACTTCTCAACAATATATGCTGTCTGTGTCACTGATCAGACTTTAAAGAGGTAGCTAACTCTGCAACCCCCTGCCCGCTAAAACCCGCAAAAACACCTACAGGGAACGAAACGGAACGTATTGGAATCTGCCATGGGATTTGCCTTTGATTTCCTATCTGTGTGAAACACTCGCCAGCTGAGAATGTAGTAGTGTGCCAGACAAAACACATATGCAGTCCCCAGTCTGATCAGTGTCTGTGTTGATTTCTTCACTTACAAGGCGACCTACAATTTGTTGCCGTATCCGAACGGCACTTTGGGAAGTTTTTCAAATGACAAATGATACTCTGACAAATGTCAAACTCTCGCGGAGGTGGAGACCGTGAAAAAGAACGAGTCTTGGCGATGGTAGGATTCAACTCTTGCTCTTGCACATATTCTTTCTCCCACTTTTCTAGGCTTCTATACTTCGTCAGAGATAAAAGTTGGCTCAGGTTTTAGTATATCTCCTCTACCTTTTCGACTATATCGCTCTGTATATATGGCGTATCTCTCTCTTCATGCTTGGACCAAATTCATACAAATATTATTAAAATTATTATATCTTATTTACTGCCATATCTAAATACCTTTTAAATACCATTATTTTAAAATCGCAGTGGAAAGAGTCAAAATTATTTCGATTTCAAAGAAGAACGCATCCATTAACTCTCCAACTAGTAATAGGCCTGTTCGCATTGTTTCTTTTCTGTCAAAGGCTATGGAAAATCTAATTCATTTCATTAATTAGCAGCATCCGATCCCCGACCTAAACATAGCTGTGTTACATTGCTGCTCAAGGTTACGAAAGGCATCCGAAACGCGATAGACGAAGTCTCATTCTTAGTCCTTTTTGACTTCTCGAAAGCAGTTTACTTGATAAATTACTTGATAATTAATAAAATAAAAGAAAAATTACATTTTTCATAGACTACAAATAAGCAGATGCTCTTATATCTTTCCGGAAAAAGGCAAGGAATTTTTGTTAACATTAAAAGATCTAAGTTTTTAAGTACCCAGAGGTGTGTTCCCCAAGGATCTATTCTGGGTCCCTTGCTATTTTTGTTGATTATCAATGACCTGCTAAGCTGCACACAACACTCATCTAAACACATGTATGCTGATGATTTATCAACTCAATCTAAGTTGAAAACTTAGAATCATTAAAGATGGAGATGAAGTTCTTCAATACATCAACACTTGGTGTTATGAAAACCATTTAATGTTGCATGCAAATAAATCAAAATGCCTAGTCATATACGAGACCAAATTGGATCAGAGCTATTTTCCACCCATTGTTCTCAACTACGGCGGCGCCTCCATAAATTATGTTGAAAAGTGCAAAAATCTCGGTATTTTGTTTAATCAAACACTATCCTGGGATGAACATGTACGCCAAGTCATCGGCAAGGTTTATGGTGCTCTCAGAAATCTTTTACCAGCTTGGGACAAAGCTACTCCATACGAGATCCCAGCTACACCAGCTGGGACAAAGCTATTCTATACGAGATCTATTATAATGCCAATGATAACTTATGGGTGTGAGATATTCTGCAGGCGCGGCGGCGATACAGGGCACAGACTAAATGCTGTCCTTAAAAAGCGGAGCACAATGTGTGTCCGTGTCTCGCCTCACTTTTCACCTAAAATCAGAGACACAGCAAGATATGCATTGTGTTGCTTACGCAACGTGTTCCCGTTTCTGAACTGCGAGATACAGATACTCATTGCGGCCCAGCTATAATGGGATTGCAAGATGATACATTTATGATCTTGATATGCGTAGTCACGTGTCTGCATATTCCAAAGCAATCCTGGGCTGTCGCCTACACACATACTTCAAGTATCGAGTTTAGGTTAACTACATAAAACATTAAAAAATTGGATCAGTTGCATTAATACAACCTGGTTTTACGTGCCGCGCAAGTAAAAGACAGTTTAATGGCAATTTCACATTCAGGCGTCAATTCAGAGCGACTGTTTTGATTGCACAGTGACAAAACATAACATATTTCTAAAATTTGTAGACTTTATTGCACATAAATAGTTTATATTTCACAACAAATATTAGCTTCGAGAAAAAAATGTCGATTCAACAGCGTGTCATAAGTCACAACACCGATTGACAGAATAATCGCAATCTCAGCCAGGGTCTTACATTTTTCGAAAAGCCCATCGAGCGAGACAGCGATCACGCCGGTATTGAGGAATATAGGGTGTGCCCTGGCGGAGAAATTTCGCACCTAATAAGTCACATAAGTTTGACAGTTGCGTGTATTTTGTATAAACAAACTTACTTACTTACTTAAGGTGGCGCTACAGTCCGGGGTGGACCTGGGCCTCAGCCAACAAGCTTCACCAGCCAGCTCTGTCTCTAGCTAGCCGTCTCCAGTTTCGCACGCGAAGTTGGCTGAGGTCCCCTTCCACTTGCGTGCGCCACCTGAGTCTCGGTGCTCCTCTACCGCGTCGTCCCTGCAGGGTGGATTCGAAGATTTTCCGGGCCGGGGCGTTGGTGTCCATCCGCTCTAGATGACCCAGCCATCGTAGACGTTGTGTTTTGACTCTTTTGGCTAGGTCGGTATCGCTGTACAGCCCGTACAGTTCGATGTTATATCTCCTCCTCCACTCTCCGTCTATGCAGACGGGACCGTAAATCGTCCGAAGAATTTTCCTCTCGAAGCAGCCTAAAGTGTTTTCATCCGCCTTTGACAGGGTCCATGCTTCTGCACCGTAAAGCAGGACTGGGATGATGAGGGTCTTATACATGGACACTTTAGTTGCTCGAGAGAGGGCTTTGCTACTCAATTGCCTTCTTAGCCCAAAGAAACAGCGATTGGCGAGAGTTATCCTTCGTTTGATTTCAGCGCTGGTGTCATTGTCTGAATTGATAGCGGAACCCAGGTAGACAAAGTCCCTTACTACCTCAAAGTTATAGCTGTCGAGGGTGATGTTTTGTCCAAGACGTCGGTGTTGGGTGTCTTTTCTTGATGACAGCATATACTTGGTTTTGCCCTCATTGACTGCTAAACCCATATTCGCCGCTTCCGTCCCAATACTCACGAAGGCTTCACTGACATCACGCTTTGTTCTACCGATTATGTCAATGTCGTCTGCGTATGCGAGTGGTTGAACGGACTTTTGAAAAATTGTACCTCTGGTGTTGGCGCGAGAGTTCTGCACAATTCTCTCAAGTATGATGTTAAAGAAGTCGCATGACAGCGCGCCGCCTTGTCTAAATCCTTTTTTGACATCAAACGGGTCGGTGAGGTCTTTGCCGACCTTGACGGAACAGCGTGAGTTTTCCATCGTCATCCTGCACAGATTGACGAGTTTGGCAGGGATGCCAAAACTAGACATTGCGCTATATAGCTCGTCTCTATAGATGCTGTCATACGCGGCCTTGAAATCGATGAAAAGGTGGTGTGTATCGATTTGGAATTCCTGGGTTTTCTCCAAGATCTGCCGCAGTGTGAATATTTGATCGATGGTGGACTTTCCTGGCCTAAAGCCACACTGATATGTGCCTATCAGATTGTTGACAAACGGCTTCAGGCGTTCACACAGTACAGCAGAAAAGATCTTGTATGCGATGTTAAGAAGACTTATGCCTCTGTAGTTGGCACAACTCAGAGGGTCTCCTTTCTTCAGGATCGGGCAAACAATGCTGAGGTTCCATTCGTCGGGCATGCTTTCTTCCGACCATATCTTGCAGATGAGCTGGTGCATGCTCCTAACCAGCTCATCGCCAGCGGATTTAAAAAGTTCGGCAACTAGGCCGTCTGCTCCGGCTGCTTTGTTGCACTTGAGCTTAGACACAGCTTCTTTCACCTCGTCCAGGTTGGGTGGGCGGTATCGTTCGTATGCTTCGTCGGTAACGTCTTCGCCCGGGTTGAATGGTTCGTTCTGCCTGACAGCGGTATTTGGTTCGTCCTCGCCGTTATACAGTCTGCAGAAGTGGTCTTTCCAAATCCTCAGCACCGACTGCGATTCTACAACGATGTTCCCTTGATGGTCCTTACAGGCTTCAGTTCGAAGTTTATACCCTTGGCAGGACCTTTTGATCCTTTGGTAAAACTTTCTAACCTCACTCCTGTTGTAACATCTCTCTATCTCTTCAACCGCGCGCTTCTCGTGCTCTCTCTTTTTCCTTCGGAGAAACCGGTGCTCCTCTCTCCTCCTCTGCTCGTAGAGCTCGCGAGCAGCTCTAGTCCTTCTGTGCAGCGCCGCTTTGTATGCTTCCTGTTTAGCTGCATGTGCTTGCCGGCATTCATCGTCAAACCAGGGGTTTCGTTGTGGTCGCCGTGTGAAACCCAGCACTTCAGAGGCGGCGTCTCTGATGGCATTTTGGCAATGTTGCCACTGGCTATCAATACTTGATGCTGGTTGCATAGGACTTCGTAGAAGGTTTTGAGAGACTCGGTTGGAGAAGGACCTGGCGATCTCTTGCGATTGTAGTCGGCCGACGTCAAACTTCCTCACAGTAATGGAAATATACTTGGCGCTGGTCGGGATATCCGCAGCCGTACCTTGGCTACAACAAGGTAGTGATCCGAGTCAATGTTGGCCCCTCGGAAAGTTCGGACATCCATGTATAAACAAAGCCAAACCCGAGCCCCTTTTTAGTTTCATTTGTTTATTCGTAACAAAATATTTCTTTAAAAATAAATTTCACCAAAACTGTTGCTAAGAGACAAATCGAGAGCAAAGAGTTCCCCAACTAAACGGAGTCTAATATAAATGCCCGCAAGAAACTAGTGGAAAGGAGAATGACTATTGAGATCATAACAGTGCCACATTCCAAATTAAAACTTAGGTTTGGAGTCAGTCAAGTTGGTGCTTTCCCCCGTATTTTCGTAGCTCTCCTCGGCTTCTTCGGCTGCGTCAAGGCAGTCGCAGCCGAAATCGAGTACAAAATTAAACCCAGAAAGCCCACGCGTAGTTCGAACAGCACAGTAGTTAGTTCCTGGGTAGCCTACTACCCTCATGTCTTTGAATGACTCTTTGACATGAGCTAGTTTCTTTACTAATTAGGTTAGTTAAGCGACGTGGAAGACCCAAACCCACGCATCCATTGATATAAGTTTTGTGTATGCAATTATTTAAGACGAAAAATTAGGCAACAATACTTTTTATTATAGTGAATATAATCTTAAAGATAAATGTTTGCTTACAAAATAACGACTCTGCGAGGAAATGGCGAGTGAATGACAGTTTGTCATGTGATCTATTCTCTTCTCTTTTTTGCCACCAGGTATCACATTTCAACTTTTACATTCCTCAATTGTGAACTATCCAACACATTGCCATTGTTTGAAATTCCTTTGACAGCTCGCCCGAGACCCTCGCTCGCTCTCTCGCTCGCTCTCTCGCTCTTTATGTGAAACAGCCATGGCCTCCAATGAAAGTTAGTTATTAATACTATTATTTTTACTCTTATTTTGCGAAGTTATCAAAAACACATTTATTTAATTTTTTTTTCTTTTTGACCTTTACTTGAATTTGAGTCGAAATTAATAATTAAAACACTCCTGCGAAGAAAAGATATAATATTATTGTTGTCTCTTGTAAAGAGATATTATCACTAATAAATTGAGTTGAATTGAATCTCGACTTCTTTTTGATTCGTTTCAAACTCGCTCCAAAGAGCTTTTTCTCTTCTTCACCTGGTTTTACAAAACCTTTGGGCTGATCCATATTAATTTCTTCGCTGAGATTTCCATTTAAATAGGCATTTGGACGTCTAAAAAGTGGCAATGGTATGAAGAGTCCGGATTGTTTCGTGCTTTACCACTGGAGCAAAGTTACCACTGGACTTTGATCGTAACCTTCTCCAAACTTTTGAGTGAAGCCTTTCGCCACTAAACGTGCCTTGTAGCAGCTAATTTGCCCCTTTTCATCCAGTTTTGTCTTGAATACCCACTTGGAACCAGCTGTCTTCCTTTCTGGGGGTAGGTCAACAAGATCCCATACCTTGTGCTCCTTGAGTGATTTGATTTCTTCTTGGGCTGCATTTATCCATCTATGCTTTTCTTGAACTGACAATGTCTGCACTTCTTCCCACGACTTTGGATCTTCTGCAACCATTGACTGCAACCTTATATGAAAGACGATTTGGTGGAATTCCTTTATTTTACACGAATTTCATTATAGTTGGTGATTGAACTTCTTCAAATGTATCTGCTTCATCGCATGCTTCATAAATACTCTCGTTAGACTTGTTTTAATTACGACTATCATGTTGCCACATTCATCTAAACTATCATCACATCTAACATCTTGGTGTTGGCTTTCAATAAAAATAAAGCAAAGAAATATCTCCTTATATCTCGGGGCACTGTTTCAGTGTTATAGGCTCGCCTTTATTATTATTCTGATATGACTTACATCCGGCATGATTCCTTTGAAGCGCTCAGCAACTCCATTTTGCTGGGGCATACCTTCCTTTCTTAACTATTTCTCAAGCTCATTTATTGTGTACTCCTTGCCATTATTTTATCCCAAAACAGTGGGCTTATTACCAAAATTTAACAAACTACAAACAAATCAAAGCAATGTAGTCTTTTATAGTATCCGTGTCTTCTTCTTTCGAATTTAATATGCGTAGAACCCTAAAGCGTGAATGGTCATCAATGAGTGTTAACAAATATTTGTTACCACCGGGAATTGATGTCGGCATTGGTCCGCACAAGTCATAGCGAACTAATCTAACGGTTCCTTTTCTCTGTAATTACAATACAGGAAATTTTTATTGTGCTTATTTTCCCTTGACGCAACACTCGCAAATAATTTTATCCGGACAGCCTTCAATCGAAATGCAAGTTCTTGCCTCAGTAACTTTTTGATTGCTACTGGATCTTGGTGTCCGAGGCGACAGGCCACTGATGATGCAAATAGTTGATGCACTGAATATGTTCACATTTGCCTTCGGTAAATAAGTTTTTAACTTGTATAAGTTTCCATCACATTGTGCGACTACCTTCGAATTACTATAAAACTTACTTGTCCCATTTTGGAAAATAACTTTTATTCCATTTTCAAAAACTCGCTTAGCTGTAATTAGTCCTCCATCTAGATGAGGAACATAGTGAACATCCTTCAGCAAAACCATCTGAATACTTTCCTCGGACAATGGGCAATAAAACCATCCGCTGCCTACCCCTGCAGCATGAACCAATGAACTATCAGCTACGTAAATCGCGGTATTGTCGTTTTCGAGATGGAAGAAAAACTTGCTATTATTTTTCATTTGATTTGTCGCTCTGAGTCAGTATACCAGCCTGCAAGTTTAATCCGTGCCCCTGCAAAGGCTTCAAAAGAAATAGAATTTTTGTTAAGACTATCATCTGTTGCAACTAAAGTCTTCACTCTATCATCACCGGCTGTCTCTTAAAGCTCCCGACGCCTTGAATCGATAACAGTTAGCTTCTTAATGTCTTGGTTTGTTGCAAAAAAAACAGGTTCGCGTCGCTTTTGTACCTACGTTTTTGTTTTTGTCATCTCTCGAGTTCCCACGCTTGTTGTTAGATGCAACATTTGCACCTCTGCACAACATTTGCACCTCTACATTTTTCCGGCCACGTACTCAATTGTCAGGTCACCTTCATTACGAGGCTCAATTGCGGTTACCAGAAATGAATATGAGTTTGGAAAACTTACCAACAGTACTGCAACGACTTCCTGTCCTCTAATGGCTTGCCAGAGCCTCGAAGAAGTCCAACTATCCGCATGATAGAGTCTGTATATGATCCTATTGTAATCGATCCGCCTTTAAAGTGAATAGCAGTCCACATGCTTTTAGCATTATCTAATTCTACGATAATAGTTTCCAAAAATTACATTTGTACCCGCCAACCAACGGCAGGGCAACCAATATTTGTGGGGTATTTGAGAATAATATCAAAAGAAAAACCTCAAAGGACCAAACCGATCTTGTCGGAACAGCGTGAGTTTTCCATCGTCATCCTACACAGTTTGGCAGGGATGTTTAAACTAGACATTGCGCTATATAACTCGCCTCCATTAATACTTTCACATCCGGCCTTGAAATCTATGATAAGGTGGTGGGTATCAATTTGGGATTCCTGGGTTTTCTCACAGATCTGCGGCAGCTTTCACACAGTACAGCAAAAAAGATCTTGTATGCGATGTTAAGAAGACTGATGCCTCTGTAGTTGGCGCAGCTCAGAGGGTCTCCTTTCTTGAGGATCAGGCCAACAATACTGAGGTTTCATTCGTCGAGATGCGATATACCAAATTTAAGCTTCCTAGGTAATTGCACATTTAAGCCGATTGTGGGCGTGACTTTGGGGGCGGACCTGACAAATTTTAACACTTGCATTGCTTCGGATATCAGAGAGCTTACGTTCAAACCAAAATACATGCAGCAAAACTTCTATTGTCGTTCGACTAACCATTTTCACTCTCATAACGTTAACTCATTTTAAGGGTGACGTAAGACTTATTAGCATTTGTATATTTCTTTTTTTTAGATGAAGCAGTGGCAATATTGGAAAAGCAACGTGTGAAAATCAATACGCAACACTTTGAAATACGCTAGAGCTGGTTACATTCCCAATCTATAAGTTTAAATTGCCATGGCGATGTCAAAGGTGTTTCGTGTGTGGGAGAAGTCAATTCCGCCTTCTCCCCACAGCGTGTTGCTGGAGCATCGCAACAAAAGTGACAGCATTATGTTTGAGTCGCACGCAGTTGCCCAACTAACGTCTCAAGAATGTGAAGCTATTCGCAAGCAATATACCAAAGTGGTTGATGCCTACGGTTGCCTCGGAGTCCTCCAGTTGAACGCCGGCGAGAGCACAGTCCTCTTCTTGGTTCTGGTCACGGGATGTGTGTCGACAGGCAAAATAGGCGATATCGAAGTATTCCGCATCACTCAAACGCAATTCGTTTCACTGCAAACTCCCATTCCCAACGAGGATAAAATCAGTGAAGTGCGCAAGCTTCTCAACTCGGGCACATTTTACTTCTCACATTCCCAAGGTGCAGGAAAACCACCGGGTGGCACCACCAAATTCGACATAACTCTGTGCGCTCAACGACGGCAGCAGACCGCTGAAACTGACAATCGCTTCTTTTGGAATCGTATGATGCACATTCACATGTTGCGCTACGGCATCGACTGTTCGGCCTGGCTACTTAAGATAATGTGCGGCTCTGTAGAAATCCGCACTGTGTACATTGGAGCGAAGCAGGCAAAAGCTGCGATCATATCCCGGTTGAGTTGCGAACGTGCTGGTACACGATTCAACACTCGCGGCACAAACGACGAAGGACATGTTGCAAATTTTGTGGAAACGGAGCAGGTGATCTATGTGGACAACGATGTGACCAGCTACGTCCAGACAAGGGGCTCGGTACCACTTTTCTGGGAGCAGCCCGGAGTGCAGGTGGGTTCCCATAAAGTGAAGTTGTCGCGCGGTTTCGAGGCGTCCGCATCGGCGTTTGATCGACATATGCAGTTCATGAAATCGCGATATGGCTTGCAAATGATTGTCAATCTGCTGGGCACGAGTCAAGTAGGCAGCAAGGAAGGTGAAGCAATGCTGAGCAACGAGTTTCAGCGGCACCACAACATGTCCAATCACAAAGATGTGCCACACATAATCTTTGACTACCATCAAGAGTGTCGTGGCAGCAACTTTTCTGCTCTATCCAAGCTGAAGGCACGCATTGAGGCGTACGGAGTAAACTTTGGATTCCTCTATGCAAATGCTAACGGTGTAATAAGGGATCAGATTGGAGTGATTCGAACCAATTGCCTGGACTGTTTGGATCGTACCAATTGTGTACAGACGTTCCTCGGCTTGGAAATGCTGAATACCCAAATAGAAGTGCTCAAAATGGGTGAGAAGAAGCAAAATATTTCGCGTTTCGAAGAGATCTTCCGGCAGATGTGGGTCAATAATGGCAACGAAGTCAGCAAGATCTACGCGGGAACCGGAGCAATTCAGGGCGGCTCAAAGTTGATCGATGGCGCCCGCTCAGCGGCTCGCACTATTCAGAATAATTTGCTAGACAACTCGAAACAGGAGGCAATTGATGTTCTTCTTCTGGGATCGACGCTCAGCTCAGAGTTAGCAGATCGCGCAAGGATACTGTTGCCGTCAAATATGCTTCACGCACCAACCACTGTTTTGCGGGAAATGTGTAAACGCTATAACGAGTATGTTAACCTAAAAACAGTACGCGTTGCTGTGGGCACATATAACGTAAACGGTGGAAAGCATTTCCGTACGGTGGACATGAAATCATCTCTCAAGGAGTGGCTACTTGACTCATACGTGCAAGCATCAACCAAGGACCTCGTAAACACGGCCGATGGATCCTCACCACCAGTAGACATCTACGCCATAGGCTTTCAGGAAATTGTAGACTTGAATGCCAGCAACATCATGGCAGCGAGCACTGACAACGCTAAGATGTGGGCTGAGGAGCTGCAAAAAGCTGTTTCATGTGACAACACTTACGTTTTGCTCACATACCAGCAGTTGGTCGGAGTGTGCTTGTACATTTTTATTCGCCCAGAACAAGCACCGTATATTCGCGATTTGGCAATCGACTGTGTAAAAACTGGCCTGGGCGGAGCCACGGGGAACAAAGGCGCATGTGCTATTCGCTTTGTGTTGCATGGGACGTCGATTTGCTTTGTTTGCGCACATTTTGCTGCCGGCCAGTCTCAAGTTAACGAACGCAATGCTGACTATGCTGAGGTTACACGAAAGCTAGCCTTTCCCATGGGCCGGACCCTAAAGTCGCATGACTATGTGTTTTGGTGTGGTGACTTCAACTACCGCATTGACATGGACAAAGAGGAACTCAAGGAAACCATCAAGGACGGCAACCTGGAGTTGGTGCTGCAGAATGATCAACTGCGAAAAGAACAGGAAGCGGGAAATGTATTCAACGACTTCTTGGAAGGCGAAATCACCTTCGATCCGACCTACAAGTACGATGTGTTCAGCGACGAGTATGATACGAGTGAAAAACTACGCGCTCCAGCTTGGACGGACCGTGTCCTATGGCGGCGTCGAAAGGCATTGGCAGAATCGGACCATATCGGCGAATGGAATCCAGGGAAGCTTGTTTACTATGGTCGCACAGAGCTCAAGCAAAGTGATCATCGACCAGTGATGGCTGTAATTGACACTGAAGTTGTAATCATTGATGTAGCCCGACGAAAGCAGGTGTTCCAGCAAGTGATAACAGATCTGGGTCCGCCAGACTCGACGATCATAGTGCACGTGAGCCCGTCTAACAAGGAAGTCCACGACGACGAGCCGACAATCTACGATGAAAATGTCATGAACATTCTGATTCAATATTTGTCGAAAATGGGCGAAGTGACGCTGGTTCGCTACGTCGAGGACACCATGTGGGTGACCTTCCGTGAAGGGGAGTCTGCTCTGAACGCGGTCGCCCAAAAGAGCGCAACCATTTGCGACCTAGAATTGAATTTCGAATTAAAGTCGGCCAATTGGAATAGTCTTGTAGACCAAGAGATCGCTTTGTGCACATCAAACACGATACCGTTGTGTGCGCATCCAGTGACCGAACAGCTCGAAGCCTATGTTCCCGAAATACCACAGCGACCAAAAGCGGCTCCAGCTCGACCACCGCCAAATCGACCGCCCTTGCCATTGTCGCCGAAGAACTCCCCTAGAAACTCTCCGCACCATTTACCGCATGCCGGAGTTATAAGCATAAACCCGCAAATGTTGCAGCAGCATCCAGTGCTTCCGCCGCCGCAACCAGCGCGACCAGCCAAACAGCCTGTCTTTGCCAAGACTGGAAGCGACGAATCCAATGAAACGGGTTCTGCCAAGACCTCGCCGACAGTACAGCCCTTGTCTCCCCTCAAGGTAGAAAGTAAAAACTCATCACCCGCTGAAACTCCGAAGCAGGACGATCTCAACAGTTCCGATGACATCTACGAGGAAATAAAAGATGGTGACGACTATTCGGTCCCAATGCCACACTTCACTCCGCCCGTGTGCCCGGAGAGCTTAAAGGAAGCTAGCTCATTTCCCCCGCCACCAGCTGCACCAGCGCCAAACCCCAGTGTTGACGCGGCCACGAAAATGATGACTCGAGCACTACCGCCGCTGCCCAGTCGAGGACCGCCGCCCATTCCAAGCCGGAACGCAGGCCCACCACCGGCAGCGAGGTCAAACAACAAATAAATTCAATCAGAAACGAATAGTAGTGTAAGTAATAGATCATTAGTCTCCTTTCTTAACAATACTTAATGAATTTTTTGTATGTTTTATCCTTGCTTTCTGCTTCTACTTTTTCGTCCTCATAAAGTGGACCAACAATTGTTTTTTCTGATTTTCAATCATCCTTATCACAGAGTTCCTCGTAGCAAAAGTCCAAACATTACTTCCGCTACGAATACGAATAAATCCATGTCATAAGCTCCGAACGTAATGTGAAAAACATCAGCCAGACCAAAACCATTTTTTCAGAGTTTCGGAATCAGCTGATAAACGTCAAAATGTCAAAAAAAGAAAACATAAAATTGTTGTTCCGTGCTGTTGTTAATTGAATTTATTGCTTATTTAAGTTTATTACACCAAAATTCATTGACGATAGCTAATATCGTTATATAGTCTGATCAGTGGGTTTGGCAATGTGAGTGTTTGCGTGGCCAGAGTGCAGCTAATTTCACATCAAGTCAGTGATGTTAGGGTCTAATCAAAAAGTGAAAAATTGAAAAATTGTTTTCATGTTTTTAGACGTTTGAGCAAACAATGTTGGCTGTTATTGGTATCAAAATAAAGCTTATGAGTTGTAGAATTTTTTCCGTAACAAAAGTACATAAATTGCGTTAAAACTTTTATACAAAGTTGTTTTTACTATTTCACTGACAGAAATCGATTTCAAGGAACAGCTGATTTTGATTTGTTTTTGCGACAAAATCGTTCCACTGAAAAGCATTCCATTCTCTTCCTATTCTCAACTGTCAGTTGTCCTTTCCTTGATCAACTCCAACCTCATAGCTGGGACACAATAAGTATCTGTGTATGTGGCTGTGTCTCGCAGTTCAGCTTACGGGAACACGCATATAGCGACACTGCGTATCTCGCTGTGTCTCTGATTTTAGGTGAAAAATGTGGCGAGGGACAGCGACAGACACAGACACACATTGTGCCCGGCTTGTCAAACGCCTGTAGTTGTTTGTTGGCACTGACAGAAATTTTCAATGGTTGCTATGAATGACTTGTCAGAAAACCGAAGACATTGTTCCACTGATTTGTTCCCATGATGCCATCCGATGATAGCTATTATTAGACCCTTAAACAAAAAAAGTGCTTGACCCCGCAGCGTATGAAAGTCGTGCTGATTCTCTTGACAAACCTAAGCAGATTCTTTTCATTTCTCCCAGAACACCACTTCCTTGCCTCTTTATTCATTGAATGTGGCAAGCGCGCGATATTTGGCCATATCCCCACACTACGTCACGTTTTAGCCTCAACCGCTGTGCAATGACGAACTATGTTCTCAGGAGCTTCTTTCCAAGGCTGTGTAGAATCTAGGGCAGTGAAAAAATACATGCGCTGCGTCCACCAGAATAAAACAGCGCGATGGTACCTATCTGACCGCAATGAGTTTTCATCTGTAAGTAGTCGCTTTCATATCTCCGGCCAGAACTGGTGATTCTATTTACATATTTTCGGTGACACTACAATCCGAGATTGACCTGGGCTCCAAGGCAAGCTTCTACAGCCAGCCCTGTCTATCTAGCCGGTTTTCATTTTTAGGCACGAAGTTTGCCGAGGATCTTTCCACATGCACGCGTCACCTGTGTCTCGAAGCTCTTCTATTGCGCCACACCTTCCGGGCGGAACCAAAGATTTTTCGGGCCAAAACATTAGTCTTAATGACCCAGTCATATCGAAGTCACTTTATTCTAACTGTTCTGGCTAGGTCAGTGTCGCTGTGCAGCTAAAATATTTCGGTTTTATACCTCCTCCACTCTCTGGTTTACGCAGAGACCAACTCGATTGATTTTCCTCTCGAAACAAACTAGAAGGTCTTCTTTTCTACGCCTTCATTTAAACTGCTGATTCATAGAGAATCATTGACGTGGCTATCTTAGCAACGAAAAGTCTATGATCCTTGCTGTTCTTTCAGTTATTTTGCTGCTAGAACTATACCGATATCGTCCGCAAATCCTTAAATTGCTGAATCGCTTGATGTGTCGAGGCGTAAGTCGTCATCATACATCAGGTTCCACAGAATCGTTCTCCCATACAGCATGAGCGCGCTCAGCAAAAAAAAAACACGATTCTAGGGCTCTGATTTCTCGAAGCACAAAAATAAACACAAAGTTTTTATTTGACAGTTCGAGCTTTGAACTGTGCTCTGAATGAAAACTGCCTGAGCCATCAAGAAAAACCTTAAGCTCAAAACAGATGAGCAGCGGTTCTGCACGTATCACTGCTAGCAACACTGCCTCTAAAACAGATGTGCACCCTTTTTGACATTAACTATGCCAAGTTCTAAACAAGTTTGTCATCCAGTTTTGATATACTTGTCAACTGGGTGGAAAAGTAAACAAAAACTGACCAATAAAACTAAGGCGGGAAAACGCACTTGCTCTGTATTGAATTTTTTGTCAGTCAACAAACAGTCAAAACTTTCAGATCTTATATTTAATTTTTTTTTGTTTTCATTGTGGCTGCAATGAAACTAGGCACCAAATTTAGAAATAGAGACATCGAGCAGTAACTGCAACCCCTGCAGTAGCTGGGTCCGCCTGCCCCATAAGAGCCTGTGTAATTTATTTTTGCTGCACGAAAATTTCTGCACATCTGTTTTGAGCTTTACAGCAATGAAAACGCCGAAGAAGGGTTATTTTTTTTCTTTTATAGAACAAGTACACTTTGAAATTCACTGCCTGAGTATACATATTTCCTAGCACTTATAAACTGCTAACTTTAAAAAATAAAGTAAATAAGTACCTCCTTACATTTGGGTGGGGCACTGTTTCGGTGTTATAGGTTCGCCTTTCCTGAGAGAAGACATTAAAAAAAAACACCGATGATCAATATTGGGCGTCGAGCTCTGTTCAATGCTCTGTTCACTGCTCGGAGCTTCTTCGCCAGTGTCTCTTCTTCTACGGTTTTGCCTTATCAAGCACTGCCTTCCTGACATCAACGGTCGATTTTTTTTAGTCTTATCTAGCATACAAACCGGATGTTAGGCTTATGCGTACCCTGGGGTTTTTTGCCCTCGGTAGCAGTTCACAGGGCCCTTTAAAATAATTAACAATTTCACGAACTAGAGGTTTATCATATAACCTCATAAAATGAGGTAAAAAAGATAGGTCAGATCTTGTGACTGCATTCTTCTAAAAAATCATACCCCTTAACGTTGGGCGCCACTTTTGGTAAAAAAAAATGCTCCGTCTGTTTTTTGTACAACACACGTATGTAAATAGACTCTGAAACCAAATCACCAAGCTCTTTCGTCGTTTTGTTCTGGCGGTAACATTTAAGTAAGGATTCTACGACGGCTTAACAAAAAAAAAATATTATTTTATTTCTACTTAATGTAACTAGATTTTTTTCTATTGTTTCAGTATTTAAATGCATCTTCATCCGGTCCAAAAAAAAGTATTTATCTACTTGCACCAAAGGATCATCATAATATTTAATCAGCAAGGCTTTTAGGAACAAGCAGCTACTGGAAAATACACCTTGCTTTTTTGGGGTAACATATACCTCGAATGGTAAAAAGAATTTAAAAAAAACATTACACTAAATAGAATGCAATATAGGCTAAACATTGCGTGTATACCCTATAACATTGCAAATCTCACTACGTATCCTTATTCATTATAATACTGTTACTTGCTGTTTTAGTTTTGTTAAAGTTTAAAATGTGTAATGTAGCAGAAAAAATACATAAATTATATCAATGGAAAATGAAACTGTATTTTTTATTTGAAATTATTGGAGAATCGGTCACCTAAGAGCTGCAGCACTCCGGTTCCGTCATTTAAAGGGTTAACAATAAGTAAATAATATATATCTTTGGTGTTGATATTTGCAACGTTGGGCGCCACTTGTTACTAAAGTTAATAGTTTTTCCCCGAATTTGGACAAACCTTTATAGTCAAACATTTGCTTGATCGCGCATAACGAGTTGATAATTCTCATATATTTTTGCGGACGAATCATTGGCATACACACTTGTACGATAAGCCTACGAGCCAATAATATTTAGCCCTTGTGAATTTGTTGATTGATTTGAGAATAGAACTATCAAGAGGAAATTATTACATGCTACAATCGTAAGTTTAACAATCAACTTTGACGTAAGAATTACATCATCACATGTCTTAAGGTAAGGCGAAAAAGACCGCACAGACACAAGGCTCCAAACCGGGTCCATTGCGATCTCTGGGGAACCAGTTGAATGAACATTTAAAAGTCAGACAACCTAAAAATTCTCTCTAAGACTAAAGACAAGAAGTTTTAAGTTAGTGCCTTCTACTTCCGCTAAGCAACTAAGTTAAATACACCCGTTCTTATAGAAAGCGGCACGAAGAAGAATTGCGTCACATATGACGCTTCCCATAAGAACGTATATATTTATCTAAGTGCCTGTTTTCATTTGGTTTATCCTAACCTGATGTGTCAGAATTACAAAGGTAGCAAGCGCCAGTGTGGTGGCCACCGTTTAACCTCAGTTTTATTTTGAGAAATAAATTTTGGGTTAGGTTAGGATAAACCAAATGAAAACAGGCACTAAGTTGGCAGTTGAGTACTTTGATGTGACAGACTCAACTGATTAATTGGGCTGGGGGCTTAATACACAAAATGCCAATGAATAGCCGTAGGGCCACAACACAATGCACTCTAGCGGTAATAGGTACCGAGTACTGCCATAATCTTGGACAAAATAGAGTTGTTTGAGCTTTGACGTTCCCGTATTTGACGTCTACGACCCAAAAACATTGCATGGATTGTTGTTGGTGTATTTTTATTTACTTGCTCACGGTTCCGGCGCAGTTATTTGTTTTATTAAATTATTTTCGTGTATCCCGATGTTCTTGGAAGATCGGGAAAGCGGGAGAGACCATTTAGCCACTCTCGCTCCGCGACCCTTCTAGACAGCGTGAAACTCAGTGATCTCAAAAAAAGATGTGAAGGCTTTGAATGGCGTGATATTACAGCCGATGCTGTTATATTTGGCGTCCCGCAAATTCCAAATAAAAACTTGAAGATAACCTTTCACCACCTCTGTCATAACATCGACTGAATGCCCCCGCCTTTGAAAATCATTTTTCGTGTCCAACAAAACCAACGGCGACATCCCAATACAACGAGATTTGATCCTCCCATCATAGTCAAATTCACCTCACCGCACGAAAGAAATACCGTCCGGCAAGCAGTTTCTCTCTGTGGCAAAAAACGACGTCAGCTTGGTCTCCAAGATCTGGACATAAAATCTAAGATCAACAATAACATTCACATGTTCGGGAGTCTTGGAGCTATTTTTATGTATATACTACACAAAACAGTTGCAAAACGTATTATTCATAGGTCTGACTACGACTTCTCTGGATATAAAAGACCAAAAGTGATGACGTGCAGCAGTTTTTGATAATTTGTCGTATGTGAACCGAAAGAAGGGTAAACAGCGCACAGTACCTAGTAAACAACCTAGTACCTAGTAAAAACAAGCTCAAATCGTATGACAGCATCTATAGAGACGAGCTATATAGCGCAATGTCTATTTTGGCATCCCTGCCAAACTCGTTAGTCTGTGCAGGATGAAGATGGAAAATTCACGAGGTCGACAAAGACCTCTCCGACCCCTTTGATGTCAAAATTTAGACAAGGCGACGAGCGGTCTGCGAATTCTTTAACATCATACTTGAGAGAATTGTGCTGAACTCCCGCGCCAACATCAGAGGTACAATCTTTTAAAAGCCCATTCAACTACCCGCATGCGCAGACGACATTGACATAATCGGAAGAACAAAGTGTGATGTCAGTGATGTCAGTGAAGCCTTCGTGAGTGTTGGGACGGAAGCGGCGAATATGGGTTTATAAGTCAATGAGGGCAAAACCAAGTATATGCTGTCATCAAGAAAAGACACCCAACACCGACGTCTTGGATAAAACATTACCATCGACAGCTATAATTTTGAGGTAGTAAGGGACTTTGTCTACCTGGGGTCCGCTATCAATTCAGACAATGATACCCGCGCTGAAATCAAACGAAGGATAACTCTTGCCAATCGCAGTTTCTTTGGGCCAAGGAGGCAATCGAGGAGCAAAGTCCTCTCTCGAGCAACTAAAGTGATCGTTTATAAGACCCTCATCATCCTAGTCCTGCTTTACGGTGCAGAAGCATGGACCCTGTCAAAGGCAGATGAAAACACTTGAGGCTGCTTCAAGAGGAAAATTCTTCGGACGACATATGGTCCCGTCTGCATAGACGGAGAGTGGAGGAGGAGATATAACATCGAACTGTACGGGGTGTACAGCGACACCGAACTAGCCAGAAGAGTCAAAACACAACGTCTACGATGGTTGGATGGACACCATGGTTGGATGGATCTAGACCGGATGGACACCAACTTCCATCCAACAGTCCATCCCGGACTGTAGCGCCACCTTAAGTAAGTGAGTAAACTCAAATCGCACGTTAACCCTTCAACAACTATCCCTCTAAGCAAATTTCCGAGTCAATTTTTCTGAAACCGATTTGACTTCTTTCTAACACAAATAACTCTCCACAAACGAGTTTTTTTGTCGTGTTCCACAAGCTCACACATATACGCAACCACGAATACTCATAGTACACACGTTCTCTCTTAACAAAATTCTGAGGCCATTTATCTTAAACCGATTTGACTTGTTTCTAACTCTAGCCTCTGAAAAAATGTTTTTGTTTCATGTTCATTATGCTCACACATAACCCTCTATAAGCACGCGTTGTTAAAATTGACTCAAAAATGAAGTCTCCACTCCATACATCATGTCAAATCGGTGTCAAATTTTAGTGTCAATTTTGAGTCAATTTTAAGTTAAGTGCTGTTCCTAGATTGAAAAATTGTTTACACAATTTTTTGGTGTCTATTTGGTTTCAAAAATCTGACTCCATTTTTCGGTGTAAGCTTTGATTCGTTAATTTGACTCAATTTTGGTGTTAGTTTGGTTTAAAAATTCTAACTCAATTATGTGAAATACTCGTTTTTAGGTTGTTCTCAAATCTGCAATGCCACTGCGCATAAAAAAAACATTACACAAAAAAAAATTATCAATTCTGTGATACATGCGATTTAAAGTAAAACAACACACTTTATTTTAAATCGCAAGAGCCAAAGAACTCAAACAAACACTTAATTAAACTCTGGGTTGATCATACAACGATTGAAAAAGACTGCGAAACGAGCGAACATAAAATTCGGGGTAAAAATTAATACGTAGATGTACGACGACCGATGCCGATGAGTATTCGTGGCAGAATATGTGTGTGAGTGTGAGCATAATGAACATGAAACAAAAACATTTTTTGAGAGGCTAGAGTTATACCGTTTTCACACCGAAGCCAGAATCTAGATTCTGAGCAATTCGATTTCAAAATCGAATTGACCTTTTCACACAGCGAAAATAATCTAGATTTTGTTGACTTTTCGATCAGTTAAACATCAACTGTCCAATTTCTCACTGTTGTCACAAGTTAAACAGCTTCAAATAAGTAAAAAACAATTGTGGAAAACTAAAGAAGCACTGGAGAATACATCTTAAAATCATCTTAAAAGATATACATCTTAAAAGAAATACATACATTTCTCCTTTATATTTTATAAACAAACTTTATCGGCTGTCATGTCTTCTTTTGATTGAATAAAATTGTGTTTGCTTTTATTTTCCTCTGATTCCCACCAAATCGAATACAATCTATTACATTTGTATTCGATTTTGTGGGAATCTAGATTCTGAATTGTACAAATGTATGGGAAATCTAATAGATTTTAATTAGATTTGGGACTTTTTTTTTACTCTGAATCTAGATTCTGGCTCGGTGTGAAAACCGTATTAGAAACAAGTTTCAGATAAATGGACTCAGAATTTTGTTAACAGAGAACGTGTGTAGATGTGCGATGAGTATTCGTGGTTGCGTATATGTGTGAGCATGTGAAACATGACAAAAAAAACTCGTTTGTGGAGAGTTATTTGAGTTAGAAACAACTCATAACGGTTTCATCGGAAATTTACTTAGAGGGTCAATTCACAGAAACGTCAACCAAATCTACATAGTTTTTGCTGTGTGAAAGCCTTAATTCGATTTTGAAATCAAATTGTTCAAAATTTATACTCTCAATTGGTGAAAAGCGTATAAGCAGATGCTTTACTTTTCTCGCAAAATATCGCTTTCTAACAACTCTAACTTGTCTCTTTATTTATAGAGTTTTCGGCGGATCTGTCTCGCTCGCACCTCTCGTTCTAACCTTCAGGCATAAATTACTGAATAACTAGATATTCAACTTCGGACATGTAAAAGCTTTGCCCACAAGCTGAAATTGATGAATTTACCCATTCTCCGACATTTGTTTACAAATGTGAGTAAATTCATGAATTCGTCATTTCCATGCAATTTCGTATTGCAGCTTTTACATCAGCTGATCGCGTAAGGTAAATTTTTGTTGTATCTTTTTACACGTATTCACCGACACGGAAATTTAGTGCTTTAAAAGAGCTTTAAAGGCTTTATAAAAAACGTTAACAGTTGGGGGTTGGAGGGTAAGAGGGACGCAAGTTGAATATCTAGTTATTCAGTAATTTGTGCACTGCAACTGGTATACTAGTTGCCAAAAAAAGCAGAGGACGAGCACAGCACTGGAACGTTTTTAGCTAGATAGCACAAGCAGACCTAGCGCAAATTGTGCCCTCTCGAACGCGACCACATTGACAGCAAAAGCCGACTCTGACATAATTTTCCTTCCATTGGTTCTTATCGCGGGGTTGGGCTTAACTTCTCGATATGTATAATCTTCTTTGTTGGTAATCCCATGGTGTTTGTGTGAAAATGGATAAAAATGTAAACCATTTGGATTAGGTCGCGATAAAAAATTTTCCCAATCACCTGCTGTTAAAATATGATATTAAATAGTTAAAATTTTGTGCAATTATTCTAGAAAAACCCCACGCCAAATGCATGCGCGCTTAACAACCTAAAATGTTGTAGATTTCGACATTCGAGTTTTTTTTTTCTTCTCTCCGTCGTCGTCGTCTTCGTCGTCCCGTCAAGCATGCACACTGTGGAGAATTTATATAAATAAATCCAATCGTTTTTGGGAATATTAAAAATGTGGTCGTGCTTTATTATTATTATTTTACTCAACGATAAAAGTTAATACACGTCCAAAAGCACACAATGTGCTACAAGCAAAACTGTTGAAATTAAAATAAATGCAGATAAGATTTAATTCGTCCGATTCAGAGTGGTGTGGTGTGTTTTGCATTTCGAAGAGTGAAGTGTGTGCGATAATTACACGGGCAAATGTCCACAGAGACGGAGAATTCCTAAGGCTTTAATGTATTTTCCTCACAAGTCAGCGCGCTGCGAACAATTTGTGCACCGGAAAAAATTGTTCTCCGACTTGGCTCAGTTATGAATAAATTAGATAATCCGCGAAAAAATGGGACACACAAAATTCGAATAACAAGTAAGTTGAGCAACTAATTGAACTTTGGCAAATTAATTGAGAAAAAATATATCTCTGCTACATATATATGTATATGTACGTGACACTATATATTTATGCATATTCAAGGGCCTTTTTTGTGAGTCTAATTGTATTTTTTGCTTTTTTGCACTTGTTTTTGTGTCTTTTCAGTTTTGTGTGCGCGAAACTTGGCCCGGAAAGATCTATTTCGTAAGTAAAATGAAAAAAAAAAAAAAAATTTAATAGTGGGGAACATACTGAATAGAGTTGCATGAGTGAGCAGAGTTTTGAAAGGGAATCGCAGTCGCGATAAATGGTCCACCAGTGAGCGGTGAAGCTACGCCTATTTGGAGGCTTAACTCGGGTTGGATAAAATGTTTCTTTTTCTGTGGTTTTGGGTGCAACCGCAAAAGCAATATGCTTCGGCTTCGGTACGTAAATATTGGTTCAATGAGCAGAGTGACGTCAGGTGGCTTCAATGTGCACGCACGTCAAATCGGTAGTCAGTACTAGGGTAATCTATGACAGGTTGTGCTGAAAAGGTTTTGATAACAGATGTAATCATGCCATTATTATGGCTGATGGTTTAGAAAGGTTCAATTTAACATTTTTTTTGGTTTAGAACTGGTGAACACAGAAAACACCTTGAATTTCAGCGAGGTTGGGTGAAAAGTCACTGTCAGTTGTCCGTCAGCACAGTTTGACAGGATAGTTTAGCTCAAATACCATCAGGGACAGGGACCCCATAGAAAAACTTCATTACTTACAGGAAGCCAGTAAAAGCTCTCTTCGGATAAATCGTTTAAATTTAGGTGCTGACGTTGGTATAAATAAGATCACCAATGCCATTCAGGAGGAAGCCACCAAAGTCCTTTTCAATAAATGGGAATCCTCTGCCACTTTCCAGCTGCTGGAAAAACAGTTTGAACACACCGAGTTAATGTTTTTAGATTTAGAAAACACATTTTGTTGGGTCCCATACATATGGGACCCAAGAGTAGTTCACAGTTCCCTAAAAGATTGCAAAGTGACTGGGTGCAAAACTAAGCAAGAAAAGGTATCTGGGAGAATCAACTGGTACAATTTGGATTAGGAAACAGGCGAAGCATTTTTAAACACGATCCAAAACTACCTCTGCAACATCATTGACGAAAAAGAAGATGTAGAGTGCAGAGCCCGAGATATGTGGGATGACCTACAGCGAACGTGCATAGAGATGGCCAAATCATTCCTAAGAACTTCAAAGGGCCACTACAAACAGGTAATAACAACAAGGTGGTGGTCCGACTATGTGAGACCAGTGATTATTGAACCGAAAACGGCCTTCAGGGCATGGAAGAAAAGCTGTTCAAACAAAAGATATAAAAGCTACGTCTGGAAGTGGACTTACGCTGATCACTATTTCTACACTGTCGAGCAAGTAGCGACTGCTTCCGAGAATGCCATCTTCCTTACTTAGGCGTTATAGTATGGGATGTACCTGGGCCGCAGCCGTCTCAAGTTTCGCACGCGAAGTTGGCTGAGTGCCCGTTCCACTTGCGCGCGCCACCTGAGTCTCCACTGCGCCGTTTCTGCGGAATGGATTCGAAAAATTTTTCGGGGCGGGGCGTTGGTGTCCATCCGCTCTAGATCACCCAGCCATCGTAGCCTTTGTATTTCGACTCTTCAGCCCGTATGCTACCCGAATGCCACCAGTATCTGTAAGGTTAGGTTAGGTTGGAAAGGGTTGCTTGCAGCTAGTGCAAGTTCACTCGGTGGCCAGATTGGCCCATTGTGATTACCCTTGTGAGGTAGACAAACATGGTTGGAAATATGTCTTACTAACTGAACCAGCCTGATCTTTTGATAAATCTTTTTAGGTCAAGTAGTGATATTCCTGCCAGGTCGTCCAGGCTATCAAAGAATTTGACTCCTAAAAAGGTTAGTCGTCGTTCTTGGAGAGCTGGGCAGTGGCAGAGAAAGTGTTCTATAGACTCTATTTCTTCTTCATCCCTACAGCTTCTGCAGAAGTCGTTGGCAAAGATTCCCATTCGTGTAGCCATGACTCCAATGGTGCAGTGTCCCGTGACTACACCAACGAGTGTTCTTATGAATTTCTACTGACAGATAGAAGGGTCGTTGTTCTTTTTAGGTCGAGTACTGGCCATAAGCTGTGAGTTATGATACAATCTTTAGACTGTTGCCAACGTTCACCAGCTAGTTTGATCGTGTATTGATCTATAAGACTTTTGGCTGTGTTGAAAGGGAGATAAACCCATCGGTCAGCCATCGTTATGTCCATATCAGAACCTTTCCTTGCCAGTTCGTCCGCCAATTCATTTCCGGCCACGCCAACGTGCCCAGGAACCCAGCAGAGTAGAACTGTGTGGAAGGTTATATCCTTTAATGCCATGAGGCAGTCCTTGACACACTCAGAGTATACGAGGTTGGAGTCCAGGGCTTTAAGTGCTGCTTGACTATCAACAAATATGGTGATTACCGTTGCTGGAAGATCCATAGATTAAATTGTCTGTGCAGCTCTCTTCACCGCATAAACCTCAGCTTGAAAAACACTGCAGTAGTCATTTAGTCGATATGACTGGTTGATTTGCAGTGCTTCCGAGAAGACTCCAGAACCTGTTCCATTCTCTGTTTTCGAACCATCGGTATAGATAGCTATGATGCCTTTGATGTCAAATTTGGTCTCTACCCAGTCATGCCAACTTGGTATGACTTTAAATCTTTTGTCGAAGTCAAATTGAGGTTTCTTATAATCCGTACGGGTTACAGACCCATTTTGATTTAAGATGTTCAGAACACATTAGACATAGACAACAACACATAGACATTGTGATTTC
Source organism: Neoascia interrupta (assembly GCA_947623515.1). Taxonomy (NCBI): domain Eukaryota; kingdom Metazoa; phylum Arthropoda; class Insecta; order Diptera; family Syrphidae; genus Neoascia; species Neoascia interrupta. Next base: position 179,686,130 of record OX392462.1, read on the forward strand.
CAGAGGTTGTTCTCTCTTAGTCTGAGAGCTGCCTTTGCCGCCACATTTCTTGTGAAAAGCTCCAGAGGTTGGAAGTGCAGCATTGTTTCCAGACCTGTTTGAGGCGGGGATCCTAATGCACCTGTGATACCTAAGCAAGCTAATCTTTGTATCTTCTTCAGATTATTGAGGTAAAATTTCGTTTTACACGCCTCCCACCATACCAGTGATCAATAGGTAAGAATAGGTCTAACAACCGCTGTATAAAGCCAGTATGTTATTTTGGGTTGAAGTCCCCACTTTTTCCCAATGGCTTGTTTACATGTGTACAGAGCAATGAGACCTTTCTTCATTCTCTCCTCCGTGTTCCTTTTCCAATTTAGTTTGGAGTCAAACAAAACGCCAAGATATTTGGCTTCCAGGGAGAGTTTAAGATTGGTCCCATTTAATTTAGGAGTTATTCACCCCTGCAATTTGCGCTTCCTTGTAAACAGGACCCTATCTGTCTTGTAAGGGTTGACTTTAAGTCCAATGTTCTCTGCCCATCTTGATAAATCTGTTAACACAGATTCCATTAGTTCACTGATTGTTGGAAGAAATTTTCCTGTAATCAGTATAACTATGTCATCTGCGTAAGCGACTACTTTTTTTCCTCTTTTAACGAGAGAATTAAGAATTTTGTTGAGTGAGATGTTCCATAGAAGGGGTGAAAGCACCCCTCCTTGTGGGATTCCCCTATCAACCGTTTTCTTAATAGAATAGTCTCCCATATTAGAGTTGATGACTCTGCTTTTAAGCATCGTCTTTACCCAATTCGTCAGGTTGGAATTGATGCCATATTCCCCCAGGGATTAGATAATGGTTTCTGTTTTTAGATTATTGAACGCTCCTGCTAGGTCTAGAAAGGTTGCCAATGTGAATTCTTTGTTGTATAAGGACCTCTCGATTGTACGCGTCACCTCATGCAGCGCCGTATCCACGGATTTCCCCTTAGTATAGGCGTGTTGCGCATTGCTGAGGTGCTTATTGATTTCGAGGTAAGCCTTTCCAGTATCTTAAGTAACAGATAATTTTCCAGTATTTGTTAATCTATGGGCTTTGATTTAGTCAGGGTGCTGTTAGCATTGAGCTTACGAAACGCTTGCAATCAAGTCCTGTCAACGCTAAGTTGGTTAGCGAGGTGTTAACGACCAAAAAGTGGGGTGCCGTGGCGTAATGGTTAGTGTGTGTGCTTACTACGCCGGAGGTCTGGGTTCGAATCCTGCCAACGTCACCTGAAAAAAAAGACTTGTTCTTTTTCACGGTCCCCACCTCCGCGAGGGTCTGACAAGCCCTCCGAGAGTATCATTTGTCTTGAAAAATGCTCAAAGTGCCGTTCGGATTCGGCAAAAAATTGTAGGTCCCCTTGTATGTAAAGAAATTCACACACCAGCATACATTGTTGAGAAGTTGGCCATGGTTCACCTCGAGCTGTTGCGCCACTCTATTTATTTGTTTATTTATTTTATTTTTTAACGACCAACATGGCCAACGATGGCCATTGATGGCCAACGGACTCTGTCAATAAAATTGTATCCCGTCATCCTCGTAATGAAATCGTTATTGCAGGTGATCTCAATATTCACATTTCCCAGGCCAAGGATACACGGCGATTAAAAAAATGCGCGACTTATTGCAGTCCGTCTAGAAGCACAGGCGTTTAAATAGGAGACAACACACGATTACGGTTACGACAGTTTGTCGCGAGGGTCGGTTTGCGACAAATTTCCGAATTACAACTTTTTCAAGCCGTACTACAAAAAATTAATATTTATAATTTAACTAAAAAAAGGACGGTTTTCATCGCAATTCACCGGCATTACCCCGAAAGTGGGTATTTGTGTGCTTAACTTACTTCAAAAAGCTTGAAAATTTGTGTTTTTAACGATAAAAAATAATTGTTTCTTCAACTCGTGTGTTGAGTATGATTGCTGCACGAAATCGCGCTGTTTTTTGTCGCGCGTTTTTCTGTCGCCGTGTGTCCCAGCCTCGATGGCTTCGACATTCTGGGCTGACAACACCCGAGGGCAGATATGTTGAGAGTTTTGCTGTGAGTATCCATCTAACCCAGCTTGTAAACGAGCCTAGATACGTGGGTCCCCGACATTGACAGTCATGCTGCCAACACCCTAGACTTGTTCCTTACTCCCCACCCTGACAAGTACTCAGTCAGTGTCCTATCACCTCTAGGCTCGTCAGACCATTGTTCCATATCGGCTCCTTACTCGTTTTAAAATAAAACCTCAAAAACCCCAAAAAAAAAGAACTGTGCCAACGAGAGTACCAACTGGAACGACTTAAACAGTTTCTTTAAGTCTTTCAATTGGTCACTTTGTTTCCTCGATCGTGACGTTGATGCCATCGCTGACATGTTCACTGAAATAGATTTTCATTGGCATAAAATCCTGCGTTTCCAACAGAATTAAGGATATCAAACCAAAAGAGAATTCGGAGTGGCTCGAACTGTAAATAGACCACCAAGTTGAAGGAAGTTAGTTTTCAGTCATATAAAGCCAACCCAACCGAGGAAAACCGGAAAATGTTTAGACAAGCCAGAAATGTCTGCAATGCTCATATCCATCGTGCTAATTTCTTACATGATCAGAAATTGAGGCCATAAATGGTTCTCAGTGTCCCAAAGGAAGCAATAGTTGTTGGTCATTTGTCAAAAATATTAAAAATTGTGCCTCATCCTCCATCCCGAAACACGTTTTTAATGACATCCCAGCTATCAGCTCATTAGACAAGGCCAATCTGCTTGCAGGTCATTTTGCTTCCAGCTCCTCGCTCCCGGATTATGCCATGTCTCCTCCACCTGTACTCGAGAGCGTAAAACATTTTATGGAAAAAAAAATTCACTTTCGCACTCGTACAGTAGCAGAAGTCCTTAGTAAACCTCAACATACACAAATCCGCTGGTCCAGATGGCATTTGCCCCATGGTGTTCTTCCCCGCTGGCTAAAACACTGCGTAGGTTTTCCTATCGGCCCTAATTTTCTGGTCTCTTTCCGAGGAGATGGGAAACTGCATTTATTCAGTCCGTCTAAAATCAAGCGAATCAAATTCTCCGACCAGATACCGACCAACTGCAGTAGCATCCATTCTTTCCAAGCTCATGGAAAATTCTCAATGGCCGTCAACACGCGCCTTTCAAAAAGTCAACTGGTGATCTGATGGATTATATCACCGAAAAGTGGAACCGCTCATTGCACCTTCATGGTGAAAGCAAGGTTGTTGCGCCCGATATTTCTAAAGCATTTGACAGAGCTGGCATCAGACTCTCCAGTAAAAAATGCGTGCATTTAGAATCGATGGAATCGACGTGTCTTTTATTCATTGGATTAGAAATTTCCTTTCGAAAAAGCGAAAAGCGGTTAGGCCAAATCAGATACCCTCAGAGTTCTGGAAAAAAAAATGAAGGAGACAGCGGGTCTAGATGGCTTACGACCTTCAAGAGGGGATCTAATGCCAATCAGTGGAGGGAAAGTTATCTACTTCCTTTGTATAAAGAAAAGCGTGATACACGTAGCTGTGACAATTACCGTTCTATCAAGCTGATATCACACACAATGAAGATCGTCGAGCGGGTACTACATAGTCGACTGCGAAAAATAATAAGGCTTCCTGAGGACCAGTGCGGATTTGTCGCGGGAAAATCAACCACTGATGCAATCGAAAGCATAAGGATCATAATGGGAAAAGATCCTGATGTCCTTGAAGGTCTGCTATGGTGCTGGTTGATTTTGAAAAAGCTTTCGATAGACTTCTACGAGATCTGATATGGGTGGCGCTAAGAGAACAAGGGGTTCCAGAAGCCTACGTGCGGATGATCATAGACATGTGTGATGGAGCAAAGACAAGAGTAAGATGTCCTTCCGGAGTCACTGATGAGTTCTCAATTAAAGTCGGTGTACACCAGGGAAGCGTCCTAAGTCCTTTGCTTTTCATTGTAGTCCTTGATTATCTCCTTGAAGGAAAGCTGACGGACCCGAAAGTACATCAGTTATTCTTCATAAGTGAAGATCATACATCCCTGCAGCGAGCACTTGATATATGAATGGATGTTTTAGAGGGGAATGGGTATCGTATAAGCCAAAAGAAGACAGAGCACCTGTGCTGCCCATTCTCTGACCCACCCGAGCCGATTCCAGGCATTAAATTTAATGGAAAGTCGCTTCCCAAGTGTGAAAAGTTCAGGTACCTGGGATCTATGATCAATAGAACTATGATGACGACATCAATCATCGCGTAAGCGTGGGGTGGATGAAGTGGCGAGAAAACTCTGCCATCTTCTGTGACTCAAAAATGCCCCCTAAGCTGAAAGGAAAGCTCTACACCGCAGTTGTGCGTCCGGCGCTTACATATGGTTCACAATGTTGGACAGTGCATATGAAATATGAGAGCAAATTAACGACAGCTGAGATGAAGATGCTTCGCTTGACAGCAGGAGTAACAAACCGAGATAGAATAAGAACTACAAAGAACCGGGGATCCTCCATGTGAAAGAACTTATCTCCAGGAAAATGAAGCACGACCGGCTGAGTTGGTGTTGCCATGTTCAAATCAGAGATCCTACGAACCCTGTCAAAAAGGTAACATCAATCATCAACATTCCAGCGCAATCGCGAAAGAAAACAAGGCCTAAATATTTATGCATAACACAAATGCAACGGCAACAGCATTTATTTGGCCTCAGTGACGAAGAGATCCAAAAACGAGTGGCCTGCCGGTATATTCTGAGGTCAAATCGGCGTGCCCCCACAAGCGGACCATTAGGAATGTAGTAGAGTGGGAGGGTTATGATCCATCACTTCAGATCATAACCCCGCGCCTAAATGAAAAAGAAGAAAGAACACGAACGCAGCAACATAGAGAGCGACACTGAAAGAACTCACTAGGATTGGCCTGACGATCCGCGCCAGGTTGGAGAAAAAAAGGCCGTCAAAGCTGAACTAGGTGGTTGTATCTTACTCTGGATTATGGCCAGGGTGAAATGAACTACCTTTGCTTGCCAATATTCTGAACTCTATTTCTTTTTTACGTTTATTTTCTTCTTTACTTTTATTCTACTTTCATGAGCGAAATTTCAACGTTATTCAGCTAAACTACGGGCCGCACATAACAAACCGCAGGAGGCGGAATGTTCGCTATGCAACCTGCGAGCAATTGAAGACGTTCAACATGTAATCGTAATATATCCAATGCGGAGTGTGTTTAAAAGAAAACTTTGAGGTACCGTGTCAACAAGCAAAGTAACCTTAATCGTGAATCGTCGCATTAATCACAAAGGCTTCACGCTGTGTTATTCCGATTGTGTCAATGGCGAGTAATGCGAGTAATTGTACGGACTTTTGGAAGATTGTGCCTCTGGTGTTGGCGTGGGAGTTCTGCACAATTCTCTCAAGTACGATGTTGAAGCAGTCACATGACAGCGCGTCGCCTTGTCTATTTTTATTAAATTGTTCGTTTTTACATCAAAGGGATCGGTGAGGTCTTGACGAAACAGCTTGAGTTTTGCAAAGACGGGCGAGTTTGAAAAGGATCCTAAAACTTGCGCTATATAGCTCGTCTGTATAAATCGATGGAAAGGTGGTGAGTATCGATTAGGAATTCTTTGGTTTTACCCAAGAACTGTCGCAGTGTGAATTTTGATCGATGGTTCACTTCCCCGGCCTAATGCACACTGATATGTGCCTATCGTATTGTTGAAAAACGGCTTCAGACGTGCACACATACAGGAAAAATCTTGTGTGCAATGTTAAGAAGACTGACGCGTCTGTAGTTGGCACAGTTTAGAGGGTCTCTTTTCTTGAGAATCGGGGAAACAATGCCGAGGTTCCGTTCGTTGGGCATCGTGCGTGCTCTTACCCAGCTCATTTTCAGTAGATTTAAAAAGTTAGGCAGCTTGGCCGCCTGCTCCGGCTGCTTTGTTGCACTTCGGCTTAGATATAGCTACTGAAAGTAGCTTCATCCAGGTCGGGTGGGCAGTATCGATCGTATGCTTCGTCGCTAACGTCTTCGCCCGGGTTGATCGGTTCATGTTGCCTTACAGTCTGCAGATATGGTTTCCCCAAATCCTTAGCACCAACTGCGATTCCACTACGATGATGTCGCGACAGTACTTACAGGCCCCAATTCGAACTTTATACCCTTAGGCAATACCTTTTGATACTATGGCAAAACTTTCGAACCTCATATCTGTTACAACTTCTCTTTATCTCTGTATAAAAAAAAAACGGTGCGCTTCTACTGCCCTCTATTTTTCCTTTGGAGAAGAAGTTTAGTTGCATAAGCTTGCCGGCACTCATCGCCAAAACAGGGGTTTCGTTGTGGTGGCCGTGTGAAACCCAGCTCTTGAGAGAGGACATCTCTGATGGTGTTTTGGCAATGTTGTCACTGGCTATCAAAGCTTGATGAGACTCGATTGGAGAAGGATCTGACGATCTCTCTCTCTAGCCTGCCGACTTTAAACTTCCTCACAGTACTTCCGCTTATAGGCGAAATCCACAGCTGTACATTGGCTACAACGAGGTTATGGCTTGAGTCAATGTTAGCACCTCGGAAATTTCGGACACTCATGACGATGGAAGAGTGCCTTGCGTCGATCACAATGTGGTCAATCTGGTTGACGGTTGATTGATGGGGAGATCTCCATGCCTCTTTGTGGATGTTGAGATGCGGGAACTGTGTACTAGCTACCACAACGTGTCGCCCCGCATCAAAGTTGATCAACCTGAATCCGTTATCGGAGGTGGTGTCATGTAGGTTGTGCTTTCTGTAGGACCAAAGATGCCCTACCTTCCTAAAAAGAACAATAGAGTGGCGCAACAGCTCGGGTTAACCAGGGCCAACTTCTCAACCCTGGTTAACCCTTAGTAGGCACCCGGTGTTACATGGGGGGGTAAGAGTAGGAGTTGATAGTCGGAGGTTGGTTTAGAAAAACCGGTAGATGCTTGTATCAATTAAACAGTTTTTTTTTTGCCTCTAATCACTAGATGTTCACAACTCAAAGATTCATAAACAACTCATACTGTTAGCTATCCGCCTAGTAATACAAACTAGCCACGTTCTCGAAATGTCTCCTCTGGTAATTTTCCACTGGAGTGGCATTTTCGAAATCGAAATTCGAACATGGAATGTCAATCTACTGTCAGCTGACTAGGAAGACAGTTTCTCTGCTGAGTGAGTCATTAGGTCTACTCTGAAAATCATCACATTTTGTCACATCAGAAAACCAAAAACAAAGCCAAGAGGTGATTTTTTTTCTTCAAAGCTTGTAAAAAATGCTTGATTCGTTCGTAGGGCAATATTTGTTAAATAGATAGAAATAATAATATTTAAAGAAGAATATGTAAATTTATCACTCAAATTGGTGGATATTTTTCAAGGGGGACTAGAGATAGGTTTCGTGGCGTTTATTAACAAATTTCGAACAAACATTTGTGTACCTTTATTAAAATGATTGATAATAATTTGCGCTTTTAGGTCTACCTGATCCTTTTGCTAGGGTTTCCGTAGATGGAACACAACAATGTTATACAACAGATATCAGTAAATCTTCTTTGGATCCCAAATGGAATGCGCACTACGACTTATTTATTAGTAGAGGCGATGTGATAACAATTAGCGTATGGAACGATCGCAAGATACGAAAAGGTGGAGGTTTCTTAGGATGTGTTCGAATACCATCGCCAATTATACATGATCTCAAAGGAACTGGTTGTAAGTATTTCAATTTTTTTTCCCCAATTTTTTCCTTAGACTAACAAGAACTTTTCTTTTCTTTGTTCCTTAGTCCATCGTTTGGATTTGTGTAAGCAATCGCCCGATGACGATGACCTAGTTCGGGGTCAGATTATTATTGCCCTCCTTTCCAAGGATATTCCCTGCGGAGGTAATCCGCTTGCAATAGTCGGCCCGGGTGGCGATGTACGTGGACCATCAGATGATAACATATCCGAAAACAATCTGCCCGAGGCATGGGAGGAACGACGCACTCCAAATGGACGTGTGTATTACGTTAACCACACCACCAAATCGACGCAATGGGATCGTCCAACGAATTCGTCTACTCCACATTTGAATGGTAATCATCAGCAGGTTCATCATCATGCTCACCATCATTCGCATGTCAATACCAATGGGGAAAGAATAAAGGGGACATCAGCGAGTAACAATCTATTGAATGGCCGAGGAACTCATGCAAACGAACAGCCAGCTCAGTTGACAACACATCGCTTCTGCGCCGAATCACTGAGCAGTCCAGTTGGCAAGGAGAACTGTAGCCCTGCAAGACTTTTCGATGCCGAAACGCCGCCGTCGAATGGTGAGATCTTAGCAGCCAGCAAAAACAATTCTCAAACCCAACCAAATTCCGTTGAACCTGCAGGCAGTCCATCACGAAATGACTTAACGCTTACTCAGTTGGCATCTCCGGCCAACTCGTGCACGCCGAGCTCTTCGAACACAGCTACGACGAGTAAGACCCCAGCACGTTCAACTGGCGATACGACACCGACAACCCGTAACCCACAGGTTATTGTTCATCAGCAACAATCGTCGCTCCCCTCGCTCGAAGAAAGCACCGAGAAGAACGACAATCATAATGGCAAAAAGCAAAAGCACTCGGCCAACTCCACAATACATGGACATATCAATTTGTCGAATGTGACTTCTGCGCAACGACTTAATCAAAACTCCCAGAACATAGAGAATGGGAACGCCAACCAAACGCATACAGTTATAACCTTAAATAGTAGAGAAATAGCCAATTCCAACACGAATCAGCAGCAAGTGGACCCAGCAACAACCAATGGCAACGCCGCTCAGGGTGGTGTGAGCGCAAATCCGCCAGCTACTGCCAATGATGCAACCACTGAATCGGCGCCGCCTAGTGTTGGCGACAGTAGATCACCTCCAGCGATAAGTATAAACATTTCAACCACAAATGGTGTCGAAGATGGAAGTGGGAGTGCTGGCATGCAGCGTGTACGCAGATCAGCCAGAGAGGATGCAGCTCGGCGACGATCACGAGGCACACGACCCAGCGCTCATGTGCGCAACAATGTCAGTACGAGACCATTTATGGATCTTCCTTCGGGCTATGAGATGCGCACCACGCAGCAAGGTCAGGTTTACTTCTATCACATTCCGACCGGTGTATCGACTTGGCACGATCCGCGGATTCCGCGTGATTTTGACAGCCAAAATTTTTCGCTTGATGCATTGGGGCCGCTGCCAAGTGGCTGGGAGCAGAGGAAAACTACATCTGGCCGCGTGTACTTTGTCGACCACAATAATCGTACGACACAATTCACCGATCCGCGACTGAATGGACACATACTGCAAATGATTCGCCGTACATCCAATCAGTTTGAAACACCAACGAGAGCACAAGGTTAGTATGGTTAATGTCTGGACCATTTTTTTCCTTTTGCAGGAATATCGAATGTCCCAGTTCAGGGAAAAGGATACCACAAAAAGTAAAAAAGCTCTGTTAAGGGCACTTGTTTAATCGAGCTCCAAGACTCCAAATGGAGGCTGCCGTCTTTGAATAGTTATCAAAGCATTGGGAGCTGAGATGTTGAAACGATTCCTTAAATTTCTGCATGGGTTGATTTGTCCGATTGATCACCTTCTCAGTGAAAGACTTTCGTGTGAACATTTGCAACATTCGTAGACTGAGGAAGAACCTCGCCACATGGACCCTTACACCAACCACCCCGACCCAGGGTTTGAAATTCGGGTTTATTGCTAGGTTGGTTAGGTTGAAGTGGCAGTCGGGTCGGAAGAAACCGACAAACTTAGACCAATGTAGGTTGCCTGATCCATAGAGATCCCTGCTACTCGTTGAACCATTTTGAGCTATTGATGAAGCGTGAGAGGTGTTTTGGTTCTGAAGTATTTAGATCGCTAAGATCATTTTAGAGGCAACCTGGTGTTGATTTCGGTTTTTAGAGAGAGCGAGGCATGTACAAAGAAGGTGGAGAGTTGTCTCTTCTTACCCCTCATTCATGCAGCTGCCGCAGAAGTCGTTGGAATAGACACCAAGCCTTGTTGCATGCCCAACTGTCAGGCAGTGTCCTGTAATGCCACCGATTGTAGCACTCAAAACCAACCAAATGAGCTGTGGACAGTCAATGCCAGAACGAAGATAGATATCGATCATTCTTTCTAGAGTTTTTAAGAGAAATTATGATAGACTGATGGGTCTGAGATCATTCGGTGCAACGTGGAAAAATCTGTCTTTGGGTATGAAAATCGCTTTCACTTCTCTCCAAAACAGCGGAGTGTGTTCTACGTGGACTCTACGAAACTTTTCAGAATCATCTCCAGCGCTGAGAGGATAATGTCCGATGTGTTTTGTAGTGTCAAGTAGAGTAGAGTCAAGTAGTTATCGCTTCCGAAGTGTTTATCGCATTGGGCCTCATTATTTTTAGGTGTGCTTATTGCCTGTCAAAGTTCAACCCGTGAAACGTTTTTCATTTTGGGGCAATCAAGTTTCACGTTGTTATTTTTAACGTCGGTCAGCCAACGGCGGATCTTCGAACGGCTTGAATGTTTCTTCGAAGTGTTCCGAAACAAACCCGCTTTAAAAGCCATTTAATCTGGCTTTTTTTTTTGGCTCAAACAAACCCGCTTTAAAAGCCATTTAATCTGGCTTTTTTTTATAAAATGCTTAGGAGCTATATTCGTCCAAAGCTAGAAGTCGTGCAGGTTATACAAAAACCGACTTTAAAAGTTATCCCAGAAGCCAAAAACATGCTCAACATTTGCGCCCAAGGTTGGGCACCAACGCTGAAGATGCCTCTGTGGCTCCCTTAACCTGAATGTAGTCAGTGGTTGCGGTTAAAGTGAACGTTAAAAGTGTTCACTCGTTTACACCCGAAAACTTAAATATTTCATCTTCAACTCATAACATAATGCTCCCTTGTTTCATTTTCCAGTTGAAGGACCACTGCCTGCGCCTAACAATAGCCCCCTGGACGCATCATCAAATGCGGCAACGCCAAACACCACACCAAATGTCTCTGGCAGCACAGTTTCAAATTCGAACCATCGAAATGCAGCTGTAGCTGCTCCAGAACCATTTAGATTGCATCAACACCACCACCAGCCAGTGCCTGATCTACCGCAAGGCCTTTTGGAAGGCGCCGATCTCCTTCCAAAGTATCGACGTGATTTAGTTGGAAAACTACGAGCTTTACGCAATGAACTGCAGGCTCTTCAGCCGCAATCGGGTCATTGTCGACTTGAGATTACGCGCACAGAAATTTTCGAAGAGAGCTACAGACTGATTATGAAAATGCGACCGAAGGACATGCGAAAAAGACTTATGGTCAAGTTCAAGGGTGAGGAAGGACTCGACTATGGGGGTGTGGCACGCGAGTGGCTGTATCTGCTGTCACGCGAGATGCTTAATCCCCAGTATGGACTGTTTCAATACAGTCGTGATGATCACTATACCTTGCAAATTAATCCAGACTCAGGTAAATTCGAATAAATAGACAACCAAATTCGGTGGCATTGTGTGTATTTTCATTTTGCATTGCAGGTGTAAATCCGGATCATTTGTCGTACTTCCATTTCGTGGGACGCATCCTTGGAATTGCAGTCTTTCATGGCCACTGCATGGACGGCGGTTTCACGACACCTTTCTACAAGCAGTTGCTCAACAAACCGATAACACTGAACGACATCGAAGGAGTCGATCCCGAGCTACACAGAAGTCTTACATGGATGCTGTAAGTTGTCACGCCACTTCACTGCGAAGGGAAAGTCGCTTTAAAACACAGATTTCTTCATTGCAGGGAGAACAATATCGACGGAATTATTGAGTCCACATTTAGTGTGGAAAACAATAGTTTTGGTGTATTGAAGGTGCACGAGTTGAAGCCTTCTGGAGCGAGCATAGCGGTTACAGAAGAGAACAAGAGGGAGTACGTGAAGTTGTATGTAAATTATAGGTTTATGCGTGGCATAGAACAACAATTTCTAGCGTTACAAAAGGGTAAGCAACCCATCGGGCCTTCGCAAACTGTTTCAGTTAATAATGCGACAATGTTTCAGGTTTCTGCGAACTGATTCCGAGTCAAATGTTACGTCCGTTCGATGAACGCGAACTGGAATTAGTTATTGGCGGCATCAGTAGTATAGATGTGAACGACTGGAAGAAGAATACTCGTTTAAAACATTGTACAGCCGACGTACAACAAGTGGTCTGGTTCTGGCAAGTAAGTTAGCTCGTTGTTTTTATCCTTTGCAGATTTGTCACACACGTGACACATTTCCATTTATGCGTCCTAAACTATTCTATATATGGGTATCGGGGTGCTTGCTATTAGTCTATTTGTGAAATTAGTATTCAAGTGCAATTTTTTTATCGGCCTATAAATTATGACACATTTTCCTTAATCCCATACTACATATTTACTGATCGATTCAATGAGTAATTGTGATAAATCGATTTAAATACCCGAAGAAAGTATTGATAAGACAACAAATGTGTACATTGGAAACCGATATTATTTTTGTGACGCACAGATTAACGCTGAACTAATGATTTGTCACTGTAAACGGGTGGCTATGATTCCTTAAGTATGAACAGAAACTTTAGCTTGCTTCTCTACTATAGAAATTGCTACAGAGATCTCAATGAACTTTTATCCGGGTGCGGTATTGTAATATTTCGTGTCAAAGCCAAATTTACTGTAGAAGTACGAAGATCCGAGGAAGCCGCCTATCTCAAGAAAAATGGAGAACGACCGGCTCAGTTGGTATTGCCTTGTCAAAATGAAAGATCCTACGAACCCTGTCAAAAAGGCAATTTCAATGAACATTGCAACACAATCGCGAAAGAGAAGAAGGCCTAAGCATTCATGGGTCGCACAAATGCAACGAAAACAGCATTTAATTCGACTCAGTGATTAACTTATCCAAAGTCGGGTGACATTCCAGTATATTCTGAGGTCCAATCGGCGTACCCCACGAGTGGACCACAAGGAATGGGAATGCAGTAGAAGTGGGAGGGTTATGATCCCTCAATTCAGATCATAATTTAGCGCCTAAATGTAAAAAAGCCAAATTTTCCAACATCAGTTTGGTTTTCGATTCCGAGGTCCCAAGAGAAGGTTGCCTTGGTTGGTTTTTTAACCTAAATTGGCAAGGCTTTTCGTTAGACATGTGTTTGAAATCGGAGTTCGCTGCGCTGCTAAACGTAGCAAGTACAAATTTTCTCAATCTTGACCGCCACATAGAAATTTGCTGATCATACCTGAAAAAAGGCCAAGTGACTACCCCTGTGACAAAAGTTATAGCATAGCCAAGGCGAAGAGCCTAGTTGGATAAGTACTACCGACTGGCGCGTGCAGGAAAGCGAAAGATGCCTGTAGCACGAACAAAGGGACGGGAATAACACAGCCTTTTCCAAAATGAAAATTAGGCGCACGATACCTTCAAAAATGTAACTCTAGGTACAACTCCAGGTACTACATATGCGGATAGCCTGTGAATAGGTTTCATAATCGTTTGCCTAATTAACGATCCTGTATAGCGCCAAAAGCAGCGGGAATATTCTTCTTAATCTCTTGCCTAAAACCAGACTAAACCGAGACTAAGAACTAATAAAAGCAAACAACTTGTTCGTCATCATCATTTTCCATGGCCGCTTATCCTTAGAAGAATCGCGGAGCGAAGGTGGCTAATTGGCCTTCCATCGTTCTCGATCCTACGCCACCAACTCAGAGACAAAGGCGCGATCTTCATGCGGGTCTCGGAGATGTTCCTTACATGATCCCACCACCTGTTTCTTGACCTACCAGGGGGGCGACGCGTTAGTATTTCGGCAAGCATGAACTGTCTAGGTAGTCTGTCGTGGGGGAAACAATGTGTCCAAACCAGCAAGTAATTGATCGTTCCACTTGAAGAAGTAGCTGCTCAACATTAAGATTCCTACTTATACTGACGTTTCTCACTCTATCCGTAAAAATAACAGCATTAAAGCACCTCAGAAATCTTAACTCGGCAGCTTGTGCCCGCGATTTAATTCCTTATCCGAATTTATTGCCATAGACGAGGGTTGGAACGAATACTGTTTTAAAAAATAAGATCTTTGCTTTCACTCCAAGCTCAGCTTTCCTCATGACCGGCTGGCGCAGTTCCTTTAATATTGCTCCAGCTTGGCCAATCCTGCAGAATAACTAAGTATCACTATTCCCATCTTTCGTGAAAAATACCCCGAGGTACTTAAACTTCCCTACCTGTTTTAATAGGACTTCATTTATGTGCTTCATAATCAACATCACTTCCGTTACGATTACCTTTATGATGTGGAAAGCAGATGGCTTATCCTGACGCCAGCTATCTCGAAACATTCTTCGCCGAGACTGCGCTTCACCATCCAGTCCATAATACGCTATGAAAAGGAGAGGCGATAGATCACAGCCCAGGGGAAGTTCATTAAAACGGCAGTATTTGACGCCATTTATCCGCACACAGCTTCTGCAGATCCCATTCAAAGACTAAAGGGCTCTAAGAAGAGACCCACTCAGTGTATAGTCCTGCAAAACTCTCCAGAGTGTTTTCTGAGGAACCCGGTTATAAGCCTTTTCCAAATCCACAAAACTCAGGCCTTGACTCCACAAAACTACGCCTTTGACAGGGCATGGACCCTGTCAAAGGCGGATAAAAACACTTTAGGCTGCTTCGAGAGGAAAATTCTTCGGACGATTTACGGTCCCGTCTGCATAGACGGAGAGTGGAGGAGGAGACATAACATCGAACTGTACGGGCTGTACAGCGATACCGACCTAGCCAAAAGAGTCAAAACACAACGTCTACGATGGCTGTGGGTCATCTAGAGCGGATGGACACCAACGCCCCGGCCCGGAAAATCTTCGAATCCACACCGCAGGGACGGCGCGGTAGAGGAGCACCGAGACTCAGGTTGCGCACGCAAGTGGAAGGGGGCCTCAGCCAACTTCGCGTGCGAAACTGGAGACGGCTAGCTAGAGACAGAGCTTGTTGGCTGAGGCCCAGGTCCACCCCGGACTGTAGCGCCACCTTAAGTAAGTAAGTAAATCCACGAAACTCACGTAGACTGGTTTGGCATATTCCCTGGCCACCCTCAAGAATAACCTCAAGAGTAATTAATGTGCCCTGTAATTGTACCCTCGGTCGGGTACAAAAAGCTGGTCAGTTGTGCTTCTGCCAAGCCGAGAACCGCACTGATCTTCCCGTAACAAAGTCTCGATTGCAGCTCTGGAACGCGCTTCCAACATCCTTTCGAATACTTTTCCTGGAAGACTTAAGAGAGATATACCCTTATAGTTAGAGCAATCCCTCTCGTCCCCCTTTTTGAAAATGGGCACTAAAATCCTGTTTGTCCTGTCAATCGCTTGGTGCTTTCCCGCTATCCCAGGCCACCTTAATGACACGTGTTAACCATTTAACACCTTCTTCACCCATTACCCTGAGCATTTCTGGCCGGATTTTATAAACTCCAGCGAACTTGCCAATTTTAAGCGTTTTAATCGCGACCATGACTTCCACTTGCTTACTTATTTAAGATGGCGCTACAGTCCGGGGTGGACCTGGGCCTCAATCAGAAAGCTTTGCCAGCAGCTTCACCATCTGTAGGACTATTCTCCACCCTAATCTCGCTAGCAGTGGGATTGCCATCTTCAGTGCCCTGCTGAGGGTTGAGAAACTCCTTAAAGTGCTCGCTCCATCTGCGTAAGAAATCGTTTTCAGTTGTAAGAAGTGTACCGTCCTTGGACTTAACACCTTGTACGGTATTTACCTTGCTTCGTCTGAGACGGCGAATATATAAAATAAATAAATAGAGTGGCGCAACAGCTCGAGGTGAACCAGGGCCAACTTCTCAACAATGCATGCTGGTGTGTTGATTTCTTTACATACAAGGGGACCTACAATTTTTTTGCCGAATCCGAACGGCACTTTGAGAAGTTTTTCAAGACAATTAATACTCTCGGAGGGCTTGTCAAACCCTCGCGGAGGTGGGGACCGTGAAAAAGAACAAGTCTTTTTTTTTCAGGTGACGATGGCAGGATTCGAACCCAGACCGGCGTAGTAAGCACACACACTAACCACTACGCCACGGCACCCCACCTGAGACGGGGAATAGTCTGCCAAAATATCTTGTTTGCAGGTCTGTAATCGTGCTCCAACCTCTTGCCGAACTGTTTCCATGAATGAACCCTGGCTGTTCTCACTGGCTGATTGGAAGTTCCTTGTACCTTATTGTACCGGGCTCAAGAAGTTGAGTTCCTACATTAATTCCACATAATATAAGCTCTCTTCTTCTCTCTGACGGCTTCTTCAACTCGAGCTGTTTTAAACCACGCAGATCTTTTTTCACTACCAGCCGCTACACCAAGACGCTTTACTCTACAAACATTTCTTGCAGAGGCAATAACTGCTGATAAAAGCGTTTGCTATTCCTCTTCTTCATTTAGAAGGTCAGTTGGAAGTTCAAACTTCTCCGAACGTGCCGTACAAATCGTTGCATTTTATACCTAGCTGCCAGGTTTCTATTCGGCTGATACTAACCTGGACACTCACCAGCGAGCCGCACACTATGTATCAGCCGCTACCGGGTTTTATTTAGGCCTTCTGGTCAGGCTCGCCGTTCAGTTATTACTTTACTGCCAAAGTTGGCCCCACCCGGAGTATATACTCCTGACTTATAACATGCTGAAGACTCCTTCTTCTAATGGGTTTTAGTCGGCTCCTACGACAGGCATACCTTACCTCAATGCTATACTTAACGCAGACCTTGCAAAACCGCAAACAACTTATTCCCCTTGAAGTTTTGAAAGACACTTAAGAAGATTATTTTTATACGTAAAATCTTTTTGTTGAAATGTTTTTAAAATTAATTTATCTAATGCATTTATATTTTTTCAATTTTTCAACAGGTGGTCGAATCGTATTCATCAGAGATGCGTGCCCGTCTGCTGCAATTCGTAACTGGATCTTCCCGAGTACCCTTACAAGGATTTCGGGCCTTACAAGGTTCTACTGGAGCTGTTGGTCCACGACTTTTTACAATACACTTGACCCCTGATGTACCAACACAAAATCTACCAAAAGCACACACATGCTTTAATCGTATCGACTTACCGCCTTATGAAAGTTATCAGCTACTCTGTGACAAATTGACGCAAGCCGTGGAGGAAACATGCGGATTTGCCGTAGAGTAGTCCGTTCGTAATGCCATTTTTGCATGCTCACTCAATCATCATTCTCATCTTAAACATATTATACACATATTAAAGTATATATATATACTTATATATTTATACATAATTATATAAATTACAGATATCTTAACAGCTCTTATTGATATGGAACAATATATTGTATGTATTTTAGACACGAATTACAGTATTTAAGTGTTTTATTTACAATCAAAGCATTTTGATGTATTTTAATTTTAGTTTGATCATTCTGTTTGTGGGGTTTGCTTCTCAGAAGTAAATTCTTGTGCCGAAGACTTTCAGACGAGCTCTTATTTAAGGAGAAATTTTTTTTTGGAAAGGAAGGTAAACTAACGAAGTTCGGCTAACGCAACCATAATGGACAGGAGGAGAAGTCCCCCTCTATATTTTGATACTATAATAAATAAAAATACTAAAATCATTCAGAAAGAAATCGAAAACGGATCTGAAAACTTTCTCAGAGTAGCCCGCATTGTAAAAGCTTCAGTACAACTGCGACGGATTGCAAAACACCCTACCCTACCTAAAAAGGAAACTGCAACGCCTTCAAAAATTGGGCGGGATATAAAAATATAACTGTTGAATGCTTTATGCTTGCTGGTTACATACATTTCGGACTAAAACTCTGCCTTTTCAAGTAAAACAAGTGAGTAAGTGCAAGAGTGCCTCTCACCCTCTCTGATTTGGCTATTTTATATAAGGCATATATTCGCCCGAAGTTGGAATATAATTCCCATGTCCGGGCTGGTGCTGCAAAAACAGAACTGCACTTGCTAGACAGGATACAAAAACGCGCGTTAAAACTTGTTGGAGACAAAAACATTGCGAAGTCTTTTGACTCATTAGAACATCGTCGTAATGTATCTTGTCTATCACTGCTTTATCGCTTTTTTCACAAACAATGTTCCATCGAAATAGCCAATTGCATTCCGCCCCTAAAGACGTTCCACCGTAATACTCGCCAAAGATCGAATGCACATCAGTTTACCCTCGAGCCCACCTTCGGACGTACAGTAAAGTTTAGAGGTTCTTTCATAAGCCGTACAACGCGAATGTGGAATGTTCTCCCACGGTCAATCTTTCCTGCGCAATGCAACTTGCAACTGTTCAAAACAAGAGTGCACCGGTACCTCTCCTCCTTGTCCTCTTCTTCTAATCCTTTCCGCTCGTGAGATGTGTAACACTAAAAAGGTTATCCAATCCCTTATATTCGCGAGTGCATTAAGAGAAAAAAAGTGCGTCTGTGACAAACTTCTATATACCCGACCCTATATAGCGTGTAACACCAAATCTTAAAATTTTTTGTCCCAAATTCCCCTTGGGCCAGTATTGCTCAGTACCGAAGTTTAATTTCCTACGACTTTTCTAACTTCTAGGCACTTGAAAGAAAATGTAAAATAGAGGTTGTCTCACATTGAAGCCAGTTGTGGGCGTGGCCTTTGATGGATTAAGCCAAATTTCACACTTCACCAAGTGTCAGCTCCCTAGCTTGATTTTGAAGACCTAAAACCTTTACACATACAGACGGAACACTGAAGTACAATAAGTAACATTACTAAAAACAATTACCGTAACAGTTTCCGTAATTAGTCCAATGCCTAAGAACAACCAAAAGCGGCCAGCAACGGAGATTATGCGATCCTCGTCGAATTTCACAGAAGATGAGGTGCATCAATATGTGACCTAGATATCACCTAAGACCTAGACCTAAAGACCTGAGACCTAAACATCAGCTCACTGTTGGTTCACCATTGATACGAGCTTTGCAAGTTTAGCAGTCTTAAGCTAGAATCGCAATGTTGCGTTGCTGTGTGCGTACGTTTCCAAAACTTTACAATACTTTACGTCAAAGTACGCACCTAGCGAATTTGCAAACTAAATGCCGCTTTGCGTTTTGGGGTAGGAAATTGAAAAGTATCAGCTCAACCCATTCAATTTTTGTTAAAAGATATTTTCAAAAGAACGAGCAGAAAAGATGCTTTTTAAAAACGAACCAAGTTGCCCAGCAATGCTACGTGCTAAAAAAAAACCATTCATTTATGAGAGATACTATGAAAACTGCCAGAACGCACGTCATTGTAGTAAATTTTCGCTCTCTCTCATAATTCTTCTTGACTACAACTAAGTTAACTTAACAAGTAGTTTACGGTTCCGTAGTGTTTATCGCGTTGGGTAGGTTGCCACCAGTGAATGCACCTACTAAAACCGTCAGTTCGTGCGGTTTCACCCTACGTCGCTAGATCGAAGAGTCTTGTTCTTTGTTAAGAGTCTCGTTAAGAGTTCGGATCATTTCAATGTTGCAATAAACATGAAGACGAGCACTTAGCTTTCGAGCAAAGTTTGTTACTTCTTCGCTCAAAATAGCTATTCCTAGATCTCTGTGAATATCACTTTTCCTAATCTACCATGGAGCATTCACAATTGCTCTAAGTGTCTTGTTTTGGAAAGTTTGCAACATGGACATGTTGCTCGGCTTGGTACAACCCCAAAGTTGTATACCGTATGTACAAGAGCAGTTTGTTATATATGCTTAGTTTCGAAAATCTTCCGATAAGCCAATACATTTCCCTGAGCCTAATCTCGACCTCGTCACGCTTCTTCTTTACGTGTGGTTTCCACCTTAGTTTAGCGTCTAGTGATGACATATTTCGCTTCATTTGCATAAGGTATTTGTGCAGAATTTATGAACAGAGGCAAATTGTTAACCCTTCTGTAAGTGAAATTCACATGCGTAGACTTGTTCTCGTTAAGAGCGATTCGCCAAGTCTTCGCCCGGACACAAATTCTGTCCAATGCTCGTTGGAGGTTTCTCGTTGATGACTCGACTGATTCACCTGTTGCCAGGATGGCCGTATCGTCCGCAAACGTAGCCACGACTGTCTCGTCATCTAGAGGTATGTCTCTTGTGTAGAGCAGGAACAGAGTCGGACCAAGGACACTTCCCTGGGGTACTCCTGCTCGAATTTGCTTAACACGAAAGAGTCTGCTTTCAAGATAGTTTTTCAATATTCTAAACATGTTTTCCGGCAAGTTTTGCCAAGTTTTAGCAATGAAAATGGAATTATTTCTGTTTATTCCATCCAAGGTACATATAAGGAATACAAATATATCCAAGGTAGTGCACTCGTGTCTTTGTGCGTGCACAAACTGAAATAATACCGCAAAAAATCACATTCTTTACTTAAACCTCTCTACTCTACGCAAACCTGTATTTATTCTGACAAGAAACAGAAACAAGAAACAACCCTTTTTGTCCCTACAACCTACTGACGACAGGAGAACTATAAACCCACTCACCACACAATGAATGAGCATGAGGTTGTTCAACAGACGCAAAAGTAGAAAGTAGATCTACTTTTGCGTTGTAGATGCGTCTACGATATTTACGGTCAAACGTGGAGTGAAGTTTTGAAGTAACATTTCGTTTTGTCCCATAAGCGCCTGTTGTTTCTTCTCTGCTTGTCATCGAACGCACGCAGCAACGCAAGATTGCGTTTTGGACTTAAGCCGTTGGCTGTATGGGGAAGGTTAAAAGGGTCTTTCCAATTTCCCACGGCAGGTATCTTAAAGCAAATCGAATGAATCATGGCTGAATTACTTCAATTCTTTTACTGTTAAACGACGACGGAGGATGGGTGGGGTCGAAGAAAACTATTGTAGAGGGAGAGAGTGACATGAGGGTCATTGTGTGCTCAGAGAAATTTAATTTGTGATTGAAATAAACACCTATTTCCCTAAAAAGTAGAAAGCAAAACTTGACACTTAACTGGGTTAAGACTGAGACCATTTTGGCAACACCAAGTACACCAACAACAAGTGAGTAAGTGCAAGAGTTCGTCTATGACAAACTTCTATATACCCGACCTTATACGAGTATACGGTGTAACACCAAATCTAAATTTTTTTTGGCCCAAATTCATATATTATTTGTTTAGGCCACGCCCCCAAAAGAGGGGCTGGGCTAACAATTAAAATCAATTAATTGTAATTTCGTTAGAATCATGACAAATTGAGCTGAACCCGAAAATTATTGCAAAAAAACCCTTTTTTCGTAAACACGCCCCTTGAAAGTGGGCGAAGCTCAAAACTTTGTATGGAGCAAACCTAGCAAATGTCTTTAATTTGGAGTAAACTTTCCGAGAAATCGGGTTTTTAAAGATCTAACATGGTAAAAGTGGGCATGGTCGATATTGTGGGCGGTCCAATTTTTGCCCTCTTAGAGGTTTTGGGCCATTATTGCTCTATAACAAAATTTGAGCTCCTACGTCTTGTCTAACTTGACCAAAAGGCATTTTGAAAGAAAATTGGAAATAGAGGTTGTCTTACATTGAGCCAGTAGTGGGAGTGGCCGTCGGCGGATTTAACTAACTTTTACACCTTGTCAAAATAAGAACCAAGATATGCTCCAAGTTTGAGCGTCCTAGCTTAAATTTAAAGACCTAAAAACTTCACACATACGGACAGACGGACGGACGGACATGCCTTAATCGACTCACCTGTCGGTCTCGATCATATCTCTAAAAGGTCGACGGTGATTATTTTACTGCGTTTCAAACTATGCATTAAAATTAATATACCATCGGTGAGTTCAAAAAAGTGGATAGAATTCCTCGAACCTTAACTTGACAAGATCTGAGACTAAGGTAAGTAGTAACACGACGAATAAAATTTGCTGGAGAGCCAAGAGCTTTAATTTTAAACACTATAAAAGGAGTCTTGTTTCTTTGGATGATTGCCCCTTCATTGCTGTTTAGACGCAGCACGCTAAAAGGAAGGCAAGAGTACCACAAGTGAATATCCAAAGCCAAAGAATGATCGATAGATATTGATTCTATTAAAACAAATTATTTATACAAATTCTCATGCTTCTTAAACCTATGAACAAATACAATTAATTGGTGCTACACCATATATATTGAACTACATTAAAGGAGGTCATACTCTAAACGACGAGTATAAGCAAACATTAAGTGACCAATGCACTGTGAGTCATTTCGTGACACCAATTGTGTCACATCATTTGATTTGACACCTACGCTTAATATCTGGGGTAACTTATATCTATTCATACGATGATTTCACACTACACTAGCCAAAAACGACTTAATTATGCTTCACTGGATTCCAACCCACAGTGGCTTTGACGGCTACGAATTAGCAGACTCGCACGCTAAAGTTGGGACAATTATACCACTCACAGGGCTTGAATCAGTCTGTGGAGTCAGTAAAGACTCTTCAGGAAATCTATAAAAAAAACTCACCCCAATTACGCAAGTCGTATTCGAGAGTCACATACGAGTTTGCTCGTATTTCGTTATTATGAAACTGAGAGTCACTACGAACATACTCGTACGATAATGAGTTTCATGTCAAAAATAAAAACGCATACCATCGCGTGCGGTATCCGGTTCACATCGGGAATTATGCAAGTAGTATTTAGTCGTTTTTTCAACGGATCTAGTCGTGTTTTCTTCACTTGACATTTTAAAAGTGACTTCAAGTGAACCTTATCAAGAACATGAAAAACAACAGATTTTTTTAAATGTTTTTATATCGATATGTTACTGGACATTTTGTTTAAAATATTTGAAAGCATTGGTTGTGGTATTGCTAAAGTAAAATAGTTTTCAACGCTTGTTTGATATGCTCCTTTAGCGAAGAAATAGAGCACAGCCAGCAACTTCAAAATTCGTGCCACTGACGTTGTGTGTACTCTTTTCACAATGGTCTTACTTCTTCCAAAAGTTGTGTTATTGTATTTTTGGGAAGTCGAAAAAAAAATAATAAAACTACGATAAATTTCTTGAGTTGGAAATTGGTTTGAAATTTTAATAATAATATAACACCATATAACACCATAATAACACCATGAATTTATTGAAATAAACTATCTCTGGTGGCTCTGTGAATATTTGCCAACCGTTGTGATGGTTCCTCCACCTAAATGCGGGCATCAAAAAATAGATCGATTGATTTGATTCTCCTTTTTCGCTGTTCAATTCGATATCTTACATAAATCACCGCACCTTTTAAGCTTGCTTTAATTTTTTACATCTGAAATTTTGACACTACTTGTGCATTTAAAGTGCGATGAAACGCGTTGCTGCCCGGCTGCATCTGTGATGGAGTCGTATTCAATGCATACGATTTGCATAATCGCAAAGCAAAGACGATACGACACGATACGAGTACGAGTCGAGGTGACTTTTTGTCTACGACTTGCGTAATCCGGGTGACTATCTAGAACTGAATCCGACAGGCCTGGCTTAACACACTTAGACAGCCCAATTATTCTTTCCCAGATTCTTCCCCAGGAGTTCTAACACCCTGACCAATCTTGACAGGGCTAATTAAAAAATTCTCACTTTCAGCGGCCATTGCAAACTGAAAAAAAAAATTTCCATCGCATCGTCCTTTTACCGGACGCTACATGCAGACTTTGTCTAGAACGATGAATCCTCTCTACACATAATCATGGAATGCCCGGCCTCTTGCGTAAAAAGCAAAAATAATCCTCGGCGAATCTAGCCGATATCCCTCCAGAGGAGATCCTTGACGTCCTGGCTGCCTCCGAAGTAAAAAGATGGCTCCATAGGATTTCATCAGGGAAGGCACAAAAGGTGCCTTTTAAGAGACCAGAGTGCCCAAGCCCCAGGAAGGCTCTTCCGACAAACAATCTAACCCATCCCTCTACCACCGGGAAACTCAATCGTAGACTAAAGTAAACGCCAAATAACAATGATGGACTCAGTGATTGCTGATGGACTTTCATGGCCTAAATTCACACTGCTATCGGATTGTTAACAAACGTCTTTAGGCGTTCACACAGTACAGCAGAAAAGATCTTGTATGCGGTGTTAAGGAGACCGATGCTTCTGTAGTTGGCACAATTCAGAAGTTATTCTTTCTTCAGGTGTGGGCGGGCAAGCAATGATGAGTTTCCAATCGTCGAACATGCTTTCCTTCGACTTTATCTTGCAGATGAGCTCGTGCATGCTATTGACCAGATCATCGCCAGCGGATCTGAACAAAACTGCAGCTTCGACTACTTTGTTGCACTCTATTTGTTCTTCTGAGAAAGGTGTTCCTATCTCCTCCTCTGTCTCCTCTTCTGAAATTTCTTGAAATTAAAATCTCAGAGTTTTGTTCGTAAAACCTGCCTACACTTAAAGGCATAGGAAAGTACAAAGACAAAACGATTGTTGGAAAGAGCCCTTTGCACTCAAGCAGTTGCTACAGAGCTCTATGATTAAAACTAATTTTGTGGCAGAGGTAAATGAGCTAAGGACTTTTTTATTTGACATGTTTCCCTAATGTTAATGAAATTGAAAGCCATATATACACACGATGCATTAGAGAGTCTCCAAAAAAAAGCTCGGCCATCACAAATCTAGCAAAAGTTGCACCAAAATTCTCTCCAAATCGCAATAGTAGTGTGCGATGCGATTAGTCAATGCAAATAGAACAAAGCATCGAAAAATTGCATTAGTCTTGCAGTTAGCGCGCATAAAAGCTCTCAAAGGTTTCAGAAAAGGAATTTCATTCAACCACTTTTCTTTCCACAAAAATCACACAAAATTCCAACGGTATACCATGGCTTTCTATATTCAAACGCATAAAAATCCAAAAAAAAGAAAAAAAACTGCATAATGTCCATAAATACAAAATACATGTGTATAAAAATATCTTTGCGATAATAAAAATAAATATAAACCATAGCTTCACAGTTTATTTTCGCTAATATTAGCGGTATTTTGCTATTCTTTGTGTTCAATGTGTCGTCAGAACGACGTCATTGTATACCAAAAATACCGTCAAAAACACCTCCATTAATAATAAATCGGATTTTGTTTTTTTTTTGCTGGCATTTTTAAAAATCTATAAAAATATGTATACAGAGACTTTATGGATGTCTATTTACTCGGTACATTATATATATATGTTACAGATTTTTATATAAAAAGAAATCTCAATGTAAATTCCCGCCGCAGCAGCGCCGATCGCTGTGTTGTATTATTTCGCTTTCAACAAATAATATTTCCATTGAGAATTGAGATTCTATTATTTTTGTGTTTTTCAAAATAAAAGAAAAAAAGAAATTACCAAAAAGAAAAAATATATATCATGTATATAATGTTGTCTCGAGGAAAATTTTATTTTTTCCCACGGCACTCAGTCTTTTTCGGTCGACCGTTTGCGTCTCACGCTAAATCGCATCGACGAAAATACGTTGATCAGGGAATTTTCATAGCTAGGTGTTTTAAATTTCCTCCTACCTACATATAGATACATTGAAAAACATGCGTACATTGTATATATTTAAAGTTTTTCCGATTTGTTGAGTTTTGTGCAGCTGTCCGAAAGTTTTTTCTCCCCCTTTTTTTTCAAAAACTCATTTAGTAGAGTTGGTATAACTTGTTTGTTTGTTTGTTTTATTTAATCTCCCAATGAATTAAAAAACAAAAAAAAAACGTTTCAATAAAAAATAAAACTACGCGAATAAATGTATATAAAAGAGATTTCGCGCAGTAGTTTATAAAAAATAATTACCGACAACAAGTGAATGTGCCATAATGCAAAATTGTTTGAGAATAATTCCCATCGACACACCGTTAGGATTTTGACAAATAAAAAACAAGAGAAAAAATGTAAGTCGCCTGACAACATGTTGAGTTAATTAAATATGATTATTTTTTTTCAACGCCCCGCTGCAAGATTCATAAAAATATTTTAAAGTAGCAGTGTGATAAAGATGACGTAATTTGGATAATTTTAGTGATCGTGTTTGTGAAAAAAAAAAATCGCAGAACTGAAAAATGGCCTGATAAGTATTGAAAAGTGAGGGCTGACACAATTACATTGATAAAAAACAAAAAAAAAAAAAACAAAATCATTCGAAAATGTTCGAGGGAGTTCGAAAGTGCTTGACGTTTTTAATTATTT
Source organism: Neoascia interrupta (assembly GCA_947623515.1). NCBI lineage: Eukaryota > Metazoa > Arthropoda > Insecta > Diptera > Syrphidae > Neoascia > Neoascia interrupta. Next base: position 179,712,331 of record OX392462.1, read on the forward strand.
TTTGTCGCGATCTTTTGGAAACATTTAAGTCAACGTCAAATCCTTAAGTTTTGAGATCTCCCATAAAATTGATTTCGACTATTTTGGGATTGTATTTGGCACTTTTTTTTCTGTGTATATATGTGTCTGTGCGTACCTTGTGTAGAGTCATGTGCTTAAAAATAGCTGTGAAGTTACTTATTTTGTGCTTTTTAATCAAAATACTAATCGTTATGCGGTTAAACAAAAAAAATGTCACCTAGTGAGTTTGTTTTTATTTTTTTGTTCCATAAAGTGTCCTGATCAAAATATGTATGCGAAAAAGGGATCACTTTGTTGCGCAGCAAATGCTTTTGCCTTGCTTCTGCTTTGTAACGACAGAGACTATTACACCCGGTATGCGGGAATAACGGTAGGAAATTGAGTTTTTGCAATAATGCACAGATGAGAAAGCTCACGAAAGGGAGAGAACTATATTGCATAGCATAACCGTGCGATTAAATTTATTATTGTACGTAGTACTCGCGGATAAAAGCTTTTGCGACGACACCCACACACAAGATCGCAAAGTAATGACAAGTGATCGCCATAAAGATCGGAATCTGCTCGAGATCGAGAAGCCATATTGCATCGATGGCGACACCAGTCAGTGCGGACATTATTTTCGCCGGATACATTAATTTTCTAAGTGATTATGACGTCAATAGTTTCACCGTGACCAGCTGACGGTCATTTCGGTGGTCGACATCAATCAATGCGCCTGTTATATCGGATTCGAGCAAAAAAAAATCGACAATGTATATACCTGGTCTTATTTTGTTGAATTATTTTTATGTATAGGTGCAAGTAGGAAAAATGCAACTTGCCTACTTCCACAATCATACACAGAAGTATATTATACCCACTCCTACGCATCAGAAGGAATTCACAAACGGAAAACGTTATTCTGATACGAAATAGCTGATGAATTGGAAATTTCGATCGTTTATTGAACTGTTTCAAACGTTTAAATTGTGTTTAGTTGAAACTTTATTTATTTTACGTTGATGTTGAGAAGCATGCAATATTGCAAAAAAGAGTAGTGAAGAAACAGCTGACTTTCTTATTTGTAAGGGATAGTTTTTTAGTGCGATATGATCCGAGTGTCGGGGGTTATCTGAGATTTAACTCAGATTTAAACTGAGATTAAGTCCTGAAATGAGTTTTTCAATTAATTTAGATCCGGGGTTAATCTCGCCTTTTATTAGTCCTCCCCGGGACTAATTTGGTGACAACTCTAGAGACCGGTATGAACTTTTTTAAACCTTTATTTCTGTGTGTTAATTGCAGTGGCTTTGCGTGTTTTTGCGAAAAATTACATCTGACTCGAACTTCTTTTCCTGCATTTCGAGAGTCGAAGATTTTGACAACTTTTCCTACTGAACGAGTTAACTCTGCACTGTAAAATTGTTCGTTAGGTTATTATTAGATTCGTTTTGCTCCGGGATTAACAGATCTTGGTTTAAGCTTGGCTTAACTCGGCACCGAAACACCGACCCTAAGAAGCACATATAAAATTTTTGCTTTACATTTTTGTAATAAGCGAAAAAAAATTCAACATGAAGCACCGAAAGGATTAAGCAATTTGAAAAGAATAACGTTGAAGTGTTTGTAAAACTCTTCAAAAACGTTTGAAAAAAGTGACAATTTCCATAATTCTTTATAAATATATTCCTTAAAAACTTAAGTTTAAGTCAAAAAGTTGATAAAGATTCGCCGTTGCATGGACATCGAGCACTAACTTTGGAAGCACATACTTCGTCAAATCGACGACGCTACTTGACATCGAACCGGTTTTTTGCCATGTTTATGTTTGTTTTGTGTTAATTTTTCGTATAGTACCAGTCGTCTGTTTATATCTGTTTATGTTTTTATTTATTCCTAATAAGATAAATAATTTGAAAACAATCAAATTTTGCAACATTCAGTAGTTGTGTGGTCATCTGTACGTCCTTTCAGGGTTTTAATATTGGTTTGCTAATTGGTTTTAATAATTTTGTTTATAATGAACTCTCAAACGAGAGGCTATCTATAACAATGCATAACCTATCGTTCAAGGTGGGGCATTGAATAGCCTTGGGGCATTGAATAGCCTTGGGGCAAGGCATACCTGTAGTTAAGTAGTTTTTTTTTTTAACGTTAAGGTCGATTATTATTTCTGCAGCGTGTGCTTCGTTGGGGAACCCTTGGCACTTGGCAGCAAGATTATAATTGAGAGATGAACCTGAAAGGTTTAAATCTAGAAGCGTCTGACCCATAAAGCGTCTGTGACCAAAGGGGCGGCTGTATTTCAAATGGAAATAGAAGGAGCTTATAGAGTGTTTCCACCGGACACAAAAAACAAAAGAAAAAAGTTCAAAAAAGTGCTACTTCAACATACCCGTAAATGGCCTCAAGCTCCTGCCAGACAATTGGCACCTACCCTAACTTCTGAATAGCTAGCTAACTAAATGAGCCCGTCAATTTTTAAAAACATATCCATAATCAGAACACTCAAATACATATAAAAGCATAAAAATAACAAAGAAAGTTAATTTGGACCGGAAAAGAGAAGCTTAACTTAACGTATGCTTTCATGGTTGACATTTCCGAATGACATCGTGTTGTGTAAAACCACAGTACGCAACACTTAATTTTTTTTTTGGTTTCCGGGTAACTCAGATTCAAAAAATAATTAAAGTCATACTCATAGGTATTGAATTGCAACCGATTTTTTTAATGTACGAAACGAAATAACCAGAAAATAGAAAAACAAAACTTCAAATATGTTTATGGTATTTCGATCGATATAAAATTAACTTGATGAACATTAACTCTTGCCAATCGCTGTTTCTTTGGGCTAAGAAGGCAATTGAGTAGCAAAGCCCTCTCTCGAGCAACTAAAGTGTCCATGTATAAGACCCTCATCATCCCAGTCCTGCTTTACGGTGCAGAAGCATGGACCCTGTCAAAGGCGGATGAAAACACTTTAGGCTGCTTCGAGAGGAAAATTCTTCGGACGATTTACGGTCCCGTCTGTATAGACGGAGAGTGAAGGAGGAGATATAAGATCGAACTTTACGGGCTGTATAGCGATACCGACCTAGCCAAAAGAGTCAAAACGTCAAAACACAACGTCTACAACAACGCCCCGGCCCGGAAAATCTTCTAATCCACATCGCAGGGACGGCGCGGTAGAGGAGCACCGAGACTCAGGTGGCGCACGCAAGTGGAAGGGGACCTCAGCCAACTTCGCGTGCGAAACTGGAGACGGCTAGCTAGAGACAGAGCTGGCTGGCGAAGCTTGTTTTCTGAGGCCCACGTCCACCCCGGACTGTAGCGCCACCTTAAGTAAGATTAACATTAACATCCATTATTCTTTTGGACTGTAAACTCCTCGGTGCATTAAGGCTTTCGCGTTGTCGTTTGCTTTGTTATCCCGTTATGTTCCCATATGTTATGTTCCAAACAATTAAAAATTATAGATAAAGCCAACAAATCAACAAGAACACAAACCACCGCGAAAGCCCATAGTCCCAGGTTCACAGAAACGTCAAAACGCACGCAAAAATTTATCGTGTTGAGTTTTTTTGCTTTCTCAAAACTTTCTTACGTAAAAAAAACGTAACGACAGGTGGTTGAAGCAACGTTGTGGTAGCTCCCATTAAATTTAATGTGTTTGAATTTAAATTGTCAAATAAACGTTGACGCAACGCAGCTTTCTGACTTAGCCTTTAAACTTTTTTGACAGGTTCAACCGCAACCGCATCAGGTTTGTTTACTTCCCAAAATAACGAATATTGACTGAATTTGGCCAATTCATGTTCGATTACACACAAATTGGGCACTTTTGCACAAAAGAGAGATCTAATGAGAGAATAAAATTCTTTCCCTTCCTGTCAAATTAGGCCTAATAGCGTTTTTCCTTGCAACTCGAAAGAATTGATCTTAAAATCGAGAAATGCTCGTTTCAATAAAATATCTTTCCCCGTTTGGCGACAGGTAAAGGGTAATCTCCGCACAGAAAACCAAAACAAACAAAATTGCTTTTGTTTGGCATTCGACTAGACTTTTAGAATTACTATTTTATTTTCAATGAAACATGCAAAATCAAAAAAGATCTAGTCTTTTAACAAGAAGAGCAATGAAAAACGCTATAAGAAATTTTTGCAGGCAGGAATGTGAGATCTGTCAAGTCAGACCTGACAATTAAAATTATAAAAACTATTGACTTAGAATTTTGTAATTTATGTGGTACTTCGGGTTGTTCCTTTATTCTTCTTCCTAAGACCAAAAAACAATTAAATTTATTTAATAAATAAAAAATCCATCAATCAAGTAGCAATCCTGAATTTTAAAGAGGAGTGTTTGTTTTAAATTTGTTGATGTTTAAGACGTGTACAAATTTTGTTGCTCAAAGCGTTTCTTTACTTTTTCACAGTTTTTCTCTTTCTTAAGGATTTTATTTAAGCACACAAAAGTAAATTAACAGACCTTCTGTTTCCTCTGTCAAGCCCTAAAATGTTATGAAGATATTTCAATATGGCGAAAACTGGCATGAAAGTCGTGCCTTGAAAAAGGGTGAAAGGGACATACTAAGAGATTTGTTTTTAATCTCCAGCCGAGAACGTTTCAATTTGCATGGTAAATGTCAAAGTTTTCCGAATATTTTTTTGTTTAAAATTTTTGTTAATTGACGATTTTAGTCCGGTGGAAGCATAGTATTAGTGAAGAATGATGAAAAAAAGATCCCAATCTCGAAACGAGTACAATCATAATACAATGTGATTAGCGGGAGATGTTAAAAAATAAATCCCGAAGTGTTTCCACCGGACAAGCATATGATTTATTTGACACAAGCGGGCGTTTTTATCGTTCTGGCTTTGAAACGAGAGTGACGATGACATTTTTCAGGAGTGAGAAATCAGCTTTGTTGTAAAAATACCAATAGAAAATATAGGTACATATTTGTGTCACAGCTATCATACGTGGACAGTTTTAGTTTCCTATTTGGAATCTCAGACTGTTATAAAGGTGTGCGAAAAAAAGTTAAAAAGGATTTATCAGGAGATTAATTTCTAATTAAACTATGGCAAATCTCACGATTTGTAGGAGATTAAATGAAGCATTATGTTAATCGCAGATAAGCGTCCGGTGGAAACGTCGTAAAGATTTGCTTGAAGCTAATCAGCCGATTCCTTACGCTTTGTACATAAATGCTTTTTTTCGTTGGATTAAGGCCTTTACATTACCTTTTTCTCCTTTACTAAACTTAAGGGTTCTAAACAAATGTTCCTGTACAACCTTAACTGAATATCTCTTTATCTATTACAGGAACTTCAAAACCTGTAGCGATGGCCAAAAATGGCGATTAGATTTTCAATGTCTCAAGATACAGTACTGAAAAATACAGACGCATCACAAGCACAAACACCAGAAAAGACTAACAGAGGGTCTGGCCTTCAAGAGAAGTACTTTCAATCGGAGACAGCACAGAACCAGCTGGAAGAAGCCGACGGACAAGCCGATTGCGATTGCACCAACATAAGTGTTATGCAGCTATTTTATGAAATGAAACAAGAATTTCCCACCATACCAGATTACGTAGTCAACCAACACGTTTTAGACAACTGCCACGACCGTGAGAATTGCAAAAAACAACTCCAGAGGGAGCTCAATCAGATTGCACCGGTGCAAACGTATCCAGCGCAGTTGCTGCGCATTTTGAATAAGAAGCCAATGTGCAAGAAAAGGCTAGAGCCGAGAAGCACAACAACACCTCGTAGTGACGCGCAACGCTGTAGGAATTGTAACCAAAATCTACTCCAAAATAACGGTCAGTTGTCCGATTTAAATGACGCGATCGGCTCTGCACACAACCTTACTCCTACTTTCACAGAGAGCGCTCAGAATTTAGCGCCAGACTTAAGGGAAATGCGTTCCGGATTGTGCAACATTCAAATAAAAACCTATGTAATAGATCAAAATAATTTTGACTTAGTCGATAAGAAGACGCCACAACTGCCGCCACCGGCACCTCAACGCCCGACAACTCTGAGATTGAACCAGGAGCCGTATTCAAGAAACCATCGAGTCGAGCGAAACAATCACGAGTTCTCAAGTCACAGGTCGCCCGATAGTACAAAGACTGGGAATCGGTCACCGAATTCGCCGAGCTCATCGCACGAATCACCTGGCACACCTCCGTTCAGGCAAAAATCATCGGGCACAAGTTTTACCACAACTACCTCAATACAGAGTCCGTCAAGCTATCCCGAGTCAAGGAAAGCGGCGGAGATATCGGTGAATGTGTCGCTGTCGCCGAGCTCATATCGCAATCGGGGCCCGCCTCAACGTCATCAGGCAACAATCAATGTTCGACCCGAGCTGCCGTTTACTAGGAATTTCGAATCGGCGGCGGGTGCCAATCAGAAAAGTTATACTTCGGTGAATCTAGTCTTGCGTCAGCCCAGCTCAAGTCCGCAATCACCGATTGACATCACAGTCGGGCCAAATCTAACATACTCGAGCTCGTCGTATCACGCTGGGCTGGGCTACCAAAACAACTATCACATAACGGTTACCGATGATGGCGGCGTGTTTAGTGCCTTTCGAATTCGTCCCGTAAGCTATTGCAATCCAAGTCCTCGTAATTCAGAAAGAGATGTCAACCACAGGAAGTCTACAAGTGATTTGAATACCGAGTCGACGAGTGATATTGCCTCCCAAAATTCAGTTGCCAAGACTGCATCGCGCTCAAGCGAACAGAGTGAAGGTAAGGATATTTTTTTCAAAAAACTTTTCTTTAACGAGTTGTGGAATTTTTGTATCCTGAAAACTGCGTCCAAAGAATTATCTTCTTGGCTAGTTTTTTCATTTCCGATTTGTGGTTTTGGCGATGGCACCTTAAAGTGTAACTGTATGTCATTGGGTTTTGCATCGCTTTAAAGGTCATTTAAAAATATGTTTCCACCGGCAGTAATACGAGGATTAGCGGGAGACGATTAATAAGAAATCCCAAGGTGGTTTCACCAGACAAATGTAGGATTAATTTGACATGAGCACTCTTTTTCTGTCATTTTTTCTTTTAAAAGAGATTTCGTTTTCGATGTCATTTTTCAGAAGCGAAAAAAGATTTCCGTTGTTAACATATCAATAGAAATCATTTATTCTGACAGATCTGTCATACACGGACAGTTCAGTGTCCTTTTTCGTTTCGCAAACTGTCAAAAAGGTGTTGGAAAAGTATTGTAAGAAGTTGGTTTGCGAAAAGGGTGAATAAGAATTATGAGGGGATTTATTTTAAATCGCTTGCCGAAAGGGTTTAAATTTGTATGGTTGATCGCGTAATTTGTAGAGGATTTAAAGAAGTTTTTTATAAATCGCGGATTAGTGCCCGGTGGAAATATGGTATGAAGATCATGAGAAAAACCAAAGGAAGTTTTTGTTGCGGTTTTGTGATTCGGAACGTGAAGAACTTCCCCGTCCTCGCGGTTGAAATACGTTTTTAATGGGATTGGGTTTCTTGCTTTTATATGATGAAATTCCAACTAAGCTGAAGGGGCTTCTTTGAAAGCCAGCAATGTCCAATCTTGTTCACTTTTTTGCTACCGCGTAGAGTATTGCCGGCTGCTTAAAGGCTCCCCTCATACATTTTGTGCGTTGTCATTTCCGATATTGGGAAGAAATTTTCTTTCTGATTAGGTATATATTCTACTACAGTTTCACCTCCGAAAGTTTCTTCTTAATTTAAAGGCGGGAATCGGCCAGATTTAGTCCAAATTTGTGCAGGGCAAAAACTGCAATTTTCGGTTAACACAATACCCATCTCGCTCCAAAACAGCATCTCGCTCATATGACAGTAAATTGCAATAGCTAGGTTCGCGGAGCGAGGGCGCTTATATGGTCCTTCCATCGTTCTCGATCCTCCGCCACCAACTCAAGAGGCACAGGCGCGACCCCGAGGCGGGTCTGGATGTACTTTACCACATCCCACTACCTGTTTCTTCGTCTACCAGGGGAGCGACGCGCTCGCATCTCTGCAAGCATGACCTGTCTTGGAAGTTTGTCGTGAGGCATGCGAACAACGTGTCCAAACCATCGACGAACTGATCGTTCCACTCGGGGAAGTAGCTGCTCAGCATTCATATTACTACGAATACTTACGTTTCTCACACTATCCCTAAGAGTAACACCCACTCACGCACCTTAGAAATCCCATTTCGGCATCTTGTACCCGCAATCTAATTCTTTCGGTCATTACCCAAATTTCGTGAACATAGATGAGGGTTGGAATGAACACTGAGTTAAAAACTGAGATCTTTGCTTTCACTCCAAGCTCAGCCTTCCTGATAACCGGCCCGCGCAGTTCCTTCGTTATTGCTCCAGCTTGGCCAATCCTACAAGGTAACTCCGAATCACTCCTCCCATCTTTTGTGAAAAAGACACCCCGATGTACTTAAACTGCTGTACCTGCTTTAATGTGACTCCATTTATGTGCAGGGTACACTGCACACTGTAGCCAGCATCAGCGCAGAAGGCGGCAAACCCATCTAGTGCTCGCTGTAGTGCCTCCTCGGACGGTGCAAACACAGCTGTTGCCCTTCAAAGCGAAACCATGCAGTGTCTCTACTAAGATCACAGTAGGCTTTCATCGTCAGCGGTCCTGGGCACGTTGTTTCCAATTGTCCAGACCAAGCACTCTGGCATCAGCGATGGCTGGGAGCTTGGAATCGAAGTCCCCCTTGGTTAGAGCGTAGTTGTCCATCTCTTCGATGAGATGAGGCAATGTAGTCTTCGTGTTTTGGCTTTTTTTTAACTATATCCACATATTTGTACAGCACATTGAGTTTGCGGTTGTATCTTCTCCTCCATTGTACACCTTAAATACAGGACCATAAATTCGCCGTAGAATTTTTCCCTTTAAAGAGCCAAGCATAATTTCTTCTTCTCTTCTTATCGTCGAGCACTTGGCGAAATGAAGCAGAACTGGCAGAGTCCTTTTAGAGCCGGCGGCCATCTTGTCCTTAAGCCCTCTTTTATAAATAAGCTAACTTTTTCAATATTAAGCAACTAGTGGGATTTTCACTCTTGGTTGACTGGGCTTTCGTTCTCTTCTGGCACAATTGAGAGCCTGCGTTCCGGTTATAAGGCCATTTAAGCCCGTTTTATAGAATTTTCTAGTCTTGTATCGGTTGCTAGACTCTTCGATCTTCTTGATTGCAGAGTGCCTCTTCCTTTTACGCGGTTTCTTTTCTTTTTCTCCTCCTTTCTCTTGAATCGATACTCCATATACGCTGCTGTTGTTTTCCGCTGCAACGCCTTCGCTTATGCATTTTCTTCAAGCCATCATCACCATACCAAGGACCTCCACCAGCTTTTTTAGGGGTGGCTGAAAAACCTTAATTTGATTCAGTCAAACCTTTAATGGTATCGCGGTACTGGCTGCGAGAGTGAAGGCTCTGGCAGCTACTCCAGGTGTGCTGTGGCATTCATTATTCGTTATTCGCAGCTTCTTTTCGTTGAAAAGTAAAGCTCTGAAGGTCAGAACATTTGCCCCTTAAAAAAGTGTGATAAGTGACTTGCGTCAGTGAGCGCATGATCTATTTGGTTGGAGGTTCGACCGTTTGAAAGTTGCATTGTGTATTCTGGGCCTTAGAAACCTAGTGTTTCTTTAATAGTGTTACACCCAGCTGCAAAATCTTTAAGTCGGTAGCCGTTATCTGTTGTTTTGTGGATGCTGTGCTAAACAACTAATCCACCGAAAATTCTACTGTCGGACCTAAGCATTAAAGTCCCCGATGCCAACCTTGATCTCGAACTCCGAACATGCTTCGTAGGCTCTATCCTGGAGGTCATAAGATTCCTTCTTGCCAGTGTTTTCAGCGGCTTCAGTAGGGGTGTATAGGGGTTACTTTTTTGCTAAGGCGGTATTCTTACTCTGCACGGAGGCACTAGACGAAGTGATGTACATAATTTTGTACTTCGGCTTGAGTGTTCTCATGCTCGTACCTAAGGTCTGACTATTTCTAGAAACAATGACGACTATAGAAACATTAAACGCTATGGGCATGCATGATGGCAAATTGAAGTGACCAAGGACAAGTCAAATGCTGGCTTTTGACGAATCATTTTGTTATGACGTTACAGCAGTGGCTCTAAGAACTTAACAGTCAGAAGTGATTTGATTTTGTCCCAATTATTTTACTATAAGCCAACCCGAATCTGAATCAGTCAATCTGAGTTTCTTAAGTGCTTTGTTGTTGGCTTGTCTTGACGAGCAGGCAATATGCACTACGAAGCCGCACAAATCCTAGCATAAGCTTAGGACTCATATAGGAGTTTCTTATGCTGTTTTGCAGTCCTTTATAGTAGATCCTTTTTCTGGGACGCGTTGTAATGGAGGTAATGAAAATCTTCTTAGAATACAAAATTTTTTTCAAGACAACTTAATCTTCAAACTACAAACGATAATCTTATAGGGTGTTTCCACCGGACACTAACCTGCGATTAAGACAAATCTTCCTTAAATCCCCTCTTCATCCCGAGATTTACCATAATATAATAAATATGGAAAATCTCTCCTCACGAAGAGATTAAAAATTAATCGCGAAATTAATCTCTTCCACGGATCAATTGTCGATTCAAGCCGTACAGAATTCTACGTGCTCTGTGCGTGCGTGATCTGACGAAACAAATCAAACAAACCTTTTTTTGACAGCTTGGTATCATTAACTCAGCTATATGTTTCCTGTGTACACAACACAAAGGGATGCGCAGAACGGTTGAAGTTCCTGTTGATGTGGGTGAGATTGGACCTGTCAAAACGGTTAAATAAACTGGAGAGTGTCCACTGCAACAGAATGATGGATGTTAATGTCGGTACTGCTGGTTGATGTTGGCCAAGTGGGTAAACTATCGAATTTGTAAACCAAAATCACATCAACACATTTGACGTTTTGCTTTTCATTTCTTGGGTTATTTCGTTTCGTAGATTACAAAAATCGGTGGCAATGATATAAGAATTTGATTATTTTTTAATCTAAATTGCCCGGGAGCCAAAGAAAAGTCACGTTTTCAAGCAGATGCGAAGAGGACCTGGTGACCAGACATTATCAAAATTTTAAAAAAGAAAGCATTACGTCAAGTTAGTCTCCTCGATTCCAGTGGAAACACTATGGATTAACTTTTAATCTTTCTTCATAAATCTCTGTATTATGTGCGGTGGAAACACCCCATTTTAGCTCAACGGGCCTAAGATTATCGTTTAAAGTATCTTAGATTAACATATAAAACTATAATTTAAAATGTTTATTCTTCATTTCAGTATGTAAAATAATAATGCGGCAACATAATCAAATGGAAAAACTTTCGATGGTTCTTCGTAAAAATAAGAATAAACTGGAAGTTTTCCGACAAGAAGAAAAATACGTAATGCAGTCGGCAAATACCGACGGTTTATCAGAAAGACTGGACAGTGAAATAGAAAAATTGCGTTGTGATTGCCAGGCCATGCTGAATGAAATTGAAAATTCAGGAGCATATGGTAGGTCCGAAAGACTCGTGTGTCAAGTGATGTTCTTCCATTTTACTGTCTTATTCACAGGTCTGACTGAAGAAAGTATTGTGCACACCAATTCCATTAAAAGTAGACAACAACAGCCATTCCCCAAGCAAAGAGCTCTTCCTTCAATTGCGACAAGTAATTGTTGGCGAAAGCAACAGCGGTCGTATCCTATCGCACCAAGTCCACGACAACAATCGATTACGTATCTGAATAATGATGAGCTTTATGACTATGGAGAAGGAAGAGACTAAAAGCCCAGTGTGACATGGCAACAAGAGTACATTCCAGAAAAGAAAAGAAATAAAATCACCCGCTGCTAAGTAAATTAACGTCCTGTGAAGAGAATATTACCTGGTATGATACAGATTTTTTTTTTAAATAACAAGTCGGATCGTAACCCAAACGGTTACGTTTTAGTCAATTTTAGCTTTCATATTGTTTAATTTATAGAAATATTTGTATTTCTTGTTAGCTTAAATTTTAATACAATTTTTTTTAGTATAAATATCAAATGTTAAGTTAATTATTTTAGACCAAACATGAACAAAAACATTCAAGAAACATAATAATCAATTGTTAGATAAAAAAATTACTTTTATAAAATAACAAGCCTTCATTTGGACAAAACTGTAGATTGATACTTTTAAGTTTGCAATTAAATAATAAATTATTATGATAAAAATAGAGGCAGTTTGTTTGTTATTCCTCAACTTAAGACCTACTTCGTTTCAGAGTAAAGCAAACATTTTTAAATTGCTGATGAACGACATTGTACATGATAAAATACTGTGATGTGGCGACAAGACATAAAAAGATATGCAGGACATGAGTCGCTGAATTCACCCATCAAGTTGCTTTACGGACACACCTGCTGGATGCAAGACACCTATGGCCTTTTCGGTAGGCAATCCCGGATCAGGGCGTTCTTCTCCCGGATTGGGGCTTCTCTACGAACAGCCAAACACATTTTTCTTGATTTTGAAGTTTGTCTAGCGTGTATTTGTGAAGCAAAAGCTATTCTACAGGGGACAAATGACATTTATCCAACTTGACATTGACACATGTATAATTGTGTGTGTGTGCTTCTGGTTTTGATTGCGCATTCAAAAACAGATGCAAATTTCTCTTCCATCCAGAAGAGGAACTGTCAAACGAGTCCGAGAAAACAGTTTCAGGAGAGTCTAGAAGTCTCCCGGATGCTCCCGGACGACCAACCGAAAAGGCCACTACATTGGTGAATTTGACAGTTTCGAGTTTCAGCATTCAGCGGAAAAACACCAATGGAAAATTGCCGGATTGGAAACGTCGAGAACACGGTGAATTTGTTTAAATACAGGGATGACTGGCTCGGACAAGACAGTTATATTTGAAACGTTGGCTTTTGAAAATCTAGAGTAAAGTAAAAAGTGATTGAATTGAAATGAAATGTTGAATTCCAAGTAGTTAAGTTGAATTAAGTGTGATTTTAATTTAAATAAGCTTTGTTCGATAAATGAAGTATTTCATTGTGTTATTATAAAAGTGAAATTGAGTCTTATACAACGACCCCCAGGCCAAAAATATTACAATACGCGAATTAAGGCTGAACGTTAGCTAACGAAAGTTTGGTCTGCTGCACCCATGACAGTCCGGTCAACGAGCCCTGTGTTTGCGAGAAATATATGAATCAATGGCCGAAGTAGCTACAGATGCAGGCAGACCCAATACAGGTTCAGGTCTTGAGAAATCCTCTTCTCTGCTTTGCCTAATGCCTAGCTGGTTAATCCTCGCATTTTCCTGAATATCAGTGTGAGCTGCAGTCCAAACAAGACATACTGTATTTAATTGGCTAGGTTGAGTAACGCTTTAAGCGGGGTAAGGCTGTCAATGCAAACGCATATGCGTCTTGGCTGCCACCTGTTGGCAACAAATAGCGCATAGCTTTAAGGATGGAACTTCAGCGAGCACTGGATGCTTTTGCGGCCACCTGTGCTGAGGCTGGGATGAAGGTAAACGTGAGCATATCCGAAGTGATGGTTCTTTCCCGAACTCCTGTGCAATGTACCTTGCACATAAGTAGAGTCGCATTGAAGCAAGTAGCGAAGTTTAAGTATCTCGGGGTCTGTTTCACGAAAGATGGAAGGACTTATACTGAAATATCCTGTGCGATTGCCCTAGCTGGAGCAATAGTAAAAGAACTGCGCCGGCCGGTCATCAGGAAAGCTGAGCTTGGAGTGAAAGAATGATCTCAGTTTTTAACTAACGCTTAAAACTACGATTGTTCGGCCGATTTATAAAGGCTATAAACCAATATCCATCCTTCCAGTTGTAGAAAAGTGCTTAGAAGGCATTTTTTTATAATATGCTTGTGTTCAAGGGGATATGATTACCCTTAAAATACGTAGCACATCGCGAGCGAAAAGAACTTGGGGATAGAAAAGATAAGAGAAGAAAGTAATTCTCGATCCAACACAAATGCTGATGAGCGAAACATGAAACCTCTGCACAAAAACACCAAAGCTTACCCCCGCAAGTGTTATGCCTTTACAGAGAAAAGCAAGAGTATAACCAGCAGAATATTTCATAAGAACATCCGGCATGCATCTAATTGTTGTCCATTCTATTTGCATATTGGAAGAGAAAAAGGTGTTTTTTATTCGACCAGAAAGCTGCTCATTTTGAGACAGACGCTTCTGGATTTTTCGTTTGTTGCTGGTTTTGGTCCGCCCCGGATTTTTTCCATACCGGTACCCACCATATCTGGTGAGCATTTTCCTGTCCGTCACCTGAGAAGGCGCCCAATTGGGGACCAGCAACCGCCAGAAGGGCTTAGAAGGCATTGTTTCCAGAAGGCTACAAAGTTTTATTGATAAACACTCACTAGTTTAAACACACACCCCGAAAAGTTCAAATAAAATTCAGCAGCGTCTGATAAATATTGTACGGGTTGTTGGTCAGCGTCTGATCCCAGGCTGAACTTCAAATAACAGAAATCCAGGAGCTTCTGTCTCGGGATGAACGGCTTCTTGGTCGGCGTCTTTTGCCCGGGTTAGGGTCGGCCGAATTTAAGCCTAGCAGCTAGGTATAAAATGCATCCCCACCCCAAACCATGAAAAGAAAACGAAAACAGCTCCGGATATTTACTGATCCTAGTAATCCAGGGCACCCTTTGGAGCTAGGCCTGAGGGGTGTCAGCATGCGAGCGCATGCTGGTCGGAAGGTCCTGCTCGGCATCCGACTGGGTTCAACCCGAAGATGTTACGAGCAGCCCGTCAATGGTGCCACTGTCCATTACGGAGGGCGGTGGGGGACAGCGCCAAGTCCAAATGAAAGCTTAGATGGAAATTCTACAAATCGACAACGACATCAACTCAAAATTAGCATATGGAACGTCTCGTCACTAACGAGAAAGGAACTTGAACTGGTTGAGAAGGCCAAAAAGTATCAGCTCGATGCATCTGGCATCTCCTCAACTAAGTGGAAGGGTTCTGGAACCAAAGACTTCGCTGATGGGTGGAAGCTTCAGAAAATGTATTCGATATCATTCCGTTAGGGGAACGGTTCTGATCTTAAAGCTTAAGCGATCTACTCTGGCTCTGGTTCAGGTGTATGCACCAAATTCAGAGTCAGAGTATGAGTCCTTTTTGAACGAATTTGATGCTGCCTTGGATAGAGTGGCAGATATTGACTTGAGAAAAGAAAGACTTTTCATGGGTGACTTCGATGCGGAGGCAAGTTGTTGAACGGAGGGAAGTTGTTGGACTTTTGTTGTGCTTATGGTTGACATCGTCAAGAACACCTTTTTCCCGCACAAAGACGTTCACAAATACCATCGTGTGTTCAAAGAATGATTTGTGAATTTCGAATCTTCAGGGGAGCTGAGCTGTCAACTGATAAGCGAAAACTAAAATTGGTGTCCGGCATACGGTGGAAAAGGTTGCAGGATGCTTACTCTGACTTCAGAGAGCGCTTTACACAGCATGTTTCGGAGAAGTTTCAACACATTCCATTGCAGCTGTTTCTATCGACAGTCATTGCCTCTGCAGGCAATGTTTGTGGAGTGAAGCGGCTGGTGGTGAGAAAAGAACTGCGTGGTTTAAAACGCCTGGAGCTCAAGAAGAAGAGAGCCTACATTGTGTGGATCCAATGTAGAAACTCAACTTCTCGAGCTCAGCGTAATGAGGCGCGAAGAACTTCCAATCTGACAGTAGCGGCTGGTGGTGAGAAAAGAACTGCGTAGTTTAAAACGCTTGGTTTCAAGAAGCCATCAAAGAGAAGAAGAGAGCCTACATTGTGTGGATCCAATGTAGAAACCCAACTTCTCTAGCTCGGCGCAATGAGGCGCGAAGAACTTACAATCTGGCATTCAGAACAGCTAAAAAACAGGCATGGAAAAAGTTCGAAGAGAGGTTGGAGCACGATAACAGATCTGCAAACAAGACATTTAGGCAGACTATTCGCCGGCTCAGAGGAAGGAAGTCGAACATCGTTCAAGGGGTTAAATCCAAGGACGGTACAATTCTTTGAAATGAGGGCGATGTCTTGCGCAGATGGAGAGAGCACTTTTCGGAGTTGCTCAACCCCCAAAGGGCACTGAAGATGGCATTCCCACTGCTGACGAGATAAGGGCGGAGAATAGTCCTACAATAGACGAAGTCACTGCCGCGATTAAACGCTAAAAGTTGGTAAGTCCTTGGAGTTGATGAAATTCGGCCAGAAATGCTCAAGGCAATTGGTGAAGAACGTGTTAAATGGCTAACACGTGTCATTAAGGTAGCCTGGGTTAGCAGGAAAGCACCTAGCGATTGGCAAACAGGAGTTATAGTGCACATTTTTAAAAGAGGGAACAGGAGAGATTGCTCCAACTATAGGGCCATATCTCTCTCAAGTCTTCCGGGAAAAGTATTAGCCAAGGTGTTGGAAGCGCGTTCCAGAGCTGTTACCTTGTCTTTGAAGAGCAATGCGGCTTTCGGCCTGGCAGAAGCACAACCGACAAGGTTTTCACTCTGAAGGTTATTCCCGAGAAGGCCTGGGAATATGCCAAACCGGTCTACGCGTGTTTTGTAGATTTGGAAATGGCCTATGACCGGGTTCCTCGGGAGTTACTCTGGAGAGTTTTGCAGGACTATGCACTGAGTGGGCCTCTTCTGAGAGCCATTCAGTCTTTGTATGGGAACTGCAGAAGCTGTGTTCGGATAAATGGCGTCAAGTCCTAACGTTTTGATGTGTGCGTTGGACTTCGCCAGGGCTGTGTTCTATTCAGCTATCCTGTCATCGTCGACTTCCTGGCATTCTGACTTCAGCGAGCACTGGATGGGTTCGCGGCCATATGTGGTGAAGCTGGGATGAAGGTAAACGTGAGCAAATCTGAAGTGATGGTTGTTTCTCGAACTGCTGTGCAGTGTACTTTGCCCATAAATGAGTCCCATTGAAAAAGGTAGAGAAGTTAAAGTATCTCGGGGTTTTTTCCACGAAAGATGGAAAGAGTGATACTGAGTATTTCTGTATCTGTAGAATTGGCCAAGCTGGAACAAATGTAAAAGAACCGCGCCAGCCGGTCATCTAGAAAGCTGAGCTTGGAGTGAAAGCAAAGATCTCAGTTTTTAATTCAGTGTTCGTTCCGACCCTCATCTATGTTCATGAAATTTGGGTAATGACTGAAAGAATTAGATCGCGGGTATAAGCTGCCGAAATAAGATTCCACGTTGCTGGTGGTACTCTTAGGGATTGAGTGAGACACGTCAGTATTCGCGAAAATCGTAATGTTGAGCAGCTACTTCTCTAAGTGTCGAAAACTTCCGGCAGGTCATCTTAGCCTAGATGTGAGCGCGTGTCGCTCCATGGCAGGCCAAGAAACATGTGTAGGAATCAGGTAATTAACATCTCCGTCTGGGGATCGCGTCTGTGTCAAACTTGAGTTGGTGGCGAAAAATCGGGAACGATGAAAGGACCATTTAGCCGCCCTCGCTTGTGAGGTTGAAAAGGCTCTGTGTTTTTCTTTTTATTAAAGTTAAAAGTAAAAAAAGCCACCTGTGCTCTTGTCTGCACATATATATACAGTGAACACTTTTCAGACTTTATTAAAATTTGGCGGATAGTTAAACAATGATTTTAAGACATAATTTAAGAACGTTTTAAGATACGATGCCTCGAAGGGTAAAAAAATAGAAACTTACTCACCTTTATAACTTAAGCCCCTCACATCCGATAGTCTGATTTCTTTCTCAAAGGAATATGCTGCAAGTGGTTTATTTTCGTCGCATAACATAGAAGATGACAGGACACAAAGGCGTCCATACAATTACGATTTTTCGCAGGGTGTAAGCACTGCAAAGATGTAATAAAACAAATGTTAATAGCTTTCTTTGCAACTTAAAAGGTTCGTTATTTACCCAGAACTTAGGTCTTCGAATATAAACTCCTACAAGCACTCCTGGTTGACACCGTCCTTACTCGGTTTGATATTCACAAGATTCGCGGTACATGGAAGGATCAATTATGGAAGCAAAGAATCGAATTGGAAAGAGTTCGGGGGCGAGTCCGCAGGGCTGTAACTAGGGTCCGCGGGGTCGTCATTCCCGTCACTTCAACAAAGTAGAGTGCCCTTGCGGTGTTGGTAATCGAAGATATTGCTCGAACTCTTTTTTTTTGGGAGACTATGCACGATTCAAGTCAGATATGTAGCGGATGAAGACGATATGTTTCTAAGAGCGTCGCCTTATGGAATACGCTTCGTATTCCTCGTAAACCCTTGGTGAAACCTTATCCGCATTCCGAGTTAAGCAAGAATAAGGACTTGGATCAAGGTACATAAGATCGAACAGAACCTTCTTCTAAGCCCAATATTCTTAATTATTTTTATGCAAAATTCACTTATTTGCTTGTTAATTTTTTTCACTTTATTCATAATTGAATTATACGGAACAAAAGATAATTTGTTAAAATAAGATAAAATATAAGTTATTCATTAAGACATTAAAAAATTACAATTAATCCATTTGAATAAAAAACACACATAATTCTTGTGAACTATGTTAAAAAAAAAAAAACTAAAAAATACGTTAATAAATGCAAAACTTTACATATTTCTGTGTATAAAATTATGCGGGTAATATGGTTTTTTTTAATAATCATTATAATTTTAATAATCAAAGCAATTTAAGGAACAAAAAGTTGTAAATTCAGTGATTTAATTATTGTTTTTCAATCATATTGTTTGAGTCACAATAGTTACAATAGTCCTAGCCTCCAAAACGCTCACGACAAATTATTCGTATATAAACAATTTTGATTTATTAAAATAGATTTAATTAATTATTATTTGATTCTTGATTGAAAAACTAAACCATTGTCAATAAAATGTTAATAAGAATTTGGATAAAAAAATAAAATTGTTTTTGGTAAAAAAAAACTCGCAAACATAATATTTCCAAAACTAATCAAAAGTTGATAAATTAAAAAAAATAAAAATATATAAAATAAAGACGATTCAACCATTAATAATGAATACGATTCATTAGATAAGATCCAAAATGATTTCACCTATCCTTTCGTCTAGTCTGAAAGGACTCCAATCGGTCCTAAATGGAGGTAAGTTCAAATTGTATCTGGCACATAAAATTCTGAAAAAAAACAAAGAATAATAAATGTTTAAAGATTTTTTAATAAAAATCTAAAATTTATTTTCTTCTACAAATATTACAATTTTCTTAAGAAACTTAATAGTTTTCAACATTTTCTGTTAATTTTGTAGTGGCTTCGGCTTTACACCCTATTTTTTTCCAGCTCCACTATGTAGATGATGATTGTGCTTCTTTTAGAGAACAATTTCTGAAACTAATCATTGTCCTGTTTGCAAAACTTTGCGTTTGGTAGTTTTGTTTTAACCACTAACACCAGCACTATACAATGAGCCTGTGAAAGCCGTAATATCTGCCTTATGTGCCTCGAGCTGTTGCGACACTCTATTTTTTTTTATTTAGAATAAAAAACAAGAAACTGACAGCGGAAGTAGCGAGATATTTGGTCCATCGAACCGGATGAATTTGATCGGTAGAAGACAATAATGTCGCAAAAAGAACATAATTCGGTCGTTGAAGTCTGCAATAGTATAATCAGATGCCTTCAATCAGTTAAACCTTGTTATAGGATAGGTGCCAGATTGTTTACGGTCGAATCTAATCTGGATAACAGACGTCAACCAGGAAGCCAGACAATTTGGTAGATATAGACGCGCCTGGATTTATTTGAATAATTAAATAGAGTGGTGCAACAGCTCGAGGTGAACCAGGGCCGACTTCTAAAAAATGTTTTTTGTGAGTGCTGCATTCTTCACATGCAAGGGGACCAACATTTTTCTTGCCGAATCTGAACGGCATATTGAGTTTTTCGAGACACAACCTCAGACACTGACCACGACGCCACAGCAACCCACCCAGATTTGATTATTGCTGGTTTCCCCAATAGTTTACAAGTAGGTTCAGCAGCAAGTAGGTAACTTTTTGGCAGGGTTGCGCAAGGAAATTGAAAAAGTTTTGTCGGCTGGCAGCCTTCAGCACACATACGATACAAAATTGTGTCAGATATCTGGTTATCACCAAGAGCTGCTAATCAGCATGGAGGCATCCGTACTTCGGGTTTAGATGGTATACTAACACTTATGATCTTACGTCTATGCTTCAGTCGCTAAATACAGTTCTAGCGAGTGGGTGAATTAAGAGAAGCATCTCAGGTGTAGCGGCCCGGCTCTTCGACCCGCTCTTGCGGTTATCTTTTTTATTCAAGTAATATTGCTTATTTGCCAAGTTATTTTTCTGCAAAAGGTTTGGAAGGGCTGATCAAATTGTCCCAAAAATGATGGAGATGTTCAACATTTTCTGTGTTGACTCAACCCTCGCAACGGGTTCACCTTGACGAAAGCGTTGGGTAACCCCAACGCCGGTGTGAGGACTTAAGCTAGATTAAAAATACAAAAACTTTGTATGTTTTAACGGAGCCTCTCTGATACCGGGCCGCCTCGGAGAGTATTTTTGGCCTAATGCGAGACTCTGGCATGGCGCACTGTATTTCCTGGGCTACTCGTGGGAATGAAAGCCACATAGAAAAAAAACAAATTAAACTGCGGGATCATAGCGCAAGAGATCATCTGGATCGAATGGAGCAGGATCTCCGTGCTGATGATTCAGTGGTACAGAACAAATGCCCGATCAATCAGGGGTGATTTTCGGCAAGTGCAACCAAAACCCAGCCAAAAGATCACCAACACCCTGAAGCAAGGTGTGTTGGTGATCCGACACTTTCAAGCCCACCCCGGCTTGAAAGTGACTGAAGAGCAAAGGTGGGAAGACCGGGCACAGACCGCATCTCCCCGCCCGTTGCTAAACATTCAACTAAGAAACGGGTGCGCCCCAAAATGCCATCCCCTGGGAATCCAGGAGCGAAGGCTGACCCTCATAGAAGGCGACTTAGGGGACAGGCATCCGCTGGTATCAACGTTTCAAAAAACTTTGCGGCTACTCCAGTAAAATTAGAATAGCCCAAGTAAACATCCATCATGCTGTTGCGGAATCAGCCGTGATAGAAAAGATGTCTTCAATCAAAAATCTGTGCCTCGCGCTAATTCAGGAGCCATCGATCCTGAAAGTGTTAGTTAAGGGACTAGCGTGCAATAATGCAACGCCAGTTCAGGACACGAGAACGACCAATCCGAGAGCATGCTTTTTTATTCATAATAAGTACAGAAATTAAACTCTACTTTCAGAATACGCTTCGCGTGACTTGGTGCCTTTACAGGTGATGTGTGTATCGAAGGAGTTTATCGCTATCAACATTTTCGCGCATTTTGCTGGGGACGAACCAGCACCGCCGACCACTAGGCGTGCAGGTCCTAGTGGAACATTGTATAAAGCTCCAAACACCACCGCTGATTGGGTGTGATGCGAACGTACACAATTCTGTCTGGGGCAGCACAAACATCAACAATCGAGGTAAATGATATTTACAATGTGGAAAATGCCCCCCTTTTGTGACTAGGGTAAGACAAGAAGTACTTGAGCTCACGTTCGGCAGCCCGAGCATTAGTAGGTTGATAAGAAACTGGAGAGTATCAAATGAGCCGTCGTGGTGGCAAACTATAGAATAATTTTATTCGATCTTGAAAACACAGTTTCGATGAGAAACCCGGTAAGAAATCCAAAAAAGACAAACTGAGGAAGCAGAAAGAAGCTTTCAAAGAAACCTTAGGAAGCAATCTGGAGCACATAGATGTAAGACGAGCTCCAGCCCATCTTTCCGCTTAGGAAATCACGAGCGCCATCACAAGCGCGTATGAATCTAGCTGTCCTGTACTAACTCCTATTCAGGCAAACTATGTGTAAGCTATTTACATTAAAACGAGTTTAACTAAGTTTTAAAGTCTCTCGCAAATAGATATAAACTAGAAACGTTTCAAAATTCTTATTACAAAAAATACTTACATAATATCGTAAATAGGGATGTTGGTTTGGTAGCAATTGCGCAAGACAAATCTTCCCTCTTTGCATTTAGCGAGCGTTATATTTGTGATTTTCCTTTGATTTACGTTACAAACAAACACATATATCTGTTTCTCCGATAAAGCGCAGTTTCGAACAGCAATCAAGTGCTGATTCCGAGTTACATCAACCGTTGAGTGCTTACGAAGTGATTTCGTAAGTTCATTCGAATCGAATATGTTGATCAAAAAGAATTCCTTTGCGAAATTACGCTGATGAATCTGCCTCAATTGTAGATCCGGTGCTGCGCCACTTTCACCAACATTTTCCTCAAACCGAGCAGCGAAATCAAAGTCAGTGGAAAGTTTTCCGGCAACAGCTTTGGGGCGATTGCCGACATAATTTGGCTGCGCAAAGCCGGACAGCACATCTTCTTTGACGAGAACATTGTTTACGACATCAGCGACATTGGAAATTTCATTGCCACCAGATGTGGTCGATTTTCTCCATCTTTCTAAGCTGCCGCACGTTTGCAAAAACTGCAGGTAAACATCATGGAAACACTGCCGCAGCTTGTAGAGTATCAAGGCTGAGTTTGTGTCAGTTTTGAGCCACATCCATTCGTCCACATAGATGGCAGCGTCTTCACCCGGGATCCGATTGCTTTCTTCATGGATTAGAACACACTGTGGATCGAGCTCAGTGCGCCCGGCAAAAAGAGCTACAGCGACTGGATTTACTAGGGTGCAGCCGGATATGCAATTGACAACAGAACTGCCGATTTCTCTTGAAAACACCATCCAATCAGACGGTAACACTGAACGGCCGCCTAAAAGATTTCCCAGCGTAGAACTTCCATGAATACAAAGCTGTCGAGAGTGGGATTTCAACTGCTCATCAGTTCGGTCAAGGACACAGAGCTTTGGATACATGCCACCGACAAGTGCTGCTTTAACTACAGCCCAGTTTCTGGCCTTTGTATTGATCGAGTGCATGCTCAGTTGGCCTTGGTTGTGAATCAGTTGCGATGATCGCAACGAGCCGACCAGTTGAGTCCGAATCTCGCATATTTCATTCAGAATTCCATTGATTACGTACGTTTCTTCATCGAATAGAGTATCTTTTACAGTGTTTTCTCTCTTTTCGTTTTGCCATGCCTGATAGAGGCGCAATAAGGTAAGATGGTCGGAAAATGAGGGCTCCTCGGTTTCGATACCCATCTTCTGCAGTACGCTCCCTGCGCCTTCACGGCTCATCTTGCCAGTAATGTTTGTGAAATCTAAGCACGACACAAAGCTGACGATAGTCAATACAGGATCCAGGCACTTAAGCAAGATCGACAGAACCAGTGATTTGCCCAATTCCAGATCTACGGACACATCTATCAGGCGGCAACCCAGCCATGTAACATCTTCCACACAGTCGAGGACCTCAATTCGTTTCAAGAGCTCAACGCTTTGATGTATGTGGGCCAATGGTGGTCTCACAATGGTTTCCTGAAAAAAGGCATCCACCGATTTGAGTGGGCAAAGAAGTTTCGTCGTGAGAACTATTCGGCTAAGCGACATGAAGGAAAGCTCAGCAGGCGAGCTTTGTGAAAATTTAGTAAGAAGATCTTTGCGAAACAACCGAAAACAATGGCCAGCCGTAAATCTACCCGCGATTGATGCCCTCCTATGAAGACTCTCTAAGGACGCCCACGTATCAGTAGATTCATTGCACTGGGCTTCTGAATTATACTTTTCGACGTGATCCTGTCCGCAGTCTATGACAAAAGTGATGTCATTTAAGAACGCAAAAAACTCTGCCATGTTCGTGGCCAGGATTATTTTCACCCGAACCGAGTCGGCCATGACTGAGTGCAGCTGATCACACTCCATGTTTGGATGCAAAAGGTGTATGATTACGTCTTGTGGTATTCTTCCAGTGAATTGCATTTTGAGGATGTTGTAGTTCAGCCTAAGCAGGTCCGGAAAAGTTGGAAGGAATACGAGAATATGTCCGAGCATCCAGGTTGTTGTCATCAGTTGAAGTAGTTTACTTATAATTTCGAAGTCGATTGGTGGTGGCTTCGCCTCTTGAGCCTCTGCTGTTAGAAAGTTTGGCAAAAGTCTGGCGCATGCAAAGTTTTTCTGCAGTATTGCGTAGTTCAGCGCACAAAAATTGTTTCTGTCCGTGAGATGTGCGTCGGCGTTTTCATATATCAACAGACGATTCAAATGGGCGTACTCGCCGTTTTTCGCTGCCGACATAAGGATTGTGTAGCCGAGTCTTGAATGACAGTGGTTGATGCAGGCATGTCCCGCATGGACTAGGTATAGAAATTTGTTTAAAGCGATATCACTGCTAGCTTCGTCGTACTCTTGCAAGGCTTTGTCGGCCCATTTCTGGTTCAAATTTTCTTTTAAAACAGCTGCATCACTATGTCTGGCGTGTCCAAGGTGCTCCATGAAAAGCTCAATCTCTTCCTTATGGTAAATTGCCACCTCGTTCATGTCAAGGGATAGCCTCAGCTCAACGCCTTCTTCAAAGTACGATAAGAGCTCTATGTTGTCGCGACGGCATGACAAAAGTATGATCTTTATGTGTGGATAATGAGGCAAGACAGTTTTGATTTCGTGCAGCAAAATATCAGTGTGCGCATGGTGCAGATGAACATCTGCAACAACAATGTGCGAGACGTACTTGAAATAGTCTTCAGGTGCTTGTCCCATCAGGACACGCAGAAAAAAAGCTGACGTGGTGTATATTAAGTTGGTGCTGTCGCATACACGGCTTTGAAGGTGGACCTGGAAAAAGATAAAGATAATTTTCAGATACAAATAAAGACTTGAAAAACAATTTTTTTAAATCCAAGTTACGTTAAAATCTGTGAAAAAAAAACGTTTTATAGTGTTGGGATAAAAGAACCATATACCTATGTATAACATTTCTGAAAAAAAGTTCTGGATGAACTACTCTTAAATATCAAACAGTGTAGTCGGAGTATGTACAAAGTTTTCTCATTTCCGTATTCATTAAAAAACTAGTTTTCAACCAGATGATGGACACTTTTATATTATGAATGTTTCAACGTTCCGGTGGACCAACTCGGGTCACGCCTCTGGGTAGCCTAAAGGTACAATATCCAAATTCCCGAAATATCCGGAGAAAGTGCCCAGGCAGCTTTAATCGCTGATGGAAATCCTATGCGACTCATTGTGAGTCAATTCAATGCACCGTGCTACCTTCTTTCTAAGCATTTGGTGGAGGTCCTAAGACCGTTGGTTGGGAAAACAGACCACTATATAAAAGATTCGTCGCATTTCGCGTCGATTTTGAATGGTCTAAAACTTGATTCGGATGAAGTTATAATAAGTTTTGACGTCGAGTCACTTTTTATTAACGTACCGGTGGAGGAGGAGGTTCTAGTTACTATTCGTCAACTAATTTCAACCACCAACATAGATGAAAACCATATGGCCCTCTTAGAATTTTGCCTTTCCTCGGGCTATTTCTCATTCAACAAGTTTTATCTACAAAAAGATGGTGTAGCGATGGGGTTACCCTTATCTTCCTTAGTTGCTGATTTGTGGATGGAAACCTTTGAAAAAAAAAGCCCTGAACAGCACGTAAAGCCAAAGGTCTGGTCGGGATATGTCGACGACACCTTCTGCATCTTAAAAGTTTCTGCAGTGACGAGTTTTCTAGAACGTCTGAGCTCGCAGCACCCCAAAACTAAGTTCACAATGGAACAGGAACGGGATCACTCCATTGCTTTCTTGGACGTGAGGGTTATGCGGAAACAGGACGCTACACTAGGACACACCGTACACAGAAAAGGCACACACACGAACAGATACCTACACGCTACCTCCCACCACCATCCGGTAAATTTAAGATCGTTTTAAGACGTTAATACAGCGCGCACACAGATTAGGTATGTGATACCGAACATCTTGCGGCTAAATTAACCTTTATCGATAACATCTTAAAATCGAATGGATATTCGAAAAAACAAAGGACGTGGAAGCCAAATTCGCCCTGGGAAAAGGACGAGAATGACATGGACAAAAAAGCTTTTTTGCCATATTTTTAAGGTATTGCCGACAGAGTCGGCAAAGTTTTGAAGCGATACGGGGTAAAATCTATATTTTTACCTCCAAAAAAGGTTATGAACTACCTCATGTCACCTAAAGATCGCTTCCCGCTTCAAACACCTGGCGTGTATTCGGTTCCCTGTAGCTGTGGGGCGTCAAATGTTGGGCAGACAAGAAGAAGCATCGGCACATAAGTGCCGTCAGCAAACGTCAACGGGAGAAATCAGCAATGTGCGAACACATCCTGGACAATCCAAACGAACACCATTGGATACGTTTTGATTATGCTAAAGTTCTGCCCGCGAGCCGCATTATATCCCTCGCGTAGTTTGGGGGGCTATTGAAATAAAAGAGTGTTTTAAACTCTCGAAAACTTGGGATCCCATAATTAACACCACTCGGTCGATCTCAAATAGGCTTGCGACAACAAGGGATATTGTGAGCACGGCTTGCTCTCAACAAAATCTACCACAAAACCGAGAGAACAATTCACCGCCAATAGCAGCTTCAGGCAGTTTCCCGGTGACCACGCTTAATGAAACTTGAGCGAAACGTTCGGGGTGAGCACGTAAGAACTTATTTTAATTAATACGCGGTAATATCCGAAAAACATTTGAAATGTTAGCCAAATATTAGCCACCGCGAAAACCTCAAAAGTTATAATTCAAAAGAGTTTTACACAATCTTCTCTAAATAACTGTTTGCTATAACCCTTCTCGGTGTTTTCCCGGAAACACCATGTCTTAAAAAGTAGTTTTGCCTGAATTCATATATTGCAAGTTGACTAATTGTATGGCCCCCCAAAAAATTGCCGTGGACTAAGAACGAAATCTTTAAACCTTATTTAAAAACGCTCCTAAAAGTGGGCGGGACTCAAAATTTTTTGCGGCACAAACTTAGATAATTTTTGTCATATAAAATTTTTTCGATTTAGAGTGCATTTTCAGAAAAATCAATGTTCCGAAACTTATTCGATTAGGCGTGTACCGTTCCTTTTGCATTCTACTACCCACAGTTGATTCTTATTAGTGACCAACTGACCCTTTTATTTTATTTTTTGTTTAATCTACAAGTTCTCATTGGGATTAAGACCTGGAAATTGACTTGGACATGGAACTACAGAGATATTTTGATCTCGAAACGATTCTTTCATAAGACCCGCCCGTATGGTTTTGATCGTTGTCCTGTTGGAAATGCCATGGTTCATCGGCAAATAGAGGCATTATATTTCCAAGATGTCACTATATCCATATTTTGTCATAGTGTTTCCGACACTTAACATAGGACCGTGACCATATCAGGTAAAACAGCGCTTAACTATTATATTTTCTTCACAATTTTTAAATTGTCTTCAGTGTATAGCGAGGATCATCATCATCATCACTCGAGTGCCGTTTATCCTTTAAAAGGGTCGCGGGGCGAAGGAGGCTAAAAGGTTTTTCCATCGTTCTCGATCCTCCGCCACCAACTCAAGAGACTCCGGCGCAATCTCCAGGCGGGACTCAGAGAGGTTCTTTACCTGATCCCACCACCTGTTTCTTGGCCTACTAGGGGGGCGACGTGCTCGCATCTCGGCTAGCATGACCTGTCTAGGAAGTCTGTCAGGGGGCATGCGAACAACGTGTCCAAACCATCAAAGAAACGATCGCTCTACTCAGAGAAGTAGCTGCTCAACACCAGCAACGCACCTCAGGAATCTCATTTCGGCAGCTTGTACCCGCGATCTAATTCTTTCGGTCATTACCCAAATTTCATGACCATAGATGAGGGTCGGAACGAACAGTGAATTAAAAACTGAGATCTTTGCTTTCAGGCGTTCACACAGTACAGCAGAAAAGATCTTGTATGCGATGTTAAGAAGACTTATGCCTCTGTAGTTGGCACAACTCAGAGGGTCTCCTTTCTTCAGGATCGGGCAAACAATGCTGAGGTTCTATTCGTCGGGCATGCTTTCTTCCGACCATATCTTGCAGATGAGCTGGTGCATGCTCCTGACCAGCTCATCGCCAGCGGATTTAAAAAGTTCGGTAGCTAGGCCGTCTGCTCCGGCTGCTTTGTTGCACTTGAGCTTAGACACAGCTACTTTCACCTCCTCCAGGTCGGGTGGGCGGTATCGTTCGTATGCTTCGTCGGTAACGTCTTCGCCCGGGTTGAATGGTTCGTTCTGCCTGACAGCGGTATTTGGTTCGTCCTCGCCGTTATACAGTCTGCAGAAGTGGTCTTTCCAAATTCTCAGCACCGACTGCGATTCTACAACGATGTTCCCTTGATGGTCCTTACAGGCTTCAGTTCGAAGTTTATACCCTTGGCAGGACCTTTTGATCCTTTGGTAAAACTTTCTAACCTCATTCCTGTTGTAACATCTCTCTATCTCTTCAACCGCGCGCTTCTCGTGCTCTCTCTTTTTCCTTCGGAGAAGCCGGTGCTCCTCTGCTCGTAGAGCTCGCGAGCAGCTCTAGTCCTTCTGTGCAGCGCCGCTTTGTATGCTTCCTGTTTAGCTGCATGTGCTTGCCGGCATTCATCGTCAAACCAGGGGTTTCGTTGTGGTCGCCGTGTGAAACCCAGCACTTCAGAGGCGGCGTCTCTGATGGCATTTTGGCAATGTTGCCACTGGCTATCAACACTTGATGCTGGTTGCATAGGACTTCGTAGAAGGTTTTGAGAGACTCGGTTGGAGAAGGACCTGGCGATCTCTTGCGATTGTAGTCGGCCGACGTCAAACTTCCTGACAGTATTTTCATTACTTGGGGCTGGTCGGGATATCCGCAGCCGTACCTTAGCTACAACAAGGTAGTGATCCGAGTCAATGTTGGCCCCTCGGAAAGTTCGGACATCCATGATATTGGAGGAGTGCCTTGCGTCGATCGCAATATGGTCAATCTGGTTGACGGTTGATTGATCGGGAGATCTCCATGTCGCTTTGTGGATATTGAGATGCGGGAACTGTGAAGCGGCGAATATGGGTTTAGCAGTCAATGAGGGCAAAACCAAGTATATGCTGTCATCAAGAAAAGACACCCAACACCGACGTCTTGGACAAAACATCACCATCGACAGCTATAACTTTGAGGTAGTTAGGGACTTTGTCTACCTGGGTTCCGCTATCAATTCAGACAATGACACCAGCGCTGAAATCAAACGAACGATAACTCTTGCCAATCGCTGTTTCTTTGGGCTAAGAAGGCAATTGAGTAGCAAAGCCCTCTCTCGAGCAACTAAAGTGTCCATGTATAAGACCCTCATCATCCCAGTCCTGCTTTACGGTGCAGAAGCATGGACCCTGTCAAAGGCGGATGAAAACACTTTAGGCTGCTTCGAGAGGAAAATTCTTTGGACGATTTACGGTCCCGTCTGCATAGACGGAGAGTGGAGGAGGAGATATAACATCGAACTGTACGGGCTGTACAGCGATACCGACCTAGCCAAAAGAGTCAAAACACAACGTCTACGATGGCTGGGTCATCTAGAGCGGATGGACACCAACGCCCCGGCCCGGAAAATCTTCAAATCCACACCGCAGGGACGACGCGGTAGAGGAGCACCGAGACTCAGGTGGCGCACGCAAGTGGAAGGGGACCTCAGCCAACTTCGCGTGCGAAACTGGAGACGGCTAGCTAGAGACAGAGCTGGCTGGCGAAGCTTGTTGGCTGAGGCCCAGGTCCACCCCGGACTGTAGCGCCACCTTAAGTAAGTAAGATCTTTGCTTTCACTCCAAGCTCAGCTTTCCTGATGATCGGTCGGCGCAGTTCCTTTACTATTGCTCCAGCTTGGCCTATTCTACAGGAAAACTCAGTATCGCTCCTCCCATCTTTCGTGAAAAAGAGCTCGAGATACTTAAACTTCTCCACCGGTTTTAATAGAACTCCATTTATGTGCAGGGTACACTGCACAGGAGTTCGGGAAACAACCGTCACTTCCGATTTGTTCACGCGAGGATGGTATTCTTTTTCTTTTGGTCGTCTTACGTTACGTCTTACTCCCCAGAAGAGGAGAAGAAATTCATTTTAGTTTCGTCACTCTACAAATATTCCGCCATTTTTTTACTCCTTCTGGTCAATATTGCGGAAAATTTTTGGGTCTATACACTTGCGCTAACGAAAAGCTCAGATGGCTTACTAACGAGAAACTTCGGCAAATATGCAACGTCGAAGATGCTGTCAAATTCGCAAAGGCGCAACGGCTCAGAAGGGTCGGACAAGTAATCCGTATGTCCGAAAGTAGGCCGCAAAAAGCTATACTCATCTACACGCCGTGCATCGCTAGAGCAACAGAGAAGCCACGTCTAAGATGGCTCCACGACGTTTTTGCCGACGCAAGTAAGGAAGGTTGGAATCAGGAACTGGATGGAGACTGCAAAGAACAAAGTGGGGTGGAGAAAACTGGTTGATGCTACAGCTACAGCTACAGCTCACCCTGATTAGTGCACGTTTCAATTTTCTTCTTTATAAAGTTTGGCTGTTAAACTTTATAGAATAGGCGCCTAAACATTTTTTGCCTCTTTGACCATCAAAATTCAAACTGTAATTAAACCGTAATGTGTGTATATGAAAAATTGCCCGTGTATGCGTTCTAATTCATGGACTTTATAAGTGTATTAAATTTCATATTTCGACGATTCACCGAAGGGCGGACTTTGGCCCGTAATAACAGGGCGAACTTTGGCCTTAAGTTTGTATTTCGGTTTTTTTGACGGAAAAAAAATGGAAGTCATCAAACCTCAGATGAGCAAACCATTTTATAACTAATAAACTATTAATTTTTTTTTTTAAATTTTTTAGTTATAACTAAAAAGAATAATATCCTAGAAGAAAACTGTCAACAGCAAAGTTATAGCCTTTAAAATTATCTACAAAGTGAGTTTAAAAACTCTTTGTCATTTTCCGTAATGCATTTATGATTTTTATTTATGATTTTTGAAAAAATTTAGACCAGGTATAAAATTTGTTGGTTTTAATTTGGTTCTTTAAGCCAAAAAGATAACTTTTCTTTCAATTAATTTTTTACAGCTTTGGAACATTCTAGAACTATTTTAAAAAGGTTTGAATTTCCTCACGCCTCCAAAAAGAGTGCGGGATATAAAAATAAAACTGTTGAATGGTTTATACTAGGTACATAGTTGCATACATTTCGGATTAAAAATCCGCGTTTTTAACTCAAAAAATCACTTTTCTTAACTTATAGATGAATCTGAAGGTTAAATTAAAATCCAGAAGCGTCTGTCACACATTGTGCGGCTCACTGGTCGGCTCCAAAGGGGCGACTGTATTTAAAAATGAAAATAGAAGTGACTTACCTATTTCTCATAAAAACGACAAGTTAAAAAAAAATGGCAATGAACAAAACGAAAGATTTGATTACCCCAGGTGGCAGCCCAGCTATGCTGGAAAATCCACCCTCTTCGGAGGCAGGCTCTACGGATTCTGGGGAGAGCCTTTTATTGCTTATAAATCCTTTTGAGAAAAGGACAAAACTAAATCGATCACCACCACCTAGATCGAACATATCCGGAAAAAGCAGTCCACCGGTAAACCAGGACTCTGTGAAAATTAAGAGCTTAGAAAAGGAGAATAATGAACTCCGAGCTAAGCTTACTGAAATGGAGCGACTCTTCCGAGATCTAAAAATGGAAGTTGACTCTCTGCGAAAAGAAGACGAGGATATTAAAAATACTTGTTTAACGAAAGACTGTGAGGTAACGAAAGAGTGTGTAACACCGAACCGACCAGCAGTCGAATACTTCACGGACGAGGACGAACTTGCACTTGAGACCGATTCAGTCTTAAGGAAAAGGTCTAGCAAGAAGCGAAAGGCGAATTCCTCTCCCGAAGTAATACAAAAAGAAGATAAGCCCTCTGGCTCAAACAAGGCTAAACCAGAAGCGAAAATTCGTCCACCTCCCGCAATAAACATCGTCGGGATAGCAGACTTTGGGAGATTGCGCAACCTTCTTGCAAACACGGTGAGAACAGAAAACTATAAGCTTACCTCGCACCGAAATAACGTGTGGAAAGTAAATGTTGACAACGCCGATTCCTATCGCGCACTGTCTCTTAGACTGAATGCAGAAAGAATCGAGTGGTATACTTATCAAAATAAGTACGAAAAACCACTGCGAGTCATTGTAAGGTGGCTCCACCCATCATGCACAAAAGAAGACGTTGTAAAAGACGTAAAAAATAAAGGCCTTAAAATTATTGATGCCGTCAATATCATTAAAAAGGAAAAGCAACGCACGGAAGGAGAAAGAGACACTGTGATCAGACGCGGCCTTCCAATTTTTATGCTCTCCTTTGAAAGAACTGAGAGCATAAACGATATTTATAAAATAAAAATGATACTTAACATCAGGGTTAAAATCGAACCCATGCGAAAGGGCAATAGACTGATACCACAGTGTAAGCGATGCCAAGAATTCAGGCACACAAGTGCCTACTGCCAAAAAGAACCACGTCGCGTGAAATGTACCGGAAAACACCTCTCAACAGAGTGCAAAGTTGACATAAAGGCTCCAGCAGTTTGCGCCAATTGCCACGGAAACCACCCCGAGAACTATCGAGGATGCGAAGTAGCCATAGAGCTGCAAAAGGGACGAGAACCTCTTAAGGAAAATACTAGAGGTCAGAATCAAAGCTTAGGACGCCCAAAACCTGCTGAAACTCCTAAGCCAAAGACTCCAAAGACTCCAAAGCCGATCAAAAGTGGAAGATTGGCAAAGGAGGCGTCGACAAAAGGCGTAAAAGCTCCACAAAAGAGCGGCGCCAGTTCAAGTGCAGTGGAGAAACCACCACTGGTCGCACCGAAATCATACGCACAGGTTGCGGCAAACGAAAGCAAGGCAAGATCGCCCACAACAGATGCAGTGTCTCAGATCCTCGCTGTAATCTTGGAGAAACTTGAGGATCAGACTAAAATCAACAAAGTTATATTTGACAAACTGAGCAAGCTCGAGTTTAAGCCTCGAAAAAATTACAAGAGAACATGAATATAAAACAGTTATTTAAAATACTAACATGGAATGCAAACGGCCTTCTGAATAAAATAGACGAACTAGAAGTATTTCTACGGAAAAACAATATTGATATTTGCATGATTACGGAAACTCACCTTAAAAACGGGTCTACACCCAAACTTAAAGGTTACAATGACTATCACGCACATCAAAATTCGAGAGGAGGATCCTCCCTCTACATTACATCCCTTCGCAAAATTCGAGAGGAGGATCCTCCCTCTACATTAAGAACTGCATAAAGCACTACAAGAACACAGAAGTTGAGCTAGACTCTATGCAGATCAGTTCAGTTTCTGTAAAAATTGACTGCTTAGATTATAACATTGCATCTTGTTATTTCCCGCCAGGATATAGACTGGTGGAAGACGATCTTGATCGTATGTATGACTTCATTGGGTTCAATTTCATCATTGGGGGTGACTTTAACGCGAAGCATACTTTTGGGGTTCACGATGCAATTCAACAAGAGGCAGATTACTGTACAAAAATAGTATGAAGCGTGGGGTGGACTTTTTCTCCACGGGTAAGCCAACATATTGGCCAACCGACAGGAATAAAAACCCTGACCTTATCGACTTCTTCATCGCTAAAGGGTACCCCAAATACCTTACGCGAGTCGAAGAGTGCTATCATCTTTGCTCAGACCACTCAGGAGTAATCTTGAAGATGGGTGGAAGACTGGCGAAAATAGAAAGAGCTCCCAGATTAGCTAGCAAAAACATGAACTGGGACGCTTTCAGAAAGGACTGTAAGGAGGGTGTTGGCTTGAATGTGCCATTGAAAACTCCTTTCGAGTTAGAAACCGCAGTTAACAAATTCATTGAAGCAATTCAGAGCGCTGCTTGGAACAACAATTCGTCCCAAAAGAACGCAGTTAGCACCGACGGGCACGTACGTAAAACATATCCGCTCGAAATCGAAGAATTGATTCGTGAAAAGAGAAGAGCGCGTAGGAGATGGCAAGGCACGAGTGCCCCCCCAGACAAAACCCTATTGAACCACCTCTCTAACAAACTGAAAGAAATGTTGCAAGATCTTACAAATCGTGAGACCACTGAATACCTTGAAGGCTTGTCGGCGGATAGGAGCTCAAACTACTCGCTGTGGAAAGCAGTTAAGTCTATCAAGAAACCTATAATCCACTCGGCACCAATAAAAAAAGCTAACGGCGAATGGGCAAGAGAAGACAAAGAGAAAGCGAATTTGTTTGCTGAACATTTAGAAGAAACATTCAAACCTTTCGACGGTCCGCCGTTGGCTGACGTTCTAAACAACAACGGGGAACCTGATAGCTTTAGAATGAAAAAAGTTTCGTTGGTTTAACCCCACCAGACAATTAGCAAACTTAAAAATAATAAGGCCCCGGGTTACGACCTGATCACTGGCGAAATATTAAAAGAGCTACCAAAAAAGGCATTAGTCAAGCTACTTTATATGATAAACGCTTCTCTTAGACTTCTATACGTTCCAAGACAATGGAAAGTTGCTGAAGTCATTATAATTCCAAAACCGGGGAAATGCGCAAATGATAAAAAATCTTATAGGCCCATATCGCTTCTGCCGATAATATCGAAAGTGTTCGAGAAACTTCTGCTGAAGCGATTACAACCAATAATTGCAGAGAGACGCTTGATCCCGGATCATCAATTCGGTTTCAGACCTAACCAATTCACAATAGATCAAGTCTACAGAATAACGCATGAAATTGAAAAAGCCTTAGAAGGGAAAAAAATATGTTTAAGTGCTTTCCTCGACGTATCGCAAGCCTTCGACAAGGTATGGCACGAAGGCTTGAAATATAAGCTACGGCAAAACTTGCCGGAAGACATGTTTAAAATATTGGAAAATTATCTTGAAAGCAGACTCTTTCGTGTTAGGTGTAGAAGTGAATACTCGAGTTTCAAGCAAATTCGGGCTGGCGTACCCCAGGGAAGCGTCCTCGGTCCGACCCTGTTCCTGCTCTACACAAGAGACATACCTCTAGATGACGAGACAGTCGTGGCCACGTTTGCGGGCGATACGGCCATCCTGGCAACAGGTGACTGATTCACCGAGAAACCTCCAACGAGCATTGGACAGAATTTGTGTCTGGACGAAGACTTGGCGAATCGCTCTTAACGAGAACAAGTCTACGCATGTGAATTTCACTTACAGAAGGGTTAACAATTTGCCTCTGTTCATAAATTCTGCACAAATACCTTATGCAAATGAAGCGAAGTATCTAGGGATGACACTGGACGCTAAACTAAGGTGGAAACCACACGTAAAGAAGAAGCGTGACGAGCTCGAGATTAGGCTCAGGGAAATGTATTGGCTTATTGGAAGATTTTCGAAATTAAGCACATATAACAAACTGCTCTTGTACAGGCAGGTGTTAAAGCCGTCCTGGACATACGGTATACAACTTTGGGGTTGTACCAAGCCGAGCAACATGTCCATGTTGCAGTCTTTCCAAAACAAGACACTAAGAGCAATTGTGAATGCCCCATGGTATATTAGGAATAGCGATATTCACAGAGATTTAGGAATAGCTACCGTGGGCGAAGAAGTAACAAACTTCGCTCGAAAGCTAAATGCTCGCCTTCATGTTCATTGCAACAATGAAATGATCCGTACTCTAAACGAGACTCTTCACGATGTTAACAACGAGCGACGACTACAAAGAACAAGACCCTTCGATCTAGCGAAAGTAGGGTGAAGCCGCATGAATGAACGGCTTAGTAGGTGCATTCACTGGAAAGCAACCTATCCAATGCGATTAACACTATGGAAGCGTAAACTACTTGTTAAGTTAACTTAGTTGTAGTCAAGAAGTATTATGAGAGAGCGAAAATTTACTACTATGAAGTGCGTTCTGGCAGTTTCATAGTGTCTCTCATAAATGGGTGGTTTTTTAGCACGTGGAAATCGGGCGTATTGGTATCTTTACAAAAAAAAAAAAAACTTTTCTTAACGAAAGTGGGCGAAGACATATTATACTTTATATACAAAAAAGTTAGAAAATGCTAATATCTACAACTTTTCATATAAATTTATTGAAAGTCATTTTAAGCAAAAGTCCCTTAAAAAAGTGGGCGTGGTCAATGAAAAGGCCAAACCATATACAGGCCTGTAGTGGGCGTGTCTGTGGGCGGATTCAGCTAATTTTCAAACTTGATCTGAAGGACTGGACTTCCAGCCAACCCAACAAATTTCAGCTCTTTCGCTTAAAATTTAAGGCCTAAAAGTTGTTTACATACGGGTGGACGGACGGATGGACAGACAGACATGGCTTAATCGATTCACCTGTCGGTCTCGATCATATTTCTTAAAGGTCTTAGGGGTATACGGTGATTATTTCACTGTGTTACAAACTATGCATCAAAATTAATATACCCTGGGTCGGGTATAAAAATAGGAGAAAAAATTTTGTTTGACACATACAGGTGTATGTGGGCTGGGCGTAGTGGCTTGATCTGTACGACTGGACTTAATTTAGCTCACCTGTGAAATTTCAGCTCTTCTTACTATAGGGCAGGTTATAATTAGTGCCTAAAAGTTATTCACATACAATTGGGCGGAAGTGATTTAATAATTTTTTCTTTCCATATCTCAAAAAGTTAGTGTATACTCAGGGTATACTCAGTTAGTTATACACATTAACTAATTTTAGCTTAATATACCCTTGAAAATGTAAAATAAAGTTATAAATAAATAAATAGAGTGGCGCAACAGCTCGAGGTGAACCAGGGCCAACTTCTCAACAATGTATGCTGGTGTGTTAATTTTTTTTACATAAAATAAAAAAAAATAATAAATAAAGTTAAATAAAAAAAATAAAAAATAAAGTTAGCGCATATTAATAACAGTCCGTCGACTGTTGTAAAATTTCTAACAAAACCAAAAATGGTGAGCGTTTTTACTAAGCCTTGAAGTTCCCCAGAGATGATTTGTTTTGTGGTGTAGGTATGGCTATGATAATACTCATACTATGATAATACTCAATACACTCATTTTCAATTTTTTAATACCCCATCCCATAGGATAGGAGGTATATTCAGTTTGATTCATAGTTTGTAACATAGAGAAATAATCACCGTAGACCCCCAAGACCTTAAGGGCACATGATCGAGACCGAATTGTAAGTCGAATGAGCCATGTCCGTCCGTCCGTCCGTCTGTCGGTAGTTTTTAGGCCTTAAATTTTGAGCTAGGAACTTGAGACTTGATATTTGTTCTTTCTAGGTCCCGAAGCAGTGCAAGTTAAAAATTTTTTGGAATTCGCCCACTGACACGCCCACTTTACTTATTAGCATGAAAAATCAAAGTTGTCGTAGGAAGCTCAAATTTGGTATGCAATATCCTCGCTTAAGTGTATTGTGATTAGCATTTAAAAAAAAAAAAAAAAAAAAACCGCCCCTTGTACGCATGGTCATATTTAATATGCATTCTAATAAACGGTTTTTATTTGATATATTTGCTTTAAATCCAAAAAAACTTGCACTATAAAATGTTTAGATATGTGCGTAAGCTATCAACTCAAACGAACGTGTATACCACATCCGATAAAAAATATGATAAAAAAATTATTTTATTGAAAAGGGGTGGATGACACGCCCTTTTTTCAAGGAAGAAAATTCTTAACAGACAAATTCTTAACACAATTAAAGTTAATAGAAACTGAAATTAAACATCCAAAATTTTTGACGCATTTTGGAGCCTGACAAGGGTCAATTGGGATGGGGTATCGAACGAATCGCTTAGTTGATTTAGTTGTTGCCGTTATTTTTTTTTCTCAAAAAGTAAAAGACTTATGAGCATGCGGTTTTATGTTTTTAATAACTTATTTATAAAAGCATCAAATTTAAAAAAAAAACAGTAAGTAAGTGCAACAGCGCGTATATAATAAGGATGTTACGGAGCTTCGATTCCGATTCCGATATGTCGGAACTTCCGATTGGATTTATACCTCCGATTCCGATTTCGGTGCTAATCGGAATTTTTTTCTGTGCTGTCTCGTCGCGCTCATGGCAACCGCAAATTCATTTGTTTGAGTGAACGTATAAGCGTGTCTGCATGCAAATGCAAAGTATAGATACAAGTATGTGATTAATTTATTTTTTACTAAGCATTAAACTTCAAGCTTTATATTTTTTGACTTACTTGAAAATAAGACTTGCAGAACACTTTGAATGTTTTTTTTTAAACAATGCAAAACTATATATTTCTTGATTTATTTGAAAATAAGACCTCCGCTTCCGATTCCGATTCACTTTCGGTACCGCGAAAGTTCATATTAAACTTCCGAATCCGGTTCCGATTCCGGTAAAACCACCTCCGTTACATCCCTAGCATATAATAGCTTCGGTCCGTCTGTAACGGACCGTGTATACATACTACCCTATTCCTATCCTCCATTCCATCCCTTTTTTCCTTTCCATTCCTTTTCTCCTTTCCATTCCTTTATCCTTTCCATTTCTATTCTCCTTTCCATTCGTTTGTTTTCTTGTTTTCCATCACCGTCCCGTTACCATTTAAGTATAATTTTAAATAGAAAAAAAATCCTTCCTTTTATGTTTTTGTTCACTTTTTTCTTAAAAAAGGGGCGTGGCATGTCCAACCCCCTTAACCGAAAATCAATATTAGCATAGAAAAATCCAAGTTTGCGGCTAAAATGAAAACAAAACTGTAATTTTTTGGTTCAAATTCAATAATTTTGTGAAATTAACCTCTAATTAACCTCTCTGGTCGAAAACTTTGTATAAACGAAATCTGAAATAGTATCCGGTGTTCTTTATGTGGTAAATTTTATTTCTTATTCTATACTAAGTAAAGCTAAAAAGCAGTCGGAATCCATGTTTTTCTGGAAATTTATAGGTTTTTATGGAATTGTGCCTCTAAATATGGGTGTGGCTCAAAACTTTGTATGAACTAAATGTAGAACATATAAAACAAAGTCGTGTGTGTTACACTTATTATAACTCGAGAACGACTGAACCGATTTTAATGATTTTTTTAATTTTTGCATTCGTTTCCACCCAGAATAGGTTGTAGGCTATTAAAATATTAGCAAATTCTTTACTTACTTACTTAAGGTGGCGCTACAGTCCGGGGTGGACCTGGGCCTCAGCCAACAAGTTTCGCCAGCCAGCTCTGTTTCTAGCTAGCCGTCTCCAGTTTCGCACGCGAAGTTGGCCGAGGTTCTCTTCCACTTGCGTGCGCCACCTGAGTCTCGGTGCTCCTCTACCGCGCCGTCCCTGCGGTATGGATTCGAAGATTTTCCGGGCCGGGGCGTTGGTGTCCATCCGCTCTAGATGACCCAGCCATCGTAGACGTTTTGTTTTGACTCATTTGGCTAGGTCGGTATCGCTGCACAGCCCGTACAGTTCGATGATATATCTCCTCCTCCACTCTCCGTCTATGCAGACATGACCGTAAAACGTCCGAAGAATTTTCCTCTCGAAGCAGCCTTAAGTGTTTTCATCCGCCTTTAACAGGGTGCATGCTTCTGCACCGTAAAGCAGGACTGGGATGATGAGGGTCTTATACATGGACACTTTAGTTGCTCGAGAGAGGGCTTTGCTACTCAATTGCCTTCTTAGCCCAAAGAAACAGCGATTGGCAAGAGTTATCCTTCGTTTGATTTCAGCGCTGGTGTCATTGTCTGAATTGATAGCGGAACCCAGGTAGACAAAGTCCCTAACTACCTCAAAGTTATAGCTGTCGATGGTGATGTTTTGTCCAAGACGTCGGTGTTGGGTGTCTTTTCTTGATGACAGCATATACTTGGTTTTGCCCTCATTGACTGCTAAACCCATATTCGCCGCTTCCGTCCCAATACTCACGAAGGCTTCAC
Source organism: Neoascia interrupta (assembly GCA_947623515.1). Classification (NCBI taxonomy): domain Eukaryota; kingdom Metazoa; phylum Arthropoda; class Insecta; order Diptera; family Syrphidae; genus Neoascia; species Neoascia interrupta. The sequence goes on from OX392462.1 coordinate 179,752,267, forward strand.
TGACATCACGCTTTGTTCTATTGGCAAATTCATGGACAAAAATTAACACCAAATTGCCACCTGTGTATATAAATTAAACACAGACTAACCACTGTGGGGTGCCGTGGCGTAATGGTTATTGTGTGTGCTTACTACGCCGGAGGTCTGGGTTCGAATCCTGCCATCGTCACCTGAAAAAAAAAGACTTATTCTTTTTCACGGTCCCCGCCTCCGCGAGGGTCTGACAAGCCCTCCGAGAGTATCATTTGTCTTGAAAAACTTTTCAAAGTGCCGTTCGGATTCGGCAAAAAATTGTAGGTAAAGAAATTAACACACCAGCATACATTGTTGAGAAGTTGGCCCTGGTTCACCTCGAGCTGTTGCGCCACTCTATTTATTTATTTATTTTATTTATATAAATTAAACAAAGTATACAACCTGTCAGTAAATAAAATGTGAATCAGAAAATCGGGGCACAGAAAATTAATTTTATATGAAATATTTATGGATCCTTTTTTGTGTTTTGTGGCAACCGTGTGTGTGTGATCGCGGAAAGTAGTTTAACATTAGAATGGTAACTTTGCAATCGAGGGTGTAAATACTTGAAATAAGACTTTAAATAAACAACGTATTGCCCTAATTGCAAATACGTACATACATACATACACATTATATCATAGACTTGGGCTTCAGACGCTTTTAAATCAGCCTTCCCTCTGGTAGTACCACTGGAAGTTAGTTCTTTTGGCACCTGGTGACGGAAACCTGGAATTAGGAATGGCTAAAACCTATGTACATACATATTTATTTGCAATTAAGACACCGTGTTTCTTATTTTGAGTCAATTAAAGTGGTTGGACCTACGATAATAAGGGTACCATTCTTTGTGTATTCCTAGTGTCTTTTAGGTTACATTTGTGCAACATATAATCGAAAACGATAAGAGGCTTTATTATGGGTCATGTCCGTCCGTCAGTCCGTCTGTACGTAAACAACTCTTAAGACCCAACCATAATAGACTTAAGTTGAATTAATCTAACGTCAAAATACATCGAAAATTCCGCATCAATTTCGCCAAAAGGTAGCGATTCCCCATAATATGCATATTAAGTCTATAGAGAGTTCGTTTACTTAAATATGTAAGTAAACGACTCGGAAATTGTTTAAGATTTGTTTGTCGAATTTCCGCGTCGAGCCTCTCACTTGATTGGGTAACTAGCTTAAGCCAAAAAAAATTAACCAAAACCTAAAAATCGAACAAATGTCTGTTATGAACATGGGATACGCATTGTGTGTAATGCGATATTTAAAAATGCCGACTGAAGCTTATCTAAGTCTTTTATGGTTGGGTCTTAAGGGTTTTGATTAGTTGAGTTTAAATTTGGCAGTTGGGCTGGGAGTAAAGATAAGTTAGAAAGTTAGAAAATTATTTGAATCTGTCCACAGACACGCCTACTACAACCCAGTGTTCGACCAATTCTATTAAAAAACAAGTAAGTGCAAGAGTTCGTCTGTAACGAACTTCTAAATGCCCGACCCTCTTTACCCATTAACACCAAATTTAAAATTTTTTGATCTGTTTCATATGCTGAATGTCAATCATTTGTATTGGCCATTAGACTGAAAACTAAAATCAATTAACTCTAATTTCGTTGGAATCACAAGACAATGCGAATATTAATACTCAAAAAACACAGTTTTCTCCCAAAAACGCCCCCTAAAAGTGGGCGGAGCTCAATGCTTTGTATGCAACAAACTTAGCAAATGGTAATATCTTTAATATTTGTCATGTAATTTTTTTTCAATTTAGAATGAATTTCCCGAGAAATCAGGTTTTCAAAGAAAGGGTATATTGAAATTAATATACCCTTGGTCGTGTATAAACATTTAGATGTTTATCCGTGTTGCTTTAATAATAACTCCAGTTAATTTGCGCGGGTGGGGGGGGGGGCTTTGTTAAACTTCCGGCCACCACCAGATTTGCGCTACTATCGGCTTTTTGAGTCGCTGATCACGATCTTTAGGGTTTTTTTTTCTCGACAAATCGGTGCTTTACCCTTAAAGCACCCAAAAATACCCTTATAAGGAGAGTATACAGCCAAAGCCGTAGATTAGTCTCCGCCATTAGTTTTTTTTTTCCAAATTGAGTTAGAGAAGTGAAAGAAATTGGAAAGAAGTGAAAAAAAAGAAAATCAAAAAATTCTGAATTTGCGTGTTGAATGGGAGTTTAAAATAAAAAAATGAAATAAAGTAGTATCAAATCAAAGGCGCAACAGCATGACATGCATCGATTCAAACCTCTCATCACCATAATCACGGATGCTGTGAGAGTTGTATGCTGCACATACTTTTTCGGGATGCTTAAAAAATTGTATTTAAAGAAGCGTGATTTCAATACGGAGGATACGGCAGAATATGTAGATATGTTTGGATTCATTTTTTTAGAATTCGGAAAGAATGTCAAAAAACATAATTCTCAAAGCCGAGAGCCAACAAATGTAAAATGTGGAAAATCTAAAATAGCGAAAAATCTTAATTTCAAGGGTCTATAATACCGAAAATACGTGTATAAGATATCACGAAATCGGTACTTTAACATTAAGGATTGTAAAAAACGCCAAGCGATTGGGTTGCCTTTTTATAGTGGGTTTGTACCCCAACCCTTAATTTCAATCACATTTTCGAATTTGGGCGGGACGAAGTACGCCGGGCCAGCTAGTATTAAATAAATTGCATTTGAACAATTACCCCTTAATTCGATACCGTAATTTTGTAATATCAACCTCTAAACATGGGCGTGGCCAAAAACTTTGTAGGAACGAAATCTAGCTTAGAACTCGGTGAAGCTAATGTGCTGAATTCTATTCCTTAAATATAAATAAATAGAGTGGCGCAATAGCTCGAGGTGAACCAGGGCCAACTTCTCAACAATGTATGCAATGTGTGTTAATTTCTTTACATACAAGGGGACCTACAATTTTTTGCCGAATCCGAACGGCACTTTGAGAAGTTTTTCAAGACAAGTAATACTCTCGGAGGGCTTGTCAAACCCTCGCGGAGGTGGGGACCGTGAAAAAGAACAAGTCTTTTTTTTTCAGGTGACGATGGCAGGATTCGAACCCAGACCTCCGACGTAGTAAGCCCACACACTAACCACTACGCCACGGCACCCCAAAAATTCTATTTCTTATCCTTACTTAAATTAGGCTTAAAAGTAGTCGAAATCCATGTTTTCTGGAAAATTAGAGGTTTTTCTTAAATTCTGCCCCCGAATGTGGGCGTGGTTTAAAACTTTGTATGAAAGAAATTTAAAAAAAAAGTGTTTTCTACATAATATATTGAGAAAAAATATTTCGATTTGAAACGAAAATATTGAATAAATTGTATGTGAAAGATTACACTTTCAATCGATACCACGCCCACAAGGGGCGGTCTGCAGATTTTATTTTAATTTTTGATGACTTGTAATCATTAGAAGATGCTAAATAATAAATTTCAGCTTTTCACGACGTCTTACAGTCTTGTAAGCTCCGGAGTTTGTTGCACATTTAGACCGATTGTGGGCGGATTTAAAAAAATTTAACCTTGTATTGCTTCGGATGACAGGGAGCTTACGTACAAAATTTCAGCTTCCTAGCTCAAAATGTAAGGCCTGAAAATTGGTGACATACGGACGGACAGACGGACATGGCTCATTCGACTCAGAATTGGATCTCGATCATATGCCCTTAAGGTCTTGGGGGTCTATCGTCATTATTTCTCTATGTCACATTTTCGCCTGTATCAAACTTAATATACTCCATTCCTGTGGAATAGGGTATAACTAGTGGGAGGGTTACAATCCGCTTAGGCGAATCGTTGGATACCCCATCCCTATTGACCACTTTCAAGCTCCGAGTTGTGTCATAAATCTTGGTTGTTAAATTTCAGTTTCTATAACTTCAACTATATTTAGAATTACTCAGTTAAAGAATCTGGAAATGAAGAATGGGAAAATGAAAAAAAATCCCAAGACCTTAAGGGCATATGATCGAGACCGAGTTGTAAGTCCAATGAGCCATGTCCGTCCGTCCGTGTGTCGGTAGTTTTTGGGTCTTAAATTAGGAACTTAAAACTTAATATCTGTTCTTTCTAGGTCCCGAAGCAGTACAAGTGTAAAAATTTTTAAAATCCGCCCACCGACACGCTCACTTTACTTAATAGCATGAAAATTCAAAGTTGTAAGTGTATTGTAAATTGACATTTCAAAAAAGGCAAAGACCGCCCCCTTTTGGGCGTGGTTATATACCATTCGCATTTTAATAAACGGTTTTTATTCGATATATTTTCTTTGAATCCAAAAAACTTGAGTTATAAAATATTCAGATATGTGTGAAAGCTATCAACTGAAATGAATAAAATTTTACCACGCCCACTTTTGGGGGCGTTTTTAAGTATAAACCAAATTTTTAATATGAAAATGCAATCAACACGTGTATACCAATTCTGATAAAAAATATAAACAAAAAAACGATGTTATTGAAAAGAGGTGGATGCCACGCCCCTTTTTAAAAGAGAAGATTCTTGAACTGAGAAATTCTAAATACAGTTGAAGTAAATAGAAACTGAAATTTAACAACCAAGATTTATAACACAACTCGAAGCTTGAAAGTGGTCAATAGGGATGGGGTGTCCAACGTTTCGTCTAAGCGGATTGTAACCCTCCCACTAGTTCTTTTAGCTCTTGATCAAGAGATCATGTTCGACTAGATACTTTTAGCTCTTTATTAAAAAGATAAAGCTGGCCTTGGCTTAGCCCGAAAGGATGCGATTTCTACGTTCCATCAGGCCTCGACGTATATGATCGGTATGCGGACCCTTCATTGCTTCCTATCTCACATTCAAAAAATTGATTCCGGGTAAAGAAAAAATGTGCTTTTGCTTAACGGTTAAATTGAAAAGCACTGGTATATACTTCCCAAAATGATTTCGTTAACATAGACGCAAGCAACGGAAAAGGGTACGTTCTTGCGAGACCTTAATTCTAGAAAATCGAAGTTGAACTATAAAGGAGGATTTATTGCAAGGACTGAATGGCAATCAATCTTATGCGCAAACAAAGTACATGTCTCGAAACTACAAAATTTACAAACTCACCTGAAAACCAACTCTGCTGCCGACACGCTCATTCAGATGCTTCGCCAGGATTGTGCTGTGCGTAATTGCCACCAAATTACTCGGCTCCACACAGAGTATTTTGCAGTACGTTCCTCTAGTCGTTGAGTCTTCCACGATGTACATCGGCAAGGCCGTAGACTTCTCCAAGCTTGCGTCGCCGTTAATAACAATAATTCGATTTTCGCCAATTTTTTGCAAAATTTGTTCCCTAAATTTCGCAATGCGCCAAGGAGGTGTGACGCTCTCCCCATTCGAGGGATTACTCTGAAATATGGCTGGCCGTGCTGGACCAATGGTGAATCTATTCGGTGGCACAATTGGTTGCAAACGAGAAGAGGTGAACACTTGCGACGGCACGTCCTGTCGATGATGTACATCATCACAATCGCTGCTCTTGAGGAAGCTCAAAATCTCCTTTTGTGCCTGCTCCGCCAGGTGAAAGGTTCTGGGTTGCACGACGACATGGTTGCACGAGCTTTTATAGATTCTTGCCGCAGCATTCCCATTGATTATGTGAGTTTTATGCCTTACACCGAGAGTCGTAAGTTTTCGGCAAAAGTTTTCCTCCAAATTGGACAATGGTCCAGTCAAATTTATACAACACACATTTTTGTTTAAAAGTTGCTGGATATGATCTAAAATATAATTTTTCACAACAATGTCCATTCTTTCGGGAGCAACTAACTAACGATATTTTAAACACCAAAAAGACGTTGCGTTTCAAAACGGGATGACTTTGACTTCCAGCCAAAAAAAAACAGCACCGAACGAGACAGCAGACACAACACGACACACTTTTGATTTCGGGGAAATTCCAAGAGACTAATTGGAAAGGCCAGGGCCAGGGCTTTTGATTTCTTGGAAAGGCGGTTTTCTATGGAAAAGAGGGCGCCCTGCATTGAAAAGTTCATTCATCAGCTGATTGCGTTTTGACATCAAGCCAGGGCTGGCAAACCTTTTACGCTTGCGTATTCTTCTTACAAAGGAGTAGAGCAAATTATTCCTAGTGCATTTTGCTAATGTTTATAAGGAGTAAGGTCAATTAATCAAATTAAAAATGTTTAAGTACTGTTTCCACAAAATTTCGCAAAATATTTCGAAATACAAGCTCATTTCTTGTATTGATTTACTTTACAAAATGTGGCGTTCATCAAAATCAAATAAGGGTTTCTTCTTCTTCTTTTTCTCTTAGGCGCGAGGTTATAATCTGAAATGGTGGACTATAATACCGTTTTCACACCTAGCCAGAATCTAGATTCAGAGTAAAAAAAGTCCCAAATCTAATTAAAATCTATTTGATTTCCCATACAATTGTGGGATTCAGAATCTAGATCAGAATCTAGATTCACGCAGAATCGAATACAAAGGTACTAGATTTGTATTCGATTTTGTTGGAATCATCTATTGTGAATGCATCGCCGATGACAAAACAGCTGATGAAGTTGGTTTACAAAATAAATTCAAGAAATATTTTCATTTTTTTTATACAATTCAATAGTGAAATGATTTTTAAGTATATTCCAGTGCTTGTTGTGTTACTTATTGTGTTCTTACTTATTCGAAGCCATTTAACTTGTGACAACTGTGACAAATTATGCGGCATGTGTTCAATTAATCGAAACGTCAACGAAATCTACATAATTTTCGCAGTGTGAAAGCCTCAGTTCGATTTTGAAATCGAATTGCTCAGAATCTAGATTCTGGGCTCGGTGTAAAAACGGTATAACACTCCCCCTCTACTACACTCCTAATGGTCCGCTTGTGGAGTACGCCGATTTGACCTCAGAGTATACCGGCAGGTCACTGAGGCGAAATAAATGCTGTTGTCTTTGCATTTGTGTGATCCATGAATGTTTAGGCCTTTAAGTAAATAAATAAATCAAAATAGTCAAATTTTAACAGTTTGACATTTACTGGTGTTTTCTGTGAGGGATGCCAAACAAAGCTCCTTTCTGTATGGAAAACGAACAAAAACTGCACTTAAAAATAAATTACTATTGAAAAAATACGACCACGTGTTTCGATCAACGAGAGAATAGTAGACTTATTCAGCCTTTCCAAAGGCTTTACCATAACAGACTTAATGCGCTCACGACGGATTACATGTCCCATTACACGTGATTCGTATGCCACGACCAAATTAGAAATGTTCTCGAATTCCTTAGGTTTCCGTTAACTTTTTTTGCCTTAATGTTTTGTTTTTGCTTGTCATAAGATCATTTATTGCCATGTTTAAGCCAAAAGTTTGAGTCCGTTTTAGATCAAACACAATCGTGGTTGTAACACAATGAACAATAATCAGTTTTGGAGATATTAACATTCGAAGTTGAAGAAAAGTGACATAATTTTCAGATTTGATTTCAAATTCTCAAGGCAAGGAAGGATTTTTTTTTTGATACTCGGAAAATTCACCAGTTAAAATTCATAAGATTTTATAATGGCGTATTCTTTAGCCATTATTCTTTTGTATTGTTGCGTATTGTTTTTTTGAGTGGTGTACACTCGGTTTCATTGTATACAGAACGACAAATGCTGCACCGGTGCAGTCATCACGTTAAGTGTCCAATTGCCTTGACTTCATTTTGTCTACTTTTTTTCCTTTGGTAGTGTTATTTTCTTGGCATCGGATTTTTTTACTTTTTACTTAAAATGCATTTTGATAGTTTACATTTGAGATATTTAATAAGTTTTTATCGATTTCATGCAATATCAGTTGCATTGTAAAAAATCACGAATAAAAATTAAGTCGAAACGTCACTTCAAATAAACAATCAAAGCTACATCCAGCCTCCACCGTCAAATAAGTCGGTGGCGAAAATTGGAGCTCGGTGTCGACAAGGAACCATCGTAGTGGGATCGCAGTCGGTGCTGAGGATTTGGAAAAACCACTTCTGCAGACTGTTTAATGGCTAAGACGAACTAAACACCGCTGTTAGTCTGAATCATAAATTACTGAATAACTGGATATTCAACTTCGGACATGCAAAAGCTTTGCCCACAAGCTGAAATTGATGAATTTACCCATGCTCTGACATTTGCTTACAAATCTGAGTAAATTCATGAATTCGTCATTTCCATGCAATTTCGTTTTGGAGCTTTTACATCAGCTGATCGCTTAGGTAAATTGTTGTTATATCTTCTTAAGTCGCGTTGTCACAAGGAACTGAAACCGAAACTGAACTGAAAACAGCACCGTTTCTGTTTCTGTTTCAGTTGCTGGTGATGCAACAAAAAACAGAAACAGGAACTGAACAAAATCTCAGAGAGAGCTTTCAACGTCAACGTTTCAATTTAACGTTTCACTTGACAATACAAAATGTCTACGGGTTTTTCTTCAGATAATTGTTTTTTTTTTTTTTTTTAAATATCTTTTAACGCAATAACAAGACAATACTGTCTAAGCATACAGCTGCAACCATAAGAATAGTTGACATGCCCAAGAACCCGGCTTTGCTATCTTTGGGACCTATCCTACGAGGACATATTTGAAAGTCACAACATCCCATAGCTGCAGTAACCTTGGGACCTAGCCTACGGCTACAACTTTAAGCGCCGCAACATCCGATAGCTTCACCACACCACCAGTGACTGCTGATTTCGCAAGGTCGTTGCATGCCTAGTTCATCGAATCGATGGTTATGAGCTTTAATGAGCGTTAATGAAGCCCAAGGCATCAGACTTGATGCCGATGTGCCTGAAACTTAAGCCAATTTGGGACGTAAGAGCGGCTTGGACAGCGGGCACCTGGTAAAAAGCAGGCTGTTGACAGAAAAATATTCCCGTAATTTAAACATTAGTCGAAAGGAAAAAAAAATAAAATGAAAAAAAGCTTCAAATTTTCGTGTCTATGGTCGGAAATTGATATCGCTGGGGGTTTTGTTGTAGATGTCGAGTTCAACGGGCTTAACTTGAATGGTTGTTAATCACCTTTTTGTCGACTATAAAAAAACATAAATTAGCGCGACAAAAGCTTAGCTAATGTTTATACAAATTTAATATTATTTATTTAATATTGAGGCTCTTAGAACTATTGTCTGCAGACATATGCCGTGCACCTGTTTCCGTCCAATTTTTATTTGGTCTTTTCGAAATACTGCACTTCTTTGTGGATATATTTTAGCGTCTTTGCGTTGGAAAATTTGTCGGCGGAAACCTTGGTTGGAAAATTGGAGGTACTGTATGCAGCAACAGAAGCCCCCGCATCGCTGCGCACCAAAACATTGTCCCAATCAAAGTGATCCAGTGATCTGAGATCAGAATAGACTGACACGTTATCGCAACTTTCTTTGTGACCGATTGGTGATTTTAACAAAGCTGCCGGTGGAGCAGCCCACACAAAGAAAACTATACCTAAAATCGGGTCCACTTCTTCCATTACCATTTTTTGTAATTTTTGGAGATTTTTTGTTCTTTTGGTTAAAGTTGTTGGGAGCAGGTTGCGTGAGTTGTAATCTAAATTTGTTGTAGAATTCCTACAGCTTCATTATCTCCTTTGTTTCATGGTCAACTCTGGCAATGCCCTGCTCCAAAACATATACTGCTGGAACGTTGTTGTCCCGACGTACGCTCAAGCTCCTCTTCTTGCAGCTGTATAAAGATGCCGCCAACAACTGGCGAATGTCGCAAACGTCTAAACAAATAGGTATACACTTAGGTATTTAATGGCAAAACGCTAAGCCTTGCCCACCTTATTCCTGAGGCAGTTGGCGTAAATGATTGCCACCTCCTCGCAGATCCTATACTGTTTTCTATAAAAATCCAACGTTAGGCGAGTGTAATTTTTCTCAGAGATGGCCTTCATGGCGTTTTTTTATTTATTGTTCTTGTCCTGGCACGACTCTGCGAACAAAACACAAAAGTATTACATTTAATTACAAATTCAGAGCAAGCAATAAATAAATTTGACAATTGATTTTTTGACAATCAACTGCCAAACACAAAAGAGAGAGCCGCTCACGAATGCCGGTTGCACGCTCAAATGTAAATAAGGGTTGCTATGCAACAGCAACGTTTGGATTTTCTGTTCCAGAAACAAGTCCTCTCGAGTTGTTGATTTTACGTCGCTGATTCAGTTGCTAAAAACGGCGCCGTTTAGTTTTCAGTTGCTAATGTATGGGATTCTGTTTCTGTTCCTGTTTCTTGTGTCAACGCGACTTTACACGTATTCACCGACACGGAAATTTGAAGCTGTATAAAAGTTTTAAAGGCTTTATAAAAAACGTAAACAAATGGGTGTTGGAGGGTAAGAGGGACGCAAGTTGAATATCTAGTTATTCAGTAATTTATGGTCTGAATGAGGCATTCAACCTAGACAAACACGTAACCGACGAAGGTTACGAACGATAACACCCATCAGAACTGGAGGAAGTGAAAGCAGCTGTGTCTAATCTTAAGGGCAACTACAGAGGTATAAGTGTTTTTAGCATCGCATACAAAATTTTTTCTGCAGTACTGTTTGAGCGCCTGATCCAAATCCACCACCGAATAAATGTTCACACTGCAGCAGATCTTGGAAAAAAGGCCTAGGAATTCCAAATCGAAGCCCACCAACTTTTCATTGATCTTAAGGCCGAGCTATACAGCGCAAATTCTAGTTTTGGTATCCCTGCCAAATTCATCAGTCTGTGCAGGATGACGACTGAAATCTCACACTGTTCTGTCAAGGTCGGTAAAGACTTCACTTTGATATAAAAAAGTGATATAGCAACACCCTGTCATGTGAATTTTTTATAATGAAACTTGAGAGAATTGTTAAGAAATCCCGCCCTAATACCAGAGGCACAATCTTTCAAAAGTCCGTTCAATTATACTCAGATACGCTGAGGATATTGATAAAAAATATTGTCATATGGTCACATGAAATTTGATGATTACAGTATATGACGACAAGTGACAGAGATATCTGTGGAAAAAGGAATATATATGACCAAATGGCATACAGTCTAATATTACTTTAAGTCATATATTACTTAATTACTAAATATTCAACATGCAAAGGCTTTGCCAACAAGCTGAAAATGATGAATTTACCCATACTATGACATTTGACATTTCTCAGGCGTATTTATCGACGCGGACTTGGAAAACTGCATTTATTTACCTGCCAAATTACAGATCTTCGACGGAAAGTATTTTATTGTTTAAATGCGCATGCGAGTGCACAATGAAATTGTGCGTTGCATTCCAAAGATAAACTGTAATCAAGTATTCATTTCACTGTGTTCATTCGACTCTGTTGGAATTAATTTTCGTATGTCAAACTTCTTCTCGTACAATTATCTATGTGCTTCGCCGTTCTTTGCTGTGAAATAGTTTGGGGTAGGTGTCACATCGTTTTCTTCTTCAAAAAAAAAAATTCCATTATACATTTGCAACAAAAGAATTCCAGAAATACTAACTGCGTTTTAGCAATTCTAGCTTAATTATTATTCTAGCAATGACGAATCGAATCAAGCTTATATCCCTTTTCGTGGTTCTGTGCGTGAGTTCGGCAAACTTTGAACTAATCGAACTCAAGGAGGATAATTGGAAGTTGATGCTGAAAGGCGAATGGATGGTCGAGTTGTAAGTACACATTGACAAATATTCGAACATAATTGATTAAATTTACAAAGGTATGTGGGTCATAAACACCCCAATAAGGCACTTGCACTCGCCTATGTGCCTTAAAATTTAGGTCAAAGTTGGACACGTATCGGCATCGATTTATATTTTTGTTTGTTTGTCTTACAGCTTCGCACCATGGTGTCCAGCCTGCAAGAGTCTTTCGCCAACTTGGAAACGCTTTGCCGATGCCGCCGACAAAGTTGGAATTAGCGTCGCACAGGTTGACGTCACAAATTCACCATCTTTGAGCGGGCGTTTCTTAGTCACTGCTCTGCCCACCATTTATCAGTATGTTATCGTAATTAATTGGATTTCAATAAAATAGATAAATTAATTTTTGACTTTACAGTATTAAGGAAGGACAATTCCGTCAGTATCGTGGATCTCGTGATTTCGAATCTTTCATGTTTTACGTAAAGCAAAAGGAATGGCAAAAGGTAAAGCCGGTCTCATCGTGGAAGAATCCCGACAGTATTCACATGTCGGTGCTGTCTTACTTCTTCAAACTGTCGCATCTATTGAAGGTGAGTTTGATCTTATGTATTTTAGATTAAATTTTTCTTTGGGTTTTTTTTTTAATGCGCTGGCAAAAAAAAACGAATATTTTTATTTTATTTGAATATCTTTTACTTGATTTGTATATGGTCTCTGTGGGGGGTACTGCGATATGTAATTGAATGTCTCAAAACTCAGGAAAAAAGGGGCGGGCATATGGAGAGTTTAGATGTTCGATTATCAGCATGTCGTCTCCAGAAACGCACTTCTTTTTGCCATTCAGTTGACCAGAAAGAGCTGATGTAAGGTACTGGTGAGTTTCGATTTGCACCGAACTATCAAGCCATTTGATAGACGCTGCCTTAGAGTTGACTCAAGTGCTTGCGCCTTCAGCAAGTAACACTGCTTTGCGCCGCCAATCCACTGGCTGCTTTCTCTTCCCTTTCAGGCGCAACATGAACTAATGCCTAAATGTTGCTCCACCTAAATGTCATCTGCTGTTGTCCAACTCAATTGCCGCCGCTTTGACACTTAATAATTCTGCCCAAAGAAATTTCTTGGGCTAAATTTCGTAGGAAGGGGAAACTACAATTTCTCATTTTTGCTCTCTCCTGTCCAAAAAAAAACTTTAAGGGAACACAAGCAAACCACAATTTAGTTTTAGGAAAGGCCTCCAAACGCAAGAAGCTCTCACCTGAACTATCGTTAAGTTAAAGCAGCTAATTGTCAATGTTAAGAGGATTCTAGGAAATTAGGCCCCAATGAAATAAAGCCCCAAACACAAAAAGGAAATATTGCCCGCAAAAAAGCACGAAATGCATTTTTCAAATTAATTTTATTTTATTTTGGGCTTATTTTTATTTTTTGCGGCCTTATATCATATTTGTATTGCTTCCTCATATCATATGAAAAGAACTCTTCATGGCACTGTTCACGATGAAAGGGGGACCGGCCGATGTCCCATTCTTTGAATTCGGGAAGATGCGAGGTTATGTCTATCCGTGTTTTAAATATGCATGGGGAGGCATGCTGCCGCCCTGCAATACTAAATTCGATGTTGTTAGCGGCCCGTCCAAAAATGAAAAAACGACCTCTTATGGTATCACTCCGTAGTCTGTCTGTCCACAACTGTAACTTTTGAATGGCAAGTCGGAGAAAGATGAAATTCGGTACACTGTTTTCGGAAACGTTTAAAGTTTAAGTACGTTGCGGAGTCAAACTGCTATTCTAAGTTTGTATCGTATGAGTACAGGGATCTCAAAGCAATTAATGCAGTTCGGTTGGAAGAGGATACGATAAATCGTGTAAATTGGCAAGGCATATATTTTATGTCCTCTGCAGATGAGCAGGTAAATTTTTTACAAAATGCTATAACCAACCTATTGAACTCACATGCTCCACTTAAGCTAAAAGTCGTTCGCTGCCAGAGGGGATCGTGGTTTACACGCGAAATTTGTGATGCAATAAGACAGCGACAAAATGTGGAAGCGATTCAAGCTGCCGGAGTTTTACAGTGCTTTTTCAATATTACCGTCATCATCTTGACCCAAATTTACCAGCTAAAAAGCTCTGGAATAATATTTCTGAGCTAGGTGTTGGAAAACAAAAAACAAACCCCACTGCGGATGTCGATCTTAATTCTTTGAATGCTGATTTCGCTCGAGCACAAAGTTACCGTCAAATTCTGCACCGCAAGGTAGTGAAAACGATAGGTTTCATTTTCAGATGGTTGATGAATCTGACGTCCTTAAAGCAGTTCTCGATACCCGTTCTAATGCTATAGGTCTTGATGGAGTATACCCAGCTTTCGTAAAAATGATTCTGCTACACATATTGCCAACTATCACTCATGTGTTTAATACAATAATTATAAAAAGCTCCTTTCCTTTGATTTGGGAAATGGCAAAAGTTATGCCTGTTGTCAAAAAGCCTGCTACACGTCAATCACAAGCAGAGTGCAGGCCAATATCGATATTACCGTTTCTGTCTAAAGCGTTGGAAAAATTTCTTTACAGACAAGTTCTGTATTTCCTTGAGGGTAAGAATCTTCTATGTGATCACCAGTCAGGATTTAGAGCAAAGCGCGGCTGTGTCTCAGCTCTTTTAAAAATCTTAGATGACCTTCGAATATCGATGGATCACCACTTAGTGTCTTTTCTCTTTCTCTTAGATTTTTCAAAGGTCTTTGACACAGTTGATCGCGATGTACTTATCCACAATCTGAAGATTAATTTTAATTTTTCCACTGATGCTGCTAAGTGGATGTTTTCTTACCTTAGCGGAAGAACCCAGGCTACTATGGAAGCGATATCAATTTTGATATCGTTCAATCGCTATATTTTCGGCTAAATTTTCAGCATCGTAAAGCTAAAACAAAATCATCAAAACGATCTCGACTAAGCGATAGAGAAATTTATGCTTATGTGAAGCAAAATTATAGAAAACGATATCGAGAACGGTAACGTCGTTCAATCGTTAAACGCGATGAGGCTCCAGTTTGCAAATATAATAAAATACCTATAAAATACCTAGTCGCTAAATTAATAAAGTAAAGTTTTTTTAAATTAACCAACTTTTTGGCCAATTTTCTTAATTTTTCTTTCCTTTATTACGTTCCTAAAAAAAGGAACTAATTTCTTTGTTTTTTTTTTTTTGCAATCATGACATCATCATCATAAATAAAACTGGACTATCTCTCTTTGACCAAAGTAGTAAAAATTTGCTTGTCTTCAAATGAGAAAATTTAAGAAACTGATGCACGTATACTCTTAATTTGCACTTATTATGATATGAGGGACATTTGCTATTTAATTTATTGTGATGTCTTTGCACTTTCGGAAAAAATAGTGAAAGTGTAACTAGGTTTTTTTTGCGTGCTTTGTCCGGTATAGGCTGATGCAAGAAAAAAAAAGTACACCAACTTAAGAAACACATCTTCTTCTTCTTATGGTGCCTCTCCTCTCAGGAGGTTGGATATCATCCTTTTTGTTGTCTCTCTCGAACGTCCGGTTCTAAATAGTTCAACTATTGGCACGTTGTACCATTCACTGAGGTTCTTCATCCACGTTGTTCTTTGCCTGCCAACAGTTCTTCCGCCCTCAATTCTTCCCTGAAGAATAACCTGTAGAAGTTGGTACTTTTCATTTCTCAAGATGTGTCCAAGATACTGCAGTTTTCGCATCTTAATTGTGTTTAGGAGCTCCCTTTTGGTTCCCGTCCTTCTCAGCACTTCTACGTTGGTTACCCTGTCTGTCCACGGTATTTTTAGGATTCTTCTGAACATCCACATTTCGAAGGCTTCTAAATTCTTCTCTGTAACCTTTCGTAGTGTCCAAGTTTCCGCTCCGTACAGTAAAGTGGACCAAACATAACATTTAAGAATTCGAATTTTTAGGGGTAATTGGATGTCACAACTACATAGCACCTTCTTTAGTTTGCTGAAAACTGATCTTGCTTGTTCTATTCTACTTTTTATTTCTGTTGTCTGATCCGAGTTATAGTTAAATTGCGTACCAAGATATTTCATGTTTTGGACTTGTTCTATCCTTGCGTTACCGATGACCAGTGTAACTGTACTTGCACTTTGTCGCGTTATGACCATTGTCTTGGTTTTGGATGTATTAATTCTCAGTCCATATTTTAAGCTTATATCGTAAACTTTATTCATCATTGCATTGAGTTCCTTTTCGTTTGTCGCAATGATAATCGAATCGTCCGCGTATCTCAAGTTGTTTATCCTAATTCCATTTACTTTGATTCCCCCTACGTTATCTCCAAGTGCCTCTTCAAATATTCTTTCAGAGTACATATTAAATAGAACTGGAGATAGAATGCAGCCTTGACGTACAACTCTCAGAATATCTATTTCCTCCGACTCTACGCCATCTACATTAATGCATGCTTTTTGGTTTCGATATAACGATTCAATTATGCTGTAGTCTTGGTCATCGATTCCCATTGTTCTAAGCATTTCGAACAGTTTCTTGTTTTGAACTTTATCAAACGCTTTTTCGTAGTCAACAAAACAGATATACATTTCTTGGTTCATTTCGATGCATCTTTGCGCTAAGGTGTTAAGTGAAAACAGAGCTTCTCATGTTCCGAGGCCTTCCCTAAAACCAAATTGCGACTTACTCAAGTTCGCTTCGAGTTTTTTGTATATCCTGTTGTGAACTACTTTGAGGAAAAGTTTTAGCATGTGACTCATCAAGCTTATTGTTCTGTGATCTTCACATTTTTTAGCATTGTTCTTTTTTGGAAGGGTTATAAATGCAGATTTTAGCCATTCTTTCGGAATTTGCCCACTTCTGTATATTTTATTAAAAAGATCAGTTACCACTATAATGTTGTTTTCGTCTATCAGCTTGATTATTTCGTTTGGTATTTCATCGATGCCGACTGCTTTTTTTCTTTTGCCTTTCGAATGACTTGACAAACTTCTTCTACCAATATATCAGGGCCTGTTGTTGTGCATGGAGGACACTGTTCAGTTCTGTCGTCGTAGAAAAGCTTTTTGATGTAGTTAACCCATGCCGCTATTTTGTGTTTTGTGTCTAGTAATATGTTTCCGGCGCCATCTTCCAGACACCCATATTGTTTCTTGCGTCCAAGTCCAGTTACTTGTTTTAATTTTTTGTGCATATTGAAGCTGTCGTTGTTTCTTTTGAGAGTTTCTATATCCCGACATTCTTTCGACCAAAAGTTATTTTTCGCAATTCTTATCTGTCTTTTGATTATGCTGTTTATTTCTTTGTACCTTGGGGTATTGGATTTAAATAGTCGCCTTTGTTCCATGAGATTTAGAATGGTGTTGTTTATCCATTGTGTTTTCGGTATTAAGGATTTAGGTTTAAGTATTTCTTTGGATGTTTTCGTAAGGGCGTTCTTGATGTTGTTCCATTTTATTTCTACATGTTCCTCGTGATTTCTATTTTGTTTTATTTTATTTAACTCGTTATTTACATCTCTAGCTACCCTGCTCCTTATTTCTTGATCCTTCAGAAGCTCTAAGTTCAGTCTTACGTTATTCTTTTTCTTTTGTAATTTTTTCAGCTTTATTTTTACTTCTGCAACAACTGGGTTATGATCAGAATGAACGTCTGCCCCTGGATAGGTTTTGATAGATTTAACGCTGTTCTTAAATCTTTTATTAATTATGAAAAAGTCGATTTGATTTCTCACTATTCTGTTGTTGTTATGACTTGGTGAGGTCCAGGTGTACAATCTTCTCTTTGGCAACTCAAACCAGGTGTTCATAATAGTGAGATCTTTCAGTTGGCAGTATTCTATAAGTTTTTTCCTCCTCTCATTCCGTTGGCCTAGTCCCCATGCACCTACTGTTTCTCCAACTTTTGCGTTAAAATCGCCTAGGAGTATAGTGGTTTCTTGTTTCTTTGTAAGTGATAGCGCTCGTTCAACCTGTTCATAAAAATCATCAATGATATTTTCTTCGCAGTCAAATGTTGGTGCGTAGACTTGTATAATATTCAACGTATTTGACTTGTCTTGAAGTTTAAGTACTATAACGCGATCTGAAATCCTAGCTACTCCAGTTATTATTTTCTTAAGCGAATCCTTTATGATTATACCAACACCGTACCTATGATATTTGTCATCTGAGCCCGAATAATACATGGTGAAATTTTCTCTTCTTTTTTCACCGTTACCCTTCCAATGAACATCGCTCACTCCTAATATATCTAAGTTCATTCTGGTTGATTCTTTAATAAGATTTTCAAATTTACCTGCTACCTGCAGGCTTCTCACATTCCAAGTTCCGATTCTAAAAAGCCCACCGGTGATTCTTCGCACCCTCTGACCATTTAAGGCCTGCCGGGGACTGAGGGCCATTTGTTGTGTTTGTGTGTTCATAAGGATGATTACTAGGGAAAAAATTAAATGAGGTGGTTTCCCGTTGCCTTCCTCATTGTTTATTAAATGCATGCACTAATTTTTACTCACTGTCATTTTTATTCACTTTTTTTTTTTTTTCATTCAAAATCGATTTCATCGTAAATAAAAATATTCTTAAATTTTCTTTATTTTGTTATTTTCCAATCGTTGTCCGTGTTAACCAGTCCATTCCGTTACCTTAAAGTCGTTCGTAGAATTTATCTTTGTTATTTGACTGTTGAAATAGGTATTTTGTCGTAATTGAGTTGCCCTCTCCTGTTTTTGCTGGATGTTCTGTGTCAGTTGTTTGAAGTTTGCTTTGCGTCTTCTGTTCCTCGTTTCTTTTTTGGTTCGTTACTTGAGTTTTTTTCAGTGATTTCTTGCTCTGGAGATCTTGCTCTTTTACTGTTTGATAGAAGAAGTTCTAGTGCTTTTTCCTTCGATTGTGAAGGATTTATGCCTTCCAACTCCACTTCCTTTCCATCAATAAATAATTTGTTTTTTTTTTATGTTTGCATCTAAACCCTTTTCTTTCAGGTCCGTACATATTTTGAAGAGTTTTTCCCTTTGCAAGCGTTCTTCTTTCGATAAGTCGTTTTTGACAAAAACGTTTGTACCTTGCAGAAGTGATTTGGCTCTCATTACCTCAATCTTTTTACGTAATGAAGTAAGACTAACAAGTATTGGTCTGGTCATCCTAGTAGGTTTTATTTTTCCAATCCTTTTTGCAAAGTTTATATCTTGGTCGCAAATGTTTACATTTAGTTTTGTTTTAATAAATGCGAGAACTACAGTATAAATATTTTCTTCACCTTCCTCAGCTTCTTGCATATTGTATATTATAAAATTATTTTGACGCAGACTTTTCTCGTGATTTTCAATGATATTTCTTTGATCATTGATTGTACTTTTAAGTCGATTAATTTCTTGTTCTAATTGGCAAGTTTTTTCTTCTAAACCTTGTTTTAGGTCACTAATTTCTTTTTTTAAACTCGCACAGCTTCCTGCTATTTCTTTTTTGAGTTCATTTTGAGAATCTTCTAGTTGTAATTTTATATTTGCTTTCATGTCGTCTTTTAAATTATTTAGTAAAACTTTCATTTCTTCCATGTTCATTATTGTTTTTATTTTCACTTTTTTCGCGTTACTGTTATTAGACTTCCACAGCTAGATGGCAGTTGAATCAGTTGGCAGACTTTTGTTTAGAGCAGACAAGCAGTATTGGCGAACAATCAGGTTTTCTCTTTCACCTAGTTGAACCTAAATTGAAACAGATTTTTTGCACTTTTTTTTCCTTTCTTTCTTTTCAACCGAAATGCAATTTAATAAATTATGAGAAAACTCAATTAATTTTTTGTTTGACACTTTCACTTTGATTTCACTTTGTTTTTCAGTTGTAAAATTATAAAGGGATATGGCTTTTGTGTATAAATTCGCACTCCGAACACTCTTTTTCGCGGTTAGAAATCTCCGCTAAAAGTTAACTCTACTTCGTGACAGTTCTCCCGGCTATCTTTAAAATAAGAAATAAGAAAAGAAAAAAAATCTAAGAAACACATAAACAGCCATAAATAGTAGACACATTTTTTTTCTTCCTTACTTAAGAAGTTGAAAAAAAATAGCCCAAAACTTTATATTTCTACTCCAAATGATATCTTAAATGTAAAAGTAAATCCAAGAAACACGACGTTTATGATTTGTTTTTCAAATTCAACACGAATGAAGTCGCGGGAAACAGCTAGTTACTAATTGAAAATTTTACTTTTCTTGAACAACTACGTAGAAGCCCTTGTGTTTAGGCTTTAAAATTGAAATTTAATGAAAAAAAAAATAAAAATAAAAATTGCCTACTGTTAACAATGAATTAAAGAAAATTACATTTTTGTGGCAGTTATTTTGGTTTGAGTTGAGCTACAAAAAAGGTCTTCCGAGTTCAGGCGGAAAATCGACCAGGATAGTTGGCACTAGCTTTTTATTAAACCATATGCAAAATTGAAACTGCAACTTTTTGCACTTCTCTACTATCTACACTAATACTAGCTGACCCGATGGAGTTCGTCGCGTCCAAAGTTTGGCTAAAATAGAGTCAAATCAATTATTTATTTTATCAGATTCTATTTTATTAAAATGGTATGAAACTTCAATTTAGTATTATTAAAATCATTGACATACTATGTATGGACTGCTAGTGAAATGTCACTTCCATACGATTCCCTACGAGAAAAGCGTCGACTGTAGCGAAATCATTTTGTAAATTAATAACAAGGCACCTAGATGAGAACTCATATAAATTAGTAGCCTTGTAGATGACAATTTGTAGGTACCTCTGCCACCTACTGGAACCTAAAGTGCAACTTTTCCGACCATTATTAAATTTCTGATTTTTTTTCAAGTGAAAGAAATTGGTGTTTTAAGATGACATCAGTTTATTTAGACGAATATCTAAGCACAAAACCCTTACTTACTTTTCAACCAAAAATTTAAGTTAGAAGTAGGTACGCTTGCTTTATTTTTTGGTTTTATCTTGAAAAGTTTTGCAGTGTGGAACTCCAAAATCTAAACTGAGGGCCTAATCATAGTTAACATTGGTTTGCTGTCAGCGATAAAATTTTATTTTCGTGTCTTTAGACGATTGAGCAAGTAATGTTTTATTTTATTGGTATCAAAATGAAGCTTATGAGTTACAGATTTATTTGCCTTAAAAAATATAAGAAAAAATATAAGAAAAATTTTATCCTTAAATTGCTTTTAATATTTCAGTGATCAATGGAATGGTCCGTGAAATTCTATTGATCAGTGAAGTATTCAAATTCAATTCAAAGAAAGGGCTCAATATATTTTTATACCCCATCCCATAGGATAGAAGGTATATTAAGTTTGTCACATAGTTTGTAACACGTTGAAATATAAATGGTAGACCCCGCTCCAAGACCTTATAACCGCATAAGATCTTGACCGAATCCTGACACAAATAGGTAAGCCATGTCTTTAATAACTTATATGCCTTATTTTAATAGCAAAAAAATCCAACATTCCCAGCTCAATAGTCTAAAAAAGTGAAAATAAAATCATCACTGACACCAAACCAATGATAGCTATTGAGACGCACTTTGTCCTCGAAAATACAGGCAAATTTTTTA
The DNA here is from genome assembly GCA_947623515.1 of Neoascia interrupta. NCBI lineage: Eukaryota > Metazoa > Arthropoda > Insecta > Diptera > Syrphidae > Neoascia > Neoascia interrupta. The sequence goes on from OX392462.1 coordinate 179,773,536, forward strand.
ATTTTATTTTTATATTGCTCAGGAAGGACATAAAAAAACAACTGACTGTCCAAAGTTGGTGACTGTAAAAATATATTGAAAACACAAAAGAAGTTGATAGATTTAAAAAAAAAAAAAATTTCAAAGAAAAATTTTCTAAAAAAAATTAGAATAATCATCCTAAGTTTAATATACACCGAATATAACCGAATTTTAATTGAATCCGTCTTACCTAAGTCTCCACCGGGCAATAACCCGCGATTAATATTAATCTTTATTACATCCTCTACAAATCACGCGATTTACCATACAAATTTAAATCCTCGCGGCAATCGATTAAAATTAAATCCTCTCATAAATCCCAATCACCCTATACACACACCTTTTTTATGCATCTTTGTAACAGTTTGAGAATCAAAAAAGGAAACTGATGTGCGTTTCGTTTGGAGTCAAAAAAATTTTAAGTGGGTATGGGTATGTCAAAACTGACAGATCTAAATTTGAAAACGTTTCTTTGGTGGCAAAAATGAGGGGAAATTAAGGGGAAAACTGACATTTCTCGAATCTGAAATCGCAGAATAAAATCTCGATTTTTAGCAAGATTCATTTTCAGATTTACCAATACCAACAGACTGTGTTGACAGTTCGTTTGTTTACTTCGTGTATATTTGGAACGGGTTGGTCTTTCTACAGAAATAATTTTGTTTTCTTTTATAAAATGTTTGCGTTTAATTGACTAGTGCAAAAACTTTAATTTCAACATGGGCTTGAAATGGAAAAACTGTATTCATCCTAATCATGTTCTTCGACAGTCACAGGATGCGGTATTCGTATATTTTTAGGTGAAGAAGCACCAACAACTTTGCCGAATGTTAAATTAAATCAAGCAGGCTTCGAATTGCGTATATTATAAGGGACTTGGTGCACTTATATAGTAGCAAAGAATAAAGTTGAGGTTTTTTAATGTAAAAACATAACAATGGCTTATTTTGTTTATAGTTTCGTCACAGAAAATTTCCCGCAACAAAGCCACAGCAAAATGTAAACAAACTAGGGATGGGAAAACATTTTCCAGTTGGTACCTAACAAAGTAGGGATGGAAAACAATTTTTTCCAACAATACTAAAACGGAGCCAATGTACTCAGATTAACTTTGCGTTGAAAAAAATAATTTGCCAATTAGAATAAAACTTTTTAATGGGTAATATTCGTATAGCTCTGCATTTTTACAAAAATAAAATCTCGAATTATCGCTAATTTGAGCAAAATGAGTGCAATCCAGAAGCACTTTCAATTCCTATGCAGAATAAAGCTTGAATTTTTGCTAAAGTAAAAAGTGTATTTCAAGCTAGGTTGGTATGGTATGTAGACATCTTCAATGAATTTTTTGAAACCTTGAATGTTTTGAACCTCTTTTTCATCTTGAAAATTAATTTCAAGACATTCAGCTGTTTTCTCGTAAATATATCACATTGAGCAAAAAAAATATTTTTCATAATTTCGTAATAAAACGGCAGCAACTTTAACTAAAGCATAAGAAAATCTTTATCGAAACGCCTACAAAGTACTATTTTAAACGTTCGTTAGCAGAGTATTTAAGCGTAGTATGATTTCAATACCTTAGATATTTTTGGCGAATGTAAATCAAAGTAAAAATGTAACACCATTTCGCATCGAAGTCTCTCTTTTTGTTGCGCTAACTTATGCGTAACGATTTATTTACGCTAACGCCGCATTGTCATTGTTTTTGTTTTTAAAACAGTCACTTATGGTTATTGTTGCATAGTGCCGTCAACATATTGCTGAAATAAAAACATTATGGCTAAGCAAATTACCATTTTACCTTGAAGAAAACATAGTTTTAACAAAACATTGTACTTTTACTCCGATTGTACTCTTTTGCTTAACCCGACCCAGTACAATTGTATTGGCCTTCCCACCCTTCAGACAAAACTAAGATATGGCAGGTCTCACCTATTCCCACCTATACTATCACAAAAAATCTCAATTAAATTTTTTGTTTGATCCAACCACGAAAAAATAAAACTTGGTTTTTAATTGACCCGACACAAAAAAAAAAAACCACATGAAACTGTCACTGTACAACAAATCTCTCACAAAAACGTTTTCTATTGAAATTTTTACAATGGAAATATTTTTTTGCTCCTAAGAAAAGGGGTGCTCCTGTCAAATAAATCCTTTACTTGGCTGGTGGAAACACTTTGCAATTTATTTTAAATCGTCTCCTGTTAATCCTCTTTTAATTGCCGGTGGAGACATGGTTTAAGATTACTGAAAAGCTTCTTTTGGTATTAATCGCAAACTTGAGTGAAATTGCTTTGAAAAAAATTGTTTCGAAAATTTTCCACTAATCTCCAAAGAAGCTAGTAGTTATTGGCGACAACGTTAAATGGACAACTAGCAGTCCATATCTAGTATATCAATGATTAAAATAATACCGTTCAGTTTGCATTTGACCTGGAAATGCAAATCCGTTGAAGGCAAGAGGAATCTCAGATTTGACATTTTGCGGGTTCAAATATTTTTTTGTAACTTGAACTGTTCAACTTTGATTCCAGCCAAACTACCAATTTCAACTCTCTGTAGCTTAAAATGTTAGGCCTTAAAGTTCTTCTTGCACAGACGGGATAAGCAGTGGTTTTAAGGACCTATTAACTACTTCACACATCCGAACAGATGAATTGTCATACTGGTCTCGAACTTATCTCTAAACAGTCTTGGGTTCCAAACCCTGTCCTTTAGAGTACATACTACGATCCCTGTCAATATTTTAGCACCAAGTGCTGTTTGAGAGCTAAGCCGTCTGCTCCGGCTGTTTTGTTGACCACATAAATTACTGAATAACTAGATATTCAACTTCGGACATGTAAAAGCTTTGTCCACAAGCTGAAATTGAGGAATTTACCCATCAACCGACATTTGTTTATAAATGTGGGTAAATTCATCAATTCGTCATGACCATGCAATTTCGTTTTGGAGCTTTTACATCAGGTGATCGCTTAGGTAAATTGTTGTTGTATCTTCTTACACGTATTTATCGACACGGAAATTTAAAGCTTATTAAAAGCTTTAAAGGCTTTATAAAAAACGTAAACAAATGGGTGTTGAAGGGTAAGAGGGAAGCAAGTTGAATATCTAGTTATTCAGTAATTTATGGTTGCACTTGAGCTTAGACACAGCTACTTCCACCTCCTCCAAATCGGATGGGCGGTATCGTTCATATGTTTCGTCGGTAACGTTTTCGCCTGGGTTGAATGGTTCGTTCTGCCTGACACCGGTATTTGGTTCGTCTTCGCCATTATACAGTCTGCAGAAGTGGTCTTTCCAAGTCCTCAGCACCTACTGCGATTCTACAACGATGTTCACTTGATGGTCATTACAGGCTTTAGTTCGAACAATATACCCTTGGCAGGACCTTTTGGTTTTCTGGTAAAAATTTCTAACCTCATTCCTGTTGTAAAATCTCTCTATCTCTTCAACCGTGCGCTTCTCGTGCTCGCTCTTTTTCCTTCGGAGAAGCCGGTGTTCATCTCTCCTCCTCTGCTCGTAGAGCTCGTCAGCAGCCTTAGTCCTTTTAACTCTGCGCATAGGCGCTTTATATGCTTCCTGTTTAGCTGCATATGCTTGCCGGCAGTCATAGTCAAACCAGGGATTTCTTTGTGGTTGTGCCCGTGTGAAACCCAGCACATCAGAGGCGGTCTAGATTAAAGAATCCTATAAACAAAAATAAGGGCCTAAGTCATTTTACTTAATTTTGTCAAAATCGTGCTCCAGCCAACTAATTTTCTTATTTAACCAAATGATTTTGCATCTATTTTAAGGACTTCAACTCGAATCTTCAAGAGGAGTATGGTCTACCAACATGGGGTTCCTACGCCCTCCTTGCAACTGCCACAATTTTTGTGGGTGCTGCCTTGGGCCTGGTGCTAGTCTGTATTGTTGACTTTTTATATCCGTCAAAGAAGGATCCCCGTCAAAGCTTCTCTCTGTCGGACGAAAAATCATACAGCGCTGTCGACGACGAGATCATTGATGACATAAACAACGAAGACGACGAGGAGGAAGACGAAGAGGAAGAGTCCGAAGGTGAAAATTCCGGCAGTACATCCGACGTCAAAGAGAATTCTGGCAGTGAATCTGAAAAGGACAATAAATCCGACAAAGAAAACGAACCAGCCTCAAATCCCAAGAAGAATGAAACATCAGAAAAACCAAAAAAGCCAGAAGTGCACAGGAGAAATGTTCGAAAGGCCGATTAGTATTATAAACGTTCTCGAAATTAGAAATAAAAAAATCATAAAAAAAAACAGTCAACTGTCTCGTAAGTAATGTCCTAACTTGTCGCATAAAATAAAATTTACATAAAAAAAAAAAAATATATTGGACTAACCAGATGTGATGCATTTGTTGTTAGGACTTAAAGAATCCTTAGTTCAAGATGAAAATGAGGTTTCATAATAGATCTCTCGTCTTTTTTTTTTCTTGTTACCCAACCCAGTGAGGTAAACAGTTTTGAATTGACTGAAGATTTCGAAGCGACTTAACTTGAATATTCCACTTAATTGTCTTAATTGTTCACTCGCGTCTAAAACCAGCAAAATTTTTAAGTCTCCCTCTATAATTTTTCAAGCCATACCGGAAAGGTCTACTGCAATATTAATTTTTAGCCTAAATAACGATATTATTCTCTGTATATAACCTATACACCATTAAAAATAAAAATATTGCCTTAACTGCTGCAAAAGCTAGTTCCACTAAGAGTCATTATTTTTTTTTTGTTCACTTAATCAGTTTTTCTTTTAATTTAGAGTAACACCAGCAAAGTTTGCTATAAGTTGGTATTTGTTGTAAACTTATGTGAATCTTGTCAAACAATTTTATCGATAAAACACAAAAGCTGAAGAAAAATAAATGTTATTTAGAATACATAAACATATAATAAACTTTATCTAAAGTAATAATAATATTGTATTGCCCATTGGTCTGGCAGAGTTCAAATAAGATTTGTTTGTGTACTTTTAAAGATATAAACATTATTAACGGTATCAGTAGTTTTAAGGGAAATCTAGTAGGAAGCGCTAGAGATTTTATCTGTTGTTTTTGAATTTGATACGAGTCAAAACATCTGTGTATATTAACGCACAGTAAAAAATTGTTGTTTTGTCGCTTATCACTTTCGAAAATCGCGGACAATTTTAATAATACTTTAATTTCTCATATTTTAGTGATACACACAAAAAAAATAACAAATAAAAACTTTTTTGTACACGTTAAATATTTTGTTTGTGATCTCGTTATACAAAAAGAATTTATGTAAAGAAGTGGTAAATGGAACAAGGTGTAGGCGAACAATTTGACACTATGTTAAAAGAGGTAAGTTGCACATCTAGTTTCGTAAACAATTTTGTCTTTTTCTATCGTAGCTAAAAAACTAACCAGTAGTGAGAGCAGTCCTGTTCAAGGGTAAAACAAATTTCATAAACACACCGCATATCCATCTATCCAATTATTCAGGGAGTTTGGGTTCAGAGTACCATACTTATGCGAAAGGATTTACGCATTAAAAGCCGCGCAGAAAAGGAGACGTTAACCAAGAAATGCCTATACAAGCCAAGTAAAGTGTTTTAAGGAAATACTATAATCGAGGTTATATCTACATTATCGCTCGCCCAAAATAGCATCTCGGCTGCTAGGCAAATGCTTCTGCGTAATGGACAAAGGCTTAGAATTCTGGGGTTGAATCCTCTAAAGTGATGGATGATGATCAACACGTTGATTATCAAAATTGACCATCACCCAGTTCTTATGGCCTTTTCGGTTGGCGATCCCGGATCAGGCCGTTCTTCTCCCGGATTGGGACTTCTCTCCGAACAGCCAAACACGTTTTTATTGATTTTGAAGTTTGCCTAGTGTTGTAATTGTGAAGCAAAAGCTATTCTGCAGGAGACAAGTGACATTTATCGATCTTGACATTGACACATGTATGATTGTGTGCGTGCTTCTGGTTTTGATTCTGGGGTGGAATCCTCTAAAGTGATGGCTGATGGTCACCATGTTGATTATCAAAATTGACTATCACCCAGTTCTTGCTCTCTGTAAAGTGATCACCAAAAAAATTTTAAAACTTGGCAGCACATACATTTTCATCTGTCGGTTGATGTCATTTCAATACAGCGCTTCACAAATAAATCTATTTTACTTTTGTAAGAGTGCATTTACATCTTATTACTGCGATTGCGATGTAGAAATGTATGTACATCATTATAAGTTATTATTTTTGTTTAAATGACTAAAATGAACACCAAACCGAAAGGATGGCACATTTAATGGCAGCCCACTAATAACCGCAAGGCTACGATCCACTCTCATGCGTTTGAAAACCACTAAAAAACAAAATGGAAACATTTTTGCATGTTGTTAAGGCAATCCCAGAATGGAAAAATTTTTTTTAGAAGATTGCGTGAGGCAGTCCTAAAACTTTTGAGTTTTTCGTAAAATTTTTTTATTGGTTTTTGGACTGAAAAACAAGCTCAATGAGGTACACATATAACTTGTCACATATCACAGGCACATGGTATCACTAAATCTAATCACGGAATCCTCTAAGTGAAAACTGATAGTTGATCATCACATTTTTAAATTTGGGATCCCGTAAGGTGATGTCACAGTGATCATCACCGTTTTGTGATGAATTTCAGCTGACAGCTATTTTAGTGTCACTTTCCATTAAAGCTAGTCGTGTTTTTGCAATAATTGGGTTCTTTTTGTGTTTTTTCTGAGCTCCGTCAGTTTAAGTGATTACTTATGTGTTACCTGTGATATGTGTAACTCAGTGAGTTGGTTTTTCAGTCAAAAAGCCCATAAGAACGGTAGTGGATAACTCGAAGTCTAAGGACTGCTTCACGCAATATTCTAAGTTTTTATTTTCCGTTCTGGGATTGTTTTTTTTTTTTTTTGGAGGACATTTTGACTTACAACCAGCAAAAATGTTCCCGTTTTATTGTTGAGTGGTTTTTCCAACACATGAAATTCGTAGCTCGTAAGTCGTGAATCGTAGCTTTTCGGTAATTAGGGGTGGGCTGCCATGAAATCGGCCATCCTTTCGATTTGATGTTTATTTGCTTGAAACCTTGAATTAATGAATTCAAACAAAAATAATAACTTAAAATATGTACGTATATATTTTTACATCGCAGTAATAAAATAAATGTAATTGCATTTGCCGAAAAAAGTAAACAAAAGTAAATTAGCGCTTCACAATTAAAGTAAATTTATTTGTGAAGCGCTGTATTGAAATGACATCAACTGACAGATGAAAATGTATGTGCTGCCAAGTTTTAAAATTTTTTTGGTGATCATTTTACAGAGAGCAAGAACTGGGTGATGGTCAATTTTGATAATCAACATGGTGACCATCAACCATCACTTTAGAGGATTCCACCCCAGGTATGTATTATTAAAACAGACGAAATTAAGAAAAAAAACACCAAAAGAAGCCTATTATTGCGAAAACTCGACTAGCTTATTTTGAATGTGACAATTAAATAACTGACAGCTAAAATTCATCGCAAAATGGCGATGATCACTGTGATCAATCATCATCTTCCGGGATCCTGAACTGAAAATTGTGATGATCAACTTTCAGTTTTCACCTTAGAGGATTCCACCCATGTAAGCCCGCGAAGTGGGCCACATAAACACTGTTGCATACTCTTAGGCAGAAGTTTAAAATCTAGGATGAGGTTCTTTGTATTCAAAAATTTAAACTTTGAATTGCTATTACTTTTAAACTAAATGAGACCGCCAATTTTTAAGAATATACTTGTAATTAGGACACTTAAATACATATGCATAAAAATAACAAAGAAATAAAACTAGCTCCCCAGATTTCAACCTAATTTTGCCTGTTTACATTTTAAAAAATAACGACTTCTCTCATGAGATCTCTTTCATGCAAAAAAAAATTGGTACCAATTTTTTTTCCTTGTAGCATACTTTTTGGCGCCCTAAAATTCAGCAATGGCTAGGGGGAGAAAAGGGCATAAGTTTACCGTAGGACCAAGTGGAATTTTTTTTCCTTGTATGTATATGGGTTTAGGTGTCCTGATTCCGAGTATGCTATTAAAGATTGTCGATCTCGATTAGCTTAAAAGTTATAGGCAAAATAAGTTCGGAAAGAGTGTAACTTTAACGTACCCCTAAAAAGCCACAGGCACATGCCAGACAACTGGCACCTACCCTTAAGCCCAAATTATACTTCTTTTTTCAGCATTTTTTTTTTCAGATTAAATCTTGCACATTAAAATTCAGGCAAAAACACCACCTTACCAGAAAGTTTGAAAACTGGTGACCACCTGGTGTGGAATCCTCTAAAGTGATGGCTGTTGGTCACCATGTTGATTATCAAAATTGACCATCACTCAGTTCTTGCTCTCTGTATCACCAAAAAAATTTTAAAACTTGGCAGCACATACATTTTCATCTGTCAGTTGATGTCATTTCAATACAGCGCTTCACAAATAAACCTTATTTACTTTTGTTAACATTTTTCGGCAAGTGCAATTACATTTATTTTATTACTGCGATGTTAAAATGTACGTATATATTTTAAGTTATTATTTCTGTTTGAATTCTTTAATTCATTAATTCAAGGTTTCAAGCAAATAAACATCAAATCGAAAGGATGGCCGATTTCATGGCAGCCCACCCCTAATTACCGAAAAGCTACGATTCACGACTTACGTTCTACGACTTTCATGTGTTGGAAAAACCACTCAAAAATAAAACGGGAACATTTTTGCTGGTTGTAAGCCAAAATGGTCCTCCAAAAAAATCAATCCCATAACGGAAAATAAAAACTTAGAATATTGCGTGAAGTAGTCCTTAGACTTCGAGGTATCCCCACTATCGTTCTTATCGGTTTTTTGACTGAAAAAAAAACTCACTGAGTTACACATAGGTAATCACTAAAACTGACGGAGTTCAGAAAAAAACACAAAAAGAGCCCAATTATTGCAAAAACACGACTAGCTTTAATGGAAAGTGACACTAAAATAGCTGTCAGCTGAAATTCATCACAAAATGGTGATTATCACTGTGATCATCACCTTACGGGATCCCAAATATAAAAATGTGATGATCAACTATCAGTTTTCACCTTAGAGGATTCCACCCCTGATTTTGATGGTGATTGATTTGGAGCTGTCACAAGAAAATTGTGATGATGACAGTTACGCAGACGAATTTTTGTGATTTGTGACATCACTTATCATAGATCACCTTAGCCGATTCCACCCCAGAGCAGTGCGGATGATTTCGCTTGAAATTCACCCTTGTATTGAGTGTATACGCAATAGTCACAAAAAAGCGGAACCTTTCAAAACGACAGCTGAAAATTGTGAAAAGTTTTACATTTTTCAGCCAATTTTTTGACAGGTTCAGATTAAAATTTAACAGTGTTCACGGGTCTGGGGAAAAATTCTTTTTGTCGACCTAAATAGAAGCAAATTAGGTAATTATTAAAGGCGTAAAATTTACTATGCTACATAAATGCATAAAATCTAATAAACACTTCAATCCAAAACTACAACTAATGAAAACTAAAGAAAAGACAATCGTGTTATTTAAGGAATCCTAAAAATAAGGTGGAATAAGTCATACGACAGAAAATTCTCACATAAACTTGTTCGTTTATCTGCACCTAGGTTGCATCTTAGTGCTTTGGTAGACGTTCACACCGAAAAAAAAATATATAGGCTTCGGGTTAAGGTTACTTTAAATTTTGTACTAAAAGCGTAATACGAGTGCAATTATGTGTCCAACAGCCATTCTTATACCCATTTCCTATCTATTTTACCCTTGTTTTCCTATCTTCTTGTAAGCCTATCCTCAATTTATTTTTGGCACTTAATTCAATAATTTTCTTGTTGCAATCAAAGTATTATTGCATCAACGAATGAATCACGAATGAGCATAAAATTAAATCATGAATGAAAGAATATAAAGATTACCTCATGTTGTGACATTTGTTGGTCAGGTCTAATTGTAAATATGACGTCATGAGAGTTCGCTGTCAATTCGTACGTATGTAAAAAAAGGTCGGTTTATACACAACAATCTGTGCTGGCCAATCACAGCCGTTGACGAGACTGCGCTGTGTATGAACTTTTTTCTTCAAAATGGTGTAATCTTATGTTCTGTGATTTGTGAAATTTAATCGTATTGATGTGGATGTCGTATCGTGTATGTGCTTTTTACCGATATCGGTACAACCCAAATCGGTGCGATGGTTGTATCGAGAAAGATCACATCTTATGACAGAAAGAGCAAATCTTTTCCTTATTGAAAAACGCATCAGAATCAGTGACCTTCTTTGAAGACTGGTGAACTGTCTTTGCTTTTTCTGCAAAAACTTTCCACCGAAATCTACATAGGACCAGAACTCAACCACACAAGCCTCAAATAGAAGTGTCGTCCTACCTGACTGCAAATTTAGCTAACTATCTATGTCCTTCACCATCTGTGTCCCCTTCTATGTCCCCCCCACAATTGACTCTGACACTAGACATTTCAGACAGAACATCATAGTATTTCAACACTGGTCGTCACCAGGTAGACGACCAGTGTAGAAAGCTCTAATTTAATAGTCCTGGCTTAATAGTCCAGGCAACGAAACAAAAATAGGGGAAATAATACGTGTAGAAGCGAATTTTGGCACAGTTGTAGAGAAAGGTGTCCTGAATGACATAACGAAAGTACTGGTTGGTCGGGGCGGAGCTAACTGGTGGGCGGGGCTTTAAAGGTCCCTTTTTTTAAGTTTTCTGCACAAAGTTCTCTACAAAAAAAAGTTTTGTATACTTTTTTGGTGGGATGAATACTTAAAGAGATACAGAGGTGGGAAATAAATAAATAAATAAATAAATAGAGTGGCGCAACAGCTCGAGGTGAACCAGGGCCAACTTCTCAACAATGTATGCTGGTGTGTTAATTTCTTTTTACATACAAAGAGACCTACAATTTTTTGCTGAATCCGAACGGCACTTTGAGAAGTTTTTCAAGACAAATGATACTCTCGGAGGGCTTGTCAAACCCTCGCGGAGGTGGGGACCGTGAAAAAGAACAAGCCTTTTTTTTCGAACCCAGGCCTCCGGCGTAGTAAGCACACACACTAACCACTACGCCACGGCACCCCACACAGAGGTGGGAAGTAGACACTTTTAATTAAAGTGACTTTTATCATGAAAAAAAAAATAAAGATTGACACGGATACATACATACTTTCATTGCATCGCTTCGTCTACCAAATCTGAAGAATCCTGAGGCTTAGAGTCGGGTGTTGTGTCTTCAAGTTGAGGTGCATTGCTGCAGGAGCCAAGGCATACCCACCACACCCGCAGTCGTGATGCATCGGCATAATAATGCTATTTGGAATTGATTCCCAATGCTTGTCGTCGTGTTTAATACCATCATCTCTGTGTTTCAACCTTATTAGATGAGTGGCTGGAGGCTGGCGTATAGCTCTACACCTATTTATCATAGTTTTTTGAACCTGTAGCTCAAGCCCGAAATATATTATGCACGCGATTTGAATAAAGCAGTATTTGACAATACTATGTTACTTTCACAGATTTACCTGTATAGGGATCCTTAGCACTATTCCACACATATCCGGCAGCCGGCTAACCTGTACCAGGTACCTGATCGGTGGAAGGACATTCTTATATGCAAAGGCGACCAAAGGATGTATATTTCAAGCATGAGGCCTGTGTTAACCCACGGGTATTTGTGAAACGTCTAGGAGAGTGCTGCTTCGAAGCCATTCGGGTTAAAAGAAGAGTGACCAGACCAAATTTGGGCTTACTTATGTCATCATTGGCTTTCATCATTTGAGTTTACTTTATGTCATCCACCAGGGCTCGCTTCCCGTTAATTGCCAACCTGCTCAATTCCCTCAGGTGATGATGAGGGATTAATAAAAACATGTGAGATTAACTTGCTGAAGGCAGGTTTGGCTGTAAGAAACTTAGCGATTCCTACTTACACCAAAGTAGTGCCGTATCCGAAAAAGTTTTGAAGAAACAGGGTCATTTGTGCAAATGAAAGACTCACTTTGGTCTCCACCTTCCCACCGCCTGGATGTTGGATTCATAAAGAATATGTTTGTAGATGGTGGCGCCAATCCTAATGAGAACTACAAAGTCTATATGATCGCCAATTGCTGAAGCATTTGAATATGTAGCAGCTTGATCCAACCAACACTTCCCCTGGTGTGCTTTTGCTGAAATTGATGCCAACAGTTTTTCTGATGCTGCTTCATGGTACAAAACTTGCTTCAATAAAAAATTTTATTTAATAAGGTTCCAATATTCACGACTCGGTGGCAGATTGTTTTTGTGTCTGCTAGGATGCTGGACAATGACTTGAGTAAATCTATTTTTGGGCTATTATAAGGCTCCTGCGACCTTCTCCAATGAAGCGCGTATGGCAGTGCTTCCTGGTGATTCGCAATTGCGAGAGTAAAAAAACAATAATGAACCTTTCATGAGACACCTGAACCTTTCATCGGTGATCTTTGTGTTTTTGATGATGATATACTACTATAGTAACTACTTCTTCTACCTATATAATATTAAATAAATATATAAAGTCGCGCAACAGCTCGAGGTGAACTTCTCATTAATTTATGCTGTGTGTGTTGATTCATTCACATACAAGGGGACCTATAATTTCTTGCAATATTTTTTACCCTCTTTTATTCCATCCTACCTAAAAATAGGATCTAACCTTGCCATTAATTACGCGGCAAAAACTAGGCATAGAACATCTTTCAGTCCAGATCCACCCATTCTGTGACCGATACATTCCCCTTTAAAGAACACCGGGCTGTGGCACCCACCACGTATTACAATGTTCCCAACCGTGATCTCTAGCTTTTAGGTAGAAGGTTCGGAACAAAGTGTGGCCCCGATCTTCTGACTTTTTCTGTAAGCATTCTCTAGCGTGTGTAGTGCTGTATTTTTTTTTGGTGGTGAGTAAATAAATAGAAAAAGGTTACCAACGGTATACCATTCCGTTAGATTCTGGAAATATTTGCAGCTTTGAAGTGGGTCACATCTCCCGGACCCACTTTACACCCAGAACAAAAAATGCACCGGCACGGCAGGATATCCATAGGATAATTTGTCGGTGCACGGTAAGGTGTGGTTATGCCTTGGCTTTTGCAACAATGCACCACAAGTGGAAGACACACATAATGCTGAACCTTGAATACGAAAGTGGGGTTTATTAACATCGCATTGAAATCCTTAAAATTTCGAAGACAATGCGATGTTATTAAGCTATACAAAAATATCCGATCTCAATCTTTATTTTTTTCATGATAAAAGTCACTTTAATTAAATTCTTCTACACGAATTATTTCCCCTATTCGGTCTTTTTTGGTCTTCGTTGCCCTGACTTTAACGGGTATTAGATGAGCAGGATGTTTATTTCCGACCCGTTTCAAGTTTGACTCGTAAGACATCAAAATCAAGAGAAAATGTTTATTTTGTAGTTAGTGTCTTTGTCGGATTTGGGGTCATGCGCTGGCATGCTGGTCGCAATCCTCATCTCATCTCAAGACAAGAACTATGCCACAGTCTTCAGTTGGTGTCTAATTGGAGTCACAACGAAATAAGACGTACATATACTGTTCGAAAAATAAATATTGGGATAAGATCTTTTAGAGCGTAGGATGCCTGCTTAGCCTTGCCAAGCTTACATAATGTTTGGGTATTTTTTAGTGGACACTAGTTGTCCGCTTGTTTTTTCTTTAATGTTTTTCATTAAAATGCTTTTATGTAAAATTAAATTAACCACCCTTTTACGAACCAACTCTACGAATGTTGAATATGTTTTCCAATGGACATTTAGATCAAACTCTATGTTACTGACTGTTGGGATAAAAAAAAAAACGATTCCCCCTAAATATTCTACAAAAATAATGAACTTGTGGTTTCCTTAATGAGAATATAATTATAAAAAGATGAGATACTAAGAAGAGAAGTTTAAATTTCCGATCTTCATGATTGATGCGTTTTTTAAAAATTTTAACAATCATTAGCTCTGAGAATATTTTGTTCACTATATGATCGACATCTACAACCCTTAATTGATTGTCATTAGAATGGCTAATAAATATTTTTTGTTTATGCTAATAATGGACTTGTATTAAAATTAAACAAATGATGCTAATCACCTTCCGAGATTCCCAGAAGTCGAAACATGGCACCTAATAGCCATGTTGTCACATTAATCTGCGCCATCTATTAGTCTCCCCCAGAAAACCCCCTTTTAAGATTTGTTAATTATTATCAAGATGGATAACAACAGAATCAATAACTTTATTTGCCCAAAACTGTTTTTCATTTTAAAATTTAAATCCAAAAACAAATAACATCAGGTTCTCAAATTATCAGTCTATCAGCAACTACAGACGTTTGTACATATCTATTTTAATTTTTTATATTTCGAGTTTCGCCTTGCCAAGATTTTTTAGCACTGAAACAAAAAAATCACAACATAGGAGGAAATTCCGGTTTTAACATTTTGATTCATCGGCATAGATGTATTATAGCTGAATGTTGACTTGGAATTAGATATTATAGTCGAGAGTTAATTGATCTGACGGTGTCGTCTTCATCTCCAGCTGTAGGCAGGCTATATAAGCTTCGAAACACACAAGACTTGGTCTGTTGTTTATCTGAAGTTCATCGAGTGTCATAAAATAATTAAGGTGCGTTGAAAAATCATTGAGCGTATAAAAAAAATACAAAAGTCAATAATTGGATTTTGCATAAGAATTTTCACATCATTTAGTAATCATGAAAAAAGTGCTTATTCAATATGCATTTGAGTGTAATCAAAACCTTCAATTAACGTTGAGGGGTGCAGTGTTTTTAAGGCTCGTTTGAATGTGTCAGGTTTTGGTTTTGAATCTTTAAAGGTAGAAAATCTTAAAATAGACGCAAGTTTAGAACTTATCTCAAAGCTGTATTCAATGTACCAAAAACCTGTATTTCGCGTTGTAGGTAGTTTGCCGGGTTTTTCCAAATTCATTGTTTTATAACTTTGACATAAAGTTCGAATTAACTCGTTGTGCTTACGTTTGGCATAAGTAAAGTTATAAAGTTTACAAAGTGGCCCTGAGTAAATGCTAAATTACTGTGCTTCTGTCCTATTTTGACATTTTTACGATGGTGAATAATTTGAATTTTTAGGCGTGTTACTTGAACTTGTTGTGCAAGATGCGGACGGTATGTTTGAATATTAAGCAACAAAAAAAAAAATCAAGATGTGCCAAAATAAAATATACGAGTAGATACATTTTTTAGAATTGCAAACATTGAAAAGTTGCTAGTTTTAAGTTGATTCCCTAGTAACAAATCGACCTTCATATAAATTATCAAAAAGTCGCAAAGTCGCAAAAGTAGCGGTAGCGATGCGATGCTCTAAAAATTCCTCTGCAAATGACAAAAGCGCTCTGTGCTCACAAGGGACAAGAATTACATGTAACTGGTCCCATATCAATTGGGACCATTTTACTGCATTCCGTTTGGAAATATTTGGAGCAAGCAGGTTAATGCTGTAAATACCCGCTTTCCAATTGACATCTCTTATGTTTACCCTCTAAGCACGCAATGTTAAAATTAACACCAAAATGAAGTCTCCACTCCATACGTACATGCTGTCAATTAGGTGTCAAATTTTAGTGTCAATTTTGAGTTAAGTGCTGTTCCTAGATTGAAAAATTGTTTACACCGTTTTTTGGAGTCCATTTGGTTTCAAAAACCACCATTTTGACACAATTTTTCGGTGTTAGTTAGGTTTCATTAATTTGACTCAGTTTTGACTCCGTTTTTTGGTGTTAGTTTGGCTTTAAAATTCTTACACAGCTTTGACGTTGTTTTGTGATATACCCAGATGATACCCAGAAATATTATGAGTTGCGCGCTAAGATGCGGCCGGATCACTGTGTAGATCACTAGATGATCAGGGGTGGTATAGGCTAAGGTAAGCTGTGATTTTCACATTTTGTGACAGTCAATGTGGTCAAACAAAATAATTCGTCTGCGTAAGGTGATCACAAAAATATTATTCCGAAGCATTGCTTAATCTTCTTGTAATCCAGCAATTCCACTTTTTATCCGTGCATGCAGAAGATCAGCCTAAGTGTAGGCAAAAAACCAACTTACCCCAGAAAGTTTGAAAACTGGGGACCAGCTGATTTTGACGGTGATTGATCTTGAGCTGTCACAAGAAAATTGTGATGACCACAGTTTACGCAGACGAATTTTTGTGATTTGTGACATCACTTATCACAGATCACCTAAGACGATTCCACCCCAGGTCACGGCAAACTTCCACAGTCTTTTGGGTGGAAAGGCTAAAGACTGGTACTGGTCATTTTTGCAAAAAAAAAACCCTCATACAAGGCTTGGAGACATGAAAACTGCTATGAAGAGGGAGTTTGGGAGAAAGGAAAACGATATCGATGTATATTTAAGGAGATCTTCGACGACTTTTATAGCTCCATCGTAGGTCTGAACGACCGCCTCAACGATCCATTCGACGCCAAAAAGTTTGTCGAAGTTATCAGAAATAACGCAAGAGATAAGCTGGGAGAGATATTACTACCTTCCAACCTAAGCGACTTGAAGCAGTTACGCATTAAGGGAGAAGAGCGGAACGCTTTCTGACAAGGCGAAACTTTAGTCAACGTTCTGTTCAAGAGCTCCATCTGTCGGAAGAGGAGAACGAGGAACCAGTAGCTGGTGAAGTAGCAGCGATGAGTAGGCTTGAGGGAAATCGTCCATCAAACTCTCTTGTGTGCTGGAACTGTGACGTGAAAGGTCATTCGTCGAAAGAAAGGAACTTGTTTTGCTTCCTCTGCGGTGAAAAGGGGGTTACGACACCGGAGTGCTCAAAACAGCCGGTAAACCGTCAAAGGAACGACAGGACAGTCGGGGACAGTCGTTCCACCAACTTCCCCAAAAGTCAGAAGTAGAACATTTAAATGGGTCTGTGTGTAGGTGTCAGGTGTCAAATAGTCCAGCGGTTTAAATTCTTCAGCCAGAAACCAATACCATCCAGTCATCCTGTAAGCAGTTTGCTCTAAAGACGCTTCATGAAAGGAAGCAGAAATATTATGAGTTGAGCGCTAAGAATATGGGTGGAGGAATGGGTGCGACCGGATCACTGTCTAAGTGTAGGGGGCGATTGCGAAATCGGAAACACTGCCGAAAACTCATTGTCGAGACAATCTTAACTTCCGAAACAGATGGCCGGATGTACGCTAGTGTTCGTAAGAATTTGAATCTATTCGTCACCTGCCTTGCGAATGCCCAGCCCTAAACAGAATCAGGCGTAGCACTGACTCGAAAGTTACTTCTTCAACGAGCTCGAAGATCTTAATAATGCAGATCTAAAGGACCTCCTAAGATTTGTATACAAATCCGGATGGGTCCAAAAGGGCGGAACTCTGAGCTTCTAACAGCGGTTTATTTCTGTTTTCGTTCCAGGTGTTAAGAAGGTTCCCAATGGACACAATGGACCCAACTGCTGGTCTAAGTGAGCCGTGACAATTGTCAAAAGAGTATACATGAACCTAACCTAACCTAACCTAGTTTTCGTCTCAAGGATGAACAAGTCCTTGTACTGTTGGATAGCGGTGCATCCAACCCTGACTTCCAACGGAGAGTCAGGGTTGGAATTCATAGAAAGGAATGGGGTTCAGATGAGGCCGTACGATAATGCGTGGTGAACACCGCTGATGGAGGCTCACATAAGATTGTCGGCTTTTGTCAAATCGCGACTACGCTATTCCAAACCTGACACAGAAGGTTTATCTCGGCATTGATTTTTGGAATGAGCTCGAGCTGATGCCATAGGTCTGTGCACTGGACTAGTCTTCACTCAGACAGGAGGGGAATGTGGATTCTTGAATGTGGATTTTTGGAAGGAGCTTGAGCTGATGCCACAGGTCTGTGCACTGTACTCGTCAACACCGAGACAGGAGGGAAATGTGGATTCAAAAGGGAAGACTAATTTCATGGTGCCTACTCCAGAGCAGCAAGCTTAGCTAGAATCGGTAAAGAAGCAATTTCCAAATTTCGCAGACATGGGTCTTAGTCGTACTCATCTCGAAATCCATGTAACCGATGTTGGTGAAGCAGTGCCAATAAAATCCACGAACTATCTACTGTCTCTGGTACGCCAGGAAGAGATTAACAAGAAACTAGACCGCATGCTAGAACTTAAGGTCATTGAAATAAGCAACTCTACTTGGTGATCCCCGATAGTTCTAGTCAGGAAGCCAGGCAAATTACGCCTCTGCTTGGATAGCAGGAAGCTGAGGAAGGTGACGAAACCGGACAGCTTTTGCAGTACCAGGACGACCACTATACCAGTTTGTTTTTAATGCCGTTCGGGTTATGCAATGCTGCCCAAAGAATGTGTCGCCTGATATGGACCGAGTAATGAGCGTTCTATCAACCCGCTTGCGGAAACACGTGATCAAATACATCGATGATCTTCTGATATGTACACTGGATTTCGACACCCATATCCATGTTTTGGCGGAAGTTGTTTGGTATTATAGACGATTTATCAAGAATTACTCCGATTTTGCAGCTCCACTAACTGATTGCCCCAAAAAGTGAAAGGGCTTCGAGTTGACATCAGAAGTTTAAGGAGGAGGCACTGATAAAAAGGAGCTCGTCATTCAGAGTACCGCTTTT
Source organism: Neoascia interrupta (assembly GCA_947623515.1). NCBI lineage: Eukaryota > Metazoa > Arthropoda > Insecta > Diptera > Syrphidae > Neoascia > Neoascia interrupta. The sequence goes on from OX392462.1 coordinate 179,792,312, forward strand.
TCTTAAGCGGTGGGCAGGGTGCTTTGCCAACTAGACGCAGATGAAAACGAAAAGCCATGTAGCTTTTATGTCGGAAAAACTCACTAAAGCCCACGAAAATTATATGGTGACTTGAGTGTCTGGCGGTGTTAAGTATTAGAAAATTTCGTGACTACATTTAGAGTTTACCATTTTGAATCATTACTGATCACTGGCTTATGTCACTTAAAGACTTAGGCGGGAGACTGGCACGTTGGAGTCTCGAGCTCCAACGTTTTACGTTCGAGATTGAACATCGCAAGGGATCCCTCCATGTAGTGCCGGTTGACTTGTCGAGAGGACATATGGAATAGATTTCGGTCCCGTTGGTAGGTGAGGATATATAGATTTGTCTTCTGCTGAGCTTGACTCTGAGGTGTATGGTAGACTTCGAGAAAACATTGAGAAGAATCAAGCCTCACTTCCAGATCTCGTAGCATCCGACAAGTTTATAAACAAAAGAGTGAGATTCAGAAGTGGGGAACTTAAAAAACGAGGATTCGCTTTGGCGGCTTTGGGTCCCACACACTTTGACACAAACGGTTATGAAAATTAACCACAACTCCAAGTTAAGGTAACACGGCGGTTTTCTCAATACTTATAACCCTTTAAGGGAAAAGTGTTATTGGCCGAAAATGGCTTCTGAAATTAAAATGTTTGTGAGCCAGTGCGAGGTGTGTAAGACCACAAAGTCGCCAAATCAAATTCTCCGTCCCCCGATGGTAAACCAGATTCTCTTAGAGCGACCCATACAGAGGTTGTTTATTGATTTGCTTGGCCCATCCCCCCGAGGAAATATATTCATCCTCATTCGGCATTGAGACCTAAATATGTCTTCCCCAAGGCGCGTTCTAACAAAACATCGTCAAGGATTATCTCATGTATGGAAATCGATATTTTTCATGGGTTTGGGACTCCTAAGTTCGTCCATTGGGACAATGGCAAACAGTTGGTTTCTTCAGAATTCAAAAGGTTCTTGGACGTCTATGGCGTTCGGCATATTCCTAGGGCATTCTACTCTCAACAGGCCAATGTGTCTGAGAGAGTCAACATGGAGTTGTTGAAAGCTTAAGAAAGCTTGAATGTTAAGGAGTGGTCTCTTGAAACTTTCTGGCGCGCCATAACATCTTCGGCGCATAAGACTGGCATGGTTTTCGCTAGTGGGGTTAAAGAGTCAAAGGACCCTCGCCTCCGACGAGCTTACGATGGCTACATGCATGCCAGCGAAGACTTTTCGACAAGCAATCGACCCCCTAACAAAACCCTTCCAAGCTCGGCGAAAATAAGAAAATGCCGGTACACGTGGCAAGCGTATGGGTACTACTCCCAGGCTAACTTCAATAAAAGGCGTCTATTTGTTTTCCAAACTCTGTTTTCCGAATTCTGAATCACATATGTGTCAAGTGCAAGAAAATATTGCTATTGTTGCCACACCTCATAAGGTCAAAGCTATTTAAATGTTATTTAAGACAAATTTTCTTCTCTTCTCAACGAATTGGCAGCTACCCTTAAGGTAGTTTTTATCACCTGATAGTACCTATCCTTTCGTAAACAAAACAAAAAACAAAATCAATAAAATAAAATAACTATAAATAATCTGGACCAATACCTGCGTCATGCCCATGGTGCCGGAATAATGATATTTAAGAGGCACCACATCAGACGACTTTAGACTACAAACCAGCTTGGGTTCCTCATTAGCACAACTGCTATGAAGACACCAGTCCAAAATAAGCCTTCGCAGCAATAAAAATATATTTAAACTCATTTACCGTGTTTATAAACTAATTAATTCTAAACACAGTGTAAATAAGTAATTTGGGGTCTCAAAAGTCATTTCACTTCACCATAAAAAAAACAATTGCATAATTAAAAAATGTTAATATTATACAAATTGGTACATTGGCAATTTTTTTAGCATAATATATGCTAACAAGGCTAGAAGGATTTTTGTTTTTTTTTGCAAGCCGATAATCTGTCAAGTTTTAGCCACTTTTTGCTGGTTTGAATTGACAAGTAACGATCGTAACTTATGACCTTAACGATGTATCGACCGTAGTGGTTGGTTGTTGTCTTTGGTTAATTTTTTGTTTACGAATTACAGGGCGTTGCTTATATTAGCATTATAATGAGATAAAAAAAACTAGTTTAACGCTTTCGGCAACCTGTTAAAATATTATTAGTGAGAGTTTTTGATAGGTAATCATCACTAATCATCTATCAAAAGCTGGAATCTTAACCAGGGGAATTTACTGACTTTTGTTTAACAAAAGAGTTAATTTAACGTGTAAGTCCACTGACTTAGTCCACCTGAACTATCAGGCTTTAAGATATACGTTTGTAAGGTCGTTAATAACAATTGAATTTCATTTAAACAGACATTTTTTTTTTTTTGAATACTAGGATGGACGGAGACTAAAACTCCAAAATCTTTCAAAGATACCAATACGCCCACTATAGCAGGTACATAATACCGAAGTAGCCGATATTGGTTATGCCCGATTTCCACGTGTTAAAAAAACCACCCATTTATGAGAGACACTATGAAACTGCCAGAACGCACTTCATAGTAGTAAATTTTCGCTCTCTCATAATACTTCTTGACTACAACTAAGTTAACTTAACAAGAAGTTTACGCTTCCATAGTGTTGATCGCATTGGATAGGTTGCTTTCCAGTGAATGCACCTACTAAGCCGTTCATTCATGCGGGGTCACCCTACGTCGCTAGATCGAAGGGTCTTGTTCTTTGTAGTCGTCGCTCGTTGTTAACATCGTTAAGAGTCTCGTTTAGAGTACGGATCATTTCATTGTTGCAATGAACATGAAGGCGAGCATTTAGCTTTCGAGCGAAGTTTGTTACTTCTTCGCCCACGGTAGCTATTCTTAAATCTCTGTGAATATCGCTATTCCTAATATACCATGGAGCATTCACAATTGCTCTTAGTGTTTTGTTTTGGAAAGTCTGCAACATGGACATGTTGCTCGGCTTGGTACAACCCCAAAGTTGTATACCGTATGTCCAGGACGGCCTTAACACCTGCCTGTACAAGAGCAGTTTGTTATATGTGCTTAATTTCGAAAATCTTCCAATAAGCCAATACATTTCCCTGAGCCTAATCTCGAGCTCGTCACGCTTCTTCTTTACGTGTGGTTTCCACCTTAGTTTAGCGTCCAGTGTCATCCCTAGATACTTCGCTTCATTTGCATAAGGTATTTGTGCAGAATTTATGAACAGAGGCAAATTGTTAACCCTTCTGTGAGTGAAATTCACATGCGTAGACTTGTTCTCGTTAAGAGCGATTCGCCAAGTCTTCGTCCAGACACAAATTCTGTCCAATGCTCGTTGGAGGTTTCTCGTTGATGACTCGACTGATTCACCTGTTGCCAGTATGGCCGTATCGTCCGCAAACGTGGCCACGATAGTCTCGTCATCTAGAGTTATATCTCTTGTGTAGAGCAAAAACAGTGTCGGACCGAGGACGCTTCCCTGGGGTACGCCAGCCCGAATTTGCTTGAAACTCGAGTATTCACAACTACACCTAACACAAAAGAGTCTGCTTTCAAGATAATTTTCCAATATTTTAAACATGTCCTCCGGCAAGTTTTGGAACCTTGTCGAAGGCTTGCGTTACGTCGAGGAAAGCACTTGAACATATTTTTTCCCTTCTAAGGCTTTTTCAATTTCATGCGTTATTCTGTAGACTTGATCTATTGTGGAATGGTTAGGTCTGAAACCGAATTGATGATCCGGGATCAAGCGTCTTTCTGCAATTAATGATTGTAATCGCTTCAGCAGCAGTTTCTCGAATACTTTCGATATTATCGGCAGAAGCGATATGGGCCTATAAGATTTTTTATCATTTGCGCATTTCCCCGGTTTTGGAACCATAATGACTTCAGCAACTTTCCATTGTCTTGGAACGTATAGAAGTCTAAGAGAAGCGTTTATCATATAAAGTAGCTTGACTAATGCCTTTTTTGGTAGCTCTTTCAATATTTCGCCAGTGATCAGGTCATAACCCGGGGCCTTATTATTTTTAAGTTTGCTTATTGTCTGTCGGAGTTCAGCTAACGAAACTTTTTTCATTCCAAAGCTATCAGGTTCCGCGTTGTTGTTTAGAACGTCAGCCAACGGCGGACCATCGAAAGGCTTGAATGTTTCTTCTAAATGTTCAGCAAACAAATTCGCTTTCTCTTTGTCTTCTCTTGCCCATTCGCCGTTAGCTTTTTTTATTGGTGCCGAGTGGTTTATAGGGTTCTTGATAGACTTAACTGCTTTCCACAGCGAGTAGTTTGAGCTGCTATCCGCCGACAAGCCTTCAAGGTGTTCAGTGGTCACACGATTTTTAAGATCTTGCAACATTTCTTTCAGTTTGTTAGAGAGGTGGTTCAAGAGGGTTTTGCCTGGGGGAGCCCTCGTGCCTTGCCATCTCCTACGCGCTCTTCTCTTTTCACGAATAAATTCTTGGATTTCGAGCGGACATGTTTTACGTACATGCCCGTCGGTGCTAACTGCGTTCTTTTGGGACGAATTGTTGTTCCAAGCAGCGCTCTGAATTGCTTCAATGAATTTGTCAACTGCGGTTTCTAACTCGAAAGGAGTTTTCAATGGCACATTCAAGCCAACACCCTCCTTACAGTCCTTTCTTCCTTTCTTTCTATGTTTTTGCTAGCTAATCTAGGAGCTCTTTCTATTTTCGCCAGTCTTCCACCCATCTTCAAGATAACTCCTGAGTGGTCTGAGCAAAGATCATAACACTCTTCAATTCGCGTAAGGTATTTGGGGTACCCTTTAGCGATGAAAAAATCGAGAAGGTCAGGCTTTTTATTCCTATCGGTTGGCCAATATGTTGGCTTACCCGTGGAGAAAAAGTCCACCCCACGCTTCATACTATTTTTGTACAGTAATCTGCCTCTTGTTGAATTGCATCGTGAGCCCCAAAAAGTATGCTTCGCGTTAAAGTCACCCGCAATGATAAAATTGAACCCAATGAAGTCATACATACGATCAAGATCGTCTTCCATCAGTCTATATCCTGGCGGGAAATAACAAGATGCAATGTTATAATCTAAGCAGTCAATTTTTACAGAAACTGAACTGATCTGCATAGAGTCTAGCTCAACTTCTGTGTTCTTGAAGTGCTTTATGCAGTTCTTGATGTAGAGGGAGAATCCTCCTCTCGAATTTTGCGAAGGGTGATGTGCGTGATAGTCATTGTAACCTTTAAGTTTGGGTGTAGACCCGTTTTTAAGGTAAGTTTCCGTAATCATGCAAATATCAATATTGTTTTTCCGTAGAAATACTTCTAGTTCGTCTATTTTATTTTGGCCGTTTGCATTCCATGTTAGTATTTTAAATAACTGTTTCATATTCATGTTCTCTTGTAATTTTTTCGAGGCTTAAACTCGAGCTTGCTCAGTTTGTCAAATATAACTTTGTTGATTTTAGTCTGATCCTTAAGTTTCTCCAAGATTACAGCGAGGATCTGAGACACTGCATCTGTTGTGGGCGATCTTGCCTTGCTTTCGTTTGCCGCAACCTGTGCGTATGATTTCGGTGCGACCAGCGGTGGTTTCTCCGCTGCACTTGAACTGGCGCCGCTCTTTTGTGGAGCTTTTACGCCTTTTGTCGACGCCTCCTTTGCCAATCTTCCACTTTTGATCGGCTTTGGCGTCTTTGGAGTCTTTGGCTTAGGAGTTTCAGCAGGTTTTGGGCGTCCTAGGCTTTGATTCTGACCTCTAGTATTTTCCTTAAGAGGTTCTCGTCCCTTTTGTAGCTCTATGGCTACTTCGCATCCTCGATAGTTCGCGGGGTGGTTTCCGTGGCAATTGGCGCAAACTGCTGGAGCCTTTATGTCAACTTTGCACTCTGTTGACAGGTGTTTTCCGGCACATTTCACGCAACGTGGTTCTTTTTGGCAGTAGGCACTTGTGTGCCTGAATTCTTGGCATCGCTTACACTGTGGTATCAGTCTATTGCCCTTTCGCATGGGTTCGATTTTAACCCTGATGTTAAGTATCATTTTTATTTTATAAATATCGTTTATGCTCTCAGTTCTTTCAAAGGAGAGCATAAAAATTGGAAGGCCGCGTCTGATCACAGTGTCTCTTTCTCCTTCCGTGCGTTGCTTTTCCTTTTTAATGATATTGACGGCATCAATAATTTTAAGGCCTTTATTTTTTACGTCTTTTACAACGTCTTCTTTTGTGCATGATGGGTGGAGCCCCCTTACAATGACTCGCAGTGGTTTCTCGTACTTATTTTGATAAGTATACCACTCGATTCTTTCTGCATTCAGTCTAAGAGACAGTGCGCGATAGGAATCGGCGTTGTCAACATTTACTTTCCACACGTTATTTCGATGCGAGGTAAGCTTATAGTTTCCTGTTCTCACCGTGTTTGCAAGAAGGTTGCGCAATCTCCCAAAGTCTGCTATCCCGATGATGTTTATTGCGGGAGGTGGACGAATTTTCGTTTCTGGTTTAGCCTTGTTTGAGCCAGAGGGCTTATCTTCTTTTTGTATTACTTCGGGAGAGGAATTCGCCTTTCGCTTCTTGCTAGACCTTTTCCTTAAGACTGAATCGGTCTCAAGTGCAAGTTCGTCCTCGTGCGTGAAGTATTCGACTGCTGGTCGGTTCGGTGTTACACACTCTTTCGTTACCTCACAGTCTTTCGTTAAACGAGTATTTTTAATATCCTCGTTTTCTTTTCGCAGAGAGTCAACTTCCATTTTTAGATCTTGGAAGAGTCGATGATCAAATGGCAATGATCAAATCTTTCGTTTTGTTCATTGCCATTTTTTTTACTTGTCGTTTTTATGAGAAATAGGTAAGTCACTTCTATTTTCATTTTTAAATACAGCCGCTCCTTTGGAGACAGACGCCGACCAGTGAGCCGCACAATGTGTGACAGACGCTTCTGGATTTTAATTTAACCTTCAGATTCATCTATAAGTTAAAACCTTACTGCCAAAAGTTGCCCCAAATGGAGCAGCATCGACAGCATCCGTTGAAACATTAAAGAATATTTCTTCCGGTGGATTTTAGTCGGCTCTTACGACAGGCATACCTTACCTCAAGGCTATTCTAACCCCGACCTTGCAGGGGTGGAACATGTTTAAACAGACATGTTTCCCTCCGATAAACTAGCCGCGATCCATCAAAATTGGATTTTAATTGAATGATTTCCATTCAACTTACGGGGGTTTTATTTGAAAGTCGAAAAGCGTTCTCTTTTCTAGCTTGAGTTTATAACCTTTTTAAATATATTTGCTGTCTTTTACATCACTCACAACGAAGGTACTTCTTTTTATCAACTCGTTGTTTTTGTGTCCTGTGATTCTCAGGGTGTGGGCGCGCGCCGTGGTGCAGTGGTTAGTGTGTAGAACCACTGTGCACGAGGTCCCGGGTTCGAATCCTGACCGGGGCAATAAGGTTTTTTCACGGTGTTCCACGTCCGCGAGGGTCTGACAAACCCTTCGAGAGTATCATTTGTCATGAGAGACCTCTTCCGAATTCGCCGTTCGGAATCGGCAAAAAAACTATGGGTCCTTTCATGTGTGAAAATCACCTGTAACACACACATCATGCATGATTGTAAGAGAGGTCAGGCGATAGCTCTTCTGAGCTGAAAGTAGTGCCAATTAGTTTAGTAGATTCTCAGGGTATTATGACAATCTTCTTTTCAATATTTTCTAGTCGCTTCTATAGCATCCTAATCCCAAAGTATTTTATAATTGAGTTAAGAAAAGTTTTTCTTACTTATCAGGCCACTGATCATTGAAATGTCTGAGCCCACGCATGATGCTTTCAATTGGGGACACAAAATTGCCCAGTATTTGCAATCACTTCATCTCCTTACACTAGTTTTGAAGCTTGTCGAACCAGTAGCTTTTATTCGAAGAATTGAAATCCAATTTTGGGGGCACTTTTCAAGTCACTCGATGTCGAGCTGGTTTTGTTTACCGATCAAAAGCTTACATTAAGGGGACCAGATACCCCTAATATAATTACTTAATGGACACTGACCCATCAAATGTCGTGGCCTGGGTCACAGAAGCCTTCCATTCTCTGCGATAATGGGTATACGCTGCTTTCAGTTGTCTCCACCAAGCGCTTTGGCATCTGCTATGGTTTGTTCCTGGTCATCATTCCAGACTGAGTCAATATAGCCATCGTGTGAGGCTTTTTTCAAAGCTTGCTACAACGCATAGTAGAAACCAGGGACATATTAGCCCTAGGGTCCAGTCGGGCCCGGGCCCATAGCGGCAAATTTTGGGGGCTGTAAATTAAGAAGACAGAGATGAAAAGCACCAAAGTAATTGCTAATTTACATATAAAAATACCATTTTACATAGTTAACGCCAAACATTTTCAATATTTTTTTAACTCCTAGAAGATCTTTTGGTTTTTCTGATGGAAAAAGTTTTCGCACGGTCTGGGGCATAATCGACGCCTCTGTCATGTTAGACAGTAGTTTCTTTTAGCTCTCTAAAAGCCTTATACCATCTCAAGGGTCCAATAAGAAGTTTGTTAAACTATAGCGTTAATTGTGGAACCCAGTGGCAGAGACGTACGTCCGCCTGTTATTGTGCCTCATATTTCGAAAGGCCTTAAATTGCCAGGTAGACAGTCTGAAACTACATATCTGGAATTTTTAGGTCCCGAAGTAGTATAAGCGTTTTAGAAATCCACTCACTGGCATGCTTCCTTCATTCATTAATCATAAGGGTGAAATTAAGTCGTCAGAAAAATTGTTGGAAAATTATCGCAAAAAGTTTAAACTATGTCAATCGAAAAATAAAAAAACAAAACCAAAACGCGCCCCCCAGTGGACGTGGTCTTAGAATATCGAAGAATTAATCCATGGGTCCTCCTACAAAATTTTAGTCAAGTTTTTAGGTGTAGTTTTTGGTACATGTTCCCATGGGGCGGCAAAAATGTGGAGCCCAGGGTGGCACTTTACCTTAATTCGCCCCTGGTAGAAACGGTTTTCTTGAACAATTCCGTCGAATCTAAGGTAAGATTTTATTTGTGGAGTTGATGTTAACTTTGATTAAGCTGATCTCCTTTTTGTGGCTACCAGCAGTCACATTAGTGTGCTAAGCGCTGGACGAACGTCTCGTTTGATTGTTGATAACGGCGTGCTTCGACCAGTCGATAATTTTGATGTTGTCCGTGTACCCTATTATTTGCAGGGATCTATTAAGGAGGTAGGTAGGTCGTAGTGCTTCTATCAAAAAAGCAAAATCCAAGTGGCACTTCGGGCCGGTTTTTCGGTGCCGAGTTAAGCCCAGCTGAAACTAAGATCTATTAATCCCGTAACAAAATGATTCTGGCCCTTAAAGTGCCGTTTTGATACCACAAACTCACCTGACCTGGATGTTGATTTGGTTTAGTTCTAGATCAAACCTGTTGAATTAAGGAATGTTATTAGTTACTGATGGTCTAGCCTAAGACCTCGTCAAGTATGTTGAAGAAGGGTTCCCCTAATGTCCGTTGTCTGGCTCTGGCTAGTGCCGGACAGGCGCACATGAGATGCAACACAGTTTCTTTTTCAGTTGCGTCGTCGCAACTGCGACAATGTGTGTTGCCTAGTTTGGGGTATGGTCACCTCTTGGCCAGTGTCCCGCACAAATCGTGGTTAGTCTAGCCATGTCGGAACCCGTTTAGGGCCAGTTTTTCAGTACTGAGTTAAGCCCAGCTTAAACCAAGATTTGTTAATTCCGTAACAAAACGAATCTGGAGTTAACTCAGCGAGTTGTTTTTCAGTGCAGAGTTAACTCCGTCAACAAAGTTGTGAAAATCTTCTTTCTGACAATAAATCTGACTCTCCCAGCTCTCACTTCACATGGAAAAATACAGGAAAAAAAGTTCGAGCTATTCTCAAATGTCAATTTTCACAGCAACGCGCAAATCAACTGGCAATCCACGCAGAAAAAGCATTCAAAGAAGTCTATACTGTTCCCCAGAGATGATCGGAGATTAACTCACCAAATTTGATGAGTTAAGCAGAGATAAACCCCAGATCTTAGTTCACTGAAAAACTCATTTCTGGGGTTAATCTCAGTTTTAATCGGAAAGTCGGATGATCTCGCACTGAAAAACCGGCCCTAAGCAGATCATGTTTTTTTGCTCTATTGTATCTTGGCAACATCTTTCTGGATATGACGCAGTAAGATAGCCTTGAGTATCTAAAGGTTGGCTGTTACCAGGTAATTTTAATATATTTTAGCCTTTATTGCGCCAAGCGGAATATAAACTGACTCTGCGAGTGAGCAAGGGAGTAGTGAGCCTTGCCTCGCCAAAACGTCAGCCTGTTCGTGCCTGCAATGCCGCTGTGCCCTGGCACCCAGATCAGGGAGACCTTGAAGTGGACATCAGGTGAGGCCAGTGCATATTGGCATTCTTTAACAAGCTCAAAGGAATTGATTAATGACCACTGAGTCAACAGCTTCAATGGCTGATTTTGTGTTTTATTAGGGTGTATTTTTAACTGACGGTATACTTCGCAAACTGCCAGTAGGTACTTCCTGCTGGAATATACTGCCTGTATCTGGAAGTCTGTAGGATTTCCAGGATATTAAGAGATTCTGAGAAAACTCCTGCACCGACCCCGTAGACACCCGCCAGTTTGTCTTTCTTTACCCAGCGCTCTATGTTTACCTTCCACTTAATTTTAGGATCGAGGATGACTCCCAAGATACCCTGCACTGTTTGATAGTGCAAGTGCTTGGCCATTTAATCGAGGAAGTGTAAAGTTAGATATTTTAGATTTTGTGGTGAAAAGAATTAGGTCAGTTGCTTGCGTTTACGCCGAGGCCCCACTGCTTGACCCAGGCGCTTACCATACTCAAAGCATGTCTCATGTCTAATCACGGGAGGGAACTTTCCTGACACCAAGATCACCATGTCATCCGCATACCCTGCGACTTTAATTCTTTCTCTGTCTAGTCTTTTAAGGATTTTAACGCAAATCAAAAGTCATAAGAGAGGAGAAATGAAACCGCCCGGCGGTGTTCCTCTGTTAGCAAATTCGATTGTGTGGCTATTTCCTAGTGTTGCGTGAATAGTTCTAGAGCTCAACATCTGGAGGGAGACTATCCATTGAGCTAGATAGTTTTTCATGCCTAGTTCCTGTGCTGTGAGCGATTCTTGAATTGCATCGGTTATGTTCGCTATTGAAGGCCCCCTCAATATCTCTCTAAGGAGACATTGAGGGGGATTTTGATGAGTTTCCTCTACTTAATCTTGCAAATAGTTATCGAAAACACTTTCGAGAGTCTTAAGTAAAAAGGATATTAGGCTAATAGGCCTAAAATCCTTTGCATATTCGTGACCGCGGCTACTGGCCTTCGGAATGAAAACTACTCGAGCTCGTCGCCATGAGTGGGGCACGTTGTTGTTAAGGACACAACTCCCATTCCCCATCCGTCTTCCTTAGAAGATATGGACTTGAGTGTTCTTTAGACAGCACTTTGCTAAGCTTTCGAGCGTTCACGAGTGTTTCGATCGATTGGCAACAGTCTGTCCAGGACTGGTTCCTAGCTTCCCTGATAGATTTTTTTTGTATATTTTGATGCAGTCCTTGTATGGCTGCCAGTACTTGCATTCGTAGCAGATCTTGAAAGTTTCTCTAGTCAATTTTCTGAGATTTAAGGGATTTTCATTTCACCACGTAGTAAGGTTTTTCTTATACCATGTCTCCACCAAGCACTATAATCCTCAATTAATATCAATCTTAATTAAATCCTCTACAAATCACGCGATTTAACATACAAATTAAAATCCTCTCGGCAAGCGATTATAAATCCCATAAATCCCATTCACCCTATTCAAAAACCTATTTTCTGCACCTTTATAACAGTTTGAGAATCAAAAAAGGAAACTGAAACTGCCCCTGTGCGACAGATCTGTCACAAGCACGTTTTCTATTGTGACTTTTACTGAGGAAATCGTTTTTCGCTCCTGCGAAATGACATCGCCACTCTCTTTTGAGAGCCAAAATGACAGAAACAAAGTTTTCGTATCAAATTAATCCTATATTGGTCCGATGGAGCCACTTAAGGATTTATTTTTAATCGGCAGCCCACAGGCTAGTATTGTTGGTGGAGATGAATGAAAACAAGACATGGACCTCTTTCGGCGGTACTTGTTGGTCATGTGCCCTGTATAGCGAGGCGATGTAAAGGTTTTCCGAATCTGCTGTCTCTATTATACCAACTGTTAAAACATAAAGCTAAAATCAAAAGTGATTTTAGATGTGTGTTTTTTTGTTTTTGTCATTTATGCCTTTTATAAGTGCTCATTGACCAAGGGTGGGGTGCCGTGGCGTAGTGGTTAGTGTGTGTGCCTACTACGCCGGAGGTCTGGGTTCAAATCCTACCATCGTCACCTGAAAAAAAAAGATTCGTTTTTTTTTCATGGCCCCCATCTCTGCGAGGGTCTGACAAACCCTCCGAGAGTAACAATTGTCTTGAAAAACTTCTCAAAGTGCCGCTCGGATTCGGCAAAAAATTGTATAGGTCCCTTTGTATGTGAAGAAATTAACACACACAGCATACATTGTTGAGAAGTTGACCCTGGTTAACCTCGAGCTGTTGCGCCACTCTATCTATCATTGACCAAGGGTTCTTCAACAATGCTTTGTCAATGCATGCTCTTGGTCTCCTTGGAATGTCTCTATCGAGGATGAGCTTGAGTTTCAAGCATGTCCATGCGTCACGAATCTCGTTTACGCATTTGCCAAGAAATACTTTGGAGAACCGGTCCACGCATCTATTAAGGAGAGTGCCGTTAGTTTTGACAGGTGCTCTGTGCCTTTTCTTCTCCAGCACGTCCTTCTTTTCCTTTAGGTGGCGGTTTAGTCGTGGGTAGACCAGGGACTTAACGACAAGCTTCACCAGCCAGCTCTGTTTCTAGCTAGTCAGGCGAAGTTGACTGGAGCTCCTCTATTGTGCCCCTGCGGTGTGAGAATCGAAGATTGGGCCTTCAGCCCAATGAATCCTTTGCATCCGTTACGTCGAAGTACACAACTGACAACTCAGTGAAAAACACACGTTCTTATGGAATACGACGTACGTCACGAAGTTCTTCTATGGACCGCTTCCCATAAGAACGTGTATATTTAACTCAGTTGTCAGTTATGTACTTCAACTTGACGGATGCAACGGATTCATTGGGTTGAGGGCTTAAGTGTTCAGCCATCGCAGTCGTTGTATTCTGACTATTCCTCCTCCACGGGACTTAAGCACAAAGCAAGATCCATGCTTCTGTACCGTTAAGCAGGACTGGGATTATGACGGTCTTATAAAAGGGCACGTAAGTTGCTCGATAGAAAGAAAAAGCGATTGGCAAGATTCGTGAACCTCCGCTCGATCTCAGCGCTCTAGTCATTTGCTGAATTTATAGCGAAACCCAGATAGACAAAGTCCATGCTACCTCAAATTTAAGCTGCCCTTGGTAATAAGTTGTGAGCGAAACTTCGCTGTAGTTAGTTTCTTCTTGATAACAGCATATACTTGGTTTTGCACTCGTTAACTGCTAAGCCCCCTATTCGCTTCGCCACTTCCGTCCCAATACTTACGAAGGCTGCCCTCAATATCAGGCTGTGTTCTAGCGATCTTGTCAATGACTTGTGCGCATGCTAGTAATGGCCTTTTCGGTTGGCGATCCCGTATCAGGGTGTGTTCTTCTCCCGGATTGGAACTGCTCTCCGAACTGCCAAACACGTTTTTCTTGATTTTGAAGTTTGTCTAGCGTTGTATTTGTGATGCAAAAGCTCTTCTACAGGGGACAAATGACATTAATCCAACTTGACATTGACACATATATAATTGTGTGCGTGCTTCTGATTTTGATTCTGGGTTCAAAACCAGAAGCAAATTTCTCTTCTATCCAGAAGAGGAACTGTCGAACGAGTCCAAAAAAACAGTTTCAGGAGAGGCCAGAAGTCTCCCAGACGCTCCCGGACGACCAACCGAAAAGGCCATAATTGTACGGACTTTTGAAAGATTGTGCGCCTGATATTGGCACTGGAGTTCTGTACAATTATCTTAAGCATGATGTCAAAGAAGTCGTATGACAGCACGTCATCAGTTTTTGACATCAATAGGGGTTGGGGGGTTTTAACCGATCTTGACAGAATAACGTGATTTTTCCATTGTCATCCTGCACAAACTGACTTGTTTGTTAGTGGATGTATCACTCAAAATGTCGCCTCCAATATTTGGAACAGACCTGTTGAAAAACTGGATGATCAAGCTCAGGTCCCATTGTCAATTAATTCAAAATGTAAAAAGATCTCCAACTGCGTTGAAGCAGAAACCAGTCAATTTGACTTCATTTCCATGAGTATAGTAGTTTTAAATATTGCGTAAGAAATCAACATTTACACAATGCGAAGCGAATTTCGACTTTCGTTGGGATTTCGCTGTCCAAAAGCGACAGATCCCGGCTACATGACGTATCACAAAGTGCTTTATTGAAAATATTGTTTTCTTGCGGTTCCAAAAGACTAATCAGCTCTTAAATGTATATTGTTAGAGTCACATGAGTCAGGGTTAGCCAAAATCTTGATAAAACTTCTAATTTCATTCTTTAAAATTTTTAAAACATTTAACAGTAACTATTTTACGTCTTTATATAGCAACAAGATGAGGATTCTCTTCATATTACCTACAATTTTCGCAGTAGCAAATGCACAATTCGGATTCGGAGGATTCCCCAATGTGCGTGTGCCAAGCATTCCAAATGTGCAAATTCCAGGCCTAAGTCAACTACCCAGCATTCCCCTCCTAAATAATGTTCAGAATTTTGGTGATTTCCTTGTAAGTTTAAAGCTCGGCATACGTACTTAGTTTATAGAGCTCAACGTTAACTGTCACTATTTAAATCTAGGCAAAGACCGGCAAGACATACGCCACTGCCGCTGAAACAGCATTGCGTGAAGGAATTTTCAAAGCTAAGCAAGCCGTCGTTGAAAGCAACAATCAGGCGTTCAATTTAGGACAGACATCATTCAAAGCTGGTCTTAACGCTTTCTCCGATCTGTCCAAGTCTGAGTTCCTGTCGAAACTTACTGGTTATAAAAGAAGTAGCGTCGGAGAGTAAGTTAAAATCAAAAGATTTTAAATTACAAATTTCTTAATTTCAATTCCAATTACATAGTGCTAAGGCTCAAGCTAACAGGAAGGCAGCATCGGTTCCTCCAAACAAAAACATTCCCGATAGCTTTGATTGGCGCCAAAAGGGAGGCGTCACCCCAGTCAAATTTCAAGGTAAAATCATCGCACTCAAACGGTCAATCTATAAAACAAAAACTAATTTCGGCTTTTCAGGTCTTGAGTGCAATGCTTGTTGGTCATTTGCTGTCACTGGAGCTGTCGAGGGTCACAACTTCCGTAAGACAAACGCGCTGGTTCCCCTGTCGGAGCAACATTTAATCGATTGCAGTGCCAACAACGGAAACAGCGGCTGCGGTGGTGGCTACCAAGAATATGGTTTCGAGTACATTATTGAGAACAAGGGTCTTGCTAAAGGCGAAAAGTATCCTTATGCAATGAAGGATGGTAAATGCCAGTACAAGCCTGACATTAAGGGCGCAGAGCTGAAGGCCTTTGCTGTCATCGAACCGGGTAATGAGCAGCAAATGAAGGAGGTTATCGCCACGCTCGGACCTTTGGCTTGCTCCATAAATGCTGGTGCCGATTCTTTCCAATTGTACAAAGAGGGCATTTACGACGATGAGGAATGTAATAAGGAAGAAGTGAATCACTCGATCTTGGTGGTTGGATATGGAAGCGAAAACGGAAAGGATTACTGGATTGTTAAGAACTCTTGGACTGATAAGTGGGGTGAGGGTGGCTATGTTCGAATTCCCAGAAACAAGAAGAGTTTCTGTGGCATTGCCTCAGAGTGCAGCTATCCACTGCTGTAATAATAATATGATGATTGGGTGGCCTTACAAGTTTGACAAATAAAGTTTATTTTGTACATTAGTACTTTGAGATTCTGGTAGTTTGTTACATTTTCTTATTTATTCTCTTATTGAAAATAATCGTATTGCAGACGAAATTTCTTGAATGCATAACGGTGCACAAACTTCAGATTTCACAACAACCCAACTGCATCTCTAGAGGCCGTATTTGTGGAAGGGGACCTCAGCCAACTTCGCGTGCGAAATTGGAGACGGCTAACTAGAGACATAGCTGGCTGGCGAAGCTTGTTGGCTAAGGCCCAGGTCCACCCCGGACTGTAGCGCCACCTTAAGTAAGTAAGTATTTGTTAAACTCAGGATACTTACTTAAACCAAGATCTGTTGATCGCAGAACAAAACGAATCTGGAGTTAACCCCAGCAAGCAATTTTTAGTGCAGAGGTAACTTCGTCACTAAAGTTATCGAAATCTTCGACGCTCCAAATTATTGACTCGATCAAATGTCACTTCAGAAAGAAAATAAACATGCGAAGCAGATCGAGATCAATTTTCACAAAAACAAAAAACAAGCGTAAACAATTGTCATTTATGCTGTGCTGGGGTTAATACTATGTCTCCACCGGGAATAGGTACTAGGTTAGAGAGAGACAATTAAAAAATAAATCCCCAAAAGAGCTCCACGGGTCAAATATAAGATTAATTCGAACACTCCTTTTATGCCATTTTAGCTCTGAAAAGAGAGTGGAAATGTCATTTCCCAGGAGCAAAAAAAGATTTCCGTTGTGAAAATTCCAATAGAAAACGTATTTGTGACAGTTGCAGTACAGGGACAGTTTTAGTTTCCATTTTTGACTCTTACCCATAAATTACTGAATAACTAGATATTCAACTTCGGACAATTAAAAGCTTTGCCCACAAGATGAAGTTTATGAATTTACCCATTCTCTGACATTTGTTTACAAATGTGAGTAAATTCATGAATTTGTCATTTCCAATGTTGGCCAACTCTTACTGCCGCTGCCGCCACACATTGTGTGCGCAGTGCACTGAATACACGTGTTTTTTAACTTTTGACAGCTCTTTTTTCCGCTGCTACTGCCGCTGCAGCTACATCACTGTGTTCCTAAGCTAATTATTTGTAATGAATACCAAAAACTGGAGCTGTGCTGTGCTGTCAATTTCCCATTGACCGTGTTTTAAAATTTTGCCACGGGTACTAAACAGTTTCTACGTGCTTGAATGGGAACATTATGGGATTATAATGAAGTTGGGTACTAACAGTTAATTATATCTATTATGTCAAAGCTTATAAGTTTCGTTTCGACTGAAACCACGTTTTCAAGAATTTGGAGCCCAGAGACAATGCTTATCACCGCACGCATAAATGAAAGAATATAAAGATCGCGACCAGAGATGGCATAAATGTGTCTTTTTTTGATTTCCTACGTTTTTTTACGTCTGCTACATAAATGAAGTAGTTAATGTAATTAAAATTAGTTATAGTAGTTAAAGGTAGCAGACGTAGCAATTAGACGTCAAAATGACGTTTGAAATGTCAATGCAACCGCCGAATCGTCAATTCAAATTGCTTTTTCAAATTTCGAGGCAAATTTGGCTTTTATTTAATTTCGAACTGATTGATTTTGATCATACGCTACACATTCGGCTCTTTTCACGACCTTCAGTGCTTTCAACCGGTTATTGTTCTTTGATTCTTTTTGAAATTTAACATTTTGACGTGTAACAAGTGTTAATGAAACAAATCAGAGGCGTAGTTTGCCTAACTAACTACGCGTAGTTAATCGAGTAGATTACCTGGCGTATTCTACTATGCCATCTCTGATCGCGACACTCGGTTGTTATGACATTTGTTTGACAGACCTTACTGTAAATCTGAAGTCATGCGATGGAACTGTCATTTTGTATGTGTGGAAAAAAGCCCGTAAGATTACACAACATTCTGTGCTGCCCAGAGGCAGAAATGCATTTTTTTTTATTTCCTACGTATTCTACATATTCTTCATAAATAAAGTAGTTAATGTAGTTAAACGTAGCAGGCGTAGCAATAGAGGTCAAAATTTAGTTAGAAATGTCAATTCAACCACAAAATTGTCAAATTAAATTGCTTTAAGACGTGCCATCGCAATTTCTTATCTTATATGAAATTTCGAACTGATTGTTCGTTAATTCGATCATTAACGCCACACATTCGGTTCTTTCTCATTGTTTTCACCCGGTTATTATTCTTAATTACTCTTTGAAATTCAAAATTGTGGCGTGTAACATATTTAGGTAGCAAATGGAACAAATCAGACGCGTAGTTTACCCAATTAACTACGTGAAGTGAATCGAGTAGATTACCTGACGTATTTTACTCTTCCCTTTCTGGTTCTGGCCAATCAGAGATCAGTAATCTATTTTGCTTCGAATCCAATGAAGAGCCTAATATGCGAGTGAGCCGTATTTTGTCCGAAGTGTTGTAATCTTATACCGTTTTCACATCGAAGCCTGAATCTAGATTCTGAGCAATTCGATTTCAAAATCGAATTGACCCTTTCACACTGCGAAAATAATCTAGATTTTGTTGACTTTTCGATCAGTTGAACATGAACTATCCAATTTCTCACTGTTGTCACAAGTTAAACAGCTTCAAATAAGTAAATAGCAATTGTGGATAACTTAAGAAGCACTTGAGAGTACATGAAAATCACCGCACAATTAAATAGTATGAAAAATAACGAAAATATTTCTTTTTTATTTTATAAACAAACTTCATCGGCTGTCATGCCTTCTTTTGATTGAATTAAAAAAGTGTGTTTGCTTTTATTTTCCCATGATTCCCACAAAATCGAATAAAATCTATTACACTTGTATTCGATTTTTCTGAATTCTACAAATGTATGGGAAATCTAATAGATTTTAATTAGATTTGGGACTTTTGTACTCTGAATCCAGATTCTGGCTCGGTGTGAAAACCGTATTATGTTCTGTGATTTGTGAGCTCACGTGTGTGGTATGCCTTAGGATCCAATCATAGCTATCACCGGATTGTATCATTGAAAAATTTGTTTTCATGTTTTTAGACGTTTGAGCAAACAATGCTGGCTGTTATTGGTATCAAAATTAAGCTTACGAGTTGCAGACTTTTTTCCGTAACAAAAATACATAAATTGCGTTAAAACTTTTATGTAAGCTCGCTTTTACTATTTCACTGACAGAAATCGATTTCAAGGAACACCTGATTTTGACTTGTGTTTTTGCGACAAAATCGTTCCACTGAAAAGCTTTCCATTCTCTTTCTATTCTCATCTGTCAGTTTTCCTTTCACTGATCAACTCCAACCTCAAACGCCTGTAGTTGTTTGTTGGCACTGACAGAAATTTTCAACGATTGCTATGAATGACTTGTCAGAAAACCGAAGACATTGTTCCACTGATTTGTTCCAATGATGCTATCCGATGATAGCTATGATTAGACCCTTATGCTAGGAGCGCTTACAGCCAGGAACGCGATGGGTCGATTCACTCTGAACGTACCCCAGTTGCAAATTTGTTTTTGTTTGTATGCGTGTCGCTGTTAAAATTTATAAGCTGTACATTGAGAGAAAAGGGAGCGGACTTTCGACAGGAATTCCTCAAATTTATTTTATTAAGTAAAAAATAAGGTGCGGACCGTTTAAAGCATTTTGTTTTGTAATTTAACGCGTTATTAAAATCCATAATTGTGTAGGGCTACAAATTTTCTCGTATTAAATCAAAAGAAAGCGAAAAAATCGATTGAAGCGATTGGGGGGGGTACGTGTTCATGAACCTGAAAATTCCACTTTCTTTCGCTTCATTCGATATATTTACGAAACAGATGTTTATTTCAATAGAATTTTGCTTTTGTGCGTTTTATTTGCATACAGATTAAAGTTTTTGTAAAATATTTAACGTAAAGTGTTTCTCACGGGGGGCTAATTTTCACTTGCATTCCAAATTGAGGTTATGTTTCGTGTCCACTTATAAAACTACCGAATCTGCAATCCATAGGAAATGGCGGAATCGGATGATGAGTACGATCGCAAGCGGCGCGACAAGTTCCGAGGAGAACGAAGTTCTGGCGGAGATAGCTACCGCTCGGATCGCAGAGACGACCGTCGCCGCGAGGAATGGTCTGACAGGTAATGCGAGTCGGATTGAGTTTTTGTCGGCTTTGTGAAGAAAGAAAGTTTATTTTTCTTTCAGAAATCCCTTCCGAAGTGGTAGAGCCCGCCCCGACTATCGAGATTATAGAGGCCCACGCGATAAATACTCACCCGGCAGGGAACTTCCACCCGCGAAGAGAATGAGACCCGATTGGGGCGAGGACATACGCCCGAATCCGAGATATGGAGGTAAGCGCTAACGGACAGTTGTACTTGTACACGAATATATACTTTGACCAAGTCAATCCAACAACGAGTTCCATAAGATCAGTTTAGCGTCCTTGTTCGGAAAATAGTTTCAAACTTGCTTATGCGGCCCTTGAAGAATCAGCCCAAAACTAAAGGCTTTGTTGGAAGTGGAGTGTAGCTTTGATAGGGCGAGAGCCTTAAACAGTTCCACGTCAATCTGTCCGACAGTCGTATTCGAGTTTGTGTTGGCCAAAAAACACTGGTTACCTTACATGTTCTTATGGTTGGAGTAACAAACCCCTGAGTCTAAAAGGAGTCATTGTATTGAACATTAGACTTATCTTAAGATTAAGCATAGATAGTCTCAAGGTTTTTTTCTTTCTGTCGCAACTGGACCAATAGGCTGTGAAAAGTAGTTTGTAAATAAACGCTTCGTATAGGAGAGATATAATACTAACCCTATACACAAACGCCTATCGAGATGTTTAGTTTCATTGCCGTGTAATAACCCACATAAAAGATTGATTTAAACTTCCCCAGAAAGAAGTTGCCAGTCTCCTTAGCCTTAGGTGTAAGGTGTTTTCTGCTCATTCGTCAACAGTCACAAAAAGAATCTTTTTTTCTATTTTCTGAGCTCTCTAAGTATGGAGGTAAAAGAATGGTTTTACCTTTACAATTTACCCCTTTAAACAGTTGATCTTCGAAGAAAACAACATCCCTACTGATCACCAGTTTTTTCTTGGATAAATCATAAATCCTGTATGCCTTGGAATTCTCACAATAACCAACCAGCATTCCTTTCATAGATTTCGGATCCAGCTTCTTTCTCTTCTGATTTGGTATATGAACCATTGCAGTTGATCCAAAGACCCTCAAATGACTTACATTCGGCTTTTTGTTGGACCACATTTCTTCACGTGTTTTGTAATGCAATGTTCTTTTTCGCGTTCGATTACAAACATATACAGCACATAAAACAGCTTCTGCCCAAAAAACTTTCTCAACCCCTGCCTCAATCAACATACATCTGGTTTTTTCAATTATAGTTCTATTCATTCGCTCAGCTTTTCCGTTCTGCTGAGGCGTGTACGGAACTGTTGTTTGATGTTTTATGCCGCAACTAGTCAAATAACTTGCTAATCCTTGATTACAGTATTGACTCCCATTATCTGTTCGTAGTGTCTTTATTCGCTTCCCAGTCTCGTTTTCAACAAGACATTTGAACTCAATAAATTTTTCGCGAACTTCTGATTTTTCCTTCAAAATTTTAACAAAGACCTTTCTTGAGTAGTCGTCTACTAACAAAAATACATATCGCGCCCCACCTAGTGATTTAACTTCTAACGGCCCACATAAATCAGAATGTAGAAGCTGCCGAACTTCGTTTGATCTTGATTCAGAGGGTTTGAATGGCATCCGAGAATGCTTTCCTTTCAAACAATTGATGCACTCTTCATTTGGTATGTCAGCAAAATCCACCCCGATAACAGCCCCTTTCTTCATTTTTGTTATCACCTCATGACTTGCATGACCCAATCTCCGATGCCATAACTCGTAAGACAGCCATCGTCCAACCACGTTAACTAGTCTTGACTATTGGCAGAGCATCCAACTTGTACAATCGTTCTTGTACTAAACTTGCAGAAGCAATAAGTCGTAGGTGTAACGTTTGTCAGCTTCAAAATGCACTTTATTACCAGATCTTGTCATTTGACTAACCGACAAAAGATTTGCACATATTTTCGGTATATATAGCACATCTGTGATCCTTACATGCACTTTCGTTTTTCCTACAGGTAATTCCACCAAAACATCTCCCATTGCCTCAACAGCCAAATTATTATTATCAGCGGCTGTTACTTCCTCATTCTTCAAAATAGAAATGTTCTGCAACCAATCTTTGCGCATAGTCATATGCGATGATGCACCGGAATCAACAAACCACCCCGCAGAATCTCCTTCCTTTGGCTTAACAGCAAACGTTGTATAAAGTAACTTTTCGCCCGGATTCTTGGAACTAAACTTCTGTTTACAATTCCTGGCGAAATGTCCGGGCTTATTACAATCAAAGCACTTTGGACCCGCTGAATTCTTCTTCTTTCTCATTGCACCAGTCTTGGCTCCACAATAAAACGCAACAGTTTGAGATTCCTCACCAAGTCCACAGTCCCCGTCCTTGACATCTTGTAGCAGTTTTGTTTTAATTGCATCAGCAGAAATCCTTAGGCCAGAACTCTCCAAACCCATTATCATTGGTTTATAATGATCTCCTAAGCCTGCCAGCAACAAGGTTCCAACCCACTCGTCCGTAACTGCCATCCCAATGGCATTGAGTTATGTGCTGTTAAAATTATCTTGTTAACATAACATTCAATGGATCCACTTTCCTTCAAATTGGTCGTGATGAGTGTCCTCAACAACCCGACACGCCTTGTGAGTCCATTATCCAGCCAACTTATTCCACACTTCCTTTGCTGTTTTCGCTTCTCGGACATGTGTAAAATTCTTCGGCTCAATAAGCAAGATAATTTTTGATTTGGCCTTAGAAATCTTCTTGGCATCCGTTACCTCTTCAGTAATGCATCCCCAAAGCTCCTCATGCTGCAGATAGTTTTCGACTGCAAACTTCCATTCGTCGTAGTTTTTTCTTCCTCGAAGTTTCTCGATCGGTGGAATCGACGCCATTTTTCTTTACGGCTCTGATGAAATAATTTTTAAATCCTTCTATAGTTATTTCTTCTTTAATATACTTCCTATTAATCGTATGGTCCTGGGCCCATAACCTGTTGAGAATTGTGGAGAAATAATAGGAATTGTATGGAACTTAGGAAATAAAAAAAACCACGACTTTATTGTAAGAAGTGAATTTATTTTCAGAGAAATTTTAAAATTAAAAATAAACAAACATCTACGCCTTCTTGATTAGAAAAATATTGTTCACATTTCAACATTTTCAAGAAAGTGCTTCTAGACTGGAATGCCAAATCGACACAAATCATTTTTTTTTTGTCAATTTTAACTGGCTACAACTACGAGAAATTTGAAGGCAACATCTCATGGCTGGATACCATTTGCATAGGATAAGGCGCATTTCACACATACCTGGCAGTCGGCTAACAAGTACCGACTACCCGGGCTTTAGGAACAAATTCTTATGGGCGCGTTCACACCAGAATTCAAAAACCGTCCCCGGTTGCCACGACCGGCAACCGGGTATATGTGAAATGGGCCTAACGATTCAAATATGAAGTAACACAAGTTTGGGTTAATATTAGCTTTCAATAAATAAAATTATGCTGCAAAGTTAAAACTTTTTTAAACCTAGGCTTTGTGTATAAAAGTTAAGGGAAAGTTCATAAAGTCTTGAAATAAGATCTCTTAAAAAGATAAAATCGAGAGCGACAGGACAACTGATTAAGTTGTGCCCGTCCTTCATTCATTCTGCACGTATCAAGACAGTTTTTAAACCTTAAATCTTAAGCTAGAGAGATGAAATTTACTAGTTGAAGTAGAAATATGTAAAAGAAGGTGTTCTCAGAGGCTTGAGATATATGATCACTACTGACAGAAGAATCGTATGAGCTCTGTCCGTCCGCCAGTTGGTCTGTCCGTTAGTGTAGACAAGTTTTCGTCCTGTAGTTCAATCAAATAAAACAAATTGGAGACTGAACCTTTATAGAAGGCTCGTGTAGCTGAATTTAGGCACAAAGCTTGATGCTGTCGTTGCTCCATATTGGAGTCCTAAGGGAAAGCACTGAAAGTTGAGAAATATGCTTTTCCTATTGCGATAGCTGCAAAAAATTCGGCAAAAAAAGTCATCCTCTTCTTTTTCTTCTTCTTCTTTTTCTTTTAGGCGCGAGGTTATAATCTGTAATAATGGAAGATTATAACCCTCCCACTCTATTTTTTTTATTTATTTATTTATTTATTTATATGCCATCTTTTACAATAAGCTTTAAGCCGATAAGAGTAAAAGTTATTTAATTTACAAAATTCATTTTATAAGCAAATTCAAAACTATGAACTATGGACCATATACCTAAAAGTAACCCTATCAAATTGGTTTGTGCCTCGCAGTCTTCGAATGTTAATGGGAAGTGAGTTACACTGCTTGATGGCATAAACAAGACACTGACTTTCAGTATTACGACATGTACACCTCGGTAAAATAAGAACATGTGAGCGAGATGAAGCAGAAAATCTGAGTTTTTCATAGAGGTATGATGGATTTTTATTCATTATTATTTTATTTAACATTTTAAGGGAACAAAACTTTAAATAGGACATCAGGCTACATCCTAGTATAATTTTATTGTGACCCGAAACATGGTCGAAGCGTTTTAGGTTATACACATATCTCACGACATTATTGAAAGCTACATTTAGTCTTCGTTTTGTGTCTGCACTGATAGCACAACTTATTTCGCAACCGTATGATATAATCGGCATTATTAAGGCTTTGGTCAACTGCAATTTTATAGGTTTAGGTGTATATTTTTTTGACAACGACAAACTGCGCAGGGAAGCATACATCTTGGCAATGACAGTTTGAACATGGTAGTCCCAACTAAGCGTGGAATTAAACCAAATTCCTAGGTTCTTAGCGGTTTCAACATATTCGACAATGTCGTCACCTAAGTATAAACTTGGGAAATAGCTTTTGTCTAAGTGCCTCCTGTAAATAACAATGCATTTGGTTTTTTTTTTTGTTTATAAAAAGGTTATTGCTTTTTGACCATATTCTTATATTTGCAAGATCCCTATTTAACCTCCAAGCCCCATCCTCGATCATCCCAAGCTTGCAGCTTGGTAAATTTGAAAATCATCAGCATAAAGATGTTTTGATGAGTTTTGTACAACATTTGGCAGATCGTTTAAAAACATAATAAACAGAAGAGGGCCTAGTATGGATCCTTGCGGTACACCCGATTTAAGATCAAGGAAGCGCGACACAACTTTTCCTGCAACAACTGCCTGGGTCCTACCGGTGAGGTAGGCAAATATTAATTTGGCAGCAGCGTCAGAAAAATGAAAATATGTTTTTAATTTATGGATAAGAATTGCGTGATCGACTGTATCAAAGGCTTTTGAAAAGTCTAGGAGACAGAGGAATGATACTAAGTCTTCAACCATAGAGTTTCGAAGGTCTTCCGAAACTTTCAAAAGAGCTGAGATACAGCCGTGCTTTGCTCTGAATCCTGACTGATGGTGACACAAAAGTTTCTTCCTATTCAAAAAATGCAGTACTTGTCTGTGCATAAGCTTTTCCAGCACCTTGGACAAAAACGGCGGAATAGAAATGGGTCTATACTCTGCTTGCGAGTGACGGGTGGCAGGCTTTTTGAGAATAGTCATCACTTTTGCGGTTTTCCATACCAAGGGTAAAGAGTTTGTCAAGATTATCGTATTAAAAAGATGAGTAATAACTGGTAGTATATGCGGCAAAATCATTTTCACGAATTTTGGCTGCACCTCATCAAATCCCATTGCATTCGAACGAATATCAAGAACAGCTTTTACAACATCCAGTTTGTCAACTCTTTGAAAATTGAACTTTTCAGTTTCATTTACCTGAGATGAGGAAGTTGACCATAAGTCCTGGGCCGGAGGTTGGCTTTGGGTGCGAGCGAAGTCCGCATTAAGTGCATTTAGATCTACATCCGCAACGCATTCAATTCTTTGCCTTCCAACACCAAGCTCGCGAATATTGTTCCAGAGTTTTTTACCAGGCAAATTAGGATCAAGTCGGTGACAATAAACTTGGCTTTTAGCTTTGCGAATCATCACACGAACTTTAGTCCTAAGTGCACGAAAAATATTGTAGAAAGCCTCAAGCCTCAAGAATCTCCTCCACCGCTTATAGGCCTTATCTCGCTCGCTTATAGCTTCACAGATCTCGCGCGTGAACCATGAATCTCTTTGACAGCGAGTGACTTTTGACTTAAGGGGAACATGGGTGTTCATCAGGTTAGACACAGCATCCTGGAAGAATTTCACCTGCTCATCCACAGAAGCCATAAAATACACCTCTTGCCAGTTGACACGATAAATATCTTCTTCCAAACAACCCACATTAATAGATTTGAAATCCCTGTACTCATAAGAGTATAGAGTGCTGCTTACTTTGATATCAAACGTTGCAAATATTTAGTCATGTTTAGAAAAAGCGTGGGCCGATAGTTGGGAATAGAGAAGAGTATTTTTAGGATTGTTAACTAAAAAAAGATCAAGCAAGGTAGCAGAAAACTCAGTAAAAAATGCGTTGGATCCTTATTATTAACGGATACTAAGCCAATTGTTTTTGTTTTATCGACAAACATTTGTGTTTGGCGATCATTGCACAGAAGATCACTATTAAAATCGCCACACAGAATGATCTCCGAGTAAAATGGTGAATATGTCTCAAGGGCTTCATAAAATTCTGTGAAGTCAATATCGCGATTCACTTTATAGACTAGACCAAACAAACATTTACTTGGAGTGTCTAGAATTTCAATGAACCGGTATTCAAATTTAGAGAAACTATCTGACTCAGCCACATACTTAAAGCGTAAAGGTTTCCGAATGTAAATTGCAACCCCACCACCAATACGATCATATCTATCGGACCGAATTAACTTGTAACCTTTCAATTTATAGAGCACATCATTTACATCAGGCAAAAACCATGTTCCTGATGCATTCTCTACTGCATTCCTAATGGTCCGCTTGTAGGGTACGCCGATTTAACCTCAGAATGTACCGGCAGGCCACCCGGTTTTGGTTCTCTTAGTCACTGGGGCCAAATAAATGCTGTTGTCGTTGCATTTGTGTGATCCATGAATGTTTAGGCCGTCCTCTCCTTCGCGATTGCGCTGGAATGTTGATTGACATTGCCTTTTTGACGGAGTTGGTAGGATCACCCCTTTGAACGTCCATTTTTCTCCAAACCAAAGAACCTATCTCCATTTTTCTGGAGATAGGTTCTTTTACATGGAGGCTTCCTCGGATCTTCGTACTTCTTATTCTATCTCGCGCTTTGTTACTTTTGCTGTCATGCGAAGCATCTTCATCTCAGCTGCCGTTAACTTGCTCTCATATTCTTATACGCTGTCCAACATTGTGAACCATATGTAAGCACCGGACGCACAACTGCGGTGTAGAGCTTTCCTTTCAGCTTAGGGGGCATTTTTCGATCACAGAAGATGGCGGAGTTTTCTCGCCACTTCATCCACTCCACGCTTACGCGATGATTGATGTCGTCATCACTTTTTGCTTTGCTATTGATCATAGATCCCAGGTACTTGAACTTTTAACACTTGGGAAGCACCTTTCCATTCAATTTAATATCTGGAATTGGCTCAGGTGGGTCAGAGAATGGGCAGCACAGGTACTCTGTCTTCTTTTGGCTAATACGATACCCATTCCCCTCTAAATCATCCACCCATATATCAAGTGCTCGCTGCAGGGATATATGATCTTCACTTATGATGGGCCCCATCGTCAGCGAAGAATAGTTTATGTACTTTCGGGGCCGTCAGTTTTCCTTCAAGCATATAATCAAGGACTACAATAAAAAGCAAAGGACTTAGGACGCTTCCTGGTGTACCCCGCTTTTAATTGAGAACTCATCAGTCACTCCGGAAGGACAACTTATTGTTGCTCCATCATACATGTCCATTATCATCCGCACGTAGGCTTCTGGAACTCCTCGTTTTTTTTTAGCGCCACCCATATCAGATCTCATGTTAGTCTATCGAAAGCTTTTTCAAAATCAACCAGCACCATATGCAGATCTTTAAGGGCTTCCCGGATGTTTTTCCATTATGATCCTTATGCTTTGGATTGTATCAGAGGTTGATTTGCCCGTGTAAAACCCACACTGGTCCTCAGGTAGCCTTATTATCTTTCGTAGTCGACTATCTAGTACCCGCTCGCCGATCTTCATTGTGTGAGACATCAGCTTGATAGAATGGTAATTGTCACAGCTTCGTGTGTCACCTTTTCCTTTAAACAAAGGAAGGAGATAGCTTTCCCTCCACTGATTAGGCATTGTATCCCCTCTTATTAGTTTGTATCAAAAAAAAAATCATCCTCACTCTTCATTAACGCTCCGCAACATAAAAAAAAAACTTCAAGAATGAAGTCATACGCGAAGCGGTCCGTCGGCTTTTGTTGTAGGTTAAGCTTGCCTTTATTGCGTAGTTTGTGTATAACTCTATTTGTTTATTAAAATTATTTTTGGATATATTTTTCATTCTGTTGTATACTTTTTTCGTAGTGCAGAATGAACAGTAGATTTTCTTATATTGGGGGAATTTTTAGTTTCATTACTCCAAAAAGAGAGTGGCAAAAAATTAACCTTTAATTTTTTTATATATTTTTTTTTCTTAAAAAATCTTCTTTTCGTTAAAGTAAAATAAGTGGCATAAAAGTTCCGATATATGTACGTATTTGATAGCATCATCATTTTATTCAGTCAAGTAAAGTGTTTACAAGCACATCCAGGAAACCGTTTACTGTTTTAAAACTGCTTTAGTTTTTTTTTTTGAATTTTAAGAAATTTTTTTAAAATTTCAAAAGATGGACTACGTCTGTTATTTAGTTTAAATTTTTGCCTGATCGTATTTTCTTAAGCTTTTTGCCATTTTTTTAAATTGAAAATCCATAAAACAGCAATTTAGTTTTTAGTTTTTTAGTATAGTGTTTTTAATTACCTTTAGGCTTTAATTTAATTTGACAACCAGCTGCGTTCCATCCACTTTTTTCAATGCGGCGGACATGTAATTCTGAGTTAACGGTAAAACATGTTGTTTTCTTTATTGTTTATTTTAATGGGCTTAAAATCTTGACTTGAAATTATGTTGAAATTATTAAAAATGTTATCAAACAACCGCGAAAGCCTAAAAAATTACATTTTTCTAAAATGTTTTTTGGTCAAATCTTCGAAGTTTCTGAATATTCTAAGTTTGATATAGTTTTTCGAATAATTTTTAGAAATCTCAGGAATTTCAAAAAATTCAAAGTAATACTTTATACCGTTTAGGAGATAAAGGGGGAGACAAACCTTCTTTTGACCTTTTTTATAATTTTTTAAATTTCAATTCCATAAAACAGCTACTTTGAATTACACGTTTTTTCATGAACTTTTGCGATTTTTTTTTGAAAATGCGTCAAAACGGCAGTACTAAAACTTTTTCTGAAAAATATGACTTAAGCACTTGGTTTACTTGTCGATGCTTTATATGTGTACAATATTGGTTTTGTGCACTAAGCGGTTCAAAAAGTATGGCCTTGAACACTTTGAAAAACGTCACCCATCTTCAACTGTTAATTTCTCAAAAAACTTTTCAAAAAATTAAAAAACTTTTAAAATTATTGTTAGAGGAGGTCGACACGTATTGTAATTTGTTTATTATAAAAAAGAATAAGGAACAATGTGTTCGTTCAATCCAAGGCTGAGACTCAGTCTTTTAAATCTGGATGCACCTAGACTCTTGGTACATATATCTGCCAACTGCTCAGCGGTTCCTATAGCCTCAATTTTTACGATACCACTTGCAACATTGTCTCTTACAAAGTGATATTTTACGTCTATGTGTTTTGCTCTTTTACTCTCTAAGTTGCTTGCCATTCCGATACACCCGCGGTTGTCTTCATAAATTGTTGTGGATCCATTGGTTAGATCATTTAGATCTTGTAGTATGCCTCTTAGCCACAATGCTTCCGCAACGGCTGCGCTTAATGCAACATACTCGGCCTCACTGGAAGAAGTGGCAACAGAAGTTTGCTTTTTGCTAGACCAGGAAATGGTACATCCATAAACTTTAAAGATGTACCCGGTTACAGATTTTCTATCTACTGAGTCGGAGGCCCAGTCAGAATCTGCATAACCAACTAATAGCTCGTCTTCACTTGCTTTAAATTCCAGTCTCGTATTCTTAGTGTGTCTAAGGTATCGAACTATCCTCTTCAGGTGCTGCCAATGTCAAATGTATGTTGTGTTCTAGACCTGATTTGTGTTCTAGACAAATCAGGTCTAGAACACAACATAATATACATCAGGCTTACAAGCAGCTCACGGTAAGGTTTCTCTGTTGTTATTCCACTGTCGTTAAGTTGAAGTTGCAGTTCCTTCCCTTTTCCATTGGACTTTTTACTGTGTTACATTCCGACATACCAAATTTTTGAAGCAGCTTCTCAATACTTGCTATCTGCGACAATTCGAGACATCCATCACTGCTAGACACGTTAATGCCAAGAAAGTAATTTAGTTTGCCACAATCGTACATTTCAAATTTTTTAGACAAGTCTTACTTCAATTTCTCGATTGTATCTAACTTGTTGCCCACAATCAGCAGGTCATCTACATAAAGAATTATGATTAAGCCATCATTTTGTTGTTTGCTTAATTTTGTATATAAGCAGTAGTCGTGTTTCGAACGCTCAAATCCAATATATAAAAGGTATTCGTTAAGTTTTTCATTCCAGCAACGCGGAGACTGCTTAAGACCGTAAATTGACTTCACAAGCTTATATGCCAACCCATTTTTGCTTTTCATTCCTTCAGGGGTATCTATATATATCGCCTCCTTAAGATAGGCAACGTATTGTGGTAAGCTTTGCCACTGGTGCGTATGTCTCATGGTAATCAACTCCATACTTTTGAAGATAGAGCGCTAGTGCAGGAACGCTAGTGGAAATACAGAACGCGGCAGAGTTTGCTTTTGAATAAATCAAATAGTCATGAAACTTACTTGGCATTCGGCGCTCCCTTTCGCTTCGCCTTACAGTAACCTCTCTAAGGTCACTGCTATTATCTTGCGAAGGAAGCGCTAGTTCATTGATACTTCTGTCACCAGACTCTGCATCTTCGAATCCACAAGATCCATCATCTTCCTCGTTGACACATCTTAATCCATCACATTCTGCTTCCACGTTTATTAAAAAATCCACGGTTTTATCTTCGTCCACAGCAAACTCCATCGTGCTCGTTTTATCTTCATCGCTCTCCCCCTCTTGCTCGTGGATCGTATCAATCATTATTTGAGCCGCGATTTCTTTTTGCATATTTTCGTTTTTGGAGGGGAAATACAATTCATCGAACTTGACATCCCTTGAAGTAAATATCTTTTGCTTTTCCATATCCCACAAGCGGTAACCATTTGGCGCATAACCAACCATCACTGCTTTCTTACTTTTCGAGTCCAATTTTCGTCTGCACTGTTTTGGAATCCAGGCGTAAGATTTACAACCAAATACTTTAAGTTTTTCCAATTGGGGTCTTTTCTTATAACAATATTCCACCGGGGTCGCGAAATTCTTTAGGGCTTGTCGGACTGCGGTTCAAAATATAGACACCACATAAGGCTGCCTCAACCCACAACTTCTTCGGTACGCTTGACTCTATCAACATGGTTCTTATCTTTTCAACTAGAGTTCTATTATACCTTTCTGAAACTCCATTCTGTGGAGGTGAGTAAGTTATAGTTGGTTCTACTTGAATGCCCTTACATTTGTACCAATTTTCTTGCTCTCTGGAAAAATATTCTCCGCCTTGGTCAATGGTTAGTTTTGAAATGGATAATTGAAACATTGCAGAAACCATCGCTTCATATTCCTTGAAACAATCAAAAACTTGGGACTTCCTTTTGAGGGGATATATCATTGCGAAATGACTGTAGTCATCAATGAAGGAAACGAAATATTTTGAGTCATCCCAGGCAGTGGGATCAATCGGTCCACATATATCTGAGTGAATTCGCTCGAGAGGTCTTGTCGCTCTTACACGAGTTCCATCAAAAGGATCACGGCATTACTTACCCTCTACGCATACGTCACAGAAGCCTATTTTAGATTCTTTGGTCCTTATATTCCGTATTAAGTTGTTTTTGATAAGCTTTTCAAATCCTTGCTCACCTATATGGCCCAAGCGTTTATGCCACAAGATAGCTTCATTTGTTTCGCACAGATGCACAGCTAGCTCCGGAATTGTTATTTCTATTTCATATAGATTTCCATGCAGATAAGCTGTTGCAATCAGTTCGTCACCTTTTAGGATGACTGCCTTGTTATGCACAAAATTGACTCTGATTCCGGAACTGGTCAACTTTCGAACCGACAACAAGTTATCTCTTAGTTCTGGAACATACGAGACATCTTTTACAAGCAATTCCACGCCCTTGTTACTTAACCCACGAATTGTTCCAGAATGTTTGGCAATAAGGGATTGTTCACTCTTTGCGACATTGATTTCAACCTGTGTATTTAATTGTATAAGGTCTTCAAAATACCAGCTCTCATTCGCTATATGGTCGCTTGCTCCAGAATCTAACTTGAAAACAACAAGTTTACCAGCATTCAGCTCTTGGAACTTTTCTACACTTCTAGCTTCTCCTTTTTTTACACTCTCTCGCTTGGTGTCCAAATTTCCCACACTTGAAGCATTTTCCTTGAAATTTCCTCGTAGGATTCTTCTTTTGAAAATGTTTCTTGACAAAAAATGCTGTTCTCTCTTGAACTTCTCCTTCTTGACGATCTGCAAACTTTATCTGCTCTGATATTAGCCTATCCGTTACCATATTAAACGTAAGCTTTCCGTCGTCTATGTTTTGTAAAGCGGTTATTAAAGGGTCGAACTTTTGTGGCAAAGTCAAAAACAGTTGTGCTAGCAAATCGCTCTCTTCTAGCTTGCCTCCTGCGAGCTTAAGTTTTCGTATTAAATTTTCAAAATTTGCCAAATGCGAAATTACAGACTCATCGTTAGTCATACGCATTTTAGCTAATTGCTTACGCAACAACAATTGGCTTACAATGGACTTCTTCTCAAATGCGGACTTCAAGCTATCCCACATTTCCCTCGCTGTATCCTTTTCTCGAATATAGCTCAAGCAGCTTGAATGTATGAAGTTTACTAGGCGCTCTTTGGCCTTCTTGTCCGTTTTCAAAAATTCTGCCTTCGCCGCAGCTTCTGTTTACGTCTAATAATCCTTGTCCCTCCAAATGAATTTTCACCCTAAACTGCCAATCATCATAGCCCTGTCCATCGAATTGCGGGATACCATGTGAAAATTCCTAGGGTTCGGCCATATTGTGCTCTGGGCCCATAATTTATTGTAATTTGTTTATTATGAAAAAGAATATGGAACAATGTGTTTCCTTTGATAATACAAAACTGAATACAGAAAAATATTAATTCGAGAAACTTGAATATGTTTCACTTCATAGGTACCTACTTGATATATATAAAACTTGAGAAGTGTTTTCTGTGCAAAGTAACGATTAGCTTTTTCAACAACACGAGAAAAGATGCAACCACCTCACCGCTTCGAATCCTAAATTCCTCAAACATTTTTCTCTTTGTATACCGCAACACTCTGACCCTTGTGTAACTTTTTCTGCATACCCTCTTACGTCGAGCATGCAAAATATTCGCCCTATTTGCGCTATTAAAAGCCTTCTCAAAGTCTATCCACTACTGAAACCTGCTTGTACTGCATCCAATGTGCCTACTAGATAGTCGTATAAATGCTCTTCAATTTTAGAGAATATCTTAGCTCCTACAGAGAGCAAGTCCATCTTTTCTTCTTAAGCTGATCCCCATCGGAAACAAGCAGAGATCCGTTTAAGCCTTTCACCGAATGTTGAACAGAGGTTTGGCCATTCGTAAGCAATCCTGCTATAAAACCTTCCAGCCGCATTGATTTGATCCGAAGAAGCAGCTATACGAGCTTTGGATTCTCTTTGATCGCCGCAAGGTGGCCCGTTTAAGGAAATGTCGTTTCGAAATTCATTTTTCGAGTTGATCTATAATGCAAAACTTTTGAATTCACTGAGTCAACAAATAATGCTCATAGCTCTAGGAACAGAAAAACAATTTAATTTTAATGAATGGTTTAGCTGGTAGAGCGGCTCATTGTTGAAAAATGTTTTTGATGAAAATAAAAGTGTGTAGTTTTTTTTTCTTGACTTTGAAGATCAAACCCTGGAAAAGCGGGTAAGAACATTTTTCTCCTTTTTTTTTATTTATCTTTTTATTATTATTCCCACGCCACTTCTCCCTCCCCATACCGCGCGAGGGGGAGTCCATTTATGCTTAACATGATGGCAGATCGACTGGAAGCCACTTTAGCACTGGTTTGATTATAATGTTTAAGCTAATGTGTGTTTTGTTAACAGATGATGTTTATGTGCAAATTCTTGATGCAAAATCTTCGCTACTGCGTCATGTCTTTCTTTATACTCTCATCCCATGAAATGAGTACATCCTGACGTTATATGGTGTATGTTCTCCTTAGCCTGGCATATATATCGGCAGCAATCGTTTTCAACACTGGGGTCTTTCATTATTTCCTTTCGGTAATTTCGTGTTGGAAGGATTTGATCCTGGATGGCGAGCATAATGCCTTCTGTTTCAGGAAATGTACTTTCTTCAATCAGCCAATAGTTCGATGCTGTTTGGTCGACATTTATTCGGCTGATCAAGGAAAGCATTCCTACTCCGCAAAACGTTTCTATAAAATATACTTACGAGAATGCAATAGCTTTGTTTATGGATCTTGCCCTATCCAAGGAAAAATATAAAATTTTGAGAAATTCGTTGAGGAAACACAACGTCAATATTATACCATCTTACAATGCAATAACAGTTGCAAGAAAAAAGAAACAGTTCCCAAAAACAGCGGAATCACGGAAGTATCAGCTCGGGTGAAACTTCAAGACATGACAGATCATGCTGCAAGGAGGCTACTAAAAAGTAAAACACAGGATCAAGTAGTTGCACTCCCGAGGGACCTGACATTACAAAGCAAGTGGGGCTGCGTTGGATCATCTGGACAAGGTACGTACAAGCAAACAATAAATACAACTGATGGTGAAACAGACGCAAACATGTTATGACATCGGTTGTGCCCCTCAGGCTAAAAAGTTCAAATGAAGAATATTGGAGGAACTTCACCCATCTTCAGTTCATTTTTGCCGATCTTTAATATTCCAATATGTTAAGGAAACTGGCGACCTCAAAAATAGTACAGTCAACGCTATTAAATGTCAAACATGAGTTATTCAACCAACAATTTATAAAGTCAATGACGAAATCAGTTTGTTTCTGAATCACGAGTTCTTTTTACCAATGATTGACGGTAAAGTCTTAAACGAACTTACAGAAGCAAAGTCCGGTCATGTCCAATATGCAAAAGGGCTCAAAAGAGTTTCAATAACCAAGACAAATCATCTTACAACGGAGATAATAAATTACGAGTATGGAATATTTCCATTGCATGCAAGAATCAAGTGCATTGAATTTATTTTGAAACTTGCTTTTACACTTCGACAAGAGGGATTGTTGAATCTATTGGGATCAAGCAGGCAGAAAAAATAAGACAACAAAGGATCCAAACACATTTTCGCGATAAACTTGGACTCGATGTGGACAAACCAAAGCAAGGATTTTGAAATACCAACGATGGGAACACTTCAAGAAGATTTTTCGGACAATCAGAGGCGACCACTCTGGAATAACTGGAGTGATTAGAGATGTTATTATCAGGCTCAAAATAATACTTGATATTTTACATTGCAGGGAAGTGGTGGACACAGTAAAATTTGGAGAGTATACTTAGAAAAAAGCAGCACTATTAAAAGAAAAGTACCCTGAAACAACTCACAAATTTTGGTTCATAGTCCAGATATGATAGAGTATCAATCACTTTCACTAGGACAACTACCAGAACAAGCGCAAGAGTCTAAAAATAAGTACTACAAGAAATATAGAGATCAAAATATATGCAAAGTTTTAATGATTCGCAAAATGAAGACTTATTTAACATGCTTGTTGCAGCCTCATCTTATCCACTTATTTCGTCTCAAAGACGTAAGGATCCAAAAATATCCGAAAGCACTGTATTATCCAGGAATGTTGAGTTTTTTTTGCAACTTACCAAGGACCTATATGATAGTTTCCAAGAACAAAAATGTTTGTATGTAAATTTCAAAAAAATTTATTTTTTATTCCACTGTTTAACTTGTACTTTATCACTCAAGTAATAATTTAATGTACTCGCTCATACTAAAAAATAAATTTATAAATAAAAAACTTTTGTCCCCACTGTTCGGTATAGGACCACAAAAGGGTACAAGGATTCAAGGAGATCATATCTTCGGAACACCTTTTCGATACTTTCCACAAATTTTATTGAAATTATTTTGGGGTCAATTTAAAGAACGGAATAAGCACAATAACTTCTTTCCTTATCGGCACACTCTAGGTTGAGTAGTTTATTAGTAATTCCTTTTGCCTAGCGGTCACTGTCACAAAAGTTAAATTTAGAAAAAATCCAATAGTTTACTTATGAAAATCACCTCGAAAAGCCGCTGCGGGTTATAGCGAGGGGACTACACCCATCCTGTACCAAGCACGAAATAATACAAGACGTTCAAGCCCAAGGCTTTAAAATTCTTGACGCCGTGAACATAATAAAGAAAGAGAAGCAACGTACGGACGAAGGCAAAGATTCCGCTGTTGTCCGACGCGGCCTGCAAATTTTTATGCTTTCTTTTGATAGAACTGAAAATATTAACGAAATCTACAAAACTAAATCAATCCTTAACATCAAGGTAAAAATCGAGCCCAAGCGGAAGGGCAACAGGCTAGTTCCCCAATGTAAGCGATGCCAGGGTTTCCGACATACGCAAGCGTACTGCCAGAAAAAGCCGCGATGCGTTAAATGCGCCGGCGAACATCTCTCGACGGATTGCAATGTCAGTAGTCCGGCCCCCGCGGTTTGGTTTGTGCCAATTGCAGGGGAAGTCACCCAGCGAGCTACCGAGGTTGCGAAATTGCCATTGAGTTGCAAAAACGACATGAAGCTCCGAAGAAAAATACTGAAAATAAGGGCCCAAGCCTAAAACCTCCTAAAGTAGATAAGCCAAAAACCCCTAAGTTGACAAGGGATAAGGGTTTGATTAAAGGCAAAATTCAAAACGCACAAGAAAACGTCGCTGGTCCTAGTTCCCACCGGAGTCAAAAGGGAGAATCCACATTTGTTGGCCCAAGATCGTACGCTCAAGTC
Source organism: Neoascia interrupta (assembly GCA_947623515.1). Taxonomy (NCBI): domain Eukaryota; kingdom Metazoa; phylum Arthropoda; class Insecta; order Diptera; family Syrphidae; genus Neoascia; species Neoascia interrupta. The sequence continues at coordinate 179,829,690 of OX392462.1, forward strand.
GCGTCACGTGAAAGTAAGCCACAATCGGCCGCATCAGATTCGGTCTCTCAAATTCTAGGCATGATTTTAGAAAAGTTTGAGCAACAGGCGAAACTCAATCAAGTAATATTCAACAAATTGAGCGAGCTCGAGTTTAAACCTCGAAAAACATTTAATAAAAAATCATGAATATGGGAAAGTCAATCAAAATAATTACATGGAATGCAAACGGCCTTTTGCAAAAAATTGACGAACTAGAAGTATTCCTACGGAAGAATAATGTAGACATATGCCTGATTTCGGAAACCCACTTTAAAAAGGGTTCAGAACGCAAAATAAAAGGTTACATTGACTATCACGCGCATCATCCTTCAGAAAATTCGAGAGGTGGATCCTCTCTCTACATTAAAGACTGCATAAAGCACTCCAAAAACGAAGAAATAGAACTTGACTCTATGCAAATAACCTCAGTCTCAGTAAAATTAAGTCACATAAATTACAACATCGCGACGAGCTATTTTCCTCCGCAGTATCGGCTGGCAGATGAAGATCTTGCTCTGCTCTTTGATTCACTTGGGTCAAACTTTATCATCGGCGGGGACTTTAACGCGAAAAATACTTTTTGGGGCTCACGGTGCAATTCAACAAGAGGCAGAGCCCTCCTTAAAGCAAGTACAAAACGCGGCGTGATCTTCTTATCGACGGGAAAGCCAACATATTGGCCAACCGACAGAAATAAAATACCTGATCTCGTCGACTTCTTTATCGCCAAGGGGGTACCTCGTTACCTTACGAACGTAGAAGAACGCTTTGATCTCTGTTCAGATCACTCGGCAGTTCTTTTGAAAATCGGCGGAAGCCTAGCGAAAAAAAATAGAGCGTCTAGATTAACTAACAACAACACCGACTGGGACGGCTTTAGAAAATACTGCAAAGAAAACATAGCTTTAAATGTACCGCTCAAAACGCCACTTGAAATAGAAGAAGAACTAGATAAACTCGTGAGAGTTGTTCAGAGCGCTGCGTGGAATAACACTTCTTTTCGGAGGTCCGAATTATCGAACAGCGGAACAATATATCCGCGAGAAATAGAAGAGCTAATATGCGAAAAGAGGAGAGCGCGCAAGAGATGGCAACGTTCGCGAGCACCCCCGGATAAGACAATCTTGAACCACCTTTCTAACAAACTGAAGCACGAACTTCAAGATTTTAAAAGTCGCGAGACTACTGCTTACCTCGAAAGTTTGACTGCCGATAAAAGTTCGAACTACTCTCTTTGGAAAGCAGTCAAGTCCGTTAAGAAGCCTATAGCACACTCTGCGCCATTAAGAAAAGCCAACGGCGAATGGGCAAGAGAAGACAGAGAAAAAGCGGATTTATTTGCAGATTACCTAGAAGAAACATTCAAACCGTTTGACGGGGAACCGTTGGTCGAGGAGCTGAATCCTTATGCGGTACAAGATAATTATAGAATAAAAACCGTGTCATTGGCTGAACTTCGTCAAACGATAAATAATCTGAAAAACAACAAAGCCCCTGGCTACGACTTAATTACTAGCGAAATCCTAAAGGAGCTACCGAAAAAAGCTTTGGTCAAGCTACTCTATATCATTAACGCTTCCATGAGAGTCTTATACGTTCCAAGGCAATGGAAAGTGGCCGAGGTCATAATGGTTCCGAAACCAGGAAAATGTCCAAACGACAAAAAGTCATACAGACCTATTTCGCTACTGCCGATAATAGCTAAGGTGTTCGAGAAACTGTTGCTTAAAAGGTTGCAACCAATCATTGAAGAAAGACGATTGATTCCGGATCACCAATTCGGATTTAGAAAAAAACATTCAACAATCGACCAGGTCTATCGTATAACAAACGAAATCGAAAAAGCTCTGGAAGCGAAAAAGATATGTACTAGCGCTTTTCTCGACGTATCGCAAGCCTTCGGCAAGGTGTGGCACGAAGGCCTGAAGTACAAGTTAAGGCTTAGCTTACCAGAAAAACTCTATAGAATCCTAGAGTCTTACCTTAAAGACAGAATCTTTCGCGTAAGGTCTGAAAATGAGTACTCGGAATTCAAAGAGATAAATGCCGGTGTCCCGCAAGGAAGCGTTCTCGGCCCAATATTATTTTTGCTTTATACAAGAGTTATTCCCCACGATGAGGGAACAATTTTAGCTACGTTCGCAGACGACACTGCTATTCTCGCTATTGATACGACAGTTGAATTATCAACAGGGAAACTCCAGCGCGCTTTAGACAAAATATGCGACTGGACGAAGGGCTGGCGAGTCGTTTTTAACGAGACTAAGTCAACGCATGTTAACTTTACTTATAAAAAGATAAACAACAAACCTTTATTCATTAACTCGGTACAAATCCCGTACTCAAATGAAGCGAAATATCTAGGAATGACTCTTGACGCAAAACTTAAATGGAAGCCGCACGTTAAAAAGAAACGCGACGAGCTCGAAATCAAGTTAAGAGAAATGAATTGGCTTATCGGAAGATTTTCGAAACTAAGCATATATAACAAACTGTTTTTGTATAAGCAAGTGCTAAGACCATCTTGGACGTACGGTATACAACTCTGGGGTTGTACTAAACTAAGCAATATATCTATTTTAGAAACTTTTCAAAATAAGACACTCAGAGCAATCGTTCATGCTCCATGGTACATTAGAAATAGCGATCTACACCGAGATCTAGGAATCGCAACCGTGACTGACGAGGTAACAAACTTTGCTCGCAAACTTAGTACTCGTCTTCGCGGGCATTGCAACAATGAAATTATCCGAACTTTGGATCAGATAAATCTTACACGCCGACTACAACGAATGAGACCGTTGGATCTAGCAGCATAAGATGAAACCGCATAAATTGACGGTATTGTAGGTGCCTTCGTTGGAAGGCAGCCTGCCACACGCGATTGTTACAGAAGCTTGAACTACTTGTTAAGGAAACTTAGTCGTAGTCTGACGGAAAATGAGATATTTTTTAGTGAGTAAGAATCTCACACTACTATGAGCACGCGCGGCCGGTCCTCGTAGTGCCTATGAAGGTTTTTCCTACCCACGGAAAAAAAAAAAAATAGTAATTCGCACTTCTACAGAATCTATTGAATTTTTTTATATAAAAACGCGATTTGCTTGGCATCCCGCGGTCGAAAAATGTGAAAGACGTCAGATTTTGACAGCCGTGGTAAAAGGGTTATGGCTGTCGATAGTTTTGACAGATTATACTTGCCTATCAATCGTAAAGACTTAATTCTGAGATCTTCAATTCATCAAAATCTGGGATTTCAGAATTCGCACAAGTTTTCTTTAGTTTTTTAATCTTGTACCTTTCATTATTATTGGTTATCGCGGGACTTTCGATTGTCAACAATGCTTTGCTTCACCCTTTCGATCATAAATTGGCGGACTCGTACCAGACCAATCTCCATCTGTTACGCATATCCAAGAGTCTGCTCCCTGATACAGAGCCTTAAGGCGAAATGGTTAATTTGATTGGAGGTTTAGATAATTTTGTGGCAGATCGTGTGCTCAATCAAGGTGATAGGCATTGAGTAAATCCACAAAAGATTCACTATTGTCGTTCCGGTTGCCTAGTCCATGCTTTGCCATAATATTTTTTACTTTTAGTCCCCATCATTCTCACTTTCTTAGCGTCGGGCTGCAATCTTTCATCAGTATGAGTTGACTGAAGTTGGCAACTGGACCATTTTCGCAATATTGGGGCGGCATAACAGAAAGCAAATAAGAAGAGCAAAGCTTCTACTTCAGTTATTTTTTACAAGCTTTTCTCTTAAGCCCCTTGTATACATATTTAAACACACTCCTACCATTTCAACATCCATTTCATAAATTTTTTTTTTACTTTTTCAGGATACGATCCATATCTTTTGCATAATTGGGGTCATGATCACTACGCCAGCCATGGCATGCATGCCTATCATCTACCCTCTAACATGCACCAACGAGAATTTCCTGCATCCAACAGTGATGTACAAACCCAACCGGCAATGCTGACACTAAAACAATTCTTAGACACTCAAGAGGATGGCATATCGGACGCTGACGTGCTGCGCAAATACAGCGAATACAAGTTGGACTTTAAGCGACAGCAGCTGAACGAGTTTTTCGTCACCCACAAGGACGAAGAATGGTAAGAAAACATGAAGTAATCGCTTTAATAACAAAAGCTGCATATATAAGTCTACTCCTAATTAGCGTACAAAGTTATAAAGTTTTTCCAACAGCTATTTACGAACGGTGTTTCTATCATTTGCTGTTTGTATCCATTCTAATTCTTCACTACAAATATGAATTTTGTCGCTGCACCGTGATAGTTTGCACTTGGCGAGCAATGCCACAGTGTGTTAAAAAAATTAACCGCGTTTACATTTTCATTTCGTTGTACAAAAAAAAAAACTCTAAGAAAAAATATATATAGAAACAAATACATATTATTAAAATGCTAAATTAAATGAGGTAAGATTTGGGAAGTACATTTTAAAATATACAAAAACATTTTACTATTCATTTCTCTTCACTTTATGTGTGCTAGAAAACTAAGAAAAATTAAAAAAAAAATATAGTTTTCTTTAAAAAAAAAATAATTTAGCGTTGCACCGGTTCGCGGTTCTTTTTAAAAATTTGAATGGTCAGGAAAAATCAAACAGTTGGGAAATTAAATGCCAACTGAAGCATTCGCATACAATTAATGATAAACTTAAGAAGCTTTTTGCTACATGAGACTTAATGAGCTTTTCTCTTCTTCACTTCATGTAGGTTCAAAAACAAGTACCACCCGGTGGAATCTGTGAAGCGTAAACAAGAGCAGATATCATTTTTAAAGGTAGGTGTCTTGGGGAGTCTTGAGAAAGACGCAATCAAATACGTTTTTCTATTTATTGCAGAGACGGGCAGACGTTTTCAATGAACTCTTGGAGAACGGCACCCTCGGGAAAGTCACCTTAGATTCGTACCAAGGCGACCAGCTGTTGCGCTTACTCGACACTGTCGTCATTAAATTAGAGGGTGGCACAGACGACGATCTTAGAGTGTTGGATGAACCACCGCCGCCACCAATTAAATATGCTGAGAAGCCGATCGACAATGCATCGGACAGCAAGAGCGATGTTATAATTACTGATGTTAAACCAAAGGTCGACAGTTCGCCAAAAAGGATATCACCACGGTTCGACGCACGACCTAATGACGACGAAGAAAACTGGGATGAAGAAGACACCCAGGAGCCGACAGTCAGTGAGTCCAAGTTCAAGAACGACAAAGCCAAAAAGCGATCTCGTTCCGAATCGAGTGATTCATCGTCATCGGCCTCCGGAGATGAGGATCGCGACTACACCAAACCCGACAGTTCGACAGTCGACAAAGAAACCGAGAAGGAACCAGTAGAAAAGGAATACGATTCCACGGAAGAGGTGGCCGAGGAAAAGAAATCCCCGAAGAAAGAAGCTGTTAACGAGGAAAAAATTAAGGAAACATCTCCTATTACCTCTCCCGTTCGGGAAAAGAGTCCAATAACCTTTGAGGAGCCCAAGCCCAAAAAGGAGGCAGAACCCGAGTCAGAAGAAAAACCAGCCAAGAGTCCCGAGCCCAAGGCCGACAACAATGAAGCAGAGAAAATTGAAATTGACGATACCACAGAAACGATTGATTTGGAAAAGGAGAAAAGTACGCCACAGTTGGAGGCACTGCATCGCACCAGTTCGATTTTCTTGCGAAATCTCGCACCATCGATAACAAAGGCCGAAATTGAGGGATTGTGTACGCGTTTTGCTGGATTTTTGCGAGTCGCAATTGCCGATCCTTTGGCCGAGCGACGATGGTTCCGCCGAGGCTGGGTGACATTCAAGCGGGATGTTAACATTAAAGAGATTTGTTGGAATCTGAACAACACCAGATTGCGGGACTGTGAAATTGGGGCTATTGTTAATCGAGATTTAAGTAGGCGGGTGAGGCCAGTCAATGGAATAACGGCACACAAGACAATCGTACGCAGTGACATTAAGTTGTGTGCGAAAATCGCACTGAATTTGGACGAGAAGTTTAGTCTATGGGTAAGTGTAGTTTTTTTTTTAATATCCTTCTTCATGATGCTATCAAGAGAGAGGTATTTTTTACGAAGCTTGTAAAGAGCTTATTCTGCACTATTTAGAACAAAAAGCGTCTTTTTCTTAAAAAAATAAATAAATAAAGTGGCGCAACAGCTCGAGGTGAACCAGGGCCAACTTCTCAACAATGTATGCTGGTGTGTTAATTTCTTTACATACAAGTCTTTTTCTTAGCTGTCGTGAATTTGACGCCACCCTTTTCTCGAACAATGCATAAGTTCTGTCCGTCTGTTGTTTCCTTAAATGTATTTGGTTGCACTTTGGAAAGTGTATCTTGCAACCTCGACATTACTTTCGGGCCCAGATATCCACGTTTCTATTCCGCCGACTCAACTGCACCTTACAGCTGATTCGGTCTGCTGCAAACGATCACAACACTATCTGGGGGAGCATTTACACTAATAAACAACTAAAGATTACTAAGAAACTGGAGAGTATCGAATTAGCTATCGTCTTCAGATCATAGAATAATTTTATCCGATGTTGATAAGCAATCCGGTAAGAAACCCAAGGAGACAAACTGGGGAGCTGTCACAGAAATCCTAGAATGTAATCTGCCAGCACTTCTACGTAAGGCGAGTTCTAGCCTATCGGGTGGGCTTAGAAAAACAGTTGAGGACGAATGCATTCAAAACAAGTTGTCTACTTTATGCGAAAAGGAGAGCTTCAGTAAGATAAAACTAGAAATCACTGTACAGCAAAGCTTTATCGCTGAAAATCAGAAAAATTAAGGCTAGTGCCAACGTATGTCAAGAAAGGGAATGGAAGCTTTACCGGGAATTAGGTGCATTCACGCTTCAAAATAGCGACAGCCATTTGTTGAAAGGGTCGTCGGTAATTAGCAGAATGGGAAATATTATTTTGGGATTCACTCTGGAAAACTACGAACCAGTAAAGACAGTAAAAGGTTGCAGTTATTTCAAAGGTAGGAAAAACGGACCCAACGTAACCGAAGTGCTATGGACCAATCAGTTTAACATTCTCCCTAATGAAAACAATGGAAAAGTTTTTGGCAGCTACTTAAAAGAATTAGTGTAACAACTTCCCTCTTCACCAAAGCTAGCTTGCTAAAAGAGCGGGAAAATCTACCACGGTCACTCTATGTAGGCTATTTGACAAGTCAGTGACTTTGGTGTCATGTGCTTGTTTTTTTTTTATTTGCTAGAAACTTAATTTTTCCCCCAAAGCGGTCTTATTTCAGTGCGATTGCACATTCTACAAGGGTTGTCCATTTTTTTAAAGCTTTCAAAATAACTGAGTTTAATCTTTGCAAAATAGGTATTTGTTTCAGCAACATTTTCATTGAATAAATATTTTTTCCACTTGGCAATTTGTTCATGTCAGAAAAACAAGGAGGAAAAGCGGCAGTTCTTGTGGTATTTGACCTTATTTTTCTCCTGCTATTTTGAACGAACCAGCTGGTTCATTTGTTCTTCAAATGGATCTATTTTGTTATTTATCCCGAATTAAACTTATCTTTTAAATAATTGAGAAAGACAGAAGTGATCTGCAGTGATCGTTTTTCACTTTCTCCAATAATCAAGGAGAATTGTGCCATTACTTTTGACTGACGAAACCGTTTCGCCTCCGTTTTGTTTCCTGTTTCACTTTTATTTTGCAGTTTTTCATCCAAGATTCATCAGTCGTTTACACATAAAAAATTTACTTGTTTTGTGCTTGAAGAGCTTCAAATTGGGATTTTAAAGCTTCACCCGATATTGTTTTTGGTTCATTATAAAAAAAAACACGGCTGCTAACTTGCCGATAATTTATTTCATGGCCACATTATTATTAAGGAGGAGTTTTTACAGTCTTGAATTTCCAACGAACCTTGATCGACCACCGCGATGGCGCGGGGTTTGACGAAGATTTCTTAATTGTCATTTGGGCGGCGCTGCACAGAAGGACTAGAGCTGCTCGCGAGCTCTACGAGCAGAGGAGGAGAGAGGAACACCGGCTTCTCCGAAGGAAAAAAAGAGAGTGCACGAGAAGCTCGCGGTTGAAGAGATAGAGAGATGTTACAACAGGAATGAGGTTAGAAAGTTTTACCAAAGGATCAAAAGGTCCTGCCAAGGGTATAAACTTCGAACCGAAGTCTGTAAGGACCATCAAGGGAACATCGTTGTACAATCGCAGTCGGTGCTGAAGATTTGGAAAGACCACTTCTGCAGACTGTATTACGGCGAGGACGAACCAAATACCGCTGTCAGGCAGAACGAACCATTCAACCCGGGCGAAGACGTTACCGACGAAGCATACGAACGATACCACCCACCCGACCTGGAGGAGATGAAAGTAGCTGTGTCTAAGCTCAAGTGCAACAAAACAGCCGGAGCAGACGGCCTAGCTGCCGAACTTTTTAAATCCTCTGGCGATGAGCTGGTTAGGAGCATGCACCAGCTCATCTGCAAGATATGGTCGGAAGAAAGCATGCCCGACGAATGGAACCTCAGCATTGTTTGCCCGATTCTGAAGAAAGGAGACCCTCTGAGTTGTGCCAACTGCAGAGGCATAAGTCTTCTTAACATCGCAAACAAGATCTTTTCTGCTGTACTGTGTGAACGCCTGAAGCCTTTTGTCGCCGATAGGCACATATCAGTGTGACTTTAGGCCAGGAAAGTCCACCATCGATCAAATATTCACACTGCGGCAGATCTTGGAGAAAACCCAAGAATTCCAAATCGATACACACCACCTCTTCATCGATTTCAAGGCCGCGTATGACAGCATCTATAGAGATGAGCTATATGGCGCAATGTCTAGTTTTGTCAAACTCGTCAGTCTGTGTAGGATGACGATGGAAAACTCACGCTGTTCCGTCAAGGTCGACAAAGACCTCACCTTTGATGTCAAAAAAGGATTTAGACAAGGCGACACGCTGTCATGCGACTTCTTTAACATCATACTTGAGAGAATTGTGCAGAACTCTCGCGCCAACACCAGAGGTACAATCTTTCAAAAGTCCGTTCAACTACTCGCATACGCAGACGACATTGACATAATCGGTAGAACAAAGCGTGATGTCAGTGAAGCCTTCGTGAGTATTGGGACGGAAGCGGCGAATATGGGTTTAGCAGTCAATGAGGGCAAAACCAAGTATATGCTGTCATCAAGAAAAGACACCCAACACCGACGTCTTGGACAAAACATCACCATCGACAGCTATAATTTTGAGGTAGTTAGGGACTTTGTCTACCTGGGTTCCGCTATCAATTCAGACAATGACACCAGCGCTGAAATCAAACGAAGGATAACTCTTGCCAATCGCTGTTTCTTTGGGCTAAGGAGGCAATCGAGTAGCAAAGCCCTCTCTCGAGCAACTAAAGTGTCCATGTATAAGACCCTCATCATCCCAGTCCTGCTTTACGGTGCAGAAGCATGGACCCTGTCAAAGGCGGATGAAAAGACTTTTAGGCTGCTTCGAGAGGAAAATTCTTCGGACGATTTACGGTCCCGTCTGCATAGACGGAGAGTGGAGGAGGAGATATAACATCGAACTGTACGGGCTGTACAGCGATACCGACCTAGCCAAAAGAGTCAAAACACAACGTCTACGATGGCTGGGTCATCTAGAGCGGATGGACACCAACGCCCCGGCCCGGAAAATCTTCGAATCCACACCGCAGGGACGGCGCGGTAGAGGAGCACCGAGACTCAGGCGGCGCACGCAAGTGAAAGGGGACCTCAGCCAACTTCGCGTGCGAAACTGGAGAGCAGGCTGGCGAAGCTTGTTGGCTGAGGCCCAGGTCCACCCCGCACTGTAGCGCCACCTTAAGTAAGTAAGTAAGATGTCATTTGGGCGACCTTGAAGCTCAGCATTTTTTGGGCTTGTACGACGGTCGCGCATCATAACATGCGTGAAAACAGATGACAGAAAACCCCTCATGGTTTTTTAGTCCTTCTTTATTTCATTTAATGGCTTAAGAGCTAAAAAGAAACAGTGTTTTCTTAAGACACGGAACTCATTTTTGCCCAATATTTCTTATATAAAAAAAAATAGAGTGGCGCAACAGCTCAAGGTGAACCAGGGCCAACTTCTCAACAATGTATGCTGGTGTGTTAATTTCTTTACATACAAGGGGACCTACAATTTTTTGCCGAATCCGAACGGCACTTTGAGAAGTTTTTCAAGACAATTAATACTCTCGGAGGGCTTGTCAAACCCTCGCGGAGGTGGGGACCGTGAAAAGAACAAGTCTTTTTTTTTCAGGTGACGATGGCAGGAATATTTCTTATATGCTGCCCAACATTTTGAACCATATGTGAGCACCGGACGCACAACTGCGGTGTAGAACCTTCCTTTGAGCTTAGGGGGCATTTTTCAGTCACAGAAGATGGCGGAGTTTTCTCATCATTTTTACGCGATGATTGATGTCGTCATCATAGTTTGCTTTGCTATTGGTCAAAGGATATGGATGGGAAGCACAGTTCCATTCAATTTAAATTCAAAAGTTCAGCACAATACTGCATTCACCTGTGAAGAATTTTGTCGTCATCCAGAACAGGCTGGCCCTGAGCATTTTTAACGAGCTTTGGCGAACGCATCTCCGGGCATTTCTCTTCATCTGAGCGGCAATTTTGAAGATTGTGGTCCCCGCATTCAAGATGCTTTGTCTAAGGTCCTGCATGGCCTGGTTTGCATCAGCAGTTGGAGAAGAAACTTCCTCCAATTCCCGATACAGGCCCTCCATTCTTTTTGTTTGAACCTGGGCGCACTTCTTCTTAGCGAGTCTGTTGCGATGAATATATTTTAATTCCAGGCGAAGCTTATCATCTCTATTGTTCGAGGAGCACTTGTTCCATGCCTTGAAGACAGTCTTTTTGACTTATCACTAGTTTCATCTCATCTGACCACCACTACGTTTTTTTGACCTGTTTGTAGAGACCCTTTGAAGTTCCTAGGAGTGATATGGCCTTTTCAATGCACGTTCGCTATAGGTCATCCCACAACCCACATATCTGCAATTCACATCTTCATTTTCGTCAATGATGTGATAGAGGCAGATTTGTATAGTGTTAAAATATGCTTTGCCTCTTTCCTTATCCAAATTGAACGGTCAGCAGCAGGGCAGGAATCAGGCAGAGAAATACCCACTTCACGTTCTCGGAATCCTAATGTGAAACTAGACAAGAATGGGTTCTCAACCAAGGTAAAAAAACGACGTGCCCTCAAAGATAATTTAGTAATTAACCAAGACCTCCTATTGGTCACATTAGACCGCCAGAACGACCTTAAATAACAATAATACAGGCATGCAACCACTTTCTGTTTGGCAAGTAAGAGAATGTGGATGGCTAATTCAATTTTTTTTAAATTAAAATTATTCAGTCGTTCTGCTTTTTTTTAGAGCATAGATCCCAGTGTTCGACTTCAATGTCAAATTCAAGACCAAATTTCCAAGCAGAGCCGCCGGGGAGTCTTGTGAGGTCTTAAATGCATCTGCAATAGAAATCTACACTGACGGATCGAAAACAGGACTTAAAGTAGGATTAGGAGTCTTTGCCAGTATTCTAGACCTATGTATCTCCAAGCGCCTGCCAGATCACTGCAGTGTGTTTCAAGCAGAAATCACAGCCGCTCGTGAAGCCGCGGCCTGGTTTTAAATTAACTCAGTAGACTGCAGCGCTATTGTTTTGTATATAGACAGCCAAGCTGCAATAAAAGCCTTGAAATCGCCAACGATACGATCCAAGTTGGTAAAGCAATGCCGCGAATCTCAACGAGATTGCTGTCGGGTGCGACGTATCTCTGTGCTGGGTTCCTGGCCACAGGGATATTCCAGGCAACTGCAGAGTCGACGAACTAGCTAGAGAAGGTGCTAATGCCAACCCGACTCATACAACGGAACCGGCAGCACCCATAAACTCGATAAAGTTCCACCTGGACGTCGAAGCCATCACAATGGCGAACAATAGGTGGAATAACATCAGCACATGTCTCTCCTCCAAACAAATTTGGCTAGAGCTCGATCGTAGGAAAACAAAGAGACTCATCTCCTTCAATAGGCTGAATCTTAGAAAGATAATTGGGGCGCTCACAGGCCACTGTCTGGTAGGGCGACATGCCAGAATACTTGGTGCTCCCTTCAACGATTTCTGCAGAAGTTGCAGGGATGAAGAGGAAGAAGAGATAATGGTTCATCTTCGAGAGCACCGAGAAGGAAAACTTTAGGCGAATACTTCTTTGATGACTTAAATGGACTAGCGCGACTCGATCTAAAGAGGATAATGAACTTTATCTCCGGGTCGAACTGGCTAAACGCATAAGAGTGTATCACAAAACCCATCCCTCCTCCATATGGAAACTCTATAGGCGAGCAAACACCTTACAGTGGAGCGCCAAATATACCCCACTAACACATCCCCCAAGTTTTCCCCAACAGGACCGGCCTGGTAAGGGCTCATACCGATTCGGTTGTAAGCACCTCTCCGCTCTTGTGGGAACACTGGTACATATTCCCCCTGGTACGGGTTCATACCGCTTCGGTTACTCCTACCTCTTCTTCGCAAGGGAAAGGGACCCTATTTGCCCATCACACCACAAGGGACGTAATTAGTAGTACTCCTACAGTAATTGCCATTCTCCTCATCTCTTCCCAACACATCATTCTCACTGGTACGGGCTTATACTGCTTCGGTTACCCCTACCTTCCCCCAAATTCTAACGCGAGTCGCCTGTAGTACGGGTTTACACCGAAGACGGTTACCCTACATCAGCTTCTTGCGTATGAATTCCCCCCTGCAGTAGTTCACACCGAATCGGTTACCCCTGCACCTTCCAATCCCCGAGGATAATCCTTAGCAGAGAAGCAAAAGGTTCGGACTTATACCGAAATCGGTTGTCCCTGCCGGGCTTTCTCTCATATAGGAACTATCCCTCACTGACCCCCCATCTCCTCCTCGACCACAAGCTACACCCTCCCCCCCCTTCCACCAATCCTTATCAACAAGGCAAATTCCCATCTGGAGTCCAACAGTTACGAAACCTCCCTTCCTTCAGGAAGTCTCTCAGTGCCCCCCCCCCCCCCCCCCCCAGCCTTCATTACCCTCGGGTATGTCTCAACCAATCAAACCTTGATCGGTGACCCCCGATACAGGTCTATACCTTCACTGGTTGCCTAGACCCCTCCCACCCAAACGGGTAATCGGGTAAATTTAGGTCTTTGGGCTGGTAACTCCGGTCCTCCTACAAGTGGTATCACAATGGACCTCCTTTGGTCTAAGTGTGTCCCTGCCCAGTGGGGACAGCCACCCAACCTAACCTAACCCAACCTAGACCCCAGTGACTAGCTTGTCATTCATTTAATTTGAGAAAATAATCGAGCCTGAATTTCCGCTCAATAAAAAGATCGAGAAAAGCAATATGTCAACAAATCGGTGTTGCAAGTTGGGTTGACATGAGACTTATTTAATATCAAAGGAAAGTCATAAAAATGCCTGTCTCTACAGAGTCACAGAGAAAAAGCAACAATTGGCGCCCAATGTGGGAATATTCCCCTATGATTTAAATGTTTTATAGATCCGAAAAGCTAAAAAAGTTGCATTGCATTGCTTTTGATTGTTAATATTAGTAACCCATCATACTTGTGAGAAGAAAAAGACAACATGTCAGCCTTTTGCATCTTTCTAGTGCAAAACACTCAAAACCTTCCTTTGGGAATCGGATAGGTATTTTGTGCATCACAATTCCTTAATGGCCTTCCTTAACTTACTACACGAACTTTTCTTAAGCGCATTAAGGTCACAGTATGACATTCCTTAATAGAGAAACTACATACTCAAGCTAGAATATTTTTTTAGTTAAAGTTTAAAACATGATTAAGACAAAGAGCCTTTAGCAAAGTATTCAGGTCTCCCAAGTTTACCATGTTGTCACTTTCTTGTTTTGTTGCTCACCTTTTTTTTATAAAAAAAAATCCTGTTTAACACACAAACATTTTAATTACAGGACGAAGAGAAGAAAACAGAAAACGACAATCAGAACGGGTCCGGTGCCACCTATGGCTTCAAGTCTAACAACCCAGTTATGCAAAACATAACTGATTTCCTCATTGAAGAGGCGTCAGCCGAAGAAGATGAACTACTCGGCATTTCCGCTGAAAACAAGGAAGCAGAAGGCGAAAATCTCGACAGAGATCCTCAAATCATTTCCGTACTGGACAAGATGATTTTGTACTTGCGCATAGTGCACTCTGTTGATTTCTACAATCACTGCGAATACCCGTACGAAGATGAGATGCCAAACCGGTGCGGAATAATCCACACCCGTGGTCCGGCTCCGCAGAACAAAGTGTCGAGCAATGAAATTCAAGATTACATCAAAAATTTCGAAAGTAAGATGCAGGCATTCTTGGCTAAACCAACAACTGTTGAGGAGGAGGAACTAAAGAACCTCGGTCTGAAGGATCCGACCAGTGAAGTGGAAAAATTCGTTCAGGCCAATACCCAAGAATTGGCCAAAGACAAGTGGTTGTGTCCCCTCTCGGGCAAAAAGTTCAAGGGTCCCGAATTCATTCGTAAACACATCTTCAACAAGCACAATGACAAGGTCGATGAGGTTCGCAAAGAGGTCGAGTATTTCAATAACTACTTAAAGGACCCGAAGCGGCCCCAACTTCCAGAGCATACCGGTGGTGCTAGGCGAACAAACTCCGAGTCTACTGGAGGTCCAGTTGGGTAAGTAATTGCTTCGAAAGCGTCTTGTAACACATTTAACTCAATCGTTCCCCCTTCAGATATAGGCCAGGCGGTTATATGCCAGCTTATGCGCCGCCGTACAATGCGTACGCTCCGCCAATGATAATGGCGCCACGTGGAGGACGCGGATTCGGTGGCGGCAGAAGGTAAGCACCCAAAAATGTCGCTTCCATTATTTAATTTATTTAGTAAAGCAATAAGTTTCATCATTAAATTAATGTTTTTTAAAATGAAATTTTTCAATATGGCAAAAATACAATTTTACAGAGAATTGCCATTGGAGCACCAACGTCGGGTTATAGGTTACCATGATCTGGATGCACCAACAAACTTTGACATATTTGACTAAAAAAATATGAATAAAAAAAAAACTAAACGCAACAGATTACAGAACAAAAGTTAAACTAAATTCTACTTAATTACGACTAGAAAGACAGAGTGTAAAGTGTAGTTGAGGAGATGAAAATGAATAAACAAACAACCTTTCCTCAGTCAACTAAACGAAGACAGACGAAGCATTTGTATATATAATTTTTTATGTAAATGTAATCGGTGTTTCTTGAGGCGTTATCTATAAACTTTTGTATGCTTTTTCTTTTACTAAATAAAATAAAAACTTACAACCAATGGAGAAAGCTACAGCTTATAAATTTTGTTTCTCTTGTATTATGATTACAGACCGTACGGCGATTATCGACCAATTATTCAATATAGAGACTTGGACGCCCCACGTGATGCCGTAGATTAATTTTAATCGAATGTTCCAATTTAATATTCATATATGAGCAAATAAATTATAATCGATGTTGCGAAATTTTAAAGAAAATCTATTTAATTGTTTGTTCGACTGGTAAGCGAGGAATGAAACTAGTAAAAGCAGTAAGAAGCGAAAAAAAAATTCCCCAAATGGCGCCCAACGTGGGACGATTCGGAATTTGGATTAAAATCCAATGTTGTTATACTTTTTCGGAATCGGGAAAGAGTTTCCTTTGTTTGGGCACATGGCCTTTGATTGACCCATAATTGTGGAGATATCTAGTCGGCCGCAGTTCGGTTTGGCTGCATAGTTGTGCAAAGAAATCCTGATTTAACCCGTAATTCTAAGGAAAACTGGAGGTTGAAAGCTGCCTAGCTAGGAATTTATTCTTCACAACTCACATGGGAGTTGGTAGGGCTTTATAAGTAGGCACTCATCTCGATTAGTGCGATGGGAAAAGTAACGCAAGGGTCAACAACTCTAGGTGAGCTCGGCACAACGTCACACAATCATGTATGCTTCGTATTAACATACATGTAGGCCTACAAAATTTGCCAAGAATAATAACATGAAAATATTTTCGTGATAGATTTTACTCCCCCAGGGTCTGTCACCCAAAAGCTTGCGATGGTAAGGATAGTGAAAATGAACGAATCTTTAACTGAACGAGTCACGAATTTTTAAGATGACTGGGAAGTAACATTCGCATACAAGTAGAATTTAAGTGGGATGGCGCCCAACGTGGGACGAGTTGATCTTTGTTTCAGGATATCTTATTATATCGGCCTCCGCCCCGTGGAGTACTGCTTTTCTAAACCAATGGTTTATCCATCCCGAAAGCTATAAACATCGGCGTTGCCTTTCACAACTTTGTGTTTCTGATAGAAGCAGCCAGCTAATATTCAGCTGCTACGGTTTAACTTTTACAACTCTGAGAAGTACGATTTACAGGAGTTAATATAACTACAGGGTGTCCGGTGGGAAATTGCATTCAGCCCTGTATACAGTCAGAGTGCTTGGCGATCAAAACAATCAACGTTTCTTTGATTCAACGCCATATTTTAAGAGACAGAACTTATCTATCTCTATTGAGTGCAAGTAGACTTTTAAAAACTTGAAGTGCACAGTTAAAGAGAGTAAAATTGAGATAGCAAAGGCGGATGCAAACACTTTAGGCTGCTTAGAGAGGAAAATTCTTTGGGCGAATTACGGTCCCGTCTGCATAGACGGAGAGTGGAGGAGGAGATTTAACATCGAACTGTACGGGCTGTACAGCGACACCGACTTAGCCAGAAGACTCACACAACGTCTACGATGGCTGGGTCATCTAGAGCGGATGGACACCAACGCCCCGGCCCGGAAAATCTTCGAATCCAACCAGCAGGAACGGCGCAGTTGAGGAGCACCGAGACTCAGGTGGCGCACGCAAGTGGAAAGGAACCTCAGCCAACTTCGCGTGCGAAACTGGAGACGGCTAGCTAGAGACAGCTGGCTGGCGAAGTTTGTTGACTGGGGCCCAGGTCCACCCCGGACACTAGCGCCACCGTAAAATTGAGATAGGCTTAAAATTGAGAATGTTGGTGTGGTTGCGGCCCAGGTTTTATCCGGACTACAAAGCCAGAAGACTAAATGTAGTCAAAAGATTCAATTATGTAGGGTAAGACGGCAGATGTCTTAAAACTTAGGTCAATGTTTCTAGACAATAATTAGTTCGAAACTCTACTTCCTTCTAAAAAGTAATGCAATCCGCAAAAAGTAAAAAGCGCCGAAACAGGTGCTTAGTGCGTCGGACTTGCACGAGGTTCCGGTTTCGATTTCCGACCAGGGCAATAACAAATTGTTCGTTGTCCCACCTTCGCGACGAACGGTCTGGCAAGGCCTCTGAAAGTATCAGTTGTCAAGAAAGACCCTTTGATTCGCCATTTGTATAAAAATACCTGTTATGTTTACACAACATGCATTGTTGTGAGAGATCAGGGGGAGGTTTTTCCTAGCTGTAAGTTCCAGTAAGACTGAAACGAATAGGAAGCGCTAAAAAGTGGCGCCCAACATGATACTTTTAGCACAAGCTGAGAAAGGCAGTCGTGTCACCAAAAATAGGTAGGGTCACCAGCGACATGAATAAAATCTACAAAACAATAGTGCCATGCGTTAGCCCTGCCCTGAGAACCAGCAATTGAAATAATTGAGTTCATAAAGGTTTTGTCAATATGATAATATTTTGTTAGGGCGGCGGCTTTTGGTTTTCGAAAATTTCTTTGCAGTTTCCGTGCCCTGGGTCCAATTCGTACGTAAAAACAAATTCTTTATCATATTCGTGCTAAGATACCTAGTGTACACGTCTTTAAAGTCTTAATAAAAATGTATAAAATCTTTTTGCTGCCCTTTTTAAGGAATTCAGATGGCAGCCTCATAAGTTGGAAAGGCTGGTCAGGTTTTCTTCCTCCAAAAACCTTATATCATGACCAACCCACGTACATTGGTTGCCTTAGAGTGTCCATTAATTTAGTGAGCTAATATTTTCGAAGTAAGTACATAATGATTACCGTTCGCTCTACGTGCAGCCGAGCTATGCTTTTGTTTTTTATCGCGTTTAACGTATGATGGACATTGGGGCTTAACGCAAAAAGCAATTACAAAATGGCACCCAACAAAGGAATAGATTCTTATGGCGTATTCTTTTAAACACCGAACTACCACACTGAGCTGTCAAATAATAGTCGCTGTTTGCGGCTATTCCAGCGTGGTGTACACTTGGTTTTATTGTGAAAAAAAAATAGAGTGGCGCAACAGCTCGAGGTGAACCAGGGCCAACTTCTCAACAATGTATGCTGGTGTGTTAATTTCTTTACATACAAGGGGACCTACAATTTTTTGCCGAATCCGAACGGCACTTTGAGAAGTTTTTTCAGGACAATTAATACTCTCGGAGGGCTTGTCAAACCCTCGCGGAGGTGGGGACCGTGAAAAAGAACAAGTCTTTTTTTTTTTTTTGGTGACGATGGCAGGGTTCGAACCCAGACCTCCGGCGTAGTAAGCACACACACTAACCACTACGCCACGGCACCCCCCTTGGTTTTATTGTGAACAGAACGACAATTATTGAATCGGTGCAGTCATCACGTTAAATGTCACATTACTTTGACTTCATTTTGTTTATACTTTTTTATGCATTTCGTAGTGTGATATTGTTGATGTCGGTTTTTTGTGCTTTTAACATAAAATGAATGTTTTTTGTTAGTTTGAGTGTGTGATATTTAGTAACTTTTTATCGATTTCATACAATTAAAGTCGCGTTGTAAGAAATAACAAATGAAAATTGAGTGGAAACGTCACTTTACTTACATTATCAAAGCTACACCCAGCCTTTACCGTCAAATACGACGGTGGCGAAAGTCCGAGTTCGGTGTTGACACCGAACTAATTCGGAGTTCAAAAGAACATTTACATGTGCACGATTCCGTTCAGGTGTACGAGAAAAGAACAATTTTTTCCTGTATTCCACACCAGTTTCACGATTCGAGGAATGCTTATTTGTGTTACAGTCGAATTGATAACACAGAATCAGGTTTCTATGTGCAATTTTTAGTTATAACTGTTTCAGCCGAAGTTTCTCGAAGCTCTGCGACACTATTTTCAGGCAGGAGCGACACAGGGTTATGTGTTTTTTTTTTTCATTCCGAAATTTTCTCGCTACGGAAACCATCGCCTTGGTGTATCAGAGTAGCGTTCATAATCAAATTCTAGTATCTTCATTCGTCGTTTTTATGCCTTCTATATTTCCACAGTTGGAAAGTCTTCAGATAACAGCTTTACTTGGCGTCTCCATTATAATTATTTAATACCTTGCCGATTTCCATGATTGGAAGATGCTGGAAAATGAAAATAATCTGCACAATTGGTGTCACTACTAGATATTTTCCAGTCACTTTTCAATCGTGAAAATCGGCAGGGAATTAATCTGACGAATGGAGTTAACAATTTTAACACGCGTGTCGCTCATCTATGCCAAGACTATTATGTCGAGCCTAATTAAGCGTGACACTGCAGCAATGAAGCGCAATTCATACTTTTAAAACGTCAACGAATGTTCACTTCGAACATTTTAGTCTAGGCAATCGGGTTTCCACTCTTCACAAGATGTTTTCCAGTCACTTTCTATTCACGGAAATCTACAGGTCATGGAAAAGCAATTAAGAAATAACAGGTCCTTTAAGATTTCGCCAGTTATAAGGTCGTGTCCTGGACCTTATTACTGGTTTATTATTTAAGAGTTTCTTGATGCTAGCTTTATTACTAGTTCTGCACTGATATAAGCGTCGGAACTATCCAAAGGTTAGACTTAAAAGATCAGGTGGCCGATTACGATTTACGAAGCGAATTACAAATGTCAGCGCATCTATATTTTGGTATTACGATGTGCGAACGCGCCCAGTTATGGGTGGAGTCGAATGTGTTTGCGATATTTTCGGCTTCCCGTCTGAATGCGCCCAATTATGCAATGCAAAGGTGAACTCGAAGTGTCCTCAAGACGCAAGTCATTTGCGACAGGTATTTTGGTGGTGGATTGAAAGCGAACACGATCGCAAGTAAATTAAAACACGTTTTATGGAATTTAAAATAGTTTTATTTGATTTTTTTTTAAGAGATCAGAAAATTGCAAACGAGCAACAATGTAATTTTTTCGTAGATCCCAAAAAGAAATTACAGCGAGAGGATGGCTGGAATTAATAACTTTTTTAATTGTTCGCACATTCGTTATCACAAATGAACTATGAAAACTTTAGTTTACGTTTTACTTTAGCAAGACCACAGCCAATGTTTTCAAATATTTTAAAGGAACTGTTTAGTAACATATCAACATAAAAACATTTTAAAAAATTTGCAAAAAATTGTTTGTTGTCCATGTTTCTGTGAAGGTTTGTTGCCCTCTAAAATCGCGCAACAAAGAAGCTGTCTGTCCTTTTGGTCCCTTCCTTCTTAATCACTTTTTGGGCTTCCCCGTCTTTCTTTCCCACTTGTGTTCGCTCTTTTCATCCATACAGGTTTCTAGGAGCAAGACGGACTGTGAGAATGCTCCCAACATGCGATTCAACTAAGAGCCAGATGGACGATCTGGGGACTCGAGTTCATCCGAAAACATGAGCAAGTCACATAGACTAGAACCCTCGTCGCCACAATCCCCGACGATTGATCTGATGCCGATGCTCAAATACCAAAGAGCTCAAGTAACAAACATTCCAAAGTGATGCTGGCCAGAGAATGCAGAGTGCACTTGCCTATCGTAACCCGAGTCGTACACCAACTAAGACGGAAGAACATCAATGGCCGAGGGCCCATCTTGATAAAATCTTAATATGTAAAGAATGGCTTACTATAGGTAGAGTTCTCTCCCCCAAATCTGCGCGAAAGTCCACTAGGATAAATTAGTACATCGCGTGTTGAGTATTCTGGTTCCTTCTTCGTTCTCCTTATTTAAATGTATAACACTATTCTCCTTCTGAGAATAGGGGTAAATATGATGGATCGCTGAATGCTCTCTTTTCGGCCCGGCTTGAATTCTACCCGAGAATTCGCAGTGGGGCGAATAGGTACGAATTATTGTGTGAGAGGAATGCAGCTGGGGTTCAATAACGGCAAGCATGCCAAGCAAAGAGCTGAGCGTGGCTTGAAACGCCGTGCCCGATAACCACTGTACCGGAATGAGAGGATTGGTTGAATGTGTTTGTGAATGAGTTATGATTTGTTTGGGAAAAAGTCAAGCCAAGCTTGGGTGAATCACTTCTGGTTTACCTAGGAAGTTTAGTGGAGGTTGAAAGGAAAAAAGAGCTGGAGGAAAAGACTTAATTTTGGGAAAAAGATCCAGAGAAAAGATTGAGGAAGCAAAAAGATCAAGGAAAAGGGACGCAGAACGAGTAACAGAAAGGAAAAAGGAACGAAAAGGACAAAGAGGAAAAGCTAAGTAGAGTGTTTTATGATTGCGTTTGTGTTTTGTGAGGAAGAAAATTAGTTTTGACTGGTGGACTTTCGCTTCGGAAAAATTCCCTAGGAAAAGACGGGACGCGCGACCCTTTAGTCCTTACTTTCTTAGCATTCGGGACGTGTTAATATAGTAAGCCATTCTACCCTTGCGGCGATATTTCTACAATTGTTAAACTTTGCTGTCATTCGGCCATTTTTTGTTTGCGTTGTTTCTTTTGTTTCGAGTAATTCATCGGCCAAATCTTTTAGTTTCAGTCTTGTTAATAAATCGCTTCCGTTCATTTCTGAACGTATATAACGACCCAAAACGATTGTGTTATTCTTTTTATCGGACCAAATCATTTTCAGCTACCCAGTTTTGTTGTTTTACTTATAAAATAATAACTAAATAACTAAATATTCAACTTGCGTCTCTCTTACCCTCCAACAACCATTTGTTTACGTTTTTTATAAAGCCTTTCAAGCTTTTATAAAGCTTTAAATTTCCGAGTCGGTGAATACGTGTAAGAAGATACAACAACAATTTACCTTACGTGATCAGCTGATGTAAAAACGAAATTGCATGGAAATGAGGGATTGAGGAATTTACTCACATTTGTAACAGCTTGTGGGCAAAGCTTTTTCATGTTCGAAGTTGAATATGTAGTTATTCAGTAATTTATGGTCCAGGGGCCTCACAATTTTTATAATTTTGCACGGTTCGGTGATAGTGAAGCTTGTTGAAAAGTTCTGTCCGTGATCGTCGCCATCTTGTTCCCTGTTCTCGAACAGATACGTTGTGAGCACTCCTGCTAAATGGGGTGGGGTGCTGTGGCGTAGTACACACTACAAAGGATGTCTTGGTTCGATTGCCAACTTTGTTGCCCTTTTATGGGTCTTTTTTAGGGTCGCAAGGTTCCGAACTCGAGCGTCGTAAAACGGCGTAAGTGGCCCACCATCCTTTGAACAATCTGTAATCTTCGTTAAAACACACAACGGTATTCAAAAAGCGGATCCTTATATTGCAAATATTTTAAAGCAGTTCCAATTAACTTTACGAGTAAGTAATAAGTATTTTTTTTTTTTCATTGTAAACATAAATCATAATGCAAAATAATTACCGTAAAATAAAACATAAAAATTTTCTTTCCTGTGGAAATATTTGTTATAAACATATTACATACATTATATACATTTTACCACTATGCCAATATCGACATATGTTTTTGTTTGTTTTCGTTTTTTTTTTGTTTTTTTAATTTCATTAAATGAAACATAATTTTTCATTCGAAAAATAATAATAAAAAAAAAAAAACAATTAGAAAAATAAAATTTACATAAATAAAAATTACAACTAACTAACAAACACTAGTCTTGAATTTTGACATTCAAGATTCTTGTGTGATTGCAATCCAGTTATTGTTAAAATCTAAAATTACTTTTTATTTTACTGTGTTTTTTTTTTCCTTTTTTAGAGTTAAACCGATCCGGGACTGATCACCGTTGATTTGTCCAACAAATTGTTGTTAGCTAAAACGTGTCCCTGTTGTATACTTATAGCCGAGTGAACATTCGCTTCTCGTATTTCTCGTATGACTCTTCCTTGCTCTGCACTGTCCTGCAGTAATCTTTCTTGTATGGCTTGTTGATCTTGCAACGCTCTTTCCTGAAAAGCGTTCTCCTGCAGCAGACGCTCCTGGTTGACTCTGTCTTGGATCGCACGCTGTTGCTCCTGGACAGCTCTTTCGTGGATCACCCTGGCATCTTGAATTAAACGCTCGCTAATGTTCATACTCCGTACTTCATCAAGAGCTGAAAGTGAACACAAATATTAGACTGAAATCGAAAAGAAACGGAGTCCGCTTAGGTACTTATTTGACTGCGATTGCTTTCTTGATGATTCATAGATATTGTTTGGCCATTATCGCTCTGGGACAATTCAGAAACTACTGGTGACCTGCTCATAACTAAATTCGGCACGTATCTGTTAAGAAAACAGAAAGTCAAAAGATATTCCACAAACTGTAAAAAAAAACTTACCTTAAATCACAAACTTGAGAACTATTTGATTCGAAAACGTCCAATCGATCTGGTGTGCTCGCGTTGCCAATGTCCTCGCCAGTTGCCACACTATTAATGGTAGCTATACTGTTGGCCGTTGTTCGTTCTTGTCGATGAACCCGATTGTGATGTCTGTAATGAAAATTGGCTCAGAATCCTTTTAAGAACAAGTAAACCTGCCATACCTTATAAGATAACTATCACGGATAAATGCACGACCGCATACATTGCATTCGAAGTTTTGACCAGCCGAGTGCGTACGAATATGCACTGCGAACTGCGACTTACTAGTGAAAGTCATCGAACAACGATCACAACTTAAGGGTTTTTCAGATACGTGCGACCACCTGAAATTTAACAAAAATAAGTTAAATAACTACAACTATGCGAAGCAATATTCTTTAAAAAATTACTTTAAAAACTATTAAAAAAAAAACTTAAAACATTACAAATTACTTTAATGTTTAAATCCATGATTTGTGAACTGTTTTCACGAGAAACGTGGTAGACGTGGCAACAAATAGACGCATATCAAGCTCAGGTTCGGGTCCTGAGAAAACCTCTTTAGAACCTTGCCTAGCAGGCTCATTAGAGGTCTCATTTCCCTGGACACCAGTGTGACCTAGGAAACCAAACAAGATGCACTGTATTTTACCTTTCGACAAAGTTAAACGAAAGCTGGAGTTCGATATTGGAAGAAATAGGAGGCATGAGCAGAGGTTTTAGTGCGGCTTGGTTGTGACTGCGAACGCATATGCTTCTCGCCTTCTTGTTCTCGCTTTCTACGACAAGTCGGTTTTGGAGGCACCCTAGACAATACAATGGCACTCTTTTCCTGGCTCAGAGTCTGTCCGAAGCCATACCATTGCCTAAGGAAAGTCGACGAGATAGTTTTGTCGCAATGGTATTTCTGGTGTCATAACGCCGGGCTTTAATTACGAGGAAGGGTGAAGAAGAACGCGTTTAAGACTGGAAGTTCTGAGGTTCAAATCAATAAAGATATATGGTTCGAGTTAACCTTCCGCAACATAGGAGAGATAGGTTCATTGGAGCCATAAAATGAACGATGGGTAGACATGTGGAAAAAAACATCGGAATTGTAGGTTACGAGGGTTGGGATTAAATGAAATTAAGTTGCGAAGAGATTCGCAATCGATGGAGCCCGAGAGCAGACGATGAACGAAATGAACGTCTGCAACATCCCTCCGTTTTTCAAGGGAATTCAGGTTAATGTAGTTAAGGCGGTTAGTGGGGTGCCGTGGCGTAGTGGTTAGTGTGTGTGCTTACTACGCCGGAGGTCTGGGTTCGAATCCTGCCATCGTCACCTGAAAAAAAAAAGAATTGTTCTTTTTCACGGTCCCCACCTCCGCGAGAGTCTGACAAGCCCTCCGAGAGTATCATTTGTCTTGAAAAACTTCTCAAAGTGCCGTTCGGATTCGGCAAAAAATTGTAGGTCCCCTTGTATGTAAAGAAATTAACACACCAGCATACATTGTTGAGAAGTTGGCCCTGGTTCACCTCGAGCTGTTGCGCCACTCTATTTATTTATTTATTTTATAGTTAAGGCGGTCGCCATTTGAAAGAAAGCAGGTGATTTGGGATCAGAGAATTCCTTGGACCAACGTTTGACAAAGCCAAGTGGCGAGTTGACATTCAAAATTATCTCATCAATATGGGAAGAGAAGTTCTCTTCTTCTTCTTCTTCTTTTTCACTTAGGCGCGAGGTTATAATCTGAAGTGATGGGTTACAACCCTCCGACTCTATTGCATTCCTAATGGTCCGCTTGTGGGGTACGACGAATCGACCTCAGAATATACCGGCAGGCCACCCGGTTTTGGATCTTTTCGTCACTGAGGCCAAATAAATGCTGTTGTCGTTGCATTTGTGTGATCCATGAAGGTTTAGGCCTTCCTCTCTTTCGCGATTGCGCTGGAATGTTGATTGACATTGCCTCTTTGACGGGGTTCGTAGGTTCTCTCCTTTGAACGTGGCAATACCAACTGAGTCGGTCGTTCTCCATTTTTCTGGAGATAGGTTCTTTCACATGGAGGCTTCCTCGGACCTTCGTACTTCTTAGAAGATAAGAGAAGTTATCTGTCGAGCAAAATTTCAAGGTCACGATTAGATTGAACAATGGATATAGGCTGACCATTGAGAAGGTGAGGGCGAAGAAAGGTTGGCTGTTGTCTACGACAAAAGGTCATATATTAGCGTACGAAGATATTAAGTTCCAGGATTTTTTTGAAGCATCTGTCAAATTCTTTTCAAAGAAGACACGAATTCTGGGGTGAGGAGAAAGATTTGAAAAGTTTTGTATTGTCTGCATAGAGAGAGAGGAGTGTTTTATAACCCTTTCAACATCGTTTATGGTCAGAATTAGGAAGAGAGGACCAAGATGGCTACCTTGGGGAACCCCACAGGAGGCCAAGAAAGGATCGGACAAAGATGACTACCTTGGGGAACCCCAGAGGAGGCCAGGAAAGGATCGGGCGGACCTGAAGCGGACACTGTAAAAACAGTCTTTCAGATATAAAGAAATTAACAATATTGCCTGGAAATCGAGACCAGACAATTTAAAAGGATCAGATTATGAGAAATCTAATCGAATGCTTTCCTAAAGTCGATTGCAATAACGTCCACTTCTTTACCGCTACCCAAAGCTGAAAGAGCGGAGAACACTTAATTCAACGAGGTTTTCGTCGTGGATGTACGTTTCAAAAAGCCATATTGGTTAGGTGTGGGATGCCGTGGCGTAATGGTTAGTGTGTGTGCTTACTACGCCGGAGGTCTGGGTTCGAATCCTGCCATTTACACCTAAAAAAAAACACTCCCCACCTCCGGAGGGTTTGACAAGCCCCCCGAGAGTATCAATTGCCTTGAAAAACTTCTCAAACTGCCGTTCGGATTCGGCAAAAAATTGTAGGTCCTCTTGTATGTGAAGAAATCAACACACACAGCAAACATTGTTGAGAAGTTGGCCCTGGTTCATATCGAGCTGTTGCGCCACTCTATTTATTTTATTTTGATTAGGTGAGATAAGAGACGTGCACGGGAAATCTAAGTTTAGCAATAGAAAGATAATTTCTCACTTCGGTTTTTTCTCTTTTACCGGAATCGGTATGATATACGAGGTTTTAGAAATCTGGAATCGGAATGAATTAAGAGGTTTTCTTAGTCTTGGCTAGAGCCTTCTTGGCTAGAAACCAAGGCCAGATTTAGAAAACTTCTTACTGATCACTCCGATTCCGGTAGAAGAGTGAAAGAAATTTTTTTGAGAAAATGCAGTGAGACCATCCGGACCAGGCGGCGAAAATTCATCATTAAAAGCAAGTAATTTATTTTCAATAAGACTCGAATCAAAGTGTTGAGACTACAAAAAAAAGACTGTCAAGTATGAAGACATACACAGAGCGGTCCGTCGGCTTTTGTTGAAGGTTAAGCTCATCTTTTTTTTTTCTGTTTCGTGTAAAATACTATAATGCTATGAGAATTATTGCCAGATATATTTTACATTCTATTATACAGTGGTCCCCATAAGAATTCGTAATTTGATTCAATTTGCCTAAATCATTGAGTTTTTTTTAATTTTATTATTCTTTACTCCACATTTTCTTACTGGTTCGTTATTGCGACTTTATTGTCCCCATTTTTTGACAAAAACAATAAAAATTATTCTGCCGTGCGAAGATACGAGCACAAGCAAGATGTTACATCTATTTTCCCACCACAAAAGTATTTGTTATTTTTCTTTCTTCTATTCAAATGGTCCATAATCACTTTTCGAACACCGTTAGACTTTGGAGTTTTCGTATTTGCATCCTTCATATGAACTCTTTGTTTGAAAATTTTAATCAGTTCTCGTTTTGCTAAACGAGAACAATGGGACGTAAAAAAGCAAAGACCCTTCTTAAAGAACGCAAAATAATATTAAAAATTCGTGGAAATGAAAGATATTTCAAATACAGATCAAAGAAGTTAAACTGTGTAATTAATTATAAGAAGGTGTAGTGATAGAAGTGGCGTTGAAAATGCTACAAGAAATTGTAGACCAGGCAAACTTTCAACTGTCGAAAAGCGTCAAATAATTTGTCAAGTGAAACAAAATCCACAAATAAGTGCATCAACTATAGTAGCAGGCTTAGCTGAAGCCAGCGGATCCAATGTTAGTGCCGAAACTGTTCGCCGAGTTCTACACAATAGTGGGTACAAAAGCAGGGTCGCTAGTCAAAAGCCATTTATCTCCAGTATAAATCGAAGCAAACGAAAAGAAATCGGAAAAACCTATTTAAAACACTCCGAAAGTTTTTTGAACACTGTTCTGTTTTCAGATGAAACAAAATTTAACATAATGAATTCCGACGGAAGAGTTCCAGATATGGACCCTTAAAACCTGTCTGGTACGTTTAAGCATGGTGGCGGTTCAGTGACATTGTGGGGGGGCATGGCTGCATCTGGAGTTGGTTCAACGCACTTTATAGATGGTATAATGGACCAGTATCTGTACATAGACATCTTGAAACAGAATTACCAGTGTTGAAAAGCTGCAGCTTCCGCATCATTATGTGTTCCAGCAAGACAATGATTCGAAGCTTAAAACTCCTCCGCCTTTACCAGATCTTAATCCCATAGAACATTTTTGGGCAGGTTTGGAAAGGCAGATTAAAAAAGGGATCTGAGAACCAAAAGTGACTTAAAAAATGCATTTTAAAATGCATTTTTGACAGTACAAAAAAACTTGTCCTTTCTATGACTAACAGGCTTAAGGAAGTAACAAAAGTGCGAGGATATCCAAAAAGATACTAATGAGTAATGACCTATTCCTTTCCCTTTTCTTAAGAAAAAACTTTTCTGTTCCGAATACTTTTGTGGGTTGAAAAATGTTAATTAAAAGTCGTATAATTTTTTTTTTTCTAATAAAAGTTAAGTTGTGTTTTTTTTCAGTTTATCAATAATGAATAAATAACTCATGATTAACAAGAAAAATTTAAGTGTGTTGTGAATATTTTGTGTGATTCAGATACTTTTGTGGAGCACTGTATACTTTTTCCGTAGAGCAGTTCGTTGAGCAGTTCTTATATTGGACGATTTTTTAGTTTTGTTAGGTACTCGTAAAAAAGGATGACAAAAAATGGTTCTTTAAATCCTTTTTCTATTTTTTTCTTTGAAAAAACTGTCATAAGTTTATGGTTTTCTTTTTAAGATTTATGTGTGCTAGTGTTGCGTCATATTTGGGTGATGTTGCATCATTTTAGTCAGTCAACTGTAGTGTTTTAAAGCACATCTCGGAAACTTTTTACTATTTAAAAACTGATAAAGCTTTTATTTTGAATCTTAAAAGATGGACTACTCCCATTATTTATGTCAATTTTTCACCTATTATCGTTCTGGAGATAGAGGGGGCAGAAACGTTTTCTTGGCCTTTTTTACCATTTTCAAAATATCAAATCCATAAAACGGCGATTTTGAATTTTTTTTTAATAACCGTTAAACTTTTTTAATATTACAACCATCTCCGCTCGCGTTGGTTACTTTTCATAAATTCTGCTTACATGAATTTCTTAGACAACGGTAAAACAATGTCTTTAGCTCTTTATTTCGTTTGTTTAAATGTGCTTAAAAAATTTAGATTTGGAAACGGTAATTTTGAAACGTTTTTAGTAGAGTTAGCCGGCCTAACGTTACATACTTTGACCAAATTTAAAGAATGGGTCATGGAGTCAATGGAGTGTAGTGTACCAAGGGCGAGTGCGAGTGTGCAATGTTTCCGGAGTGGAGTGAGAAAAGTCGTTTGAAATATTCTTCACTCCTCTCATTAGTGATCACTCACATAGAATGAGGGCACTTATGTAACTGTCATATAGATTTTTTCCTTGACTTATTAGCTTAATAAGTCACAAAAAAATTCGAAAGTCGATTTGATAACTTTAAAAGTTGAAGTTTTGCTTGAAATATATGCAGTGTGCGGTGAATCAAGATACAAGGTGAGCTGCTGAGTTCAATTTTCAGCTTGCGCAATAAATAGGGTAGAGTTGATTGCATTGGACAAGAATGGTACTTTTTGCGCCAAGGTTATCAGTTTTGCTATTCCACATCAAATTAGGCTAGAAATAAGAAACAGTAACATCCAAGACTAAACTAATTTTGTTTTATGCAACTGCAAGTTAGTTTTCGTGGCAATTTCAGTGCCATGAGCAAAATATTGCATAAATTCGGCAAATCAATTCATTCTTAGGTAGGCACATAAAAAACTATTCAGTTATAAATCGGAAATCTTGGTATTTCAGTTCCTTGAGGATGCTACTATGTATGTAGTTGCCTCGAGTTTTCGACTTTTCACTCCATTTTTGATAATATTAAAAATGATTGCTTGTTCCATATAATTCTCATTTGATAGAAGTATGTAAACTGTAATTTTTCCTTACAATATTCAACTTTTGACACTTCGTCTGTCAAAAAAT
Source organism: Neoascia interrupta (assembly GCA_947623515.1). Taxonomy (NCBI): domain Eukaryota; kingdom Metazoa; phylum Arthropoda; class Insecta; order Diptera; family Syrphidae; genus Neoascia; species Neoascia interrupta. Next base: position 179,859,740 of record OX392462.1, read on the forward strand.
TTATTGACATTGGTGCAGTGATATTTATTCCACTGCACCAATTTATGATATTGGTGCAGGGGAAAAGTGCGACGGTCTACTGTGAACGAGGTCCCGCGTTCGAGTTCCGACAGAAGCGAGGGTTTGACCAAACCTCCGAGAGTATTCTTCGTCAGGCGAGACTTTTCAATCCGTCATTTGGAATCAGATAGAGAATTTTTGCTCCTCTTCATTTGCAAAAACATCTGTAACGCACACAGCATCCATTGCATGGCTGTGAGAAATCAGACCATGGCTTCTCTTATTGGTAACCACCAGTGAGTCAGAATCGTGCGTCAACATGTTTTTTTAAGACTGCTCATTCGCGGTTTTGATTGCCAGTTTAAGTACCCACGTTTTGATCCAACATGTGTGTTCTCTTTCTCTCTCTGATATCTTATTGAACTAAGTATTTTACTTTTTACACAATGGGGTTACTTTATTTATGCCGCTTTAATGCACGAACATCTTAGGAAACATTAAAAAAATCATCACATGCTCGTATGTAAAACAACTACATATAGCCGAACGTTAGCCTACTTTAATCGTAACGTTGTTTTGAAGCGTGGATGACAGGTTTTCTTATTATTAATGTAATTAATTAATAAAATTAAAAAAAAAATTGTTTTCTTGGTGTAAAGCCAAAACTCAGAAAACAGAAAATTTCGATTTAATATTTAGTAAATTTGCCCGACTTACCGGTGTGCGGTTACATAGCTTTTAACAGCAAACGTCTTGTTGCAAATATCACATGCATATGGTCTCTCACCTTGAAAAAAGAAACAATATATACAGTTATATGTCAAATAAATACATGACACATTATTTGACTTTATGAACCTAACCCTTGGCACACAATTTCCAAACTATTAAAAATAAATTATTTTTGTTTCGAAAAAATTTTGAATGTAGCCAACGATTTGATTTGAAAAGATCTAAAAAAAAATTTATCACTAATATGAAGATGCATGCTAGAATACTTGGTTTGACATGAAAAAATAAAATATGCAATAAAAATCACTAGGACACACATAATTGTTGAGGGCTTCAAAAGAGCTTTCAATTTCAATAGGTTTTGGGCGTTTGAAAATTTATAAGTCATTTCGTTAAGGTGGCGTTGGAATAATGAATAGTGACATCGGTTGCATAACTGGAAACTGCTCCTTAGGTTAGGTTGTTGGGTTGATGGAGCGAGGTAACCCGCGCCTCATCGCATTTGGGTCTATTGAGACCCATTGTGATAAAACTGCTTCTTAAACCTAGGGCTTTTGACCAAAGTTAAAGGCTGCTCTGAGCACAAATGTCTAGTGTGTAAAGTATAAATTTGCTTGAAAGGTGTACCGGAGTGATCGATTAAATAATCCGTCCAATAGCACCCTTAATTTAATAAGTAGTGTGATTTTTTTTTTGTAGGAGGATAAAACTTGGTAGGTACGCAATATCTTTGCTAAAATGTCCCCAACTCTCAATTGTTGTTTGTAGCATAACATGCCCTTTATACAACAAAGTATTGTCCGGTAACTAAGTCGGCTTTATAATCCACACCATAGATTGACTTTTAAGATTTTGTTCCGATTTAGACCGAATTTTTAGAGATATTAAGTTTTTAAAGATATAACATAGTATAGTGAGCATGGTCGATGGTGTGGGCGCTCCAATATTCCTTGCGTTAAGGATTTCTGCCGACGATTTCTACGGTTTGCGGTTACGAAATGCTTGATATTTCGTATGAGCAATCTTAAAGTGAAGAGATGATAAAACAAAGAGAGACAAGGGATAGGCATGTTTTAATGAGTTAGGCGACTTTGATTGCCTTTGTTATGTTGGAGTCCCCAACTGATTTTATGCTAACGTCAGGATGCACACAACGAGATGAGTAGCTCTTGAGCGTGCGCTTCCCAATGCGCCTAATAAAAACAAGCGCAAGAGTTTACAAAATCAAAGGTGACAACTGTGAAAGCTATTACATTGGCCACACAGAAAGAACATTCTACGAGAGATTAATAATAAATAGAGTGGCGTAACAGCTCAAGGTGAACCAGGGCCAACTTCTTAACAATGTATGCTGTGTGTGTTAATTTAGGGTAGTTACAAAAGGACCTACAATTTTTTGCCGAATAAGAAACGGAACTTTGAGATGTTTTTCAAGACAAATGATACTCTCGGAGGGCTTGTCAGACCCTCGCGGATGTGGGGACTGTGAAAAAGAACGAGTCTCTTTTTTTCAGGTAAAAAGGAATTGTAGGATGGAGGTTTGTAGGAAAATGGAGGTGGTAGGATTCAAACCCACGGCACCCCACCGCCACGGCACCCCACCACCGAAGCTTACTACAAAATCGAATTTTGCATTACACCGGTTAGAAAAACAACCACAGCTACTCTTCATTTAAAAATAATCTTTTCCCATCACACTTTTGCAAGAAAGGCAAACTACTTGATGCACTAGAAGAATACGAAATCTATAAAGCAAATAAATTAGAACAGGATTAATTACTTAATTTATTTTTAATCTTTCAAATACATTCAAGCAATTCGGAGACCACACCACAACAATGCGCCATATAACGGTTTTGGCGCCTTTGAAGATATGAAAGAAAGAATCACTCCAATTACGCAAATCGTATTCGAGTCACATACAAACATGCTCGTATTTCATTATTACGAAACTAAGAGTATACGAACATACTCGTACGGTAATGAGTTTCATGTTATACAGAAAAACGCATACCATCGGGTGCGGTTTCCGGTTCACATCGGTAATTATGAAAGTAGCATTTTGTCGTTATTTTGTCAACGGATTCTGTCGTATTTTCTTCGCTTGACATTTTAAAAGCGACTTTAAATCGATTTTAAGTTTAAGTAGTTCTTATTTTTAAATTTTTGCTCCATATGCACCAAACGCTAATAGGTTGCTGTCTGTGATAAATTAGAATTATGCGAGAGGTTTTTTCGAAATCTTTTTTGTTCGAAATTGAACTTATTTGTTGTCAAACAATGTTAAGAAATTTAGACAGAATATTTTGGACTGTTTTCGTTGTCCTAATTTAGTTTCAAAAGGAATAAGTGAACATCTTCGTGGAAGCTATAAGGTTTGCCCAGCAATTATTGTTGTATAGACAAGATGGCTTTTGGCGTAAAATTTTTTTTTTTCTCAGACTGCTTTAAATCTCGATTATCATTACCGATACAGATCGCAGTTAAACTCAATAAGGCAATCAAGAATTAGCCTCATTTTTAAGTGCACAAGGTCTTGAAATCGGGCAGGATATTAAGGTAAAAGACGTATGATGCAGGTTAGCAGGAACACCATGATGACTTCACTTGATGCTTCATTCAGTCCTTCGTCCGCCGACACCAGCCTGTGATTAAAACGAAAGATCAACCTACCTTTTTGGAAGAGACAACATGTAAAATAAAAAAACTTTTTGTATCCTGGGGAGCCGTGAAGTGAAACCAAATGAGAACAAGATTGAAATATTTGTGTCACAAGTCACATTTGATTTCGAATTTTCGAACATAGTACCGCCGCTGTGGGGTGCCGTGGCGTAGTGGTTAGTGTGTGTGCTTACTACGCCAGAGGTCTGGGTTCGAATCCTGCCATCGTCACCAAACAAAAAAAAAAGACTTGTTCTTTTTCACGGTCCCCACCTCCGCGAGGGTCTGACAAGCCCTCCGAGAGTATAATTTGTCTTGAAAAACTTCTCAAAGTGCCGTTCGAATTCGGCGAAAAATTGTAGGTCCCCTTGTATGTGAAGAAACTAACACACACAGCATACATTGTTGAGAAATTGGCCCTGGTTCACCTCGAGCTGTTGCGCCACTCTATTTTTTTTTTAGTACCGCTGCTCAACCTAATAGTGTGCATGGACTACTCGTAAGTTTTATAAGCGCTAAAAACCGTTGGTGCATAGACTTACGAAGCTCACAGTTTAAGACTACTTCGTGAATGCCACCCTAAGTGAACCTTATCAGAAACATGGAAAACAATGAATTTTAAGCAGATTTTTCTTAATGTTTTTATATCGAATTTTAAAATGTTTAAAATGTTTGAAAACTTTGGCTATGGTATTGCTAGGTTAAAATGGTTTTCAGCACTTGTTAGATATGCTCCTTTAGCGAAGAAACGGAGTAGATCGGCTTTCTCTTTCCAAAATAAGCTTACTCTTTCCAAAAGTTGCGCGAATGCTGTTTTGGGAAGTCGAAAAAAATTAATAAAACTGCAAGTATTTCTTGAGTTCAAAATCGGTTTCAAATTTTTACTTTAAAAACCCACCATGCATTTGGCAAATTCATTGGGTAGGAACGATTTCTTATGCCTCTGTTAATATTTGGCAACCGTTGTGTGGTTCCTCCACATCAATGCGGTCATTAAAAAATAGATCGATTGAATTAATTATATTTTTTCGTTTTTCAATTTGATTTCTTACACAAATCACCGAACCTTTCAAGCTTGCTTTGATTTTTTTCATCTGAAATTTCGAAAAAAAAAAATTTGAAGTGCGATGAAAAGCGTTGCTGCCAGACTGCATCTGTGATGGAGTCGTATTCCATGTAAACGACTTTCCTTCTCGCACAGCAAATACGATACGATGCGAGTACGAGTCGAGGTGACTTTTTGTATACGACTTGCGAGATTGGGGTGAATTATTAGTATCTATTCCAGGAATTTCACTACAGGCGTAATAGTTAGATCGTCAGTTGGGCACTATCACGACTTGCTCAAAACACAACCTTCACTCGATTTCATAAAGTTTCTCTACGGTTTTCTTTATATCTCGCGTGAAATGGAGTAAAGGTTATATTTTCACAGGCCCGAACTGACAATCTGACTATTACATCTGAAGACGCCAGGGATAGAGACTCATAATTTTTTATTTAATTTTTTTTCTGCTCACGCACACGAGCCAGTGCATTTATATAATCTCACATTACGCTCTCTACATTGTCTTCCTTTTTGATAAAACAATCGATCTACAGTAGCCAAAATAAGTTTAAAAACAGTCATTGTCACTCTGTACAATTTGACGTGGAGGCTAGCATATAGTTCGTTCACCAAATATGTACGTCAACCCATTGTCTCTTAAACAAAACCAAAATGGTACCGTTACCCACAATAGAATTTCAGAAACAGTGTGTTTCGTCGTAATGAACTAAAAAAGCTGCTAAGATTTTTAATTTTTTTTGCAAGTTTTTCTAGTTTTGAGTGTGTTAAAATGTTAAAACAATTTATTGTTAAAATATTAACAATTAAATGTTAACAATAAAAAATCCTGCCATCGTCACCTGAAAAAAAAGACTTGTTCTTTTTCACGGTCCCCACCTCCGCGAGGGTTTGACAAGCCCTCCGAGAGTATTAATTGTCTTAAAAAACTTCTCAAAGTGCCGTTCGGATTCGGCAAAAAAAATTGTAGGTCCCCTTGTATGTAAAGAAATCAACACACCAGCATACATTGTTGAGAAGTTGGCCCTGGTTCACCTCGAGCTGTTTCGCCACTCTATCTATTTTTAAAATGTTAAAACAGTATTTTTCAAGGATGAGCAAATCGGTTTGACCAAACTAGGAATAACTCTTGTCAACTGTTGCTTCTTTGAGCTGTCCGTATGCGGGGAAGGTGTTGGTTTCACATTCAAGTGTTTAGCAAAAGCTTGGTGTGCTAAAGGACATCCTACAAGCAGTCTGCAGTAGATTCTCTTGCGAGATAGAAGGAAAGACTCGGACTCCTGCAGATGTAATTCTTGACTTTCGTTCACGGAAGACTCAAGTATTAAAAGCGCACATAACACCAGATGCCCAAGCCTCAAGTCTCTTGAAAAAAAAATCAATGATAAACATTCAAGTGCGTTTTAAATTCACAAAAAAATATTTATCCAAGACTCCTTTCCGCTGGTGGGGGAAGCTAAAATAAAGAACCGTATTTGTTGTCTGTTCAACTTATTAATTTAATTTACTCTACTGCCTTTAATACTTAAATGAAGCCAACTGTAGAAATTTGCTTAAATGCTAAGGAGTCATTGCAAACTTTAATTTAAGCGCAGAAATGTTTGCACAGGCTGCCTGGGAAAAAAATTTGCTATTTTAATGCTAACTGAATTTGATATAGTTAAGATGAGGCTTTGTGAATAGTTTAAAAATAGTTCAACAGATGAAAATTGAGGTAAACGTAGACTTAAGGAAAGTCTGCGAATGTTTTTGCTCTTCAAGAAAATATGTACGAAATAAGAGCCTCACTGGTACTGCCGTAGCCCATTAGGTTGAACTAAACAAAACCATAAGCAAAAGATTTACTAACTTTTTTTTCGCACTAACCTGTATGAATTCGTTTGTGTATATTTAGTGTTGATCGTTGTGAGAACCGCTTAGAGCAGATTTCACATTCGAATGGTCGCTCTCCAGTATGCGTACGCTGGTGAATATCAAGATAAGGCTTCCGTACAAATGCAGCCGGACAAAGTGTACATTGAAATGGCCGTATGCCAACTAAGAGTAAGAAACAGACAAAAACAAAAAACAAACGAAATCGAAAATATTTAAGTGAATTTATTAAACATTTAACGTGTAAAATTCGTAGTCTTACCATTATGTACAGTTTTGTGAATATTAAGTGATGACTTTTGAGTAAAGCGCTTGAGGCACACATCACATTCGAATGGACGTTCACCAGTATGCGTTCTCATATGTATATCAAGGTAAGGTTTACGTGCAAATGTCGCTGGACATTGTTCACATTGGAAGGGACGATCTTGAACTAAAAGAAAAAAAATGGAAAATAGAAAACGTTGAGTTATGATTTTTGATGTTGATTTTGCTGAAGACTAAATTTACAAGGATTCAAATAAGCTATATTCGATTAAATAAACTTTCTAATGTTTTCGGTATTTTGTTACGTTAAGGGACCTGTAGGCATTTAAAGGACGTCTGTAAATAAGATTTTCTTGTGGGCTCTTTGGCAAATACTTGGGGAAAATTATAAAATATGGTTCTGCTTGGTTTGAAAAGTATCAAGACTTGAAACAGTGTTTAAGACGCAAGTAAATACAAGATTTAAGTTTACCGAAGCACAATGGTATTTTATTATTTTTGAAGCTGTGCAAGAATTTAGAACGAACTTGGCCGAAACTAATGTTTTTGAAATAAAAAGGTGCTTGCCCAAGCAGTTGCGACTTTTGCTAAACGCAACGTGTCATTTTTTTTTGCCATAATTTTATCGGCACCGCTTTGGATTGCGCCTGGCGCAGATATTTTTTTACGACTTTGATTTTAAAAATTGTTCAACTCAGAATGTTTCTGCTGATTAAACTTTCTGCTTCATACAATAAATAATTTATTGCTTTTTTTAATCTTTTTTTCAGGTTAAAACTTCTTTTTTATATATTTAAGAACAGAAAAATATAATTATTTATACATAAAAAAAACTGTCTGGGAAACTAACCCGAATGTGTCCGCCTATGGATATTTAAAGTGGATTTTTGTGTAAAACGTTTCAAACAGATATCGCATTGAAATGGTTTTTCGCCAGTGTGTGTTCTCATGTGGATATCTAAATAGGGTTTCCGACAAAATGATGAACTGCACTGACTGCACTGGAACGGTTTATGAATGCTCCAATAACCTAGAATAAACAGTGGTAGGTTAATATAGAAACATAAAACAAATGAAAAGAACAATTTTTGGTTAACCAATTGTAGCTCTCATTTTTTTTTTTGCGAAAAAGTTTTAAAACAATTATTTTAGAAAAAATAGTCTTAAAAGTGATTTACAGACCAAAAAAAAATATACCTAACTCGTGTACAGATGCGAATAGATTCTGTTTGCTATGTTTTACGACAAGATTTTTTTTATTGTATTAAATTCGTTGATATTTTAATTTTAAACCATGCGAAATGATAGTTGCCTTTGGTTTTGCAAAATGTTTTTCCTGACTAGTTTTTGAAATTTCCCTTGATTTTTTGAAAAACGCAAATACACGACAATGAAACCAGTGAGTTAGTGCAACCTAAAAGAGTGATTTTTTGATTCCAAAAACTGACACGTCTTTACTCTAATGACACATTCTTTTGAACGCGGAACTGCCACATCGAACTGTCAAATAATACTCGGTGATCGGGACTCTTACAGCGTGGTGTACACCCGGTTTCTCTGTGTACAAAACGACAAATACTGCGCGGGTGCCGTCATCACAATAGGTGTCTTCCCTTACTTTCTGTACCATTTTGGTCAAATTTTTCTTTTTTGAAGGAGTGGGGGTAAAAACCTCTCAGTGAGCGGAAAAACTGACCAGAAGTAAGGGAACGCTTTGTGCACCAAAATGTTAGCCAACGTTAAGGAAAAGTTATAGCGATTGATAAAATATGCAGCAATAAGACGTACTTGAAATATTTGTATGATTGTTTGCAGCATAATATTCACTGAATTTAGGTTTTTTATGTTTAAAGTTGATAAGAACATTCTTTAACATTCGAAACTTCACATTAAAAGGACTTAAATTATAGAAACATCAAAAGTTGTTCAAAAGTAAAAATTTCACGAGTCGCTATAGCTAACACCTAAGTGTCCACCCAAATGTCATTTGCTGTTGTCCAACTCAATTGCTGCCGCTATGACACTTTTCATAATTCTGCCCAAAGAAATTTCTTGGGCTAAATTTCGTAGGGAGTGGAAAATTTCAAACTCTCATTTTTCCATTCTCTCTCCTGTCCAAAGCTACACAAAAATCGTGTACGGGAACAGGATTTGGCTATTTTTCGTAGCTTTGGGTCGTTTTGTGTAGTTTAGGACAGGTACGGGTATACACCTATTAGGAGTCAAATCGCCTTGACTTCATTTTGTTTCATGTTTTTTCATTTCGCCGGTTGTTTGTACTTTTTACTTAAAATTAATTTTGATAGCTTTCAGTTTGAGATATTTGGCAAGTTTTTATTGTATATAAATATCATACAATTTCAGTCGCTTTCCGAAAAATCACGAATGAATATTGAGTCGAAACGTCACTTCACATACACATTCAAAGTTACACCCAGCCTCCACCGTCAAACACGTCTATGACGAATTTCGAGTTCGGTGTCGACACCAAACGAATTCGGAGTTCAAAAAAAACATTTACGATTTCTGCACAAGTTGCAGTTATGAGGAGGAAGAAGAGACCATGGTTCATCTTCTGTGCAACTGTACCGCCCTATCGGCACTTTAGGTGAATACTTCTTCGATGATTTAAATTATCTAGCGCGACTCGATCTAAAGAGGATAATGAACTTTATCTCCGGGTGAAATTGGCTAAACGCATAATTGTGTATCACAAAACCCATCCCGCCTCCATATGGAAACTCTATAGGCGAGCAAGCACCTTACAGTGGAGCGCCAAACATACCCCATTAACACCTCCCCCATGCTTCTTTACCAACAGGACCGGCCTGGTGAGGGCTCATACCGATTCGGTTGCCCTCACCTCTCCGCTCTTGTGGGAACACTTCGAAATTATTATGAAAACTTAGTGTTTGGTTAGTGTACCTAAAACTTTTTAAGGATAAGCCCCAAAACGCTTTTTGCTTTTTTTGCTATCGAAATTCAAACTCTAATTCTATAGAGTCTATAAGAAATTGCCCTTGTATGCATACTCATTTTTTTAACGGATTTTATAAATGTACTAAATGTTATCTTTCTACGACTCACCGTTCATAAGTTACAGGGGCGGACGGACGGACGGACAACGGAGAGATACTATAAGAGGTCCTTCTTCCATTTTTGGATGGACTGTTAAAAATAAAAAACAATGCTTACTGTTTGCATTATGAATGTTCTCATACACAAGGAAGTATTTTTTTTATAATGCAGAAGGCCAATTCTTTGGTGTTCTTTTTTTTCTTATTTTTTTTATATATTTCTGTTAAGAAAAACTCAAGTATTAAAAAAGTTACAAATCTGTCAATTTTCGGTACCACTCACAACCTCTTTCACTGAAGTCCAGGACAGGGCACAACAGAAGTTGTCGGGACCCTTCGATATGCCTGTTGTTTGTACTTCTGATCCTTAAAGAATTGTTATAATTCACTCCTGTTACGCTTAAGGTCTAACCATAATAGACTTAGATGAGCTGAAGTCAGCTTTCAGAAGTGTCCCATTACACGCATTTCGTACGCAACGATCCTAATAGATTTTTGCTCGATTTCGTTGGGATTTTGTTAGCTTAAAGTTTAGTTTTTGTTTGTCATAAGTTTACTAATAGTGTCATATTTAAGATCCGCGAAAGAAGGGAATATAAGGAAGAACTGTACGATGACCTAAAAATGTAAGCCCATTTTAGATCGGACAATTGGTTTCGAAAACATTAACATCCAATGTTGAAGAAAAAGTGACGTAATTTTCAAATTTGAAAATCCCGCTCAACGGTCGAAACCGAAAGTTAAAAAAAAAGGAAGAACATATAAGTTAAACAAAGAAGGAATATCATAAGGGATCCCTTTTTTCTGAGTAGAAAAGAACGCCAAAAATGTTCTCCAACAATTGGAAAAAATGCTTCTTTATTTGATTTAATTGATTCAACGTTCTATACTGATTAAGAAATTGAAATCCGATGTCCTTTAAAATTTTATACTTCATTTCACGTTCTTTACTTTTAACTCAGATCATAGCTTACTGTAGTTTTTAAAAGGATTATTTCGTTCGTTTCAAAATAATTTGTCAACTTTGCAGTTTCTATTTTTGTGTCATTTGCAATTCACTAAACGAAAATTAGGAAATTGTTTTGAAACGAACTCTTGTTATCATGCAAAGTATTTCGTACCTGTGTGAATCCGCTTGTGAGTGTTTAAGGAGGATTTCTGACTAAATCGTTTTAAGCAGAGTTCACACTGAAATGGTCGTTCGCCTGTGTGTGTTCGCATATGTACTTCAAGATAGGGTTTTCTACAAAACGCAGCTTCGCACACCTGGAAATAAGATTGAATTTATATAATTTTATCGGCTTATTATTATTTAAACTTAAAGAAAACCCCCCTACCGTGCATTGAAATGGCTTAGTTCCAGAGTGTAGTTTCATATGTACGTAGTAGCTACTTGCAGATGAAAGCATTTTTCCACAAACCTTGCATGCTTGAGGTTTACTTCTAGATTGGGTCGATCCTGTGCTATTTGTAGATGATAGTGATATTGACATGACATTTGATTGAATGATTTCGGGTTTAAGTCCATCAGCAACAACTGATATGGGCGTAGTTGATCCTTGTTGGGCCTACAGGTCAATTCAAGTAAAGAATGAGAACAGGATTATTTATTCTAAGAAAGAAAAATTTTTTTTTTTAAACTACAAAACCTACCAGCAAAATTTGTGAATGCAAAATGTTGTTCTTATTATCGATAGCGGTAATGACCGACCTTTGCTGCTGCTGTTGCTGTTGATTGTGCTCCTCATCTTGTTGTTGAACATGGTGCGAATTTTGTGTTCTGATTTGATGGGCCTCTTGCGGAGGCGGCGGACATGTAGAGTAATAAGTCAAGGGTTCGGATTTGATTTGTTGTTCGAACATGCTAATTGTCGCCAATAAATCAGTTGTAGGAGGTACGGGCATACGCCCGACCCCCCAATGAGCTGGGTAACTTATTTTGAGTCCTGTCTCTTACATTCTTTTATTAAATTCATCCAAAGTACATGCTTGTTACGGTACACGTTGATGCTGATGGAAAAGCTGCTGAATTCCTAGAAAATAAAAAAAAAACACCGTTGAGTCTAGAGCATTGTACAGAAATCAAGAGTTAGCTGGCTGTTCGCGATTTTACTTCAACTAAAGTTTTGTCCAGGCTTGGAAGTTTATTGTTCGACACAAAAATTATGACCGACTTGTCTTAAAATCGACGATTTTGCTTTTGCCATTTTTAGCGTTGTGTCCAAAAATTAAAAAAGGTCCTCCTATGGTATCACTACGTTATCCGTTCGTCCATCCGTCCAATAGCGTTATAAATTCTGAACGGTATGTCGTAGAAAGCACACCCAAAATTTAGTGTGCTTTTACGAAATTTTTTTAAGCATTAATATCGATTTATTTACAGTTTTAAGTTTGATAGGAAGTCAAGAACCAAAAAAAAAAAACCAAATTTAGGTCTTAAAAATACTGAACAACGAAAAAATCCAAATTTTTGAAAATATTGAAAACGGATGAAGTTTTCTAAAGTGTTTGAAGCCATAACTTATAAACCGCTTAGTGCACAATGCCAATATAGAACACATGTATAAAGCATGTTTGTTAAAAAAGCGATAGAACTGCGATAGGCAAGAGACATTACGTCGATGTTCTTATGAGTCGACGTTCTATTCCTGTCTCCAGTGAGTTTAATCGCGCGTTTTTGTATCCTGTCTCGCAGGTGCAATGTTGTTTTAGAAGCACCAGCCCAGACATGGGAATTGTATTCCAGCTTAGAGCGAATGTAGGCCTTATATAAAATAGTCAAATCAAGGGGGTGAAATATTTCTTGCATCTTTTAAGGAAACCTCGGCATTTCGCAGCATTCTTAGCGATTTCAAATATGTGATCATTCCAACTAAAGTTTTTATTGACACACATACCGAGAATGGAAAGCGTTTCGGTTTCATTGATGCAAGTGCCATTCATGGATAATGGCTGGTGTTTCGGTTTTTCTTCAATGACAGAAGACAGCATTGAGTTTAAGAAGCATTAAACTCTACTTGATTTTTAGATCCCCATGACACAATGCTGTTAAGATCAGAGTTTAATGAGTTTGACATACGCTGCCGTTCCAGTTTAACGTCCGAAGAGCTGGGGCGCGGGACCGAGAACGAGTATGAGAAACTGAGGTTACTGTCATCAGCAAAGGAGTGGATTGGATTAGTTGTAGCAGACAGAAGATAATTAATGAAAATGAGGAAGAGTATCGGAGGCAAAACAGAGCCCTGGGGAACTTCAGCGTTTATTTTATGAACTGCAGACTTGAAGCCATCCATTGAAAGGTAATTACTAATCCATTGAATAAGAGTTCCGTCGATTCCAAATGCACGCATTTTCGACAAGAGTGCTTGGTGCCAAACTCTGTCAAATGCTTTCGAAATATCAAGCGCAACAATCTTGCTTTTACCAAGAAGATACAAGGCATGGTTCCACTTCTCGGTGAGATCTGCCATCAAATCACCAGTGGACCTATTGCTACGAAAACCGTATTGCCGGTGATAAGCTGAAAATTAATCAGCGTTTCCATGACCTAAGAAAGAAGGGAAGTTAGTGCAATTGGACGCCTTTTTTAGGGACGGGCTAGAAAAATGTTGTTTTCCATCTACTCAGAAAGAGACCTGCGGAGTAGGACCGATGAAAAAGCTTGCACAATGGGTTTTACCAGCGCGGAAGAACACCTCTTCAGAACAATCGCGGATATTCCATCAGGACCAGCGGATTTGAGAATGTTTAGATCTCGAAGTACTCTTTTGACTGCGCGAGTGCGAAAGCAAATTTGTCCCATGGTATATTCGATGCGCTCAAATGCAGGCGGAGGCATCGCAGAATCAGGGAGCATGGAGCTAGCAGCGAAATGCGCTTGAAGTAGATTCGCTTTGTCTAGAGAGGTGACAGCTGGAATGTCATTGTAAACGAGTGTTGATGGAAGATGAGGCGCAGTTTTTAACAAAAGTTTTTACTACTTTTTGGACAATGTAGTATTTTCTGCCTCAGCTTTTGGTCGTATTGGAATTTGACACGGCGAATATGAGCATTACAATCATTTCTGGCTTGTTTAAAGTTTTTTTCGGTTTACCTGAGATGGGTTGGCCTTGTAGTAACTCCTTTAACCTAATCACCTCTTTACAGCTCGAGTCAAACCACGACTTCTCCTTTGGTTTGATACTCTTAATCCTGTAAGGGATAAAAGATCTTATCCAAGGAGAATGGTGTTAGTTATCATATCAGCAGCAGCATCTGCATTGTCATCGAGAAAGCAAAACGACCAGTTAAAACGACTGAAGTTATTAAAGCCGTCCCAGTTGGCTTTCTCGTACCGCTACACTGTTCTTTTTGGAGTTATTTCCTTATTAGATTGACTACCCAATAGGAACGTGGCTGATATAGCAGTGGTTTGACGACCCTAGATGAGACAGTACATTCACGGTGTACTTATCGGGATGGGAGATAAGAAACAAATCCAGAGTGTCGGCGGAATGATTGTTAATGTCGGGTATCCGTGTAGGCTCGTTTACAAGTTGCGTTAGGTTATTTAACGCGGCAAAGATCTAAACATACCTTCCTTCGGGTGTTTTCTGACCAGAATGTCGAAGCCACTTAAAATTGTGAATGTTGAAATCGCCCGTTATCACGATTTCATTATTATTGATTTCAAGGAAACAATTCTTAAGATGGAATCGGACAGAGCATCAAACTCATTACAAGTTAATGCATTGCCCAAGTTAGGGCTTCTGTACACAAAACAGTAATTAATTGTTTGTCTACGGACGGCGAAATCTATCCACATGAATTCCGGGTTGGAACAGTTACCGGTAGACAATATCATTCATGGTAGACAATATCATCACGAATATAATTAGCGAGGCCACGATGTGAAAAGAATAATGGCTCTTAGCGATAACCAGGGAGTTTTAAACCCCGATCGGGTTGCCCTGTTACAGGATCTTTGCCTAATGTCTGAATTTCGCTGGGATGTAAGAAAAAAATCATCAACAATCCGCTATCACCTCATTGCCACTCGCTAAAAATCCAGTATAAACGGCAAAATTGGATTTCAAAATTTTTTCAGAATTAAGGGGTCGGTGTAAATGTAGTATTACGCAAAAACCGGTGACCATAGAATTTAAGAAAAACATCCAATTCTAATGCAGATGGTTGTGCTATTAAAAAGGGTCTAACTGGAAAAAATTCGAAATGGTTGTTTTATGGATTTGATGTTTAAAAAATTGTAATAAAGGTCAAAAGAGCGTAATATGTTTGTAACGGTTTAAAGTAGGGCGTTTTTTTAAATTAATAAATATTTAATAATTTTTTTAAATTAATTTTACACAAGCTCTTTTGGATAAACAGCTGCTTCAAAACAATGACGATGAGGAGGACGACCAAGAGGAACCATTCGACTTGGGTGCTTTGCTTGGCAAACAGATATCCATTTGCACCTTTGATACCGAGTCACAGCCCGCAGAGTTCCATGTCGGGCAGTTCGCAAAACACTCAAAGTTCACTCCAGCGAGAATCCACGCTGGGCCATGGTAAGATTTAAAGCGAAACAGGCGTTTACAGTTTGTAAGCAAGTTGCTAATAAAATATTATTTCTTCTTGATTTGGTTCTGAAGAAAAGTACAAATTTCACGAGTCGCTATAGCTAACACCTAAGTGTCCACCCAAATGTCAGCTGCTGTTGTCCAACTCGATTGTCGCCGCCATGACGCTTTTTATAATTCTGCTCAAAGAAATTTATTTTATTTTTTATAGGTACAGATACAAATAAATTTGTATCGGATTCGCCGGGGAACTATGCCAATAATAGCTGTTATATTACATATAAATTACATTTTACAAACACAATTATAGTTAACATTAGAAGTTTTTAATTTTCTTTATACATTAAATTTTATACTAAGGTTAAGCTATGTGCATCCAAAAGTTTAAACAAAGTTGAACTTTGTGGTGGGACAGGTGGATCTAATAAATCTTTTAGTGTTGGGATGTTGTTTGAAAAATACTATGTATGTGATGTAACCAAAGAAATTTCTTGCGCTACATATGTGCGTTCCCTTACTTTCTGTACCATTTTGGTCAGATTACCTTATTTTACGCTTTGTGCACCAAAAACTGCCCACATTTTAAACGTCAAAGGCAATGTTAAGGAAAAGTTATAGCGATTGATAAAACATGCATTCATTAAGCAGTACTTGAAATATTTGGATTTTTGTCTGCAGCATAATATTCACTGACTTTAGGTTTTTTATGTTTAAAGTTGATAAAAACATTCTTTAACATTTGAAACTTCACATAAAAAGGACTCAAATTATGGAAACAGCAGAAGTTGTTCAAAAGTACAAATGTCACGAGTCGCTATAACCTAAGGTGGACACCTAAGTGTCCACCTAAATGTCATCTGCGGTTTTTTTTAATTCAATTCTTCTTTATTGGTAGCATAATTCTTATAAGTTATAAACATGTTTTTTGTAGTGTAAGAGATTTGGAAAGTTGCTTCCTTACATCTTAGGTTCTAAGTTAATATGTAAGGTTCATCTGCGGTTGTCCAACTCAATTGCCGCCGCTAACACTTTTCATAACGCTGCTCAAGGAAATTTCTTGGGCTAAATTTCGTAGGGAGGGGAAATTTTAAACTCTTTTTTTTACTCTCTCTTCTGTCCAAAGCTACACAAAAACCGTGTACGGGAACAGGATTTTGGTTTTTGGTAGGATTTTGGTAGGTTTGGGTAGTTTTGTGTGACTTTAAGATTGTCCAAGGCGATTTTAGTGCCAAGCTAGGAAAAGAGGGCATCTTTCGTCGTGCAGTCGGAAAGCACAGCCTGCACGACACGACCTCCGATAACGGATTCAGGATGATCGACTTTGCTGCGGGACGACACGTTGTGGTAGCTAGCTAGTACACAGTTCCCGCACCTCAATATCCACAAAGGGACATGGAGATCTCCCGATCAATCAACCGTCAACCAGATTGACCACATTGCGATCGACGCAAGGCACTTCTCCAGTATCATGGATGTCCGAACTTTCCGAGTGGCCAACATTGACTCGGATCACTACCTTGTTGTAGCCAAGGTACGGCTTCGAATATCCCGACCACCGCCAAGTAATGGAAATACTGTGAGAAAGTTTGACGTCGGCCGACTACAATCGCGAGAGATCGCTAGGTCCTTCTCCAATCGAGTCTCTCAAAACCTTCTACGAAGTCCTATGCAGCCAGCATAAAGTATTGATAGCCAGTGGCATCATTGCCAAAATGCCATCAGACACCGCCTTTGAAGTGCTGGGTTTCACACGGCCACCACAACGAAACCCCTGGTTTGACGATGAATGCCGACAAGCACATGCAGCTAAACAGGAAGCATACGAAGAGGCTCTGCACAGGACAAGAGCTGCTCGCGAGCTCTACGAGCAGAGGAGGAGAGAGGAACACCGGCTTCTTGGAAGAAAAAAGAGAGAGCACGAGAAGCGCGCGGTTGAAGAGATAGAGAGATGTTACAACAGAAATGAGGTTAGAAAGTTTTACCAAAGGATCAAAAGGTCCTGGGTATAAACTTCGAACTGAAGCCTGTAGGGACCATCAAGGGAACATCGTTGTAGAATCGCAATCGGTGCTGAGGAACCGATTTGGAAAGACCACTTCTACAGACTGTATAACGGCGAGGATGAACCAAATACCGCTGTCAGGCAGAACGAACCATTTAACCCGGACGAAGACGTTACCGACGAAGCATACGAACGATACCGCCCACCCGGCCTGGAGGAGGTGAAACAAAGCAGCCGGAGCAGACAGCCCAGCTGCCGAACTTTTTAAGCCCGCTGGCAATGAGCTGGTTAGGTGCATGCACCAACTCATCTGCATGATATGGTCGGAAGAATGCATGCCCGACGAATGGAACCTCAGCATTGTTTGCCCGATCCTGAAGAGAGGAGACCCTCTGAGTTGTGCCAACTACAGAGGCATCAGTATTCTTAACATCGCATACAAGATCTTTTCTGCTGTACTGTGTGAACGCCTGAAGCCGTTTGTCAACAATCTGATAGGCACGTATCAGTGTGGCTTTAGGCCAGCAAAGTCTACCATCGATCAAATACTCACACTACGGCAGATCTTGGAGAAAACCCAGGAATTCCAAATCCATAGCTATATAGCGCAATATCTAGTTTTGGCATCCCTGCCAAACTCGTCAGTCTGTGCAAGATGACTATGGAAAATTCACGCTGTTCCGTCAAGGTCGGCAAAGACCTCACCGACCCCTTTGATGTCAAAAAAGGATTTAGACAAGGCGACGCACTGTCATGCGACTTCTTTAACATCTTACTTGAGAGAATTGTGCAGAAATCTCGCGCCAACACCAGAGGTACAATCTTTTAAAAGTCCGTTCAACTACTCGCATACGCAGACGACATCGACATAATCGGTAGAACAAAGCGTGATGTCAGTGAAGCCTTCGTGAGTCTTGGGACGGAAGCGGCGAATATGGGTTTAGCAGCCAACGAGGGCAAAACCAAAATTATGCTGTCATCAAGAAAAGACACCCAACACCGACGTCTTGGACAAAACATCACCATCGACAGCTATAACTTTGAGGTAGTTAGGGACTTTGTCTACCTGGGTTCCGCTTTCAATTCAGACAATGGCCCCAGCGCTGAAATCAAACGAAGGATAACTCTTGCCAATCGCTGGTCATTGGGCTAAGAAGGCAATTGAGCAGCAAAGCCCTCTCTCGAGCAACTAAAGTGTCCATGTATAAGACCCTCATCATCCCAGTCCCGCTTTACGGTGCAGAAGCATGGACCCTGTCAAAGGCGGATGAAAACACTTTAGGCTGCTTCGAGAGGAAAATTCTTCGGGCTATTAACGGTGCCGTTTGCATAGACGGAGAGTGGAGGAGGAGATATAACATCGAACTGTACGGGCTGTACAGCGACACCGACCTAGTCAGAAGAGTCAAAACACATAGTCTACGATGGCTGGGTCATCTAGAGCGGATGGACACCAACGCCCCGCCCCGGAAAATCTTCGAATACACACCGCAGGGGCGGCGTGGTAGAGGAGCACCGAGACTCAGGTGGCGCACGCAAGTGGAAGGGGACCTCAGCCTACTTCGCGTGCGAAACTGGAGACAGCTAGCTAGAGACAAAGCTAGCTGGCGAAGCTTGTTGGCTGAGGCTAAGGTCCACCCTCGACTGTAGTGCCGCCTTAAGTAAGTAAGTAACGATCGATTTGCGGTCCCCACTTCCGCAAGGGTCTAACCAGCCCTCCTAAAGTAACACATGATGTCTCAAAAAATTCTCAAAGTCGGATTAGGTAAAACATTCAAGGTTGCTGCGCCTCTTATTGTCAGAAGTTTGTGTATCTTCTTTTGCTCACAGCATTATCACAGCGAACTTTATGAGCTCTAAATAATTTGACGAGTGTTTTGAATTCTCTAAAGTCTCCTTAAATTCTTTTCCAAAAGAAAGAAACGAATTCTTGTAAACGAACAGGTAGCCAAAAACATGCACTCAGGTGTATTACATAAACACAACAGAGTAGATCCTCTGAGCACGCTCGACTCAGATAACGCTTAGAGGGCTCGAGCTCCTTTAAGTTCCCTACTCTGAACTCCTGAACTGAACTTAAAGAGAAAAATTCCGAATGATTAAGACCAGATTTATGTGAAACGGCCTATCTCAGATTATTGACCACAGCTTTTTCCATTGCCTTTAGGAGAAATGATGTCTTTCTTCCTTTTGTAGCAGTCTCAGTGCTAGACTGTGCTTTTTAGATAGGTAAGTAGATGCTAATTTTCTTACTGGTAGATGTTTGCTCTCTATAGCGAAACCAGAGGCATGGCTATTGGTAATCTCCCTAACAAGGATAGCATTTGGCGAAAAGTTTGAATCAGCTATGCACTGCGTTGCCCAAGAGTTATGCGCTTGTCATACGGAGGGTTCATTTACATGGAGAAGCATCGAGAATTATTGTGGGTGAATTGTAGGGCAAGGTACCTACGCCACATGACAATGCCAGTATTTCTGGATCGTTTGAACTTTTCGATTTTTTGATTTTGTTTTTTATAGACCAGACGTGAACACATAACTTTAAATATGCATAAAGCTCTGCAAATAATTTTTTTGCAGGCTTAATAGCAAGCCGCAAAATGTAGCTGCTCGTTTTAAGCTCCTCAAAACCAGCTTGAAATGAAATTGAACTTCAGTTTTTTTTTTTGACTCCTCAA
The DNA here is from genome assembly GCA_947623515.1 of Neoascia interrupta. Classification (NCBI taxonomy): domain Eukaryota; kingdom Metazoa; phylum Arthropoda; class Insecta; order Diptera; family Syrphidae; genus Neoascia; species Neoascia interrupta. The sequence continues at coordinate 179,879,656 of OX392462.1, forward strand.
GCATAAAAAACTTCGTCGCCCAAAATAATTGACTCGCACCAGCTGAGCAATAAGCATAAGCAAGAGCAACTCCCGGCAAATTCCAATACACCCAAGCGTCTATCTGTAGCAGAAAGTGTTTGCCACGGTTAGTTGAACTTCTGCCTATTAAAAAGCGAAAAAAAATGTAAACAAAAGTCTCACAAGCTGGAGAGTAATTTTTTTTAAGCGAAAACCGCTGAAGAAGAACCCAGCGGCAGCTAAAATATAAGGACGAGCCTCCGGAATGCCAGTCTTTAGGTATATAATGGGTGTGATCACAGGCTCCGACGGCGACGACGGAGGACTGCCTCCAATCATTCATTAAAATCAATCAACTCTTCGCACACCCCACATATATATATGTGCAGATGGGTGCAAGTGTGTATATACATTTAATTATTTCTATAATTTTTTGTTCAAATTTATTTTGTTTTCGCTTCCGAGCTAACAATTTATTTTTATATATAGCGACAGAGGTACATACATACAATTCATATCCTTGGTTTTGCGGATGGTTTTAATATGCTTCCACAGCCGTACCCTTTTTTTTACGAGACACAGTTCTTTGCGAATACCAACATTCTGCTACGGAGCACTGAGTTAAGTATATAGTATATGGCGATTTTTTTCCGCTTTTGGCTTTTGATAACCCAGTCACAGTTGATTTGACGCCACGGATTACGCCTGCATTTTCCGTAAATACAACGCGAGCGATTTAAAACTCCACTTGCACTTATATTTAATAACAATCATATACCTATCTATATACTCCGCCAAGCTCTGCTACTGCCATATGTATAGATACGACATGGTATATCCAAATATATAAGGTCTCAAGTGGCAAACTGAAACCGCAGATCAATTGTCTGGCAGATTCGCAAGTTCCGAATTGGTTTTGCTGTGTTTATGGAAAAGCCTGATTTCCTTGGGTGTATACGTGTGGTTGATGAAATCTACGTTTACACGATGGGTTGTGTTTTGGAACAGAACGACAGCATGATTGAACGGTCGTAACAGCTTCTAACCCTTCACACCATAAATTACTGAATAACTAGATATTCAACTTCGGACATGTGAAAGCTTTGCCCACAAGCTGAAATTGATGAATTTACCCATGCTCCGACATTTGTTTACAAATGTGAGTAAATTCATGAATTCATCATTTCCATGCAATTTCGTTTTGCAGCTTATGAATCAGCTGATCGCGTAAGGTAAATTGTTGTTGTATCTTCTTACACGTATTCACCGACACGGAAATTTAAAGCTTTAAAAAAGCTTTAAAGGCTTTATAAAAAACGTAAACAAATGGGTGTTGGACGGTAAGAGGGACACAAGTTGAATATCTAGTTATTCAGTAGTTTATGCTTTCGCACATAGGCGCGAGCGAATAGGTTGGGAATTGCGAACAAGTCAGTTTTGAGCCCGGAGCAGAATAGTTGATGTTGATTTTGATCTGTCTATGCATGTGGCTCGCCGCCATTGTTGTTGATGCAGACGTTGCCTATTGCGAACACAAAATTCTATTTCACTGCACAATTCAAACGATAATTCGTTACCACCAGCACAATAAAAATTTATTTACAAAACCCTTTTTCTGATTCGCGTTAAAAAGGCGTGGAAATTAAGTTCAATTCTGCATTGAATTCAGATTCTATGAAGCGAAATAATGCAAACGACAACAGAAAAACGAAACGTCATGATGGGATATGATGATGGGATTTCAATCCACAAAGTTCACAGTTCACATCAACACCAACAATCACCATTCTGTTGCACTGTGCACGCTCAGTGCATTTAACTTTTCTGAAAAGTCCATCCACATTTACTCCAAGATCAGCAATTCTGTTTCGAGCCTTCAACACTTTTCACACTGCATCGAAAACTGAATTTTCGGGAAAAAGTTTACGAAAACTCATTGATTCATTCACATTCAATCACATTGACACTAATCGTAAAATTGTTTACTCGAATGTTTCAAAAACAATTATTTTTTATGAAACAAATGTTCGAACTAATGTGAAAACATTAATAACTATTTTGACTAGCAATACTTGTCTCTTGAACATTAGAACTTATTAGACTTCAAAAGAAAAGGACTTTAGCCGCACCTATTCTATGCGCAGATATGCACATTTTATCTTGTTCTCAGCTTTCATAAACAAACAAAATAGGTTTGTTTGCTTATGAAATCTTACGATTGTAAGGAAAACTCATCAAAAAATACCAAAAACTTAAGTACAAAAACAGGAAAATTTATGTGAAAACTCGGATTTTCGAGAAAGTTTTCGCGTGTTTTCTCGTAAGAATGGTTTTTGTTCCGGTGTGTACCTCAATAGAAAGCTCAGCTGGAAACCTAATACACAGAAAGGGTTCGGAAAGCTACGATAGCACTCTGTTCCTGCAAAAAAGCCATCGGCAACAAGTGGGGACTTCAACCCCGAACCACCCACTGGCTATATATCTCGGTCGTTAGACCGATACTGACATATGGAACGGCTGTCTGTGGACCACTTTGAATAAAGCGGTAAATCAAGACACGCTAAGCAAGGTCCAAAAATCAGCTTGCTTATGTATAATCGGAGCGCTTTGCACCACTGCCCCAGCAGCACTAGACACCCTGTTCCATCTAATTCCCCTTGATATTTTCAGCAGGCAAACTGCTTCTATCACGGCTACTTGCCTAAAAGCAACCTCTCAGTGGACCGATAGTGAGATAGGCCACTTCGTGCTGAACACATTCAGATCCCCTTTTAGGTAGGTTGATCTTTCGTTTCCATCAGAGGCTGGTGTCAGCGGACGAAGGACTGTATGAAGCATAAAGTGCAGTCATCATGGCGTTCCTGCGTGCCTGCATAATACACTGTGATGCAGACGAGCAGGAATCATACATTGTGCACTTAAAAATGAGTGTAATTCTTAAAAAAAAGATTATGTCAAATGCCATCTTGTAAATACAACAATAATTGCTAATAATTGCAATTTTGAAACTAAATTAGGACAACGAAAATATTCCAAAATATTCTGTTTACGTTTTTTAACATTGTTTGACAACAAACAAGTTCGAAAAAGATTTCGAAAACCCCTTTCGCAAAATTCGAATTTATCATAGACAGCAACCTATGAGCATTTGGTAACTACGGTGCAAAAATTTAAAAATAAGAGCTACCTAAACTTAAAATCGAATTAAGATTGCTTCGTGAATACCGCCCTTAAAGTTCACTATACCCAAGTTACAATTTGACAAGAACTTCCAGACAACTATCCCCCCAGGGTCTTCTTGAGAGGTCTTCTCTTTCCGTCCTCCGGATCATTGTAGTGTTTTCCAAGCTGAAATCATGGCGATTAATGATGCCTTGTCCTGGCTTAAGAATAACGTTATATACGCCAAGGATATACGTATTTTTTCTGACAGCCAGGCAGCCATCAAGTGCCTGGAATCAGTTTCTTCAAACTCTAAAGAAGCCTGAGACTGCAGGTTGTCTCTAAAGCCGCGTTGTCACAAGCAACCTAAAACAGGAACAGAAGCAGAATCCCATTCATTAGCAACTGAAACCTAAATTCGCTGAATGCTTTTTGCGTTGCTAATGTATGAAATTCTGTTTGAAAACAAAACCTATATTCGCTGAATGCTTTTTGCGTTGCTAATGTATGAAATTCTGTTTCTCTTTCTGTTTCTGTTCCTTGTGATAACGCGGCCTAAGGCCGCGGTTCGCATGTCTAACATTCCTATTTCGGCATGCAAACTCATGATAAAACTGCATGCAATAGAAAGAACAAATCGCAGATGGACAAGTGGAAGTACCTGTCCAGTAACGAAACAGATTTGGCGTAAGCTAGATCTTAAACGCTCTAGGAGTTGTCTACGGGACGCTGTCTGATAGGCAAGCGCGCAACATGGCTCTGTTTCTTTTCTAACGAATTTTGCAGGAGCTGCATGGATGAGGAGGAAGAAGAGACCAGTCTCCACCTTCTCCGCACATGCCCCGCTCTCTCTAAGAACTGAAATCTTTACCTTGGAGCTTTTTTCTATAATGATCTTAGTGATCTTAGTGCGACTGACGGAAAACGTCTCCTACGAGTAGGCAATTTTTCCAGATCCACAATGGTATCACACTGGACCTACATAGGTCTAAGTGAGTTGGGTTCTTCGAACCCGACAGCCACTTCACCTAACCTAACCTTGCTTTCACTCTAAGCTCAGATTTTATTATTGCTCCAGCTTATCCAATCCTACAGGATAACTGAGCACCACTACACTTCATGAAAAAGACCCCGAGTGTATACTGCACAGGAGATCCAAACAACCATCACTCCGGACTTGCTCACGTTTATCTTCATCCCAGCTTCACCACAGATAGCCGCAAGCCCATCGAGTGCTAGCTGAAGTTCCTCGTCGGACAATGCCAGGATAGCTACATCATCTGCGAAAAGCAGATGGCTCATCCTGATGCCAGTCATTTCAAAAGATTCTTCATCAAGACTGCGTTTCACCATCCCGTCTATTTATGCTATGAAGAGGAGCGGCGATAGGACGCAGCCCTGGTGAGTTCCAACGCACACATCAAAAGGATGGGAATTGATGCCATGTACTCGAACACAGTATCTGCAGTTCCCATTGAAAGACTGAATGGCTCTCAGAAAAGGCTCAACTAGTGCTTGCAAAACTCTCCAGAGTTTACTCGAGCAACACAGTCATGGACCCTTTCCAAATCTACCGAACACGCGTAGATCGGTTTGGCATATTCCTAGGCCTTTTCAAGTTTAGCCTCCGGAATATAAAGCTGGACGGTTGTGCCTCTGTCAGGCCGAAAGCCGCATTGCTCTCTACGCCTGGTTCTACCAGGGTAGCAAAGAAATACTGTCGCTTAAGCGAAAATTGCTCAGCTCTTGTTGGTGATCAGTTGACAGCTTAGCTTCTCTCAAAACGCGAACATCACAAATCATTTTTGAAGACACGATGGTACCTCAAGGAAATCAATAAAAAAATGTGATTTATTCTGTACCGGTACCAAGTCTATTTGCAAAGTGGTTTGTGCGGGAAAAAGATGTTCGTGATGGACAAGCCATAAACACAGCAAAAGCCCAACAGGTTCCCTTCGTTCTTGTTCTGGTCCGCGTCACCGTGCCTCCCAGTAATGCTTCTCTAAGTACTGTTGCCCATGCCCACATAAGCATTGAAGTCACTCGTCCGGAGAAAAAGGTCAATTTCTGCCACTCTACCCTGAGCAGCATAAACTTCGTTTAAGAAGGCCGCATACTCTGACTCTCGATTAGGTACATACACCTATACTAGAACCAAAGTCGATCGCTGAAGCTTAAGCTTCATAGAATAAACTCAATTACGTTTTTCGACTGCCGGGTTCTTTGGAGTATCTCAACACCCACCTGTGCGGTCATGTTACGTGGAATGACAGGTCAGAAAAGTCTCCACCCATCAGGTAAGTCTCTGGTTCCGGAACCCTTCTACTTAGTTTAGGAGATGCCCCAGTAGCATCGAACTGATACTTTTTAGCCTCCTCAACCAGTTTGTTATATACCTAGCTGCCAGGTTTCTATTCGGCCAATCCTAACATGGCGAACAAAGGCCGACCAAGAAGCCACTCATCCTTAAACAGACTCTTTTGAATTTTTACTATTTAGAGTTCAGACACTCCTCTGGGATCAGATGCTAAACAGTTTGCCGCACTGATGACACCCTGACCGGATTTAGTCGGCACTTACCATAAACATACCTTACCTCAATGCTATTTTAATCCCGACTTTGCAGGGCGGTCAAAAACTCCGACTCTTGAAACTATTTACTCTTCGAAATCTCACTTCACATAGAAAAACGATAGGAAAAGAGTTTAGAGCTGTTCTCAGTTATCATTTTCCACACAATCACGCTAAGCATTTAAAGAAGTTTAATTGCTTTGCGTGTTTGATTTTTAATTCAAACGCATTTTACGCAGAGAAAACGTTTAAGGCAGTTCATACCTAGACAGTTCATGTCCAGAGTTTGATCCTGGATTAACTACCAAATTTAACGAGGTAAGCCAAGATTAACTTCGGTTCTAAAGCCAATATTCAGTTCGGTTCTAAAATAACTGAAACTGAAGCTTAAGGCTTAGGTTAGACTACATGGCAATAATACGAGGATTAGCGGGAGACGATTAAAAATAAGTTCCAAATCGGTGCCAGCAGAAAAATCGTATTAATTTGAAAAGAGCACTCTTTTTCTGTTATTTTGATCCTCAAAGAAGAGTGGCGATGTCATTTTCCACGAGCGAAGAAATATTTCTCTTGTAATCATCCCAATAGAAATCGTAGTTCTGACAGATCTAATAAAATTCAAATCGCTTGCCGAGAGGATTTAAATTTGTATGGCTAATCATGTAATTTAAAGAGGATTTAATGAAGATTTATAATTATCGTGGATTAGTGCCACACCACCTCTTCATCGATTCCAAGGCCGCGTATGACAGCATCAATAGAGACGAGCTATAAAGCGCAACGTCTAGTTTTGGCATCCCTGCCAAACTCGGCAGTCTGTGCAGGATGACGATGGAAAACTCACGCTGTTCCGTTAAGGTCGGCAAAGACCTCACCGACCCCCTTGATGTCAAAAAAGGATTTAGACAAGGCGCACTGTCATGCGACTTCTTTAACATCATACTTGAGAGAATTGTGCAGAACTCTCGCGCCTACACCAGAGGTACAATCTTTCAAAAGTCTGTTCAACTACTCGCATACGCAGACGACATTGACATAATCGGTAGAACAAAGCGTGATGTCAGTGAAGCCTTCGTGAGTATTGGGACGGAAGCGGCGAATATGGGCTTAGCAGTCAATGAGGGCAAACCAAGTTCATGCTGTAATCAAGAAAAGACACCCAACACCGACGTCTTGGACAAAACATCACCATCGACAGCTATAATTTTGAGGTAGCTAGGGACTTTGTCTACCTGGGTTCCGCTATCAATTCAGACAATGACACCAGCTCTGAAATCAAACGAAGGATAACTCTTGCCAATCGCTGTTTCTTTGGGCTAAGGAGGCAATTGGGCAGCAAAGCCCTCTCTCGAGCAACTAAAGTGTCCATGTATAAGACCCTCATCATCCCAGTCCTGCTTTACGGTGCAGAAGCATGGACCCTGTCAAAGGCGGATGAAAACACTTTAGGCTGCTTCGAGAGGAAAATTCTTCGGACGATTTACGGTCCCGTCTGCATAGACGGAGAGTGGAGGTGGAGATATAACATCGAACTGTAGGGGCTGTACAGCGATACCGACCTAGCCAAAAGAGTCAAAACACAACGTCTACGATGGCTGGCTCATCTAGAGCGGATGGACACCAACGCCCCGGCCCGGAAAATCTTCGAATCCACACCTCAGGGACGACGCGGTAGAGGAGCACCAAGACTCAGGTGGCGCACGCAAGTGGAAGGAGACCTCAGCCAACTTCGCGTGCGAAACTGGAGACGGCTAGCTAGAGACAGAGCTGGCTGGCGAAGCTTGTTGGCTGAGGCCCAGGTCCACCCTGGACTGTAGCGCCACCTTAAGTAAGTAAGTAAGGATTAGTGCCCTTTGGAAACATGGTGTAATACTTTGTCGGCAGTAATTCGAAGATAAGCGATTAATTAGACGATTAATAATAAATCTGAAAGTGGTTCTACCAGTCAAATAAAGGATTAATTTGGCATGGGCACTCTTTCTCTCTCATTTTGGCTCTCAAAAGAGAGTGGCGATGTCATTTTCCAGTAGCGAAAAGGATAATCGGACACAGGAAATTATATGACAATGACAATCTCGAGGTTAGTTAAGCATTTTAGTGAATCGCGGATTAGTGTCCGTCAGAAACATGGCATAACCATTGATTCTATTTTATTTTTAAACTGAAGTGAAAAATTAATTCGCTCGCTCACATGTAAATGGTTCCGAGCTGCCTAGTTGAGTGATTCGTGAAGTCAAGGTATAAATGTGGTAAGCATGGACTCATTTGATTCCAGTAAATTTTCCAACTTTTGTCTCTTTTTCTGGAAAGCCCCCAAAGTGACAGCCGTTCGAAAACAGGGTGTTGGTTATCAGTTCGATAGTTTGACACTTCGGCCGCAGTGTATTCACCTTGCTTATCTAATTTCTCTGCGAATATTGTATTTTCCAGATCGTATTAAAAATAAATCTTTATTTATACATATGCGATAGTTTTGTTTTCTGCGGATTATGACAGTGGTCTCCGCCTATCTGCCCATCAAATAATTAATAATTCACTCGAATATTTATCTGAAAACGCGAGCAAAATGTGATTTAACAAAAAGTGTCGCCAAGTGTTTAATTGATTGCAATCCGATTGCCAGTGCCGAGTGCAGAGTGAATTCAAAAAGAAAATATATTTTTCCATCGAAGTGCAACACGATGTTATCGATTCAGTTTGTTAAGAAAAGTGCAAACGAAAACAGTGTGGCTAAACGAAATTGACAAATTTCCAAAAAAAGAATCCAAATACTCGTCGCGACTTGATCCCCCTTGATGCAATCATTTTTCTAGGTAAGTGGTTTGCGTTGATGGATTTTTTTTTTGTTTCTTCTTTTGACCGACAAACGAGGTAATTAAAAAGTTTCCCATACTGTGGGAAAATGCAAAAAGAAAACCCAGTGCAGACTTTTTGTTCTTAATTCTGGATTAGCCACGAATAGTGTGCTTTCGTGCTGCTCCCATTCCTGGGGTTAAACCCCACTCTCTTGCGCTGCACCGAGCCAAGTGGGCGAGAGTTTGTTTTCGCAAAACGTAGGCCTCGTCGGCCTGACTGCTATCTGAGAAAGTCGGTTGATAGCAGTGAGTTGATTTGTTTTCCCCTGCTGCATGTGGGTGATCCTGATAACTTGGAAATTTCTTGAGTCGCAAATGCTCTTAGGCATTCGGGGCGCAGATAAGATTTTTGTTCCTTGCGATGAAGAGGCGGCCAACCACTCTGGGCGAATTTCGAGCCACCTGTCGTGCCTGAAGTCATTTCCGGTATTCGAGATGGTCAGCTTGCATCGAGACCAGAATAATAATAACAAGAAACGGTTAAAGCTGCCTACAACAACCCAACCGGCTGCAAAGGGAACGTTCGAGTTTGACCATCGAGTTTGTAATGAGGTATGCGTAGCGTAGTCTTAAGTCTTGTAACATTGTTAAATTGTCTTTTGTTTAAGTTCCTTTTTGTAGACATGTGGGTTCTGAGACGAATCCAAAATTGAGTTGAAAAAAAATGTGTCTGCCCTAAGCGGTGTAATTTGTAACGTAGAAGAGGGTTTCCATATTTGCGTGGGGGTGAAACCAACCTGCCTACGCCTTTAAAAAAAATTGTTTAAAATCATTTAATTTTGTTCAAGCAAATCAACTGTCTTTAGAAACCAGCTTTACGGGGATGATAACCGAATCCTGCCTGATCTGCTTTGGCAATGTTACTGGGCGAACTAGGAACCATCTGAATTGAGCGATCCGCCCACCTTTACCACATTCTTAATGGTACATTGTACCGCCATTAGGCTTTTTTGAAGTCAAAGGGTGTCAAATAATTTTGCTCCTTTGAGGTTTGTTCAAATTAATGAAAAGAATAGCTGTTATTTAATTTAGATTGAATTTTAGTGAATTTAGGGCCTTATTGTCTCATTCAACCCTATTTAAAGTTGTTTTTGAAAATGAAATACCCAATTCGTGATTTTATCGAACAAGTCACATTCTGTTGGCCGAAACGCTCCACAACTCTGTTTCATATTGCTTGTCGGTACTGCCAGATGAAATTGGTCACCTCACACATGCCATAAATTTCTGTATCAACATGTCTTCTTGTCAACGGCTTATGAGAAGATTTTAAACTATTTTTTAGTGTAACCCTTTAGGGACAACCTGTAAGGAATCAAAAATCTTAGTATATATATGATACTTAGTTGGTTAAAGTATCCTAAGCTTCGAAGAGAAAATTGGCCCAGCCGGAGTGCCTGCTGAACTTCACGATATTTGCCACCGGTATTTTTGCAAGTTCGTCGAGCTTCGTAGAAGTTTAAAAACGTTGCCTGCTGAAACTTGGACATTGGCAGAGGAGGTGTTTCGCATTTTCTTCCGCTTGGGGATCATGACAGCCCCTGCAAATGTAGTTAGTGTTAATGATTCTTAATTTTGCTGAGTGCTTTCCCAACAGGTTGTGACCTGTTATCACTCTTGTAGCTATGGCCAGTGATGGCCTTTATAGTGCTCTAAGCTTTTTTGACTGGATGCTGTCTATGGATGGCCATAAAGCCTTTGTATGGCCGCAACGCTGCAGATTATTCCACCTATTTTGGGTTATTTTTTGAATAATTGTAGATATTTTGCCTGTCTCATAAGAGAGCGGAGGGTGAGCCCTTTTGTCCGCTGTAGTGATTCGTAGATGTGAGCCATGTTTCGCTAGCTCGTCAGCCTTTTCATTTCCGATGAAGTCGCTATGGCCTGGTACCCAAATAATGCCCACATTATTCTGTCTTCTTAGAACCCTTAGTTCTGAGCGACAGAGTCCTACTACACGAGATTTTACTGTTGACTGTCAACGTAAATGGAAATATCCTGCTGTGATAGTTCTTTTCATAATACTCTGACCTTTTCGGCGGCTATAAGTATTGCCAGAATTTCTGCGTGGAAGATACTGCAGGAGCACAGCAGTCTTCTGCTTGTTAGGATACCAACTTTCTCAGAGCATACACCTGCTCCAGTAACTACCCTCACTTGATTTAGAGCCATCTGTGTAGATTGCTATCTCGGAGTGGATTACAACGTTATCCAGCCTCCAGTCTTCTCTGCTCGGAATGTGAATGGTGTAGTGTTGATTGAAGTCAAGATAAGGAGTTATGTGGTCTGTTGTACATGTACAGCAACCCAGTGTGTGTGTGATTGAACTGTGCCCTGTGGGTGTTGTACTCCAGTCGCCTGTCCCTTGAAGTCTGATTGCACTTTTTGCAGCGCTTTCTTTAATAAACAGATCTATAGGCGTTAGGTTTAGAATTGTCTCTAACCCCATGGACTGGATCTCAGAGCACCTGTGGTGACGAGACAAGCCATTCTTTGGACCTTAGTTAAGGCTTTTAGATTTTTCTGTTTGGTTTTAGCTGGCCACCAGACACGTGAGTATGGTTCTCACTATAGCTGTGTAGAGCCATTTTGTTATTCTAGGGGAAGAGCCCCATTTTTGCCCGCAGATTCTGTTGCACGTATATAGGGTTGTATATGCTTTTTAAACTCTTCTTTTAGGTTCCGAGGGTGTGTTCACGCTCCGGGGGTGTATTCTTTAACTTGCAGTGACGTCTCTATATTAAGAACTACGTCGTGTAACGCTGTCTCTACCGACCTGCCTTTCAGGTAGGCGTGCTGGTTGGAGAACATGTTGATTGGATTAAGTCTGCTGCGTATGTGAATATCGAGGAGCCTCTCGAGAGCTTTTAGCAGAAAGGATGACAGACTTATAGGTCTGTAGTCTTTTGTCTGATTATGTCGGCTCTTACCAGCCTTAGGGATAGGGATGAAGTTTACATTAACTTCGCACCATGCTTTGGCGAAGTATCCATGTATGAGACATCCACGGAAAATGCGTGTTCGTCCTCGAGCTTATTAATGTTTTTGTCGTGAGCAGCATAATTGGAATTATGCCGTCAGGTCCTGCTGACTTATATGGTTTGACTTCCCATTCGACTTTCCTCACACAGATACTGTTCTTTTTTGTTTCAACGTCCGTTGCTGGGGCGGATTGATTTGTTCGGATATTTTTATTTTCCTCAACCACTTCAGAGCAGTTGGGAAAATGTGTGCACAGTAGTATTTCCAGTGTTTCCGAGGTAGATTCTGTGCAGATTCCATTCATGTTTTTGATAAAGCTTGGAAAAGTAGGCTCTTTGGACATAATTTTCCTCAGTCTTGCTGCACCATTTAGGCTTTCTATGTTACTACAGAACTCCTTCCAAGACGTTCTTTTAGCCGTTCGAATTTCTTTCTTAAAATTCTTTAGACTAGCCTTGGGCTCTTTTCACACTATCCGGTTTCGCCCGGACGGCAAAAAACCGAACGGCAAAAAACCGAATTTAGAAAACTTTCACATTATACGGTTTATACGAGTTTTTTCAGCCGCAAGCTTACTTTGTAGTTGTATTTAGTGCAAATTTCCAGAAAGTTGTCCCAAAGCACAGGCCTTTCTTGAACTAGTGTAATCAACACTTCTGCATCTATATCTCTCATTATTTAATTATTTTATAATTGAAAAACAAAAGGCTCGAGGGTTACTAATCGGACGATTTAAAACCGTGAAAAGGGAAGGCATTCATTTTAAGACATGTATCACTGAGCTTTCGGTCGCCGTCCGGCAAAAAGTCGTCGCCGTGTAGTGTAAAAGGAACAATACATTTTGATACGCCACTAAAAAAAATTTCACAAAAGTGTGAAAGAAGCGTTATAAGCCTCCCAGTCAATATCTGCGTTGGATCTTTTGGCTCTACTGAATTTCGGTTTGGCTATTTTTCTTAGCTCGTTTAATCTAGAAGATCAGCAATGGTTCTTAAAACCAGGCTTACTGCGACTAATGGGGCAAGTTCCTTTAAATGCTTTTATAAGAGTGGATGTTATATCTTCTAAGCCCTTATCGATGTCGGTGACACTATTCGAAAGGCTTTTAAAATTGTGGTTTCTAACCTTGTTGTAGGATTTATTCCAGATGGTGTTCCTTGGGTTGCGGAATTTTTCCGTCTTTCTCGCAGCAGCGGTTACGACGTTGAGTTTCAGAATACAGTGGTCAGAAAAGCTGTGACAGTTTGATATTCTCCAGTTGCTTAAGGAGAGGTTATTAGTATTAAAGGAGATTGTTACACCGAGAACTTCTCGACGATTTTTAATAATAAAAGTGAATGCCCTCTATTGTGTATGACGAGATTATGTCTTATAATAAAGTTTAAAAGGGACTCACATCGACTGTTGATATCGCTACTACCCAAGTTAGAGTGATGGGCGTTTGCGTCTGCTCCCATGATGGAATCCCATCCTTTGATTTACCCCTGATGGATGAGGATCCGTAGGGATTTTTGGTACCCAGGTCATACTGACATCCAGGGAAAAAAGATCTCTGATGAGCTTGCTACACATGGCTCGGAAGAGGTTTTCGCAGGCATTAAACCTGCGCTAGATCTGCATGTATCTGCTGTCACAAGTGCCATTGAAACTTGGGTTTCTCGTGCGTGAGCACAGGTCTCATTTGTGTGACAGCAATTGGTGCTGCAGACACGCCTGCACATCTGCAATAGGGTCGCGTCGCGAACCGACTGGTGTCTTCCTGTAGGCATCCTTACGCTCCACCAAGCTTGAAAAAGCTTTTGAATGCGTTAATCTTGAGCGAAATCGCCACTTGTCCTGCCTGTGGAGAGGACGAGGATACAGCGGAACACTTCCTCTGCAATTGTCTTGCTTTGTCTTACATCAGATGGCGGATTTTTGGGGCTGACATGGTAAGTGCCGACCACTAAGCTCCTCATTACTGAAGCTTCTTTCCACCTGTCTTCGAAAGATGAAAAACTATAAACATTAATCTAAGGTGCCTGCATGCAAGGCCGTAGCCAGACAAATAATTCGGAGGTTGGGGGATAGATCTATCAAATGTTTTTTTTAGCGGTCCGTCCAAAATGGAAAAAGTACCTTTTTAGTATCACTACGTTGTCCGCCTCTCCAATCGCGTTTCAACTTCTGAATGGTACGTCGTAGAAAGACAAAACTTGGTGTGCTTTGAAACTGTGGAAATAGTCAGAGAACCCAAAGAGGACAACTTATTTCAAGCACAAATAACGGTTTGTTTCATGTTAAAATGGATTAAATATTTTTCAGTACTTTTTCTTAGACGTTTAGCAGGCAATAACTAGAGAAACGAAACTTAGGTTTAGTAAATACTGAAATTAAACGAAAAAATGGAAAATATTGAAGAGTTTCTAAGAAATGAAGAATTGAATATGGATGGCGTTTTTCAAAGTGTGTGAGGTCAAAGGGTTGATGACCTCAAGCACCGCTTAGTGCACAAAGCCGATATTTAACAGACGTATAAAGCAACACCATGTAAACGAAGTCAAGTACCTAATAAATATTTTTCTGAAAAAAGTTTTAAATTGATGCAATTTCGACAAAAATCGCAAAAATGCAATGAAAAAACGGTGTCCTCCTTTTCTTTCGTGTTATTTGGTCAAATCATATGAAAAAAAATTATATGTGTCACAAATTAGCCAAAGTTTAGAGAAAAACTATAGAAAATTTTAAAGTTTAAAAAACTTCTGAGATTTAACTCAAAAACATACAAATTTTTAAAATCTTTTAGTACCTATCTTAAAGGTAAAAGCAGTCTTGTTAAAATTTGTTAAAGTACAAAACGTACAAACAGAAGCAAACTCTGTCAAAGAATTTTTAGATTGCAGATTTTAACCTAAGTTTTTCGAAGCCTATTTAAAAAAGACCGTCAAGTTTGAAGTCATACACGTATCACGTTTCCATGCATGAGTTGAGTAGTCGAGGAGTTGAATCTCAATCCGCGTCACCGCACACACCGAGTCGAATAGTCGAGGCGAAATCGGTTGGAAATGTAGTTTAACTGACTGATGTGTTTTTATTTTTGCATAGACGCTACAAGTGCTGGTTTCAAATCGATATTTTTTATTTCTGATAGTATCGATAGTTTTAGGGAAAGAAATTGTTACTATCGATAGTTTTACTTAATTTTTAAGAAGCCATAAAAAAAAACTTTTCTGTTAGATACAAAGCCTTATGATGGCGTATATTGAAGCCGAAAGGGCTCCACCGGAACATCATAACATTAATTTGACACCAGTACAATATTTCTGTCATTTTGGCTCTCAAAAGAGAGTGAAGATGACATTTCCCAATAGGGCTTTTCGCCAAAATGTCACTTTTCGTCACTTGGTATGAAAACAAACTTCTTTATCTCGTTCCTTCAAAGGCCTACCCTTTGCAAGCATCTCATTATTTTTATACCAATTGAACGGATTTCGCCAAAGGTTAGAACGAGAGGAGCGAGCGAAATAGTTACGCGAAAAACTCTATAGAGTTGTTTGAGCTTTGACGTCTCCGTATTTGACGTCAAACCCTCCAGAACTTTGTATGGATTGTTGTGGATTATTTTTATTTATTCACTCACGGTTTAAGCTCGGTTGTTTAATTTATTGAATTTTGTTTTTGTTTTGATTTTTTGATTTTTTGAAAAATTGATTTTTTTTAAATGGGATTGTGTCTTGATAAGTTCTCAATAATCCATGCCCGAAAAAAAATGTTAAACTCATTTGGATGTACTAAAAAAGTCCAACCCTAACAAAGACAAAACATTGGAAGATAATTCAATTTATTTTTAATTAATGTGTGATATCTGGTGATTGTTTGCATAACTATAATATGGAAAAATATGTTGTAATTCACAAAAGTCCAATTTTCATGCAAGCAATTACACAAAACAGTTGCCAAACGTATTATTCACAGACCTGTCCATGACTTCCCTATATATAAAGGACCAAAAGGTAATACGTGCAGCAGTGTTTGATAATTTTTCGTATGTGGACCGAAAGGGGGTCAAACAGCTCATAATACCTAGTACCACGATTTTCTGTGGTGAGAAAACTTTAACTTAAAAGTTATTATTTAGTTAAGAAACCGCAGTGAGTCCATACTCAAATCGCACATTTATACCCCAAGAACTATTGACAGCTGGAACGTCATTGATTTCGACAAGTGAACAAACATCTCTATAGCGAAAAAAGATTTCCGCTTTTTTTTATCTCTATTTTATATTCCGAAAAAATCTCAATAGAAAACGAATTTATCACAGTTCTGTCATTCCCTTTTCAAGACGCAAACTGGTGTGAAAAAAAAGTTAAAAGTTGCATAAAAGATAATAACAAACAAAACGATGAAAATTTGTGCATAGTGTGAATTGTAACTAGAAGGAAATTTATTTTTAAATACCTGCGAGGGGATTTGAATTTGTATTGTTAGTCACGTGATTTGTAGATGTTTTAATGAAGATTTATATTAATTGTTGATTTATTTTTTTACCTCTAACTTTATTATATATATTTTTTTTATATTGCAAACCAAACACAATATATCCATTCTGCAAAATAGCGTAAAAATAACATTCGAAAAGCAAACAAAACCAATCAATTACAAATGGATTCATCAAAATTTGTTTCTGGTAGTTGACATTATATACATTCCCTCACAAGTCGATACCCGATATCAGGCGACTAATGTCAAATTTAATGCTTCACTCACAAGCACTGTTGTATATGTAAAAAAAGAGCTATTCCTTGTCTTTCTATTCAATGCTACGAACTAACTCCCAAATGACTTAACTCCCAATGAACTAACTCCCAACAAAAATGGGACTTAGTTCATATGAACCAACTCAAATTTTTTTGGAACTAAGTCCCAACATGAAATGAACTAACTCCCAAAAAACAAATTAACTAAGTCCCAGAAGTGGGACTTAGTTCATATGAACTAAGTCCCAATGAACTAACTCCCAATTCTATGAACTAACTTCCATTCATTGGTGGAAGTTATTTCATTTTAGCTAGTAGAAGTTAAGTCATTGGGGGTTAGTTCATAGGGCCTATTTTGGTCTACGAACTAAGTCTCAATGAACTTACTACCATCAAAAGGACTCAGTTCTTGTAAGCCAACGCCCACTTATTTGGAACTAAGTCCCAAATGTACTTACTCCCAAAATAGAAATGAATCCCAGCAATAGGGCTAAGTTTATTATCACCTATGTCTCCGATGAACTAAGCCTAACCTTGAAAAAGCGAGAGCAAGTTTATTTCTATTTTCCCCATAGAACAACAAATTTTAAAAGGTAAAAGCGGAATTAACACTGAAATACTAAAAAACAACGCAAATAAACTACAAAAAATAATAAAAGAAAGTTTCTGTAAAGAAAGTAATCCCTAAAAACTTTAATAAAGCATGCAATTTACAAAGTTTAGTTCACTTTAGTAACAACAAAACCAAAAAAACACGAGAATTTTAACTAATGTACAATTGGACATACGCTGCGTAGCGGCGCCCTAAGCACCTGTATGCACCGGTGTATGAGTCGAAGAGACACCCGGAGTCTGTTTTTTACGAACCACCCAAACACTCTTTGATATCGGAAGAAAACTAAAAAATCGCGAAATGTACAATGTACAATACAATTTACAATGAAGTAACTCCCAATTTTATGAAGTAACTCCCACCACAAAATTCGGTGGGAGTTAGTTCATTTTAGTCAGTTGGAGTTAAGTCATTTGGCAGTTAGTTCGTAGAGCCCTCAACTCGCATTTGCATGCATTTGAAGTCAGGTTCGACTCTGCATGGAAACGTGATAATGGAGCGGTCCGCCGGCTTTTTTGAAGGCTTAACGTACAATTATTACTTAATTTTTATATAAAATTTTCTTTAGTATATTTGCGACTTTATGTTTTTTATTTTAATTCCGGCTTTATAGCATTTTTTCAAACGCATGTCGACAACTCATTTGTTTCGCTTATATAATATTTCGAGCGTAATTTTAAGAATAAATATGTATAGGAGCTGAATATACGAGTTCTAAAAAGCTGCCATTGTAGGTAGTAAATTAAGGGGAGATCTTTGACTATTTGCCCGATTTTCAGCTTTAAAATTCTTAACAATATACTTTCATTAATTTTGAAAGCCACTGTTATAATTTTTTTTGTAAGCTCTCTATCCTTATTTTAGCCGAATTTTAAGCTGAGGTACCTACTCAAATTTTTGGCAGTGAATTTTTTTTTGGCATATTACAGTACATGATGGAAACAACTCAGAGGTTTAAGACATTTTTTAGCACTACCATTTAAGTAAATCAACTGAAATGGTTTTATATTCATTCTGATATTTCAAAAACCGGGTAATAGCCTATTTTGGCGAACCCCAAAAAAATGTTTGTGTCTGAGATCTTTTTCGAAGCGAAAAACAGGGTGAGTCATTTTAATCTGTCTATATTTTTATTTCTTCAGGGATGTGGATGTGGATTACTGGAAAATACCTTACACAAAAGTTACTCGGTCAGAAGGAGGAGCTCTTTTGGCGACGAAATTTCTCTACCCTCCTTTAATTCTTAAATTCTAACCCATATTTTTTGTCACGGATTCTGGGATTCCTTGCAAAAAAAATATTATTTTTTTTTCAACATTTTCTACAAAAATTTCGTTTTCGGCCGGTATATCGTTTTCCAAGAAAGACTCCATATCCTTGTTTTAGCGCTACCCAGCAACAACGTTGTATTTCTTCTTACCTACTCATGAGGTAGCTTGCGCTAGCAATGGCTATTGTTTTCCAAAACTCTGGTCACGGGTTTTTTAGTTATCAGTTATAAATTCGGTTTTTTTGATTTGCTTTTTAAACCGTTTCAGAAAATTTTAATGGCCTTTTCGGTTGGCGATCCCGGATCAGGGCATTCTTCTCCCGTATTGGGGCTTCTCTCCGAACAGCCAAACACGTTTTTATTGGTTTTGAAGTTTGTCTAGCGTTGTATATATGTGAAAGAAAAGCTATTCTACAGTAGACAAGTGACATTTATCCAACTTGACATTGACACATGTATGATTGTGTGTGTGCTTCTGGTTTTGATTCTAGATTTAAAACTAGAAGCAATTTTCAGAAGACGAACTGTCAAACGAGTCCCAGAAAACAGTTTTAGGAGAGTCCAGAAGTCTCCCAGACGCTCCCGGACGACGTCATTTTTGCAAGATCCTAAAAATTTCAGAATTATCATCATACGTTTTATTACAAACCAAATTTCATTATAATTGCTTCTACCGTTACGATACCACAATATTTTCAAAAATTTGAAGCTTTCTGGCTTAATCTCAGAATCTGCTAAATATTAAAAAATTCAAATAATTTCTGATGTGTGTGATGTTTTTATACCCGACCGAGGGTATATTAATTTTAATGCATAGTTTGTAACACAGTGAAATAATCATCCCTTAAGGACCCTTAAGACCTTTTAGAGATATGATCGAGACCGACAGTTGAATCGATGTCCGTCCGTCCGTTTGTGTGAAGTTTTAAGGTCTTTAAAATTGAGCTAGGCGCTCAAATTTGGCAAAGTTTGAAAGTTGGTTAAAACCGCCAACGGCCACGCCAACGCCCACTGCTGGCTTCAATGTAAGACAACTTCTATTTCAAATTTTCTTTCAAAATGCCTTTTGGTTAAGTCAGCTTAGCAACTCTAATTTTGGTATAGAGCATTAAAAATGGCCAAAAACCTCAAAAAAAAACAAAAATTGGACTGCCCACAATATCGACCATGCCCACTTTTAACATGTTACATCTTTAAAAACCCGTTTTCTCGGAAAAAATACTCCAGATTGAAAAAAAATTCTATTACAAATATTTAAGATATTACTATTTGCTAAGTCTGGTCCATACAAAGTTTTAAGATCCGCCACAAGGGGCGTTTTTAGGAAATAACGTTTTTTTTCCGAAATATTTTGCGGTTTTAACGCATTTTGCAAAATTCTTACGAAATTACAATTAACAGATTTTAATTTTTAGCCCAGGGCGTGGCTTATACAAGTAATATATGAATTAAGGACCAAAAATTTTAAGATTTGGTGTTACACGGTATATAGGGTTGGGTATATAGAAGTTTGTCACTTTACGGCACGAATTCTTTCACTTACTCACTTGTTATAACGAAACCCAGGGTATATTTAGTTTAATGTAATGTAGTTTGTAACGCAGTGAAATAATCACTGTAGACCACCAAGACCTTTTAGAGATATGAATGGGACCGACAGGAGAATCGATTAAGCCATGTACGTATCTTATCTATAATATCTTTAAATATCTTTTTAAAAGCAAAAAAAAAATGATGGTTAGTTGTACCTGGAATCGAACCCTTACTTACTTAAGGTGGTTCTCTACAGTCCGAGGTGGACCTGGGCCACAGCCGGGAACTTCAACCCCGACCGCTCACTGGCTATATATCTTGGTCGTCAGACCGATACTGCCGTATGGAACGGCTGTCTGGTGGACCGCTTTGAATAAAGCGGTAAACCGCGACAAACTAGGCAAGGTCCAAATGTCAGCTTACTTATGTATAAGCGGAGCGCTTTGCACCACTGCCTTAGCAGCACTAGACACCCTGTTCCATCTAATTCCCCTTGATATTTTCAGCAGACAAACTGCTGCTATCACGGCTACTTGCCTACAAGCAACCTCAGAGTTGACCAATAGTGAGATAGATCACTCCGCTCTTCTGAACACATTCAGATCCCCTTTTAGAAACATAGACTTCACTATACCCCAGTTACAATTTGACAAGGACTTCCAGACAACTATCCCCCCAGGGTCTTCTTGGGATGATGTGGCCTCTGAAATGTGTTATAAATTATAAACGCTCTAGGACCTACACAGTGAGTTGGGTTCTTCGAACCCGACAACCACTACAAACTACACTAATCTGGGCCTCAGCCCTTATGCTTCGCCAGCCAACGCACGCGAAGTTGGCTGAGGTGCCCTTCCACTTGCGTGTGCCACCTGAGTCTCGGTGCTCCTGCTCCTCTACTGCGCCGTCCCTGCGTTGGTGTCCATCCGCTTTAGATGACTCAGCAATCGTGTAGCCGTTTTATTTTGACTCCTCTGGCTAGGTCGATGTTGTACAGTACGATGTTATATCTCCTCATCGACTCTCCTTCTATGCAGGTGGGACAGTAAATAAAGTGTTTTTATCCGCCTTTGACAGGGTCCATGCTTCTGCACCGTAAGGCAGGACTGGGCTGATGAGGGTCTTATAAATGGTCACTTTAGTTGCTCGAGAGAGGGCTTTGCTACTCAATTGCTTCTTAGTTGGGCTAAGAAACAGTGATTGGCAAGAGGTTTCCTTTGTTTGATTTCAGCGCTGGTGTCACTGTCTGAACTTATAGCGGAACCCAGGTAGAGAAAGTTATAGCTAAGGGGACCTTCTGTCAAAAACATCGGTGTTTTCGTGTCTCTCCTTGATGACAGCATATACTTGGTTTAACTCTCTGCTGAACCCGAATTCGTCGCTTCCGTCCTCACTAAGGCCTTACTGACTGTTTTTTTTCTTCCAATCATCTGAATGTAGTCTGCGTATGCGAATAGTTGAAAGGACTTTGAAATATTGTGCCTCTAGTGTTAGCGCGAGAGTTCCGCACAATTCTCTCAAAAATGATCCATGACAGCGCGTCGCCTTGTCTAAATTTCTTTTTAACATGAAAGGAGTCGGTGAGGTCTTTACCGACCTTGATGAAGCAGCGTGAGTTTTCCATCGTTAACCTGCCCAGACGGCAGGGATGCCAAAACTAGACATTGCGCTCTATAACTCGTCTCTATAGATGTTTTACTGTCAAATGCGGCCTTGAAATCGATGAAAAAGTGGTGGGTTCCGATTTGGAATTCCTGGGTTTTCCCCAGGATGTTCTGCCTGACATCGGTATTTGGTTCACCCTTATACAGTCTGCAGAAATGGCTTTTCCAAATCCGCAGCACCGACTTTGATTCCACTATGATATTCCCTTGATGGTCCCTTCAGGCTTCGGTTCGAACTTTATACCCATAGCAGAACCTTTCGATCCTCTGGTAAAACTTTCGAACCTCATTCCTGTTGCAACATATGTCTATCTCTTCAACCACGCGCTTTTGGTGCTCTCTCCCTTTCCTTAGGAGAATCCGGTGTTCCTCTCTTCTTCTCTGCTCGCAGAGCTCGCGAGCAGCGCTAGTCCTTCTGTGCAGACTGCCTCAGAAGTGCTGGGTTTCACACGGCCACCACAACGAAACCCCTGGTTTACCGATGGCTGCCGACAAGCACATTCGACATCTCTGATGGCATTTTCGCAATGTTGCCACTGGCTATCAATACTTAATGCTGGTTGCGTAGGACTTCGTATAAGGTTTTAGCAGACTCGGTTGAAGAAAGATCTGGCGATCTCTTGTGGTTGTACCCGGCCGACGTCAAACTTCCTCACAGTATTTCCGTTTCTTGGTTTTTGTTGGAATATCCACATCCGAGTCAGTGTTAGCCCTCGGAAAGTTCGGACATCCTTGATACTGTAAGATTGCCTTGCGTCGATCGCAATGTAATTTACGATCGATGCAAGACCCTTTGTGAATATTGAGATGCGGGAACTGTGTACTAGCTACCGCCAGTGTCACCTCGCAGCAAACTCGATGAGCCTGAATACGTTATCGGAGGTCGTGTCGTGCAGGCTGTACTTACTGTACGACCAAAGATGCCCGCCCTCCCTACTTTGGCATTAAAATCGCCTAGGACAATCTTAACGTCAGTCGTTCTTAGGGCACTGCTCATTTGTTTTGTCAAGGAGCTCGTAGAACTTATCTTTGGCGTCGTCATCTTTCTCCTCTGTGGGGGCTTGTGCGCACATTAGGCTATATAGGTGGACCTGGAGGGGGCATGTTCAAAATACATACATACAAAAAAGTTAAAAAATGCTCGAATTTGACAATATTAGATTGTTTGTCGAAAGAGCCTTCCTGGAGCTCTGGCACTGCGGTCTCTTAAAAGGAGCCTATTGTGCCTTCCCTGATGAAATTCTTCACAACATTATCTTGGTTCGTAATCACTCTATTCTGATGTTAAGCTGATCTTTCAAGTCCGCGATCCCGACGGCGTTTATTGCAGGTTGCTGATGGCAATGTTTCGTTCAAGTAGTCTGTGTCCCTTGTTTTTTTTTTACACAATAGGCGTTTTCCAAGCTCGAGCGTAACTCTGCCGGTTCTCGTTGATGAGTCTTTCGGTGCGATGGTAAGAGAGGTGAGACCCTGAAATTGGTTTGGAATTTAGATTTTTAAAATGATTTCTTTTGGTAATCTCATCTGTTCCCGACAAGTCGCCATTAAATTTTATGGAGTCTCCGTGTTGGAAAGCTAATATGCCTTTTTCGGCTTTTAAGAGACGAGAAAGAGGTGCCATTAGTCCTACTCTTTGGTCGTTGTTGACCGTTATCAGCCCGCAATTACTTTGCTAGTCGTTGGCTCAGTTACTGAAAATGTAATGTAATGTTCAGGAGATGGTTTTATTCTCTCTATTTTGTTCTTCAGGCTTATTCCTTTGGCTGGTTTTGCTTTTTACAAAATCTTTAATTAATCCAGATGTGTAAATGCGATTCCTAAGTCGGAAAGACGTACTTGGTAAACTAAAAACAACATTGGTTTGTTCAACTCTTCGAAATAATAGCAACAATGGTCTCAAAAGACTGATCAAATTCTGCTTTTAAACCAATCAATACCAAAAACCGAATAATTAAGGCAGACTCTTACAAATTCTAGTTATAGATCACCGACTATATGCTTGTTGGGATTGCTTTAAAAGCGAACAAAACATTCTGTTCCATTTGATTAACTTTCGGTTCGTTTTCATTGGCAACTCCTTTTTTTTATTTATTCTGATGTTAGTTCCTCTGTTAATCGAAATAATTTTGTTTTTTTATCTTAGGCTGGTCAGTAGACGATTGACAAATTATTTTTAACCAAATATTATTGTTGCTATCGAACTGACAACTGTCGTCAACTTACCGGGAAAATAGCCTCTTTTTCGAGATGATGGATTCAAGCTCCAACCGATGTAGTAAGTATTGATTTACATAAGAAAGACTGCGCCACCACAATTCTACGTGCAAATTTCCAGCTCAACTCGATACACTCTACGTTTATATGCCAAACAATGGTTTCCGCACAATCAAATTCAATGAAACTACGGACGACGTACGTAAGATCATTGAGGGACTTGTACAAAACATAACACCGGGACAAAAAGCAAACTCACAAAACTATGCATTACGCTTGCGCAATGTTATTACCAAAGAAGTTGTCTGGATCTCCAGAGACACACCTATGAGCCAAGTTGCAGCACGTATCTCGAATCCAGCGTGTTCAAATACGGAATGTCCGTTCCACCAAAAGACAGCAGCGCCTCGAAAAAAAGAACAACAAAAATCCGACAATGCTGATACTCATGTCAATAGTGTTTGGAGGGCCGAAATCCGAGTTCGTTATATTCCAAAGAGTATAAAGGAGCTCTACGAAAAGGACAGAGTAACCTGCCATTTTTATTTCGATCAAGTAATGTTGTTGTCGTTTTTGTAAATTTTAGTTGCTCCCTAAAACTATTTTCTTCTTGCAGGTAAAACTAGACTATATTAACTCTAACATAACAACAATTGACCTCGATACTGCGATACAATTGTGCTGTTTAGGAATAAGGCACTACTTCAGGGATGCAAAGACAGATGACAAAAAACACCATGTAGACTATGTCGACAAAGAGATTGGGTTCAAGTCTTTTCTACCAAAAGCTGTGATACATAACACCAAGCAAAAGAATCTGAAAAAGTTGATTCAAACTGGTTACAAGAAAGTTTACAATTACAGTGATACTGAGTATATTCTCAAGTAGGAACCATTTTTATTATTTCTGAGCACATTCTAACTTTAAGACATTCTCCACTTTTAGATTTTTCGAACTCTTACAAAATCACTATACATACGATCAAGAACAGTTTTCGGTCACTCTCAGCTCCGCTTGGAATATTTCAGGAATCTTGTACATTGGTCCGCATATTGGTAAGTTCACCAGTAAAAGCCTTCCAATCCATTTTGATTAGCGTTCATTTTATTTCTCAGGAATCTCCTACTTAACACATCCACAAGCAAAGCTGACTAAAGTGGCCGACTTTGATAATATCGAAAAAATCGAGACTTGCGTTCTACCAAAAGACACTAACCAAATCGAAGAGACGTCACAACAAAACTCGTCAACAAATGACAAATCGAAAATTTCACAAAAACTCTCCAACAACAGCTTTTTGCAAAATGACAAATTACTGGCCGAGAAAAAGGAAAACTGCAATTGCAGGGACATCAAGACGCAATTGAAAATGAAAACCAGTAGCAACGATGAAGATTTGGTTATAAACTGCATCGGATTGAATGTAAGTTTTTCTTTGCACAAAAATATTGTTTTTTTGTTGTGTTTTGGGTTCAAATATAGGAAGTCTTAAAGCGGTTTTTATGGCGATCCCTCTACAAAGAAATTATCCAAAGCTCCCGGAGGGGCAATTTTTATAAATAATCTCTTCAAAAAACCGGCAATTTTTTTTTTTCATTCATGTGAGGTTATGAACTGAACTAAGAGTTCATAATCTTCCCGTTCTTAGATTTCGTTTACCCGCTTAGAGGGTATGAAACTTCTTAAAATCAAGTTGTGAATCATTATTTTTTAAGCTCCATAAATTTCTTATTGGATTCCATATAAAAAATAAAACAATAAATAGAGTGGCGCAACAGCTCGAGGTTTCGAACCATTTCTGCAGACTGTATAACGGCGAAGACAAACCAAATAACGCTGTCAGAAAGAATGAACCACCCAACCCGGGCGAACACGTTACCGACGAAGAATACTAACGATACTGCCCACCCGACCTGGAGGAAGTGAATGTAGCAAAGCAGCCGGAGCAGATGGCCCAGCTGTCGAAATTTTTAAATCCGCTGGCGATGAGCTGTTAGGAGCATACACCAGCTCATCTTCAAGATTTGGTCGCAGGAAAGCATGCTCGACGAATGAAACCTCAGCATTGTTTGCCCGATCCTACAGAAAGACCCTCTGAACTGAGTCGACTTCAGAGGCACAAAATCTTTTCTTTTACTGTGTGAACGCCTGAAGCCGTTTGTCAACAATCCGATAGTCACATATCAGTGTGGCTTTAGGCCAGGAAAATCCACCATCGATCAAACAATCACACTCCGGCAGATCTCGGAGATAACCCAGGGATTCTGAATTGATAATCACCACCTTTTCATCGATTTCAAGGCCGCGTATGACAGCATCTATAGAGACGATCTGTAGCGCAATGTCTTGTTTATGCATCCCTGCCAAAATCGTCAGTCTGTGCAGGATGACGACGGAAAATTCACGCTGTTCCGTCATGGTCGGCAAAGACCTCACCGAACCCTTTGATGTCATAAAAGGATTTAGACAAGGCGACGCGCTGTCCTGCGACTTCTTTAACATCATACTTGAGAGAATTGTGCAGAACTCTTGCGCCAACACCAGAGGTACAATCTTTCAAAAGTCCGTTCCACTACTCGCATACGCAGACTACATTGACATAATCGGTAGAACAAAGCGTGATGTCAGTAAAGACTTCGTGAGTATTGGGACGGAAGCGGTAAATATGGGTTTAGCAGCCAATGAGGGCAAAACCAAGTTTATGCTGTCATCAAGAAAAGACACCCAACACTGAAACTCTTGGACAAAACATCACCCGACAGCTACAACTTTGAGGTAGTTAGGGACTTTGTCTACCTGGGTTCCGCTATCAATCCAGACAAAGATAGCAAATCAAACGAAAGATAACTCTTGCCAATCGCTGTTTCTTTGAGCTAAGAAGGCAATTGACTAGCAAAGCCCTCTCTCGAGCAATTAGAGTGACCATTAATAAGACACTCATCCTCCCAGTCCTGTTGAAAAATGGACCCTGTCAAAGGCGGATGAAACCCCTTTAGGCTGCTTCCAGAAGAAAATTCTTCGGTTGATTTATAGTGGTCAGCCAACTTCGCGTGTGAAACTGGAGACGACAAGCTAGAGCTGGCTAGCGAAGCTTATTGGCTGAGGCCCAGGTCCAAGACTGTAGCGCCATCTTAAGTAAGTAAAAGCTCGAGGTGAACCAGGGACAACTTCTCAACCATGTATGTGTTGTATTACACCCAAGTGGACCAAAAACTTTTTGTGGAATCAGAACGGCACTTTGAGAAGTTTTTCAAGACAAAAGTTACTCTTGGAACACCCCCGCGCACGAGGGGACCGTGAAAAAGAACGAGTCTTTTTTTCAGCTGAGGCGGTAGGATTCGAACGCGGACCTTCTGTAATAGACACACACACTATTTATGGGCCTAGGGCCTAGCAGGAATTCTTAAGGATTTTGAAAAATTTTGAAAATAGAATTTTGAAACGCAAAATCAAAAAAAAAAAAAAAAAAAAATATATTTAGACCCCAACACCTCCATATTTTTACCTTTATTACTGGTCCTTTTGATCTTTTGGTACAACTTTCGAAGCTTTGGTAAAGGGTCCGCCAAATAACTTTTTTTTTTTGAAAATTCTATAAAAAAATCTACTGAATTTTTTCTCAAACTTCTTTTTTAATTTGAAAGTACAATCCTTCCGGTAAATAATGAAAAATAATTTCATTCAAATGGCTGCCTAGGCTGGCCATGCAGTAGACTACACGATCGGTCCAATTCTTAAGCACATTATCGATTGTGTGCAGCTGTACTTCACCAATGGCTTCACGAATATTCTCCTTAAAAGCGTCAATTGTCTCTGGCTTGTCGGCGTAACACTTGACTTTTACGGCACCCCAAATGGTGTCAAATCGCAGCTCCCATGTGGCCAAACGACATCAGCTCTGCGGCTGATAATGCGATCTTCAAAAACAGGGCGCAAAACATCGAGTTTAGCTTCGGCTGTGTGGCACGTAGCAACGCCCTGTTGAAACCAAATGTTGCCAATATCCTCCTCTTCAATTTTTGTGAACAAAAATTCGTTCAACATGGCCCGACAACGATCGCCATTGACTGTAACGGCCACTCCTTGCTCATTTTCGAAAAAAATAGTCCAATTATACCTCTGGACCAAAATCCGCATCAAACAGTGACTCGTTTTGGGTGTATCGGTTTTTCAATGCATGAGTGCGGGTTTTCTGTGCCCCAAATGCGACAATTTTGCTTCTTTATATACCCGCTTATATCAAAATGAGCTTAATCTGAAAAGAGGACTTTTTATTTTGGCAAAATCGGCATCTTCTCTAAGTCGATCGCAGGCCCACTTAGCGGAGCGAAAACGCATTCTTCCCAGCGTTGTTCAAGCGTATACACAACCATATTCGTTCTGACTAATTATCTGTCAAATCAGACAAGTGTTACACGAAATAAGCACTAGTTGAAAATAAAAAAACGTTAGACTACGGACCCCTTAGATCTCGCGAAAAGTTCTAGTTCTTCTGTGAAGAGCCGCTTTGTATTCTTCCTGGTTAGCTGCATGTACTTTATGGCATTTCTCATTCAGATCAGAAGATTTGGTGGGCGGCCTTGCGAAACCCACCACCTCTGAGCCGACATCTCGGATGGCATTTTGTGAATGTTTTCACTGGCTATCAACGCTTGATTCTGGCTGCATAGGACTTCGTAAACGGTTTTGAGAGCCTCGATTGGGCGAGGACTTGGCGATCTCTTGCGTTTGTAGCCTTCTAGCGTCAAATTTCCTAGCAGTATTTAAATTTCTTGGCGCTAGTTCGAATACCAGCATCTGTACCTTGGCAACAACGAGGTAGTGATCCGAGTCACTGGAAAAGTGTCCTGCGTCGACTGCGATAATGTTCAATCTGGTTGACGGTTGAATGATCGGGAGATCTCATGTATCTTGGTGGATCAGCAAAGTCGATCCCCTGAATTCGTTGTCAGAAGTCGCGCCGTGCAGGTTGTGCATTCCGACCGTTGGACCAAAGATCAAGATGTCCTTCCTTCCTAGCTTTGCATTAAAATCGCAGAGGACAATCGAGTTGTCGTTACTAGGTCATTACTCATACGTTTTATCTAAGAGCTTGTAGAAATTATCTTTTGTGTCTATATCATTCTCCTCTGTCGGGGAATGAACGCATATGAGACAAATAAACCTAAATTTAAGGAGATTCCAACCGCGGTCTCGCAAGGTGGTAAAAATATCGATTATGTGTATGTGTTATGTTTCACTAATGTTTCTTAAAAAACCAGTAATTTTGTTTTTCGATTTCAGACTGCCGACAGTATTGCAGATTTAGTTGATGGATACTGCAGCCTAGTGAATAATAGTGAAATTTCACTCTGGGATCGCACAAGCACACCCGGAAGTAGTAGTAAAACCAATTCCCTAGACAAATCCAATAAACAGGACACAAGGGAAAAGAACGATAACTCAAATCTGTCGCCTAGTTTAAAAACGAACAAAACAGTCACAAAGACAAATGATAAAAATACTCCAAAGTTAAGTGATGACTATGCCGAAATTGGTCTGGTCGACGAAGAGGGTGATTACTCAACGCCTGCAGGTGAGCTTTTCTAGATCAATATTAAAAACCTAGACTTGAAGAATATTAAGGGTCCTTCCGGCAATGTTATACAAATCAATAAAAATACATTTTTCCCTTGCAGTTCGCAACTATGAATTGGATCGATCGCAAATCGTTCTCAACGATATCATCGGTGTTGGTCAGTTTGGCGATGTGCACATCGGAACTTATTTTATTAAAGACAAGTCGGCAGAAAAGAAAAACGGTCTTGATGCTGATAACGGCTTAACACCTAGCAACAATGATAACAACAAGACTGGAGTGATACAAGTGGCGGTAAAGACATGCAAAGCGGATGACGATCCAAGTAAAACCGAGAAATTTCTCCAAGAAGCCTGTGAGATATTTTTAATTATTGCTGATTAAAAGAACTGTTTTTTTTTTTAATTAATTAACTCTGATCCATAGATATCATGCAAAAGTTTGATCATCCGCATATAATACGACTGATTGGAATATGCAGTAGCGCGCCGATATGGATTGTTATGGAATTGGCGAGGCACGGCGAGCTACGAGCATTTCTCAAAGCAAACAGTGAAAAGTAAGTGAATTGCTTCAGAACGTTGCTATTATGTTTGTTGTTTACTTCTGTTTTATGTATGCAATAAATATGCAAAGACTAAAATTAGTAGGTGATAACAGCGCCGATGTTTGATTGAGTCGGCGTTCAATTCCAGGACAAACAACTTTTTTACCATTGCACATTTCTCTTTTAAACTTCTTCAGTTGCGTTCGGGGCAAACAAAAACGTTAAGGCTTTTGTTCATAGTAAAGACATGGATAAGCTTATGCGTAGGCCCACGCATGACAATTTGAATTCTCTAAATCTAAAATTTTTATCATGAGGGTTTTTAACACGCAATTATTAAAAAAAGGAAAGTTGATATTTGCCCAATTAGAGAAAATCACCTTAAAAAGGGGTCTGGACTAGAGCTGTGTCAATCGTTCGTTTTCCCGGATTGAATCAATCCTGGATTGATTTGAAAAAGGACCCGATCTTTTCAGTCAATCATTCATTCGTTACTTTTTTAATAATCATCGTTCTTACCGATATCGTTCTTCTTTCAGTCATCGATCCAAAGTCAATCACCGGATTGGCTTAGCACTTTAGCAGCAGCCAGCGTGTGCGCGGCAAATACACATTTTTCGAAATCTCGTAGCAGTTTCGCTACGTTCATCGATGTAGGAATGGAACGTGTTAATATTTTGAATGATTGAAATGACCCTTTCTCTTTCGTTTCGCTCATTTGACCAAAGATAATGGAGAGAGAAAAGTATTGGTTCTTACCGATGTCATTCGTTTCGTTAATTTGAAAGAAAAAAGAATTAAAATTGTGCGAACGATTTGTTTTACTTTTTCATTCGTTTCGTTCATTTGAACGGGAAAGTAGATTGATATTAGGAACGCTTGGTTTGCCGAACCGGTATTGCAATCACCAATACTTTTAGAGGAACGGGTCCAAAGGATCGAATCAATCACGATTGACACAGCTCTAGTCTGGACGCAAAATAAAAGGTTGCAATGACTATCACGCACATCGCTCTTCGCAAACGCGAGGTAGATCCTCCCTCTACATCAAAAACTGCATTAAACACTTCAAGAACGCAGAAGTTGAGCTAGACTCTATGCAGATAAGCTCAGTTTCTGTTAAAATAGACTGTTTAGATTACAACATTGCATCTTGTTATTTCCCGTCGGGTTATAGACTGGTGACGTTACGTTTTTGTTGGATGTTGCTACTATCCGATGGACCACTCAGACACAACTACTGGTTCCATTATACTATCCATGCAGACACCTTACATTAATGTATTTAGTTTACCCGTCTTTCGAAGAAAGATGAGAAGAAGCTTCAGTGATGAAGAGCTTAGGTGTTCGGCACTCACCACGTCAGCCCCAAAGATCCGCCACCTGATGCGAGCAAAGGCAGGACAACTACAGAGAAAGTGTTCCGCTGTATCGTCGTCCTCTCCACAGGCAAAACAGGTGGTGGTTTCGCTTAAGCCTAACAGATTCAAGTGTCTAGCAAAAGCTTGGTGGCCAGTAAGGACGCCTACAAGAAGTCTGCAATCGATTCTCCTAAGAGATAGAAGAAAAGACGCTGACCCCTCGCAGATGTCCGGGCGTAGTCGTTTAGTCTGTCTGCACCGAGCCCTGTGCTCACGAGAAACCCAAGTACCAATGGCAGACGTGACAGACGTGACAAAAGATACAGGCAGGCCTAAAGCCTTAGGCCTTCTGAGCCAAGTCTGGCAAGCTCATCAGAGATCTCATTTCCCTGGATACCAGTGTGACCTGGAACCCAAACAAGATTCACTGCATTTAGCCTTCCGACTTAGTTTAACGAATACTTGAGTTCGAGCACTATCTTGGACGAGGTAAGAGGGTTTGGCAACGCATTTAGAGCGGCTTGGCTGTCACTGCAAACGCATATGCGGCGTGCTAGGGAATACCCCTGTGCAGCCAAGACAAGCCGTTCTTTGGAGTTTGGCAAAAGAGGCAGTAACACGTTTCCGCGAAAGCCTGCTCCACCAAACAACCGATGCGTATGAGAGGAGTGGTCTAACCATGGCCGTATAGATCCAGAGGACCCTTTTCAGAGATAAGCCCCATGTCTTGCCAAAAGCGCCTCTGCATTGCCAGAAGGTGGACAATGCTTTTTCGGTTTTGGATTCAACATGCTTGGACCAAAGAAGTTTTCTATCAAGGATTACTCCCAAATATTTGACTTCATCGGATATCGGGAAGCGACACCTTTAAGCACGAGTTGAGTCAGAACAGAGGATTCACTGAAAGCCTACTTCTAGTGCACCAATCATCGATCAAGTCTAGGGATCTCTGCGCCTGAATGCACACAGTCCCTAGGTTTGAGCCGACATCATCCGCGTAGGCTTGTGTGTAGGTTCCAGGAAGGTTGAGAGCCGATAGGAAAGAGTCTAAAATATAGACTGGTAGATGACGATATTGATTGCATGCATGGCTTGACTGGGTCGAATTTTATCATTGGGGGCGACTTTAACGCGAAGCATACTTTTTGGGGTTGAATATGCAATTCAACAAGAGGCAGATTACTGTACAAAAGCAGCATGAAACATGGGGTGGGCTTTTTCGCCACCGAAAAGCCAACGTATTGGCCAACAGACAGGAATAAAAAGTCTGTATTCCTGAATTCCCTCCACGACATACGGAATACAACTTTGGGGTTGTTCCAAGCCGAGCAACATGTCCATGTACTCCATGATCCGTGCTCTTTGCGGGACAAAAAACGAGCGAAGACTACAAAGAACAAGACCCTTCGACCCAGCGACGTAGAGTTGAACCGCACGAACTGTCGGTGCATTCACTGGGTAGCAACCTACTCAACACGATAAACACTACGGAAGCGTAAACTACTTGTTAAGTTAACTTAGTTGTAGTAAAGAAGAATTATGAGAAAACGAAAATTCACTACTATGACACGCTATGCCGCACTACGCGATCGATAGTGTCTCTCATGGGTGATTTTTTAACACGTGGAAATCGGGCATAACCAATTTTGGCCACTTCGGTAGTATATACCTGCTTCTTCTTCTAATGGTGTCTCTCCTCTTAGAAGGTTGATTATCATCCTTTTGATTTCTTCTCGGTCTTTGATATTTGTATATACCTGCTATAGTGGCCTATTTAAGCCTCCGTCCAACCCAGTATTCAACTGAATGCCTGAAACTGAAAGTGGTTTTCATTGTAACTTCAGACTTCGCAGGATTTAAGGTAACAGTTGAATTTAATACACATAAACTGTCTGTTAAAACGTAATTGTTTCATAAATTTTTAAGTGAGTTTCATCAATTTTAAAATTTTTTCTTTGCAGATTAAAAAGGGGATACCTTCTCCTATATTGTTACCAACTCTCAACGGCCTTAAGTTACTTAGAGTCTAAAAAATTCGTCCACAGAGATATCGCAGCAAGAAATGTACTAGTCAGCACACCAACATGCATTAAGGTTTGAACTCATTTATGATTCTTTAAAGAACTGTTTCTACTGACTTTCTTATAGCTTGCAGATTTTGGACTATCCCGTTGGGTTTCCGACCAATCCTATTACCACTCGAGCATGTACATGCTTCCCATTAAATGGATGGCCCCCGAATCCATCAACTTCCGACGATTTACCACTGCAAGTGACGTTTGGATGTTTGGTAAAAAAACAAATATTTTACTCGTGTGACAAACAATTTAAGTAAAACCTCCTTTAAAATTGTGCTTAAAGGTGTCTGCGTGTGGGAGATCCTAATGTTGGGAGTGAAACCATTCCAAGGAATCAAAAACAATGATGTGATACTTAAATTGGACAATGGTGAGCGTTTGCCGTTGCCTAATAACTGCCCCCCTCGTTTGTACTCCCTAATGTCACAATGCTGGTCATATGAGCCGCTCAAGAGGCCAAACTTTAAAAATATCAAAGAGATCTTATAGTAAGTGAAATAGTTCTTGTTAAGGCTTCAACATTTTGTTTAACACGTTTGACTTTACAGCGATATTCTGGTGGAGGAAAAGCTGAGTGACTCTGAAACGATGCGACGGGAAAATCGCAGAGTAGCAGCCATGTCGTGGGGTGCTGGGGAAAACCTTCCTCCACCAAAGCCTATTCGCAATGCGCCTGCAAATGGTAAGGTGATGGTCAACCATTTATGATAATAGCTAGAGAAACTTTTTCCACTTTTCAGACTCATCGTTCCTGATGCCAGCCGTCGAGGAGAGTCAAGGAGCTCCACAGACGTACATCATTGCCCAGAACTCTGCCGTCCTCGCTCGCCTCATGATGGAGAATGAGAGTCGAAGCATCAACCCATCTTGCTACACAACACCAGCATCGGTATTTAATACTTTAGCCGTAGATGTAGATCAGGATAAGTCTAAGATAACTAACAATATTAACCCGGCCGAATTGTCGCTAAAAACTAAGAAAATCCCAGCTTCGGAGTTGCTAAAGCTGGATCCGATAATTGACGAAATTCAGACTCAATTTAAGTCTGAAAAAATTACAGGCGAAAATGTACCCCAGTTAGGTTCTTCCCTTCATTTAGCTTCGTCGATTAACCCCACAGATCCTGCGTCGACTAGTAACTTGGAAATGCAAAATCATTGCAACAGCAGCGAAATGAACATGCAGCAACATAACTCAGTGAATCAGTATCCGAGTCAACCGTATTACGATCAGCAGTATATGCTTCATCAGTATGTGATTGACCAAAAGCAACAACCCTACAAAATCAAACCTCTACAGTCGTCCAAAATATGCTCGCTTATACGACAGACAAGTGCATCGAGTGCAATGGACGGCAACAGCCCTGAGAGCTTCGAGAGGCAAGCTCGCACTTTCTACGGAAGTTTGGAGCGAAATCAACAGGCACTGAAATCGGTGCAACAAATTTGTATGCGCCCCAAAGGTGGCAGTCTAGAGCGAAACCAGTCCATAGCCGATGTGCAGAACATGATTAGAAATCGAGCGTTTCGTGGTGGCAGCTTGGAAAGGAATCAACAGATAACTGGGCGTCGCGCTGGCAGTGTGGATGGTACTCCAAATTATCAAGTGTATCGTCCACCGATGCGAACCACCATAGAGTCAGAACAAGAGGGCATCTATGACTTTGGTGGGGCAAATGTCAAAAGCTGTGCTCCCATCATGGGAATGGGCCCGCCAAAAACCTCTCTACAGCAGCAATCGCAGCACGATTGCCTGTCGACATCTCTACCTGCGGGCATACCCGTAACCCACCACGGTTATATGCATCAGCCGCCGCCTCCCCCATATCCTTACATGAGCAGCGTGCAGTGTCAAAATTCAATGTACACTCCAATGGTGCCAGGACTGAGCTACTTGAGATCATGTGAAGGCTACCAACAGGCATCAGGGCCACAGCCAAACTCGTTGCCAATGTTGCCTGAAAATGTCTCCTTAGATGGTTCAATGCAAAGTCCCCATCGAGTACAGAGTATGATGCAACAGCAGCAGCAACAACAAGAAAACGCACAGCAATACTTTGAAACTGCTGCCATCGAGGGAGTACACCAACACTGCGAACACTTTAGTCCGTCTGCGAATGATGACTGCATGCAGGTTTGCGTACACATTTGTTGCTGCTGCTTGATTGATATTTTGAGTTTTAAAGATGTTTTGTTGTCTCCTTTTCGGTTCGTAGTTGTGGATGCATTTTATTCTGATTTTGTTTTTAGTTTTAAATAAAGTTTTAACTTAGTTTTTGTAGTTTTAAAATATTTATGTTAAAGACAAAACTGAAGTCGCAACGTTAGTTAGTATTCGTTACAGCACGCGAATATTTTAATTGCTATCATTGAGGACCACAAAAATTAGTTTCAAAAGAAAAACATGAGCCACGTTGCAGAGGTGTCGTTTTTTTAATTGATTGTAAAGAAGTTAATCAAGTCAACAATTTTTTCTTTTACATTTTTTTTTCATTAAACAATTTGCAATTTTTACAATTCAATAGAAAGTTTTAATCAACCACTGCTAACTTTAAATTGATCTCTTCTTTTCAGTCACAAGCGCAATGCGATCTGAATAGAATATCCCGCAGGCAGCAAATCGAAAATGAGATCGAAAGTAACTGGCTTACACAAGAGAATCATGCTTTGGTAATTATTGTCAACATTTCTTCTAGTTAGTTTTTACGATAGGTCTGTTGCCTTATTGGTTTCTACAAACAGAAGTCAGTTGTATTTTCTATGTATTTTCCATGTTTGACTCTAAAATGTTTACTTTATTTGCATATTTATTTTACTTCTTCTTCGATTATAAGAAGAGAAAGGTCTGGCGCGTTAGGGACCGTTAAAATCCATCCTCCTTAAGTTATAACTTTGTTGAGAGTCAAAGTTCACTTGCTAATCCATCCTCGTCTGAGGTAGACTCTACAAATTCTGGGGAGTTTTCATTATTTCTCAAAAAAAAAAATTTGAAACCAAGGTTACTTCGATCAAGGAAGTCGAATCCCCCTAATGAGGACTCAGCGAAAATTAAATGCTTTGAAGCGAAGCACAACGAATTTAGAAGATTGTTTGAGGACTCCGATCTTGAAGTTATAGGTGTGTCACAAATGTGTTTTAAACCTAGAGTTGAGGAAAATTTTACTCTCTCCAGGGGTATCACATTCACTATTCACTATTCAATTTATTTAAATTTCATTTCCAGTACAAAAAATTTTACATAAGTCTATTGACATAACACGCATTTGCTTAATATTCTAGCTTTAATCCATTTAAATATTTAACCAAGAGTTATATTGTGACTAAGAAAGAAAGAAGAAAGTAAGGTTTATGGTTAGAAGAACCAGTAGTAAGTGTTTATTTATCATAAATAATTTAGAGATAATTTAATTCAGTAATAGAAATTTAGAAGCCGACAAAGAGAGGAGACGCGTTATTTTTATATTGGGAAAACAGTTAAAGAAGGTATTTGGGTAAGACAAGAAAAGGATCAGCGAAGAATGGTTAAAAATTTTTTTATTATAACAAGTTATGATATTACTTGCGTTAAGGCACCTATATCGGATATAGAGAGAAGACATTTTTTTAACGAGCTCAAGAAACTCGCTTTGGAACCCACTTGTTTGCGTATATCCAGTGGCAACTTGTTATAAAGGAAAGGAGCAATGTTGGTAGTAAATCGTCTACAGTGTTCAGTTCTAACTCGAGGAACGGTCACTGACGACGATGACCGAAGAGTATACATTTCTTTTGAATTTAATCTATTGTAACCACACCTAAGGTAGAACAATCTCAGAACTTTGTATACATACAGATGTTGGAGGGGCAGTATCTTAGCTAACCTGAATAAAGGAAGTGAATGTACAGAGGTGATAGATAGAAAAGAGGGCACAGCCATATATTTTAGGATGCACGTCAAAACGTGTTACCAGCGAACTGCACCGCCCAATATGTTTTTGAAGTCTACCGAATTCATAACAACAACAGACAAACAAATCGTTTTATTGCAGCATTCTGTTGCTCTTAAATGAGTATTTGCCTTACAAATCTAGGACCCTGAAGAGTTCCGGTATTTCTCGCTGACTTATGACATTATCAAAAAGATCATTATCAAACAGAATCACAGGCAAACTTTAAAGCTCTCGATTTTTTTTTTTAGTTGCTACGATAAAATGGGTGTCGTCAGAGCTATTTTGAGTAAAAAGTGCAACACTGTAGGCTGCGACTCTAAACATGTTCTTTTCATTAAAATTCTCCTCAATATCCTGCCTTTTTAAACGCACATGTAGAAATTGGCCCGGGTTGAGTGGTTCATTCTGCATGAGAGCTGTGCTTGGTTTGTCTTCGCCGTTATACAATCTGCAGACATTGTTTTTCCAAAACCTCAGTGCCGACTGCGATTCCACTTCGATGTTCCCTTGATGATCCTTACAGGCTTCAGTTCGAACTTCATACCCTTGGCAGGACCTTTTGATTCCCTGGTAAAACTTTCGAACCTCATTCCTGATGAAACATATCTCTATCGCTTCAACCGCGCGCTTCTCGTGCTCTCTTTTCCTTCCAAGAACCCGGTGTTCCTCTTTCCTCCTCTGCTCGTAGAGCTCGCGGACAGCTGTAGTCCTTCTGTGTAAAACCGCTTTGTGCATACAAATTTCCGTTTAGCTGCATGTGCTTGCCGGCACTCATCCGTCGAAACCGGAGTTTCGTTGTAGTGACCGTGTGAAATCCAGCACTTTAGAGGCGGCATCTCAGATCTTACTTACTTACTTACTTAAGGTGGCGCTACAGTCCGGGGTGGACCTGGGCCTCAACCAACAAGCTTCGCCAGCCAGCTCTGTCTCTAGCTAGCCGTCTCCAGTTTCGCACGCGAAGTTGGCTGAGGTCCCCTTCCACTTGCGTGCGCCACCCGAGTCTCGGTGCTCCTCTACCGCGTCGTCCCTGCGGTGTGGATTCGAAGATTTTCCGGGCCGGGGCGTTGGTGTCCATCCGCTCTAGATGACCCAGCCATCGTAGACGTTGTGTTTTGACTCTTTTGGCTAGGTCGGTATCGCTGTACAGCCCGTACAGTTCAATGTTATATCTCCTCCTCCACTCTCCGTCTATACAGACGGGACCGTAAATCGTCGGAAGAATTTTCCTCTCGAAGCAGCCTAAGGTGTTTTCATCCGCCTTTGACAGGGTCCATGCTTCTGCACCGTAAAGCAGGACTGGGATGATGAGGGTCTTATACATGGACACTTTAGTTGCTCGAGAGAGGGCTTTGCTACTCAATTGCCTTCTTAGCCCAAAGAAACAGCGATTGGCAAGAGTTATCCTTCGTTTGATTTCAGCGCTGGTGTCATTGTCTGAATTGATAGCGGAACCCAGGTAGACAAAGTCCCTAACTACCTCAAAGTTATAGCTGTCGATGGTGATGTTTTGTCCAAGACGTCGGTGTTGGGTGTCTTTTCTTGATGACAGCATATACTTGGTTTTGCCCTCATTGACTGCTAAACCCATATTCGCCGCTTCCGTCCCAATACTCACGAAGGCTTCACTGACAACACGCTTTGTTCTACCGATTATGTCAATGTCGTCTGCGTATGCAAGTAGTTGAACGGACTTTTGAAAGATTGTACCTCTGGTGTTGGCGCGAGAGTTCTGCACAATTCTCTCAAGTATGATGTTAAAGAAGTCGCATGACAGCGCGTCGCCTTGTCTAAATCCTTTTTTGACATCAAAGGGGTCGGTGAGGTCTTTGCCGACCTTGACGGAACAGCGTGAGTTTTCCATCGGCATCTCAGATCGCATTTTGGCAATGTTGCCACTGGCTATCCACACTTGATGCTGGCTTCAATCAGTTGAAGAGGACCCGGCGATTGTAGCCTGCCAACGTCAAACTTCCTCATAGTATATCCATTTCTCAGCGTTGGTCGGGACATCCGCAGCCGTATCTTGGCTACGACGAGATCGTATCTTGGCTTAGCTCTTCGGAAAGTTCGGACATCCATGATACTGGAAGAGTTCCTTGCATCGATCGCAATGTGATCAATCTGGTAGACAGTTGATTGATCGGGAGATCTTCATGTTCCCTTGTGGATATTTAGATGCGGGAAGTATGTACTAGATACCTCCACGTATCGCCTCCACAGCAAAGTCGACCAGCATGAATTCGTTATC
This sequence comes from Neoascia interrupta, assembly GCA_947623515.1. Taxonomy (NCBI): domain Eukaryota; kingdom Metazoa; phylum Arthropoda; class Insecta; order Diptera; family Syrphidae; genus Neoascia; species Neoascia interrupta. The sequence goes on from OX392462.1 coordinate 179,918,995, forward strand.
AGACGTCGTGCCGTGCAGGCTTTGCTTTCCGACCGTACGAATAAAGATGCCCTCGCATCCTAGGCATTCAAATCGCCTAGGACAATCTTAATGTCGTAACTAGGGCATTGCTCATACGTTTTGTCCTTCAGTAGCTCTTAAAAAAATAAAATAAATTTCCAATGCTTACGTTAAAATTGAGCTCTTATTTATTAATTGTTTACAAATAATTTTTAGCTTTGTATTAGCTTAAACCTTACGAATCTTGTCGTAAACTGCACCAGTTTAAAGATATTTTTTCTTAAGTTTAAGTCGTTATTATCGATAATGGAGTCCTTTTTGTTCTTACAGATGCAATCCCAGGAGGATATCGAAACGAAGCTACGCAAGCAGCAAATCGAAAGCGAGACCGACAGCAAATGGCTGATACAAGAGGAGAACGTATTGGTAAGTCCTAACAAGCTTCCCGCTCCCCCACTTTCCTATCTAACTCAACCTTCAATTTCTCTTTGACAGAAAAAACGACTTAGTCTAATAATATCAAACACAGACCCCGAAAGCACTGACGACAATCAGTCATCGCATCCCAATGCGCGTAGCATACACGACTGGCCTCAAAATTCACACAGCCTGAGTGCTACGTCTAGGCCTGATTCGCCGGGATCCACAGCCGGCACACAACAGTCAAATTCCTCATCAACGGAACGCATTGCAATAGTATCGTCTTCGTCCGACGAGAGGTTCGAGCAGAAAAACCGTTCGACATCAGAACAGTCGAGAATCCAAAGAACGCCACCTGTGTTGGATCGCACCAACGACGAAGTCTACGCAGCTACAACGAATGTTGTAAAGGCGATAATGGCACTGTCTCAGGGAGTAGAGAAAGCATACGCTGTGGAGTACTTAGATCTAGTGAGATTCGTTGGAATCGAGTTGAAGAAACTTCTGGTTTCCGTTGACAGGTTGTCGACACAATTTCCACCACAAGTACATAAGTAAGTGGGGGGTGCTCTTTTTCGTTTATGGAAGAGGCACAAGAGCACTTAAGTTTTACTTTGCCTGATGTTTTGCTGGATTTGCAAGCACGTCGGCAAATTAAGGCAAACGCGCTGTTGTGCTTCAAGCGCTATGTACGATTTCACAGTTCAGGCCAAAGATTGTATATTTACCCAAGACTTATGACTACCAAAGATTCTCTAAAAAAATTGGGTTGCATCGTAAAGTTTATCGCTGTGAAATCGGACATCGAAGCAAAAACTGAATTTTCACATTACTAACGACTTGATTTTACAGAGAAGTGGAAATGGCTCATAAGGTTCTGTCGAAGGACATGCAGGAGCTCGTGTCGGCGATGAGGTTAGCGCAGCAATACAGCGAAACGACATTAGACGTGGAATACAGAAAGTAATTTTAAATTTTCGAAAAGAGTTAACAACCACTTGATTTTTTGTTTTTCTTTTGTAAATTCCAGGAGCATGTTGTCAGCTGCTCATGTTCTAGCGATGGATGCTAAAAATCTACTCGATGTGGTAGACTCTATCCGAACGCGATATGTTGTCACAAATCCGCGGCCAAAGCCCCAACAACAGCCCGCCTTTCAACTGAGCACAAATACATATCCCAAGGATATGCTGAAAGCGAACACAAACGATACAGCGCAAACCGAAGTTTCACCAATCCAAAGCCAACAGCATTTTCAAACTTCAACAATTCCAGCTTCGAATATCAATGAGGAAGGCTATCAAATTATGTCCAACGAAGGATGCGAAAGCAGCAACAACTGCATCAATCGACAATTTATACAGACTTCAGGTACGTCACCGATCGGCTTATCAGGCATTTACGACAACGAATGCATGATAAGCGAACACTTAAAAGACATAGAAATCGACCCAAAGAAATCCACAAACAATGAATGTGGCATATCGTCGTCCGGTATGGGCACACATTTCACACACAACTCACTAGAACGTTCGAATCAATTGGCGGTGTCCACGGAACCGCGTGATGAATCACTTAAAATCGTAGAGGATAATTCACATTTGTATTGTAATTTACGAACATCAGGAACCGAACAGCTTGTTCATAATTGAGTTCAGTTAGGCTTAAGGAATAACACAAATATTTAAGTAAAACAAATAGTATATATATGAAACTAATATATATTATATAAAAATATACGTGTAGAGGGTGTCCTGAATGCGAGCTATGCCAGGTTTGTTTGTTTTAAACCCAGCTGGGGCAACTCACATTCAAAATTCGGGAGAAAAAAACTACAATTTCAATCTAGTTTGATTTTGAACACGCCTTTTAAGAAGGTTTTACGAATCAGTAGAGCTCCAATATTAGGAAGACAGTAGGCTTCCTTTTTGAAAAAAATTTTGTGGCATGGTACGATCTCACGAGACCCTTTGCAACGGTAGCAATAACATTACTTAACACAACATAAGTAGCTGCATTTAATTTTTAACATTTCTAAAATTCTAGCAATAAGCAAGACACAAGTAGATACACAGTCCAGAAAACACACACTTCGAATTTTTATGCATTGTCCTTTCATTAAAACGTAATAGTAGTATTGATGCATTCAGTTAAGTGTTGATTTATAGTCAAGTCTTTGCTAAAATTGTTAATTGATTGAGGGTCTTTGTTTTTACACAGTAAAAGTGGCGCCCAACAGTCACTTTTCAATGCCCTGAAAAAAATCTTTTTCAATAAATTAGTTTAAAACACTTTTTTAACTAAACTATTGATACTTAATATTAAAAATGGCGCCCAACAGCTACATTTCAATGGCCTAACTGTTTGATCTCCGTCTTTTTGCACTATAACATTCCACTTCTACAGCTATCTTGGAGTGTCTCCTGTTACTTTTCTTCTTTACCTTTCAGTCTCGCGTACTCATAGTGGCGCTCAACAGTCACTTTTCGATGTCCTTCAAACAAAAATTAAAGCACTTAACGAGCCTCTTTGACCTGTATTTTTGGGGTATAACATCCAAATTCATCGAATATCTCCGTTCGACCTTTCATATTAATAGCGGCCTTTCATATTAATAGTCAGAATATAGCTTGGCAACCGTGAAGGTCACTTCCAGATGGACTGTATTAAATGTCCGTGGCCTGGCAACCACACGCACAACCCTAACCTAGAACTGCAGAAAAGAGGAGGAACTGCAATTCCATTAGGATTGCTTCTGAAAAGTAGAAAGTCTTCAAACAGACAACCTACGAATTTCTAATCATGGCAAGCAGCCAAGCAGCATGACACGCTGAGTGGAGAGAACCTTCTGCCTACCCCTGTCCATATTAAGTATATCTGCCCAAAGAGGGGCAGCATACGATGCACACGCCACGAATAGACCATTGTACATTATGCGTATAGCGCGTCTATTCAGGCCCCAGTCAGAACAAAGAAAACGTCTAACCCGTCCTATCGAACTAATGAGCTTCTCCCTCATCTTCTCCAGGTGAGGTAAAAAGCTCCTTTCACTAATTGAGACTCCCAGATATCTTACTTCAGTAACATATCTGGGGTCACACCTTCCGACCTAACTGATGGATGACGATTCGCCGTTAAATCTGCCCTTGAGAAGCATCATCACCGCCTTGTGATGAAACGCCTTCACTTTGACCCCATTCTCTTACAATTGCCATGGCAAAATATAACTCATGCACTCGATTTCAAAACTAGTCTGCCATCGAATGATGAGCAGAAGGTCATCGGCAAAATCACAACACTCACAAATTTCGTTGAGCCGCGACAACAGGGAGTCCATCATGAAGTCCAAGATATCTGGACCAGATATGGATCCCTGAGGGCAACCACACTCAACATCTACACCAACACATTCATTGACACCAATTGCGTGGGCTTTACTGCCCGAGAAATAGCTCTTTCAAAGACCTCACGTAGTTGAGCAAGAATTCTATCCCATCTATTAAATCAAAAGCGGCCTCAAAGTCAATAAATACGCCAAGCACATATTTAGACTCATTATTAAGGACTCTGTCCTTAACAAACATTCATGCATCTTCTACACCGCGACCAGGCGTGAAGTCAAACTAAAATGGGGAGTGAGAAGCAGTGGTGCTTTCCCGAAGCCTTTCCACCATAACCCTTTCTAGTACAGTTTCAAGCACGGAAAGAAGGCTGATGCTGCGACAAGAACGAGGATGAGATCTGATCTTATCCGGGGAGTTCAGCACAACTGTCACCTTTGCCCGCTTCCACTCAGAAGGGAAAACCCTTCGCGAATGCATCCTGAATAAAGTGTCAACAAATATTAAGGTAGGTACAGCTTTCCAGAGGGCTCACACCATTTATCCAGCCAGTCCGTCAACACCGAGCGACTTTTTGGACCTAATTTTAGACACTGCATATTCTACCTCAATTTGTTCTACAACAGAAATATCTCCAGCCGCAGTGTCAATCAGCTGCTCAAACCTGGGGAAAAATTACCTCGCAAGCACATTTACACTCTCTTTCCATGATAGCGACAATCTATCGCCACCACGGATCGCACTTATTTCTACTACGTTCCTCCCTTGAGCTATCCGATAAAGTTGACCCCCCAAGGGTCGTCACGGTGACGCTCCATGAATCCTCTCCAGTCTTCCTCTTTTGTCCTTAAGAGCAGCGTCCTTAAGTCCTTAACAACGTCAATATCGTTAAAACCATTCGGGCAGATCTCGCTTGGGGTAATCACGACTTGAACCCGTTTAGTGGCAATCTATTCGCTTAGCAACTCACCCCTCTGCATAGCACGGATTCCGGAACGAAGCCCAGAAACCTTGCTGAATCAAAGAGGTGAAAATGCATTAGCGTCAATGCCAAAAATAGCCTCGTGCCCATCTATAATGCCCAGGAGGTTATCCATGTAGTCCAAGTAAGGATCGATATCCTCTCCATATCAGAAACTCTTTTTATGTCAGAAACAACTTCCCAAAAAGAACCTCAACTCTCGCACAAAGTCCAAAGTTAGATCGGTCAACCAACGTCCACGTAACACTTACGTTATTTACAATTACCGCAGCCTGGCCGCGCAGATCAGCAAATGACTTCATGTGCGCCGGAAGAAACCCTACGTTACTTTCCCAGCGAGGTCATCGCTGCCTTACTACCCTGAAAATTTATTTGAAAGAGACGTACTGACATCCTAGTGACGCTTACGCCCTATTTTAAACCTCTCCTGATAAATGGGGCAACTGGAGGACATCATAAAAGCCCCGAAACGTAGCCCATCTTCTTGCAGTCCCTTCAGCTAATACTAATGGTTTTCCTCACAACATCTTAAGCAAACCTTGTTTGCGACCCTACATTCAAAACTTTTATGGTCAAAACCATGACATTTAAAGCACTTTAGAACCTTCTGAAATTCCGTAACTCTAAAAGAAAGGAGGCTCACATAACATCTACCACCTCCTTCAAAGAGTGCTTTAGTAGCACGCTAACTACCTTCAATTATTACAGACGTGTAACCCCAAGCCTCCCTAACCCAGTTAGACACGAGCTTGACTTCCCTAGAGAACTCGTACTTTGTCAGAACAGTCTTGAGGTTCTTAGAGAGCAAATCCTGTAAGAGCTCAGAGGGAGAGATCCTCTTTTCAACCTTTTCTAATACTACTCTGGGACCTAATTTCCTGTTAATGGACACCGACAGCCCTACTTCACTATTCTATCTCTTTCGCTAGAGTCAGGAGCGCGTGTAATGACGCTCCTTGCATAACCATCTTCACTATGTCCTCAGTCTTTGGTGTGATTCCCTTTCACAACCAAATATCACGTCTCAATCGATGACTTTGGCATGTGAAACGATTGGTTGAACAATTTTTTGCTGCGTAAACAGTTTGCAACGAGCAAACTTCCTGCTGAATACCCTTCCTCCATCAAAAACCTCTAAGCGACCCTTGAGTGTCACATTTTCAACTGAAAACCTACATATAATTTCTTCGTACCTATTGTACGCTTTCTAAAATAATTTTCCCCTTCCCCACGTCACTAAATATCAAACCCACTAGGCTAACCCTTATCTCTTTTATAAACCCCAAATTTTCACTGTAACTAGGAAGTTTAAACTCATGATGTTTCGTTAGGCACCTTCTTATCCTTAGCCTTCGGTGGTTGGTTTTGGACTCCTTCCTCCATTGAAATTGAAATCACTGGTTTTGGTTTCTCACTTATACTTTTCACTACACTCACTGCACCGTCGCGTCGGGGTTATTCATTTTAATCTTCTTGAATCTGCTTATCTTCGGTCCGTCGCCACCATCTGTTTCACCGTCTGTTTTATCCTTCCCGGAATTTCCCAACGACCTCGACTCCACTTTTTCCACCCTTCGTTGTTTCTTAACCGCTTTAGCCTCGTTAGACAAGACTCCGGTACCTTCGGGTTCCTCGGCTTGAGCGATTCCGCTCTCCTACTCACTCCTTCTTATCCTCGCACTCGGACTTTGTAAGAGACACTGGAATAAGGGTGCTGGAATAAACTATAACTTTATTTTACAGTCTACTACCAGATGGACAGCCTTAACTGTCGGTGGCCTGGCAGCCACACAACGTCCTCTGTAGAATTGCATACAAGAAAGGGAACTGCAATTCCATTCGCACGCCGACCGACAAGCCGTCCGATATGGACAGTGTCTGTCCCGGATTAACTAGGGTCCGCGGGTTCGTTAAGCCCGTCACTCTCAGTCTCGGTGTAGCTCTTCTTCAGCATCCTGCGATGCCATCCGACTGAAAGACCCACCCATCTTAGTCGTCGTCTTCTGATTCTACTGGCTACGTCGGTGTCGCTGTACGCGTACATCCCGTACAAGTTATGTAACACCTTTTTACTCTGCGCCTGTGCAGACGGGACCAAAAATCACTCAACAATTTTTGTGCGCTGCGTTAACAAATACTTAGAGGCCCGATCGGAAGCTAAGAGTATGCAAAGTTGACGGTGCGTGCTTTGGAGATCCATCTAGCACCTCACAAATGGCTATGCACGTTGGTCACTGCAACTTGCTCAAGGCGACGCTACAGTCCCTGGTGAACCTGCGCCTCAGCCATAAGCTTCACCAGCTAGCTCTGTCTACAGCTAGCCGTCTCCAGTTTCGCACGCGAATTTGGATAAAGTCCCCTTCCACTTGCGCGCGCCACCTGAGTCTCTGTGCTCCTCTAATGCATCGTCCGTGCGGTGTGTTCTTCAGAGATCAGGCAATATTTAGCACCTCACAACGGCTGTGCACGTTGGTCGCTGCAACTTGCTTAAGGTGGCGCTACAGTCCATGTGGACCTAGGCCTCAGCCACAAGCTTCGCCAGCCATTTCCGTCTACATCTAGCCGTCTCCAGTTTCGCACGCGAATTTGGATGAAGTCCCCTTCCACTTGCGCGCGCCACCTGAGTCTCTGTGCTCCTCTAATGCATCGTCCGTGCGGTGTGTTCTTCGGAGATCAGACAATATCTAGCACCTTACAAATGGCTGTGCACGCGAAGTTGGATGAAGTCCCCTTACACTTCCGCGCGCCACCTGAGTCTCGGTGCTCCTCTAATGCATCGTCCGTGCGGTGTGGATTCGAAGATTTTCCGGACCAGGGTGTTGGTTCTGGCTAGATCGGTGTCGCTGTAGAGCTCGTACAGTTCGATGTCATATCTTCTCCTCCACTCCCCGTCTTTGCAGAAGGGACCGTATATCGTCCGAAGAATTATCCTCTCGAAGCAGCTTTTAGTGTTTTTATCCGCCTTTGGAATGGTGGAACACTTTTTTTTTCTTATATTTGGGAGTGACCATAACCTACTCCTACTGCATTCCTACCATCACAGAACATGTGCTCGTGCACCAAGTTTCCGCAGCTGCGTTTATTGTTCCCTCTTGATAAGCTCATCGTTTTATTGCCATTTTCTCTCCTGTGGTTATGAAAAAATATAGTCCGTATTGACTGTTTCGAATATCCGGCTCGAAGGACCATGTTCAACAGCTCAATCGACCGCAATTTTATGCTTGCTTAGAACATAGATAAATGTCGAAGATCTTTGCTATAAATCAACACTATCTTCACATCGTTCACATAAAAGACACGAGTCCTCGTTAAGACCTAAAAATAATTATTTTGATTGCAAATTTTTTATTAATCAAAAGCAAATAATGTCAATTGGCCAAATGATTTCCATTTTATATATATAAAAAAAGACAACACAAAACAAACGCAGCTACGAATAGGTATCAAAGTAATAATTAAGTTACCCAAACGCATTTGTAATTTAGATATTTATATGTATTTATGTAATATTTAAGAGGTAGTCGTGTTTTATATAGTTTGTTACTATAATTTGGAAAATGTTTTAATTTTTTCTGCACTTACATAAAATTATTATTTGTTTTTATTTTAATTTACAAGAAATTACAATAATATATTGAAGCTTTATTACAGCATTTTATTGAAAGTATAAATCAGTACCTCGCTTTTGTAAACTCCCTTCCCCGGGAATTAGTTTACATCATGAAGGGATAAATACTCGATAAAACTCGATTACTTTTTTGCTTTTCAGATGAAAACAATAAACTTTTTGTTGGTTTTCAATTTTATACTTAAAAGAAAAAACAAAATGAATAAATAAAAAATAGAAACAAAAAGATGCAATAAAGATGTGACACCCATAAATTATTTAGATCTTGTTTATTATGGAAATTGTCGAAGTGCCTTGTTTATTTGTTTTTAAGCAATTTTTACTGCTTTTCAGGGTTTTCAAAACTCGACACTTTAAGACCTGGATTGCAAGGTGTTTATGTGGCGTTAGTGCTTTTTTGTGGGATTCTTTACTTCTAGAGTAAACATTTGAAAAGTTACGGAAAGTCGAGGAAAAGCCGCGGAAGCCGCAAATAAGAAACGTTCTGAAATCAGTAAACTTATCGGAAAAGGTAAATCAGGCCTTATAAATCGACACACAACCGAACAGGAGGATCTGATAACAGTAACAACAAGCAAAGGAAAGAGGCAGGAAAAAGCACCCGAAATGCGTGCCGGATTAAAATACGGGCCACTGAACTAATTTGCAAGGAAAATATTCCGAAGTCGTCAAAGTCCGAAGTCGTCAATAAAAAAAAATTAAGTTGCAAATATACTAAACAACATTTTATACGCAAATTAAGCAATATTTCTACGCTACGCCTTCAAAACAAGCTGACGACCGCTCCGTGTATGAGTTCATACTTGACGGTCTTTTTTGACATCAAATGGGTCGGCGAGGTCTTTACCGTCCTTGACGGAACAGCGTTAGTTTTCCACCGTCATCCTGCACAGACTGACGAGTTTGGCAGGGATGCTAAAAACTAGACATTGCACTATGTAGCTCGCCTTAGGGCCGGTTTTTCAGTGCGAGATTATCCGAGGTTCCAAATTAAACTGAAATTATGGCGTTAATCTCGTCTTAATTCACTAAATTTGATGAGTTAATCCCGGATCCACTCTGGTGAATAGTATGAACTTCTTTGGATGTTTTTTCTGTAAAAATTGTTATCTGATTACAACTCGAACTTCTTTTCCTATGTTTTTCTATCTGAAGCGAGAGTTGGGAGAGTTAATAATTTCGAGAGTCGAAGATTTTCACATCTTAACTGACGGAGTTAATTCTGCACCGAAAAACTGCTCGCTGGGTTAACTCCAGATTCCAGGATTAAGAGATCTTGGCCTAAGCTGGGCTTAGCTCAGCACCGAAAAACTAGCCCTTAATAGATGCTGTCATTCGCGCCATTGAAATCGATGAAAAGGCCACACTGCTTTGTTGCACTTAAGCCTGGACACAGTTACTTTTACTTCATCCTGGTCGGGTGGGCGCTATCGTTCATAAGCTCCTTTAGTGACTTCTTCCCCGGGTTGAGTGGCACGTTCTGCCATTGGCAGGATCTTTCGAACCTCAATTCTGTTGCAGCATCTCTCTATCTCTTCAACCGCTCACTTCTCGTGCTCTCTTTTATGTGTTCAGAGAAGCCGTCGTTTCTCTCTCCTGCTCTAAGAGCGCGCGAGCAGCTATAGTCCTTCTGTGCAGAGCCGCTTTGTTTGCTTTATCAGCTTAGTCATTTCAGCTGCATGTGCTTGGCGGCACACGTCGACAAACTAAACAAAGGGTTTCGTTGTGGTGACCTTGGAAACCAGCACTTCAGAGGCGTCATTTTTCATTGCATTTTGGGCAATGTTACCACTGGCTATAAACACTTGATGTTGGCATACATAGGACTTCGTAGAAGGTTTTGACAGACTCGGTTGGAGTCTAGAGAAGGGCCTGGTGATCTTTTGGTATTGAAGCCTGCCGACGTCAAACTTCATTCCGTGTTGGTTGGGATATCCGGAGCTGTAACTTGGCTAGAACGACGTAGTAGTCCAAATCAATGTTGGATCCCCTCGGAAAGTTCGAGCGTCCATGATGCTGGAGAAGAGCTTTGGGTCAATCGCAGTACGGTATGGTCAATTTGGTTGAAAGTTGAAAACCTGTCGCCGCGCAGCAAATTCGATCAGAATGAATCTGTTATTGGAGGTAGTGTCGCGCTTCCCGATAGTGCGCCCAAATATGCCCTTTCTTTTGGCATTAAAATCGCCGAGGATAATCTTGATATCGTAGTAGCTAGGGCATTGCTCATATGTTTTGTCCAAGAGCTCGTAGAACATATCTTTGGCGTCCTAATTTTTCTCGGAAAGGTATACGGGAAGGGATATAGTCAAGGGGATAAAAAAAAACCCCATCATCTATGCATCGACTTCAGGTTAACCAAGAAACCAGCGTTGCGTATCTGAAATTATCATCATCATAATCATTTTCGAATACCGCTTATCCTTTAAAAGGGTCGCGGAGCGAGGGTGGCTTTATGGTCTTTCCATAGTTCTCGATCCTCCGCCAAGAACTCAAGAGACTCCGCCGCATTCCCCAGCCGGGATTCACAGAAGTTCTTTACCTGATTCCACCACCTGTTTCCTGCCCTACCAGGGGGGCGACGCGCTCGCATCTCGGCTAGCATGACCTGTCTAGGAAATCTATCAGGGAGTATGCGAACAACATGGCCAAACCATCGAAGAATCGATCGCTCCACTCGGAGAAGTAGCTGCTCAACATTAAGATTCCCATGAATACTGAAGTTTCTTACTCTATCCCAAAGAGTAACACCAGCAACGCACCTCAGGACTCTCATTTAGACAGCTTGTACCCGCGATCTAATTCTTTCGGTCATTACCCAAATTTCATGACTATAGATGAGGGTCGGAACGAACACTAAATTAAAAACTGAGATCTTTGCTTTCACTCCAAGCTTAGCTTTTCTGATGACCGGCCGGCGCAGTTCCTTTACTACCAGCTTGACCTATTCTACAGGACAACTCAGTATCACTCCTTCCATCTTTCATGAAAAAGACTCTGAGATACTTAAACTTCTCGACCTGTTTTAATGGAACTCCATTTATGTGCAGGGTACACTGCACAGAAGTTCGTGAAACAGCCATCACTTCCGATTTGTTCACGTTTACTTTCATCCCAGCATCACCACAGACGGCTGCAAACCTATCCAGTGCTCGTTGTAGTTCCTCTTTGGATGATGCAAGGATGGCTAAATCATCTGCGAAAAGCAGATGGCTCATCCTAATGCCAGCCAATTCGAAACATTGCTCCCCAAGACTGCGCCTCACCATCCAGTCCACATATGCTTTGAAATGGAGCCGCGACAGAACACAGCCCTGGCGAAGTCCAACGCGCACATCAAAAGGACGGGATTTGACGCCATTTATCCGTACACAGCTTCTGCAGTTTCCATACAAAGACTGGATGGCTCTCAAAAGAGGCCTACTCAGCGCAAAGTCCTGCAAAACTCTCCACAGTGTATCCCGAAGGACTCGGTCATACGACTTTTCCAGATCTACAAAACACGCACAGACCGATTTGGCATATTCCCAAGCCTTCTCAAGAATAACCTGCAGAGTAAAAAGCTGGTCGGTTGTGCCTCTGCCAGGCCGAAAGCCGCACTGTTCTTCCCATAACAAACAGCTCTGGAACGCGTTTCCAAATTCCAACACCTTCGCGAATACTTTTCCCGGAAGACTTACGAGAGATATGCCCCTATAGATGGCGCAATCTCTGCTGTACCCTTTTTTGAAAATGGGCACTATCACTCCTGTTTGCCAATCGCTGGGTGCCTTCCCGTTATCCCAGGCCACCTTAATGACACGTGTTAGCCACTTAATACCCTCTTCACCCATTGCCTTGAGCATTTTTGGCCGGATTTCATCAACTCCAGCAGATTTGCCAACTTTTAGCGATTTAATAGCTTCAGTGACTTTATCTACTGTGGGACTATTCTCCGCCCTTATCTCGTCAGCAGTGGGAACTCCAGGCGTTTTAAACCAAGCAGTTATTTTCTCACCACCAGCCGCTACCCCAAGCCGCTTCACTCCACAAACATTTCCTGCAGAGGCAATGACAGCCGATAAAAACAGCTAACATTCCTCCTCTACATTCAAAATGTCAGTTGGAATTTGTTCAAACTTCCCATAAACATGCTGTGCAAAGCGCTCTCTGAAATCAGAGTCAGCATCCTGCAACCTTTCCCACCGTATGCGGGTCACCAGTCTTGGTTTTCGCCTGGGTGGCAAAGGAATACTGTCACTGAAAATCAATTTACACAGCACTAAGTGGTGATCAGTTGACAACTCAGCTTTCCTGAAAACTCGAACATCACAAATCTTTCTTTGAACACACGATGGTACAACAAAGAAATCAATCAGTGACCTCTGATTTAAACTGTGTTTGTACCATGTGTATTTGTGCATGTCTTTGTGTGGGAAAAAAGTGTTCATGATGGACAGCCATATGCACAGCAAAAGTCCAACAACTTCCCACCGTTCCTGTTTTGATCCGGGTCACCGCGCCTCCCGATCACACTCCTCCAAGTACTGTCGTCCGTACCCACCCACATGTGCATCGAAGTCACCCATCAGGAGAAAGAAGTCCATTTCTGCCACTCTGTCCAGGGCAGCATCAACTTCGTTCAAAAAGGACTCATACTCTGACTCTCGATTTTGTGCCTAAACCTGAACCAGAGCCCGAGTCGATCGTTTAAGCTTAAGCTTTAAGATCAGAATCCTTCCCCCTAACGGAATGACATCGAATACATTTTCTGACAACCGGGGGCTTGTGAGTATCCCCACACCCACCTGTGCAGTCATGTGATTTGGGACGCCAGACCAGAGGAGCTTCCACCTATCATCGAAGTCTTTGGTTCCAGAACCCTTACACTTAGTTGAGGAGATGCTAGTTGCATCGAGCTGATACTTTTTGACCTCCTCAACCAGTTCAAGCTCCTTCCTCGTTAGCGACGAGACATTCCACGTGCCTATTTTGAGTTGGTGCCGTTGTCGACTTGTAGAGTTTCCACCTAAGCCCTCATTTTGACTTGGCGCTGTCCCCCTCCGCCCCCCGTAATGAAAAGCGGCACCATTGACGGGCGTTCGTAACTTCTTCGGGTTAAACCCGGTCGGATGCCGAGCGGGACCTTCCGACCACCAAGCGCTCGCATGCTGACACCCCTCAGCCTAGCTCCAAAGGGTGCCCTGGATTACCAGGATCAGCAAATATCCGAGGCTGTTTTCGTTTTTTTTTCATGGTTGGGGGTGCATTTTATACCTAGCTGCCAGGTTTAAATTCGACCGATCCTAACCCGGACAACAGACGCCGACCAGGAAGCCGCTCTTCCCGAGACAGACGCTCCTGGATTTCTGTTATTTGAAGTTCAGCCGTCCCTCTGGGATCAGACGCTGACCAACGAGCCGCACAATACGTATCAGATATCTGCTGGATTTTATTTAAGCCTTCGGGTGCATCTTTTTCAGTTATAACTTTACTGCCAAGGGGGGCCACACAAGGAGTCACTTATGCCTGAAGATTACTTCTTCCAGTGGATTTTAGTCGGCTCTTACGACAGGCATACCGTACCTCAAGGCTTTTCTTAAACCCGAACTTGCAGGGTAGCATCTGAAATGGCTAAGAAATATATAGCGAATAGACACCAACATTCCAGTACGCAGAATCCTTAAATGTGATCTGGACGGTCAGCGCAACATAGGACGATCGCGCAAGGTGTCGCAGGGAATTTGAGTAGGACCTACGCCACCTTGAAGTGCGTGCGAAACTGTAAGCATTTAGCTACGAGCTGGGTTTAAGAATTTTGGCTGCGGCTCAGTTTCAACCCGGGTTAAAGGGAGGTATGGTGCTCTCCTTTCCAACACAAAGAGAAACTACTGTTTTTTCCCTAAGGGACAGGGTATAAAATTAAATAATACGCCTCAGTAATGTTACATCATTATGCTCAGTACCATTGCAATCGGTTTTCAGTTTGCGTGGCTTTTAGCTGCATCATGGGCCTATTATGCTAATGATTATTATGCAACGATGCAACGCACTTGTTCTTGTGCTAGTTCAAAAGCCTCCTCACTTGTGGTTACAATTACAACTTCCAAGAAGTTATTTTAAGAGGCTTCCATTGTGACTATAGAAAAAAAAAACACATTTTGCAATGACTAACCGCATACGTTTAGCATACAACTCGATAGTTGATACTTTTTCTTCTTATTTATATTTTTATTTATTTTTCTTTTCGATTCAAATATATGCGCGATTTTGTTTTTTTAATAAATCGGTTATAAGATATTTTTGTTTTCAAGAATAAGCGTTGTTTTCCATCAATGAACGAGCGCGATGTCTTATCAATATTTTTCAAACAATTCCCATGTTTACAGCGACAGCGACCGACTTCTGTGATTGTGTCGGACAATTTTATTTCAGTTTCAGTCGTTACTGACGCGTCTATAGTGTACAACGTGCTCGCGCGACTTACCTACTTCCCTGACTAATTTTCAATTTTGCCCTTTCGTTTTTATAATAATTGAAACCTGTTTACAAGTGCCTGTATTAGCTGCACAACCGGGAATACGCACTCGATATGACAACAGAAAATGGAGATAGTGGCCCAAAAAAGCATAAGACTCTAGTGTTTTATGTAAATGGCAAAAAGGTATGCCAAACATGTGCAATCGTCAAGAGTGTTTCTTAAATGTTGTTTCATAATTATAATTATTCATTCCCCCATAGACTTTATGAATTATTTATTTTTTCCCTCAAAACGAATTCTCAATTGAGAGCTTCGTCTCCTCTGGCGAATTGACAAGATAACAGAGTTTCTAATTTTAAACGATGCTTTTATCATCACAAACAAGTGATCTGATAGAGTTCAATTAATCATGACTTATTTGTTGAGTTTTTGTAAGCCCAGTGGGGTCTCTGGAAAAATAAAGTTTTGTATTAGTGAAGGTCGTGAACGTCAATGTAGGCTATCTGGAGAAATGGATCTTGATAAGGTTCTATAATGGTTCTTAATCGGACATGGGTAAATCATATTTTCTAAAAAAAAGTTCCGAAGAACTATACAATCTAAGCTTCCTTAAAGTAGAACACCTTGGCGTTTCTAAATCAGGCAAGAAGGCACTTATCCTGAGGGTGAAAATTGGTGGCCGAGGAAACTTGTTCCATCAGCCTTTTACATACCTCCCCAGTCCCCATATAGAAAAACGATTGTTAATCTGTTTAAATAAAAATTGATAACACTCACGCATAGTAACCTTTATACGTTGGTATCTATAGAGATTATAAACTTACACAGGTAAACAGCATTTTTAACGGTTTAGAAAATATATCTACAAACACCTCAGTAGGTGTGGGTGGACGAGCACTTGTGGTTTTGCAGGGCGAACACTTGGTCTGATTGTGATTTATGATCCGTTTTTAAAGTTTATTAAAAACTTTTTATTTTCCCGCCAACACACAGGCTTAGCGAGCTGATGTTATGCAATTTGTTCGTGTAATAACTTTAGTACCTTCTAAACTGGGGTGAAATCGACTAAGGTGATCTGTGATAAGTGATGTCACCAATCATAAAAATTCGTCTGCGTAAACTGTGATCATTTCAATTTTCTTGTGACAGCTCTCGATCAATCACCGTCAAAATCAGCTCCTACCGCTATGGTCCTAAAATAATGCCTTAAATCCTGCTTATAATTAACCTTACCAATAAAATTTTTGGTAAGGTTACATTACTATGAGCCGCGCGTGCTCATAGTAGTGTGAGATTCTTACTCACTAAAAAACCTCCCATTTTCCGTCAAACTGCGACTAAGTTTCCTTAACAAGTAGTTCAAGCTTCTGTAGTAATCGCGTGTGGCAGGCTGCCTTCCAACGAAGGCACCTACAATACCTTCAATTTATGCGGTTTCGTCTTATGCTGCCAGATCTAACGGTCTCATTCGTTGTAGTCGGCGCGGAAAATTTGTCTGATCCAAAGTTCGGATAATTTCATTGTTGCAGTGTCCGCGACGACGAGTACTAAGTTTGCGAGCAAAGTTTGTTACCTCGTCAGACACGTTTGCGATTCCTAGATCTGGTGTAGATCGCTATTTCTTATGTACCATGGAGCATTAACGTTTTTTAAGTTTTGCGTCTGGAGTCATTCCTAGATATTTCGCTTCATTTGAGTACGGGATTTGTACCGAGTTAATGAATAAAGATTTGTTGTTTATCTTTTTATAAGTAAAGTTAACATGCGTTGACTTAGTCTCGTTAAGGACGACTCGCCAACTCTTCGTCCAGTGGCATATTTTGTCTAAAGCGCGCTGGAGTTTCCCTGTTGATAATTCAACTGTCGTATCAAGTGTCGTCTGCGAACGTAGCTAAAGTTGTTCCCTCATCGTGGGGAATGTCTCTTGTATAAAGCAAAAATAATATTGGGCTGAGAACGCTTCCTTGCGGGACACCGGCATTTATTTCTTTGAATTCCGAGTACTCATTTTCGTACCTTACGCGAAAGATTCTGTCTTTAAGGTAAGACTCTAAGATTCTATAGAGTTTTTCTGGTAAGCTAAGCCTTAATTTGTACTTCAGGCCTTCGTGCCACACCTTGTTGAAGGCTTGCGATACGTCGAGAAAAGCGCTAGTACATATCTTTTTCGCTTCCAGAGCTTTTTCGATTTCGTTTGTTATTCGATAGACCTGGTCGATTGTTGAATGCTTTTTCCTAAATCCGAATTGATGATCCGGAATTAATCGTATTTCTTCAATGATTGGTTGCAACCTTTTAAGCAACAGTTTCTCGAATACCTTAGATATTATCGGCAGTAGCGAAATAGGTCTGTATGACTTTTTGTCGTTTGGACATTTTCCTGGCTTCGGAACCATTATGACCTCGGCCACTTTCCATTGCCTTGGAACGTATAAAGCTCTAATGGAAGCGTTAATGATATAGAGTAGCTTGACCAAAGCTTTTTTCGGTAGCTCCTTTAGAATTTCGCTAGTAATTAAGTCGTAGCCAGGGGCTTTGTTGTTTTTCAGATTATTTGAAGAAGGTATGACTTTCCCTCAAGCTCCCAAACTGTATAAGTATAGCTTTGAAATAAATAAGGAGCATAGTCCATCTTTTGAGATTTCATGTAAAGCCAAAACAACCTTTGAAGATTTAACTCAAAAATGTAAAAATATTTTTTAAAGATTTATTTAAGGTTGCTAGTCTGTTGACGGTAACGACGATTTAATTCATGGCCAGAGTCCATCTTTTGAGATTTCATGTAAAGCCAAAAAAAATTTCGTTAGCGGTAACGAGGATTTAATTCAAATTTGGCTGAAATTTGGCTGAAGTAGTATGTAAGCGTTTGCGAGGCAATTTTACTGCATTCAAAAGCTTCCAATATTTCTGTTACCAACCTTAAACAAACGAAACCTATTTAAACAAACGAAAAGTTAAACAACATATTTAACCGTTTTCTTAGAAATCTATGTCCATAGAATTTAAGAATAGTGGCCAATAGAATGCAGCTGATTGTAAAATTGAAAAAAGAACCTAACGGTAACTGAAAAAAAAATCTTAATTGCTGTTTTATTAATTATAATTTTAAAAATGGTAAAAAGGGCCAGGAAAATATAAGTCTTTCCCTCTATTTTTGAAACGGTCCTGCCCTCCCTCAAAAATAAAACTTCTTGCACTAGTGATGATGTTTTAAGTTATAGGAAATAATGTTTCAAATTATAGGCCAATATCACTTCTCAACATTTTTTAAAATTTTTGAAAAGTTGAGGTTCGAATAGACAATTTTTTTTAGATAAGTTTAACTTCTTAAGTAAAAATCAGTTTGGCTTCAAAGCAGGTTTCTCCACAGAGGATGCTATTTTACGAGTGTGTAGTCAGCTTTATCGAAGTTTAAACAACAACAAATCAACTTTTGGACTATTATTGATATGACGAAAGCTTTTGATCTGGTATTTTACTAACTACGCTCTACAATGTTGGTTTAACAGGCAACGCTTTCAATTGGCTACAATCTTACTTAAGAAATAGAACACTAAATTTTATTATTGGTGGAATATCAAGTAAACCAAGCGAACTAAATAACGGTGTTCCTCAGGATTCGGTACTTGGCCCTCTGTTTTTCTTGATTTACATAAATTCTATTTTCAAACTCAAGTTAAATGATATTTCAACTGCTTTTGCGGACGACATAGTTTTTATATATACGAATTGGGTACTATTTTCGGAAGCACTGTGATGATAAATGAGGATCTTGAAACCTTACTGTTGTGATTTACTTAAATTGATGTGTTTTAAGGTGTCCGAAAATGGCTTCACCGATTTTAAGCTATGGTTTTATCAGTTCTATGATTGTAACCAGTTCTTTATAACCATCCATGTGTGGGAAAAGTAATTTTATAGCCAATGGGCGTTGCACCGAAAATTGCTTCAACATCGAATCTGTTCAAACTTTTAAGTACTTAGGTGTAGTAATCGATTTCAATTTAAATTAAAAAATCATTTTGAATGGTTAAAAATTATTTGTTGTTATTTATTATTTATTATTATTTATTTAAGCTCTTAAGTTTTTAACGATTTTTAAAAGTTAGTTGACTTAAAGTTGTTGCAATACAGCATTACAAGCTGGAGAGGTTCGTATTCTAATTCTATGTTTCCACCGGCAATAATACAAGGATTGAGGGGAGACGATTACAATTAAATCCCAAAGCGGTTCCACCAGACATAAGCACTCTTTTTCTGTCATTTTGACTCTCAAAAGAGAGTGGCGATGTCATGTTCAACGAACGAAAAAAGATTTCCGTTGTAAACATCCCAATAGAAATCGTAATTCTGACAGATCTGTCGTACGTGGACAGTTTTAGTGTCCTTTTCGATTCTTAAACTGTTAAAAGTGTGTTCGAAAAGGGTGAATGAGATTAATGAGGGGATTAAGAGGATTTAAATTTGAATGGTTAGTCGCGTAACTTATCGAGAATGTAATGAAGATTTATATTAATCGCAGATTAGTGCCCGGTGGAAATGCGGCGTAATACAGATAAACCCTTACTAATCGCTCAAAAATTCTCATTTAATAAGAATTATTTCTTATAAAAATCGTTATGCTGAAAGTTGGCCTTTATTCAAAAAAATTTCATATCCTGCCAATTAGACATTTATAGGTCTTTAAAAGAGTTTTTCAAACAAAGCGGAAATATTTATAGCAGAAATATAGAAAAATGTACAATCTACGTGTAAACAATATGAATTTAGTAAATGTACCTTTTGCTCATAAAACACATTTTACACACATTTTTACATATCGGATCCAAATCTTTTTAATAAATTGCCCTCATTTATAAAAAATTCGCTTCGCTTTTCATCTTTTATCACAAAGATTAAAGACTGTTTATTCACTTTAAGCAATCAATGTAGAAAAATATAAAGTAAACGAAATTTAAATTTATATTATTAACGAATTGTTATTTGTTTGTTAATTGTTTGCTTTTGACATATTTATTCTCTCGCTTTCATTTTTTGGTCTTGCCAACATATTTTTGGAACACTTGGTTTGTTTTTACGCTTTTGATAAAAATAATAAGAGTACAGAAAAATTCACTCTACATGAAATTCTGCATGAACATAGGGGTATGACTTAAAAAACAAGCAGCAAAGTTATTTTAATTCTATTTCGATTACCTGCTAATCTTATCGTTGGCGGATTTCAAAGCTAATATGATGGGTAATTACCTGATTATATGAAGTGGAAACGGATGCGGACTATTAACGCCCATGAACTCTAGGGGGGATCGAAAATCTAATTTTAATAAAAGTCAAACAATTTGCATTGGGTGCAATTGTTATCTTTTTTTCAATTTAATTTCAATATTCTATCAGTGCTGGGTCAATATAATTAAAACCTGTTATCATCTAGTGTTGAAGGTCTTTTAAGCTAAAATTAAATGTGAAGCATAGGATTGCCAAACTAAGACGGTCTCTAGATGCTTTCACGTCTCTAAAGATGCTGTCAAACTCGACCTTCGAGGGTAAGGTGAATAAGTGTTGAGTATTACAATAAAAGTTCTCTGGAGTCTACACTATACACAAGCATATGTAGATGATGTTACAATTTTTCCGCCATTTCGTAAATCTAGGGCCTTTTTGCTCTTTACCCCATAGAATTCCCTGGAATTCATCAATGATTGGTATACTAGAAATGTCCTCTCATTAATCCTTAACAGGAAACTTGGATTGTCCAAGTATTTAAGATCCAGAACCAATGAAGCACTGTCAACATTCTGACAATGTAAGGGGTCTTTTGGCAAGACATAGAATGTGTTTTTTTTTTCGAGAAGTGTTATCTGATCTCCAATCAACTAATTAGGGCCGGTTTTTCAGTGTTGAGTTAAGTCCAGCTCAAGCCAAGATCTGTTAATCCCGTCTAAAGCTAACCCAGCGAACAGTTTTACAGTGCAGAGTTAACTCCGTCGGTAAAGTCAAAGAGAAGTTCACAAAGTTGTCAAAATCTCACACAAAATCACACAGAAAAAACATTCAAAGAAGTTCTTACTGTTCACCAGAGTTGGTCCGGAATTAACTCACTAAATTTGGCGAGTTAAGCCGAGATTAATCCCGGATTAATCAATGCCAATCCCTCAACCCCTGTCTACAAGATATACGATGCGTCACGACGATACAAAAAATCATTTTGTGACAAGATGAAGTTGACTTTCCTCAAGACACGGAATGGCTTTGGTCGGTCTCTGAGTCGAATTTTATGCCTTATGTTTAAGCGAAAGCACTACCTGGTCTGCCTGATGAGAGGCCGACGGACGATACAGAGAAGCATTTTTTCCATAGCAGTCTTGCATCAAGTGGCGAATTTTCGGGGTCGTCTTGGTAAGTTCCAATCCCGATGCTCCTGCACATATTTCTTCAAAACGGAAAAAAAAATTAAGTAGATTAAAGTTAGGCACCTATCTCGATTGTAATTCAAGGGAATCGCAGTTGTGTCTGAGTGCTCGATCGAGCAGCAACAACCTAAAAAAATCGATTTAAAGTTCCCTGTTTCCAGATAAGCTGAATTAAACGATATATGGACCATGTATGCTGTGTCAAACTGATGCCTCCCTGGTTGGCGAAGTTCAAATACTCTCACTTCACCTGGCATCCTCTCGCGACATCAAATTAGTCGGTCGCAAGAGCATAAGCTCTGTCAACATTATTGGATTGCAGCTTTTCATGATAAATGACTCTTCCATCGTTTCCAATCCTCCACCACCAACTCAAGTGACTCAGGCGCGATCCCCAGACGGGTCTCGAAGATGTTCTTTACTTGATCCCACCACCTGCTTCTTTTCCCACCTGGCGGGCGACGCACTGGCATCTCGGCTAACATAACCTGTCTTTGAAGTCTGTCGGGGGGAATGCAAACAACGTCTCCCAATCATCGAAGAATCGATTGTTCCACTCGGAGAAGTAGCTGCTCAACATTAAGATTCCTACGAATACTGACGTTTCTCACTTAGAGTAACACCAGCCACGCACCTGAAGGATTGCAGCTTAGAGTAACACCAGCAACGCACCTGTAGGATTGCAGCTAAGACAAAGCTAATTTGATTTGTTCAGGTTGTGTGGAAGGATTCGTTGCTCTATTCTCTATTGCATCAAAATCATTCTGATTCACACAAGAATTCAGTTCGTCGTTGCCGTTCAATATTTACTTAATTACTTACTTAAGGTGACGCTTCAGTCCAGGGTGGACCTGGACCTCAGCCAACAAGCTTCGCCAGCCAGCTCTGTCTCTAGCTAGCCATCTCCAGTTTCGCACGCGAAATTGGCTCAGGTCCCCTTCTGCTTGCGTGCGCCACCTGAGTCTCGGTGCTCCTCTACCGCGCCGTCCCTGCGGTGTGGATTCGAAGATTTTCCGGGCCGGGGCTTTGGTATCCATCCGCTCTAGATGACTTAGCCATCGTAGACGTTGTGTTTTGTGCCGTTCAGTACAGTCTCCAGAAAATGTCCTCACCATCAACTGCAATTCTACTATGATGTTTGCCTGGTTGTAACACAGCTTCTTGTATCTGTGTAAGATATTCGGACTTCATACTTCTGCTGGAGCATCTCTTTGTTCTTCCCTCTGAGCTTCAATCCCTTTCTTTTTACTTCTGAGAACCGGGTGTTTATCTCATCTCTTTTGGTCATAGAAGTCGCGACGATTTCTGGAATTCTGGTCTTTCTGTGATGCGTCGCTTTGTTTGTATGCTCTTCGTTTTAGGTGGATTCAGGATTGACGACCGAATCGTTTTGCGGTGGCCATGTTATACCCAACGCTTCACCGAAAGCATAGAATAGCATTTTGGCAATGCAACCACTGGTTTTCAATACTTTTCGTTGGAGGTGTAAGACTTTTTTATGTTATCAAAAATTCAATCGGAAAGCTGGTCGAAAAATCAGAATCCTTATGCTGCCTGATGCATGATAACCAAAATGTTGGCCCTGGATATCAATTTCACAAGAGTGCTTTGCATTGATCGTGTTCAATCTAGTTTACAACTGAGAGACCCAGGAGATCTCCATGTCCCTTCATGACATCTCGAGCTGAGTCACAGCTACTTTGGGATGCATAACTCAATCATTTAGAAATTGCTTCACCTTCTGATGTTGCCGAAGTCCTCTTGAGTGACGCCCAATAGTCACTCAAGTTGAAGGATAAGAGGCGATTGTCCGTAGAGGACCAAAACTAACAAAACCAACAGGAAAGTTAACCTGAAAACGAGCGACTTTCTGGTCGACGGGTGTTGTTAGTAGAGTCTATCACACATTTTTAAGTTCTGGAGGTTTTGCTTGACAAAAATATTAGTTACAAAAAAAATTAATACGAAACATTATTCATTTCCAGGTTTGTGAATCCAAACCCGACCCTGAATGTACTCTGCTTACTTACTTAAGAGAAAAGCTGCACTTATGCGGAACAAAATTAGGCTGCGGCGAAGGAGGATGTGGTGCATGCACCGTGATGATATCCAAAGTTGACCGCAGTACGAAAAAAATCGTCAACATCGCAGCCAATGCATGCCTGACGCCTGTATGTGCTGTGCATGGGCAAGCTGTGACCACAATCGAAGGAATCGGAAGCACTCGAACTCGCCTTCATCCCGTTCAAGAGCGAATAGCCAAGGCCCATGGCTCGCAATGTGGCTTCTGTACACCTGGCATAGTAATGTCAATGTATGCGCTGCTTCGAAACTCGCCCACACCAAAAATGCATGATCTTGAGATAGCTTTCCAGGGCAACTTGTGTCGCTGTACAGGCTATCGTCCAATACTCGAAGGATACAAAACATTCACCAAGGAGTTTGCCTGTGCCATGGGTGAAAAATGCTGCAAGGTGAACGGAGCAAAAAAATGTGGCAGTTCGGAAGAAAATATCGATACAACGATCTTCGAAAAGTCAGAATTCCAGCCATACGATCCAAGTCAAGAGCCGATCTTTCCACCAGAACTTCAACTGTCCGATGAGCTCGATAGACAAGATCTGCAATTCACCAGTGACAGAGTTGAGTGGTACCGACCCAATAGTTTGCAAGAACTGCTCAGTTTGAAAATGAAGCATCCCGATGCGAAGATTGTCGTAGGCAATACCGAAGTCGGGATTGAAATCAAGATAAAAAACTTGCTCTATCCAGTCCTCATCAATCCGACTAGGATTGAAGAACTTACCAAAATCGAAGTGAACTCAAGAGGCGTATATTTTGGGTCAGCCGTGAGTATAGCAGATATTGAGGATGTCTTGCGGGAGCAAATTTCTTCGAAACTCGAGCATGAGACGAGATTTTTCAAAAGCGCTCTTGACATGTTCCACTACTTTGCTGGCAAGCAAATTCGGAATGTAGCCTCTTTGGGAGGCAACATAATGACATCGAGTCCGATTTCTGATATGAATCCAATACTTGCAGCTGGTGGTGTTGAGTTGACAGTCGGTTCTCTAAAGAACGGGTTTCTTTACACCAGGAAAATTAAAATGGGTGATGGGTTCTTCACGACGTATCGAAAAAATTTGATTGAGCCTCAAGAAGTTCTTTTGGGAATTCAGTTCCCCAGAACAAACAAAAATCAGTACGTCAGAGCATTCAAACAGGCCCGAAGGAGGGAAGACGACATAGCCATAGTAAATGCTGCAGTTGATGTAACTTTTAAGCCTGATACAAACGTCATAGAGAAGATCAGTATGGCCTTTGGAGGTATGGCACCTACAACTGTGCTGGCACCGAAAACATCAGCCCTGATGATCAACCAAAAGTGGGATCGAACATTAGTCGACAAATTTACAGAGAATCTGTGTGGAGAATTGACATTGACCCCTAACGCTCCAGGCGGCATGGTTTCGTATAGACGCACATTGGTCGTGAGTCTCTTTTATAAAATCTTCCTGGCTATAAGCAGCGAGCTGGTCGCCAACAAGATAATAGACGACGTTATACCGGACGAAGAGAAAAGTGGATCAGACGCTTTTCACTCCCTTCCCCTGAAAAGTACTCAGGTGTTTGAGAAAGTAGATCCCAAGCAACCTCCAACAGATCCGATTGGCCGACCAAAGGTTCACGTAGCCGCCCTGAAGCAAGCCACAGGAGAGGCGATCTATTGTGACGACATTCCACACATGGACAATGAACTATACTTAGCACTGGTCTTAAGCACTCGTGCACACGCTGAGATTATTAGCATAGATGCCTCGAATGCTCTGAAGCAAGATGGAGTGCATGCATTCTACTGCAGCAAGGACCTGACCGAGCACGAGAACTTAGTTGGTGCCGTTTTTCACGACGAGCAAGTTTTTGCCTCAAAAGTTTACTGCCAGGGTCAAATTATAGGCGCAATCGTTGGTGATAACCAAACAATCGCGCAAAGAGCCGCCCGACTTGTTAAAGTCGAATACAAAGACCTCGAGCCAACAGTCATAACAATAGAAGATGCCATCAAGCACGGTTCGTACTTCCCGAATTATCCCAAGATCTTGACTCATGGAAATATCGATGAGGCATTTAAGGATGCCGACCATATTATAGAGGGCACCTGCCGGATGGGTGGCCAAGAGCATTTTTATTTGGAAACGCATGCCGCACTAGCGGTGCCACGTGATAGTGACGAAATCGAACTCTTCAGCTCAACTCAACATCCGTCAGAGGTACAAAAGTTGGTTGCACACTCGCTTTCTATACCGGCGTCCCATGTTGTGTGCAGAGCAAAGAGACTGGGTGGTGGATTTGGAGGTAAGGAGACAAGGGCGTTCGCGATCGCTATACCAACGGCACTTGCCGCATATAAGCTTCGAAGACCAGTTCGCATAATGCTGAACAGAGACGAGGACATGATGGTGACAGGAACACGTCACCCGTTTTTGTTTAAGTACAAAGCTTCGTGTACAAAAGATGGCAAAATTACCGGATGTGACATACAGTGCTACAACAATGGCGGACACTCCATGGACTTGTCTTTCTCTGTAAGTAGCACGCACCATCCCAATCTCGGTGTTACCAGAACCCGTCCATCTGACATATCTGTTCTAAACTTCATTCAAATCATTTAAGAACTGTTTACTCAACTCGGTCTTTTTAAGGTACTGGACCGAGCAATGTCCCACTTCGAGAACTGCTATAACATCGCCAACGTTAAGGTATCCGGTTGGGTTTGCAAAACTAATTTGCCATCCAACACAGCTTTCAGAGGTTTCGGAGGTCCACAAGGCATGTTTGCTGGCGAGCATATTGTGCGGCATGTAGCTCACGTCACTGGGAAAGACTACACGGAAGTGATGGAGTTAAACTTCTATAAAGATGGCGACACCACGTTCTACGGTCAAAACCTGCAGAACTGTCCAATTAAAAGGTGGGTATCACAAATTCTCAAATTTCAGAATATCTCATTTCTTTTTTGCGTTTCAGGTGTTTTAAGGAATGCCTTGAGCAATCAAACTTTTTCAACAAACGCCAAGAGATCGAGCAATTTAACAAAGAGCATCGTTGGCGAAAGCGCGGTATCGCAGTGATTCCCACAAAGTATGGCATCGCATTCGGAGTGCCCCATCTCAATCAAGCTGGTGCTTTGGTAAATATTTACATTGATGGATCTGTGCTCTTGTCCCATGGTGGTGTGGAAATCGGTCAAGGCCTGCATACGAAAATGATTCAAGTCGCGTCACGGACCTTAGGCATTCCCTCGGAGATGATTCACATAATGGAATCAGCGACTGACAAAGTTCCAAACACCTCACCAACTGCGGCTAGTACCGGCTCGGATCTAAACGGAATGGCAGTGCTAGAAGCATGTGAGACGCTGAACGCTCGACTGCAGCCGTACAAGGACGAATTTCCAGAACTGTCATGGAAGGAATTGATTAATAAGGCATATTTCGACCGAGTTGGCCTGTCGGCAACAGGATTTTACAAGACTCCTGATCTAGGATTCAATCCTACCACAGGAGAGACGAGAAATTTTAACTATTACACCAATGGTGTAGGTGTTTCCGTAGTGGAAATAGATTGTCTGACTGGCGACCATCAGGTGATAAAAACAGACATTGTAATGGACCTGGGCTCTAGCTTGAATCCAGCCATCGACATCGGGCAAATAGAAGGAGCATTTATGCAAGGTTATGGATTGTTCACCCTGGAGGAGTTGATGTATTCTCCCACCGGAGTATTGTACTCACGAGGTCCTGGCATGTATAAATTGCCTGGATTTGGTGATATTCCAGGCGAGATAAATGTCAGCTTGTTGACGGGTGCTCCTAATCCAAGAGCGGTGTTTTCTTCAAAGGTAAGAAGAGAATGCATGTGGACTGTTGTTGGACGCCAGTTGAAAAGAGTTCATTATTTGATGATTCCGATCACACGGTAGTGGAAAATAAAGTAAACTGGCGCCCAACGGAAAGTCGAAAATATTCGACTAAAAAAACACTTCTGCTTCTTTCGTATTTGAATTTTTTCTTCCTTCCTCTCGTTTAGGCTGTTGGTGAACCTCCCCTTTTTATTGGAAGCAGCGTTTTCTTTGCAATAAAAGAAGCTATAGCTGCCGCACGTGAGCAAAATGGATTGGAGAAACATTTTGATCTCGAATCTCCCGCCACCTCAGCTAGAATTAGAATGGCCTGCCAAGATA
Source organism: Neoascia interrupta (assembly GCA_947623515.1). Classification (NCBI taxonomy): domain Eukaryota; kingdom Metazoa; phylum Arthropoda; class Insecta; order Diptera; family Syrphidae; genus Neoascia; species Neoascia interrupta. The sequence goes on from OX392462.1 coordinate 179,946,477, forward strand.
GGTTTACAGAACTTGTGAGTTTAAAACGTTCAGTCGAAAAAAAATATGCAGCTTCATATTTATTTTTTACAGATCGAGGGTCCTAAGGAATCTTTTACTCCATGGAATGTTGTTCCTTAATTAATCAAAATAAAAGAAACTATTTTTAAATTTAAAAAATTAAGGCTAATTGGTTTTGATGTGCTTTTGTATTTCAGAGAAGAGAGTTGTTTTCAAGTAAGACAGTTTCTGCTCGCCTATGTGTGTTGGGCTACTGCTCACAAAGTCCCAGGCTCGAACCTCGAGCAGGGCAATCAAGGTTTTCTTAGGGCCCCATCTCCGCGAGGAAGGTGACAAATCTCTTGACAAATCATACGATCCGAGAGAACGATTTGACAAAAGAGCCGCCGCTGTGTCGCGATGACGTGTGTGTAGAAATACCTGTAACACTCACAGCATGCATGGTTGAGAGGGGTCAGGCGTAGAGCATCGTGGCTCTACGGTTACTCAAACTTCTTTTCCTATGTGAAGTAAGGGTTGAGTGAGTAAATGATTTCTAGAGTCTAAAACTTTGACAACTTTGTTGACGGAGCTAACTCTGCAAGAAAAACGTTCGCTGGGTTAACTTCAGACTCGTTTTGTTGAGGTATTGCCAGTGATAGCATGAAGCCAAATGCTCGACTGCAAACTCCAAGCAAGAACAGTCCACGGGCGACTTGATCGGTTTCTGCGGCTGTGGGTTCATTTAATTAAACCAGCTCCAGTGCGCTCTAAGAATAGGTGAAAAAATAGTCACATGATTGTCAAAAATTCTAAAACCTTGAAAATTGATTTTTCAATTAAATTTTTCATCGAATCAAAATAAAAGAGCAAACCGGATTAAGAAACTGTGAAATTCCCTTAAGGCACGGATGATACAAAAACGGAAACGTCAAATTTTTCCCGCACAGAAATTTCTTCCCCGACGAAATCCTCGGCGCACTTTAGTGCTGCCATTGACGTAATATATATGGACTGCTACGAGCAGTTGGTGTCTCCGCTTATACACAATCTGCGACAAAAATTGTACCGATTGTGCTGCTGTTTACTAGTGGTGGTGTGTTGCAGAAGCAGCATTCCTCATTTAAATTGCCCATTGGCAGTGTTTCCAAATTTGGCCACGGGTACCAAACAGCGCTAGTTTCTATGTGTTTGAGCAGAGACACCAACTAGCAGTTCATATCTATTATGTCAACTATGCCAATTATGCTTTTCGCCAAAATGTCACTTTTCGTTACATGGTGTGAAAACAAACTTCTTTATCTCGTTTGCGCACAAATCTACCCCTTGCAACAATCTTGTTGTTTTCATACCAAGTGAGCGGATTTCGCCAAAGGTTAGAAAAGGAGATGCGAGCGAGATAGTTACGGGAAAAACTCTATGTGTGTGTGCAGGAAAAACAAAGAATGCATAAGCAAATACCATGTGATTTGTACATAGAAAACAATTTAACCTCCTTGCAGAAGAAAAGAGTTTTTTTTTGCGTGGAAGTCCACACAATTCTCCACTGAAAAAGAGTACGATTTTCCTGAGAGTAATGTACTAATATTGCTTGGAAAAGAGTACGATTCGTACTTGGAAAATATTGCGGTTCGTAACTTGAAATCATAGCTGCCAGTTTTATTGGTTGCGTTTCTTTATTCATTCCGTGGAAGGAATGGAAAGTGTGGAATTCGAGCTTGGAATATTAAGTACTTCCTCGGGAAGTTGTATAGAAAGAATGCATTCCGAATGTTCTGAACGAATAAAGAAACGCAAAACGGAATATTCCGAATTATTAAAAAAAATCGCGGATACTTCGGCCAGAATAGTTGGAACGAATAATGAAGCGCACCCACTAACACATTCACATACCTACCTGGAGTTTTTCTGACACTTTTCATTTGCACACTTGATGGAAATCTTTTATAAAGAGTTACTGGAATCCACGATCCGAGTAGGATTTCCATACATATTATGTGATGGAGTTCTGACCGAAATGTTTAGAGGTCTGGAAGCATTGGGGAGACATCCGAACTTCGGTTTTTCTTCTTAAAAGAAAAGAGATTGCTTCTCGCTGTGAATTTAGAAATGAAACAAATAATACGCATACACCTAAACGACATAAACCTCAAGTTTGATAAGGCTTTTCAAATTACGAAGTTATAATGGGAATGAGGCCTACGAAGTTATATGGGAATGCACGGTTATGCGCAACCAACACGAAACCAGTTACCAGTGTACGGTTTTTTTGATTGCTCGTTCTTAAAAATCTTTGTTCATAGTCAGCTCTAGGTATGACCATGATCACTTATCGAAAATTTATTGAAAACTATAAAAAAAAATGCCATTGAATTCATAAGAACAAAAACCATCGCAGTAGACAACAATACCAGTTCCACAGAGGCGTCAAATTGTGCGCAATAGCTCGTCATGTTAAAGTTTTTTGCTTTTCTCGAAACAATCTTGTGCAACTTCCACTATCGTAAATTACTGAATCACTAGATATTCAACTTGTTTCCTCCTTCGGGCAGGTGGCAGAGCTGTAATCGAGCCTTTGTTACGGGGAGAACAGTGCGGCTTCGCCCTGGCAGAGGCACAACCGACCGTCTTTTTACTCTTAAGGTTATTCTTGAGAAGGCCTTGGAATATGCCAAACCGGTCTATGCGTGTTTTGTAGATCTGGAAAAGGCTTATAACCGAGTTTTTCAGGGTACACTACGAAGATGCAGGACTATGCGCTGAGTGAACCTCTTCTAAGAGCCATCCAGCCTTTGTATGGAAACAGCAGAAGCTGTGTACGGAGAAATGGCGTCAAATCTCGTCCTTTTGATGTGTGGATTGGACTTCGCCAGGGCTGTGTTCAGTCGCCGCTCCTTTTCATTGCATATATGAGCTGGATGATGAAGCGCAGTCTTGGCGAGCAATTTTTCGAATTGACTGGCATCAGGATCAGCCATCTTCTTTCGCAGATAATTTGGCTATCCCTGCATCATTCAAGGCGGAAATTCAGCGAGCACTATATAGGTTTACAGCCGTTTGTGGTGATGCTGGGATGAAGGTGAACGTTAGCAAATTAAAAGTAATGGTTGTTTCACGAACTCCTGTGCAGTGTACCCCGCACATAATTGGAGTTCCACTGAAACAGGTGGAGAAGTTTAAGTATCTCGGGGTCTTTTTCACGAAAGAAGGGAGGAGTGATACTGAGTTTTCCTGTAGAATTGGCCAAGCTGGAGCAAAGGACCTGCACCAGCCGGTCATCTAGAAAGCTGAGCTTGGAGTGAAAGCAATGATCTCAGTTTTTAATTCAGTTTTCGTTCCGACCCTCATCTATGATCATCAAATTTGGGTAATGATCGAAAGAATTAGGTCGCGGGTACAAGCTGTCTAAATGAGATTCCTGAGGTGCGTTGCTGGTGTTACTCTTAGGGATAGAGTGAGAAACGTCAGTATTCGTGGGAATCCTAATGTTGAGCAGCTACTTCTCCGAGTGGAACTAGCGGTTCTTGGATGATTTGGACAAGTTATTCGCATGTCTCCTGACAGACTTCCTAGACAGGTTATGCTAGCGCGTCGCCCTCCTGGTAAGCCAAGAAACAGTTGGTGGGATCAAGTTAAAGAACCTCTCTAAGTCCCGCTTTGGGATTACGCCTGGGTCTTTTGAGTTGGTGGCGGAGGATCGAGAACGATGGAAAGACCATTTAGCCACCCTCGCTCCGCGACCCTTGTAGAGAATAAGCGACATATTAGAAAATGATGATGAGGATTCCTCCTTGCCAACACCAAGCTCACAGCACTAAAGCTATGTTTACACGATTGCCAGATTATCAAATCTATTATATCAGATCAGTTAAAAAACAGAATAAGCAAAATGAATTCCTTTTTTATCGGCACACTCTAGGTTGAGTAGTTTATTATATATTCGAACTTCTACAAAAACTATTAATTTTTTTCATATAAAATTGCGATTTGTTTGGCATTCCTGGGTCGAAAAGTATGGAAAACGTCAGATTTTGACAGCCGTGCGAAAAAGTCTATCATATTTCCAGTCTACGTTTTGACAGCTGACAGATGTCAAATGACCCACGTGTAAAAGGAGTTGTTGACGCATATCCACCGTCTGGTAGCTCTGCACGACATCATAAACGATCGAATGAATATTCCAGAGCGGACATCCTTACTGGCCGCTCTATTATTGCTGTACCCGAGAGACCCGTGTTGGAAGTTTTTATGCAAAGGCTCAACTATTGGCGATGGCGAGATGAGTATTTGTCCGCTCTCCAACGGCGATCTAAGTGGCATTCATCAACAAAAGAGAATCAGGATTGGCGACGTTGCCATCATACAGAACGAGAACCTACCAGCAACGCAGTGGCATCTTGGTCGGGTCGCTCAGCGACCCATCCAGGCGACGATGACCTTATCAGAGTCACAGTGAATGTTCCCGACCAATCCAGGAGCTATCCAAGACATTGGAAAATCCTGAACCCACCCGTCAAGGCGGGCAGGATGTTTGTGATTCAACGAGTGGCAGCCTTGACTCTTGCTGAAAACAATCATACTTCCAGTCTACATTTTGACAGATGTCAAAACATCGGCGTATAAAAGGAATAGTTGACGTGGACTTTCTCGCTTTTTTCTTTATTCATTCATCGACTCAATTGGAACTTCCTGAATGTGCAGGAAACTAAAATAAATTTCATACATAAGCTTTTTCAAGGGCACATATATTCCAATCCACTGCGATCTTGCACAGAGTCGTTGAGTACGTGTGAAAAAATGCAACAACAAGTTACATTACGCTATCAGCTGATGTTAAAAGAAACCAAAACGGAAATGCATGGAACTAATGAATCGACGAATTCACCCACATTTGTAAATAAATGTCAAAGTATGGGTAAATTCGTCAATTCGAGCTTGTGGACAAAGCTTTAAAATTTCCAAAGTAGAATATCTAATTCCACCTATTTTCAGTAATTTATGGCCTATATACAATAAATAAAGCTTTTCGCCAATATGTCAGTTTTCTTCACTTGGTATGAAAACAAACTTGTTTATCTAGTTCGCGCACATGCCTACCCTTTGCAACCATTTCATTGTTTTCATACCAAGTGAACGGATTTCGCCAAAGGTTAGAACGAGAGGTGCGAGCGAGATAGTTACGCGAAAAACTCTATTGGTGGTAAATCACCACATTACGACCAATATTCACCACCTGGAACAACTGAGCGCATGGAAAGCACTCGCCACGCCGCTCGTCTACGGCCCACTTTAGGAGTTCAGCTTCTGCGCACATATGTGGCATTTATCTGACAGTTTTATTTCCATATATTTCTCTGCTCTTCGATGCGTTTTATGTGTCAGTTGAGAGCAATTTATTGAAAATTTTTATTGAAAATTGTAGAAAAAACTAGTGAAAAAAAACTTAAATAAACAAATTCTACGTGTGAAAAAGGTGTGTTGCGTTAGTTACTCGAATTTGTTATCGCTTTTGAACGTGCAACGTTGTAAATAGTCGGAAACTGTTCCGGTAGTGTCGTTTGTGTAACCCACCACAGCCTGTACAGGTCTCGGTGTTTGCAATATTGTTTTGTTTATTTATAATGTAATTTATTTATCGCAAATATTTGATTTAAAACATTGGCCCAAGGCATCTGGCGAGGTGAAGCTCTTGTTGAATCTTCTCTACCATCAATCGCGGAGCCTTCGCTTCGAGATGTATTGATTTTGTTTGGAATCGGTGGCATTTTTTTTTTTTGTGGTGTACTCTCGTGTCATTTGGTCTGCTGGGCGCATATACCAATTTTTTTTTAATGTTTTTTCTTCTCAATGTACATAAACGAAATTTTGACTATTTTATCGGCATAAATTCGAGATTTTTGTGAGCATTTTATTTTGGACAAAACGCCCAAGTGATCTGTGCTGTGGATTGGGTTTATATGCAGATCCGTGGAGAGGTCGTAAAATCAAAAGAAAAAAAAAACACAAAATGGCGCTTGCATCTTATTGTGGACTCTTCTCATACCTGCCAACAGTTTTTTTTTTTTATTCGGTCTTGGGGTATTGTGATTGGCATTAGACTGATTCTGGTGTAGAGGTTGGCTCCACGGTTTGTGTGGGGCGAGTGAAATGTCAACGAAAGGAAAGCAACAAGCGCAGGTTCAATATGCCGAGGGCATATTGACAGGCAATAATGCGAGCCAACGACGGTGGCAGCATCTCCAGCGTCGGTCCATCTTTCGGCCACTGACTGTTAATGGGATTTCGAAAGTGTTGACGTTTTTTCTTTCGCGTCGAAACCTAGGAGACCGACGGTGTTGGTTGTTGTACCTTAGTACGACCAAAAGGTTTATATTTCGGATTTTGGTACGGTACCAACTTTTGGCTCTATTCCACAGCAGTGTAGGAACCCCAATGTAGGCAGAGTTTTGAGTTTGAAAAACTTAATTCAAACTAAAGTGTTCAGGTGAAAACATGCTTCAACTTCCTTGCCCTGTTATTCAGGGATTTATTGACTATGTTTCCTCTGTGAAATAATTGTTTTTTTTTGAAAGGTGCCTCTGTTTGCCTAGAAAAGACCAGTGGTTGAAGGGACATTATAAACCTTTCCAGTTCTGTAGACCGGCCAGTGTGGTGCATGGATTTTGTTTTTTAAAACTTTTGTCTGGTCGAGTGGCAGGGTTCAAAGATAACCTTCAACAGAGTGTAGTTTATGAAGTAAAAAAGGCCCGATCTTACTGCGAGCCAATCTGCGTTAGAAACTTACGAAGGTAGTTCGAAAACAGCATTGGAAACAGGAGCCGGACTTGGGTCAAGTGACTGACTGATCAATTAAGTGAATCCCTCAGAAAACAACTCGGTGCTTTTCTCTACAAAAAACTACGCCTTGTAGTGTGCCTTGAAATAAGCAGCAGCGAATTGAAATGAAATTTTAGGAGAGTCTGCTAGTCAAGAGAAGGGTACTCATCGTTGGTAGTTAACCTGTTTGGGGAGCACATTTTAGTGGTAGTTTAGCGTTGAAAGCGGAACTACTCATCTGCCTTAAAATTTAGATGGGTTCGGAAAGAACTTTAAAATAGCACGAGGCAGAGAAATGAACTCTTTTCGAGAGCGCTTTACGTTCATGACGGTTTTAGGGCTCAGCAGAAAAGTTGCGAACGATTTTTTTTTTTCCTTTCGGTAACTATCGTTGACCAGTGTCCAGGTGGGAGAGATCTCTCCAGACAACTGGACGCCTATGAAGCCATTTCCATCTTCAAGCGTCCTATCGTAATGTTTGGCTAATCTCATCGATTCCCAAAGGCGATGGTTGGAATAAGACCGGCGTCAAACAACTAATTCCCAGCAACACATCTGTTGAAAACCTTAAGTTGGCAGTCGCAAAGATCAGTTCTCTGTGGTACGGTTGGAAATTTGAGGCCGTAAAAAATCCGACATTCAAGTTCGGATGAGCATGGCTTAAAAGACATCTTTCGGCTCGGAAGATGTCCAAAATCCTGCTCTTCCGACGAAAAATTGGAAGCTGTGAAGCCAGCTTGCCTCAGTTCGGGCGCCACCTGAGTCCCGGTGCTACTCTACTGCATGGATGGATGGATTCGAAGTTTTTCTGTGCCGGGGCGTTGAAGTCAATCTGAAAAAGCCATCACAGCCGTTGTGCTCTGACTCTTCTGGCTAGGTCGTTGTCGCTGTACAGCGCGGACACTTCGATCTTATATCTCCTCCTCCATTCTCCGTCGTTGCAGACATGAGCACAAATCGTCCAAAGAATTTTCCTCTCGTAGCGGCCTAAAGCGTTTTTATCCGCCTTTGACGGGGTCCATGCTTCTGCACCGATTAGAAAAACACAAATGATGAGGGTCACTTGATGACTGTGAATGGACCTTTAAATTGTTGCCTTCTTAGACCGAAGAAGCAGCGATTGGCAAGTGATAACCTTTGTTTTACCCCAGCGCTGGTATTGTCTGAATTTATAGCGGGGCTTTGTCTATGACAGGGATGCCACAACAAGACATTGCGCCTCTTTAGGCATTCACACAGTACTGCAGAAAAGATCTTGTATGCGACGTTTAGACGATTGATGCCTCTGTAGCTGGCACAATTCAGAGGGCCACCTTTTTTGAGGGTCGGGCAAACAATGCTAAGGTTCCATTTGTAGGGCATGCTTTCCCCCGACCATAATCTTACAGATAGGTTGGTACGTGCTCCAAACCACTTCTTCGCTAGGGTTGAATGGATCATTCTGTCTGACAGCGGGAACATATGCGGCTTCGCTCTAAAGGCCTAACCATAATAGGCTTAAGTGAAATTAATCTAATGTCGCAATACAACGGAAATCCCACTAAATTTCTGCCAAAAGATTGTAGTGACCATAATAGACTTATAACTTGTTTCCACCGAGCACTAATTCGCGTTTAATATAAATCTTATAAAATCCCTTACAAATCACGCGATTAACCAAACAAGTTTAAGTCACCTCGACAAGCGATCAAAAATAAATCCCCTCCTTAATCTCATTCACCCTTTTTACAAAGCACTTTCAACCCTTTTCGAACACCTTTTTAATAGTTTGATTATCGAAAAAGCACATTGAAACTGTCCGCGTATGACAGATCTGTCAGAATTACTTTTTCTATTAGGATGTTTACTACGGAAATCTTTGTTCGCTCCTGGAAAACTGACATCGCCACTCTCTTTCGTGAGAAAAAATGACAAAAAAAAAGAGTGATTATGTCAAATTAATCTGATATTTGTCTGGTGGAACCACTTTGGGATTTATTATTAATCGTATCCCGCTAATTCTTATATTATTGCTGGTGGCAACATATGGCGTATTCTTTTCAACACCGAATCGTGAACCTGGTGTGGAATACAAAAAAAAAAATGTTCCTTTCTCGTACACCTGAACGGAATCGTGCTGATGTAAATGTTCTTTTGAACTCCGAATTTGTTCGGTGTAGACAACGAACTTATGGCCTTTTCGGTTGGCGATCCCGGATCAGGGCGTTCTTCTCGCGGATTGAGGCTTCTCTTTGAACAGCCAAACACGTTTTTCTTGATTTTGAAGTTTGTCTAGCGTTGTTATTGTAAAGCAAAAGCTATTCTACAGGGGACAAATGACATTTATCCAACTTAAAACTGACACATGTATAATTGTGTGCGTGCTTCTGGTTTCGATTCTGGATTCAAAACCAGAAGCAAAATTCTCTTCTATCCAGAAGAGGAACTGTCAATCGAGTCCAAGAAAACAGTTTCAGGAGAGTCCAGAAGTCTGCCGGACGCTCCCGGACGACAAACCGAAAAGGCCATAAGTAAGACAACGAACTTGAATTTCCGCCACCGTCGTATTTGACGGTGGAGGGCTGGGTGTAGCTTTGATTGTGTATGTGAAGTGACGTTTCAATTCAATTTCTATTCGTGATTTTTTATAACGCGTTGAAATTGTATGAAATCGATAAAAACTTACTAAATATCTCAAGCTCAAAGCTATCAAAATTAATTTTAAGTGAACAGTACAAAAAATCAACGCCAACAAAATCACGCTACGAAATGAAAAAAAGTAAACAAAATGAAGTCAAAACAATTTGACACTTTACGTGATTACTGCACCGGTGCAGTATTTGTCGTTCTGTACACAATGAAACCGAGTGTACACCACACTGGAATTGTCGCGAACACCGAGTATTATTTGAGACTCAGTGTGGCAGTTCGGTGTTTAAAAAAATACGCCATTAGTGGGACGTCATCCGAGCTCCGGTTTTAAGCTGAGATTAATCCCAGAAATGAGTTTATCAGTCGATTTCGACCCGGGGTTAGTCTCGGGTTATGACGCCAAATTTGGTGGGATAATCAATCCCGGTGGGCTTATCAATCCCACAATTTGGCGGTTTGAGCTTTTAGCCTGTTTTTTCTATGTGAACTGGCAGTTGCCTTGTCCTGTGAAAAATGACATTTGGGAACAACTCAAACTTCTTTTCCTGTGTTTTTCCATGTGAAGAAAGAGTTGGGAATAGAGCTTCAAAGATTACGGATATTTAAGATATCCGAAATGGATCCGGATCGAGGATCCGTTATCCGAACTATTCGGATAGTGTCAAATACCCGGACATCCGGATAACTGAGATCCGGATATCCGACACTTACCAGATCTCAGCTGTCTCATAATTATTTATCTGGATAGTGGGATGTCGTGGCGTATTGATTAGTGTGTGTGCTTACTACGCCCAAGGTCTGGGTTCGAATCCACCATATCGTCCTCTGAAAAAAAAGACGCGTTTTTTTTCACGGTTCCCACCTCCGCGAGGGTCTGACAAGCCCTCCGAGAATATTATTTTTCTTGAAAAACTTCTCAAAGTGCCGTTCGGATTCGGCAAAAAATTGTAGGTCCGTCCGGATATCCGGATTTGATCAAACGAACTGATGGGGAAAGTCGTAGATTTTGACAACTTTGTTGACGGAGTTAACTCTGCACCGAAAGTCTGCTCGCTAAGTTAACTCCAGATTCGTTTTGTTACGATTATAACAGATCTTAGTATAAGCTGGGCTTAACTTAGCACTGAAAAACCGGTCCTTAGAGGTAAAAGTGACAAGGCAATTAGGCGTCTTTTTCGTGACACTCTGCTTTTGGTGTCACAATGTTCTTCAATCTAATCCTGCTTCATTTCTTTTATTAAGACAGATACAAGAAACCTTATTGCACTTACTTCATGGGTTACCAAGACACGCAGAATCCAACCCTTAATGTTAAATCAAATCTCCTTCATCATCATCAACAGGATTTGATAAAAATTTCATTTTTTCTTCATTGCAGGGCATTAATCGTTGACTCTGGACGCGATCAGCACTCACCGACAAATTTCTTTTGAACAGGGACTGATTCAAGAGAGCATGCTTGGTATAAATAATCGAAGGGGTGTTGGTTCAGGTCCACCAATAAACAATGCATCCGCAATGGATGACGCGCCGGGCAACTGGAAAACAGGCCCACCCAGTGATAACCAAGGCATGATTGGAGGTCCGGGCGGTCCCGGTGGTAATCCCGATGGCCAAGGTCCTGTTCCGGGCGGTGGAGGATTTCCGCAAGGCGGCCCATACGGCGGGGGTGGTCCAATTTTCCCCCAAACAGGGCAATCATCACCGGCAGGAAATCAATCGATGGGCGGCTACCAAGGTGGGCCGCAACCAGGCTCCAATACACCACAATACACAGCCTCGCCGGCGCCGTCTGGTTCGTCGACGCCTGGGCCGGGTCCACCGCAGAATATAGGTGCGGTGAATTTCTCACAGCCGCCAGGAGCAGGCGGAGGCTCCTTTAACGGGCCAGCCGGAGGCGGAGCCTTTGGATCGCCGTCCTCTGGTGGACCACAATTCGGCAGGCCGGGAAGTTCGGGTCCCTCGTTTAGTGGCGGACCAAATGCGCCGGGCGGACACTTCGGATCGCCCGGAGTGCCAGTGGGCTTTGGCGGGCAGTTCGGTGCTATGCCAGCGGGCTCACCCTTCGGCCACGGGCCAGGAGGACACCCAATGCTCGGTGGATCTCAGCAAATGGAACGAATGGATGTGGGCCTTCGCAGGCATAACTCATATTTTAGTCATACGGAGCACAGAGTGTTCGAATTAAACAAACGCCTCCAGCAGCGGACCGAAGAGAGCGACAATTGTTGGTGGGACTCGTTCACAACGGAATTCTTCGAGGACGATGCCAAGCTGACGATTCTCTTTTGCCTAGAGGATGGCCCCAAGCGATACACCATCGGCAGAACTCTGATACCGCGATTCTTCCGCAGCATATTCGAGGGGGGTGTGTCCGATCTCTATTTTCAACTAAAGCACGCTAAAGAATCCTTCCACAACACCTCGATCACGCTGGACTGTGATCAGTGCACAGTGACGACACAGCACGGGAAGCCCTTCTACACAAAGGTGTGCGCCGACGCAAGACTTATCCTAGAGTTCATATACGATGATTACATGCGTATCAAATCGTGGCATATGACAATTAAGGGCCATCGCGAACTTATTCCTCGCACAGTGATAGGTACGTCTCTACCTCCGGACCCAATGGTCCTCGATCAAATCACAAAAAACATCACACGAATGGGCATCACGAACTCAACGTTAAACTACCTTCGGCTGTGCGTCATTCTCGAGCCCATGCAGGAGCTGATGTCGCGACACAAAGCGTACGCCCTTAGCCCGCGTGATTGCCTAAAGACTACTTTGTTTCAAAAGTGGCAGCGCATGGTTGCGCCGCCAGGCAAGAAAGATCCCCAACGACCGGCGAACAAACGACGCAAGCGTAAAGGATCAAACTCGGGAGGCGCAACCGGCAGCAACACCCCGCCCGTAACGAGTCAAAAGCGCTCCCCGTCGGGGCCGAACTTCTCGCTAGCCTCACAGGACGTCATGGTTGTTGGTGAGCCCACTCTGATGGGTGGCGAATTTGGCGAAGAGGACGAACGGCTGATAACACGGTTGGAAAACACCCAATACGATGCCACGGTGGCGCTAGACCATGAAAACCATCCTACATTCGGGCACGCCGACTCGCCATGGAACATGGAGAGGTCCGGCGGTGTGCCCCCCAGCCCCGGTGGAGTTCCTGGACAACAAGGCAATTCGTCAAACAACGATGTCGACAAGAAGAGCCCAGTGGTATCACAGTGACGAATAGAAAATCGATAATTTACAAATCAACTTCAGGTTTTTAACTAAGATAACTTTTATTCTTAAAAAGATACAACAACCTACATTATAAATAAGAGAAAAGAAAAAAAAACTTAAATATTTCCCCTTAGAAAACAGTTTATAATATAGGCAGGGAACTATCCGGGGCCTCGTTACCGAATCGCAAGTCGACTCCAAGCGCCGCCAATATGATGAAAATCTCTTTTCTTTTTCCTCGACAATTATGACATGTCTTGGTCGACAAAGCGAAGTGGTAAAGGGTCTTGGTTTTCATAACGGCATATGTACAAACTTTTGTGTAATGATTTTTTTTTTTTTTTTTTAAATGTCTTACAATATTATAACGTAATCACTGTTAATAGTTTACTTAGGAATTACAATTTTTAATTTAAACTGTAATTAAATGTGTTACAATGTATTTCACTAGTGTTTTAATAGGGTGCAATCACTTAAATACGTTTTGTAGTTCATATTCAAGAAATTAAAAGAAAAACACGAGGAAAACATTCAAAAAAAAAAAAAAAAACGAGAACAACATTATTGTAAAAAGAAAACAAACACCACAAAAAGAGAAATGTAAATATTTGATAATTGCGCCAAATTAAAATTCAAATATGTACATTCAAGTGTTTCTATTTATTTGGACAATATTCGCAAAGATTTGTGAAGATTTTTTGGTGAAAGTGCTATTCTGTGCAGTTCAATAAAATTGTGAGAGAAGATGAAAGAAAAATTTGAAGCTCAAGTCATCTTATTAATAAAACATCGTCAAAATAAGCTCAGCTTAACAATCGGCGAATTGAACTAAAAGCGCCAAATATCGGTGAAGGAAATCGCTTTGATTTCGAAAAGGATTAGGGTCGGGATGTAAGTGAAATAACTTCACCTAAGTAAGAGAAATCCTAGTTTCATTTTTTACTCGAGGCGCTATGGACTACAAGCCAAAAATTAAATGCTGCAGGAAAGTAAAATGTGTGCATACCATACGTACTGACCCCATAATACTAAGTTTCTACTTGTCGATGAATTGACAAGCTTTGACGGTTCTCCTATTTGTCAGTTATCAACACTGCTGCTGCCAATTCATTTCCACTTGCGTCTTAAACTGGTACAAAAAACGTGTGTCTATTCATTGACAAACACCTCGGTCAGTTCAGATGAGTTTTAACAAATGCTGTTTTTCTTTGTGTCAAGTGCTTTGATTGAAAATAATATTTCTGCAAAAAGCTATGTATTTTCAATTCAAAATATCGTTTTAAAACCTAAATTGCTTTTTTTTCTTTCCTCAGTTTAACCATGTTAAAAAGAAAACGAATTTCTCTCGCTACCTTCGTTCTTTTTGGTAAAATTCAGTTGGAGCAGATGAAGTTCAGATAGTTGGATGAAATTCAGATGAAGCAGCACAAAAAAGAAAGAAACCAGAGTTCTGGATTCAGAATTTGTTTTTCGACAGAGACAGAAATTCTTGTGGAATTCCCTGGTGGCAAAATTTTCGCAAGAAAAATGCGCATGAGCAAGACTGATTTCGAATATTTCATTTTGGAGAAGGTCAAACCCTTCATAGTCAAAAATTAATTTCGAATGCAAGTCCCTGTTTTTAGAGTTTTTGCCTTTGGAGCTCCAAGCATTTTCGAAAGCTTCAACATTCCGAACGAGAGCAGACGACAACTCCATGCTCCATTTAAAGTTGTCGATTCGGCTATTTCCACTTGTCTTGCAAGCTCACTACCAATTATTTACAAACGCCTTAGTCAATGGAAGACATACTATTTCCACTTGTCAATTTTTCGACATACCCTAAAAATAAGTCGTTTATCAATTACAAATCGACAAGTGGAAACGTAGCATAAGTTTCCGACCGACCTTTCATAGTAACTAGTATTACGCCTGCACGAAAGCTCTTAACAGGTGGGATTCTCCTTTTTAAGCGGTCCGTCAAAAAATGGAAAAAGGACCTTTTATGGTATCACTATGTTGTCCGACCGTCCGTCAGTCCAATCGCGCTGTACCTAACTTCTGAACGGTAAGTCGTTAGATAGACAAAATTTGGTGTGCTTTTAAGCTGCGGAAATGGTCAGAGAACCCAACGTGGCCAATTTTTTAAGGACAATTAACGGTTTTATTATAGTTTGAAGTTTCATGGGACAATGGATTAGATGTTTTTCAGAACTTTTTTTAGAGCAGTTTAGCATGCAAAAACTAGAAACACGAAACCCAAGTCTAGTAAATACTAAACTTTAACGAAAAAAACAAATTTTTTGAAAATATTGAAAAATGTTTGAGAAATGAAGAGTTAAAAATGGGACGTTTTTGAGGCCATCGTTTTTAAACTGCCTTGTGCACTAAGTCGATACTGAACACACGTCTAAAGCAACTCAAAGTCAACCAAAAGCTTACAGCATAATTTTCTGAAAACCTTCTAATTCTGTCGTTTTGAAGCATTTTCAGAAAAAAAAAATTGCAACAAAAATTGAAAAAACGTGCTTATAATTTTGATATGAATAACGGGCATAATCTAACTTCAGAAATTTTATACAAAGCTTAAGCAAACTGCAAATATTCAAAAACTTTGAAGATTTGGCTCGTAAAAAGACTTTTGACGACGATTTTTTAAAAGATTTCTAGTCCCTTAATTATTAAGACGATCTTGATTACATTTGGCTGAAGTGTGTATGACGTTTCAAAAGCAAGCTGTCTTCATTTAAACCGTTTCCAAATTGCCGTTTCCAACCTCAAGTTTTTAAGCGCTGAGAAGTTTGATCGAAACGGGATCGCTGATCGTTTTTCATGCAAGTGTAGTTCCTTTCTTTTAATCTATAATAGGTATGTACCTTTGTCATAATAACTAACATATAAAAATATCAAATTCGAAATTTAAGATTATTTTGTTATCCTCAATCGCTCCCAAAATTAAAAATTAATTATAAAAATTTCAAAGGTCATAATATCCCTCCCCGAAACAGTTGTCTGGCTACGGCCTTGCTCTAGCCTACACGCTCTTTTTATATCTACTTTTGTTAGACTCGTAACAAACATATCGTGCCGAGGCCTAAGAGAAAAAATACTGGCAGAAAGTGGCATCTTTTGATCTTTCGACACCAAGACAAATCTAGGAGAAGATCAACAAACTTCAAGCCGAAACACACCATTTTTTGATCCAGTTTCATCGTCCGAAGTTCATTGTCAGAAGCTCTACTTGGCGATGGCAACGTGCAGTTTGAAAGCCTCACATCTCGAAACCGTTTCAAAAAAGCACAGGATTTCAGCAAGGAGATGCAATGTTATGTGCATTCTTCGATCTAACTCTGGAGATGATAGCGCGCAGGAAGAAGGTTGTCTCGAATGGCCCTATTTTTATCCCTGCCATACATGGGAAAGCGGACGATATCGACATCATCTACTGCACCAACTGTGCGGTGATAGAGGCTTTACGGCGATTAGAGAACTGTCGAAGTAACCGCTGCTTAGGACACCGTCACTGTTGAAAGCAGCATCTCCGAGGTAGTTACGGAGTTCATCTGCCTCCACAAATGACACCAGTCGAAGTCGGAGGTTCGTCGAAGAATAATCCTGGTAACCGTTTCTGGTTTGCCAAAAGAAAAATGGGCTCAAAACTCCTCTCTCAAAGATTTAAAAATTTAATTCCTGAAAACTCCTCTTTTGTTCGATCTACAAGGCAAGCATTGAGCGCTCATCAGTTACCTCGAAACACCTCGCACTACACTGCTTCAAAAATCTTTCTTCTATAGAACAAGCACTCTTTGGAATTCACTACCTGAATACATATTTCCCTACATGTACCACTTATAGCCCCTTTAGAAATAGAAGACGAAGTCGATAAACTCGTTAGAGCTATTCAAAACGCTGCTTGGGACAATACTTCTTTCCGGAAGACTGGAGTAAGGAAAAGCGGATCAATTTACCCGCGCGAAACTGAAGAGCTCATACGCGAAAAGAGAAAGGCTCGAAAAAGGTGGCATTTGTCTCGAGCTCCTCCTGATAAAACCATTCTGAATGGGCTATCTAACAAATTAAAGCACTTACTTCAAGATTTTAAAAGTCGCGAGATTACCAACTACCTCGAAAACTTGACTGCCGATAGAGGGTCAAACTATTCACTTTGGAAAGCCGTGAAGTCCATTAAAAAGCCCATAGTACACTCGGCGCCAATAAGAAAAGATAACGGTGAATGGGTATAAGGCGACAAAGAGAAAGCAGATGTATTTGCAGAACATCTAGAAGAAACATTCAAACCGTTTGACGGGGAGCCGTTGGTTGACGATCTGTATCGCAATGCGGAGCTAGACAATTATCGAATGAAAACCGTGACACTGTCTGAACTTCGTTAAACAATCCGAAATTTGAAGAATAACAAAGCTCCAGGCTGCGACCTAATTACTGGGGAAACTTTGAAGGAGCTACCGAAAAGAGCGTTAGTCAAGCTTCTCTACATCATAAACGCATCAATGAGAATTTCATACGTTCCACGGCAATGGAAAGTCGCAGAGGTAATAATGGTTCCGAAACCAGGGAAATGCCCGAACGACAAAAAATCATATAGACCGATTTCGCTTCTGCCGATTATATCTAAAGTCTTCGAGAAACTTATGCTCAAACGACTGAAACCAATAATTGAAGAAAGACGATTGATTCCGGATCACCAATTCGGCTTTAGGGTCAAACATTCAACAATTGGCCAGGTCTATCGAATAACTAATGAAATTGAGAAAGCCTTAGAAGCGAAAATGATATGTTCTACCGCTTTTCTTGACGTATCCCAAGCCTTTGATAAAGTTTGGCACGAAGGCCTAAAATATAAGCTACGGAAAGTTTTGCCGGAAAAGATGTATGAACTCTTAGAGTCTTATCTTGACAACAGACTATTTCGAGTGAGATACGGGAGCGAATACTCAGAATTCAAAGAAATACAAGCCGGCGTTCCACAAGGTAGCGTCCTCGGTCCAACACTGTTTTTACTTTTTACAAGAGATGTACCTCAAGTAGAGACAACGACTGTAGCCACGTTCGCTGACGACACGGCTATCCTCGCTACGGATAAGACAGTCGAACTATCAACGGGAAAACTCCAACGCGCTTTGGATAAAATATGCGAATGGACAAAGGCCTGGCGAATCCTCCTAAATGAGACAAAATCAACGCATGTAAATTTTACTTACAAGAGGGTAATCAACTTACCTCTATTTATAAACTCGGTACAAATTCCGTACGCAAACGAGGCGAAATATTTAGGCATGACCCTAGACGCAAAACTTAAGTGGAAGCCACACGTTAAAAAGAAACGCGATGAACTTGAAATCAAGCTACGAGAACTGAATTGGCTTATCGGACGTTATTCGAAACTAAACGTAAATAATATATAATATAATATAACAAACATAATATAATATAACAAACTGCTATTGTATAAGCAAGTGCTAAAACCATCTTGGACGTACGGTATACAACTTTGGGGTTGTACCAAACCAAGCAACATATCTATTTTAGAAACTTTTCAAAATAAGACACTAAGAGCAATCGTAAATGCTCCATGGTGTATAAGAAATAGCATCGAATATATAAGAAATAAATATATATAAGAAATATATAAGAATATATATAAGAAATTTACATCGAGATCTAGGCATCGCAACGGTGACCGACGAAGTAAGAAACTTTGCTCGCAAACTTCACACTCGCCTTCATGGCCATTGCAACCACGAAATAATCCGAACTCTGGATCAGACAAATCCTGCACGCCGACTTCAACGAACAAGACCGTTGGATCTAGCGTCGTAAGAGGAAACCGCACATAATGACGGTATTGCAGGTGCTTTCGTTGGAAGGTAGCCTGCCAAACGCGATTACTATACAAAGCTTGAACTACTTGTTAAGGAAACTTAGTCGTAGTCTTACAAACATTGGGAGGTTTTTTAGTGAGTAAGAATCTCACACTACTCTGAGCACGCGCGTTCGATTCTCATAGTGCCTATGAAGGTTTTTACCTACCCACGGAGAAAAAAAAAAAACATATTTCCCCCAACACATTTATTTAAACTGCAAACTTTTAAAAACAAAGTAAATAAATATCTCCTCACATTTCGGGCCACTGATTCAGTGTTATAGGTTCGCCTTTCCTGAGAGAAACGTGAGGATCCCGTATACACCCTATATCCCGTGTAACACCAAATCATAAAACTGTTTGTCCCGAATTCATATTTTATTTGTACAGGCCACGCCCCCAAAAGTGCGTCTGGGCTAAAAATTAAAATCATTTAATCGTGATTTCGTTAGATTCATGACAAAATGCGTTAAAACCTAAAAACATTTCGGAAAAAAATAGTTTTTTCCTAAACAAAAACGCCCCTAAAAGTGGGCGGAGCTTAATATCTTTAATATTCTTCATATTTTTTTTTTCGATTTGGAGTTAACTTTCCGAGAAATCGGATTTTTAAAGATCTAACATGTTAAAAGTTGGCATGATCGATATTGTGGGCGGTCTAATTTTCGCCTTCTTAGAGGTTTTAGGCCATTATTGCTCTACACCAAAATTTAAGTTTCTACGCCTTGTCTAACTAGACCAAAAGGCATTTTGATCGAAAATTTGAAATAGAAGTTGTCTTACATTGAAACCAGTAGTGGGCGTGGCAGATTTAACCAATTTTCACACTTTGTCTGTACGAACTTACCTGTCGTTCTCGATCATATCTCTAAAAGGTCTTAGGGGTCAACGGTGATTTTTTCACTCTGTTACAAAAAACAATGCATTAAAATTAATAAACCCTGGGTCGGGTATAAAAATGAAAAAGTAAAAGCTCAACTCTTATTCTGTCAGGCGCCACGTGCTGGACGACCAGCAGAGAAGAAGAAATTAAACTACGCGAGTGAAGAATTCTACGACGAATTTATGGTCCTGTATGAGAGGACGGCGAATGGAGGAGTTGATATACAACCGCGAACTGTATTCGCTGCATCAAAATCTGTATGTACTTTACTTGTAAAGCCAAAACACCCAGACTTAATTGACTTGGTCCCATAGAAGGGATGGAAAGCAATTGGGCCTACTGCTTTCAGTTGTTTAGAACAAACGCCCCGGACCATGGTCTGAACAACTGAAAGCAGTAGGCCCAATTATCAATGATGATGATTCTACTGTTCTAACCGGAAATCTTAAAAATTGTGTCCCTTTATTCAGAAACTCTGTCGATACTTCTGTGTGATCTGCTGTAAATCTATATACATAAAGTATAAACCCTCCCCTGGTTTGGCTTGGATGTGGGTGAACATTTTCTTGGCGAAGCGACTGTATCGTCTATATTCCGCTTCCTTCCAGGCGTAGCTTTATTGTTCGGCGAGCACTTCTTCGACCACACCGGCATTAATACTTAATTATTTAATTTAAAAAAAAAATATATTTTTTATAACTTTATGCTATGTTAAAAAATTTCAAACATTGATTCTTTTAAAATGAACATATCGGGTAGGTATACAGGGTAGGTTTACACAGTCTGTATTCAGATCCTACAGCCTACGCTCGAACAAAAAACTAATAATGATGTTAGGTTCATTGTACACATTTGACAGAACTATTTTTTCTCTCACAATAATTATGTTCAATTTAATTTAAATTTATTATGTAATAACAATTACGTGACATCATAGCTCCCAAACAACAGGCACATAGCGGAGTCGAGGCAGCATTCATTCAAAGCAATTGTTTTGGAAACGCAGACCGCAATGATCGCAGATACGTGATCGCTAATCAAAGAAATTTCGATGAGTAATGCATATTGGCCTATGGTCTAGCGTTAAACACGGTCTTCCCTATTTATTTTTTGCATATGTGTACAGACGTATAATAAATATAAGAACATATTGTATTTATTTATTCATATAAATGAAATGAAAAGGAAGTGTCAATTTGTCACTCAAAAAGGTAGACTTCCCATTTATGATGCAACCCTTTTCAAGGGACTTTGATAAAACAGAATGTGTGTTTGTAAAAAAAAAAACGGTCAAAGCCAGCGATCAAACAGAGCTTGACAAGAGTGTCGAAAATTGAACATTTCTTGATTTTTAAAAATTGATAAAACAAGTGATTAGGCTCGATGATCGTGCTAATCAAGATCGAAGCTCAATTGGCGAAGCCCCAAGTGCACAATTGAAACTGCAGTAGGGATAGAATCGGTTTTAGGGTGACTAACATTATCAAACTAAAATAACCGTCAATTATAAATTCATATCCCAAGCGATCAATTTTTGTTGAAAGATGAGCTTGACTAGGAGGTTTGGCAAAACTTTGTTGCTAAGGTGATTTTAAAGTTGTTGCAGTTTTAACAACAGTATCAGTTGAGTCAATCAATCGATTGGAATCGGGCTGGAAGTCCAGTCCTACATTCTACAGATGAAATTTGAAAGTTAGCTGAATCCACCTACAGACACGCCCACTACAAGTCTGTATGTGCGACCATGTCTAATTTTTAGAAATACTTGTATCAAATTTTGGTTACGTTACAATGGTGCTACCGCACTAATTTTTAGTATTTGACATTTGTTTGTAATTGTCTTAGAGGTAGCAGGAAAAGTTTGGCCTTTACATTGATCACGCCCAATTTTTAAGGAATTTTAACTTCAAATAAAATCAAACATAACAAAATTTTTAGATATGTATTAGCATTTTCTTACTTGTTTGTTTATATATTATATGTCTCCGCCCACTTTTGAAGGCGTTGCTTTAAAAAAGATGATTTTTCTTTATAAAAAAGGCGGGCTTTTTGTCTAAAATTTATGCAACCAACTAGCAAAAAGCACTTAACAGTTGTATTTTTAATTCTATATTTGTTTTATAATATGCTCGTGATCAAGGGATTATGTCTACCCTTAAAATGCGTAGCACATCACGTGCGGAAAGAATTTGAGGATAGAAAATAGAAAAGAAAGAAGAGGAAAGTAATTCTCGATACAACAAAAACCTCGATCCTCTGCTCAGAAACACCAAAGCTTTCCCCGCAAGTGTTATGCCTTTACGGAGAGAAGCAATAGTACAACCAGCAGAATATTTCGTGCATCTTATTGTTGTCCATTTTATTTGTATATTGGAAGAGAAAAGGTGTTTTGTATTCGGCCGACCCTAACCTGGGTAACAGACGCTGACCAGGAAGCCGCTCATTTTGAGACAGACGCTTCTGGATTTTTCGTTTGTTGCTCGTTTTGGTCCGCCCGGATATTTTCCATACCGGTACCCACCATATATGGTGAGCATTCCCCTATCGGCCACTTGGGGAGGCGCCATTCGGGGACCAGCAACCCAAGCTTTTACATCCCTACATCCCGCCACTTTTTGGACGCGTGGCAGTTTCTTTTTTAAGGTAGGGAAGGGGATTTTGCAATCAGTCGCAGACGAACTGAAGTTTTTACATACGTACTACTGTTGGACTTTTACACTTGTTTTGGATAATTTTGACCAAGTCTAAGTGTCTAGGCCCATTACGCGCAAAAATATCGAACCTTTGCTTTTAAAATCAAGCTAATGCCTTGGACACTGAAAGCAGCATTCTCTGGATCATGGAGTCTAGTCTGTCGGGATCTTGTTAAGCAACCACATTAATAAGGTTCTTTTAACATGAGCGACAGAAAAATCCAGTGAGAGCTTGACACAATAGTTTCCTTGGCTCTTTTGGGGTTGTGCCTGAGGAATTTTTTCGGGGGCTTATGACCTTCCAGACCATTCCATTTTTCTAAAGTGATACTTTTAGTCAAGGTGTTTTTTTGATCGTAAACGTCTGCCATAATGAAACCTGAGAGGGAAAAAGGCCCTGTAAAGGGAATCACAGCTCCCCATTGGGCTTGGCTATCGGCATTTTTATTACCCTAAAAGTTTTCGTGTCCTGGCACCCAAATCAGGTCTACACTGTTATTGCTGGCGAGTATATTTAGAATGTGGTGGCGTTCCTTAACAGACTTGGAGTAATAATTAAGGCTGCTTAGAGCTTCTGGGACTGCCTGGCTGTTCGAAAATAGTGAAATATTGACTCTGGTGAGATTTCTATTATAAATGCAGTGGGCTGCTTTGTTAATCGCAAAAAGTTCGACTTAAAAAATTGTGAAATCTTTGCGAAGGGGTATGTGTTTATGGCACCACGGCCCTACTGTACCAGCCCCAACTTCACTGCTTGGCTTCGTCCCGTCAGTATGCCATTTTTGGGCGTCATCATTTAGCCAATGTGGGTTGCTAGTCCATTCTTCTCTTTTCGGGTCATTTTGTAGTTATTGTTAAAGCCTACTATAGGGTCTAGGATATCACTGAAATGTGTCAATTCCCTTCCTAGATTTCTTCAGTATCTCTTGTAGATTTCCTTCTTTGTATGCATGTATTTGCGTTGAAGACTTATAGCCTGTCTTATTGCCTCTGCTTGAACGAAGAGTCTAGCGATCGAAACAAGACCAGAAAGTTCTATAAAACGGCTAAGCGACTGGCTCCTGGCTTTAGAACTGGAACGTAGGCTCTTCGAAATAGCGAAGGAAACCAAGTCACCGAAGCACAGGGTATAGTTGAAGTGTTTAAGCAGCATTTCCGACAGCTGCTTAATGGGCATCATGCCGAGAGAGTGGAAAAAGTAAAAGAGAGAGAAGAAACTGTACCAGTCGACCACGAAGAAGTCCCACTCCCACCACCTAATATTGAAGAAGTTAGCCTAGCTATAAAGGGGCTTAAGAACAACAAGGCCGCCGACTCTGATGGCTTACTTGCAGAGCTATTTAAATACGAAGGTGATGTTTTCGTGGGGTGCATGCACCAAATCATTAACCAAGTGTGGGTGACAGAAAGCATGCCCGAAGACTGGAAAAGCAGTTCCATATGCCACATCTTCAAGAAAGGCGATCCTGTCTTGCAAGAACTATCTAGGCATATCCCTGTTAAATGTCGCATACAAGATCCTGCCACACTGGTAGGTGCGACACACTCATCGGCACCTACCAGTGTGGCGTCCGGCCCGGCAGTGGTCGATCTGCCGGTAGACCAGATCTTCACACTAAGGACAAATCCTGGAAAAGACCAATGAATTTCAGGTCGAGACACGCCATCTTTTCATCGACTTTAAGGCCGCATATGACAGCATTCATCGTCAGGAGCTCTCCCTGGCGATGGCCGAATTCAAGATCCCGCCAAAACTGATCAAACTGTGCCGTGTAACATTAGAAAACACACGGTGCGACGTGCAGTTTGGGGACAGCTCCTCGGAACTGTTCCAGACATGCACTGGGGTTCGGCAAGGAGATGCATTGTCATGTGCATTCTTCAATCTGGTTCTCGAGATGATAGTGCGCAGGGCAAATGTCAACACGGAAGGCACTATCTTTTACTGATCCTTGCAAATACTGGGGTACGCGGACGATATCGACATCATCGCCCGCTCCAGTCGTGCCGTGATAGAGGCTTTTACGGCGATTGAAGAACAGGCGAATTTGGGTGGCCTGGAAGTAAATGAAGATAAGACCAAGTATATGTTATCAACAAACAAAGAAACATCCGTCCGCCGCTTAGGACAAAACGTCACTGTTGGTAGCAGCAACTTCGAGGTAGTTAAGGAGTTCATATACCTTGGAGTTAACATTAACTCCACAAACGACACTCTAGTGGAGATTCGTCGAAGAATAACCCTAATAAACAGCTGTTATTTCGGTTTGACAAAACAAATGGGTTCAAAGCTCCTCTCGCGAAATACAAAGTGTAAGCTCTACAAAACCCTTGTTCTGCCAGTTCTGCTTTATGGCGCCGAGTGCTGGACGATAAGAAGAGAAGGTGAAATTATACCTACTTGGCTCTTTGGAGAGAAAAATTCTGCGGTGAATTTAAGGTCCTGTGTGCGAGGAGGGCGAATGGAGAAGAAGATATAACCGCGAACTCTATGTGCTGTACCAAGATGTGGATGTAGTTCAAAAAGCCAAAACACGAAGACTGCAATGGCTCGGTCATATCGAGCGGATGGACAACAACGCTTCAGCCAAGAGGGTCTTCGAATCCAAGCCTCCAGGCTCGAGGCGACCAGGAAGACCGAACCTCCGTTTTGAGGACCAAGCCAAGTGTGCCCAGGATTGCAGAGGATGGAAGGCTACTGTGAACCAGGTAGAGACTTTCCATGGGCCAGGAGCCTTATAAGTAAGTAAGTCTTTCTTTGAGCGGGCAGCTTGAGTGGTATGGTATGACGATAGGATTTTTCCAGTGAAATTCTCAACTCTCAAGTTATACTGTTCCTCTGGAGTATTTGTGCTCAGATGTAGCCCAATCAGTTCATTTCTGAGCAAAGTTTTATATATTTCTCAGTTATTCCTCAGTTGTTCCTGGGAAGTCAATATCTGACAACCCTTCTGACCTGAGAATTAATCTTAATGTTAAACAAACTGTTTTTGTGAACTGAAAAGGATGCTTCCCTTGAGGCTCTCCAGTTGAAGATTAAGTTAAGATGTTTGTTAGTTATAAGTGTAAGGTCTAACACCTGCTCATATATATGAGACTTATAAGACCCTCGAAATGCTCTTCAGTAGCACTAACGGTTTTGCTTGGTCATTTAAAATTGGTCATAGAAACGTTCACAGCACCATAATTATATAACTTAAAGTGCTTACAACATTAGTTTCATAAACGTGGTGCCATAAACGTTCCTAGCACTCGAGTTATAAGTCTATAAGTGCTGAGGGTTTAGGTTATTTTTTCTATGGTCTAGTGGGTCAAATAAGTTTTGTTTGGGCTTTCTTGGTCGAGCAGTTCAACTATTTTATCCGCTAACATGCCCACTTTTAAGGCAGAAGTTTAATAGGAACTCGTCCTAGGAGTTTAAAACTCTAAAAGTATATTTACTGAACCATGGATAAGAATAAAACATCCAGTAAAAACTACGTTTCAATTGACGCCTTCTGTGTTAATAATTAAGTTATTACCAGGGACTAAAATAGTGACTAGGGACAGAAACCAACGTTTATATATCATAAAAGAAAAAAGAGTGAAGTTAACCTTAAGTAGATAAGCGCCATATTTGACAGAAAAGCACAAAACCTTAGAATAGTTCTAAATGAAGCTTGACGGTGCTACATAGAACCCAAGAAGATTCTAAAAGGTAACGCAGAACACCTAAAGTGTTATAATGGTACTATGTGGGCTCTATATAAAACCCTGCATTCTTTATTTTATGTTTTATTTAGTATTTGAAGAAGCGCATTGCTTCTTTTCGTCCTATTTGAATAAAACATTCGAAAAAAGATTGAGAAGCTAAGTAAAGTCCAAAGATCAGCACTGCGCACAACTGCCTGAGCAGCACTGGACTCCGGTTCAATCAAATTCCTCTTGACATCTTCAGCAGACAAACAACTGCAATCACGGCTACTCGCCTCAAGGCAACCTTTCATTGGACCGATAGCGAGATAGGACACTCTGCTATTCTGAACGCTTTCAGGATCCCATCTAGAAACATACCTCAACTACAGTTTGACAAGAACTGCCAGACGACCACCCCCCTAGGTCCTCTTGGGATGAGAGTGCGCCTCTGGAATGTGAATCTATCCGCACTTCTACGTCGATGGATCAAAGATAAATATGGGGTCGGTGGGGGTGTGTTTTCAGAAAGACTTATGGCGTATTCTTTTGAACACCGAACTGCCACAACGAGCTGTCAAATAATACTCGGTGTTCGTAACGATTTCAGTGTGGTTTTATTGTGTAAAGAACGACAGATACTGCACCGGTGCAGTCATCTTTGATATCATTTTGTTTACTTTATTTTCATTTAGTAGCGTGAATTTGTAGGCGTCGGTTTTTTGTACTTTTTATATTTAAAATGAATTTTGATAGCTTTAAGCTATTTAGTTACTTTTTATCGGTTTCCTTAATTTCAGTCGCATTGTAAAAAATAACGAACAAAAATTGAGTCGAAACGTCACTTCAAACACTCAATCAAAAGTACACCTAGCCTCCACCGTCAAATACGACGGTAACGAAAATTTGAGTTCGCTGTCGTCACCGAACTAATTCGGAGTTCAAAAGAACATTTACATGAGCACGATTCCGTTCAGATGTACGAGAAAAGAATAATTTTTTTCTGTATTCCAGTCCAGTGTCACGATTCGGTGTTGAAAGGAATACGCCATTAACCTTAGTCTCTCTTTCCGACTTCCAAATCATTCTAGTGTTTTCCAAGCTTAAATTATGGCGATAAAGAAAGTCTTGTCCTTGCTTAATAATAACGTTAAGATATACGAGTCTTTTTTGACAGTCAGGCGGTAATCAAGTGCCTGGAATCAGTCTTTATAAACTCTAAAGTAGCCCTAGTCTGCCGATCATCACTAAAGGAGATGTCGGAGCAGTTTAACATTCACCTGTGCTGGGTGCCTGGGCATAGCGACACTCCGGATAACTGCAAGATTGACGAACTTGCCAAGCTTGGTACTACCACAGTATAGAGACTCTATAAATATTTATTCTGTGGTACTACTCTCCCAATCTTGCCGGAAAAGACTCCACATGAAAACTTTTTATTAAACTGGATGCAATAGAAATATATGGCGAAACAAGAATGAGAATGTAAATATAGATACCCAAGATATACGGAACAGATATGGCCAAGCTAGATGTTAAATGCTCCAAAACTTGATCGCTCTTTATAGATTGCACATGAGCTCTACAATCGGTGTCATAACAGGACATTTTCTGATGGGTAGGCATGCAACAAGGTTTGGTGTCTATTCCAACGATTTCTGCAGTGATGAGGAGGAAGAAGAGACCACTCTCCACCTTCTCTGCACATGTCCCGCTCACTCTAAAACCGAAATCTTCACCTCGGACCTTTTTTCTATAATTATCTTAGCGATCTAAGTACCACCGACCCAAAACATTTCTCACGCTTCAACAATAGCTCGAAATGGTTCAACGAATAGCATGAATTTCTATATCCATGTGGTATCAAAGTGCGTGTACCTATAAATTCTTTTAAAAATGTGTTGACTGTCAAAGAAGTTCTATAAGAGCTCGAAGTAGAACCCTTTTCGCACCCAAATTAAGTTCTATTAAGTGCCGAATGCTTTTGTAAGGGGCCCCCTCTACTTGTGTTAAACCAAATGCAAGAACCTAAGGTTTTATGATGTGGTGCTGAAAAGGTAACGATGACCATAACCAGAGCTTCTGTGTTACTAAGGTCTTCCGTCGCCTTGTCGTCCTGAGGTGATTTCCTCAGGATGACTTGACCATATCGGGGTGACTTCCCGGCCACGTAAAGAAACACCAGACACGAAGCAGAAACAAGCCTCGGATTCGGACGGATTCACTGTTGACGACCAATGCAAACGAGAAAAGGACAACGAGTTCAGTATCTGCACGTGGAATGTTAGGTCCCTTAACAGACCACGTGCAGCCGAGCAACTAGCGGAGGCCCTTAACGAGTGCAAGGCAGACATTACTGCCATCCAAGAAATGCGGCGGGACGGGCCGGGCAAAAGAAGGATGAAAAACTGCGACTTCTACTACGGCGACTGCTATCGGCATCAAAGCCAGCGCCTATTTGGATGTGGTTTCGTTGTTGGAGGCAGACTTAGGCAAACCGTCTTGAGCTTCAACCCTGTAAGCGAGCACCTCGCGACGATCCGCATCGTGGCTAAATTCCCCAACATTAGCCTCATATGCGCGCATGCCCCCATAGAAGAGAAAGATGACGAGACCAAAGATATGTTCTGCGAGCTCCTGGGCAGAACTTATGAGCAGTACCCTAGCTACGACATTAAGATTGTCCTAGGCGATTTTAATGCCAAGCTAGGAAGGGAGGGCATCTTTGGTCATACAGTCTTTGGTCATACAGAAAGCATAGCCTGCACGACACGACCTCCAATAACGGATTCAGGCTGATCGACTTTGCTGTGGGGCGACACGTTGTGGTAGCTAGTACACAGTTCCCGCATCTCAATGTCCACAAAGGGACATGGAGATCTCCCGATCAATCAACCGTCAACCAGATTGACCACATTGCGATCGACGACCTCCAGTATCATGGATGTCCGAACTTTCCGAGGGGCCAAAATTGACTCGGATCACTACCTTGTTGTATAGCCAAGGTACGGCTGTGGATGTCCCGACCAGCGCCAAGTAATGGAAATACTGTGAGGAAGTTTGACGTCGGCCGACTACAATAGGAAGAGATCGCCAGGTCCTTCTCTAACCGAGTCTCTCAAAGCCTTCTACGAAGTCCTATGCAGCCAGCATCAAGTATTGATAGCCAGTGGCAACATTGCCAAAATGTCATCAGAAACGCCGCCTCTGAAGTGCTGGGTTTCACACGGCCACGACAACGAAACCCCTGGTTTGACGATGAATGCCGGCAAGCACATGCAGCTAAACAGGAAGCATACAAAGCGGCGCTGCACAGAAGGACTAGAGCTGCTCGCGAGCTCTACGAGCAGAGGAGGAGAGAGTAACACCGGCTTCTCCAAAGGAAAAAGAGAGAGCACGAGAAGCGCGCGGTTGAAGAGATAGAGAGATGTTACAACAGGAATGAGGTTAGAAAGTTTTACCAAAGGATCAAAAGGTCCTGCCAAGGGTACTTCGAACTAAAGCCTGTAAGGACCATCAAGGGAACATCGTTGTAGAATCGCAGTCGGTGCTGAGGATTTGGAAAGACCACTTCTGCAGACTGTACAACGGCGAGGACGAACCAAATACCGCTGTCAGGCAGAACGAACCATTCAACCCGGGCGAAGACGTTACCGACGAAGCATACGAACGATACCGCCCACCCGACCTGGAGGAGGTGAAAGTAGCTGTGTCTAAGCTCAAGTGCAACAAAGCAGCCGGAGCAGACGGCCCAGCTGCCGAACTTTTTAAATCCGCTGGCGATGAGCTGGTTAGGAGCATGCACCAGCTCATCTGCAAGATATGGTCGGAAGAAAGCATGCCCGACGAATGGAACCTCAGCGTTGTTTGCCCGATCCTGAAGAAAAGAGACCCTCTGAGTTGTGCCAACTACTTCTTCTTAACATCCCATACAAGATCTTTTCTGCCATACTGTGTGAACGCCTGAAGCCGTTTGTCAACAATCTGATAGGCACATATCAGTGTGGCTTTAGGCCACGAAAGTCCACCATCGATCATATATTCACACTGCGGCAGATCTTGGAGAAAACCCAGGAATTCCAAATCGACACACACCACCTCTTCATCGATTTCAAGGCCGCGTTTGACAGCATCTATAGAGACAAGCTATATAGCGCAATGTCCAGTTTTGGCATCCCTGCCAAACTCGTCAGTCTGTGCAGAATGTCAAGGTCGGCAAAGACCTCACCGAACCCTTTGATGTCAAAACAGGATTTAGACAAGGCGACGCGCTGTCATGCGACTTCTTTATCATCATACTTGAGAGAATTGTGCAGAACTCTCGCGCCAACACCAGAGGTACAATCTTTCAAAAGTCCGTTCAACTACTCGCATACCCAGATGACATTAACATAATCGCTAGAACAAAGCGTGATGTCAGTGAAGCCTTCGTGAGTATTGGGACGGAAGCGGCGAATATGGGTTTAGCAGTCAATGAGGGCAAAACCAATTATATGCTGTCATCAAGAAAAGACACCTAGCACCGAAGTCTTGGACAAAACATCACCATCGACAGCTACAACTTTGAGGTAGTTAGAGACTTTGACTACCTGGGTTCCGCTATCAATTCAGACAATGACTCCAGCGCTGAAATCAAACGAAGGATAACTCTTGCCAAACGCTGTTTCTTTGGCTAAGAGGGCAATTAATTAGCAAAGCCCTCTCTCGAGCAACTAAAGTGTCCATGTGTAAGACCCTCATCATCCCAGTCCTGCTTTACGGTGCAGAAGCATGGACCCTGTTAAAGACGGATGAAAACACTTAAGGCTGCTTCGAGAGGAAAATTCTTCGGACGTTTTACGGTCCCGTCTGCATAGACGGAGAGTGGAGGAGGAGATATAACATCGAACTGTACGGGCTGTGCAGCGATACCGACCTAGCCAAAAGAGTCAAAACACAACGTCTACGATGGCTGGGTCGTCTAGAGCGGATGGACACCAGCGCCCCGGCCCGGAAAATCTTCGAATCCACACCGCAGGGACGGCGCGGTAGAGGAGCACCGAGACTCAGGTGGCGCACGCAAGTGGAAGGGGACCTCAGCCAATTTCGCGTGCGAAACTGGAGACGGCTAGCTAGAAACAGAGCTGGCTGGCGAAGCTTGTTGGCTGAGGCCCAGGTCCACCCCGGACTGCAGCGCCACCTTAAGTAAGTAAGTAAGACTTGACCATATCTATACCAGACTTTTTTGTTACCGTGTTCCAGGCATTTTGCTATTGTACAGTCCATCGATAAGACCATCATAACGGAGGTGCCCTTATTCACCCTCTTTAATATCCTCCAGGACTCTACCATGAGGCCTTCATTCTGACCTTGAATGGTGTCAAGGACTCTGAGCTGGTAGTGCTCCAAAAGTACCTAACAAGGGTACACGGCTGAGGAACTGCCACGGCTTCAGTTGTTAAGTAGTGTTTTTCAGTCATTCTATTGATTTTAAGCCTTCGCAGTGCAGCATTAGGAAGTGTGCTTTAAAGGTGGCTCCTATGAATTTAGGCTTTACACTGCTTTTATTCTGGGCAACTACCTTATCCATGATTGCCTCTTGTGTGGAGCACATCTGTTCCGTGGTCAACATCGTGAAAAGGGAAATCTTTGGCTAGAGTAGCCACTTTTTTCACCGACATAGCGTTCTAAAGGATGTTTCAGAACCGATCGGCCTGTCCTGCTGGTATGTTTGAAACCATATTTGCACCTTAATTAGACAGTCTAACGGGAACACATATGGCTTATCATAACAACGGGAAAGGATCTGAAGCCTCGAAAGCTTACAATTAAAAAATACCTTCTTATCAAAACAGATCGACCCAGAAATGAACCATTAAAACCCACCTACGCGTTATATTGCCTTTCAATTTATCACCTCAATCTGTACAGATCTTTTTACGTCCATTAATTTGCACTCGGCTTGATTAATCTGTCAAAATCCATCTAACCTTTCTAAACCTTGTAAAACGCAATCAAAAACGATCCGCATGTTTTTAACCATAAAAACCAGAAGATTCGTTTAGGTCAACGACCTAGACAACATGCTGTTTAGTTTAATCAAAACATAGAGGCGGATCGATGGACAGAGGTTGGCCCCTAATTATCTAGAATCACGTTTTTTTTTCGTTCAAATTTTAATAGCCCCACAGAATTTGTTTTCATTGATTAATGATTTAAAATGTGAATGTGCTGGGGCACAAAAATCAAAAATATGAACGCGCGTTCAAAGACTAAGTGCGCGAAATCCAACCGAATGAAATTCAACATTGCAAAAATCATTGAACTCTAGCCGCGATAATATATTGTAATAGAATATGCCCCTGCTTAACGTAGTAAAATTATGATTATTCAAGGCTCAACAGATAACATACTCCTTATGCCCCCCATATCCATTTTCTATGATGTACTATAGCCAGGCTAAATATAACTCTGATCACCTATATAAGTTGCCTCTGCGCAGAAGGATCCTTAACTTGTTCTGCGCATAACATGTTCTTGGCGTTTTTTGTTTTTTTTTTTTTTTGTTTCTTGCTTTGTACCTTTTAACAGTGAACACAAAATCGATGGATGGATAGTTCTGAAAGTACCTACACCCACAAGAACAAGAAAAGAAGCACATCGCGCCAAAGATACGACGAGTATTTACCACTATGGGCAGTAATGGCAAAAATGTTGCAAAAATAACACAACAAACAAACAAAGAAGCGTCTACACAAAGGAATCCACGAAGGCTTAAGAGCAAAATCCTACGAGTCGCTAGAGACCATCTTCCTGCACATAAGAAACATTTTCAAATGCCTTATGTACAGTGAAACGGAAACTTGATGGAACAAAAAAGAAGACACCACCTAAGAACTAAGTCTCTCTAGTGGTAAAGTGGTGGAACGTGTCCGCCGATCCCTCACGTCCATCATGAGGCTTATTCGGTACATACACCTTTGCATGTAACAATCAATTTGGAAAATGTGGTGGGGGATTTCCTTTGAGCCAAGAAGACCCCGGAGAGCCGCCAGAATGTGCGGCTTAAGAATTTTTCGCTAGTGAACTTGACTTTTGTACATAAACGCCAACCGGTGCGGTGCGGTGCGGTGTGTGATCTTCTGCATTCAAGTGCGTGTATGTAGGTATCCCCGCGATCAAAGCCTACCTGGTGTGAGTGTGTGTACCTACCTGGCAGTTATTATAGAATTGTATATAAAATGATAATGTACCTGTGGCTATGCGAGATACCATCCACAAGTCCATGGATACACACAGGTACATATGCGCCTCCTAATACATATGTTGACTGAGTTGTTGTTGTTGGTTGTTTTGTTTGTTGGCTAAGGGCAAAAGTACACTGATTCGGTTTATACTGGCCAGTACAGTCTATGAACCCATTGGTGAAGAAACAACACAAAGTGCCATCAAAGTCTTTGCCTAGGAAATTGATTTTGTTAGCCGTTTGCCAATGAACTAAAATAAGGATAATTCACAGTGTGTTTTTTTTCTGTAATAAAGTTTAATCTCACAGAGCCGGTTAAAGGAATTTTGTCGATATATATAAAAAAATAAGTTAACAGTGATTTGAAAAAAAATTCCAAAAAAGTGACTTTAAATTTGACACATTTCGAACAACCAATCAACAAGATGTCGAAGATCTCCTTATTGTGCTTCCTGAGTATTTGGGCATGTGTTGCAGGTAATTTTTAAGAAATAAATATTTAAAAAAAAAAATTACATCCTTAAGAATTTTAAGCACAGTTCAATGCTACACAATATGTGTGACAAATTAGGAAGCCCAGTTAAGAATCCATTCAATTAAGGCAATCATCGATGGTATTGAATGGAATATGGCGAGGGTACTTAACTATTCAATACGTGTTGGGTGATTTTCTTATTAGAAGTTGTACATAGAGGTTCTATACCTCTTTTGTAGGGACATACCTATGCACATATAAGAAGAGGCATATCCCGCTGCTGATCGTATCCGATTTGAGTGCATTCTGATGTCGAGTTTGCATGAGCTCTTCCTGCGAGCATGATTCTTGATTCTTTGTGTGTGGATATGCACTTTGGCCCTTGGTCTAACTAAATCGTGTTCGTGCTGAGAAAACGATAAACCAGGAACCCGATTAAAGGCCATCAGAGTGCGATTGGCTTGTTCTTTGTGTTTTTTTTTTTTTTCTAAACGAATAGAATTTGCACAAAGATAGGTTTGATGGGTACCTATAGATGCATGTTCAGATGACATGGACGTGTTGTGTGTTACGGAAGTACTTACTATTTGCAAATACATTTCTCTAACGGTGTAGGATTAGACATTCGTTTGCTTGTTGTTGAGTCTTGGGTGTCGCGATCGACTTGAGTGATTGTCGTGATTGTTTTTTTTTTTCTTATCAAGAGGACCTCTGTTGATCGCGTTCCATTACAATGATAGTTTTTTTTTATTGCATCCTCAACTGAACGCATCGTAGATTTCCGCTAGGGCTGCTCCCGATTAGCAAAGCGATTCTCCTGTCTTCTTTGTCGAGACACGATGCACGGCCTGAAAAATTACGACCGATTCTCATCAAGGAAGACTGAAGAAGTCTTATTTGGAACCATAAGCATTGCTTTTTGAGTATTGGACTTATAAGACACTCAATCTCAATAGTCCCATTGGTGCGCAGCTTATTTACTTATTAAATTGGTCATAGAAACATTTACAGCACCATAATTGAAAAATTAATATGCTAACACCATAAGTTTCGTAACAGTGGTGCTATAAACCGTCCTAGCACTAAAGTTATGAGTCTATAAGTGCTAAGGAGTTAAGTTTTATAGGGCAGGTTCTAAAGACGGTTTTAGCACCTATTTTATAACACTAAAAGGTGTGACACATCTGAAGCACTGTTTTGCCATGTACTCTTATATAATGTTTCTACCGGGTACTAATCCGCGATTAATGTTAATCTTCATTGAATCCTCTATAAATTAAGCGAATAACCATATAAATTTAGATCCTCTCGGCAAGCTATTAAAAATAATTCTCCTCATAAATCTCATTAACCCTTTTCGCGGTTCGAAGAGAATCGAAAAAGGACACTGAGAAACGTATGACAGATCTCTCAGAAATATGATTCCAATTGGGGTGTTTATAACCTTTTCCTTTTTTCGCTCCTTGCGAATGCCATCGCCACTCCCTTTTGAGAGTCAAAATGACAGAAAAAGAGATCGCATGTCAAATTAATCCATTGTCTGGTGGAACCACTTTTAGATTTATTATTAATCGCCTACAATTTTTGTATTATCGCCGTGGAAAACTTAGTATTGTCAACTCTTCACTTGGGGGTTGCCAGACGACATGCAATAGAAAACAATATAATTGACAGAAATTGCTGTGAGAAGATTTCAAGCAAAACATTTAGATATAAGAATTTTATATATTTTTATCTAAATTTTAAATTTAATATGAATTTTAACTAGATTACATATTTTTACCATATCTCCTCGGGGCACTAATCCGTGATTAATATAAATCTTCATTAAATCCTCTACAAATCACGCTATTTACCATAGAAATTTAAGTCCTTTCATAAATCCCATTGACCCTATTCACAAACCTATTTTCTGCACCTTTGCAACAATTCGAGAATCACAAAAGGAAACTAAAACTGTCCTTGTACGACAGAACAGTCGCAAATACGTGTTCTATTGGGATTTTTAAAGGGAAATGTTTTTTGCTCCTGGAAAATGACATCGGCACTCTCTTTTGAGAGCCAATAAGGCAGACAAAGATTTCGCGTGTCAAAT
The DNA here is from genome assembly GCA_947623515.1 of Neoascia interrupta. Classification (NCBI taxonomy): domain Eukaryota; kingdom Metazoa; phylum Arthropoda; class Insecta; order Diptera; family Syrphidae; genus Neoascia; species Neoascia interrupta. The sequence continues at coordinate 179,982,040 of OX392462.1, forward strand.
TAATCCTATCCTACCTATATATTTGTCCGGTGGAGTCACTTTTGGATTTATATTTTAGATTTATCTTTTTATTGCCGGTGGGGACATGGTATTAGACTAGAAAAATATCACTCAAAAGGTTGATTTCTAAAATTTGATTTCTAGAGAATATCCATTCTTTTTTGCACAAAACTTACACGAAAGAGACAGTGCTACATAGAACCCAACATTTTTACAAGGTAACGCAGAACACCTAAAGTGTTATAATGGTGCTATGAGGGCTCTACGTAAAACCTTGCATTCTTTAGTTTATGTTTTATTTAATACCTATTTCAAGTAGCGCATTGTTTCTTATCGTCCTACTTAAATTGATCATTCGAAGAAATGTCAAAATTTCTTTTTGCACATTTCACAAAACATTTGTGCAAAAACATTAACACATACAAAGATTAAGATATTATGTATAAGATAATGTATGTATAGCCAAGTAAAAGAAAAACCACACCATGAAAGTGCGTGTACCTACGGATCCTTTCAAAAATGTATCGACTGACAAAGAAGTTCTATAAGAGCTCAAAATAGAACCCCTTTTGCACCCAAAATTAAGTTCTATAAAGTTTCAAATCGCCCTTAAAGTGATAATTGTAAGGGACTTCATTTCAAGTATAAAACCGACTTCAAGAACCAAAATTTTTGTGACGTGGTGCTGTAATCGTAACGGTGACCATAACAAGAGCTCCCGTGTTACTAGGGCATCTACTCTGCAAACGTTTTGAACGTTTTGAATTGGCTTAGAAAATGATTCACGGAACTATGTCTAGGAACTTAAGGCAAGTAAACCTTGTCTGTTTGCGTGCAATCAATTGAGGCCTTGACCGCCAAACTAGGAGCTACACTTAACTGCTCATCTCCTAAATTTTGAGTTTTTCATTAATGCTGATGATGTTTCTTATTCGGCTTCTTCGAGTAACTTAAAGTACATTTACAGTACCGCACCGAAATTGAACGCTTTAAGGCCAAGCAGGGACACGCAGTGGCAGAAAAACACGCGACTAAGGCCAGAGACACCCGGCGACAGAAAAACGCGCGACTAATTGCAGTCCGGCTAGAAGCTTAAGCGTTTATATTGTAGACAACACACGACTGCGGCTGCGGCAGTTAGTCGCGAGACTCAATTTGCGACAATTTTCCGCTTTGCGGCACTTTCACACCGCACAACAAAATATTTAATTTTTGTTTTTTTTTCAACGATAAAAATTACAATTTTCACCACAATTCACAAGAACCGCACAGAAAATTATTGTTTGTCTATTTTGTTTACCACAAAAAGCTTTCAAATTTTTTTTTCAACTTTGAAAATAAAATATTCATCAAATCTGACAGGAGCCGCACGGAAAATTATTAATCGTGTGTTGAGTATTCTTGCTGCAAAAAACCGCGCTGTATTTTGTGGCGCGTTTTTACGTCGCCGTGTGTCTCTGGCCTAATTGCCATCCAACCAGACTAGAAGCACAAGCGTTTAAATAGTATACAACACAGAATTGCCGCTACGACAATTAGTCGCGAGACTCGATATGCGACATGTTTCCGAATTGCGTCTTTTTCAAGCCACACTACAAGTTTTTTTTTATTTTTTTTTTTTATTTAACGACAAAAATCAGAGTTTTTAAACACAAAAACTGTGCAAACTTTTTTTTTAACGCCAAAAATTACATTTTTATCGGAAATACAAAACTAACAGCAACCAGAAATGTCAGTTTTGCATTTCTGGTTGCTGTCAGTTTTGATCAGTTCTGTCAAAAGCAACAACATATGGAAAATTATTGTTCGTGTGTTAAGGATGCTTGCCGCAATAACTCGCGCGGTTTATTGCCGGAGGTTTATCTGTATTTCAGGCGTCTGAGAATTTTCCATTTCACCCCAAAAGTTCGATATTTAGGCATTTAATTTTAACACACAACTACTCTTTTTGCAATTCAGAACAGCCATCGTGAGGGATTATATTCATAACCCTCCCACTCCTACTGCAATCCTCCTGCTCCACTATGTGGGGTACACCGATTTGAGCTTAGAATACACCGGCAGGCCACCCGCTTTGGGATTACTTCAACACTGAGTCCACTGAGTTGTGCGATCCATGAATGTTTAGGACTTCCTCTCTTTCGCGATTGTGTTGGAATGTTGATTCGATTGACATTGCCTTTTTGTCATTGTTCATAGGATCTCTCCTGTAAACATGCCAATACGAACTGAGACGGTCGCGCTCTATTTTCCTGGTGAAAAATTTTTTTAAGTGGACGCTTCTTCGGAATTTCGTACTTCTTATACTATCCGGCTTTGTTACTCCTGCTGTATCTTCTCCTCAGCTGCCGTTAATTTGCTCTTATACTCCTTCCAACTCTTGCTACTGATTTTACCAATGATAATGCAAAGTTTTAAGGCTTTTTTCCAAAAAATTCACATTCATGGCCGAGTCACACAATGCAGGTTTTGTTTATAAGCCATATCTTTTTTATATGTTCAAAAAATGATTTGTGATGTTCGTGTTTTGAGAGGAGCTGAGCTGTCAACTGATCACCACCTGCACCTAATGTTGTGCAAATTGCGCTTTAGCGACAGTATTTCTTTGCCACCCAGGCGAAATCCAAGACTGGTGACCCGCATACGTTGGGAAAGGTTACAGGATGCTGAATCTGATTACAGAGAGCGATTTGCACGGCACGTTTCCGAGAAGTTTGAACAATTTTCAACTGATCTTTTAAATGTAGAGGAATAATAGCAGCTGTTTTCATCGGCAGTCATTGCCTCGCAAGAAATGTTTGTGGATGAAGCGGCTTGGTGTTAGAAAAGAACTGCGTGGTTTAAGGCTCCTGGAGTTCGAAAAGCCATCAGAGAGAAGACGATCACGAGAGATGTGTGGCATCAATGTAGTAACTCTATACTTCTCGAGCCCGGTACAATGAGAGAAGAAGAACTTCCAATCTGGCAGTCAGGACAGCCAAAGAACAGGCATGGAAAATGTTCGGCCAGAGGTTGGAGCACGATTAGAGATCTGCAAGCAAGACATTTTGGCAGACTATTCGCCGGCTCAAAGGAAGGAAGTTGAATATTTGTCAAGGGGTTAAATCCAAGGACGGTACATTTCTTTCAAATGAGAGCGATGTCTTTCGCAGATGGAGAGAGCACTTTTCGGAGTTGCTCAACCCTCATCAGGGCACTGAAGATGGCATTCCCACTGTTGACGAGATGAGGGCGGAAAATAGTCCCACAGTAGACGACGTCAGTAAAGCGATATTAAATCGCTCAAAGTTGGCAAGTCTGCTGGAGTTGATGAAATTCGGCCAGAAACGCTCAAGCCAAGGGTGAAGAGGGTGTTAAATGGCTAACACGTGTCATTAAGGTGGCCTGGGATAGCGGGAAGGCACCTAGCGATTGGAAAACGGGAGTTATAGTGCCCATTTTCAAAAAAGGAAACAGGAGAGCTTGCTCCAACTATAGGGGCATATCTCTCTTAAGTCTTCCGGGAAAAGTATTCGCTGGAAACGCGTTCCAGAGCTGTAATCGAGCCTTTGTTACTAAAAGAACAGTACAGCTTTCGGTCTGGCAGAGGGACAACCGGCCAGCTTTTTACTCTAAAGGTTATTCTTGAGAAGGCCTGGGAGTATGCCAAACCGGTCTACGCGTGTTTTGTAGATTTGGAAAAGGCCTATGACTGGGTTCCTCGGGAGCTACTCTGAAGAGTTTCGCAGGCCTATGCACTGAGTGGGTCTCTTCCGAGAGATATTCAGTCTTTGTATGGGAACGGGAACTGCAGAAGCTATGTTCGGATAAATGGCGTCAAATCCCAACCTTTTGATGTGCGCGTTGGACTTCGCCAGGGCTGTGTTCTAACGCCTCCCCTTTTCATAGCATATATGGACTGGATGGTGAACCGCATTCTTGGTGAGGAATCTTTCGAAATGCCTGGCGTCAGGAAAAGCTACCTGCTTTTCGCAGATGATTTAGCTATCCTAACATCGTCCAAGGAGGAACTTCAGCGAGCACTGGATGGGCTTGCTACCATATGTGATGAAGCTGGGATAAAGGTAAACGTGAGCAAATCCGAAGTGATAGTTGTTTCCCGAACTCCCGTGCAATGTACGCTGCACATAAATGGAGCCCCATTGAAACAGGTAGAGAAGTTTAAGTATCTCGGGGTCTTTTTCAGGAAAAATGGTGAAAGTGATACTGAGTTATCATGTAGGATTGGCCAAACTGGAGTAACAGTAAAGGAACTGCGCCAGCCATTTAAACAGAATTTCCTATGTGGTCTTAGCTTAAAAGACCAATCTTTCGGTCTTTTAAGCAAAAACCACAAAGAAAATTCTGTTAAAATTAACTGCGCTAAAATAAGCTGGGCAGAGTATAAAAACATACGAAAAACCTCTGTAATTTGCATTTCACCACTGTGTTTGCGGTTGGATCTTCAGCGGACTTGGCCAATGTAAGTTCAATGTCGTCTTTTAGGGCTCGATCCTAAAGTTATGGATCTGTTTACAACTATTGAAAAGAAAATGAGTGCCCATACAGTACATGACTATCCGGGCCCGAATATTCTTTTGGCAGCCCTGGGAAAAAGACCTCAGCGGAAGAGGTTTGTGGGTGAAGTGGCTCGTTTTAGGATAACATGAAAAACTGCCATTAAGATCTTAAATCACGCGATTACGGACAATTTGTCGTCTCAGGGGAAAAAAGTTAGGTTTTATCCAAGTGATTAAATTCAAGAGTGAATGGTTGATACTTCTTAAGAACGAAAATAGCATCTGGTGCGAATGGACTGAATACAAACGGATTTTGTAACCTTCTTTTAGTTCAGAGCTTTCTGCGTGCAGCATTCAATTCTCTGGCGCGACCAATGCAACAACGATTTGGACACATTGTTCGCATAGCCTATGATAGTTTTAGACGGGCTTCTTGGGATTCTAGCCCGGCACCTCGTGCACAGGAGTCCGAAACTCCTCACGGTGCCTCCGGAGTTAAATGAAATGAAGTCAAAAGTACCTGAACAGTCTGTGGCGTTCAATGCCTCACTGGCGCACATTAATAACCCACCCAAAGCAAGCGTCATCATATCAATAAAAAGGATATTCAGTGTTGCAGCAAAAGCCTCGGCTCGGTGCTCTGTCTAAATAGGCGGGAAAGTCCCTATAATAAGACGCATTGATCGTTGTTGCAACCAAACGAAATTCGCAACAAAAACATTAAAGATATCCCGGTGTGCCTTCAAGGTTAAGCTAGTTCTATACTAAAGACGAAGGGTTTTGATTGAAGATACCACTCTTCTTTTTTTTTTAATTGTTACCACAATTACCCGTCAATCAAAAAATTTCCTACTCGGTAATAAATTCATTATTTTATTTGCAAGGAAAAAACCAAAACAAGAAATGGACACGTTCCTTTTTTTCCATGTCTGTGATTTATATCAAAGTCGAAGATGAATTAAGTTCCCTGGGTTCTGAGGCACTAAAAATAATCTCCAGACATTATGATGCCTCTGCTGGCCTATAGACCCATCACGCTATATTGTGTACAATATATCAAAAAAGCGATAAAAACCATAATCCCCAATTATATACCTATGAATGTGTCTTCTTTGTCCAGGCAGTTCTGTTACATATAGACATGCCTCTGGAGAGGCAAAAAAAAACCCTCGCTATCGCTATGTTCCCAAAGACGATCTTGAGACATCCCATGTCATTTTTTTTGCACAGTCTTTACATTTTTTTATGGTCGACCATGTAGTGGTTAATTGGGTTAGTTCTTTATGCCGAGGATAAGCTCCTTGATTGGGTGAGCAAAAAGTCTGCCTTTTTTAAAATAGAATAAAAATCATGAAATTGTAATTTTTGATATCCCCGCAACACAACGCCTCGCTATATTATAAGAACCCTTTGGAGGTGTCTTCGAGCCGATCAGAAACCTGTTTGCCATAACTTGATTTACAATGCCTGATGTACGGATTTTTATTTATTGTTGAACTTTGCTCACTGCTCACTCAACCGTCGAATAAATTTTCGTATTTATTGGCCATTTAAAATAGTGCATTTACCAACGGTCGTTTCGCGATCGTTTTCAAATCAGCGGGGTGCTCGACGAGTTCATGCCTCGCGAGCATGTAGAACCTATACGGTATCATGTCGGCGAAAAAGTGCAAAGGATAAAAGAAGATTCTCGACGGTCTATGACGGTACTTATAGAAATCGGATTCGAATGCGGGACCGCCTTTAATAAGACCATTGACTTGGGACTTCTTAAAGCCGAATGTAGACTTGCGCGCAGAAAATCTCGTTGTGATTATTGGACATTACATTTTGCCGAAAATTATGGGAATCATGAAGACATGCGACCGTTGTTAATCGACTTCATTACGATTTTAATCTTAGTAATTGCTTAGGGGTAACTGACTGCCTTATTTTGTTCATTATCACACGTTTGTTGTTGTTCTTCCCGATGCCGGATAGGCTTGGTTGGGTTTCATGTTCTTTTATTTCTTTTCTTGGTATGGGACACTTCATTATCCATGGTTATTTCGGTATAATTATTTTTCCTCGCCTAATGATTATTATCTTTTTATTTATGTGTGAAGATGGGAAGAAGGAATTTTAATGTTGTCACTCGGTGAACTTTGAGTTCGAAAAGAATCCGGGTGGAACGATTTGTTGTGCGTGTGTGCGTTCTATAGAAGCACTTGTTCACCAGCCTTTTTATTTCGAGCTGCGGAAGATTAATTATCACACTGACACTTAAGCTCGATGCAAAAAAACGTACAGGAGACTTTCTTAAGAATTGGCTTCTGACATCAGCAAAATGTCTGCACCACGTCATATTAATCAGAAAAAATTACCAGGTGCTTTGTGTTAGAGCTCGCCTTAATAGCCGGAAGACAAGACTTCATTATGCCGTGTCGGAAGTACGAGATGTCTCTTAATATGCACAGACAAGAAGAAGGGTTCTTATGTTGATGATGCACTTAAGGCTCAAAGAATCTGCAGGCTGAAGAATATAGTTTTTTGAGGATGTTAAAATTGATGCAATGTCACTGGAGATGTTTAATTAATCGCATAATTTTATTCTAACGGGCTTAGAGCACGATGCCCTTTAGCTGTGCTTGACCAAGATTCTACTTAAGATTCGCACCGCTTTGTATGAACGCTTCTGATTGCTGTAAATGGTCTTTGAGATCATTAGCTGCTGTGCTTCTACCTAATTCTGACGGAAGCACGCTACGCTTTGCCTTCTAATGTCTGCCCGCAGCCTTGACGATCTGGGTGCCAAACTGTACGCTGTAGGATGCACTTCTTTGAACACAAGCTCAATCAAATGACTCTTGACTGGTAGCATGGTGGCGGTTTCAAAACAAGAGTGAGAGAGCGAGCAAAAGCCTCGGGCGAGTTGTCAAATGAATTTCAATGAATGACAATGTATAGGGTGGTGGTTCACAATACCGGCGTTATCGCTGTACCGCATGCCGCGCAGGCGTTTTCGACAAATTGAAGCACCCTCGCCGCGGTTGACGATTATAATGACATTCGCTGTTGTGACATGCCTTGTCACACACTGTTTAATAGACTTTTTGTTCAGCTAATAGTTCTTGTGAAGAATAAATCATACATAATGTAATAAAGTCGACAAAGGACAATATTTGTCATGTCATGTTTTGTCACATGTAGTCAAAAAAGACGAAGCGGTTTCTCTCTCTATTTGCGTATTTACAAGCGATTTTTTTAGTCTCGCGTTGATGCTGCCGCGCTTGTTGTAAAACAGCCATGGCTTGGTGACTACTTTTATTGATAATTCTGGGTTTTAAATTGAGAATACTCCTTTTTGAATGACTCTATCCCCGCAAGTCAATGCTTACTGCTGGTGATACCAGTGCGTGGCACGAGAGTGCACTTTTCGAAGATCTTCTCAGCCTACCGCCTGTTTCTGCAGCTCTGCACGAACCTCAACCACATACTCTGCAATTTCTGCATTTTCGCTCCAACGTCTGTAGGTAAGCCTAAAAAGCTAAGCCCTTCTGATCGAGTCCCTCCGATCTGCTGCTAGTCCCGTAGATTTCAGGCTGTCTGGGTTGTCGGCTGATGCAACGTGTTTCTATGGTTGGCTCCGGGAAACTTGATGACGTATGCCTTCAGTCTGCTCCACAAAACTCAAAACTCTGCACCGTGATCGTCTTCAAGCGTGCGGCACTTGTTTTTAAAGTCACTGAATACATCTGCGAATCAATGATCTACAGATCGCTTGGAGTTCCGTATATTATGTGGGTTCGTAATATCGGATTGTATTACTTCGCGATCACACTGACCACTTCTCGATTGGCTTTAGATTATTGCTGTTTTAAGAGTTTTCTCTTTTCGAAGCATCTTGTGGTTTGTTGATCAGGGGTTTCGTGATAAGCTAAAAAAAAAAATGGTACGGCTGCATGTTATAATTTTGCGTGCCAGACTTTTATATATATTGACACTACTGATATTGTCAGGGCTGATATGCTTGCGACAAAGTGCTCAAAACATGGACGATTTATGTAGAATTTAGTTTTCTCTAGTCTTTTTGAACTGTTACCCTGAAACAACGAGCAAACGGTGAGTGTCGATTTGAAATTCTTGAGGTTTTCCAGTACCTCACAGTGATGTCATCATGTTTAGACTCCACGAGCTGTCATTAGTGCTGTATGAAATGAGTTGCAAAACAACTCTCTGCACTCTTGTGCCTCTCGATAGTGTCTTGGGAACTGATCGAAGAAGTTGACTCTCAAGGCGTAGCTTTAGGCGTTTATCCAGTATAGGAGAAAAGATCTCGATGCCTCTGTAGTCGACGCAGCTGAGGAGTTCTCATCTCCCAAGGATCGAACAAAGAAAGAAGCTTCAATTGCTCGGCCATATTTCTTGATTGATGCAGGCTCTTGTCCTGACCAAATAATGGTAAGTCGCTACGAAAAGTTAGTTTCTGTGAGCCCTAGCAGCTTTGTTACCCTTAGGCCCATTTCACAGATACCCGGCAGCCGGCTAACCGGCGCCAGCTACCCGGTTGTTTGTATGGGCAACCGGGTTGCAGGTGTGAACGCTCCCATAAGAATGTATTCCCAACGACCGGGTAGCCGGTGCCGGTTAGCCGACAGCCGGTTATGTGTGAAATGGGCCTTAAACTTTGGTCTTATCCAAGTGAATTCTTCAAATGAATTTGCTTCATCGTCGCCGCAGTCGGTTAGCATTAATTTTACTAATTAAGTAATTTCCAAATCTCCAGCATCGACTGCGATTTTTTAAGGATACCTAGATCCGGATCAGCTGTCCCATAATTATTTGTCCGGATATCCGGATAGCTCGTATATCAAAAGTTCGGAAGTCTGATTGATCGGGAAATCTTTATGCTACTTTGCGGATGCTGAGGAGATATGGGAGCTTTGTACCACAAATTTTCACCCCCAAGCAAAGTCGATCCGCCTTGATCTTGGTGGTGGTATATTGCTGACAGGCATTTTCGCTGCTTTAATATACCAAAGATACTTTCTCCTCCTGGATGGCATAAAAACCGCCTCGAATAATCTTGATGTCATAGTTAGGACACTGCGTTTTGTCCAAGAGTTTGTAAAACATCTAGTCTTTCTCATCTGTGGCGAATTTCGAATCGCCAATCTCTTGGCGAATTTAGTCTTGAAGCATTTTGTCGTTAGGAGATCGTTTACATCTTTTGTAACTCAGAACTTTTTGCCTAAAACGAACAAGTGCTGATAGTCCTTCCTTCCTTAGGGTGGCGCACCAGTCCGGGGTGGACCTGGGCCTCAGCCAACAAGCTTCGCCAGCCAACGTCTCTAGCTCCGTCTCCAGTTTTGCACACGAAGTTGGCTGAGTTCCCCTCCCACTTGCGTGCGCCACCTGAGTCTCGGTGCTACTGCGCCGTCCCTGCGGTGTGGATTCGAAGATTTTCCGGGCCGGGGCGTTGGTGTCCATCCGAAGATTTACCGGCCTGGGGCGTTGGTATCCAGTCAATCCGCTCTAGATGACCCAGCCATCGTAGACGCAGTATTTTGACTCGTCTGGCTAGGTCGGTGTCGCTGTACAACTCGTACAGTTGGATGCTATATCTCCTCCTCCACTCCCCGTCTATGCAGACTCAGACGGGGTCATAAATCGTCCGAAGAATTTTCCTCTCGAAGCAGCCTAAAGTGTTTCCATCCGTCTTTGACAGAGTCCGTGCTTCTGTGCCGTTAAGCAGGAATGGGATGATGAGGGTCTTAAAAATAGTCACTTAGCTTGAGAGAGGGCTTTGCTACTCACTTGACTTCTTAGCCCAAAGAAACAGGTGTTGGCACGAGTTAACCTTCGTTTGATTTCAGCGCTGGTGTTATCAGCGGAACCCAGGTAGACAAACTCCCTAACTACCTCAAAGTTAAAGCTCTCTATGGTGCTGTTCTGTCCAAGACTTCGATGTCGGGCTTTTTTTTTATGACAGCATGTACTTGATTCTGTCGTCGCTGACTCCGATATTTAGAAAATCCGTCTGTATCCGATGTTTAGTATTGCTATGCAACTAAAGTTTCATTACGTGGGCGAAAGTTACCCCGACGGCACGACCAGGGACAGTGAGTGACATAGACCGCTTGCTACAGTCCATATAAGGTGTTTTCTAAGTCGTTCGATCAGACGGGGACTGGGCGACATCGTTGTTTCCATCAGAGAATTCCTTATCTGCCATCCGGGTGCAAGAAGAAGTGCCTGAGTGGCCGCCATTCTCCCGCGTCTCTCGTCGGCTACCTCCAACAACTTTCCAAAAGGATAGGGACGGAATCTAATGTTAAACTACAAGGTATCCGGTGTTTACGCAGGGAGGTAAAAGTTGTCTCAATGTTGCGAAACTGTAGAGTTGCTATTTTCTTTGTGCTCAAGGTTTCCACTTCGTAGTCTTCTCCAAAAGCGGATAAGACCAGTAACTTATGGTTGCAGCGTGATCTTGGTTAAATAAAAAGTAATAAATGTGCAAAGTAATAATTTATAACTTTAGGCGTCACTATTTTGACGTCGATCAGTCCCTATTCACAACAACCAACCGCCAAACAGGCTTCTATAGGTTTTCAGTTTTAGACTCATCAACATTTATTTCCATAAGGACTTTTGTAGGCATATTTTCTTAAGCTGTGTTAAGAAAATCTTTATCTAGTTATGTTTTTGAAGTGGGTTTTTGATCAATCCCAGTCTTTAACTTTAGAAGTACACCTTTTTCTTCAGAAGCGAGAGAATAATCATGTCTCTACGTAAACGTTCCTTTATCTGAATATCCCGCTTTTTTATTTCCAGGCCAACGCATAACAACAATCCACCTGGATGGAGTCCAATACTTCATTAGCCGAATGAACCCATACTCGCCCGAGTTGAACTACTTCCTTGCCTATCAGTACTGCCGTTCGTTGGGTCTTCAGTTGGCCTCATTCGAGACAAAAGAAAAGGCCCAATCCATGACAACGTACCTGCGCAATGCCGGCTACGGCAACTACGATTTCTGGACATCTGGCAACAGATTAGGCACCGGAATGTTCCTATGGATGAGCACCGGTCTGCCGTTCAATGCAACCTTCGACTTTTTCGAAAACTCAGTAGATGGCGTCCAAGCTGGTCTCTTAGATCCCGTCGATCATAACAGCAACACATCACCACAGAGGACTGCTCGCGACAGGTACTAATAGCAAAGGCCTTGTTTATTTAACAAAAAAATTTGCAATTCTATTACAGCAGTAGCGGTTCGGAAAAGGGTTGTGTCATTCTAAAGCAGCCCACCCTCAAATGGATGCCCGAGGACTGTTCGACCGTTAAAGATTTCATTTGCGAACAAACAAGATGTTACTACTATAACTACGGAAGTATTCCAGTTTCATCGGCACAGGGGTAAGGCATCACAAAGTGCCTAAATAATATTCATTCACCAATCGAGAACAATTTTACAAAAAAAAAAAAAAACAAAAGTTGAATAAAGAAAACATTTCTACTACTATAAACTATTTAAAAACAAAAAACAAATCTACTGCTTCCGTGCACAAAACAAATAAATACACAAAAAATAAATCAGCAACTTTAAAAAATTCAACAATTTTGTCTAAGTTTGTAATAAGTTGTTAAAAAAAAAAAAACAAATAATAATTAAAAGTTACCAGATTTAAGTGAGCTAAACCCCAACAAAATTAAGAACGAAAGCTTGTATGGCTCTCGTCTTATATCTCCACCATTAATTGCAAAAAAAAATAATTTACACGTACGTATTTATTTCTTAAAAAAAAATCATTATTAACTTTAGTCCTATATTACGCTAGATACACAACTAAAAAATTAATAAATTAATGACTAAACTTTTTGAAAAAAAAAACACCACAAAGGAGATCAGCCAGTTTTGGCCAATGTATTTTTAAGGCCTACACAAGTGCTTAGTTTACACACACATGCACACACAAACCTTATGGGAAAAACGATCTTTCAAAAACGCTTGTGATAAAAGTGTAAGAATTAAGCCTTCAGCCCAATGAATCCGTTGCGTCCGTCACGTTGAAGTACACAACTGACAACTGAGTTAAATATACACGTTCTTATGGGAAGCATCCCATAGAGGAACTTCGTGACGTACGTCGCTTCCCATAAGAACGTGTATATTTCACAGAGTTGTCAGTTGTGTACTTCGACGTAACGGATACAATGGATTCATTGGGCTGAAGGCTTTAGTTTTTCGTAGCAAAACCTGGCAGCTCTGTTGTGCTTAATTGGCTGACCTTCTTTGTGAATGCTTGGTGGTTGGGGGTTAGCTTTGCGTATTAATTTGTTTTGTTGGGTTACGCATACGCACTAATTTCTTTCACCTTCCAATCGTTGAAAAAAAAAATTTTAGCACTTTTACTTCTTTCGGATCGTAAAAATATCGTAAAAATACTAAAATCGTTTATCCCCACTCCCAAAATTGTGCACCAAAAATGCAAGTAGGTTATTGAGCGGGTTAATAAAAAAAAATAGATCAAACCGAACTGAGCTCGACACTTGCCTGACTAGGTTTTTCAGACATTCCCAAATTTTGATCGCTTGATTCCTTTTTAAAGATTGAACCCATAGAGATCAGTCAGGGTCGTGTGAACCCTAGAAACAAGTTTCTCAGCCAATTTCGATCCTAGCCATAGGTAAGATCTGGATTTCTTTTAAAGAGCAATACGAATAGAAATTCTTATTTTGTAGTTATTGACAATGACTTGGGATCGAACCATTTGCCCGGAATCCTAATTCCTGGAATTCGAAATCCCGCCACTGAATTTTGAAAAATGCCGAAAAATCAAAATTGTTCAAAAGTCCCGGAAATTTCCAGGATTATAAAAGGGATCGAACCGTGTGCTCGGAATTCAAAATCCCGAAACTGAATTTAAAAAATCCCGGAATTCAAAAACCCGAAAATGAAAATCCCGAAAATGAAAATCCCGGAAAACAAGAATTGTGCAAAAATCCCGAAAATTTCCGGGATTATAAAATCCAAATTAGGTTGGGTAAATTTCGACATTAAGCCGCGTAGCGGCGCCCCGAGCACCTGCATGTAAGGCCGAAAGCCGTCCGGCGTATGAGTCGAAGAGACGCTCGGAGTCTTTTTTTAAGAACCACCCATTTCCGGGATTTCGAGATCGGGATTTTGAGTTCCGGGATTTCGGTGTCAACTCATTATAAAATTCAAATTAAGTTTTCTAAAATTGAATAAACGCCGCGTAGCGGTACCATGTGCATGTGAGGCCGAAGGCTAGCCGGTGTATGGGTCGAAGAGATGCCCGGAGTCTTTTTTAAGGAACCACCCAATAAACAACAAAATGGAACCCTGTCCGGTTCACATGGCGTGGTTCTTATTAAGGCATTCAGGAGTCCAAAAAACAGCACTTATCGTCTTTAATTCTCTGACTCAACCCTCAAGCCAAGTGGACTCCTGGTGCGTTGCTTCTTCAGGTTTAAGAAGTGGTGTACTGCTCGGCTTTTCGTTTGGGTCTAACCTTTTTCTACATACCTTTGCCGTCACGGCACTACTTTTTTTAGCCCTAGTTTTAGTCGAAGTCCATGTCTTGCACACGCGTGCAAGGCCTTGTCAGGTTTACACAAGTTTTGTTCATCTACGATCCTGACAAGCTGCGTCCAGTTACTTAAACCAAGCGTGCGCGCAAGGGCTTGGTACTTAAAACGAACACAAATTGGAGATTTGCATTGCCGGGTCGAGGTGCATCACGAAGATTGCTCGATGAACTCGATCAGCTCAGTCATAAAAGTCTTAGTTTTAAAATCTTAACTATTTAGACAACAGGGCTGAGTTGTAAAAGTTCTTAGCTGGAAGATTACTTATTGCCAGTTTTTCAGTGCATCCCGACCAAAGCAATAAAATTTTTTTCATGGTGTCTCACCTCCGCGAGGGCCTGAAAAACTCACCGAGAGTATAAATTGTCGTGAGAGACCGCTCAATTCACCGTGCAAAATCGGCGAAAATTTGTAGGACCCTTTCATGTGTGATCCAGATATTGGTTAAACCAGATCTTGGTTTAAGCTGGACTTAACTCGGCACTGAAAAACCGGCCCTTAGAGTCTTTTGGAAGTGATCCATGCTCGGTATAGAACGCACAAAGCGCTTCCTTAATTGCTCGTGACAAGGTTTAAGGGGCTTAATACCCTAGAAAATAGCAAAGAGAAGTCGATAATAGTTAGCCGGTATAGTTTCCGCTTTCAACCATCTTTTAATGATTCAAGAACAGTTTCCACGTTGCTTAACCCAATCATACACGAGTTCGATGTCCCTCTAAGCTGCTTTTGGTTCAACATTTTACTAGCCCGGCTAGAGAACCCGGCTGCTTGGCTTGTTTAGTTGTTTGAAGGACATGCAAACAGCCTTGTTTTGGCTTAAGACTTTCCTACTTTATTTCAAGCAACTCGAAACTCTCGTGCCGTGCTTATGGCCTTTTCTGTTGGTGACCCCGGATCTGGGCGTTCTTTTCCCGGTTTGGGGTTGTACATCCAAACACGGTTTTCTTGATTTTGAAGTTTTTCTGGCGTTGTATTTGTGAAGCAAAAGCTATTCCACAGGGGACAAATGACATTTATCCAACTTGACACATGCGTTGTATGATTGTGTGAGTGCCTCCGGTTTTGATCCTCAATTCAAAACCAGAAACAAATTTCTCTTCTATCCAGAAGAGGAAATTTCAAACAAGTCCAAGAACACAGTTTCAGGATTGTCCAGAATGCTCCTGGACGACCAACCGAAAAGGCCATTAAATTGTAGTCGTATTATTCTCGGAGTTCTTGAAACTGTCATTTTATTTAGACTTCTACACATGTACCGATTCTAGTGTACACTTACACTCACTCATGCCCTCGAACTCTAGACCGAAGAAATCTTATCGTTGAACTGCCGTGAAATCCACTGTCAACCGTCAAGATATCATTCGCTGTCGAGCGAATAAAATATTCATCATTTCGACCTGCATGAGGAAATGAGGATTTTTTTAGAAGGTCACGGATTGATATTTGTTATCCTATACGTTGAGTGTCCTAAGCTTTTAGACAGCAGAAAAGTTAGGTTCTAGCCTCACGGTGAACCATTCGATGCAGTCAACCCATACAAAAAATTTATCGATAATGCAAGTACTGACAGGTTTCTTAAATGCCGCAGCATAGCAGCTCTGTGAGCAATTGCCATTTTACTTGAACTTTTAAAAAATTGTCAAGTAATCTACATTGACAGCATATCGAAGTATTTGGGACAGAAACTGACGTTCGCAAACGTCAAGTTCTAATCCTAAGTCAACTTAGGGCCAGTTTTTCAGAGTAAGATCATCCGAGACCGCAGTTTCGGAGTCAAACTGCGGTTAACCCCAGAAAAGAGTTTTTCAGTGAATC
The DNA here is from genome assembly GCA_947623515.1 of Neoascia interrupta. Taxonomy (NCBI): domain Eukaryota; kingdom Metazoa; phylum Arthropoda; class Insecta; order Diptera; family Syrphidae; genus Neoascia; species Neoascia interrupta. The sequence goes on from OX392462.1 coordinate 179,997,945, forward strand.
TAGATCATCAAATTTGGTCAGTTAATCCCGGATCAAATCTGGAGAACAGTATGAACTTTTTTCAATGTTTTTTTCTGTGTAGAATGACAGTTGACTTACGTGTTTCGATGGAAAATTACATCTGGAAACAACTCATTTATTTTGACATTATTCCCCTAAAATCGGGTATCGACATGTGAGTGTATGCGTCACGAGTTGGGGTACTAATGTCACTTTAACTCAGGTATGTTAAACGTAGAGGCAGCTGCCAGAAACATATGACCCTCGGGCCGTCTCTCATGACATGCCTAGTGGAACACATTATGTAGTCCCCACTCACACAACTTAAACAGATGCTTCACTTTTCTCCCAAAACATCACTTCCCTGTATCTTTATTCATTGGAGTTTGGAGAGTCAATAATTGAAGATTGTGACAACTTTGCTGACGGAGTAAACTCTGCACTGAAAAATTGTTCGCTGGGTTAACTCCAGATTCGTTTTATTCTGGGATTAACAGATCTTGGTTTAAGCTAGGCTTAACTCAGCACTGAAAAGCCGGGCCTTAGAAGTAAGGCCATCAAGTAAAGAAGAATAAAATCAATGCAACCTCTATTGGTGATCCCAAATACCTACTGTCCCAAAAATTGACAGGTTTGCCTGGCGCCGAAACGGGCCCATCGCGATCACTAGTAGATAAATAGACACAGTAGCTTAATAAAAGTCCGGTACCTGGTTAAGTAACTATAAGGAATGATTACTAACAGAATACTAATCCAATCACTAACAAAACCTTTTTAAAACCCGACAACATTTTAACAGTATTTTTTTCAATTTAGTCGCCCCATCAGATTGACAACACCAGGACCAGATCAATTCACCTCCACCACACCACTGCCCCTGATCATGTCTACATACGTTTCGGAACGCAAGAACCAAAAAGAACTCGCCGAACCATCATTGGCTTCTCTGAAATTAGATCACGAAGAAGTGTCAGATTCCGAAGAACTGATCGACGACGACGAGGAGGAAGAAGAACATGCCCGCAGCTTAGACGACGACAACGAACTGAACGAAAAATCCTCCGAAAATGCTTCATCCGCTGACAAAATTGAAGTTGCCGACTTTACAACCAGCGAAGTTGATGATACTGCCGTAAGTAAGGAAGCCGATGGCTACGATAATTCGCACATAGAAGATCCCGAGCAGGTTGTGAACTTGGCTAAGATATCAGCGGCAGCGGATAATGTCACTTCAACGGTTGATATGCATTTGAAACAGTTTGCCGAAGAAATTGAGAAACGAGCTCAATCTGACAGGAATAATCGTTACAACGACGATAACGATGGTATCGAACGTCAAAGCTTCCTCTCGTTGACCGATCTGATTCGTACACTTCATCCGAATGAAAAACAAGTTCCACAAATCGATTCGGACTATTCGAACGCAATGCGACACCTGGGTGAGACTTCTTCTATAGTTGCTAGTGGTGGCGACGAGACTCACAATTCTATGGATTCGTCTATGGAATCAATACATCGCCAATTGAAAACCGAAATTTATTAAAATTAAGAAAAAAAAGTTCAGAGAAGAAACAATATAATACCCAGTGGCTTCCTAAATTTAGTTTAAAACCGATTTGAATTAGAATCTCTGTAAGTTAAGCTGTAATAGAAGTTCCACCCTAGCCCGATGATTATTTGAGTAGATTTATCGAGAGTTTTCTAAACGACAAGTATGTAGATTTATTTTGTTCAATATTGCATTTTGAAACTTCTATTATTTATATCGAATATTCTTAAAAATGACTAAGTATCCTTAGACCGCAGTTAATAACGTACAGATAAAGTGTGTAGCACAGGGTGATACCCGAAGTCGTGTCTCTTTGTCGAATTGAAAACAATAAAATGCTGACACCAAAAGAAACTTCCTTACCCAAGCGAGACATTGCTTTAAACCCACAACTGTCCCGCTTTACAATAACATCACAAGCGCATTTATTAGTTTTTGTTCAAAGCCTTATAATTTTCTAACGATAAAGTTTAATAAAAAAGATTTTTTACAAAAATTGTCAACATTTGCCTTGAGTATGTTTTTCAAGGAACACGCTCTGGCAAAGTTTTTACGGTTTTCTTGCAGGTTCTTCGCGAAAAAAAACTTTGGATTTTCATTTCTCTTGCAAAATTTTATCTGTATGTTATCTGTGCTTAGAATTTATTTATTATTTTAAAACAATGTATTAGAAATACAAAAACACTGAAAGACATATCTTAAAACAAATAGACTTTTAGGCGTACGCATTGTAAAAAAAAATCTATAACAATATTATTTTCTCCTTTAAATACTTAACGTTAAGATAAATAAAAAAAACATGTATTTTTAATTAAATTTAATTAATACGAAAAATAAATTCGAAAAATAAAAAGATTTGTTTTCTTTGACAAGGGAATTCACTAAAATATCAATACAGAATGGAATGAAGCATTGTCTCATTGTTATAATTCAAGCGGGCCTTCCAATCCTCCTAAAACTATTCAGGTGAGACCCTGCTCTTGGGTAGAAAAAAGCTTCTACTCAGCATGCATGTCCATGCCTCAAGAACCTCGTTGATTTGCCCAGGGGATAGCAGTTGTAACAAGCTGATAGATTAGATAATTAATAATCGGGAGCGTCTTTCTGATGGGGCTCTGGCAAGAAGAGCACATTTCTTCAGTTTTAACCTTTTCCAGATTGGTCAGAGTACTAGACCTTCTGGGCTTCATCTGGGGAAGAATTTTTCGGAGCAATGCCTTCCAGATGTATTAAGTAAGACTTCTTTGGATTCGAATCGAGTTAATCGAGTTAATCGACTCCACAAAATGGTTCAGGTTCTATGAGCTGTTTGGTTGAACCGGGATTTCAGATTAAGCTGATACTTCTACTAGCCCCTTTAAAATGTACGAAATCTTTGCGCATGAGCGAATACAGGTACCACTTTTTATATAAAAAAGAATGTATCATGTACCGGAGACTCAAAACACTTTTTTTCATACCTCGGGTTATAATTTCTTAATGTTAAGGATTTTTCCACATAAATCGCGTTAAATTGAGAAGAAACGGATTTTCATGAAAATCGAGAAAAGTTGTATTTTGATGCCAGAAACGTGCTTTTAAGGAATGAAAAAAAAAATACATTTTTGCGCCGAAGCCAGCTTGGGTTAATGGGTTCCATCTCATTGCGTATCTTGCGATAGAACTGCTGCCTTTGCTTAGAGTGTGGCCGGTCTACTACCCTTTCCGTCATTGGTTGTTTGTTCCTGTAGGGTCCTTCCTTAAGATCGTAAATTAATTCGGAGGCACCTATTAACATATGCCTACAGCTTCCTCGTGAGACTGGCGGTCACTTTTCACCTCTCAGGCGGGACTCGGAGAGGTTTTTTACCTGATCCCACCACCTGTTTTCTTGGCCTACCAGGCGGGCGTCGCGCTCGCATCTCGGCTAGTGGATCTCGGCAGTCAGTGGGAATACGAACAACGTTTCCAAACCATTGAAGAATCTATCGTTCCACTCGGAGAAGTAGCTGCTCAACATTAATATTCCGACGAAGGCTGACGTTTCTCACTCTATCCCTAAGTGTACACCAGCAACACACCTCAGAAATCTCATTTCGGCAGCTTGTACCCGCGATCTAAATCGGTCATTACCCAAATTTCATGACCATAGATGAGGGTTGGAAAGAACACTGAATTAAAAACTGAGATCTGTGCTTTCACTCCAAGTTCAGCTTTCATGGATGACCGGCCGGCGCAGTTCCTTTACTATTGCTCCAGCTTGGCCAATTCTACAGGACAACTCAGTATCACTCCTTCCATCTTTTGTAAAAAAAGACCCCGAGATACTTAAACTCCTCCACCGGTTTCTATGAAACCCCATTTATGTGCAGAGTACTTTGCACAGAAGTTCGGGAAACAAGCATCACTTCCGATTTGTTCACGTTAACCTTCATCCCAGCATCACCTTCCACATGGATGGTGCAAGGAGAACCAAATCTGCTTTTCGCAGATGGCTCATCCTGATGCCGACTAATTCAAAACATTTGTCGCCAAGACTGCGCATCACTATCGGGTCCATATAAGCTATAAAAAGGAGCGGCGACAGAACACAGCCCTGGCGAAGTCCAACGCACACATCAAAAGGACGGGATTTGACGCCATTTGTCCGTACACAGCTTATGCAGTTTCCATACAAAGACAAAGGCTCTCAGAAGAGGTCAATCCAATGCATGGTCCTGCAAAACTCTCCATAGTGTACCCCGAGGGACTCGTTCATGAGCCCTTTCCATATTTACAAAGCACGCACAGACCGATTTGGCATATCCTCAGGCCTTCTCAAGAATAACCTTAAGAGTAAAAAGCTGGTCGGTTGTACCTCTGCCAGGCCGAAAGCCGTTCTTCCCGTTACAAAGGCTCCATTGACGATAACCGCTGTGGAACACGTTTCCAACAACTTCGCGAATACTTTATCCCCTTCAACTAGATATGCCCCTATAGTTGGAGCATTCTCTCCTGTTGCCTTTTTTGAAAATGGACACTATAGCTCCTGTTTGCCAATCGCTAGATGCTTTCCCGCCACCTTAACGACACGTGTAAGCCATTTAACACCTTTGTCCAGCAGACTTGCGAACTTTTAGCGATTTAATCACTTCAGTGACTTACTTACGTCTTACTTACTTACTTAAGGTGGCGCTACAGTCCGGGGTGGACCTGGGCCTCAGCCAACAAGCTTCGCCAGCCAGCTCTGTCTCTAGCTAGCCGTCTCCAGTTTCGCACGCGAAGTTGGCTGAGGTCCCCTTCCACTTGCGTGCGCCACCTGAGTCTCGGTGCTCCTCTACCGCGTCGTCCCTGCGGTGTGGATTCGAAGATTTTTCGGGCCGGGGCGTTGCTGTCCATCCGCTCTAGATGACCCAGCCATCGTAGACGTTGTGTTTTGACTCTTTTGGCTAGGTCGGTATCGCTGTACAGCCCGTACAGTTCGATGTTATATCTCCTCCTCCACTCTCCGTCTATGCAGACGGGACCGTAAATCGTCCGAAGAATTTTCCTCTCGAAGCAGCCTAAAGTGTTTTCATCCGCCTTTGACAGGGTCCATGCTTCTGCACCGTAAAGCAGGACTGGGATGATGAGGGTCTTATACATGGACACTTTAGTTGCTCGAGAGAGGGCTTTGCTACTCAATTGCCTTCTTAGCCCACTTACTTACGTCTACTGTGGGACTATTCTCTGCCCTCATCTCGTCAGCGGTGGGAATGCCGTGTTCAGTGCCCTGTTGGGGGTTGAGCAACCATTGAAGAACCATTTAAAAGAAAAACTGAAAATTTAAAAGGCAAAACGTGCAATATCCACAGTTTGGAATCGTTGTATCGCTAGCAAATCCATAGCCCACAGCGCTAAGCAGAAAATATTCACAACTGCCAACGCAAAAGCCATTCTGCTTTATGGATCCCAGGTGTTGAGTTTCCATCCTTATGAAGAAGTGGAAATGTTCCTACGTCATTTTCTGAAGCGGGTCTTCCAATTACCAAATTGTACACCGAACTACATGCTCCATTTGGAAGCTGGTGTACCCTTGATGTTTTTGGATACACTTCGGCTCCACTTTCAGTATATAACTAAGTTGCATGTGATGGACGACGATAGGTCACCTAAACCTACTTCGTGCAATAGGACAGGAGAGGTACGCCAGATTTACCAGCGCTGGACGTAGCTCGCGTAGATTGTGTTACCCAAAATTGGTCTATGATCTGCAAGAACACACATACCTGCTAAATCGGTACTCATACGACAAAATAAGCCTTATTTTTAAACTAAGGGGAAAGCTAATTCTGCTTTACTGCAGACCACATCGCCCGGATTTCTCCATTATTTGCGATCTTTGTTACGGTAGGATGAGCTAGCTACCTGCCCAATCGTGGAGAAATTCCGACTAGCCTAACTAGCCTACTTTGATGCGGTCATTTTGGACAAAGAGAAAACGCTAGAGATACTAAATGGTGACTTAGGCTGGAACGCCTTATGCAACTATACCAAAGCTGCCCTCTTGTACAGAAAATGCATTATAGAAGAAGACTTCTAGATTTTCTTTTAGTTAAACTCCTAAACTGCCTTTTTATAAATCTTACCTTTTCCTTTTTAGCGGTCCGTCCAAAAATGGAAAAAGGACCTCTTATGGTATCGCTACGTTGCCCGTCCGTCCAATCGCTTTATAACTTCTGAACGGTAAGTCGTAGAAAGACAAAATTTGGTGTGCGTATAAACTGCGGAAATAGTCAGAGAATCCATTTTTTTTAAAGCACAAATAACGGTTTAATTACAGTTTGAAATTTCATGTGAAAATGGATTTAATGTTTTTTAGTGTTTTTGTCAAGAAGTTTAGTAGGCAAGAACTAGAAAAACGAAACTTAGGTTTAAGAAATACTAAGCTTTAATTAAAAAATAAAACTTTTCGAAAATATCAAAACGTTTTTGAGAAATGAAGAGTCGAGAATGCGTGACGTTTTTCAAAGTGTTGGAGCCCATAACTTTTGAACGTCTTGTCGCTCAAAATCAATATTGAACACACGTATTACAACTCAAAGTAAACCAAGTGGTTAGGTCATATTTTTCAAAAACATTTTGAGTACTGACGTTTTAACGCATTTTCGAAAAAAATGTGTGTGAACGATTTACGGTCCCGTCTGCATAGACGGAGAGTGGAGGAGGAGATATAACATCGAACTGTACGGGCTGTACAGCGATACCGACCTAGCCAAAAGAGTCAAAACACAACGTCTACGATGGCTGAGTCATCTAGAGCGGATGGACACTAACGCCCGGGCCCGGAAAATCTTCGAATCCACACCGCAGGGATGACGCGGTAGAGGAGCACCGAGACTCAGGTGGCGCACGCAAGTGGAAGGGGACCTCAGCCAACTTCGCGTGCGAAACTGGAGACGGCTAGCTAGAGACAGAGCTGGCTGGCGAAGCTTGTTGGCTGAGGCCCAGGTCCACCCCGGACTGTAGCGCCACCTTAAGTAAGTAAGTAAGTAGCTTAACGGTAAAAGCGATCTTTTCCAAACTCGGTTAAAGTACAAAGCTTACAAAAAGAAGGAAGGCTGCGTTAAAATTTTTTTAAATTGCGGTTTTTAACCTATGTTTTTAGAAACCTATTTAAAAAACAAAATAAAAAAGGAGCTTGTTTTACCGTTTACGCATAAACCGGTGGCCATAGAATTAAAAAAAAACATCCAAGGCTAGTGCTGCTGGTTGTGCTATTGGAAAAGTTTAACGGGAACTGGAAAAAACTTCAAAATATTTGTTTTATGGATTTAAAATTTAAAAAATTATAAAAAAAGGTCAAAAGAACGCATGTCTCCCCCTCTATCCCCAAACGGTATTAAGTATAATTTTTAAATTAACACCGGGCATAGTCCATCTTCTTAAATTTTATACAAAACTATAGCAGACTTCGAATATTCAAAAACTTCGACGATTTAACTGAAAAACGTGAAAACATTTTCGAAAACTATTTTTTTTAAAGATTTCTAGTTCCTGAACGGTAATGACCACCTTGTTTAAATTTGGCTGAAGTATGTAATGTTTAAAAGGCAAGCGAACTGGATCAAAAATTTCAAAATTGCCGTTTTCGACCCTTAGTTTTTAAGCCCATTCAAACAAGCGAAATAAAAAACAGCATATTTTTACCGTTTTCTCAGAAATCCATGTCCGCAGAATTTGAGAAAAGTGGCAAATGCTAGCCAGGTGGTTGTAAAATTGATCAAAAAGTCTAACAGAAATTAAAAATAATAGAAATTGGCCATAATAATTGGCATAATAGAAAAAAGGCCAAGAAAGAGTATGTCGTTCCCTCTATTTTCGAAACGGTAAAGCTTTTTGTCAGCCTATTTTTAGAGTAACGAAACCCAAAATAAAATCACCCAATATAGTATAGATTATTATGTTGGGTGATGATTATATGGAATCACCCAATATAAGAACAGTAAACAGCACTACGATAAAAGTATATTACAGACTGTAAAACATATCCAGAAATAATTTTAATAAATAAACAGAATGTTGCACAAACTGCGCAATATAGATGACCATAACCTTCAACAAAAGCCGACAGACCATGTCTTCATACTTGACGGTCTTTTTTTTATTATCATCCAAAGAATAAATTACGTCGATCTGGTAGACGGTCAACATTGATCAAACCATATTATTGAACTTTGTTAATATAAAGAACTAATTTCTTAATATTACTAAAATAAAGAGTTTCTAATAAGCTAATACTATTTACATCTTTTTTAGAATCAAAATTAAATTAAGGTTTAAATGAAAAAAAAAAAAAAATTCGACTTACCAATTTTTGAGATCTCTCAGTTTCTGCTATTCCATTTTTTTGTCTTGCTAATTATGGTTGATTAAACTCGTGATCGTCATGGATGACTTGAAAGTTGAATAAGATGTGTAGGCTTTACTTGAAAGCTAGTCTATGTTTTCTTAAATATTTGTTTAACACTGATATTACAGCGCCTTGCTTTGCACATTCTTGCATACGGAAATTTCACTCTCCTGATGTTGATTCAGATACTGTTGTAATAATTCAGCATTTTGAGGCTTTATTTGATTCTTGTTTATGATTGCAAAAGTCTTAATGTTTCTGTTGATTGGCTCTACAATTTATTCTTAATTTCTAAGAGAAACAAAAAATAAAAAATTTAACATATTTATCAAGGAGTCCAATTTAAAAAAATAAATAAATAAAAGATTTTTTTTTCAGATTATTACTTGTTTATTTATGAAAAAAAAAAAACAAAGAATAAAACTCAGTCGGATTAGTTAAATTACTGATTTTATATTTAGCCTATCATTAAAAAAATGTACAGACTATGTACGTCACATCGTACATCTACAGGCTCCAAAGCTTAGGTCTTAGACTTTTACTTTGGCAATACAACTTAATAGATTAGTACACGGTATAAGTTAATTTTTATTTTGTATTTCTTTTTCTTGTCCCATGATTTTCGGATCATGATAATAGTTTGGTGGTTGTAATAGCTCTGTGTATTGCAGTAAGGCTTCTCGCAATGATCTTGAGACTTCGGGAGATGTTGTCGTTGTACAGTCCACAAGATACGGATAAAGACCGATAAGCTGATCCCACGCTGATTTGTTCACTAGAAAGGCAAAATAAGCACTTAATTGTTGAAGAATTTAATTTTCAAAGCGAGTTTCAACAAACCTTTGCTGGGTGGTGCCTTTTTCATGGAAACAATCAGCGTAGCTATTGCCTTCAGTACAAACGACACTTCAGAAAGTCTAAACCTGAAACAAGAGTCATTTCAAACAAACAAACAAAAAAACGAAGTAAATAATTTCTAGAGTACCTTGAAAGTGGACATTTACCACTTTGCCGCTCGTCATCACTGAAGCGTTTCAACACCTCCTGAAATCGGTGCAATAGTGCCGTTACTGCTAATCGACCAGCAAACTCTTTTCCTCCAGCTGGAGCAGGCACTGTTCGATTATTATTGCACGAGCCATCTAACAGTGAGAACTGCAAAAGTGTCTCAAAACATGTCTTTGCGAATATTTCTCGAATTTTCCAATCTGATTCGTAGCATATATTCGAATCGGACGCCGAGTGAATTGATCCTTTGTTTAGGAGGACGACTATTTTCATTATAAATTGATGGGGAATCACATGAGAGTATGGTAACACTTCGTCTCTTAGCAATTCGATAACTTGACAATCGATAGTCTCGTCTACAACAATTTCCTCCAGACCGCGATCCTCAATTGTGCATACACTAAAATTTTTAAAAGGAAATGATTTAAAGGATGAATAGAGAGTTAGAGTCTATCTATGAATGGAATGCGTCCTTGTGTTTTGAGTGTGATGATTGCTGTTGTCCATGAAAAATGAATGAAAAATAATTAACTATATCAACATGGTTTAAATTCTTGATGTATTGAGCCCGAATTGATGTTTGAAAAATGGTATTTCGCAAGAATAATGCCAACTATAGGGGCATATCTCTCTTGAGTCTTCCGGGAAAAGTATTCGCGAAGGTGTTGGAAACGCGTTCCAGAGCTGTAATCGAGCCTTTGTTACGGGAAGAACAGTGCGGCTTTCGGCCTGGCCGAGGCACAACCGACCAACTTTTTACTCTGAAGGTTATTCTTGAGAAGGCCTGGGAATATGCCAAACCGGTCTATGCGTGTTTTGTATGACCGAGTCCCTCGGGATACACTGCGGAGAGTTTTGCAGGACTATCGCTGAGTGGGCCTCTTCTGAGAGCCATCCAGTCTTTGAATGGAAACTGCAGAAGCTGTGTACGGATAAATGGCGTCAAATCCCGTCCTTTGGATGTGCGCGTTGGACTTCGACAGGGCTGTGTTCTATCGCCGCTCCTTTTCATAGCATATATAGACTAGATGATGAAGCACAGTCTTGGCGAGCAATGTTTCGAATTGGCTGGCATCAGGATGAGCCATCTGCTTTTCGCAGATGATTTGGCCATCCTTGCATCATCCAAAGAGGAACTTCAATGAGCACTGGATAGGTTTACAGCCGTCTGTGGTGGTGCTAAGATGAAAGTAAACGTGAACAAATCGAAAGTGATGGTTGTTTCCCGAACTCCTGTGCAGTGTACCCTGCACATAAATGGAGTTCCATTAAACCAGGTGGAGAGGTTTAAATATCTCGGGGTCTTTTTCACGAAAGATGGGTGGAGTGATGCTGAGTTGTCCTGTAGAATTGGCCAAGCTGGAGTAATAGTAAAGGAACTGCGCCGGCCGGTCATCAGGAAAACTCAGTTTTTAATTCAGTGTTCGTTCCGACCCTCATCTATGGTCATGAAATTTGGGTAATGACCGAAAGAATTAGATCGCGGGTACAAGCTGCCGAAATGAGATTCCTGAGGTGCGTTGCTGGTGTTACTCTAAGGGATAGAGTGAGAAACGTCAGTATTCGTGGGAATCTTAATGTTGAGCAGCTACTTCGCCGAGTGGAGCGGTCGATTCTTCGATGGTTTGGACACGTTGTTCGCATGCCCCCTGACAGACTTCCTAGACAGGTCATGCTAGCCGAGATGCGAGTGCGTCGACCCCCTGGCAGGCCAAGAAACATATGGTGGGGTCAGGTAAAGAACCTCTCTGAGTCCTGCCTGGGGATTGCGCCGGAGTCTCTTGAGTTGGTGGCGGAGGATCGAGAACGATGGAAAGGCCCTTTTAGCCACCCTCGCTCCGCGACCCTTTTAAAGGATAAGCGGCATTAGAAAATGATGATGATGATGATGAGCGAATCTTGTCAGATTTCTATAGCATACACTTAGGCAGAAATTAAAAGTCTAAGATGAGGTACTTTGCATGGAAATTGAATCTTTGAATAGCCACAACTTTTAAACTAAATGAGACCGACAACTTTTAACAACATATTCGTAATCAGGACAAAATAACAACTAAGTTTGGACCTACGGTAAACTTGTTCCAGCAGATGTTTTGCTTTCTACACCACGCAAGAAACACTCCTGAGTTGATGATACCCAGCTGTCAATAAAAGGTGTGTGTGCTTTGTTTCGTTAGAAAACGCACGGAACACGTAGAATTTTGTACGGTTTAATTTAAAAATTCTTGCGTGGAAGAGATTAATTACGCGATTAACTTTTAATCTCGTCTCGTGATTTAGAGGGGATTTCAGGATGATTTATCGCGGACTAGTGTCCGGTGTAAGCACCGTATCATAGTACACTTACACCTAATTTCAGCATTTAAGCTAAATTCAACATTTCACCCTAAATGTTCAGCGTTTCGCCAAATATTTTTCAGAATTTATAAATGTTGAATTTTAGTTAAATGCGGAATTTCGCCTGGGCATTTGAAAGTTTGTCGAATTGAAAAAACCTCTTAAACTTCCGAATCTCTTATTTTTAAGGGAATTTAGATGATTCAGATTTTGACCTCGATTGTCATTTGAAACGCTGAAACTCCAGAATGAACAGCAAAATTGGATTTCGAAATTTTTTCAGTAAATTCAGAATTAAAGGGTCGGTGTAATTGCGTTGTGTCCTGTTAGCTCGAAGCACCTTAAAGAAAAATGAATTAATTTTGAATGTGACCCAGGACGGAACAAAAAGACTAATGCAATCTGCCGTACTATGTGGCAAACGTTTGACATGCCTTCTATGAACAAATCTTTGTTTTTCCGTAAGTTATCAACCGTATGCTCTTTTCAAACACAGCTAGTCCAATTTCATTTGTTGGTGAAATGCAGTGTAGTTTTTAGTGCACCTGCCTAGATGTACATAGAAGTTATATTCCATTCAAGGGCACACGTACGAATTTCATTGCACTGACAAAATCTGATGGAATCAAGAATTTCTTACAACGCTTCAGGAATTCGAAGTTCTTCACAGCAATTTTAATAACATCGAATATGTGATCATTCCAACGTAAATTGTCAGTTACACAAATACCGAATATAGAAAGCTTTCGGTTTCGGTGTTGCAATCATACAGAGGTGATTTTTTGGCATGCTATGTAGCTTTGGTCGAACATTTTTTCGACCAGTTCTTTTTCGAAAAGCTTCACCATTGCACAAATGTCAAGCTTACGAAGGCGATGGCATTGACCAAAAAATTCGTTTTTACGAAATTCGGTCGTACACACAAATGATTTGTTACAACGAATCCATGACTAAATTTTAACAAAGATTATACTTGACGTTTGTTAAAATTATCCAACAATTTAAATATAGTAAATGACAGTAATTGACATCCAGGTTATCCACATCATCTGGCTTGGATGCTATAGAAAAATAAATTATTACATTAAACCGGTAGTAAATATTGTAGTCAAAATCCTGTAGAAGGTTTAAAATTTTCCTAACTTGTCTTAAATGAGGACGAATTTGTGGAGAAGGGACCTTTTATCAAGCAGACTGCTTTTCTGATGTTTGGAAAAGAAAAATGGTCGTCAAGCTACGCAATAAAATAAATTTTACTCCAGAATGTGAAAGATACTGCAAATTTTGCATTCAATTCTAATCGCATCACAAAATCCTCGCAGCTGATTTATAAACACTATGAATTCGCTTGTAAAAAGATGCTAATCAAGCCGAAGAAGTCCAGATAATCAGCACAATAACAAATGATTGTGTGAGTATGAAACCAATGGCAGATGCACATAAATAATTATTGAAAGATGCTTTCTTACCTTCTTGGAAATAGAAACTCATCTAAGGTGTCTGCCAAATCATCCCACATTCGTATGAAATGATTTGGCTTTAAAATTGCCACTTTAAGTCCCGTATGTAAGACTGATATTAAGCTAGAAATAGCCAATTTCCATGTACTGGATGATAAGCACTTGTATTTCATGGCTAGAGGCGTTCCTAGAGCCTGCAACAAGTTATCCAAATTATTTAAGTAATAAGAATCAAAAACACTGTCCAAACTTACCTTAATGATTTCATGCAGGACATTCTCCTTGATGACACAATCTTCGGTGGCTGTCGACTGATAGAGTTTCACTGATATACTTATCGCCTTTTCACCAAATGGAATGAAGTTCATGCTGACCATTTCCACGGACGTCGAGTTCGAGTAGGAATTCTGTGATTTGGTGTTCTTTTCTTCAAAACCTTGGTAAGTGGGGGGAGAGCAAGCGAATTTGCTCAGCAACAAGAGTTGCCTAAATATCGCCGGAAGCATGCATCGTATCGGTGTGTCTGGCGATGTTGCTTCCTGCAAGTGAATCGAGTTAAAAAAAATTTTGAAACCACTAATCACCTTGTTCATACCTTCTGCACGAGTTCAATGCACTCCAAGATTCCGTCATGCAACAGTGTCTGCAGGGATTCACACATCGGTGACATAATATAGGGAACCGAATCTGTTTGCACTGGAATTGTCACAGTGTTATTGATGACGTTGCACAATTTTTCGAAATCCGCTTCAGTAAACCGTGTGTAAATATGCTGGAATATCGCCGGAAATATTTGAACTAAAGCTGTGAGGAAAGCCTGACTAGGAATGTAGAGTTCTTCTGTGGAGTCGTTTGATTTGACGGGAAGTTTTGTACTCTCCAGGCCAATGTTAACCCACACTTTCCAGGCAATCTAGAAATTGTTATTGATAGAGTGATAATCTTTATTGATTGATTTCAAAGGACTTACATCCCACAGATCATCGTGCAATTGACTTGTATTTTCGTTTGTTTTCTTTTGTTGCTCCGAATTATGATACATGATTTCTTGAAGCGATTTCAACGCAGCAAGCGATACTTCCCCGTTCTTGCTAAGAGCGGTATTCTGTATGAATTCCAATATTAGCGACCAAGCTCGATCAAAGTCCCCCAGCGCTTGAAGGAGTTCACGTTTACTGTTGAAAACCTGAAAATAAAGGTTTAATTAAAAAAAACACACACATTAAACTCATGTTTAAACTAGGGTGGTGATTTGAGCTATGATGATTTGTGATAAGTAAACACGAAAATCTGTCTGTGTTAACTGTGATCATCACAATTTTCTTGTCACGGCTCACGATCAATCACCGTCCAAATCAGCTAATTGCCTGTTTTTTTGGCATAAACTGTCTGAAGAATTTCTGTACGCAAGAATTTGCGGAAGAATTTCTGTACGCAAAGATAAAAATAAATGCTCTTGGGGGATAACTCATTCAAGGGCGTTCCTCCCACGCCCCTGAGTGAGTAATCCCAGCTTATGGCACTGTTATAGGTGTAAATTATATCAAGAGCAGGTGTCGTTTTTTGATTTTAGTACAAATAATCACCAACGGAAGAACCTAAAACAACGAAATTACACGCGGTTCATCGTTTTCGTTTGCTGTATTCGCATGAATTTTGAGATTGCAATGTTCAAGAAAACAAGTGCAAAGTTTGCACATTTTTTCCACTTAAGTTATGTGCCTAATCTACGCATACCCGGGAACTTATGCAAAGAGGACAACTATTGGACGGTAAACAGTCATGAAACCTTGGAAATTCTGCTCAATAGACTCTTCCCCGGGTGCAAGGACATAACAAGCGAACAAACACTCGATACAACAGACTGCCACCCTTCATTATCAAACGGAGGACAGGCAGTTATCGCTGAGTGTATTCACAAGGATAAACTAACCTGGGTAACAAAATCCTTCCAACCCCTCAAATCAGCGGGACCGGATGGTATAATACCTGCCATGGTTCAGAGAATGAGTGATGTACTTATTCCTTGGCTCAAGGACATCTTCATAGCGTGCCTAACTCGGAGTTATATCCCAAAGGACTGGCAAGATGTGCGTGTGGTCTTTATTCCTAAAGCGGGAAAACGTGACCACTGCAAAGCAAATGATTACAGACCTATAAGGCTTTCGTTTTTTTTACTTAAGAGACTGGAAAGACTGATAGAACTGCCTCAAAAACCTCAAAATGTACAACACGCCTATACTAAGGGGAAATCCGTGGAAACGGCGCTGCATGAGGTGACGAGTACAATCGAGAGGTTCTTATATAACAAAGAATCCACATTGGCAACCTTTCTAGACCTAGAAGGAGCGTTCAATAATCTAAAAACAGAGACCATTATCTCATCCCTGTTGGAATATGGCATCGATTCCCACTTGACGAATTGGGTAAAGACAATGCTTAAAAGCAGAGTCATCAACTCTAATCTGGTAGACTATTTTATTAAGAAAACGGTTGAAAGGTGAACCCCACAAGGAGGGGTGCTATGGAATATCTCACTCAACAAAATTCTTAAATCTCTCGTAAAAAGAGGAATAAAAGTAGTCGCTTACGCAGATGACATAGTTATCCTGATTACAGGCAAATTTCTTCCAACAATCAGTGAACTAATGGAGTCTGTGTTAACAGAATTATCAAGATAGGCAGAGAAAATTGGACTTAAAGTCAACCCGTACAAGACAGATATGGTCCTGTTAACAAGGAAGCCCAAATTGCAGGGGTGGATAACTCCTAAATTTAATATAACCAATCTTAAACTCTCTGGAAGCCAAATATCTTGGCGTTTTGTTTGACTCCAAACTAAATTGGAAACGGAGCACGGAGGAGAGAATGAAGAAAGGTCTCATTGCTCTCTACACATGTAAACAAGCCATTGGGAAAAAGTGGGGTCTTCAACCCAAAATAACATACTGGCTTTATACGGCGGTTGTTAGATCTATTCTAGGCGTGTAACACGAAATCTTACCTCAACAATCTGAAGAAGGTACAAAGATTAGCTTGCTTGGGTATCACAAGTGCATTAAGATGCACACCTCAAACAGGTCTGAAAACAATGCTGTACCTCCAACCTCTGGAGCTTTTCACAAGAAATGTGGCGGCAAAGGCTGCTCTCAGACTAAGAAAGAACGTCCTCTGGTAGTCACAATGTCTGTCAATTCAAATGGGCCTGTAACCCGTACGGATTGTAAGAAACCTTAATTTGACTTCGATAATTTGACACGATTCAGTCATTATACCATGTAGGCAAGACTAACAAGACAATCAAAGGTATAGCTTATCTATTTCATCGAAAACAAAACATGGAACAGTTTAAGGAGTCTTCTCGGAAACACTGCAAGGCAACCAGTCATATCGACTTAATGACTACTGCAGTGTTTTTCAAGCTGAGCTTTATGCGGTGAAGAGACCTGCACAGACAATTCAATCTACGGATCTTCCACCAACGGAAATCACCATGAAAATCACCGTATGTGTTGACAGTCAAGCAGCATTTAAAGCCCTGGACTCCAAACTCGTATACTTAAGTGTGTCAAGGACTGCCTCATGGCATTAAAGGAAAAAAGCCTCCACACAGTTCTACTCTGCTGGGTTCCTGGGCACGTTGGCGTGGCCGGAAATGAAAAGGAAGAAAAATCACCTACCATACACCATGAAAGGCCGACCGTTTACTTGTTGCTAGGTCTTTTCTTAAGAATCGGAATCGCGTGCAAGTTCAAGAAACAGAGCTTATCTAGATTCAAGCAGTTCTGTGTTTTCGAGTGCTAAATGCATATTGTTTTTTTTTTTGTGTAATGGGACTCAACCCAAGATATTAAATTAAATCTAAACCTTTGTTTGGTATTAATTCTTTTTTTGGCAATTGGATTTTTGGCAGACCTACACTCTATCTATTTTGTATCGCCTTCGCGCAGGAGGTATATTGATTCCATTGCGCGTCTTCAATTCCTTTTCTGTCTATATTTTTAATCTCTATATTTTCTTAGTCGTACTATGTAGCTTGTCAGTTTGAATCGAGCTTCAAACATTCTCTTTTCCAGATTCGAAACACCCGCAAAAAAAAAATATTAATAAATTTAAAAACATTTTACCCGGCACACGCCCGAAAGCGTCAAAACTTGCGTCTCAGCCCATTGCTTCTGTGCTGTGTTCCTTGAGTGATGAATCAGAATGTTGCTGCTCAAGTCGACTTTTTCATTGCTTGCGGAGCTTGATAATGTGCGCACATTGTCCAGCAGTGGAAAGAGAACCTGCCAAACGAGAGCCTGCCACGTTGGACCATTAATTAGGCTTCCATGCGCCGATATTGTTGAGAACAGCGTTTGCCCAGCTGACTTTCGTACAGCTGGCCTTAGATCCACACACAATTCACCTATAATTTTATTTCATTAGACTACTTTCATTGACCAAGAAGACATGTTTCTTACCTAATTTTGCATACAAACACATCCACAATTTATCACATTGCGGCATTCGAAAGGCTCCTGGGAAATCGGGCAATATGAATGCTTTGTCGACTTCTATGGACACGAGCTTATCTTGGTTTTGATTGAAAAAGTCCGATATATTCCACTACAATGGGATTATGAAAATTAGGTTGGCATCTCAATGAATGATGTCTCCTTCTTACCATTAAACCAATTGCAGTCAAGGAAATGTTTAGCTCTTGCGTTTGCGAGCCGAATTTCGCTGCTGTGCTTATGCACAATGGCAGGCACCTCCATGGTATTATGGGAAGGAAATCCGTTATGACCAGCTGTAAACACTGAAATGCTGTTCGAATCAATTGTTCCCTGAGAGAAGAAAAAAACAAACAATATCATTTTGAAAGATGAATACACGACTGTTTTCTCACCCATGACGATCGTTGACGGCACCAATGATCTGAATTATTGTTGGCCACCCAAAGGAAAGAATATCACCAGAACCATTGAGGATTTGTAGCACACAATCGAGCTGTCTTTGACGGACATCTGCATGCGGTACATTAGAGAGTTCTGACAGTGGATTCAGCAGCATCGTTTGAAGAACCTACAAGAAATGCTCACACATAAGAAATATCGAGTAGAGCTTTGCGAAACTGCCATACTTTGTTATCCTTTAAGGGCACACTATGCTTGAATTGTAATGCCGCTTTCACTAAATACGTAATGGCTTCGACACCCCACTCCCTCATACGGATGTGTCGATGCTGGCAGACTTCCAGTAGGTGGTTGCTCAATGGGCGCCAAAGCACTTCGATGCGGGCCATATTTACTAGACCCGTTTCAAGTAGTTTAGCTACGGCGAATAGCGATGGTTCCTGAAACGAAAACAAAGTAAAAAACCAAAAAAGAAAGAAAATCGATCAACCAACAAACCCTATTAGTGTA
This sequence comes from Neoascia interrupta, assembly GCA_947623515.1. Classification (NCBI taxonomy): domain Eukaryota; kingdom Metazoa; phylum Arthropoda; class Insecta; order Diptera; family Syrphidae; genus Neoascia; species Neoascia interrupta. Next base: position 180,016,557 of record OX392462.1, read on the forward strand.
GGCAAGCTCCATAGCCTCTTGGGAAAGCTTGCACAAAGCATCAATCAAGTGGTGCAAGGCGACATCATCCAAATTCTGACTCGATTCAAAGAGTTCGCTTAGCATTTGGGACAAAACTGGAAGATCGGCCATCACAGCTGTCTGAATGCCAACATTCTCAACGGCGGGTTTCGGAATTGCCTACAAAATTCGTTTCAAAACCTCAGTTTAATCGAATGAAAATCCAATCAAACCTGCAAGCTTCCACCAGTCGACGGTTTGAGTCCAAGTATCCAAACTAAATGTTGCAGTGTGGCAAGAATAATCTGCCACGATGTACCCAGTATTCCACCGTGGTTATGCGCCAGAAAGAGTATCGCTCGCATGCATTGTAGATTTTTCGATGTCAACATAACCGGAGCCTGCATAATACTTTGCGGTAAGGACGCACTTGGTAGCGGTGTACCGACAGCGACAATTTGTTGCCGAAAATCATTCTCGTTGCATGCACCCAAAATATGGTTGTTCAAATCTTGACTTTTGTTTCGTGAGTGGCCTATTAAAAAAGGAAATAATATTTCGAAATTATGATAAGGGCGCAATTGAAGGTGAAAAAATGTTTCGTTACATCGTAAATCGACATCTAGTTGGGCTCCGTTAAAAATCGACAGAGCATAATGCGGTGGGAAGGACGATCTGCATATAGACATGATAAATGCGTCGCGTGCATTTAGTAAATTAAGCATTCCACAGAGTGCAGCATAGTCTTGCATTGCTTTCAAAATGTTGTCTGTTGTGCATTCATCTACGGCAGCGTCCACAAGCGGTACAAATGCTGACAACAAGCCTGACCAACTGGAGTTGACCAATTGAATATACAGGGAGTTGTCGTTGTCATTTGAGACGCCATCAGCGTTTGAGTCCTTTAGTGGAAGCTGAAAATAAACAGGACGATATGAAACTATATGTTTTATTAGAGTTTGAAGAACTTAGATAAAAGGGAATAAAAAAAATATAGCACAAGCAGCTAGCTTCGCATTCATTATATGGTCGACCATCAAAGCATATAACCGAGGGAAGAGTTGGCGCGCTTGACCATTTTGTGAAGACAAAAGTTAAGTTCCCGGACGCAGCTTATGCCTAGATCAACCAAGGATCCGACACGAGGAACAACTTCATTATTGATAACATAGTTTCTGAAGGTGAAGCGAATCGCCTTCGGGAGAAGGTTATAGCTTGGCATTTGCTGACAATGAGCTCGAGTTATTTTTTTGGCACCAAACAGTGAACCTGTTTAGGTCGGATTGGAGAGAGCATAGAAATCGTCAGGGTATGGTATACGTTTCGAAATTTTCATATTGTCAGCGTTAATAGAAAGAATCTGTGGCAACAACGTCAATTTCTTTGCCATCTTCAAACTTGACTAGGTAGTCAATCGACCTTTGAGGGAAAATTTTCTTGTTTTAAGGAACTACTTCTTTGTCCTATGGAGGCTTTGTTTTGAGGGAAAATTTATGTGTTTTAAGGAAACACTTCCTTGTTCTGAGGAGGCTGAATTGCTATGTGTTGAGGAAAAATATTTTTTTCTTTGTTTTAAGGAACAGTTCCTTGTTCTGAGGAGGCTTTATTGCCAAAGAAATTTTCTCTTTGAAATGAGGAAATGTGTCATTAAATCTAAATCGTTCCCATTTTTGCTTAAAAAATAAATAGAGTGGCGCAACAGCTCGAGGTGAACCAGGGCCAACTTCTCAACAATGTATGCTGTGTGTGCTAGTTTCTTCACATACAAGGGGACCTACAATTTTTTGCCAATTGATACTCTCGGAGGGCTTGTCAAACCCTCGCGGAGGTGGGGACCGTGAAAAAGAACAAGTCTTTCTTTTTCAGGTGACGATGGCAGGATTTTTGCTTGCTTTAAACTTTTTTTTACTTGATTTCGCGGAAATCTGTACACCATTCTCACTCAATTCAACTCAAAGATAGAGTTAACTTGATTTTAAGAAACCGTGTCTTTGGAGCTAAATCTTTCCCTTTTGTGCTCATTTTTAGAATCTTTGAACTTGATTTCAAGCAAATTCTTTCTCAACTTTTCACTCAACTTAAATCAAGGACATTGTTGGTTTTGTTTTGAGGACACACTATTTTGGAGCTTAAATATTCTCAATTTTCCTTATTTTGATGGGAATAACGAAACTCCCACAAAGTTTAGGTGTACATGAGAGCTTAGCAATTGGGCGATAAGTGCGCACCTCATTCTTTCGTCCCTTTTTGTGAACTGGTGAGATGTAGGCATTTTCCTATACTTAAGGGAAGATTCCCTGTGAAATTAAGCTCGTAAATAAGGCGCTGAGAGGTTGGATCAAATGGACACAGCATTTATTTAGAACAAACCATGGCGGGCAGGCTGTGGGGACCGTAGAAGTAGTCGTCTTTTAACTCGATAATATTCCCGGTAGGGAGGCAAAATATTACTCCCTTCCTCCTCTACTTGGGAGGGAGTTATGTTCAGTGAAACTAAATACGTCTTTGGGCAATTTTTCATGTGTCGGAAGAAGGCTCGTTGTCACCAAAAAAAAAAGACTCGTTCTTTTCCACAGTCCCCACCTCCGCGAGGGTCTGACAAGCCCTCCGAAAATATCATTGTCTTGAAAAACTTCTCAAAGTGCCGTTCGGATTCGGCAAAAAATTGTAGGTCCCCTTGTATGTGAAGAAACTAGCACACACAGCATACATTGTTGAGAAGTTGGCCCTGGTTCAACTCAACTGGAAGAAGTATTGAGATTAGAGAAGAGAGGAATCTATCAGACTTATTTTTTGTATTAATTAAATTGAAGAATGGGACATGGAGATCTCCCGATCAATCAACCGTCAACCAGATTGACCACATTGCGATCGACGCAAGGCATTCCTCCAGTATAATGGAAGTCCGAACTTTCCGAGGGGCCAACATTGACTCGGATCACTACCTTGTTGTAGCCAAGGTACGGCTGCGGATATCCCGACCAGCGCCAAGTAATGGAAATACTGTGAGGATGTTTGACGTCGGCCGACTACAATCGCAAGAGATCGCCAGGTCCTAGCCAGTGGCAACATTGTCAAAATGCCATCAGAGACGCCGCTTCTGAAGTGCTGGGTTTCACACGGCCACCACAACGAAACCCCTGGTTTGACGATGAATGCCGGCAAGCATATGCAGCTAAACAGGAAGCATACAAAGCGGCGCTGCACAGAAGGACTAGAGCTGCTCGCGAGCTCTACGAGCAGAGGAGGAGAGAGGAACACCGGCTTCTCCGAAGGAAAAAGAGAGAGCACGAGAAGCGCGCGGTTGAAGAGATAGAGAGATGTTACAACAGGAATGATGTTAGAAAGTTTTACCAAATGATCAAAAAGTCCTGCCAAGGGTATAAACTTCGAACTGAAGCCTGTAAGGACCATCAAGGGAACATCGTTGTAGAATCGCAGTCAGTGCTGAGGATTTGGAAAGACCACTTCTGCAGACTGTATAACGGCGAGGACGAACCAAATACCGCTGTCAGGCAGAACGAACCATTCAACCCGGGCGAAGACGTTACCGACGAAGCATACGAGCGATACCGCCCACCCGACCTGGAGGAATTGAAAGTAGCTGTGTCTAAGCTCAAGTGCAACAAAGCAGCCGGAGCAGACGACCTAGCTGCCGAACTTTTTAAATCCGCTGGCGATGAGCTGGTTAGGAGCATGCACCAGCTCATCTGCAAGATATGGTCGGAGAAAGCATGGCCGACGAATGGAACCTCAGCATTGTTTGCCCGATCCTGAAGAAAGGAGATCCTCTGAGTTGTGCCAACTACAGGGGCATTAGTCTTCTTAACATCGCATACAAGATCTTTTCTGCTGTACTGTGTGAACGCCTGAAGCCGATTGTCACCAATCTGATAGGCTCATATCAGTGTGGCTTTAGGCCAGGAAAGTCCACCATCGATCAAATATTCACACTGCGGCAGATCTTGGAGAAAACCCAGGAATTCCAAATCGATACACACCACCTCTTCATCGATTTCAAGGCCGCGTATGACAGCATCTATAGAGATGAGCTATATAGCACAATGTCTAGTTTTGGCATCCCTGCCAAACTCGTCAGTCTGTGCAGGATGACGATGGAAAACTGACGCTGTTCCGTCAAGGTCGTCAAAGACCTCACCGAATTCTTTGATGTCAAAACAGGATTTAGACAAGGCGACGCGCTGTCATGCGACTTCTTTATCATCATACTTGAGAGAATTGTGCAGAACTCTCGCGCCAACACCAGAGGTACAATCTTTCAAAAGTCCGTTCAACTACTTGCATACGCAGACGACATTGACATAATCGGTAGAACAAAGCGTGATGTCAGTGAAGCCTTCGTGAATATTGAGACGGAAGCGGCGAATATGGGTTTAGCAGTCAATGAGGGCAAAACCAAGTATATGCTGTCATCAAGAAAAGACACCCAACACCGACGTCTTGGACAAAACATCACCATCGACAGCTATAACTTTGAGGTAGTTAGGGACTTTGTCTACCTGGGTTCCGCTATCAATTCAGACAATGACACCAGCGCTGAAATCAAACGAAGGATAACTCTTGCCAATTGCTGTTTCTTTGGGCTGTGGAGGCAATTGAGTAGCAAAGCCCTCTCTCGAGCAACTAAAGTGTCCATGTATAAGACCCTCATCATCCCAGTCCTGCTTTACGGTGCAGAAGCATGGACCCTGTCAAAGGCGGAAGAAAACACTTTAGGCTGCTTCGAGAGGAAAATTCTTCGGACGATTTACGGTCCCGTCTTCATAGACGGAGAGTGGAGGAGGAGATATAACATCGAACTGTACGGGCTGTACAGCGATTCCGACCTAGCCAAAAGAGTCAAAACACAACGTCTACGATGGCTGGGTCATCTAGAGCAGATGGACACCAACGCCCCGGCCCGGAAAATCTTCGAATCCACACCGCAGGGACGGCGCGGTAGAGGAGCACCGAGACTCAGGTGGCGCACGCAAGTGGAAGGGGACCTCAGCCAACTTCGCGTGCGAAACTGGAGACGGCTAGCTAGAGACAGAGCTGGCTGGCGAAGCTTGTTGGCTGAGGACCAGGTCCACCCCGGACTGCAGCGCCACCTTAAGTAAGAAATTGAAGAAGCGTTGTAGACGGAAAAAAGAGAGGAATGCATTCGGTTTTGGTATTGGAGGCTGTGCGAATTCAAATTATTTCGAAAAATCGGACGAAAAGCGGAATCTAAAATATGACTGCCACTCTTTGTTTATTTTGTTGCACGCTCCCTGCTCAGTCGTCGACTTCGATTTTTGAATGTTGGGCTTTTAAGATCGGTGATGTTGTATGCGATTAAAAATGTAAAAATCCAGATACATACTTTTTCTGACGCTTCATTGGGGATCCCAAACTTTATCAAGGGGATTTTGTAGTTAAAGAAGGATGCTTTTTAAATGACTTTCTTTTACATTTCGCAATTATATAACAGAATTGCCTAGCTTGTTGCGTGGCCATACTGTAGCATCAGTTGATTTTATCTCTCTCCTCTTAAGGGTTCATTGTTTCATCTGTACAATAATAGAAATGCTTCTACATATTTCCATTTAAACTTCAACCGAGCCTCTGGGAACAGATGCCAACCATTGAGTCGCACTAAATGTGTCAGGCGGTTCTGGATTTTTAATAAACTTTCAGGTTCTTTCAGTTATAACCTCGTTGCTAAGAGTTGCTTGCTTAGCCTGCTTTTACGAAAGGCATGCCTTAGCTCAAGGCTATACTATTTCGAACCTTGCAGGGGAGCTTAAGAAATTATCAAAGTTTTTAGAAGGCTTTTAGTTTTCATCGAATTTAAGGCAGTTGACAAAACGCATGAATAAAAAACAAACATAATGCAAACTGCTTCAAAACTTACCTGCGGGCATTCCTTAATTATAGTAGAAATAGATCTTGTTACATCGAGAAGAATAGCATAAGCTACTGAGATCCCATAACCATCACGTATGGTCGGTGGTTCCACTTTGTCTAGTGTTTCCAAACTAAATAAAAAGAAAAAAGATGGTTGACAGTTAGTTGCAAAAAACATAAAAGACCAAAAATCCTTACTAAACAGACTTGGGCATGTTTGGTTCGAATTTGGCAGCAAGCGGCAAAAAGTAGCCCTTAAACATGAATCCCGATTGCTGTAAGACATTATTACCAGCGGCGGCATTTTGTCCATTCCCAACACTTATTGCATGTCCATTAAACACTAAAGTAAATCAAATGTTTTCAATTTAAAAAAAAAAATCTTTGTTGCATCTTCTTTACCTGATGATACATGAATGAACGAATGCCTTACATAAGTTCCCAGTGCTGTTATCATATCCTTAACTATGTTTGTCGCATGATTCCGCAAGTCGTATGACGAGCAAAAGAATGAAATCAAATTTGGCTTCGTGACCATTTTGTGAATAACTTCAAGAGCTAAGGCACGTTGCCAATTTGGTTTGTCGGGGTCCAGAAATTTGATTATTAACGAAAGAAATATTTCACATTCGGTTACCTGTAGAGACGACACAGAGAATTAAGCGCAATACCTTGTATGGAATTCAGATATTTTCAACTTACCAATAGTGTGTGATACTTGTCTATGAGAATTGTTACTAGTCTTAATAAACGCATGCTTATTGGGAAATACGGCCTATCTTGGGGTACATTCGAAGTTGTAGTTGCTTGGGGTTGTCGATGTTTGATGTTTGGTGAGAAAAGCTTAATAACAAGCGCACAAACACGCTCCTTTAAGAGTACTGTAAATTCTACATACTTTTATGTAAGAGAAAAAGATACAATTACAATTTGCAACTTGAAACAAAATAAAAGAAGCAACATTACATCATGAAATACTGAACTAAAATTTGTGAGAATTGTCTCAAGGAGTTCAAGACCAAATGCTCTGCTCATTTCTGTTATTCCGAAAAGCCAATAGGGTTGATCAGAATTCACAAGTTGTACGAGATCCTGAAAAAAAAACAAATAAACATTGTCAGTTTGATTTTTTATAAGCTTAGAAGCACGAAAAATAAATCTAACAAAAATAAAATATGTAAAAACACCAACTGAAAGTGGAAGTTGTGTCTTATGTCAATGAATTCCTCCAGCGAATAATCCCTCCGATGGGCATTTTAAGAAAATTCTAATGTGTCTCAATCGCTTGACGGATGTCCTTTTCTGTAGTCTCACCAAATTCCTTTAGCTCAATGGTGGTGATGTGAGAAACATAGTTCCTATGATCACTTGTTCCCCAAGAGATTCGCTGTTCACGATTCCTAATTCATAACTTTTCTTTCCTGCGTCTTTAAGCTGCACTAAGAGGCCTCTTTTCAGCGTTTTTCTGATTTTGGATACAACCTCTCCCAACTTACGAATTAGATTTAATGTTGCGAACTATTTCTGCGTAGGAGAGGTCACCTTTTGCCTTTATAATTGTTGGATTGAGACTTTTCTTAAAGTTCAATAGTGGGGTCCCTTGGATTAACTAACCAGAGTCTCGTACCTTGTCCGCGGGTTACTAGAGACCGCGATGTCTCAATCAGAACTTCTCCTAAGCTCAATTAAAAACCATGTCATAAAAACTCACCTGAAACAGCATAAAAGCGTCAGAGGCCAAAGGATACATCTCACTGTTGGCAATCGATATCTTTCCCGAAGTCTGGTTTTCATTGTTTTCCTCAGGGTTTTCGTGATTCTGCTGTTGAGCAGTCTGCTGACTCAAACCTTTTTCGAGGAAGACCCGTTCGAAGACCAGCGCCACTAACTGACGCACAGTAGCTCCGGCCGTATTGACTATTGTTGCATTCTTTGAGTTGTGCAAGCGGAAGCACAGCACAATGGCTTTAGCCAACGTCTCACCATACACTATGGTATTCGTTGTTAGAAGTAGGGTCACCGTCTGAAGCACTTTGACTTCGTCGATGTTGTGCTCCATTAGCATCCATAAGGCGTCGGTTATGTAGCGGGCACCTTTCTGATCTACGACTTGTTGGGTAATCAATCGTTGCATCATTCCAAGGCAATACTGTTGGCGAAGAGAAGTTTGTTATGAGAAAATTCAATGAATGTCTTACGCATACTCTCACCTTGATGATCTTTTGGTCCTTTGTTTCGCATCCTTGTACCAGGGGATACAATATTTGATTTATTGTGTAGTAGACCGAGTTGTGTTCGTCGTTTCCTACGGCATTTAATTTGGTCACAGCTTCGTCGCATGACTGCAAGGAAGAGAGGAAAGTTTAGTAAATTGTGTTGTGGAAAAGGAAGTAGCTTTCTGGATAGAGTCGTCTTCTTTAGTTTACCTTCGAAGTTCGTCGCAGGTGAGTGCTTAAACATATTGATTTTACGATCTTATGACTAATGGTGATTCAAAGCTACCGCGCGCACCCCCCAGAGCAGTTAATCACTTTTTGGCCAAGGTGCACCCCTTTTGTATACAGCTATAGAACTTGCAAACTTTTTCGCTACATATTTGATAACCGGTACCCGTCTTGAATGGATTTTCTTTTTCACGAAATACCGATAAGACAGTATTTCGGCGCATGTGAATCAATACCGAGTCTACAGTCTACACAATCTCAACATTTACAAAAGGTTTTGCGGCTGCTTTGGGTTGAAGGATGTCATTCACCGCAAAGATCTTAAAGTCGAAGACGTGGTGCCCTAGTTTTCCTCAAACCACAAGGTAAACATGGGAGAAAAAAAACTGGAGTAGATTCCAGAAGTGCCCTTATGTGCACTCACTAGATTTCTTTTTTGTTTGTTCGCCGACTAAGAACTTGTTCAGCTAATAAGGACTTCACGGGCTAATCTTGTCGTCATTTATTTCGGACCAAAAGAAAATACCAACACATCTTCTAGAATCAAACCTAAAAGCATTAAGCACCCCATAAATAATTACCTCTTTGATGTGGGGGTATTTTTTCTTCGTCTCGGCCGACAGGCTTCGAAAGTCCGACCGCAGAGCCTCCAAGAATTTATGAACGGACTCCGCTTGTGCTGTATTTACTTGTACAAACGACATTTCCGTGAAATTTAACAATTTATATCCAAGACATTAAACAAAATTCTATTAGTTTAACTTGCAAAGTTTTGTCACGACACAAAAAAAACACAAACTACACACAACACAGACACTTCCAACAGTGAACCATCGATAAATTTATGACAAGTTGGCAACGTTCCAATGAGGTTGGGAACATCGCTAGGAAACTTGGTTCCATTGGAATATTGCGGTGAAATTATGGAAAGCAAATTGTTTTCGTGGTGAAATTCGTAGATTGGTATTCAACATGACGAATTTTTGGTCCAAATTTGACAGCTCCTGATACGAAACTTGAGCAAGTAGGGAACTTTTAATAATGAGTAGAAAGGCATTGTCCATTGACATAATATTATAATGGACTGCAAGTTAGATGTGTCCGCTTAAACAAAACATGCGGCAAAAACTGTCCCAAATCTGTGCTGCTGTTTGGTATCACTTGTGAGTTGCAGATGCCATCGACAAAGTGAATATGGACTGCGCTATTTGGAACTGGTGGAATTTTGCAGAAGCAGCATTCCCCATTGAATTTCCCATTGGCAGTGTTTCCTAATTGACGATTGGAAAAGTTAGAATGCGATACCTGGTGGCCAAATTCGGGATATGTGAAGTCCTATAGCTGTCAACAGAGATCTAGAAGTTGACAAGTTGACCTGCCTTCGATGAACGAATTCGTATTTTTCCGTGTGATTTATCACTTTATTTGTGAGGTTGTTCTACCAAAAAAAGTGAAGTATATGCGAAATATCTTTCCATACACATAATTTTTTTTAACACGTTTAATAACGTTGTAATTTAAATTCGACAAAAGAGCTTTTTAATTACATTGGAAGCAACATAAGTTTATAGTGATACAACTTGGAAACCACAAACAACAATGGAAATAATTTGCGTATACGTTTGACAAATGGGATGACAACAATAGCCAGCCACTGACGTGTATAGGTCTTCACATATTCCAAAATTGACCGGCAGGGGTAAGCCTTTAATCGTTGATAGAGTTTTTCGCATTACTATCTCGCTCTAAAATTTAGCGAAATCCGCTCACTTGGTATGAAAACAATGAAATGGTTACAATGGGTTGACCTGTGCGCGAACGATATAAAGAAGTTTGTTTTCATGCCAAGTGGCGAAAAGTGACATTTCGGCTAAAAAAATGCCAAAAGCTCTATTGGCCACGGGTATCAAATAACGCGGGTCTCTACGCGGACCACAGCTTCGTATATATGCAGAGTTCAAGCGAGCTTCAAGCCAGGTTCGACCTCATCAAAAATTACTGAATAACTAGATGTTCAACTTCGGACATGTAAAAGCTTTGCCGACAGGCTGAAACTGGTGAATTTACGTATACTCTGATTTGTTTATAAATGTGAGTAAATTCATCAATTCGTCGTTTCCATGCAATTCCGTTTTGGAGCTTTTACATCAGCTGCTAGCGTAGGGTAATTTGTTGTTGTATATTCTTACACGTATTTACCGACACGTAAATTTAAAGCTTTATAAAAGCTTTAAAGGCTTTATAAAAAACGTTCACAAATAGGTGTTGGCCATCGTCACCTGAAAAAAAAAGACTTGTTCTCTTTCACGGTCCCCACCTCCGCGAGGGTCTGACAAGCCCTCCGGGAGTATCATTTGTCTTGAAAAACTTCTCAAAGTGCCGTTCGGATTCGGCAAAAAATTGTAGGTCCCCTTGTATGTAAAAAATTATACACACCAGCATACATTGTTGAGAAGTTGGCCCTGGTTCACCTCGAGCTGTTGCGCCACTCTATATATATATATATATATATATAAATAGGTGTTGGAGGGCAAGAGGGACGCAAGTTGAGTATCTAGTTATTCAGTAATTTATATGGACGTCATATAAAAGCGGATCGAGTTGGAGCTGAGTCGAGTTGACTCGATCACACTCGCTGTGCAGGCTTGAGTCAAAATTTTCTCGTTCTCGTTCTCGTTTTTGTTGGAGGTTTGTACTATCCGATGGAGCACTCAGACACAACTACTGGTCCATTGTACTACCATACAGACACCTTACATTAATGTATTTAGTTTACCCGTCTTTCGAAGAAAGATGAGAAGGAGCTTCAGTGATGAAGAGCTTAGGTGTTCGGCACTCACCACGTCAGCCCCAAAGATCCGCCACCTGATGCGAGCAAAGGCAGGACAACTACAGAGAAAGTGTTCCGCTGTATCGTCGTCCTCTCCACAGGCAAGACAGGTGGTGGTTTCGCTTAAGCCTAACAGATTCAAGTGTCTAGCAAAAGCTTGGTGGCCGGTAAGGACGCCTACAAGAAGTCTGCAATCGATTCTTCTAAGAGATAGAAGAAAAGACGCTGACCCCTCGCAGATGTCCGGGCGTAGTCGTTTAGTCTGTCTGCACCCATCGCAAACACGCCAACGAGCCCTGTGCTCACGAGAAACCCAAGTATCAATGGCAGACGTGACAACAGATACAGGCAGGCCTAAAGCAGGTTCGGGTCATGAGAAAACCTCTTCTGAGCCAAGTGTGGCAAGCTCATCAGAGATCTCATTTTCCTGGATACCAGTGTGACCTGGAACCCAAACAAGATTCACTGCATTTAGCTTTCCGACTAAGTTCAACGAATTCTTGAGTTCGAGCACTATCTTGGACGAAGTAAGAGGGTTGAGCAACGCATTTAGAGCGGCTTGGCTGTCACTGCAAACGCATATGCTTCTTGCCCTCCACCTGTTAGTCACAATATAGCACATAGCCATTAGGATAGCGAAAATCTCCGCTTGGAAGACAGACGCATATTTACCTAAGGGGTAGTGGAGTCTAATGTTCTCGCTTTCCACAAAGACTCCAGCACCAGACCCCTGTCCGGTTTTGGAGCCATCCGTGAAAATACGATGGCATTCTTTTCCTGGCTCAGAGTCTGGCCGAAGCCATTCCATTACCTGAGGAAAGTTGACTTGGTAATTTTGTCGCAAAAGGATTTCTGGGGTCATTGCGTCAGAGGGCATGTCCATAAGACAGGGGTCAAAGGACAATTCTCGAACAAGTTCTTCAAAATTCCAATGCGTGTGGTACCAAAAACCACCTCTCTTTAAGCGAAAGATGGTTTTCAGCGTACACCCCATGATAAATATATCAAGGGGGGGGGGGAGGTTCATCAAAGCATCTAGAGCAGAGCCCGGCGTGCTAGGGAAGGCCCCTGTGCAGCCAAGACAAGCCGTTCTTTGGAGTTTGGCAAAAGAGGCAGTAACACGTTTCCGCGAAAGCCTGTTCCACCAAACAACCGATGCGTATGAGAGGAGTGGTCTTACCATGGCAGTATAGATCCAGAGGACCCTTTTCGGAGATAAGCCCCATGTCTTGCCAAAAGCGCCTCTGCACTGCCAGAAGGTGGACAATGCTTTTTCGATTTTGGATTCAACATGCTTGGACCATAGAAGTTTTCTATCAAGGATTACTCCCAGATATTTGACTTCATCGGATATCGGGATAGTGACACCTTTAAGCGCTAGTTGAGTCAGACCAGTGACCTTCCTCCTTCTCGTAAAGAGAACAACCGTAGTTTTAAGAGGATTCACTGAAAGCCCATTCCTAGTGCACCAATCAGCGATCAAGTCCTGGGATCTCTGCGCCTGAGAGCACACAGTCCCTAGGTTTGAGCCGACAGAAAGAACGGCGACATCATCCGCGTAGGCTTGTGTGTAGGTTCCAGGAAGGTTGAGAGCCGATAGGAGAGTCTACCACCATGCACCATAAAACGGGAGACAGAACACCACCTTGCGGACAGCCACAATCTGCCTCGGTTATCAGTGTCCTGGTGCATTACCATTGCCCTAATCCATTGAACTGATGTTTTTTATCTACACCGTGTTGTCTGGCTGAGTTGCACATGCTATCAAACGTCGCGTTATCAAAAGCACCCTCAATATCGATGAAAACGCTCAGCACGTATTTCTTCTGGTCAAGAGCACATTCAATCCTGCCAACAAGGTTTTGAAGCGCAGTTTCGCAGGATTTTCCGTGCTGATAAGCGTGTTGCAGCGTCAAAATTTTACTGACAAACCAAGGTTGAAATTTCAATCAAAGCATTTAGCTTTAAATATGTACAATTCGTTTGGTACTTGTATGCTTTTTTGTGTTGCTTTGCAATATTAGCAGCTTCAAATGCAAAAAAAAGTTATTTCAACTGCTATTTCATGCTGATATTTAACTGATATTCAACTTCGATTGTGTAAAAACTTTGCCCATAAACTGGAATTGATGGATTTACCCATATTCGGACATTTAATTACAAATGTGACTGAATTCGTCAATTCTCCAGTTCATGCAATTCCGCTTTTACATCAGCTGATCACGAAAGGTAAATTGTTGTTGCCGCTTCTCACACGTATTCACCCCTCCTCTTGTTCGAGGGCGGGCAAGAGGGACAAGTTGAATATCTAGTTTTTCAGTAATTTATGATATAAACGAAGCTTAAAGACCACTTCTGCAGATTGTATAACGGCGAATACGAACGAAATACCACTGTCAGGCAGAATGAAGCATTTAACCCGGGCAAAGACGTTACCGACGAAGCATACAAACAATACCGCCCCGACCTAGAGGAGGTGAAAGTAGTTGCCGAGCTTTTAAAATCCGCTGGCGATGAATTAGAAGCACGCACTAGCTCATCTGCAAGATATGGTCGGAAGAAAGCGTGCCCAACGAATGGAACCTCAGCATTGTTTGCCCGATCCTAAAAAAAGGAGACCCTCTGAATTGTGCCAACTACAGAGGCATCAGTCTTCTTAACATCGAATACAAGATCCTTTCTAGTGTACTGTGTGAATGCCTGAAGCCGTTTGTCAACAATCTGATAGGCACATATCATTGTGGCTTTAGGTCAGGAAAGTCCACCATTGATCAAATATTCACACTGTGGCAGATCTTGGAGAAAACCCATGAATTTCAAATCGATCCACACCACCTCTTCATCGATTTGAAGGCCGCGTATGACAGCATCTATAGAGACGAGCTTTGTAGCGCAATGTCTAGTTTTGGCATCCCCGCAAAACTCGTTAGTCTGTGCAGGATGACGATGGAAAATTCACGCTGTTCCGTTAAGGTCGACAAAGACCTCACCGACCCCTTTGATGTCAGGAAAGAATTTAGACAAGGCTACGCGAACATGACAGCGACTTCTGACTGTCAAGATATTCAACTTCGGACATGTAAAAGCTTTGCCCACAACATTTTTTTTTTTAATACTAGGGTGGACGGAGGCTAAAACTACAAAATCTTTCAAAGAAACCAATACGCCCACTATAGTAGGTATATAATACCGAAGTAGCCGATATTGGTTATGCCCGATTTCCACGTGCTAAAAAACCACCCATTTATGAGAGACACTATGAAACTGCCAGAACGCACTTCATAGTAGTAAATTTTCGCTCTCTCATAATACTTCTTGACTACAACTAAGTTAACTTAACAAGTAGTTTACGCTTCCGTATAGTGTTTATCGCATTGGGTAGGTTGCTATCCAGTGAATGCACCTACTAAAGCCGTTCATTCGTGCGGCTTCACCCTACGTCGCTAGATCGAAGGGTCTTTTTCTTTGTAGTCGTCGCTCGTTGTTTACATCGTTAAGAGTCTCGTTGAGAGTACGGATCATTTCATTGTTGCAATGAACATTTAGCTTTCGAGCAAAGTTTGTTACTTCTTCGCTCACGGTAGCTATTCCTAAATCTCTGTGAATATCACTATTCCTAATATACCATGGAGCATTCACAATTGCTCTTAGTGTCTTGTTTTGAGAAGTCTGCAACATGGACATGTTGCTCGGCTTGGTACGACCCCAAAGTTGAATACCGTATGTCCAGGACGGCTTTAACACCTGCCTGTACAAGAGCAGTTTGTTATATATGCTTAGTTTTGAAAATCTTTCGATAAGCCAATACATTTCCCTGAGATTAATCTCGAGCTCGTCACGCTTCTTCTTTACGTGTGATTTCCACCTTAGATTAGCGTCCAGTGTCATCCCTAGATATTTCACTTCATTTGCATAAGGTATTTGTGCAGAATTTATGAACAGAGGTAAATTGTTAACCCTTCTGTAAATAAAATTCACATGCGTTGACTTGTTCTCCTTAAAAGCGATTCGCCAAGTCTTCGTCCAGACACAAATTCAGTCCAATGCTCGTTGGAGGTTTCTCGTTGATGACTCGACTGATTCACCTGTTGCCAGGATGGCCGTGTCGTCCGCAAACGTGGCCACGCCTGTCTCGTCATCTAGAGGTATGTCTCTTGTGTAGAGCAGGAACAGGGTCGGGCCGAGGACGCTTCCCTGGGGTACGCCAGCCCGAATTCCCTTGAAACTCGAGTATTCACTACTACACCTAACACGAAAGAGTCTGCTTTCAAGATAATTCTGACATTTGTTTACGAATGTGAGTAAATCAGTGAATTCTTCATTTCCATGCAATTTCGTTTTGGAGCTTTTACATAAGCTTTTACATGATCGCTTAGGTAAATTGTTGTTGTATCTTCTTACACGCATTCACCGACGCGGAAATTTAAAGCTTTTTAAAGCTTTAAAGGCTTTATAAAAAACGTAAACAAATGGGTGTTGGAGGGTAAGAGGGACGCAAGTTGAATATCTAGTTGTTCAGTAATTTATGCTGACGTGTACAGGTCTTCACATATTCCGAAATTTACCGCCAGGGGTAAACCTTCAATCGTCAATAGAGTTTTTCGCATTACTATCTCATTTCACCTCTCGTTCTAAACTTTCGCGAAATCTGCTCACTTGGTATGAATACAATGAAATGGTTGCAATAGGTAGGTCTGTGCGCGACTGAGATAAAGAAGTCTCGATCGCACTCGCTCTGCAGGTTTGAGTCGAAATTTCGCTGATAAACCTAGAGCACTTAGCTTTAAATATGCACAATTTGCAATTTGTCTGGTACTGTTTGTATGCTTTTTCGTGTTGATTTGGAATATTTGCAACTTCAATATGCAAAAAAGTTATTTCAAATGTTATTTCATGCTGATATCAAACTGATATTCAACTTCGGGCATGTAAAAGATTTGCCCACAAGCTGAAATTACAAATTACAAATGTGAGTGAATTCGTCAATTCGTCATTTCCATGCAGTTCCGTTTTGGTGCTTCATCAGCTGTTCACGAAAAGTAAATTGTTCTTGCATCTTCTGAAACGTATTCACGTTACCGACGAAGCATACCACCCCCATGACCTGGAGAACGTGAAAGTAGCTGTGTCTTAGCTCAAGTGCAACTAGCAGCCGGAGCAGACGGCCTAGCTTTTAAAATCCGCTGGCGATGAGCTGGTTAGTAGCATGCACCAGCTCATCTGCAAGATATCGTCGGAAGAGGAAGAAAGTATGCCCGACGAATGGAACCTCAGTGTTGTTTGCCCGATCCTGAAGACAGAGGCATCAGTCTTCTTAACATCGCATAAAAGATCTTTTCTGCTGTACTGTGTGAACGCCTGAAGCCGTGATAGGCACATATCAATGTGGCTTTAGGCCAGGAAAGTCCACCATCGATCAAATATTCACACTGCGGCAGATCTTGAAGAAAACCCAGGAATTCCAAATCGATACACACCACCTTTTCATCGATTTCAAGGCCGCGTATGACAGCATCTATAGAGACGAGCTATATAGCGCAATGTCCAGTTTTGGCATCCCCGCCAAACTCGTTAGTCTGTGCAGGATGACGATGAAAAATTCACACTGTTCCATCAAGGTCGACGAAAACCTCACCGACCCCTTTGATGCCAAGAAAGTATTTAGACAAGGCGACGCGCTGTCATGTGACTTCCTTAGCATTATACTTGAGAGAACTGTGCAGAACTCCCGCGCCAATACCAGAGGCACAGTCTTTCAAAAGTCGGCTCAACTACTCGCATACGCAGAGACATTGACATAATAGGAAGAACCAAGCGTGAGGTCAGTAAAGCCTTCGTGCGTTTTGGGACGGAAGCGGTGAATATGGGTTTAGCAGTCAACGAGGGCAAAACCAAGTATATGCTGTCATCAAGAAACGACACCTAACACCGATGTTTTAGATAAAACTTCACCATCGACAGCTATAACCTTGAGGTAGCTGGGGACTTTGTCTACCTGGGTTCCGCTATCGACCCAGCTACAACCCAGGAACAATTGAATTTTTTGATATAAAAACGCGATTTGCTTGGCATCTCGCGGTCGAAAAATGTGAAAGACGTCAGATTTTGACAGCCGTTGCAAAAGGTATATTGTCGTAAGTTACTGAATTAACGACAATTTACCACAATTTACAACACCCATATTTTTACGTTGTTTTTTATAAACTTAAAAACTTTTATAAAGCTTTGAATTTCCGTGTCGGTGAATACGTGTAAGAAGATGCAACAACAATTTACCTTACGCAATCAGCTGATGTAAAAGCTTCAACAGGATATTGCATGGAAATAACGAATTGATTAATTTACTCACATTTGCAAATAAATGCCAAGGTATGGGTAAATTCATCAATGTCAGCTTGTGGGCAAAACTTTTACATGACCGAAGTTGAATATCTAGTTATTCAGTAATTTATGTCTATGGTTCAGTGATTTGATTATGCTGTCAGCTGATTGAAATGACAGTTGCATGTAAATGTTCTTTTGAACTCCGAATTAGTTCGGTATCGACACCGAACTCGGATTTTCGCCACCGTCGTATTTGACGGTGGGGCTGGGTGTAGCTTTGATTGTGTATGTGAAGTGACGTTTCCACTCAATTTTCATTTGTTATTTCTTACAACGCGACTTTAATTGTATGAAATCGATAAAAAGTTACTAAAGATCACACACTCAAGCCAACAAAATTTATTTTATGTTAAAAGTACAAAAAAAAGACGCCAACAAAATCACACTACGAAATGCAAAAAAAAAGCATAAACAAAATGAAGTCGAAGCAATTTGACATTTAATGTGGTGACTGCACCGATTCAGCAACTGTCGTTCTATGCACAATAAAACCGAATGTATACCACGCTGGAATTGCCGCAAACACCGACTATTATTTGACAGCTCAGTGTGGCAGTTCGGTGTTCAAAAGAGTACGCCATATGTGTTTCGTTCAAAGAAAGTAATTTTTATCATTTGACTGTGCTTGACAGTAGCGTGCTAAGCTGTTTTTTGCACTGACGTCACACACCGGCATTCTTCTCTTTTCACTCCACTTATCGTTCCTTATATTTTAGTTCATTATTGGACTTCAATGGATATACGAAAACTCAAACTCACGAAATATAAGTTTCAAAAAGAATAAGAGTTACCAGACGCCGCATTTTTAATGGCCCACACTGCACATACGAATAAATAAAAAGACATTTTCTTTTTCAATTATAGTAATTATAAGTATTTATTATAATTATTAATGTACATATATATTATATATATATACATATATGTACATATATGCATATATTCGCAGGGTTTTTTCGACTTTTTTTATTTTAATTATTTTTTTTTTTCTTTTTTATAATTCTCCGATCAATCTTTGGAAGGTAACGCATTAACCCTTTAGTAGCGGTTAAGTCAATCTTACCGTATATGTGCTATGAGACTTCAAAGTAAATCACGCAATTAATCATCATCTTATATTTTGTGCATATTTTCTTTAGTTTTGTTTTCTTTTTCTTACTGTTTTTGTAATGTTATATTTTTTTCTTTTTTTGGTTTTTTTTTTTTTGTTTTATGTTTTTCTTCACAAAAGTTAACGTACATAGCCTACGCAGAGCTTTTGTTTCAAGTTTTACAATAAATTATACCCACCAAAAAATTACCACAGATCGTAACCTTACGATACGAGTGAAATGAGTAAAGTAAAAAAGAAAAAAAAAATTAAAAGCACTGCCATCTTGGTAGTAGTCAAAGATTTCTTAACGGTTTTCAATAAAATAAAAATAAAAACATTTAAAAAGAATTCAACGAAAGAAACATAAACAATCAACACTGAAAAATGTATGAAACTTAATGTGTGGGAGGTGGTGTGGTGATAGAGCAAAACACAATAGATTTTTCGAGACTATCACCTCCCAGAATTTGATCGGATGGATCTGAAATATACAATGTATACACGTGAACATTTTAGTTTCTTCTCTATATATACATTGTGTGTATGTATAAAATATTTTTATTTATATACTAACTGAGAGAGTTCTACCTTTCCAACGTGGCAGTTACATTGACGTTACCTCGGATAGCGACAATTAACAGATTTTTGTTTTTGTTTGTTTGTTTCATTTTAGTTTCTTTTTGTTTTTCTTGCAGAATAATAGAATGGAATAAATATAAATGTTGAAAATAATATTAGAAAGAATGTTAGAAAAAACAGTTAACACGTTTCATTTTAAGGTTACCCTATTTATAGCGGAAAGCTTTACATTTTTTTTTTTTGTTTCTTTTTCAATTTATCTTATGTAGTATAAACAGTTTCTTTTTTTTGTATATTATATTTATATAATTTGTATGATATTCACATTTTTTCTAAAGTTACAATAATTGTCCTATGATTCAATGGTTGAATATTATGAGTTAGTTTCAATAAATAATTAATATTTTTTTTTAATATTTTTTTTATGGCGTGTTCAAATGGTAGTAATACGCAACATAGCAATATTGTACCATCGATATCTAGTTTTGTGATGATCATCTGCAACATTGTATTACATTGTTTTTACCTTTCTCTATTAATTTTATTTTATTTTTTGTTTTTTTTTTTATGTTTTTTTAGTTTTTAATTTTTTGTTTTCTTATTAACCTATAAAAGTTCATACTGACGCAGATGCATTCTTTGTATTATGTCCCGACAATCGTTGAACACCCTTTTGATGTTTTCAGTATCAACTGCACATGTAAAATGTGGATAGCAGTAGTGTTTGCCGTCTCCGCTTGCAGTGGAAATGCGCTGTAATAAATAGATTGCAAAAAAAAAAAAACGGAAATTGTAGTAGATTATTGATTCGGCAAGAATGAATATTAGTGGTATTAATGCTATGTTTTCACAGGAAACTTATCCTCAAAACACGAGAAACGAGTTTCTTTGCGAAATGTCATCGTCATTTTTGACAGCCAAAATGACAAAAAAAAAGTGTTCTGCGTTTTTCATTGAAACTTGAAAGAATTGCCCTCAAAATCGAAAACTGCTCGTTTCAATAAACTGTCGTTTCCCCGTGTGGCGACAAAATAAATCACTCACATGGGCTGGCAACCAACAAACACGTCCGCACTTTAATTCGAAACAAATAAAATTGCTTCGGTTTGGCGTTTGACAGTAGAAATGTTTGCCTGTGTATGTGAGTTCAGATTGAATCTCCCTAGATCGGGAGATCGCATCTTTCGTGTTGAGAATTGATCTGGAATCGCTCTTTTATTTTTAATGAAACATGCAAAATCGAAAAAGATCAAATATTTTGACAGAAAGAGCAAATCTTTTCTTCAATGAAAAACGCTACGAGTTTCCGCTTGTCGATTTGTAATTCACCCCATGTTTTCAGGTTTAATAAATAACAACGTTCTTTGAAGTTTTCTTAAGAAATTGGCAAGTGGAAATAGACCGTCTTTGAATTTACGTTTTACCAATTGTGTCTTTAACTGACAGAGAGGGAGAACTGTCAAAGTTTGTTAATAAATCAACAAGTGGAATAAATTTAGCATTATTATATTTATTTTTCGTCTTATTTTGCTAATCTCAGTTTTATGACCGGTAGAAACATAGCACCTCATTCACTCTTTTCAGACGTCTTTAAACTATATCTCACCGGACATTTTTCTGCGCTTAACATTAATCTTCAAATAATCTCCTGCAAAACTTGAGATAACCATACAAATTTAAATTGTTCCGGCAATTAATAAAAAAACAAATCTCAATCTCCTTTTTAACAAACCTCTTGTATGGCCTATTCGCACACATTTATAACAGTTAAGACTTTTCATCATTCTAAACAAAAATTGTTCTGCCTCACTGTACAATCTTGCTCCTCTTATGTGCTGTAAAGCCGCATGTACATTGAATACTTTTTCAATAACAGTTTACATACATGTAAATTGTCTTTAATAAATGACTTCACTTGTATTCTGAATTCCACCGAGGTAACGTGTTTTGATTCTATCGGGTTATGGGCCCAGACAGACCCAAGTCCACTCTATTAAGTTTACGATAGTGAATTTAAAGTTTTAATGCGAACAATAAATTCAAACAGAAAAAGCGTGAAAATTAATAAAAAAAGATATCCGACTCTTTAGTAAAACCTCTCTTCTCTACGCAAACCTGTTTATATTCTGACTATAAACAGAAACAACCCTTTATTGTCCCCTCAAACTACTTACGACAAGAGAAAATACTCACTCACCACACAATGAATGAGCATAAGGTTGTTCAACGCACGCAAAAGTAGAAAGTAGATCTGCTTTTGCGTTGTAATGTGTCTACGATATTTACGGTCAAACGCGAGGTGAAGTTTTGAAGTAACATTTCGTTTTGCCCCATATGCGCCCGTTATTTCTACTCTGCTTGTCATCGAACACACGCAGCAACGCCACATTGCGTTGTGGACTTATGCTGGAATCGCAATGTTGCGTTCATGCGTGCGTACGTTAATTACCTTTGCCATGCGTTGCCAAAACTTTACGATACTTTACGTCAAACTACGCACACAGCAAATTTGCAAAACGAAATGCCGCTTTGCGTGGGTAGGAAATTGTAAAGTATCACCTCAAACACATTCAATTTCTGTTGAAAGATATTTGCAAAAGAACGAGGAGAAAAGATGCTTTTTAAAAACGAACCAAGTTGCCCAGCAATGAAAATTAAATTATTTGTGTTTATTCCATCACAAATATATCCAAGGTGCATGCTAAAAACCAAAAACTTGCGAGTTATTGCGACAAACTGAAATAATACCGAAAAACATAACTTTCTCTACTCAAACCTCTCTACTCCACGAAAACCTGTTTTTTTTATTCTGACAAGAAACAGAAACAGCCCTTTTTCGTCCCCACAACCTACTGACGACAAGAGAACTATGCTCACTCACCACACAATGCATGAGCATGAGGTTGTGCAACGGACGCAAAAGTAGAGAGTAGATCTACTTTTGCGTTGTAGATGAATAAATAAAATGAATAGAGTGGCGCAACAGCTCGAGGTGAACCAGGGCCAACTTCTCAACAATGTATGCTGGTGTGTTAATTTCTTTACATACAAGAGACCTACAATTTTTTGCCGAACCCGAACGGCACTTTGAGAAGTTTTTCAAGACAATTGATACTCTCGGAGGGCTTGTCAGACCCTCGCGGAGGTGGGACCGTTAAAAAGAACAAGTTTTTTTTTCAGGTGACGATGGCAGGATTTGAACCCAGACCTCCGGCGTAGTAAGCACACACACTAACCACTACGCCACGGCACCCCACTGCGTTGTAGATGCGTCTACGATATTTACGGTCAAACGTGGGGTGAAGTTTTAATAGTTTTGAGGTAACATTTCGTTTTGCCCCATATGCGCCGGTTGTTTCTACTATGCTTGTCATCGAACGCACGCAGCAACGCAACATTGCGTTTTGGACTTTAATTTTCGGTAACGCATTAGTTTTTTTTTTATTTGTGGCTTCCTTTTTTCAGATCGATAATGGAAGGCAGTGATAATCTCAAAGTAGATAAACTCTTGGGTGCGGATCAATGGAGTATTTGGAAGCTCCAAATTTAAGAGTTTCTCAACGCGAGCGATCTATTAAGCGTTGTAAGTGGAGAAATCCAAACACCTGAGGATGAAAGGAAGGTGGCAGCGTGGCAAAAATTGGATAAAAGGGCGCAAAAAATTATTGTCATAAGAATAGGGTCAAAACCACTTCGGCACATATTGAATTATACTTCTGCACATCAAATGTGGAAAAAACTGGAAAAAAATAATTTTGAGAAGGATTCAAGTCAGGACATGGCCACTGATCAGACTACAAAAATGTAGACTCGGCACAAAAATTCTCTTTTTGCCCCCAAGCTTCCACTTCTGTGCTTTACCTAGCACACTACTACATTCTCAGCTGGCGAGTGTTTCACACAGACTGGAAATGAAAGGCGAATCCCATGGCAGAACCCACTACATTCCGTTTCGTTCCCTGTGTGTGTTTTTGCGGCTTTTAGCGGGCAGGGGGTTGCAGAGTTGGCTATATCTTTATAGTCTGATCAGTGGATCAGTGGTCTGATCAGTGACATTGCTACGAGTGTATCGCGACTCGAGACAATACGTGTGTTCCCTTATGCCTTCAGCCCAATGAGCCCGTTGGGTCCGTCACTTCGAAGTACACAACTGACAACTAAGTAAATTACACATGTTCTTATGGGAAGCGACGTACGTCATGCACTTCTTCCATGGGCCGCATTCCATAAGAACGTGTATATTTAACTTAGTTGTCAGTTGTATACTTCAACGTGATGGATGCAACGGATTCATTGGGCTAAAGGCTTTACTTTCTGTACCATTTTGGTCAGATTTCCTTATTTGAAGAAGTGAGGGTAAAAATCTCTGTGAGAGGAAAAACTGACCAAAAGTAAGGGAACGCTTTGTGCACCAAAAACTGCCCACATTTTAAACGTCAAAGCCAATGTTCAGGAAAAGTCATAGCGATTGATAAAACATGCATTTATTAAGCGATACTTGAAATATTTGTATTATTGTCTGCAGAATAATATTCACTGACTTTAGGTTTTTTATGTTTAAAGTTGATTAGAACATTCTTTAACATTCGAAATTTCACATTAAAAGGGCTCAAATTAAAGAAACAGCAAAAGTTGTTCAATAGTACAAACTTCACGAGTCGCTCTAGCTTACACCTAAGTGCCCACCTAAATGTGATTTGCTGCTGTCCTACTCAATTGCCGCCGCTATGACACTTTTCATAATGCCGCCCAAAGAAATTTCTTGGGCTAAATTTCGTAGGGAGGGGAAATTTCAAACTCTCATTTTTGTTCTCTATCCTTGCCAAAGCTACCCAAGAAGCGTGTACGGGAACAGGATTTGGCTATTTTTCGTAAGTTTGGGTCAGAAACAAACCTAATAGTGCAACAACTTAAAGACTTTGGAGAACATATCTCTTTATCAATGCTTGTGCGTGACCAAAATTTTAATTTTTACATCCAGAGTTCATTTTTACATTACATCCAGAGTTCAATCATTTTTACGCAGCATGGGACTCAACAGAGGCGAGCAAAAACGCTTGGAAATCTAACGGCCCGACTAATTATGGAGGAATCTCGGTTAAATTCTTATATGTCGGTACATGCGGATAACAGTGCAATGGTGGCTAAAAGAATGGCAAAAACGCAGAAGAATTGATTTGAATTCTTTATTGAGTCTTTCTTTCTTAACAATTTTGCTTTTCTAATACTAACATTAGCTTAACAGTAGATGTCAGTAATATAAAATGGACGGCTATAATGTATGGCCGTCTCTTTCTGTTTTTGTTTTGTTCTTATAAAGAATACGCCCCTCTAAGCACGCGGTGTTAAAATTAACTCAAAAATAAAGTCTCCACTCCAGACATCATGTAAAATCGGTGTCAAATTTTAATGTCAATTTTGAGTCAATTTGAAGTTAAGTGCTGTTCCTAGGCTGAACAAGTGGGAAAGTGCAACAGTGGGTATGCAAAAGCTTCAATCCATCTACGACGGATTGCAAAATACCCGACCATACCAAAAAAAAAAAACTGCCACGCCTCCAAAAAGTGGGCGGGATATAAAAATATAACTGTTGAATGCGTTATACTAGGTGGTTGCATACATTTCGGCCTAAAACTCCTCCTTTTTAACTAAAAAAATCACTTTTTTTTCGCCACGCCCACAAAAGTGAGCGGAGGCACATACAATACATACATAAAGGTTAGAAAATGATAATACCTACCGCTTTTGTCAAATAATTTTTTGTCAAATTTCATATATATTTATTGAAAAACAGTAATTTTAAGCTAAAATGCCTTAAAAAGTGGGCATGGTCAATGAAAAAGCTAAAATTTTTTGACTACCTTAAAGATAATTATAAGGCAATGTTACGTATCAAAAATGAATGCACTAGCGCCATTGTAACATAGCTAAAATTTGCAAAATGTATTTTTTTAAATTAGAGATGGTCGCACATACAGGCCTGTAGTGGGCGTGTCTGTGGGCGGATTCAGCTTATTTTCAAACTTGACCTGAAGGACTGGACTTCCAACCAACCCACAAAATTTCAGCTCTCTGCCTTAAAATTTAAGGCCTAAAAGTTGTTTACATACGGACGGACGGACGGACATGGCTTAATCGATTCTCCTGTCGGTCCCATTCATATCTCTAAAAGGTCTTAGGGGTCTACGGTGATTATTTCACTGCGTTACAAACTATACATCAAACTTAATATACCCTGGGTCGGGTATAAAAATTGTTTACACCGTTTTTTGGTGTCTATTTGATTTCAAAAATCTGACTCAATTTTGACACCATTTTTCGGTGTTGGTTTTGTTTCATTAATTTGACTCAATTTTGACACCGTTTTTTGGTTTTAGTTTGGCTTAAAAATTCTAACTCAGTTTTGACTTTGTTTTGTGAAAGAATTCCAAATATTTCACAAAACAAATAATTGAAATAATCTGCAATGCCACTGCACATAAGAAAACATTCGACAAAAAACGTTATCAATTGGGTGGAACATGCATTTAAAAGTAAAACTACACTTAATATTAAATCGCAAGAACCACAGAACTCAAACAAACACTTAATTAAACTCTGGGTTGATTATACAACGATTGACAAAGACTGCAAAACGAGCTATAATGAAATACGAGGTATAAATTAATGCGTATGTGTACGACTTCCGATGACGATGAGTATTCGTTGTACAATATGTGTGGGAGTGTGAGCATAATGAACATGAAATAATAACAATTTTTTGAGAGGCAAGCGTAAGAAACAAGTCAAAGTGTGTAGATGCATGAAGAGTATTCGTGGTTGCGTATCAATGTGAGCATGTGGAACACGACAAAAAAAAACTCGTTTGTGGAGAGTTATTTAAGTTAGAAAGAAATCCAAGGACGGTACACTTCTTTCAAATGAGAGCGTCTTGCGCAGATGGAGAGAGCACTTTTCGGAGTTGCTCAACCCCCAACAGGGCACTGAAGATGGCATTCCCACTGCTGACGAGACAAGGGCGGAGAATAGTCCCACAGTAGACCAAGTCACTAAAGCAATTAAATCGCTAAAAGTTGCCAAGTTGCCAAGACTTGCCAGAAATGCTCAAGGCAATGGGTGAAGAGGGTGTTAAATGGCTAACACGTGTCATTTAGGTGGCCTGGGATAGCGGGAAGGCACCTGGCGATTGGCAAACGGGAGTTATAGTGCCCATTTTCAAAAAAAGGGAACAGGAGAGATTGCGTCAACTATAGGGGCATATCTCTCTCGAGTCTTCCGGGAAAAGTATTCGCGAAGGTGTTGGAAACGCGTTCCAGAGCTGTAATCGAGCCTTTGTTATGGGAAGAACAGTGCGGCTTTCGGCCTGGCAGAGGCACAACCGACCAGCTTTTTACTCTGAAGGTTATTCCTGAGAAGGCCTGGGAATATGCCAAACCGGTTTTTTGTAGACCGTGTTTTGTAGATCTGGAAAAGGCGTATGACCGAGTCCCTCGGGATACACTGTGGAGAGTTTTGCAGGACTATCCGCTGAGTGGGCCTCTTTTGAGAGCCATCCAGTCTTTGTATGGAAACTGCAGAAGCTGTGTACGGATAAATGGCGTCAAATCCCGTCCTTTTGATGTGCGCATTGGACTTCGCCAGGGCTGTGTTCTGTCGCCGCTCCATTTCAAAGCATATGTGGACTGGATGGTGAGGCGCAGTCTTGGCGAGCAATGTTTCGAATTGGCTGGCATTAGGATGAGCCATCTGCTTTTCGCAGATGATTTGGCCATCCTTGCATCATCCAAAGAGGAACTTCAACGAGCACTGATGAAAGTAAACGTGAACAAATCGGAAGTGATGGTTGTTTCCCGAACTCCTGTGCAATGTATCCTGCACATAAATGGAGTTCCATTAAAACAGGTGGAGAAGTTTAAGTATCTCGGGGCGGAGGATCGAGTGGGTGGGTGGCGGAGGATCGTGGGTGGCGGAGGATCGAGAAAGATGGAAGGACCATTTAGCCACCCTCGCTCTGCGACCCTTTTAAAGGATAAGCGGCATTCGAAAATGATGATGATGACGAGAAAGAAGTCAAATCGGTTTCAGAAAAATTGACTCGGAAATTTGCTTAGAGGGGGCCCTCAATATGGGACTTGAGAGTTTCTGTTTTGTTTAAATAACTCTTGCTCATGTAGTTAGTTTGGCTGTTAAAGGGGGACGCTTGAGTATCGACAATGGTTGCTGATAGCTTAGCGTTTGTTGCTGTAAATAGCGAATTTGATTTCTCAATTCAGGAGCGAGCGACCACATGTCTTTTCGACAGAAGTTTTGGAGTGTGTAAAGGATTTTCTTTAAAAAAAATGGAAAGTGGACAGCAGACCAAATGCATTCAGACAGACAACGGTCTTAAGTTCATCAACTCTGTAACTACAAAGGATTTAAAAGACGAGTGTGTTTTACACCAGACTACCGTGCCTTACACACCGCAACAAAATGGCAAGGCAGAGAGGGATTTTCAAGCAATAGTACAAGCCGGAAGAACAATGATTTATGCTAAAAGCTTGCCATTAAAGCTGTGGGCGGTGGCGGTTAATCATGCTGTATTTGTTCTGAATAAAACAGGGCCAACTGGATTCGACAACAAAAATCCATGTGATTTATGGATCGGGAAAGCACGAAACTTCAATCCAATGTTCATGCAGACTTTATGAGTAGAACGCTATGCACACATTCCTGAACAAAAGCGTCGTAAATGGGATGCGAAGACGAAGTTAGGCATCTTCGTCGGTTTTGCTGAAAGCATAACGATCTGCTGATTTCATAACAATAACTGATTTGCTGGAATACATAAAATCTGAACACAAGGAACTGAAAACATAATGAACTAACAAGGTTGAGGTAAAGCGTGACATTTTGTTCAAGAATTCTTCTTGTAGCAGTGAAGAAAACCAAGTTGTTGTTTGCTGCCATCAGGATTGCTCAAGTGAAAATTTAGACGAACATTCCATTTGATTCAAAAAATATAAAATTGGAAGATCTGACTAAGGCAAATGAAGTCAGCATTCACACAAACGAAATTGATTCAGACCACGTAAATGAGGTATTGTGCAAACAGCTGATGATTGGCAAACTGATGATAATGAATTTTCCCGATACGGAAGATCGTGATGAGAGGATTTCGAGAATTTTGCAGCCTATTGAGAGAATTGGAACTCCCCTCAAACAACGTCTTAAATGTGCTTGTAGACGCTCGAAATCTATACTAGCGTTTTTAGATGCCCACAGTTACATGGCTAAGAAACAGGAACCCTCAACGTACGAAGACGCTCTCAACTCTCCGGATGTGGAAAAGTGGAAGGAGGCCATGACAGAGGATATTGAAGCTTTAACAAAAAACCACACATGGGATCTGGTGATGGTGCCCGACAACATAACAGCCATCGACAACCGATGGGTCTTTAAGAGATCAAAGTTACTGCATGAAATGAACTCGAAAGATTCAGGGAAAGGTTGGTTGCACATAAAGGGTACTCACAGCAGCACAATGTGGATTACAATGAGACTTTTAGTCCAGTAGCCAAATTCGCGTCCACTAGGATGATTTAAGCGATTGCAGCAAATCGAAATAGAAATATGCTATTAAGGCAGTTTGATATTAAAACCGCTTTTCTCCATGGGGACGTAGAGGAAGAAATTTACATGCGTCAACCGAAAGGGTACGAAGACAGCAGTGGGCGTGTTTGCAGATTTAGGTGCATTTATGGACTTAAACAAACATCAAGATGATGGAACAAAAAGTTCATGGGATTTCTTCGTTCACTCAATTTGATACCTTCAGAGGCTGACCCCTGTGTTTTAGTGGGAGTCAATCTGAAGGCCTAAGAATTAGTGACATACGGACATTCGACTAAGAATTCGGGCTTCGGTATCATATGCCCTTAAGGTCTTGCCGGTCCATTGTCTATGCTACCTTTTTGCCCTTATCAAAGTTAATATACAACATTCCTGTGGAATAGGGTAAACAAAAAAAGGAAATAAAAAAGGAAAAACCGTTGGCCATAAAATTTAAGACACCAAAACTGCATCCAAGAGGATTGTTGAGCTCTTTTCCCCGTTTCTTGTTTTCATTCTTTTTTTAACAAAGTAAGGGACTAGGCGTACGGACTACACCTAAAATGCGTTTGTGCAATAATCAAGAGCTCTCGAAACGATTGCCTTCGAGAAGACTATACGGCTTTGAGCAACCTAAATTGATTAGCTTTCACATAGAGGGCAAGTTCAACCTAAGCCTTAAGGAGAGCATAATTTCATTTGTAGTATTTTAGCCTTTTCGCAAGCCTTAATGTTTAAAATTTTTTTTCTGTTACTTGTGTTTAGGAACTTTCAACCACAATTAAGGATTGTGGCAAACCCATGCAGTGTGATAAGTCAGACCGCCAAAAAGTTTATAATATTAAAAAGTGTTATCGAACATACCAGGAATTCATCTCGGATAAAATATTTTGCTCTTACAACTTCAGGGTTTTCACCAGCATCTAATATTGCGTCATCTGAAAGAATTAAATTTTTTCATTAAAATTTTTTAAGAAAAACTAAATAAAACTCTTCAAAAAATTACTTGGCGTTTCATATCTGAGAAATTCTGCAAAATAGTCAGATAGTCTACTTTTACCAGCCTTGATTTTCTCTGCCAACAAATCCTGCTTGTTTAAGAAAAGGATAACAGAAATTGTGCGTAGCCACCTGAAAAAAAAAACGTAGTTATTGTAAAAGTAAAATTATTATTTTCACACAATTTCAAAAAATTAAAACTTTACCTGTTGTTCCAAATGCTTTTAAATAGATCAAGCGACTCCCTAAGGCGGTTTTGTGTAGGATCTTCACGTAAAACCATATTATAACTGGAGCAGGCAGTAACAAAAATAATCGCAGTAACATCGTTAAAGCACTGGATCCACTTACGTCGTTCATCTCGTTGCCCTCCTACATCAAACATACTAGAGAGGGGGAAGAAGAAATATGTAAATAAATTTTTGATGCATTTTTTGTGGGGTTTTGCATAAATAAAATGTTAAAAACAACAAAATTTCGCTTACTGAAAATTAACTTTATCAACTTGAAATCGCGTTTCAAATATTCCTGATGTTAATACTCGACATCTTAGTATGTCTTGTTCACTTGGTGTATAATTTGGTTGTTTTATCTTTCCAACGCGGTCTAAAAAACTGAAAATAAAAATTCGAATTGTCAATAAATGAAGAATGAGGTTGGGTATATGTTAAAACTAAGCGGTTAAGGTTGTTTCAACCGTCTTGAATGATAAGAGATTAACCATTTGAAAAGAGAACATACTTTGACCCCATTGGGACACTATTACGGGAAGGGTTGAAAAAATCGGAGACCAAAACCATACATGTTAGATCAAGACGCTGAACAAGAGTTGCTAGTCACCAGTGTGATTATTTTACAAGAAAATGGGCCTTCCGGGCATGACTATTTAAATCCGAAAAATGTTATTTATTCTATTTTTCTCGTGGACGTTTCGACGATTATTTTTAAACTTTTTCAGGTATACTGTTTTGATTTCTTCTTAGTTTATTCTTGTGTTTTGAGAAAATGCAATGAAACAAAACTTAAAAGTTCAAAAATCAATAAAACAGTCTCCCTGAAGAAGTCGACGATTAATCGACAAAACGTCGAAGGAAAAAAAACTTATCAGGGATTTTTTTCTCATTCAAAAAATAAACGAGCAGGATGCGCATTCTAAAAAAAGACTATGTTCGAAACACTGGACCAAGCAAGCAATCATAAAATCTAGAAATCTACCAATTGAAATCCAGAATATCGACGCTATATGGCAACAAAGAGGGTTATAAGCATCTCACCTCAAGTTTCTCACCGCTAATGGATAACGCGATGGCTAACGAGGGATTCATAGTTATAAATCATCCAAATAATTTGGCCGTAGCATTCTGGAGCAAACATCCAAAAACACTAAGGGATGCCTTGTCCCCGAGGGGATTAGACAATTTAGAAAAAAGGGCCAATCTTATGAAAACGAAGATAGTTCTGTTCGAAAAGACCAGAGACCAGAAATTACTTATATTTCTCCAAACATGCAAAATAATAATTTTTAAGACTTGTTGCTAATAAGAAGTTTGGTTGGGTTTTGGTATGTAAAGAATATAACGAACTTCATAAGGGAAATACTTTGGCCTAAACGAAAAGTAATAATTCACAAACTTGTAGTCGATGATACTTACATGGTCAAGAAAAGGCGAATTTAGAGTTGAAGGTGTTTTTTTTTTAGGTAAAAAAGGATTAAATAGATGCGGTAGGTGTGTTCTGGTAGATTGTGAAATGTGAGGTATGGGTGGTGGGTTTGTGGCGCCCAACGTGCGGCCATTTCATCTAACAGCAAACTTAGCTGAAAAATTCCGCTACTCAAATCTAAAAGACTCCTATAATGTCCGACTGAGAAAGCTCTCCTATTTATTCGCCAACACTAAAGGAGGAAGGTGTTGGATGAGTTTCCTCGAAGCCTGAAGAATAGAAATCGAAAGTAATTTTTTCGATTCATGCTTGTTGTTACTCAACTGTCTCTCCTTTTGCGGTTTTATTAGGTCGATTTCAACAGTCTATTTCCCAGAGGGCAATGAAGATCAGCGAACTGAACGACTACCGCCAGAACAGGAACAAAATTCTTTGACACATACCGGAGCGACAAGCTCGTACTTCTTTAATCCGAAATGCGACGGCACTTCACTAACCACAGGTGGCGCTACAGTTCACCAGGCGTGATGGGATTTTATATTGGTCAAGAGAGAGCTTTGCTACTCAATTGCCTCTTGCGTACAAAGAGTTTATCTTTGTTATCGTTTGTTTAAAAAATTGTTTCTCTGGTGTTGCCGCGAGTTTTGCACAATTCTGTCAAGTATGACATTTAGAAGTAACATGAGGTGCATTGTCATGTCCAAATCCTTTTTTTTTGGGGGGTCGGTGAGATTTTTACCGATATTGACGAAACAGCGTAACCCGTCCAGCTACGGGTGAGAAATGGATACAGCGCCCCCGGAACGAAGAGATAGAGCTTGTCGTAAAAGGCGACTAGGGGGGGGGTCTAGGCCATTGTAAAACCTAAGTGAGCCAGCGACACATTTAACATTTTAAACTTTCGCACAAGTGTGCATTATGTAATTCCGTGGGTTGATATGACTGGGGGGACCACCGATGTCGTAAAAGGATTTGGACTATGCACGTGTCGAACAAAACAAGTCGTTTAGACAATAGCATTATGGAAACACTGCTTATGCACTGCTTATGGCTTATATGGTAGTGATCCTGGGACAAGCAGTAATGCTCGGGTCAGAGCTTCTCGATTTCCGTGGGATAGAAAAATAATGCAACTGCCTAAGCGTAAGCTCAGGGTCGGAATTTTGGTTGGAATTTTGGAAGCATGACTGGTCGTAGCTGCGAACTTGAAGAGATGATGGTAAGAGGGCGAGTGGACCTCTTGTGTGTCCAAGAGGCGAAATGGCGGAACACCGGAAATCGGGGTTATTTTTGGATATAAAAACCAAAAGATTACAAGGTGTACTTCTACGGAACCGAACCGGTATCATCCTTGCGGCAGAGCTACTCGATGGCATCTTGAATTTTCAAAGACAAGTGAATATTTCAAAGACAAGTGACCGGTTGATGTCTCTCAAGCTAGTGATGCAAGACGAGGTGTGGAACATCTTTAGTGCATATGCTCTCCAAGTTGGGTGTGAGCAGAGGGATAAAGATGTATTCTGGGTAGATTTTCATAGTCTCATCAAGGCGATCGGGCAGTCGGGAATTCTAACGAGGACTTAAAGACTGCCTTAGAGGACTGGGGTATGACACTAGGAGCTCTTCTCGTGAAGATATCCTACACGTTTGCAAGTCATACGGTGTTATCGTGCTTAATACCACTTTCGTCAAGGAAAACAGGCACCTAATCACTTGCAGCAGCGGTGAGAATGAGACCAAGATTGACTATCATTTGGTTCACAGTTACCTAAAACAGCGGGTCAAAGATTGTTAAGTGTTTTTAGGTGAGGCGATCGCTCGCAACACAACACCAAAAAATTAAGCAAGCAACGTACCTGGGCAAATCAACTGGTACAATTTGGATAAGGAAAGAGGCGAAACATTCTTAAAACGAAAACGAAGATGAAGAGGGCAGAGCACAAGATATGTGAGATGACCTTCAGCGAACGTACATATAGAGAAGGCCAAATCGCTCCTAGGGGCTTCAAAAGGCCACTGCCAACAGGTCAAAGAAACATGGTGGAGGTCAGATAAGGTAAAACTAGTAATTAGTGAAAAGAAAGCGGCAATCAAGGCATGGAACAAGTACTCCTCGAACAACAGAGATGAAATGCTTCGCCTGGAATTGGAATATAGACACTGGTCTCGCTTAGGCGAAGTGCGCCCAGGTTCAAGCAAAGAAAATGGAGGGAATTCCTGTATCAGGAATTGGAGGAAGTTTCTACTTCCACTGCTGATACACATCAGGCCACACAGGATCTTGAACAAAGCAACTTGAATGAGGGGGCTAAAATCTTAAAAATCTTGGCACTTCGAAATTATAATGGGAGATTTAATTTGTTTTTATGTAAAACGGACAATAGTCGTCTTTTCAGAGTTTACAGGGTTTCTTTGTTGCACCATCTCTGAATCTTTCCAAAGTGCGAATTCCACTATTTTTGAAACGGTATTTACGAATTTTCCACTGACGATAATTTTTTTTAATTTTTTTATAATTCACCCGCGTTCAAGAGGTTAAAGAGGAGAGGAACTGATGTATGTACTTTGACTTTGAACTGTTGGGGACTATAGCATTCCTTCTTGCGCGGGTATTGCAGTTAAATTTTTTAAGGAGTGGAATACAGCTGGCTATTTTACTGGAGCACTCTTTATGGAAAAAACGATAAAACAATGAAAGACAAGAGACACTGCGACCATGTTGCAAGGAGTCGATTGACTTCGCAAAGTTTGAGTCACCTATCAATTTCAAAGCTCTTTTTTGTATCCTATCGAGTAGGTGTAAATTTGTTTTAGGAGCTCTTGCCCAGACATGAGAGTTATAATCCAGTTTTGGTCGTATATACGATTTATAGATGACAGTCAGATCAGAAGGTGTAAAGTATTTCTTGCATCGACTAAGGAAAAAAGTATCAGGATTCATCTAAATCAAAACCTGTCTATTGGCAGTCTGGCATGGCTAAAATATGTGTGCAGTAACGCTAATAGGGACTGGTGGCACAACAAAGGGCAATCTTAACAAACATTCAGTGCTCAACTGGAGGGAAGCAGCTAAGTTCCGGCCTGACTGGAGATACATTTAAGATGATTCCTAGGTATTGCAGCCCCACATAAAGAAGCAGAAGGAAGATATTGGCTGTTTGCTTAAGAAAATATACAAATACTACAGAAAACTCGCAAAAGAATACAAAATATGAGTGGTTCTTGGAATGACATAAAAAAAAAAAACTTTTGAAAAATTATTAAGTTAGCGTAAGCCCCTTATCAATATATATTCTGAAGGTGTTAACTTAATTATTGTCTTGTAGTAGCAGAAAATTATTTAAACCAATTAGTTTCAATTATTTTTTTTTAATGTGATTTTGCTAACTTTAAAGTGTGTTAAAGTACAACGTGCAGCATAACCGCTGGGAAAAGATCCGAAATACACGGAAAAGGAGGAATAACATCAAAAGGAATAGATAAAAATTAAGGCCGAGAAATACAGAAAAATGATCTCGAGATAAATATAAAAAAAATATATACTTACTATTTCGCACAATCGATTAGTTGGTACTCATTAGACCTTTCAAAAGTTTGCTGCACACCACGATCTTTCCAGAGTTCTTCAGTGGATTCATAGAATTCTAGTGGATAGTTGAAGTCGGGACCTTGATTGGATAATAGTTAGAATTAATTAAAAAGAGTTTAACCACGTGAAATGTTGTTAGAAAAGTTTTTATACGTACGTATTTAGCTAAATAGGTTTAAACAAAAACAAAAACCAACGAAAAGAATAAATCAAAATTGTATGAACATGAGTTAATGAAGAACGTTATGGATGTTTGCAAGTTGTTCCGAAGATGAACCCAATATTAATGTTGGTTAGTCTAAGTCGCTGCCAGTATAAAAAAACTAGATCCTTTTTAAAATTTTACACCATTATTGTAACTCTGCTTGCTTTAGGACGTCACACGGCGTCATGCTGTTTAAAAGTTAAAGAAGACTTGATCAACAACCAAGCGAAGCTCACTTAACGGACTTGTAATTTTTCGAAGGGCGGAGGAGTTACCTTGAATGACTTCAAAAATCATTGATGGTTTAAAAAAAATTGATTTGAAAAAACGTGGTAGCACATTAAGTTGGATGAGGACTCTTACTTACAACAGGAGACTAATACATACGGATAACAATGACACAGACAGATAACGATGATGGATAGTTAAGGACCATGTTTTTGCCCGCTTTTTTCTGACAATATAAAAGAACGAGTTTGTACAACGTACAACTACGACGCGTCTGTTGCTTTCTACACAAACCGAATACATTCAACATTTTTCTATTTTTTATAAATAAGAATTACAATGTCAATACTTCCTTTTTGTGATGGGAAACTAAAGTTTGCAAGACGTAGAAGATTGCAAATACTTCTGGCTGCTGGATGATTTAAGGTTTGAGTTTAGGCGCCTTTTTTACTGATTTGGTCTTTTTTTAAGCGTTATTTTCATTATTCCCTTCTATTAATACAGCAAACATTCGTATTTAAATTCATTTAAATCTTTTATTCTCACTTAAATAAACTATAGAAAATGATGTATGATTAGTATGTACATGAGTGTTATGTTAAGATTAGTAAAATCAATAAATAATAATAAATTAATGAATTGATTTAAACTATAAGGATTAAAAGATACAAAGTAGTTCAATAATGATTAAAACCGGATTTAAAAAGTTCACGTAAAAACCCATCACGTATTGAGCGAGCATCCTACTCAACATGACATGCGTGATGGATATTTTAGTGACCGAGTAAATTTAACAATGCGAAGCTTATGATTAGTTTTGTTTAAACATACTTGAAGCACAATCTTGGAGATATTCAACTCTAGACTCGTTTTCCTTCTTTTCCAAAGCTACAGGCGGATTCAATGTGCTCATAGCCCCAGTTATAGTCTGTAAAAGAAGAAGGAAGAACAAAAATTATGTTGCGCCTTATCAATCAAAACTACGAAATTACAAAAAAATTTAAAGAAAATTAAATTTTTACATTTTTTTCCTTGTGACACGGTATGGACGCCTATAGACCAGGACCGGAAAGTATACACGAGTACCTGGAGTAAATGAACGAACACTCTACACAAGAAATTCTTTTAATTCTTCTCAAAAACCTTTAGTGGGTTCTTCTACGTTTAAATTGGAATACTGCTGCAATCTAGGAGTAGAGAGGAAAGTGCTACCCGCATTTTTGTTTGAGATTGTAAAAAACTGTTGACCATAGACCGAAAAGTGATTGCCGTTCCAAGCGAGGCATTAGCCCACAGACCCCAAGCGAGCATTAGCACGATGGCCGTTGTCATAAAATCAGCATCGCCCTGGTGAATGCTGTTGTGCTGTTGCGGCCTCGGTTACCATAGGGAGTATGTTTAACAGCCGAAACCTGGGCCTAGTGCTTATTCAGGAGCCATGGATCATGAAACGGCTACTACTCAAAGGACTAGCGTGCTAGGATGCGAAGGTAATTTAGGACACAAGAGTGTCCAATCCAAGAGGCATTCGACCTACCCAACTACAGGCTCTAGTTGGAGCACTGCAACAAGCTCCACATGCCACGGAACCTCGAGTGCGACGCAAATGCGCATAACACTATCTGGGGAAGCACGGACACCAATAATAGAGTCAAATGTTTCTTACAATTCATACTTAGCTCTTCCCTTGACATAAATAATGTAAAAAATATGCCCACTTTTGGGACTAGGGTAAGACCAGAAGTTCTTGATCTCACGCTCGGTAGTCCGAGCATAAGTAGATTAATAAGAAACTGGAAAGTATCGAATGAACCATCGCTGTCGGATCATAGAGGAATTTTATTCGATCTTGATAGCACAGGTCGCATTGGAAATCTGGTAAGAAATCCAAAAAAGGCGCATTGGGAATAAAATTGAGAAAAAAGGCAATCTGAAACAAATTGACTTAAAACGAGCTCCATCCCACTGTCTAAGTTTGGAAAACGAAGTAGAGGGCATCACAAGAGCCATCACTAACGCGTTTAAAAGTAGCTGTCCTCTTAGTACGAACCGGAGAGCCAAGGAAGTTCCATGGTGGAGCAATAACCTGTCAAAAGTAAGATCTGAAACGCGGAAGTTGTTTAACATGGCTAAGTGAAACGGAGGCTGGCAGAGCTACGGAGAGGCTCTAACCAACTACAATAAAGAAATAACGAAAGCTAAAAGAAATAACTTAAGGAATTCTGTGAGACAATAACTAGCACTCTCTGTGCAGCACGACTACACAAGGAAGACTTTCTTCATCTCTAAAGAAAGTGGATGGAACAGAGGGTGGAACAGAGAGTACTGCTGCTCTTAGAAACTCATTTCCGCGGAAGCTCTACTGACACTTATGTCTGGATCAGCACCAACACATCAAAACCTGGCAAATAGCGAAATCCATTTGCTCTAGAGGAGCTCTAGAGAACTTTTCGAGTCACCTGTCCTATTACAAATCGGGTAGGAAAAGCTTCTCCCACACTTGGTAAGAATAGCAAAAAGTAGTCTTGCCCTGGGATACATATCGAACCAGAGGAGACGGGCAGATCTACCAAGAGCGCTCTGTATCACGTGACAGAAATTATCCAAAATGCTCTTGATACCAAAAAAAAAGTAATCTGTGCCTTCCTAGATATCGAGGGGGCATTTTTCAATACGTCCCAAGAAGCCATCAGGCGAGCCCCAGATAGGAAGGGAGTAAATAGCACAGTTTTCAAGAAATTTTCAAGATCAGCACAACAAGAGGGTGCCCCCAAGGAGGAGTATCACCATTCATGTAGAGCCTAGTTGTGGATGAACTACTTGATACATAAACAAGGCATATGCCGATAGCATAGTATTGATTGCCAGGGGAAAGTTTGACGGAGCGGTCTGTAAAATTATTCAAGGAGCCATCAATAGAGTCGGTGAATTGTGCAACACAGCCGCCTCAATCTAACCCCGGGTAAGACAACCATAGAATCATTCACGAGGAATAGAAAAACTAAAATGAACCCTATAAGACTATCAGGGACGACACTGATACCAGTCAAAGAGGTTAAGTATTTCGGGTTATTGCTAGACAGTAAACTCATCTGGAAAGCACACACAGAAGAGATCTACAGAAAGGCTACTCGTGCTCTTATGATATGCAGGAGCCTTGCGGGTAAATCTTGGGGAAGAAGCCCGAACATTCCAAGATGGGTTTACACTGCCATAGTGAGACCAATGATCACTTACGGAGTAGTAGCATGGGAAAAACGAACCAGTCTGCGCACAACGAGAGAAACGCTTAACAAAGTGCAAAGGCTGGCATACCTCTACAAACCGAGGATATGCGAACCTGTCCCACGGCAGCCATTGAAGTGCTTTTGACACTAACACCACTACACATCGTGGCTAGGAAAACGATCCTCAGAATGGCTAAAAAGGGAATTGGGAGGGAGAGGTGCACTGGGTCGAAGAAATTTGACGCAATTCTTGAATAACTCCCCCTTCTGGCTATCCCTAAGAATGACAGATTGAGGAAGTTTAGCGTCGAGAAGAACTTCATCGTGAAGCTCAGCACTTAAAAGAGCTGGATTAATGAATTCACAAGACATAGACTGAGTAACAGCACCATCAAATCGTATACAGATGGGTCAAAAGCTGATGATAGAACTGGTGCAGGAGTATTTGGGCAAAGAACCAAATACTCTGAATCCATGGGCAAATATACCAGCATCTTCCAGGCGGAAATACACGCTAAAGACAGATGTGTTGAATTCAGTCTTGACAAAAATTACAGCAATAGCGACATAGCAATAATGTCAGACTATGTCAGGCTTACCTGCAGAGCTATTTAAATACGGAGGTGATGTTTTGGTGGGGTGCATGTACCTAATCATTAACCAAGTGTGGGTGACAGAAAGCATGCCCGAAGACTGGAAAATCAGTGCCATCTTCAAGAAAGGCGATCCTATGTCCTGCAAGAACTATCGATGCATATCCCTGTTAAATGTCGCATACAAGATCCTGTCAAACGTATTGTGTAAGCGTCTTAGGCCGTTCTGCAACACACTAATCGGCACCTGCCAGTGTGGCTTCCGGCCCGGCAGATCGACCATAGACCAGATTTTCGCACTAAGGCAAATCCTGGATAAGACCAATGAATTTCAAGTCGAGATACACCATCTTTTCATCGACTTTAAAACCGCATATGACAACATTCATCGTCAGGAGCTCTACCTGGCGACGGCCGAATTCAAGATCCCGATAAAACTGACCAAACTGTGCCGGGTAACATTACAAAACACACGGTGCAACGTGCAGTTTGGAAACAGCTCCTCGGAACTGTTACAAACATGTACTGAGTGTACACGTATTACCGGCAAGGAGATGCATTGTCATGTGCATTCTTCAATCTTGTTCTCGAGATGATAGTGCGCAGGGCAAAGGTCAACCAGGAAGGCACTATCTTCAACAGATCCTTGCAAATACTGGGGTACGCGGACGATATCGGCATCATAGCCCGCTGCAGTCGTGCCGTAATAGAGGCTTTTAAGGCAATTGAAGAACTGGCGAATTTGGTTGGCCTGGAAGTAAATGAAGATAAGACCAAGTATATGTTATCAGCAAACAAAGAAACATCCGTCCGCCGCTTAGGACAAACCGTCACTGTAGGTAGCAGCAACTTCGAGGTAGTAAAGGAGTTCATCTATCTTGGAGTTAACATCAACATCAGAAACGACACCCTAGTGGAAATTGGCCGAAGAATAACCCTAGCAAACCGCTGTTATTTCGGTTTGGCAAAACAAATGGATTCAAAGCTCCTCTCGCGAAAGACAAAGTGTAAGCTCTACAAAACCCTTATTCTGCCAGTTCTGCTTTGTGGCGCCGAGTGCTGGAAGGTGACGACAAGCAGAGAAGGTGAAATCATACTTGACTTTTCGAGAGAAAAATTCTGCGGCGGATTTACGGTCCTGTGTGCGAGGAGGGCGAATGGAGAAGAAGATATAACCGCGAACTCTTTGTGCTGTACCAAGATGTGGATGTAGTTCAAAAAGCCAAAACACGAAGACTACATTGGC
Source organism: Neoascia interrupta (assembly GCA_947623515.1). Classification (NCBI taxonomy): domain Eukaryota; kingdom Metazoa; phylum Arthropoda; class Insecta; order Diptera; family Syrphidae; genus Neoascia; species Neoascia interrupta. The sequence continues at coordinate 180,057,116 of OX392462.1, forward strand.
TCGGTCACATCGAGCGAATGAACAATAACGCTCCAGCCAAGAGGGTCTTCGAATCCAAGCCCCCAGGCTCGAGGCGACCAGGAAGACCGAACCTCCGTTTTGAGGACCAAGCCAAGTGTGCCCAGGAATGGAAAGCTACTGTGAACCAGATAGAGACCCTCCATGGGTCGGGAGCCCTATTAGTAAGTAAGTAAGTATTGGGTACCTGGCAACGTTGGAATAGAGAGGAATGAAGCAGTGGATTTCAGCGGCAAGACGAGGAGCAGCTAAACCCTTCATAGGACCTTAACCTTTCTTTGGGGTGGTTGAACACACCCTAAGGGAACACACACCCTTAGCGAGCTAAGATGTAAGAAAACTTTCAAAGTCTGAGGCAAGTAAAGAAACTTCTAGGATACTACAACCAGAGAAGATTCAAAGCATGCATCGGCCTTAGTAAAAATAACCTGCGCATCCTTACAGGTTTCTTAACGAGGCATTGTACACTCAGGGAAAACTTAAGGAATATTTGTGTAACGGGGAAACCCTTCTGCAGATTTTGCGATGAAGCTAGTGAAACCGCGGAACACATTTTTCAATTCTGTGGGGCTCTGAACCACAAGAGGATAAAATGTCTGGGAAAGTACCAGATACCAGACTGAGAGATATCCAATTTGGAATCACTTTTCATTTCAGAATCTTTCAGATTCTGTCGTGAAACTGGATTAAGATTAGAAGGTGCTTTAAGGATGAGTTCTCTCAGCCAAGCATACCCTTGATATAATTTAGTAATGAACTATAGTGCGAGAGGAGCTCCTTTGAGACAGTAAACCTCTCCAAGGCTTAGTTGGGGGCACAATAGGTCAACGGGTCGCGGTGCAAGACTCAACTTATAATAATAATGGGTTAGTGCACCACAGGAACCCAGCAGATTTTCTTGAGTTTATCCGGTCTCGTCGCAGAAGGTGGAGACACATTCTACAGTTATGCTTATTTATCTAATATGCTCCTTGAGTTTACAGTGCCTTGTTAGGAAGCCTTTTATGATACGGAGGTTATTCTTGCTCATGCTGATGCATGCTCTGAATCTCCTCTAAGGTTGCATTGCCCGGGTGCTTGCCCTATTTCTCCTCTCTAGTTTTATGAATTCGTGCTTGAGTGTGTGATCCCCTACAGAACGGTTCAGGACCTATGAAGGCTTCAGATGCACCCTTTCTTGCCAGAGAGCCGGCCATTTTATTACCCTCTATCCTCCACACGATACTGCCGACTATCAAAGTTTATGTTTCAATGAGTTGGCAAGGATGGGGGTGGGTAGAAATAATGCGGACACAAATCGAGGAGCAACAGCCTGTTATTGAAAACATGCACAACACTGAAATACATTTGCAATAACAATGTTGTGTACAACGCAAAGGTTTTAAGATTAAAGGATTTTCATAACTAGTTTAGATTGTGAATTGATTAAATTTTACAACTGTGTAAAAACCATATCCCGTCAGCACGAAATAAATACAAATTCCAGCAATATACCACTGAAACAGCGTAGTTGTTCGTATAAAAATACAGTTATTACGAACAATTCCTATTCACTATTTATAATAGAGACTAAATTTTCGAAAATCTACGAGCTACACACTAATTATCACTGAAAGGTTACAAAGATTTTGGAAATTAGAAAAACTGATACAAGGGTATGGAATAAGAGCCCTTTTCTGTTACTGTTCTGTCACTAATCCGAATTCCTTAATAGTGATTAAGCATAATTATTATCATAAGAAAAAAATGGTTAAGCTCTTCGGCGGGTGATTCTACCTCTAAAAAAAAACCTTCTTATTCTATCTGCATATTCAATGCACAAACAACAGCAACAATTCAATTTTTTCTTTTCTCTACAAAAATGAAAACATCATTAATTACATACCAAAATCGCATCTCGTATGTTCTTCTTAATATCATCGACTTTTTGTTTCTTTTCTTGTTCGGAAAATCCATCTACGTGCAGTATACGCATTTGTTTTACTATTGTTGATTTGCCAGATTCACCAGCGCCCAACAGCAACAATCTGTGTGTTGCTCTATATAACTGTTTATCCTTTTGTAATTGCTTAGATATTGCGTCGCTGCGGCGTTTTTGACTTTTTGAATCATCAGGATTGGCATCCGCTTGCTTTGAGCCAGGAGAACCAAAACAACCCATAGTATTCCAGGGAGTCCACCAACAAATACCTCCACTGTCTCGTACACTTTCGGGAGACTCCGCTCCTCTGGTGTCACTATACCGAGCCAGTCTATATAAGCAAATAGAAAAATATAAAACAAAACAATTATTAATAAAAAAATTATTAGTCACTTGGTTAAAAGTGCAAATAAGTTTTTTTTTTACGGTTAAAACCAATATAATAAAAAAAAAGTAAACAAGGTGCATTGGATTATATGGTCGTGTATGTTTGGCGGTTCTTTTAAGAATATTCTTCAAAATCTCTATAAGTAGATCTCAGGTGTGATTGGATACGAAAACGGAAATCAACGATTTTAAATTGATTATTGTCAAAAAAAAGGAAGGGTCCGATTGATTGTGTGTTTTGTGAGTCACTTTAACATTTACATTGGAGAATAATTTAAACTCCCGAAAAAACTACCCCCGTCTCTTCTTTCAGGTTGAGATTTACTCTACTAAAATGGCAACTCATTATGTGGGCCCGAGAAGAATGAAGCCGAAGCCTTTAGAGATTAACTTTACTTAACTTCTTAACTTAAAGCATTAATCAGAATGTCTAGGAATTTGAAAACATTAAAAATCCAAACTTTCCAAAGTTTACAGAAATATTGACTTATTTTCAAAGTACACTCTAGTTTCAATGTGTTATTTGCAGGCCAGAAGCTTTAATATGGTTGATGCACTCGATGGTGACATTATTTTTATATCCGAGGCAATGTTCAAGCCTAAAATGGAGACAGTTTCTATTAAATTTCTAACTATACTCTTAAACGCAACGATAGGGTTACTTACACTACAGGTGGGGGCATTGCAATGTATTTTAAGTCAAGCCTTAAGTTTTTAAATTAAGCCTACTCAACCAAAAAGGAAACTGCCACGCCTCCAAAAAGTGGGCGGGATATAAAAATGTAACTGTTGAATGCATATGTAACTGTTGGTTGCATACATTTCGGACTATAACTCCCCTTTTTTAACTAAAAAAATTACTTTTTTTAAGCTACGCCCAAAAAGTGGGCGGAAGCATATACTGCATATACAACCAGTGAGTAAGTTTTCAACCAGCTACAGTGTGTACGCAGAAGTTACGGTCCGTAAAACGGACCGTTGAATATCCCATTCTATCCCACATTGTAAAATGCTGATGGCATAGTTATTTTTTGACATTTTATAAGTAATGCAAACTTCGAAAAGGGGCGTGGTTGAACCGCCCCTAATTGGCGGAATCAAACTATTAATTATAAGATATTTCCACAGATATTTCCAAGTTACACTTAAATGTACGTAAAAATGCAATTTTTTGGTTCAAATTCAATATTTTTAAAAAATCGACCCCTAAAAGGGGGCGTGGCTAAAAACTTTATATTAACGAAATCTGGACTGAAGTCTCGTTTACCTAACCTGCTACTTTTTTTTTGTTTCATGCTTTCCTAATATATGCTCAAGGCCAGTCGAAATTAAGTTTTTCAGGAAAATTTTAGGTTTTTCTTCAATTGCGCCTCCAAATATGGGCGTGGCCCAAAGTCTTGTATGAACAAAATGTAGAACTAAGCGTTTTCTACATAAAATACTAAGCAATTTTTTTTTAATTTTGAGCAAAAATATTAAGTAAACTGCATTTGAAAATTTACTATTAAAAAAGATTCCACGCCCACTAGAGGAGGTTTATCGATTAAATTTTTCTTTGTAAATGGAGATGGTAAATGTCAAATTTCAACCTTTTAGAACGTCTTACAGTTTTGAAAACTCTGGAGGTAGTTGCACCTTTAGACCGATTGTGGGCGTGTCTTTGGGCGGATTTCAAAAATTTACACTTGTACTGCTTCGCATGACGTGGACCTTACGTACGAAGTTTCAGCACCCTAGCTCATAATTTAAGGCCTAAAAACATGTTACGTACAGACGGACAGGGTTTCATCTTGGGTCCGATTCTCTTTTGTGTGTTCATAAATGATCTGCCAAACATTTGTAACCACGTCCTTTTCCACCTGTATGCAGATGATATCCAAAAATATTTGTCAAGGCCGATACCTTTTTTGTCGAAAGTTGCTACTTGCCGATGCAGCACTCAGATGCAAGTACTGCTCCATTGTACTGCCATGCAGACACCTTACCTTAATCAATGAATAAAGAGACAAGGAAGTGGAAGCATCTGTTTAGTTGTGTGGGGACTACCTATGTGTTCGACCATGCATGTCATGAGAGACGGCGCCCGAGATTCAAACGTTTCTGGGAGCTGGCTCTACTTTTGTTTAACATTCCTGAGTTAAAGTGACATTAGATCCCCACTGGTGACGCATTTACTCACATGTCGATACCCGATTTCGAAGGACTAATGTCAAAATAAATGCACCCACAAACACTGCATATGTGAAAAAGAGCTATTCCTTGTCTCTTTATTCATTGACTTTAATTTGAATAGGGCTTCAGTGATGAAGAGCTTTATGTACGGCACTCACCAAGTCAGCCTCAGAAACTTGCTTGTTCCAGCTTTTTTTTTTGTTGAGCAGAATAAGAGGCGGTGCGATGTAAGGGACTGATTTGTTTCAGTTGGTGAGACTTCCACCGACCTGCCGCATTTCAAAGACTCCGCCGAAGGCTCGACCGGAGTGCTTGTGCCTTCAGCCAAAGTAAAGCATCTTTGCGCCGTCAATCGATCAGCTGCTTCCTTTTCTTCTTCTGCTATCTATTAGTCAGGCGCAACGCAGGGCCCGCCTCCTTCGGAGACCGTTCAACCATGAAAGGTATCACACGTCTTACCGTCAGCAGCAGTGCATTGAGAGCAGCTTTACTCACGCTCAATTTGCCGACAGAGTCGAACAAAGATCCGCAAGACTAGCTTGTTTCTTTATACGCGACCGAGGATAAATTAATTTTAATGCATAGTTTGTAACACAGTGAAATAATCACCGTAGACCCTTAAGACTTTTTAGAGATATGATCGAGACCGACAGGTGAATCGATTTAGCCGTCCGTCCGTCTGTATGTGTGAAGGTTTAAGGTCTTCAACATCAAGCTGGAGAGCTGAAACTAGCTTCTGCTGCACAGACAAAGTGTTAAATTTGGATTAATCCGACAACGGCCACGCCCACTACTGGCTTCAATGTGAGACAACCTCAATTTCACATTTTCTTTCAAAATGCCTTTTGTTCAAGTTAGAAAAGTCGTAAGACCTACATTTTGGTACTGAGCAGTGTTGGCCCAAGAACTTTAACAAGCCAAATATTGGACCGCCCACAAAATCGACCATATCCACTTTTAACATGTTAGATCTTTAAAAAATCCGATTTCTCGGAAAGTTGACTCCAAATTGAAAAAAAATTATATGGCAAATATTAAAGATATTACCATTTGCAAAGTTTGGTCCATACAAAGTTTTGAGCTCCGCCCACTTTTAGGGGTCGTTTTTAGGAAAAAAAACTGCTTTTTTCCGAAATAATTTTCGGATTTAACGCATTTTATCATGGATCTAACGAAATAACAATTAATTGATTTTAATTTTTAGGCCAGACCCACTTTTGGGGGCGTGGCCTATGCAAATTATATATGAATTCGGGACAAAAAATTTTAAGGTTTGTTGTTACACGGTATATAGGGTCGGGTATATAGAAGTTTGTTACAGACGAACTCTTGCACTTACTCACTTGTTTTTTTTCATAAATGATTGACGCCATGCCCCGGTCGCAGTCATAGAAACTCCTGGTGGATTTTGACAATTGCCAATACAACCTGGAGTAGAAAATCTTTAGGTTTACCATTCATTTATGATTTTGGATGCGATGGGGAATGGGTGGAAGGGAGATGATTTCGGTGTTTGGGGTTAACAAGCTAGTTTCCACGGGGTCGTCATTTCCGTCACGACGGCTGAGCTTTGCCGAACCGTGTCAAACGAGTTTTTTTTACTAAAATTAAAGGCATGAATTTGGACGACCTCTGGTTCATGAAGGATCGCGCGCCAGACCAAAATCGATCTTTTGCGCACCAAATCACTTGAGTTGTGTTCTCAGACGTCATGGTGATGTCAATTGAGCACCTCAGAGCTATGATGTGATCTCATTGGATCGGAACCGTGAAGGACCGATGTTATACTAGCAATCTGGAAACAATTCAAGCATTTAAGGAGATCATCATCTAAATCTAAACAACCCAAGGTTGCTCTTGGTGAAGTTGTTGGTCCTAGTGAAAAGAGGAGAAACTTCTACTCCTCATCTGACTTGCATGAGGAGCGGCTTCTTCATTACCCTCCCGGTTTTCTTACTCTTTAACCCAAATCAACTATTAACTGTTTTCAATGGTCAACATTTTTTGGGTTTTGTAACATGCTTAGCCTTAGGCGGACTTGGATTTATAACTGAAGTTTCTTTAAGATGTGTCTAGCTCTCCAAAAAAGCGAGTTCTACTTTGTTGGTAAGAATTCTGCACGTTTTTTGGGCTTGAAAAATGTTGGATTCTTTGCACAGGAGCCCATAGCCATGGTGACATCCTCTACCCTCCATTGCTTGGTTTCGGCCCGTCAGTATGCCATTTCTAAATGGTTAGTTGTATACCAAATTGTGCTGTTTGAATTATAAGTCTCGTAGAAATTATTTAACACTTGACGAGCCCCTAAAATCAACCAACCAACATGGTCTCCTGATGCTAAACAACACAACAATGCCTTTCGATGCTATTCAAGACAATTCATAAATATGCACATGTTGCAACATAAAACAAGGTCATTAGCGAATACAAGCCACAAGTGGTGTATGTCGTGGGTGCAACAATACCAGAAAGTAACGCTAAAAGGAATTGAAAGACATTTTTTCTAAGAAACAACCCTTATACATCATCGTTTCGGACTTTACCTATAAATATGATGCCAAAGCATAATTGCATTAAATAATTTATACCTTTGTTGGCACAAGCTTAAGCAAAAGGGAAAAGAACAAGAAGACGCCATGAACTGTAGGTAATCCGTCAGTCAGTAAAATATTATTAACGCGGCAATATTGTGTATTGTGTGTCATTTTGTGCTTGAAAATTAACGTTAAACTATCAAGAAAAGTTTATTTTTGACTAGTTCAATTGAAGTTATCTGGGGTACTTTTTTTTTGACTGAAATTTGTTGAATTATAGGGGTAGGAAATATTGCGTGCACAATGGTTTTTGTGTACACACAAAACCTTTATAAAGTGTTAAAACTGACAAAATTTGCAGAATCGATTCCAATGTAAACAAGTTGTCTATAAATAAGAAGTCTAATGACAGTTTGCACTAAAATAACGTTCTTTGCGACATATTCGGATCCTTTTGGATTTTTTTTTTGTAGTTAACCTTTGGCTAACTGTTAGTTCCTGGTTGATAGAAAAATACCAAAGGGATAAGGCTTTTAAGGATCGATTTAAAGCGGAATACTGGTAAATATATTAAACTTTAAGTTGCAAGAATTATTCAAAGTATTTCATAAAAAATGATATTTATTACGCATACTTTTCGCAAAAATGTTTTTTCTGCGTCATGACCTTATACAAGAGAATTCACCCTAAGGTGTCTTAAGGGAAGTCATAAATTACTGAATAACTAGATATTCAACTTCTAAAAGCTTTGTTCACAAGCTGAAATTGACGAATTCACCCATACTCTGACTTTTGCTTACAAATGTGAGTAAATTCGTCAATTCATCAGTTCCATACAATTCCGTTGGAGAGCTTTAAAATCAGCTGATCGCGTAAGGTAAATTTTTGTTGGATCTTGTCACACGTATTCACCGACACGAAAATTTTAAGCTTTATAAAAATAAAAATTTAAAGGCTTCATAAAAAACGCAAACAAATGGGTGTTGGACGGCAAGACGCAAGAGAGACGCTAGTTAATCAGCAATTTATGCGTCAGCTAAATGGATTGTAGATTTTTAAGACAATTCCCGCTCGTTTCCGGGCATGTTAGTTTGGCTTTTCAAAGAATAAGGAGCTTTTAAGAACTTGTTTACTATATACACTAATGGCGTTTTCGGTTGGTCGTCCGGAAGCGTCCGGGAGAATTCTGGACTCTCCTGAAACTGTTTTCTTGGACTTACGTTTGACAGTCCCTCTTCTGGATAGAAGAGAAATTTGCTTCTGGTTTTAAATCCAGAATCAAAATCAGAAGCACGCACACAATTATACATGTGTCAATGTCAAGTTGGATAAATGTCATTTGTCCCCTGTAGAATAGCTTCTGCATCACAAATACAACGCTAGACAAACTTGAAAAACTACTTCAGGGGGTTCTTCTTCCGATCCTAGAGAAGAACGCCCTGATCCGGGATCGCCAACCGAAAAGGCCATATAACAAGAACGGACGTACGGTCTTATCGCCCAAAACCACAACGCCCAAATTTTGAAATGTCGTTATGACATGCCCAAAAAATTTCTTGACAATTTGTTGTTGTTTTAAAAAAATTGTCTATTTGGGCGATATGACATTTCATTTCGGCTTTGTGACGCTTTACACATTGATATTTGGGCGATATGTCGTTTTTTTTGGGCATTATGACATTTTTAAATTTGGGCGTTATGGTGTTGGGCGATAAAACCTAACGCGAAAGGCATATGCACGTCCGCATAGGCACGTCCAAATATAAAAATAACAATTTGTTGTTGTATGCAAATCGTTAATTTGGGCGACATGACATTTCATTTGGGCTTTTGTGGCGCTTTACACCTTCAGATTTGGGCGATATGCCTTGAGCCCAATGAATAAGTTGCATCCCTCACATTGAAGTACACAACTGACAACTCAGTGAAATACACACGTTCTTATGGGAAGTGACGTACGTCACGAAGTTCTTCTATGGGCCGCTTCCCATAAGAATGTGTGTATTGAACTCAGTTGTCAGTTGTGTACTTCAACGTGAGGGATGCAACGGATTCATTGGGCTGCAGGCTATATGTCGCTTTTATGGGCATAATAAAGTTTTTAAATTTGCGCGTTAGGGTTTGTCAAAAGGCGACAGACCAAAAGCAAAAGGTCCAATCGCCCAAAAAAACAAAACCCAAATTTACAAATGTCTTAATTCCCAAAAAAAAAATTAGAAAAGAAAACTAAAAAAGGTTGTTTTTTAAAAAATGTAAAATTGGACATACGCCGCGTAACGTTCTGAGCACCTGCGTGTGAGGCCGAAATCCGGCTGGTGTATGAGACGAAGAGACACCCCGAGTTTTGAATGAACCAAGCGAATGAACATCGACGCTCTGGCCCGTAAAATCTTCACATCCCTTAATGCCTAATCCAAAAGACGGGACAGTAGAGAAGCACCGCGACTCAGGTGGCGCAGACAAGGGTGACGAGACTTCAGTCAACTTAGCGTGTAAGGCTAAAGAGGTCTAGCCAAAAACATATCTTGCTGGCGAATGGCGAAGCTTGCTGGTGGAAGTAAAGTGAGTAAATTTACTCCATTCTGACAGGGGATCATTGTTCACAGGAAGAAAACGAACAGATCTAATATTAAATGAGTCGATTGGCATTTGAAAATTTTACGCTTCATCTGTTTGACAGAGAACCAACAATGCCAACATATCGACGAGCTAAAGCCTTCAACCCAACGTTGAAGTACATAACTGACAACTAAGTTAAATACACACGTTCTTGCTGCCCATAGAAGAAGTGCGTGACGTACGTCGCTTCCCATAAGAACTTTGTGTAAGACAGTTGTAACATAAGACAGTTGACATAAGACAGTTGTGTACTTTGACGTGACGGACGCAAGGGATTCATTGGGCTGAATGCCTAAGAGAGGATGAGCTGGGACATAAAAAAAAACTTCAGGGAAGTTTGACATTATTTTAAGCGCAGAGTTAAATACACACTTCTTATGGGAAGCGTCCGATAGAAGAATTTCGTGACGAACGTCGCTTCCCATAAGAACGTGTATTTCACTGAGTTACCAGTTGTGTACTGCGACGTAACCGATTCATTGGGCTGAAATCTTTACTTGTCTCCGAAAACCATGCGGACAGCACAACTGGAACTTTACGTAAGATAGAAAACAAATAGGTGGGCCGTAAATGGTGTAAAGGGCAAGTCAGCCAGCTACAAGGTGGCTGTCTTGTCGTTTGTTCCACGTTATCAAAATTCGTTCTCACGAAAATACGTGTGGCGCAATAGCTTTTGAGGTAAGCCAGGGCCAACTTCTTAACCATGTATGCTGTGTGTGTTTTATTCTTCACATACAAGGGAACCTACAATCCGAGCGGCTTTTTGAGAAGTTTTTGGGGTGAATGTTACTCTCGCAGTGCTAGACAGACCCTCGCAGAGAAAGAGAAAAGAATAAACCTTTTTTCTAGACGACAGAAGTAGGATTTTTTACCCAGAGCTCGACTCGACGAATGCGTCGAAAATGAAAGGACGGCCGAATGTGTAGCAACCAATGACTTGGCAGTTTTGCACCTCAATAGAAATGTGTGGTATCAAAGACCAACGACAAGACAGAAAACGGGCCAGGCATGCAAGAAGTATTGAGAAACATTCATGCAGTGTCCTTGTTTCGCAATTTCATTGTTTGATTTTTCTTAAGCTTTTAACAATCACTAATCATTTAAATATTGTATTAGGTGAACGTTGTACCACCGCCGGATCGGATAGTACACAATTTTTTTATGTATTGCATTGTGAGAATGAATTTTCATTTAAATGCCAAGTGGTTATAAAAATTTTCATTGGCAATGGATGATGGATTCCAGGTATCAATGACATCGTGTATCATAAATTCTTCCTTAAAAGCGAAAATAAATAAAATAATATGGTCGTTAAGACTTCTGAAATTATCTTATTTTCCGCGCTATTTTCAGATTTTTTATTTCCCTATCTTACAGTATTAGAAAACTTAAAAAAAAAATGAATAAAAAGAATTAAGTTATTCTCAAATTATGACCAATCGACGATTGCAAATCTGCAATCAAGTGCTAAGCATATTATGAGGTTTTCAAATCTGTGGAACTCTTTCGATCTCTGTGTTTCAACCAACATCAGTATCTTCTAACTTTTGGCCTCCTCGGTGGGGAGATCGATAAATCATGAGTCGACTAATGATCTTCTGTTGACCTAAACTGGCTATGCAGGTGAGGAATTCAAATAAAACAATTTACAGCTTCACCTGACGTTTCGTTAATTCGTTTGCAACTTTCCGAAATTCATTAAATCTAAAAAAATGGTTTTGATTTTGATGTAATGATTTTTCGATTGCTTATGTTTCATCTGAGTCACCGTGTCTCCCAAACATCACACTTTAAATCCTTATGGCCGTACCGAAACAGGCATTAAAGTCACTCCTGAGGAGCAACGACCGAGGAGTCAATACTTGCCAGAAAGGATACAACTACTTACTACATAAATGATTTAATTTCGCTTTTAAACTTCTCTGAAGCAATAATAATTGGTGCCTAATACCAGCACAGAAGTCTGCCTTAAACCATTGTCCAGAGCATAAGAAAACTCACTTGTTGTTTTTAAGACTTGACAAGTGGGAAGAAGCAACAGTGCGTTTGTAAAAACTTCAGTCCGTCTGTGACGGATTGCAAAATACCCTACCCTACCAAAAAAATGAACTGCCACGCCTCCAAAAAGTGGGCGGGTCATAAAATATAACTGTTGAAATGCTTTATACAAGGAGGTTGCATACATTTCGTACTAAAACTCCGCCTTTTAACTGAAAAACTTCATCACTTTTTTAGCGCCACGCCCACAAAAGTGGGTGGAGAATTGTGTTATATGTAAAAAAAAAAGTTAGAAAATGCTAATATCTACAACTTTTGTCACATAATTTTCACTCAAATTTCATATATTTTTTTTAAGCTAAAATCCCTTAAAAACGTGGGCGTGGTCAATGAAAAGACGAATCTTTTTTGGGAAGGTACCTCAAAGACAATTACAAGGCAATGTTACATATCAAAAATGAGTGCGCTTGGCTCCATTGTTTGGCACCAAAATTTGGAAAAAGCATTTTTTAAAATTAGAGATATTATTATTAAAATTAGAGTCGCATATGCAGGCCTGTAGTGGGCGTGTCTGCGGGCGGATTCAGCTAATTTTCAAACTTTTTCTGAAGGACTGCACTACCATCCTACTTCAGCTCTGTAGCTTAAAATTTAAGGCCTAAAAGTTGTTTACATACGGACGAACGGATGGACATGGCTTAATCGATTCTCCTGTGCCCCATTCATATCTCTAAAGGGTCTTAGGGGGCTACGGTGATTATTTCACTGCCTTACAAACTATACAACAGACTTTATATACCCTGGGTAGGGTATAAAAACTAAATTTAACAAGCCGGGCACAATGTGTGTCTGTGTCTGTGTCTGTCGCTGTGTCTTGCCACATTTTTCACCTAAAATCAGAGACACAGCGAGATACCCATTGTGTCGCTATATACGTGTTCCCGTAAGCTGAACTGCGAGACACAGACACAGATACTCATTATGTCCCAGCTATAAGTCTTATCTTAAATTCAGTATTTTATGTGATAGGCTGAGTTGAGTTTTCTTTTACCAAGACTTTTCTGACGACGTGCCGGATGGACCGACGGATACTGGCCTTGTTTTTCCCTTCGACTTAGCTGCTGAACTCATAAGAGCGAGTATTGAGCAAGGAGAGAATAGCACAACTATAGTTATCTAAAATGACTAGCTCATCGAGTCTCAGAAGTAAATTTTGAAGGCATCAGACGAACAACATGCATCGGAGGAGTTTTCAAATAAGGGTGAACGTAGCTGTCAACAGTCAGGACAACAATTAACTTATGTAAGCAACACTGACTTATTTGGGCTAAGCTGAGTAAGGATTTCCAGTACTAGTTAGGGTGATGGAAGAGAGATGGTGGAGGATGAGCCCCTGAGTGGGACAACTTCCGCTCTTGCATCCCCAAAGTTGGTTATCGAGTTCTAGGGTTCTAGAGTTAAAATATGGACCTGGCCCTCCAAGTTTAGGAGCTTTCGGCACCCCAAAAGAAAGGGGATATCTCACCACTCTTATGGGTATTGGTAGTTGGTATAGCGTGGGAGGGATCAATTGGGTGAGGGTTGGGAGAGTCAATAATTTCGAGAGTCGAAGATTTTGACAACTTTGTTGACGGAGGTAACTCTGCACACAGCACTGCTCGCTGTGTTAACTCCAGATTCATTTGCTTACGGGATCAACAGGTCTTGTTTTAATCTGGGCTTAACTTAGCACTGAAAAACCGGCCCTAAGATTGACAGAAGGAATCTGTCGAAGAGCCTTCCTCTCTGCTTCTGGCACTGCGGTGTCTTAGAAAGGAGCTAAGTGTGCCCTCTGTGGTAAAATTCTAGAGCCATCTTTTCACTCCGGAGGCAGGCAGGAAAACAAGGATTGTAGGGTATACCAGCGAGGTTTGCCGATTGGATAATTACTTCCTGAGACAAAGGAGGGCCTGACAATCCACGATTATGTAAAGAGTGGATTCATCGTTCTCTAGACAAAGTCCGCATGTAGAGTGCGGTGAAAGGCCGTTGCCAAGAAAATGTGTCTTCAGATTGCAATTATCGCTGGAAATCCAGTGAGGATTTTCAATTTAGCATTGTCCGGGTTGGTCGCCTCCTGGCGGGGAATCTGCGGAATGATGTCCAGGTGTTTTGAACCAGACTTCGTTGGATTCGATTCGAGTAAGGCAAAGTTTGGAAAGTTTTGAAGGCTCAGGCCCTATGGGTGGTGTAGATACACCGTTTTTAGCTAGAGCGTTCTAATTAGTTGCCGTCAAAGCCACTTTTTCTTTTGGGAGCGAGGTTATGATCTGAACTGATGGATCATAACCCTCCCACTCTACTGCATTCCGCTTGTGGTCGGCTTGTGGGGTACGGCGATTTGACTTCTGAATATACCGGCAGGCCAACCGGTTTTGGATCTCTTCGTCACTGAGGCCAAATAAATGCTGTTGTCGTTGCATTATTTTTATTTAGGCCTTTCTTTCTTTCGCGATTGCGCTGGAATGTTGATTAACATTGCCTTTTTGACAGGTTTCGTAGGATCTCTCCTTTGAACATGGCAATACCAACTGAGCCGGTGATGCTCCATTTTCCTGAAGATGGGTTCTTTAGCATGGCTAGCATGGCTGACAAGATTATAGTCAGTTTTCCTAAGTTTTGGCATGATTTTAACCATACACCAGAGGGTGGATATGTCAGCCAAGGCAAGGTTTACAACCAAAATTCTTTTCACCATGGCACCAGCTGAATTAAATCTGCTTTCAGCATAACTGGGTAGATTCCATCTAGTCAGGTGACTTAAAACACTCAAAAGATGCAGTTTCATACTTGACAGCGTCATTAGTCACCACTCTGGATGCAACATACCAGGTTAGCCGCGAGTGTTGCCGCTACCACTGAAGGATACATGTGGTGGCTTTATTTCCAGCAAAGTCATTCTCAATCTATTTACCAACAGTTTTAAGGATTGAGGCAAGTTTGCTTGGTCTGTTCCTGTGAAGGAGTTTGACTGACTTACAGATTCCTCACGAAATTGTTTATAAGAGATATTTTTCGACTTGCAAATTCAAGTCTTTTCAATATTTTTTAAGTAGCTCTTACATCGGTATTTTACTTTTAAAGAAATTATGAAGATAGTGTCCACCTCATTTGGTCGCGTGACAATTGGATCGTCAGTTGGGCGCCTGTCACGCCCATGAGGTAGTGTCCACCTCATTTGGTCGCGTGAAAATTTGATCGTCAGTTGGGCACCTGTCACGCCCATGAGGTAGTGTCCACCTCATTTGGTCGAGTGAAAATTGGATCGTCAGTTGGGCGCCTGTCACGCCCTGCCCAAAACACAAACTTCAAAGGATTTCACACTAGACTTAAAGGAAATTCCTCCAAAACCATATGTGAAGCGTGTATTTTCAACGATCCTTCGGTTGGAATCATACTTTTAAATCGGCAGATTCTTGCCTTCTTTTAAATTCGATTTTAAGAACCGTTTCAGGAGTTTCCTAGTCTCTTTGCGATTACGCTGCAGTTTGGTATTCCATCAAGTTACCGGTCTGCGATTGTTTGAAATAACAACACAATTCTGTTCAAAGGTAAGGATGTTGCTCAGATCTTTAAGGGTACTCAAGGGTTTATTTGTAGAGACAAACATTTTACCTCTACCTTGGTCTAGAATTCTAGAGGGTGTGTACTTCCAAAAAAGGGTTAATTAAACATTACTTCTAAGAGCGTTCCTGAATTAGCTTGATAATTGTTTGTGGTTTTTCTCGATTCATCAGCTTCAGTCGATTGCAGTTTGGCACCTGGCACTGACAACACCTTGCCCGTTACCAATGTCGTATACAATTCTAGGCACCGTCATCGTACGTCAACCATTTTTAATTTAGCCCGCCGCTGGCAACTTGTTGTCATTGACTTAACCGTGTCGAGCCTATTAAAAACCACCTTAGCCTGCACAAGACCAACCGACCACCACTAAGCTCCACTCTTTGACAATTTAATTTTACGTAGTTTCAATCGACTCCAAACTGTTGAGAGACGACAGCCCGCCCGAAGCATTTCAACGAATCCAAGCCACATTGCAAATCTGGTTTCAATAAAGCTAATTAGCTAGTCTATGCTAAAAGACTAAAAATACCACTAAACCCTGGCGACTATTATAATAAATACTGTATGCACTTGGTTCCCCTCCCTGAGAAAATCACATCTTGACAATACTGAAGCCCCCTTCGGATGAGTCTCTTCCTGCCGAGGACAGCATACCAACAATCTCATGTCACTAGGTCCCCACATCGCGTTGGATAACAAAAATTCGTCACGCATGTGCTGGAATATACCGCCCGTTTGGACAAATGATGAAATCGTCGAAAATACGTCCAGAAGCAGGTTACTAGCCGGTATGCGCTCTAGCCTAGCCGAACGAAGAAAAAAGTCTGCCGTCCGGTGCGCAACAGAATACAAACCGATCAGGTACACCAGAAAAGTGTCACCAAGTCACTCGAAAATTTCCCCAAAAACTCCACCTTATGTAAAATCGAGAGAAAAAAAACAAATTAAATATACTAAAGAGCAAAAATATATACATATATCCCATGGAAAATTACTATCTTTCAAAATTAATACATATAGGCGAGACACGATGAAGAAATTGGAAAGACGACAACGACGACGAAGACGACGACGGGGAGAGACCATGAGACACACGGTGTATTTGCGACGAGATTAAAATAGTTCACACCGGATTCCCACGGCACGATAAACAAATAATAGTTTTGCACAAAACTATCGAAAGTGTATTTTTATTTCGCCCATCACACGAATAAGGGGCCCCGAGAGTCCCGAGTCCCACCACCGAGAGCGCCACATGTTTACAACAATTCCACTTACTTTTGTTTTGCCTAAATAAAATATTTTATTAACAATTCCGATGGAGAAAATATATTAATTTCGTAAATTTTTTTTTTTTTTATCACACACTCGGAGGGGGGCGAAAAAATCTAGCCAAAATGTTTTTGTATTCTCCTCAGAGATAATGTTCCATTTAATGCATATCTGTTGATATCGTCTGCATATTTTTTAATCGAAAACGAAATCGAAAAGAAAAATTATTTTATCGGACACAGCAGCTGACGACAAATCTGTGTCTATTCGTTGGGGAAAATTTTCACGAAATTTTTTTAAAAATGCACGTATACTGCATAAAAAAAAATTATATATTTGGCAAAACCATGAAAGGTTCCATTTCATCAATCGGTCAATACTTCACACACAGAGATGTTTACTTTGTGACTTTGTTTCTTTTACCACTGGGGGTGCCCAGCCACATACACGACCAGATAAATAATTTCGGGGGGAAGAATAATTAAATTGGCCAGTTCGCACAAGTGAATTACTTTTTTTTCAATCGTCACTTTTGGTTTATTATTTATTTTTCTTCTACACTAACTTTCAATTCCCGAATGCCAATACTAAGCACTAAACGGCTCCCAAGGAGAAAAATTTAAGCCCAATATGGCTGATTATTTTTATACTGATTAAAGGATCTGGTTACTTGTACTAGATTTGTATGGTTGGTGTAGGAGTCGTTCGATGGCAGAGGTCGTTGCTGGAGTTGACGGCGCGACGGTGGGCGAACAGTACTACTAGCGATGTTTGTGCGATGCCAAATGAAAGGCGGCTAGTTTCACCACAGTGTGGGGAAAAATTCCGCTAATTACCTTTATCATTTAAATCACCTTAATGCCACGTTCCCACTGAGGTGGAAGTCAATTTTGAAATAACCGTGAAAGGCATTTCCAAGCAAACAAGTTTTCTACGCGTGTTCACACTGACAGCTAGGTATGATTGGCATTTTATATCCAAACCATAAATTACTGAATAACTAGATATTCAACTTGCGTCCCTCTTAAGCCGCTTTGTCACAAGGAACAGAAACAGAATTTCATACACCAGCAACACAAAAAGCATTCAGCGAATTTAGGTTTCAGTTGGTAATGTATGAGATTCTGTTTCTCTTCCTGTTTTACGTTGCTTGTGACAACGCGGCTTTACCGTACAACACCCATTTGTTTACGTTTTTTACCTTACGCGATCAGCTGATGTAAAAGCTGCAAAACGAAATTGCATGGAAATGACGAACTCATGAATTTACTCACATTCGTCAACAAATGTCGGAGAATGGGTAAATTCATAAATTTTAGCTTATGGGTAAAGCTTTTACATGTCCGAAGTTGAATATCTAGTTATTCAGTAATTTATGATCCAAACATAGGCCTAGTTTACACCGAGGTCTATATTTGGTCTATGATTATAGTTTTTAGTCTTGTTATTAATATTGCGTTTACACCGAATGGGAGCAAGACCCAAATCAGTGACACCTTTCGCTCAATAAAGGGCTCAGTTATAGCAAAACGAAAAAACGATACGATTTTATACCATGTCTCCACCGAGCACTAATTCTCGATTAATATAAATCCTTATTAAATCCTCTACAAATCACGCGATTTACCATATAAATTTAAATCCTCTTCGCAAGCGATTAAATATAAATCCTCTCATAAATCCCATTCACCCTGTTCACAAACCTATTTTCTGCACCTTTGCAACAGTTTGAGAATCAAAAAAGGAAACTGAAACTGTCGCTGTACGAAAAATCTGTCACAAGTAAGTTTTCTATTGTGACTTTTACTGAGGAAATCGTTTTCACTCCTTGGAAATGATATCGCCACTTTATTTTGAGAGCCAAAATGACAGAAACAGTCATCAAAGTCAGTGTCAAAGCCACTTTGGGATTTATTTTAATCGTCTCCCGCTAATCTTCTTTTAATTATCGTTGGAGACATAGTATTATGTGTACTATCACTTATGCGTTTATGCCAAATTTACATTTAAAATGTTGCCTCTGATTTACTTAACCAATTCACAAAAAAATACATATTGACTAAACTTAAACTTTCTCAGAAAAGTAGTTTTATAATTTGTCGTAATTTTTCTTAAATGCTGACGCGAAAATCTGTCACATGGTAAAACATGTTAGGGGGTTCACATGGTACAACATGTTGTACAACATTGCTTGATGAAAAACTTTCAGTTAAAGGAGCCTTGCGTTCACATCAAACATTTTTTACAACTTCAGTTTTTTCTTAATGTTTTTTTTTTCCCCGAAAAATTCCCCTGAAACGCTTTATTTGATATTGCCACCACATGAAAAAATTTTCCGAATGGCAAACACAAAGGAAGT
Organism: Neoascia interrupta; assembly: GCA_947623515.1. Classification (NCBI taxonomy): domain Eukaryota; kingdom Metazoa; phylum Arthropoda; class Insecta; order Diptera; family Syrphidae; genus Neoascia; species Neoascia interrupta. The sequence continues at coordinate 180,076,002 of OX392462.1, forward strand.
TTGAGCAACATCTGTTCACACGGGTTGTATGGCTTGGCAAGCCAGCAGAAAAATCAAAATTTTTTGAAATCATCAAGCGGCTTGTCAAGCGGTTGTTTCTTTCGTTCACACGATGCAACATCGGATGTTGTCCAACATGTTGTACAGCATGTTGTATCGTGTGAACCCCCCTATTCATTCCACTGAATTGTTCCATATTTTTCACTGTTCCATCTGTCAAATAAAATTTTTCGGCTGAACCATAACCAAAAAACTGAAGTCGGCTATTTAGTTGTTCGGTTGGTTTTTTTCTGTTTGCTGTAAACGCTTTACTACGTTTTCATTAGAGACGAAATGTGCTCATTATGAAATTCGGACGGCTAGTATGGTGATCGCGAAAAAATTTTGCTCCCATGCAAAAATCTCTGCGTAGCAAAAATTTTGCAACTGGTTTTGCAAAGCTGTACGCAGCTGTCGTGCAAAATTCTTATCTTATTATAGATGTGCTAGTCGAAAGTCTCCAAACAATTTTGCACGCAAAATAATTGTGTGGCACAAGAGCATGCACGAGGCAATAGATGATGACATTTTAATGATACATTTTACCATATCTCCACCGGGTACTGATTTGCGATTAATATAAATCTTCATTAAATCCTCTACAAATCACGCGGTTTACCGAACAAATTTAAATCCTCTCGGCAAACGATTAATCTATTCGTTAAATTATAGAATAGAATCAAAATTTATTTACGCTCCCAGGAAATGACATCGCCACTCTCTTTTGAGCGTAAAAGTGGCAGAAAAAGAGTGCTCTTGTCAAACTAATCCTATATTTGGCCGGTGGAGGCACTTGGGGACTTATTTTAAACAGTCTCCTGTTGATCCTCTTTTTATTGGCAGTGGAGACATAGTATAAGGCTGAAAATGTGAGTTTTAGATGTCGAGGATTGTTTAAAGCTTGGAAAAATATGGAATTATCGGAATTTCTAGTCCACATGAAAAATGTTCATGGCGGAGACAGATGCCTTTGAAAGATATTTCTATTCGCGTGTGTACCTTAAGTTATTTTAAAATAGCTGGAGACTGCTACTGTCCAAATCCAATTTTTCGACTCTTTCTCGTTTCATACCATGTCTCCACTGAGCACTAATTGTCAATTAATATAAATCTTTATTAAATTCTCTACAAATCACGCGATTTAGCATACAAATTTAAATCCTCTCGGAAAGCGAATATAAATAAATCCTCTCATAAATCCCATTCACCCTATTCACAAACCTATTTTCTGCACCTTTGCAACAGTTTGAGAATCAAAAAAGGAAACTGAAGCTGTCCCTGTACGAAAAATCTGTCACAAGTACGTTTTCTATTGTGATTTTTACAGCGAAAATCGTTTTTTGCTCCTTGGAAATGACGTCGCCACTCTCTTTTGAGAGCAAAAATGACAGAAACAGAGTTTTCGTGTCAAATTAACCCTATATTTGTCCGATGAAGCCACTTCGGGATTTATTTGAATCGTCTCCCGCTAATCTTCTTTTAATAATCGGTGGAGACATAGTATTACGTATCCTTTTCCCGCATCGGTATAACTAAAGCCAAATTCAAAAAGTGTTCTTTTCAAAGAAAATGTTCAAAAACATCTATGTAGAAAGTGTTGAGACTTGAGAACCGCTAAACGGTGGTATTTAGGATTGAAAATAGGTGGTAGATAGAAAAAAACAGGTGGTAGAATAAAAAATCTTAAATTTCTCAACTAAAATTGCATTGAACAAAACCGCACGTTGGTACTTGTTACTTGCGACACACAGTCAATTTTTACATGCAACTTAAACTGAAAAGCTGGCTGATAGCGAAAAAAGGCTAGCTAGCGGGAATGCATTATAATTTCCAGCAGCTAAATTTGATTTCGAAATGGAAGTGGTGAAATGAAGTTGTTTAGTAAAATAAGAAATTGTAGGTTCACGGAAAAGACTTGAGTTTTTTTCTCAGCTTCCAGTGTTAATAAATAGAGTGGCGCAACAGCTCGAGGTGAACCAGGGGCAACTTCTCAACAATGTATGCTGTGTGGCACTTTAAGAAGTTTTTCAAGACAAGTGATACTCTCGGAGGACTTGTCAGACCCACGCGGCGGTGGGGACGTGAAAAAGAACGAGTCTTTTTTTCAGGTTACGATGGTAGGATTCGAACCCGATCCTCTGGCGTAGTAAGCACACACCACGTAGTAAGCTTCCAGTATTAACTGTGCGGTAGTTTGAAATACGAAAAAGGTGGTAGATTTCATGCAGAGGGTGGTAGGTTGCAGAAAACACTATAATGTGGTAGAAATACCACTTAAGTGGTAGAAGTCCCAACACTTATAGAATAAAGTATTCGTTGTTATGGCATAAGGCGAAAATTACAAGATAAGCAGTTTGAGATTCTCGTTTAGTCCAGGTCACCTTAATTCAAAGACTGGCCCAGATAATTTAGTCATCGTAATAAGTGTTGCGCAAACACTGTTGTACTGTTGCGCAAACACAGTACAACAGTGTTTAAAATACATTAAAAATGAGGAAAAAACCATGGTGCAAGGTATATGCTCGATCTGTTGGACATCCCAAAATTGGTGCTGGATTTCACAGTTAATCTGAAGGGTCATGCGCAGTCCTCATTTGTTTTATCGTTTCGAAAACTATGGATAAAAAACGGAAGCCTTGTAAATTCTACAAAAGTATTATATTTCTTATATAGATTAATAAGAAACAAGGAGCATATTTCTTTAGGATACTCTGGACTTGCTAAAGAAAATCGAAAAACAAATTTCCCACATTCATACATCGATAGAAATTTATGTAACTTTGAATGCAGGAGAGCTATTTCTTAAACCTAGACTGTGTTTTAGAATAAAAAATTTAAATAAATATATTCGAATTAAAAAATTTAGGAATAGCAAATTAAGCAACATAATAAGTTTAAAAAAAAATCATCAACTGTGTTTCCATCTTTTTAAAAAGATCAAGCAACAATTTTAAGCTATCAAAAGATCGAGCAAACCTTATATTCCATGAAAAATTTAAGACAAAATTATGTAGCCATCATAAAGGCTATGCCATAATGTTGTTTGCTTTGTCCCGTTACGTTCCCGTTGTTTTACAACCATGTTGAAAGTATACAATTCGAAAATTGATTAAAAAAAAAACCATAGAAAATGCAAACAGATCAACAAGAACACAAAGTACCGCAAAAGCTAACAATTCCAGTTTCGGAGAAACGTCAAGACACACACAAAAGTTCATAGTGTTGAATTTTTTTGCCTTCTAAAAACTTTTTTTACGTTAAGGAAATGTAACGTAACGACGGGTAGTCGAAGCAATGTTGAGGAACTAGTAGCACTAATTGAATCTAACGTGTTTGAATTAAAGTTGTCAAATCAACGTTGGCGCAACGCAACTTTGTGACAAAGCCTTAAAGCCCCAACAAAAGTCACGGAAAAGCAAACCCTTTTCCGGCCGATTCCGCAGGCGTACTCGTAGATGAAAGCTATTTACATAAGCCGCATAACTGGATTTGCAACTTGCGTTCCCCTTAAGCTACGTAATCACAAGGAACAGAAACAGGAACAGAAACAGAATTTCATACATTAGCAATGCAAAAAGCATTCAGCGAAATTAGGTTTCTGTTGCTAATGTATGAGATTCTGTTTCTGTCAAAAGCAACGTAAAACAGGTTTTACGTTGCTTTTGACAACGCGGCTTTACCCTCCAACACCCATTTGTTTACGTTTTTTATAAAGCTTTAAAGCTTTTATAAAGCTTTAAATTTCCGTATCGGTGAATATGTGTGAGAAAATTCAACAACAATTTACCTTACGCGATCAGCTGATGCAAAAAAGCCAAAACAGAAATGAATTGGAACTGATGAATTGACGAATTTCGGCATGTTCATTTCCATTGCATTGGGCATTGACAGTGGAGCCACAGCGTAACAGTTTGAGAAACGAAAAAATACACCTGAAACTGTCCAGATTTAACAGATCTGTCAGAATTACGATTTATATTGGAATGTTTGCAACCGAAATCTTTTTTCGCTCCTGGAAAATGACATCGCCACTCTATTTCGAGGCCAAAATGATCGAAAAAGAGTCCTCGCGTCAAAATGTTCCTATATTTTGTTTAGTGGAACCACTTTTTGGGATTTATTATTAATCGTCTGCTGTTAATCCTCGTATTATTGCCAGTGGAAACATAGCATAGGTAAATTTTTTATTATGGCCGTATTGAGGTCATCAGGAATTTAAGATTTCCTATGAGTGTTTTTCAAAAACTTTTTTGTTTTCAAAATTTCCAAAAAGTTTTCAAAATTTTTTCTATCAATGAAAAACGCATGGTGCGTCACCCTTTATCTTTATATTGAGTCCAAAAAGGATGCTGCTACGTCAAAAACAATGTGACTCAATAGATCAAAGCTCACTGAGCAATCACTATGTAGTTGAATAAAACTGAAATTATTGCGAGGGGACGATATTTAAGTCCCTACCGTTGTGGCTCCACTGTCAATGCCCAATGCAATGGAAATGAACATGGCAATTGCAATGAAAAAATAACTGGCAATTAGATTTTCAATCATTTTCAATGTGGGCATTTCATTGCCTACAAATAAAAATTTAAAACGAAAAAGAAAATCATAAAAGTTTTGAGATTTTCTATGTCTACGTTGTTTTCGGGCTTGAAGTTTATATATTTATTTGTATAGAAGCCGTTGAAGCCGAATATATTAAATTTAAGTTTCAAATGTCATTTTCAAACTTATTGCCACGTAGATTTATGGCAATGACCTCTTCAAATGTAAAGCAATCATTGATTGTCATATAAAAATATATATTGCAAAGCTAATTTCCAAAGCGTCTACACTAGTAATCAAACTTACTTACTTACTTAAGGTGGTGCTACAGTCCGGGGTGGACCTGGGCCTCAGCCAACAAGCTTCGCCAGCCAGCTCTGTCTCTAGCTAGCCGTCTCCAGTTTCGCACGCGAAGTTGGCTGAGGTCCCCTTCCACTTGCGTGCGCCACCTGAGTCTCGGTGCTCCTCTACCGCGTCGTCCCTGCGGTGTGGATTCGAAGATTTCCCGGGCCGGTGCGTTGGTATCCATCCGCTCTAGATTACCCAGCCATCGTAGACGTTGTGTTTTGACTCTTTTGGATAGGTCGGTATCGCTGTACAGCCCGTACAGTTCGATGTTATATCTCCTCCTCCACTCTCCGTCTATGCAGACGGGACCGTAAATCGTCCGAATAATTTTCCTCTCGAAGCAGCCTAAAGTTTTTTCATCCGCCTTTGACAGGGTCCATGCTTCTGCACCGTAAAGCAGGACTGGGATGATGAGGGTCTTATACATGGACACTTTAGTTGCTCGAGAGAGGGCTTTGCTACTCAATAGCCTTCTTAGCCCAAAGAAACAGCGATTGGCAAGAGTTATCCTTCGTTTGATTTCAGCGCTGGTGTCATTGTCTGAATTGTCAGGTAGACAAAGTCCCTAACTACCTCAAAGTTATAGCTGTCGATGGTGATGTTTTGTCCAAGACGTCGGTGTTGGGTGTCTTTTCTTGATGACAGCATATACTTGGTTTTGCCCTCATTGACTGCAAAACCCATATTCGCCGCTTCCGTCCCAATACTCACGAAGGCTTCACTGACATCACGCTTTGTTCTACCGATTATGTCAATGTCGTCTGCGTATTGTAATCTTTTCGGCCTGGGGTTCGTCGAATAAAACTCAACTTCACTTTTATGATTTCACAATGAAACACTTTATTTATCAAACAAAACTTATTTAAATTCAAATCACACTGTTATTCAACTTTACTACTTAGAATTCAACACTTTAATTCAATTCAATCACTTTTCACTTTATAACCGATTTTCACAAGTCAACGTTTAAAATATAACTGTCGTACGAGCCTGCCACCCGTGTATTTATACAAAATTAAGCACCTTCTAGTACGTTCCATACCCCCTTTGGTAATTTTCCACTGGTACTCCTCCGCTGAATTCCAAGGAGGGGAAATCGAAATTCGAACTTCGAATATGACAGCTGCTGTCAGATGACTGGAATGACAGTTGGGTATGTTCGTTTAGTGAATCGAGCGGGTGCGTCTGTAGAGCGAATCGATGGGTGCATTCAGGGACTCCTGCGAGTTGTTTTATTTCTTGTCGCCACATAACATTGCCCCCCTCTTAGTTTTGTTCGTCCCGAACAAGTACGTCATCATTGCTTCCGTGGTAGCGATGTAGGCGATCAACATGGACAACTTTCATCTTCGCTCTTGGTCCTCTTTGGATTCGGAATACGACATCATTAATTCGCGTTACAACTTGGTAGGGACCTTCCCAATCCTTCTGAAGCTTTGGCGATCTTCCCTTTTTACGATGTGGGTTGTAGAGCCATACCAGATCTCCCTCGTTGAACTCGGGTGCCGTTGCTCGCGCATCGTATCTCGTCTTCATGCGGTCGCTTGCAACTTTTATATTGCTTCTGGTTCTCTGGTGAATGTCATTAATCCTTTCTCTAAGGTCAACCACGTAGTCCTCCTCGCATGTTGGGTCTTCAGTGGGAAATCCGAATTTAAGCTCACTGGGTAGCCTGGCAGTTCGTCCAAATAAAACTTCAGATGGAGTGTACCCAGTTGTACTGTGAATAGCGTTTCGGTAGGCCATGAGGAATAAAGGTATTCGCCGATCCCAATCCCGTTGATTCTCGTCCACTACTTTGGACAAATGTTCTTTTAGTGTCTTGTTGAAGCGTTCCACCATTCCATCTGATTGTGGGTGAAGGGGTGTGGTCCGTGTCTTCTGTAGTCCGATTGCCGCGCATACTTCCTGGAATATCTTCGACTCGAAGTTTCTTCCTTGGTCGGAATGTAATTCCATTGGCACTCCGAACCTGCACACCCAGTGGTCCACTATCTGGACGACAACGGTTTTCGCTTCTTGATTTGGGATCGCAAATGCCTCGGGCCACTTGCTGAAGTAATCGGCAATAACCAGGATATAACGATTACCGCTTTCAGTTTCCGGAAACGGTCCTGCGATGTCGACGGCGATCCTTTCAAAGGGAGCACCCACATTGTACTGGTGCATTTTACCCCTGGTTTTGACTTTGGGTCCCTTACTAGCAGCACAAGTAGAACACTTCCGACACCAACTCTCAACGTCGCTTCTTGCACTCAGCCAATAAAAACGTTCCCGTACTTTTTCCAGGGTTTTGTTGATGCCCAAGTGCCCACCAGACACTCCATCGTGCATTTCCCGTAGAATCTCCTGGACTTTCGACCGTGGAACCACAAGCTGCATCTTAAAGGATTTTCCATCCGGCATTTCCCATTTTCTTCGCAGAACGCCATCTTGTACATGGAGAGAGTCCCACTGCGCCCAATATGCCTTTAATGTGGGACTTCTGTCGGATATATCCCTTGCGCTCGGTTTCTCCATAGATTCCTTCCATGCAAGGATTGGCTCAATGTCAGGGTCTTCTTGTTGTGCGTTGCGAAGTTCCTCAGTACTCCAGCCTTCTGCAGGTTCGGCTCTTACTCGCTGGACAGTACATTCGTTCTTTTCCTCCTGTCGCACGCAATGCTTACAATTGGGCTCACATGGTCTCCGGGATAATGCGTCCGCGTTGCAGTGCAGTCTTCCTTTGCGATGTTGTATCTCGAAGTCATAAGCCTGCAATCGCTCGATCCATCTTGCGACTTGGCCCTCTGGATTTTTAAACTGCAGTAACCATTTGAGCGCGGCGTGGTCGGTACGCAAGATGAACTTCTGGCCGCTCAGGTACTTCTGGAAATGTTTCGTCGCCAGTATTAAAGCAAGGAGTTCTCGCCTGGTAACACAATAATTTCTCTCTGGTCGGGTAAGCACTTTGCTGAAGTATGCTACGACTTTCTCCTGCCCATCGTGTAACTGCGACAATACTGCGCCAACACCCACATTGCTAGCGTCTGCGTCCACAATAAATGTCTTGCCGGGGATGGGGTAAGCTAGTACCGGTGCTTCGCAAAGTCGCTGCTTCAGATGCTGAAAGCTTCTTTCGCACTCACCTGACCATTTAAATTGTCTTCCTTTCTCAGTGAGCTGGTGCAGACACTTTGCAATCCCGGCGAAATCTTTGACGAACCTCCGGTAGTACGTAGCAAGACCGAGAAAGCTCCTTAGCTGGTGTTTGTCCTTGGGAACTGGCCAACTTCTCACAGCTTCGATTTTCTCTGGATCCGTCTTCACGCCATCCGTCGATATCACATGCCCCAGATACTTTACTTCTGCTCTGAAGAGCGCACACTTCTTTGGATTGAGCTTTAAGTGTGCTGCTCGAAGTCGTGAGAAGACCTCCCTCAAGTTGTCTCGATGTTCTGCAAACGTCTTTCCCAAAACGATGACGTCATCCAAATATACCAGACAGGTTTTCCACGTCAGACCATGTAAGACACGTTCCATAAGACGCTCAAAGGTGGCCGGAGCGTTACACAGACCAAATGGCATTACTGTAAACTGCCAAAGCCCATTGCCAGTTGTGAAAGCGGTCTTCTCTTTGTCTTCTGGATTGATCTGTACCTGCCAGTAGCCACTTTTCAGGTCGAGAGTGGAAAACCATTTTGCTCCAGAGAGTGTGTCCAATGTGTCATCTATTCGAGGTAAAGGGTAGCTGTCCTTCTTTGTGACATCATTAAGCCTCCGGTAATCCACGCAGAATCGAGTACTGCCGTCCTTCTTTTTCACCAGTACAACAGGCGACGCCCACGGACTTTTCGAGCTTTCGATCAAACCTTCTCTTTCCATGGTCGATATCATCTCGGCGGCCTCGTCCTGTTTAGCCAACGGAAGTCGTCTGGCAGGTTGGCGGATTGGTCTAGCATCTCCGGTGTCTATGCGGTGTTGTACTAAGTGTGTTCGACCATAGTCTCCATCCTGTGAGGCAAATATATCAGCAAACTCGCCAATGAGATTTTCCGCTATGGTTTGCTGCTCCTGATTTAGCTCACAGTCTCCGAGTATAGTCTTACATACCTCGGCCAATTTAGATGGAGAGACAGGACTTGCAGGCTCACTCTCAGCTATTGTCGAAATGGCTGCAACGGGCACACATCTTCCGATCACCTCTCCTTTTCTGAGCTTAACGGTGCGCTTATTTGGGTTCATCAGTCTTACCGGCACCATGTTATCCCTGGGCTCTGCAAGAATTTTTCCCACGACGTAACTTTTAAATTCACTTTTGTTGTCTGGCTCGATGAGATAGAATCGGTGGTTCCCAGGATCACCCTCCAAACGTGTCCAAAGAACTGTCTCTGAAGAGGGCCGCAGAACTTCATCGCCTCCCAGTATTGCTCGAAGATTCACAGCGTTGTCGTTTCCGTATACCATAGGGATCTCGATGCTTCGATACCTTAGCACCTGCATTCGAAGGTCAAGAATTACCTCGTGTGCCTTCATGAAGTCCACTCCAATGATGCATTCGTCGCATATGTCGGCTACCAAGAATGCATGTGAGAAGGTCAGTCCCTCTAGTTGTATCTGTAGCTGCACCTCCCCGTATACTTTCGCCGCTTCTCCTGTAGCTGTCTTCAGACTGTAGCAGCTGGTGTTATGTAGCCATGACGTCTGAACAAGGTCTCTTCGGATGATGGAGGCCGTGGCACCTGTGTCAATAGTGGCCACGCATCTTCTGTTGGCGATGATTGCCTCTACTGTCAGACTCTTGTTGCAGCGTTTTGTTTGCGAGACTTGGATGATGGTCCTGGGGGCGTCGATTCCATCAACCAACTTCTGCCCCGACATCCTGCCAGATGCTTCTTCATTCTGTCTCCTTCTAGCGCAATGTGGGCAACCCGCTTGTCTAACTGAGGCTCGGCACTGTCGCTGCAGGTGTCCCAGTTTGTTACAGTTCCAGCATCTCATTTGTCCCCGAGTGGTGTTCGTGTTTTGCCTTTCGATGTCGATGCGTTGACATGAGCACTCTAGACCAGCCATTTCCCTTATGCGATGGCAACCTTGCGAAGCTTGGTCTGCAGCTTCCATTGTCAGGGCGAATGCTAGTGCTTCAGCGAGAGTCTTCTTACCTGCCATTCTTACAGCCATTTGTAGCTTTCCATCCGCAATGGCATTGGCAAACGCATCGGTTGCCAACTCGTTTATTATCTCCCTGCTGGTGTTGGGATAAGACAAATTCGCTAATCGCTCGATGTCGGCTTGCAACTGCTGAAGCGTCTCACCCCTTCTCTGAACTCTTCGGCGCAACTGGACCCGGTAAACTTGCTGCATGTGGTCGTCGCCAAACCTCATCTCGATGGCCTTCACCATGGCATCATAATCCTTCTGTTTTTCTTCAGGAATAGTTTGCAGCAATTCGGCAGCTGTTCCTCTGAGAGCAAGCGTGAGAGCAATCGACTTCTCTTCGTTGTCCCAGTTGTTCGTCATTGCGGCAGCTTCAAATTGCCTCTTATAAATCGGCCATGACGTTTGACCATCAAAAACAGGAGGCTGCATTTCTTTACGCCGTGGACTGTCGGGCAAACATTCTCGCAGTTTCTGTTTCTTAACCAACTCCAGTTCCTTAGCCAGCTGTTCTACTTCCGATTTGACTTCAGTGAACTGTTCCTCCACACTTTCAATTTTTCGATCCATCGTTTGGAACTTTTCCTCAAAAAGTGAATTCTGGGAATCGAGTTTGCTTTCTAGAATTTTTTTCTGCTCATCGAACTTAGTATCTAGCTTGTCGAACTTGTCTTCAAGAGCATTCTTTTGTTCTTTTTGGCCGCTCTCCAGCTTCTCAAATTTGTCCAGAAGCAACTTCATGAAAGCGGGCATTTCATCGGCAGTACTTACTGTGCTTTGTTGCTGTTCTTCTTGAACTTCGAACAGCATCGTGTCTGGATGTCCACCTTCCTCGGTAATAGCGTCCTGGAGTCGGAGCAACAATTCCCTTTTGAGCCCCGAAGTCTGGAGGTTTCTTTTACCCAATTCCGCTTTTAACTCAGCTGTCGTCAATTGTTCAATTTTTCGACCCATTTTGAATTGTCTTCACACAATTTTCACAACACAATCTGTTTATGTCTTATATCTGTTCCAGAAAATTCACTCGCGAATAAACAAATCACTGAAACCGTTTTTATAACTTAGTTAATTATAGCTTTATCGCACAATCAGCTTCAATGTATCCGGAATATTCCACAATCAAATTTGTATGAGTCACCGACACTGTTTAGACACACGATATCTCTGGAAAATTCCACTGCACAAATAAATCGTTTTAGTCACCGACGCTATTTACGCGCACTTTTTCTAGAAATCTCCACTTAAAACTGTTTGACACACTAACACTGTTCCGGAAAATTCCACTGTAGAATTTACCCGCACAATTATGAGTTTTATCCCACTTCTGACACCAATGTAATCTTTTCGGCCTGGGGTTCGTCGAATAAAACTCAACTTCACTTTTATGATTTCACAATGAAACACTTTATTTATCAAACAAAACTTATTTAAATTCAAATCACACTGTTATTCAACTTTACTACTTAGAATTCAACACTTTAATTCAATTCAATCACTTTTCACTTTATAACCGATTTTCACAAGTCAACGTTTAAAATATAACTGTCGTACGAGCCTGCCACCCGTGTATTTATACAAAATTAAGCACCTTCTAGTACGTTCCATACCCCCTTTGGTAATTTTCCACTGGTACTCCTCCGCTGAATTCCAAGGAGGGGAAATCGAAATTCGAACTTCGAATATGACAGCTGCTGTCAGATGACTGGAATGACAGTTGGGTATGTTCGTTTAGTGAATCGAGCGGGTGCGTCTGTAGAGCGAATCGATGGGTGCATTCAGGGACTCCTGCGAGTTGTTTTATTTCTTGTCGCCACATAACAGTATGCAAGTAGTTGAACGGACTTTTGAAAGATTGTACCTCTGGTGTTGGCGCGAGAGTTCTGCACAATTCTCTCAAGTATGATGTTAAAGAAGTCGCATGACAGCGCGTCGCCTTGTCTAAATCCTTTTTTGACATCAAGGGGGTCGGTGAGGTCTTTGCCGACCTTGACGGAACAGCGTGAGTTTTCCATCGTCGTCCTGCACAGACTGACGAGTTTGGCAGGGATGCCAAAACTAGATATTGCGCTATATAGCTCGTCTCTATAGATGCTGTCATACGCGGCCTTGAAATCGATGAAGAGGTGGTGTGTATCGATTTGGAATTCCTGGGTTTTCTCCAAGATCTGCCGCAGTGTGAATATTTGATCGATGGTGGACTTTCCTGGCCTAAAGCCACACTGATATGTGCCTATCAGATTGTTGACAAACGGCTTCAGGCGTTCACACAGTACAGCAGAAAAGATCTTGTATGCGATGTTAAGAAGACTTATGCCTCTGTAGTTGGCACAACTCAGAGGGTCTCCTTTCTTCAGGATCGGGCAAACAATGCTGAGGTTCCATTCGTCGGGCATGCTTTCTTCCGACCATATCTTGCAGATGAGCTGGTGCATGCTCCTAACCAGCTCATCGCCAGCGGATTTAAAAAGTTCGGCAGCTAGGCCGTCTGCTCTGGCTGCTATACTAGTAATCAAACAGTCAATGGAAATATTTCAATCAATTGATTGCTTTGCCCATTGCAAGTGGAGGTTCTGGATAATTTATAAGTAATTGTAAGAAAGGGACGATGCTTTACTTTTATGAAAGAAAGGAGACTCTTTTGACTCAACCTTTATTAAAGAAAGAAAGATTCAATAATCTCCCTAATAAAATCATAATCTATGGTGAACGGCACTCTTGAATACAACCATCAGATGCGGCACTGCTTTTCTTTTCACTGAAAAGAATATACAGTTGCTCTCAAACTGTCGTACTTAGATCAGTTTCTTTGGGATCTTCTCCATTAGCGACCTCACATTGCACTAATGAGAAGATAATGAGCTCACCTCACTTTGCAAATCAGAATAGTTAGTTTAGGTCGTATTTTCAACATTTTGGAACATGTCTCTTTAGCCCAAGTGAAAATATGGTGTAAAAATTTCTTGTTTGCCAATGGCTAATGGACATGTGAAGTGTTTGCAAATTTGTATTCCTTAAAAATAGAGAAGCGCAGACAACAACTTCACCTTGCACAATATAGGAGTACTTAATATATCTCGCACCCATGCAAAGCCCATGTTAAACTGATTTCACTGGAATAATTCCACAAAAGCAAATGTGCCACAGAACAAAACTCTGGGTACCCTCGTTTCCATACAATTATTTTTTCTGTCACACTTCGATTTTGTTCGGTCGCAGCGTTATTTGTTTTATTTGTTGTACGAGGAAAGAAAATCGTTTCGCAGTAAGTTAAATTAATTATTAAAGTTGCTACGATTCACATTTCAACCTTGTTTTTTCAATATTTTCATAGAAAACCATTCAAAACACTCACTGCTGATTGCATTTTAGGTTCATAAAAACTCTGCTGAAACAACACGACTAAAATGGCTGATGACTTTGATATAGAAGCCATGTTGGAGGAACCATATCAAAAAGGCGTAAGTAGAGTAGTGTAATTTGTAAAAAAAAATTCTCGAACTCGTGCAGGTACCTCCGATTCTTCATGTTTTCTAGTGTCAAAAAAGTGCATTCACCGGGACGGATCGACTGCACTCGATTGTAAGATGAAACAACAATTTTGTTACATAAATTCCGTGTATATTTTATTGTTAAAAAAATTTTGTAGGCGCTTGAAGTGTCGATGTGTATCAACCACGAAAACAGCATGTAAAAGGTTGAACCTTTGAAATGAAGTTCTAGCCTCGATTTGGTCTTCTGGGTCAACAATCCATTTTAATTATTGGTTCTTCGCAAAAACTTCGGGGGTGGGTTGATATAAATCAAATCAACACGTTGTGGGGTCTTAGTATTTTTTTTTTATAAACATACCTACGCTTTGTTGGTGGAATTATTTAAGCTCAAACTAAACATTTATTCATACTCTTTGGAGAGAAAAGTGCCCAATAATATTCTTGTCTCTTTCTAAGTCTAGTTCGAGCTTACCTTTTATTTTGAAAAACATGCTTTTGTGGAACAAAACAACACATGCCGTTTATGACAGCTTGGACATGAAATAGCTCAGCCAAGTTGACAGACAAAGGCGTGTTTTTCCTTGATTAAATCTATGCCATTGATACAAACAATTTCTCTGATTTTCTTGGGGTACATCTAGACACGGTAATTTAATGTAGAGAAAAATTAAAAAACGTTCAGCTGTTACCATCCAACCAGTGCTTATAACTCGCGTTCATACTACCAACACATCATATTAGTGTGGCATCGTCTGGAAATATCAAGCTTTTAGGGTTTACTACTACAAATCGTCCTCAGCAACTTAAGGTATTCTCCTATATTATAAAGTTTTGAATCAGATGCGTTGTTAACTGCATCTCTCTACTTACAGGCTTTCAAATTAAACCACCAGACATCAGATTCAAAGTTCGAGGTAGTCGGTTAGAGCCATTACGATTTGAATATAGACTTCACCATAGACAAACAGCTTATTAGTGCAATTTTTAGAAGCCCAATCTTTATAAGAAAATTAACTTGTAATCAGTTTGATGCAATGTCCGCTTTCATCCTAAAAATTGCCTCCCTGAATACTCATCACAATAAAGTCGAGTTTACGGTCGATTTCAATATTCACAATTCTCGAGGACATTAACAATTACACCGCCAGTACGCTGGAAATCTTTCAAAACTTGCAGCCCGAAAAATGAACCTTCGACGTTTTATCTCCTTACCATTGGCAACAAACAAGTCAAAAAAATGGCCTACACAAAGAAGAACAGTTTGACGGTATAACAAAACAAATTGAGGCGGCCTTAACCTAGGTTTTCGAGAGTTTTCCCCGGTTACTTTGCTTTCCCGACAACAATTTTAATGCTGCAACCAATATGATCACCAAAATAACTTTTCTAGGACGGATATCTTATGCCTCTTACAGGGAAAAGGGTGTCAAGCCGAAGAACAACTCATAGTATGACTCGCGATTAGGTTAAAGGAGTCTCCGTTTTGGTCTTACAAGGTCAGCCTCTCGTACAAAAGCAGGAATAATGTCATACAAATCAGAAAGAATTGCAATGCTCCTATCCTTCGTGCAAAATTTTTGTTAGACCTAAGGATAAGGCAGAATATTCAACATTGTCCCTAAGGTAGAAAGAATTTTTAATGTTTTGTTAAAATTGCGAAATATTATGCTTCAAACTCCAACCCAACACTCGTCTCTAATGGCGATCCCTAGAGAAAGCCAATGCAGATTCACTGCAGATTATTCCGCAACTGATGTGAGCAAAGGCAGGACAACTACAAACGAGGTGTCATTCTCACCGTCATTCTTTCCACAGGCAGGAAAGGTGGTGGTTTCGGTGAAGCCTAATACATTTAAGTGTTAAGCAAAAGCTTGACGGCCCGTAAGGACGTCTACAAGATGTCTGCAGTCGATTGTTCTGACAGATAAAAGGAAAGACGCCAACCCATCGCAGTCACGCCAATGAGCCCTATGCTCATAAGAAACCCAAGTATCGTACGCAAATGTAACAGCAGATACAGGCAGACTTAGCGCAGGTCCTGAAAAACCTCTTCTGAGCCTTGTCTAGCAAGCTTATAAGAGATTTCATTTCCCTGGATATCAGTATTACAAGATTTACTGTGCTTAGCTTCCAACTAAGTTTAGCGAAAACGCCAGTTCGATTACTATCTTGGACGAGGAAAGAGGCTTTTAGTGGTGCTTGTCTTTTACTGCAAACCCATATATGGTTCTTGCCCTCAAATTGGTGATCAGGATATCGAAAATCTTCTTTTGGAAGACCGACGGTAATTACTCAACGAGCAGTGGAGCGTACATGTTCTCGTTTTCCACAAAGGCTCTAGCGCCAGAGCCCCGTTCGGTTTTGGAGCCATCTGTCGAGAGTTTACTTAATTCTAGCAATAAGGCCTTCAAGCGCGTTTTCGAATGTTTTCCGCGCTTATAGACGTGTAGTACTCAGCAAGAGGATGCGAGCAAAGAGCAGTCTTGCGAACGTGCAGCTCAGCCAGTCTCTCCAAACTTTGCATCAGGCAGGATGGCAGACTTAGTGTCTGAAAATTTGGTCTAGAATATAGTCAGACTTTCCAGGTTATGGTATGAACGTTTCTTTAAACCTAAGCCAGAGTGTGGTTATCTAATTGCGTATTCGTTTCAACACCGAAGAAGTGCAAAAAACTGACGCCAACAAAGTCACGCTACGAAATGAAAAAAAACTTAACAAAATGAAGTCAAAGCAATTCGTCACTTGGTCGTTCTGTACACAATGAAACCGAGTGTACACCACAGCTCGGTGTTCAAAAGAATACGCCATAAGTCTAGGCAAGACTTTGACTGAACAGTCTTTTCGGTGAGGGCAACAGTCGTCTTAAATTTTTTTTAGTTTCACTGTAGCTGGGTAGAATCCATCTGGACTGAAAGAACCTGCAATCGTATGTTTGGTATCAGTCACCACCATCAGTCATCCCTGTGGATGCAATATAGCAGTTTATCCGCGTTGTGTTCGTTTGTTCTAAAGTACCCAATGTTGCCGGTACCACTCAAAAGCACATGGTGAATGATTTCCCGGGAAGTGAGTCTCTAGAAGAAGACTAAATGTCCCTGCCTTGGTCTCAGTGTAGGTTTACCACCAGGCTTAAGAATTAAAGCAATTTTTTTTTATCCGTTCCTGTGGGGGACTTTGGGTAAGGTTAAAACAGGGGTGTGATGAAAAAGGGCACACAAACACTAGGCTCCTAAAACGGACCAATCGCAAGTTAGTTCGACTGGTTTCCTAGGGATCGCGATTGGCCCGTTTTTTGAATTAAAAATGCGAACATTCTCCCTGGTTAAACAACCAATTTCCCTGCAAAAGCCAAGAGGATGAAGTTTAAGACTAAGTGCCGTCTATTTCCGCTAAACTTTCAGAAAAGTATTCCGCAGCCATTGTGATTTTTTCCTCAATAGTGCCCCTTATTATGCAAAGGGGTGGTTTGATGCTTGCAACTCTATAACCATAGGCTTTCTTAGCCTCCCAGTTTGAATTAAGGATTCGACCTCCTCACAAAACTTTTTTTTATGAGATCCTTTTTTTGTGGCTTGCAAATAATTCTTTGTTAAATAATTCTTAAAGCCTTTGTTTCTAATCGATTAAGGACTAATTTAGGAGCTTTCTAGTCTCTCTGCGAACGCTACAGTTTGACATTCCACCAAGGTACCGGAAATCTGCGGGAGATTTGGGTAACGAGATAAAAATCCTTGTCCATGTACATCCATTAATGATTCCTTAAATTTATACAACTGCTTCTGTAGGTAAGAGTGCACTAATCCTAGGAGTAGGGATAAAAGGGATAGGAGTGATGAGTGCACGGGTCTGATTTGCACGGAGCTTAGAGTAATAGCGTTTTTCATTGAAGAAAAGATTTGCTCTTTCTGTCAAAAGATTTGATCTTATTCGATTTTGCATTTATATTGAACGTATACTGTTCTGTTTTTTATCTACTCGGAAAGCTATAGTGGCTTTGCCAACAAAGCCGAACACCTCGAGTATTCCTGCAACTACCTATATGGAGTAGACGTGTTTTTAAGCAGCGCAGTTTTTAAGTGGTTAGTGGTTAGTATGTGTGCTTACTACGCCGGAGGTCTAAGTTAGAATCCTGCCATCGTCACCTTAAAAAAAAACTTGTTCTTTTTCACGGTCCCCATCTCCGCGAGGGTCTGACAAGCCCTCCGGGAGTATCATTTGTCTTGAAAAACTTCTCAAAGTGCCGTTTGGATTCGGCAAGAAATTGTAGGTCCCTTTGTATGTAAAGAAATTAACTCACCAGCATACATTGATGAGAAGTTAGCCCTCACTTTATTTATTTATTTTTATTTAGTTTTAAAGTCAGAACCCGTGCACTGAAATAATTCATTATCTGTCGCAATTGTGCGTTTTTAACATCGTTGGTTTTTCGTCAAGGCATTGTCAAATTATTCAGTAATAATTCAAAACAAAAAACAAAGCTGGTTAAGACTACATCTGTAAAATAAATCCTAATCACATAAATCAGTTGCCTTCACACACATAATGTGTGACCAACGCCCACATACACTAAAACATGGTAAAGGGCACCCGCCTAGAGAATAAAATGTTATGTTCTCCGTCAGCATTTTCTCACTCAACAATATCTACTGCGATAAAAACATCTGTGCAAAAAAATTCAATGTTAACTTCCCGAGCCGAACTCACATAACAAAAAAAAAAAAAACGAAAACTCTTTCAACTCCAATAAACTTAGAAATAAACAACACGATCAAACTAATCCCAGCATCTCTGTCAAAACAAATAACAGCTCAGGGGAACGCAATGACCATTCGCCTTGATGCAATGGAAGAACATCTTGTATCAAGGATTTTTTTCATTGAAAATAAAATTTGGCAAAAATTTCTGGAAACCGATGTTGAAGTCAATTCTCTGAAAGAACGACTTACTTTCTTTGAAAATCAGCTGCAACATCTCAACAACCTGCGATTGGAAATCGATGACGTGAAACTCCATCGAAATAGCTGGTACACAATGAGGATCTGTGTATGTGGCTGTGTGCAGTTCAGCATACGGGAACACTTATATAGCAACACTATGCGTATCTCGCTGTGTCTCTGATTTTAGGTGAAAAATGACTCGAGAGACAGCGATAGACACAGACACACACACATATTGTGCCCGACTTAAACTCGAGTTTTATGCCACAAATGAATTTGGAATGAGCTCAAATGAACAAATCAACTCGAAGAGTTTCAAATGGATGACGGGTGACGGATTTTCAAGGTGTTTGAGTCCATAGCTTTTGACACAAGCCAATATTGAACGAAATGCTAAAGTCACATTTTTCAGAAAAAGTTATAATACTGCCTTTTTAACGCATTTTCGAAGAAAAAATCGCACGTATCAAAAATTGTCTAAAATTTTAAGTGAAATTTTAATTTTGAAAAAACTATAGTGGGGTGCCGTGTTGTAGTGCTTAGTGTGTGTGCTTACTACACCGGAGGTCTGGGTTCGAATCCTGCCATCGTCACCTGAAAAAAAGACTTGTTCTTTTTCACGATCCCCACCTCCGCGAGGGTCTGACAAGCCCTCCGAGAGTATTATTTGTCTTGAAAAACTTCTTAAAGTGCGTTCGGATTCGGCAAAAAACTGCAGGTCCCCTTGTATGCGAAGAAAATGAACGCACACAGCATACATTGTTGAGAAGTTGGCCCTAGTTCACCTCGAGCTGTTGCGCCAGTCTGTTTATTTATTTTTATAGTGAATTTTAAAGTTTCAAAACCTTCTGAGATTTAACTTAAAAACATAAAAAAAATTAAACATAAAATATTTTAAAAACAATTAAAAAAAATCTTCTTGTATCTATATAATATTATATTATATTCAAAGCCATAGAAAACTGGATATATTCAAAAACCCTGAAGATTTGTCTTCTTCTTTTTTTCCATTTAGGTGCGAGGTCATGATCTGAAATGGATCATAACCCTCCCAGCCTACTGCATTCCTACGCCTGAAGATTTGTCTCAAAAACGTAAAAATATTTTCGAAAATGATTTTTTCAAGATTTCTAGTCTCTTAACGGTTAAGACGATCTTGATTAAATTTGCCTGAGGTATATAACGTTGAAAAGGCAAGCTAACTACATTGAAAACGTTTCCAAATCGCCGTTCCTCAGGTTTTTAAATCCATTTAAACAAACGAAGTAAAAAACAGCATGTTTTACTATTTTCTGAGAAATCCATGTCCGGAGAATTTAAGAAAAGTGACAGATGCAAGCGTAGGTTATTGTAAAATTAAAAAAAAATATTACGTCAATTGAAAAAAATCGAAATTTCTGTTTTATGCATTTTAAATTTTGAATATGGTAAAAAAGCCCAAGGAAACGTATGTTTTTCCTTCTATTTTCGAAACGGTAATAGGCAAACTTTTTACTATTTAACGGACGCAGTTCATCTTTTTTAAATAAAAAAAAAGTAACAACAGTTTTAAAATACTAATTGAAAACTTTTTATTTAATTTTTCTGAAAAAATCTGTCCCAAAAAAAACTCCTTAAAGTGCCTGCCGGATTTGGCTAGTTATTGTAGGTCCTCATGTATGTGAAAAATAATACGCACACGCGTACTCAGTTAAGCCTTCAGCCGAATCCGTGCCGTTCGTCATGTTGAAGTACACAACTGACAACAGATTTAAATATACACGTTCTTATGGAAAGCGGCCCATAGGAGAACCTTGTGACGTACGTCGCTTCCTATAAGAACTTGTGTATTTCACTGAGTTGCCAGTTGTGTACTTCGACGTAACGGATGCAGCGGATTCATTGGGCTGAAGGCTTTAGAGAGCTTGGTCTTAGCTTACATCTATCCGTTGCGCCTTGATTTTAATTAACTGATTTCCCATGTATGCAAATGGCTATGCTGTTGTCTTTTTGACAGAACTTCCTGCGTTTAGGCAGACGAGCCATCAAGTCGAGGAGTCATCTGTTGACATCCAAAATATTGCTACGAGCATCTTCAATAAATAGTCCAGACCACATGAAGATAATTAATTGCCAAGCGTTTTCCGTCTCAAATTTTTGAATCCTTTCTACTTTGTTAAAGCATCTTTTTTAAAAATATTTTTGGCTTTTTGGATTTCCGGTGTGCATTTGCCCTAAAACAAAAAAAAAATTAACCTACTGTCGTTTTCTATATTCTCACTGCAGATAATAGTCTATGTAAACTTTCAACTGGCAAAAATTAAAGCCAACCCCTTCGCCGTGAGCCAACCTATTGTTAATATTGTAACAATCTAGGTGAGATAAAAAACTCGACCATGTTTTTGGCATTATCAAATATTTTATTTCTTTTCAGGCTTGTTGTTTAGATTTTTGTTTTACATAAACGTCGATGCGCATGGTTTTCTCGGTTACCGCGCCATGTGGCTCTCTATTGCTTTATATTTTTTGTTGTTTGATAGCTCTAAAAACAAAAGTTCTATGTCCAATTTCAGGGTCTTAAAGAGCTGTTGGGCGTCCATCAGGTAAAAATTAAAAAACAATACCCACACACACACGCAGAATACCTGTGTGGTAGCATGAATCATCAACTAATTGACATTTGTCGACCTTTCAAACAAGGTTCATGAGTGTTAAATAACAAAATTTTAATTTAAAAGGTTGCATTATCGAGTTCTATAATGTATCGAATTGTGTACGTTGGTACAAATTGTTATTTTTGCTGCGAATTTCGTTTATTTTTCCACTTCCTAACGCGTCACATCGTCTTGTTTTGTTTGCCGAAAGTGTATTTTGTTAGCTTTTAGACATTTGACCTCTCAGTACTACTGAGAAAAAAAAAATGACCTCACTACTACTTACTACTGAGTCAGTGTGAAGTGGATGCAAATGGGAAAAGCTAAGAACTACCTCACAAGCAGGACTCTTGTCATAAGAGCCATCAAAACCGCAGGATTTTAAATAAATAGGGTTTGACATTAGATTTTTGAGAATGTAAAACTAAACTTCTTCTTGTGTTTTCAGCGTGCCCGTAGCAACTTGTCATATTTTTCTTTTATTTTTCTTTAAAACTTTTTACAAACATGAATGAAGCTTGAGGAAATAGAATTCCACGCATATTTTTAAGTGAAAAAAATCATATCCCATCAAAAACAACTTTAGGCTCTTACTTTAGGTTCCACACACTCCAATCGACATCGGAGAAACCGGATACATTACCCACTTCTGCTGTGTAAACCAATTTTATTTGGCCGTTGCTTTCAAATAGGTCCAGTGTGCCTTTCCAGGAATCTGGATAAAGCGACTGATTGTGCTGACTGGCAAAGGTTATATCGGAACGAGAAACTTGAGCCGCAACCATGATACTACCGACCTCTTGCTGGTAGGGGACATCTTTCATTTCGATTCGTTCTGCCTCGGTCTGTGGGCACATCTCCTTGGATAACTTTTGATTAACTTCTAGCGGAGTTTTTGAGGTGTTGCAATCAATCATGTTTAATCTGATCTAAGGAAACCGAACAATTGCACGATCTCTCTTGATTTAAATCACCAATACACAACGGGCTTCTTCGGTGCTTTCATATTTGTAGGCAAACACGGCTGGCTTGCCTTATTAGACCATACATGGATTTTTTAAGCGTGCAGTCTTTGCTATTTTCGGTGAACTCTTCTGGTTGCACCATATTGATTGTGAACTCTTCGCTGTCACTGTTTTGCGGCCATTGCGAGTAAGAATCTTACGGAAATGTGCCGCACCATAGGGGAGAATTTTTCTTCATAGTCGATCTTTCTTTGTGCGCCCCCTTAATGACTAAAGGGGCCTTGTAGCGATTGATTTTACCTGTTGAATCTCTGTCTTGGTTTTAAAGATCCATTTGCAATCGATCAGCCTCTTACTATATAGAATAACAGTCAACATCCAAGTCTCGTCTTTAAGCAATGATTCGTACTCTTTTTTTTTATCGCTTCTTTCCAAAATTTCAAATCGCTTCGTCAGTGGGGTGCCGTGGCGTAGTGGTTAGTGTGTGTGCTTACTACGCCGGAGGCCTGGGTTCGAATCCTGCCATTGTCACCTGAAAAAAAAACTTGTTCTTTTTCACGGTCCCCACCTCCGCGAGGGTTTGACAAGCCCTCCGAGAGTATAAATTGTCTTGAAAAACTTCTCAAGCTGCCGTTCGGATTCGGCAAAAAATTGTAGGTCCCTTTGTATGTAAAAGAAATCAACACACCAGCATACATTGTTGAAAAGTTGGCCCTGGTTCACCTCGAGCTGTTGCGCCACTCTATTTATTTATTTATTTAAATCGCTTCGTCAACTACTGTCAACGGACCTTCGTAAAGCTCAATAGACTTTAATTCCGCAATCAATAACGTTGAGTACGTCGTGGTTTTCCGACACTGTCTTCACGCATTTGTGCCGGCGCGGCGAATAACACGGACCACTATCTGGGTTTTCATTGGTCTTTTCTTCGTCAGGATAAAATATATCGGTCGTTGAATCATTTTACTCTGAAGCGCTTTGTTGAACAACTTGATGAAGGGCTTTTTGCAAAATCTGTCGCGTTATCGCTGCAAAACATCCTGATTTTCTTGTTTGTTTGCCTTTCAGCGAGGTTTTTAAAATCAACAAGTTTTTGAAAAGCTTCTGATTTTGCCTTCAGAAAATAAACAAAACACCTTCTGCTGAAATCATCGACGAGCACCATAATGTAACGCGCAATACCACGGGAAACAATGTCGATAGGACCACAAAGATCTCCGTGAACGAGTTCCAAAATCTCCGTCACTCTAATTCTGTTATCTTTAAAACGCATTCGTGTTTGTTTGCCTTTCATACATATTTCGCAGCCTGTGTTATGAATGTTACCAAATTTAACACCAAAAACAATGTTCTTTTATTTGACTAAACTGTCGAAATTAAGGTGGCCTATTCAGCGATGTCACAATTCACTCCCTATGAGAGAAAGAAAGCTTACACGTAAAGGCCTAATCATAATAGGCTTTCATAAATGTCCCTTTACACGCGATTCGTGTGCCGCGACAATAATGCGGGAACCACAATGCAGCCTAGGCTTGGCTTCGGCTTGGCGTTTACACGTTCAGCCATACGATTTCAGTGTTTCCTAACACAATGAAGCTCGGCTTCAAAATGTTGTTTGCAAAGAGAAAAGGTGCACAAAGAGAAAACGTAATGCTACGTAATGAGGCTCAGAAGCCCAGCATGAGTTCAGATGTGCCGAACTTTTGCTTCGTGTTAAGCAAATGCGGGTTGATTGGCCCTTGGCTATAATTGTATAAGTGTGTTGGTCATGCACGAAATGACGCAGAATATCTGAGTGTGGCTACATTTTGGGCCAAATTGCGCATTATTTATTTATTAGTTGGGCACAAATGTTCCACATAATTATGTACACAGCACTAGCTACCAGGGCTTTCGGCTGTGTGTGCGTATTTTTTTAACTTATCGTGGCATGCTCGTAGTGACTGCATAGTAAAAGCTCTCTCTCCATGAGCGAAATGTCATTGCAAAGCCGGTTCAAAGGCCACGTATCGTAACGGGGCAAAGCCTAAGCTTGAGGCTGCTTTGTGGTCCCCGCTTAATAGCTTAATAGTCTTCGTTAACTTTTGCTCTCTTAAGTTAGTCCCACTCAAGTCAGAGATTCGGCGCAGAAATTTGACAGCTAGGTTGATGCACACAAATTTCATACGATTTTCGAATCGTTTACTTAAGGCCAGAGACACACGGCGTATTTGGCGAAAGTTCGAGTTCGGTGTCGACACCGAACTTATTCGGAGTTCAAAAAAACATTTACATGAGCACGATTCCGTTCAGTTGTACCGAAAAAAAACAATTTTTTTCTGTATTACACACCAGTTTCAAGTGTTGAAAAGAAAGGTACGCCATTAATTAACCGCTGGATTGACCAAACAATGATTGAAAAAAACTGCGAAACAACCGACAATGAAATTCTAGGCTAAAATTAATGCATAGATATACGATGACCGATGATGATGTGTATTCGTGGTAGGAGTAGGGTATGTGTGGGAGTGTGAGCATATTGCAGACGAATAAAAAACTAATTTTTTGAGAGACTAGAGTTAGAAACAAGTCAAATCGGAAGTTTTTTTCAGAGAAAATGTGTGTAGATTCACGCTGAGTATTCGTTGTTGCGAGAGAGAGTTAGACCCAGACTATCATGCTTCATTGACATGTGAGCTGATGCTCCCAAATCGATGTACCAATCATCATCGCCTGCATTAGCAGTCAGCGCAGTATATAAAACCATGTGTCTTGGACTTGGATGAATGATTGCTGGATTTAGCCTTCGTTGGAAAATTTCGGGAAATATATCCGTACTCCTTGCATTCGTAGCACCTAGGTACAAGTGCTTTCTTCGAAGGTTTACGCTTACTAAAGATGGTTGTGGAGATTTCAGGTTCATCTCCACCTCCTTTTACATCCTATTAGCTACGTCATCCTAATAGCGTCCGCGGTGATAGGGGTACCAGAGCTCTCTAACCCATAATCATCGGTCAATATTCTTCCGGTAGCCCAGCAAGAAGCAAGGACCCTACCCATTTGTCGCTAACCTCCATAAACACTGCCCTAAGCTTGTGTGCAGTACTTACGATTTTTGTCACATACGCCTCCACGGAACCACTGTCTTCCAAGTGCGTTGTGATCAAAGTCTGCAAAAGTCCAATTCGGCGTGTGAGCCAAATCTTCCGGCGTGAGAGTCTAGAATCTTCAAAATCAGGTGACTCCAGACTTCTTTCGCTGTCGTAGCAGTTTGCACATGGACGTAGTCTATTGGCTAAATTAGCAAAATCATTTTTGCTCAGGCTGTCGTAATTTCGTTGTCGTCGACGGCCGCTTAGTTTTTTAAAAGAAAATGTATTTTTACGAAGTCGCGATTTTATGTTGTTTGATTTTTGACAGTTCATTCAACGTGGTATCGACGGTTACGCCGGCTGCTGACTCGATGCATTCCCAAAGGGTTTCTAACTCGAAGTACGTTGTCACAACAAGCTTCCACGAGTCCGAATTTTCGCGACTCTTAAGTTTTACAATGGATGGCAGCACGTTCTGCGACATTTCGATAATCCTTGAAATTCTTCTTCGACTTTCGGTGCTGTAAAAACTACGCTGATAAAACTATTTACGCAACTTATTTAACTATATTAGGCCATAACCTATTAAAATCAGAAAGTAAAACCAGCTTCGAAATAAATACGCCAAGCATCGATGTCGTTGACAGTAAAAGCTAAGAACCTCCTTAGCACGCGGTGTTCCAATTAACACAAAAATGAAGTCTCCACTTCAATACATTATGTCAATTCGGTGTCAAATTTTAAGTCAATTTGAAGTTAAGTGCAAAATTGAAAAATTTTTAACACCGTTTTTTAGTGTCAATTTGGCTTTTAAACATTGACTATTTTGGTACGCTTAAGAACTTTCAGCCACCAGACCGACCGTTGCCGCGACAGACACTTGTAGCTCTTTCGATGGCGGACTTTAAGAAACTTTTGCTAAAATTGTCAATCCATCGCCAATGTGGAGTCGTAAAAAAAAAATTGAAAATGCCCCGCCGGTAAACGAACTCATGACCTTCTAGGAAAAATGGATTTCAGTTCCAAAAAGTTAAACATTTTATAAGTCAACTAGTAAATTGTTAGTTTAAGACATACAAAATGCTTGTGGGGTCTTTGAAAATATTAAAAGAAATTATGATGGTAGTCTCCATCCCATTTGGTGTTTTACAACAGCGTGACAGTTTGACGATCGTCAGTTGGGCGCCTGTCACGCCCTGCGCAAGACACAAACTTCAAAGGATTTCAGACTACCCTCATGAGTGTGGAGACTTCCTTCATAATTTCTTTGAATAATGGGTTTCAGCAAATTTTAGAACTGTGTAAGTCATGGCTCGACTACTAATTACAAATTGAGGCCCTTTTTCTCGATAAATACAAGTGTATATGTAAAAAAAACGGTCTACTAACGCGACCTCTATGTCAAAGGTCATAAACAGTTGCAGAATATTGAAGGAACTAAAGCTGAACTACACCAACCACATTTTGGATTGCATTAAACCACTTTTTTGTTTTTATTTTCAAATTAAAAAAATGATCTCGTCGTGTGTACATTAATATGAGTGTCAAAAATTAAATTCACCGTTCCCTTCAATCAAAATCTCTCTATATCTCCCTCTCGTTAATGCTTGTTAATATTTATTAGATAAAGTTAATTTGTTTTTATTTTCATATTCTTATGCATTGACATTTATTCTAAATTTTTGCTGCTCTGACTTTCTGCAAATAATAAAAAAAAAAACGTGTATGCCTTTAGACTGATCTATTCTCGAAAAGAATAACATCAAAAAATCTCGAACAATTTCTCAAGGGTACAACTATCTTTTACAGAAATCCTTTAAGCTCAATTTGCTATTGATTGTATTGGTCATTCTAAATACTTACACATGAGCCGGAATTTTCGGTAAGTTTTAAATTCTTGTGAATGTTCGATAACGAATATTTAAATAAAAAAAAAAAAAAAAAATAATAAAAAAAAAATACTAATTTAAATTAGAAAATACACTTTCGGAAACACTTCAATATTTTTCCTTTAATGCAAACAAAATGTTGAATCCTTTGTACCCATCATTATTCAAAATGCCACTGATTTTCAGATATACCTGACAAATTTCGTCCGGGCAGCATACAAAGGGAGGATTTTGAAAATGCAATGACTTATCCACTCTCCAAAGAATAATAAATTATTTTTTTTAAATGTCGTAGCGTTAAACTATTCACGCTATGAGTGAGTCTATAGCGCAACACTAATTGAAAGTATTTTGTGCTATTTGTATTACCGAACAGTACTTCATAAAAAAAATACAAAAAAAAAAAAACAAACAAAAATCATTATGATCATTTTTACTAATTTAAACTCTTCGATTTGCTTCATCCTTCAAAAAAATTTTGACGTATTTTGAACGTCATTGCTGTACCTTTACTGAGTATTAACAGATAAAATCTGGACAATCTTCAAACTACACGCAAAGCAACGGCCGCAAGGATGACCATTCAAGATCAAAACATTCATCAAGGTTGGTATACATTTTTTTTTTATAAAGTTTCTTAGTTTTTTAATGCTCTATGTTTTTTTGATAGGAGTCCATCAAGAAGTCATGCAAATGATGATAGACACAAGAGTAGCCACACACGAGATGCAGAAAGGGATCATCGGCATCGTTCTGTGGAACGGTCTCGGGACAGAGAAAGACGTCGCTCACGGGAAAAGAGAAGCACCAAATCTCGTGAACGTCGGAGAAGCCGTTCGAACGATCGAAAACCGAATCGAGGTGGGCGCGATCGAAGGAGAAGCAGATCCATCGAACGGCGAGGACGCTCTAAAGACAGAAAATTAAGTCCAATAAGAGAACGGCCAAGGCGTAGTCGATCGAAACGGCTTTCGAGCTCCCGAGATATCAAAAGGTAAGAATCAAATTGATGTTTAAAGATGAAGAAAGGAAAACAAAGATGATCGTTCCGGTAAACTTTATTAGAATATGTTCATGATTCATTCCCTGTAACGTTAGCCACAGACATGTAGGTCCAATATTTTACCATGATAAACTGTCAAAGTAGTGTAATTTTTTTACTTTTGAGCTACATCTACTGCTGAGTTTTCTATGCGCCATTTCGCCATTTCAAGTATGAAGCCATACGCGGAGCGGTCCGTCGGTTTTAGTTGTTGGGTTACTAACCTTTATTGCCCAGTTTTTTCTAAAATTCAATTTTTTTATTATTATTTCTGGAAATATTTTACATTCTGGAGATAAGGG
Organism: Neoascia interrupta; assembly: GCA_947623515.1. Taxonomy (NCBI): domain Eukaryota; kingdom Metazoa; phylum Arthropoda; class Insecta; order Diptera; family Syrphidae; genus Neoascia; species Neoascia interrupta. The sequence goes on from OX392462.1 coordinate 180,104,397, forward strand.
GGACACACACGCTTTTTTTCGGGCATTTTTTCATGCATTTTCGCGAGTTTCTTTCGAAAATGCGTTTAAACGGTAGTATTAAAACTTTTTCTGATAAATATGACTTAAGGACTTGGCTAACTTGGTGTAGATTTTTACGTGTGTTGGGGTTCTGCACTAAGCGATTCAAAAGTTATGGCCTCAAATACTTTGAAAAACGTCATCCATTTTCAACTCTTCATTTCTCAAAAACTTTGCAATATTTTCAGAAAAGGCTATTCTTACCCCCCCTGTAAGGTCGGGGTTAGAATAGCCTTGAGGTAAGGTATGCCTGTCGTAAGAGCCGACTAAAATCCACCAGAAGAATTACTCTTTAATGTTTTTACGGATGCTGTCGATGCTGCTCCATTTAAGGCAATTTTTGGCAGTAAGGTTTAAACCTTAAATCTGAAGGTTGATTAAAAATCCAGAAGCATCTGTCACACATTGTGCGGCTCACTGGTCGGCGTCTGTCTCCAAAGGGACGGCTGTATTTAAAAATGAAAATAGAAGTGCCTTATCTATTTCTCATAAAAACAACAAGTTAAAAAAAAACATGGCAATGAATAAATAAATAAAATAAATAGAGTGGCGCAACAGCTCGAGGTGAACCAGGGCCAACTTCTCAACAATGTATGCTGGTGTGTTAATTTCTTTACATACAAGCGGACCTACAATTTTTTGCCGAATCCGAACGGCACTTTGAGAAGTTTTTCAAGACAATTAATACTCTCGGAGGGCTTGTCAAACCCTCGCGGAGGTGGGGACCGTGAAAAAGAACAAGTCGTTTTTTTTTTAGGTGACGATGGCAGGATTCGAACCCAGACCTCCGGCGTAGTAAGCACACACACTAACCACTACGCCACGGCACCCCACAATGAATAAACCGTAAGATTTGATTACCCCAAGTGGCAGCCCAGCTATGCTGCAAAACCATCCACTTCGGAGGCAGGCTCTACGGATTGTGGGGAGAGCCTTTCATTGCTTATAAATCCTTTTGAGAAAAGGACAAAATAAAATCGATCACCACCACCTAGATCGAACATATCCGGAAAAAGTAGTAAACCGGTAAATCAGTGAAAATTAAGAGCTTAGAAAAGGAGAATAATGAACTCCGAGCTAAGCTTATTGAAACGGAGTGGCTCTTCCACGATCTTAAAATGGAAGTCGTCTCTCTGCGAAAAGAAAACGAGGATATTAAAAATACTCGTTTAACGAAAGACTTTGAGGTAACGAAAGAGTGTGTAACACCGAACCAACCAGCAGCCGAATACTTCACGGACGAGGACGAACTTGCACTTGAGACCGATTCAGTTTTAAGGAAAAGGTCTAGCAAGAAGCGTAAGCGAATTCCTCTCCCGAAGTAATACAAAAAGAAGTTAAGGCCTCTGTCTCAAACAAGGCAATCCCAAAACAGAAAACTATAAGCTTACTTCCCACCGAAATAACGTGTTGACAACGCCGACTCCTATCGCGCGCTGTCTCTTAGACTGAATGCAGAAAGAATCGAGTGGTATACTTATCAAAATAAGTACGAAAAACCACTGCGAGTCATTGTAAGGGGGCTCCACCCATCATGCGCAAAAGAAGACGTTGCAAAAGACGTAAAAAATAAAGGCCTTAAAATTATTGATGCCGTCAATATCATTAAAAAGGAAAAGCAACGCACGGAAGGAGAAAGAGACACTGTGATCAGACGCGGCCTTCCAATTTTTATGCTCTCCTTTGAAAGAACTGAGAGCATAAACGATATTTATAAAATAAAAATGATACTTAACATCAGGGTTAAAATCGAACCCATGCGAAAGGGCAATAGACTGATACCACAGTGTAAGCGATGCCAAGAATTCAGGCACACAAGTGCCTACTGCCAAAAAGAACCACGTTGCGTGAATTGTGCCGGAAAACACCTCTCAACAGAGTGCAAAGTTGGCATAAAGGCTCCAGCAGTTTGACATAAAAGCTCCAGAAACCAATTGCCACGGAAACCACCCCGCAAACTATCGAGGATGCGAAGTAGCCATAGAGCTGCAAAAGGGACGAGAACCTCTTACGGAAAATACTCGAGGTCAGAATCCAAGCCTAGGACGTCCAAAAACTGCTGAAACTCCTAAGCCAAAGACTCCAAAGACGCCAAAGCTGATCAAAAGTGTGAGATTGGCAAAGGAGGCGACGACAAAAGGCGTAAAAGCTCCACAAGAGAACAGCGCCAGTTCAAGTGCAGCGGAGAAACCGCAACTGGTCGGACCGAAATCATACACACAGGTTGTGGCAAACGAAAACAAGGCAAGATCGCCCACAACAGATGCAGTGTCTCAGATCCTCGCTGTAATCTTGGAGAAACTTGAGGATCAGACTAAAATCAACAAAGTTATATTTGACAAACTGAGCAAGCTCGAGTTTAAGCCTCGAAAAAATTACAAGAGAACATGAACATGAAACAGTTATTTAAAATACTAACATGGAATGCAAACGGCTTTCTGAATAAAATAGACGAACTAGAAGTATTTCTACGGAAAAACAATATTGATATTTGCATGATTACGGAAACTCACCTTAAAAACGGGTCTACACCCAAACTTAAAGGTTACAATGACTATCACGCACATCACCCTTTCCAAAATTCGAGAGGAGGATCCTCCCTCTTCATTAAGAACTGCATAAAGCACTTCAAGAACACAGAAATTGAGCTAGACTCTATGCAGATCAGTTCAGTTTGTGTAAAAATTGACTGCCTAGATTACAACATTGATGTTCAAGATGTAATTCAAAAAGAGGCAGATTACTATAAAAAAATAGTATAAAACGTGGGGTGGACTTTTTCTCCACGGGAAAGCCAACATATTGGCCAACCGACAATAATAAAAATCCTGGCCTTGTCGACTTTTTCATTGCTAAAGGGTACCCCTAATACCTACGCGAATCGAAGAGTGTTATGATCTTTGCTCAGACCACTCAGGAGTTATCTTGAAGATGGGTGGAAGACTGGCGAAAATAGAAAGAGCTCCCAGATTAGCTAGCAAAAACATGAACTGGGACGCTTTCAGAAAGAACTGTAAGGAGGGTGTTGGCTTGAATGTGCCATTGAGAACTCTTTGCGAGTTAGAAACCGCAGTTGACAAATTCATTGAAGCAATTCAGAGCGCTGCTTGGAACAACACTTCGTCCCAAAAGAACGCAGCTAGCACCGACGGGCATGTACGCACAACATATCCGCTCGAAATCGAAGAATTGATACGTGAAAAGAGAAGAGCGCGTAGAAGATGGCAAGGCACGAGGGCTCCCCCAGACAAAACCCTTTTGAACCACCTTTCTCACGAGCTGAAAGAAATGCTTTAAGATTATAAAAATCGTGAGACCTTAAGCGCTTGTCGGCGGATAGGAGCTCAAACTACTCGCTGTGGAAAGCAGGTAAGTCAACCAGGAAACCTATAATCCACTCGGCACCAATAAAAAAAGCTGTCGGCACCATTCGCAAACGAAGACAAAGAGAAAGCGAATTTGTTTTTCGATCATTTAGAAGAAACATTCAAGTCTCTCGACGGTCCGACGTTGGCCTTAGAATGAAAAAAGTGTCCTTAGCCGGACTTCGACAGACAATAAGCAAACTTAAAAATAATAAGGCCCCGGGTTACGGCCTGATCACTGGCGAAATCCTGAGAGAACTACCGAAACGCTTCTTTTAGACTTTTATGCGTTCCAAGGCAATGGAAAGTTGCTGAAGTCATAATGGTTCCAAAATCGGGGAAATGTGCAAATGCCCTAAAAACCTATAGATCCTTATCGCTTCTGGCGATAATGTCTCGAAAGTATTCGAGAAACTTCTGCTGAAGCGATTACAACCTATAATTGCAGAAAGAAGCTTGATCCCGGATCATCAATTCGGTTTCAGACCTAACCATTCCACAATAGATCAAGTCTACAGAATAACGCATGAAATTGAAAAAGCCTTAGAAGGGAAAAAAATATGTTCAAGTGCTTTCCTCGACGTATCGCAAGCCTTCGACAAGGTATGACACTAAGGCTTGAAATATAAGCTACGGCAAAACTTGCGGGAAAACATGTTTAGAATATTGAAAAACTGTCTCGAAAACAGACTTTTTCGTGTTAGGTATGGTACTGAATACTCGGATTTCAAGCAATTTCGAGCTGGTGTACCCCAGGGTAGTGTCCTCAGCCCGATCCTGTTTCTTTTCTACACAAGAGACGTACCTCAAGATGATCAGACAGTTATGGTCACGTTCGCGAACGACATGGCCATGCTGGCAGCATATGAATCAGCCTGCTCATTAATGAGAAGCCTCCAACGAGCATTGGACAGAATTTGTGTCTAGACGAAGACTTGGCGAATCGCTCTTAACGAGAACAAGTCAACGCATGTCAATTTTACGTGCAGAAGGGTATTAATTTACAACTGTTGATGCAAAACTGTTATGCAAAAGCTTATGCAAACGAAGCGATATATCTAGGAGTAAAGCTTAGGTGGAAAACACACGTGAAGAAGAAGCGTGACGAGCTCGAAATTCGATAAGCAATGTATTGGCTTTTCGGAAAGTTTTCGAAAATAAGCATTAATAACAAACTGCTCTTGTACAGGCAAAGCCGTCCTGGACATACGGTATACAACTTTAGGGTTGTACGAAAAAGAGCAACATGCCCATGTTGCAGACTTTCTAAAACAAGACACTTAGAGCAATTGTGAATTCTCCATGGTGGTGACATTCAAAGTTGAATATTGATATTCACAGAAATTTAGGAATAGCTACTGTGAGCGAAGAAGTAACAAACTTTGCTCGAGAGCTAAGTGATCGTCTTAACGATACAAACAACGAGCGACGACTACAAAGAACAAGACCCTTCGACCTTGCGACGTAGGGTGAAGCCGCACAAACTGACGGTTTTAGTAGGTGCATTCACTGGATAGCAACCTACCTAACGCGATAAACACTACGGAAGCGTTAACTACTTGTTAAGTTAACTTGTAGTCAAGAAGAATTGTGAGAGAACGAAAATTTACTACTATGAAATTTCGGCATTCTGGCGTTCTGGTGTCTCTCATAAAAGGACGGCTTTTTACCACGTGGAAATGGGCACAACAAATTTCGGCTACTTCGGTATTATAAACCTGCTATAGTGGTCATATTGGTGTCTTTGAAAGACTTTGGAGATTAAGCCTCCGTCCATCCTAGAATAAAAAAAAAAAAATCAGCAGGAGTTTTTCCAAATTCTTTTTTAGTGTCACTGCTCCGAAATTGGTTTTGTTTCTGGAGTTTCTGTTAACCCTAGTCCGCCCACTGATATCTTTTCTTCATGGAGCATAGAGTACTCATAAAATTTGACGAGCTAAGCCGAGACTAATCCCGGATCTATATTCACTGGAAAATTCATTTCTGGGGTTAATCACAGTTTAACTCAGAAACTTGGATGATCTCGCACTTAAAAACTGGACCTAAGTGGTCTTACTGTAAAAAAAAACCAGCTCATAAAGTACCCCCGATTTTTGTTGTAACATTGCTCCCCCCTTAAAGTGCTCTATCTCGTCATTAGTTCCCTATAATGAAAAAATTGCTTACTGCGTTACCGAGAATTGTGGGAACTCTTCTCTATGTGCGCATTGCGCATTATTGTCACGTTGTTCCCCTCTTAAGCCAAGTTAAGTTTACCAAAGTAAGTTTACTCGTCAGGAGCTCGAAATTGCCTTTTGCTCCTATTAATCTGTACGACGTTGTATTTCGAAATCCCATTTTACTCTGTTGTCTTAATAAGTTCTCATACAAAAAAAAAAAACAGTAAATTTGTATCCAGAAACCGACTCAGGTTGTGATGCTTTAATCTACTCTATTTCTTTCCAGACGCCGCAGTTTTTCACCAAAACCATTCAAAAGAGGAAGAACTCCACCCAATGGACTTGGTGAGACCTCACCCAGAGCCGACTTAAGTCCTGAGGAAAGGGACGCGCGTACAGTTTTTTGTATGCAGCTATCACAACGCATCCGCGCAAGAGACTTGGAGGAGTTCTTCTCGAGCGTTGGCAAAGTGCGCGACGTCAGACTTATAACTTGCAACAAAACAAAACGATTCAAAGGCATTGCCTACATTGAGTTCAAAGATCCTGAATCGGTGGCTCTGGCCCTTGGACTATCTGGCCAGAGGTTATTGGGAATACCAATATGTGTGCAGCACACCCAAGCAGAAAAGAATCGCATTGCAAATGCTGTACCGACGTTTGTACCTAAAAATCACACAGGTCCTATGCGCCTATACGTAGGCTCACTGCATTTTAACATAACCGAGGAAATGTTGCGCGGAATTTTCGAGCCGTTCGGAAAAATCGATTCGATTCAGTTGATATCGGATACTGAAACTGGACGCTCAAAGGGATACGGATTTATTACGGTTGGTATTCATAATTAGCATAAGCCTTGTGCTTAGGTAATAATCATTTTTCAATTTCTAGTATCACAACGCAGACGATGCAAAGAAGGCGCTAGAGCAGCTAAATGGATTCGAGTTAGCTGGCCGTCCAATGAAAGTAGGAAATGTGACTGAACGTCTGGATATGAATACAACTTCTCTCGATACAGATGAAATGGATCGCAGTGGCATTGATCTTGGCGCTACCGGTAGACTTCAGCTGATGTTCAAGCTAGCCGAAGGTGCTGGACTAGCAGTGCCGCAAGCCGCCGCCAATGCCCTACTGGCAACTGCCCCCCAACCGGTTGTAGTTCAGCAGCAGGCACAAAGTCCTACCATTGCAACGCAGTGCTTTATGCTGGCGAATATGTTTGATCCCGCCAAGGAGACAAATCCCTCCTGGGACATTGAGATACGGGACGATGTGTTGGACGAGTGCAAAAAGCATGGTGGCACCCTGCACATTTACGTTGACAAAGAATCGCCGACCGGCAACGTGTACGTCAAGTGTCCCAGCATAACAACTGCTGTTCTGGCAGTAAACGCCCTGCACGGCCGATGGTTTGCGGGACGTGTCATCACTGCAGCTTACGTGCCGCTTGTCAACTATCATACATTGTTTCCTGATGCACTAACAGCTACTAACTTACTAAGTACCATTAGAAAAACGGCTGAATAGACGAACCAGTTTTAAACTTGATTTTATGTTTACGAAAACTCCCTAATAAAAATACAGTTAGCTGAATGCTAAACGCACGGTCTTTGAGGTACATTTACATTATATACATTTTTCAGAACAAAAAAGTGACTGAGTCGCCATGTTTTTGCATATAACCATGTTCCAACTGCAAAACAAACAAAACAAAAAATAATTGTCTAAAAAGAAACGAAACAAAAAAAAGTTTATCTAATATTTACTGAAGTACTCACATATTGTAGTTTTAAGAAAGTATGCATATTTTGTAGCGGGAACAGTAAAGTTTATGGAAGAACCTTAACTTTTCTTTATTTTACTTGTGTCTGTATTTGTTTCGCTTTTCTAGCATTCGCACACGCCATCGATTGGGTTTCATGGAAACAAAACTCAATGCATAAGACTCATTAGAATATAAGATCATCAATACCCGTTGATTACCTCAAGACAAAAACACAGCTAAAAAATAAACATAAAGAAACGCACAAGAATTTTAAGCTCCCAAAGACTCAAACTTTTAAATATTCAGATCAGCATTGCAACTCGAAGTACCAACTGACTTAAAAAATGCGACAATCAATATGAGATGGGTAAGTACTGCACTGCATATTCATATCTCATGGAGAAATCACGCTTTTGATTCAAAATAAAATCTGTGCTTTGATTTATTCGGTTAATATTTAAAGTGATATCAACATGAACGTGGTGACCCCTTGGTTTTTGACGTAACTTTGTTTTTGAGCAACTAAGGAAGTGATGTCACATATCACAAAATTCGTCTGCGTAGACTGTGATTGTCACAATTTTCTAGTGACAGGGACAGCTCACGATCAATCACCGTCAAAATCAGTTGGTCCCCAGTTTTCAAACTTTCTGGTTATTTGGTTTTTTTGCCTACACTTAGGCTGACTTTCTGCTTGCATAAATAAATAAAAATGTTCCTAAATCACAAGCCTAAATAAAGCAATGATTGGGAACAATCACCCCAAGCGTAAGCCGTATTCGAGAGTCACATACGAGCTTGCTCGTATTTCGTTATGAAGCTGAGAGTCACTGCAAACATACTCGTACCCTAATGAGATACTATACCTAGCATTTCTTTTAAAATACTTGAAAACATTCACCCCAATTATGCAAGTCGTATGCGTAACGTGTTGTATTTGCTTTGCGATTATGCAAGTCGTATGGGTTGAATACGACTCCATCACAGATGCAGAATACGGCTGAATCCGCTGAAAAAACGAATAAATACGACTTCCATAATTACCGATGTGAATCGGACAACGCACGCGAGCGTTTTTCTGTATGACATGAAAATCACCCCAATTACGCAAGTCGTATGCAAAAAGTCACCTCGACTCGTTCTCGGATCGTATCGTATGCGTTGAATACCACTCCATCACATATGCAATCGGGCACAACGCGTTTCATCGCACTTCAAATGCACAAGAAGTGTCAAAATTTCAGATGAGAAAAAATTGTTCGGCGATTATCCTCTTAGCAAATTTCCGAGTCAATTTTTCTGAAACCGATTCGACTTGTTTGTAACTCAAATAACTCTCTACAAACGAGTTTTTTTCTCGTGTTCCACATGCTCACACATAAACGCCACCACGAATACTCATCGTGCATTTACACGCGTTCTCTCTTAACAAAATTCTGAGTCCACTTATCTGAAACCGATTTGACTTGTTTCTAACTCTAGCCTCTAAAAAAATGTTTTTGTTTCATGTTCATTATGCTCACACTCACACACATCCTATCACGAATACTTATCGCCATCAGTCGTCATACGTCTACGCATTAATTTTTACCTCGAATTTCATTATCGGTCGTTTCGCAGCCTTTTTTAATCGTTGTATGATCAACCCAGTGTTTGTTTAAGTGTTTGTTTGAGTTCTGTGATTCTTGCGTTCCTCCACATCAATGTGGTCATCAAAAAATAGATCGATTGAATTAATTCTTCTTTTCCGTTTTTCAATTTGCTTTCTTACATAAACCACTTAAGGCAAGGCTTTTTCACAAAGCTGCGTTGTCGTTTGTCTGTCCCGTTACCTTGCCGTTGCTTTACAAACGCGTAGAAAATATACCATTCAAAAAACGATTAAAAACCATACAAAATGCCAACAAATCAACTAAACCCCAAACCACCGCGAAAGCCAACATTTCCAGGTTAACAAAAACGTCACAACGCACGCAGAAATGAATCGTGTTGAAGTTTTTCTGCGTTTTCAAAGCAAAAAAACTTAACGACGCGAAGGATGGGCGAAGCTCCATTGTGGTAGCTCCCATTGAATTTAATGTTTTTGATTTTGAGTTGTCAAATCAACGGAAGCGCAACGCAGCTTTATGACATAGCCTTTAACCTTTCAAGCTTGCTTTGATTTTTTTCATCTAAAATTTTGACAATACTGCATTTGAAGTGCGAAGAAACGCGTTGCTGCCCTTCTGCATCTGTGGCGGAGTCGTATTCAACGCATATGACTAGCTTAATCGCAAAGCAAATACGATACGATACGAGTACGAGTCGAGGTGACTTTTTGTACATGACTTGCGTAATTGTAGTGAGTATTATGTCAATGAAAGAACCTTATGATGAACTTCCCAATCAGCATTCCAGCATTCAAATTTTATCAATTGACTTTTGAGCGGGGACCACAAAGCAGCCTCAAGCTTCGGCTTCGCAACGTTACGATACGTGGGCCTTGAACCGACTTGGCAATGACATTTCGCTCATGGAGAGAGAGCTTTTACGTTCTCCAAGCATGCCACGATAAATTAAAAAATTTGCACACACAGCGGAAAGCCCTGGTAGCTAGTGCTGTGCTGTAGTTGTAAACGTCAAGCCGAGGCCAAGCCCAGGCTGCTTTGTGGTTCCCGCATTAAGTTGTCGTTTTCTATACTTCCTCTATAGACGCAAGAGATTTTGTTTTTGCTAATTGCTCGTTCCTCCTTGTGGGCCTCCTGTAACTTATCACAAAACCTGCCTCATCGTGGTCTACTAATGTTAAAACTCCTTTCAAGACTGATTTAGTTGTTCAGATTTCTCTTTACCCTGTTCAAGATAGGTGGTGCATTTGCTGAATGCCGAGCAAAAGCAAATGCGCGGAAATATCTGGACAGATTCAATCCGACCGGTTGTGTGCGGTGATTTGTCATCATGGCTAAGGCCGGGCTTACATTTGTAAGAAAACTTCTGCAATAAATGTCTGACAGTCTGTCCGACAGTGACTTGCAAGTGGAAACATCGATGCAAGTTCGATTGCGGCAGTTCATGCATAACTTCTTGCGAGTATTTGCGAGTGCTTTGCATTGACTCGCGACAGTACTTGCAGCTTGCCGAAATAGTTTCGTATATCTCGCGCTAGTCGATGTCTTTGGTTTGAATAAAAAAGGAGTCAAAAGAGTGTTTGTCAATATGGTCTCGCGAAGAAATTGTGCGGTTAATTGAACGGTATGAATGGAAATCCATGTTTATGGAATAACCGGCACGAAGACTACAAAAACCGAATTAAAAAAAAATAATGTTCTGAATAAGATTGCGCAGAAGTTCCTTACAAGTGAGAGTGAAGTGTCTCGGAAATTCCATAACTTAAGGAGCCAGTGGCAAAATGAAATAAAAAAAATGAAAATTAAGAAAAGTGGTAGGACCCACTTTAAATAACAAAACTTCCAAATTTACTGCGGTCATACGAGTGAAATTAAAGTATTGCTGAGCATCTTCTATATTGGGTTCGTTTAATAAATTATAGAAGGCTTCACGTCTTCTTGAAATCCACTCGCGAACCCAAGTTGACCTTTACTTCTTTTTTAACAATAAAATTGTAATCTACACGTTGACGTCTTCTCACCATTATTGCAGAATTCTAGTAAATTAAGAAATTTCTTGCAACAGTAATGGCTCTCCTGTGTAAACATCCCTGCAATAAATTGCGACAGTTTGATGCGCAAGCTTCTTGCAAGAATTTTATTGCAGAAGAAATTGCAGGAATTCCTGTGACAATGTAAACGCTACTGCAAGAAACTTCTGCAAGGCTTTCGCAAGTTGACTTGCAAATGTAAACCCGGCCTAAGACATGGAGCTTGCACGCCAGAAGCGAAACATCCGTCGGAACAGTGGGTGGAAGCCAGTTGTTCAGTGCCAAAGAAAGCCTAGTCGACATCTATATCGTAGTAGTCTATGCAATTGGATCGCTCTCGCTCACCTTAAAGACTTCAAGTGACTTCAACAAATTGAATGTATTCAGTGACTTCAATTTTTTTTTATAATTTATAAGGGCTGGTTTTTCAGTATTGAGCAAAGCCCAGCTTAAACCAAGATCTGGTAAATCCGGAATAAAACCAATGATGAGTTCATCCAGCGAACAGTTTTTAGATGCAGAGTTTACTCCGTCACAAAAGTTGCTAACATCTTCGACTCGAAATTATTGACTCTCCGAGCTCTCACTTCATATAGAATAACAGAGGAAAAAAAGTTCGAGTCATCCAGTCAACTCGGAAACTCGGATGATCTCACACTGAGAAACTGGCCCTTAATTTTTCAGTGTGAGAAAAATAAGGGCCAGTTTCCCCCACATATCACGGAGGGAAAGCATACAAAAGAGAGGAAACGAGGAGAGGTAGCGGTGTTCTCTTATTTTGAATATCTGCATGTTATAATAGGTAGGAAAGACTGATTGTGGTAGGACATTTCACATTCGCGTTGTACGGCTTATGAAAAAACCTATGAACTTCACCGTACGTCCAAAAGAGGGCTCGAGGGTGAACTGATGCGCATTCGATCTTTGACGAGTATAAAAGTTGAAAATCTTGAGGGGAGGAATGCAATTGGTTATTTCGTTGGAACACTGCTTCTAGAAAAAGCGATAAAACAATGACAGGCAAGAGACATTGCGTCGGTGTTCAAGTGAGTCAATTGACTTCGCAATATTGCTCTCACCAATTAGTTTCAACACCCGATTTTGAATCCTATCCACCAGGTGCAGTGCAGTTTTTTGGGCACCAGCCCAGACATAGGAGCTCAGAAGGAAATCTCAGAATGGAAAGCTTTTCGGCTTCATCAATGCAAGTGCCGTCCATGGATAACGACAGGGTGTAACGGTTTTGTTCCAATGATAGAAGACAGCATTGAGTTTTAGATCCTTAACTATGATACAATGCTGTTAAGGTGGGAGTTTAATGAGTTTGACATACGCTGCCGTTCCAATTCAACGTCCGAAGAGCAGGGGCGCAGAACCGAGAACGAATATGAGAAACTGAGGTTACTGTCATCAACAAAGGAGTGGATTGGATAAGTTATAGCAGACAGGAGATCATTAATGAAAATGAGAAAGAGTGTAGGAGACAAAACAGAGCCCTGGGGAACCCTAGCGTTAATTTTATGAACTGCGGACTTGAAGCCATCCAAAACAACTTGAATTGAACGGTTCGAAAGGTAATTACTAATCCACTGAATAAGAGATTCGTCGATTCCAAATGCAGGCATTTTCGACAAGAGAGCTTGGTGCCAAACTCTGTCAAATGCTTTTGAAATATCAAGCGCAACAATCTTGCTTTCACCAAGAACATGCAAGGAATGTTTAGACTTTTCGGGAGATATGCCATCAGATCACCGTGGACCTTATGCTACGAAAACCTTAGAAAGAAGGGAAGTTAGTGCAATTGGACGATAGCTAGAGGGAGAAGAACAATTGCCCTTTTTGAGAAGAAGATGCACGGGCTGGACAAATTCTGTTTTCCATCTACTCGGGAAGAGACCTGAAGAGTAGGACCGATGAAAAAGCTTACGTTTTTGTGGGTAAACAATCGGGGATAAACCATCTGGGTCAAACCGAATGCCAGTGACTTCACTTAATGCAGAGCAGTCAAAAAGATTTCAAATATTTGACTTCAAGTTTGAAGTCATGATTTCAAACTGAATGCAGATTTCTTTTTTCTAAGTCGAAGTCATTGAATTGAAATATACTTCCAAACATTCAAAAGAATTAGATTCAAAAATGATTGCATACTTTTACAGCTCTGCCGATTCCCAAATCGGTGATATTGGACTCGAAACTCAGCTGGAAGGAAAATGTAGAAGATCAAGCGGTGACAAGCAATGTCAAGCGGGTATACGCCATTCGCAGAACGATTGACAGCACGTAGGGTCTGCAACTGAACATGGTACACTGGACGTATATGTTCGGCTGCAGACCGAGCGGTTGTAAGATCCATCTTAAATTAAATTAGAACTACAGAAAGAAATGGTCATAGCTCTAACCTCACCAAGGTCCAAAGCGCGGCCTGCATGGGAATAACGGGGTCCCTAAGGAACATACCCTCCGCAGTATTGGAGGCACAGCTCAACCTTACACCCTTCGACATATACAGCTGTCCGTCTAAGGGCATTCGGGCTGTTGTCCTCTAGATCTCATGGACACGCCTCTGTAGAAACTCAATATACACGCCTCTGTAGGAACTCATTATACACGCCTCATAGTGCCCCAACCCATTAACTTCCTTCCTACGAAATTCGCTTTCAACAGGCGAGTTAACAAGACAATGGAAAAAGTACGGGAACGCTTTCATTGGCACAAGGCAAGAAACGACCTCGAGATTCGAGAGCTGGTGTCATGCACTACGCGCCCGTCTTCACCCAACTAGACCTTGAGGGAGCATCTTTTCTAAGTCATGAACAAGGATCAACAGAATATGGACCAGCGAATTCCTTTATCCTCTGAAATGCGAAGAGGTCTACGTGGTGGTACTTAGAAAACGGATTAATGACATACACCTAAAGGACCAAAAGCACCATACAAATTGCGAGTGAAGATCAGGTCATAAATATCAGATACGATGCGAGAGCTACAGCATTAAAATTCAAAGAGAGATTTTGTTTGGCTTTACAACCCACAGCTTAGAATGGAAAAATTGGGTAAGCTGCAGCACGAGTGCTAAGGTCACTTTCAAATTAATATACATAGTAACGCGCATTAATACTGTTATTTTTTGATAATAAACTGTCTTGACGTTATAACTGTCTTGGCGTTATCCTTGTTTGGGGCGAACAAAACTAAGAGGGGGACAATGTGACGTGGCTAACGATTTCTAACGATTTTTAGAGAATGCATTGTGCTCAGACCTATAGCTGGGATAGAATAAGTATCTGTATCTGTATCTGTGTCTGTGTCTCGCAGTTCAGCTTACGGGAACACGTATATAGCGACACAATAGGTATCTCGCTGTGTATCTGAATTTACCGTGGGACCACCATGCCCGTAGCGGTGGTATGTAGCAGTAGTACGTAGTACAGCCGCGGAGCCATGTGGCGTAGTACGGAAAAAAATTGAACACAATGGTGTGGCGCGGCTATGTCGAACAAAAGCCCCGTTTATAAACAATGGCCGATGCTCTGAGTTAATTTGAAGTAGATTTAATATTTTTGTACAACGGATGACACAAATTCCATAAAATTTCTTTAGATTTAACCATCTCAATAAACTTTTCGACGTCCTTTTCCTCCATTGTTTACTTAACTTGTATTGAACTGTCCACCGTGTAGCGCTGTCAACCGTGTAGCGCTACGAAAGTTAAAAGTTGGCCAACTCTTACTACCGCCACAGCTACGCGCTACCGCCACAGACACACATTGTGTGCGCAATACACTGAATACATGTGTTTTAACTTTTGACAGCGCTTACTACCGCTACTACTACCGCCACAGCTACATCACTGTGGTTCTACGGTTAAGGTGCAAAATGTGGCGAGACACAGCGACAGACACACATTGTGCCCGGCTTGTAAAAGGCGAGAAAAGCCATGAAGGTACCACTGAACAATTCCATCAACTCACCAGTCAAACACAGTCAATCGAACTGTCATTCAGCTGAAATTCGATACAAATGTTTCCCCTCCAATGGGAAATTATTAAAAGGGAAATTTCGTGAACGTTGTCCATTTGTCGAGATAGGCAGTTAGTTAGCTGGCTCAACGGTATACTGTTGCTTTGTATGCGATGAATTGTGAACAGCGCAAGCAAAAGTAAGCAATGGTGGAATCGATGAAATAATGCAAAAATAATTCAGTATTTATCCTCCAAATATAGGAACAATTTTATTATCTATTTGCATAGTTTAGTAATTTACAATCAGCACAGTTTGCACCTTACTTACCTTACGATAACATCTCCACTGATTCGAGGCATTACCACAACAGCCAAGACGTTCATTAAAACAATTTTCTTTTTTTAATTTATTGTAAACTTCCCTTTATTTTTAAACCATTCAAAATTGACTACATTCAGTTAACCTAGCAAAAGTTAAGTTCGCCTTTTTTTGTTTTTGTTGTTTTTATTTTGTTTTTGCTACCCTTCATCGGTAGCACTTACAAACTAAATGTTAACAATTATATGTGTGTATCGCCCGGCATTTCATTAGTTTAAATGAACTAGTGACAAAATGAATGTTTCTATAGATTTTTTTTTCTTCTTAAGAATATATCGTTATAACTTCACGTCCTCCTCCACGAACCATTAAGACTTTCTCCAAGCCTTCCGTTAATACTTCCAAGAACTCCATATCTAATAGTTTTTTAAGTTAAGGATAAATAAATTTGTTGAAAAATGTATGTTTTGAAGAATCGTTTTGAGAAGAGGTAGAATTTTTAAAAGGTCTAAAGGCAATCAAAGGGTGGCTTGACGCTATCGAAACGCGAGGGACTTATAATTCTGCTTTGGATTTTGTATGCAGAAATTCCATTATTGCATGCGCTGTGTGGAACGTGGCGCCGCACGTCTTGAAGGCTTCTTCCTTTAAACTTTGATTTTTTTTTAAATTAGTTTCGAACTTCCTGTTGCTATAAGAATACACTAACCCAGGGTTTGCGAAACTTTTAAGATCCCCTTGCCATTAACAAGAAATAAACAGTTTGTAGTGTCGTTGCCTTGCCAACATATAGTCTTGACGTTTTCTAAAAGGGTGTTTCCATCGCACATAAAACAGAGATTAGCGTAGGAAGATTAAAAAATAATCCCAGATGTGTTTCCACCGGAAAAGAGGAGAGAAACATTAATTGAGTGGAGACATTCTGTAGTGTAAAATGGCAATATCTCCTTGTGCACTCCTCAGTGCATTTAACTTTTTTTGACATGTGCAACCAAATCCTCATCAACAGCAAAGTTATGCACATCCCTTTTCACAACAAAACAACCACAGCTGAGTTGATGATACCCAGCTGTCAAAAAAGGTTTGCTTGATTTGCTCCATCAGAAAACGAAGAGAACACTTAAAAATCTGTACTGTTTTATTTAAGTGTTTTGTCCCGTTACGTAGCCTTTGTTTTACAACCGTGTTGAAAATATACCACTCGAAAAGACGATTGAAAACCACAGAAAATGACAACTATTCAACAAAACCACAAACCACCGCGAAAGTCAAAATTTCCAGCTTCGCAGAAATGTCAAAACACACTCAAAAATTCATCGTGTTCTCTTGCTTTCTCAAAACTTTCTTACGTAAAAAAATGTAACGACAGAAGCCACGTTGTGGCAGCTCGCATTGAAATAGATGTGTTTAAATTTAAGTTGTCAAATCAATGTAGCTGCAATCCAGCTTTGTGACTTAGCCTTAAAGAATTCATGGGTGGAAGAGATTTATAACGCGATTAATTTGTGAAGAGATTAAAATTCGTATGGTTGATCTCAGCGAAGATTAGCTAAATCACGGATAAGTGTCCGGTGGAAACACTTTATAATCTCGACGAAGACAGTTTATGCTACCGCTCAACAGTGCAATTGGGTGACGTGCCGACAATATTTCGTTGCGTGCCTATGGTTCGCCATCGCTCCGAATAACCTCTTCTCAAAACAAAGCAAAACAAATTCTGAAATAGAAAAAATATTGTGAAAAGGATACAGTTGCTTTCTCTCCCATGTTTTAAGTCCTTGGGTGGTCCTGGTAAATTCATAATTACCAATTGTGCATCTACTGACTTATTTACAATGACTTCGTTTAATTTCACAGCCGTGTGCATTCTCCGAACATTAAATTCATCCCTATGAAAAAAACAATTTATTAATTTTTTTTCTTAACTAGTTGTCCTTTTTAACTTACGGTCTTGATTTCTTTTCTACATGTGGATCATCGGAAGATTTTTCGGACTTCTCGTCGTCGAGTCTGCTTTCCAAGCCCTTCTTCGTTCTTAGAACAAGTTCTTTTGAATCACCATCGGTATTACACGAATTACTTTTCTCGTCATCTTGATTATCCTTATATTCTAAATGCTATTAAGAAAATTATTTTATAAGACCGAAGGGCCAATTATTGAAATGCTATAATTGTAAGCTTACATTTTTTTCACAGTTATCCTCAAAGGCTTCAGAAGGATCAGCAAATCTGACTTTTGAACTTGTTTTGGTAGCATCATGATGATGATCTACTATTGCTTGAACCTTGAAAAAGAAATAATTTTCAATTGTAATTAAAAAGTTTGCGCAAGTGTCCTTTTTGTCTGCCACAGGATACACCCATATTTTTGCATCAAAATAAATACACATTTAGAAAACCAGAAGAAATAAATTAACGACAAAAATAAGAACATAGTGGGTTTTTTTGATAGCTGGCAAAAATCTCGATCTTAGCGATGGTTGATTGAAGAAGACTTGAAACTTAACACTTGAACTTGAAATTCGGTCGGGGTTTATGTATTCAGAGATGCTGATGAAACTCAGTCTCAGCCCGAACTAACAGTGTGTCGAAGGGGTAACTAAAGACCTTTATTGCAGGATGACGATGGCAAATTCACGCTGTTCCATCAAGGTCGGTTAAGACCTCGCGCATTAATGATGTTATTCGAATCTAACGAGGACCAAGAGCAAAATTTTAAGTTATCCACGTTGATCGCTTACTTGGCTTCCATGAAAGCAATCACGATGGGCTTGCTCGGGTCGAAAAAAAACTAAGAGGGAGGTAACGTGATGTGGCGACAAAATCTGACGATTTTCAGAATTCACATTGTGCTCCGACCTTAAGACGTATTAAGATGGAACACAATACATGAAACTGTCATAGCCGACTTAGCAAACGCTCTGACATCGTTGTCAAAATTGTCGTTTGCCTTTACGGAGCAGACATCATCTTTCAACACAAAATCTGCAACAAAATATTTTGCAGGCAAAAGGCAACCAAATTCCGCTAAGGCAGGACAACGATGCCAAATTCACGCTGTTTCATCGAGGTCGGTTAAGACCTCGTTGATGGCAAAATAGGATCTTGACAAAGCGACGTGGACTTCTTTCACATCATTCTTCAAAAATTTGTGCGTAGCAACATTGGTTGGAGAAGCAAGTCTTACATCGAGGAAATTAATTCCAAATGAACCGATCAAAATGATAAAAACCAACGAGCCCGCCCAATTGACAATGATGAACTGCAAGTAGCTGTGTCTGAGCTTAAGTGTAGCATAGCTGGCAGAGCTGACGAGGTAGCTTGCGAGTTTTTCAATACAGCTGGTGATGATTTACTGAGGAGCATGCACCAACCCATCTGAAAGATATGGTCGGAGAAAATATGCGCCAGACCTAAACATAGTTTGCGCGATCATTAAGACCACTAGGTATTCAACACAGAGGCATCCGTTTTCTCCTAAACGGTGTAAACGCCTGAAGCCGTTTATCAACATCCTGATAGGCCCACATGTATGCCGGAAAGGTCGGCCTTTGACGAAATATGCGCACCGCGGCAGATCTCGGAAAAAGCCAGGAATTTTAAGTTGATGCCCACTATCTTTCCATTGATTTCAAGAAGTTGTATGACACTATCTAAAGAGGCCAGCTCAACCCATTGGTTTTCGCAGCATTTTCACTTACTATTGCCGCCTATCCTTTAAAGGGGTCGCGGAGCGAGGGCGGCAAAGTGGGTCTTCCATCGTTCCCGGTCCTCCGGCACCAACTCAAGAGACACAGGCACGATCCGCAGACGGGTCTCGGAGATGTTCTTTACCTGATCCCACCACCTGTTTCTTGGCCTACCAAGGGGGCGACGCGCTCGTATATCGGCTAACATGACTTGTCTAGAAAGTCTGTTGGGGGGGCCATGCGAACAACGTGTCCAAACCATCAAAGAATTGATCGTTCCTGACATTTATACTGAGTGAAATACTGACGTTTTTCACTCTATCCCTAAGAGTAACACCAGCGACGCACCTCAGAAATCGTTTTTGCAGCACGATAATGGAACATTCGCGCTGTTCCATCGAGGTTTGGTAAAGATCTCGACGAAACCTTTGTTGTCAAACAAGACAAGGCGCTTCTTTAATTTTATGCTCGGAATATTTGTGCAGAGCCGCCGCGCCTACCTCAGACCACAATCAAAAGCCTGCACTAATACTCGCCTATGCAGTCGAAATTGACATAATCACAAGAACACAGCGTGTTGTCAGCCGGATATTTGCTAAGCTGTCGTAATCGGTAAAACCAAGTATACGCTCAACACCGACGTCTTGGACAATACATTATCTGACCAATAGTCAGTTTCAGCTTTGAGGCAGTTAGAGGCTTTGTCTACCTAGGCACGCCTCCCGCGTGAAATTCAAGCAATAACATCATCGCTGAAATCAAACGAAGATAACTCGCCAAATGCTGCTTTACCGGTCTTAGAAGGGATTTTGCAGCAAAACCCTCTGTCGAGGAACTCAAGTGTCCATTTGTAAGATCCTCAACACCCAAGACCTTCTTTACGGTGCAGAGACATGGACGCTCTAGTCTTCTTTGAGAAAAAAACTTTTCGGGTGATTTGGTCCTGTTTACTTAAACGACGAGTAGAGGAGAAGGTTTGATGCCGAGCTGCACAGCGACACTAACCTAGTTAGTAGAGAAGCACCGAGGTTCAGGTGACGCACAAGCGTGAAATGTGATCTCAGCGAACTTCGTCTGTACAACTGAAGAGGTCAAGCTGGAGGCAAATCTGGCTGATTTCCTACGAGACTGGACTGAAGCTGCAGCAAAGGTGACTAAGTTCTCGACGAACCTCAAGCAGATGTTCGGGGGCAGTAATTTGATCGGTCGGCCCACTGCTTGCCGTCACGAGAAACTTGAGTATCAATGGCACTCGTGATCACATATTCAGGCAGACACAACCAAGGCTTAGGGCCTGAGAAAACCCCTTCCGAACCCCGCCTAGGAAGCTCATCAGCGATCATATACGCCTGGGTGACAGTTTTACCTCGGATTCACTAAGCCAAGCCTAAGTTGTGGTTCAGCCTGTGAGGACCGTTTTGCTAAACGATTTCGCAATCACGGGCAGATTAAATTTGATAACCTTTAGCGTGAAGGCGTGGAACAAACAATCGTTCCATTTTGCAATTAGCTTTCTCATCCACAGAGCAGAGGCAGAGCTTAATCTGATAAGATGAGCGGTAAGAGCGATTAATAGGAAACCAGACTTCGGCACCTCCAGCAATATGCTTCAGTTAAAAGACGACAACTGAGGAGAAATGTAAATGGGTTCATTCATGGCTTGTGCTTGTAGCAAGTTGAGCCGTTTTACAACAAGACTTAGAGAGGTCGTTACAATGAAAAATGTTAGAACGCAATTCGTAGCCATGCCCTCCAATCGGCTAGATCCTGTCATCATAACTGTCTTCGATAGGTCTTACACTAATGAGCTCGCTTTCAAAAATTTTTTTGAAATGCTTCTTCACAACGCACAAGCTTGATTGGTGCGTTTTACTCTGGAGGTTATGAGGAAGTAAGGGCAGCATTAAAGGCGAGGTTTGACAGCCAAAAGTTGTTACTCGAGATTGACGTGGCATGATTCATCAGCATCAAGGCAGCTACACGAAACTTCGAAGGTTTCACCGGCAGTGGTGGATACAGTCCAAACGTCGCCTTCTGCCTTAAAGGTAATGAAGCCAACCGTTGAGCTGGTGGGCGTGTTGGCCGCACCGATTATGGTTAGAGTTAAGGAGGAGATTTAACATCGAATTGTACGGCTTGTACAGTGATTCCGACCTACCCAGAAGAGTCAAAATACAACGGCTATGATGGCTGGGTCATCTAGAGCGGACGTATATTAACGCCCGGAAAATCTTTGAATCAACCCCGCAGGAATAGCCCAGTAGAGGAGCACCGAGTCACAGGTGGCGAAGGCAAGTGGAAGGGGAGCTCAGCCAATTTCGGGTGCGGAACTGGAGACGGCTAGCTGAAGACAGCTGGATAGCTGCTTGTTTGCTGAGGCCCAGGTCCGGCACGTATTGTAGCGCCACCTTGATTTACATGAGCTGCGATGCAAGTGAAATTTCTGCATTAAAAGATTTGTTAGATTTTCCAGAAAGACGAGCTTATAGTCTCTTAACAGAGATTTTTCCGGTTCTTCAACGTCCGCCAATACCTTATCGACGCCGAAGACGCAGCACCGTAATCAGCGAGTGGTCAAGCTCGGTTTACCTGGGTTTACTGTCAAGGACTGCATAGAGTGTCACGGTGCCAGATTTTAACAGGGTGACACTCATGACCCCTGTCAAAATCTGAGGCTTTGAAGAGTTTTGGTCTTTGATTCAACTCCTTAAAAACTGGACAGAACTCAGAGCTCGGATGCCGGCAGTCTGGACGCAAGCATCATACTTTGTTGTACAGTTACATCAAATGGTCATCAAACATCTGTAGCGGGGGCTTCAGAGCAACCACAAACACGACAAACCTTCCCAGCCGTGACCAGTGTTATATGAGGGGATCATACGGTTTTGGTGGCAGCAATGTGCGCTAATGTGTATGGGAACTCAAATGAACAGCGCCTAGCTTACAATGACTCCAGCAGGACAAGAGAGAGAGAACCATCTGTCAAAATATGACGACATCCCTTCCTTTTCTCAGAGTCTAAGCAAATACATTTTGAGGATAGTCAACTCGGTAGTTTTGTTGCGAAAGAATTTTCCATTTTCAATTTCCGCGAAGGAAATCAAGACAAGTTCTCAGACAAGTTTTACAGAAATCCACCTCTTTTTAAGCTGTATTTTGTAGCCACCTCTTTTTAAGCTGTAGCTGTAAGCAATGTAGCTTAAGACGGTTGTCAATCGTGGCCCTTTCGCACACCTTCATAAAAGTTTGAGACTCGAAAAAGGAAACTCTCTACGTGTGACAGATCTATCACAAACCGTTTTCTATTGGGACTTTTACAACGAATTGTTTTCTCGCTTCTGGAAAATGTCATCTTTGATATTACGTCTTCACCGGACACTAATCCGCGATTAACACAAACTCTCCACTAGTCTCCCGTAAATCTCGAGATTTTCCATAAATTTTAAACCCTCTCGGCAAACGATTTAAAACAAATCTCATAAATGTCATTCACCCTTTTCACGTACTTTTATAACAGTTTGAAACAAGTTGAAAAAGAAAACTGTCCACGTATGACAGATCGGTCACAAATTTCATTTTCTCATTGGATTTTTACAACGACAAAGAAATTGTTTTCTCGCTTCTCGTCACAAATCACAAAAAAAGTGCTTGTGTCAAATTAATCTGATGTTTGTCCGGTGGAAACAACATCGCTTAATTTCCGATGACGTTGCTACATATGTACCCAAGGGAGACATGTGCCCGGTTTAAAAGAAGGAACCTCAAATAGGACCTACTTTAGAGCGATTCAAAGAATTAATGAATATAAGAGATAAAGGCAACAGAAGAAATCAATAGAAAAAAAAAGTACCAAATATATATTTACACTATTGGAAATATAAGACAAATGTCATCTTGACATTTAGATCCATAAAGAAGTAAGAAATTTTCAGGAAAGAAGTAAGGAAAATGCCAACTTTTGGTGACATTTAAGTACAAACGTGCTATAGGGAACATGCACAAAATCTACTGTCAAAAATGTGAGCTGGATAAGGTAAGCAGCTGTTGTTAAAGTGCGTTGATGATGCAGATGTCACGATAGGTTTGTTCGGCACCAGGTTTTGGGTTCGAACTTCCAAGTACTATAAGGCAGTGCTTGATTATAAGGCTCTTAACATATTTGCTTTATCGGCAGTCGTCCCGTTAAACATTTTCCGGCTTCTAAGGATGCGTTGGCATGACACATGCGACACCTAGCTTGAGCACTAGAAAATACTAACAAGCTTTGCAGTCCCTGGCCAGCTTTTAGGTAACAAAATTTAAATAGCCATAAAAAATATTAATAAAAAACAAAACCATAAAACACCAAGTAATCATAATGAATGAGATGATATTATGGCAAAATGGTAGAGTAGACAGGTTTGGCATGCAGGAAACATGATGTCAAATTGATATGATTTCTCGGTTAAATATTTTATTCGAAGTTTATCCATAACTCTAATTGAATTTTCGGTGTTCGTTTTGCACTAACCTAAGGACGCAACACAAAATAAATACACACTCAGCTAGACCTATACACATTTTATTTATTTGTGGGAATATCGACAAGCATTAAGGAAATCAAACACATCAAGATTAAACTACTTTCAGCTACTTTTTTCTTGTGAATTAAATATTCCATATTTTTTTCATATCGGGTGTAATGTTCCTCAAAAGCCATCGTTGGTTTTTAATGTCCTTTCAGCTTTCTTCAAAACGCTTCGTTTTCCTCTAGTCGCGTCATTCAAAGAATGTTTACTTTCTACTTCTCAGTAAGCGTCGTATTTTCACATTCACAACTACCGCCTTTCTTCCTTAAATTTAGTCGGTCGTAAAAATCAAGTCCTTGACGGATATATTTTGTATATATTATCTTTTTCTCCTTGAAGCTTTCCATTTCCCTCTGCTTCCTTTGAAATTCTCGCAGTAGCTTATCAAAATGTCTGCATGGTTATGGTTTATCTTTGATTCAAGTTTGGCTTTGACCAACGAGAAATTAAGGTCTTAAGGTTGTATATTTATCGAGTTAACCGAGGTTTTTTTTTTGAAACACTCAAACAAACATCTTTCCCGTCCGTTGTCAAATTTTTAGTTATAATTTTTTTTTTAGAAAAACACAGTGTGAATTATAACAGCCAAATTACAGATAAAAACAAAATCTATTTTCGGATTGTATCTGAGCACCGAGCCTTTCAAGTGTAAGTCCGCTCTGCACTTTAATACTGTGGCGTCCTGTTGTACTAATGACGAGACATTGCTGTCAACACGTAGATTCTGTGACAATCAACGTCATGGCGAAGAAGATACCGGACGTCAGTGTTCGCTGAGTTGAGTCTTTCTTTTGCCCATCAGCCGCCGAACAGAGAAGTCTTCTTCGATCCAATCAAAGTTTCATTTAATCATAGTTTAAAACCTTAGTATCTATAGATACTAAGAGTTCTAAATCTAAAAATTTGATATTCATTAGTGAAATAGAGATCTTTTCAGCAAGAGATTAATGAAAAATTTCCACATTATACCATGTCTTCACCGGACAATAATCCGCATTGAACATTAATCCTCCACTAAACTTCCATAAATCTCGGGATTTACCATACAAATTTAAGTACTCTCGGCAAACAAAAATTAATCTCCTTCAGCGTTTTCACAAACCCTTATAAGAGTATGGTACTTAAAAAGGAAACTGAAACTGTCCGCACATATAACAGATCTGTCACGTTTTCTATTGGGATTTTGACAACAGAAATCTTCTTTTGCTTCTGAGAAATGGCATCGTCACTCTTTTTTGGCAGCTAAAATCACAGGGAAAGAGTGCTTGTGTCAAATTAATAGTGTCGGGATTTTTTTCCCAATCGTCTCCCGCTAATCCCCGTTTTATTGCCGGTGGAGACATAGTATTAATCTCTTTAAACATTTTCACACAACTGCTTTGTGCCACTTTTAACCCTTCTCAAACCCCTTTTATAACAGTTTGGAACTAAAAAAAAGGAAACTGACAGCAAACCCATGTGTGACAGGCCTGTCATAAATATATGATTTTGGGGCTTTCAATAAGGTAACGCACATTTAATCGTCACTATCATTTGAGAGCTAAAATAAGAACAAGAACAAGAGAATACTTCATTCGAGTTTACCTTACACAATGTCTCCATCGAACGCTAACCCACGATTGACACCAATCTCGAGATTAACCATACAAATTAAAATTCTCTTGGCAAATAATTAAAAACAAATCTACTCATAAATCGCTGTCATCCTTTTTATAAACCTCTTTTATGCTTAACCATTTTCACACGACTTTATAATAGTTTAATACTTGAAAAAGTAAACTGTAACTGTCCACGTGTGACAGATCGATTACAAATACGTTTGCTATTGGAATTTATGGACGGAAATTATTTTCTTCTACTTTGAAAAGTCATTTAAATGTCTCCACCGGACACCTACCCGCGTTTAACATAAATCCTCCAGTAATCTTCCTTAAATCTTGAGATTCACCGTACAATTTTAAACCCTCTCGGCAAGCGATTAAATATAAATCTACTTGTTTATCATATTCACCCTTTTCACAACCTTGAAAATCGAAAACGTAACTGAAACAAAAACGTATTTTATTGGGATTTTTACAACGACAACGAAATTGTTTTTTGCTTCTCGTAAATGTCATCGTCACTCGCGTTTGAGAGCCAAAATGACAAAAAAAAGATTGATCGGGTCAATTTAATCCTGTATTTTTCCGGTGGAAACACTTCGGGATCAATTCTTAAACCTCTCCCGCTAATCGCTGTTTTACGCCAGATAGTTAACTTTACAAATAAAAACTGAACTGTCAGAGGTCAAGAGAGCCCCCAACGTCAAGCTGACACTGCCTTGGGAAGACTGTGTTTTTAGTGCCTGCTTAATGTTATAATGTGAAGCTGTTATTGACTAAATTTGAATCCATGCTGGTAACACTTTACTTTTGAGTTGGTGACATTTTAAATAAATATTACATTAAAAAATGTGATCTCACATTTTAAAACATGCTGCGATCAGGTGGAAAAGTGGCTTTTACCTTAACTGTGCTTTCAATGCATTGCGCCCGAAAAAATGTGAATGAAAGTGCGGTGAATAAAAGTGCGGCATCTTATTAGGTTCCGGCCTGTGTCCCGAGTCTCAATATTTTTTTTTTTTGTTTTTTTTTGGTACAAGTTGGGAGGTTAAGTACCTTAGTGGGCTTTCAATCCCATGCGAGTATGTCAATTTAATTAAATAATTTGTAACACTGTGAACTAATAATGGTAGGACCACAAGACCGTAAAAGCATTTACGTCACATGTTTTAAATACTTCAATTTCCAGCTACTAACTTGAGAATTTTTCTTTTAAATTCCTCTTCATTTTAATAAAATGGCCAAGCAGTCAAAGAAAAAATAGAAATTGATTGAAATCCTGTAAATATAATTAAAATCCAAATATAAAAATACTGAAAAAAAAACACGCCAGTGGTCAAAGCTGACTTGCAAAATTCAGTTTTTAATTGACCAAATTTATTCGATACGACTTCTCTTTAAAGCTTAAAGCTTTGTTAGTAAAGGAGGTGGATGCCACCCACATTCGTTAGAATAAGCAAAGACACACCTTTTAAAGATTTACTACAAACGGACTGTAAATCGCGCACAAGGGTTAAGCATTACACTTACATAAAAATTATCACAAGCGCAAAAAGTTAGGGCGCAGAACAAGAAAAAAACCGTTTAACCTACCGTAAGTGTCATGCCCTTATTGGCTGTTCGGTCGATCCAAAGCTGAAATAGACAAGGCGACGCTTAGTTTGAGACTTTTTTTTAGGGTACCTAATGTTAGACATGTCACGAGCAGAAAGGATAAGAAGAAGAAGAAAAGGAGGAGAGGGTTGTAAGGAAAGACTCTTATAGGGTGTTTCCACCGGACACTAATCTGCGATTAAGACAAATCGTCCTTAAATCCCCTCTCAATCTAGATTTACCATAGAAATTTTAATCTCTTCACGAAAAGATTAAAATTTAATCGCATAACTAATCTCATCCACGCATGACTGGTGGATTCAATCCGTAGATTGTTCTACGTGTTCTGTGCGTTATCAGGCGTAACACATCAAACAAACCTTTGTTTGACAGCTTGGTATCGTCAACTCAGCTATGTTTTCTGTGTTGTGCAAAGGGATGCGCAGAACGGTTGAAGTTGCTATGGATGTGGATATGATTGGAGCTGTCAAAGTGGTTAAATACACTGAGGAGTGCATACTGCAACAGAATATTGGGTGTAAATGTTAATACTTCTGGTTGATATTGATCAAATTTTCATGTTTTCAAAGAGATGCACAGACATTGCCATTTCACACCACAGGATGCCATTGAGAAACTTCAAAAATCAAAGCATATGTCAGGTTTATCTTCTCAATTCCGGTGGAAACACTTTGAGATTAACTTTTAATCTTACTTCGTTAATCTCTGACTCATGTGCTGTGGAAACACTCTATTTGATGAGAAGGGAAGACTGGCTCAAAGGTCAACTATGTGCATTCGATCTTTGGAGATTGTAACGGTTGAATAGAGTCTGGAAGGTCTGGAAGGGAATGCAATTGGGTATTTCGCTGGAACACTGCCCGAAGATAAAATGATAAAACAGTGATAGGCAAGTGGCGTTGCGCCGTGTTCCAGAGAGGCCTTTGACATTTTGAAGACAAAGGAATATTCGGACTTATGGCGTCACTTTTTATTTATTTCCTGATGACGTTTCAAGCGTGTTGCAGCGCTCGTGGCCACGGCTCGAGCGCCCCCTCGAAGCGTCAGGAAGTAAATCAAAGCTGACGCTAGCCGCTTGACTGTTGTAGCCGCTTGTTCCTTGAATGTTTGCATCTTGTTACCAGAGATGTAGATTTGGTTGGCGCATTCTCGAATGGCGTGCGGAGTTCTGCCTGAAACACACTGCGGCTTTTTCTCATCGCGATTGTGGTTTTCAGGTTCGGGCCGTATACGCCGGCTCTCACACCCGACCCCATTTTAAAACCATCCGTATACCGCTTAAGGACGCATTGGCTGTTTGGTGAGTTGCTTTTTAACTCATGCTCCTCTAGTAGGAATCTCAGTGGAGAATCTTTTGTCGAAGCATAAAGTTTTTTTTTTAATACGGTATTTGACCTTTCAGTAACCTTTCCGAGTTCCGGGAGCTCAGAGAAAAGTGAAATCATGTCTGGGTGGTCGCTTAAACTTAAGACCATTGTTTTGCCGTATTACTTTTTTGTATAAAAATGTACAGGGGTGTACGCCCAATTATAGCTCCTATAGCTGCTGTGGGGCAAGTCCGCATAGCTCGCGATATACCCACACACGCAAGACGCTGTACCTTCTGGGTTAAGAAGCATATGTTATGATGGGCTTGATCATCATTTTATAAATCCAATGAGCAATTTTTGGCGAGATTCCCCATGTGGTGCCATACATGCGTCGGTAGGCCCATAAAGAGTTGGATGCTTGAGCAAGTACCTCCTCCATCCTTTTAGAAACCAAAGTTCGTTGAGTTGCAATTCATCTAATATTAAAGAAAAATCGTTTCTAAACGGCTTACTTGTTAATCGAATAAGCAATTGAGGTGCCTGAATGGTTTGAAAACTTTTGCTCCTGGACCAATGATTGGCCCAGATTCCAAACCTGTCTTTTTTCAATGCCCTTCACCGTCCCTTGAATTCCGGACTCAGTAGGGGTATTATGCCGACCGAAAATAAAGCGAATCTTAACTTTTTCAGAACGTTCTTTTTCGTAATGAATTTGAACTACAAAAATGTGTTGCAGCGTATTCGGAGACCTCATGAATAAAATTGCCAAAGTTGGTTCTTGGCATTAATGGAAAAGAGCAACCGTTTTGAATTCAGTAGACGACAGTTATTCGCAGATGTCATCCACACGATCTGTTGGCTCATCATATTATTGCTCCAATTTCCCCCCGACTATCGGGGTTTCTAAGTTTCTAAGTTTTCTTTTGTTTTTTATTTAAATTTCGAATACTATTGCCTAAACATGAACTTACTTTGCTATTATTGATTTATAACTTTGGAAATGTGTGGAAATGAAATGACTGATTCGATGCAATCTTGTCTTTGAATGACAGGACTAAAGAATAAAAATGTCAAAATCAAATTAGGCAAAGCTCAGAAGAAAAGAAATGCATTTAAGTAATAAAAAAAAAGAACAAACTAAGAGTCTATGCATATCCACATAACAAAAAAAAAACATTC
This sequence comes from Neoascia interrupta, assembly GCA_947623515.1. Lineage (NCBI taxonomy): Eukaryota > Metazoa > Arthropoda > Insecta > Diptera > Syrphidae > Neoascia > Neoascia interrupta. The sequence continues at coordinate 180,133,625 of OX392462.1, forward strand.
GCTTTCTTTTTTTGTTTTTTTTTTTTTTTACTCTCATTACCAGAGGGTATTTATCCTCCCCTGTGCTCTCGTTTATGTCCACCAATGTTTGTACCTTATATGTTAAAGGAAAAAAAGTTATATAAAAATGTAATTCTTTTTTTTTTTTAATTTAACAGGCATTTGTTTAAGTTTGGATTCAAGGCTTTTTATATTTTATGGATTTACAGGTTATGTTTGACTAGTTTAATGGTTGACTGGTTTAAAAACTTTTTTTTTTTTAATAAATATGCAGTATGAGATTGGTTTGAGAATAAATAATATAAAAAATATAAAATATTTGTATATAGGAATAAGGTAAACTTACAACTTTAAAGTTATCCTTCTTATTAAGTCGCAGCTCACGTAACATCTGATTGCGCTGTTCCATCATAAGGGTGCGTTCATAGGTGTATGCGGATATGTCGCTGGTCATCTAAAGGATTTTATCGTTAAAAAATGTGTGGTTTTAAGGCACTTTATTGACTTGATTACCATTTCAACGACTTCCACATCGGCTTCTATACGCAAGTGATAGAGGAACGTCTTGAGATCTTTCTTCATTTGAATGGAGTTATCCTCCATTTGCGCAACAGTGAAAATTCGTAATTTACAATTCTTCCATGTCCGGTGTTGTTTAAGTAAGAATGGCAGTAACATCAACAGTCCACCATCGTGAACTATCCACCAAATGTCTATGTTGCCGCAAATCTACATCAAATTTGAACAGAAACCTTAGAGACTATCTCAAATTAGTTTAAATAGAATCTTACCTTATGAGTAGATTCGGGATAAAAGTTGATGCCTTTCGGGACGAGCAATGCCATATGGCAAGCTGCCACAGTACGAACAGTCTGAATGAATGTCCTCCAGCTTTGTTTGTTCTCCTGACGCCAACTGTATGGCCATCCAACAATCACGGTATTCGGTTTCATTCCACCCAATCCGATTGTTTGTATTCTAAAATTGTAATACAATGCGACTGAAGTTAAAGAGGTTGCATTAAAAACCAGACAACTTTTACGTACACTGAGCTAATGCCTTCGTCGACCTCACGAGCTACTAGTATATCACAGAAGCCTTTGACCTTCTCGTCGTCCATCAGCTTTCGAATCGATTGCTTACACTGCGAAGCTTGTGAACTTATCTTATTGTAATCGCCGGGAATCACAGAAACACATATGGTAAGACCTTTCCCTGCCTTAAGTTGTGTTGCAAAAGAGAAGATTTTCCTATATTTTGGCATAAGATTATCGTTTAACTTGGCCATGACCAAAATTTGTGGACGCCAGTTCTTTGTATGCGGTGGACCCTCTTCCAATCGTAGAAGAGAATAGCGTGCGGCAGTCAGAGCCATACCTCGAATTCCATCACCCCATTCTTTCTCAGCCCTAAAATAGAGGACTCAGTGGAGTTATTTTTACAGCCCCATGGCTTGGACATGTTAAACTGACCCTCTATATTCGATATATTTGTAAATGACAATGGCCATTCCCATAGCAATTAGGGCAAAGTACCAGGACGTCATGAACATCACAGAAATGCAAAGCGTCAGACCAATCAACGACAGCGACCAATGGTAGTACTTGAAACGTGGCCTCCAGTTCGGTGTCCGCAGGAGTGTTTGCACAGCACAAGCCAGGTTCACAAAACCGTAGCACATCAGGAAAAACATCGACAGTAGAGGGGCTAACAAATCGACGTTACCTGAAAGTAGAAAAAAAGCTTTCATTACACAGAAACTCCACTTGATGCATCGTCGAGCACTCACCGAGCAAAATTCCACACTGGCATATAGCGACCGTTAGAAGGAGAGCTCTTGTAGGCTCTCCTCTTGACGAGGACTTGGCAAATGGCGCCAAGAATGGTATAATTTGATCTCGGGCAATGGCTTGTAACAGACGTGGGGCACCCGTTAAACTTTGCAGGCCTGCGCCGAGGGTGGACAAGAACGATCCCACCAGAATGACCCATTGATTTGGCCAGGCAATGTTGGCCACAACCAACTTACCGCCAATCGATTGTCCAAATCTAGAATGAGGTTATTTTAAATTGTATAAAATGTTACAAGCAGTGTCGGCAAACATACTTGTCACGGAGCAGTAAATTATCAACGGTACCAGCAAAGAGCATAACGCATGACAGATAGACTGTGCTGGTGGTTAGAATAGCGCAAATCGTTCCAATGGGTATACTTTTCTGAGCATCGGCAAGATCACCAGATCGGTTAGAGCCGGCCATAATACCTGGAAAAGTTTTAAAGCCAATCATAGAATGTTGCTTATTTCCATTTAAGGGCTGTTACCAACCAGTCACAGACGGGAAAAAGATTCCAATCAACAGTGTAAACGATGTTGTAATGTCGGCCATAATTTGATTATAGTAGGTGTCACCGGGAACACCAATATCGACGCCATTGTCACCGTAGGCAATGAATTGACCTTTCTGTAAAGTAAAACAGACAAATCATAGAGTTTTTAATATAACAAGTGTTCTTTGTAATTCACTGCTTAAAAAACTGTAATGTGGCGACAAGTAATTTTTAAGTTTTGTACTTAAGTTTTGTATTTTATGTTTAGCTTGATGTAATGTCGAAGAGGTTAAAATATCCTATTAGTAGCGTCACTTTATAATAAATTAAATAAATAATTTGTAATGGCCAGTATTCTATTACAGGGTTTATCACCAAATGTTTTTGCGTTTTCTTAATTTATGTTATAAACCTACTTTGTTAATATAAAAAACAGTATATATGAAAGTATCAAGTATATAAGAATAAGTAAGTTTATAAAAGTTTTACTTACTTCCAAAAATGAAGGAAAGATATTTTCGTAAAATACCCCACTTGATAAACCTTTGATTCCCTTCACTTTTGTCACATTGTTGGCTGAAATTGAAAAACAAAATTTCAATAAGTTAATTTAGTTTATGTTTTTAGGATTTATTGAAAGACACGATCAATTTTGCATTTCAAAGTCAGTTTCAAGTTAAAAAGAAATTTCAAGTCTTTACTCACTTGTCCAGTAAGAATCGCACACTCCGTCTGGGCAGAATATATTGTAAAGCATTCCATTTTCCTCCTTCGTGCAATTGTCCAGCGGTATGTCCTTAAGTAATCTCTTGCCAAGTACGCACATGCTGCACAAAAGTGTTATCGATTAGAAGCTCTAAAATAAAATTTTATGTCAAACTATTAAACTTACTAAAGTTTTTCATTTCCATTCAAGTTGTCAAATATGCCAACATAAACGGCTATGATGGAAAATATAACACATGCCAGAGCAACCGTAGCAAATTTATTCACAAACTTTACGCCCAGGAATACAATGAGGCCTGGAATATTAAAAGTTTAAGAGCATATTAAAAAGCTAGCTTCTTTGACAGATCTTACCCATAAGAACAAGTAAACCTGATCCATAGACTCGGAAATTGTTGTACATTGCATCCGCATCTTTTGTAAAGTCTCCAAATATAGATAGCCAGGGAGCCATATAAGTCTTGAGAAAATAAAAAAAATAGAGACTTTACTAAGTAAAAATCCTGAAGAAAGGTTCAGGCTTTAAAAAGTATGAAAAGAAACCCTTAAGGCTTAAACATTTATGGCGTATTCTTTTGAGCACAGAACTGCCACACCGAGTTGTCAAATAATACTCGGTGTTCGCGACAATTCCAGCGTGGTGTACACTCGGTTTCACTGTGTACAGAACGACAAATACACTGCACCGGTGCAGTCATCACGTTAAGTGTCAAATCGCTTTGACTTCATTTTGTTTACTTTATTTTTATTTCGTAACGTGATTTTGTTGGCGTCGGTTTTTTTTACTTTTTACTTAAAATGAATTTGGATAGCTTTGACTCTGTAATATTTATTAAGTTTTTATCGATTTCAAACAATTTCAATCGCGTTGCAAAAAAACGAATGAAAATTAAGGCGAAACGCTTCACTTCACATACACAATCAAAGCTACACCCAACCTCCACCGTCAAATACGACGGTGGTGAAAATTTGAGTTCGGTGTCGACACCGAACTAATTCGGAGTTCAAAAGAACATTTACATGTGCACGATTCCGTATAAGTTTACGAGAAAAAAACGATTTTTTTTTCTGTATTTTACACCAGTTTCACGATTCGGGGTTGAAAAGAATACGCCATTAGTTTAGTTCACAATTTAACATCGGAATCGAGTAAAATAATAAAACGATAGTTTTGAAAACTTACAAGTACTATTTCCACAGCACCGACAATGTACATAGCTGCTGCCAATGTAGTTCCGGTATAGAAGAGCATGCCAACAGCTCCTCCAAATTCTGGCCCCAGAGATCTGTGGAAGAAGGTTTTTTTTTGTTTAGATTAATAAAATTTCGCAATAATAATTGTTAACATTTTTTGTTTCTTTTTTTTAATGCATAAAACAGAAGAGCCCTTTAGACTGAGGCCAAAAGGCTTCTTTGCCTTTTTTTTCAAAATTAAACTAGTTTCAGAGGTAAATTGACGTGTTTCAGTACCTAACCTTAGTCGTGATCTTCAATCTTATTTAAGTGGATTTGAAATACTGGCGGACGAAATTTCAAAAGAAAAAACCTTTAAGCGTCGCCGGCAGGGCATGATCCTGCAACCTTCACCTTTCGTGGGCACTGTTCTAAACGATGACCGATTTTGTCTTTTTCAAAATTTGACCACCTCACTATGGTTTTGCCCTACATTATGCTGAATATTAGTTGTTAAAAAGTCGTTGTTAATCGGACACAACTACTGGCCCATTGGTCTAACATGCAGACACCTTACTTTAATGTATGATCATGCTTGGTGAAAAAGACCTTAGGTGTTCGGCACTTACCACCCCAACCCAAAAGCTCTGCCTAGTTCTACACAGGAAGTGCCCCGCTGCATCGTTGTGTCTCCACAGGCAGGACGATGATGGTTTAGGTCATCGGTACCCAATCTTTTTCGGTCGCGGACCACTTTTAAAAGGAGATCTCAACGGTGGAGCACCAAAATGTTTTTTTACAAGTAAGTTTTCATTGTGGCTGCAATGAAACTAGGCACCAAATTTAGAAATAGAGACATCGAGCAGTAACTGCAACCCCTGTAGTAGCTGGGTTCGCCTGCCCCATAAGAGCCTGTGTAATTTATTTTTGCTGCACAAAAATAACTACGCGATAGTCTAAATTGTTTCGTTTTATCCAACAAAACTTTGGATTCTGCCCAGGGATCCGAAACGATTTCTTTGCTCTGTTCTTCTTGCCCTAATATCCTTATAAAATCTTTAAAATTTTTATGCTTCTACGATTTTAGGGAAGCCAACTTCTTCGACGCAACACTGTACAGGTCTGCAGCAGGTTTCTTGTTTCCTGAGGCGAAGATTAAAGCATTTAAATTTTCCAAAATATCTACGAGAGACCCTAACAATAAAATCCCTTACATAACCTCTTACACAAAACACAGTATTTAACTATCAGAAACGATGTAAGCTCAACCCTTAATGGCAGCCATCGATTCAAAATTTTGACTTTCTTATATTTTGATCATTTGTTTTTTAATTTTTTTTTACTTATCTTTACTTATCCTAACACATTCAAGTGCTTAGCAAAAGCTTGGTGGAGACAAGAAGACTGCAGTCGATTCTTCTCAGAGATAGATGAAAAGTCGTTGACCTCTTGCAGATGTCCCGGTGTAGTTGTGTAGTTTGTTTGCACACTTCACAGTCACGCCAACGAGTCCTGTAATGGCGGCGCAGTTTGGAGTCCTAAGGAAACCTCTTTTGAATCTTGTCTAGCAAAGCTTATCAGTGATCTAATTTCCCTGGATACCAGTTTGACCTGAGACTCAAACAAGACTCACTGTGTTTAGCCTTCCAAGTTAGTTTAACGAAAGTTGGTGTTCGAGGACGAAATAAGATGGTTGAGCAGCACTTTTAGTCCGGCTTGGCTGTCACTGCAAACGCATACGCTTCTTGACCTTCACCTGTTAGTCACAATATAGCGCATAGCCATTGGATCGAGAAAATCTGTCTTGGAAGACAGCTGCATATTAGCCTTGGGTTGGGGTTAGTGGAGTCGAAAATTCTAGCTTTTTACAACTAGACCAGCACTAGACCCCCTGTGCTAAAGTGACCTATAAAACTACGAAATCTTGCATTCCTGTCCTGGCCCAGGGTATGGCTGAAGTCATACCGTTGCCTGAGAAAAGTCGACGCATAGTAGTTTTGTGGGATGCATATCTATTAGAGAGGATTCAGAGGATACTATCGCGCATGCTCTTCATAACTCAAACGCATTGGAGTTTGGCAAAAAAAGCAGCAAAACGTTTCTGTGCAAATCTGAACCATCAAACAACTGATGCGTGGATATGAAAGAAGTGGTCGTATAGATCCAGAGGACCCTTTTCGTTGATAAGCCTCATGTTTTACCAAAAGAGCTTCTACACTGCCAGAGAGAAGAAAGTGCTTTTTATACCCCATCCAATAGGATAAAAGGTATAATAAGCTTGTCACATAGTTTGTAACATCGTGAAATAAAAATGGTAAGCTCCCAAGACCTTATGGGCAAATGGTCAATACCGAATTCTGAGTTAAATGAGTCATGTCCGTCCGTCAGTCTGTCTGTATGTCAAATGCCTAAGAAGCCTTACAATTTGAGCTAGGAAGCTGAAATATGGTGCATAGGCTCTTTGTTATCCGAAGTAGTACAAATGTTTTCATTTTTGAAGTCCGCCCACAGACACGCCCACAACCGGTGGAAATGTGCAACTACCTCCAGAGCTTTCAAAACTGTAAAACATCTTAAAAAGCTGAAGTTTGACATATATCATCTCCCGGTGATTGTAAGCCAAACCTGACCGAATGAAAGGATAAATTTTGAAACGCAATTTCTTTCACATCTTTGCTCCAAATCGAAAAATATTTACTTGATGTTTTATGAAGAAAACACTTAGTTCTACATTTTGTTCATAGAAGATTTTAGGTCACGCCCACATTTGAAGGAGAAATTGTAGAAAAGCCTTAAATTTTCCAGAAAAACGTAATTTCGGCAGGCCTTAAAGCCTTATTTATTAAAGAATTAGAAAAAAAAAATTGACATGTAAGGGCAACGGGACGCCATTGTTGATTTCAATCTTGCAACATTTTTAGCCACGACTCCTTTTAGTGGTCGTATTCAAAAAAATATTGAATTTTAACCAAAGAAATACATTTTTGCGTAGATTTAAGCGTAACTTGGAGATATCTATGCTAATATTGGAAGTTTGTAATAAGGGCGGTTGGACCACTCCCCTTTTCAAAGTTTCCGGTAACCACAAATCGTCAAGAAATAACAATAATAGCAGTAATTTACAATGTGCCATAAAATTGATTCTTCAACGGTCCGTTTAATAGACTGTCATTTCTGCGGAAACACTGCAGCACTCACTCACTGGTTCGGTCTTGGATTCAAGATTCTTAAACCAAATAAGTTTGCTATCAATCATTACTCCTAAACATTTGACTTCGACGGATGGCAGGATATTGACACCTTTAAGCACGAGTTGAGTTAGACCAATGACCTTTCTGCTTCTCGTGAAACGTACAACCGTCATTTTAGAAGGATTCACTGAAAAGTTATTCCTAGGGCATCAATCATCGATGCAGTCTAGGAATCCCTGAGCTTGAGTCAGTGACTAGGTTTAGACCGACAAAAAGAACGGCTACATTATTCGCGTATAGGCTTCTGGTTGGTTGGGAGACAGGTCACTACCGTCCGGGCAGTCCCTATTTAACACGGTTATGAGCCACTCGCCGCGATCTGCTTCGGTTATTAGTAACCTGTTTTTAAGAAACGAGGTTTTTAAGGAACTATCGCAGGATTTTCCGCGGTGAAAGGCGTGTCCATCCCAAAAGAGCAATCTTGCGCACGTGCAGCTCAAGCCGGTGGACAAGCTTATGGGACTGAACATTTTGAACCATATAAGCCAGAGGGTGGGTACGAAAGCCAAGTGCAGGCTTGCAATGAAAATTTTTTTCAGCATGTTCTGGGGGCACCAGCTGTCTTTTACCTTTTTTCAGCATAATTGGGTTCCATCTGGATCAGGTGACGTGGAACACTCAAAAGATGCAATAGCACGCAACGAAATATAGTCGGCACGTCATCAACTGAGAACCCCATTGCACCTTTAAGTGGCAACATAAGCTGTCTTCGTCGATGTTATAAAGTGTTTCCACCGGACACTAATCAGCGATGAAGACAAATCTTCGCTGAATCCCCTTTTATTCACGAGTTTAACCATACGAATTTCAATCAACAACTCTCTTCCATACGCAAGAATTCTTAAAGGCTATGTCACAAAGCTGCCTTGCGTCAACGTTGATTTGACAACTTAAATTCAAACCCATTAAATTCAATGGGATTGAATTCAATGAATTACGTATGTAAGTAAGAAAGTTTTGAAAAGGCAAAAAAAAATTCATTTGCGTGAGTTTTGACGTTTCTGTGAAGCTGACGTTTTTTCACTTTCGGAGTGATATGCGTTTTTGTTGAATTTTTGGCATTTTCTATGGTTTTCAATCGTCTTTTCGAATGTGATCTATTCTTGTGAAGGGCTTTTGTGAAGCTTTCTTGTTTCGCTTAGATCTCCTTCTTCAATGCTTCACGAGGTTGACCTCGTCAAACATTGTTTTTTAAGATTCAGTTTTCGACTTGCGAATAAGTTTCTGAAAATCCTTTTGTTTCGATCGATAAAGATTCTATAGTATTCTATCAAACTGATCTTTAAAAACCGATTCAGGAGTTGCCTAGTCTATTTGAGAATACGCTGCGATTCGGCATATCACCAAGGCACCGGTTGTCTGCAGGCCGGTGGTCCACATCCACTTCATTTGTAAAATCCAAAAAGCAGAATCTCCTCGAACTTTCTTTCGATTTCAAGAATACTTTAAAAGAATTCTTTGCTGGATCTTTGCACAAGTATGCTGGTAAAACTTTATGCCAACTGAGGTCCCCGAAACATTTCGCCCTGCGCAGTGGAATTATGTTTGTTTTACTGTTAATAGTATAATACGATTTTCAACATATTCTCGGTTACCTCAAAATCAACAAGCTTCACATGTTTTCGAGTCGCTCGCAAAGGACTCTTAGGGCCGGTTTTTCGGTGCCAAATTAAACCCAGCTTAAACTTACTTAAGGTGGCGCTACAGTCCGGGGTGGACCTGGGCCTCAGCCAACAAGCTTCGCCAGCCAGCTCTGTCTCTAGCTAGCCGTCTCCAGTTTCGCACGCGAAGTTGGCTGAGGTCTCCTTCCACTTGCGTGCGCCACCTGAGTCTCGGTGCTCCTCTACCGCGTCGTCCCTGCGGTGTGGATTCGAAGATTTTCCGGGCCGGGGCGTTGGTGTCCATCCGCTCTAGATGACCCAGCCATCGTAGACGTTGTGTTTTGACTCTTTTGGCTAGGTCGGTATCGCTGTACAGCCCGTACAGTTCGATGTTATATCTCCTCCTCCACTCTCCGTCTATGCAGACGGGACCGTAAATCGTCCGAAGAATTTTCCTCTCGAAGCAGCCTAAAGTGTTTTCATCCGCCTTTGACAGGGTCCATGCTTCTGCACCGTACAGCAGGACTGGGATGATGAGGGTCTTATACATGGACACTTTAGTTGCTCGAGAGAGGGCTTTGCTACTCAATTGCCTTCTTAGCCCAAAGAAACAGCGATTGGCAAGAGTTATCCTTCGTTTGATTTCAGTACTGGTGTCATTGTCTGAATTGATAGCGGAACCCAGGTAGACAAAGTCCCTAACTACCTCAAAGTTATAGCTGTCGATGGTGATGTTTTGTCCAAGACGTCGGTGTTGGGTGTCTTTTCTTGATGACAGCATATACTTGGTTTTGCCCTCATTGACTGCTAAACCCATGTTCGCCGCTTCCGTCCCAATACTCACGAAGGCTTCACTGACATCACGCTTTGTTCTACCGATTATGTCAATGTCGTCTGCGTATGCAAGTAGTTGAACGGACTTTTGAAAGATTGTACCTCTGGTGTTGGCGCGAGAGTTCTGCACAATTCTCTCAAGTATGATGTTAAAGAAGTCGCATGACAGCGCGTCGCCTTGTCTAAATCCTTTTTTGACATCAAAGGGGTCGGTGAGGTCTTTGCCGACCTTGACGGAACAGCGTGAGTTTTCCATCGTCATCCTGCACAGACTGACGAGTTTGGCAGGGATGCCAAAACTAGACATTGCGCTATATAGCTCGTCTCTATAGATGCTGTCACACGCGGCCTTGAAATCGATGAAGAGGTGGTGTGTATCGATTTGGAATTCCTGGGTTTCCTCCAAGATCTGCCGCAGTGTGAATATTTGATCGATGGTGGACTTTCCTGGCCTAAAGCCACACTGATATGTGCCTATCAGATTGTTGACAAACGGCTTCAGGCGTTCACACAGTACAGCAGAAAAGATCTTGTATGCGATGTTAAGAAGACTTATGCCTCTGTAGTTGGCACAACTCAGAAGGTCTCCTTTCTTCAGGATCGGGCAAACAATGCTGAGGTTCCATTCGTCGGGCATGCTTTCTTCCGACCATATCTTGCAGATGAGCTGGTGCATGCTCCTAACCAGCTCATCGCCAGCGGATTTAAAAAGTTCGGCATCTAGGCCGTCTGCTCCGGCTGCTTTGTTGCACTTGAGCTTAGACACAGCTACTTTCACCTCCTCCAGGTCGGGTGGGCGGTATCGTTCGTATGCTTCGTCGGTAACGTCTTCGCCCGGGTTGAATGGTTCATTCTGCCTGACAGCGGTATTTGGTTCTTCCTCGCCGTTATACAGTCTGCAGAAGTGGTCTTTCCAAATCCTCAGCACCGACTGCGATTCTACAACGATGTTCCCTTGATGGTCCTTACAGGCTTCAGTTCGAAGTTTATACCCTTGGCAGGACCTTTTGATCCTTTGGTAAAACTTTCTAACCTCATTCCTGTTGTAACATCTCTCTATCTCTTCAACCGCGCGCTTCTCGTGCTCTCTCTTTTTCCTTCGGAGAAGCCGGTGCTCCTCTCTCCTCCTCTGCTCGTAGAGCTCGCGAGCAGCTCTAGTCCTTCTGTGCAGCGCCGCTTTGTATGCTTCCTGTTTAGCTGCATGTGCTTGCCGGCATTCATCGTCAAACCAGGGGTTTCGTTGTGGTCGCCGTGTGAAACCCAGCACTTCAGAGGCGGCGTCTCTGATGGCATTTTGGCAATGTTGCCACTGGCTATCAATACTTGATGCTGGTTGCATAGGACTTCGTAGAAGGTTTTGAGAGACTCGGTTGGAGAAGGACCTGGCGATGTCTTGCGATTGTAGTCGGCCGACGTCAAACTTCCTCACAGTATTTCCATTACTTGGCGCTGGTCGGGATATCCGCAGCCGTACCTTGGCTACAACAAGGCAGTGATCCGAGTCAATGTTGGCCCCTCGGAAAGTTCGGACATCCATGATACTGGAGGAGTGCCTTGCGTCGATCGCAATATGGTCAATCTGGTTGACGGTTGATTGATCGGGAGATCTCCATGTCCCTTTGTGGATATTGAGATGCGGGAACTGTGTACTAGCTACCACAACGTGTCGCCCCGCAGCAAAGTCGATCAGCCTGAATCCGTTATCGGAGGTCGTGTCGTGCAGGCTATACTTTCCGACAGTACGACCAAAGATGCCCTCCCTTCCTAGCTTGGCATTAAAATCGCCTAGGACAATTTTAATGTCGTAGCTAGGGCACTGCTCATAAGTTTTGTCCAGGAGCTCGTAGAACATATCTTTGGTCTCGTCATCTTTCTCCTCTGTGGGGGCATGTGCGCATATCAGGCTAATGTTGGCGAATTTAGCCTTGATGCGGATCGTCGCGAGGCGCTCGCTTACAGGGTTGAAGCTCAAGACTTTTTGCCTAAGTCTGCCTCCAACAACGAAACCACATCCAAATAGGCGCTGTCTTTGATGCCGGTAGCAGTCGCCGTAGTAGATGTCGCAGTTTTTCATCCTTCTTTTGCCCGGCCCGTCCCACCGCATTTCTTGGATGGCAGTAATGTCTGCCTTGCAGTCGTTAAGGGCCTCCGCTAGTTGCTCGGCTGCACGTGGTCTGTTAAGGGACCTAACATTCCACGTGCAGATCCGGAGCTCGTTGTCCTTTTCTCGTTTGCATTGGTCGTCAACAGTAAATCCGTCCGAATCCGAGGCTTGTTTCCGCTTCGTGACTGGTGTTTCTTTACGTGGCCGGGAAGTCACCCCGACGGCACGACCTCCAACCTGGAGGACCAGATCCTTTGCTTAGCTCTAAGGACGGAGAGCCGGATAGCCCGCTCCTTATAGGCCTGAGCTCCGAATACGTCGTAGTAGCCCATATAAGGTGTTCACTAAGTAGTTCGGCCTGACTGGAACTATGGACGCCACCGTTGATTCCATCTGGGGAATTCCTCCGCTGCCGTCCGGATGCAAGGAGAAGTGCCTTAGTGGGAACACTCCTCCCCCCCTCTCTCGTCTGCTACCCCCAACAACCTTCCAAAGGGGTTGGAACCCAATCTCCAGTTGAGGTACTAGGCACCCGGTGTTCACCACGGGGAGGTGAGAGTAGGAGTTGATAGACAGAGGTGGGTTTAGAAAACCTGTGGATGCTTGTATCCTCTTGAGTGCACATGTCTATCCTTTGACCACCCAGCTTAAACTAAGATCTGTTAATCCCGTAACAAAATGATTCTGAACTTGACCCAGCGAGCAGTTTTTCGGAGTTACCTCCGTAAACAAAATTTTCAAAATCCTCGACTCTCGAAATTATTGCCTCTCCCAACTCTCACTTTACATGGAAATATACACAGGAAAAGAGTTCGACTTAGGGTCTAATCATAGCTATCATCGGATTCCATCATTGAAAAATTTGTTTTCATGATTTTGGACGTTTGAGCAAACAATGTTGGCTTTTTATTGGTATCAAAATGAAGCTTATGAGTTGCAGAATTTTTTCCGTAACAAAAATACATAAATTGCGTTAAAACTTTTATGTAAACTCGCTTTTACTATTTCACAGACAGAAATCGATTTCAAGGAACAGCTGATTTTGATTTGTGTTTTTACGACAAAATCGTTCCACTGAAAAGCATTCCATTCTCTTTCTATTCTCAACGTCAGTTTTCCTTTCACTAATCAACTCCAACCTCAAATGCCTGTAGCTGTTGGCACTAACAGAAATTTTCAATGATTGCTATGAATAACTTGTCAGAAAACCGAAGACATTGTTCCACTGATTTGTTCCAATGATACTATCCGATGATAGCTATGATTAGACCCTTATTCCCAGATGTAATTTTTCACAGAAACACGCAAATCAATTGTCAATTCACACAGAAAAAACATTCAAAGAAGTTCATACTGTCCTCCAGCGTTGATCCGAGATTAATTTACCAAATTTGGCAAGCTAAGCCGAGATTAAAGTTAAGCCGAGATACAAGTTCACTGAAAAACTCATTTCTGGGGTTTATCTCAGTTTAACTCGGAAACTCGGATGATCTCGCACTGAAAAACCGGCCCTTTGTCGTACGACCTCGATGTCTCGGCTTCCCTGTAAGATCGGTCGTGTGAATTGTGCATTGTGGCACTAGCTGTGTAGCTCGTAGCGTAGCGCCGAGAAGCTTCCGCTTGAAACCGCATGTCGCCTGTGTCCATATAATCTGTAATCTTTCTCGTCAATTTTGCTTGTTGACGAACTAAGTCATTCAGAAATTGGTCTCATGATTTAGCGACCGAATTTCGGGTCAACATTCAACTGCTCGAGACTCGGGAGCAAAAGCCCAGTGAACACACGTCGTTGTTTGCGGTCGTTAACCCCAACTCTGAGCGCTTGGGTCAGTTAAGGTTATTTAGGAGTGTAGGCCCAAATTTGGACTCGAAGGGCCTAGTTAAAAATCCGACAATTTCATTACGGATTTGAGATGTGTAATCACTTTTTCGAAAGAAAAATCCTATAAGCTATTTCCTATAAGCTCTATCCTATAAGCTATAGCTTATTTAGTGGCTATGCAAAAATATTTTAGGGGAAGTTTCCCGGCTTTAAAACTCGCAACCGACTGACATTTGGATTGAGAAGCACTATCACTAGGGTGGTACCGAAAAGTGTAGACCGAGCTTTGTATAGTTTGACAGGTTGTTTCGAAAGACTGTCAAACTATACGAAAAACTCCTCCGACCCCTTCTTCCATTCTTGGGCTAGAAAGGCTGTTCCTGTCCCTTTTTCCAGTCAGAGGATTTCTATTTTTCAGGACCTTTCGTAGTCCCCGCAAGGTCTGATAATAAGTAAGATTATTGAGCTAATCGTAAAGCATGTTTCTAAATTATAGAAAGAAGTAAAGACCCGAAAAAATTGAAGTTAATCTTCATTGGAATTAGCCCTGAAGCCAGTTCGCTTGAACAAAAACACAGACCATAACAAATTTCCATTTTTTGATCCTAAGCTGCAACAGACAGGCAAATTTATTTCCTCCTTATTCTGTCGCAAATCGATTGGAACTTTTCCCTGTGCGTTTTTGCTCTAGAATATTCCATCACTTAATTGAAAGTGAATTAGTAGTTGCGGTATAGAGCCCATCGATATTGGCTCTAATTTGTGTTGCGTGGCTCGCCAGTAGGTATAGTGTCAGCACAGTATTTTGACTTTCAGTACTTTTGTGTTCCGGACACGCAATACCAACATACCGACGACTTGTAGCAGGGTAATTTACTACGTTTAGAATTTTTTCACCCTGAAAGCGAAGTGATGATAAATTGTAAGGTTCCCACATAATTTTTAATTTTTACATAATTTTATCTCTATAAGATAGAGTAGAGTTTTTAATGCTCCTAATATTATAAATTCAAAGACAATGAAGAAGACATTTTGAGGAAATAATTTGAATAAATTTCCTTACCTTGATATCATGAAGTAGCTTCCTCCCGCCGGCACCACCCCATTCGTTGCAATAGCTGACATTGATATAGCCGTAAGCATGGTCTGTAAAAAAAAGCAATTTTTTATGTGATTATTCTTGGGCTTAGGACAAAATGAGTGCACAGGGAGTTTAGAGTTTTTTTTCTAAGGAAGAAGGGCACAAAAGACACTTTGTTTAAATTGTATTGGTATTTTAAAAGCTTCCTACGTATTTATATATTTTTAAGCATTTGATCAGGCTTTAGTCTTATTCGGCCTTTATATTTTACTTACTTTATTATTTTCTTGGGCAACGTTTACGGAAAATCAGGTCTATTTTCCGACCTGTTGATGCTTTACGTTTATGTGTCGTGAAAGACCTTAATTTATGCAACGTGTCACGAAAATTGCGTACATATTCAAGCTGTCCATTGATTTTGTAAGCAAATCAATAAAGTTCACCGTTTACGCGACAGCCATACTTAAATAATTTTGTAGATGTCCCTTCACTGACAGCTCAAACTCTGGTATCAATATTAATAATCTAACCTCACACGTCATTAAATGTGTCAGGTTGACAGCATCTCAACGTAACGTTCACCGCTCAGATTACTTTCACTACAATTTTTACAGGCATCTCATAGCTTAGGCTAGCTCCAATGTCTTCATTGATTTTACTTTATGGCCTTTTGTGTTTCAAGGCACCTGTTGCCATAGTCTAGCTTGAAAAAATTTATAGTGCTCGAAATTCGTTTAGGGGTGCCTGGCACGTAGCGCCACCACACGTCATCGGTGTCCATATTTTCCAGCTCGGTTCTAAAGAAGTTAATCACCGACCGATAGCGCTCGCCCGTAATGGCCTGGCTAACTTTGATTTTAGATGAGTATAGACCGATAATGTCAAATCTACACCAAACAGTGAGTCGCACCTATTCCCTGGCATCTGTCAAACCTTCAGATGTCAAGGAATCGGAGTCGTAGCTAAATATGACTTTGGACATTTGTCGAGTTGAGAAGACCTACTTTAAAAACAGTATGTAATTCAATCGTATGTACATACATGTTCTTGACGCTATAACTACTCACAATGATTTGAAAAGACAGACAGGCATCCAGCCTAATGAATTCCTTGCGTCCGTCACGTTAAAGTACACAACTGACAACTTAGTAAAGTATACATTACATACATGGAAAGTGACATACGCCGCGAACTTTCTCCATGTGTGGCTTTCCAGAAGAATTTGTGCATGGGTTGACAGTTGTGTACAGTGTACTTCTACGTGACGAATGGAACGTGTTCACAGTTCATTTGGTTGGGGTCTGAATAAATGACAGCTTTTTTGACAGATGTTCAAAGTTTGGAAACCCCTATTGGAAAACTCTTCAATGGCACAATATCTCATAATTTTTAAACTCATTTGATTGCAAAAAATCTATTCTCAAGGAGATCCCTGGGAAAAATCCAGGCATTAAAAATTCTCGATGGAAATTTCCTAAATTCATTCACAATAAAATGCCTTACAAGCTCGTGGCAAGTTGTATTAGACCCTTAGCTCGTAGTCTATGATATATTATGCCTTAAAGCTTATAGGACCTGGGGCTTTTGACGCTACATTCTGTGCGATGTGTTTAAGGACTTATCATAACATAAATCAATTAAACGATGTCAGACTTCTGTCAAGTCAGTTGAAGAAATCATTAAAAATTTTGTCAGTGAGCCTACTACAATTACAGTCATTTGAGATTACGGTTTGATTAGTTGAAGCGAAACTGACAACCGAGAATATAAAGAGAATGAAATACTTTTTCAGTGGAACGATTTTAGTTCCATTGTTTTATTGGAATGGATTGCTGTCAGTGAAATAGTAAAAGTGAATTTAATAAAAAGTTTTCAAGTTTGCACGTCGTAGGCTTCATTTTGATATACCCAAAAAAGCCGACATTTATTGCTCAATCGTAAATCATTGATGCAATCCAATGATAGCTATAATTAGGCCCCAAGCTTCTGCTCCTACTCAGCTGACTGAATTGCCCTTTAGACATTCGGGCTTCCTATTTGTGCCAAGAATTTAGATTCAGACAAATCTTCTGACATCTTCAATTAATTGGTTCCATTTCTTCGCATTTTAGAAATTGCAACAGTCACCTTCTGGTTCCACTGGACACTAATCTGCGATTACGACTTAACTAATCACGACAATTATCGAACGAAAACCGTGCCACTGTCTGAACTTCATCAAATAATCCGAAATCTGAAAAATAACAAAACTCCAATCTAAAGGCCCAAACATAATAGACTTGAGCGGGATTAATCTTATGTCGAAATACAACGAAAATCCCACTCAAGTTCTGCCAAAAGATTGTGTTGCCCATAATAGACTTAAGCAAACGATTTGAAAATCTTATGAGATTTCATTGTGTGGTGTCTCGAGTATCACATTGCCTTGAAAATTTTAAATCAAATTTGAAAATTATGTCACTTTTTCCTTAACTTTGGAAGTTAATATCTTCGAAACCAATTATCGGATCTAAAATGTGTTTAAACTTTTGAGGTTAGCGTACAATTCTTGGTATATTCCCTTCTTTTATGGATTTTTTGAAGCACGTTTAAAAATAAATATGGGCTTAAATATGACAATGAGTGAACGAATGATAAGCAGAAACAAAACTTTAAGCCAACACAAGTTAACGAAAACTGTACGAAATCGAGCAAAAGGCTATTATGGTCATGCCATACGAGTCGCGTGCAATGGGACATTTCGGAAAGCCGACTTAAGCTCATCCAAGTCTATTATGGTTGGGCCTTTAAGACCTAATTACTGGGGAAATTTTTCAAGAAGCTACCGAAAAGAGTGTAAGTCAAGCATCTGTACATCATAAACGCATCAACGAGAATTTCGTTCGTTCCAAGGCAATGAAAAGTCGCAGAGGTACCTAATAATGGTTCAGAAACCAGGGAAATGCCCGAACGACAAAAAATCATGTAGACCAATTTCGCATCTGCCGATTATATTGAAAGTCTTCGAGAAACTTGTGCTCAAATTCGAGAAACTTCGAGAAACTTGTGCTCAAATGACTGCAACCAATAATTGAAGGAAAACAATAGATTCCGGATCTCCAACTCGGCTTAAAGGGCAAACATTCAACAATTGACCAGGTATGTATATTGAATGAATAATGAAATTGAGAAAACCTTAGAAGCCTTTGATAAAGTTTGGCACGAAGGCCTAAAATATAAGCTACGGAAAGTTTTGTCGAAAGAAATGTAGCAGCTCTTCGGGCCAGTTTTTCGGAGTAAGATCATCCGAGTTTCCGAGTTAAACTGAGATTAACACCAGAAATAAATTTTTCAGTGGATATTGGTTCATTTCAGCGGGATTGGTCTCGGCTTAACTCGCCAAATTTGGTAAGCTAACCCCGGATCAACTCTGATGAACAGTATGAAATTCTTTAAATGTTTTTTCTGTGGGAAATGGCAGTGGCTTTGCGTGTTTCTGTGAAAAACAGAACAGTGTGAAAATTAGACTGTTCCTTAGTATGAAAATCTGAACAGCCAAGGAACAGTCATGGAAAAAGTTCGGCGAGAAGTTGGAGCACGATAACAGATCTACAAACAAGAT
Organism: Neoascia interrupta; assembly: GCA_947623515.1. NCBI lineage: Eukaryota > Metazoa > Arthropoda > Insecta > Diptera > Syrphidae > Neoascia > Neoascia interrupta. The sequence goes on from OX392462.1 coordinate 180,152,147, forward strand.
ATTTTGCCAGACCATTTGTCGGCTCAGAGGAAGGAAGTTGAATATCATTCAAGGGGTATAATCCAAGGACGGTACACTTCTTTCAAGTGAGAGCGATGTCTTGAGGAGATGGAGAGAGCACTTTTCGGAGTTGCTCAACTCCCAACAGGGCACTGAAGATGGCATTCCCACTGCTGACGAGATAAGGGCGGAGAATACTCCCACAGTAGACGAAGTCACTGAAGCGATAAAAGCGCTAAAAGTTGGCAAGTCTGCTGGCGTTGATGAAATCCGGCCAGAAATGTTCAAGGCAGTGGGTGAAGAGAGTGTTTAATGGTTAACACGTGTCATTAAGGTGACCTGGGATTGCGGGAAGGCACCTAGCGATTGGCAAACAGGAGTTATAGTGCCCATTTTCAAAAAAGGGAACAGGAGAGATCGCGCCAAGTATAGGGGCATCTCTCTTGAGTCTTCCAAGAAAAGTATTCGCGAAGGTGTTGGAAACGCGTTCCAGGCAGAGGCACAACCGACCAGCTTTTTACTCTGAAGGTTATTCTTGAGAAGGCCTGGGAATATGACAAACCGGTCTCAAACTTAGCTTAAGGTGGCGATACAGTCCGGGGTGGACCTGGGCCTTAGCCAACAAGCTTCGCCATCCAGCTCTGTCTCGAGCTAGCCGTCTCCAGTTTCGCACGCGAAGTTGGCTGAGGTCCCTTCCACTTGCGTGCGCCACCTGAGTCTCGGTGCTCCTCTACCGCGCCGTCCCTGCGGTGTGGATTCGAAGATTTTCCGGGCCGGGGCGTTGGTGTCCATCCGCTCTAGATGACCCAGCCATCGTAGACGTTGTGTTTTGACTCTTCTGGCTAGGTCGGTATCGCTGTACAGCCCGTACAGTTCGATGTTATATCTCCTCCTCCACTCTCCGTCTATGCAGACGGGAACGTAAATTGTCCGAAGAATTTTTCTCTCGAAGCAGCCTAAAGTGTTTTCATCCGCCTTTGACAGGGTCCATGCTTCTGCACCGTAAAGCAGGACTGGGATGATGAGGGTCTTATATATAGACACTTTAGTTGCTCGAGAGAGGGCTTTGCTACTCAATTGCCTCCTTAGCCCAAAGAAACAGCGATTGGCAAGAGTTATCCTTCGTTTGATTTCAGCGCTAATGTCATTGTCTGAATTAAAAGCGGAACCCAGGTAGACAAAGTCCCTAACTACCTCAAAATTATAGCTGTCGATGGTGATGTTTTGTCCAAGACGTCGGTGTTGGGTGTCTTTTCTTGATGACAGCATATACTTGGTTTTGCCCTCATTGACTGCTAAACCCATATTCGCCGCTTCCGTCCCAATACTCACGAAGGCTTCACTGACATCACGTTTTCTTCAACCGATTATGTCAATGTCGTCTGCGTATGCGAGTAGTTGAACGGACTTTTGAAAGATTGTGCCTCTGGTGTTGGCGCGAGAGTTCTGCACAATTCTATCAAGTATGATGCTAAAGAAGTCGCATGACAGCGCGTCGCCTTGTCTAAATCCTTTTTTGACATCAAAGGGGTCGGTGAGGTCTTTGCCGACCTTGACGGAACAGCGTGAGTTTTCCATCGTCATCCTGCACAGACTGACGAGTTTGACAGGGATGCCAAAACTAGACATTGCGCTATATAGCTCGTCTCTATAGATGCTGTCATACGCGGCCTTGAAATCGATGAAGAGGTGGTGTGTATCGATTTGGAATTCCTGGGTTTTCTCCAAGATCTGCCGCTGTGTGAATATTTGATCGATGGTGGACTTTCCTGGCCTAAAGCCACACTGATATGTGCCTATCAGATTGTTGACAAACGGCTTCAGGCTTCACACAGTACAGCAGAAAAGATCTTGTAAGCGATGTTAAGAAGACTTATGCCTCTATAGTTGGCACAACTCAGAGGGTCTCCTTTCTTCAGGATCGGGCAAACAATGCTGAGGTTCCATTCGTCGGGCATGCTTTCTTCCGACCATATCTTGCAGATAAGCTGGTGCATGCTCCTAACCAGCTCATCGCCAGCGGATTTAAAAAGTTCGGCAGCTAGGCCGTCTGCTCCGGCTGCTTTGTTGCATTTGAGCTTGGACACGGCTACTTTCACCTCCTCCAGGTCGGGTGGGCGGTATCGTTCGTATGCTTCGTCGGTAACGTCTTCGCCCGGGTTGAATGGTTCGTTCTGCCTGACAGCGGCAGCCGGTGTTCCTCTCTCCTCCTCTGCTCGTAGAGCTCGCGAGCAGCTCTAGTCTTTTGTGCAGCGCCGCTTTGTATGCTTCCTGTTTACAAACCGGTCTATGCGTGTGAAAAGGCGTGTGACCGAGACCCCCGGGATACACTGTGGAGAGTTTTGCAGGACTATGCGCTGAGTGCGCCTCTTCTGAGAGCCATCCAGTCGTTGTATGGAAACTAGACAAGTTATGTTGGCCGAGATGCGAGCGCGTCGTCCCCCTGGTAAGCCAAGAAACAGGTGGTGGAATCAGGTAAAGAACCTCTCTGAATCCCGCCTGGGGATTGCGCCTATGTCCATTGACTTGGTGGTGGAGGATCGAGAACGATGGAAATACCATTTAGCCACCTTTTAAAGGATAAGCGGCATTCGAAAATGATGATGATGACAAAAAAAAAAATCTAAAGATTAACAGTGATTTTCATTGAAGTTCACGCTTAGTATTTCATCTCTCCTAAAATTTGTGAAAAGTCCTACCACCCGTCCAACGCGGTAGTCCTAATTTACTAGAGACGCATTGCCAAAAATCCAAGTAAGGTAATGCCGTATTCAATAGTTTCATGTACAGAATATTATAAGAACTAGTTCCTGATTACCCAAGCGAGTCGCAATGTGTAGGGTTTTTACATAAAATGAACATAAAATGTCCTTTTACAAGGAGCATATAACCTAAAGTAAAAATTACCTACAAAAAAACATAAAATTGTCCTACGTGTGTTTTATTTATACAAACAAGGTTCTGGGATATTTTTAACCCCCGTCTTTAAACTTATAACATAAAATAAAATGTGCCAAATTTTGTATATATTTTTCTAAATTGTGTCAATTTTATCACGCATATTGCTTTAAAATGACTCGAAATATATTTTGTGATACTTTGCAAAGCATTTTGTAAAGATTGCCTCGTAGCTCATAAACTCCATGCATATATCAAATCCAGGAAGTCCTGTTTGCAGGAAGCAAAAACCCTCTACGCAGCATACGTTTTCTTTATGGATTAAAAGCAACGCATCAAATCACATAATAAAAAGAAAAAAAGAAATCACTAACACAGAGAGCAAACATTTGCGTTGCTTTGTTATTTATTATGCTCTGAGGGAACATCCTGAATTGATGGGTGGTCGTTTTTTCTCCTTTTTCACTTGCATTAAACATAATTTTAGAGAGCTTTTATATGTTTACATATGTGTGTCAGGGAACACTCATTTACATACACGAAAATTACTTGCAACAACATCAACTTACCACACAACAACATGTTAGCACAATAAGAAATCCACAGACCGCACCTGCCGTACCGACAACCCATGTTAAGCGGATGAAGAGGATAACTCCGAAAATGTTTTGAATGCAAGGTAGGAATACGCCGATCAAAGTGCCTGGAAGAAAAAATTAATAAAAAAAAGTGGTTAGAAAATTTAACCCACGAAAAAGGGTTTATGTAGAGCTTAAATTAATTCAAAGAAATAAGTAGTGTCGGGTCCGGGCAAAAAAAGTATGGAAAACTAGACGACAACAGCAGCAACGCTTATTTGGATGTGGTTTGTAGTAGGAGGCACACTTCGGCAAAACGGTTTAAGTACGTGAGCACGCGCTTGACAGCCTCAAAAGATTGTGTTCCACGAGCTCTTGGATAAAACTTATGAGCCATGACCTATCTGTGACATCAAGATTGTACTTGCTGATTTAAATATCTTTGGTAGCACCGACCTTTGGTTGAAATATCCAGCAGCTGTACCTCGGCTGCAACACTGATCCGAGTCTGTGTTGGCCCTTCGAAAGGTTCGGACGTCAAAGACTCTGGATGAGAATCATTGCCTCGATCTCAATCGGTTGACGGTTTATTGATCGGCAGATATCCATGCTCCTTTGTAGATGAGGAGATGTGGCAATTGTACTAACTACCACAACGTGTCGTCCTGAAGCAGCATCGATCAGACTTTATCCATTAGCGACGCAACGCCGCATCTGAGTTTCTGGGTTTCAGACGGCTACCACAAGAAAACACCAGACTTGACAAAGAAATGCTGCAGGTACATGCAACTGAACAGGAAACATATAAAGCGGCTCTACACAGAAGAAGTAAAGCTGGTTGCGTACTCTACAAGCACGAGAAGAGCACTTTTGAGGAGATAGAGATATGCCATAAAGGAACTAGGCTCGAAAGTTCTACCAAGGGGTTAAAAAGACCCGCCAAAGGTAAAACGTCCAAACTTAAGCCTGTAAAGACGATCAAGGGAATATCGTAGTGGAATCGCAGTATGTGCTGATGATTTGGAAGAAGTAAATCTGTTATTATACAGTCTATAATAGCGATGACGAATCATGGTGTCAGATGCTGAAACCGATGCATAAGACGATACCTTCCACCCGACCTGGACAAATGAGCTTGCACCAACTCACTAGCTCATCGAAAATGTCTCCAGCCATACATGCTCATTAATGTTTGCCTGACTACAAACACGTCAGTCTCCTGAACATGACAATGCAAGATCGTTTCTGATGTACTACTTAAACCCCAAAAGTCGTTTGTCAGTGTTGCTTTAGGCCAGGGAAGTCCACCATCGATCAAATTTACACTGCGGCAGATCTTGGAGAAAACTCAGTAATTCCAAATTTTGCCGAATCGGAGTTTTTCAAGACAAATGTTACTCTCGGAGGGTTTGTCAGACACTCGCGGAGGTGGGAACCGTGAAAAAGAACGAGTCTTTTCTTTGTTCAGGTAACGACGGGATGTGCAAGATGAAGATGGAAAACTCACGATTACCGTCAAGGTCGGTAAAGATCTCACCGACCTCTTTGATGTCAAAAAAGGATTGAGACGTAGCGAGCGCGGCCATGTGGCATCTTTAACATCATACTTGAGAGGAGAATAGGTGTTCGCACGTCCGCGCCAACACCAGAGGCTCAATCTTTCAAAAGTTCGTATACAATCACTCGCATACTCAGACGACATTAACACTGCGAAAAACACTGCGTGATGTCAATGAATGGTATTGGCACGAAAGCGGCGAATATGGGCCTAGTAGTCAATGAGGGTGTGGGCGCCGCCGTGGTGCAGTGGTTAGTGTGTAGGGCCACTGTGCACGAGGTTCCGGCTTCGATTCCCGACCGCGGTCTTTGTAGCCCCTAGAAGACAATGGAGTAGGATAGACCTCTTGAATAACTAAAGTATGCACTTATAAGATACCCTCATTATTCTATCAAAGGCCAATGAAATATCTATCAAAGGGCTGCTTCGAAAGAAAAATGCTTCGGGTGATTTTAAGCCCATCTGGTTAGACCGAGAGTGGAGGAGAAGATATAACATCGAAGCCAACCTAGCCAGAAAAGACAATATACCAGTACTGTGATTGCTGAGTCACCTAGAGTGAATGGACACCGCCCAGAAAATCTAAGCATCCACACCGCTCAGCAGCGCAGTAGAGGAGCAGTGATACTCAGGTAGCGCACCCAAGTCACAGGGAACTTCAGCCAACCTCACGTGCAAAGCAGGAGACGGTAAGCTAGAAATAGAGCTGACTAACGCAGCTTGTTGGTTGTGGGAATGGACATGAGCGTGGAGACTCATGTCCATTCCGGACTAAAGTAAGTAAAAGTAAATAAGAAATATCTATAAATTCGGAGAGTTCTAAATTACCGTCAGTAATGCTTTCGTTGCAAAAGGTCAAGAGTGAACCTTTTCTGATGATCTCACCGAAAAGTGGAACTACTCCCTGCATATGGAGCGCCTATGCACTTGACCTAGTCCTTCGAACGTTGTAAACGGCGTTTCATCATGGAAACCCAGGGCTGTTCTCTGTCTTCGATGTAGACTAGAAATCCACAGTTGTTAACCATAAACGACACTTGCATCTCTAAAACCGAAAGAAGACATCTCTTTCCACGATGTGTGCACGAATCTTCGTGGAACCTACACACAAGCCTACGCGGATGATGTCGCCGTTCTTTCTGTCGAAAAAGCACTGTCCTCTTTCTCGCAGTGTAGAGGCGGTTTTGGCAAGACATGTGGCCTATCTCCGAAAAGGGTCTTCTGGATCTATACGGCCATGGTAAGACCACTCCTCTCATATATGCATCGGTTGTTTGGTGGAACAGGCTTTTGCAGAAACGTGTTGCTGACTCTTTTGCCAAATTCCAAACAACGGCTCATCTTGGCTGCACAGGGGCTTTACTCAGCACGCGGGGCTCTGCTCTAGATGCTCTGATAAACCTCCCCACTCTTGATATATTTATCATGAGGTGTACGCTAAAAACCATCTCTCCCTTAAAGAGAGGTGGTTTTTGGTATCACGTGCATTGGAATTTTGAAGAACTTGTAGAAGAATTGTCTTTCAACTTCTGTCATATGGACATGTCCTCGGACGCAATGATTCCAGAAATCCTGCGATATAATTACCAAGTCGACTTACCTCAGGTAATGGAATGGCTTCAACCAGGAAAAGAATGCCATCGTAATTTCACAGGGCAAGGGTCTGGTGCTGGAGTCTTTAGAGAGACTGGAAGACATTAGACTCCACTACTCCTTTAGTAAATATGCGTCTGTCTTCCAAGCGGAGATTTTGGCTATCCTAATGGCTATGCGCTATATTCTGACTACCAGGTAGAGGGCAAGAAGCATATGCGTAGTGCAGTTATAAATGCGTTGCTCAACTATCTTACCTCGTCCACGATAGTGCGCAAACTCAAGAATTCGTCTTCTGTGGGTCTCAGGTCATAATGGTATCCAGGGAAATGAAATCTCCGATGAGCTTGCCTGATAAGGTTCAGAAGAGGTTTTCTCAGGACCCGAACACGCACTAGGTTTGCCTTTATCTTCTGTCATTGATACTTGAGTTTCTCGTGAAAACACGGCTCTTTGACGTGACTGCGACGGTTGCAGACGGACTAAATAACTACGCTCGGACGTCTGTAAGGGGCCAGCGTTTTTCCTTTTGTCTCTGAGGAGACTTAACTGCAGATTTCTTGTAGGCGTTTTTACCGGCCACCAAGCTTTTGCTAAACACTTAACTGTGTTAGGCTTGAGCGAAACCACCACCTGTCCTGGCTGTGAAGAGGACAGGTGGTACGATACTGCGGAACACTTTTTCTGTAAATATTCTGCTTTTGTTCGCACAAGGTAGCGGATCTTTGGGGCTGAAATGGGGTGTGCCGAATACTTAAGCTCTTCATCACTGAAGCTCTTTTCGTTTTTCTTCGAAAGACGGGTAAACTAAATACATTAAAGTAAGGTGTTCGCATAATTAGTGGCTTAATTAGGGGTCCAACCTGATGTCTGCTACATTAATCGGGCAAAGGTCAGTAAAAGGCCAGAGGACTGGGAATTTTAAAAATTAAGCCAACGGAATTTTAAAAGTGCTGTCAGCAGTGCTAAACACAGATCTCGGCGCACTTTCTGTGTAAGCATTGAAAGTACAACACAGCGTCCGCCTTGTTTTGAAAGATCCTGTCTAACGAACCAGCGGTTTCAAGCTATCTACAAGCCTCGAACGGCTCGTGGACGCATTTATGTGCGGAAATGCCAGAGCTTCTTATGGAAATATACTTCGCAAGCTGCCAACTCGTCGAGGATTACAGCCCGGAAACAACTAATTCTGTAACTAAAACTACAATTCGAAAAGACATAGCAACAGAAACTAAGCTTAATTGGGCAGTTGACTCTTTTCACTCATTTAAGTCACCCGGCTGTTATGGCCTGTATCCTGTGATCTTACAGAAAAGCAAGCCAATTATTTTACCTGTGCTTAAAAAGTTATTTAGCCGCTGTCTACAACTTGGTCACATCCTCCCCCCAAAGTATGGAGGGAGGTTAAAGTTATCTTCATTCCAAAAGCAGGGAACTCGAACCCACACACGATTGCCAAGGATTTTAGGTTCATCCCTGTGGTGGCTTACACCGGTGATGTTTTTATAATGACCAAAAGAAAATTCCTTCCCACTATCAGCGAACTATTAAAGAAGGCCCTAGCGACACTTTGCTCGTGGGCAAAGCAATGCGGGCCCATTAAAAACCGTCCTCATGCTGTTCACAAACAAAAGAATCATACTGCAATTCTCTCTACCGGGCGTACGATTGCGGGAACCTCTCTTTAACTCTCCGATAGAGCATGCTACTTAGGAGTGATTCTTGACAGGAAACTAAGCTGTAAATTCAACGTTGAGGAAAGAGTAAGGAAAAAAGATGCGACTACAAGTATAGAATGCGCTTGAGATTCTATACTTGCAGTCGCATCTTCAGTAGAAATTGGGGTCCTTGACGCAAAATCATCCTTGGATGTTCACTGCAATTGTTAGATTTATACGGACGTATGGGTGTTAAGCCTATGGTGGCAAACAGCTGGAGAAATACAGAGAGCTGCATGCATTGGTATGACATCTGCAATGAGAACCACAGCAGCCTCAGGGCAGGTGGCGATTCTCAATCTCCTACCCGTCGAAAAGGTCGAGGATGCAGAGATGATGATGCAGAGATGAATATGCAAGAATCTGCTGCCAAAAGCGCCTTGAGTCTCAGTCAGTCGCCTGAATGGATTCTAAGTTCATTTGGTCAAGCGTAGATTACTTACAGCGTTGTAGGAACCGACACCTCCTCCGATTACGTTACCCCTTATCTTGACTTCGAAAAGCCTTTTAACTGCACCTTTCCTAGCAGAGATGAGTGGGAATCGGAGGAACCGCTAAGAAATTCATCCAAAGCCATATACACAGATGGGCACGGGTTCGGGTTTATACTCTAAGAACCCACTTATAGAAAAATTAAGAAGATTGGCCGATTCTTGCACTGTCTTCCAAGGTCAAAGCGTCTTCGGAGGTCCTTCCAGTCAAGAAGGCAGCAAGCCTACTGTCAATAAGAGCAATACCACCCTTTGACAGTAGGGTAATACCACCTCAGGATGATATTACCATGTTTATAGACAACCAGGCAGCCATAAACGCAAAAGCTGCCACAGAAATCAAATCCGAACTTGTAAAGTGTTGTCGCAAAGAGCTTAAGGTTTTTGGCTCACAGCACAATGTAAGACTCTGCTGGGTTCCTGGCCAGAGGAATTTTCGTAACAACGAAAAACCAATGAGTTTCCACGCAATGGATTGTCATTTGAACCTCAACAAGCCCTTCAATAAATGAAACCCCCACACTGTGACCTAAGAAGGCGTCCTGGGCCTCTCCAGGTAGACAAAGTCCCTAACTACCTCAAAAATATAGCTGTCGATGGTGATGTTTTGTCCAAGACGTCGGTGTTGGGTGTCTTTTCTTGATGACAGCATATACTTTTTTTTTCAATGAGGGTTTTGCCCTCATTGACTACTAAACCCATATTCGCCGCTTCCGTCCCAATACTAACGAAGGCTTCACTGACATCACGCTTTGTTTTACCGATTATGTCAATGTCTTCTGCGTATGCGAGTAGTTGAACGGACTTTTGAAAGATTGTACCTCTGGTGTTGGCGCGTTGGCGCGAGAGTGTTCTGCACAATTCTCTCAAGTATAATGTTAAAGAGGTCGCATGACAGCGCGTCGCCTTGTCCAAATCCTTTTTTGACATCAAAGGGGTCGGTTAGCGGAGCAGCGTGAGTTTTCCATCGTCATCCTGCACAGACTGACGAGTTTGGCAGGGATGCCAAAACTAGACATTGCGCTATATACATAGCTCGTCTCTATAGATGGTGTCATACGCGGCCTTGAAATCGATGAAGAGGTGGTGTGTATCGATTTGGAATTCCTGGGTTTTCTCCAAGATCTGCCGCAGTGTGAATATTTGATCGATGGTGGACTTTCCTGGCCTAAAGCCACACTGATGTGTGCCCATCAGATTGTTGACAAACGGCTTCAGGCGTTCACATAGTACAGCAGAAAAGATCTTGTATGCGATGTTAAGAAGACCCTGTAGTTGGCACAACTGAGAGGGTCTCCTATCTTCAGGACCGGGTAAACAATGCTGAGGTTCCATTCGTCGGGCATGCTTTCTTCCGACCATATCTTGCAGATGAGCTGACGATAACCAAGAGTATTAAAGTCTTTAGAGCCTTTAGAGTATTAAAAGTTAAACTCTCTCTTGACCTTTATTGTGAAACGATGTAGGAAGCTGGTATTTTAAGCTTCTTTTCACTTGCCAAGAAGATCATCTTAATCGAGATGAAAGATTCCGAATTAATGGGACTACCGAACTCTTATTTTAAGAAGAACTAAGACGTCGCGACGCTGCTGATGTTAGAGCGCTGGATCTGGAAAGCCTGTCAATAGAAATATGAGTTTACAACATAATGTACTCTTGATTCTATCACTTTTGTTTCCGAAATGCAAAACGACCAAAACCGACACTAATTAATACACACCGACCAAAACCGACACTAAGAATACCACAAAACCCTGTTTTGTAGCAGCATCCAGAAGCATTCTGCGGCATCTTTCGCGCTAACCTCATTTGAAGCCTTTCATTCAAAGGCCATAAAAAAGTTCCTTTTTGCAATTAACAAGATATGGGAGCCCAACTCACATGCAACAAACCTCATTAATGATGTTGCTCGTCTTCCAAATTAAAAAAAAAAAATAACAAAAGTCAAACAAAGGACATAAAAACTCCAAACTCCCCGACCCATTGTACAATACACAGAATAGGTACAGTACAGGAAAAAACAAACAGGATCTGCATTGAAATTTTAACAACTCTGTTCTGTACACAAAAAGCCATTAAAATTCATGCAACAAAACATGATGTCAAAAAAAAAAAAAAAAATAACAAAAAAAACCCATTTGAAATGTCAGTCACTGTGGCGTATACGCACTAAAAAATCCATTGTGTCAGCAGGATAATGTATGGAGATGGACGGAGATGTAGTAACAATCCTTAACAGCATAAATTTTGATCTCGCTGCACGTAATTAACAATTTTATTTTATTTTTTAATTGTGATTAAAAAAAAAAGAGAACAAAAAATGTTATGTGCAAGTCAATACGCTCTCGACGTCGCTCGACGTGTATTGTGTGTTCGAGTTCAATTATCTCGTTGCTATAAAGTGCAATTTTAATTAAATTGAACGACCAGCAAACACAATACCAGGACCCTGCATAGGGAGCTTTGATTATGATTTTATCGAAATTATGTGGATGGTGAATCCTAGAGAATACGGATACGTGTATATTGGCTTCAGCAGGTGAATGCTGGCGGTGGGGGGTGGTTGTCTCTCTGGTGCTCTGGTGAAGCAGAATTAAGTGGGAGTTGGGTGTGGGTATATTTACGTTTATGAAACGAGATTAACACACTTTTTACCGGTGCGGTGTGTGTGTGTGTTTGTTTTTAGACCCCATATAGTACTTGTGACATTTGCCAGAGCCATCATGGAGTTTATGGCATATGGTGAAAAGTTAATTCTTAGAACTTAGATGATGCGAACGTGGCTGATGGTTGACGATTCTAATAAGCCCCGCGGCACACAACAGGGCTGTCGCAGCCAGTCAGTTGTGCAAAACTCCGTGACAGATTAAGCTATAATAGGTTTAGAAGTGGTGCGACTGCTGATTAGCGTTTAAAGTGTCACATAACACACACTCACACACTACCAAGGTGTATGCTCACACAGAGTTTCGTTAACTTCAAAAGTGAAACGGAGGACAAATTTACAATTTAAGAGTAATTAAGAGCAAAACGGCGACACGGCAGAGCTAGTTTTTGACGAGGATGCTAATTCGTATCTAATGGCGGATCTGAGAGATGCTAATTGACGTTGATATAATCTATAAAATTTTCAGCTAATGAGCGTGCTATCATGAAATATTAAATCTAATAGTTAACAGGCAAACACTCTTTTTCTTGTTGAAAACTGTTAACACATATCACAAAGTGTTTACTATCTTACTTGAGTCTCTTAGTAAGGAAGCTCAAAAACGCGTAATGACCTAGTGACAAAATAACCTATTTTTCAACTCGGTCAACTCAGAACCACAGCTCAGTTATCCTACGATTGTTTTGGAGTTTATATGGGTCACCTAGAAAGCTATCAGGTGACCCTCATTCATATTAATGTGTCAAAACTTAAAGAATAAAATTAAAAGAATTGTTTGCGTGTCCCTTGCCATAGATAAAAGCTATTCGGTTGAATGCGTTTTTGGGTCTGTTTTGCCTAGTTGGATGTGGGGTTTGTGCAATGTTGGGTGTATGCAAAAAATTATTTTTTTCTTAATCAAAATTCCCACACACAAAGTGCCGATATCGAGTTTTGAAGAATTCCGGTAAACTAAAACTCAGAAATTTTCGAGGTCAATATGAATTGCAGGGAACAACTTAAGATCGGTGGTAACCGTTTTCGGTGTAAACCCGCGTCAACAAGCTAGTGGGAGGTCAGTGAGGAGTAGTCCTATACCTTTGACAAGCTAAGACAAGGGCAACCGATTTCGGTGTAGTGCTATGAATACACAATGGACGAATAGCGTCAATATTAACATTTTTCTGATGATCAATCGACTTCAATTGTGTATAGGAACAATTTTGTTTAGATCAATCTGCGCCAATTTTGTCCATCCACAGATTGTTCATTTTCGTCAACCAAAATTTAGGAAAAAATTTCAATCGTGTAAACGAATTTTTTTCTTAAAACACATCCGCCCATCAACAACCCGATTGCGCCAACCAATGGTTGAAGTCAACCATAGAGGTCAATTTGAACCTATTTCGCGGAAAAATTGATCAGACGTGTGTCGTCCTGATTCAATTTGAAAAACATGTGAGGTTACGCTTTTTTCCTTTATTAATATTAATTCGACTTTTTAGCGGTCCGTCCAAAAATGGGAAAAGGACCTCTAAAAAGGCGGACAACGTAGCGATACCATATATCACTACATTGTCCGTCCGTCCGTCTAATCGCTTTATAACTTCTGAACGGTAAGTCGTAGAAAAATGAAATTCGATGTGTTAATAAACTCTGGGAATAGACAGAGGACGCATACTCGGGGAATTTTTTCCATGCACACATAACGGTTTTATTACAGTTTGAAATTTCATACGAAAATCGACTAAAAGTTTTTAAATACTTATTTTGAGAAATTTAGCAGGCAAGATTTAGAAAATAGATAATTAAGTCAAGTAAATATTGAACTTTAATGAAAAAAAAAAAATAGGTTTTTTAAAAAAACTGAACGGTTTTTGAGAAATAAAGAGTTAAAAATAGATAACGTTTTTTAAAGTGTTTGATTCCATAATTTTTGAACCGAAAAGTCGATATGGAACACGCGTATAAAGCAACTTAAAATTAACCAAGTGCATTAGTCATATTTTTCCCAAAGAGTTTTAACACTGCAATTTTGACGCATTTTCGAAAAAGAAATCGCGAAAATTCACAAAAAGACGTGTGTTCCCCCTTATGTCCGTGCTATTTGGAAAAATCACACGTATCAAACTTCCAAAGTATGAAGTAACCCAAAGTCTATCTTCTGAAATTTTATACAAAACTTTAGCAAACTTTAAATATTCAAAAACTTTAAAGATTTGAGTCAAAAAACTGAAAGCATTCTCGAAAACGATTTTTTAAAAGTTTCTAGTATCTTAACGGCTATGAGGATAGTGTTTAAATATGGTTAAAGTATATGTAACCTTTACAAGGCAAGCAAACTCCATTAAAAAAGTTTCGAAATTGCCGTTTCCAACAAAATTTTTTAAGAACATTTAAACGAACGAAATAAAAAACATAATGCTTCACCTTTTTCTCAGAAATCCATGTTCGCAGGACTTAAGAAAAGTAACCAACGCGAGCGCAGATGGTTATTTAATTGAAAAAAAGTCTAACTGTAGTTTGAAAATTTTTGGAAAATGGCTGTTTTATGAATTAGAAATTTCGAAAATGGTAGAAAAGGCAAAGAAAACTTTTCTGTCCCTCTCCGAAACGATAATAGGTAAAAAATTGACATAAATAACGGGATTAGTTCATCTTTTAAGATTAAAAATAAAAGCTTTTTCAGTTTTGAAATAGTTAATGGTTTGCGAGATGTTTTTTGAAAACAGTATAGTTGATTGACTAAAACGATGCATCATCAACCTTTGACGCAAGCCCTTTGCCCTACTTTATGAACGTTAAGCTAGCACATAAATCTTAAAAAAAGAACAATAAACTTATAACAGTTTTTAAAAAAAAAAAAAAATAAAAAAAAATAAAAAAACCTTTTTTTGCCTTTTTAGGGTAACTCAAAAATCTTCCAATATAAGAACTGCGTAGATTTCGAATTACGAAAAATGTATACAATAGAATGTGAAATATATCAGGCAAAAATTCTTATAGAATTATAGAATTTTACGCAAACCAGAAAAATAAAGATGAGCTTAAGAAAAGCCGACGGAACGGCTGATAATATTATTATGACAGAAGAACTATTATGCTGACGGAAGAACTGTCAGCAGAGGAACCCCGCAAGGTGGAGTCCTATTTCCACTCCCTTGGAATCTAGCGTTGATCGAACTGCTGGTTATCCTGGAAGGAGAGGGCTGCAGAGTGATCGCTTATGCAGACGAGCGGCAGACGTTGCCGTTGCCGTTTCGGGGAAGCACCTAAACATCCTTAAAGAACTCCTACAGAACGCTCTAAACAAGCTTACCAGTTGGACTGACAGTTGTGAACTGGGTGTCAACCCCCACAAAACTGAACTTGTCCTCTTTACCAGGAAATACAAAATCCCTCATATCGACCCTCCCTCAATCAAGGCCACTAGCTTAAATATCTCCGAAGAAGCGAAATATCCTCGATAGAAAGCTCAGCTGGAAATCTAATATGCAGCAAAGGGTCCGGAAAGCTGCGATAGCACGCTTTTCCTGTAAAAAAGCCAACGGCAATTAGTGGGGACTTCAACCCCGAACCACCCACTGGCTATACATCTCGGTCATCAGACCAATACTGACGTATGGAACGGCTGTCTGGCGGACTGCTCTGAATAAAGCGGTAAACCGCGACATGCTAAGCAAGGTCCAAAGCTTCGCACCAAAGCTTGTTCCAGCTAATTCCCCTTGATATTTTCAGCTGACAAACAGCTGCTATCACGGCTACTCGCCTCAAAGCAACCTGTGAGTGGACCTATAGTGAGATAGGTCACTTCGCTATTCTGAACACATACAGATCCCGTTTTAGACACATAGCCTTCACTATACGCCAGTTACAACTTGACAAGAACTTCCAGACAACTATCCGCCCAAGGTCTTCTTGGGATGACTGTGTACCTCTGGAATGCGAATCGATTCACTTCTACATCAAAGATAAATGATGGGGTAGGTGGAGGTGTATTCTCAGAAAAACTAAATCTTAGTCTCTCTTTCCGTCGTCCGGATCATTGTAGTGTTTTCCAATCATGGCGATAAATGAAGCCTTGTCCTGGCTTTAGAATAACGTTATATCCGCCAAGGATATACGTATTTTTTCTGACAGCCAGGCGGCAATCAAGTGCCTGGAATCGGTTTCTATAAACTCTTAAGTAGCCTAAGACTGCCGTTCGTCTCTAAAGGAGATTTCAGAGCAGTTCAACATTCTGCTGTGCTGGGTGCCAGGGCATAGTGACATTCCAGGCAACTGTAAGGCTGACGAACTCGCCAAACTTTGAACTACTCTCTCAATTTCTCCTGATAAAGGCTCCTAAGGAAAGAACAAATCTCAGATGGACAAGTGGTAGTTCCTGTCTAGTAATAAAACAGATTTGGCCTAAGCTAGATCTTAAACGCTCTAGGAGTTCGATAGCTCTTAATAGATCGCACATGAGTGCTACAATCGGTGTTATAACAGGACACTGCCTGATAGGCAAGCACGCGACAAGGCTTGGTGTCTTTTCTAACGATTTTTGCAGGAGCTGCATGAACGCGGAAGAAGAAGAGATCACTCTCAACCTTCTCTGCACATGCCCCGCTCTCTCTAAGAACTGAAATCTCCAACTTGGAGCTTTCTTCTATAATGATCTTAGTGATCTTAGCACGACTGACCCAAAACGTATGGTTCAACGAGTAGGCAATTTTTCCAAATCCATGTGGTATCACAATGGACCTACATAGGTCTAAGTGAGTTGGGTTCTTTGAACCCGACAGCCACTTCAACCTTACCTAATCTAACCTAATATTATTCAAGAAACAACGCAACACAAAGTAAAAGGAGTGAGTAAGTACAACTGTGCGTATGTAATAGCTTCAGTCTCTCTGTAACGCACCGCGGTATACCCTATTCTTCTTTCCGTTCCTATTCTCTTCCTCATTCCCATATTTTTTTGGTTTTCCATCCCCTTCCTGTTATCAGTCATGGATCATTAAATAGCTAAGGAAAAATATTTTATTCCCTATAAGATTTCTTTGTTTATTTTTTTTTTTTTAGAAGGGGCGTGGCATATCCAACTCCCATAACCAAAAGTCAACATTAGCATAGAAATATACAAGTTTGCGGCTAAAATGTATACAAAAATTAAAACATTTGTGTAAAATTCAATATTTATGTAAAATCGACCCCTAAAAATCGGCGTGGCCTAGGTTTTTCTTCAATTCTGCCAGGAAATGTGAGCGTGGCCCAAAGCTTTTTATGAACCAAAATGTAGAAACGAGTATTTTTTACATAATATTAACTAAAAATTTTACGATTTGGAACAAAAGTATTAAATAAATTTCATTTTAAGGATTACTCTTTCAATCGTAGCCACGCCCACAAAGGACGGTCTGCTGGGCTTATTTTTAGTTTTTATGTCTTATAATCAATAGGAAATTTCAAATGCTAAATTTTAGCTTTTTACGACGTCTTACAGTTTTGAAACCACTGGAGGTAGTAGTTGCACATTTAGACCGATTGTGGGCGAGTCTATGGGCCGATTTGAAAAGTTTCATCACTTGTATTGCTTCGGATGACGAAAAATTTCCGCTCTCTAGCTCTAAATTTAAGGCCTAAAAATTGGTGACATACGGACGGACGGACATCGCTTATTCGAATCATAAATCGGTAGGGATCATATGCCCTTAAGGTCTTCGGGGTCTATCGTTATTATTTCTCTTTGTAACGTTTTCGCCTGCAACAATATTAATATACTCCATTCTTGTGGAATAGGGTATAAAACTGTACATTTACGGACAGACCGACAGACGGACGGTTAATCAATTCAATTGTCGGTCTCGATCATATCTCTAGTGTATTACGTGATTATTTCACTGTTTTACAAACTATACATTAAAATTAATTAGGAATACTCTAAGTAGGTAGGGTATAAAAAAGTTGTCCACTTTAAAACTGTGCTAAAGCTAATCTACCTACGACTCACCGTTCAGAAGTTACAGGTGCGGACGGGCGGACGGACAACGTAGTGATACCGTAAGAGGCCAATTTTCCATTTTCGGACAAACTGCTAAAAAAAGGTTTAGCCATGATTAATACCAATTCTCTAAAAAGTTACCAACTTCACCAAAGCCACATTTCCATCTCGGAAGCTTAGACCCCATTCTGTGCTCTCTGCACATTTAAAAGCAGATTCTTGAGGGGTTTTTTACGAACGCAAGGTGGTCGTTCAACTCCTTCTCTACTCAACGAATTGAGCAATTCTGGTCGAATAAAAAAAAACTTTAACATATTTTTTATATTTCAGTAAAGAATTCTATTGACTTAATAATTATTACCCAATGAGGTCACCTATGAGTTTAAGTGCTCTTTTTTGGTTCCTATCACCTAAGTAGGTGCATATTGGTCTTACCTTCACCTACCCAGACATTGTATATATACGCTTTATAAATGTTAGCCGGATCAAAAGGTGTAAACTATTTTGGCTCCTTCAAAGGGATTAATTGGTTGTGCCTTTTGGCTGAGTCCGATGATATATTTTATGGTAAACAAAATTCTTTAAACACAGCATTAGCTTTATAACTACTTCAGCTGTTGCAGGCCCCCTTCCTAATGAAGAATTTGTTCTTAAAACAGGACACAGCGCACACGTCGAATAGAGAATTTATCTACACAGAAAAGTTTTAAAATTTTAGTAAAACATTGTACTTACCCATACGCGCAGGTGGAGCAGCTTGTTTCGCATCAGGATCTGTTGCGGCGGGTATGGTATTTTCATAATTCGCGAGTGATGAAATAAACGTGGACACATGTGGCCTGGTCTCCAATTCATCGTCGTATAAGTACAAATTTGCATCTAACCTATCCTTAGTTTCTTCAGCGTTGGGATTTTCTTGTTCTTCTGAAATTGTTTAAAGGAAATACAATCATTTAGTTTTAAAGTTTTGTTTTATGCATATAACATATTATTTAATGTATAAAAAATGGTTCCTGTAACAATGGTTCCTGTTGCCATGTAACAAGCAGTTCAACAGCAATAAAAGACCAAAAACAAATAGATTCACAGGTTAATTACCCACTAACAGGATGTTTTTCTATAAGACATTGAGCCGATAGTCCTCGATACTAGTGCTCTTTAATATTGTATTTATAATAGATTTTAATTTATTGTTAATGTTTATAAATAAATAAAATAATTCTATAAGACATTTTTACTGTCTTACGAATATCACTGCTTTATTAATTACAGCGCTGTTATTTTTTAAACAACAGTGAGCCAGACTGCTAGAGATGCAGCCTGGATCTCTTTCAAACAAGCCTGGCCAGAGCTTAATTAAAGGAAAACTAAGAGCCATTCCCAACTTTCAACATAGTTAACCCAAATTCTTACTTCGGCCCCGTAATACATAATACAGTTTTTATTTGTTTACTTGCCGGATTTACCGAATCTCACTCATAAATATGGAATTCGGTCTTCTGTTTGTGAAAGAGTTACCCTATGCGGTTGACAGTGGTTACAAATGAATTTGGACACGTATGACATAATACAGCTGCCTCGAAACTTCTCCTCCTTTTTTGAAATTGAGAAAGGGAAGACAATTCGGCTGTGGTTTAAAGTTACTCAAGCCTTCCGGTTGAATCAAGCAACCTACTGCATTTGAATAAGTAAAGCCGCAGCCAATTTGTCTTCTCTTACTCAATTTCAAGAAAGGAGGAGTAGTTCGAAGCAGCTGTGCTATGTCATACTTGTCCGAAATTTTTTGTAGCCGCTGTCAATCGCATAGGGTAACTCCTTCACAATCAAAAGATCGAATTCCATGTGAGAGATTCCATGAGTGAGATTCGGTAAATCCCACAAGTAAAAAAAAAAAAAAACCAAGCCCCACGTTGGGCGCCAAAGTGGGTTTCCTTCTTCAACCAGAGCGAAGCACGGACTGTCAAAGCCAAAATTGTGTTCGTTTTTCTTCTCAGAGTAGTCATAACTTCTGTTTTCTTTCGCTCTGACACTTTGAGCTGCTTGTCCTATTTGTCCGATTTTACCGAGCTTATTGTCGCTCAGGTAAAGCCACGTTGTCACAATTTCATACATAAGTAACGCAAAAAGCATTCAGCGAATTCAGGTTTCAGTTGCTAATGTATGGGATTCTGTTTCTGTTTCACGTTGCTTGTGACATCGCGGCTTCAGAGACACACGGCGACAGAAAAACGCGCGACTAATTACCGTTCGACTAGAAGCACACGTGTTTATATTCTAGTCCACACACAATTGCGGCAATTAGTCGCGAGACTAGTTTTGTGACAAATTTCCGAATTGCGACTCTTTCAAGCCGCACGACAAAAAATACCATTTTATTTTATTTAACGATAAAAAATTACTATTTTCACTTCAATTCACCGAAACCACTCCGCAAATAAGTGTTTGTGTACTGAGTTTACTACGGAAAGCTTGAAAACTCTTTTTTTAACGATGAAAAATAATTTTTTCATCAAAACTGACAGGAACCGCACGGAAAATTAACGCTCGTGTGATGAGTATGTTTGCTGCAGAAAATCGCACTGTTTTTTGTCGCGCGTTTTTCTGTTGCCGTGTGTCCCTAGCCTCACAATGAACTGACAGATAAGAATGGAAATGGAATTATTTGTTCGCGTAATTATCATCCCAAGGCAAATATTTCCCAAGACAGTTATTTGTCAGATAACCAAAAGCATGCACTCATTTCTGACATTAACAGAACAGAGTATTCTGAACGCACTCCGCTCATATAAACTCTCAGAGTGCTCGGAGTCTGTTCAGTGCTTCAACAATATTTCGAAAACTTTGAAAATGTCATCGTCGCATAATAGTATCGTGACATAATTCAGACTGCGTTAAGTTAATTTTCCACTGCCGAAAAAGGCAGTGATTCTGACAGTATAGCTCGAATCTCTTTCCAATGACGTTCACATTGGTGGTTTTTAGCACGATTACAAGCCACTTATCCTTAGATATTTTCTTGTTTTTTGCAAAGAAGTGTTTCAATGCCCTCCCATGACAGCTGTTATTTTTAGCTGACTATTATTATTTCAAGCAATGACATCTGTCACTCCAAAGATTGACAACACAGAAATACCTAGACGTTGACAGTGACAATAGCCGGTAGGGCACGGTTTTTAAGGAAGATTGTGTTTGTTCCAAACAAATGTCCTTCGGTAATGCTATAAGGCTATAGAAAATTCAAAAAGTTGTTGACACAAAACGTTTTACCCAGAGTTGAAAGAAAATCAATAGCCCCAGAGAAGTCGAGTACCCATACACTTGGAAAACAACGTGTTCGTTTATTTGACTTAAAAAACATTTCGTTCAACATTCGTCGTTTTAAATACCCACCCAAGGTGCATATTCATGCAGCAGGTATCAAGTTCGAAAATACCCAGCCAGGATGTACCTATGTTCGGAAAAAACCTACTCAAATATTCATTAAGTCATTTAGAATCAAACTGCCTCTGCTGTGTATTTTTAAACGAAATATTAGCTCCGACTAAATTGTGAACACGTGTGTCTCTATATAAAAGCGAGTATGTACCACAATCTCGGCGGAAAAAATATCAAGCAAGGACGAAAATAGAAGCAAAAAAAACTGGGATACTGTGTTTCTATACCATCAAAACCACAAACATGATTTTGCAATTAAAACTGTGTACTTTTGTTACTTATCTCGGAAATATGGGTTGCAAATATTTTATCATGACTTCAAAATGTCCTTAAGGAGTTTTTGTGACTTGTGAAAGCCATGGGTTAATGGGTGTAGTCATGTTCTGTTTTTGACAGAAAGAACTTAGAGCATCACCCACATCACCCTCTGATGTGGATCGGATGGCAGATGGCAGAAGGGAGCAAGGAATTTGAATTTCTGCAAAATCTGTCAAATCCTTTCCGTCCAATCCTTTTGAACTCTTGGCAGAATTCTAAAATAAACAAACTCTAAACCGGCTTAATTCCAATCCGGCTGAAGCCGTAGCCATAAGAACGCGACTGAATTTTAAGGAATGAACAAACGATGACGACTTTTTGCTGATGTACCCGAACAAGGTTTGGTTTCTGGAATCTGAAGACTATCCTTGACTCAGGTATAAAAAAGGGTCCTCATAATGCCCAGATTCCTGCAACTTGAGAAGGAATTTATGCTCGATTGACATAATGGGACTGAGCGAAGTAAGATGGTTAGATGCGAACCCTTATAAAACGGGTACCACTTCCTGACGCACTCCGAAAAACCACTTACACGGAAAAAAGTGTGGGACGGTTGATAGCCTGATAACCTGGCAGCCCCATAGGGATAGAATTTTGACGGCCAGATGCCGGAGCAGAGTACGACGCCTCGCCATAATACAGTATTACGCGCCGACGGAAACCTCTTTTAAGGATGAGGAGGACTTTTCTTTCACAGTCTCCTTGGTTCTAGCGACTTAGTGCCGAACGGAGATATCGTCATACTGATGGTAGACTTGAACGCTAAGGCAGAAAATTTAGAACGGGAGACTCAAACAGCTCAAAAATGTTATGGGAAAGCACAACTGGAATGACAATGTCGAAAGGTTTGTGAATTTCCGCAATGCCAATTGCCTTTATCACAGGTGGAGTCATGTTTGAGCAGAAGACCTGCCACGCAATCACTTGGGTGTCGACTGATAGCCGAGCAACCTACAATCAATTTGATCCTTTCGCCTTAAACCGCTGCATCTTGGATGTGCGAAACAGAAGAGAAGTGGACAGACATTGCTTTGGTACGAGATCATTTAGGGTCATCCAAAAAGTTCAAGACTGATCTGATCGTCGATTTGATCACGACTAAGCCTAAGTGAGTGACTGACAGAAGATACCTGGCAGCGGATCACCGATCTTAAAATATTCAAACTTCGCATAGCAGCTTTTTTGAGCTCGGGTACCCGTATCGCATAAAGAATAACAGCGTACTGTGCAACATGACAAGCAGAAGCAGAAGGTCCAGTGATACCATGGTCGGTGTGATACCGTTTACGGATTCACGAAGCAGCTGACATATGGCCATAGCACCCTGCGAAATGCTTAGACTGATATCTGCTTCTTTCGGATGATGACCAGCTCAAGCGGTAGAAAGAAAAATTTACCTCGGCATTGGATCATGCTGTCAACTGATGTGACCGCAAGCCAAATAGTTCCCGCTAGGGCGCAATGACCCTTGTTTGTGTTTGGAACTCAACGCCAAATCTCTATACAACCACTTCCACCCATTCCCGACGCATCATTGGGTCCTTCATTTGCCTACTCTAGGCTGTATTGGCAACTGCCAAAATCTAGCGCAGTCTCTTTAACTTCGGCCGGGCATTTTGCATTAGGAGGCTCCACCATATCCATTTATGGAAAACAAGAAACAATCTACTCTAGTTACTCTGTGTTCGCTAAGTGACGAGTGAGGCAGTTTCGCAACGAGCTACTTATGATGCGACGCACGGTACGACTCGGGATACCTCTTTCGTTGACCGGGCTCCGCAAGAGGCGTGCGTTGCGTTGCAGATTAAACCGATAAGCAGAGCAAAGAAGTTTTACTCGCTGAACGCGCAAGCATTCCCGTCGACTCTTTGTGGCAGTGCCTATCAAATGGAACAGGTCTGCAGGAGTCTCACCAACTGAAACAAACCAGTCGCTTACATTGCGTCCCGCCTCCTCTTCTGTTCAACCCAAAAAGAGAGGAAGCTAGTTTCTTGGGCAGACGTGGTGAGTACCTACCTAATATCGAAGTTCTTTAAGACTGAAGCTCGAAGCAAATTAAGGTCTGTATGGTTGCAGAAAGAAGTTGCGTCTGAGTGCCCATCGGAAAGTAGCAATCTCTGACGAGTGGAAAAAAAGGGATGGCGTCAAGTTCCCGAAAAAAGGAAATCACTGAGCGCCAAAACTGGAACAGCATTGGCGTCTACAACGCCATCGACAGAGCAACTTGGACTCCCTCATCGAGCGAGCATGGATGGCAGAACGTTCGCGCGAGAAGAGAAAACAGAAAGATGAACGTCAAGTTCACGAAAAAGGGAATTCTTACTGAGTGTGAAAACTGAAGGGGCTTGACGATACGCTGGATCCAGACCAAGCAGGTTCTGTGGTTTGCTTACCGCCAGTTTTTCTTCGCAAGATCATCCGAGCTTCGGATTTAAACTGAAATTAACTCCAGAAATGAGTTTTCCAGTGAATAGATATCTGGGGTTAATATCGGATTAATCTCGGCTCAGCTAGTCAAATTTGGTGAGTTATTTCCGGATCAACTCTGGAGAAGAGTATATGAACTTCTTGGAATGTTTTTTTCCTTGTGAACTGGCAGTTGCTTGCGTGATTTTGTGAAAAATGGCATCTGAGAGTGAGAACAACTCGGATAACTTGTTTGCCTGTGTTTTTCAATGCAAAGTAAGAGCGGGACAGTCAACAATTTCGAGAATCGAAGATTTTGACAACTTTGATGACAGAGCTAATTCTGCACTGAAAAAGTGCTCGCTGGCTTAACTCCAAATAAGTATTGTTCCGGGATTAACAGATCTTTGTCTAAGCAGGACTTAACTCAGCGCTGAAAAACCGGCTCTTAGTGGTTCTTCCTGTGTTGATTACATCAATACCAGATTATTAATAAAGAGTGTACTGAATTCAGCAGATAACTGCTTCAGCAGATCACCTGCTCTTTATAGACTTCGAGAAGACTCTTGATCATCAAAAGAGATTTTGATCTTGAGCGTCAAAAGAGATTTTATTTGGCGTGCTCTACGTTGAAGGGATATTTTAGAAAAGCACTTATAGCTTATACAACAAACCGAAGTGCCGCGTTTTGCATTGTGGAACATTTCGCCGGCTTTTAAACTCACAGAAGCATCAGACAAAGCTGCCTTACATCATCAATACTTTTCCTGCTGGTGAGTGAGGTTTCTACTCCGTTCAGCATTGTCCCTCGGTAACGGAGGAGCTCAATGGACTTTGACGACATCCTTAAAACATCTTGACTACGCAGACGACTTGTGTTCACTGTCGCATAGGTTAGCTGAGTCTCCTGTCAAATGACAGCAAACGTAGAGAGAGTGAGGCAAAAAAAAGTGGAATAATCAGTTCAAAAACATCGACTCGATCCGTAATGTCTGGACAATATCTTGAAGCATAGTATCTACTGATTATGGAACCAAATTCGACGTTGCCGACCTGATTGGCAGAACCAATTTGGCGTTTGTTGTCTGTCCCAGGTTTGAGAAACAATATTACCAGTTTAAGCAGTAAGCTGCGACCGTCGGGTTTGTATTATGGTATGGATGCAGCACCTGGAAAGCGACCGCCACTATTACGAAAAAGCTGCATGCATTCGTTAATAGGTGCCTCCGGAATAAATCAACAAATTTCTGGCCAAACAATGTTTTGAACGCCGAATTTTATCTGAGAACAGGGCAGGAGCCTATAGACACAATCATACAACAACGAAAAGATACGCAATCAAATGGAAGCCATTAACCCAAGATGGCGGTAGAGCCGTTCGACCCCAAAACACGTGGCATAAAACTGTGGAGGATGCAGACAGTGGCGAAAGAGTGGAAGAGAACTAGAGCACATCGCTGGAAACCGCACAAGATGGGGCGCAGGCGTAATGAAGGCCTCATCACGCCTGCTTTAGCTGTAGAGATGATAAATAGAACGAAATGATGGTACAATTTTTGGGAATTTGACAAGACCTATGGCCGCTTTGAGAAGGTAGTGCTACAGGTTTTTTGGATGATTTGAGTGATCCAGTCAGACTTGGTTTGGACAAAACGTCACTGTTGGTAGCAGCAACTTCGAAGTAGTTAAGGATTTCATCTACCTTGGAGTTAACATCAACTCCACAAACGAAACAACAGTGGAGATTAGTCGAAGATTAACCCTAGGAGCCACTCCTAGACAAAGTGTAAGCTCTACACAACCCTTATTCCACCAGTTCTGCTTTTGCTCTATGGCGCCGAGTGCTGAACGATAAGATGAGAAAGAGAAATTATACTTATCTCTTTCGAGAGAAAAATTCTACTTCGAATTTATGATCCTGTGTGGGCGAGGAGTGCTGATGGAAGAGAAGATAATAACCGCGAAATCTATGCGCTGTACCAAGATGTGGATGAAGGTCAAAAAGCTAAAACAGGAAAACTATATAAGCTCGGTCACACCAATGCTCGGTCACACCGATGCTCGAGACGCACAGGAAGGCCGAACTCCGTTTTAAGGACCAAGTCAGCGCAGATGTCAGAGCGCTTGGTCGGGACTGGACAATTGGAAACAGCTTGCCCAGGATTGCAGAGAATGGAAGGATCTTAAGATCCTTAAGATCGTAAAGCTTAAGCTTAAACGATCGACTCTGGCTCTGGTTCAGGTTATGGTGAGGTCCAGGTGAGTCCTTTTTGAACGAAGTTCATGCTGCCCTGGACAGAGTGGCAGAAATGGACTTCTTTCTTATGATAGGTGACTTCAATGCACATGTGGGTACGGACGACAGTACTTGGAGGAGTGTGATCGGGAGGCACGGTGACCCGGATCAAAACAGGAACGGAGGGAAGTTGTTGGACTTTTGCTGTGCATATGGCTTGTCCATCATGAACGCCTTTTTCCCACACAAAGACATTCACAAGCATGGTACAAGCATAGTTTAAATCAGCAGAAACTGATTGATTTCTTTGTTGTACCATCGTGTGTTCAAAGAATGATTTGTGATGTTCAAGTTTTCAGGGGAGCTGAGTTGTCAACTGATCACCACTTAGTTCTGTGTAAATTGTTTTTCAGTGACATTATTCCTTTGCCACCCAGGCGAAAACCAAGACTGGTGGGAAAGGTTGCAGGATGCTGACTCTGATTTCAGAGAGCGCTTTGCACAGCATGTTTCGGCGAAGTTTGAACAAATTCCAACTGACCTTTTGAATGTAGAGGAGGAATGGCAGCTATTTTTATGGGCAGTCATTGCCTCTGCTGGAAATGTTTGTGGAGTGAAGTTTGTGGTGGTGGGAAAAGAACTGCTTGTTTGAAAACGCCTAGAGTTCAAGAAGTCATCAGAGAGAAGAAGAGAGCCTACATTGCGTGGATCCAATGTAGAAACTCAACTTCTCGAACAATGAGGCGCGAAGGACTTGCAATCTGGCAGTCAGAACAGACAAGGAACAGTCATGGAAAAAGTTCGGCGAGAAGTTGAAGCACGATTACAGATCTGCAAACAAGATATTTTGGCAGACCATTCGCCGGCTCAGAGGAAGTAAGTTGAATATCATTCAAGGGGTTAAATCCAAGGACGGTACACTTCTTTCAAATGATAGCGATGTCTTGCGCAGATGGAGAGAGTTGCGCACTTTTTGGAGTTGCTCAACCCCCAACAGGGCACTGAAGATGGCATTCCCACTGCTGACGAGATAAGGGCGGTGAATAGTCCCACAGTAGACGAAGTCACTGAAGGGATTAAATCGCTAAAAGTTGGCAAGTCTGCTGGAGTTGATGAAATCCGGCCAGAAATGTTCAAGGCAATGGGTGAAGAGGGTGTTAAATGGCTAACACGTGTCATTAAGGTGGCCTGGGATAGCGGGAAGGCACCTAGCGATTGGCAAACGGGAGTTATACTGGGCTGGGAGTGGGCCTCTTCTGAGAGACATGCAGTCTTTGTATGAAAACTGCAGAAGCTGTGTACGGATAAATGGCGTCAAATCCCGTCATTTTGACGTGCGCGTTGGACTTCGCCAGGGCTGTGTTCTGTCGCCGCTCCCTTTCATAGCATATATGGACTGGGTGGTGAAGCGCAGTCTTGGCGAGCAATGTTTCGAATTGGCTGGCATCAGGATGAGCCATCTGCTTTTCGTAGATGATTTGGCGATCCTTGCATCATCCAAAGAGGAACTTCAACGAGCACTGGATAGGTTTGCAGCCATCTGTGGTGATGCTGCGATGAAAGTAAACGTGAACAAATCGGAAGTGATTGTTGTTTCCCGAACTCCTGTGCAGTGTACCCTGCACATAAATGGAGTTCCATTAAAACAGGTGGAGTAGTTTAAGTATCTCGGGGTCTTTTTCACGAAAGATGGGAGGAGTGATACTGAGTTGTCCTGTAGAATTGGCCAAGCCGGCCGATCATCAGGAAAGCTGAGCTTGGAGTGAAGGCAAAGATCTCAGTTTTTAATTCAGTGTTCGTTCCGACCTTCATCTATGATCATGAAATTTGGGTAAGAATTAGATCGTGGGTACAAGCTGCCGAAATGAGATTCCTGAGGTGCGTTGTTGGTGTTACTCTAAGGGATAGAGTGAGAAACGTCAGTATTCGTGGAAATCTTAATGTTGAGCTACTTCTCCGAGTGGAGCGATCGATTCTTCGATGGTTTGGACACGTTGTTCGCATGCCCCCTGACAGACTTCCAGACAGGTCGACTTCCTAGCCGAGATGCAAAAGCCCCCTGGTGGGGCTAAGAAACAGGTGGTGGGATCAGGTAAAGAACCTCTCTGAGTCCCGCCTGGGGATTGCGCCGGAGTCTCTTGAGTTGGTGGCGGAGGATCGAGAAAGATGGAGGGACCATATGAAACCCTCGCTCCGCGACCCTTTTAAAGTAAAAGCGGCATTCGGAAATGATGATGATGATGACCTCTGCGTCGAATCATTGTTGGCTTCTTAGCCATTTAAAAATAAAAGCACCATTATGTTAATCGTTTCATGTAGATATATGCGGTTTTGATGGCGAAATTTTTCAAAAGATTGGCCTGAAATTTACATGTCGTGTATAGTAGGTATAATCCAAACCACCTGCCAAGTTCGAACCCTGGTTCGATTATCTTCAAAAGTAGAAACTGAGCTCGAATGTAGCGGGTGGCCCAGTTTATTTGCTGTCGTAGCATGTCGCATGTATTTAAATTAACGTGTGAGTCTGAGTCCATGCGACTTCTTCAACATGTCGTTTACTATATAAGGCCACATATTGTTTGAGGCAATATACAAAAATTCGTCGGTCAGTTAAAAATGTTTTAAAAAACAAGCATCAAAACCAATTTTAAGGCCACATATATTTCACATTCAAACATGCATACGAACACAAGGTAGGTTATGTTCTCAAACACAAGCAGGATCTTTTCTCTATATTGACGTCTTCGAAACCTGGGGACACTCAAAATCATTTGAGGTTAAGGTTTCCTATTGCTTTTTAACAATCCATTAAGTTCAAAACTGTTTTTAAAAACCAAAGTGGATAACCAACCCCCCCACTTAAACACTTACCTTCCGTTTTTGTTTCCGTCTTTTTGGGGGACGCTTCGCTTTCCTTATTGCCCTCCTCCATGCCGTTGGCTAAGTCAGCTGTACCACTGCTCATCGTGTACTGAGAAAATACTTTTTACCGGGTTCTGTTTTTCTTTTTGTTGCGTCCTCGTTTTCGGTTACAAATTATTGAAATGTGGCATAATATTTCCAATCACTTTTTCATACTCTCAAAACTTTGCGTAGCATTTTTCTTTATTTTTTAACAAAACTTATTTCGATCCATTCCTTTTTTTTTAATTTATTGTTCGAACACAATCGCTGTTTGCTTTTGTAAATTTAAATAATATTGCACACAATCCCTTGGCCTTTGAAGGCGATTAGGTTCCCCCTGTGTGGTTTGCCAAATCCTTGATGTTCTCTAATGTGAGTTAAACAGATTTTCTTTTACATAATCAAAGATTCGTGGGTCTTCCTTTTTTATTGTCCAAATGAATTAGTCATGTAAATTTTTTTTAGGGAGTTTCTATCGTTCCCTGAAGTTGTGTTCAGTGAAAGGATATACCCCAACGCCATTAACCGATTTAAATGGATTAGAGACCTAAATCTGTCGTGTTGAGAATTTTCTCAGAAGTTGATTATAATTTATTGCAAAAGTACAAAGAATCTTGTAAGAGGATATTACAAGCAAATATTTCATTGTACGCGTAAAAGTTGTCAACGTCACCCTGTACTTGAGGCTTTTTCGTGGTAATATGATCTGGTGTAAATCGTAAATTTAAAAGTTTTTAAAATAGACTGATTTATGGGACAAGTAGTAATTAATTAACTAATTATTCATTTAACTAAAGCTTATTCATTGGTGTTTTCAATTTATTAGAAAAAAATCTTTCGAAAATCTACCAAAAATCTACCAAAGTCATAAGCATGCCGGCTTTCAATTGGGGAATGAATAAGTTCTCGATGTGTTCTCGCAATTGAGAAGTACACAGAAAATCAAAAATATCAACTGTCCGGCAGTGGAGAAATTCCGAAGAATTTTAAGTCTTAAACTTGACGTGGATATACTCGTATAAACCCTTTACGTTTTAGACATGCAAAACTTGTCGAATTGAGCCTTAAAAAGGTTTCCAAGTTGCCTTCATATTACATACCCACTGGTGAGGCCGAAGCCCTAGCAATGGCTTTACTGAATGACAATCAACATCGACAGGACATCGACGTGACACGGTACGAGCCTCCTTGGCGAGACGCATTTCTGTAAACTAAAGACAGTTGGGCGTTTAGACTGACCTTGACCCGAGAAAAAGTTTCAGTACTCTATACCAGTCGGCCTTTTTGGAATTCCCGTGAGGTGCTCGCAACCAGAATCAAGACCAACAATAAAAAAAGGAACGTATCATTGAGGACAGAAGTGCATCAACACCAACGGCAAATAGAACAAGGCACTTAAACCTACAAAACCGGGACTACTGATGCAGCTGAGCTTTGGAAAACATTCCGGAGGGGAAGAAGTAACTTACTCCATACTAAAGCAATGAACAGCGCTTGGGCTTGACTTAACGAAAAGACAGACAGGGCATAACCTGAGGTGAACTCTGCTAAGGTGATCTGTGCTTCTCAAATTTTCGTCTAAAGGTGATCACAAAAATATTTTTCCGAATCGTTGCTTTAGGCTCGTGATGCTTGCAGAAAGTCAGCCTAAGTGTAGGCAAAAAAAAAACAACCAACCAGAAAGTTTGCAAACTGGCGACCAGCTGATTTTAAAGGGTGATTGATCGTGATCTGTCACAAAAAAGTTGTGATGAGCACAGATTACGCAGACGAATTTTTATGATTTGGGACATCGCCTTTCACACTCTATAAGCGTTGTCACAAATAAATGTGATGCTATCCGATCCCACCCCTGGTCGTTAGGTTTTTGGATGCTTTGCCAATTTCAGCGATTCAAAAGTGGCTGAAAATCAATTGGAAGATGCTAAGCGGAGACACCAATTGATTGGTGTTCAATAATTTTGCAGTAATCTCCTAGCCCTGGAAATCGGTGAGTCATGAACCTGACCCTTACTGAAGATGAGCAGCCTTAAAAGACAGGGCGGCAGACGACACATATTTACGAACGACGATATATGTTCGAAACGGAAAACATATAAGTCTTCTGTGCGAAAATGGGAGTGTCCTCCTTCGTGGTGCAGTGTGTCGGACGTCTGTGTACAAGGTCCCGGGCTCAAATCCCGACAGGGGAAAAAAAGTTTTTTTTTACGGTCCAACCTTTTCGAGAGCCTAACAAGCTCTCCGAGAATATCATTTGTCCTGCGATACCTCTCAATTCGTCCTTCGGAATCGGCGAAAAATTCTAAGTCCCTTCCATGCGTGTAACGCACACAGCGTTTGTGGTTTTGAAAGGTTAGGCAAGGGCTCTTCTGAGCTACTAGTGCCAATAAGTAATTTTTTTTAGTAGTCTGCTTTCCAGGCCAACATGAAACTGAGGCAACAGCAAGATAAGTGAACTGTACAAATTCGTTGCTCAGATATGTGCGAGCATGAATTTCAGTGAACTCCTCAGACAACCCACTTCGACGATTATCGAAAGACGAACAAACTGGCAAGAAATCAGTTTAAACACAAGAACGACAGTTTAAATCAAACACTGCCAGACGATTCGAACGTCCAGTTTTAAATACAGAGATGCAGTGCGACTGGGAATCGAACCTGGGAATGTCTCAAATAGAGTAACGCATTGCTCATTAAGTTCCGCGAAGTCCTACGATGCCAGTTGTTGAACCATGCCAGATCTCTCTCGCTGAATTGCGGTCACGTTATTTGAAAAACGAAAGTTGTCAATGCAGGTTACAATCATGACGTGTTTGTTCGAGGCCATGAAAACTAGGAGGGGCGTAATGTGAGGTGGAAACTTAATGTGTTATTCTTTAAGAGAATGCGTTTAAATCGGGTCATTAGAAGAGCAGAGATCTACCAGAGTCAGTGAGCAATGGGTAAGCAGAAATTGATAAAAAAAAACTTTTTCCTGAGTCGACCTGGGTAAGAAGCGGCTATCAGTCAGTTGATCGAGATAGTATCCCGTTGCTTAGAGGTTGTGCAATTTAACGCCGAGTTTCTGACATCCTTTTGACTGCAGTGACTAGCAGCGCAGTTTACGAACCGCCATCGCAAGTGCCGGCCTTACCTGCTCTTAAAAAAGTTAAATAACTGAGCTGAGCTGTGAACTCAGCAATTTGCTGAAATGAAAAACTCGCAGTCGAAATTCAAGTAGCCT
The DNA here is from genome assembly GCA_947623515.1 of Neoascia interrupta. NCBI lineage: Eukaryota > Metazoa > Arthropoda > Insecta > Diptera > Syrphidae > Neoascia > Neoascia interrupta. Next base: position 180,184,138 of record OX392462.1, read on the forward strand.
GTCTTATAATACCTACCCTCATCAGACCCTGTCATACGAAAACACTTTAGGCTGCTTAGAGAGGAAAATTCTTCGTATATGGTCCCCTTGGTATAGACGGAGGGTGGAGGAGGAGATATATTATCGAACTGTACGGGCTGTACAACAACACCGACCAAGGCAGAAGAGTCAAAATGAATCGGTTGCAATGGCTGGGTCATTTAGAGTGGGTGGACACCAACGCACTGGCGCGGAAAATCTTCGAATCTACCCCGCAGTGACGGCGCAGAAGTGGAGCACCGAGACTCAGGTGGCGGAAGTAGAAGGGAACCTGAGCCAACTTTGCGTGCAAAACTGAAGATGTCTACCTGGAGACAAAGCTAGCTGGCGAAGCTTGTTGGCTGAGGCCCAGGTCAACCCCGGACTGTAGCGCCACCTTAAGCAAGTAACTCGTAACCTGTCGCCAGAAAAGATCATTTGTACTTCCGGGTGCGGGTACATCCGGGTGCGGGTACTTCCGGATGCGGTTACTTCCGATGGGCCAGCATTGTCTCGGATCACTACTTCGCTGTGGGAAATGTACTTCTTCGGATATACCGACCAACGGTTAGTATGGAAATACTGTGAGGATGCTTGATGTCGGAAGGATATACAATTGCAAGATATCGCCTACCAGCTCTGCCGAGGGGGACTAGAGTTACTCGCGAACTCGAAAAGCAGCCTTAGAGAGGTGTCTTGCAGCCTTAGAATGTGGTCTTGCAGTTCTATCAAAGGGCTTAAACGACCTGCCTTATTAATTTCGAGCTGAAGCTTGTATGGACGGATACCTGGCGCCTTCCAGATTATCTAGCCTTATCTATTCACTGCGGATCTCTTTATAAACTGACATCCTTTCTCCGCTACTTGTGGGACTACATGAAAAAACAAAACCAAAACGAAAATAAAAACAAAGAATTTCTCAAGACCGACATGCATACCACCAAGGCCGGATGGTGGTACGGTGACTTTAACCTGTATTAATCTGACTAATCTGCCAAACAGGAGTTCGATTGTGGCTACTCGTTATCCACCCTGTAATGACAACAGCACGAACTGTAATGCGAAATGCATAGAAGGCATTTCAGCTCCTAGCAATGGAAAGGTTGTGATTCATGGCCCCTTTGCTGCTAGTAACTCCAGTACGAGCTATTTTCGCTCACCTTAGCCGTACCATAAGCAACGACGGGAAGCTTCCCGTACTTTGGAAGTCTTTGAAGATATTCTGGAGACAGACAGAACAAGGGCGCAGAGCGTTAAGGTTGAATTGGCAAAAAGGTTCATTATAAGTGACGCGTCAAAGCGACAGATGTCAGATGAAGAAAGCGATTCAAAGACGTCATCTGTCATGCCTCTCAGTTCCTTTAGTGACGCCCTCAAGGACTTGAACGCCTCGTTACTCCCGAAAGGTGGAAAATGGAGCTATCCAGCAACTTTTTGCATAGCAGGAGGTTGACGCTAAAGAGGACATCCCTATCAGGCCCAGAACACGCGCACTTGGATCCCAATAGAACCCCCTTCTTAAAGCCATTAAACTCTGCAATCCCTCACTTCTGACTCACAATTGGAAGGTCGCTAAGCTAGGGGAACAAAGAGGTTTCTACAGTCTGCCATTGTGGCAATCATCAAGGAATCACTTGCTCCTCTAGCTAAGACCAAAGGCGTGATAAAATTTTGTTTGAGATCAGGTTACCCTTCGTGTATACAAAAAGGACGAGTTAATGACCGGCAAATTGCCCCCTATACCGAGCCGCGGTACTGCAGTCACCCTTCCAAAGCTGGAAAACGTTGCCGCCGCGGAACAAATGGCTCCAACCCTGTTTTTCAGCTCTGCCTCTGACATTCTGTCGGACATGGAGACGGAAGACTGTTTCAACACGTTTCTTCTGAACGAAGATGAACTTCTTGGTTTCGCTATAAATGCAGACGATGATTGCTGCATTTATAGCGAAATCATTTATATGACCTTCATCGTCCCAGTCCTGCTTTACGATGCAGAAGCATGAATCATGTCAAAGGCGTATGAAAACGCTTTAAGGTGGCTGAAGAGGCAAATCCTTTAGGTAATTTTTTGGCCCGGCTGCACAGACGGAAAAGGCGACATAACATGGAACTGTTCAGGCTGAACAGCGACAGCGACACCGACCTAGAGAGAAAAGTCAGACTACAACAAGTCAGAAATACAAATGTTTGCGTCATCTAGAGCAAATGGACACCAATTCGCCGGACCGGAATATCTACGCAGATATAGCGCAGTAGGGGAGTGACTCAGGTGGCGCCCGCAAGTGGAAGGGAACCTCAGTCAACTTATAGTAAAAGCTGGAAACTGCTATGCAGGGCAAAGAATGTTGGCTTAGGCCCAGGTCCACCCGGGACTGTAGCGCCACCTTAACTAAGTAAAGTCAGTAAGTCATCTCCTCTATAGAAGATGTTTGTGAAAAGAAGTGGCTGGGTATGACAGATGGCGGAGAGAAGAGGATCGTAGTCTTCTTAACCGATTCAGCTATCGATTAGCGAACGTGACAAATGTTGGCCATCTATTTTTTGTGCATTTAAAATTCCCTATAACCCATAAGAGCCAAGACATCCAGATTCAGAGTGATAAAAAATCTGATATGTTTCTTTATTCCTCACTAAATCAAGTTGAAACCAAATTTCCTTTGTCTTTTTTATTTTCCATCCAATTACTTTTTAACGTTAACCTACAGAAAGTCCACTTTTGTCTCTGTGTCCGGGGTAATCTCAAAAAACAAGCAATTGATTGGGATGCGATCTTCACAGCTTCAATTTACATATCTTCGATCAGGTTAATGTCTCTTAAAAGGTCTAAAAGAGCTAAACCATAAAGACCTAATTGAGAAAAAGGATGAAATGTACAAATCTGGCTTTCTAGGTCAGTCTAATGTCATTTTAGCGGCCGAACGGAACATGGGAACAACACGTTCCTAAAATCGAAGGCAGAAAGCAATAGAATCCGGCCAGCAGCTAAAGTGTACTTGACACCATGTTTCCACCGGGCACTAATCGGCGATTAGTATATACTATACAAATTTAAATCCTCTCGACAAGCAATTACAACTAAATCATCCCCTCGTAAATCTCATTCACCTTTCTACGAACCACTTTCAAACCTTTTCGAACACATTTTTGACAGTTTGAGAATCGAAAAAGGCCACTGAAACTGTCCACGTATGACAGTTCTGTCAGAATAACAATTTCTATTGGTATGTTTACAACGGAAATCTTTTTTTCGGTCCTGGAAAATGACATCGCTACTCTCTTTTGAGAACCAAAATGACAGAAAAAAAGTTCTCAGCCTATATTTGTCTGGTGGTATCACTTTGGGATTTATTATTAATCGTTTCCCGCAAATCCTCGTATTGTTGTCGATGGAAACATAGTGTAAGAAGATAAAGTCAAATCCTCTTAATATTTGGCTACCAATAGGTGACTATTAAGGTCAATGTACAATATTTTTTTATTATGAAATAAAATGTCTTCATTTTATTCCACACACTTTTGTATGTTTTTTTATAGCCCCAGGACTTGCAATTGACTAAAATCACAAAAGATGTTTTTATTAAAAATACAAAAGATGTTTTCTCAAAATAGTTTTAGTTAAAAAAAAAATCTAGGAGGGGAGCAACGGGAGTTTTAATACTGATCCCTTGCGGCAAGTCAAGTTAGATGGTGTAGAAAATTTATTATTTTTATTTTAATGCGTACAAATAATACCTTCACTGAACACAACCCTTAAATAAACTTTAAGACAGTATGTAATCTAAACATTCGTTTTAGTAAAAAAAAAATTACAAAATTGTCCATCGCATTTAAAAACGCTTTAAAAGTCACAAAAACTTAGGCTTAACATCTCAATTTATTTAATTTTATTAATTTAATTGATAGTTCTTGTTTAAATTTATTATGTATCCACCTTAATCTGTCACTCTTCTTATATATGAAGGTCCCATCTTAACCGAACTAAAATATATTTCTTTTTCACAACCAACTTTTGTAGTGGTTCGGTTTTTTTTTCTCCTGCCGACATACAGATACAGCACCATAAATATAACTGGGGAGTGCCTAAGCCTGAGCCTGATGCTGGCGCACTGTATGTTTGTGTGTAGCAAATGGCCAGGGCTCACTACCAATTATACGTACAGAAAAGAAAAAAACTAGATTTATGAGTCAAAAAATACACCACAAGTTTAGTTTTTTTTTTAAGTTACAAACAGCGAGTTTTTTTAACTACCATGCATACAATTCTAAGGCTTATTCGTCCTTTCTACAGTTTTACTTCACATCTCGACAATATTTCACACTAAAAGAGGCAGGAGCACACACAAAATAGAAAAACCTTTTCAACACAGAATACACTGTGCTTCGTCCTCGCACCCGTGCTCGTTAATCTGAGTATCTTTATTTGTATAGATAGCTGAGAAAAATGCCGTTTCCCATTTGGCACAATGCGATCTTGTGTTTCACAACCATGTCCTTTCGCATCTTACTTTTCGTATTATTAACCTGGTTTTTAGAGAGAGAAATGTGTGTGCAAACCCATCTATAACACAGGTCAGCTGTGCTCGGTGGTGGACTTGTTTTTAACTGTTTTTTATTTTTATAGCCCCAGGACTTGCGATGGACCAAAATCACAAAAGATGTTTTTGAATTCCAAAAATAGTTAAAAAAAAACAGAAATTCTAGGACGGGGGCAATGGGAGTCTTAATCCTAATCCCTTGCGACAAGTCAAGTTAGGTGGGGTGGAAAATTTATTTCAAATCGAATTAATAATCTCACGAGGTGCGATATCGACTTTAATTCGCCGTCGACTAGGGCTCTGGAGCATCTGCTTGTAATCGATTTTTCATGCATGGAGATTCGAAATTTCTCAACATACTAATATGGGTTATTCTTGAACGACTCACACGCGATGTAACAGAATTTCTGTGAGATGAAAAAAAAAATTGAAATCTCAATCTTCTTGCAGTAAAATTGTGTGTTTTTCGCACCCCCCTCGAATATGGGTATACATATATCCAGGGTTCGTCCCGCTAACACATTTACGGGACCCATTCAGTTTTTTTCCACCCAACATCGTTACAAAACAGAAACTAAACACTCAGATAGTCAAAGTCAATCATAATGAGCACAAAATGAAAGGATGCTTCAGCTTTTTCACATATTTAGAAGAAAAAAAAAACTTATATCCCAATCATAAATCATCACATCCTTCAATATCTTCACGATTGGGACAGGTCGATTTCGTAAGCGTATAATACATTTTCTTTTTTCACGTTTCAGTCAGTTTTCGAACGGCACAGAACAATATTTTTTTAAACTTAAATTAAATTCAAAAGAAAATCTTAACACATGACAAATTATTTTTGAAATATTTTTTTGCTGCTAAACTAAACCACACAGAATACTTTAAGTATTTACAAACAGGAAAGTACGACTATTTCTACCTTGCACAAAAAAACCACTAGCTCACAACTAAAGAGTCTGAGGATAAAATCCTCGAATGAACTACATAAATTCTCTTTAACCCATATACAGATTGGAGCTTGCGTAGACTGTGCGAAATTCTCTTTTTTTTACATTCGAAAACTGTGAACCTTTAGCATCCAATCCACCTCGATAGAGAGTTTGCCACTCCCTGTTGCAAAGCACCCGCGACCGGATGGGAGCAGGAAAAAAGGACCCTAACGACAAAGCTCTCGTGCAAAAAAAAAGAACCCCTGATTGTCCTGAAAACATCAGCAGCATTCGGGTTCCATATTCCAGCAGCAGCGCTACACATTTCTAGTGGCAAAAGTTCATTGCAGATTACAATCGTGATGATGTTGATTGTGGGAGATGCTCTAAATTCCTTTGCAAGGGATTTGTTGAATGACTTAAGAGCGATAATTTAAATCGTTATGTGAATTCTGGTCTTTTTTTCGTCCTTTAACGGAATGGTTTTTAGACTTTGGCATAGTTTTTATATATCCAATAAGGAAGAGAAAAAAACATCCCATTGATGCCCAATTCTTGTTTTGGAATCAAAGAAGGAAACATGTGCTCTACACAGCATGTGCGTGTAGGATCCAGGGGCCTATTACATAAAGTTGTGTTCACACACACACACCAATATACACACAAAAGCCAAAGCCCCAGTGACTGACTGACTGATTTATGGTCGCATCTGGGAGGTAGTATAGGCAATATAGAGAGGTCGGTTCCTTGGACCAAGAATATTTCAACAACAAAATTTCTGCAGGACATTCGCTTGGATTCATTTCAAAAGGGTTGCAAAGTGAGCCATGACTCGATGAAATGTGCATGAAAGGGAAAAAAGTTCTCTGTTTTTTAAAGTCACATAATGAATTTAAATTAGTTTTTTTCAAATTAAAGCCACCCCAAAGGGAGGACGAAGAAAAAAAAAAAAGGATTTCAAAAACACCTCAAAAAATAAATCTTATATTTGCCAAAGAATTATTTTGCTAGTTTGCCACTTGATTTCACTTGGCCTCAATTGAAAAGTTTCACGCTTCTATTTAATTTGAAAACAGCTTAACCGATTTGAATGGAATTCAGTTTTTGAAGTGTGCGCTCTCCTCGTATAGAGTAGGTCTATATAGGACGAACGCCGGGGTCTTGGAGAGAGAGCTGTTTTTTTTTTGTGCGGGAGCAATTTAGTTGCACCAGAAAATATTGTGAGAAAATTTAATGACTTTCTTAAGTAGGTTGCAGCGGAGCACAGCATAGAGACGAGGGTGATTTCGATGCTGGGTTGGAAAGACGTTAAATTCTTTCTATTTTTTTGACGAATGAAAATCCAGGATGCACCACATAGTGGAGGCTAGGAAATATGGTGACAGGTATTTTGTGGGTTACTGGAAGTTTTTTTTGTGGCTTTCGGCATCTTTTATAGGAAATTTTTACGATTCTAAGTGATTCTGTGAGTTTTTCTTGAAATTGAGAGATACCTACCTTTGGCCTAAAAAAAGGACTCAAAGAAAGAAAAAACTTTTTCAAAGCAAAAAAACCTTGGAAGTTTTGAAATATCACTCGTTCCGCTTTTTTGTAGACAAACTCTCCTGAATGTTTCTAGTTCTGGTCCACTGCGAAAAATTGGCATGCTGGTACCCAGATTTATTTGATTGCAAGTTCAGAAATGGCTTCCCCCATGTCAGGGTTAGAAAAATAGCCGACTTAAGTTAGGACCGACTGTGACAATAAGAGAAGAAAGTATTTGAAAAATATCGGGGGTAGGTGCATCTCGTAAGTATGTTCAGCTTACTAGTTTCATCTTCCCGCCATAACTTGAGAATAGCTTTACCGACTTTATACATCTTTTTAGTGATCCATCCAAAGAAGGAAAAAGGAACCTCCTATGGCATCGCTACGTTGTCCGTCTGTTCAATCACATTGCAATTTCTGAACGGTAAGTCGTAGAAGGACAAAACTTGACTACTAAGCTGCGGAAATAGTCAGCGAACCCAACGTGGGAATTTTTTTTTAAGCACAAATAATGGCGTAAACATAGTTCGAAGTTTCATGGGAAAATGGATTAAATGTTTTTCAAGACTGTTTTAAGAAGTTAAGCAGGCAAGAACCAAAAAAGCAAAATTGAACTTTAATAAAAAAAATCAGTTATTTGAAAATATTGAAAGATTTTTTGAGAAAAATGAAGAGTTGAAAATGGATGGCGTTTTTCAAAGTGCTTATGGCCATAACTTTTAAAAGACTTGGTACACAAATCGATATTGAACACAAGTATAGAGCGATTCAAAGTCAACCATACATGTTGAGTTTTCGACAAATTTTTTAGCACTGCCGGTTTAACGCATTTTCGAAAAAAAAAAATCACAAAAATGTATGAAAAGACGTGTGTGTTGTAAAGAGAAATCATATGAAAAAAATCACACACGTCAGAAATTATCCAAAATTTTAAGGGAAACTATAGCGAATTTGAAAGTTGCAGAAAGTTCCGAGATCTAACTCAAAAACATGAAAGCATTTTCAAAAACAATGTAATAAAATCTTCTAGGATCTTAACGGTAAGAGCAATCTTGTTTAGATTTGGTTAAAGTACAAAGCGTAGGTACAAGGAGAGAGCAAGCTGCGTTAAAATATTTTTAAATTTCCATTTCTAAGCCAAGTTTTTCGAAGCCTTTTTAAACAAGAGGGTAAATGCAAGAGTTCGTGTGTGACAAACTTCTAAAAACCCGACTCTATACACCGTGTAACACCAAATCCTAACATATTTTCATATAGAATTCATGTTTTCATATAGAATTCATATAGTATTTGTATAGGTCACGCCCCAAAAGGGGCTTGGGCTAAAAACTAAAATCAATTAATTGTAATTTTGTTAGAATAAAAGCGTCCCCTAGAAGTGGGCGGAGCTCAAAACTTTTTATGGAGCAAAGTTAGCAAATAGTAAAATCTTTAATATTTTTTACACAATATTTTTTCGATTTGGAGTGAACTTTCCGAGAAATCGGGCTTTTAAAGATCTAACATGTTAAAAGTGGGCATGATCGATATTGTGGTTAAAGGTTTTAGGCCGTTATTGCTCTATACCAAAATTTGAGCTCCTACGCCTTGTCTAACTTGACCAAAAGGCATTTTAAAAGAAAATTTGAAACCAGTAGTGGGCGCGGCCTTTGGCGGATTTAACCAATTTTAATACTTTGTCTGTACAAAATAAGAACCAAGATACACTCCAAGTTTGAGCATCCTAGCTTAATTCCTAAGACCGAAAAGCTTATTACATACGGACAGACGGACGAAAAATTGAAACTTCATGTGTTCAAAAACTGTGATTTGAAAACATTTTCGAAAACGATTTTTGAAAGATTTCTAGCCCCTTAACGGAATACGATCTTGATTAAATTTGGCTAAAGTATGTGACGTTTAAAAAACAAGCTAACTGCATTGGAAAGCTAAAAAAATTGCCGTTTCCAACCTCAAGTTTTTTGGCCCATTGAAAAGAACGAAGTAAAAATCAGAATTTTTTACCGTTTTCTGAGAAACCCATGTCCTAGAACTAGAAATTTTTAAAAAATAGTTTTCGAAAATGTCTTCATGTTTTTCAGTTAAATCCTCGAAGTTTTTGAATATTCGAAGTCTGCTATAGTTTCGTATAAAATTTAAAAAGGTGGACTATGCCCGGTGTTTATTTAAAAATTATACTTGAGAGGGGGAGACATGCGTTCTTTTGACCTTTTTTATAATTTTTTAAATTTTAAATCCATAAAACAAATATTTTGCAATTTTTTCTAGTTCCCATTAGACTTTTTTCCAATAGCACAACGACCAGCACTAGCCTTGGGTGTTTTTTTTTTAATTCTATGGCCACCGGTTTATGCGTTAACAGTAAAACAAGCTCTTTTTTATTTTGTTTTTTAAATAGGCTTCTAAAAACTTAGGTTAAAAACGGAAATTTAAAAAAAAATTAACGCAGCCCTCCTTCCTTTTGTAAGCTTTGTACTTTAACCGAATCTGAAAAAGATCGCCTATACCGTTACTAGATGACTTGAAAAAATTGTTTTTGAAAATGCTTTTATGTTTTTGAGTTAAATCTCAGACGATTTTGAAATTTCAAAATCCGCTATAATTTTCCTTAAAATTTTGCATTATTTCTGATACGTGCGATTTTTTTCATAGAATTCCACCAAACAGCACCCGAGATAATAGCGGTGGGGACACACGATTTTTCATGCAATTTTGCGATTCTTTTTTTCGAAAATGTGTCAAAACTGCAATACTCAAACTGTTTTTTAAAAATATGACCTAAGCACTTGGTTTACTTTGAGTTGCTTTATACATGTGTTCAATATTGATTTTGAGCGATAAGGCGTTCAAAAGTTATGGCCTCAACACTTTGAAAAACGTCATACATTTTCGACTCTTCATTTTTCAAAAACGTTTTTAGTTTCCGAAAATGTTTTATTTTTTAATTAAAGCTTAGTATTTCTTTGATCTAAGTTTCGTTTTTCTTTTTTGCCTACTAAACTTCCTGAAAAAAAAAACACTAAAAAACATTAAGTCCATTTTCACATGAAATTCCAAACTGTAATTAAACCGTCGTTTGTGCTTAAAAAAAATTTCCCCCTTTGAATTCTCTGACAATTTCCGCAGTTTATACGCACACCAAATTTTGTCTCTCTACGACTTACCGTTCAGAAGTTATAAAGTGATTGGACGGACGGACGGACAACGTGGCGATACCATGAGATGTCCTTTGTCCATTTTTGGACGGACCGCTAAAAATTGTTGTTTTTTGTATTATAAATTTTAAAAATGGTAAAACAGGCCAAGACAACCCTCTATTTTTGAAATAGTAATAGGCAATTTTTTTATTTAATGAATATCGGACACAGTCCATCTTTTTAAAATAAACTAGTGGGAGGGTTGGGCGAATCGTTGGATACCCCATCCCAATTGACCACCGTCGAGCTAGGAAATAGGTTGTTAAATTTTAGTTTCTATTAACTATAATTATTATACTTAATTTTTCAGACAGAAGTCACCTTCCTAAAAAAAGGGGCGTGGAATCAACCCCTTCTCAATAACATCGTTTCTTTGTTCATATATTTTATGATATGTGGTATACACGTATTGTCATATAAAAAATTTGGTCTATACTTAAAAACGCCCCCAAAAATGGGCGTGGCAAAAATTTATTTACGGCAGTTGATACCTTACGCATATATCTGAACATTTTATAGCAATTTATCAAATATTTGAATTGATCAAATATCAATTTATCAAATATTTGATTTAAAGCAAATATAACAAAAAACAACCGTTTATTAGAATGCAAATTAAGTATGACCACGCCCACATGGGATCGGTATTCGCTTTTTTGTAAATGCCACAAAACAATACACTTAAGCGAAGATATCGCACACCAAATTTCAGCTTCCTAAGAAAAGTTTGATTTTTCATTCTAATAAGCAAAGTGGGCCTGTCAGTGGGCGGATTTAAAAAAAAAATTCACTTTTACTGCTTGGGGACCTAGAAAGAACTGACATCAAGTTTTGAGTTCCCAGCTCAAAATTTTAGGCCTAAAATCTACCGCTCAGGGACGGACGGACATGGCTCATTCGACAATTCGGTGTGGATCATATGGTCTTGGGGGTCTACGGTAATTATTTCTCTATGCTACAAATTTTGATAATTAAATTTTTTTAATAATTATACCCCACCCCTCCTATCCTATGGGATGGGGTATAAAAGTGGAGGTGTAGATTGCAGAGCACAAGATATGCGGGTTGACCTACAGCGAACGTGCATTGAGAAGGCCAATTCACTGCTAGGAACTTCAAAGGGTCACAAAAAACGGGTCAAAGAAACATGGTGTTGGTAAGATGGGGTGAAACTCATGCGACTGTGAAGTGAAGCGATAAGTGAAAAGAAAAGCTTCGCCTGGAAATAAAATATCGCCACCGCACCAGTCTCTCCAAGAAGAAGTGCTTTCAGGCTCAAGCAAAGAGAATTGAGGGCCTGTGTCGGGAATTGGCGGAAAATTCTTATGCGACTGCTGATACACATCAGGACACAGAGGACTTCCGACAAAGCAACTTGAATAAAAGATGCGAAAGATAGCGGGTCCAGACCAGAAGGTCGGATAAGAGGTGATCCGATCCCTAATCTGTGGAGGGAAAGTTATTTACCTCCTTTGTACAAAGAAAAAGGTGCTACACAAAGTTATGACAATTACCAATCTATCAAGCTGATGTCACACACAATGAAGATCGTCGAGCGGGTACTAGATAGACGACTGCGAAAAATAATAAGGCTATCTAAGGACGAGTGCGGGTTTGTCGCCTATCATCCACTGATGGGCCTATCATCCACTGATGCAATCCAAAGTCTGAAGTCCAAAACACAATGTTGTGTTGCTGCTTGCGTTCGATGACAAGCAGAGTAGAAAACGAAATGTTACTTCATCTTCAAGCCAAAAGTAGATCAACTTTCTTCTTTTGCGTGCGTTGAAGAACCTCATGCTCATTCATCGTGTGGTAAGTGACACTCTTGTCGTCAGTAGTTTATTCGTTCGTAATCATATCGGTACCGGCCCGGAAAATCTTCGAATCCACACCGCACGGACGGCGCGGTAGAGGAGCACCGAGACTCAGGTGGCGCACGCAAGTGGAAGGGGACCTCAGCCAGCTTCGCGTGCGAAACTGGAGACGGCTAGCTAGAGACAGAGCTGGCTGGCGAAGCTTGTTGGCTGAGGCCCAGGTCCACCCCGGACTGTAGCGCCACCCCAATTATATCGGTTCGTTTTTAAAAAGCTTCTATTCTGCCCTGTCTTTTGCAAATATCTTATAAAAAATAAATTCAGTGTGTTTGGGCAGATACTTTCCGATTTCCTACCCCAAAACGCAAAGTGGCATTTCGTTTTGCAAATTTGCTACTTGCGTAATTTGAGGTAAGGTATCGTAAAGTTTTGGAAAAGCTTGGCAAAGCACATTAACGTACGCACGCAGCAACGCAGCATTGCGATTCTAGCTTAAGGATCATAATGGAAAAGCATCGAGATACCCTTAAGATCTGCATATGGTGCTTGTTGATTCTGAAAAAGCTTTTGATAGACTTCCACGAGATCTGATATGGGTGGCGCTAAGAAAACGAGGAGTTCCAGTCTACGTGGTATGATCACGGACATATGATGGAGCAAAGACAAGAGCAAGATGTCCTTCTAAAGTCACTGATGGGTTCCCAATTAAAGTTGGTGTACACCAAAGAAGCGTCCTAAGTGCTTTGCTTTTCATTGTAGTCCTTGATTGTCTACTTGAAGGAAAACTGACGGGCCCGAAAGTACATCAGTTATTCTTCGCTGAGATGGGGCCATCATAAGTGACGATCATACATCCCTGCAGCGAGCACTTGACATATGCATGTTTTGGAGGCGAATGGGTATCGTATTAGCCAAAAGAAGACAGAGTACCTGTGCTGCCAATCCTCTGATCCACTTCCAGAGCCAATTCCAGACATCAAATTGAATGGAAATGTGCTTCCCAAGTGTGAAAAGTTAAAGTACCTGGGATCTATGATCAATAGCAAAGCAAACTGTGATGACGAAATCATGGCTGTTTCACATTCAGCGCGAGAGCGGCAAACCAGAGTGGCTGCGACAACGAGAGACTCCATTCAACAGCGTGTCATAACTCACAACAGCCATTGACAGAATAATCGTCGACCTCGGCGAGGGCTTTTCAATTTTTCGAAAAGCACAGCGAGCGAGACAGTGATCACGGCGGTATTGTGAACCACCCCATACATTGCCATTAATTGAAATTCATTTGACAGCTCGCCCGAGACCCTCGCTCGTGCTCTCGCGTAAGCGTAGGGTGGATGAAGTGGCGAAAAAACTTCCGCCATCTTTTGTGAATAAAAAATGCCTCCTAAGCTGAAAGGAAGGTTCTACATCGCAGTTGTGCGTCTTGCGCTCACATGAAAATTTACGACATATGAAATGACGATTCTTCGCATGACAGCAGTAGTAACAAAGCGAGATAGAATAAAAAGTACGACGATCCGGGGAAGCCTCCACATATAAGAACCTAACTCCAAGAAAATGGAGTACAACTGGCTCAGTCGGTATTGCCATGTTCAAAGGAGAGAGCCTATACGAGACCTGTCAAAATATGCCGGAATACTCTGAGTTCCAATCGGCGTACGCCACAAGCGGGCCAATGCGAATACAGTATGCAGTACGAGTAGGAGGGATATGGTCCCCGAATACAGACCAGCGCCTAAATGAAAAGAAATTCCTTCAAGAGAAAAGGACCATCAAGTATGAACTCATACACAAAGCGGTCCATCAGCTTTTGCTTTGAAACAGTTTTTTGCTTTCAACCTTAGTTTAAACTTCGAATGTCGTTAAACGGAGCTTAAGCAAGCCTTGTGAAACCGGGCATAAGTACCAAATTTCATCTTTCTACGCCTCACCGTTCAAAAGTTACAGCTTCGGACGAACGGACGGACAGCGGAGTGAAATCATAAGAAGTCCTTTTTCCATTTTTGGACGGACTGCCAATAAAACTACTGGGTGGGTTACAATCCGCTTAGGCAAATCATTGGATACCTTTAACCAATTGACCCCTGTCAAGCTCCAAATCGCCAAATGTCAAAAAGACAATCTCCTTCAGCTAAAAAAGGGGTGCGGCATCAACACGTTTTCAATTACATCAAAAAAGCAGTTTTTTCCTAAAAACGCCCCCCCTAAAAAGTGGGCGGAGCTCAAAACTTTGTATGAAGCAAACATAGAGAATGCTATTCGATTTCTGGTGAATTTTCAGAGGATTCAAGTTTTAAAGATATACGACGGTAAAAGTGGACATAGTCGATGGTGTGAGCAATTTTCGTCGTGTTAAAGGTTTATAGCCGCATTTGCTATACACCGAAATTGGAGGTTAACCTTGGTCAAAAGGTCTTTTAAAATAAAATATGAATAAGAGGTTGTCTCACATTGTAGCCAATAGTGCGGGTGTGGCCGTCGACGGATTAAACCAATTTTTAACACTTTGTCTGTTCAATATTAGAACCAAGTCGCACCCCAACTCAAGTTTCATTTCAGCTCTCCAGGTTGATTGTGAAGACCTAAAACCTTCACACATACGGACGGGCTGACATGGCTAAACAATGATGGTTTTACTGTGTTACAAACTATGAGTTAAAATTTATATACCTGGGTCGGGTTCCATTAGGACATGTTTGAATAGGTGTAAAATGACTTGGGTGGACCAATAGACAATTTCGGCGTGGAGTAAAAAAGGAGGTACATGTGCCTTGCCGAATGCATATGGTTTTCAAAAAGTCGTTCGACAAAAAAATTATATAAGAGGTTGATCGTTGATTCATTTATATCGATAGATGGCGCTTTTTTGACAGAATTAACAACAACTGTCTGTCTTCTTGTTGACGGGTAAAAGATAAATCGTTGATTCAAGTGTCAGTTTTGATTATCTATCTTTAAAGTCATGGAGGTGACGAATAATAAATAGTTGAAATTGAATTGATCAGATTTTAGGTGTGTTTCTTTACAGCTCACGGCACGGGTCGCATATGTGAAATATTTTAGAGGCTTAACTAATAAAAAAAAAATACCATATTCCCGTCTCACATTTTTCAACATGTTGCATTTTTGGCTCTTCAACAAAGTAGGAAATGTAACCCAAAAAAAAAATCGTGAAATAAATTAAGGATGTTTGCATTTCATTATGTTTATGTACAAACCAAAACTTTTTCATCGTTGTACGCTCCACATGCCTTTAACTGATTATCCCTTTAAAGCCTTGATAACATCTATAAAAAAGTTGCAATTGGATAAAAAGCGCTGCATCCATCCCACAAGTAGGTATCTAATAGTTCCCAGCTATAATATAGATAGTATCACATTTGGGAATCTTAGCCACTTATCATGAGCCTATTAAAACTGACACACTTAAGAGCATAAAGGAATGTATGGAATTTCTGGTATAGCTGCCAAGCTGACAAGGACCAAAACCACCAAAGTCATTAAAAAAAAAACACATCCCCTATGGCTAAGAGAGATTAAGAGAAAAACTGCGAGCCCTGGGATACACCAGGATTTGTTGAGAATGTCTCGGTAAAAGCTTTGACAGAGTTCATTTTGCGCAAAGCTTTGTGCCAACACGATATGTAAGCTTTGGGTTTGCTGTACCAATGTTGTTCTATCCGAAAAGTGGATACGAATATTTAATGCAACAACTCAACCGCGTTGGTGAATGGTTTTGTTTCGTAAATAGGTCAATCCCCGGAGAAATGTTTCCAACTTGTATCAGATGATGGAGGAAATTCCCAAAGGTTATGGATTTATTATGGCCAAATCATGAGATGGTAGTTCGAATCAATCAGTTTACCTCGGTTTTGTTTGGGAAATTTATAAGCTGACGTGATATATGAGGCGAAAGGTAAATTGAAAATCTTTTTCCGACATGACATATTCCATTTTTAGTCATAAAAGTTGCATTAGCTTGACTTTTTTTTATAACCAAATGTTAGTTCGAAAACCATGCCTGATTTAAGATAACTTTTTTGAGGAAACATGTCTCTTAGCACAGGGTTAAATTCCCCATAAATTAAAAAGAATACGAGGCGTAAGTGCAATGCTGGCGTACCTATAGGAAATTTATATTTGAAAACTTACCTTGAGTATATGATAAAAGCCCCCCCGTTACGGTCTCTTCGTCAATATCATTTTGATGGAGCGATGTTATATCTGTCGCTGTTTTAGTTACTTTAAATCTATCAGGCATGTTGGCTGTTTAAGTACTTTTGCTGCACAATCTGCAAGTCGAGAAAAGGACAGAAAACTTAACAATTATATACTGCTAACTCATATATAAAAACTTATTTTTTAAGATTAATAACAAGATCTGATCTGCCCAACTGACAAGCCCAAGATTTAAGCAAGGCGACACGTTGTCATGGACTGCGCGAAAAATCGCCCAAAATGAAATATTTTTGGGCAAAAGTTCGTTATGAAAACAAAAAAAAAATGTACAAAAAGATCCAAAATGCAATGAAAGGCCGCGCAAAAGGTAAAGAATGTAAAAAAAGCCAAGCAAGGTTACAGGGGGCAACATTCTCACCAAACATATTCTCCTGCAAGATCCTTGGACTTTATATCCGAACAGTGGAATTTGTACGGGGAGCATGCTGACCTCCTACAACCCCCTGCATGCCTTTTCTTTTACCTCCTTTTATGTTTCATTTTTCACATTTTTGGCGATATTTCATTATCGCTAAATGGCAGAAAGTGACATTTCGCCCTAAAGCGAATAAATAATTGAAATTAATTTTTGACCGTTTTTTCATGTCTTAGTTTTGGGCGATTTCATTTTGGGTAATTTTTCGCATAATTGTTGTTATCCAGAGCTCTAACGCCAACACCAGAGGCACAATTTTGAAGAAGTGCCTCGTATTCGGCTACAGTTTTGATGTTAGCGGAATAACACATCATGATGTCTTTGGCGCTTTTGTATGGGCAGAGACTCCCTATAAGTGCGTCAAAATTGTCGTTGATTCTTCAAACGCTTTTCTGTAGATCAGCGTTGAAACCCTATACAAGCCGAACGTGTTGCACTTTTCGAGCCGAACGTCTCCCAAATCCCGTGAGACCATGCATCAAGCCATTAGCTAGTATTTGTCTGACTAAGGTGGAGGAAGAATGTGCTGTGCATGTGCTGTAGGCTCCGGAGGATGACGAGGGCGCAATGCCAACTGCCCTGCACCTCGACATCTTGTATCGGGAAAACTGCAGAGACGAAGGGCAAGTTCCAGTCCGAACCTCAAGAAACTGCAGGAAGCTCCAAAAGAGGTCGGCATGACGACACTATCTCCCCGGTAGTCAATAGGCAGGCGAAAAAAACAAAAAACTCTGGCGGACTTGGTCAAGGAGAGCTTTCGGGTTGCAGTAGTCGACCTTGGTAATCCAGATCGAAAGCTATCTGAAGACCAATGGAAGCTGGTGGAAAACAGAATTCTCGCTGCGATCAACGATGTCTGCAAGGCCAGTGGTAATGAACCACGCTTTGACACGTTGGTCACTATTAAGAAATTCATGATACTAAACTGTTGTGATAAGTACACACTCGACTGGCTTAACAACTTTATTAGCAATACTGATGCCCCGTGGGCTGGTACTAACATAAGGGTTGTTAGCCTTATGGAGGTACTTGAGTACACCAGACCGAAGGATCTCATCCGCATCCCTGGAGCTCACTTTCCCAAGGACTGGATCGAGAGATACCTTCGGAACCTTAATCCAGAACTACACACCGAGGACTGGAAAGTAATTGAAGTGGGCGAGCACACGGAGGACGGGACAACCGCCACGGTGCTGCTCAACCACAAATCGATGCCGCTACTCCACAAAAACAAGTACAAAGTACGCGTTGGAAATACCACCTGCAGAGTACAAATTATTGGGGAGTAAGCGAAGAACGTAGAAGGAGAGGATACTAGTCAGCATGAAAGTAGTGCAGATAAACCTGCACCATAGCAAGGCGGCCAGCGCCAATTTTGTCTACCTTTTTAGTAAGATAGACATTGACATTGCCCTGATCCAAGAACCATGGTTAGTCTGTGGGAAGGTGAAGGGTCTAGAGAAAAAAGACCTAAAGCTCTACCATACACTGAAGGTAGTATGTGATGTGATTGATTGGCTGTGATGCTAACGCCCACCACACGCAGTGGGGCAGTTCCGACATCAACA
Source organism: Neoascia interrupta (assembly GCA_947623515.1). Taxonomy (NCBI): domain Eukaryota; kingdom Metazoa; phylum Arthropoda; class Insecta; order Diptera; family Syrphidae; genus Neoascia; species Neoascia interrupta. The sequence goes on from OX392462.1 coordinate 180,202,395, forward strand.
AGCGAGGTGAGTCACTTTTTGAATTTATCTTAGAACAAAATCTACTTGTATTAAATAAGAGCAACGAACTCACCTTTGTGACAAGAAATAGAAGAGACGTGCTTTAACTCTCACTGAAATCGTTGTGCAGTAACTCTCACTGAAATCTCAAGACAAATGTGGCCTAAATATGATAAGTCCCGAACTAACGCGCTCTGGCCAGTAGGTATTACTTACTGGCCACAATCTTTTGAGACACCATGCTTTGAAACTAAATCTCAAGAATGACGACGTCTGCAGAGGATGTGGCAAAACGGATTGCTGCGAGGACACACCTCACTTTCTGTGCCACTGTCCCAGTCTAAGTCTGTTGAGGAAAAGAACTTTAGGAAGCTACTTCTTCCATGACATCTCAGAACTTTCAAACGCACCACTAACATCTCTTCAACAAGGTGGCTCCAGTAACTCAACACGGCGTAAGAAGGAAGCGGAACATCCATACAGCAAGGATTATCCCCCACTGGGTATCCCAATGGGTCTAAATAGACCTAAGTGCAATATGGCGCGGGTTACCTCGCTCCATCAGCCCAACAAGCTAACCTAACCTAACCTTAAACGTACCACAACAGAAATACATTCGATCGAAACATTCGAAATACATTCACATCGAAACGCATTCGATCTTTGACGAGTATTACGGTTGAATATCTTGAGGGGAGGAATGCAATTGGCTATTTCGCTGGAATACTGTTCGAGGAAAAACCGATAAAAGAGTGACAAGCAGGAGACATTTCGGCGGTGTTCAAGTGAGTCAACATTAGTCAATGGATTAAGGCAACGCTAATGCACTAGGACGCTGATTACCGAGGCAGATTGTAGCTGCCCGTAAGGTGGCGTTCTGTCTCCCCTTTTATGGTGCATGGTGGTAGACTCTCTCGTATTGGCTCTCAACCTTCCTGCAACCTACACACAAGCCTACGCGGATGATGTCGCCGTTCTTTCTGTCGGCTTAAACCTAGGGACTGTGTGCTCTCAGGCGCAGAGATCCCTAGACTTGATCGATGATTGGAGCACTAGGAATGGGCTTTCTGTGAATCCTCTTAAAATAACGGTTGTTCTCTGTACGAGAAGGAGCAATGTCACTGGTCTGACTCAGCTCGTGCTTAAAGGTGTCACTATCCCGATATCCGATAAAGTCAAATATTTGTGAGTAATCCTTGATAGAAAACTTCTTTGGCCCAAGCATATTGAATCCAAAACCGAAAAAGCACTGTCTACTTTCTGGCAGTGTAGAGGGCATTTGGCAAGACATGGGGCCTATCTCCGAAAAGGGTCCTCTGGATCTATACGGCCATGGTAAGACCACTCCTCTCATATGCATCGGTTGTTTGGTGGAACAGGCTTTCGCGGAAACGTGTTACTGCCTCCATTGCCAAACTCCAAAGAACGGCTTGTCTTGGCTGCACAGACAGGGGTCTTTCCTAGGACGCCGGGCTCTGCTCTAGATGCTCTGATGAACCTCCCCCCCCCCCCCCCCACAAGGGGTGTACGCTGAAAGCCCTTTCTTAAAGCGAAAGATGGTTTTTGGTACCACATAGAAGGTATGTGGTACCAAAATGGTACCGCATAGGAATTTTGAAGAGCTTGTTCGAGAATTGTCCTTCGACCCCATTCTTATGGACATGCCCTCTGACGCAATGACCCCAAAAATCCTTTTGCGACAAAACCACCAAATCAACTTTCCTCAGGTAATGGAATAGCTTCGGCCAGACTCTAAGCCAGGAAAAGGATGCCATCGTATGGCAGACAGGGGTCTGGTGCTGGAGTCTGTGGAAAGCAAGAACATTGGACTAAACTACGTCTTAGGTAAATATGCGTCTGTCTTCCAAGCAGAGATTTACGCTATCCTAATGGCTATGCGCTATATTGTGACTAACAGGTGGAGGGCGAGAAGCATATGCGTTTGCAGTGGCAATTAAGTCGCTCTAAATGCGTTGCTCAACCCTCTTACCTCGCCCAAGATAGTGCTCGAACTCAAGTTTTCGTTAAACTTAGTAGGAAGGCTAAATGCAGTGAATCTTGTTTGGTTCCAGGTCACACTGGTATCCAGGGAAATGAGAACTCTGATGAGCTTGCCAGACTAGGCTCAGAGGTTTTCTCAGTAACCGAACCTGCTTTAGGCCTGCCTGTATCTGTTGTCACGTCTGCCATTGTTTCTTGGGTTTCTCGTGAGCACAGGGCTCGTTGGCGTGACTGCGATGGGTGCAGACAGACTAAACGACTACGCCCGGGCATCTGCGAGGGGTCGGCTTCTTTTCTTCTATCCCTCAGGAGAATCGATTGCAGACTTCTTGTAGGCGTCCTTACAGACCACCAAGCTTTCGCCAAGCACTTGAATAAGCTAGACTTGAACGAAACCACCACCTGTCCTGCCTGCGGAGAGGACGACGATACAGCGGAACATTTCCTATGTAGTTGTCCTGCCTTTGCTCGCATCAGGTGGCGGATCTTTGGGGCTGACTTGGTGAGTGCCGAACACCTTAGCTCTTCATCACTGAAGCTCCTTCTCGTTTTTCTTCGAAAGACGGGTAAACTAAATACATGAAAGTAAGGTGTCCGCGTGGTAGTACAATGGACCAGTAGTTGCGTTTGTGCGCTCCATCGGATAGTAGCAACCTCCGACGAATGAAGCTACATGATGCTAGTTTTCGTGGATTTACTTATAAATGGTTTCAATATTTTTTAAGTGGACATAAACAAAAAGTTAAAGTTAATGATGTATTAATATTATATGATGTATCAATATTATGTATTTATTGATTTTATGTTCGTTAAAGTAGGTGTGCCCCAAGGGTCTATTCTGAGTCCTATACTCTTTTCAACATACATTAACACCTGATATAAGCTTTGATGTTCATTTGCTGGGGTCGTGGTTTAAGGACCATAGGCTTGGTGTTAGAAGTAAGACGAAACTTATGTTTTTTAGCATTGCTTCGCAGGACTAAGCTGATCTAGAAATCACATTTCACGCACGTGATTGTGTGAAATTCGTCCTATGCAACAACACCTGTCCTACACTCAGTTCACAAGCTCTTTTCGATGTTAATTCAACTCGCAAAACTCATAATCCGCTCATTAAAGCTTTGTGGAATGCAAACATAAACGAAAGCGTGTACGACCAGTCTCCACATGCCACGTGATCTTTATGATACGATAGAGCTTCCTATAACAACGGAAAATTTCAAGAACCCAATGGCCAACGGTGAAGACCTGAATGCCAAGAATGAGGGTAAGTTAACATCGTGATCGTATGTCCGTCCCCCAAGCAATATTATAATTACGGATTGATAAACAGAGCTGAGTGGCAGTAAAAACATGCTTCGGCTTCTTTCATTTTAGCAAAGAGCACACAGGTGACGCTGTTTGCTTACTGGATTAATTATAGCCTTAAATTAATTGTAATAAAGATTAAAGTATTAAATCGGGTTGTCGCATAGGCCATTTGAACTGAGGCCTTTAGCCAATGTTGAACTTTATTAGAAATTATTTCTAATGTTATTTCATTTAAGGATATTGATCATGTTTGACCATGATTTAGATTTAAAATTTAAAAAATTACCTGAATTCTACAAAATGTCTTTTGTGTGTGTAATTATATCATTTTTGCGTTGAGGGAACCAGAATCAGGACACTGAAATAAAAGAAAAAAGAGGTTGTTTTAGTATTGTATAGGTATATGCTCCTTTAACTCTTAAATTGTAATACATATATATAATATTTCAAAGAACACGAACACTTGCATTTCTTTTCATCCGTTATTATAATTTAAGCTGTTTCCACTGACTTTGTCCGCGCAATTTGAAGAATAAGCATCAATGTCGTGCTTCAGGTATTAACACCTTATTTTGACATCCCGTCACGTCGAGGTATACAACTGATAACTCAGTTCACGTTGTTCAAAGCGAAAAGTGCTTGACGTAAGACACTTCCCATAAGAACGTGTGTATTTCACTGAGCCGTCAGCTGTGTACTCCGACTTGAAGGACGCAACGGATTCATTGGGCTGGTGGCCTTATTCGTGTAACCTTCTCTTACCTCGTGCCCGCGCAAGAGCTGAATAATCGAGTGGAGATAAAGTCGAATCATACATATCCAGCGCTAGAGTCCCCGCGCACACTGAATTGAATCTGCTTCAAACAGACAAGCTACTGTCACAACGCGACACTTGGCACTCAATGAACCCGAGTTTTCATCTCGAGTTGACTCAAACCCGGTTGAAGATTTTTCCTACTCTGCATGGAAACTTGATAACGACTGGTGGGTATTTGCGTGCGTTTGTTTTGGCATTCCCGTGAACGTGTAGAGACTATTCTTTGAAAAACTCAAAAATATTAATTTTAGCTATTTATTTTAAAACGTTTTAAGTAAGAGGGAAAAAAGTGGACTATTCGAGAGTCGTTAATGTCCTTCTTAAGTTAGTGTAATTTTTTTTCTTATACCAGTAGTATTTTCTGAGCCTATTCCGGACAAAAAAAAAACACGCACAAAAAAAACGTTGAGTTACTCTTTCACTATTTGCACCGAAAGTTTAAAAGACACAATAATTAAATGTATTGCCCACTGGTAGGCCTTAACGTCCGTCATAAATGTGTGCAAAATCAAGAAAATCTGATCATTCGTTTCTTCGATTTTGCTATTTGAATCCAAGCTGATTTTTGCTGTTCTTGTCAAACAGAGCTAGTCCAATTTTATTTTTATGATAATGAAGATATGTCTCTTTTTTGTTTTTTCGCTCAAATTGCCTAAATAATAAACACACCTTGTGACAAACATTACAAACTTGTGCTCGGCTACAGCATTGCATTTTCTGACAGATATAGGGGGAACGCTATGTTGCAAGCTTCAGCTATGCATTCTGATCTCCCCTTAAAACTACATCTTTTTTTCATTTTGTCAAATAAAAATCATTAAAACTAACAAAATATTGTTGTAAAATATTTTTCTGTAAATGGAGAACGAGAAACTACGAGAATATCCTCGAAGCGATGTGGTGTAGGTATAGATTTGTTGGGTTGTTAAATATAAAATGTGAAAAAAGGAATAAACTAATTCCATCCTCCCCTTCTTTTCGCTATTTTTCTTATTTTACTCACTCAGAAGTCCGAAAAAATGCTGATTCTTACGTGATACATTGATTTTCGAAAGAAAACGCTTTACATTTCGAATAAATTTCGTCAAACTATAATTAAACACTTTATGGAGCGAGCAACTGAAATGGACTGAAGGGATGTGAAACCCATTTAAGGCAAGCACGCGTCGGAACACGGACAGGAACACCCTCTGATGCTAAGTCGAATGCACACACAAATCACTTATCGTTTAACACTTCCTAAGAAAAACCTTAATTACCCATTAGCCATTGTGAGAATTTTCTTATAAAAGTCGCATTACCAATGCCTTTATGTTGAACCCGTCTAGTCATGGCTTAACGACTTAACCATACCATTCATGATTCATAATAAATATTTTTATTGAATTCGTCTGAAAACATTACTTATAATAACGCACAAATAAAAGGACACTAGGACCATGTCAATATGTTAATTGTGGGCGCCATGGTGCAGCAGTCATTGTACTTGTACTTATTGAGCAGTAGCCTGCTAGTTACGACTTTGGCAAACATTAAAAACGGAGACTTTTTTTGCTTAAGTCTTCAATTCCGCTAGGGACTGAAAATCCCTCGGAAATAAAATTTGTAAGAAAAAACATACGCTGGTAGAAAGAGCTAGAATCTCTGTAAATTGTGCAATGTAGTTTTACTGTATCATGTACTAGGTTCACTGAACGGCGCATGTCAAGCTGATTATGCCCAGTAAGGTAACCCCTGTTTCACAACCGTCGCGTCAGCATCATAGCTGTTTCACAGCAAGCGAATCAGTGGAAAACTAGAGCGTCAGCGCGAGACTAGGAAAATCGTTTGTTAATTACACAATCAGAGCGAGAAACCACGGCGACAACATATAATATATGTAAAATTTTGTCGTCTTTATTACACACGGTGTATTATATACACACGGATGAAAAAAAAAACGTTTATTCAACTGCGTCTCACACCTCACAACAACAAATGACAGTATAAGCGTCGACCTCGGCAAGGGTTTTTTAATTTTTCGAAAAGGCCGGCGTGCGAGACAGCGATAACGCGGGTATTATGAACCACACCATACATTGCCATTGATTGAAATTCATTTGACAACTCGCCCGAGACTCTCGCTCTTGTTGTAAAAGTCATCAAATTAGAGCGGTAACGTCAACCTGGGACTAGAATAATTAATGACTAGAATAATCGTTTGTCAATGCACACTAAAAGCGATAAACCTTAACTTCTGTTTTAGCTGCAATAAGAGTATCATGACAAATTTGTAAGATTTAAGCTGTAAGTAAGGCTGAAAAAAGTCCCTTTACAGCGTTTCACAATTCACTACAGCGAATGTCAAAAAAATCGCTGATCTCGGCGAGAGTTTTTAAATTTGCTGAAGCGCGTGAGGGCAATAACGCTGGCATTGTGAAACGCTACATTGCCGTTGATTGAAAGTCATTTGCCAATTTACCCGTGACTTTCACTCGCTCTCGCGCGCTGATTGTGAAACAGCCATGACTCCTATAGGAGCTCTCACAAGAGCAACAATTTTTTGAACTGTCACTTGTGTAAAGTGACCCCTAGATATGATCAAATGGTTGAGGGATTCAGCTATTGTGTCTAGACAAAAAGTGATTTATGGCACGTCATGACCGCCACTTTCTCAATAAATCAGTAGGCATTTTGTTATTTTGGAATATGATGGAACCCATCAACCCTAGCTTGCACAAGAACCGGTCGACCCCCAAACACATTGCGTAGAAATGTAGAGGAGCTGAGCAGGCAGCTTAACAAAAAGAGTTCGAGACAGCTTAGGTTAGGTTAGGTTAGGTTGATGGATGCCCTTTTGACAATAGTCACGGCTTCACTTAGACCAGCAGTTGGGTCCATTGTGTCCATTGGGAACCTTCTTAATACCTGGAACGAAAACAGAAATAGACCGCTGTTAGAAGCTCAGAGTTCCGCCCTCTTGGACCCATCCGGATTTGTATACAAATCTTAGGAGGTCCTTTAGATCTACATTATTTAGATCTTCGAGCTCGTTGAAGAAGTAGCTGCCGAGGATACTACGCCTGATGCTGTTTAGGGCTGGGCATTCGCAGAGCAGGTGACGAACAGATTCAATTTCTTCAACGTCCCTGCAGCTTCTGCAGTAATCGTTATGCGGTATGCCTAGCCGCTCAGCGTGTAGACCCACAGCGCAGTGCCCCGTGAGGATTCCCGTGAGTACTCGGATGTTCCTGCGGGCTAGTCCGATCAAAAATAGTGATCTCTTTTTGTTTACCGCTGGCCATAGCTCCCTTGTCTGTCTGCACGTATCAAGTTCTGTCCAACGTAGATTGGTTCTACTCAAGGATTCAGTTTCTATCCTACGTGCTATCGAACTCAGCGGGACTCTTATGGATTTGAGGGCTAGAGATGCATTCATTCCAGACCCAAATCCCGCAAGCTTGTCCGCTTCTTCGTTTCCCGATATATCGGTGAGACCTGGCACCCAACACACAGTTACAGTGTTGCCAAGTGATAACTCGTCCAGAATTTACCTGCATAGTTTCACAGCCCTTGACTTTACCACGTCTGATTCCAAGGCTTTAATTGCCGCTTGGCTATCAGAGTATATGGTGATGGTCTTGTTTGCGGGGCCGTATTTCTTCAGCTCGGAGGCAGCTTCGATTATGGCTGCCAGCTCCGCCTGAAAAATGCTGCAGTCGTCATTAATTCGGAAAGATTTATCTAGACCCAAATCTCCACAGAAAATGCCCGCATCGAGACAGCTTAGAGACCATACACCTCAAAATGCCGATTTCTCCAACTTGAAAAGGAGGAATACGATACGGGGTTGAGATAATCGGACTGAACGAAATAGTCCCTGCAGGGGCGCCTCACTATGGTAAGGGGACAGGCTTAACGAACCCCCGGCCCTAGTTAATCTGACAAACGGCTGTCCATATTTGGTGGCTTGCCGATCGGCGTGCTAATGAAATTGCTGTTCCGCTTCTTTTATGCAATTCCAGAGAGGACATTTTGTGGCTGGCAGGCCACGGACAGTTAAAGTTGTCCCTCCGGCAGTGGCCTTCTGGTTTCGAAGCTCGACCGGAGGCTATATTCTAGTACCATTGGAGGCATCAGAGCGCCCATGATCCAGGTTAGTTTTTCATTTCTTTCTGAACGAAATAGTTGTGGTTATGCGGGTAGGATCTCCTTTCCCAACAAAAGGCAACACGGTTAAGCTCTACTCCCAAAACCTGCTCAACTGAACGCACAGAAAAAACGTGGCAACGTGACAGCTTCAGGGTGGTGGAATATGATTCGGACGGCTAGATTTCAGACTTAAGTCCTACGCTTCCTCCATTAAACAAGCCCTAGACTGCCGATCATCTCTAAAGTTCAACATTCACCTGTGCTGGGCACCTGGGCATAGCGACTTTCCGGGTAACTGCAAGGCGGACGAACTCGCCAAGCTTGCTACTACTCTATCAATGCTGCGTGAAAAAGACTCCTTATGCAAACCAATTTCCACATGCGAGTTCTTGCTTAAACTGGATGCTTATATAGAATTATGGATGCTTAAAGAATTATTTAGAAATAACAAATCTCAGATTGACGGGTAGATTGACGCTCCAAAAGCTTGATCGCTCTTTGTAGATTGCACATAAGTGCTACAATCTGCATCATTACAAGACACTGTCTGATAGGTAGGCATGCAACAAGGCTATGGTGTCTATTGCAACGACTTATGCAGGCGCTGCATGGATGAGGACAAAGAAGAGATCACTCTTCCCGCTTTCTCTTATCTTCAGGGAGCTTTCTTCTAATGATCTTAGCGATATAAACGCTACCGACCCATAACGTCTCTCACGTTTCGTCAATAGCTCAAAATGGTTCAACGAGTAGGAGGAATTTCTAGATCAACGTGGCATCACAATGGACCTAAAGAGGCCTAAGTGTGTCGGGTTCCTTGGACTGCCACTTCAACCTTACCGAAAATAACCACAGTTGCACAGTTTTAAAAGTGCCCAGGGAGTTTTTTTCCAAGGACTTTAGGGATTTTAACAGCTGTCTTAGCGCTGTTAGCTGTTCGGTTTCTCGCGCTTATATTGCATATATACCTACAATGCTATACTTCAGCGATTAGGCAAGGTGAGTGACAACCATCGCCAAGCAACAATTAAGAATACGTCAGCCACAGGGCTTCAAACTTTTGTAAGGGCTCGGGATTAACATGGAAGCGAATCCTGCTGCCTTTGTCGAGGACAATTGAGATGCCGTTGAGGCCGTTTTTAAAGCGGAGCAGATTTTACAGGGGTTCTCAGCCAACTTCGGGTGCGAAACTGGATACGGCTAGCTGAAGACAGAGCTGGCTGGAGAAGATTGTTGGCCGAGGCCCAGATTAACCCCAGACTGTAGCTCCACTTTAATCAAGATTTTATAGTTAAAAGATCACAATGAAGACTCACTACCTATCTACGTATACGACCAACAGAAAATACCTCGGCAAAGAATAGAGAGCTCAGCTTGAAAAGCAGCATCTTCAGGAGCGATGATCAGAAACGATCAAAAACCAGAGCTGAAATCAAACGAAGAATAGCTCTTGCCAATCGCTGTTTCTTTGGGCTAGGCAGGCAAGTAAGTAACAAAGCCCTGCCTCAAACAACTAAAGTGTCTTCTTATGAGACCCTCATCATCCCAGTCCTGCCTTACTTAATGGACCCTGTCGCAAAGGCGATTGAAAATGCTTTAGACTACTTCGGAAGGAAAATCCTTCGGGTTATTTATGATCCCGTCTGCATAGACGAAGAATGTAGGAGGACTTTCCATCGACATAGATCTAGACACAGGAGTCAAAATACACTGGCTGCAATGGCAGGGTCATATAGAGCTGATGGACATCAACGTCCCAGCCCGGAAAATTTTCGAATCCCCCTGTAGGGACGGTGCCGTAGAGGAGCCCTGAGGCTAAGGTGGCGCACGATGGAAGGCTCGAGGTCGCCTTTCGCGCTTACTTCGCGTGCAAAAGTGAAGACAGCTAGGCTGGAGACTGAGCTGGCAGTCGAAGCTCATTAGATGAGCTGTAAGTCCACGCCGGAAACTAGCGCCACCTAAAGTAAGGAAGACCCAATCTCGCCGCCGAGTTTTTGCATCTCATCGAGCTCTTTAATAATTGTGAAAACTGCAGAAGCTAAGGCAGTTTCTGAAATTATTTTTTGTTCATCCTCATACTCCTGTTGGGGCCACCCTTGGCAGTAAAGTTTAACTGAAAGATGAAGCTGAAGGTTAAAATAAAATCCAGCAGCGTCTGATACATATTGTGTAAAACTTCAAATCGCAGAAATTTAGGAGCATCTGCCTCAGGATGAGCGGCTTTCTGGTCGGCGTCTGTTGTCCGGGTTAGGATCCGCCGAATTTAAACCTGGCAACTAGCTATAAAATGAACCCCTCCCCCACAACCATGAAAAGAAAACGAAAACAGCCTCGAATATTTGCTGATCCTGGTAATCCAGGGCACCCTTTGGAGCTCTGCCTGAGGGGTGTCAGCATGCGAGCGCTTGGTGGTCGGAAGATCCCGCTCGGCATTCGACCGGGCTTAACGCAAAGAAGTTACGAGCAGCCCGTCAATGGTGCCGCTATCCAGCGGCGGAGAGGGACAGCATCAATTTAAAAATGGGGGCTAAGGTGGAAATTATTACAAATTGACAACGGCATCAACTCAAAATTGACACATGGAATGTCTCGTCGTTGGTTTTGGTCTTAACGCCCAAATTTAAAAATGTCATAACGCTCAAAAAAGCGGCATATCGCCCAAATCTCAAGATGTCAAGAGTCACAAAGTCCAAATAAAGTATCGCATCTCAAAATTTTAAAATTTGGGCGTTGTGGTTTTGGGCGATAAGACCGTGCGCCTTAATTCGGATCTGCACTTCACCTGCTCTTTATGGACTTCAAGAAGACTTTTGACAGTTTTGAGAGTTTGCTTGGCATGCTCTGCGCAGAAGGAGCTAAGTAGGGATTAAAACCACAACCAATGGGCCAAAACGTCAGGTTTTGTGTCGACAAGTTTAATTGAGAAAAAATCCAAATTCAAAGTTGTAATTAAGGCAAGGCTGCATTGAGGAAACATAGAGCATCTTGGGATTTTAGCTTTCAAGCAACTGAGCCTCCGTCAGCCACCGCGTATGTCAAAGCTCTTTATAAAGGAAACTTTTGAGGCAGAGGATGTTAAGCTACAGTGTCCGAGGCAGATTTCCTCCATGCATTCACTTAAAGAATTAGACCTTATTCCCGGTATGTACTTCCCTGACGTGAATTTTTTAGCCTCTTTTCGCCCACAGTTTAATTTTTATTTTTATTTAAATATTCACTCACTGCTATTGAAATTAAATTTGTACTTAGACTTGAAAATACGACTTTAATTGATGTAACAGCATTATATAAGAGTTCATACCTTGCAAAAATCACTTTTGTGGCCGCACTTTACTTTGCTTCACTACACGACTCACTAGACTTTACCCACAACCTTAGAACTTATGGCAAGTATAAGCATCGATAAGTTACTAAATCGAAGAAGATATTACTTAGCCAGGCACGAATCTCTTGTCTAGACGATAGACATCACTTAACAATGGCCATGTTGCAGTTATACTATAACAAAAAAAAAGTCCAAAGATGGCCCTGAATAGATCTCGGTCACAAATCACGAGATAAGTGAAATATTTTTTGTTTTTCCCACCCATATGATCTGGCAAATTAGTTTACTGATAAATTTTTACCATGTCGCCCAATTACTATGTTAATTAGTTTATTTTTTCCAAATGTCTTTAAGCAATTTAATTTGTAGCAAAATATGTAGTGACGTATTTGTTAAGCTGCAAGACATACAAAATTTATTATTTATAAAACTCATTTGTGGTAAAATAAAATAGTTTTAAATTTATTTTTAATTGCTCTTGAAAAGCCAAAAATAAGATTTAATTTTTATTTTTTATTTTGCTGCAGTATTGATCTTGTTGGAAAGTGCAAAATTGATCATGTAGATCATGCACCCTAATGATGCCTTCTCTAAAAATAGTGCAAATTGGAACTTGTAGAATGAAAAATTTAAGTTATCTTGCATGAATACATTTCCATTCGTTAACGCCTAATCATGTCATACCTGTACTATTTTTATTTTTGTTTGAATTTGTAGCAAGTCATGCGGTAAGCCATCATATGGCTGGCTGTGATATCAAAGCGTTATGAGGTGCTATGAAATTATATGACGTTTAATGTTTTATGATATGATTGCGATTACATTTGTTTTGAAAAGGTGAATACTGATTTAAACAAGGAAAGGTCAACTGCATTAACAAATTTCCGTAGATATACTACTCAATCGATTATGTCAATGTCGTCTGCGTATGCGAGTAGTTGAACGGACTTTTGAAAGATTGTACCTCTGGTGTTGGCGCGAGAGTTCTGCACAATTCTCTCAAGTATGATGTTAAGGAAGTCGCATGACAGCGCGTCGCCTTGTCTAAATCCTTTTTTGACATCAAAGGGGTCGGTGAGGTCTTTACCGACCTTGACGGAACAGCGTGAGTTTTCCATCGTCTTCCTGCACAGACTGACGAGTTTGGCAGGGATGCCAAAACTAGACATTGCGCTATATAGCTCGTCTCTATAGATGCTTTCATACGCGGCCTTGAAATCGATGAAGAGGTGGTGTGTATCGATTTGGAATTCCTGGGTTTTCTCCAAGATCTGCCGCAGTGTGAATATTTGATCGATGGTGGACTTTCCTGGCCTAAAGCCACACTGATATGTGCCTATCAGATTGTTGACAAACGGATTCAGGCGTTCACACAGTACAGCAGAAAAGATCTTGTATGCGATGTTAAGAAGACTTATGCCTCTGTAGTTGGCACAACTCAGAGGGTCTCCTTTCTTCAGGATCGGGCAAACAATGCTGAGGTTCCATTCGTCGGGCATGCTTTCTTCCGACCATATCTTGCAGATGAGCTGGTGCATGCTCCTAACCAGCTCATCGCCAGCGGATTTAAAAAGTTCGGCAGCTAGGCCGTCTGCTCCGGCTGCTTTGTTGCACTTTGCAGCTTAAACACAGCTACTTTCACCTCCTCCAGGTCGGGTGGGCGGTATCGTTCGTATGCTTCGTCGGTAACGTCTTCGCCCGGGTTGAATGGTTCGTTCTGCCTGACAGCGGTATTTGGTTCGTCCTCGCCATTATACAGTCTGCAGAAGTGGTCTTTCCAAATCCTCAGCACCGACTGCGATCCTACAACGATGTTCCCTTGATGGTCAGTGAAGCCTTCGTGAGTATTGGGACGGAAGCGGCGAATATGGGTTTAGCAGTCAATGAGGGCAAACCCAAGTATATGCTGTCATCAAGAAAAGACACCCAACACCGACGTCTTGGACAAAACATCACCATCGACAGGTATAACTTTGAGGTAGTTGGGGACTTTGTCTACCTGGGCACCGCTATCAATTCAGACAATGACACCAGCGCTGAAATCAAACGAAGGATAACTCTTGCCAATCGCTGTTTCTTTGGGCAATTGAGGCAATTGGGTAGCAAAGCCCTCTCTCGAGCAACTAAAGTGTCCATGTATAAGACCCTCATCATCCCAGTCCTGCTTTACGGTGCAGAAGCATGGACCCTGTCAAAAGCGAATGAAAACACTTTAGGCTGCTTCGAGAGGAAAATTCTTCGGACGATTTACGGTCCCGTCTGCATAGACGGAGAGTGGAGGAGGAGATATAACATCGAACTGTACGAGCTGTACAGCGATACCGACCTATCCAAAAGAGTCAAAACACAACGTCTACGATGGCTGGGGCATCTAGAGCGGATGGACACCCACGCCCCGGCCCGGAAAATCTTCGAATCAGGTGGCGCACGCAAGTGGAAGGGGACCTCAGCCAACTTCACGTGCGAAACTGGAGACGGCTAGCTAGAGACAGAGCTGGCTGGCGAAGCTTGTTGGCTGAGGCCCAGGTCCACCCCGGACTGTAGCGCCACCTTAAGTAAGTAAGTATACTACTCAATCGGAAATTCCCGCAAAAAGATCAAAAAGATCGTTCGCAGCTGGACCCCAGCAGCAGTGAAGGAACCGCTGGATCATCGGCTTACGAAAAAAGCCAGGCGGGTGAAAAAAAGTCTATGTGCGATCATAATTGATGAAAAAAGGTTGGGATGCGCGATCAATTTCAGTACTTTCCTCATAGGAACGGGTATAGTCTTTGAAAGATTATATTGCTCAAAATCGCGGGGAAATTAAACTACCATGGATGAAAACCTGGGGTAGAAACGGCTAAGGTGATCTGTGATAAGTGATGTCGCAAATCACAAAAATTCGACTGGCGTAAACCGTGATCATCGCAATTTTCTTGTGACAGCTCTCGATCCAATATGTAAATATTGATCCAATATGACAATATCATATTGTCTTCGATCGTGCCCAAGACGATGAATTGGCTTATCGTCATGTATATCTCAGGGAACTTGACAATACAGTAAAGATATGTACCTATACTGGGTGCCAGGCGCCAGGGCACACTGATAAGCCGGGAAACGAGAAGCAGACAAGCTTGCAAGTCTTTATCAGAGATAATTGTATCCTCTAGAGAAGGGAGGTGTACGGATGCACTCTTGCTTTAAATAACAATTAAAGGTTGTGAGTATAGAAAAGACTATAATCATGACAGGGCCACAATTCGCTTTGCACGGCTCACGGAAGTTTAAAGGTTCTTAACTTTACGTGCCCAAAAGAAAGCTTGGGACTCGAGTATTACAGGCTCTCATGGGGTGTCTTATGGCAATTATTGGCAATTGGCTAGAAGTAGCAATTGGCGTTTTTTTTTTAGTTTAGGAAAAGCTCCAGAACAGTGATAAATTAGACATTCTGTCGATGTTCGAGCTGCCACGTTGAAAAAGGGTAGTTCAGTTATGCAAGAGGAACAAGTAGCCTCGAATAATTTTACTAATAAAACGCAACTGCTGAAAACCGTAACAACTCAAAGCTGAAAACCAGTAATGGTATCACCTCCTGGATAGAACCTACGGAGCCTATCCGAAGTGGGTACGATGTCAGAAAAACAGAACAGAAGAAGCTGCCCGAGCTCCCAGGACAAAGAAACTCAATATTGGATACCGGAGCCTACACAGTCTAGCACTTGAGTGAGTCTTTTTGCTTTGTAACCTCTCTTCCCAGACGGCAACAACCATAATAGAGCCAGTACTGTGACACCATAAACAACTTGGCTGAATCAACTTTTGGGTTTTTGGTGACCCCTAAAAATGACTGCATGTACAGGAAAAAAGTGGCAGAAGATAAATAATGCATTACACAAGGGCAGTGTATGAAAAGTATTGAGCCAAGAGAAAATAGGAGAAATATTATTATTTATGTTGCGTAAGGCACTCAGACCTGCTGGTCTATAATTGCGCCCTAGAGCGGATTCTTCTCCTTCTTCATTTAGGCGCTTAAGAACAAGAAGGCGGCCTGCTCTAATGGCTCACTTGTGGAGCTCTTTCAATACGGAGATAATGTTTTGGTGGCGTAATCAAATCGAGACCGGAATGCATGGGTAACAGAAAGCGTTTATATGCCCCATCTTCAAGAAAACCGATCCTCTGTCTTGCAAGAACTAACTGTAGAGAATCTGCTAAGAACTAACTGTAGAACATCTGCTAAGTGTCGCATAAAAGATGCTTGGAATGTACAGTCTGGCTTCCGGCCTGGCAGATCGGCCATAGACCAGATCTTCATACTAAGACACATCCTGGAAAAGGCTAATGAATTTCAAGTCGAGGCACACCTATCTTCTATCTCCGATTTTAAAGTCGCATACGACTGCATTCCGGGCGCCGCTAATGATGGAATGGCTAGTGTGTCAGACTACTGTGCACAAGGTCCCGGGCTCAAATCCCGACCAGGTCAATATAAATATTTTCGCTGTCCCACCTCCGCGAAAGAAGAAGCGAATTTATGGCCCTGGGTGGGCATGAGCGATTTTATCGGGTGGAAGAAAGTGGATGGAAGCCTCACAGAGAACAAAGAACAAAGAGCACTGGTGCCCTTAGGAACTCTTTTCCCCTGAAACTTTCCTCACATGTATGCCTGGAACAGGACCAACACATCAAGACATCAGAGGGAAGTGGGCAGATAGCGAAAGCCATTTGCTCTAGAGGCCGATTAGAATGCGCAATAAACTCCTTTCAACCTTTCAAGTCACCGGGTGTAGACGGCATTTCACCTGCCCTATAACCAAACGGGCAAGAAATATTTCTCCCACACTTTGGAATAAATACAACCGCAAAGGTTGTATTTATTGAGAACGCAACGCCACCGAAGTCCTATAGACTGATCAGCTAACATCATTTCTTCTAAAAAAACAATGGAAATAGCTGTGGACAATTACCGAAGAGGGGAAGTGCTAAGCAACTTCCCTTTTTCACCATCGCCAGCATTCGTACAAAGCTGACGGAAATTTTCTAAAATGCTCTTGACACCAAAGTGACAGTAATCTGTGTCTACCTAGATATCGAGGGGGCATTTGACAATACGTCACACGAAGCAATCAGGCGAGCCCTAGATTGGAAGAGCACGAGCTGCTGAGCACAACATCAGTGGAGACGCATACTTCGCAAGAAATTATCAAGTTCAGCACAACAGGTGGGTGCCCAAAAGGAGGATTATTGTCACCACTCATGTAGAGCCTAGTTGTGGGTGAACGACTTCATACATTAACCAAGCTAGGCATCAAGTGTCAGGCATATGCTGATGATATAGTATTGATTGCCAGGAGAAAATTTGAAAGAACGCTCTGTGAAATTTTTCAGGGAACACTTAAGACAGTCCAAGAATGGTGCAACACAGCTGGGCTCAATCGATACCCGGGTAAGACAACCAAAGTATCATTCAGGGGGAAAAGAAATAATCAAATGAAACCAATAAGACTATCGGGCACAACACTGGTACCAGTCAAAGAGGTTAAGTATTAAGGGTGAATCCTAGAAAGTAAACGCATCTGGAACACACACACAGAAGAGATCTCCAGAAAGTATACTCGTGCTCTTATATTATATGCAGGAGCCTTACGGGTAAGTCTTGGGCATGTAGCCCGAACATTATAAAATGGATGTCATTTGAGTGAGACCAATGATCACTTACGGAGCAGTAGCATGGGCAAAACAAATAAGCCTGCACTTAACAGAGTGAGAAACACTTAACAGAGTGCAAAAACTGGCATGCCTCTGCATAACCGGGACTATGCGGACGTGTCCAACTGCAGCCATTGAGGGGCTTAAGAGGGGATTGGGAGGGAGGAGTGCATTGGGTTGGAGAAATTTGACGCACTTCTTGCTAAACTCGTCCTTCTGGCTAACCCTAAGGATGACAGTTTGAGGAAGTTTTGTTTCGAAAAGAACTTCATCTTGAAGCTCAGCACCAAAAAGAGCTGGAGTAATGAATCCACAACATATAGACTGAGCAACAGCACCGTCAAATGGTATACGGATGGGTCAAAAACTGATGATGAAACTTTTGCAGGAGTATTTGGGCAAAGAACCAAATACTCTGAGCCCATGGACAAATACACTATCATCTTTCAGGCGGAAATATGCAGATGTGTTCAATTCAGTCTTGACAAAAATCACAGGAATTGCGACAAAGCAATAATGTCAAACAGCCAGGCAGCCATTGAGGCGCCCACGTAATCAGTTCCACACTTGTATAGAACTGCCTACACAAGCTCAACGATCTGGGCAAGGTCAATAAAGTGATCCTGTATTAGGTACCTAGCCGTGTTGGAATAGAGGGGAACGAAGCAGCGGACTCCTTGGCAAGACGAGGAGCAGCTGAACCCTTCAAAGGACCTGAGCCTTTCTGCGGGATAGGGGAACACACCCTCAAGGAAGAATTCAGGAAAACAGAGAAGGTAAACCGAGCTAAGATGTGGGAAAGCCTTCAAGGTTTTGGGCAAGCAAAGACCCTTCTAGGGAACTACCAGAGAAGATTCAAAGCATGCATCGCGGCCTTCCTAACAGGGCACTGTAAACTCAGGTAACTTTTAAGGAAAATTGATGTTACGGAGGAACCCTTCTGCAGATTTTGCGACGAGGTTATTGAAACTCCGGAACACATTCTGCAATCCTGTGGGGCTCTGAACCGGAAAAGGATAAAATGCCTGGGCAAATACCAGATACCAGACAGAGAGATATCCACTTTGGACCCACTTCTCATTTTCAGATTCCTACGTGAAAGTGGACTAGAGAAAGTGCCCTAGGTTGAGTTTTCTGAGCCAAGGCCAAACATGAGCATATGCCCCCGATATAATTTATTAATAAATTATAGTGCGAGGGGAGCTCTTTTGAGGAAATAAACCTCTCCAAGGCTTAGCAAGGGGCACAATAGATCAATAGAATTGTATCCCGTCATCCTCGTACTGAAATCGTTGTTGCAGGCGGTTTTAATATACACAATTCTCAGTGGCTTCGGCAGGTATGTTGAGATTTTCGCTGTGGGCAACCATCTAACCCAGCTTGTAAACGAGCCTACGCGGATCCCTGACATTGACAGTCATGCTGCCAATACTCTGGACTTGTTCCTAACATCCGATCCTGACAAGTACTCGGTCAGCGTACTTTCACCTCTAGGCTCGTCAG
Source organism: Neoascia interrupta (assembly GCA_947623515.1). Taxonomy (NCBI): domain Eukaryota; kingdom Metazoa; phylum Arthropoda; class Insecta; order Diptera; family Syrphidae; genus Neoascia; species Neoascia interrupta. Next base: position 180,221,177 of record OX392462.1, read on the forward strand.
ACCACTGTGTCATATCGGCTTCTTACTCGTTTCAAAATAACACCTTTAAAGATCCGGCTCCGAAAAGAACAGTTGGCAATACGAGAAAGCCAACTGGGACGGCTTACTAAGTTTCTTTAAGTCTTTCAGTTGGTCACTTTGCTTCCTAGATCGTGACGTTGAAGCCGCAACCGATATGCTCACAGAAATAATTCTCATTGGCATGAAATCCTTCATTCCCAACAGAATTAACGTTATCAAACCAAAGGAGAATTCATGGTGTGATTCGAACTGTAAAGAGGCCATCAAGTTTAGGAGGTTAGTTTTCGGTCCTATAAAGCCAACACAACCGAGGAAAACCGGAAAAAGTTTAAACAAGCCAGAAATGTCTGCAATGCTCATATCCGTCGTGCCAAATTCTCTCATGATCAGAAATTGAGGCAAAAAATACTTCTGTGTACCAAAGGTAGTAAAAGTTTATGGTCATTCGTCAAAAATATTAAAAATTGTGGCTCATCCTCCATCCCGAAACTCGTTTTCAATGACAGCCCAGCTGTCAGCTCCTTGGACAAGACCAATCTACCTGCAGCTCACTTTGCTGTCAGCTCCTCGCTCCCTGATTTTGCCTTGTCTCCACCTGTAGTCGAGAGCGTAGAACATTCCATGGGACAAATTCATTTTCGCACTCGTACAGTAGCAGGAGTCCTTAAAAACCTCAACATACACAAATCCGCTGGTCCAGATGGCATTTCCTCCATAGTTCTGAAGAGGTGTTCTTCCACGCTGGCAAAACCACTGCGTAGGCTTTTCTATTTGTCCTACTCTTCTGGTCTCTTTCCGAGGAGCAGCCCGTCCCAAAAAAAGGCGATTCAACTTCTCCGACCAGTTACCGACCAATTGCACTAACATCCATTCTTTCCAAGGTCATGGAACGCTGATGAATAGTCAGCTTATGAAATATCTAGAATCACGGAGGCTTCTCAATGACTGTCAATACGGCTTTCGTGGCAAAAGGTCCACTGGTGATCTGATGGCCTATCTCACCGAAAAGTGGAACCGCTCCTTGCACCTTCATGGCGAAAGCAAGGTTGTTGCGCTCGACATTTCTAAAGCATTTGACAGAGTCTGGTACCAGGCTCTCTTGTCGAAAATGCGTGCACTGGGAATCGATGTGTCTTTTATTCATTGGATTAGAAATTTCCTTTCGAACCGATCAATCCAAGTGGTTTTGGACGGTTCCAAGTCTGATGTCCATCATATTAATGCTGGTGTTCCACAGGGCTCAGTTTTATCTCCAACACTCTTTTCGATCTTTATAAATGATCTCTTGGCTGCCACATCTAATCCAATTCATTCTTTTGCTAATGACAGTAATCTTAGTTTTTCATATTCGTTTCCTTGCAAACGCCCCAGTCCTCCGGACGTCGAAAGGGAACGTTTAAGTATGTTGAACTCATTAAATTTCGACTTAAACAGCATATCAACATGGGGGCTTTTAAATAGAGTGGAATTTAATGCATCCAAAACGCAATGCTGTTTACTGTCATCCAAGCTGAATAGAAATCTTCAGCCGTTATCTATGAACGGCACTTTCATCACTGAAACTGAAAAGCTTTCCATCCTCGGTATGTGTGTTAATGACAACTTACGTTGGAATGACCACATATTCGATGTCGCCAAGAACGCAGTGAAATGCTTAGGATTCCTTAGTCGATGCAAGAAATACTTTACACCTTCTGATCTGGCTGTCATCTATAAATCGTTCATACGACCAAAACTGGAGTATAACTCTCATGTCTGGGCAGGAGCTCCTAAGACAAATTTACACCTACTCGATCGAATACAAAAAAGAGCATTGAAATTGATAGGAGACTCAACCATTGCGAAGTCAATCGACTCCTTGCAACATCGTCGCAATGTCTCTTGTCTTTCTTTGTTTTATCGTTTCTTCCATAAAGAGTGCTCCAGTGAAATAGCCAGTTGTATTCCACCCCTTAAAGAATTCAACTGCAATACTCGCGCATCAAGGAATGCTCATCAGTACACCCTTGAGCCCAATTTCGGACGAACCGCGTTGTATTGGAGTTCTTTTTTTTAGCTGAACAACACGGATGTGGAACAGGCTTCCGAAGGAGGTTTTTCCTTTTCACTTCAGTCCACAACAGTTCAAAACCAAAGTGCATCAGCTCCTCTCTTCTTTTTCCTCTGATCCTTTCCATTCGCTTTATGTTAACTCAGTATAAGGGTAGCCATAACCCCTTGAATGCGGATGAATTAAGGACGCAGTGCGAAACCCAACTTAAATAATAAAAATAATACCACCGTAACACAGGGCTATTTCTCGAAGGTGAAGTTTAATCCAGATTCGTGGAGGTGAGATGCTGCTCGTATAGAATATTGGCATGTCCATAGGTGTAATCACACCGTTGGGCACATGCCTTAAGTCGAATTGCGCATAGTTGGTACCTATTTGCTTACCAAAGATATCTTAGGAGGTAAGGTTGAATAGAATTTCGAGCGCATCAGTAGGAGTGGTTCTCAGGGCACCACAGATGCAGATGCATGTCCCTGCCAAATGTCGCTTACAAGATCCTATCAAACGTACTACATGAGCGTCTAAAGTCTTTCTTCGACATGCTTATCGGCACGTATCGGTGTGATTTCTGGCCCGGTGGATCGGTCATAGACCAAGTCTTGACACTCAGATGAATATCATGTCGAGGCATACACATTAATCGATTTTAAAGCCACATATGACAGCATTCCGGGCACGCGCCGTCCGCCGCCATGGTGCAGTGGTTAGTGTGTCTGATTTCTGTGCATAAGGTCCCGGGTTCAAATCCCGATAAGGGCGATTATTTTTTTTCGGTTGCACCTCCGCGAAAGGAAAAGTATGGGCAAGCTCTACAAAAGCCTTATGGTACAAATTTTTATACCCAACCTAGAGTACATTAAGTTTGATGTATAGTTTGAAACGCACTGAAATAATCACCGTAGACCCCAAAGACCTTTTAGAGATATGAATCGGACCGACAGGAGAATCGATTAAGCCATGTCCGTCCGTCCGTCCTTATGTAAACAACTTTTAGGCCTTAAATTTTAAGGAAGAGAGTTGAAATTTGGTGGGTTGGCTGGAAGTCTATTGGACCAGGTCAAGTTTGAAAATTAGCTGAATCCGCCCACAGACACGCCCACTACAGGGCTGTATGTGTGACCATCTCTAATGTCAAAAAATACTTACTTTTTCCAAATTTCAGCTATGTTACAATGGTGCTAGCGCATTCATTTTTGGTATGTAACATTGCCTTGTAATTCTCTTTGAAGTAGCCAAAAAAAATTGTTCTTTTCATTCACCACGCCCACTTTTTTAAAGGATTTTAGCTTAAAATTACTGTTTTTCAATAAATATATATGAAATTTGACTGATAATTATATGACAAAAGTTGTAGATATTTGCATTTTCCAATTTTCATGCATGTGTAGTACGTGCCTCCGCCCACTTTTGGGGGCGTGGCGTTAAAAAAAGTGTTTTTTAGTTAAAAAGGCGGAGTTTTAGGCCGATATGTATGCAAGCACCTGGTACAAAGCATTTAACAGTTACATTTTTATATCCCGCCCTCTTTTTGAAGGCGTGGCAGTTTTTTTTTTTTTTTTTGTATGATCGGGTATTTTGTAATCCGTCGTAGATGGACTGAAGCTTTTGCATACGCCTTCTGGCACTTTCCCACTTGCTTTTTATGGCACCGATGCGATGCTTAGTGCTCCACGATCAGCAGAGAAGGAGAAATTAAACTCGGTTCTTCCGGGAGCAAAAGTCTATATAATCTGTCAATTATTGTTATAAACATAAACAAAACTCATTTGGTAACATCTACAAACTTTTTAATAAAGATCTTTCGGTTAATTACTCCTTCTTCATTTTGGTACTCACTTGACTGGCGTTGAAAATAGCCTTTCCAAAAAAAAAATTTATTAGTTTAGCTTTGATCTATTGACTTTATAGCTTTAAAAGACATAAATCAATGTTTGTGCGCGTCACTTAATAATAAGCAAAAAACTATGGTTAAAGTGCTCCACCAAGTCATCCGAAAAATTCGAAACATTTGAAACATTCATCGGAATTTATTCCCCGAGCTATTTTGTATCGTCGGCATAAGGGCTCAATTAATTAAGAATTTTTTTGGATTGTTAATGTTTGGGTACATTTTTCCCGTCCGTCTGCCGAGAAGTGCCGACTTTATCCGTACTTTAATAATAAAAAAAAAAATAAACAAAAATACATACCGTGACGCATATGAGATGGTTTAAGAAGACGACCGCACCGACGACGACGACGACGCGACGGATCAAAGTAAAATTGCTGTGACGACCACCCTCATACGTTTAAATGATTGTCAATTAAATTTGTGAACGCAATTTAATCAGGCAACACAAAAATGAAATAAACCATCGAAGAGAAAGAATTTCAAGACGCCTTTTCGTGCATTTAAATTTGCTGCTTCATTTGTGAAATTGTTTGACACTTGTTCGATATTTCTTGGGTGTACGTACCGGTACCGCTCACGCGTATGCCCAACACAATCTCTAGCGAAAAAGACTTGTATTTTTTTCTTTCTTATTCTTGGCAACATTTATCGGGCAATAAAGCAATATTCGAGCGAATATAGGAGAACAGGCATCTAGTATAACCCCAAACCTACACCTACTTTAAAATGCAGGAAATTTTGCCTTGTAGATAATTTTTTATTACGGCGATAAAATAGGGGCATTGCCACTTAAAATAGAGCTAATTTCATTAGTACAAGCTTGAGCTTCCATGATAAAGCAGTCAGTTCCGTAGATTATGTAGCGAAATCTAAAGCTACCTGGCCGCATACATAGAAAAGACCCAAAACACACGTGACCATAATAATTTCGCTGTCAAACTCTCTCCTATCGACCATGTTAAGAGATTTGTGCACAGGAAATCCATTGCCTAAAAAATATCTATCTATTCGTCAACGTTAATAGGGCTTTAATCGAAGCTCCTCGTCACAATCGTGACAAAGATATTTACCCCAGCTGTCAGTGGCTGGGCGGGGATGGGTTTCGATTAGTCAATGTTTACAAAACATCGATGTTTCACTGTCAAATGTCGATGTTTTTTTGACATCGATATGGTCGTATTACTTTCAATCAACTTATACCTTTGAAATGGTTTATATACGACCGAATGAGAGAGCATAAGAAATTATGTTGTTGATGAATTGGCATGAATGACATAAATACCATAATAGGGAGGTGGAATAAAGGCATATACGGACGTATTGACTCGAGTAGGGGTGATTTATGAAACGTTTAAGCTTGTGTGTGCGTGCCAGAACTATACTCTTGATGATGTCGTTAACTGAATTTGAGCCTCTTTCCAAAAAAGTAGGTCATGTGCTGTGCCGAATTAGCACAAAATTTTAACTCTTGAATCTTATCTGTTATTCCAAGAACTTTGACAAGCCTCGATATCGCTGCTTTACATGGATTTTATTTTCTTCTTCTTCTTCTTATTTTTTGTTTGTTTTATTTTTTCTATGACAAATCTGCAGCAGAGTAAACATGATTTCACCAGTTCATGGCTTATCTCCATAATTATCTAATCTTTATCTGTTCTTATCTTTTATACTTTTACCTTAATTTATGATTTGTTTTGACGCGAGTTTAACCATACAAAACTCACGATGGTTTGCTTCGATATGTCATATCGACGTCATACCTTAATTCGATACCCATCGCTAGCTAATCAAATGCTGCCCAGCAGGCATTTGGCGCCCAAATTCGCTTATGTGCAACGGTTCAGTTGGGCAAAAGTAATAAGCGCCTGTCTAAACCAATTAGGCCCGGTTTTTCATTGCGAGATCATCAGAGTTTCCAAATTAAACTGAGATTAAACACATAAATGAATTTTTCGGAGAATATTGATTCAGCATTAATCTCGGCTTAATTTGCCAAGTTTGGTTAGTTTATCCCAGATCAACTCTAGTGAACAGTATGAGCTTCTTTGAATGTTTTTTCCGCGTGAATTGCAAGTGGCGTTACGTGTTTCTGTGACAAATGTCATCTGAAAATGACTCTAACTTCTTTTTCGGAGTCAAAGATTTTGACAAATTTACTGATGGTGTTAACTCTACACTGAAAAACTGTTCGCTAGATTAACTTTAGATTCGTTTTGATCCGGGATTAACAGGTCTTGGTTTAACCTTAGCTTAGAAAGCACTGAAAACCGGCCCTTAGGGCCTTAGATGATCAGTGCGAGATCATTCGAGTTTCCGAGTTAAACTGAAATTAACCTCAGAAATTGATTTTTCAGTGAATAAAGATCAGGTATGTCAACTTAACTCGCCAAATTTGGTTACTTAATACCGGATCAACTCTAGTGAGCAATGTGAGCTTCTTTGAATGTTTTTTTCCGCGTGAAATGGCAGTGACTTTGCGTGTTTCTGTGATATATGACATCTGAAAATGGCTCAAACTTCTCAAAACTTTCTTATCATTCGGTGTTTTTCTATGTGAATGAAGTTAGAGCTGGGAGTGTCAATAATTTACTTTGACAAATTTACGGACGGACTTAACTCTCCACTTAAAAACTGTTCGCTGGGCTAACTCTAGATTCGTCTTGTTCTGGGATTAACAGATCTTGGTTTAGGCTGGGCTTATACAGCACGGAAAAACCGACCCTTAGTGCCTTGCGTGTGGCTGCATTACGATATGAGCTTTTTGCACTATTGCATCGATTTCAGTGGAAAGCTTCTGATAGTCAGATTAATGTTGACTTTGACAACAGAAAGGCGAACTTGCTCCAACAGTGACAGAGTTTTTCAGCAGATAGGCTCCAAGGTCCAATTCACCCAAATCTTGTAATAATCTATTGGAAACAGAAGAGTCCTGTACCGGGCCGAAAAATGCTTTATAAACGCCACCTAAAAACTATGTGGGAAACAGTATGAACTTCTTTGAATGTTTTGTCTTTGTGAAAAGGCAGTGGTTTAGCGTGTTTCTGTGACAAATGACATCTGAAAATTACTCGAACTTCTTTTTCTGTGTTTTTCTATGTGAAGTAAGAGGTGGGAGTGTCAATAATTTCGAGAGTCGTAGATTTTGACAAATTTACTGACTGAGTTAACTCTGCACTGAAAAACTGTTCGGTAGGTTAACTCTAGACTAGTTTTGTTCCGGTATTAACAGATCTTGGTTTCAGCTGGGCTTAACACAGCACTAAAAAATCAGCTCTTAGTGTCTTGACTATGGCTTACGATATGAGCTTTTTACACGATTGCACCGATTTCAGAAAAGCTTCTGGATGTCATTAATGTAGACCTTGCCAACATGAAGTGGAACTTTCTCCAAGAGTGACAGAATTTTCAGCAGATAGGCCCCAAGATCCAATTCACCCAAATCTTGCAATAATCTGGTGGAAGAAGAGTCCTGTACCGGGTGAAAAAAGGCTTTTATAAACGCCACCTAAAAACTATGCAGGAAATTTTGTAGAGACTTAAACGATCCACTTAACAAAATAGCTCATAAATGACCAATCTGGCGAGAAAAGTGTTTTGGATCTTGGATGGCATACAAAAGCCCCAGCCTATAGAAAACATTGCATCCGTAACTTCGAAGTGCATAACCGACAAAAATCCAAGAACCACGTAATCAGTTTTTTGACTAGATGTCGCTGTACAGCTTCTAAGATGCGTAGTTAGATCGGCCTCTTCGTATCCTGGCAACGCGTATAACGAACCTTATATCTTCCGCGGATTTTTTGTAATTAATTTTTGTAATTGAGAGCCAATGGTTGGGTAAGGTTAGGTTGCGGAGCTAAGCCCGCGGAGCAGGGACACACTTAGATCAAAGAAGGCCCATTGTGAAACTACATTTTGTTGGAAATGCAACGGGATACCAGCATCAGAGACCTTAATGATGCCTTATCTATCTGGAGAAGAGCACGAGTCGTAAGCGTAAGAGTAACCAGTCGCGGTGTAAGCCTGTTTCAAAGTTGATTAGATAAATTTATTTGAAAGCAGTGATGAGGGTGAGCTGATCGTTAATGTGTGAACCTTTGGATACCTCAGGATACTAGGGGCCAAAGAGGGGGAGAGAAGACCAAATAGGGCAATCGTTTTCAATTTCAAATTTGCTTCGAGGATGGGAAAGGTATAAGGCGAGGGCAACCGTTTTCGGTGTAAACGCACGTCACAAAACAATGGCGGCCTGTGAGGAGAATTCTTAGGTGTTCTCCAATGAAAATCTATGATGAAGAGATGTGTGACTCGCAACATTCAGGTTTAACCCAATTTGACCCGGAAATAAAATTCAGTATCGCCTTTAAGCGGAGTCTTTCTAGAAAAAGTATTAATCTAGAGTAAAAAAATTGGAGAAGTTTAGGAAATTCAAACCTCAGGCAGACTATTAAACTAGCCTTGGCGAAAGCATGTCATTTTCCAGACGGAAATTCTGGCCATCAACTACTGTGTTGGAATAAAAAAAAGTTCCAACACAAGAGGAAGACAAAAATCATCTTCTTGGACTGCCAAGCAGCTCTCACGTTATCAAATCGAAGCTTGTTTTGGAAACAGCCATAGCTTTCGAAGAACTTGCCAAAAACAACTTAATCATCCTTCACTGGATCCCGGCCCACAGTGGCTTTGAGGGCAAAGAATAAGCAGATTCGCTTGCTACCGAACCGAACTTGTTAGAACCGAATCTAACGAAGTATGGCTTAGATGGTATGGCCCAGATTCTCCCTTGAGAAGGTTTAACACCCTAACCAGCCTAGATAGTGCTTCTTTATAAATCCTTACTGGAATCTTCAGCGGCCGTTGCAAAATGAAAAAACGTCTCAATCCCATTTCACCGGGCGCCACATGCAGACTCTGTCTAGAGAGTGATGAGTCCTCTGTACACAAAATCAGGGAATGCCCGTCTCTCTTGCATCTGAGGAAGAATATCCTCGGCAAAGAAATTATTCCTTTACAAAACTACACCGATATCCCTCCAGAGAAGATCGTTGTCTTCCTGACTGCCCTCGGAGTAAAAAGATGGCTCAGTAAAAGGTGCCATTAGGGAAGGCACAATAGGCTCCTTTTTAAGAGGTAGCAAGGCCAGAGCCACAGGAAGATTCTCCCGACTAACAATCTTTCTATCTATAAAGGGTTTTCTTTCGCAAGGACGGAATAGTTACACAGAAGTGGAACAATAGATTCTTCCTCCTCTTCGGCTCTGCTTTTGCAGATTGAATGGAGCGCCAAGTCTTCTGCCATGCCTACTTACCAGACAATAGTCCGTGAGCGCCCCAACAATCTTTTTATGATTGCAATTTACCTAGAGTTTAACAGAGCTCTGGTCAGGTCTCTTTAGAAGGAACACCCGTGCTTATGTTGTCCCACCTGCTGTTTGCTTTATAGGTTTTATAAGTGCTGCAGGTTCCGCTGCATAACCACCTTCGCTAGCTAGTTCGTCTGCTCTGCACTTGCCTGGATTAGGCCTGAGGTTTAGATCCCTCATTTTTTTCTTTACTTACCTTAGTCGATGCTACAATCCTAAGTCGACCTGGGTGGGGTTGGGCCTAAAACACGCAGCTTCACCAGTCAGCTCGAACTAGCCCTCTTCAGTTTTGCACACGGCGGCCTGGAACCCAGTACAGGGATATGCCACATCTGACAACTTGGATCGTATCGTAAGCGACCACAAGGCTCTTATTGCATAAGTCAATTGAGTCAATTGAGGGCCAGGCCACGGTTTCTAAAATAGCTGCTACTTCTGCTGAAAAACACTGCGTTCATTTGAAGATTCACGAATCAAAACTACTTGAGAAAACTCCTGCCTCGAACACTTTTTTGATACGCCTATCTAAATTTCCATTAAGCTGATTCGTTTTAAGCCTCACCTAACTCCTAGGCGTGTTTGCTTGAGAACTTTGATTTGATTTTGATATTCAAGTGCAGATATAGAAAAACGTGGTTAGAATTACTAGGGACAGTAACCTAGCCCTATTTTTAGGCCCCAACATACAGCGCCTTTGACTCACAAAAAAGCTAGAGGCGCTCGCAAGCTGGACGAGCAAAGGAAGAGTGAGGAACACCGGCTTCTCAGAAGGAAAAAGAGACAGCACACGAAAAGTGCGCGGTTAAGGTGATAAACAGATGCTACAACAGACATGAGGTTAGAATGTCCTTCCAAACGATTAAAAGTACCTTCCAAGGACATATAGTACGAACTAAAGCCTGGTTAGGACAATCAACAGTATGTCTAAGCTTTTGTGGAACAAAGCAGCCGGTAATGACGGCCTTGCTGCCGAATTTTTATATCCGTAGGCGACGAGCGACCATGATATGGTCCGAGAAAAGCATGCCCGATAAATCGAGCCTCAGCATTGTTTGCCCGATCCTCAAGAAAAGAGACACTCTGAATTGCGCTTACTACATATGCATCAGTCTCGTTAACATCGCTTACAAGATCTTTTCTGCTGTACTGTGTGAAAGCCTTAAGCCGTTTGTCAACAATCTGATATCCGAAGGTCCGCCATCGATCAAATATTTAGACTACCCCAGATCTGGGAGAAAACCTAGAAACTCAAATTCGACACTCACTAACTTTTCATCGATTTTACGACGAAACCTAATAAAAACGAGCTATTTTGCACAATGTCTATTTTTGGCATTCCTGTCAAACTCGTCAGTTTCTGTAGGATGACAATAGAAAAGTTACGCTTTCCGGTCAAGATCGTTAATACTATGTTTCCACCGGCTAAAATAATACGTGGATTAGCGGGATGCAATTAAAAATAAATCCCAAAGCGGTTCCACCAGACAAATACAGGATTCATTTGAGAGGAGCACTCTTTTTCTGTCATTTTGGCCCTCAAAAGAGAGCGGGGCGTTTCATTTTCCATGAACGAAAAAAGAAAAGTTTCCGTTGTAAACATCCCAAAAGCAATCTTAATTCTGACAGATCTATCATACGTGGACAGTTTCAAGGTACTTTTTCGATACTTTTCGTCAAACTGTTATAATGTTATAATGTTTTTCGAAAAGGGTTGAAAGTGGTTTGTAAGATGGCTGAATAAGATTCATGAGGGGATTTATTTTCAATCGCTTGCCGAGAGGACTAAAATTCGTATGGTTAATCGCGTAATTTGTGGAGGATTTAATGACGATTTGTATTAATCACAGATTAGTGCCCGGTGGAAACATGGTATAAAGACCTCACCGACTTCTTTGAAATCAGGATAGAATTTAGAGACACCAAACGCCGACGTCTTGGACAAACATCACCATGACTTTGAAGCAGCTATATGGTCTTCGTCTATCTATTAGAAAACGACAACAGTGCTGAATCAAACGAAGGTTTACTCTTGCCAATCGCAGCTTCTTTGAGCTAAGAAGGTAATTGAGTAGCAAACCCCTATCTCGAGCCACTAAAGTGTCCATTCTTTACCGAAATCGGTTACTCCACCTGGCTAACTCTCACTTAGGGGCAACAAACCAAAGATCTAAATATAGTTCAAATCGACGCAAGGGAAAGATACCCTATTTGTCCCTCACACCACACGGGACGTAATTAGTAGTACTCCTACAGTAATTGCCACTTTCCCCGTCTCTCCCCTCCCCACCATATCCCAGTGTTCTTGCCAGGGCTGGATTGGTGTGGGCTCCACACCGCTTCGACCAGTACATTATTCTCACTGGTACGGGCTTATACTGCTTCGGTTACCCCTACCTTCCCCCAATTCTAACGCGAGTTGCATGTAGTGTGGGTTTACACCGAAGACGGTTACCCAACATCAGCTTCTTGCCTGAGAATTCCCCCTGCAAGGGTTCACACCGAATCGGATACCCCTGCACCTTCCCATCCCCGAGGATAATTCTAAGCAGAGAAGCAACAGGTTCGGACCGAAATGGGTTGCCCTGCCGGGCTCGCCTATAGGAACTACTCCTCGCTGCCCACGCACCTCCTCTTCTACCTCAAGCACCCCGCCCCCCACCCCCAATCCGAATCAACAAGGCAAATTCCCATCTGGAGTTCAACAATTACGAGACCACCCTTTTTTCAGCAAAGTAACCCGCAACCTTCATTACCCTCGAGTATGTCTCAACCAGTCAAACTCTGGTTGGTGACCTTCGGTATAGGTTTCTACTGTCAACGGTTGCCTAGACCTCTGCAACCCAAACGGGTAGTCATCATTTAGGTCCCGGTCTGGTAACTCCGGTCCTACAAGTGGTATCACAATGGACCTCCTTTGGTCTAAGTGTGTCCCTGCCAGCGGGGAAAGCCACCCAACCTAACCTAAAGTGTCCATTTTGGAGACTCTCATTATTTAAGTCCTGCTTAGCGGTGCAGAAGCATGAACCCTGTTATAGGCGGGTGAAAACGCTTTTCGGCTTCGAGGGAAAAAATTCTTCGGGCGATTTATTGTCCCGGATGCATAGACGGAAGAGTGAAGGAGGAGATATTGCATCGAACTTAGCAGGGGCTTCACTTCAGCGACACCGACTTAGCCAGAAGAGCAGAATACAACGGCAGGATGGATGGTTCAGCTGGAGCGGACATGAACCCTACGCCCCGTCCCGGAAGATCTTATAATTCACCAATAAAGGCCGGTGCAGTAGAGGATCACCGAGACTCAGGTGGCATAGGAAAGTACAAGCACCCACCCAACTTCGCAGAGTTTTCTATTTGGAGCTATTTATGGCTGGCGAAGCTTGTTGGCTGAGGCCGGTCCACCCCGGACTGTAGCACCACGTAATTGAGTCAATGACAATGAGTACAGGATGACTCTCCTGTAGGAGTGGTTCAGCTGGAACTGCGGCGACAGCTCATCAGGAAAGCTGAGCTTGGAGTGAAAACTAAGTTCTCAGTTTTGAACCCAGTTTTCCTTTCAACCCTTATCTATAGTCATAAAATATTGGTAATGACCGAAAGCATTATATGCGGGTACAAGCTGCCGAAATTAAATTTGCAATGCGTTGCTGGTATATCTGTGGAAATCTCAATGTTGGCGAGCTGCTTTTCCAAGTCTATTGATCAATTCTTCGATGGTTTGGACAAGTTGTTCGCATGGCCCTGACAAACTTACTGGTCAGGTTATGCTAGCCTAAAAAACAGGCGTCAAGGCGCGTGTCCACTTGAGAGTAAAAATGCATAGACGCGAGAGTGGAGGAGGAGATATAACATGGAACTTAGTAGGGGCTTCACTTCAGCGACACCGACTTAGCCAGAAGAGCAGAATACAAAGGCAGGATGGATGGTTCACCTACCTAGAGCGTCCACTTGAGAGTAAAACAACTGCGTTTAGCTCTCTGTTCACTCTCGATTATCAAGACTTGGAAAAGCAGCTGGCCAACATTGAGATTTCCACAGATATACCAGCAACGCATTGCAAATTTCATTTCGGCAACTCGCAGAGAGAGACTTTCAAAAAGTCGGGAAGTTGAGAGAGAGTAGAAAATTCTCAACTCTCTGCTAGAACTTTCGGGACTATCGAAATTGGCCTGAGAGCTGCTCGCAGTCCGCTTTATCTCAAGTGTACGTGCGCCTTTGGGCCTAAAAACGGATGGTGGAACTTGGTAGAAACATCTCGGATACCCGTTTGCGGATTGCTTCGAGTTTTTTTGATTTGGTGGCGGCGCGCGGCGGATCGGGAAGAATGGAAGATAAATGATAATCGCTCGTGTTTACATATGATATTTGCCTTCATCAGCGATCGGTAGTAAACTTTTGATCGCGAGTAAACTATTGATGCTTCAAAAGATTGCTGGTGTGTGATAAGCCTATAGACTTGAAAAACTTTCTTATACAAAATTTCTGTCTTATTTTAGTTAATTTTTCTCATTGACACTATTTCATTGTTTATTTAATCGAGTTAATTTATGCAAGGAATTAACTCTTTCGCGGCATATCAAAGAACAAATGATTTATTAAAGTGAGGCAAGTCTCATAGGCAATGTGGCTCCCTAATTAATCCAGCACCAGCAAACGGCAATATGAGTCACTGTAACTGCATTTATCCGGATTTGGCCACAATTCTTCGGACAAACACAATAAAAGTTTATTTGGAATAATTGAAATACAAAAAAAGATCATGATATACTTGAGTTCTTACAAGATACATTCATCGTGCATCTTGTAAGTATAATTTCTACTCGTGTCGACCATACTCTTGTACATCATTTGGGAAAATTGAAGAAAGTGAAATCAAACTGTGACGATCAATGAGATAGCCAGTTATTGAGCGATTTAACCTTTAGTTTATGGGATTAAAAAAGGTTTCCCTTTGGTATGGATTTGTTTAAACTTCGGCTTCGAATCAAACTTCCTACTTAGACTCGCGCGTCAAAGTCCAGAGATAAATCCTCATGAAGTGTGACATTACCTTCTTTTGTAAAGTGCAATCCGTCAACCTCAAGAAGTTGCCGCCTTGCTGCGTCAATTCAAATTCAGTTTTATACCTGTTACTTGCTACTTTAAAGTTCACCGCCGTTGTCACCTTGGGGCGCATACATATATGCTGGTCGCCTACAAACCTAGTCTCGACAATCAATTCTATCCACGAAAATCCCTCCAAATTATACAGCCAACATTACTGTACTTCCGCATATAGAACTTTTAATTTTTAAGGTCGAAATCACAAGTTGGGTGAAGCTTCGAAATAACCCTTTAAGTAAGTTGGCTTATGCAAACTAATATTGTTATACTTCCAAGGTCTGTGATGTGGATTTTCGTATTGGCACAAGTGGTTTAAAATTTTGAATAATTATGTATAAATCCGCAATATTTCATTGTTTAAATCTTGGCTTAAGTCTTGCGCCTGACTACTTCTTATCAATAAAAAAAAATTTTATAGGTGAAATTCAGTGTGGCAACACTGTAAGTCGAAGGTGGGTGGCAGACTGCCCGATAAGGGGTCAGATAGGCACAGGTTCTTGCTAGTTTTAGCTTTTAATTTCATAACTTTGTCAAGGACAAACTAATGAACTTTGTTTGAAAAGAAAGTTAGGGTATACCTTAATTATCTGTACTGTGTATACATTTATATATTTGTATCGTAAATGTGCAGTTCAATGCAATTTCGAGTTATTTTTGAATAACTTGAAATCTGTTTCTGTTTAGGGGACAAATTCTTTTAATTCCAATTAACCTTCAATATTTTATTAAAAGCTAATTGCTTCTGGCCGTCTCCTTTGACAAGAAACTTTGATTTGAAAGTCTAGAAAGCATTGATTAATAAAACAAAAACAATGACGTAATTAGGAGGCTTTTGAATTTATACGTTAATCCAAATCCAAAGATTGAATGCATTAAATTAAATTCAAAGGCTTTATGTGCCCGATCTTTTCAAAGTCTCTTCCACATTTCTATCGTCTTCTAAAGATTCTATCGTCATAAGACATTTTAGCACAAGCCAACTTGTTGGCCAATTTTTAGGGTCAACAATTTAGCTTTTATGAAAACAAAGGCGGACGACAGTAGCAATTAAATCCATGGAATCGGATGTAGTGTAGTCAAATTCTGCGAAACCATACAGGGAAATTCTGGACGAGTTATCACTTGGCAACACTGTAACTCTGTGTGGGTGCCAGGTCACACCGATATCCCGGGAAGCGTTAAAGCGGACATGCTTGCGAGATACGGGTCAGGGATGAATACATCTCTAGCCCTTAAATCTATAAGAATTGCGCTGAGTTCGATAGCACACAGGATAGAAACTGAATCCTTGAGTAGAACTTACCTACGTTTGACCGAACTTGATGCGTGCAGACACACTATGATCGTACTAGCCCGCAGGGTTATCCGAGTACTCACGGGAATCGTCACGGGGCACTGCGCTGTGGGTCTGCACCGCACAGCGATTACTGTAGAAACTGCAGGGACGTTGAAGAAATTGAATCTGCTCGTCACCTGCTTTGCGAATGCCCAGCCCTAAACAACGTCGCGCATAGTACCCTCGGTAGTTACTTCTTCAACGATCTCGAGGATCTAAACCAATGATCAGACTATAAAGAGATAGCTAACTTGGAATAAGAATTCCCTTTTTGCCCCCAAGTTCCCACTGACTGGGGTCTGACCCTATTTATAGTCTGAGCAGTGTTTTAAACGAATTCGGATGGGTCCAAGAGGGCGGCACTCTGAGCTTCTAACAGCGGTTTTTTTCTGTTTTAGTTCCAGGTGTTAAGAAGGTTCCACAAACGGACACAATGGACCCAACTGCTGGGCTAAGTAAGCCGTGACTATTGTCACAAGGGCATCCATCAACCTAACCTAACATAGCCCTAGAAGGAGTTTTAACCCCCCCCCCCCCTTTATTAACCGAAGGGTTAAATATTTCATAAATTATTAAAAGAAAAATTAGAGAAGCCTCTACCCCAATATGTGTTTCACATGGGACGTGGCAGTGTGATCATC
Organism: Neoascia interrupta; assembly: GCA_947623515.1. NCBI lineage: Eukaryota > Metazoa > Arthropoda > Insecta > Diptera > Syrphidae > Neoascia > Neoascia interrupta. Next base: position 180,237,581 of record OX392462.1, read on the forward strand.
AGTTGGGCATCTGTCACGCCTTGCCCAAAACACGAAATTCAGCCAATTCGACGCGAGATTAGAAGAAAAATCGAGAGGAATTGCGTGTGAATTATATTTATCAACGAGCCCTCGGTTAAAGGCGTCATGTTGATGGCTCAGATTGAACCGAAACGATTTTAAAGATGTGATTTGAACCGTTAAAGATGTTAGGTTGGGTGGCTGTCCCCACTGGGCAGGGACACACTTAAACCAAAGGAGGTCCATTGTGATACCACTTGTAGGACCGGAGTTACCAGCCCGAGGACCTAAATGATGACTACCCGTTTGGGTGGGAGGGGTCTAGGCAACCAGTGAAGGTATAGGCCTCTACCGAAGGCCACAGGATGTTATCTTATAAATTATTGTTAATTGTTTCAACTCAAAGTCAGAAAGTAGTTCTTACTAATAATTTGAGTCAAAAAATGTAAATATAGAAAATCCCCATTAAAGACGGGTATTTTTCCCTCAATTTCCCCCATTTTTACTCCCTTAATTTAACCCAAATGTTGAAATTTCTATAAAGAGTCCGCCATCTAACGGTTTTTTTTTCAACAACTGCTTATTACGTGAATGGTAACACTTAGCTGATGTCTGATTTGACAGATAAATAGTTAAGGAATGTGGTTGTGTATACGCTTGAACAACGCTGGGAAATATGCGTTTTCGCTAAGCGGGCCTGCGATCGACTTAGAGAAGATGCTTATTTTGCCAAAAAAAATCATCTTTTCCGATGAAGCTCATTTTGATCTTGGCGGGTATGTAAACAAGCCCCCAAATTGTCGCATTTGGGGCACAGAAACTCCGCACGCATACATTGAAAAGCCGATACACCCAAAACGAGTCACTGTTTGGTGCGGATTTCGGTTCAGAGGCATAAATGGGCCATTTTTCTTGGAAAATGAGCAAGAAGTGGCCGTTACAGTTAATGGCGATCGTTATCGGGCCATGTTGAACGAATTTTTGGTCACAAAAATTGAAGAGGAGGATATTGGCAACATTTGGTTTCAACAGGACGGCGCTACGTGCCACACAGCCGAAGCTACACTCGATGTTTTGCGCCCTGTTTTTGAAGATCGCATTATCAGTCGCAGAGCTGATGTCGTTTGGCCACCTAGGACCTGCGATTTGACACCGTTGGACTATTATTTGTGGAGTGCCGTAAAAATTAAGTGTTACGCCGACAAGCCAGAGACATGACGCTTTAAAAGACAATGTTCGTGAAGTCATTGGTGAAATACAGCAGCACAATTACAGCTGCACAATTACAGCTGCTAAAAATATTTCTAAATACTCAAACTAAAGGAAAAAGCATATATTTTTGACACCAATGCAAACTCAAAGCGTGAATATGGCAAAAACATCACCATTTAGGGTTATTTTTGGATGATTTAAGGGTGAAGCCCCAATTTCTCGAGGAAAAATCCCCGAGATTCGTGATCATTAACTAGAAAAAAAACTATAGAAGAGCAAGCCGCAAATTTACAGGAGTATTAGTTCACTAAAAACTTGCTTGTGTCATAAATTGTGTCACTTCAACAAGCCGAAGCAACAATCCTAATATTTCCTCCTTTAATTGGGTTGGGTTGGGTTGTCTCTCAGCGCTGGACGTGGTCTGTGGTCACATCTGACATTTCACTCTCTTAATTTAACCCAAAAGTTGAAATTTTTATAAAATATTTCTAAAACTAAAAGAAAAAGCATATATTTTTGACACCAATGAACACTGAAAGCGTGAATATGGCAAAAACTTCCCTATTTAGGGTTATTTTTGGATGGTTTAAGGGTGAAGCCCCAATTTCTCGAGGAAAAATCCCCGAGATTGGTGATCATTAACTAGAAAAAAAAACGATAATAGAGCCAGCCGCAAATTAACAGGAGTATTTGTTCACTAAAAACTTGCTTGTGTCATAAATTGTGCCACTTTAATAAGCCGAAGCAACAACTCAAATATTTCCTCCTTTAAGTTGGGTATGGGTTGTCTCTCAGCGCTGAAAATGGTCACATCTGACATCACAACAATTGATTCCTAACGCCTCTATTGAAAATTACTTTCGAGCCGAGTTAAAATTAAGTCATACCGATAATAAGCTTATCTGGATTGTAGAATCTCGCCAATTTACACAGGGTTGTATAACTTTGGCTAATCTTACAGATGGCGCGATTAAAAATTAAAACAGTACAGTGCACTTTGAAGTGCTTTCAAAGAGCAGTCCTAAAGCCACATAATTTTCGTTTAAAAAATTTCAAAAAATATTCCTTTTTATTTTTGCAAATACAGAAAAAAAACAACAATCAAGTCAATAATCGATTTTTTTTTTTTAAATATTTTTATTGACAAAAAAGCGAACAACGTTTACAACGACGATTAAAGCAAACTAACATGAACGTGAGCGCATCGTGCCATTAATTATAAAACATTTAACTCAGTGCAGCACATTCGCATAAGACACGCAAAAAAAAGAAGATAAATAAATAAATAGAAGAGCCACCCTGTGCTGTGTGTATGTGCGCTTTCTAAATATAGGCTCAAATTCATTTCACATATTAAATAAATTATCTCCCACAAAAGACACCAACCAAACACACTGTATCAACAGGTACAACAGCCACTTAATGCTTACCTCAATTCGTTGGTCCCTTAATTCGAAAATGACATTTCCAATCAAAATATAGTTTTAAAAACTACCAGTCATAAAACAATAAAAAATACTTTTGGGTAGGCAGGTAGGCAGGTAGTAGTTGGGTGTTTTTTTTTTTAGAGAAGGGACTCGGGGACTCCAGGCAATTTCAACTCAATATAGTTTCACTTTCAATGTATTGGTTAATAAATTAACTTTTGATATATTTATACCATTTAATCGGAATGAACTAGCACCAAACAAACCCGCAATCGAAAACGTATAAAAATTTTAGTGTTGTTCTTCAATATTCGAATATTACCAACCCGATACTCGTGCATATGTTAGCAAAGCCGCGGAGGAACCCTGTCTGAATTACTTCTAAAAAGAATGAAAATTTATGGAAATCTGAAAAACATGCTCTTCGAAAAAATCGGGCCTGAATATATTTCATTGCGACTTACACATCAAAACGAAATCGGCCAAAGTAATAGACGACGACGTTCACATAGACTCGAGAGCTCTGTGTGCAAGATATGCTTTCACGAATATGTGTGCGCATACTTATTGGATTGCACGGAAACTTGCTCAAATATCCAAAAACATTTACTCAAACAATAAAAAACATTTTTTTTTCTTTTTTTTCCGCCGTCGTTGTCGTCGGTTTACAGCATTTCAAACAGAAGATAACGCGAGAATTAATCTGTTTCTGGCAGGGAATTTAAAGTTAATTGATTCGATCATTGTTTCGGGCGATGACAGTTTGGGGTATAATTAATATGTGTGTGAAATGCAGTTTTTCAATAGAAACGTCATGCTACTCGCTGTACTAGTACTACTGATATTGGGGACCCAATTTTGGAATGGATTTGAAACGAATTAACATGAGTTGCTTGTTGTTAATTAATCGGCGATATGTTGTATCCATTTTAACTCACTTCTGGTGTTGGACTGCTTCATCATTTTTATCTGACAATTAGTATATTGGCGGCCTGTTGTGCGCATGCCTCGAACAATGAAGTCTTCTGTGTATGATATGAGAATAAGGGTTGATATAGCAGCACACACAGGGTGATCTGAGGTTTTGCAGAGGCAGAAAACAATTTGTGATATATTTTAAGTGGAGGAATATTTGTTTTAGTATCAAAAAATTAGTTAAATAAATTTGCAATATGTGAATGCAATAGTAATTGCAGCAAAATGAAATAATTAATATTTTAAAAATTATATTTTAATACATACTATTAATAGTAAAAATTCATAATATTACAATATTATTAATTATATTAACTTATTAAATAACTTAATTAATAATTAATATTAATTAGCCACTATAAAATGGTTAATTAATATTTTTTCAATATATACATACTCATCCTTAAAAATGTTAATTTTCAGATACTATTTATTTCTGACTTTTAAATTAGTGGGGGAGAGTTGTGTAGGTACCTTGGACCTAATGTACCTCGGTCCGTGTGGTTTTTCTGTGGTAAATTTAACTCTGGCATACAAAACTTTCATTACAATCTACGTAGCATACCGTGACAAGATTATTTAGTCTGTAGAGCTGTGTTAGTCGTTAATTTTCCCGGATCGAATCGACCCAGGATTGATTTGAAAAAGGACCCGATCTTTTCAGTCAATCATTCATTTGTTCCTTTTTCAACCTTCATCGTTCTTACCGAGTTCGTTCTTATTTCAGTCATCTATCCAAAGTCAATCACCGTTCCTCCGTTCAAAATCCGGATTGGCTTAGCACTTTAGCAGCAGCCAGCGCGTGCGCGGCAAAAATACATTTTTCGAAATCTCGTAGCAGTTTCGCTACGGTCATCGATGTAGGAATGAAACGTGTTAATATTGTGAATGATTGAAATGACCCTTTCTCTTTCGTTTCGCTCATTTGACCAAAGATAATGGGAGAGAGAAAAGTATTGGATCGTACCGATTTCATTCGTTTCGTTCTTTTGAAAGAAAAAAGAATTAATGTTGTGGGAACCATTGGTTTTACTTTTTCATTCGTTTCGTTGATATGAACGGGAAAGAGGATTGATATTAGGAACGATTGGTTTGCCCAACCGGGATTCCAATCACCAATACTTTTAGAGGAAAGGGTCCAAAGGATCAAATCAACCACGATAGACACAGCTCTATTAGTCTGTAAGTGCCACTGCAAGCAGTCACTGTAAGAATTAATTTGGTGAGCAAGTTTATTGCTGTCAAAGTAATAATTTTTAGTAGTAAATTTTTTATTATTTAAAAGTAAAATTTTTTAATATTTTTTTGAAGTCTACCATGGGAAAATTATAGGTCGAAGCAGGCTTTTAAATTTTTTTTCAGTACAATAGTGATCCAACGCGTTATTTTAAGCCATGTGAGTTTTGTTTTTTAAACGAATAAAGCGCACACTGTGTACCTTGGTCCGACACTTTCAGTGTACCTTGGACCGATTAAAGGTACACCTTAATGCCTATTTTAGTTGTAGTCATTACAAATCGATCTTTAAGCGGTTTAAGTATTGCTATGCCTCGCAGTAAATCAGGCGTTTAGAGACCAGATGTCAATAAATCTGTGTTCGAAGAGGCTTTAACGGATGTTGTCAATAATGGGTACATGCATTTACACAATTTATTAACTTGGACTACGGAAACCATCTTCCCTCTTCTTCTTTCTTCTTCTTTTTCATTTAGGTGCAAGGTTATGTTCTGAAGTGATGGGTAATAACCATCCCACTCTACTGCATTCCTAATGGTCCGCTTGTTGGGTACGCGTACCCCAGACCTCAGAATATTTTGGTGGCAGGCCACCCGGTTTTGGATCTCTACGTCATTGAGGCCGAATAAAGGCTGGTGTCTTTTGATCCGAAAAGGGACCTCTTATGGTATCGCTACGTTGTCCGTCCGTCCAATCGCTTTATGGACGGACGTCCAAAAAAACAAAATTTGGTGTGCGTATAAACTGGGGAAATAGTCCTAGAATCTAAAGAGGGCAATTTTTCTAAAGCACAAAAAACGGTTTAATTTCAGTTTGAAATTTCATGTGAAAATGGACTTAAAAGTTTAGGAGGCAAGAACTAGAAAAACACAGCTTAGGTTTAAGAAATACTAAGCTTTAATTAAAGATAAAACTTTTTGAAAATGTTAAAACGTTTTTGAGAAATGAAGAGTCGAAAATACATGACGTTTTTCAAAGTGTCGGAGGCCATGACTTTTGAACGGTTTAGTGCTCAAAATCAATATTGAACACACGTATAGAGCAACTCAAAGTTAACCAAGTGCCTAGGTCATATTTTTCAAAAACAGTTTGAGTACTGCAGTTCTTACGCATTTTCGAAAAAAATCGCAAAAATGCATGAAAAGACGTGTACCCCCCCCCCCCCCCCCCCTTATTTCCGGTAGTGTTTGGTGGAGTTCTATGAAAAAACTCAGACGTATCAGAAATAATTCAAAATTTTAAGGAAAATTATAGCGGATTTTGAAAATTCAAAATTTTCTGAGATTTCACACAAAAATATAAAAGCATTTTCAAAAACAATTTTTTTTAAGTCTTCTAGTAGCTTAACGGTATAAGCGATCTTTTTCAGACTCGGTTATAGCACAAAGCTTACAAAAAAAAGGAAGGCTGCGTTAAAATTTGGTTGTTTTACCTCTTACGCATAAACCGGTGGCCAAAGAATTAAAAAAAACATCCAAGGCTAGTGCTGGTGATTGTGCTATTGGAAAAAAGTCTAACGGGAACTGGAAAAAACTTCAAAATATTTGTTTTATGGATTTGAAATAATAAAAAAAAGCAAAAAATTATAAAAAAGGTCAAAAGAACGCATGTGTTGCCCTCTATCTCCCAAACGGTATAAAGTATTTTTTTTTTTCAAAATGCCTTTTGGTCACGTTAGACAACAGGAACTTAAATTTTGGTACTGAGCAATATTGGCCTAAGACCTTTAACAAGGCAAAAATTGGACCGCCCACAATATTGACCATGCCCACTTTTAGCATTTTAGATCTTTAAAAACCCGATTTCTCGGAAAGTTGACTCCAAATCAAAAAAAAAATTATATGGCTAATATTAAAGATATTATTTATTATAGATACCATTTGCTAAGTTTGCTCCATACAAAGTTTTGAGCTCCGCCCACTTTTAAAGGGCGTTTTCAGGAAAAACTTGTTTTTTTCTGAAATAATTTTTCTCATGATTCTAATGAAATAAGAATTAAATGATTTTAATTTTCAGCCCCCGCCCATTTTTGGGGGCGTGGCCAACACAAATAATTAACAAACAATATATATGGAATCAGCCCCCGCCCATTTTTGGGGGCGTGGCCAACACAAATAATTAACAAACAATATATATGGAATCAGGCAAAAAAAACTTTTAAATTTGAGCTCCAAGAGGGTCGGGTATTTAGAAGTTCGTTACATACGAACTCTTGCACGTCTGCAATGGTTTATAGTTTATGGCTTATATATAAATGGACTTTAGTGGGATTAATCTAATGTCAAAATGCAACGAAAATCCCACTCCAGTTCAGCCAAAAGCAGTAAAAGATTCGAAAATCATGTGTTTCTCATCAGCTGTCAAATCGCGTCTAACCTCTAACTTGATTGAAACTGGCTTAAGGCCTAAACATAAAGGACTTAGGTGAGCTTAAGTCGGCTTTCATAAATATCCCATTACACACAATTCGTATGCTATGCTACGATCATAACAGCGTTTTGCTCGGTTTCGTGGGGTCTTCGAAAACTTTTGCTATCTTAAGTGAATCCCATTCACGTGAGAGGTTCAGTAGGATTTTCGAAGTATTTTGACATTAGGTTAATCCCACTTACATTTTTTTTTAATTTAAATTAGATCGTCTTTACCGTTAATAGACTAGCAACCTTTAAGAAATCGTTTTCGAAAATATTTTTAGGTCGAATCTTCTAAGTTTTTGAGCAGACTTCGAACATTGCTATAGCTTTGCATAAGATCTCAGAATGATGGACAATGCCCGTTATTTATTTCAAAGTTATACTTAAGACCTTTTAAGTGCTAGAGGGAGAGACTTACATTCTTTTAATCTTTTTTCCATTGGATGTTTTTCTTAAATTCTATGGCCGCCGGCTTTTGCGTAAACGGTAAAACAAGCTCCATTTTTATACCGTTTTTTAATAGGCTTCGAAAAATTTAGGTAAGAAATGGAAATTTAAAATTTTTATAACGCAGCTTGCTTTCTTTTTTTACGTTTTGTGATTGTTTTTAATATGATTTGTCCAAACAACGCCGAAGATAAGAGGGGGGGACACATCATGCATCTTTTTTCATGCATCTCTGCGAAATTTTTTTTCGAAAATACGTTAAAACGGCAGTATTAAAACTGTTTTTGAATAATGTGACTTTAGCATTTGATTTATTTTGTCTTGTTTTATACGTGCATTCAATATTGTCTTTGTGCACACTTTGAAAGACGTCAACCATGTCCGACTTTCCGTTTCTAAAAATCTTTTCAATATTTTTAAGAAAATTAATTTTTCAATTCAAGCTCCGTATCTACTTAACTTAAGTTTCGCTTTCCTTTTCTTGCCTGCTTAACTTCTTGAAAAAAGTAGATATAAAAAAAAACATTTAATCCATTTTCCCATTAAAATTTTAATCTCTAACTAAACCGTGATTTCTGCTTTAAAAAAATTGCCGTCGTTGCATTCTCTGACTATTTCCGTGGATACAACGTATCGATACCATTAGAGGTCCTTTTTCCATGTTTGAACGTACCGCAAACAAGTGAATTAGTGCAATCCAATAGTGCGTCTGTAGAGAACATCTAAATACCCGTCCCTATTAATAGGTGGTTGGATAAGGTAAAACACAACGACCCCGAAAACAATCGCGTCTGTGTCTCATGAGCTAGGGGCGGAGGATCGAAAACAAGGATCGAATGCAAGGACCATTTAGCCACCATCCGCAAACCTTTTAAAAAATAAACGGCACAATAAAATAAGGATTGATAAGCAGTGAGCACTGGCGGGCATGTACGCAAAACATAGCCGCTCAAAATCGAAGAAATTATTCGTTAACGAGAAGAACGCATAGAAGATGGCAATGTATGAGAGTCCCCAGACAAAGTGCTATCGAACCACCTCTCCATCAAGCTAAAAGAAATCCTCCAAGACTATTTAACTATATTATTAACTATGTATTAAAATTAATATATTTACTCTGAGTAGAAAAAAAAAACAATCACCCTGTCGATTAATGGTTTGCAGGGATATCGAGAAGCATTTATTATTATATTATTTGTGTGCAGTCGCTTTGCTAGGCTATAATTATCCTTGGGGGGTGTTTAATTGAAAGTTTTGTCTAACCTACTTTTCTATAGAAATAGATTATTGTACACAACAAAAAAAAAGTGTTTTGTTAACAACAATTTTGGAAGTCAATATATTTTCTGAAAAAAACAGTTCGAAGCGGGAGACGTGCTCGGGGCTATTTTTTTGTATAAAAACTTTTTAACTTTTGTTAAGGAACCATACGAGAGCTGTTCCTCAAGTAAGTGGTTTTAATGCTAGATGGCGCTGGGATTTCTCAAATGACTTTTTTTTCTGATACCTATCCTTGTTTTTTTTTTCCATTGGATAGGAGGTATATTAATGGCGTATTCTTTTTAACACCGAATCGTGAAACTGGTGTGGAATACAGAAAAAAAAACTGAACGGAATCGTGCTCATGTAAATGTTCTTTTGAACTCCGAATCAGTTCGGTGTCGACGCCGAACTCGAAATTAGGCCACCGTCGTATTTGACGATGGAGGCTGGGTGTAACTTTGACTGAAATTGTATGAAATCGTTGAAAACTCAAATTTAGAGCTTTCCAAATAAGTTAAAAGTATAAAAACAATAACAATACTTTTTAAGTAAAACGTACAAATCACGCTACGAAATGATGAAAAAAGTAAACAAAATTAAGTCAAAGCAATTCGTCACTTAACGTGATGATTGCTTCGGTGCAGTATTTGTCGTTCTGTACACAATGAAACCAAGTGTACACCACGCTGGAATTGTCGCGAACACCGAGTATTATTTGACAGCTCGGTGTGGCAGTTCGGAGTTCAAAAGAATACGCCATAAGTTGTCACATAGTTTGTAACACGGTGAAATAACAATGGTAAACCCCCGAGACCGTAAGGGCATATGATCGAGACCGAATTCTGAATCAAATAAGCCATGTCCGTCCGTCCGTCAGTATGTCACATGTTTTTAGGCCTTAAATTTTAAGCTAGGGTGCTAAAATTTTGTACGTAAGGTCCACGTGATTCGAAGCAGTACAAGTGTAAAAATTTTTGAAATCCGCCAAAGACACGGACACAATCGGTCTTAATGTGCGACTACATCCAGAGATTTCAAAACTGTAAGACGTTCTAAAAGGCTGAAATTTGACATTTAGCATCTCCTAATGAATGTAAGACACAAAAAAGAAACCTCCAATAGTGGGCGTGGCATCTATTTTAAGGGTAAATTTTCAAATGCAGTTTACTCAATATTTTTGCTAAAAATTAAAAAAAATTTGCCTAATATTTTATGTAGAAAACGCTTAGTTCTACATTTTTTTCATACAAGATTTTGGGCCACGCCCACATTTTGAGTCAGAATTGAAGAAAAACCTGAACTTTTCCAGAAAAACGTAATTTCGACTGACCTTGAGCCTAATTTAGGAAAGCATGAAACAAAAAAAGTAGCAAGCTAGCTAAACGAGACTTCAGTCCAGATTTCGTTCATATCAAGTTTTTAGCCACGCCCCCTCTTAGGAATCGATTTTTCAAAAACATTGAATTTGAACCAAAAAATTGCATTTGTACGTACTTTTAAGCGGAACTTGGAAATACTGTGGAAATATCTTATAATTTATAGTTTCTAATTAGGGCCGGTTGGACCACACCCCTTTTCGAAGTTTGCACTACTTCTAAAATGTCAAAAATAACAATGCCATCAGCAGTTTACAATGTGGGAAAGGATGGGGTATTCAACGATCCGTTATACGGACTGTAACTTCTGCGTACACACTGTAGCACTTACTCACTGGTTTTTGTTGGCCATAGGCATAATAAAATTAAATTGCATGGTCAAACGCTTGACTTTTTACTGTAATAAAAAGTAATTTGATTGGTGAGATTTGGCCAACACGGAGTTCCTATTTTATTTAATAAGGGAGTAAGGACAAGAGTTTGTCTGTAACGATCTTCTTTGTACCAGACCCTATTCCCCGTGAAATAAATCTCAAAGTTTTCTAGCCTGAATTCATATACTGTATATGTCAATTATTTGTATTGGCAGAAAACTAAAATTAATTAGAGTAAAATCTCGGAAACATGAACTGTTCTATCGGATAAACAGTTCGGAAAGATGAACGAATTTTCGGCCACCATTCTCATGTTCCAAAATTTGAACGCGTTGGAATTTAGGTACTCGAAAAGATGAACGCTTTGCTTTATTTTCAATTCTATTTTTTGTTTCATTCTGCGTGACAGCGTAATTCGGTGTCTGCGTTTATACAGTCTGCAGAAACCCATCTTCCAAATCCTCAGCAGTGATTACAATTCCACTACGTTAGCTTGATCGTCCTTACAGGAATCAGTTCGAACATTAACAAGTGGAAAGTGCAACAGTGCGTATGTAAAAACTTCAGTCCGTCTGTGAAGGATTGCAAAATACTCTACCATACCAAAAAAGGAAACTGTGGGCGGGATAAAAAATTTATCAGTTGGATGCTTAATATTAGGTGGTTGCATACATTTCGGGCTAAAACTCCGCCTTTTTAACTCAAAAAACTATTTTTTCAACGCCACGCCCACAAAAGTGGGCGTATACATATACTATACAAACAAAAAAGTTAGAAAATGCCAATGTCTACATATCTTTTATCAACGAAATTTTATTAATTTCTTTCTATTTTCATATTTATTTATTGAAAATAAGTCATTTTAAGCTAAAATCCCTAAAAAAGGGAAACAAAAAAGGCCAATATTTTTCTGTTTGCTCAAAGACAATTACAAGGCAATGTTACACACCAAAAATTTTGCGCTAGCACCATTGTAACACAGCTAAAATTTGAAAAAAAGTATTTTTTTAACTTTGAGATGTTTGCACATACAGGCATGGGCGTGTCTGTGGCTGGATTCAGCTAACTTTCAAACTTGATCTAAAGGACTGGACTTCCAGCCAACTCACCAACTTTCATCTCTCTAGCTTAAAGTTAAAGGCCTAAAAGTTTTTTACATACGGACGCGCGGACGGACGGACATGGCTTAATAGATTCTCCTGTCGGTCCCATTCATATCCCTAAAAGGTCTTAGGAGTCCACGGTCATGATTTCACTACGTTACAAACTATGCAACAAACTTAATATACCCTGGGTAGGGTATAAAAATTTAGCAGGTCCTTTTCTCCTTCGGCTAAAGCGGGCGCCTTTCGTGCTCTCTCTCTTTTTTCTGTGTTCCTCAAGCTCTTATCGTTCTGTGCGTCTTATGTGCTACCTGCTTAATCTGATAGTGTTTGACGGCATTAATTTTCAAAGCAGGGGTTTCTTTGTGGTTATCAAAACTTGATGCTGGGTGTATAGGACTTCGGACAAGGTTTTGGCTTTTGAAATACTCGATTGGCGACGGACCTGGTGATCTCTTGCCATCTCTTGCCACGGACCTGGTGATCTCTTGCCATTGAAGCCTTCCGAAGTCAAACTCCCTCACGTATTTAATTTTTTTTTTTTTGGCATTCTTCAGAATAGGCGCAGCTGTTGACCTTAACTACAATCAAAACGAGGTAGTGATCCGAGTCAGTGTTGGCCCCTCGAAAGTTCGTCTTTCATCGATTGTAATTTGGTAAATCTGGTTGACGGCTGATGAATTGGGATATATCTTTGCCCCTTATCGAAGTTGAGATGTGCAACTTGTCTGAGGTGAACCAGTTCGAGGTGAACCAGTGCCAACTTCTCAACAATGTATGCTGTGTGTGTTAATTTCTTCACATACAAAGGGATCTACAATTTTTTGCCGAATCCGAACGGCCGGCACCTTGAAAAGCTTTTCAAGACTAGTGATACTCTCGGAGGCCTTGTCAGACCCTCGGGGAGCCGGGGACCGTGAAAAAAACGAGTCTTTTTTTTCAGGTGACGATGGTAGGATTAGAACCCAAACCTCCGGCGTTGTGGGCACACACACTAACCACTACGCCACGGCACCCCATCCTGAAGCTCACTTAGTGAGTTAATTAATGAACTTTTAACGAGTAGGATAATGAACTCAAAGCTCTAGGTGTGACCACTGTCAGAAGATCTGTCAGTAGAGGAACCCTGCAATGTGGAGTCCTTTCCCCATACCTTTGGAACCTAGCGTTGCTGGTTATCCTGAAAGAAGGGGGCAGCAGTTATCGCTTATGCGGAAGACGTTGCCATTGCCGTTTAGGTGCTTCCCTTAATACCTTACTACCAAATGCTCTAAACAAGCTTACACAATGGGCTGTCAATTATTATGGCCCCCCCAACAAAACTGAACTCGTCCTCGCACTAGCTTAATCCTCTCTGATGAACCTTAATATCTGGGTCTCATCTTAGACAGAAAGCTTAGTTGGAAATCTAACCGGAAAGGGTTCGGAAAGCTACGTTAGCACGTTTTTCCTGAAAAAAAAGCCATTGGAAACAAGTGGGGACTTCAACCCCGGAACTGTTGTCTGGTGGACCGCCTCGGATAAAGCGGTAAATCGTAACAAGCTGAGCAAGATCCAAAGATCAGCTTGCTTATGAATAAGCGGAGCACGCCGCACTACCGCCTTAGCAGCACTAGACATCGTGTTCCACCTAATTCTCCTTTACATTTTCAGCAGACAAACAGCTGCAATCACGGCTACTCAACTCAAACCAACCTCTCATTGGACCGATAGTGATATAGGCCACTATTCTTCTATTCTGAACACATTCAGGTCCCCTCTCAAAAATATAGACTTCACCGCATACCTCACCTACGGTTTGACAAGAACTTCCAGACAACTATCCCACCTAGGTGGTATGACTGTGCGCCTCTGGAACGTGAATCGAATCACTTCCACACCGATGGGTGAAAGTCAAATGAGGGGGTTGGTGAGGGTTTATTCTCAGAAAGACTTAATCTTAGTCTCTCTTTCCGTCTTCCGTATCATTGTAGTATATTTAAAGCGAAAATTCTGGCGATAAAAGAAGCCTTGCTCTGACTTAAGGTCAACGTTATATCTTTCAAGGACGAATCTTTTCCAACAGCGAGGCGTCCATCAGGTGCCTGGAACAAGTCTCTATAAACTCTAAAGTAGCCCTAGACTGTCGATCGTCTCTAAAGGAGATGTCGGAGAAGTTCAACATTCACCTGCGGTGCGTGCCAGGGCATAGCGACATTCCGGCTAACTGCAAGGCTGCCGAACTCGGCGAAGCTTGAAACTACTCTCTGAACCTTGCCTAAAAAAAACTCCTTAGCCATTCCTTGAGCAAAATTATGCTTCAACTGGACCCAATAGATGGAACGATTCTCAGATGGACGGGTGGTAGCACCTGTCTAGTGACGAAACAGATATGACTAAAGCTAGATCTTAAGCCCTTCAAGAGCTTGATGGCACTCAACAGATTGCACCTGAGTGCTACAATCGGGGTGATTACAGGAGACTGTCTGATAGGTCTGTTGCAGGCTTAGTGTCTTTTCCAACGACTTCTGCAGGAGCGCCATGGATTATGAGGAAGAAGAGACCACTCTCAATCTTCTCTTCACATGCCCCTCCCTGTCTATGAACCAAAATGTTCAACTTGGAGCTCTCTTCCATAATAATCTTAGCGATCTAAACACTCCCGATCCAAAGCATATCACACGCTTCACTAATATCTCAAAATGGTTCAACGAATAGAAAGGACTCCCAGATCCACGTGGTATCGCAATGTTGTGTGTCGGTTTCTTTGAACCCGATTGCGGCTTTAACCTAACCTAACCACAACTTGACACTCAGCAGCAAAGTTGATCAGACTGCTATTAAAGGTGTCGCCTATGACTTGCTCATACGCGTTGCCCAAAAGCACATAGAACATATCTTTGGCGTGTTGTCATCTCCATCCCCTGTGGAGATGACAAAATTCCATATGCAGATCCGAAACTCGTTATCCTTGCTTCTTTTGCACTGGTCGAGAACACTTAACCCCGTCCTATTCCGAGACTTGTTGTTGCATCGAAATTAATTTTCCCTAACTTGGTCGGGAAGTCACTCTGACGTACAGCACGACTCCCAACCTAGTTAAATAGTAATCTAATAACAAAGACGGAGAGACGCATTACCCGCTCCTTATAAGCCTAAACTCCGCATACTTCGTAGTAGCCCATATAAGGTACGTTCACTAAGTAGTTCGACCTGTCTGAAATTTCTTCGCTGCCGCCTGTGCGAGGGAAAAGTGCCTTAGTGGAAAGACTCACATGAGCACCGGGTCTCGAAACAAATAGTTGACAAGTCTGGTGGAGTTAATGAAATCCGGCCAGAAATGCACAGACTCTCTAGACAGGTCATGCTATTCGAGATGCAAGCAGATCGCTCCTGGGTCTAGAAACAGGTGCGGTGGTTGGACCAGGTCGAGGAACTCTCCAGGACCCGTTTTGGAATTGCCTCTGAAGTTGTCGAGTTGGTGGCGGAGAATTAGGAAACCACTTGGCTAACCTCGGTTCAAGCTTTTTGCCTCACAGATTTTCTTCCTAACATCTGGTAAATCTCTCTTAAAAAAATAAATAAATAAATAGAGTGGCGCAACCAGCTCGAGGTGAACCTGGGCCAACTTCTCAACAATGTATGCTGTGTGTGTTAATTTCTTCACATACAAGGGGACCTACAATTTTTTGCCGAATCCGAACGGCACTTTGAGGAGTTTTTCAAGACAATTGATACTCTTGGAGGGCTTGTGAAACCCTCGCGGAGGTGGGGACCATGAAAAGAACAAGTCCTTTTTTTCAGATGGCGATGGCAGGATTCGAACCCAGGCCTCCGGCGTAGTAAGCACACACACTAACCACTACGTCACGGCACCCCATAATCTGGTAAATCTCTCTAACATCTCTTAAATCTCTCTTACTCTTTACATATGGTAAACGTCCTTCCTACTCCAGTATTTCATTATTTCCTCGATCTTATACTTTCCTCTGAGAAGTCGGTGTTTCTCTCCCTTCTTCTGCTCGTAGAGCTCGCAAGCAACTCTGACTGGTCGTTCCATGTAGCTCGGCTTTGTATTCTTCTTCTTAGGTAGAGGTAGCGGCTCTTAACCCAAGTAGCATTATGATTTGTTTTTTTAGATACCACGACTCGTATGACCTGTTGTGATAGTTGCGGAGCATGTGACGCGGTCGGTACTTATGGCCTTTTCGGTTGGTCGTCCGGGAGCGTCCGGGAGACTTCTGGACTTTCCTGAAACTGTTTTCTTGGACTCGTTCGACAGATCCTCTTCTAGATAGAAGAGAAATTTGCTTCTCGTTTTTGGGTTCAGAATCAAAATCAGAAGCACGCACACAATCATATATGTGTCAATGTCAAGTTGGATAAATGTCATTTGTGCCCTGTAGAATAGCTTTTGTTTCACAAATACCACGCTAGACTAACTTCAAAATCAAGAAAAACGTGTTTGACTGTTCGGAGAGAAGCCCCAATCCGGGAAAAAAAACGCCCTGATGCGGGATCGCCAACCTAAAAGGCCATTAAATCAAACCTGCGAAGTTGAGGTTTGATGTTTGACGTTTATCGTTTTGTATTGACTCTACGCATCAAAGACAAAAAATGACAACAATATGCCGGTTAAGATTGATTGGTGTTCTGTCTCTTCACCGTGAATGGGGCACCCTCAAAATCAATCCTTTTAATTCAGTTCTTGTTCAAAACGCCTCAACGTCAAATAAGGTATCCAAGTAAATTAAAGAGCTGTGACTATACTATTTTATAAAATAATGTACTACAATGTACTCAATTTATTTATTATGATAAATATGCATTTTCAATTGCAAAACTTAGGAAATAGATAACTTTTGCATATTTCTTTTGGTTGGTGCTATCATGCTATATTTAAAGATATAATACTGAACATTATTAGTTTCTTCTTAATATTATATATATTTTTTTAAACAAGCTTGTATCGATTGATATAGCTTACATATTTTACTATTTAATAGTTTTGATATTTTTTACCCCAAAGAAAACGAAAAACAAAACATAAATTAGGCGCAATTGCAAAACTATAGCACAGTATTTTTTAGTTCTTGTATTTTAATTTTTTAATTTGAACATTTCAAGCGGTTTGTGTGTATTATTGAAAATCCTTTGCCTACTTGTCATCATGATGGCATTCTAGTTATTTTTATACAGCATTCCGCTGTTATTCACAATCTCTGTACTTATACAAGTTGGTATTGCATTCGACCATTTGCCGTTTTTCAAGCACTTGACCATTGTCGCGCCCCGAAGTTCGAGTCCGACGTCACACGAAAAGGTTATACTCTCGCCAATGGTGTAGTAGAATTTCACGGAAGACATACGACCACTTATCACAGTTCCTGGATATGAACATGCCTGCACACACTTGGGTAGACCTCCCGACCAACGGCCGCTGTCTTGGCAAGCGATGATCGGTTGACCTTGCATCATGAATTCAGGGTTACAGTTGAGCTGCACCACATCGCCGGCTCGGTAGGGGGCCGAGCCTTGAGCATATCCATTCTCCGGTGCTCCTGGGTCGTCACACTGAACTTCAATGCATGTGGGGAATGGTAAAGCCCATTCGCCGGTAGGTAGACAAATTGATTCCATAGGACCTCGCAGCCCATAGCCGGAAGAACAAGAAAACGAAGCCCTGCCACCGACTTCCCGGGACAGTACGGCTACACGAGGTGAGCTTTGATTGTCCAACTGCATGTTGATATCACCGCACTCAATGCTTTCGCACACGGGCAGAGGGGCGCTCCAATTGCCGCTGGGAAGGCAAACCAGTTCGGATGTACCGATCAAAGAATTCCCATTGGCGCACGATAAATTCACTCTCGACCCGAGTTTGGTGTCATTGACGCTTATGATGAGTCCCCGGCGAACGGGGATCACTGGGCAAGTTATTACTCTGACCAAGACCTCGATGGTGTGCTCGTGACGAGCTGGTGTCTGGCACGTAAAACTTCCCGAGTCCCTTTCAACAGCGTTGATGATGCTCAGCCTGTACTCCAAGCTCGAGTCTCGTCCTTCATCGGCGTCGGTTACCCAGCCTTCGGGATATGTTCTGAAAAAAGTATGGTCACATTTTGTGAAGCACAAATTCGGATGATAACATACCTGTGAGTATTGCTGACGTTCCACTTGGGGTTGCCAAACCTTCTCATCCAAAGACACTCCATGTGCAGGGTAGTACCGGGGTAAACGATCAGCTTGCCGTCGTTACTTTGGGCGATGGGTCCATTTTGATGACGGAACAAAATTGTTGGCGGTTTCTCCACTGAAAAATGCATAAAATTAACAGAATAACTCTCTTGCAACCTTGAATTAAATAGACAGCTGTCATGGGAATTGTATTGTGCAGTGGTTAGTGTGTAGGACTACTGTGCACGAGGTCCCGGGTTCAAATACCGATCGGGACAAAAAAAAAAGTTTCTTACGATCCCACCTCCGCGAGGGTCTGACAAGCCATGAGAGAGCTCTTGATTCGCCGTTCGGAATCGGCAGAAATTGTAGGTCCTCTCCGGGTGTGGAAAAGTACCTGAAACGCACACGCCTGCATGGTTGTAAGAGGTCAGGCGAGGGCTCTTCTGCTTTTTCAGTTTTGTTTTTCAGTTAATCATGGGAATAAGCGTTCAAAGGGCTTCAAATAGAGGAGCCCTTTAATTAGGTAGAATTTCGTACTCTAAAGAATCAGTATTCTTTGTACTCAATGGCTGATCTGAGAAACTGTAGAGTGAAGCTTGTTTTGCTACGGAAGCAAAAGCCAATAAAAACTTGAATGTGAAGAGCTCAAAGATGTGCACTATAGATCTTCACTGGACTTTTCTTTGGTTTGACTCCTTACAAGAGACAAGATATTGCAATTTTATGCAATATTTTTTGATACTAGTCAGAAGCAAACTTACATGAAGATCACCTCATCAAATTCAGATTCAATTTGGTAGGATAAAAGACGATCGGGACGATATAAAAAGACAATATATTTCAGCCACCCATAATGATAGACTAATAAATTCGTAAACCTTTCAGGATACTTATAAACAATCAAATGGAATGTTTTTTACTAGCAAAAACGGCATAAATTCCAATATAAGGTCTTGCTGGACATGAACTAATGCGAGCCGTACACAAGTAGAAAATTTGATGACTTCTATGCTTGGCAACACCAATTTAAGACATTGCTGAGCGATCACCTTCCTCCGGTCACAATCCCAAACAAAGGACGGACAGCGAAAAACCGAAATGGGGGTAGAAACATCCTCTCGCGGGTCATTGAGCAATATAAACGCAATCACCAACAGCCATCCTAAAAGATGCTAGAAAAAAAAGACCTACCGAGTGCTGTAAAAAACTTCGAAAACTGTCGACCTCGAAAGAAAGAATAATGTTTTCCATAATGTCACGATCAAAGTGACGCTGGGCTGAGTATCAGCGATCTTAGTCTCTTTGAAGAGCTCTATTTATGCATTCCTGGTCAAGCAACGCCATAATAAATACTATAATGGCACCACTCTTGTCGAACAGGGACCAGTCCTGTTGGAACACGAGTTCCTGGAATCGAATGCTTCGGGCTTTCGGATTGTGCATACTTGTTACAAGGTTTTTCTATTGAACGATTACCTCTTCCATTCATTCAGGGTTCAGTACGCCGACCAAATAAAAGAGGAGACGAGATAGCGCTATAAAAGAGGCAATGAGCCGACCCAACCAACAGCTTTGAGGCCCAACCATAGTAGACTTAGAAGAGCTTCAGTCGGCAAAATGTGCCATTACCCACAACTCGTATGCCATAGCCATAACAGCCTTTTGCTTGTTTTCGTCGTGTTTGCTTAAAGCCCAAACATAAAAGACTTAAGTGGGATTAACCTTCTTAAGTCACTTAAGCCTTTTAAGTGATGGATCACAACCCTAAGTTATTTTTAAGTGGGATTAACCTAATGTCAAAATACATCGAAAATCCCACTCAAGTTCTGCCAAACGCTTACGGTGCCCATAATAGACTTTAGTAAACGATTCGGAAATTGTATAAAATTTGTGTGTTTCTACCCATCAGCTGTCAAATTTCCGCGCCGATTTCGCGAAATCTGCCGAATTCACTTAAGATAGCAAAAGTTTTCGAAGGCCCAACAAAAACGAGCAAAACCCTGTTATGGTCGTAGCAAAACATACGAATTGCGTGTAATGGGACATTTATGAAAGCTGACTTAAGCTCACCTAAGTCCTTTATGGTTAGGCCTTAAGCCAGTTTCAATCAAGTGAGAGGTTAGACGGGGTTTGACAGCTGATGAGAAACACAGGATTTTCGAATCTTCTTCTGCTGTTTTGACTGAGCTGGAGTGGGATTTTCGTTGCTTTTTGACATTAGATCAGTCCCACTAAAGTCTATTATGGTTAGGGCTATAGGCCTTTGCTGACAGCAACTTAACGAAAGTAAAGTATCAATTTCCTATCAAAGAACTGACAACAACCGCCTCTTTAAAATACATAAATTGCGTTAAAACTATTACGTAAACTCGCTTTTACTATTTCACTGACAGAAATCGATTTCAAGGAACAGCTGATTTTGATTTGTGTTTTTGCGACAAAATAGTTCCACCGAAAAGCATTCCGTTATCCTTCTTTTCTTAACTGTCAGTTTTGCTTTCTCTGATCAACTCCAACCTCAAATGCCTGTAGCTATGAATGCTATGAATGCTATGACGACTTGTCAGAAAACCGAAGACTTTGTTCCAATGATGCTATCCGATGATAGCTATGATTAGACCCTAATGCTGGTATGACACTACGTTTTATCACTCATTAAAAATGATAAAATGTCATCGGTAGGTAAAGAAGACAAATAGATATTGAGCGATAAGGATTACTTTAAAATGCGTGAAAGCAAACAATGAAAAAAGCAGCCAAAATTGTAAACATCCTGTGAAAATGTGCACTTTTTCCACATGTGTGTGTGCGATACTTATGCGAAAAAAATGAAAAAAAGAGGAACTGTCAAAGAAAATGAGAACTCGCACTAATTTTTCTTCATTTTTTATCACGTTACGTCATGTTGCTCATTTTTTTACGTATCCTAACAATTTTTCCAATTTTAGTGACCGTTGCGTACACGCTCACTCTGCCGTATGTTGAATTTTTGTTGCTCTTCAAAATTCATTAACAATGAGACAAAAATGAAGAAAAAATTTAGTCTCATACCACCATAACATGGGTGCTCTGGGGTATATTGTCAAAAGTAGTTATTGAATAGTCGAAATGTTATAAGCATTTCAACTTTAGCTTTACTACAGGCGAATGTAAGCTGGCCGCCATCTTGACAAATCGTGCTAGGCAGCTGTGGAAATAGTTTAGCAGACGGAGGGTAACAAGTCGGACTACTGTCAGATCAATGACAACCAGAAGTTTGAAAACACCCATCGTCGTTTGAAATTCCAATCAACGTTTTATCAACGTTGCTGTATCAATGAAGAAAAGAACAAGTCGCCTCTTCTTATATCCTTACATATCCTCCTCGTTACGATACGTGGGCTTTGAACCGGCTTTGCAATGACATTTCGCTCATGGAGAGAGAGCTTTTATTATGCAGTCACTACGTTCTCCAGGCATGCCACGATAAATTAAAAAATATGCACACACAGCCGAAAGCCCTGGTAGCTAAAATTGTGTACATATATGTGGAGCATTCATGTCCAACTAATAAATGAACAATACGCAATTTGGCCCAAAATGTAGACACACTCAGATATTCTGCGTCATATCGCGTGCATGACCAACACGCTTATACAAATATAGCCAAAGGCAGACTGATTGACTTCGTGTGTGCGATCGAAATCAGCCCCCATTTGCTTCACACGAAGCAAAAGTTCAGCACATCTGAACTCGTGCAGGGCTTCTGAGCCTTGTTACGTAGCATTACGTTTTCTCTTTGCGCACTCTCTCTCTTTTTGCAAACAACATTTTGAAGCCGAGCTTCATTGTGTTAGGAAACACTGAAATCATATGGCTGAACTTTTAAACATCAAGCCGCCAAGCCCAGGCTGCTTTGTGGTTCCCGCATTATCGTCTGCAATAAGGTTGAGTTCAGGTAGCAACTGACTTCGAAATACTTCAGATTTATTCTTGGGCTTTGTCCCCTATTTTATTGGATCGTGCAAGAAGGACATCGACCTCACCCAACACGAGGCTTAAACCCTCTTCACACTATTCCAGTTCTATGGTGCTGATGAATGCTGAATTCAAGTTACGAAGGAATGCATCTTTGGACGCTTCGTGCGAAAAATAAATCGTTAAGTAATCAGTTCGTTCCTGATGTTTCTGAGATAAGCCGGTATGAAATCGAACTTTGCTTTCTACATGGAAGAATTTTCGGCCTTAAAAAAATAGCTCAAGTTCTATTCCTTTTATGTTTCAATTGAGTTATAGCACTCAGGAACATTTTAACCATCGAAAACTGAGTTTGTAAGCGGAATCTCGAGGCGACAGCTTATAAAAATAATGGAATACACATTATTTAGAGTCTTAAGAGGTATGCGAGCTCTTCTGAACTGGTGTGCCAATAGATTTCTGACAGGATGACATAGAAAGGGATTTCTTACCAAAAGTGCAGCTACAAGGACGAGGAATATGTGAAAGTATAAAATTACATAATTTTTTTTTCTTCATTGTTACATTTTTCTTATTGGTTCATACTTGCATAATCGTTTTCCTGATTTAAGCCATAACAAGTTGGTTGAGTTGTTGTCCATTCGGAATGAATGCAGGTCCTTTCGCTGCTGCCAACCATTGCGTATTTACCAATGTCCGCACACCTTTTAAAAGAAGAATTTTTTTTTTTAAATTCAAATAAGTATGTAAATTTCTGAACTCAATTTTTATATGCATTAATGGATCATGAGGTTTATGTTTAAATGTTGATGTTAAAATTTTAAACTTATTTAATATTATTTTTACAACCTTGATATAATAGTTGCGCCAGGAGGAAACTCAACTGTGTCTTCTCTGATCTCCAAATCATTATAGAAGCTTACAACATTCTTTTCATTGTTGTGAAAGAGACAGGTACCGTTTGCTGTAAAGAAACCAAATATTATTAATAATATTAATTCAGAACATTTAACTGAAAAATAAAATTTATAAGCTAATTCTTCGGCAAACCGAGCCGATATCCCTCCAGAGAAGATCCTTGTCTCCCTTACTGCCTCCGTCAGGGAGACAGTAAAAAACGTGGCCCTAGGATTTCGTCAGGGAAGGCACAATAGGCTCCTCTTAAGAAACCGCAGTGCCAGAGCGTCAGGAAGGCTCTCCCGACAAACAATCTAATCTTATCAAATCTAATCTAATCCTTATTTTAGGCGAATTTTAGGTTAAGGTGCTCAAATTTCTTATCGAAACGAAGGTTTTTTGATTTTTTTGTTAAAAAAAAAACTGAAAAAATGACAAGGTTTTTTCGTTGTCAAAATTTCTGCATATTTTGGCTTGCTGCTCAAATGGTTTCTGCTTGCGTAAAACTTAGTTGATAACATGGAAACAACTCAGAAGTTATAGTCATTTTTCAGCACTATAGGTACCATTTCAGTAAATCGACTTAAATGATTGACTTCGTGAGACTACCTCTAATTCCCATTTTATTTCGAAATGCTTTTGGTCAAGTTAGACAAGGCGTAGGAATTCATTTGAGTGCAAAGCAATAATGGCCAAAAGACTTAATTTAGACAAAAAATTGACCGCCCACACCATCGACCGTACCCACATTTAACACTTTAAATCGGTAAAAACCTGATTTCTCTGAAAATTCATTCTAAATCGAGAAAAAAATTATATTAAAAAATATTAAAGTTATTATTCTCTAAAATTTTTTCACACAAAGCATTGAGCTCCGCCCACATTTAGGGGCGTTTTTAGTAAAAAAGAGTTTTCTAAGCAATAATTTTCGATTTTAAGGCATTCTCTCATGATCTTAACGAGATTAGAATTAATTGATTTTAATTTTTAGCCCTTACCCATTTTTGAGGCCAGGGCCAATACAAATAACTGACATAAAGCACATGAATTCAGGCCAAAAACTTTAAAATTGATGTTACTTGGTTTATATTTTCGGGTATTTATTCTCACTTGTTTTGTTTTTTATACCCCATCCCATAGGATAGGAGGTATATTAAGTTTGATTCATAGTTTGTACTTACTTACTTACTTAAGGTGGCGCTACAAACCGGAGTGGACCTGGGCCTCAGCCAACAAGCTTCGCCAGCCAGCTCTGTCTCTAGCTAGCCGTCTCCAGTTTCGCACGCGAAGTTGGCTGAGGTCCCCTTCCACTTGCGTGCGCCACCTGAGTCTTGGTGCTCCTCTACCGCGCCGTCCCTGCGGTGTGGATTCGAAGATTTTCCGGGCCGGGGCGTTGGTGTCCATCCGCTCTAGATGACCCAGCCATCGTAGACGTTGTGTTTTGACTCTTTTGGCTAGGTCGGTATCGCTGTACAGCCCGTACAGTTCGATGTTATATCTCCTCCTCCACTCTCCGTCTATGCAGACGGGATATTTATAGTTTGTAACATAGAGAAATAATCACCGTAGACCCCCAAGACCCTAAGGTCATATGATCGAGACCGAATTGTAAGTCGAATGAGCCATGTCCGTCTGTCGGAAGTTTTTAGGCCTTAAATTTTGAGCTAGGAACTTGAAACTTGATATCTGTTCTTTCTATGTCCCGAAGCAGTACAAGTGTAAAAATTTTTGAAATCCGCCCACTGACACGCCCACTTTACCTAATAGCATGAAAAATCAAAGTTGTCGCAGGAAGCTGAAATTTGGTATGCGATATCCTCGCTTAAGTGTATTGTGATTGGCATTTAAAAAAAAGGCGAATGTAGGCGTGGTCATACTTAAAATTCATTCTAAAAAACGGTTTTTATTTGATATATTTGCTTTAAGTCCAAAAAATTTGCACCCTAAAATGTTCAGATATGTGCGTAAGCTATCAACTCAAGTGAACAAATTGTCGCCACGCCCACTTTTGGGTGCGTTTTTAAATATAAACCAAATTTTTAATATGAAAATGCAGTCAACACGTGTATACCACTTTTAAAAAAAAAATAAACAAAAAACGATGTTGTTGAGAAGGGGTGGATGCCACGCCCCTTTCTTAGAGAGAAGATTCTTAACTTAAATTTAACAACCAAAATTTATGACACAATTCGGAGCTTTACAGTGATCAATTGGGATGGGGTATCCAACGATTCGCCTAAGCGGATTGTAACCCTCCCACTAGTTTTTTTTAATCCGTCCAATCATTTATATTAAAATCCGACTATTCAGAATCTTAGTCGGCTTTTAATATAAATGATTGGATTATCTTTCCTGCTGAAAAGCTTAGAGAGACTGGTTGAGCTGCGAGTGCGCAAGGTTGCTCTGCGATTGCATCCTCTTTCTGAGATGCAACACGCTTATCTGCGCGGAAAGTCCTGCGAAACTGCGCTTCAAAACCTTGTTGGTAGGACTAAATGTGCTCTTGACCAGAAGGAGTACGTGCTGGGCGTTTTCGTCGATATTGAGGGGCTTTTGATAACGCGACGTTTGATAGCATGTGCAACTCAGCCAGACAACACGGTGTAGATAAAAAACATCAGTTCAATGGATTAGGGCAATGGTAATGCACCAGGACACTGATAACCGAGGCAGATTGTGGCTGTCCGCAAGGTGGTGTTCTGTCTCCCGTTTTATGGTGCATGGTGGTAGACTCTCCTATCGGCTCTCAACCTTCCTGGAACCTACGCACAAGCCTACGCGGATGATGTCGCCGTTCTTTCTGTCGGCTCAAACCTAGGGACTGTGTGCTCTCAGGCGCAGAGATCCCTAGACTTGATCGATGATTGGTGCACTAGGAATGGGCTTTCAGTGAATCCTCTTAAAACTACGGTTGTTCCCTCTGCGAGAAGGAGGAATATCACTGTTCTGACTCAATTCGTGGTTAAAGGTGTCACTATCCCGATATCCGATGAAGTCAAATATTTGGGAGTAATCCTTGATAGAAAGCTTCTTTGGTCCAAGCATGTTGAATCCAAAACCGAGAAAGCATTGTCCACCTTCTGGCAATGCAGAGGCGCTTTTGGCAAGATATGGGGCTTATCTCCGAAAAGGGTCTTTTGGATCTATACGGCCATGGTTAGACCACTCCTCTCATACGCATCGGTTGTTTGGTGGAGCAGGCTTTCGCGGAAACGTGTAACTGCCTCTTTTGCCAAAGTCCAAAGAACGGCTTGTCTTGGCTGCACAGGGGCTTTCCCTAGCACGCCAGGCTCTGATCTAAATGCTTTGATGGACCTCCCCCCCCCCCTTGATATATTTATCATGGGGTGTACGCTGAAAATCATATTTCGCTTAAAGAGAAGCGGTTTTTGGTACCAAACGCATTGGAATTTTGAAGAACTTGTTCGAGAATTGTCCTTCGACCCCTGTCTTACGGACATGCCCTGACGCAATGACCCCAGAAATCCTTTTGCGACAAAACTAGCAAGTCAACTTTCCTCAGGTAATGGAATGGCTTCGGCCAGACTATGAGCCAGGGAAAGAATGCCATCGTATTTTCACGGATGGCTCCAAAACCGGACAGGGGTCTGGTGCTGGAGTCTTTGTGAAAAGCGAGAACATTAGACTCCACTACTTCTTAGGTAAATATACGTCTGTCTTCCAAGCGGAGATTTTCGCTATCCTAATGGCTATGCGCTATATTGTGACTAACAGGTGGAGGGCAAGAAGCATATGCGTTTGCAGTGACAGCCAAGCCGCTCTAAATGCGTTGCTCAACCCTCTTACCGCGTCCAAGAAGGTCGGAAGGCTAAATGCAGTGAATCTTGTTTGGGTTCCAGTTCACACTGGTATCCAGGGAAATGAGATCTCTGATGAGCTAGGCAGGCTAGGCTCAGAAGAGGTTTTCTCAGGACCTGAACCTGCCATAGGCCTGCCTGTATCTGTTGTTACGTCTGCCATTGATATTTGGGTTTCTCGTGAGCACAGGGCTCGCTGGCGTGACTGCAATGGGTGCAGACAGACTAAACGACTACGCCCGGACATTCGAAAGGGGTCAGCGTCTTCTCTTCTATCTCTTAGGAGAATCGATTGCAGACTTCTTGTAGGCGTCCTTACCGGCCACCAAGCTTTTGCTAGACACTTGAATGTGTTAGGCTTAAGCGAAACCACCACCTGTCCTGCCTGTGGAGAGGACGACGATACAGCGGAACATGTAGTTGTCCTGCCTTTGTTCGCATCAGGTGGCGGATCTTTGGGGCTGACTTAGTGAGTGCCGAACACCTTAGCACTTCATCACTGAAGCACCTTCTCGTATTTCTTCGAAAGACGGGTAAACTACATACATTAAAGTAAGGTGGCCGCGTGGTAGTACAATGGACGAGTAGTTGTGTCTGAGTGCTCCATCGGATAGTAGCAACCTCCAACAAAAACGTAAAAAAAATTCAGAATCTTTTCTTGAAAACCGTTACATATTTTTTTCTGATTCTCATGCACTTTGCGCTAGCCAATCCTATTTTTGCTCAATACTTTGGGTACAGGCTTTTAAGTTATCGGTTACAAATGGGTTTTTTTTAAACCGTTTCAAAAAATTTTAAGTTAGAAACGTCAGTTTTGAAATATCCTAGAAATTTTAGAATTGTCTTTATACAAACATACACTCGCAATCTTCAGGATAGATCCTCTGTAAATCGTGCTCAATCTTTGTATGCACGCACACAATTTTGGAATTTGACATCGCGGTATAATGTGAGCATTGATGCACTTGCTTATTTTACTACAATAAACATCAAAAATTAAGTGCTGTGATCCTGAAATGACAATGTTCTGCTTAAGCATGTGAAAAAAGGAATCAATAGGATCGATCCGTAAGAAGATTCTCTTTTTATTGCTATAAAGTGATTTTTTTTTGTAAAAAACTGGTTTTATAATAATTATACAAGTAATATTTTTATTTTAACAGTCCGATTTCATAATAAATTTAAGAAATGGGGTTTGGAAAATATCTTTCAAAAAAGAAAATCATGAAAATTAAAATCTTAAATTAAAAAGAAGAATATTCAAATCGTGAAATCGCAAAGCGAATAGTTCGTAGTCATAAAGTGGTTATTTCTTTACTCTCTGATCCCCAAATTATGCAATTTATCAAAGTAAGACTTACCACAACTATAAGATCGCCCAATCCACTCTCCATTTTCGCAAATGATCTTCCATGTATTTCGCTCACTAGAAACACTTGCAATACAATTGAAATATATCTCGGTACCATTGGGATAGCCTTCCTCCTCCTCCACATGATCACTATTCCTGAAATATTGTCAATAAAATAAGTTACAAAGCCAAACCCTTTTACAATTTTAAAACTCTCACTTGTAAACGAGTGCACCTTCAATTTTATTTGGCGGTCCACAGGACTTCATTCCTGGTGTGTGCGCTTCTGTGCCATTATCTTTTCGCTTGGTTACATTTTTACTAAATCCATCCATGACATGATGGAATTTCTCTCCATTCGCTTCGGTTTTAGCCTTACTCGGATACATTTCTGGTGACTTTTTCAATCGATTCGAACAATTAAAAACGTTCGGCAATATTGTGCCCCTGTTACATTTCACCAAAATAGATTTGTTTGTTCGGGAGTTACAGTGCGCAGTGATCTCACTTGCGTGGGCAATGGTGAAACCAGCTCGATAGCCTCCCTTTAAATAGTAGAACAGAAATATTAGTCAAGAAATTTTAGGGAAATAATGTACATAAGTAGGTAGTGTATACCTCATAGCTAACACTGTCGGTATATGGTAGGACGCACGGAGCCGGTAAACATTGCGGGAAGTTTTTCACTGACCATTTTCCAGCCCAGCAGTGTAAATATGATGGACCCTGGGTAGGAAAATAATAATATTTTTAAATCCTTTGTTTTAAATTGTTTCTCAATTTTCAAAAGAATTTAAAACAAAACAACTTAAGCATCTTTCCTCTGGATTTTTTGAATGGAAAGCTTTGTACTAAACCATGGTTCTGGCAACCCTTTTTCCGAGTCTAATGTACACTAATTTTAGTTTATTTAGTTTAGTTTATTTCAGAGATAATATTATTAACACGTAAGATACAGTATCCCTTTGTTGTGCTGATTGATCTTTGAGGATATAATTTAAAAGTTCAGTTATCAAAGAAGCATAAAAATATATAAGGAACAATTAATTTAAATGTTAAAAAATCTATTATAAAATGTTTAAAATTAAAGATTTTAAAAGAAAACTAAAAACAAGTAGGGTGCATTACTCTTACCGTGCAAAAAAAACATGTACCTAAGGAATAAAATAAAAAAAATAATAAATAAATAAATGAAAGAAATACGAAATTGAAAAAGGATCGTTAAAGTTCTGTTATAATCTGATCGCCTCCCAGATATCTGTGCAAAGTTTTTTTAAACTGAAGAATGTTTTGAGCTCTCTTCAGATCTGTTGGTAGCGAGTTCCATAAACGACTGGCATTGACAAAAAACTGAATATATTTAACTGAATACTGGCACAGTGACGGCTAAGGATCGCCTTGAAAGAGATTCTTGAATTCTATCTCGCAAGTAACTTGGAAGACCAGAGCGTAAAACACACAAAAAAAAAACACTAGAACACGTAACTTAAGATATGACTCAAATGTGAGGCCAAGAAATATTCTGCTGAAAGCTGAAACACGGTCGTATCTTCTAAGGCCGCATATATAGCGAACGATGCTATTGAACGCAACGTTTAGCTTTCTTTTACTCTGTGAGTCGACGTTTGCAAATACTTCACAGCTATAAGTGAGGACAGGTAAGAGAAGAGTCTTGGCTAGCATTTTACGAGTGTTCAAAGGTGTGAAGTACTGGGAAGCCCGCAAGCTTCTTAGACCAGCATATACTTTTCCGACAGCCACATTTACGTGGCTTCATCCCATTGAAGAGTGTTGTTGAAAATAAGCCCTAGGTTTTTGGCTGATTCAACGAACTCTATAGTTGTGTCATTTAAATATAGGGATGGAAAACATGAAACGTTTGTTACTCTTCGTGAGATAACAAGGCATTTAGTTTTGTTTGGAGCAAAGCCCTCTCTCGAGCAACTAAAGTGTCCATGTATAAGACCCTCATCATCCCAGTCCTGCTTTACGGTGCAGAAGCATGGACCATGTCAAAGGCGGATGAAAACACTTTAGGCTGCTTCGAGAGGAAAATTCTTCGGACGATTTAAGGTCCCGTCTGCATAGACGGAGAGTGGAGGAGGAGATATAACATCGAACTGTACGGGCTGTACAGCGATACCGACCTAGCCAAAAGAGTCAAAACACAACGTCTACGATGGCTGGGTCATCTAGAGCGGATAGACACCAACGCCCCGGCCCGGAAAATCTTAGAATCCACACCGCAGGGACGACGCGGTAGAGGAGCACCGAGACTCAGGTGGCGCACGCAAGTGGAAGGGGACCTCAGCCAACTTCGCGTGCGAAATTGGAGACGGCTAGCTAGAGACAGAGCTGGCTGGCGAAGCTTGTTGGCTGAGGCCCAGGTCCACCCCGTACTGTAGCGCCACCTTAAGTAAGTAAGTAAGTAAGTTTTGTTTGGATTCAGATGTAACGCGTTATCCGAAGACCACAGGGTGATTTTTTGTAGATCTTCATTCATAAGTGCTACGCAGTTTTCAATCAGTCCAATAGGACAGCTCATGTTTAGTTGCCCATCATCGGCGTATAAACGCAATGACGAGTTTTCGATAGCATCGGGTAAATCGTTTACATACATCCAAAAGAACATTGGACCTACAATTGAACCTTGAGGAACTCCGTTTTTTATTAGAAGTATTATGGTTGGCGACAACTGCTTGAAGGCGCCCTCGAAGGTAGCTCCTTACCAAGTTGACCGCGGATTGGGAGAACTTAAAAAGGTTTTTGAGTTTAACGCAGAGAACTTCGTGGTCAATAGTGTCGAATGCTTTTGAAAAGTCTAACAGTGTGAGGAGAGTAACCCAGTCCTTATCAATAGATTGCCTTATATCCTCAACCAGATCAAGCAGAACCGAGGTGCAGCTATGTTTTGGTCGAAAACCTGATTGCTTAGCGCTTATTAGCTTGTATCTGTCGACGAAGGCCTGCGTTTGTCTTTGCATGATCCTTTCAAATACTTTGGACATATAGGGAAGAATAGCAATCGGTCGATATTCAGGGATAGAACCAGTGTTTGCTTTAGGAACTGGAATAACCTTAGCTCGCTTCCAGACAGAAGGAAAAACACTGGTTATGAGAATGCTGTTGAAAATATGGGTCAGAAATGGCAGTATTATTGGTAAAATCAGAAGCACAAAAGATGAATGTATTTCACTTGGCTCAACCACTTGAGCACTTGGCTCAACCATGGTTCTACGGTTTTGCTGGCAACTGCTGGTTGCAGGAAATGATAGAAATTTTGATTTGAGTTTAAGACATTACATTCTTCAACACAAGTCACTGTGGGTACTTTGCCCAACTCCAATACTCCGGAGGTTCCGCCAAAGCGTTTTTGTGCCTATGCTAGCATTCAATTTATTTGCGTAGAAACTCGTTTTACCGTGGGACCACAATACATACCACCCCGTAGGGGTGGTATGTAGCAGCAGTACGTAGTGCAGCCGCGGAGCCATGTGGCGTAGTACGGAAAAAAATTGAACACAATGGTGTTGCGCGGCTATGTCGAACAAAAACCTCGTTTATAAACAATGGCCGATACTCTGAGTTAATTTGAACTAGATTTAATATTTTTGTACAACGGATGACACAAATTCCATAAAATTTCTTTAGATTTAACCATCTCAATAAACTTTTCGACGTCCCTTTCCTCCATTGTTTACTTAACTTGTATTGAACTGTCCACCGTGTAGCGCTGTCAATCGTGTAGCGCTACGAAAGTTAAAAGTTGGCCACCCCTTACTACCGCCACAGCTACGCGCTACCGCTACAGACACACATTGTGTGCGCAATACACTGAATGCATGTGTTTTAACTTTTGACAGCTCTTACTACCGCTACTACTACCGCCACAGCTACATCACTGTGGTTCTACGGTTAGCAGCTCTCTGCTTAGCTTTGACAGTGTTTCGCAGGGACTTGAATGCAAGGTATAGGCTCTGCAGTTTGAACCTCTTCCATCTGTTAAATGCAATGTCACGTCTTTCCATAAGTTGTTTAATTTCGACCGTAAACCAAGGATATGACAACGATTTATTCCGACATGTTTTAATGGGAACATTAAAACATGTTGGATCCATTAATTTCTTGGATTAATTTTAAATTTTAAATGTAAAAATAAATGTATGTTTAAGCATTCCAAATAGTTTGAATTTGAAATTAGACCTTCCATTCAATCATGAGATAAGTACGCAAAAACTTTATACCAGAAATAAAAATACATAAAATTACTTATAACAAAAAGGTCCTTTTTACCTGCACATTATAGCCACTTTCACATTCAACAATTACAGATTCATTTGATGCGATTTCCGTATTTGACAAGAGTGCAATTGTTTCGTCCGCATTCGAGGAATTGAGCACAAATCTTCCATAATCCAGTCGAGGAATGATACAGGATGCTGCACAAAGTTAAAAAGGAGTAAGTCAAAACATGGGAGTAATATTTAGAACATAAATAAAACATTATAACAAGTTTGTCGAGAGTTTCAGTTTCCCAAAAAAAAAAAATCATTTTAAAAAATTAAATAAAGAATTTATAATTTTAGTTTGTAGATTTAATATTATTCCTGTCAAATTTAAATAAATTACATGTATTAATTAATGTTACAGTGATTTCGGAAAAATATTAAACGTAATTTTTATTTCTTACATGTTTCCAGTTATTTACAGCTGATTGACAACCGGACGGTTCCAATTAAATTGGCAACTAATT
This sequence comes from Neoascia interrupta, assembly GCA_947623515.1. Lineage (NCBI taxonomy): Eukaryota > Metazoa > Arthropoda > Insecta > Diptera > Syrphidae > Neoascia > Neoascia interrupta. Next base: position 180,270,343 of record OX392462.1, read on the forward strand.
GGCCCAAGAAAACTTCTCTAAAACGGAAAAAAGGTCTTTAAGTCTCGTATTGAGAGTCGCGCCCACCTTAAGTCAAGGCGTTCTAAAACTTTATATTAAGAATAAAAGATGATGTCTTCAGAAAGCAGATTTTGCTAGGTTTGACCCAAATTCCTGTCGTTTCAAAGTGAAATCTTTTTTAAATAATATCAAAACTCACGGTTGTTGATGGTGTTTTGTGCTTTACCTCGCGCCTTTTTGGTCTAAGGTTAAATAAGCGAAGGGTCCATAGCAAATAAGACTTTGAAGCCTCCCCAGCACTCAATTTTTACTCATTCAGAATTTTTCCTTAGAAAAAAACACGTTAGATTCCAAACATTTAAGAAGCTCAATATATTTTAAATCTTAACCTTTTTTCGTGTTGCTTCATCGGATGTGACCTACCTCATCCATGACCTGCTTCACACGCAACGAGTTATGGCAGTTCCTAAATCGATTCCCTTAGTGATAGCCAATAAGTTTTGGGGTTGCTAATAATTTCGCGTTAATTCGTCACGAGTTGCTAGATTAAAATAAATTATTATGCAACTGAAACTCGTAAATTTCAACTTACCGTGCGTCGTCAGAACCTTTCCAGACCTTTTAAACTATTTTGCATAAAAATTATTCTTTTATTCACTCTTAAACACTCGCCATTCTTTTTTTGTAGTATCACAAAGCAATTTTTTCTAAGTTTAATTAATACAGATTTAGTTTTTCTTTTAACTTTTTACAAAACTTAAAAGAAATTATAGCCCCATTTCCAATGAGGTTCCCTTTAGCACACACATACTACAGGACACTTATAGAACTGCCAGACGTATCTTATGTAATTTCATGCAGGAATGAATTGTTATGCACTTTCTAAAAGGAAGAATAAAGATGTCCTTAAGGAGATTTAACTTTTTTTAACGTAAAAACTTTATTATTTTCAAACATGAGAAATATAAACAAATTCGACGAGAGTTTTCCACTCGGAGGAAACCAAAATTTAAGTCTTGTCGAGAAATGATATTCTGTGTATATCGCTTGAAAAATAAACATTTCTCGGACCTGCGCAACATATTGTAAATAGTTTACGTGCCCTTTAGATGGACGATTTACTGGTCTGATTGTGAGGTTGAAGGAGTATGTTCGGAAGCCCCAACTGGCGTCAAATTTAAGTGAAGCAATATTTTACCACAAGTTGTTTCCTTTTTCAAGTACCTATGAACAGCATCGTTTGACTGGGGCTGAGGGTAGGATTAAAATCTTTGTTGTTAAGAACTTTTTTGAGCTTTATTTATTAAAAAAACAGGTTCACTTAATAACTAACTTAAAATGACCCTACAGTCCGGAGTGAAACTGGGCCACAGTCAACAAGCTTCCCCTTTGTGTTCTGACTCTTCTGGCAGGTGGGTGTCGCTGCACAAGCCCATACAGTTCGATACTAGGGTAAAGTACCCTAATTCGAGCTCCCCCCCCCCAATAGCGAGCCCCCTGGATGAATTTGGTTAAAAAGCTAAGAAGCTTTTAAAACAATTAATGTTTTTGAACCAAAAAAATAACTAATATATTTTCTTCGCATCGTATAATTTATTTTCAGGTAATTTGTCTTTAGGTGATTAGAAAAATTCGAAGTGTTTAGTAGTCTTTGGTAAGCACGAAAAAGAGAGCATAATTTGTGAAATTTCTTAAGAAACTAGAAGCTTTAATCAAGAAGTTAGACGATTTTCTTTGAGTTTAAGTTAACAAATTACGGCTTTATATAACAACAATAATTTATAATTCATTTTTTCAAAAAAAAAAAAAAGTAAGAAAAAGAAGTTATTTATTAAAATTTCTTGGGGGCTCGTTACTGGGACGAAAAAATAGGGAAATCCAGTAGCGAGCTAGGGGGGGGCTCGGTTTTGGGGTGACTAAAAAATAATGATGTTCCAGTAACGAGCCCTGCAGACTTTCAACCACAAAATTAAATTAAAAACCAAGCTTATTTAGTTTGTGCATGTCCGTATAATATACTATTTTTTTTATAAATGTATAGAAATCGGAAAGTGCGACAGAGCGTATGCTACCCTGCAATGACTATAAATTTCCATGCCTACTATATGTAGGTGGGATGTAAAAAATATAATATTTAAATACCGTTTGCTAGCCAGTTGCATAGATTTTGGACTGAAACCCCACTTACTTACTTACTTACTTAAGGTGGCGCTACAGTCCGGGGTGGACCTGGGCCTCGGCCAACAAGCTTCGCCAGCCAGCTCTGTCTCTAGCTAGCCGTCTCCAGTTTCGCACGCGAAGTTGGCTGAGGTCCCCTTCCACTTGCGTGCGCCACCTGAGTCTCGGTGCTCCTCTACCGCGTCGTCCCTGCGGTGTGGATTCGAAGATTTTCCGGGCCGGGGCGTTGGTGTCCATCCGCTCTAAATGACCCAGCCATCGTAGACGTTGTGTTTTGACTCTTTTGGCTAGGTCGGTATCGCTGTACAGCCCGTACAGTTCGATGTTATATCTCCTCCTCCACTCTCCGTCTATGCAGACGGGACCGTAAATCGTCCGAAGAATTTTCCTCTCGAAGCAGCCTAAAGTGTTTTCATCCGCCTTTGACAGAGTCCATGCTTCTGCACCGTAAAGCAGGACTGGGATGATGAGGGTCTTATACATGGACACTTTAGTTGCTCGAGAGAGGGCTTTGCTACTCAATTGCCTTCTTAGCCCAAAGAAACAGCGATTGGCAAGAGTTATCCTTCGTTTGATTTCAGCGCTGGTGTCATTGACTGAAACCCCACACTCTCAACAAAGAACGAGGCATATTGCGAACATAAAACAAGAAAGTAAATGCAAGAGTCCGTCTGTAACGAACTACTATACACCCGACACTATTTACCTAGCAACACCAACCCTTGAACCTCTTTGCCTGAATGTTTTCATTCGCAGTCAATTATGTGTAAGGGCCAAGCCTTAAAAACTGGGCATGGACTAAGAAGGAAATTATTTAAACTTATTTCTTTAGGACCGTGAGGAAATGTGCCAAAAGACATTAAACAGGAAATGTGCTTAAGCCAAAAAATTGTTGTTTTTTTCCTAAAAACGCCCCTTAATGTAGGCGGAGCTTAAAATTTTGTATGGAACAAACTTAAAAAATACTAGTATCTGTAATATTTGTCATATAATATTTTTTTGACTAAGAGTGAACTTTCAGAGAAATCAAGTTTTTAAAGATATAACACTGCAAAAGTGCGCATGGTCGATGGTGCGGGCAGTTCAATTTTCGCCGTGTTAAAAGTTTTCAGCCGCAGTTTCTATACACAAAAATTTTAATTAATTTTGCCTTGTTTAACTTGGTCAAAAGGTCTTATGAAACAAAATTTGCATTAGAGGTTGTCTCACATTGAAGCCTATAGTGGGCGTAGCCGTCGGCGGATTTAACCAATTTCAACACTTTGCCTGTGCTACATAAGAGTTCAGCCGTGGTTCAAGTTTCAGCTCTCTAGCTTTATTCTGAAGACCTAAAACTTTCATACATAAAGATGAACGGACGGATGGACATTGCTTATTCAATTCTCCTGTCAGTCTCGATCAGATACCTAAAAGGTCTTGAGGGTCTATGGTGATTATTTGAATGCGTTCTTACAAACTATTCATTTAACTTGTTATACTCTGGGTAGGTATGAGTAGACGGAAGTTAGTCAGTCTTTATGTGTATTACATAAGTCAGTCTTAAGTTTTATTTTAAGGTCTTTGACATTGAGCTAGAGACGTGGAATTCGGGAAGCCGCTTTGTTCTGATATTGAACAGAAAAATTAAAAAAAATTATCTAATTCGCCCGGGTCACGCATACAGGCTCAGGCCCGTATGTTCGACCCTCTCTGCTTAAAAAAAAAAACACTTGCATTCTTATAACAGCGTCAGTCAACACTTTTGCTATTGTCTTTAAGGCGAACAAAAAAAATGTATCCTTAGTTTTATCTTAAATTACGTTTATTCATTAAGTAACTATATATGAGATCTGACAAAAAATTAAACAAAAATGAAGTAGGTATTAGCTTTTACTAATATTTTGGTATCTGTACTATTCCCGTCTCATTTTTATACCCCATCCCATAGGATAGGAGGTATATTAAGTTTGTCACATAGTTTGTAACACGGTGAAATAATAATGGTAGACCCCCAAGACCTTGAGGGCATATGATCAGGACCGAATTCTGAATCGAATAAGCCATGTCCGTCCGTCCGTCTGTATGTCACATGTTTTTAGGCCTTAAATTTTAAGCTAGGGTGCTGCAACTTCGTACGTAAGGTCCGCGTCATGCGAAGCAGTACAAGTGTAAACATTTTTGAAATCCGCTCAAAGACACGCCCACAATCGGTCTAAATGTGCAACTACCTCCAGAGTTTTCAAAACTGTAAGACGTTCTAAAAGGCTGAAATTTAACATTTAGCATTTCCTTATAAATACAAAAAAGAAAAATTTCATCGATAAACCTCCTCTAGTGGGCGTGGCATCTATTTTAATAGTAAATTTTCAAATGCAGTTTACTTAATATTTTCGCTCAAAATTAAAAAAAAAATTGCTTAGTATTTTATGTAGATAACGCTCAGTTCTACATTTTGTTCATACAAGACTTTGGGCCACGCCCATATTTGGAGGCAGAATTGAAGAAAAACCTAAAATTTGCCTGAAAAACTTAATTTCGTCTAGCCTTGAGCCTAATTTAGGAAAGCATGAAACAAAAAAAGTAGCAGGTTAGGTAAACGAGACTTCAGTCCAAATTTCGTTCATAAATAGTTCTTAGCCACGCCCCCTTTTAAGGGTCGATTTTTCAAAAATATTGAATTTGGACCAAAAAATTGCATTTTTACGTACATTTAAGTGTAACTTGGATATATATGTGGTTTCTCACTAGGGGCGGTTGGACCACGCCCCTTTACGAAGTTTGCATTTCTTATAAAATGTCAAATAATAACCATGTCATCAGCATTTTACAATGTAGGAAAGGATGGGGTATTCAACGGTCCGTTTTACGGACTGTAACTTCTGCGTACACACTGTAGCACTTACTCACTGGTTTGGTTGAAAAAACTTATTTTTTAAGGACAGCGATGCTTTTAGTAAAAAAGAGGGGTTGAGCCCAAAATAGAGCACGTTACAAATATATTTTTTATCCCACCCAATTGTTTGGAGGCGTGGCAATTTCATTTAAGGTATTTTATTAATACCTCGCAGACGAATTGAAGACGAATTGAAATTTTTATACGCACTATTAGACTTTTTTCCTTGTCATGCTATGATTTATATGGGGGGCTCGTTACTGGAACGCTAAGGGCTCGAATTAGGAACAGAGGGGGCTCGGTACTAGTTCATGTCTCATTTTCTACTTTATTTAAATTTATTAAATCCAAGTCATTCTTTCTTAAAAAGCTATTAATTATTTCAAATAGTAATACATCAAGCATTATTTAAATGATAAACTTGTTTCCGTATGTCAAGAAATAAATTTTGGAACAGCAACGAACTCAAAACTTTCCTTAAGGGCGCTCGTTACTGGGGGTTTTACCCTATATCTCCTTCTATACTCTTCGTCTATGCAGACGGGGCCAGCCCCGAAGGACATTCCTCTCGATGTTGCCTTAAGCGTTTTTATCCGTTTTTGATAGGGTCCATGCTTCTGCACCGTAAAGCAGGACTGGGATGATGAGGGTCTTATAAATGGACACTTTAGTTGCTCGAGTGGGGTTTGCTACTCAAATGCTTTCTTATTGCCTACGTCAATCTTGTTGCTATAAGGTTAGCGACGCCTGGGATGGGTTGGATCTCAAGCTAGTCCCAGCTAATCGTATTCCGCGAAGAACTAAAGCACGCATATGGTTGACTTATTGGAGCCAGAAGGAGGAAGGCTTCCCCAATGACTTAAAATCCACAACCCGGAGGTGCCTGCCGTTTGTTGAATAAAAGTCGTGGAAGCTGAGGAACCACACGAAAACACCCAGTCTCTCTACTGCTCCCCAGAGTGTCTGGCTGCTCTCCAGAAGGCAGACTATAAACTAAGGTTTGGCGTAAAGCATGCCAACCTTGAGATATTCCGGTCACAGAGTCCCGAAGACGATGCGCACATCGTCGAAAAGAACGGGGTGGATATCTATGATAAGTCATGTCACAAATCACAAAAATTCGTTTGCGTAAACTGTGATCATCACAATTTTCTTTTGACAGCTCTCGAACAATCACCGTCAAAATCAGCTGGTGTCCAGTTTTTAAACTTTCTGGTTAGTTGGTGTTTTTGTCCTCTCTTAGGCTGACTTTCTGTATGAATGAATAAAAATAAGTGTTCTTACATCACAAGCCTAAATAAAGCAACGATTCGGAACAATATTTTTCACCTTACGCAGACGGATTATTTTGTTGATCGCATGGACTGTCACATAATCTGAACATCAAAAATCACCATAGCCGATTCCACTCAGGGTTTTGGGAAAAAAGTCGAAAAATTTGCATGTTTAGAAAGGAAAAAATAATGCCCTTTTTATGCACACTTGACCTAACGGTGGTGAAGGTTGGTGGTACGAATGAGAGCTGAACTGTAGCGTCAGTTAACAAGCCATATGACGACTGTACCTCGATTCTCCAGTATCTATGAGGGTGCTAATAACAGTGTTAAAAAAAGGTAAGAAAAACTAAGTCTTAGGCTGTGATGTCAATGCCCATCCTACCACCTGGGGTACCTCGGACATTAGTGCTCGAGGCGAGGTTTTGCTCTATTGTCAACCTTTAAGTATGTAATACAGGAAATGATTCCACCTTCGTTGCAGCAAACATCTGCAGCATGCAGAAAAGCTCTGATTAAGTAACGAAATAGAGCACTAGAGGGTATCCAAGCAGGCATCGCTATCAGACCATTGCAGGTAGGCTCCCAGGTTTGCTGTTGATACTTCACAGCGTAATATGAGATGGAAAAATCCTTGGAATACATACATACATACGTCTAAGAATCCTTACATACAAGAGCGATGCAAAACATCGAAGCAGACGCGCAACTTGAGAAGTGCGCCTGGATGGGGAGGGATCAATCTACGCACACGAAGGATTAATATCAATCGAGGTGAAGTACGCACTCGGCACCAGACGAAAAGTCAGCAGGGAAGACCACAACGCGATGTCCTCTCTCCGCTAGTATCGTAATGGATGAACTTTGATGAGCTGAAAGGGAAGGCTTCATTATGAGTGCATATGTAGACAATGAGGCAATTCTGAACCCAGACAAATATCCATCAGCCCTCAGCGATCAACTCAGCTGCGCACCTCATATTGCCGGTGACTGGATCGAGAGTCGAAGGCTATGGAAATGAATTCATCTATGAAAGAAACCTTGTGTACCAGGAAGAGGGTAAATTCCAACCTTCAGGACACCAAGAATTATAGAAATTGAATTACTGATATCCAAATCAGTTGGATTTGGTATCAGCGTCGTAATGTACTCCATCCAAACTTAACTAAAGTGAGAACATCCGTGAAGAAGAAGTGTCAATCCAGCATGCGCCCGATTCCGTATATACCTGCCACAGACATATGATGTTAAAATTGCAGCAGCAAGGCAGCTGAAAGAGCTGTGCGTCGATACTCACGTCCTCTAGACCTTATTGATCTGCTTCTGTGAAATCTCTGCAATGTGCCTCTATAGATGCTCCAGTTGCGGGCTACCTACCGCTGACATTCGAATTTCAGCCGGATATTTTATACCGTCATCTATAATGACGGCTATAAGATGAGCGTTGGAACAGGCGCAGGCCCTACATATGTACTGTGAAGCTCTGCGATTAAGCAGGGATCTGTTGAAACAGTGCCTTCTTTGTTGACCTTTGCCCTACGAATACGCACTATCATCTCCAGAACAAGACTTAGGAATGCACATGACAATGCATCTCCTTATCGGAACCCGTTGTATATTTGGAACAGTTCCGTAGAGCTGTTCCCAAACTGCACGTTGCACCGTGGCACCGTTTGATCAGTTTTGCTGGGATCTTGAATTCGGCCATCGCCAAATAGAGCTCCTGACGATGAATGCTGTCATAAACGGATTTAAAATCGATGAAAAGTCGATTCATTGGTCTTTTCCAGGATTTGCCTTAGTGTGACGATCTGGGATATGATCGATCTGGGATATGATCGATCTGCCGACCCGGAAGTCACACTGGCGATTAGTATGTTGCAGATTGGTTTAAGACGCTCACACAGTTCGTTTGATAGGGTCTTATACGCCACCTTAAACAGGGAGATGCCTCGATAGTTCTTGCTAGACTTAGGATCGACTTTCTTAATGATGGGGCATATGGATTGTCCAGTCTTCGGGCATGCTTTCCGTCACCTAAACTTGGTTGATGATTTGGTGTATGCACCCCGCCAAAACACCACTTCCGTATTTAAATAGCTCCGCTGGTAAGCAATCAGAGCCGGGGGTCTTGTTGTTCTTAAGCCTTTTTATAGCTAAGCTTACTTCTTCAATACTAGGTGGTGGGACTTCTTCTTAGTCGGTTGGGCTTTCGTTCCCTTCTGGTACAGTTTCTTGTCTTCCTTATACCTCCTCTCCTCTACTCTTTCCATAAAAGTATTGTAATGTGTTGACAAGAAATAAAAGACATGAAGGAATGGCTGAAAGCACCCATCGATTCACTTTACGAACAAACCCGCTTGATTTACTAAACGAAGACACCCAACTGTCATTCCAGCAGTTGACAGCAAAATGATATTTGAAGTTCGAATTTCGATACCGAAAATTTCCCCTCCATGGAATTCATCAGAAGAGTACCGATGGAAAATTATCAAAGGGGAAGTATGGAGCGTACTAGAAGGTGCTTAATTTGGTATAAATACACGGGTGACAGGCTCATCCGAGACAGTTATATTTTAAAGGTTGACTTGTGAAAATCGGTAGTAAAGTAAAAAAGTAAAGTAAAAGTAAAAAGTGAAAAAGTGAAAGTTGAAGTGAAATAAACTGAGAAATTCTAAATAGCGAAGTTGAATTAAGTGTGATTTGAATTTAAATAAATTTTGTTTGATAAATAAAGTGTTTCATTGTGTGAATATAAAATTGAAATTGAGTTTTATTCGACGAACCCCAGGCAAAAACATAACAGTATGTATACCTACATACATATGTATCTATGTAAATGCTGTAAAATCATAAAATGCTCATCTGATCTGCGGATCATCATCCTGGTTTCACCTTAATGAAAACCAAAACAAATGGTTAAAAAAATAAAGCTTATAGGTTTAGGTTAGGTTAGGTTGGGAAGGGTTGTTTGCCAGATCGGCCCATTGTGATTACCCTTGTTAGGTAGACAAACATGGTTGAACATATGTCTTGCTAACTGAACCAGCCTAATCTTTTTAGGTCTAGTAGTGATATTCCTGCCAGGTCGTCTAGGCTGAACCTGACCAAAGAACCTGACTCATAAAAAGGTTAGTCGTCGTTCTTGGAGAGCTGGACAGTGGCAGAGTCGTTCGCAAAGATTCCGATTCGTGTAGCCATGACACCAATGGTGCAGTGTCCCGTGACTACAACAACGAGTGTTCTTATGAAATTTCTACTGAGCGATAGAAGGGTCGTTGTTCTTTTTAGGTCGAATACTGGCCAATAAAGCTTATAAATTTTATCGATTTTATTCAAGGACTACTTAGCAGATAGCTTGTAAAAATGCTATATTCTATTTTGTTTTTTAATAAATTTCTTTGAGCTTGATTTTGAGACCCGCACGATTCATCTTAACGTATCGTATGGCTTAACCTTTGGCCTAGAGTCGTCCAATCCAAAGCTCGTTGAAATCTTCTTATTGATGATTCTTCTGAGACACCGGTTGCGATGATAATTGTGTCGTCGTTCGCCAGCGTAGCCAGATCATGATATGTCCTACGATCGACAGATAGGTCCCTTGTTGAGACCAAGCGCAGGTTGTGAAGTTGTGATGGAGGACGCTGCCAGGAGTACGCCTGCTTGAACCTAGTCGAAATTGGATTATTCAGTGCCGCATTTTACACAAAGGAGTCTGTTTACAAGAGCGTTTCTCGATATCCTATATATTTCTTCGGCAGGGTGTGCGTAGCTTGTACTTTAGGCCTATACCTATACTCTTTAAAAGGCATGCGATCCGTCAAAGAAAATACAAGAAAATAAATGTTTGTCATCTAGAGCTTTTTCCATTTTCTGATTTTCAAAATTATGTCTTTTTGCAGTTTTGGGATCGTAAAAGCTTGAGACATTTTAGCAAACGTTTCTCGAGGACCTTAGCTATAATCGACAAGAGCGGTAGGCTTTTGTAACCTTTTGCCATTTGAACCTTTACCCGCTAAGCCTAGAGACCGGATTATCTCAAGTATATTGAGAGCCCTTACAAGTAAATTTGTAAAGGCCCTCCGTCTCGATAAACGTTAAAGCCAAAATAATACCCACCATTTTTTTTTAAGTAAAACACAAACTTTTTTTACTCAAATTAAAAGGAAATTCATGTTTTTAATAAATTAAATACTTCATTATTATTTACATTTTTTTTTAAATATATCCATACAAAAATTATTTTTATATTTTTCTTTGTTAATTCTTCTTTACTTAACTAGTAATTGTTTTTGTTTTATCAATGTATCACATTGTTTGCTTGTCTCACGAATGATGTCATCACTTCATTTTGTGAGAGGTGTTTCAAAAGTGACGTGCTTAATCGATTTTCTCAACTTTCGGAGTGAGTAGCTGGAAATCATTAAGCTCATCAACAGCCTCTTGATCTGGAGGTTTCTTCGCTGTTCCACATGGTTCGCTTTCTGCACTTCTTTTTCTGGATTTTGTGGCGTCTGGTTTTTGTGCTTGTCCAAATGAACTTAGAGCGGCCAGCAGCTTATCAGCTACGGATTTTTCAAAGTCCAGCCGCTGACGTTCGATTTCTAAGCGTTGTCTTTGGATTTCATTGTTCTCGTTTTGCATAACAATAAGTTTGTTGAAGAGCATTTCTAGAACTGATGAAAAAGAAAAACATTAGAAAAGCGGGTAAACGAGTTAAGTTTAACTTAAAACTAAAAGTTTGGGCAATAAAAGACTATGGGAAATTGGAAATATCCGTCGGTATATAGCCCGTTTCAAAGCCCTTATCTATTTTTTGAAGTATTATTTAATGAAAGGAAATAAAATTTAATTATTTAATTAAGCTAGCACGCTACTCCTCAATTATTTAACGCGTATGAAAATTTATTCAGCCCACGCTATCCTAAATAACAGATGCCGACAAAATACCCGTAAGCTTCGTTTACGTGAACCTTATCAGAATTATCTGGTGCAGATGCGAAAACTTTATGGCGCTTGCAAGGTTAAGCCTGAGCTCGCCCATGCGACAATTAATATGCCCCTCGGAGATGTTGAATGTTCTCATGGAGCTATCGTCTATTGCCATGTTTGAAAAACCCCTATTTGCACAGGGTTGGGTTGATTTTTCAAGTCAATTGGGATGGGATTTTATATCAACCAGGTTTCAAAACCATCTTTTGTAAAAGCCTTATCTGCACCGTGAAAAGGTGTCGGTCAAATCAGTCACCACTCAGGACTGCTCAAATCGAAACCACCCACCTTTGCCCTTCCGATTCTGATGGAATCATTTCACAATTTGGAATCGACTGATCGAAACTTGGATATTGCGAACACATAAGCTCGATAGACATCAATGCTGCAGCCATCAAAGGAGTTCGAATCTTATCACACGGGTGCCGGAACGTTGAGGAAGATCTTACTAACCTGTTAGAGGTAAGCCCATCATCGCAAGTTCCAGGACCTTTAGCCTAGCCCTAGAGAATTGCATGAGAATTGAAGCGGTCCTGAAGTTTGGAAGGCTGCAATGCTGTCAGGCCATAAACGTTAAGATTAATGATATTTAATAATTTCTTCTGAAGCTTTTAGAGCCGGTTTTTCAGTGCGAAATTATCCGACTTTCCCAGCTAAACTGAGATTAACCCCAGAAATGAGTTTTTCAGTAAACCTATAGGTCCGGGGTTAATCTTGGCTTATTTCGCCTTAACTCGGCTTAATCTCGGATCAACTCTGAAGAACGTATGAACTTCTTTTTATGTTTGGACTGGTAGGTGATTTGCGTGTTTCTGTCAAAATAAAATGAGAAAATAACTCGAACTTCTTTTCCTGTGTTTTTCTATGTGGAGTGAAAGTTGGGAGAGTCAATAATTTCGAGAGTTGAAGGTTTTGACATTTTTGTTGGCGGAGTTAACTCTGCACTTAAAAACTACTTGCTGAGTTAACTCCAGATTCGTTTTGTTACGGGATTACCAGATCATGATTTAAGCTGGGCTTAACTCAAAAACCGGCCCTAACGGCCCTAAAGATCAGTCTTTGAGGACCTAACCAACACTGCGCAAGCACTAAGCGGATTCGCTAAAACCATACTTCTATAGCCTCTAACTTCCCTAGGAAGCAGGCACCTTGTCTAGAGGGTCATCTTAAATAGGGTTTATGTCGCGGAGACTCCACCGGCTTCGATCTGATGAATGACGATAACAAAGTTTAGCTGAACCTGACACCAGTGGTGATGTCAGCATATTGAAATACCGAGCCGAAGGATGAAAGGCTTGGGTTTTAGCTAGCCTTTAAAGAGCTCTATTAGGTGCCAAGGCGTATACCTGTAGATATACTAACGCCCTACCCGGATACGGCGGCTCTGCCGGGACAAACCATCTTTTCCAGCCACATGTTTGCGGGAATATTCATTTAGCAAACAGAAACTCAACCAAGGACGTAGGAAAAGGCAAACCGAGTGCCAAAGGCACAGACGACACCTGAGCTACGTGTTATCCAGCGATTTAAATAATGTCCTAGAACAAGCTCGATACTGGGGGAGTTTACTTACTTACTTACTTACTTACTTACTGGGGGAGTAAATCTCAAAGGAAAGGGAGGAACTGATACTCGGTAAACACGATGATTTTGGCGAGAAATCCGACGACAAAAAAAGACAAAGCCCGGAGCAAACCTAGAAGGCACCCCTGCCTTAGAGAGAAACAGGTTGTTCAAGAGGGCCAAGCATTTATTGGGACACAGAGACCAAGGAAATAATCAAATCCTCTCTCGCTCAAATCCTTTCGACCCCTAGAGTGGGCCAGAAAGGCTAAGGACAGAGCGTAAGCCAGCACAGTCTGCTAAAGACGTGACCGACAAACAAGGCATGTCTCGAAGGCCGAGGAACGATGAAGCTATTAGAGCATCCTTTGACGTCAACAGAAGGTCTTTTGCTAGAAGAGGTCCAGTAACTCAAAGACTCAGTGACAGACCGGGCTCAAGCGGCCTGCAAAAGGTTATGCCGAAAGTCACTTCCAGAACGCTGAAGAAGGCGAACTGGAGCGATGATACCTTGTGGGGTCCCAACAAACCGATCACAAGCCGGGTGGGCTAATATAACAAGGTGACTTGGATTTATTTTCTGCTTGCTGTAGTGGACACCAACAAACCAAGCGGGTAGTACAGTTTAGAATATGGCAGCCACATCATCATATGCCACATTATGAAACACACGAGTACTGGCGTCCCAACTGATCTCATGGCAGTATGAGATGGTCCAGAGGCATCACTTACATTGATTGCATTTAAGTATCAAATCACTTCGCCAATTTAGTAGTAGATAGACTAGAGGAATAGGATGGCGTGGTACTTAGGACCGTTCCGCTAGATCGAGTCCTAAACAAAGAAAAGAGGAAATTAGCTATTCCAGAGATGGGAATAGCTAAAGACGTCATATTCCTCATGTAACCATCACAGAACCCCCAGAATTTTATGCACGTTTGGGACATTGTCAGAGGGGATAAGGGCTGAGATACGGTACCAAGGGGTATATTGGGGACTTCGATGAGATAATTGAGAACCTAAAGGCGGGCTAAGCAGTTGCTGTTACCTTCAAAGACAGTGTGGCTACCCTTGTTGCTCAGGAGAACTGCTGTAGGCACCTTTGCAAATGAGACTGTGATGGATAACCAGGCACTACAGGAAACGACGAAGTTAGTCCAAATAACCCTTCATATATTAAAGATGCCACAGCTAACCTGGAGCTGTTCATCGACGGAGAGCAGCTGGATCTACACGGCAAAAGAGCACGGTTTTAGAATTGGGATTGAAAATGTTTTTTTGTCTACAAAGCGGACAAACGGTAATCTGAGAGCCTATGTCAAAAAAAAACCTTCACATATTAATGCCATCTCATTTTTGCACAGGTGACCTTACGGTGGTGGAGAATGGAGGGATAGATGAAAGCCGGTCGGTAGCGTCGGTCTACAATCCATATAAAGATGGTTCTTTGATCTCCCCGGAATCTATGGGGGCGCTAGTAACAACATCTGAAGTTTCCCGACCAAGGTAAGAAAAATTTAGTCTATCATACCATCTGGGTACCTCAGAAGGCAAGGTTTGGTTCAATTTTCCAGCCTTCTTTCATACAGAAGAGCAACTTATTCAACCGTCGATAGAGCGAAATGGAAGCAAGTATTAGACGTAATGGAAGCAAGTATTTAACTGTCTTCTGTGGCGTTAGTGGTGTCTCAAAAGAGCTTTGTTCAATAACAAACTTGAGGCTATCTAAGCAGGCATCGCTATCAGACCACTGCTGGTATGCTCTTAGGTCAGGAAAGTTTTCAAAAACCCAAGAAGGTAAATTGGGTGAGGTTCAATAAGGAACTAAAGGAAACTGTTATTCTCTGCCCATACAGAGATCTCACCACCGAACAAAATATCGACGATACAGTCGAATGGTCTCTACCGGGGTACTCTCTAGCTTCTTCAAAAAATCCTCCCCAACAGCTCAAAATATAAATGGTACCTTTAAAAAAAGTGCTCATCGAATGGACGACCTACAAGGAGAGCTTAAACGTCCTAAAAAAAAAGATCAGAGTCACCAAGATGAGATCATGAAAGAATTCCTGCGAATCAATCGAAACTATACAACGCGTCTCGGCCGAAGAAATTCCCGACACAGGGCTCTCGGAGGAGGATGAAGAAAGAAAAGATCAGGGCTATAACCGATGGGAGAATGTTGTCCACCTTCACACCGCTTTAGAGCGCCAAGGACGAATAATATTTGACTTCTGCTTCCAATTTACAAGAAGACGGTTATCATTTCGTGGTTGAAAAACGTTTACATGTTCTGCATGTCTCCAGAGCGTGGAGAGAAGTCCGAAAGATATTCATCCCCAAAACAGGGAAGGCTAGCCACATCACAGTTAAGGACCATAAACCTATAATGCTAAGTTTCCACTTGTCGATTTGTAATTGACAAACGACGTATTTTTAATTTATATTGAGAAATTGGCAAGTGGAAAAGAGTGCATTTGAATTGACATATAAATTGGATGACGCTTTGCCAATTGTGTCTTAAATGGACATAGAAAAGAACTGTTAAAGTTTGTCAATAAATCGACAAGTGGAAACTTAGCATAAGCCTGACCTCATTCACGCTCAAGTGGAAGGCTAAAAAATAAAGTGTCATTTTAACTCCATAGAAGTGCATTGGAAAAACTACTAAACGTCACAGCATTGTACAAATACTGCAGCAGCAAGGCGGGGGTAGGCTTTGATGTTTCTGTAGGTTTTATGTTTGGCTCATCAGCCCCGTTTGTGTTGGGTCGAGAATTCTTTCTCCTTCTTTCTTTTCTATCTCCAAATTCTTTCCGTTCGCGATCTGCTCGGAACCCCTCGGTTTAAGGGTAGTCATAACACAAAGCTAGGACAGATGTCCGTCTATGGGAATACGAACTACGGTCCCTTGAACCTTATGAACATGCCTCTATCCATGTACTACAGTCGAGGACTGCCTACCTCTGACATAAGCTTTCCGCAGGAGACTCAATACCAAAATACTGCAAATAAGTGGATGGAATAAAAATGACAGTCGCAGAAGATCACTGTCTACACTGACAGCTCTAAGATGGACCTCGGAAAAGGCGCAGGAATCTTCTATTAAGCAAATTCTTCTGGACCAACGACGATTGCAGGCGGATTTTTCAGGCGGAGCTAGCGGACATAATCCAAGGCGCCGCGGAACTGAAGGCACACAGAAAAGGTACCTTGTCATCTCCCTCCTTAACTTAAATTTTTTGAGCCCTTTCCTATTCAAGCCCCAATCAACGAAGTACCTAGAGCGTAAACCTTGGTTGAAAAGCGGCTTGCATTCACATCGATGCTAACTTATTTTAGAATTCCATCACAGATGTGAAACTTGAATGAATTCTCATCTCTGCTGATTGAACGAAGAATCTTGCCAGAGTATTAAGACTTCGCGCTTATGTAGCGACCTCAGTCACTTTCAAGAAGGTCTTAGGAGTCTTTGCTGACAACTTTACTTAACTTTAAGGCATGTAAAATTAGCAATCAAATATTTAAAAACTGTCTTACCTGGATCCTTGGTGCTAGCTGCGTCTTCTGTTCTCACTGATTTCGCTGGTTCCGCCGTTGGTTTCTTACTAAGAAGAGGAACTTCCGTCATATTTGTCTTGTGAATACTGGACGTAGTTATCAAATTTGAATTGGTAAATGAAGTCTCCTTGGTCACAACACCATTTGTCGGCTTTCCATTTTGAAATCTATTCACGAGTAGCACCTTCATCCCAGCACCTGTTGATGTAACGATTCCATTGCCGGGTTGGGTGTTTGCCTGGCTGCAAATTATTCTCTGCTGAGGCTGTTGTCGTATTTGAATTTGTTGGGTCTGTTTGGGATTCTGCTGCAGTAGGAAATTTGTCGGAACTAGAGAAATTTTATTGCCAGTCTGCATAGTATTGGGCTGATTTGCAAAAACTATTGACTGTGTTATTCCTGGCGTAAGAGGTGACGCCGAAGCCTGCAGTGTGTTGTTGCTGAGGATTCCATTGACCAGTGGGCGGCACTGGGAGGACAATGCATTGTTGGATATTTGAATAAAATCTTGTATTCGGGGCATTGGTGTTTCCTTGGTCTTGGTTCTGAAATCGAAATGGGGATAAACGTTAGTTCGATTCGTCGAAATTAAAGGTTTAATCAAATTTGTATGAACTATTTGTTTTAATATCCTGAAATTCAAAATGAGTCCATATCTTTTAACGTCATAACGTGCCTAAAATTTTTAGAGAGAAAAGAATGTCAGAAATGAAAGCATACGTCATGTTACTCTCGTCATTTCCTTCCGGTGGAAACACTTTGATATTAACTTTTTATCTTCCTACATTAATGATGGAAACACCCTGCATGAATTCTGAAAAGGTTGCAACTTTTAAGTATAGTGTAAATTTACAATGAGCATGATTTGGGGTGCCTTACTCAGCGCATTGAAGAGCTGAACCATTGTCCTCGACTTTTTTTTGGTAATGTATAACGATCACATCATCATCGTCATGATCTTAGTTCCTTGTCAGTTTTATGGCTGATTTTTGGAAGATTTATATTTGGAACCGCATCGTTCTTAAGTTTTTTTTTGCCATAGCCTGGGCATGTTGCATGTTGCGAGTGTATAAATCTGACTCAAAATGTCTCGAGCACACATAGGTTGTCCGCGTGTTAGTTTGTCCGTTTGTGACCGCATTTATGTAACCAAATTTTAGCCAATTTAAGATCTCTTTTTCAAGTGTTTTTTTAAAACTTTATTTGGGCCTCTAAATCAATAAAACAGAAGATGCTAATGTGATAAACATTTGTGTTGATGGTCACGGACACCTGTCACTCAAAATAAGCGTCATTCGTACAATCGCCCGCGTGTATTCAATCCAGCTATCCACTTTTGGTGAAAAAACTGTACTTTATGCCGACTAAGCTATTTGTGAAGCGGTTTGCAGACGCATTTTCTGATAGTTTCATATGTAACAATAATAAAGTTACCCTTGTCCGATCAACTATTTTCAAATCCACTCAAAAGACTAAATCTCAGTTCCTTAAAATGACATTTAAATCATCATCATTTTCGGTGACCGCTTATCCTTAGAAGGGTCGCGGAGCGAGGACCGCTTAATGGTCCTTCCATCGTTCCCGATCGTCCGCCATCAACTCAAAAGACAGGCGCGATCCCCAGAAAAAGGGTCTCGGAGATGTTCTTTACCTTATCCCACAACCTGTTTCTTGCAGCTCGGCTAACATAACCTGTCTAGGAAGTCTGTCAGGGGCATGCGAACAACGTATCCAAACCATCGAAGAATTGATCGTTCCACTCGGAAAAGTAGAACGATCAATTCTTCGCTGCTCAACATTTAGATTCCCACGAATACTGATGTTTCTCACTCTATCCCTAAGAGTAAGAACAATGAATAAGAGTAGAACAATGAACCTAAGAGTAACACCAGCAACGCACCTCAAAAATCTCATTTCGGCAGCTTGTGCCCGCGATCTAATTCTTTCGGTCATTACCCAAATTTCATGACCATAGATGAGGGTTGGTTGAATTAAACTGAGATCTTTGCTTTCACAGTTCCTTTACTATAGCTCCAGCTTGGCCAATCCTACCGGATAACTCAGTATCACTCCTTCCATCTTTCGTAAAAAGACCCCGAGATACTTAAACTTCTCTACCTGTTTCAATGGGACTCCATTAATGTACAGGGTACACTGCACAGGAGTTCGGGAAACCACCATCACTTCGGATTTTCTCACGTTAACCTTAATTCCAGCTTTACTACATATGGCCGCAAACCCATCCAGTGCTCGCTGAAGTTCCTCCTCGTCAGAATAGCTTAATCATCTGCGAAAAGCATATGGCTTATCCTG
This sequence comes from Neoascia interrupta, assembly GCA_947623515.1. Taxonomy (NCBI): domain Eukaryota; kingdom Metazoa; phylum Arthropoda; class Insecta; order Diptera; family Syrphidae; genus Neoascia; species Neoascia interrupta. Next base: position 180,289,093 of record OX392462.1, read on the forward strand.
ACGCCAGACATTTCGAAATATTCCTCACGAAAACTGCGATTCACCATCCAGTCGATATATGCTATGAAAAGGAGAGGCGATAGCACATCCCTGGCGACAAACACATCAAAAGGTTGGGATTTGACGCGATTTATCCGAACACAGGTTCTGCAGTTCCCATAAAAAGACTGAATGGCCCTCAAGAGATGCCCACTCAGCGCATAGTCCTCCAAAACTCTCCAGAATTTATCCCGAGAAACCCGGTCGTAGGCCTTTTCCTTAAATCATCCTTAAATCAATAATTTTTTAATTATCCACCGCCTCTATGGTATAAATAGTCATGAAAAAGCGGAACCGGAAGTGGCCATTTCCTGGCCAAATGGACCAGAAAAAGTTTGTCCCCATATTTGTTCGAGCTGCCTCGAACGCTGTACCAGCCGCCTTCACTATCGCTGCTAAAAACGTGAAGAATCTCGACAAAAGAAGAGGGTACTGCTCTGCTTTGCAACGCAAAGTGTATGACAGCCAAGTACGTTGTCAGCGATCCCGACAGCCTAACTAGATTGGAAAAAGACGTGTTTGAGGATGTAAAAGTCATACTGGCAAAACTATTGCTTGATCTGGAGGTGGAAACCATCGGCCGGCGGTGCTGCTGCAAAGGCAGGAGTGGAAAGCAGTCAGGCGTTCCACAGTGGACCTACTCCATACTGTAATGTGGCGACCAGAAATAAAACGACATGCAGAAATCGCTGAATGCACCCATGATTTACTTAACGAACACACCCTCTCGATTCACTTTGCGAACACGCTTAACTGTCAAACTATTCAGCTGACATAACGAAAATTTCCTTTCCATGGAATTCAGCGGAAGAGTACCAATCGAAAATTACCAAAGGGGAAGTATGGAACCTAATAGAAGGTGCTTAATTTGTATAAATTGTAAATTGTTGTACTTTTTCACTTTTCATAATTAAATATGGTAAAATGTACAACACGAGTATATTTTTTTAAGTGTAAAAACTTCGGGTAATTTAAATTGGTGCTTGATGTTGCTTTGAAACTTAATTATTTTTCTGGTTAGCTGTGAGTGTCTTCACTGGTAACTAAGCTCGGTTGGCATTGCACGGATTTGCATTTCTTGCAACCTTTGGGAATTAATGCACTTTTTCCTTAAGAACGCCCCTCGAAAATGGGCGTGGAGATTATTTTCGATTGAGTTGATAGTATGTTGAAATAAATACGCATTTGAAAGTTCTATTATGCAAATTTTTTACGGTTTCAAGCTAATATCTTCAACAAATCGCGGTTTAACATTGCAAATGTACTAATATTGTTGCCACGTCCAAATGGGAAATTTTTCCCCTTTTTTGAAACGCAAATCACAAAAAAACTTAAGCAAATATGTTGAATACCAAATGTCAACGTCCTGTGATTAACGAGCGGTCATCTGACAGTCGACCTGTGATGAAACGTCGAGGAGAAGTACCAGGACACCCTGTGCAAGTAATTATCTGCCACAGGAAACTTGGAGCTTTTTTTCATTCAGTTTAATAAATTTTCTTACATTGGTTGATTTTTAAGTTTCGTTACTCTAAAAAAAGAATGCTGTCAAGTATGAAGACATGCGAGGAGCGGTCCGTCGGCTTTTGTTAAAGTTTGAGCTCATCTATGCATATTGCACAGATTGTGTAAAATTTTATGTTAATATAAAACTTATTTCTGGATATGTTTTACAGTCTGTTGTATACTTTTTTGGTAGTGCTAATATCAAAAATAAAGGCTGGTGGAAAACTTTTCCCTTAAATTTTTTTTTTCTTAAGAAAATTTGTTATAATTTTTTTTTTTTCAAATCTATTGTGTTGGCAAACGTTCATGTGGTTAAGATCGCGTCAAAATTGGTTGATATGCCATAAGTGGTTCAAAAGTTACGATATGCATATTTTGCTAGCAGCATCACAATTGGTCAACTAAAGTGTTTTCAAGGAAATCTAGGAAGCCGTTATACTATTTCAAAACTGCTTCTGTTTTGTTTTTTTTTTTTTTCATTTCAAAAGATGGACTACGTTTGTTATTTATTTAAAAATCTTGCCTTTTACCGTTTCGAAAATAAAGGGAAGGGTATATAATTTTTTAGCTTTTTTACCATCTTTAAATTTTAAAATCCACACATTCTTTTTCATGCTTTTTTGCGTTTTTTTTTTTTGAAAATGCGTCAAAATGGCTGTAAAAAATAGGGTTAAGGTACCAGTACCCGCCCACCTAATATATTTTTCTATTTTGAAGGTAGATATCTAATTATCCTGACTCTAGACATTCATTTTCTTTTTTTTTTTTGATTTCTTAGACTAAAGTTTAATCATATTTAATTATTAAGTAGGCCTCATTTATTTCAAATATAAAGTAAGTCTTATATATTTTTGATTTCAACAAAAAATATTTCCGTGCTTATTAAGTATAGGCTAAAAAATATTATTTAAAATAAATATAGCATTTTTTTGTTAATAATAAAAATATAAATTTTAAATCTAAGCGGACGTATCATTGTTCATATTTAGCAGCAGCAGTTGAGCAGCAGAGCCACGAAATTTGTGAGCTTTCTTTTTAAAAGCTTTTACTTTTATTTGATTTTCTAATACTTGATCTCTTAGGGAAAAATGTAGGGAGAGTTTTTACTTAATGCAAGCGTCTTTGTAATTAAAAGAATGTCAGGCTAACTTAAATAGTTAGCCTGATAGTAAAGGGTGATTTTTTAGCTGGTTTGGTTTTGGCAACACTGGTTTTGACAGCTGACGTGTGTTTAATACCTTGTGTCACTGTCAAACAGCTTCAGTTTGGTTTGCAATTTAACCATTAATCGTCTTACAAATGAACAACGCTTGAAAATTATTGAATTTTACTATCAAAATTCGTGCTCGGTTCGAAATGTTCATCGCGCGCTGCTTCCATTTTATGGTCGGCATTCTCGACCTTCTGAGCAGTCTATTCGGAATTCGGTCAATTGGCCGCCTAGATCGTGCGATTTGACACCATTAGATTATTTTTTGTGGGGGTATGTCAAGGCTAATGTCTATAGGGACAAGCCCGCTTCGATTGACGCACTGGAAGCCAACATCCATGCATTCATTCGTGAGATACCGGCCGATATGTGTGAAAGAGTATGCCAAAATTGGACACAGCGGATGGGCTACCTGAGACGCAGCCGCGGTCAACATTTGCATGAAATTATCTTTAAACATTAAATTGCAAGGTTTAAACTATCGATTCAAATAAATATTTCATTAATTTTTTCGAATTTTTTGTGTTTTTTTTTTTAAAAAAAGTTCTCAACCTCTTAAAAAATCACCCGTTAGTTCACTCCGAGGTAGCAATCTACACAGACCGTTCTACATCAAGTGTGGATACTGGAACAGGTGTACGCTCAGAAAAACTCGGCATCCTAATAAGCAGAAGACTACTGGAACTCCTGCAATATCTTCTAAGCGGAGATTCTAGCAATAATTATAGCCGCTTAAAAACCCAGAGTATAAGAACGTAAACTGCAAAACAGCCGTTTAGGCCTTGGCAAAAACAACAGTAAAATTTCGTGTAGTAAAGGTGCGCGTCCACATGAGAGTAAAACTACTACGAGTAGCTCTTGGGCCACTCTCGACAGTCCCGAGGGTACTCGCAGAAAATTAATTTACTACTCTCAACTCCCCGACTTCTCGAAAGTCTCGTATCTGAAAGTTTACTCTCGTGAATCTCGAGAGTGGCCTGAGAGCTTCTTTAAGTAGTCTTACTCTCAAGTGGACGCGAGCCTTAAGACTCTGTCGCTCAGAGCTTAGGGCCTTTAACAGACAGAATAATGTCCGCATTGTTTGGGTACCAGACCATAGAGACTTCATCGGAAATGAAAGGGCTGACGACCTAGCAAAACATGGCTCATATATATGCATACAGCGGGCAAAGGAGGTTTATCTACAGGGCTCTTTTTTTTGGAAAAATTTGCAGAATTATGGCGTTATGGCCACCCATAGACAGTTGCAAGTCAAAAAGCTATCTATGCATAGCTATCTATGCATAGCTATCTGTGCATACAGCGGGCAAAGGAGGTTTATCTACAGGGCTCTTTTTTTTGGAAAAATTTGCAGAATTATGGCGTTATGGCCACCCATAGACAGTTGCAAGTCAAAAAGCTTATATAGCAATGAAAATGCCATCACTATGGCGATAGCAACAGGAGTGACAACAGGCCGCAACCTGTTGGGAAAACACTCAGCATAATTAAGAATCATTAAGACCAACTTCATTTGCAAGGGCTGTTATGATTAAGAAGAAGACAACATCCCTGAAAGAAGCATTTTGAGAAGTTTGACAAGCTTGCAGCAATACCAGTGAATTTCAGCAGGTACCCCGGCTGGGCCAAGTTTCTCTTCAAAGCTCAGCATACTTCAACTAACTAAGAACCACTAACTAGCTTCCCTTCCCTGATGCTCTAGAACGGATTAAAGGAAAGATCGGAGAACGTTTATAGAACAACGTCAGCCACATTCTTCCAGCACGATAATCTTTAGACGAGTCGATCTCATTCTTCGATCTTTGTAATATTTTTTGATGATATCCAAAGGTAGGTTTTTGAAGTAGATAGCCACATTGTGCCATGCTTACGCACAAGTTTGTAATTTGCCTTTGTTTGACAATTAAGAGTCAAGAGAATTCAGATTTAGAGTCGATTAAGGTCCTTTGGGTTTGCAAGTTTCAGCAGCTTCGCCACATAAACTATCCTGCAAAGAACTTTTTGGCGAGTTCTACTTTGAAGCGGCTTTCCTGTGACTTAATTCGTTTTTTAGTACTTTCACTCGCGCTTTATTGTTTCCTTGCGTTTGAGATAAGTCTTCAACCTCTTATTTTTCGGTGTTTTGAGTCATAGCCTATTAAATAGTATCATTTTACATATAATTTTTGGGTGGCCGGATATGCTGATGCTGGTTGTTTTAGAAACAGGCCATAGCAATCGTTTTACCGAAAACAGTGGCCGGATACTGAAACCTTATATACTAAATACACTTCTTTTACTGGAGTTGTGGGCAGATGCATTTTGCGACTTTTAAGAGTAAAAGAAATAAAAAATGTGGTCTTAGGAACAGATGTACTATCCGGCCACCTTGGCCACCCTGGCCGGATAGTAGATCTGTGCTCCAAAATTGTGCTCCAGTAACCGACCACTAAATTAAATTAATTTAAATTAACTTAACTTTTAAATTAACTTAAATTAAAAGATTCTTATTTCTTTAATGCCAATTGGTCAATAATATTATAATTTACCCAAAAACAACCAAAACTTATACGTTAATACACAGAGAATACTGTAATTAGGCTGTTAAGTTTCCTCCCCCAACTCGCAATCGAGCTCTCAAAAACACACTTTTAGCGTTTGCAACTAACTTCAAACTTTGAAATTTTTTTTCGATATGAATATGGGCACTTAGGTAGGTAAAACTTAACAAAAGTATAAAATAAGCCTGGAAAATTAGGAAAAGTACATTTGTGAACACTAATTATATATGTAGTGGCCGGATACTAGTGAGTGGCCGGATACCGGTACACCTACCCTATAACTTAAGCACTTCGATAACTTTGAGTTTCTCTATACGTGCTTTCAATATTGCCTCTATGCATTTAGGTGTTCAACGTCATCCATTTTCAACACTTCATTTCTCAATAGCGTTTCAATCTTTAAATTGGATTTTTTCGTTTAAGTTTTGTATGTGCTGAACCCCAAGTGTCATTTTTCTAGTTCTTGACTGCTTAAATTCTTAAAAAAAGGAGGTATTGAAAAACGTTCAATAAATTTTCAATGAAATTTCAAACGGTAATTAAACCGTTATTTCTGTTTAAAAAAAAACTGTCCTCATTGGATTCTCTGACTGTTTTCGCAGCTTAAAAGCACACCCAACTTTGTCTTTCTACGACTTACCGTTCAGAAGTTATAACGCGATTAGACGGATGGACGGACGAACGGATAACATAACGATACCATAAGAGGTCCTTTTTGAATTTTTGGACGGACCGCTAGAAACTTTTATGTGCGTATTATTTACAAAATTCCCTATCACTATTCGTTCATTTATTAAACGGTGCACCATTTTATACCAAGCCATTCAAAAGCTTATAATAAAGTTTCGGAAATACTATGAAAGGACCTTTTTCTTCGTTAAAACAAGTCACTTAAATTAAACCCGTACTAGACACTACGCGAAAAAGTGCTTTTTCTTTCAAATTTGACTTACGGTTCGCTTGTAATAATTTGCACATCAGTGTCATCGTCTAAAGGTTCCTCCTTTGGAATGAGCAGCGAGGCATCTTCAATGTCCCTGCTGACGGAATCAGAGCATTCCTCTTCCTTTATTTTTACATGATTGTCTCCACTCTCTATGTTGTCCATTATGGCATTTTCATCACAATTCATACGCGCATCACAATTCTCCTCGAGCACCTCTTCGGCTGAACTTTCTGCACCCGAGCTAGTTAATATATTTTCGTCCGACACCTGCGCATTGGCTATTGTCGCTTTGGCAGCCCTGGTAAGTGCTGCTTCCACCCTGTCCTTCTCCTCCTGCTCGGCTTTCTCAACTTCAAGTCGATAGCGTAGCGAGGGTTTTGGTATCTCGTTGGGACGCACACTAAATATCGAACGAGTCATTATCTCGTCCATTGCGCCGAAATGCCGCCATGTTGCACTATTGATTACGCCCGATTCCATATCCTTTTTCAAACGATTGTAAAAGCACTTTAGGTTTTTGATGCGTGTGTTAATCTCCTCGGCAGATCGGGTGTAACCGTATTCGCCCATCTTTTCGGCTAATTTCGCAATCACAGTATGCTTGCGGTGGGTGGTTATGAGTGTCCTTTGCAGGGCAGGATCGCCCCAAAGTGAGATGAGCAATTTGGTTTCTTCGGTGTCGAAATTTGGATTGCGCCCCGGGTCCTTTTTCGATGCACCGAGCAAAACTCGATTGTTCGATACCCATCTTTCACTTTTGCGTTTCAACTTGAGCCGTTTCATAACTAGGGCCGTTTTCAACGTGACACCAATCGAAACGTAAACAAAGCCGAATGAAAAAATCGATAACACTTTGTAAATCACATGCAATGGGGGGGTTGAAATTGAGTTTAACTAGCATGCACAGGTCCTTTGGCTGCGAACTAGTCACTTACACTACCTTTTGATAATATATAATTATATTTTTACGTTTTGTAGGATTGCCTTTAAGTATGTTCACTAGTTTGAATCCAATATTGAACTGCGTATGAACTATCCACACAAGCACAACTCCTGCCAAAAGTGGTTAAAACATTCAGAACTCAACTGCAATCCGTTTTGTGCGCATATCCTTGGATTGCACATGCGCCTTGAGCAGCTCAAAACAAAACTGTTTTGGTTTTGTTTGAAAAATTTTACTGCGCATGCTTTTCTTTGGTTTGGGAGCGAGCATGTTCGAAATATTAACAACGTTTTACACACACACAATGACACATTCAATCAATTAAAACCCAACGCAGCGCAGAAGGATGTTTGCCAAAAGATAATTCTGACATTGGGGTGGATTGGTTCAATGAGTAACATGAGGGTAACTAGTGACGCAACCCTGGTAATGCATATGCGTAAAGGGAAAATAGTAGGTTTTTTGTGTAGTAAAATGAAGAGTTTATATCTACACACATACATAACACATGGGCTAAAAAAAAAGAAGGTCCTGGAGAAATGTTTTACTCTAAGTCGAGTTTTTACCACCCCTTTTGCAGCATTAGGTAGTCTGCCTAACAAATTGTACGATGGAATTTCAAATAGAGAAAAAAAACTATTCCTTTTCCCTTCGTTATATTGAACGCATATGTGTAGGTTGAAAGAAGAAGAAGACGCACTGTATGGCTTCTTTGTGCGTCAAATATATAATCAGAAAGCTTAAAAAAATTAATATTTTTAAAGTTTAGAATCCGGCACAAGTTTACACTGACTTTAGAAAACGCCTTTTCACTGAGACGATCTGCCCCAAATAAGGTATATGACGTCTATGAAACAGAAGGGACAATCGAAGATGTCAACCAATTCTTTGCTGCTTGTCCTATTTATCAGGAAATTCAAAGGTTTGCCTAGAAAGTCCGATTTTTTTGCTTTAGAAAGTCCGATCTCAGTTAATCTGCGTTGCCGCAATATTGTTTTTTTTTTATTTTATACTTCAAATCATTAAAACTCCTACTATACAAGTTAGCTCTGCAAGGGGGTTTGGGGGTCTGTGGGTAGCGGTCAGTTTTGTCTGCCTATTACGCGGGAGGTATGGGTTCAAATCCTATCTCTGCCAACTGGAAAAAAGGACTCGTTAATTTTTACGATCCCCACCTCCAGGAGGGTCAGACAAACCTTCCGAGAGTAACATTCTTGTCTTAAAAATCTGCTCAAAGTGTCTTTCGAATTCGGTAAAAAATTGTAGGTCCCTTTATTGGTATGTGAAAAATACAACATACACAGCATAGATACATTGCTGAGAAGTTGGCATTCGAGCTGCTGCGCTACTCTATTTATTTATATAAGTTCGTTCTACAAACAAATCCAAGCTATTTATTATATTTGTTATATATTTTTTATTTATTAGTAAAAATCAACTTATTTTTGGTTTTTGGCGGTCCACCCAAAAATGGAAAAAATAACTTTTTATGGTATCACTACCTTGTCCCTTCGTTGTCCCTTCGTCCAATCGCGTTATAATTTCTTAACGGTTAGTCGTAGAAAGAAAAAATTTGGTATGCTTTTAAAATGCGGAAATAGTCATCGAGGTAATCCAACGAGGGTATTTTTTTAAAGCTCAAATAACGGTTTAATTACAGTTTGAAGTTTCATGGGAAAATGGGTAAAATATTTTTTATCAAAAGAAAAGTTAGAAAAGCCTCTACTTCAACAGGTGTTTCACGTGGAACGTGACAGTATGATCGTCAGTTGGGCATCTGTCACGTCTTCCCTTGGCTGAATTTCGTGTTTTCGGCAAGACTTGGCATACTGTCACGTCTCATGTGAAACACCTATTAGGGTCATTGAATAAAAAGACAAGGAAGTGGTGTTTTTGAGGAAAAGTGAAGCATCAGTTTTAGTTGTGTGAGTGCGGACTACTTATGTGTTGAACCCCGGCATGTCATGAGAGACGGCTCGAGGTTCATACGTTTCTGGGAGCTGGCTCTACTTTTATTTAACATTCCTGAGTTAAGGTGAAATTTGTACCCCGATTCGTGATACATTCGATACATTCACTTACAAGTCGATACCCGACATCGGGCGACTAATGTCAAAATAAATGCTTCACTCACACACACTGTATATGTGAAAAAGAGCTATTCCTTGTCTCTTTATTCAATGATTGGGGTAGAGGCTTCTCTAACTTTTCTTTTGATATAAATCAAAGGCCCCATAAAATTTTTGGAAACTAAAATTCTATCTTAGCCACGGGATTTGTATTTTTTAACATCTTTTCGGTTCGGTTACCCCCTTCGGGTAGGGGTTAGAATATACCCGAGGTAAGGCATGCCTGTCGTAAGAGGCGACTAAAATCCACCCTCCGTATGCCGAGCGCGTAGCGCATACAAACCATGCAATGGACAAAACGAACGGAAGTAATACCCCAGGTGGTAATCCAGCATCACTGGCAAATCCACCCTCTTCGGAGGCAGGCTCAACCTGGGTCACCCAACCTGCACGAAGGAAGAAATTGTTGAAGATGTTCAAGCCAAAGGCTTTAAAATTCTTGATGCCGTGAACATACTTAAGAAAGAAAAACAACGTACAGAAGGAGAAAAAGACACCGTGGTCAAGCGCGGTCTTCCTATTTTCATGCTGACGTTCGATAGGATTGAAAACATAAACGAAATATATAAAATAAAAACAATCCTAAATATCAGGGTAAAAATTGAGCCCAAGCGAAAGGGCAATAGACTAGTACCTCAATGCCAAGGCTTCCGACATACTCAAGCGTACTGCCAAAAAGAACCGCGATGTGTCAAATACGCCGGTGGACATCTTTCAAAAGATTGCAACGTAAGCAGTCAGGCCCCAGCGACTTGCGCCAATTGTAATGGAAGTCACCCGTCGAGCTACCGAGGTTGCGAAATCGCAATAGAGCAACAAAAACGTCACGAAACTGTTAAGCAACATACTGTAGATAGGGCCACAACCCCAAAACGTTCTAGAGCTGACAAGCCGAAAACTCCAAAATCGGTCAGAAATACGAGATTGACAAGAAAAAAAACACAACAGATTCGGTATCTCAAATATTATTTATGATATTGGAAAAGCTTGAGCAACAAACTAAAGTTAATCAAGTAATATTTGACAAACTGAGCGAGGTAGAGTTCAACGTCCGTCACGCTGAAGTACACAACTGACAACTGATTGTGACGTACTACGCTTCCCATAAGAACGCGTGTATTTCACTGAGTTGTCAGTTGTGTACTTCGACGTAACGGATGCAACGGATTCATTGGGCTAAGGCATTAGCGAAGTACTTTTTAGAAAACTTTCGTGTGCCACCCCCCGCTAAATCGCTTAAAATTGGCAAGTCTACTGGAGTTGACGAAATCCGGCCAGAAATGCAAAGGGTGTAGATGGTGTTATAAATGGATAACGTGTGTGTCACTTAGGTGGCATGGGATAGCGGGAAGGCACCTAGCGATTGGCAATCAGTCGTTGTACAGCCCATTTTTAAAAAACAGCGTCAAGTATGATGTCATACACAGGGCGGTCCGTCGGCTTTTGTTGAAGGCTTAACGTACAATTATTGCTTAATTTGCATATAAAACGTTGTTAAGTAAATTTGAGACTTTGTTTTTCTTTTAATGACGATTTCGGACTTTATGGCATTTTTTAAACGCATTTTGATAACTCATTTATTTTGCTTATATAATATTTATAGAATATTTCGAGTGCAATTTTAAGAAGATATATGCATAAGATCTGTGTATACGAGTTACTAAATGCTGCCATTGCAGTGTAGTAAATCAAGAGGAGATTTCTGACTGTTTGCCCGGTATTCGGGTTCAAAATTCTTAAAAGAGATCTTTTTTCATTAATTTTACTCTGTCAATATTTTTTTTAAGTCTACTGTACTTATTTAAGTCGAATCTTAAGGTACTAAGGTACTCAAATTTTTATTGTAACGCAGGGTGATGAATAAATTGTTTTGATTTTTTTTTTTGGTAAAAAAAACTAAAAAAAATGGCAAACAGGTTTTTTGTTTTCAGTTTTTTTTTTTTAATATTTTGGTTTGTGCTTGCGTAAAATTTAATGGATTATATAGAAACAACTTAGAAATTATAGGCATTTTTAAGCACTCGCAACCATTTTAGTGGGGTAAACTGTTCAACAGTGAACAAAGTTCCACAGTGAGTCATTCCAATTTTGTTCTTCTATGAAATAGAAAAATAAGAGAAAAGCGAAAAAAATCGCATTTCGATCCTTTTTGAATATACCTGAACGTTGCAGCCGAAATCGAAAGCTCATGGTTACTGGTCGGAGGCATACGAAAGGTTTTTTTACTGGTAAGTAAATGAGAATGAGCATTGTTTATTTTTGTTCTAGTTAAAAAAGTGATGCGTGGAATGTGGTGTTTTAAATACACTCAAGAGAGAGTATTTAAAACACCACATTAGAGAGTAAAATGTGCCTAAAATTTTTTTTATAAAAATATTTTTATACAAAATGTGCTAATGTCCAGAAGTGAACCAAATCATAATGTCATACAGTGAACCGGTTCTGCTTTGGTAGAATATTTCAGTAAAAATATTGTTATTTTTTTGTGTGCATTTTTAGGATAGGAGGTATATTAAGTTTGTCACATAGTTTGTAATACGGTGAAATAATAATGGTAGACCCCCAAGACCTTAAGGGCATATGATCGAGACCGAATTTTGAATCGAATGAGCCATGTCCGTCCGTCCGTCTATTTGTATATCACACGTTTTTAGGCCTTAAATTTTAAGCTAGGAACCTGAAATTTGGTACATGGGTTCATTGTCATCCGAACCAGTACAATTGTAAATTTTTTGAATCCGCCTACAGACACGCCCACAATCGGTGCAATTGTGCAATTACCTCCAGAGCTTTCAAGGCTGTATGACGGCTTAAAAGCCAGAAATTTGGTATTTATTATTTCCTGTTTATTGTAGGATATACAAAATAAAAATTTTATCGCTTCACCTCCCCTAGTGAGCGTGGTGTCGATTTGAGGATTAATTTTTCAAATGCATTTTATTCCATATTTTTGTTCCAAATCGAAAATAATATATAATATTATGGGGCCCAATATTTCAGCCCCTCTACGATTTTCTTTCAAACCTCAAAATATTGTCCATGGCTGATATTTTTTTCAAAACGGTATACGTTACCGTTATAGAGATAGTGTGGGGGGCACGCGGTTTTAAGCTATTTTGCATTTTTTGATTTAAAATCCATAAAACGTCTATTCCGAACCTTTTGTTAAATACCGTTATATTTTAGCTCAGGTTTTTTAGTTACCGATTATAAAAGCGAGTTTTTTAATTTGTATTTCAAACCATTTTAGAAAACTTTAAGTTAGAAACGCCATTTTAGAAAGTTCTTAAAAGTTTAAGAATTCACTTCGTACGTTTTATATAAAAATCAAATTTTATTATAGTCGGTACCACCGTTAAGATTCTAGAATATTTTGCAAAATATTTTTTGACATTTTCGAGCTAAATCTCAGAACCTGCTAAATATTCGAAAATTTCTATTAGTCAAGTCATCCACATATAAAAATATTTACTTGGGCATACCGTTAGCCCGCTAGAATGCGACGAAAATTAAACAAAATTTCCCATTTCTTTAAAAAAAAAGTTTTCATCAAGTTTTTCCCCATACAAAAAAAGTTTTTTATAAGGTTGTTTCTGTATGGTTTATATGTTCTTCATAATAACCATAGTCAACCACGGCCACAAAACCAACTGCCCCAAACACTCTACACAACATCCTTACATGCGAATTCCTGCTTTAACTGCAAGGTTACCACATGCAGCAATATTAAAGTGGACCATGCAGATAACGACCCCGATACCGACGGTGACTTGGAATGTCTGGGGTAATCCAGAAATTTTGTAATTATAATAAAAATACATATAAATCATACAGAAACTACCTTTAAAAAGCTCTTACTATATGGGAAAAACTGGATGAAATAAATTTTTTTTACAGAAATGGGAAATTTTGACCAATTTTCACCGCACTCTAGCGGACTTACGGTACGCCCAAGATAAATAACCTTATATCTGTGCCCACAAACCATAACCGCTAAAGTCGACTTTAGACTAAATTGAGATTTTGGTGGCATTAGATTCAGCGTACCCAAATCTATTTTATAAATTTTTTTCAACTTTTTATCTTCAAAAATGTCGTCACAATTTCAAAAAAACATAACAGCTAAAGACACATTTTTTAGTTGAAAATAAGGAAAAACAATCAACTAAGTTGCCTTAAGATAATTTGTTTTTTTAGTTTACAAAAAGGAATAAAAACCTTACTTGATTTGGGTTGTTTTTCCAAATTAAATTTAGGAAATTATAACAGTTTTCTGTCGAGGAAAAATATCTAAAGTTGAGTTTAGCTGTTTTTCCGTATTCATTTTTTTTGTTTTGTTAATTTTTTTTAAAGGCAATAACGACCAAACTTTAGTTACGTGGGGTTTTTCAAAGGAAAAATGAGCACAAAGAGTTTTCTCTTTAGAAATAAGAACTAAGGTCGACATAAGAACTGGATAATTTAACCAAATAGACAAAGAAAAACAGCTAAAGAAGACTTTAGATCAGACCGAAAATTTCTTTAAAATGGAAAATTAGCTAAACTGCAGATAGGATTTTTCATGATGAAAAACTTAAAAGGTCCTTAAGACCTTTCAAATCGTTTTCAGTTATTATAATTTTTTTTATTAATTTTAAACTAAGGAATAGTTAAAACATCTATATTTTACTTTTTGTTTCAACGAGATCGGGGGCTCCAATAGAGTCATTTGTAATTTCACGCATTTGTCAAAAACTTTAAATTGCTCTCTTGAAAAATGAGTAAAATTGACCTTAGCGCTTTTTCCTTGTGACCACAGATATGTGGAATTTGAAGAAAATTCCATGGTCTTTCTTCCGATGCAAGAGACATTGCACGTAGGATACACAGTTTCCGAGCCATAAGCAAAAAACTAAAAAAGTGCGAAAATGTTGAGGTTTTTGGTCATTATCTCAAAACGCACCAGGAAATTTTGTTAGAACTCTTCAGATTCGAATTCAGCGACCCAAAGACCATAGGAATGGAAAAAAAACCACACGTATATTTTTTGTAACGTGAAAATATGGTTTGACTCACTAAACTATATAATTTTCCCGAAAATAACAAATAATTCTTGATGTGTGCGATTTTTTTCCAATTTTTTTTTTCGAAAAAGCGTCAAAACTACAGTTCTTTAACCATTTAACAAAAATTTTATTTTAGCCTTTGCTTAGCCTTTGACCTTCTTTATAAAGGGTGATTTTTTAAGAGGTTGAGAATTTTTAAAAAAAAAAACACAAAAAATTCGAAAAAATTAATGAAATATTTATTTGAATCGATAGTTTGAACCTTGCAATTTAATGTTTAAAGATAATTTCATGCAAATGTTGACCGCGGCTGCGTCTCAGGTAGCCCATCCGCTGAGTCCAATTTTGGCATACTCTTTCACACATATCGGCCGGTATCTCACGAATGTCAGTGCGTCAATCGAAGCGGGCTTGTCCCTATAGACATTAGCCTTGACATACCCCCACAAAAAATAATCTAATGGTGTCAAATCGCACGATCTAGGCGGCCAATTGACCGGCCCGAAACGTGAAATTAACTGTTCACGAGAATGCCGACCATAAAATGGAAGCAGCGCGCGATGAACATTTCGAACCGAGCACGAATTTTGATAGTAAAATTCAATAATTTGCAAGCGTTGTTCATTTGTAAGACGATCCATGGTTAAATTGCAAACCAAACTGAAGCTGTTTGACAGTGACACAAGGTACTAAACACACGTCAGCTGTCAAAACCAGTGTTGCCAAAACCAAACCAGCTAAAAAATCACCCGTTATATTAGCCCAAAATCGGCTTTTAATATAAGGTGTTGGAAAAGTTATGACGTTAAACACGTTTAAAATGTGATTAACGTCATAACGTGATGTTTGTCTATATTCCATTCCTTATTTCTGAAAATTTTTCAACATTTCGCCAAAATTCTGCTATTATGAAAATCCAATATTTTTTAGGTGCATGTTTCAGTATCCTTCTTTCTCCTGTAAAACTTTTTAAGATGAGGCCAAAACACTTTTTGTCTTTTTTACCATCAATTTTAATGATAATTAAACCGTTATGCGTAGGTGTATAAAAAAAATGCCCATATGTGTTCTTTTTTTCACGCACTTTATTAGTGCACCACGTTAATAGTGTAGGTACCTGTATATCTATCTACGACTTACGGTTCAAAACTTATACGTGCGGACGGAGAGACAACGGAGCGATACCATAATAGGTCCTTTTTTCCATGTTTGGACGGACCGCTAAAAATGTATTTTCCAAGATTTAAAGTAACAACATCGGCTATAATTATTTCGGCCTTTATTTCGCTATTTGCACTTTTTACCAACTGTCAAACTGTTATGATAAAACCCCCCTAAAAATAAGGATGCCAAAAAAAACCCTACTCACGTCAAATGATTACTGCTTTCGAAATTCACTGCCTCGTCCACGGGTTCATCCTTTGGTATAATCAACGGCATATCCATGATATCACAGGGCGCATCACTGGACACCTCCTCCTCTTTTACTTTGACAACTTCATCATTACTGTTGTCGTCGTCGCCGGTGCAATCGACAACAATGCTCTCGTTGGGAATGATGTGCACATCGTCGTTCTCATCGTCGTCATCGGTATGTTCGCAAGGGTTGTGCGAACTCAATGCCTGCCGCTCCTCGCCTTCGCCTTGTTCCAGTTGATATTTAAGGGACGGTTTGGGTATTTCATTTGGCCGCACACTAAATATAGCACGTGTCATAATCTCATCCATGGCATCAAAGTGTTTCCACGTCGAACTTTGGCTCATGCCAGCTGCCAAGTCCTTCTTGAGGCGGTTATAGAAGCATTTTAAATTCTTGATGCGGGTGTTAATCTCTTCGGCGGACCTTTTGTAACCATGCTCGGCCAGTTGTTCGGCCAGCTTCGCTATGATTATATGCTTCCTGTGGGTGGTTATAAGGGTCCTTTGAACCTTCGGATCACCCCATAGCTCGATAAGCAGTTTTGTCTCTTCATAATCGAAGTTTGGATTGCGTGCAGGGTCTTTCTTGTGTGAGCCCACCAAAAATCTATTATTCGATACCCAAGATACTCTGGCATGTTTTGACTTGGATCGATTCATTCGGTCAGTGTTGTCAGTCGCGACCTCGGGGAACACTAGTTAAATGAAAAACTCTTCTCACTTACGAAGTTCGTATTCGACCCGAAGCAATGAACAATTTTACCGGGAAAAATCAATGACAGTTATGGTTTACTTAAGGTAGAACTAATCAACTAGAATTAATGCACTTGTTCACTCACTTTCGACTTTGTAACTTTATTTTGGAGTATTTTTTCCACTCACACGTCAGCAGCTAATGGGATCCAAACAAGAAACACGAACAATAGCGTTAAACTTATCAAAAAATTTATTGCTGTTATGCGCACTGCCGCCTAATGCACATGCGCTCTCAGGGACAAGAACTTATTTACCCCTCAATACTCTACGGCGCATGCCCCCTAAGAAGACTATGAATGCAGTATACTTAAGCGCGTATACTGAACAGATAAGCACTTCACCACACACAGCCATTCCCACCCTGCCTCGTTCTCGTTTCTCCTAATCATCGTTATTGTCAATTCACAAACCAACCCTCTGGTGTAGCACGTGCGTGTGTAGACTGCATAAACATATGGTTGCCAAACTGCGCAGGTGGTGTTTGTATTTAAAACAACGAGAAGATATTATTAAGGGTACCTAACAAATTAAGGGCAGTGATAAATAAGACTTGAAGACAAGTTTTTTGTCCGAATTTCTATTAAATCGAATAGTAATTTGTTTAAAAAATTTACTCCTGTCCTGTTCTAGGATTGACAGCTGTCTTATTCGTTGTAAAAGAATTTACACTAATCGAAAATGCAAGCTCTACCTTTATTTAACGGTATTTATAGCCTCTATAGTGTTTTTTGCAGCGATCATGTTCTGTTGGCCACCCGATCGAAGAATCTTAATGATCTTCTTAATGGAAATGGAAAATAAATCAAAATATCATACAGAAAACATTTTTCTGGTGATTCCGAAAAGAAACGTTACAATTTTTCTATCTATTTTCGATCTATTTATTTATCTATCTAGCGACGGGAATAAAAAAATTTTTTATTGGTCCTATGGAATAATTTGTCCTCGTCACCGAAATCAATGTTGAACCAAAATCTGTTAATCCCAAAAGAATAGGGATCTGAAGTCATTCCAGCGAGCGCTTTTTCATTACAGTAGAGTTAACTCCGTCAATAATATTAATTAAATTTTAAGACTATACGAAAATACTTAGGGCGGTATTCACGAAGCAATCTTAAACAGCAATAAATTGTCTTTCGTTTTTATCAGAGGCTGGTGTCGGCGGACGAAGGACTGAATGATGAAGCATTAAGTGCGTCCATCATGGTGTTCTTGCTTGCCTGCGTCATAGTCTTTTTCCTAAATATCGTGCCTGATCTCAAGCCCTTGTGCTCTCAAAAATGAGTGTAATTCTTGAGTGCCTCATTGAGTTTAACTGCGATGTGCATCGATAATGATAATCGAGATTTTAAGCAGTCTGAAAAATAAAAGATTATGTATGTCAAATGCCATATTTTCTATACAACAATAATTGCTAAGCAAACCTTATAGCTTCCACGAAGATTCCCTTTGAAACTAAACTAGGACAACGAAAACAGTCCAAAATATTCTGTTTACATTTTTTAACATTGTTTGAGAACAAACAAGCTCGAAAAAGATTTCGAAAACCTCTTTCAGATAATTCGAATTTATCATAGACAGCAACCTATTAGCGTTTGGTGAATACGGATCAAAAATTTAAAAATAAGAGCTACTTAAACTTAAAATCGATTAATGACTGCCCTTAGAATTTATACGAAATTATTAGCCCTCTTAACTGGCTCTTCACATAGAAAACAACAGCTGAGGAAATTCGAGTTGTTCCCCAAATTCGACTTACATACCTAAATGTTGTTTTTCAAGGAAACACGCAAAGCAACTGTCACTTGACATAATACCCCTTTATTCGAGCGAGACTTTAAATCGCTTTGAACGATATCGAATTCACGAAAACCGATATAAGTATTCGAATGGCTTTACACAAAACCCGTTTTCAAATTCAAACCGACTCCAAAATGCGCATAGACGGTTGAATCGATTGACTTTTGAGTTTTTGTCATAAATTGTTCGAGTTCGACCTAAAATCGAGTTTGACCTAAATCGAACTGATTTTCAAACCGGTTAATTTGAAACCACTTGATTAGTTTGCGCATTAACATGACAGTGGAATCGATGTGAGTCAAAACGGTTACAATTCAATTCGATTCATTTTGTCGGATAAACAAAGTAACAGAGAAAAAAGCATGCGAAGTAGTTCGAACAGTTCTCCACAGTTTGATCTGGGGTTTAACGTTGACCACGAAATTTGGCAAGTTAAAGCGAGATTACCCCTAGGTCAAAATTGACTGAAAAGCTTATTTCTGAATTTTCATAGTCTCAGTTAATACTCATAATACGAAATCTCCACCGGACACTTACCGCGATTAAAATCCTCAACTTATCTCCTTTATGGTGGTATGACGCCACATTTTTTTCTCATTGTTAATAAATTTAAAGACGCATCACGAATTCCGCACACAAATTTCCAATGAGAATGAATGTGTACTCAACAGTCACAAAAATTGTGTAGATACGTTATAAATAAAATTTACAACATGACGTAACGTAATAAAAAATTTAAAAAAATTGAGTGCGAGTTCTCATTTTCTTTGAGAGTTCCTCATTTTTTCAATATTTTGCACATTTATCGCACACACACATCTGAAAAAGGTACATTTCCACACGATGTATACAATTTTGGCAGCATTTTTCACTGTTTGTTTACATGTATTTTGTAGTTGTTCTTATCACTCAATGTCTTTTTGTCTTCTTCACATACCGAAGATATTTTATCATTTTTAATGAGTGAAGAAATGAAGTTTCATAGCAGACTTAGCCCCATTTCAAACATACCCGGCCGGCAGCCGGCTACCCGGTGATTGAGAATAAATTCTTAATGGGCGCGTTCTTACCGCAAGCCAAAACTATCACCGGTTGCCCATAAGAATTTATTTCCAACAAGCGGGTAACCTGTACAAGTAAGCCGGCTATAAGGAAGGTATGCTGTGAAATGGGCCTTAAAGTCGAGACTTGCCATACAAAATCAAATCCTCTCGGCTAGCATTTAGAAATAAATCGCCTCACAAATCTCTTTTACCCTATCGGCAAACCTCCTACGACAGTTTGTTACTGAAAATGGTGAAAAAGGTTCGCGAAAAGGGTAATTGAGATTTATTAGGAGATTTATTATAAATCGCTTGCCGGGAAAATTTAAATTTGTATGGTTAAAAGTGCACACTGCAAAATAATGATGGATGTTAATGTTGATACTGCTGGTTGATGTTGATAAAGTTGGTCGACTATCGACTTTGTGGACCGAGATCCCAATAACATATGTAACGTTTTGTTTTTCCATTTTTCGGTCATTTCGTTTCGTATATTAAAAAAAGGTGGCAGTTAAAAATGAATTTTATTGTTTCTGTATCTGGGTTGCCCGAGAGATAAAAAAAATTACATTTACAAGGAGATGCGCAGATGACGTGATGTCATTGGAAAATGTCAAAAAAAGAAAGCATACGTCAAGTTTATTCCCTCTCTTTCGGGAAAAACACCTTGGGATTAACTTTCAATCTTCCTACGTTAATGTCTTTATTATGTGCGGTGGAATGACCCTATTAATCGCATATTTTGTGGAGGATTTAGTGAAGATTTATATAAAGCGCGGATTAGTGCCCGGTGGAAACATGGTATTAGGAATCATTGACATCGTATGGCTGAGGTTTTTCACGTCTCGCTCGAGGTGGAACCAAAATTCTGTCGAAATTACTTGATCATCTTTGCACTTTTACAGAGTGCTTACACATTCTGGAAAAGCAAAGTCGAATCTATACCGGACCGGAACTGTTGTATGTTACCGGCGACAGTTGCCCTTAAACTTTGGGTACTCTGTTTTATACCAGGCGCCTTGGCATCCCTTAAAGGTACGCTTCGTAATATGTGTGTGCGAATGAATGCAGTACGAGTACCTATGTGAGTACCAGCATACGCATAAAAACATAAACACAGATCATAATGACCAAACCTTGATGATGGGAAATTGTTTTTTAATTCTTTCACCCTAACAGGTGTGTTCCAATTTTAGCCAAAATTTTCGAAATTAAATGGAAATCTAATAAATTAAACAATAACGTCATGCACTCTGAGAAATCGACTGGCGCGGCGCATTGCAAAGAACCCCTCTCATTTTCCCCATGGTCCCGTCCGTAGTTTCTCTGAGAGACATTTCTTTGCGTTGTATAGTTTAGTAAATAACTTTTCCCCTCTCAGTCCCAAGTAGAAATCGCTGTCGCAGAAGAACAACATCCCAAAGTTACCCCCAGTATCTGCGCATGTCCTGAAAAAGATTTTCCCTCTTGGTGTTATATTTCCCTAAATTGTTGTACGGCTGTAGAGGTGTTTGGTATAGTTAGCATTAGTATGGTTTAAACCAAGGCACCCAACCTTATGTGGTGGTTGTTACTTTAAGGGTTGTAACACATGTTTTAATAATAATCTTCAAGGACATCACATACTGCTTATTGGTACTATGATAGCCGGCAACACTATTAACAATACATACTTGAAATGAAAATGTGGAGCAAGCACAAGTGCATAAAACTTCTTGTCAGTAAGGGGAATCCAGGGCGATCCTGGAGGAATGAAGGAAGTACATTACAAGCACCATAAAGGACAAAGAAAAAGAAAGAGCTAGGAGCTGGGACTAAAGCGCAAAAGTTTTTAGCTGATGTATTAGGGTTGCCATGTAGTCTGTTTATTTTTATTCCTTTTTAAACCTCCAAACATAGGTATAAAAAATCGCGGAAAAATTAGAATAGGAACTTGTATGAGAATTTTGTAAAACAATTTTTTGTTTGTTTTCATTTAAAATAGTAAAATACCCTTTGTATGGCCCATTTCGTTGTTGGATGTTTGGTTTGATGTCGATATCAAACCGGATGAAATTGATTCAGTCATCTAGGCCAAAGGTCCCGAATTAATGGCCTTTTCGGTTGGCGATCCCGGATCAGGGCGTTCTTCTCCCGGATTGCGACTTCTTTTCGAACAGCCAAACTCGTTTTGTCTTGATTTTGTTGTTTGTCTAGCTTTGTATTTGTGAAGCAAAAGTTATTGTACAGGGGACAAATGACATTTATCCAACTTGACATTAACACATGTTTAATTGTGTGCGTGCTTCTGGTTTTGATTTTTGACAGAAGCAAATTTCTCTTCTATCCAGAAGAGGAACTATCAAACGAGTCCAAGAAAACAGTTTTAGGAGAGTCCAGAAGTCTCCCGGACGCACTCGAGCGACCAACCGAAAAGGCCATAAGCAAACAGTTTGACGTCTACTGATATTTTCGAGTGCGGGATGTCAAATAAAGATCATTTTTATATGGAAAACGAACAAAAATTACACATAAACGGAAATAAGTGTTTAAAAAATGCAACTTTTTGTTTCGATGAACAAGACAAAGTCCCTAACTACCTCAAAATATAGCTGTCGATGTTGATGTTTTGTCCAAGACGTCGGTGTTGGGTGTCTTTTCTTGATGACAGCATATACTTGGTTTTGCCCTCATTGACTGCTAAGCCCATATTCGCCGCTTCCATCCCAATACTCACGAAGGCTTCACTGACATCACGCTTTGTTCTACCGATTATGTCAATGTCGTCTGCGTATGCGAGTAGTTGAACGGACTTTTGAAAGATTGTACCTCTGGTGTTGGCGCGAGAGTTCTGCACAATTCTCTCAAGTATGATGTCAAGGAAGTCGCATGACAGCGCGTCGCCTTGTCTAAATCCTTTTTGGACATCAAAGGGGTCGGTGAGGTCTTTGCCGACCTTGACGAAACAGCGTCAGTTTTCAATTGTCATCCTGCACAGACTGACGAGTTTGGCAGGGATGCTAAAACTAGACATTGCGCTATATAGCTCGTCTCTATAGATGCTGTCATACGCGGCCTTGAAATCGATGAAGAGGTGGTGTGTATCGATTTGGAATTCCTGGGTTTTCTCCTAGATCTGCCGCAGTGTGAATGTTTGATCGATGGTGGACTTTCCCGGCCTAAAGCCACAGTGATATGCGCCTTGATTGTTGACAAACGGCTTCAAGCGTTCACGCAGTACAGCAGAAAAGATCTTGTATGCGATGTTAAGAAGACTTATGCCCCTGTAGTTGGCACAACTCAGAGGGTCTCCTTTCTTCAGGATCGGGCAAACAATGCTGAGGTTCCATTCGTCGGGCATGCTTTCTTCCGACCATATCTTGCAGATGAGCTGGAGCATGACCCTAACCAGCTCATCGCCAGCGGATTTAAAAAGTTCGGCAGCTAGGCCGTCTGCTCCGGCTGCTTTGTTGCACTAGAGCTTAAACACAGCTACTTTCACCTCCTCCAGGTCGGGTGGGCGGTATCGTTCGTATGCTTCGTCGGTAACGTCTTCGCCCGGGTTGAATGGTTCGTTCTGCCTTACAGCGGTATTTGGTTCGTCCTAGCCGTTTTACAGTCTGCAGAAGTGGTCTTTCCAAATCCTCAAGTAATATCCTCAGTAATAACTAATACAAGCAAACAGAAATCATTCTTGTTCGGAACACGTTCTTATCGGAACACTCTGGGCTTAGAAGTATGTTAATAATTCGCACTTCTACAGACGCTTTTGAATTTTTTTCATATAGAAACGCGATTTGATTGGCATCCCTGAATCGAAAAATGTGAAAGACAGATTTTGACAGCCATGTTAAAAGGTCTATGAACAAATATCAACGATCATGCTAAGCCACATCTCAGAAAACTACATAAGATGACGGGTGGTGGAGGCCCTTTGCCCCATAAGGAGGTAAAACAAATAGTATACCTGCTTTTATAGACATAATGCATCTGGAAAACGGGCAGCGAGTAATATTTCATTCCTTATGCCATCAAGGTGCTGGTTGGGTGTTATGGGAACATACCTGGTGACGCCCAGTGTTGCAAACTACCTACCATCAAGTGCTTATGACACCTCCGCGTGGTAACCGCCGGATACTGGCCTTGTTCTTCCCTTGGACCTGGCTTGCTGAAGCTATTGCTTGGCTTACAAGCATTGAGCAAGAAAAGAATAGCAAGAATAACGCTATGACTAGCTATAACTGTTCAAAAGGACTGGCTGATCGAGTCTCAAAAGCCAAAGGAATCCTGAGAAATTCACAAATTAGTATCAACGATGCAGCAGTGTGGCCCCCATTGCCTTACATGAGCTACGCCGACTTATTCGTGATTAAAGTCGGGAAGTTCCAGCCCAACAAACATACTCTCGAGAGTTGAGTTAGTAAAACCTTTTATAAGACTCTTGAACACTCCCAGAACATATTTTTTTTGCTTAAATTGAAATTTGCATAGAACTCTTGTTAGAAAAGTAAAAGGCTGGCAGAGCTATAAAGACGTAAACTAAATGAGATCACATTTTACTCCCGGTTTGGTATAAAAGACTTAACTTGACTTAAGACTATAGTATCATCTTGAATATTTCAAAGGAAAAAATATTTCAATGCATTCCAAACCGACACAAGGACTTAAGTTAACTTAAGACGTTATTACTAAACGAAAATGTGATATTTTCTGACTTATGTGCTCAATACCAAATAATAACTTTAGAACCAATTATGCAAGACTTAAGCCGTTAATACCAATCGAAAGAGAAAAAAAAAATTACACAATCAAAAATAGAATTTTTTGACTTAAGACCTTTTTACTTAACGTACAAGAATTGTTATTTGGGATAGTCAGGGTACTGGAAGAGGGGTGGAGGAAGATGAGCCCCTGAGCGGCAACGGCAGCTCTCATGCCCCCAAAGCTGGTTACACAGGTTACTAAGCGCTCACGCATCCAAAGCGGAAAACTCGATGTTGAACGCCTCAGCATCAGCACACATGGAATAGCTGGAGCCTACAGGGGGCGCTTATGCCAGAGGCTCTCCGCTTTGCATTCACTCTCCCCAAACGTCAACAACCACTGGAGCAAGTACCGTGACAATACCCCTAAAAAAGAGTCCTTGGTATAATGATGATTGCGTGAACAGAAAAAAAGGTGACAGAACACAGAAGATGCATAGGTATGCGAAGACGTTTAAGCGAAAACAGGAGCAGCATATGAAGAGTATCGTATCGAGCCAAAAGATAGGAAGAGAAAAGATTACGGCGTAGAAAGAAGAGAACCTACGCAATCTCTCTGCTCAGGGAGATCGAAGAGTCTAGCGTTCGAAAAAAAGGCTAGAAAGTTCTATAAAACAGCCAAACAACTGGCTGCTGGATTTAGTACCAGAACGTAGGCTGTTCGAAATAGTGAATAAACCTAGTCACCCAAGCACAGGGAATAGTTCAAGTGTTTAAGCAGCATTTTCAGCAGCTGCTTGGTGAGCAACATGTAGTGAGAGCAGAAGAGGTGCAAGGAAGAGAAGAAACTGTACCAGAAGCAGTAAGCTTAGCTACAAAAAAAGCATAAGAACAACAAGGCGGCCGGTTCTGTTGGCTTATGGTGGTGATGTTTTGGCGGGGTACATGCACTAAAACATTAACAAAATGTGGGTAGCAGAAAGCTTGCCCGATGACTGGACAATCATGTTCTATATGCTCCATCTTCAAGAGAGACGATTTAATGGTAAACAAATGCGTCCAATGCTCCTCAGGCAATGCTATGCCGTGCAAGAACTATTGTAGTAGCTATATCCCTGTCGTATATAAGATCCTATCAGACGTACTGCGTAAACGTCTTAAGCCTTTTTGCGACACATTAATCGGCTTTCGGCCCGGCAAATTAACCATGGATCTTCAAACTTGGCTTCAAACGAATCCTGCGAAAGCCCAATAAATATTAAGTCAAGACACACCTTTCAGCGACCTTAAAGTCAGGAGCTCTACCTGGCGATAGCCGAATTCAAGATACCTGCAAAACTGATCAATCTGTGGCGTGTACATTTAGAAAATACGCAGTGCAACGTGCAGGTTGGCAACAGCTCCTCGAAACTGTCCAAACATGCACCGGATTTCGACAAGGAGATGCCAATCTATCTCCAATCTTGTTCTGGAGATGATAGTGAGCAAGGCAAATTTTAACACGGAAGGCACTATTTTTGGTATTTTGGGATACGTGGACGATACCGACATCATCACCTGCTCCAAGCGTGCCATGATATTGGCTTTAACGGCGATTAAAGAACAGACGAACTTAGTTGGTCTTTAAATTACTTAGGGTAAGAGTAAAGGGTTACTCTTAGAGGGTAAGAGTAAGTACATGCATGTACGTCGTTACTTTGGACATAACTCTACGACACAATTGTGGAGATTCTTCGAAGAACACTACTAAGAAACCGCTGCTTCTTCGGTTTGGCAAAACAAATGGGACCAGAACGCCTCTCACGGAGGACAAGTGGGAAGTCTATAAAACCCTTAATCTGCCTATTCTTCTGGACGATAAGCAAAGAGAAGAAATTGCTCTTACTTTGCTCTTTCGAGAGAGAGTTTTTACCATAACCCCAAACAGCGCCATAAACAGCTTTAAATTTGAAGTAGTTGGGCACAGGGATTTTGTCTACCTGGGTTCTGAAAAAAATTTAGACAACGGTACAATCGCTGAAATCAGAAGAAGGTTTACTCTCCCCAACCGCTGTATCTGTGGGTTAAGAAGGCCAGCTAGACGGTTGAGGGACAGGTACACCCTGCACTATAGTGCACCCTTAAGTGAAATAAGTAAGTCCCTGCTGAATCAACAACATCTCTTAAGGAAGTTGATGGAATAAAGCGAGAATGAGGAACAAAGACCACTGCTACTTTTGGAAACTGGTTACTCCGGAAGCTGGGCTAATACTATCTTATGTAACTCTCAGCAGGGATACACTTTAACCATACGAGGCCCATTATGGTACTACTATGTGAAAAACCGGATTTGCAGCACCAGAAAGTTGTATGAAAGCTTACCGAACAGGGAAAAATAGCCTGCACAAATCCGTTGAGTATTTCTTACCCGAAAAAACTATCGAGGGTACAGGGTAACAGGTTCTGTGAAAACCTATGACTAAGCGAATAAGTTTGAGTATTTCTAAAGTGGAAGTGAGATGAGCCTTCTCGAAAGGGAAAAAAAGGTCATTGCTCTTAGCTTTCACAAATTACACGACCTTAAATTTAGCATTTCCTTGATTTTCGTAGTCGGATGCACTAAAATAATGACTCGATTCAAATGCTTTCGCAGTGCATCGTTTTCTAACCCCAGGCGAAGGACTAGAACCAGCCCTCCGTCGATATGCTCCAACTTGCTTCTTAAAAAGGGTTTATAAGCTTTATCTTAGTTTTCTTACTAGATTTCCTGTGTCAAATATAAATACATGATTTGCTGTGATAACAATGATTGATTTGGTTATTTCCAGTTCCTCTTTAGTTTCTTATTAATCTACTTATCGGCTCGGGCTATCAAGGTTCAAGTCAAGAACTTCTTGTCTTACCCTAGTCATCATAAAAAAGGGGACGTTTCCCATCTTCTTATAATCAATCTTAAATAGAATTTGTTATGGAAACACTGTGGCGCTATGTTCAGACCAAGAGAACAATGTAGATTGTTTTCATCTTTTTGCATAGGATTGCTCCAACGGGCTAATTTGTCGCTCTGCTTTTAATACGAATGAAGAAGCCGTCAATCCAGTGTACTCCAAACGTATCGATGGCCTTTACCATCATTTTCAAGGGTAAAGAAAATTTCATTGGATTTTGTTGGCAAATGCAAAGTGCTTTTTTTTGTAGTTCCAGAGGAAAGCTTTTAAAAAGAAATATTATTCTTGTGAAGAACTCCTTCGATACTAAGGGTCACCTGTTGCAACACCAAGTCTCACGATGCTTATTCTGTAAGTAGAGTAAAATAACTGCAATGATTTGTTAGAAGCATTTACTTAGGTTGGACATTGTGTCCGCCGAACCATCGTAGAACATAATGAGGGTTTCTTTCACAAAGAGCCGATTGCAGATCCACAAGAACCAATCGGTTTCCAAAATTAGAAACAGTTCCTTGCTGATGACCATTCGTATTTCTAAATTTATTTGCTGAGCTAAAATGTCTACATGAACTCGAAATTCTGATCGTCAAACTGATTTGGCCGATTCTGTATGTGCGGTGGCGCACCCATATTGGGATTATTGATTGACGTCAATTGCGGCCTGAAATGGTTGACAGGCGTTGACTGTTGCTGAAGAAGGTGCCTCAGTCCGGGATTGTTGCTTATCATTGGACGAACCATTCGCTGTTGCTGCATTCCATGGGGAACCTGCGGCGGTACATTCATACTGACAGACATGCGGGGTTGCTGTTGCTGCTGCTGTTGTTGTTGTTGCTGCTGCTGCTGTTGCTGTTGCACGATTCCCATGTTGTGCTGAACTCCGCTGCCGAGATTGTCCTGCATCTGCACGGACATCTGTGGGTATTGATTGTAGTGTTGCTGCTGGTGTTGGTCCTGCATTTGTGCCTCCATTGCTTTCTGCTGGTTGTTCTGATGTTGCTGAACAACTTGCTGTTGCAATGGATTGGGTGCCTGCATGTTGTTCGGGGCCATGGAACCACTGTGTGGGCTTTGTTGTTGTTGTTGTTGCTGCTGCTGCTGTTGCTGGGACTGATGTGTTTGCTGCTGTTGCATGCCTACAGCGGGCCCTTGTAGACTCATGTTCTGCTTTTGTTGGATGACCTTTCGCAGTCGGTCGACAAACATGGTCTGATTGTTTGGAATGAAGCCCAAGAAGGCGTTCTTCTCGGCCGTGTACAGGAGAATGAGCACCTTGATCTCACACGAGGGCATTGACGACGGAGTTGAGAAGTGGACACAGCCGGCGAAGCCAGTTGTCATTACTTTAGAGAGCGTTTCCAGCGCTTCGCAGGCATTCGGTCGGAAGACAACCATTTTGGAATCCTTCAAGTACTGACCGCCGATGTTGCCCACCAAGTGCTTGGGCATGAGCTGCATCAGGAGTTTTGGCGGCCAGTTCTCGGCCCTTATCTCGGGTTCGCCATCTTTGATGTTTGTTGTTACGTGACAGGGCACCTGGCGAACGGTCTTCGCCTGATCTGGTTTGGTTTTCTCAATCCATTCGAGGAGCCCCGACCAAATCTTCTCACGATCCCGCATCCCCACACCGTCAGACGGGTTGTTTTGCTGCAGTGGAGGCGCTTGCTGCTGTGGAGCCGTCATTTGATTCATTTGCGACTGCGACTGCTGTTGGTTTATCATCTGCATACGGAGAGCTTGTTGGTGCTGCATCAGGGAGTTCACGTTCTGATTCGGCGGAGTAGACAGTTGAGAAATGAGAGCCGAGTTGGGATTGTGGTTGACGCCCATCTGCGCGTTAGACCCAGACAAGAAGGGAGGACGCTGTTGCTGTTGTTGGTTTGGGAAGAGCCAGCGGTTGACCTGGGGCACGTTGTTGTTGTACGACAACTGAACTGGATTCGAAGGATTGTTGATAAACGGTTGGTTGACCAGAGTGGCCGGTTGCTGTTGCTGCTGTTGTTGTTGTTGCTGCTGCTGCTGTTGCTGTTGTTGTTTCTGGGCTTGCTGTTGAGACTGCAGGGCCTGTTGTTGATTGTCAACCAAAATCGAATTCTGAACGTTGCCCATGGGGCTGGGAGCGTTGACCGCATGATTAACATTTGGACTAACTGGTCGCTCTTTGAGATGAAAGCCCTTGAGCAGTATCAAATGCCGAATATCCCGGCAGTAGTTCTTGGCAGACAGGGGCAGATCAGCGTCTGCTTTTGAATACAGCTTGAAAAGAATTGGAATCTTGCGTGGAGCTATGATCGACAGGTGAATCTTCTTCTCGACAAACATCGGCGTCAACTGCTCGATGGTTTTGTTTTCGTACTGATAACATTCCTGCACGGGCATGGAATACGGCGCACTGTTACAAATCAATATACAGTGACGCTGCACGTTTAGATTGCCGTCTCCACGCACCTCTTTCATGTCTTCGAAGCAAAGTCGCGCGGTTGCAAAGCCTTCGGCAAGGTTAGCGTTCGATTCACTCTGGCCTCCGGTAAGCTCGAGCCTCTCGATCGTTTCCAGCACCTTCAGAGGACTTGTGATGGGTCCAAACGTCTCCACCGACTTGTTGGGCATGCATTGTGCTGTCTTGTACACCACAATTCCGTACAGTGCTGAGTTACGATCCGATATTAGGTATTCCCGATCGTCCAGAGGGCCCTGGGAAAAGTACTCAAGTGTGGGAACAATGTAGTTTATTTTCAGATCATTGATGTAGGCGCCATTTATAGCTGTTCCTTCGATGACAAACACCACGTCGGCAACTTTGTCAGGTTCCATGGCCAGCAGACATAAAAATTTGTTTTAAAATTCGAGAAGATTGTCTACAGAAATTGCACTCTCAGACAAGAAAAAAAACACAACTACCGGAGAAGAACACAGGAAAGTCGATGGTGATGGTGCTAGGCAACAAATGTCAAAATGAAAATGACATGACGAATGCAATTTTTCCAATTGCTTTCCAACTGGAACTAGTACTGTGAAATAAGCGATTTACACAGAGAGAAATTATTCCGTTTACTTCAACCATAAATTAAGTTTAGAAAATGTGAGTCGACTTTATTCGGTTGCAATTGCAACCACACCATTGTATGGCAACGTTACTGATCAGATGACAGTACACGTATTCACCGACATGAAAATATAAAGCTTTATAAAAGATCAATTTTATTTGATTTATTTCATCCAATGAATACATTTTCAGAATTAAGATTTTCTTAAAAATAACAAAGGCCAAGAATACAAGCTTTAAAAGGCAGTAAGGGCGGTATTCACGAAGCAATCTTAAATCAATTTTAAGTTTAAGTAGCTCTTATTTTAAATTTTTGCTCTGTATTCACCAAACTCTAATAGGTTGCTGTCTATGATGAATTCGAATATGCGAAAAAGAGGTTTTCGAAATCTTTTTCGAACTTGTTTGTTGTTAAAATGTTCAAAAAAGTGTAAACAGACTATATTGGACTGTTTTCGTTGTCCTATTTTACATAAGGAATAAGATACATCTTCGTGGAACACCTACAAGGTTTGCCCTACAAATATTGTTGTAAGACAAGATGACGTTTGAGTAAATCAGTTATTTTTAAGACTGCTTATCATTTCGATTATCATTATATGCACAGTTTAATTCAAAACGGTGCTCAAGAATTTTGCTCATTTGGACACAAGATCTTTTAAATCGGGCACGATATTAAGACAATAAAGCGTATGAAGAATGAACAAGGTTGAGGGTAACAAAAAAAGAGGAACACCAAGATGAACGCTCTTCATTTAACAGTCCTTCGTCCGCAGGCACCAAATATTAACCTACCTTTTTGGAAAAGACAAAACTTTAAATAAAATAAATCAAAAAATAGTCCACGAATAAATTTTCAGGCCTTGTATTTAAAAACTTTTTGTTTCCTGGAGTCAAGAAGTGAAACCTAATGAAAGCTTGATTGAAATTTTTGCATCACAAGTCACAGTTGATTACGAATTTTCGAACATAATACCGCTCACAACTTAATAGTTGGTATGACTACTCATAAAGCCGCGTTGTCACAAGCAACGTAAAAGAGTAACAGAAACAGAATCCCATACATTAGCAACTGGAACCTAAATTCGCTGAATACTTTTTGCGTTGCTAATGAATGAAATTCTGTTTTGATGTTAGAGGAAGCATAGGAGCTAGCGATATAATCAGCAAAACCCGACTTTCTTTCCTTTCAAACAGAGGTAAAAAATTGAATAAATAAATATAAGGAACAAAATAGGACCAGGCACGGAGCCCTGCAGGACACCAATCCCACAATCGCCCTGTGAGACACAGGGAGAATCTGTGGCTCCCTCTTTGCATATAAGGTCAAAAGATTAGCGAAATCGAGTATTACCAGGATGTGTTTTAGTGTAAATTAAATTCTTTTTAACTTGGATTTTTTGTAGCAAATGGTTCGACATCCAAGGTTGGAGTTTCTTTAACTTTTTACGTTTATCATTTGATCATTAAATTCTTAAAATTCTTTTTTTTATATTTTTGTTCTGGAGACACAATTTTCTAAAGATAGGCAAGAGTCAGACAATAATCAGTCATTTTTATCACGTATTGAACTTGTGATATATAATTTGGGATTATGGTCAAGTCTAGCAAATATATGGTCAATATACGTACTGAACGCCTTCAATATTCTTGTGGGCTCGTTAAAGTCTTAAATGCTTTTTAAAAAAAGTAAAGAAATGTGTGTCGAAGGACATTAGGGACGTAAGTTGAATATCTATTTATTCAGTAATTTATGATTGATGTTAATCGCGGACAGGTTTCCGGTGGAGACATGTACCTATAGCTCTGGAGTCTAGAATATACAATACCCACTCAAAAAACCACTCACTCAATCAAAAATTTTGTTGAATGTTTCCTCCCGTTTAGTGCTCCCTAAGCGCACCCAGTTCAACCTGACGTTTTGATTTCAGAGAAAACTTTTTTGACAGCCGTGTTGTGACATTTTTGCGGTGCATTTCTCACGTACAAGGTGGAGGTTATCATATTTTCTAACGAAATTACCAAAAATGTTCCGAAATAGTAACTTAATGTACCAAGTTGTTAATAAGGTAAAGCTTATTGTGTATAACGCGGTAGTCACGACTTAAAGTCATTATTTCAGAGAATATTAACACAACCTCGGCTGACCATACAGGCTGTGCGACTAAAATCGTATTCGCCCATCAATACAATCGTGATGTTTGTGCCGCAGCAAGAGGTTTGTTTTATTTAACATAAAAACCCAACACCACGTTTAAAAAAAACCTTCAATTTTCCAGGCTTGGATTGTCGAAAGGATGGGCCGCTTCCACAAGATTATGGATCCTGGCCTAAATTTTCTGTTCCCCTTTGTTGATAAAATTAAATATGTTCAAAGTCTCAAAGAAATAGCAATCGATGTACCGAAGCAAAGTGCGATTTCCTTGGACAACGTCACGCTTAGCATAGACGGTGTTTTGTACTTGCGTATTGTGGATCCATATCGAGGTATGCTAGGGAAATGGTATGACTACATTGTGACCAACTCCTTGTTGCCTTTGCAGCTTCGTATGGCGTGGAGGACCCAGAATTCGCTATTACGCAACTGGCCCAAACAACTATGCGCTCTGAATTGGGCAAGATGTCGTTAGATAAAGTATTTCGCGAAAGAGAATCGCTTAACGTCAGCATAGTGGACTCGATTAATAAGGCCAGTGAAGCGTGGGGTATTGCATGCTTGCGATACGAAATTCGCGATATTAGGGTGAGTTACTTGGTTGTCGAGGTAAACTGAAAGTGGTGGTCATCTGTTTGGTTTGCAGCTTCCTAATCGCGTGCACGACGCCATGCAAATGCAAGTCGAGGCGGAGAGGAGAAAACGAGCTGCTATCCTGGAGTCTGAGGGTGTCCGTGAAGCAGAAATTAATATAGCCGAAGGCAAGAGGAAGTCGAGAATATTGGCATCTGGTGAGTATGATTGTTGCTCCTGCTTTTTATTGTTATTGAAGCGACGGCTCACTAAAGAAAAATTTTGTGTGTTGAATTCACCACTGATCTAGGCAGCAGGTGGTAGTGCTCCACCTGTAACATTTCAAGAACAAGTTCAATTCTCGTTCCTTGTTTCCCTATGCTAAAAACGATACAAGAGAGCCTTTCTGTAGTACATAAGTAAGGGATTTTGCTTGATAGTCAATTTAAGAGATAATAAACTCGGCTATTTTAAGGTTTTAATCCGTAAGACGTGAGTCAGTGGCTAAGGCCACCGTGTAGCTGCCCATCTCATTCATCACAGCAAAGGCCGCTCTGCTACTTATGTTTTAAACGTTTTCCTGTCTCTCCGTCAGCCGGGTGTCCCACATATTTGGCCCAGCTTAAGAATCCTCCACCATACTGCTTCTGAAACTACCCATGTCGCCGAGCAAAGCACAATTTTGCCTTGTCATCATCCCATATCGATACCTGTCGAAGGAAGCAAGATTAGTGCCACATTCCCATTTAAAACTTGTGATATTCCCGCATTGGCATTATAAGGACCTGCGCGTGTGCTGAAGGCGAGATAAATTTCCACGAGGTGAAATCTTTTAACCTCCTGTCTGAGTATCTCCCAGTCAGGTAGCACATCCTACAACCTACCTGACTTGTTGTTGTGTGAGCTAAGTGGAACATTCACCGATCTTGGCACAGGATTATCGCTCAAAGTTGTGGTCGGTCGCTTTCTTCCAGTACCACAGACCCCAGTCTGTTAATCTTGCACCGGGTCTTCTTCTGCCACGAGTACTGAACAAGTTGTCTGACATCGACAATCGTCTGCAATTTTTGTCGAATCTGGACGGCACTTTGAGAAGTTTATCAGAAGCTCGCGAACGTGGGACCCCTAAGAAGGAAACACTTACTTTTTTCTTTGTTATGCCAAAAGGGTTAGGGATCTTCCCAAGACACCGCGCTGTTGGTTTGCTGGTATGCATGATTCATGTACCCGTTCCTGACTAGTCAGTCTATATATGCCTACCCTGCGCTTCACCCTGCGCACAGACTTAAACCGTCCACCCCGGAGAAGTGGCGTTAAGTACTACGTAGCGAGGTAAGTAAGCAATCCAAGCTATTCATCGTGTGATAGTATGGAAGCGTCTACTAGGTTTACGCTTTCACGGAAGCGAAGCCATCACATTGTGGCCTTTACCATTTTCGTTATAGGTTTGTGTATTGTGTTGCGCATGTATTTCCGGTACAGGTATTTCGCGGTAGGCAGACTCCTACCTGTTTGCTCATGTTCTATTGCAAAATTGTTGCCTGGGGTCCGTCGAACACAACTCAATTTCATTTCTTGATTCCTTGTTTAAGTTTAAATTACAATTAATATAACTTCACCACTTAGATTTCAGTACTTTATTTTAATTCAGTCACCTTTTAATTTTCGGTGTTAACAAATCAAAGATTTAAATACAACTGTGGGAGCTATTTGCTCATTTATACCAAATGAGCCAAGCTCTTCAAACTTTTTTTATGGTAATTTTCCACTGGAGCGGAAATTTTCTATACCGAAATTCGAAAATCAATTGTCAGCTTGCTGTCAGCTGACTGGAATGACAGTTCAATGGGTAAGTGTGTTCAGCCTTTTCTAGCTAAGGGAGGGAGACTCGCTCTGAGAGTCTGCATTTTGTCGCCACATAACATTATTATCGTTTCCGTTTCCATTACATACTTTTCCTTCTTTTGCGCTCTAGTTTCTTCAACTCTATTTCTATCTCCGGTGTAGCTACAACACAAAACGACCCAAACCTACAAAAAATAGTCTTATAATATGCCTCTACGCTCCACCGGCAATAAAAAGAGGATTATCGGAAGACGTTTAAAAATAAATCCCAATGTGGCTCCACCGAACAAATATGGGATTGATTTGACACGAACACTCTGTTTTTGTCTATGGCTCTCAAAAGAAAGTGGCGATGTCATTTCCCAGGAGCGAAAAACGATAATACGATTTTCGCTGTAAAAATCACACTTGTGACAGATTTGTCATACAGCGACAGTTTTAGTTTCCTTTTTTGATTCTCCAACTGTAACAAAGGTGCAGAAAATAGGTTTGTGAATAGGGTGAATGGGATTTATGAGAGGATTTTTTTTTAATTGTTTGCCGAGAAGATTTAAATTTGTATGGTAAATGGTGTGATTTTTAGAGGATTTAATAAAAATTTATATTAATCGCGGATTAGTGCCCGGTGGAGACATGGTATTATCCTGTTGCCGTAACACGGTTTTTGTTTAGTTTTCGACACGATGTCGAGGAAAATTGAGACTTTGAACTACATATTTGTGACCTTTAAAATTGACCCTTGAGGTCATTTGGAAATAATAAATGTTCATACACTATGCACATCGTCATCGAAAACAAATAAATGTTCTGTGGTTGGCCGTCACAAATTGTTGTGTTATGGCCTTTTCGGTTGGTCGTCCGGGAGCGTCCGGGAGACTTCTGGACACTCCTGAAACTATTTTCTTGGACTCGTTTGACAGTTCCTCTTCTGGATAGAAGAGCAATTTGCTTCTGGTTTTGAATCCAGAATCAAAACCAGAAGCACGCACACAATTATACATGTGTCAATGTCAAGTTGGATAAATGTCATTTGCCCCTGTAGAATAGCTTTTGCTTCACAAATACAACGCTAGAAAAACTGAATCTAGATGAATGAAGAAAATCAGAATCAAGAAAAACGTGTTTCGCGGTTCGGAGAGAAGCCCCAATCCGGGAGACGAACGCCATGATCCGGGATCGCCACCCGAAAAGGCCATTACAGACGGACTTATTTTACACGTTAAGAGTCAACTCAGCTCCTGTCAAATCGAACTAATATTACAACATGCGTGCGTCGCACCAATCACAGAACACAAGATCATGACAAACTGAGAAAAAAAGTACACCTCTGAGTTGATTCGTCATCATTTTCGAAGCAAAACAGATTGATGACCTGTGATTGGTCAGCACAGATTGTTGTGTAAACAAACGGTTTTTTTTTTACACGCGCAGAAATTGACGTCAGATTTACAGTTGGGTTGGTCGAACAAACTTCGGAGCAAATGCGTGTCGTAATCTTTACGTTGAGTTTAGTAATTATGCCTTCAACCCAATGAATCCGTTGCATCCGTCACGTTAAAGCACGCAACTGACAACTGAGTTAAATACACACGTCCTTATGGGACGCGGCCAATAGAAGAATTT
Source organism: Neoascia interrupta (assembly GCA_947623515.1). NCBI lineage: Eukaryota > Metazoa > Arthropoda > Insecta > Diptera > Syrphidae > Neoascia > Neoascia interrupta. Next base: position 180,325,320 of record OX392462.1, read on the forward strand.
CGTGACGTAAGTCGCTTCCCATAAGAACGTGTGTATTTCACCGAGTTGTCATGCTGGAGTCGCAATGTTGCGTTGCTGCGTTTACGGCCTTTGCCAAGCGTTGCCAAAACCTTACGATACTTTACGTCAAACTACACACGCAGCAAATTTGCAAAACGAAATGCCGCTTTGCGTTTTGGGGTAGGAAATTGTAAAGTATCACCACCGTGTTGCGCTGTCAACCGTGTAGCGCTACGAAAGTTAAAAGTTGGCCAAATCTTACTACCGCCACAGCTACGCGCTACCGCTACAGACACACATTGTGTGCGCAATACACTGAATACATGTGTTTTAACTTTTGACAGCGCTTACTACCGCTACTACTACCGCCACAGCTACATCACTGTGGTTCTACGGTAAAAACGAAATAAGTTGCCCAGCAATGAAAATAAAATTATTTCTGTTTATTCCATCACAAGTATATCCAAGGTGGTGCACTCGTGTCTTTGTGCATTTTAAAAACCAACAACTTGCGAGTTATCGCGATAAACTGAAATGATACCGAAAAACATCACATTCTCTACTCAAACCTCTCTACTCTACGCAAACCTTTTTTTTATTCTGACAAGAAACCCTTTTTCGTCCCCACAACCTACTGACGACAAGAGAACTATACTCACTCACCACACAATGGATGAGCATATGTTGTTTAACGAACGCAAAAGTAGACCGTAAATATCATAGACGCAAAAGAAGATCTACTTTCTACTTTTGCGTCTATGATATTTACGGTCAAACGTGGAGTGAAGTTTTGAAGTAACATTTCGTTTTGCCCCATATGCGCCCGTGGTTTCTACTCTGGTTTTCATCGAACGCACACAGCAACGCAACATTGCGTTATGGACTTCAGTTGTGTACTTCGACGTAAGTGCCTGTTTTCATTTGGTTTATCCATCGGACTCAATTGAAATCAACCCGTGTGTGGCGTAGTCATTTTATCGATTTGACAGTCCAGTTGTTGGTTGAAGAAAAATCAAAATATTTTGAATTTCTGAAGTTGACTACAAAGTCCTTCAACTGAATTGATCTGTGTGTGGACGAGTTGGTTAATTTGCTGTCAAAAAGGCGTCAGTCGTGTTCGTGTTATGGAAAGTGATCTGGTACCTGTAGTGATGACTCAATGCAAACACCAATAATTAGAAAGAAATTTTTCAAATTATGCGAAACAACCCAGTCATTTGGAAAATCAAAAATACGGGGAACCGTAATAAAATTTAAAAAAAAGTCAAGCATGGGAATTAATTTTAGAAAAATACAAGATCGATCGTAATATATTTCTTTTTTCCATTATTTTTCATTCAATTGCACCACACACGACACGACAATATGAAACATTTCACACGACACAGAATCGTTTTTTTGACAGTTCAAGCAAAGTCTTTCAATTCAATTTTTGTTGCGCGTGCTTGAACACAAACTTAATGAAAGGGGCGGGTTAAGTTCTGCTTGCGGGCCTTTAGGGCCTTACTTTATAGTCTTAATAAATAGTCTTATGGGGCATTAATCGAATATCAAAATACAATGAAAATCCCAGTCAAGTTCTGCCAAACGCTAAGAATACCTATAATAAACTTAAGTTAACGATTTGGCAATCGTATAAATTGAGACTAACTTGATTGGGACTAACTTAAGACGATACATTAACCGATGCCATTTCGAATTTCGCACATCGCAATGGGCCCCCTGGATGAGGAGATACTACATCGATATGTACGAGCTGTACAGCAACACCTGACTTTGCTAGAAAAGTCAAAATACAACGGCTGGGATTTCTGCGTCATCTGCGTCATCGTCGGTGAATACCAAGCCGCGCCTTTAATGGTCGCTGTGGCTTGTGGGTTATTGGCATAAACTTCCGACTTTCAAACCGCACAAATTCACCGAGGTCAGGCGCGAGGGGAAGCGCTAGGAATTTTTCTTAAACCCATTCTTCGGATCAGACAATTTTATCAGCCGCACTTATTGTTGAACTCTGTATCCATGCGTATGTCAATGGTAATATTGCAAAGAAACCTGTATAAACGAAAGCAAATTTAACAGATGTGCAGTCTTTGGTAATTTTCCACTGGTACTTTTCCTTCGAAGGAGGAATCGATATCGAAATTCGAACTTCAAATGTCAGTTCGCTGGCAGCTGATTAGAATGACAGTTTGGTGTGTTCGTAAAGTGTATCGATGGGTGCATTCAGCGACTCCCGCATGTCTTTTTATTTCTTGTCGCCACATAACAGATGTATAGCTTCAACAATACGGCAGCTTTCAACTGTCAAAGTTTGGAAGTTCGGGCTATTTTCCCTACTTCCTATAATTTCCCGTAAACTAGAGACGATAGAAATGAAATAGTGGTATTTTGGACGTAATTTTATAAGACGTATGCATTTAAAATCTGGTCTCAAATTGTAGGCAATTCCTGTTCTGATAGAGGCATGTTCTAATAGAGGCAAACAACAGATAAAACGTTGCCCACTGTTTTATCTATTGTTGTTTGTGCAAGAATTTCGTTAGGTATTCGTCAGTAACTGCAGTTCATTTGACAAAGCTTAGTAGTTTTATACCTGCCATCTCTCTCTGGAAAACCGGAAATACGCTACTGCCGGCAACGTACTTCGATTTGCCTGAATGCAGGAAGACTTCCTTTGGTAAATTAAAAAAATAAATGCATCGTTTTGGACTTTGATTTGGAAGCATCGTTCTGTCATAATCCTTCCCAGGAGTAATATATGTCAATAAAGACCAATAGGAACAATTTTCTGAAATTTATTTAATCTTGTGTTTATCTACTTTACAGAGGCTGAGCGTCAGGAAAACATCAACAAAGCAAGTGGAGAAGCTGCTGCTATGCTAGCTATTGCCGATGCCCGCGCACGAGGTCTACAAACATTAGCACAATCAGTTATTTCTCAGGTATGAATGGGAGTTTTTTTTTTGTCTTTTCAAACACCTTTCAAGAAAGATAACTTCGCTAATTTTTAGGATGGAAAAAATGCCGCATCTCTTACATTGGCGGAGCAATACATTTCAGCCTTCAGTAATTTAGCCAAAACTAATAACACAATGATACTACCTTCAAACACAAGTGATGTTAGCTCAATGATTTTCCAAGCATTTAGTATTTACGATACAGTTATGAAGCGGAATAACTTAGACAAAAGCTCTGATCTGGTCCAGCAGCCCGAATCACTGACATTGGAAGCGAAAGAAAAAGAAAAACCCGAAAAGGGAAGCAACGTTGAAGTGGAATAAAGAAGTGAATTGTTACAAAAAAAAATAATATTTTTTTATTCATATTTCCGGAACCTGAATCTGTGTATGAAATTGTTCATTTCATCATAATTTTCGAATGCCGCTTATCCTTTAAAAGGGTCGCGGAGCGAGGGTGGCTAAATGGTCTTTCCATCTTTCTCGATCCTCCGCTACCAACTCGAGAGACTCCGGCGCAATAGCCAGGCGGGACTCAGAGAGGTTCTTTACCTGATCCCACCACCTATTTCTTGGCCTACCACGGGGGCGACGCGCTCGCATCTCGGCTTGCATGACCTTTCTAGGAAGTCTGTCAGGGGGCATACGAACAACTTGTCCAAACCATCGAAGAATCGATCGCTTCACTCGGAGAAGTAGCTGCTCAACATTAAGATTAAAACGAATACTGACGTTTCTTACTCTATCCCTTAGAGTACCACAAGCAATGCACCTCAGGAATCTCATTTTGGCTAATTCCTTCGGTCATAACCAAATTTCGTGACCATGGATGAGGGTCGGAACGAACACTGAATTAAAAACTGAGATCTTTGCTTTCAATCTAAGCTCAGCTTTCCTGATGACTGGCCGGCGCAGTTCCTTTACTATTGCTCCAGCTTGGCCAATTCTACAGGACAACTCAGTATCTCAGGGTCTTTCTTTCGTGAAAAAGTCCCCGAGATACTTAAACTTCTCCACCTGTTTTAATGGAACTCCATTTATGTGCAGGGTAAACAGCACAGGAGTTCGGGAAACAACCATCACTTCCGATTTGTTCACGTTCACTTTCATCAGTGCTCGTTGAAGTTCCTCTTTGGATGATGCAAGGATGGCCAAATCATCTGCGAAAAGCATATGGCTCATCCTGGTGCCAGCCAATTCGAAACATTGCTCGCCAAGACTGCGCTTCACCATCCAGTCTATATATGCTATGAAAAGGAGTGGCTACAGAACACAGCCTTGGCGAAGTCCAACGCGCACATCAAAAGGACGGGATTTGACGCCATTTATCCGTACACAGCTTCTGCAGTTTCCATACAAAGACTGGATGGCTTTCAGAAGAGCCCCACTCAACGCATAGTCCTGCAAAACTCTCCACAGTGTATCCCGAGGGACTCGGTCCATCGCCTTTTCCAGATCTACAAAACACGCACAAACCGGTTTGGCATATTCCCAGGCCTTCTCAAGAATAACCTTCAGAGTAAAAAGCTGGTGGGTTGTGCCTCTGCCAGGCCGAAAACCGCACTGTTCTTCCCGTAACAAAGGCTCGATTACAGTTTTGGAACGCGTTTCCAACACCTTCGCGAATAGACTCAAACATTTCGCGACTTTCCAACATCTGGAAGACTCAAGAGAGAAATGCCCCTATAGTTGGCGCAATCTCTCCTCAAAATTTTTAAGGAAGCTTCTTTTCAAACAATGCGAAAAAATGCGGGCATTTGCATGCATAGCAAATTGTCTTTTTTACCTGATTAGTAATAATGGCGCCCAACATTACACCGAACCTTACGACTTTAAGGTCAATGTTTCATGCTATATTGAGCGCATAAAAAAAAAAACCTTGTATTTCATCGGGGCATAAAAAGCCACTGCAACTCTGACCCACGTAGAAAGTTTCCTTAGTGGTACAAAGTGGCGCCCAATGTGAGTCTGAAATTCTCCTTGACTTTGGCCTGCAGTCACGTGCTCTTTCGATGTTGCTAGTCAGACCAAAACTAATTGTGTCATCTACGTAGCAGCTAAACCACATTGCTCCAGTTGTTCTTAATCTTACTCGCGTCTCAAAAGTTCTTTTTAGTTTAAAGGATTTACGTTTAAGTCTATGAAGCAGTGTGAGATGGTATACAGCTTATTTTAGAACACATTGACATGTGTGTCCTGGAATTGCTCAATTTGTTGCTGAAAATTCAATTAATAAAAAATTTTAAATTTTACTTTAAGGAGAAATATTTTCTATATTTTTTTTCTTTAATTTTCCTACGATTTAATAATTATTTCTACTTTTTTTTTATATCTACATACACATTATAATGTTTTTTATATTTTGAGACAATCTAATTTATCGAAACTGTTAGACTTACAAAGCATTGCAATAAAATAATGTGGTTTTCAATAGAAAGTTGTAAGAAAGTAAAGTATAAAAAAATGATCGGTTTCTGTTGAGACTTAATCTTTTTTAACCATGTCTTAAACGTACTACGCTTTAATAATAAATTTGTAATATGTCTCATACCGTAGGTTCTTAAGTGGATTGTGCTAACTAAAAAACAAAATCAGTCTTATATATTAGAAATAACTTTCAGAATTTTAAATAAATTATGAAAATTTCCATAATTTCCCACAGTATGCAAAAAACATAAAAAGTGAATAAGAAATGCTATGCAAGGTGATTTTTCCCACAAAGCGCATAAATGCTTTTCCAACTTTTGTATGAAGATAGGTCTGTTAAGTGAATAGTTAAGGTTAACACTTTAAATGGCGCCCAATGCAATGACAACTTGAAATGGTTTTGAATTTTATCATCTAGTTGTATAGACATGGCTAAATTGATATCTTTGTTTTATATTTTATATTATAAAATAATAAAATAAAACAAGATTGAGTTGAAAGAGTAGATGCTGATAAACACAAAAGAGCGGTCCTTACATTCATAAATTATGCATAGGTTTATATGTACAATAAATATATAATTAAAAAAAAAATTCACTTCTAGTTTTCAGTTAAATTAAAGATTTTGCAGTCGCTGCTGTCATTAGCATATTGCTCTGATTGTATTTGTGTTTTGTCATAGTTTCGCAGGCGAAGTATGAGGACTTCGGGCACATTTTCCAATGCTAAGATAATAAATATTCCATTGTCGAGTATTTCACAGGAAGATGTTTTGTGCGAAGGTGAAAATACAGCCAGGGGGTTGCCTGAATATGAAAAAGGAAAAAAAAAAAATTTTTAATAATGTACAATATGACCAGACTAAAAGTTAATTAAGAAAATTCGTTCCTCTATATTATAAGAATATGAGTTTTCTCTTCGCGATTTTCACCAGACTAAAAGTCCGGTTATGTCAATTCTGGTAATTGATTAAATCTGGCGATGCTACAACCTAGATTGCGGGCAAGAGGCAAGTTTGGGATAGGAAGATAATTGCAGGGGATAATGAAATCACCGTCTATTCTGTCCGTTGCAAAAAGGCATTTTATGTGAAGCTCTGGGATTAAGTAATTTTTTCTAACATAGCGAGCGCCCATACCTATAACTCAAGCTGTGGCGGAACTTAAGAGGCACAGCTTTGAAAATAGGACCACCAACATTTACTCTGAGTCACAAGCGGGCACTAGAGCTATCGAGTAATTGTGAAGCCTTCAGCCCAATGAATCCGTTGCGTTCGTCACGTTGAAGTACGCAACTGTCGACTGAGTTAAATGGACAGGTTCTTATAGGAAGCGGCCCATAGAAGAACTTCGTGACGTACGTCACTTCCCATAAGAACGTGTGTATTTCACTGAGTTGTCAGTTGTGTACTTCGACGTAATGGATGCAACGGATTCATTGGGCTGAAGGCTTAAGACGCGGCGAAGTCGAGGGCTCTGAACCTCGATGCAGGAAAACTTTAGACATAATATTTGGATACACAGCAACCCAACTGGGTTGAGTGTCAGGGAACACTTATATCCCGGAAAACGAAGAAGTAAACAAGCTTACAAGATCTCGGTAAGTTATAAAGATACGTCTTTGACATTTAAATTCATTAGAACCTCAATCAGTGCGATCGCACGTAAATCGAGTGCTTGTTGGACGCATCTTGAAACCTGCAGACACATTAAAGATCTATAGTCAGCGGTTAGCAAAAGAAAATCACAATTTATGGTTGTATTGCCCCGCAAGGTTATTCGAGTTTTAACGGAAGTCCATACCGGGAACTGTGCTGTAAGGCAGCACTCTACTTGGCAAGGCATACGGCAAAACCATAAGCCCTGTGTCACAAAGCTGCGTTGCGCCAACGTTGATTCGACAACTTAAATTCAAACACATTAAAATAAATGGGAGATACCACAACGTAGCTTCGATCAAACGTCTTTACGTTTTTTTACGTAAGAAAGTTTTGAGAAAGCAGAAAAATTCAACACAATGAATTTTCGCCAGCGTTTTGACGTTTCTGTAAATCTGGAATTTTCGTTCTTGTTCCTGGTGTTTTCTTGTTGATTTGTTGGCATTTTCTATGGTTTTTAATCGTTATTGGATTTGTATATTTTCAGCACGATTGTAAGGCAACGAGAACGTGACGGCATAAAGCAAACAACAAAGCAGCTTTGTGACACACCTTTAAAGCGGGAACCACAATGCAGCGTTGCCTTCGGTTTCGCCCCGTTACGATACATCGGTTTTAAACCGGCTTTGCAATGACGTTGCGCTCAAGGAGAGAAAGACTTTTTATTAGTGCAGTTATTACGTTCTCTATAGGTATGCCACGATAATTAAAAAATTCGCACACACAGCCGAAAGTCCTGGTAGCTAGTGATGTGCACATAATTATGTCAAATATTGACCCTGAAATGCAGACACACTCAGAAATTCTGCGTCAATTTCGTGTGTAACCAACCTGCTATAGAGCCCAAGGCAGACTGATTGTCTTCGTGAGTGCGCCGTGCGCTCGAAATCAACCCCAAGTTGCTGCAGATGAAGAAAATGTTTAGCAATTTCGAACTCGACTTTTCGTTTTGGAGCTTCATTACGTAGCATTACGTTTTCGCTTTACGCATTCTTTCTATTTGCCAAACAAAATTTGAAGCCGAGTTCAATTGTATTAGGAAACACTGGAATCGTATGGCTGAACTCGTAAACGCCAGGCGGGGGCGAAGCTAAGGCTGCTTTCTGGTCCCCGCTTTAGGGCTACAAAGCTGCTAGGCTAGATCACAAAGCTGCGTTCTCGTTTGCGTTGTCTCGTTATGTTTCCTTTGCTTTAACCGCGTTGAAAATAAGCCATTCGAAGATTGAATTTAAAACGATGGAACATGTCAACAAATGAACAAGAACGCAAACCACCGCAGAAGACAGTTTCACAGAAACGTCAAAACGCACGCGGAATCCATCGCGTTGATTTTTTTTGCTTTATCAATAAGTTTTCGCTCTTTGTCTCCAACGGCAACAAAAAGGGGATAAGCGGGAGACGATTTAAAATAAATCCCAAGTGGATCCACAGGCCAACTATAGTATTATTTTTTCGCCACAAAAGAGAGTGTCGATGTCGTTTCCCAAGATTTCCGAATAAAAATTTCCGTTGCAAAAATCCAATTAGAAGGCGTATTTTTGCCAGATCTGTCATACAGGGAGAGTTTCAGTTTCCTACTTTGATTCTAAAACAGTTTAAAAGATGTATATTAAATAGGTTTGTGAATAGGGGAAAAAGGATTTATGAGAGGATTCATTTTTAATATTAGGTATATCGGGGATGGCTTGCCGAAAGGTTTTAAATTTGTGTGTCAAATCGGGTCATTTGTGGATGGCTTTGAAGTTTATCTGAATGTTGTATTTGTAAATGACATTCATCCAACTTGACACATGCGTTGTATGATTGTGTGTGTGCTTCTGGTTTTGATTCTGGATTCTCGGCCAGAAGCAAATTTTTCTTCTCTTCAAGGGGAACTGTCAAACAAGTGCTAAGAAAACAGTTTCAGGAGAGTCTAAAATGCTCCCGAACGCTTCCTGATGAGGATAACCAACCGAAAAGGCCAGTAATGTATTTAAGTTGTGACATAGCCTTCCCAGGCCCACCCTGGACTGTAGCCTCACCTAAGGTTAGAAAGTCAGACGCTTTTTTTGTTTTGAAGATGGGGAGAAACCAAGACTAAGTCCCATTAGCACCAAACCATTTTGACATTTGACAGCAAAAAAAACTGTCTACTTTTATTCCATGATTAAATTGGCAAAATAATTCCACTCTTGGGAGGCTGGTTAGTTGGATACAAACGTCAAATAAGGAATTAGAAAGAAAAAATCATATGAATTTCACCTTCACTGATGACGACCAAAAAAGAAATTTTGGATTTTATTAGTAGCAATTTCTTCAGTCGACCGTAGAATGAACGAACCAATCATTTTGAAACTATGAAAAGATCAGATTTTATTTTAAGATTTCTATTCAATTAAAGCACGTTTTGCATTTGTTAGAATAGAATGTAGAAAAATAGGTTGGTAACAAATAGGTAGGTACGCATACACGTGGTTGCTGTCGGCTTACACATCTATTTGACAAAACTTTCGCTCACTTTCCTCAAACTCTCGCTTGTAATCATTGAATAAAGAGACAAGGAATAGCTCTTTTTCACATATACAAAGTGTGTGAGTGAAGCATTTATTTTGACATTAGTCGCCCGATGTCGGGTATCGACTTTTAAGTGAATGTATCGAATGTATCACGAATCGGGGTACAAATGTCACCTTAACTAAGGAATGTTAAACAAAAGTAGAGCGTGCTCCCAGAAACGTATGAACCTTGAGCCGTCTCTCATGACATGCCTGGTTCAACACATAAGTAGTCCGCACTCATACAACTAAAACTGATGCTTCACTTTTCCCCAAAAACACCTGTTGAGAAATATAATCAACCAACACATCGCATTTATAAAATTCTTAATTTGTATTATAATTCATTCACTATAATTTTCTTAATATGTTTCATTCGGTAAACTATTCAACAGTACCTTAATTATTATGTTCATGTTTGCTCTTTTTCATTTATTGCTCAATTATTACTCAATCTGTTATTCTATTCTAATGTTCGTATTATGTATTCTCTAACGTATAACAGTTCAGTTCACTCAATGTACTTGAGCATTAGCTTTCATTCTCTTGTTCTAATGTAATTCTCGTTCACTTGGATCTCGACACTCAATGGATAAGTACCTTCTAAGCCAACAAATATATTCATTTATTAAAGAAATTGTCTATTGTGGTTTTTCGCTATTTTGTTTCGCCTCGTGTATTTGTTAGGGCTTCTTATCGATACTAGAATTCAAGTGCTGGTCCTTCTTCATTAATCGTTTAATTCATCGTTTATTCGCAAACATTTTTGGTCCGAATCGAGCCGGATTTGGAAAAAATCGAAAAACAAATCGAATCACCTTATCTGCATAAATCTACGCTGGGGATTAACGGACCACGAGTTGACCCATTGCAATTACTTGCATCGCTCATTTCGTCGCTTGCAATCCTGTTAAGACTTTGCTTTGAAATTTTGTGATAAGAAAATTATTTTCGTGAACATTTCACACGTGTTGGATAGTGATTTCCACGTGTACTATGACTTAATTTGCCGTGAAGACTTTAAGCGTGTAAAATATTGGTTAAATCAGTTTAGACTAGCTGTGGGTAGACACGTGTACAATTCCATAGACATTTGGTTGCATTTATTTGAATATTTCGTGTTATAGACAGTTCATTCCAATCATTTGAAATGGCTAAAAAGGAGGATCTTGCGGTTTTACGTGCGGTTCGGGGTAATCTTAAGGGATCGCTCACGAAGGCGGCTTCATTTACAGAAAAAATTACAGAAGCCGTTCTTTTGGAACTTCTTTTGGTGCGTATGGAGAAGTTAGACGAATTGTGGCAGAAGTTTAGTGCAACCCAGGAACAACTTTATAGGTTTCAGGAGGTCGAAGGCTTTGTCGATCCTGAACAAGAGTTTGATGAGTTCGAGTCAAAATTCTTAGTTGTCAAATCGGTTCTCCTTTCAGCTATACGCGAAAGACAGAAACCCAAGTCTGATACTGCTCCTCCAATTCCTGCTTCTAACCTACAATCTCCTTCGGTACAACAATTAAACACCTCATGTTCATCTCAACACTTCAATGATCATCTCCCAAAAATTCATATTGAACCTTTCTCGGGTAGTTACCATGACTGGCCTTCGTTTCGGGACATGTATGGAACTGCGGTTCACAATAAAGCCAATTTGTCGCCGACACAAAAGTTCCAACTTCTTCGGTCGCATCTCCGTGGTCCTGCTCTTAGTCTCCTAAACCACATTCCAGTGTCGGATGCTACATATGAACAGGCCTGGGATCGGTTAGAGAAAAGATACGACCGTCCGCGTTTCATAGTTAACGATCTCGTGGAAACATTCATGCAACTACCATCAATACACAGCGTTAACGTTCGTACATTGCGCAAAATATCGGATGGCGCCGATGAGATTGTCAGGGGTCTAAACTCCTTAAACATTTTCGAACGAGACCCATGGATGATTCATGTATTAGTTGGCAAAGTCGACCCTGAAACTCGTCAGGGTTGGTCCACTGAATGTATGGACGTTGATTACCCCACCATAGGTCAATTCCTTACCTTTTTAGAACGTCGTTGTGAGGCACTGGAGTCGTGCAAGGGAAATTCTCGTGAACCCACAAGGGAGAAGGTTTCATCGGTAAGAAGCATGCATGTTTCGTCGTCGGTTCAGTGTCCAAAATGCAGTGCTTCACATACTCTTGCTCAGTGTTCGGATTTCATGGCCTTGGATATTGAGTCGCGAAGGGATTTCGTCAAGTCAAAGGGACTTTGTTTCAACTGCTTGCGCGGTGGCCACAAATCAGGTGGTTGCCAATCTAGGGCTCGCTGCAAAAACTGTAACTCGCGACATCACACCCTTGTACACCTTGATACAACCCATTCTAAACCAATACCTGAAACCAAGCCCGCAGCTTGTTCGCAGAACCCTAACCAAAATTATATTTCGACTTCGTTGAATTTAGAATCGGGATCGTCTCACAACGCTTCAACCTCTGCTCAATGTATCCAACCAATAGTTTTAAACCATCAAGTGAACACTGTTAATATTGTGCCTAAAACATTGCTACCTACAGCCATTGGAAAGGTCTTAGACAAATATGGTAATTATCAATCGATTCGCATTCTGATAGACTCTGGATCACAGGTCTCCTTCGTCACCGAGTCTTGCGTTCAAAGACTAGGATTAAGACGAGTAAACGCTCGCATACCAATCATTGGAGTTGGGGCAACTTGTGCAGGAAAAACCAGAGGTCTAGTCTCGTTGGTAATCGGTTCGCGTTTTGATGCAGTTAGTATCCGAGTAGATACATACATTCTATCGAACGTTACATCTGAATTACCTGCAATAGAATTTGACGTTATGGATTGGGATCATATCTCCAAACTCGAACTAGCTGATCCACAATTTAGCCAACCTAGTGCGATTGACATTTTACTCGGGGCAGATAAGGCTTGGGAAATTATTCAGGGTGAGGTTGTTCGCAGTGCAAAGGGCTATCCAGTAGCACAGAAGACAATTTTTGGTTGGGTTCTAGCTGGACAGTTACCTTCGGAATCGGATAATCATCAGATTCGCTCCCACCATACTATCGTCGATATCGATGCCACTTTACAAGCTTTTTGGACGATTGAAGAGATCGATCCAAAATCAATTCTTTCCAAGGAAGAGGTTGCTATTGAGGAGCATTTTTGTAAAACTCATCGTCGTTCTAATAGTGGAAAATATATCGTAAGACTCCCTTTTAAAACTACTCCTCAGTTCGCGGACACTCTTAAGGGTGCAACGTCTCGGTTATTCGCAATGGAAAAACGGTTTTCCCAAGACACTTCACTGTTTGAGTCTTACTCTAAGTTTATGGAAGAATACTTGGCACTGGGGCATATGCGTCGGATACCACCTTCCGAAATATCAAGGTCTAATGTTTTTTATTTGCCACACCACGCCGTCTTCAAGCCTGACAGCTCAACCACAAAGTTACGTGTCGTGTTTGACGGCTCGTTTAAGGATGCGGTCGGGAAGTCCTTAAACGACTCGCTTATGATTGGTCCCACAATACAGCGTAACCTTTTTTCGGTATGTTTGAGGTTTCGTCGGCATAAATTTGTGTTCACCGCAGATATAGTAAAAATGTTTCGTCAAATCTGGATCTCAGAAGAAGATACTGATTTCCAAAGAATCGTTTGGCGAAAATCACGATCAGATCCAATCGAACATTTTCGTTTATGCACGGTAACATACGGTACGTCGTGCGCCCCATATGAATCGGTACGAGTGCTGCAGCAACTTGCTCAAGATTACCGCGAAGAGTTTCCTGTCGCTGCAGAAATTCTAACCAATGACTTTTATGTTGATGATGTTGTATCGGGTGGAGACTCGCTCCCTGATGCAATATTTAAAAAGAATAGCTTGATCGAACTCTTGTCAAAGGGTGGTTTAAGTCTAAGCAAATGGCAAAGCAACTCTCCTCAGCTTCTTGGACAAGAAAACCAAATGCAAGAAGAAACCCTTTCTCTCGATAGTGAACTAGACTCGGTTGTTAAGGTTCTCGGTTTGTACTGGAATTCCCGGCTTGACTCGTTTTCGTTTCGTCTCAATTTAGAATCAAATGAACCCATCACTAAAGCCCAAATTCTAAGTGACATTGCAAGAATTTTCGATCCGCTTGGCTTTCTCGCTCCCTCGGTTATTCAATTCAAAATCATGCTCCAAGAACTATGGCATCAAAAACTTAGCTGGAAGGAACCTCTGCCAGATTGTATTGCATTAAAATGGAAAAAATATCGTGAAGAAATCCCTTTGCTTACAACCATTAGCATTCCTCGTTGCATCGGCATAGTCAATGACAGATTTCAACTGCATGGCTTCTCGGATGCCTCCATGTCAGCTTATTCTGCTGTAGTTTATTCGCGACATATTTTACCTGATGGAACTATTGGAACCAACATCCTAGCTGCCAAAACAAGAGTTGCACCTTTAAAACAACTCACTATCCCTCGCTTAGAATTGTGTGGCGCTCTTCTACTTGCGCGACTGCTGGTAGCGGTTCAAAGGTCGTTAAACACAACAGGCGTTAATGTCCTCGCCTGGTGTGACTCAAATGTAGTTCTGTCTTGGCTTTCGTCACCTCCTCGTCGCTGGGATATTTTTGTCGGTAACAGGACAGCAGAGATCTTGAACACGATTCCAAGAAATAGATGGTATCACGTCAAATCGGATCAGAACCCTGCGGACTGTGCTTCGCGCGGTATAGCACCATCGAACCTGGTAAATCACGCACTGTGGTGGACAGGTCCTAATTGGCTTGTAAAGAGTGAGAAACATTGGCCTATCATGCATCACACGACCGAGCATCCAGACTGTCTGCAGGAGGAAAGGGTAAAATCAAGTCAACGAACGTGTTATCTAGCAAAAATAGAAGAACATCCATACGAATATCTATCAAGCCGCGTGAAATCTTGGAGTCAACTAATTCTAATCGTTTCGTTTGTTCATCGGTTTACCTTAACGACGCGAAAACTGGCAAAATATCCTTCTCATAGACTTCTTTCCAGCGAAGTGTTCTCTACAAAGCGCAATTTATTGAGATGGCTTCAAAATCGGCACTTTGAAAAGGATATCGCCCACCTAAAACAACATGGCTACTGCGGTAAGAATTCAAAAATTGCTTCTTTAAACCCATTCTTAGATGACGAACAGCTACTGCGAGTTGGAGGCAGAATTCAGGAGGCAAACATCCCTTTCAGTGTTAAGCATCCTATCATCATCCCTAAAGGTGACCCCCTAACAAGGCTGATCGCAATCGACTTTCATCAGCGCTTATTACACCCTGGAGTGTCCATACTGTTCTCTTTGATTCGACAGGAGTTTTGGATTATTGGCTGCCGCAATCTCCTACGGAAAATTACCTCCGACTGCAGCAAATGTTTTCAACAAAGGAAGACAACATGTAAGCAGATCATGGGAAATCTTCCGCCTCCGCGGATTCATCCAAGCAGGCCCTTTACACACTGTGGCGTCGACTACGCGGGACCAATTTCGCTCAAAACAAAAATCGGTCGAAAGTCACAAATAACCAAGGGATATATATCGCTCTTCGTGTGTCTCGCAACAAAGGCCATACACCTAGAGCTTGTTTCAGATCTGACGACAGAAGCCTTCCTCGGAGCCCTTCGTAGGTTCGTCGCACGTCGTGGAAAGCCAGCTCACATATACTCGGACAACGGCACCAACTTCCGTGGATCGACGAGAAGGTTGT
Source organism: Neoascia interrupta (assembly GCA_947623515.1). Classification (NCBI taxonomy): domain Eukaryota; kingdom Metazoa; phylum Arthropoda; class Insecta; order Diptera; family Syrphidae; genus Neoascia; species Neoascia interrupta. The sequence goes on from OX392462.1 coordinate 180,340,630, forward strand.
CCGATATGCAACGTATTACACTTTCCGAACATCACAACTCCCTCGTAGCAGAATCTCTCGCCTTAGATGCCATTACATGGCATTTTATTCCCCCCTCATCCCCACATTTTGGTGGGTTGTGGGAGGCGGGAGTAAGGTCTGTAAAACTCCATTTATGTCGTGTTATCGGCACCGACGTATTATCGTTTGAAGATTACTATACTCTCTTAACCCAAATAGAAGCCCTTTTGAATTGTCGTCCTCTATGTCAAAAATCTGATAACGATATAGACCCACTAACGCCTGCTCATTTCATTATAGGTGAAACTTATGCTGCTGTCCCAGAACCATCACTCGAAGTACCACTTAATCGACTCGCAAGCTGGCAAGCCTTACAAGCAAAGGTACAGGGCTACTGGAAACGTTGGAGTATGGAGTACTTAACATCTCTGCAGCAACGTCCACGATGGACACAGCCTAAGGAAAATCTCAAACAAAATGACTTGGTGGCCATTAAGGAGCCAAATTTACCACCAGGCAAATGGATCATCGGACGAGTGATTGCAACACACCCAGGAAAGGACGGCTACGTCAGGGTTGTAACCCTTCGAACATCCAATGGAACAATCGTTCGACCAATCCACAAACTGGCACCACTACCCTTGTCCTGAAACTGTGTTCCAGGGGCGGGGGAATGTTGAGAAATATAATCAACCAACACATCGCATTTATAAAATTCTTAATTTGTATTATAATTCATTCACTATAATTTTCTTAATATGTTTCATTCGGTAAACTATTCAACAGTACCTTAATTATTATGTTCATGTTTGCTCTTTTTCATTTATTGCTCAATTATTACTCAATCTGTTATTCTATTCTAATGTTCGTATTATGTATTCTCTAACGTATAACAGTTCAGTTCACTCAATGTACTTGAGCATTAGCTTTCATTCTCTTGTTCTAATGTAATTCTCGTTCACTTGGATCTCGACACTCAATGGATAAGTACCTTCTAAGCCAACAAATATATTCATTTATTAAAGAAATTGTCTATTGTGGTTTTTCGCTATTTTGTTTCGCCTCGTGTATTTGTTAGGGCTTCTTATCGATACTAGAATTCAAGTGCTGGTCCTTCTTCATTAATCGTTTAATTCATCGTTTATTCGCAAACAACACCACTTCCTTGTTTTTTTATTAAATGCTTAAAATGTTCTCTTGGCTGTCAAATTCGCTGTTGATGTTGCTCTTTGAAGCTAGAAAAAGATTACAACAGCAACATCAATGTCGACATCGATGTTAGACCAAATCCTAAATTTCGATGTTGCTGTGCAAGTGCCACTTAGCTCTCGTAAGAATGCAGCTCTCGTAAGAAAAACACACGCAAAAAGTTGCTGTTGATGTTCTCAATCTGTTTCGATTTGGCAAATTTGTTTCGATTCGACACAAATTTTGATTGTGGTTGTCAATGTCGAAGTGGTTATTTTGTTTCTCGCATAAATATCTTCTCGCATTAATTTTTACAGCACAACTCAGACACAGCTGTTCATGTTTGGCAAATTTTATTTCCCCGGTTGGGATTCGAACCAAGGACCTTGTGCACAGTAGCCTGACACACTAACCACGTAACCCTTGAGGCGAGGAAACCTCAACCTCAACCGGAAGAGCCTTTGGCATAAACTTTTAAGCTTTTTCTGTATAGAGGTCACCGGAAAGAAAAAAACAGTCAAAAATTTCAAATCGAAATTCACTACCTGTTTGTTGGTTTTGAAGCCGCATATGATAGGAATTCAGCGATGAGCAATTTTGACTCTGTGAATGCCTGCAAAGCTCACCAATTTGTGAACCAAACCAGCAGGAGACGATTGTTGGTTGCAGCCCGTTGGCCCTGAACTCTCGTTCGTATAAACAGGTTAAAAGAGCGCCAAGCGCTGCCTACCAAACACGGGGATCAAATTTAAGCCCTATCTACTTAGGTCTGGCTAGTAGAAGTGGTATTTTACTACTTGAATGTGCAAACTTTTACATACCTGTGCCCAACTCCCATAGACGCAGCGACAGATCACGTCCCTCCTTATCACCCGATAGAAGGCAACTCCCCAGCGGGTCCAATTTCAACAGCGTGACCGGTGCATTATGCCCACTAAGAGTATGGCGGCAGTTTCCTGTTACAAGGTCCCATATAAGAATTTCCGCATTTTCCAATCCAGCTATGACACAACCATTTGCTTGCGATATTGCAATAGCGACAGTATTACATACTGGCTTTAGTTTTTGAAACAAAGTTCCACTTTGAAGATCATAAACAACTATAAAGTTTGGTCCTGACTCTCTGATCTCTTTTGCTACGACGGTCACGTACGAGCCTTCGTATGTGATAGCAGAAAGAGCGGTGAAAAGATCATGATGCGGTATGCGAAGATCGTACAGTAATCTTCTCTGTGTCAAGTGCCAAACGAGTAACGAGAAGGGCTTCTGTGATTCATCGCCGCATACTAGTATTCTGAAAAGAGCAGATTAACTACTTCGTAACTGATTTAAATATAATTGCTTTAAGTGGCGCCCAACGGGCCACTTTTTCTTATCATTAGCTATCTAAGTTGTATAAGAACTTGCCTGCCATTTCCTGAGACAATCAATGAATTAAGGAATCTATCTTCTCCAGCTTTAAATGATGTGACACAATCTCCAGTTTGTAGATTCATAAGATTCACATACATTCTGTTACGGGACAAGCACACCAAATGACTATCATCGTGTAGTCCAAAGTATGGCATTTTTTGGTTCATGACTCCTTTCATTGTTGCCTGAAAGAAAGTTATTTCAAGAGTAAAGCAGTTGATGACAGCTGAAACCCCTTACCTTATATTGTCCCTCGTTAAGGTCTATAACTTTTATTTCCCGCTTACAAAGTACTGCAGCTTCAAAGTCATTTATCGAGCAGAGCAAACTTGGCTGAGGCACACATTTTAATATTCGAATTCGCTTGCAATTAGGCACATCCCATACGCTGATTTCATTACCCTCGGTATTCATTGCCGCTATAAAATGTCCCGGCACCTTCAAGCTCACAACATCATTATATGATTCGGCTTCATTTGTGATCTCCTCTGGATTGTGATTGTTCAAGCATTCGAGATAAGTAACCTCAAGCTGTTCTATTGTGGCAGTCCATTCTTTCACCTGGTTGTTGGTTTCTAATGCAGCGTCTTTGGAAATTAAATTTTTCAAAAAGATTCTCAGCAGCGTATACAACTGACTTCCATCACAATTAAGCTGTGCCATATGTAGCTGCAGAAACTGCTTTAAAATGTTTATGTGCTGTGAGTTAGCTGAGTTTGCTTTGAATTTTCCCTCGGCTATGAGTATGTCATTCAAGTATTGGAAGCAACCAGTTGATTTTATTTTATTCAGCATCCATTGCAAATCTTTAAAGTAATTTCTGCTGAAATATTGGTCTAGAACGCTGCTATCTGCACTTTCTGCGAGTATTGCCAGATCGTAATGAGGCACTTTGGAGAATTTCTCTTCATTCAAACTGGAAATACAAAAAGGATTTGAGGGAAGTTAAAGAGCGGAATATGGATCATTTTAAATTTTCTTTTCCATTTTTTTTTCCTTTCATTTAAAATTTTAAAGGGTCTTATGAGAGCTCTGAATAGTTCTATTAATCGGGAGACGGAAGTTGACTTGGAACCTTATAAGCTCCAATAAATCTTCCGTACCTTATTTCAAGACATCTGTGAATCACAGCACAGACAGCATACAGAGAAAGATCAAACTTCCTTTGGACAAAACTACATTTTAATTAAAGTAAGTTTACTCAGATTAATTAAGAAAATGCGTTATCTTCAGCGGTTACTGGTTCCCGCATTGACACCTCCCTAAATAGGGAGGACCACAATCGTGACACTAGTGCAGTGTCATTCCCAGAGGCAATAACATTCCCATAGGCAGAAAGGAAGTATAAAAGGTTTACTCTTTACAGCTTTTCTCTGAGTGTGCTCAGACTCAGAGTACTCTGTTCTGTTTTTGCAACGCCGTTGAGTACATTTTTTGGTTAGCTGTCATTCTGGCAGCAAAATTAATAAGAAAAAAAAAACAAAATATGTGTTATTAGGTGAAAATAATGCTAAAACTTAATTTCTTAAAACAATAATTCATAAAATTATTTTACTTTCGGCGCCAGAAAAACAAGCCCAGTCTACCATTTCGATTTGTCATAATTTTTTTCCAACACTCATTTGTCATTTCGCTTTGCTCAGCAATAGAGCTTTTCGCCAAAACGTCACTTTTGTCACTTGGTAGGAAAACAAAGTTCTTTGTCTCCTTCGCGCACAGGCCTACCCTTTGCAATCATTTAATTGTTTTCATACCAAGTGAACTGATTTCGCCAAAGGTTAGAACATTGAATGAAGAGACAAGGAAGTGGTGTTTTGGGGAAAAAGTAAAGCATTCAACTTGCGTCCCTCTTACCCTCCAACACCCATTTGTTTACATTTTTTATAAAGCCTTTAAAGCCTTTAACCTTTAAATTTCCGTGTCGGTGAATACGTGTAAGAAGATACAAAAACAATTCACCTAAGCGATCAGCTGATGTAAAAGCTCCAAAACGAAATTGCATGGAAATGACGAATTCATGAATTTACTCACATTTGTAAACGTTTTAGTTGTGTGAGTGCGGACTACTTATGTGTTCAACCAGGCATGTCATGAGAGACGACCCGAGGTTCATACGTTTCTGAGTGGTGGCTCTACTTTTGTTTAACATTCCTGAGTTAAGGTGACATTTGTACCCATTGAATAAAGAGATAAGAAATAGCTCTTTTTCACATATACGGTGTGTCTGAGTGAAACATTTATTTTGACATTAGTCGCCCGATGTCGGGTATCGACTTGTAAGTGAATGTATCGCATTTATCACAAATCGGGGTGAAAAGATTTCCATAGCTGAACTTGTAAACGTCAGATTATTTGGCCATTTTGTACTTTGAGACTCACTGCTTTGGGTTCGTTAAGAGCGACCGAGTGAACCCAGCAATATATTCGATGACAGCATTGTGACACAATGCATGCACAATTCGATGACAGCATTGTGGCACAAAGTGCGTCCCGAGTATTTTTTCTAAGCAGAAAATTAAGTGCTGTCAAAGTTTGATATTTCAGTTGGCTGTCGGGGTTTCTGTGCTGTATGACTTATAGTTTCACAGAACAGGGCGGCCTCTTGCATCCGATGAAACTTGAACTTTTTTCATAGGGTTCTGCGTTCGATGAAAAGTTTAATGGCCTTTTCGGTTGGCGATCCCGGATCAGGGCGTTCTTCTCCTGGATTGGAGCTTCTTTCCGAACAGCCAAACACGTTTTTCTTGATTTTGAAGTTTGTCTAGCGTTGTTATTGTAATGCAAAAGCTATTCTACAGGGGACAAATGACATTTATCCAACTTGACATTGACGTATGTATGATTGTGTGCGTGATGATTGTGTACGTCTCTTCTATCCAGAAGAGGAACTGTCAAACGAGTCCAAGAAAACAGTTTCCGGAGAGTCCAGAAGTCTCCCGGACGACAAAACCGAAAAGGCCATAATTTTTACGGTTTCACCAAGTTTTGACAATCAGCTGATCACTCAAAAATGTGGGAGTGCATTCTCTGGGCGCACTGGGACAGTTTTCATTGAAAGAAGCTACTTGGAATAATTCATATATATACATACATATAACATTTGTCAAATGAGTACCTATCAAAATTGTTTGATAGGTAAAGCGAGCAGTTTTCAGTGCTAACCTAACTCCGTCAGTGCAGTTGGCAAAATCTGCGACTCTCAGCTCTCACTTCACATAGAAAAACACAGGAAAAGCAATTCGAGTCATTTTAAAATGTCATTTTGCACAGAAACACGTAAAGCAACCGCCATTCCACACAAAAAAAATATTTAAAGAAGTTCATACTCTTCTTCAGACTTGATCCGGGATTAACTCACCAAATTTAGCGAGTTAAGCCGAGATTAACCCCATATCCAAATACACTGAAAAATTTAATCAGGGGGTTAATCTCAGTTTAACACTGAAACTCAGATGATCTCGCACTAAAAAACCGGCCCTAGAAGGTTTAACAGCAGACCTAGTAAGAAAATTATGTTTTCTTTTCTATAAGGACGGGTGAAATTGCCAAGACTTTGGTAGGGACTCTGTCCAGCTCGGGTTTATGCCGAGATACACCTGGCGCTCTTCTAATCACACTCATTACGGGCAGAGCCCTCTTTCTCTGTCCAAGCAAACAAGCAAAAAACTGTCAGAATTACGGAAATCGTAATTCTGACAGATCTTTCATACGTGGAGGGTTTCAGTGTCATTTTTCAATTCTCAAACTAAAAAAAAACAAGTTTAAAAAAGGGTTGAAACTGAAGTGGGTTTGTAAAAAGGGTGAATAAGATTTATGAAGTTAATCGCGTAACTTGTAGAAGATTTAAAAAAGATTTATATTAATCGTGGGTTAGAGCCCGGTAGGAACATGGCATTAGGGTTAGCCAAAAACATGGGCGGTTGTTAGAGGTCAGGAGCTGGCACTTCCGAGCTGCAAGCGCCAATTAATTTCTTTTTGTTAAGTATGAAACAACTTCTGGAACTCTTCACGTCTTTTTCCTTGTGAAAATTTCAATAATCAAAAATCATAGCCCGACACAAGCAAATTATGTATTAAGTGTAATAATTAAAAGAATTGCTTACCACATGAGATTCCTTTCCAAATCGCGAAACGAGTCTGGCAGGTTTTCATAATAACCCTTAGCAGTCCGTCGAATAGCCGGCACATTCTTAGAGTATCTCCTCAGGATTGCGTCTCTGAATTTGCCATCCACTATGTGTATCCTGTCGGTATGCAGCAGCATTGGACCAACAATCCAACAGAACTTTGACCAAATTATTAACGAATAGATTTTGTCGAGCTTTGTTTGCTCGCGTAAAATATTTACACAGTCAGTCTCATAAATGCCGTAAGTTGAAATCGATATTATAACTAATAATATTTCTAAAAATTGTGCGTCAATTTTTGTTTCAAATGCTTTGAATAGCTTCTCAATAGCGTCTTCTGAGTCGGTCTCCTTAGCATCATTATTAACTCCAAGCCCAGATAATTGTGAAATTACTTTGGCTTCGAATGGACTCTCTTTGTTCCTGTCATTTTTACTAGATTTACTATGGAGCGAGAGTATATTTTCCACCGGCACTCCACTCTTGGTTAGCTCATTTGCGGCCCAATTGTCTTGCAGGTCATTTGTATCGGTTATTGTTAGAATAATTTTTGTATTCGGCTTGGAGACTTTGGGCAGCCAACTGAAATCAGTTACTCCGACAATTTGGTCAACCGAATCGATCACAATTACGAGAGGTATTTTGCTGCTTTCTAGCAATCTTTCAATTGTGCGTTTGTAATGTAGAATGTCCTGTTTAAATGTCAGGGAAAGCTTTAGTTTAAGACAAAAAAAATTCGTACGGGTACTTACATGCTGTGTGGGGCTTGGGCGACCCGTTACCAGTATTGAGACTTGCTCCGCTATTGATGCCAACAACGATGTAATTTCCGAAGACAATTCTGTTAAGTTCGCATATCTGTAATATAAAAAAGGAGAATAATTTTATTACTTCAAAATTAAGCAAGGAAGGAGGAAAATTTCACAAAATTCCAGCCCCTAACATTTAAGTGGTTTAAAAAATAATTCGAAATATTTTTCGTTCATGATATGTGACAGAGTCGTCTTTTCGCGCACAAATTCAACCTTGTCCTGAAAAACTGGGTTTTAACCGAGTATTAGTTATAATTCGAGATTCATCCTGATTTATCCGAAAAACATAAGTGGGCTTACACCCTTTTCACTCTCATGATTTCACCTTACATATAAAGGAAATGTAAAAACTTGAGCCTACGCAAATATGAGAATCGAAAAGTAGACACTTTTTGCTTCCTTTAAAATACTATTTTTGACTACAGATAATAGTACTATGTCTCTACCGGCTATAACACTGCGATTGGAGTGAGACGATTAAAAATAAATCCCGAAGTGTGTTTACCGAAAAAATATAAGATCTCATTTTACGTTTTTGTTGTCATTTTGACTGAAAAAAGAGAGTGAGAAGTAAGACTACAGAAAATAAAACTTCGTCTCCACCGGCTATAATACTGCGATTTAAAATAAATCCCGAAGTGTCTCCACCGGTCAAACATATGATTAATTTTATCCTTTTGTTATCATTTTGGTTCTCAAAAGTGTCACGGTGACGTTTCCCAGGAGCGAGAGTACAATATCGTTGTAAAAATCAAAATAGAAAACACATTTGTGACAATTTTATCATACGTGGGCCGTTTTACTTTCCTTTTTCAGTCTCAAACTGTTAAAAATCTGTGCGAAAAAGGATATAATGAGGCATAAAAGAGGTTTGTGAAAAGGGTGAGTGAAATTAACAAATGAATTATACTTCGTCTCCACCGGCCATCATACTGCGACCGAAGTGCCTCCTATCGGAGAAACAATACGATTTATTTGACATTATTTTGAAGATTGAAAGAGAGGCACGAACTATGGCATTTCCTAGTAAGAAAACAATTTCGTTGTAAAAATTTGAATAGAAAACATATTTGCGACAGATCTATCCGGCAGTTAAACTTTCCTTTCCGAGTCTCAAACTATTAAAAAAGCTATGCGAAGAAGGGCTAAAAATGACATTGCAGAGGTTTGTAAAAAGAGTTAAAGAGATTTTTGAGGAGATTTATTTTCTAGTTATTTACCGAGAGGATTTAAATTTGTGTGGTAAATCTTGAGATTTGTAAGAGCTTAGTTGAAGATTTATGTTAATCGCGTATTGGCGCCCGGTAGAGACATAGTATAAGTTGCCCAAGCTTAAGTAAAAAAAAACATGGTATTAATTGTTTTTAAAAATAGCGAAAAATTTTAACAACTGTTAATAGACCTCTTTAAATTCTCTAAAAATCACGCGCTTAACCATCCAAATTTAAATCCTCTCGGCAAGCATTAAAATTAAATTCTCTCATAAATTCCATTCACAATTCACCCTATTCACAAATCTATTTTCTGCACCTTTGTAACAGTTTGAGAATCAAAAAAGGAAACTGAAACTGTCCCTGTACGACAGTTCTGTCACAAGTAGGTTTTCTGGGTTTTCTTTTGTGACTTTAATAGCGAAGAAATCACACCGCCACTCTCTTTTGATAGCCAAAGTGACAGAAACAGAGTGTTCATGTCAAATTAATCCTAAATATTTTTGTCTGGTGGAGCAACTTTGGGATTTATTTTTAATCGTCTCCCGCTAATCCTCTCTTAATGGCCGGTGGAGACAAAAAAATTCGTTGTAAAAAATTCAATAGTTTTGTAACAGATCTGTGATACGAGGACAGTTTAAGTTTCTTTTTTGAAGTATAAAACTGTTATAAAAGTTTGGGAAAGGGCTAAAAGTGGCAGTTAGATTTGTGTACGTAAATTTAATGTGATTTACAAGAGGCCTTTTTTTTAAATTACTTGCCGAAAGGATTTAAATTTGTAGGTAAATCTTGAGTTTTGTAGGAGATTAGTTGAAGATTTATGTTAGGGGGAAAAGTGCAAGATCTAGTAAAAAATACACGGTATTAACTGTAAAAATGGCGTTAAATTTTCACTACAGTAAAAAAGCTAAATCGTTGGAATTCCTTTACAATAATGTGAGAATTAAAAAGCTGCTTAAAAATCTAAAACCAGTTTTTAAGCAGAAATAAGTGGAATTTAGTTAAGAAAATAATATTGCGCATCATATAGTCCTCTGTATTTGAAGTTTTAACTTACCGTAACACAAGATGAGAATTATCGATCCACTTATTCATGTTGAATGCAATATTTGCAGCAAGTACACTTTTCCCCGCTCCAGGCTTTCCAAAAATACCAAAAGGATACAAGGAATCACTATGAAGGTACCTGAAAGATAAGTAAAGTTATTGCAAAAGTGTAACTAAATATTGAAAGCTTTTTTGTTTCATTGTTTTGATTCGCGAAAATGTTTTGGAAATGTTTGATTCGCTCATGACACAAGATTGAGTGGTTCATTTATGATGTACCAAAGTGTCCAGAGGTCATGAGTTAACCCTTTATGTTTGAAAGAGAATACATGTAGTTTGAAAGAGTCAAATTGCATATTTTCTAAACGTGTTTGTATCTTCCGTTGGGCGCCAGTTGAATATGCATGTAAATACATCTCTTAAAACTTCTTTTAAACTGTTATAAAAATGTGTTTATGTGAGAGTATATTAAAAAAACAGTTTAAAAACCTTTTTTTACAAATCCTTGAAATTTATTTTATGCTACAAAAAATTACCTTGAAATCGCATCCATTGTACTTGTGTCATCGTAATTCGCCCCAATAGCCATGGAGTGTCTTTTTACAGTTTCGATCTCCGAGAGAATCTGCCTGCACATTCCGAGTGTATTCCGAGAGCGATGATATTTTCCAAGATGTTCAACGATTATGGAATCCAGACTTAATTTTATAGCATTCCCCAGCAGAACATGCAACTCTTCTTGCTCATCCGCGGTTGCAAAGGTTCGTAAAATATTCTTCACAGCTATTTCATCCCGTAGCTGCTCGTGAATGTTTGACAGCCGCCGTGACATTTCCGTTTGTATCAATGAGTCGTCAACTGTCGCAGTAGGTGCATAACCATTTTGAATCCATATACAACGTTTGGCTAGCTCTTTTGTCTTTACTAATCCGCTGGTTATTTCACGCTCCACAACCGTAGCTAAATACGTATCCCTTAAGTTAATTGGCATAAGTTTAATTAAAATTACAAGAATCTGTTCGATCTCTTCTTTTTTAAGTGAAGTACTCGCCAAAGTGTAGCGAGCCGGTTGAGAATGATTATCGAGTTTGTAAAATTTTTGCAAAATATCGCATTGTTCCCTTGTGGCGCTCGACTGCAAAAGTGTAAAGTCTTCCTTGTCGATTCTCTTCGGGATATATGGCGCCCCCAGAGAGGATCCCAAAAACAACAGAGGTATGATATACGAATGCGAATGTCTTTCGATTTCTGCCAGATAGTTGGCAACCTCTTCGTGGGCAGCATGCAGCTCCAATGGATTTTCGGTTGGTATCTCTTGTGAGGAAATGCTGCCATTTCTTTTGCTTAGAACTTCGTGGTGTGTAAACGACGCTGTCAGTTCGAATCCCTTAACCTTACAGTGCGTCCAGATGTTCGAATATAACTTGGAGATCACATTGAGTTGTTGCTTGTATTCGGTCTTGTCTGTCATCAGTATGTAAATGACAATTTTCTTATTACGCTCTAGCTCTCTGCTGGATATGGGACTGCCAAATATTTTTGCGTATGTATTTGTGTTGTTGATTTCTTCCAATTCATCGCAGTTGATTTGAGGAGCAGTTGTACTTGATTCTAAGTAAAATGGAGGATAAAATTAATGTAGATATTGATTGAAGGGGTCCTTTTTCTAAGACATAAGATAAAATTCGATACATTCGATGACTCTGGGCCGAGTGCATCCCGAAAATGCATTCCCCCTTTTTTGCTATAAGCTGTTTGTCAAAAACTCAGTTAAAACCATGAAAAATTGCAAAATGGTGCATTGGACTGTGAAACTATAGGTTCATTCGATGAAAGCCAATACACCTATGTCTCCACCGATAATTAAAAGAAGATTAGCGGAAGACAATAAAAGTAAATCCCAAAGTGGACAATTATAGGATTAATTTGACACGAAAAGTCTGTTTCTGTCATTTTGGCTCTCAAAAGAGAGTGGCGATGTCATTTCCAAGGAGCGAAAACGATTTCCTCAGAAAAAGTCACAACAGAAAACGTACTTGTGACCGATTTTTCGTACAGGGACAGTTTCAGTTTCCTTTTGTGATTGTCAAACTATTACAAAGGTGCAGAAACTAGGTTTGTGAATAGGGTGGATGGGATTTATCAGACGATTTATTTTTAATCGCTTCTCGAGAGGATTTAAATTTGTATGGTAAATTGCCTGATTTGTAGAGGATTTAATAAAGATTTATATTAATCGACGATTAGTGCTCGGTGGAGACATGGTATTACACTGTGTCGAATGACAGCACTGGACCCGAGTACACTGAGAATATTCTCCGGGCAGAAAGTTCAGTGCTGTGAAAATTTGACTGTGAATTTTTGACAATCAGCTGATCGCAATGAAAAGAGCGAGTTCATTTTCGGGACGCAATGGACCTATTTTTTTTTTTTAATTGGTGGATATATTGTGTCTGAGAATCGACATGAGAATTAGTAAACGCTTTGCTATTTAAATCTTTTGTTAATAAAGAAAGGGATATTGTCAAAATTTGGCAATTAATCGACAAGTAATGGCTTAAGCACTTTTTTTTAAATCTTTATATTTTTTTAGCTTTTCTTCTATTTACGAAACATAAAATGCTTTTCGAGTTCAAGTCTTACCATTAGCTGCATTGATTGTTTTATTAACTTCTAATGGTGTATCTACAGCTTCCTTATCCTGTAAGTCCTTCTTGTCCAGATCATCGTTGGTTGCTAAGGGTTTGTGCTCAATTTCAGGACAACCATTATCACCTCTGCAAAATGTTTTATTTACATTAATGACAAAATAAAAAAAAAATTTAACAAATCAACTTTTACCCTTCTGAGACTTCAGATTCGCCATCTTTGCAGTTCTTCTGAGAAGAGCTGCAAATATTTCCCATTTTTGTTCAGAGCGATCTTAAATCTTAATAAATTACAAAGAAAAAAATTGTTTTCGTTAACGTTAATGTAGTTATTACTTTAAAGAATGTGTTTAAGGAATGCGGTTGGACATAAAGGTTGGGTTTAAGATTTTGAGCGATATTTAAGATAGACAGAATCAAGCGGGCAACTTTCTGCATTGCTGCAAACTGGTGAGTGTTGTTATTACGATCTTCTCAAAAAAAAATTATACGAAAATGCCTGAAAATATCCCGTGGCTGCGTAGCTGTGAGCTCAGGCCTCAGGGTCACCGTTACCTTTCAACTTATCTAACCTTCCTTTTCTAGATTGTTTAGAGTCCTTAATTTCAAAATGCAATTTCGACCCACTGCAGAGTCAATTTTTCAGGATGGAAAGTAGGCTTACCTTGGTGTGGTCTGAGCGATGCCAAATGGGGATCCAGATCCACCCATTTTATAGGAGCTTTTAATAATAATGTAAAGAAACGGGAACAAAGGAATAATACAGTGATAGTGAAAAGCCAGTGACAACAGCGAATGCCTTGTGCATATGTCTTTACGAAATTGATCAATTTAAGGGAGGGCTTAGTCAAATACAATTTACCATAATCGTTTACAGCAACTTTGTATACACTGTTCAACAAAAATTGTCAGTTTAGTGCTTACGGAGAGATATTTCATTTAGACCTGTGCTGGAAGCACGTTGTACAACATCACTTTTCTTTCAATTATTTTTCCCTCTCGAAATTCCGCCCGAACGCACAAGGATGTTTGACTTACATCTGTTCACACAGGTTGTATAGCTTGACAAGCGAGAACAAAAATCGAAATTTTATGAAAACCATCCAGCACGCTTGGTAAGCATTGTTTCTTTCGTTCACACGATACAATGTTGGATGTTGTCCTAACATCTTGTACCGTGTGAACCCCCCTAATCAAATTCAAATGTAGACATATGCACAGTAATTTTGCATAATATTCAGTATAAATGCGTAACCAACCTGCATTTAAGCTGAAGGCAAAATCATTGTGTTTTCCACTTGAAATCAACAGAGTCAAAAGCGTCGACTTATTTGCGCACACATTCAACCCTGCCCTGAAAAACTGTTATTGGATGCGAAATTCATCGTGGTTTAACTATGCATCGAAAAACACAAGTGGGCCTACACCCATACCACTCTCATGATTTCACCGTTAATATAATGGAAACGTGGTAAAAACTTGAGCCTATGAAAATATGAGAATCGAAAAGTAGACATATTTTTGCTTCCTTTAAAATACTATTTTTGGCTACAGATAATAATACTATGTCTCCACGGGGTATAACACTGTGATTGGAGAAAGACGATTAAAAATAAATCCCGAAGTGTCTCCACCGAACAAACACAAGATTAATTTTACGCTTTTGTTGTTATTTCGACTCTGAGAAAAGAGAGTGACCGAGACACCTTCTTGCTTCCTTTAAAATACTTATGTGGGTAAACTATTCGGAAATTGTATGAGATAAGTTCGTTTCTCACCAACTGTTAAATTTTCGCGTCAAACCTCTCACTTGATTGGGACTAGCTGTAACCAATAAAAGGTAATTAAAGGCGTACAGTCTCATCGTCCAAAAGCACAACGCCTAAATTTTAAAATGTCATAACGCCCTAAAAAATTATTAACAATTGTTTGTTGTTGTAAAAAAAGTGGTCAATTTTGGCGATAGGACATTTCATTTGGGCTATTGACATTTAGACATTATGACCTTTAAAAATTTGAACGTTGTGATTTTGGGCATCAGAGCCAAACGGTTTTACGAAAACTTAACGGCATCGAGCAAAATGCTATTATGGTCATAGTATGCAAAGTTTGTGTAATGGGACATTTATGAAAGTTGACTTAAGCTCATCTTAGTTTATTCTGGTGAGACCTTAAATCTCAGACAGGGACCATTCACAGGCCGGTAACTAAGTTGGACACCAGGTTCATTCGATGAATGCCCTGCACTTTTTTCAGTTATATGTCTGATTAGGCGAAGACAACAACCCAGCTGTTTTGTACCCCATTGTGTTGCTCTAAAGTGCTCCGAGCATTTGTCGGGATAGAAAAATCAGTGGTGTAAAATTTATGCCATCAAGTTTTTTGGCAGTGGAATTTCACATATTTCCCTTTTTAGTTCACCCTTTTGCGTTCGATGAAAAAAATAGTTTTTATGGTTTCACTCAGTATTTTCAAACCCGCTGATCATAGTGAAAAGACTGTTTTTTTTAGAGCGCGCAAAATAAATTTATTATGCCTGTTTTCACAGTGCTAGTTTAAACTCTGTTTAACGACATTCAAAGCTTAAATTGACGTTAAAATAAAAAAGTGTTTTTCAGAGCTTCAAACCTAAGCGAGAGTTTTCTTCAATTCTAAGCGACAGAGTACTATGTCTCCACCGATGATTAAACCACCGAAGATTAGCGGGAGACGATTAAAATAAGTCCCAAATGGTTCCCATCGGACAAATATAGGATTAATTTGACGCGAAAACTCTGTTTCTGTCATTTCGGCTCTCAAAAGAGGCGATGCAATTTCCAAAGAGCGAAAACCGATTTCCAAAGTAAAAGTCACAATAGAAAACGTACTTGTGACAGATTTTTCGTGCAGGGACAGTTTCAGTTTCCTCTTTTGATTTTCAAGGTGTTGCAAAGGTGCAGAAAATAGGTTTGTGAATGGGATTTATGAGAGGACTTATTTTTAATCACTTGCCGATAGGATTTAAATTTGTATGGTAAATCGCGTGATTTGTAGAGGATTTAAGAAAGATTTATATTAATTGACGATAAGTGCTCGGTGGAGACATGGTAACTTGAACGCCTGCCGTTTAAAGTTTAAACTTCCGTTCAAAGTTTAAACTGACGTTTGATGACAGCGGTAATGAATTTTTGTTGAAAAACACCGTCAAAGTCACGGCGAATATCACGTTGCCTTGAGAATTTCAAATTAAATTTGCGAAGAATGTCACCTTTGTTTCAATTTCAGATGCAAATATCTCCGAAACAGAGTACCGGATCTGAGAATCGGCTTGTAGTGTTGAGGTCAGCGTGATATTTTAACCGTAGAACTACAGTGATGTAGCTGTGGCGGTAGTAGTAGCGGTAGTAAGAGCTGTCAAAAGTTAAAACACATGTATTTAGTGTATTGCGCACACAATGTGTGTCTGTGGCGGTAGCGCGTAGCTGTGGCGGTAGTAAGAGTTGGCCAACTTTTAACTTTCGTAGCGCTACACGATTGACAGCGCTACACGATTGACAGCGCTACACGATTGACAGCGCTACACGGTGGACAGTTCAATATAAGTTAAGTAAACAATGGAGGAAAAGGACGTCGAAAAGTTTATTGAGATGGTTAAATCTAAAGAAATTTTATGGAATTTGTTTCATCCGTTGTACAAAAATATTAAATCTAGTTCAAATTAACTCAGAGTATCGGCCATTGTTTATAAACGAGGTTTTTGTTCGGCATAGCCGCGCTACACCATTGTGTTCAATTTTTTTCCGTACTACGCCACATGGCTCCGAGGCTGTACTACGTACTACTGCTACATACCACCGCTACGGGCATTGTGGTCCCACGGTAACATTATCCTGATAGTTTCCTTCCCTTTACGGATTCTTTAAAGCAGTTTGAAAAATAATTATGGACTGATATATGACATTTGATGTTTAAAGTGACTTCAAAACTAAGGGAAAAAAATAACGCAAGTATAGCTAAACGCTTGATCAAGTTTTATTGAAAAACAGAACTGCGCTTAAACTTTCGTAAAAAATTTACTAATCCTAAGTTTAAACTTTCACAATGAAACAGAGCATTAAACATACATAATTGTATTCAGGAGACTGTTGCCTATTTGCAATTTTTCTAATTAATGGAATTAGGAGGTTGCTTATACCATGTTTCCACCAGACAATAATCCGCGATTAACATGATGACCGTTTCACATTCAGCGCGAGAGCGTCAAACCAGAGCGGCAGCGACAACACGAAGTTTTTTAATAGACAATGCGTGCGAGAAACTGCGACGACAGTTTTGACTGCACTGTGACAAAACATAACATAAAATCTAAAATTTGTCGACTTTATTGCACGTTAATAGTTTATATTTCACAACAAGTATTAGCTTCGAGAATAAAAATGTCTATTCAACAGCGAATAGTCGTCAACCCCAGCGAGGGTTTTTCAATTTTTCGAAAAGCCCGGCGAGCGAGACAGCGACCACGCCGGAAAATAATGACACAGTATATCTAGTCACTCTTTTTTGAGAACCAAAGAAACAACAAAAGGGCGCTTGCATCATGTTAATCTTATGTTTGTCGAGGGGAAACACTTGGGGCCGGTTTTTCAATGCTTCGAAGTTAATCTGAAATTAATCCCAGAAATAAGTTTTCCAATCATGTTTTCCCTTATGTTAAACTCGGCTTAACTCGCCAAATTTGGTGGGCTAATCCCGGATGAAACTCTGGAGAAACTTCTTTTCTTGCTTTTCTATGGGCGTTTTTCTTTTTTAGTTCAGAATAGAGCACTGAACGGAGCTCGAGCTGAGCGTGCTCTGAACCGAGTGCGCTCAGAGTACTCTGTTCTGATTTTGTAACGCGCTTGAGCACATTTTTTGGTTGTCTGTCAGAATGAAAAATTAAAGAAAAGAAAACTTGAAAAAATTGGCAAAATATTTGTTACGAGCCGAAATTGATGCAAATAAAAATATAATTTCACCAAACAATAATTCATCAAACGCTTTTAAGCCGCGCTTTTAAGCCGCGAAACAGAAGCAGAATTTCATACATTAGCAACGCAAAAAGCATTCAGCGAATTTAGGTTTCAGTTGCTAATGTATGGGATTCTGTTTCTGTTCCTGTTTTACGTGGCTTGTGACAACGCGGCTTTATTCGGCCTTATGTTAAGTTTCCACTTGTCGATTTATTGACAAACTTTGACAGTTCTCCCCTTTGTTAATCAATGACACAATTGGCAAAGCTTTAGCCAATTCATATGTCAATTCAAAGACAATCTATTTCTACTTGCCAATTTCTCAATATAACCTAAAAACACGTCGTTTGTCAATTACAAATCGACAAGTGGAAATATAGCATTAGAACAACAAACATCCCCTTTTATTTTTTATTTTCAGCTTTCATCTGTCATTTCGCTGTGCTAAGCAATTAGCTCAGAATGCTCGGTCAAATTATTCCGAGCACATTGAGCGCGCTCCGATCATGCTCTTAGCGAAAAAAGAAATACAAATCTTGGGCTCTGATTACTCTGAGCACAAAAAGAAACGCAAAGCTCTGCTCTGAACTAAAAAAGAAAAACACCCTATGTGCAATGGCAGTTACTTTGAGTGTTCTTGTAAAAAATTACATTTGACAATTACTCAAACTCCTTTGCTTGTTTTTTCTATGTGATCACTTCACATAGAAAAAACCAACTGCAAAAATCAAACAAAATGGAAATAGTTGATTCTTACAACTCTGCACTGAAAAACTGCTCGCTGGCTAAACTCCAGATTCGTTTTGTTCAGGAATTAACAGATCTTGGTTAAAGCTGGACTTATAGCTCAGAGCTGGAAAAACGGCCCTTAGAGATTTATTTTTAATCTTGACTAAACTGCGTTTAGTGACCGGTGGAAACACAGCACTTGTGATAAGTGGATAATGGAGCAATTTGAAAGGCTCTATTTAAGCAAAGCAACTCGAGTGCATACAAAACAAGGGATTTATTTTGTAATCACCTTTCGCAAACGGAACAGTTTGTGTCAAAACCACAAAATTAACTTAAAGGATTCTACCGAATGTTTTACTCAGGCTCAGATTCAGTTTCCCAACATTAAATTGGTTAAGCTATAAGTTTTATGGAACTTTCAGCTAAACCAAAATTATAACCGCAATAAACAATTTTTTAATCGTTTGAATTTTTATTACATCCACTTCCAAAGTTAGAAATCTTTATAAAGCAGGAGCAACTTATTTAATGTGTATCCGGGAATGATGCTCAGTGCCGTGAGAAAAAAAAAACTAAATAAAATAGGTATTTTACCTATACACATCACAATATGTTCTAAGCTAAAATTTGTTGCACATAAATCACACCGATGCTAATAGTTTTTCCTTAAAAAAATAACAATGCAAATTATAAGGTACCTATTTTTATGTATCTGGATAACACTTGTCAAGAGGTTTTGTCTCGGTCAATTCATCAAACACACAGGCTTATCTAAATGGGTTTTTAAGGATCACATCAACCAATAATTTACCCGCCTATATCGTATTAATATCAAAGTGGATTGCAAATTGGCTTCGAATTAATAAAACTTTTTAATTCGAAATCAATGCATTAACAATATAATTTCCTTTTTCTTCACAGTTTGGGTTTTTTTTTTAATATATGGACAACATGGTCAGAAATATTTGTGTGTATTTATTTATAGACATAAATATATGTACGTACAACACTCATGGTAAACACCGCCATACATGTGCATTAAATATGCTCTCATAATATATGTAAATTTTTATTGTACGTACACACTTAATTACCATGTCGCATTGTTATTAACTTGTTGCAATTCCCTCAATAATATACTTACTAATAACTGGAAACGACTGTAGTCCGCTCTAAGCTGTCAGTTATCATTGGGATTTTCGAGGCAGGGTGAATATTTTCTTGCGAGAAATTATGTATACACAAGAACTTTTTTCATTAAACTTATTATTTAATATTTCAAAGACTACAAGAGGAAACAGAAACAACGTCACATGTCTATTTATCAAAAAAAAAAAGTGTAGTAGGTACATGCGCAAAGCTTCCTTATAGAAGAGGTTGAGATTTTAAGTGTTTGCCTGATGTAGAGTAACAAACTTTTTTTGCATTTCAATTCACTTACTTTTTCGTTTTCAAACACTTCAATTAAGTAATTGAATCAGAATTTATGTGGGTGTTTTTTTTTTTTAATTTTGGGAATTGGTTTTATGCACTCATATTATAGAGTAGTTTTTATTTCATAGTCGCCAGAGCACACACACGACAAATCTCTGCCCGAGATATCCTTCACACACTGAATTTTGTTTTCATACTGGCACACAACACCGAACGAACCGAACCCAAATTCTTTTGTTTGAAGAAAGCTTGTATCGTGAAAGTTTTATGCATGTCGGGTGTAAGTGAAAATATCCCAGAGGAGTTTTGTTTTCTACTCACTATAGCGGATCTGATAATTCCCAATATAAAATTCATGAGATTAATAAAAGAAGGTAGGATAGTAGGAGCATCTCATACGAATTTCTGGTGGATTTTTTTTTTATTTGTGGAAAAATAGTAATTTAATGGATAGTCACAAATGTTCTTAAGGACATAAGTTCTTAGGAAATAAGACAGAACTATTAAGTTTAATGAAAAAAAAAAAAATAATAAGCTAGTGGATCATTGCAATTTGCTGGAACATATTTTCGTATTCACATAGAATATTTACAAAAATTATGTTTTAATTCTTAATTTAGATAATTAATAGTCAAGCAGTAGGTGTCACTAGCGCTAGGTTAAGTTTTTTTTGACGTTAGATGAAAAATGTTGAGATATTTATTAATTTTTTATTTTAAAGTTGCTCATAAGTTTGTGGCGACATCTGGTAGAAAATGACAAAATGGTTTATATTACAATAATGAACAAACTGTAATGTCAGCATGCTATTGCGATACACGGCTGTCAAAATCTGAAGTCTTTCACATTTTTTGACAGCGGGATGCCAAGCAAATCGCGTTTTTATATGAAAAAATGCGATAGTTTCCGAAGAGGTGCGACTTATTAATAAACTACTCAACCTAGAGTTATTAACTTTAGAGTTAATAACTTTGTTTCGCATCCTACACTCGAAATACCAGTGCTCGAAAATACCATTCCTGTCTAAAAGACCGTCAAATATGAAGTCACACTCGGAGCGGTCCGTCGGTTTTTTTTTTGAAGGCTTAGCATACAATTGCTTAGTTTGCATATAAAATTTTGTTCAATACATAAATATATGTATGACATGTCTATTCTTTGACCACCACGGGAGATCTCCCGATCAATCAACCATCAACCAGATTGACCACATTGCGATCGACGCAAGGCACTCCTCCAGTGTCATGGATGTCCGAACTTTCCGAGGTACCAACATTGACTCAGATCACTACCTTGTTGTAGCCAAGGTATGGCTGCGGATATCCCGACCAGCGCCAAGTAATGGAAATACTGTGAGGAAGTTTAACGTCGGCCGACTACAATCGCAAGAGATCGTCAGGTCCTTCTCCAATCGAGTCTCTCAAAACCTTTTACGAAGTACTATGAAGCCAGCACCAAGTATTGATAGCCAGTGGCAACATTGCCAAAATGCCATCGGAGATGACGCCTCTGAATTGCTGGGTTTCACACGGCCACCACAACGAAACCCCTGGTTTGACGATGAATGCTGGCAAACCCATGCAGCTAATTAGGAAGCATACAAAGCGGATCTGCACAGAAGGACTAGAGCTGCTCGCGAGCTCTACGAGCAGAGGAGGAGAGAGGAACACCGGCTTCTCCGAAGGAAAAAGAGAGAGCAGGAGAAGCGCGTGGTTGAGGACATAGAGAGATGTTACAACAGGAATGCGGTTAGAAAGTTTTACCAAAGGATCAAAAGATCCTGCCAATGGTATAAACCTTGAAGCCTGTTAGGACTATCAAGCGAACATCGTTGTAGAATCGAAGTTGGGGGTGAGGATTTGGAAAGACCACTTCTGCAGACTGTATAACGGCGAGGACGAACCAAATACCGCTGTCAGGCAGAACGAACCATTCAACCCGGGCGAAGACGTTAGCGACAAAGCATACGAACGATAGCGCCCACCGGACCTGGAGGAAGTGAAAGCAGCTGTGTCTTAACTCAAGGGCAACAAATCAGTCGGAGCAGACGGCCTAACTGCCGAACTTTTTGAATCCGCCGGCGATAAGCTGGTTAGGTAGGAGCGTGCCCCACCTCATCTGCAAGATATGGTCGGAAGAAAACATGCCCGACGAATGGAACCTCAGCATTGTTTGCCCGATCCTGAAGAAAGGAGACCCTCTGAGTTGTGCCAACTACAGAGGCATAAGTCTTCTTAACATCGCATACAAGATCTTTTCTGCTGTACTGTGTGAACGCCTGAAGCCGTTTGTCAACAATCTGATAGGCACATATCAGTGTGGCTTTAGGCCAGGAAAGTCCACCATCGATCAAATATTCACACTGCGGCAGATCTTGGAGAAAACCCAGGAATTCCAAATCGATACACACCACCTCTTCATCGATTTCAAGGCCGCGTATGACAACACCTATAGAGACGAGCTATATAGCGCAATGTCTAGTTTTAGCATCCCTGCCAAACTCGTCAGTCTGTGCAGGATGACGATGGAAAATTCACGCTGTTCCGTCAAGGTCGGCAAAGACCTCATCGACCCCCTTGATGTGAAAAAATGATTTAGACAAGGCGACGCGCTGTCATGCGACTTCTTTAATATCATACTTGAGAGAATCGTGCAGAACTCTCGCGCCAACACTAGAGGTAGAATTCTTCAAAAGTCCGTTCCGTTCTAATCGGTCCTAAGTCCTAACTTGTTCTAATCGGTAGAACAAAGCGTCATGTCAGTGAAACTTTTGTTAGTATTGGGGCGGAAGCGGCGAATATGGGTTTAGCAGTCAACGAGGGCAAAACCAAGTATATGCTGCCATCAAGAAAATGCACCCAACACCGACGTCTTGGACAAAACATCACCATCGACAGCTATAACTTTGAGGTACCTAGTTAGGGACTTTGTCTACCTGGGTTCCGCTATCAATTCAAACAATGACACCATCGCAGAAATCAAACGAAGGACAACTCTTGTCAATCGCTGTTTTTTTGGGCTAAGAAGGCAATTGAGTAGCAAGGCCGTCTCCCGAGCAACTAAAGGGTCCATGTCAAAGGCGGGTGAAAACACTTAAGGCTGCTTCGAGAGGAAAATTCTTCGGACGATTTTCAGTCCCGTCTGCATAGACGTAGAGTGGAGGAGAAGATAGAACATCGAACTCTACGGGCTGTACAGAGATACCGACCTAGCCAAAGAGTCAAAACACAACGCCTACGATGGCTGGGTCATCTAGAGCGGATGGACACCAACGCCCCGGCCCGGAAAATCTTCGAATCCACACCGCAGGGACGGCGCGGTAGAGGAGCACCGAGACTCAGGTGGCGCACGCAAGTGGAAGGGGACCTCAGCCAACTTCGCGTGCGAAACTGGAGACGGCTAGCTAGAGACAGAGCTGGCTGGTGAGGCTTGTTGGCTGAGGCCCAGGTCCACCCCGGACTGTAGCGCAACCTTAAGTAAGTAAGTAAGTAATTGTCATACTTCTGTTCGGTCTGTTTGGAGTGAAAAGTGATTGGGAACCCTTTAATGAACAAAAAGTTGGATTTTTTTTACAGGCAATGGCCGAAGGATTAAAGTTGTCTCATAAGACTAAGGATTTTATTATCAGAGCCAATCTCTCCTTACAAGAGTTGCACTCTTATTACAAGATTAAAGCCCTTTTAAGGCTCTTATTACAAAACTTACACTCTATAAGAGCTAAAGTCTTATAAAAAGAGTCTCACAAGAGCCTGCTATACTCTTGTTATAAGAGTTAAGCACTACAGGAGTCATACTCTCTTAACAAGAGTGTTACAAGATCACTTTTGAATCTTATGACAAGATTTTATGGTCGAAGAGTATAAAGAGCATTGTTAGAGTTATTTTGACGTTTTTAGCGTGTAACTCTCAAGAGTATGTTAGCTGGGTCTGTACGCAGAATTTACAGTCAGTTAAATAGGACCCCATTGTAGATTAATGCTTTCATTGTTATTTGTTGACGATTTGTGGCTACTGTTAACTTTAAAAAAGGGGCGTGGTCCAACCACCCCTATCACAATATACTATATTAGCATAGACATTCCCAAGGAAATGAAAAGGAGCTGAAATGTAGACAAATTGCAATTTTGTGCAATTTTGTGCAATTTGAAAATTTTAACAAGAGGCGTGGCTTCTTTCTTTCTAAGAATGAAATCTAAAAGAGAGTCTAGTTCACCTTACGTGCTAATATTTACTTCTTGTTTTTTCCCTTAATTAGGCCTTAGGCCAGTCGAAATTACGTTTTTGGAAAATTCAAGGTATTTCTTCAATTCTGCTTCCAAATGTGGGCGTGGCCTAAAATTTTCTGTAAACAAAATGTAGGACTAAGTGTATTCTTCAGACATAGTACATTACGTAAAATTTTTCCGACTTCGAACAAAAATATTGAATAAAAAGCATTTGAAAATTTACACTTCAAATCGATGCCACGCCTCCTGGAGGAGGTTTATCGATTTTATTTTTCTTTTCTATGTCTTACAGTCTCTTTTCTATGTCTTTCAGCCTTTTTAAGACGTCTAACAGTTTGAAAAGCTCTGGAGGTAATTGCACATTAAGACCGATTGTGGGCGTGTCCGTGGGCGGATTTAGTAATCTTAACATTTGTACTGCCTCGGATAACAATGAACTTATGCACCAAATTTAAGCTTCCTGTCCTCAAATGTGAGGCCTAAAAACGTATGGCATATAGACAGAGAGACGGACGGACGGACATGACTTATTCGGTCCCGATCATATTCGGTTTCGATCATATGCCCTTAAAAAACTTTATCACCGGGTCAAACTGGCTAAACGCCTCATCATTTAGATCCTGGACTGGTAACTCCGGTCCTACGAGTGGTATCACAATGGACCTCCTTTGGTCTAAGTGTGTCCCTGCCCAGCGGGGACAGCCACCCAACCTAACCTAACATATATGCCCTTAAAATCTTGAGGGACTATCATTATTATTTCACCATGTTACAAACTATGTGACAAACTTAACATACCTCCTACCCTATGGGACGGGGTTTGAAAAGGACACAATGGTCCACGTATGACAGACCTGCCAGAATTACGATTTCTATTGGGGGGATGTTTACAACGGAAACCCTTTTTCGCTCCTGGAAGATGATATCGCCACTGTCTTTTGAGAGTAAAAATGACAGGAAAAGAGTGCTTATGTCAATTTAAACCTATATTTGTCTGGTGGAACACTTTAGGATTCATTATTAAACGTCTCCCGCTAATCCTTGTATTATTGCCGGTGGAAACATCGCATTACACTCGTTTGCCCCTTCGAAATTTGCTCCGCTGCACGTGGTCTGTAAAGGGACCTAAACATTTCAAGTGCAGATCCAAAGTTCGTTGTCTCTGTTTTGTTTGTATTGGTCGTTCGTCGTATTGGTTCGTGAGTAGTATTTCTTTACTTGGCCGTAAAGTCACCTGGAGGACCAGATCCCTTTAGGGCCAGTTTTTTAGTCGATATCATCCGAGTTTCGGAGTCGCGTTGTCACAAGCAACGTAAAACTGGAACAGAAACAGAATCTCATACATTAGCAACTGAAACCTAAATTCGCTGAATGCTTGTGACAACGCGGCTTTAAACTGAAATCAACCGCAGAAATGAGTTTTTTAGTCAACTTAGATCCGCTGTTAATCTCGGATTAACTCGTCAAATTTGGCGAGTTAATCCCGGAGCAACTCTGGAGCACAGTATTAACTTCTTTGAATGCTTTTGCGTAGAATGGCAATTGATTTGCGTGTTTCTATGAACAATTACATCTGAGAACATGTTAATAAATAGTAATAATAATAATAATACATCTGAGAACAACATTTATTTTCCTGTGTGTTTTCTATGTAAAGTAAGAGTTGGGAGAGTTAATAATTTCGAGAGTCGATAATTTTGACAACTTTGCAGACGGAGCTAACTCTGCACTAAAAAACTGCTCGCTGGGTTAACTCCAAACTTGTTTTGTTACGGGATTAACAGATTTGGTTTAAGCTGGGCTTAACACAGCACTGAAAAGCCGGGCCTTAGTGGCTCCAAGAACGGTTGTAGGACTTAATACGTCATAGTAGCTTATACAAAGCCGCGTTGTCACAAGCAACGTAAAACAGGAACAGAAACAGAATCTCATACATTAGCAACTGAAACCTAAATTGGCTGAATGCTTTTTGCGTTGCTAATGTATGAAAATCTGTTTCTGTTTCTGTTCCTGTTGCTTGTGACAACGCGGCGTAACGTGTTCACGAAGTAGCCTGGCTGGAACTGTGGACGCCAATTTTGAGTGAACTTAAATGCGGCGTTAATCTATTCTAAATTCAGCAAATTTTTAGATTTAATCCCGGATCAAACTCTAAAGAACAAAACAGAGCTTGCTTCGATTTGGCATTTGACAGCAGAGATTTTTGCGTGTGTAAGTGAATTCAGATCGATTGGGGGAGCGCATCTTTCGTGTTAATAATTGATCTAGAATCGCTCTTTTATTTTCAGTGAAACAAGCAAAATCGAAAAAGATCAAATCTTTTGACAGAAAGAGCAAATCTTTCGTTCGATGAAAAACGCTATTAGAGAGTCGACAACTTTGTTAACAAAGTTAAGGCCCCAACCATAATAGACTTCAGTGGGACAGCCATACCTTAATAGACTTAAGTCAACGTTTCGGAAATCGTATCAAATTTGTGTGCATCTACCCAGCTGTCAAATTTCCGTGCTGAAACTCTCACTTAAGTAGGACTAAGGGGCCAACTATAATAGACTGAATGCTACGTACGGAGCCTTAAGAAATTGTGCGAATACATTCAATTCGTATAACGCGCCCATAATATCGGTCGCGTCAGTTTCGTCAAGCTTTCTTTGACTTTTGTTTCGTACGTATTGAGCGCTCTCGACGCAGATTTTGTACGCAGATTTCGTACGCAGATTTCGTACGCAGATTTTGAAATTGATTTTGGTGTGGCTGATTCTATTGAACTTGAACCAAAAGAAAGCAAAATTGTTTTTTTTTTATTTTTTAATGAAAAAAGAACAAATGAAATTGTTCGCAAAACAAATGAAATTGACAAATGTAATGACTTGACAGATTTATTCTTTTACAAAAGGCAATTGCATGTTGCTTGTCTGTTTGACGAAACTGCTTTTCATCCGGTAATGACGTTGGCATCAGTTCGCTTCCGACTATTATAGTTGGCCCTTAAACCATAAATTACTGAATAACTAGATATTCAACTTCGAACATGTAAAAGCTTTGCTCACAAGATGAAAATGAGGAATTTACCCATCCGCCGACATTTGTTTATAAATGTGAGTAAATTCCTCAATCCCTCATTACCATGCAATTTCGTTTTGGAGCTTTTACATCAGCTGATCGCGTAAAGTAAATTTCTTAGAGGAAAAGGTTAACGAAGACCAAACGAAATGGCTATTATGGTCGTGGCATGCGAATTAGGTGTAATGGGACATTTATGAAAGCTGACTTAAGCTCACCTAAGTCTATTATGGTTAGGCTTAGGCCAGCCAACTAGGCTGCATCACTCTGCACTGAAAAACTGGTCGCTGGGCTAACACTGCACTGAAAAAGCGGCCCTAAGGGCCTTAGGGGTTGTCTTCGGGGGAGTTTTAAGGAAAAAAACTCTTTTTTTAAGTATTTATTTTCGCTTTCTACCTTCGCGTGAGTCTAACGAAATTAGGATTTAATGATTTTATTGTTCAGGACACGCTTGTTTCAGGGGGCGTACCCAACACTAAAAATTTACGTACAATTCAGAACAAAAACTTTCAAATTTTGTGTTACAGCGTAAAAAGTGTTGGGGAGGGCATTAAGAAGTTTGTTATAGACGAACCCTTGTACACCCATGTACGCCTTGTACCTCCCGCTGATGGTATAACTGCCCTTTAAATGCGAAGCACAATGACATCGCGATTCGAAAGAATGAGAGGAAAGAGGAGCTTCAGGTCTCAGGGGCGGACTCATGGAAGGTTTTGGGGACTGAATCTGAATGGTTGCGTAAAGGATTGAAACGTTTGCCTTATTTTATGAATTTTGCCAAAATATCTGCGTTACTTTTGTTGAGGATAACAGTCACCGTACCCGTACTATAATTATAACTCAGTATTCCAATCCTCTTTTGCTCGGCCGGCCCGTCCCACGGCGTTTCTTGGATAGCTGTGGCATCTGCTTATTGCTGAGCTGCTCGAGGTATTTTAAGACACTTGTGGCTCGTTGTCCTTGTTTCGTTTGCATAGTTCAGCAACAGTCAATCCTTCCGATTTTAAGGCTTTTTGTTTCTTATCCAAGGCTTAGTAGGATAAACCCTTCCCTGCGGTTGGGTAGCTGGACTTAAGTTCAGTTAAGCAGTTCGACTTCTGGGCGGCTTGGTGCAGTGGTTACTTTGAAAGGGTGCTATGTATGAGGTTCTGGGTTCGAAACCCGCTAGGGGCAATTAAAAAAAGAAGTTTTTTTCTCGGTCCAACCTACACGAGGGTCTGAAAACCCCTTTTGAGAATATCATTTGTCGGCAAAAAGTTGTAGAACCCCTCCATGTGTGTACGAACACCTGAAGCGCACACAGCATTCATGGTTTGGTTGTGAGAGGTCAGGCGAGGAGTCTTCTGAGTTGTGAGGGCCTTTAAGTTTTTTTCTTAAGTGTCAATCTACTTGACTGAAACTGTGGACGACACCGTTGATTCCACCTGGGGAACTCTTCCGCCGCCATTCGAAAGCAAGAAATACCTGGAAACACTTCATAGACGGCTACACGCAACCGAAAAATCAAAGGTTTTGTTTCTACACTCAACGTTTTTTAAGGATGACACTTAATAATGAGCTGCAGAAAGAATGGGGGCATTCAGCTTTTTGATGAGCGCCAATTTGAATGATCAGCTTCATCTCCACTCTGGAGCTTCAAATGCATTTTTCCTAATTCTGTGGAACCCCATCCATCAACTGTAATCGAGCTTCATCAACGCAATGCTAAAAGTTCTCCTGAAAGAAGATGCCATAAAAAATTTCTTGAATATCAAATTTGCAGGACTTTCTTTTCCCTTTTTCTTGTGGAGAGCTCTCGTACTTCCTGCTTCAACATCCAATGCTACCCAATCTCAGCGTAACTTAATCCCTCGCTGGCACACTTCTAAACCCGTCAGCAGTTTAATGTTGATACATACATACCTACGTCCATAGGCACTTGAGCAACACACAATCATATTGAATAGGTATTACCGAGGCTATCAGCGTGTTAATCGAGCAAGCTGGGCAATAAAAACACGTATGACGACGAGTTGATTCCTAAGTTCAAAGTTTACCATTTTAGGGTTAGGGGTCCGCTGGAAATAACCTAGTTAGTCAGCACAACGCATTAAGAAAGGCTCGCAGCAAAAACGTGAACTAAAAGTCTAAGGTTCTAGCAAACTGTTGGCGGCGGGCGGCGTTTTGGACACCACCGAGCGAACGCCGCCAAAGCAAAGCACCCATCCACAGACAAACACTTCAACACACAGTAAGGAGAGCGAGCGCCAGTACGATTCCAAAGTTCGTAAAGAATAAATATTTATTTCATAATCATTCATCATTCAGTCATTTAGCATGACAACACTATTTCTTGTTCATTGATTTTCACAGTTGTGGTTCCCTAGCAGTCCAAAAAGTTAGCAGCCATCAATAGTTCCAAGGCGATCTCGGGCGCTATAGGGAACTCTGGTATTTCGGTTGAGCTATTTGTGTATCGCACTTTATATGTAAAATACATACAAACTTTTTGGAGAACATGGGATCTAAGGCAGACGAGAGGTTAATAATTTCAATGGGGCTAGAGCGGCGCGCCTCTATGGGGGCATCCATATCGGCCACACCAGAGCTCTAGGCTGGGTATACTTACGGTATCTCACGGAAGTGGACCTCGTTGGCTTCGTTTTCGGCAAATTGTCCTGGCCCAGAGAGCATTGCTTTGATTGTGCCCGAAGTGAGTGCATGCTCTCGTTTCACGATAAATTCATGACCATCCGAGGATATTAATTTCACGTACATTGCATCAGGTCCCTCGCAGCCGCCATAAACTTTATCGCTTCGTTGGTCTTCCATTCTGGTGGTCTATTTGAATTTATTTACTTGCACTTCAATTGTATAAACAATTTTTATTCTATTGCTTTTATCCGCATAAAGCAGAAAATGTTGGGATGATGATGATGATTAGGACGTTCGGGCTGTCACTTATCACAATATTTTTGATTCTCTTTTGTGTATCGCCGTATGTCAGATAAAAGCACGAAAAGTGGTCGTGGGATGAGTGCTTTTTATTTGTCATACATTCGTCCAACGAAGAAGACCCATAGCTAATGAGAGTGTGTGCGTGTTTGACCACTGGAACGCATAATCTTTCCACGAGAATCGTGGTGAGAATTCACTTACATGTCAGATGGCATACGGTCGAATTCAATGAGCGCATTCAGTTAATTTCGATAGATTTCCAGTGGCTAACACGGGGTAACACAAGCGCTCACACACAGTTCAATTCAATCGTTAACTGCATCATATTAAACTGAAACCGACCAGTGTGTGTCGTAGCATAAATTAATGAATGACTAGATTTTCAAATTCAACTTGCGTCCCTCTTGCCCTCCAAAACCCATTTGCTTACATTTTTTATCAAAACTCCAAAGCTTTTACAAAGCTCTAAATTGCCGTGTCGGTGAATGCGTGTGAGAAGATGCAACAACAATTGACTTTACGCCATCAGCTGATGTAAAAAAGCTAACAAGGAATTACATGGAACAGATGAATTGACTAATTTACTCACATTTGTAAACAAATACCAAAGTATGGGTAAATTCGTCAGTTTCAAGCTTTTACATGACCGTAGTTGAATATCTAGTTATTCTGTAATTTATAGACTTTTTATCAGTTTGACGTCTATTGGTATTTTCGATTGTGCATTGCCAAACAAAGTTGCTTTTCATATGGAAAATGAACATATATCACACATAAAGGTAAATAGCTATTAAAAAAATGCAACCCTGTGTTTCGATGAACGAGAAAGTTGTAGACTTGATCAGCCTTCCTAGGTAAAACAAAAAATATTTTTATTAGAAAACACGGAAAGGATTTGTGTTGTAGAAACAGTGTATACGACCATAAAAGGGTCCACGAATTCAAGAAGATCACATTTTTGGAAGACATTTTCGATTTCCACTTATTTTATCAAGATAGTTTTTAGGTCAAATTAAAGAACAGATTAAGCACAATAACTTCTTTCTTTATCGGAACACTCTTGGTAGAATAGTTTATTATTAAATCGCACTTCTACAGAAACTATTGAATTTTTTCATATAAAAACGCGATTTGCTTGGCATCCCTAGGTCAAAAATGTGAAAAACGCCAGATTTTGACAGCCCTGCTAAAAGGTTTATTGTAGTAGTTAAGGCTATGTCACAAAGCTGCGTTGTCGTTTACTTTGGCCCCGTTCCTTTTGCTTTACAACCGCGTTGAAAATATACTATTCGAAATATGATTGAAACCCATAGAAAATGCCAACAAATCAACAAGAACACTAACCACCAATAATTCAAGCCTCCTTTTTTTTATTGTTTTCTCCAAACTTTCTTACCTAAAACAACGAAACGACGGATGGTCAAAGCAACGTTGTGGTAGCTCCCATCTAATTTAATGTGAATTTAGAGCTGACAGTTCTAGGATTAACAGATCTTGATGTAAGATGAGGTTCATTCAGCAATGTAAGCGGCCGAGATCATCCAAGTTTCAGAGTTAAACTGAGATAATCCCCCCAGTTATGAGTTTTTCAGTGTATTTAGATCCGGGGTTAATCTCAGCTTAACTCACCAAATTTGGTAAGTTTATCCCGAATCAACTCTCGAGAAGAGTATGAAATTATTTGAATGCTTTTGCTGTATAAAATGGCAGCTGCTTTGCTTGTTTCTGTGAAAAATGACAAGTGAGAATAGCTCGAACTTCTTTTCCTGTATTTTTCTATGTGAATTGTCACCATTTTTTTTAATCTACGCAATGAAATAATAACAAATAGTTTTTTGCCAAATCTGTTGATTGGGGTTTCGGCCCACAAAGTTGATAATAGACCAACTTGATCAACATCAACCAGCAGTGTCAACATTGAAATCCATCAATATTTTGCAGTGTGCACACCTTATTGCACATAACTCTTTTGACAGGAACCACAACCAACAGCAACATAGGCCGTTCTACGCATCTCTTTACACCACACAAGAAACACTGTTGAGTTGATGACACCCAGCTGTCAAAGATAGCTGTGTTTGCTTTGTTTCGTCAGAAAACTAACAGAATACCTAGGATTCTTCTCGGTTTGATTTAAGAATTCTCGGGTGGAAGAGATTAATTACGCGATTAATTTTTAATCACGTCATGAAGTGATTAATACCATGTCTCCACCGAGCACTTATCCGCGATTAATATAAATCTTTATTAAAACCTCTATAAATCACCAAAATAACCATATTGTTATGTTTTCGCCTGGGGTTCGTCGAATAAAACTCAATTTCAATTTTATAATTAGGTACACAATGAAACACAAATGTTTCACAGAACGAATCAAACAAAACTTATTTAAAATCAATTCACACTGTTATTCTTTACTTTATTTCAATTCAATCACTTTTTACTTTTTAACCGATTTTCACAAGTCCACGTTTAAAATATAACTGTCCCGTACGAGCCTGTCACCCGTATATTTATACAAAATTAAACACCTTCTAGTACGTTCCATACTTCCCCTTTGGTAATTTTCCATTGGCACTCTTCCGCTGAATCCCAAGGAGGCGAAATCGAAATTCGAACTTCGATTATGCCAGCTGCGTCAGATGACTAGAATAACAGTTGGGTATGTTCATTCAGTGAATCAAGCGGGTGTGTTCGTATAGACTCCTGCTTGTTGTTTTATTTCTTGTCGCCAAATAACAATACAAATTTTAATCCTCTCGGCAAACGATTAAAAATAAATCCACTCATAAATCCCATTCACCCAATTCACAAACCTATTTTCTGCACCTTTGTTACAGTTTGAGAATAAAAAAAGGAAACTAAAACAATCCCTGTGCGACAGATCTGTCACAAGTACGTTTTCTATTGTGATTTTTACAGAGGAAATCGTTTTTCGCTCCCGGGAAATGACATCGCCACTCGGTTTTGAGAGCCAAAATGACAGAAACAGAGTTTTCGTGTCAAATTAATCCTATGTTTGACCGATGGAGCCACTTTGGGATTTATTTTTAATCGTCTCCCGCTAATCTTCTTTTAATTGTCGGTAGAGACATAGTATAATATTCGTATGTTAAATCTCGTGATATAGTATGTATTTAAGGACAATTTATCCTTTGACTTAATCGTGGACTATTGTCCACTGAAACCCCCTCTACTCAGGGCGGTAAAACCGTGTTGTACGTATTCACCGACACGGAAATTTAAGGCTTTAAAAGCTTTATAAAAAAACGTAAACAAATGGGTGTTGGAGGGTAAGAGAGACGCAAGTTGAATATCAAGTTATTCAGTAATTTATGCCATAGTTTGGCATAAGAGAATATAAAAAGCGTAATTGATTATTGGAAAAGTCAGCATTGTGGAGGGCATTCGCCTAAAGTGGACTCAACTGCTCATGATGGCGCCCCTGCAAGGTTGAAAAATAACGAGTTTCAGGCGACAAAAATAAACTACACAAGGTTAATGTTTATACATATCCATATGTTCAGGTCTTCCATCTATTCATCGAAGATTCTTAAGTCTACATATTATAAAGTGAAAATGTAAAATAACAAATACATTGCTCCATGCATTGTGAATAATAATATAAAGTAATAATAACAATCATATTTAGGCATTAACTGTAGTCTCCGTCGTCTCATCTTTTACACGTTGTTCAGCCACGGGCGCGACTGTTGCGTCAGGTATGATAGTTTCGTTGCCATCATCATCGCCGTCTAATGTCGGAGGTTCGGTTTTTGTTGTAAACTGCGAATCTGGATTTGATACCACTCCAAGCACTGTGCGAACATTTAAGATGTCGCCGCTGGTGACAACTGGTCGCTGCATAGGCGCAGGCGCCTTATGAGATGTTTGCTGGACTGAACCAGAAATGCTGTTCGCTACTTGTCGGACAGACGATCTGAGTTGAGTGTGTTGCGTCTGCTGCGAAGGTCTTCTCGAATTCGCCGTTCTCTTGCGATAACCAATGACTTTCTTCTGACTATCGTAGATCGGTATGAATTTTTGATTTTTGGCTCTTGCCCCCGCATTGCTGGCACGAAGCGACAAGTAGGCTTTTAAGAATTTGAAAGCGCACTGCGCCTCCTGCACCGATAGCGAACTGTCCGTCAGCACCTGTTGCATTCTGCTTTGTCGCTCCGAAGCAGAAGCGAACTTTAGATAGTTGGCGTTAGAGCCCAGGAGATTATTGATCTGCAGGCAGACGTCTACGAATTCGGGGCGCTCGGTTTTCACCTCTGGCGTGACTTGCCTCTCTTCGACCAGTTTTTCCAATGTTTGTTGAACAAGCTGAGGCACAAACGCTTTGTTGTTGTGCAACTCTTCTCTGGTGATAATTTTTGTCTTCATAACAATATACGAGGGTAACTCGTATACAACAGTATCTGGTTGCTTTTTTTGATGGCTGCCAATTCGAGCTTGCGCGACGGGAGGTGATACTTTCACCGTCCGTATACTTCCTGGATCTGTTGCTGATTGGGCGATACTCGCACTCGGTTTGTCAGCTACTGGCTTAACTCCAGGAGTAGTGGGCAATGTAGGTTTTTTGGCACTCGTCGTAGCAGTTTGCAGAAAACGACTTCTGTTCATTGACGGTGGGTGGCATTGGAAGATGACCGTATCGCTGAAGATTTCTTTTTTGGGCTGTACGATTTCAAAATTCATGTCGGGGTCCGCAGTTGAAACGGGTGCAGGTGGACTTTTCGTAACTGTAGTGCTGCTTGCACTAGACGCAGCTGGCGGAGTCACTGTCTTCTCGATGGGTGGTTTTTCTGTCAAGAGGAAGTAAATTGCAATTAGTAGAAATTTATTAAACACCGCTTTGGAAGATAATAAGCTTTTGCCTTGCTAACACCGTAAACTATTCGATTGCACCATACACATAGTCGTTCTCCTTTTTAGAACACTCAAAGCAACTGCAGTTTCACATAGAAAAATAGAGCTAAATAAATTTGAACTGTTCTCTAGAGTTTGATCCGGGATTTACCAAACAAGTTTGGAGAGTTAAGCAAACATTAACCGCAGATCGAAATTGACTGAAAAACTAATTTCTGGAGTTAATCGCACTTTAACTACGCAAACTTGTTAAGGCAGCAAATGCTTGCTTCAGTGAGTTACAGGATGGATCCTTTTTAAAGACTCTCATCGCAGCAAATCTCAGTATGGCTCAGCAGTATGGGGGCGAAAATTCTTTCCCTTGAAACCACGACTATTGAGATCCACGATAAACTGGACTCGATGGCGGATCTTGCTATGTTTCATTTCCAGTTGTAAAGCAAAACAATCTTAAATGCGCGTGTCCACTTGAGAGTAAAACTCCTCCGAGTAGCTCCCAGGCCACTCTCGAGAGTCCCGAAAATAGTCGTTGAGAGTTGATTTTATACTTTCAACTTCCTCGAAAGTCTCTCTATGCGAGTTACTCTCGAGAGTGGCCTGAGAGCTACTCTCTGTAGCTCTAAGTGAGTGCCCATAAAGAGAAGTGTTGTCACCACTAATGTGGTCTATTTGTGGATAAACTAATTGATACATTGACGAACCTAGGCATAAACTGTCAGGCATATACTGATGATATAGTATCAATTGCTACGGGAAAGCTTGAAGTAACGCAACTATTCAAAGAGCACTTAAGGCAGTCCAAGAATGGTGTGAGCAACTGGGTTCAATCTAAGTCCGGCTTAGACAACCATAGTACCATTCATAAGGAAAAGAAATACTCTAATGAAGCCTACAAGACTTTCGAGCATGACATTGATATCAGTCAAAGAGGTAAAGTATTTAGGCTTAATCCTAGACAGTAGACTCATCTGGAAAGCACACACAGAAGAGATCTCCAGTAAGGCTACTCGTGCTTTCATGCTATGCAGGAACCTTGCGGACATCATAAGATGGATGTACACTGTCATAGTGAGACCAATGATTAATTACGGAGCAGTTGCATGGGCGAAAAGAATAAATTTACGCACAACAGAGTGCATAACCGAAGCTATGCGAACGTGTCCCACCGCAGCCATTGAAGTGTTTTTAGAACTAACACCATTACACATCGTGGTTGAGGAAACGGCCAGGAAAACAATCTTAAAGATGGCTAAACACGGGATTGGGTGCATTGGGTCAAAGGAATACAACGCACTTCTTGAAAAACTCCCCCTTCTGGCAATCCCTAAGGATGGCAGTTTGAGGAAGTTTAGCTTCAAAAAGAACTTTATCGTGAAGCGCAGCGCTAAAAAAGCTGAAGCAATGAATCCACAACATATTGACTGACAAACAGCACCATCAAATGGGATACAGATGGGTCAACAACTGATCATGGAACTGGTGCAGTAGTTTTTGGGACACGAACAAAATACTCTGAATCCATGGGCAAATATAGCAGCATCTTCGAAGCAGAAATATACGCGATATAATTTAGTAATGAATCATAGTGCGAGGGGAGCTCACTTAGGGAAAAACACCTCTCCAAGGATAAGTAGGGGGCACAATGCACCGATAGGTCGCAGTGCAAAACCCCGTTTAATAATAATATAATGAACCGAGTTTAGCTCAACTGGTTCCTTTAACGCTGAGAAAAAAAAGCAATAGCTACAACTCTGGGGCTACGAATCATGTGAAAAGTAACAACATTTTAATATAAACAAATAAAACTTACCTTTTTGAGGAGTACAATTATTGCTCTTTGTCAAAACTCTTGGCGGTGGCGATTTCAAAGTTTTCCTGGGCTCAGTCGTACCATTAGATATGTTTTTCAAAGCATACTTTCTCAGGTTTCTACCCATGATTGGTTTGCCCGGGCGTTTCCTCAGTTTCCTACAGATGGGACTTGGTGAAGGCGAAGAAGCACTTGATGTTGATCGATTACTTTTAACCGGTGATTTACTAGCTGACCGTTGTTTTGTTGCTTCGACAACTTCATTACTTGAGGATTCGTCCGCAGAGATGTTTTGAACATGTTGGTCGGCCTGAATTTTAGGGGGTAATCGTTTCGACGCAGTTCCCTTAGGTGTGTCTTTTTCTTGATTATGGCCAACGATTCTCTCGTTCAAATCGGAATCAGTTTCTTCTTGAACTCTAGATCGTTTAAGAGAGATTTCCTCACTAGCGTCGTTGGTTTCATAGGGCGAAGAGACAGTTTTTCGACTGCGCAAAGCCTTTGGGGTTGCTGTAAGCAAATTAAATCTTCTTTTTTTCCGCATCGTTGCAGTGTCTGATTTAGTTTTTATTTCTTCATCGGTACTTGCAGGTGCATCCGTGTTTTTCTCTCTCACTGGCGAAACATTGTCATGGGAAATTTTTGGTCTCTTAGACATCTCTTGGGTCTCCGCCGAAAGGGAGTGCTTCGGAGACTTATTGACTGCAGCTTTGTCATTGAATTTTGTCGGAGATGAAGTTTCACTGTTGAGGCAAGTTGCTTTCCGCTTCAGTGTGCTTTGAGACTTGTTTAAGTCATGGGTCTCGGGTAGCACTACAGCGGCGTCAGCTGAACGGTTATTTTTTGATGAAGATGTCGATTTTCGTTTCAACGCATTCTCAGAATGATTTGTAACTTCTTCAGCGCATTCTGATACTGTACCTGCAGCCAGTGCTGGATGGTCAACTTCTGCTTGAGATTCCATTGCGACATCACGAGAGTTTTCAGATCGAGGGCCAGTAGATTGCATCGATTTCCGCTTATGCTTAGAAACTTTGTCGGAAGCGTCAAGATTTGTTGAGGAACTTGTACTTTCTATCGTACTATCTGTTTCCAATGATCTAAGAGTATGCGGAGATTGATGATCACTCTTTGCAGAAACAGTTTTTCGCGTGGGCTTGTTTACCGTGTCCTGGCCGCATTCTGTAATTGGCCCAGTAGAGGATGTCGGCTTTCGCTTACTCGCATTTTGTGCTTGATCTGTGGCATCTGCTGGCTCCGACAATGTACGAGAAGCTTCCTCAAAAGCTTCATTATTCAATGAGGACTGTTTCATTTTTCTTAACATACTCTCTGAACTATTTGTCTTGTCATTACCACTTTCGGATAATGTTCCACCTGTCGGATCTTGATGGTCTACCTTCGCAGCAGGTGGTTTTCGTGTTTGTTTGGTTTGCGGCTTTTCTTCCGTATCTAAAGTGTGTGTCGGTGCTGTAGCGGATGAAACCTTCGCCTTTTGACTGTCAACTGTCAAACCTGCGTTCTCTAAAAACGTATCCGAAGCGGTAATATTCGGTGTGGATACTCTTCGCTTTTTTGACGTTCTATGCAGCTTATTTGTTGGATCGGTTTTATTTTCCAAAAGAGTTTCATGAGGTGGAGCCGTAGAAGGCTCCACTTTTGTAGAATGCTCTGACTTTCGTCTTAGTTTCAGCTGAGACTTATTCGCCGTTTCTTCGACGCTTTTTTTAACCTGAGGATCTGTTTCAAAATTCTTTAAAGACAAATCATTTAGCTTCAATGTTCCCTCAGATTTCTTTGTTTTGTTTTGGTCACTTTCTGTTGATTCAGTGGATGAACCTGACGGATCGGTGATTGTTGAAGAAAGCGGTTTTCTTCTAAGCGTACTTTGTGGCTTCTCCGTAGACACACCACTTTCTGATATGCAAATTGCTTTCGCTGTTAAAGTACCTTGAGATTTAGTTGTAGTGTCCTCAGAGGTGCAAGGAGGTGGATCCCCTACCGTGGTGGAAATGGATTTTCTCATATCCGCACTCTGAGATTTGCCGGAATTACGGTCGCCATCGGGTGCAACGACTTTTCGCTTCGTTTGGCTTTCCTTTGAGTTGAATTCATCAACTTTTGACGATGGTGAGGATTTTTGTTTTGAAACGTTTTCCGAAGCTCGATGACTACTGCTTGGAGATAATGTTTTGGGCTCTGTACGATCTTTCAGTAACAACAAAGCCACTTCAACTTTGCTCAGTCGTACGGAGCAATCTTTGGGCTTAAAGTTGTGTAAGATCGTTGTCGCTTTCTTTTCCACCTGAAAATAAAATAAAATATGTACATATAAATAAAACATTAATTTGTAACACTTTGGTGTTAAAGCAAAAGAATGGCTTAAATACTTTTTGCATTTCTTTGATTGCTTCTTTTTCTCTCAAAAGCAATCGGGCTTCTGTAAAAAAAATAATTGACAAAAATATGCTGACAGAATGATTACAAAATTTAAGGAATTTGACTTTCTGATTGAATCTTTAGACTAATCGCTAAATGTGAAGCATTTCTTAAACAAATTAAACTAAAGCGAGTCTTGATAAGACAAAAGCAGCTTTTTGTAATGCGAGACAGGCGAAAAAAAAACATAAAGGCACCAACTACTAAAGTAGAAAATGTAAAGCCTCAAAGAGGTGCAACAGTCACGGTAGACGTTATTAAACTCCAAAATTATGCTTGCACACATTTTGGACAAAAAGATCGCTCTTTAACTAAAATTTTTACTTTTTTTAAAGCCACGCCCACAAAAGTGGGCGGAAAACAAAAGTTAGTAGATGCTAGTAAAATTTATGGTAGGTTTCATTTTCTGTCACATTTCATATACAGGGTGATTGTGTAAACGTGCGACTAAAAGCTAGAGCGTCTAGGTTGGGTCGAGACAAGAAAAAATTAGTATGGAAGGGGGGGGGGGGGGGGGGGGGGGCAATCGTTTAAGAGTTCGCTCAATTACTCGCATATGCAGACGACATTGACATAATTGGAAGAACAAAGCCTGATGTCAGTGAAGCGGCGAATCTGGGTTTAGCAGTCAACGAGAACAAAAATAAGTATATTATGCTGTCATCAAGAAGAGAAATCCAGGCAACGACGTCGAGGACCGAAAATCACCTATAACTTTGAGGCAGGTATGGACGCTGTCAATTCAGACAATGACACTAGCGCTGATATCAAACCAAGAATAACTCTTGGCAATCGCTGTTTCTTTGGACTAAGAAAGCAAATTAAGTAGCAAAGCCCTCTATAGAGCAACTAAAAAGTCCATTTATAAGACCATCATTATCCCAGACCTGCTTAACAGTGCAGAAGCATGGACACTGTCAAAGACGAATGAAAACACTTTAGGCTGCTTCCAGAGGAAAATTCTTCGAATGGTTTATGGCCTCGTCCGCACACACTGAGTGGAGGAGATATTACAATGAACTGTATAGCAATACCGACCTAGCCAGAAGAGTCAAAATACAAAGTCTACGATGGCTGGATCATCTAGAGCGGCAGACTAAAAATTGCCTACAATGATCTTTTGTAGTGTAATGCACTTACTACGTAATTCTAGAATAAATCCGATCCTCATTGGCCATTTAAAATGCTTACAGCTTCATCTTCCTCCAGTGCACACTTACTGAAGTATCGAATACGGAATTCTTTAAGGACAGGACATTTTGCAAAAAAGTAGAATATGGCAGTTTAAATAAAAAACATAAACAGAGTGGCGCAACAGCTCGATGTGAATCAGGGCCAACTTCTCAACAATGTATGCTGTGTGCGTTGATTTCTTCACATACAAGGGGACCTACAATTTTTTGCCGAATCCAAACGGCACTTTGAGAAGTTTTCCAAGACAAATGATACTCTCGGCGGGCTTGTCAGACCCTCGGGTGAGGTGGGGACCTTAAAAATGAACAAGTTTTTTTTTAGGTGACGATGGTAGGATTCGAACCCAGACCTCCAGCGTAGGAAGCACACACACTAACCGCCGTGGACCCCCGACAGTTAAAATACTACTTTCAAAAAATAACGCAGACATTTTTCGACAGATTCGAAAAAAAGTCCCAAACTTGCGCGCCGTATAAGAGCATTGGAGTGGCAGTCGTGCGAAATATCTTATACTTCGATGCATGATTTACGCGTTTGTTCATTATACAGCGGTTCCAGATTGAAGGTATTGCCCGTTTTGCTTGAGCTAACTTGGATTTTAAGTGCTTTTCCATATCACAGTAGAAACATCAAGACTACATGGTACTTATAATCTCTTACTTTGCTCTATGCTTTGCCCTTGGTAAGTCCATTTTTCATTTCGAAAGTACCTTCTACCACCGCATCTGAACATCATTATGCTGGACTTTTCGAGATCGACTGAAAGGTTCCATGTTTTGCAATACTCTTCCAGTCTATTCATCATTAACTGCATTCCTATAAGTGTGTCTGACAAAAAAACAATATCGTCTGCATACTTTTATGCTGAGAGGAGCGATTCTCCTTTTTTCCAATCTCGATCCCTGTCCAATCTCGACTCCCATTGTTGTTGAAAACTCCTGTTGTAAACTTCTCCATCCCAAACGAAAGCCACGTTATTATCATACATTGCTCTTATGTTTATAATTTTACACGAAATTTCCATTCAATACATTTTGAATAATGCTGAAGCCCATTGGGACTTTACGAGCTATGGAGTCAGATTCTGCGGGAAAATCCGCAAAAAATGCACATAGTTTTATATTTTTGTAAGTTTCAGCAATAAATTGTAACAATTTGATCTATTGTGGTGTAGCTTTTTTAAATCCGGATTGCGACTCGACGACTTTAAATTTTAACCCACCAGGATAGCGCATTATAAATTAAGGCACCAAACAATTTTTCTGAAGTCTTCAATAAGGAAATGCCTTTGTCGTTAGATGGAATTTCATGATCTCCTTTTTAATGCGATGGATTTATTGCGCACAATTTCGGTCTCGATGATTTTATTGAACTTGGATGTTATGGCTATGGGCTTGTTCCCGTACCTGTCCTAAACTTCAGAAAACGACCCAAACCTACGAAAAATAGCCAAATCCTGGGGTGGAATCCTCTAAGGTGAAAACTGATAGTTGATCATCACATTTTTAAATTTGGGATCCCGTAAGGTGATGATCACAGTGATCATCACAATTTTGTGATGAATTTCAGCTGACAGCTATTTTAGTGTCACTTTTCATTAAAGCTAGTCGTGTTTTTGCAATATTTGGGTTCTTTTTGTGTTTTTTTCTAAACTCCGTCAGTTTTAATGATTACCTATGTGTACCTGTGATATGTGTAACTCAGTGAGTTTGTTTTTCAGTCAAAAAACCAATAAGGACGATAGTGGATAACTCGAAGTCTACGGACTGCTTTACGCAGTCTATATCAGTATGGGATTGATTTTTTTGGAGGACCAATTTAACTTTCAACCAGCAAAAATGTTCCAATTTTATTATTGAATAGTTTTTTCAACACATGAAAGTCTTAGCTCGTAAGTCGTGAATCGTAGCTTTTCGGTAATTAGGGGTGGGCTGCCATGAAATCGGCCATCCTTTCGATTTGATGTTTATTTGCTTGAAACCTTGAATTAATGAATTGAAGAACTCATACAAAAATAATAACTTAAAATATGTACGTACATATTTACATCGCAGTAATAAAATAAATGTAATTGCACTTGCCGAAAAATGTAAACAAAAGTAAATTAGATTTATTTGTGAAGCGCTGTATTGAAATGACATCAACTGACAGATGAAAATGTATGTGCTGCCAAGTTTTAAAATTTTTTTGGTGATCACTTTACAGAGAGCAAGAACTGGGTGATGGTCAATTTTAATAATCAATATGGTGACCATCAGCCATCACTTTAGAGGATTCCACCCCTGTTCTCGTACACGGTTTTTGTGTAGCTTTGGACAGGAGAGAGAGCAAAAATGAGAGTTTGAAATTTCCCCTCCCTACGAAATTTCTTTGTGCAGAATTATGAAAAGTGTCAAAATGGCGGCAATTGAATTGGACAACAGCAGATGACATTTAGGTGGACACTAGGTGTTAGTTATAGCGATTAGTGAAATTTGTACATTTCAACTTTTTTTGCTGTTTCTATACTTTGAGTCCTTTTTATGTGAAGTTTCGAATGTTAAAGAATGTTCTTATCAACTTTAAACATAAAAAACGTCAAGGCCAGTGAATATTATGCTGCAGACAACAATCCAAATATTTCAAGTATTGCTTAAT
The DNA here is from genome assembly GCA_947623515.1 of Neoascia interrupta. Taxonomy (NCBI): domain Eukaryota; kingdom Metazoa; phylum Arthropoda; class Insecta; order Diptera; family Syrphidae; genus Neoascia; species Neoascia interrupta. The sequence goes on from OX392462.1 coordinate 180,383,411, forward strand.
GAATGCATGTTTTATCAATCGTTTTATCAACTTTTTCTTAACATTGGCTTTGACGTTTAAAATGTGGGCAGTTTTTGGTGCACAAAGCGTTCCCTTACTTTTGGTCAGTTTTTCCTCTCACTGATGGCGTATTCTTTTCAACGCCGAACTGCTACACCGAGCTGTCAAATGATACTCGGTGTAAGCGACAATTCCAGCGTGGTGTACACTGGGTTTCATGGTGTACAGAACGACAAATACTGCACCGGTGCAATCTTCACGTTAAATTTGTTGGAGTCAGTTTTTTGCACAGTTTACTTAAAATGAATTTTGAAAGTTCTAAATTTGAGTTTTTAACGATTTCATACAATTTCAGTCGTGTTGTAAAGTCGAAACGTCACTTCACAATCAAAGCTACACCCAGCCTCCACCGTCAAATACGGCGGTGGCGTAATTTCGTGTTCGGTGTCGACACCGAACTAATTCGGAGTTCAAAAGAACATTTACATGAACACGATTCCGTTCAGGTGTGCGAGAAAAGAACAATTTTTTTCTTTATTCCACACCAGTTTCACGATTCGATGTTGAAAAGAATACGCCATGAGAGATTTTAGCCCCACTCCTTCAAATAAGGAAATCTGACCAAAATAGTACAGAAAGTAAGGGAATACACCTTATCATGAATACGGTATTGCAATTTTTATAAAATTCAAAAGGGATACGGTCATCACCTGGAGCTTTCTTATTTCTTGCATTTTTAATGACATTTCGTTCTTCTGTATGGTGAATGATGCATCCAGGTGATCATCGGTTTATTAAGAACACTTTTGAAGTAATATAATAGGTATTTTTAAAGATGTGGCAATTAAGTTTTTCCTTCCCATTATTTACTTGGCCGCTTTCCAAAATTCTGCTGATGACCTGGCACCATTTATAAGATCCAAATTTTTTTGAGCAAATTCCATTTTTTTTGTGACACAACTATGCTTAAATTCTCTTTTTGCTTATTCGCTCAGTTTTTTGCATGTGTGGGTATTATAATGTTTAAAGAGCCATAGAAGCGCAAGTGAATTATTTGTCGCACAAAAAACACTCTATCGAACCATTTTTGCCAACGAATTTTATTATGCGATATAGTTTTAGGGCTTGGATAAGCCTTTCTGATGATGTCTTTAAGATTTTGAATGCTCATTACGATTTTTATCACTCCAAGCAAGTTTAGGTAAGAGATTCATTGGTTTCATACTTCCTTCCTTCGTGTTATAAGACAATTCAAACTCGATTCCAACGGGCAAGTGGTCGGAAAAAATACTCGAAGTCAGTCAATAGATGATTCCAACTGCCAGATATCAGACAGTAATTAATTACTGAGCAATATTTTCCTCGAACAAATGTGTACTGACTCCCCTTGTGCATCGCTCATAGAACCTCCATTTAAAATGTACAAGTCGAATGCATTAGTTAGTTCAATGAGCTTTACTTGTAAGCTGGTAAGAGAAAAAAATAGCCTATTTCATAGGCGTTTATGTCTTTTTTAAGCTAGCACAATATTTTTCCTTGTATTAGCGGTATATTCTGAACCTATTCCGGACAAAGAAGCAAAAAAATCGTTGACTTCAGTAATTCTTTCACTTTTTTTCTGGACGTATCTAAGACATCAAGTCAAATTAAATTGCAGATTGTAGGCCTTTATATCTCTCAGAAATGTGTACAAAAATCAAGAGAACACGATCGTAGGTTTCTTAGATTTTGCATTTTCAAACCGAGTGGATATTTGCAACAGTTGTCAAACAGAGTTAGTCCAATTTTATTTATATGATAATTGACAGGTAAACATTTTTCTACAGGCATACATCGCGGGAATCGGTCGCAAATTATGGCCGCATCGTAGTGACCGGCAGTGGACCGACTTTGGACACTAGTATTATGGTTCCAGCAGGAAGGCGCTACGTACTATAGAGCGGAGACTACGATTGATGTTCTGCATGAACGATTTAAGGGTACAGATGTCTCTCGCAGAAGTGACGTTAATTGGTCACTTTTGTCATCGATTTAACCGCGTTAGACTTTTTGTTGTGGGGTTTTCTTAAGTCGCAGGTCTATACGATGCGACTTTTAGGTGAACATAACACTGGCTAGCGCTCAAATTCAGCCGGATCTATGCGGGAAAATTGAATCATTAGCATGAAAGATCTGTGCCGCCCTAAGAAGTCGAGGCGGCCTATTATGGTCCATTACCTTAGATTATAAACTCGTTTAAAAGAAAGAAAAACAAGTGAGTAAGAACCAGAGTTCGTCTGTAACGAACTTTTAAACACAAACAAACCGAACAGCAAACCATAGATTGTTCTTATACCCCATCCCATAGGGTAAGAGGTATATTAAGTTTGATTCAAAGTTCGTAACATAGAGAAATAATCGCCGTAGTCCCCCAAGACCTTAAGGGCCTATGATCGACACCGATTTGTAAGTCGAATGAGACATGTCCGTCCGTCTGTGTGTCGGTAGTTTTTAGGCCTTAAATTTTAAGCTAGGATTTTGAAACTTTATATCTTGGTTTTTTAGGTCCCGAAGTAGTACAAGTGTAATTTTTTTAAAAATCCGCCCACTGACACGCCCACTTTACTTATTAGCATGAAAAATCAAAATTTTCGTAGGAGCATTTGGTAGCATTTGGTATGCAATATTCTTGCTTAAGTATATTGAGATTGACATTGCAAAAAAATTTAAAAACGCCCCCGTGTAGGTGTGGTCAGATGCTTCGGGGCTTGACAGGGTTCAATTGGGATGGGGTATTCAACGATTCGCGTAAGCGGATTGTAACCCGTCCACTATTTCCACATGTACGGATAAAAATGTACAGACAAAATCCAATCACTGAAATGTATGTTCGAATTGAACATTCTGTGCTTTGATTCTTTTGATGCACGCTGTATTTCTACAGCAGTGGTTATAAGTAAGTGCTCGACAACAGTCGGGAAGATGCGTGTCTGGGTGGTCAATCGTGATAACACCCACTGAAAAGTTTCAGAAAGCCATGCTTGTTGAACGAAACACACATCGGTCAAATAGCTGGAGCTTAAGACCAAAATAATCTTTTCATAAGGATTGCCTGTCCTATTTATTTCAAACATTGTAAGTCAATAATTATTTGCATGGGCACACCCCAAAAACCAGCGTTGACTCAGCGATTGAATATTTCAACTTAACAATCTGATTTCGTTTTCGGCCGTAGTTTCTGATGCTTTAAAAGCGGAAACTACGGCCGAAAACAACAATGTTTTTTTTCTGAAAACGGCCTTAAGTGCGCGAAGTTTAAAACTTTGTGTGGAACAAACTTATAGAATGCAAGTTTTTGTTTTTCGATTTAGAAAATTTAAGAGTTTTTTCGAACAAGGTAAAAGTGGGCCGACAGTGTCGGTGGTCCAAATTTCGCCGTGTTTAAAGCACCATTTGAGGCTTTATTCAACACCATTTGGGTTCCTACATCTTGTATAATTCAGTCAAAAGGTATTTTGAAATAAAGTGTTAATTCGGGTTTATCTCACATTTGGGGGCGTGACTGTGGGCGGATGTTAGAAAATTTTATACATAGTCTGTGGAAGATGAGAAGCAATCTACACTTCATGTTTCAGCTTTCTAGATGAATTTTGAGGATCTGGAAACTAAAAAAACTTATTTATCTGTCGGTCTCGATCATATCTCTAAAAGGTCTTAGAGGTCTACGGTTATTATTTCCCTATGTTACAAAGTATGAATTGAAAAAAAGAATACCCTTCGTAGGGTATATGAAGAAAGAAAAACAAAGGAGCGTTTATCTTAAAATGAGCCACTTTCTTGTCAGCGTCAGTAACCCCGGTTAGGGTTAGCCGATTGTTAAGCTGGATATTCCCGGCAGCTTAATATTTACGAAATTGATGGATATCTTATAATTTAAAATAAGACTTTGCTTTTACTTACCGCATTTTCCTTTGTTGTTTGTTCGGCAAAAGGTTTCTCCAAAGATGGTTTTCCTTCACAAACTTTCTCCGATTCCTTTCCTACTGTATACTTAGAACTATGCGCCACTGACTCGTCCTCCCTTGAGTTGTTTTGAACAATTTCGCTTTGCATTTGAGAACTACAGATGTTGTTAACTGGTTGTTCACTAAGTTCTGAACTACTTTCACGTGACTTTAAGTGCCTACTCCTTTCACGTGGTTTTACATTGGAATTTGATTCCTCGACGTTATGATCTCTACTTTTGCGGCGTGCTCGACTCTCTTCGAATACTTCTCTTGCGGCGGCTAATGATTTTCGCCGGTGTAAGGTCTTCTTTGCAGGAGCTCGTTCTTCAGCAGATGTTACGTTCACTTTGGTCTCATCTTTATTCGACAATGGGACTGTATTCGTCTTGGCAACATTTGGCTTTTGCTTTTTCTCACTTTCTGGGGTATCTGAATTCTTTTTTGGTTCGTTGGTAGATTGCGGTGTTGAAGGTCCAACTTTATGGGGAGAGTCCTTCACGGAAAATACTTTAGACGCAGGTGGTTTGATTGACCGCAAATAGGAAAGTCCTATTTTTGGCAGACCATTTTTTTCCGGACTTAGTAAGTCAGGTCTGGGCGGCATTGCTTGTTTGTGCTGTGTTGATGAGGCGACCACTTTATTTAATGAATCATAAGAAAACGATTCGATAACCTTCGCGTTTGAGATACTATCGTTTTTCTTATTCTTATTTTCCATAGTGACATTGTGTGTACTTGTATCTGGTCGCAGGGCACTGGCCTTGTCTGGAACCTTTAACGGCGATACAATTTTCGACAATATTCCCCTATTCCATTCACTTTCATTCTTTGGCGGGATTGATTTTTTTGCTGCAGATGTGGTCGCAGAAGTTTTCGATGATGATTTTCCCTTGTCGTCATTTGGATTGCTAGAAAAGTGTGCTGGTGGCTTGGAAGCTGTTTCATTCGACGACTGCCTTCTGTTCTTTGTTGCAGGATGTGGAGTTGAACTTTCTTTTTTATCGAATTGAAAAGATTTTTTCGAATGTTTCATATTTGGACTTTTGTCAAAAGTCAAATTTGGCAGCTTTTCAACCGATGTTATCTTCGGATTGTTTGCTCGCTGAGAAGATTTACTTTTGTACGTGTTTGTAGCATCTGCATTAAAAGAAAAAAAGGAACATTAGAACAGTTTTGAAGTGGGGAATAATAAAAGGGATAAGAAAAGTACATTTTTGAGCAAGGGCAACCTTCAATACCTCAAAGGAGATGAACAAATAGTTTTCTTACCCCTTTTAAAAGAAGTCCCAGGTTTGTTTTTAGGCTTTTGGCCATGTTTCTGCGAACTGGAATTTTGTACCCTACTTTTGTTGAACGCATTACTTTTCTTAACAAGTGAGCCATCGGATGATAAATCAGAATCGAACTCAAAGTTACTGTAATCGTCTGAAACTAAATTTTTGGTTAAACAAATGTTTGAATCAAATAAACAGCATTTTAAACTTACAATCGACGGAATCGCTGTCCATGTCCGAGAGTCCCATATTGATGGAATTGTCTAGATCTGAATCAAAGTCAAAGTCATCTATCAAACCATTTTTGTCATCGTCAAAGTCCAGAAAGGATTCTGTTTCTACTAGAAATGGACATGATTAAATGATTTGCGAGCAGAAATAATAATGTTTCGACTGACTCAGTGGATCTATCCTCGAACGTGTGGTCTTATTCGCTCTTTTGCCTGTTTTGCTTGCAGATTTAGTGCCAAATGAGCTCTTGGGTCTTGCTGAAAAACTGCCAGTTGTCGACCTATATGGCTTTGCATTTCTTTGCGGTGGCACATTCTTCCGGGACAAGTTTTTCGTGGGATTGTTCTGAAAATTCAATTTTATTGTAATTGCCAGATTTGGGCTTAGATAAAAAATATTATTTCCTACCCTTTGTAGAGTTGGCTTGACAGTAGCGACGCTCTTCAACTTGTCCGGTTTATGGAGAGACGAGCCTGTAATAAAGCTTTTATTCGATGTACTATTCAGGTATGACATGCTTGATGACACATTTGCCGGGCTTCTGTATAACGATTGCTGCAAGTCTGATGCACTCGTTACATTTGTGTAGGCTGTGGGAGCTAGATGAATACAAGGCATTTAAATAATCGGAATTGAACTAATTTGTCATGGGCATGGTTACCTGTATTTGTAGAACATTTTGTAGTTGACAAAGGTTTCGATTGTAATCCATCAGCTACCTGCACAAAAATAGAGGAAATTCTTTTTTTATTTGGGTAAAAAGCTAAAATAAACTTAGTTTTACGTTGACACTAATCTGAACCATTTTTTTTTTTGAATAGAATATTGATTAGAGCAAACCTACCGTTGCCTGAGTTTGTGTAGAATTCGTTTGTGGCGTTTGCTGTGTCTGTGCTTTTGCTAATTTTTCGGATTCTGCAACTAAAAATGAAAAAAAAAAAATATTTTTTACTAATGCTTCCAACTATTGTTATTAGACTGACTTTTTTTTTAAATAAATGGAAATAAAATTGTGTTAAAAATCTTGTTCTACTTACTTAATTCTTTATAAAGAGCATCCAGTGAGTCAACCGATGTTCTGCCGGAAGAAGCTGTTTCAATACAGTTCATAGCATCTAGAACAGAAAGAATTAAAGTTGTTGTTATTAAACAGGGGTTTTAAGCGTAGATCAACCTTATGATTTATGCTATTCATTAGAATTGGAGTAATCAGAGTCATGAGAGAATTGAAAATCACATTTTTTATACATGTGACAATACAATCACAAAGGTCGAAAGAAAAAAATTGTTTTGGTTTACCGGAAGAGTACGATCCTGGTACCTTCACCTATCGTGGGTACTTGCTTTACCAATTGAGCCATCGGTGATATACGCAATGGGACAACCGCACTGTGTTGTAACTTGTGAATAGCAAATCTAGCTCAAATCAAAGTCTAGCGACTTGATCGAGGGTAGAGTTGTAAAGGAGTTAAATCATTTCAGAATTTAACTCACTTGATTTATCTACAAAAAATTTTCCTTCATAGATTCACTTAAAGATTTTAACTTGAAACTTCGAATGAGCCATTCATTTTAAAGTCATTGAATACTTATTCCATTCAGGGAGTTCAATAATTGCATTCATATGATTGCAAATTTCTGTGATTGCCGTGAAGTCATTGATGTCTTTTTGAAGTCATTAAAGGCTTTTTGAAGTCATTTTAAAATGAATAAATAAATAGAGTGGCGCAGCTCGCACAACAGCTCGAGGTGAACCAGGGCCAACTTCTCAACAATGTAAGCTGTGTGTCTTAATTCTTTCACATGCAAAGGGACCTACAATTTTTTGTCGAGAAGTACTTTGAGAAGTTTTTCAAGACAATTGTTACTCTCGGAGGGTTTGTCAGGCCCTCGCGGAGGTGGGAGCCGTGAAAAAGAACGAGTCTTTTTCTTCAGGTGACGATGTTAGGATTTGAAGTCATTTTGGAGTCATAAAATTATTGAAATCATTTTTAAGTCATTGGAGTCTTTTTGAAATCATTTTGGAGTCATTAATTTATTGAAATCATTGTGAACTCATAAAATTATTGAAGTCCTTTTGAAGTAATTTTGAAGTCATAACAGGCAAGTTGAATTTTTATTCAACTTATTTTTTTTCTTTTATTTCTTTTAAATCCGATTAAAATAAGAAAAATGCATTTTCCACCTTTGAGTATCACGTACCACCACTTATTGCGTAGTATTAAACAGAAAATATATCTTACAGGGAAAAAACAACAGAAACAATTCATTAAAATTCAGAAAAAAATGTCCTTAAGGCGGAACATTTTTCAATAAATGAAAATTGTGGAACTTAAAGTATTTTCTTAAAAAAAATAAATAAAAAAATAACAGTTCAATATTCATTATGATTTGCATTATGTTGTGTTTATACCCGACCCCGGGTATATTAAGTTTGTTGTATAGTTTGTAACGCAGTGCAATGGATCAAGCCATATCCGTCCGTCCGTCGTCCGTATGTAAACAACGTTTAGGCCTTAAATTTAAGGTAGAGAGCTGAAATTTGGTGGGTTGGCTGGAAGTCCAGTCCTTCAGATTCAGTTTTAGAATTAGCTGAATCCACCCACAGATACGCCTACTACAGGCCTGTATGTGCGACCATCTCTAATTTTAAGAAATACTTTTGCCAAATTTTAGTTTTTTTTACAATGGCGCTAGCACATTTATTTGGGGTATGTAACATTGCCTTGTAATTGTATTTGAAGTAGCCAAAAAAGTTTAGCCTTTTCATTGACCACGCCCACTTTTTTAAGTGATTTTAGCTTAAATTCAATGTTTTTCAATAAATATATATGAAATTTGACTAAAAATTATATGACAAAAGTTGTAGGCATTAGCATTTGCCCACTTTTGTGGGCATGGCGTTAAAAAAAGGTTTTTTTTTTGTTAACAGGCGGAGTTTTATGCCGAAATATATGCAACCACCTAGTATAAAGCATTCAACAGTTATAGTTTGGTATCCCGCCCACTTTTTGGAGGCGTGGCAGTTTTCTTTTTGGTATGGTCGGGTATTTCGCAATCCGTCGTAGATGGACTGAAGCTTTTGCATACGCACTGTTGCACTTTCTCACTAGTTTTTTTTTTTCTCAGGAAAGGCGAACATATATAACACAGAACCAATGCCCCCAGAAGTGGGGAGATATTTATTTACTTTATTTTTAAAAGTTTGCAGTTAATAAGTCTGTTCGCGTACCCGGATATCTCCGATTATATTAAAATATTTTACTACAAGCTACAAGAGTAAAAGAGAACGAAAACGAGAGAGCAAATCATTTCCCCACCTTCAACAAACTTGAAATTTTTTACTACAAAAATTTTCTTGTAGTAAAAAATTTTTAAGTTTTAAATGTCTTATCTCGACAGTTGTTGATACAAATGTTTGTTTACGTTTTTTGATTTCGAGTTTATTTTTTGTATTGGCGGTTACTTTTTGAAATTTTGTAAGTAACGTGATTAATTTTTTTAATCACGTTACTTACAAAATTTCACGTGTAAAACTAAGTGCAGAATGTTTCCAAAAATAATTTCAGTGCATTTAAGCCATTACAAATGCTTTCAGTGAATTCAAGCGGTGTCCAATCATACAAATGACACAAATAGTTTCGTTGTATATGAAGGATATGTGGCAGCAATTATGTGAACGGCAAGAAGGTAACTCCTAATTGTTACTTTGAACGCTCATGATTTATGTTTTTTTAAAAACATATGAATATATATAATTGTTTCTGCTCTTGACGTTTCTTTCAAAACGCTACTTTTTACTACAAAACCGTTCCAGTATCTTAGGACAATTTTCATCTCTTTAATACACTTTAAGAGAGAATTTTCTGCCACTCTGCAATTAATTTTCAATTTACTCTTTTACTACAAAAAGTACGCGAACACAGCTAATATGTGTTGGGAAATATGTATTCAGGTAGTGAATTCCAAAGACTGCTTTTTCTATAGAAGAAAGAATTTCAAAACAGTGTAGTGCGAGGTGTGTCGAGGTGAACATGGAACTGTTGAGCGATCAACGCTTGCCTTGTAGATCGAACAAAAGAGGAGTTTTCAGGAATAAAATTTCTTAAGTCTGTATGATTATCAATTAAACGAATGGATCTTTTCTGAATTGAATCAAGAAGGCGGAGAGCATAGCTCCAAATATGAGAGCAGAAATCTAATGCCGGTCTTATCTGAGTTTTGTAAGGTAGAAGTAAATGAGGAGGGGAAAAGAATCGTTTTGCTCTAAACAAATAGCTTAATTTTGACGAAACAGATTTAGCAGTATAAGATAGTTTATTTATTTTTTTTATTGATAAAAACATTCTTTATCATCCGAAACTTCACATAAATAGGGTTCAAATAATTGAAGCAGCAAAAGTTGTTCAAAAGTACAAATTTCACGAGTCGCGCTAACACCTAAGTGTCAACCTAAATGTCATCCGCTATTGTGCAACTCAAATAACACTTTTCATAATTCTGCCCAAAGAAATTTCTTGGACTAAATTTCGAAGGCAGGGGAAATTTCAAACTCTCAGTTTTGCTCTCTCTCCTGTCCAAAGCTTCACAAAAACCATGTACGGGAACAGGATTTGGCTATTTTTCGTAGGTTTGAGTTATTTTGTGTAGTTTAGGACAGGAACGGGAACAAACCCATTATATGCAACAAAAGAACTATTTTAAAACTGCTTCAGTTTTTTTTCCTGCAAAAGAACGTAGTCCGTTCATTATTTATTTCAAATTTTTTCCTCTTCCGATTTCGAAAATCGAGGGAAGGACGAAAATCTTGACCTTTTTACCATTTAAAATATAAATCCATTAAACAGCAATATTGATTTTTTTTTCAATTACCGTTAGGCTTTTTTTTTCAATTTTACAACCAGCTGCGTTCCATTGGCCACTTTTCTTAAATTCTGCGGACATGGATTTTCAATTTCGCTCGTTTAAATAGGTTTAAAAACTTGAGGTTGAAAAGGGCAATTTGGAAAATTTTTAAATGTAGCGAACTTGCATGGTAAAGACTTCATACTTCAAGCCAAATTTAAATAAGACCGCCATTACCGTTAACAGACTAGTAACCTTTGAAACATCGTTTTCGAAAATCTTTTTACGTTTTTGAGTCAAATCTTCGGAAGTTTAGCATAAAATCTCAGAAGATGGACTATGCCCGTTATTTATTGGAAAGTTATACTTTATTTATACCATTGAGGAACTAGAGGGGGACAAATACCTTCTTTTGACTTTTTTTTATTATTTTTTAAATTTCAATTTCAATTCAACTATGTATTTTGAAATTTCTTCAAGCTCGTTTTCTTATAGCGTTTTTAAAAACTTAGGTTAGAAACGGCAATTTAAGAATTTTTTAACTTGCTTGCTTTCTTTTTGTACGTCTTGTACTTTAACTACATATGAACAAGATCGCTTCTACCGTTATTTTTTCATTTCATTTCATTTATTTTTAATTCGTCAATGCTTAATACTGTAAGAAACAATATCTTGTGGATTAGTCTTAAGCTAATTTTACAATAAAGAGCAGGATAAGATAAAATAAAATAAGTAAGAGGAGAGATAAAAAAGAAAAAGAAAAACAAAAGAAATAAGAATAATCATAAAGAAAATAAGCAAATATAAACCTAAATAATAATTAACATGTATGTAAATATATATATTTGAGCAAAATTAACTAAAAGGAAGATTAATTAAAAACAAAACAAAAATCGAAATTCAAATAATTAAATTGAAAAATGGAGCTTCAAGGCTTTTTTAAAGTTTGTTGCGTTCTGAGATTCAGTTATATTTCGAGGCAGTGAGTTCCACAGACGGGCGGCATTTACGCTACGACCGTTAAGATACTAGAAGATTAAAAAAAAAAATGTTTGAAAATGCTTTTCTGTTTTAGGGTTAAATCTCAGAAAGGTTTTTGGCTTTGTGCACTAAGAGATTCAAAAGTTATGACCTCAAACACATATCTTAGTGAAAGAAAGCAGACAGTATTTATAGATAGTGTATTGCCAAATTTCCTTCCTGTCAGTAAAGGTGTTCCCCAAGGATCAATTTTAGGCCCACTTTTATTTTCGCTCTACATTAATGATATTGTTTCCGCTGTATTGAGTTCATCTAAGCACATTTATGCTGATGATATTCAGATCTATCGTAGCTGTCCATTAGGTCTTATAGAGGATTACGTTACCGTCCTAAATGAAGTCCTCAAACGAGTTTTAGAATGGTCTTTGAGATGTGGTTTGGTCCTAAGCCCGAGTAAATCTAAGTGTATAGTGATTTAAAAGACTAAACTAAATGTTTCGTAGTTTCCGACAATTGTTTTGAATGACTCAAGAATCGATTATGTTGATTCCTCTAAGAATCTGGGAGTTGTCTTCAATAGAACTTTAACCTGGAACAATCATATTAATATTATAGTCGAGAGTACATATGGTGTACCCAAAAATTCACACCGTTAAAAACGAGGTTACTACTGGCCAAAGCTCTTTTATTCCTCAGCTCACATACAGTGAAATTTTTCATGGATGTGACACCGAGAGCAAAAGGAAGCTTCCAGTAGCTTTTAATACTACGATTCGATATGTTTCTTGCCTTAGATAGAAGATATGATCATGTTTCACATCTTGCGCAACACCTGATCCTTTGCAAATTATCTTAAGTTTCGCACGCTTATTTTTCTATTTCACATAATTAAAACCAAACAGTCCACGTATCTTTACGAAAAAAGATCTAGTTTCCGGCATCTAATAGGTCTGCTTGTCTAATACTACCGCGATTTACGTGTCTAACATGTGAAAGGCAGTGTTTCGTTACTGCCATAAGTCTTTGGAATTCACTCCCCCGTAGTATACGAGAGCAAGACAGCATCCAACGATTTAGTACAGAGCTTCAGCTTTACCTTCAGAGCAACTAACCTTTCCCCACGCTACCCCCACATCGGGCACTAAATCTGATTGTAATTTCCATTTATTAAAGCTTTTAACTGAAAACGAATAAATTCTTCCAATTTATTAAGGACTCAACTTAATTAAGATCTTAATCTCAAACTAAATATTTCATGTCATCATGATATTCTTGAATTGTATTAAATTTAATTTAGTTAATTTAATTTAATTTTGTCATAATTGCTTTTGATAAGGATTTAAGTAAATGTATCAAATTTAAATACTCATTTATATACTCAATGTCGTCAATCTTACACAAATTTATAAGAATTTCTTACTGTGTTAGCATATGCATAAATAAACAAATCTAAATCTAAAACACTTTAAAAAGACGTCACCGATTTTCATCTCTTCATTTTGCATGAACTTTTCAATATTTTTAAAAAGTTAAATTTTTCCATTAAAGTTAAGTATCTACTTAACTTAAGTTTCGCTTTTCTAGTTGTTGCCAGCTTAACTTCTTAAAAAAAGTATTAAAAAACATTTAATCCATTTTTCCATGAAATTTCAAATTGCAATTAAACCGGTATTTCTGGTTAAAAATAAATCCTCACGTTGGATTCTCTGGCTATTTTCGCAGTCGAAAAGCAAGCCAAATTCGTTATACTACGACTTACCGTTCAGATGTTATAACGCGATTGGACGGGCGAACGGACAAGTTAGTGACACCATAAGAGGTACTTTTCCATTTTTTGGACGGACCGCTAAAAATGGGTTGCAAAAACGTTTAATACAATTTTTCTATATAGTCTTTTCTTTCTAAAAAAAAAACTTATAAGTTTACTTTTTTAAGCTTTATGTGTTGGTTTAGCCTTAACGTTCATATGGTTGGGCGTGAATCAAATTTTATTGACGTTAAATTAAATGGCCCACTAGTTACGATATTATTTGCTAAAATGATGCTGATTTTAGTCAGTCAACTAAAGTATCTTCAAACACATCTCGGAAACCATTAACTATTTCAGATGGACTACGCTCGTTATTTGTTTCAAATTTTTACATTTTTGCCTATTACCGGTTCGGAGATAGAGGGAAGGACGGACATAGGTTTTTTTTTGGCATTTTTTTATCATTTTTAAAATTTCAAATATATAAAATAGTAATTTCGAACTTTTTTCAATAACCGTTAGAATTGATTTTTCAATATTACGAGTACCGCGATACTGTTGGCCATGACTACTACGTTACATACTTCTGCCAAATTTAATTGCTTAGCTACGCCAACTATTAGTCCGCTTGTTATGGTCCGCTAATTCCTTTCTGTTGGCTAAATCTTATGTTCAATAACCTGACAACGTAAATTTGGCAGTAGGCCAGGATGGTCAAAATTCAGGAACTTCCAACCGATAGCTTCCACCTCTGCCGATTTCACGGCCTAGTTTGAAAGGGTCTACAGCGGAGAACTACAAGAATGAGCGATGTCAAATTTTGTCATTCCAGTCTAGACCGGTTTTTGTAAGGATAAGAAGTATCAAAGTGTATCAATTGCTTTCTTCGACCAACAAAGCTGTCATAATTTTTTTTTTTTAGCTATTGTTTGACCCCATTTTTTTTAACAACATTGTAAAAGCTCTAGTAGACGCTGGCATTGAACAGGGCATTATAGACTGGGTTGCAAGTAGGAAAAGTAACTGTTCGATTGGGAAAATCGCGGATAGAATTTCTGTTACCACATTTAACACCTCAAGGGGAACGCCTCAAGGTGAATTATTATCTCCGCTCCTGTGAGTGCTGGTTATCAACAACATTCTAAGGAAGCTAAGTGCTATGGGTATCAGTGCCACAGCGTACGCAGATGACGTGGTAGTAATGGAGCAGGGAAAGTACTTAAATATCTTAAGTGAAATCATGGAATGTTAGTGCTCTGAGGACGATAAGCTTTTGAACCAAAGCTGTGGTCTCAGTGTAAACCCTTTAAAAACGGAATTGTTTCTTTCTACTAAGAAGAACAAGATACCGCAATTCAAACTCCCCAAGTTAAATGGAGTGGATTTATCCCTTTTGGATAGCGCGAAGTATCTGGGTGTAATCCTGGACAAAAGACTAAATTGGAATCTTAATGTAGGGGAAAGAATTAAAAAGGCTTACAATGCTCTTTTTATCTGCAGGGGAGGAGTAGAGAAAACTTATGGCTTAAAACCTGCCATAGTTCACTGGTTGTATACTGTGGTGTTAAGACCCATACTTACTTACGGTGCCTTGGTTTGGTGGAAAGCAAAAAACAGAAAAACAGTGTATGGAAAACTATCAGCGGTTTAAAGAATTGTCTGTATAGCCATTACAGGTGTGCTACGTACTACACCTACAAAAGCTCTGAACACTCTGCTGCATCTAACACCGCTTGATCTACAGATAAAAAAAGATCGCTGGCAATAGTGCGTTACGAATCACTAATTCAAATCACTCTAAGAGCAGTAGCTACGGGCACGGCACGATCCTGACGGAGCTAATGCCAGGCCCGGGTTGACTTCGACACACCGTACGATGTTATCTACCCAGTGAAGGAAGACTGGTAAAATAATGCAATTATCAAACTTATGAAATTGCAATATTCACAGAGGGTTCGAAAACAGGGGTAGGAACAGGTTTTGCCATCTTCTCAAAAGACAAGGAACTGAAAGTATCCTTAAAACTACCGGATACAAGCAGTGTCTTTCAATCAGAGGTTCTGTAGTTAGGTGGGTCGAGCTTTTGCAGATGAGATCGATATCCGGAAGCGATATCGCCATTTACATCGATAGCCAGGCTACGCTCAAGGCAAAAGAATCGGTCAACATCAAATCTTATTTAGTCTGGGGCTGTCACACAATGCTCAAAGCACTGTGCAGTCAGAACCGACTGAGACTGTGCTGGGTGCCAGGACACTGCGGTATAGAGGGAAATGAACAAGCTGTCCAGTGGTCCAGTCTGACTGGACACAGAGTATCTAAGGCTCTCTGGCCACGTTTTAACCGGAAAGGATCAAAAGGACTATTAAAAATGAGCAGGGTCAAGTTAAGGGCTTTAGTGGGAATTTTAACAGGTCACTGTCGCCTGCGGAAACACGCGAAGAGGCTCAGGCCTTCTGACACGGATATTTGTCGCTTCTGTTGCGATTTGCAAGCGGTTAAGGATATGACACACATACTGTGTGAGTGCGAGGCAATTTCACGTGTACGTAGAAAATTTCTAAGGGAATATTTCTTTGAAAGTTTGGAGGAAGTAGACGGCACCAAGCTTAGGGGCCTTCTGGGCTATTACAGGAAAATTGAATGTTTCATAAGGGAAAATGTTTAGGTTGTTTGGCCTTTTGGATTGTTAAATTCAACCGATTCCCCAGGGATCGCGATGGGCCCTTTTTGGTGCCGTGTTTTGTGTAGTCTTTTAAACCACACCCCTGTTTAACTTAACCTACATTTGACACCATTTGCATAAGCGGTAAGTTCAGGAACACATAGTTATAAAAACGAACTTTCCAGAGACCACAAACTCTGCCACAAACTCTCTCTGACCACAATGTCTGTAGCTCAAAACCAGGACGGTTGATGTAAGGAAGGGCAAACCGAGAGGTGTTACGCACAGAAAACCAACATACCTACTTTGCGTGCAAAACTAGACGTCTCTAGCTGAGGATAAAGCTTAGTTCTAAGCCCAACAACCAATTGCTCGGTCATTTTATAGTATCTTCTGTTCTTCAATCTGTTTTCTTGAAAAGTTAGTGTGATGTCTACTTTCTGAAACTGAAAGGATGCAGTTTGCTGTCTTGGCACGAAATGAGAACATACATATCTGCTTTGCACATCTCAAAGTCTCGCACAGGATCAAACTTTCTAGGCCTCCCTAGAAAGATTTTCATTCTTTGTATGGAACCAGCATGTTTAGTCATAATCGGCAGGCATTATCTGCCGATACGCCTTTAGAAGGTTGTAAAGGCGCATTCTAAGTCCTTGTTTATTGTATTTAATACACCTTAATTGAAAAACTCCCAAAAAAACGCAAGTACGTTTATTGACGACAACACCCTGATTAAAAATTCTCTACGACCTTCAATGTGCGGGTTAATTAAGCAAGAACATATTTTCTATAGTAAAGCAAGCGTAGCAGTTCTATTCTAAGGTTCTTCTAACCAACTTCAATTCTAGGTACATACCTAAAATGAAAGTTTCTACTTTCTGTGTCGTAATAAGGATTCAATTAGTTATTGTGTCAAGGATTATCACCGCTTTGCAGGACAAGTAAACACATAGACCAGAATTACTTTCAATAAATATTTTCCCATATCTCAGAATTGTGGCTGTGGGGCACTCAGTTCCAATTAAAAGCCATGTCTGCGGCGCAGCAACCAAATAATTTGTTGAATACCCGTCTAGAGTGCTTGCGTACAGTTGCCACTCCGTTCAAAGCAGCAGAAAAATATCAGACATAACACAGCCCAACAACGTCGCTTATGGAACAATTTTTTATTCAAAAGCGCGTTTTTATATCTAAGAAAATTTTATTAAATCATGTCGACCACAATTATATTGATTTTAAATTAACACACAACAGAAATTTATTTTCTATGTTGCATGATGGGTATACACAAACAAACGTTCATCAGGCTTTAGGCACTTACTTGGCATTATCAGATCCTCATATTCCTCTAAATACTCGATCTCCTCCATGGCTGATAGTTTTTATTTGCAAAGCTCTTTTATTAGTAGTTTTAAATTAAAGGCACTTTTTTGATCAATTGTTTTTAATACTCTTGATATTTAAGAAAATATAACACCACACACAACACACAACTTACGATTCCTGTCATCCATCAACAGAAATTTTTAGATGTTTGTATCTACCTTCCAGAAAAGGCGCTGAAAGCTGGTTTCCAGTGTTATCTCACGAATGGAATAGTTGGCCTTCGAGTGTTTGTCTGTGTTCGATATAAATGAGGTACACTGGAATAAAAAAGAATCTGAATCACAGAACATAATAAGATTTCGTTTGGGATCAATGCTCAGTCGAAAACAGATTCTACATTCAAAACAGATTTGAGTATAGTAGGTACTCATAGCGTTTTTCATTGAAGAAAAGATTTGCACTTTTTGTCAAAAGATTTGAGCTTGTTCGATATTTCATGTTTCAATGAAAATAAAAGCAATTCTAGAGACCAAATCTCAACACAAAAGATGCGCTCCCCCGATCTTGAGAGATTTGGTGGCTATCCCCTAAAGACGCGTTGTCCCAAGCAACGCTAAACAGGAACAGAAGCAGAATCCCATACATTAGCAACTGAAGCCTAAATTCGCTGAATGCTTTTTGCGTTGCTAATGTATGAAATTCTGTTTCTGTTCCTTGCGACAACGCGGCTTAAGCAAATTTCCCAGTCAATTTTTCTGAAACCGCTTTGACTTGTTTCTAACTCAAACTCTCCACAAACGAGTTTTTTTTTGTCGTGTTCCACAGGCTTACACATATACACAACGACGAATACTTAACGTGCATCTACACACGTTCTCTCTTAACCAAATTTTGAGTCCATTTATCTAAAACCGATTTGACTTGTTTCTAAGCATAGTACGCAGATCGAGCTAAAATTTAGCTCCCATACAAAATTCTCTCCAACATTTAGCCAACCTAAAATTTAGCAAAGCATTTCAGCTGAGCGGTACGCAGTTCCAGCTAAAATGTCAAACTTTTGTTTCGTAGTGTACATTATTCAACTGTCACAGTTTAGAGGACTGATGAATTGCTCGGCGCATTTATTTCGAGCTTAATTTTGACAGACAGGTTGCATTTTCTATTTTTCGCGCTTTTGGCTGATTTTTTTTTTCTTTTGGTAGCTATTGCAACATTTGCCCAGCTACATAGACAATACTATTTTCTTCAATCTCGGGATTAAACATATTTTTTCATTAAAATTCATTGGAAATGTTTTTTGTTTGAAATCAATTTTTACAGAGCACCTGATTTCAGTGGCATTCTCTACACAACGCTTTTCCTTCAAAATTTAGCTGGGGCCTTAGCTAACGTTTGGAGAGAAAAATGTGAGCTAAATTTTAGCTTAAACTGCGTACTACCCTTAACTCTAGCCTCTCAAACAAAATTTTTGTTTCATATTCATTATGCTCACACTCACACACCACGAATACTCATCGGCATTGGTCGTCGTACATCTGCGCATTACTTTTTACCTCGAATTTCATTATCGGTCGTTTTGCAGTCTTTTTCAAACGCTTTATGATCAACGTTGAGTTTAATTAAGTGCTTGAGTTGTGTGGATTTCATATAAAGTGTAGTGTTTTACTTTAAATGCATGTACGGCAGACTTGATAATGTTTTATGTGCAATGTTTTTTTACGTGCAGTGGCATAGAGCTGTTCGCCAAAATGTCACTTTTCTCCACTTGGTATGAAAACAAACTTGTTTATCTCGTTCGCGCACATGCCTACCCTTTGCAACTCTTTATTGTTTTCATACCAAGTGAATGGATTTCGCCAAAGGTTAGAACGAGAGGTGCGAGCGATATAGTTACGCGAAAAACTCTATTGCAGATTTGAAAAAAAAACTACAAAAAATGTGAGCTCATATTTCACAAAAGACAAAACAAAGCGGAGACTTCATTTTTGAGTCATTTTTAACATCGCGTGCTTAGAGGGTATGAAAAATAAAGTCTCCACTCCATACATCATGTCAAATCGGTGTCAAATTTGAGTGCTCATTTTGGGTCGATTTGAAGTTAAGTGCTGTACCTAGATTGAAAAATTGTTGACACCGTTTTTTGGTTTCTATTTGGTTTCAAAAATCTGACTATATTTTTACACCATTTTTCGGTGTTAGTTTTGATTCATTAATTTGACACCGTTTTTTTGCGTTTGTTTGGTTTAAAAATTCTAACTCTTCTAACTCTTCTGACTCTTCTTACTCTTCTAACTCGTCTTGTTCGACTCTTTTTTCGTGAAATACTCGCTTTTTTTGTAGGTTTTTCTCAAATCTGCAATGCCACTGCACATAAAAGAAAACATTGCACAAAGAGCATTATCAATTCTGTGGTACATGCGATTTAAAGTAAGATTCTACACTTTATATTAAATCGCAAGGACCACAGAACTCAAACAAACACTTATGGCGTATTCTTTTGAATACCGAACTGCCACACCAAGCTGTCAAATAATATTCGGTATTCGCGACAATTCCAGCGTGGTGTAAGCTCGGTTTCATTGTGTACAGAACGACAACTACTACACCGGTGCATGATCATCACGTTAAGTGACGAATTGCTTTGACTTCATTTTGTTTACTTTTTTTTTTATTTCGTAGCGTGATTTTGTTGGCGTCAGTTTTTTGTACTTTTTACCAAAAATGAATTTTGAAAGCTCTAAATTTGAGTTTTTAGCGATTTCATACAATTTCAGTAGTGTTGTAAATAATCACGCATAAAAATTGAGTCGAAATGTCACTTCACATACACAATCAAAGCTACACCCAGCCACAAATTACTGAATAACTAGATATTCAACTTGCGTCCGTCTTACCCTCCAACACCCATTTGTTTACGTTTTTTATAAAGCCTTTAAAGCTTTTAATTTCCGTGTCAGTGAATACGTGTAAGAATATACAACAACAATTTACCTTACGCGATCAGCTGATGTTAAAGCTGCAAAACGAAATTGCATGAAAATGACGAATTCATGAATTTACTCACATTTGTAAAATAATTGTCGGAGAATGGGTAAATTCATCAATTTCAGCTTGTGGGCAAAGCTTTTACATGTCCGAAGTTGAATACCTAGTTATTCAGTTATTTATGACCCAGCCTTCGAGTTCGGTGTGGACATCAAATTAATTCGGAGTTCCAAAGAACATTTACATGAGCACGATTCCGTTCAGGTGTACAAGAAAAGAACAATTTTTTTCTATATTCCACACCAGTTTCACGATTCGGTGTTGAAAAGAATACGCCATTAACTAAACTTTGGGTTGATCATACAACGATTGAAAAAGACTGCGAAACGAGCGAACATAAAATTCGAGGTAAAAATTAATGCGTATACTTACGACGACCGATGCCGATGAGTATTCGTGGCAGGATGTGTGTGAGCTTTGCAAAACCGGTTGCAAAATTTTTGCTCTGTAGAGATTTTTGTTTGTATGGGAGCAAATTTTTTTCCCGATCACAGTACTAAGCTTAATTCTGACAATTTTTTAAAAATGGGAGTAAATTCATCAACTCGTCATTTCCATCCAATTTCGTTTTGGAGCGTTTACATCAGCTGATCGCGTAAGGTAAATTGTTGTTGTATCTTCTTACACGTATTCACCGACACGGAAATTTTAACCTTAATAAAAGCTTTAAAAACCTTATAAAAAACGTAAACAAATGGGTTTTGGAGGGCAACAGGGACGCAAGTTGAATATCTAGTTATTCAGTAATTTATGCTGAGCTAGTTTTGGAATGCGCGCACATGCGCAATCGACACGAAACCGGTTTGCGGCTACTTTTAAATCTGTTGTGCCAGATTTTTTAGTTGGTTCTCATAAGTGACTTTTTAGACACAGGCAGCTTTATTTTTGAATGCAGCCCTGAAACTCTTTAATTTCTTTCACTTTGGCGACATTTAATAGAACGAACAGTTTCAACAATATTTCATCAGGGTTTGTGTTTACTTACCTTTGCGAATTTAACAAGTTGCTCATGTGAGCGTTGCTTTCGTACATTGTGAGTAAACTATTGACGCTCTAAAAAAACCGCTAGTGTGTGATAAGCCTAAGGTTTGTCTCTCTCCTTTGACCAATTTTGAGTTAAAAAGAAACACAGGACGAATATCTTTAACGTTTATTTTTATTTACACTTCTTAAATGATGTTAATTTAACTCCGTTTCAAATGTGTGTATGATTTTAGTACTGAAATTACGTATTCATTAAGAAAAACATATGACTAAACTCTAAACATACATAAGTAGTGATTTTTTAGTTGTTTCTTTTTTTTATTTACATTTTGATTAACCGTCAATTAAATATTTTTTTTTATTAAAATGAATACTTATACGATTGTAATAATGATAATAATAATAATAATAATAATAAGAAAATAATAAACTAAAATAGCATAAAATTTATCAATTAGAAATAATATGCTGGGCAATCGGGTAGAATGTAACAATAACTGAGACAGACGTACACATTTCAAAATTCGATTTGATCGTGTAAATCATTATTCTTTGAAGAATTAAGCAACAATTATAAAATATTATTTTATTCTATATTACATATTAACATTTTAATGAAAATACATTTTTTTTTATCCAGGGGCACACGGCGAAGCAGTTTTTTAAACTCGCCTTCACGGTGTCGATCCCTAAGCTTAAATTTACTAGCTCGAGCCTCATGGTTCACACGAGACTCAATGTACAGTGAATAAAATAAAATAAGCATGCGCGTGGCGGCGTCAAACCGAATAAAGGTGATTGAGATAAAAGCGAAAATAAAAACGATCAAACAGAGAAGGCCCTTAAATGTGTGGCGGTCACAAGCTAATCAATAGCTTTAACCGAAAACCGTTTCTGTTCACAGTAAGTTCGCAAAATGTTATTTGACGTGTTTTCACGTCAAGCTTTAACATTCGGCGACAGACTATTTGTCCCGGTCCTTGACAATCTTCCTATCCTACCTTCTCATGGTGCCGTTAAGCGGTATGTATGGACTGTAGGTAGGATACATTGTGCCCTGCTGGGCGGCTCGTTGAATAGCACTCGCATCTTGGTACTGCGACTGCATATTCATGACGCCCATTTGCACTGGAATTTGTGTGGCGGGACTATTGATAAAGCTAGAGGCGCTGGCTGTGTTGGTGATGTAGCCCGCAGTTTGTTGGGTCGTCATCCGGTAGCCATTCAGTGCAGCGCCATACGGTGACATCAGATTCGGATTGAGCGCCACACTCGACGAACGACCACCGGTCGACATGTGCTGCACAGGCGCTGAGGCGGCATTGCGCAGCGGTCGACCCGAGTTCTCCGACAGGGATGTGATTGTGGGCGCCCCATTCATGTTGCCGGGATAGTATTTGTGATACTGTAAGGGTGATACTTGTGCTTGTAAAGAGGCTGGTGGTGTCGTAAGATTCCTATTTTGATTTACCAGGTGGGTGGGTGGTGGCGTCATTGTGCTGTGCGGATGATGGTTCGGCGGCGGCGTTAAGTTGACCTGTCCCGCTGGAGATGTATTGCTTGTTTGGACTTTCAAATCATTTGTTAGCTGTTCTAATTTAGTAAGACTAGACAAATTACCATTACCAACTAATAACGAGGCACCTCCTGAGGATGAGGCAACGACTGCGTTCCCTTGACCCTGAGCGGCCTGTCCGACAGATGCAATACTCTGCACTGTGCCGGGCGCTGTTGTTGACGTGTTTATTTGCATGGCCGACGCAGCCGATGACATTGGAGTAGGTGTGGGCATCGGTACTGGCGTTTGTGACGTTGGATTGCCCCCAGCATAGAAATTGTTCACCGATGAAACTGCACACGACGATGGAGACGCGCCCAAGCGCTGATGTGGACTGGGCAGTGCATGTTGTACGTTCATTCGGTGTTGTATTACAGTCGGCATTGAGATGGCGTTGTAGGCATTTGGCGAATTACCAGAATAGTTTTGACCCATTTGTGGTATGGTCAAGTATTCGCTCGATTGATGCATGCCCTGGTGGTGGTGTACGTGCGGTACAATCGAGCCAGCTAAATGGCCGTACTGCTGCATATGTTGAAGATTCTGATGATTCTGTTGTTGTTGGCTTATCTGTTGCATTGTCTGATTTGGACTCGACAATTGTTGCTGAACTCCATTGTTGTTGCTCGATGCCGTACTTATTCTGGGCGGAGTACTTCGGCTGCTTTGTCTCTGGTGATTGTTTGTGTTATTGGTCGAACGACTTATTTTTGGCGTCGTAGAACGCTGGGACGCAGTGTTTGCAGCTCGGACCTGAAAAAGGCAAGGAATGAATATTTAGTTTTGAGTATTTTTCTTTCAAAAAAAAAGAGTAAACAATGCGTTGGAGTGCGAAGGAGTGGATCGATATAGATCAAATCAACATGTTGAGTAAATTTCAAAACTATGATTTGGAAAAAGAGAAATATTAAGGGCATTTGAACAAAAAACTTGAAGGGTTGTTTCATCAAAGTTGATAGACAAAACTTAAGTCTAGGTCTATGTGGATAAAGTTTTTAAATATCAAAAACAATAGGAAGAACTTTTCGTTTCAAAAAACGCTCCCGTTCAAGGGATTACGAACATTCTTATCATAATCATCATCATCACCATCATATAAATAAAAAATGCAAAAAATGCAGAAAAAAGAAGTATTATACGGGCTTCATTGCGGTTGGTTATATTTTTGCAACTGTATTTTTTCAGTTGCATTTTTATAATAGAAAGTGCAGTTTTTCGGTGTCTATACACGCTACAATTTTTTTCTTTGCACAACAAATTCATAGCAAGTGCTCCACAAATAGCCAATCTGGTTTTACCCGGTGCCGCTGAGTTTCGCCAATTTTCAGTATTAGGTAAACTAGCGGACATTGCATTTTTTCGGTACCCATGAACTTTACAAACTTTATTTGCACAACAAATACTCTACAATTAGTCCACCTGATTTCGCGTCGCGGTGCCGCTAGAAGATGCCCGCCAGGTTAAGTGACCCTGAAAAATCAAAGTTGTCGTAGAAGGCTGAAATTTGGTTGCGGATATTTTCGCTTATACAGGGTGTACCGAAAGTCAACGTCAAGCGGATACCGGGTCATAGCGGAGGTTAACCCGTTCTGGGAAAAATAATAGAAAAAATCAATCTAACATGGTTTAGTAATATTTGATAGGAATATTTGGAAAAATAATGAAAATCAATACCCTGAACAACTTAGACACTTCATATTTAAAAAAAAAAATCTTAACTAATTTTTTTTTTTATTATTTTTTCCAGTATGGGTAAAGCTTCCCCTATCACCCGGTATCCTTTTGACGTTCAGTTCTGGGACACCCTGTATGTATTTTGATTGACATTAAAAGAAAAAAAACGAAAACCGCATCATGTGGGCGTGGTCATATTTAATTTGCATTCTTGTAAACGGTTTTTATTCGAACTATTTGCTTTAAATATAAGAAAACTTGCACTATAAAATGTTCAGATATGTACAATAGTTATCAACTGAAATGAATACATTTTTGACACGCCCACTTTTGGGAGCGTTTTTTAGTATTCACCAAGTTTTTAATATGAAAATGCAATCAACACGTGTATACAACTTTTGATTGCAAAAATTTAAAACAAAAAACGATGTTATTGAAAAGGGGTTGAGGTCACGAGCCTTTTTTTAAGGAAGGAGATTCTTAACTGACAAATCTAAATACAATTAAAGTCATAGAAACTAAAATTTAACAAGTGGGAAAGTACAACAGTGCGTATGCAAAAGCTTCAGTCCATCTACGATGGATTGCAAAATACCCGACCATACAAAAAAAAAAAACTGCCACGCCTCCAAAAAGTGGGCGGGACACAAAAATATAACTATTGAATGCTTTATACTCGGTGGTTGCATACATTTCGGTCTAAAACGCCGCCTTTTTAACTTAAAAAAATCACTTTTTTTAACGCCACGCCCACAAATGTGGGAGGAGGCACATACTACATAAACATTAAAGTTAGCTAATAGCTACAACTTTTGTCATATAATTTTTAGTCAAATTTTATATATATTTATTGAAAAACAGTCATTTTAAGCTAAAATTCATTTAAAAAAGTGGGCGTGGTCAAGGAAAGGGCTAAAAATTTTGGGCCACTTTAAATACAGATATTAAGTTCAAGTTTATTTCATCCAAAAACTTACACATTAAGACAACAGAGTCTTATAAAATTGTAAAGGTTACAACTAGTTAACAATTTTAAAAACGATCTAAATGTATAAACGCATTTCAAAAAAAGACAGCAAGAAAATAATAATGACGAAAATTTACAGTTAATTAAATCATACAACTCCATTAAGTTTTATAGGGTTAAGATATAGCAGTTATGGTTATAGTCGAAGTAAGTGAAAAACACGACTTTAGCTCAGCGCGGAACCGGTCAGTGCCGCCTGACCTTCTAATTTGTCGTGGCAAGGAGTTCCATAAACGGATGGTGTTAAAAAAAAAACTGACGTTCGGATGTGAGAGAAGAGAATCGTGGGAGAATGAGTTGAGTTGCTAATAAGGTAACTAGGTTGATTAGTTTGAATCACATTAGATAGCAAAATATGGGATCTATAACGAAGTAGGTGATCGAAGGACATAATATAAAGTAATTTCGTGAAGCTGGAAATACGATCGAATCGTTTTAAATTGAAAACATAACGCGCAGTGTTGTTGAAGGCGACATTTAGCTTTCTTCTGCCTGCTATTAGCATCACAATTACAAAAGATTTCACAAACGTAACCAAGGATAGGAGTGATGAAGGTTTTTGCTGGTAGCATACGTGTTTTCAGGGGGTATAAAACTGTGACATTCGCAGCATATACTTTGCCAACCATCATATTTATGTGAATACCCCCGTGTTAATTTCCTGTTAAATGTCACTCAAGTTTCTAACAGTTTCTACATACTCGATTTTGGAACCATTCAGCAGTATTTCAGGAAAATATGAAAGGTTCAGTGGTTGTTTTCTTATGACGATACTTTTGGATTTACTGGGATTAAGAAAAAGTCCATTCTTGTCTGACCATATGGCTATCCTCCCAAGATCATTGTTTACAGAGTTTGCACAGTCTTCAATCATACCGAGAGGGCAACTTCGATAAAGCTGGACGTCATCTGCGTACATGTGGACTGATGATGAATATGATATAAAAGACGGTAGCTCATTAACATAAAGGGAGAAAAGAAGAGGACCAAGAATCGAACCCTGTGGAACCCCTCTACAATTATGAAGGAGGTCAGACGATAGATGACCCACAGAGACAACTTGTTTGCGAGACTGAGGGTAAGACGAGATTAAGGCTACTGCTGGATTTGAGAAATTAAAAAGTGGATTGTTTTTGTAGCACCCTCTCAAAGACCTTGGGAAAAATAGGATAGAAATCGGCCGATAATCCTTACTATGTTGATTTTTCAAAACGGGTACAATTTTTGCAAATTTCCATTGTTCAGGGTAGGCACTGGTTGTGATTATAGAACTGCAGACATTAACTAGTGAAGGAAGAAGGTGAAAAAAGGAATGAGAATTACAAGGCAATGTTACATACCAAAAATGAATGCGCTAGCACCATTCTAACATAGCTAAAATTTAGAAAAAGTATTTTTTTAAATTAGAGGTGGTCGCACATACAGGCCTGTAATGGGCGTGTCTGTGGGCAGATTCGGCTAATTTTTAAGCAAGCTCGACCTACAAGCAGAGTTTCGCCAAGCAAAAATATGCTTACACAGGCTCATCATATAGTGATAGTGCTGGTGTTAGTGGTTAGTACAAAACACCATACACAAATAAAAATACATACAAATACATAAATAAAAGTACAAAATTATACAAAGGAGAAGGAATAGTTACAAACTTTTAAATGAGCTAACGGAAGCAGACACCTAATTTAAGTTTATTTTTTAATGCTCTTTTATCTAAATTAAAGTCTATGGTAGTACAATATGTATTATATAGTCTACTCATGCGGGTTCTAGGCTCATGCTTCCCATAATTTGTCCTATGTTTAGAGACATTCAAAAGATGTAAGTGTCGCAGGTTATAGGATCCTCCACGAAACTTAAAAGTTACACAAAAAAGAAGGTCAGGAGCATCAATACGTCCTGAGATTAGTTCTGATATAAAGATTAAGTCTTGGTTTATCCGCCTTTGAGATAAGGTTTCCATATTGAGGAGCTTTATGCGGTGCTCGTAAGGAGGCAAGATAAAAGGGTCTTCCCATGGAAGGCCTTTATTAGCAAAACGGATAAACCTTCGTTGTATTGCTTCAATACGATTTATTTGATTGAGTTGATATGTTCTCCACACCTGTAAAGCGTATTCCAGATGGGGTCAGACAAAACTATTAAAAAGCGATAAGGTAGCATGCGGATCATTAAACTCCTTTGACCATCTCTTTATAAAGCCTAACATGCAATTGGATTTATGAACAATGGCATTTATATGTTCCGAAAAATTAATGTCATGGCAGAAGTGAACACCAAGGTGCTTAAAACTCTGAACACGAACAAGGATATGTTCACCAATTGAATAAGGAAACGGGACACACACACGCTTTTTCGAAAACGTCATAACTTGACATATTTTCTATACAAGTGTTAAATTTACAATAGAAAGCTTCTACTGCAGCGTTAATGTCTAGGGAGCTCGCTGTTGCAATAAGATTTCTACTGTTCAGCTCATTCGATAATAATCGAAAATCGGCCTTTCGGTAGTCGTATACATATGAACTGTCAAATCAGCTATTATGCTCGTGTATGTGGCAGTTCAAGTCAAGAAACACATCCAGGGGAGGATGGTGAGTGTCTATTTTAGTAATGTTGCTAGCAGACTTAGAAAAAACAGTACTAATTGCGTCAGATGAGAAAATTAAATCGAGAATTCGATTTTTGAAGATTGGAATACAGCTGACTTGCTGTAAGTCAAATGAGATAATATTGTCAAGCTTGTTTAAAGCAAATTGAGGAGAGGAACGAGGCGGTATGAAGTGAGTTTCGTCTTCCGATGTGACCCATTTTAATGGGCTAAGGTTAAAATCACCTAAAATCAGGGGTGGAATCCTCTAAAGTGATCGATGATGGTCAACATGTTGATTATCGAAATTGACCATCACCCAGTTCTTGCTCTCTGTAAAGTGATCACCGAATTATTTTCAAAACTTGGCAGCATTCACATTTTCATCTGTCAGTTGATGTCATTTGAATACAGAGCTTCTCAAATATGTAACCTTAATTTACTTTTGTTTACATTTTTCGGTAAGAGAAATTTTTCACTGCGATTGCGATGTATGTACATCATTAGAAGTTATTATTTTTGTTTAAATGACTAAAATGAACACCAAACCGAAAGGATGGCACATTTAATGGCAGCCCACTAATAACCGCAAGGCTACGATCCACTCTCATGCGTTGGAAAACCACTAAAAAACAAAATGGAAAAATTTTTGCAGGTTGTTAAGGCAATCCCAGAATGGAAAAAAAATCTTTAGAAGATTGCGTGAGGCAGTCCTAAAACTTTTGATTTTTTCGTAAAATTTTTTTATTGGATTTTGGACTAAAAAACAAGCTCAATGAGGTACACATATAACATGTCACATATCACAGGCACACGGTATCACTAAAACTGACAAGGCTAGAAAAAAAAAACACAAAACGAAGCCAATTATTGCGAAAACTCGACTAGCTTTAATTGAAAGTGACACCAAAATAGCTGTCAGCTGAAATTCATCACAAATTGGTGATGATCACGGTGATCATCACCTTACGGGATCCCGAAATGAGAAATGTGATGATCAACTATCAGTTTTCACCTTAGAGGATTCCACCCCAGAACTGTGCTATTGTCGGATGATAGTTCAAAAATATATTCAAGAGCTTTTGATTGCTCGGAATATATTTCTGCAGAACTATCGGGGGGGATGTAAGCATTCACGACATATATAAATTTAGGTAAGATTTCAATCTTTATACATACAAATTCAACTTTAACTGGAAACGGAAATTTCACTTTAGATGAAGTAATATTTTTGCGGACGGCAATTGATACTCCACCGCCTAAGGCTTCCAGGTCGATTTTATTCCGATGATCCTCTCTGTGAACAAGGAACTCTTCATTGAAGAGTTCTGAGTCAGAAGTGCTGGCATTTAGCCAAGTATCAGTTAGTGCAATAACGTCGTGAGGAAAAGTCATAGAATTTTTAAAAATATCATCAGTCTTGTGCTTGCTACGTATCAAGCGAACATTTTGATAAAAGAAACTAAGTCTGCCACTTAGTTTTTTGGAAGAGCGTTAGGACGAGAACGCTGTAACTTTGTGATGCGTTGTGTGAACTCTTTGACCAAGGTGTTGGGGGGCCATTGTTCCTTACTGCAAATTGAATCAAAGCATTCGGGCGAAACAATAATTTTAAACGAGGAAAAGAAATTGTTTGGCTTACTAATCTTTGAGCAAGATACCGAGGTTTCCGAAGGTATAAGTTGCTGATATGTCAAATGGCGAACCACATCTTCAGCGGAAGTTTCAGGTCTTAGCCTGGAAACAAAAACAATTTTGGGCTTGGGAACTGACTGTATAGAACAATTACCAGGAGTAGAGATCGCAACTTCAGCTACAGATGCTGTTGGGGCTATTGTATTAGCTGCAGTAGTTGGTGGATCGTTTGCATTATTAGAGCTACTAGAATCATCCAACGAATAATTAGGGGGAGCAATATTTTTGGAATTTTTGTTTTTAATTTGGCTACGAGTATTGGGTCGTTTACGCAAAAGGTTTGGATCTTTGACGGTATTGCAAGTAATTTGGCGTTGTTTCGTACTTGTAGAGGACCGTCATCAGAGTAGGGCTGATCAATATTAGGTAGAGGAGCAGTAGCTAACGGGGAATCCCCACTAATTATTTCTCCTTCAGTAGAAGTAGATACGTGGATATTTTCAAGGCTTCAATATAAGTAGATATTGAAGCCTGTAGTGGGCGTGGCCGTTGGCGGATTTTCACACTTTGTACAAAATAAGAACCAAGATACACTCCAAGTTCTTAGCATCCCAGCTCAATTTTTAAGACCTAAGAACTTCACACATACGGACCCCACGGACGGGCATGGCTTACTCGATTCTCCTGTCGGTCCCATTCATATCTCTCAAAGGTCCTAGGGGTCTACGGTGATTATTTCACTGCGTTACAAACTATACATCAAACTTAGTATACCCTGGGTCGGGTATAACAACCAAGATTTATGACGCGATTTGGAGCTTGACTTGACAGTGGTCAATTGGGATCCAACGATTGGCCTAAGCGGATTGTAGTTCCGCTCCCACTAGTTTTTTTTTTTTTATTTCATATCCATAAAACAATTATTTCGAACTTTAAACAAACCAACAAATTAGCACTTGCAGCTCTGAAGAGCCATCGCCTGACCTCTGTAACAATCATGCAAATTTTCATTTACTTTTTGGCGATTTTTCATAAAGAAATATCACCATCGACCCTTAAAAGGGGGCGTGGCTAAAAATTTTATATGAACGAAATCTGGACTGAAGTCTCGTTTACCTAACCTGCTACTTTTTTTGTTTCATGCTTTCCTAAATTAGGCTCAAGGCTAGTCGAAATTAAGTTTTTCAGGCAAATTTTAGGTTTTTCTTCAATTCCGCCTCCAAATATGGGCGTGGTCCAAAGTCTTGTATGAAAAAAAATGTAGAACTAAGCGTTTTCTACATAAGATACTAAGCAAATTTTTTTTAATTTTGAGCAAAAATATTAAGTAAACTGCATTTGAAAATTTACTATTAAAATAGATGCCACGCCCACTAGAGGAGGTTTATCGATTAAATTTTTCTTTTTTGTGTCTTACATTTATTAGGCGATGCTAAATGTTAAATTTCAGCCTTTTAGAACGTCTTACAGTTTTGAAAATTCTGGAGGTAGTTGCACGTTTAGACCGAGTGTGGGCGTGTCTTTGGGCGGATTTCAAAATTTTTTACACTTGTACTGCTTCGCATGACGCGGACCTTACGTACGAAGTTTTAGCACCCTAGCTCAAAATTTAAGGCCTAAAAACATGTGACATACAGACGGACGGACGGACGGACATGGCTCATTCGATTCAGAATTCGGTCTCGATCATATGCCCTTAAGGTCTTGGGGGTCTACCATTATTATTTCACCGTGTTACAAACTATGTGACAAACTTAATATACCTCCTATCCTATGGGATGGGGTATAATTATCGAGCCTTAGGAAGTTATTGAAGTGTAAAAAGGGCCTAGAAAAAAGGAGTTATCAGCAAAAGTATGCGGATCGGGTGATGAAGTATTTTTAAAAGGCAGAGACAGGTAGGTGGTAACGATAGGAATTTCTCTTATAATTGACAAATTGGAAAATTGATTTGGGATCGTTATTAAGAGGGGCAACCACGAAATCCGTTTATGTATCAGTCTTCGTCCAAACAGCAATTACGTTTCGTGAAAAACTACGAAGCCTTTTGAAACGAAATCATTTAGGCTACCGGCATACATACAATTTTCACATCGATAAAATTGTTTGTCGAGTTGTGTGTTTTAGTCTTGATCACAACTAGACTAAAAAAAAAAACGATTTTGTAAGTATCCATAGAAACATTTAATAAAGAGACAAGGAATAGCTCTTTTTCACGTATACAGTGTGTGTGAGTGAGCACTTATTTTGACATTAGTCGCCTGATATCGGGTATCGACTTGTGAGTGAATGAATCGAATGTATCACGAATCGGGGTACAAATGTCACCTTAACTCAGGAATGTTAAACAAAAGTAAGGCCAGCTCCCAGAAACGTATGAACCTCGGGCCGTCTCTCATGACATGTCTGGTTGAACGTTGAACACATAAGTAGTCCGCATTCACACAACTAAAAATGATGCTTCACTTTTCCCCCAAAACACCACTTCCTTGTCTCTTTATTCAATGAATGTATCACTAATCGGGGTACAAATGTCACCTTAACTCAGGAATGTTAAACAAAAGTAGAGCCAGCTCCCAGAAACGTATGAACCTCTGGCCGTCTCTCATGACATGCCTGGCTGAACGTTGAACACATAAGTAGTCCGCATTCACACAACTAAAACTGATGCTTCACTTTTCCCCCGAAACACCACTTCCTTGTTTCTTTATTTAATGGACATAGCTAACTTGATTTATTGAACGAAATTATATTGAAAATTCAAAAGTGATCGATGATCGATTTTAGCCGATATTTTGCGCACAATATACGACAAGGCACATAGAGCTCTAGATCGATAGTTTTTCGACTTTTTAGTCGATCTAGCTTTCCGATTTTTTGTGTCGAATTGTATGCGCGCGCTCATATGGTCCTATACACTTTACCTAAAACAGTAAAATAGTTTCTCGATTTAAAATTGTGTGTATTGCGCGTAGCCTTATTACGAACTGCTTATATAGCAGTTATGGTCGGTTATCGATGTTCAAGGAAAACTTTTCTTTTTGCGTGCAAACCTCGTCCCCTTGAATCACGTTTGTATTAAAAGACTCGTCTCCAAGAGATAAGGGAAAGGAAAAGGATTAATTGGCACGCTGCCTCGCGCCGGTCTGTCGGACGTCAACTGTTGGAATGCGAGGATCGCTCACTCAGAATACCCACGTATCTGTTGGTAGTGGGTAGACATAATCGCATATGACCACGCGTTGGGCCAACGTTTGGTACGATGGTTGTATCGTGTATTCCCCGCTTTAAAAGCTTTGAAGAATAAAAGCTCTCTTGATTTTTTAATTCTTCAAATAAAGAAATTAATTGAAAATGATCATGTTTTTTTGCTTTTGCTCCTTTTCCAAAAAAAAAAAAAATACTATTCGGCCGAATAGTAACTCAATATTCGGTATTCGGACGAATAACAAAACAAAGGCCGAATAGTAACCGAATATTCGTTTCAACACTAATAACGGGTGATTTTTTAGCTGGTTTGGTTTTGGCAACACTGGTTTCGACAGCTGACGTGTGTTTAGTACCTTGTATCACTGTCAAACAGCTTCAGTTTGGTTTGCAATTTAACTATGGATCGTCTTACAAATGAACAACGCTTGCAAATTATTGAATTTTACTATCAAAATTCGTGCTCGGTTCGAAATGTTCATGCCACACAGCACGCGAAACAATGGCGCAATTGCGAGGCGAGTTTGGTGAACAGTTAATTTCACGTTTCGGGCCGGTCAATTGGCCGCCTAGATCGTGCGATTTGACACCATTAGATTATTTTTTGTGGGGGTATGTCAAGGCTAATGTCTATAGGGACAAGCCCGCTTCGATTGACGCACTGGAAGCCAACATCCATGCATTCATTCGTGAGATACCGGCCGATATGTGTGAAAGAGTATGCCAAAATTGGACTCAGCGGATGGGCTACCGGAGACGCAGCCGCGGTCAACATTTGCATGAAATTATCTTTAAACATTAAATTGCAAGGTTCAAACTATCGATTCAAATAAATATTTCATTAATTTTTTCGAATTTTTTGTGTTTTTTTTTTAAAAAAGTTCTCAACCTCTTAAAAAATCACCCGTTATAAGCAAAAGTTTGACAAACGCAAACACGTTCACGGATTTCGTGAACTGGCCCCAGATTCATTTTTATATTATTCAGGAACTGACGCCCGAAACGAAAGTTCAGGTAGAACTTATTGCCCAAAACGAAAACGCCATATCGTTCAAATCTCAAGGTGTAAAGCGTCACAAAGCCCAAATGAAATGTCCTTTCGCCCAAATTGATTTTTTTTTAACATCAACGAATCGTTAAGAAATTTTCTTGTGCAAAACAAAGTTTAACCCTCAGGGTTTTTGAGGGTTAAACTTTTTGGAAAGTTGACTATTTTTTAACTTGACAAAGTCATTCAGTAAAAACGTCAAAGATTCCCTTGTCTTGAACTCGTCGCCTCTTGATGGGCAAGATCTAAGGGTTTGATAAGAAATGAATAATAAATATTTAAGCTCACCTGCTGCGATATCTTCCTGTTTTGGTTTTGCTGCTGTGATTGTTGTTGCTGCTGCTGTTGTTGTTGCTGTTGATTGGCCATA
This sequence comes from Neoascia interrupta, assembly GCA_947623515.1. Taxonomy (NCBI): domain Eukaryota; kingdom Metazoa; phylum Arthropoda; class Insecta; order Diptera; family Syrphidae; genus Neoascia; species Neoascia interrupta. Next base: position 180,417,601 of record OX392462.1, read on the forward strand.
TTTCCAGAAATGCCCATAAGACTGATATTCTGCGGGGGGCTAGACGCCGTCGTCATATTCATATTGTTCTGCTGCTGCTGTTGCTGTTGGTTCGTTTGATGGCACGCCGCCATATGAATTGCCGACGAGTTGGTTTGCGTCTGCTGCATGGAACAATCGGAGAACTGCTGATGCTGTTGAATTTGCACACTCGGCGGCCGAACACTTTCCACCGAATTCTGTGAGGTGATATCACTGGCGATGCTCGTGGGCGACTCGAGCGCCAGCTGCGCCACATCTATGTCGCACTGATCGTAATGATGCAAGTTGTGAACGGAATTGTTTGTAGACTCCGGCGTGTACACCACCATCGATGATATTTCCGTTGACGACGAGCTCTGCTTCATGCTGTCCAAGTTTGGCGTTGAGTTGCCAGTCAGATCTTGTTGCTCGTGATTGGCTTTCTGCGCCGCCAAATGCTGTTGGTTCATCAAGTTTATCGTGCTCTGATTGAGCGCACTCGCTGCAGAATTGTGCTGTTGTATCGCAACGCCATGCTGGGATATGTTCGATGCATGCTTGTTGTGTGAATGATCCAATGTTTTGACATTGCTCTTGTTGTTTACAGTGCTGCCGTTGGATAGCTTTGCCTGTTGCTGCTGCTGATTCTGATTGTACTGCTGGCTGTTGTCAAAGTTACTTTGTTGCTGTTGCTGCTGCTGTTGTTGTTGCTGTTGCTTGTTGAGACTGCAGCTGTTGCCGGTGTCCTTTGTGAGTTTGTCTTCTTTCTTGGTATTGTTGCTGTGACTGGTGTTGTTCGACAGCTGCTTGTCCGTATTCGAACTGCTGTTTTTTCTGTCTACCCGCTGTTTTTCCTTTTGCACAGCGATTGCCTGTTGCATTTGATGAGATTGTTGCTGCTGCTGTTGTTGCATGGCGAGTGAGTTTTGATAGAGGTTTTGCGTGAAGCTGTGTCCATAGGCCATCGAGGTCGCCAGATCCTTGTGGTATTTGTTTTGGGTTTTCTGGACGGCACTGGCGTCTAAATGCGAGAGATTATAGCCCGGGTAGTAGTCCCATTGCCAGTACTGCGGGTGAGCTGATGCATGATAGTTTGGCAACTGGTTCATCGCGAATTGGGGCGCAATCTTATTCAGGTCGACAGTTGCGTGTGTCTGCTTCTGCTCCAGACTCTTGCTGGCGGCGAATTTCTCGTGCTGCGACGGCGAGCACGCGATCGAGGTAAGGGACAGCGAAGATGGTGATGTGGTGAAGGGTATGTGCATTCCACCGTAGGTATTCGCCTCTTGCTTGACTGTTGTCGCGCATCTGGCTAAATTTGAATTTTGATTCTTAGCGCCTGAGCTGCTGACACTCTTGTTGTTTTGGGTGACGTGCGTAGGGGTCCATGTAGTCGCACAGCCCGGCGACGACGACGTGGGCTGCTGCACTTTCTCGATCTTGATTGGGTCCCCCTGTTTGCGGTTGCTTTCCAGCTTTATGCGCTCAGCGGTGTTTTTCTTTTCCGCCTCGGCGGCGATGTCTGATGATTCTGACGTCGTTTTTGGATTGTCGCTTTGGTCAGTTTGCTTCTGCTTGGATGTGGGCTTATGGGCACATTGTAATTGAAAATTTGACGTGCGACGACTGTCCTCACGGTCGAGAGCCTTTTGCTGATCCGTCGACTTGGGGGTCGATGCAGTTAGATCGATTTGGGGAACGGCTTCTTGACGTTGTTGACTGGGCGCAGTTAGCGTTTCGGCGGTCTGCTGAGGTGTTGCACTTTTAGACGGCGCATTCGCACGAAAAAGATTTTGCTGCATCTGCTGCTGCATTGCTTGCTGCTGCTGCTGCGATACCTGTATCAATTGCTCAGCGGGTGTTGGATTCCGTTGGGCTTGAGGTGCTTCAGAGGCAGCAGGCTTCCTTTCCACAGGCAACGGAGCATCGTTGGTCTTACCACAAAACACTTGTGGTTGTTGAGGTTTCATTGTGGTTTGGTTCGCCTCATCATCGGTTTTGACCGTTTCGGCGATTCTATCGCCAGCAGCCTTTGTGGCTGTTGGAGGCAAACTTTGTTCGGTCTCGGTCGGACGTGATTCCTTCGCCGGCTTGCTACTCTGAGGTATCTGGATGTCAGTTTTATCTTTTTCTGACGTTTTCGGCTCCTCGTAGCTGCGTGCAACTATTGTTGATACAGGCGTTGCCGCATTCGGAGACCACTCCTTTTCTGCCTTGAGCTCGGAGGAGGAATTCGCAATCACCTTCTCATTCAATAAGTCCGTCTTCTTTTCGATTTCTTCTTTCTGCTTCGGCTGAACTTTCGGTGTCTCTACGGGTTCCTTTTCAATTTTCCTGTCGGGCACAACAACACTTTCCTTGATCTCGGCTTTATTGTCGATGATAACTTGTGGTCTCTGAGGAGCATCAAGCTGCTTGACTTTGACGTCTTCCTTTGATTGTGGCACGTTTTCAAGAGGTGCAAAGGCGATATCGACCTTGATTTTATTTTCTACTTCCGAACTGCCAACTGCTGCTGCAAGAGAAGCAGCTGTTTCAGGGGTTTTCGCACACGTCGTGCTATCCTTCGGGTTCACCGTTTCAATGTCCGCAAGACACTTTGTGTCACTTGGTTTGAGGCTGATTTTTTCATCTTCTTCTTTCTTGGGCAAAACAGCTGCTGCTGGGCTCACTTGTTCAGTGACGACGACAGCACTTTTCTCTGGAGGCGAACAATTGGCTGTCGTACGAAAGGCATCCGACAGAAGTGATTTTTTGGTTTTCTTGGCCACAGCCTCGAGCACCTTCTCCTCGGCCTCACTGGTTGTACCCGATGTAATCTTCGCGGGCGATATATTCTGATCCGCTTTGACGCTTTCGGCTGAGGTTGGTGCTGTTTTTTGTTCCTGCTTCGAAGTATCCTCTGCTATTAGGTCACTTTTGCTGTCGTCTGTTGTGCAGCTGTCCGAACACAAGGCCAATTCGCTACGCTGTTGAGTTCCGTTCCTTTTGCCTCTTAGCTTGGGCGCGACATTTATTGTTTTACTGGTTTCCTGCGCCACAGTGGGTGACTTTTCAGTGTCTTTGTCCTTGTCCGTCGATGCCTTGGTATTCAAGTCCGAAACTTTGACAGGCGACTCCGGTTTATCACATTTTTCCAGCTCAACCGTCGAAATGGCCTTCAAGACGGTAACCGATCGGTTTTGCTCGTCGCTGCTACATGCGCCGCCCTCTGCGCTGAAGTTCTTTTTTCGGTTGAATCGTTTTCTTCGATTTGAAATTGAAATGCTTTCCGTTTTCGGTGACTCCTTGGTGAGGGGAATTGTTTCGGTCGCAGGCTTCACGTCCTCACTAGGTTGCTCACTGGTGTCCTGCGAGGTTTCATCCATATCGTAGACTTTGTCTGCGCTTGAAGGTAGAGTGGGAGTGTTTCTATTTGCCAGACGCAGCGATCTGCTGGACTCAGTCGCTGAAATAACACCATTGGCCTCGCCCTTCCATTTTTTCTTTCGAGTCGAGGCCAATCTATCATGCCGCCTGCGAAGCAGAGTTGAGGCAAACTTTTGGTTTTTTTCCGCCTCATTGTTTGACCTCAAGCTGAGGCGGCTCCTTTTCGGCTCAACTATAACGGAAGGCGAGCTTTCATTATCGGATTTGGTTTCACTTCGTTTGCGCTTCATACTTGGCCCAGATTTGAGAGACTCTTCGAGCAGGGCATTCCGCAGGTTCGTCTTCTTGTCAGGGTCGCCCTTTGAATGTCTCCTGGTTTCGCCGAAAGTTGTTTCGAAAAATTTCATGGGACGTGCTCGCCTTCGGCCGGACGAAGTCATTTCAACTGTTTCATCAACATCGGCGGTATTTTGCGCCGGCTCAGGCGTAGTGACTGGAGTTTCACTCCTTGTGAGTATTTTCTTGCGTTTCACTGCGCTTGGCTTTTCCTTCTCCTCTTCTTCTGCCTCCAAAGCGGGCATTACACCTTCGGTTTTCTTCTCCATCTGACTTTTTCCGTCAGGTTGCTTCACAGCATTTGGAGTTTTCACAAACGACCCCGAAGTCTGACTGCTAGCTGCTGCCGCTTTGCGGATTCGATATATTTCAGGGCTTACAACCAGGCTTCTACCGCGAATACGTGACACATTTTCCACACCTTCCTCGTGGTCCTCGTCCGAGCCAGAGGGGCTAAACTTGGTCATCGCCAAAGGCGGCGGTATGGTCGACAGCAGCGGTGTCCACCGCAAACACTCTGGCTCGATGGGAATCCTCGTTTTCGACTTTGACACTTTATCGTTGTGCGCCATCACCCGAGTCCAGTTGATCTTTATGTAAATTTTGTAGCGGATATCACCCTTTTTCCTGCCGAGTTTCACAAAGTTCAGCAGCTGAAAGGCTAGCGCTATGTCGGGTAGGAACAATCCCGTCTCGTTGGCCAAGGCTCTGAATGTGATCTTTTCATTGTTTCGGTGTTTGTATAGGTACTCTAGAACAACCGACTTCCAGTACGCATGGTACGAGACTCGTCCCAAATCCGACAACGGCTTTTCGGGCGTCCCCAACTGACCTTCCTCCCGGCTCAGCAGGTAACTGAAGTCGATGAGGAATCGACCGAATCCTTGACGCTGATACTGGGGCATAGTCATAATGCACGACACATTGTACTTTTGCATGCAGTGCTTCTCCTTGGAAAAGTACCCGATCAGGTGACAACCTTTCTTGTCGTTTTTGGTTAGAATATAAAATAGAAACGGTTCCACATCGTAGTACAGGGTCTTGTGGTCTAAGAACAGCTTTGCCAGCAGGCACAAGTTTTGACAGTAGATTTTGTTGATGTTGCCATCGACTTCGAAGACCGAAATGCCATCGTTTCTGTAGATCTCAGTGCCGGGTGGATGCCTCCAGTAGCATTTGTCCTGATGGCGTGCTAGGACGGCCTTGCTTTTGGTGTACTTTAGGCAAAATTCGCACAGAAACAGCTTGGGTAGCCTGCAAATTTTAGGTCGTAAGTATAAGGAAGACGAGCAGAGAAATAGTTAGAACTTACCTTGCGTATTCTTGTGGGAATGGACTTGAGTACCATGTCTGTATTTCCCATTTGCCAAATTCTATAGCAGCCGGGCAACGTTCTTGGGCTGCTTGGGCCAACGATGGCGGGCTTAGTAGTGAGGGATTGATACCAGGAATCGCCAGATTCAGTCTTCCGCTGGGATTGACTATTTCCGCAACTGCTTTGGCCGTCTTCTCTCGAATAAGTTTATACATTTTGACGTCTTTTTCAGTAATACCGGGTGGTAGTTTGTTCTCTGAAGTTAGAATAATAATTATATAGCGGTTGCGCTTTTTTTTAATATTGTAATATATTGCAATATTGTAATTCAAGAGTACAATTAAAATACATAATTTTAGCAGATCGCAAAATATTGTGATTTGGGCACAAAAATGTTTTAAATTCAATTTATTGTGGGACACCTGCAACTAAAGTATCCTAGTTTCCCCAAGAGTGGAGACTTTAGTGAATACAATGAATGAACTGCAGTCGTCAAATTTTTCTCATCGTCCAAATGATTGTAGAAGTTTCGCGACTAGTCATAAATTTGAATAAATTTAGCCGATACCCGTGGCCTAGACTCAGTTTTGAATCGGAAAACTTGAAAAGCGAACGTCGAGTGTGAACGTAACAAAAACGGTTACGGTGAACTAGTTGTTAAGAACAGCAAAGCTATATAAAGAATCAAATCAAATCAAGTTAGTATGTATGACAGATCTCTGATGAGATCATTACAACCTTGCTTACATAAAAAGAAGAAGCTTTAAAATAGTTCGGGACATGTGGTAACTAATTTGTTAGATTTGGTCCAAAAAGCCATCACAAAAGAAATTTTTCGAAGAAGACAAACGTTACTCCCGGAGGGTTTGTCGTCAGACCCTAGCAGATATGGGGCCCGTGAAAAAGAACTATAGTAGTTGTCTTGTCCTTAAAAAGGTCCCAGAACTAAACTACGTCAAAACTAAAAAGTCCTTAAACGTTTAGCACAACCAAAAGAAGTTCAATATACGCTTTTTACAGTGTTAGAAAAATTTAGAAAAACAACCGTGAAGTAACTACGAAAATGAGGCACCCTTTGGGCATAGCCTGATCAAGTGGATCGATTTAGATAAACCAAAGATCTCATTTAGAAACGAGCTCAGTAACAGCTTTGGTTTAACTCTATTTTGTCGTGAGACAAAAATCAAGTTTCTAAAGTAAAAACCAAGTGTTTACGCCTCTTTTTACAATATTAGTTTAGCAACTTGACAAATTTGATGTAAATTGCAATGTTTAATGAATGTTTATTGATTATAAACAATATTTAACCTAAAACCTTTCCCAAAGAATAGAATTAGAAAAAAATGTAGGTAATATTGCCTTACCCAATTGTGGAAGGCAGAGCGGATTTATCACACCATTCAAGTCCGGATTCTCGAATATATTACACTCATAGCTTCTTTGCCTTAACTGAGCGAAATCCAATTGATTTTTGTTCTCAAAGAACCCGTTGCCAAACTCCGTATCCTCCTCATTATTGCAATACGCGGCAGCGTTTAACACTGTCTTCTTAGTGAGATATGGAACATCTTCGTTCAACGAGTTGGCCGCGAAAACGCTCTTCTTTTCCAACGGCATCGATATGAGCGGTGTGATGCGTTTCTTTGGATTTTTCGCCAGCGCATTCGGATTGGTCTCTGGCGGAGCGTTGTTAACCACAGTCGGTTGCGTGCTTGCCATAAACAAAGACCCACAAGGTTTTGTGTTGCTCGAGTCATTGCTTGTCGCTGATAGTGCCAACGATGAAGTGGTTTGATTGGTCTGTGAGCTTTCCTTGTCGTGCACATCCGAGGCGTTGTCCTTCTGAAAATTCTTAAACGATTTTCGTGTCTCCTTGAGACTTTTCGTTGAATCCTCTTGAAACGCATCCGAGGAAGTGCTGTTTCCCACATCCTTACCCTTGATACTGGTCCGCGAGTAGTTTGAGGTGGTGAAAAATTGCGACAAACCATCAAACAGCCCCTTGAGCTGGGTGTTCTTCTTCTTGTTGGTTTCTTTCGCCGATGCGCTGTTGGCTCGGGAAAAAATGTCAACTTCCTTCTTGGCGACAGCTGCGAACCCCCAAATGTTTTCGTCCTTTACATGCGAGTCGTTACTTTGAAATGGGTTGCATTTTAGTTCATTCATTTTATCTGTATTAGCTGAGCCCTTCTTACTGTTTCGCGAAAGAGTCATCTCCGATTTGTCGCTCTTTTCGGTGTCATCATCGTTCTCGTCATCGTCGTCGTCGTCACCCGACGATGAGCTTTCACAACTACTTCCGCTGGAGTCTGTCGCCGAGCTGCTTGACGAACCTGAATCCGAAGAGCTACTGTCGCCGTCGTCATCGTCGTCTTCGTTCTCGCTGGACGAACACGAAGTCGATGTTTCGGAAAGCTTGCGCGCGCGACCACAATCGATTTCGAATTTATGATCCTGCATCGGACTGCTCGACAACTTTGGCATTTTGCCGCCCTTCATCGGAGTCTGCATGTTGTTCATGGCCACCTTTATCACACGTTCGCTGTTAAACGCAGAGTGCCTGAAGAATTTCTGCTTTTCCTTCGACATCTTGTCGTTTTTCTTCATGTCCTGCAGCTGAAACCCTGTCGAGGTCGATGGCTTGCTCTTCGTATCCATAAAAAGCGACTGTACGTGCTTGCGTTTGTTGCTCGACTCGAACACCGGTTTCTTGTCGAGCAGGGCGAATTTATTGTCGCTGTCTTTGCTAGTCTCAAAATCGCTATTACACTCCTCGGACAAGTATTTCTCTTTTGCATGAGACCGTCTAGCAGCCGCCTCTAGCGAATAATGCAAAGAGTCCTTCTTCGAGTTCCTAGATAAATAAAAAAAGGGACAGTTAGTTCCGAGTGTGCGGAGGCTTGCGTGCATGTTTCTAACCACCGTTTTGCTGATTTGCAATCGGCTTGTTTCGTCAGACTCCTACGAGACGTAGAATCAATCGAGCTGTTTCTTTTGGACGACATTTTCTTAGCGCTAAGCGAAAGCTCTGCGCACTGATTGCACCTAAAAGAAATTGTCCAATTTAGATGGCAAGGAACTGACTAACAATGCAAATTACCTCCATGGACACTTGGGCTTTTTATCGGACGCTGGATTTAGGCACGCCAGATGAAAGCTCTTCTGGCAGATGTAACAGTCCAGCAGACACGGTCCCTTTTGACTGTCGTTGCAAGCATCACAGTCCTTGCATTTGTAGCAATGCCATTTGTTGCCCTTGGTCGACAAAATGTACAACAGCACCTGTGATTGGGATTTACATTTGCCGGCAATATTGGCACACGTCGTATGCAAGGACATTCCACAGTTATCACAGGAGCTAAGTGGCTCGGGTATGCCGCTTCCGTTTCGCTCTGAAGTACCACAACATTGAGAACACATTGAGTCCCCCTGCAAACGTAATTATTATCATTATTAATATTTTTTTGTTTTGTTTTGTTTTTAAGCTTATTTAAATTTACTGAAGAACTCACTCTGTTTATTCTCTCTGTTGAGCACTCAGCATTGGCTGCAGACTTTCGTGGAGTCGTCAACGAGCGTCCCTTTTTATACAGTTTGCCATCTTGAATTAGGAAACCCGCATCGATTGCCTTTCTTATGGAGTTCTTTATCACGACTTTGAAATCGGTGTCAGCTCCTAGCTCTATGTTATTAAATTTCTGTACATAATTTTCTATGCTTTTAAACGTAGAGCCTTCGCACTCGCCCAGATCGTGTACGGCTTTTGCAACAATTTTACACAAATTCGTGTTCTTTTCTATTTTGATTTTTCTTTTCGCCATGGGTGCTTTATACGAATGCAAGCCTTTGTTGTAGACTTTAATCACAGCTCCTGAGTTGACTGCTTCCTCAAGTTTCTCGGCGACAATGTCCTCGTGAAACTTGTGATGGCTACCAATCGCCTGGCATATCCTTTGTACGCTAGGCCTTTGCTTTTGCGAACGTATTTTCGCAATGGCGTCTAGGATCCATTGGTGCCAGATCTCTTGACCGATTTCCTGGGCTGATTCTCGCATTTTGTTTATATTTTCGTTTTAACTATCTGAAAACATTCTTACTGTAGTGAACTTTAAAGTTTTCGGATAGGATAAAAATAGTTTACATTTGTTTTTGAAATGATTTCGAAGAAAATCATTTGTATTTAAATATTAAAACAATTGAAAAAATTATGCCCAATGCTTCTAGAGCTGGCTAATTTATTACGTTCTTCTTCGAACCAAAAAAGATAGTTAAACTTACACTAGAGCGACACACTTTTCACCAAACTTAAAAAGATAACTTAAGCAGTATTAAAAAGAAATGGATACGATAGTTAATCCTGTTTTCGAAATTTCTTGAAATTGCCTTTTTGGACACTAAGAATTGTTGGGTACACAAAAACCGAAACAGCTTCTGGACTTTTTTTAGCCTCGTAAAGGCTGAACTTTATAAGAAAGCCAGAACACTCATTCAAGTCGAGGCGAACATTGTCACATTGAAAATAATACTTTAAGCAGCGCTGAAACAAGGAACAGAAACAGAATTTCATACATTAGCAACGCGATTCTGTTTTTATTCCTGTTTTACGTTGCTTGTAACAACGCGGCTTTACCGGTTGTTTTGCATAGTCCTTAGAAAAGAGTTGACCAACAAATAGTTCCACTATCAGTTCAATATTCAACTACTTAGTAAAATTTTCAACTTCTATACAGACTCAACCAGTATGTATCAGATGGAGGCATAGCGTCTGAAGTTAGAAATTTCCGGTGCAAAACAAGTGCGAAAGAACTGCAAGCTCACTTTAAATAATAGGCTTAATGCTGAGCGAGTCGCACGAGACTTGAAATCTGTGTATGACATCTTCAACTGTATATTTTATTCGACAAAAGAGAAAACCTTTTGCGTGCGTGACAACGATGTGTTCATAAACATAATAAATTAAAGCACAAAACACCAATTTAGGATTTTATATTTAAAACAATATTTTTTATACAGCAATAAACATTTTAGTAACAAATAAAGTTAAACGTTAGAAAAGAGAAAAATAAAAACAAAACGATCGAATTAATGAAAGATTTAATTTTTACAGTATACATATTGACTTTTGACACTACGATAAAAAAAAAAATATGCTGATAAAGATAGAAGACAGACACTTCTCAAATTTGTGAATACAAATTAAGATAGATTTTTAAGCCCGCCAATACATTTTTAGTTCAGAAAAATATGTCATTGGAGACCAGCTTGTTTATAAATTTTCCAAAATAAATTTTTTCGACTTTCCCCGAAATCCTTTTTTCCCTGCCCAAATTAAAAAACAATACAAACAAATCAACCAGAAAACGCAATTTAACAGTTTTTTAATTCCCCCAACTGAAAAAATTTGGCGCTCAACCAAAAGACGCAGAATTGGGTGTCCCAAAATATGCAATTTGTATTAAAAAAAAACTTTTAGATTTACTTGATCCAGTCGGCCAATTATCCAGGTGGTCTCAAGAGGAGACAAGCATCCACAGGTTTTCTTAACCCACCTCTGTCTATCAACGCCTACTCTCACCTCTAGTGAACACCGGGTGCCTAAAACCTTAAGTGAAAATTGGGTTCCAACCCTTTGGAAGGTTGTTGGGGGTAGCAGTCAAGACAGGCGGGAGGAGTGTGCCCACTAAGGTCCTCCTCCTTTAATCCGGACAGCATCCGAGGAGTTCGCCAGATGGAATCAACGGTGGCGTCCACAACTCCAGTCAGGCCGAACTACCTAGTGTACACCTAACATAGGTTACTACGACGAATTCGGAGCTCAGGCCTATAAGAAGTGGGCTTCCTGCCCACCTTCCATCCAGAAGTGACTTCCTGGATCGCATCCGCATATTTCGTCACTCGTGTCACGTAAATATTTTTATTTCCATTTTTTTTAAGGAAATTCGGCTACTCTATATTTCTCAGATAATGTTTTTCAGTTAATACTAAAAAATTTATGTCAAATGAGCTCATTATGAAATTCGAGAAAGTGTTCTAATTTTTATAATTTTTGGGTATCGGGCGAATTTGGATACCCACAGCATAAAACCCAAATATTTAATTTTATCAATTTGACTTATTTTCATGTACCAAAAGCTTATGAAAACGCAGTAGAGCATGTTGATGGAAAAACGTTCAAACTATTGATTGTTCAATTACTGCAAAAACACAAAATCCTGCAAACTCTTTTTCTAACTCTCCATATTTAGAAGAAAAAAGAGACCGTCAAGGATGGAGATATTCGCGGTGTGGTCCGTCGGCTTTTGTTGTAGGTTAAGCTAACCTACATTGCGCAGTTCGTGTAAAATTCTGGATACATTTGAATTTTGTTATATACTTTTTTCGTAGTCGTGTCTACTGTTCTTTTATTGAGTAATTTTTTTTTTTTAGTTTTGTCATTTAAACAAAGGGTGAAATAAAACTTTTACTTTAATTTTTTTTCTTAAAAATTAACTGTTGGAAGCTCATTGTTTTTTCAAAGCTCTTGTGTTAGCTGACGTTTACGTGGTTGTGCTGGCGTCAAATTCGGCTGATGTAAAATAAGTGGCTTAGAAGTTACGATACACATATTTGCTATGCGTAATCATTTTAGTTAGTTGTCTCCACTATCAATGGTAGCTTAAGAGCGTTCTTTGCTGCCAAGTTTGCCGCTTCATTACCTGGGAACTCCGCAGTGTCCTGGAACCCATGCAAGCTTAATGTTATTGTTAAGCAGGAGCCTTCTGATAATGTCAAGAGAAAGGCAACGGTTTAGAACTTTTTTAAGCCCCTGAAGGATGTCGGGCTTAAATCTGACGACATGTTATTTTTTTCGGATACAGTAGATGGATTTCAGTTAGTGAATGAGTTGATGATCAACAGACTAGAGACGTATTGTAAAACCTGGAATCTGGTTGTCAACCTGGTTAAATCCAAGGTTATCATATTCAGGAATGGAGGCGGTAGACACTCACGAAATGAAAAATGGTTTTATGTTGGAGAATCCGTTGAAGTGGTTCGTGAATACAAGTACCTCGGAGTTCTTATTACACCAACATGAACTTGAGCAGACATCTTAAAGTTAAGTCGGCAGAAGCTAAAAGCGCAATCGGGAGTATCTGGAGCCGTTGCCTCAGTAATAAAAATGTGTCGAACTCAGCAAAGCAAAAAAATTTCAAAGCAGACAACAGCATCTTCGATTCTTTTGTATGGGGCACAAGTATGGGGGTATCAAAGATTTGATTCAGTAGATAAATCCAGGCGTCATTTCTTAAAAAGAATGTTTAGACTCCCGAATAACACCCCCAACTATATGCTACATTTGGAGACCAGAACCCCGCCTATGTTCCTCGAAAAGCTAAAGCTGCATGTGAACTACATACTTAAAGTTATGGCAATGGATGACGGAAGACTATACCAAAACTTATTTTAATGCATATCCTTGCAACAAAAGATCTTGTTGCCAACTATGGTATGAGCTTAAGCACACTTCCTGTAGAAAGTCTCACTTCCTTACAAGAAAAGTTCAACGTCCTTCTCAACGCAATTGGGTGCAAATTTTATACGGACTTCGTCTCCAAAGCTCAAAAGTCTCTTCACAGAAGCTACTACAGCAGATTAAATTACAGACTAGAAAATGATACATATTTTACAAATAGCAACTCCGTCGAAAAAATAAGTTCTATTTTTAAAATGTGAGGAGAACTACTGAACCTATTTTATATGCCACATTGTTCTGAGCTACCAATACTGTGCGACCTGTGCAACCTTGGAGAGAGGGAGGATATATTTCATTTCTTATCAGTCTGTCCTATTCTAAAAGAAATCCGCATGCTGTACTTCGGGGTACCTACTTTGGAAATTGAACAAGTCTTAAACATTCGTAATGGAAGCCAAGGTTGGACTCTTTTGCATAAACACTCATCCAGTGCTCTGTGCTACATGCAACGCATAATAGAAAGAAACTTTTAAATTCCTCTTCTTGTGCCTATTTTACCCTGCTTTCCTCTTATTTTCTTTATCGATGTTATAACCTCAAGACATAGAACTGGAATTTTGTTTGTAAGACTTAGTTGAATGTATCTTGAAATAATTATAAGTTACAATGTCAATTTTTTTTTGCCAATCTCGTAGACGGCCAACGGTCATGCCAAAATAGACTTAGAAACTAAAAATATATTGAATTAATTGTAAATTATGTAAAATAAAAGTCAATTGAAAACTAAAAGAAAACTATAGCTCCTAGCTGCTTGGGGCAGAAGCCCTTGGTGGAGAGTAACAATAGCACCTTCCGGTTCAAGTTCAAGTACTGCATATGATGAGTTACCGTTAGTGAATGAGCCATTGGTATATGTGTAGTATTTTTGGCGGTATAAAGGTGTTCAGCATATCTTGATGAAATTTTTAATCCATAAAACTTGGTGTGTTATCCTTTTTAAAGACAGAAAGCTTAGGTTTATATGGAGATGGTTTCTTTTTCATAGTGGCGGGCTGATACGGTCAGTGTATAAGTTGTCTTCAGAAAATTTGAGGAGTGCATAAACTAAAAAGGTGCACGCAAGTGGAAGGGGACCTCAGCCAACTTCGCGTGCGAAACTGGAGACGGCTAGCTAGAGACAGAGCTGGCTGGCGAAGCTTGTTGGCTGAGGCCCAGGTCCACCCCGGACTGTAGCACCACCTTAAGTTAGTAAGTAAGTAAGCATAAACTAAATTTTTTATGGCTGATTTGAATTTCCGTTTAGAATTGGTTTTATTGAGAGTATTGCTCGCTACTTGGCGTAAAGCGTGTTTGACGTCTGCCAATGCTTTAGATTCTAGGGTGATCGCTCTTTTGTTGGCCAAAAATTGGAACGAATCGTATCGTGCTTCTATCCGTAATGCCTCAATTGGTGTTGTTTTTAGTGCATCAGTAGCAGTTCGGTAGCAATCGTTGATCGCAGCATTTATGCTAATCACATTCTTCTTTGTAGTCCACTTGTATATTGTTATGCCATGCTGAAGTACCCCTTCCACCAAGCAATTTGTAATTTTTAGCGTGATTTATTTTTGTGCCTTTTGCTTTAAGAGCATTCTTTTTTAATTTAATTTACCAACAATTGGCTTAAATTTGTGTATTCCACTTTAAGTTGGCTGTGAAAATAAGGCCTATTACTCTGAGTTCTCTTTAAAGCGTAAAAATAGTTTGCCTTATTGTGAACGAGTTTTCGAAGCAGGATCTTTTCCTGCAAAGGTGTAGTGCTTCTATTTTGGCATTCAACCACTCAACCTCTGTCTAAGTCGTACAGAGGTTGAGTGAGTTTTACTGTAAGAGAGTCTATATAAGCCACGTATGCAATAACTGCGAGAGGTGAGCCTTGCAACAAGCCCTTATTAATTGAAGTCCAGACTGATTGGTACCCTTCTAAATTTTCATTAAAGCTTCTGCCACAGAGGAAAACCCATATAACTTTTAAGAATTTTTGAAAGAACACCCCATTGGTGAAGTTGGCGAATGTCATGTGCACTCGTAACTCTGTCAAATGCTTGTTGCAAGTCTTCAGATAAAAGAATGCTGTGTTTGGTTGCAGTTAGATTTTCTACAATTCCATGCTCCATAGAACGTGGATTAGTGCTCCTCTTTTAGGTCTAAATGCATGCTGCCCTGGGCTAATTTTCTCATCCAAAAACCAACTAACTCGTCTTGCAATAATTTTTCAAATCTTTGAGAATCGGGAGCAGAGAGATTGGTTGATATTCGTCAAAGGAATGAGATGCTGTTGTCTTTTTCGGAACCGGTTTTAGTTATGCACATTTCCAGTCGTGAGGTTAGTGACTTGACTTTTGAGGTTGTTCTCGCATGATTTAACCATCTTATAACTTATTTTGTCTTCTCCCAGTGTAGTTCCTTTAGCCGTTTGTAGTGTCATATTCAATTCCTTAAGCGTGATTTCTTCAGTCATCCAAGAGCGAAAATTTTCGATAAAGGGAAGGTCGACGATGTTAAAATTTGTTGTTTCTTGAATAACTTTTGCGGGATAGGTACAATCTGCTCTGTACTTTTTCCTTATTTCAGCAAAGGTGTTGCTGGCTGAAACTGCCCCGGTGGCTTGTTTGACCGAAGAGATCTTATCCTGTTCCACAATGTTTTAGAGTCCAAAGAGTGGTCCACAGTATAACAAGTTTTCGCCATGATAAACGCTTTGCTTGAATAGATTTCCTTCGCACAAGCACATTTTGTTCCTGTAATCAAGACAATTAACTGAACTTGGATTCCTACGAGCCTTATACTATGTCTCCACCGGCAATTAAAAGAGGATTTGCGGAAGACGATTGAAAATAAATCCCAAAGTGGCTCCACCGGACAAATATGGGATTAGTTTCACACGAACATTCTGTTTCCGTCATTGTGGCCCTCAAAATAGAAAGCGGCGATGTCATACTTGTGACAGATCTGTCGTACCGGGACAATTTCCATTTTTTTTTTTTTTGATTCTCAAACTATTAAGCTCAAAACAGATGAGCAGCGGTTCTGCACGTATCACTGCTAGCAGCACTGCCTCTAAAACAGATGTGCACCCTTTTTGTCATCCGGTTTTGATATACTTGTCAACTGAGTGAAAAAGTAAACAAAAACTGACCAATAAAACTAAGGCGGGAAAACGCACTTGTTCTGTATTGAATTTCTTGACAGTCAACAAACAGTCAAAACTTGCAGATTTGACGGCATCAGTGATGCCAGATATTTTATATTTAAAAATATTTTTGTTTTCATTGTAGCTGCAATGAAACTAGGCACCAAATTTAGAAATAGAGACATCGTGCAGTCACTGCAACCCCTGCAGCAGTTGGGTTCACCTGCCCCATAAGAGCCTGTGTAATTTATTTTTGCTGCACGAAAATTTCTGCACATCTGCTTTGAACTTTACAATTACAAAAGTGCAGAAAATAGGTTCGTGAATAGGGAGAAAGGGGATTTATGAGAGGATTTAAATTTGTATGGTAAATCACGTGATTTGTAGAGGATTTAATAAAGATTTATATTAATCGCGGATTAGTGGCCGGTGGAGACATGGTATAAGTGTAGGCTAATTGCTTTTCTTTCACGAGTCTGGCTATGTTTGGCGTAAACCAGGTCGGGCCAGCTTTGTGCCTGAATTTGGTAACTGGGATGCTTGAGGCTGCTGCTGTTCTTATGATTTTTTTTAATTTTAGCGGCTTTCTGGTTGACGTTGACGGAAGGAGCCGAGGCAGATGAGAGCATATCAGTTTTTAACTCAAAAGAATCCCAATTGGCAAGATCTTCTTTAAAACGAGGAATAAATTTTTAGGCAGTCCACGTTTGGGGCCACGAATAATTATAGGAATATGGTCACGGGTGTCAGCGTATGGCGCTACTTCCAAGTGGTGAATAGGATCAAATTCAGGTGAAGCTAAGGCGACGTCGATGTTTGTAAAGGTGTTTCTGGTTTAAAATAATGTTGGGGATCCGTTATTGAGGATCACTATGCCCTTGTCATTTGCGAATTCTTCGATTCTTGCTCCAAAAACGTTTAAAAAAAAGTAATATCATTATTATATTGTGACTATTGTTACATAATGGAATTCCTCTAGCAAGTCTAAGGTAAGTGTAATCTGTAATGTTGCCTTCTCTATATAAATTTGTTATTCGGATTGGGTTCGTGCTCGGGATGATTGGAGTTTGATGGAGAAGTTGATGTTGGGACTTAATGTGAGAACTTATCGGTATGTTATTTTTAACGAAAATCCCTATACCTCGTTTGGCATATTCATAGTTTTTGTTGTGAGGAAAGGGTTTTTGGTTTTTAATATTAAAATATTTGAAGTTTTCTGTGGTTGGATGAGTTTTTTGGAGAGCTACGATGTCTGGGTTTTATCTATTTAAAAGCATTTCTAGGGCATGTTTGTTATTACGGAATCCTTGCAGATTCCATTGCAGAAGAACACGAGTTTTTTAAGAGGATTATTGTTTATTAGATTTTGTCCCGTGTTTTTTTTTCGGGGATTTAATTCCAATAGTTTTTCTTAATTTTGCGGTTGTGATGTTGGAAGGACAATTTTGGACTTCAGATGCGGTTTGCTTATTACGTCGAAATCGTGGGTGGCCAGATGCTGATGATTTGCTGATTTGAAACGATGTGTGTACATACATTAACATGGGGGTTGGTCGGTGGAGAGGAAATGAGTATGGATTCAGCTGGAGTCGAAATAAGGTTATTCAGTATGTAAAGGTTTGATAATTGGACGATTTCGGACAAAACCCCATGTCTAATTACCTCCGCAATAGAACTTTTTGGACACCATGTTTTGTGGGAGCAGGAAGTTCAGATCAGACGATCAGATTTGATTTTGTAAACTGTTTGCAGAGGTATGAGTGCCTACCTTACCACAGCGACTGGACAACGATTTTTTTCGTGTCCCATTTTCTGGCAGAGGATGAGCCATCCAATTTTTATGTCCTTTGGTCGTCGAATTACATCAAAGGTTAAAATATCCATCCCCAATCGGTTTTATGATGTTGTTTTCTGTCTTCATTATCTCACTGACTTCAATAACCTTCAACTTCTTTAACCCTTTTAGGAGCTCTTCTCCCAGAATCGCGATGATGTAAGAGGAGTAAATTCTTCCCTGCACTGAATTCAGACCAACCTAAGACATTACTTTGACGGCTATGGCGTCAATATGTTTTGTTGTTAAGAACTTTTCTGCCAGACCTCCAAAATGTCTTTGAAATCTACTTTATCTGGAAAGGATTGTAGGATCAAAGACTATACGGTTGTAACCATCTTTCTTTTCTAGGCCCGATAAGATTATGTATCTTGGGATGTTATAATCATTTTTTATGATGGAGGGTAGACTCGGGAAATCATTATCTCAACACTTTCTTTTGGTTTTTCCACGGTTTAAAGGAATGTCTGAGATCCTTAAACCGGTTTTGATTCGGGGGATCCGTATACGCTTTCATGTTAACTTTAAGCGAGAATTTTAACAAATGATAACAAAAAATGCATAAAAAAAAAAGATATGCAAAAGAAATTTCAGACTCGTGGAAAAATTTTAAAAGAAAAAAATTAACAGCTGAATTTAAGCATTAATCAACTACTGCGATTAAAAAAACGTCCTTCCTCGGCAGACTCTTTCATATTTACTTTTTTTATAATTGAAAAACAATGAAAAATGCAAAAACAAAAGACTCGAGGGCTACAAATCGGATGTTTTAAAACCGTGCAAAGTGAAAGCATTCATTTAAAAACATGTATCGCTCCTTTCACACTATCCGGTTTCGACCGGACGAAAAAAAATCCGGACGGCGAAATTTTTTTAGTGGCGTATGAAAATGTATTGCTCCTTTCACACTTCACGGCGACGAATTTTCGCCGTCCGGCTGCCGTTTATCAGCCGTTCACTGCGACTGAAATTACGGCGACCGGGCGGCGACCGAAAGCTCAGTGATAAATTTTATTTTTATCTTAGGAATTTACAAAATAAATTTAAAAACTCTATTAAGAGAAAAGCATCTAAGCTTGTAAGCTACGTGATGCCGTCTTTGCAAGTTAATTTTTAAAAATTATTAGAAGTTAAAAAAAAATAATCAAAGATTATATTTTCATTGGAGTTAGTTACTGAAGCTTAATTTTGGTTTTTTCAGTTTTATTAAATTTCGTTAAATTTGTTATGGATGGATGTGGCAGTTTTGATGTTTTGAATTGATTGGAAATTTGACGGATTTAGGAGATTCGGGTATGGGTTCTGACACATTGTGAACTAATCTGGATTTCGGGCAGTCTACCAAAATATGCCATACAGATAACGGATTTCTGCATTCATGTCAATCTTCCGGCGATTCTCTATTAAACAGGTGCCTGCATTCAAAAAAGGTTTTGCCAACCCGGATTCGGTAGAGCTTAATACAATCTTCCCGCGTGAAAGTTTTATGGTATGGTATGTGCATGTTGCGTGGATGATGCAGACGAAGAAAGCTATTAGAGCTGTGTCAATCGTTCATTTTCCGGGATCGAATCGACCAGGATGGATTTGATAAAGGACCCGATCTTTTCAGTCAATCATTCATTCGTTCCTTTTTCAACCATCATCGTTCTTACCGATTTCGTTCTTCTTTCATTCATCGATCCAAAGTCAATCACCGTTCCTCCGTTCAATCCGGATTGGTTTAACACGTTAGCAGCAGCCAGAGCCAGCGTGTGCGCGGCAAATACACATTTTTCGAAATCTCGTAGCAGTTTCGCTACGTGCATCGATGTAGGAATGGAACGTGTTAATATTGTAAATGATTGAAATGACCGTTTCTCTTTCGTTTCGCTCATTTGACCAACGATAATGGAGAGAGGAAAGTTTTTGTTCATACCGATTTCATTCGTTTCGTTCATTTGAACGGGAAAGAGGATTGATATTCGGAACGATTGGTTTGACCAACCGGGATTGCAATCACCAATACTTTTAGAGGAACGGGTCCAACGGATCGAATCAATCACGATTGACACAGCTCTAAAAGCTAGTACAGTTTTCCCATGCTGCGTTTATTTCTTGATGAACTTTAACAAACAGATTGTTTTGTAAAACTGAAGGAAATCGGGCTTTTCCAAAAGGAGGGGCAGTTTAACCGCTCCTTTCTCTGCTGTATCAGCAGCTTCGTTCCCCTGAATTCCTACATGTCCAGGAATCCACGCAAATGACATATTTTTGTTGTAAAGATGAAAGATAAAGGTTCCACTTCTCAATCCCTCTAGAATGCTAAGGTTATCTGTAAAGATTAGTGTTCTTTCATTCCAGTTGGAAGCTAATACGATGGCCTTATTGATGACAGCTAATTCCGCGATGAAGCTACCTGCTGCATGAGGAAGAAGTCCTTGGTGTGTCGTGACCGTTTGATGGTGGGTTTTTAGTTCAACTACTGCATACGAGGACGAGCCTTCAGTGCAGGATTCATCGGTGTAAATTATTTTTTCGGGATTTAGAGCACTTTCAGTTTTATCAGTTCTTTGTGTAATTTATGAAAAATTTCATTAGAAGTGGAATTCTTTTTGTATGCATTGATACTGGTTCGATCTTAAGGGTGTGTCTTTTCCATGGTGGATTTCGATCTAGCTCATGTAATGTGTCTTCCGAAATGTAAGGCAAGCTTGTAAGAATAGCCTGCGTCTTGTTGTTAATCGCTGATTTTATTTTGCGTTTGTATTTGTGATTGCTGTTGGAAGATTTAACAAGCAAATGCAGTGGGTGTTCGTTATCAGCGAGTGCTCTTGTCCCTAATGAAATTGCTCTTTTCCTTGCAAAAAAAAATCTAAAAGAGTTGTAACCTGCTTCAGTACGAAGTGAGACGATGGGGGTCGTAACTAATGCGTCCGTAGCTGTTCTATAACATTCGTTTACGGCAGTGTCCAAGGCTTTGATGTTCTTTTTTGAGGTCCACATTTATATTGTAAGGCCGTGCTGCGATGTTCTCTCAACCAGTGTTTTTGCAATAAGTAAGGCTGTTTTTATATGAGGACCTTTCTTTTTAGAGCAGATAATTTTGAGTAAGTTATTGCGTATTTTCAATTGAGCAACTGTCCTTTTAGTCTGAAGGTTCCATTTGAGGTTATTTGAAAAGGTTACCCCGAGGACTTTGAGCTCCTTCATAAGCGGTACAATGATGCTATGAATATTAATAGATCTTTTGGTGCACTTGGTTTTCTTGCACAAGTGTGTTGTTTCGATCTTATGAGATGGAACAATAGCTCCACGTTCCACGTTCCTTTGAAGTTTTTGGTCTACCATGTGTTCATCACCCGATGTGTATGTGTATTACACCCGATGTAAATGTATATGTTGTCAGCATATACACTTACTAGGCCTAACTCATAAATAGGTGAAGCAAGTTTTTCTATTAATGACTTAATGCAAGCATTGTACGCGACAACGGACAGTGGAGACCCTTGGGGTATTCCGTTTTCTACTTGTCCCGTTGGAGAGTTATATCCGCCTACGTTTACTGTAAACAGTCGGCCTGTGAGAAACACCCACACAACTTTTAGGACTTCCTTTGGAATCTCCAGTATATTTAGCTGCTGAATAACGAAGGGGACCACTTCTTTGTCGAAAGCTTTTTCTAGATCGAAAGACAAAAGGACACTGTTTTGACGCTGCCAAATTGTGTACTACTTTATGTTCGAGGAGGTGGATGAGTGAGTGAATTCCTCTCTAAGTGTGAGATTCTTACTCACTAAAAACGACAAAGTTTCCTTAACAAGTAGTTCAACCTTCTGTAATAATCGCGTGTGGCAGGCTGCCTTCCAACGAAGGCACCTACAATACCGTCAATTTATGCGGTTTCATCTTATGCTGCTAGATCTAACGCTCTCATTCGTTGTAGTCGGCGCGTAAGATTTGTCTGATCCAAAGTTCGGATAATTTCATTGTTGCAGTGTCCGCGAAGACGAGTACTAAGTTTGCGAGCAAAGTTTGTTACCTCGCCAGACACGGTTGCGATTCCTAGATCTCGGTGTAGATCGCTATTTCTTATATACCATGGAGCATTAACGATTGCTCTGAGTGTCTTATTTTGAAAAGTTTCTAAAATAGATACATTGCTTGGTTTAGTACAACCCCAGAGTTGTATACCGTACGTCCAAGATGGTTTTAGCACTTGCTTATACAAAAGCAGTTTGTTATATATGCTTAGTTTCGAAAATCTTCCGATAAGCCAATTCATTTCTCTTAACTTGATTTCGAGCTCGTCGCGTTTCTTTTTAACGTGCGGCTTCCATTTAAGTTTTGCGTCTAGAGTCATTCCTAGATACTTCGCTTCATTTGAGTACGGGATTTGTACCGAGTTAATGAATAAAGGTTTGTTGTTTATCTTTTTATAAGTAAAGTTAACATGCGTTGACTTAGTCTCGTTAAGGACAACTCGCCAGCTCTTCGTCCAGTCGCATATTTTGTCTAAAGCGCGCTGGAGTTTCCCTGTTGATAATTCAACTGTCTTATCAATAGCGAGATTAGCAGTGTCGTCTGCGAACGTAGCTAAAATTGTTCCCTGATCGTGGGGTAAATCTCTTATATAGAGCAAAAATAATATTGGGCCGAGAACGCTTCCTTGCGGGACAACGGCATTTATCTCTTTGAATTCCGAGTACTCATTTTCGTACCTTACGCGAAAGATTCTGTCTTTAAGGTAAGACTCTAAGATTCTGTAGAATTTTTCTGGTAAGCTAAGCCTTAACTTGTACTTCAGGCCTTCGTGCCACACCTTGTCGAAGGCTTGCGATACGTCGAGAAAAGCGCTAGTACATATCTTTTTCGCTTCCAGAGCTTTTTCGATTTCGTTTGTTATTCGATAGACCTGGTCGATTGTTGAATGTTTTTTTCTAAATCCGAATTGGTGATCCGGAATCAATCGTCTTTCTTCAATGATTGGTTGCAACCTTTTAAGCAACAGTTTCTCGAACACCTTAGCTATTATCGGCAGTAGCGAAATAGGTCTGTATGACTTTTTGTCGTTCGGACATTTTCCTGGTTTCGGAACCATTATGACCTCGGCCACTTTCCATTGCCTTGGAACGTATAAAACTCTCATGGAAGCGTTAATGATATAGAATAGCTTGACCAAAGCTTTTTTCGGTAGCTCCTTTAGAATTTCGCTAGTAATTAAGTCGTAGCCATGGGCTTTCTTGTTTTCCAGATTATTTATCGTTTGACGAAGTTCAGCCAATGACACGGTTTTTATTCTATAATTATCTTGTACCGCATAAGGATTGAGCTCCTCGACCAACGGTTCCCCGTCAAACGGTTTGAATGTTTCTTCTAGGTAATCTGCAAATAAATCCGCTTTTTCTTTGTCTTCTCTTGCCCATTCGCCATTGGCTTTTCTTAATGGCGCAGAGTGTGCTATAGGCTTCTTAACGGACTTTACTGCTTTCCAAAGAGAGTAGTTCGAACCTTTATCGGCAGTCAAACTTTCGAGGTAAGCAGTAGTCTCACGACTTTTAAAATCTTGAAGTTCGTGCTTCAGTTTGTTAGAAAGGTGGTTCAAGACTGTCTTATCCGGGGGTATCTATGCGGGCTAGCATGACCTGTCTAGGAAGTCTGTCAGGGGGCATGCGAACAACGTGTCCAAACCATCGAAGAATCGATCGCTCCACTAGGAGAAGTAGCTGCTCAACATTAAGATTCCTACGAATACTGACGTTTCTCACTCTTTCCCTTAGAGTAACACCAGCAACGCACCTCAGGAAGGTAATGTGGTAAGGTAATGTGTCAAAAATGTTTACATCTTTGCTTGAGTTGATGGTTTACATGATTCCAAATCATCACCCAACATACGAAACAATCAAGTAAACTTCTATTGCGCAAGATGAAACAAAAAATATGATATTCTTAGGGCCGGTTTTTCGGTGCGAGATCATCCGAGTTTCCGACCTAAACTGAATTCAACCCTCAAAATGAGTTTTTCAGTGAACTAAGATCTGGCATTATTCTCGCCAAATTTGGTAAGTTAATCCCGGATCAACTCTGGAGAACAATATGAACTTCTTTGAATGTTTTGTTCTGTGTGGAATGGCAGTGTTTCTTTCTAAAAAATGACAATTGAGAATTACTTAAACTTCTTTTCCTGTGCTTTTCTACGTGAAGTGAGAGTAATCGAAAATATTGACGGCTTTGTTGACGGAGTTAGCTCAGCACTGAAGAACTGCTCGCCGGGTTGACTCCAGATATATTTTGTTAATTGTATATTTACACCGAGCCTAATTTCAGCATTTAAGCTAAATTCAACATTTCACCCTAAGTGTTCAGCATTTCGCCATATATTTTCAGGATTTAAAATAAATAAAAAATAAATAGAGTGGCGCAACAGCTCGAGGTGAACCAGGGCCAACTTCTCAACAATGTATGCTGGTGTGTTAATTTCTTTTACATACAAAGGGACCTACAATTTTTTGCCGAATCCGAACGGCACTTTGAGAAGTTTTTCAAGACAAATGTACTCTCGGAGGGCTTGTCAGACCCTCGCGGAGGTGGGGACCGTGAAAAAGAACAAGTCTTTTTTTTTCAGGTGACGATGGCAGGATTCGAACCCAGGCCTCCGGCGTAGTAAGCACTAACCACTACGCCACGGCACCCCCCCCCCCCCCCCCCCCCCCCACCCCAGGATTTATAAATGTTGAATTTCAGTTAAATGCTGAATTTTCGCCTGAGCATTTACGAGTTTGTCGGATGGAACAAACCTCTCAAACTTCCGATTCTCTTATTTTTAAGAAAATTGAGGGCAGTTGACGGAAAAAACTTAAACAAAACGCTTGTAATTTGACATACGTCGATAAAAGCGCTCTGGGACGTATTTTAAAACAAAAAATATGCAAAAAATAACGACATTTTTGGCTATATGGAGTAATTGATATTTCAGACTTTGACTCCGATTGTCATTTGAAACCCCAGTATAAACGGAAAAATTGGATTTCGAAATTTTTTCACTAAATTCAGAATTAAGGGTCGGTGTAAATGTAGTATAAGAGATTAACAGATCCCCTGATTTTAGCTGAGCTTAACGCAACACTGAAAGAAAGGCCCTTAAAGGTAAAGTATTTTGCCTTTAAAATACATTACATTCATTTATGCATAAATCTTCAATCCAGGATCGTCCTAAAATATTACCAAGTAGGAATACTACGAACAAAAATTCGCTTTTTATCACACCTTCAACCTACTCATATTCTAAAATAGGGAAGCTAAGCTCAGTGGTCAAAAGAGAACGATTGACCGAATTAGTTTCGTACAAATAATTATTTGCCGGCTGTCGTGCGTTAACACCTGCTCGGCACAATAAAATCCGAGATGAATAACAGCTAGATACAAAAAATATGTATGTATGGATGTGTTAACTTAATACACATATGAATTTAAAAGAAATATGTAAAATTAATTGTGTGATGATTATCGTAACGTCATGGATGCAAACTAGTCATATTGACGTTTAGAATTAAGTGTACCACAAAACTGCGCAGTTCCCGCGACACTTGAGAAATTTTCTTCCATCAATGAAAATGATTTGCCCCGAAACACGAGAATTTAAAAACACCACAAATCCCCAGTGTCCACTCCCAAATTCCTTCCCAATAGCTGAGCAAAAAACCAAAATGATGCGACACCTTTTTATTTTGCAAAATCCCCAACAACCCAAACTCACATGAAAAATGGACTCCGTCGGCCGACGGAAATCCAAAACACAATTTGGAAAATTGAGAGATTTTCACCCAATTAAAAAGGAAAACACTTCGGATCGGGGTGAAATAAATAATTTACGTTCCCCATCATCCGTGCTAATCGTTTAAACACATCGCACTCCAATTATTCCGCCATTTTGTGCATTTTATTGGAAAAAAATCGACAAAGTGGAATGGCAAGGGAAACTGTGAGAAAAAAAAACTTCTTCTTTTCTAGCTGGCAAGGTGCAAGTTGAAATAAATTTCCGTCGGCTTGTTTATAAAAATGTTTCAAATCATAATCGTTTTTGACTTTTTGTATGCCTACCTGAATATAATTTAAGGCTTAAATTGCAGCAATATTAACTATGTTGTACACAGCTATTTAGTGAGGCATTGTTTTTTTCTTCTTTTACAAACTAGTAGGTATAATTTTTCTTTTTTGTTAATGGGCAAATGACATTTTTACAGAGAACACCACTGTACACACTTTCATTATTCCGTTTATGGGATTTATGTATCTACACTTATTTAATAAATATATTAATTAACAATACACGGTAGTTTTATTCTGATTGATTGCAATGATTTTAGAATGTGAAACTTTATTTTTTCTTTTAACTACCGAAAACAACTTTTACACGAATTTTTTTCAACATCTCGTTGGTTTCGCAAATGAAAATAGCCATTTAATGGAAACGTAAACCAGTAAACCAGTTTTCGGCTACATTCATCGGTTTTCCATAAAAAATATTCCAACTTGGAAGTAGCGCGTTCAAACGAGAAAAGGCGCTCAGGCATTGGAATTTGACGGGAGCTTAGATCGATTGGCGCTAGGTGGCGCCGGTTAATGGACGCGTTTCAAGTCATAAAAAACTTTTGCATTAAGGGCTAGTTTTGATACACAAATTACTTAATAACTAGATATTCAACTTAAGCGTCCCCTTCCCTTCAAAACCCATTTGTTTATTTGTTGTTATTGTTTTGAGTTCCGTGTCGGTGAATACGTGCGAAAAGAGTAAACAAAAATTTGAGAGCCCTCCAAAATAGCGGGGTGAATTTTCACACTGACATTTGAAAAATTTAAATACATATCTTAAAAAAGTCATAAAAGATAACACACAAGTCATTAAAGTCAAAATGACAATTCTGTTTTAAATTTTGCCCACACTTGGGGTGAGCCTACATTCAGACTACAAAATCGTAAAATTTAGTTCATTTGAATGTGCCTGGAAATACTGGAATGTTTAAGACGTAATTGGATATTTTTACGAATTTGGTCTTTTTTTCAATATAGTTCGGGTCACAAATTACTTAATAACTAAAAATTCAACTTGTGCGTCCCCTTTCCCCAAAAACCTATTTGTTTATTTGTTGTTTATGCTTTTTGGATTAGTGACGGTGAATACGTGTGAGACGCTTTTTATTATTATTACGCAGTTGGGCTTTTCTTTTCTCCAGAATCGTTCATGTGTTATTGATGTTCAGTTTTTAATTATGCAGGAATGCAGAAAATATTAGTTATTCAGCAAAACAAGAGCAACAGGTAGGAGACAATCGATAAAACTTCCATTTTAGGAAAAGGCTTTTGATTTTTACTTGCGTACAATATTAAGCGTTCCCAAATTTAAGAAAAATGAAGAAGTTTAGAAGCATTAAATATAGCTTTCATTGGATTGCATCAATGAAACTTTTTTTACTTGTGATTAAATTTGTTTGTTTAATGAATGCTTCTTTTGGTGTCAATCTCTATTGTTACCTACAAAAATATACATAAACATTTTTCTTTCGACTACTTTGCTATTTCACTGACAGAAATCAATTTCAATGTGCTACTAATTTTTTTTACGAAATGGGTTATCTCAAAAGTGCATTATTCTTCTGTTCTTAGTTGCCAATTTGACTTTTAATGTTCAACTCTAATCTCAAATGCATGCAATAATATCGACTTGGAAGGATAAGGATGACAATTATATCATAATATTGATTTGTTCGAATAATGAATTCAAATTATAGCTATAATAAAAATATTAAAAGTGCCTTTGAACCTTTCTAATGACTTTTGCTTTTTAATATACTAACGATTGATTTCGTCAAAACATGCAGAAAACATTTTATTGGTACTTAACCGTAAATTTTGCTTTTTAAAGCTTTAATCCGGTAACATAAAACACAAACTTATCAGAGGCACTGGCATTTAGGCAGTAAAGAATTAGTTTCATTTGCGTTTTTTGTGTTTTGTTTTTAACTAAATATGAAAATATTTAGAAGGCATTTGAAATACATAATGTACAACTGGAATACAATTAAGATAAAAATGATTTTAAGGTCTCTAGCAAAACAACATTAATATAGACGACCCATTATGTGGCGACTTCCAGATATTGGAATTCGTTACAATTTTTGTCCGGTAGACGGAGCAAAAAGCAGATTCCGCCATGTTTTCGTGGTGAGTCACTTGAACTTTGTGGTGAATCTCTTCAAGTGTGGAATACATTGACAAAATGTGAGAGTATGCGTAGTTTTCCAGGTATATCAATGGCAACAGCTTGTAGGCCCCTCGGCTTTCCAGTCTAGTTGAATATCTAATTCATTAAGTAATTTGTGCCGAAAGTCTCCACACAATTTTCACGCATAATAATTGTCTATGCCTGTCAAATTTTTTTTCGTGCAAAATTTATCAATTTTTAGGAGTGGCAAACGTCAAAGTCAATGGGTTTTGTAACATATGCTTGATTATTAAATTTATACGATTTAGATTTGGTTGTTCGCATGCCCCCTGATAGACTCCCTAGACAGGTCATGCTAGCCGAGATGCGAGCGCGTCGCCCCTCTGGTAAACCAAGAAACAGGTGGGGGGATCAGGTAAAGAACCTCTCTGAGTCCCGCCTGGGGATTGCGCCGGAGTCTCTTGAGTTGGTGGCGGAGGAAGATGGAAGGACCATTTAGCCACCCTCGCTCCTCGACCCTTTTAAAGGATAAGCGGCATCCGAAAATGATGATGATGATTATGACGATTTAGACAAATTTAAGTGTAAAAAGTCTTCTTAATTAACCGCGGTATACGAGTGACTTAAATTTATGAGAAATTCGTTGAATTTTGGACGAAGAACGATCTAAAAAAACTATTTTTCTGTACTGCACAACATTATGGCGATAAACTTTTTAGTGCCGGTTTTTCAGTGCGAGATCATCCGAATTTCCGAGTTAAACTGAGATTAACCCCAGAAATGAGTTTTTCAGTAAACTTTTATCTTTCTAGAAAGATGGAAGGACCATTTCGCCACCCTCGCTCCTCGACCCTTTTAAAGGATAAGCGGCATCCGAAAATGATGATGATGATGATGACGATTTAGACAAATTTAAGTGTAAAAAGTCTTCTTAATTAACCGCGGTATATAGTCTAAGAGCTGGTGAAAAAATTTGTGACTTATTTGAACAACAAAATCACATACCTTGGTGTGTTAATCCGTACGCGAGAATGCAAAAAGTGGAATTCTGCCGCACCGCACGTGGTCCCTAGGGGGCGGTGGGCGGTCTTGAAGCGGTAAAAAAAATCTTAAAATGTTCCTCATTTGACTCATCCTGATTTTTTGTGTGTAGCATCTATCCGCAAAATTATGAAATTTTCTCATATTGGCAGATCATTTGGGTGGGCCCTAAGGCGTGGCAGAACACCCCCAAAGCACAAAAAAAAATTGCATTTGGTACTTATTTGAACAGCTCTGAAATTGATATCCAAGCTTTGTCACATCATGTGTAAGCCATGTGTGCAATGGCAGAACGAAATTCCGGTCCTAAGTCCTTGGCAGAAGATGCTAAAGATACCCGACCTTTGCAAGTCCTTCAGCAAAAAACCGATATGTAAACTTCTTTTTTCCAAAAAGTATAAGAGCTATCAACTTAAATGAGGTGTCAAATTAAAGCTTATTATTAGAGCTATAAACCATACAATTTTTATCTTTTTACTATGTGTAATTTTTTTTTTATTTTAATTCAAACCAAAAATAAGTTTAAAACGGTTACAATCCACACTATATCAACACTTATATCTCCATGAGTACATACTTGATTTAAGTAAGTCATATACTGCTTGAAAGCCCTCAATTTTTACTATAAGGCAGACCTCTTTCATTTTTATTTTTGCAGGGAAATGCATTTGTTATTATGCGATTTAGCCAGCTGATTTCACGGAATGTTTTGCTGAATTTTTTTAAATGAGTCTTAAATCGGTCGATCTTTTTTTCAAATTCAAGTTTTATTTGAACATAAAGTTTATTCCGAGAAAACAATGTTAAGCATTAAAAAAAATAACCAAAATATACTTTTTCGTTACAATCCGTTGAACAAAAAAAAACTTTTCTTTTGTCTTTACATAAGTAGGTATATAGAAGTCAAGTCTGTAAAATTAGGTTTTAAAACGCAATTGAACACAATAAAACAATCAAAATTAAGAAATATGTTGAACTTGTTACTGATGAAATCTTTTCATTCTTCTTCTAGAATGAGTTCTTCGTCCTCATCCGTTTCCTCGTCACTGGATAGTACAATCTCTTCGCCTTATAAAGTGAAAAGGAAAAATAGATAGTAAAAGCATAATGTGTAAAGCTGTTCATTATTTACCCGATTCATATTCTTCATCAGTTGATGGTTGAACAACAATGTCATTGACGATAGTCGGCAGCTGGTCACCTTCGAACCAAACGAAATCATAACGCCCCTCCCTTTCCACCCATCCATTCGATTGCGGTTTTAAGGTCGTAGGACATTTTAAATGAGCATTACACCAAAGATTTGTAATGTAATGTGCACGTAGGAGCTGTTGATATAGTTCCGATTTGCAAGGTGGTAAGCTGGATGCATCAACGTTAGCAAATCGTTTGTGAAACGACTCGGCTACATTTTTAGCTTTATAAGTTTTGCTGAATATCTCGAGTCTTGCCTCATTCACTGATTCCACATTTTTAATTGCATACATGTGACACACAAACTTCTCAATAATTTCAAACGTGGTAGTATCTATATCAGTTGCTTGTAGATTGCAAAACGCGGTCTGGTATTCAATACTTTTTTCCAGCAGTTTCCAAGGATTTGATTTACCTTTTCTAAAAAAAGCTGGATTATAGTCACATCCGGTTATTGAATGGAAACCTGGTAGGGCACTTGCTAGAGGTTCCCCCAAGTTGCGATATAAGGTTGATATATCAACGTATCTTTGGTTATTACCAGTTCCTATTTCCATCCATATATTTACTGATTTATAAATGTTCTTCATGTTTCCAAGTAGTATAATTAGGACATCGGTATCAGAACACCTGATTAACACGTTGGATTCATAATCAATCTTGTTTGTGTGATAGACAATTTTTGTATCTGCCTCTTCATGTTCTTCACAGGAGTATAGCATGTCTACTGTTTTTGTTACCTTGTTGTTTGAACATTTATATTGATAACATAAATCAAAATTTAAATATACAGTTTTATTGCCTATGAAAGAAGCCATCTCATCGCTTTCCCAATGCTGGATTAGGAACTGCACCAATGCGATTTTGAACTTTGTGTCCTTAAGTTCTTTCATAAAATCCGCTGGTCTTACTTGATCCGGGCCAGATATGACGTACTCAAATTCAGATCCAC
Source organism: Neoascia interrupta (assembly GCA_947623515.1). Lineage (NCBI taxonomy): Eukaryota > Metazoa > Arthropoda > Insecta > Diptera > Syrphidae > Neoascia > Neoascia interrupta. The sequence goes on from OX392462.1 coordinate 180,448,468, forward strand.
CGCGAAGGTCGCGTTCATATTTTTTTATTGAAGGGCTAAAGTAGCGATCAAAGACGATGTCAATACGGTTTGCATTGAATCGCGTGACCATTTGCAAAATTTTTTTCGATAAATTTCCAAATGTTTTAGGAATATCCTTCATCAAGTATAGAATAAAAAATCCATCCAATATAACAATGTCAACATAAGTCGGGGCCTGACTTTCAACTTTTTTTTCCAGCAACTTTAATAATGCAGATTTGTCTGTTTTGCAAATGGTTCCATCCAAATGACATAAAGCGGTGGGAACTGGAGTCAAAGGATACGAAAGTACTTTAGCAATGTCTATATTTTGCTCCAAAGATACGCCCAACAATCGTCCAAACAAATCTCTTTGCATTTTTATTTCTTGCAATTTTCCAGCAATTATAATTTTTTTATCTTTGTTAATAGACGGAAAATTCAAAATGGTAGTTCTTTTGATGGGTTTCTCAAACCGACTTGCATTTTCAGAGCATTCAGAAATAAAATTATTTCTCAAATTGTTTCCAATATTTTCAATATTTAAGAGAAAATCTGCGACTTGATCCGGGGCTGATCTACCGGTTGAAATGTTATAAAGAAATTCTTTTTTGGTTTCCGACGCAAATGGATTTAAATTCTGCCTGATTACCTTAATAAAACTCTGAAGGCGAATGTTATTATTTTTTATTTTATTTTTCTCCAAATCTGCAGTTATGTCTTGGGCTCGTTTCAATCCTATTTCTTCGTACACATGAGAAATAATTGTAGATCTGACAGCGTGGCTCTTTGCCCAGCGTTGGCGAGCAGAAATAGAGTTTGTGAAATGAAGAACACCTGTTAAACGTCGGGCTGCATCAGCATTATAAGTTTGCTCCATAGCTAAATCCACAGGTTGCCTTGAAAAGTCCTTGTCCGTCCGCTTAACACCGAAACAGCCCTTTTCAAACAAGTTTTCTAGCCCAGGATGTGTCTCGTTCACTTTAATTAAGTTATCGTGGTATTTAACCAACCACCGCGCATAATTGGGTTGATTGAACGCAAAAAAAAGGTTGCAAATTTGTGGTAGCACGGATTTAAAAAGTTCGAAATCTCCAGTTCGGACGCTTCTACTCAGAGTCAAGTAATGTTGAATGAGGTTAATATAAATCATATAAAATTGTTGTGTTTTTCCAAAATCTCCGCTCAAAGTTTTTGTTTTATATATCTCATATTTTTCCATAAGGCTCACAAGCTCCGTACTAAATATTGTTGAACTGGAAAACTTGGTACTTGCGAATCGTTCCAACTCAGAGTATATACCAGGATCTACATCTATTTCGGAAGCTTCAAGAAACGCTTCAAAGTGCAAAATTTGGAGACCTAACGCCATCATGGGATGCAATCTTTTGCATCGATTGAAGTGTTTACCTGAAACAAAGCCAGCAACTGAACCACTTGCCAATAATTGACTTTCAATCATTACATGGGCAAGTCCACATCCGTCAATAAAGCTTCCAACAGCATGAAAATATGCCATCATTATATGAAAACTTCCTAGATGGATAAAAAGATTGTCAAATTTTGGATGTTCCGTTGCTTGGATTTGCATTGCAACTTTGGCAATTGCTAAATCATATGTAACTTGCATATAGGTTTCTCCGCACTCTTTAGCAATTTGCTGGCTTTGAATCATGGTCTCGTAAATCACGGACGAATTTGTAGGAGACATATTTATCGGAGTCAGATAGGATATCCTTTGCTTTGGACTGTCATCGCATAATACCAAACTATTGAACCCAACCCACATAGGTGTATTTGGTATCTTCAGGGCATGAGAGAGCATATATATCATATCAAGGTTCTTAATGGTTCCGATATTTCTTGGAACTGACCCGCGCATTTCATCGTTGACAGGAATCAACAAATCTATTACTTTGGGTCTTTTGGGATAGGGTTGTATATCAGGAATGATAGCATCGAAAGCTCTTCTTCGTTTGTTACTAGGACAATGTTCGGATTCAGACACAATGCTGCATACATTTAATGTTTCTGGCGCAGATTCAGACAGTTCCTGATTTACGCTAGAGCTGAAAGAGCTCAAGCTTTCAGCTTCAGCAGTAGTATTTTGAAATATTACTCCTACAGTGTCGTGTAATGTATCTTTTCCACTGCAGGTGTCAACACACCTGTCGAAATTGTCAAAAGCCACTCCAGTACACAAATTTTTTGACCTATTAATGCCGTCTGGGCAGATGGTGGACCGATCATTAGAAGAAAAAGTGATTTCGGTTTCAATTTCCTCTATCACATTGTAGCTGGAACAATGACCATATCTGTTCAATATATCAATTACCCTTCTGCTGCTTGTCAAACTTTTTAGGGCGATTCCGAGTCTTAAATGTTTTGTGGTTTTAATTTTTCCCTTGGTGACATTATTAATTAGGTCATAGCAAAGAGATTGTACTTTCCTCTTGCAATCACTACTGGTTCTTCTTCTTTGAGTTAAACCACCTACTAACGTAGTAAAAAAGTTTTTCATGGCATCCGGGATAGTACACTCTCCAGCTATAACATCGTTGACAGACAATTTTTCTGGTAGCTTTTTTGGTTTAAGTTGCAAAATTTGCTCCCTTAATATGAGTGCCGCTCTCTGCAAAGCATCTGTTTGTTCTAATGTTTGGAACGCTACATCATTTAAATTTGCACCATGACTTGGAACTAGTATCTTTTTGTTGTTCATTTTAATTATTTGTACTTTGTTGGGAAATTTTTCCAGAATGTTGTCTTCCAGTTTACATCTTTTCATCCCGCTTGCTGTAACTTCTCCAAAACCTGCGTCCAGTATGCTTCTTTTGTAAAGTTCATTTAGAAACGACATAAAAACACAGCGTTTTTTAGAAATTATATTGGCTTCAACAAATGTATACACAATTTCGCAAGCTTCTTTATTGCAGCCACGTAAAATGTGCCAAGAAGTTGTAGGTGGAATTGGTCTTGACATATTTTGATAAGAAAGCCTACAAAGGTCATGGTAGCGTACTTGCTCTAAGTTACTTGTTATTTCCTCAATTTTCTTTAGTAAAATTGTATCGCATATTTTGTTAACGTACTGCGTTACAAATGATTGAAGGGTTGACAGTTCGAAAGCCCTTAAATGTTGTTTTTGACCCTTATGCTTTTTTTGCTTCCTATTACAAAATATACATACATTTTTAACTTCTGGAATCACTGATGGTTCATCAAACGGCAGACTGTTAGCTTGGCCCTCACAATTAGCATGATTGAATACTTGGAAACTAGTTTCTCTTACTACAAAATTATTTCCCTGCAAAAATAAAAATGAAAGAGGTCTGCCTTATAGTAAAAATTGAGGGCTTTCAAGCAGTATATGACTTACTTAAATCAAGTATGTACTCATGGAGATATAAGTGTTGATATAGTGTGGATTGTAACCGTTTTAAACTTATTTTTGGTTTGAATTAAAATAAAAAAAAAATTACACATAGTAAAAAGATAAAAATTGTATGGTTTATAGCTCTAATAATAAGCTTTAATTTGACACCTCATTTAAGTTGATAGCTCTTATACTTTTTGGAAAAAAGAAGTTTACATATCGGTTTTTTGCTGAAGGACTTGCAAAGGTCGGGTATCTTTAGCATCTTCTGCCAAGGACTTAGGACCGGAATTTCGTTCTGCCATTGCACACATGGCTTACACATGATGTGACAAAGCTTGGATATCAATTTCAGAGCTGTTCAAATAAGTACCAAATGCAATTTTTTTTTGTGCTTTGGGGGTGTTCTGCCACGCCTTAGGGCCCACCCAAATGATCTGCCAATATGAGAAAATTTCATAATTTTGCGGATAGATGCTACACACAAAAAATCAGGATGAGTCAAATGAGGAACATTTTAAGATTTTTTTTACCGCTTCAAGACCGCCCACCGCCCCCTAGGGACCACGTGCGGTGCGGCAGAATTCCACTTTTTGCATTCTCGCGTACGAATTAACACACCAAGGTATGTGATTTTGTTGTTCAAATAAGTCACAAAATTTTTCACCAGCTCTCCGACTAATACGAGTGACTTAAATTTATGAGAAATTCGTTGAATTTTGGACGAAGAACGATCTAAAAAAACTATTTTTCTGTACTGCACAACATTATGGCGATAAACTTTTTAGGGCCGGTTTTTCAGTGCGAGATCATCCGAGTTTCCGAGTTAAACTAAGATTAACTGAGATTAATTTTCTAGGTTAATCTCGGCTTAACTCGTGAAAAACAATATGAACTTCTTTGAATGTTTTTTCTGTGGGGAATAACAACTGATTTGCATGTTTCTGTGAAAAATGACATCTGGGAATAAGTCGACTTTTTTTTTTGTCTTTTTCTGTGTGAAGTAAGAGTTGGGAGCGGCAATAATTTCGAGAGTCAAAGATTTTGACAACTTTGTTTACGGAATTAACTCTGCACTGAAAAACTGCTCGCTGAGTTAACTCCAGAAGCAGTTTGTTACGGGGTTTACAGATCTTAGTTGAGGCTGGGCTTAACTCGGCACCGAAAAATCGGTCCTAAGACGACCAAAATCTATGAGTTAAGCCGCGTTGTCACAAGCAACGTAAAACAGGAACAGAAACAGAATCCTATACATTTGCAACTGAAACCTAAATTTCCTGAATGCTTTTTGCGTTGCTAACGTATGAAATTCTGTTTCTGTTCCTGTTTCTGTTCCTTGTGACAACGCGGCTTTAGTTTGTGTTTTAAGAAAAATAAGTGTGTTGTGAAATTATTGTAATATTTTCGGCCTGGGGTTCGCCGAATAAAAACTAATTTCACTTTTATATTCGCACAATGAAACACTTTATTTATAAAACAAAACTTAATAAAATTCAAATAACACTCAATTCAACTTCGCTACTTAGAATTCAACACTTTATTTCAATTCGATCACTTTTTACTTTACTACCGATTTTTACAGGTCAATGTTTATATATAACTGTCCTTTAACCCAGAAGCTCCACCTGCAATGGGCAAAGCAATCAATTGATTGAAATATTTCCATTAACTGTTTCATTACTTGTGAAGATACTTTGGAAATTAGCTTTGCAATATTGATTTTTAAGTGGCCATCAATGATTGATTTCGATTTGAAGAGCAATTATTGCCATAAATCTACGTGGCGATACGTTTGAAAATGACATTTGAAACATAAACTCAATATTTTCGGCTTCGACGGCTTCTATACAAATAAAAATATATACTTCAAACCCAAAAACAACGTAGACGTAGAAAATTTCAAAACTTTTATGATTTTTTTTTTTCGTTTTAAATTTGTATTTGTAGGCAATGAAATGCTCACATTAAAAATGATTGACAATCTAGTTGCCAGTTATTTTTTCATTGCAAAGTTCATTTCCATTGCTTTGAGCATTGACAGCGGAGCCACAGCGTAACCTTTGTATTTATACAAATTAAACACTTTCTAAAACACTAAATTTAACACCTTTCCATTGGTACTTTTTCGCTGAATTCCACGGAGGAGAAATTTTCGATATCGAAATCCGAACTTCGAATATTATTTTGCTGTCAGCTGACTGGAATGACAGTTGGGTGTGTTCGTAAAGTGAATTGATGGGTGCATAGCATATATGGACTGGATGGTGACTGGCCTCAGGATGAGCCACCTGCTTTTCGCAGATGATTTGGCCATCCTTGCATCATCCAAAGAGGAACTTCAACGAGCACTGGATAGGTTTACAGCCGTCTGTGGTGATACTGTGATAAAAGTGAACGTGAACAAATCGGAAGTGATGGTTGTTTCCCTAACTCCTTTGCAGTGTACCCTGCACATAAATGGAGTTCCATTAAAACAGGTGGAGAAGTTAAAGTATCTCCAAGCATTACCTTGCTAGCAGCGCACGTGGTACACTTCCGACACCAGCTCTTAACGTCGTTTCTTGCACTTAGCCAATAAAAGCGTTCCGGTACCTTTTCCAGGGTTTGTTGATTCCCAATGCGCACCAGACACTCCGTCGTGCACTTCGCGTAGAATCTCCTGGACCTTCGACCGTGTCTTAGCTTAACGGGGCGCTTATATGCGTTCATCAGTCTTACCGGCACCAAACTGTTCTTTGGTTCCGCAGAGCTTCATCGCTTCCCATTATCCCTCGAAGATTCACAGCGTTGTCGTTTCGTATACCATAGTCCTTATACCCTCTAGTTGTATCTGTAGCAACACCTCCCCGTATACTTTGGCCGCTTCTCCTGTAGCTGTCTTCAGACTGTAGCAGCTGGTGTTATGTAGCCAGGACGTCTGAATAAGGTCTCGTCGGGCTTCTACCCCTCGAAGTTGGTTCTTAAGCCGCGTTGTCACAAGCAACGTAAAACAGGAACAGAAGCAGAATCTCATACATTAGCAACTGAAACCTAATTTCGCTGAATGCTTTTCGCGTTGCTAATGTATGAAATTCTGTTTCTGTTCCTTGTGATTACGTGGCTTTAGGCGTTTCCCGAACTGCTGTTGCTCTGAAGCTTGTCCAGCAGGGTGAACGTTGTCCCTCCCAAATACTTCTTCATTTTGCCTTTTCCTAGGGCAATGTGGGCAGCTTGCTTGTCTAGCTGGAGCTCTGCACTGTCGCTGTAGGTGTCCCAGCTAGTTACAATTCCAGCACCTCATTTGTCCCCGAGCGGTGTTCGTGTTTTGCTTTTCAACTTCGATGCGTTGACATGAGCACTCTAGCGTAGCCATTTCCCGGATGCGATGGCTGTCTTGCGAAGGTTGGTCTGCAGCTTGGTGTTAGGATAGGACGAATTCGCCAATCGCTCGATGTCGGCTTGCAACTATTGAAGCGTCTCACCCCTTGTCTGAACTCTTCGGCGCAACTGGACCCGGTTGAAATTTGCTTCATGTGGTCGTCGCCAAACCTCATTTCGATGGCCTTTACCATGGCATCATAATCCTTTTTTTTTCTTCAGGGATGCTCTGCAGCAATTCGTCAGCTGTTCCTCTGAGCGCAAGCGTGAGAGCAATCAATTTATCTTCGTTGTCCCCGTTGTTTGTCCACGCTGCAGCTTGGAATTGTCTCTTATGAATTGGCCATGATGTTTGGCCATCGAAGACAGGCGGCTGCACAGGTAGACCGTCGGGCAAACATTCTCGCACTTTCTGTTTCTTAACCAACTCCAGTTCCTTAGCCAGTTGTTCTACTTCCGATTTGATTCCAGTGAATTTTTCCTCCACGCCACAAATTACTTAATGACTAGATATTCAACTAAAGCGTCCCTTTCCCCCCAAAACCCATTTGTTTATTTGTTGTTGTTGTTTTGAGTTCCGTGTCGGTGAATACGTGTGAGAAAAGTAAACAAAAATTTGAGAGCCCGCCAAAATAGCGAGGTGAATTTCACACTGACATTTGAAAAATTTAAATTAAAAGTTAAATTAAAAGTCATAAAAGATAACACACAAGTCATTAAAGTCAAAATGACAATTCTGTTTTAATTTTGCCCACACTTGGGGTGAGCCTACATTGAGACTACAAAATCGTAAAATTTAGTTCATTTGAATGTGCCTGGAAATACTGGAATGTTTATGACGTAATTGGATATTTTTACGAATTTGGTCTTTTTTTCAATATAGTTCGGGTCACAAATTACTTAATAACTAAATATTCAACTTATGCGTCCCCTTTCCCCCCAAACCTATTTGTTTATTTGTTGTTTATGCTTTTCGGTTTTGTGACGGTGAATGCGTGTGAGACGCTTATTATTATTATTACGCAGTCGGGCTTTTCTTTTCTCCAGAATCGTTCATGTGTTATTGATGTTCAGTTTTTAATTATGTAGGAATGCAGAAAATATTAGTTATTCAGCAAAACAAGAGCAACAGTTAGGAAACAATCGAGAAAACTTCCATCTTAGGAAAAGGCTTTCGACTTTTATTTATTTATTTAAGTTATTTTGTCCGAAAACGGTTCTGATCTTTTTCTTGTATCAATGTGTTTGTAAGAATTTTCTTAAGAAAGTGCTTAAACAACAATTGGCCATATGATTTTTTTTTGTTTTTATACCCCATCCCATAGGATAGGAGGTATATTAAGTTTGATTCATAGTTTGTAACATAGAAAAATAATCACCGTAGACCCCCAAGACCTTAAGGGCATATGATCGAGACCGAATTGTAAGTCGAATGAGCCATGTCCGTCCGTCCGTCTGTCGGTAGTTTTAGGCCTTAAATTTTGAGCTAAGAACGTGAGACTTGATATCTGCTCTTTTTAGGTCCCGAAGCAGTACAAGTGTAAAATTTTTTGACTTCCGCCCACTTTACTTAATAGCATAAAAAATCAAAATTGTTGTAGCAAGCTGAATATTTGGTATGCAATATCCTCACTTAAGTGTATTGTGATTGGCATTTAAAAAAAAAGCGAAAACCGCCCTCTTGTAAGCGTGGTCATATTTAATATGCATTGTAATAAACGGCTTTTATTTGATATATTTGCTTTAAATCCAAAAAACTTGCACTATAAAATATTCAGGTATGTGCATAAGCTATCAACTCAAATAAATAATTTTTTGCCACGCCCACTTTTTGGGGCGTTTTTAAGTAAACATCAAATTTTGAATATAAAACTGCAATCAATACGTGTATACTGCATCTGATAAAAAAGTTTATGTTATTGAAAAGCTTTTAAAAAAAGAAGATTCTTTACTGAAAAATTAGTAACACAATTAAAGTTGATAGAAACTGAAATTTAACAACCAAGATTTTTGACGCATTTTGGAGCTTGACAGTGGTCAATTGGGATGGGGTATCCAATGATTCGCCTAGGCGGATTGTAATCCTCCCTCTAGTTTTTTTTTTTTTAAACTGGAGAGAAATGGAGAGAAAGACCAAAAAACTGCAGCAGTATTTTAATTTTTCATAAAATTCTTTTATCATTGTCTTTCTTGTTTCTTAAGCTTGCAGTCGGTAGCTTGCAGTATTGGTAATCACACGCTTGTGTATTTTGATACAGGTTTTTTGCGTTTATTTACTTCTGGAAGATTTTTTTTGCCTTCAAAATTGTGATAACTTAAAACTTAAACTTGTCGTAAGAATAAACCCTAAAGGGAATTAAGTATTGCTGATACTAAATTTTATATGAACTTTTTATGTTTCGTTTGTATTAATTAGAGGTTTAATGTACATAAAACTCAAATCCGATTACGGTAAAAAAATCAAATTAAGTTCTCTAAAAATTATTTTAAGTTCTCACGGAAAGCAACATTCATGTAACACGACCCCAAACTGCGACTTCCAGATATTGGAATTCGTTACAATTTTTCTCCGGTAGACGGAGCAAAAAGCTGATTCCGCCATGATTTCGTGGTGAATCACTTGAACTTCGTGGTGAATCTCTTCAAGTATGGAATACATTGACGAAATGTGAGAGTATGCATGGATTTCCAGGCATTACCAAGGCAACAGCTTGTAGGCCCCCCGGCTTTCCAGTCTAGTTGAATATCTAATTCATTAAGTAATTTGTGCTCCACGCTTTCAAATTTTTGTCTATTGTTTGAAACTTTTCCTCAAAAAGCGCATTCTGGGAATCGTGTTTACTTTCTAGTGCATTCTTTTGTTCATGAAGCTACTTTTCCAGAGCATTTTTTTGTTTGTCAAACTTGCTTTCGAGAGAATTCTTTTGTTCGTCGAACTTGCTTGTGAGAGCACTCTTTTGTTCTTTCTGGCCAATTTTCTTTCTGGCACTCTTCTGTTCTTTCTGGCCGCTTCTAATTTGCTTTCGAGAGAATTCTTTTGTTCGTTGAACTTGCTTTCGAGAGCATTCTTCTGCTCTTTCTGGCCGCTCTCCAGCTTCTCGAATTTCTCCAAAAGCAATCTAATAAAAGCGGGCATTTCATCGGCAGTACTTACTGTGCTTTGTTTCTGTTCTTCTTGAACTTCGAACAGCATCGTGTCGAGGTCTCCACCTTCCTCAGTAATAGCGTTCTGGAGTCGGAGCAATAGTTCGCTTTTAAGCCCCGAAGTCTGAAGGTCTCTTTTACCTAATTCTGCTTTCAACTCGGCTGTTGTCAGTTGTTCAATTTTGCGACTCATTTTAAATTATTGAAGCACAATTTCACTACTCAATCAATTTATGTTCTATATCTGTTCCAGAAAATTCAGTTGCGACTAAGGCTGCGTTGTTACAAGCAACGCAAAACAGGAACAGAAACAGAATCCTATACATTAGCAACTGAAACCTAAATTCGCTGAATGCTTTTTGCGTTGTTGATGTATGAAATTCTGTTTCTGTTCCTTGTGACACCGCGTCTTAAGTTAGCGACACTGTTTTTATAACTTCGTTAATTATAACTTTATCGCACAATCAATTTAAATATCTCTGGAAAATTCAACAGTCAAACCGGTTTGAATCACCAACACTGTTTACACACACTATTTCTAGAGGTTTCCACCGCAAAAATAAACCGTATTAGTCACCGACACTTTTTACACACAATGTCTCGGGAGATTCCACTTTAGAAAACTGTTTAATACACTAAGACTGTTCCGGAAAATTTCACTGTAGAATTTCGTCGAATAAATCGTTGTCCTTAACGAGACTAAGTCGACGCATGTTAACTTTACCTATAAAACGATAAACAACAAACCTTTATTCATTAACTCCGTACAAATCCCGTACTCAAATGAAGCGAAATATCTAGGAATGACTCTAGATGCAAAACTTAAATGGAAGCCGCACGTTAAAAAGAAATGCGACGAGCTCAAAATCAGGTTAAGAGAAATGAATTGGCTTATCGGAAGATTTTCGAAACTAAGCATATATAACAAACTGCTTTTGTATAAGCAAGTGCTAAAACCATCTTGGACGTACGGTATACAACTCTGGGGTTGTACTAAACCAAGCAATATATCTATTTTAGAAACTTTTCAAAATAAGACACTCAGAGCAATCGTTAATGCTCCATGGTATATAAGAAATAGCGATCTACACCGAGATCTAGGAATCGCAACCGTGTCTGACGAGGTAACAAACTTTGCTCGCAAACTTAGTACTCGTCTTCGCGGACACTGCAACAATGAAATTATCCGAACTTTGGATCAGACAAATCTTACGCGCCGACTACAACGAATGAGACCGTTAGATCTAGCAGCATAAGATGAAACCGCATAAATTGACGGTATTGTAGGTGCCTTCGTTGGAAGGCAGCCTGCCACACGCGATTACTACAGAAGCTTGAACTACTTGTTAAGGAAACTTAGTCGTAGTCTGACGGAAAATGGGAGGTTTTTTAGTGAGTAAGAATCTCACACTACTATGAGCACGCGCGGCCGGTCCTCGTAGTGCCTATGAAGGTTTTTCCTACCCACGGAAAAAAAAAAAAAAAAAATCAATTTCAGTTTTATAATTTCACAATGAAACACTTTATTTATCAAACAATACTTATTTCAATTCAACTTCGCTACTTAGAATTCAACACTTTATTTCAATTCAATCACTTTTTACTTTACTATCGGCTTTCACAAGTCAACGTTTTAAATATCACTGCCACGTACAAGCCTGTCACCCGTGTATTTATACAAAAATTAAAAACCTTCTAGTACGTTCCATACTTCCCCTTTCGTCATTTTCCATTGGTACCTTTCCGCTGTATTCCATGGAAAGGAAATTTTCGTTTCGAAATTCGAGCTTCGAATATCAGCTGACTGGAATGGCAGTTAGGTCTAGGTGTTTTCGTTTAGTGAATCGATAGGTGCATTCAGACATTCCTGCATGTCGTTTTAGTTCTCGTAGCCACATTACACCATATTAACAAGAAAAAGTTGGGATTTATTTAAACTTTTCCCAAAAATTCTGGTGGAGATTATTATCTGAAAGCACCTTTCCCACAGTATTCGAGTTACCAGTCTCCACTACCTGTCCTGGTTTGCGCCTTCATTGACATTCCTGCCAAAAACTCGAAATTGAGTTAATTAGAAAACTTATAGAAATTTTTGGTTAACAGTCTACAGTTTCTAGTGTGAATGGTTTCATGCTAGAAACAAGACTATTAACCAAAATAATTGAAGTTCCCGCAAAATATAAATAAAAGTTTCAGAAAAGCCAGTTTTTTTTAAACGTTTTAACTTGTTTTGTATAGTTTTTTTTTGAGATTTTCAGAACTTGCCAACTAAAAATGTTCAGGAATAGAGGAGATTATGCTTCAAAAAACAAAGAAAACATAATAATTTTACAGTACCGATTATTAACACAATTTTTCAAAAATGTTTCCTTGAATTCTCCCAGTACATTTTAAAGCATTTGTATATGCTATTTTGATGTGTGCCTCCACCAAATGATTCTATAAACAAATTTCTTTAACTCTCTGTATTTTATTTTTGGATCTGAGGCGCATGACATGCACCCGCGTCAAATTCATTATAATGTAGTTTAGTTGTTTTTGAGCTAAGTCCTTATTCTGTATTTTCTCTCGGAAGATATGGAATCCCCGGAGTTCATTTATTTTATTTAAATTAATGCGACTACCAAACTAAGGAACAAACTAAAGTAAATATAAATTTAACAAAAACGAATCAATCTCATTTTCAACATTGTTGTTTTAACTTGCAGTAAAAGTCAGTCAATATGTTCTATTTGATTCTCATTTGACATTTTTCATGATACGCAACATACCTATTTAGAAATGGATGAAGTAGCTTCCAAAGGAGGTGCTCGTCAGACCAAATCGACGAGGAAACATAGATCAAGGTATGTTTTGATTTTGTTATTTTTCATTCCAAAGTTTAGGTTTTAATAAATTGATTAAGTGCTTAGTGGAAATTAGTAAAATGCCAAAACAGCTGTTGGGATTTTATTTATATGTGTAGGCGACATTGTTTTGACGAAATCTCGGGGTGAAATCTAGTGTACCAACCGGATGTTGGGCTTCTGTTGAGACGTAGACATATGATGTCACCGTAGGATATGCGAGAAATTCCCCAAAGGAAGATGAGCTGGGGAGGCAAATTGAACAAAATACAATTTGTGCCATATCGATGTTTCGGTACACTTTGTAAATACGTACATAGACGTGCTCATATCTAGATACGTATCTTAATTGCAAAAAGAAAAATGACTAGTGGACCTGAGAAGGTATACAAGAATGTAGGTCTGAGAATGTTCGTATTAGGAAAAGATTGTGCAAGTACCTATCTATACGTACAAGTACAACATTTTAAGAAGAAAGGGAAAACCTCTTCTAGACAGATTGTTTGAAATATAAAGATTCAGTTAGGGAGGAATTTTTATACTGACAAGTTGACAAGTGTGGAAAGCGTAATTTTTTTTAATTAAATGACGCCGTAATATTTTGTTGATATTGAACATTGATATAGAACATTGAAATGCAATAACGCGGATTAAGAAGTGCTTCTTCAGTATTGTTAAACAGTCACTGGAAAATTGGTTCCATAAGGATATTATTCCGTACAATTAAAAAAAAAAACAAAAAGTGCATTTTTAATACTTTTAAAGGAAGGTCTTTTGAAAGCCTTAACGACGAGCCATTTGCGAATTCAAAATGGTTGCACAAAAGTAAGATTATCAGCGTATTAGATCTTAAGTTTTTAGAAATTTCAGATTTTATTTGTAATAGAATAATTTGAGAAGACGTTGTAACTCGAACATTTAAAATCTACATAATTATTTATCCTTCATCCTAACACTCATCCTAACATTCATCCTAACAAAGGTAGAAAATTTTGATTGCAGTGGAGACATACCTGATGGAGACATGTTATGTCTGCACCAGGCACTAATCCGCGATTAACATAAATCTTCAAATAATCAGCTACCAATTTAACGTTTACTATATGAATGTAAGCCTATCGGCGAGCAATTACATATAAATCACCATATCTTACCATATATTAACCCTTTATGCTGTTAGTCGTAAAAAAAATTCAACAGAAAGTGTCAACGTATGACAGATCTGTCAAGATTTAACATTTTCTCGCGATTCCTATAACCTACTCCTGGGAAATGACATCCTCACTCTCTTTTGAGATCCAACATGAAAACAAAAGGGTGCACCCATCAAATTAATCCTTTGTTTGTCCACTGGAGTCCGATTTATTTTTAATCATCTCCCATAAGTCGAAATTTTATGGCCGGTGGAGACGTAAAGTATTCTGGCGCTGGTTCCCCGATTCCTGTTTAAGTGGTAATTGCACTTCACCTTAGAGCTTCATACATTATATACTCGCACGGTAATAGGAATAATTCTAGAAAATCTGATTGTCTGAGACTATTCAGACTCATATTAGCCTTGAGAAGTGTTCCCAAAGGCTAAAAATTTCTCAATAAGGGAGCCATAGTATACTATGTCTCCACCGGCAATTGAAAGAGGATTAGCGGTAGACGATTAAAAATAAATCCCGAAGTGGCTGTACCGGACAAATGTAGGATTAATTTGACACGAACACTCTGTTTTTGTCATTTTGGCTCTCAAAAGAGATTGGCGATGCCCTTTCCGAGGAGCTAGTAACGATTTCCGCTGTCAAAATCGCAATAGAAAACGTACTAATATGGGACAGTTTCAATTTCCTTTTTTGATTCTCTAACAAACTGTTGCAAAGGTGCAATAGAAAGAAAATAGGTTTGTGAATAGGGTGAATTGGATTTATGAGAGAATTTATTTTTAATCGCTTGCCGAGATTATTTAAATTTGTGTGGTAAATCGCGTGATTTGTAGAGGATTTAAAAAAGATTTCTATTAATCGCGAATTAATGCGCGGTGCAGACATGGTATTAATGTAGTAAATTTACACAGGTCGTAAATGTATAAATTTGTATACGTTGCTTTAAATGGGCACCGTGAGGAAATAACAAGTGTAAATCGCCTTAATTTACGAATATTGTCAAATACAGCAGTTCATGAAATTTTCAAATTAAATAAATCAAAAAGCCCAAATTAAGCGAAATTTAACTCAACTGAAAAATGTTTTGAAAATCAAAACAGCGTAACTTTACGTACATAAGTGAATTCCGACCCAGAATCATCGCGGAAAATTGCGAGCTCTGCGTAAAAAAATCTTCATACAAAATCTGACATTTTGCTGCTCTGCTCCTCGTTCAATTACGAGGTGGGAAATTTCCGCAGTTTACGTAGTTTGTTTCGCTTTCACGCGTTCAAGTGAATACCCTTATGGCCTTTTCGGTTGGTCGTCCGAAAATCGTTTGACAGTTCCTCTCCTGAAAAGAAGATAATTTTTTTTCTGGCCAAAAATCCGGAATCAAAACCAGAAGCACGCGCACAATCATACAACGCATGTGTAAGTTGTATAGACTGTAGAATAGCCTTTTGCTTCACAAATACAACGCTAGACAAACTTCAAAATCAAGCAAAAACTGTATCAAGATACCGATAAAAAGATCTTTTGGGCAATAATAATAAGGAGACTTATACTTGACCAGGACCAAGCAAAAATGCTGAGCTACAGCGCGCGGGCTTGGCAATTCTCCGACCATATCCCGCAGTTGAATTGGTATAAATGCTTTGACTCAAATTATGGTCAGCTGCTTTGGGCGGTCAGCAGCTGGGCCATGAGCTTTATTGAACCCTAGTTTAGACATAGCTTCTTTCCCTTCATCCATGATGGTAGGCTGAAGACTTTACTTTACCCGGTTCAGTCTACCTGACAGCGAAATTCGCTACCTCAACGCAGCTTCATAGTCTGCAAAAGTAGTGCTTGGTAGTGCTTTTAAGCTTAGATAATGAAACTTTCAAACAACATTTTTGCTGTAACATTTTTTCAATTACCTACGCGCTTGAGCATGTTCCTCCTTTCTCTCGATTGGATCTCGTCCATATATGCAAGATAGCCTAGAAGACTTCTCATTTAGCTGAATAAGAACCAAAGGTCTGGTCTCACTGTTGCAGCCATTTCAAGCCCCAGCCCATTAGAGATAGCAACTTCTTAGAACTTTGACAGTGACAACAGGATGTTTATTTTTCATGGCAAAGCGGCAGGAGAGTCAAAATGCCGCACGTTATGAAAAGTATGTACCTTGATTTGAAAAAAAAAACTTTTCTCGACTAAGACCAGAGCTGCCAATTTATGTGGGGAAGTATTGCCTTGTGACTTAGAAAAGCATTCTGCAAGCAAAGCTGTTAAATCACTGACTGGCAGTGCACTTGTCATTACGTTTACTGTCTTAACATTCTTAGCTACCCCGTGCTCATAAATTACTGAATAACTAGATATTCAACTTTGGACATGGAAAAGCTTTGCCCACAAGCTGAAATTGAGGAATTTATGCGGGAACCACAAAGCAGCCTGGGCTTGGCGTCGACTTGACGTTTACAAGTTACGCCGTACGATTTCAGTGTTTCCTAACACAATGAAGCTCGGCTTCAAAATGTTGTTTGCAAAGAGAAAACGTTATGCTAGGTAATGAGGCTTAGAAGCCCAGCACGAGTTCAGATGTGCTGAACTTTTGCTTCGTGTGAAGCAAATAGGGGTTGATTTCGATCGCACACACGAAGTCAATCAGTCTGCCATTGGCTTTATTTGTATAAGTGTGTTGGTCATGCACGGATATGACGCAGAATATCTGAGTGTGGGTACATTTTGTGCCAAATTGCGTATTATTTATTTATTAGTTGGACATGAATGTTCCACATAATTATGTACACAGCACTAGCTACCAGGGCTTTCGGCTGTGTGTGCGTATTTTTTAATTTATCGTAGCATGCTTGGATAACATAGTGACTGCATTATAAAAGCTCTCTCTTCATGAGCGAAATGTCATTGCAAAGCCGGTTCAAAGGCCACGTATCGTTACGGGGCAAAGCCGAAGCCTGAGGCTGCTTTGTGGTCCCCGCATTAACTCGCCGAAGCGATATCCAAGCGAGGAGTTGTATACGCAGTTGAGTATTTCTACGTGTCTCATTCGTTTCGGCTTGTTTAGGGGATTAGTATTAAAAAAAAGTTAGTTATTACTCAACTGTTACTTTAAGCCATTATAATGTCTGCAAGAGACTCTTCTGTACTTGTGCTTAAATAAAAAATTTAAATTCGACTAAGGTCTATTTTGTGGAACTTAATATTTGCTTGTCCTATTTTAGGTCCTCCTCAACTTATACTGATCTGGAAAAATGTAAAAGGAATAAGGTTTCCAGCTCGGGAAGGCTTGTCACCTTCCCAAGCGCTATTAAGTTGAGCATGCTTAATAGCGGTCTTCTCTCGTTTGGTAAGTTATGCCTTCAGACCAATGAATCCGTTGCGCCCGTCACGTCGAAGTACACAACTGACAACTGAGTGAAATACATGCGTTTTTATGGGAAGCGATGTACGTCTAGCACTTCTTCTATACTTCAAACTGAGGGATACAATACGGATTCATTGGGCTGAAGGCTTTATTCCTAGTGAGATCATTTTGTTTCATGCATTTGTAAATTTTTTCTTTCTTTAGACAAAATTCGATTGGAAGTTCGAGGTAAGGATATTCTAAATACATTAAATTTTAATTTGAATAAAATAATTTTCCTTCATTTTTATTTTTTATTTACCGTGTGATTCGGCTTAAGTTTTACCATATCTCCATCAGGAAGCATTCAGGCATTAACTTATCACATTAAGTATTAATATTGTGAACAGGTCAAATTTTAAGAGAGTAATTTTAAAATGCTTTCAAGACAGGCGGCGGAATATGTATTCGAAAATATATCGAATACATATCTAATTCGAAATAAAAGCTGCTTGAACTCTGACCATCCATTTTTTTTTTTCGTTTCTTTAACCAAATTTCAATTATTTGTCAAAATTTTATCTTTAATTCTAAGCCGATTCACACTTATCCTTGATGTGTATTGAAAAATAGTAAGTTTAGCTGAGTAAAACATTTGAATCTAATTTTAGATGAATGCAATTCGCTTTCTCGTGCAATGCCGAGCACTCCGGTAAGCCTTAAGAAATTTTTAAGGCTCTGTGAACAACGAAGGAAATTTCCTGTACTTTATAAATTGGAATTTATGGTAAGCCTATACATATACTTAAGTATTACATATTTTATCATCATTTCCATCGTATTTTAAAACATGATAGATTACGAAATCATTGACAGTTAAGCTTATTTTATTTAAGTTTAAGTTAATATCTTCCAATGCACTTTGGTAAGGCTTGCTATAAGCCAAATATGTTTTTTTTTAGTTTTCCACCTTTTTAAAAGTATAAATCCTTTTTTTTTTGTTCGAAATTATTGTCGGATAATTTCATGAAGCATTTAAAAATTGAATCTTTCATATGGCCCGCTTTACCACTTTTTGGGGGCGTGGTGATTTTTGTCACAGCTCAACTAATGATTTATTAGACATACTATTTGCATATTATTGTACAAGTCTTGTTAAGTGCTGTTTGTTCTTCCTCAAAGTGAATGATTTTTTACTGTCCAATTCTTAACACAACAGTAATTTTTTGTTTTATTAATTTTTTTCTAGACTGCTATTAAAGTTGAAGGAAACACCTGTAGGCATGCAACCAAAAAGCACAATCAAATAAAGAATCAAAATCCAAAGTGTATTCCATACGATTATAATCGTGTCGTTTTGAAAAGGGTCGAAGGATCACCAGAGTCGGATTATGTAAATGCTTCCTACGTTGATGTAAGTTTATTTTATTCACTATTTTCCAGAAAAAAAATCTCTTAGCATTATCATCAATGAGCATAATCCTTTTTTTTATAGAGTCTCCTTAAGCCAAATGCGTACATCGTAACCCAAGGACCAACCGAGGAAACCGTAAATGAGTTTTGGAAAATGGTTTGGCAAGAAAATGTCATCGTCATCATAATGCTTACGAAGACATTTGATTTTACCAAGGTAAGAAGTAAGAAGACAAACAGGTTTGTTCTTAATATAATTTTGACCCGATTCGGAAAATCGCTAAAACATAATCCACTTCTGACACCATTGTAACTTTTAGTAAGTTCTCTTACTGAACTAGAAACTCTGCTGGTGTTGGGCTTAGACAGTCTTAGAAAATATTTCGGAAACCCATAAAACTAGAAATACATTTTTGAACAACTTAGGAGAAAAGCAGCACCTACAAATTTCCTTACCTTTCTCAAGAAACTAAAAAAAAGCAAAAGGAAATCCCTGTTAGAACGGTTTGGATTTATATAAAAGTAAGAGGTCTCTTAGTTCTATACGTTCCACCAGCTTATTGAGGAAGTAGCTACTAGGGTCCTTACGTTATTATAATTTATGGCCGGACATTTACTTAGCATGTTAATGTGACTTACAGATTCGACAACAATCTGAATTTCCTTAACGACCTGCTTTAAAGTTGCAGTTGAACAACAGTCGTTATGTCGTATGCCAAGCCGCTATAGACAGTAGCTAGTTAGGAATCTTGTTAGTACCAAGCGTTTTTGTTTTGAGCCTTCGTCTAGTTTTGTTATTTTGAGCATTTTGGTACCTTTTTATAAATATGGGGCATTATTTCTTTGGGTTTTAGGATAAAACACCAGTTTTGCTCATTAGACATAGGAACTTACTTCCTTTGTCTAATGAGCAATCCTGCTAAAATCTTGGGTGGACCTGGTCCTCCCAACAAGCTTCACCAGCCAGCTAGGTGTCTCCAGTTTTGCAGAAGTTGGTGGAGGTCCCCTTTCACTTGCGTGCGCCACCTGGGTCTCGGTGCTCCTCTACTGCGCCATCCCTGTGGGGTGGATTCGAAGATTTTACAGCCCAGGCTCGGTGCCCATCCGTCTAGATGACCCAACCATCCTAGCCGTTGTATTTTGACTCTTCTGGCTATCTTCTATATAGATCGGTGTTGCTGTACAGTGTACAGCCCGTACAGTTCGATGTTATACCTCCTCCTTCACTCTACGTCTATGCAGATGGGACCGTAAATCGTCCGAAGAATTTTCCTCCCGAAGCAGCCTAAAGTGTTTTCATCCGCCTTTGACAGGGTCCATGCTTCTGCACCGTAAGGCAGAATTGGAATGATGAGGGTCTTATAAAGGGACACTTTAGTTGCTTGAGAGAGGGCTTTGCTACTCAATTGTATTCTTAGCCCAAAGAAACAGCGATTGGCAAGAGTTATCCTTCGTTTGATTTCAGCGCTGGTTTCATTGTCTGAATTGATAGTGGAACACAGGTAGACAAAGTTCGAATAGTCGCCTTGTCTAAATCCTTTTTTGATATCAAAGGGGGTCGGTGAGGTCTTTACCGACCTTGACGGAGCAGCGTGAGTGTTCCTACGTCATCCTGCACAGATTGACGAGTTTGGTGGGGATGCCAAAACTAGACAACTTGAAATCGATGAAAAGGTGGTGGGCATTGATTTGGAATTCCTGGCTTTCTCCAAGATCTGCTGCAGTGTGAATATTTGATCGATGGTGGACTTTCCTGGCCTAAATCCACACTGATATGTGCCTATCAGATTGTTGACAAACGGCTTCAGGCGTTCGCACATTACAGCAGAAAGGATCTTGTACGCGATGTTAAGAAGAATGATGTCTCTGTAGTTGGCACAATCCAGAGGGTCTCCTTTCCTCAGGATCGGGCAAACAATGCTGAGGTTCCATTCGTCGGGCATGCTTTCTTCCGACCATATCTTGCAGATGAGCTGGTGCATGTTCCTAACCAGCTCATGGCCAGCGGATTTTTAAAGTTTGGCAGCTAGACCGTCTGCTTAGTAGACGTGTAGCACTTAGGCCTAGACACAGCTACTTTCACTTCATGCAGGTCGGGTGCGCGGAATCGTTCATATGCTT
This sequence comes from Neoascia interrupta, assembly GCA_947623515.1. NCBI lineage: Eukaryota > Metazoa > Arthropoda > Insecta > Diptera > Syrphidae > Neoascia > Neoascia interrupta. Next base: position 180,469,207 of record OX392462.1, read on the forward strand.
CATCGGTGTTCGCCCGGGTTGGATGGTTCGTTCTGCCTGACAGCGATATTTGGTTTGGCTTCGCCGTTATACGGTCTACAGAAATGGTTTTTTCAAATCCTCAGCACCGACTGCGATTCCACTACCATGTTCCCTTGATGGTTCTTGCAGGATTCAGTTCGACTTGGCAGGACCTTTTGATCCTCTGGTAAAACTTTCTAACCTCATTCCTGTTGTAACATCTCTCTATCTCTTCAACCATACGCTACTCGTGCTCTTTTTCTTTTTCCTTCGGAGGATCCGGTGTTCCAATCTCCTCCTCTGCTCGTAGCAGATCTAGTCCTTCTGTGCAGAGTTGCTTTGTATGCAACTCTGTCAGTGAGGCCTTAACCGACCTTGGCGAAACAGCGTGAGTTTTCCATCGTCATCCTGCACGAGACTGACGACTTTGGCAGGGATGCCAAAACTAGACCCTGCGTATCCCACAAGCGAACCATTAGGAATGCAGTAGAGTGGGAGGGCTATGAATGATCTATCACTTCAGATCATAACCTCGTTATATAGCCCGTCTCTATAGATGCTATCATACGCGGCATTGAAATCAATGAAAAGGTGGTGGGTATCAAGCTTAGGGTTTTCACATAGTACTGCAAAATAGATCTTGTATGCGATTTTTAGAAGACTATTACCTCTGTAGTTGGCACATATAGAGGGTCTGCTTTCCTCCATTCGTCTCCGACGAATGTTTTCCTCTGATAAAATCTAACCAGCTCATCGCTCGCGGGCTTAAAAAGTTCGGCAGCTAGGCCGTCTACTGCGACTGCTTTGTTGCACTTAAGCATAGACACAGCTACTTTCTCTTCCTCCAGGTTGGGTGGGTGGTATTCTTTGTATGCTTCGTCGGTAATTAGTTCGTCTTCGCCGTCATACAGTGTGCCGAAATGGTTCTCCCAAATCCTCAGCACCGACTCAGATTTCACTATGATCTTCCCTTGATAGTCCTTGCAGGCTTCAGTTCTTAATACCTCAATATCTGGTAGAGTGGTACCTTTGTATGCTTCGTCGGTAATTAGTTCGTCTTCGCCGTCATACAGTTACCGAAATGGTTCTCCCAAATCCTCAGCACCGACTCAGATTTCACTATGATCTTCCCTTGATAGTCCTTGCAGGCTTCAGTTCTTAATACCCTTCTTTTTAACTTTATACGTTTGGCAGGACTTTATGATCCTCTGGTAAAACTTGCGAACAACACCTCTCTATCTCTTCAGTCGCGTGCCTTTCGTGCTCTCTCTTTTTCATTCGAAGAAGCCGGTGTTCCTTTCTCCTCCTTTGCTCGGAGAGATCGCGAGCAGATCCAGTTCTTCTGTGCAGGTTCGCTTCCTGTTTAGATGCATGTGCTTGCCGGCACTCGTCGTCAAACCCGGGCACTTCAGAGGCGACATCTTACTCTGATGGCATTTTGGCGATGTTGCCACTGGCTATCAACACTTGATGCTGGCTGCATAAAACTTCGTAGAAGGTTTTGGGGACTCGGTTGGAGAAGGACCTGGCGATCTCTTGCGATCGTAGCAGGACGACGTCAAACTTCTGCACAATATTTCCGTTTCTTGGCCTTGGTCGGGATATTCACAGATCCGAGTCAATGTTGGCCCCAAGTAAGGTTCGGACATCCATGATACTGGAAGAGTGCCTTGCGTCGATCGCAATGTGGTCAAACTGGTTGACCAGCTATTGATCGAGAGATCTCCACGTCCCTTTGTAGATATTGAGATGAGGAGACTGTACTATGCGACCACAACGTGTCGCCACGCAGCAAAGTCGATCAGCCTGAATCTGTTATCGGAGGTAGTGTCGGGCGGGCTGTGTTTTCCGACGGTACGACCAACGATGCCCTTCCTCCTTCCTAGCTTGATATTAAAATCAGCTAGGACAATCTTGATGTCGCAGCTAGGGCACTGCTCATACGTTTTCCCCAGAAGCTCGTAGAACATATCACTGGCATCGTCATCTTTCTCCTCTGTGAAGGTCACTAAGGTGATGGGAACGCGTTACTGAGCTGTGATCGAGCCATTCATTGTTACGGGAAGAGCAGTGCAACTTTGAGCCTAACTTAACTTTTGGCAGAGACCAGCTTTTCACTCTTAAGGTCATCCTTGAGTCAATCTGGGAACATATCGAACCGGTCTACGCGTTTGTTTGTAGATTTGGAAATGGCTTATGACCGGGCACCTCAGGATAAGCTCTGTAGAGCTTTGCTTTTCTGGCATTGATATAATGCACGTTCTCACCTTTCCCTTATTTCTGTCGTAAATTACATTATTATTTTTCGACCTTAGTCCCAAAATCTTGTTTAAGAATACAGATAAAAAGTCAGGAAAAGTTTAAGGTGCGCAGAGGTAACCTTACTATGATTAAGCTTTATTTCGACTACCGAAACTAATATTTCAAAGTATACACTTTAGTCTTACTTCGTTTAGTTCGCAGTTTGGAGCTTCGTTCGACAATCCGCTTAATTAAATAAAAATCTTCATATTTTTCTGTTAACCTAACAGCATAATATTAAACATAAAATTTAGAAACACTATCCAATGCTGTTGGCTTCTTAACAGGTTATGTGTGTCCAATACTGGCCTCCAAACTTGGAGACGCACGAAACTTACGGTGATATACACATAAATATACTTAAGGAGGAACAATTGGCCAATTTTCACATAAGGACATTTCGACTATATAAGAAAAACGAGGTTGGTCGCTTTTGCGAATTTTAAATTGATTTTTTATTCATCGCTTCATCGCTGTTCTCTTTTTAGGCTGGCGAAGTGACCGAGGAAAGACTAATCTACCAGTTTCACTACACCGAATGGTATTCCCATTCATGTCCATTTTCAAATGCTGTGCTTGAGTTTCGTCGTCGCGTCCGATCGGTGGTCGGTCACATAATAAAAGCCAGTGACATAAGGGGTCCAATGTTGGTTCATTGCAAGTAAGTTAATGTCATCTTTTCTGAAACAGGCATAAAAAATTTAAACGATTACATCTTAGTGATGGCGGTGGACGCTCAGGAGTCTACTTATCCATTGATTCTAACCTTGAACTGGCTGAGGAAGAGGAATCATTTCACGTCTATGGGTACTTAAAGAAGATGCGGCAGTCAAGGAAGGGATTGATAGAAAATATGGTGGGTGTGTCTTACCTTTATTGCCATGTTTTAATTAAACTCACATTTAAACCCTTTTTTTATTCTTAGGAACAATACAAGTTTGTATACGACACTTTGGAAGAACATTTGACTTCGGGAAATACTTGGTTTCCCGTTACCGAGCTATCTGAACGATTAAAGGCGAAGTCAATAAAGGACCCTCTAACACGAGTCAACGAATATCAAAAGGAATATTTGCAGATTTGTAAGCAAACGCCAAGGTAATTAAAATTAATAAAACTACTCAGTTATTATTATTGATGCTTTAACGGCATTCTTTAATGCTCTTAGGGCCGGTTTTTCAGTGCGAGATCATCCGAGTTTGCGAGTTAAATCGAGATTAACTCGGAGTTTTTAGTGGAATCTTGGCTTAACTCGCCACTAACTGCTGTGAATGTTTTTTCTGTGTTGAATAGCAGGTGCCTTGCGTACCTCTTTGAAAAATCTCAACTGAGAAGCACTCAAACTTCTTTTCCTGTGTTTTTCTACGTGAAGTGAGAGTTAGGAGAATCAATAATTTCGAGAGTCGATAATTTTGACAACTTTACAGGCGGAGTTAATTCTGCACTCGAAAATTGCTCGCTGGGTTGATTCGTTTTGGTCCGGGATTAATAGATCTTGGTTTAATCTGAACTTAACTCAGCACTAAAAAACTGGTCCTTTGAAGCATAAAAGTTGTTTTCCCAAAGGGTTTCGTATTTTCTGCTCCATTCAATAACCTATTTAAAATGTCAGTTAATAGTACAAACCACATAAGCTACATGGAAATAATGGATTTACATCAAAGGATTTATTGAATTTTTTCTATGATTTTTTCAAGATTTTCAATTGGAGACTGCGCTGGCGGACATAGGGCTGATAATAGAGAGAAGAACAGAGATGTCCTTTGTGTACCACGTACGTATAATATCGAGTTTTATATTTCATAATTTTAATTAGTTAATTCAATATTTTATCCTTATATCCTTTCACAGCCGATAATTTTCGCCCATATTTGACATCTTTCCAAGGAAACGCATTTACTGATTATATAAATGCTGTTTTTGTAGATGTAAGTTTTTGCTACCTTTTTAACTTTTCAACTATTTATTTAATTTTATTTAAATTTTTCAAGGGTTACACAAAACCAAGAGAATATATTGTCACGGAGTGGCCAATGAAACACACTTTAGGTGAGTTCTGGTCACTGGTTTATGATCATGAATGCTCCACCGTCGTCGTATTGTGCCAACCACCAGTAGCTTCACAGCAATATCCATCCTTTTGGCCGTTCCAATCAAAAATGGAAAAATATGGACCAGTATTTTCGGTTCATTACGTTTTGTCGCGGAAATATTTAAACATTAAACAATGGGAGTATAAAATTAACAAAAAGGTAAGTTTAAAGACAAGAATAAGGGGTTCATCGCTTTTAGTTTATCAAGGAACACCGTAGAGTTGATATTTTTGACATTGTTGCATGATTTGCTTGTTAGATTGTTTGCTGTTCGAGGAAAAATAGTGCTGCCAAATCGATGGTAGCAAAAATAGTAAAATTCCGTATCAGTTTTTGTTAAATTTTTATAAAACAGAAAAAAAAATTTCGAAAGAAACAAGCAAGGCGACTGTTATTCTATTTATGGCTGGTTTTTCGGTGATGAGTTAAGCCCAGCTTAAATCAAGATTTATTAATCCGGGAACAAAATGAATCTGGGGCTAACTCGGTAAGCAGTTTTTCAGTTCCGAGAAACTCCGTCAGTAAAGTTGTCGAAATCTTCGACTCTCGAAATTAGTGTCTCCCAACTCTCACTTTACATAGAAGAACACAACACCGATAAAGAAGTTCAAGTTGTTCTCTGAAATAATTTTTGGTAGAAACACGCAAACAAACTGCCTTATCACACAGAAAAAAAAAATTGAAAGATGGTCATACTGTTCTATAGAGTTGATCCGGGATTAATTCACCAAATTTTGTGAGTTAAGCGGAGATTAAACCCGGATCTAAATTCACTGAGAAACTAATTTCTGGTGTTGACCTCGGTTTAACTCCAAAACTCGGGTGGTTTCGCATGGAAAAATTTCCCTTATGGTCGGTTTTTCAGTGCAGAGTTAAGCCCAGCTCAAACCAAGACTTGGGATTAATTCACCAAATTTTGTGAGTTAAGCGGAGATTAAACCCGGATCTAAATTCACTGAGAAACTAATTTCTGGTGTTGACCTCGGTTTAACTCCAAAACTCGGGTGGTTTCGCATGGAAAAATTTCCCTTATGGTCGGTTTTTCAGTGCAGAGTTAAGCCCAGCTCAAACCAAGACTTGGCATCCCTCAAAAAAACAAAGGGAAATTGATAATACCTCAAATTCGAGGTATTTTCAAATGTCATTTCATATAGAAAAGGTAAAGAAGTTCCGGCTGTTCTACAGAGTTTTATTCGAAAGTAACCCACCAAATTTGGCGAGTTAAGCCGATATTTACCACAAAACAAAATTGACTGCAAGACTCATTTCTGGAGTTAACTCGTTAATGTGTTACAATGTTCTTGGGGCTGGTCTTTCAGTGCTGAGTTAAGCCCAGCTTAAACCAAGATCTGTTTATCCAGTAACAAAATGAATCAGGAGTTAGCCCAGCGCGCAGTTTTTCAGTGCAGAGTTAACTCCTTCAACAAAGCTGTAAAATCTTCGACTCTCGAAATTATTGACTCTTCCAAGTCTCACTTCATATAGGAAAACACAGGAAAACAAGTTCGACTTATTCCCAGATGTCAACTATCGCAGAAACAAGCAAATAAACTGTAATTCTACACAGGAATAGCATTCAATGAAGCAACAGGGTTGATCCGAGATTAACTCACCAAATTTGTCGAGTTAAGTCGAGATTAATGCCAGATCTAAATTCACTGAAAAACCCATTTCTGGGGTTAACCTCAGCTTATCTCGGAAAGTGAGATGATGGCGCATTGAAAACCCGACCCTTAGTGTGATACAGCGTCTCAACCGAACACTAATCCGCGATTAACAGAAATCCTTAACTAATCTCCTATTAATCTCGAGATTTACAATACAAATTTAGCAATTTATCAATCATTTTCTGTTACCGCTTATCCTTAGAAGGATCGTTGAGCGAGGGCAGCTAAATGGTCCTTTCATATCGTTCCCGATCCTCCGCCACCAACCATCCTCAGACGGATCACGGAGATGTTCTTTACCTGATCCCACCATCTTTTTTTGGCCTATCAGGGGGACGACGTGCTCGCCATACAAATTTAAGCGATTAAAAATAAATCCCCCTATAAATCTCATTCACCCTATTCACAAACCTTATACCATGTCTCCACCGAGCACTAACCGTCGAGATTTACCATACAAATTTAAATCCTCTCGGCAAGCGATTAAAAATAAATCCTCCCATAAATCCCATTTACCCTATTCACAAACCTAATTTCTGCACCTTCGTAACATGTTGAGAATCAAAAAAGGAAACTGAAACTGTCCCTGTACGAAAAATCTGTAACAAATACGTTTTATATTGTGACTTTTACTGAGGAAATGGTTTTCGCTCCTTGGAAATGACATCGCCACTCTCTTTTGAGAGCCAAAATGACAGAAACACTTAGTCTCTGAGTCACTTTGGGATTTATTTTAGTCGTCTCCCGCTAATTTTCTTTTAATTATCGGTGGAGACATAGTATTATTTTATGCCATATTCAACAGTTTGAGAATTGCAAAAAGAAAACTGAAAACTGTTCACGTGTGACAGATCTGTAACAAATCCGAGATTGAGATTTTAACACTGGAGATCTTTTTTCGCTCTTGAGAAATGTCATCTGTGCTCTCTCTTGAGAGCCAACATGATAGAAAAAGAGTTCCCGGCTCGTGTGAAATTAATCGTATGTTTTTCCGGTGGAGCCACTTTGGGATTTATTTTTTATCGTCTCCCGTTAATTGCAGTGTTATGACCGGTGGAGGCACAGTACAATAACTGCGAAAGTTGGATGATCTTGCACTTTGTAAACCGGAGGTAGTCTTATACCATGTTTCCACCGGGCACTAAGCCGCGATTAATATAAATCTTTATTAAATCCTCTGCAAACTAAGCTACTAACCATACAAATTAAAATATTCTCGGCAAGCGCTTGTAAATAAATTCTCTTATACCATGTTTCCCCCGGACGCTAACCCGCGATACATATAAATCATCATTAAATCCTCTACAAATAACGCGATTAACCATAAAAATTGAAATACTCTCGCCAGGCGATTAAAAATAAATACCCTCACAGATTTCATTCACCCTTTTCACAAACCACTTTCAACCCTTTTCGAGCAGTTTAAGAATCGAAAAAGAACACTAAAACTGTCCACGTATGACAGATCTGTCAGAAGTACGTTTTCTATTGGGATGTTTATAACGAAAATCTTTCCTCCTAGAAAATTACATAGCCACTATTCTTTTGAGAGCTAAAATGACAGAAAAAGAGTGCTCGTGTCAAATTAATCCGATATTTGTCTGCTGAAACCATTTTGGGACTTATTATCAATCGTCTCCCGCTAATACTCGTTTTATTGCCGGTGGAAACATAGTATAACCTGACTGGAATTGTTGATCCGTTCTAAAGACGTCTTCTCCTTCTACCTGGACGCCACGAGGAGTGCCTTATGGTAATGAATACCCACCACGGGCACTAAACTTTGAGCTTTTAAATTTTAGTTGCTCTATAGTTTTAGTCATAAGTCCTCGGATTGCCGAGCTCTCTAGGTCCCATCGTCTTCCATTCTGAAATTTTTTCCTTAGCAGGGGAGTTTTTGATCAAAATATTATTTGACGTCGTCCAGCATCAAGTCATCTGGAATTTGAATCGAGTACTATTGAAATCGACACTAGGGTAAAAGGGTCCATTATTTGCTTGTTCCCTTGGGTCGTTCTATATCTTCTTTTTTTTCAACCTTTTGATTTGTAATTAGGTCTCTCGGTCTAAGCTTCTGAATTGTCTCATTGTCTAAAGCCCAATCACATGGCACCAGTGTTTAAAAGACAATCCAATCGGTTTACCCTCGTTAGAAACTTGTAAATTTTTGAAGTGCAGTTGGGGACGTCATATTTAGACTCGAACGAACTCTATGATCCTTCAAATGTAATTTTCTAGACTAAATTTAGTTAGTTTCTAAGAATATCTTTATTTAAACCTATTACATATTTTTTTACATTATTTTAAAGATTGTTTCATTGACTGAAATGATGGCTGGTGTCAAGGCTCCTACAAGAACGGTGCAATTCTTTCAATTAACTTGTTGGCCTATGGGACATAAGGTAAATACCTTTTTCCTTACAAAATGCTTGTAGATTCCATAGAAAATAATTACAGGTACCAAGCTCAACAAATTCATTGGTCTACTTGATGAATATGGTTGAAAGTTGGAGGCGTAAAACTGATTATGGACCAGTTTGTGTTGTTACACCGTAAGATTGTAACAAAGTCGTCAAAGTCGTAAAATGAATCCGTGTTTTTTCTACATTTCAGTGATGGCCGAAGTCGGGCAGGAGTGTATTGTGCCGCAAACGCTTGTATAGAACAAGTGATTCAACATGGCGAAGTTGATGTTTATCAAGCTGTCAAAACGGTGCGCAGACATAGACCACAGCTGATTGAAAATATGGTAAGTCAAACTCGTAAAATTTAAAGACAGAGAATAACGTTTATCTCTGTCATCGCAACTGCATGCCCTCATGTTCATAATCCGTGTTTTGCCGGCAGAAATCTGCCCGTGTTCGATGCCCCATTTTTATAAGAATTTGCGTGAAAATAATTTTTGATCATTTCTTAACCTATTATCACCGTTGTCAAAAGAAACAAAATTTACAAATTTCCAAAAAAAAATGTTATCTGTGGCACAAACTCCGTATATTTTTTAATAATTTTATGCCGAAACTTTTAAAACAATTTTGTTTTTTACTCCAGTCGTATAAAATATAAATAAAAAACTTTCTTGTTTCAGACGGAATACAAATATTGCTATGATCTGGTGCTACATTACGTGCTTCACTTCTTGAATAGACAGTAGACAAACTATTTCAGGTAAATGATTTAAATTTAAATAAACTTTTATATATATCTTCTCTTTTTGCTTGCAGAAAAACTATAATGTGAATTTTGCACAAACATTTTAAATGTACTGTTTTTTATTGCATTTTATAAAAATGCACAAAATGTAATTTGTTGTTATGTATTTTAAAAGTCTAAAAAAAATCTGATTGTATAGCCAAAGAAAAAAAAATCTGTAATAATTATATTTTGAAATATATGGAACCATAACCCGATGTTTTAATTTACTCTACAAAACTATTTAAATTTTTTTAAACAAAAGAATACTGGAATTTTCATTTGGTGGCTTATTCTCTTTATGGTTTCATTTTTTCTGGTTTTCTCACAAGACTTCTAGAATTTATTAGGTCTACTTTGTAGTTTGTGATTAAACGCCATAGAAACTAATTTGTGATAATTTATTGTTAGAAGGCCACTTAAGATGGCTTATTTGAGGAGGGACAAGGACAACATAGGAGTCAGGCAGCTTCCGCAAATCACACCAGATTTTTTTTAAATGAAACCGTTTTTCGAGGGTAACTTCCGGGACCCGACTCAGACATTCGACGACATAACAGGAAGGCTACAATCCTATAGATTAGTTCGCGAGATCCTTCTTAAACCGAGTCTTTCAAAACCTACTACGAAGTTCTACGCAGCCAGCATCAAAGTGTTACAACCACCAGTGGGGCTATCAAAAGGCTCTATCAAGGGTATAAAGTTCGAATTGTAAGTTCACTTGCAAAGACGATCAAGGGAACATCTTAGTGGAATTGCATTCTGTGCTGAGAAATTGGAAAACCCATTTCTGCAGATTGTATTACGGCGAAGACGAACCGAACCCCGCTGACAGGTGGCATGAACCACTCAACCCGGCCGAAGAAGCATATACCAACAACAGACATGTATGAAGTGAAAGCAGCTACAGCTATGTGTCTATAAAGCCGCCAGTCTCTGTCCAACAAAGCAGTCGGATCCGACAGCCTATACTGTAGGCCAAACTGTTCAAGGGCGGAGGAGAGCATGTCCAATGAATGGTATCTCAGCATTGATTCGCCGATTTTCAAGAAACGGGTGGATTTTCAAGAATTGTGTAAACGACAGAGGCATAGCATAAAGGCTTTTCTGTGAACGCCTCAAAACTCACACTGTTCCGCCGAGGACGGAAAATACCTTACCAAGCCTTACCGAAAAAGGGTTTAAGCAACACGACGTGCTGTCAGGTGACTTTTTCAACATCATACTTGATAGAATTGTACAGAGCTCCCGCGCCAACACCAGAGACACAATCTTTTTTGAAAATCCGTGCAACTTCTCGCATCAGCAGCCGATAATGATGTAATTTGAAGCCTTTGTAAGTAACGGGTGATTTTTTAGCTGGTTTGGTTTTGGCAACACTGGTTTTGGCAGCTGACGTGTGTTTAGTACCTTGTGTCACTGTCAAACAGCTTCAGTTTGGTTTGCAATTTAATAATGGATCGCCTTACAAATGAACAACGCTTGCAAATTATTGAATTTTACTATCAAAATTCTTGCTCGGTTCGAAATGTTCATCGCGCTGCTTCCATTTTATGGTCGGCATTCTCGACCTTCTGAGCAGTCTATTCGGAAGATTGTGACCAAATTTGGTCAATTGGCCGCCTAGATCGTGCGATTTGACACCATTAGATTATTTTTTGTGGGGGTATGTCAAGGCATGTCTATAGGGACAAGCCCGCTTCGATTGACGCACTGGAAGCCAACATCCATGCATTCATTCGTGAGATACCGGCCGATATGTGTGAAAGAGTATGCCAAAATTGGACTCAGCGGATGGGCTACCTGAGACGCAGCCGCGGTCAACATTTGCATAAAATTATCTTTAAACATTAAATTGCAAGGTTCAAACTATCGATTCAAATAAATATTTCATTAATTTTTTCGAATTTTTTGTGTTTTTTTTTTTAAAAAAGTTCTCAATCTCTTAAAAAATCACTCGTTATTAGCACGAAAGCGGCAAATGTGGGGCTAGCAGTGCACGAGGTGCCAACAAGGAGAGGTACTCAACAGCGAGGTATATAATTTTGAGGTAGTTAGGGGCTTATTTTTTTATCTGCTTCCGCTAAAATTAAACGAATCTTAGCTGTTTCCTTGGGGTTAAACGGCAATTGAGTAGCAAAGCCATCTCTTAAGTGTCCATCACCACCCTTAAGCCTGAGGCGCAGGGTCATAAGTCCATGGGCCAAAAGTCCATAATGAACTTATGACCCACTCGGGTGGGCTCACAATTACTTTATGGACTTATAAAAGAAATTGAAGAGTTCCATGGCAGCATTAAAAAACAAAGCTGCATGTGTTAAAAAAGACACTTATTTATGACAACGAGAATTTAAAAAATCAAAAATCAAAAAATCATCTGTGGCAAAACACAAATTTATAGTAAACACGGCATAGTGATGGCCAACTTCGTGCTCAAAAAATATAGACCGATGATGTCCTGTCCCCCTTTGCGCATGTCGTCGACCTCTGTATCCGCCCATGGTGAATTGGTTCAAAACAGCTGAATTGATGACAATTTGACAGATCTGGCTTTAACAATGTTGGCGCTATCAACTGTCGGTGTTTGCAAGTCCCTATTGACGAAAGGAAGTCCAAAAAGCTATACCTGTGGGTAAAATTCGGTATATGTGAAGATCTGTAGCTGTCAACTTGACAAATTTATAAAAATCTGACCTGTCATCGATGAACGAATTCACGTTTTTCGGTGGAAGGTAGCACCTGATTTGTGAAAAACAGTTTTTTTTACTCGTTTGACAAACCTGATGACAACAACGGACAGTCGTTGACTTGTCTTCACATATTCCAAATTTGACAGGGGTAAGCCTTGTCTGGCCGAAATGACAATTGGAAGACCCTTTACGTAAAAAAACAACTGCGTTTCAACCAACCCCGCAATAGGTTTTCAATAGCGTGATGTGGCGAAAAGACGTAAAAACACATACAGAATTGAATGCACCCATCGATTCACTTTACGAACAGACTCGCTCGATCTACTAAGCGAACACAACTAAAGCCTGCAACCCAATGAATCTGTTGCATCCGTCACGTTGAAGTACACAACTGACAACTAAATTAAATACACACGATCTTATGGTATGCGGCCCATACCGCGTACGGTACGACGTACGTCGCTTCCCATAAGAACGTGTGTATTTCACTGAGTTGTCAGTTGTGTACTTCAACGTGACGGAAAGGACGGATTCATTGGGCTGAAGGCATAACAGTCATCCCAGTCAGCTGACATCAAATTGACATTCGAAGCTAGAATTTCGATATCGATTTCCCCTCCAATGGAAAGGTACCAGTGAAAAACTACCAAAGAGGAAAGTTATATGTTAGGAAGTCCTGACTTTGTATAAATACACGGATAACAGGCTCGGACGAGACAGTTATATTTTAAACATTGACTTGTAAAAATCGAGAATAAAGTAAAATATGATTGAATTGAAATAAAGTGCTGTATTCTAAAGTGCCATATACACTGGTCAAAATCTCATCAAGCATTCGAGACCGTGTGTGTAAATTTGATTTAAGTGTGCTTCGAATTTAAATAAGTTTTGTTTGATAAATAAATATTGTTTGATTGTTGCAATTATAAGTAAAATTGAGTTTTATTCGACGACCCCAGGCAAAATCATTACGTTTCTTAACTTTGCCTTAAGGCCCAAACATAATAGACTTGAGCGGATTGATCTTATGTCGAAATACAACGAAAATCCCACTCAAGTTCTGCCAAAAGATTGTGTTGCCCATAAAAGACTTAAGCAAATGATTTGAAAATCATATGAGATTTCACTGTGAACGTCTCGAGTATCACATTGCCTTAAAAATTTAAAATCAAATTTGAAAATTATGTCACTTTTTCTTCAGCTTTGGATGTTAATATCTCCGAAACCGATTGTCAGATCTAAAATACGTTTAAATTTTTGAGGTCAGCGTACAATTCTTGGTAGATTCCCTTTTTTCACGGATTTTTCGACGCACGTTTAAAAATAAATATATGGGCTTAAATATGACAATAAGTGAACAAATGACGAGCAAAAAAAAAAAAAAAACTCTAAGCCAACACAAGTTAACGAAAACCTTACGAAACCCAGCATAAGGCTATTATGGTCGTGGCATATGAATCTATTATGGTTGGGCCTTTAGCCTATGGCTAAGGCTGTCCAGCTTTCTGACGTTTAAAGGGCAATTTGCGCAAAACTTCGATATTGGATTTTTTTTGCATGACATATCGAGTGAAATTTGCTTTCAAACACCATAAACCACGCGCAATTTGAGCTTGACTTCTTCTAGTTGACGTTTTCTAAAGTCGCGGAGGTATGCCAATAAATGAAAAATACCGCTGGCCCAGAAACATACATAATAAATGCCATTTCGTCACCTCAATTCTATCTTGTTCGATGGACATCAATTTGTAGGTTTTTGGACGTGAGGAATCCATTTCTGAAATCCATTTTAAGCTATCCCTTGGTTTCGAAGATATCCAGAGTCATTTTTGTTCTAAGCGCCACTTTTTCACTATTTATTCCGAGCTGTTTTTTTCAATAACCCAGAAACCATGAAAATGTTTTAGAAAGCCTTTCACTTTGACCAAAAGCTAAACTAACTTTTATGCCGTGGTACATTTGTCCTATGTGCAACAAGAAAATTCACAATTGTTCCATGAAATCTAAACGAACTGTGAAATGGAACTGTTTTTTTAAGTTCTGTTTTGTTCTATGCCATACAAATTAGCCTTTTGATAACTCGTCAGAATGTATAAACTCGAAGTTTAAAATTTGATAAAAAGTTCGTATAGTTAAAAAAGTAAACCAACGAAATCTTATTATTAATTAGTTGGGTACACCGCCAGGTAATAATTAAGGCCCAACTAAATCATATTTGAGGATATATGCTCTGCTCATATTTCGCCTTGGCTGAGACGATTCGCATGCTCGAGTACCGTCTCTGGTTCAGTTTCACGCAGGAAGCTGTGAGAAAAAAAAGTTGGTTAAGGAGGGGTATCTCTCTGTCTGATCCTTAATATTTAGAACGTTGCTAGACATTTTATTCTTTTGTGATTTTTACCTCGTAGTACAAGTAGAAGAACTAACAAATGCGGAACCCGCAAGGGCACTTCACTCAGGTGAGGTGACGGGACTTATGTTTTCGTTTCAAAGCTCTTCTCAAACACCCACCTATCCCATCTCCTGAGCCGGATCAAGGTGCTGCGACCATTGCCGATGATCGACCAGGCTGAAGGCCCAGTCTAACAAATAGTCCAGACATACACGTGGGCATCCGGATACCTGGAGCCTTGCCTGTGCACTACCGAGCTCTGCATAGGTCGACCTCCTTTCTTCGTTACTTGTGGGACCGAAATTTCTTCAAATAACAAAAGCAATAACCAAAAAACAAAAACAGTGCCTACGACCCTCTCCGAGTCCTAGATGGTCGAGGCCCTAAGCCCGCTACCACCAAACTGGGATCCCTTACAGGAAAACGGTTTCCAAAAAACTGTCTACATCGGACAAGATTAGGTCACTCTTTCCAACCTCTAGTGTAGTAGCAACTCAAACTGCAGCAATTCAGTCCGACAAAAGACTGCAAATACCTAGTGAAGGCGCAAAAAAGTCCTGCATGGACCAACGTCGGGAAGCTCTGCCGAAATCCCATTATCAAAAGCAATGCTAAGGAGACTCATATCCAATGACCTACTGCAACATGCAGTGTTAAGGATATAGTCCAAGGACCTGCTGCAAAAGACAATGGAACAGGCAAGCCACCTCAACCCCTTTTTGCCATAAGTACCGTCGCACGCCAACTTTGCAAATTGCTCATTTTTTTAAAGTTTTTTGTTTTGTTTTGTAAGCATTTGCTTTTTTGTATTCCTTTTCTATCATCTGGAACTCCATTGAGCAATATAGTCAAATGACTTTTTTTATTTCAGTTCTATTTTGTGCAATGTAGTACAAATTTTCATAGAACAAAATATTGATGGTAACTCAGCCCCAGAGCTATGATAAATGCGAAGTTTTGGACGCTGCTGAACACCCAGCGAAGCCGGTCGACATTCGGACAATGTTATTTGCTTCACAAAATGGCGTCGAATGCACCAAGTAATTAAAAATTTCGACGATTTGCAGGTACTTTACTCATAGTTTGGTTTATTCAAATTTAAAGATGGGAAACGCTTAGCAAATATCCATTTAAAAAATAGCTTTCGTTTCAATTTTACGAACCTCAAATAAAAGCTTAAAAGAATCGGAAGCTCCATTTCGATTACCTGCATAAACAGGTGCATTTATTGATGTAAACATACAACCCAAAATTTTTCAATTTATTTCTATGGCTTATACATAATATTTTGCGTAAATTCTTAAAAATACATTTAGGTAAATGTAACAAACAAAAACTAAAATAAAAAAAAAAAACAAATATGGCAACAAATAACTTCTTATATTCTAATTAAAATTAAAAAATAATAATTTTATTAAAAATATTTACATTTGAATTAATTTTCCCGATCACAGCTTTTTTGCAAAAACTATTTTCTTTCTTTTATCAACCAATTTTCACATGTATTCGTCTTTCGTTCGCTATTTTAGTTCTACAGTAACATTTCGATTACTATGCATTACCTTCCATACATTACATTGTAATGTTTAAAAGTATTTTCTAACTTAAAATTTGACGATTTCAATTGAGTTAGATTTTTTATATAGTTAAAATGTGTCAACAACGTTTCTTTTTGACAGTCTTTTTTGAATGATTAATTTAACTCATGTAAAATTCGAGCTCTAAAACTAACAACAATTCGAATAAATTTACATGACATAATTGAATTAATCATAATAGCTACTAGTAATTCTATAGTCTTTAAAAGAAAACTGTACTGAATTGTGTCTTATTATTTTCTAATTAACTCTTTGTAGGTAGTATTTAGCATTTGTGATGAGCTTGCTTCCGCGCACGATTATCAGTGCTTCCCACGTTTGCTCACAATGAGGTTGAACCTATCTACCCACACTGTCTTTCTGTACATTATGAGCTTGTTGCCATTAGCAAATCTTGTTCCTTGGCGTTTTTGCTCTCGGCATTAGGCTCGTATTTCCTGCTCCCATCTAGATACTTTCTCGCACGTTTGTTTTGAAGGTGCAACTGAACATAGGAGATCGGCAGCTCGGCCCAACTACAATCGTTCTCTTGTCCATCGACTGCAGCACCCCGCACCAGTATTGAGTTGGCGCAATTTAATACAGTCAGTACCACAAATGAAACCACGTGCGACACATAACAACTCTTCAATTGGTTTTCTGTAAATTAACATAAGTTGATAAATTACTCATTCATTTATTATTCGAGTAGGTGAGAATTTTGTATTTTTAAATACTAATTGACTGTGGTTTGCGGTAATTTTTACATTTAGCTTACAAATTACAAGTAAATACCCGATACGGGAAACTTGCTAACATTATAAGACAACTTTGAATCAATAACAAGTAACACCACCTATAAATCTTTTTCTTATAAGTTCATTTAAAAATCATAAAAGCTTAATCACGACCATTCAATTTCAATCGAACACAGCTCGCCAATCACAGTAGCTTCTATATCAATTTCAATAGCCGATATGTTAAATTTATTTTTTACCAGGCTGGTTTTTTTTGTGCACTGTAAGACCAAGCTAGATGCAAGATATCTTCTTTTCACTTAAAGTGGCAATGTTATGTTAATATGGTAATATATAATTAATATAATATTATATAAAAAATATAATAATATATAATTAGTAAGCTATGTAATATTTATAATTTATAATAATATAATATATTAATATAATTCATTAATAATTTTATAAGAAAATAATAATAATTTTTTTATTCATAAAAACTAGTTATTAAAATTTTGCTCTTACTTACTTACTTACTTAAGGTGGCGCTACAGTCCGGGGTGGACCTGGGCCTCAGTCAACAAGCTTTGCCAGTCAGCTCTGTCTCTAGCTAGCCGTCTACAGTTTCGCACGCGAAGTTGGCTGAGGTCCCCTTCATTTGCGTGCGCCACCTGAGTCTCGGTGCTCCTCTACCGCGCCGTCCCTACGGTGTGGATTCGAAGATTTTCAGCGCGGCCCTTGCGTTGGTGTCCATCCGCTCCGCTTAGTGTCCAAATCGTCCGAAGAATTTTCCTCTCGAAGCAGCCTTAAGTTTTTTCATCCGCCTTTGACAGGGTCCATGCTTCTGCACCCTAAAGCAGGACTGGGATGATGACGGTCTTATAAAGGGACACTTTAGTTGTTCGAGAGAGGGCTTTGCTACTTAATTGCCTCCTTAGCCCAAAGAAATAGCGATTGGCAAGAGTTATCCTTCGTTTGATTTCAGCGCTGGTGTCATTGTCTGAATTGATAGCGGAACCCAGGTAGACAAAGTCCCTAACTACCTCAAAGTTATAGCTGTCGATGGTGATGTTTTGTCCAAGACGTCGGTGTTGGGTGTCTTTTCTTGATGACAGCATATACTTTTTTTTCAATGAGGGTTTTGCCCTCATTGACTGCTAAGCCCATATTCGCCGCTTCCGTCCCAATACTCACGAAGGCTTCACTGACATCACGCTTTGTTCTACCGATTATGTCAATGTCGTCTGCGTATGCGAGTAGTTGAACGGACTTTTGAAAGATTGTACCTCTGGTGTTGGCGCTAGAGTTCTGCACAATTCTCTCAGCTATGATGTTAAAGAAGCCGCATGACAGCGCGTCGCCTTGTCTAAATCCTTATTTGACATCAAACGGGTCGGTGAGGTCTTTGCCGACCTTGACGGAACAGCGTGAGTTTTCCATCGTCATCCTGCACAGACTGACGAGTTTGGCAGGGATGCCAAAACTTGACATTGCGCTATATAGCTCGTCTCTATAGATGCTGTCATACGCGGCCTTAAAATCGATGAAGAGGTGGTGTGTATCGATTTGGAATTCCTGGGTTTTCTCCAAGATCTGCCGCAGTGTGAATATTTGATCGATGGTGGACTTTCCTGGACTAAAGCCACACTGATATGTGCCTATCAGATTGTTGACGAACGGCTTCAGGGGTTCACACAGTACAGCAGAAAAGATCTTGTATGCGATGTTAAGAAGACTGATGCCTCTGTAGTTGGCACAACTCAGAGGATCTCCTTTCTTCAGGATCGGGCAAACAATGCTGAGGCTCCATTCGTCGGGCATGCTTTCTTCCGACCATATCTTGCAGATGAGCTGGTGCATGCTCCTAACCAGCTCATCGCCAGCGGACTTAAGAAGTTCGGCAGCTAGGCCATCTGCTTCGACTGCTTTGTTGCACCTGAGCTTAGACACAGCTACTTTCACCTCCTCCAGGTCGGGTGGGCGGTATCGTTCGTATGCTTCGTCGGTAACGTCTTCGCCCGGGTTGAATGGTTCGTTCTGCCTGACAGCGGTATTTGGTTCGTCCTCGCCGTTGTACGGTCTGCAGAAGTGGTCTTTCCAAATCCTCAGCACCGACTGCGATTCTACAACGATGTTCCCTTGATGGTCCTTACAGGCTTCAGTTCGAAGTTAATACCCATGGCAGGACTTTTTGATCCTTTGGTAAAACTTTCTAACCTCATTCCTGTTGTAACATCTCTCTATCTCTTCAACCGCGCGCTTCTCGTGCTCTCTCTTTTTCCTTTGGAGAAGCCGGTGTTCCTCTCTCCTCCTCTGCTCGTAGAGCTCGCGAGCAGCTCTAGTCCTTCTGTGCAGCGCCCCTTTGTATGCTTCCTGTTTAGCTGCATGTGCTTGCCGGCATTCATCGTCAAACCAGGGGTTTCGTTGAGGTGGCCGTGATAAACCCAGCACTTCAGAGGCGGCGTCTCTGATGGCATTTTGGCAATGTTGCCACTGGCTATCAATACTTGATGCTGGCTGCATAGGACTTCGTAGAAGGTTTTGGATCTCGGTTGGAGAAGGACCTGGCGATCTTTTGCGATTGTAGTCGGCCGACGTTAAACTTCCTCACAGTATTTCCATTACTTGGCGCTGGTCGGGATATCCGCAGCCATACCTTGGCTACAACAAGGTAGTGATCCGAGTCAATGTTGGCCCCTTGGAAAGCTCGGACATCCATGATACTGGAGGAGTGCCTTGCGTCGATCGCAATGTGTTCAATCTGGTTGACGGTTGATTGATCGGGAGATCTCCAAGTCCATTTGTGGATATTGAGATGCGGGAACTGTGTAATAGCTACCACAACGTGTCGCCCCGCAGCAAAGTCGATCAGCCAGAATCCGTTATCGGAGGTCGTGTCGTACAGGCTATGCTTTCCGACTGTACGACCAAAGATGCCCTCCCTTCCTAAATTGGCATTAAAATCGCCGCCTAGAACAATCTTAATGTCGTAGCTAGGGCACTGCTCATAAGTTTTGTCCAGGAGCTCGTAGAACATATCTTTGGTCTCGTCATCTTTCTCCTCTGTGGGGGCGTGCGCGCATATGAGGTTAATGTTGGCGAATTTAGCCTTGATGCGGATCGTCGCGAGGCGCTCGCTTACAGGGTTGAAGCTCAAGACTTTTTGCCTAAGTCTGCCTCCAACAACGAATATAAATAAAAATAAATAAATAGAGTGGCGCAACAGCTCGATGTGAACCAAGGCCAACTTCTCAACAATGTATGCTGGTGTGTTAATTTCTTTACATACAAGGGGACCTACAATTTTTTGCCGAATCCGAACGGCACTTTGAGAAGTTTTTCAAGACAATTAATACTCTCGGAGGGCTTGTCGAACCCTCGCGGAGATGGGGACCGTGGAAAAGAACAAGTCTTTTTTTTCAGGTGACGATGGCAGGATTCGAACCCAGACCTCCGGTGAAGTAAGCACACACACTAACCACTACGCCACGGCACCTCACCACGGCACCCCCTCCAACAACGAAACCACCATAGTAGTCGCCGTAGTAGAGGTCGCAGTTTTTCATCCTTCTTTTGCCCGGCCCGTCCCACCGCATTACTTGGATGGCAGTAATGTCTGCCTTGCTAGTTGTTCGGCTGCACGCGGTCTGTTAAGAGACCTAACATTTCACGTGCAGATCCGGAGCTCGTTGTCCTTTTGTCGTTTGCATTGGTCGTCAACAGGAAATCCGTCCGAATCCGAGGCTTGTTTCTGCTTCGTGACTTGTGTTTCTTTACGTGGCCGGCAAGTCACCCCGACGGCACGACCACCAACCTGGAGGACCAGCCTTTGTTAAGCTATAAGGACGGAGAGCCGGATAGCCCGCTCCTTATAGGCCTGAGCTCCGAATTCGTCGTAGTAGCCCATATAAGGTGTTCACTAAGTAGTTCTGCCTGACTGGAACTATGGACGCCACCGTTGATTCCATCTGGGGAACTCCTCCGCTGCCGTCCGGATGCAAGAAGTGCCTTAGTGGGAACACTCCTCTCTCGTTTGCTACCCCCAACAACCTTCCAAAGGGGTTGGAACCCAATCTCCAGTTGAGGTACTAGGCACCCGGTTTTCACCACGGGGAGGTGAGAGTAGGAGTTGATAGACAGAGGTGGGTTTAGAAAACCTGTGGATGCTTGTATCCTCTTGAGTGCACATTTTTATCCTTTGACTATCCTTTTGCTCTTAGAAGCTCGAAAAAAGTCTTTCGAGAAATGAGTTCGATGTTTCTCGCTCTGAAGATCTTTTCGGTAAGTTTTAGCATCGATCTCTTCCACAAATTCTACATGTCTGCAACAATTTTTGTAGACATGGCTTTGGGAAAAAAATTTCTGGGATTTTTATTCAAATTTTAGGAAACCAATAACTACTTGCGTATAGGGTATAATACATAATTAACATTATTAAATTAAAATAAGTTCTACTACCAACCTGGATATAAGTAAACGTCCAACATAATCCAAACTCCTCGCCATACATTGACTGCTCCAAAGAAGTTTGTAAGATAACAACAGTCAGCTAACACCAGCTTCTTTGTACCGTCGACATCTTTGCAGACTCTTTGCAATAATGGTTGTAGCAGAAACAGCACACCGACAATTCCATAACCTATGATCTGTGGAGGAAAGTTCTTGTTAAAAATTTATCTTATTTAATCCTATAGAACATGTATAGAATGGTCTAGAACATGTTAATAAACAAAGCAACAATTTTTCTTCTTAAATTTGAACTTTTGAATAACTTTTAAATAATTTAAAACCGAACGTATCGTGGTTTATATGGGGATTCGTCTATATTGCTTCGTCCATATTGCTTTGTCCATACAAAATTATATTTAGTATATTGAAAAACGAAAAATTACAACATTTTTCAATTTTGCCAACATTATAAAGGCAAACATAATCAGACAATGAATAAGACAAACATCGACAGACAATCACGAAAGCATTTATGAAAAAATGATTATAATGCTGCAGTTTTACGGTCTTTAAACCACTAATTTGTATACCCCATCCCAAAGGATAGGAGGTATATTAAGTTTGTCACATAGTTTGTAACACGGTGAAATAATAATGGCAGACCCCCAAGACCTTAAGGGCACATGATCGAGACCGAATTCTGAATCGAATGAGCCATGTCCGTCCGTCCGTCCGTCCGTCTGTATGTCACATGTTTTTAGGCCTTAAATTTTGAGCTATAGTGCTGAAACTTCGTACGTAAGGTCAACGTCATGCGAAGCAGTATAAGTGTAAAAATTTTTGAAATCCGCTAACAGACACGCCCACAATCGGTCTAAATGTTCAACTACCTCCAGAGTTTTCAAAACTGTAAGACGTTCTAAAAGCCTGAAATTTGACATTTAGCATCTCCTAATGAAGACACGAAAAACACAAATTTAATTGGTAAACCTCCTCTAGTGAGCGTGGCACCTATTTTAAGGGTAAATTTTCAAATGCAGTTTACTCAATATTTTTGCTCGAAATTGAAAAAAAATTACTTAATATTTTATGTAGAAAATGCTTAGTTCCACATTTTGCTCTTACAAGACTTTGAGCCACGCCCACATTTGGAGGCAGAATTGAAGAAAAACCTAAAATTTTCAAGAAAAACTTAATTTCGACTGGCCTTGAGCCTAATTTAGGAAAGCATAAAACAAAAAAATGTTTGTCAAAATGTCAAAAAATAACTATGCCATCAGCATTTTACAATGTGGGATAGGATGGGGTATTCAACGGTCCGTTTTACGGACTGTAACTTCTGCGTACACACTGTAGCACTTACTCACTGGTTTCGTATTGCTTTGCCATAGGGTCTGTCTCCACAATATAACCAACTAAGCAACGATACGTTCGATTAGCTTTTCAATTAAGGCATAGTCTTAGCATTTATATCATATTTTTTAAATCACAAGGAAGTAATAATTCTTACCAATGATCCAAGAGCTGAAAATAAAGCATCATTTGGGTAAAATGTTAGATCGAGTGTTACCCAAACTCCTCTCCAGGCAATAACAACTAAAGTGCCGACAACGATCGCTGAAAAGAACGCATCCAAAAAGTATAACTGCGGACGATGATATTTCTGAAAATAAAAAAAAAAATTTCACTTACTAAGGTAATTTAATTTAGGGATTTAGTAAAAACGAAAAGTAATTTATTAATAAGCAGTTTATTAATAATTCGTACTTCTACAGAAACTTTTGAATTACCATGCAACTACCACCTTTAATTAAATGAGGCACAGCAGCACTGATAATTGTAGACAGTGCGTGGTCAAGCAAAATAAATTGTGGAACATAGAGTGTCCTGCTCCTGCTTTCTTCTATACTGATTCAAAATTACTGGGCCACACAATCTAACAGGGAAGCACTATAATAAGGTGATGGGTTGCTGAATGCACCCGTCGATTCACTTAACGAGTCCACCCAGTCGGTTCACTAAGGCCAAAGACACACGGCGACAGAAAAACCCACGACTAATTGCAGTCCGGCTAGAAGCTTAAGCGTTTATATTGTAGAAAACATACGACTGCGGCTGCGGCAATTAGTCGCGAGACTCGATTTGCGACAATTTTCCGCTTTGCGACATTTTATAACCGCACGACAAAAAATATAGATTTTTTTTTTGTCAACGATGAAAATTACAATTTTCACCACAATTCACAAGAACTTTCAAACTCTTTTTTTTGAACTATGAAAATTGAATTTGCATCAAAACTGACAGGAGCCGCACGGAAAATTATTATTTGTGTGTTGCGCAAATGTTGTGTGTGTTCTGCGTGTTTTTATGTCGGCGTGTGTCTCTGGCCTTAACTGAAACAGCTAACTGTCATTCCAGTCAACTGACAGCAAACTGACGTTCGAAGTTCGATATCGAACTACCCTTAACTGGAAAAGCAGGTACCAGCATTGAATAAAGAGACAAGGAAGTGGTGTTTTTGGGGAAAAGTGAAGCATCAGTTTTAGTTGTGTGAGTGCGGACTACTTATGTATTCAACCAGGCATGTCATGAGAGACGGGCCGAGGTTCATACGTTTCTGGGAAGTTGGCTCTACTTTTGTTTAACATTCCTGAGTTAAGGTGACATTTGTACCCCGATTCGTGATACATTCGATACATTCACTTACAAGTCGATACCCGATATCGGGCGACTAATGTCAAAATAAATACTTCACTCACACACTTTGTATATGTGAAAAAGAGCTGTTCCTTGTCTCCTTATTCAATGGGTACCAGTGGAAGAGAACACAAATGAAAATTTGCCAGTGGAGAAATAAAGAAAGTACTAGAAAGTGTTGAATTTGTACACAGATGACAGGCTCGTACGGTACAGTGATATTCGAAACGTTGACTTGTGAAAATCGAGAGGCTTTGCCACAGGGGCCGCTCCCCAATATAAACAACGATCGGTTTGCTCTTTAATAAACTAAGGTTTGTTTCATTAATAAAATGTTCCATGGGATAGTTTATAAAAAGTGAAATTGAGTCTAAAGCCGCGTTGTCACAAGCAACGTAAAACAGTAACAGAAACAGAATCTCATACATTACCAATTGAAACCTAAATTCGCTGAATGCTTCTTGCGTTGCTAATGTATGAAATTCTGTTTCTGTTCCTTGTGACAACGCGGCTTTATACTGTTTTCACACCGAAGCCAGAATCTAGATTCTGATTGACCCTTTCACACTGCGAAAATAATCTAGATTTTGTTGACTTTTCGATCAGTTGCACACCAACTGTCCAATTTTTCACAGTTGTCACATGTTAAAGAGCTTCAAATAAGTAAAAAACAATTGTAGATAACTGAAGAAGCACTGGAAAATACATAAAAATCACCATACAATAAAATAGTATGAAAAAAAACGAAAATATTTCAAAGTTTTATTTTATTAACAAACTTCATCGGCTGTCATGTCTTCTTTTGATTGAATTAAAAAAGTGTGTTTGCTTTTATTTTCCTATGATTCCCACAAAATCAAAAACAATCTATTACATTTGTATTCGATTTTGTGGGAATCTAGATTCTGATCTAGATTCTGAATCCCACAAATGTATGGGAAATCTAATAGATTTTAATTAGATTTGGGACTTTTTTACTCTGAATCTAGATTCTGGCTTCGGTGTGTATTAAACCGTATTATTAGTCGAACCCCAGGCAAAAACTGAAGGATAACATCAAATCTAGGAAGGTTAAAGATCTAGGGAAAATAAAGATGGCCTGAAAACCTAGATCAGAAAGCAGCACAACAGATCTTTGCAGCAGATACAACATATGAGTGGATTTTGATACTCGCTTCTGACATTCGATTCAATCCAAAAAGAGGTGACAGCAATCATCATTGCAAAAGAAATTGAAAACCGAATGAAATCCTGTGTGGATATGGGTACTTTTTCCTTGCTGTCAATTAGATTTTCAGCCTCTTTATGGTACATGGTTGGGCTCGAAACTTAGAAACCCTTCCACTTTTATAAACGAGGCTTATAGCTTAAGAAAGTGGGCAGCCAGTTTAAGCAAATTTGTTACAAAATTTTTGGTTCTAAATTTTTAGCACGAGTATCGTTCTCTTCTCGAGCATAGAGCTATGCTCAGCTCACTTAAAATAAAATGAATGACTGTGGAAACAACAAATATTGCAACGTTTGGTAAAATTAAAAGCATTATTATCAGGCTTCGTGACCCTAAAGTCAAAACTTTTTACTGTTGCAAATTTCAATTCGCAGTGCATCAGCTATCTTATCAGACAGTTGCTAACCATGTGTTCCTTGTGATCACCTAGCGCTTAAGGCATTGACTTTAAAACTAATGCAGGTCTTATCTCCGAAAATATTCTCAAGGCTACTTTAGCTAAGGGCAGTGCCTGCTCAGGGTGATACATTTTTATTTCTTTTCGGATCGAAAAGTCCTGAAATTGTACCTTATGCTATACACTGTATTTTACTGCTGCTTACTTACTTTTGTATTGAATATCGTTGCGATGTCAAAATACACCTTTCTACTGTCGGCAGTGCCAGTAAAAGGTGGCGCTGTCAGATTACAGGAAGTCCTCGTTGCAACCAGCACTGCAACAGCCAACAGGGTTAATGGCACAATCACTTCCAATGAAGTCTGACTATTGTAGTACTCGCATAGGTTCCATACCCCCCGCCACATATTGACACAAACTATGGCAAAAACAGCCGTATAACAGCGCGAAGCCACATAATACGTGAGTCTCTTTTTGTCAGGATCAAAAGTCTTCTTGAAGCTGTCTTGAAACAATGCGAAAAACATATGCCCAAAACACCCTATCCCAAATGAAATCAGAGTCGATGTGATCTTATGGTCTGGCAGCATTAACAGCTCAAAAAGCTGCCAGGTGCCCCGCCAGTAGGCAATCACACATGGCGCAATCACAATAGACGACACGAAAACGTCTATAAATTTTATAAACACCAAATAGCAAGTGCTCGAAAACGCAGGTACTTCCTCTGACATGTAGGCACTCTCCCTCGTTTGCATCATTTCATTTAAAAAACACTCGTTATTTTTCACTTCACTGTATACAAACTCTGATGTAACCGATGTGTAATAAAATTATTGGACCCTAATTTACTCATTAAGTGTGTATAGCAGGTACACTAAAAACAAAAAAAAAAACTAAAATTATACACAACTCGCGTTTTGATCACAATTGATAAACAAAAGGAATTATTGCAACAATTTCAATCTCAAAGAGAGGAACTAGGCTAAACAGCTCAGCTCCAACAAGAATGTTAGTTTTCCAGCGTCCAGTAACTTTTTTCCGCGAGCTCTAGCTTAGAATAATAATCAGAGTCTTCGATACTCATGTGTACGAAAATTTTCAAAAAAAAAAATAAATAAAATAAAAATAAACATAAATAAAAAATTACCCACAAAAATTACCTTTGTAGTCTCTTTATGCCACTTCACAGCTTGCAATTAGGCTTCGGATACAGAGCTTTGGCATTTTACAATTAAAACCGATCTTCTGATATCAAAAATGAAGGACAGAGCCGCACAGTCTACCTACATAATATAATTAATGTTTATACTACACAATACCGAATGATATGACAAAATGCAAAGCACTACGTACTAAACTTTCGACTGTAACTAGATGTCAAACTGAGCTAGTCACAAGTACTAGCTTAGCTAGTTGTTCTCGCACCCCAAAAAAAAAAAAGATGGAATTTAAACGAAAGAAAAAATTAATCCAAGAGAATACAGCTAGTATGGGCTGATAACATGCTAAAAAGGAACACAAAGAGTCAATTTGGACGACGGACGACGGAGATTATATTAGTTGTTCCCTTTCTCTGCGTCCGTTTTTTTTTTATGTGGAATTTGTATGGCTCTTCACCGGTCAGCGGGTAAATAAATCTCTCTTCTTTCTGTATTCAAATGTGTACCTAGGCACGATATACGAGTGCGAGTACTCGTAGTATCTCGCTGTGCAGCATCATCAGATGTGTTTTTTAAATTTAAAAATTGATGCTCTTTGTAACCGGCTCGATTTGGCCGATTTCTGAACTCATTGGTGATCGCATGCGTTTGTATGAGTGTATTGAAAGCACAGTGGGAAACAGAGCTGGATTTTAGGCTAAAACTCGGCTGACTTTAGCCTGAGTTGGAAAATCACCAGCTGTGAAACTAACATAAAGACAAAAAGTTCCAAGCCTGGGCAGGTGCATTAACCCCATTCCTCGATAAAAATTCAGGAAACTTTACTTGATACGAATTCAGGAGGTCCTTCAGATCAACTTTGCGTAGGTCTTCGAGGCATTCGCCCAGCAGATGACTAGCAGTAATCATCATCAGTATGCCTCCCTGCTTCGCATGTGGACTCACAGAACAGTGGTCCGATCATAGACACCTCTTGGTGTGTCCAGGTTTTAAGTTGTGTCCAACGTATATGTCGGTATATTCTAGTGAAAGACTCAGTTTCTTGTTGTGACTTTAAGGGCTAAAGATGCATTCATCTTTGACATAAATCTTGCAAGCTTGTCCACTTCTTCGTTTCACGGGATATCGTCAAGTGACATCAATCAATCAATCAATCATTTTCGGTGACCAACTACCAACTACCAACTTAAGAGACACAGCCGCGATCCCCACATGGGTCTCGGAGATATTCTTTACCCGATCCCACTACCACTTTCTTGACCTACCAGAGGCTGACGCGCCAAGGGGGCGCGTCGATCTAGACCGACGGCGCGTCGATTTAGACCGATCATGTCGCATCTCGGCTAACATGACCGGTCTAGGAAGTCTGTCGGATCGAGGGCATGCGAACAACGGGTGCAAACCATCGTGGTTTGATCATTCCACTCGGAGAAGTGGATGCTCAACATAAAGACACGAATACTGACGTTTCTTACTTTCTTTCCGAGTTAAACTAAGAATAACCCCAGAAATTAGTTTTTCAGTGAACTTAGATCTGGGCTTAGATCTCGGCTTAACTCGCCTATTTGGTGAGTTAAGCTCGGATCAACTCTGGAGAATAAAATGAACGCCTTTTTATATTTTTTCTACGTGGAAGGACATCTGAAAAATGAAAAATCAACGTAGATGACCGTAAGCCCATCCAGTGCTCGCTGAAGTTCCTCCTCGAACGATGCCAAGATAGCTAAATCATTTGCGAAGAGCTGATGGCTTATCCTGACGCCAGTCGTTTTGAAAGATTCCTCAGCAAGACTACCGTTTACCATCTAGTCCATATATGCTATGCTATGCCATTCAGTCTTTGTATGGGAACTGCAGAAGGGAACTGCAGAATGGCTCTCAGAAGAGGCCCACTCAGTGCATACTTACTTACTTACTTAAGGTGGCGCTACAGCCAGGGTGGACTTGGGCCTCAGCTAACAAGCTTCGCCAGCCAGCTCTGTCTCTAGCTAGCCGTCTCCAGTTTTGCACGTGAAGTTGGCTGAGGTCCCCTTCCACTTGCGTGCGCCACCTGAGTCTCGGTGCTCCTCTACCGCGCCGTCCCTGCGGTGTGGATTCGAAGATTTTCCGGGCCTGGGCGTTGGTGTCCATCCGCTCTCATCCGTTGTGTTTTGACTCTTTTGGCTAGGTCGGTATGGCTGTACAGCCCGTACAGTTCGATGTTATATCACCTCCTCCACTCTCCGCCTATGCAGACGGGACCGTAAATCGTCCGAAGAATTTTCCTCTCGAAGCTGCCTAAAGTGTTTTCATCCGCCTTTGACAGGGTCCATGCTTCTGCACCGTAAAGCAGGACTGGGATGATGAGGGTCTCATACATGGACACTTTAGTTGCTCGAGAGAGGGCTTTGCTACTCAATTGCCTTCTTAGCCCAAAGAAACAGTGATTGGCAAGAGTCGTTTTATCCTTCGTTTGATTTCAGCGCTGGTGTCATAGTCCTGCAAAAATCTCCGGAGTCTATCCCGAAGAACCCGGTCATAGCCCTTTTCCAAATCTACAAAACACGCGTAAACCGGTTCGGCATATTCCCAGGCCTTCTCAAGAATAACCTAGAGTAAAAAGCTGGTCGGTTGTGCCCCTGCCAGGCCGAAAGACACAATTGCTCTTCCCGCATCAAAGGCTCGATTACCTAAACATCTCTGGAATGGGCTTCTCGAATACTTGTCACCGAAGACTTAAGAGAAATATGCCCCTATTGTTAGAGCAATCTCTCTTGTCCCCTTTTTTGAAAATGGGCACTATAACTCCTGTTTGCCAATCGCTATGTGCTTCCCCGCCTACCCAGGCTAACTTATTGGCACGTGTTAGGCCATTCACGCCGAATTTCATCAACTCCAGCACTTTTAGCGACTTTCCCACTTTTAGCGACCTAATTACGGCAGTGACTTAATGTACTGTAGGACTATTCTCTGCCTTATCTCGTCAGCAGTGGGATTGCCATCTTCTGTGGTCAGTGCCCTGCTGGTCAGTGCCCTGCTGGGGATTGAGCAGCTCCGAAAAGTGCTCGCTCCATCTGCGTAAGACGTCGTTCTTATTTGAAAAAAGTGTATCTTCTTTGGATTTAACCTCTTGAACGATATTCAACTTCCGGCGAATAGTCTGCCAAAATGTCTTGTTTTCACATCTGCAATCGTGGTCCAACCTCTCGCTGAACTCCTTCCATGCCTATGCTGAGAGGGCTCGAGAAATAGAGTTCCTACATTGATTCCACACAATACAGGCTCTCTTCTTCTCTCTGATTGCTTCTTGAACTCCAGGAGTCTCAAACCACGTAGTTTTTTTTCCCACCACCAGCCGCTTCACTCCACAAACATTTCTTGCAGAGGCAATGACTGCCGATGAAAACAGCTCCCATTCATCCTCTACATTTAAAAGGTCAGTTGGATTTTGTTCAAACTTCTCGTAAACGTGCCGTGCAAATCGCTCCCTGTAATCACATTCAGCATCCTACAACCTTTCCCACCGTATGCGGGTCATCCGTCTTGGTCATCCGTCTTGTAATCACATTCAGCATCCTACAACCTTTCCCACCGTATGCGGGTCATCCGTCTTGGTCATCCGTCTTGTAATCACATTCAGCATCCTACAACCTTTCCCACCGTATGCGGGTCATCCGTCTTGGATTTCGCCTGGGTGGCAAGTGGCAAGTCAGTTGGATTTTGTTCAAACTGCTCCTAATTTCACTTACAGAAGGGTTAACAATTTACCTCTGTTCATAAACTCTGCACAAATACCTTATGCAAATGAAGCGAAATATCTAGGGATGACACTGGACGCCAAACTAAGGTGGAGACCACACGTAAAGAAGAAGCGTGATGAGCTCGAGATTAGGCTCAGGGAAATGTATTGGCTTATCGGAAGATTTTCGTAACTAAGCATATATAACAAACTGCTCTTGTACAGGCAGGTGTTAAAGCCGTCCTGGGCATACGGTATACAACTTTGGGGTTGTACCAAGCCGAGCAACATGTCCATGTTGCAGACTTTCCAAAACAAGACACTAAGAGCAATTGTGAATGCTCCATGGTATATTAGGAATAGTGATATTCACAGAGATTTAGGAATAGCTACCGTGAGCGAAGAAGTAACAAACTTTTCTCGAAAGCTAAATGCTCGCCTTCATGTTCATTGCAACAATGAAATGATCCGTACTCTCAACGAGACTATTAACGATGTAGACAACGAGCGACGACTACAAAGAACAAGACCCTTCGATCTAGCGACGTAGGGTGAAGCCGCATGAATGAACGGCTTTAGTAGCAACCTACCTGATGCGATAAACACTACGGAAGCGTAAACTACTTGTTAAGTTAACTTGGTTGTAGTCAAGAAGTATTATGAGAGAGCGTTGTCAGGTTCCGCGTTGTTGTTTAGAACGTCAGCCAACGGCGGATCGTCGAAAGGCTTGAATGTTTCTTCTAAATGTTCAGCAAACAAATTCGCTTTCTCTTGGTCTTCTCTTGCCCATTCGCCGTTAGCTTTTTTTATTGGTGCCGAGGTGATTATAGGTTTCTTGATAGACTTAACTGCTTTCCACAGCGAGTAGTTTGAGCTCCTATCCGACGACAAGGTATTCAGTGGTCTCACGATTTTTAAAATCTTGCAGCATTCCTTTCAGTTTGTTAGAGAGGTGGTTCAAGAGGGTTTTGTCTGGGGGAGCCTTCGTGCCTTGCCATCTTCTACGCGCTCTTCTCTTTTCAATTCTTCGATTTCGAGCGGATATGTTGTGCGTACATGCCAGTCGGTGCTAACTGCGTTCTTTTGGCACGAAGTGTTGTTCCAAGCAGCGCTCTGAATTGCTTCAATGAATTTGTCAACTGCGGTTTCTAACTCGAAAGGAGTTCTCAATGGCACATTCAAGCCAACACCCTCCTTACAGTCCTTTCTGAAGGCGTCCCAGTCTCCTTTTTGATTCTCATTTTTTTATGTTCAATTTTCAATCGATTGCAAGTAAGTGACGAGTTCCTAATAAGAGGGGGTGGAAAATTATGAAAGGAGGCAAGTGTGATATAGTTAGACTTAAGCTTTGTTCCATAATTGTGAGTTCCTCTTTTCTACAAATAAATGTGTCTAAAACATCTCTAAAAAAAACTAATTTACACAAAACTTGTTAATTTTAGAGATTGAGACAAATCTAGTGATCTGAAATTGTGATCAGATCCTTTTAGTCTAGTTTTGGTCCTCCTGGACTTAAGGATAATTGTGATGTAAATAAATAAATAAATAGAGTGGCGCAACAGCTCGAGGTGAACCAGGGCCAACTTCTCAACAATGTATGCTGGTGTGTTAATTTCTTTACATACAAGGGGACCTACAATTTTTTGCCGAGTCCGAACGGCACTTTGAGAAGTTTTTCAAGACAATTAATACTCTCGGAGGGCTTGTCAAACCCTCGCGGAGGTGGGGACCGTGAAAAAGAACAAGTCTTTTTTTTCAGGTGACGATGGCAGGAATAATTGTGATGTGGCACCTTAAATTCCAGGAAACTGTGACATGGGCTGAAATCGGCTTAGGTGAACTATAAATAAGTGAAAGACAGCATCAATTGGTTTGGTCCATGTAGATAGCTGTAGAGAAAGCACTTACAACCGATGAAAACTGTAATTTTATTTTTGAAAAAAATTTTGAAGCAATTTTTTTTTGCTCGTGCACTTGAACAACGATTTCCTTTATCTCTTAACTTAAGTGCATTAAGTGCATTTATGATTATCACAAACTGAATAAGCTAAGGTTATTTGTGATACAGCAAATTTGTCGTAAAAGCAAAAATGTCGTAAGATCATTGAGGTTAAAATGATCTTACGCAAAAGCTAGAAATAGCTGATGCAAATGCATTTTTTGATAACTATTTGTAAATTTGTTTTGTGCTCGCCACAGCAGCCATTACAATGACAGATATCGACAGAATAACAAAAATTTTATTTCTGAAAAGAACTTGTTGTGCAACACCTGATTTTTTTCGAAAATTTCAAAGTTTATCAGTTTTTATTTACGTCCACCTACACACCAAATATTCCTTAGATCCTTAAGGATTTTTTTTATAGTGTTCGTCAAAAATGTTAGCAATTCAAGGTTTGTACTGAAGTTTCCTCATTTAAGAAGTTATTTATTTGTAATTTGAAGTGACAATCCAGACTTATTTCCACATTTTCATATTTTTCTGTTGACACCTTAGCCTCCCAAGTGAGCCTTATGTATAAGCCACTTGGATTTAAGACTCGTGAGGTAGCGCTTCATTTGGGTGGTAACAAATTTCAGCGGTTTACAGTTGTGCAGCGAGCAATGGATTTATCAAAACAATTGAATCGGCTTTTACAATATGCTATAACAATTTGTGACATAGTATTAAAAAAAAACTTAATATATAACATGAAGCCTAAAGAAAAAAATTAAGAAAAAATTCCTAGAATGATGGAACTACAATACTTTGAATTGGTAACATTTGATTTGCCTGATCCTGTATAATAAGTTCTAAGAAATAAAATATTAGATTCTACCTTAAACTGGAACAGATAAATACTTTGGCATTGGTAACGAAAATGTACACGCCTTGTAACACTTTTAACCCAAATTGCGTTATTGCGTTGCGTTTTTGTTTGTTTTAGGATTGCCAACAAACAAGTTCAAACAAAAACAAGTAATAAAATATTGAAGCTTAGATTTTGCCCAAATAAAAGCGATAAAGCATGCTGATCCAATCGATCGTGGGTATAAACGCTTGAGGAAAACACGATAAGTTTTACCCTTGGAAACACCTTAACCAGGGTGTCGTGCAGTGAAAAATATGAAGTAACCCAAAACCGAGAAAAACCATAAAAAATATAAAAACTATTGAATAACTAAAGACCCCGTCTAGAAAGAGGCGGCGTTTGCTGTTAAAGTAATCATTTCAATAAGGTTTGGGAAAATTTTTTATATTTATTAATAGATTCAATAAACTGAAATACACAGTGGGTATACCGTTTTCTTAAAAATTTCTTTGCTTAAGTTTTTTTTTTAAGTTAAAAATAAGATCATTTCGGCAGCTTGTACCCGCGATCTAATTCTTTCGGTCATTACCCAAATTTCATGACCATAGATGAAAGTCGGAACGAACACTGAATTAAAAACTCAGATCTTTGCTTTCACTCCAAGCTCAGCTTTCCTGATGACCGGCCGGCGCAGTTCCTTTACTATTGCTCCAGCTTGGCCAATTCTACAACTCAGTATCACTCCACCCATCTTTCGTGAAAAAGACCCCGAGATACTTAAACTTCTTCACCTGTTTTAATGGAACTCCATTTATGTGCAGGGTACACTGCACAGAAGTTCGGGAAACAACCATCACTTCCGATTTGTTCACGTTTGCTTTCTTCCCAGCATCACCACAGACGGCTGCAAACCTATCCAGTGCTTGTTGAAGTTCCTTTTTGGATGATGCAAGGATGGCCAAATCATCTGCGAAAAGCAGATGGCTCATCCTGATGCAAGCCAATTCGAAACATTGCTCGCCAAGACTGCGCTTCACATTCCAGTCCATATATGCTATGAAAAGGAGCGGCGACAGAACACAGCCCTGGCGAAGTCAAACGCGCACAACAAAAGGACGGGATTTGACGCCATTTATCCATACACAGCTTCTGCAGTTTCCATGCAACGACTGGATGGCTGTCAGAAGAGGCCCACTCAGCGCATAGTCCTGCAAAACTCTTCACAGTGTATCCCGAGGGACTAGGTCATACGCCTTTTCCAGATATACAAAACACGCATAGACCAGTTTGGCATATTCCCAGGCCTTCTCAAGAATAACCTTCAGAGTAAAAAGCTGGCCGGTTGTGCCTCTGCCAGGCCGAAAGCCGCACTCTTGTTCCCATAACAAAGGCTCGATTAGAGCTCTGTAACGCGTTTCCAACACCTTCGCGAATAATTTTCCCGGAAGACTCAAGAGAGATATGCCCCTATAGTTGGCGCAATCTCTCCTGTTCCCTTTTTTGAAAATGGGCACTATAACTCCCGTTTGCCAATCGCTAGGTGCCTTCCCGCTATCCCAGACCACCTTAATGACACGTGTTAGCCATTGAACACCCTTTTCACCCATTGCCTTGAGCATTTCTGGCCGGATTTCATCAACTCCAGCAGACTTGCCAACTTTTAGCGATTTAATCGCTTCAGTGACTTCGTCTACTGTGGGACTATTCTCCGGCCTTATCTCGTCAGCAGTGGGAATGCCATCTTCAGTGCCCTGTTGGGGGTTGAGCAACTCCGAAAAGTGCTCTCTCCATCTGCGCAAGACATCGCTCTCATTTGAAGGAAGTGCGCCGTACTTGGATTTGACTCCTTGAATGATATTCAACTTCCTTCCTTGGAGCCGGTGAATGGTCTGCCAAAATATCTTGTTTGCAGATCTGTAAACGTGCTCCAACTTCATGCCAAACTTTTTCCATGACTGTTCCTTGGCTGTTCTGACTGCCAGATTGGAAGTTCTTCGCGCCTCATCGTACCGGGCTCGACAAGTTGAGTTTCCACATTGGATCCACGCAATGTAGGCTCTCTTCTTCTCCCTGATGGCTTCTTGAACTCCAGGCGTTTTTTTCTCACCACCAGCCGCTACCCCAAGCCGCTTCACTCCACAAACATTTCCTGCAGAGGCAATGACTGCCGATAAAAACAGCTGCCATTCCTCCTCTACATTCAAAAGGTCAGTTGGAATTTGTTCAAACTTCTCCGAAACATGCTGTGCAAAGCGCTCTCTGAAATCAGAGTCAGCATCCTGCAACCTTTCCCACCGCATGCGGGTCACCAGTCTTGGTTTTCGCGTGGGTGGCAAAGGAATACTGTCACTGAAAAACAATTTACACAGCACTAAGTGGTGATCAATTTAGAACACAGCTCCCCTGAAAACACGAACATCACAAATCATTCTTTGAACACACGATGGTACAACAAAGAAATCAATCAGTGACTTCTGATTTAAACTGTGCTTGTACCATGTGTATTTGTGAATGCCTTTGTATGGGAAAAAGGTGTTCATGATGGACAAGCCATATGCACAGCAAAAGTCAAACAGCTTCCCTCCGTTCCTGTTTTGATCCGGGTCACCGTGCCTCCCGATCACACTCCTCCAAGTACTGTCGTCCGTACCCACATGTGCATTGAAGTCACCTATCAGGAGAAAGAAGTCCATTTCTGCCACTCTGTCCAGGGCAGCATCAACTTCGTTCAAAAAGGACTCATACTCTGACTCTCGATCTGGTGCATAAACGTGAACCAGAGCAAGAGTCGATCGTTCAAGCTTAAGTTTTAAGATCAGCATCCTTCCCCCTAACGGAATGACATCGAATACATTTTCTGACAACCGGAGGCTTGTGAGTATCCCCACACCCGCCTGTGCAGTCATGTGATTTGGGACGCCAGACCAGAAGAGCTTCCACCCATCATCGAAGTCTTTGGTTCCAGAACCCTTCCACTTAGTTGAGGAGATGCCAGTTGCATCGAGCTGATACTTTTTGGCCTCCTCAACCAGTTCAAGTTCCTTCCTCGTTAGCGACGAGACATTCCACGTGCCAATTTTGAGTTGGTGCCGTTGTCGATTTGTAGAGTTTCCACCTAAGCCCTCATTTTGACTTGGCGCTGTCCCCCTCGGCCCTCGGAATGGATAGCGGCACCATTGACGGGCTGCTCGTAACTTCTTCGGGTTAAGCCCGGTCGGATGCCGAGCGGGGCCATCCGACCACCAAGCGCTCGCAGCGACACCCCTCATGCCTAGCTCCAAAGGGTGCCCTGGATTACCAGGATCAGCAAATATCCGAGGTTGTTTTCGTTTTCTTTTCATGGTTGGGGGGGAGGGTGCATTTTATACCTAGCTGCCAGGTTTAAATTCGGCCGATCCTAACCCGGACAACAGATGCCGACCAGGAAGCCGCTCGTCCCGAAACAGACGCTCCTGGATTTCTGTTCTTTGAAGTTCAGATGTCCCTCTGGGATCAGACGCTGACCAACGAACCGCACTATTTAACAGACGCTGCTGGATTTTATTTAAACCTTCGGGTTCATCTTTTACAGCTATAACTTTACTGCCAAGGGTGGCCCCACAAGGAGTTTATACTCCTGGACAGCATCACTTATGCCTAAAGATTACGTCCTCCAGTGGATTTTAGTCGGCTTTTACGACAGGCATACCTTACCTCAGGGCTATTCTTAAACCCGACCTTGCAGGGTGTAAAATGTATGGTTTCAAATGTATTTCATTAAATATTTTTTTGCTCCAAATCGGAAAATATGTAGAAAACACATAGTTCTGCATTTTTACATTTTGTTTTTAGCATTTTTTGGGCCTTGCCCACTTTTGGAGGCAGAATTGAGGAAAAACTTTGAGTCAATTTTCTTATTCTTTCCTCATAGACGGAGAGCTAGTGACGTATTTTCATATTGTGTTTTAAAAAAAAAAACTGTAACTTTGTGAGGTAAGTTCATGGGCACTACTGAACACAAGAACTACTGAAGTCTGGCAGGGCTTTGCTGGTTTATATAGAAATGCCGTTAGCCTTAAAGTGCTAAAAAAATGATTTTTGAATTCATTTTAAAAAGCTTGAGATTTCGGAATATGCTTATTTGGGAGGAACATATGCCGTAAATACAAATTCCAGACAGTTTGCCGGTTTTTAACTTGTGCCAGACGTCCTTAAAAGTGCAAAATAATTCAAAAATTAAACTCATTATAAAAAAGCAAAATTTTTGATATTATACAGGGGCTAGTATAACAGTAACAATTCCTGAAAGCCAGACCAAAATGTTGATTTCATCCCCCCGCCAGACGGCCTAGAAGCTTCCATGAATGTTCTTTTTATACCCCATCCCATAGGACAGGAGTTATATTAAGTTTGATTCATAGTTTGTAACATAGAGAAATAATCACCGTAGACCCCCAAGACCTTAAGGGCATATGATCGAGACCGAATTGTTAGTCGAATGAGCCATGTCCGTCCGTCCGTCCGTCCGTATGTCGGTAGTTTTTCGGCCATAAATTTTGAGCTAGGAACTTTTAACTTAGTGCTAAAATGTTTAAAATCCGCCCATTGTCATTGTTACTTAATAGCATGAAAATTCAAAGTTGTCGTAGGAAGCTGAAATTTGGTGCGCGTTATCGTCACTTAAGTATTTTGTGATTGACATTTCAAAAGAAGGCAAAAGCCGCCTCTTTTGGGCGTGGTCATATTCTTATTCGATATATTTTTTTTGAATCCAAAAAACTTGCGCTATAAAATGTTCAAAAATTTTGGAAATCTATCAACTGAAATGAATAAATTTTTGCCACGCCCACTTTTGAGGGCGTTTTTAAGTATAAACAAAATTTTTAATGTGAAAATGCAATCAACACGTGTATCTCACTTCTGATAAAAAAAATATAAACAAAAAAAAACACGATGTAATTGAAAAGGAATGGATGCCACGCCTCTTTTTAAGGGAGAAGATTTTTTAACTTAAAAATAGATACTGAAATTTAACAACCAAGATTTATGACACAAATCGGAGCTTGAAAGTGGTCAATTGGGATGGGGTATCCAACGATTCACGTAAGCGGATTGTAACCCTCCCATTAGTTTTTACACTTTCCGTTGCCTGAACATTTACGACAAACGCTACTTATACATTGATGATAATGATCGAGTATTATTTTTAGATTATTATACAGTACTGACTCTTATCTTAAATCAGTAATCACAACAGCCAGGCTTAATAGCCGAGTTATAGAGAAAAGATGTCATTGAAACTAGTGATAAT
This sequence comes from Neoascia interrupta, assembly GCA_947623515.1. Classification (NCBI taxonomy): domain Eukaryota; kingdom Metazoa; phylum Arthropoda; class Insecta; order Diptera; family Syrphidae; genus Neoascia; species Neoascia interrupta. The sequence goes on from OX392462.1 coordinate 180,507,587, forward strand.
TTATACGCAATTTAATTTATTTCATTTAATAATTTAAAACTAATACTAATAATAATTATTAGTATAATAATAATACTAATAATAATTTAATACTATTTTAGATAGTATTCAGCACAAAACAGCAAAATTTGGCTGTGTTTAAGATGTTACCACTGACCTTAGAGGCTTATCGAATAAGAAATAATTCGACTCAGCTCCAAACATTTATTTTGACTGTTAAAAAAAATATATTAACCCGTTTAAGGTAACCCTTGATAAAGAAAACTTTTCAGTATTTGCACTGGGAAAGTGGCTTCAATAACAGTAGCAGATTTTCTTTTAAATGTTGAAAGCATTGGCAGCAAATTGCGGAAACTTTTATTTGCGAATGCATTCTTAATGCTGATTGTTTCGAAAAGGCCATTTTTTGGCTACGATAACAAAGTGTGATGCGGAGAGAAAAGACGTAATTTTTTTACCAGTATTTTGAACTATTTATTAAAGGCTATGAACGAAACCAAAGGCATTCCGAAAGTATTCAGTACACTATTTCAAGTCCTGACCAAGTAAGACCAACGGACTTCGATAAGGAACTGAGAAATTCAAAATTTATGGAAAGTCTTGTGATATAATTCATAGACCATTGGAGGACTGACGAAATTGCTCCATTTATAAGTTCTAAAGTAATTAATTTGAGCTTCGACCAATGTTACTCCTTTCAAGAGCGTGATGGAAAGATATGAAGTTATCCGAGGAAGCACTATCCTGTGGGCTTCATGAAGAAGCGGACACAAAAATTGTCCATCACGTATGCAAAATTAGTTCAAAGGCTAACGTAGTGATTAAATGCATTGAGACTGATATTCTTGTCATCCTGATGTTTGGCAAAATGGACCGCCTGATTACCGACTCCCTAAAAATTTGAATAAATGTTGGAGTTTCTAATGAATTTGAAGTTAGGCCAACTTTTTTGCAAAAGCTTAGCAGCATTCCATGCAATTACAAGATGTGAGTACAACCCTGCGTTTTTTGGAAGAGGTAAACAAAATCACTTCAACCTTTTAAAAAGCATAAAATGTATGAATAACGTTAACGAAGCAAGATTTGAATTATTCTAAAAAAATTACAGAGCCAAATGCGTTTTTGAAAAATAAATAAATAAACAGAGAGGCGCAACAGCTCGAGGTGAACCAGGGCCAACTTCTCAACAATGTATGCTGGTGTGTTAATTTCTTTACATACAAGGGGACCTACAATTTTTTGCCGAATCCGAACGGCACTTTGAGAAGTTTTTTCAGGACAAATGATACTCTCGGAGGGCTTGTCAGACCCTCGCGGAAGTGGGGGCCGTGAAAAAGAACAAGTCTTTTTTTCAGGTGACGATGGCAGGATTCGAACCCAGACCTCCGGCGTAGTAAGCACACACACTAACCACTAAGCCACCGCACCCCACAAATGCGTTTTTGAAAAATTTAACAAGAAACTCAAAAATTTTGATGCAACCAGCCTTCCTCTATGCCGAGCTGAATGTATTGAGTGAACACTTAATGCGAACACATTATATTCCAAATCTGTGGAAAAATGTCCATTCGAAAAATTCAACTAAGCTGCTTCCTCAAGAAAATGGTTGGAAAATGGTCGGAAACAAATATCATTTTTCTTGGTTTAAAGGAGATCAATTACCCAGGCTTGTTAGCGATACTGTAGATAATTTCCCTTCTTCCGAGAACGAAAATCCATCAGGCACCAAAAAAATACCTTTGTTTCCGCCGATTATAAACAACATTTCCTTTCTTTCAGCAGGCACCGTACTTTTTGATTTTCGTGAACTAGGCGAGACCTCTGAAATTATAAAATACATTGAGGAAGATTTCGAGAATGCAGATGAATTTTCGTAAACAGAAGAAAAGTTTTATGTATATTTTTTTTTTCATTTAACCATAGACAGAATTTGATTTTGTCTGATTTTGATTTAAGATGAGAGTCAGTACCGTATTAAAATCTCAAAATAATACTCGATCATAATATTATAATCAATGTATAGGTAGCGTTTGTCGTAAATGTTCAGTCCAAATGTTCCGCTTACGCGAATCGTTGGATACCCCATCCCAATTGGCCACTGTCAAGTTCCTTGACATTGCGTCATAAATCTTGGTTGTTAAATTTCAGTTTCTATTAACTTCAACTGTATTCAGAATTTCTCAGTTAAAAGATAATCTTCCTTAAAAAGGGGCGTGGCATCCATTACATCGTTTTTTTGTTTATATTTTTTATCATAAGTGATATACACGTGTTGATTGCATTTTCACATTAAAAATTTGGTCCATACTTAAAAACGCCACCAAAAGTGGGCGTAGCAAAAATTTATTCATTTCAGTTGATAGCTTTCACACATATTTGAACATTTTATAGCGCAAGTTTCTTGGATTCAAAGAAAATATATCGAATAAAAACTGTTTATTAAAGTGCAAATGAAATATGACCACACCCAAAAGGAAAGGGGGCGGTTTTTGCTTTCTTTTGAAATGTCAATCACAAAACACTTAAGCGACGATAACGCGTACCAAATTTCAGCTTCCTGCGACAACTTTGAATTTTCATGCTATTAAGTAAAGTGGGCGTGTCAATGGGCGGATTTTAAAAATGTTTACACTTGTACTGCTTCGGGACCTAGAAAAAAACAGATATTAAGTTTCAAGTTCCTAGCTCAAAATGTATGGCCGAAAAACTACCGACACAAGGACGGACGGGCGGACATGGCTCATTCGACTAACAATTCGGTCTCGATCATATGCCCTTGCGGTCTTGGGGGTCTACGGTGATTATTTCTCTACTGGTAAAGAAGCCTGTCGTACGACAGGAACAGCGCAGCACAAATCGATTAAAATAAAAATTGCCGTGGGCCCAACTCAACATCATGCGAGCCGCCCACTTTCGCGGTAAGCTACCTAGTCACATAGTTTGGACCTTCAAATAGCGCTTTGAATACCTATGCACATAGCACTTTTATTGTACGGGAACTTTATATTTTTTACTTTTAACTTTTTACTTTTAACTTTTTACTTTTAACTTAAAATTATATGCTTCACCTTTATGGAATATCATTATTGGTATTAAAAAGTAGAAGCCATACCATTATTGGTATTAAAAAGTAGAAGAATATAATTTTTCGGTACTACCAGGCCAGGTACTCCAATGAACCTAAGTAATACTGTTATGAGTCCAAAGATTTCTGGAAGAATTGGGCAGAGCTGGAGAGATCCTTTATATACGGGAAGCATATCATTTTCCGGTACTACCAGACCAGGAACTCCAATGAGCCCAAAGAATTCTGGAGGAAATGGGTAAGATCTGAAGGGATCCTTTATAAAGGGGAAACATATCGTTTTTCGGTACTACCAGGCCAGGAACTCCAATGAACCCAAGTAATACTGTAATAAGCCCAAAGAATTCTGAAGGAAGTGGGCAAGAGCTGGAAGGATCCTTTAAAAAGGGGAAGCATTTCATTTTACTTACTTACAGGTAAGGAACACGAATGAACCCAAGGAATACTCCAATGAGTCCATGGAATTCTGAGGGAAGTAGACAGGAACTGGAGGAATCCTTTATAAAGGTGAAAGCAGTCAATTTTCCGGTAATAACAGCTTAGGAACACCAATGAACCCAAGAAATACTGCAATGAACCCAAGGAATATTCCAATGAACCAAGGTATTCTGAAAGAAGTGGGCAGAGGCTGCAGGAATCTTTAATTCTTGAGGAAGTGGGCTGGAGTTGGAGAAATCCTTTGAGGCATTCCGTTTTTCAATACTAACATGGTAGGAACTCCAACCCAAAGAAATAAACACATTGCGGAATTCATTTAAAAAAAAAATTGACTCTGCCCCTCGGCGCGATTTGAACTCCGAACCAACGAAACGCGAGCTGAACACTCTCCCAGTAAGCTACCGAGTCACACGACTTGGACTTGTCATTTGGCGACTGTGCGTGACATACTTACGCACATAGCGCTTTATTATATTTCTCTATGTTACAAACTATGAGTCAAACTTAATATACCTCCTATCCTATGGGATGGGGTACAAAAAGAACATTCATGGAAGCTTCTAGGCCATTTGGCGGGGGGATGAAACCAACATTTTGGTCTGGCTTTCAGGAATTGCTACTGTTATACTAGCCCCTACATAATATCAAAAATTTTGCTTTTTTAAAATGAGTTTTTGAATTATTTTGCACTTTTAAGGACGTCTGGCACAAGTTTAAAACCGGCAAACTAGTCTGGCATTTGTATTTACGGCATATGTTCCTCCCAAATAAGCATATTCCAAAGTCTCAAGTTTTTTAAAATGAATTCAAAAATCATTTTTTTTTAGCACTTTAAGGCTAACGGCATTTCTATATAAACCAGCGCAGCGCTGCCAGACTCATGTTTTTGTGTTCAGTAGTGCCCATGAACTTACCTCACAAAGTTACGGGTTTTTTAAAATACAGTATGGAAATGCGTCGCTAGCTCTAGAGTCTATCAGACCTAATTTTGGAAAGAATAAGAAATAAAAATATGTAAGCATACGAGACTCGATTCTATATATGACTCGTGTGGAGCATGTGTGTAACACTTAGAGGCCAACATAAGACAAATGTGCAATTAATTGCAGAAAAGTAAATTGCATTAATACTAGAAACTAGAAACTTTAAAAGCTTCCAAAACCAACAATAATAAGAAAAGTTTTGTTCCAGTACTATTTTTAGTATTCTCTATATTAATCCGCAACTTTTCTATTTTGAAAATAGTTTCTCGAAACAAGTAAACAGAAAAAGTATAAATAACTTCTTCTTGATATTCTTTTGTCTAACGAAGTATAAAAACTTGAACGATGCTGCTTATCAAAACAGAAGTTATTAATTATATGGTTACCGCTCTAATTGCTCGATTGTACTTTACTGACTGAAAACAAAACTGAATAACAAATAACAAATAACTTTACTGAATAACAAAAAGTAAACAAATTTATGAAACGGGGCATTTTTTCTTGCACTTACAATAATAATATGGATTTTGATTAGAAGAAGTTATTTACAACAATAAGGTAAGTGGAAGAGTTGGTCTGTAACGAACTTCTAAACACCCGACCCTCTTTACCCTATATAACACCAAATTTAAAAGTTTTTGGACAAAAACCAAATTTTAGTTTTTGTTTATCTTATTTTTTTGTTGGCCACGCCCCAAAAAGGGGCGGATGCTGAAAATTAAAATCAATTAATTCTTATTTCGTTAATATCATGAGAAAATGCGTTAAAAGCAGTTTTATCCTAAAGACGCCCCCTTGAAGTGGGCGAAGTTCAATGCTTTGTATGTAACACACTTAGCAAGTTATTTCACCGTGTTACAAACTATGCACTAAAAATAATATACCCTGGGTCGGGTGTAAAAGTAATTTTTTTATTTAATTTTGAATATTTTAAAGTAATTAACTTTTTTTCTCTATTGCTGTTAGTTATAAAAATTAAGTTAGTTAGTTTACATCAAGATACCAGAAACTTTGAAAGTATCGATAAAAATAAATTTTGTTTTATTTTTTAATAAAAACTCAGTTGTCGAGTCTATAAATTCTACAAAGCTCTAATTATGCTTAAAGTTTTAAATAATATCTGGACCTATAATTTTATTCGAATGATTTGTCCAAACGGGACCGAAAATAGAGGGGTTTGCAAGCGTTTTTGCATGCGTTTCTGAAAATACGAACAAAACACTTTTAAAACTCGTTTTTTTTTGACCAACATTTGACTAAAGTTTTTATTTTAATGAAGTTGTGTCATACCTCTGGCCATTATAGGTTTTGTTAACTTAGCGGTTTAAAAGTTATGGCCTTAGACATTTTAAAAAAGGGCTCATGCATTTTCAGCCCAAACTTTTCCAATAACTTAAAAAAAATTCAAAAAAGAAAGTTTTTTAAAAAGCTGACCGGTGGCGCTTTTATTGTCCTTGCGAATTTTTAAAGCAGCTCCAATTTGTTCTCTTTGTACGATAAGGCTCGACTATAACAGGCGAAAGGATCCGTAATCATACGCTAGTAAGAAAATTGTATACTACACGACACGCATAATGCCGATTAGTTCAGCTTCGTCCAGTTTCGTTCACTTTCATTTTGTTAGCAAAGTTGGCTTCCAATGGCAGTTTTCGGACGAAAATTTAAACTTTAAATTTATTAGAAATTTTCAAACTGAAAAACTACGGTTTGCTTTTCTGTAAAAAGGTTTGCCCCGCCCCCTTTTGCACAGTAGAGAATATTACACAGAACATAGTCATAATATTGCACAGAACAAAAAAAAACTGTATAGTCGACTTTAGGCTAGGGACACATGACGACAGAAAAACGCGCGACAAAAAACTGCGCGATTTTCTGCAGCAAGCATACTCAACACACAAGCTATAATTTTCCGTGCGTTTCCTGTCAGTTTTGATGAACAATTTAATTTTCATGGTTAAAAAATAGAGTTTGCAAGCTTTTTGTACTAAACTCAGTACACAAATACTTATTTTCGGGCCAGTTCCAGTGAATCGTGGTTAAAACAGTCACTTTTTATTGTTAAATAAAATAAAATTGTATTTTTTGTCGTGCGGCTTGAAAGAGTCGCAATTCGGAAATTTGTCGCAAAACGAGTCTGGCGACTAATTGTCGTAGCCGCAAAAGTGTGTAATCGAACGGTAATCAGTGTGTCCTGGGCTTACAGGTGCAGGTTGGTGTAATCATTTAAAAAAGACTATTATAGGAGACTTGTTGTTTATGCTCTCTACACACTGAACTCAAAACTGTGTTTTCGTGAAAACATGCGAAAACTTCTTCAAAAACATGATTTTTCCCATACATTTATGTAAATTTACTGTTTTCGAAACCCCAGCTTTTGAGTAGTTTTCGTTCAAAATCACTTTGAATGTCACGAAAATCAAATTTTCAAAGAATGTTACTTTTGTCCCATCTTTGGATGTTAATGTCTCCGAAACCGAATGTCTTGTCTGAAATCAGCTTGTAGTTTTGAGGTCAGCGTAAAATTCTTGATATGTTCCCATCTTTTATAAATCTTTTAAAGCTTTAAAATTTCTTTTAAAGCTTTAAAAATCTTTTAAAGCTCTTAAAAATAAATATGGGCTAAAATTTGACAACTGATAAAAAAATGAAAAACGAAAACAAATTCTAGTCGGCGTTTAGGAAATGTGAAAACTTTTTGCCCAAACCTCGGTTTTTGATTCAGTGTAAAGAGCGTATTAGAAAGTTTTTTTATAGATTAGAAAAATTGTTTTATTTCTTGGTCAATAGTTAATAACAAGCTTTTACAGAACTCATGCAGCGTGGCCCCATCGTCAGCGAAGAATGTACTTTACGATCCGTCAGTTTTCCTTCAAGCATGCAATTAAGGACTACAATGACAAGCAAAGGACGCAGGAAAAGGATGCTTCCCTGGTGTACACCGACTTTAATTGGGAACTCATCAGAGACTCCGGAAGGCCATCTTACTTTTGTCTTTGCTCCATCATGCATGTCCATGATCATCTGCGCGTATAGGCTTCTAGAACTCCTCGTTTTTTTAGCGCCATCCATATCAGATCTCGTGGTAGTCTATCGAATGCTTTTTCAAAATCAACCAGCACCATATGCTGTTTTATAAGGGCATCGCGATGTTTTTTATATTATGATCCTTATACTTTCGATTGATTCAGATGGGAGAAGTAATACTGAGTTTTCCTGTAGAATTGGCCACGCTGGGAGCAATAGTAAAGGAACTACGCTGGCCGGTCATCAGGAAAGCTGAGCTTGGATCTCAGTTCTTAATTCAGTGTTCGTTCCGACCCTCATCTATGGTCATGAAATTTGGGTAATGACCGAAAGAATTAGATCGCGGGTACAATCTGCCGAAATGAGGTTCCTGAGGTGCGTTGCTGGTGTTACTCTAAGGGATAGAGTGAGAAACGTCAGTATTCGTGGGAATCTTAATGTTAAGCAGCTACTTCTCCGAGTGCAGCGATCGATTCTTCGATGGTTTGGACACGTTGTTCGAATGCCCCCTGACAGACTTCCTAGACAGATCATGCTGGCCGAGATGCGAGCACGTCGCCCCCCTGGTAGGACAAGAAACAGGTGGTGGTATCAGGCAAAGAACCTCTCTGAGTCCCGCCTGGGGATTGCGCCGGAGTCTATGGAGTTGGTGGCGGAGGATCGAGAACGATGGAAAGACCATTTAGCCACCCTGGCTCCGCGACCCTTTTGAAGGATAAGCGGCATTCGAAAACGATGATGATGATGATGGCACTTTTGATTGCATCAGTGGTTGATTTACCCGCGACAAACCCACACTGGTCCTCAGGTAGCCTTATGATTTTCCGCAGTCGACTATACCCCCTCGACGATCTTCATTGTGTGGGACATCAGTTTGATAGAACGGTAGTTGTCACAGCTTCGTGTATCACATTTTGATATCACCTTTGAAAAAAGGAAGAAGATAACTTTCCCTCCACCGATTAGACATTGGATCCCCTCTTATTAGTTTAGAGATGAAGGTCGTGAGCCATCTTGAACTATGTCTCCTATTTTTTTTCCAAAATTTTGTGAGTATCTAATCCGGCCCAACCGCTTTTCGTTTTTTGGAGTAGTTAACCCCCAACTTCCCCACCTCTTCTAGTGTGATGTGTGGTACTTCTTCTCGGTTAGCAGTAGCTTTTTCTGGAAAGTGGTGCCTGGGAAACTGGTGGTGTGGTGGTGGGAAACTGTTCATTCAAAAGTCCCTGACAAAACTGTTGCCCCTGCCATGCTAACGGCAAATGGGAAACCTTTGTCGTTGCCTCGGCCTACTTCCCCTATGACTCTTTGACTCCTCCTCCACCAAAGGCAGTTGTTGAGCTTGTAGATTATTGTGAATCCAAAAGATTGGGTCTCGTCTTGATGCTAATGCTCAGAATACTGTCTGGGGCAGCAGCAAATGTAACGCAAGAGGAGATCGTCTTTTGGAATTCATCTTATCGTCTGACATTACCATCAATAATTTGGGTCACAGACCCACTTTTGTTACCGCCAGGAACAAAAGTTTTGTTTTGTTACAGCAGATAATTGACCTTACCCTGTCCAACAAGTTTTCAAGGACTATCGCAAAATGGAGGGTATCGCCAGATAGCACCCTGTCAGATCACAGATACATCGAATTTCAAATCAATTGCGAAGTTCTACCTTTGCCTTTGTTCAAGTTCCACTCAAACTGAGTTCACGACAAGGGGTAGAGATGTCTGCTCAAAATCTAAACAGCATCCTTACCCGTTGTTTTGAACTCGCGTGCCCAGTTATGAAAAACCTCCGTAGAAAATCGGTACCTTGGTGGAATGCCGACCAGGAAGCTCCTGAATCGGTCCTTAAAAACCAATTTAGTAGAAGACTGGAATCTATATCGATCAAGGCAAAAGGATTTTAAGAGACTTATTCGCAAGTCGAAAAATGACTCTTATAAAAAATTTTGTGACGAGATCGAATCTCTAAGTGAAACTAGTAGGCTTGTGAAAGTTCTTCAGAGGAACAGACCAAGCAGACTCGCTTCAATACTCAAACCTGATGGCACCTACACTGAGACCAAGGCGGAGACCTACAGTCTTCTCCTTGAGACTCACTGGTACATTGCATCTAGAGTAGTGACTGATGACGCTATCAATTATGCTATTGCATCTTTTGAGAGCTTTAAGTCACCTGGTCCAGATGGAATCTACCCGGTTATGCTGAAACAAGATTTAGGTCAGCTGTTGCCCAGGTTGAAAAGAATTTTCACTGCGAGCCTTGCCTTGGCTTACATACCCACCCTTTGGCGTATGGTTAAAGTCGTTTTCATACCAAAACCTGGTAAGTCAGACTATAGCCTAGCCAAAAGCTTCAGACCCGTAAGTCTGTCTTCCTTCCTGCTGAAAAGCTTAGAGAGACTGGTTGAGCTTCGCGTGCGCAAAGTTGCTCTTCGTTTGCACCCTCTTTCTGAGATGCAACATGCTTATCAGCGCGGAAAATCCTGCGAAACTGCGCTTCAAAACCTTGTTGGTAGGATTGAATGTGCTCTTGACCAGAAGAAGTACGTGCTGGGCGTTTTCGTCGATATTGAGGGTACTTTTGATAACGCGACGTTTGATAGCATGTGCAACTCAGCCAGACAACATGGTGCAGATGAAACATTAGTTCAATGGATTAGGGCAATGCTAATGAACAGGACGCTGATAACCGAAGCAGATTGTGGCAAGTGCGTCATAACTGGGGTAAACAAGGGCTGCCCGCAAGGTGATGTTCTGTCTCCCCTTTTATGGTGCATGGTTGTAGACTCTCTACTATCGGCTCTCAACCTTCCTGGAACCTACACACAAGCCTACGCGGATGATGTCGCCGTTCTTTCTGTCGGCTCAAACTTAGGACTGTCTGCTCTCAGGCGCAGAGATCCCTGGACTTGATCGATGATTGGTGCACTAGGAATGGGCTTTCAGTGAATCCTCTTAAAACTACGGTTGTTCTCTTTACGAGAAAGAGGAAGGTCACTGGTCTGACTCAACTAGTGCTTAAAGGTGTCACTATCCCGATATCCGATGAAGTCAAATATCTGGGAGTAATCCTTGATAGAAAACTTCTATGGTCCAAGCATGTTGAATCCAAAACCGAAAAAGCATTGTCCACCTTCTGGCAGTGAAGAGGCGCTTTTGGCAAGACATGGGAATTATCTCCGAAAAGGGTCCTCTGGATCTATACTGCCATGGTTTGACCACTCCTCTCATAGGCATCGGTTGTTTGGTGGAACAGGCTTTCGCGGAAACGTGTTACTGCCTCTTTTGCCAAACTCCAAAGAACGGCTTGTCTTGGCTGCACAGGGGGGGCCTTCCCTAGCACGCCGGGCTCTGCTCTAGATGCTTTGATGAACCCCCCCCCCCCCCCCCCCCCCCCCCCCCCCCCCCCCCCCCCCCCCCCCTTGATATATTTATCATGGGGTGTACGCTGAAAACCATCTTTCGCTTAAAGAGAGGTGGTTTTTGGTACCACACGCATTGGAATTTTGAAGAACTTGTTCGAGAATTGTCCTTTGACCCCTGTCTTATGGACATGCCCTCTGACGCAATGACCCCAGAAATCCTTTTGCGACAAAATTACCAAGTCAACTTTCCTCAGGTAATGGAATGGATTCGGCCAGACTCTGAACCAGGGAAAGAATGCCATCGTATTTTCACGGATGGCTCCAAAACCGCACAGGAGTCTGGTGCTGGAGTCTTTGTGGAAAGCGAGAACATTAGACTCCACTACCCCTTAGGTAAATATGCGTCTGTCTTCCAAGCGGAGATTTTCGCTATCCTAATGGCTATGCGCTATATTGTGACTAACAGGTGGAGGGCAAGAAGCATATGCATTTGCAGTGACAGCCAAGCCCTGGACAAACAAGCCCTGATGTCCACTCGCCCTCTTACCACCATCTCTTCAAGTTCATAGCTATACGACAACTCATGCTTCCAACATTCCAACCCGCGACCCTGAGCTTGCACTTACGCAGTTGCACTATTTTGCAAACCCCCAGAAACCGACTAGCTCTGACCCGAGCATTACTGCTCGTTCCTGGATCACTACCTTGTAAACCATAAGCAGTGCCTGGCGGGGAAGTGCCATTCTTTTCAGCGTACCTTTCCATAACGCTAATGTCTAAACGCCTTTTGCTTTTCGACACGTTCCTACAAAGTTGTAATTTTTGTTTGAATGTCCTTTTCCAACATCGGTGGTCCCAAAGTCAGGTCAAGCCACGGACTTACATAAGCACACTTGTGGGAAAGTTAACGATGTTAAGCCTAGCCCGATTAGCCTAGACCCCTACGTCTCCTTTTCCGAAAACCGCTGTCTTTCGGGTGGCTCTGAAGCGATATTTTTACCGTCGCTGCACAGAGTGCAATATCGGGTGGAATACTTCGCAACAAGAAATCACATTTAAATTTCGAGTACTTTGAAGATTCCTGTTTCAATTCAGAAAAGAATTTAGTGCTTAAAATCGAGCCACACGATATTCCTGCATACGATTGCATCACATGAGTTTTTCTTTTAGATTTTATTTACGTAAACACTATATGGTTGACTTTTAATGTTTCTTGCTTTTATATTTCTATTACGTCTACATTCTCATAAATTTAAACACTTCATACGATGCAAATATGTCAATAAGCTAAACAAGTTTCAATAATTTTATTTAGTTACCTTAAAGAGACAAATAGACGGACTCGCCTATTTGTTGACAATCTTCTTCTCAAAGTGGTTATTTGCAAAGTTCATTGATAAAGTTTTTAAAAACAAAAATCACGAACAAGTGAATCAGGATAAACTTGTCAGGCAAAGGACGCCTGCAACAAACTTGTTTCCATCAAATTTACCTAGGGTCAGTGCGACTAGTCGAAAACTTGTCTACCCACACATTCAGACAGACATGGGCAATAATCTTGGGAAAATAAAATTATTTTCTTTCTGGAGTGCAATGAGTGCTCCAGGAAAAACTTTCTCCCCCACTTTTCATGGTCATATGTACCTACTCGCTTTTCTACTGCTTCGCTTTTACATTTGCATATCGCGACCGAGACTGAACTGATCACACTGATCTTCCGAGAGCGATCATGTTTTTGGTCACACCGCCTACTCAGAAACTTAAAGAATGATAGTTGCATGTTTTTTGCACTCACCTCTGTTCCAAATAGTGTGTATATCGTAAAATATGTCTTCCTATGATCTGTTGTGTTGACAAAAGGTGGCGCAACAAGGTTACGCGATCCCTTCACTAGAACTAAACCACATATCGCAATAACCGTTGTTGGCACGATCACTTTGATCAAAGTTGCACTGGTCAAATAGTCACACAGCTGCCAAACTCCCCGCCACATATTGACATTCACTAAACCGAGGATCACTGTATAGATCCGAGAGCCCACATAATAAGTCAGCCTTCGTTTGTCCGGATCGAAAGTCTTCTTAAACGTGTCCTGGTACATAATGAAAAACACATTGCCAAAGCATCCGATCGCAAAGGATGTGACTATCGAAATATTCGGATGCTGTGGCATCAAGGTATAATCGATAATCGTCCAGGTACCACGCCAATATGCGATCACACACGGTCCAATTATCGCGGAGGATATCGCAACATCGATCACTTTCAAATACAACAAGTAAAAAGCACTTGAGTTCTGGGGCATTTTTAATGGCTCATAAGTCTTTCCCTGACTCTTTGTCATTTTGCCTCACGTCGCGTCGTCGTTGTCGACCTAACACTCAACTTTACGGTTTTAAGTCACTTGATCAATATGCACCGATCACCTCCGATTGATCTTCTTAGAATGACCGATAAAATCAAAACTTGCTGGGTGTACCCACTCGCGAACAAGTGCGAAACCACACCGAACTCACGACTTATCGAAATGCGAAATTAAAGGTGAATGAGATAAAATGCTTATTAGTCTGAGTCTGAGACTATGGGTATAGCACAGCACCTTTTCAATTCAAATGACAAAATTCTTGATTATCCACATTAATTTGTAGTCTCTTCCCGCTGGCTACAGAGCTCGTACCATTACCAGGCTTCGACAGGTACTCATTTAATATTAAAAAAAGAAAGAAATATTTGAAAATAGTTTTCATCATCGTCGAGCATGATGCTCGGTGGTGCTGACAGTGTAGGCACAATTTATCCCTCGTTAATGATCGGCAATTAGGCTCAATGATAAGATAAAAAAAAAACGAATAAAAAGTTGCTGTAAATCTATGCTTTCTTCTCCTGCTTCGACAATGAAAAGCTTAGTCGGGCTTAATCATTCTGGCTTTCAGCTTAATAGTGCACCGAGTTGGTTTTGCTAGGCATGTGGACAGCGCGATACAATTTCGGGTTTTTTTTCGGCAAACTTGTTTGTAAATTTATTATTCATGACTACACGTGGTTTCCATTATTATTTGTTGTCAGGAAAGTCTGCGTAATGACTGTCGTTTTGTTTTTGAAAAGGTGTTGAATATGTTAGCAAATTAACAGATCGATAAAATCGATCAGATTTTCATCAACCGATTATGGGAAATATTTGAGAGTTTCGTGAGTCACAAGTAATGGATTTTTTTCAACGCAAACTCTCCAATCTGCGTTTCAATATTCGTGCGGTACCCTGCTTATGTTGACATAGGGTGCTAAGAAATCTCGGCTTAGCTTCCTTGTGTTCTTGTTTCACCATTGATGCTTTTGGGGTTTACCGAATTGCGTCACTGAGGCCAATTAAATGCTGCTTTTATTGCATTTTTGTGATCCTGATTTTTTTTCCAACACGTTTGTGGTACTTTAGTTATAATTTAGTACCTTAACAACATCGGTGATTCCCCAATTCTGCCAATCCACGGATTAAAATGCATCTAATGCATCTAAATGTATCTAATTTCTTCCTAGTTTACTTTTCACGAAAATTAAAGTAAGATTTTTGGGATAAGTACTGCTCTAAAGGTATTCCTTGCGGTCGCTACACGGAAACTTGTGCCAGTTATGAACGCTGAATGCTGATTTTATCGTTTTGTAAGCCACACGCGCCTTCAAACCCACAAAGCCAAAGTCCGCGCACGACATGCAAAATGGTTGCATTTAACATTTGTTTCTAATTCGTGATGAAAGTAAAGATAATATAAAATATAATATAGAATAGTGTAGATAATATCTAAGTATAGAAAAAAAAAACTTTAAAACACGATTATGAAGGGTAAATGTACCAGTACCCGGCCACTTAACATATTTTTCAATTTTGAAGGTAGATATCTAATTATCCTGACTTAAGACCTTCATTTTCTTTCTTTAGAACAATTGAGTGGTACCTATATTATAAATATAAATAAATAGAGTGGCGCAACAGCACGAGGTGAACCAGGGCCAACTTCTCAACAATGTATGCTGGTGTTTTGATTTCTTGACATACAAGGGGACCTACAATTTTTTGCCGAATCCGAACGGCACTTTGAGAAGTTTTTCAAGACAATTAATACTCTCGGAGGGCTTGTCAAACCCTCGCGGAGGTGGGGACCGTGAAAAAGAACAAGTCTTTTTTTTTTTCAGGTGACGATGGCAGGATTCGAACCCAGACCTCCGGCGTAGTAAGCACACACACCAACCACTACGCCACGGCACCCCGGTACCTATATTAGGTATTGAAAAAAAATTGTAAACTCCAAATTTATATAATATTATTATTAAATAACAATATTTTTTTGATAAAACTGAATTTGCACCAGTCCCCGGCCACAAAATTTCAGTACCCGGCCAGTTGGATTCAGTATCCGGCCAGGTCGTTTTACATATGAAAATATGGAGCAAAACGGTAAATTATAAAACATGTTTAAATAAAAAATTTAGATTTTTGATTTTTTATTCTCTAAAGTTTAATCATATTTAAATATTAAGTAGGCCTTATTTATTTCAAATATTTTTAGTAAGTCTTACATATTTTTGATTTCAACAACAAAAATTTTCCATGCTTATTAAGTAAATAGGTAAAAAAAGATTATTTAAAATAAATATTTTTTTTTTTTTTTCCGTGGGTAGGTAAAAACCTTCATAGGCACTATGAGAATCGAACGCGCGTACTCATAGTAGTGTGAGATTCTTACTCACTAAAAAACCTCCCAATCTTTGTAAGACTACAACTAAGTTTCCTTAACAAGTTCATGCTTCTGTATAGTAATCGCGTCTGGCAGGCTACCTTCCAACGAAAGCACCTGCAATACCGTCATTATGTGCGGTTTCCTCTTACGACGCTAGATCCAACGGTTTTGCTCGTTGTGGTCGGCGTGCAAGATTTGACTGATCCAGAGTTCGGATTATTTCGTGGCTGCAATGGCCGTAAAGGCGAGTGTGAAGTTTGCGAGCAAAGTTTCTTACCTCGTCGGTCACGGTTGCGATGCCTAGATCTCGATGTAAATCGCCATTTCTTATATACCATGGAGCATTTACGATTGCTCTTAGTGTCTTATTCTGAAAAGTTTCTAAAATAGATATGTTGCTTGGTTTGGTACAACCCCAAAGTTGTATACCGTACGTCCAAGATGGTTTTAGCACTTGCTTATACAATAGCAGTTTGTTATATACGCTTAGTTTCGAATAACGTCCGATAAGCCAATTCAGTTCTCGTAGCTTGATTTCAAGTTCATCGCGTTTCTTTTTAACGCGTGGCTTCCACTTAAGTTTTGCGTCTAGGGTCATGCCTAAATATTTCGCCTCGTTTGCGTACGGAATTTGTACCGAGTTTATAAATAGAGGTAAGTTGATTACCCTCTTGTAAGTAAAATTTACATGCGTTGATTTTGTCTCATTTAGGAGGATTCGCCAGGCCTTTGTCCATTCGCATATTTTATTCAAAGCGCGTTGGAGTTTTCCCGTTGATAGTTCGACTGTCTTATCCGTAGCGAGGATAGCCGTGTCGTCAGCGAACGTGGCTACAGTCGTTGTCTCTACTTGAGGCACATCTCTTGTAAAAAGTAAAAACAGTGTTGGACCGAGGACGCTACCTTGTGGAACGCCGGCTTGTATTTCTTTGAATTCTGAGTATTCGCTCCCGTATCTCACTCGAAATAGTCTGTTGTCAAGATAAGACTCGAAGAGTTCATACATTTTTTCCGGCAAAACTTTCCGTAGCTTATATTTTAGGTCTTCGTGCCAAACTTTGTCAAAGGCTTGGGATACGTCAAGAAAAGCGGTAGAAAATATCATTTTCGCTTCTAAGGCTTTCTCAATTTCATTAGTTATTCGATAGACCTGGTCAATTGTTGAATGTTTGACCCTAAAGCCGAATTGGTGATCCGGAATCAATCGTCTTTCTTCAATTATTGGTTGCAGTCGTTTGAGCACAAGTTTCTCGAAGACTTTAGATATAATCGGCAGAAGCGAAATCGGTCTATATGATTTTTTGTCGTTC
This sequence comes from Neoascia interrupta, assembly GCA_947623515.1. Classification (NCBI taxonomy): domain Eukaryota; kingdom Metazoa; phylum Arthropoda; class Insecta; order Diptera; family Syrphidae; genus Neoascia; species Neoascia interrupta. Next base: position 180,524,524 of record OX392462.1, read on the forward strand.
GGGCATTTCCCTGGTTTCGGAACCATTATTACCTCTGCGACTTTCCATTGCCGTGGAACGTATGAAATTCTCATTGATGCGTTTATGATGTAGAGAAGCTTGACTAACGCTCTTTTCGGTAGCTCCTTCAAAATTTCCCCAGTAATTAGGTCATAGCCTGGAGCTTTGTTATTCTTCAAATTTCGGATTGTTTGACGAAGTTCAGACAGTGTCACGGTTTTCATTCGATAATTGTCTAGTTCCGCATTGCGATACAGATCGTCAACCAACGGCTCCCCGTCAAACGGTTTGAATGTTTCTTCTAGATGTTCTGCAAATACATCTGCTTTCTCTTTGTCGCCTTTTACCCATTCACCGTTATCTTTTCTTATTGGCGCCGAGTGGACTATGGGCTTTTTAATGGACTTCACGGCTTTCCAAAGTGAATAGTTTGACCCTCTATCGGCAGTCAAGTTTTCGAGGTAGTTGGTAGTCTCGCGACTTTTAAAATCTTGAAGTAAGTGCTTTAACTTGTTAGATAGCCCATTCAGGATGGTTTTATCAGGAGGAGCTCGAGACAAATGCCACCTCTTTCGAGCCTTTCTCTTTTCGCGTATGAGCTCTTCAATTTCGCGCGGGTAAATTGATCCGCTTTTCCTTACTCCAGTCTTCCGGAAAGAAGTATTGTTCCAAGCAGCGTCTTGAATAGTGCTAACGAGTTTATCGACTTCGTCTTCTATTTCTAAATTATAAAACATGTTTAAATAAAAAATTTAGATTTTTTATTCTCTAAAGTTTAATCATATTTAAATATTAAGTAGGCCTTATTTATTTCAAATATTAAGTAAGTCTTACATATTTTTGTTTCAACAAAAAAATTTTCCATGCTTATTGAGTAAATAGGTAAAAAAATATTATTTAAAATAAATATAGCGTTATTTTATTGATAAGGTAATAAAAATATAAATTGAAAATCGAAGCGGACGTATCGTTCTAATATTGAGCAGCAAGCACAGTTAAGCAGCAAAACCACAAAATTTGTGTGCTTTCTCTTAAAAGCTTAACTTTTATTTGATTTTCTAATACTTGATCTCTTAGGGAAAAATTAAGGGAGAGCTTTTACTTAATGCAAGCTTCTTTGTAATTAAAAGAATCTAAGGCTAACCTAATAGTTAGCTTTGTAATAGTGGGATAACTTTGTAATCCACTCTGAGGTAGCAATCTACACAGACCGGGGGTACAGGAGTAGGTGTACGCTAAGCAAAACTCGGCATCCTAATAACCTGACTCTACTGAACTCCTGCAATATTTTTAAGCCGAGATTCTAGCAATACTTATAGCCGCTTAAAAAAAGCCAGAGTATTAAAACGTAAACAGCAAAGCAGCCATTAAGGCCCTGGTAAAACCAACAGAAAAATCTCGGGCAGTAAAGGTACGCGTCCACATGAGAGTAAAACTACTGCGAATAGCTCTCGGGCCACTCTCGAGAGTCCCGAGAGTACTCGCAGAAAATTGATTTTGTACTCTCAACTCTCCGACTCCGAAAGTCTCTATCTGAAAGTTACTCTCGTGACTCTCGAAATTGGCCTGAGGGCTACTTCCAGTAGTTTTACTCTCAAGTGGACGAACGCCTTAAGACTCTGTCGCTCAGAACTTAGGGCCCTAAGCAGACAGAATACTGACCGATAATAGACGGGAAAATTTGCAGAATTACGGAGTTATTTTTTTTTTTTTTTTTTTTTTAAGCAAGCTCGACCTACAAGCAGAGTTTTTCCAAGCTTACACAGGCTCATCATATAGTGCTGGTGTTAGTGGTAAGTACAAAACACCATATACAAATAAAAATACATACAAATACATAAATAAAAGTACAAAATTATACAAAGGAGAAGGATTAGTAGCAAACTTTTAAATGAGCTGGAAGCAGACACCTAATTTAAGTTTATTTTTTAATGCTATTTTATCTAAATCTCTAGGCTGCTTCGAGAGGAAAATTCTTCGGACGATTTACGGTCCCGTCTGCATAGACAGAGAGTGGAGGAGGAGATATAACATCGAACTGTACGGGCTGTACAGCGATACCGACCTAGCCAAAAGAGTCAAAACACAAGCCAACGCCCCGGCCCGGAAAATCTTCGAATCCACACCGCAGGGACGACGCGGTAGAGGAGCACCGAGACTCAGGTGGCGCACGCAAGTGGAAGGGGACCTCAGCCAACATCGCGTGCGAAACTGGAGACGGCTAGCTAGAAACAGAGCTGGCTGGCGAAGCTTGTTGGCTGAGGCCCAGGTCCACCCCGGACTGTAGCGCCACCTTAAGTAAGTAAGTAAGTATCTAAATTAAAGTCTATGGTAGTACAATATGTATTATATAGTCTACTCATGCGGGTTATAGGCTTATGCTTCCCATAATTTGTCCTATGTTTAGAGACATTCAAAAGATGTAAGTGTCGGAAGTTATAGGATCCTCCACGAAACTTAAAAGTTACACAAAAAAGAAGGTCAGGAGCATCAATACGTCCTGAGATTAGTTCTGATATAAAGATTAAGTCTTGGTTTATCCGCCTTTGAGATAAGGTTTCCATATTGAGGAGCTTTATGCGGTGCTCGTAAGGAGGCAAGATAAAAGGGTCTTCCCATAGAAGGCCTTTATTAGCAAAACGGATAAACCTTCGTTGTATTGCTTCAATACGATTTATTTGATTGAGTTGATATGTTCTCCACACCTGTGAAGCGTATTCCAGATGGGGTCAGACAAAACTATTAAAAAGCGATAAGGTAACATGCGGATCATTAAACTCCTTTGACCATCTCTTTATAAAGCCTAACATGCAATTGGATTTATGAATTTATGAACAATGGCGTTTATATGTTCCGAAAAATTAAGGTCATGGCAGAAGTGAACACCAAGGTCCTTAAAACTCTGAACACGAACAAGGGTATGTTCACCAATTGAATACGGAAACGGGACACACACACGCTTTTTCGAAAACGTCATAACTTGACATTTCGAAACATTTAGACTAAGTCCGTTCGTGTTGCAACATTCAACAAAGTTATCGATGTCAGCCCGGAAAAGAAAGCGACCATCTGAAGTTTTATTATTTTGAAAATTTTCATATCATCCGCATAAGCGAGAATATGACTATGCTGAATGCATGAGTATACATCATTTCTCACCAAGATGAAGAGGATAGGACCCAGATGACTTCCCTGAGGAACACCAGACATAGAAGTAAATGGGGTAGATAATATTCTTTTGAATTTTACTTGGTAAGAACGCAAGTGAAGATAAGATTTAACCCAGGCAATAAATAATGGAGGAAAGCTTATAGCTTTTAGTTTCAAGACTATTATTTCATGCGAAATCATATCGAAAGCCTTGAAAAAGTCGGTGTATATGCAGTCAACTTCGTTCCGATTCTCAATAGTTGCAGAGCATTTAATGAGGAAGGAGAGAAGATTGGTAACTGTCGATTTGTTTTTTACAAAGCCATGTTGCTTTGTTGAAATAACATTGCGACAGTAGAACACTAAACTGTCACGAATAACTTGTTCGAAAAGCTTTGGGATGCTTGAAAGTTTAGCTATAGGTCTATAGTTTTTAATGTCACTTCTGTCCCCCTTTTTAAAAAACTGGCGTAATGAATGATCGCTTCCAAACTTCGGGAAATGCACCCAAGGAAAGTGATAAGTGGAACAGCTGTGAGGAGAGGTATTGCAAGGGAGTCCTTACGTATTTTTAGGACAATGGGTCGTATTCCGTCTGGTCCAGAGGAGTAATCGTCATTTAACTCGGACAGAAATTTAGGAACAGTATCGAAATTTACAGGAATATTATTAAAATTAACTTGAGAGGTGTTCACGAGATGTTTGAAATAATCATAATCGATATTGAACGGTGCATGCCTAAACGATTTGGAAAAACTCTCAGCAAAAGAGTTGCAGATGGTATTGGTGTCATTTAATGAGCAACTGTTGTACTTGAAATTAGCCGGGTAACCGTCACTTTTCTTTTTAGGGTTTACAAATTTGCAAAACTCTCTGGGTTTGGTTTTAAACGAGCTCCCAATTTTGGACATGTTTTAGACTTCTTGAACAATTAAGTTTTGAGAAGTTGGACAAGCTTGCAGCAATACCGGTGACGAATATCGTGAATTTCAGCAGGTACCCCGGCTGGGCCAAGTTTCTCTTCGAAGCTTAGCATACTTCAACTAACTAAGAACCACTAACTAACTTTCCTTCCCTAATGCTCTAGAATGAATTGAAGGAAAGATCGGAGAACGTTTAAAGAACAGCTTCAGCCACATTGTTCCAGCACGATAGTCTTTAGATGAATTGATCTTATTCTTCGATCTATGTAATATTTTTTGATGATATCCAAAGGTAGGTTTTTTTTTAAAGAAGATAGCCACATTGTGCCATGTTTACGCACAAGTTTTTAATTTGCCTTTCCTTAAGAGTTAAGGGGTTTAAGATTTAGAGTCTATTAAGGTCCTTTAAGTTTGCAAATTTCAGCAGCTTCGCCACATAAACTGCCCTGCAAAGAACTTTTTTGGCGAGTTATACTTGAAGCGGCTTTCCTGTGACTTAATTCGTTTTTTTCTGCCTTAACTCGCGCTTTATTGATTCCGGCCACCCTGGCCGGTTTCTAGATCATCGCATAAAAATTGTGTTCCAGTAACCGGCCACTAAGCTTCTAAAAACTCAAAACAATAGATTCTTATTTCTTGAATGCCAATTGGTCAATAATATTATTATTTACCCAAAAACAACCAAAACTTATTTATTATTGAACAGACAATACTGTGGTTGAGCTGTTTAGTTTCCTCCTCCAACTCGCAATCGAGAACTCAAAAACACACTTTTAGCGTTTGCAACTTACGTCAGACTTTGAACATTTTATTTTCTATAAGAATATGAACACCTAGGTAGGTCAAACTTAACCAAAGTATAAAATAAGCCTGGAAAATTAGGAAAAGTACATTTGCGAACACTAATTATATATAAATTTCTTACTTTTAATCAATTAATTGAAAGTGGCCGGATACTAGTGAGTAGCCGGATACTGGTACACCTACCCTATATAAACCTAATCGTGTTTTGAATTTCGATCACGAGAAACATTCCGCCACTTAAGATCTGCGTATATCCCCACGTAGGTTTATATACAGCCTATTCTAGCTCTTACTAAACACAAACTGACTCTACGCTGACGAGAAAGCCGCTTCAAACAGCCAGACCTTTGGATTTGAGTCCAGCGGGTTCACATGAATTTCAGCTCCTTTTCTGGAATCAGACGCTGACAATGACAAGTGAACCGCGCAGCATTTACAAGCGGCACTTATCTCGTTAGTTAAATTGGCTTATTTTTTATATGCAAATGGGCATTTGTACCTACCTTAAAAATCAAATACCCTACCTTAAAAAATGCCATCAATTTTGTTATCGAAGCAAATCCTCATTCTTTTTCAATTTTTTAACAAAACAGGTCCTTTGCCCGCAATTTCCTTGCGGAAAAGTTAATGTTAGTAAGGAACTTTTAATCAAGTAACAGCTAATCAAGTAGGCAAGACTCACTTGAGCCATATAAGTGAGTTGGACCTGACGGAATGCTTCCCATTACGCTGCAAACGACAAAAACATTCATCAGCTCGACTCTTACACATATTTTTTGCGTGGATTTTTCATACATGGATACATGGATACTTCCCCAAAGCATGGTGGGAAGTAAATGTAGTGGTCATCCCTAAAGCAGGCGAAATCAGCCACCATCTAGCAAAAGAGCTATCAGTCTATCATCCTTTCAGCTGAAAACTCTCGAGAGACTCCTAGACATCCACAGCTTAGCTGAAAGGTAAGTCGGTAGAGACAGCGCTACGCATGACGTAGTTCTTAGCATAGAAGCGTCACTGGAAGTTAAAGAATACACACTTGCAGCGTTCCTTGACATCGAGGGTGCATTTAACAATGTTACCACCGAAGCCATTGAGAACGCGCTCAAAAGCACTGGTGCCATCAAAGTGTTATGTAACTTTATAGTCGCGGTGCTAAAGCGCTGATAATAACATCTAAACTAGTTGACTGCATAAAAAGAATGTCCACCACCAGAGGAACCCCTCAAGGTAGAGTGCTATGGCTTCTAGTAATGAACACATATTTAATAAAGCTCAGCAACTCACAGGTAAAACCCGTCGCTTATGCCGACGACCCTGTGCGCTCATCGTGCGTGGAAAATTCATGCCAACACTTGTTGATCTGATGCAAGAAGCGCTGAATAAACTAAGCCGATGGACCAGGTCGTGTTCGTGTCAACCGTGGCTTTAGCGTCAATCCGTCAAAAGCAGAGCTCGTCCTCTTCACGAAAATGAGGTCAATACCGGTTGTTGTTGTAGAGCTGCCAACACTCGAAGGCTCAGCTCTTCAGCTATATAAAAGTGCCAAATATCTGGGTATCATCCTAGACAGAAGAAAGAGTTAAAAAAGCGTACACAGCCTATATACTTGCAACCGAATATGCGGGAAAAAATGGGGTCCTTCCCCCAAAATATCAAACTGGCCTTACACAGCTATAGTAAGAACTATACTCACCTATGGATGCTGCGTCTGGTGGCCAGCTATAACCTAGCAGAAAAATATAAAAGCTAAGGAACAAAGATTGGCTTGTCTCGTCACCACGGGTGTTCTGAGAACCACGCCCACCACGGGTTTGAAGACAATCCTTAACATTTCGCCTATAGAACTGTTATAGTCTTATAGCCTATGGAAAGTGCTATAAGACTTCAAGCCACAGGCAATTGGGGTATGCACATACTAGGATAGTGTAGGAATAACAGACCATATAACACCTTTTCTTGACTTCAATCACAACTACTCCATTCACATTCCCAGCAGAGAGGTTTGGAGGCTTAACTCCGAGGAAGAAATCTACACAGGTGATTCCAAATCAAATGGGGGTTCTGGAGCAGGTGTATGCTCCTTACAAGCATCCTTACAAGAATATCCCCGATTGTTCTAAGGAGGTGTTCTTCCGCGCTGGCAAAACCATTGTGTAAGCTTTTTCATCGGTCCTACTCCTCAGGTCTCTTTCCGAGTAGATGGAAAACAGCATTTGTCCAGCCCGTCCCTAAAAAAGGCGATTCTTCTTCTCCCTCTAGCTATCGTCCAATTGCTTTTACTTCCCTTCTTTCTAAGGTCATGGAAACGCTGATTAATTATCAGCTTATGAAATATCTTGAAACACGAAAACTTCTTAATGACCGGCAATACCGTTTTCGTAGCAAACGGTCCACTGGTGATTTGATGGCATATCTCACTGAAAAGTGAAATCATTCCTTGCATCTTCTAGGTGAAAGCAAGATTGTTGCGCTTGCTATTTCAAAAGCATTTGACAGAGCGGCACCAAGCTCTCTTGGACGAATCTCTTATTCAGTGGATTAGTAATTACCTTTCGAACCGTTCAATTCAAGTTGTTTTGGATGGCTTCAAGTCCGCAGCTCATAAAATTAACGCTGGGGTTCCCCAGGGCTCTGTTTTGTCTCCGACACTCTTTCTCATTTTCATTAATGATCTCCTGTCTGCTACAACTAATCCAATCCACTCTTTTGCTGATGACAGTAACCTCATTTTCTCATATTCGTTCTCGGTTCCGCGCCCCTGCTCTTCGGACGTTGAATTGGAACGGCAGCGTATGTCAAACTCATTAAACTCTGATTTTAACAGCATTGTATCATGGGGATCTCGAAACAGAGTAGAGTTTAGTGCTTCCAAAACTCAATGCTGTCTTTTGTCATTTAAGCAAAACCGAAACACTCAGCCATTATCCATGAATGGCACTTGCATCGACGAACCCAAACGCTTTCCATTCTCGCTATGTGCGTCAATAACAACCTTAGTTGGAATGACCACATATTCGACGTCGCCAAGAACGCTGCGAAACGCCTAGGTTTCCTTAAAAGATGTAAGAAGATTTCACCCCCTCTGATTTGGCTATTTTATATAAGGCATATATTCGCCCCAAGTTGGAATATAATTCCCATGTCTGGGCTGGTGCTGCAAAAACAGCACTGCACTTGCTAGATAGGATACAAAAACGCGTTAAAAATTTTTGGAGACAAAAACATTGCGAAGTCTTTTGACTCATTAGAACATCGACGTAATGTATCTTGACTATCACTGTTTTATCGCTTGTTTCACAAACAATGTTCCATCGAAATAGCCAATTGCACTCCGCCCCTAAAGACGTTCCACCGTAATACTCGCCAAAGATCGAATGCACATCAGTTTACCCTCGAGCCCACCTTCGGGCGTACAGTAAAGTTTAGAGGTTCTTTCATAAGTCGTACAACGCGAATGTGGAATGTTCTCCCACGGTCAATCTTTCCTGCGCAATACAACTTGCAACTGTTCAAAACAAGAGTGCACCGGTACCTCTCCTCCTTTTCTAATCCTTTCCGCTCGTGAGATGTGTAACATTAAAAAGGGTATCCAATCCCTTATATTCGCGAATGCATTATAAAAAATATAAATAAATAGAGTGGCGCAACATCTCGAGGTGAACCAGAGCCAACTTCTCAACAACGTATGATGTGTGCGTTGATTTCTTCACATACAAGGGGACCTACAGTTTTTTGCCGAATCCGAGCGGAACTTTGAGAAGTTTTTCAGGACAAACGATACTCTGGGAGGGCTTGTCGAACCCTCGCGGAGGTAGGGACCGTGAAAAAGAACGCGTCTTTTTTTTTCAGGGAACGATGGTAGGTTTCGAACCCAGACCACCGGCGTAGTAAGCACACACACTAGCCACTACGCCACGGTACACCACTTGGAAAAGCTATTGGCATCTTCAAAATGAAGAACATGCCTAATGGATCATGGATGTCACATAGTTCATTGGGGATGGAAATTCAACGTAACTTTCCATTAACATATTAATGAGTTTCTGTCATAGTATTAAGCACCGGAATCAATAAACGTAGGTTATTAGCTGGCCTAACGAGATGGATCATTATAAGCGCATTATTACAGCACCAACGCAATTGATGTGTGTTGCTGCTGTAATGTAAGTGCAGTAAACTCAATCTGTATTACTGTTTCACAATCAAATATACACAACATATTTCGAAAGGGATAATAATTATTTTATGTATGTTTAACCTTTTGTAGATAAATAATTTAAGCAGGTAGCTTTAGCCGTGTAACCGTGATGTATATATATATTATTATTTTTTTATTTTTTTTTTTCTTAATGATATTGTTATGTTTTTACCTGGGGTTCGACGAATAAAACTCAATTTCACTTTTATAATTACACGCACTCACTTTTATAATTACACGCATTATCGAACGCACTTCCTATCGAACGTTCTGGCTTAGTCGATGACAACGATACAATATATCTCTTCTCGATCTGCCTCTTACGGCGACTGGACGTCCTCCTCATGGGTTTGGTAGCACGTGAGACGTTCATATTTAAAAATCTAGTTTCGCCTCGATTAATTTAATCCTTCTATCATTAACTAATTAGATCTTAGAGTTGTAGTGGTAGGACTTTAATAAACATTTGAAGTCTACGATTTCGCGTCCTTATTTACTACTGGCCACCAAAAAGCATCTAAAACACTTAATTTATCAAGTAAAAACTTATATAAATTCAAATCACACTTTATTCAACTTTGCTACTTAGAATTTATTTCAATATTTCAATTCAATCACTTTTGCTTCGCTTTTATCAGAAGTCAACGTTTCAAATATAACTGTCCCATATGAGCCTGTCATCGGTGTACATATACAAATTTAGAGCCTTCACACATTCTGTTTTTTTTCGCTTTGGTAATTTCCCACTGGTACTTTTCCGTTGGATGGGAATTTGATACCGAAATTCGAACTTCCAACGTCAGTTTGGTGTCAGCTAACTCGAATGACACATTTTTTGTTTAGTAATAGTGAATTGAGCTGGTGTGTAAGTGAATCGATATGTGCACTAAGCGACTCATACATGTGTTTTAACGTCTTGTCGGCAAATCAAAATATTGTAATATATTTGCCTGGGGTTCGTCGAATAAAACTCAATTTCAGTCTTTAAATTACAGAATGAAACTCCGACACGACTTATTTATGTTCGAATCAGAATTAATTAAACTTTGCCACTAAGGGCGGTATTCACGAAGCAATCTTAAATCGAATTTAAATTTAAGTAGCTCTTAGTTTTAAATCACCAAACATTAATAGGTTGCTGTCCATGATAAATCCGAATATGCGAAATATAAATTTCCAAACTCTTTTTCAAACATATCTGTTGTCAAATGCAAAAAAAAAATTAAAAAGTTTTGGATGCTCTACTACAGTTGGCTTAGTTTTTCGGGAAATTAGTTGTAAGTTATTTTTAAGCTCACAAATTATTTCGATTTAGAGTCGATTTACAGGGTTTTACACACGATTACATTTACACGATTTTCAACCTGCGTTGAATGGTTGATGAGTCCGAACATCTAACTCGCTGACATATTTGTTGATACGGATGCTGCGCGTTTGAAATAATTTGGCATTAAATACCACACACAATGTAATTTGCTTATAACCCTTCGCGGCCCCTACTTTTTTTACTTTTTCTTGAATTGAAAAACAAACCTTCATATAATATGTTGATAGTATTTCAGTCTACTTGAAAGTAAACGAAAGCATCAAAGCCAAACTTAAAAAGCATCAACTGACGATTCTGTCACATCGTGTTAATGACTCGTTTTTGACAGGTCCATTAACATCAGCATTAACCATTCTGCACAACCCGTAAGTGCCTGTTTTCATTTGGTTTATCCTAACCTAACCCAAAATTTATTTCTCAAAATAAAACTGAGGTTGAACGGTGGTCACCACACTGGCGCTTCCCCTCACCATAGTAATTCTGACACATCAGATTGAGATAAACCAAATGAAAACAGGCACTTACAATTTCCAATTTTCGAACATAGTACCGCTCTCAACTGACGCTAAAAACAGTTCGTGCATAGACTTGCGAAGCTATGCACGCCCTAAAAGTTTAAAACTTTTTTTCAATTTAATCGTTTTTTACTAGTCAATAGTACACTCTCGATTTTCACTAGTCAACGCCTAAAATACTGCTTTGTTGTCCGAGCCTGTCATCCGTGTGTTTATACAAATTCAGCACTTTCTTGATATTTTCCCCTTGGTAAATTTCTATTTTGAAGGAGAAATTCGATATCGACACTCGAAGTTCGAATGTCAGTTATCTGTCAGCTGACTGGAATGACACTTGGGTGTGTTCGTTTAGTGAATCGAGCGGGTTTGTTCGTTAGATAAAGCGATAAGTGCATTCAGCGACTTCTGCATGTCTTTTTACTTTTTTGTCGCCACATCAAAATATTGATCCGTCTAGTTGGAGGATGAAAATTAACGGTTAAGTATATTGGAAATGTGGGTGAGTTATAAGTGAATTCAGAAGCTCCTTTTTGAAACCACCTTACAAACACTCTTAAGGCGCGTAAGAGTAAAAATACTAAAAGTAGCTTTCAGGCGACTCTCGAGAGTCGCGAGGGTAACTTGCAGATAGAGACTATCAAGGAACCAGGGATTTAAGGGTAGAAAGTCACCTCATTGCTAGTACTCCCGCTCTCGGCTCTCTGACTCTCATGTTGATGCGCGCCTTTACGACAAGCAAACTTTTGATCCTTGCAGGATGAAAAACCGATAGATTAAAAAACTCGCAGAACGGAAAGTATTTTCCTAATTTTTTTTCAGAGACTTTTAGAAGTCGAAGTAAAGAGCTTTAAAAAAAAAGAGTTTTGGCCTACTGAAAAAGGTTCAGGAAGTAAAATGCTTTATTGCGCAGCCAATATGCAACTTCTCAGTTTACCATTATTTTTGTAGTAGAGGAGTGAATTGAGTTTATTTTGGACCCTAATCCCTCGATTTTATCTTTGGCAAGGCACGGTTTCTGGATTGGACCACATCAATATTCTACTAGGCCAGGAACAGCAGCATGTAGGAAGTTAAACTTTAACTGCCCCAACCCGAATTTCAGCTTCCCTGCTTCTGTTTTCAGATAGTGGGCAGATTTGGTGTCCACCAAATGGTACTTGTATGCACAGTGGAAGGGTTGAGGCAGGTACTGTTTCTGCCTTTGTATCAGGCCAGTCAGGCAAAGTCATACGACTCACTGTTGCTGCAACTTACTACCTTTACTCCTTTCTGCCAACCGGCTTCTGCGATTTTGTAGTCATTATGTGAACTAGGTACTGTTTTCGCCTTCTGCCACCATGGTTTCTAGGATTTTGGCCCTCATTGCTTCATTGCTTGGTTTTGGTCTTCTTTGCAATATTCTCAGCAACCTCATAAGTTGAGCTTTGTCTCTTGGGGGCAAGTTTGGCATGTCCCTTCTCATCGGTCTTGGAACCCCAGGGATTTCCTTGGCTGATTTAAAAGGGGTTGGCTTCGCCTTGGTTTCATGCGGACTAACGCTTGGCCTTGTGGACCCTGAGAATTTGGCGTTGTGTTTTTGGGAGGTGCTTTCGATGTAGTAGAGGCACGCACGTTGCCTGTATCGTGGGGCAGAGCTTCTTGTCTTTCATGACAATGTTGGTTTTCCTATTTTTCTCTCATCAGGTAGCTCTATCTTCCTTCACACCCCTGACATTCAGTGGGATGAATGAAAGTTGGGCCCTTCAAGAATCGTAACCCTGCCGCTTTCGAAGAGATGAGTGGATTCGCACTAGTGTGCGTTCCACCTGGAGTAATGTTTCCATGTTGTTGTCCTTCCATGTTGGTCTTGGGTTTACGCATTTGTTAGTTCTGCTACATTCTATTACCCGGCTACTACAGCGCGGAGGTATAACTAACACTTGAGAGTGACCGGATGAGAATCGCCATACCTCTAGAAGGCTATCAGCTCCTCCGACCACCCCCCCAGCAACCACTTCGACTGTTCCTTTCCCCCTTTTCTCATAACACCTTAAGCGTTGCGTCAGTACCATCGAAGTACACAACTGGCAATATTTAACTTATTCAATCCGTCAATAATTTTTGAGGTATTTTTTTTTATGAAGACATTATGAATGTAGCCACCCCATTTATTTTTTCACAACAAGTGAGACAGTTTGAACGTCAGCTGAACACCTGTCAGGTCATGCCCTGCCCAAAATACAAACTTCAAAGGCTTTCACACTCGACTTAAAGAAAAGTCCGCGAAAGCCATACGTGAAGCGTATATTTCAACGAGACTTCGGTTGAAGTCATCACGTTCAAGATTCATATTGCAACAAAAGATGTAAAGATGTAAATTTTGGGCAGGGCGAGACGATCAAACTGTCACGCCTGTTGTGGAACAGCAAATGGGGTGGAGACTACCTTCATAATTTCTTTGAATGTTTTCAAAGAGCTCGTAAGCATTTTCTATGTTTTAAACTAGTAATTTGCTAGTTGACTAATAAAATGTTGATTCCTTAGTATTTTTTACGGTTCTGGGGAGGAGGCACTGGCCCCCCTTTGCCTTCTATATAGTAACGCCATTGATATCTTGTCACAAATAAGTAAACAGACAATATTTTAAGTACATAAATACTTTTTATAAAAGCAAGAGAAAAACAAAAGAGAGACATTTTTTCGATTTGGACTCGTGTAAATTTAAAGAACAACTTCAATCTTCTTAAGACGAATACATTGTATTAATTTCGTTTTTATATTTCTCCTGAATGCTTCTTCGTTTAAGCTTGAGAGTTGGTGTTACCAGTCCATTTTCGGGTGTCCACATTTCCTTGCACAGAGCTACCCTACTAGGTATCTCGAACTTTGTCAATTTACCTAGAAATTAAATTTATGATTTTTTACTTACAAAAATTAAAAACTTTTCTTTTTTTACAAATTATTTGCCAATTTGATTTGATTTTTTTTTTTGTATGTTAAAATTTGGCCGAAAATGTAAATTTTTGTGTTTTTTCTTAGCAAAGTTATTTAAATCCGACCATACCCAGGGATACTATTTTTCACTTTTAGTTCCATTCTTTAAATTTTGAGCTTTATCAAAATAAATTAGGTTGCGATATTATATACAAGGTCAAATATAAAGCCTTCAGCCCAATGAATCCGTTGCATTCGTTACGTCGAAGTACACAACTGACAACTAAGTGATATACACACGTCCTTATGGGAAGCGACGTGCTTCACGAAGTTCTTCTATGGGCCGCTTCCCATAAAAACGTGTATATTTAAGTTGTCAGTTGTGTACTTCAACGTGACGGACGCAACAGATTCATAGGGCCGAAGGCTGAAGTCTGGAGAATTCTTTCGTTTTTTTTTTTCCTTACGTTTCTTTGCATGCTCCTCGATTTGAATATGAAACGCCTTTCTTAATTCTGGCGATTCAGAGAGGTCTTCAAAATTTTGCGATGAAATACAATATTTGGCAGCTAGTTCTTGCAGGGCATTAGGACTTGGAACAATCAAGGCAACCGTGTATAGTTTTGATGATTCCCCGTATACACATATATTTTCCACAATTGGGCACGTCTTAAGCTCAGATTCGATTTTACCCAACGACACATATTCCCCGCTTTGTAATTTTAACAAATCTTTTTTTCTATCTGTGGGCACATAAAAGTAAGTAGCAAAGTATGATTTAGTATTAAAAATATTTCAGTGTTTTGAAAGTTAGATAGTAACTGAAACTTACCTATAATTTTAAGGACGCCATCTTCGTGAATTTCTCCAATGTCTCCAGTTCGAAACCATCGTTTGCCGTCTTCCTCGAAAAAGTCTTCCTTCGTTTTCGAAGGTAGCTTATAGTAGCCTAAAGCAACCATGTCTCCACCTATGACGATTTCTCCCTTTAAATTAAAATGGAATTAATAATGGGATCTAACAGTATAACCTGTTTTTTTTTTTTACCTGTGGATATGGTCTGTTTTTAACTTTGTAGTTCCCCTCCTCCCAATTTATTAAGCGAACTTCAACACCTGTTACGGGGACACCCACGCGGCCATACGACATATCACTTTCTAGGAAAAATAAAAGGTTACATAAACACTATGTTTCCACCGGCAATAATACGAGGATTAGCGGGAGATAATTAACAATAAATCCCATACTGGTTCCATCAGACAAATAAAGGATTAATTTGACATGAGCACTCTTTTTCTGTCATTTTGGTTCCCAAAAGAGAGTGGCGATGTCATTTTCCAGGAGCGGGAAAAAAATTCCATTGTAAACATTCCAATAGAAATCGTACTTCTGACAGATCTGTCATATGTGGATAGTTTCAGTATCCTTTTTTATTTCTCAACTGTTCAAAAGGTGTTCGGAAAGGGTTGAAAGTGGTTCGTGAAAAGGGTGCATGAGATTTATGAGGAGATTTATTAGGAATCGTTTGCCGAGAGGATTAAATTTTGTATGGTTGATAGCGTAATTTGTAGAGGATTTAAAGAAGATTTATATAAATCGCAGTTTAGTGCCCGGTGGAAAGATGGTATAAAGGTTCCATTCAAAAGTAAACAAAAAAAAAATAGTTAAAAATGATACTAAGTCACCATACCAAGTGCCAAAGTTGCTGCTGATGTTGTTTCTGTTAGCCCGTATCCTTGAACCAGGTTTATTAGCATACACATTTTAGTTTTCTCATGAGTATCGGGTGATAGAGGTGCTCCACCTGATATCATACCATCTACTCGTCCTCCTAGAAGTTGAGCAACTTTTCTGAAAATTAAACTTCAAACAAAACTAATCTTACTGAGATGAAGAAAATTTTTAGAAAGTGATTTCCGTACCTATCAACAATTGGAGTATTATAGCCTCGTGCTGTCCACTTAACTTTATAGTTATAACAAAACTTAAAGATGCTCCTCTGAAGCGCCGGTGCTGAAGAGATTTTCTCACTTATCCCTCTTGTTATCCTATCAAGCATGAGCTACAAAAAAATCGATGTCGGTATAGAAAATTAAAGAAGCACTCAGTATACTTTGGATTGTGTTCAATTAACAACGTGTCGCTGACTCAAATTAACGTACTGAGTGCTGTTTTATGACTTCTTCAGTACGTAAATGTCAGATGGTAACAATTTAAAAAAAAACCAGGAAGCTAGTCTTTGTTTCTCTTTAAAACTTACCGGCACAGTTACCATGAAGGTTGGTCTTAGAACAGTCGCATCACCCTTGCATCCCTTCATGATTTTACTACTTGAATCCAAAATCGTTAATGGTGAGGAGTATCCTATGGGGACCCCAGATAGTAGACAAGTACTCTCGACGAGTAGTTCAAAGACGTGGGCTAGTGGAAGTACTCTTGAAAGAAACAAATTGTATCAAAGTTCAAAACAGTTTAAGCGACGTTTGTTTTAACAATATGGCATCTAAAAGGTAGCAGCCACATTTATGAAAAAGAAAATTGGTTTTAAAGCACATTCCCGTTTAAAACCTTATGGCCACTGTGGCGATCTTGCCAGTAGATTAACTTTATAATTTCGATCAAAGCAGTTATTTGTTATTTGTTTGAAAAATAATAAAACAAATATATTTAAGTTAACCTTAGGAACACAATGATGTAGCTGCAGCGGAAGTAAGAGCTGTCAAAAGTTAAAACACACGTATTCAGTGTACTGCGCACACAATGTGTGGCGGTAGCGGCAGCGCGTAGCTGCAGCGGCAGTAAGAGTTGGCCAACTTTTAGCTTATGCAACGCTACACGTTTGACAGTGCTGCACGGTTGACAGTTCGCTCGCAGAAAAGTAAACAATGAGGGAAAGGACGTGGACAAATTTCTTAAAATTGTGAAAATTCAACAAATTTTATGGAATTTGTGTTATCGCTTTTAAGTAAATAATAATAAAAAAGTTCGGGAGTGAAAATTCTCAGCCATTGCTTACAAACTAGGTGTCTGTCTGACATAAGCGCGCTTCACCATTGTGTTCGAGATTTTCCTGTGCCGCGCTGCACAGGTCCGCGCTTCATACTGCCGCTGCTGCTGTATACTACCGTTGCGGGCATTGTGGCTCTACGGTTATTTCGGCAACCGAATGAATAAGAATTCTTTTCATTGAAACCTAAATAGCTAGTTCCGTTTATTTACAATGTTGTACAATTGACGACGAGGTGAATATTTTTTTTTGTCTATTTTAGTTAAAAACAAATAAGAACAAATTTGGTGATTTTAACAGAATCGATACAGTACAGGGTGACATTCAATTGTTGAACTAAGGCATTAAATTGCGATAAAGGGAAGAATAGACCTTTAATAATTGCATTAAATTGCAGGATTGGGATAACATTAAATTTTTAGCCAAAGGCATTAAATTGCGATATTGGAAAAAAAGAGACAATCGAAAGGTATGTCCATTTAATTGGATACATTACATATGTGTTTTTAAAAATTAAATGCAATTGCAGGATTGGGTATACCTTAAATTGTAACCACGAAATTATATAAAAAAAAAACACAATGACTGATTCAGGAATAAAGTCTTTCCTTTGTGAGGCCATTGATAATGAGATCGGAATGGGAAAAGTGGTTTCGTTCATTTTCTCTTTACTTGGACTCTGAAGATATAACTGATCCTGTTAAAAAGAAAAATAAGCTCCTGCATTTAGGAGGACCCCAGTTACAAGAGGGTTATTTTTAATATTCCTGGAGCATTACCGTAGAACCACAGTGATGTAGCAGTGGCGGTAGTAAGAGCTGTCAAAAGTTAAGACACATGTATTCAGCGTATTGCGCACACAATGTGTGTCTGTGGCCGTAGTAAGAGTTGGCCAACTTTTAACTTTAGTAGCGCTACACGGTTGACAGTTCAATACAAGTTAAGTAAACAATGGAGGAAAAGGACGTCGAAAAGTTTATTGAAATAATTAAATCTAAAGAAATTTTATGGAATTTGTGTCATCCGTTGTACAAAAATATTAAATCTAGCTCAAATTAACCCAGAGTATCGGCCATTGTTTATAAACGAGTTTTTTGTTCGACATAGCCGCGCCACTCCATTGTGTTCAATTTTTTCCCGTACTACGCCGCCACATGGCTCCACGGCTGTACTACGTACTACTGCTACATACCACCGCTACGGGCATTGTGGTCCTACGGTTAGTCGAAGCTGCTGCGGTTGGCGATACTGCTGCTGAAGATGTATTCAAGGTGTTGGTAAGAACATTAAATGTATTTTTTTTCTCAAAAAAAAAATTCGACGTTTCAAACACACTTGTTCAGAACGCTCAAGCCAGATGAGGGAGAAGTTTCTTTTACGGCTCCGCAATCAAGCAGCTAAATGTTCCTTTGGTAAAACAAAACAAAAAGTTCTTGAAATTAATATTAAAGACAAAGTTATAGACGGATGGGCATCTAGAGATTTAAAGAAACGTTTATTGGAAAGAGAACATTCTTTAGCAGAAGTTTTAGAAATGTGTCAAGTGATCATGAGCAGATTGCTCATGATCACTTGACTTTAACTTGAATTTAACTCGTTGATAAACGAAATAGTCTTTTCGACGATAAGGAACGTCAGAGATGTGATCGAATGGGTCACTTACCAAATAGTAATTTCTGTCCAGCTAAGACAAGCAAATGCAATAAATGTGGATTTTTGGGATACTTTGCAAAGAAGTGTAAAACGAAATTCGAAAATTCGAATTCGAAATTCGAATTTGTAAAACGAATTATAAAATTTCAATGGTGATCGACTCAGGCTCCCGATTCAATTTGATTGGCGAAAAAGATTGGGACAAGTTGCGCCAAACATCAACATTAATTAATGTTCGAACAGAATCAGAAAATCAGTTTAGAGCATATGCAGCTGAAGGGTTGCTTGAGGTAAGAGCTGTTTTTGAGGCTCCTATACGCGTTGACTATCGCAAAGAGACGATAGCGTCATTCTATGTCATTAAGAATGGAACACAGTCTCTGTTGGGGCGCGATACCGCACTTAAATTAAAAGTATTAAAACTAGGAGTTCATGTAAATCACCTGGATGACCATAGTTTTTTTTCCAAAGATGAAAGGAATACAAGTACATTTAAGTATAGATAAATTAGTTAAACCAGTACAACAACCATTGCGCCGTATTCCGTCAGCGTTGGAAGAAAAGGTGGAATATAAGCTCAAAGAAGCAGTCAAAAAAGAAATTATTGAGCCTGTTTACGGTCCAAGTTCATGGATCTCACCTAAAGTGGTAAAGTCTTTAAGGAGGATGGAGATATTCGTATGTGCGTAGACATACGTCGAGCAAATGGAGCCACTTTAAGAGAAAATTATCCACTTCCTACTTTTGATACGCTAATGACGAAACTGAAAGGTGCTCAGTATTTATCTCGTTTAGATCTTAAGAACGCATATCATCAACTTGAATTGGCTGAAGACAGTCGAGAGATAACTACATTCATTATAGATAAAGGATTGTTTCGCTATAACCGATTACTATTTGGGGCAAATTCAGCTCCCGAGATATTTCAAAAGACAATGGAAAATATATTGGCTCCTTGTCAAAATGCGGTGAATTATTTGGACGATGTTATAGTTTTAAGACTCACTGAGGAGGAACATGACAGAGAATTGACGTTAGTGCTAAAATTTTTTAAAGATATAAATATTACTCTCAATAGGGACAAGTGCATGTGGAAAGTTCATAAGTTGAAGTTTTTGGGTCATATACTTAGCACGGCTGAAATAAGTGCAGATTCCGACAAAGTTAAAACAATCTTGGAATTTCGGTCTCCCAGCACAAAAGAGGAAACAAGAAGTTTTTTGGATCTCGTCACTTATTTAGGGAAGTTTATTCCGGATTTGGCGGATACCACTGAACCATTATGGAAACTTATAAAAAAAAATTGTCCGAAAGAAGAATTTGCATTCAAACGTTTAAAAGAGTCTTTGGCGAAAATACCGACTTTGGCTTACTTCAACCCCAAGAACCGTACTCGTTTAGTTGCTGATGCAAGCCCTGTAGCATTGGGAGCAGTTCTTTTACAGTTCTATGAAGGATGCCCTGAAGTTATTTCTTTTGCCAGCAAAAGTCTCAGTGGAAATAAGATATTCTCAGACTGAACCAGTGAGTAAGTGCTAGAGTGTGTACGCAGATGTTACAGTTCGTAAAACGGACCGTTGAATACCCCATCCTATCCCACATTGTAAAATGCTGATGGCATAGTTATTTTTTAACATTTTATAAGTAATGCAAATTTCGAAAAGGGGCGTGGTCCAACCGTTCCTTATAACAAACTATCAATCATAAGATATTACCACAGATATTTCCAAGTTACACCTAATTCTACGTAAAAGTGCAATTTTTTTGCTTCAAATTCAATATTTTTCAAAAATCGACCCCTAAAAGGGGGCGTGGCTTAAAACTTTATATGAACGTAATCTGGAAGGAAGACTCGTTTACCTAACCTGCTACTCTTTTTGTTTGATGCTTTCCTAAATTAGGCTAAAGGCCAGTCGAAACTAAATTTTTCTGGAAAATTTTAGGTTTTTATTAAATTTTGCCTCCAAATGTGGTCTAAATATGAAACTAAGCGTTTTCTACATAAAATATTAAGTAAATTTTTTTCGATTTCAAGCAAAAATATTGAGTAAACTGCATTTGAAAATTTACCCTCAAAATAGATGCCACGCCCACTAGAGGAGGTTTACCAATTAAATTTGTCTTTTTTGTGTCTTACATTCATTAGGAGATGCTAAATGTCAAATTTCAGCCTTTTAGAACGTCTTACAGTTTTGAAAACTCTGGAGAGTTTCACATTTAGATCGATTGTGGGCGTGTCTTTGGGCGGATTTTTACACCTGTACTGCTTTGCATGGTGTGGACCTTACGTACGAGTTTCAGCACCCTAGTTCAAAATTTAAGGCCACATACAGACGGACGGACGGACGGTCCGTCTGATTTGATTCATAATTCGGTCTTAAGGTCTTGGGGGTCTATCTATTATTTCACCGTGTAACAAACTATGTGACAAACTTAATATACCTCCTATCCTATGGGATGGGGTATAAAAAAAATTTGAATTGCTGTTTCTAGCCTAAGTTTTTTGAAGCCTATTAAAACAAGTGATAAAACAAGGCAGTAAGTGCAACAGTGTACAGTCTTTGCCCTGTAACACCAAATTTAGAAGTTTTTTTTAGCCTGAATTAATATGGTTTATGTTAACTATTTTTATTGGCTATGCCCCCAAAAATGGGCGAGGGCTGAAAATTAAAATCATTTAATTCTAATTCGGTTTGAATCATGAGAAAATGATATTACAATTTGCTAAATTTCTTACCTATACAAGGCATTGAGCCTCCGCCCACTTTAAGGTTGCGTTTTTAGGAAAACCAAAAAAAAACATTTTATAAGCATCGATTTTCGCTTTTAACGAATTTTCGGCCTACGAACTAACTCGCAAATGACTTAACTAACCCAAATAAACTAACTCCCAACGAATTTTGTGGTGGAAGTTAGTTCATTGGGACTAAGTTTATATGAACTAAGTCCCACTGCTGGGACTTAATCAATTTTTTTTTGGCAGTTCGATCACTTTAAGTTTGGATTTAGTTCCAAAAAAATGGGAGTTGGTTCATATGAACTAAGTCCCATTTTTGTTGGGAGTTAGGTCATTGGGAGTTAATTCCAATGAACTATGAGACCTAACGCCCGCTAGCTAAAATGAACTAACTCCCATCGAATTTTGTGATGGGAGTTAGTTGATAAAATTGGGAGTTAGTTCATTGGGACTTATTTCGTCCATTTCATGTTGGGACTTAGCTCCGAAAAAAATGGGAGTTGGTTCATATGAAATAAGTCCCATTTTTGTTGGGAGTTAGTTCACTGAGATTTAAGTCATTTGGGAGCTATTTTGTAGGACCTATAATGTTAAATCGTTTTAGTTAGTGGGAGTTAGGCTAGGAGCCCACCTTAATCTGAATATCTATAGAACACTGTGCATGAAGAACACTGTTTAATATTTATTGAAAATAGATCAAGGAGATTTTAAATTAATGTACATTTGGCCATGCGCCGCGTAGCGTCGCATGCGAGGCCGAAGGCCGGCAGGTGTGTGAAACGGAGAGACATCAGGAGTATGTCCAATTGTGCATTGGTTAAAAATTTCTCCATTTTTTAGAGTGTTTGGGTGGTTTTTAAAAAAAAAAAAAACTCCGGGTGTCTCATCGACTCATACACCGGCCGGCCTTGTCCCTCACATGCAGGTTCTCAGGGTGCCGCTACGCGGCGTATGTCCAATTGTACATTAGTTAAAAATCTTGCGATTTTTTGGTTTTGTTGTTACTAAAGTGAGCTAAATTTTGTAAATTGCATGCTCAATTAAAGCTTTTAGGGATGACTTTCTTTTCGGATACTTTCTTTTATTATTTTTTGTAGCTAATTTTGCGTTATTTTTTTACTATTTCAGTGTTAATTCCTCTTCTACTTTTTTAAATTTGTTGTTCCATGGGGAAAATAAAAATAAACTTATTCCCACTTTTTCAAGGTTGGGCTTAGTTCATCGGAGACGAAGCTGATAATAAACTTTGCCCTATTGCTGGGACTTACTTAATTTCCATTTTGGGGGTAAGTTCACTTCATGTTTGGACTTAGTTACAAATAAGTGGGAGTTGGCTCACATGAACTGAGTCCCATTGATGGGAATTAGCTTTGTTTGCTGCCTTGTGTAAAGGGATGCGCAGAACGGTTGATGTTGCTGTTGATGTAGATGCGGTATAGTACCTGTCAAAACGGTTAAATGCGCTGAAGAGTACCCACTGCAACATAGTGGTGGATGTTAATGTTGGTACTGTACTGCTGGTTGATGTAGACCAACCTGGTCTACTATCAATTTTTTTACATGTTTAACGTTTTGTTTTTCTTTTTTTGGGCTATTTCATAAAAAAAAATCGGTGGAAATTTTATGTGAACTGAATTATCTTACCGGCAAAAAAAACTCACGTTTTTTACCAGACATTACAATTTCACACAACAAGACGGCTCTAGAAATTTAAAAAATTAGATCAGACGTCAACTTTATCTCCTCTTTTGCCGTGGAAACACTTTGGGATTAACTTTTAATCACTCTAAGTTAATCTTTGTGCTATGTGCGGTGGAAAAAACCTTTAAGCGAATTAAAGACATTCGAATGCAAAAGTTGAAAGCGAAATAATGTGCTGAACTCGAGAAGTAAACGGTCAAATTAAGTTATTGTTGTTCCAACCTAAGCATATGCACTGAAACTACGGTTTAACTACCTCTTTAAACTACGGTTATTTTATTTATGAAAAGGAGGACAACTATTTATTATATGCTCTATTTATTATATCACGATTTTATGCTCTATTTTTTATCACGGAATCACGATTTTTGACGAGTGTGTTCTAATATGCGCCATGACAAGTCAATATTGTTTTCCGCAAAAAGAAAGGTTTTTTTTATATCTTTTTTGGGTGATCTTTACCCAAATTCTATGATATTGAAAAGTTCATAAGACCTCGGTAACTAGCGGCTGATATTGCACTAGTGGTGAAATTCAATTCTTGGCACTTTTCGTATGTTTCATAATGTTATTCAGACATGGTTGAAAAGGTTTTCTTTAAAATGAAAATGTGCAGCAGCTCACTTTTTACTTACTTTTTACAGTTGGTACAGTATATGTACCGAATTTTGTTGAATGTAACTTACCCCAAAAACACATCTTTTGGTCCTTTGTCTAAAACATCGGAGAAACCCCTTAAAGTTGCTATTAAATTTCTGTGTGAAATCAAAACACCCTTCGGGGTTCCGGTTGAGCCGGAAGTGTACATGATTATGGCCACATCATCTGGAGTCGGATAAACGCTCTCTGAAATATTTAAGATGTTAGTAAATAAGAGCTTAATAATACTTTATGAACTGCTATTTCTATCGATAATAACCCTTAAATCATAATACTATATTGTTCCTGACCAAAATGTTTATAATTTTTTGTCTAGACTATTTTTTTTAGTGAAGAATATTGGTGGTAAAACAAGCATCCACATAGGTCTTCTTAACCAACTTCTGTCCACCAACTCCTACTGTCAGTGGCTAGTACCTGGACTGCAAAATGGTTTCCAAGTCTTTTTTAATGTTGTTGGGAATAGCAGAGAAGCGACGAGCGAGGAGGGTGAAGGAGTGTTTCTGATAAGGCACTTAGCTCTCATCCTGATGAAAGCAGAAGGATTCCCTAGATCAACGTTGGCGTTATCATACTCAAAATGAAATTGCCTTGAAAAAATTAAGAAGCCTGTGATAACGATGAGATAATGAGAGTGACCTTAATGTGCCTAGAATTTAGAAGCCCCTAAAGAGTTTGGAGCATTGTGGAATATTTGGTAACATAACATCAACTTCGTAAGTATATGCGCTCTAGACCTTCTATAGCTTCTAAGCCCCGTAATAAGTAAAATGCTTCTGATGGAGCTGCTATTATACTTTCGTGCTATTAACTAAGCAAACTTGAAGCTTGTTGTTACTTAAATATGACTAAATCAACATGAAACGGCTGTGAATTTTGTTAGCACTCGCGTTAAAAAAAAAAAAAACTATATGACCTACTATAAATGATAGAAGTTATATGACCTTAAACCCAAGATAATCAAATCTTACCAAATCTGCTCTCCGATCCAGTACGTAAGACTTGTGAAAATGGAACAAGTGCGACGATGTCATTAAAACCACTGGTGTCTGTCTTTCGCAATTGATCCTCCATAAAAATTATGGTCTTTACATTTGGGGTCTTACCCAAAAGTGTTTTTATTTTTGGCAGCAGCTCATGTGATGTTATAATGGTTGTGGCCTCAGTTTCATTTATACCTAAAAAATAAATTCATAGATCCTAATTGTAACAATAATTTCTCAGTTCCATTTATGTACATACAGTGTACAACGCCCTCATCGCCCAAAGTAGCATACACCGTGACTATTCGCATATTTTGCTTAAAACATCCTTGTGCCGCAATAGTCCATTCCGCTCGGGTTTCAGCAAATAAAACAATATTATCCGATGGTTCTTGTCCATGCTCACGAAGGCCCCGACCAAACCATATGGCCAGCTGTTGAACTTCGGCAAAACTCTTCCACTTATATTCACCCATATTGTATTTCTTGAACACTTGACCATTTGGTTGGATTTCATCTTCCTCGGACAGGATTTCCCTGGTTCCAAGACAATTTTTCTCGCCGTGGGCTTGTGCGGCATAACTAAGTACGCGCTCCAAAGTGTTAATATTGCACTTTGTGATTTCTAAATTGATCTTTCCGGGGCTACTAATCGTTCGTAACGTGATCTGATTGTCATCCTCCTTAACTATGACCACCTAAAAAAGAAACAATAATTTTATGACACGCTTTGTTTTGTTATTATCCATATAGGAGGATGAAAATAGGGAATGACAGTCAGCATAAAATACGAACTCTTCGACAATTTCACCAAAAGCTGGCAAGTTTATTGGTTAACCTTTGCGTCCATCTACACCGCATCAATAATGTATCGAGTTTTTGTAACCTTAATGTCAGAAAACCGAATTTTGTGATGGCACAATATGCACCAACAATTCTGACCATGGCCATTTTTAAAATGTTCAACATTATGTACCTAAACTTAATATATATCAACTAAAAACTTAAAAACTTAAAGTTCAAATTAAAGGAGCAATTTTAAGCCATGCTTAAGAATCGATCAGAAGCCGTACTATATTCTGGGTCTGCTTGTGATATTCTTGTTGCCTCCTGGCCATACCATTCTCAGCTTAAGGAGCAGGATATAAGCTTGAAGAAAGCCATTTGTCTCTCATCGCTTGGACCCAGTTGTTAAGTTGTAAGACTTTGGACCGTTTTTTCAGTGCAGAGCTAAGCCCAGCCTAAAACAAGATCTGTATACTTCACCACAAAAGGAATCAGGTGTTAACCCACTGAGCAGTTTTTCAATGGAGAGTTAACTTCGACAACAAAATTGTCGAAATCTTTGACTGTCGAAATTTTTGGCTCTCCCAGCTTTCACTTCACGTAGAAAAAAAAGACACTCAAGTGTGAAGTCATATGTTGCTACAAAAACTTTGACGTACCAGCTCTAAAATCAAATGGTTTGCACTTAACGGACAAAATCTTCCTTATTAATACTATCCTTGTTTTAACCGTTTTTTTCGAAAATTTTTGACAATGCTGCGGGAGGAGCGATATTGACATTTAGTTGCTAAGATCTTTCTTTTCTTTTTTAAATACAGGTATAACCTCGGCAATCTTCAAGTTGTTGGGAAATAGTCTACACCGTAAGCTGCTGCTATTGAAAACATGTGCCAAAATATCAACAACGTTAAAAGCAATTTTTTTCAGAACGACATTAGGGAAACTATTAAGCATGCAACCGAATAAATCCGTTGCATCCGTCGCGTTGAAGTACACAACTGAAAACTAACCTTAGGAACACAGTGATGTAGCTGCAGCGGTAGTAGCAGGAGAAGCGGAAGTAAGAGCTGTCAAAAGTTTAAACAGTGTAATGCTGCGCACACAATGTGTGGCGGCAGCGGCAGCGCGTAGCTGCAGCGGCAGTAAGAGTTGGCTAACTCTTAACTTGTGCACCGCTTCACGGTTGACAGTGCTGCACGGTTGACAGTTCGCTTCAAGGAAAGTAAACAATGGTGGCAAGGAAAAATTTATTGAAATTGTAAAAAATTAACAAATTTTATGGAATTTATGATGCCGCTTTAAAATAAATGATAAAAACAAAACTCGGGAGTGAAAATTCGCAGCCTTTGCTTACAAACTAGAAATCTGTCTGACATAAGCGCGCTTCACCATTGTGTTTGAAATTTTCCTGTGCCGTGCCGCACAGGTCCGTGTTTCATACTGCCGCGTCTGTTGCATACTACCGCTGCGAGCATTCTGGTTAGTTAAGTTAAATACACACGATCTTATGGTATGCGGCCCATAGAAGAAGTGCGTGACGTACGTCCCTTCCCATAAAAAGTGTGTATTTCACCAAGTTGTCAGTTGTGCAAGTCGACGTAACGGATTAATTGGGCTGAAGGCTTTAGGCGTAAAAGATTTGATTCAACTTTTTATACTCGATCGAGGGTATATTAATTTTAATGCATAGTTTGAAACACAGTCGAATAATCAACGTAGACACTTCAGACCTTTTAGAGATATGATCGAGACCTACAGGTGAATCGATTAAGCCATGTCCGTCCCGTCATGTGTGAAGGTTTTAGGTCTTTATAATCAAGCTAGAGAGCTGAAACTAGGTACACGGATTGGTTCTTTTGTTGCACAGACAAAGTGTAAAAATTGGCTCAATCCGTCAACGGCCACGTCCACCACTTGCTTCAATGTGAGACAACCTCTATTTCACATTTTCTTTCAAAAAGCCTTTTGGTCAAGTTAGACAAGGCACAGGAACTTAAATTTTGGTTTCGTTTTTCACGTTTTTGTTGGAGGTTGCTACTATCCGATGGAGTTCTCAGACACAACTACTGGTCCATTGTACCACCATGCAGACACCTTACATTAATGTATTTAGTTTACCCGTCTTTCGAAGAAAGATGAGAAGGAGCTTCAGTGCTGAAGAACTTAGGTGTTCGGCACTCACCACGTCAGCCCCAAAGATCCGCCACCTGATGCGAGCAAAGGCAGGGCAACTACAAAGGAAGTGTTCCGCTGTATCGTCGTCCTCTCCACAGGCAGGACAGGTGGTGGTTTCGCTTAAGCCTAACACATTCAAGTGTCTAGCTTGGTGGCCGGTAAGGACGCCTGGTTCAGGTCTTGAGAAAGCCTCTTCTGAGCCTAGCCTGGCAAGCTCATCAGAGATCTCTTTTCCCTGGATACCAGTGTGACCTGGAACCCAAACAAGTTTCAATGCAAACTGTCACTGCAAACGCATATGCTTCTTGCCCTCCACCTGTTAGTCACAATAGGATAGCGAAAATCTCCGCTTGGAAGACGGACGCATATTTACCTAAGGGGTAGTGGAGTCTAATGTTCTCGCTTTCCACAAAGACTTCAGCACCAGACCCCTGTCCGGTTTTGGAGCCATCCGTGAAAATACGATGGCATTCTTTCCCTGGCTCAGAGTCCGGCCGAAGCCATTCCATTACCTGAGGAAAGTTAACTTGGTGGTTTTGTCGCAAAAGGATTTCTGGGGTCATTGCGTCAGAGGGCATGTCCATTTGGTACTAAGCAATATTTGCTTAAGACCCTTAACAAGGGAAAAATTAAACCGCCCATGGCAACTAACATGTTAGATCTTTAAAAACCCGATTTCTCGGAAAGTTGACTCTAAATCGAAAAAAAATTTTATGACAGATATTAAAGAAATTACTATTTTCTAAGTTTGCTCCATACAAAGTTTTGAGCTTCGCCCACTTTTAAGGGGCGTTTTTAGGAAAAAACTGTTTTTTCCCGAATAAATTTTCGCTTTTACCGAATTTTCTCATGATTCTAACAAAATTAAAATTAATTGATTTTTTTTTTAAGCCCATGCCCACTTTTGGGGGCGTGGTCTATATAAATTGTATATGAATTCCGGCCAAAAAACGCTAAGATTTGGTGTGTATATGGTATGTGTACATGGTATATAGGGTCGGGTATATAGAAGTTTGTCACAGACTACCTCTTGCACTTACTCAATTGTTTTATAAACGCATTATTGTTTTTTTTTCCACTTTTAGTCCCAATTAATATTTCTTGTAGGTTTTATTTACCAAGTAATCAGTTATCCATGGTTTGAGTCTTTTACGTTTAAGTCTTCTATTATACTTGTACCTGTAGCTTCGGGGCAGAGCTCAACCTGGTGATTCACACTTTAACAAATAAGTCAAAAGCTTTAGAAGGATCCCGTTCACTGTAAACCTTCGATCAATTTTGAATAAGTAAGCGTGCATTTAAACCCTCTATTGGAAATTGTTCCAGTTCGTGAAGTTCTAAGTTTCTTATAATCACTGTAAGTGAGAAAAGTAAGTCTTATACCACATCTCCACCGGCAATTAAAAGAGGATTAGCGGGAGACGATTAAAACTAAATCCCAAAGAAGCTCCACCGGACAAATATAGAATTAATTTGACACGAACACTTTGTTCCTGTCATTTTGGCTCTCAAAAGAGACTGGCGATGTTATTTTTCAAAAGCGAAAAACGATTTTCGCTGTAAAAATCACAATAGAAAACATTCTTGAGACAGATCTGTCGTGCAGGAATAGTTTCAGTTTCCTTTTTTGATTCTCAAACTGTAACAAAGGTGCAGAAAATAGTTTTGTGAAGAGGGTAAATGGGATTTATGAGAGGATCTATTTTTAAGCGCTTGCCGAGGATTGTAGAGGATTTAATAAAGATTTATATTAATCAAGGATTAGTGTCTGATGGAGACAAGGTATTAAATTCTTAAATTATTCTTAAATTTTCAAGATGTTTCAAAAATGAAGTTTCTAACAAAAACTTAGACGGTTTAAAAAGCAAATTAAAAACCCCGCATTAAGGTATAACCGATTACTAAAACACCTGCGCCCAGATTGTTGATGAAATATAGCCATTGCTAGCGCAAAATATATGAAAATCAAAAAAATATATATTTATATTGGTAAGCCGTTTTATGGATTTTAAGTAAAAAAAAATGCTGAAAATAGTTAAAATCCGCGTGTCGTCCCACTATATCGGTAACGGTAACATATAGGTAGCGTTTCGAGAAAAATATCGGACATAGACAAATTTTTGAAATTGGAATGAATAATATAAAGTGGTTGAGATAAAAATTTAAAATGGTTTTTGAGATAAAAATTTAAAATCAACCATTTTAAGTTGATTTAAGTTGATTTTGAGTTTTTTATTTGGTAGTGCTAAGAAATGCCTATAACTTCTAAGTTGTTTCTATCTTATCTTCAACTAAGCTTTACGCAAGAACAAACCACTGGAGTAGAAAGCAAAATATATTAAAAATTTTGAAAACAACAAACTCTTTTGGAATTTTTTAGTTTTTTTTTACCAAAAAAAAATTTTATATGTCACCCTGCGTTTCAATAAAATATTGAGTACCTTAACTCAAGATTCGGTCAAAATAAGTACAGTAGACTTGTAAAAAATAAGAATAAGTCAAGTATGAAGACATACGCGGAGCGGTCGGTTGTTGAAGATTATAGTCATCTATATTGCGCAGTTTGTGTAACATTCTATTTATTTATTAAAATTTTTTCTGGATATATTTTACAGTCTGTTATATACTTTTTTCGTAGTGCTGTCTACTGTTTTTATATTGGGTTATTTTGTATTGGGTTTCGTTACTCTAAAAATAGGCTGTCAAAAAGCTTAACCGTTTCGAAAATGAGGGAAGCACATACTCTTTCTTGGTTTTTTTTTAGGATTTTTATAATTTAAAACCCATAAAACAGCAATTTCGATTGTTTTTAATTACCGTTAGACTTTTTCAATCAATCTTACAACTACCTGTGCTAGCATTTGTCACTTTTCTCATATTCTGCGGACATGGTTTTCTGAGAAAACGGTAAAAATATGTTCTTTTTTATTTCGCTTTTTTGAATGGGCTTAAAAACTTAGGGTCGAAAAGGGCAATTTCGAAACGTTTTTGATGCAGTTCGCTTGCCTTTTAAACATAACATACTTCAGCCAAATTTAAACAAGGTGGTCAAAACCGTTAAGGAACTAGAAATCTTTAAAAAAAAAAGTTTTCGAAAATGTTTTCACGTTTTTCAGCTAAATCTTCGAAGTTTTTGAATATTCGAAGTCTGCTATAGTTTTGTATAAAATTTGAGAAGATGGACTATGCCCGGTGTTAATTTAAAAATTATACTTTATACCGTTTCGGAGATAGAGGGGGAGAAATGCGTGCTTTTGACTTTTTTATAATTTTTTAAATTTCAAATCCACAAAACAAATATTTTGAAGTTTTTTCCAGTTTCCGTTAGATTTTTTTCCAAAAGCACAACCAGCTGCACTAGCCTCGGATGTTTTTTTTATTTCTGTTTTATTTCTAAAACAAGCTCCATTTTTATTTCGTTTTTTAAAAAAGGCTACTAAAAACTTAGGTTAAAAACGGAAATTTAAGAAAAAAAAATTTAACGCAGCCTTCCTTCTTTTTTTAAGCTTTTTACATTAATCGAATCTGAAAAAGGTCGCTTATACCATTAGGCTAATAGTAGACTTAAAAAAATGGTTTTTGAAAATGCTTTTATGTTTTTCAGTTAAATCTCAGAAGATTTTGAAATTTCAAAATCCGCTATAATTTTCCTTGAAATTCTGAATTATTTATAGTAGGTGTGATTTTTTCCATAGAATTCCGACAAACAGCACCGGAGATAAGGGGGGGAAAAACACACGTTTTTTCATGCATTTTTGCGATTTTTTTTTCGAAAATGCGTCAAAACTGCAGTACTGAAACTGTTTTTGAAAAATATGACCAAAGCACTTGGTTTACTTTGAGTTCCTTTATGGGTGTGTTCAATATTGATTTTGAGCGATAAGCCGTTCAAAAGTTTTGGCCTCCAACACTTTGAAAAACGTCCTACATTTTTGACTCTGCATTTCTCAAAAACGTTTTGATATTTTCGAAAAGTTTTATTTTTTAATTAAAGCTCAGTATTTTTTAAACCTAGTTCTTGCCTTGAAAAACACCAAGTTGAAAAAAAACCACTAAAAAACATTAAGTCCATTTCCACATGAAACTTCAAACTGTAATTAGACCGTTATTTGTGCTTAGAAAAAATTGCCCTCTTTGGATTCTCTGACTATTTCTGCAGTTTGTACGCACACCAAATTTTGTCTTTCTACGACTTACCGTTCAGAAGTTATAAAGCGATTGGACGAACGGACAACGTAGCGATACCATAAGAGGTCCTTTTTCCATTTTTGGACGGACCGCTAAAAATGCCATAAAGTCCGAAAAAGAAAAGAAAAACAAAGTCGCAAATACACTTAACAGCATTTTATATGCAAATTAAGAAATAATTGTACGCTAAGACTAAAAAAATTACCGATGGATCGCTCCGTGTATAACTTCATACTTGACGGTCCTTTTTTATGGATTGTTTCGTAAAAAGCTATCCCCAGAACATAGAGGAAAAAAAATACCTTACTCCGCCAGTTTTTCGGTTATTTTAAAATGTTCAAAAAGTACAAAGCATACAGGTACAGGTCCTTACAAACTAAAGGTTCAAAAAGAAAATAACTTTTCGCGTAGGAAGGCACTTTGGGTTAAGAGGCTTCTGCTATGTTGGACTCAGTTTATCATCTTTTTAACAAAACCAAGAAACTCACAATTTCCAAAAGTTCGATTCAAAAAAAATTAGATGCACTTGAACAAATAATGTAATTCATTTTTACCCTCCTGGCGTTACGCCTTCGTTTCCATGATCGCTGAAACAGAAAATACACCGGCAAAGTGGCTATATCGTAGACGAACGTTATCGCCTTTAAGACTCCAACCGCACTTTTTGACCAAAAACTATCCATCTTTTATAGAAGACACACCGCAAATATAAAGTTCTTACAAAGTAGGAATTATTTTTTTGCTTTTAAAACTGTGCAGGTTAGACAAAACTTGGGCTTTGGCCTAAGGGCCTTGAGGTATACTCAAATTTAAATAACGTTTCTGCGAGACGATCTTGTGCACTCTGAAGAACAACCAAGTATTCTTTACTACACGCTACACTAATCCATTGAGCTTAGATCCTCATCTTGTTAGAACAGGTTGCATGTAGAACAACACCATTTTCGATAATACTTACCTACATTATTTCTGTAATGAATCGAAAAACACAATAAGTGTAACGAAAATGTGCTTCGAACTGAAACATAACACCCTATGATCTTCTAAGGGCCAGTTTTTCAGTGCGAGGTCATCCGAGATTTGGAATTAAACCTAGTCTCATTCCATAAATTAGTTTTTCAGTAAATATTGATCCGGGACTTAACTCGCCAAATATGGTGAGTTAATCCCGGATCAACTCTTGTGAACAGTATAAACTTCTTTGAATTGTTTTTCTGCGTAAAAAATGGCAGTGGCTTCGTGTGTTTCTGTGAAAAATGACATCTGAAAATGACTCGAG
The DNA here is from genome assembly GCA_947623515.1 of Neoascia interrupta. Taxonomy (NCBI): domain Eukaryota; kingdom Metazoa; phylum Arthropoda; class Insecta; order Diptera; family Syrphidae; genus Neoascia; species Neoascia interrupta. The sequence continues at coordinate 180,557,523 of OX392462.1, forward strand.
CTTCTTTTCGTGTGTTTTTCTATGTATGGTGGGAGCTAAGAGAGTCCAAAACTCGAAGATTTTGACAACTTTACTTACGGAGTTAACTCTGCATTGAAAAATTGTTTGCTGAGTTTAATCTAGTGGGGTGCCGTGGCGTAGTGGTTAGTGTGTGTGCCTACTAGGCCAGAGGTCTGGGTTCGAATCCTACGATCATCACCTGAAAAAAAAACACTCGTCCTTTTTCACGGTCCCCACCTCCGCGAGGGTCTGGCAAGCCCTCCGAAAATATCACTTGTCTTGAAGAACTTTTCAGAGTGCCGTTCGGATTCGGCTAAAAATTGTAGGTCCCCTTGTATGTGAAGAAATTATAACACACACAGCATAATTTGTTGAGAAGTTGGCCCTGGTTCACCTCGAGCTGTTGCGCCACTCTATTTATTTATTTTTAGTTAAATCTAGATTTTATTTTGTTTCGTGTTAAACAGATTTTGGCTTAAGCTGGGCTTAACTTAACGCTGCAAAACCGGCCCTAAGTAATATTAAAATTCATGGAACTAAAGTTATTATTATCGAGCATTCATATCTAACATTAAGTGAAAAAAATCTATAAACATTTCTTAAATTGCTTTTAGCTTTGCTTATTTTTCTTCTGCTAGTTATAAAAATACTCTGGAACTAAGACTTCCCCTATGAATTAGAAACTAAGAGTAAAAACTAGTTTGCTTACAGATTTATCGTATGATTCAAAAATGTTTAAGTGATCGGCAAAAGTAATAATAAATGTAATGATTGCACTTTGAAACATCGTACGTTACGCTTCCATTTGTTGATCGCATAGGCTGAAAATAAATGCTCTTTCGATTTCAAACGATTCAAATGTGATTAAGTACAGAAAGGTTCATAGGTTCAAGTGCAAATTATATGTGCCAGGGAAGAAGCAGAAAATTATAAGCTGAAGGGTAAATTCAAAGATTTCTGTTGTTCTATTGGGAACAGGTTTTGCGTGCTCGCAAGTCTTGTTATGATCGGGACTTGATGTTTCTTTTTTAAATTGAAACGTGTAAGGCGAATACTGAATAAAACTTAGTTAAAAAAGAAGAAAGCTTAAACCAGCAATAAAAAAAAAATTGCAGCAACAGCCATGATCACAAAACATGATCACAAATATCAGAAAAAATACTACAGGTGCCGCATTTTTCAGCCTTAAAGTTTGATTAGACTGTATGCCCTACTGATTACCCGATCTGATCTTTGGACAAAGATTAGATCAGGTAATTATGCTGGTGAACCGGAAACGGTATTTTCTTATGCCATTTCGTTCGCTATTATTTCAACTCTATCAAGGATGGAACGTCAAAATCGAGGAAGTTATCATTGTGGTTATAATTTACTAACAAGATGGTGGCGAAAATAAAAAATAATTTGTTGGACCTGGCATTTAATCCGTTACCAATCGGTTGTCATTCCGACTTCCGAGATGATACCAACGTAAAGTCGCAGTAGGTACCGGTTCTCTATGCACATTTTATGCACAAAAACAACAACAATATTTTGGGTATATAAATTCCTGCATTATTTTATTGGATTTAATACACATTGATTTTCGTTAAACGCACATTAAGCTCAAAATTTTGCTGAAAATTCATTTCCGCTGCGAAGTTTAAGGGCATTGCAAACTTTTCGTCCTTTTTTGTCAAGAGCAACGTCTTCATTTGTCAGGTTTGGTGTCTTATGTTACTTTTGTTTTTATTCCCTATTCCATGGAATATCCTTTATTTAGTTTGAAACAGACGGAAATGTGCATTCAAATCCAGTGATTTACTAAAGTTTTTTAATTTTTTTTTTTAAAATGGGCTTGGCATGTCCAGCCCATAAAACTTTCATTATTGGCATAGAAAGATCTAAGTTCGCGGTTAAAATGTAAGCAAAAATGTAATTTATTGGTTTTAATGAAATAATTTTGTCAAATCGACCCCTTAAAAATGACGTGGCCAAAAATGTTGTATCAAAAAAATGCATAAACGAGTTTGGTGTACCTTTTGTGTTTAATCTTATTTCTTGTTGTTTCCTAAGTTAACCTAAAATGAGTCGGAGTCATGTTTTTCTGGCAAGTTAGATTTTTTTTTTTTTTTAATTATGACAAATGCGGGCGTGGCCCTAAACTTTGTGTGAACAAATTGTAGAAATAAGCGTTCCCTACATAATATCTTACTTAGTTACTTAAAGTGGCGCTACAGTCCGGGGTGGACCTGGGCCTCAGCCAACAAGCTTCGGCAGCCAGTTTTGTCTCCAGCTAGCCGTCTCCAGTTTCGCACGCGAAGTTTGCGTGCGCCACCTGAGTCTCGGTGCTCCTCTACTGCGCTGTCCCTGCGGGGTGGATTCGAAGATTTTCTGGGCCGTGGCGTTGGTTTCAATCCGCTCTAGATGACCCTGGCCATCGAAGCCGTTGTATTTTGATTCTTCTGGCTAGGTCGGTGTCGCTGTACAGCCCGTACAGTTATATCTCCTCCTTAACTCTCCGTTTATGCAGACGGGACCATAAATCGCTCGAAGATTTTCCTCTCGAAGCAGCCTAAAGTATTTTTATCCGCCTTTGACAGGGTCCATGCTTCTGCACCGTAAAGCAGGACTGGGATGATGAGGGTCTTATACATGGACACTTTAGCTGCTCGAGAGAGGGCTTTGCTATTCAATTGCCTCCTTAGCCCAAAGAAACAGCGATTGGCAAGAGTTATCCATCTTTTGAATTCAGCGCTGGTGTCATTGTCTGAATTGATAGCGGAACCCAGGTAGACAAAGTCCCTAACTACGTCAAAGTTACAGCTATCGATGGTGATGTTTTGTCCAAGACCTCGGTGTTTCTTGATGACAGCATAATACTTGGTTTCGCCCTCGTTGACTGCTAAACCCATATTCGTCGCTTCCGTCCCAATACTCACGAAAGCTTCAGTGACATCACGGTTTGTTCTTCCGAATATGTCAATGTCGTCTGCATATGCGAGTTGTTGAACGGACTTTTGAAAGATTATGCCTCTGGTGTTGGCGCGGGAGTTCTACACAATTCTCTCAAGTATAATGCTAAAGAAGTCACATAACAGCGCGTCGCCTTGTCTAAATACTTTTTTGACATCAAAGGGGTCGGTGAGGTTTTTTTTATAATATGCTCTTGATAAGGGGGTTATGACAACCCTTAATATGCGTAGCACACCGCGAGCGGAAAGAATTTGGGGATAGGAAAGAAAGAAGAAGAAAGTAAGTCTCGATACAACAAAAACGCTGATGAGCCAAACATGAAACCTCTGCACAGAAACACCAAACCTTTCCCCCGCAAGTGTTATGCCTTTACGGAGAAGAGCAATTGTATAACTAGCAGAATATTTTATGAAAACATCTGGCATGCATCTATTTGTTGTCCATTTAATTTGCATATTGGAAGAGAAAAAGGTGTTTTGTATTCGGCCGACCCTAACCTAGGTAACAGACGCCGAGCAGGAAGCCGCTCATTTTGAGACAGACGCTTCTGGATTTTTCGTTTGTTGATGGTTTTGGTCCGCCCGGATATTTTCTATACCCGTGCCAACCATACCTGGTGAGCATTCCCCTATCCGCCACCTAGGGAGGCGCGCGATTGGGGACCAACAACCCCAGAAGAGGCCTTTGCCGACCTTGACGGAACAGCGTGAATTTTTTATCGTCATACAGACTCGCGATATATAGCTCGTCTCTATAAATGCTGTCATACGCGGCCTTGAAATCGATGAAAAGGTGGTGTGTATCGGTTTAGAAATCCTGGGTTTTCTCCAAGATCTTCTGCAGTGTGAATATTTGTTCGATGGTGGACTTTCCTGGCCTAAAGCCACACTGATGTTTGCCAGATCATCTTGTAGACAAACGGTTTCTGGTGTTCACGCAGAGCAGCATAAAATATCTTGTATGCGATGTTAAGAAGTCTGATGCCTCTGTAGTTGGCACAATTCAGAGGGTTTCCTTTCTTCAGGATCGGACAAACAATGCTCTTTGCCAATCTCTACATAGTATATTCTGTAAAAAAAAAATTGGATTTGAAACAATAATATTGAACTAATTGCATTTAATTTGCCCCTACAACGGGCGGTTTACCGACTTACAAACTGTTACAAAGGTGCAGAAAATAGGTTTGTGAATAGGGTGAATGGGATTTATGACAGGATTTATTTTTAATCGCTTACCGAGAGGATTTAAATTTGTATGGTTAATCGCGTGATTTGTAGAGGATTTAATAAAGATTTATATTAATCGAGGATAAGTGCTTGGTGGAGACATGGTATAAGACTCATTGTGGGCGGATTTGAAAAAAATGTTAATTAATTTCTTTAATTTTGTGATTCATCAGTATCCTAAAAACAGTTTGAGTGATAATGGAATTAAAAGGCAAAAGTCAAAGTGGTCCTAATTTTCGCCATACTAACGCGACCTATCTAGATGAAAAGGTTATCAAATATGGATTAATTTTTACCATGGCAGCGAAAGAAGAAAGATGCAATAAGAGAAAATTAAGATTTTCGAAAAAATAGTATTTTTATAGCGTACGGTGCACATAAAAATGTGCAGAAAACCAAAAATGACTCGTACACTGGAACTGGAGCTTTTTGATAAGCACTGTTGCACTTTTGTACTTTTTTGTCAATTTTTGTGTACATATTTCGTTGTCCTAACTTTTGTACTTCTCTCTTTCTATGGTGAAATTTGACCGTCGAGGACCTGTCCTTAACTACACGAAAATATGAAAACCTATACCCAAACCTGCAAAGCTATATACTCAAATACTGTTACCGAACATGGGTTGATTCCTTGCTTTGGGTAATCTCTTTAGATCAACGATCAGCCACCTCTCGATAAGGCAGCACTTAACCAAACAACCGACTTCAGTTTTTTATTTGGTGTCTGGCCACCCGTTCCATATAAGGAAACGCTCGTAGTTATTTTTGTTCATCATCATCATCATAATTTTCGGATGCCGCTTATCCTTTAAAAGGGTCGCGAAGCGAAAGTGGCTAAATGGTCCTTCCATCTTTCTCGATCCTCCGCCACCAACTCAAGAGACTCCGGCGCAATCCCCAGGCGGGACTCAGTGAGGTTCTTTACCTGATCCCACCACCTGTTTTTTGGCCTACCAGGGGGCGACGCGCTCGCATCTCGGCTAGCATGGCCTGTCTAGGAAGTCTGTCAGGGGGCATGCGAACAACGTGTCCAAACCATCGAAGAATCGATCGCTTCACTCGGAGAAGTAGCTGCTCAAAATTAAGATTCCCACGGATACTGACGTTTCTCACTCTATCCCTTAGAGTAACACCAGCAACGCACCTCAGGAATCTCATTTCGGCAGCTTGTACCCGCGATTTAATTCTTTCGGTCATTACCCAAATTTCTGACCATAGATGAGGGTCGGAACGAAGACTGAATTAAAAACTGAGATCTTTGCTTTCACTCCAAGCTCAGCTTTCCTGATGACCGGCCGGCGCAGTTCCTTTACTATTGCTCCAGCTTGGCAAATTCTACAGGACAACTCAGTATCCCTCCTCCCATCTTTCGTGAAAAAGATTCCGAGATACTTAAACTTCTCCACCTGTTTTAATGGAACTCCATTAATGTGCAGGGTACACTGCACAGGAGTTCGGGAAACAACCATCACTTCCGAATTGTTCACGTTTACTTTCATCCCAACGTCACCACAGACGGCTGCAAACCTAACCAGTGCTCGTTAAAGTTCCTCTTTGGATGATGCAAGGATGGCCAAATGATCTGCGAAAAGCAGATGGCTCATCCTGATGCCAGCCAATTCGAAACATTGCTCGCCAAGACTGCGCTTCACCATCCTGTCCATATATGCTATGAAAAGGAGCGGCGACAGAACACAGCCCTGGCGAAGTCCAACGCGCATATCAAAAGGACGGGATTTGACGCCATTTATCCGTACACAGCTTCTGCAGTTTCCATACAAAGACTGGACGGCTCTCAGAAGAGGCCCACTCAGCGCATAGTCCTGCAAAACTCTCCACAGTGTATCCCAAGGGACTCGGTCATACGCCTTTTCCAGATCTACAAAACAGGCATAGACCGGTTTGCCATATTTCCAGGCCTTCTCAAGATTAACCTTCAGAGTAAAAAGCTGGTCGGTTGTGCCTCTGCCAGGCCGAAAGCCGCACTGTTCTTCCTGATCAACTGTTCACTGATCACTGTTCTTCTAACAAAGGCTCGATTACAGCTCTGGAACGCGTTTCCAACACCTTCGCGAATACTTTTCCCGGAAGACTCAAGAGAGATATGCCCCTATAGTTGGCGCAATCTCTCCTGTTCCCTTTTTTGAAAATGGGCACTATAACTCCCGTTTGTCAATCGCTAGGTGCCTTCCCGCTATCCCAGGCCACCTTAATGACACGTGATAGCCATTTAACACCTTCTTCACTCATTGCCTTGAGCATTTCTGGCCGGATTTCATCAACTCCAGCAGACTTGCCAACTTTTAGCGATTTAATCGCTTTAGTGACTTCGTCTACTGTGGGACTATTCTCCGGCCTTATCTCGTCAGCAGTGGGAATGCCATCTTCAGTGCCCTGTTGGGGGTTGAGCAACTCCGAAAAGTGCTCTCTCCATCTGCGCAAGACATCGCTCTCATTTGAAAGAAGTGTACTGTCCTTAGATTTAACCCTTGAATGATATTCAACTTCCTTCCTCTGAGCCGGCGAATGGTCTGCCAAAATATCTTGTTTGCAGATCTGTAATCGTGCTCCAACTTCTCGCCGAACTTTTTCCACGACTGTTTCTTGGCTGTTCTGACTGCCAAATTGAAATTCAATTTGGCAAAGGAATACTGTCACTGAAGAACAATTTACACAGCACTAAGTGGTGATCTGTTGACAACTCATCTCCCCTGAAAACTCGAACATCACAAATCATTCTTTGAACACACGATGGTACAACAAAGAAATCAATCAGTGACCTCTGACCACCGTGCCTCCCGATCACACTCCTCCAAGTACTGTCGTCCGTACCCACATGTGCATTGAAGTCACCCATCAGGAGAAACAAGTCCATTTCTGCCGCTCTTACCAGGGCAGCATCAACTTCGTTCAAAAAGGATTCATACTCTGACTCTCGATTTAGTGCATAAACCTGAACCAGAGCCAGAGTCGATCGTTCAAGCTTATGCTTTAAGATCAGAATCCTTCCCCCTAACGGAATGACATCGAATACATTTTCTGACAACCGGGGGCTTGTGAGTATCCCCACACCCGCCTGTGCAGTCATGTGATTTGGGACACCAGACGAAAAGAGCTTCCACCCATCATCGAAGCTTTTGGTTCCAGGACCCTTCCACTTAGTTGAGGAGATGCCAGTTGCATCGAGCTGATACTTTTTGGCCTCCTCAACCAGTTCAAGCTCCTTTCTCGTTAGCGACGAGACATTCCACGTACCAATTTTGAGTTTATGCCGTTGTCGATTTGTAGAGTTTCCACCGCAGCCCTCATTTTGACTTGGGCCTGTCCCCCTCCGCCCCCCGTTATGGATAGCGGCACCATTGACGGGCTGCTCGTAACTTCTTCGGGTTAAGCCCGGTCGGATGCCGAGCGGGACCTTCCGACCACCAAGCGTTCGCATGCTGACACCCCTCAGGGCTAGCTCCAAAGGGTGCCCTGGATTACCAGGACCATCAAATATCCGAGGCTGTTTTCGTTTTCTTTTAATGTTTGGGGTTGAGGGTCATTTTATACCTAGCTTCCAGGTTTAAATTCGGCCGATCCTAGCCCGGACAACAGACGCCGACCAGGAAGCCGCTCGTCCCGAGACAGACGCTCCTGGATTTCTGTTATTTGAAATCAGCCGTCCCTCTGGGATCAGACGCTGACCAACGAGCCGCACAATATGTATCAGACGCTGCTGGATTTTATTTAAACCTTCGGGTTCATCTTTTTCAGTTATAACTTTACTGCCAAGGGTGGCCCCACAAGGAGTTTATACTCCTGGTCAGCATCACTTATGCCTGAAGATTACTTCCTCCAGTGGATTTTGGCCGGCTCTTACGACAGGCATACCTTACCTCAAGGCTATTCTTAAACCCGACCTTGCAGGGTGAACGTTATTTGTGTTGGAAGTCCTAACGTTAATAGGTAGAACGTTCGCTTTACTCAAGCATCAAAATAAATAAAATAAATAAATAGAGTGGCGCAACAGCTCGAGGTGAACCAGGGCCAACTTCTCAACAGTGTATGCTGGTGTGTTGATTTCTTTTACATACAAAGGGACCTACAACTTTTTGCCGAATCCGAACGGCAGCTTGAGAAGTTTTTCAAGACAATTGATACTCTCGGAGGGCTGGTCAAACCCTCGCGGAGGTGGGGACCGTTAAAAAGAACAAGTCTTTTTTTCAGGTGACAATGGCAGGATTCGAACCCAGGCCTCCGGCGTAATAAGCACACACACTAACCACTACGCTACGGCACCCCACTCAAGCATCAAGGGATGTAGAAAAGTTAGACCCAGGAACTTATGCCTTCAGCCCAATGAATCCGTTGGGTCCGTCACGTCGAAGTACACAACTGACAACTCAGTAAAATACACATGTTACTATGGGAAGCGACGTACGTCATGCACTTCTTCTATGGGCCGCATTCCATAAGAACGTGTGTATTTAACTTAGTTGTCATTTGTATACTTCAACGTGACGGATGCAACGGATTCATTGGGTTAAAGACTTTAGTGAACAGTGACTTAACTTTAAAAAGCTTACGGAAACCTAAGCTGCTTCCATTTCCTTCAGGTATGGAAGAAGGATCTTCCAGTAACTGTCACATCAGAAAAACTTATGCTGAACTCTTCTTAAGCCATTAAATTATTATATGTTTATTTTTGTTAAAAACATACAAAAATACTCAACTGACAATAAAATCCAACAATTTTATCAAAAGAGGGGAATACTGTTGTCAAATTTAGTTCGAGTCGTTGCGGTAATAAAAAGGATAGCATGATGTGTAACAAAAAGTATTAGAATATATACGAGTATATTAAGAACTTTTTGCATCTGGTCTAAGGTAACGAATGTTTGAAGGAGTCTAACTGGTTTTTATCTATCGTCCCTCAAGTTTCAATCAAGTTATCTGATTGGTAATTAGACTAAGCAAAGGTTTCCCAGTTTGGAAAAATTGTGCAAACTTCAACTTCTGCAAAAAGATAATCTGCTTGGTCGACTAGCTTTGCATTATAATTAAATTATTCATCGTTACAAGGCCTACAGAAAAAATAATAGTCACAAAAAAAATTTCACATTCGTGTAAATTGGAATAATTTTTTTAAGTTCACAATTATAGTTGTGAACTATAGATCTTTTGTTCTTGTCTATGATCAGTTTGAAGGTTCACTTGTGCGAAAGTTTGCACTACTAAGGTTTGATCTGAACGGCTGCTTTTCATATCGAAGTCGTTAGTTTTTCCAGTTCTTACTTGTAGTTAATAATAGTAAGTTGTGAAGTGAGGATTTATTTGACAAGCTTTAAAATTTGTCTCCATTCAAAACTGCCGTTTTAAAGTTTAAAATTATTAAATTTGGTGATTTAAAAAAAATAATAGTCTCCGAAAAATTTCAGATCTTTGCACAAAAATATGCAAACGCAAAACATAATGCTTTTTCTGTAAATCTTGATTTTCGGTGACAAATAAAGAAAAAGTAGACCTCGATCTGTATTTAGAAACCGCCACGCATACTTAAATATTACACGCACATTTTTTTTGTTTAGTTCAATACATTGTCGAAAATCTAAATAAGACTTTGGTTTCCAACTTGTTCCAACTTATCACCTATATATGCAGCAATGTTTATTATTCCAAAAAAATATATATGTATCTATTGGCTTTTTATTTTATTTAACTTTTGTCTGCATTCTTCTGTCGTAAAAGACAGATCTAATTAACCTTGCTTTATAGCCCTTCTGCAACACTCGACTTGGAGTACTTAGGCGCTAGTTTCGTTGCTAATCTCAGCTTTAATTTTGCGAATCTCCGTGTTTAAAATATTCCAGAGTTTATTCTTATATGATCTAGGCGGCCAGTTGAGTCACTATTTCCATCACTCAACTTTTCCTGCTCGTATGTCTCATTATTATATTTTTATACCCGGGTATGTAAACCCAGGGAATATTAATTTTGATGCATAGTTTGTGACACGGTGAAATAATCACCGTAGACCCCTACGACCTTCTTAGGGGTCTGCGGTGATTATTCATTCAATTCAATTCTTAGAGAATTAATCGAGACCGACAGATGAATTGATTAAGCCATGTCCGTGCGCCCGTCAGTCTGTCCGTATGTAGGCAGTCTTTAGGTATTTAGAATTGAGCTAGAAAACTTAAACTTGGATTGTTGCTTGGCTCTCATTTTGTAAAGACAAAGTATGAAAATTGGTACGATCTGCCCGCAGCCACGCCCACAATTGACTTGGAAGTCAGACAACCTTAAATTTACATGTTATTGCAAAATGTCTTTTGGTTAAGTTAGACAAGGCATAGAAACTTTAATTTTGGTGGAGCAATAGTGGCCGGATGCTTTGAATTAGGCTAAAATTGAACCGCTCGCACCACCGATCATGCCCACTTGTAAGATGGTAAAATTTTAAAATCCAGATTTCTTCGAAAAGTCTTTCTGAATCAAAAATAAGACATTGGGCTCAGACAAACAATGCTAAATGCTTTTAACGCATTTTCTCATGGCTCATAGCCACGCCCATTTTTTGGGCGTGGCCAATACAAATAAGTCACATAAAGTATTTGGAATGGTCTTTTAAATAAGGCTTTCCAGGTAAATAGGGTCGATTTAGAGGTTCGTCACAGATAAACTCTTGCACTTAGTTACTTGTTGAATATCGCACTGCGGGCTGAACGTTTATTCTGTCCCCTACTGAGCTTTGGAGAGGACTATTCCTAGCTCCCCTCGAACTATATTTTATTAACAGTATCGAGGGCATATATTCATCTTTGGCCTAGGGTGAGATCATTGGCATAATCTACTGTACATTATATGAACTGCTAGTTGATGTCTCTTCTTATAACAACCTGCGACGAAAATGGTACCGTTTGTACTGCTCTTTGGTACTGGTGGTGTGTTGCAGAAGTTACATTTCCCATTTAAATTACCCGTTGACAATGTTTCCAAATTTAGTGGGGTGCCGTGGCGTAATGGTTAGTGTGTGTGCTTACTACGCCGGAGGTCTGGGTTCGAATCCTGCCATCGTCACCTAAAAAAAAAAAGACTTGTTCTTTTTCACGGTCCCCACCTCCGCGAGGGTCTGACAAGCCCTCCGAGAGTATTATTGTCTTGAAAAACTTCCTAAAGTGCCGTTCGGATTCGGCAAAAAATTGTAGGTCCCCTTGTATGTAGAGAAACTAACACACCAGCATACATTGTTGAGAAGTTGGCCCTGGTTCACCTCGAGCTGTTGCGCCACTCTATTTATTTTTTTTTTATAATGTTTCCAAATTTGGCCACGGGTAACAAACAGCGGTGAGGTTCTATGTGCTTGAATGAGATCATCATGGGATGCATGAGCGGAGACACCAACTAGCAGTCCATTATGTCAATGGCTGAGATACCTCACCCGAAAGTAGGGTAAAGCGGGGCTAGTTGGGTGCAAGGGTAAGTCGACTCGCTGGCGTTTATTTCAAAATTGTGACATTAAATGCATGTCCATTCTTGCGCTTAAACTCTACACAGTTAAGACTTCCTTAGTCGCACTTGTTAGCAAAAATATTTAAAAAAGAAAAAAACAATTTTTTGCGATTATGAGTAAATTTTTGCTTTCTCCTCAATTTATTTATTTTTTTTTATCAGCGTCTGGCTTGCATTTTTGTGCCGATTCCAGTTGATTTTCCAATCAATTAACCCCTCAGCAACGGAGTTAATTGACCCACTTCAAATTCTTTTGTAAAAAGTAAGAAAAAACTGTTTTTAAAAACTTTTTTGTTTGTCACTTTAATCACGATCACTATAATAAAGGCCAAAAGAAAATTTTTGGATGTAAGCTTTAACTTTTGTTGTGCCTATCATTGTTAAGAAAGGAAAAATAGAAATACGTTTTTTGAGTCTACTAAGCCCGCTCTCCCCTACTATCTCTAGTTTCTCCTACGAATCTGTGAACAAGAAGTGGGTCTTAGTTAGGTCCTATTCTGTTAGGTATCTGGTATTTACCCAGACCCTTCAGGGCCGGATTTTCAGTGCTGAGTTAAGTCCAACTTAAGCCAATATCTGTTTGCCCTGGAATAAAGCGAATCTAGGGTTAACCCAGCGAGTAGTTTTTCAGTGTAGAGTTAACTCCGTCAGTAGAGTTGTCAAAATCTTCGACTCTCGAAGTTATTGACGCTCCCTCCTCTCACTTCGCAAAGAAAAAAACAGGAAAATAAGTTCTAGTTGTCCTCGGATGTCATTTTTCACAGGAACATGGAAAGCCACTGCCATTTCACACATAAAAAAACATTCAAAGAAGTTCACACTGCTCACCAGAGTTGATCCGAGATTAACTTACCAAATTTGGCGAGTTTGATCCCGGATCAATATTCACTGAAAAATTTATTTCTGGGGTAAATCTCAGTTTAAGTCCTAAACTCGGATGATCTCGCACTGAAAAACTGTCACTAGTGGTTTAAAGTCCCACAGGATTACAGAATGTGTTCCGGAGTCTCATTAACATCATCGTAAAATCTGCAGAAGGATTCCTCCGTTAAACCAATTTTCCTTTGGTGTTCCCTGAGTCTTCAATATCCCACTAGGAATCCAGTTAGGATACGTAACGTAGGCTATTTCTACTGAAGCCGATGTATGGCTTAAAATTGAAAATTTAATAGCGTGGTGCAACAGCTCGAAAAAATCCAGGGCAAGCTTCTCAAGCATATTAGCTGCGTAGTTTTGTTTTGTATTCTTAACATGCAAGGGGAAATTTTAGTCTCGGAGGGTTTGTCCGACCTTCGCGGAGGTAGGGACTGTAAAAAAAGAACGAGTCTTTCTTTTCGAAGTGGCAGAGGTAGAATTTGTACCCAGACCCACTGCGTAACAGGAACACACACCGGCCACTACCCCACATGCCTTTAATCTCCTCTGGTAATATATATCTAGCAGTTTCTTAGTTTGACTCAGGCTTTTCCTTAAGGGCTTTTACAAAGGTCTTATCTCGGCTTACCTTCTCCATTTTTCCGAATTCTAGTTCCCCTATTCCACACAAAGGTTCAGGTGTCCTATCAAGGTTTTGGCTGCTCCTTGTCTTGCTGTGGAGTCCACAGCTTCGTTCCCCTCATTCGGCCAACATGATTTCCCGTTCTATGGCCTCACATCCAAAAAAAGGTCCCTTCATTGAACCTGTTTAGATATTTGAGCTTATGTAGGTGATTCCATACAAGCTTGCAAGTGACTTTGTGTGCAATTAGCGCCTTACTAGCTGTCTGCTATATATATTATTGCTTTCTTGACTGAAGAATGTCCAATTCAGTCCAGGACTGAATTGAAGAGATATGTCCAATTCAGTCTTGGACATAGCCATCAATAGCGTATATTTTCGCCTGGAAAGTGCTGGTAACGTGACCATGAATACAGGGCATTTTGTTTTTGACCCGCGCAATCCTGTTGCATCATCCGTTTTTGACCCATCTGTTTACCATTTGATGGTGCCGTTGGTTTGGTCTATGTGTGGTGGATTCATTACTCCAGCTCTTCATAGTGCTGAACTTTCCTCAACGTCTTTTTTGATAGCCAGAAGGGGAAGATTACTAACAAGTCCGCCAAATTTTCTTGCCCCAATGAACCTCTCTAATAACAAATAAAAACGAAAACCATTTCATTTCTCTAATATCTTAGTTCGACTTAAAATTAAACAAAATTTTAGGGTATTTTTAGTTTGTTTTGTTTTTTATTACTTATTTCTTATAGTAATTTTCATGATGCATACATTCTATTGATATCATGTTGGTATTTGTCTTGAATGTCCTTTCGTTTGAGTTTGAAGGCGGCAGTTACCAGCCCCATATCAGGAGACCACACTTCTTTGCATAATGTTATCGCGCCGGGAATCTCGAACTTTTGCAATTTGCCTAAAAAAAAAGAAATAATTTATTCATGTAAATTCATTTTTTTTAACCGTTCTTGTGTATATACGAATGAAGCTAGAACTAAAAAGCTCAAAAGCCTTCAATGCATCGACAATCATTAAAATAAAGTGATCCGAACACATCGAAAAGGATTGATACTTTGCCGATACCATGTGACTGCCATTGTTGTGACAGTCAATGCAATGACAAGAAGTGACAGCATCACATCATTGCCACTTTTACAATGACAGTTTTTGGCGACCATATCTAATCTAATTGGACTACTTTTTATTTACTTACATTTCTTTGCATGCTCCTCGATTTCCTTTATAACAGCCTTTTCCAAAACTGGTGATGTGCAGAGTTCTTCGAAATTTCTCGATACAATACCGAATTTAGCAGCCAACTCCTCCATGTGCTTGGGATTAGGTACAATCAATGCGACCGTATATTGCTTTGATGGATCCCCGTAAACACAAATATTTTCTACAACAGAACACGTCTTAAGTTCAGATTCAACTTTTCCCAACGATACATATTCTCCAGCTTGCAATTTAACTAGATCCTTTTTCCTATCTAAATGAGAGCAAATAGAAAAACTTCCATTTGATATCCGAAAAGGGAAAAGCAATATTAATTTTTGTTACCAATAATCTTAAGTACACCATCTTCATGAACTTCCCCAATGTCTCCGGTTTGGAACCACCGTTTGCCATCCTCCTCGAAGAAATCTTCTTTTGTTTTCGAAGGAAGCTTATAGTAACCAAGTGACACACTATCACCTCCAATTATGATTTCTCCCTAGAGTAGTATAAAATTGCAAAATAAATCAAGTGCGAATAGCGTCGACAATGACGTTCGTTACCTGAGGGTATGGTTTGTTTGTAACTCGGTATCTTCCTTCCTCCCAATTGACTAAACGAATCTCGCTAGTTGTTAGTGGAGCACCCACACGACCATACGTCATATCTCGGTCTGGAAAACAGTTATTTTGTTTATGTAAGTTTTATTTTTAAATTGTGCATTTTTAGAAATAACTATTTATGGGTTTAACGTAGCCTGCAAAGAGACAACATCTTTACCGAGAGAAGAAAGAAGGCAATACCGTAGATTAATTCTAAAATTTTTAAATTTGGGACTTCCCGAGCTCATAAGAAAACAGTACATTATACCTACTCTATGCTTTGGGATAAAATACGAAGCGTCCAAACTGTTTTGAAATTTAATATTTAAGATGCTGTTCAGTTTTTAGCGTTACGAATGGAAAAAATACCTGTTATGGTATCGTTGAGTTGTCCGTCCGTTCGTCCTCCGCACTGATATTGTAACTTTTTAAAGTCCAAAACGCAATGTTGCGTATTGCATTGGAGATGCGTCTACGATATTTACGGTCAAACGCGGGGTGAAGTCTTGAAGTAACATTTCGTTTTGCCCCATATGCGCCCGTTGTTTCTACTCTGCTTGTCATCGAACGCACGCAGCAACGCAGCATTGCGTTTTGGACTTAAATGAACAACATCATGCTCATTCATTGTGTTGTGAGTGAGTATAGTTCTCTTGTCGTCAGTAGGTTGTGGGGACGAAAAAGGGTTGTTTCTGTTTCTTGTCAGAATAAAAAAAAAAACAGGTTTGCGTAGAGTAGAGGTTTGAGTAGAGAATGTGATGTTTTCCGGTATTATTTCAGTTTGTCGCGATAACTCGCAAGTTGTTGGTTTTAAGCATGCACAGACACGGTGTGCACCACCTTGGATATATTTGTGATGGAATAAACAGAAATAATTTTATTTTCATTGCTGGGCAACTTGGTTCGTTTTTAAAAAACATCTTTTCTGCTCGTTCTTTTGCAACTATCTTTCAACAGAAATTGAATGTGTTTGAGGTGATACTTTACAATTTCCTACCGCAAAACGCAAAGCGGCATTTCGTTTTGCAAATTTGCTGCGTGCGTAGTCTGACGTAAAGTATCGTAAAGTTTTGGCAACGCATAGCAAAGGCCATTAACGTACGCACGTAGCAACGCAACATTGCGATTCCAGCATAACGGTGAGTCGTAGGAATATGAATTTTGGTACACTGAAAATTTGGTCCGTGAAAAAATTGAGAACGCATACAAGGGCAATTTTATATACACGCATAACAGTCAAATTAAAGTTTCAACTTTGATGGTATTATGGCACATATCTTAAAGTTTTCCAGCAACACAAACGTACACTTCACTAAAATAAATTTTTATAAATAAAATTAAATTTTTAAAAAATAACGAAACATTTTTGAAAAATAAGGAATGGAAAATATGTGCCGATTGACAAATATATAGGGCAGCTAAAGTAAAAAAAAATACCGTCAAGAATGAAGCCAAACACGGAACGGGTATTTAAATGCTGCCATTGCATTTTAGTATAGTAAATAAAAAAGGGGCATCTTTGACTATTTGCACGATTTTCGAATTTAAAATTATTAAAACAATTTTTTAATTAATTTTAAGGTAGACACTGTTATTGTTTTTGTAATAATTTTTGGTTTTTGTATCTCAACTGTACTTATTTTAGACGATTTTCAAGTTAAGGTACTCAAATTTTTAATTTAAACGCAGGCTGACAAATAAATTTACTTAATTTTTTTTTCTTTGTTAAAAAACCGTAAAAGAAACATTTAAAAAATATACGTTGTTGTCCCAAGGATTTTAGATTCTTGAAGGACTGAGAACTTAAAATTATTGGCCCAACAATGTTTTCTTGAAACAAGAACTCGTTTTCGATTTTTTTCAAAATTAAATATGTCAAGTATGAAATCATACACGCAGCGATCTTTTTTTGAAGACTTAGCGTAGAGTTATTGCTTAATATGCAAAGCATCTTCATCTCAGCTACCGTTAATCTGCTTTCATATTTCTGTTACGCTGTCCAACATTGTGAACCATATGCAAGCGCAGGACGCACAACTGCGGTGTAGAGCCTTTTTTTCAGCTTAGAGGGCATTTTTGCGTCACAAAAGATGGCGGAGTTTTCTCTCCACTTAATCCACCCTACGCTTACGCGATGATTGATGTCATCATTTCAGTATGCTTTGCTATTGATCATAGATCCCAGGTACTTAAACTTTTTACACTTGGGAAGCACATTTCCATTCAATTAAACAGACAATGGGCAGCACAGATACTCTCTTTTTAGGGCTAAAACGATACCCATTCCCCTCCTAAACATCCACCCATATATCAAGTTATCGCTGCACGGATGTATGACGGATGACAGACAATCAAGGACTACAATGAAAAGCAGAGGACTTAGGACGCTTCCCTGGTGTACACCGATTTTAATTGGGTAACTCCGAAAGGACATCTTATTCTTGTCTTAGCTCCATCATACATGTCCATGATCATCCGCACATAGGCTTCTGGAACTCCTCTTTCTCTTAGCGTCACCGGTATCTGAGAAAGTTTTTTCAAAATCAACCAGCATCCCGCTGCTTTTCCGTTATTTTACTTACACTTTGGATTGCATCAGTGGCTGATTTTCGCGCGACAAACCCGCACTGGCCCTTAGATAGCCTTATTAATTTTCCCAGTCAACTATCTAGTTCCCGCTTGTCTTCATTGTGTGCGACATTAGCTTGATAGAACGGAAAATGTCGCAGCTCCGTGTATCAGCTTTTCCTTTGTACAATAGAAGTAGAGTACTCTCCCACCACTGATTAGGCATTGGTTCACCTCTTAGTAGTTTGGAGATGAAGGTCGTGAGCCAACTGGGCCCTCTGTCTCCCATTTTTTTTCCAGAACTCGCTTTTTGGAGTGCTTAACCGCCTTCTCAACCTTTTCGAGTGTGATGTGTGGTACTTCTTCTCGGTTAGGCGTGGTTTCTTCTGGAAAGTGGTGGCCAACTCTGCACTCTGGCCACGACTAGACGAAAAAGGATCGAAAGTACTATTAAAACTGAGCAGGGACAAGCTTAGGGCTTTAGTGGGAATTCTGACAGGACATTGTCTGCTGAGAAAACACGCAAGGAGGCTAAAGCTTTCTGACACGGATATTTGTCGATTATGCACTGATCTGCAGGTGGTTGAGGATATAGCACACATACTGTGCGAATGCGGGGCAATTTCGCGTGTGCGCAGAAAATTTTTGGGGAATATTTCTTTGGAAGTTTGGAAGACGTACACGGCACAAACTTCAAAGGCCTTCTTGGCTTTTACAGGGAAATTGGCGGTGAATGTTTTGGTTGTTTTTGCCTTTTGAATGTTATGTTCAACTCGTTCACAAGGGATCGCGATGGGCGCGTTTTGGTGCCGGTGTCTGTGTGGTGCATTTCACCACACCCCTGTTTAACCTAACCTAGCCAATTCTGCAACCCCCTGCCCGCTAAAACGCGCCAAAACACTTACAGGGGACGAAACGAAACGCAGGATTTGAATTTGATTTCCTGTCTGTGTGAAAAACTCGCCAGCTGAGAGCGTAGTAGTGTGCCAGGCAAAGCACAGAACACGCATGCAGTCCCCAGTCAGTTGAAGCTTGGGGGCAAGAAGACAATTCTTGTGCAGAGTTGGCTATCTCTTTATAGTCTGATCAGTGATACATGCCCTCCATTCTCTTTGCTTGAACCTGGGCGCACTTTTTCTTAGCGAGACTGCTGAGGTGTGTTTATTCCAATTTCAGGCGAAGCATTTCATCTCTGTTGTTCCAGGAGTACGTCTTCCACGCCTTGAATGCCGCTTTCTTTTTACTGATCCCTAGTTTTACCTCATCTGACCACTACCATATTTCTTTGACCTGTTTGCAGTGGCCTTTTGAAGTCCCCAGAAGTTATTTGGCCTTCTCTATGCACGTTCGCTGTAGGTCATCTCACATATCTTGTGCTCTGCACTCTAGATCTTCATTTTCGTCAATGATGTTACAGATGTAGTTTTGCATCGTGCTTAAAAATGCTTCGCGGTTTCCTTATCCAAATTGCACCAGTTGAGTTTCCCAGATATCTGCGTCTGCTTAATTTTCTTTTTTGATGGTTCCATTTAAATGACGGTCAGCAGCAGGCGGTTGTGTGTTAGGTTAGGCCTCGCGTTAAATCACTTAACAATCTTTGACCCGGTTTTAGGGAACTGTGAACCAAATGCTAGTCAATCTGGGTCTCTTTCCAACCGCTGCTGTAAGTGTTCAGGTGCCTGCTTTCCTTGAAGAACATGGTATTAAGCACGATAAGACCATATGACTTGCAAACGTTTAGGATATCTTCACCAGAAGAGTGCCATACCCCAGTCCACCATGGCAGTCTTCATAGTCCTCGTTAGATTTCCTAACATGTCCGTTCAAGTCTTCGCCTACAAACAAAAGCTCTTCCTTTGGGATCGCCTTGATGAGATTATGAAAATCTATTCGGAATGCATTCTTTTCCCTCTGCTCACATTCAACGTGGGGAGCATATGCACTAACGATGTTCCACACCTCACCTTGTTGATCACCAGTTTGAGAGACATCAACCGGTCACTTGGCTTTAAAATTTTCAAATTGCCATCAAGTAGGTCTGCGGCAATGATGATACTGTTTCCGCTCCTACCTTGTTCGGCTCCATAGTAGTACATCTTGTAAGCTTTTGTCCTTATATCCAAGAAACGAGCCCGATTTCCAGTGTTCCGACATTTTGTCTATTAGACAAACAAGCCCTGATGTCCACTCGCCTTCTTACCATCATCTCTTCAAGTTTGTAGTTACGACCAGTCATGCTTCCAACATTCCAACTCGCGACCCTGAGCTTGCGCTTAGGCAGTTGCATTATTCTCCTATCCCACGGAAACCGACTAGCACTGACCCGAGCATTACTGTTCAGGATCACTACTTTGTAAACCAAAAGCAGTGCCTGACGGGGTTGTTCCATTCGTAGAGTACATTTTCATTATGCTCTTGTCTGAACGATTTGTTTTTTTCGACACGTGCATAGTCCTAATTGTTGTTTGAACGTCCTTTTCCGACATCGGTGGTCCCCCAGTCATGTCAACCCACGTACTTACATAATGCACACTTGTGGGAAATTTTCGATGTTGAATGTGTCGCTGGGGTCACTTAGGTGTTACAGTGACGTAGATAAAAACAAATTCCCTGGTATGCCTTCTTTTTCTATTTCAGACTTCTATTCTACGACCTAAAAAAGTTCCTTTTTCCATTTTTGGATGGACCGCTCCAAGCAATACAAATGTAAAGCCAAAGAAATCTATGAGGATTTACGTATAAGTCAATTGACTTCACGATTTAAATCGGCTCTAAGTCTAAACGCTCATTTTTGGGTGCTATGGAAAAGGTTGAAGGTGATTTCAAGTGCACCTGCTCAAACATGAGAGTTATTTTTCAGTTTCGATCGTATGAACGCTTTATCGATGTTAGCCCGATAAGAAGGCGTAACAAGTTTCTGTTCTATAAAAAAGGTTACACAACGTTTTTTAACCGTTCCAACTCTTTAAAATAAATAATTGTTGTTTTAAAAAATAAAATGACAACTTACAATCCATAACAGTTGCTCCTGATGTAGTTTCAGTTAGACCATATCCTTGCACTAAGTCAACACACAGACAAACTTTTATTTGTTCGTGCGTATCCGGCGATAGAGGTGCACCACCAGACATCATTATCCTTACTCGACCTCCCATCAGTTGAGCCACTTTCTTAAAAACTAACCTAAAATGAAAGAGCTTTAGCTTTCACAGGTGGGCTATAAAAAAAAGCTCATTTACATATCCACAATAGGAGTTCTGTAACCTTTTTGCGTCCATTTTACTTTGTAGTCATACAAAAACTTAAATAAAGCCCTTTTGAAAGGTGATCCAGCTGTAATTTTGTCATTGATCCCTTTTGTTATTCGGTCTAAAATAAGCTGAAATTAAGAAAAGATTCTCAACATTACTTTAAATTTAATTATTGAAATTTTTTAATTGCATACCGGAACGGTAGTCATACAAGTTGGTCTTAGTACGGTTGCATCACCCTTGCAGCCCTTCATTATTTTACTACTCGTGTCGATAAGTGTCAGCGGTGTAGAGTATCCGATTGGAACGCCCGTTAAAAGACAGACACTTTCAGCAAGCAGCTCGAATACATGGGCGAGTGGCAGGAATCTGAAAAGAATAACATTTTAAAAATTCGATTCGTTATCCTAAAAAACGTTTAAATAAATTGAGTTTTACACTGGTTAAAAAGAGCCCAGAGTGTCAAAGCTAGAATCCAATGCCGATTTAGGCTTAGGACCTTAAAAAAATCTTAATTTTTCAAGAAAGTGGTAACGAATATCGAAAGGTGACAACAATTAACAATTATACAAACATAACAATAATGGCGGGTCTGTGACCATAGGGGCCGCTCCCCAAAATAAGCAACGATGCGTTCGGTTAGCTTTTTATTTAATTACGAATATTGTCTATTGGGTCTCAAAAGATTTGTTCGCAAACTTACCCCAAAAGAACATCGTCAGGGTAGATGGGCACAACGTCACAGAATCCTTTCATCGTTGCAATCAGGTTGTTATGTGATAGAAGGACACCCTTCGGCGTACCAGTAGATCCTGACGTGTACATTATAATAGCAATGTCATTAGCGCTTGGTGGAACTCCCTCTGTAAAAATACAAGAATTTTTTTTTTAATTAAGTTTCTAGAGGGTTTTTTTTTTTAATTAAGCTCATAAGAAGCTGTTGCTAAAACGTCTTTCTACCAAAGCCACTTACCAAATTTACTTTCAGATCCACTGCGAATGACTTGTGAAAATGGGATGAGCGTCACGTCCTCCTTATATCCACTAGTGTCCGTCTTGCGCAATTGATCGTCCATATAAATGATCGTCTTAATATTTGGAGTTTTTTCCAATAACGATTTAAATTTGGGCAACAAATCATGCGATGTAATTACAGCTGTGACTTCAGTTTCATTTATACCTTTTTTTTTGGAACAAATAAATTTTATTTTTCAAACTTTCAAGACCGATCAAATAAGTCCTTCAACTTACAATGTGCAACACCTTCATCTCCCAGCGTTGCATAGACCGTGACAATGCGCATATTTTGTTTAAAACATCCATGTGCAGCAATCATCCATTCAGCTCGAGTCTCGGCAAATATCACAATATTGGTGCCTGGGTCTTGTCCATACTCGCGAAGGCCGCGACCAAACGAAGTGGCCAAACGTTCGACTTCAATGAAATTCTTCCATTTGTATTCGCCCATGTTGTATTTTTTGAAAACACGACCGTTAGGCTGAACCTCATCCTCTTCGCTAAGGATTTGCCTAGTTCCCAGGCAACGTTTTGTGGCATGTGTCTTGGCAACGTACTTAAACATGCTCTCAAGGGTGTTAATGTTGGCCTGCAACATTTTAACGTGCACATCGCGGGGCGGTTCGATCGTACGGTATGTGACTTGTGTTTCGTCCTTTTTCACAATTTTTGCCTTTTGGGTCAAAAAAATAAAATTTGTAAAAAAGAATCGTAGAAAAGTCCGCAATGGCTTACCTTTGGCCTCCTGGCTTCCTGTCTTCGTTTCCAGGGTCGTTGCAGTACGAGGTACACTGGTAGTGTGACTATGTCGTACACAAACGTGATCATATTAATTGCTCCGATAGCACCTTGAATCCAAAAGCTGTCCATCCTAAAAAGGTAGAGAAAAAGAAAATTAGAGTAAATTTTAGGTGTTTTAGAGTAGGATAAGTTCTTAGATTTGAAGGAGGGGCAATCGGCAAAAGATATATCCTTCGCGATTTAATAGCAGAAAGTGCTCGATGACCCAGATGACGTCGTTTATTATAAAGAGAAATAGAAGTGGTCCAAGATGGTTTCCTTGTGGAACTCCTGAGGTGGCATAGATTATTGGTTAGATAAAGAAGATCTGAAGCTAACGATATATTGTCGGTCTACTAGATCGGATTTAAGCCATAAGATAAAACCTGAGTGGAAACCAAGGGCAAAGAATTTACGAATAATTGCATGGGGTGAGATTTTGTCAAAGGCTTTGTTGAAGTCAGTCGCCTTCCTTGCCGTCCTCAAGGGCACACAATTGTGAATAGATTGTGAAATAAATTCGACTAAATTAGTGGTGGTCGACCTTTCAGAAAACTATGTTGGTCGTGGACTGTGCACTTAAAATATTTGGGTATACATAAGCTTTAGTTTAGGGGCTATCATTTGAGGCTTTTTTTGTTCCTTTCTATATAGGCAGTTTTCCAGAGCTTGCAAGGACTTCTCGTAAATTTGAATAACGAAATAAGGCAGTGAGGGGTAGAATCAGAAGGTTTGAACACTTTTTCAAAACTATGGCAGATAGCCATAGTTTTCACCAAGGTGAAGTCATCCATTAAGCTTCACGTATCTTATCTGTGATTAACGTTTGTGTAGTATTTGGCAGATATCGAAAGTGTTGTAATCTGATTGAAGACTCAGGTTGGTGAACGAACTGACTGAAGAAGTCAGCAAAAAATTTGGCGACTTCTTTGGGTCTATCGGAGGAAATACATATTGCGAATATTTAAAGAATCAGGGCAGGTGTCGGATTTTCAATTTACATTGATGAAGCAGTAAAAAAGCTTTGGATATTGGATCTAAGATGAGAGAGGCTTGCATTCGTTTCAGAATTTGCCGGTAGAGAGAATCGCATAGCTTTGCAAGTTCGTTGTAAGACAGCAAGTAATAAGAAAGGTCGGATGGGCAGCATGATTTAAGTTAGGTATGCCAGGCTTTGTTTCTTTTGATGTGCATGGAGCGGAAATTGAACAAGGATGGGTATTCAGATTGGGTGGCGGAGATCGGATTGTCGAGTGACGCAGAGTTTGAGTAAACTTCATCATCATTATTTTCGAGTGCCGCTTATCCTTTAAAAGGGTCGCGGAGCGAGGGTAGCTAAATGGTCTTTCCATCGTTCTCGATCCTGCGCAACCAACTCAAGAGACTCCGGCGCAATCCCCAGGCGGGACTCAAAGAGGTTCTTTACCTGATCCCACCACCTGTTTCTTGGCCTACCAGGGGGGCGACGCGCTCGCATCTCGGCTAGCATGACCTGTTTAGGAAGTCTGTCAGGGGACATGCGAACAACATGTCCAAACCATCGAAGAATTGATCGCTCCACTAGGAGAAGCAGCTGCTCAACATTAAGATTCCCACGAATACTGACGTTTCTCACTCTATCCCTTAGAGTAACACCAGCAACGCACCTCAGGAATCTCATTTCGACAGCTTGTACCCGCGATCTAATTCTTTCGGTCATTACCCAAATTTCATGACCATAGACGAGGGTCGGAACGAAAACTGAATTAAAAACTGAAATCTTTGCTTTCACTCCAAGCTCAGCTTTTCTGATGACCGGCCGGCGGTCTACTATTGCTCCAGCTTGGCCAATTCTACAGGACAACTCAGTATCACTCCTCCCATCTTTCGTGAAAAAGACCCCGAGAAATTTAAACTTCTCCACCTGTTTTAATGGAACTCCATTTATGTGCAGGGTACACTGCGCAGGAGTTCGGGAAACAACCATCACTTCCGATTTGTTCACGTTAACTTTCATCCCAGCATCACCACAGACGGCTGGAAACCTATCCAGTGCTCGTTGAAGTTCCTCTTTGGATGATGCAAGGATGGCCAGATCATCTGCGAAAAGCAGATGGCTCATCCTGAGCATTGCTCGCTTAAGTAAACATTGCTCGCTAAGACTGCGCTTCACCATCCAGTCCATATATGCTATGAAAAGGAGCATCGACAGAACACAGCCCTGGCGAAGTGCAACGCGCACATCAAAAGGACGGGATTTGACGCCATTTATCCGTACACAGCTTCTGCAGTTTCCATACAAAGACTGGATGGCTCTCAGAAGAGGCCCACTCAGCGCATAGTCCTGCAAAACTCTCCACAGTGTATCCCGAGGGACTCGGTCATACGCCTTTTCGAGATCAACAAACACGCATAGACCGG
Source organism: Neoascia interrupta (assembly GCA_947623515.1). NCBI lineage: Eukaryota > Metazoa > Arthropoda > Insecta > Diptera > Syrphidae > Neoascia > Neoascia interrupta. The sequence continues at coordinate 180,582,523 of OX392462.1, forward strand.
TTTGGCATATTCCCAGGCCTTCCCAAGAATAACCTTCAGAGTGAAAAGCTGGTCGGTTGTGCCTCTGCCAGGCCAAAAGCCGTTCTTCCCGTAACAAAGGCTCGATAACAGCTCTGGAACGCGTTTCCAACACCTTCGCGAATACTTTTCCCGGAAGACTCAAGAGAGATATGCTCCTATAGTTGGTGCAATCTCTCCTGTAAACTTCCAAGTTAACTTCAAAGAGTAAACTTCAAAGTTAATAATTTTTTATGCTTGAGTGCATGCTCTGTAGTTTTGGAAGGAGTTTGTTTAGAGCTGACATGGGTGAAGATCGTTATAGGAACGCCAATGGATGAGATGTCAAGGGTCTCGCAATATTAATTAGGGTCGCGCGATATTAAAAGCGTTTTGAAGACTACACCCTTTCGAGGGGCTGACAAGCCCTACAAATATATACTATTCGTGACGAAAGGCTTCTGAATCCGCCGCTCGGAATCAGAGAAAACAAGTGTCGATGATAAAGCAGCCGTTGTTGGTTCATCTCGAGGCAGCTCTTTTCCACTAAAAGCTTTTCGTGTTTATCGCATTGATTTTTAGCCCGGGTTGTGATCTTTTAAGTAAAAGTAGCTGAAAGGAGCCACTCTTAAACATGATGGGACAAATGCTTTATACTTGGAAAAGACTGAATTCTGTAACCACTTCTTTTTATGATCTATCAAACATCCAGTTAAGGCAGGTTTATAGATCTATAGATCAAGGAACTTTTTTATATGGGCGCGAGTCTTAAGTACAAAGCTGTAAGGCCAAATGGTGTGGTCTTAAAATCTAGCATACAACTGTCCCACCTTAAGTATCAAGAGCACTAGAGTCCACCTCGATGTTATGCTTAAAACGTCTCGCCCTTCAAAATGGACGTGAACAATGAAACTACAGAATTGAGCCAGTGATGTCAAATAAAGGGCGTGGGGCAGAGGTTTTAAAAAAGCCAATTGATATTTCTATCAAGTCAATGGTTCTAATATGGAAGTCCATATGTTCCCCACCTAGGGTTCATTGATAGATTTGGGATGCGAGGTTGGGTGTATGCAAAGTATGTCAGGGTTCGATTGCATCTTCATATTTGATTTGGGCCTAATTTTATTGCATGATAAACCTTATTTTTGGGACACGTCAAGGCAAGAAACTATGCTCGATGCTTTCGAGTGAGGGAAAGATTGTAGTAGGAGTTTTGATTCTTGTGCAGGGTGGGTGAACAAAGGTAGAAGGCGCTGGATCAAGATGTAAAAAAACACACGGCCATAAAGCAACCAGAAAGGGTTAGTGTCCATTTAAAACACGAATAAAAAGATTTTTCTAAGCACTGAAAGCAACATGCCTGTGACCACGGATTATGGAGGGCTGCAGTGTCTCAATCAGGACCTTGCTACGGGCAAGCACCACAGTCATGTTAAGATCAATCAAAAAACTTATTTTGAGCCCTTCCTTAAAATCATCACACAATCAACAATAGCGAGGATATTTGGAATGCTTTGTGAATGCTACATTGTCGTACTTTGTTCCCCCATATTAAAAAGTCTTTAAAATTGCCACTCAAGGATTCGCGAGAACTTGTCACTTAAATACGTCACACCCATTTATTTCTTGCAATAATTCTTTTTCAACACTCATCAATTAAGTGCAATCATTGTTTGCTTAATGCTTGTTAATAGTTTATAGTTGCGAGTCATTGTATATTGTATATAGCAAAACAAACTTTAAATTAAAAACAAAAGTAAAACAATTTAAAAGACCATACTTGATGGTTCCCAACGAGTGCATTTATGCTCACTTGATTCCTTAAGGTGAAAAGGTGCACCTCCATACCTGTCATTTACATATATGTATTGAAATATTCTCATAAGAAAGTTTGTTGTAATTGAAGTAGTTTGCAGCCTTCGCGAATAAAATAAAATTAGCATTATAGCGCGCTGTCTTCCCATAAAACACTCTGGCTTCTATAGTTGATTGTTATAAAGTGATACGAGTAAATTATAGTTCCCTATAGTCTTAAAGTCGGCAGCACTGTTATGCAAATGGCATACAAGGTTGAAACAATACAAAAATAAGCAATTCATGCTGGAATAAAATGTAGTATAAAAAAAAAACATGGTATTAAGGTATCATTAAATTAATATTTTAATCTTATTAAGTGACGTTCATAGTTCATATCGGAGCCTAAGGACTCGAGTTTAAACGTTTAATGCCCTTAAATGGAAAACCTGTGTACCATGTGAAGTGGCTCTCGTGCAAATCATATCGAAAGATTGTCAACTCGACATAGTTATCGTTATCCACAGAGATAGGTGGCTATTAATGCTATGCAGCGAGGCAAAGCCTTATCTTTTTTGTATCTGATTTATTGTTATCATCGCAAATATAACCTGATAAGCATGCAGGTTAATAACTTTGAACATTTTTTTTAAAGCAATACCGATGGGTAAACTGATCAAGGTATATGCCCCTTTGTCACGGTTATTATGCGTGACAGTTGTAGACAATCAAGTCGTCTTTGAGTACCAAGATTAAAAAGAAAAAGCTTAGATAATACCCCAGTTTTAACGACACTGCATAGGCCTGAGCAAATGGCCCGCTTGCAAGACCTTCAACAACAAATGTTCCAGCAAATGCAATCCATGCGAGCTGCAGAAGTTGAATTGAACCAAGTGCTGGTGGTGCCACCACTATTTTGGAGAGAAAATGTAAGGCAATGGCTCATTGATAAATTAACGCTTGGACGCACTTTTACGCAATTTTAACATTGTTATAGCTCATTTGGAGCAAATGACCGCCACCGAGTCCAGAATATAATCATAAATGCACCTCAAGATAACGCATATGCAAAGTTAAAAGATGAATTGATTTCTCCCTTAGCTCCATCTAGAGATCGGCAAATTAGGCAGATGCTTGGCCGGCGAACAACTCGACGATGGGAAGCCATCAAAAAATCCTTAAACGATTGATCTTGCTGGCGCCACTATGACTGGTGGCGCCCTAAAAGTCACTTGGCTCGGCAGGTTACCAGTCAGCGTATTGTATACAAACTTTGTATTATTGTATACAGCTCATCCGTCTAGTCTCGACGAGCTGGGAGTACTAGCAGACCGAATCAAAGAGGTTATTCCCCAACACCAAGTCGCCAGTACTTCATCACAAGTTGATGGACGTCAACGCACGATAACAACAACAGGTCGAAGAGCTAACAAAACAGGTCGAAGCCTCATCAGTCTATCGCCAATCGGAACAACCGCTTGCGTTCACGCTCACTTGGTTTCAACAATTTTCAAGCATTGTTCAGCAACAAGATACCATCCCGAGTAAGATCACACAAAAGAGGAATGGTCAATGCTACTATTACCACCGTTTGGGAGCCGTCAAAATGTCAATCGCCTTGCAAGTTGCATTAAGGGCGCAGTAAATGACATTCAAAAATTCAACCGCCTACCCTTTGTTATTGATGCGACTTCTAAAGTTCAGTTTTTGGTAGACACAGGCTCAGACGCTTCGGTTTTTTCGCCCACGGGTCCATGTCACGAAGGTAAAAGTCTGGCTATACTTTTTTTTACCACAAATGGGACTCCCATTCCAATCCAACATATGGATGTCGAACTGAGGATGTTAATCTAATAGGGTGTTTCCACCGGACACTAATCTGCGATTAAGACGAATCTTCCTTAAATTCCCTCTAAATCACGCGATTTACCATACGACATTTAATCTCTTCCCGAGGAGATTAAAAATCAATCGCGTAAGTAATCACTTCCAGGCATGAATCGTCGATTAAACCGTACAGAATTCTAAGTGTCCTGTGCGTTATCTGAAGAAACAAATCAAACAACCCTTTATTTGACGGCTTGTTTTCTGTGTTTCGCAAAGAGATGCACAGAACGGTTGATGTTGCAGTTGATGCGGATGTGTTTTGACTTATCAAAACGCTTGAACGCACTGGGAGGTGCCCACTGCAACAGAATGATGTATGGTAATGTTGGTACTGGTGATTGATGTTGTTCAAATATGTCTACTATCAAATTTGTTAGCCAAAATCACTTCAACATTTTTTTTAGGTTTTCTTTTTTTGAAAAAAAAAATAAAAAAAAATCGGTGGCATTTAATTATTTTCAAATCTGAGTTGTCCGGGAGCCAAAAAAACGCACGTTTTCAAGGAGATGCGCAGAGGACGTGACGACCAGACATTGTTATATCACACAACAGGACGTCATTGAGAAATGTCAAAATTGAAAGCATACGCCAAGTTAATGTCCTCGTTTCTGGTGTAAACACTTTCGGATTAACTTTTTATCTTCCTACGTTAATCTCTGTCTAATGTGCGGTGGAAACACCCTGGCTCCGTCGGCAATTTACTTGGCGGGTCATAGTGGCCGATGTTGGTAAGCCTATAATTGGCGCAGACTTTTTAGCCTACTATCGACTGCTCGTTGACGTCGCTCACGGCAGACTCATTGATTGACTAACTGGACTGTCAATTTGGGGAACAAGCGCTTTTAAAACCGGTGTAGCAGAGGTAAAATAGGTCATCGGACTATCTACTCTACTTTACAACCGGCGTAGCAGAGGTAAAATCTGTCACCAGCCAATCTACTTATATTTAACTGCTAAATGAGTTCCCCAGTATAGCTAGACCACATGGTGCTTCCGGAGAAGTCTTACATTCCACAGTTCATCATATCAGGATCAAACCAGGCGCACCAGTTGCATGCAAAGCTCGATGCCTAGACCCCGATAAGATGCAGATTGCAAAGCGTGAATTTAAGGTAATACCTACTTCAGTTGGGAATCGTCCGGCGCTCTGAAAGTTGCTGGTCGTCGCCTCTTATTCCCAAGAAGACTGCAGGCGAATGGCGGCCTTTGTGGGGACTATCGCGCTCTGAATACACGCACCATTCTCGGCAATTACCCGCCACAAGATTGTTCGTCGAATCTAGGTTAGGTTAGGTTAAGACAGGGGTGTGGTGAAAAGGACCACACAGGCACTAGGCATCAAAACGGGCCCATCGCGCTCCCTGGGGAACCAGTTGAAAATAACATTCAAAAGGCAAAAACAACCTAAGCATACACCGTGAAACAGCCAATTTTCCTGTAAAAGCCAAGAAGGCCTTTGAAGTTTGTGCCGTGTACCTCTTCCAAACTTCCAAAGAAGTTTTCCCCAAAAATTCCTCCAATCTAGCAGGAAAAACAATACTTTCCAAAATTGATCTTGTCAGGGCCTTCAATCAGATCCCAGTAGCTGCAAACGACTTCGGGAAGACTGCTAAAATAGCCCCATTCGGGTTATTCCAATTTCCGTTCATGACTTTCGGCTTCAGGAAAGCTGGACAAATCTTTTTGAGGTTTATTGAGATGAGGTGACAGCTGGATTTGACTTTTGTTTTCCGGACATCGATGACAACTTGGTAGCCTCTGAAGACGAAGAGCAGCATTTTCATCACTTTAAATCCTTGTTTAAGCGGTTAAGCGATTATGGCATTGTGATTGATCGACAAAAAGTGAATTTGGGAAGCGTGAGACCATTTTCCCCGGTTATACAATCTCGTCCAGGGCACAAGACCCAAAAAAAAAAAATTAAAAGCGATAATCGACTACAAGCCACTTAAAACTCTGAGGACGTTTCGAAGGTTCTTAGGAACAGTAAATTTTTATAGACGCTTTATTAAAGACTCAGCAGACAAACAAGGGCCTTTTAACGAGTGTTTTAAAGGAAAAAAATAGCTGTGGAAACCAGCCCATAACTTGGACACCAATATTACAGAAAACTTTTGACTCTTGCAAAAGCGAATAAAAGCCCTTTTTACGGTCCCGTCTGCATAGACGGAAAGTGGAGGAGGAGACATAACATCGAACTGTACGGGCTGTACATCGACACCGACCTAGCCAGAAGAGTTAAAATACAAAGGCCACGATGGCTGGGTCATCTAGAGCGGATAGACACCAACGCCCCGGCTCAAAAAATCTTCGTATCCACCCCGCAGGGACGGCGCAGTAGAGGAGCACCGAGACTCAGGTGGCACACGCGAGAGGAAGAGGACCTCAGCCTATTTTGCGGCCGAAACTGGAGACGGCTAGCTATAGACAGAGCTGGCTGGCGAAGCTTGTTGGCTGAGGCCCAGGCCCACCCCGCAGTGTAGCGCCACCTTAAGTATGCAAGTTTTGACTCCTGCAAAAAGTGCGCTTGCCAAGGCAGCTTTATTGTCACACCCCGACCCAAGCCTACAGCTAGAACTATCCAACGATGCATCGGACAAGTCAGTGGGAGCATTAATTCAGCAAGATCAACAGCAGGCTGGTAGCCAGTATTTAGACATTTAGACAGTAGTTAGACATGCTAGAGGCCAGAAACTTCACGATCTACTCCGAAACGTAAGTCTCTTGTTTTAGCCTTTAGCCAAAGGCCCGAAAAGTCTTCACCAAGGCAGGTTACAGGACAATTCTCAACCGAGATTAAGCACATCGCTGGAGCCGAAAGCGGTGTTGCAGATATGCTTTTCACACGGTACAACATGTTGTACAACATTGCTTGATGGAAAATTTCCAGTTAAAGGAGCTTTGCGTTCACATTCATCAAGCATGTTGTACAACTTCAGTTTTTTCTTAGTGTCTTTTCCCTCAAAAAATTCCCCCCGAAACGCTTTACTTGATATTGCCGCTATCTTCACCACACGAAAGAATGGCAAACACAAAGGAAGTTTGACCAACATCTGTTGTATTGCTTGACAAGCGAGCAGAAAAATCAAAATTTTTTGAAAACCATCAAGCACGCTTGTCAAGCGGTTGTTTTTTCGTACACACGATACAACATCGGATGTTGTCCAACATGTTGTACAACATGTTGTAACGTGTGAACTTCCCTATTGGCTTCCACGACCTTGCTGCAGCATCACAAGCAGGTGATGCTGAATTTGCTAACCTAATACAAAACGGTTCTTCCTCACAGCTCATCAAGACTTCAGTTCCCAACTCAGAACTTCATCTTTACTGTGATGTCTCTCAAGGCACAGCTAGACCGTCTGTCAGGCAACCTTTCCGACGCCAAGTTTTCGAGTCATTGCATAGCTTGAGTCATAGCGGTGTTAAAGCGAGTGTAAAACTATTCGCCTCAAAATACGCCTGGCCATCACTGCGCAAAGACTGTAGAACGTGGGCACGAACTTATGTGCCATGTCAGCGGAGTAAAATCAAGCGCCAAACATCTTCAAAAATTGGACAATTTGTTCCTCCCAGCTCGAGGTGCGAGCACATCCACGTCAACTTCGTTAGGACCATTGCCATAGTCCCGTGGATCAAGACTCTGTCTTACTGTAGTGGATCGATTTTCCCGCTGGCTAAGCTAATCCAGTGCAAGACTCTACTGCTGACACGCTGACTCGAACTCTTTTCAGCAACTGGATCGCCCGTTATGGCGTCCTTCTAAATGCAAAACCTGATCTTCAGGAGTGGGAGAGTATGTTCTGGATAGCAACCTGGTGGAATACCTTATCCAGGGTATAGCAGATGCCGAGTGCCAAGCTCAGGTTGCATTTTCAGGATATTGGGCAAGGTTCGTGAGGTTGTTGTAGCTATAGGACTGGTATTCAACGCGCGAGAGACAAACCATACTACGTAGAGAGTTAGAAGAATGGACAAGTGACAAGAATATGCAGCGGCGCTCCCCAGTAAATATTTTCCATAAACCCATATTAATCATTGTTTCACCCAATTCGCGAAAGCTATCTCTACCCAGAAAGCCTCTTGATTAAAACAAACTTCTTCAAAATACCGTGTAACCTCGTGACCAAATTCGAAGCTACATCAACAACAGTCGGCAAATTTCCAATTGATTACTTGTCAGTTGTCACTTTATATTTCCAGTGACGCATGTAGTTTTTTAAAAGAAAATAGTTTTGCCAGTTAACAAACCAATCAAAATTTCCCATTTATAGATTTTTTTTTGCCTTCTTTTGTTTTGATTACTCGATTCGCATTCGCATAGTGTAAATTAAATATTTACAATGTTGTGTTTCACTATAAATAAAAGTTAATTAGAATCACATTTAATGGCTAATTTAAATAAAACTCGTGTCACACAGCCTTGTTGGAAAATTAACAATAATTTAACGAATCATTTTGATTGGAATGCGAACTTTGTTTCATTCCCAATTTGGCGAAAGTACGGCTTGCTTGCGTGTTTGCGTTAAATTTTACGTATTTAACATACGTGTAGGTATGTACATGTTTTTGTACTCGGTGTTGGTACATAAAAAAACCGGGGGTGACTTGGAAAAAAAACTGCGGCCTCTAGAGTAGAATCAGTTTTAATTCTAAATTGGTACTTTCCCCCCTTTTATTTTCCGATATTCTGAGAGCATGAATACAAAGTCTCATTTCTGTGTGACTGACTTACACTTGGTTTGATTCATCACGTGTCTGTTTGTGCAAACTACCAGTGTTGAAAGTTTTCTGTGTACGAGCGATAGAGCTGCTTAGTCGTGGTTACATTGGGTCTTAAACACTTTTGCATGAGAAATGTTATATCCGATAGAAATGTTTTATCCTTGATTTCAGGTACATTGCGGATTAACAAAACCTTTACACGATAACATCTACTGTACAACACTACAACTTCCAGTACTGGGTAGGACACCAGAGCAGAGATAGCGGCAAATGGGCCATAAAGTGGGTTACTCTGGTAGGGAATTCCAAAAGCTCAGAAATCAAAATCCATAAAGCTGGTGGTATCTAGATGGTCGAACCGCCAACCCAATAGACCATGTGCGCTCATCTACACATGACGAATTCAAACATCTCACATCTTTAAGGTGTGAACCGCGCTTGAGTGAGAGGCTCTCCGATTCGCATTCACTCTGCACAGGCATCAACACCAAGTACAGAGGAAGTACCACGTCTTCTATAGCATTAAGAACGTATACCTGAATCAACGATAGGTTTTCAACCTTCACTTGAAGAGGAGTCCTTGGTGCACAATCCAAGCACCTGCAGCGTAACAACAAGCATCTGCACAAAAGGACTAGATCTGCTCGCGAGCTCTACGAGCAGAGGAGGAGAGCGGAACACCGGCTCCTCCGAAGGAAAAAGAGAGAGCACGAATAGCGCGTGATTGAAGAGATAGAGAGATGTTACAACAGAAATGAGGTTAGAAAGTTTTACCAGAGGATCAAAAGGTCCTGCCAAGGGTTTAAAGTTCGCACCGAAGCCAGTAAGGACCATCAAGGGAACATCGTAGTGGAATCGTAGTCGGTGCTGAGGATTTGAAAAAACCATTTCTGTAGACCGTATAACGGCGAAGACGAACCAAATACCGCGGTCAGGCAGAATGAACCATTCAACCCCAGGCAAAGAAGTCACCGACGAAGCATATGAACGATGCCGCGCACCCGACCTGGATGAAGTGAAAGTAGCTGTGTGTAAGCTTAAGTGCTTCAAAGCAGCCGGAGCAGACGGTCTAGCTGCCAAACTTTTTAAATTCGCTGGCCATGAGCTGGTTAGGAGCATACACCAGCTCATCTGTAAGATATGGTCGGAGTAAAGCCTGCCCGATGAATGGACCCACAGCATTGCTCGCCCGTTCCTGAGGAAGGGAGACCTTCTGAACTGTGCCAACTACAGAGACATCGGTTTTCTTAACATCGCGTACAAGATCATTTTGCTGTACTGTGCGAATGCCTGAAGCCGTTTGTCAACAATATGATAGGCACATATCAGTATGGCTTTAGGCCAGGAAAGTCCACCATCGATCAAATATTCACACCGCAGCAGATATTGGAGAAAGCCAGGAATTCCAAATCAATGCCCACCACCTTTTCATCGATTTCAAGGCCGCGTATAACACAGCATCTATAGAGACGAGCTATATAGCGCAATGTCTAGTTTTGGCATCCCTACCAAACTCTTTAATCTGTACAGGGTGACGTAAGAGTACTCACCCTGTTCCGTCAAGGTCAGTAAAGACCTCACCGACCCCTTTGATGTCGAAAAAGGATTTAGACAAGGCGATGTGCTGTCATGTGACTTTTTAACATCCAACTTGAGAGAATTGTGCAGAACTCCCGCGTCAACACCAGAGGCAAAATCTTTCAAAAGTTCGTTTAACCACTCACATACGCAGACGACATTGACATAATTGGAAGAACAAAGCGTGATGTGAGTGAAGCCTTCGTGGGTATTGGGACGGAAGCGGCGATAATATGGGTTTAACAATCAACGAGGGCAAAACCAAGTGTATGCTGTCATCAAGAAAAGACACCGACGTTTTGGACAAAACATCACAATCGACAGCTATACCGTCGAGGTGGTTAGGGACTTGTCTACCTGTGTTCCGCTATCAATTCAGACAATGACACTGGCTCTGAAATCAAACGAAGGATAACTCTTGCCTTTTTGGCTGAGGCACCGGACTGATCTCAAGTAAGTAACTATTTGTAGTCTAAAGAAACTCTTCTGAGCTGCAAGTGACGTATCACAAAAATACTACCTAACCAAGTTCCTATAGGGCAGCGATAGCGAACCGCTGGCATACGACGAAATAGTCATCAACTAAGAAACCCGATTGCACCTTTGAGTGACAGCATAAACTGTCTTGGTCGAGATTATAAAGTGTTTCCACCGGACACTAATCCGCAACTTAGACAAATCTTCGCTGAATCCCCTCTAATTCACGAGATTACCCATACGCATTTTATGGGGTGTTTCCACCCCATAAATTACAGAGCTTAACGTTCCAAAATGTTACCACCGGAATAGAGGAGATTAACTTGACGTATGCTTTCGTTTTTGACATTTCTCAATGACATCACATCATATGCGCATCTCCTTGTAAATGTGCATTTTTTTTTATCTCTTGGCCAACTCAGATTCAGAAATAATCAAATTCATTTTTGATTACCACCGATTTCTTTTTCACCTGTTTCGTCGCCCCCCTGGTAGGCCAAGAAACAGGCAGTGGGATCAGGTAAAGAACATATCCGAGACTCGTCTGGGGATCGCGCCTGTGTCTCTTTAGTTGATGGCGGAGGATCGAAAACGATGGAAGGACCATTTATCCGCCCTCGCTCCGCGAACTTTTTAGTAGGTGAGGATAAGCGGTCACCGAAAATAATGATGGTGGTGATGATGATGATCGCTCAGAATAGAACGAACAGATTGGACGTTTTGTTTTTCGTCAAATCGGTTGATTGAGATTTCGGTTCACAAAGTTGATAGTAGACAAACTTGATCAACATCAACCAGCAGTATCGACATTAACTAACATCATTATGTTGCATTTAACTTGCATCACCTTATTGCATTTAACTTTTTTGACAGGAACAACCACGTCCACATCAACAGCAACATCAGCCATTCTCCGCATCTCTTTACACCACGCAAAAGCGCATGCCAGAAAACGCATCGAGCACGTAGAATTCTGTTCGGTTTGATTTTAGAACTCTTGCGTGGAAGTGATTAATTACGTGATTAATTTTTAACCTCGTCGTGAAGAGATTAATATTCGTTTGGTAAACTCGTGATTTAGAGGGGATTTCAGGATGATTTTTCTTAATCGCGATTAAGTGTCCGATGGAAACACCCTATTAATCTCTTCACGAAGAAATTTAAAATTAATTTTTAAAGGCTTTGTCACAAAACTTCGTTACGTCAACGTTGATTTGACATGCAAACACATTAAATTCAATGGGATCACAATGGGACCACAACAACGTTGCTTCTACCATCAGTCGTTACGTTTCTTATACGTAAGAAAGTTTTAAAAAAGCAAGCAAAATTCAATACGATGAATGCGTTTTGACATTTCTGTGAAGCTGGAATTGTTCACTTTCGCTCGTTTTGTGTTTTTGTTTAATTGTTGGCATTTTCTATGGTTTTCAAGCAACACAGCTTCGTGACATAGCGGGTGCGTTTCTTTATTCATTCCGTAGAAGGAATGGAAAATGTTGAATACGGGGTTGGAATATTAAAATCGATCCTATCCGTACTACTTCAGGAGGTAGTACGGAAAGAATGCATTCGGAATATTCTGAACTAATCAAAAAACGGCAAAAGAACGATCGGAATATTCCGAATAAATAAAAAACCGCAGATTTTTCGAAGAATAGTTCGGACGAATTAATAAACGCAACCAGCCTTAAATCAAGTCGTAGTTATAAGCAATTCTACGTATTCTGTTCGTTTTCTGACGAAACAAATATGTAAAACAAACTTTTGTTTCACAGCTGGGTATCATTAACTCAGCTGTGTTTGTTGTGTTGCGTAAAGACATTTGCAGAACGGTTGACTTTGCTGTTGGTGTGGATGTGGTTGGGCCTGTCAAAAAAGTTGAATGCATTGAGAAGTACACACTGCCACAGAATGATGGATTATAATGTTGATACTGCGCTGGTTGGTGTTGATTAAGTTTTTCTACTATCAACTTTGTGAGCCGAAATCCCAATCAACCGATTTGACGAAAAACAAAACGTTAAATCTGTTCGTTCTATTTTGAGCTGTTACTTATTATCGACCACTATCGACCCAAATACCATCAACATATTGCACGTCTTGTTTTTCTATTTTAAGTTACTTCGTTTAATAAAAAATCGGCGAGAATTTTATATGAGTTTAATTATTTTTGATTCTGAGTTGCCCGGGAGCCAAAAACAAGTTTACAAGGAGACGCGTAAAGGTCGTGACGAAAAGAGATGCAATTTTACACCACAGGATGTCTCCTCTTAATTTAAGTTAATCTCCCCCTTTCCAGTGGAAACACTTTGGAATTAACTTTAAATCTTCTCTACATTATAATTTCTGCTTTGTGTGCAATGAAAACACCCTATGAGAAAACATCAAGTTGCATGTTGGTCCGCCAAAGGCACTACAAAGTGTTTATTTTTTGTAAATGGCACAGGGCTCTTAAAAGGTTCGCCATACCTGACCTGGGGTATTATTTTTCCGACGAAGCATTCTTTTATTTATACACAAACGTTTCTTACTTTTATACGTGCACTTTTGCATTGGCACAACGTAAACCCAAAACACCGAATCTAGAGCACACAAAAATAAATGCTTAGTTTGCAGGTTTATCGCTTATATACTTCCTACACACAAGCAATGACAAACTCACCCTTTTAGCGATAACAATAATTGTTTCTGTTTAGCTAATTATAATATCAAATCTTCATGGTTAACGTCAACAATGCGCCACGAATAGTTATGGAACAAAGCACGTACCTGTACCTACCCTCGCACATATGGATTTTGGGTAGTCATGTAGCCATAGTAACAATTGGTTGGAAAAAGCACTTACCACGCATGAATATCGTTCGACTCAAATACTCAGGTGCGCTAGCCCTATATTGTAAACTGTTCTAAACATCACGTGTTATTTTTCTCAGATAGATGACCTGCTCAGTTATAGTAGAAACAATTTCTGTTGTGGGGTTTAAATTGCTGGAATGAGTGGTTTAAATTTTTAATGCTTCACAATTTAAAATAAAAGAAAAAACACATTTCGGTCAGAGGGCAAAAAATTACCATTTATGGAAGCAATTCCAACAAATGTTCGGAGGAAACTCTCAGAACAGGGTAGTGTGCCTACAATGCCCCAATATGTTAAAGACTTAGAATCTATTAGGATATGGGTATAGGTTTTCCCTTCCTAGAGCATCTGTATCCATGCATGAAAAACTGTGTCATTAATTGAGATTTATACCTTCACAGCAAGCATCATGCGGGACAAACTAATCGATTTGAATTGTGACGACGCAGCCCTCGGATCTTGTCACGAATGCGAAATTCATATTGAAGTCGGCATTCAACGGACAATATGTTATTTGAGTGCCGAAAATCATTAAACCATTGGGCAGCCCAAATAGAATGAAAAAATACTGCGCAATAAACTACATTGAGAACTTCAGCGCAATTATGGAGGTAGATGTACATCAGGCCCATCGTATGATCCCAACACTTTGTCTAACGACATGTTCAAATATTTTGTTCGAACATCCGGTTTACCAAGATTCGACTTGATTACAGTGATTCAAAAGATCGTTCTTTAATTAGCAAGATTAGCCGACCGATGCTCATAAAAAAGCAGAGAATTCGCTGGCTCATTTTTACAATTATTTTAACCAGGCTTCTGTGACTAAAACCTGATGAGTACATAGAGTTATAATCGCAGCTGAAATCTGTGTTGAGTGAATATAGATTACACAAACGCTATCTGAAGTGGCTTCTAAGTGTATAGTTATCAAGTAAAGTTGTACTTTGATACCTACTAGCTGTCAGGGTATGCTTTAGAGATTTTGCCCCTGAATGAATCGGTTTATAATGCTTGTGTAGCTTATATTTTGACAAGGCTTTTAACGTCGTTAAAAATGTTAAAAGCGTTTTTTTTAAGCGACTGCGGGTTCGTGAAAACCCTAATAGCAACTCTGAGAACCGACAGCGCGTGCTCATAATAGTTATAAGTAATTTGAGGTTTTTAAACACCTCTCGTGTTTGTGGGGTAGCTTTAGAATAATTAAATTTTTTTATAATAACAAGTGGTCTGTTTTGTTAGGTAACCTATGAGCAAATCAACCCTTTCTCCCACAACATTGAACTAAATCAAAGTTACACGTGTATAGAGTATATAGAGTGGCGCAACAGCTCGAGTTGAACCAGGGCCAACTTCTCAATAATGTATGCTGTGTGTGTTGATTTCTTCACATACAAGGGGACCTACAATTTTTTGCCGAATCCAAACGGCACTTTGAGAAGTTTTTCAAGACAATTGATACTCTCGGAGGGCTTAACAAACCCTCGCGGAGGTGGGGACCGTGAAAAAGAACAAGTCTTTTTTTCAGGTGGCGATGGCAGGATTCGAACCCAGACCTCCGGCGCAGTAAGCACACACACTTACCACTACGCGACGGCACCCCACGGTGTATAGAGTATACACCGACAAAATTTATGGCAATAGAGACATTTTCACATGAGGTAGCTCTAAAGGAAAGATCGTTGCAACACAGGTGATCTCTGATGGTTTCAATTAGCCTTGTCAGCGCATATGAGGCTCTGCGCAAATGGTGATTGTATTGTCCCTGCTATCCTTATTTCCGAAATTTATGCTCAAGCTATTGGAAAGTGTTAACCCTATTTATCTCAGTCAGTCCACAACTGAACCTATTCAGGATAGACGGACAAATCGTATCAAAAGATCGCCCCAAACTATCAACTCTGATTTAGAATCAGTAGACACATTGAGCTTCGAATTGCTTCGAATTCGCTTTGACGCTACCGAAGCTGATTCTGTTAAGAACATGAGGATAAAAAGACTATATCCTTACGAAGAAAAAGTTTCACCTAATCTAACTAACAAGAAGAATCTTAAGCATATTATTACCCGCGGTCTTCATAGAACTCACTCTGCACAAGTGCGCACTCGACACTCTGTAGAAAGTCCTCAATCAACCAACATACAACGAGATCCACATACACACATAAAACCAAGTGTCCCCGGTCTAAGACCAAGCGTACCCGGTTACAACCAAGCGTCCCCGGTCTAAGACCGTTTCGCCTGTCAGAACGAGCAAGAAAACGATAAGGAAGAAGGATCTTTTAAAGTAGGGATCCTTTCAGAAAACTCTCATGTTAGTTACCTATAGCCGACAGCAGTAAATATAAACTCTCCTACGGTGGCCACAGTCATAAGACTTCTGGGCTACAACTTGTACAAGCCAGGGTTGCCAACTGCGCAGATACAGAGTCCCCAAATCGTCGACGTGATCTCGCCTGGGAAGAACACGAAGCTGCAGATTGTTAAAGAAGATAATATTCCCAAACACGTTGTGCCTTCGGCGTACTTATCTGGTAACGAATTAAATTTTGCGGTCACTTCGACTGCGAAATAGAACTTCCCCTACCTGGGACCGGAAAGGTCTTTTCGTAACGCAGATAATACATAGGGTACTACCTGGCCCAGATTCCCGCAAGGGTACTTCGCTTCGGTGATGTGACGGATAGTTTTGGGGATTCAAGATGCGATTCTACCAGAGGGAGATTACTGTACAAAAACAGTATGAAACGTGGTGTGTTCTCCACGGGAAAGCCAACGTATTGGCCATCATCATCATTTGTCGGAGGTTGCTTCTATCCGATGGAGCACTCAGACACAACTACTGGTCCATTGTACTACCACGCGGACACCTTACTTTAATGTATTTAGTTTACCCGTTTTTCGAAGAAAAACGAGAAGGAGCTTAGGGCGCCACGTCAGCCCCAAAGATCCACCACCTGATGCGAGCAAAGGCAGGACAACTACATAGGAAATGTTCCGCTGTATCGTCGTCCTCTCCACAGGCAGGACAGGTGGTGGTTTCGCTCAAGCCTAGCATATTCAAGCGCTTGGCGAAAGCTTGGTGGCCCGTAAGGACGCCTACAAGAAGTCTGCAATCGATTATCCGTACAGATAGAAGAAAAGACGCTGACCCCTCGCAGATATCCGGGCGTAGTCGTTTAGTCTGTCTGTACCCATTGCAGTCACGCCAACGAGCCCTGTGCTCACGAGAAACCCAAGTATGTATCAAATGGCAGACGTGACAGATACAGGCAGGCCTAAAGTAGCTTCGGGTTCTGAGAAAACCTCTGCTGAGCCTAGTCTGACAACCTCATCAGAGATCTCATTTCCCTGGATACCAGTGTGACCTGGAACCCAAACAAGATTCACTGCATTTAGCCTTCCGACTAAGTTTCAACGAATACTTGAGTTCGAGCACTATCTTGGACGAGGTAAGCGGGTTGAGCAACGCATTTAGAGCGGCTTGGCTGTCACTGCAAACGCATTATGCTTCTCGCCCTCCACCTGTTAGTCACAATATAGCGCATAGCCATTAGGATAGCGAAAATCTCCGCTTGGAAAACAGACGTACATTTACCGAAGGGATAGAGGAGTCTAATGTTCTCGCTTTCCACAAAGACTCCAGCACCAGACCCCTGTCCGGTTCTGGAGCCATCCGTGAAAATACGATGGCATTCTTTCCCTGGCTCAGAGTCTGGCCGAAGCCATTCCATTACCTGAGGAAAGTTAACTTGGTAGTTTTGTCGCAAAAGGATTTTTGGGGTCATTGCGTCAGAGGGCATGTCCATAAGACAGGGTTCGAAGGACAATTCTCAAACAAGTTCTTCAAGTTCTTCACATATTGGCCAACCGATAGGAATAAAAAGCCTGACCCTATCGATTTCTTCACAACTAAAGGGCACTCCAAATTACTTTACGCGCGTCGAAGAATGTTATGCCCTTTGCTCTGACCACTCAGGAGTAATCTTGAAGATGGGCTGAAGCCCAGCAAAAATAGCAAGAGCTCCTAAATTAGCCAACAAGAAGATGAACTGTTGTTGGCTCGAATCTGCCACTAAGAACTCCTTTAGAGTTATAAACCGCAGTTAAAAAATTCATCGAAGCAATTCAGAGCGCTGCTTAGAACAACACTTCGTCCTAAAAGACCGCAGCACCGACGGGCATGTACGCAAAATATATCCACTCGAAATCGAAGAATTGATTCGTGAAAAGAGAAGAGCGCGTAGAAGATGGCAATGCATGAGGGAACCCCCAGACAAAATCCTCTTGAACAACGTCTCTAACAAGCTGAAAAAAATGCAAAAGGTGCTAGAGGAATCCAGCTTGACCAGACATAATCTTTCGGGAGAGAATGTTGTATCAATAACACCGCGATGAAGTATAGCGACTACAATGCGACCTTTAAGGCTATCGTTGAAAGATAAGAGATACCGAAGAACACCAACACGGTTCCTAACGAAGGCGAAACTAAATCTAAGGAAGGCCAGACCCCTAAATCTTTCCGGCTCTATGACGAATGGATTATTTTTGCAGCGGAGTTGGCAGCCAGTTGGCAAACAAGACCATCAAGGGCTGTGAAACTATGCAGGAAAGTTATGGACGAGTTATCACATGGCAACACTGTAACTCTGTGTTGGGTGCCAGGTCACACCGATGTCCCGGGAAATGAAGAAGCGGACAAACTTGCGAGATCTGGGTCGGGTATAAATGCTTCTCTAGCTCTCAAATCTATAAGAATTCCGCTGAGCTCGATAGCACCAAGGAAGGAAACTGAATCCTTGAGTAGAACCAACCTACGTTGGACAGAACTTGGTACGTGTAGACATACAAGGGGTCTATGGCCAGCGGTAACCAAAGAGAGATCATTATTTATCTTCGGACTAGTCCGCAGGGATATCCGAGTACTGACGGGAATCGTTACGGGGTACTGCCTTGTGGGTCTACACACAGTCTGTTCGTCACCAGCTATACCCAGCCCTAAACAGCATTAGGCGTAGTACCCCGCAGTTGTTTCTTCAACGAGCTCGAAGATCTTAATAATGCAGATCTTAAGGTCTTACAAAAAATCAGAATGGGTCCAAGAGGGCTGCACTCTGATCTTTAAAAAGCGGTCTATTTCTATTTTCGTTACAGGTGTTAGGAAGGTGCCCAAATGGACACTGTGGACCCAGCGGCTGGTCTACGTGAGCCGTGACTATTGTCACAAGGGCTTCTAACCCTTACCTAACCTCAGACTCAGAGATCCCAACCAAACCGTATCACATAGTTAGTCTAAGCCACTAGTCTGCGCCAGCGATGACATTGATTGACCACCACAATGGCACATGTAAAGAAACTTCTTTGCCCTTCCAGCTTAACAACCCTCCAGACCCAGTTGTTACCTTTCAGCTTTCAGGAGAGGCTGTTCACAACTACAATGCGAACTTGGGGCATTTGGAAACTTTGGCTTGGTCGTAGTCTCTGTAGTTTTTTTTTTCGCCCAATACAATTTGGCGATGTGCTGGGATTTTCAAATGGAGTCCATTCTTTATAAAACGCTCCAAACACTTTCAGAGCCAAGAAGCTTCAGGCATTGTTTCTAACTAGTACGACATCGACGGAATGGTGAACTTCAACTGTGAAACGTGCCTAGGGCAAGCGATGAGCTCTTTTTGAGTTGCTGGCAGAGAAAGGGCTATGAAATGCCACCACCCAACTATTGCTAGGAACTCAAATGGCCTCCTTATAATCGAAGCTTGTACGGAGGAGTATCACCTCTGCTCGGCATAACAGGATTTGTACCTATAGACAGTTTGGTCACCGTACTATCGTCTGGTATAGAAGAGATGCTGGTTTTGACAAGACTTTTTTTTGTTTCTTGGGTTTCTAGTTCATGATTTGGACCCACGAGGAGGAGGAGATAATAGGGCAGGTAATTCAGAGATCCGCAGTGTACGACTGAACTATTTGCCAGAAGCTGGGACCAGAGTCAGATTGATGAATGATGATCAGCACATGTCATATAACACCTTCGTCCGGCATAGTAAAAATTACTTTTATATTTTTTATAATTTACTCCCGTAAAGGGGACTACTTTTCGGTGCGATAACCAGATCACCAGTGGACCTTCTGCTACGAAAACCGTAGAAGGTCCGGTTATGAAGGAGCTTCTGGGATCCAAAATATTTCATAAACTGATAGTTCACAAGCGTTTCCACATCCTTGGAAAGAATGGATGTAAGTGCAATAGGTCCGTGGCTGGTTGAAGAAGAAAGATCTCCTTTTTTGGTACCGACTGAACAAATGCTGTTTTCAGAAGCAGAGGACAGAAGAGTAGGACAGATAGAAAAGCTTACTCAGTGGTTTTGCCAGCGTAGAAGAACACCTCTCCAGAATTAAGGGAGAAAATTCCATCTGAACAAGCGGATTTGTGTAAGCTGTGATTTTTCAGAACTGCTACTGTCCTACTGTATAAGAGCGCCAAAATAAGTAGGTCCCATTACGTATGCGTCGCGCTCTGGTATAGTTGGAGACATCGTGCAATCTCGAAGCGTAGATTTGGCGGCAAAAAGAGCTGAGAGAAGATTGGGTTTGCGTGGGCAACGAACAGCTGTTTTGCCATTGCAAAGGAGTGTTGGGAAGGAAGAAGAGGCACTTTTTTATGTTTTTTAAAAATTACTACCTTTGGGACATTTAAGGATCTTTTGCCTCAATTTCTTTCAAGGAAGGCGCCACGTTTTTTGGTTTCAGGACTCATCTAGAGAAGAGCTTCTTAAAAAGGCATTGCTTGCACTTCATTAAGCCGCGTTGTCACAAGGAACAGAAACAGAAACAGAATTTCATACATTAGCAACGCAAAAAACATTCAGCGAATTTAGGTTTCAGTTGCTAATTTATGAGATTCTGTTTCTGTTCCTGTTTTACGTTGCTTGTGACAACGCGGCTTTAGTTAGTGTTGTTTTTCAGTACACTAATTCCTATCTTCAGACAATCTGCTCCGATTGAAAAACACTTTCCAGGAATAGTTTCTGCGCAAACTCTCGACCCCTCACTGAGTGTGCACACTTTGAACCACTATTAAGGAGCGTGCCCAACCCGTACAGTGTGAAATTTTGTACCGCCCATAAGACGTTCGATCATGACGATTGGCAGCAGGCTCAATTGCGTTTTTAATTTACTGGCCAGATGAGGATATTGTCGGCAACTGCAGCCACATCGAGGGACGATAGTGGTCAATGGTCCAACCTAGAGGGACAAGGGATGCCATTTGGTGCAAACAACTGAGAATAGAAGACAGTGGAGCCCAGATTAGTAGTTATCCAGAATTTGAACGTTTAGACGAGATATCGTTCTTTTATAGAAGTTAAATTCTGCGGTCTGGAAACTCTAGCTGTTGTGACTCACGTCATGCGCCACCATGACTTGAAGATGATAAGCTCTATCCGAGTTTTAACGTGTCAAACTTCGCTGCACTTCATTGCGCAGTGCTTTTTCGCAAACACCCATTTAACCCTCGAAAGGCCGGTTATTAAGAACATTTAACAAAGCCAGTTTCGCCTTGAAACTGGTACGCGAACGCGGAGCGCGTGCAACTCATTGCGATCATGTCATATAGCCGAGTATCAATTAAATCGCAAAACAACTGGAAACTCGTTTGGAAAGTAACATGCACACAAGCACAAGCTGCCCGACAAAAATACAGAATGTGACGCCAGCCAAACACCAGCTTCGTGTTCATTCAACAGAGAAGAAATTCTTCTCTGGGAGATAGCGGCATTGGGAATGGCCATGAAGATGAGTCTACCGTCTCGAGTTGTGGGCAGGCCAAGGCGCTGTTCTAAAACCATAGCAAGGTCCAGTCCGCTTCACACTATCTTTCGCACAAATATAGACGAAACTATTTTTAGTCTTGTATTAGTCGACTCGTATTTATATTTACAAAACCGAAAACGTTCTGCCAGTCGTATTTTTGGTCATTGAACCTTGGGGTCTTCTTTTTTAGTTCCGACGACGTCTCACTTCCCTTTCCCAGTCCGATTCCCACCTGTTCTACTGGCAGGAACCGCTGCAAACAGGATTTTGTCTAGTTTTGCAGGAATCTCACAGAACTTTGACCTTTGAGCTTGGTACTCTGTTACGTATACGCACCCCATGACCATCGGTATGACTTAACACTGCGCGACGACCAGGTTCAAGTATATTTACTAATTCCGTAGAATGCTCCAGCACCCTGTGCCTGTGGCGAAGCCCGTGTGTGAAGTATCGTTAAAGTAGGTCTAAGGTACCTACATAAGGTAGTTATTTTCCGAAAACGGATGTGTAGCAGGGGAATTGTGGTGGACAGTGGACACTCATTGATATGACCTAACTTATGGAGAAAGGGTAAACCAGTGTCGGCAATTGCTCTCATTGTTTTTTCTGCTCAATTATTTGTCACTTTTCGGGATTTCGTCCAGCGAAATCCGAGAAATTCTCGTAGATGGAAAAACTTTTGACAGGTGAGAGAGGAGGAACACACGGTGCGCACTAGAATTTCGACACACATTTTCGGCCCGAAAAAGAAGAAAAAAATGTATTCACGTTGCGAGTTGGGAAAACACTTATTATTTTTCTTTTAAATTTCATGCCATACCTGCATTTATTTTATTATTTTTATGCGGGGAAAGCGATCCGAAACGGCTCACAAAACACAAAATAAACTCCAAGAGCAAAACACACCGACGACGACGACCGACCGACCGACTACGACGACAGCCGTATCTTACGAAACACTTGGCTGCTCGAATCAATACGACGACGACGAATTGGATTTTTTTTCCGCGATAAGCTTTTACAACACTTGCTCTAGTTTTGCGAGGGCGCGCGCGGGGTTTGCGGATTGAATTGAAACTGAAAAACTATATTATTTTATCGGCGACCTATTTA
The DNA here is from genome assembly GCA_947623515.1 of Neoascia interrupta. Lineage (NCBI taxonomy): Eukaryota > Metazoa > Arthropoda > Insecta > Diptera > Syrphidae > Neoascia > Neoascia interrupta. Next base: position 180,604,766 of record OX392462.1, read on the forward strand.
GCGCACGAATTTGGTTAAATTTTTTTTTGTAATTGACCTTGAACTCCGAGCGTATTCGCATTCGCAACCTGTGATACAGATACGAAAGCCAGAGATCAACTATATCTTGGAGAGAAAATTGGATTTTGTGGACGGCACTCGGCTTTCGTTCGTCATATGCACATTTTGGGTAGCGGGTTGATGGAATGGAACTGGTAGGTGCATAGGTGTGTCAGTTTGTACGCAACACACCCAAGAAAAATGTATACATATAATGACGTACTTTTTTGCTTTTACTTCCAAGGAACAAGTGGCGTGATTTCTGTGACGTTTTTTTTTATTTGGGTTTTCGTTATGGCTGACGGTGCTGCCAGATAACGGCGATTGTAGCTTATGGTGCTATAATCGGGGAGTTTTTTCTACTAGCACAGCAGTTAGATGGGCGGTGAAGTAAAGTCGGTAAGGTACTGTTTGCATGTTCGCGCCGAGAATTGGTTTTCGTCTTTCAGTAGTGAGGGGTTGATGTTACAATTTATATAAAACTTATTATTTTGTGTGACATAGCGTTATTTTTTCGTCACGTAAATAAACAGAGCTTTCTACTTTTTGACAGAGTACGGCGTGAAAAAAAAATATGCATGCCCGTTTACATTCAAAGTAGGGATGCCAGATCTAGAAAAATTGCCTGCGGGACAACTTCCGTACTCAAAATAAAAAATCATTTAACGCCTTCTTTCGATTTAAACTGAAAAAATTAATCTTTTTTAAATAAACCTTTATAATTACCTGCTTATGCTCGACCCAGGAGGGTGTATTAATTTTAACGCATTGTTTTTAAGACAGCAAAATAATGGCCATATAGACCGCTAAGCCCTTTTAGAGATATGATGGAGACCGACAGGTGAATTGATTCCGCCATATCCGTCTGTCTGCCCGTATGTGTGAAGTTCTCAGATTTTCAAAATTGTGCTCGAAAGTTGAAACATGGAGTGTAGCTTGGTTGTCATTTTCTACAAAGTAAGAACATTAATAAGATCCGCCCATAGCCATGCCCACAATTGGCTTGGATGTCAGACAACCTAAAACTCGAATTTTGGTGCAGAGCAATAGTGGCCTTTTATAATACAAAACTTGGACCGATCACCTTTCGTTCCATTTAAAAACCTGATTTCTCGGAAAATTCACTCTTAATCCATTTGCTAAGTTTGTAACATAAAAAGTATTGGTAGGGGGCGTTTCCCGGCATTAATTAAAATAGTTAAAACCGTTTTTTAAGCATTAATTTTCGTCTTTGACGAAAATGATTTCCTCATGATTTAAACGAGATTACAATTATTTAATTAAATTTTCCAGCTAACTTACATTTACAATACAAGGCACCCGAATTCAGGCGAAAAGATGTAACAGGGTATCGAGCTTCGGGTATTTAGAAATTCGTTTCAGGCGAGCTCTTGCACTTATTTACTAGTTTAGCATCACATTTAATCTTTTGAAAAAAGATAAAAAAGGGCAACAATAACAGTGGAGACGGTTTACACTCGGGCTATAGGTACAAGTTACATTTGGATTATATAAGTATTTAATGTTGATAACGTAAAAATCATAATTATCGGCGGGACATGCGGGACTTATGGCTGGATTGCGGGACATTGTGCGGGAAAATTTTTCGACGGGACGGTTGCGGGACGAAACACGTTTCGCGGGACAGTCCCGCAGCTAGCGGGACGTATGGCATCCCTAATTCAAAGTTAAAACTGACGTTCAAACTAGATATTCAACTTCGGACACGTAGAAGCTTTGCCCCCAAGCTGAAATTGCCCATTCTGAATTTGCCCATTCTCCGACATTTGTTTACAAATGTGAGTAAATTCATGAATTCGTCATTTCCATGCAATTTCGTTTTGCAGCTTTTACATCAGCTGATCGCGTAAGGAAAATCGTTGTTGTATCTTCTTACACGTATTCACCGACAGGGAAATTTAACGCTTTAAAAAAGCTTTAAAGGCTTTATAAAAAACGTAAACAAATGGGTGATGGAGGGTAAGAGGGACGCAAGTTGAATATCTAGTTATTCAGTAATTTGTGGTTTAAACCTAAACGAGAGTTTTTAGCTCAGTTTGACTTGAACGCCCGCCGTTGATGGTTTAAACTTCCGTTTAACGTTTAAACCGACGTTTGATGAAAACGGAAATGAATTTTTTTCAATGATACTCTGAACGTCACAAGTATCACGTTGCCTTACATTTGTCTCAACTTTGTATGCAAACATCCCCGAAACTGAATACCCGATTTGATATCGTCTTGTAGTTTTAAGGACTACGTAAAAAACTTGATATTTTCCTTCCCTTAACGGCTTTCTTCCCTTTCCAGAGATAGCAGAAACGCGACGTTTTTTGATATCCTACGTTTTTTACGTCTGCTACATAAATGAATTAGGTAATGAAGTTAAATGTAGTTCAACGTTGCAGGCGAAGCAATAGACGTCAAAATGAGGTTTGAAATGTCAATTCAACCACCAAATTTTCAAATCAAATTGCTTTTCAGGACTTAGCGAGCACGCATCGCCATTTATTGTCTTTTATTAATGTAATGACCTTTTCAGCTTGCGATACCGAATCAGGGTGTTTTTCTCCCGGGTTAGGGCTGTACATCCGTACAGTCAAACACGTTTTTCTAAATTTTAAACTTTGCCCGGCATTGTGTTTGTGAAGCAAAAGCTATTTTACATGGGACAAATTTTGCCCAATTTGATTCTGATTCTGGATTCCCTGGATGGAAGCAAATTTCAGTTCTTTTTTAGAAGAAGTACTGTCGAACATGTGCCATGCCAATGCCAACCCAAGCCGAGAAAACAGTTTCAGGAGAGTGCAGAGTGCTCGTGGAACCTTCCGGACGACCACCCGAAAAGGCTGTAAATTTCGAACTGATTGATTTTGCTTTTTTACGCTATACATATTCGGTTTTTTTTTTAAATCTTCAGTGCTTTCAACCGGTTATTACTCTTTAATTCCTTTTGAAATTCAATATTTTGACGTGTAACAAATGAAGGTAATTAACGAAACAAATCAGTCGCGTAGTTTACCCAATTTAATCGAGTTATAGTTAATCTACTCGTTTAGTTAATCGAGTAGTTTATCGGACGCATTCTTCTTTGCCATCTCTGCCGGGGACACACGGCGACAGAAAAACGCTTGACTAATTGCAGTCCGACAACACACGATTACGGCAACGAAAATTAGTCGCGACTCGCGAGACTCGATTTGCGACAAATTTCCGAGTTGCGAGTTTTTTTTGTCGTTCTCTTTCATGCCGCAATTCGGAAATTTGTCGCAAAACGAATTTAGCGACTAAGTATCGTAGCCGCAATCGTGTATCACACAGCAAACGAATGTTTTTGACATTATCGCAAAGACCTTGAAAATTCTTTTTTTTTCATCGATGAAAATTAGTTTTCATCAAAACTGACAGGAAATGCACAGAACATTTCGTGTGTAGGCTTGCTGAAGAATAACACGCTGTTTTTTTTTGTCGCCGTGTGTCCCAAGCCTAAAGGCCCAAACATAATAGACTTGAGCGGGATTAGTCTTATGTCGAAATACAACGAAAATCCCACTCAAGTTCTGCCAAAAGATTGTGGTGCCCATAATAGACTTAGGCAAACAATTTGAAAATCTTATGAGATTTCACTGTGAACGTCTCGTCTCGAGTATCACATTGCCTTGAAAATTTAAAACCAAATTTAAAATTAAGTCACTTTTTCTTCGACTTTGGATGTTAATATCTCCGAAACCGATTGTCAGATCCAAAATGTGTTTACACTTTTGAGGTCAACGTACGATTCTTGGTACATTCCCTTCTTTCACGGATTTATTGAAGCACGTTTAAAAATAAATATGGGCTTAAATTTGACAATGAGCGAACTAATGACAAGAAAAAATAAAACTTTAAGCCAACACAAGTTAACGGTAACCTTACGAAAACGTCGTGGCATACGAATCGCGTGCAATGGGACTTTTCGGAAAGCCGACTTAAGCTCATCAAAGTCTATTATGGTTGGGCCTTAAGGCTTAGACAAGACTGCATGATATTCTGGCATATTTGACGTACCTAAGAAGAAAATGCTGCAAATAATTTTCTTCTTACGTCAAATATGCCAATATGGCATGCAGTCTAATTTAAGCTTAAAGCAGTTTGAAAATTTTTAGCTTTAGCAGATATCTGCTTAAATAAAAAAAAAAGTGAAATGCTCTCAGGCAATGATTGGACAAAAATGTTGGGCAACTGAAACTGAAGTAGAAACAATAAAATTTCAGGAAATTTTTGTAATATTTTTTTTAGGCCTAGAAAAATACCGGATGATATTTCTCTTTATAATGCAGTTTTTCTTTTTTTTGGTTATTTATTTACCTTTGTGCTAATTTATTCTTGTGATGTCATGCAGTAGACCAAAATCAAACAAATGTTAGCTTTTTTAAAAGCTTAAATAAATAAAACTCATATCTGGAAAAACTGAATAAAAGATTTTTGTTTTCTTGAAATAAACGATCTAAAACCCATTTATGAATGTGTGAAGTTTTTTTATTTATTAAAACTTTGCATTTACGAGACCGTCTGAACTTAATGAATGCAACAAAGATCAGGTGCCTGTCATGATTTAATCATGATTCCTGTCATGATTTAATTTTAAAATGTATTAACAAGGGCATTTAAGAAGTTGCAAAATAAATAGAAAAATAACTTGAAGAAAAACATTGTGTTCCCACCTAATTAAAAAAAAACAGCCACCAAGTTTGAGCTGTCCAAATATCTAGCATACCTTTTATTCCTTGTCAATATACTAAAAATCCCGAAGTGTCTCCACCGGATAGACCCAAGAATAATTTGACATGAGTAGGAGCGACCTTTTGTCATGGTGTCTCTTAAAAGAGAGTGACGAGCACCTTTCCCACGACCGATGAAACAATTCGTTCCAACAAATTCGTTCTGAAAATCTCAATAGAAAACGTGAAAGATATCATACACGGACAGTTTCAATCTTCTTTTTCGAGTCTAAAGCCGCGGTGTCACAAGGAACAGGAACAGAAACAGAATTTCATACATTAGCAACGCAAAAAGCATTCAGCGAACTTAGGTTTCAGTTGCTAATGTATGAAATTCTGTTTTTGTTTCTGTTTTACGTTGCTTGTGACAACGCGGCTTAAGGTTTGTTGAAAGGGTGAATGAGATTAGCGAGACATTTTTACTATGTCTTCCCCGCCCGGCACTAACACGGAGATTTACGGGAAAGGATTAAAAATAAATCACGAAGAGGCTCCACCGGACAACTATAATGGCGTCTTCTTTTCATCACCGAATCTGGTGTGTAATGTACAGACAAAAAAATATGTACTTTACTTGTACACCTGAACGGAGTCGTGTAAGCTTTCTTTTGAGCTCTGAATTCGTTCAGAAATTTCAACTCTACGAACTTGAAATTTCGTATTTTTGTTTATTAATTTTCATTTGTAATTTTTCAAAATGTATGAAATCGATAAAAACTTACAAAGTATCTGAATATCAAAGCTATAAGAATTCATTTTAAGTAAAAAGTACAAACAAGTGACGCTACGAAATGGAAAAAAAGTAAAACACAATGAAGTCAAAGCAATTTGACACTCAACGTGATGACAGCACCGGTGCCGTATTTGCCGTTCTCTACACAATGAAATCAATTGTACACCACTCAGCGTGGCCGTTCGTTGTTGAAAAGCATACGCCATAAGATAAATTTGACACAAGCACTCTTTTTCTATTATTTTGGTTCTCAAAAGGCGATGTCATATCCCAGTAGCGAAAAAAGAATTCTGTTGAAATCTCAATAGAAAAAGTATTTGCGACACATCTGTCATACAGTGACAGTCTCCGTTTACTTTTTCATGTTCAGAACCATTATAAATGTGTCGAAAAACGGCTAAAACTGGCATAAAATAGGCACATGCCAAAGATGTATTAATCACTAGCCAAGGGCATTTAAATGTCTGTGCTAAATCGCATGATTTGAAGATTTAATGAAGATTATATAGCAGATTAGTGCCCGGTGGAGACATGGTATGAATTATTGTGATTTGTGAGTTTCGTTATTATGGACTGCTAGTTGGTGTCTCCGCTCCATAGAAATCCTGGGCCAAAAATGATATGGCCAGTGGCGAGTTGCAAAGGCATTCGGTGTGACTTTCCCTTTGAAAATGTTTCCAAATTACTCCACGAGTAGCAAACAGCGCTAGTTTCTACGTGCTTGAATGGGACCATAATGAAGTTGGATACAAGCAGTCCTTATTTATTATGTCAATGATTGCAGCACTAAAGGCCCCAAGAATTTTGTGAGGTGCAGAAAGTTCCGTGCTGTAAAATGTTGACGTTTCGGTTTTATTTTTTCAACTGTACCAGACATCAATTTTAACTCAAATTTTGTCGAAGTCGTGGATACCTTTAATTTTTTTTTATTCAAAATTGAAGTATTAAAAAGTTATTACTTCCAGCTAAAAATAAATTAAAACGCAACGACCACAATTTGACTTTTCTTAATTTAATTAACATTTACCTTGATATACTTTACGATAATAAATTACTTTTTGTTTTAATATCTAGTTTTTTTGTTCTAACTTTTACTTTTTACGATTTAAAATAATAAGAAACAACTGATAAAAAGATTTATTCTAGATACTTTTCCAAATTGTCATCGCCAGTCTCCATTCGTAGCCTGCGAATGGAGACCGCGCCGGCATATCTATGCCAAGAACAAACCAAAAAAAAAAAGATTCGTCACAATCAACAATTCTTCAATATTGCTGTTCTATAAGATTAAATAGAAGCTAAATAATAAATTTTATTATTTTGTTACACATTTCTAAGTTAAAAACTAATAATTCTTAAACTAGTCAGGAAGATGCTTCTTTGCCCAGCCTTGAGGTTCTGTATAGTTTAAGCCAACGTCCACACCGTTGGCGGAGCTGGTGGAATATGTCGTGGGTCTTCTCATATAGTATTGCGTCGAAACCGATGAGAACGCGTTGCTATCGTAGGCTTTGTTATTGAAGTTTGGCAGATACTGCGGCTGGTAGTAACCGTATGAATACTTTGACATGTCTTGATGATAGTTCGCATGCGAAGATGGGTCGGCGTTTTCATACAGATTTTCACTATAATTGCTTTCGTTTTTGTTATTGTAATTGTACAACGTGTTTAGAGATCCATTATCTTCAGTCGTTGTTGGGTTTGTTGACAGCGAGTTGTTGTAATAATTTGAGCCCAGGTTCATATTGTGATGGAAAGCATGGTCATCAGAGTCTTTGCTTGGTGGTTGCGTGTATGACGGATTGTATTGGTCAACTATTAGGAGAAAAGTAAAACGAATTTTGTAAGGTAATTTCAATGACATTAAGAAGCTGACTTGAGTTTAGTTTTTATGTAGCTACAAAAGCAAATGTTTTAAAAATAGATCAAAAGGGTCTCGCTACCAATTTCTTTTTACGTTGTCTCGATTTAACAAAACAGGAACTTACCTTTATCTTACGCCTTACCTGATAAAATTTCAACGTAGAGCGCTAAACAGTGCTTTTCAGTTTTTATGCGTTAGTTTCTTCTACTGGTTTTTAGCCTGACAACGCATGAAATATAATAGACCTTTTAGCAGGCCTGTCAAAATCTGACGTCTTTCACATTTTTCGACCCAGGGATGCAAAATCGCGTTTTTATATGGAAAAATTCAATTGATGAATGATGATTGAAGGCTTACCCCTGGCGGTCAGTTTTGGAATATGTGAATATCTATACACGTCAACGGCTGACTGTTGTTGTTATCCCATTTGTCAAACGAGTACGAAAATTATTTATAAGGCACGATGTTATATTAACCTTTTAATTTGCTTTTTGTGAAAAGATAAATTAAACTATCCAACCTAGAGACCGCACAATTTAGAGTGCGCGGAGAGGGAAAGAAGTTGTTGTTCTTATTGTGTTCTTTGAATTGACTCAAAAATAATTTACGGAAAATGAGTGGAAGGTATCGAAAAGGTGTCCCGAAGATGTGATCTCCTTAAATCCGTGCACCCTTTTGTGGTCGTATGCACTATTTTTACAACACAAACAACACTTTTTTTAATCCTGTCCGTGTTTTATGATTAAAATATTTTTTGCCTCACTTAGAAAGGCAGATTAAAGTCCAAAACGCATTGCTGCGTGCGTTCGATGACAAGCAGAGTAGAAACAACGGGCGCATATGGGGCAAAACGAAATGCTACTTCAAAACTTCACCCCACGTTTGACCCCACGTGCAATATCGTAGACGCATGTAGTTGACCGCGGCTGCGTCTCAGGTAGCCCATCCGCTGAGTCCAATTTTGGCATACTCTTTCACACATATCGGCCGGTATCTCACGAATGAATGCATGGATGTTGGCTTCCAGTGCGTCAATCGAAGCGGGCTTGTCCCTATAGACATTAGCCTTGACATACCCCCACAAAAAATAATCTAATGGTGTCAAATCGCACGATCTAGGCGGCCAATTGACCGGCCCGAAACGTGAAATTAACTGTTCACCAAACTCGCCGACCATAAAATGGAAGCAGCGCGCGATGAACATTTCGAACCGAGCACGAATTTTGATAGTAAAATTCAATAATTTGCAAGCGTTGTTCATTTGTAAGACGATCCATGGTTAAATTGCAAACCAAACTGAAGCTGTTTGACAGTGACACAAAGTACTAAACACACGTCAGCTGTCAAAACCAGTGTTGCCAAAACCAAACCAGCTAAAAAAATAACCCGTTACAACGTAAAGTAGATCTACTTTCTACTTTTGCGTCGGTTGAACAACCTCATGCTCATTCATTGTGTGGTGAGTGAGTATAGTTCTCTTGTCGTCAGTTGGTTGTGGGGACGAAAAAGGGTTGTTTCTGTTTCTTGTCAGAATAAAAAAAAAACAGGTTTGCGTAGAGTAGAGGTTTGAGTAGAGAATGTGATGTTTTTCGGTATTATTTCAGTTTGTCGCGATAACTCGCAAGTTGTTGGTTTTAAGCATGCACAAAAACACGAGTGCACCACCTTGGATATATTTGTGATGGAATAAACAGAAATAATTTTATTTTCATTGCTGGGCAACTTGGTTCGTTTTTAAAAAGCATCTTTTCTGCTCGTTCTTTTGCAAATATTTTTCAACAGAAATTGAATGTGTTTCAGGTGATACTTTACAATTTCCTACCCCAAAACGCAAAGCGGCATGCGTTTTGCAAATTTGCTGCGTGCGTAGTTTGACGTAAAGTATCGTAAAGTTTTGGCAACGCATAGCAAAGGCCATTGACGTACGCACGCAGCAACGCAACATTGCGATTCCAGCATAAGTCTTCAACTTTCTCGTTCTTCGAAACACACGGTTTAATTTTTTAAATAGTTATTAATTTTTATGTGAAATTTTTGCTCGTTTTCAATATAAAAAGGAACTTTGTTTGGTATCCCGCATTGAAAATACCAGTAGACGTCAAACTGTTTCAGTCAAACAAAGCTCCATTCCAGGAATTGTTGATCCTAACCTTATGTGTCAGAATTACTATGGTGAGGGGAAGCGCCAGTGTGATGGCCACCGTTTAACCTCCGTTTTATTTTGAGAAATAAAATTTGGGTTAGGTTAGGATCAACCAAATGAAAACAGGCACTTACGTCAAAAATTCTGTCACTTGCTGTCACATTGAAAGCTTGTGTCGTTATTTTTGTTTATTAAAAATTTGCATTTCTTTGATGTCAACGGTTAGCATGAAGAAAATTTACAATGAAATTTGCCAGCGAAATGCGAGTAAAATGCCTAAATAAATACAGTCTAATCTAGTGACTTGATATGTATGGACTGCTAGTACCAAACTTCATGCCGGTTGCATCAACATTTACGTTCATCGCGCTGTTTGGTACCAATTGAGAGTTTGGTAGCTAAACAACTTTCAAATGAAAAGTCAAAGGGTAAAGCCAGTTTTGCTGCTACATCTTACTACCGGTACCAATCACTTATCACAGAACATAAGATTATGCCACATTGAGAAAAAGCAGTACACCCACTGCGTCGTCTCGTCATCGGTTTCCAAACAAAATAGATTGTTGATCTGTAATTGGCCAGCACAGATTTTTTTTGTAAACAAACGGGCTTTTTTTACATGCGTGCAAAGTGACAGTTCCATCGCATGATGTCAGATTTACAGTTAGGTCTGTCAATCGAATGTCATAACAAACGCGTGTCGTCACCGTAGTCTTTATATCTTTCATTCATGGGTACCAATCATCAGCTCATGGTACCATTTTCGTCGCAGGTTCTTATGAATGTGACAGTCTCCCTATTATTCCAAACAAAATAGATTGTTGATCTGTAATTGGCCAGCACAGATTTTTTTTGTAAACAAACGGGCTTTTTTTACATGCGTGCAAAGTGACAGTTCCATCGCATGACGTCAGATTTACAGTTAGGTCTGTCAATCGAATGTCATAACAAACGCGTGTCGTCACCGTAGTCTTTATATCTTTCATTCATGGGTACCAATCATCAGCTCATGGTACCATTTTCGTCGCAGGTTCTTATGAATGTGACAGTCTCCCTATTATTCCAAACAAAATAGATTGTTGATCTGTAATTGGCCAGCACAGATTTTTTTTGTAAACAAACGGGCTTTTTTTACATGCGTGCAAAGTGACAGTTCCATCGCATGACGTCAGATTTACAGTTAGGTCTGTCAATCGAATGTCATAACAAACGCGTGTCGTCACCGTAGTCTTTATATCTTTCATTCATGGGTACCAATCATCAGCTCATGGTACCATTTTCGTCGCAGGTTCTTATGAATGTGACAGTCTCCCTATTATACTATGTCAGTGGAAAAGTATGTTCCCACACTATTTTGATCATTTTGGCGGATATTTACTACGTTTGTTTAAAACGTCTTTTGTTGTTGTCCTTTTCTCATTGGCTATTTGTCTTCTTTACCTTCCCATGACATTTTAATTTTAAATTGGGGGAAAAATAAAGTGTCACACCAGCATGATCATTGCATACGGATTTTGACGAGACGAAGTTTTAAAATATCGTAATTTAAATATCGTAAGGATTCTACGCAGTGTGTAAAGGCTTCAATCAGATGGTTCACTTTTCTTCCAATTTACCGCCTTTTTGTCTCTTTCAATTTTTAGTGTTTTCACTAGAATTTCAAAATTTCAAATGACACTACCCAGTGTCAAAAAAAAACTTTTATCACCACCGGGCATAAGATCGAGATTAGCGAGAAACGATTAAAAATAAATCCTAGTTTCTTCACCAGACAAACAAGCATGAGATTAATATGACACGATAATTTTTTTGCTGTCATTTTGGCTCTCAAAAAAGAGTCACGATGACATTTCCACTGAGAAAGGAAACCAGTTGGTTGCTAACATTGCAATAGAAGACTTATTTTTGAGAGGTTTCAGTTTCTTTTTTCAAATCACAAACCTTTAAAGAGGTGTGCGAGAAGGGTAAACAGGCATAATACTGTGTCTCCACCGATCATAAGACTAGGATTAGCGGAAAACTTCAAATTCACCAAACATAAAATGAACTTGACACGAGCTCTTTTCTGGTATCATTTTGTCTCTAATAAGATAACGATGGCATTTCCTAGGAGCGAAAAAAAAAATTGTTAAAAATCCAAATAGAAAACATATTTGCGACGCATGACGGATCTTTTCAGTTTTACGGCAGTTTCAGTTTTCAAGTCTAATAGCCTTGTCGCACTGGATTATAAACTAAGTTTTTGTGTAAACTCGCATAAACTACATCAAAAACATGAGTTTTCTCATTGATTTTTATAAATTTTCTGTTTTTGTAACCCCTAGTTTTTGGTAATTTTGCCCAAAACCACTATGAACGTCACGAGTATCATGTTGTCGTTAAGAAATACAAACGAATACAAGGAATGTCATTTATGCCTCAACTTTTCATACAAATACCTACGAAACAGAAGGTTCTATCTATAAACTGCTTGCATTTTTAAGGTCAAAGTACAATTGATATTCCTTCTTTCAAGGATCTTTCAAAGGCCTTTCGGAAATAAATGTGGCCTTTATGACAGTTGATGTAGTAACGACAAACAAAAACAAAACCTAGTTCCCATTCAGAAGTGTGAATGGCAAAGCGATTTTGTGTGAACTTTTTGCTGAAATCCTAGTTTATTGAATAGCATACAAAACTGTTATAAAGCTGTGTAAAAAGAATTAAAAAAAGGCATAAAAGAGATGTGTAGAAAGGGTGAGTAATACCATGTCTCCACCGAGCACTAATCCTCGATTAAAATAAATCTTTATTAAATCCTCTACAAATAACGCGATTTACCATACAAATTTAAATCCTCTCGGCAAGCGATTAAAAATAAATCCTCTCATAAATCCCATGCACCCTATTCACAAACCTATTTTCTGCACCTTTGTAACAGTTTGAGAATCAAAAAAGGAAACTGAAACTGTCTCTAGGCGAAAGATCTGTCAGAAGTTCGTTGTTCTATTGTGACTTTTACTGAGGAAATCGTTTTCGCTCCTGGGAAATGACATCGCCACTCCCTTTTGAGAGTCAAAATGACAGAAACAGAGTTTTTGTGTCAAATTAATCCCATATTTGTCCTATGGAGCCACTTCGGGATTTATTTTTAATCGTCTCCGGCTAATCTTCTTTAAATTATCGGTGGAGACATAGTATAAGGTTTATGGAGAGATTTATTTTCAATCGCTTGCCGAGAGGATTTAAATTTGTTGGCAAATCTCGGGAGTTAAGGGAAATCGCGGGTTAGTGTCTGGTGGAGACATAGTATTAGTATTCGGAGGAGATAAAAGCGGTGTGAAAAAGGTGAATAGGGTTTATGAGCACATTTATTTTTAATTACTTGCCGAAAGGATTTGGAGATTATCGGAACATTTATGAAAATCGCGGGTATGTGTCCAGTGGAAACATAGTATTTTCGTAATTTTTTTTCAATTTCTAGCTGGGAATTGGTGTCAATTTCTAGCTGGGAAATGGTGTCAATTTCTAGCTGGGAAATGGTGTCAATTTCTAGCTGGGAATTGGTGTTACACCTTTCATGTGTGATAAAATAGTCTAATTCTGTGCGGGTATCACAAAAGAGAATAAAACTAAGCTGTGCACTTCACAGTGTTGCTGTTTGAAAAGAATTTGCTTTAACGTGTTCTGACTTGTAAATTATCTTTTGTTAGAAAGGCGTCAAAATGCGCGGGGTGAGACGCGTGAGAGGGTTTACAAATTTATTCCATTTTGAAGTGTTTTTATTTGGGTTTATTTTAAATTTGGCTAAAATGGTGGATTTTAGTGCGGTGTAAACCTACTATAAGCGAATTTGCATGTCGACACTGAGTTTCAATTCGACTCGCCTACTGAACCCTGGCAAGGGGCAACGTGATAGGTTCTCATACAACGGTTCCAACAGCTTTTTGAAAAAAAAAAATACATAAACTCACCATTTATTATGTCAGATTCCTGAGGTTTGTCGTTTTTCTCGAATGCACTCAAATCACAAATCGATGTTGATGGATATGGAGCCGGAATATTACTGATTTTGACCGCCTGCTTGTACATTTCTGGCGATTTGTTCTCCCAACGACTGGGCATAGGCGGAAGATGTTGACTTTCCAAATTGTGTGCGGGAGGGATTTCATAGTTGGGATTGTGCAGGACATTGCCATACATGTTGCTGCGATCCTTCTCACCATAATCAGTCACAGGCGTGGGTTCAACTTGATGCGGTGGCTCAAATTCCTGATGTGTTCGAAGGCTTTTCTCTAAGTAATTATTTCGGGGTGAATGCTCAACAAGTGGAACTGGATGCGGGAAGTCTTGAAGAGGTCGCATGCTTTTCTCAAGATAGCTTGTTCCAGCTTCAGTTGGAATTGGCGCTTGAAATTCTGGGTGCGTTCGTAGATTTTTGTCCACATAATTAGTTCTGGGTAAGGGTTCGCTGGCCGCGGGATGTGAGTACTCGTGATGTGGTCGTAGATTCTTGTTTGAATAATTTGCTGGAACGGCAGTCTCAGTCGGGTAGGACTGCGGGAACTCTTGGTGCGGGCGTGGAATTTTTTCCGCATAATTATTAGTTCTTGGTAATGGTTCCGCTAATGGGGGCTGTGTGAATTCTTGATGCGTTCTTAAGCTTTTTTCGACGAAATGAGACCTGGGGGGTGATTCAGTTAGAACGGGCTGCACAAACTCCTGATGTGTTCGTAAGTCTTTGTCTACGTAATGAGGGTTTGGTGATGTTTCGATAAGTGAAGGCTGAACAAATTCTTGATTCGCCCGAAAGTTTTTCTCGGCGTAGTTGTTTCTTTGCTGCGGCAAATGGGATGGAGCTGCCTGTCCGAATTCACGAGGCGTGCGTGGGGACTTTTCTGGAAAATTTGGTCTGACCGCAGACACGGTTTGAGGTGGTTTGACAAATTCTCGATGCGTTCGTACGTTAAATGCGTCCTGTTTGGCTTTATGTATTTCGGCAGGCGGTAAATTACTTTTATGCCGCATATTTAGCTGAGGTATGATGCATCTTTTGACGGGAATAAGGTCTTTTCGGGTTTTCTGCTTCGAGAAGGGCAAATCAAATGATGATACGGAGGGCGCATCGTTAATACTATCATTTATCACAATAACATCGTCCTTGTCGTCATCAGGACAGGGTGGTTTGGCTGCGGCGTGGCAACGATTTAAATAAAAAAAAAATATTTTAACAAATTAGTGAAATACAATTCTAGTATTTTACAAGACCTCAAATATAGCAGCTACTAGCAAAACACAATTTTTAATATAAATAACGACTTTTACCTTCTCTAAAGATCTTCGGATCTATCGGGAGTGGTCTTTTGCCAAACAATTCGGGGCAGCCAAGTTTTCTCGCTTTTAACTTGTCTTTGTCGAGAGCCTCTGCTGATGTTTTTATTGCTATAATTTTGCCGCTTTCCAATTGCATGTAAACACCTTTTGGAGAATTCAGGACCATAACTTTTTCTCCAGCTTTAACAACGATATTCGAAGTTTCGCTCGAATTTGTGGGTATAGCAACATCTGCAAGTTTTTTTTTAAGAGAATATGTAAAGCTTCCCACCCAGAGAAAAGAGAATTTGTTTACATACCAATTGGCAGCATCATTTCCTGCGATGACATTCCTTGTCTTTGCCATACCTCAGCGGGAATCCAACGAGTTAGTTTTATTGGCGCACCTTTAATTGGCTCTCGGACTTGTTTCTTAAACTGATGAATCTAATTTTTGAAACATTTTCTTCAGACAAATAAAAAATTAGCATACTTCAACTATTCGTACCTGTGTGACTCCCTTATTTATAACACCATCTCGATTCTGAATAATTTTATATTCGAAATTATTTGGCAGGAAGGTGGGTTTGGACGAGGCTTTCTTCTCGATTTCATAGCCTCGTTTGGCTAGCTTCTTTTCAGTTTGTGAAAGTTTCTTGTCTTTTCGGTCGATCAGTAAGCTCTCGTGATAGAATGGTTCCTTTGAGAGGATATCCTTGTGATTTGTTATGATTTTGCGCATAACAACATCTGAATAGCTTTCGAGAGGTTGTTTGAATTCAACGTTTGGTTCCTCGTCAATTTTATCATAGCATAGGTTGGTCAATTCTCGAATTGATAAATGCGCATCAGGATTACATTCATCGACGACTCTGTCTGACATTCCCTGTTTTTTTACCTGTCTGTCATAGATGTTCTTCTCCATGCAATTGTCCATAACTATTCTATAGACGAAGCAACATTTTCTTTGGCCATATCTAAAAAAAGTGAAGAAATAAAACATAAGTTTTTAATTTTTGTTCTTTCGCTGATTTCAGTAGCCCTTAAACTGGATTTTTTTTAACATATTAGAATTTTCAAATTTTTTAGAAAATATTAGCCTGTTGGCAGTGCCATAACTTTTGAAAAACTTTATTGACATAGCTGATACTAATCGGAGCAAATAAAGGGTCCGCCAAAAAACTTTTTTTTTTAAATGCTATAAAAAAAACTACTGAATATTTTCTCAAATTTCTTTTTTTTTATTTGAAAGTACAATTCTTCCGGTTAATAATTGAAAATAATTTCATTCAAATGGCTGCCTCGGCTGGCCATGCAGTAGCCTATACGATCGGTCTAATTTTTAAGCACGTTATCGATTGGGTGCAGCTGTATTTCAACAATGGCTTCACGAATATTGTCCTTTAAAGCGTCAATTGTCTCTGGTTTGTCGGCATAACACTTGTCTTTTACGGCACCCCACAAATAATAGTCCAACTGTGTCAAATCGCAGCTCCGAAGTGACCAAACGACATCAGCTCTGCGGCTGATAATGCGATCTTCAAAAACAGGGCGCAAAACATCGAGTGTAGCTTCGGCTGTGTGGCACGTAGCGCCGTCCTGTTGAAACCAAATGTTGCCAATATCCTCCTCTTCAATTTTTGTGAACAAAAATTTGTTCAACATGGCCCGATAACGATCGCCATTGGCTGTAACGGTCACTCCTTGCTCATTTTCGAAGAAAAATGGCCCAACTATGCCTCTGGACTCTGGAAATCCGCATCAAACAGTGACTCGTTTTGGGTGTATCGGCTTTTCAAAATATGCGTGCGGATTTTCTGAAAACATAAGCTTCATCTGAAAACATGATTTTTTTTTGGCAAAATCGGCATCTTCTCTAAGTCGATCGCAGGCCCACTTAGCGAAGCGAAAACGCAAATTTCCCAGCGTTGTTCAAGCGTATACACAACCATATTCGTTCAGCGGAAGGATAAAACTAATTATCTGTCAAATCAGACATGAGCTAAGTGTTACCATTCATGAAATAAGCACTAGTTGAAAAAAAAAAAACTATAGATGGCGGACCCTGAAGTTCGCAAAAATTATAGCGAATTTTAAACAATATTATCATTTTGCTCGAACACTTCAAAAACTTTTCTTTTACATATTTTGGTACTTTAACAGTAGGTTATAACGATTGTAATATTTAATTATGAAACTTGGATAGGGCATTCATTTTTTTTTATTTTTTAGCTGTCCGTCCAAAAAGGAAAAAGACCATTGACCTCTTATGGTAACACTACGTTGTCCGTCCGTCCAATCGCGTTATAACTTCTGTACGTTAAGTCGTAGAAAGACGAAAGTTTAGTGTGCTTTTAAACTACGGAAATAGTCAAAGAACCAAATTAAAGCATTTTTTTACGCATAAATAACGTTTTAATTACAGTTTGATGGAAAAATGGATTAATTGTTTTTCAATACATTTTTCAAGAAATTTAGCAGACAATAACTAGAAAAATGAAACTAAACTTAAGTAAATACAGAACGTTAACAAAATGAAAATGGGTTACGTTTTTCAAAATTTTTGAAGCCATAACTTTTGAACCGCTTGTGAACAAAGGCAATCTTGAACACGCGTATAAAGCAACTCAAAGGAAACGAAGTGCTTAAGTCATATTTTTTAAAAAATGTTTCAATACTGCCGTTTTACCGCATTTAAGAAAAAAATCACAAAAATGCATAAAACAATGCTGCGTCTGGTGCCCAGCTATAACCGCGCAGAAAAATATAAAAGCTTTAACCAAGGTACAAAGATTGGCTTGTCTTGTCACTACACGTGCTCTGAGATCTACGCCTGCCATGGGGTTATAGACAATCCTTAACATTTAGCGCAAAAAGCGCTATAAGACTTCAAGCCACAGGCAATTGGAGTATGCGATCCACAAAACACAGCCAATCCTACACACACTAGGATGCTGTGTAGGAATAACAGCCTTCATCAGTTATTTGATTTTGACTTCAATCAGGACTACTCCATTCACATTCCCAGCAGAGAAGGCTGGAGGCTTAATAATGTTATAATCAACTCCGAGGTCAATCTATACAGATGGTTCCAAATCAATTGAGGGTACTGGAGCAGGTGTATCCTCTGACAAACTCGGTATTCTAACAAGCAGACGAGTGCTGATCTCATGCAGTATCTTCCAAGCCGAAATTCTAGCAATACTTTTAGCCGCCGAAAAGGCCAGAATATTGGAACTATCACAGGAGAATACTTCCATTTACGTAGACAGCCAAGCATCCATTAAGACCCTGGCAACACCAACAGTAAAATCTCGTCTAGTAAAACTCTGTCGCTCAGAACTTAGGGCTCTAAGCAGACAGAATAATGTCCGCATTGTTTGGGTACCAGCCCGTAGTGACTATATCGGGAATGAAAAGGCTGACAAGCTAGTGAAACACGCCTCACATCTATGTATCGCTACTGCGGACAAACGGAAAGGACCCATCCTCCGCTCTCTTTTGTGACAGGCGAAATGTCTGCGACTATTCACAATATAGCCCAAAACAGATGGACAGTGCTGCGGCCACGCAAAGGCGCTATGGCCCTCTATAGATGTCAGCAAATCAAAAAAGCTTATAGCATTAAAGAGGCCATCACTGGCCATAGCGACAAGAGTAATAACGGGCCATAACCTGTTGGAAAAACACTCAGCAAAATTGGGAATCACCAACACCAACTGCATTTGCAGGGGATGTCATAATCCAGAAGCGAAAGAAGATGTAAAACACCTCCTCTGTCAGCAGACAAGTGGCAGCAGACAACGTTTTCGACTTCTGGGCCAATACTTCTTCGAGGAGCTGAACGAGCTTGCAAGTACAGCGGTGGCGAATATTGTAAAGTTCAGCAGGGTGTCCGGCTGGGACAAGTTTCTCTTCAAAGCTCAGGATACTTCAACTCACTAAATATCATAGTTAAATTAAAATCTTTATTCCTTACAGGTTGTCTCCATGGGGTGACGCTAAGGACCCTGGTAGGCCTATGCGAGCTGGTGGCTTTTGCTGTCAGCAATTCTACCTAGCCGAACCTAACTTATAGCGAACTTTAAATATTCAGAGACTTCGAAAATTTGACTAAAAAACGTAAAAATGTTTTCGAAAACGATTTATTAAAGGTCTCTAGTCCGTTAACGGTAATGACAATCTTATTTAAATTTGGCTTAAGTATAAAGCGTTAACGTAAAATAACTGCATTTGGATAGTTTCAAACTTGCAGTTTCCAGTTTTCAATTAATTAACGAAATCTGGACTGAAGTCTCGTTTACCTAACCTGCTACTTTTTTTATTTCATGCTTTCATAAATTAGGCTCAAGGCTAGTCGAAATTAAGTTTTTCAGGCAAATTTTAGGTTTTCTTCAATTCTGCCTCCAAATGTAGGCGTGGCCCAAAGTCTAGTATGAACAAAATGTAGAACTAAGCGTTTTCTACATAAAATATTAAGCAATTTTTTTTCAATTTTGAGCAAAAATATTGAGTAAACTGCATTTGAAAATTTACCCTTAAAATAGATGCCACGCCCACTAGAGGATGTTTACCAATTAATTTTTTCTTTTTTGTGTCTTACATTTATTAGGAGATGCTAAATGTTAAATTTCAGCCTTTTAGAACGTCTTACAGTTTTCAAAATTCTGGAGGTAGTTGCACATTTAGACCGATTGTGGGCGCGTCTTTGGGCGGATTTCAAAATTTTTTACACTTGTACTGCTTCGCATGACGTGGACCTTACGTATAAAGTTTCAGCACCCTACCTCAAAATTTAAGGCCTAAAAACATGTGAAATACGGACGGACGGACATGGCTCATTCGATTCAGAATTCGGTCTCGATCATATGTCCTTAAGGTCTTGGGGGTCTACCATTATTATTTCACCGTGTTACAAACTATGTGACAAACTTAATATACCTCCTATCCTATGGGATGGCGTATAAAAAGGCGAAAGGACTTTCCTGTGCACGGTTAGTTTTAAAGCTTAACACCTCAGCTGCTGTTTGGAGTGGTAGTGCCTCGTTCAATTTTTTTAGAACGGAATGTGGAGTCCCTCAAGGCTGCATCTTAAGCTCAATTCTCTTTGCACTGTTCATACATAGATGACATATGTGAATATTTGCAAATCGGGGGCATACAGTTTGAGTTTGGAGACGTGTTCGTAAGGGTTTTACTGTATGCTGATGGCTTTGTCATTCTGATGATCAATAAACTGAAGCGTTACCGCGACCTGTGGGATTTGCAAATAAATATAGCAAAATCTAAGATTCTGGTTTTTAAATCAACCTCTCGAACGTGTGCACATGAATACTTCACCTTAGAAGGAGATCCAATTGAGATAGTTCAGCAATTTTATTGTAATTGTAATAAGAGTAAGTACCTAAATGTATTTGTAATATACGCTTACTATATGTGGACTGTAAAGGTCGTTGAGAAATGAATAAATAAATAAATTTAAGTATTTGGATTTTCTTTTATCACACAATATTGACTTGCGCCCACATGTAGAAGAAAAATGCTGTCTGGCAAAAGCAGCCATCAAATACATGTGAAGTTGGGTTTGATAGAAACCTCATTAAATTGCTTGCCAAAGTCTACTCTAGTATCCTGGAAAACGGAAAAGTTGACGAGAGTTCTTTAAAATCGATCATAGTTATTTCCTATTTATAAAAAAGGTAATCCAAATGAGGCAGGTAATTACAGGGGAATGTCATTTATGGATTGTGTATGCAAAATATTAGTTTTAATAATACAAAAGAGACTGGCGAAATTGGAAAACAAACACAAATATCTATAGTCAAAAGGTATAACTATTTGGAAGTTATATTGACGCCGACTTTTTCTATGACGGAACACCTAAAGAAAGAGAAGTAAAGGCCAAAAACAGTTTGAGCGGCACTTGGAATAGTTTCATTGGTAAAAAAACGTCAAATTTTCGGCTAAATTTAAACTTTTTAGTGCTGTCACTAGATCGATATTCAGCTATGCAGCTCAAGTAAGTGGATCTTCCAACTTCAAATTCGTAGATAAAGTTCAAAGGCACTTTATAAATAGAGTTTTTGGTTAGACCGAGTTGACTCCCAATTATGTAATAAGTCTAGAATCAGGTGTTTTTTTACATGCATCTCTACATACTTTAACATGTACATACATGAGTACATGCATAAGACCCTCGTTAGATATGAAGTTAGCCAATCGCCGTACATTCTATCCAAATTAATTCTATAGAAAAAAGTTTATTGGTTCGAAACCTGGTATAGCTATGTAGACAACAATGATATTGGATGGGCAGACGTGCCTTAGAAGATGCCTGGAAGGCAAAAATATTTATGACTCTTGAAAGTCTGCGAAATAGTTAAATACAAAGAAACCTTCAGGAGCCACAGAATAGCTTACATGGTGTTTATATAATGCTAAGCCACCCTATTGGACAGTCTTGCTTTAATAACAGATTTGACCGAAGACTTATAATGTGGACATTAAGGAGGCGTGCAGGATTGATAGGCCTAATTCGAATCGCTTTCAAGGGAATATTAACGAGTTCACACTTTACATAAAGAAGACTCCCACTTTGGTGGGAAGTGCTCAATTTTAAGAGCCATACGTGCTGAATTTCTTGGAAAGTTCTTTTTAGAGGAACAGCAAGAAATCATCATCCTACTCAACGGAGAACTGATGGTAATTGGGAAGTGCTATACAAATACATTTTGCATGAGTTTTGCTACCGAAAAAGTTTATTTGACGTTTAGTTGAATATAATTTAAGGATTATATTCAACTAATTTTAGACGATTAGTTGAATATAATCCTTAAATAAATAAATAAGCCAAAATAAACAAAACAATAATTTATTATGGTTACTTCTTTTAATAAATCTGAAAAAGACCGTTAAGATACTAGAAGATCTTGAAAAATAATTTTTGAGTTAAATCCAGAAGGTTATGAAACTTCGAAATTCGCTATAATTTTCCTTAAAATTTTGGATAATTTTTGATAGGTGTGAATTTTGCAATATTTTTTTCGAAAACGCGTGAAAACGGCAATATAAGAACTTTTTCTGAAAAATATGACTTAAGCATTTGGTTGACTTTGTCATGCTTTATATGTGTGTTCAATATTCTCTTTGTGCACCAAGCGGTTCAAAATTAAGGGACTCAAAAACTTTGAAAAACGTCACCCATTTTCAACCCTTCATTTCTCAGAAACTTTTCAATATTGTCAAAAAAATTAATTTTTCCATTTAAGTTTGGTACCTACTTAACTTAAGTTTCGCTCTTCTTGTTCTTGGCTGCTAATCTTGTTAAAAAAAATATTGAAAAACATTTAATCCATTTTTCCATGAAATTTCAAACTTTAATTAAACCGTTATTTCTGCTTAGAAAAAATTGCCCTCGTTGGATTCTCTGACTATTCCCGCTGTTTAAAAGCACACCGAATTTTGTCTTTTACGACTTAACGTTCAGAAGTTATTACGCGATTGGACGGACGGACAACGTAGTGATACCATAACAGGTCCTTTTTCCATTTTTGGACGGACCGCTTAAAGTACAAAAAACGTGTTTTAAGGTAGAAACAACTTTTTGAAAAAATTAGAATGCTCTTTATATTTAAACAAAATTCGTTCACAATCGCTATTGACGTTCGGATAAAATTCTGAAAAATCGTTTTTGCTTTTTTTTTTCATTTCCGAGCCGAATGTCAGAATTTGTTCACTCTTCAAAGTTCCCCACAATTTCATGAATTTTTTTAATAATTTTTAATGCCTGGAAATTTTTGAATTCATGTGGCTGCCCTACAGTGTCGGAGTAGGTCGGTTGGACAAAAAATTTTTTTGAAGTTTTTAATTTTTAAAAGTTTAACGCGAGAAACAAATTAACCACTTCGACAGCGACATTGAAAATCACCACCGAAAGTTTTGTAAAACAGATTGAGAACATCGACAGCAACTTTTTGCCATCTAACGTCGAAGTTGCTGTGGTAATCTATTTATAAGACAGTATCACTGGGCTTAAAAATTTAGCTGTCAACGTTGATGTTGATGTCAATGTTGCGGGTGTAATCTTTTTCTAGCTTAATTTTTCTACTATATGACAGTAAGACTTTTTTTTCAAAAAGTTCAATTCTGTAAGAAGAGTTGAGAGAAATAGGACCGAATTTTTTCGAGGCGGGCTTACAATTGCCTCTTTCCTCTGGGAAATATAACAGAAAAGTTGGACAAATTGATCGCTTAGAAAAAATGCCATGAAATGCGTAAATTAACGCCTTTAAGAATTAAGGGAATATGCGTTCTAAGACGAGACGGGTTTGTGTAAGTTGAGATTTAAGAACACACGCTACTGTACGAGTACGAAAATGACCAGGGATGGAATCAGCTAAGGTGCGAAATCACAAAAATTCGTCTACGTAAACCGTGATCATCACAATTTTCTTGTGACAGCTCCCGATCAAATCAGCTGGTCCCCAGAATGACTTTCTGCTTGTACGAATAAAAATCAGTGTTCTTACATCACAAGCCTAAATAAAGCAACGATTCGGAACAATATTTTTGTGATCACCTTACGCAAACGGATTATTTTTTTTGATCACATTGACTGTCACAAAATGTGAAAATCACAGATAGCCGATTCCACCCCAGGTTTCATCGAAGTTAAGAACTGGCAGCAAAAATGGTTATCAGAGCTACTTTGATCAGGCTTCCACGGAGGACATGGGTCTTTGATGGGAGTAGTATAATTTTCCATCGAATTTTCAGTTGTATTCGGCGACGGAAAATTGAAAATGAGGCCCGTTTAAGCACTCTTTTCTTTAAAGAGAAAAAT
Source organism: Neoascia interrupta (assembly GCA_947623515.1). Classification (NCBI taxonomy): domain Eukaryota; kingdom Metazoa; phylum Arthropoda; class Insecta; order Diptera; family Syrphidae; genus Neoascia; species Neoascia interrupta. The sequence goes on from OX392462.1 coordinate 180,628,439, forward strand.
TTTGACAAAACAGCGTAACGCCTTATATATCTGCAAGTCTTTCAGTCAAGCCTCTTTGGTTAAAACAGTGATATTTTTAGATACACTTACAAGGTGTTAGAATAGAAGTTGGACTCTTATGGCTGACAATGAATAATATCTTCTTACTTACCGATAAATTCGATGCACTGCTTGTGTGTCGTGGCAGGGATTCCAGCTGGCATCGAATACCACGACACGATTCGCCCCGGTCAAATTGATCCCCAACGAACCAGCTCGCGTTGAAATCAAAAACAGTTTAACGTCTGTATTTGAGTTGAACTCGTTAACGAGTTTCTCTCGCTCCAAAGAGCTTGTCGAGCCGTCCAAGCCTAAAAAGAATACAAAAAAATCAATACCCGCGCAGCGCTATGCAACAAAGCTACTTACGAAAGTAAGAAGTGTTCTTCTTCCAGTGCGCTTCGGTCTCCGGAATAGTGGTACTTTGCAAAAAGTACTCCATCAAATTCAACGTCAACAAACTCTGACTGAAGACCAAGACGCGATCGCCCATTTTGATGCTCTCCTCCAGAATGTACATGAATATCTCCATCTTCGGGGAGTTGCTTACGATTCCCGGTTCGTAGTTCTTCATTATGTTTAATGCCCAGTCGTAGGATATACTCTCAGTGCCCGGCTTGACGTCATTCTTCAACGGTTTAATGTGTCCATTCCCGCCTTGAAACTCTGCATCAATTTTAGCTGCAGGCTTGGCATTACCCGCACTGGCCAAGCTGTTCACCTCCAGGTTGGTGGGAATGTCCGATTTGATGAATTGAACTTCTTTGGTATCCAAGTCGACGATTTGTGATGAGCACTTGGCCGTTTCGCCGTTGGTCGCGCTGGTTTGTGGTGGCTTCGCCATCAGCCCAACGTAGTCGGGTTTTGGCGGTTGTGATGAGCTCATACCGTCCTGCCAAAATGCATTCGGATTCGGATTCTCTGAGAAGGGCTTTTGATCGTTGGCAAAGACAGACTCATTGTCGGGCTCCTTGAGAAGCGGAACATCCGCTTCGCCCACAAGCTGCGCCACGTCGGCCTTTGCCTTAGTCGCCTTTGCACTCTCCAAATTGGACTTTACAGTGGCCTCCTCGTCAATGTCCAAATCGTAGTCTGATTCTCTCTTTTTCAGGAAATTATAAAGGACGTCTGGATGGTTCCAAATTTTGCAGCAAACAGCGAATGCCTTAAGCGGATTGGGAACCTTTTTCTTGCGAACGACCTCATTCATAAAAGCGTCGTACAACTCCCTTTGGAGTTTGGTCATCTTGGTCAGGATGACGTACTCCATTTTCTGTGGCAACGAGTTCTGCAGCACCGAGTCCGATCTTCTTTGCACAAATCCAACAAGGAGTGAATGCAAAACGTGCGCCCTGTACCGCATCAACTTTATGTCCCCAGGGGTTGAGTCGATGCACTGGCCATTCTGGATTGGGCGCTCGAACATGTTGCAAAACTCGGTTTTCGAGCCCAAGTAGTTGGGCCTGACAAAGTCCACCATGCACCAGTACTCCAGGAGATTGTTTTGCAGCGGATAGCCCGTAAGTACGATTCGCCGTCGAGAGCGGATCTGTTTCAGTGCAATCGATATGCCCGCGTGTGCGTTTTTGATCCGGTGTCCCTCGTCACAAATCACCAGATCTGGGCCGGGCTTCACCAGAGCCATCTGGATTTGGTCAAGCAGGCGTTTGTGTTCGGCGCTTTCGTGCGGTTTCTTGATGTCCTTCTTTTTGATGATTTTCATGCCCAGAACACGAAACAGCTCGTAGCCTATGAGGAGCACTCCGCCCTTGGCTGCCCACTTAAGAATCACGTTCGACCGAGAACTCAACGTTTTGTGCTGATCATTCAGAGCGTATACAGAAAACTGTCGGGGGCGGACCTTCTCGTGGTCATCTGACTCTTCAGGCAGCCACAGATTGAATTCCTTCACCCAGTTCTGTATGGTGTTGATGGGCATCACACAGAGAATCGTCTTCGACTCGGTGTGTCTCAGAAATATGTCGGAGAAGCACACGACTTGGAGCGTCTTCCCCAGGCCCATTGAGTGCGCCAATATGCAGCCGAAGCCAGACGAGTTGTTGAACCTTTTCGTGGATTCAATGATGTTGTCGAACAGGAATCTCACGCCTCCGATTTGATGGGGCTTTATTACTTTTGCAATCTGCGGCGCCACGTATATGTCCGGCTCGTTCTCGACATGCCCCACATTTACCAGCACTTTACCGTGTTCGTTTGGAATGTTCAGCACGTCCCTGACGTGCAGGCCGCTATTGTGATGGTCGTCCTCGGGGTCATCCTCCGCACCATCATCGCTGTCGGAGAGAATGATACAGTCATCGTCTGACGAGCTGTCGATGGTGACAACTTCGCCTTTCTCCTCGGCCGCTGCGCTCGAACGCTCCGCCGAAAGCCATTGACTCCACAATTTCTTGTCGAAGCGTCTCTCGGCGACCCTCTGCAGTTTGTTCTCCTTCAAGTCGAATAGTTGCCTCCTTAGCTGCTGCGACGAGTTAACTGCTTGCGGCTCCATTGCCTCGCTCGAGGCCATACTTTCGTCATTGAGCAAATCAACGTCGTACGGAATGTCCTCGTCCATCGCCTCGAGGCCTGTGTTCAAAAAACTTTGCTTGACCGATTTCTTGAGGCTCTGCACCCTCGCCAAACGCTCCGATTCCTCACGCTGCGCGGCAATCGTGATCGTATCGAAGTTTTCATTGATGATGCCGCGGATATTTTTGCGCATATTAAAGCATTTTTTCTCCTCGATGCTGCTGTCGGTGTGGTTGTCCGATTTCCGCTTGTTCGACGGAGGAAGCGTTTTCTTGGCCAACTCATTGAAATCTATAAAAGGGGGCTTTTCAATATTTACCGGTTCGGCTTCGGCAGACTCGACGATTTGTGAATTTTCACTAGGCTCCGTATCGGGGCACGGAATGGGGGCAACTTCAGCATCACCGACGACGGGAACATTCGCAATCACTCCAGATTCACTAGATTCGTGCGGTTCGACATTAACACTTTCCACGGAAGAGGAATTTTTCGCCAAGTCGTACTTTTCACTACTGTGGCCGTCGTCCTCGGGGCACTCCATTTCACGGATACCACCAGCCTCAAACACTTCACTCGTTTCTGTTTTTGGAATTTCCACTTCAGTCGGGTCGCTAACGATGCTCTCCATGGTGCATTTAAATTGAGAACTTTTTTAATTTGGGATTTTAAACTCGAATTCACGTCGCATGATTTAGAAGATGGATAATTTTGCAATTTTTTTGTTTATTCCTTGCAGCCTTCGAGAACCACAAAATAAACAGAAAAAAAATCTGTCATTTTTATGTTGGCCGCAACACCATGAAAACCAACCAACTGGGGCGAGTTCCCATTTCGTGTACATGTGAGAAAAATTCACGATTTCGTTGGTTGTGTTGATGTGATGGCAAGCAGAGCACAGAGCCGAACTCATACAGGTGAACTTCATTGGATTTTAGTGTTGCAAGTACCTGAATATGCTGAACCCCAACTGGAATGTGCTGGAAAGGTTGGTGATGGCAAGGTAGTGTTTGCAAAGGTGGATTGCCGGTGTGGTAAGTTAAAAATGTTATATTAACTAAATTATTAATTAGATGCTCAGCTTCTGAATCTTTCTTTCCCCAAAATTGATTTATTAAGGTTTAAAAGATTACAACAATTTGAATTTAAAAAGGTTAAAATTCGCCCACAAAAGCGGAGCACACTGCTGCCAAACAAAGTTATTTTCTAGTTATCCTGAAAGGAGAGGGCTGAATGAAGAGTGATCGCTTATGCGGATGACGGTGCCATAGCCGTTTCGGGAAGCACTTAAAAAAAAAAAACTCCAAAATGCTCTAAACAAGCTAACACGTTGGGATGACACCTGTGGTCTGGTTCAACCCCCACAAAACTGAACTCGTTCTCTTCACCAGAAAATGCAAAATCCCACACATCGACCCCCACTCAATCAAGGGCACTTGCTTACTCTTCTCTGATGAAGCTTAATATCTGGGTCTGATCTAAGACAGAAAGCTTAGCTGGAAATCTAATAATGGTAAGAAAAGGGTTTGGAAAGCTACGGTGGCGCTCTTTTCCTGCAAAAACGCCATTAGAAATAAATAGGGACTTCAACACAAAATCAACCACTGGCTATACTCTTCGGTCGTTAGACCGATACTGTACTGACGCATGGAATGGTTGTTTGGAGGACCACCTTAGACAAAGCGGTAAATCGTGACAAGCTGAGTAAATTTCAACGATCAGCCTGCTTACGTACGTCGGAGCACTTATTCGCACAACTGCCTCAGCAGTACTGGACATCTTGTTCCATCTAATTCCTCTTGACATCTTCAGCAGACAAACAGCTGCAATCACGGCTACTCGCCTCAAAGCAACCTCTCAGTGGACCGATAGCGAGAAAGGTAAGGCACTGTGCTATTCTGAACGCTTTCAGGTTCCCTTCTAGTAACATAGACTTCACCATACCTCAACTACCGTTTGGCAAGAACTTCCAGACTACCATCCCCTCTAGGTCCCTCGTGGGATGGGGGTGCTCCTCTGGAATGTGAATCGATCCACTCCAACACCTATGGATCAAAGACTAATGATGGCGTAGGTAGGGGTGTGTTCTCAGAAAGACTTAATCTTACAAGCCGGACACAATGTGTGTCTGTGTCTGTGTCTGTCGCCGTGTCTCGCCACATTTTCCACCTAAATTCAGAGAGTTTTCAGAGATTGGTAAGTTTTTGTTTACTTTTTCACCCAGTTGACAAGTATATCAAAACCGGATGACAAACTTATATAAAACTTGGCATCGTTAATGTCAAAAAGGGTGCACATCTGTTTTAGAGGCAGTGCTGCTAGCAGTGATACGTGCAGACCCGCTGCTCATCTGGTTTGAGCTTTAAGCTTAAAACAGATGTGCAGAAATTTTTGTGCATCAAAAATAAATTATACAGGCTCTCATGGGGCACGATGTCTCTATTTTTAAATTTCGTGCCTAGTTTCATTGCAGCCATAATGAAAACAAAAAAATTTTAAATGTAAGATATCTGGCACCACTGATACCGTCAAATCTGAAAGTTTTGACTGTTTGTTGACTGACAAAAAATTCAATACAGAGCAAGTGCGTTTTCCCGCCTTAAGCCGCGTTGTCACAAGCAACGTAAGACAGGAACAGAAACAGAATCTCATACATTAGCAACTGAAACCTAAATTCGCTGAATGCTTTTTGCGTTGCTAATGTATGAAATTCTGTTTCTGTTTCTGTTCCTGTTCCTTGTGACACCGCGGCTTTAGTGCCTGTTTTCATTTGGTTGATCCTAACCTAACCGAAATATTATTTCTCAAAATAAAACGAAGGTTGAACGGTGGCCACCACACTGGCGCTTCCCCTCACCATAGTAACACCATAGTCTGACACATCAGGTTAGGATCAACCAAATGTCAAAAAAGGGTGCACATCTGTTTTAGAGGCAGTGCTGCTAGCAGTGATACGTGCAGACCCGCTGCTCATCTGATTTGAGCTTAAGGTGGCTCCATCGGACAAATATAGGATTAATTTGACACGAAAACTCGGTTTCTGTCTCTTTGGCTCTCAAAAAAGAGTGGCGATGTCATTTCCCAGGAGCGAAAAACGATTTCCTCAGTAAAAGTCACAATAGAAAACGTACTTGTGACAGATCTGTCGCAAATGGACAGTTTCAGTTTCCTTTTTTGATTCTCAAACTGTTACAAAGGTGCAGAAAATAGATTTGTGAATAGGGTGAATAGGATTTATGAGAGGATTTATACTATGTCTCCACCGATAATTAAAAGAAGATTAGCGGGAGACGATTAAAATGAATCCCAAAGTGGCTCCATCGGACAAGTATAAGATTAATTTGACACGAAAACTCTGTTTCTGTCATTTTGGCTTCCAAATGAGAGTGGCGATGTCATTTCCAAGGAGCGAAAACCGATTTTCGCTGTAAAAATCACAATAGTAAACGCACTTGTGACAGATCTGTCGCATATGGACAGTTTCAGTTTCCTTTTTTGATTCTCAAGCTGTTACAAAGGTGCAGAAAATAGGTTTGTGAATAGGGTGAATGGGATTTAGAAGAGGATTTATTTTTAATCGCTTGCCGAGAGGATTTAAATTTGTATGATAAATCGCGCGATTTGTAGAGGATTTAATAAAGAATTATATTAATCGAGGATTAGTGCTCGGTGGAGACATGCTATTACACGTAAAGAGTATCGCCAAGCGAAAAACGTGATACATATTTGTGTACATTTTATGTTTCTGTCCATTATTGTCCTTTAATAATTCAGATTTAGTATAGCTTTGCGTGGCCATGCAAGTCCACCAGTAGTCTTAAGTTTTCATTAGGGCCGAAATTATCACATAATGAAATTTGATTAAAAATTTTTTCGTTTTCATTTCATTATTTAATTTATAATTTTCGTATTTGCTTTGGCCACTGTTCCAGGAGCGGATGGAAATCTCCGCAAATAAACTCAATGGGCGCCATTTTTATTTTATCGCATTAATTTAATTATTTATTAACTAAAAGCTAATAATCATCTTAATATTTAAATACAAACATAATACAGAAATGACCAGATAACGTACACACTTTTTTATGAGTATGTATTATCCATGCGTTCCATATCTCTTATTTCCACAAGATCAGTTTTTAGACGTTGCTTTAGGATTTCTCGCCATATTGCTTCTCGGTGGTTATAGTTTGCAATACCCATGCGAAGTAGGGAGTGATCCGTTATTCTTATAAGAGCTCTTCCAGTAATTTCATTCTGTAATAGAAAAAAAAAATTGCTCTTAAAAAAGAAAATATAGAATGATAAAAACCGACTGCGCCATTTACTAGAATTAACCTTACAAATGAGTTTTCAAGCAAATTTGATCAAAGATTTGCTCAATAGAGCCCAAGTTTAGTGTTCGGAGAATAGAGAACTTACAACAAGGATCTTTTAACAAGGACGCTTTTAGATTCCGAATTAAGCCTAGGTACACTGATGCGGATAATTGATTCGACCGAATTTTAGAATAAGCTTCTGAAAAAGCGAGGATTTAGTGCCAAATGAAGCGCAAACCTTTTAATGTTGCTTATACTATGTCTCCACCGGCAATTAAAAGAGGATTAGCAGGAGACGATTAAAAATAAATTCCGAAGTGGCTCCACCGGACCAAATATAGGATTAGTTTGATAGGTATACTCTGTTTCTGTCATTTTGGCTCTCAATTGGAAGTGGCGATGTCATTTCCCACGAACGAAAACGATTTTCGCTATAAAAATCGCAATTGAAAACATATTTGTGACAGATCTGTCGTTCAGGGACAGTTTCAGTTTCCTTTTTTGGCGGATTTGTGCCCGGTGGGGACATGGTATTAGTTTCAGACTTGGAAGACAGGCCGACTCAGTCTTGCTCGTTACCAAGGCACTCAAACCCATACAAACAAAATAAATAAATAACTACAAGAGAGCAAAAGAAAAACTAGTTTTTTAAATCTTTACAAACTTTAGACACCATCGTGAAGATAATTCAAAATACCGGCGTAGGCTGAGAGCTAGTCAGGATCAGAATGTCAGTGTCAGAATGATATTTAGTTATTTGCTAGGTTTAGAACACCAAAGCTAAAATATCTGAACTAGGAGCGCACTAACGATCAACTGCACAAGGGTAGTGTCCCGCCAGGTATGTGGATATTTTTTTTTTTTGGGGGGACAGCATCATTTCTGGAGCGGAAGTACAATCTGCTCTTTCAGTTCGTATCCGGAGAAACCTAATATCAAAAACAGGACAGTCCTGGGTTGGGCACCGACTTGGTATTCTCTAACTCTACTTGGTTTTTTGTTTTGTAAAATAAACATTTACCTTTGAGAAATTATCAATGTACGCAAGGTATTCACCGCAGTGTCGGCGATACCATCTTTGCACATCCGCAGCTGTCCACAAGTACACTGGTATCGGACGCGTTACTTTACTCCTGTGTTTTGTATGGGTTTTCGTTTCGTTGACCATTGTTTAAGTCCGAGTAAAATTAAGAACAAACAGCCACTTGATAAAAACTTACAAATTTATTTGTTTTGTAAATATTTCGACCCAAGATTTTAATTCATACACCCTCTCACAAACAACAAATTTCTTATGTCAAATGTGTCACAGATTAGTTTACCTGCATATTGGGAAAAATGCGAGATGGAAAATACCTTTCCCATATTGGAAGTTGGGTTTTCCAGTGTGGTAAGTTTTTCATTTATGGCAGTGTTCAAAAGCCGAACTCTAATTCTGTAAAAATTAAACCTATTACAATATTGCTTCAACCATCGCCCGTTACGCGTAAAGCCGCGTTGTCACAAGGAACAGAAACAGGAACAGAAACAGAATCCCATACATTAGCGACTGAAAACTAAACGGCGCCGTTTTTAGCAACTGAACCAGCAACTGAATCAGCGACGTAAAATCAACAACTCGAGAGGACTTGTTTCTGGAACAGAAAATCAAAACGTTGCTGTTGCATAGCAACCCTTGTTTATAGTTGAGCGAGCAAGCGCCATTCGTGAGCGGCTCTCTTTTGTTTTTGATAGCGTTTTGGCAGTCGATTGCCAAATGTCAATAATCGATTTTAATTGTTTTGTTTTGTTTTGCTTTTGGGAGCGTTCGACCATAATTAAAGGTACGTAATTACAAATCTTAAGACATTCAATTAAATTGATACTAGACCAAATAACCGATAGCAGCTTTTTCCTTTGTTAGAAAACGATGTGGTACTTTCGATAAAGTTTAATAAGCTCTTCAGTTCAGTGGATCTTTCAAGAAAAACCATTGGCGGAAATGACAAATGTGCAGCAATCTCATGTTCGTAATTTTTAATGGCATGGATGTTGCCTGTAAGCTGCACATAATGCATTCCACGCAGAGAATCATTACGGAGAAGCTGAGAAGCGATGCTCTCTTCAAGAAGGCATTACTTTTGACTGTCCGTCCGGTGTCCTGTGAATTTTTTTCTTTGCAATAAAATACGTTTTTCATACGAAGAAAAGTGAACACAAGGGAGTTTTTTTATTTGTTTTGGGTATTTAATCACAAGATTTATCTCATCAAGTGTGTACACCAGTGATGGAAAAGACTGATTCAAGTCCGTTGAATGGATTAAGAAGTATAGGTAAATATACAAGTACGCAAAATCAAACTGTAGTTATTTAAAGGGCATGAGGGTTTAATTTGGATGCTTTAGTAAGTCCTTTCATTCCTGTAGCCTCGTCAACTTGTATCAAATTGCAGTCGTTGTATGCAGAGCGCTTGATGCAAAACAATGGAAATTATTTCGAGCACGCCATTAAATTGGATGTTTTAACAACATACCGATTCCGATTGCATATTATAGAATTCAACACAAAAGAAAGCTTCTGATCTAGTTATTGTAATGTCAAAAATGTTTTATTTAAGTGGATGTCAAACTTCATAAGTGACGCTCATTTCAGAGCACTCTCTAGGAAAATTTTCAGTTCATGTTTCTGTTTTCTGTTGCAGCACCAGCAACTGAAATAGAAACAGAAACGGCACCGTTTTCAGTTCAGTTCCTGTTTCTGTTCCTTGTGACAACGCGGCTTAAGCTATGTCTCCACCGCTATTTATAAGAGGGTTATCGGGAGACGATTAAAAATAAATTCCAAAGTGGCTCCGGAGTGGCACCGGACAAATATAGGATTGATTTGACAAGAGCACTCATTTTCTTTTATTTGGCCCTCAAAAGAGAGTGGAGATGTCATTTCCCAGGAGCGATTTTTCGTTGCGATTTCTGTTGTAAAATAAAGCATAGAAGATGTTTTTATGACAAATCTGTCGTACAGGGACAGTTTCAGCATCCTTTTTCGATTCTCAAACTGTTAGAAAGGTGCAGAAAATAGGTAATACCCTTATCTGTCAATTAAGTTTAGATTAAACTGCATGCCATTTTGGTAGTTAAAGCTTAGACTAGACAGCATGCCATTGTGGCCTATTTGATGTAAGAAGAATAATATTTGCAGCATTTTTCTTCTGAGGCATGTCAAATATGCCAAAATGGCATGCAGTCTAATCTAAGCTTAAGACGAAAAAAGGTGCAAATATTTTTCTCCTTAAGTCAAATATGCGAAAAAGAAATTCAGTCTAATCTAAGCTTTAGAATTAGATTAGACAACATGCCAATCTTATTGGTATAATATGGCTGTCAAAAAGTATACGCTGGCAAGCGAGTCAGCTGTTCTTAAGCTACCACATGCCAGCTACTGTAATTTTTTTTTCACCTCTTTCACCTCTTTAACCTTTTTTTGATTATTTTTCTTCATCTTGGGCTCGAACTTAAATTTTTGATGCAAAAAAAGCAGTACTTTCAGAATACCAATTACATTTTTCGCGAAAGCATTCAGTCATTTGTTAACCATACGTGAAAAATGCTGTAATTTGCTTAAATAGTCGATTAAATTAGGTCAGTTCGCTAAAGTGGGCACCATGTCCAATTTCGAAGAGTGGGGATGAAAGTGGAGATTTCATGAGAAAAACTGTGAAAAAGTAAGCGAACGCTTTAAGCAACGAAATTTTTATACGAACAAAACGTCATAAAAAATATAAACGAACATTACACTTAAAAATTCATCGTTGCCACTTCATTGATGGAATTTTATTATTTTTTTTAAATTAATTTAACTTTCTTTCGGTCTTATAGGGTGTTTCCACCGCAAAAAAGACCAGACATTAACGTAGGAAGATTAAAGTTAATCCTAAAGTGTTTCCCTTTCCACCGGAAAAAAGGAGTTGAACTTGACACATGCTCTCATTTTTGACATTTCAATTTATCTTGTTTGAAATGGCAACGCTTAGTCTCAACGTCGTCGTCTGCACATTTCCTTGAAAACATGAGCTTTTTTTGGCTCCCTGGGCGACACAGATTTTAAAATAGTTAAATTCATATATCATTGCCACCGATTTTTTTAATCTACGAAACAAAATAACCCAAGAAAAGAAAAGCAAAACGTCAAACATGTTGATGTGGTTTTGTTTAAAAATTCAAAAGTACACCAACGTGATTACCATCAACCAGCAATACCAACATTAGCATCCATCATTCTGTTGCAGTGAGCACTTCTCAGTGCATTAAGCTGCTTTTACCGATCTAACCTCATCCACATTAACAGCAACATCAACTGTTGCACGTCCCTTTACACAACGCAGCAAACATAGCTGAGTTGATAACACCAAGTTGTCAAATAAAGGTTTGTTTGATTTGTTTTGTCATATAACGCACAGAACACGTCGAATTCTGTACGGCTTGAATCGACAATTCATGCTTGGAAGAGATTAGAGTAACGCGATTAATCTCTTCATGAAGAGATTTAAATTCTTATGGTAAATCTCGTGATTTAAAGGGGAGTTGAGGAAGGTTTGTATTCATCGCAGATTAGTGTTCGGTGGAAACACTCTTTTAGGAAGAAGAATATACAAGCAGCACGAAGGACGGACATGAGTTACGAAATTCCCAAATCAATAGTTTTTATAATATAATTGTCAAATCTGACTTTCGACAGATCTCACATTCCTCCCCAAAGAAATTTCTTCAGTTAAATTTGTCAGGAAGGGGAAATGCTCTCTCATAAGCTCTTATTTCTGTGCAAACGTGCCCAATTTGTGGGTAATAAAACAGGAATTGGTTAAATTTAGTATTTTTTTTTTTGAAGTAAACAAACAACCCTATTGAATGCCTTCGTTGGCATTTTTATGTGTCAAAAACGTTAAAATAAAACTAAAAAAAGAGTTAGCATAAAGTCTTACTGTTTCTGTAAAACTGAATATGTGAACGAATACTTCTGCGGTGGTTTGGGCTTTTGTGGATTCGTTGGAATTTTAAAACGATTTTTTATCGATTTTCGAATAGCACAATTTCAAGTTACCCGAAAAGAACGTTTACATGCGAGGCCATAGTAGGTTTATGTCACTTTATTAACACAGGTGTCGTATCCAGCCTAACAAACGCCAGCTTGGTTAGGTTAGTCCATTCTCCCATAGCGCTTCCTTGTTTTTTTCACCTCATCTAAAAAAGGACTCGGTCCTTACCTCTGCGACGGTCTGACAAACCCTCTGAGAGTAAAATTTGTCTCGAAAAACTTCTCAATGTGCCGTTCGCAAATTGTGGCCTAAAAAAATATTGCCTCGTATGTCAAGAATTCAAATCTTTTCTGATGTACTGTGTGAACGCCTGAAGCCGTTTGTCAACAATCTGATAGGCAAACATCAGTATGGCTTTAGGCCAGGAAAGTCCACCATCGATCAAAAATTCATACCGCGGCATATCTTGGAAAAAACCAAGGAATTTCAAATCGATACTCGCCATCTTTTCATCGCTTTCAAGGCCGCGTATGACAGCATCTGTAGAGACGAGATATATTCGCATCTGTAGAGACGAGATATATTCGCAATGTCTCGTTTTGGCATCTCTGCCAAACTCGTCAATCTGCGCAGGATGACGATAGAAAACTCACGCTGTTCCGTCAAGGTTGACAAAGACTTCATTGACCCTTTTGATGTCAAAAAGGATTTAGACAAGGCGACGCGCTGTCATGTGACTTCTTTAACATTATACTTGAGAGAATTGTGCAGAACTTCCGCGGCTACACCAGAGGCACAATCTTTCAAAAGTCCATTCAATTACTCGTATACGCAGACGACAATGACATAATTGGAAGATAAAAGCGTTATGTCAGCGACGGAAGCAGCGAATATTCGTTTAGCAGTCAACGTGGGCAAAACCAAGAATTATGCTGTCATCAAGAAGAGACACCCAAAACCGACTTCTTCGACAGAACATCGCCATAGATAACTATCACTTTGAGGTAGTTAGGGATTTTGTCTACCTGGGGTGGAATCGGCTAAGGTGATCTATGATAAGTGATGTCACGAATCACAAAAATTCGTCTGCGTAAACTGTGATCATCACAATTTTCTTGTGACAGTTCCCGATCAATCACCGTCAAAATCAGCTGGTCACCAGTTTTAAACTTTCTGATAAGTTTGTGTTTTTGCCTACTTTAATGGCCTTATCGGTTGGCGATCCCGGATCAGGGCGTTCTTCTCCCTGATTGGGGCTTCTCTCCGAACAGCCAAACACGTTTTTCTTGATTTTGAAGTTTGTCTGGCGTTGTATTTGTGAAGCAAAAGCTATTCTACAGGGGACGAATGACATTTATCCAATTTGACATTGACACATGTATGATTGTGTGCGTGCTTCTGGTTTTGATTCTGGATTCAAGGCCAGAACCAAATTTCTCTTCTATCCAGAAGAGGAACTGTCAAACGAGTCCAAGAAAACAGTTTCCGGAGAGTCCAGAAGTCTACCGGACGCTTCCGGACAACCAACCGAAAAGGCCATAAGGCCGACTTTCTGCATGTACGAATAAAAATCAGTGTTCTTACATCACAAGCCTAAGTAAAGCAAAGATTCGGAATAATATTCTTGTGATCACCTTATGCAGATGGATTATTTTGTTCGATCACATTGACTGTCACAAAATGTGAAAGACACAGATCACCATAGCCGATTCCACCCCTGGGTTCCGCTTTCAAATCAGACAATGACACCAGCGCTGAAATCAAACGAAGGATAACTCTTGCCAGTCGCCTGTTTCTTTGGGCTAAGAAGGCAATTGAGCAGCAAAGCCCTCTCTCAAACAACTAAAGTGACCATTTATAAGACCCGCATCATCCCAGTCCTGCTGCAGAAGCATGGACCTTGTCAAAGACGGATGAAAACACTTTAGGCTGCTTCGAGAGGAAAATTCTTCGGACGTTTTACGGTCCCATATGACATCGAACTGTACGGGCTGTACAGTGGCACCGATCTAGCCAGAAGAGTCAAAATACAAGGGCTACGATGGCTAGGTCATCTAGAACGGATGGACACCAACGTCCCGCACCAACACCCCACAGGGACGGCGCATTAGAGAAGCACTGAGACCTCAGTCAATTTTACGTGTGAAACTGGAGACGGCTAGCCAGAGAAAGAACTGGCTGGCGAAGCATGTTGGCTGAGGCCCAAGTCCACCCTGGACTGTAACGCCACCTCAAGTAAGTATGTTTGAATCCTTTTGGCCTATCTTTTGATTATCATTGTTCGACTCGGAACTGTTCAGATGACTTTTTCTGATAAATGACAATTCCCCTTCGTTATCTAAAGGTAGGCTAATAAAAACCTGCAACCGACGAAAACTATTAACCACAATTAATTTGCCGAAAAGTATTAAAATTTTATCTTGAATACCTTTTACTCAATAAACATTGGTAGCTCGTGTTTATCTTGAGTTATTATGCTTCAATTGAATTAAGTACATATAAAAAGTGAGTAATAATCTAATCTAATCTTAGAATATTAAATAATCAATCAGCGTGAAAGCAACTTAAGACTCGTTATTAATTGGTGACGTTTTCGCTATAAGCGATCGACCACCGGAAAGTAGATTAGCTGCAAGCAAACATTTTGTCAACGCGTGCTACCACAATCGAGGAAGTTGCATAACTACTCGTATTCGGGCTACGTAAAGCTTTTATGTGGCCATTCTGCTCCGTAAGGGCAGCAAATATTGACTCCATGGGCTTGTCAAAACTGCCTAAAAGTTTTGCCAGCCCACGGAAGACTGCAAACTGAAATGATTTTCCGGAATCTTCTTTGCATAAATTAGGACTTCAAATATGTATGACATTTATATCATGTGCAAATGTCAATGTCAAATTTTGATATGATCATGATTGTAGTAAATTTTCTCAAATGATTAAATTCAAACATCCCTGGTAATTTGGTTATCCCTGTATTCATTTGTTAACGGCAGATTATTTTGATTTGTCAGATCAGAGAACAATTTCCAAAGAGTAGAGAAGAAAGAGATCTTTTTTTAATGATAAGAAGAGATGGATTTCTTTATTATTTTATCAGCATCTTCTCTTTTTTTAAGATCGAAGCAAGCTACCTGTTTGACTAGACTTAACAACCAAGCAACGTACACCGCCGAAAAGCAGTGTCTGTCGCCTCACCGTTAATATTATAAATTTGTTTGTCTGCAAAATCCAAGGCACGATCTTATTTCTATTTAGGAAATTAAGTCAACTTGGTCTTCCACTCTTCTGCATATTTTATGCAAAAACACGTCGATCGGCGCCAATCTTGCCTGCATTCAAGAAATCCCACCAAACAAGAGAATCTGCAAAGAAGTCAAACCAGGAAATAAAAACAGCGATTGACTTAATTTCGTTAAACTCTCGGAAGAATCTATTTTTCGTTTATGTAAATATAAATTGTATATTCGTGACATAATTTCTACTTAATCCCAACAAACCAAATATGATTATATAAACAGTTACAATATGTATAAATTTGATCCGACCAAAACGGTCTTTATTCTGAAATTTACTCCAAGAGACAAGTCCTTATGAGTGCGTCACACACGGCATACGGATCACAGTTGGAACTGGGGCGCCTGTCCTCGAAGTAACCCTTGCCGGCAGTAGCAACATCCCTTGGAATACGAACACTCACTCCTCGATTGGCAACGCCCCACGAGAATTCATTGATGCTCGAGGTCTCTAGTCGGCCGACTAGACGGCGCTCATTGTCCTTACCCTCCTTCGGATCGTAGGCCTTGATGTGGCGCTCTTGATGTTTGGAAAGTTTCTGTATGGCCGCTTCAATGGCCTTCATACCGCCCTCGGCGCGCATCGCCTTGGTGGAGAAGTTGGTATGGGCACCAGCACCGTTCCACTGGCCCTCCATCGGCTTGGGATCGAAGGTCACCACGACGCCGAACTCCTCCGCGATGCGGTGCAGGATGTACCTCGAAACCCACAAATCGTCAGCGGCCTTGATGCCAGTCGAAGGACCCACCTGGTACTCCCACTGTGCGGGCATCACCTCGGCGTTGGTGCCGCCAAAGTCGATGCCTGCATACAGGCAGGCCAGAGCATGCGCTTCGACGATGTCGCGTGCGAATACGCGGTCAGCTCCCACTCCGCAGTAGTAGGGTCCTTGGGGCGCTGGGAAGCCGTTGTCTGGCCACCCGAACGGCTTCTTGTTGACGTCGAGCAGAGTGTACTCCTGCTCGATGCCGAACCATGGCTCCTGGGAGGTTATCACCGTCTTCATGGCTTCCATCAGCGAGTGGCGCTTGTTGGACTGGGTGGGCTTACCATCCGCCTGGTAGGTATCGCACATGACGATAATATCGCTTCGGTTCGGCTTGAACGGGTCCTTGTAGACGGCACGTGGGACCAAAGATGTGTCCGAGTTCTTGCCCGTCGCCTGGTACGTCGAACTCCCGTCATACTGCCACTTTGGCAAGTCGTCCACACAGCTTGGCACACTGTCCAGCACGCGCATCTTCAGCCGCAAGTTCTCGCCCGTACCATCGATCCATAGGTAGGTGGCCTGAACCCGATTGCTGGGTATCTCCAGGTCCTTGTAGCGATTCAGCAGACTCTTGTCCAGCACCGTGTTCGGCGACTGTTCCAGAAAACGATTCAGAACCACTGTGGTGCTCAACCTTCGCACCCCGCCGAATTGAACTTTGGCCGCCAAGCCCTTGGCAATGATAACACTGGCGCGTTCGTAAAACATTTTTCGTTTTTGTTGTAGCTCACTTAACTTGCAAATGGACGTGGAGTTGGTGCTGCTGGAAACTTTGCAACAGTTGGTGTGTCCTAAGCATTAATAACAAGTGTTTTTGGGGGAAAGAAATTTAACTACTGCTTCGATTGCACAAGAGCTGTTGGATAAGTGTGTTTCACTTGAGTTTGCGATAAACGCACACGATAGTTCTCTCCCTTGGCAGGAAATAATACAATGTTCGTGTAAAAATAGAATACTCGCGACGATACCACCCCCTGAAGTCACTCAGAGAAATCTTCATACGTGTCCTATTTACTAAAAATTCCATGAAAAAAAAATATACACAGTTGCATACAACTGTCAAAGTGCCCCCACCCGGATTCGCCATTGTTGCCATGACCTCGAGGGGGCTTTTACTCGTTGGTTTTTGTTAGTTCGCTACTTTGCAAAAGTGCAGCGTTGCCATATCGAGGTTGGATTTCACGAAATTAACGAGGATATTTTAGTTGTTATACCCGACCGAGGGTATATTAATTTTAATGCATAGTTTGTAACACAGTGAAATAATCATCGTAGACCCTTAAGACCTTTTGGAGATATGATCGAGACCGACAGGTGAATCGATTAAGCCATTTCCGTCCGTCTGTATACGTGACGGTTTAGGGTCTAATCATAGCTATCATCGGATAGCATCATTGGAACAAATCAGTGGAACAACGAACAATGCCTTCGGTTTTCTGGCAAGTCATTCATAGCAATCATTGCAAATTTCTGTCAGTGTCAACCAACAGCTACAGGCATTTGAGGTTGGAGTTGATCAGAGAAAGGAGCACTGACAGTTGAGAATAGAAAGAGAATGGAATGCTTTTCAGTGGAACGATTTTGTTGCAAAAACACAAATCAAAATCAGCTGTTGAAATCGATTTCTGTCAGTGAAATAGTAAAAGCGAGTTTACATTGAAGTTTTAACACAATTTATGTATTCTTGTTACGGAAAATTCTGCAACTCATAAGCTTCATTTTGATACCAATAACAGTCAACATTATTTGCTCAAACGTCTTAAAACGTGAAAAAATTTTTTTCAATGATGCAATCCGATGATAGCTATGGTTAAACCCTTAAGGTCTTCAAAATCAAGCTAGAGAGCTTAAACTTAGTATACGGCTTAGTTCTTCTGTTGCACACACAGAGCGTGAAAATTGGCTCAATTCGTCAACGGCCATGCCCACACCTGGCTTCAATGTGAGACAATCTCTGTTTCACAATTTCTTTCAAAATGCCCTTTTGTCATGTTAGACAAGGCATGAAGAAGAAATAGAGTCTATAGAACACTTTCTCTGTCACTGTCCAGCTCTCAAAGAACAACGACGACTAACCTTCTTAGGAGTCAGGTTCTTTGATGGCCTGGACGACCTGGCAGGAATAACTATAATAGACCTAAAGAGATTTATTAAGAGAGCAGGCTGGTTCAGTTAAGCCGCGTTGTTACAAGGAACAGAAACAGGAACAGAAACAGAAAACAGCGCCGTTTCT
This sequence comes from Neoascia interrupta, assembly GCA_947623515.1. Taxonomy (NCBI): domain Eukaryota; kingdom Metazoa; phylum Arthropoda; class Insecta; order Diptera; family Syrphidae; genus Neoascia; species Neoascia interrupta. The sequence goes on from OX392462.1 coordinate 180,646,633, forward strand.
GTTTCAGTTGCTGATGCTGCAACAGAGAACAGAACCAAGAACAGAAAATATTTTGAGAGAGAGCTTTCAAAGCAAACGTCACTAAAACGTTTGACAGATTTTAGGGAGCGAAATAAACAGCTGTTGAACTTTTAAGATCGAGTTTAATTTTATTGTTTATTTTTTTAGCGGTCCGTCCAAAAATGGAATGAGGACCTCTTATGGTATCGCTACGTTGTCCGTCCGTCCGCCCGTCCAATCGCTTTATAACTTCTGAACGGTAAGTTGCAGAAAGACAAAATTTGTTGTGCGTATAAACTTCGGAAATAGTCAGAGAAATGAAGAGTCGAAAATGCATGGCGTTTTTCAAAGTGTTGGAGGCCATAACTTTTGAACGGCTCATCGCTCAAAATCAATATTGAACACACGTATAAAGCAACTCAAAGTAAACCAAGTGCTTAGGTCGTATTTTTCAAAAACAGTTTGAGTACTGCAGTTTTGACGCATTTTCGAAAAAAAAAAATCGCAAAAATGTATGAAAACACGTGTGCCACCCCCCCTTATCTCCGGTGCTGTTTGGTAGAATTCTATGAAAAAAATCACACGGTTCGGAAATAATTTTAAGGAAAATTATAGCGGATTTTGAAATATCAAAATCTTCTGAGATTTAACTTGAGAACATAAAAGCTTTTTCAAAAACAATTTTTTAACTCTTCTAGTGGCTTAAGTTTTTAGAAGCCTATTTAAAAACGACATAAAAAAGGAGCTCGTTTTACCGTTTACGCACAAGCTGATGACCTATTGGAAAAAAGTCTAACGGGAACTGGAAAAAACTTCAAAATATTTGTTTTATGGATTAGAAATTTAAAAAATTAAAAAAAAAAGGTCAAAAGAACACATGTCTCCCCCTCTATCCTCCAAACGGTATAAAGTATAATTTTTAAATTAACACCGGGCATAGTCCATCTTCTTTAATTTTATACAAAACTAAAGCAGACTTCGAATATTCAAAAACTTCGAAGATTTAACTGAAAAACGTGAAAACATTTTCGAAAACTATTTTTAAAGATTTCTAGATCCCTAACGGCTATGACGACCTTGTTTAAAGTTGGCTGAAGCATGGAATGTTTAAAAGGCAAGCGAACTGCATCAAAAACGTTTCAAAATTGCCGTTTTCGACCCTAAGTTTTTAAGCCCATTCAAACCAGCGAAATAAAAAAGGGCATATTTTTACCTTTTTCTCAGAAAACCATGTCCACAGAATTTGAGAAAAGCGGTAAATGCTAGCACAGGTGGTTGTAAAATTGATCAAAGAGTTCAACGGTAATTATAAATAATCGAAATTGTCCTTCCCTCTATTTTCGAAACGGTAAAGCTTTTTGCCAGCCTATTTTTAGAGTAACCCAATATAAAATCACCCAATATAAAAACAGTAAACAGCACTACGAAAAAAGTATATTACAGACTGTAAAATATATCAAGAAATAATTTTAATAAATAAATAGAATGTTACACAAACTGCGCAATATAGATGACTATAACCTTCAACAAAAGCCGACGGACCGGTCCGCCTTTTTTTGGCGCTGTGTTTTAAAAGCATCCCCTTGATGTCAGGATCAATAATGCCCTGCTTCAAAGTTCATTCATCATCATCCTGCTTCACTGCTAAAATGCTGTCAAAAACAAAAGAGAGCCGCTCGCAAGTGGCGGTTGCTCGCTCAAACAAAAACAAGGGTTGCTACGCATCAGCAACGTTTGATTTTCTGTTCCAGAAACAAGTCCTCTCGAGTTGTTTCTGTTTGCGTTGCTGTAGAGCAATTTTACGTCGCTGATTCTGGAGCTAAAAACGGTGCCGTTTCTGTTCCTGTTGCTATTGTATGAGATTCTGTTTCTGTTCCTTGTGTCAACGTGGCTTTAGTTAGACATATGACCAACCATGTTTGTCTATCCCACAAGGGTAATCACAATGGGTCAATTTGGCCTCCGAGTGAACTTGCACCTAAAGCAAACAACCCTTCCAACCTAAACTAACCTAGACAAGGCGTATTAACTCAATTTTTGGTACTGAGCAATATTGGCCCAAGGCCTTTCACAAGGCAAAAATTGGACCGCCCGCAAAATCGACCATGTTCAATTTTAACATGTTGGATCTTTAAAAACCTGATTTCACGGAAAGTTCATACCAAACAAAAAAAAAAAAAAAAATTATGACAAACATTAAAGATTATACTACTATTTGCTAAGTTTGCTCCATACAAAGTTTGGAGTTCCGTCCACTTTTAAGGGCCGTTTTTAGGAAAAACTGTTCTTTTCTGAAATAATTTTCGCTTTTACCGTATTTTATAAAATTTCAATTATTTTTTTTTTAATTTTTAGCCCATGCCAACTTTTGGGGGTGTGACCTTAACAATTAATATATGAATTCAGCCAAAAACCTGTAAGATTTGGTGTTAGACGGTATATAGGGTCGGTTATATAAAAGTTTGCCACAGACGAACTTTTGCGCTTACTCACTTTTTCTTACAGTTTTTGACTTTTGATGTCCACAATTCAAAGAGTCAAAAAAAAAAACGTAACTGTCAGAGCCAGCTATCCGCCTTATTATATGAAATATAAGTTCTCGGAATTTCTCTTTTGGCAAATTTTCCACTCATCATCATCATCATCATCATCATAATCATTTTCGAATGCCGCTTATCCTTTAAAAGGGTCGCGGAGCGAGGGTGGCTAAATGGTCCTTCCATCTGTCTCGATCCTCCACCACCAACTCAAGAGACTCCGTCGCAATCCCCAGGCGGGACTCAGAGAGGTTCTTTACCTGATCCCACCACCTGTTTCTTAGCCTACCAGGGGACGACGCGCTCGCATCTCGGCTAGCATGACCTGTCTAGGAAGTCTGTCAGGGGGCATGCGAACAACGTGTTCCAGCCATCGAAGAATCGATCGCTCCACTCGGAGAAGTAGCTGCTCATCATTAAGATTCCCACGAATACTGACGTTTCTCACTCTATCCCTAAGAGTAACACCAGCAACGCACCTCAGGAATCTCATTTCGGCAGCTTGTACCCGCGATCTAATTCTTTCGGTCATTACCCAAAATTTCATGACCATAGATGAGGGTCGGAACGAACACTGAATTAAAAACTGAGATCTCTGCTTTCACTTCAAGCTCAGCTTTCCTGATGACCGGCCGGCGCAGTTCCTTTACTATTGCTCCAGCTTGGCCAATTCTACAGGACAACTCAGTATCACTCCTCCCATCCTTCGTGAAAAAGACCCCGAGATACTTAAATTTCTCCACCTGTTTTAATGGAACTCCATTTATGTGCAGGATACACTGTACAGGAGTTCGGGATACAATCACCACTTCCGATTTGCTCACGTTTACTTTCATCCCAGCATCACCACAGACGGCTGCATGAAATTTTCCAGTGGAGAGGAAATTTCGATATTGAAATTTGAATATAGTGCTGTTAGCTGATTGGAATGATAGTTCAATGGTGGGTGAGTTCAGTGTGTGATGGTCGATTGTTGAGTCCAGTTTTTCCAACCCTTAGGGTGCATTGTATGCCAACACCCTTTGAAAATAATCGAAGTGCCCCCCCCCCCCCCCCCTCTTCCTTTATAGGGTGTTTCCACCACACATATTACAGAGATTAACGTAGGAAAATTAAAAGTTAATCCCAAAGTGTTTCCACCGGAATAGCGGAGATTAACTTGACGTATGCTTTCGTTTTTGGCATTTTGCAATGACATCATGTCATCTGCGCATCTTCTTGTAAACCTGAAATCTTTCGGGCTCAGATTCAGAAATAATTAAATTAATTTTTAATTGCCACCGATTTTTTTTAATCAACAAAAAAAGTAACTCAAAAATAATAAAACAAAACGTCAAATCACCAGATGTTTTTCGTCAAATCTGTTAATTGGGATTTGATAGTAGACCCACTTGATCAACAACAACCAGCACTATCAACATTAACATCCATCATTATTTTGCAGTGTGCACACCTTATTGCATTTAACTTTTTTGACAGGAACAGCCACATCCACATCAACGGCAACATCAGCCGTTCTGCGCACTCCTTTACACCACGCAAGAAACACTGCTGAGTTGATGATACCCAGCTGTCAATAAAAGGTGTGTTTGCTTTGTTTCGTCCGAAAACGCACGGAATACGTAGAATACGTGCGTGGAAGAGATTAATTACGTGATTAATTTTTAATCTCGTCGTGGAGAGATTAATATTCGTTTGGTAAATCTCGTGTTTTAGAATGGATTTAAGGATGATTTGTCTTAATCACGGATTAGTGTCCGGTGGAAACACCTTATTAGTTTCGTTAACCTTCCGAAAAAGCACGGAGCATTGCTTCGGTGTAACGATATGTAGGCCTAAGGCGACTCACATGAAGAAAATCTCGATCGTCGTCCTGGTTGAAATCGAAAGGCGACATCATATTATTTGCATAACCACTTGGTAGGGAGCTCTCCAGTCCTGCCGCAGCTTGGGCGATTTTCTGTTGCTATACGTTGTGGGTTTTTGCAACAGAAAAACTCACAACCCTCCAGTGCGTTTGTGTTGTGGATTTATTGCGGAGCTTGATGTGCTGCTTCTATTGTCAGTGCAAATGCTAGATCGCCAGCGACCGTTTTTCCAACTGCCATTAGTAGTTTTCCGTCTGCGATAGCATTTGTGAAGGCATCGGTTGCCAGCTCGTTGATGTTTTTTTTGCTGGTGTTGGGATAAGACAAAATTTTCCACCAGTTCAATATCGCCCCGAAACTGCAGCTTCGTTAAACATCTTATCTGATCACTTCGGTAAACTTGTTATATGTACTCGACTCCAAACCTCATTTAAAGACATCCCGTTGGATCTTAGCAAATCGGGCAACTTTATCTCTAAAACCAAGCGCGAGTACCACCAATTTTTCTTCGTTGCCCAAGAACAGAGCTTTAGACAGTTTGACGTCTACTAGTATTATCGAGTGCGGGACAGAGATGGCAGAGTAGAATACGCCAGGTAATCGATTAACTACGCGCAGTTAATTGGGTAAACTACACCTCTGATTTGTTTCAACTGAGTGAAAACACTGAAGGTCTAGAAAAGAGCCGAATGTGTGGCGTATAAGCAAAACCAATCGGTTTGAAATTTAACAGAAGACACATTGCGATGCATCTACGGCCTCGCAATTTGAAAAAGCAATTTAAATTGACAATTCGGTGGTTGAATTGACATTCCAAATATCATTTTGACGTCTAATTGCTACGTTTGCTACGTTTAACTACTTTAACTACATTTTACTACAATAACTACATCATTTATGTAGCAGACGTAAAAAACGTAGGAAATAAAAAAAAGTCAAATTTCTGTCATCTCTGGTGCGGGATGCCAAACAAAGTGTATTAGTAATTCGCACTTCTACAAAAACTATTGAATTTTTTCATATAAAAACGCGATTTGCTTGGCATCCCGCGTTGATAAATGTGAAAGACGTCAGATTTTGAAAGCCGTGGTAAAATTTGTCTATTTGTCAGCGTGACAGTTTACTTGTCAAAATTATTTTTTTTAGTTCGGCCATGTCATATGGATATGACCATCAAAAATTTTCACTTGGATATTACGATCAAAGACCAGAGCTCATGCTGTGAACCCTCGGTGAAAAATTTTTGAACTTTCTGTTACTTTCCCACATCAAGTTCCTTAGCTTTACCTCCGATTTGACTTCACTGAATTTTTCTTCCACAGTCTCAATTTTTTTAATAGATCGTTTGGAAGTTTTCGAAAAAGAGAGCGAATTGTGGGAATCGAGTCTGCTTTTCAGAGTATTATTTTGCTCATCGAACTTAAGCTTGGATTAGACTGCATGACATTTTGACATATTTGACGTTTCTGAGAAGAAAAATGCTGCAAATATTTTTCTTCTTACGTCAAATATGCCAAAATGGCATGCAGTCTAATCTAAGCCTTAGGACACATATTTGCGAGACAATTCGCTCCTTGAATTTATTTTTGGCTAGTTTTAGCTCTTCAATGTCGTTCTTTAAGGCTTTCGAAACTCGTCTGAAGCAATATCATGAAACGGGTTCTACTTCAAAATCCAGCAGCAGTAGTGTTGGGGTCTGTACTTTTCTCGGGTATAGCGGCGTTTAGTCGGGAGTAATTATTTCTTCTTATACCATGTTTCCAACGGACACTATTTCGCGATTGATATAAATCTTCATTTAATCGTCTACAAAATACTATGTTTCCACCGGCAATTATACGAGAATTAGCAGGAGATGATTCATAATAAACCCCAGTGGTTCTACCGTCCAAATGTAGGATTTCTTTAACATATAAACATCACTATAGAAATCGTAATTCTGACAGATCTGTCGTGCATGGACAGTTTCAGTGTCCTTTTTCGATTCTCAAACTGTTTAAAAGGTGTTCGAAAAGGTTGAAAGCGGTTTGTGAGGGTCCAATGAGATACACATATTAGGGGATTTTTTTTAATAGATTGCCGAGAGGAATTAAATTTGTATGGTTAATTCTAGAGGATTTAATGAAGATTTATAAAAATTGCTTATTTGTGCCCGGTGTAAACATGATCTGACACAGATCTGTCAGAATTACGATTTCTACAGGGATGTTTATATGTTAAAGAAATCCTATATTTGTCTGGTGGAACCACGTTGGGGCTTATGAATCATCTCCTACTTATCCTCGTATTATAGCTGGTGGAAACATAGTATTTTGTAGACGATTCAATGAAGATTTATAATAATTGCGTATTATTGCCCGGTGTAAACATGGTATAAAAAAAATCATTTTTAAAACTGACAGGAAAGTAATATTTTTGCCTGAGGTTCGTCGAATTATCTCAATAGCTTCGTTTATATGCAGAGTTTAAGCGAGCTTCAACCGCATGTAAGCAGATATAATTGAGGTTGAGCCTGGCTTGAAGCTCGCTTCAACCACTGCATATAAACGTAACAAAATGTTTGTAATTAGCTGATTTGAATGACAGTTTTCAGTTACTTCTTTCATTGCTTTGATAGTTGAATTCGTTGATGCTTAAGTCTCCCCAAGAGTGTGTTCAAGCCTCCCAGTATAACGGGAGACTTGAGCCAAAAATCTGTTTTTATAAGATTTGGGAAGAAAACCCTTTCATTTTTTTAAACTATGAAAGGTGCACATAACGATGCACATGTCATGCAGGTGAGATTAACAGAGAAGATTTTATCCCCGATTTAAAAAAAACTGGCTCAAGCCTCCCGCTTTCCCCCTAACTTTAATGGTTACAAAAAAATATAAGTTTTCAATGAGCTGGGTGATTTTAAGCAGAAAAAGAATAATAAAAGAAAACAAAAATGAGCGCTATAGAAAAGCAGATTAGCTTTGATGTAATGAATTGACTTTTACTAGACAAGAAGAGACAATCGACAAAGTTAAGAACTGTCAAAGTTTGTCAGTTCATTTCAATCTCTCAAAAATTTGCCCTGCCAAAAGGAAGTGACTCTCGAAAAGAGGATTATTGTATCCTCGTGTATTGTATATCCGTACATACTGTATTACATACACTCCATATACCTGTAGCTTGTCAAAACCAACTGGATGGAGAGGACTAGAAATCTGTATTTGCGCATGAACTAAATTATTGATTAAAATAGAGGGAAAGTGTTTTTGTTATTATTTTAGTACATATTGGTTCCTTATCGAATTGGATTAAAAAACAGAAAAAGCTTGAAATCAATCTATTAAAATAATATTTAAAACTTCAAATTTGCACTTAATTGCAGTCAAGCATGATATGCAAACTGCAAATGTTTAATCGCTACGACTTGAAAGCTTTTATTTGGTTCCTGGTTATTTTAAGAAATGTCCAAAACACAATTGAACACGACTATATGGATACGCCTCGAACAGAAAAACAAATGAGTTTAGAATCATGTCTAGGTAAAATGCAGTCGTTTTTTTAAAAAACATTAAAAATTGCTCCTTCATGAATAGGTTTTTTAAAGGAGGAGCTATTTTGATTGTACTGTTCAAAAAGCACTCGTGTAACAGCTGTAAATTCTGTTTAAATTCCATTGTTGTCTCAATTCATTTTCAGGCCGATTCGATGTTCATACGAATACCATAATTCGCACTGGCGAGTCCCAAGCAATAGGGGGCAAATTCTTACAAGGCCTCGAATTGGAAACTCCAGAAAAGTGCCAAAGGTTGTGCTGCGAAACGTCTGATTGTGACGTTTATGTGTTTGAAGAGAAAAACGATGGTTATTGCTATTTGTTTCAATGTGGATCACCTAAGAACTTTCATTGTAAATTCACAAGGCATCCTAATTATACGAGTGCTTTAATCACCACCGTACTAACGACAACACCCCGACCCAGTCCTCATGTGTTTTTAACAAATATTTCAACGCAAGAACAAGAGCTCATCAGTCTTAAGTTGAAACCTGACAGAGCGGTTTTGACAACAACTCAATTGCCAATGGATGCGGCAGTGAACGAAAGTAGGCAAATGACAGTGGCAGTTACGCAAGGTTTGTCTTTGTAGCGATTTGAAATGTAATCAGGGTGTTTATGCAGGTACAACATTTCCTGGTTAAAGTTTTAAACTTTCTTATAACTGCTGTAAAAATGGATTTGACAGAACATCGTTGGCTTATACGTCATTGCTCTTGATTTTAAAGCTAAATTCTGCCTTAAAATCAAGACGAACTGTTACCAAATGTGGGTAGAATATCGCGATTTGGGTGCTGGATGCAACCCAACAAAAAAAAAGTCGTATTCAGCAAACAAATCGGTGGCAGGGCTTTTCACTACTATTATTGAATTCAAAAATGATCTGAAATGTTCTGAACTTCAAAGAAGCGCCAGTTGCTGCATGAACACCCGAGCCCTTTAAAGTCTTTTCACCTTTTACTTATTCAATATTCTTTCAATGTTATTAGCCCGAAACTCTAGTTGTGGTCGATTCGAGTTCTCCTGTCATTCTGGTGAATGCATCGCAGTCTATAATGCCTGCAATGGAATTCCACAATGTGCTGATGGCAGCGATGAAGGGCCCGAGGTTTGTACTATATTCTAATAGAGGGCGCCTCTAGTTTTAAACTCTTTTATAATAAAATATTAATGATTTTTCTACAGTGCTCTGCGGGAACAAATAATGTCGTTAAATCTAATGCTCATCAGCTGGATAATTTAAAGCCAGACATTGTACAACAGCAAGTTCCAGCTTACAGGCCCAATGTGAAAAACTTTCCTCAAGACGTCATTGATGTTCCCTTCATTGATCATAGGGAGTCTTCTAATATGGCGCCCGTAGAGTGGGTGGGTTCGAAAGGTCAAGCAAACATGCAAGCTGACTTAGGTGAGTAAAAAGAGTAGAAAATTTAAGGGTTAATGGTTACCTATATATAACAAAAAGCACTCGAAAAGGTTTAAAAAACGAGTTTAAAGCTAAGTTACCATAGAAAGAAGTCTAATACTATGTTTCCACCGGCAATAATACGTGGATTAGCGGAAGGCGATTTATAATCAATCCCAAAGTAGTTCCACCAGATAAATATGGGATAAATATCATATAAATATCTTTTTTTGACTGCAAAGTAACAGAACATAACTTATTTGTAAAATTTTCCGGCTTTTCTTTGCATGTATGGCTGATCCTTCACAGCCAATTATTTCTTATTATTGCCAAAAAGATCTATACAACAGCTTGCCCTGCCATATTATACAACAGCTAGTGTCAGAAAAATCATCAGCCTCAACGAGGTTTTAAGATTTTTTGAAATGCTCGGCAATCTTACTTACTTACTTAAGGTGGCGCTACAGTCCAGGGTGGACCTGGGCCTCAGCCAACAAGCTTCGCCAGCCAGCTCTGTCTCGAGCTAGCCGTCTCCAGTTTCGCACGCGAAGTTGGCTGAGGTCCCCTTCCACTTGCGTGCGCCACCTGAGTCTCGGTGCTCTTCTACCGCGCCGTCCCTGCGGTGTGGATTCGAAGATTTTCCGGGCCGGGGTGTTGGTGTCCATCCGCTCTAGATGACCCAGCCATCGTAGACGTTGTGTTTTGTGGCTAGGTCGGTATCGCTGTACAGCCCGTACAGTTCGATGTTATATCTCCTCCTCCACTCTCTGTCTATGCAGACGGGACCGTAAATCGTCCGAAGAATTTTTCTCTCGAAGCAGCCTAACGTGTTTTCATCCGCTTTTGACAGGGTCCATGCTTCTGCACCGTAAAGCAGGACTGGGATGATGAGGGTCTTATACATGGACACTTTAGTTGCTCGAGAGAGGGCTTTGCTACTCAATTGCCTTCTTAGCCCAAAGAAACAGCGATTGGCAAGAATTATCCTTCGTTTGATTTCAGCGCTGGTGTCATTGTCTGAATTTATAGCGGAACCAAGGTAGACAAAGTCCCTAACTACCTCAAAATTATAGCTGTCGATGGTAATGTTTTGTCCAAGACGTCGATGTTGGGTGTCTTTTCTTGATGAGAGCATATGCTTGGTTTTGCCCTCATTGACAGCTAAACCCATATTCGCCGCTTCCGTCCCAATACTCACGAAGGCGTCACTGACATCACGCTTTGTTCTACCGATTATGTCAATGTCGTCTGCGTATGCGAGTAGTTGAACGGACTTTTGAAAGATTGTACCTCTGGTGTTGGCGCGAGAGTTCTGCACAATTCTCTCAAGTATGACGTTAAAGAAGTCGCATGACAGCGCGTCGCCTTGTCTAAATCCTTTTTTGACATCAAAGGGTCGGTGAGGTCTTTGCCGACCTTGACGGAACAGCGTGAGTTTTCCATCGTCATCCTGCACAGACTGACGAGTTTGGCAGGGATGCCAAAACTAGACATTGCGCTATATAGCTCGTCTCTATAGATGCTGTCATACGCGGCCTTGAAATCGATGAAGAGGTGGTGTGCATCGATTTGGAATTCCTGGGTTTTCTCCAAGATCTGCCGCAGTGTGAATATTTGATCGATGGTGGACTTTCCTGGCCTAAAGTCACACTGATGTGTGCCTATCAGATTGTTGACAAACAGCTTCAGGCGTTCACACAGTACAGCAGAAAAGATCTTGTATGCGATGTTAAGAAGACTTATGCCTCTATAGTTGGCACAACTCAGAGGGTCTACTTTCTTCAGGATCGGGCAAACAATGCTGAGGTTCCATTCGTCGGGCATGCTTTCTTCCGACCATATCTTGCAGATGAGCTGGTGCATGCTCCTAACCAGCTCATCGCCAGCGGATTTAAAAAGTTCGGCAGCTAGGCCGTCTGCTCCGGCTGCTTTATTGCACTTGAGCTTAGACACAGCTACTTTCACCTCCTCCAGGTCGGATGGGCGGTATCGTTCGTATGCTTCGTCGGTAACGCCTTCGCCCGGGTTGAATGGTTCGTTCTGCCTGACGGCGGTATTTGGTTCGTCCTCGCCGTTATACAGTCTGCAGAAGTGGTCTTTCCAAATCCTCAGCACCAACTGCGATTCTACAACGATGTTCCCTTGATGGTCCTTACAGGCTTCAGTGCGAAGTTTATACCCTTGGCGGGACCTTTTGATCCTTTGGTAAAACTTTCTAACTTCACTCCTGTTGTAACATCTCTCTATCTCTTCAACCGCGCGCTTCTCGTGCTCTCTCTTTTTCCTTCGGAGAAGCCGGTGTTCCTCTCTCCCCCTCTGCTCGTAGAGCTCGCGAGCAGCTCTAGTCCTTCTGTGCAGCGCCGCTTTGTATGCTTCCTGTTTAGCTGCATGTGCTTGCCGGCATTCATCGTCAAACGAGGGGTTTCGTTGTGGTGGCCGTGTGAAAGCCAGCACTTCAGAGGCGGCGTCTGATGGCATTTTGGCAATGTTGCCACTGGCTATCAATACTTGATGCTGGCTGCATAGGACTTCGTAGAAGGTTTTGAGAGAAATGCTCGGCAATCACTCCACATATTCACCATGTTTTCAAGAGTTGTTAAGTCGATGACTCGAATCTCGATCCTCATCTCCGTGCTAAATCTTCGAGTTAAGTAGTCGAATTGAAACAGGGGTGGAATCGGCTAAAGTGATCTACGATAAATGATGTCACAAATCACCAAAATTTTCTTGTGACAGCTCTCGTTTAATCATCGTCAAATCAGCTCGTCCTCAGATTTCAAACTCTCTGGTTAGTTGGTGTTTCTGCCTACTCTTAGGCTGATTTTCTGCAAGCATGAATAAAAATAAGTGTTCTTATACCACAAGCCTAAATAAACAACCGATTCGGAACAATATTTTTGTGATCACCTTACGTAGACGGATTATTTAAAATGTCACCGTTACCCTCACCTGAAAGCCAAAATAGACTTTTATTTGTCCGGGGATTTATTTGTAATCTCCGTCCGCTAATAGCTGTTTTAAAGCCGGTGACGATATTTAATTTTCTAATGAAGTCACAGGAGAAGCTTCTAGAATCGCAGTCCAAAATCCGCAGCAAAAGCAGGTAGATTTTGAAACGTTAACATACGTTGTATCCTACTAGCTGTGGGTACCGTGGGGCAGTTGGAAGTGTGTCGGTAGTAGTCCGAAGATGGTCGTGTCCCTGGTTGGAATTCCGACCAATAAAACTTTTTAAGGTCTAATTGACTTAGCTTTGTAAGGATCTGCCAAACTTTCCGATCTATCATTCGCCATGAGAGACTTCTCAACTTACCATTTGGAATCGGCGAAAAATTGCAGCTTGCACTCTATAGTATTTAAGAACAACTGAAAGGCACACGGCATGCATGGTTGAGAGGGGTCAGGCTGCTCTTCTGAGCTACAAGAACTGTGTCTTTCCGTTCGTCCAAGAATTTCAAGCTAAAATACTCAAATTTGAAAGTGTTTTTTGTCATTTTTTTTTTAGCTCAAAGGTTGTAATTTTTAAAATCTTTATTTAATTTAATAAAAATGTTCAACAAAAAACAAACAAAAAAAAAAACTATTTAATACTTAATTTATTTTTTAGATCGTACTACATTCGGCAGAAAGAACAGCATAAAAGTTCAACCGAAAAACATAATGAATCTGGACGACCCAGAAGAAAAGCAGTTTCCGAATCAACGGGAAACGTATGCACAGATACCGGCCATTAAAAGTTCATTTCCAACACCACGGATCGTTCAACCAACAGGTAAGGTTCGGAAATATGTTGAGATGTCTTGTGTGTCATAAAAAATTTGATTCAACAGCTCATGTTTTCGTGCCAAATGTAAGATGGCCATCACAACAACAGCAATGGCAAATCATGAACCAAGGACAACCGATCCACGAACACATGCATCCCGATACTGAAGAGAATCATGTTCATACGATAATCGATGAGCAAACATTGAATACTGAACCGAGATTAGTTAACGACAATTCTGTTAAGAAAACAAAACCCGAAAGTAATGGAAATGGAAACATTAAGGACAAAAATGCTGACTATGCACAGTATACGGAGAAGGGACGAGAACACTCTAAACAACCTTCGGTATGCTTAAGTGGCGCTTTAAAATGCATCATAATTTATGTTAGATCTGTTGTCCTGCTTTGATCCTTTTGTGCGTGTTAGTCGGATTGCTAGGCGCTGTCAAAAAAGACACTGCCCAACTTGTTTCAGCTCGAGTCTTACTGAAAACCATAAATTACTGAATAACTAGATATTCAACTTGCGTCCCTCTTACCCTCCAACACCCATTTATTTACGTTTTTTATAAAGCCTTTAAAGCTTTTAAAAAGCCTTTAATTTCCATGTCGGTCAATAAGTGTAAGAAGATACAACAACAATTTACCTAAGCGATCAGCTGATGTAAAAGCTCCAAAACAAAATTGCATGGAAATGACGAATTCATGAATTTACTCACATTTGTAAACAAATGTCAGAGCATGGGTAAATTCGTCAATTTCAGCTTGTGGGCAAAGCTTTTACATGTCCGAAGTTGAATATCTAGTTATTCAGTAATTTATAATAAAAACACAGTAGACTCGGGTTAAAACTCGAGTCTACTGAAGAAATAGTAGACTCGGGCTTAAACTCGTGGGTAAGACATAAGCTTCTTTTATAGACAGAGTTCAAGCGAGCTTCAAGCCAGGTTCGACCTCTTGTTTACGCAGATCGAGCTTGAGTTGAGTCGAGTCGACTTGATCGCATTCGCTCTGCTGGTTTAAATCGAAATTTGGTTGAAACCTAAGTTGAAATTACACTCAGAGCATTTAGCTTCTTTATGTCTAATTTGCAAATTTTTGTGTTGGTTTGGCATATTTGCAATTTGAATAATGCAAAAGTAGGAACTCGCTTCTTTTAGTTCCAATTTTTGATTGCTTTGATTGATTGACTTTGAGCAACTACTCGACATTTCAACTCAATTCAACCCTCCTCTGCTTGTGCTGAAAAATCTATGTCAAAATTCCGACTCAACTCACGTCAGACCCTAAACTTTTGCATATAAACGAGGCTTTTGTAGATCCGGGCTTAAAATCGATTTTACTGAACACATAGTAGACTCGGGTTTAAGCTCGACTCTACTGAAGACAAAGTAAACTCGGGTTTAAACTCGAGCCTACCAAAGACATAGTATATCCGCCTTTAAACTCGTATTAACTGAACACGTAGTAGACTCAGGTTAAAACTCGACTTACTGAAGACATATGTAGTTGACTTGGGTTTAAACCAGAGTTGACCTTTTATCAGGAGTCCTCAGGTGGTTCATTATTAATATTAGTCCGGGACTATATTACTAATAGTTGAAACCTAATCTATTTTGATCTTGAAATAGTAGACCGAAGTAGGATCTGGTTATGAAACATCCAGAAATCTTTAGTTTTAAATTGATTGCAGCAATGGGCGGCTGTCAGTTGTAATACTTCTTTTAACGAAAATTTTAGGTTCCGGTGAAACATGACACACCAAAGTCTATAACTGCACTTAAGGAAGCTTCTCATCCATCAGCTGTGGAGCAGTACAAAATTATTGAACAAAACTTAGAAATGAAGTTTGAAGATCACGATGGTCACTCGGAGAGGCCGAGTGGAGCAGTTCTGTCATTGACACTTGGTAACCCTATTTGACTTGCTTATAATTATTTCCGAATTACTAGACAAAGACTGTTGTAAACTAACTTTTTCTTATCTATTCTTTTAGGCCTTCTGGTTACAGGAGTTATTGTTATTTTGATTGGTTGCCGATTGCGTACTGTTGGACGTCGAGGAAACCGCCATGGAGGTAAAGTTACCTATGCACCTGATGAAGACTTTTTAGTAAATGGAATGTATTTGTAAGAAGAAATATTTGTTAATATAATAAAGTAAAGAACGTACAAAATTTGTCGTTTGAATGTTGATTGATTGAGCAAAGAAAGAGAACACGGTTACTGGATACTGGGTGAGCGGTACAGAATCATTTATTTCTTACAAAGCCTGGAGGTGACAGTCCACCTTGATTTAATTTAGGTGGTGCTTCAGCTGTGCGTGGACCAGGTCTTTCAGCAAGGAGCTTCGCGAAGATTTTCCGGTCCGGGCCGTTGGTGACAATCTGTTGTAGATAACCCAGCCATCGCATATATTGTATTGTGACTCTTTTGGCAAGATCGAGTTTGCTGTACAGCCCACACAGTTCTAGCCTAAAGCCTTCAGCCCGTTGAGTTTGCCACACACGTTTTTGTGGAAAGCGGCCCATAGAAGAATCTCATGAGGTACGTCGCTTTCCATAAGAACATGCGTATTTCACTCAGTTGTCAGTTGTGTACTTCGATGCAACAGATTAGCTGAAGGCTTCCGGCGCCTTCAGTCCAATATGAAAAGCTTCAACAGCTTGTACAATATGAAAAAATGGAACTAAATTGTTCCAATTTAAATTTTTGATTTCTGTTATTTCAACTTTTCGACTCAGCTCAACCCTCTTCGCCATGTGCTGAAAAACTTAGGTCGAAATTTCAATTCAGCTCATCTGAAACCCTCAATTTTCGCATAAAAACGAAGCTATCAGCTGTCTTATAGAGGAATGCACAAAATGGTTGATGCTGATGTGGTTGGTTCTGTCAAAATAGTTAAATCCACTAAACTGTGTACACTGCAACAGAATGGTGGATTTTATACTTAATGCTACTGGTTGATGTTAATCAAGTTGGTCTACTTTCAAATTTGTGGACTAAGATATGGGATCACCAAATTTTAACTTATGTACTTGTTTTTCTGTCGCTTTTTGTGATATTTTGTTTCGTAAAACTAAAAATTCGTTAGCAATCAAAACTAAATTTAATTATTTTTGAATCTGACAGAATTACTGCGTTGCCTGGGAGCCAAAAAAACTCACTATTACAAAGATATGGCAGAGGACCTGATGACCAGACATTGCCATTTCAAAATGAAAGCATACGCCAAGCAATTCATTCTTTTTTCCGGTGGAAACACTTTGAAGTTGACTGTTTATCGTAATACCTCAGTTTTATTTGCGGTGGAGACACTTTGTTAAGGTGAAATGCAGGCAACTGGCGAAGAGTTTGATTTAACTTAAGCCATCTGCAAGAAGCAAATCTCTAAAAATTAGGACCTTTTTTAAACTTGTGTAAATCGGTTTGGCTTTCTCCCATGCCTCCTCAAAGCACCATGCCTTAAAGTAAACAGCTAGAGAAATGTGTTTCTGTCAAACCAAATGCCTTATTGCTGTCCCCTTACAATTTCTCGATTACAGATCGTCTTTTTACATTTTACTAAAAGCATTTTCCCTCTGTTTTCGAATGTGGGAACGTTAACGCCTGCCTGTCTGTCGTTGGGAGGTTCCCCGTGTTCCAACCAAGGTTACCATGTATGTGTTAAGCTATCGAATCTCTTCTCCAACAATCCAATCACCATTTCTGGCCGCACCTCCTACGGCGGGATTGTATTGTCACCTCTTTGGTGGTATTGTTGTCTCCATATTTAACATACTGTTATATTTTCGGCCTGGGGTTCGCCAAATAAAACTCAATTTCACTTTTATGATTTCACAATGAAACACTTTATTTATCAAACAAAACTTAACTACTTAGAATTCAACACTTTATTTCAATTCAATCACTTTTCAGTTTATAACCGATTTTCACAAGTCAACGTTTAAAATATAACTGTTCCGTACGAGCCTGCGACCCGTGTATTTATACAAAATTAAGCACCTTCTAGTACGTTCCATACTTCCAAGTACGTTCCATTACTCCGCTGAAGACAAGGAGGGGAAATCGAAATTCGAACTTCGAATATGACAGCTGCTGTCAGAAGACTGGAATGACAGTTGGGTATGTTCGTTTAGTGAATCGAGCGTTTGTAGAGTGAATCGATGGGTGCATATTCAGCGACTCCTGCGTGTTGTTTTATTTCTTGTCGCCACATAACAATACTGTAATATTTTTGCCTGGGGTTCGTCGAATAAAACTCAATTTTACTTTTATGATTACACAATGAACTGTTATTTATAAAACAAAACTTATTTAAATTCAACTCACTTGATTCAACTTATCGCTGCTTAGAATTCAACACTTTATTTCAATTCAATAGATTTTTACTTTACTATCAATTTTTACGAGTCAACGTTTAAAATATATGTAACTGCCTAGTCCGAGCCTGACATCCGTGTATTTATGCAAATTCACGGTGTTCTCGACGTTTCAAATCTGGTAATTTTCCATTGTACTTTTCCGCTGAGTACCATGGAGGGAAAATTTTCGATATCGAAATTCTAACTTCGAATATCAGTTTGCTGTCAGCTGAATGGAATGACAGTTGGGTGTGTTCGTAAATTGAATCGATGGGTGCATTCAGCGACTCCTGCATGTCGTTTTACTTCTTGTCACCACATTACAATACGAATTTCTAATGAGTAAAAATCCGGAAAAAATTACGAAAAAAAAGAATTGTCATACAAGCATTACACAGGGTAAATTTTCACGAGTGACAGAACAGTCTTATGGGATCGGCAGACGACAAAAGACAGCTGTCGGCCGTGGAAGTTTGTCTAACTTGACCAAAAGCCTTCTGTTTTCAAGACAATAGTGGGTATGGCCGAGAGGAAAATTCTTCGAACGATTTACGGTCCCGTCTGCATAGACGGAGAGTGGAGGAGGAGATATAACATCGAACTGTGCGGGCTGTACAGCGATACCGACCTAGCCAAAAGAGTCAAAACACAACGTCTACGATGGCTGGGTCATCTAGAGCGGATGGACACCAACGCCCCGGACCGGAAAATCTTCGAATCCACACTGCAGCGACGGCGCCGTAGAGGAGCACCGAGACTCAGGTGGCGCACGCAAGTGGAAGGGAACCTCAGCCAACTTCGCGTGCGAAACTGGAGACGGCTAGCTGGAGACAGAGCTGGCTGGCGAAGCTTGTTGGCTGAGGCCCAGGTCCACCCCGGACTGTAGCACCACCTTAAGTAAGTATGTAAGTGGGTATGGCCGAGTGTGGCTTCGAGCAATTGGAATCCTTTGCCTTGTAACATAAAAACTACGCCATACCCTAGGTTTCAACTCTCTAGTTCAATTTTAAGCACCAAAAACATAAAACATACAGACGAAAGTTTGGTCGGACGGACATGGATCAATCAATTATTGACCTGTCATTCTCGATCGAGCTCAAAGAGGGCTATGGGTGTTACTTCACTATGTATGTTACAAGCTATGTGTTAAAATTAAGAGCAAACCCCCTTGGTAGGGCGCGCTTTTAAAATAACTGTCAATTTAATGTTTTCACTTGTTTAGATTGTTTTTCAACCATTGACGGAACATTCTGAAACTAAAACACTTAAAAACTTTCACTTTTACCCTACAGTTACAGTCCTTGTTGTTGCATTGTTTAAATAAGATTCTGGAGAATAGAACCAAAAGCTCTCTTAACCAAAAGCTGAGTCGAGTCCTTATAATGCCAACACAAGTTTAGAGTGCAATAGTTCCGTTTCTGTCTTCGAAGGCCCCAGACCCGTTCGTGTATATGAAGTGAAAATATAATTGAAAGTTCAGCAGAATAAACGTGAAATGAAAATATTCATATTACTTCCGTTTCTTATAACCGTTCTTATAAATGGAGGTAAAAACGCTATTGATGAATAATCGTGTTGAAATTTGGAAAATACTAAAAGAATCCAACGAGTTCTAGAATTTTTCCCTCTTCTATGTGTGTATATGTGCAATGTGCTTGTGTAACATTAATCCTTGTAATGCTTCCTTTTTGAGGCATAAAAATTGGTGCTAAAACTAATTTTATTAGTAAATTACTCAAACAAATTGTAGTTGTTAATAGAACTTAAAAGGATTCCTAAAATTGAGGAAAATAAGAAAAAGATTTTGGCATAAAATATATGTATTCGTGTTAGATACATACAATGAGTTTTTCCTTGATTTTAAGTCATTTAATAAGTTTCACTTAAAAAGTGTACAACAAGTAAAAAACGCAACTTTAAGTAGCGGCATTTAAAGTCACAATCGCTTTACATCAGTCGTAAAAGGGATTTTTTTTAAATAATCCTTAAAGTGAAGCTATCGCTTCTATTTTTAGATCTTTAAATCAAAAGTTTTATTTGCAATAAGGAAGGACATGAGCAGTGAACAAATGAGCGCATGCCCTAAACTTATTAGCTAGTTATGTGTGCACATGGTGTTTTAAAGCTTAAAGTCTCTTCACATTCTGTGAGGTAGGTCATATCGTTTGTTGACGTTTTCGCTATGTGCTGTCGTGTTTTTCAAGTGGGATTTACAAACGCACTCCATCCCACTTTCACACGACTTTTTGAAGGATTTCACTTTTCAGCTGACATAAAAACCTTCAGACGGGGTTGCCAACAGGCGGATTTTATTACGAGAGTGTTTTTGAAGTAGGTACTTGCCACTTTTACTATGAAGTGTTTGGAATGCTTCTTTTGCGTATAGTTTGGAAGGAATTTTTAGTGCAGGAAAGATTTTGGATATGAAGAACTTGAAACCTCTTCGAAGAAGATGCGTCTTAAATTCAAACATTTCTGTAGCCTAGTATGTTTGCTTCCTATATGCAGGAGGTTTGGGTTCGATTTCCGACTTTAGCCGACTCAACACCGAGCCGCCCGGGGAGGTACTCACAAACTTTCGTGGGTATATGCAATCTGACAGAAAAAGAGTGTTTCATGTTAAAAGTATACCTACAAGAAACTGCTTTCAGCTTACATAGACCTGTTGCGCACGATGTTCCTATTCTAATTTATATCGCACCCGAATTGAAAACTAGAAAACTTCAAAAACTGACTATTTGAATATGTTTCACATTCTTTTCCAGGCCTATCGGTTTCTTCGGGCTCAGAAGATTTACTGGCCGATGAACAAGAGAGCTTAGACAGCAACGCCGAATCAGCTGAAGCCGATGATGACAGTAAAATTTACAAGAATCCAAGGAACTCACCTTCAATTGATTGTCCGAGAGACGAAGAGCAGGCAACACTTTTCGGACAAAAGTGCTTAAGGAAATGCTCATCCGACGAGGACTGCAAAAGTAAAAAGAAGAAATGCCTCTGCGATGGAGTTTGTGGAATGTCTTGCATCAAACCGGGTATGTATGGATAGTTTTTATGTATTTATATTTATTTTTTATTTCATAGAGGGTCTAGGCAATACTGGAGATTTCAAAAAGATTATTTTCTAAGAATCTTTGAATGGTAGTTAGTGTAGATACGCTTGTATCTAAAAAATCAGATGAAAAATTAGAAAAGTGAATATATCAGCAAGAGAAGTCGTTGAGCTGTTGTTCGCTTAAACTTGAAATATAAGCGAACGAAATGTCAAAAAAGGATTATTCTCTTCGGAAGAGCACGATCCATCTAACTTCACCTATCGTGATCGTCGGCACTGTACTGATTTAACCAATTAAGCTATCGATGAACGGTTTATTCATTATTTCTTCAAACCCGACCAGACCACCTTATGCTGGATTGAACCTTACCTATGCTGACGCACTTATATCTGTGATAGATTCTGTAATACAATAGATAAATCTTATAACCTTGACAAAAACCATTGGGAATACAGTAGAAGTTGATGTTAGTTGAGGAAGCATATAGGTTTCTACTTACTTACTTGCTTAAGCTGGCGCTACAGTTCAAGGTGAACCTGGGCCTCAGCCAACAAGCTTCGCCAGACAGCTCTGTCTCCAGCTTGCCGAATCCAGTTTCGCACGATAATTTGGCTAAAATCTCCTTCCACTTGCGTGCGCCACCTAAGCCTCGGTGCTCCTCTTCTGCGTCATTCTTGTGGCGTTGATTCGAAGATTTTCCGGGCCGGGTCGTTGGTGTCCATCTGCTCTAGACATCGGTCGGTGTTGAGTGTCTTTTCTTGATGACAGTATATACTTGGTTTTGCCCTCGTTGACCGTTAAACCTATTTTCGCCGCTTCCGTCGCAATCGTCACTAAGACTTCACTGACATTACGCTTTGTTCTTCCAATTATGTAAATGTCGTCTGCGTATGCGAGTAATTCAACGGACTTTTGAAAGATTGTGGCTCTGGTGTTGGCGCGGGAGTTCTGCACAATTCTCTCAAATATGATGCTATAGAAGTCACATGACAGCGCGACGCCTTGTCTAAATCCTTTTTTGGCATCAAAGATGTCGGTGAGATCTTTATTGACCTTGACTTAGCAGCGTGAAGCCTGCAACCCAATGAACCCGTTGCGTCCGTCGCGTTGAAATACACAACTGACAACTAAGTTCAATACACACGTTCTTATGGAAAGGGGCCAATAGAAGAACTTCTTGGCGTACGTCGCTTCCCATAAGAACGTGTGTATTTCACTGAGTTGTCAGTTGTATACTTCGATGTGACAAACGCAACGGATTCATTGGGCTAAGGGCATGAGTTTTCAATCGTCTTCCTGAATAGATTGACGAGTTTGGCAGGGTTACCAAAACTAGGCATCCCGCTATATAGCTCGTCTCTATAGATGCTGTCATACGCGACCTTGATTTCGAATACTCACCGCCATCGAAAAGGTGCTGATTATCGACTTGGAATCCCTGGGTTTTCTCCAAGATCTGCCGCAGTGTGAATATTTGATTGATGGTTGACTTTCCTGGCCTAAAGCCACATTGATATGTGCCTATCAGATTCTTGACAAACGGCTTCAGGTGTTCACACAGCACAGCAGAGAAGATCTTGTATGCGATGTTAAGAAGACTGATACCTGTGTAGTTGGCACAGTTCAGAGCGGTCCCCTTTCTTCAGGATCGGGCAAAAAAGGCTGAGGTTTCATTCGTCGGGCATGCTTTCTGCTGACCATATCTTGCAGATAAGCTGGTGCATGCTCCTTACTAGCTCATCGCCAGCGGATTTAAAAAGGTCGGCAGCTAGGCCGTCTGCTTTGTTGCACTTGAGCTTAGACACAGCTACTTTCACCTCCTCCAGGTTGGGTGGGCGTTTGTAAGCGCCAATTAGTTTGAGTAGGTAAGTTTTCAAAACCATGCTGCGCTGGATAGAGTTGCAGAAATGGTTTTCTTCCTCCTTATGGGTGACATTACTTGGAGAAGTGTGATTACGAGGCACGGTGACGCGGATCAAAACAGAAACGGAGGGAACTTGCTGTGCTTTTGCTGCGCTTATGGCTAGTCCATCATGAACACCTTTTTTCCACACAAAAACATTCACAAATGCACTTGGTACCGGCAGAGTTTAAATCAGAGATCTTTGATTGATTTCTTTGTGGTACCATCGTGTGCTCAAAAAATGATTTGTGATGTTCGCGTTTTGAGAGGAGCTGAGCTGTCAACTGATCGCCACCTAGTGTTGTGCAAATTGCGCTGCAGCGACAGTATTCCTTTGCCACCCAGGCGAAATCCAAGACCACCCGTCTTGTGCTCCAGCCGCATACTGTGGGAAAGGCTACAGGATGCTGAATCTGATTGCAGGGACCGATGTGCACGGCACGTTCAGGAGAAGTTTGAACAAATTCCAACCGACCTTTTAAATGTAGAGGAAGAATGGTAGCTGTTTTCATTGGCAGTCATTGCCTCTGCAAGAAATGTTTGTGGAGTGAAGCGGCTTGATGTGGCGGCGGGTGGTGCGAAATGAACTACGTGGTTGAAGATTTCTGGAGTTCAAGAAGCCATCAGAGGGATCTCACCATCATGGGAAAAGTTCGGCGAGAGGTTGGAGCACTATTACAGATCTGTAAACAAGACATTTTGGCAGACTATTCGCCGGCTCAGAGAAAGGAAGTTCAATTTCGTTCAAGGGGTTAAATTCAAAAACAATACACTTCTTTCAAATGATAACGACTTCTTACACAGATGGAGTGAGCACTTTTTGGAGCTTCTCAATACTTAACAGGGCACTGAAGATGACAATCTCATTGCTGACGAGATAAGGGCGGGGAATAGTCCTACAGTAGATGAAGCCACTGCCGCGATTAAATCGCTAAAAGTGGGTTAGTCTGCTGGAGCTGATGAAATCTGGCCAGAAATACTCAAGGCAATGGGTGATGAAAGTGTTGAGTGGCCACCTAACACGTGTCATTAAGGTGGCCTGGGAAAGCGGGAAAGCACCTAGCGATTGGCAAACAGGAGTTATAGTGCCCATTTTCAAAAAAAGGACAAGAGATTGCTCTAACTATAGAAGGGGTATATCTCTCTTAAGCCTTCCGGGAAAAGTATTCTCGAAGGTGTTGAAAGCGCGTTCCAGAGCTGTAATCGAGCTGTTCTTTTTTGTTTTGTATTTAACTATTAAATAGTATTAAAAAAATTAATTTTTAAGCATTGCCTCACAGTTTTAATTATAATTCGTGAAAGCTATTTTGAACAAAATATTTTTTTTACAGACCGAGAATGCCCGGAACTATCCCAACCGACGATTGGTACCGTTGCAATTGCAGGAAGACATTTTGGTGCGGCAGCTACGTATGCCTGTCCGAAGGGTTATCATGTTGTTGGACTGGAAAGTCGCTTGTGTCAAGCTGATGGAAATTGGGCGGGTGTTGAACCAGCATGCAAGCAAAACAGTAAGTCTATATAGTTCAAATTACATGTAACCCAAATGTCACATCGCTGCTTTATTGTCTTTTCAGTCTATTGCTTAGTTCCGCCAACAATAGAACACGCGCGGCATTCTGCACTTCCCGAACAGGGCACCTTTGATTTAGACTCAACTGTACAGTACCACTGCTACAATGGATTTGTAACCAATGGTTTCCCGCGGGCAAAATGCTTGGCTATCGATGGACAAGCGAGTTGGTATGGTCCAGATATCCAATGCGAAGGTTAGTTATTTAACTTAGAGCAAACTGTGCATACGATTTTCTTAAATAAAAATTTGTTTTTTTCCCCATCAGCACGATCATGTGGACAACCTGAAGACCCGGCCTATGGATGGCATGTAGGGGAATGTTACACCTTTGGATGTCGTGTTGTGTACAATTGTGGCAATGGTTACGAATTGGTTGGCAAACACGAGCGTTATTGCCAAGCCAATGGTTCATGGACTCCGAAGGAACTTCCGACATGTGTTTGTAAGTATTTAACTATACGTCACGTAAAAATAGACATTTTACCTAAACCAAAGCTTTAGAAAACATCTTTGCTTGATCAAATCATTTATTCATTTATACATTTTGAAACCTGCATTAAGCAACCCCAAAAGCTAATGACTTTTCTTGAAACGATCGATTGATGCGCCCCTCGTTATTGAAAGTCTAAGAATGTAACGTCTCCGTCACAAAATTATGGTTCCAAAACAAGAATGCTCTTTTGAAATATGAAAAAGATGCTATTTTGCAAGTTCATATTTTAAACATCCTCAAATTCGAGCAATTCACATTAAGTTTCCTGAATGAATGTTTATTATCTGCAGTCGATTTCGTTCCAATTACAGGTAATTGCAAAAGAAATCGTTCAGAAATCAATTCTTTCAGAGCTTTCAGGGTTTTTCAGTGCTGAGTAAAGCCAATCTTAAACCAATCTCATCCCAGAACAAAATGAATCAAGAGTTAACTCAGCGAACAGATTTTCAGTGCAGAGTCAACTCCGTCAGTAAGGTTGTCGAAATCTTTGATTTTCGAACTTATTGACTCTACCAGCTCTCACTTCACATAAAAAAACACAAGAAAATAAGTTCGAGTTATTTTCAGATGTCATTTTTCACAGAAACAGGCAAAGCCACTTCCATTTCACACAGAAAAAGAATTCAAAGAAGTTCATAATGTTCACCAGAGTTGATCCGGGATTAACTCACCAAATTTGGCGAGTTAGCCCGAGATTAATTCCGGATCAATAACCACTCAAAAATTCATTTGTGGGGTTAGTCTCAGTTCAACTTGGAAACTCTGATTGTCTCGCACTGGCCCTTAAAGCCGCAGAGAAACGTCAGAGTTGCATCATTTTTCATAATATCGTAGGTTAAGGCGATTTCCAGACGATAACCTAAACCTACCTATAAAACTTGCAGGTTTAAGGCCTTCTAGAGTTTAAACTTTTTTTTTTTGTAAAAGTGAAAAAGAATGTGATAACCTTCTTGTGCTTGTGTCAAGTTAATCTCATGTTTGTCATGTGAAAACACTTCGAAATTTATTTTTGATAATCTTTCACTATTATTTTGAATCGAAGGCCAACTTACCATGTTCTTCAATCACAATCAAAGTCGGGATCGTCATATGGAAACAGAGAGTGAAGTGAATATGTATGAACTGCACGATTTTCTGCCACAAGCATACTCATCACGCGAGAAATAATTTGCCTTGCGTTCCCTACCATTTTTGTTGACAACTGTCATTTTTATTTTCGAAAAAAGATTTTTTTTGAAAGAGCCGCGTTCTGGAAAACTTTCTCAGATTAAATCGTGCGATAATTTGAAGTGGCCGCTGTCTTTTTGTTGCCAGCTCAGCTACAGTTACCTGAGCTAACGGTTGACCGACAAATTGTCACACGCTTTTTTGTTTCGTGTAAAAGCCAGGCATTACTGCGCGCAAAGTAACTTCTGGCTAGTTTTGATAGTAAATGCCTGACACTAGTTTTGATAAATTAGGCTGAAGCATCGTTATTTTAGAACTAATAAGGATAAGGAAGGGAGATAAGGAGTTAAGGAAATTGAATAGTTGAAAATTTTAATTAAAAAACTTTTTTTTTCAAAATAAAACTACTCCAATTCGTCCGACACTAATTTTAATAGCTGAAAATGGCGCAATGATAAAATGATGAAATTGATTAAAAAACAAAAAAACGATATCAATATCTTCGTTTTTAAAATTAACGAATTTCTCATCTGCCATTTCTAATATAAAAACCTTCTAGGTAAGTCGATTAAGAAAGAAAATATGTAAGTTTTGGGAGCATAGGCAATGGTACCTTTTCCCGGTAAGAGGAACCATCAAATCACCTATGGACTTTAAATGCCGTCTTGGCGGTCATTTAGACGTCTCGGCGTTCCTTTAATCAAGAAACATATATTTTAAGTTGACGGTTTATCACCTTCTACCATGTCTCCATCGGGCACTAATCCGCTATTAATACTAATCTCTATTAAATTTTCTACAAATCATGTGGTTTTCTATATAATTTAAAAATACTCTCGGCAAGCGATTAAAAATAAATCCTCTTATAAATCCCATTCAACCTATTTTTTGCACCTTTGTAACAGTTTTTTAATCAAAAAAGAAAACTGAGACTCTTCCTGTACGACAGATCTGTCACAAGAACGTTTTCTATTGTGATTTTTATAGCGAAAATAGTATTTCGTTCTCTGGGAACGAGTGTTGTGCCAAATCAATCCTATATTTGTCAGGTGGAGCCACTTCGGGATTTATTTTTAATTCTCTTTTAATTGCCGGCGGAGGCATAGTATTACTTACATAAACCTTACTCTAGGTGGTGCTACTATCAAACTTCGCTAGTCAGCTCTATTTTTATCGAGCTGTCTCCAGTTTTGCACTCGATGTTGGCTGTGGTCGTGCACTACCTGTGTGCGCCATCTGATTAGGTCCTCCTCTACTAAGCTGGATCTTGTTTCTGGGGCTGACGTGATGAGTGCCGAACATCTAAGCTCTTCATCACTGAAGCCTTTAAAGTAAGGTGTCTGCATGGTAGTACAATGGACAAGTACTTGAGTCTGACTGCTCCATTGGATAGTAGCAACCTTTAACAAGAAAAAAAACGGAGCTACGGCGCGCGTGAATACGAAGCTATTACGGGCCGCGGCATTGGTATACATCCTTGGTGGGTGTCGCTGTATACGGGCTTGGCAGTTCGATGTTATATCTCCTCCCGCACTTTCCGTAAACGAGACCAAAAATAACTCTAACCAGCCCTAAACGGTTTTATCCACGTCTGGCATGGTAAACTGGGTAGGACTGGGAAGATGAGGTTCTTATAAATGGGCAGTTAAGTTGCTAGAGAAGGGGCTTTGCTGCTCGCAATTGGCTTCTCAAGCCAACCTTATCGTTTAATTTAAGTGTTGGTTGCGTTGTCTCGCTTTAAAGCAGAACCCAAGTAGTGCGAAGTCTTAAACAACCTCAAATTTATCGCAGTGTATGATGATATTTTGTCCAAGACGTCGCGTCGGTGTTGGGTATCATTCTTGATAGCAGTACATATAGGTACTTGGTTTTTTCCCCATAGGCTGCTAAGCCCTAATTTACCCTTTCAGAGGCTTCACTATACATTCTTCCGATTATGTCAATATCGCATAATGTCTCTGTAGTTGGCACAACTCAGGAAGTCTTCTTTTTTTTAGGATCTGGCAAACTTCAACGCGGATACATACTTACTAACTTAAGGTGGCGCTACAGTCCGGGGTTGGCCTGGGCCTCAGCTAACAAGCTTCGCCAGCGAGCTCTGTCTCTCGCCAGCCGTCTCCAGTTTCGCACGCGAAGTTGGCTGAGGTCCCCTTCCACTTGCGTGCGCCTGAGTCTCGGTGCTATTTATTCAACGCGGATGCTCCTACTTTATAAGACAGCTACTTTCACATCATCCAGGTCAGGTGGAAGGTATTGTTCGTATTCTGCGTCGGTGCGTCCTTCGCTCAGATACGCCCAGATCGCTCGGTTTCACTTAAATGCGCTGTTGTTTTGAGCGTGCCTACGGGCTTTGGCTCGAACTTTATACACTTGGCAGGTTTTTTAGTCTCTATGGTAGAACTTCGAGCCTCATGCCAGTTGTAGCATGTCTCTATCTCTTCAACAGCGTGTAGACGGGAAGGCACCTAGCGATTGGCAAACGGGAGTTATAGTGCCCATTTTCAAAAAAGGGAACAGGAGAGATTTCGTCAACTATAGGGGCATATGTCTCTTGAGTCTTCCGGGAAAAGTGTTCGCGAAGGTGTTGGAAATGCGTGCCAGAGCTGCAATCGAGCCCTTGTTACGGGAAGAACAGTGGGGCTTTCTGCCTGGCAGAGGCACAACCGACCAGCTTTTTACTTTGAACGTAATTCTTGAGAAGGCCTGGGAATATACCAAACCGGTCTACGCCTGTTTTGTAGATTTGAAAAAGACCTATGACCGGGTTCCTCGGGATAAACTCCGGAGAGTTTGCAGGACTATGCACAGAGTGGGCCTCTTCTGAGAGCCATTCAGTCTTTGTATGAAAACTGCAGAAGCTGTGTTCGGATAAATGTTGTCAAATCCCAACCTTTTGATGTGTGCGTTGGACTTCGCCAGGGCTGTGTTCCAACGCCTCTCCTTTTTATAGCTTATATGGACTGGATGGTGAACCGCAGTCTTGGTGAGGAATCTTTCGAAATGGCTGGCGTCAGGATAAGCCATCTGCTTTTCGCAGATTATTTAGCTATCCTGGCATCGTCCGAGGAGGAACTTCAGCGAGCACTGTATGGGTTTGCGGCCATATGTGGTGATGCTGGTATGAACGTTAACGTGAACAAATCGGAATTGATGGTAGTTTCCCGAACTCCTGTGCAGTGTACCCTGCACATAAATGGAGTTCCATTAAAACACGTAGAGAAGTTTAAGTATCTCGGGGTCTTTTTCACGAAAGATGGGAGGAGTGATACTGAGTTGTCCTGTAGAATTGGCCAAGCTGGAGCAATAGTAAAGGAACTGCGCCGGCCGGTCATCAGGAAAGCTGATGGAGTGAAGACTAAGATCTCAGTTTTTAATTCAGTGTTCGTTCCGACCCTCATCTATGATCATGAAATTTGGGTAATGACCGAAAGAATTAGATCGCGGGTACAAGCTGCCGAAATGAGATTTCTGAGGTGCGTTGCTGGTGTTACTCTAAGGGACAGAGTAAGAAACGTCAGTGTTCGTAGGATGTTAATGTTAATGTTGAGCAGCTACTTCTCCGAGTGGAGCGATCGATTCTTCGATGGTTTGGACACGTTGTTTGCTTGCCCCCTGACAGGCTTCCTAGACAGGTCATGCTAGCCGAGATTCGAGCGCGTCGCCCCCCTGGTAGGCCAAGGGCAACAGGTGGTGGGATCAGGTAAAGAACCTCTCTGAGTCCCGCCTGGGGATTGCGCCGGACTCTCTTGAGTTGGTGACGGAGGATCGAGAAAGATGGAAGGACCATTTAGCCACCCTCGCTCCGCGACCCTTTTAAAGGATAAGCGGCATTTCGAAAATGATGATGATGATGACCGAAAGAATTAGATCGCGGGTACAAGCTGCCGAAATGAGATTCATGAGGTGCGTTGCTGGAAAATTATGATGACGTAAATTGCTTGTAGTCCTCAGTATAATATGGTTAACTTGTATTGAATAGCCCCATATTTAAATGAAAATCAACTCTTTCCCATTTTTATTATTTCAAAACCCTCTTAGATATCTATCTTAAACAGTATTATTTTATCTGTAAAAGTAGCTTTTGTAGAATTCCTTTAAATGTAACCTAAAAGTATTTTTTTTTTCTAAACTTCTTGAACTCGTTCAGTTGTGGCATCTGTGGTGTGTCCAACGCCTGAAAATCCTAAAAATGGAAAAGCTACATACACAACTCTGTCATACAATTCAATAGTGAGCTATGAATGTCGTTACGGATACACGCTAATAGGAGATGGCTCCAGTCGATGTGGAGCCGACAGGAAATGGAGTGGTGTTCTACCATCGTGCAAAGGTATGATTATATTAAAAAAAAATATTAATTTATTTAGAATAAAAAATATGCTAGGGTTCATGAGATGTTGTCATATTTTTTTTTTAACTTTTTGTGGAGTCCTTGCAATGCGAATGTTCAATTTTGAGAAGAAGACTTGTACTGCAGGTCTTTAATAGGCAATTTGGCGGGCTATATTCACTGGGTCAGGACTTATAAGTTTTCTCTTTTTTTCCGGTCTCTTGAACCATCTTACTATTTAGGTTTTAACTTGAACAAAGGTACCCCAGAAAAATATTTTTTTTTTTAACGGAAAATAAAAGCGATTGCAAGAGAATATGAACGGACATTCCAATGGAATAGTCTACCATAGTGGAATAGTCTAGGACCATAGTCTATTTTTCGAGTTTTTCATCTCATGATATTTTCGAGTCACGTTAATGTTTTATAACATTTTTATGCACAAATATTAAGTTGACATATTTTGCATGTAAACTGACTGTTTGAATTTATTTTTTAAGTTTCTTTTTTTTTTTAAACTAGTTAACACTGACGCTGTGATTAACATAGAAAAGTGTCTAATGGCAATTTTTTCATAAGCCTGGCTTTCAAACGCGGGCTTAACTACATGAAACACCTCTGCAATAACGGTGCAAGGTACGCAACGCACTATAAGTTTGTGTACCATAGCAGCTCACATTGACGCCATTGCGTGCTTATTTACACTGAAACAGAGAATTATAACAATTTGTGGGCAACGGCTTAAACGCATTTCGCATTGATGTGCGCATGCGTAACTCTATACAATGAGATCACCCTGTACAATCGTCTATATATGCTTTCTATGAATATTATTTCTCACGTTTTTCATACTTTTTGCATTCAAACTTCGCAGATATCACTTCATTTCACAGTAGCTTTTTCATGCTGTATACATGCGCACGCATTTCATCTATACATCCATACTCAGCGTATTCATCAAGTGCAAACTTTGTATAATGAAGCTTTCGAGATTTAATTATTCATAAGAAATAAAACAAAACTATAGACTGAAAAATTTTCAACACTTTTGTGTTATTGTTGTTTATTGCAGAAGACGTTGTAACCGAATAATTTGGAAATGTTGCCGAAATAAAAGATGCGTTTCGGTTTACCCCAAGAACAGCTTCATCAAAAAAAAACAATAGAAATCCGTTGAACAGCCACAGTTGTTATTATTATGCCTCTAGAACTTGTTGTTTTATGTACATAATAAATTAAATCTATTATTTGTTACTAATTTATTTAATAAAATTTCATTGTTTCGTTGAAGTTTTTCTTTTTTGATCCATTTGAGTTATGACGCAGATATTATCGCTGCCGATTTTCCACATCACTGCCAAAAAGTTGCATACTAAAAATGTTAATATATTTGCGTAAACTTAAAGCAGCGGTGTGAAAAATCGGTGGTTATGAAGCATAAAGATAGACTATTAATTGGGTCTCAAGTTTTAAGGCTCTTAAAATTCAGTACTGTGTGCAACTGTATTGATGAAACGTCCAGAGGGGACATAATATAGCATGATGGGTAAGTTTTCGCTAACTCAATGGTTTCGTTCAACAATACTTTTTTGCATAATACGAAAACTCGAAAAAACATGATGGCCAATATTATCCATTCCGTCAAATCAAATCTTTTTTTTTAATCTTTGCTAATCTAGCGTTAAAGTAAGAAAGAGAAGGAAAAAGTAAGAAAGAGAAAGAGAGAGAAAACAAGAGTAGAAAGAGAGAGAAAGAAAGAGAGTAAATAAAGCGGGACCACAAAGCAGCCTCAGGCTTCGGCTTCGCCCCGTTACGATACGTGGGCTTTAAACCGGCTTTGCAATGACATTTCGCTCATGGAGAAAGAGCTTTTATTTACAGTCACTACGTTTTCCAAGCATACCACGATAAATTAAAAAATATGCACACACAGCCGCTAGCCCTGGTAGCTATAGTGCTGTGTACATAATAATGTGCAGCATTCATGTCCAACTAATAAATGAATAATACGCAATCTGGCCCAAAATGTAGGCACACTCAGATTTTCTGCGTCATATCCGTGCATGACCAACACACTTATACAAATATAGCTAAAGGCAGACTGATTGACTTCGTGTTTGCGATCGAAATCAACCCCCATTTGCTTCACACGAAGCAAAAGTTCAGCACATCTGAACTCGTGCTGGGCTTCTGAGCCTCATTACGTAGCATTGCGTTTTCTCTTTGCGCACTCTTTCTCTTTGCAAACAACATTTTGAAGCCGAGCTTCATTGTGTTAGGAAAAACTGAAATCGTATGGCTGAACTTGTAAATGCCAAGCCGAGGCCAAGCCCAGGCTGCTTTGTGGTTCCCGCATAAGAGTTAGAAAGAAAGATACAGCGTTATAAACCTTTTGCTGAAAATGCCCCAGGAAGTACCTTTGTTAGAGTAGGGCCTAACCAATAACAAACGTACGTATGTAGAATCTTCCTCTTCCCTTTTCATTAATTATCATCATCATCATCATTTTCTGTGCCCACTTATCCTTAGAAGGGTGGCGGAACGCGACGATTCTTCCATCCTTCCCGATCCTCGGTACCAACTCAAGAGACACATGCGTGATCCCTAGACGGGTCTCGGAGTTGTTCCTTACCTGATCCCACCACCTGTTTCTTGGCCTACAGGGGGCGACGCGCTGGCTTTGCTTTTCACTCCAAGCTCAGCTTTCTTGATAATACTGAGTTATCACGGCCTATGATGGCCGTAAATCCATCCAGTGCTCGCTTGAGTTCCTCCTCGGACGATGCCAGGATAGCTAAATTATCTGCGAAAAGCAGATGGCTTGTCCTGACGCCAGCCATTACGAAAATTTCCTAACTAAGATTCCTCACTGCGTTTCACCATCCAGTCTATATATGCGATGAAAAAAGGAGGCGATAGGGCACAGCCTTGGCGAAGTCCAACGCACGCATCAAAAGGAAGGGATTTGACGTCATTCATTCGAACACAGCTTCCGTGTTCCCATTCAAAGACCGAATAGGTCTCAGAAGAGGTCCACTCAATGCATATTCCAGCGAAACCCTGATGAGTTTATGTTGAGGAACCCGGTCTTAGGGCTTTGCCATAAATCTACAAAACACTCTTAGACCAGCTTGGCACATTCCCAGGCCTTCTCAAGAATAATCTTCAGAGTAAAAAAGCGGTCGGTTCTGCGTCTCGATTACAGCTCTGGAACGCGTTTTTGACACCTTCGTGAATATTTTTCCCGGAAGACTTATAGAGAGATATAAGTGTACCCCTATAGTTAGAGCAATCTCTCTTGTCCTCTTTTTTTTTTGAAAATGGGCAGTATAACTCCTGTTTCAATAATCGCTAGGTGATCTCCCGCTTTTCCAGGCCACCTCAGTGACACGTGTTAGCCATTTAACATCTTCTTCACCCATTGCCTTGAGCATTTCTGGCCGCATTTCATCAACTCCAGCAGACTTACTCACTTTTAGTGATTTAATTGCTGCAGTGACTTCATCTACTGTCGGTTTATTCTCCGCCCTAATCTTGTCAGTAGTGGGATGGCCATCTTCAGTGCCCTATTTTTTATAATTCATCCGCGTTCAAGGGGTCATGGCTACCCTTATACTAAGTTAACATAACGCGAATGGAAATGATCAAAGGAAAAAGAAGAGAGGAACTGATGCACTTTGGTTTTGAACTGTTGTGGACTGTAGTGACGGGGAAAAACCTCCTTCGGAAGCCTGTTCCACATCCTTGTTGTCCGGCTAAAAAAAAAACTCCAATACAATGCGGTTCGTCCGAAATTGGGCTCAAGGGTGTACTGATGAGCATTCCTTCTTGCGCGAGTATTGCGGTTGAATTCTTTAAGGGGTGGAATGCAACTGGCTATTTCACTGGAGCACTTTTTATGGAAGAAACGATAAAACAATGAAAGACAAGAGACATTGCGACGATGTTGCAAGGAGTCGATTGACTTCGCAATGTTTGAGTCTCCTATCAATTTCAATGCTCTTTTTTGTGACCGATCGAGTAGGTGTAAATTTGTCTTAGGATTGTCCTGTGGGGGATTGAGCAGCTCCGAAAAGTGCTCGCTCATTCTCATTGGAAAGAAATGTACCATCCTTGGATTTAACCCCTTGAACGATATTCAACTTCCTTCCTCTGAGCCGGCGAATAGTCTGCCAAAATTTCTCCAACCACTCGCCGAACTTTTTTCATATTGGAAGTTCTTCGCGCCTCAATGTACTGGGCTCAAGAAATAGAGTTCCTACATTGATTCCATACAATATAGGCTTTGATCTTCTCTCTAATGGCTTCTTGAACTTCAGGAGTCTTAAACCAAGCAGTTCTTTTCTCACAACCAGACGCCATACCAAGCCGCTTCACTCCACAAACATTTCGTGCAGAGGCAATGACTGCCGATGAAAGCAGCTCCCATTCACTTAAAAGGTCAGTTGGAATTTATTTAAACTTCTCCGAAACCTGCCCTGAAAATCGTTCTCTGTTATCAGATACAGTATCCTGAAATTTTTTCCACCATATGCGGGTTACCCGTCTTGGTTTTCGCCTGGGTGGCAAAGGAATACTGTCGCTAAAGTGCAAAACTAGGTGCTAATCAGTTGACAGCTCAGCTCGTCTTAAAACGCGAACATAACAAGTTATTTTTTGAACACTCGATGGTACCACATAGAAGTCAATCGAAGATCTATGATTGAAACTGTGCCGGTACCTAGTGTTTTTGTGAAGTTTTTTGTGTGGGAAAAATGTCTTCGTGATGGAAAAGCCATAAGCGAAGCAAAAGTCCAACCAATTCCCTCCGTTCCTGTTTTGATCCGTGTCACCGTGTCACCGGAATACTGTGGCTCTCGAGTAGGTGCATACACCTGCACAAGAGCCAAACTCAATCGCTCAAGCTAAGGCTTTAAGATCAAAACCCTCCCGCTCAATGGAATAAACTCAAATACTTTTTTCGACAGCCTGGAGCTTATGAGTATCCCCACATCCGCCTGGCAGTCATGTTACATGAGACGTCAGACTAGAAAAGTCCCCACTTATCAGCAAAGTCTCTCACCTTTCCACTTAGCAGAGGAGATGTCAGTAGCATCGAGCTGATACTGTCCAATTTTAAGTAAGTGCCATTGTCGATTTGTAGACCGACTACCTAAGCCCTCATTTTGGCTAAGGGCTGCCCCCCTTTTTTGCCTTCCATAATGGAAATCGTTTCCACTGCCGGGCTGCTGGTAACTTCTTCGGGTTGAACCCGGTCGGACGCCGAGCGGGACATTCCGAGCACCAAGCGCCTGCATGCTGACGCCACTCAGGCCTAGGTCCAAAAGGTGCCCTAGGTTACCCAGGATCAGCACATATCCGAGGATTCTTCTTTCTTCTCTTCAGGGTGGGGGAGGGGCGGCTGCGGGTTGAATTTTATACCTAGCTGCCAGGTTTCTATCCGGCCAATCCTTACATGGAGAACAGACTCGGCGTCCAAACAGGGGGGCCACTCATCCCGAGACAGACGCTCTTAGAGTTTAACTGTTTAAAGTTCAGCCGCCCTTCTGGGATCAGACGTTGACGAGTTTGCACAAAGTTAGCCTTTTTAAAATTTAATTTTGTTTCAATTGTAATATTTTTACCTGGGGTTGTTTAAAAAAGACTCTATT
Source organism: Neoascia interrupta (assembly GCA_947623515.1). NCBI lineage: Eukaryota > Metazoa > Arthropoda > Insecta > Diptera > Syrphidae > Neoascia > Neoascia interrupta. Next base: position 180,682,279 of record OX392462.1, read on the forward strand.
CCATTCTTTAAATTACACGGCAAAGCACTTTTATTTATCAAACACAACAAGTTTAAATTAAAATTACAATTAATTGAACTTTACCAGTTAAAGAACTTTACAGCTCAACACTTTAACGCTTTTTACTTTAACTCTTGATGTTCACGATTTAACGCTTCAAATACAACTGTCCCTCCGAGCCCATGTTAATATTTATAAAAATTCACCATATTCTAGAAATTTCTCATTAGGTAATTTTCCATTGTAATTTTTACATTGGCATTGCGCGGGGGAAATCTTCGATATTCGAATGTCGGTTTACTGCCAATTTACTGTCAGTTGAATGAAATGTCAGTTAGGTGTGTTTGTTTTTTAAATCGACGAGGAATGTGTGGATAAATTAAGCGACTCTTACATGTCTTTTCACGTCTTGTAGCCCCATCACACTATAGTGATAACTTCAATTTATCCATTTCATAGAACTTAAAATGCCGATTTACCTAAATGAAAGGTTAATAAGTGGGAAAGTGCAACAGTGCATTTTTCAACTTTAGTCCGTCTGTGCCAGATCGCAAAATACCCTACCCTACCAAAAAAGGAAAATGCCACGCCTTCAAAAAGTGGGAAAAGTGGGCGGGATATAAAAATATAACTTATATTATTTTTATTCAATTCAATTCAATTCATTTTATTTTATTTAATTCCAAGCAATTTAAAAAATAATTAACAATTGTTTTATATTAAAAATAGAGCGTTTACTGAGTGTTTATAGAGTGTTTACTGTTTAAATGCCTTATACTAGGTGGTTGCACATATTTCAGCCTAAAACTCTGCCTTTTTAACACAAAAAATCACCTTTTTTAACGCCACGGAAGTACATACATATAATAAATCCACCTGTGACAGTAGCTATGCCTCATTTAAACCTGTAGGTGAGGCCATTTTTGAGAACCTTCATAACAATTAAAAAAACAGCTGTTAAAAAAAGCTCAAAGTGCTGCCAGAGAAGATAGTGGTGGTCCTGTTTTCGGGCTTGTGATTTTCATTGGAGCTTGAATTATGACCGTAAGCTCCGCCTCAAAAACACTACAGTCATCGTTGTTACGGAACGATTTTCTTTATCCCAGAGCTTAAGGCAGATGTCTGTTTTGATGTCTATCTTAGACAGCCGACAGTATAGAGCCGTCAGCGATCTCGTAATCCTTGCATATCGGCTAATACGATATGGAGTGCAGTGTCAAAAGAAGTTTCGCTGAACTTATGATAAATTAAGTACTGTAGTCTAGATTAAAATTTGTTAGACTTATTAAAAGTATCAAGATTTTCTTTAAAATTTAGTCCGCCATAACTCACTTGCAAAATCATTCACTTAAATTTTGTTTTGCCTTTTTTCAAGAAATCAATTGCGGCCACCCAGGCACCCTCTATAATGGATGGATCGAAAACATAGACGCTGGCACAGGTCTAGGTGCGAGCATAATATTCCGATGCTTTCCCGATATGCTGCTGCGGGGTCAATCTTCAAGCGTTTGCCAAATTGATGGGCGATGGCATAACCCACTGCCAGAATGTCTGGCTCCATGTGTAATTCCGGCAATATCACAAGGGAAGGTGAGACCAATTGATGAATTGCCCGACGAAAACTCGACAATACCAATAACCACAACGCCAGCTCCACTTGTGCTGCCTTATAGTGAAAAAGTCAATCACGGCACTATCCTTGAGGTAAAGTGCGCCGAGCAGTACGAGTTCCCTATCGTTTCACACAGCCATCCTACGTGTAAGAATGGAACATGGAGCACGATACCACGATGCATTCCTGCGAGGTGCAAAGATATGCCCAAGGCTCCCAAACACGGAATGGTGCTAGCACCAAAAACAGAGCATGGAATGAAGGCAACATTCAGATGCCGAGACGGTTTTGTGCTCGTAGATCCAGCCGGAAAGGATGTCGTTAATGTATACGATCAGGTGGTAACGTGTTCTTTTGGCAACTGGACGGGTGAAACACCTCAATGTCAGGAGGTTTATTGTTCGTTTCCGGGTTACATCCCCAACGGAAAGGTGCTCCTCGTGGGGAATATGGGTCTGTATGACTATAGGCCTTATGTTAGAAAAGTAAGTTCTTGTGACAATTATTTTTCAAATATCATAAAAATGAATTTATTGTCTTTGAATGGATTTTAGATAGTAAACAATAAACAAATCATGTATGACTGTGACAAGGGATATGTGTTAGAAGTAGGTCCACCAGGGGCAACTTGTGTTGGTGGCAAATGGAGCCCCGCAGAATTACCTCAGTGCTTACTTGGCCAGCATCCAAGACTAAGGTGGAACAGGCGTAGAAGATCAATTAATATGCGACATCTGCGATCAAATTTCTTATTGAAACTAAATCGACTTCATCAGCAAAGAGCAACAAATCTGCGAAACACAGAAAGCAAAGTAGAGGTAAATATTTATACATCGCCTTCTGAATAAATTGGTAATTTCTTCATTTATTTTCCTAAAATTAACAGAATTTATTGAAGGAGGCAAGAAAATGATGGTATCCATTAAATGTTCCTAGCACCATGAAAAAATTTTGATTCCATCCTATTGGCGAAAAAACTTATTACCCTACGAAGTAGAGATCAATTTATTTAAAAAAGAAAAACAAATATTCAACAAGAAGCGTAACGTCTATGTATTAAAATATTAGGCCTGAAATAATTCAATTACTTTAGCTGCAAAAAATATTTGCCAAATAGTCTTTAGTTTAAAAGTCGAATTTAAACGTGACCTCTGTAAATTTAGTTTGATTTTACATTTGTTGAATAAAAAAGTAAATTTTTTTTTAAGTAAAAACGTATGAATGTAATTTGTGATTGTCAATTACTTAAAATAAAACGTTTTCTTTGTTTCTCTCATCGTGCCAAATAACTGCAGAGCAGCTGAGAAATATTCGTCTTTCTTTTACTTTATTGAAGGGTGAATTACATTTTTATTACAAGATGGTGGCATCAAAGTCAGAGTTTCAAGAACGAACGACGTTTACATGGAGAATTCAATGGAAAAATGCAAATATAAAACGTTTGTAATTATTGTTTAATAAAAATTAGTTTGGAGGTATTTTTTTAAAAAGAAACGTTGCTATTCATAAAAAAAGTTCGCTACTCAACTCTTTTGTTTTGTTTGGCTTAATGGCGTATGACTTCGTGGCATCCGCCATGTCACAGTCGTTCTGAAACCACATTTTACGTCTAGGTTCAATATGGCTCAATTTGGGTCATAAAGACGGAAGTCTTGTGATAGCCGAGAACAAAAAAACAGAGTAAGGAAAATATGTCTGCAAGATGGCGCGAGGACTCAAACTGAAGAGAACTAAATATCGCCATTCGATATCCCCTCTCAATTCATGGTTTGAAAATGATTAAGTCCGACTCTGAGTTTATTAAACTCAAACGTTTTTGAGTTTATTCCATTGGGTGGGAGGGTTTTGATCTTAAAGCTTAAGCTTGAGCGATCGACTTTGGCTCTAGTGCAGGTGTATGCACCAAATCGAGAGTCAGAGTTTGCGGCCTTCTCGAAAGAAGTTGACGCAGCCCTGGATAGAGTGGAAGAAATTGACTTCTTCCTCGAGATGGGTGGATTCAATTCTCATGTGGATACGGGCAACAGTATAAGTGCGATTGAGAGGCTAGGTGACCCGAATCAATACCCGGATCGGAACGGAGGGAACTTGTTGTACTTTTGCTGTGCTTATGGATTGTCCATCATGAACACCTTAATCTCACACAAAGACATTCACAAATTCACTTGATACCGGCACAGTTTAAATCAGAGATTTTTGATTGTTATTTTTTGTGGTACCATCGAGTCTTCAAAAAATTATTTCTGATGTTCGCGTTTTGAGAAGAGCTGAGCTGTCGGCTGAATAACTTACAAATTGCGCTTTAGCGACAGTATTCCTTTCTCACTCAGGCGAAAACCAAGACTGGATGACCCGCATTTCACTAGCGATGAAAAAGAAGATTTTTAGAGACTCGAGCGGAGAAAGGATCTGGCGATCTCTTGCGATTGTATTCTTTCGACGTCAAGCTTCCTCATAGTATTTTTCATTTCTTGGCGATGGTCGGGTTATTCGCAGTTGTATACCTTGGCTAACAACAAGGTTTGATTTCAGCGCTGGTGTCATTGACTGAATTGAGAGCGAAACCTAGGTAGACAAAGCTCCTAACTAACTCGAAGTTATAGCTGTCGATGGTGATGTTTTGTCCAAGACGTCGTTGGGTGTCTTTTCTTGATGACAGCATATACTTGGTTTTGCCCTCATTGACTGCTAAACCCATATTCGCTGCTTCCGTCCCAATAATCACGAAGGCTTCACTGACATTACGCTTGTCGTCTGCGTTTGCGAGTAGTTGAACGGGCTTTTGAAAGATTGTGCCTCTGGTGTTGGCGTGCGAGTTGTGCAAAATTCTTTCAAGCATGATGTTAAAGAAGTCGCATGACAGCGCATGTCGCCTTGTCTAAATCCTTTTTTGACATCAAAGGGGTCGGTGAGGTCTTTGCCGACCTTGACGGAACAGCGTGAGTTTTCCGTCGTCATCCTGCACAGACTGACGAGTTTTGCACGGATGCCAAAACTAGACATTGCGCTATATAGCTCGTCTCTATAGATGCTGTCATACGCGGCCTTGAAATCGTTAAAAAGATGGTATGCATCGATTTTGAGTTCCTGGGTTTTCCACTAGATCTGCCGTAGTGTGAATATTTGATCGATGGTGGACTTTGCTGGCCTAGAGCCGCACTGATAAGTGCCTATCAGATTGTTGACAAACAGCTTCAGGCGTTCACACAGCACAGCAGAGACGATCTTGTATGCAGTGTTAAGAAGACTGATACCTCTGTAATTGGCACAGCTCAGAGGGTCTCCTTTCTTCAGGATCGTCATGGACATGCTTTCCTCCGACCATATCTTGCAGATGAGCTGGTGCATGCTCCTCCCCAGCCCATCGCCAGCGGATTAAAAAAGTTCGGCAGCTAGGCCGTCTGCTCCGGCTGCTTTGTTGCACTTGAGCTTAGGAACAGCTACTTTTACTTCCTCCAAGTCGGGTGGACGGTATCATTCATATGCTTCGTCGGTAATGTCTTCGCCCGGGATGAATGATTCGATCTACCCGACAGCGGTATTTGGTTCGTCTTCGCCAAAGACAGCACAGTCTGCAGAAATGGTTTTTCCAAATCCTCAGCACCGACTGCGATTCTTCGACGAAGTTCCCTTGATGGTCCTTACGGGTTTCAGTTCGAACTTTATACTCTTGGCAGGAGCTTTTGTTCCTCTGGTAAAACTTTCTAGCCTCATTCCTGTTGTAACATCTCGCTATCTCTTCAACCGCGCACTTCTCGTGCTCTCTCTTTTACCTTGGGAGAAGCCGTGTTTCCTCTCTCCTTCTCGGCTCGTAGGGTTCGCGAGTAGCTCTTGTTCTTTTGTGTAGAGCCGCTTTGTTTGCTTCCTGTTTAGCTGCACTTGCTTGCCGGCATTCACCGTCAAACCAGTGGTTTCATTGTGGTGGCCGTGTGAAACCCAGCACTTCAAGGCGGCATCTCTCATAGCTTGCCTCGCAGCAAAGTCGATCAGCCTAAAACCGTTATCGAAGGTCGTATCGTGCAGGCTGTGCTTTCAGACTGTACGACCGAAGATGTCCTCCCTTCCTAGCTTGGCTTTTAAATGGCCTGGGACAATCTTAATGTCGTAGCTAGGGCACAGCTTATAAGTTTTGTCCAAGAGCTCGTAGAACATATCTTTGGTGTCGTCTTTCTCGTCTGTGGGGACATGCGCGCATATGAGGCTTATGTTGGCGAATTTAGTCTTGATGCGGATCGTTGCAAGCTGCTCGCTCACAGGGTTTGAAGCTCAAGACTTTTTGCCTAAGTCTGCTGGCTTTGATGTCGATAGCAGTCGCCGTATAAAAGTCGCAGTTTTCAATCCTTCTTTGGCCCGGCCCGTCCCACATAAGGTCTTTCCTACCCACAAAAAAAAAACTCGTCTTAATACATTTTCTGACGTTGAAGGCTGATTTCTTAGACTGCATGATCGTCTTATCGTCGGTTAAGTGCCTACCGATCTTCATTAAGCAGCGCGTATAGGTATGAACTTGGCTCTAACCTTTCTGGCGCAAAGACAAATTGCAGTGATTTAAAACTTCACCGAAGGGAGCAAGCTGTTTGAAAAATGGATTTACGAGTAACGATGGGGACACTAGGACTTGCCTTACGACTTTTTTACTTATTGACCTTACTTTAGTAATATGCTGTCTTATATTCTGTTCTCAGTTTCCAGTCTCTGCCACCTATCCATTTTACCGGCCTTGTCTTACTCAGAAAGTCTACAAAATGGTTTTACGTAGAAGTATAGGCACAATGAACTTGTGTCATCGGTTGTTTTGATGCCGGTTGGCATGCTAATTAAAATGCCGGTTGTACCTTACATTCACATTTTGCCAAACGCAATAAAACTAATTAATGCAAATTACTGGTTTCTTTTAATTTTGTTTACTTCCAAATAATTTGCTGCGCTTATAACAAAATATGAATAACATTTTCTTTTTGCTTTTTTTGTTTATACATTGCGAATGACCCCAACAACAAAATTTACATCTTAATAATACTACAAAACATGTACATAAATATAAACTATATGAAAAAAGGATAAAATTTGTTTTTACAATAATAATTAATAAATGTCTCCAATGACGAAATATACAATACTCCTAATAATACCACATACGCCTTAATAGAACTTCATTGCTTCTATTTTATTTTTTTTTTGATAAATTCGGAATACGAGAAGATGAGCCTTATCCGAGGAACGGATATTGGGGAAACACTGGCGGGAAGAAATTCGGTATCGAGGCGGTTGGCTGCACTGGTATCGAAGTTGTTACGAAGGTGGCAACATCCGTTGATACGACATTTGTTGAAAAGATGGTGGTGAGGGCGGTCTTGGCGCCAAAGGTGAGCTTCAAAATTCGGCTGTGCGTTTGCGTGAGGACCGTTGGGCGGACTATCGGCGACGTGATGAGTGTGAATTGAGGCTGTTGCAGGCCGAATGGATTTATAGTGGGCAATGGCTGCGGCAGTGGCAGAACTGGTGTCGCTTTGTCTGGTCGCGCGATGAGCTTCGAGATTGTTCTGTAGCTTGTCTGCTTGCCATTCACAATGGGTATGATGTGGGATTCGTAGAGCGGCTCCTCGGGTACAACTTCTTCTGGCGGAGTGACCAGTTGTGGCAGCTGGGGTAGTTGAGCGTTCGGGTTGAACAGCTTCAAGTAGGCCAACTGTTGCAGCTGTTCCGGCGAGTATTGAGGATAGTAGTTCTGAGGCGCCCGCTCCTCAGTTGGTGGTTTCTTTGAGGTAACTTCGTTGGGAATGATGCTGCTTACAGGCGAAGCTTCGACCTCTGCTTTGCTCTTAGCATCCTCCTGCTCGGAGTTGGCCAAATCACCAAACTCGAGATCAAGGTGAAGCTCAGAGCCAGCCTCGTCGAGCTTGGAGTTGAACTCATTGAAGTTGTTACCGATGCAAACAGGGGTTGTCTTCGTCGCTGTTATAACCGTTGTGATGTCATAGGTCTGTAAGACCGTCAGATAGCTAGTGCTTTGGTTGGCTCCGACTATAGGGAAGACCTGAGTTTTAAGTTTCATCTGTGATTGAGTATAGGTTTCAATGAATTCGTCCAGCGATGGTGTTTCCGTAGTATCGGCTAAGGTGCAAGGTGAAAATGTCGTTATACTGCTGGCTTGAAGTAGCTGATTAATGGGTGTAGTTGGTGCGAGGATGTTCTCTATAAGTGGTCCCTTTATCGTGGACTTGTCAATGTAGTCACTCTCTAAATTCTTTTCCGTCGTTGATGTGACGGTTACGTATCTCGTTTTCTTAACTCCGCCCATCTAAAAAATCAATTGATTCAAAATTACTGTTCATACACGAAAAACTATAAGCTCACCTGGAAGGTGTATGGAGTTTTGATTGTTGCAATTTCATAGTATACATCCTCGAAGTTTGAGGGTGTTACTATGTCAATATTGATGGTTTCGACCGGGAATAGCGCAGCCAACTCAGCTGCTTCATTTTCGGTTGTTACATTGCTCAATGAGCTATCGATTTTGGCCGTCAATGGCTGCGATACGGCTTCTGTAAGCGATGGCAACGCAGTATTCGTTTCAATGTCATTGCTCGTCGAGAATGCAAGAGTCGGTGAAATGGAACTAGACAAGTCGGTTGCTTTCCTTATGTAAACCCTTGGCTTTAGGGTGGATTTGTATTGCCATCTTCCAACAGGACGAAGCTTAATGTTGGTGGGAGTAACAACACTACTTGTCGATGATGTGCTGACGGGTTGCAGCTTTTGCCTAAATGATGGATATCGTCTGGTATCGTGCGAGGCTGATGTGCTCGTGTAACGATCGGTTTCTCTTTGTGAGCTCCTTAAGACCTTGCTTGTTTTGCTATTGGAAAACAGAGAGTACTTTGAGTGTTTTACCATTTTTATCAATTTATTAGGTTGGCGTAGTTTGTTCTTTTTTAGAGGAAGAGCAGTTTGTCTGAGCAGTTTGGGCGAGTCAATTTTTTAGCCTATTTATAAGGCGCAATGATCGATCAGCTTAGTGATCATAGCTTGGCCGATAACGGACTTAAAGCAGAATTCTGCCTTTTTATAGATACTTAAAAGAAAAATATTTAGGAAGCCGCTCATTTTTCGAGGAACGCTCCTTGATTTTTCATTCGTGGCTGGTTTCGGTCCGCACGGATTTTTTTTATACCAGCTGAGCGTAGTCCAATGCGTCACGTGCGGTGGCACCCAATTGCGGACCAGCAACCTCAGCAGGGTTTAAAGTCTTATCGACAACAGTTTGCCGGAAACACTTAACGAGGCATCAGTGCAGACATTTATTGAAATACATCGATATTTGACGAAACAGGATACAATATGAATAAGGATCATGAAGCACTGTAGCAACCTTCCCGTTATCATGTGAAAACTTCTTCGTGTTTAAGAACTCGTCATGTCCAAGAGAGCAGGCTTTTTAGTTTACTTAGTTAAAGTCTAGCTAGATCGTTAAGGTCTTTGGTTTGTCTCTATAGGTTTGAAAAACTAATAGGGAAAGGTTTAAGCTGAGCTACACCAAGAAAGGATACCAACTTGATGTGTCTAGGCTGAAGTGCATCAAAGTTCTCATAGCTGACGCGACGGCCTAGTTACCGAACTTCTCAGATGACCTGGTTTGAAGCATGCTGCTTGCACCAGCTTATCTGCAAAATATGGTCCGAGGAAAGCGTGCTAGATGAATGGAACCTCAGCATTCTTTTCCCGTTCTTCAAGAAAGTAGATCCCCTGAATTTCGCCAGCTACAGAGCCATCTCAGCCTCCTTGCTGTACCTTAAACCTTTCGATAGATTCATGACAGAGTGGCCTTAGGCCTGGAAAGTTCACCAACGATCAAATATTCACACTGCGGTGGATCTTAGAAAAACACATGGAATTCCAAGTTGATATTCACCAACTCACCTCTTTATTGATTTTAAGGCCACCTGTGACAGAGTCTATGACATCGATAACAAACTTGTCGGTTTGTAAAGGATGATCATCACCATCACAGACCTCACCGACCCATGTCATATCAAAAGGGGATTGAGACAAAAGCGGGGTGCTCTCATGTGACTTTTCATAATGTCACGCATAATAAAACGCATAAAATCCCGCGTCAACACCAGAGGCACAAAATTTCAAAATCCCTACAATAACAGGCATACTTCAGACGACATTGACATAATCACAAGAACACAGGGTGATGTCTGCCAAGGAAAAAACCAAGCATTGTCTGTCATCAAGAAAAGGCACTTAACACCAACGTCCTGGACGAAACAGGGCTATAGACAGCTATAACTTTAAAGTAGTTGGCACTTTGTCTACCTGGGTTTAGTTATGAGTTCAAATAACGACACCAGCACTGGTATCAAAGGGATGGTGAAATCCTGCCGATCGCTGCTTCTTTTCTTCGGAGGAGCTCACACCGACAATTCGATGCTTGAAGTGGACTTTAAGTCCCCCTACTTCTCCATAGAAGAGTGAGGACCTTAAAATGGTAATTGAGCAAGAGAAACTGCCGGATACACAAGTGTCTGATGGGTTCGTGTACTACCCTGTGATCTTCCGTTACGGGCAATTCGGCTTAAATACTGCTGAAAGCATAGAGAGTATTCATGACAAGCAGATTCCTCAATACCAAGCTCAATCAGAGATTCAAGAATAGCATGAACACATGAACTTGCAGACATAAGCGCGAAGCTCAACCTTCTGGATCTCGACGAGCACTTTGTTGCAGAATAGCTTCCCAATTCGTTTTCTAATTTTGGCTTCGATTAGCCTTTTCAAAAAAAAAAAAAATACGGGATGTTTGGTAGGTCTTGCTGGCTGTAAGTATGAAATTTGGGTTAAATCAGGTTAAATTTGGCTGCGTTTCAGATTGCAACGTCTAGAAATGAACTGCACCTGAAATGAATCAAGAATGCCGTAGAGATGGAAGAGCCTATTGGCATGAAAAGTTTTTTGTATCTTTTTCACTGGGATGGAAAAAGTCTTCAATAATTTTTTGCATGAAAAATTTTAACGAATTGTCGTATACATACTTCTTTTGATGACCCTTGTTGGCCTTATGCTTTCCACCAGATCCATGCTTCCTGTTGCTGTTGTGTGAATGAGCCTGCAACGTAGATGTGACAACTCTATGCTCACTACTCGAGGAAGCTCTGTTCTTATTTCGGCCCAATTGTCCGCCATTGAAATGCCTAGAGCTTGGCAAATTTGGACTCTCGGTCCTGAGCACGCGTAGAGTTGAGGTGGGTGATACAGTTTGCTGATGATTATTGCTCAGAACATGGAAATTGCTCTGAAGGACTTGGGCATATTTTCCAGAGATGTAAGTTCCAATTACACTAGTCTCGTGTATGGTTGTTGTTCCATCTTTAGCTACTTTCCCGGTTATGGTGGTGACCAATCCCAGGGGATGAGGGTCTTTTGCCGTAGATCTTCTCGAGCCACTTTTCTTTTTCGACACAATATCAACAACATGGTATGACTCCTCGGCATATGCCTCAGGTTGGCGGGAGAGTAGGTCATAGTCTGGCTGATTTGAGTAGTCCTTTCGAGCGACTTCGTTCTTTTGGGAAGTTGCCTTTTTGACTTGATTCTCATTTGTTGAGAGTTTCGTTGGGACAATTTCCGATGATTTTTCCTTGTTGGATAGAGGTTTTGTTTGAATGATTTCCGGTTGTTTCGTAGGTTTTATCGACAAGTCTAATGGGAATGTATTTAGATAAGTATCGGAAGGTGATAGTGTGCTGGGTATGATTTCGATAGCTTACCTAAACTTGGAGCACTCTGTGGTGAAAAGATCATCACAGTTTTGCCAATCGTTGTCGTAAAATCCAGAAAGCCATAGACCGTTTGTGTAACAAAATCATTAGTTTTTTCCGGATCGGAAGCGTTGGATGCACCTAAGAGAGCTGGAAGAGTGTAGTTTAACATTGATTACATTGATTTTTTCGCAACATTCATATCTGTTGATTAATTAATTTATTTAAAAACTTAAAGCACTCCGTGAATGCCAACAAAACATAAGCATATAAAACGTAATACAGATACTCAAGGGATGTGAACATCGTTTCGAATACTATAGATTTACCTTAATCCCTAATAAGATATAAGATTTACCTGATATCCCTAACAGGGTAAATTTAAGTTAATGCATATTTTGAAACATTGTGAAATAAATAACCTCAGATCCCAATCTTGTGATGTATCTTGGTTTCCATTCTGAACAGACAAGGTATAAGATATATCGAGACCTGCTCACAGCCACCCCCAGATGCAATTGAGTTGCATATAAGAACCGATCTTCAAGGTGTTTAAACACAAGTACAGGAGTCTACTGCAGACAGAAAATGGCAAAATCTCAGTCAATAAATATTATAAGACAACCTCAAATTTACATTTTTCTTCAAAAGAATATTTGACCATGTTAGACAAGGTGTAGGAAGTCAAAAAAAGCTTTAGCATACAACAGTCATGTGGGCAGAAACCTTTAACTGGATGAAAATTGAAGACCCCATAATATAAATTGCTAGAAAAACTCAAACAAATTTTGGGGTTTACTTATTTAATAAAACGGATTTTTGGAAATTGCAGGTGAAATCACATTTTGAAAAAATTTAGGTATGTACTTATAGTATGTCTCCACCGGCCATAAAACTGCGATTAGCAAAAGACGATTCAAAATAAATCGCGAAGTGGCTTCAACAAACAAACATTGGTTTAATTTGACAAGAGCACTCTTTTTCTGTCATTTTGTCTTTCTAACTGAGAATGACGATAGCATTTCCCAAGAGCGGTAAAAAGATTTCCCTTGTAAAAATCCGAACAGAAAACATATATGTGACAGATCTGTCATACAGTGACAGTTTCAATTCCCTTTTTCAAGTGGCAAGCTGTTATAATGGTGTGGAAAGGGGTTAAAAGTGGCATTAAAGACGTTTGTGCAATGGGGGAATGAGATTTTGTATAGTAGGTAAATCGCGTGGTTTGTAGAGTGGTTTGTTTTCGCCTTGAGTTTGAGCACCCTCCCCCTCTGGTATGACGACAGAGGTCGGGTTACCTTATCGAGAACGACTATCTTTACTGCTGGAGTACATATATTCCACATCCGGTCTGCACTTTTACCTTTCTCACTCTACAACCACTGCTGACTGTCCGATCCAATACTTTTCCCAGGACCGAGTTTTCGTGGGTCCGAGTCGTCGACTACTATGACGATGTCACCAACTTCTATTGGCCATGCCTCACCATTTTCTATACATATAGGTCCCCACCAGATTCCTCTCCTGGATAGATTTTATGCCAAGCCAGTCCTTCGACCCCAGCTGATGATTCCTTAAGAGGAACTTAAGGACTTTATAGATTTTGGGCCATTCTTTCCCAGGTACCTTCCATGTATTTATAGGAGGTACCGCGGTTTCAGTGTTATAGGTTGGCCCTACTGAGAGAATTAATTAAAAATAGAACAAACTAGTGGGAGGGTTATAATCCGCTTAGGCGAATCGTTGGACACCCCATCTTAATTGACCACTTTCAAGCTCCGAATTGTGTCGTAAATCTTAGTTGTTAAATTTCAGTTTCTATTAACTTCTTCTCCCTTAAAAAGGGGCATCGTTTTTTTGTTTATATATTTTATCAGAATATAAGCAGGTTTACAGGTGTTGATTGTATTTTCACATTAAAATTTAGTTTATACTTAAAAACGCCCCCAAAAGTGGGCGTGGCAAAAATTTATTCATTTCAGTTGCTAGCTTTCACACATATCTGGACATTTTATAGCGCAAGTTTTTTGGATTTAAGGAAAATATATCGAATAAAATAAATAGAGTGGCGCAACAGCTCGAGGTGAACCAGGGCCAACTTCTCAACAATGTATGCTGGTGTGTTAATTTCCTTACATACAAGGGGACCTACAATTTTTTGCCGAATCCGAACGGCACTTTGAGAAGTTTTTTTCAAGACAAATGATACTCTCGGAGGGCTTGTCAGACCCTCGCGGAGGTGGGGACCGTGAAAAAGAACAAGTCTTTTTTTTTTCAGTTGACGATGGCAGGATTCGAACCCAGACCTCCGGCGTAGTAAGCACACACACTAACCACTACGCCACGGCACCCCACGAATAAAAACCGTTTATTAAAATGCAAATGAAATATGACCACGCCCAAAAGGGGTCGGTTTTTCCATTTTTTTCAAATGTCAAACACAATACACTTAAGCGAGGATAACGCGCACCAAATTTCAGCTTCCTACGAAAACTTTGATTTTTCATCCTATTAGTACAGTCGAACTTCCATAACTCGAACTTCTATAAGTCGAATTTCTCTATAACTCAAAATCTTTTTCGGAACTTTGCATTTTCAACCCTATTTTCATGAATTTTTTCCTCTATAACTCGAACTTCTATAACTCGAATTTCTCTATTTCTCGAATTTTTTTCATTGCTTTAGGTTGCAAAAAGTCTCTTTAACTCAAACTTTTGCTCCAAATTTACATTTTTTTTTTTTTTTTTTTTAAGTTGCTGTCTACTGTGATTGTTTTGGAGCAGCAACTGTACGTATAGTATACATAGAAACGGGGATTTCCCGATTCCTAACAAAACTTCGAGTTATGTTTGTACTGTACTGTGTACTGTACACATAGTACAGTACAATCATAACTCAAAGTTTGGCTCGGAATCGGGAAATCCCCTTTTTTTTTAAATTAAGTTCAGCCTACTGCGATTTTCTGCATTGCATTTCAACAGCTAGTTTGAGAGGGATGGATAGTCTATCTTGTAAGTTTTTCATCTGAATCTCAGTGTTGTTCGTGTTTTTCTTTGCGTAGAAGCTGTCATAATGTCGGGAAGAAAACTAAAGCATCTAACTTTCGAACAAAAACTAAAAGTGATAAGTGAAGTTGAGAGTGGTGTTAAGAAGAAGTGTGTGGCTATAAAATATGGTTTACCTCCAAGTACACTCTCCACTATTCTCAAAAACAGAGAAACTATACGAAAGAATGTTGAAAGCTCACCAAACCAAAACACATCAATGAGAAAAAGGTGTTTGAAATATAAAAATGTTGACTTAGCTGTGTCAAAATGGTTTTCGAAAGCCAGGGATTTAAATTTGCCGATTTCTGGAACGATCATTAAGGAGAAGGCTAAGAATTTTGCGATTGAATTGGGAGAAAATGGTTTTACAGCAAGTACTGGTTGGCTTGATAAATTTAAAAAAAGGTAAAAATTAGTGTGATAACAAATTTTTGAAAAAATATTTGCTTATGAGATTTTTTTTCCAATAAGAGAGGGCATCGTTCAAAAAACACTTTCTGGAGAAAGTGCCGCAATTAATCAAGAAGACTGCGAGCATTGGAAAAAGAGCATTCTTCCAAAATTAATCGAAGACTACAGTGAAGATGACATTTTTAATGCAGACGAAACCGGCCTCTTTTACAAATGTCTTCCAGACAAAACCTTGGCTTTTAAGGGCGAAAAATGTCATGGTGGCAAACATAGTAAGGAACGCGTAACTTGTATGATTGCTGCAAACATGAGCGGCAAACAAAAGCTCAAAATTCTTTTGATCGGTAAGAGCAATAAGCCACGTTGCTTGCAAGGAATTAAATCCTTGCCGGTTAAGTATCGAGGAAACAAAAAATCATGGATGGTGACTGAATTTTTTGAAGACTGGTTGAGAGAATGGGACAAGGTATTTTTTAATCAAAAACGAAAAGTTCTGATGTTTGTTGACAATTGCAGTGCCCACAAATCTCCCAAAAATTTGAAGTCCATTAAGCTTGTTTTTTTTCCACCAAACATGACAGCAGCCCTACAACCAATGGACCAGGGAGTGATACAAAATTTTAAATGCTTTTACAGAAAAAGAATCATCACTAAAATTCTAGCTTCGCTTGAAGAAGGTCATGTTAATCCCAAAATTACCTTACTTGACTGCATAAAAAATGTTTCAATGGCGTGGAACTGCGATGTTAAGAGCTCGACGATACGAAATTCTTTTATAAAAGCTGGATTTGGCAAACATTCTCTTTGGGATGACGAAGATGACTTAAGTTTGGCAGAGGTAAGAGACAACGGAATTCACACAGACTTTGGTGTCCCCATACCTGAATTCGCAGAAATGCAATTGAATTTTTCGCGCTTACAAGATACACAACACATAGATTGCAGTCTGCAAGAATACATCAACTTAGATAATGAAATTATCATCTGTCCAATTCAGACCGATTCTGAGATTTTGCACTCGGTATCGTCTGTAATGGAAACCGTTAGTGACGATGAAGTTGATGCAGATCCAGGTGAAGACTTAATAGTGCAGCCAAGGCAATCCAAAGTATATGAAGCACTAGAAACAGTTCGTGATGCTCTTCTTACTGAGAACAATACGCCGGATCATTTTTTTAATGTAATTCACGAAATTGAACTTTTTTACAAATCAAAATGTAATGAAAAAAAAACTCAAAGAGTAATTACTGATTTTTTTTAATATTTTGGTGATTCTCTTCTTAAATAATCATTAAAATAAAATAAAACAATAAATGTATAATTTTTGTTTTCATTTCTCTAAGTCGAAGTTTCTATAAGTCGAAATTTTTTTCTTGCATTTTGGGAGTTCGAGTTATGGAAGTTCCACTGTAGTGGGCGTGTCAGTGGGCGGATTTTTAAAATTTTTAAACTTGTATTGCTTCGGGACCTAGAAAGAACAGATATTAAGTTTCAAGTTCCTAGCTCAAAATTTAAGGTCTTAAAACTACCGACACACGGACGGATGGACATGGCTCATTCGACTAACAAATCGGTCTTGATCATATGCCCTTAAGGTCTTGAGGGTGTACGGCGATTATTTCTCTATGTTACAAACTATGAATCAAACTTAATATACCTCCTATCCTATTGGATTGGGTATAAAAAAAAAAAATGTGGCATGGGAAGTGGTTTGAAGCCCTTGGTTGGTGGACTTCAAAGTGTCCCGCCTATCGGACTGCCTTTTAACAGCTTTGATGATTGCATTATAAGCACAGTGTAATTAAGTTCCGTTATCTATCCATCTGAAGCTCAAGGGGTATCCCACACCGAGCCATAAACTCTTGACGGCTAGAGTCTCTTAATGAGTCTCTTGATGGCTAAAATCGCTCTTCTTGTCATGCCAGTGATGATAACACCCCCTCGCTTTTCAGTCCTACGACCTCGCCTCTGTTATGGGACCGAAGAGTTCTGGAAAATAAACCCCGAACGAAAAACCCCCCAAAAATTTGTATGGAGGCGGCGATTTATTGCACGGGTTTTTGGAGGCTTTTTTCATACTTCAAATTGGGGAGTTTTTTCATTATGAAAAAGTTTCCAACATTTTTCTATGAAAGAAGTCATCAAAAAATTTTCTCTTCAGGATTCAAGCGACACAGTGAGATATGTCTGCAATCCCCTGCCTGTTTCTTTTTTTTACCTTTTCATTCATATGTAATTGGGGACTTTCATACCTATTAGGGAGGATATTTTATACCTTATTTTATACCTCTTTGGGGACTTCTTTCATCGCCGATTTGGTGAGTAATTTCGCAGTGAAATTGTCCCCAGATTTTGGGGTTTATTTAATTTTCGCAGCTCGTATTTTCGGTGATTAAAATTTTAAAGTTTCGAATTCGTTGACAGCAACTGTCTCGGATTTTTGATGATGAAATCTTTCGTGCATCCTTAAGATGCCTAAACGGCATGGCAGAAACACTGGATAGTGTTGGTAGCCCTTTTTTGCCGGAGGTGGCTACAATTCGGATGAAAGGCGGATGAAAACACTTTAGGCTGCTTCGAGAGGAAAATTCTTCGGATGATATACGGTCCCGTCTGCATAGACGGAGAGTGGAGGAGGAGATATAACATCGAACTGTAACGGCTGTACAGCGATACCGACCTAGCCAAAAGAGTCAAAACACAACGTCTACGATGGCTGGGACATCTAGAGCGGATGGACACCAACGCCCCGGCCCGGAAAATCTTCGAATCCACACCGCAAGGACGGCGCGGTAGAGGAGCACCGAGACTCAGGTGGCGCACGCAAGTGGAAGGGGACCTCAGCCAACTTCGCGTGCGAAACTGGAGACGGCTAGTTAGAGACAGAGCTGGCTGGCGCAGCTTGTTGGCTGAGGCCCAGGTCCACCCCGGACTGTAGCGCCACCTTAAGTAAGTAAGGCTACTATTCGATGGAGCACTCAGACGCAAGTACTTGTCTTGCAGAAACCTAATTTAAAGTTGTTAAAAGCTTCAGTGATAAAGAGCTTCATCGTTTGGCACTCACCACGTCAGCCCCATAAACTAGCTTCTTCTTCCTTTTTTTGTTGAGCAGAAAAGGAAGCGGTGTCCAATGTGTAAGGAATTGGAAGGAATGTGGAAGGAATATTTCTTTTAGTTGGTGAGGCTTCCAACGATCAACCAGTCTCATGCGCATTTAGCCAGTGAAGCTTCTCTTCTCTGTGCCTTTGATCACTCAGCTGCCTCCTTTTCCTTATCCACTGTCCATTAACGTGAGTTAAGTGAGATTTCTGAGCTGCGTTGCTGGGTGTTACACTTGGGGTCAGTTTTTCAGTGTGAGATCATCCGAGTTTCCAAGTTGAACTGAGATTAACCCCAGCAATGAATTTTTGAGTGTCTGTTGATCCGGGATTAATCTCGGCTTAACTCGCCAAATTTGGTGAGCTAATCCCGGATCAACTCTGGTGAACAGTATGAACTTCTTTGAATGTTCTTTCTGTGTGAAATGGCACTGGCTTTGCGTGTTTCTGTGAATATTGACATTCAAAATTGACTCGAACTTCTTTTTTTTTGTATTTTTCTATGTGAAGTTCGAGAGTCGAGGTTTTTGACAACTTTACTGACGGCGCGCGTTAACTCTACACTGAAAAACTCCTCTCTGGGTTAGCTCTAGGTGCGTTTTGTTCCGGGACTAACAGTTCTTAGTTTTAGTTGGAATTAACTCAGAACTGAAAAACTGGCCCTAAAAGGTCTTAAGGGTCTACGGTGATTATTTTACTGTGTTACAAACTATGCATTAAAATTAATATGCCCTGGGTCGGGTATAGGTACCTTTTTAGGTGGCACAAACATGGAATATTTATTTGGAAGCTTAACTTTGTCGTACCGCCAGAGCAACTCCTTTCCAAAGTGGTCGATTCTATGGGTTGTTTATTTTTCACTATCTTAGCTTTCAAGCTCTTTGATCTTATAGTATCATCATTGACTCGGATGAGTTTACAGCCAACCTAAGGCTGCCCAGCCCAGTTTTGAATTTGATTTGTGTTGGCATTCACAGTGCTGAATGTTTTGACGTTCGCCAGTGTATGACTCTTCGGTAGCTTGCTGTGGGTAAGTACCCAATATGGTCCAGCCCATGCGAGTCATCGATATCATTGGTTCGTTCTTGGTACCTTCCCTGTGGTTGGGAAGTTACATTCTCAGGCGCCAACACGTGGTGCCGCTTTATTATATAACATTTTTTTAATATTTTTATAATTACTGGAAGGTCCTAACAACAAATAGCAACCCACCTTCTGTAAAACCACAAGGAATGAAGTAAAAATGGGAGTGCTATGATAATTTGTTACTGATCATATTGTCGCCTCGGAAACCTGTTCTTTTTCTACAATGGCATGGTAAAATAGCAAACAGCCCCACCTAATATAACCCCGACCAACATGACGTCCTTAGGTCAACACAATGGGCAAAGGTCTAATATTAAATACTCAAAAGGACACCATCCATCATCAAAACAAAAAGAAAGACAAAATTTGTCATATATCGAGCTTTTTGTTCCGCTCCAATACAAATTTCTGCGAGAATTTCTCGCATTTGCAACAGGTTCTATAGCCTCTCCTCGTTCGACACAGGTGTTCCAAACTTCCGCAAACACAAAAATTAGGCTCTTTCTAAAACAAACAAGATCTGCAACTAAATATGGGTCACTGACCGTCTAATCTTCTTTCAAAGGAAAACTAGATGCCCGGCAGAAATATGCAAACGAAGCTTTAAAAGCAGTCCATATACCGAGAAGCAACCTTCACAAGAAACCTGTTCCTTCTTTGCATTATTTTTGCAAGAAAAAAAAAGAAATCCTCACCTCAGTAGGAATATCTTAAGACATTGCTAAAACAAACTATATTCCTCTCTAGACTTTTTACAGGTGCTTAAAAACTTACAATAAAAAAATACCAGAAATAATACCTAATATATTCCGTCCAAAGTAAGAAAGTGTAAATCACTGTTGTATTTTTTAAGCTGAATAAAATTCCAAAGAAATCTTTAAAATTCCTCATGGACCACACACTTAGGGACCCTGGAATATATACATAGATAGACACCTACATTATTGTATGGGCACCTAATACACTTCAGATGTTTATCGTGACCTGAGTAAGCAAAATGCGAGGTCATTTGAGCTCTCAAAGGCCCAACCAAAAATTTTTGTGTAACCATGCAACGGTTTGGTTTTATATTCCAAGCTTCATATCTGATCGGCTGCTGCTAGTAAAGTGTAAACAGAGACGGGAGGTCGCTGTTTGCGAAATCGAAAAACCACACATAGCTTATAGCCACCTTCCAACATCTCAATATTCAAATCGATGAATTTTTGTACATAGCTAAGAGTTTCTTTTCATTAACTCAACTTTCATCTCATTTTATGATCTTTTCTCCAATCTAATTCGACCGCCGCCGGTAGCAAAAGTCAATAATTTTATTCCCACTTCCGGAAGCCATCGGAAGTGTTCTCCACCTTGAAGCAGAACGAAGCTTATAGCACCCGACAAGTAACTCTTAGACTCCCACGAGATAAAAATAGAAATAAAAAAAAATCTCCAAATACTGGTAGTGGTAAACGGGTAAATGAATATTAATGTTTAAAAAAAACATGACTAATGTTCGTAATCACCCTGTATGATGGATTTGGTTATACCTACCTACTGTGTTCCCTCAAGAGTTAGCCTAGCCACGAGTGGTCAGACGGCTAATTCCATTCTTCTAAGACAATCGGAAGCATGACAACACCTCCTTGGAAGCACAAGCACAACATACCTATCTACGTACCTATCTACAACTTGATTACATTTTTATTTTTTTCCTTTTCTCTTCACTTTTTAATGTTAGATAATTGAGACTGTGAGACCGCTAGAAGCACTAATAAAATTTATTCGCGTATTTGCTTGGGATTTGGCTAAAACGTAAATAGCTTTGCATTCTTTTGTTTTCGTTTCCCTTTCGTTCACGGGTACGCGTGGTCTTGCTGGCATATCTTTGAATCTTTCCAGCATACTTGTACAATTGTACATGGTACAAGTACGCACAGACAGCACACATATATCTAGGTACCTACAACTTGTGCATTGTCAGTACCAGACCACTGGTTCACATAACACTGGCCACTGCACCTTGTTTCTCATGAGGCTTTCAGCCAAGGTGTACATATGTGGGTAACCATATGAGCTATGGCAAAATGTCCATTCACCAAACCTATGTACTAAACTATGTGTAAACGTTACTAGATACTCTTAGCTAAATCTTTAAGATTAATCATCCCGTCACACTTTCATTTAAATTATACGAGAATTGTATCCGAACAAAAGAACTTCAACTTACCACACAAAATGAAGACAAGAGGAAAAAAAAGCAAAAGTCGCTGGGAATGCATCATGGTCTTGTAATGTACTCGTGGTTCGAGATGGGATTTAGCAATCACAACAGTTACACGCTCGATGGTGAACTAAATTTTATATTTTGTTTATCTAGTTTCCCAATAGAACGGATGCAAAGAATTTCTTGTATGCAACAACACTACAACACTTTTGGCTGGCTTCAACTTCGAAGCCTTTCCATCACAGCACAATTAAAAGCGAATCGAATAACGCGAGAAAAAAAAAGCTGTCTGTAAGGTACGAGTCGAATATTGGTTTCTTAACTCATTAGAAAAATAAATTTGCGGCCTTGTAGTGGTAGCAGGTATGAGTACTAACAGGTAACTAACTCATTTATTACATAGCTCGTATAATGTAGAAAGCGGCGCGGCGGCGGCGCGCGTGGAAAGTGGCTTAAAGAAAAGCTACATCTCGAAGACAAGTCAAGCTACAAAGCGACATTTTGAGTGTTTTATTTTTTTCTTCTTCTTGTTTTGGTTTTGATTTTACTTTTGCTTTTGTTGTGTTAATTTTATTTTGTGCTTTATTTATAATAAAGGCGGTTTGTTTAATTATTGTTAAATTTTAACCCTACGATTGCGATTGTCTTTTAAATGTATTGTCAACGTCCTGTACTATGTATTGTGTACCAATGATAATTATTGACAGTTTGCTTAAGCCAAAATTATGCAGCGATTTTGTTTTCTCGACCAACACGCCTCTTCAGTATTCAAATTTGAATTGGCATCTACGTCTCCATGCTGATAGTTACTGGTTGTGTTTTTGCTTCTGAATAAATTTAGTATACAGCGTTGCCAGCTCACATTTTCGATTTGTATATCCTACCCAGGGTATATTAAGTTTAATGTATAGTTTGTATAGCAGTGAAATAATCACTGTAGGCCACTGAGGCCTTTTTAAGATATGATCGAGATGATTCACCGGCAGGTGAATTGATTAAGCCTAGTCCGTCCATCTGTATATCTGAAGGTTTTAGGTCTCCAAAATCAAGGTGCACGACTTGGTTCTTATATGTTGCAGAGACAAAGCGTGGAATTAGGCCAAATCATATATATAATATTGTCAAGAAGCTTTTATTAAGGCAAAAATTCAGAGGCGAAATAGTCAGATAATCCAACGAGGGCATTTTTTATTTTTAAGCAGAAATAACGGTTTAATTACAATTTGAAGTTTCATGGGAAAAATGGACTAAAAGTTTTTCAATTCGGTTTTTTTTTTTTAAAGAATTTTAGCAGGTAAGAACTAGAAAATTGAAACTTACCGTGGGACCACAATGCCCGTAGCGGTGGTATGTAGCAGTAGTACGTAGTACAGTCGCGGGGCCATGTGGCGTAGTACGGAAAAAAATTAAACACAATGGTGTAGCGCGGCTATGTCGAACAAAAACCTCGTTTATAAACAATGGCCGATACTCTGAGTGAATTTGAACTAGATTTAATATTTTTGTACAACGGATGACACAAATTCCATAAAATTTCTTTAGATTTAACCATCTCAATAAACTTTTCGACGTCCTTTTCCTCCATTGTTTACTTAACTTGTATTGAACTGTACACCGTGTAGCGCTGTCAACCGTGTAGCGCTACGAAAGTTAAAAGTTGGCCAACTCTTACTACCGCCACAGCTATGCGCTACCGCCACAGACACACATTGTGTGCGCAATACACTGAATACATGTGTTTTAACTTTTGACAGCTCTTACTACCGCTACTACTACCGCCACAGCTACATCACTGTGGTTCTACGGTTAAGTTGACTAACTACTCAACCTTAACGAATAAGCGATAGCGGTAACAGGCAAGTTTCTCCCCACTGTAAGGGATATAATGCAATTTGCTCTTAACAAATTGGCTAGGTGGACAGATAGTGTCGGTCTCGGAGTGAACCTGGCAAAGACTGAATTAGTACTGTTCATAAGAGGTTTTTCAATCTCGAAAAACCTCTTATAACACTTCCATAAGAGTCTTGGATACTCTTTGAACATAATTTGAATCTTATAGTACTCTTATTAAAAGATTATATGTCTACCAGAGCAATAAACACGTAAACTCCCATACCGAAAATCTTGTTGTAAGAGTTTGACTCCTAAGTTGCTCTCATAGAGCAAAAGCATTATAATAAGAATCATTACTAGAGTTTGAGTATCGAAGTTCCTATTAAAATACTCTTACAAGCTCAACAATCACGCTATGAGGTCGCATGGCTCATAAAACCACCTTTGCATAAACGTCACTTAAAAAAGATACTCAACACAAGTAATTTTGCCGTTTTTGTGGAGCGTATTTGCGGTGACAGAAGTTTTTTAATCAAATAAATTCCCTTAAGCTTATAAAAAGTCAAAAAAAAAAAAAAAAAAAAATAGATAAATCGGTATCGAAGCACTTCAACTTTCTGTATGCGTGCCCGGCGACGATATATCAAAGCAAAAACTCAGAAATTACCAATTTACTCTCATATGGGGAGAAAACATTAAATTTACTTCAGGTAGGAGAGTAAATCTCTGGAAAGCAGCCAATTTTCTCGCCTAAAGAGAGCTAAACTCTGTTAAAAAGAGATTTATCTCCCACAAAGAGCGCCTGTGTCTTATTAGACAAAAATTTTTTTCTCCATTCAAATTCCAGCAAAAATCTGGATTTTCTCGGATTTCAGGGTTACCAACGAGTCGCATCTATTAGATTAGCTTCCGTTTGTTAAAACAAAAAAGGAAGAGGCCAAAAATGTATTGAAACTGGTCCATGAACCAATAACGGTGAGTTGCACAAAATAGATGCTATGCTATGCACAAAAATATTTTCGCAAACAAACAAATTTTCGCTGTGCGAAAAAAGTAATTCGCTTAAAACGTAGCTTTTTTTGCTATGTTTTATTGTATAGGTACTTTGCCCAGGGTATTTATTTTTTTTGTAACGAATTTCATGTCCTTTTGCCATTGTGAACGTGTAATAGAAAGTGTCTTCTATGGCATCTTCTAGAAAAACATTTTTATACCCCATCCCAAAGGATAGGAGTTGTATAAAGTTTGATTCATAGTTTGTAACGAAGAGAAATAATCACCGTAACACCAAGACCTTAAGGGCATATGATTGAGACCAAATTGTCAGTCGAACGAGCCATGTCGTCCGTCCGTCCGTCTGTCTGTCGGTAGTCTTTATTGTTCTTTCTAGGAAATGTAGAAATCTAATCTAATGTAAAAGTTTTTGAAATTCGCCTACTGACACGCCCACTTTACTTATTAGCATAAAAATTAAAGTTGTAGAAAGCTGAAATTTGGTATGCGTTATCCACGCTTACGTGTATTGTGATTGACATTTAAAAAAAAGCGAACCGACCCCGTGTGGGCGTGGTCATATATTATTTGCATTCTAATAAACGGCTTTTATTCGATATATTTGACTTACGTCCAAAAAACTTGCATTATAAAATGTTCTGATATGTGCGTAAGCTATCAACTGAAATAAATAAATTTTTGCCACGCCCACTTTTGGGGGCATTTTTAAGTATAAACGAAATTTTTAATATGAAAATGCACTCAACACGTGTACACCACTTCTGATAAATGATATGAACAAAAAATCGATGTTTTTGAAAAAGGCTTGATGCCACGCCCCTTCTTTAAGGAAGGAAATGTTGAACTAACAATTTCAACATAAATAAATTTGATAGAAACTAAAGTTTAACAACCAAGATTTATGACGCAATTTGGAACTTGACAGTGGTCAATTGGGATGGGGTATCCAACGATTCGCCTAAGCGGATTATAACCCTCCCACTAGTTAAAGTAAAAGTTGTATTTGAGTATAAAATACACTTTGCCCAGGGTTTAGTTTTTCGTAACGAATTCCATGTCTTCTTGTCATTGCGAACATCTTCTAAAGAGTATGCGTAAAGGCATTTTTAAAGTAAGAGTTGTATTTTGGTTTTAATTATACTTTGCGCAGGGTATATTTTTTCGTCACGAATTCCATGTCTTTTTTTTGCCATTTCGCTATGAATCAAACTTTATATACTCCCTATCCAATGCGATGGAGTATGGGGAACACATTATAATTAACAAATAAAATAAACAACAAATAAATCAAATTTAAATGAATTGATGAAACTCATTATAAACAAATAAAGTACGGTAACCCTGCTTGGATGCATTTATAAAACATTTTAAGCATTGATTATTTTTGGGGCGCTTTGTTTTTTCCGAAGTAAAATGTCAAATTAAGCTGATGAATTTTCAGTTGCATTAAGTTTTCGCACGAATAAGCTCATGAAAAATATTACTAAAGTCAATCATATTGCGATTACTATGGTGCGTCATCAAACACAGCGTCATTAAAAACAACTTTTTGTTTTAGCAAGATATATTGTTATCTTTTCGCCTTATGCAAAATTAATATAGTTTTGGCACACAATAAAACCGTTTCTAAAGTGTTTCTTTCTCTTTCTCAAAACTTTACTAATGGGAGCTCTTCTCTTACAGTGAAGACTCTCGGTTGACAGTGATGGCAGCGAAAGCGGCACTTAAGCTTAGGGAATCCTTGCAATGATCTCCTGACAACATGGGACATGCTAGTATCCTGAATGGCCACTACACCATCCTTGGTAACTCGGACTATGTTGTCCCATATACCTAGACTTCAATGTCAAATTCAAGACCAAATTTCGAAGTAGAACCGCTTGGGAGTCAGGTGAAGTCTTAAATGCATCTGCAATAGAAATCTATACAGACGGATTGAAAACAACACTTGGAGTAGGTCCATCAGGAGTGTTTTCCATTACCCTTAACCTGTGTATCTTCAAGCAACTGCTGGATCCCTGTAGTGTTTTTTAAGCAGAAATTACAGCAGTTCGTAAAGCCGCGGCCTGGTTTTCCATTAACTCAATTGACTGCAGCGCTATTGTTTTCTATATAGACATATAGACAGCCAAGGCCAAGCTGCAATAAAAGCCTTGGAATCGCCAACGATACGATCCAAGTTGGTAAAGCAATATCGCGAATGCGAATCTCTAAGCGAGACTGCTTTCAGGTGCGACGTATCCCTGTGCTGGGTTCCAAGCCACAGGGATATTCCTGGCAACTGCAGAGCCGACGAACCAGCTAAAGTAGGTGCTAATGCTAGCACCCATTAACTCGATAAAGTTTTACCTGGACATCGAAGACATCACAATGTCAAACAATAGGTGGAATAACATCAGCACATGTCTCTCTTCTAAACAAATCTGGCCAGAGCTCGATCGTAGGAAAACAAAGAGACTCATTTCCTTCAATAGAACGAATCTTAGAGAGATAATTGGTATGGTAGGGCGACGAGCCAGAAGACTTGGTGCTGCCTTTAACGACTTCTGCAGAAGTTGCAGGGATGAGGAAGGAGAAAAGACCATGGTTCATCTTCTGTGCAGCTGTCCCGTCCTATCAAAATTGAGAAGGAAAACTTTAGGTAAATACTTCTTTGATGCTCTTCTAAATAATCTAGCGCGATTTAAAGAAGCTAATGAACTTTATCTCCAGGTCAAACTGGCTAAACGTCTAACTGTGATCACACGACCCATCCCTCCTCCATATGGAAACTCTATGCAATTTTTTGTGGCTACTCCAAAGACAATTACAAGGCAATATTATATACCAAAAATGAATGCGCTAGCACCATTGTAACATAGCTAAAATTTTCAAAAAGTATTTTTTTAAATTAGAGATGGTCGCACATACAGGCCTGTAGTGGGCGTGTCTGTATGCGGATTCAGCCAAATTTCAAACTTGATTTGGTCCAATGCACTTCCAGCCAATGCACCAAATTTCAGCTCTTTACCTTAAAATTTAAGGCCTAAAGGTTGTTTACATACGGACGGGCGGACGGGCATGGCTTAATCGATTCTCCTGTCGGTCCAATTCATATCTCTAAAAGGTCTTAGGGGTCTACGGTGATTATTTCACTGCTTTACAAACTATACATCAAACTTAATATACCCTGGGACGGGTATAAAAAGGTCAACAGGAGGTATGTCTTCCCCTCTAACTGCCAAAGGGTATAAAGTAAAGCTTTGAAATAAATAACGGGCATAGTTCCTCTTTTGAGATTTCATGTAAAGCCAAAGCAAACTTTGAATATTCAAAAAGAAGATTTGACTCAAAAACGTTAAAATATTTTCGAAAACGATATTTTAAAGGTTGCTAATCTGTTAACGGTAACGACGAAACAACATGTTTTACCATTTTCTCAGAAATCCTTGTCTGCAGTATTTAAGAAAAGTGGCCAATGGAGTACAGCTGATTGTAAAATTGAAAAAAAGTCTAACGGTAATTAATAAAAACTGATAATTAATAAAATCTGATTTCTCAAAAACACATTATTCGTCTTATTTGTTTTAAAAGTCGTCGGCATAATAGTTTACCACTTTTTAGAAGCATGAAAGTACTTCCTCTGAAGCACTTATATTTCTATAAAGTATTAAAGATTTTTTTCGCAAGATCTGGTTATCTAACAAACCGGTGTTCTGCTAGCTATAACCTTAGAGTAAACAATCAACATCTTGCTATAGTACCACATCACAATCTGCAATTATATTTACATTTTTACACGTCAAGTGCTCCAAGACTCTTCAATAAACTACCTATTAGCATTAGAACCATTAGAAATGAATCCATTTTTCTCAAAAAATTAAAATTTTGGCTGTTCGATCTAAATTATAATAATGTTAATGATTTACTATCGATAACCATTTAATTATTTATTCTTAGGTTTTCCTTTTCACTATTTCAATGTAAAATGTATTAAAGAAAAACAAAACAAAAAGCTTGCCAAAACATATTTGCTTTTAAGTAAGAACAAATCTTGTCGTAACCTCACCTCACTACATTTAAAATTTGTCAGTTTGTTACATGTATCTTTGTCATTCCAGCTGCATTCGCCTCTAGTTCCTTATGAACTATAGATTGCAGTTTCTTTATTAATTTATTGTGTTAGTTTTTCTTGTTATTCTTTTTGATAATTATCAATGCTACGTATCATCACAATAAGTTTTAGTAAAGAAATAAATTGAATTGAATTGAAAAAAAAAAAAAAAAAAAAAAAACATAAATCGCTGTTTTATCAGGCGCGGATCCAGGGGGAGGGGGGGCAATGGGTGTAATTGAATGAAAATCGCATCCGTTGTTATGTCCTAATGCACATCCACGGCAAAATCTCTTTCGTCATTGAAAAATTTATCACAAGACTTTCAAAAACCGGCCACAAGAAGAGATTGAAATTTAATATTAAAGAGCTAAAATCGAGAGCTTAAAGTATCAAATTTTAACTATGTACCTAGCTAGTAATCAACCTTTCGTTCTCTCCTTAAGGTGTGAGTGCTTTTATTTTAAGTTTAAATCAAATCTCTTGCGACAGACAACCGGAGAATTCTTGCTCTGTCTCGCATTCCGCCCTATTCTATTTCGCAAAACCCTGCTTCGCCAAATGATAAGCAGCCAATAATCAGCTAAGTTTGATTATAATCCGTCTTGCCAAATGTATTTGAGCTTCCTGATTTTTAATATGTTTCGGAAAATTGTCGGACTCAATTGGCTTCTAAGTTATAGGAAACAAGTTAGTAAGTGCAAGAGCTCGTCCGTAGCGAACTTCTAAATACCCGACCCTATTTACCCAGCAACACCAAATCATGAAGTTTTTTGACCCGAATTTACTGATTGAAAAAATTCTTTCGAAAGGTCTTTGTAAGAGGTTGTCTTACATTGAAGCCAATAGTAGGCGTGGACGTCGGCGGATTAAACTAATTTTTGCACTTTGTCTTTGCAACATAAGCTTATCATTAAGCTCTCCAGCTTAATTTTGAAGACCTTAAACCTTCACACATACAGACGAACGGACATGCCAAAATCATTTCACCAGTCAGTCTTGGGGGCTTACAGTGACTATTTCACTGTGTTAAAAACTATGCATTCAAATTAATATAGGTACCCTGGGTCCTATGAAAAAGCTCAAAAAGACTGCAACCTCATTTCACTTTGGCTTAAACACATCGTTTTTTTATTCTATTTGGCGAAGAGGGCCTTTGCGAAATGGAATTTGGCGAAATGGGGTAAAACCAAATGGAGATGGACGGGAAACTAAAATATTTGAGATTTTTTTGCAACACTTTATCAAGATTGCCCCCCTGAAAGAATTCCTGGATCCGCGCCTGTGTTTTATGGACGATAAATTTTAGAAATGGTAAAAAAAGGCTAAAAACATATATGTCCTTCCCTCTATTTAGACCATTTGGGTTAAATAGAGGGCCCAGCCATTTTTCCTTACATCAGCCGAATTTGACGCAGGCAAGGCTATATGAACATTCCAACACAAGAGAAAAAAAAACAATGAGCTTAAAGCAGTTCATTTTTAAAAAATAAATATGAAAAAATTAAGGGACAATTTTATGCCAATATAAGAACAGTAGACTCCACTACGAAAAAGTATATAAGAAAAGGTAAGCCTCACCTACAATAAAAGCCGACGAACAGCTCCGCGTATGTCTTCATACTTGACGGTCTTTTTTATTAAAAAGCATCACTTATAACATGCTGAAGGACTACTTCTTGCAGTGGATTTTAGTCGGCTCTTACGATTGGCATAACTTACCTCAAGGCTATTCTAACCCCGACCATTGCAGGGGCATCTAAAATTTAATGCGTTTTTTTGGGCCGGCTTGCGGCTTCTTCTCGCTGGAAACGGAAACAAGAAATGATGCCTCAGAAAGTGTGCGCATTCACGATCTTAGCTGTCTACCCAGCATCGATAAACATTATGGTCTATTTGGCGGTTCGACCTTCTGGAGGCCGTCAGGTCTTTTCATAGATTCTGAGCTGTGGATTACTGTTATACAGGACAGCTACTACCCGTCTTAGTCAATTACTTTTGACCTTGGTCGATTCACTACTACGAATCCGCATCGTAACATACATCTGTGCAGAGTTTTTTTGACAGCTGTAATAAATGTCTAGTTCTTTTCGTTATTAGATTCAAATCTAATCGAAATAGCTTTCGGGGCGAATTTAAAATTTTAAATTAAAAAAAAGTTATTAGTCATTGATGTTTTAACTCCATTGACTCTGCTCTCAAGCAGCATTTTTATTCCGAAATGACCACAAGTCGCATGTACATATGTATGCATAAGAAAATGCCGAAAAAATATAACCAAAAACTCTGCTCTTCTTTGTATCTCAAAAAGTACATAAACAATCAAAAGTTTAAAATTTAGCACATTCGTTTAACAAGCCTGCATTCCTGTCACGTAGCCAGCAGAAGAGCTATCATGACGCAATATTTTTACCACGGCGGCGCGACGCGGCGGTCAAAAATTGATCAGTATTAGCCGCTAGTTGCCTTATTGCGGATGTATTGCTGTGATTGTTAATAGTGCAATGGTAAGGGGATATGCGATTCCGTTATTACAATTCCGGTCGCGTTTATAGTTAAGGTAATGAAATTTATGTATTTGTGTCGAATTATAAGGAAATTTATGAAACCGACTATGGGTATCTAGAGCGTCTACTTAAAGGCATTATATAATGCCAAAGGTGTAATAATAATCGTAATGCCAGACAATATGCCAAATTGGCTTTTCCGTGGACTTGATAACTTTAGGTTAACGGTGCGGTATCTACAAATTGAATATTCTTCAACATGAAAGTTTACTTTTTATCTTTTTTCGATTGCCTTGTGTTGCAAGATTCCTATACTTCATAAAAGAACTTCCTTTTAAACTCGGCTTTAAGTACGTTTGGCCTTCATTTTTCAAAGTTGAATGAGCTCAGTAAAGGTTTTTGTATGTTGCTTTGTTTCTTGTCGTCGTCGCTATGCTGTGAGTGTTCTTGGATCGCTCAGTGAAAGGTTTAACATTTCGATTATGATATGGTATTGGGATGCCTTGCTTTAGGCATAATTCGACTTTTCGAATTATCTAAGTGCTAAGCTTAAAAAGGGTCGTATGCTATGTAATAAATTGTAATAAATTCAAACAATAAACCGAAATGTCATGATTTATTAATATATGCGATTGTTAAATAAGTAATTGCAGTTGGTGTAAAAGTGTAATAAAAAATATTTTCCATAAGTGAAAAAAAAAGAAGAAGTTCTGAAATAGAAATAGAAATAAAAATAGAAATAGAAACTAAGGTTCCTGAACGTGGCCGTAACTAGGAAGGGGATCACAGGGGTTTGATCCCCCCCTTACGATGCATGCTATTGTGCCAAGAACTTTGGCACTAATTTTTTTGTTAAGCTTGTGCTGCTTACGCATTTTGTTTCAAAAAATTTTTGGGAAACCCGCTCAAAGACACGCACACAATTGGTATAAATGTGCAACTACCTCCAGAGCTTTCAAAACTGTTGTTACACTTTTTCCCGAATAAATCACGAAGGTGCGCCGACGATGCGCTCGCGGCAGAGCCGGCCCAACCATATGTGCAGGATGTGCAAATGCACAGGGCGCAAAGTTTTGGGGCGCATTGCTAGGAGAAAGAAAAAATTATTTTACTGCCATTTGCATTTAAAGCCCATACCTCAAATAAACTCAAAATGACATCCATCACACTCGTGTTAAAATATTTCTTTCACATTAACTCATATTACTTACAATATTGTAACAACAAGGAGAGTCTGACAAAAACAAAGAATCCCACTAGAAAAGTTCATTTCTTACCTACACATACCTACCGATTCTCAAAATATTTGACCCTGTTCATACAGGAATATTTCTTGCATATCTAACAAGCTATACTTACATTTAAAAAAGAATCAAAGTACCTTCATAGTTTAAAAATTTCAAAACAAAAAAAATCTGTTCCATATGTGCAGGTTTTAAATCTTGCACATCCGCTCGCAAAATTTTCATAGGAAAATATGCCAAAAAAAAGTTCAATCCTACAAATCGTATGGGCTAGAGTGTGCAGGTTTTTGATGTGTGAAATTTCTCATCTACGAAAAAAGTAACGAGTTTCTCTTACAAAGAACAGGGAGATTTATTTTGAAAATATAGTTTCTCTTCGACTTTACATCTGATTCTGATTTCTGAATCTGTCTGATGTGGATGTGGGGTGTCCGTGTCGGGTCAGGTTTTTATCATGCAAGTTTGAAATTTTGCACATAGGAAATTAATGAATTGATTTATTTCTCTTTCATTTTTCTAAGAAATGAAAGAAAGCGAGACATTTATTTTGCGTTGAGAGTTGAGACTTGAAGACGGTGGCGGTGGGTGGAAGAAGTGAGTAGAAAATTACTCACAAAAAAATTGCAGTGCTTTTAAAAGTCTTATCTAGCTAATTGTGAAAAAGGAAAAATGCGAGGGAGAAGGCATGAAAACGCTCTTACGCAGATGGTTTTTTATAAGAATCTTCTTAAGGAGTTTTTGTTTTGTGCCGTTATTTTTTGAATATTAGTAAGCGCAATACCTACTTTGGAGCAGATTGTTTTGATTTCCACTCATTTTCCCGCTTGTTACATTTCTAATTTATTTACACGTTAATAACATAAATATAATATGTTTTTATTGATTTTTGTACCCGACCCAGGGTATATTTATTTTAATGCATAGTTTGTAACACACTGAAATATTAACATTAGATCCTAAGACGTGCCACCTTCTATATATATAGATATGATAGAGACCGACAGGTGAATCGATTAAGCCATGTCCGCCCGTCCGCCCGTATGTGTGAAGTTTTTAGGTCTTTAAAATTGAGCTAGGATGCTGAAACTAAGAGTGTATTTTGTTTCTTATTTTGTATAGACAAAAATTGCCCTCAGCCACGCCCTCAATTGACATTGATGTCAGACCACCTCAAATTAATATTTTATATAAAATTCACTTTTGGTCAAGTTAGACAAGGCGTCAATATTGACCTCAATATTGGTGTAAGGCAATAGTTGCCTTTTATAAGAAAAAAATTGGACCGCCCGCACCATCGACCATGCAGACTTTTAAAATGTTAAATCCTCAAAAACCTGATTTCTCGGAAAATTAATTCTAAGTTAAAAATAAATTATGTGACAAATATTAAAGATATTGCCATTTACTAAGTTTATTATTCACAAAGCGGAGAGCTACGCCCAGTTTTAGGGGCGTTTTTTCAAAAAATACTCTAGGTTAATTTTTGCTTTAACGAAATTTCTCATGATTCTAACGAAATTAGAATTATACACCCCATTTTCAGCTTACGCCTATTTTTTGGGGCGAGGGCAATACAAATCATTGGTATAAACATAAAGTATATGAACTAAGGCCAAAAAAACTTTTAAATTTGGTGTTTCAGGAAAAATAGGGTCTTGCACTCTTACTTACTTGTTTTTTATTTATTTATTACTTTACTTTATTTTTATTATTTATGTATTTAACAAAATATTCTATTAACAAATTTAAGCATAGCATATGTTAACACACATATTTGTTGGAGACACATCAAAGAAAAAAAGGCATTCAATGTGGATGATGTGGAAACGACCAATGTATGGGTACATACTAATGGGCGCTTTTTGGTAATCTTGCACAGGGCGCTTGCTAGGCTGGAGCCGGCCCTGGCTCGCGGATATAAACAATTTGCGAAACTAAAAGGCTAGTGGCGAAAAAGTGCAACAACACAGACGAACGATTGATATTATGATACGCGGAATGCTTTTACGATTTGATTAATTAGAGGATTTTTGGTACGTAGTTTAAAACGGGCGCCAGCTATAAGTAAAACCACAAAACTGTGGGTTGCTGAAAATGAATAAGAGGTCCGAACTGAAGACGTAAACACTTTTGTTTGGGTCGTTATAAACGTTCAGAGATGAACGCGGACGATTTATTAAAAAGAGTTAAGCTAAAAGATTTAACCGATGAAGAATAAGAACTACTCGAAGAGGTTAATATTTACAAAAGAATTAAGGCAAACAAAAGAAAATGTCCGAACGAATGCAAAGTTATAAACAATTTCAAGTATCGCCGTAGAGATAGAATGGCTCACTATATAGGGTCCCGAATATTTAAAACAGGTAAAACTAAAAGGGTCGCGCGTCCCGTCTTTTTCAGGGGATTTTCCCGAAACGAAAGTCTACTAGAAATATAAAATCTTCTTCACAATTAACACAAACGCAAATCTCGTCAAACACTCTACTTATCTTTTCCTTTTCTCCCTTCAGTTCCTTTTTCCTTTTTGAAACTCCTGTTTTCGTCCTTTCTCCTGGATCTTTTTGCTATCTTTCCTCGGGATCTTTTCTTCCAAATTCAAAAACTTTTTGTTCCTCCAGCTCTCTTTTCTTAAAACCTCCTCCAAACTTGCTAGGTAAACCAGAAGTGATTAACCCAAGCTTGGCTTGGCTTTTTTCCCAAACAAAGCATGACTCATTCACACACACATTCAACCAATCCTCTCATTCCGGTGCAGTGGTTATCGGGCACGGCGTTTCAAGCCACGCTCAGCTCTTTGCTGGAAATGCTTGCCGTTATTGAACCCCAGCTGCATTCCTCTCACACAAGAATTCGTAACAATTCGCCCACTGCGAATTAAAAGGTAGAATTCAAAGCTGAACGGAAAAGAGAGCAGTCAGTGATCCATAACTTTTAACTCTATTCTCAGAAGGAGAATGATGTTAAGGCCATTGATGATTTGGTGGGAGTCTCAGGTTGGAATTCTTGGGTAAGTGGTTGATAAGCGAATGTGATTGTGATTCGCAGCATTTTCTCGATGGTGTTTCTCGTAATTTGTTAGAGTTGGGCTCTTTGACATTTGAGCTCTGTGAACGGTTTGATGGTGGTTTATAGGGTCATCGGGCTCATCATTGGGAATCGTGAATCGCCAGTTGGGAGCGTACTGACCGTCCGTCTTGCTCCAGGAAACCTGTATGGAAGAAAAGAGGGAAAGAAAGAAGGGGGACGCCCAAAATGTGTATAGGAAGGAGGGGACCAAAAGGACAGACAAAGAGCTTCTTTGTTGCGCGATTTTTGACCGCAATACTGTAAGACATTTCAAAAGGGTGAAATTTGACATTTAGTATCTCCTAATGAATGTAAGACACAAATAAGAAAAATTTGGTAAATGGGCGTGGCATCCAATTTAGGGGTACATTTTCAAATGCATCTGATTCAATATTTTCGCTCCAAATTGAAAAAATTTTGCATAATATTTTATGTAGAAACACTTATTTCTTCATATTGTTTATACAAAACGTTGGGCCACGCCCACATATGGAGGCAGATTTGAAGAAAACCTTAAATTTTACAGAAAGACGTAATTTCGACTGACCTTAAGCCTAATTTGAAAATAAATATAAAAAGTGTGGCGCAACAGCTCGATGTGAACCAGGTTCAATTTTTTTTTAACCAGAGCACCGTTAAAATTTCGTTGGCTTGTGTTGACGCAAAAAAAGTTTCTTCTAAGTATGTAAGGCTTTGGCCACAAATTCATCGATTAATATGAAGTGCTTCGATTGTTATAAGCTTCGATTCATTTTTTATTCTAAAATAAATTCAACTCTTACCAAATATGAATAAACCAAATGTGAATAAATTTACTTACGTCTGCTCAACCCATCGCTTCTCGTGTCTAGATTAGAAAGGCGCTTTTAAGTAAACAATTTTACTTTAAGGGGTTAAAACTTGATTAAACAAGGATAAGTACATTTGTTTTCTGTAATGACAGATGTGTAGGTACGCAACGGAGCCGGACTCACTTCGTCTGCTCCGAAAGCAATGTAGACACATGTAGAAATATGTAGACGTCGACCCTTGGGATAAACGTGCGTGGGTGAGAATGCGATACCCATGCTGCCGAAAAGACAATGCTGCCAATTTTCTATTGTTTTAAATTAATGGTTTGTAGACGCTCCTATACAGTCCTCGATGACAGCTTGATTTATACCATTCATTAAAACTCTACAACTCTCGATTAAAAAGTAACCTAGTGATCCTATTTTGTTTTAATTTAAACTCTAAAGCATTTGACTTTGAGGTTTCTTTTTTGGGCGGTGCATAGCTCCGCTTCTTCTTGTTTAATAGTTTAGCTTTGAACCATGGCAGGAAAGTTATAGGATTTAATGTTTTTACCAAATTCCGCCAAAGTGGTCCATTGGCATGTACGATTCTGACACAGTCTTGAAAAGGCAGTCGATCTCGATAGGAATGTAGGTATATGCCTGTATGTGTATACAATCTTAATCTCTTCAAAGACTTCAACCATTTACGCGGGATACGTATGCAATCAGACTTGTGTGAATTGGATTGCTTTTGCTGCCCAGTCTTCGAAGCTATTTCTTGAGATTTGATACAACGCTACACATCTAACTCTCTTCTGGCACTAGCACATGGGCCAAGAAATTTTGGAGCTAGTGTAGTTTTTCAAGGCGCAAAGCTTGGACAATTAAATACAGCTTATTTGGTTCGATCGTCAATTCCAGCATGCCTCGGCAGACTACAGAGCTGACTTGCCCAAACCAATGTAGATACTTGGGGTACCGGCTGTGGTCGGAAATGTTGGACTGCACTTGAAAGTTGTTAAAGAGGGTTGATTTGTGGGGTGTCAAATTTTTCAATGGTACATTTGAAGTGTTTGTCAGTACCTCGCGAAGCTAGAGCCGAAACACCTCAACTCAAGTACACAAGCTCCAAGCTAACACTTTCTGATCGTGGTCATTTTAAAGGCTATAATACTCGAGGCTGCATGAATCTCTCTCACGGCTTATCTTTTTTATATAATCAAAACAAAGTTATCCCGCGTTCGCAACCCTTAGTGTGGACGCCAATATCCTGATATTTTGACAATCAGTAACCCATACTTCGGAAATTTGATCACTACAATTGGCCCTATAGAAGTTCGACACAGTGTTACCGCAATTTCAACGAAAATATTCAAATATTTATTATTTTATTTAACGGTAAATATTTATTTATGAAGGAAACAGATTTATAACACAACAATGCGTGTAGGTAACATGAATTAAATTTGATTAATTTGTTGAATTTAATTAAAGTTTTGGTTGAGATTTCATCCTTATTTTGGCGGTTGCTCTCGATTTCGTATGAATTTCTGCAGTTCGCAGAGTGATCCCGAATATATCTTCATGATATCGTCCTTCATCCTGTGCAATGAAAAAAAAAATATTGAACCTTTGATGGTACAAACAAAAACAAGAAGAATTTGAAATTTCACCTTTAAGGAAAGTAATATTTTCTCTGCCTCATTTTCAGTATTTTTATCGATACTTGTTATGCATTTTCTAAAAAAGAAAAACAATTAAATATAGAAATTTGGAAGTGTATAAAGGAAAGAAAAAAGAAAAATTTGGTTACCTTATGGTCTGGAACACATCCTCTGCCATTGTTACATCGCCACAAACATAAATATGAGCTTTTTCTTCAGTTATCAGCGCATACAGCTTTTCAAATTCCTGCTTAATGAGATCCTGGACATAGGTCTGAAAACAAAACGAAAAAAAACACGTCATTATTTTGGAACTTTTGTCTTCCTCTTTCTCTATACCTTTTCTACGTCAGGCTCCCTAGAGAGGGCTAAAAACACCCTCGTTAGAATGTTGTTTTCTAGAAGATACTCCTTTTCGTCAGCATACAGATCGTACTTCATGCTTCGGCATCCAAAGAACAGCCAAGCTTTTGGCAGTTCCTCAACTTGCTTGTTTTCCTTCATGATTTCCAAATGCTGCCAAAATGACCGGAATGGTGCTATTCCAGTTCCCGGGCCAATCATTATCAAAGGACTCTCAATTGCAGCGGGAAGGTGGAAGCCAGGTGAGCTTCGAACAAAGATGTAAATCTCATTGTCTTCCTGAAGCCTGAGCAGATAGTTGGAGCATACTCCGAAACGTTCTGGGCCAGTACCATTCTCCGATTGATACTTAACGACAGTCACCGTGATATGAACCTCGTTTCTGAATTTCTTTCGCGAAGACGAAATCGAATAGAATCTCGGCTGCAATGGCAAGAGATTTAGTAAGAAGAGCGCTACTGGTGGTCTGCATGAGGGAAACTCCTCCATGACCTCCAATAGATGAGGAAGTTTCCAATGCTTCCAATCTTCAAATGCCGACGTATCGTTGATGAGCTTTAGTATGCGATCCTTGTCGGTTTTGTCTTCGCAATAGCCGGACAAAAATATCAAAAGCTGACGCGATGGTGGGGTAGTAATATCGAAGAATCGCAACAGCAACGATCGGATCGAATCGATTGGCATTTTGTCATGGGGTTCCCAGAATTTCGAGACACCATTCGGAGTTTGCTTTTCGACGAGCACCTGCAACTGCACAATTTGATTTGGATCATCAAGACCCGATAAGCGCTTAAGTATGCCCTCGACTATGTCGGCATTGTTAATTGGGAATATACCCAAGTGATCCCCAGGCTCATATTCAACATCGGGAGTGTTGATGCGTAGCAAAATTGTAGTTTTGTCATTGACATTCGAGTTGGTCAAGTTTACCGGTGAGGTTTTGAGTGAACATTTGATGACCTTTTTGTTGTGATATTTGCTCAGCAGACCCTCTAGGTTATCCTCCTGCTTTGTTGGCACTAGACGCACCGTGTTGATGGTAAGCGAATCGTTTTGTGACTGGAAGCATACATCTGAAATTCCCTCATCGGCGTCCAAGCAAAATATGTCACATGCAACCTAGAAAAGAATTACAAATAAGCTCGGGTCTAGAGAACTTTGGATAGTAAATCAAGTTAAGGCAGGTATACCTTGTATATTTTTGGAGCCCAATTTCTAAATGACTGCTCTTGGCCGCAAATTTCATCGCCATATGATAGCTGGAGTATTCGCTCGCCACCGAGTTCTGCCAGAATGTTGTCCATATATTGACCAAAAGCACAAAAGTTTGGGTAAGCCGATGATCCAAGGCCAAAAACGGCATATCTGTTAAGTGGCAAAGAAATATGGTTTTATATTCAAACGCTACGTTTAATTTGACCTTTGAATGAGATTTTAAAAACATATTTTTAATACATTTTTGCATTTGGGAACAGTTGTAAAACATTTGTAAACTTGTAAGCTTCCCAGGTGGCCCAAAACCCTTATGAGCTAGACCTGAGTGATGCAACATCCAAGTGCTTGGCGGGTTGAATGCCCTGCTCAGCATCCGGCCAGGTTTAAGCCAAAGAAGTTATGAGCTTTTTGGCATTAGTAACGCCATCCAAAGTTCAAAAAATTGACAACAGTAGGGCCTCTTATAAGGAGCACCTCACACACAATCATCGGCAAAGTTTCTCGAATAGACACCAAAGATAAAGTGGAACACTCTGTCGACACGGTTAGATCTTCATCTTCCATT
Source organism: Neoascia interrupta (assembly GCA_947623515.1). Lineage (NCBI taxonomy): Eukaryota > Metazoa > Arthropoda > Insecta > Diptera > Syrphidae > Neoascia > Neoascia interrupta. Next base: position 180,721,846 of record OX392462.1, read on the forward strand.
ATCTCGCTTTTGAAGAAAACTGTCCCCTTAAGATCAAAAAGTTCAGATGGTGGAGCAAAGATCTGGCAAAGCTCAGATTTAGAGTAAGGAAAGTTTTCATTTTTCAACAGAGCAAAATGCAATGGTGACTGGTAAACCTACTCTAGTGTTCTCATCAACTATACAATAATAAAATTAAAAAAGCCAAAAAAGAATCATTAAGGCGGTTTTGCGAAGATATATCTGAAATACCTTCCAGTTGCCGTTTCCACAAAGTTCTTGCCTCTGAAAAACCCGTTTTTCTGAGTACGCTAATCGTTGAAAACGGACGTCAGACGCGAAATAAGAAAGAAACACTTGATACTCACTTTCCTGGATCAAAAATTCTGGATTCCCTTACAATAACCCTTTGTGAGGGAAGAATTGAGCGGATCAGTCTTTCAACGAGGGGAGACTGGAAAATTATAAGCAAAATTTGTAACTCATATGCCGTGAAATAGGCCTTTTCTACTCTAAAGCCCTTTAAGGCAGCAGCAGATCTTCTCCTGCATGTTATCGGCACTGCTACAGGTCGGAACAGGCACACTAGCACCCATTCTTGGCCAGCTATTCAGCTATGGCCTGGTCTACGATCACATAACGAAAGCCTGGCGGAAAGTAAAAGTTAAATACCTGCCTAAGGGAGGAATAGTTTCGGATTTCAGTCCGAAATCCCATCGCCCTTTTAGCCTCATGTCTTAAAAGCAAGGAAAAACTGAATGACAGACACATACGAGACACAGCACTGAGGAGCTTTCCTCCAAGCAAATCTCAACATGCCTATCAACCAGATTAATCTACAGAGGCACTTCTTCTCGGCTTAACCTTGTGTGGCATACAGACGGCCCTAAAATGGAGAAAGGGTCTGCTATTCATGGAGAACTGCTTCAAACGGACTATTCAGTTAGCCTTTGGCAAAAGCTTATCCATTTTCCAGGCGGAAGTCCTTGTCATCAACTTCTGTGTTAGAATAAACCTAAGTTTCAACACAAGAGGAAGTGCTTTTGACTAGCACGTTGTCAAATCAATATTTGTTTTATAAACAGTCATGGCCATCCAAAAACTAGCTTAAAACAACTTAATCGTCCTTGACTGGATTCCAACCCGAAGGGACTTTGAGTGCAACGAATTAACAGACTCGCTTGCTATAGCCAGAGCAACTTCACCACTCATAAGGTGTGAACCATTTTGTGGAGTCAGTAAAATACTCTCCGAGGACTCTATAAAAAACCTAGCTAGAACCGAATCCAACTACGTTTGGCTTAACACACCTGGACAGCATTGTTTTAAACAATTCTTTCCCAGATTCTCCCCCAGGAGGACTTATACCCTGACCAACATGGATAGGGGTGGGTAATTTAAGCGACCATTGCAAGCTGAAAAATATCTCTTTCGCATCGGCCTTCCAGCGGACGCAGACTTTGTCTAGAGAGCGATGAGTCTTCTCTACACAAAGTCATGGAATGCCCGGCCTTCTTGCGTCTGAGGAAGAATATCCTCGGCTAAGAAATTATTCCCTTCGGCTCCTTCAGATCCTTGTCTTCCTGACTGCCTTCGGAGTAAAAAGATGGCTCTAGGATTTCAGCAGAGAATGCGCCATAATCTTCTTCTTAAGAGACCGCTGTGCCAGAGCCATAGGAGAGCTCTCCCGACAAACAATCTAATCTAATCTGATTTTGAATTTTTCTGTATGATTGGCCAAGCTGGAAGAAGAGGAGGTTTTTGACATGAAACCACCACAAACTGCATAGTAAGAGGCCCTATTGAGGAGAAAATTACAATGACTTCCAACCAGAGGTATCCTAAAGGCTCTTTGGCCACGATTTGTCGGAAAAAGATCGAAGTGACTATTAACAAGTGGGAAAGTGCAACACTGGGTATGCAAAAGCTTCAATCCATCTACGACGGATTGCAAAATACCCGACCATACCAAAAAGAAAACTGCCACGCCTCCAAAAAGTGGGCGGGATATAAAAATATAACTGTTGAATGCTTTATACTAGGTGGTTGCATACATTTCGGCCTAAAACTCCGCCTTTTTAACTAAAAAATCACTTTTTTTAACGCCACGCCCACAAAAGTGGGCGGAGGCACATACTATATATACATAAAAGTTAGAAAATGCTAGTATCTACAGCTTTGGTCATATAATTTTTTGTCAAATTTCATATGTATTTATTGAAAAACAGTCATTTTAAGCTAAAATCCCTTAAAAAGTGGGCGTGGTCAATGAAAAAGCTAAAAAATTTTGGCTACCTTAAAGACAGTTATAAAGCAATGTTACGTACCAAAAATGAATGCGGCATTGTAACATAGCCAAAATTTGCAAAATGTATTTTGTTTAAATACAATAAAAAAAAAAAATTTTTTTTTTTTAAATTAGAGATGGTCGCACATACAGGCCTGTAGTGGGCGTGTCTGGGGGCGGATTCAGCTTATTTTCAAACTTGATCTGAAGGACTGGATTTCGAACCAACCCACGAAATTTCAGCTCTCTGCCATAAAACTTAAGGCCTAAAAATTGTTTACATACGGACGGACGGACGGACGGACATGGCTTAATCGATTCTCCTGTCGGTCCCATTCATATCTCTAAAAGGTCTTAGGGGTCTACGGTGATTATTTCACTGCGTTACAAAGTATACAACAAACTTAATATACCCTGGGTCGTGTATAAAAATGAGGAGTGACAAGCTTGGAGCTTTAGTGGGAGTTCTGACAGGACACTGCCTCCTGCGGAAATACGCAAAGAGGCTCAGGCTTTTTGACACGGATATTTGTCGCTTCTGCAGTGATCTGCAGGCGGTTGAGGATGTAACACACATACTGTGCGAACGCGAGGCGATTTCGCGTTTGCGTAGGAAATTCTTAGGGGAATATCTTCGAAAGTTTAGTGGAAGTAGATGGCACAAACTTCAAAGGCCTTCTTGGCTTTTACAGAGAAATTGGCTGTTTGGACAGGGAGAATTTTTAAGTTAAGTTGTTAAGTTTAACTGGTTCCCCAGGGATCGAGATGGGCCCGTTTTGGTGCCTAGGGTCTTTGTGTTCCCGGCACCCCTGTTTAACCTGACAAAAGCTAACCTTGGCCAAGTTGGAGCAATAGTAAGGAAAATGCGGCAGCTTCTCATCAAGATGAAATTAATTGATATTCTTTAATTACCTCACATTCGAAAGTGGACCAATTGTGTCCTCGGTCATGGTTTCCGTTGTTGAATCGCGAAGTGAATGCCATCCGCGAATTTTGTTCAGCTTGTTCTGTTGCAGTTTTGTAAAGTCCGGCCTGGAGCTCGCTTTAATAAACGACTTTGAAGAGCTGACGTGGATGCTGGAATAAAGTTATTAAAAAAAAAAACAATGAGAAAACCAAAATCAAAAAATAATGATCTTGTAAAGGCACTTCAACATTTAGATGCTTTCACGTTTATAATTAGTAAAGCGTTAGAATTGTAAATAGTATAACTTACTTGCTTATGTGTGTACGTAATATGTATTTCACTTGCTTATGTTATTATTATTGAAATGATAATTAGGTACGTGTGTGTATGTAAGTGTTACCTATAAAAGTGTAAAAGTCGGTATAATACTTAAGGGTTTAATGTTTTTAAACAAAAGACTAAAGAACCAAAAGTAAACAATATATCTACTCTTTTTTGTTGACTGTATAAAACATGTTTCATAAAAACATTCAAGCTTAAGAAAACAGTAACGAAATAAGTCTTAAATATTTACAAAAATAAATTAACTTTTAATTTTGAATTATACCTTTTTTCTGCTGCATCATTAAGTGATTCCTTTAAGTGCAATTTGTACAACTCTTGCGCGAATTCCTATTTAAATCAAATGAAAAAAAAAATATATTTTTTTACACCTTTTCTAAGAATCTTTTAAATTTTGACAGGCAATAAATTTTTTTTTTTAATATTAACCTCTCCGTTTTCTGGTGGGTCTCCGTTACCAAAAGTGGACGCAATGACAATTAGCAGCGCCTCATGTTCCATAAACGAAATATCATAGTCTGACATACAACAGGTCTGACATTTATTGAAAAAAAAGAATAGAAAAGTAAATCCTTAAATAACTTAGCGAGCTTTAAGGGTAAATTTATTTTTAAATTATATTTGCAAAAGGCTGAACCCAAGACTTCGCACAATTATTATTATATTGTGATGTGGCGACAAAAACTGAAAATACATGCAGGAATCACTGATCTAAGCCACCGATTCACTAAATCCGCGTTGTCACAAGCAACGTAAAACAGGAACAGAAACAGAATCTCATACATTAGCAACTGAAACCTAAGTTCGCTGAATGCTTTTTGCGATGCTAATGTGAAATTCTGTTTCTGTTTCTGTTCCTGTTCCTTGTGAAAACGCGGCTTAAGCGAATACACCTAACTGTCATATTCAATCGACTGACAACAATCTGACATTTGATATTCGAGTATTGAAATTTCCCTTTTATTGGCCCAGTGGAAAATACCATTGGGAAATTTCAAAGAGCGAAATTACGAGAATTTGGTACATTCGTAGTTCGTATAAATACGCAGTCGAGAGACTCGGACGACTGTTGTATTTGAGCAACTGAATTGAAATAGACTGTTGAATTCCAAGTGGCGAAGTTAACTCAATTGTGATCTTGAAACTAATTCAGTTATGTTTGTTAAATTAAGTGCTTCGTTGTGTGATTATGATTAACAAAGTGAAATTGTATTTTATTCGATGAACTCAAGCCAAAAAAAGAATATTACATTGGTGTCAGAAATTGGGGAAAAACTCATAATTCTGGAATAGTGTTATACGCTCTTCACACTAATTTAAAAACTGAGTTTTGGGCAAAAAGTTTTCGAAAACTCGTTTAGCCATTCACACTTTCTAAACGCCGACAAGATTTGTTAATTGAAACGCTAACCGAACGTATCGTTGCTTATATACGTACTTGAAATAACATCATATGGGTTATTTGATCTGCTTTAGTATTCTCCTTCTACTCACTAATTGGAAAAATACTCCGACTTGAGTTTCGAAGAGAGAGAAATGGATCAAAGAACGAAAAACTGCAGCAGTATTATAATTTTTCGTAAAATGCTTTCGTCATTGTCTTCCTTGTTTCTAATGTCTGCAGTCGGTGTCTCGCAGTATTGGTAGCCACACTTGTGCGTTTTGATACTGTTTGTTGCTTTTATTTGTTTTTCAAATACTTGTTCTCTTAAGCTAGGGACACACGGCTACAGAAAAACGCGCGACAACAAACAGCACCATTTTCTGCAGCAAGCATTCTCAACACACGAGCGATAATTTTCCGTGCGATTCGTGTCAGTTTTGATGAAACATTTAATTTTCATCGTTGATTGCAAGCTTTTCGTAGAGTTTGCAAGCCTTTCGTAGTAAACTCAGCACACAAACACTTATTTTCGGGGCGATTCCGGTGAATCGTGGTGAAGACAGTCACTTTTTATCGTTAAATAATATAAAATTGTATTTTTTGTCGTGCGGCTTGAAAGAGTTGCAATTCGGAAATTTGCCGCAAAACGAGTCTCGCGACTAATTATCGTAGCCGCAATCGTGTGTTGTCTAGAAAATAGACGCGTGTACTTCTAGTCGGACGGTAATTGGTCGCGCGTTTTTCTGCCGCTGTGTGTCTCTGGCCTTATGGGAAACCTTCGGAAGAGTTGTCATTTCATGTCAGCATCATTATAATATAAAGTTCCTGATGATGTTCGCCTGGCAGCGTTTGAAATGATCATAGGAGGACTAGCCATTATTATAATGTTGTAGAATTGCTAATTGTTGTAATTTTTCATTAGCTGTCAAATTTAAGCTCATATTTAATTTTTATGGTGCTTTAAAAGATCCATTAAATTCTCAAGGCAATTTGATATTCTTGCCTTTCATAGTGATTTTGAACGAAGACTACTAAAAAACTGGGGTTAGGAAAATAGGAAATTTACAAAAATGTATGCGAAAGCTCATGTTTTTGATGAAGTTATCGCGTATTTTCACGAATAACAGAACATAAGATTCAAATCAAGAAGAACTTAAAACACAAAACATAAGATTACGACACCTCGGAAAAAATATGGCTCATTCACAAATCAGGCTCGTCATTGGAAATTCGAAGCAGATTGTTGATCTATAATTGGCCAGTACAGATTGTTGTGTAAACAAACGAGCTTTTTTCCACGCGTAAAAAGTGACAGTTCCATCTAATGACGTCAGATTTACAGAAAGGTCTGTCAAACAAATGTCATAACAAACGAGTGTCGTAATCTTTATATTCTTTCATTCATGGTTCCTAAACAAATAATTTTCGTACTCGTTTGACAAATGGGAAGACAACAACAGTCAGCCATATTCTTAAACTGACCGCCAGGGGTAAGCCTTTAAACGTCAAATATGAAAACATGCGAGCTGTAACAGTACCGAAATTGTGAATTGTCCGCTCTACAAAGTGATTTTACAGGCGTCATGGTACGTGTATGCCGAACTACTGGGCACAGGGTCCCGGGTTCAAATACAGGCTGGAGACATAAAATCTCTTTAATGGCTCCACCTCCGCGAGGGTTTGACAAACACTCAAACACTCCAAAAGTACCATTTGTTAAGAAAGGCCTCGCACTTATGTTTTAAATATTTTGTTAATAGTCAAAACGTCTTGAAAAAAAAAATTTTAACCAATTAATTTTTCACGCTTTAAATACTAATCTAGCTTGGAAAATTAACATTCATTTGTGATTAACTACCTGCGAATTAAAAGCATGCCCCAGAATATCGCACAGCTTCTTGGAGTATTGTTCTGATTTTCCCGTCTCCGTTGCATACAAGATGGTAGCCTTAATCCTTTTCGATAGAGCACGGCCAAAAAGTTTCGATGTAAACTTGACAGCTCTGAAAAATAATTTTTATTATGTACAAAATACATAAATTGTTTTAATTATTAACAAGACCACTGTTAACAGCTCACCTTGCAATTTGCTTAAAGTTGAACTTCTTCCTTGGCTTCTTTGATTTTCCTTGATATTTTTCCTTTTTCCAAATATGAGTTTTCCAAGCAACGTCTTGGTACTCAAACGATGGTCTTAAATGGTACAAAGCCATTTCCTGATGAAACACTGGTGTTATCGATCCAGACAATGGCGGCACAATCCATATCCAATCGGAGGGACATCCATTCCTAAAAGCGTTATGAATATTCAATGTTTAACAAAGCATTTATCAAAAAGGTTGTATTTTTAAGACACACCTCAGTTTGGATTCGTTGTCAAAGTGTTTCATGAAACTCTCACTAGCTGTGTGGTGATCAACGATTGTGATGTTTCTACTTTGAAACGAATGAAGAACTGCAATATTCACTTCGACCAATGCTTTGTCCTTCCACAACGATGACAAAGTGCGAGTGTCCAGTTCCATTTTAAGAGCGATTTTCTACAAAAAAAAAAATAACGAAAAATTCATTTTTAATTTTTAACATTTGACTTTTGATTCAGTGGAGGTACTTCAAGCAAATTCCGACGATTAGTGTCGCATAAATTTCTGCAACCAATTTCAGTGGACATGTACCAACCACTAAATGCAGTCGCTGTAAACTGGATGCCACCACAGTCGAAAAGCATTCCGGATACAGCCGGAAGTGCATACCAGCGCAGGTTCATGTCAGCAAACCAGGAGAAGCTGCAATTTAAATTTGGCATTAAAAATATGTCAAAGGATGACTGAAACTAAACTTTTATTTACATCGGCAAAAGTGTAAGAACTTACTTAGGATGCTCTAGTGGGACTTCAAGTATTAGTTCCGGTGGATAGTCAAAATAATCAGGATCAAGCCCATTCGCCGAGACAACCAATGGAAGAATATCCCACTCGGTTTGTTTTCCTTTCCAGCCAATTTTTAAGCAGACCTATAGAAGAATATTGTTGATGAAAAGTGTGTTATCCTTTTGACAATGGAGTGAATATACCTCGGTTATTTCAACATTTAGAGGATCGCCAATAATACTTCCATCACTTTGCTTATATCCAGCGTAAGAGATTAATTGACTGTTCCAAACGCGAAAATCATGGCTGCCATCCGTTCTTTGTGGAAATATTGTAATTGCTGACCTAAAACAAAGATTACAGAAGTATTGAGACAAGATTTCAAAAACGAGTTCAATTTCTAAGAAGCTCTGTCTAAATGTACTTATACAGAAGACAAAAAGTAACTTTCTGAAGCTTCAATTTTCCAACGTTTAAGGAAATCTTTTTGTTTTTGAGTATAACGATATTAACCACTTTCTTTGTCAGTATTGTGCTAATGTTCCACTTACCTAAGGTTGCCCTTATTTGTTGCATACTTAATGTGATTACATATAGCTTCAAACATTCCACTTGTTGTTGTCACATATCTGCAGTCAAAGACCTGTAAAATTAAGTTTGATTTCGAACACAGTAGAGCATCACGACCAAAATAAATACTGTTACAAGACTGTGCGCCAAAGAAAAATGATTTCCCTTAATTAAGGTTTTTCTCTATTACCTACCTGCAATTTCGACCACTGAATCCTGCCAATGCATCTAGATGAATTGCGCCAAGCAAGCTTTGCTCCATATATTAATTCGGTTTCTGTCAAATGATAGTGTCCATGGCGTTTGACCAAATTTTGGACTTGTTCCCATCTTGATGTATGAGCATTGCTCATAAATCTGTAAAAAGTAAGACATTTTTTATTATAAAAAATTGATATTTTGTTTTAATAATTTACCTATTAATTGAAGTAAAATATTGATTAAAGAAATCCTGCGCGTGTTCTAGCACAGTTTCGTAGCTGCGAACTTTATTCGATGCTGTATTTCCCAGGACAATGCTGCTAACACATGTCGATTTCGAACAGGAAAGAACCTTAAAGCATAAAAATTGTATTTTATTTAAATAAATGAGAAACTAAACCGTCATTTTTATGGAACCGTCAAAAAAGAAAACTAAGCAAGCAAAGCTATCTGGGAGAATCAACTGTTAGAATTTGGATAAAGAAAAAGGTGAAGCATTTTTAAACACTATGCAAAACTACCTCTGTAACATCATTGACGAAAACGAAGATGTAGAGTGCAAAACACAAGTTATGTGGAATGACCTTCAGCGAACGTGTATAGAGAAGTTCGCTGTAGGTCATCCCACATATCCCCAAATCAAGTATATCCCCAATTCACTTCTAGGGACTTCAAAAGGCCACCGTAAACAGGTCAATGAAACATGGTGGTGGTCAGATGAGGTGAAACTAGTGATTAGTGAAAAGAAAGCGGCATTCAAGGCATGGAAGAAGTGCACCTCGAAAAACAGAGATGAAATGCTTCGACTGGAATTGAAATATAGACACCTCAAGAGTCTTGCTTAGAAGAAGTGCGCCCAGGTTCAAGCAAAGAGAATGGAGAGCCTGTATCAGGAATTGGAGGACGTTTCCTCTTCCACTGCTAATACATATCAGGCCACACAGGATCTTCGGCAAACACCTTGAAAAAAGGGGCTAAAGTCTTCAAAATTACCACTCAGAGGAGGAGAAACGCCGAGGAGATTCGTTCGCCAAAGTTCATCAACAATGCTCAGGGACAGCTTCTTGTGGATGACGACAAAATTCTTCACAGGTGGCGGCAGTATTGTGAGGGACTTTAAAACGAACAGTTTCCCAGGCACCACTTTCCAGAAGAGACTACTTCTAACCGAGAAGAAGTCGGACATCACATTCGACGAGGTTGGGAAGGCGGTTAAGTACTCCAAAAAGCGAAAAGCGGTTGGGCCAGATCAGATACCCTCAGAGTTCGGGAAGAAATTAGTAGATAGCGGGTCTAAATGACTCACGACCTTCATCTCCAAACTAATAAGAAGGGATCCAATGCCTAGTCAGTGGAGGGAAAGTTATCTCCTTCCTTTGTTTAAAAGAAAAGGTGATACACGAAGCTGATGTCTCACACAATGCAGATCGTCGAGCGGGTACTAGATAGTCGACTACGAAAAATAATAAGGCTATCTGAGGACCAGTGTGGGTTTTGTCACAGGCAAATCAACCACTGATGCAATCCAAAGTATAAGTGATTGCCTTAAAGATCTACATATGGTGCTGGTGGATTTTGAAAAAGCTTTCGATAGACTACCACGAGATCTGATATGGGTGGCGCTAAAAAAACGATGGGTTCCAGAAGCCTATACGTGCGAATGATCATGGACATGTATGATGGAGCAAAGACAAGAGTAAGACGTCCTTCCGGAGTCACTGATGAGTTCTCAATTAAAGTCGGTGTACACCAGGGAAGCGTCCTAAGTCCTTTGCTTTTCATTATAGTCCTTGGTTAACTGCTTGAAGGAAAACTGACGGACCCGAAAGTAGATAAACTATTCTTCGCTGACGGTGGGGCCATCATAAGTGAAGATCATACATCCCTGCAGCGAGCACTTGATATATGGGTGGATGTTTTAGAGGGGAATGGGTATCGTTTTAGCCAAAAGAAGACAGAGTACCTGTGCTGCCCATTCTCTGACCCACCCGAACCAATTCCAGACATTAAATTGAATGGAAAGGTTCTTCCCAAGTGTGAAAAGTTTAAGTACCTGGGATCTATGATCAATAGCAAAGCAAACTGTGATGACGACATCAATCATCGCGTAAGCGTGGGGTGGATGCAGTGGCGGGAAAACTCCGCCATCTTCTGTGACCGAAAAATGCCCCCTAAGCTGAAAGAAAAGCTCTACACCGCCGTTGTGCGTCCGGCGCTTACATATGGTTCACAATGTTGGACAGCGTATAAGAAATATGAGGGCAAATTAACGGCAGTTGAGATGAAGATGCTTCGCATGACAGCAGGAGTAACAAAGCGAGATAGAATAAAAAGTACGAAGATCCGAGAAAGCCTCCATGTAAAAGAACCTATCTTCAGAAAAATGGAGCACGACCGGCTCAGTTGGTGTTGCCACGTTCAAAGGAGCGATCCCACGAACCCCGTCAAAAAGGCAATGTCAATCAACATTCCAGCGCAATCGCGAAGGAGAGGAAGGCCTTAACTTTCATGGATCACACAAATGCAACGACAAAAGCATTTTTTTGGCCTCAGTGACGAAAAGATCCAAAACTGGGTGGCCTGTCGGTATATTCTGAGGTCAAGTCGGCGTACCCCACAAGCGGACCATTAGGAATGCAGTAGAGTGGAAGGGTAATAATCCATTAAGGATCAAGAAGAAGAAGAAGAAGAAATGAGACACTAAACACATGTCAGATAATTTGAAATTATTCCACAATCAGCGCAAGATTCCCCGTTCTTACCTTAAAAAAAAATGGGATACAATAAATGTCTTCAATTTTACCCGCTTCGCCGCGCCCCGTGAAGAGTTAAATATTTATTTTTATACAGCCACATGAGAATCGAAAAGTACAAATAAATGTATTTTATTCTCGAATCTATCGTTCTCAAAAGCCACACACGTGCTATCTTGGTTTTAAAATAGATGTCCTCTGCCAGAGTTACCGCCGAGTCATTTTGACTTTGTTAATAAATTATCTGCTTTCAAAGAAAAATCATAAGCTTGAAAGTATGAAAGCTATTCTCCCTTTTGAGGCGCTAATAATCTCCAATTTTTCGTAACTCTACACTAGCAGTTGATGGACGCTTTTAAGGGTATCCAGGTTAACCAGGTTTCTTTTTTAGCCACATTTCTCTGACACATTTGGCACAAATTTCTGACACAAATTCTCAGCCCAATTCAAATGAATTCTTGTGTGCTTTCGAATGTAAAAAGTTAAGAAACTTCGAATCTTTTATTAAGTGCGCCATTCAAATTGTGATTATAATATGATCGTGTATGTAAGTTAGGAATTAAGGAAGAGACACACAAAAATTTGCTGTCTTTCAGAAAAGACACGCACTCTAGCTGAAAAGAAATCCGATTCACGGTTTTCCAATTTCCAATTGTCCAGACCAAGCGCTCTGGCATCCGCGATTGCTTGGTCCTTAAAACGGAGCTTCGGTCTTTCTGGTCGTCTCGAGCTTGGATTCGAGGAGCCTCTTGGCTGGAGCGTTGTTGTCCATTCGCTCGATGTGACCAAGCCAATGTAGTCTTAGTGTTATGGCTTTTTGAACTACATCCACATTTTGGTACAGCATATGGAGTTCGCGGTTATATCTTCTTCTCCATTCGCCCTCCTCGCACACAGGACCGTAAATTTGCCGCAGAATTTTTCTCTCGAAAGAGGCAAGTATAATTTCACCTTCGCTGCTTATCGTCCAGCACTCGGCGCCATAAAGCAGAACTGGCAGAATAATGGCTTTGTAGAGCTTACACTTTGTCTTTCGCGAGGAAGCTTTGAACCCATTTGTTTTGCCAAACCGAAATAACAGCGGTTCGCTAGGGTTATTCTTCGGTGAATCTCCACAAGGGTGTCGTTTGTGGAGTTGATGTTAACTCGTTAACTCCAAGGTAGGTGAACTCCTTAACTACCTCGAAGTTGCTGCTACCAACCGTGACGTTTTGTTCTAAGCGGTGGACGGATGTTTCTTTGTTTGTTGATAACATATACTTGGCTTATCTTCATTTACTTTTAGGCCAACCAAATTCGCCTGTTCTTCAATTGCCGTAAAAGCCTCTATCACGGCACGACTGGAGCGGGTGATGATGTCGATATCGTCCGCGTACCCCAGTATTTGCAAGGATCTGTTGAAGATAGTGCCTTCCGTGTTGACCTTTGCCCTGCGCACTATCATCTCGAGAACAAGATTGAAGAATGCACATGACAATGCAACTCCTTGTCGAAACCCAGTACATGTTTGGAACAGTTCCGAGGAGCTGTTTCCAAACTGCACGTTGCACCGTGTGTTTTCTAATGTTACACGGCACAGTTTGATCAGTTTTGGCGGGATCTTGAATTCGGCCATCGCAGGTAGAGCTCCTGACGATGAATGCTGTCATATGCGGCCTTAAAGTCGATGAAAAGATGATGTGTCTCGACTTGAAATTCATTGGTCTTTTCCAGGATTTGCCTTATTGTGAAAATCTGGTCTATGGTCGATCTGCCTGGACGAAAGCCACACTGGTAGGTGCCGATTAGTGTGTCGCAGAATGGCCTAAGACGCTCACACAGTACGTTTGACAGGATCTTGTATGCTACATTTAACAGGGATATGCCTCGATAGTTCTTGCATGACATAGGATCGCCTTTCTTGAAGATGGGGCATATGGGACTGATTTTCCAGTCTTCGGGCATACTTTCTGTCACCCACACTTGGTTAATGATTTGGTGCATGCATCCCACCAAAACATGCACCTCCGTATTTAAAAAAAAAAAACTCTGCAGGTAAGCCGTCAGAGGATCAAATCAAATATCCAGGTCACGTGAGTTTGCGGTATCAAAACGGCACTTCAAGTGCTACTTGAGCTTCCTTTCTGGAAGCAACCACTTCTACCTACCTAAGCCATCAGAGCCGGCGGCCTTGTTGTTCTTCTCTCTCTTTGTTGTTCTACCTCTCCCACTCTCTCCGCATGGTGCCCAGTAAGCAGCTGCTGGAAATGCTGCTTAAACACTTCAACTTTTCCCTGTGCTTCGGTGACTAGGTTTCCTTTGCTATATAGAAGAGCCTGCGTTCCAGTTCTAAAGCCAGCAGCCAGTTGCTTAGTCGTTTACAGAACTTTCTGGTCTTGTTTCGATCGCTAGACTCTTCGATCTTCTTAAGCTGGGAGATTGCGTAGGCCCTCTTCTTTCTACGCAGTAACCTAGAACCTTTTATAGTTAATTTAAGATTTTTTCGATCTTTTCGAGACAAATCACCCTTTCTTCTCCTTGCACAGGCCATGACTTGTTCGAATTAATTTTCGATTACTTTTTTCGCAAATTTTGGTGGCTAAAACTTTTCAGATGTTGGTTTAAAACTGCTCATAAGATTGAGGCTTGTTTTTGTAAACGGGGCTCTTAGGAAATAATCCTCATCACATTTTCTTTGGCTGATTATTCTTAAAGAGGTTCGCAGAGCGGGGGCAGCTAAATGGTCATTCCGTCGTTCCCGATCCTCCGCCACCAGCTCAAGATACACAGGCTTGATCTCCAGGCGAGTCTCGCAAATGTTCTTTACCTGATCGCACTACCTGTTTCTTGGCTAACCTGCTGGTGGGTTGTGTCTGGCACTTCTTTCTTCTGACATAGCGAATAGTCTGCCAAACACTTTAAGGATCACAGATCTTGGAAACACATGATCTTGGCGGTTCAAAAAATAAAAAAAAAATCGAGTTATTTTCACCCAAGTTGCACCCGAAGTGTGGCAAGTTGCCCGGTCTTGCTGAAGTCACATTTTACTCAGAACAATATCTTCAATTCATTTTTAAAAATGTCAGTAAGGAAGCCAAAAAAGATTCTAAGGAAAGGCCCAATAATTGAAAATTTCAGCCTAGTTGTTTGGCATTACAACAACAAAATTTTCTCAAATCTTGTTAGTGTGACTCGAATGGTTATAAATGTTGATGTTGATGCGCCTGATCATAATACTCACTGACATTTTTCTTAATTCTGATGCTGTCTAAAATTATAACGTTCCACCACTCACGCAATGAAAATTTGTTACCAAACACAGGAGGATGAAGAGAACGTGGTTCATCTCCTGTGTAAGTCCCGCCCTATCGACATTGAGGAGGAAAACTCTAGGAAAACCCTTACATCTAAACAATCTAGCAAGAAGACTCAACTTAAAGAGGCTCAAAGCTTTATCTAGGGGTCAAATTGGCTAAACGCCTAATTGATGTACCACACAGCCCATCCTTCCACCATCTGGGAACTCAGTCGTAGAATACCTACAGCAAACGCCAATACCTCCTATCAGTGCTTTCTTCTCCACTACACTACCAAGTTTTTCCCGAACAGGACTGGCCTGGTACGGGCTCATACCATTTTGGTTGCCTTCACCTCTCTGCCCTTATAGTAACAAGAGGCAGTACATATTCCCCCCTGATACGAGGTTCATACCGCTTCGGTTACTAAAATTCTCCTCCGGCAAGGGCTCATACTGAAATCAGGACCTTCCCAACTCTTATTTGAGCGGCAATATGTAAAAGACCTAAAGATATAGCTAGACTCGACTCGAAAGACAATAATGGCCTTTATCTCCAGGTGAATTTAGCTATAAAACCCTTAAGTTAGGGGTAACAACGGTGATACTTGCTATCAACTTTTCATTAATATTCATCCTGCTGTAAGGGGCTTGAAATGGTTTTTAATATTATATTTACAAGATCTGATATACTCACATCTTTACCCGTGTCGTGCAAAGTGTCATAAACCTCGCACGAGCTGGCAATATTTCTCAACCGAATATGCCTGTGTGCAATTGAAGTTCGTCTTTCGCCAGAGTATTCATCGGGTCTGCAGATCAATTGTTTATTGCCCTCTTTAGCGTCCATCAGGTTTTCCTTATTACTTCTAGAGATCATTTGAGACTTATCAATATTCAATTCCATCAGCTTCGATCTCTTTTTTGGACTGCCCTTAACTGATGTTTGAATAACATTCACTTTTGTGTCTGCTGCCGACTGTTTGAGGGAAAATGTCACTTTCTTCTCCATCATGTTAAGTTTTTGTCGGTCAGTTTTTGATTGGTCCAAACTTTCATTAAGCGGCATTTCTTAATAAATTATTCCGGCTGTCTTTTTTAGTATATCCTTAGCCTGCGGGATATAAAAAGAAAATTGGAAAATTAAAATTAAATTTAAGCAACGATGCGTTTGGTGATATTTTTAAGACACAAAAAGAATTTATATAATACAAACAGGCCTTATAGAAGAAAGATTAAAAAACCAAGCAGCAAGAATTAAAGTTTTCTTGTTAAAGGGAAAACTTTTCAGCTGTATGAAAAGGATGATTAGACAACATTGAGGAACTGACATTGAATGCAGCTATAAGCATCTATAATATTCTTATAAAGATAATGTTTTCATGATTAAGGTGGTTGCCACAAACTGAAAGGATATCAAAAGGAGGAGTATGAATGCTAAGCATCACTTTAATAAAAAATATTTATTGCATTCCAGAAAAGCAGAGATTTTAATTATTAGGAAATCCCTTTAGTAATTTTTGCACAAGGCGTTGGCACCCGAAAAAATTTAATTAATGTGTACCATACGAGTAGTGCACTAATCTACTTAATCCTTTTCACTTAGTATACACATAACCAAACTCTTTTTTTTTCATTTAATTTAACTTAAGTTTTGAAGACGAGGACTCAAGCATCTCCCACAATTGGAGTAGGTATACCTTGAGAAATGCTGAGAAATTCACTTTAGAAAACCAAAACTTTAGTGTAGGTACCTCTTAATTTTAAAAACCAATTGAAATATATGTCCCAACCTGCTTGTGATTGCAACAGGAAATTGCTCTGAATGATGTTATAAGCAAACGAGAATAAAGTAGGTATCTATGCTGAAGATGCTTTTCTACTTGCAAATAAGCGCATGCTCCTGAAAGGTTCTTCCTAATCGATAAACACAAATTTAGGAAAACTTTACATATACTTGCAGCATCTGTAAAACCTGTCACTCAGCTAAATCGAAAAGAAAATTAAGAAATATGACACTTCACTTGATATTCCTTAACTTAGTTTTAATTTTGCCGTAATAGCTAAAACTTTTACCTTTGAATTTTAAGGATATGGTACGACTTCTGTCAAAGTTTTTTCAGACTTAGATTCGTGTGATAGCTCTGTAATTGATGTTGCTTTTGTGTAACACTTTTTAACAGCTGATATCTGCGGGAAAATCCTACAGGTGTCTTTTGACGTCCATTTACGCATCCCATTAGTAGATGATAACAGCATGCGCGTATCATTTCATTGATAAAAACAGGCAGCTCCCACCAACTTCACCTAGTAAAGTGCCGCGTGTAGAGAATTGCTTAAATATGTGTACCGGTACTGTCTACACCGGGTGTTTCTTTAAACTTAATTTTAAGAGCACACTTCAATTCAAAACTTGACCGAAGCTAGCTCCAGGTTAAATTTTCAGAGCCTCATAATATTTTAAATTTATTCTGAAGCCTTGTTCACTTCCGTTGTTAAACGTCATCAATAACGATGACAGTTGAGATTATTAAAGATTTCTAAAACTGGTTTGCGAACTGGCACATTTTTCAACTGGGTTAACTGGCTCTGGAACACCAGGCTTATTGTTCCAGGGTAAAACAAGTGGAAAAGTGCAACAGTACGTTTGTAAAAACTTCAGTCGGTCTGCGACGGAAAGGGAAAGGGCGACGAAAAAGGATACTACCACGCCTCCAAAAAATGGGAGGAATATAAAAATATATCTGTTGAATGGCTTATGCTAGGTTGTTGCATACATATCGGCCTTAAAATCCGCGTTTTTAACTCAAAAAATCACTTTTTTTAATGCCACGCCCACAAAAGTGGGTGGAGGCATATACTACATATAAAAAAGGCCGTCAAGTATGAAGACATACGCGGAGCGGTCCGTCGGCTTTTGTCCGGGGTTATGGTCATCTATATTGGGCAGTTTGTGTAACATTCTATTTATTTATTGAAATTATTTCTGGATATATTTTACAGTCTACTTTTTTCGTAGTGCTGTCTACTGTTCTTATATTGGGTTTCGTTACTCTAAAAAAAGGCTGACAAAAGGCTTTACCTTTACGAAAATAGAGGGAAGGACATACTCTTTCTTGGCGTTTTTTAGGATTTTTATAATTTAAAACCCATAAAACAGCAATTTCGATTATTTTTAATTACCGTTAGACTTTTTGATCAATTTTACAACCACCTGTACTAGCATTTGCCACTTTTCACAAATTCTGCGGACATGGATTTCCGAGAAAACGGTAAGAGTATGCTGTTTTTTATATCGCTTATTTGAATGGGTTTAAAAACTCAGGGTCGAAAACGGCAATTTTGAGACGTTTTTGATGCAGTTCGGTTGCCCTTTAAACATAACATACTCCAGCCAAATTTAAACAAGGTGGTCATAACCGTTAAGGAACTAGAAATCTTTAAAAAATAGTTTTCGAAAATGTTCAGTTAGTTAAAGTCATTTAAATCTTGAAAGTTTTTCAATATTCGAAATCTGCTATAGTTTTTTTGTATAAAATTTAGGAAGATGGACTATGCCCGGTGTTAATATAAAAACTATACTTCATACCGTTTGGGAGATAGAGGGGGAGACATGTGTTCTTTTGACCTTTTTTATAATTTTTTAAATTTCAAAACCATAAAACAAATATTTTAAAGTTTTTTCCAGTTCCCGTTAGACTTTTTTCCAATAGCAAAGCCACCAGCACTAGCGTTGGATGTTTTTTTTTTTTAATTCTATGGCCAAGCTCCTTTTTTATTTCGTTTTTTAAATAGGCTTTTAAAAACTTAGGTTAAAAACGGCAATTTAAAAATAAAATTAACGCAGCCTTTCTTCTTTTTGTAAGCTTAGTACTTTGACCGAATCTGAAAAAGATCGCTTACTCCGTTAAGCTACTAGAAAACTTAAAAAATTTTTTTTTGAAAATGCTTTTATGTTTTTGAGTTAAATCTCAGAAGATTTTGAAATTTCAAAATCCGCTATAGTTTCCCTTAAAATTTTGAATTATTTCTGATACGTTTTATTATTTTTTCATAGAATTCCACCAAACAGCACCGGAAATAAGAGGGGGACACAAACACACGTTTTTTCATGCATTTTTGTGATTTTTTTCGAAAATGCTTGTACTAAACTGCTGTACTAAAACTGTTTTTGAAAAATATGACCTAAGCACTTGGTTTATTTTGAGTTGCTTTATCCGTGTGTTCGATATTGATTTTGAGCGGTAAGCCGTTCAAAAGTTATGGCCTCCAACACTTTGAAAAACGTCATGCATTTTCGACTCTTTATTTCTCAAAAACGTTTTGATACTTTCAAAAAGTTTTATTTTTTTATTAAAGCTTAGTATTTCTTAAGCCTATGTTTCGTTTTTCTAGTTCTTGCCTACTAAACTTCTTGAAAAAAACACTAACGGACTGACTGACAGACGGACGGACGGACAACGTAGCGATACCACATGAGGTTCTTTTTCAATTTTTGGACGGACCGCTAAAAACTGCAAATAAATGCATGCAGGTAATAAAACGCTGGTTAAGGCTCTAGTATTTGCTTTTAAAATAGAGGAAAAGGATCGAACTTGGCAAATGAGCCGTTGAATGAGGCTAAAAATTGTTAAGTAAACGTAAGAGATTATAGTGATGGAAGGTTTGACCGGGAAGCAGACCCCGATTATTCGCGTGTTTGATCCAAGAAGAACTATTTTTTAAAGCCTTCAAAAGAGTAAAAAGTTTGAAACTAGATTTGGCAGCACTGAAAATAAATGTTATTCACAAAAACAATTTAAATCTACTAAGAAATACAGCAGAGTTACCAAGATGTTGAAATTTAAAATCATCTTCATTGAACAAACGCAATGCACCGTTAATATACATACTGTCAAAATTTGTCACTCAACACCAAAAATTCCATTAGAATGACATGTCTTGTCTGTGCAGTTTAAAAATAAATTCAAATGCATCTCATAGTAGATGTCAAGTACATAATATTTTCCAAAATAGAAACAGAATATCAACAGCAAAATAATAATAAAACGTAAATACAATAACAGATGTGCGCATGTCATGCAACAACATCCCTTACGGGGGGGTTGAAAATCGTAATAAAAATAGGGAAAAGGAAAAACATATACACACACAATAAAGGCATTCATTAGTTGCAACATTACTCACAGAGTGTTTACTCTTCGACAAAAAAGTTAAATTTACTACAGTAAAAGTTAATATTATTTGCTTAGAATAACAACATTGACATTTGCAATTTGACAGAAAACGGTTTGTGTAGTTTTTAACGGTAGAGAATCCAGTGTTAATGTTGCAAACTCAATGAAGATTTAGAGTAACTATATTCCTTTCTACAAAAATACCCAAGGAGTACTTTAATTTTTTTTTTAGATTATCATTGGAATTGTTCCTTTAACCAAGTTGAGATATGGAAAAGTCAAAATCCACATCAGGGACTCCTCTTACTGCACTGGTGAGTGCAGGCGAATCCACACCTGACAAATCGATTTCTATAGAGTTTCTGAACGATGCTCTGCTTGTGCTCTATGATGAATGCAGCAACTCGAGTCTGTGTCGTGAGAAGACCTTTTCGGACTTTATTGACTTAGGTTAGTGCTTTTTTTTAGATCATGCATTTTGCTCAGTGTAACTGTGAGCGGGGTGGGGGTTGAATATTTCTTCTAGCCAAACCGACAGTGACTCTGATCAGACAGCTACGACCGTCAGTAAGTGATTTCGATTTGCTGAAAATCATTGGAAGGGGAGCGTTTGGCGAAGTGTATTTGACACGTCACAGCAAAAGTGGTGACATTTACGCCATGAAAATCCTTAACAAATGGGAAATGCTGAAGCGAGCTGAAACAGCTTGCTTTCGCGAGGAGCGCGATGTCTTGGTCTACGGGGATCGTCAGTGGATAACAAACTTGCACTTCGCCTTTCAGGACGAGAAGAACTTGGTAAGGAAAAAGTACTGATCGTTTAAACTTGCTCATCACTAACAGACTCTTCTTTTAGTACCTAGTGATGGACTTTTATAGCGGAGGAGATCTACTCACATTATTGAGTAAATTCGAGGACAGGCTACCAGAGGACATGGCCAAGTTTTACATCGCCGAAATGATTCTTGCTATAAACAGTATTCATCAGTTGTCGTACATCCATAGGGATGTGAAACCTGACAACTTCATCCTGGATGCTAGCGGTCATATTCGCTTGGCGGACTTTGGTTCGTGTTTAAAATTGGGTAGTGATGGCAAAGTGAAATCGAATGTAGCTGTCGGAACGCCAGATTATATTTCACCAGAAATTTTGAGGGTCATGGAAGATGGTCAGGGTTGGTACGGCCTCGAGTGTGACTGGTGGTCGTTGGGCATTTGCATGTACGAAATGTTGTACGGAAAAACACCGTTCTATGCCGAGAGTCTGGTGGAAACCTATGGAAAAATTATGAATCACGAAAACAGTTTCGATTTTCCAGAGGACGATTGCGTGGACTTTAATGTGTCCGACAATGCCAAGGACTTGATGAGGCAGCTGATTTGTAGCGCTGATATTCGCCTCGGTCAGAATGGCATTGGTGATTTCAAATCACATCCCTGGTTTGCCGATGTCGATTGGAACAAAATCAGAAGTCAAGCAGCGCGCTACGTTCCCGAAGTCACAAGCCCCACAGACACTTCAAATTTCGATGTCGATGATCAAGATTTCAGATCGACCGATGCTGTGCCTCCGTTGGCGAATAAAACTTTCTCGGGGCTACACCTTCCGTTTATTGGATTCACCTTTGCCAGAGCAAAGCAAACGCCAGACTTCTTTGAACTTTATAGAATTCAAAGCAAAAGCGAAGTCTTGTCAAGCGATAGGTTATCGAAGAGTGCTTCTTGTGATAAGAAAGGTATTTCGCTGATGAACAAAGAGATATCAAGTGACAGACTATCTGCGAAGAGGCAGTTTACGGGCGATTCAGATCAATCAGAGCATGAAATCGATATGGAGAAGGAATTCGGGATATTGAAGCAGAAAGTGGAGAAGTTGCAGCTGGAGAATAGCAACATTATGGAGAAGCTGGAGTCGCAAAATATTGAGTTGAAGGATGCACTGTCACAGAGGGAGCTGGCTATGAAGGAGTACTCCGAAGTTACGGACAAGCTGTTTGAGCTAAGAAACCAAAAGCTAAAGCTTTCACGGCAGGTATGTTTTGTGTGTTTTATTAGGGCTTTTGAGAGAAGTTCTAGAGTCTAATTTGAGTGCATTTGTGTAGTGTAATCAGTAGTATTTTCTACCATTTGTCAAAAATTTTGTGAAATTTTAACTTTCGCCAGCTGTACCAAGGTACAGCTTAGACCATCGCTTTTGCTTGTTTCCCTCGATTTATTTTAGTGTCAAATTTGGCATCGGAACTTGACTTGTGATAACTGTTGTCAAATTTTAACCTAAGTTTTTTAACGTGGGTTCGCGTTCGACAATTAAAACTCAAAGACTTTCGGGATGCCTTGAAGTCAACACCGATTTGCTTAAAGCAATGATCAGAAAATGAAACATCTCTTGATACGAACCATTTTTTGACAGTAATATTAGGACAATTTATGACCAGAGTCATATCAATAACTTCCTGTCTGATCTTAGTAATAAATTTAAGATCTGATCCCTTGTTACAAATAATGAGGTAAGTTTCCATAAGGTAATGACATGGACATTTACCCGCTTCATTAATGTCACTGCTGCCCCATGCAGCATGATGTGCTTCTCAGCCCAACACTAGCAGATGGTTCTCCGTTTCGGCCTTACTGATTGCAAGTTGTCACCGTGCCTTAGAGTGCGTGGATCCACTGCCATTTCCGTCATCTGATGATTATGCCTATGGGCTCCTGACCAGTTTGTCATTCGAGATACGTACGACTCCATTCGACAGATTAATGCCTTGTCAATTGTCTGCCTTCCAAAATTGAGAAGTGACCGCAAAACGACTGGAAAATATCTAGTTATCAAGGCAATTTCCAGTCATTTTCCAGTAATCTGACACTCGTGGAAATCGGCAAGGCATTTATATGTAAAGCCAAGACGCCAAGTAATATATTCTGGAGGGATCTATTAACAAATGCCTGCAGCTTCCTCGTGATAGTGGAGGTCACTTTCCAGGTGCCGCATCCATACAATACTACAGATTCAACATTCGAGCGGAAGAGTAAAGCTCAGTTGTTTCTGTTGGACATCATATCAAACGCCGACGTGGCTTTGCCAATCCGGTTGCCTACTTCGCGATCGGTTTAGCCATCAGTAGATACTATGCGTTCAAGATATTGGAAGCTTTCGAGTTTCTCTACCGGCTCTCTAGCCACACTTATTTGAGCTCGGTTCAATGTTGTTAAAGATAAACCCAACGATTTTTGCTTTTTTCTATTTATTTGCTGTCATTTGATAGATGTCCATTATTCTATGTGACACACTTCACCTGCGTAGTCAAGACATAGGTGTGCTTAAGTCAGCTTTCATAAATGTCTTATTACATGGTTTCTTCGTTAACTTTTGCTCTTTTAAGTTGGCCCCACTAGTTAGTCCCACTTAAGTGAAAGGTTTTGGCTCTCAAATGAGAGTGGCGATATAATTTTCCAGAAGCAGAAAAAAGATTTTCGTTGTAAAAATCCCAATAGAAGACTCGTATTTGTGACAGTTGTGTCGTACAGGGACAGTTTCAGTTTCCGTTTTTGATTATCAAACAGTTATACCATGTCTCCACCGAGCACTAATCGTCGATTAATATAAAAACTTTATTAAATCCTCTACAAATCACGCGATTTACCATACAAATTAAACGCCTCTCGGCAAGCGATTAAAATTAAATCCTCTCATAAATCCCATTCACCATATTCACAAACCTATTTTCTGCACTTTTGCAACAGTTTGAGAATCAAAAAAGGAAACTGAAACTGTCCCTGTACGAAAAATCTGCCACAAGTACGTTTTCTGTTGTGACTTTTACTAGGGAAATCGTTTTCGCTCCTTGGAAATGACATCGCCACTCTCTTTTGAGAGCCAAAATGACAGAAACAGAGTTTTCGTGTCAAATTAATCTTTTATTTGTCCGATGGAGCCACTTTGGGATTTATTTTAATCGTCTTCCGCTAATCTTCTTTTAATTAGCGGTGGGGACATAGTATAAAATAGGTGAATGGGATTTATGAGAGGATTTGTTTTTAATCGCTTACCCAGAAGGCTTATACCATGTCTCCACCGAGCACTAATCGTCGATTAATATAAATCTATATTAAATCCTCTATAAATCACGCGATTTACCATACAAATTTAAATCCTCTCGGCAAGCGATTAAAAATAAATCCTCTCATAAATCCCATTCACCCTATTCACAAACCTATTTTCTGCACCTTTGTAACAGTTTGAGAATCAAAAAAGGACACTGAAACTGTCCCTGTACGAAAAATCTGTCACAAGTACGTTTTTTATTGTGACTTTTACTAAGGAAATCGTTTTCGCTCCTTGGAAATGACATCACCACTCTCTTTTGAGAGCCAAAATGACAGAAACAGAGTTTTCGTGGTCAAATTAATCTTATATTTGTCCGATGGAGGCACTTTGGGATTTATTTTAATCGTCTTCCGCTAATCTTCTTTTAATTAGCGGTCGAGACATAGTATTAAATTTTTATGATAAATCGCTTGATTCGTAGAGGATTTAATTAAGATTTACATAAATCATGGATTGGTGCCCGGTGGAGACATGGTATAAGCTAACTAGGAAAATATACATGGGTTTTGCAAAGGTTTTTCAAAGTGTTGGCTGTTTTTACCTTCTCTGTTTTCTGAGGGTCTTAAACCCTCCATTACTTTTTTTATAGCTATTTGCACTTGCTGCGAAACCTTTTGAACTATCTCTTATTTTGTGCTATGATTGTGTAAAAAAAAGTTGAACTCCCTTACCAAAGGAAATGGGCTCCTTCTACTTTGTCGAAGAGTATACCTTTTCATCGGTATATGCTTGACCTGAAGTTTTTTCAGCCATATGATCATAGGGTTTATGAATAAGCCTACACTCATTCTAGATACTCTACTATTTGTTTGTGCATTCCAGGTGAGGGACAAGGAAGAAGAGCTTGACACAGCTATGCAGAAGATCGATTGCCTCAGAAGTGAACTAAGAAAATCCGAGAAAAGCAAAAGGGAACTCGAGCTAAAAATGGAGGACGCGATTGCAGGAGCATCCAAGCAACGAAAACTGCGCGAACGATCTGATGAATACTACAGAAAGCTCAAGTCCGAAGTATATGCTGGCAATTCATTAGACCTTGAGAACTCGTCCTCATCATCCTTTGGCTATTCCTCGGATGTTTATCGCTTTGAAAAGGGTCTAAATGAAGACACATCGTCCGAGTTGTTTCCCAGCCCACAATCGCATATTAATATCAATGTTACGACATTGAATGGAAAACTGACAGAAGCTCACAATATAACCGAAATGTTTAGGATAGAGGCTCAAAAGTCATCAAACGAAGAGGTCGAGGCCAGCTTAAAGGAAACCATAGCCGAGTTGAGAAAGAAATATGGCAGAGACCGAAGCAATTGGATGGAGGAAAAGCAAAGACTCTACTCAGAGATGGACATGGTCAAGGATAGCCGCAGCATACTGCAGAATAAGAACAAGGAGATCGAGAAAAAGTGTCAAGAGTTAATGTAAGTTGGGAAAATGTTTTTCTTTTCGGAAAAAGTTTATTTTAATACCTTTAATGCAGGTTGAAGCAAAAGACGATTTTCCAGTGGGAAAAACAAGTAACCGAAATTATTCAATGGGTTCTTGATGAAAGGGATGCCCGTTCATACCTTCAAGTGCTTGTCAACAAGATGACGGAGGAACTCGAATATCTAAATCAGTCGGGTAAATTGTCTTCGGTAAAATATATTCATATCATTGACAAAGACAATAGACACACCACGCAAAAACTGATCTAGGTTTCGGAGTTCTTGAGACACAATGTGATAAAAGATGAAAAGTAGCTTCAACAACTTGGCTACACATTAATATTGGAAATGAGGGGTTTCGCGTTTATATGCAACAACGGGTAAGGGGTCGCTAAATGGCCTGCGCGACCTCACCACCCTAGATTGGTAAAGCTAGTCATTCGTTCAGTTAACAATAAGATAATAAATTATAACTTTAACTATTCTGTGTCCTTTTACGCGTTTGCGTATTGTTTAAGAAAAACATAATGGAAGATTGTGCATGTTTTGAAAAATGAAAAAAATATGTAAAAGTTGTTTGCGTAGTGGAATCAATATCGCGAATAGGCTTCATTATAGCTTGTAACATAAAATGCATTGAATTCATATGGGAATTATACGAAAAAAAAAACATTTTAACCATATTTTCATCCCTAAACTTTTATTTTTTCAAGTATATAAAACAATTATGTTTGTAAACATGTAAAATAAATACCAAATGACATGAAATAAATATGTTATTGTTATAAGAGCCAAGTCTTGTACACAAGACCATGCGCCACTTTCGTCATTGCTTTGGTAAAAAATGGGGTTGAGTTTTTGTCCTTTCCTTTGTGTCCTTATTTAGCCGGGGGGTGTTCAGTACTTAGACTTATGGCGTATTCTTTTGAACACCGAACTGCCACACCGAGCTGTCAAATAATATTCCGAGCTCGCGACAATTCCAGCGTGGTGTACACTCGGTTTCGTTGTGTACAGAACGACAAATCCTGCACCGTGCAGTCATCACGTTAAGTGTCATATTGCTTTGACTTTATTTTGTTTACTTTTTTTCTATTTCGTAGCGTGTATTTTGCTGGCGTCGGTTTCTTGTACTTTTTACTTAAAATGATTTCTGTTAGCTTTGTGTTTCTAACTCTTAGTATTTTTTTTATCGATTTCATACAATTCCAGTCGCGTTGTAAAAAATAACGAGTGAA
This sequence comes from Neoascia interrupta, assembly GCA_947623515.1. Taxonomy (NCBI): domain Eukaryota; kingdom Metazoa; phylum Arthropoda; class Insecta; order Diptera; family Syrphidae; genus Neoascia; species Neoascia interrupta. Next base: position 180,748,360 of record OX392462.1, read on the forward strand.
AATTGAGCCGAAACGTCACTTCACATACACAATCAAAGCTGCACCCAGCCTCCACCGTCAAATACGACGGTGGCGACAATTCGAGTTCGGTGTCGACACCGAACTAATTCAGAGTTCAAAAGAACATTTACATGAGCACGATTCCGTTCAGGTGTACGAGAAAAGAACAGTTTTTTTTTTCTGTATTCCACACCAGTTTTACGATTCGGTGTTGAAAAGAACACGCCACTAGATACGTGCTTGTGGACGCGCCGTGGATCTGTGTATCAGACTACAGAGCACAAGAACTCGAGTTCGAATCCCAACCGTGGCAACAAAAGTTATTTTATTGCCATGGTCCCATCTCCCACGGTCTAACTAAATATCCTATATCTGGTAAAAAAAAATGGTAGGTTCCCTCCTTGTGTGTGTAGAACCATGTCCACTTTTAATGCAAACAGCAAGCATGGTTCTTCTGACCTATAAGTCCTAGTTTAGCAGTACTAATAGTTTTAGCTCAGGCTGACTTAATTAGGTCACAACAGGAATGAGGTAAGAAAGTTTTACCAAAGAATCAAAAGGACCTGCCAAGGGTATAAACTTTGAACTGAAGCCTGTAAGGACCATCAAGGGAACATCGTTGAAGAATCGCAGTCGGTGATGAGGATTTGGACCGACCACTTCTGCAGACTGTATAACGGCGAGGACGAACCAAATACCGCTGTCAGGCAGAACGAACCATTCAACCCGGGCGAAGACGTTACCGACGAATCATACGAACGATACTGCCCACCCGACCTGAAGGAGTTGAAAGTAGCTGTGTCTAAGCTCAAGTGCAACAAAGCAGCCGGAGCAGACGGCCCAGCTGCCGAACTTTTCAAATCCGCTGGCGATGAGCTGGTTAGGAGCATGCACCAGCTCATCAGCAAGATATGGTCGGAAGAAAGCATGCCCGACGAATGGAACCTTAGCATTGTTTGCCCGATCCTGAAGAAAGGAGACCCTCTGAGTTGTGCCAACTACAGAGGCATCAGTCTTCTTAACATCGCATACAAGATCTTTTCTGCTGTACTGTGTGAACGCCTGAAGCCGTTTGTCAACAATCCGATAGGCACATCAGTGTGGCTTTAGGCCAGGAAAGTCCAACATCGATCAAATATTCACACTGGGGCAGATCTTGGAGAAAGCCCAGGAGATGCAAATCGATACACACCACCTCTTCATCGATTTCAAGGCCGCGTATAACAGCATCTATAGAGACGAGCTATATAGCGCAATGTCTAGTTTTGGCATCCCTGCCAAACTCGTCAGTCTGTTCAGGATGACGATGGAAAACTCACGCTGTTGCGTCAAGCTCGGCAAAGACCTCACCGTCCCCTTTGATGTCAAAAGAGGATTTGGACAAGGCGACGCGCTTTCATGCGACTTCTTTAACATCATACTTGAGAGAATTGTGCAGAACTCTCGCGCCAACACCAGAGGTATAATTTTTCAAAAGTTCGTTCAACTTCTCGCATACGCAGACGACATTGACATAATCCGTAGAACAAAGCGTGATGTCAGTGAAGCCTTCGTGAGTATTGGGACGGAAGCGTCGAATATGTGTTTAGCAGTTAACGAGGGCAAAACCCAAGTATATGCTGTCATCAAGAAAAGACACCCAACACCGACGTCTTGGACAAAACATCACCACCGACAGCTATAACTTTGAGGTAGTTAGGGACTTTGTCTACCTGGCTTCCACTGTCAATTCAGACAATGACACCAGCGTTGAAATCAAAGGAAGGATAACTCTTGCCAATCGCTGTTTCTTTGGGCTAAGAAGGCAATTGAGTAGCAAAGCACTCTCTCGAGCAACTAGTGTCCATGTATAAGACCCTCATCAATCTAGTCCTGCTTTACGGTGCAGAAGCATAGACCCTGTCAAAGGCGGATGAAAACACTTTAGGCTGCTTCGAGAGGAAAATTCTTCGGACGATTTACGGTCCCGTCTGCATAGACGGAGAGTGGAGGAGGAGATATAACATCGAACTGTACGGGCTGTACAGCGATACCGATCTAGCCCGAAGAGTCAAAACACAACGTCTAAGATGGCTGGGTCATCTAGAGCAAATGGACACTAACGCTCCGAGGCAGACGCGATACTGCGCAGCTTGAGAAACGCCCACCTAGATAGCAGTCTATGCGACTGGATCGGGCTCATGTTAAGCACACGAAAGATTAACTGCTACCTAGGCGAAGTATGCAGCAGACGAAACGTCAGCAGAGGAACACCGCAGGAGGGTGTGCTATCTCCGCTCATATGGACCCTGGTAATGGACGAATTGCTAAACTCAGCTGGAGGGATAATATAGAAGAGCGTGTCAAGCGGGCATACGTGGCATTATACGCCTGCCGCAGAACGTTCGGAAGCATGTGGGGACTGCAACCAAACATGGAACACTGGATGTATATAGCAGTTGTAAGACCCATCTTAACTTACGGTGCAGTTGTATGGTGGAAGGCTACGAAAAGAAAGTGTCATCTCTCTAGCCTCACCAAAGTTTATAGGGCAGTCTGCATGGGTATAAGAGGGTCCCTAAGGACCACACCCACCGCGGACTGGAGGTACTACTCAACCTCACCCCCTTGGACATATACAGCAGCAGCAAGGCAGCTAAAACAGCTGTTCGCCTAAGGGAATCCGGACTGTGGTCCTCAAGATCTTATGGACACGCCTCTGTGGAAACTCAATGGGCTGCCTCCACAGATACCCTAGTCACAGATTACCTCCCTTTGACATTCGCCTTCAACAGGAGATTCGCTACCAGAATACCTGAAAGAGGTGAATGGGAAGATAAGACCATTACAGGAGATGACGAGATCGCCGTATATACCGACGGTTTTAAGATGAACGTCGGAACCGGTGCGGGCATCTTCTGTGGAGATCTGGGACTAGGTAAATCTTTTCGAATTAATGACGACTGCAGCATTTTTCAGGCGGAGCTGGCAGCCATAATCCAAGCTGCCTCCGAGCTGAAGAAACAAGGCCCCGCAAACAAGACCATCACCATATACTCTGATAGCCAAGCGGCAATTAAAGCCTTGGAATCAGACGTGGTAAAGTCAAGGGCTGTGAAACTATGCAGGAAAATTCTGGACGAGTTATCACTTGGCAACACTGTAACTGTGTGTTGGGTGCCAGGTCACACCGATATATCGGGAAACGAAGAAGCGGACAAGCTTGCGAGATTTGGGTCTGGAATGAATGCATCTCTAGCCCTCAAATCTATAAGAGTCCCGCTGAGTTCGATAGCACGTGGGATAGAAACTGAATCCTTGAGTAGAACCAACCTACGTTGGACAGAACTTGATACGTGCAGACACACAAGGGAGCTATGGCCAGCGGTAAGCAAAAAGAGATCACTATTTTTGATCGGACTAGCCCACAGGAACATCCGAGTATTCACGGGAATCCTCACGGGGCACTGCGCTGTGGGTCTACACGCTGAGCGGCTAGGCATACCGCATAACGATTACTGCAGAAGCTGCAGGTACGTTGAAGAAATTGAATCCGTTCGTCACCTGCTCTGCGAATGCCCATCCCTAAACAGCATCGGGCATAGTATCCTCGGCAGCTACTTCTTCAACGAGCTCGAAGATCTAAATAATGTAGATCTAAAGGACCTCCTAAGATTTGTATACAAATCCAGATGGGTCCAAGAGGGCGGAACTCTGAGCTTCTAACAGCGGTCTATTTCTGTTTTCGTTCCAGGTATTAAAAAGGTTCCCAATGGACACAATGGACCCAACTGCTGTTCTAAGTGAAGCCGTGACTATTGTCAAAAGGCATCCATCAACCTAACCTAACCTAACCTAAGATGGCTGGGTCATCTAGAGCGGATGGACGCTAACGCTCCGGCCCGAAAAATCTTCGAAACCACACCCCAGGGACGGCGCGGTAGAGGAGCACCGAGACTCAGGGTGGCGCACGCAAGTGGAAGAGACCTCAGCCAACTTCGCGTGCGAAACTGGATTGAACGGCTAGCTGAACGGCTAGCTAGAGACAGAGCTGGCTGGCAAAGCTTGTTGGCTAAGGCCCAGGTCCAACCCGGACTGTAGCGTCGGACTGTTGAGAGCCATGGGGATTGCCTCCATGGGGGTTGCAAGGCAACCCATGCCTCGGCATTGTGTAGCTAGCGAGATTATCGGCATATATAAACTTTCGTTGCGAATAAGAAGTAAGCGGAGCCGTCATGGTAAACCTAGAGGTAATCAGTTGTTAAGTTTCATGGATGAGTTAAGGGGGATTCACAACAACGCCTTGGCTCCGCCCCGGCCTGACGTTTACGAGTTCAGCCATTCTATTTAAATGCTTAGATGGGAGGCCATCTAGTGGGTAAGCTTGTAATCTCGAAAAACATAAAAACTAGAACGAGATAACTTCTGGCCCTATGTTGGGGTTTGGTTGGATTCAGTCAGAGCATAAAGCGAGGATATGAGCATGTGTTTTTGACCGTAAACCTCTTTCGTAGTAGAATTGAGAGTGGAAGACTTCTGAGAGCGGAAATAGGTGAAATCCTAAGATAGAGGCACTTGAGGTGAGTTTATCAAAAGCATTAAGATCAGCTGCAACTGAACGGTTGTTGGTGAATGGTGGGACATCTCGTGGATCCTGGGGTGATATCGACTGAGGTTGTTTGTGATTTTCACATTTTGTGACAGTCAATGTGATCAAACGAAATAATCCGTCTGCGAAATGTGGTCACAAAAATATTGTTCCAACTTATTACTTATTTAGGCTTGTGATCTGTGATGTAAGAATTTTTGTTTTATTTTTGCATGCAGAAATTCAGCCTAAGTGTAGGCAAGATTGTAATGATCGCAGACTACCCAACGAAATTTTGTGATTTGTGACATCACTTAAGACTAAACACAGATCGCCTTAGTCAATTCCACCCCCCTGGTAAATATTTTCTTTATGCAATTAAGTTGATAGGATTAAGGATAGGATTAAATTGATAAGCCTTTCGGTCGAATAGAAAAGAAACTTAAACGCTCGTTTTCGTTTTACCCAAAAGCAAACTGAATCATGTTTTTCGTGAAGATAAATACCATCATCCAAGAGACATCATTGTACTGAGGGGACCTTTTGATTAAGGAAGCTGGTTTCTCAACTTTGCTTTATACAACCTGCATTAACTCAATCATACAATCAGCTGCAACTCAGACGGAGTCCCTGCGGTACCTCTATTACAAATTCCGAGGTCAAAAATTCGTAAAATATTGCTACCCCATTGTGTGAAATGGGCATTCGCGTAACAACTCAACACCATAATCCGGTCTTTTCTGCCAAGTCGGCTCTTTCCTATACTGCGACCGCCAAGTACCCTAGGTTGTAATATTCTAAAAGAAATGCCTTTATTTGGTCTTTTATTAAAATGCAAGGTCTGATCTTACCTTCCACCTTTAGAAATAGAGTTTAAACTCTTCAGCCCGAGCCCGGATTTTGGGTTTTTTTTTTTTTTTTTTTTTTGAAAAAAGGGCTTTTGTATGGGTTGACTATCAGCCTTTCTATCCTTACATTTTACCATTTTGCCTATCTTTACCATATATTTCGGTTGCGGGAAGCGATTCCTGTTTAAAATTCTTCTTTTTCTTTTTCATTTAACCGCGAGGTTATGATCTGAAGTGTTTGATCATAACCTTCACACTCTACTGCATTCCTAATGGTCCGCTTGTGGGGTAAGCCGATTTGACCTCAGAATATATCGGCAGGCCACCCAAATAAATTACGTCGTCGTTGCATTTATGTGATCCATGAATGTTTAGGCCTTCCTCTCCTTCGCGATTGCGCTGGAATTTTGATTGACATTGCCTTTTTGATAGTGTTCGTAGGATCTCTCCTTTGAACGTGGCAATACCAACTGAGCCGGTCGTGCTCCATTTTTCTGGAGATCGGTTATTTTACATGAAAGCTTCCTCGGATCTTCGTACTTCGTATTTGTGTTGAAAATTAAATTTAGAAAATGCTGCCTCGTTTAACACAACAACTAGAAGCTCGTCCTTTGGGTCGCTTTGGTAACGATGCAATGCGGATAGAATGCCAGCCTTCAAATGTTTTTCCTCTTGCTGCTTCCGACTAACCACACTCGCCTTTTCTTTTAGCTTCGCCGCATAAGAAGTAAAGGACGCCTGACCAATGTCTTTGCAGCAGCATTTTCTGTGATGGCCACCTGTCGAATGCATGTATGATGTGTATTTGTTGTCATGCCATAGAATGTTTGAATGCAGAATGAGTGTGAGGCGTTAACATACTGAAGTAAGTGCATTGCTTGACGATAACATACTGGAATGAACTGGGTTCTGGATGCTGGGTATGAAGACCGTGTAAGAGACGGCACAGGCGCAGGTCTTTCTTTACTTATGGCCAAAAATCAGAGAGAAGAGCCTTAAATCTCTTGTTAAAAATGAAATGGCTTTAAAAAATTATTTTGTTACAAACTTCTCATTTTATACTTCTTTACACTTACAAACAAACTTTAAGTGTTTAACAAAAATCAACCTAAAATCATCTTCAGTCCATGGATATAGTAGATATATCCATAAAGTTATGATCATCAGCATTTCTATCCACAAGATCAGAGGCATTAACACTATCTAGTTCCGTTGGAGTTGTTTCTTCGTCTTTTTCCATCAGTACTTTACTATTGCTCATGCAAATATCACTTGTGTCAATATCCTTTGCTGTTGTATTCGACGTCTGTAAAGGCCTCAAAAGCCGCTTGTTCTCAATAGTCTTGAGCAGGGATTTCGCCTCGGATTTTTTCTGGAGAAGAAAAAACAAATTCATTAAAACTCAATTAAACGGACCCGCACGACCATTCTTACCTCATCGGACTCCAAGCACTTGTATGCAAAGTGCGCCGCCTTTTCATAAAGTCCATTGCTTTCGTAGTAGTTCGCCAAAGTTATGTACGCATGATACAAACTCTGTTTGTCAGCGGCGGCTCTCTCATCGACACAATACGACAAATAGGCAGGCACTGCACTCTCGATGTTGCCCAATTTTTCATACAAATTCGCGAGCTTGTACAACGCTATGCCTTCGATGTCGCCCACATTGCAGGCCTTGAGGAAGCACCTTATGGCATTTTCATTTTTCTCTAGTTTTTCATAGGTTTCACCCAGAGCGACCAGCATTCGACTGTCGAAAGGTCGCAGCTTATGGGCGTTCTTAAAGTAATACAAACTGTAGTAATGCATCTTCAAAATTTCATATGACTGCCCCAGGCCGTACCAGGCACGGTAATCGCGTTTGTTGACCTCTGTAAATTGACGAGATCATAAGTTCTACAGGAGCACTGTAACAATGCCACGCAATATACCTACCAACAGCTTTGCGGTAACTTTGAATAGCGGCATTTGTGTTTTTTAGCTCCATAAATTCGTGACCCATTAACGTCCAGGCGGAGAGATAGTGAGGATTAAGCTTTAGAGCTCTTTGGAAATACATTATGGCCTTTTGGTGCTCGCATCGTATGCTATAGTAGTTGCCTAAAAAGGTTTTCGGTTGTTTTAAATAAAGAAAAACTTATTGACTTTTAATAACATCCACAGCAGCTAATAATAATAATTGACGAATATTCGGCAGAAAGGATGTTTCTAGACGAATGTTTCTAGAAAGTCAAAATAAGGTACTTTAAGGCCAAGAGAAGAACTCAAAGAACATCTAGATCAGCATTCTAGTTAGCAAGACGGGTCCTCACAAGAGCGATCAAAAGTGATAAGTGATAGTCACTAAGCAACAACTTTGGTTTAAAATTTAGCTGCCACAATTACCGGAAAACAGATAACTGCAACAATTATAATTCAACAGCGGATGAATTCTCAAATAAGGATCAACGGTACTGTCAACAGTCAGGACTAAAACTGCCTTATATGAGCTATTCCGACATATTTGGAGCAAAAAAAAAACAAACTGTGAAAAAAGTAACAAAGTCGAGATACTCTCGCTAACCTTTTGAACGTGCGTGGTTCAAAACCAGCTGGTATTTAATCCATAAATCGCGCGGTTTAATGCTTGTTTAATAGAAATTAAAAGATCAAAAGTTTAATTATACCAAAGGGCTGTAATAAGAGGGCACATTGCGACAGGTAGTTACAACTACACAGCTTATATATAAGACTGAGGTTCAAAAGCCAGAGACAAACATGTGCAATATACGTCCAAAAGTGATCAAAAGAGTTAGTTTTAAGATCTAATATCAAAGATACAGTGATGTTCATCAGGTTAGACGCGTCTAGTTTTTTTAGTTTTTATTTTAGTTGGTGGCAAAAAAAATCTTCAAAGAAAAAAGTAAAGAATTCCTAATAAAGTGCATATAAAGACACAAGAATAGCAAAACATGGGTGGAAAACCAGTCTTGAAGTTTAAAGAAAAAGGTGGAATCTATGGGTACAAACTATCTTTAAAGGAGAGAAATATAGCTGTGGAGTTTGGGAACGATAATGGGCGGAAAAGAAAAACTTAACATTTTTCCTGTTTATTTGAGACAGGAGACGTGGAGAGAAAAATTTGATGAGTTATCAGCACATACATTTTCGCACGCAAATCTAAGAAATGTAGTACTGATCGGGGATATGAACGTCAGTTTAGGGGAGCAATTGCAAAACTTGGATACACTTACGATCTCAAATCAAAATATCCTAGAGCATCGAGCCTCAAAAGATAAGGTTATCAACCGCATGCGAAAAGACTTTCTTGACTTTTGCAACAGCTACGGATTTATTGTTTTAAATGGGAGGACATATGGGGATGTAAAAGGCGAAATGACTTTCTTATCAACAGTTGGAGAATCAGTTAACGATATATGTACGGTGTCTGAAGAGGTTATCGAAAGGGTGAAAAATTTTACGGTAGAGCAGCAGATATACTCCGATCACATGCCGATCAAATTAGTGGTGAGCGCAAGCCCAATAGAGAAACTTAAAAAAAAGCTGAGCATGTTGCCAAAAATAACGTTTAAGCGAACTAAAATAGAGGAGTACAGAAGAAGGCTTCAAATCAGTTCTAGAAAGTATGAGGAGTCCTTTGAACATTTGTGTGCGGGTAATCTTACCTCAATGAAGAAGCGCAAACTGCAACCCCAAAAACAAGGGATTTTCGCAAAAATGGTACGATAACGGTTGCTTCCATCTTCAAGTTGCATTTAATCCTCTGCCGAAATATGTGCTCATGATTTCAAGACCTACTTTCAAAGGCTTCTCAATCCTCCAATCTTCGCGGAACCAATGCAGTGGGCAGATGCGGATGAGGATCTGGATAGAAAGATTTAAGCTTCCGAGATTTATGATATGCTTAGCAAGGCAAAAGCTAATAAAGCTCCTGGAGAGGATAGATTGCCCTATGAAGTCTTTAGGAATGCTGTACTCTAGTTTGCTGGAAAATGAAAAAGTTGAGGAGAGCTTTTTAAAATCTATTATATTTCCTATTTATAAAAAAGGTAATCCAAATGAGGCAGGTAACTACAGGGGAATTAGTTGGAATAATGCAAAAGAGACTCGCGAAAACAAGCACAAGGTCCTAAATGAATTTCAAGCTGGGTTCCGAGAACATTACTCTACTGTAGACAACATTTATAGTCTAATATCAAAATTAAAAACATCGATAAAAAGAAGGTGTATGGCTTTTTCGTGGACTTTCAGGCTGCTTTTGACGGAATCGACCGGAGGGCTCTATTCTTCAAGTTAAGCTGTATGGGAATTTCAACAAGGTTTTTAAATTTGATCAAAAGTCTTTACAAAAATACAACTACTGCAGTGTGCAAACATGGGTCGGAGCATTTTGAAACGAAAATGGGAGTCAAGCAGGGATGTCTTCTAAGCCCGCTGCTGTTTGCGCTACTGCTTAATGACCTACATGAATATTTGGGGGGTGGTCTGTGTTTGGATGATGTTCTAGTCAGGGTTATTTTGTTGGCTGAAGATGTGAAGGTGCTACAAAAGATGATCAAGAAATTAGAAGAATACTGCAAAATCTGGAATTTCGTTATCAACCTCGATAAGTCCAAAATAATGATATTTAGCAAAGGGGGCAGAAGAGCTAAAAATGAAAAATGGTTCTACGAGGGTAGCGAAATAGAAATAGTTAAAAGGTATAAATATTTGGGAGTTATCATAACGCCGACACTTTCTATGACGGAGCACCTTAAAGAAAGAGAAGTAAAGGCCAAAAATAGTTTGAACATTACTTGGAATAATTTCATTTGTAAAAAAGACGTCAAATTTTCCGCTAAATTTAAACTTTTTAGTGCTGTGACTAGAGCGATATTCAGCTACGCTGCTCCAGCATGGGGACCTTCGAACTTCAGCTCTGTAGATAAAGTTCAAGGCACTTTATAGAAAGAGTTTTTGGTTTGCCCGACAAAATGACTCCAAAGTATATTATAAGTCTAGAATCAGGTGTTCCGGACATGCATTTGTACACACTTAAACTTCACATGGAGTACATACATAAAACCATGTTTAGATATGAAGTTAGCCGATTGCCTTATATATTATCCAAATTAATCCTACAGAAAAAAAATTTGTTGGTTCGAAATTTGGTGTAGCTATGGAGACAACAACGATATTGGATGGCCAGACGTGCCTTTGCATGAAGATGCCTGGAAGGCAAACATATTTTTGACTCTTGAAAGGCTGCGACATAGTCAAATACAAAGGAACCTTCAGGAGGCGCAGAATAGCTCACATGGTGTTTATAGAATGCTAAGACACCCTATTGGACAGTCTTACTTTAATGACAGATTTGACCGAAGGCTAATAATGTGGACATTTAAGACGCGCGCAGGATTGATAGGCCTAAATTCGAAACGCTTTCAAAGGAATAAATAAGGAGTGCACTCTTTGCAATTTACATGAATAGGAAACTATCTGCCACTTTGTTGGGAAGTGTCCGATTTTAAGAGCAATACGCGCCGAGTTTCTTGGAAAGTTCTTTTTAGAGGAACAAGAAGTCATCAACCTACTCAGTGGAGATGCTGATGGTAATTCGGATGTGCTATACAAATACATTTTGCAAGCGTTCTGATACCGAAAAAGTTTAGTTGACGAATATGATCATTGAATTAATAAATCTGCCAAACTCTTTACAACAGACGACATTTGTCATGTTTGCTAAGTTTTGTAACTTTCTTCTACTGAAAATAAACTGAACAATTTATTATTATTATATTAAAGAAAAAAGCTGAAATAGACACTTATATATGCCGTAAAATGAGCCAGAGTGATTCTTCTGGATTTGACTATCGGGGAGGAACTATGACAGCTGTTTTAGCTTATGATCCAACATCCGACATAACACATTTGGGCTGATGCAGGAGAAAAACACGGTATGAGTACAGTTCGCCGCGTTCTTTAGAAAGCTCCACATTTAGAACGTAAAAAGCTTAAGAAAAAGTCACCAATCACACACAAAAGCGAGAGTGACTGAAGTTTCCAAAAACTTGTCAGACCCTACAATTTGAGACTTGTTGACACAAAATTTTCGGCTTATTAAATTGATTTTTGTGGAGCATGACCTGTAAATTAGGCGTGTCCATCATTCTTGCAAGCTGTAAGGTCACGAATTGACCATTTGCTCTTCGTTTTTGTTATTTTTTTACCAATAATTTATGATTATTGAACATTACGTCTGCTTCTTATCGAACGGATGATATTTCGATTAAGAACAGCCATCTTTGATTTGTTCACGGATTTTGTGATGCCAAATTACGTTTCGTTTTATTCGTTCACGAATGTCATGATCCCAAATCTGCAAATTCCGTTCACGAGTACACGTTCGCGGATTTCGTGATCTGCCCCTTGGGGTGTGTAGTGTTGCTAGTGTTTCGAGTGACTGGCGATGAGTTGTCTTTTTAGGTAAAACGAAATTTAATTTGTATGCGTACATTTCACGATCCTTTAAGAGAGAAGTGCTCTTTGAGCCGCCATCATGCTAGAAAAGAAGGAGTTATGGTATGGGAATTCGCCATTTAAAATTAAAGTTTAAATCTGGTTTGCAAGAGAAAGCATATAACTTTTGCGATGGCCCCATAGTCTCTAGATCTCAATATATGTAATAGAGAAAGAACAAACTCACCAGCATAAAAACAACCAAATTCAGGAGCAAAGAAGCTCGACAGCTTTGACAAATAGACCATAGATTTTGTATCAGATTCGAATTAATACAATCATAGCCCAAATTTGTCGATCAACCGTTCATAAGATTTTAAGGAAAGATCTAGATGCCACCTTCAATAACGTCAATGAAAAAGTGTCTTGATTGTACGCGAAGAAATCTAAACATGGAGAAGAAAATACGTGCAGGAGATATGAAAAGTAAAGCCTTCAGCACAATGAGTCCAGAAACGACGTGCATACGTCACGAACATCTTCTACGGGCCGCTTCCCACAAGAACGAGTGTATTAAACTGAGTTGTCAGTTGTGTACTTCGATGTAACGGACATCACGGATTCATTGGGCTGAACGCTTAAGAGAGCTATGAATAAAAAGATTAATTTTAAGAATCGAAAAAAAATTTCTGTGCCACCACCAAGCTTCCAATGAAGGACTCTCTACAGGTTTGCGTTCACCAGCTGGAAAAGATAAAAGGCTGATAAAAACTCATATGGGCAATTTTTTGTTTTTTGGAAACAGTGGAGTTTATCACGCAAATATGAATGTCAAGTTGTACGAAAAATGGCTTTAAAAAACCTTAACGCTTCTCGAGCCCAACTTCGTTGTGTCCGTCAACAGACAACGCCTCTTATCATTCCAGGAAGGAGAACAGGGAGAGCTCGGTCTACTTCTACCAAAACAAACGATACAAGAAAATGGCTAAGATTAGATAATAGTTGCTTTGAAGAGGATTTGGTCAAATCCGATCTATGAGGGGCCAGTTTTTGGCCGTAGAGTTCATCTCCGAGGATTTGCCAGTGAACCTAAATTGATCCTAGTGACTAGACTTTCCTTTTGAATTGGTAAAATATACAAAAAACTTAACATTGTTTCAGTCAGTTTAAAAAGCAAGTGTTTGCCTGACCTAATAGGCGACTTCTTTGACGCCTTCCCTGTCCAGCTTTATCAAAAATTTTGGTCAGAATAAGAATAAGAGATCAGGATACATGGCGGTGCCTTGTGGCGTTTGAGTGATTCTAGTTCTACGCGTTAATTAGTGTTTTACGCAAAAAAAATTGCATACCAATGACACAGCAAGTTTCCGGCCGATACTTGCTTATTGACAAGGCTTTATGCGCCAGAGAGGCCATTTCCGTCTTAAGCTCCTTCACAAACAGCAAGTTTGAGTACGTGTCCAGATTGTCCAGCCGATACGGATCGATTTCTTGAATGTTTTGAAAGACTTCAATCGCTTTGTCGACCTCTAAAAAGGAAAATGTTTTTCAAGACGTAATAAAACTCAACAGCAACCTCACCCCTCTTGTTGTGATAAGCCAGTGCCATTTGGGAGGTAATGTAAATACAATTGTGGAACCCCGCCGAGCGCAAATTTTCGCACTGCTTCAACCCTTCGTCGTTCAAGTAGAGTTCAATGTAGGCGTGAGCCAGAAATACCTGCTTCATCCAGTGATTCGGCAGGTTCAGGGTGAGAATCTTCTCCTTTTCGGAAATCAATGGTGCCAGCTCGACGTAGGAGCTCCAAAGCAATGGGGTGTCCTGTATTGACTCGACAAATATATGCATTGCCAAATCGTTTAGGCCCAGGTTCCTCAAAACAACTCCGTACAGATACAAGCCATAGCCGTCCAGCTTGCGCTGACTATACTCGTATTTGAGGCTGGCCAAGAGATCTGACATGTCCTTCGCGTAGGGGCTATCGTTGAGGTTCGAGTTGTCGGTCACGTTCTCTTGCTGCCTCTTTTGTTTGGCCATGTAGGTGGCATAGTAGTGCAGGAACTTGGGCACCGGGGATTCACAGTCGCGGGTAAAGTACGCCGCTCGGTCGTACTCGCGCAAATCAAAGTAACTCTTCGCCAGGTAGTAGTTATCCGAGTCTTTTCTGCTCAGTTCAGTTCCGCCAGATTCCTGGGCTTCGCTGCTGCACTCCACATAAGAAAGACCATGGTTCATTTCCGACAGCCACTTGACGCTTTGCACCAAGCCCCGCTTGCTGCACTGGACGATGGCGTGGCACAGATCGTTTTTGACTTCTTGCAGGGAGACGCTGAGGATGTCTTCTTCCATCATTTGATGTCTAAATGGAGGATTGGTTTTCGGAGGAAATTTATTAAAGTTAAATACAAGCACGAACTTTTTTAGCCCAAAATAAGATGAAAGAATTCTTTAAAATTCTTTTATTGCTTACTTTAATTTGCTATTTAAGACCCTTAATTCAAGATTGCCAGAGATTTACACGACCGGCTTTTCAATTTATTTGTTTATATCAATAAACACCACAGCTGCACGAAACCTCAAAAAAATGACACTGTCAAGTCACAGATTAGATGATGTCGCCTGCTCCAGGAGCTGTCTTTCCAGGAAACGGCATTCCAATATTGTCAAACCCCAGATTCCTGCTGTGTGTGGTGAAAATTTGTTCATAGAATGGAAATCTATGTTTTTTTTTTCAAATTGTTGCTGTCTCGTACACGCTGAAGTTGTACATGCAACGCGATCTCTGCAAAAATATTCTTCTCATCTTCTGACAGTGAATTCATGGAGGATAACATAATAAACAAGCCAACGAACGAACATTAAACTCGCCTAAATTTATATGGGGCTAGCACAGAACTAGACCAGTCTTAATTCATCTCCAAAAAAAATGTGTTTGAGCAGAAACTAATCGATGGATCAATTTAAACCCTATTTTTCCGTACAGAGTTGACCCCGGGTTCATTTATCAACCAATCATTTTAAAGAGGCCGCTTATCCTTTAAAAGGGTCGCGGAGCTTGGGTGGTTAAATGGTCCTTCCATCGTTCTCGATCCTCCGCCACCAACTCAAGAGACTCGGGCGCAGTCCCCAGGTGGGACTCGGAGAGGTTCTTTACCTGATCCCACCACCGGTTTCTGAGCGTACGCGCTCGCATCTCGGCTTCGGTTAACATACGACCTGTCTAGGAAGTCTATCGGCATGCGAACGTGTCCAAACCATGGACGAATCGATCATTCTGATCATTCGAATAATGACATTTCTCACTCTTTCCCTAAGAGTGACATTAGCAACGCACCGCAGGAATCTCATTTCAGCAGCTTGTCCCCTCGATCTAATTTTTTCTGTTGTTACCCAAGTTTAATAACCATAGATGATGGTTGGAACGAACACTGAGTTGAAAACTGAGATCTTTGCTTTCACTCCCAGCTCAGCTTTCCTTATGACCGGCTGGCGCAGTTACTTTACTGTTGCTCCAGCTTGGCCAATTGTACAGGACTCCTCCCATCTTTCGTGAAAAAGACACAAAGATACTTAAACTTCTCCACCTGCTTCAATAGAACTCCATTTATGTGCACGGTACACTGTACAAGAGTGCGGGAAACAACCATCAATTCCGATTTGTTCACGTTAACGTTCATACCAGCATCACCACAGACGGCTGTAAACCTATGCAGTACTTGCTGAAGTTCCTCCTTGGATGTGGCAAGGATGGCCGAATCATCGTGGGAAAGCAGATGGCTCATCCTGATGCCCAGCCAATTCGAAATTAGAGTTGTGTAGTTCCGGACCTGTATAGTAGTTCCAGGAGCTATGTCCTCTCTCGGACACATTTCCTTTCGTTCCGCAAACTGAAAGCAAACATGTTCATAGTTCCAGCTATCATACACTTAAAGCCATCACGTTCACGTTCAAAATAGAAATTAATATAAATACAACCGAACATGTATTATTTGGTCCGAAAACATGTGACTAGCCCCACAGCACACACTCGTCACAGAAAACCGCCGCGCAACCTAAGTGTAACTAATAACATAAAAAGGCCATTATGCCTTGGTATCATGGTGAAATTCGAACGATGTCAAACCGTTTGTTTTCTGCATGTAGGAACTCTCTTAATGTATGATGTGAACGAAGATCGTTTTCGTTTGTGAATGAAATAAAACGGATCGGTTATCAGTTCCATGTCCTAACACAGTTCCATGTCTGTTGTCCGGACAAGAAACTAAATTGAGGCATGGAACTAATCCACTGTTTATTTGCTCGCAGCTCAATTTTTTCTACTCGAGTTGAGAGAGATTGAGAATATGAGTGTACCTGTACTGTAACGTACGTAACTACAAACAATGAATGTTAACACTTGCACTTTGAACAGTTTGTGTTATGCACACGACAATGGGGTAAATGGGAAGCATGTAGCATAGGAAGAATGCTCACAGAAAATGTTCGATACGAAGTACCATATGAACGAGGATCGTTCTTGATCGAAATGTGTAGGTTGCTACCTGAACGGATCGGTAAACAGTTCCATGCCTGGTTTAAGTTCCATGTCTGAATACTTTTCCTTTTACAATACAAAAATAAACTCCATAAAATTTTGTAAAACTCCATACAAAAATGAACTCCAGGACTTTGCACTTCTACTATAATCGTTCCAGAAGCTCAGTGCAAAGTCCTGTAAAACTCTCCATAGTGTACTCCGAAGGACTCAGTCATAAGCTGTTGCGAAAACTAAGTTAATGCAAAATAGCCGGCCGACATTTCGAATGTTTACATTGTGTCCGTCACTTTAGTGTTCCATGTTCATCCGGTCCGATTGTGATCGTCAGCTGCTGTTTTTGTCTTTCCGAATTACAATCGAATTTCTACTTCTTAGGCATTCGGAGTTAACACCTCGTCTGCACATGCAGTCGAAATTCGATTGTATTTCGAAAAGAGCAAAATGAACGAGAGAGTGTTGAGAAACGTTTTCTGCGTTGTATCCACTCTCGCGCTGACACCAAAGGAAAACGGCATTCGAAAAGGGAAATTTCTAGGCCGCTAATGAAGTTCGGCTAGACGAATGTTCTGGGCACAGCTTCATTACTAATTTGAATTGTAAAGGCAGTGGGTGTTTCGTTTAATTTGCCAGTTTGAAATTAATAATATGTTAATAAAGAAGTGTGGCATTAAAAGCAAAGATAAACATTAAAACACGAAACAAAGGAGGACAGTGAACAAAACGTTAACAAAGGACTGTAATTGTAGGAAAGAATCGAAGGACAAGGTAAAACAAAGAAACTTTACATTCAGGCAGTGTAGCCTAATTCCATTTTTTTTTACCAGGCGTACACACAGGGAATAAAGGAGACAATCCTACAGTCAGAGCGAGGCATTATCGTTCTGCAGATTCCCTTTTAAAAATCCCAGGAACGTTAATCCCAGGGCGGGATTTAGTTCGAATTGTATCGAATTTTAATTTGACACCACACCGGCTTAACGGCCAAGTTCGGCAACCGCCTACATAAGCCGTTGGTGGCCGAGCGGTTAGCGGAGCCGTTCATTGAACAGTGTCGGAGGTTCCAGGTTCGAGTCCCGGTTCAGGCAGCGGAAGATAACCTTTTTTATTTTATCTATCTTATTGCAATCGATAATTTTTCATTGTCTTGAGTTTTTTTTTTCTTGCTTTGTTTCTTTATGTAAATTTAAATTGTAAATTTTGGGATTTATTTGTCGATGTAAAGTGCATATATGCGTGTAGTACATGTATATATACATTACCGTAGGCCTTGAAACAAATTCCTGGTAGCATTTAAAGATCATTTATAGTGTTATAATTAAAATTATTGTAAAGTGGTAATAGGTATTTATATACGTAAAATACGTATCAAACGCCGTGGGAGCAACATCTATGCAGTGGCCACTTCATCGACAGTTGCGGATTTTACCGGTGAGTCATTTGATTACTTAAATTTACTATTTTAATTAAGGCACACATAAAGTGAATTTAAACCTGTGGGAATTTAAAAGAATTTAAAAGTGAAGCCAAATCCAAGCCCAGGTGCGAAACATTCGAACTTTGGTTTGTGAAGGCATTTTGTTGTTGTTTTGCGTGGTGGAAAGAAGCCACTTAAGATATGTGCATAGACTTACACTACAGTCGCACTGAGTAAAGCCAAGTAATTTTCAAGAAAATTTTTTTTAATGCAAAGACAAAGTTTATATTTAAATAAGTTTTATTTGGAATTTTAAAAGAAATTAAAGCTAAATGAAAGTTAAACTAAAACTAAATTAAAATTAAAGTAAAGTAAAGCTAAAGTAAAATTAACTTAAAATAAAACCTAAAGTTAAAGTAAAAGCTTAAGTAAATTAAAATTATATTAAAGTAAAGTAAATATAATTTTATAAATTTTAACAATGAATTTTATAATTAAAACATGAAATTATATGAGGAAATTTAAACATGGTTTTTAACTGAGGAGGGATGAAAGGATGAGGAAGATATAGTGAAGGGAAGGACGGTCATGTAGGGAAGAAGAAGATGCCAACTTAAGGGGTTACTTGGCGAGAGAAGTAACCATGGTAGGGTGGGTAGAGAGAGATTTCTCGCGACATCTTAACACCGTGATGTCAGACAAGACTGGCATGATCTTGTGATTGGGAACGTAACAGTGTCAAGAACCCGCGCCCTCCGACGAGCTGTGGATGGCTACCAGCATGCCAGCAAAGACACTAGGCCAAATCAACGTCCCATTACAAAGCCTTTTACCAGATCTACAAAACACGCATAGACCGGTTTGGCATATTCCCACGCCTTCTCAAGAATAACCTTCAGAGTAAAAAGCTGGTCGGTTGTGCCTCTGCCAGACCGAAAGCTACATTGCTCTTTCCGCAACAAAGGCTCGATTACAGCTCTGGAACACGCTTTCAACATTTTCGCGAATACCCGGAAGACTTAAAAGAGATATACCCTATGGTAAGAGCAATGCCTCTTGTTCCCTTTTCGAAAATGGTCATTATAAGTCCTGTTGGCTAATCGCCAGGTGTTTTCCCGCTTTCTCAAGCGACCTTAAAGACACGTGTTACCCATTTAACTCGTCCTTCACATATTGCCTTGAGCGTTTCTGGCCGGATTTCATCAACGCCAGCTCATTGAAAGCCGCGTTGTCACAAGCGTCTTAAGACGTCGTTCTCAATTGAAAAAAGTGTACCGCGTTTGGATTTAACCCCTTGAACAATATTCAACTTCCTTCCTCTGAGCTGGCGAATGGTCTGCCAAAATGTCTTGTTTGCAGATCTGTAATCGTGCTCCAACCTCTCGCCGAACTTTTTCCCTCTCTGTTCTTTGGCTGCTCTGACCGCCATATTGGCAGTTCAACGCGCCTCAGTGTGCCGGCTAAAGAGAAATAGAGTTCCTACATCCTAATCGAGAAATAGAGTTCCTAAATTGATTCCACACAATATAGGCTCTCTTCTTCTCTCTGATGACTTCTTGAACCCAAGTCTTAAACCACGCAGCTCTTTTCTCACCACCAGGTGCCACACCAAGCCGCTTCTCTCCACATTTCTTGCAGAGGCAAGCCATGACTGCTGATGAAAACAGCTTCATTCTTCCTCTACATTTAAAAGGTAAGTTGGGGTTTATTTCAACTTTTCCAAAACGTGCCGTGCAAATCGCTCTCTCTAACGAGATTCAGTATCTTGTATTCCCACCGTATGCGGGCCACCCGTCTTGGATTTCGCCTGGGTGGCAAAGGAATAATGTCGCTAAAGCGCAATTCGCACAACGCTAGGTCAAGATCAGTTGACAGCTCAGCTCCTCTCAAAACGCAAACATCACAAATCATTTTTTGAGCTCACGATGGTACCACAAAGAAATCAATCAAAGATCTTTGATTTAAACTATTCCGGAAAAACATAAAATTAAAATCTTCACTCTCAAAAGGTGATTGATGACATTTCCCAGAAGCGGAAAAGCAATTTATTTTCAAAAAATCCCAATAGAAAAGGAATTTGTGACAGATCTATTATAAATGGACAAATGTTCAGATTTTTTTGTTTGCATTTATGAAGCAAAATAGTTTTTACTCCTATATTCAACTTGTTTCTATTGAGGTCGAAAATCCCACAAAAAGAATTTTCTCCCAGACCCGTGAACACTGTCAAACTTTAATCGGGACCTGTCAAAAAAATTGCTGAAAAATTCAAAACTTTCTACGTTATTCAGCAGGCAGCCTATTTGTAGTCAACTTTTTTTGAAAGGTTCCGACATCTTGTGTTTATTGCCGATTATTATACTTAATCTAGGTGTGATTTTTAAGCGAAATCATCCGCACTGCTCTGGTTTTCAGTTACAAATCTAAAAAATATGTAAAAATAGAGAAGTATCAAAGGGATTTTACTGATAAGGGCGTGAAAGAACTCCTCTTCATGCATGTACTTCTCTTCAGACTTTACCACCGGATACACCCTCAATTTTTCTGCTGCACACCCAACCAATGCTCTCGCCCTGGACTCACCCATTGGAAAAATACGTGTGCATCGTCAATTGTTCGCGTGTGTTCGTGACCTGACCGCAAAGAAAAATAAAAATAAATTTTCCAACGAAAGTGACAGCCTACCAGCACGTAAAAAATTCTGTGGCGATAAACTTCGCTTCAAAATAAAAAACTTCAACTCTTGCAAAGTTGCTAAAAGAAAGTGAAATTTCGTGAAAAAATTACCTCCGCCTATTTGTTTGTATTCGTTAACTGCCGGATAGTTCTATCCATGCGATAGAAACGCTGCCCCGTCGGTCGGATTCGTGGAAAAAATAAATTTACCAAAACCCAGTCCTTAGAACCCCCAAAAGAAAAAAAAAAAAAACAGTTTCCACGCCCAAATGAAATTTACGCTGCGTCTTTAGTTCCTTTTATGGTTAATTCTATTGTCACGAACAGAACCCTTCTGCTGCCCGCACTCTGCCACGTACCGTAATTTCTATTCATTTTGGCCAGAAAAAGTCTTATTTTGATTTTGCTGCTGGGCCCCGCAACCTTATTGCGATCCCAAATTCGTGCGTACATCGAGAACAGTGTGTTCGGCATTCGCATGGCCCCGAGGAGTGTTTGCTGCTGTTATTGGGCAATGGGGTAAAGCTCGAACGCGAAACGAGTCAAATCAAAACAAACCAAAAGTGTGATTCCAAATAGGAGTGAAACCTTAAGTGAGACTTTTTTTTTCAAAGAAAATCTGTTTCACATCCTTGAGGATAAAATATGTTCCAGGAAGCAAATTGAGACCAGCAGGAACGTACAGGTAAGTCGTCTTGTGGTCGACGAAAAAAAAACTCGGAAAAGAATTCGATACTTTGGAGCCGCTATCGGTGATAAGAAATTTTATGTATATGTATGCAGCATGCTTCCGAAATGTTTTCGCAACGCAAATTGTACGATTCCACTGAAACTGCCAACTTGAAACCTGTGTTGTCATCACAACACACCATCTCGGGGCGAGGATGGTGGGTATGCGGGCTCGTGTGGAACTATTTTTGCGTATGTTTCGGGGAGCTGGCTCGATATTTTTATTGGTTTAACTGTTATTTTTGACTAATCTGTGCAGGCCCTATAAACAAATCGCCCTTTTTAACTGTTATTCAAACATCCGTGTGGGGCGGGCGGTAGCGGGGGGTTTGTTTTTCACAATTTCCTACGCAAACTTGTTATTCACTTTACGAAAAGACAATGTTGCCGTTGTGCTGTTGGCGATGGTAGGCAGATTTTGTACTTTTTTTTCTGTTATTATTCCATGTGCTTTAGGGTAGTGTTGTGTCCCAATGTGAGGTGAGACATTTGTGGGCTTACCGCCTTTTGTAGTGTTTGTTGGTAAAATTTTGTTGTGGTCATTTGGTCATTGCTGTTGGATGGTACAAAAATTTCATATTCAGAAAAAAAGAAAATAACAGCTTTGGGCTGAGTTTTAAGAAGCAATTGCTTTTTGTATGAAGGGGACTGTTTAAAAGAGTAGATAGGTCAGGTAACAAGATAAAGTTTAAAGATGTCTCCACCGAACACTAATCCGGTTTTGACATGAATCTTTCCTTTAGGACAGCACGAGCTTTAACACCCGGTTTGTTTTAAACGCTTCTTAATAGTTTAAGTATACGTTCTACACCAAATTTATGAAAAGGAAATGCATATTTAATATATTAGTAAAATTTTAAATATTTTGGTAAATTTTGCTTTAAATCTGAATATTTTGCTTACAAATTGGTTGGTATAGTTTTTTTTTTTAGCTGTCAAATGCGTCAAACGTGAAAGTGATCACCGTTTGATAAGTGACGTTTATTTTTTTATCTCAAAATGAGAGCATTCAGCCTTTTCAATAGAAACGGTTCAAATTGCTTTGCTTATACCAGAGTTGGCGAACCTTTTAAGGGCCCCGTGTCATATACAAAAAGTAAACAGTTTGTAGTGCCTTTAACGTGCCAACATGCAGTCTTTATGTTTTGTAATAGGGTGTTTCCATCGCAACTTTTCTCTTCTATCTTTTCTATTTTCTATCTAATTGGTGCCGTTCGCGATGTGCTTCGCACCTTAAGGGACTCATAACCCCTTGATCGCGAGTTATTTATAAAAATAAACCTAAAACTGAGATTAAAGTAGGAAGATTGAAAGTTAATCACAAAGTGTTTCCATTGACAAAGAGGAGATCAACTTTAATTAAGAGGAGACATCTTGTGGTGTAAAATGGCAATGTCCAGTCATCACGACTTCTGCGCAATTCCTTTTAGGTAAACTTGAGGTTTTCTTGGCTCAGTTTCAACAATAATTGGACTCGTATTTAATTCCCACCGATTTTAAATCCCACGAAATAAATCTACAAAACAAAATAGAAAAACAAAAGGTCAAATATGTTGGTGGGATTTGAGTCCACAAAGTCAAGTTGATGAACATCAACCAGCAGTATCAACATTTACATCCATCATTCTGTTGCAGTGTGCACTCCTCAGTGCATTCAACTTTTTTGACAGGTCCAAACACATCCATATTAACAGCAAAGTCAACAGTTCTGCTCATCCCTTTAAGCCCGGCGCAGAATTGTGGATGTTGATGTTGATGTGTCTAAGCATGTGGCTCGCCGCCATTGTTGTTGATGCAGATGTTGCCTATTGCGAACACAATAGAATTTCACTCCATAATTCAAACAATAATTGGCTACCACACAATGAAAATTCATTTCCAAAAACCTTTTTTTCAGATTAGCGTTATAAAGGCGAAGAAATTTAGTTTAATTCATCATAACATTGCATTTTAACAGTGCATTTAACTTTTTTGACAAGTCCGTCCACATCCACATCAACATCAACTATTCTGTTTCGAACTTTACACAACACAACAAACACAGCTGACCGTAGGTCCACAATGCCCGTAGCGTGGCGTAGTATGGAAAAAAATTAAACACAGTGGTGTAGCGCGGCTATGTCGAACAAAAACCTCGTTTATAAACAATGGCCGATACTCTGAGTTAATTTGAACTAGATTTAATATTTTTGTACAACGGATGACACAAATTCCATAAAATTTCTTTAGATTTAACCATCTCAATAAACTTTTCGACGTCCTTTTCCTCCATTGTTTACTTAACTTGTATTGAACTGTCCACCGTGTAGCGCTGTCAACCGTGTAGCGCTACGAAAGTTAAAAATTGGCCAGCTCTTACTACCGCCACAGCTACGCGCTTCCGCCACAGACACACATTGTGTGCGCAATACACTGAATACATGTGTTTTAACTTTTGACAGCTCTTACTACTGCTACTACTACCGCCACAGCTACATCACTGTGGTTTTACGGTGAGTTGATGATACCCGTACTCAGCTGTCAAAAAAAGGTTTGTTTAATTTGCTTTGTCAGAAAACGAAAAGAACACGATGTGGTCGCGATGTAATTTTCCAGGAGGGAAAAAAGTTTTTAGTTGTAATCATCCTAATAGAAATTATTAGATTGCGGATTAGTGCCCATGCTTCTACCGGGTACTAATCTGCAGTTAATATAAATCTTCTACAATATAAATCTTCTTAAAATTACGCGCTTAACCATACAAATTTAAATCTCTCGGCAAGCGATAATAAATCCTCTCATAAATCTAATTCACACTTTTCACAAACCATTTTTGTGCACTATTTTCGAACACCATTCCAACAGTTTAATCAAAAAATGACACTTAAACTGTCCACGTATGACAGATCTGTCAGAATTACAGATTCGATAGATTATTTTCATAAGGTTCATTCGATGAAAGCCCTAGTGCGCCATATGGCGCCACAGTGCGCACTTTTTTATCAGTTCTGCATTCGTTGAAGCTAAGACAACTACCCAGTCCACTTTGCACTTTATTCGATGAAAGCACTGTGGCGCACTATTGCAGCACTAAAGTGCCCTGAGGATTTTGTCGGGGCAGAAAGTTCAGTGCCTTTTAAATTTGACATTTCAGTTATTTGTCAGTCAGCTGTCCAGTGCAAAAGAAAAATTTCTGCGAAGGTAAAAACAAATTTTCTTTGCTTTTATTTTGAATTTGTTTACAATTCTATAATTACAGGTATTTTCACAATGGAAAAAATCACCATGTTGAATTCTGCGACTGGAGCCTCAGTTAGTTTTGAGTGTGACGAGGAAATTCGCCAAGCTGCTTCTTTGAAAAAGAAGCAGAGTCGAAAAAAATGCAGAGTTTGAAAATCGCGTAAAAATGTTTTGTTTAGATATTTTTTAGCTCCATATGTTTCTTGCCTGTCAAATGAGAGTGACAGGATCCGATGTGCAATTTTGCGTTCGATGAACAGCGCACTTTTCAGGGTTGTATTGAATTTTTGACAATCAGCTGATCGCACTGAAAAGTGCAAGTGCGATTTCAGGGCGCACTGGGGCAAGTTTCATCAAATGAACCTATAGATTAAAGCTTTACAATTGGCGATTGAAGGCAACTCCCCGGTGGAGAATAGAAGAATATGTAGAGACCTGCAGCAACGTCAGTTTTCAAAAAATCGTCGAATTCATCAACCGGCTTTGATTTACTTGTCAACTGGCGAAAAAATAAACATAGACTGACCAATCAAACTAAAGCCGCGTTGTCACAAGCAACGTAAAACAGGAACAGAAACAGAATCCCATACATTAGCAACTGAAACCTAAATTCGCTGAATGCTTTTTGCGTTGCTAATGTATGAAATTCTTTTTCTGTTTCTGTTCCTGTTCCTTGCGACACTGTGGCTTAAGGCGGGAAAACGGAATTGAAGTTTTTGCCAGTCAACGAACAGTCAAAATGGTCAGTTTGACGTTGTTGCAGGTCTTTACATATTCCTCTTCTGTCCACTAGGTATCGCATTTCCACTCTTCGATTCGTGAATAATACCATGTCTCCACCGAGCACTTATCGTCGATTGCCATAAATTTTTAATAAATCCTCTACAAGTCACGCGATTTACCATACAAATTTAAATCCTCTCGGCAAGCGATTAAAAATAAATCCTCTCATAAATCCCATTCACCATATTCACAAACCTATTTTCTACAATTTTGTAACAGTTTGAGAATCAAAAAAAAGAAGTTGAAACTGTTCCTGTACGACAGATCTGTCACAAGTACGTTTTCTATTGTGATTTTTACAATTTTTTGATTTTTATGGAGCAAAAATAGTTTTTCGCTCCTGGAAAATGACATCGTCACGCTCTTTTGAGAGCCAAAATAACAGAAACAGAGTATTCGTGTCAACTTAATTTTATATTTGTCCGGTGAAGTCACTTTGGGATTTATTTTTAATCGTTTTTCCGCTAATCCTCTTTTAATTGCCGGTGGAGACATAGTATAACTTTGGAATTTTTTTGAAAACTGACGTTGTTGCTACATATTCCTCTATTCTCCACCGGGGGGTTGCCTTCAATCGCCAATACTCGCAGCTTGTTTAGAGATTTGATATTTCGATTTCTGTAGAGCTTTTCGCCAAAATGTCGCTTTTCGTCACTTGGTATAAAAACAAATTTCCTTTTCTCGTACGCACACAGAACTGCCCTTTGCAACCATTTCATTGTTTTAATACCAAGTGATCGGATTTAGCCAAAGGTTAGAACGAGAGAGAGGTGTGAGATAGTTACGCGAAAAACTCTATTGGGATGTTTACGCTCGTGGAAAATGGCATCGCTACACTTTTTTGAGAGCCAAAATGACAAAAAAATGATTGCTCATGTCAAATTTTTCCTAGGTATATTTGTCTGGTGGAACCACTTTGAGATTTATAATAATTAATCGTCTCCCGCTAATTCTCGTATTATTGCCGGTGAAAACATAGTATAAATCTTATTACATTAAGTCTTCTCACAAATCTCTTTTATGCCCTTTCAACTCTTTTCGCTTACTTTTGTAACAGTTTGAATTGAAAAAAAAAGAAACTGAAACTGCCCACGTATAACAGTTCCGTCAAAAAAACGATTTCTATTGGGATTTTTACAACGGAAATCATTTTTTGCTCTTGGGAAATGATATCGCCGCCCTCTGTGAGAGGAAAAATAACAGAAAAACAGAGCTCGTGTCAAATTTATCCCTCCAAGGAAATAGACCTTTTAGCACGACTGTCAAATCCTCTTTCACATTTTTCGACTGTGGGATGCCAAGCAAATCGTGTTTTTATATAAAAAAAATTCAATAGTTATACTATGTCTCCACCGACAATTAAAAGAAGATTAGCGGGAGACGATTAAAAATAAATCCTAAAGTGGCTCCATCGGACGAATATAAGATTAATTTGAGACGATAACTCTGTTTCTGTCATTTTGGCTCTCAAAAGAGAGTGGCGATGTCATTTCAAAGGATCGAAAAACGAGAGGATTTTGAGAGAGAATTTATTTTTAATCGCTTGCCGAGAGGATTTAAATTAGTATGGTGAATTGCACGATTTGTAGAGGATTTAATAAAGATTTATATTGATCAAGGATTAGTGCTCGGTGGAGACATGGTATTAGTTTCTGTAATAAAAGTCCCAATTATTAATAAACTATCCAACCTAGAGTGTCCAACAGGGAAAGAAGTTGTTGTGCTTATTATGTTCTTTGAATTGACTCAAAAATGATTTAAAGCCACTGAGTGGAAGATATCGAAAAGGTGTTCCGAAGATGTTATCTCCTTGAATCCGTGCACCCTTTTGTGGTCGTATGCACTATTTTCACAACACAAACAACAATTTTTTAATCCTTTCCGTTTTTTTTAATTAAAATATTTTTAGCCTAACTTAGAAAGGCAGATTAAGACTACAACTTTCTCGCTCATCGAAACACACGGTTGATTTATTTTTTAAACAGTTCACTATGTTTCTGTGAAATTTTTCTCGTTTTCTATATAAAAAGGAACTTTGTTTAGCATTCCATTCTGAAAATATCAGTAGACGTCAAACTGTTAAAAGTAACTATTTACGAGTCCATTTTTCTGAAACCGGAAACTGATTTGACTTGTTTCTAAAGCCGCGTTGTCATAAGAAACGTAAAAAAGAAACAGAATCTCATATATTACCAACTGAAACCTAAACTCGCTGAATGCTTTTTGCGTTGCTAATGTATGAAATTCTGTTTTTGTTCCGTGAGAACGCGGCTTAACTCTAGACTCTCGAAAAATGACTTTCTTCTCATTTTCAATGTGATCAAACTCACACACATTTTCTACCACGCCACGGATACTCATTGTCATCGGTCGTCGTGGCCTTAGTCTACGCATTAATTTTTACCTAGAATTTCATTTCGGTTGTTCGCTGCTTTTTTTAATCGTTGCATGATCAGTCCAAAGTAAGATTAATGGCGTATTCTTTTTAACTCCGAATTGTGAAACTCGTGTGGAATACAGAAAAAACTTGTACTTTTCTCGTACACTTGAACGGAGTCATGCTCATGTAAATGTTCTTTTTAACTCCGAATCAGTTCGGTGTCGACACCGAACGCGAATTTTCGCCACCGTCGTATTTGACGGTGGTGGGGCTGGGTGTAGCTTTGTTGATTGTGTATGTGTGACGTTTCGACTCAATTTTCATTCATTATTTTTTGCAACGCGACTGAAATTGTATGAAATCAATAAAAAATTACTAAATGTCACAAACTCAAAGCTATCAAAATTCGTTTTAAGTAAAAAGTACAAAAAACCGACGCCAAGAAAATCACGCTACGAAAGAAAATAATGTAAACAAATTTGACAGAACTTAACGTGATGACTGCAACGGTGCTGTGTTTGTCGTTCTGTACACAATGAAACCGAGTGTACACCACGCTGGAATAGACCTTTTATCAAGGCTGTCAAAATCTGACGGCTTTCACAGTTTTCGACCGCGAGATGCCAAGCAAATCGCGTTTTTATATGAAAAAATTGAATAGTTTCTGTAGAAGTGCGAATTACTATTAAACTACTCAACCTAGAGTGTGCCGATAAGGAAAGAAGTTATTGTGCTTCTTCCGTTCTTTAAATTGACCCAAAAATTATTTTTAAAAAAATATGTGGAAAGTATCGGAAAAGAGTTCCGAAGATATGATCTGCTTGAATCCATGTCCCGTTTTGTGGTCGTATGCACTGTTTCTACAACACAAACAAAACTTTTCTTATCCTTTCCGAGTCACATAATGAAAATATTTTTAGCATTACCCAGGAAGGCTGATCAAGTCTACAACTTTCCCATTCAACGAAACACGGTTGCATTTTTTAAATAGTTGTTTACGTTTATGTGTAATTTTTGTTCGTTTTTCATATAAAATGGTACTTTGCTTGGCATCCCGCACTTGAAAATACGAGTAGACGTTAAACTCTTAAAAGCTCTATTGTCGCTGACACCGAGTATTATTTGACAGCTCAGTGTAGCAGTTCAGTGTTTAAAAGAATACGTCATAAGTGTTTGTTTCAGTTCTTTGGTTCTTGCTATTCATGTACCACAGAATTGAGAATGTTTGTTGAGTGCAGTGGCATTGCAGATTTGAGAATATCCTACAAAAAAAAATTAAATAAAGTAGCGAGCATTTCACAAAACAAAGTCAAAACTGAGCTGGAATTTTAAAACCAAACTAAGCCCAAAAAAAACGATATCAAAATTGAGTGAAATTAACGACACCAAAATAACACCGAAAAGTTGTGTCAAAATAAAGTTGGAGTTTTGAAACCAAATGGCCACCAATAAACGGTATTAACAATTTTTCAATCTAGAAAATCTTCAATTCCCAAATTGACTTAAAATTGACACTAAAACTTGACACCGAATTGACTTTGACATCATCATATAAAGCGGTGACTTCATTTTTGTGTAAACTTTTAACACCATGTGCTTAGAGGGATCTTGTACATAATTGTCAGTTAGGATTCATGTATTTTATGTGTCTAAAACAATATCTACACTCGACAGCAACTAAATTGGGCCACCCGCTGCAAATCAAGAAAAAGTTTAACTCTAATATTAAAAAAATTACCTCTAAATAAAATGCACTAAATGCTGAAGTGGAGACTTCAATTAGTTGCACTTTTTGATCATATATCAGTTGCTTTTTAATGGCCCTAAAAATGCTGGTACAGCTTATAAATAAGATTTGACTTTTTTTTATCTGTAACTGAAATCTACATTTAAAAACTATATTATCTGGGATAATTGTTGAATGAATAAAATCGTGTTTTAATATTTCGTGACTCGGACCACGTAACTACTTTTCGTTAAAATCTAAATTTTAATTTCCAATTTTTTTTTTAAGAAATTAAGCTGCTCCATATTTCTCTAAAAATGTTTTATAGTCTAATCACACAATTGTAGATAAATCACACACACTTGCCGGTGACCAAAGTCGATTTGGCATTTGACAGTAGAAATATTTGCATGTGTGAATTCAGGGCAATTCTCCCAAAATCGCAAGAGCGCATCATTCGTGTTAAGAGCCCTCCACAGGGTCGCCTTACGATGATCCGGACGGTCGAACCATGAGCCAGGAGGTCGATTTATGGTGATCCGTCTGTAGTGGAATCGGCAAAGGTTATCTGTGATTTTCACATTTTGTGACAGTCAATTTGATCAAACAAAATATTTAATCCGTCTGCGTAAGGCGGTCACAAAAATATTGTTCCGAATCGTTGCTTTATTTAGGGTCTAATCATAGCTATTGTTGCGCCTGTTGCTAGAAAAGTTTTTGAAGAAAGAATATTAAAAGAAAACAAAAATGTACTTTTAATAGCACTCAAATTCAGCGAGAGCCTTAAAAATTGACGTCTTTATTCCTTGGTGTCTGATTCAAAAAAGAAAGGTTACAAATAACAGCTGAATAAAGCCTAGCATGTGTCTTTGACATTTGACAGTCAATTGGCTTGCGCTTGACGGCTAGATGTCCTTGCTGTTGCTTTGTTTTTTACAGGGTGGTGACAACAGCTATCATTGGAACAAATCAGTGGAACAATGTCTTCGGGTCTCAGACAATTCATTCATAGCAATCATTGAAAATTTTTGTCGGTGTCAACAAACAGCAACAGGGATTTGAGGTTGGAGTTGATCAGAGAAGGGAAAACTGACAGTTGAGAATAAAAAGAGAATGGAATGCTTTCAAGTGGAACGATTTTGTCCCAAAAACAGAAATCAAAATCAGCTGTTCCTTCAAATCGATTTCTGTCAGTGAAATTGTAAAAGTGAGTTTACATAAGAGTTTCAAACACAATTTATGTATTTTTGTTACGGAATATTACGGAAAAATTCTGCAACTCATAAGCTTCATTTTGATACCAATAGCAGCCAACATTGAGAAGTCAAACGTCTAAAAACATGAAAACAAATTTTTCAATGATGCAATCCGGTGATAGCTATGATAAGACCCTTAGGCTTGTAGTGCAAGCACTTTTTTTTGCATTCATGCATGCAGAAAGTCAGCCTAAGTGTAGGCAAAAAACCCAACTAAACAGAAAGTTTGAAAACTAAGGAGCAAAACTGTGATCGTCACAAGAAAATTGTAATGATCACAGTTTAGGCAGATGAATTCTTGTAATTTGTGACATCACTCGTCACAGATTATCTTAACGGAATCCACCCCAGGTCGATTCATGGGAATATTTGCTAGTCTAAAAACTCTGTCTTCGGTCTCCTGGGCTTCTAGATCGGAACAGGTAGTAGATAAGCCTTGCTCTAACTAAGAGGAAGCTCACACCTTAACAAGACTTATTATGCGCTGGGCTGATTTCTTGTACTGGACAGAAGAAAGAATTATCCTGGAGCGGGTAAACGCTTATCTTTACCATTTATGTGGAACTACCAACCGTGAGATAAATCCATCAAGGCAGTTTCGTGTTAAGAACTAATCTAAAGTTGTCCTTTAGCTCTTGTCCTTAACCAGCCTGAAGAATAAATGGCAGACATAAATGACAGAATAAATGGCTTCTGAGTTAGCACTAGGCGCGTATTTTGGTGTTTAAACATTATTGCTGTCGCGGCTTGTGTCGCTATATTGTAATGAATGTTCACGGGGGCTAAGCTGATTTTGTTAGTAGTACCCATCAAGCTTATGATAGTTTTGCTTTTCGGCAATGAAATGTTTCCAATTTATGCCCGAGGATCGTGTGTTTAGCTTGTATACCGATCATAAGACTCCTTAACTTTCGCGCAAAGGCAAAGGTTGTATAAAGCTTGCCCTCGCCAACAGCGATATTAAGACCTAATAGTGCAATTCACTACCGATATAAGGTTTCTGGCTAGGGACAAAAATACAGTGGCAGACGCTCTGTCCAGGCGCGACGAAATATCATTACCCTCAACTGAAGATCCTGAATCTCAAGAGCTTAGCAGTAGAGCAGGGAAAAGAAAGTAAGCTAAATAAAATAGGCAGAGCCATTCTTCTGTTTGAAGTTAGTAGAGATAACGACTCCCAATACAGGCAGCAGCGTGTGGTGCTGCACCTCTACCGAAAATTCGTCCAAAGCCTCTGAAAGTTTGCTTCAACAACCTTCTTAAAATTTTGCGCGATCCGCAAGATAGGAGACCCTTTAAATTCCACAACTTCAGAGCATACAAGCTCTTTTCAGCTGTACTGTGTAAATGCCTGGAGCCATTCATCAACAGTTGGATAGGTCCATATCTTTAGGTCAAGAAGGTCCACCATCGATCAAATATTCGTACACGGCAGATCTTGGTGAAAACCCAGGAATTCCAAATCGATACCAACCATCTTTTCATCAATTTCAAGGCCGCGTATACCAGCATCTATAGAGCCGAGCTAAATAGCACAATGTCTAGTTTTGGCATACCTGCCAAACTCGCCCGTTTGTGCAGGTTGGCAAAGGAAAACTGGCACTATTCCGTCCAGCTCGGTAAATCAATACCGAACTCTTTATTTATAATTCATTCGCTTTTAAATCGGCAAGCGGACCATTAGGAATTCAGTAAAGGGAGAGAGTTATGATCCATCGCTTCAGATCAAAACCTCGCGCCGAAATGGAAAAGAAGAATAATTCATCCGCGTTCGAGGGGTTATGGCTACCCTTATAATGAGTTAACATTTACGCAAAAGGAAAGGATCAGGAGAAAAAGAGAAGAGGAACGGGTGCGCTTTGGTTTTGAACTGTTGGCGACTGTAGCGACGAGGAAAACTGCCTGCGGCAGCCTGTCCCACATTCGTGTTGTTCTGCTAGAAAAAGAACTCCAATACAATGCGGTCCGTCCGAAATCAGGCTCAAGGGTATACTGATGAGTGATGACCATTCCTTCTTGCGCGGGTATTCCAGTTGAGTTCTTTACGGGGTGGAAGAACTCAAAAGGTTAGGTTAGGTTGTTGGGTTGATGTAATGGAGTATCGCACTTGAGTGTTTTGAGAACCATTGCGATGCCCAGTGGGGGAAGGTCCTTGTTGTTATTGGTGTGTTTTGGCTTCCTTCTTACGTCGACTTGACATACCTGGACGTTAGTGGTGCATTTGAAAGTTCTGAATTGTTCTTTACCTCAACAGACTTAGACTGGGACAGTGTCATAGAAAGTGAGGTGTGTCCTCGCAGCAATCCGTATCGCCACATCTTCCGCAGATGTCGCCTCGTCATTGTCGAGATGAAATTTTATAATATGATGTCTCCGATACCGACTAAAGTAACTAGTATACTAGTAACTAGTATACTATTAACGACAGAGTCCTCCTGTCGCTCTTGATGAGCGCGTTAGTTCGGGAGTCGGCCACATTCGTCTTGAGGTGTCCATCTTGTGTTTGCTTTCATCCGGATCTTGTTTCCATTTGCCTTCTTAGGTCACAGAGTCGGGCTTTGGTCGATTGAAGGACTTGTTGAGGTTCTAATGCTGATCTACGTCTTGCAAGCTCATCGGCTTTTTCATTGCCAAAAACGTTCCTGTGGTGGCCAGAAACACAGCACAGTTTGACATTGTGCTGTAAGCCAAGAACCTTTAGCTCTTTGCGACAACACTTAACAAGTTCGGTTTTGATGGCAGCTATTGCCTTAATGGCTGCCTGGCTGTCAATAAGTATGGTGATATCATCCTGTGGTACTGCCCTTATTGACAGTAGGCTGGCTGCCTCCTTGACTGTGAGGACCTCCGCTTGGGAGAGGCTGCAAGAATCGGGCAATCTTATTGACTTTTCTATATGTGGGTTCTTAGAGTACATACCCGCACCCGTGCGCCTTTTCGCTTCTAACCCATCTGTTCCTCCGATTCCCTCCGAATCCCTCTTCCCTCATCACTGCTTGGAATCATGCAGTTAAAAAGCGTTTTGAAGTCAAGATTAGGGGTAAGGTTGTCGGAGGAGGTGTCGATTCCTATAAGGCTGTGTAGAATCTGCGTATGACCAAATGAGCTTGGAGCTTGGAGGTCTGGAGGCAGTCACTTTAACAACATCATTGCCTATGGATGCATTGATCACTCTGTTGCTAAGCAAATTTATAATCAGATTAATAAGAGCTTGGTCAACATTAAGATTTCCTAAATTTCGTTTAATTGCGCAGGTCTTGACATTATTAAAAGCGCCTTCAATGTCAAGGAAGGCTGCAGGGGTAAATTCTTTGTCTTGAAGTGACTTTTCAATCACGCTGACTACTTTGTGCAGTGCTGTTTCAACGCCTTAACCTTTAGTGTAGGCATGTTGGCCTGGGCTGCTGACATCAATTTAGTGTCAATTCGATAGTGAAGGTGCATATCCATTAGTTTTTCTTGAGTTTTTAGCATTAATGACGATAGGCTGATGGGCCTAAAGTCTTTAGCCGTGTTTTATGGCTCGATTTCTCGATTATTTGAAATGAAAATAACTTTAACCTCCCTCCATACTTTGGGGACATGACCAAGTCGAAGACAGCGGCTAAATAGTTTTTCAAGTACAGGTAAAATTATAGATTCGCTTTTCTGTCAGATTACAGGATGCGGGCCTTCACAACCGAAAAGAGTCAATTGCCCATATAAGCTTAGTTTTCGTTACTATGCTTTCTGGAATTGTAGTTTCAGTAACAGTTGTTTCCGAGCTGAAAAACATCGAAGAGTTAGCAGCCTGGGCTCTAACTTTTCGGTACACATTCAATGATTTCAAAGGTGCGCTAGGACCTGCGTTAAGCACTCTTGACAGCGTTTTTAAAATTCCGTTGTCTTGATTTGTAGAACTCAAGACAAATCAATAACATGTACGTGTTTCGATTTGTTGAGCTCTTTTAATTGAATTCAAACCACTGAATTGAAATAAATTTGGTTTATTTTTTTTTATACTTGTTAAAAAAAGTTTGGAATGAATTAGCGAAATAATTTTTCGAAAAAAATTTAGGTACTCCTCCTCGAGCTGTTAAGAGGCGATTAGGATGAAAAAGGTTATGTTTTTGGTGATCAGAGTCAAACCGAAAAAAACCAGATCGCAACAAGCCAGAAAAAATTGAAATGCTCAGACAACCCCCATTTAAAGTTACTTAAAAACCTAAAGCTGAGGCAAAACAATCCATTTTGCTAAAGGTATAGTAACAAGTTTTCGTGTTTCGTAAAAACCTTACCTTTTTCGGTGTGAGTCCCTAACTCATCAACTATCGAACGGTGACCTTCGGAACAGGCTTATACCGATACTGGTAGTCTCGACCTTTAATGAAACCTCAGCATTGTTTGCCCTATCCCGAAGAAAGGAGACCCTCTGAGTTGTGCCAACTACAGAGGTATCAGTCTTCTTAACACCGCACACAAGACCTTTTCTGCTGTACTGTGTGAACGCCTGAAGCCGTTTGTCAACAATCTGATAGGCACATATCAGTGTGGCTTTAGGCCAGGAAAGTCCAACATCGATCAAATATTCACACTGCGGCAGATCTTGGAGAAAACCCAGAAATTCCAAATCGATACACACCACCTCTTCATCGATTTCAAGGCCGCGTATGACAGCATCTATAGAGACGAGCTATATAGCGCAATGTCTAGTTTTGGCATCCCTGCCAAACTCGTCAGTCTGTGCAGGATGACGATGGAAAACTCACGCTGTTCCGTCAAGGTCGGCAAAGACCTCACCGACCCCTTTGATGTCAAAAAAGGATTTAGGCAAGGCGACGCGCTGTCATGCGACTTCTTTAACATCATACTTGAGAGAATTGTGCAGAAGTCTCGCGCCAACACCGGAGGTACAATCTTTCAAAAGTCCGTTCAACTACTCGCATACGCAGCCGAAATTGACATAATCGGTAGAACAAAGCGTGAGGTCAGTGAAGCCTTCGTGAGTATTGGGACGGAAGCGGCGAATATGGGTTTAGCAGTCAACGAGAGCAAAACCAAGTATATGCTATCATCAAGAAAAGACACCCAACACCGACGTCTTGGACAAAACATCACCATCAACAGCCATAACTTTGAGGTAGTTAGGGACTTTTTCTACTTGGGTTCCGCTATCAATTCAGAAAATAACACCAGCACTGAAATCAATCGAAGGATAACTCTTGCCAGTCGCTGTTTCTTTGGGCTAAGAAGGCATTTGAGTAGCAAAGCCCTCTCTCGAGCAACTAAAGTGTCCATGTGTAAGACCCTCATTATCCCAGTCCTGCTTTACGGTGCAGAGGCATGGACCCTGTCAAAGGCGGATGAAAACACTGTAGGCTGCTTCGGGAGAAAAATTCTTTGGACGATTTAAAGTCCCGCCTGCATAGACGGAGAGTGGAGATTTTACATCGAACTGTACGGGTTGTACAGCGACACCGATCTAGCCCGAAGAGTCAAAACACAACGTCTGCGGTGGCTGGGTCATCTAGAGCGGATGGACACCAACGCCCCGGCCCGGAAAATCTTCGAATCCACCCCGCAGGGACGGCGCAGTAGAGGAGCACCGAGACTCAGGTGGCGCACGCAGGTGAAAGGGGACCTTAGCCAACTGCGCGTGCGAAACTGGAGACGGCTAGCTAGAGACAGAGCTGGCTGGCAAAGCTT
Organism: Neoascia interrupta; assembly: GCA_947623515.1. Lineage (NCBI taxonomy): Eukaryota > Metazoa > Arthropoda > Insecta > Diptera > Syrphidae > Neoascia > Neoascia interrupta. The sequence continues at coordinate 180,784,619 of OX392462.1, forward strand.
GTTGGCTGACGCCCGGGGCCCACCCCGGACTGTAGCGCCACCTTTAGTTAGTAAGTAAGTCTCGACCTTTCTCAGTCAAATCGGGTAGTCATCATTTAGGTCTTTGCGCTGGTAACTTCGGTCTTGCTACAAAGCTATCGCGCTTCACGTTTTTTGGTCTAAGTAGGTCCCTGCTGAGCGGTGCCAGCCATGTAGCCTAACCTAAGCTCAGCTTTCTATACCCTTTTTAGTTCGTCCTTCCTGCTCTTCGGACGTATAGAACTCGAACACTAGCATACTTCAAGCTCATTTAACTTTGACTTAAACAGCATTTCATTATGGGTCGGGCGCTCTTAACAGAGCAGAGTTTTATCCGACTAAAACTCAATGCCGTCTTCTGTTGTAGGACCAAAACCGCTAACAACCCTGAAACCGAAATACTTACCTGTCTTGGAATGTGTGCCAATAAAGTTTTTAGTTTCAAAGTACGACGTCATATTTGACGTCGATTGCAACGTTTCGGCGACGTCATATTTGACGTCGCCAAGAACGCTGCAAGTCTTTAGATTCCTTAAAAGATCCAAGAAATATTTCACCCCTATCGATTTCATTGTTTGCTATAAGGCCTACATTCGCCCAAAGCTGGAATTTGTAATGTTGTAGACTCTCCAGTTCCCATTTTCGGGCTGGCGAGCCTAAAACATTAATGCACATGTTTGAAAGCATTTATTGAACAACGTCCGATAAAATGTATTAAAGACAGAAATATAACGTCTCTGGCCCCACGTTGGGCGCCATTGTTCTGTGACAGGTGTATTGGGCATAAGGGAAACTTCTTGTGTTGGTGGGAGATAGTCGGCACAATTATCGGAAAATGGAGAACAGCCAATCGAGCACAACGTTCTAAACTAGAGTGCAGATTAAATCAAGTGCGATTCGGGCATAGGTTAGGCTGATGAATGAGAAACAAATTTCTTCCTACTCGAAGAGAATAACTTCTTCGGTTAAAGGACAGAATCCCCAGATACGTCTTATGCGTAACACATGGAACAGAAGCGCCAGTTTTATTTTGTTGAAGTATTTATGGGTAAATAATTTATTTTATTAATCTATGTATTATGCTATCAATGTTTCTATTAGGCGACTAGTTTATTCTCTTTAGAATTGCTGTAACTACAAACAAATACAACAATATTCTTTTATTTTACTTTCAGCTACCACTCAACTTCAAATTTGACTTGATTGCGAATTTAGATGTGAACCATCATTGACAAAAAGAAAAAAAAACCCTTTCTGAGAGAAAAACAAAACTAACCTATCGAAAAGCGCCAAATCACCAGAATGACGTCAAATTCAAATAAAACAATTATAAGCGAACAGCTTGGCGGAGGCGTCGTATTGCACGGATACCTTACCAAATTGAAGACAATGCGAAAGAAATATTTTGTCCTATACGAGGACTGCGGAAAGTCTTTGGCACGATTGGAGTATTACGACAACGAAAAGAAATTCAAAACAAAAGCAAGCCCCAAACGAACAATTGTACTGAGTAGTTGCTTCAACATTAATCGACGCTTGGATACAAAACATGATTTTGCTATTTGTTTGTCGACCAAGGATGAGGGTTTCGGTATTGTTATGGATACCGAAGAGGATATGGATAAATGGCTGAAAGCGATGCTAAAATTACAAAACGGTCAAAATATTTTCGCCGGACAACCGAGACCGTACTATGGTGAGTTTGAAGTCTATTTGTTTTTTATTGGGTTTTAACATTTGGCGGGAGGGTAGGTATAGGTTCAAGCATTAGCCCAAGAAGCACTTTTTGATACCAGGACACGTGCGACCTGGCTTGTGATGGTCGTTGAGGTTGTGATGCAGCCGATGCCAATATGCAACCTGTGGAATTGAGGAAGAGGATGAGATTTTGTATCATTTTCCCCAAAATGTTAGCAAAGTCATCAAAAATTGGTTGGTCCACCAGTGCACGCAACCTAGCTTTTGTTAGCGCCAGACATTTGCGCAGAAAGTGGGAGAAATTTTCTTGAACATTTACATTTCCCCAACTTCGGCAGTGGGATACCTAGTTTGGCCGTATGATCTCGAATTGGCTAATGGCCTGTTGTTGTCGACGTAATTTTGGCGGTGTCGGGCGGGTTCATATCTGCTTTGATATGACGCAATTAGTCAAGCCCCTACATTAGGAGTTGGCCTTTTCAGGAGATATGAGGGAATCTGTTTCTTAACCGCATTCCTCCGGAATGTGAAGAGCGGTTTAGACACTAATCCCTTACCGCAAGTGAGGAGTGTAAAGTTGAGCCTTGCCTAGCCAGCTCATCTACGCACTCGTTTCCTTTTAAATCGCGATGCCCTGACACCTATGGAAGTGTGACCCTGAAACGTTCGCCCGGAGGGGAAAGCGCATTTCGACACTCCTGCACCAGTTTGGAAGATATGCTAGCCGAGTCAGTACCTTCGAGGTCGGCTTGGTTGTCTATAAAGATAACAATTATTTGTATGCCCGTTCTGTCACGCCCAGTTTGCGTGCAGGCCTCTCGGACAGCCAATTTTTTTTTTGTGTTTTCCGCCTGAAAAACGCTAGCAGAATCCGGCAAGCGGCATAACGTATGATATTGATGTTTTCGGTGATTCTGAGTAAACACCGGCCCACACACAATAACTAATCTCCGATCCCTATGTGTAAAATACCATCTCGATGTTCTTCAGGAAACTCTACATGGAAGCCTTTCTTGAAGTTCAATTTGGATGCGATGTAGTCAGTTACTAACGTTACCAAGCGATTTGCTGCAGTGGATGTTGCTTTAGTTCTACGGTTCAGGACCCAGATTCCCTGAGTACTACTGTTTTGCATAGCGTGGTACACTCTTGGCTATGTCGAGAGGTAAAAGATGCATTATTATAGTAAGAATATACGTTGGGACAGACCTTAGTGCAGCCGCGGTGCCTATGCTGGCTGTTCTCTGCAGTCTTTTGAGTTTTGCGTTTACTCAACGCGGGCCACGATACTAGTAATCCGTAGGTGAAAATGGGACGAACTACAGCTACGTACATCTACAAGGTCATCTTTGTTTTGAGTCGCCACTTCATTCCAAACCTTTCGCTACAGGCTTAGAACGCAGCACATACATTCCCCATTCTCTGTTCGATGTAATGTCTTCAGTTAAGGTTTAGATCGAGCTTGATACCCAGCAGCTTAGCGCTAAAGGATAGTGTGGGTGATTCACTATTTAGGCGTGGAATGTTAAAATCTGGTGTTTGGGTTTAAGTTGTAAACAGCATCAGTTCAGTTTCCCTCGGGTTAACGCCGAGGCAAAACCTTGCAGTCCAGCTGCTTGTCTTTTGGTAGAGCAGCTTTCATCATCATCATCATTTTCGGTGACGGCTTATCCTTAGAAGCACTGTGTGCTCTTAGGCGCAGAGATCCCTAGACTTGATCGATGATTGGTGCATTAGGAATGGGCTTTTAGTGAATCCTCTTAAAAATACGGTTGTTTTCTTTACGAGAAGGAGGAATGTCACGGGTCTGACTCAACTCGTGCCTAAAGATGTAACTATCCCGATATCCGATGAAGTCAAATATTTGGGAGTAATCCTTAATGGAAAACTTCTTTGGTCCAAGCATGTTGAATCCAAAACCGAAAAAGCACTGTCTACTTTCTGGCAGTGTAGAAGGGCTTTTGGTAAGACATGGGGCCTATCTCTGAAAAGGGTCATCTGGATCTATACGGCCATGGTAAGACCACGCCTCTCATATGCATCGGTTGATTGGTGGAACAGGCTTTCGCAGAAACGTGTTACTGCCCCTTTTGCCAAACTCCAAAGAACGGCTTGTCTTGGCTGCACAGGGTCCTTCCCTAGTACGCCGGGCTTGCTCTAGATGCTCTGATGAACCTGACAGGGGCCTGGTGCTGGAGTCTTTGTGAAAAGCGAGAACATTAGACTCCAATACCCCTTAGGTAAATATGCGTCTGTCATCCAAGCGGAGATTTTCGCTATCCTAATGGCTATGCGCTATATTGTGACTAACAGGTGCAGGGCGAGAAGCGTATGCGTTTGCAGTGACAGCCAAGCCGCTCTAAATGCGTTGCTCAACCCTCTTACCTCGTCCAAGATAGTGCTTGAACTCAAGTATTCGTTGAACTTAGTCGGAAGGCTAAATGCAGTGAATCTTGTTTGGGTTCCAGGTCACACTGGTATCCAGGGAAATGAGATCTTTGATGAACTTGCCAGACGAGGTTTTTTCAGGACCCGAACCTGCTTTAGGCCTGCCTGTATACGTTGTTACGTCTGCCATTGATACTTGGGTTTCTCGTGAGCACAGGGCTCGTTGGCGTGACTGCGATGGGTGCACACAGACTAAACGACTACGCCCGGACATCTGCGAGGGGTCAGCGTCTTTTCTTCTATCTCTCAGGAGAATCGATTGCAGACTTCTTGTAGGCGTCCTAACGGGCCACCAAGCTTTCGCCAAGCACTAGGCTTGAGCGAAACCACCACCTGTCCTGCCTGTGGAGAGGACGACGATACAGCGGAACATTTCCTATGTAGTTGTTCTGCCTTTGCTCGCATCAGGTGGCGGATGTTTGGGGCTTCCGATAAGCCAATTCTTTTCTCTTAACCTAATTTTGAGCTCGTCGCGTCTCTTTTTAACGTGCGGCTTCCATTTAAGTTTCGCGTCTAGAGTCATTCCTAGATATTTCGCTTCATTAGAGTACGGGATTTGTACAGAGTTAATGAATAATGGTTTGTTGTTTATCTTTTTATAAGTAAAGTTAACATGCGTTGACTTAGTCTCGTTAAGGACGACTCGCCAGCTCTTCGTCAAGTCGCATATTTTGTCTAAAGCGCGCTGAAGTTTCCCTGTTGACAATTAACTCTCGCATCAATAGCGAGAATAGCAGTGTCGTCAGCGAACGTAGCTAAAACTGTTCCCTCATCGTGGGGTATGTCTCTTGTATAAAGCAAAAATAATATTGGGCCGAGAACTCTTCCTTGCGGGACACCGGAATTTAACTCTTTGAATTCCGGGTACTCATTTTCGTACCTTACGCGAAAGATTCTATCTTCAAGGTAAGACTCTAAGATTCTATAGAGTTTTTCTGGTAAGCTAAGCCTTAACTTGTACATCAGGCCTTCGTGCCATACCTTGTCGAAGGCTGGCGATACGTCGAGAAAGGCTCTAGTACATATCTTATTCGCTTCCAGAGCTTTTTCGATTTCGTTTGTTATTCGATAGACCTGATCGATTGTTGAATGCTTTTTCCTAAATCCGAATTGGTGATCCGGAATCAATCTCTTTCTTCAATGATTGGTTGCAACCTTTTAAGCAACAGTTTCTCGAATGCTTAACATATTTTCAGCAGTAGCGAAGAATTTGGCGTTCGGACATTTTCCTGGTTTCGTAACCATTATGACTTCGGCCACTTGGAACGCCTTGGAACGTATAAAATTCTCATGTAGGCGTTAATAATATAGAGTAGCTTGACCAAAGCTTTTTTCGGTAGTTCCTTTAGAATTTCGCTAGTAATTAAGTCGTAGCCAGGGGCTTTGTTGTTTTTCAGATTACATATTTATCGTTTGACGAAGTTCAGCCAATGACCCGGTTTTTGTTCTATAATTATCTTGAACCGCATAGGTATTGAGGTCCTCGACCAACGGTTCCCCGTCAAACGGTTTGAATGTTTCTTCTAGGTAATCTGTAAATAAATCCGCTTTTTCTTTGTCTTTTCTTGCCCATTCGCCGTTGGCTTTTCTTAATGGCGCAGAGTGTGCTATAGGCTTCTTAACGGACCTGACTGCTTTTCAAAGAGAGTAGTTCGAACCTTTGTCGGCACTCAAACTTTCGAGGTAAGCAGTAATTTCGCGACTTTTAAAGTCTTGAAATTCGTGCTTCAGTTTGTTAGAAAGGTGGTTCAAGATGGTCTTATCCGGGGGTGCTTGCGAACGTTGCCATCTTTTGCGCGCTCTCCTCTTTTCGCATATTAGCTCTTCTATTTCTCGTGGATATATTGTTCCGCTGTTCGATAATTCGGACCTCCGAAAAGAAGTGTTATTCCACGCAGCGCTCTGAATTACTCTCACGAGTATATCTAATTCGTCTTCTATTTCAAGTGGCGGTTCATTTAAAGCTATGTTTGTTTGCAGTATGTTCTAAAACCGTCCCAGTCGGTGTTGTTGTTAGTTAATCTAGGCACTCTTTTCTTTTTCGCTAGGCTTCCGCCGATTTTTAAAAGAACTGGCCAGTGATCTGAACAGAGATCAAAGCGTTCTTCTACGTTCGTAAGGTAACGAGGTACCCCCTTGGCGATAAAGAAATCAACGAGGTCAGGTATTAATATGTTGGCTTTCCCGTCGATAAGAAGACCACGCCGCGTTTCGTACTTGCTTTGAAAAGGACTCTGCCTCTTGTTGAATTGCACCGTGAACCCCAAAAAGTATTTTCCGCGTAAAAATCCCCGCCGATGATAACGTTTGACCCAAGTGAATCAAAGAGCGAAGTGATCAAAGATCTTCATCTGCCAGCCGATATTGCGGACCAAAATAGGTCGAAAATAGCCAAAAGCATTTAATTGGACAAAAATTGCACTGCCCACACCTGCCTGCCACAACATGATTTCTCGAAAAAATCATTTTAAATCGAATACGAAAAATCATGTGACAAAAATTAATGATACGTATGTATTACCAATTGTTATACCTGCAAAGCATTGAGCCCACTTTTAGGGGGCGTTTTAAGAAAAATCCAGTTTTCCTTAGCATTAACATTTAGTTTAAACGCATTTTCTAATGATCTAAACGAAATTTGAATTAATTGATTTGAATTTTCAGTATATGCTCATTTTTGGGGGCGTGGCTAATACAAATAAATGGCATAAAGTACATGGAATTAGGCCATAAAATCTTTTAAATTTTATGTTACAGAGTAAAGAGAGAAGATTCTGGACCTGTGAAGAGGGTGTTAAATCGCTAACACGTGTCATTAAGGTGGAGAGGAGAGATTGCGCAAACTATAGGGGCATATCTCTCTTAAGTCTTCTGGGAAAAGTATTCGCGAAGGTGTTGGAAACGCGTTCCAGAGCTGTGATCGAGCCTTTGTTACGGGAAGAACAGTGCGGCTTTCGGCCTGGCAGAGGCACAACCGACCAGCTTTTTACTCTGAAAGTTATTCTTGAGAAGGCCTGGGAATATGCCAAACCGGTCTACGCGTGTTTTGTAGAACTGAAAAAGGCGTATGACCGAGTCCCTCGGAATACACTGTGGAGAGTTTTGCAGGACTATGCACTGAGTGGGCCTCTTCTGAGAGCCATCCAGTCCTTGTATAGAAACTGCAGAAGCTGTGTTCGGATTAATGGCGTCAAATCCCGTCCTTTTGATGTGCGCGTTGGACTTCGCCAGGGCTGTGTTCTGTCGCCGCTCCTTTTCATAGCATATATGGACTGGATGGTGAAGCGCAGTCTTGGCGAGCAATGTTTCGAATTGACTGGCATCAGGATGAGCCATCTGCTTTTCGCAGATGATTTGGCCATCCTTGCATTATCCAAAGAGGAACTTCAACGAGCACTGGATAGGTTTGCTGGATAGGTTTGTGGTGATACTGGGATGAAAGTAAACGTGAACAAATCGGAAGTGATGGTTGTTTCCCGAACTCCTGTGCAGTGTATCCTGCACATAAATGGAGTTCCATTAAAACAGGTGGAGAAGTTTAAGTATCTCGGGTCTTTTTCACGAAAGATGGGAGGAGTGATACTGAGTTGTCCTGTAGACTTGGCCAAGCTGGAGCAATAATAATGAAAGCAAAGATCTCAGTTTTTAATTCAGTGTTCGTTCCGACCCTCATCTTGAAATGAGTGTCATTAACAAGCTGCCGAAAGGAGATTCCAGGCCCACACCGGTCTGTAGCGCCACCTCGACAGGCAGTATTCCGTGAGGGCCTGGAGACTTATATGATGAGAAAGAAGGAACCCCAGGCAATCTTTTTCTTAAAAATTATTGAAATAATATTTTTGTGTCGTGCAGGTTATACTTGCGCCTTGAACGGTCTCAGGATTGCTTCTTACGCTTCTTACATCATTACAACCGGAGGAGTGTGGGTTTTTGATAGGAGTTACGGGGTTTTTGCTTGAAAATGTTGTCCACTCTCCATCTGAAGGGTTATAGTCTTCCTTGGACAGAATTTCGCTTAGCTCAATGGAATCCTTAAGAGTTTCAATTGAATGGCAGTAATCCATCCAAGCCTCCTTTCTGGATGCCTTTATGGCTTCCTTATAAATCTGGAAAAAAAATTGCGCTTGTGACTGGCACTTTTAAATAGGCACGAGAGTTATTAGTATGCAATGTCCATTGCCTTTTTGAAAGCCTCTACCTTTGCTTGCTTTATATTGTTCTTCTATTGAAAGACCTCGACAAATTAGGTGCAATTAACTCTCTTGGGGTCTCTAAATGATATTAGGTGACGAAAAGTATGTATTTTGGCTTAGATTAGGAGATATAAAACCTTTTTTCTTAGCGAGTATACATGCTCGTCGTATTGTTTGTCATGAGGCCCCTTTATGGACAAGCAGCAAATTATCGGAGGTACACTTTGAGTGCCTCAGGTAAGAATTCTTCATAATAACATAAGACTTCTTCAGCATAAGTAGAAGACACTCGTTAGAATGCCTATCACCATTTTTGAAAGCTTGGCCTCTATCCTTCTCCACGCCTCGACTATGGATTCCCCACTGGTGAAAAGCTTATTCACTAAAGCGAACTGAAGATGATCCCTGACCACATCGATGAATGTATGCTCTTGGGCGACAAGTCTGGTTTGCTTACGTTTATGGCTGCTGTACCTAGGGCAAGCTAAGTTTTCTATGAGACACCTATTCTGCGTTTCTGCCGGCATTGGTTTATTTTCCAGGCCGCTGGAATAGTTTTAGCTGTGCAGATACCTTTAAGTTTCATATTTTAACTATTGCTGGTTTTTGTCCTTTCAGAACACGTTTGGCAGGTTGTAGTACAAAGAAAGGGCTTAGCGGAGAAAAAAGGAATTCTGGGAAACTATCACGTGTGCTTGTCATCAAAGTCGGTTACACTTATACGCATCGGCTCGGAGCGCACAAATATTGGTGAAACACGAGCTCCTCTAGTTGAGTTTTACTTAACGTCGATAAGAAGGTGAGTTGAATCTTAAAGAAAAAAAAAAACTTAATCAAACTTACAACGATACTTCTTACAACTTAGATGTGGAGACTCTAAGTGCTATTTCTATATGGAGGTCGGAAGGCACAGTGTAGTTGGAGCTGGTGAACTATGGATGGAAACAAAAGACTCCTTGATCGCCCAAAATATGCATACTATGATCCTAAAGTATTACCTTTTGTTTTGTCTCCTAAAAATAAATGCTTATGATTTCCTTATTGTCTAACAGTGTCATGTCAACGAGTGCTGATGATCCTTACGGTCCAATGCGGAAAAGATCATCTTCAGCAACTGAAACTTCTAAACCAGTTACCATTTTACAGCGAAGGCAAACTCATTCCGGTAGCAAGACTCTAAATTCATCGCCATCAAGTGGTGAGTATTGATAAGGCGAATGGCAATCCCAACACTAGGCTAAAGCTGCAATTTTTTTACATCTTCCTTAGTTCTAAATCGAGATAGATGCGACAGCTTGCCGTCGTCGAGGAATCGAACAAACACCGAGAGTGGATACAATAGCTTTGCAAACACATCAATGCCTCCGTCAAGAACGATGTCGTCTTTGACCAACGTGCCAAATTCAGTGTACAACAACAGACACAGCCATAGCCCTCCCATGAACAACAATGCCTTAAGTCCATCTGTGGGCTGTTCCGAGAGCGATGGCTCAACGCTCAGCATAGACGAACCTGACAGCATGAAGCATTCGCTTACTCCAGACGACAATTCAGGCTTTGCTTCGCGCTTTTACAAGTAAGAAAATCACCCTCTTTCTAGCTTTGGCTGATCACTGATTTTGTTCTATTATTTGAACAGTTCCCGTTCCCCCGGTGGTGTTATTCCTGAAGAAAACAGCGATGATTTCTGGTGCACTGAGAATAAAAAACAGAATACCATTGAAAACGCATTGATTCTAGATAAATTAAATATCCAGACGCTCTCCTCGAGTACAAATATCCACTCGGAAGAGCCAGAAAGTCAGTATATGGATATGTTTAGTTCGATAAGTCCGTGCGAAACAGCTATTTGTGATACTAATCTAGCGGGTGGTGCCGAATTCCCCTACAAGAGCTGCAACGACAGCTCCGATGGCAATAGTCATGCATCGAGTCTCGCCGAAGAAGTTGTCGATGGCTATGTTCATATGTCGTCGCCTCAGACATCGGATTACGTCGATATGGGCCAGTCATTGAAGAGCAGGCGTTATCTTATGAATATAAATTCGTCGTCGGCACGGATTATTGCATCGGATATCCCGTTGAAGGATATGTGCTTTGCGGAGTATCCAATTGAAAAAGTCAATCCCCGAGTTTTGCCAGATGAAGACGATATGCAGTAAGTTGTTAGAATTAAATATATTTTCTATTTATTTATTTTACAGGTCGAACTTTGTTTAAAAATGTTTATTTCAATTGTGTTGTTTATATAGTCTGCCAAATGATCTCATTTTTCTTTAAATCATAGAAACTGTTGGAGCAGCCTAGTTTATCTGCTGTGTGATTTTTTAAGTGTTTTTCAAGACAGCCAGAAGGGCTTAGTTCACCCTGCTTAACCGTGCAATCTTTCACTCCGTTGCTGCAATAGTAACCAAATTAATTTAGTTTAGGTTGATGGTTTTAAAAAAAGAAGTTGTTTGGAAGACACCGCAAAAGTCGAGCAATCTTATTGATTTGTGTCTAAATTTGGGTATACCTATGTTTAATATCTTTTTTACAAAGTTTTGAGCTCCACCCACTTTTAAGGGGCGTTTTTAGAAAAAAGTAATTTTTTGTCTCAATAAATTTCACTTTTACCGTTGTTGTTGTTGTAGCAGCTACAATTCCATTTGTGACTGGACAGTGTCTAGGCCCAGAAAAGGGGCCACGTCGATAATATTACGCCACAGCCTACTCGTCCGCAAGTTGGTGGGATTTACTGCGCAGTTGAAAATGTGTCTTGTGTCATGTGGACCATCGTCGAAGTTAGAACATGTGTATAGAATGGACGGGTCGAGGTGGCACACGTAGTTATTATGGGAGCCGCACCAACCAGAGTGCAACTGGGTGGCGCGACCAGCGTGGTCCTTGTCTTGCGTGGCAGGTTGCTCTCCTGCGGTGCAATGGGTGGTGGGCGACCGCCAAAAATGGTGTAGTCATAACGGGTGGTGTTCTGTCGGGATTTTAAAATCACGCCTGTTTAGATATAGGCAACTGTTGGCATTTTTGGTGAAGGGCTGTACTGTCTGGGGTATCCACCCAACAAGAGATGCGTCTAGCATGCTCCCATTTTTTTATAACTTCGTTTATGGCCAATTTAGGATTGGGGCAGAAAGGTTTAGATCTATGTCTATATAGGCAACTGTTGGCATTTTTGGTGAAGGGCTGTACTGTCTGGGGTATCCACCCAACAAGAGATGCGTCTAGCATGCTCCCATTTTTTTATAACTTCGTTTATGGCCAATTTAGGATTGGGGCAGAAAGGTTTAGATCTATGGAAAGGGGTTTCCGAGCCTTTTCTTGCTAGTTCGTCGGCTGTCTCATTGCCATCAATTTTCCTATGTGATCAGGAACTTATAAATAAGTTTATAAGTTTGGTTTTGCTCCTTGAACTAAGCTTCTGTAGGATATTGACATGTGACTGATTTGGTGTGAATGATGTGTGAGCTAAGGGCTGTTTTAGCCGCTTGACTCTCCATTTATATATGGATATTTGCTCCTTAGATACCAGAGATGTAGTTTTGGTTAGCGCATTCTCGAATGGCGTGGAGTTCTGCCTGAAACACACTGGAGCTTTTTTTCCATCGTGATTGTGGTTTTCAGGTTCGACCCGTATACGTCGGCTCCCACACCCCACTCCATTTAATAACCATCCGTATACCATTTGAGGCGTCAATGTCTGTTTGGTGAGTTAGTGCTAACCCATGCTTCTCAAGTACGAATCTCTGTAGAGAATCTTTTGTCGAAGAACAAAGTTTTTGAATACAGTCTGTTAGCGTGCACTACTGCATTTCAAGTTCGGGGACTCCAGAGAAAAGTTAAACCATGTCTGGTTGGTCGCTAAGACTAAACTCTTAAACTTATATTTGACTTGCCATGCTACGTATTGCTATTTTTTGTATAAAAATGTGCAGGGTTGTGCAGCTGCCTCTATAGCAGTTGTGGGGCACGTCCGCATAGCCACAGATATACCCAGGCACGCAAGACGCTGTACCTTCTTGAGTTTAAGAATGGCGGTTTGTTGGGCGGTCGACTTCACCTTACTTAAGAAGCATATGTTGTGATGGGCCTGACCATCGCTGTATTCAATTCAATGAACATTCTTTGGAGAGATTCAAAAAGCGTCGAATGTTTAGTGATTTTGTGCTTAGGTATGAGTTTCAGGTGAGTCTTTGTTTAGAATAACGCCCAGATACTTGACTTAATGGGAGTACTCAACGATTTCTTCGTTAATTAAAATTGAAATAATTGACTTAAAATGTATGAATTCAGGCCAACAAATTTTATGATTTGGTTTTACAAGGCAGAAGTTCTTTACAGACTCTTACTCACTTCTTTGCCATCGTTTTTTTACAGCTCGTTTTTCTATCGTTCTTTTTTTATCATTGTTCATTTTTCATTCAACTTTTTCATCGTTTTTATATATCCATTTTTTGTCGTTTTAAGCGGTTCATCCAAAAATGGAAAAAAGACCTCCTATTGTATCGCTACGTCGTCCGTCCAATCGTTTTATAACTTTTGAACGGTAATTCGTAGGAAGACAAAATTTGGAGCGCTTTTAAACTGCGGAAATAGTCAAAGAATCCAACGAGGGCAATTTTTTTAACCACAAACAACGGGAAAAGAAGTTAAACAAGCAAGAACAAGAGAAGCGAAATTTAAGTTAAGAAAAGTCTGAACTTAAATTTTTTTTTTTTTTTTTATTCCTTGGTGGGTTCCTAGGTAAAAACCTTCATAGGCACTATGAGAATCGAACGCGCGTGCTCATAGTAGTGTGAGATTCTTACTCACTAAAAAACCTCCCAATCTTTGAAAGACTATGACTAAGTTTCCTTAACAAGTAGTTCAAGCTTCTGTATAGTAATCGCGTTTGGCAGGCTACCTTCCAACGAAAGCACCTGCAATACCGTCATTATGTGCGGTTTCCTCTTACGACGCTAGATCCAACGGTCTTGTTCGTTGTAGTCGGCGTGCAAGATTTGTCTGACTTAGAGTTCGGATTATTTCGTGGTTGCAATGGCCGTGAAGGCGAGTGTGAAGTTTGCGAGCAAAGTTTCTTACTTCGTCGGTCACGGTTGCGATGCCTAGATCTCGATGTAAATCGCTATTTCTTATAACCATGGAGAGTTTACGATTGCTCTTAGTGTCTTATTCTAAAAAGTTTCTAAAACAGATATGTTGCTTGGTTTGGTTGTATACCGTACGTCCAAGATGGTTTTAGCACTTGCTTATACAATAGCAGTTTGTTATATACGCTTAGTTTCGAATAACGTCCGATAAGCCAATTCAGTTCTCGTAGCTTGATTTCAAGTTCATCGCGTTTCTTTTTAACGTGTGGCTTCCACTTAAGTTTTGCGTCTAGGGTCATGCCTAAATATTTCGCCTCGTTTGCGTACGGAATTTGTACCGAGTTTATAAATAGAGGTAAGTTGATTACCCTCTTGTAAATAAAATTTACATGCGTTGATTTTGTCTCATTTAGGAGGATTCGCGAGGCCTTTGTCCATTCGCATATTTTATTCAAAGCGCGTTGGAGTTTTCCCGTTGATAGTTCGACTGTCTTATCCGTAGCGAGGATAGCCGTGTCGTCAGCGAACGTGGCTACAGTCGTTGTCTCTACTTGAGGTACATCTCTTGTAAAAAGTAAAAACAGTGTTAGACCGAGGACGCTACTTTGTGGAACGCCGGCTTGTATTTCTTTGAATTCTGAGTATTCGCTCCCGTATCTCACTCGAAATAGTCTGTTGTCAAGATAAGACTCTAAGAGTTCATACGTTTTTTCCGGCAAAACTTTCCGTAGCTTATATTTTAGGCCTTCGTGCCAAACTTTATCAAAGGCTTGGGATACGTCAAGAAAAGCGGCAGAACATATCATTTTCGCTTCTAAAGCTTTCTCAATTTCATTAGTTATTCGATAGACCTGGTCAATTGTTGAATGTTTGACCCTAAAGCCGAATTGGTGATCCGGAATCAATCGTCTTTCTTCAATTATTGGTTGCAGTCGTTTGAGCACAAGTTTCTCGAAGACTTTAGATATAATCGGCAGAAGCGAAATCGGTCTATATGATTTTTTGTCGTTCGGGCATTTCCCTGGTTTCGGAACCATTATTACCTCTGCGACTTTCCATTGCCGTGGAACGTATTAAATTCTCATTGATGCATTTATGATGTAGAGAAGCTTGACTAACGCTCTTTTCGGTAGCTCCTTCAAAATTTCCCCAGTAATTAGGTCGTAGCCTGGAGCTTTGTTATTCTTCAAATTTCGGATTGTTTGACGAAGTTCAGACAGTGTCACGGTTTTCATTCGATAATTGTCTAATTCCGGATTGCGATACAGATCGTCAACCAACGGCTCCCCGTCAAACGGTTTGAATGTTTCTTCAAGATGTTCTGCAAAATACATCTGCTTTCTCTTTGTCGCCTTTTACCTATTCACCGTTATCTTTTCTTATTGGCGCCGAGTGTACTATGGGCTTTTTAATGGACTTCACCGCTTTCCAAAGTGAATAGTTTGACCCTCTATCGGAAGTCAAGTTTTTGAGGTAGTTGGTAGTCTCGCGACTTTTAAAATCTTGAAGTAAGTGCTTTAATTTGTTAGATAGCCCATTCAGAATGGTTTTATCAGGAGGAGCTCGAGACAAATGCCACCTCTTTCGAGCCTTTCTCTTTTCGCGTATGAGCTCTTCAATTTCGCGCGGGTAAATTGATCCGCTTTTCCTTACTCCAGTCTTCCGGAAAGAAGTATTGTTCCAAGCAGGGTCTTGAATAAATTTAAAGAGTTTATCGACTTCGTCTTCTATTTCTAAAGGGGTTGTAAGTGGTACATGTAGAGATACATTTTCTTTACAGTATTTTTTAAAGCCATCCCAGTCGGTGTTGTTATTCGTTAGCCTAGGTGCTCTCTCATTTTTTGCTAGACTTCCGCCGATTTTCAAAACGACTGCCGAGTGATCCGAACAGAGATCATAGCCTTCTTCTACATTTGTGAGGTGGCGGGGAACCCCTTTTGCGATAAAGAAGTCGACAAGGTCAGGTATTTTGTTTCTGTCGGTTGGCCAATACGTTGGCTTTCCCGTCGAAAGGAAAACTACGCCACGTTTCATGCTAGCTTTGAAGAGTACTCTACCTCTTGTTGAATTGCGCCGTGATCCCCAAAAGGTGTTTTTCGCATTAAAGTCCCCGCCGATGATAAAATTCGACCCAAGTAAGTCAAAGAGGGGAGTAAGATCGTCTACCGCTAGCCTATACTGTGGAGGAAAATAACTCGAGGCATTATTATAATCTAGGTGACCTATTTTTACCGATACTGAAGTTATTTGCATAGAGTCAAGCTCAATTTCTTCGTTTTTGTAATGCTTAATGCAGTCTTTGATGTAGAGAGAGGATCCGCCTCTCGAATTTTCTGATGGATGATGCGCGTAGTAGTCGATGTAACCTCTAATTTTGGGTCCGGATCCCTTCTTAAAGTGTGTTTCCGAAACCAGGCATAGGTCAATATTTTTTTCCGTAGAAATACTTCTAGTTCGTCGATTTTCTTTAAAAGACCATTTGCATTCCATGTAAGTATGTAAATGAGCTTCATATTCATGGTTTGTTATTCGTTTTGCGAGGTTTAAACTCTAGCTCGCTCAGTTTGTAAAATATTACTTGATTAACTCTAGCTTGTTGCTCAAGCTTTTCCAATATCATAAATAATATTTGAGATACCGAATCTGTTGTGGTAGGTTCTGGAGGTTTGCTTTTGTGCCACGCGACTTCAGCGTACGATCTTGGGCCGATGAGTGATGATTTTCCCTTTGTACTTGGACCGGCGACGTTTTCTTGCGGAGTTTGTATTTTTTTCCTTGTCAATCTCGTATTTCTGACCGATTTTAGAGTTTTCGGCTTGTCAGCTCTAGAACGTTTTGGGGTTGTGGCCCTATCTACGATATGTTGCTTAACAGTTTCGTGACGTTTTTGTAGCTCTATTGCGATTTCGCAACCTCGGTAGCTCGCCGGGTGACTTCCATTACAATTGGCATTTATTATCATTTAAGTTAGAACTGAACTTAAATGATAAAGTTCTAACCTAAGTTTTTCGAAGCCAATTAAAAAAAAAACGAAATAAAAGAGGAGCTTGTTTAAAAGTCTAAGCGGAACTGGAAAAAGTTAATAATAGCTGTTTTATGGATATGAAATTTAAAAAATTGTACAAAAAGTCAAATAAACGTATGTCGCCCTGTAGTATGTCTCTAAAGTATAATTTTTGAATAAATATCAGGTTAAGTATCAGTCTATCTGAAACAAAACTTCAGCTAACTGCGAATATTCAAGAACTTTTAAGATTTGACTCAATGACCTAAAAACATTTTCCAAAACGATTTTTTAAGATTTCCAGTCCCTTAACGGTTAAGATGATCTTGATGAAATTTGGTTGAAGTGTGTAACGTTTTTAAGGCAAACTAACTATATTATAAACATTTCCAATTTACGGTTTTCAACCTCAAGTTTTTAAGCCTATTTAAACAAACGAAACAAAGCACCATGTTTTACCGTTTCCTAAGATATTGTAAGTCCGCAGAGTTTAAGAAGATTGGCAAGTGTTAGCGTAGGTTATTGTAAAATCAAAAAAAAAAGTCTAACGTTGTTTATGGATTGTAATTTTAATTGTTTAAATACCAAGAAGTTTTTCTTAATTTTTTTTTTCAACGTGTTTTTTTCATCGTTAAAATTTCGAAGGACTAAAAATTGAAGAGTGGGGTGCCGTGGCGTAGTGGTTAGTGTGTGTGCTTACTACGCCGGAGGTCTGGGTTCGAATCCTGCCATCGTCACCTGAAAAAAAAGACTTGTTCTTTTCACGGTCCCCACCTCCGCGAGGGTTTGACAAGCCCTCCGAGAGTATTAATTGTCTTGAAAAACTTCTCAATGTGCCGTTCGGACTCGGCAAAAAATTGTAGGTCCCCTTGTATGTAAAGAAATTAACACACCAGCATACATTGTTGAGAAGTTGGCCCTGGTTCACCTCGAGCTGTTGCGCCACTCTATTTATTTTATTTTTTATTTATAAAAATTGAAGATTTCATCAACGAAAGAAAAATGTTAAAGAAAAAATTTTTTTTTTATTTTAAAGAAAAATTAAAAATAAAATTATTGATCGTTTATTTTAACTCTTTATTTTATCTTTTCTTTTTTTATTTATTTAATATTTATTAGTTTGTTTTCCATCGTTTTTTATCGTATCAGTTCTTTCATAACGGAAAGTTTTCGCTGTTTTTTTTCAACAGGAATGGAGTATATTATATTTTATATACGCGAAAATGTAACATAGAGAAATAATAACCATAGACCCCTAAGACGTTAAGGGCATATGATCGAGACCAAATTCTGTGTTGAATGATGTCCGTCCGTATGTCACCAATTTTTAGTCCTTAAATTTTGGAGCTAGAAAGCTGAAATTTTATGCGTAGGCTCTGTCATCCCAAGCAATACATGTGTTAAAGCTTTTCGAATCCGCCCACAGACACTCCCAGTGCAGACACACTTACAGTGCTTTTCAAACTGTAATACGTCGTGAAAAGGTGAAATTTAACTAAATTAAATTAAATTAAATTAAATTAAATTAAAATTTAATTTAATTAATTTAAGTTTTTGGCCACGCCCATCTTTAGAGATCAATTTTACAAAATTATTGAATTTAAACCAAAAAGTTTTGCATACGGTTTTGCATACATTTTAGCCGCAAACTTGGATATTTCTATGCTAATATTGATTTTCGGTTAAAGGGTTGGACATGCCACGCCCCTTTAAAAAAAAGAAACAAAAACTTGTAAAGAATAATTTTTTTTTCTATTGAAAATGATGCATAAATGGTAACGGGGCGGGGATGGAAAAAAAAATAAACGAATGGAAAGGAGATAGGAATAGAAAGGAGAATAGGAATGGAAAGGAGAACAGGATTGCAAAGGAGAAGGAATGGGAAGGAGAATAGGAAGGGAAAGGAGAACAGGAATGGAAAGGAGAACAGGAATGGAAAGGAGAACAGGAATGGAAAGGAGAACAGGAATGGAAAGGAGAACAGGAATGGAAAGGAGAACAGGAATGGAAAGGAGAATAGGAAGGGAAAGGACAATAGGAATGGAAAGGAAAATAAGAATGGAAAGGAGAATAGGAATGGAAAGGAGAATAGGAATGGAAAGGAGAATAGGAATGGAAAGGAGAATAGGAATGGAAAGGAGAATAGGAATGGAAAGGAGAACAGGAATGGAAAGGACAATAGGAATGGAAAGGAAAATAGGAATGGAAAGGAGAATAGGAATGAAAAGGACAATAGGAATGGAAAGGAAAATAGGAATGGAAAGGAAAATAGGAATGGAAAGGACAATGGGAATGGAAAGGAAAATAGGAATGGAAAGGAGAATAGGAATAGGGTATACCGCGGTCTGTTACAAACGGACCGAAGCTGTTACATACGCACTGTTGCACTTTCTCACTGGTTTTTCATCGATTTATTTTACATCCGTTTTTTTTTTCTTTGGTTATCAGTAATTTTTCGTTGCTCCTATTTCATCGGTCTGTTTTCATCGTTTATTTTTCTGGTTGTCGGGATTTCACAGATTCTACACCGGCTCGTAGCCGTGCTCTCCCCGTAAGCTTATTTCAGGGGCTGATGTATTTGATGGAAGCACTAATAGAATGCAAAATATTTATGTACTTATATGAATTTATAAAAAAAAAACCATACACTGCTCTTCTTTTCGACATGTCTCTGGTAAGAGATAGCCAGTAGGCATAGCGTCACTTGTCGACACGTATTCTTTCAAGGCTAGAGCGTTTCAGTGCCTCATGCCTTACCGTACGGCTAATTAACTAAGGTAATAAGCTATTAAGGAACATTTGTATGAGCTACAGAGCAATTGCCATAATCATTGAAAATTATTTCTCGATGTTTATTGTTTAAGCCAATTATTCCTTCGCCAGTTTCGTCTGACGCGACGCTTTAGCTAAAGCTGACTTTAGAGTAGGCGACTTACCTCCTTCCTCGGTAGAATTTCAACGGATTAAGAATCGGTCGATTTGCCTGATGAATTTACACACGTCACTTTTTGTGTATTTGTATTGGGATAAATTGATAGTGTTTCAAAGAGTAATGGGCGGTGTTCACGTGTTCTTACTTCTTACCTCTTAGTATTTGATGAGTTCAGAAACAAAGCTAGAGGCTCCCAGGTATCTAGAGCAAAAGCACTATTCACTGAGCCTTCACAATCACGCTGGGGTTTGCGTGCTCACCTTACTTTGCCCTCCTCCCTTTTTCGGACCTGACCATTATATGGTGGTAAAAAAACTTAGCTCAAAATAACATGGTAAGAGGTGTTTAAGTCATCCTGTCAGAACTGCAAAACTTTGCCCGCAAATAATTACTTCTTTTCTAAAAACGTTAGAATTTATATGTCGCCAGAATCGAGGGAACACCTAAATCGATAAAAGTTTCAATAAAGTTTCAGTTTATAGTCCAACTACCTGAGATAAGACAATTAGAAGCTTCCTTATGCTGCTGAATAAAATTCTACTGAAATGTAAGTTTAAAGGGAAAGTTACTTTTTTGCCTTTAAAGTTGTGAAGTTGAGATGTTGAATTTACTCTGATTGCAAAGTTTTAGTTTATATCTTTTTCTCTCCTTATGTAAAAAAGGATTAAAAAAGAATTTACCAAACGTAGTGATGGCAAACGTAAAACAATTACTGCCTTGCCGTGAGCTCTGGTGCTAAAAACGGCTCTGTAACCAAAACCAATCCAGGCATACAACACGAAAGTAACAAGAGTGACACCTGCCACCAAAGCAAATGCTCTGGAGACGTCCACAGCTCTCAAGATAATTATTTCAGAATCAAAAATCAACCATCCATTTTCTCCTTTCAATGACAGTAAATTGTAATCAAAATTTTTCCTTTTAGGCACCTCAAGGAACGACCACCCAGAGCTTATTCTGTCGGCAGCCGTATGGAGCATAACAATCAAAAACCCCGCATCGATGTTGTTCCAATCACAGATCAGAACAATGGCCGCGTGCGTGCTTTTTCCGTTGGATCAAGATCAAAGGTTCCCCGCTGTGATCTGCAGCGAAATATTCTTATGACCAACGCTAATGCGAGCGCTGCAAACAATGCAAACATGAATAGCAGTAAAATTTCAGTCGCCAGCATAGAACCGACTTCCGAAAGTGCCGTCAGGGGAAGAAAATCGTGCAGTGCCCCGCTTTTGATACACAAAAGTCAAAATTCTGTCGATCGTATGGACGATCTGATGGAAATAGATTTCTCCAAAAACTCCGGAAGTCGTTCGAATTCGCTGTCTTCACAGTCGGCCGGCAGCTCTTCGTACCTGACAAATCTGCCAAAGGGCAATCACCTGCGCGGCAGTGTGCTCAGCAATTTGTCAGGCCTAAACGGATCGTCGCACAACAAGTCCCACGACAGCGTATCGGAACCAATTCAAGTGAGAGCCGCCGACAATGGCTATCTGGAAATGCGACCAGTCATGTATTCGCACAGCATAGGCAGCTACGATGAGAGTCTGGAACACATGTCTATGCCAAGTCAAAGTTCCATACCCGACTTGCCGGAACAGAGTCGTACCATTGCCCCCGAACTGACGCCGCACAACAAATTCAAACTGGAAGATTGGAATAAAATCGAAACACCCGAAGGCTACCTAGAGATGTCTTGGAATGGCAACAAGGACAACAGCTACCTGAACGAACTGCCCAACACCAGCGCCAAATCGCGTTCTTCATCGTCGACACTGAGTGAGATCAAGAAGTCGAGGGGCGTCACCAAGATGCCTTCATTGATAAACAATCGCACGGGCATATCAAAGTTGTCTGTTTTGCAAGAACAAAGCCAGCAACGAGAGCAGCTGCAAAACTGCAACTCAGCCAAGACCGAGCTGACGCAGCGCAAGCGCTTGTTCGATCAGGCTGACACAATATCAGAGGAGAAAATCCCCAGCACCGAGTATGAAACGCCGGAAAAAATCCACAACCAGTTCCTTGAGCTGTCGCTACGAAACAATGACGACTCTTCCAATGCCCGTGTAAGCCCAGCCACCGCCGACACAGAGTGCTCCGACTATGTCAACTATTCACCCGGTATTCCCGAGCAAATACCGTCTCCTAAAAAGGCTGAACCGGCCGTCGTCGTGCCCAAGGAAAAGCCACGCGACAAAGAACGCCACCCGAACCTGTCTAATCAGAGCATAGAAACGAACTGCACCGAGTCACTAGATAATTACTGCCTCCTTAATAGGAATACAACAATCTCAACAAATCCAGGTGACACCACGCATCCAGACGACAGAAGCAAGTCAGCTCGCAAGTCGAACTCGCCGAAATCGTCAAATGCGTCCTCATTGCGCTGCCATCGATTGAACAACACCAATCGACAGCCAACGAAACCCCAAGGCTCCGGATACGAACTGCTGCACATCTGCAGCGACAGTTCGCTACAAACCAAGAAGAACATCTCGAGGCCGAGCTCAGTCAACAGCGATCGAATTTTCCCCCTCGAATCCACTCAGAGTCGGCCGAGCTCGGTCAACAGCGATTGTCTGCAACTGAACTCTGTCTCGTCCTCGGCGGCGACTCTCTGTTTCGCATCGTCGAAGAACTGCGACAATCGCAGTCAAGAGCTAGCTCTGCGACCAGTACCTTTTAGCAGCAGCAACAACGCCAACCACCCGGACGACAACAACAAACGAACAAGCACCGACTCGGTGTCGTCCAAGGACATCCTCAGCGCGCCGCTTGCCCAGTGTCCACCATTGCAAAGCGCCGCTCTCGAACTGCACTACGCAAGCCTGGACTTGCCAATTAGCTCCACGAAAAATTCCAACACAACGATTTACGGATCGGCCAACAATCCAACGAGATCCGCCACCTCTGACGACACAACAACCAGCCTTAGTCCGAATTCGAACACCGCGCAACAGTCTACCTTCACCTACGCGAAAATCGACTTCAATCAATGCGAGAGCAAGAAATACAAATGTGCTACACAAAACAATCTGTAGACAATGGATACACACACGACATTGAGGATACAAAGTAGAAAACATGAATTTAACATCAATGACTTCCAAGAAAAACAACAAAAAAGAAAAACATTTATTTCTTATTATGTAAAAAAAAAAAATATTCAAAAGTTATTAATATTCTCTGCTGGTGCAAAACACTTTATTTTCTTATATTTGTTTTCCATGCTCAGTGCAATATAGTCTTGTTTGTTTGTTTGTTTTTTTCTCTTATGTTTATAAACATAAAAATATTATTAAGAACAAATGAAAAACAGAAAAAGAAACCATACAAAAGGTTTAAAGCACTTTTCTTTTTTTTTTTAGTTGTGTTGTTTCGTTTCATGCTCAAAGGATATTTTACAGAGCTTTTTAGATTCCTATTTTTCTTCATTTCCGAATGAGAGTTTGTTTGTTGTTGTTGCAACACACATTTTATTGCCTGCTCTAGTCTGGAAATTCAATTATTGATTTAATTTTTGAGTTATGTATTCGGAATAATGAATAAATTATACACAAAAAAGAGAAGAAAAAAATCTATATTTAACTGATTTGTATATGTATCAACGTTATAAATGCTACAATGAACAATATTTGCTAGCAACAAAAAAAAAAACTTATATAATTGTGCTTTTATCCCATTATAACTTACATATACTTGTAAACGAAGGAATCGTATATGTTATGTGTTATTAATTATGTTGTTTGGAACGTATGTAAGCTTCTTCAGCAAAGGTGTTTGGTATTGTAAAGTGAATTGAGTTCTAAAATTCTTTTTTTTTATTTTTGTTAGACCAGTGTTTGCCTTTTTTTGGTTTTTATATACAAACACAGACAGAAAAAAATTGTTTTTTTTCTTCGTTTAATGTTTATGTTTTGTTGAGCTCGATATTCGTCTGAGACAGAAAAAAAAGGTTTGGATTTGTTAAGGTCTTAAAACATTTTTGTTAATAAAAAAAAGAAAATCAAACTAACTAAATGGCTGTTAAAAAAAAAAAAAAAAAACTAAAAAATTTATATATAAGACATTTAAGTTAGACCTAAATTCAAAGTTGAACATCAACTTTAAATACAGAGAAATAAATCCTAAACCAATTGATTTTGATTGAGCTTATGTTACTTGTATTGAAATATGTTTCATTGTTTATTTTATTTTTGTAAACTGTGAATTTTATGAAGCAAAAACTCTGGCAAACGGTTCTAAGACCATGATAAAGGGTTCGGCGAGAATATTTGTTGAAGATTGTGGTGAACTCTTTTAAAAATGTGCGCGAAGAATGCTTGTTCTGTGGGTTCTAGGTCAAATGACGGTTAATAATTATTAATAAATCTATTTAAGTCCAACGTTTCGTCCATAGTTATGGACATCGTCAGGAACGACCCTTATTTCTCCGACTCGACCCTTATTTTTCAGATTGCTGCAACACCGGTGTTCCTTGATTCAATAAGTCAAATATTTGATCAAGGTTTTGAAGAAAGTTACCCAGTCGTGCAAATGCAACGTTAAGGATTCTCTAGAATTCGATGAAAAAATGAAGGACTTATCAATTCACAACGAAAAGTTCTGATGTCTTAACGCAGTCTCGTCTCTTTACGTTAATCCCAGTGAAACTCGCTATTGAGCTTAATCACAGAAATCGGAATTCTATCAAAGACAAAACACAAAGAACAGATTTTTTTGGAAACTTGTTAGATTCTTCATAGTCGTAATAACTACCTTCTTCTTCTCTTCATTTAGTCGGGAGGCTATGGTCTGAATCTAGGGACCATAGCCACCACACTCTTTCTGCATTCTTAATGGTTCGCTTGTGGGGTACGCTGATTTGACCTCAGAATATACAGGCATGCTACTCGGATCTCTTTGTCACTGAAGCCAAATAAGTGCTGTCATGAATGTTAAGGCCTTCCTCTTTTTCGCGATTGTGCTGGAATGTTGACTAAAATTGTCTTTTTGACATGGTTCGTAGGATCTTTCCTTTGAACATGGCAATACCAACTGAGCCGGTCGTGCTCCATTTTCCTGGTGATAGGTTCTTTTGCACGGAGGCTTCCTTGGACCTTCGTACTTCTAATTCTATCTCGTTTTGCTACTCCTGCTATCATGCGAAGCATCTTTATCTCAGCGGCCGTTAATTGGCTCTCATATTTCTACGCTTGCGCGATGATTGATGGCGTCATCTCAGTTTGCTTTGCTGTTGATCATCGATCCCAGGTACCTTAACCTTTCACACTTAAAAAACACATTTCCATTCAATTTAATGCCTGGAATAGTCTCGGGTGGATCAGAGAAGGGGCAGCACAGGTACTCTGTCTTCTTTTGGCTAATACGATACCCATTCCCCTCAAAAACGTCCACCCATATATTAAGTGCTCGCTCCAGGGATGTATGATCTTCACTTATGATGGTCCCGTCGTCAGCGAAAAATAACAATTTCGGGTCCGTCAATTTTCCTTCAAGCAGACAATTGAGGACTACAATGAAAAGCCAAGGACTTAGGACGCTTCCCTGGTCGAAGACAACTAATTTAATTGGGAACTCATCAGTGAGGCCGGAAAGACTTCTTCTTCGTCCGTAGGCTTCTGGAACTCCTCGTGTTCTTAAAGTCACCCATATCGCTCTCTGACGAAAGCTTTTTCAAAATCAAGCAGCACCATTTGCAGATCTTTAAGGTCATCACGATGTGTTTCCATTATGATGCTTATACTTTGGATTGCATCTGTGGTTGATTAACCCACGACAAGCGCACAATGGTCGTCAGACAGCCTTGTTATTTTCCGCAGTCGACTATCTAGTATCCGCTCGACTATATTCATTGTGTGGGACATCAGCTTCATAGAACGGCAATTGTCACAGCTTCGTGTACCACCTTTCCCTTTGTACAAAGTAAGAAGATAACTTTCCCCCCACTTATTAGGCATTGAATCCCCTCTTATTAGTTTGGAGATGAAGTTCGTGAGCCATCTGAACCCGCTGTCTCCTATTTTTTTCCAGAATTCTGAGGGTATCTGATCCGGGCCAACCTCTTTTCGCTGTTTGGAGTACTTAACCGCCTTCCCAACCTCTTCGGCTGTGATGTCTTGTACTTCTTTCCAGTTAGGGGTAGTTTCTTCTGAAAAGTGTTGCCTGGGAAAGTCTTCATTCAAAAGACCCTCACAATACTGTCCCCACCTGTGAAAAATTTTGTCGTCATCCACAAGAATTCCAGGCGAAGCTTTTCATCTCTGTTGTTCGAGGAGCACTTTTTCCATGCCTTGAATGCCGCTTTCTTTTCACTTATCAATAGTCTCACCTCATCTCACCACCACCATGTTTCTTTGACCTGTTTGCAGTGGCCTTTTGAAGTCCCTAGGAGTGATTTGGTTTTCTCTAAATACGTTTGCTGTAGGTCATGCCACATATCTTGTGCTCTGCGCTCTACATCTTCGTTGCTTGCATAGTTTTCTTCTTTGATGGTTATATAAAAATGTCAGTCAGCAACAGGCGGTGCTTTGTAATGATCGTCTCACCTAAAATCACTTTTTAATCTTTGACCCGCGGTTTTAGGGAACTGTCAACGAAATGATAGTCAATCTGGGTCTCATTCCCACCGCTTCTGTGTGTCCAAGAGACACACAAGATGTCCACTCGCCTTCTTACCAACATCTCTTCAAGTTCGTAGCTACGACCAGTCATACTTCCAACTCCACGGAAACCGACTAGCTCTGATACGATCATTACTGTTCGTCCTACGATCACTACAAGCCATGTTCCTGGCGGGGTTGTTCCATTCGTAGCGTACCTTTCCATAATGCGCTTGTCTAAACGACTTTTTTTGAACGCCCTTTTCCGACATCGATAGTCCACCAGGCATGTCAACCCACCGACTAACAATATTCACACTTGTGGGAAAGTTTAAGATGTTGAATATGTCGCTAGGCTCACTTAGGCGGCCTAGACCCCTTAGTCGCATTTTACTAGCTGCACGGATTGTTAGATTCTGCATAACGGGAATACCTCATTCCCGTTTTTTATTGTGGAAAAATAAAAAAACGACACCGCATGTCAATGGGCAACCCAGCATTTCCAATAACAGCAGATATAGTCGTCGAACAAATCTTGGAGAACACCCTCCAAAAATTAACAAAGCCCAGAGCCCGAATAAAACGCGCGGCTAACATCTTCGCAATTATTAACACATCTGACCTTACACAAACGCTTAAAAACGTTCCAATTTACAGTGGAACCAGAAACCAACAGATGACTAGCCTGACTTGACACTAAAGTCATACGACAAGACAACAGACTTGCATTTGAATAGTATCAAAAACCAAAAGCCTCGGGTAAAATTCTGCGGGCCTATTGTAAAATGGAATATCGTTAATAGGGTGTTTCCACCGCACATCATACAAAGATTAACGAAGGGAGATTAAAAGTTTATCCCAAAGTGTTTCCACCGGAATAGAGGAGATAAACTTGACGTATGCTTTCGTTTTTGACATTTCTCAATGACATCACGTCATCTGCGCATCTCCTTCTCCATCTCGGGCAACTCATATTCAGAAATAATTAAATTCTTTTTTAATTGCCGCCGATTTTTTTTTATCTGCGAATCGTAATAACTAAAAAAATAGAAAATCAGAACGTCAGATATGTTATTGGGTTATCGGTCCACAAAGTCGAGAGTAGCCAACTTGATCAACACTAACCAGAAGTATCAACATCCATCATTATTTTTCAGTGTGCCCACCTTATTGCATTTAACTTTTATGACAGGAACAAACACATCAACAGCAACATCAGCCGTTCTGCTCATCCCTTTACACCACACACTACTGAGTTTTCATCGCCTCGTGAAGAGAATAATGCTCGTGTGGTAAATTACGTGACTTAGAGGGGATTTAAGGCTGATTTGTCTTAATCACAGATTGGTGTGCGTGTCCGGTGGAAATATCCTACAAGACGACATCGTTTTCATCTAAACGCGGTTGCGTAAAACGAAAATCGTTTAAGATTTGCAGATTCTCGTTTTTCATACCACTGACGTTTAGATCTCTTATGGCTTTCGTTTTCCTCAATTTTTGACAATCTAAATGGGCGTGAAGTTGGTAGCACTGCAAATATCAATGTTTTTTTTCGGTTTCGGTTGGCAACATCTTTCTTACAGCTCTATCGCTTTACATCGCTCTTTGTTGTGACTATCGTTTATTCACCATCGTTTACTTACCATTCGTTTTATTTTACATAATTTCATAGTATTACAGAGTTTCGTATTACCCAAAGTCCGTGTATTAAGATCCAACCAATTCGATGCCGAATTTTTCCTATACCCGCTACAGGAGACCGTTTTTTTTATCCTGTTGTGTTATCTCGTTCGTTGTCCTGTCAGTGACTGTGGTCTTTGAGACTAAACGAGTGTTGGGATCTTCTGTTTGCTCTCTGACACTGCGTGGTATGTGGTATGTAACCTGATGCAATCATGCATGGCAGAACCTCTATAGGTTCGCCCATCCACGGACCGCCTCCAACACGGACAGGGTTTCATGCTGAGAGCATGTGCTTCCCGTAGGATCGGGCTCTTAAGCCGATCACCTTGTCCCGCTCCGTATACTATCATCTACGTAAGGCTACCTTACAAGGTTCTCGAACTCATGACCTGAGATCTGGACAGCTGGCAATAGCCTCCGACTAACTAAGAAGCTTAACCCGGACCCTGCACTCAAAAAAATACCGGAAAGAGAAAAAGAGTAAAAAACTAAATCGCGGTGAAGCTGTCTTATACCATGTCTCCACCAGGCTCTATATTAAATCCTATTTACCACACAAATTTAAATCATCTCGGCAAGCGATTAAAAACTACTCACATATTTCCTGCACCTTTGTAACAGTTTGAGAATCAAAAAGGAAACTAATGGCGTATTCTTTTCAACACCGAATCGTGAAACTGATGTGGAATACAGAAAAAATTGTTCTTTTCTCGGAATCGTGCTCATGTAAATGTTCTTTTGAACTCCGAATTAGTTCGGTGTCGACACCGAACTCAAAATTACGCCACCGTCGTATTTGACGGTGGAGGCTGGGTGTAACTACTTTGATTGTGTATGTGAAGTGATGTTTCGACTCGATTTTCATTCGTGATTATTTACAACACGACTGAAATTGTATGAAATCTTAAAATTTCAAAATTAGTTTAAAGTGAAAAAACTGACGCCAACAAAATCACGCTACGAAATGAAAAAAAGTAAACAAAATGGAGTCAAAGCAATTCGTCACTTAACGTGATGATTGCAGCGGTTCAGTATTTGTCGTTCTGTACGCAATGAAACCGAGTGTACACCTTGCTGGAATTGTCGCGAACACCGAGTATTATTTGACAGCTCGGTGTGGCTGTTCGGTGTTCAAAAGAATATGCCATAAAACTGTCCGTGTAAGGCAGATCAGCACTTTTTCTATTGTGATTTTTCCAGCGCAAATCGCTTTTCTATTCTGGAAAATGATATCGCCTGTCTCTTTTGAGAGTCAAAATGACAGAAACAGAATGGTAGTGTCAAATTAATCTTATATTGAGACGGGATTCTTGTGGCATGTCGTAATCGGTAAGGCATACACTTGAGGGCTTAGAACATTCCATGGGCAAGCTTACTTTAACACTCGCTCAGTAAGAGTCTTCCTAAATCTCAACATGGCATTTACTTGATAAATCTGGGGGCCTCGATGACGATGTGCGAAGTGAATCGCAAAGGTTATCGCATCTCAGATTTCGGTATTAAGATGTGCGATCGGTTCGAATTTCCGTATGAATGCGCCTGATTTTGCAAATTTAAGTCGAATGTGGTTGCGATATCTTTGCTTTTCCACCTGGAGTCGCTCAGTTATAAAATGCGAAGGTGAATTCGAAGTGTCATGGCGCAGGCCAATTGCGAAATTGGGGGCTGGTTCAAAGCTAACACGATCGCAGTATTATTGAAATCTTAACTGTTTTAGAAGTTTTTGTCAGGTTGTAATTTTTCGCTCATTCTTCTTCATTCTTGTCTTCTAGAGAGGGAGTTCTAAGATAGCTCATCTGACAGCTACTGCTTCCGATTGTTAATGTTTTGTTTTGAAATTTTATCATAGGTTAGGATTTCCACGTAGAATGATTGGGAAGGCAGAGACGGTGAAAACGTATAACGGAATAGGCTGTTTGATTACCCTGATTTAACTACGTATGTAAGTAGCTCCTCACTTAAGGAAAAGAAGTATACATGCCTTATCGAACCTTGCTACAGTTTATTGTCTTAATATGCCTTAAACCCATTTGAATTGCCAGCTTATAGATAGTCTCAGTTAAGGATCTTTTGTTAACTCGATCTAAAGTCGGCAAAACTGAGTGAATGGTAGAACGTAGAACAAATTGTGAATTGGCGCCCAACGTGGGTCTGCTGTATATGCCCATTCCTCCTTCTCGTAAAGATAACAAGCGTTATATAGTTCATCAATCATCTATCAAATCTAGGGCTCCTTTCACCTGAAAGCAGATAGTACCTAGGTTTGAGCCAACAGAAAGCACACGGACATCATTCGCGTAGGCTTGTGTGTAGGCTCTAGGAAGATTGAGAGCCAGTAGCTGAGAGTCTACCACCATGTTTCACAAAAGAAGGAGAGAATACCATCTTTAGGGCAGCCCCTTTTTTCACCTCTACCAACTCTGCAATACTTACTTACTTTAGGTGGTGCTACAGTCCGGGGTGAACCTGAGCCTCAGCCAACAAGCTTCGCCACCCGGGTCTGTCTCCAGCTAGCCGTCGCCAGTTTCGCACGTGAAGTTGGCTGAGGTCCCCTTCCATTTGCGCGAGCCACTTGAGTCTCGGAGCTACTTACTCTGCATAAGCATTGCCTTATTCCATCACCTACACATTGTTGTCTGGCTCAGTTGCATACGCTATCAAAGGTTGCGTTACCAAAAGCGCCTTAATATCGACAAAAAAGCCCAGCGCGTACTCTTTCTCCTCAAGAGCACATTTAATCCTACCAACATGGTTTTGAATCGCAGTTTCACAGTGTTGCATTTCAGAAAGAGCATGCAGATCAACCAGTCTCCCCAAGCTTTTTAGTAGGAAGGAAGACAGACTTATTAATCTAAATCTTGGCTAGGCTATAGCCAGACTTCCCAGATTTTGGTATCAACACAAACCATACGCCTAAGGGCGAGTATGTAATTCAAGGCAGAGCTCGCAGTAAATATTCCTTTCAACGTAGGCAACAGGTAACCTAAGCCCTGTTTCAGCATAACTGCTATCAAAAGATGCAATTGCATATTTGAAAGCGTCATCAGTCACCCTCTAGAAGCAATGTACCAGTACAGCCGCGTTGTGTTTGTTAGTTCTAGAGTGTCCAACGTTGCCGATTACACAGAAGGGGGTTAGATGTAGTGATCTGATTTCCCGGAAGTGAGTGACTAGAAGCAGACTGAAGGTATCCGCCTTGGTCTTAGTATAGGTTTGAATAATTTTTTGAGAATTCAAGCAAGTCTTGGTTAGTTCCTCGGAAGGACTTTCGAAGTTTTAATTAAAGCTGGTTCTTCAAGGCTGAGTTATTTCACATAGAAAGAACATTCTAATGGTTGGTTTTTCAGTACTGAGCTAAGCCCAGCTTAAACCAAGATTAGTTAAACCCGGAACTAAACGAGTCTAGAGTTAACTCAGCGGGGAGTTTTTTAGTTCAGAGTTAACTCCGTTAGTAAAGTTGTCACAATCTTCGACTTTCGAAATTGAAAAACACAGGAAAAGAAGGTCAAGTCATTTTTAGATGTAATTTTTCACAGATACACGCAAGGCCACTCTGACATTTCAGACAGAAAAAACATTCAAAGAAGTTCATACTGTTCACCAAAGTTGATTCGGGATTAACTCACCAAATTAGACGAGTTAAGCCGAGATTAATCCCGAATCAATATTCCCTGAAAAACTCATTATATTTTCTGTCAGAATTACCATATCTAGTGGGCTGTTTAAAACGGAAATCTTTTTTCGTTCCGGGAAAATGGCATCGCCACTCACTTTTGAGTGCCAAAATGACAGAAAAAAGTGCTCATGTCAAATTAATCCCATATTTGTCTGGTGAAACCACTTTGGGATTTATTATTAATCGTCTCCCGCTAATCCTCGTATTATTGCCGGTGGAAACATAGTATTAAAGAAATTATTCTATTGATTACACCGATTTACTATCGAACCCACCCCTATCGCGTAGTGAGCTGTAAATTGGCACATCTTTTCGCCTTATGTTATTCGCGAATGTTTTTAGGCGAATGAATCTCAGATGATCGAAGCGATAATTATGATTTTGAAAACATTCATGAATACTTTTTTTTTTTAATTATTTTCTTTGTTAGTCTCTAATTTTTTTTCTTTTTAAATGAACATATTTGAACATTTTTGTTTCAGTTTAATACTCTATGGTTTTTGTTATTTATGGAGTCGCCTTATTTTATTAAACATGATAAATGCAAATACAAGTCACACTAAAACAAGCCTTTGCTATTAAAAATAAACGAAAAAAAAATTAAATACATTCTTGTAAAACTTTAAAAATATTATAATTTTTTTAAAAAAAAAATATTTGTAATACAGGTATGATCCGCTTAACACGGGGCTTACGCTCCTGGACAAAAACCCGATAAATAAAAACAAAAACAAAAAAAAACACTATAAGAGAGGAATTTAAAATGAATTGTGTGCCTGAAAAGTAATAGCAAAAGAAATCTAGTAAAATATTCTACTTTAACTAGTTAAAAAAGGAGTTGGACACTTTGCTGTGTAAAAACCCATTGTGAGTAGATACTACTAGAAAAACTGTTGAAAGATTACAAGCATTATTGAGTTGAACCAGTTCTTAAACAAAAAAAAAAGTTGTAGAGAATCATAATTAAAAAATAAAAGTAAAAAATATTGTATAAAAAAAAAAACAAACACTGTAAGCCTCGTTTGCCGGGGACCATTTGTGCGGGCGATACCTGTAATATAATTTAGCTATACAAAATATATTTTTCTCGTTAAGTTTAAAAAATTATTATTATTATCATCAATGAATTTTGTTGCTCATTGTTTGAGTATATATATTCGCTTTACAGTTTTGTAGTTGCGTCTTTTTTTAATTTCATTTGTAAAGATGTGACCTCAATAATAAAAGTCTACATATTTCTCGTCATATTTTGAAAAACTTTTATTTTTTTGTAGTATCAATTATGAGATCGTTTTTTAAAGGATAGCGTTCATTCGAAGGTTGGGTCTTAAGCCCCAATTATAATAGGCTTAAGTTTAGGGATTAACTTAATGTCGAAATACATTGAAAATCCCACTCAAGTTTTGCCCATAATAGACTTAAGTAAACAATTCGGAAATCGTATAAAATGTGTGTGTATCTCCCCAGCTGTCAAATTTTCGCGCTGAACCTCTGTTCGGTGGCACAAACTTAAGAGAGTAAAAGTTAACGAAGTTAACCTAACAAAACGAGCAAAAGGCTTTAATCGTCGTGGCATACAAAATGCGTGTAATGGGACATTTAGACTTAAGCTCACCAAAGTCTTTTATGGTTAGGCCTTTCGGCCGTGATGCCAATCGTCATCATACCATCTGGGAGCTCAGATAATATAGAGCTAGGGAAAATGCCTGTAACAGGAGGTATAATCCCTCGAACAGAAAAGATGTATGTATTAGATTCAGTTTTAGGGTCCCAGAAGATGTTCTCTTCAAGTAACGAACTGGAGAGTATCCAGGCAGGCATCGCTATCAGACCACTGCTGGATATTCGTAGGGATTAAGGTAGGTTTTGGGGCTAGGAAAGCTTTCAAGAACCCAAGAGCAAGCTGAGAGAAGTGAATTACAGAGAACTATAATCTTCCTCGGCGGAAATCTGAGATCTCACCACCGATCAAGAGATCGACGAC
This sequence comes from Neoascia interrupta, assembly GCA_947623515.1. Lineage (NCBI taxonomy): Eukaryota > Metazoa > Arthropoda > Insecta > Diptera > Syrphidae > Neoascia > Neoascia interrupta. The sequence continues at coordinate 180,817,941 of OX392462.1, forward strand.
ACAGTCAAATAAATTGCCGGGGTGTTCCTTTCCTTTCCTAAAGGTGGATCTTCGGTGTGGGGCGCCGGCGTGAACTTGAACCTTAACCATAAGGCGGATGAGATTTGAGATCTCACCACCGATCAAGAGATCGACGACACAATCAAATAAATTGCCGGGGTGGTTCATTCCTTTTCTAAAGGTGGCGCTTCAGTACGGGGCGCCGGCGTGAGCTTGGGCCTTAATCATCAAGCATCCATGATCCAGCTCCGTTCCTAGCTATTGCTTCTCTACTGCGCTGCCCCTACGGCGCGGCGTGGACTCGAAGGTTTTCCGGGCCGGGCGTTTGTGTTCATCCACTCTAGATAACCTAGCCATCGAGCCGTTTTATTCTGACTCTTCTCATTAGGTCGATGTCGCTGCACAGCACGAACAATTCGATGTTATATTTCCTTCCAAACTCGCCGCCTATGCAGACGGGACCACATATCACTCGGAGAATTTTTCTTTCGAAGCAGCGTAACCGTAGGGCCACAATACCCGCAGCGGTAGTTAGCAACAGCAGCGTCAGTATATGAAGCGGGGCCCAATGCGGCGCGGCACAGGAAAAACTTGAACACAATGGTGCAGCGCGCTTATGTCTGACAGATAACTCGTTTGTAAGCAATGGCTGGCATGAGTGCTTGCACTCCTGAGCTTTCTTTTTATTATTTTTTTCAAAGCGGGTGACACAAATTCCAGAAAATTTCTTTATTTTGCACTGCCGCCGCAGCTACGCGCCGCCGCTGCCGCCAGACACTGTGTACGCTGAAAACATGTGTTTCAACTTGTGACATCTCTTACTCCGGCTGCTACTACCGCCGCAGCTACACCACAATCGGATGGTACACTAGAACACACAGTTTAGAGAAAAGGCACACACACAAACAGGTACCTCCATGCTTCCTCTCACCATCATCCGGCAAATTTGAGATCTGTGTCCACACTTATTCAGCGAGCTCACAATGTATATGATACAGAGCATCTCGCCGCTGAACTTACCTTTGTGGACAACGTCCTTCAATCGAACGGCTACTCGAAAAGACAACATTGATGGAAGCCAAATTTGTCGCGACAAGAAGACTGCAATGTGATACGGTGTGAAAACGATCTTCTTACCGCCAAAAAAGGTGATAAATTATCTACAATCACCCAAAGATCGCTTTCCTCTCCAAACTCCCGGTGTTTACGCAGTCCCTTGCAGCTGTGGGTCATCATGCATTGGACAAACGCGACGAAGTATTTCGACCCGTTTAAAAGAACATATAAATGCTGTGAGCAATCAGCAGCGAGAAAAATCCGCTCTAGCCGAGCATGTCTTAGACCATCCGAACGAACACCATTGGATTAAATTTGACCAGGCTAAGATACTGGCTCGGGAGTCGCATTACATCCCATGGCTTGTTCGTGAAGCGATTGAGATAAAACGCCACAAAAATTTCAATCGCGACGACAGTTTCAAATTGTCGCGAACATGGGATCCAATAATCGGCTCATCACCGTCGATTGCGAATGGGCTAGCCAGCCCCAGCGACACAGTGAGCACTGTTTGCTCTCAGCCACCTGACGCACAACAACGAGAGAACGAGACAGCGCTACCGCCTACGCACCGCTACAACTTGCGTAGTGCTAATCGCCAAAAGCATTTTTAGGCAGTTTCCCGGTGACCACGCTTAATGTAACTTAAACGAAACGTTCGGGGTGAGTACGGTTTGCACTCATAATTTATTTTTAACGCGGTATATCCCAAAACCTTTAAAATTATGTCTAACAACCGCCAAAGCTCTAAAAGTTTTCACACCACAATGGTCAGCGTTTTATCCGTCCTTGATGCACTGGGCTGGAATGATTAGGGTCTTGGTCATATAAATGTACACTTTTGTTGATCGAGAGATCGCTGGTGTCATTGCCTCAATTTAAAGCCTACAAAAACCCTTTATACGTCAAAGTTATAGCTGTCTATGTTCATGTTTTGTCCAAGAGTTCGGTGTTAGTTTTGCTCTCGTTGACCCATATTCGCCTCTTCCATCCCAAAACACACGAAAGCTTCACTGACATCACGCTGTGTTCTTCCGTTTATGTTAATGTCGTCTCCGCCTGTTACCACTAGAGGCCCAATCTTTCAAATTGTACGGACTTTTGTGCCTCTGGTGTTGGTGCGGAAGTCTTTCACCTCATATAGGCCGGGTGGGCGCTATTATTGGTCCTTTTCAACTGAAACATGCACTTGGTCTTTCAACTTGGTCCTTTTCTACCAAAATGGATATAGATAAAAGGGATCAATAAAAAAGTCTAGGATTTTTTTACAATATTTTATTCTAAATAAATTAAACTAAAATGTCAACAAATAAAAAACAATATTTAAAAAAAACACTTATTTTACAGAAGTAATTTTCGCTTTTAAAATAAAGTATGCCGCAATTTTAAATATAACAACTGTGCTGGTCAAAGCAATCAAATCATTCCAAAACAGGTCCCCCTGCATGGTTATTTCGGCAAGGAATTTATTGGGATACCTGCAAGATTAAAGAGTTTCAGTATAATACTGATCGTATAAATATAGAATTATAAATAAAGACTTTTTACCTGTAGTGACAATACGCTGCCTCGTTGCATGCTAGAGTTTGTCGATCTTGTCCATATATTGCACCAACAAAACCCTCAAGTCCGTATCGCAGGTATGAAATGTGACTTCCCCATTGCAAGTAGCTAGGCAAATCACGCAAGGTTACTCCAAAACCGGCGAACATCATCATAGGAATGGTCAAAACTGGCGCCAAGAATGTTCCATTCTACAAAAGATGAACTTTTGGTAAGAAAAAGTAAACTCGGGGATTTTTTTTTTGACAACTTACGACAATATTGAACCATGCGCCTATAATGAGACCAAAACTTTGTCCCACTAAAACAATCATACAGCTTATAGCGAAAAACATTAAAAACCGTGATAGCTCCAGAGGTTGGGCGCTCCAAACGTAGATCATGGCCGAAAAAATGAAGCAACAGAATATCTGAAAGCACAAAAAAGAACATCATGATCACCCGTCTTTTTGAAACCAAAGCAGTGGGAAAGGGCAACTATGCGTATATAAAAGTTGCAGTCCATCTAGGACGAATCCTACCTTGTCCTACCGCTGCTGTAACAAAAAATTGTCAAGCCTTAAAAGATTTGTGTGATCATATTGTGGTGTGTGGTCGCTATGGCTGATCGCAGCGATATTGAGAGCACGATCTCTCCTGTAATGTGGCATCTGAGTAAGTTGAGCCAGCAAAATGCGCAGCTTTTGATGTTTATGCGGCACTAAGCTCGAACACCTTGTGGGTGTCATCAAGGTCACGTAAAACTTATCGCTATATGAGATCTTGTGAACTTTACCAGCTTGTTATAGTCAGTCTCGGGAATGATGGGCCTAGTAAGAAAACTCGATGTCGTCCCTAAGGAAGACTTTCTTAGCTGGCCAAGAACACGTATCTAGATACCCCATCGCACCTTCTTCCCCACAAGAAATCTTCCAAGTCATAAGACGCATAAGAAGAAGACGGCTTAGTTTAGAATAGAGGATCCTTTTAATCTAATAATGTGGAGATTAATCAGGAACGAGGATCATATAACTCTCTGAGTCTATTCAAAGACTGGCAAGTTGTCTCCTCACGCCTTAGACTTTGATCTCGATATCCCGAAGCCTGCGGTCGGCTAAGGCTCACAAAAATTCTTTTGCGTAGACTGTGATCTTCACAATTTTCTTGTGACAGCTCAAGATCGATTATCGTCATCATCAGCTGGTCCCCATTTTTTAAACTCTCCGTTTTTTAGTTTTTTTTTGCCTACACTTAGGCTGATTTTCTGCTTGCATGAATAAAAAAGAAATAGTCTTAGATCACGAGCCTAAATAAAGCAACGATTCGGAACAATATTTTTGTGATCGTCTTACGCAGACGGATTATTTTTTTTGATCACATCGACTGTCACAAAATGTGAAAATCACAGATCACCCTAGCCGATTCCACCCCTTGTAAATCAGTATCCTTCACCGTTTTGTACAATGACACAGGCGCGGATTCTCAACAATGGCACAGGCAAGGTTCTTATGAGTATGAAGAATAACTTCTTGATTCATTTTTGGAGTCTGAGGACCACTACAATACCGCAGTTGAAACTTGTGACTTGTCGCGCCTTGTAGCAACAGTATCGAGTTCAGATCAACTGCGGCACCAGTACCTCCAAAATTCATTCCAACTCTCTTCTTAAGGAGAAGAAGACATAGTCTTAATCTAAGATCCATGGATTTTCGACGACGAGTTCGCGCTATCGGGACTCCTGATTACTTACTAACCTGAAGACTTTTATCAATGCTTGACGCATGCAAGGCGGCTGTCGCGATATAATGCAGGCGTTCATGCAGCGAGAAGGATTTCGACTCAATCAGTCAATACCTCCACACGTCGTCTCTTAAGGGGGATGCTACCGGGTGCTTATATTGAAGGTCATCCAGACGCTGGCGATGGCCTTCAAGCAAACTGACTATGTAAGGCAACAATGTTGGCGCAACATCCCCACTGCCGGAACATCAACTGCCGCAACGCTTAGTTTCACATGGCTGAGATTTTTATTTGACCACTAATTACGAAGTCCCACTGCCAGTTTTGTGAAGGAAAAAATGAAGGACATGACAGCGAATTGAAGCCCTTCTGCTCACCCATAGAGGTAGGGAAAGTTTAGAATGTGACTGAGGTTGCTGTCGAGGTGAAAGTAGAGAACATCAAACCATCCCTCGCTGAGGAGGGTTCGAAATTAACAGACACAGCCACCGCCCTGAAGCAGGAATTTGTACCGGAGGAGGAGGAGGAGTCCCAGCCAGAGCATGTCTGCCGGCTGGTTAAAGACAACGCAGAGGTTGGAAATCTAGGCATACAAACGGAGGATATCGGTGACTTTCATCTGGCGGACGATAGGTCTTGTTGGCGATACAAATGAGATTTTCATCATGGAGTGTGCTTCCGCTTGATACTGAGACGCCTCGAGACATTTTTCGACAAAAGGCATTAGCTTGACGTGCGGAGGAATAAAAACGCCCAGCCCTTACATTTTCTGGCTGAGCTAAACTAAATGCTTGTTGAGCCTGACCTCTCATAACCATGCGTGCTGTGTGCTGCGTTACGGGTGCTTTTAGAAGCATGGAGGCTCCTAAAATTGTTACAACTTTCGATCGGCGCACTGAGAAAGCTCTCAAAGCAATGTATACCCTAGGAAAGTTCGCCAGACTCTCGCGGGAGTAGGACCGTGAACAAATCGGTTGATTTATTGTCCCGGTCGGGATTCGACCAAAAGATTCGTTTCCCCGACTATGAGATGATAACTCATAAGTCAAGCCATTCTTGGGTTGTTTGCGCTGATCTTTCCGGAATCCATGCACCATGCCATTTGTGGAGAAGATGCAAATCGTCGAGGGGGTAGATGATGACTCCTGATTCATTGTGCGTTTGATTTGAGCGTTGTGAAATGTTTTCAAAAGGATACGATGATATCTTCCTGCACGGATGGCGAAGCAACTCTGTGGGTACAGACTGCTCCCTCTTGCGCACATCACAAACCAAGTCTTATAACCCAAAGCCAACTCAAACGTCAAGTGGCCAACTTTAGACTAGTCGCGAATGTTTCGGTCAAGCGAGTACGAATGTCACCATCAATGTTGCCCAAGAAAAATCCTCACTCCTTTCACGAATTCTTCCCAGATCGTGAGATTCCTGTGAAGCCAGCTGAAGCAAGTACTTAAAATTTCCGGCTGTCGGCAGATTTCCGCCAAAGTCAAGTACAATCAAGTACAATCGAAGCAGCCCCTTGCCCACTGATCAGACTATAAGGAGATAGCTAACTCTGCAACCCCCTGCCCGCTAAAACTCGCAAAAACACCTACAGGGAACGAAACGGAACGTAGTGGAATTTGTCATGGGATTTGCCTTTGATTTCCTGTCTGTGTGAAGCACTCTTCTCTCGAAGCAGCCTAATGCGTTTTCATCCGCTTTTGCCAGGATCGTTCAAAGAAGCAAACATTCAACTAGGCTTGCTGTTTATTCCAATGACTTTTAGAGGAGATGCATGGACGAGAAGGAGGAAGACACGGAGCACAACCCGGGTTCTCTCCAGAAGTGAAATCTTGACCTTGGAGCCTTCTACTGCAATGATCTAAGCAATCCAATATGTTTTCAAGCTTCACAAGTAGCTCAAAAAGGTTCTGTACGAAGAGAGGAAATGTTCTAGGTCTACTCACGTGGTACTACAATGGAACCTCATAGCTTTGAGTGCGTAGGTTGTCTCATATTCTGAGCTTTAACCTAACCTGAGGTCATTTGTGTAGTCTTGTCGTGCCTCATCGGACTATAAACTCCAATTAGGTTTATGTAAATAGTTTTTTGATGAATAGCGATAAAACCCAAGATCGTGATCGACATAAGCTCGAGACCGGTACCCCAAGAGGGAATGCTCGAGGCCGGTTAGCAAGTAGAATAAGACACGTCCATCCGTTCATTAGTCTGTTACACTATGCTTCCCTTCCACCAGGCTGTGATTTATATAAATCCTCAATTTATCTCGCTTATACCATGTTTTCACCGGGCACTTATCCGTGCTTAGTATAAATATTCATTAAATCCTCTACAAATTACGCGATTAACCATACAAATTTAAGTCCTCGGCAAACGATTAAAAATCAATCCCCTCATAACTCTCATTTACCCTTTTCACGAGTCACTTTCAACCCTTTTCGAACACCGTTTTAACAATTTGAGGACGTTAAAAAGGACACTGACATTGTCCACGCATGACAAATCTCTCAGAATCACGATTATTGGAATTTTTTCAACGGAAATTCTTTTTCGCTCCTGACAAATGGGACATCACCACTCTCTTTTGAGAGCCCAAAGGACAGAAAAATAAATCCTATTAAATCAAATAAATCCTATATTTGTCTGGTGGAACCACTTTGGGATTTATTATTAATCGTCTCCCGGTAATCTTTGTATTTTGCCGGTGGAAACATAGCATTAAATTTCCAGATTTACCATACAAATTGAAATCCTCTCGGCAAGCGATTAAAAATAAATCCATTTGAGACATTTTGAGAATCAAGAAAGGAAAGTGAAACAGTCCCTACAAGACAGATTTGTCAAAAATACTTTTTCTCTTGGGATTTGTTCAACGGAAATCTTTTTCGGTCTTGAGAAATGTCACTGAATCATTGTCACTCTCGTTTGAGAGCCAAAGCAACAGAAAAAGAGCGCTCCTGCAAAATTATTTCTCTACGTTTGTCCGTTGGAGCCACTTTGGGATTTATTTTTAATCGTTTCCCGCTAATCGCTGTTTAATGGCTGGTGGAGACATAGTAATACGTTTTTCAGGTTTCAAATTTAAAGTTTTGTGTTAAAATATTATGGTCTACTCTTTCTAGGTCCCGAAGCCAACAAAAGAGTGTAACATTTTTTTATCTGCCCAAGGAAACACCCCCTTTCTTATACAAATATTTAAATGACAAAGGAGTAAACAGTTTCAAATAAATCATATTTAGCTTCTTACCGATATTGGAAGATCTAATATAGTTATGGCTGTGTAGTAAGCCTTCAGCGAATACCATCTATTAAAATGCTCCTTCAGCAAGATCGACATTTCCACAGGAACTTAAAAAATTAGAAATTTGTCAAATTTCAATATGTTAAATGTTAAATTATTTAACTTACAAGTTAACACTGTCAACATCATTGTTGTCATGGAATGATGCATCAATATGGCAAACAGTAAATTATAATTATCCAAAACCCGTGAGCCTTCATTGCCAGCCTTATAATAGAGTAATCCTAGTATCACGGCCATGAAAATGTTAACTCCAATTCGTAAATGCGTCAGGGTTGTATCCCTTTTCACTTTGATGCAGCCCCTCTTAATTAACATATTCAATTGATTGCCAAATGTCGTATCCTCGAGTGATTTTGTTTTCGATCTCAACTGAATCGGATACTTTTTGATTAGAGTCTCAGCGTTTAAAATTTGATCGGGCTTATCAAACCACAAAATCGATTTGCCATTTTGTGCTGCACCTCTGAGAACTTCCACTTTGTCGTTGCCATATTCACCACATGCGAGTTCGATAACTAAAAAACACAACGAGAAATTGAAAAATTTATATATTTTCAAAGAGCATATCGTATTTTTTTTAAACTTACTATAATCGGCAGGGTTGTGGTACATTGGGCATGGCAAGCGTACTGTTTGCAAGAATGGCACTAGATTTTTTGTACTGCCCTGGTAAATGCAGTATCCCGTTGACAGGACATAAACTTGGTTGAACTCCTCGAAGAGCCTTGCCGTTGGCTGATGTATTGTACAGATGATTGTTCTTCCCTGAGACGCTAGCTTCTTTAGCAGCTGAACGACTCGTGTACAGGAACTGCTGTCCAAGCCACTAAATTCAAAAGCGAACACAAGTTAGAATACGAAGCTTTTCTAAGTTTGAGAAAACAGGATGCATACGTTGTTGGTTCATCCAGAAACATGATGGTTGGATTGTTAATTAATTCCATGGCAATAGACAGTCTCTTTTTTTGGCCACCCGACAGGCGTTTTGTCAATGTGATGTCATGCTGGTAGAGTCCCAGGAGTAGGAGAATGCTCTCTATCTGTAAAAATTAAATGAGAATTGGTTAGAAATGGTAGATGACAAACTACAATTAATTCGCGTTCCTAATCCTGTAAGAGAAAATTATTTCGTAGCAATCAACTTTCACCTTATTTCAGCTCATCACTTTTATCTATCAGGTTGATTGCAGCCTTGAAGCAGCTCAGTAAAAAATAACTATAAAAGACTCCAAGGTCTCGGTATAAGAAATTCTCGATTTGGACAAAACACAGGAGATATCCAGCTTCAGTGGAATCCTTGAAGCAAATGGAAATTCTCCTCTATCATTAAATTCCCGCTTTTGCACTTCATTCAAAAAAAGAAAGGAATTTACGTTGCGATTAGAGTTTTTATGAAAGCAGATGGTCTCTAGAAACTTCGCTAAAATTTCGAAGTACCTGAGGTCAGGTAAGCTTCTACTGAGCATGCAAAGCTTAGCTTTATACAAAAGTCTTCTATCGAAATGCAAAAGAAAACTGTTTTGAAACATGTGTAGGCCCCTTCTGCACTTTACGCAGAGCAAACTGGGCTTTTTTTGCATTGCAGCTTTTCCTGTGCAGATTAGTATATAAACGGTCTTATAAGATCGTCACTGAAAAGTTTGCCGAGTTTATATCTTCACTATACCTGATGAGATTTCCTAAATACTTTATTTGTCAGGTCTTCAATTGACAATAACTTCACAAAAATATGTGTAATTACATATTTCCCATCCCACTAGAAGTAAGGATCATCATTTACTCACAGCAGAGGTGACAGAACTCCCCGTGGGCAGCCCCTTTACGGCACATTCTGTTACTTAAGCCTTTCCGGATGAAGTAGTGATGGCCGTTTCACATTTATCTATCGCGATACGTCAAACGTCAAACCAGAGCGGCAGCGACAACGAGAGACCAGAGAATTTGTTTGTAACTAAACGAAAGCGAGAAACGGCGACGAGTGTATTCTTCCGGTTGTGTGACTGTTGTCGGCGCATATGAGTAATCGTACTGACTTTTGAAAGATTGTGCCTTAATTTGGGGAAGTCACATGAAAATGCGGCGCATAGTCTTACTTTCCTTTTTTGACATCAAAGCGATCGGTGAGGTCTTCTCCGATCTTCAGAATGAGTTTTCCGAAAAGACGAGTTTTGGAAAGACGAGTTTACGAAAAGACGAGTAGCATGCTCCTAGCCAGATCGTCGGCGTGGCCAGCGGACATACAGCTATTTTCACTTCATGCAGGTCGGTTGGGCGGTATCGTTCGTATTCTTCGAATGTGTGTTTTCTTTGCCCAGATTGAATGGGCCCTATACAGTCTGCAGAAATGGTCTTTCAAAATTTTCATCACCGACTGAGATTCTACTATGATGTTCCTTTCAACATCCACTAGGCTTCCGTTCGAACTTTATACCCTTGGCAGGTCCATTTAACCCTTCTCTTTCATGCTATGAAATTAAATCTCGACAATAACGATATCCAGGTATGTGAAATCAACAAGGTGGCTCGTGGAACTTTACACGGCGTAAGAAGGAAGCGAAAACATTCAATTAACAGCAAGGATCTTCTCCACTGGGCATCAGAAGGGGTCTCAATAGACCTAACTGCGAAAAAGCGCCGGTTACCTTGCTTTAACAACCCAACAACCTTACCTAACCTAACCCTTTGGTAGAACTTTCAAACTTGTTATTCCTATTGTAGCATCTCCCTTTCTGTTCAACCAAGCGCTTCTCGTTCTCTCTATTTTATCTGTGTTCCTCTATCTTTCTCTGCACGTAGAGCTTGCGAGCAGCTATAGTCCTTCGGAGGCGCTTTGTATGTTTTCTGTTAAGCTGCATGTGCTTGCCGGAAATCATTATTAAACCAGGGGCTTCGTAGTTGTGTGACACCCAGCATATCGGACATCGGAGGTGGCATCTCGGATGGCCTTTGGCAATGTTGCCACTGGCTATCAATATTTGAAGCTGCCTTGACTTCGTGGAAGGTTTTACGAGACTGGGAGAAGGATCTGGTCTTGTGAATGAAGCCATACGACGCAAGTCGGAAAATCAGAAGTTGTGTCTTGGCTACAACTAGGTAGTGATTCGAGTCAATGGCCCCCCAGAACGTTCGGACATCCATGACACTGGAAGAATGTCTTGCATCGCGTCGATCGCTATATGGTTGATTGATCGGGAGAGCTATGTCGCTTTTTGGAAGTTGAAATGCGGAAACGGTGTACTAACTAGCGAATGTGGATTAGAATCATTTTTTCATGCTTTTGAAAAAAGTATTAGTTCTGTGTACCTTCTTGGGGAATGCATGCTTTGATTTTCTGCTGGGACAAGTAACAAGTGCTGGACTCTAACAAGAGTTTCTGTGTTATTTGGGAGGTCAAATAAAGAGATGGCATGTGACAACTAAGCCGTACAGGCCCCATTCTTGCGTCTATTCTTAAAATCTGTTAAAAAAAAAAAACATTTTTGGGTCAAGCACTGGCAGGGCTAGAATTCCTCACAGACCTGCTGCGCTAAAAATTTTCGAACATTCAAAGCATAAGTGATTTGTCTTTACATACCCTCTCGGCTTTTTCCTCTGGGGAAATATTTGGTCCGAATTTGAGCCCGGCTGCGATCTGCATGTTCTCATAAACTGTAAGCAGCGGTTGAAGCCGATCGTCTTGTGTGATATAACATGACATTCGTCTAAATGCGGCTAAAAAAGATATTTCGAGTTATTTCATTTAAGAAACTTTGCTTTCGTTCGATCACTTACTTAAGTCTCTACGCCTGCCATTGATTAAAATTGAACCATCTACTCCAGAAGTTTTGAAACCAGACAATGCATCAAGAAGTGTAGATTTTCCCGCTCCAGACGGTCCCATGATAGCAATAAGTTGATTGCCAGGAAATTTGCCATAAACATCATGAAGAATTTCTTTTGTTCCTGAAAATAAAAGATAAAGCTTATCGGAATATTTTCAAGAAGTAAAGTGTATCATTCTCAGGGAACACCGATTAAACAGTGTCCTGTCCCTCAGATGCTAAAAGCTATTGACCCACTTCTTAACTCTATACTGAAAACCAAGAATAACGTCCGTTTAAACTTAAGTGCGAGGTATATGTCGACCTTAAAAAAAAATTATTAAAGGATTTTCATATTTTTAATTGTATTCTAGTTTTCACTTGGAATTTTAAAATAAATAAATAAAACTTTTCTTAAATCTAAAATCTAAAAAAAGTCCTTGAGGCTTTCAGGAGCCACTATTTTATAGTTCCACGAGTGATCTAGTTTAGTAGTGATAGTTTGGTGAGGGGCTGTGTCTGACGAGTTTAAGTGTACAAAAAAAACATTACTTGCATAAGCAGCTGTGAAATTCATATATAGTTCCTTAATTGGAACTATCTTAAGGTAGATAAGTTTTTCTTCAACTTTAAGTAACTGTATCATGTTGAGGTGTTTTATCACTACGCAATAAAGATATTTTACTTCAACTAGTAGTAGGTAGGGGCGGGTGATTATAAAAAAAAAATTCTGAAGTGCAGGTAATAAAGACATGCGTTTTTTTTGCCCAAAAGTGGAACTTAACAACGCGTTATCTCGACCTTGATATGCAGTAGGTAGAGATATTTTATTCAACACTCTTTCCTGTTTGCTAATCAATCGTTGTTATCATATCTGAATGTCATCGATATTATGCAGTAATTTTTAAAAAAAAAACTTTGATAAAAAAAATTTTGATAATTGAATTGTCTTTATTTAAATGGCTATTTGAAAGGCTGATATTTGAAAGGTTGGCGAGACTGCCACCGATATATCTCATTTCATAGACATCACCGAAGGGTCGAGAGAAGTGCTTGCGTCGTTGCAGCAACCCAAGCATCAATGGCACATGTGACAACAGATAACTGGCATACCTAACGCAGGTTCCTGAGAAACCCTCTTTCGAGCCTTGTGTTGCAAGGCAAGGTCATCAGAGATCTCATTTCTCTGGATACTTGTGTGACCTGGAAGCCAAACAAGATTCACTGTATTTAGCCTTCCGACTTTGTTCAACGAATTCTTGAGTTCGAGCACTGTCCCTCTACCTGTTAGTTACAATATAGCGCATAGCCCTCAGGATAGCGACAATCTCCGCTTGGAAGACAAACGCATCTTAACCAAAAGGGTAGTAGAGTCTCTGTTGGCTTATTTCACAAGTACATCAGTAGTTTTTCAAACTGCAAAGAGCAACAAGTCTTGGATACTCTATCACACATGGGCTCTACTCTAGATGATCTGATGTGTTAGGCATGGTCGAAACCCCCACTTGTCATGCCAGAGAAAAAGACGCCCATAAGTGATGCCCTTCCTCTCTAATTCTTCTGAAAACTCGGACAAAAAATCCTTCATCGATCAAATCCGACCTTCATGATCGGAAGACAAGTGTAGAATATAGAACAACTATCTCGAAAACAGACTTCTTCGTGTTGCAGAAGAACTCAAAATGCAGCAAATTTGAGCTGACGTACACCTCAGGGTAGCGTCCTTGATCTGACCCTGTATCTACTCAACACAAGAGATTTACCTCAAGATGATGAGACAGTATCAGCGTTACCGATGGACAATTTTAAAATGTCGCCAAAAAAAGTCACCTGAGCCAAAAAGTGCGCCCCACTTAATTGGGGCCTTAATTGCGACCTTCAGCTTTTACATAGGTACATAATTAAAATATTGAGTTGAGTATCACACAAGACATGATCATCCCTAACATAACATGACGCAGGCGGTTCACCTGATATTAGCAGAAAAAACTAAGAGTTACATTGCAGAGTAAGCTCCGTCAGTAAAGTTGACTCCCAAATCTCACTTCACAAAGAAAAATACAGGAAAAGAAGTTCGAGTTGTTCTCAGATGTCATTTTTCATAGAAACACTCAAAGCAACTGCCATTTCACACAGAAAAAACATTCAAGGAAGCTCATACTATTCTCCAAAATTGATCCGGGATCAAGTCACCAAATTAAGTAAGTTTACGAGAAATTAACTCCAAATCTAAATTCACCGAAAAACTCATCTCTAGGTTAGTCTCAGTTTAACTTGGATACTCTCATTATCACAAACTGAAAAACCGGCCCTAGAAATTAAAAAAGTAATTAAAAAGGATCTGTCCATTGAGGTAGGGGTCGTCCCGTAGGGATTACCTCCCTGCTACGCAACGAAAACACTAGACGGATTTACTCCTGACTAGAAAATTTATTCAACTCATTTATTTTGTTTAGTGAAATTGGTTTAGCAAGAGGCAGATGCAATAACTTTTTTCAATTTGTGGCTTTTGTATACTGATTTTAATTAAAAAAAAATGCGTCCCAATGTCGCCTGTTTTTTAAAAAAAGGGTCCAAAAACCGCTTATTTCGAAATGTGGTCGCCAAGCGTACCGATAGCAGAAAAGTCGCCATTTAGCAACATATGTCGCCCATCGGTAACCCTGGACAATATGGCCACGTTCGTGTATGACCCGGCAATCCTGGAAACAACAAATGGCCTTATATGCCCCATTTTTAAGAAAGGCAATTTTATGTCTTGAAAGTGAATTGTCGGGGCTTATCCCTGTTTGATGTCGCCCTTTAGATCCTTTTTAATGTACCGTGTAAGCGTTTGTGACCCAATAATTGCCACATACTAGTGCGGCTTCCGGTTTCGGCCTGGCAAATCGACGATAGACGAGATCTTTTCACCAAGACATATTTTGAAAAAAAAAAACCTATGAGTTTCAAGTGGAGACACACTTTCTTTTCATCGATTTTAAAGCCTCAAATCACGGGATCCATAGTCAGGAGCACTATACCCTGGCCATGGCAGCATTCACGATCGAGGCAAAACTGATCAAACTGTGTCGTATAAGAAAATACGCGGCGTAACATGTGTTTTGATAATAACTCCTAGGAACTGTTTCAAACATGCATCGTATCTCGGTAAGGAGTTGCATTTTGTCGTGCGCATTCTTCAATTTAGTTTTAGAGATGATGGTGTGGAGGCCTAAGGTTAACACGGAAGGCACTTCAACAGCTCAGGCAACAGGCAAAGTTCGTTGATCTTGAAGAAAATGAGAGCAATACAATGCTATGTCTCCACCGACCATAAAACCGCAATTATTAAGAGACGAATGAATCTCGTAGTATCTCCACCGGACAAATAGAAAACGGTTAATTTGATCCGAGCACTGTTTTGTTGACATTTTGACCCTCAAATTAGTGCGATAATGATATTTCCTAGAAGCGAGAAAGATTTTTACAATTTCGTTGTAAAAATCCATACAGAAAACCAACTTGTGACAGATCTGTCATACGTGGACAGTTTTAGTTTCCTTTGCCAAATATCAAAGTGTTATAAAGGTTTGTAAAAAGGGCTATGAGAAAGGGTGAATGAGATTTATGAAGGGATTTAATATAAATTGCATGTGGCAAGAATTTAACTTTGTATGTATGTTAGATCTCGAGATTTTAAGGACATTATTTGAGCATTGATAATCGCGGTAAGTAGCTGATAAAGCTTAATTTTGATACCAATAAACGCCAATATTGCTCGCTTAATCGCTTAAAAACATGAAAACAGAATTTTCAATGGTAAAACCAATGATAAATGTGATGGAACCCTTACATACATCAAGCGGATGGACATTGAAGGTTCAGCCAGGATGATCTTCGATGCCAAGCCCTAAGCGGTAGGAAACGAACGACACACGGCTTGAGCCACTTTTGTTTGAGCTATAATTTTTGTTTGAGGAGTTGAAGTCGTGTTTTTCAGTAATTATATTTATCAGGAATAAATGAGTGAAAGCCTCAAGCCAAATGAATAAGATTTGAATGAAAATGTTTGAAAAAATTTCAAACATTTCAACAAAAGCTTCAAAAATCAATGAAAAAATTTGAAAGAATTGCTCCCAAAATCGAGAACTGCGAGAACTCAATAAAACAAGTTTCCCCGTTTGGTGACAGGTTGAATCATACACATGGGTTACTGGTAACCAACAAGCAAATTAGCACACTAAAGCGAAACAAATAAAATTGCTTCAATTTGGTATTTGACAGAAGAGATGTTTGCATGTGTAAGGGAAAGTTTTTCGGTGCTGAGTTAAGCCCAGTTTAAACCAAGATCTGTTAATCCTGGAAAAAACGAAGTTAACCCATCGGACAGTTTTTCAGTGCAGAGCTTACTCCGTCAGTAAAGTTGTCGACTCTCGAAATTATTGACTCTCCCTGTTCTCACTTTACATAGAAAAACACAAAAAAAAAAGTTCGAGTCAGTTTTAGATGTCATTTTGCAAAAAACCACTTCCATTTCACACACAAAAAACATTCAAAGAAGTTCATACTGTTCACTAGAGTTGATCCAAGATTAAAAGCTGAGATTTATTATCCTGTATCATATTCACTGAAAATTCATTTCTGGAGTTATTCTCAGTTTAAAGCCGCGTTGTCACAAGCAACGTAAAACAGGAACAGAAACAGAATCTCATACATTAGCAACTGAAACCTAAATTCGCTGAATGCTTTTTGCGTTGCTATTGTATGAGATTCTGTTTCTGTTCCTTGTGACAACGCGGCTTAACTCGGAAACTCGGACGATCTCGCACAAAGTGGTTTCAGATCAAATCTCCCAAAATCAGAGTAGCTCATTTTTCGTGTTGAGATTGAGAATCTAGAATTGCTCTTTTATTTCCAATGAAACATTAAAAACCGAAAAAGATCAAAACTTTTCACAGAAAGAGTAAATCTTTAGTTCAATGAAAAATGCTAAGTACCTAACACTTTTTATTGAATTTTATCTCTTTGTGTATTTGCTAAGGGTAAAGGCTGTTTCACAATTAGCGCGAGAGAGCGAGCCAAGGCCCTGGGGTGGGTTGTCAAATAAGTTTCGATCAAGTACAATGTATGGAATATTGTTTGCTTTTTATGTGCACTAAATATGCAGAGGGTAGGTACAAGTACACTGTTTAAACTGCCGGAATGGAAGTGCAGCATTGTTGAGAGCTTCAATCGAGGATAAGACAATATTTTGTCCACTACTGTTTCAACTCCACTCTTCGACTGAATAAATGGGGTAATTCACAATGCCAGCGTTATTGCGCCGTCTCACACGCCAGCCATTTCGAAAGATAGTAAAACTCTCGGTGAGGCCGACGATTATTTTGACATTACCGGTTGAGTTGTGATATGCAGTTAAAACAAATTATAAGCTAATTATTTCTGTGACAAATTTATTATGTCCAGTAATTTTGCTGTCAAAAGAGTAGTCGCGGTTTCTCGCTTTCCTACAAATGATTATTCTGGCCTTACGTTGACACTATCGCCCTTATATGACACTCACGCGCTGACCGAAAAAACGGGCTTACGCTCCTCGTGGGCATAGGCCGACTACTTGTATAGCAAGCCGGTGTCTTTGCCTCACCTAATCCAACCTTAACATTGGCACTGTTAACAATATAAGACCCATGCAGTACTTACCTTTCTTAAATCCCAGGTTAACGGATAGCGATAAATTTTTGAATTCCATATCGACGGGCTCTTTCCGTGGCAAGTTTGAAAATGGCTCATTGTCTTCGTAGTTTTTCTCTGGAGTTGGTGGAATAATGCTTTCTTGAAGTTTAACCTCCACCGGAGGTGAGATTTGATTAAAGAATTTACTTCTCATATCATTTATGCGATCGGTTTGTGTTTGTGACTGCATCGATTTCGGTGCATCTCCATTGACAACCTTATCGACTTGAGACAGCTCAAGTCCAGTAAAATATCTTTCAGTTGAGCCCAACATAATTCTGTGTTGTTATTTGTTGATCATTCGAGGAACAGATAGTCTAAAAATAAATAAAGTGTCGTTTAAGTGTCAATAAGCTTCCATACATTCTTATCATCCATTAAAAAAAAACTAATATTTCTAATATAAAATAAAAATATGTTTTTTTTAAATAAATAATTAATTATATTAAATTTAATAAAGAAGACGATATTTCCCTCCAAAATATATAAAAAAAAAAACATTTAAAAATTTGACAGTACTGTCGGTACTATACGTCCTACCTAAGACTGTTTTTTTTTCTGTCCGGCGACCATTAATCACATCGTATTCAATTTATGCGAGTGAGTATATTTTAAAGAAAATTCGAAGATGCGATAAACACTTTGATGGGACGTCGTGAACAACTGCTCAGATTGTATTGATCGTGCTAAACTTGAACCGAAATAAACTTTTTTAAATGTCGCAGGTATATTCTATTGTTGCGTCACACCAGTTATAGTACTAGCTTGGCTACATGTTGTGCATTTACAAAAGTGAGAGTTATTGACAATTTTGCAGTGTTTCGTGTCTGACAACCACTTGGCTAAGAATGTCCATAATTTAAAGCACAAATACCTTTCTAATACTCTACTGGCCGCATCAAAACAACAAATTTTATTATCTTCGAAATGCTTTCATTCTTTTATTCGGTTTTTCATTCACCCTTGACATACATTTTTTTTCCACTCATCTCAACATACACAGGAAGTTAGATATTCGGTTTGATACTACGTCACTTATTTATTTACGTATGGCAGCGTGTCGCGTGGACCAAAACTGTTCAACGAGTTGAAAAACAAAATTGTTAGAAGAAAAATAATTTTCATTATTTTGAGATAACTCGTGAAAGTAATAAATTATATTTATACTATATAAAATTAGCCGCTAAAGCATTACGTGCTTGTTCACATTGCAGATTGAAGTAAGACTCAAGACGTAAAATATTGGATCTGTGGATCTACCAATACCTCTGCCGGTCGGTACTAAGCTATAAAACCGGATCATCTCGCGACGACGACGCGAGCCGAAAAGATCGAAATTGCACTTCATGCGAATAATGGATGTTGAGAGACTGCTGGAGTGGAATGTACCCAGCTTTACTGCTGGCTGAGTAACAGCTTTTGTATCTCATTTTGACTGTTATTATGCAATGACATCGTATTTCGTCACAGTCAATTGTTGGATGCACATGAAAAACCTGAATATAACCAGGTTTGTATGAAATATTATGACCATGATCGCACTTACGAGATTCTTAAAAAAAAACACTTGCGATTAAAGTTCAAGATTTACCGATTGACTTATTGTTGCATCCACTTAAGAGGTTAAGTTGAGGTACCTGGAATTTAAAGCTGGCTCAAGGTTTGTTAAAAAATAAACATTTAGATGCCCTGATGCTTTTGTTGGAAGTAAAAGAGTTTACACTTTACGCAAACAGATCTATCCCTGCGGCGCGCCTGATTCCCTCGAACTTCAATTCTGACTCTAAACAAAGTTTTACTCTTGATAAACTTAATTTTCTTCCCTTTAAAGTGAAAAACTGATGAGTATCGACCACAAACCTATATAAAAGAATATACAGAGAAATCTTATAAAGCTAGCTATCTGCAGCGCATCGACGCAAGGTGAGCTCCAGCCCATCGCCTTGGAAATAAGTAAAGGAAAACTGAAATAGATGGCATGGAAAAGATTTGTCGGGTGCAATAACAGGCACTCCCTGTGCAGCAAAGCTACACAAGGCCAAGGTTTTTCAAGAAAGTGCATGGTATGGAAGGTGAAATCAAAACCGAGAATGAGGAAGAGCGAGCAATGCTGATCTTAGAAATTCACATCGAGATTGCCTGTCGATAAAAGGTGTGTTGGTTTTGTTTTGCCAGGAAACGCACGCGTAGAGTTCTGTACGTTTTGATTAAAGTATTCTTTCGTGGAAGAGATTGATTCTGCGGATAATTTTTAATCTCCTCGCGAAGAGATTAATATTTGTAAGGTAAATCTTGTAATTTAGAGGGGATTTAAGGATGATTAGTCTTAATCGCGGATTAGTGTCCGGTGGAAAGACCCTATTAACCGACATATCCTATAATAGGTCTGTATAGGCATACCGTTCCAGGTGACTTTAATGTTCGGAAGAAGCTCATAGCCCCTTCTAACTGGTCCCAGGGACAATTGGGTATTGATACCTGCCACTCTTTCTTCCGAAGTCTCGATGTGCTGGCCTTGCTCTCGGCATAAGTGTCAGGCAAGCTTCTATAAATAAATAAATAAATATAGTGGCGCAACAGCTCGAAGTGAACCAGGGCCAACTTTTCAACAATGTATGCTAATGTGTTAATTTCTTTACATACAAGGGGACCTACAATTTTTTGCCGAATCCGAACGGCAGTTTGAGAAGTTTTTCAAGACAAATGATGCTCTCGGAGGGCTTGTCAGGCCCTCGCGGAGGTGGGGACCGTGAAAAGAAAAAGAACAAGACTTTTTTCCCAGATCTCCGGCGTAGTATGCACACACACTAACCACTACGCCACGGCTCCCCACTCCGAAAAGTGCTCGCTTAATTTGCGTTAGACATCGTTGTCATTTGAAAGGAGTGTACCGTCCAAGATTGTGCTTGAACTCAAGAATTCGTTGAACTTAGCCGGAAGGCTAAATGCAGTGAATCTTGTTTGGGTCCCTCCCAGGTCACACTGGTATCCAGGGAAATTATATCTCCGATTGGCTTGCTCGACAAGGTTCAGAAGAGGTTTTCTCAGAATACGCACAATAGACTGATTGCACCTGTTGCCACATCTGTCCTTGATACTTGGGTTTCTCGTTGGCGTAGCTGCGATGGGTGTAGACAGACGACCACGCCCGGATATCTGTAAGGTGTCTGCGTCTTTCCTTCTGTCTCTCAGTAGAATTGACTGCAGACTTCTTCGTCCTTACCGGCTACCAAGCTTTTGCTTAGCACTTGAATGTGTAAGTTTGAGTGAAACCACCACCAGTCCTGCCTCTGGAGAGGACGACGATACAGCAGAACACTTCCTCTGTAGTTGTCCTATGCCTTAGCTCGCATAAGGTCGCGGATGTTTGGGGCTGACGTGGTGGGTGCCGAACACCTAAGCTTTTCATCACTGAAGCTCCTTCTCGTTTATTTTCAAAAGACGGGTAAACTAAAAACAATAATGTAAGGTGTCTACATGGTAGTCCAATGGCCCAGTATTTGTGTCTGAGTGCTCCATCGGATATAGTAGCAAACTCCAACAAAAATGTAAAAAAAACGTAACGTAGGCCTTATAGCAAATAGTGAAAACGATAGGGGTGAAATATTTCTTGCATCTTTTGACGAATCTAAAGGCTTGCAGCGTTCTTGGCGACGTCAGGAAACTTAGGGAAGATTTGATGCTGAGGGGCATTATGCCGCAAAGTCATAAAAGGGCTTTGCGGAAATATATAGCAAAATAACACAAATCAAAATCAGCTGTTCCTTGAAATCGATTGCTTTCAGTGAAATAATGAAAGCGAGTTTACATAAAAGTTGTAGCGCAATTTATGTATTTTTGTTACGGAAAAAATTCTGCAACTCATAAGCTTCATTTTTAATACCAATAACAGCCAACATTGTTTGCTTAAACGTCTAAAAACATGAAAAACAATTTTTCAATGATGCAATCCGATGATAGCTATGATTAGACCCTTTGTATAGAAGTGCTCTACACATCCAAATAGGTCGCTTTAGTGTGCCATCAAAAACACCAAAGGCACCATTTTTGGGCATGGCCATTTCTTGAAATAACCAGATATAAGACAAAAAAATGCGCACCAAAGACCAACAGTTTATTTTCTTATTCCTAGTTTAAACTGGAGTAAAGAGACGGAACTCTAGAGTGAACTTACTGTATCCTAAGCCTAACTTCGAAATACCGAGAGTATGATTTAGTAATGAATTAAAGTCGAATGCGAATCGTAAAGAGCGAATCTCTCCATGGCTTAGAAGTTTGCATAATAGGCCACCACGTCGCGATGCAAACAACAAGGCTCTTGCCACTAGGACTAATAGCAAAACCTTGGAGCAGCGTGTCCAGAAGTGTCACTGATCGAAAGGATTGTTAAGCAAGTCATTTGGACAAAATATCATACTTCACTTTGGAGCTCGTTGGCAAGAAAATATGAGCTTTAGCATTGAAGGTTTCTAATAAATGCTAAAAATTTGTCAAGAAAAAAAGTTTCAAGTCTATTACACTAGATCTAATCAGAGGAAAAACCTGCAGAGAGGTCGTTCACATGATCTTCATCATCGTTCACAAGTCATCATCATTAGAAAATATTTTCTAATTTATTAGCAAAATCACTGACTGATCTTTTGATCCCATTCGGCTTTTTCCGCTTGTGAAGTCACGTTGCAACGTTTGCTATGGCAGAAAGTTTAATCAAACCAATGCGATGCAATCGAAATTGGGTTTTCAAAAACGCAATTACCAGCAAATAGAAAAAATACTTTGGTAAATAGATTCCAAAGTGCATAAAAAATTTTGAAAACAATATTTTTGTATTATTAATTACAAGCGATGTTTTTTTTGCATGAATAATCCCCGAAGTCTTACAAAACTTCTTATAATATTTATTTTAATATAAATATTTATTTAATATAATATTAATTTTTAAACCTGCATTTAAAATGGTTTCTGTCACTATCTTTTGTGTTAAACTTCTCCAAGAGTAAACGTACCTAAGTCGAAATAGTATATGTAGATACTGGGATTTTTTTTTCGTTTCCAAACAAAAATATTGATTTTGAAAAACCCAATTGAACTCTGGGTATACTCTACACTCAAAAAATTCTACTTATACTCTATTCTACTATTGGTTGTTTTAAGATGGCAGCCTAAAATACCTACCTGGGTTCCGATGTTTAGACACCGATACCAGCGCTGAAAGCTTTAAAGGGTAACTCTCGCCAATCGTTGCTTCTTCGAGCAACAAAAGTGTCCCTTATAATCCCAGTACTGCTTTGCGGTGCAGAAACATGGACCAAGGGTGGGTGAAAACGCTTGCAAGAGTAAGTTCCTTCGGGTGAGTTTCGGTCCCGTCTGCATAGACGGAGAGTTTAAATGAGTAGATGTCACAGCTCGAGTAGTCAGAGTACAGTGATGTCTATGTTATCTGGAGCAGACGGACACCAACGTCCCGGCCAACAAAATTTTCGGATGTACACCGCAGGGACGGCGCAAAAGAGCACCGCGACTCAGTTGGTGCATGCAAGTTGAAGGATAGCCTAGAAATTGAGCTGGTTGGCTTAGCCTGTTAGTCCAGGACCAGATTATTTACCAACACTTGTTCACTTAATGCAGGATACACTAAACGGACTCAGCCGATGGACCGGATCATGCGACTTTAGCGTAAGCCCGTCAAAAACGGAGCTGGTCCTCTTTATAAGCAGGAGGTCAATCCCGGATGACGAGCTACCAGCACTCGAAGGTTCGGCTTTTCAATTATCTAAAAGCGCTAAATATTTGGGTATCATCCTGGACAGTAAGCACAGCTTTTTTCTTTTAATGCACTCGCGTACAAGGGATAGGCTACCTTTTTGATGTAAACATCTCACGAGTGGAAAGGATTAGAAGAAGAGGAGAAGGAGGAGAGGTACCGATGCACTTTTGCTTTGAAAAGTTGGGAATTGAATTGCATGGAAAAGATTGATCGTGGTAGGATATTCCACTTTCGCTTGTACGGGTAATGAAAGAAACTCTAAACAGTCGTACAGTACGACATTACAGTAGGTACGTCCGAAATTAGGCTCTAGGGCGAACTGATGTGCATTCGAACTTCGGCGAGTATTATGGTTGAATGTTTTAAGGGTCGGAATGCCATGGGTTGTTTCGGTAGAACGCTGTTTGTAAAAAAAAAGCGATAAAACAGTGACAGGCAAGAGACATTACATCGATGCTTGCTCGAATGAGTCAATAGACTTGGCACTATTTTAGTCACCAATAAGTTTTATCGCGCGTTTCTGGATCCTATCAAGCAGGTGCAGTGCTGTTTTTGGAGCACCAGCCCAGACATGGGAATTGTATTCCAGTTTTGGGCGGATGTAGGCCTTATAAAAAATAGCCAATTCAAAAGGGGTGAAATCTTTCTTACATCTTTTGAGGAAACCTAGACATTTCGCAGCAGCGCAATGTCTAGTTTTGGCATCCCTGCCAAACTCGTCAGTTTGCGCAGGATAACAATGGAAAATTCACGCTGTTCCGTCATGGTCGGCAAAGACCACACACCGACCCCTTTGATGTCAAAAAAGGATTTAGACAAGGCGACGCGCTGTCATGCGACTTCTTTAACATCATACTTGAGAGAATTGTGCAGAACTGTCGCGCCAACACCAGAGGTAAAAATCTTTCCGTAAAGTCCGTTCAACTACTCGCATACGCAGACGACATTGACATAATCGGTAGAACAAAGCGTGATGTCAGTGAAGCCTTCGTGAGTATTGGGACGGAAGCGGCGAATATGGGTTTAGCAGTCAACGAGAGCAAAACCAAGTATATGATGTCATCAAGAAAAGACACCCAACACCGACGTCTTGGACAAAACATCACCATTGAGGTAGTTAGGGACTTTGTCTACCTGGGTTCCGTTATCAATTCAGACAATGACACCAGCGCTGAAATCAAACGAAGGATAACTCTTGCCAATCGCTGTTTCTTTGGCTAACTAAAGTGTCCATATATAAGACCCTCATCATCCCAGTCCTGCTTTACGGTGCAGAAGCATGGACCTTGTCAAAGGCGGATGGAAACACTTTAGGCTGCTTCGAGAGGAAATTTCTTCGGACGATTTACGGTCCCGTCTGCATAGACGGAGAGTGGAGGAGGAGATTTAACATCGAACTGTACGGGCTGTACAGCGATACCAACCTAGCCAAAAGAGTCAAAACACAACGTCTACGATGGCTGGGTTATCTAGGGCAGATAGACACCAACGCCCCGGCCCGGAAAATCTTCGAATCCAGACCGCACGAACGGCACGGTAAAGGAGCACCGAGACTCAGGTGGCGCACGCAAGTGGAAGGGGACCTCAGCCAACTTCGTGTGCGAAACTGAAGACGGCTAGCTAGAGACAGAGCTGGCTGGCGAAGCTTGTTGGCTGAGGCCCAGGCCACCCCAGACTGTAGTGCCACCTTAAGTAAGTAAGGCGTTTGAATATGTGGTCATTCCAAGTAGGGTTTTTATTGACACACATACCGAGAATGAAAAGCGTATTGGTTTCATCAATGCAAGTGCCATTCATGGATAATGGCTGTATTTTGTACTGTATTTTATTTTGGGGTATTTTATAATGGGGTATTTTGGTTTTGCTTCAATGACAGAAGACAGCATTGAGTTTTGGAAGCATTAAACTCTACTCTGTTAAGAGATCCCCATAATGCAATGCTGTTAAGGTCAGAGTTTAATGAGTTTGACATACGTTGCCGTTCTAGTTCTACGTCCGAAGAGCAGTGGCAAGGAACTGCGAACGAATATGAAAAACCGAGGTTACTGTCATCTGCAAAGGAGTGGATTGGATTAGTAGTAGCAGACAGAAGATCATTTATAAAAACAAGGAAGAGAGTCGGAGACAAAACGGAGCCCTGGGAATCCCCAGCGTTTATTTAATGAACTGCAGACTTGAACCCATTCGAAGCAACTTAAATTGAACGGTTCGAAAGGTACCTAATTACTAATCTATTGAATAAGAGATTCGTCGATTCCAAATGCACGAAAAAGCTCAACTGGAATCAAAACATAGAACAAAGAGTTAAAAAAAACATATACAGCCCTATATGCGTGCAGCCGAATTTGTGGCGGGTCCTTCCATAAAAAAGATGGGGTCCTTCCTCTAGTATAACAAATCGGCTCTACACAGCTATAGTAAGAATGGATCCTGCGTCTGGTGGCCAGCTATAACCAAACAGAAAAATCTCAAAGCCTTAACTAAGGTCCAAAGAATGGAGTAAGTTAACCCCGCCCCCTACCATGGGGTTTAAAGACAATCCTTAGCCTAACTCCTATTCATCTTTTTATTAAAGAAAGCGCTGCAAAAAGCGCAATAAGACTTCAAGGAACGGGCAATTAGAGTAAGACATTCACCAGGACACAGCTCAATCATGCACACACTGGGTTGCTGTGCAAGTATATAAGAGCACATACCACCTTTTCTTGACTTCAATCAAGAGTACATCATTCAAGTTCCTAGCAGAGAAGACTGGAGGCTGGATGACGTTGTAATCCACTGCGAAAGAGCAACCCACACAGATGGCTCTTAATCAAGTTCGGGTACTGAGGCATGTGTATGCTCTAAGAAACTCGGTATCCTGATAAGCAGAAGACTGCTGAACACCTGCAGTATCTTCAAAACCGAAATTCTAGCAATACTTATAACCATAGGAAAGGCCAGAGTATTGGAATTTCCACAGGAGGATATTTCCGTTTAAATAGACGGCCAAGAAGCTGAAGGCCCTGGCAAAACCAACAGTAAAATCCCGTGTAGCAGGACTCTGTGGCTCAGAACATAAGGCTCTAAGCAGACAGAATAATCACATCTATGCATCAATTGAGCGGACAAAAGAGCTCTTCCTCCGCTCTTTTTTGAGACAGGCAAAATATCTACAACTATTCAAAATATTGCCCAAAAAAAGGTGGGAAAACCTGCAGAGTTGCGGCCATACAAAGGCGTTATGGCCATCCATAGAAAGAAGCAAAGTCAAAAAAGCTTATAGCACTAACCAGGCCATAACTGGCCATAGCCAAAACAGTTATAACACGCCACAACTTGTTGGGAAAACACTCAGCTAAATTAAGAATCATTAACACCAACTATACATTTGCTGGGGCTGTCATGTCATGATCCGGAAGCGGAAGAAGAGTGAAAACACCTCCTCTGCCAATGTCCACCAAGTGGCAACAGGCAACGCTTTAAATTTCTCTAGCCCAATTCTTTTATGAGGAGCTGGACGAGCTTGCAAGAATGCCAGAAACGAAAATCGTTGAGTTCAGCAGGGACTCCGGCTGGGCCAAGTTTCTCTTCGATGTTCAGGATACCTCAACTAACTAAGTATAATCAGGTTTTCTCCATAGGGCCTTATGCGAGCTGGTGGCTTTGGCAACCAGCAACCCTACCTAACCTAACCTAACCTAAGGCCCAGGTCCGGATTTAATTCATAAAAGGCTGCAAAGTTAAACTCAGCTTATATAAATATCTGTTGATCCCGGAGCAAAACTAATGTGAAGCTAACTTACCGAAAAATTTTTCAGTGCAGAGTTAACTCCGGCAATAAAGTTGTTGAAATTTTCGACTCTCGAAATTACGGGAAAATAGTTCGGACTCTTCCCCAGAGTTTTATCCGGGACTGAAGCACCACATCGGCGAGATAAACCCAGATGAACCCGGATTGAACTCGACTGAAAAGACTCATTTCGGGGTAAGTCTCAATTTAATTCCGATACTCGAATGATCTCGTACTGAAAAACTGGCCCTAAATCTATTAGTTTAATAATCCATATTAAATCCAATCGTGTTTACTGTAGCTCAACTGGTGGAGTATTACTCGCGAGAAGTAAGAGTTGCAGGATCATTTGTTTCGACATTACCATCCGCTGCATTTCAACTCCACTCTAAAGCTAAATCTATTAGGTTAAACTGATGTTCATGTTTCTCCTATTTTCTATGAAATAGGAAAAACATGAATTAACATATTTTTAAGAGGTTAGCTTCAGCACAGGTAGACTCGTATTAAAAAGAACCTAGAAAGTGCTTACCAAACCCCTATACGTTAAAATTGAACATGAATACCTACAATTCGGTACATGCTTATGTCCTGGCTACTTTACAGCATGTCATCGAATCCTCATAGAATCTTAAGCAAAAGGTTGGATGGTTCTTCTTATGCGAGGAATTGATATGTAAGCTCATAGATAACCTTTAAGGCAGCTTTTTAAACATTATTAAAAAAAAAAAAAACAAATTATGCTTTCTTCTCTGCATCTTCTTCAGAACTGAACTCAAGACTCACTCAAGAAGTGATGCGCAGAAAACTCAAATTAAATCAGATCAATCAGAATTGTTATTCTTCCCACCACAACTGTCGTCATTCGATAACGGCCAGAGCAAAGTATCTACAATGCATACATGCGGTCTAAGCGACAAAAGTATTGAAATTCTTTTGTCCCATTATCGATACACATTATCAGTAAACTTGTTTCGAAAATAACACAAGCTCAAAAGTTGTTCTTTTATTTGTTTATTACTCATGGTGCCAAAGTCCTAAGCAATCGGCCTTTTTGACTGATATGGCGGGTGGGGTGTATTATACTACTTTTCGCAAGAAAGGGTGCCTCCAAGAACAAAGTCCAATGGGGGGGCCTTCAAAGACGATTGACAACAGAAACTAAACATGTACTAGCTGCTATTCTTACGTCGTTTTCGCACATAAAAGTGTTTTCTTTTCAATTCATTTAATTTGCACTCAAACGTTGATTGACAGGGTGATCTATGATTGCATCTTTTGTCATTAGCGCAATTTCAGGTTTTTCGCGGACGTCACCTTGAATAAAGTCGTATTGCTCGGGGGTTAAATTGATAGTAGGTAAACTAATTGCCACTCTCTCTATTAGAACTCTATTTTCCTTTGTATGTCAGAAGGTGTAATCTAAGTTAAGTTACGAAATTCCGAAGTATGCAATTTTCATTTCGAGGAAACACTGACGTTTCGAAACGACACACGTTCCGACTTCAAGTTAATTACTCGATTTTTTTTTTTGCAATATCAAATTGCAGGTTATTCACACTGATGAGACAAGTTGATAATTTTGTTGCAAGAGTTTGAAAATTTTAATTCTTATCACTGCACCATGTCAAAAAAAAAATTATTTAACTATACAAAATTTGTAACTTTTTTTTTTGTAAGACTACCTTTAACGGTTGAACCACAATTGAATTATTCGAAAACTTTGTTGCACTTTTTGAAGTGCACTACAGTGTCTTACCAATGTTAACTTAGCACTGAACTACAGAACTATGAATGATCGTCCAGCTGGGTTCTTAGCCTGCGATCGATTGTAGCCTACTCCGACAATTAAACGAAATGAAACGTTGGATTAAATAAAACAAAATAATCTATTATACGAGTGTAGGTTTTTCGCTAAAGTTCGTTTACTACCTATATGTCGAACATGTGTTTGTAGAATCGATTAGAGAGTATTCCTACTTCAAGTTTGAATGCGTGAGCTATCGTTATCTACCGAAAAGTGGCGATTAGGTAGCCCATATGTAATACGAAACAATTATGAATCATAAAATTGGCGGTGTCTTAGGAAACCTAAAAAAAAACATACTAGATTGTGCCCATATGTTTTTTTGTACTATTCCAAAAGCTTATCAAAAAAAAAATTAAGAAACAAAAAATTTGTATCCAATTCGGCGGGGCAGCGTTGGAATTTTTATGCGTTAAACTCTTGACTGCTTCGATCAAGGGTCAAAGTTGGTCTTACAGTGAGCAGATGAGTTAGAAAAATTAAAATTTAATTACTTTGTTATGACAAATGATGAGTGATGATAATCTTGAAAGTTCTTAGCTCATTTCAACAAGATCACGCTATACGCTGTAGGCGATCAGCTGCTGTTCGTTGAGGCCCTCTTCATAGGAATATTTATGCTCGTCGTTGATCATTGAATTGCTTCAAATTCAAAACTATCAACAAAACCATTTTTTAAATGTCCCATAGCTGTATGTAGTTAAAAAAAAATTGTAGTATTGGCACGTGGGTATTTGTTTATTTAATCAAGCATAAAAAAACTACTCATTCAGATAATGATTTGTTAGAAAAAGTTTACATAAGAAACATGTGTGTAGAGAGGCACTTTCCTCTTAAAATATTTTTTTTATTTTTTTTGTGAGTTTGTAGATTAATTTTTTTTTCTATTTTGATTGATGAGCTTAGAAATGTCATTTAAATTAATCTACAGCCGTAATCGATGTGGTGGGTATGTTCAGACCTTTGAAGCTTGGTGTCAAATCTTGTGGGTGGCCGTGATTATTGCAGGGAGCAGATTCGCATTTGCGAGAGAAAAGTATAGCTAACAGGTGCTTATTTTTATTTCCACTAGATTAGGATAGGGATTTCCAACCTGTGACAGGTGATTGCGACGAATTGTTAAAGTGGGCCGGGGTGGACCTGGGTCTTAAGAAGCAAGCTACACCAGTAAGCTCTGTTTCAAACAGCCGTTTTCAGTTTTGGAGACGAGGCAAGCTTCTCTCACCTTCATTTTGCGTGCGTCACGAGAGATGAATATTTTTCGAGCCGAAGCATTGGTGTCCATGAGTTGTTATTTTGGTTGGACCTGCCGGTGTTGCTTTGTAATGTCCGTGCATTTCGATGCTATATCTCCTCCTTTGCACTCGCCGTCTATACAGACGCGGCCGAAGACCACCCGAAGTATTTTCCTCTTGAAGCAAGTAGTTTTTTGTCTTTTGTGCTTGAATACTAGGGTGGACGGAGGCTAAAACTCTAAATCTTCAAGGATATGCCCACTATAGAAGGTATATAATACCGAAGTAGCCGATATTGGTTATGCCCGATTTCCATGTGCTAAAAAACCACCCATTTATGAGAGGAACTATGAAAACTAGCAGAACGCACCCGCACGTCATAGTAGTAAATTTTCGCTCTCTCATAATTCCCCTTGACTACAACCAAGTTAACTTAACAAGTAGTCTACGCTTCCTTAGTGTTTATCGCGTTGAGTAGGTTGCTATCCAATGAATGCACCTACTAAAACCGTCAGTTGGTGTGGCTCAACCCTACATCGCTAGGCCTTGTTCTTTGTAGTCGTCGCTCGTTGTTTGTCTCGTTAAGAGTACGGATTACATTTCATTGTTGCAGAAAATGAAGACGAGCACTTAGGTGAATCCCAGTTTTCTAATGGTTACTTCACATCAAGTACTTATGATGCCACGTGGTAACTGCCGGATACTTGGTACTGGCTTTGCTTTTCCTTGGACTAGTCTTGCTGTATACTCGTGCGTGGGATGGCTAAGCAAGAAGAGAATAGCATTGCTGTAATAATTGTCCAAAATGGATGACTGATCGAGTCTCAGAAATCAATTTTGAAGCGGACAAATTCTCAAATATGTATCAAGGTGCCTCTGGAGTTAACCCAGCGAGGAGTTTTCCAGCGCAGAGTTAGTTCCCATCAAAGCAAACTTCCAAGTCAATTTCTCTGAAACCGATTTGACTTGTTTCTAACTCATATAACTCTCCACAAACGATTTTTTTTTTTGTCGTGTTCCACATGCTCACACATATACGCAACCACGAATACTCATCGTCCATCTACACACTTTCTCTCTTAACAAAATTCTGATTTGACTATCTGTCAGTAAAGTTGCCAAAATCTTGGGGTCTCGGAATTATTCTCCGACTCTCACTTCACATAGAAAAGCAAAAGAGAACTTCGAGTTGTTATCAGATGTAATTTTTCACAGAAACACGCAAAGCAACAGAAGAAAAGCATGCAAATAAGTTCCTACTTTTCTCCAGAGTTGATCCGGGATTAACTCACCAAATATAGTGAGTTAAGCCGAAATTAACCCCATATCTAAATTCACTTAAAAACTCATAATTCTGAGGTTAATCTAAGTTTAACTCGGAAACTCGGATGATCTCGCACTGAAAAACCGGCCCTTAATATGCTTTTTGTTAAAGGACAAACTATTTGAATCACAAATTAGACAGACAATTCACACGGAAATACGCGGATTCGATCATCAAAGGCAAGTCAACTCGTCAATTTAGACATCTGTGTTGACAGGTATAGAAAAACTAATGGCGTATTCTTTTGAACACCGAACTGCCGAACACCGAGCTGTCCAATAATACTCCGAGTTCGCGACAAATCCAGCGTGGTGTACATTCGGTTTCGTTTTGTACAGAACGACAAATCCTGCACCGGTGCAGTCATCACGTTAAGTGTCAAATTGCTTTGACTTTATTTTGTTTACTTTTTTTCATTTCGTAGCGTGGTTTTGTTGGCGTCGGTTTTTTGCGCTTGTTATACTTAAACTGAATTTTGTTAGCTTTGTCTTTCTGATATTGTATCTTGTATTTTTGTATCGATTTCATACAATTTCAGTCGCTTTGTAACAAATAACGAATGAAAATTGAATCGAAACGACACTTTACAAACACAATCAAAGCTGCACCCAGACACTGTCAAATACGACGGTGGCGAAAATTCGAGTTCGGTGTCTACACCGAAGTAATGCGGAGTTCAAAAGAACATTTACATGAACACGATTCCGTTCAGGTGTACAAGAAAAGAACTTTTTTTTTGTATTCCACACCAGTTTCACGATTCGGTGTTGAAAAGAATACGCCATAAGACACTCATAGGTCGCAACTATGCATGCTGTGTGCGTTTCAGGTGTTTTTACACACATGGAGCATGGAGGGGACCTACAATTTTTCGCTGCTTCCAACCGGCGAAATTGAGAGGTCTCTCATGACAATTGATGTCTCGGAGGTTGCCGAGTGTTTCAAGCTGGCGAGTGTTTTACACAGACTGGCGAGTGTTTTACACAGACAGGAAATCAAAGGCAAGTCCCATGGCAGATTCCACTACATTCCGTTTCGTTCCCTGTAGGTGTTTTTGCGGGTTTTAGCGGGCAGTGGGTTGCAGAGTTGGCTATCTCTTTATAGTCTGATCAGTGGCTAGGGCCGTGGAAAACTCTTATTGCCCCGGTCGGAAAGCGAACGTGGGACCTCGTAAATAGTAGTCCTACACACTACCCGCTCAGCAACCAGTTGACAGCTAGGTCTTCAAATATTCCAAATTTGACCATCAGGTATCGCATTCTGACTTTTTCAATCGTCAATCAACTATAAATTAGTGTGAGTCAAGCATTCATTTATCAACCCATTTTGAATTTTACAAAAAAAAAACATTCACATCATTTAAAATGTCACTGACTTATAGACATGCCGAGGGAGCTGGAAAAAAAAGGTTTTGTTATTAATAAAGTTATTATTTATTACCATTTTGTCATTATTAAGTTTTTTAATTAAACAAGTCTGAGTTTAATTGATTATTTTTTTTTTGAAATAGTACTTGGTTACAGATGCTCTTGTTACATAAGAGAAACGTCACAATAAAGTTGTTACTCGCAAAATGCATTTGATTGCGAAGTGCGATGCTTGCAACATGACGCATGACTACGGTGACCATTTTTCTAGTTGCAGTGTTATAATTTACAGTATTCCCTTGACACACGGGCGAAAACCAAGACTGGTGACCTGCATGCAGTTGGAAAGATTACCAAATGCTGAATCTGATTCTAGGGAGCGACAGGTGAAAAAAGAACTGTGTGGTTTCAGACTCTTGGAGTTCAAGAAGTCTTCAGAGAAAAGAAGATAGCCTACATATATTGTGTGGTATCAATATTTTATAGGAACTCTATTTCTCGAGCCCGGTATATTAAGTATATTAAGGCGTGATGAACTTCAAATATGGTGGTCAGAACAGCTAAAGAACAGGCTTGAAAAAAGTTCAGCGAGAGGTTAGAGCACGATTACAGATGTGGAAAGGAAAACAAGATGCTTTGGCAGACCCTTCGCCGTCTCAGAGGAAAGACCTTAAATATCGTCCAAGGGATAAAATCATAAGACTGTACACTCCTTTCGAAACAAATTCGCAAATAGACAGAAAAGCAAAGTCGCAAATATACTAACCAACTTTTTATTTGCAAATTAAACTGCAAACTAAGCAATAATTCTACGCTAACCCTTCAAAAAAACAAAAGCCGACGGACCGCTCCGTGTATGAAGGACTTCATACTTGACGGTCTTCTTTCCCAGAAACACGCAAATCACTCCACACAGAAAAATCATTCAAAGAAGCTCATTCTGTTCACGAGAGTTTATCCGAGATTAACACACCAAATTTGGCGAATTAAGCCGAGATTAATCCCAGATCTATGTTCACTGAAAAACTCATTTCTGGGGTTAATCTCAGTTTAACTCGGAAAGCCGGATGATCTCTGACAAATCGGCCTACAAATTGTACCTACAAAGATCGCTTTGTATAATTCGTCTCCAATTCTACGTATACCTTAAACCTTCATTTTGAAAGTAACTAATCAAGATCGTTCTCATTTTTTTATGGCAACACTTAAAAAAATCAAATTCCCAAGTAAATTAATTTTAAAAATTTTAACAGACAAGAAGTCTGTTTGATGCAAACAACTCTCACACTCTTCTAAAGTACCTACATGAGCAATCTGTCTGAGCTCTAAAATATAATTCCAACACGTATGTGGGCACCTAATAGTTGTGCATTTAGGTGTACGATTTTAGAAACCACACAAAGCAGTAGTCTAAAAGTAGGTTGCAAGTACCTATACATACATAAATGTATAAAAGCCAGTTAAAATCAGCAATGTTGGTTTCTACAATTCTTCGAGAGGGTAACTCAGAATAAGTGCCCACCCCAAAATAGAGCAATTTTTGCCACCCTTTTCGAAGGCACTGCTTAGAGTTTTGCATTCTTTTGTATACACAAGCACAAATAGCTCGGTATTTCGTTAACCCTTAAAGTATAAACCACTTCAATGAACAACGTTAAGCCTTAGCATTCCATTTGATGAAAAACAATTAAACCTAAATCTTCACTATTGTCCCCATGACAATAGCATTTTGAAGATGTCAGTTGCCTAAGAAGACAAATTGCTCGTTTTCGCGCTTGGTAAAATCAATATCAGATGGATGGGAGGCGGATGTACGTCCAAAATGAGAATGGTTTGGTTACGCTTATACTTTTGCTCAATGCGCTCAAATAGCAGCTCTTTTCTGCTGAACGGTAAAGCTAGACAAGCGAAAAACAATTTTGTGGCATGCAAAAACGTCCCCAACATCCTAAGAATAAGTTTTGAAATGCAGAGGTTTTTATTGCGAAATCGGTATTCTCCGATACATGAAGTGTGCGGCACGTAGCGCCGTGCCGACCTGTTACCATCGACCGTTAGCCCTCGCTGTTGACGGTGATAGCTGATACCAAGACAGAATTTGCTTTTAAAAAAAACTACAAGGCGAGGAGGCTGCCAGCCAAAAATGCATACTAAAGGCGCAGGGTCATAAGTCCATGGGACAAAAGTCCCACTTGGGACCCACTTGGGTGGGTTATAAGTTCAGAAAACAATTGTGAACTTATAACCCACCCATATGTGAGCCAAAGCTCAACAAAATCTTTGGTCATAAGTCTACAATGTTTTAAAGGAAATGGGCCATAAGTCCAGAATCATTTTTTTGGAACTTAACTAACACAATTAAAACTGATGCTTCACTTTTCTGCCAAAATACCGATTCGTTGTTCCTTGTCACTTTTAGTCATTGCTTTTATTAAACATATTTTTTTTTCTTACTTGGTCTAAAGGGAAGCACGCATTCATTTTATACCAGTTCTTTTCAACCCTTGAAACATCCAAGTGTAAACGACCACTTTAAGTGCCTAAGTAACTCCGTTGATTAAAGATATTGAACGCTCACAAAATTCCAGAAATTCAGGACCTGCGTACTAAACGTTGATATCTCTGAACACAGATTAAATACAACTAATAATCTTAGCTACAGTAATTCTTTGGAGCGCGATTATTTGTTGATTCTATGAAACATGGTTCACTTCACTTACCTTAAAACAGACACAAACAGCGACGTCTAGCTCTTTGTCGTAAATTCCTATATCGTGCGTCTTATTTTTATTTGCTAAGCATTTATTTGAAGACCGAGAAACAAAAACAAAACACCAATCCACAAAATCTTAACACAAACACAACAGACTTTACACAAAGACGTTTTTGAGTCGACAAAGCAAATACCTGAAGCATGAATCAAAATATCAGCAAAAAGGATTAAGAAACACGCGTCACTTCTGACGCTACAAGAATCTTGGCAAAAACTGAAGCTTAGCTTTAATGACACAACTGCATTTTTGCGGTATGTTACCATTCGTGTGACTTTAAACACAAAAATTTTTTTTTTATTTATCAATGTATTCTCTGTTGTACACAGATTTCAACGGAAGTTAATAAATTAGATTATAGAGTGTTTCCACCGCACATAAGGAGATTAACGTAGAAAGATTCAAGCTAGAATCACAATGCTGCGTCGCTGCGTGCGTACATTAATGTACGATACCATGCTTTTCCAAAACGTTACGACACTTTTTTGCCAAAGTACGCTTGCAGTAAATTTGCAAAACGAAATACCGCTTTGTATTTTGGGGTAGGAAATTGGAAAGTATCTGCCTGAACATCTTTAATTTTTGTTAAAAGATTTTTAAAAGAATTTTTAAGAGCAAGGGCAGAACAGATTCTTTTCAAAAACAAACCAAAATGCCTAGCAATGAAAATAAAATTATTTCTGTTTAATCGAATACAAATATGTATATCCAAGGTCCTGTGTCTCTGTTCATGCTAAAAACCAACACATTGCGAGTTGTCACGAAGAACTGAAAACAGTAATAATATCGAAAAACATTACATTATCTACTCAAATCTCTCTACTCTACTCAGGTGCGCAAACCTGCTCAAATTCTGACAATAAAGAGAAACAATCCTTTTTTGTCAACATAACCTACTGACGACAAGAGAACTATACTCACTCACAACACAATGAATGAGCATGAGGTTGTTCAACGCACGCAAAAGTAGAAAGTAGCTCGATCTACTTTTGCGTTGTAGACATGCGTCCAACACGATATTTATGGTCAAACATGGGGTGAAGTTTTGAAGTAACATTTCGTTTTGTCCCTTATGTTTGTCATCGAACATATCAACATTTAGCGGTTTCTTTGAAAACTTGATTGTTGGTCTTTCGTCCAATGCTGGCATTTTTTCAAATGCGCGATTACATTTCCTTAGATTCGATGGGTTGGAAATTTAAGGGTTTTAGGCAAATGGCAATCACATTGTGCTAGTAAAAATGATACAAAAGTTTCCGTTAGACATACAGTCTAATCTAACCTTAATAATATGCTTGAGCAAATCACAGATACCTTGAAATCTGTGCCAAACTGTTTCAGATGTCCCTCTTAGCCTGGCCGTCCACTAGCGACATGTGGACGTTTTTTTGTGTACATTGACTCTTGACAGATAGGCTTTCCACGAACGACAGCTCTCGCTCCCATAAGACCCACTAGTACCCATAATGTTATCTCAACTGTCGACGGCGATGTTCTTTCGCTCGTGGAAATAGACCCTTAAACGTCGAGTTCATATAGAAGCGAAACCAAGTCAAATAAAAAGAAACCGCTGTATAAATGTATGACAGCTTTTCTAATCGGCAGTCATTGCTTCTATTCTAAAGGAAATAGAAATTCAAATTTTTTTGTTCATACAAGGATTTGAACCACGCCTACATTTGCCATCAACAGACTGCTCTTAACCCTAAATTTGGAGGAACTTACATTTTTGGATACATTTCAGCCTGCAACTAGGATATTTCTAAGCTTATATTGATTTTTAGTAATAGGAGCTGGTAAGTGCAAGAGCTCGTCTGTGGCAAGCTTCTATATACCCGGCCCTATATACCGTGTAACACCAAATCTTAAATTTTTTATGCCCGAATTCATATTTTATTTGTATAAGCCACGCCCCCAAAAGTTGGCATGGGGTAAAAATTAAAATCAATTGTTTGTAATATCTATGTTAGAAACGTGGCAAAATAACATGGTAAAATCGAAAATTATATCAGAAAAAAAACCGTTTCTTCCTAAAAATGCCCTTTAAACTTTTAAGGGTGGAGCTTAAAACTCTTTGTGTAACAAGCTTAGCGAGGAGTTAATGTCTTGAATATTTGTCATCAAATTTTTTTTCGATTTGGAGTGAGCTTTCCGAGAAATCGGGTTTTTCAAATCTCTAACATATTAAAGGCGGGCATGGTCGATATGTGGGCGGTCCAATTTTCGCCTTGTTAACGGTCTTGAGCCAACATTGCTGGGGACCAAAATTTGAGCTCCTACGTCTTGTCTAACTTGACCAAAAGGCATTTTGAAAGCAAATCTGAAAATAAGGTTATCTCACATTGAAGCCAGTAGTGGGCGTAGCCGTTTGCGGACTGACCCAAGTTTTTACACTTTGCCTGTGCAACAGAAGAACCAAGCCGCGTACCAAGTTTCAGCCGCCAAGCTTGATTTTGAAGACCTAAAACTTCGACACATACAGACGGATGGACTTAATCGATTCGCCTGTCGGTCTCGATCATATCTCTAAAAGGTCTTAGGGGACTACGATGATTATTTTACTGTGTTAAAAACTATGCATTAAAATTAATATACCCTCGGTCGGGTATAAACATATAAAACATTTGTTTTCGGTTAATTAATAATATGCGGAAAAGGATGTGGAAAACAACTAGTGGGAAGGTTACAATCCGCCTAGGCGAATCGTTGGATACCCCATTCCAATTGAACACTGTCAAGCTCCAAAATACGTCAAAAATCTTGGTTGTTAAATTTCAGTTTCTATTAACTTTAATTGTGTTAAGAATTTATCAGTTAAG
Organism: Neoascia interrupta; assembly: GCA_947623515.1. Taxonomy (NCBI): domain Eukaryota; kingdom Metazoa; phylum Arthropoda; class Insecta; order Diptera; family Syrphidae; genus Neoascia; species Neoascia interrupta. Next base: position 180,855,963 of record OX392462.1, read on the forward strand.
AATATTCTTTCTTAAAAGAGGGGCGTGGCATCAACCCTTTTTCAATAACATAATTCTTTTTATCATATTTTTTATCAGATGTAGTAGACACGTGTTGATCGCAGTTTTATATTAAAAATTTGATTTTTTACTTAATAAGACCCCTAAAGGTGGGCGTGGCAAACATTTATTCATTTGAGTTGATAGCTTACACACATATCTGAACATTTTAACGAGCAAGTTTTTTGGATTTAAAGCATAAACATATATCAAATAAAAACCGTTTATTAGAATTTCATATAAACGGTTTTTATATGAAATTTAATAAAAAGGGGGCGGTTTTCGCTTTTTTTTTTAATTCCAATCACAGTACACTTAAGCGACGATATCGCATACAATATATATAAGCGACGACAACTTTGATTTTTCATGCTGATAAGTAAAGTGGGCGTGTCAGTGGGGGATTTCAAAAAAATTCTACTCTTATACTGCTTCGGGACCTAGAAAGAACAGATATCAAGTTTCAAAATCTAAGCTCAAAATTTAAAATCTAAAAACTACCGACAGACGGACGGCCGGACATGGCTCATTCAACTTACATTCGGTCTCGATCATATGCCCTTAAGGTCTTGCGGGTCTACGGTGATTATTTCTCTATGTTACAAACTATGAATCAAACTTAATAAACCTCCTATCCTATGGGATGGGGTATAAAAAGATAGGGAAGTAATATAGGGAAAGAGACATGGAACGGAAAGGAGAAAACGCACTGTTTTTTCCCCCAAACTTTTTATCTTTACATACTCAGGTGCACTTCTTTATTACTTTCAAATCTGCGGTTTTTATCTTGGGCGAAATTTAGGTTTAATTACTCTTAATTATTTTAAAATACAGTGTACCAAAAAATGTTTTCTCCTGTTTTTAGCGGTCCGTCCAAAAATGGCAAAGGACCTCTTTGGGTAGCACTACACTGTCCGTCCGTCCTTCCGTCCAATCGCGTTCTAACTTCTGAACAGTAAGTCGTAGAAAAACAAAATTACAATACAGCTGAAATATACGGTTTAATAACAGTTTAAAGTATCATCTGAAAATCGATTAAATGTTTTTTAATACTTTTTTAAAGAAGTTAATCAACGAAGAACTCGAAAAAAGAAACTTCAATTAAGTTAAAACAGAACTCAAACAAAAAACAAAAATTTTTTTCAAATATTGGAAGGGGTTTGAGAAAAGAAGGGTAAAAAATGGATGACGTTTTTCAAAGTGTTTTAGGCCATAACTTTTGAAACGTTTAGTGCGCCAAAGCCAATATTGAAAACACAAATAAAACAACTCAAATTAAACGAAGTGCAAGTGTGTAAATTTTCAGAAAAAGTTTTTATACTGCCGTTTTGACGCATTTTCGAAAAAAAAAAATCGCGAAAAAAAGTATAAAAAAACGTGATATGAAAATCTATCAGAAATTTTAAGAAAAACTATTGCGAATTTTTAAGTTTCAGAACTTTCTGAGATTTAACTCAAAACATTAACGAATTTTCAAAATCAATTTTTTTTAAATCTACGAAAAAAATATAACAAGCTTTTCTAAACCTATTTAAACAAGTGGGAAATTGTGTATGTAAAACCTTCAGTCCGTTTACGAAGGATACCCCCAATACTGGGCGGGATATTAAAATGTAAGTGTTAAATGCTTTATGCTAGGTGGTTGCATACATTTCAGAATAAAACTCCACCTTTTTAACTAAAAAAGACAGAATTTTTAAAGCCACGCCCACAAAAATGGGCGAAAAATTAGAAAATGCTTATATCTACAACTTTTTCAGGTAATTTTTTGTCAAACTTCATTTAAGTTAAGTGTCGTTTTCATTTTAAGTTAAAATACAAAAATTACTGCACTAGCACCATTGTTACATAGCTAAAATTTAAAAAAAAAACTATTTTAAGAAATAAGTAGTGGGCGGATTCAACTTATTTTCAAACTTGATCTAAGGGACTGGACTTCCAGCTCACTAACCAACTTTCAGATCGCTAGCTTAAAATTAAAGGCCTTAAAATTGTTTGCATACCGACACGGACTGACGGACTAGGCCTAATCGATTCTCATCGGGCCCATTTATATCTCTAAGGGCCGGTTTTTCAGTGCGAGATCATCCGTCTTTCCGAGTTTTACTGAGATTAACCCCAGAAATGAGTTTTTCAGTGAACTAAGACCTGGAGTTAATCTTGGCTTAACTCACAAAATTTGGTGAGCCAATCTGGGATCATCTCTGGAGAAAACTTGAATATCAGTTGATTTGCGCGTTGCTGTGAAAAATGACATTTGAGAATAACTCAAACTTCTGTTCCTGTGTTTTTTTATGTGAAGTGAGAGCTGGGAGAGTCAATAATTTCGAGAGTCAAAGATTTTGACAACTTTGTTGACGGCCTAACTCTGCACTGAAAAACAGCTCGCTGAGTTAACTCCAGATAACTCAGCACTGAAAAATCGGCCCTTAAAGGTCTTAGGGGTATACGGTGATTATTTCCCTGCGAAACAAACTATGTACAGCAAACTAAATATACCCTGGGAAGGGTATAAACATAGTAGAAACCTTTAGAAATCTCTTCCTTTTGGTTCAATCCTACAAACAACTAGTAGTTCACAAAAGACAACCACAGTAGATGTGAAATATTAAGAAGATCAAGGGTTTGCAAGTTAGTATGTAAACAATTCTAAAATTTTAGCCTCCTGTGTATCAACAAACCTTTTACACAATCTTAAGCATATAATGGCAGCCTTAACCTTCAACAATTTCCGACGGCCCGCTAAGTGTGTCACTCCAATATGCGTCAAAAAGCAGAAATAGAACTCTTTTCGGAAAATATTACTTAGGGGGAAAGCGGGAGACTTGAACATATGGGAGACTTGAGCCACTCGCAATATTTTCTGTCTGACGGGAGAGTTGAACAGAGGTGCAAGTCAAATCTGCCCACATTATTTTACTTTATGTACTTCAAGCACAAATAAGAATATATTCCAAAAAACAAGGTTTTGTCAGAAAATGCTTTTAAAGATTTAAAAGACTCCGAAAGACTTAATCTATCAGGGTAAGAGCTGATAAATTTGTTATTGACAGAACCACCTTTGTTCTGAAAAGAACTACCTCAATTTTGAAAAAGTGCCAACATAACGGTGTAATATCAAAGGTAATATATAAAAAGATTATTTTAAGGAAAACCAAACTGTTTCATTTACTTATTTCATTGTTTTGATAGTTGAATTCGTATATGTTCAAGTCTCCCCAAGAGTGTGTTCAAGTCTCCCAGTATTACGGAAGACTTGAGCCAAAAATCTATTTTCATAAAATTAGCTATGGGCAGAAAACTTTTGAATTTTTTTAAAATATAAAAGAGGATGAATGTAGCTTTATAACGATGCACATGTGATGCAGGTGAGATGAACAGAAAAGATTTTATCCACGATTTAACAAAAATTGGCTCAAGTCTCCCGCTTTCCTCCTACATTAGCCCTTATTTTTTTTTTGTCTAATATCAGCATTGTGTAGTAAGTGCTATATTTAAATCTTCATTACTAAAAAACTTTTCAATACGTTCCAAAAACTATATTTTTCTATAAAAATTACACATTTACTTGACCTAAGTTTTATTTTTAGAGTTTTTGTCTACCAAAAATTTTCGGGATAAGTCTCTAAAATTTTGTAAAAAAGTAGCAAACAAATTTTCAACAATTTTTCACAATGAAACTTCAAACTGCAATTTAACCGTTATGTAGGTGTAGAAAAATGTCCTAGTAGGCAAGCGTTCTCCTTTAATTTCCGCCGTCTAAAAACACGCCTGATTTTGTCTTTCGTTCACTGTTTGGACTTAGGGCCATTGGCTTGCATCATTGGCTTGCATCATTGAAAATTTAATTCTCATCGTTTTAGGCGATTGTTAAAAAATTAAGTTTTTGAATAATGATTTACAGAAATATTAAAATTAAAATTTTATCATTTTACAAGTTATATTCCAATTTTTTTTAGCGGATTTTAAATATTTCACTGATCATTTGAATTTTACGGATCATTCCAATGATCAGTGATCAGATCCAACCATTTTTTTTTTTTTTTTGCTGTCTTACTTTCTTTGATGCTGACTTCAAACTGGCCTTAGATCTTAGTTAGTCAAGAAATGTTATTGCTTTTTTATTATTATAATTTAAATCCATAATAAAGGCGACGTTGTCCACTAAAAAGATTCAAGACTAAACAACGAACGGACCGACATGGCTCATTTTACATCGATCTCGATCATTGTGCCCTTGATGTCTCGGGGGCCTAAGATCATAATCTTTCTTTGTAACAAAGTGCATAAAAGTCAATCTGAATTCACTACTTTTCGTTTTTGATCTGGGGAAAAAAAATATTAAAGATCTAATACTTCTTTACTTACATGAAATTTTAAGAAGAATCATTTATCCTTACTACCCCATTTAGTATGATGAGAATTCGAATGTCCTTGGTCAAAAACATCTTATCTTAAAATGTACAGTTTATATACTTACAGGTTGTAGTCGAGCTAACTCTGAAAAGATAAAAAAAACAATTTAATAAAATACACTTTAAGACTGCTTATTTCCAATAATCTTTAAAAAAAAAATCGAATATTGAACGTCTTTTTCCACAATAAAAAAAAATTGCGTATAATTAACTAATTAGATCTCATCATGTATTGTCACTTGCTTTATTAGATTCACTTAATTATAATTATTACAATATTATTATCAACTGATATGTTTAAGAGAAATATTGTCGCTTACACTTATATAATATTTATGATATAATTATATATATACTTATTAATATATACAAAAAATTTAGATCTCAATCTTTAGAAAATAAAAATTTTTATTGTTCTTCATTCATATATGTCGTTCCCCCATCATATTTACAAATAATAAAACTGTTAACACAAAATGTAAAATTTTGTTTAAAAAAATTATTATGAAATGTATTTTTTTTTAATAAAATTTCATTGTATTTTTATTATTAGTTCAAAAAATTGTGAACTATTTTAATTTTTGTATTTAACAATGTTTTTTTTTTTAATTATTGTAAATAGTTAATCATTTAAAAATGTGAATTTGATTGCCAGTATTTACTTAACAAAATTTTGTTTTTTTCTTTTAATTTATTTTTTTTAACAACATTTTAACAAGTATTTATTGTATATATTGTGACCTATTTAATAACTGTAAGTTGTATTGTCAAATTTTGTATTTTATTTTTATTTTCTTTATAAATTATTGTAGTACCATTATTATTGTTCTTGAACACTTTATTTTATAGAGATAAATTAAGAAAATATTTAACAAATAATTTCGTGAATATAATTATTTTTAAAATCTAAATCTACGGAACAAAAGGAAAATATAAAAGTCTTTGGAAATTATTTTGAAGCTTAAACTTTTTTTGTTTTGTATTGAATAAGTTTTTAAGTTCACATATAATTATGGAGAAGAAAAAACTAATTAAAGTTAATTATTCAGTTAAATTTGAAGTACCGTATGTCAGCTATATTATATTTAGCAATAGTTCACAATTAGAAATAAATTAATGTTTTTGCTTTAAGTTATACTTTTTGCAAAACCTTACAAAAAAAAAAGTTGGGATTGATTTAAACAACTAGAAATAAGGAAATGGAGAGAAAAACATAAAAAGCGAGGTATTGCTAGTCTCTTAAATAGGTAAAATCTTACCTTTGAAAATTATGAGAGACTAGACTTTTGGGAAAAAAAGGATCCTAGCAAAATAAATCTTGGAAAGTATGAAATTTGATATGTTTTCAGAAAAATATGCTTCCGATCCTCATGCAAAACAAAAAATTAAAATAATAAGACGAAAAATTTGACCGAATGCTTCTAAAATCCAGCCTTGTGATTTCGCCCTTAGTCTCGCTTACTAAAATCTAAATAACAGCTTAAAAAATTAAGTTTAAAATAATAAAGTTTTTGATGAGATAGTACAAAAAATATGTAAAAAAGAGATGGTCTGGTTATATGCCCAAAAAAATTTATTTGAAGCACATGCCCGAAACAAGGCCAAGCTTAATCTTATAAGACCCATTCCCAAAGTATTATAAGATCATTTAAAGCCCTTTTCAATTCACTAAACTACATATTGGGTAGCTATTTATTACCAGTACTACTTATTTTTACCAACCGAAAACTAATTCTTGCCATAAAATTTATAAAATATTTGCTTCTGGCATTGTTAAGGTCTTGAAATAAATTAACTTACTTCGTTCGAAAACTATAATACTTGACGTCAAAAAATAAGACTTTATTGTTCGAAAAGTTCCAAACAATTGGAACTCCAAAAATTGGTTTTTCTTTAACAATCCTGTAATAAGGAAAAGCAAAAGGAGAAAATAAATAAAATCAGCTCCCAAAACCTAATACCTACTGTAGAACAAATTTAAAAAGCTCAACTTGCACAGAGTTCTGAGAATCTGACAGAAGGTTTTTTTTCACAAACCTAAAACTTTTCGGCCTTTGAGAATTCAAAGTAAGCTTATTTTATTCTTATATTTTGCTAGGAAAATCCTTAAAGCTTACCCAGTAAGGCGAGCTTCGAAGAACAGTTTTAAACTTCCCCCACAAAAATTACATTTCTGGAATCTTTGAAGTTAAAAGACAAATCCATACGTCGACAAAGATTACACTGGAAAAACAAAAACTTTATAGCAACAACATTGCCTTAGTAACCAGGGAAAGCTGCCTATGACTGGACTGACACCGATGCGTCTAGAGGCTATTTATTGAACCAAGACATCAGCGATCAGCTAGTTTAAATAAACCTAGAGAAGACATTGTAGAAACGTACTTACTCATACATAGAAATAACCTCTCTGAGCTCATTCAAGTCAAAATACGATTTCGAAAACGGATGAAAATGAACATAACTTGTACAGGCTCTCTTCTACCAAAAAACTACCTCTCTGAACTCATTGAAGTCAATACACTAATCTGACAAGGCGTCAAACTCTAAAATTATGACCTTTTCTTTCAGAGCGTTCTTGTCCCTAATTGGGGCTGTGCATCCGAACAGCCAAACACGATTCCGTGTTTCCACGGAAAAAAAAAACGTTTTTCTTGATTTTGAAGTTTGTCTGGCGTTGTATTTGAAAAACTATTATAAAGGGGACAAATGACATGTATCCAACTAGACACATGCGTTGCAAAGGGTCCGCCAAGTAACTTTTTTTTTAATTTTTTGACACCAACGGTGTCAAATTGCAGCTCCGAGGTGGCCAAACGATATCAGCTCTGAGGCTGATAATGCGATGTTTAAAAACAGGGCGCAAAACATCGAGTGTAGCTTCGGCTGTGTGACCAAATGTAGCCAATATCCTCCTCTTCAATTTTTATGAACAAAAATTCGTTCAACATGGCCCGATAACTATCGCCATTGGTTGTATCGGTCACTCCTTGCTCATTTTCGAAGAAAAATGGAAAAATGGTGACGGATGCAACGGATTCATTGGGTTGCAGGCTTTTAACATGGATGTATCTCTTCTGTGAAACGTCAAATCACAGCAATTTTATTTGTTATGATGTTTTATTAAAACAAGTAATTCTCGATATTGAGAACAATTCTTTCAAGGTTTAATAATCAGGTTTCCATACAATCTGGGGCTAAACTTGCTTTACATGCATGGAAACGTGGTTTGAGTTGACTAGACTATGATTTGCGAGTGGAGTCGACTCAAAATTATGCATGGACAAGGAAACGCCAGTTTAAAAGTCGAATTTTGGCGTCCGCGCGAAAGCTTTTTCGACTCGACTACTCGACTCGGTGTGCTCGGGTACGACTATCTACAAACGAGTCTTTGACTACTCAACTAATGCTTGGTTACGTGGCAAATGAAAAATGCTCAAGCATAACCGTAGGACCACAGTGGTGTAGCTGCAGTGGAAGTAAGAGCTGTCAAAAGTTGAAACTCATGTAGGTATAGAGCTTTTAACAGTTTGACGTCTTCTTTTTACTTCTTTTGATGTGTAAAACGAACAAAAATTACACATAAACATAAGTAGCTTTTCAATAAAAATTCAGCCCTCCATGAACGAGAAAGTTGCAGACTTAATCAGCCTTTCTACGTTATGTTAAAAATATTTTAATTAAAAAACCCGAAAAGGATTAGAAAAGTGTTGTTTGGTGTTGTAGAACCAGTGCAAACGACCACAAAAGGATACACGGATTCAAGGGTATACATCTTCAAAAGACTTTTTCGATACTAGGTTTCACTTATTTTATTAAAATAATTTTTACGCCAATTCAAAGAACAGAATAAGCGCAATAACTGCTTTCCTTATCGGAGCACTCTAGGTTTCACCGAGCACTAATCAACGATTAATATAAATCTTCATTTAATCCTCCACAAATTACGCGATTAACCATACAATTTTAAATCCTCTCGGCAAACGATTAAAAATAAATCCCGTCATTAATCTCTTTCACCCATTTCACGAACCAGTTTTAACCCTTTTTGAACACTTTTTTAACAGTTTGAGAATCGAAAAAGGAGACCTAAACTGACCACGTATGACAGATCTGCCAGAATTACGATTTCTTTTGCGATTTTCACAATGGAATGACATCGCCACTCTCTTTTCAGAGCCAAAATGACAGAAAAGGAGTGCCCATGTCAAATTAATTCCGTATTTGTTTGGTGGAACCGCTTTGGGATTTATTTTTCATCATCTGCCTCTAATCCTCGTTTTATTTTTGGTGGAAATATAGTATAATTTGCACTTCTACAGAAACTTTTGAATTTTTTCACGTTAAAACGCGATTTGCTTGGCATTCCTGGGTCGAAAATGTGAAAGACGTCAGCCGTGCTTAAAGGCATATTCAGCGTATTGTGCACACAATGTGTGGCGGGAGCGCGTAGCTGCAGCGGCAGTAAGTGTTGGCCAACTTTAGACTTATGCATGTCACCCGCTTAAAAAAAAATAAAAAATAGTAAAAGAAAACTCAGGAGTGGAAACTCTCAGCCATTGCTTACAAACGAGTTATCTGTCTGACACAAGTGCACTTCACCATTGTCCTCGATTTTTAACTGTGCCGGAATGTTTCCACCGGCAATACTACGAGAATTTGCGGGAGACGACTAATAAATAATAAATCCTAAAGTGGTATATGGGATTAATTTAGACATGAGCAATCTTTTTCTGCCATTTTAGCTCTCAAAAAAGAGTGGTGATGTGAATACTTATACTTATTTATACCTATTTTATTATTAGAGCAAATTTCTCCTCACAAGAGTTGCACAGTTTTTACAAGATTCAAGCTGTTATAAGACTCTTATTACAAAATTTAAACCTCTCAAGAATTGAAGTCTTATAACAAGAGTTTGGTAAGAGCGAAATATACTCCTGTAATAGGCGTTAAGCTCTAAAGGAATTATACTGATTTAAGAAGAGTGCTTCAAGATCATTTTGGGACTTTACAATAAGATGCTATGCTCGGATAGTATCAAGAGCATTATAAGAGTCTTATAAGAGCTATTCTATGACGTTTTCAGAGCTTAGCTCTTAAGAGTACCTATGTTAGTTGGGCACGTTGCCGCTGTGGCAAAAGGCGTATAAAGTGTAACACCAAAGCTCAAAAATATTTTGTTTTTGTTGTTGATATGTTTTGGAGTTGACGATATGTTTTCAGAATTCTCGATATGTTTGATTTTTTTTTAATTTTGAGCTTAAAATTTCACTTTTCTTTTGGTAATTTATGGTGTTTGTTGGTTTGACAGTAGTCAAAGTTATAATAAGTTGAACTATGGTGGTTGTTGTGTCGAGTTGTGTATCTAGCGTTTACTAATAAGAAATATTTATTTATGTGCAGGGCGAAGTCGGATAATATGGCGCAGGGGGAATATGGCTCATTTAAAATTTCTTTATAAATATAATGTGTTTGGGTACCAATGCAGATACAGGCACATACTCTTTTGTCCTAATTAAAATTAATTTACTTACTTCATGGTCCTTGCTTGGGACTCAAAGGGTGTTCACCAGGTAGTCCTGAGTAAAATTTTGTTTGTGTAATGAAAAACCAAATTCTCCCTAATCGTTTTGAATCTTTTTGGATGAGAGTGGTGCAACAGATCGAGGTGAACCAGGGACAACTTCCCAAACATGTATATGCCGCATGTGTTGTATTCTTCACCAGGACCTACAATGCTTTGCCGAATCCGAACTGTACTTTGAGAAGTTTTTCAAGGCAAATTTTACGCTCAGAGGGTTTAAAAAAAGACAAATTTCGCTCGCATACCCGAAGTTGGTTGCCGTGGTAAAAAAACGCATTTTTTTTTTAAATGACCGTGTAGAAAGCGTTCACACTGATTTATGCGCCACGACTCCTGAATTTCTTTTGGAATTTTCTTTTGTAATTTTTTCATTTTAATTTCCGTGCTTATAGGTGAATGTGCGGTAGAAAGAGCGCTAAGACTCTCACGTCAGCGAGTTTTAGAGGCAACGAAGAAACGTTATGCTCGAAAAGAGGAAACTGCGCTTTTTCGTGAGGGTGATATGGCTAGGGTACCATTTTACCCTCCACGTAGTTCTGTATTAATTTGGTCAATATAAAAGGTCAATATGCTATTCTGATTTCAAAACTGATGTGAAGGGAGTTTTTTGCAATCGCTTGTTTATTTCAAGAGGGGGAATATGTTCAACAATATTTAGCCAAACTATGATATTCAATTTCAGGATAAGCAAGATATATCCAAAAAGGAAACAGCTCGAGTTCGGGCTTTAGAGAAACACATGCACCAACAAAACTTTGAGTTTTTGCAACTAAGGGAAAAGCAACAGCTAACGTAAAAAATAAGTTTCTTTCAAGACATGTTATTTTCCAAAACTGTAAATTTTTCGTCATCCTCAGACAACATTTTGTGTCTCTCAACGACAAATCTTATAGTCCAGAGGTGTTTGCAAAAAACCTTTTACAAAATGTGGAGAGGACTAAAGTACTGTGAAAAAGACGAAGGATAAAGGTGCAGTTTGCTCCCTGTCAAAAGTGGTACCATCCAATACAAGCGAGCGTGATTACTACGCAGTCGGTCTGGATTTACATAAAGGTAAGACCTCTGCGAGGGTCTGATTTCGTTATGTCCGCCCGTCCGTCCGTCAGTCTGTACAGAGGTTGCAGTAGCTTTTGAGCTGCTTTTGAGTAGCTGCTTAGCTTTTGAGCTAAGCGCAACCCTCTTAGATTAACTCTTCACAAACAGGTTTTTGTGTAGGTCCCTTTTTATTTATACAATATTGGGAATAAAAAGATCAATAGATAAACAGATCAATAGCATGAAAAACCCTAACGCTCGATGTCACTTGATATGATGAACCATATTACCCGCCCTTGGGACTTACAGTTTTTTGCAATGGTTTTTATTTAGGCCCTTTTTATGTATAGATTACAAGCAATAAGTAGAGCAAAAATGGCATGAAAAACTAACAATCGAAGTCGCATAATATGGTGAACCATATTACCCGCCCTTGGGAGATATAGTTTTTTTTCGCAATGGGTTTTATTTGTAAGCCCATATTTGTGTAGTGTGAGTGCTAACGTTTGAATAACAAATGAACAACAGGAAGTTGTTGTTTCGCTTAGAAACTTTTTAATTATTGGCAATATTCAAAAAACCAAAAAAGGTTCACCATATTTCCCGACTTTACCCTGCTCGTAAATGCGGCACACTGTGAAGAAAATGCACCTTTCTTATGCCCATTTCGAACCTCTCTGACATTAACAAACATAAGAACAAGAAGTATCTACTTTTAGACATAGTTTCAAATTGTCTTCAATGGTTTCTTCCTTCCACGATGAAGCAAAAGAGTGGGATTTCTATGTATGAAGAAAATTGGGAGTAGACTAGCCGTCCAGAGTGTGTTGTAAGGTTTTAAATTTTTCCAACCTGATGTCTTTCAGAAATATTTACAAACTGATAAGAAAGGTTCGTCCTGTCGAGGCAAGCTTTTTTGACACTTCCTATTAAATTATGTTCTATACAAAAATTTATAGGATCTTAGCATTAAAAATATTCGATTTTAACTAAAACTACCAATTTTATACACCTCTTACTTTAAGAAGTCGGAGTTTGGAGAAATAAGTTTAAAATTTACAAAAAAAAATATTTTAAGCCAACAAATTGGGTAATAAAAAGTGTTCAATGACCAAAGTGCCCACTTTGCGTATAAAATCAGATGAATTTAGGAAAATTATTAATGGGGATTCTTTTTTCATAAACAAAATGATAATATTCATTGTAATTTAATTCTAGTTGTGAGGTAGTTTATGGCACAACGGAATATATGAATTTTCAAAAGAAAAACTATACATTTTAAAACGTTCGATTTTTTCCGGTAAAATATCCTTGTCCATTGCTATTACACATTCCTTCTTATTTTCCTTATAATCAACAATTGGCTGGCAATAGCTAATTGTTGTATTAATTTTTTTTGTTCCATAATTTAGATAGACGATAACAGTAGTAGTTAAAATAAAACTCATACATGCGTGGATAATTCAGCAGGCATACAATAATTTCAAAAAACAATAGAAAAAAAAATGAACTAGATGAAAACTGAAATTTTAGAATGGAATTAATGTTACTTACGCTAACTTATGTCAACATTCGAGAAGAAGCACAGACAAAAACCGCAATCACTTAGCCTAAGACATTTCACTCGATCCAATGAAATAAAAATACGCACACAAAACAAAAGTACTCGTAGCTTGTTGTTGTAAAAAATATACCACCACGGATCTCGGCTCCATTTGTAAATAATCGAGGCGATCGCGAGGATGGCACCACTGCTGATGAATGTGAATTCCGACTGTTGTCGTGGTCATACACTGTTGATATTTGTGAGTTTCCTGAAAATAAATACAAAATTTTAGTACTTTATGTTATGTGTGGGAATTGGTTGAAACATTTATATAATACAACAATATTTATATAAATGGCAAGAATATAATATCTTTTTTGAAAGGTTGCAGTGTGTTTAGAGTTAAGGTCCTTAAACGATAAACAAAAGTACGAGTAAACAGAATTCTTAGCTCACAGAACCAACTAAAAGTAATGGAAGAAAAGTCTGGAGTGGAATCGGCTAAGGTGATCTGTGATTTTCACACTTTGTGACAGTCGATGTGATCCAACTAAATAATCCGTCTGCGAAAAGTGATCACAGAATAATGCTCCGAATTTTCGCTTTATTTAGGCTTGTGTAAGATCTTTTTATACCCGACCGAGGCTATATTAATTTTAATGCATAGTTTGTAACACAGTGAAAAAATCATAGCAGACCCCAAAACCTTTTAGATATATGATCGAGACCGACAGGTGAATCGATTAAGCCACGTCCGTCCGTTCGTCCGTCTGTAGGTGTAAAGGTTTAAGGTCTTCAAAATCAAGCTAGAGAGCTGAAACTTGATACACGGCTTGGTTCTTCTATTGCACAAAGTATAAAAATTGGCGCAATCCATCAACGACCACGCGCACTACTGACTTCAATGTGAGACAACCACTATTTTACATTTTCTTTCAAAATGCCTTTTGGTCCAGTTAGGCGTGGCGTAGGAGCTCAAATTTGGGTACTGAGCAATATTGGTCCAAGACCTTTAAAGAGGCAAAAATTGGGCCGCCCACAATATCGACCATGCCCACTTTTAAGATGTTTGATTTTTAAAAACCCGATGTCTCGGAAAGTTTACTCCAAATCGAAAAAAAAAAATTTTTGACAAATATTAAAGATATTACTATTTGCTAAGTTTGTTACATACAAAGTTTTGAGCTCCGCCCTTTTTAAGGGGCGTTTTTAGGGAAAAAACTGTTTTTTTTTTCTGATATAATTTTCGCTTTTACCGTATTTTCTCATGATTCTAATGAAATAACATTTAATAAATTTTAATTTTTAGCCCTTGCCCACTTTTGTAAGCGTGGCCTATACAAATTATATGTGAATTCGAGCCAAAAAACTTTAAGATTTGGTGTTACACGGTGTATAGGGTCGGGTATATAGAAGTTGTCACAGATGAACTCTTGCACTTACTCACTTGTTTTTTTTTATGCATGCAGAAAGTCAGCCTAGGTGTAGTAAAAAACCAAAGAGTAAGTGCTATAGTGTGAACAGAAGTAGAAGTTACAGTCCGTAAAACGGATCGTTGAATACCCCATCCTATCACACATTGTGAAATGCTAATGGCATTGTTATTTTTTGACATTTTATAAATAATGCAAACTTCGAAAAGGGGCGTGCTCCAACCGCCCCTAATTACAAAATATCAATTATAACGCATATATTTCCAAGTCCCGCTTAAATGTACGTTAAAATGCAATTTTTTGGTTCAAATTAAATATTTTTGAAAAATCAACCCCTATAAGGGGGCGTGGCTAAAAACTTTATATGAACGAAATCTGGACTGAAGTCTCGTTTACCTAACCTGCTACTTTTGTTTGTTTCATGCTTTCCTAAATTAGGCTCAAGGCCGGTCGAAATTAAGTTTTTCTGGAAAATTTTAGGTTTTCTTCAATTCTGCCTGAAAATGTGGGCGTGGCCCAAAATTATGTGTAAACAAAATGTAGAACTATGCGTTTTCTACATAAAATATTAAGCAATTTTTTTTCAATTTTGAGCAAAAATATTGAGTAAACTGCATTTGAAAATTTACCCTTAAAATAGATGCCACGCCCACTAGAGGAGGTTTACCAATTAAATTTGTCTTTTTTGTGTCTTATATTCACTAAGAGATGCTAAATGTCAAAATTCAGCCTTTTAGAACGTCTTACAGTTTTGAAATCTCTGGAGGTAGTTGCACATTTAGACCGATTGTGGGCGTGTCTTTGGGCGGATTTCAAAATTTTTACACTTGTACTGCTTCGCACGACGTGGACCTTACGTACAAAGCTTCAACATCCTGGCTCAAAATTTAAGGCCTAAAAACATGTGACATACAGACGGACGGACGTACATGGCTCATTCGATTCAGAATTCAGTTTCGATCATATGCCCTTAAGGTCTTGGGGGTCTACCATTACTGTTTCACCGTGTTACAAACTATGTGACAAACTTAATATACCTCCTATCCTATGGGATGGGGTATAAAAAAAACAATCCAGCTGAAAATTTTTTCGGGAGTGACGACTCCGCGGACCCTAGTTTGTTTTCGGGGTTCAACCTCAAAATAAACCCTTTTTCCACCCATTCCCCATCCCGTCCAAAATCATAAATGAATGGAGAACCTAACATTTTTCTACTCCAGGCGGTATTGGCAATTGCCAAAATCCATCTGTAGTCTCTAGGGGCAGGGCGTCTGGAGGCCCTAACATTCACTTATGAAAAACAAGAAACAAGAGATGCTAAATACCAAATTTCAGCTTCGTATGACATGTAACTATGAGTTAATTTGCTTCCTTTTTTGTGCATCTTTAGGTCGATGCATTTAGATACAAAAATTTGCTTCGTCTTTTGTATAGACGCTGTTTGTCTCCGCCCACTTTCGTGGGCGTGGTTAACGAAAAATTGTATTTCTTAGTCAAATGGCACGGTTTTCGTTTCAAAATTTATACAACCACATTGTTTAAAACATCTTTAGTCATAGTTTTTATCGGCAAAGGGTCATACGTCCATGGCCCAAAAGTCCATAATGGACTTGTGACTCACTTGGGTGGGAATTGAAATTTTTCGACGTTGTATATTCGCTATGGCCAGCGTCTGGTTTTTCGGAACAAAAATATTGAATTAAATGCATTTGAAAAATTACTTTATAAATCAATGCCACGCCCACTAGGGAAGTCTACCGCCTTTTTTCTTTTGTATATTGAACAACGATCACGTTATGATAAATGTCAAAATACAGCCTTTTACGAAGACTTACAGATTTGAATTCACTGGAGGTAGTTGCACATTTAGATCGGTTGGGGGAGAGGGTGTCCTTGGCCGGATCTTAAATATGTTAACCCTTGTTCTTCTTCGGATAACAAAAGGTGTATGCCCAATATTTCAGATTCGCGGCTCAAAATTTTAAAATTTTTCAGCGTTGCAACTTGCAAACCATACGTTATAATACTTAATACACCCCAGGGCCTAGGGAAGGGTACAAATATTAGATTGAATCGCATACTTTTTAAAGCAACGCCCACCTGAAAATTTATTTAGGCCTTACAGACAAAATGCAAAAAGTTTTGCTTCTCTGTTCGAAATCGAAGGCCTAAAAATTAGACGTGCATTAAAGGATACTTGCAGAAGATTTTGATGAAATCTCACCAAAAATTCGTGCACCTGGCAAACGTTTTAAGATTCAAAATCTACTTTTCAGCAAATTAAAGAACGTATGAATAATATCCCTTCCCTGAAATTTCCTCCTTTTCATACGTTTTTCCTCAGTTTTTTAATGAGTATCATGCTATAGGGGAGAATTGTGTAGCTTGGACCTAGTCTACTTTGGACAAACAAAACTCTCAGTTTACCTAGAATGCACTGACAAAATGGTTATGACATCTTCATTATGACATCTTTAAATTTTGGGATCAGATCATACGCGCCAAAGAACCAAATTAGATTGAGTATTTTGTATGCGGAGGATTCGAAAGAAAGACAGTTTATACAAGCAACTAAAAAATTTAGATCTTAAAAGTCTAATATGCTGTCTTTAATATTTTTGGGGAAAAAATCATTCTAACTCACCAGAATCATTGTTATTCGTTGGATCCGTTGTATTTTCCTGTACATGACTTATGACTACTGCAGGCTTCGGTCGAAAAACTTCATTCGCCTCCTTGTTATAGCTTGGAGTTTGCTTTCGTATTGACTTTATCGTAGTGTTAGGTCTCGTAACTGTTGTTGTTTTTGGTTTTGGTAATCGAAGCTCTGCAAAAAAAAGACAAGAAAAACAATCAAATATAAAAAGGCTGTAGGTACGACTACTATATGCAAGGACTTAAATACAGATTATGTAGATGCTTGGTTAAAAAAGACTGCTTTGCCTTTAAAATAAAATGATCCCGATTTTTATGACACATATTTTTAGCACTTACCTTGGAATCTAATACGAGCTTCGCTTTTGCCGAGAGCATTAACACTGGAGCAAATATAAGCACCAAAATCTGACTTTGTCAATTGATATATTGTTAAATTCATCTGCCATGTATATGCATTGATCATAACTTCTGATATATTATATTTCAGTCCATCGTGTACTTTTAATAGATCTGAATTTGAGTAAAAGAGAAATATTTTATATAGCAACGTTAGAATATGTACTAAAAACGGTCTAGAAATTGGAAAATATCCAAGATCATTCAGAGTCCCAACTTTTAAAAAATCTTCAGTTTTGTCATAAAAAAAAAAAATCCTTACCATCATCCCTATACCACCCATTTAAGGGCTTTGGATATACTTCAACAAAACACTCTAGCGTTACATGGCTGCCGACTGGAGCAGCCACTAACTGATTCAAGGCTTTGATAGATGGTGGAACTGAAAAAAAAATATTTGAAAAAAGTTTTAGAAAGAGAGTAAATTAATTAAAACGGAAACTCAATTTCTAACTGGAATTAAAGGCGTTGCCTTAGGTTTTTTTCCATTTTTTATAAAAAAAAGAGAACATTCTAGAACATTCTTTAATAAAATAGCACTGTTTGTCGCCTTTTTGCTCACGTAAAAATAAGACAAAATTCAAGTTTTTATAATAACTTTTTCTATTGTTTTTGCATATCCATCCTATTTTTATATTTTTAATTTCATACATTGTAGTAATGAAATGTAGTAGCTTTATTTTGTATAAAAAAAAGTTACTTACAATGAACGTAAACATCGAACCGCTTGCTAACAGATGGTGGAATTCCATTAGAAGCGATGCACAAATATCCGCCCATATCAGTTCTTTGAACATTTGTCAGAGCAAGATTTAAGCCCTCAACTGATTTTACCACTGAAAAACAAAAAAGCAAAACAAAAAGGTGATAAATATAAATAATTCATACACAAAAATGTTTAGTATAGCTTGATGTTAAAATAAAATTTTTCATTGTTGATTCTTACCTCGTTTTTCCCTGTTTTCCGAACGTAAAACTATGTTTTTTCCACCTTCCCGCCTCCATAAAACTGTTGGCTCTGGCACGCCTGTGGCATTGCACATCAACTGAATAGTTCCCCCTTCGTTGCTGATACCCAAAAGGGCTTCTGAGGGACCTTGCTGATTTAAAATGTCTGGAGGAACGACAACTTCAAGGTATCCAGACTAAGAAATATTTGAAAAAACAAATAAATTATGGTATTAAACCGCACGAAACATTTTGAAAAGTTTTCAAGTCTTGAGTTATTGGAAATATTTTCCAAATAAGCATAAGCTTAAATTTTCATAGGTTGGGGCATGATATTGGCATAGAAACCAATAACCTCCCGTATTTGGCATGCAAAAGTATATAAAAAAGAATCTTTTATATTTATATTTATATTTATATTTATATTTATATTTATATTTATATTTATATTTATATTTATATTTATATTTATATTTATATTTATATTTATATTTATATTTATATTTATATTTATATTTATATTTATATTTATATTTATATTTATATTTATATTTATATTTATATTTATATTTATATTTATATTTATATTTATATTTATATTTATATTTATATTTATATTTATATTTATATTTATATTTATATTTATATTTATATTTATATTTATATTTATATTTATATTTATATTTATATTTATATTTATATTTATATTTATATTTATATTTATATTTATATTTATATTTATATTTATATTTATATTTATATTTATATTTATATTTATATTTATATTTATATTTATATTTATATTTATATTTATATTTATATTTATATTTATATTTATATTTATATTTATATTTATATTTATATTTATATTTATATTTATATTTATATTTATATTTATATTTATATTTATATTTATATTTATATTTATATTTATATTTATATTTATATTTATATTTATATTTATATTTATATTTATATTTATATTTATATTTATATTTATATTTATATTTATATTTATATTTATATTTATATTTATATTTATATTTATATTTATATTTATATTTATATTTATATTTATATTTATATTTATATTTATATTTATATTTATATTTATATTTATATTTATATTTATATTTATATTTATATTTATATTTATATTTATATTTATATTTATATTTATATTTATATTTATATTTATATTTATATTTATATTTATATTTATATTTATATTTATATTTATATTTATATTTATATTTATATTTATATTTATATTTATATTTATATTTATATTTATATTTATATTTATATTTATATTTATATTTATATTTATATTTATATTTATATTTATATTTATATTTATATTTATATTTATATTTATATTTATATTTATATTTATATTTATATTTATATTTATATTTATATTTATATTTATATTTATATTTATATTTATATTTATATTTATATTTATATTTATATTTATATTTATATTTATATTTATATTTATATTTATATTTATATTTATATTTATATTTATATTTATATTTATATTTATATTTATATTTATATTTATATTTATATTTATATTTATATTTATATTTATATTTATATTTATATTTATATTTATATTTATATTTATATTTATATTTATATTTATATTTATATTTATATTTTTTTCCCACAAACTTTAAAACTGGCCGTTTTTAAAGATAGAATTTCAAACTAAACTGATTAGACTTTAGCCAAAATAATACATATCCCAAAATATTGTCAACATTAGTTTCGAATGGGTCTTAAAAAACAAGACAGGGTATTGAGAAAAACAAAATCTAGAAACCAATAATATAAACAGAAGGGTAAAAATCTGGAAGCCAATATCACGAACGACAAAATTTAGAAAACAAAACTCAAAACGCTCATCCGTCATCCGGAATTATGTGAAAAAGACCTTTTATGTTTATTGGAATATGTTTGGGGGCATGCGGACCCTTGCAACAACCTGGTTGGGCGTGTTGATCCCTATTTAATTTGGGATAGGTGCAAGTTTGGGTGTATGTATATTTAAATTAATAATCTTGAAAACTGTGCGTTCTAGATTTTATTTAAGATGTTCTCTTTCGAGATTTTTGTGTTTGCAGCTTGATTATGGGATATTCGAGATTATCGATATTCGAGAAGTTCATACGAGGATTTTTAAACCGATTTTTAAGATCTTTGTCATTGTAGATTTTTGTCGTTCCAGAAAATGGTGAACCCGTTTCGACCTTGTATCGAACTAATACCTAAATTTCAAGTCATTCTTGTCCTGCTTCGGACGTCAGAACACCGCAAAAATGAAAATTTCTAAGAAACAAAAATTAATTATTCACTTGAAAAGAAGCTTAACTAAAAAAAATGCTTCGAGAGGATTTCTTTTGGCAGAAACTCCTTGTTTTGAAAATATGGATCTCACAAAATGTCTAACCTATTTTCATGACATTTTTATTTAAAAACTTTTTACGTCATTAAAGGGCTTGATGCCACGCCCCATTTTTTATAAAATTAATCGCATTATTGCAGTTTAAGACCCAACAAAATGTTTGCGGAAGAAAAAAAACGATTCATTAAAAAAACCACGCCCATGACCACGCCCGGGGAAAAAATCAAATTTTTGAATTTCCATTAGTAAAAATCAAATTTTTGCCAAACTTACCAGACTTTTCATTGGATCTGTGTTTAACTGACACATGTAGCTGCCGGAATCATTAAGTTGCACGTTTGATATGAGTAGCTTCCATGTGTTGTGACCATTATGAGTTACTGACAACCTCGGATTTAATGATACCATGTGTGTGTGAATGCTTAGTATTGCTTTAGAATCTGATTTTATCCACGCCACCTAAAATATAAATAATTAAATAACTTGAGAAACCTAAGACTTTTTTTTGAAATATTTACTTAGATTAAGATAACTACTAAGTTTTAAGGGAAGAAAGTTTGGTCTGATTTTCTTTGCTGTAGTTTCTTTTCTTCTTCTCAGTCAAGTCGAACTGTTTCCCAGTTAGCTTTTTTAGAGAGACTCTCATTAAAGCAAATCAAAGATTTTATAAAGTTTTAAAATAATGTGGCGACAAGATGTAAAATATCTGCAGGAGTCGCTGAATGCACCGATCGATTTACTTAACGAACACACCTTACTGTCATTCCAGTCAGATGACAGCAAACTGACGTTCGAAGCTCGAATTTCAATATCGAATTTCCCTCGAATGGAAACGAGCCAGTGGAAAAATGTCAATGGAAAATTACCAAAGGGAAAATATAGAAAGTCCTAGAAGGTGTTGAATTTTTATAAATACACGGATGACAAGCTGGTATTTGAAACGTTGACTTGAGAAAATCAAGTGTAAAGTAAAAGGCGATTGTATTGAAATAAAGTTTTGTATTCTAAGAAGCGAATTTGAATTTAGTGTGATTTGAATTTAAATAAATTCTGTTTGATAAATAAAGTGTTTCTTTAAGTAATTATAAAAGTGAATTTGAGTTTTATTCGACGGAACCCAGGCAAAAATATTACAATAACAACAGGATTACAAATTGTAAAAAACATCAACGCCTCATACAAAGCGAGTTTAATGAAAAACTTTTGTCGTAAATTTTCGCCAATGTTTTCTAATTGAAGAAGTTTTAGGACACATGAGAAATAATTTCAGATTGAAAATTGTTTAACGATTTACAAAAAATACATCAACACCTTATACAAAGCAGTCACCTTAAAAAAAAAATTTGTACCAATTCAAAAACGTATTTTCTCAAATTTCTCAGTTTAGTTATTTTTTGGCACCATTTTCTAGTAAAGTTTCCCTTTAGTTTTTGAAAAGTCATCAATCAACGCGTTGAAAGATTTTTTTATTAAATGCATATCAAATAATTCCAAGCCTAAATATCTTTGTTTTTCAGCATTATTTCCTAGTTACAGAATTTTTAAGGATTTACAAAATTCTAATCATCAAAAATAAGTTGATTTTTATACCCGACCCCGGGTATATTAATTTTAATGCATAGTTTGTAGCACAGTGAAATAATCACCGTAGACATTTGAGAACTTTTAGAGATATGATCGAGACCGAGAGGTGAATCGATTAAGCCATGTACATCCGTCCGTCCGTCTGTCCGTATGTGTGAAGTTTGTAGGTCCTTAAAATTGAGCTAGGACGGTCAAACTTGGAGTAAATCTTGGTTCTTATTTTGTACAGACAAAGTGTGAAAATTGGTTAAATCCGCCGACGCGACGGCCACGCCCATTACTGGCTTCAATGTAAGACAACCTCTATTACAAAATTTCTTTCAAAATGCCTGGTGGTCAAGTTAAATAAGGCGGTAAAACAAATTTTGGTAAAGAGCAATAAGGGCCCAAAACCTCTACCTAACCACAATATCGACCATGCCCACTTTTAACTGTTAGATCTTAAAAAACCCGATGTCTCAGAAAGTTCACTCCAAATCGAAAAAAAATTTTATGACAAATATTAGAGATATTACTATTTGCTAAGTTTGGTTCATACAAAGTATTGAGCTCCGCCCACTTTTAGGGGGTGTTGTTAGGAAAAAACTGTTTTTTTCCGAAATAATTTTCGGTTTTATCGCATTTTGTCGTGATTCTAATGAAATTACAATTAATTGATTTTCATTTTTAGCCCAGACCCACTTTTAGGGGCGTGGCCTATGTAAACAATATGTGAGTTCAGGACAAAAACATTTCTATATCGGGTATAAAGAAGTTTATCACAGACGAACTCCTGCACTTACTCTCTTGTTTTTAATAACTTTTATCGAAGCTCTCAACTCTCTCACACTTTCACCCAGTAAGTTATTTTCCGGGTATTTTTTGAGTTAAGGATTTTTTTATGTTTGTTTATGATATGTACTTCAGCTATTTTTCAGCAAAATTTTTGGAATTTTCAATTCCACTAATAAAAAGTACTTTTCTTGAGTTTCTTATTACTCAAGCGAGTTTTTTTTTCAAAAAATTATTTTATGGGGTTTTGAAACGAGAAAAGGAAGGAGGTGGCCTTGTTTTTTACATCTCAAAAAATTTCTTTCAAAGCTTCCAACTCTAAATTATTTTGCATCAATAGTTTGCAGTTTATTAATTTTAAACCGATTTTTTTAAAAACATTAACACAACAACAACACATGCAAATCGACCCATACAAAATAAAGTGATGGATTTATTTTAAGAGGAAACTACATCACGCCTCTCATCTTGTCTTTCTCGACAGTATCCCCAGATGAGATTTTGACGAATTTTAAAAGTTTCAGTAACACTTTACATAAAAAAACGATTCATCAAAAAGTTAAAGAATTTTAAACGATTTTTAAAAAAACAAAAAACATCAACGCCTCCCGAAAATTGGACCCATAATTAAGTCCTTGAGGTTTTTATTTCTTAGCGATTAATATAATACAATCTGCAATGATTTTTTTCATTGAGATTTGTAGTCTAAATTCCAAAAACAAAAATTATTCGTAAAGAATAATGCTGTGTTTCGTCAAAGTCATTTACGACTTTGCACTTCACATAAATCCAAACTTTTGTAGATTTTGTTACTTTTTTTTGTATTCAAAAAACTTTTGTTTGATAATATCAACGCCATAAGTTAAATCTTAGCAACACATCAAACATCTCACACTAATCGACACATAAGAAAATTAGATGTATCTCAACAATATTTTTTAATTAACTTTTTTTTTTTTTTTTTTAAAAACTCACAAAAATATCGGTCGACTCATAATAAACTACGATGTTGCATCTTGAGAATGTTCTATGACCATAGCTAATTTTTAAGCAAAATTTGTCAGCATAAATTTTTTTAACGATAAAAAACGAAACGTCAACGCCTCACAAAAATAGTCGACTAATAAGAAAGTAATTTGTTGAAATCTAAATTATTTTATAAGTGAGTTCTTACATAGCTTTACGTCCTTCATAGCTTAATTTTCCTGCTCCATAACCTTTTTACTTTTTATATAAAAAACATCAACACCTCATAAAAGTATCAGTCAACTCAAAAGAAAGTTAGGTGTTGGAGTGTTTCTTATTTCCTAAATGAGATATAATCAAAAGTAATATTTTTTAGTATACAATTTTTTCGGCCATTACAAAACAAACATCAACGCCTCACAAAAATGACGACTCAAAAGAAAGTAATGTGTTGGAGGTTTTTTTTTTTCTTTAGCAAGTTCTTATAAAGGCTCTACGTCCATAGCTAACTTTCGTGAAAGATTCTTCCGTCTACGATTCTTAAAGTTTTTTTTAGAAAAAGTCTTCAACGCCTTACACCATATACCAAACTCATAATAAATAAATGTGTTGGAGTTGTTTCTTTTTAAGCGGTTTTTACTAAAGTTCTACGTACTTAGCTAATTACCAGCATCTTCTTTAGTCAAATATTTTTAAGGGTTTTAAAAAAAACATCAACGCCTCACAAAAATGAGAGAAGCTCGCTCAATAAAAACGATTACTTTATTTCTTCAGCGAATTCCTATTAAAGTTTAATGACCAGATTTCTTCTACTGAACGAAAAACAAAACATCAACGCGTCGCTAAACAAATTAGACATATGAAAAAGTCAGGCTTTGGAGTTTTATTCTATTTTTAAGAGTGTTCTTATACCTTTTCGAAGTTCTTACGGTTCTATTATCTAAGTATATTTTCAACAATATTTTCCTGTTTAATATTTTCTCAAGATTTTTTGAAAAATATCAAAAAAAATTTAGTCGACTTAAAAGATATTAAGGTGTTAGAGTTTAATTTATTTCTTAAGTGAGTTCTTATAAAAGTTCTATGATCTTAGTTATTTGTGAGCTAAAGCTAAACTTTAAAATAACCACCAGCAATATTCTCCAGTTAAATTTTTCTAAAAGTTCTTTGAAAAATCATCAACCCCTCACAAAAACATCAATCGAAAGAAATAAGAAGTAAGGTGTTGAAATTTATACAATTTTGTGAGTAAAACTGTCAGGTTTTTGAGAATTTTAATTTTCAACAACATTTTCCTCTCAAATATTTTTTTATAGATTTTTGAGAAAACGTCAACGCCTCACAAAAATATCAGTCGACTCACAAAAAAGAAAGGTTTTGAAGTTTATTTTATTCCTTAAATTAATACCTTACAAAGTTCTACGACCAAAAAATTTTAAAGATTAAAAAACAAAACATCAACGCGTTGCGCGTTGTTATACGCTTTAATAATAAAATAAAGCGTATAAAAAAGTCAGGTTTTGTTGTTTTTTTTTCATTTAAAAGGGATTTCTTATTGATGTTCTACGCCCTAAGTTCATTTTCTTCAATATCTTAAGTTAAATATTTTTTTAACATTCGAAAACATCAACGCTCAAAAGTTTCAGTCAACTCATTAGGAGGACGTTTATTTTAGTCTTATTTTATTTCTTCAAAAATTGTTGCAAGATTTTTACAAAAAAAAAAACATCAACGCCTCACAAAAGAAAATAGTCAACTCATTAGAAATAAAGGTGCTGGACTTTATTTTATTTCTTTGGCAAATTTCTATGAATGATCACCGACCAGATCTTTTTAACGATTAAAAACAAAACATCAACGCATCACAAAAAAAAAACTTATAGAAAAGTCAGGTTTTGGCATTTTTCTTTGAATTTTGGGATTTCTAATCACTGTTCTACACCCTAAGTTAATTTCCAACAGTATTTTCCTTGTAAATATTTTTTTTTAGATTTTCACAAAAACATCAACGCCTCACAAAAATATAAGTCGACTTATAAGATAAGCGAATAATTTTTAAAGTTCAACGACCAAAAATATATTACGACTAGAAAACAAAACATCGGTGCATCACAAAAATAAAAAATTGACTTATAAAAATGTCAGGTTTTGGAGTTTTTCTTTATTTTAAAAAGATTTCTTACAGCGACGAAAAATTCTACGACCTTTATTCAGTTGTCAACAATATTAACCTGTTAAATATTTTCTTAATATTTATTGAAAAAACATCAACGCCTCACAGGAATATCAATCGACTCTTAAGAAAGGAAGGTGTTGGAGCTTATTTTATTTCTTAAGCGGGTGAAATGAAAAAGAAATGTGTTTTTATTTCTTATCCGATTTCTATTAAAGTTCAACGTCCTAAGCTAATCTTTAGTCTTTAGCAATATTCCCAAGTTAAATATTTTTTTAAGAGTTTTTGAAATTCAACGACCAGATTTTTTTACCGATTAAAATACCAACCATCAACGCGTCACAAAAAAAAACAAACCTTGAAGAAAAGTCAGGTTTTGGAGCCTTTGATTTTAATTTAATGGTTTCTTACTACTGTTACTAGTAGCACTGTTACCGTGTTACTGTTCTTACCACGGTACTAGTTCAACACCCTAAGTTCAGAAATATTTTCCTGAGAAATATTTTTTTAAGATTTTTTGAAGAAATTTATATTTCTTCAGCGAATTTCTATCAAAATTCAACGACCAGATTTTTTTAACGATTAAAAAACAAAACATCAACGCGCCACAAAAAAAAACTAAAACCTTTTAGAAAAGTCAGGTTTTGGATTTTTTTATTTTAATTTAATGATTTCTTACCCGAGGGTGTTAAACTGTACTAGTTTAACATCCTAAGTTCAACAATATTTTCCTGAGAAATATTTTTTTAAGATTATTTGAAAAAACATCAACGTCTCACATTAATTGCAGTCGATTATTAAGAATGAAAAAGTTTGGAGGTTTTTTATTTCTTTAGCGAATTCCCATAAAAGTTCTGAGACTAAAAAATTTTGAAGATTAAAAAACAAAACATCAACGCGCAACAATAATAAAATAAGACTTATAAAAAAGTCAAGTTTTGGTGTTTTTTTTTTTTCATTTAAAAGGGATTTTTTATTGATGTTCTATGCCCTAAGTTCATTTTCTTCAATATCTTTAAGTTAAATATTTTTTTAAGATTCGAAAACATCGACGCCTCACAAA
The DNA here is from genome assembly GCA_947623515.1 of Neoascia interrupta. Taxonomy (NCBI): domain Eukaryota; kingdom Metazoa; phylum Arthropoda; class Insecta; order Diptera; family Syrphidae; genus Neoascia; species Neoascia interrupta. The sequence goes on from OX392462.1 coordinate 180,882,990, forward strand.
AGTTTCAGTCAACTCATTAGCAGGAAGCTTATTTTATTTCTTCAGCGAATTGCTGTCAAAGTACAATGGCCAGATTTTTTTGTCGAAAAACAAAACATCAACGCGTAACAAAAATACATTAAACTAATAAAAGAGTCAGGTTTTGGACTATTTTTTTATTTTAAAGGGATTTCTTATCACTGTTCTACACCCTAAGTTAATTTTCAACAATTTTTCCCCGTGAATATTGTTTCAAGATTCTTACAAAAAAAAACATGAACGCCTCACAAAAACAATAGTCAACTCATTAGAAATAAAGGTGTTGGAGTTTATTTTATTTCTTTAGCGAATTCCTATGAATGTTCACCGACCAGATTTTTTTAACGATTAAAAACAATACATCAACGCATCACAAAAAAAAAAATAACTTATAGAAAAGTCAGGTTTTGGCGTTTTTATTTTAAATTTGGGATTTCTAATCAATGTTCTACACCCTTAGGTAATTTTCAACAGTATTTTCCTTGTAAATAATTTTTTTTAAGATTTTCACAAAAAACATCAACGCCTCACAAAAATATAAGTCGACTTATAAGATAATAATATGTTGGAGCTCATTTTTTTTTCTTAAGCGAATAATTTTTAAATTTCTACTACCAAAAATATGTAACGACTAGAAAAGAAAACATCGGTGCATCACAAAAAAAAAATTGACTTATAAAAATGTCAGGTCTTGGAGTTTTTTTTATTTTAAAAAGATTTCTTACAGCTATTCTACGACCTTCAGTCAATTGTCAACAATATAAACCTGTTAAATATTTTTTTTAATATTTATTGAAAAAACATCAACGCCTCGCAGGAATATCAATCGACTCTTAAGAAAGGAAGGTGTTGGAGCTTATTTTATTTCTTAAGCGGGTGAAATGAAAAAGAAATGTGTTTTTTATTTCTTATCCGATTTCATTTAAAGTTTAACACCTTAAGCTAATCTTTAGCAATATTCTTAAGTTAAATATTTTTTTAAGAGTTTTTGAAAATAAACACAAACGCCTCACAGATATATCAGTCCAATAGTTAGAAGAAAATTTTATTTCTTCAGCGAATTTCTATCTAAATTCAACGACCAGATTTTTTTAACGATTAACAAAACAAAACATCAACGCGTCACAAAAAGAAAAAACCTTGCAGAAAAGTCAGGTTTTGGAGTTTTTTATTTAAGTTTAATGGTTTCTTACCACTGTACTAGTTCAACACCCTAAGTTCAACCATATTTTTTGAGAAATATTTTTTTAAGATTTTTTGAAAAAGCTCACAAAGATTGCGTCTCACAAATATTGCAGTCGATTATTAAGAATGAAAAAGTTTGGAGGTTTTTTTATTTGTTTAGCGAATTCCTATCAATGTTCTGAGACTAAAAAATTTTGACGATTAAAAAACAAAATATCAACGCGTGATGTTATTTTTGAAATAACATCAACGCCTCACAAAAAATTTCAGTCGATTTTTTAAGAAATATGGTGCTGGAGCTTATTAAATTTCTCAAGCGAGTTCTTATTTTTACAACAGTATTTTCCTGGTAAATGTTTTTATTAAGTTTTTTGCAAAAACATCAACGCCTCACAAAAATATTAGTCTATATATAAGGAAAAAAAGTTTGTGAGTTTGTTTCACTTCTAAATCGAATTCCTATTAGAGTTCTATGACCAAAAAATTTTAACGACTAAAAAACAAAACATCAACGCTTAACAAAAATAAAATTAGTCAAAAAGTCTTTTGGATTTTTTTTTATTTTAAAGAGACTTCTTATCACTGTTCTACGATCTAAGTTAATTTACAACAATATTTTGTTAATTTTTTAAAGATTTTTTGAGAAAATCAACGCATCACAAAAAACTCAATCGACTCATAAAAAAGAGAGGTTTTGGTTTTTGGAGTTTATTTTATTTCCTAATAGAATTCCTATCAAAGTTTTGCGATCAAAAAATGTTAACGATTAGAAAACAAAACATCAACGCGTCACAAAAATAAAATTAGATTTATAAGAAGTCAGGTTTTGGAGTTTTTCTTATTTTAAAGGGTCTTCTTATCATTGTTTTACGGCCTTTAGTTGTATATTTTCTTATGTTTTTTTTTTTTGAAAAACCATCAATTCCTCACAAAAAATTCGGTAGACTATTAAAAATGAGAGAAAGGTGTTGGAGGTTATTACCTCCATTATTATTAAGATGTATTACCATAGTTAATTTATGAGCACTAATTTTTAGGAGAAGATTTTTTTAATCAATAAATATCAAAATATCAACGCCATGCAAAACGAAAATCATAAAATGTGTTGGAGCTATTATTTCTTAACCAATTTCTATTGAAATTTTACGCCCTAACATAATCTTCAGCAATGTTCTCCAGTTAAATATTTTTTTAAGAGTTTTTTTTTTTGAAAAAACATCAACGCCGCACAAACACATCATTCGACTCATCAGAAAGTAAGGTGTTGCAATTTACACAATTTCGATACTGAAATCTAATCAAAGTTCTATTATCATATTTAGGTTTCGAGCGCTTATTTACAGTATAATGTTTCTTTAACTATTAAAAAACAAAACATCAACACCACATTAAAATTAAGGCGACTCATAAGAAAGTAAAGCGTTGGAGTTTTTCCTATTTCTTAAGCGAATTCTTATTAAAGTTTAACGACCTTTGTTGACTCTTGAGAAAAAATGTCTAATTTAGAATTTATTAAATATTTTTTAGAAAAATTTGATCAATGCCTCACAGAAAAACGTTTTTTTTAAGCCTGTTCTTGTCAAATTTCTACGCCCCTAGTTAGAGCTTCAGTTTCAATATAAGACATTTTTTACGATTTTTAGAAAATAAACAACATCAACGCCTCACAAAAAAAAACTCGACTCATAAAAAAGTTATGTGTTTTAGTTTTTTTTTATTTGAAAAAAGCGGTTTATTTTAAAGTCTTACGCCCTAGTTTAATTTTCAGCAAAATTTTACAGTTTAATATTTTTTTACGATAAAGTTTAATATTTTAATATTTAATTTTTAATATTTTATTTTTAATATTTAATATTTTTTTTACGATTAAGTTAAGTTAAATAAATTTTCCTGTTTAATATATTATATGATTTTTAGGAAAAAAAGTTCTACGCCTTAGGGCCGGTTTTTCGGTGCCGAGTTAAGCCCAGCCTAAACTAAGATCTGTTAATCCCGTAACAAAATGATTCTGGAGTTAACTTAGCGAGCAGTTTTTGAGTGCAGAGTTAACTCCGTAAGCAAAGTTGTCAAAATCTTCGACTCTCGAAATTATTGCCTCTCCCACCTCACACTTCACATAATAAAACACAAAAAAAAGCGACTAACTGCCAGATGCCATTTTTCACAGAAACACGCAAATCAACTGTCATTCCACACAGAGAGTTGATCCGAGATTAACTCATTAAATTTGGCGAATTAAGCCGAGATTAACCCTAGATACAAGTTCGCTGAAAGACTCATTTCTGGGGTTAATCTCAGTTTAATTTGGAAACTCGGATGATCTCGCACTAAAAAACCGGCCCTTAACAAAACAGTCGTCTTATGAGAAAGTAAGGTGTTAGATTTTATTACGCCTCAAATGAGTTCGATCCAAGTTTTACGTCCTTTGCTGATTCTTAGCAAATTATTACTGCTAAAAAATATTTTACGATTTTTTGAAAATTATTGAACCTCAAGTTAAAAAAAAACCGTTTCATTAGAAGGGGAGATGATAGACTTTTTATTGTTTTTGAAAACACCTTCTATTGACCTGCCCTTTTTTGCAATATTAAGCGGCCGAGGAATTATTAAGATATTTTAAAAAAATAAATTTATTTTGATAAAAAATATGGTTTAGTATTTTTTTTTTATTCCAAACTAAGCTAATAAAATAAAATATAAACTAATAAAATAAACAATAAAAAATGTTTGAAGCAAAATATTTAAGATTTAAGATTTACGAATTTTTAAAAATCATCATTTTTAAAACTCACCTCACATTAAAAAAACATCGATTCATCAAGAAGTTCGTTTGATTCATCAAAGTTTTTTTCAAAGTTCAAATGCCCAAATTATTATTATTTTCATGAAAAAGCTCAGTTAAAATATTATAGAAAAACTATCAAAGCGTGACTTATAAGAAAAAGAGGTGATTAATTTGCTTTAGCTTTGCAATATTTCTCAGTTCAAGGTTTTTTTTCCGATCTTTTGTCTAAGCTAATTTTCTTTCAAATTAGACGATTTTTCAAAGAGAAAAAACATCAACGCATCCCACGAGATGGTTGACTCATAAGAAAGTTAATTTATCATGTTCCTTTTTGAAAAATTTGCAGTTATTTTAAATATTTTCAAAGTTATTTTAGTTTCTATTAAGCTTTTCATTGAAAAAAAAAATCTTAAAAAAAGCAACAACTCAGAAAAAGTCAACGTCAACTCATTAAAATTGACTCAGTTATTTTGTTTCTGATTAAAGTCGCGTTGTCACAAGCAACGTAAAACGGAAACAGAAACAGAATCTCATACATTAGCAACTGAAACCTAAATTCGCTGAATGCTTTTTGCGTTGCTAATGTCTGAAATTCTGTTTCTGTTCCTGTTTCTGTTGCTGGTGATATGGCGGCTTAAGGCTGTTTTTTTAAGGTCTCCAGCATATAGCTATTTTTAAGCGATTATTTACCTTTTCATCAAAAAGAAAAATTGATAAAGTTTAAAAATTTTTAAGCTTGTTTACCAAAGTTCTTAGCCCTAACTTGGCAAAAAAAAGTCAAGTTAGGGTTTTTTTTGCGAATGTTTTCAAAAGACATAAACGTCTTATAATAAAGACAAAGGTGCCGTATTTTCTATTTTCTCAGGTGAACTCTATAAAATATCAACGGCCATAGTTGAATTTTTTAAAAACTTTTTAGTAAAAGTTTGTTTTTTTGAGGACACATCAACGACTCACAAAAATAAGTAGATCAAATCAAAAGAAATAAGGCTATTGTTTCTTTTATTAGCCTTAGAGCTTGATCTGTAATATTTGGCTTTTAGTTACATTGCGGTAATATTTTCACATTTTGCTTTTAAGGAAAATAAAAAAACATCAACATTTAAAAAAGTCGGCTTATAAATAAGTAAGATTTCGGAATGTTTTATTTTGTTTCAAAAACATGTTCTGTCATAGATCGAATCCTTAGTTTTTTTCTGATAAATAAAATTTATTTCAAGAACAATCAAAAGGCTCTTGTTTGTGCCTACTTTTGAGCAGGCTTTAGCTTAAAACCTACATTATATACCACTCATCGAATTTAGTTTCTTAAATTCTCGTGCAACCTCTAGAAAAGGTGGTATTGTAAGAAAAACTGCATCCATTTTTATTAAAAAAAAAACGAGGAAACAAAAACCATGAGGAGTATTTAACAATAGTTTTGTAATAAATTAATTAAATAATTAATAATTGAGACCACTCACCCTGTATTGTGCTAAATTGTTAACTGTGCAGATAAAAGAAACATCCCGGCCTTGTGGAACAGTGATATTCGCGATTTCAGCTAAAAACTCAGGTTCGGCTTCATTTGGGTTATTATTTTGCGCTTTAACATAGAAAGAGATACACTTGTGGACAAAGTTCTATCTGTAAAGCAATAAACTCCTTACCCCAAACACATCCATGCTTGTTTGCCATAAAAACGGCTAGCAATAAAAAACTTGCATTGCATTTGAAGCCCATGTTAGTCTGAAAAGAAAAGAGTCATTGAAAGTTTTTTTTTATAGGTTAAAATCGACTTTGAGGGAATAAAAAATTTTGTTTTAGTAAAAAAGTGTTTTTTTTTTTCAATCTGAAATTTTATTAAAAATTTTACACAAAGCATGTGCAATAAATTTTCAGAGTTCAAGTTCCAATTATAAAAAAACCTTACAATCATTTTTTTTAGAAAAACCACATTTCAGATTTAAAATCTTCAGATTTCAGATTTAAAAAAGAGAAAGCTGTGATACATCCGAATACTTAATTTTTTTAATGCAATTATTTTGTTAATTCAACCTCTAAAAATGGGCGTGGTCAATGGTTACGTATAAAAAAAGTCTCATGCCTAGTTAACATTCTTTTAATTTTTCGTAAATTAGGATGAGGACTCATCTAAATCCACGTTAATCGTTAAAATATAAGATTTTTGTTCAATTCCGAATCCAAATATAGGCGTGGCCTAGGATTTCTAATATATCGAATTTCATTTTCAGTATTTTCTACCTCAAATATAAAATAAAACAAATTAATCAATATTTTTATTTCCTTTTTCACCCACCAAAGTGTAATAAGTGTGAAAAAGACTAGATTAGTTGTATAAGATAAACAGACGTGGGCAAAGACCCGTTTTAAGGGTAAAGACCCGGAAAAAGGTAAGACCCGTTTTTAAGGAAGCTAAAAAAAATTTGGGAGAAAACATGTACCTTATAATGGACAAATGTGTCTTATATCATTGCCTGCTTGCCTAAGAAAATTAATGTAAAAAAATAAACTTTATGGAAGTGCCAACATTGCTCCGAAGGACTTATAGAAAAAAAGTACTAAAAAAATTAATTAAAGATTGAAAGCCAAGCAAACTGAAACAAGCAATAACTGCCTCTTAGTCTTTTAATAAAATCTTCTGAAGTAACTTAAAATAAAAATAAATAGAGTGGCGCAACAGCTCGAGGTGAACCAGGGCCAACTTCTCAACAATGTATGCTGGTGTGTTAATTTCTTTACATACAAGGGGACCTACAATTTTTTGCCGAATCCGAACGGCACTTTGAGAAGTTTTTTCAAGACAAATGATACTATCGGAGGGCTTGTCAGACCCTCGCGGAGGTGGGAACCGTGAAAAAGAACAAGTTTTTTTTTTCAGGTGACGATGGCAGGATTCGAACCCAGACCTCCGGCGTAGTAAGCCCACACACTAGCCACTGCGCCACGGCACCCCACTGAAGTAACTTGTCTGCCCTTTATTCCATTGGATTTGATTTGTTCAAACAAAAAAAATTCAGGTATTAGGTGCATATACAAAATATTGTTATAAATAGTGCATCGGTGCTCTTGAACGTGCTTAAACTTAAAAAAGATATTATCACGCCCCCAGATGCCATATATTTTTGGGAGTGAAAATCGCGGTTTTGAACGGAAAAAGCAATCTTCTTACAGCCATCGCCACGCCTACAAAAATGGGCTGTGACATATTGCACCTTTACAAACACTTTTGAAAAAAGTTTTACCAAATACATTTGTTAAAAAAATGTATCCAAGTCTTACATACATTTAGTGGAAAAGTTAAAAATAATATTTAAGTTGAAGCGAATAAAAAAGTGGGTGTGGTCATTGCTTTTGGAAAAAGAATTCTGGCATTTGCAATCTTTGTCTTAAAAAATGTATTCTTAAATCAAAAGATTTAAAAACAAAGCTCAACAAAATACTGTTTGGATATGGACGGACGAACGGGCATGGCAAAATCGATTCTCCTCTCGGTCTCGTTTATATCGCTGCTAAGGGCCAGTTTCTTAGAGCGAGATTATCCGAGTTTCCGAGTTAAACTGAGATTAACCCCATAATAAATTTTCCGGTAAATGTTGATCCGGGATTAATCTCGGCTTAACTCGCGAAATTTGGTGCGTTGATCCCAGATTAAACTGGAGAACAGTTTGAACTTCTTTTAATATTTTTCCTGTGTTATATGGCAATAGCTTTGCGTGTCTCAGTGAAAAATTACATCTGAAAATGACTCGAACTTCTTTTACTGTGTTTTTCTATGTGAAAAAAGATCTGGGAGCCAAAAAATTTGGGAGTCGAATTTTTTGACAGCTTTACTCTCTACAAGGGATTAACTCTTCATTGAAAAACTGCTCACTGGGCTAACTCCAGATTAGTTTTGTTCTGGGATTAACAATTCTTGGTTCAAAGTGGGCTTAACTCTGCACTGAAAAACCGGCCCTAAAAGGTCTTAAAGGCCTATGGTGAAAGCCTTAAGTGCGTTACAAGCTAGGTTTACAAAACTAAGGATATATAAATTATGAATCTTGTTTTTGTTCTGGTCAATAGAACAATTAGAAGCACCATGCATACCTTTTTACTTATAAAAAAACTTGGTGCATTAAAACAAAAAATATAAATGAAATATTTTCTTATAAGCAAGAAAACAAGTGGGAAATTGCAGCAGTGCGTATGTAAAAGCTTTAGTCCGTCTGTGAAGGATTGCATAATACCATATCCTACCAAATAAAAAAAAATTTGCCACGCCTCCTGAGAGGGCGGAGTGAAAATTAGAACTTTTGAATGCTTTACGCCAGGTGGCTACATGCTTTATGGCCTTAAAACCTTGCTTTTTGTTGGCAAAAAATCATTTTTCTCAAAGTCACGCTTACAAAAGTGGGCGGAGACATAGTACCTTAAGACAAAATTTGGAAGACAAAAATACCTAGAAAATTTATAACATAAATATTTCAAGTTTCATACAAGTTTATTGAAAAAACGATATTTTAATTTAAACACAATCAATAAGTGGGCGTGGTCAATGCAAGAGCAATTTTTGCAAATTACCAATTGCAAATCGGTGCTGCATGCCAAGAGCCGTACATGGCTTATTCAATCCTCCGGTCGGTATCGTTCATATCTCTTAAAGGTCTTAGGGGTGAACGATGATGATTTCACTGCGTTACAAACTATTCATAAAATTTAGTATACCCTGCGAAAGGTATAAAAATAACAGTTTCCTTGGAGGTTTTTATTCTTTGTGCGTCTAAATTAACAAGAAAAACTCTTTCTATCATTTTTTGTGGAGGAAAATTAGAACATTAGGCTAATTGAATCTTAAAAACTTTATTTTTTAGCTGAAAATAATTTTTCCCAATAGATCTTAAAGTTTTTGAGGCCCGTTTTTTATATGAATGAGTAAAAATACAAGCAAAAGTTTATATTAATAAAAACAGTCAATAATAAAAAAATTATAAAAAGTAATTTTGAAGTTTAAAAAAAAGCAACGAAATAGGCTCATCCGTTTATAATAAAGAAATCCACAGCAAAATCTCCCAAAATTACTAGATATAATGAATTCAATTAAAAAATAAACAATTAGAAGATTGTCATGTTTCTATTTTTAAACAAATTAATTATTAGAGATTTAAATTTTAATTTTAATATTTTCAAAGAAGTCACCAGGCAGACAGCTAAGCCATATAGCCTTATTATTTTACCCCATCCCATATAACAGGAGGTTTAATTAGTTTGATTCATAGTTTGTAACATACAGAAATAATCACTGTAGACCCCCAAGACCTTGAGGGCATATGATTGAGACCGAATAGTAAGTCCGTGTGTCGGTAGTTTTTAGGCCTTAAATTTTGAGCTAGGGGCTTGAAACTTATTAGCTGTTCTTTCTAGACCCCGAAGCAGTACAAGTGTAAATTTATTGAAATCCGCCTACTGACACGCCCACTTATTGGCATGAAAAATCAAGGTTGTCGTAGGAAGCTGAAATTCGGTATGCGATATCCTTGCTTAAGTGTATTGTGATTGGCATTTCAAAAAAAAAACAATTGCCGCCCTCATGGGGGCGTGTTTAAACCTATTCCACAGGAATGGAGTATATTAAGTTTGATACAGGCGAAAATGTAACATAGAGAAATAATAACGATAGACCCCCAAGACCTTAAGGGCATATGATCGAGACCAAATTCTGAGTTGAATGAGCCATGTCCGTCCATATGTCATTAATTTTTAGGCCTTAAATTTTGAGCTAGAAAGCTGAAATTTTCTTCGTAGGCTCTCTTCGGATTTTAACACTCATCCGCAGTAATATAAGTGTTAAAATTTTCGAAATCCGCCTACAGACACGCCCACAATCGGTCTAAATGTGCAACTACCTCCAGTGTTTTCAAAACTGTAAGACGTCGTGAAAAGCTGAAATCGGCATTTAACATTTTCTAATGATTATAAGATATAAAAAGTAAAAACGAAATTGCCAGACCGCCTCTAGCCGCGGGCGTGGCATCGATTTAAGGAGTAAACTTTCAAATGCAATTTATTCAATATTTTTGTTCCAAATCGGAAAATTTTTTTTCAATTTATTATATTGAAAATACTTGGTTCTACATTTAGTTCATACAAAGTTTTGGGCCACGAATTCAAGCAAAACCTATAATTTTTCAGAAACAGCTGCTTTTCTGCTGTTTAGTTTTACTGCTTTTTAGTCATATTAAGGAAAGAATAAGATATAAAATTTAGCACATAAAGTACACCCGGACACTATTTTCGATTTATTTCATACAAAGTTTTTAGCCACGCCTGCCATCGTCACCTGAAAAAAAAGACTTGCTCTTTTTCACGGCCCCCACCTCCGCGAGGGTCTGACAAGGCCTCCGAGAGTATTATTTGTCTTGAAAAACTTCTCAAAGTGCCGTTCGGATTCGGCAAAAATTGTAGGTCCCCTTGTATGTAAAGAAATTAACACACCAGCATACATTGTTGAGCAGTTGGCCCTGGTTCACCTCGAGCTGTTGCGCCACTCTATTTATTTATTTATCTAGCCACGCCCATATTTGGAGGTCAATTTCACAAAATTATTGAATTGGAACCAAGAAATTACATTTTTGCGCATATTTTAGCCGGAAACTTGGATATTTCTATTTGTTTATATGTTTGTATATATTTCTATTGATTTTTGGTTAAGGGAGTTAGAAATGCTACGCCCCTTTTAAAAAATAAATTAAACAAAAACTTATAAGGAATAACATTTTTTTTTTAATTTAAAATGATGCATGAATAGTAAAGGGACGGCGATGGAAAACAAGTAAATATACGAATGGAAAGGAGAATAGGAATAGGGTGTACCACGGTCTGTTACAGACGGACCGAAGCTATTAGATACGTACTGTTGCACTTACTCACTGGTTATATTTAATTTCCATTCTAATCAACCGTTAAACCTGCACTATGAAATTTTCAGATATGTGCTTAAGCTATCAACTGAAATCAATAAATTGACCCCACTCCACTTTTGGGAACGTTTTTAAGTATAAACCAAATTTTTGTGAAAACGTGAAAATGCAATCAACACGTGTATCACTTCCGATTAAAAATGTGAACAAAAAACCGACGTTATTGAAATGAGGTTGACGCCACGCCTCTTTTAACTGTAAACTAGTAAATAAGTCTGAATCAGAGCAATCGATTTAATTTTGACACAAGCGAAAATTTTTTTTGGCCACGCCCATTTTTAGGGTTCGATTTTACTAAACTATCAAATCATATCCAAAAAATTACATTTTTGCTTCCACTTAATCCTTACTGGCATGTATATATTGATTTTAATATATTGCCTTGACGTACACTCCTTTAAAGAATATAAGTTAAAAAAAAAAATTTTACATAAGTTTGAAATGTTTTTAGTTTGAATGGTAGCGGGAAAAGGTATAAGAATTAAGGGAAGGGGGACGGGAAAAGAGAATAGGAATATGCACTAATTCACTGCCGCAATAATTTAATCTTTTTTTCACTTTCAAACAGATATCTTAGAAAAAGCAACCAAAAACCATGCTTTTCCCAACGAATTCTCTAAAGACACTCAATGCAAGCAAACATATTGCAAAGTGCAATTGCTTTTTCAAATCAGGAAGATATTTTTTATTAATTGTAATAAAAAACAAAAATGTTGAAAAAAAAAGTTTAAGAAAAAATATAGCATATTATTTTAATAGGTAAATATTTCAGAAAAAAGTATGTCCGTTAATATGCAAGGTTGTAAATTGAGAAGATTTTTCAAAGTTTTAAATGTTCTTGAAGGCGTGTTCTTTTGAGGGCGTGTCCTTTGAAATATCCTATTTTATCCTTGTATTGTATCCTTATATTGTCTCCTTCTTCGGAATCGGAGACAATACAATAATATGTACCATCTCAAGGGATCACATTTTCTTAGACGTGGAAAATGACTACATTTTTTAGGTAGAAGAACATCTATTTCGGAAGTTAGCCATTTATAAAATGGTTTGAAAAACACCTCTACTGTAGATTACTGTTATGCTTCATTACATCATTTTGTCTCAAGTTTTATGAAAAACTAAATCTTCTATAAATTTTTAAAAGCTTTACAAAAAATTTTTAATTTTAAGATGAACTATTTTTTGAGATGAAGTCCATTATTCTCTTAAATATTTCTTTTTTAAGGAAACTGGAAAAGATATTTTCGTTCCTATCTTTTTATGTTCAATACCTACTCTTTCCCGCTGCCATTCTCGAATTATTAAAAAAAAAACATTTTTTGCTTATGTAAAATATACTTTTTGTAAATTAATTTTCTAAAATGCTCTGTACAAAAATTTGAGCTCCTACGCCTTGTCTAACTTAACCAAAAGGCATTTTGAAAGAAAATCTGAAATAAAGGTTGTCTTACATTGAAGCCTTAGTGAGCGTGGCCGTCAGCGGTTTTAACTAATTTTCACACTTTGTCTGTACAAAATAAGCTAAATTTTTAAGGCTTAGAAATTTCACACATACCCACAGACGGATGGACATGGCTTAATCGATTCACCTTTCGGTCTCGATCATATCTCTTAGAGATTTTAGGGATCTACGGATTTTTTCAGTCTCTTACAAAAAATGCATTAAAATTAACACACCCTGGGTAGGCTACCTACAAAAATTAATAATTGTAAATATTTTTTTAAGTGATTTTTACTAAAAAATCTATTGGTTTGAAACATAAATAACCTGTAAAAAATTAAATAACATCACTAAGAATAGAAATATCACAGTCTACTGCACGCTTTTAGTTTAAATTTATTAGTTAAAAATTATCTAAATTAAACTTTTGAATTAAAAAACAATTCCCCTGAGGAAGTAGACACGAAACGTCGGGAAAAATGGAATAAAAGTTCTTGAAACAAAAAAACATCAAAACAATTTTTTTTAACTTTACTAAATTTAAATTTAATTTGAAGTGGTCGAAAAATTTGCATGTTGAACACAAAAAAAACATACCGCAAATCATTTTAAAACCGACAAATTTATAGATTTATCTCTGAATGAAACCAGTGAGTAAGTGCAAGAGTGCGTATTACAGCTTCCGTCTGTAACGGACCGCGGTATACCCTATTCCCTATTTCCCTATTCTTCTTTCCATTCCTGTTCTCCTTTCCATTCCTTTTCTCCTTTCCATTCCTATTCTCCTTTCCATTCCTATTCTCCTTTCCATTCCTATTCTCCTTTCCATTCCTATTCTCCTTTCCATTCCTGATCTCCTTTCCATTCCTATTCTCCTCTCCATTCCTTTTCTCCTTCCCATTCGTATTCTCCTTTCCATTCATTTATTTTCTTGTTTTCCATCCCCGTCCCATTACCATTTGCATCATTTTAAATAGAAAAAAATTATTCCTTATAAGTTTTTGTTTACTTTTTTTAAAAAAGGGGCGTGGCATGTCCAACACCTTAACCGAAAATCAATATTAGCATAAAAATGTACGCAAAACTGTAATTTTTTGGTTCAAATTCAATAGTTTTGTGAAATCGACCTCTAAGGATGGGCGTGGCCAAAAACTTTGTATGAACGAAATCTTAAATAGTATCAGGTGTACTTTATGTGCTAAATCTTATTTCTTATTCTATCCTTAGTAAAGCTAAAAGCAGTCGAAATCCATGTTTTTCTGGAAATTTATAGGTTCTTATGGTATTCTGCCTCTAAATGTGGGCGTGGCCCAAAACTTTGTATAAACAAATGTACGTAGAGTATTTTCTACATAACATTTTAACTACATTTTTTTCGATCTGGAACAAAAATATTGAATAAGTTGCATTTGAACAATTACACTTTAATTCGATGCCAAAAATGTAACTTTTTGGTTAAAATTCAACAACTTTTTAGGAACGAACTTAAGTAACGAACTTCTTACTTAAGTTAGTCTAAAAAATACTCGAAGTCCATGTTTCCTGGAAAATTAGAGTTTTTTCTTAAATTCTGCCTCCAAATGTGGGCGTGGCCCAAAATTTTGTGTAAAAGAAATTTAAAAAAAAAAATGCTTACTACATAATATATTAACTAAAAATTTTTGATTTGCAACAAAAATATTGAACAAATTGCATTTGAAAGATAACACTTTCAATCGATGCCACGCCCACAAGGGGCGGTCTGCGCCCCTTTATTTTTATTTTTTATGACTTGTTATCATTAGAAGATGCTAAATAAAAAATTTCAGCTTTTCACGACGTCTTACAGTCTTTAAAGCACCAGAGGTTGTTGCACATTTAGACCGATTGTGGGCGTGTCTGTGTTTAACATTTGTATTGCCTTGGATGACGGAGAGCTTTACGAAATTTCAGCTTCCTAGCTCAAAATTTAAGACCTAAAAATTGGTGACATACGGACAGACAGACGGACATGGCTCATTCGACTCAGAAGTCGGTCTCGAGCATATGCCCTTAAGGTTTTGGGGTTCTGTCGTCATTATTTCTCTATGTTACATTTCGCCTGTATCAAACTTAATATACTCCATTCCTGTGGAATAGGGTATAAAAACAATAAAGACTAAAAAAAACTGTCTGAAAGTTTACAAAAATGTCCGCTTTAAAGACATTTACAAAATTAACTAAAATGAAAAGAAATTTGGTTTGTATTCAAATCTTTTAAAAAAAGTGAAACCGATTAAAAAAATACTTTAAAGAAAAATATAAAAATAATAATTTTATTGAATAAAATTAATTTCGTGTTCGCAAAGCTTAAAAAATGGCAAATCATCAAAAAACTTTTGAAAAAAAAATTTTAAAAGACTAATACCCAGTTTTTACTAAGTTTCAGAAAAATATATTGAAATATTTATTTTAATGAAAAAAAATCTGCATTTTTTTACACTCGTTTTAATATTTCATTGAAACAGATAAGCTCGACAGAAAAAAAAACCTAGTAAAAAAATTAAGGTTAACAGGAATTAAAACTTTTTGTGAAAAAGAAATATGTTTTCTCTAAAGAAAAATTAAAAATTCAGAAGAAAAACGCAAAATAGTTTTGTTTCACTGAAAAAACCTTTTAGGTTTTCCAAAAAGGCAAAAACAGGTCCAAAAACATTTGTTTGACAGGATAAATTTGTTTCAAAGGCTTACAAAAAAATCCTGTTTTTACGTCACTCGAAAAAATATCTGAAATGAAAATAGAAAAAAAATCATAAAAAAGAAAAATAAAAAAAAAAACTATTATATTGAAAAAGATTGTTTTTTGTTGGCAAAGCTTAACAAAAAATTTTATCATCGAAAAACTGTGTAAAAAATCTGTTTAAAAGGCTTATCACTAATATTTACCAATTTCAAGAAAATTATTTTGAAACATTTATTTTAATGATAACAAAACGTTTCCGGTTTTCAAACTGTTCAAAAAAAACACTTATCAGAAAAAAAAAACTCTTAAAAAACTATTTCAATGAAAAAATAGTGTTTTGACTAACAAAAAATTAAATTTCAATAAAAAAGTTAACAAAAAAAACTTTTTTTTTTCACTGAAAAAACATTTTTCCAGGTTTTCCAAAATAAACAAATAAAGAGGCTACGAAAGGTTACAAAAAAACTAAGACGCGGCTTAATACAAAATAGGATTCAGGAGAAAAATATATTTTTATATGATAAGCAATATTTAATGTTTTAAGTCCTAACAGGATAGCAGGTAGAATAAAATTATAAGATAACAGCTTTTGAGAAGTTTAAAAAAATATCCTAATTTTTTTTCTTAATGTCTATTGTATATGCACCTGCATCTATATGTCACCTTTGTTAAAAAAAATTTAAGGAATCGTTGAATTGAACAATATACAGAAAAAAACATAATTTTTTAATTAAAGAAAAAAATTTAAGAAACAAATGCAATAAACTAAATGAAAACAAACCGTTTAACCGAAGAAAAGAATATTTTTAGCCTAAGAAAATAAAACTAAAACCAGTAAAGATAAGATTATTTAAACTTAAAGGCTAAATAAAAATGAAATTAAATTCAACTGATAAAATCCGTCAGTATTCGATGTTTTTTAAAACAAATCAATAACATTACAGACGTTTTTAAAGAAGTTTAAAAAAATCATTCCCTGTTCAACATTCCCTTATTTTTTTTTAAATTAAAACTGTAGTTCTCTACTTTAAAAAAATGCGCCCTTATCTTTTATTAAATTTAAGATTATAAATATAGTATCAATTTATAATAATTTGGTTTTCTAAATTTTATACACCTTACCTAAAATTATTTTTCTTTCTTTGAAAACCATGAATATTAAATAAATTTGAATTGTGAAAACAACAAATATTGAAAAAAATAGCAATAACAAAAAACAAAAAAACCCTTTTGGTAAAAAATAATCCAAAATCAAAAAGCTTACTAACATGAAAAAAAAACGTTAGTTGATAAAATTAAATTGGTAAATTAAAGCTAATTTCTCAACCAAATTTAAGAAAAAAAAAATAAAACCTTAAAACAAGTTTATTGGAAATTAAAACTCCAGCTGCACGTGCTTCTATTAAAGCAAATAATTGAAAAACTTTGATTCACGAATTAGGATTTTTTTCAAAAAACTTTGCAAACATAAGAAAAACAATTAATACTGAGATAATAAAACACAATAAAAATAGAAGTTGTTTTACAAAATATATTTTAAAACGAAAAATTTATAAGGCCCCCAAAAAATTGAAAAAAAATTATGCTAAAATAAAAGCCTATATTTTATTTATGTTTAAGTTTATTAAAAAAAAGAAATTAAAAAAATATTTCCATGAAAAACTTTTCTCCGTTTAAAAAAAAAAGATAAACGAAAAAATAATTTAAAAAATCAGCTTAGCTAATTTAAGTACCTTTTATTGCGTTAAGGAAAATGTCCAGAAAAGTTTCAAAACTTTTGAAACTTAACAAAAAGAACCAAGAAACGAAAAGCGATCTAAGATTCAAGAAATCGGGTTTAGAAAAACTTAGTTTGAGAAGGAAAATAAAAAAAAAATATTTCAGTAAAAAAACAATTTTAGTGTTTTCAAAGATTAACAAAAAAAAGAAACGGGAAAGTTAAAAAAAATCAAGTGAGCTTATTAAAATACCTAAAATCGCGTTAAGGAAAAATTAGGTTTGAGAAGAAAAATTAAAAAAAAAAACATTTTTTCAATGAAATTTTTTTCTTATTTTTTAAAGATTTACAAAAAAGAAGAGTCAGAAACTTTATAAAAAAAATTTACTATCAATTTTAGAAACTTTATAAATAAAAAAAGACTATTTAAGGAAAAAAAATTCAAGAAGAAATAGTAATAAAAATCTTTTTCAATGAGAAAGCAAATGTTTCTTGGATCCAAGATTTAAGAAAAAAAGCAAGCACTGTAAGAATTATTAAAAAAAATCAGTATTAAATGCTATTTAAAAAAAAAACTTTGTTTCAAAAAATAACTTATTTGTGTATAACTATTTTTTAATAAAAAGGAATTGCTTTAAAAAAAACACCAACAGGTTATAAAAATTATTATAACAAAAATATTTGTAAAGCAGAGTAGCAATAATTTCTCAACCAAAATATAAGAAAAAAAAAACAAAGTAAAACCGTTATACAAGTTTATTTAAAAGTGAAACGCCAGTACCTGTTACTGTAAAAAAGAATTATTCCAAGGCCAGGTTCATTGGTTCAAAAAAAGCATTCATTTGCGTGTCTTAAAGCTTTTTTTAATAAGTGAACTGTCTGGTCCCTTTTTCGCAATGGTTACGATTTTTTTGCAAAATTTTTGCAAAGTTTTACTTAAGAAAAATGTAATATATAGTTGTTCGCAAAAAAATATATTTTTTATCCCCATCCCATAAGATAGGAGGTATAATAAGTTTGATTCATAGTTTGTAACTTAAACATATAATCACCGTAGACCCGCAACACCTTAAGGGCATATAACCGAGACCGAATCGTAAGACGAATGAGACATGTCCGTCCGTCCGTCTGTATGTCTGTAGTTTTTAGACCTTAAATTTTGAGCTAGGGTTTGGAAACTTCATGTCTGGGCTTGTTAGGTCCCGAAGCAGTACAAGTGTAAGAAATGTTCGAGTCCTCCCTCTGACACGCCCACTATACTTCATAGCATGAAAAATTGAAATTGTCCTAGGACACTTCAATTTTATTTGCAATATTCTTGCTTAAGTGTATTGAGATGGACATTGCGAAAAAATCAAAAAACGCCCCCACGTGGGCGTGGTCATATTTCATTTCCATTTTAATAAACGGTTTTTGTTCAGTACATTTGCTTTAAATCCAGAAAACCTGCTCCATAAAGTCTTCAGATATATGAAACAATTTTTGCCACGCCCACTTTTGGGGGCGTTTTCAAGTGTAAAGCAAATTTTAAATATAAAAATACAATTAACACGACGCGACGTGTATACCACATCTGATAAAATATTTGAACAGAAAACACGATGTTTTTGAAAAAAGGTTGATGCCACGCCCCATTTTTTATTGAAGTAGATTCTTAACTGATAAATTCTTAATGCAATCTAAGTTAATAAAACTAAAATTTAACAACCAAGATTAATTTTGCAGTTCGAAGCCTGGCAGGGGTCAACTGGAAAGGGGTTCCAACGATTCTTCTAAGCGGATTGGAACCCACCCAACCCACTAGTATTGGATTGTAACGGATCGTAGCCCACCCAACCCACTATAATAAAACTTATTTTTAAAACTTAACCTAAAAAAAATTACTAAACGATCTTTAATTTCTTAAAGCAAGTTTAGAAAAATGAAGTTTCAGAAAAAAAAATTGACAAGCATTATTTTCTTGAAAAAAACTTTTTTCGCGTTTTCAAAAATCCTATGAAAAAAATAATTTCGTAGAGAATAAAAAAAACCTAATTAAAATACCTAAAATCGCATTAGGGAAAAATTAAGTTTCAGAAGAAAAATCTAAAAAAAAACATTTTTTCTATGAAAAAAATTCTTTCTATTTTTAAAGAGTAAACAAATAAGAAGTGTCAAAAAGGTTACAAAAAAAAATAATTTTAGTGTGCGATTTGAGAAAAGCAAAATTAAAGAAGAAAAACGAAAAAAAAACTTTTTCAATGAGAAAAAAAAAACAAGAAAGAAATTATAAAAAAATTTTTATAACAAAAATATTTTTGAAGCAAAGTAGTACTTTTTTCTCAACCAAAATTAAATAAAAACAGAAAAGTGAAACGCCAATCCAATCTTTTTTTCTAAAAAAACCAAATTACTAAAAGAGTCTGGTTTGGGGGCTAAAAAAAAAACATTCTTTTGCGTGTCTTAAAACTTTTTTTTAATAGATACATGAACTGTCTCGAACATTTTCCGCATTGCTTACGTTTTTTTTTTTGCAAAAACTTTGCAAAGTTTTACTTAAAAAGATAGTAGTTCATCCTTAAGTAATAAATAGAAATGAAAATTATTAAAAAGAATATGTGTTCGAAATTGGTCTTTTACACCAAATCCTACCTAAAACTTTATCAATTCACAATTTAAGAAGCTAAAATTAGAACCAAACTTTAACAAAAACAAACACTTTCAAGCAACAAACTCTTGTTTTAAAAATTAACAGGCAACAGAAAATTATAAAAAAATTAATATCTGATTTGAAAACAACAACTATTCAGTACCCCGTAGATGTGATTATCTAACACTAGTTGACTAAAAAAGATACAACGGATTTAAGTAAATTCTAGTTTTTTAGTCTTACTTTTTAAAGATTCCCGACAAATCTAGTTCAAAAATGAAAAATTTCTTTCAAGGCGAAAGGATTCATGTTTTCTAAACCTCATAAAAACAAGAAAGAAGCGAAAATGTTTAAAAAAAAATCAAAACGATCTACCTAAATTTCTAGGAACGGGTTTAAAAAAACTAAGCTTAAGAAAAAACATTATTTCAGTGAAAAAGCATTATTTCAATGAAAAAAACATTTTCTCATGTAACTAAAAAAATCAGTTCAGCTAATTAAAATACCTAATCGCGTTTCAGAAGAAAAATCCTTAAACTAGAGGAATAATCTAAAAAAAAACATTATGAATGTTTTCAAAAATGAAAGAAAATACTGCTTTATCATAACCAGAATTTTTTAGGACCTTTTTGTTTGAAGGAAAACAATTTGAAAATAAAACAAAAAAGAAATTATAAAAAATTTATTTCAAGTCGAAAAATTCAAGCCTTCAAAACTTTAGAAAAAACCAAGAAAGAAACTTAAAACTTCTAAATAAAATCTCTTAAGCGATTTATATTTATAAAATCGGGTTTGAAAAAACTAAGATTGAGAAAAAAAGCATTATTTCAATGAAAAATCATTTTTTCATGTTTCGAAAGATTTATAAATTAAGAAACGAAGAATAATGAAAAAAACAGTTGAGCTAATTAAAACACCTGAAATCGCGTTTGAAAAAAATTAAGTTTCAGAAAAAAATTTCTAAAAAAAACATAATTAATGAAAAACGAAAAATAATACTGATTTATTACACCCAGAATTTTCTAAGATCTTTTCATTTAAGAGCAAACAATTTAAAAATAAAAAAAAATGAAAAAACTATTTCAAGGCGAAAAGTTTATGTTTTCAAAATTTTATAAAAAAAAGCAAGAAACAAATAAGTCTAAAAAAATCTCTTAAGCGATCTAAAATTTCCAAAAATCGGGCTTTAGAAAACTCAGTTTGAGAAAAAATAAAGCCAAACATTATTTCGAAGAAAAAACATTTTCTCATGTTTCAAAATGAACAAAAAAGTATAGAAAAGTATAGAAAAAAATCAGTTGAGTTAATTAAAAAACCTGAAATCGCGTTTGAGAAAAATTAAGTTTCAGAACAATTTTTTTTTCAAAAACAACACAATAAAGTGTTTTTTTTTTTGTGTTTTCAAAGATTATCAAAAAACAAGCTTTTCAAAAAAGTTATCAGAAAATCATTTTAACAGGCGATTTAAGAAAAACAAAATTTCAAAAGAAAATCTTATATGTAAAAAGTTTTTTCAATGAAAAAAAAAATGTTTCCTGGTTCTAAAGCTTATGAAGAAAAACAAACACTGAAAGATTTATTTAAGGAAATCTGTTTAAGACAGAAAAAATATGTTAAAAGAATTTACAAAATTTTTTTATTGAAAAGAAACTTTTTTGTCTTAAAAAAACCAATAAAAATTTAAAAAAAAATCTTTTTAGCAGGCGATCTTAGAAATCACAATAGTTTTTATATAACTTAAGATGGGCCAGAAAAGAAAACAAGGAAACTCTTAAAAAAACACAAGCTTTATAAAAATCCAAGAAATACATTTTAAAATATAGGTAAAATTTTAAATCAACTTTTAAGAAAACACTAATTTTTTTACAAAAAAATATGGAAAGAAATCGAAATTTGGAGTGCTTGAAAGAAATGCGCTTATTTTATTGTTTAAACTACAAGTTCATCAGTATTTTCAATACATTTGAACTAACAACGAGGGCTAAGAACGTTTAAGGAATTTTTTTTACAAAAATTTAATTCGCAATGGGATATCATCTCTTAAGAAAACACCAATTTTTTTTTGGAAAAAATTTAGGATGATATTGGATAAAATTGTGGAGTGGTTGAAAAAAATGCGCTCGAAACCAAATCAGAATTAAAAAATGATAAAAATACATTTTAGCACGAAAAAATCTGAAAAAAGAAAAAAAAGTTTATAAAAACTTAAATTCTTAACGAATGTATTTCTGATAACCACCAACAAATTAATTTATTTTTTAAATTACAAATTCTTCAGTTTTTTCTCTGTTTTCAAACTAATAATGAGCGCTAAAAACGTTTAAGGAAAAGTTTTTAAAAAAAATCTAATTCGCAGCGTAAACTATGTGAGCTATTTTTTTAAACATTATTTATTTTTTTTTGTTCAATTTAAATTTAAAAAGATCTTTATATTTATTAAATATGCGTCTAAATATTTTTTTTTATTTTATCAATGACAAAAAAAGTTGATTTAAATTGAATTTCTTACCTTAAATCGTTCCAAAGCAGCAAAATTACCGGCTGTCTTGTCTTGATTGTCTGATAATCAGCATATCTCAATTGATTTACTTTGTTTTGTCGCCAAAAACAAAAAAATGTTTACATTTTCAAGAGCCCCCCATGGTTTTCAGTCCTTAGACTGTAAGCTGTTGGATGCAAGGACTATTTTTTTTTGTTTTTCCTTCTTTCTTGATTTGCCTTCGAGCGGTTTGGTTTTTTTTTTGTATTTTAAATAGACCAATTATCGCAGTATAAAAGTCCTAAACATGTCTTTTCGCAAAATAAATGTTTCCCTTAAAGCCTTTAAATTAGTTATTTCCTATTTCACTCATTCAATGAGCAAGTAATTCCATCGTCAAATATGTACACACAATGAGAAAGTCCTTTTTAAAGCACTGAATAGAAGTAGACGTGTGATAAACCGAACTGAACCACGTGAAATTCTGTTTATTACTAAAAATGCTTATTTAATATCAACAAGGATACGAAATTACATAGCTAATACTAGTAACGAGAGAAAAAGTATGAGCTCCATCCTTTGGGAAAGTTACTTGAACAGAATGTGGCTGAGGCTGCTGTTCGGGAGAGTAGGTAGGAGTAAAACGAAATAGCATCCACAAGTACAAAAGAAACAATCCACCATGTGGGTTCCTTCGATTATAATATGCAATGTTTTGTGTATATGTGGAAGGATACACACTTGCCATGTGCCAATTATTCCACCAGAATAAAAGTTCCATTTCGGGTAATAATACCAATTCACCTTATTTCAGAATAATTCAATTTTTATTTTCCCCACTGATAGACATGCGCCATGATTGGATTTGAAGGCAAATATCAGACCGGTCCAGTAGATAAATAGTGTCTGCTCTGCACCCGTTTCTTCGACTAGTGGTAAAGGCTTTGGTAGAATCGCCCAGCGAGTGCCGAATACATACATCAATGGGGATTTCTCTGCATATAAATATACCAAAAATGTTCTCTGTGTCGGACTTGTTCAGGAATCAAAAATGTTCGACTAATGCTCCTTTTGATGCTACTAGCCAGGAGCTAGAAATATGAAAAGCACTCGACTATGCGACTCAAATCAAACAAGTAACAAAACAAAATGTGTTCCACACAACACACTGTATTAGATAGTCCTTGGCTTTTCTCAACAGGATAGAAATTCCTTTTTTTTCGTCCTGCTTCTTTCTCCGTTTTATATGTGAAGGAAATCTCATGCGTGGAGTTGTTAAAAACCATGGTTTCAGGAATTCATTCGAACGAGGCAATTTTCTCTACATATGGCCCACATTGTTACGTCGTCGTCGTCGTCGTAGCATTATCTATTGAAAACCCCTTATAACACTTTCATAATTTTCCAAATATGTACACACATGTGTGCACTCATCTCTGTATGTATACTACCCATGTTCGAATGAAAAATTTGGAAATAAAAAAAGGCAGATCAGTCAAGGTCTATATGGCTTGATGCTTAATTGGTGGATCATTCATCAATACGAGCCATGCACCACATCGCCTCGATGTAACTTCCATCCATCTCTATCGGATACATATATAAGGATACTCGTATAATCTATTATGAAGGGTGGAATTCGACAAAAGATTACCACTGTCTAATACCTTCAAATAATACTTTTGTTGAGTGAATGATATCCTGCGGCGCCAATGCGTGATTTATACATAATATACAAACATTGGAAAATAAGTTTAGCAACGCCGCCGTGCCGTGCCGCGCGCTGGCCGTACACAAAGGTCAAGTTACAATCCGAATGTATCGCTAATTTGTAGCCATTGTTTGCTTTTTATGAGATTTAATTACGATAATCCTGGAAATCAAGATATCTTATTCTCGCTTCTTATTTCATGATAGAGCTTAGGGATAAGCCGTTACAATGCCAACTGACGAATACTCGTAGATTGAGATTCATTTCGGGCTATATGTATATATTTACTGAGATGGAGGAAGATATGTTTTTAGGGAGAACTCTTAATGTTGTATGTAGTTGCAGAAAGTTCAAAAGTTAAGCTACTGATCCTGTGGTGGATTTTGTCACGAAATAGAAGTAATTAACTATGTCCTCAGTTTGACGGAAGACTAGAGTTCGAAATTCAAATCTTGGCCAGAACGACCCAAATATCTCAGCATCTGCATGTGTCTGCGTTTCGTCACTCAAGATCAATTTGCAATAAAATTTTATAGGATTATTATTACAACTTAAAACTTAATATTTAATGAAACTATTTTCCTTAACATTACCTAACTGCAACTAGTGGGAGGGTTTCAATCCGCTTAGGCGAATCGTTGCATACACCATCACAATTGACCACTGTCAAGCTCCGAACTGCGTCAAAATTCTTGGTTTTTAAATTTCAGTTTTCTAATAGAAACTTTGATTGTGTTCAGAATTAGTCAGTTAAGAATCTTAAAAAAGGGCGTGTCATCAGCCCCCATTCAAAAACATTATTTTTTTATCATATTTTTTATCGGATGTGGTATACACACGTGTTGATATAAAAAAAGGTTTATATAAGGGTTTTATATAAAAAATAAGCAGGTTTATATAAAAAAATTGTTTTTTACTTAAGAACGCTCGCAAAGGTGGGTGTGGAAAGTTTTAGTTCAATTGAGTTGATAGCTTACGCACATACCTGAACATTTGCCGGTCCAAGTTTTTTGGATTCAAAGCATATAAATATATCAAATAAAAATCGTTAATAACAATGTATATTTAATATGACCACGCCTACAAGGGGGCGGTTTTCGCGATTTTTTTTACACTATTTTTTACGCTATTTTTTTTACTATTTTTTAATACACTTAAGCGAGGATATCGCATACGAAATTTCAGCTTCCAACTTTGATTTTTGACAATGACATTTGATTATGACAACTTTGATTTTTTATGCTAATAAGTAAAGTGGGCGTGTCAGTGGGCGGATTTCAAAAAATTTTACACTCGTACTGCTTGGGGACCTAGAAAGAACAGATATCAAGTTTCAAGTTCCTATTTGTTTAATGCATGTTTAAATTTTCTTCTTTCTGACTGTAAGACTTTTGAAGATAAGGCCAAAACACTTTTGTCCTTTCTACCATCATATAATTTTTTTTTTTCGTTTTTGTGTTTTCATTTTCATTTCCTTTAAGTGGACTTTATAAGTGTACGAAATTTCATTTTTCTGCGACTTACCGTTCAAAAGTTACAGCTGCGGGCGTACGGACCACGGAGCGATACGAAAAGACGTCCTTTTTCCATTTCTGGGCGGACCGCTAAAAAAGCAGGTAGGGGAGCTGCCATGCACATTTTACTGTGACGCTTTGCCAAAATCATAGAATTTTGAAAAAAAAAAAATTGACCCCGGCAGAGTTTTGACCCTGACCCTAAATTCATACTTTTAGGGCCGCTTTTTCGGTGCCTAGTTAAGCCCTGATTAAACTAAGATCTGTTAATCACGTAATAAAATGATTCTGGAGCTAACCCAGCGAGCAGATTTTCAGTGCAGAGTTAACTCCGTAAACAAAGTTGTCAAAATCTTCGACTCTCCTTATTATTGCCTCTCCCAACTCTCACTTCACATAGAAAAACACAGAAAAAAAAGTTCGACTCATTCCCAGAGAAACACGCAAATCCACTGTCATTCCACACAGAAAAAACATTCAAAGAAGTTCATGCTGCTCTCCAGAATTGATCCGAGATAAACTCACCAAATTTGGCTAGCTAAGCCGAGACTAACCCTAGATACAAGTTCACTGAAAAACTCATTTCTTGGGTAAATCTCAGTTTAGCTCGTAAACTCGGATGATCTCGCACTGAAAAAACGGCCCTTACTTGATCAGATATTTATAATGGAAAAAAACAATTTAATGTATAAGAACAGTGGAAAAAATAAAATAAAAAAATGATTTTACCGTTCAGTAGTTACAGCTGCGGACGTACGGACAACGGAGTGATACGAAAAGAGGTCATTTTGAGGCAGGAGAGTTGCCATGCATATTTTACTGTGACCCTTTGCTAAAATTACAGAATTTTGAAAAAAAAATTTGACCCCGTCAGAATTTTGACCCCGACCCTAAATTCATACTTTTTCTTGTTCAGATGTCTATAATGTAATATTCTGTAATTTTAGCAAAGTGTCAAAATACGTATGGCAACTCCCCTGGCTGTTTTTAGCGGTCCGTCCAGAAATGAAAAAAGGGCCTCTTTTCGCATCACTCCGTTGTCCGTACGTCCGCAGCTGTAACTTTTGAACGGTAAAGCCGCGTTATCACAAGGAACAGAAACCGGAACAGAAACAGAATTTTATACGTTGTTGTTTTACGTTGCTTGTGACAACGCGGCTTAAGTCGCAGAAAGATGAAATTTGGTACACTTATAAAGTCGGTGAAAAAAATGAAAACGCAAAAACGAAAAAAAAAATGTATCATGGTAAAACGGACAAAAGTGTTTGGCCTTATCTTCAAAAGTCTTACAGTCCGAAAGAGGAAAGTTGAAACATGCATTCCACAAATATTGGATTTTTATAATTAAATCGAATTTATACAAAATATTAAAAAGAAATAAGAAATGGAAAATAGGTAGGCGCATTTTCAACGTGTTTTTCAACAAGCTTAAAATCAAATATTGGTTAAAGAGTTCCAAAACTGAGGTTTTGACGTATTTTCGAAAAAAATCGTGAAACAAATTTTGTCCCCCCGCTATCTTCTATGCTATAAGACCACATAAATAACTATATTAAACTTTGAAAATTAAGCAAATTTTGAGATTAAGCTCGAAAATCACTTTTTTAAGCCTCGCCCACAAAAGTGGGCGGGATATATAGTAAATGTATGTCAAAAAAGTCAGAAAATGCTAATATCTACAACTTTCTCAATGTAATTTATTGTCAAGTTTCATATATATTTATAAAAAAAACAGTCCTTTTAATCTAAAATCCCTTAAAAAAGTGGGAGTGGTCAATGAGAAGGCCAAAATTTTTCTGCAACCTCAAAGACAATTACACGACAATGCCACATGTCAAATATTCGTGCGCTAGCGCCATTGTAACAAATGTCTCTAAGAATTGGAGATGGTCGCACATACAGGCCTGTAGTGGGCGTGTCTGTAGGCGGATTTTACAAATTTTCAAGCTTGATCTGAAGAACTGGACTTCCAGCTCACTCACCAATTTTCAACTTAAAATTTAAGGCCTAAAAGTTGTGTACATACGGACGGACGGACGTGGCTTAATCAATTCTCCTGTCGGTCCCATTCATATCTCTAAAAGGTCTCTATCTCTAGGGGTCGAAGGGGATTATTTCAGTGCGTTACAAACTATACATCAAACTAAATATACCTTGGGTAGGGTATACTTAAAGTCGCAAATATACTAAACAACATTTTATGTGCAAATTAAGCAATAATTCTACCCTAAGCTTTCTAAAAAAGTCGACGGACCGCTCGACGGTCTTTTTTACCTTTGCTTTACTTCAAAAAAGTCAAAGGTTTGTTTAAAAAAGCAAAATAAGCAAGACTAATGTTACTCTCGGATGGTTTGTCAGATCCTCGCGGAGGTGGGAACCTTAAAAAAGAACGAGTCTTTTTTTTTCAGGTGACGATGGTTTCTTTTCTAACCTTTGATAAATTTTAAAATTGTAAAAAGTTGTCTTAAAAAGGAGAATAAGTAGATTTTTTTTTGGGGAAAAAAAAAAAGATTTTTGAAATCAGATCGCTATGACCCGCTCCCGCAAAAATTAATTCTTATGAAACAGTTTTTGCCTTAGTTATTGCTTTCTATGTAACAAACTTAGCAAATGGTAATATCCCTAATATTTGTCAAAATAATTTTTTTCGATTTAGAATGAATTTTCCGTTTTTTCCGGTTTTTAACATTTTAAAAGTGGGCATAGTCCATGGGCGCCTCCATGTGGGCGTGGTCACATTTCATTTGCATTCTTATATAAACGGCATTTATTCTTATGTTAACCATATCTGATTAAATATTTGAACAAAAATTACGATGTTATTTAAAAACGGTTAAGGACACGCCCCTTTTATATTGAAGGAGATTTTAAACTGATGAATTCTAAATGCAATTTAGGTTAATAAAAATAAAAACTTAACAACCAAGATTTTTAACTCAATTGTATAAGTTATCCAACGATTCGCCTAAGCGAATTGTTGGCCACGCCCACAGTTGGCATAGATGTGAGACAACCTCAAATTTACATTTTGTTTAAAATTGCCTTTTTGTCAAGTTAGAAAAGGCGTAGGACCTCAAATTTTAGTGCAAGGCAATAGTTGCCCGAAGCGTTTGATCAGACAAAAATTAAACATCGACCATGCCCACTTTTAATATGTTAAATCCTTATAAAACCTAATTTTTTTTATTCTAAAACGAAAAAAAAAAATATTACAAATATCAAAGAAATTGCCATTTACTAAATTTGTTACGTAGTACAAAGCGTTAAGCTCCGCCCACTTTTGGGGGCGTTTTTTTGGAAAAAAAAAACTTTTGACGAATTTTCTCACGATTCTGGCGAAATAAGAATTATTTCGTTCCATTCTTCAGCTTACGCCCATTTTTGGGGACATTGCCCATACAAATTATTGGCAACAGGTATGTAAATTAAGGCCAAAAACTTTTAAATTTGGTGTTGCAGAGTAAAAAAAAAAGGGCCGGCTATTTAGAAGTTCGCTACAGACCAACTCTTGCACTTACTTAAGCCGCGTTATCACAGGGAACAGGAACAGTAACAGAAACAGATTTTAATACATAAGCAACGCAAGAAGCATTCAGCGAATTTAGGTTTGGGATTCTGTTTCTGTTTTACGTTGCTAGTGACAACGCGGCTTTACACCTTTTTTCGGCACCCGAAAATTACGAAAAAAAACTTCCTATGCAAAATCCGGCATTTTTTCTTGGAAGAAAAGTTAAATTTCAGAAAAATGTTTTCTGGCATTTTTCGAAATTTAAGGCATTTCTTCCAAAAAAATTTTCTTTCTTTTTTCCAACTTTGAAACAACGTCAAAAAAAGCTGTTAAGAAATGTCAGAAATCATATTTCGGTTTTGTTAACTTTCTCGAAATGGAAGAACGTCAGAAAACTGTAGTTTTATTTATTTGAGGAAATTCTATTCTGTATGGAAAATTTGGAACTTAATATGATGATGAACATTATTTAAGCCTTTAGCCCAATCAATCCGTTGCATCAGTGACGTCGAATTCCGCAACTGATAATTAAGTTAAATACACATGTTCTTCTCTAAAGTCCAAAATTCTGAAAATCCAATATTCCGAAAAGCCAAAATTTAGGAAAAAAAGTCCCAAAAATTTTATGTAGATATTACGCTTATCTATAGTGGAAGTTTACAGTTGGGTTTAAAATTCCGCGGGGTCAAACTTCTATTTACAAAATTCAGCCTGTCAAAATTCTGCTTTCAAATTCCAATTTTACAAAATTCTAAAAAGTTACTTTTACAAGGCGACAGAGTGAAATATATATGGGGGGCGTGCCGCCCCATGCAACCCCCATGTGTTTTTTTTTCACATTTGCTTTACATAAAAAAAGTGAATAAAAAATCCTTAAAGAAGCAGAATAAGCTGAATTTTATTGCTCAGCTCAAAGCTGTTAAATTCTATCCTGTTAATTGGGCGTGGTCAAAAACTTTGTATCAATGTCTGCGGCTTACACAGTTCGTTTAATTTCGCACCAATTTAAAATTATTTAGAAATCCTGGCTCCAAATGTAGGCGTAGTTTAAAACTTGTAAGTAGATACGGGTGTTTTGTAAATTGCAAGGTCAAAAACATTCAATCCGAAAAAATTGTATTTGAAAGATTACTTTTTAAATAGATAACAAAGATTAACATTGAATTTTTTATGTTACGCTAAATTCAAAAGAAAATTGATATGAGTTAGATTCTTATTTTATTAGTGAGAAATTTAGTTAAAAGCGAAAAGCAATGCTAAAAAAATGAGTTTTTGCCAAAAATGCCCCTAAAAAAGTGGGCGGAGCTCAATGAATTGTACGTATTTAACAAACACAGCGAATAGTTATATCTTTTATATTTGTCATATGTATATACTTTTTTAGACGGGATAAGCAGGGAAATCAAGTCTTAAGGATCCTACATAAAATAATTGGACCTGGCCGATAGTGTGGGTGGGCTGTTCAATTTGTACAGCTAAAGACCTGGGCTGTTTAAATTGTACAGCCAAATGACCAAAAATAAGCCCCACCGCCGCGCCACGCCGTATTTAGCTAGGCCAAAAGGTCTAGGTCAAATCATATATTTGAATCAACTGTTGACGTGACTGTGGCTGTTGGCTGAGCAAATGTTCATACTTTGCCTGTACCAAACAAGAACCAAGCTACAGTTCAAGTTTCAGCTCTCTAGCTTAATTCTAAAAACTTAAAAACATGCGTTAAAATTTTTCAAAACCCAGCCAGAGATACGCCCTCAATCGGTCCAAATATGCAACTAACATTCAATTGAACAAAAATTGGGCAGCCCACACCATCGGCATAGTCGATTTTTTATTGTCACTTTTGAAAAAAAAAAACTTTTAAAATAGAATTTCGGATTTCTTGGAAAATTATTTTTAAATCGAAAAAAAATTATATAACAAATATTAAAAATTAAACCTTAACCATTCGTCGAGTTTACTACATACAGAATTTTGAGCTGAGCCTACTTCATTTGCGCTTTCGTTCTCGATCGTTCTCGTTCTCGCATCGTTCTCGATCCTCCGACACCAACTAAAGAGACTGCGGCGCAATCCCCAGGCGGTACTCAGAGAGGTTCTTTACCTGATGCCACCACCTGTTTCTTGGCCTACCAGGGGGGCGACGCGCTCGCATATCGGCTAGCATGATCTGTTTAGGAAGTCTGTCAGGGGGCATGCGAACAACGTGTCCAAGCCATCGAAGATTCGATCGCTCCACTCGGAGAAGTAGCTGCTCAGCATTGCGATTTCCACGAATGCTAACGTTTCTCACTCTATCCCTTAAAGTAACACCAGCAACGCAACTCAGGAATCTCATTTCGGCAGCTTGTACCCGCGATCTAATTGTTTTGGTCATTACCCGAATTTCATGACCATATATAAGGATCGGTACGAACACTGAATTAAAAACTGAGATCTTTGCTTTCACTCCAAGCTCAGCTTTCCTGATAACCGGCTGGCGCGGTTTCTTTACTATTGCTTCACCTTGGCCAATTCTACAGGACATAACTCAGTATCACTCCTCCCATCTTTCGTGAAAAAGACCATGAGGTACTTAAACTTCTCCACCTGTTTTAATGGAACTCCATTTATGTGCAGGGTACACTGCACAGGGGTTCGGGAAACAACCATCACTTCCAATTTGTTCAGCGAAAAGCAGATGGCTCATCCTGATGCCAGCCAATCCGAAACATTTCTCGCCAAGACTGCGCTTCACCATCCAGTCCATATATGTCATGAAAAGGAGCGGCCACAGAACACAGCCCTGGCGAAGTCCAACGCGCACATCAAAAGGACGGGGTTTGACGCCATTAATCCGTACACAGCTTCTGCAGTTTCCATACAAGGACTGGATGGCTCTCAGACGAGGCCCACTCAGCGCATAGTCCTGCAAAACTCTACACAGTGTATCCAGAGGGACTCGGTCATACGCCTTTTTCAGATCTACAAAACACGCATAGACCGGTTTGGCATATTCCCAGGCCTTCTCAAGAACAACCTTCAGAGTAAAAAGCTGGTCGGTTGTGCCTCTGCCAGGCCGAAAGCCGCAGTGCTTTTCCCAAAACAAAGGCTCGATTACAGCTCTGGAACGCGTTTCCAACACCTTCGCGAATACTTTTTCGGAAGACTCAAGAGAGATATGCTCCTATAGTTGGCGCAATCTCCCCTGTTCCCTTTTTTTAAAATGGGCACTATAACTTCTGTTTGCCAATCGCTAGGTGCCTTCCCGCTATCCCAGGCCACCTAAATGACACGTGTTAGCCATTTAACATCCCCATTACCCATTGCCTTGAGCATTTCTGGCCGGATTTCATCAACTCCAGCAGACTTGCCAACTTTTAGCGATTTAATCGCTTCAGTGACTTCGTCTACTGTGGGACTATTCTCCGCCCTTATCTCGTCAGCAGTGGGAATGCCATCTTAAGTGCCCTGTTGGCGGTTGAGCAACTCCGAAAAGTGCTCTCTCCATCTGCGCAAGACATCGCTCTCATTTGAAAGAAGTGTACCGTCCTTGAATTTGACCCCTTTAATGATATTCAACTTCCTTCCTTTGAGCCGGCGAAAGATCTGCCAAAATATCTTGTTTGCAGATCAGTAATCGTGCTCCAACTTTTCGCTAAACTTTTTTCATGACTGTTCTTGGCTGTTCTGACTGTCAGATTGGTAGTCCTTCGCACCTCATTGTACCGGGCACGAGAATTTGAGCTGTGTGGGTTAAATAAAATATCACTTTAAATCTTCCCTAAAGAATCTAAAAACTTTGTACCAAATCCAAAAATTCTCTGGTATCCATTCGGTTTTATTTACTTGACGAATGTGCTTTATTTTTCTTTTCTTTCTTTTCCAAATAAGGCTTTGGGCCAGTTGTAATCCACGCTTGTAAGGAATGTGGGCGTGGCTCAAAACTTCGTAAAAACGAAGTCTTTATTATGATGCTTTCTACGTAACACCTTAAGGAGGCAACATTTTTACACAATTACGCACAAAAATATTGGATTTTGGTGAAAAGTCCGAATGGGTCAAAAATTAAAATTACTGTTTTTCAATAAATAAATATGAAATTTGACAAAAAATTAAATAACAAAAGTTATGGATATTAGCATTATCGAACTCTTTATATAGTATATGTCTCCACCCACTTTTCTGGGCGTGGCTTTAAAAAAAGGGATTTTTATACGCGAGCGAGGGTACATTAATTTGAATGCATAGTTTGTAACACAGTGAAATAATCACCGTAGACCCTTAAGACTTTTTAGAGATATGATCGAGACCGACAGGTGAATCGATTAAGCCATGTCCGTCCGTCCGCCTGTATGTGTGAAGGTATTAGGTCTTCAAAATCAAGCTAGAGCGCTGAAACTTGGTACACGGCTTCTTTTTGTTGCACAGACAAAGTGTGAAAATTGGCTCAATCCATCGACGACCACGCCCACTACAGACTTCAATGTGAGACAACCACTATTTTTCATTTTTTTTCCAAAATGCCTTTTGGTCAAGTTAGACAAGGCACAGGAACTTAAATTTTGGTACTGAGCAAAATTGGCCTAAAACCTTAAACAAGGCAAAAATTGGACCGCCCACATATCGACCATTCCCACTTTTAACATGTTAGATCTCTAAAAGCCCGATTTCTCGAAAAGTTGACTCCAAATCGAAAAAAAAATTTATGACAAATATTAAAGATATTACCGTTGGCTAAGTTTGCTCCATACAAAATTTTGAGCTCCGCCCACTTTTAAGAGGCGTTTTTAGGAAAAAACTGTTTTTTTTCTGAAAAGGTTTTCACTTTTACCGTATTTTTCTCATGATTCTAAAGAAATTACAATTAATTTATTTACATTTTAAGCCCATGCCCACTTTTGGGGGCGTGGCCCATACAAATCATATATAAATTCGGGCCAAGAAACTTTAAGATTTGGTGTAACATGGTATATAGGGTCGGGTATTAGAAGTTTGTCACAAACAAACTCTTGCACTTACTCACTTGTTTTAGTTAAAAAGGCGGAGTTTTAGTTCGAAATGTGTATGCAACCACCTAGCATACAGCATTCAACACTTATATTTTTAGATCCCGCCCACTTTTTAGAGGCGTGGCAGTTTCCTTTTAAGTTGCGGCAGGGTATTTTCCAATCCTGAACTGAAATTTTTGCATAGGCACTGTTTCTCTTTCCCACTTGTTTACCTTTGCTTTTCTTCAAAAAGACAAAAGTATTCTTGAAAAAGCAGAATTTTGAAAGGAGAATTATGACCCGCTTGGTCAAAAAGCTGCATTTCTAGCAATTTTAAAATCAGCATTTGGAAAACTGGATTTTAAGCTTAAAAAGAATTTGAACCTCCGCAGAATTTCGACCCCAACCCGTGAAATATGTAGGGCTGGGGGGTTCCGCCTTTTCTACTTTTCCCTTTGATCTACTTTGCCTTAGAAAATTCAAAAGGTGTGCTAAAAAGCAGAACAAGCGGAATTTTATTGCTTTAGTCAGAATTTTAAAAACTGTTTTTTGAACAGAATTTAAAAAAAAAGAATAATGACCCGCACCCAATCAATAATAAATATTTGCTTATATAAACTTCAAGTTTTTTCCAATGAAGAAGGCGTGGCCTCAATCCTCTTTTCTATAAAATTATGTTTTCTGTTTAAAAAAAAATCATGAGAATTGGCTTACGTGAATTGCATTTTTATATAAATAAAAATGTCCCCAAAAGTGGGCGTGGCGATTTTTTTCGATTAAGCTAAGATTGAACAAATAATTATCTGAGCATTATTCTGCAATTTTCAGCATCCTAGCAAGAATTTTTTTTTATGCCAACAATTAAAGTGGGCGTGTCAGGATTTCAAAATTGTTTACATTTGCACTGCTTCAGGACCTAGGAAGCACAGATAATAAGTTTCAAGTTCATAGCTAGCTAGACACATGGACGGAAATGGCTCTACGGAGGCGCCTACGGTCATTATTTCTCTATTTTAAAAACTATGAATTAAACTTTTATACCTCCTTATCCAATGGTATGAGTTTAAATTACTTTTTAAGAGCAGTCTTGAAATCTAACACTTGCCAGAAATTGATAATACTAAATTTCAGTTTCTTACGACTACTTGGAAACTACGAGAGGAAGTTTCATCAACCTGTTGGTTTGTGAAACCAATTTGAAAAAATTTGTATTGCTTGTTATAACTTCTGCTCCCTAGCTTAAAATCGAAGGCCTACAAAACTTTAAATTTTCTTGATTTTACAATTAAGAAAATATACTTAAAATATTATGAGGAAATCACCGATTTCTAAGATTTGTTTTTGGGACACGCCCACATTTGGAGGCAAGCCTAATTTAGAAAATATTAGAAAAAAACCTGTAAGAAGTTGAATACTCCACCCTATTCCTATCCCACATTGTAAAATGCTGCCGTTATTAGTATTTTTAAAAATTTTATAAGTAGTGCGAATTTCGAAAAGGGGCATCATCCAACCGCCCCTTATTACAAACTATCAAAATTAACATAGATATTTCCAATTTATACAATAATTGTTTGATTCAAATTCAATATTTTTGTCTAATCGACCCTTTAAGGGGGCGTGGCTTAAAACTTCCACTAAATCTAGAATTAAGTTTCGCTAATGCTCTCTACACGCCAAACTCAAAACTGTGTTTTCTTGAAAACACGCGAAAACTTCTATGAAAACATGAGTTTTCGCATACATTTTTGTAAATTTTCTGTTTTCGAAACCCCAGTTTTGTAGTAGTTTTCGTTCAAAATCACTTTGAAAGTCACAAATATCAAATTGCTTTCAGAATTTTAAATTAAATTTGCAAAGAATGTCAATTTTGTCCCAACTTTGCATGTTTTTATCTCCGAAACCGAATGTCCTGTCTAAAATCAGCTTGTAGTTTTGAGGTCAGCGTAAAATTCTTGATATGTTCCCATCTTTTATGGATCTTTTCGTGCTTTAAAAATAAAAATGGGCTCAAATTTGACAACTGATGAATAAATGAAAAACGGGAACAAATTTTTTTTAGTGTGAATGGCTAAACGAGTTTTCGAAAACTTTTTGCCCAAAACTCAGTTTTTGATTCGGTATGAAGAGCGTATTATCTTATCTGCTAATTCTTATGTTATATTCTTTCCTAAATTAGACTTTAAGCTAGTTTAAATTAACTTTTTTCGGCAAATTGCAGTTTTTTCTTTAATTCCGACTCAAAATGTGGGCGTGGCCCAAAGTCTTCCATAAAAAAATGCATAACTAAGTATTTTCTAAATGATATAATAAGAAATAAAGCTTCGATTTGGCACACAAATATTGAAAAAGTGCTTTGGAAAATTACCTTTCAAATCGATGCCACGCCCGTTAGGGGAAGTAAAGCAGTTTCATTTTTATTTTGTGTATCTAAGAATAAATAGGAGCTAATAAATATCAAATTTCGAGCTTTTAAACCGTCTTACAGTTCTAAAAGCTCTGCAGGTAGTTGCACAATAACGCCGATTGTGGGCGTGTCAATAGGAAAAAACGTTTTACACTTGTACTGCTTTGGATAACAATGAACATATGCACCAAATTTCAGCTTCCTAGCTAAAATGTAAGGCCTTAAAACGTGTGACATACAGACACAGACAGTCGGACGGACGGAAATGGCTTATTCGATTCATAATTCGGTATCGATCGATATGCCGTTAAGTTTTCAGGTGTCTATAAATAAAAAAAAAAAAAAAATAGAGTAGCGCAACAGCTCGAGGTGAACCAGGGCCAACTTCTCAACAATGTATGCTGTGTGCGTTGATTTTGCACATACAAGGGGACCTACAGTTTTTTGCCGAATCCGAACGGCACTTTTCAGTTGTCTACCATTTTTATTATCTAACAGTAACAGTGTTACAAACTATGTGACAAACTTAATATACTCCCACGGGATGGGGTATAAAAATTAGCACACAAGTTTGACATAAGGTTGTTTGTGGGGTCCTTCGGCTTAGTGGTCAGTGTGTGTGCTTACCACGCGGGAGTAGTGCTTTCTACTCATACCTCTGTCGCTACCTCCGCGAAATTGCGAAAAAGCATCCGAGAAAAAGATTTGTCTCGAAAAGCTTCTGGAACTGCCTTTCGGTTTCGGCAAAATAATGGTAATGCTCTTGTATGTGATGAATACAGCACACACCGTACACATGGTTGAGAAGTGGGTCCTGGTTCACCCCGAACTGTTGCTTTACTCTATTTATTTGTTTATTTTACATAAGGTTAACCAGATTCTACTCTAGACTTCGTTCATACCAAATTTTTGGCCGCACCCCTTATATGTTCGATTTCACAAAATTATTGAATTTGAACTTAAATTTGATATTTTTATGCTAATATTGAATTTTAGTTATAATTAGCTGGTCGTGCCACGCCTCTCTTTGTACCCCATCTCATAGGATAGGAGGTATAACAGGTTTGAGTCATAATTTGTAACATAGAGAAATAATCACCGTAGAGCTCCAAGACCTTAAGGGCATAATATGATCGAGACCGAGGGTCTCCATCATCGGATGATCGGATGATCCATATCCGTCCGTATATTTTTGTCAGTAATTTTTAATTCTTAAATTTTTAGCTAAGAAACAGAAACAGCATTTCATAAAAGCATTCAGCGAATTTAGGTTTCAGTTGTTTATGTATGAGATTCTGTTTCTGTTCCTGTTTTACGTTGCTTGTGACAACGCGGCTTTACCATGCTTTTTAGGTACCGAATCAGTACAAGTGCAAAGTTTTTTCAAATTCGCCCACTGACACGCCCACTTTACTCAATCGCATGAAAAAAGCAAAGTTGTCGCAGAACGCTGAAATTCGGTAGGCTGTGTCCTTGCTTTAGTGTATTGTGATTAGCATTGTGAGAAAAACACACTCCTAGTTCCATTCTTAACCAGTGAGTAAGTTCTTAAGTGTACGCAAAAGTTACAGTTCGTTGAAAGGACCGTTAAACACCCCATCCGATCGGAGGGTGTTCCACATTATAGATTACTGCTATTTTTTATTAACGATTTGTAGTTATTACAAACTTTGAAAAGGGGCGTGGTCCAACCGCCCTAATTACAAACCAACAACATTATCATAGATAACTCGAAGATTCACTTAAATGTACGCTTAAATGAAAATTTTTTGGTTCAAATTCAATTCTTATGTGAATTCGACGCCTTAAAAGAGGTATGAAATGCTTCTTTATACCCGAACCAGGTATATTAATTTTAATGCATAGTTTGTAATACAGAGAAATAATTATGGCAGACCCTTCAGACCTTTAAGAGATATGATCGAGACCGAAGGTGAATCGATTAAACCATGTCCGTCCGTCAGTCTATCCGTCTGTCTGTATGTGTGAAGTTTTTTGGTCTTTAAAATTGAGCTAGGTCGCTAAAACTTGGAGTGTATTTTGTTCTTATTTTGAACAGACAAAGTGTGAAAATTGGTTAAATCTGACAACGGCCACGCCCACTACTGGCTTAATGTAAGACAACATCTATTTCAAATTTTCTTTCAAAACGCCTTGTGGTCAAGTTACACAAGGCGTATAGGGACTCAAATTTTGGTATAGAGCAATAATGGCTCAAAACCCTTAAGGAGGCAAAAACTGGACCGCCCACAATATTGACCATGCCCACATTTAACATGTTGGGGCTTTAAAAAAACCAATTTCTCGGAAAGTTCACAAATATTAAAGATATTACCATTCACTAAGTTTAGTCCATACAAAAATTTGAGCCCCGCCCTCTTTTAGGGGGCATTTTTCCCGAAATAATTTTCTGTTTTAACGCATTTTGTCCCGATTCTAACGAAATTACATTTAATTGATTTTAGTTTTTAGCCCAGAACCACTTTTGGGGGCGTGGCCTACACAAATAATATATGAATACGGGACAAAAAAAAATTTAAGGTTTGGTGTTACACATAGCGTCGGGGTATTTAGAAGAGGGTTTGTCACAGACGAACTCTTGAACTTACTCACTTGCTTTATTTTTATTTCTTTCATAAATTAGGCTTAAGGCCTGTTAAGGTTGCGTTTTTATGGAAAATTCAAGGTTTTTCTTCAATTCTGCCTCCGAATGTGGGCGTGGCCCAAAAATTTCTATGAACAAAATGTAGTATTCAATGTTTTCTACATATAGATTTAGATTTTTTTTTAATTTGGAGCAAAAATATTTAATTAAACGCATTTGAAAATTTTACTTTTTAATCAATGCCGAGCTTACTTGGCGAGGTTAAACGATTTTATTTAAATTTTATTTAAAAACGCCAGGAGTTAATAAATGTCAAATTTCAGCCTTTTAAGACATCTTACAGTCTTGAAAGCTCTGGAAGTAGTTGCATATTTGCTCCTATAGTGGGTGTGGCGGTGGGCGGACTTCAAAATTTCTATTGGTGCGGATAACAAAGAGCCCATGCGCCAAATTTCAGCTTCCTAGCTTAAAATTGAAGGCCTAAAACCATGTAATATACAAACTGATGGACGCACATGGCTTAAATGATCCAGAATTCGGTCTCGATCATATACCCTTAAGGTCTGGGCACCCCTAAGGACAAATAGGTGACCCTGACCAGAACACGGGGGTTGCATAGGGGCAATACCCAAAAAAAGCGTAAATATTATAAATAAAAAAAAATATTCATATTTGGTAAAAAAAATTTAAAACCCCCCATTTTTTTTGCATTCGTCCCTGCCTCCTATCCTATGGGTATAAAACCGGCTTTAATTCAATTATTTGTGCCTAAAATCAGATCAACTTGCAAAATAAATTGTTCCGATATTTAAGTACCATCGTTAACCAAAGAAAAATTACCACGCCCACTTTTGCAGGCGTTTTCAAGTAGAAACCAAATTTTGCATACAAATATGGAGTCTATACATAAGTAAAACCACATCTAAAGCTTTAAAACAAAAAATACAATGGTTTGAAAAAGGCTTTGATGCCACACCCCTTT
Source organism: Neoascia interrupta (assembly GCA_947623515.1). NCBI lineage: Eukaryota > Metazoa > Arthropoda > Insecta > Diptera > Syrphidae > Neoascia > Neoascia interrupta. Next base: position 180,922,598 of record OX392462.1, read on the forward strand.
TTTAATGATTCAAACTGATGAACTGATAAAAACTGCAATATAAGTGATTATAAATAAATATTTAAAAATTAAATTTTATAACACAATTCGGCGCTCGAGAGAGACGAAATGGGATGGGTATTCAATGATTCGACTAAGCAGATTGTAGTCCGCCCACTAGATTGTTTTAAATGTTGTATTGCCGTGCCGTGCGTGGGTCCATATGGTGTAGCAATAGGTGTATCGGTCTACCGTGCAAAAGGTCCCGGATCGGAAACTTTAACGGGGCTATAATTTTTCACGGTTTCCAACTCCTTGGGGTCTGACAACTCTTCGAGGGTACATGCTCATGAGAAACTTCTCAATCCGCCGTTTGGAATCGACCAAAATTTTTAGTCTCCTCCATTACAAGAACGGATTTAACATACACAGCGACAGCATGCATGGCTGTTAATCAGCCCGTGAGTCTCTAAAGTTGCCAAAGCAAGTCTGATATTTAGACAGGCGAAAACATAACATAGAAAAATTATAACGATAGACCTTCAATACCGAATCCTGAGTCGTATGAGCCATGTCCGTCTGTCCGTTTGTCACTAATTTTTAGGCACTAAATTTCAAGTGAGAGAACCAAAATTTGCTGCAAAAGCTCCTTGTCGTACGAAACCGTAAAAATGTTTTAACTGCTAAAATCCGCCTGCAGACGCCTGAAATCGGTCTAAATGTGCAACTGCCTCCAGAGATTTTAAAACCCTAAGACGTCCGAAAATTTGTTATTTGACATTTAACATCTCTTGATCATTGCTAGACCATGGCAACAAAGGAGAAATAAAGTCGCTAAACCTTCCCCAGTGGGCGTGGCATCAATTTAAAGTGAAATTCTTCAAGTAATATTTTTGTTCCAAGTAGGAAAATATATAGCTACTCTTCATATTATTTGAAAAAATAACCAAATCTAAATTTTGTTTACACAAGGTTTTGGGCAACGCCCATTTGGAGACAGAATTGAAAACAAACTTTGGTTTTCCTGAAAAATAAAAGAATAAGACATAACAAGTAATAAGTGCAAGAGCTCGTTTGTAACGAACTTCTGAATACCTGACCCTCTTCACCCATTAACACCAAATTTAAATTTTTTTTTCCTCTGTTTCATATACTGAATGTCAATTATTTGTATTGACCACGCCCCTAAAAAAGGGCGTAGGCTGAAAACTAGAATCAATTAACTCTAATTTCGTTGGAATCACGAGAAAATGCGCTAAAAGCGAATATTAATACTTAATAAAAACAGTTTTTTCCCAAGAACGCCCCCTAAAAGTGGGCGGCGCTGCATGCTTTGTATGCAACAAACTTAGCAAATGGTAATATCTTTAATATTTGTCATATAATTTTTTTTTCAATTTAGAATGAATTTCCCGAGAAATCAGGTTTTCAAAGATTTCAGATGTTAAAAGTGGGCATGGTCAATAGAGTGGGCGGTCCAATTTTCGTCTAATTAAAGGCTTCTGATCGATATTCCTCTCCACCAAAATTTGAGTTTATAGACAAAACGTCTATCTTGACCAAAAGGCATTTTGAAATTAAATGTAAATTTGAGGTTGTCTGACATTCAAGCCAATTTTGGGCGTGGCTGTGGGCGAATCTTCTCAATTTTATATCCCTGGGTCTTCCAGTTGGAGCTGTTATGAATTGTGCCGACAATACAGGAAGTAAGAACCTGTATGTTATTGCTGTCTGAATCGTCAGCCTGCCATTAGAGTTGGAGATATGTTTGTGGCGACAGTAAAGAAGGGAAAGCCTGAGCTCAGGAAGAAGGTTATGCCTGCAATCGTGATAAGGCAAGAAGCTGTGATAAGGCGTAAAACCTTCAGTCCGTCTAGGATGGATTTCAAAATACTCTACTCCACCAAAAAGGAAACTGCCACGCCTCCAAAAAGTGGGTGCGATATAGAAATATAACTGTTGAAAGCTTTATGCTAGGTGGTTTGTTACGTTTCGGACAAAAACTTGGCCTTACAACTAAAAAAATCACTTATCTTAAGCCACGCCCACAAAATTGTGCCGAAGCATATACTACACACACAAAAAAGCTAGAAAATGCTAATATCTACAACTTTTGCAATGTAATTTTTTGTCAAATTTTATATATATTTATTCAGTAATTTTTTTAAGTTAAAATCTTTTAAGAAGTGGGCGTGTTCAATGCAAAGGCCAAACCTTTTCTGCTAGCTCAAAGACAATCACAAGACAATTTCGCATACTAAAAAATAGTGCACTATTGTTACATAGCTAAAATTTGAAAAAAGTATTTCTAAAAATTAGAGATGGTCGCACATACAGGCCTGTAGTGGGCGTGTCTGTGGGTGGATTCAACTAATATTCAAACTTAAGAAGAACTCTGAAGAACTAGACTTCCAGCTCACACACCAAATTTCAGCTGTCTAGCTTAAAACTTAAGGCCTAAAAGTTTTTTTACATATGGAAGGACGGGCGGATGGGCGGATATGGCTTAATCGATTTTCCTTTCGGTACCCTTCATATATCTAGATTGTCTTAAGCTTAGATTAGACTGCATGCCATTTCGGCATATTTGACGTAGAAAAGAAGAAAAATGCTGCAAATACTTTTCTTCTTACGTCAAATATGCCAAAATGGCATGCAGTCTAATCTAAGCTTCAGGGGTATACGGTGATTATTTCACTGCGTTGCAAACTATACATCAAACTTAATATATCCTGGATAGGGTATAAAAAAGAGAAACAGCTGTAACAGACAGTAAGTCGCAGAGAAAATACACTTCAGTCATATAGAGCATAGAGCCTAAGCCATCCTCGACAGCAGTTCAGGATTTCGTAATGGCTATCAAGAGAAAGGAAGCTCTCCGAAAAAAAATGCAAGCGTCTTATTTCTTGCAAAATAGGATAAACTGCAATAAAATGGTAAATATCTCCAGAATATCTTCTGTTGCATTAATAACAGCTTCCCCGAAGATTGGCTCTACCAAATCGGCGAACGTGAAGATTCGTTCGAAGAAGTAACGTTGTACAACCTCAAAATCAACAATGGAACGAACTCCAGAGGCTTAAATTCCGAAGCACATGCAAGTTCTTACCGTAGCTTTGAACACTTTGAATTTGGTTGAAAGGCCGATATGTTGGTTGGCAAAGAAACGAGGCCAGATTAAAAACATAAGGGCAGCTTAGCCTTACTGTTTTTTACTTTAGCATGCGCCTGCTAAGGTTAAGGTTATGGGAAAAACTCAAAGATATTCAAACTCCCGGACTTTATCAATCGGCTCATTCCCTAAACGCGCCGGGATAATTCGGGAAGTTTTCCTCTTAGACGCTACTTAAAAATCATGATCTTGACCTTCTGGACTCCCTGGACCAAATTTCACATGTATTGAGGTATTGAAAAAACAAAATTTAAAGTTGAAACAAAATAAAAATTGGGCGTGGCTAATGCTAGAGCAAAATTTTTTTAGTCCATTTAAATTACAAAACAGAACTAAGTCTTACAATATGGATTCTAGGCGCGGCTACGAAATTTTGAGCTCTAGTACGTACAGACAGACAGACTTAATCAATTCTTTTATAGGTCTCTTTCATCATCTTTGTCCAAGTCTTAAGGATCGCCGGTTTTTTTTTTATTTTGCGCACGAAGGTGGGAATCTTTCAAAGACGAAACTGAGCAACAGTGTCAGATTTCCACCCACTGAACCCACCTCCCCTCCTATTCCTGATCTTCGCGGTGATTACATCTTTACATAGGTGAACGGAGGGGGCGTTTTGGGGGTTTAACTAAAAGGACCAGCTCGATCTCGATGATACTGGCATCTCCTCAACTAAGTGGCAAGGTTCCGGCACCAGAGACGCTGATGGGAGGGAGACTTTTCTGGTCTGGGATCCCACATTATATGACTGCACAGGCGGGTGTGGGGATACTCACAAGCCCCCGGCTGTCAGAAAACGTATTTGAGTTTATTCTATTAGGAGGAAGGGTTTCATCTTAAAGCTTGAGCGATCGAATTTGGCTATAGTGCAGGCGTATGTACACCCAATCGAGAGTCGGAGCATGCAGCCTTCTTGAACGGAGTTGATCCTGTTGGCATGTTGGGAGGGGTTAAAAACATATGCAAAGTTGTTGATAATAAAACGTGACGAAGAACGCGAAAGGGAATAGGGTTGCAGGAAATTACAAATGAAATACTGCCCCAAAAAAGGGGCTTTGTTCCATAACGAAATACAACCACAAAATCAAATTGAAACAAGGCCCCTATATTTTCAAATTTAAACTGAAATAAGGTCCCAAAAAATTAACATAAGCCTCGAAAATATGAAATTAAGCCTCACTTTAAAAATCTAAAGTAGGCGTGCTTTTTCGGGGCCTTAATAAATAAAACCCGTCATTCAGCATATGAAAAACATGCAATGGTACAAACTCGCATGTATTTTGCATGCGCCATTCGCATGTTGCCCCAAATCACATACTTGAGTGCTGTTAAGGTATCGCATAACTCACGAATATAATACATAGTAAATAATATGCTTTTATGGCAGATTTTATCTCAGAATGACGAATCGCAAGTCTCTTTATTTTGAAATATTAGCCTAGCAAGAGTGGGTGAATCGGTTTTCATAAGTTTTACGCTTGAATTACCCCTCGGAACAAAGAACGCCCAGTTTTTGAGTTTCAAGCTCGCAGCTCGTTTCCATCCTAAAAACATGTGACACACACGTGGGCATTTGGATACGGTCTTTCGACCCTCCATTTGGTCTCGATCATATTCCCCGAAGGTATTCCGAGGCGACCGTTATTTTTCCTTCACATTGCTGCGAAAAATGTGTCAAACTTAATACACTCCCCATGGGATGGGGGTAAAAGGCAGGCGCATCTTCATTCTCATCTGAATTAGTCACTTTTAAGTATGTATACGCTTCAGCGTAATTAAACTTAATCCCAACGAGTTCGTTTATCCCGTGTAGCACGCTCCTCTCCAATAAATGTATAGCAAGGAAAGAAAATAAAAAAAAAAAACAAGAAATGTTTCCTCCATTCAAAAGTTAAAAACCCAGATGCTTCTTACGGCTCAAAGCAAGGCAAGCTTTTTTGTCTTAAGTTAAAAGCTGGAATACAGGACCGCGCTTAGCACCCAAAGCTTATCCATTCACAGGACCACTTTGTATGTACACAAGCACCCGTTTAACTCTAGCATGGCATACCCTTTATCCTGTGAGAATATCGATCGATATTTTCCTACCACCATCCCTCATTGTGGCATCCAGCCACTATAACGAAAACACACTAAAGATTCATTTTATTCGAGAAAGGGGGGAACACAATAAACAATTTGTTTCCATTCCCGAAAGCTCTCCTCTCTACAACACCCACCAACAATCAGCCAGCCAGCTCCTGTATGATGGGCACATTTTCGCATGCGGGGGCCTTGGCATCGTCATTATTATATGTGTGCGCTGTGTATAGTATAGGAATTATAACCGCTTCATCAAAAAGCCCTGAAGCCGAACCAAGATTGCCAATACTTTTCCTAAGTGAGTTGTCTCATTGCGAGTTGTTCAGTGTTTAGTGTTTTCTTGCTATAGTAACCCTTAAATGTAATTTAACCAGCGAGCGAGAAGACAATCAATTCCTGGACTGTGTGTAATTTTTTTCTTTTTTTTTAAGTTGGGAAGATTAGGAGTAGTATTATTCGGGAGATAATAGCTTTTGATGCTTCCACTGATGCGATTTGTGATTATTATTTGTATCCAACAATGATATTACTCCTTGCGAAAGAGGTTTGACAGTCTTTTGGGGATGTATATACAAACAAGCATCACACAGTAGTGAACACAGGAGATGCGCATAAAACTCAGATGTGTTAAGGCGAGAATGGGCTGGGAACCCATAGGTATAACGGTTATTCCTTGAAACACATATGCGCTAGCAAGGGCTTAGTTCTATATATCAAAACATAAAACATCTTTTTTACCGACAACGGAGTAAGGAGCTTAGTTATTTCTTTTAAACATAGAGGGCATGACGAACCCAAATTTTGGCAATCCTGTGAAAAGTGGGCGTGGCGCAACGTGCGTGGTTGTCAAACTTAAAGCTTCCATCATTGTTCAACGACTTTCACTTTCTTAACTTGTCAAAAATATTTGCGTCTTGCTTAATAGTAAAGCTGTGATCATTATTCTGCCTCACTAAAAGGACGCTGATAGTCCATAAATAAAATGACACTTTGAAGCGGCATTTTGGTGACCCTCAACGTCATATTTGTCCCAACGTTTAATGACGCGCATTGGGTGTCATTTAAAACTTTCGTTGTGGGTCCTTTAAATGAAAAGCGAAAAAATTATGATCACATGATAATGACTTAAGCTAAGATTAGATTGCATGCCATTTTGGGATATTTGACGTGAAAATTAGGAGAAAATTATTTGGACCATTTTTCTTCTTAGGTACGTCAAATATGCCTTAATCGCATGAAGTCTAATCTAATCCTTAGGCACCTGCACCTCATAATAATAACAAATGGTGCAGCGATCACACACACGTCAAAGCTCACTTCAGGCCCCTGGACCAAGTTATAACATCACATAAGAACGCCACAAATTTCGTTTCTGTCAGTTAACACAGCCATTTAAATGTCGCGAAAGATACAACCATCTTTTTTTTCGTCATTTGACATTTCCACAATATTGGAGTGTCTCTACCATGTTATCCAGATTCCCTTACTTGAGCTCAAGCCGAAAGATTTGTTGCCTTACTGATCATTTTACTTTTCTGAGCATTGAGTTTCTAAAAGGGCTAAAGGCTATGTCACAAAGCTGCGTTGCACCAACGTTGATTTGACAACTTAAATTCAAACATATTAAATTGAATGGGAGCTATAACAACGTTGCTTCGACCATCTGTCGTTACGTTTTTTTACGTAAGAAAGTTTTGCAAAAGTAATAACAAATCAACACGAATAAGCAAACGACAACGCAGCTTTGTCACCTAGCCTTTAAGTTTGCCTCCTTCTCCACGTTTGCTGTCATTTCATAAAGATCTATTATTCAATATGACAGTACGTAACGATACGTCATCTAGCTGAGTCGATTAGTTTTAATCAAAAACAAAGTTGTTGGAGCCCAACGGATTTATCCGGCATCGCGAGACAATGCTGCGCGGAGTACATCACTATCACTAATCAATCACCAGCAAAGTATTCGTGAAAGGATACAGCCTTGTCTTCCACCGCTTTGTATTTAAAATTCCTTTGAATCCATTGCGTCCGTTACGTTGAAGTACAGAACTGACAGCTCAATTAAATATTTATAGAGCAGCAAAGTAGATCAGCCTGAATCCGTTATCAGAGGCCTCGTTGTGCAGGCTGTGCTCTTCGACCGTATGAGCAAAGATGCCCTCTCCCCTAGCTTAGCATTTAGATCACCTCGAACTAACTTAATATCGTAGCTAGAGCATTGCTCATGAACAGTGTCAAAATCACCTGTAATTTAAGAAAAAGCCACTTGATGGCCCTGATGGCATTGGCTCTTGAATCTGCTTGAATTGAATCTGCTTTGACACTTCCCAAAACATTTTTTTTTCGTCTTTTGGTTTTACATTATGTCGGTACTACTAAGGGCCTGTTTTTCAGTGCGAGATCATCCGTGTTTCCGTGTTAAACTGAGATTTAGCACCAGAAAAAAATTTTCTAGTGAATGTTGTATCGAAATCTCGGCCCAACTCGTTAAATTTGGTAATTTAGCGATTTGGGCCGAGTCTGGACCTAATCCCGGATCAGTTCTGGTGAACAGTATTAATATCTTTGAATGTTTTTTATGTGTGAAATGGCAGTGGTTTTGCGTGTTTTTGTGAAAAATTACATCTGAAAATGACTCGACATGTTTTTCTATGCGAAGGGAAAGCTGGAAGAGTCAAGAATTTCGAGAGACTCTGCACTGAGAAACTGCTCAGTGCAGTCTCTCTGCTGCACTGAGAAACTGCTCAGTTAACTTTAGCTCGCTGAGTTAACTTTAGATTCGTTTTGTTCCGGAGTTAACAGTTCTTTTTTTAACCTGGGCTTAACTCAGCACTGAAAACCTACAAAGAATTGTCCTAAGCACTTATACAAAAATGAATTTCGATAATTCTTTGCTTTCTTATGGGAAGCTGTAGAGAGAGTTGGCACTAAATCTGTTTACTTTCGACACTATCCTAATTCCAGTAAAAAAAAAAATGTAAGTCACATTGTAAATCATTTTCATTTATAATTTTTTTGTGATTAATAGAATTTTGTATAACCAAAGAAATCTGCTTCACAATATAAACAATGATACGTTCGGTAAGTTTTTAATTTAAAATATAGTAACATTAAGGTTTTACACTTGGCGTGTGGGTGGAAATTCGCTCTCAATTCTGATTTGGTGTTGGTGACATCTGTCGAACCTATGCTGTTTATTTTTCAGTTCCTAATGTCAATTAGTGTCACCTTGTAGGTGAAGAAGTTGTTAGATTTTTATTATTGTTTTCTTATAACTTATTATAAAGTTAACATTCGCATGTACATGTGGCGTTGAACTAGTGTAGCTCGCAGTCTACCATTGTTCTGCCCTGGCTGCACGAGCATCCGGCTCGAAGGACCAAAGTTTCTTCCGATAGCGTTATAAAATTGCGGAAAAGTTCTTAAGTAAAAATTTTTGGGCTAAACCTATTTATTAAATGCGATGAGACTGCAGTGCCGCCGTTGCTAGTCATTGTCAAATGGATGGTTTGAGTAAGCATTCCTACAAGCGTCGTATGCACTGCCGCTGATGATTCGATTCGACGTCGTCGTCCAATCTTCCGAGTCATTCTTTGGCTTTATTGTTTGTTTACCCCTGACCTAACTCGACTTTGAATGAGCTTACTTCCAAAGTTTGCCAAGTTTAATTGACTTTTGTTTTAATTTTTAAAAGTTTTCGAAAAATTAAGTATCGTTAGCAAAAATTCTGCTCTTAACAAGCAGGATGCGTTTTAACTCAATCAGTTCTACTTTTAAATTGAGCCTGTTGTTTCCTGCCGAGCAGGGACAAACATCGGTCAGAGGGCGTTAAAACCGGGATGTCAGCACCGGGGACCTACACATGCATACTACATGAGAAGAGGACGAGGCAACAAGTTCCAGTGTTATACTATGTATCCTCTCCACTCTCCACCAGCCATGAAAGTGCGATTAGTGGGAGACGGTTAAAAGTAAATCCTGAAGTGTCTCCACCGGACAAACATAAAGTAACTATGACACGACCACTCTTTTGTTGTCATTTTGGCTCTCAAAAAAGAGTCAATATTATTTTTCTCCCCCCTGTAAAAATTGCAACAGAAAAGTATTTCTGACAGATCTGTCATACATAAACAGAGTCAGTTTAATTTTTTAAAACTGATATAAAGGTGTGCGAAAAGTGTTTAAAGTGGCATATAAAAGGTTTGTAAAAAAGGTGAATGAGATTAACGAGCATATTTATTTTTAAATACGTGGTGAAATGATTCAAATTTTTATGGTGAATATCGAGATTTTTTTTGGAAATAAGTTGAAGATTTATGCTAATCACGAATAAAGTGTTCGGTGGAGACATGGTTTAGCCTCTGTACGAAGATGATGAGATAGATTCACCTGTAAGAGGATGTGTGGGTGGAAATAACGATGTGCACTGAAATCCAGTCTTTTAGAGTTAAAAGATATGCAGGAGTAGCTTAATACAACCAACGATTCTCCCTTGATATCAGTGGAAAATACCAATGAAAAATTACCAAGTGAGAAATTTCTGGAACGTGGTGAAGGTATAAATACACGGATGACAGCCTCGGACAGCCTCAAAATACTAACAATATCGACATTGAATTTTGACAAATCCCAGAAAACTAAAATCGTTCAACAGTCCCGGGAATTTCTGGGATTATAAATTTTGAGCTGTAAGTAAAATAGACACATGCCAGGTAGCATCACCCTGAGCACCTGCATGTGAGACCGAAGGCCGGCCGGTGCTGAAGAGCCACCTAAACACTCTTTGATATCCGGAATTTTGACATTCGTGGTCCGGATTTTTATTTCCGGAATTTTTAATTCCGCGATTTGGGTGTCAACCCGCTTTCTTTAAAGAGAAATCAAAGAAGCCAAAACCCTTTCCGGTGTTAACTCATGGGTAAATGAAGCGAAATAAAAATTTGCCGTGAGGATGGGAGAGTTAGGGCGGTTGCAACTGTTTTCGGTGTAAGACTACGCCAACAATATAATGGGGGGTTGGGCCAGTGAGGAGCATTCTTAAATGAGAATCCAAGGCAGGGTAACCGGCTTTGGTGAAGGCCCGTTCCTAGTCAAACGCAAGTCAGAATTTACCTCGAGGTTGGGAAAGGTTGCAGTATATACTCCAGCCAGAGAAGGTATATTAAGAGCAGAGGTAACGATTGTCGGTGTGCACAAAAAAAAATTATGCAGTGACAGCTGGTTTGAGCCCTGTTTCGTCCTCGGGCATGTAAGCTGATGCGATCCATGTTGGTTTTTCGTTCCCGCTGACACAAAATAAGTCCACGCCGCTGAATTCATGAAAATTATTCGACTCTTTATTGCAAGTACACAGACTCTAGGCTTATCTGGGGTGTAATCGGCTAAGGTGATCTGTGATAAGTCATGCCTCAAATCACAAAAAATCGTCTGCGTAAACTGTGATCCTCACAATGTTCTTGTGACAGCACCCGATTAATCACCGTCAAAATCAGCTGGTCTCCAGTTTTCAATCTGTTTTTTGTTTTTTGCCTACACTTAGGCTGACTTTCTTCATGCATGACTTGAGAAAATATTCTTACATCACAAGCCTAAATAAAGCAACGATTCGGAACAATATTTTTGTGATCACCTTACGCAAACGGATTATTTTGTTTGATTACATTGACCGTCACAAAATGTGAAAACCACAGTCAGAGACCATCTTAGCCTACTCCACCCCTGGTAAACCTAGAGTCTGTTTTCTTGCAATGAAAAGCCTTATATTTTTCACGTACCTGAATTCGAAGTAAACTGACATTCGAAGTTCGAATTTCGCCTCTTTTGAATTCAGTGGAAAAATATCAATGGAAAATTACCAAGTGGGAAACTTCTGGAATGTGGTGAATTTGTAAAAATACACGGATGACAGGCTCAGACGGAACAGGTGTATTTTAAGCGTTTTAAAAGTTCAAGTGGAAGTCGAGAATTCAAATAAAGTTAAGCCCAGCTTGACCATGATCTATTAATCCTATAACAAAACGAATCTGGAGATAACCCAGCGAGCAGTTTTTCATTGCAGAGTTAGCTCCGTCAGCAAAATTGTCAAAATCTTCGAATTTTGAAAATATTGTCTCTCCCAAGTCCCACTTTACATAGAAAAACACAGGCAACAAAGTTCCAGTTGTTCTCCAATGTCATTTTTTAAAGAAAGCCGCAAATCAACCGCCGTTCTACACAGAAAAAACATTCAAAGAAGTTCATACTGTTCTCCCGTGTTGATCCGGGATTAACTCACCAAATTTGGCGATATAAGCCGAGATTACCCCCGGATACAGATTCACTGAAAAATTCAATTCTGGGATCAATCTCAGTTTAACTCTGAAAGAGTTTAAATGTATTTGGTAAATTTCAAGAATTATTTGAGATTATGCGAGGATTTATGTTAATCGTGGATTAACCTTCGGTGAAGACATGGTATAAGGCTCCTTGATGGGGGAAACATCTTTTCCGCTTTCTTGCAGGCAAAGAAGTAGATTATCCGATGAAGTTTTAGAATGATGCAGATAAATCTATATCAACCAAAACATTGTTGCCACAGACGCCTTTACAGCTGTGGAATCTCAACCCTTCGAATCAGAAGATTGCTCATCTCCTGTCTGCTTCTCGGGAAGCTTGCCTACTACTAAAGCCTTCAGCCCAATTAATCCGTTGCGTCTGTCACGTTGAAGTTCACAACTGACGATTAGTTAAATACACACGTTCTTATGGGAAGTAACGTACGTCACGCACCATTTAACCGAGCTGTCAGTTGTGTGCTTCGATGTGACGGATGCAACGGATTCATTGGGCTGGAGACTCAAAGAGGGGTAATGGTGAATGCTTATTCTAAACTATCTTCAGGTATCTTAAACCCACGGGAAAACTTAAATGCTCTCACAGTGAGGGGCGCAATAGACTCCGGATTCAATAGCAATGAAAAATTTTGTCCGTCTTTGTTTGGGTTCTAATCTTTAATAACCTTCCAATTTTTTGTTGGAAGGTCGGGATCCTGCACCCCTTAAAGCTGAAAATATGTCTTTCAGGCTGCTAGAGTCCAGAGGAAATTAAGCTCTGGCTTTCGCCCGCACTGGGATCTCAGTTTTCGATACATTTAGTTTCGCACCGAGCCATATGGAGCCTACATTTAAGACTGCCGGCTTTTCAAAAAAAGCTGATGTCTCAATGCTGTCGATATAATCCTTAAAATAACTGACCCTTCAGAAACCTCCAAATATCTGAACTTCCTCGTCACCACGGTCCATGATACCGAAGGTCGAATGGTCTTTGTGACGTCGCCAAAAGACCTAGACACCTTTAAGATTGTCTTCGCCTCCTTCGGGGTATTTTAGGGGCCGCCCTGTAACCTGGGTCTTTTGAACGTCGGCTTCGAGACTGCAGGCTCGGTTGAGGGCCCTCCCGAAACAAGTTGACTCCTCTGCCTAGTACTATTTAAAACCCTTCCCGTATGGAGCTGACTACTCATAGAAGGTGGCTCATTCCCAGAATCCGCTTTTCAAGCTCATTTCCTCGGCTCTTCCTATGCTGGTTGACAACTTTGGATGAATGCTCAGCAGTATTGGCAGGCTCTCGGTAACACTCACTCAAATACAATTCGCTTCTCCCTTTTTCAGTAGACACTTCAGAGTATAGTTCGCGGACCTGCGATTTTTGAAGACCTAAGCACATCGAAGTAGTCCTACGTTACCCTCGTTAGGGCTATCCCCAATCGGTTTTGGCATACCTTTAATCCTAATATGACTAATGTGTCCATCAAGGACCTCGCAGCTCCTTTCAGACATATACTTTGAACTATTTCAGGTAATGCTATTGAGTGCGCCACAATTACTATTAATATTTTTTTTTTTTATTAATAATTGCTTCCTTCAAAAGCTTTGCGCGACTTGAATATCCGTACAGTATTATCGGCGCCACCAGAAACCAAGTATTTAGGATTCGACCAATCAACGTCCAGAACTTTGTCACTATGTCCAATAAGATCATAAAGCGGCGCCTTCGGACTGTAAAAAGTTAAAAACAAATTCAATAAAGGGACGAGTAAACTAAATACAAAAGCTTTCATGCCTTCTGCAATCCCAAAGTTTGTTTTGATTATCGTACGCGCCCGAAAGAAACAGGAATTCTTCTGTTTTCGACCAAGTGACACTTTGAATCCACTGCGAATGGCCTAAATATGTACTTCGAACAACAGAACCATCTAGTGAGAAGAAAAGAAAAAATCGCGGCATTAAATCTAAGAAATTGTTTTTTTTTTTACGAGAAACTCCTTACGACTTGTCCTCGAATCGTAGAGGCGCAAATTCTTGTCAGCCGACGCTGTTATGATAAGTTTATTCAGTTTGGAGTAGCTGGCATCGAAAATTGATTTATTTGCTGCAATTTCGGAATGAATGCCTTCAAGGTTCAAATCCCAGATCTTTAAAGTTTGATCCCATGACGCACTAAGCAGTGTTTCTGAATCGATCCATTGCACAGCAGATATACATTCTTTGTGTCCTTGCAGGGACATTAAGGGAGCCTAAGGGAAATAAATGAATAAAATTGCTGGTATTAAAGGGGGTAATCATTGTCAGACAGCTTACCTTAGTGAGACTACTATCCGAATTGCTTTTCATTACCGCATCGCCGTGCTCGTCGTTGATTTCTGAAATGAATCAAGTTTTAGTTTGAATTTATGGTAAATATGTTGAAATTCATTGTTTCTTGATTTAGTCTTGGCCCAAGGCATCTTAATAAAAAATGAATATGAGGACTTACCTGGAGACCATATTTTAAGAACTGTATCCCAACTTCCGGTTGCAAAACGTCTCACATCTGGACTAACATCCACACAATCAATGCCTCGCTGATGTCCCTTGTACACACATAGAGTGCGTACCGAATTTTCGCCAATATTCCAGCCCCACAAGACCACAGTTTGATCTTGCGACACACTAAAAGTTAAAAATATTCAACACACGATCAAAACCCACATCGAAAACTACATACCTTATGAATTTCCCCTCTCTGTCGTCTAAGCTCACCCATGCCAGAGCCTTGACTGGCATACTATGACCAGGAATAGTTAGAACATGCGTTCCTTTAGTTGTCCAAATATTTATCGTGTTATCGTAGCATCCGCTGAGAATCCAATTTCCTTGTGTCTTAACAGCTGACACCCAATCATCGTGCAGCAGACAGTCTTGCGGTTCGGGCGCAGGATACTTCTCCACATATTCAATTTCAATAACATTTTCAAAGGATATGTTATTGGTTTTTAAATGTTCAATTAATGCAGTTCTATGGGGAGGCAATTTGAAGCTGTTTAACGTCGAAAGAATTAGAATTATAGAGGCTACTTACTGTAGGTATTGATTTAGAACGAGAAAATCAAAGTCGGCAGATTTCACATGCGATTGATCAAGCAGCGTGTTCACCAATTTATTTAGATCACTTGTCGTAACGTTGACGTCAATTGTGTAGGGTACATCTGGTACAGCATACCTTAAGGGTGAAAAGAAAACAAATCAAATATAAACCAGTTATCCAGACAAATTAGACTTCAAAAAGACCGTCAAGTATGAACACATACGCGGAACGGTCGGTCGGTCGGCTTTTCGTGGAGATTAAGCTTATCTTTATTATGCAGTTTGTGTAACATTCTTTTAGTCTTTAAAATCTAGTAATCTTTCTAGTTTGCAGTCTTCTGTTCTTATATTGAATTATTTTTCAAAATTTCGTTACTATAAGAAAAAGGGTAGCAAAAAACTTTTCCCTCATTTTAATTTATTTATTTTTCTAAGTGAAGTCTTTTAAGCGTTTTGTGTTGGCTTCAATAAGTTTGATGTTTAATAAATCACTAATGTTATATAAAAAGTCGTTCGCAAACTGAATCAAGCCAAACCGAACTTAAAGTAATAGTGTTGGACTTGATTAATCAAACAATAGGCATGACACTTCACATAAGTGAGGTTGACTCAACATTCAGGCTAAGAAAAAAAGCAGAAAGAGAAAGAATAGTGCTCGTTAAACTTGCTCGTTAAATTTAAACCTGGCAGCTAGGTATAAAATGCAAGCTAGTAGAAGCTCTTCTGGTCCGGCGTCCCAAATCACATGACTGCACAGGCTGGTGTGGGGATACTCACAAGCCCCCGGTTGTCAGAAAATGTATTCTATGTCATTCCGTTAGATGATCACCACTTAGTGCTGTCTAAATTGTTTTTCAGTGACAGTATTCCTTTCCACCCAGGCGAAAACCAAGACTGTTGACCCGCATACGGTGGGAAAGGTTGCAGGATGCTGACTCTGATTTCAGAGAGCGCTTTGCACAGCATGTTTCGGAGAAGTTTGAACAAATTCCAATTGGCCTTTTGAATGTAGAGGAGAAATGGCAGCTGTTTTTATCGGCACTCCACAAACATTGCCTCTGCATGAAATGTTTGTGGAGTGAAGCGGCTTGGGGTAGCGGCTGGTGGTGAGAAAAGAACTGCTTGGTTTAAAACGCCTGGAGTTCAAGAAGGCATCAGAGAGAAGAAGAGAGCCTACATTGCGTGGATCCAATGTAGAAACTCAACCTCTCGAGCCCGGTACAATGAGGCGCGAAGGACTTCCAATCTGGCAGTCAGAACAGCCAAGGAACAGTCGTGGAAAAAGTTCGGCGAGAAGTTGGAGCACGATTACAAATTTGCAAACAAGATATTTTGGCAGACCATTCGCCGGCTCAGAGGAAGGAAGTTAAATATCATTCAAGGGGTTAAATCTAAGGACGGTACACTTCTTTCAAATAAGAGCGATGTCTTGCGCAGATGGAGAGAGCACTTTTCGGAGTTGCTCAACCCCCAACAGGGCACTGAAGATGGCATTCCCACTGCTGACGAGATAAGGGCGGAGAATAGTCCCACAGTAGACGAAGTCACTGAAGCGATTAAATCGCTAAAAGTTGGCAAGTCTGCTGGAGTTGATGAAATCCGGCCAGAAATGCTCAAGGCAATGGGTGAAGAGGGTGTTAAATGGCTAACACGTGTCATTAAGGGGGCCTGGGATAGCGGGAAGGCACCTAGCGATTGGCAAACGGGAGTTATAGTGCCCATTTTCAAAAAAGGGAACAGGAGAGATTGCGCCAACTATAGGGGCATATCTCTCTTGAGTCTTCCGGGAAAAGTATTCGCGAAGGTGTTGGAAACGCGTTCCAGAGCTGTAATCGAGCCCGTGTTACGGGAAGAACAGTGCGGCTTTCGGCCTGGCAGAGGCACAACCGACCAGCTTTTAACTCTGAAGGTTATTCTTGAGAAGGCCTGGGAATATGCCAAACCAGTCTATGCGTGTTTTGTAGATCTGGAAAAGGCGTATGACCGAGTCCCTCGGGATACACTGTGAAGAGTTTTGCAGGACTATGCGCTGAGTGGGCCTCTTCTGAGAGCCATCCAGTCTTTGTATGGAAACTGTAGAAGCTGTGTACCGATAAATGGCGTCAAATCCCCTCCTTTTGATGTGCGCGTTGGACTTCGCCAGGGCTGTGTTCTGTCACCGCTCCTTTTCATAGCATATAAAGACTGGATGGTGAAGTGCAGTCTTGGCGAGCACTATTTCGAATTGGCTGACATCAGGATGAGCATCCTTGCATCATCCAAAGAGGAACTTCAACGAGCCTGTGGTGATGCTGGGATGAAAGTAAACGTGAACAAATCGGAAGTGATGGTTGTTTCCCGAACTCCTGTGCAGTGTACCCTGCGGATAAATGGAGTTCCATTAAAACAGGTGGAGAAGTTTAAGTATCTCGGGGTCTTTTCCACGAAAGATGGAAGGAGTGATACTGAGTTGTCCTGTAGAATTGGCGAAGCTGGAGAAATAGTAAAGGAACTGCGCCGGCCGGTCATCAGGAAAGCTGAGCTTGGAGTGAAAGCAAAGATCTCAGTTTTTAATTCAGTGTTCGTTCCGACCCTTATCTATGGTCATGAAATTTGGGTAATGACCGAAAGAATTAGATCGCGGGTACAAGCTGCCGAAATGAGATTCCTTAGGTGCGTTGCTGGTGTTACTCTAAGGGATAGAGTGAGAAACGTCAGTATTCGTGGGAATCTTAATGTTGAGCAGCTACTTCTCCGAGTGGAGCGATCGATTCTTCGATGGTTTGGACACGTTGTTTTCATGCCCCCTGACAGACTTTCTAGACAGGTCATGCTAGCCGAGATGCGAGCGTGTCGCCCCCTGGTAGGCCAAGAAACAGGTGGTAGGATCAGGTAAAGAACCTCTGAGTCCCGCCTGGGGATTGCGCCGGAGTCTCTTGAGTTGGTGGCGGAGGATCGAGAACGATGGAAAGACCATTTAGCCACCGCGACCCTTTTAAAGGATAAGATGAAAGAAGAATTGCAAGTATATTTGGAAACATATGTGGAACCTCAAAACCATATTTCAAGCAAAGATAAATGCGGATTCACGAAAAATATGCGGATTCACGATATGGCTACTCTACCTATGGATCACAATCTTGGAGCTTATATCCCGTCGTGTAAAGCCCTAAAATAATAAAGCAAAGTTTAGACATAGCCGAAACAATTCTATTTCTTTTGACATCCTGTTAAGAAACTTGGGGTGGGTTAGTATGAGCATAAAAACGCATTTCATGTTTAGCCATTTGGAGACCATTTTAATACTAATGGAGATAACTTTGGTGATTCTTTGTTGGCTGTTGCCCAGGTTCACCTTGGGGACCGTAGAGCCACTTAAAGTAAATAAGTAAAAACCCACCTACGCCAAATCCACATAATTAGGACTCTACATTGGCAAGGTGCACAATATCCGCTTCAGTACTCATTTATATCTTCAAAAGCCTTCTTATAAGTAGGTGCACAAAACCTGGAATAATTCTTTAGGCTCCCAACTAGGGCAAATGTTTTAATACAAGTCGCACATGTTTCTAGACCACAAGTGCGAGCACTGAAAATTGTACTTTTTGAAAAACTTTTTTCTTTCATTTTCTCTCGTGGTTTTGGCTTACTTGGTTCAGCTCTCTAGGTTTTAAGTTTGGCTTTTCATCGTTATTCACTTAAAAATAATTAAAAGAAAAAAAAATCACACAACTGCCGGTTTATTCCTTTTATAGGTAAACCAATTAAAAACACACTTTTTTTTTACTTACTGGTTTTGTTTTGTGAAAAGCCGTATTTGAACTTTTCCACCATTAGCTAAATTTGTATCCATTATTTATGACAAAAAATTGTATTTTACTTTTGATTATTTATCTTGTAAATAAGAAATTAAACCGAAAGCACGTTGTCTGTCAGAAATAAAAAGAAATGTCAGATTCAGTTTGTGTTGAAAGAGATTAGAAAAAAGAAACATATCGGAGTTTTCCATTGGACTTCCAGGATCGACATTCCAGATAACACGTTCCAGTTTCATTAACTGTTATCTAACTTAACAGAATGTTAGCTGACGAAACATAATGACCCGCTTCGAATGTTATCGGTGTGGTATAGAGTTCTTCGTCACAATGTCACCTTACGTACTGGGTATGAAAACAAACTTTTCCATCTCGTTCGCACCCAGGTTGACCATTCGCAACCATTATTTCATTGCTTTCAGACCAAATTATGCCAAAGGTTAGAACTAGATGTAAGAGCAAGAAAAACTCTATTTAGGAAGCTATCTTTTACTATGTTTCCACCGGCAATAATTCGAGGATTAGCGGGAGACGATTAATAATAAGTCACAAAGTGGTTCCACAAGACAAATATAGGATTAATTTGACATGAGCACTCATTTTCCGTCGTTTTTGGCTCTCAAAAGAGAGTGGCGATGTCATTTTCCAGGAGCGAAAAATGATTTCTGTTATAAACATCCCAAAAGAAATCGTAATCTTAACAGATCTGTCATACGTTGACAGTTTTAGTGTCCGGAAAGAGTTAAAAGTGGTTCGTGAAAAGGGTAAATGAGTTTCATGAAGGGATTTATTTTTAACCGCTAACAGAGAGGGTTTAAATTTTTATGGTTAATGGTGTAATTTGAAGATTTGTAATAATCGCCGACTAGTGCCCAGTGAAAACATGGTAATAAATATAATAAAAATAAACGTAGCTCTTAAGGCCCAACCACAAATTACTTAATGAATTAGATATTCAACTAGACTGGAAAGCCGGAGGGCCTACAAGCTGTTGCCATGGTAATGCCTGAAAATCCACGCATACTCTCACATTTTGTCAATGTATTCCATACTTGAAGAGATTCACCACGAAGTTCAAGTGATTCACCACGAAAACATGGCGGAATCAGCTTTTCGCTCCGTCTACCGGACAAAAATTGTAACGAATTCCAATATCTGGAAGTCGCCACATAATGGGTCGTGCTACATTAATGTTGTTTTGCTAGAGACCTCAAAATCATTTATATCTTAATTGTATTCTAGTTATACATTATGTATTTCAAATGCCTTCTAAATATTTTCATATATAGTTAAAAACAAAACACAAAAAGTGCAAATGAAACTAATTCTTTACTGCCTAAATGCCTGTGCCTCTGATAAGTTTGTGTTTTATGTTACCGGATTAAAGCTTTAAAAAGCAAAATTTACGGTTAAGTACCAATAAAATGTTTTCTACATGTTTTGACGAAATCAATCGTTAGTATATTAAAAAGTAAAAGTCATTAGAAAGGTTCAAAGGCACTTTTATTATTTTTATTAAAGCTATAATTTGAATTTATTATTCGAACAAATCAATATTATGATATAATTGTCATCCTTATCCTTCCAAGTCGATATTATTGCATGCATTTGAGATTAGAGCTGAACATTAAAAGTCAAATTGACAACTGAGAACAGAAGAATAATGCACTTTTGAGTGAACCCATTTCGTAAAAAAAATCAGTAGCACATTGAAATTGATTTCTGTCAGTGAAATAGCAAAGTAGTCGAAAGAAAAATGTTTATGTATATTTTTGTAGGTAACAATAGAGATTGACACCAAAAGAAGCATTTATTAAACAAACAAATTTAATCACAAGTAAAAAAAAGTTTCAGTGATGCAATCCAATGAAAGCTATATTTAATGCTTCTAAACTTCTTCATTTTTCTTAAATTTGGGAACGCTTAATATTTTACGCAAGTAAAAATCAAAAGCCTTTTCCTAAGATGGAAGTTTTCTCGATTGTTTCCTAACTGTTGCTCTTGTTTTGCTGAATAACTAATATTTTCTGCATTCCTACATAATTAAAAACTGAACATCAATAACACATGAACGATTCTGGAGAAAAGAAAAGCCCAACTGCGTAATAATAATAATATGCGTCTCACACGCATTCACCGTCACAAAACCGAAAAGCATAAACAACAAATAAACAAATAGGTTTTGTGGGAAAGGGGACGCACAAGTTGAATATTTAGTTATTAAGTAATTTGTGACCCGAACTATATTGAAAAAAAGACCAAATTCGTAAAAATATCCAATTACCTCATAAACATTCCAGTATTTCCAGGCACATTCAAATGAACTAAATTTTACGATTTTGTAGTCTCAATGTAGGCTCACCCCAAGTGTGGGCAAAATTAAAACAGAATTGTCATTTTGACTTTAATGACTTGTGTGTTATCTTTTATGACTTTTTCAAATGTCAGTGTGAAATTCACCTCGCTATTTTGGCGGGCTCACAAATTTTTGTTTACTTTTCTCACACGTATTCACCGACACGAAACTCAAAACAATAACAACAAATAAACAAATGGGTTTTGGGGGGAAGGGGACGCTTAAGTTGAATATCTAGTTATTAAGTAATTTGTGGGCCCAACCATAATAGACTTTGATGAGCTTATGTCGGCTTTCCGAATCGTCCCATTACACGCGATTCGTATGTAACGACCATAACAGCCTTATGCTAGATTTCGTAAGGTTTTCGTCAACTTGTGTTGGCTTAGAGTTTTCTTTTTACTTGTCATTAGTTCACTCATTATGATATTTGAGCCCATATTTATTTTTAAACATGCGTCAAAAAAACGTGAAAGAAGGGATATACCAAGAATCGTACGCTGACCTCAAAAGTTTAAACGTATTTTAGATCTCACAATCGATTTCGGAGATACTAACATCCAAAGTTGAAGAAAAAATGACATAATTTTTAAATTCGATTTTAAATTTTCAAGGCAATGTGATACTCGAGCCGTTCACAGTGAAATCTCATAAGATTTTCAAATCGTTTGTTTAAGTCTGTTATGGCAACACAATCTTTTGGCAGAACTTGAGTGGGATTTTCGTTGTATTTTGACGTAAGATTAATCCCGCTCAAGTCTATTATGTTTGGGCCTTTAAAGCGGATCAGTGTCCTGTAGAGACATAGTTTTACTGACTGACTTAAATAAAACTATATACAAGAATTTAAAAGAATACATTTGTGACTACTAATACTCTGTCTTCACCGGACACTAATCCATGATTAATAAAAATCTTTCACTACTCCCCCTCAAATTGTGAGATCTACTATACAAATTTCAATCCTCTCGGCTAAAGATCCTTTGGCTCCACCAGACAACAATATGATTGAAAAGTTTAAACATTCCCAGTAATCGGAAGGGTAACAAGTACTTAAGGTACAATCTTTCGACTAAGGTGACTGGGTTTGAAGTCTTCCAGAACTTCAACGTTGTTTTGAAGTCTTCCAGAACTTCATCATCAGACCCCTGATTTACTTTGAAATCAATGTCATCTGTTGCTTACACTTTGTCTGTAGTTGTAAACATACCTTGCCACTGGCGAGAAAATTACTGTCATACTGTTCGCTAAATTTAAATATAATTCACGGTAATTTTCGCATTAGTGACTAGGTATGATTACGACAGACAAAGTGTAGATCAGGTGACGTTGATTTCATATTCCACTGTTCGGACATAAATGCCATGGATCTTAAGCTTAGGTTAGACTGCATGCTATTTTGGCATAACTGACGTAAGAAGAAAAATATTTGCACCATTTTTCTTCTTAGATACGTCAAATATGCCAAAATGGCCTTTATGTCCGAACAGTGGAATATGTATGGGGGCAAGCTTGCAAGAATCCCCCGACTTGACATTTCTTTTACTTCCTCTTATGTTCTACTTTAAACCTTTTGCGTGATGATTCATTATGAAAAATTGCTAAAAAACAGAAAATAATAATTCGGGCGAAATCGAATGAAAAATCACCCAAATTAGTTTTTGTGCGGTTCTTCATTTCTTAATTTTGGCCGATTTCGTTTTGGGTGATTTTTTGCATAGGCCGAGATTCAGCTAAATTTCGACTCGACTCGTCAACCTATGCATAAAAACTGGGTGCATGCATTACTATCACGTTTCCATGCAGTGTTGAGCATAAATTACTGAATAACTGGATATTCAACTTCGGACATGTAAAAGCTTTGCCCACAAGCTGAAATTGATGAATCTACCCATTTCCGATATTTGTTTACAAATGTCAGTAAATTAATCAATTCGTCCTTTCCATGCAATTTCGATTTGGAACTTTGACATAAGCTGATCGCGTGAGGTAAATTGGAAATTTCAAGCTTTATAAAAGCTTAATAAAAAACGTTAGCAAATAGGTGTTGGACGGTAAAGCCGCGTTGTCACAAGCAACGTAAAACAGGAACAGAAACAGAATCCCATACATTAGCAACTGAAACCTAAATTCGCTGAATGCTTTTTGCGTTGCTAATGTGTCAAATTCTGTTTCTGTTCCTGTTCTTTGTCACAACGCGGCTTAAGAAGGACGGAAGTTGAATATCTATTTATTCAGTAATTTAAGGTGTTGAGATGCGGTTTTGGTCGAAACTGAAGTCGATTTGACCATGGAAAGGCGAGTTGCGGAGTCGAGTAGTCATAAATTTAGTAAATTTTTAACTAATTACTTTTAATTAAATGACACCTGTCATTCTCTTTTGTGTAAACAGCTTTGACCTGATGAAGGTCTAAGCTTGGTTGAAATTCCAGTTCAACTCAACTTTAACTCGAACCCTCAACTTTTCCCACAAATTACTGAAAAACTAGATATTCAACTTGCGTCCCTTTTACCCTCCAACACTAATTTTTTTACGTTTTTTATAAAGCTTTTACAAAGCTTCAAATTTCCGTGTCGGTGAACACGTGTAAGAAGATAAAACAACAATTTACCTCACGCGATCAGCTGATGTAAAAGCTCCAAAACAAAATTAAATGGAAGTGACGAATTGATGAATTTACTCACATTTGTAAACAAATATCGGAGAATGGGTAAATTGATCAATTTCTGCTTGTGGGCAAAGCTTTTACATGTCCGAAGTTGAATATCTAGCTATTCAGTAATTTATGAACTTTTCCATGAAGCTTATGGTGCAAAGTAAAGTCAGTAGGGGGCTCACGCGGTACGACATGTTGTACAATATTACTTGTCAAGTGGCTGTTTCCTTGGTTCACACGATACAACATCGGATTTTGCTTAGCAACGTAATGCGAAAGTAGAAGGAAACTTATTTATTTCAACTGCTCGACTAAAGGCAACTTAACCCAACACGTATTTAACGTAAAACCACAAATTACTTAATAACTAGATATTCAACTAAAGCGTCCCTTTCCCCCCAAAACCCATTTGTTTATTTGTTGTTGTTGTTTTGAGTTCCGTGTCGGTGAATACGTGTGAGAAAAGTAAACAAAAATTTGAGAGCCCGCCAAAGTAGCGAGGTGAATTTCACACTGACATTTGAAAAATTTAAATACATATCTTAAAAAAGTCATAAAAGATAACACACAAGTCATTAAAGTCAAAATGACAATTCTGTTTTAATTTTGCCCACACTTGGGGTGAGCCTACATTGAGACTACAAAATCGTAAAATTTAGTTCATTTGAATGTGCCTGGAAATACTGGAATGTTTATGACGTAATTGGATATTTTTACAAATTTGGTCTTTTTTTCAATATAGTTCGGGTCACAAATTACTTAATAACTAAATATTCAACTTGTGCGTCCCCTTTCCCCCAAAACCCATTTGTTTATTTGTTGCTTATGCTTTTCGGTTTTGTGACGGTGAATGCGTGTGAGACGCTTATTATTATTATTACGCAGTTGGGCTTTTCTTTTCTCCAGAATCGTTCATGTGTTATTGATGTTCAGTTTTTAATTATGTAGGAATGCAGAAAATATTAGTTATTCAGCAAAACAAGTGCAACAATTAGGAAACAATCGAGAAAACTTCCAATTCAGGAAGAGGCTTTTGATTTTTCTTGCGTAAAATATTAAACGTTCCCAAATTGAAGGAAAACGAAAAAGTTTAGAAGCATTAAATATGGCTTTCATTGGATTGCATCACTGAAACTTTTTTTACTTGTGATTAAATTTGTTTGTTTAATAAATGCTTCTTTTGGTGTCAATCTCTATTGTTACCTACAAAAATATACATAAACATTTTTCTTTCGACTACTTTGCTATTTCACTGACAGAAATCAATTTCAATGTGCTACTGATTTTTTTTACGAAATGGGTTCACTCAAAAGTGCATTCTGTTCTCAGTTGCCAATTTGACTTTTAATGTTCAACTCTAATATCAAATGCATGCAATAACATCGACTTGGAAGGATAAGGATGACAATAATATCATAATATTGATTTGTTCGAATAATGAATTCAAATTATAGCTATAATAAAAATAATAAAAGTGCCTTTGAACCTTTCTAATGACTTACTTTTTAATATACTAACGATTGATTTCGTCAAAACATGTAGAAAACATTTTATTGGTACTAAACCGTAAATTTTGCTTTTTAAAGCTTTAATCCGGTAACATAAAACAACAACTTATCAGAGGCACAGGCATTTAGGCAGTAAAGAATTAGTTTCATTTGCGCTTTTTGTGTTTTGTTTTTAACTATATATGAAAATATTTAGAAGGCATTTGAAATACATAATGTATAACTGGAATACAATTAAGATAAAAATGATTTTAAGGTCTCTAGCAAAACAACATTAATGTAGCAGACCCATTATGTGGCGACTTCCAGATATTGGAATTCGTTACAATTTTTGTCCGGTAGACGGAGCAAAAAGCTGATTCCGCCATGTTTTCGTGGTGAATCTTTTCAAGTGTGGAATACATTGACAAAATGTGAGAGTATGCGTGGATTTCCAGGCATTACCATGGCAACAGCTTGTAGGCCCCCCAGCTTTCCAGTCTAGTTGAATATCTAATTCATTAAGTAATTTGTGCCCTCAGCCATAAATTAATGAATAACTATGTACTCAACTTGCGTCCTTCTTGCCCTTCAACACCCATTTGTTTACGTTTTTTTATCATCATCATCATTATTTTCGGATGCCGCTTATCCTTTAAAAGGGTCGCGAAGCGAGGGTGGCTCAAGAGAGGTGGCTCCGCCACCAACTCAAGAGACTCCGGCGTAATCCCCAGGCTGGACTCAGAGAGGTTCTTTACCTGATCCCACCACCTGTTTTTTGGCCTACCAGGGGGGCGACGCGCTCGCATCTCGTCTAGCATGACCTGTCTAGGAAGTCTGTCATGGGGCATGCGAACAACGTGTCCAAACCATCGAAGAATCGAGCGCTCCACTCGGAGAAGTAGCTGCTCAAGATTAAGATTCCCACGAATACTGACGTTTATCTCTTAGAGTAACACCAGCAACGCACCTCAGGAATCTCATTTCGGCAGCTTGTACCCGCGATCTAATTCTTTCGGTCATTACCCAAATTTCATGACAATAGATGAGGGTCGGAACGAACACTGAATTAAAAACTGAGATCTTTGCTTTCACTCCAAGCTCAGCTTTCCCGATGACCGGCCGGCGATTTACCTTACGCGATCAGCTTATGTACAAGCTCCAAAACGAAATTGCATGGAAATGACGAATTGATGAATTTACTCACATTTGTAAACAAATGTCAGAGTATGGGTAAATTCATCAATTTCAGCTTGTGGGCAAAGCTTTAATGTGCCCAAAGTTGAATATCTAGTTGAATATACTAGTTGAAGTATGGTCTAAAATCGCTTGACATTTCCCCATCTAAACACCCCAACCGAAGCCCAACACTTCCACAAAAACTGGAAATAAATTGATTTTCCCTTCATTTGCCCAGTCCATCCATTCGTCAAGTTGTTTACACATGGCACAAAGTCCCAAATCCCAAGCGCACATCACCGAACGCCAAAAAAAATTTCCATCAAAGGAGTTTCCACTACTGCGCATACGAATGTTTTCTTCTCAACTACACCCAGAAGAGCATCAATGTGCGTGGTACCTTAAAGGGTACAACACACACAAAAACTAGGTAAGGGTTGCGCTTGACAGCTTTTCCACAATTCTGTTCAGTGTTTCTTGTCTCGCATTCTGGGTGTATTAATTCCGTGGTATAACGAAAAAAAAAAACCTAAAATTTTACAAGCTTCTCCTCGTCTAACCAAGAAAATAATAATTTTAAAATAAATTTGTAAATATTAAATATTAATACGCATTTCGATCGATTTTTGTACATTCGTATTTTATGTATTCTCCGAGTAAAAAACGAAAACTGTTCTCGCCGAGTAATGAACTCGAAAATCGACTTTTATACCCCCAAAGTAGCAGCAGCAGCAGCTTCTCAATAAACTCGTGAAGAAAGAAAGAAACGAAAAATATACAAAATTCACCATTTGCCCACGAACAAAAAAGTACCTACGCTGGGAAAATCGATAAAACAACAGCAACCCGTAAACCCATGATTCGTGTTTTTTTTTGTATATCGATAACGTTTTGTTAACACAAGAAAAAAAGTAGTATTCCAACTAAATGTTGCATTTAAATGAATAAGATAATAAAAGAAATATTTGCATTTCGCAAAAATGTATTATTTTCGCTAATAAATCGTGTGAAGTGTGTTTAAACTTAAGATATATATGTAAAAATTCGATAGTTTTTTTTTACGATAATCTGAGAACAAAGAAAAATATTTTGTGAGAAAAAAAATCATCGAGGAAGGATTGCCAGTACAAAATCGAAAGAAAGAAACACCAGTTTGGTTCAAAGGAATATCGCCGACTCAACTCGTTTTCGGAGTATAGATTTGTCGTAAATGGAATTAGCGAAGAAAAGGTAATTAATTTGACTAAAATTCTATAAAGGGAGACATTCCTCTTTTCCCTGGGTTGGGATTGGGATCATATTTTTTTTCGTCGGGTCGGGTGAGAAATAAAAACTCGAAACTCCATTCGAGTTGTGTGCGCATATACTGGAACAAAGTAATACACCGTACAGTAAATCGTATAGTAGATCCATTAATTTTGATCCCATCCACCACACATAAATATTTACCAATAATCTGTTTTTTATTTCGTTTTTTAACCTTTTTTACTAGTTTTGCTGGCATATTAAATGGAGTTAGTGTTCCATTGGGTTTTGAGTGTTGATATTTGCCGTAAACGAAAGGATTTACAATGGAGGCTAAAGTTTAGATGGTGGGGCCAGTGTCAGTAAAAAAATCGTTTGGATGGGGGGAAACTGTTTTAGGTAGACAGCAGCAGCACGTCCTTGTGCACGGCCCTGAGACAGCGACGGCGGTGGTGGTGGTGTCGGTATCACAAAATGTCGTCTGGTGCGTTTGTGGCGAGTGCCATTTTGTGCGAGCCCTTTACACGTTCGTTCCTTCGTGTGTATTTGAATAAGGGTGGAATTGCAATCTATTGTAAGGTGATCGCCCCCAAAAGCAATAATGTCCTCGAATTACCATTTTTGTAATTTGTATACCATCCAGCGAGCGGCCCGCATAAAGCAATTTTTTCCCTTCAACCACACGAGTGCTTTGAAGGCCATCAATGTGAAATAAACCGAAATGAGCAATCGTTTCGGTCGGCCAGTACTTTACAAACAGAAACACACGAAAAAAAAACTGCAAGTGAAATGTTTCCTTGTGCAATCCGAATACGTAATTTTTTGCCCGCAAATTTGCATAATAATTGACTGCGAGAGTTGAGGAAGCGAGTAAACTTTTAAGTTTTGCTAGAGTCTACAAAGCAGACCAAACAAGGTCTCGAAGAGATTGACCTTCAACGTCTGGCGGAGATCGTTAATCTGTTTGAATATTCGGAAGAAGAGGAACAAAAAAAAAAAAAAAAAACGTGAACATGATGCCATAAGGATTTCGTGTATGAGTATACTAGTTTCGTAATCGTTATCCAGTTTTTTCTCAGTTTAAGGTGCTTTAGGAGTAGGACACCACCATAGACGGTTGTTGTTTACACTCTGTGTCCTGGTGGATTTATGTGTGCGACTCTGTGAACCTGAGCAGCGGCTGTCAATAGAGATTAGGTGGTTGTTTTCAGTTCACGCACAGGAGAATTGATTTTTCCCTTTTGTCGCCGTCGTCCCTTTATTTTCCTCCTCTACCTACGTGCGACTCTTTGTGGTTGAAACGGGAATCAACAACGACGGCAACATTTCATTTCTTCTCAAGGAACACCAGTTTCTTTGTGGGTACACCATCATTTTTCATCGGGTCGCTATAAATTCACATGAAGCAGAGAGTCCAATAAAGTCGACTTGGTGGGATTGGGATTCACTGAACTTGATGGCTGCATATACAATGTTTGTATGTAGAGACGGTTTCCTTTGTTTCCTCTTCAGGACACGTGGGGTAGACGCATGCAGCAAAGCCTGCTGCGCGGTATGGGATGTACATATTTCTAAAGAAACACGGGAAGGGATAAAAGTTGCATGGCATGTGAAAAAAAAATACATTTATAGTCGGGCCACCAGATTATTATGTTTGAATTTTATTTTTATGCTAAAGACTGCAATGAGTGTTGAGAGAGGAAACAAGAAAAAAAAAAACAGCAAATCATCGCCGCCACAAACAACAATGATGTGTGTAACTTGTTCATCAAGCCGGGAGGGTCTGGTCTGGTATAAAGAAGCAGGTTATTTTGGCTTTTATTTTCTTTGTTGGAGCAGACGTATACAGCACGTTTAGCGATTTTCGTCTTTAGTAGTTAAGTGAATTTTTGCCAATTTGTCGGTATGTTGTGTATATGTGCCTTAATACCTAGTTTTTTTTTTTTTTTTAGTTTTTGTCGGCCTCTATTTAGGGCAATATGCTATGTACACGCACAGGCTATGAACAATGACCAACGACCTTTTGCACCTTTCGAATCTAGACCTAAGAGACGGCTACAATTACCTACCCCACCTGAAGCAAAATAAAAAACACCCAACCGATCAGTAGTTGTTTAGAGGCCAACACCTTTTTTCATGCTGCGTGCAAAAGTTTGTCAGGTTCAAATAAAAAATAAAAATTCCTCTGGAGAACTGGGAGCAGTGTACCCAGAATGGAAGACTCCAGTGTCTTATACAGAGGCAATTTGAGCAGTGCGTCGGAGTTCGCTTAATACGTTAAGTAAGTAGGAACAGACCAAGGTGAACAGGTTAACATTAAAAAATTATCGACATTATGTAGGTAGGTACTGTACATAGAGCTCGATGCTTTTGCTTGTCTAGATACAGAACATACCTACTACCTACCTATCACCAGCCAGCTATCGTTTTTATAGTCCTTTAAAGCAAAAGGTCAATGTTCGATGCTGACATACGTGAATAATTGCTGGCTTTTAAATTCAATGACCTTCCTCTGGCTCTTGACATTAAGAGTTATTTTTTCTATAAAACGCGGGTGAGAGTAAAGAGGTCATATGTCCTGCAGCATTTGGTTTCGAACAATTGAAGACTGCAAACAAAGAAAAACCTCACGTGCACGTCGGGTCAACATTTGGTGTTTCCAATCCATTCGAGCGGCTTTAGATGGCTTCAAATCTGATATCTATTTTATAAATGCTGGTTTACCCCAGAGATCCGTTCTGTCTCCAACACTTTTCTTATTTTTCATTAAGCCCAATGATACTTCTTTATTTTTCATTCTTTATTTTTGTAAATCGTGCAATGTGTCAACCTGACAAATGAAGAAATAATGGACTTTGCCAGACAAGGACAGATATACCTAGTGCGTTGCCCGCCATTGGTTTCCAAACAAAGCATTTTGCTGATCTGATTGTCCAGCACAGATTGTTGTGTAAACAAACGGGCTTTTTTTACATCCATGCAAAGTGACAGTTCTATCTCATGACGTCAGATTTTCAGTTAGGTCTGTCAAAAAAATATAACAAACGCGTGTCGTATGGCCTTTTCGGTTGGCGGTCCCGGATCAGGGCGCTCTTCTCCCGTATTGGGGCTTCTCTCCGAACAGCCAAACACGTTTTTCTTAAATTTGAAGTTTGTCTTGCGTTGTATTTGTGAAGCAAAAGCTATTCTACAGGGGACAGATGACATTTATCCCACTTGACATTGACACATGTATGATTGTGTGCGTCCTTCTGGTTTTGATTTTGGATTCAAAACCAGAAGCAAATTTCTCTTCTATCCAGAAGAGGAACTGTCAAACGAGTCCAAGAAAACAGTTTCAGGAGAGTCCAGAAGTCTCCTGGTCGTTTCCGGACGACCAACCGAAAAGGTCAGTAATCTTTATATTATTTCATTCATGCCTAGTTAAGTTGAAAAATATGGCCTTTTCGGTTGGCGATCCCGGATCAGGGCGTTTTGGATTGGGGCTGTAGATCCGAACAGCCAAGCACGTTTTTCATTTTTTTGATATTTGGCGTTGTATATGTTAAGCACAAGTTATTCTACAGAGGACTAATGGCTTATACATATATCTAACTTGACGCAAGCCTTATAGGATTGTGTGAATGCTTCTGGATTCAAAACCAGAAGCAAAAACAAACAGAAGGGGAACTGTCAAACGAGTCCAAGAAAACAGTTTCAGGAGAGTCCAGAATGCTCCCGGACGACCAACCGAGCGAAAGGTCCATTCATTTAGCCTGTCAAAAATCGTGTGTTTAAGCTCAGTATGCAGCTGAAGTTAAACTAAATTTTTCGAATGCGTGACGCATTTTCACGAATGCGTGACGCAATATTTTTGGTTAACATCTTGCTCAATATGTCATTGTTGCGTGGTGCAACAATGGCATATTTCCTCCCAGCAAGCTGGGAATTATGCCCTCCAAGCAAGTTCTTTTAATTTTGGGGTGTAGTTTATCTAGCGGCACTCGCAGAACCTCTTTAACGATCAAAGCAAGTGTCTCGCAGCCTTTCCCACAGGCTTGTCGCCAAACTGAAAGTAGTGGAAGACTCTGCAAGGACAAGCCCACAGACTTAGTGCTATTGTCCGCCTCAGTTGGTATTTAATACAGTGCTTTGCGCAACTGATCCATAAAATAAAGCGTGTGCAGCAGGAAGCTTATATGGCGAACTGCTTCTTCAGACTAACGTATCCAGTGTGTATCCTTCGAGTCCCAGAACACACCATGAGGTGCATCCGCTATGGCATAAACCTCCAACACAATAGAGTCGTTTTGTACACATCCTTTGTCCGGATCCTGTACGTCAGGCCACATGATAAAGTTCGAGTAGCCGTATTTGTTCTCTGTAAAACAATAATGCTTGATTCTGGCCCTGGTGAAGGGTGGTTAATTGTGCTTGAAACACTTCAACCTCAAATCTGCTTTGGCGTTGCACGACCAGGCAGTTGAGTCGTTCTCTCCAGTCGAGAACCCCATTGAGCGCTCGATAGGCATTGTCATGATCTTCGATGGCAACATACGCACAGACGTTGTTGGCGACAAGAATGTGTTTTTGAGCGACGAGATGTTTCGCACGACAAACAGGAACCAATGGATCCACTAAGAAACTGTATTTGATGTGAACTGCACAACTAAAAGGCCTAATTGCCACTTGCAATTCTCATCGGTGACCTTTAGTTAACCCAAATTGACATGTTTTGTTAATTAATTAATTTCTGTGTTTACTTAAATAAACCTGCACCCATTGCAAATTTTTGTTGAGAAATATGTATTGGGTTTGTTCCCGTACATGTCCTTAACTACAAAAAACGACCCAAACCTACAAAAAATAGCCAAATCCTGTTCCATTTTTGGCTATTTAATCCGGCTAAACACGGTTTTTGTTTAGCTTTGGACAGGAGAGAGAGCAAAAATGAGAGTTTGAAATTTCCCCTCCCTACGAAATTTAGCCCAAGAAATTTCTTTGGGCAGAATTATGAAACGTGTCATTTGAGTTGGACAACAGCAGATGACATTTAGGTGGACACTTAGGTGTTAGCTATAGCGACTCGTGAAATTTGTACTTTTGAACAACTTTTGCTGTTTCAATTATTTGAGCCCTTTTAATGTGAAGTTTCGGATGCTTAAGAATGCTCTTATCAATTTTAAACATGAAAAACCTAAAGTCAGTGAATTTTATGCTGCAGACAATAATCCAAATATTTCCAATTGCTTTACTATTGCATGCATGTTTTATCAATCGCTATAACTTTTCCTTAACATTGGCTTTGACGTTTAAAATGTGGGTAGTTTTTGGTGCACAAAGCTTTCCCTTACTTTTGGTCAGTTTTCCCTCTCACTGAGAGACTTTTACCCCCACTCTTTCAAATAAAGAAATCTGATCAAAATGGCACAGAAAGTAAGCGAACACACCTATTGTGGTAACCAAATTAGTTGTTGCAAATTGTAAATAAACTTTGACAGTTCCCGACGTCAGCTTTTTTGTTGACGCCAAAAAGTTTAAAATAGAAAAAACAAAAAAGTTAAAAAAAAGACACATTTTCACGGCACTTTTATGGAACCAGTTTGTAGACACCTAGTCACCTAGCTTCCAGCTTGAAAATGAAAATGTTAAATTGGCCTCTAAAATTGGTTTGTCTGCGATTACTCAATTCGTACGCTCGTGCTCATGTGTATAGGTAGTCCTGTAGTTCGAGAAAAGTCTAACCATTATAAAAACAAAAATGTAAGCCCAAAAACAAACCAACTATATAATAAAGCGCTATGTGCGTAAATATGTCACACCAAACCAAAATATGACAAGTCCAAAGTATAACTCCGTGACTCACTAATAGCGTTTTTCATTGAAGAAAAGATTTGCGCTTTCTGTCAAAAGATTTGGTCCTTTTCGATTTTGCATGTTTCTTTGAAAATAAAAGAGCAATTCTAGATCAGTTCTCAAAAGTTCACTAAAGATGCGATCTACCGAGCGTAGGAGACTTGATCTGAACTCACTTACTCCTGAAAACTTTTCTAACTTTTCTAAACGCCAAATCGGAGCAAGTTTATTTGTTTCGAATCAATGTGCGGACGTGTTTATTGGTTGCCATGCCGTGTGTGTGATTTATTTTGTCGCCAAACGGGGAAACATGTTTTATTGAAACGAGCAGTTCTTGATTTTGAGAGCAATTCTTTCAAGTTTCAATGAAAAATGCTATAAGAAAGTGTTCAGCCACACGTGCGTCGTTGGCGTCGATGTGACGATTTCACTAACATAAAAATGTGGTTAGATTAACTGAATTGTGTCAGATTTCAATAAATAACTTACTCTAATTTTCCGATAAAAGCTAGCAAAACTAAGATTGACTCTTACAAAGTTTGTATTTTCGACTATTTCCCGCATTTTCATGAATGAATGAGAAAGAAAGACAAATGAAAAAAATATATATTTATGTTTATCTCACTCTTGAATTATTTTGACCTTGTTTTTGAATGACGTTGGAAAATATGCAAGTGAAATAGAATAAAGGATAGGCAGGTATTATAGTCCGTTTTAGATATTGTTTATTTTGACTTCTGGACATTTAAATATACAAAAGTCTCAAAACTTTTCAGAAATGTCAACAAACTACGGGGCGTTTCACGCGTTTTAGTAAAATTCTGTTTCAACGATTTTTTTTCAATGTGGTTTAAAAGTCGAACAACATAAGAAAGGTACAGCAACTTTATCGGGTTTTCTCGCAAAGATCTAAATCCGAAATGTCTAGAAACCCAAAAATATGTAATTTAGATTGTAAGTCGCGTTGTCACAAGCAACGATAAACAGAAACAGAATCCCATACATTAGCAACTCAAACTTATGGCGAATTCTTTTGAAGACCGAACTGCCAAATCGGGCGGTCAAATAATATTGGGTGTTCTTGACAATTCCAGCGAGGTGTAAACTCGGTTTCATTGTGGACAGAAATGCTACACCGGTTCATTTTCTTTACTTTTTTCATCGGTAGTGTTTCTTTGTAGACATCGGTTTTTTGTACTTTTATCTTAAAATGAATTTTGATAGCATTAAACTTGAGATATTTAATAAGTTTTAATCGATTTCATACAATTTCAGTCACATTGCAAAAAATCACGACTGAAAATTGAGTCGTTATTTCAGCCTCCCAGCCTCCAAATGATTCGTCAAAATTTTCAGTGGCGAAATTTCAAGTTCGGTGTCGACACCGAAGAAATTCGGAGTTCAAAAGAACATTTACATGAGCGCGATTCCGTTCAGGTGTGCGAGAAAAGGACAATTTGTTTCTGGATTCCACACCGGTTTCGCGATTCGGTGTTGAAAAGAATACGCCATTAAATTCGCTGCATGTTTTTTGCGTTGCTTGAGTATGAAATTCTGTTTTATCTGTCCCTAGTGACAACGCGGCTTAACTCTGATTTTAAATTTGAAACCCGATACATTAACATTAACTGATACATTTGAGTTATAATACAGTTTCAGTACCGTAATTTAAGTGACGTACTTTACGAAAATTTAATTTTTGACTTCTCTTTTCTTTGTTAAAAATTGTTAAATAATAAAATATTATTCTAACCGCATTCTTTGGTTTAGAAGAAAATCCGAATTTTCCTCAAGAATTTCGTTTCTAAAATCAAGAAAGAAAACTTCCACACACTTCCCATAAACACTGCGTGAGAAGTGTCAAAATTTCGCAAGCAAATTAATGTCCGGGCCCGGGAAAATAAATTGGAGTGGAGAGAATTTGAGTAGAGTAATGTCAGTAAGCATATGTAATATATAATGTCAGTTCTCAGCTGTTTGTTGTGGGGCATACACGCGTCGAGAGCGACCTATAAAGTTACCTTTTTGTATATGTAAATCATTGTAATCAAACATCTATCAAAAATTCTTAAAAATGTCTTGCTTGTCGTGTAAAAATAAAGTGGAGCGTAATCAACTGAAAGTGATGTGTCGGGAGTGCAAAGGTCTTTTTCATGCAGCCTGCGTAAATGTCTTACCTGCCGACATCGAATTTTTAAAAAAAGCAAATAAACTCTGGCAGTGCAATGTATGTGCAGCAAAAAAACGACGTGAATCGCTATCCGGAGAAGCGCCAGCTTTCGTCTCTAGTCCAGCTAACAATTTAAATAAAGCTGACAAAAAGACACCGGTGAGTGATCCACCCGTCGCAACACAAAGGCCCAACGTTACACTTGACCTTATTTATGGACTAAAAATGGGACAGTGTATATGCGGAAGCAGGAGGGGGATAATTTTGTAAGAATTACTTGTGCTGAAGATTTAAATAATTTATGAGCAATTCTCTTAACTCTGTTTCGTGTTTAGTCCCCAATGCATGTGAGTCTGAGTACCCAGTTGATTCTCTTAATTTTGCTGATATTGTCTGTTTGCATCAGAACATTCGTAGCACTAGAAAAAATTTTTCAGCTTTAGTAGCGCACCTTGAGTCGTTATCCAATTTACCTGTTGTTATTGTATTGAGTGAAATTTGGATTTATGGGAATGAATTAGGTCTGTATAACATACCTGAATATACCCCTTTTGGGAATTGTAATGAGGAAATCTCAGCAGGAGGTGTAGCAGTGTATGTAAAAAATGGTTATTTAATCGATAGCTTCAAGTTTAACTTTGTTAGTGCCGATGTCTTAAAGTTGTCTTTTACTTATATGAATGTAAGTTATGCAATGCTTTGTGTTTATAGGTTACATTCATCTTCTAAAGGAGTTTTCATTGGTGAACTAAGCGATGCTCTAAGTATTTGCAAAGAAAAGAACCTTATAGTAATTGGTGATATCAATATTGATATTTTAAATCAATTTGATAAAGATTCCGAAAATTATATGTTTCTTATGGCGTCATATGGTCTAAAGAGTTTTATTAATGAGCCAACTCGTATAACCGAATCAACGGAAACTTGCATTGATCATATATTTATGCGTTTGGGGAAGAATAATAGTAATAAATTCAATGGCGTTGTTTATGATCTAAGATTAACAGATCATTGCATGGTTGCTCTCACAGCGTGTTGTAGTAACTCCAAAGCATTAAACAGTGGTACCACAGTTAATAACAAAAGATATTGCACGGATTTCAATCTTTTAAATGAGTGTTTAAAATACGAATTCTGGGAGCCAGTTTATCTTGAACCTAATCCCTCAATTGCATTCGATATTTTTCTTGCAACATTGGAAAAGTACATATCAAATTGCACTACCCTTTCCCCTCACGTATCAAACAAAAATAAATACCTAAAGCCGTGGATGACATTTAATCTCTTGCAGCAGATTAAAAGAAAAAACAAATTTGCAAATAAAATAAAAAGTCACCCACAAAATATAAAACTAAAAAAATATTACCATAATCTGTGCAAAACCGTGCGCAAGAACATTGAAGATACACGCGACAATTTTTATTCTGAATCGTTTGATCGAGCGAGGGGTAACATAAGGGAGGAATGGAAAGTAGTAGACAGCATTTTAGGGAAAAGTAGGCAGCCAATAAGTATAAACAGCTTGGATATAGATGGTATTAATGTCACCGATTTAAGTAGCATTTCAGATAAACTCAACGAGTATTTTACCGAAATTTCAGAAAACCTCAAACCATCTTTTGAAACTAATTTAGACTGCAACTGCTTCAAAAGAACAACAGATGACACTCAACCAAACAGTTTTGTTTTCCTACCATTTTCCTCAAATGAAATTTGTAAGGCAATATTCGCACTAAAAAATAAAAACTCGTGCACTAGCGATGGCATATCAAGTGTATTGCTTAAGAAAGTGTGTTATAATGTAGCAGACGTTTTGAGTTACTTGTTTAACCTAAGTGTTGAAAGCGGTTGCTTTCCCCAGCACCTAAAAGGCGCTGAAGTAATACCACTTTTTAAAAAAGGCAACAAAAAAAATATGTCAAATTATAGACCCATTTCCCTCCTTCCTACATTTTCTAAAATTTTTGAAAAACTTATAAAATCGCGAATATTGTCATTCTTAGACAGGAATGAGTTTTTTAGTAGTTTTCAATTCGGTTTTAGAAGAGGGATGTCAACGGAAGACGCAATCCTAAGATTATGTGGCCAATTATATGAAAGTGTGCACTGCAAAAAAGCCACCATGGCTCTTTTTGTTGACATGACAAAAGCGTTTGACTTGGTTGACCACGACGTTCTGTTGATGAAATTATACAATGCCGGGCTTAGAGGAGTCATTCACAAATGGTTTTGCTCGTATCTCAAGGGTAGAAAACAAAAGGTCAATGTAAATGGGTATTTGAGTGATTCACGTACTTTAAGAAATGGCGTTCCACAGGGTTCAGTTCTGGGTCCTGTCCTTTTTATAATTTATATTAACTCTCTGTTTGCTCTGAATCTTAACGGGGCGACAACAGCTTTTGCAGATGACATAGCCCTGACTTATCAGTGTGATACAATATTCGAAAGCATTACGAAGATCTCAGAAGACCTTGAAACACTGAGAATTTGGTTTTCAGAACATAAGCTGATTATAAGCGAGAAAACAAAACTAATGTCTTTCAGCCTATCAAACAATGATTTGGTAACTTTTGATTTATGTTTTCATTCGCCGAATTGCAAAAAACTCTGTTTGCCTGTACATAGCTGTGGAAAGAGTACTTTTGTTTGTAACTCCCCCTGCTCAAACAGTTGCTTTAAAATTGAATCTGTGCAAAATTTTAAATACCTTGGAGTACTAATTGACCGGAACCTGAATTGGAAAGATCATATTCATACCATTAAAAATCATATGCTCCTTGTAACTCGCAAAATGTACC
The DNA here is from genome assembly GCA_947623515.1 of Neoascia interrupta. NCBI lineage: Eukaryota > Metazoa > Arthropoda > Insecta > Diptera > Syrphidae > Neoascia > Neoascia interrupta. The sequence goes on from OX392462.1 coordinate 180,960,732, forward strand.
TCATCAAAAAACACTGCTCTGCAAACGTGCTAAAGTCAATTTATTATGGCCTTGCCCACTCTAAATTACAGTATGGTATTACAAGTTGGGGTGGCTCTTATAACAACTCCTTTAAACCATTGTTGATAGCTCAGAAACATTTAATTAGAATTATTAGTAAAAAAAATCGTCTAACTTCGAGCTGGCCATTATTTATAAATCTGCGAATTTTACCAATGAGACATCTTTACGTTTTTAAAGAACTAAAAGAATTTTTTAAGCAAAGTGGAAATCTTCCTAGTAGAACAAATGAATTTTATAGTCTTCGTACAAATAACATGCACCTGGTAAATGTTCCACTTGCCTGCACAACCCACTTTTCGCGCTTCTACACTGTTACAGCTCCTTCAACGTTTAACAATTTACCTTTTTCCGTTAGGTCAACCTTACGATTTAATTCATTCCTAAATCGCGTAAAAGACTGGTTATTTAGACTCAACTATGACTTCCTTGAATCATTACTTGGATAATCTGCTACCTTAAACAAGAGCACAAGTCATTCCTGTATTTTTGGTGTTAGCTTCTAATGATTAAATTTATAAACCAATGAATTTATATTTGCAATTATTTTAAATGAATTTTTTATTTTATTTTGTTTATATTGTTAGATAAATTCCTTAAATTTTGAATTTCAATTAATCGATGCTCCCCCACATCAATTATTGTATCTTTATATTGTAATTAATTTGGTTTCTTTCCACACTAACTGTAAGTTACGGATTGATTACTATTATTTTCCGCCTTATTTTAACTAAAGCTTGAACGTTATAATAATCTTAAGTTTTAAATGAAAATAATAAACTTAAAATAACTAACTAAAAAAAATATTTTCGCTGCTGAATAGCGTACTGGAAAACGGAAAGCAGGACGAAATTTTTCGTTTATGGTTTCGTTGGGTCATTTTTGTATGGGATTTTTACAAGCCGGGCACAATGTGTGTCTGTGTCTGTCGCTGTGTGTCGCCACATTTTTAACCTAAAATCAGAGACACAGCGAGATACGCATTGCGTCGCTATATACGTGTTCCCGTAAGTTGAACTTCGAGACACAGATACTCATTGTGTCCCAGCATTTAGTTTCACTTCTGCTGCATACTGGCCTTAGGAACAAAAATTTAAATTGATCGGATCAAGCTCAATTCAACTCTATAGAATAAGTGGATTCATAAAAAAGGAGATCCTACTGCGTTACTTTAAAAAAAATGTTGAGGGAAGCTTAATTTTTTGTTGCAAAAACTGGGGTATTATATCTAGAGCTCTCTTGGCTTTTGCAAGTATGTAGGTAAACATAGTTAAGGGTGGTTTAAATAAAAGTACATATTGACTATACGATGCATACGTCCGATAATAGCGTTGTAAACAAAAAAAAAACCATAGGTTCAAACTACGCTGACTCAAATAAATTGTTAACAACTTTGTATGTGCCTAGGTTGAAAAAAGGATATTCCCTATTATTTCGGGTAGTTTGTGCCATGTGAGCATGTGACACATGAATGCTCACATGAATTTGTTAGAGGCCTTAAATTTTGCAGATAATCTGAGAGGAGAGTTCTGCTTGAATCTTCAGGAAAGGGCAAAGTAATGTACAATTTTTTTAAATGATTTAACAAAAAGACTATTCAAACACAATTCAATTATACCTAAATTTATTTTTAATAATTTTTAAAAATACTTATTGAATATTAAAAAAAGAAAAACATGTAAAAAAGTCCAAGGTTAGACCCATTCACAATAATTAAACAGGATGTAGATACTCAGTTAATCTGCCTTTCCGCACCTAAAAAGTACACATTTTTATAATAACTTCTGCCCCATAATCATTTTTCTTCTTAAGAACTTTAAGCATGGTATCGATCAGAAAGTAAATTTGTACCTTTTCAAAAGGTTTCTATGTGCATCAATAAAAAGTAAAATCGATATGTAGTTCGAAAAAAAATTCAATCTTTTGAGCTCTAAAAAAAAAACTGCTTGCAATTCTTAAGAAATATTCTTATACGATTATAAACATAAGAAGAAGATTGTTAGTGTGCTACAAAGAGCAAAACTTGCTTTTTTAACAGGATCGAACACCAAGCCACTACTATGCGTTTACTCTTAAGGATTGGTTGACTCAATATTATGCTTGTCGTTGGCGAATAAATTGGCCTTCATGATCAAATTTACCAACAATGAAGGAGGTAAATCATCCAAACGAAGCACTGAGTGAATTAGAGAAGCGGACAAAAGCTACAAGGCAGAAGATAAGGTAAGATAAATTCCTATCAGAAAAAAAAAAAAAAAACAAAATGACTTAAACTTGTGGGCTATTACGGATCGGATATTTTTATGTACATAAACATTATGGAAATTTATCATAAAATGGGTTTTAATTGGCAAAAGGTGATCTAAAAACGCTTTACATCCCAATAGAAGTTCATATAAGTGCTTTGTATATAAAACATATTTTGCATATTAAAATTTTGTGGTAAAAACTTATGAGGAAGCTTTATTTAAAAGAAATAAGATACTAAGGAAATTGTAGCTCAGAACAGCCACCGCCTGGGAGTCACACATGCTGTGTGCGTTGCTATGTTTCCACCGGCAATAATACGAGGATTACCGGGAGATTATTAATAATAACTGCCAAAGTGGGTCCACCAGACGAATATAGGATTAATTTGACATTAAGCACTCTTTTTCTGTCATTTTGGCTCTTAGAAGAGAGCGGCGATGTCGTTTTCCAGGAGCGAAAAAAACTCCGTTGTAAACATTCCAATAGAAATCGTAATTCTGAATAAATCATTAAGAAAGATTTATTAATCGCGGATTAGTGCCCGGTGGACACATGGTATAACAGGTGTTCTTACAGATGGATGGGAGCTTAAAATTTTTTGCCGATTCGGAACGGCAAATCGAGAGGGGTCTCATGACAGTTGATTCTCTCGGGGGGTTTGCAGTCCCCTGCCGAGGTGGGACTGCAAAAAACTTTTCCTGTCTCTAATTCAAACTCGGGACCTTGTGCGAAGTAGTTCAAGTCAGCATGCACGCATTGTGAGAAATAAGGCGATGGAAGTTCGGAGCTACAAGTGCACGATATTTATTGCGTGTACTTCCTTTGCTCACCAATAACTTCTAATTATTAAAGCTAAAAAACCAAAAATTTTGTACATATCGGCTCTTAATTTACATGGTTGATGGCATCTTTGCCGACCCTTGGTCACCGACACGAGGAGACCAGGTGCGTTCTTCAAGCGCGTCCAGGAAAGCAAACCTCGACCTGAACAATATACCTACTTTAGGCTAAACAAAAGGGGCTGGTGCCAAGAAACTAGCGTGACTTGTCGAGCAAGCCCCTCGGGGATATACGAAAAATTTTGCCCAACCTCTCGAGATCGTTGCACTCTGAGAAGTAAGTGCTCAACAAAATTCCACGAAAACTAACGTTTCTCACTCTATCTCTACGAGTAAAACCAGCAGCGCACCTCAAAAATCTCTTGTACCTGCGATCTAATTCTTTCGGTTATAACCCAAATTTCAGGATCATAGATGAGGGTTTGAACAAAAATTTAAATCCGAGAATTTCGCTTTTATTCCAAACTCAGTTTTCCTGCTGCACTGCACAACAATTCAAAAAACAGAGCTCACTCCCGATTTTCTCACGATGACCTTCATATTAGCGTCATCACAAAGGCTGTAAAAATAGTTAATCATTTGCGAAAAGCGGGTTGCGTACACCTTTTCCAGTCATTTTGAAAAATGTCCCGCAAAAACAGCCCTTTCAGTTCATAGTTGCTGTAAAATGACGGGTTACAGAGCAACGCTCTGTTGAAGTGCAGCGCACACATCAAAAGGACTTGATATGATGCCATTTATCCAGGCAAAGCCTTAAGTTCCTACATAAAGGCAGACTGGCTCTCAGATGAAGGCCTCTTAGAGCCAGTTTTTCAATACAGAATCAGGCCCCAGTCACAAATTACTGAATAACTAGATATTAAACTTGTGTCCCTCTTACCCTCCAACACCCATTTGCTTACGTTTTTTATGAAGCCTATAAAGCTTTAAATTTCCGTGTCGGTGAATAGGTGTAAGAAGACACAACAACAATTTACCTTACGCGATCAGCTGATGTAAAAGCTGCAGAACGGTATTGCATGGAAATGACGAATTCATGAATTTACTCAAATTTGTAAACAAATGTCGGAGAATGGGTAAATTCATCAATTTCAGCTTGTGGGCAAAGCTTTTACTTGTCCAAAGTTGAATATCTAGTTATTCAGTAATTTAAGCCCCAAATAAACCAAAATCTGTTAATCCCGAATAAGAAGAATTTGGAGTATCTCCTAGCGAGCTGTTTCAATAGTTTAGAGTTACTTGGCGTCTCCATTTATCAGATTGTTTCATTCATTTTTTTTTTCTTCTCTCAGGAAAGGCGAACCTATAATACTGAATCCCGAGATGTGAGGAGATATTTATTTACTTTATTTTCAAAAGTTTGGAGTTTATGTGTTAGGAAATTGACCGTTTTCAGTAATTTTTCAGGAATCTTCCAATCGTGGAAATCGGCAAGGCATCAATCAACTCCCAATTTGACGAAGGGAGACGACAAGTTAACTCCATCAATAAAAGTATCAAAATCTTCGACTCCCTCTTTATATAGAAAAAACACACGCAAAGAAGTTGTTGTTCTCCAGATTTTTGCTTTAATGTCATTTTTCACAGAAACACCCGAAGCAACTGTCATTTCAAATAGACAAAATGGGTGGAATCATTGAATAAAGAGGCAAGGAATAGCTCTTTTTCACATGTACAGTGGGTGTGAGTGAAACATTTATTTTTGACATTAGTCCCCTGAAATTATGAGTATTCAGGAATGTTAAACTAAAGTAGGGGCAGCTCCCAGAAACGTATGAATCTCTCATGACATGCCTGGTGGGACACATTGGTAGTCCCCACTCACACAACTTAAACAGATGCTTTACTTTTCTCCCAAAACACCACTTCCTTGTCTCTTTATTCATTGGATGGAATCAGCTAAGCTGATCTGTGACTTCTGTGACTTTCACATTTTGTGGCGATCAATGTGATCAAACAAAAAAGTTCGTCTACTGCGTGATGGGTGTTTCACAACAAGAGCGGGAGTCTCGGGCGAGTTGTCAAATGAATTTCAATCAATGGCAATATATTGGGTGGTTCCCAATACCGTAATTATCGCTGTCTTGCTTGCCGGCCTTTTCGAAAAATTTAAAAACCGTCGCCCCGGTCGACTATTATAATGTCATTCACTTTTGTGAATTGTCACATGCTGTTGAATGCTGCTGAAGTCTTTTTTTGTAAGCTGACAGTTGTTGTGAAGAATAAACCATACATGAGTAATAAAATCGACAAAATTTTAAAAACAGTCGAAACAGTCGTGGTTTCTCGCTCTGATTGTGTATTAACAAACGATTACCGCTCTAGTTTGACGCTGACGCGCTTTTCTTCTGATGCCCTCTTGAACACGAGGTGTCTTGAACCCGGCAGTTGGTATATCACCACATCAAGCCTCTTCACTCCACAGCATATTTTTTGCAGAGGCAATGACTGCTGATCGGAAAAGATGGAATTTGTTCAAACTTCTCTGAAAGTTGTATGCCCACTGCAATTCATCATTGACTTCATTGACCTCTCCTCTTAGCGTGTAAAGGGGCGAGTAATTAAGGACATTTTGTCGCTTTTGCACGCGATTTACTATACGAATTTTTTTCTCTTCACTAAGAGATTTCAATTTAATCGTGTAATTAATCGCTTCCACGCATGAATTGTCGATTCAAACCATACCGAATTCTACGTGTTCTGTGCGATATCTGACAAAACAATTCTAACAAACCTTTATTTGACAGCTTGGTTTCATCAACTGAGCTCATTGAATAATGAGACAAGGAAGTGGTGTTTTTGGAAAAAAATTGAAGCACCATTTTTTGTTGTGTAAGTGCGGACTACTTATGTGTTGAACCAGGCATGTCATGAGAGACGGCTCGAGGTTCATACGTTTCTGGGAGCTGACTTTACTTTTGTTAAACATTTCTGAGTTAAGGTGACATTTGTACCCCGATTCGTGATACATTCGATACATTCACTTACAAGTCGATACCCGACATCGGGCGACTACTGTCAAAATAAATGCTTCACTCACACACACTGTATATGTAAAAAAGAGCTATTCCTTGTCTCTTTATTCAATGGCTGAGCTATGCTTGCGGTGTTGTGTAAAGGGAGGCGCAGAGCGGTTGCTGTGGATGACGTGGGACCTGTCAAAACGGCTAAATGCACTGAGTAGTGCCACTGCAACAGAATGATTGATGTTTGGCACTGCTGGTTGATGTTGATCTACTGAACCTAAATCACATCAACATGTTTGACGTTTTGTTTTTCTTTTTGTGGATTATTTCGTTTTATGGATTAAAAAAATCGGTGCCAATGATATGTGAAATTAAATTTTTTTAAATCAGAGTTGGCTGTGAGCCAAAAAAACTCACGTTTCAAGGAGGTGCGCAGAGAACGTTTGCCATTTCACACAACAGAACGTCATTGAGAAGTGTCAACTATGAAAGCATACACCAAGTAAATCTCTTCGTTTCTGGTGGAAACATTTTAATTTTTTATCATCCTACGTTAAAATCTGTCTTATGTCCGGTGGGATCACCCTATAAATAATCATTGTTCACCACCGGGTGGAGCTCACAAATGATGGGCAGAACTCCTGCTGTTAATCGCTTTGTTGAAAAATCCAAGAACTTTCTTTGTTTTTAAAATATTAAAATATTTTCTCCTGTGTGCATTGGTCTAAAAACTTTCGGTGATCTTGCAGTCACGTCAACCAATGAGCGCTTACTTAACAGAAAATTTAAAAATTTTACGTTCGATTTCTAAAACCCAGAAGAACCAACCCTAGCAAGCATTTATTTATTTAATCTTTTTAAGCGCTAATCAGAACACCTGGTAGAGTGTGTGAGACACTCGTACCCAAATCTTTGCCCTTCAATGCTTAAAGCAAAATGTCACAATGGGACAGGTATATTGGGGCTATCTATTTTTAGGATCTATCTTTTCATTACGGTTCCGCTACCTGCTTAAAAATAAATAACCAACCACACACAACCCAACATTCTATAAGAGTAATCATTGTAATAATTTCTTTTTGTTTTTCCCTTTCCAGGTACAAGGGTGGTCGGGCACCTATTTTTCGATCCAGTGACCGAAGGCGACCACAAAGCATATCATCTGCAACAACACTAACCCCACGTGTGGTTCTTTCTCGACTAGAACCCAGAGATTTTGAACGTTTGCGTTTATCATACAAAGTAACCATACTAGACCAAAGACGGACACGTAACAATCGATCTGGCATGAACATGGGACAAAAAAACAGTGCAGTTGTTAAAAGTGTTAGTCGCGGCGAGGCACAGGTCCCCTTTAAACCAGTTATACCGCGTGAACTAGCGGCCGAATATGTAAAGCCAGCCCGTATTGAAATCCTACTCGATATGCCACCGGCTGGACGTGAAGCACAACTAAAATACTCATGGAATGCTGAAGACAGATCTCTCAATATATTCGTTAAAGAGGATGACAAATTGACATTTCACCGGCATCCAGTCGCACAGAGCACAGACTGCATACGAGGTAAGGTGGGCTTTACAAAAGGACTGCACATCTGGGAGATATACTGGCCGACAAGGCAGCGTGGGACGCACGCTGTTGTTGGTGTTGCCACTTCCGAAGCACAATTGCATTCAGTAGGTTATCAAAGCTTAGTCGGGTCGTCGGTCCACAGCTGGGGCTGGGACCTGGGCCGCAACAAGCTCTATCACGATTCGAAAAACTGCGCTGGCATCACCTATCCAGCGATACTCAAGAACGATGAAGCATTCCTAGTACCCGATAAATTCTTATTAGCACTGGACATGGACGAAGGAACACTTAGTTTTATAGTAGATCATGAATATTTGGGCGTAGCGTTTAGAGGATTAAAGGGCAAGAAACTCTATCCTATTGTGTCGGCCGTATGGGGTCACTGCGAGATAACAATGCGATATATTGGCGGCTTAGATCGTGAGTATAACTACGAAGTTTTAAAGTTGTTCTTTTAAAAAAACGTCAATTTTTCTTCTTCGCAAATTTCAGCTGAACCGTTACCCTTAATGTATTTATGTAGACGTGTGATACGGCAGAATCTGGGACGAACACATTTAGAGGAGCGCATTCAAGAGCTGCAACTGCCACACTCGATGAAAACATATTTATTGTATAGGGACTGCAGATAGTAACATAATATTAGTAACGATAAGAAATTAAATTTTAACTGTAATGATAACAGTAATCATAAGTAAGATTATAAACAAACAAACAAAAATTATATATACGCATGTGTATGTATAGTATGCATATTACAATATATATGTCCATATGTACGTGTGTATCGATATTGTCTATTGATATATCCATACGTATGCATGTATATTTACATTTATATATATATACCTGTATATGTATATATATATCTGTGTATATATATATATATAGTGTCGGGAAAACAACAACAACAAAACAAAAAACAAGATTTTAAATATATACTCTACATAAATTTACTTTTTCTCAAGTTTTCGAGTTTAAGCGCACTCAGCTTTTTTCTGTTTTTGTTTCGAACGAAAACGAAATATTTTTATTTGGATACATTGTATGCTTGTGTAGGTTCGTGGATAAAATGTTTCTTTTAATCGATAATTTTTTTTCTCGTAAAAAATTCGTGTTTGCAGCAATTTATGTTTTATTTTTTTTTTTTTTTTAATTCTTTTTAAATGATATAACTAATTTTTGTACCTGAACAAACTACCGTTAACAAAAAGTGTATGGAAACAACAGAAGCTTAGTTCTTAAACTATGCTGTTTCAATTTCTCGTATTATTTACATCATTTTCTTTTGTGAACTGATTTTAACGTCTCTTAGGCATGGAATCCGACGATACCACGCAGAATCTAACAGGAATAAAAACTTTGGAATTTGTTTATTTTATAAAAACGAAAATCTTTTTTAACATTTTTCTTCTTTTATTTTCTGTTAAATCTATTTTCCTTACGTTTTGCTTGTGTTGTTCAAAGTCCTTCTTAACACCGTGTGAGCATACGTCCCGACTACTTACCGCATTGTCCCGTTCTGATAAGTACAAAATATTCCGCATTATATTTAAAAAAAATAATCTGTCCAGTGAAAAATAATTTTAACAATAAACATGGAAGTTTTGTTTCCAATTTTTAGTCCTAAAACAATTCTCTATAACCGTCGAATTTTATAGAAAAACCTTGAAAACACTGTGAAGAAGACTTTTAGCATAAATTACTGAATAACTAGATATTCTACTTGGGACGCAAGCCCTCCAACATGCATTTGCTAACGTTTTTTTTAAGCTTTATAAAGCTTCGAATTCCTGTGTCGGTAAATACGTGTCAGAAGAGGCAACAACGACTTACCTTGGGCAATCAGGTGCATGAAACTGATGAATTGACGAATTCACTCACATTTTAAAAAAAAATTTCAGAGTATGGGTAAATTCGTAAATTAAAGCTTGTGGGCACAGCTTTCACATGTCCAAAGTTGAATATCTAGTAATTCAGTTGCTTATAGCCTCTATGCACCGCATCAAAATCGGGGATTTAAAAACAATGAAAATCCCGAGATTTTCCATCACGTATTTGTGGCTATTGAATGCATTCCACAATGTTCCACAACTACAACCAGTCGATAAATAAGTTTTTTTCATTATAAATTTGAGTTAAATTTGCTATTACTCTACGCGTAACGAAATTAACACATGATTTTTATGTTTTTAGCCGTGTATATTAGGCGAGTAGATATTCTACAGAGTTTTATTACTATGTCTCCACCGGCCATAAGCTGTCAATTAGCTAGAAGCGATTTAAAATAAATCCTGAAGTGTCTCCACCGAACAAACAGGATTAATTTGACAAGGCATCAATTTGTTGACATTTTGGTAAAAAAAAGAGTGGCGATGACATTTCCAAGGAGAAAACAATTTTGTTGTAGGAATCTCAATAGAAAACGTATTTCTGACAGATTTGCCATACGTGGACCGTTTCAGCTTCCTTTTCCAACTATTAAACTCATTGACATGGACTACTAGTACCCAAGTTCATTATGGTCCCATTCAAGTACGTAGAAACTCGCGCTGTTTGGTACTCGTGGCCAAATTTGAAAACACATTCAATGGGGAATGCTGCTTCTGAAACAAACAGCAGCACAATCGGTACCACTTTTGTCGCAGGTTTTGTGTAAGCGGAGACACCAACCAGCAGCCCATATATATTATGACAATGATTAAATGGTTATAAAGGTTTGTGCAAAGGGTTAAAAGTGGCAGTAAAGAAGTTCGAGAAAAAATTTGAATTAGATTTTCGAGGAGACTTAAAATAAAAAAGAGACACACTTTCCGAAAGAATTATTGGGACGATAGACAAAAGTGGTCCAAGTTTCACCACAAACGATACTTATGTGGGTGAAAGTCAACACAAAGTGAAAGGTTTTGTAGGTGAAAACTGGGGACCAGCTGATTTTGACGGTGATTGATCGGATCAAGAGCTGCGCCAGAAAATTGTGATGATCACAGTTTACGCAGAGGAACTTTTGTGACATCACAGATCACCTTAGCCGTTTTCACCACCGCTTTATATACCCTGTCACAGGTGGATGAAAACACTAAAGGCTGCTTGAAGAGAAAAGTCCTCTAAACCATTTATGGTCCCGTTCGCATAGGAGGAGATGTAACATCAAATTGAACACCGGTCTATCCAGAAAAGTCAAAATACAACGGCTGGGATGGCTGGGTCATCTGAATTGAATGGACACCAAGGCCCCGGCCCGAAAAATCTTGGAATTAAAACCGCAGGAACGGCACAGTAGACAGCACCGAAGCTCAGGTCGAGCACGTAAGTGGAAGGGGAGATCAGACAGGAGCCTGAGCTGGTTGGCGAAGCTTATTACCTGAGGCCCAGGTTCCTCCTGGACTGTAGCGCCACATTAATTAAGTATTACAGGTTTTAAAAATTTCAAAAGACAACGACTTATACTCTACACCGGCAATAAAACAAGGATTAGCTGTAGACGATTTAAAATAAATCCCAAAGTGACTCCACCAACAAATATAAGGTTAATTTGTCACGAGCACTCCTTTTTTGTCATTTCGATACTCAAAAGAGAGTGGCGATGTCATTTACCAGGAGCGAAAAAGATTTCAAAGTTGTAAAAATCCCAATAGAAATCGTAAATGTGACAGACTTGTCACACAGGGACAGTTTTAGTTTTTTTTTCGATTCTCAAACTGTTTTGAAGGTATTGTTATGTGGCGACAAGAAATAAAACAACACGCAGAAGTCGCTGAATGCACCCATCGATTCACTCTACAAACGCACCCGCTCGACTCACTAAACGAACATACCCAACTGTCATTCCAGTCATCTGACAGCTGCTGTCATATTCGAATTTCGATTTCCCCTCCTTGGAATTCAGCGGAGGAGTACCAGTGGAAAGTTGCCAAAGGGGAAGTATGGAACGTACTAGAAGGTGCTTAGTTTTGTATAAATACACGGGTGACAGGCTCGTACGGCACAGTTATGTTTTAAACGTTGACTTGCGAAAATCGGTTATAAAGTGAAAAGTGATTGAATTGAAATAAAGTGTTGAATTCTAAGTAGTAAAGTTGAATAACAGTGTGATTTGAATTTAAATAAGTTTTTGTTTGATAAAAAAAGTGTTTCATTGTGTAATTATAGAAGTGAAATTGAGTTTTATTCGACGAACCCCAGGCGAAAACATTACAGTAGGTATGCAAAAAGCGTTGAAAGTGGTTTGTGAAAAGAGTAAGTAAGATGTATGAGGGGATTTTTTGTTAATCGCTGGCCGAGAGGATTAAAATTTGATGGTAGATCGCTTTATCAGGATAAAAAAAATTAACACCATATATTAATAATTATTTAAATAAATTATTTAAACTAAAAAAAAACTTAACATAATATTCATGAATCGAACGCAGTTGATGCACATTTGAATGTAAAAGCTTTGCTTTGAAATAAGAAATTTTAATAAAAACATTTATCGTTTCGTTTCCACCGGGCACTTAATCCGCGATAAATATTTATTAAATCCTCTACAAATTACGCGATTAACCATGCAAATTTAAATCTTCTCGGCAAGCGTTTAAAAGTAAATCCCCTCATAAATCTCATTCACCCTTTTCACTAACCACTTTCAACCCTTTTGAAACACCTTTTTAACAGTTTCTCGTAAAAGGACACTGACACTGTCCACGTTTGACAGATCTGTCAGAATTACGATTGTTTGGGATGTTTACAACGGAAATCTTTTTTCGAGCGTGTAAAATTACACCGCCAAAACGTCAGCAAAAGAGTGCTCATGTCAAATTAATCCTATATTCGGTGAGAACACTTTGGGATTTATTATTAATCGTCTCCCGATAATCCTCGTATTACTGCCGGTGCTATTTTGGCATATTTTACGTACCTAAAGCCTGGTTGAAACGGAATTTCATACATTAGCAAAGCATAAAGCATTCAGCGAATTTAGGTTTCAGTTGCTAATATATGTAATTCTGTTCCTGTTCCTGTCTTAAGTTGCTTGTGACAACTCGGCTTAGGAAGAAAAACGCTGCAAATATTTTTCTTCTTACATCAAATATGCTAAAATGGCATGCAGTCTAATCTAAGATCTAGAAAACGAAATAAGCAATGAATTAGAAGTAAAAACCGAACGCAAACTTCTTTGCCTTTTTTTCTGTGTGAAATGACAGTTGAATGACAGTTGATTCTTGGCCTAGCCAATGAAAATGAATAAAGAGACAAGGAAGTGGTGTTTTGGGAGAGAAGCGAAGCAAGTGCTTAAGCTGTTTGAGTGGGGTAGGGATGGGGACTACCTATAGAGTTTTTCGTGTAACTATCTCGCTTGCACCTCTCGTTCTAACCTTTGGCGATATCCGTTCATTTGGTATGAAAACAATGAAATGGTTGCAAAGGGTAGGCATGTGCGCGAACGAGATAAACAAGTTTGTTTTCATAGCAAGTGAAGAAGAGTAACATTTTGGCTTAGGGCATAAATTACTGAATAACTAGATATTCAACTTCGGACATGTAAAAGCTTTGCCCACAAGCTGAAATTGATGAATTTACCCATTCTCCCACATTTGTTTACAAATGTGAGTAATTTGCAGCTTTTACATCAGCTGATCGCGTAAGGTAAATTGGTGTTGTATCTTCTTACACGTATTAACTGACACGGAAATTTAAAGCTTTAAAAAGCTTTGAAGGCTTTATAAAAAACTTAAACAAATGGGTGTTAGAGGGTAAGAGGGACACAAGTTGAATATCTAGTTATTCAGTAATTTGTGCTTAGGGTTAATCTTCCAAACATTTCGGTCAGAATTCCGTTATATAAAACGTACGGAAATCCAACTCGGATCGTGGATTCTAGTATCTCATTTTTAACGGTGTGCCGATGAAAGTCCGGCGCAAAATAGTGGATGTTGATGTTGATGTGTCCGAACATGTGGCTCGCCGCCATTGTTGTTGATGCAGATGTTGCTTATTGCAAACACAATAGAATCTCACTGCACAATTCAAGCGATAATTCGCTACCACCCCCACACAATAAAAATTCATTTCCAAAAGCCTTTTTTCAGATTCGCGTTATAAAGGCGAATAAATTTAGTTTAAGTCTTTATTGAATTTGGATTCTATGAAGCGAAATAACGCAAACGACAACAGAAAAACCAAACGTCGAATATGTTGATGGGATTTTAGTCCACAAAGTTCAAATTAGACCAACTTAATCAACATCCACAACCAGCGTCAACATCAACATCCACCTTTCTGTTGCACTATGCACAGCTCAGTACATTAAACTTTTTTGAAAAGTCCCTCCACATCCACAACAACATCAACTGTTCTATTTCGAACTGGAAGGTTAAAAAGTTAGTGTGTTAGTAAAACTGACAGCTAAGATTTCAGGTTACGACCCACAATATTTTCCACGTACGGATCGTACTCTTTTCCAAGTAATATTAGTACATGGATAAACATTAGCACAAATCATTGAATAACTCGATATTCAACTTCCGTCCCCCTTGCCCTCTAACACCCCTTTGTTTAAGTTTTTTATAAAGCCTTCAAAGCTTCAAATTTCCGTACCGGTGAATACGACCATAAGGGCATATGATCGAGACCGAATACTAAATAGCCGAATAAATCATATCCGTCCGTCCGTATGTCACATGTTTTTAGGCCTTCAATTTGGAGATAAGTGGCTGAAATTTCGTACGTAAGCTCCATGTTAAAAAGATTTCAAATTAAGTCATGTTGATTCAATGAAAGCTCTAGTGCGCCATATGGCCCCGCAGTGCGCACTTTTTTTTCAGTTCTCCATTCGATGAAGCTAATGCCATGTTTCCACCGAGCACTATTCGTCGATTAATATAAATCCTTATTAAATCCTCTAGAAATCACGCGATTTACCACACAAATTTAACGCCTCTCGGCAAGCGATTAAAATTAAATCCTCTCATAAATCCTATTCACCCCATTCACAAACCTATTTCCTGCACCTTTGCAACAGTTTGAGAATCAAAAAAGGAAACTGAAACTGTTCCTGTACGAAAAATCTGTCGCAAGTACGTTTTCTATTGTGACTTTTACTGAGGAAATCGTTTTCGCTTCTTGGAAATGACATCGCCACTCTCTTTTGAGAGCCAAAATGACAGAAACAGAGTTATCGTGTCAAATTAATCTTATATTTGTCCGATGGGTCCACTTTGGGATTTATTTTAATCGTCACCCGCTAATCTTCTTTTAATTAGCGGTGGAGACATAGTATAAGACAACAACCCAGTTCGCTTTGCACTTTATTATTACGTTTCAGTTGTTTGTGAGCTGTATAGTGGAATTAAACAATTTTTCTGAAACAAAATACAAGTTTTTTTGCTTTTATTTTGATTTTGTTCACAATTCTGTAATTGTTGGTGCATTTCTATAATGGAAAAAATTAACATGTTGCATACTACAAACAAATAGAATCTCAGTTGGTTTTACGAATGACAGGATCCAGCTAGCACTCTTGCCTTCGATGAACAGTGCACTTTTCAGGGTTTCACTGATTTTGTGATAATCAGTTGTTCGCACTGAAAAGTGCTAATATGTTTTCAGGGCGCACTGGGGCTCGTTTCATCGAATGAACCTACTGATGAAGATTCAACCGATTTTATTAGGTTCAGGTAGATCCGCCCATACTAGTTCCTCCTGTGAGCAATGTCTTTCATGCAACTGTCATTTCTGTCAAGAAGTGTAAAGCCGTATTGAGTTTATTGTCAGTCAACAAACAGGCAAAATTTTCAGGTTTGAAGGTATCAGTGATGCCAAAAACCCAAATATCAATGAAGGTTAGATAAAAACGGGGTGTTGTGAAAAAGCCGCACGAACCAGCCGAACTTAACATTTAAAGGGCAAAACTACCTACTAAAAAAATATCTCAATGAAACTAGGCATGAAATTAACCCCAGCAGTGCTTTGGTTCGAATAGCCCTTAAGGGCCTGTGTAATAAATGTTTGCAGCGTGAAAAATAACCGCACATCGCTTTTATGCATTCTAATCAAAGCTTTCATTTTGTCAAAACGTCAATGCTGTCCCTCTGTATAAAAGCAAATATATCCATCTCATTCGCACATAGGATTACCCCTTGCGTATGGGCGAGATAGTTGCGTGAAGAACTCTATTGTGAAATATGGAGCGAGATAAAGAAACCTTGTAGGTTGGATGCGTTTATTTTGTTTTTATATTCCAGGAGTGGTGAATTGCCTGCCATATAAAGGTTCAGCCGGCCCTTATATGACGTTACAAATTACTGAATAACTAGATATTCAACTTGCGTCCCTCTTACCCTCCAACACCCATTTGTTTACGTTTTTTTATAAAGCCCTTAAAGCTTTATTAAAGCTGAAGTAGGTGAATACACGTATTCAGAAGATACAACAACAATTTACCTTACGCGATCAGCTGATGTAAAACCTGCAAAGCGAAATTGCATGGAAATGACGAATTGATGAATTTACTCACATTTGTAAGCAAATGTCGGAGAATGGGGTAAAACAAATGTCGGAGAATGGGTAAATTCATAAATTTCAGCTTGTGGGCAAAGCTTTTACATGTCCGAAGTTGAATATCTAGTTATTCAGTAATTTATGGTGACGTGAAGAGCTCTATGGTGAAATATGAGCTTCGTTTATATGCAGAGTTCAAGCGAGCTTCAAGCCATGTTCAACCTCATATAAACGCGGATCGAGTTTGACTTGAGTCGAGTCGACTCGATCGCACTCACTGTGCGGGATCGAGTGGAAATTTGTTGATTTACCTAGGTTGAAATTACAATCGGAGCATTCAGCTTTAAATATGCACAATTTGCCATTTGTTTGGTACTTGTGTGCTTTTTTGTGGTGATTTGGCATATTCGCAGCTTCAATATGCAAAAAAAGGAATTCAAATTTTTGATATCTGTTATTTCAACTTCCCGACTCATTGTGTCGAAAAACCTTGGTCAAAACGTTTCAAAAATGAAAATGAAATGAAATTCCAACCCCCAACTTTTGCAAATATGTTCACAAAGCTATGGTCTCAGAAAAATAAACTCTGTACCTTGGCTGCGTCACAAATTACCTAATGAATTAGATATTCAACTAGACTGGAAAGCCGAGGGGCCTACAAGCTGTTGCCATGGATATACCTGGAAAACTACGCATACTCTCACATTTTGTCAATGTATTCCACACTTGAAGAGATTCACCACGAAGTTCAAGTGATTCACCACGAAAACATGGCGGAATCAGCTTTTTACTCCGTCTACCGGACAAAAATTGTAACGAATTCCAATATCTGGAAGTCGCCACATAATGGGTCGTGCTACATTAATGTTTGTTTTGCTAGAGACCTTAAAATCATTTTTATCTTAATTGTATTCGAGTTATACATTATGTATTATGCCTTCTTAATATTTTCATATAAAGTTAAAAACAAAACACAAAAAGCGCAAATGAAACTAATTCTTTACTGCCTAAATGCCTGTGCCTCTGATAAGTTTGTGTTTTATGTTACCGGATTAAAGCTTTAAAAAGCAAAATTTACGGTTAAGTACCAATAAAATGTTTTCTACATGTTTTGACGAAATAAATCGTTAGTATATTAAAAAGTAAAAGTCATTAGAAAGGTTCAAAGGCACTTTTATTATTTTTATTATAGCTATAATTTGAATTCATTATTCGAACAAATCAATATTATGACATAATTGTCATCCTTATCCTTCCAAGTCGATATTATTTCATGCATTTGAGATTAGAGTTGAACATTAAAAGTCAAATTGGGAACTGAGAACAGAAGAATAATGCACTTTTGAGTGAACCCATGTCGTAAAAAAAATCAGTAGCACATTGAAATTGATTTCTGTCAGTGAAATAGCAAAGTAGTCGAAAGAAAAATGTTTATGTATATTTTTGTAGGTAACAATAGAGATTGACACCAAAAGAAGCATTAATTAAACAAACAAATTTAATCACAAGTAAAAATAAGTTTCAGTGATGCAATCCAATGAAAGCTATATTTAATGCTTCTTAACTTCTTCATTTTTCTTAAATTTGGGAACGCTTAATATTTTACGCAAGTAAAAATCATAAGCCTTTTCCTAAAATGGAAGTTTTCTCGATTGTTTCCTAACTGTTGCTCTTGTTTTGCTGAATAACTAATATTTTCTGCATTCCTACATAATTAAAAACTGAACATCAATAACACATGAACGATTCTGGAGAAAAGAAAAGCCCAACTGCGTAATAATAATAATATGCGTCTCACACGCATTCACCGTCACAAAACCGAAAAGCATAAACAACAAATAAACAAATAGGTTTTGGGGGAAAGGGGACGCACAAGTTGAATATTTAATTATTAAGTAATTTGTGACCCGAACTATATTGAAAAAAAAGACCAAATTCGTAAAAATATCCAATTACGTCATATACATTCCAGTATTTCCAGGCCCATTCAAATTAACTAAATTTTACGATTTTGTAGTCTCAATGTAGGCTCACCCCAAGTGTGGGTAAAATTAAAATAGAATTGTCATTTTGACTTAAATGACTTGTCTGTTATCTTTTATGACTTTTTTAAGATATGTATTTAACTTTTTCAAATGCCAGTGTGAAATTCACCTCGCTATTTTGGCGGGCTCTCAAATTTTTGTTTACTTTTCTCACACGTATTCACCGATACGGAACTCAAAACAACAACAACAAATAAACAAATGGGTTTTGGGGGAAAAGGGACGCTTTAGTTGAATATCTAGTTATTAAGTAATTTGTGGCTGCGTTCACTTTGTTCTCAAATTCCAGGAGTGGTGAATTGCCACATGATGGTGCAGCCGGCCCCTTTGTTCAATTTCATACACGACTGCCGGGTGCAACCAACACATTCAAACAATTTCATTCGTTTTCCAATGTGCGACCAGAGAAAGGGAATGGGAAACTTTTCCAGTTTCCACAGCAAAGTATCTTTGTGTGTGATTCTCTGCTTTTGCCAGCAGAGCTTGTGTTGTTTCGCTTTTCGAGTTGTGCTTGTGGAAAAAATATACAATTCGTGATTGTTTTCTAAAATTTACTGTGTGCACATCAAAACAAAGAAGAAATTAAGGTAGACGAAGTATTAAAACTGAATGTTAAACAAATTCTTTGAGCTAAAATCGCCGAAGATCTTCTATAACTTACCAACATATACATATGTATATCACCGGCATCAGACATAGTATACTTTTCTTTTTGTTCACCGGAGAGTTATGTATTTTGTTAAAATGTTAAACAAATGAGTCTCAGAGTCAGAAGTTGTGTGATTATATTTAAAAATGTGTGTTTTTTAAGGATGATTTTGTGTGTCCCAGAGTTTGTTGCCTTCGAAAATGACATATTATTCCTAGAAAGAGTTCAAAATGGCCGATTGTCTCGCGTTTTTTTCTTTGATAAATTGTAATTATTGCCACAAAAACGAATAGCTTCCGTTTCTGCCTAAGGAACAAAGATATTTTTTTTTTTATATTTTATAGGCTGCTAGTCTGGTGTGTACTTTGAAAAGCGATTCGAGCGGAATACATTGGCACGGGGTTAAGGAAGGGCAAAGTTCTGACTGAGGTAGGAGATGAAATTTTAGAGCTGTGGGTTGGTGGTTAATCCTTTCATTAAATTTAAATAGAACCTGGTTTTCTAGGCGGCCGATGTTAGACCCTATTATTATTGATTCCAAGTATTTGCAGGAGTAGGAAGTTTTCAAGGACTAAGGAACTCATACTCAGTGTCCAACACAAATTTCAATCCTTACTATGGCTGTTGTCGAGCTAAAAACATGCCAAAAGACAAGGTCTGACGTCACCGGGAGCATACTTCGCATTCGGCGAGTCAGTAGTAGCTTAAATCAAAATGTTGTTATTGCAATAGGGCACTAAGGATGGCATTTCCACCCTTACGAAAATCCAAAAATAATCCTACGGTAAACCAAGTACGTTGAAAACAAATTTCGAAGGATTTTTACAAATCCTTAAAGGAATTCCATAAGAGATACCATTACAAAATTCGTCTGACTGCCTTCTTATTCTTATATTGAGGTCTGCATGAGTAGACTCTTCAAGGAATCTCTGATTGACCTGTGTGTAGAAGAATCCATTAGTTAATACTAAGCTAATAGGGCAAGAACATGATTTATTGAGGCTGTACCAAGTGTAGTACAATTGCTGCCCCAACCAACTTAGCCTCTCACTAGCTGCTTCCAGTTTTTTACGCGAAACTTGATTCTTGAAAAATTCTTGAAAATCGCCGAAGATCTTCTATAACTTACCAACATATACATATGTATATCACCGGCATCAGACATAGTATACTTTTCTTTTTGTTCACCGGAGAGTTATGTATTTTGTTAAAATGTTAAACAAATGAGTCTCAGAGTCAGAAGTTGTGTGATTATATTTAAAAATGTGTGTTTTTTAAGGATGATTTTGTGTGTCCCAGAGTTTGTTGCCTTCGAAAATGACATATTATTCCTAGAAAGAGTTCAAAATGGCCGATTGTCTCGCGTTTTTTTCTTTGATAAATTGTAATTATTGCCACAAAAACGAATAGCTTCCGTTTCTGCCTAAGGAACAAAGATATTTTTTTTTTTATATTTTATAGGCTGCTAGTCTGGTGTGTACTTTGAAAAGCGATTCGAGCGGAATACATTGGCACGGGGTTAAGGAAGGGCAAAGTTCTGACTGAGGTAGGAGATGAAATTTTAGAGCTGTGGGTTGGTGGTTAATCCTTTCATTAAATTTAAATAGAACCTGGTTTTCTAGGCGGCCGATGTTAGACCCTATTATTATTGATTCCAAGTATTTGCAGGAGTAGGAAGTTTTCAAGGACTAAGGAACTCATACTCAGTGTCCAACACAAATTTCAATCCTTACTATGGCTGTTGTCGAGCTAAAAACATGCCAAAAGACAAGGTCTGACGTCACCGGGAGCATACTTCGCATTCGGCGAGTCAGTAGTAGCTTAAATCAAAATGTTGTTATTGCAATAGGGCACTAAGGATGGCATTTCCACCCTTACGAAAATCCAAAAATAATCCTACGGTAAACCAAGTACGTTGAAAACAAATTTCGAAGGATTTTTACAAATCCTTAAAGGAATTCCATAAGAGATACCATTACAAAATTCGTCTGACTGCCTTCTTATTCTTATATTGAGGTCTGCATGAGTAGACTCTTCAAGGAATCTCTGATTGACCTGTGTGTAGAAGAATCCATTAGTTAATACTAAGCTAATAGGGCAAGAACATGATTTATTGAGGCTGTACCAAGTGTAGTACAATTGCTGCCCCAACCAACTTAGCCTCTCACTAGCTGCTTCCAGTTTTTTACGCGAAACTTGATTCTTGAAAAATTGAAAAATGAATTTGTTCTCCTCGAATTGTGGGCGTAACATAAGACGACCAAAAGAAAAAGAATACCATCTGCAGACCGTCAAAATTTGTGGAGGAAATATAATGGTATGGGACTGACATGCCCCTAACATGGCATTTCTAACAGGACAACAATCCACAACATAAAGCCGGTTTTTATGAAGAGTTGATTTTTAGAATCAAATCATCTCTGTAGTAAATTTCATGTTCAAGACAATTTCCGGTCTTAATCTCATTGAGAATTTGTGGGATGAACCAAAAGAAAATTCAGGGTCAGTTCTTCTTTTCTTTTAGGCGTGAGGTTATGATCTGAAATTGATCATAAATAACCCTCTACTCATCAGATCTCGTGGAAGTCTATCGAAAGCCTTTTCAAAATCAACCAGCACCATATATGCAGATCTTTAAGGGCATCACGATGTTTTTCCATTATGATCCTTTGACTTTGGATTGCATCAGTGGTTGATTTACTTACTTACTTACTTAAGGTGGCGCTACAGTCCGGGGTGGACCTGGGCCTCAGCCAACAAGCTTCGCCAGCCAGCTCTGTCTCGAGCTAGCCGTCTCCAGTTTCGCACGCGAAGTTGGCTGAGGTCCCCTTCCACTTGCGTGCGCCACCTGAGTCTCGATGCTCCTCTACCGCGCCGTCCCTGCGGTGTGGATTCGAAGATTTTCCGGGACGGGGCGTTGGTATCCATCCGCTCTAGATGACCCAGCCATCGTAGACGTTGTGTTTTGACTCTTTTGGCTAGGTCGGTATCGCTGTACAGCCCGTACAGTTCGATGTTATATCTCCTCCTCCACTCTCCGTCTATGCAGACGGGACCGTAAATCGTTCGAAGAATTTTTCTCGAAGCAGCCTAAAGTGTTTTCATCCGCCTTTGACAGGGTCCATGCTTCTGCACCGTAAAGCAGGACTGGGATGATGAGGGTCTTATACATGGACACTTTAGTTGCTCGAGAGAGGGCTTTGCTACTCAAATGCCTTCTTAGCCCAAAGAAACAGCGATTGGCAAGAGTTATCCTTCGTTTGATTTCAGCGCTGGTGTCATTGTCTGAATTTATAGCGGAACCCAGGTAGACAAAGTCCCTAACTACCTCAAAATTATAGCTGTCGATGGTAATGTTTTGTCCAAGACGTCGATGCTGGGTGTCTTTTCTTGATGACAGCATATACTTGGTTTTGCCCTCATTGACTGCTAAACCCATATTCGCCGCTTCCGTCCCAATACTCACGAAGGCTTCACTGACATCACGCTTTGTTCTACCGATTATGTCTATGTCGTCTGCGTATGCGAGTAGTTGAACGGACTTTT
Source organism: Neoascia interrupta (assembly GCA_947623515.1). NCBI lineage: Eukaryota > Metazoa > Arthropoda > Insecta > Diptera > Syrphidae > Neoascia > Neoascia interrupta. The sequence continues at coordinate 180,983,141 of OX392462.1, forward strand.
GAAAGATTGTACCTCTGGTTTTGGCGCGAGAGTTCTGCACAATTCTCTCAAGTATGATGTTAAAGAAGTCGCATGACAGCGCGTCGCCTTGTCTAAATTCTTTTTTGACATCAAAGGGGTCGGTGAGGTCTTTGCCGAGCTTGACGGAACAGCGTGAGTTTTCCATCGTCATCCTGCACAGACTGACGTGTTTGGCAGCGATGCCAAAACTAGACATTGCGCTATATAGCTCGTCTCTTTAGATGCTGTCATACGCGGCCTTGAAATCGATGAAGATGTGGTGTGTATCGATTTGGTATTCCTGGGTTTTCTCCAAGATCTGCCGCAGTGTGAATATTTGATCGCTTTCCTGGCCTAAAGCCTCACTGATATGTGCCTATCAGATTGTTGACAAACGGCTTCAGGCGTTCACACAGTACAGCAGAAAAGATCTTGTATGCGATGTTAAGGAGACTTATGCCTCTATAGTTGGCACAACTCAGAGGGTCTCCTTTCTTCAGGATCGGGCAAACAATGCTGAAATTCCATTCGTCGGGCACGCTTTCTTCCGACCATACCTTGCAGATGAGCTGGTGCATGCTCCTAACCAGCTCATCGCCAGCGGATTTAAAAAGTGGTTGATTTACCCGCGACAGAAAACCACACTGGTCCTCAGATAACCTTATCATTTTCCGCAGTCGACTATCTAGTATCCGTTCGACGATCTTTATTGTGTGGGACATCAGCTTGTTGTCACAGCTTCGTGTATCACCTTTTCCCTTGAACAAATGAAAAAGATAACTTTACCTCCACTGATTTAGGCATTGGATATCCTCTTATTAGTTTGGATATGAAGGTCGTGAGCCATCTGGACCCGCTGTCTCCTATTTTCTTCAAGAACTCTGAGGGTAATTGATCCGTCCCAGCCGCTTTTCGCGGCAGTGGAAAGAGAAACTTCCTCCAATTCCTGATACAGGCCCTCCATTCTTTTTGCTTGAACCTGGGCGCACTTCTTTTTAGCGAGACTCTTGAGGTGTCTATATTCCAATTCCAGGCGAAGCATTTCATCTTTGTTGTTCGAAGAGCACTTCTTCGATGCCTTGAATGCTGTTTTTTTTACACTTATCACTAGTTTCACCACCACCATATTTCTTTGACCTGTCTGCAGTGCTCTTTTGAAGTCCCTAGGACTAAGTTGGCCTTCTCTATACATCGTCCCACATATCTTGTGCTCTGCACTCTGCATCTCCGTTTTCGTCAATGATGTTACAGAGGTAGTTTTGCATCGTGTTAAAAATTCCTTCGGCTTTTTCCTTATCCAAATTGTACCTGTTGTTTTTCCCGGATACCTTTGCTTGCTTAATTTTCTTCTTTGAACAGCAGGCGCCGTTGTGTTGTGATCGCTTCACCTAAAATAACTTTGACCCGCGGTTTCAGGGAACTGTGAACCTAATGATAGTCAATTTGGGTCTCATTCCCGTGGCAGCTGTAAGTGATCGGGTGCCTGCTTTCCTCGACGAACATGGTATTAAGCACGATAAGACCGTATGACTTGCAAACGTTCAGGGTATCTTCACCAGAAGAGTTCTTAGTGCCATACCCCAGTCCACCATGGCAGTCTTCATAGTCCTCGTTAGATTTCCCGACATGTCCGTTCAAGTCTCCGTCTATAAACCTCTTCCCTTGGGATCGCCTTGATGAGATTATGAAGTTCCACACCTCTCACCTAGCATCACCAGCTTGAGAGACAAGAAAGGGTCACTTGGCTTTGAAATATTCAAGATGCCATCAATTAGCTCTGCCGCAAGGTTGATACCGATTCCGTTCCTGCCTTGTTCGGTTCCGTAGTCCATCTTGTAAACTTTTGTCTTTATATCCATGAAACGGGTCCGATTTCCGGCGTTCCCCCATTTCGTCTCTTGGACACACAAGATCGCCTTCTTAGCATCATCTCTTCGAGTTCGTAGCTACGACCAGTCATGCTTCCAACATTCCAACTCGCGACCCTAAACTTGCGCTTAGGCAGTTGCATTATTTTGCTATCCGCCAGAAACCGACTAGCTCTGATCCGAGCAATTCGCTCGTCCTAGGATCACTACAATGTAAGCCATAAGCAGTGACTGGCGGGGTAGTTCCATTCGTAGAAGAGCTTTCCATTATGCTCTTGTCTAAACGACTTGTTTTGTTCGACGCGTGCATAGTCCTAATTGTTGTTTGAACGTCCTTTTCCGACATCGGTGGTCCCCCAGTCATGTCAATGCGATTTAAAACGAGGTTAACATTGGACAGCTTAAACTCTTTTTCTGCACACCTTTATAACAGTTTAACACTCTAAAAACGAAATGAAGGATCTGTCAAAGGAACAACGCAAATAAAAGTATGAAGAGAAGTTGTCAACAACCTGCCCGCATATTTGCGGTGTCAGTGTAGCAACTGAATTGCCCTAAAAACAAATACTTTCGCTGATGCTCCTTCAAAACTTTTTATTTGAATCTTGACTCCATTTAACAGTTGAATTAAGCAGTTTTAAATTATAACAAAATCTAACTCAAGTGTTTTTGAACAAAAAAAAAAGAAAAGAAATAAATCAACAAATTAAATAAAATTTATTTTTCAGAATTTTAAAATTGTTTGAAATGTCTTCAACGTCTGGAGCAAGCGGCAGTGGACGTGGACGTAATGGAAGCGGCCCAACAAATTCCACAGCGAATGAGGCAAAGCCCGAAGGCAAAGAAACGAAAACCAATCCAAAAATTTCAAAAGCACTTGGAACCTCTGCTAAACGTATTCAAAAAGAATTGGCAGAAATAACATTAGATCCGCCACCAAATTGTAGTGCTGGACCAAAAGGTGATAACTTGTACGAATGGGTGTCTACAATATTGGGACCACCGGGATCCGTCTACGAGGGTGGTGTCTTCTTCCTTGATATTCATTTTTCTCCAGAATATCCCTTCAAACCTCCTAAAGTAGAGTCTCGCACACACATGCGAAATTCGAATTGAAATTTATTAATCGATATTTATTTTTTTCCCATTTCCTGCCCCACATTAGGTTACTTTCCGAACGAGAATTTATCACTGCAATATTAACAGCCAAGGCGTTATTTGTTTGGATATTTTAAAAGACAACTGGTCACCGGCTTTAACTATATCAAAAGTATTGCTATCAATTTGTTCGCTATTGACTGATTGTAATCCTGGTAAGTGAAAATGTTTTGAACGTAGAACTGGAGAGTTTGGTATTTTACAATAGCAAAAGAAGTAAATTTCTTCGTTAAAGTTTTTAAAGTTTTTGTAGGGACTGGACTAGCAAAGCTTACAAAACATATTTTCTTATTTCCAGCCGACCCCCTAGTCGGGAGCATTGCCACGCAATATCTCCAAAATCGGGAAGAACATGATAGAATCGCAAGACTTTGGACAAAAAGGTAATTGCTTATGTAAACTTGTTAGATTTTATTGTGAAATCATACTACAGTGAGTATGTATAGACTGCAACAACGTGCAAGATTAATCGTCAACGCTTTTTATTCCAACTGTCTCAAGCATTGAGCATTCAATTAGAACTCCCATTAACATCGCTGCTACCGAGTTCTTCCAAGCGTACCCGAAAATTCGTACTGAAAAATGTGCGATGAAACATTGGATGGAAAATTGCGTGTCGCTGGTTCAATTTCAAAGGGAAAATCAACGCTAGTTGACCTAAGATCGTACGTTCCAGACGCCACATAGAAGTAAACGAGAATCTGCCAGTCATCGCAGGTCTCTCAAATTCTGGTTGAGCAACAAACCAAAATCAATCAAGTAATATTTACTTGAACGAGCTTTCTTCCTGCTAGGTCGGGTTTAAGCCTTCAGCCCAATGCTTCCGTTACATCCGTCACGTAGTTGAATGCACACGATTTTATGGAAAGCGGCCCATAGAAGAAGTGCTTGACGTACGTCGCTTCCCATAAGAGCGTATGTATTTCCCTGATTTGTCATTTGTGTACTTCTACGTGACGGACGCAACGGTTCATTGGAATGAAGGATTTAGAAAAGCCTTCAAGTAAGGCATATCCGTCGTAAGAGCCGATTTAAATCCACCGGCAGAAGTTGTCTCTTTGATGTTAAAGCCGATAATGTCGGGAGCTTGTGCTCTTGGTGGACAACCCTTGTCAGCAAGGCTATAACTGAAAGCTTAACTTGTAGATTGAAAAAGATATTGAAATTCTCAAAAGACCAAGAGCTGCGAAACCGGCAATAATCTCTGAAGAAAAATATTCAACTTCGGAATTCAAGCCCAAAAGTTTTAAAACTACTGAAACTGCTAAGCCAAGGCCTCCTTAAGCCGATCAAATTCGACATCGATATTGGCAAATGAAAGGTATAAGAGCTTCACTAAAAAGCGTCGTCAGTTGAAGTGCTGTGAAAAACCGCCACTTGTTTGACGGAAATCTTACGCACAGTTGCGTCAGACGAAAATAAGGCAAGATCCTAGCTGTAATCTAGGAAAAACTAAAAAATTAGACTAAAATTAATCAACTTTTTTAATTTCGAAAAACGTACAACGTGAATATAACTGTTTCGTTCACGGACTTTTGAATAAAATGGAGAACTCCTCGCTCTACATCAAAAACTGTGAACTGTTAAACCAAAAAGCTTCTCCAGCCAGCGCTTTTTTTTTAGCTAGCCGTCTCGAATTTTGTGAAAACGTGAAGTTTTTGCAATGTGCTCCCGGTGATTCTCTATTGCACTGCCCCTGCAATGTGGATTCGAAGGTTTTCCGGACTCGGGAGTTCGTTGGGGTCCATTCGCTCTAGATGATCCAGCCATCGCAGTCGTTGTGTTCTGGCTAGGTCGGTGTCGATGCACAGCTCAAACATTTCGGTGTTACATCTCCTCCTCCACTCTCTTTGTTTATGAAGACATGTCCAAAACTCACCTGAAGAATTTCCTCTCCGAGCAGCCTAAAGCATTCTCGTCCAACTTTTACAGGGCTTATGTTTCTGTACTATAAAGCAAGACACTAAAATGGATTTAGTTTCTCGGAACATGGTCTTGCTACTCACTTGCCTTCTTTTTCTTAGCCGAAACCCTTTAAACCCAGGTAGACGAAGTCGCTAGCCATAGCCCAAAGCTAAAACCATCACTTTTTTATTTATGTGCATGCAGAAAGTCAGCCTAAGTGTAGGCAAAAACACTAGTTTAGGTTAGGTTGGGTGGCTGCCCCGCTAGGCAGGGGCACACTGAGACCAAGAGAGGTCCATTGTGATACCACTTATAGGACCGGAGTTACCAGCCCGAGGACCTAAATGACAACTACCCATTTTAGTGGGAGTGGTCTAGGCAACCAGTGACGGTGTGAACCTTTACCGAAGGTCACCAATCTATTATTCATTGGTTGAGAACTTACCCGAGGGTAATGAGGGCTGGGGGGGGTAACCGTTACGGTGTGAACCACTGTCAGCAGGATTGAGAGGCCAGTGAGATACTTCCTGAAGAAAGGGTGGTCTCGTAACTTCTGAAATCCAGATGGGAACTTTCCTTGAGGATGGGAGGGGCGAACTTGATGCGGTAAATGAGGAATGGTTTCTTTGTGAGAAAAGCCCGACAGGGCAACCGATTTCGGTATATGTCCGTGCCAACTGCTTCTCTGCTAGGAATTATCCTCGAGGATAGGAGGGTGCAGAGGTTACCGATGTGATGGGGAATATTTGGCGCTCCACTGTGAGGTGCTTGCTCGCCCATAGAGTTTCCATATGGAGGAGATATGGGTTTTGTGATACACAATTAGGCGTTTAGCCAGTTTGAACCGGAGATAAAGTTCATTATCCTCTTTAGATCGAGTCGCGCTACATCATTTTAGATCATCAAAGAAGTATTCACCTAAAGTTTTCCTTCTCAATGTCGATAGCGCAGGACAGTTGCACAGAAGATGAACCATGGCCTCTTCTTCCTTTTCATCCCTGCAAATTCTGCAGAAATCAGTGAAGTGAGCGCCAAGTCTTCTGGCATGTCGTCCTACTAGACAGTGACCTGTGAGGGCCAATCCAATACGCACATACACATACGCAACCACGAATAATCTTAATGCATGCATCTACACACCTCTCCTAACAAAGTTCCGAGTCCAATTATCTGAAACCGATTTGACTTGTTTTTCATAACTCTGCTCTCTCAAAATATCTGTTTTTTTCATGTACAATATGCTCGGGCTCACACTCCCACACATATCCTACCACAAAACGAAAACTCAGATTCATTAGTCATCGTACAAATCATACAAAAAATGAAATTCTGCATTGCGTAGAATGCATTAATATTTACCTAGAATTTCATTTTTTGTTGTTTCGCAGTCTTTTACAATCATAATCAATCCCGAGTTTGATTTAGTGTTTCTTTAAGTTCTGTGGTGTTTGCCATTCAAAATAAAGTGTGTTAAGTAAATCGAAACTTTGAATCACATGTACCACAGAATTGAGAATGTAGTGAATGTAGTTTTGAGACCAAATGGACACCAAAAACAGTGCTAACGCTTTTTCAATCTAGGAACAGCACTTAACTCAAAATTGACACCGAATTGATATCATGTATGAATATCTTCATTTTTGTGTTAATTTTAACACCGCGTGCTAAGAGAGTTAGACTGTATGCTTAAAGGCATTTTTACTGCCATTTTCACTGGCATTAAATCTCATGCAGTGTGATTGTAATTTTTCTGAATGCCTATCTGTCAAAATGAGACAAAAGGCCGGAATTTTGAATAGATCAACTAACTTAGTTGGCCCTTAAATAGATGGCCAACTAAGGCATTCATTGTAATCGAGCATCTAAGCAAATAAGGTTGACATGTGAAGTGTCGCGACAGAAAATACTGAGTTTTTGCATTAAAAATGTAAGTGTGAGCTCAAGCTGAAGAAAATTAATCAAACAAAAAGGTTAGAAAGGTGAATAGCTGATTCGTTGTGACACATCCGGTAAAAGCGGCATGCAGTCCGATACTTATTTACATACGAGACGTCGATTGGTAAGCCAAGGGCATTCGCAGCATTTTTCTGCTTGTGTCAAATATGCCAAAATGGTATGTAATTTAGTCTAATCCAGTGTTTTTCAATCTGTGGGTCGCGACCCCCTGGGGGGTCGCCAAGAAAATCTAGGGGGTTCGTGGGCTCAAAACTCCTTAAGGATATGTGTGCTCAAAAAGGTAAGAAGTGGCGATTCCAACAAGCAATTTTAATGCTTATTTTTGAGCTCAGAATATGCTAGTCTTTTCTTCTCTTCATAGAGTAATTTTGGGGGGTTTGCGGATTTTTATTCTTTTATCTTTATCGATGGTCGATCCATCCGTTGGAATGACATTAATTTCGTACCCATCTCTGTCCTTGCGGCATAAGAATCAAGTTCCAAAAGGTGCCTCTTCACGCAAAGTTATGGTTATGGTTTATTGTTATGGTTTACTCGAATGATTCATCTGAAGAAATTTCTTCGAAAACTCTGACCACAAACGAAATTCTAAGAGGAATCATTTATCGTATCTTCTTAATAAGATAGTTCTTATCCTTCCCTTGAAGCTTTTAAGAGAGCTTAAATATCAAAAATAAATAAATAAAAGAAAAAAATAAATAGAGTGGCGCAACAGCTCGAGGTGAACCAGGGCCAACTTGTCAACAATGTATGCTGGTGTGTTAATTTCTTTACATACAAGGGGACCTACAATTTTTGCCGGATCCGAACGGCACTTTGAGAAGTTTTCCAAGACAAATGATACTCTCGGAGGGCTTGTCAGGCCCTCGCGGAGGTGGGGGCCGTGAAAAAGAGCAAGTCTTTTTTTTTCAGGTGACGATGGCAGGATTCGAACCCAGACCTCCAGCGTAGTAAGCACGCACACTAACCACTACGCCTCGGCATCCCAAAAATAAATGTGAAATTAAAAGCAAAAAATGATCCACAAAATGGCGCTTTTTTAGCTTTTAGAGCTCAAGAATTTTAAAAACTTTCCATAATCTCAATAATTTGTCCTTCCGTACTCAACTGGCATCGCTGAACAATCTGAATTTTGATGAAACTTACCCAAATGATTAGATATCAACGCAACCGCTCAACTTTTGAATACATACTTATTATTGGTAAACGCCTTCTTTTGTGAACGTCGATCAGAAAGTTTTTTTAGTGGCTTGTCTTTAAGTTTTGTAATAGTTCGGGGGTCGCCAGGTTTTCGATATTTTATTGTTTAAGGGGTCGCGCATTCAAAAAGTTTGAAAAACACTGGTCTAATCTAAGCTTAAGTCGTGTACAAATTTTGTTGCTCAAAGCGGTCGTTTACTTTTTTTACAGCTTTTTCTGATCTGAGAGAATTTTATCCCCACGCATCAAAATTGGACTAGCTGCTAATTTAGGCGCACAAAAGTATACGATCAGACCTATTGTCTCGAGCTCTAAACCTCGATACTCTGAAAACAATGAAACGGTTGCAAAGGGTTGCCCTCGCCATAGATAGAAAAGGGATGGCAATCTTTGTTTTCGCATTATACAGGGTGTTTCCAAATTCGATGCAAATATTTTGACACAAGATTCTTGGGTATATTTGAAGAATAAAATTGTTCTACAGTATGGGCCTATCTCAAATTTTGATACCACTTATTGGGAATTTAAGAAAACACCGACTTTGAGGTACCTTGACCCATACTAACACAAATATCTCCGCTAACACTTACAACAGGTACTTCATTTAGGACTTAAATTTTAGAAGAAATAGTACTCCTTTTAACTGCATTAAAATAAAATTAATGACTTTTTTAACTTTCGAGATATTTGCTTTTAAGTCGGATCCTTTTTCCCTGCCCATGACATTTTTTTGACTTTCAAGACACATTTCTGCGAAAAATGCGTAATAAACATATCGGTAATTTTTTTTTTCTAGTGCACCTAACAATACTTAATAAAAATTGCTAAGACAAGTTACCCGAAAAACCCACAGATTTTATGATACTTGGGAAATTCCATAGCAGGTAAAATTATGAAAAACTCTTTTCACGAAGCCGCGACAGGTATAAGGTGGAAATATGATTTGTTACCTACTTTTTTAACCGCAATTGACAACAAGAACGATTTTTAGACTATGTATTAATAATTTGCGTAGGTTTTAGAGCATGCATTTTTATTAGACTACCTGATAAAAAGGTAATTTCCCTATCATTTTTCTGTTAAATCCCAAAAAGGACTAAGTTTGAGGTTGGTCGCCTAGTTGGAAAATTTACCTAATGTAAATTGTATAAAAGGTTAGAAAACAAAATTTAATCCATCAAAGTCATTTTTGAAGCCGAGGTGACAGAACAGTTGTTAAGAAACCCTACTTGAAATGGCATCTTTTACAAACGAAGAATACGCCGATATTATCTACGATTATGGGATGTGCAACGGAAGTTCTATTAGAGCACAACAAAGATACCATCAGCTTTATCCTAACCGAAGAGTACCTAATCCCCGCGTATTTACAAATTCGTTTCGAAGACTTCGGGAAACGGGATCTGTTTCAACAAGACGACCTAACGCAGGAGCTTCACCAGGAAGAATTGCAGTTGATGAAAGAATACTGGAAGCGGTTGCAAATGATCCATCAATCAGCATCAGGCGCTTATCCTTGCGATTTAATGTTTCAACACATAAAATTGTTCGTCTCCTGCATACGGAAAACTTGTATCCATACCACCATACACCTGTGCAGGAACTGCTTCCGAGTGATTTCGAGCCGAGACTTGAGTTTTGCAACTGGTTGTTAGAGCGGAACTTGGATGACAACGGTTTTATAAGCAGAGTCCTATGGACGGACGAATCTCAATTTACTAGGGATGGGATTACAAATTTTCACAATCTACACACATGGGCTGCGGAAAACCCACACACAAGGAGAGAGTCATCATTTCAACACAGATTTAGCGTCAATTTGTGGGCAGGTGTTATTGGAAACAACTTAATCGGTCCCTTCAAACTGCCTCCCACACTGAATTCTGCAAACTATCTGGAATTTTTGCGCAATGATTTAACAGATCTACTGGAGGATGTTCCGGTAACTCAACGAGCTTCGTCATATTTTCAACAGGATGGAGCCCCAGCCCACTTTGGTCGCGAGGTTAAGAATTGGCTGGATGAAAAGTACGCTGGTCGTTGAATAGGAAGAAATGGACCAGTTCACAGGCCTGCAAGATCTCCAGACCTTACAATTATGGATTTTTTTTTGTATGGGGGAGAATGAAAGAACTTGTTAATTCTACAGAAATATCAACTCTAAATGATTTAGAAGATCGTATTCTCCAAGCCTCGTCACAAGTGAGGCAGGAGTTATCCTCAATAAACGTTGACAGCGCAATCCAAAAACGGGCTCTAGCATGCATACAAAATGGAGGAGGACACTTTGAACACCTTATTTGATTGAAAAGTTAACTTAATGAAATAAAAAAAAACATAAACCAAACACAAACATTTTTATTCAGAATAATAGGAATTGAACACTATGAATCGAGTTTTTCATAATTTTACCTGCTATGGAATTTTCCAAGTATCATAAAATCTGTGGGTTTTTCGGGTAACTTGTCTTAAGAATTTTTATTAAGTATTGTTAGGTGCACTAGAAAGAAAAAATTACCGATATGTTTATTACGCATTTTTCGCAGAAATGTGTCTTGAAAGTCAAAAAAATGTCATGGGCAGGGAAAAAGGATCCGACTTAAAAGCAAATATCTCGAAAGTTGAAAAAGCTATCAATTTTATTTTAATGCAGTTAAAAGAAGTACTATTTCTTCTAAAATTTAAGTCCTAAATGAAGTACCTGTTGTAAGTGTTAGCGGAGATATTTGTGTTAGTATGGGTCAAGGTACCTCAAAGTCGGTGTTTTCTTAAATTCCCAATAAGTGGTATCAAAATTTGAGATAGGCCCATACTGTAGAACAATTTTATTCTTCAAATATACCCAAGAATCTTGTGTCAAAATATTTGCATCGAATTTGGAAACACCCTGTATAAAAATGATCATTAGGTACTCATAATTTGCTCTTCCCTTGTTTTAGTAAATAATACATATTTTACACTGAATTTCTGTCCTCAAATCCGCCTTTGAAACTCCGAGGTGAAAGTATTCCGTAAAATTGTTAAAGCGTACTACACACATTTCAACTCAATCGTCAACGTCACATTTTATTGATTTGACAGTTGTTGGTTGAATGTATTGTGTGCTCGAACACAAACTCTATTTTGCATTTACTAGACTCTCTTGAAGATTGGTTCTACTTTGTTGCAGTCCACTGAAAGTTTCTTGATAATTTCAATCTTAAGATCTGTAATTAAAACTCAGAAAATACTCCTTTTAATGACATAACTATTTTTCCAGGTACGCAACATGATTATTTTCCAGGCATACAGCGTGATTTCACAGATCTGCCAAATCTTAATTGTGTTCGTGTGAAATCTACAAGTATGATGTACAATATATAATTTTATTACCTAATATACGAGAGAATCAATAAAAAAAATATATCCTATAGTATTAAAATGAAAATTGTTTAAGTAAATTAAGTTTTATTTTTAAATTATCAATTTATTTCTTTGTTTTGTGTAACACATTGAAAAAACTTCAAAATTAATTAGGTCTCCAAAAGTAGGTATTTAAGGCAGTTATTATATATATTTTTTTTGTTTTTTTTTTCATTCGAATATACTAAATTATTTGTTAAGAACTCGTAAAAAATAATAACTATAATTCTAGTATATAAAAATATTAATATATACTTTTCTATATAATTATTATTTTTCATTTGATTGCGCAAAGTATTTGTCTTAAAATTTTGTACTCAGTCGGCCTGTAACATCTTGTAAGCTAGTTTCCTTACAAGACCATCATTGATTTTTGGTCTTTTAATTTTATGTATTTTTTTTTTAACTTTTAATACCTTTTCCGCTTAAAAATCATTCAATGTTTGTTATGTTAACAATACCGTATTTCGTTCACTCGGAAATATATTGAATAACCATTACTGCGACTTTTAAATCGAAAAATTTTCGGACACTAAATGGTACGTTAACCGAAAAGAATCTATGTTTAGTCAAGGGGTCGCAGTCGCTAGTGCCGGCGAAACCCTTTGTATTCGGACGTCTGCTGCAGAAGGGTAGTCAACATTGGGCTGGTACAAATTCACCAGGCTACTACTAACTAAAAGAACATAAAAAATGCGTCTATTTTGATGATTCACTGGTACGATCAGAACTACCTAAAACTACACCCTCAAATTTTGTTGGACTGAATAGATATGTAGAAACGTATTTGGTAAAGTTTGGGGACACTATCGCGATAAATAATAAAAATGGGTTATTGAATTCTTGAACATACTCAACCCGAATATTTCGCTCAAGTTTCATCGAGCGTGATCGCCGGAAAACTGCCTTTAGTTGCTTATACCCTGCCTCCACCGGACACTTATCCGTGATTAACATTAATCCACCACTAATCTCCATTAATAACATGTCTCCACCGATCACTAAACCGCAATTTATATAAATCTTCAACTAATATTCGTTAAATATCGAAATTTACCATACAAATTTAAATCCTCTCTGCAATCTATTGTGATTTGGCGATAAGACGTAAAATGACATGCAGGAGGAGTCGCTGAATGCACGCATCGATTCAATTTATAAGCGCACCCGCTCGATTCTCTAAACGAACCTACCTAAGTGCCATTCCAGTCAACTGACAGCAAACTGACATTCGAAGTTTGAATTTCGATATCGATTACCCCTGCAATGGAAAAGTACCAGTGGAAAAATACCAAAGAGGATATACAGAAAGTGCTAAAACGTGCTGAATTTGTAGGTTTGTTCCCGTACCAGTCCTAAACTATACAAAACGACCCAAACCTACGAAAAACAGCCAAATCCTGTTCCCGTACACGGTTTTTGTGTAGCTTTGGACAGGAGAGAGAGCAGGAATTAGAGTTTGAAATTTCCCCTCCCTACGACATTTAGCCAAAGAAATTTCTTTAGGCAGAGTTATGAAAAATGTCATGCGGCGGCAATTGAGTTGGACAACAGCAGATGACATTTAGGTGGGCACTAAGGTGTTAGCTATAGCGACTCGTGAAATTTGTACTCTTGAACAACTTTTGCTGTTTCTATAATTTATGCTATTTTTATGTGAAGTTTCGAATGTTAAAGAATGTTCTTATCAACTTTAGACATAAAAAACCTAAAGTCAGTGAATATTATGCTGCAGACAATAATCCAAATATTTAAAGTACTTCTTAATGAAAATATGTTTTGTCAATCGCTATAACTTTTTCTTAACATTAGCTTTGACGTTTAAAATGTGGGCAGTTTTTGGTGCTCAAAGCGTGCCCTTAGTTTTGGGCAGTATTTCCTCTCACTGAGAAATTTTTACCTCCACTCCTGCAAATAAGGAAGTCTGACCAAATGGTACAGAAAGTAAGGGAACACACCTCGTATAAACACACGGATGACAGGCTCGTACGGCAAGTTATATTTGAAACCTTGACTTGTGAAAATCGAGAGTAAAGCAAAAATCGGTTGAGTTGAATTAAAGTGTTTGAATAAAATGTGATTTTAGTTTAAATAAGTTTTATTTGATAAATAAAGTTTTTCATTATGTAATTAAAACAACGAACTGTCCACGTATGACAGATTTGTCACAAAAAAGTTTTCTCTGCAGCGGAATTCTTACAATGGAAATTTTTTTTCGAAAATCTTAAACTATGTCTCCACCGGCAATTAAAAGAGGATTAGCGGGAGACGATTAAAAATAAATCCCAAAGTGGCTCCACCGGACAAATATAGGATTGATTTAATAAGAGCGCTCTGTTTCTGTCAATTTGACTCTCAAACCAGTGAGTAAGTGCTACAGTGTGTACGCAGAAGTAACAGTCAAAAAAACGGACCGTTGAATACCCCATCCTATCCTACATTGTAAAATGCTGATCGCATTGTTGTTTTTTGACATTTTATAAGTAGTGCAAACTTCGAAAAGGAGCGTGCTCCAACCGCCCCTAATTACAAAATATCAATTATAACGCAGATATTTCCAAGTCACGCTTAAATGTACGTAAAAATGCAATTTTTTGGTTCAAATTCAATATTTTTGAAAAATCGACCCCTCAAAGAGGGCGTGGCTAAAAACTTTATATGAACGAAATCTGGCTTGAAGTCTCGTTTAGCTAACCTGCTACTTTTTTTGTTTAATGCTTTCCTAAATTAGGCTCAAGGCCAGTCGAAATTACGTTTTTCTGGAAAGTTTCAGGTTTTTCTCCAATTCTGCCTCCAAATGTGGGCGTGGCCCAAAGTCTTGTATGATCAAAACGTAGATTTAAGCGTTTTTTGCATAAAATATTAGGCAACATTTTTTCAATTTGGAGCAAAAGTATTGAGTAAACTGCATTTGAAAATTTACCCTTAAAATAGATGCCACTGGAGGAGGTTTACCAATTAAATTCTATTTTCTGTCTTACATTCATTAGGAGAAGCTAAATGTCAAGTTTCAGCCTTTTAGAACGTCTTACAGTTTTGAAATCTCTGGAGGTAGTTGCACATTTCGACCGATTGTGGGCGTATCTTTGGACGGATTTCAAAATTTTTTACACATGTACTGCTTCGCATGACGTGGACCTTACCTACGAAATTTCAGCACCCTAGCTCAAAATTTAAGGCTTAAAAACATGTGACATGCAGACGGACAGACATGGCTTATTCGATTCAGAATTCGGTCTCGATCATATGCCCTTAAGGTCTTGGGTCTAATAATCTACCATAGTTATTTCACCGTGTTACAAACTATGACAAACTTAATATACCTCCCATCCTATGGGACGGGGTATAAAGAGAGTGGCGATGTCATTCGCCAGGGCGCAAAACGATGTTCGCTGTAGAAATTACAATAGAAAACGTACTGGTGACAGATCTGTCGTACAGGGACAGTTTCAGTTTCTCTCTTTGATTCTCAAACTGTTACAAACGTGCAGAAAAAAGGTTTGTGAATAGGATAAATGGGATTTATGAGACGATTTATTTTTAATCGCGTGCCGGAAGACTTTAAATTTGTATGGTAGGTTAGGTTAGGTTAAACAGGGGTGTGGTGAAAAGGACCACACAAACACTAGGCACCAAAACGGGCCCATCGCGATCCCTGGGGAACCAGTTGAACTTAGCATTCAAAACGCAAAAACTACCTAAACATTATCCCTCGTGACACACCAAATTTCCCTGTAAAAGCCAAGGAGGCCTTTAAAGTTTGTGCCGTCTACTTCTTCTAAGCTTTCGAAGAAATATTCCCCTAAAAATTTCCTGCGCATACGCGAAATTGCCTCACACTCGCACAAAATGTGTGATATATCCTCAACCGCCTGTATATCTCTGCAGAAGCGACAAATACCCGTGTCAGAAAGCCAGTGTCCTGTCTGAATTCCTACTAAGGCCCTTAGCTTATCCCTGCTCAGTTTTAATAGTCCCTTCGATCCTTTTTCGTCTAGTCGTGGCCAGAGAGCTCTAGATACCCCGTGTCCAGTCAGACGAGACCACCTTTGGTTGGCCATCGTTTTAATTTTCTCCTCAATAGTGCCTCTTACTACGCAGTGGGGTGGTTTGATGTTAGAAACCTCACTATTTCCGAGGATCCCTCCTCTTCTTGCAAGCTCATCAGCCTGTTCGTTTCCCTCTATACCGCAGTGTCCTGGCATCCAGCACAGTCTCACCCGGTTCTGACTGCACAATGCTTTGAGCATTGTGCGACAGCCCCTGACTATTTCAGATTTGATGTTGATCGATTCCATTGCCTTGAGTGTAGCCTGGCTATCGATGTAAATGGCGATATCTCTGCCGGATTTCCATCTCATCTGCATAAGCTCGGCCGCCCTAAGTACAGCCAGAACCTCTGATTGGAAGACACTGCATGTATCCGGTAGTTTTAAGGATACTTTTAGTTCCGGGTCTTTTGAGAAGATACCGGAACATGTTCCTTCCCCTGTTTTCGAACCATCTGTATAAATTGCAATTTCATTAGGTCTGACAATTTGTATGGTAAATCGCGTGATTTGTAGAGGGTTTAATAAAGTATAAATCTTTAAATATTAATCGCCAATTTGTGCCCGAAGGAGACATGGTATTAGTCTCTTTCGAACCAAATTGACAAAAATGAGTGCTCGTGTCAAATTAATCGTACATTATTTGTTCAGTGGACGGAGCCACTTTGGGATTTATTTTTATTCGTCTGCCGCTAATCGCAGTTTTTTTTTAGCCGGTGGTGACATAGCAAAAGCAACGCTCAATGAAACTTGACCGAAACGTTCAAGGTGAGTACGCTTAAAAACTCATCTTTATTTAAGCACGACAGTATCCCGAAAGCTTTAACAATGTCGATTATTAACCGCCAAAACCTTAAAAGCTTTATTTAAAGACGTTCTAAATTTAACTTACAGTTGCAAGTAAAATTAAAAAAAAAAAATTATTATAAACTTTGTATGTAAAGCCAGCCTTAACGCTTTGTTTTAGCTAAATATTTACACCTAATTTTGAAAGCTTTTACGTTTTGTATTATTGAGATTTTGCTTACTGAAAAACGCTTTGCATTCGGAAATTTTGTGTAATATTTAAAGCTCTTACGCTTTATACTATGGAAACTTGGTATACTGAAAGCCTTTACTTTTGGCATTTTAAATTTTGTTGATTATGGAATTGGAAACTTTGAAGTAACCGAACTAATACTTTTGCGTGGAGAAGTATTTGGGCACAAGGAAATTTAAAATTTTTGTTCAATTGTGAGCTACTATAATGGTTTGCCTACAAACCTACGTTGAATTGAAGCAATCGGTGGCAAAACTGAATTGCGCTTTATGGAATAGTTCTGTTGAGTCCATTCACGCGAGGGCACGAGGCACGTTGCTTGTCAGAATGGCCGCGTGAGAGAATATCTGAATGGGTACGTCGCGTGGTTCACGAGGTGTGGCAACTGACAGCGAACCACCTTTCAAACCATTTCGTGGGTATTGATTTATCTCTAACCTTGTATTCCTATTGCCCTCTATGTTCTTAAAGTGTTTGCTGACTTTTTCGGTTGGCGATCAGGGAGAATGGCCCAGAACGCCCTTATTCGGGATTGCAATCGAACAGCCAAACGTTCTTTTTGCGTTTGAAATTAGTCTGGCGTTTTATTTGTGAAACAAAAATTACAAAAATACCTCTGGTGTTGGCGCGAGAGTTCTGCACAATTCTCTCAAGTACGATGTTAAAGAAGTCGCATGACAGCGCGTCGCCTTGTCTGAATCCTTTTTTGACATCAAAAGGGTCGGTAGGGTCTTTGCCGACCTTGACGGAACAGCGTGAATTTTCCATCGTCATCCTGCACAAACAGAGTTTGGCAGGGATGCCAAAACTAGACATTGCGCTATATAGCTCGTTTCTATAGATGATGTATCATACGCGGCCTTGAAATCGATGAAGAGGTGGTGTGTATCGATTTGGAATTCCTGGGTTTTCTCCAAGATCTGCCGCAGTGTGAATATTTGATCGATGGTGGACTTTGCTGGCCTAAAGCCACACTGATATGTGCCTATCAGATTGTTGACAAACGGCTTCAGGCGTTCACACAGTACAGCAGAAAAGATCTTGTATGCGATGTTAAGAAGACTGATGCCTCTGTAGTTGCAACAACCCAGAGGGTGTCTTTTCTTCAGGATGCGGCAAACAATGCTGAGGTTCCATTCGTCGGGTACGCTTTCTTCCGACTATATCTTGCAGATGAGCTGGTGCATGCTCCTAACCAGCTCGTCGCTAGCGGATTTAAAAAGTTCGACAGCTAGGCCGTCTGCTCCGGCTGCTTTGTTGCACTTGAGCTTAGACATAGCTACTTTCACCTCCTCCAGGTCGGATGGACGGTATCGTTCGTATGCTTCGTCGGTAACGTCTTCGCCCGGGTTGAATGGTTCGTTCTGCCTGACAGCTGTATTTGGTTCGTCCTCGCCGTTACACAGTCTTCAGAAGTGGTCTTTCCAAATCCTCAGCACCGACTGCAATTCTACAACGTTGTTCCCTTGATGCTTACAGGCTTCAGTTCGAAGTTCAGGACCTTTTGATCCTTTGGTAAAACTTTCTAACCTCATTCCTGTTGTAACATCTCTCTATCCCTTCAACGGCGCGCTTCTCGTACTCTCTCTTTTTCCTTCGGAGAAGCCGGTGTTCCTCTCTCCTCCTCTGCTCGTAGAGCTTGCGAGCAGCTCTAGTCCTTCTGTGCAGAGCCGCTTTGTTTGCGTCGTGTTATGCTGCATGTGCTTGCCGGCATTCATCGTCGAACCAGGGGTTTCGTTGTGGTGGCCGTGTGAAACCCAGCACTTCAGAGGCGGCGTCTCTGATGGCATTTTAGCAATGTTGCCACTGGCTATCAATACTTGATGCTGGCTGCATAGGACTTCGTAGAAGGTTTTGAGAGACTCGGTTGGAGAAGGACCTGGCCATCTCTTGCGATTGTTGTCGGCCGACGTCAAACTTCCTCACAGTATTTCCATTACTTGGCGCTGGTCGGGATATCCGCAGTCGTACCTTGGCTAAACAAGGCAGTGATCCGAGTCAATGTTGGCCCCTCGGAAAGTTCGGACATCCATGATACTGGAGGAGTGCCTTGCGTCGATCGCAATGTAGTCAATCTGGTTGACGGTTGATTGATCGGTTGATTGATCTCCATGTCCCTTTGTGAATACTGAGATGCGGGAACTGTGTACTAGCTACCACAACATGTCGCCCCGCAGCAAAGTCGCGAAATAATTCAACAAAATACACTCAATCACAAAAAAAAAACAATACACTGAACAAAAATATGCACATATCTTATGGTTCTGCTCGAAAGAATTTTTTTCTTTCAATTTTTAGAACGGTCATAGCATAGGTCGTATCTAATTTTATCAATAGTCAACAAAATATCGAGGGAATCTTTCACTGTCGGCGAGGTGAAGGGTAGCTGCTTCTAGTATAGGTCTGTCATGTCGGCATACTCCGCACTTACCGATTGTAAAGATCCATTGGTAAAAGATTACTCACCCCGTGGGGACAAAAAAATAAAGTCTAAAAAACCTACGGCTACCTTGAGAAATGATTTCAAGCCTTTTCTCCGAGAGTGATACTCTACCACTAGCCTTACACGAGGCCAGACCACACTAGTGTCAATCGCGTAAGCGCCTTGATTCCATGACGTAAGAACAGAGTATTCGTCACTTGCGTCAACCAAACATCACCTAATTTCAACGAAATTGTAAAGGCGATCGCCTCATACTAAAATGTCGTCATGAACACTATAAACGCAATAATGTATCCGGCGATATAGACACTAATTCAAAAAGATTTTACATGGTTTTACATTTGCCCAATTAACCCCACCAACCCTGGCTCTAACTGTTAGAAGCTCTACGCGTTATGATTCTCCAAAAGGGGAAATTACATAACGCCCGACAAGGGTAGTTTTTGTTTTTTCCGCACTTAATTAACATTTTTGAATAAATTTCTCATCAGCCAGCGGCGGCAGGTGCAATCGCCTTTAATAATTGCGTGTATAAGGTAAAACGGTTTGAATAATGTTTTTGAAATAGGTCTGATGGTCGTTTGCAATATGTAGTCGTGAAATCAATGCGATTCGAAAAACTTGCCACTAGTCTTTGTACTGTCGATCCGTGTATACGCGTTGTGCTCGTTTTCACGCGTTTTTAAGGTCGCATATCGTTAGAACGGTCCCATGTTTCGTGAAGTTTGATAGTAATCTGATGAGTTTGCTGCAGATGAGCTGTGGCTTGAAATAAACCGATTCGAAAATAAACTGAGTTAATAATTCAAGCAGTGATCAAATAAGTTTCGAAGTTCGAAAAAAGTGTCGATTGTTCGAAAGTGCAACGGCTAATGGTGCCTAAAAATCCCCAGGCAACCCAGTGAACCCTTGAAAACTAAAGTGTAAACGTGGCGCAACATAAATTTTTTTGTTTTTGAAATTTTAACTTAAATAAAACCGTTGAAAGGCAGATATAAAAATGCCATCGAGTGAGCAATCTGCCGGCAAAAGAAATAATGAAAACTGTTCAAAAGATCTTGGTGTCGCGATCACGGGTATTTCTGGTCGTCTACCCGAGAGCTCCAACATAGCCGAGTTCAAAAAGAACCTTTTTGATGGAGTGGACATGGTGAATGATGACCCCCGTCGTTGGCCTAAAGGTCTGTTGCACATTATCCGAAGTTAAACTAAGGTATCTACCTCAACCAATTATATTTCTTATCAACAGGACTGTACGGTTTACCAGATCGATTAGGCAAGATCAAGGACGCGGACTTGGAGCAGTTCGATCAGCAATTTTTCTCCGTACATCAGAAACAAGCTGAATGTATGGATGCCCAGCTGAGAATGCTGCTCGAGGTCAGTTACGAAGCGATTGTTGACTCAGGCATCAATCCGCAAGAGCTGCGCGGTAGCCGTACGGGTGTCTATATTGGAACATCATCATCTGACTCCGAGCAATATTGGTGCGACGATGCCGAACGTGCGAATGGCTACGGTTTAACTGGCTGCGCCAGGGCAATGTTTGCCAATCGCATCTCGTTTATGTTTGATTTCAACGGACCCAGCTACTGCGTTGACACTGCTTGTTCCAGCTCGTTGTACGCGCTGGAGCAAGCATTTTCGGACATTAAACGCGGGGTTTGTGAAGCCGCTGTTGTTGCTGGTGTGAGTTTGATTTTGAAACCAACCATGTCGCTGCAGTTTAAGCGCCTAAACATGTTGAGTCAGGATGGCAAATGCAAGGCCTTCGATGAAAGCGGATCTGGCTATGTGCGTTCGGATGGATGCGTAGCACTCTTTCTGCAAAAGTCTGCAGACGCGAAACGGATGTACGCATCAGTTCTAAATGTTCGGACAAATGCCGACGGAAACAAGGAAGAGGGAATAACATTCCCCTCGGGAAGAATGCAGCACAGCTTAATTAAAGAAACTTATAACGAGATCGGGTTGAGCCCAAAGGAAGTTGCTTATGTAGAAGCGCACGGAACTGGAACCAAAGCAGGTGACCCACAAGAAGTAAACGCTATAACGGAGTTTTTCTGTCACGGCAGAACTACCCCACTTCTGATAGGATCTGTTAAATCGAATATGGGTCACTCTGAACCTGCTTCAGGGGTTTGCTCAATAGCAAAAGTTCTTTTAGCCATGGAAGAAGGTATGATTCCTGCGAATTTGCATTACACAAGTCCGAATCTCGATCTTTATGGGATCGTTGATGGCCGCCTTAAGGTAGTTGACAAGAACATGCCCTGGAATGGAGGCATTGTTTCAATCAATTCGTTTGGTTTTGGTGGAGCTAATGCTCATGTCATACTCAAGTCGAACCCAAAGCCGAAGAACGCCACACAACGTGAAGACTCACCAAAGCTTATTGTAGTGTCAGGGAGGACATCGGACGCAGTACAAAGCTTGCTGGAAGACGCCGAGCAGCACAGGAAAGATGACGAGTACTTGGCCCTTGTCAATGGGGTTTTCGTTAAAAATATTCCCCTGCACCCTTATCGCGGATATAGTGTGTTGAACTGTGCCGGCAGTGCAGCCCGAGAAGTGCTCGATCAAGGCGAAGAAAAGCGACCAATATGGTTCATATACTCCGGAATGGGCAGTCAATGGGCGAGCATGGCAAAAGACTTGATGCGCTTTCCGGTCTTCAACCAAGGTATACAACGATGCGCTGCAGTTCTGCGAGGAGAAGGAATGAATCTCATCGATGTTTTGACCAATTCTACCGAGAACTGCTTTGATGACAACGTAACCAACTCCTTCACAGCCGTGGCTGCTGTGCAAGTGGGACTCACTGATATGCTCACTAGTCTGGGAATACACTCGGATGGTATAATTGGGCACTCTGTCGGTGAATTGGGCTGCGCTTATGCCGATGGGTGTTTTACTGCCGAACAGACCGTTCTGGCTGCTTACTGGAGAGGTAAAAGTTTGCATGACGCCAAGCTGGCAAAGGGTATGATGGCAGCAGTTGGAATAAAATGGGATGACTGCTTCAATGTTATACCGCCTGGAATTTTTCCGGCATGCCACAACAGTGAAGATAATGTATCAGTTTCCGGACCCGAAAAGCTCGTTTCCGAATTGGTTAACGACTTGACAGCCAAAGGAATATTTGCAAAGGCAGTCAACTCGTCCGGTTATGCCTTCCATAGCAAGTATGTATCAGTCGCAGGACCAACACTTCGCAAGAGTTTGGAGCGCATCATTCCGAACCCAAAAAACCGCACCTCTAGATGGATAAGCACTAGCGTACCGGAAAGTGCTTGGGACACTCCGTTTGGGAAGCAATGCTCTGCTGCCTACCATGTGAATAACTTGCTGTCTCCTGTTCTATTCTATGAGGCCTTGAAAAAGATACCCAAAAATTCCATCTGCATAGAAATCGCCCCCACTGGTCTACTCCAAGGCATTATCAAGCGATGTGTGGACAGTTCCTGTACGACCTTGAACCTGATTCAGCGAAACCATGAGAACAATGCTGAATTTTTCCTGAAAAATATCGGCAAGCTGTTTGCTGCTGGTGCTCAACCCAATGTCTTGCAGCTGGCTCCATTGATCAGTTATCCTGTGGGTCGGGGAACACCTATGCTGGGCTCGAAAATTGTATGGGATCATTCCCAGAAATGGTTTGTGCCAAATCATAAATATTCAACAAAGTCAGGAGAGACATTAGTGGAAATAAATCTTTCAAAAGAGGAGGATGCCTTTTATGCGGGGCACACAATTGACGGACGGATATTGTTTCCAGCCACTGGTTACATAACCCTGGTTTGGAAGGCATTCAGCAAGATTCAAAGCTTTGACTTGGAAAGAACCCCTGTAGTATTTGAGAATGTTGTTTTCCATCGGGCAACAATCCTTAACAAGGAGGGAGCTGTCAAATTCTCGGTCAACTTCTTTAGTGGCACTGGCGAATTTGAAATCTGTGAAGGTGGTAGCTTGACTGTGTCGGGAAAGATCTCTGTAGCCGAGAAGCTTCCGCTTGAGCTTCTCCCACCTCAAAGTGAAGACGAAATAGACACACCAATGGATATCAAGCTGAGCGACGTGTACAAGGAACTGCGTCTTCGAGGATACGATTATAACGGGATATTCAGAGGAATCATCTCATCTGACATAAGGGCATCAATCGGAAATCTTGAATGGGCGGATAATTGGGTGAGCTTTATGGATACCATGCTTCAGTTTAGCATCTTGAAGAACGATCTGCGGGAGCTGTACTTGCCTACTCGAATCGACAAAGTAATCCTAAGTCCTGCAGAGCACTACGAGTTAATCAAGGACTCAGGGAGTTTAGCCGAGAGCACAGCTATTCCAGTTCGCTCTTACAAACATTTGAACATCGTCAAAAGTGGAGGTGTCGAAATGAGAGGTCTGAAGGCGACACTTGCACCACGGCGTATAGGATCCCAACCTCCACCCAAATTGGAGAAGTACACTTTTGTACCAAATATTAATGGCAATGATTTACACGAAAACTTGGAGAGGTCAAGATTAAACGCTGTCACCGAGGCTCTACACGTAGTTTTAGAAAACTCTGGTGGAGCACTGAAAATCAAGGCAGTCGAGCTGGATAGCAACCGCAATGCCAACGGTCTATTGGCACCAAAAATCCTACAAATCATCGAAGATGAACCCACAATCGCAGCCGATGTAGCCATTGTCACCGCTAATAACGAGGAGGAGATTAAGTCTGCGATTGGAGACAATGAGGTTCGAGTAATCAAGAAGAACTTTGCAGTGGAAGAAGTTGAGAAGAATTGCCACCTCGCTCTCGCTTATGACCTCTTGTTGCTGAACAATGCAACCGCTTTGGAAAATCTTCTGGCCTCACTGAAGGAGGGTGGTTTCGTCTTGTTTGACGAGACCTTCTCAGACTACCAGAAATCTGGTGCCGAAGTCTTAAGGAAACTCAATCTGATCGCGGTTCTTGAACAGAAGTACGGACAACGTGTTCTTGTTCTTGCACGATCCCCGATTGATTTGGAGGAGCGAAGCAGTGTCATCGTCAAAGTAACCCAGCAAAACTTTGAGTGGGTTGAGGACTTGAAGAGTTACTTATCGACAGCTGAAACGGAGAATCGCTTTATTTATCTCGTGTCAGAGAAGGAGGAGTTATTTGGAGCTGTTGGATTCTTGAATTGCTTAAAGAACGAAGCTGGTGGCAAATACGCTCGAATGGTGTTCGTCCAAGACAACGCAGCAGAAGCCTTCTCCTTAAGCTCGCCTCTGTACCAGAACCAGTTGAAAAAGGATCTTGTGATGAATGTGTACAAGAATGGAACGTGGGGAAGTTATAGGCATTTCAAGATCGAAAGCCAATCCGACATTGCCTCCTTGCCAGTCGAGCATGCCTACGTAAACGCACTGGTAAAAGGTGATCTCGCCAGTCTCAAGTGGATCGAAGGACCCATTCCAAAGAAGGCCGTTAGTAGCGGAAGCGATGATCTCGACCTGTGCACAGTCTACTACGCACCCGTCAATTTCCGAGACGTTATGTTGAGTTCTGGCAAGCTTTCCGCGGATGCTCTACCCGGTGACTTGGCACAGCAAGACTGTGTCTTGGGCTTGGAGTTCGCTGGACGCGACTCTACTGGAAAGAGAGTGATGGCTATGGTTCCAGCCAAGTCATTGGCGTCCACTTGTGTGGCAAGCAAACGCATGATGTGGGACATTCCCGAGAGTTGGTCGATGGAGGACGCATCTACTGTGCCATGTGTGTATGCGACCGTGTACTACGCCCTCGTTGTTCGCGGACAAATGAAGAAGGGAGAGTCTATCTTGATTCACGCCGGCTCTGGTGGCGTTGGCCAGGCTGCTATTTCCGTAGCCCTCAACCACGGTTTGACCGTGTTCACAACTGTGGGAAGTGTGGAGAAGCGCGAGTTTTTGAAGAAGCGATTCCCTCAGCTGCAGGATAGTCACATTGGCAATTCGAGGAACATCTCGTTCGAACAAATGGTCATGAATCAAACCAAGGGCAAGGGTGTCGACCTCGTTCTTAACTCGTTGGCCGAGGAGAAGCTGCAGGCATCCATAAGGTGTCTAGGCTTGAACGGACGCTTCTTGGAGATTGGCAAGTTTGATTTGAGCAACAACACCCCACTGGGTATGTCGGTGTTCTTGAAGAACACATCGTTCCACGGAATCCTTTTAGACAGTGTAATGGAAGGCGAAGAATATATGCAGAACCAGGTGGTGAAACTCGTCGCCGACGGTATCAAGAGCGGTGCAGTCCGCCCCTTGCCCACATCGGTCTTCAACGAAAGCCAGATAGAGCAGGCATTCAGATTCATGGCTTCTGGCAAACATATTGGCAAGGTTGTCATTAAGGTTCGTTCAGAGGAGACAGTAACATCACAGTTGAAACCAGAACTTCGGTTGTACAACGCAATTCCACGGACCTACATGCACCCCGGAAAGGTGTACATCATCATTGGAGGTCTTGGAGGCTTTGGCTTGGAGCTGACCAACTGGCTCACAATTCGTGGTGCCAAGAACATTGTGCTGACAAGCCGGGCTGGTGTGAAGACTGGTTATCAGGCTTTAATGATCAACAGATGGACACAGAAGAACGTCAATGTTAAGATCGACACAAATGATTTTACCAGCTTGCAAGGCTGCCGCAAGATGTTGGAGACAGCAAGTAAGACTGGACAAGTCGGGGGCATCTTCAACTTGGCTGCTGTATTGAGGGACGGTCTGATTGAGGATCAAACTGCCGATGACTTTGCAGCAGTGTGCAAGCCTAAGATTGATGGCACAATTTACCTAGACAAGTTGTCACGCGAACTCTGCCCAGAACTGGACTACTTTGTGTGCTTCTCGAGTGTTTCTTGCGGACGTGGTAACATTGGTCAGACCAATTACGGTTTGGCTAACTCCGCAATGGAGAGGATTTGTGAAAACCGTCAAGCGTCTGGTTTCCCAGCTACAGCCATCCAATGGGGAGCTATTGGTGATACTGGCTTGGTCATTGAGAACTTGGGTGACAACAACACAGTCATCGGAGGCACTTTGCCTCAGCGCATGGCGTCATGTCTTCAGACCCTTGACGACTTCCTGCAACAACCTCATCCAGTGCTCGCTTCAATGGTGGTCGCCGAGAAGAGGAAGAATGATTCGTCATCCGGGGCGAGTTTGATAACTTGCGTGGCGAATATTTTAGGCATTAAGGACCTTAAAAACGTACAAGAAAATTCTACTTTAGCGGAGCTAGGGATGGACTCACTAATGGGTGCTGAGATAAAACAAACTTTAGAAAGAAATTTCGACTTAATTTTATCGGCTCAAGAGATCCGCTCACTGACTTTGGGAACACTTAAGAAAATTGCTGGCGACGGCGAAGCCGATTCACATACCCAAAAACTGACTTCAGATAAGACAGTGAGTCCATTCGCAAATGGAATTGAAATCCTGTTTCATTCTGATCTCATACCTACTGAAACAATTGTTCGAATGAAGTCTGCTGCTTCCAGCGACTCAAACAAACGACCACTGTTCTTCGTCCATTCAATTGAAGGCTTCACAACACCTCTGGATAGCTTAGCAGCTCGACTTGACTCACCAGTATATGGAATCCAGTGTACTGCCGATGCACCGCTCGATAACGTGGACAAACTAGCAGCCTTCTATATTAGAAGCATAAAAAGAGTTCAGCCAAAGGGGCCCTACACCATAGCAGGTTATTCCTTCGGAACCCTTTTAGCCTATGTTATGGCCAGTCAATTGGAGAAGAACAAAGAATCAGCCAGTTTAGTGATGCTTGACGGTGCACCGAAATACCTCAGTTGGCAGCTACAAAATCGTAGAGAACAGATTAAAACATTAGAAGAAGAAAATGAAAAGCAATCATCCGGTTTGGCATTTTTCTGTGTGTCTGTCGGAAATATAGACTTTGAAGCTGTAAGTTTGAGTTCTAATTTGAACAAAATAAATTTAATAATGCTCTTCAAATGCTAGGCGACACAAACCCTAACCAAAAGCCCCACTTGGGAAGCAAAACTTGTAAAGTGCGCTGAGCTTTTAAAAGGCCACACAAATAAGCCTGCGGATGTGGTAAGGACGCGAAGTGAAAGTTAACTAGCAGTTATACTATTGACCCCTTCCATTTTAGATAAAACAAGCAGCTGAGTCCTTTTACAAAAAACTCTGGATTGTGAATACTTTCGAGCCGAACTATAAAGTGCAGTGTGATGTCACCTTAATTAAGTCCACCGAGAATAATGCAAGGCTAGAAGAAGATTATGGGCTCAATGAGGTAAATATGACTTGGTATTGCAAGTGGGTTAAAGTATGCATATTTTTAAAATTTTTCAATATTTAAGGTTTGCGAACGCAAGGTTAATGTGCTCACTGTTGAAGGAACTCATCGAACGTTTTTGGTTAAAGAACAGTCTCTTGACAAAATGGAAGCTGTTATCAAAAAAATCATGTCACAATAAAAGTTGTTTAGTTATTTCTATACTTTGTCGTTTTTAATAAGGAGTGCCTCAAGCGTGAACAATAACTCAGAGGCTGGGATCCGAAGATCCCTTTGGTTGGAGCGTTTATGTTGATGCGTTAATATGGCCGAGTCAATATTTGCAGAACCTATACAGGCGAAATTTCGTTTTTGGAAGATCAAAGCAGATTTTTTTATGCTTGGAAATAAAGTTAGAGGATGGATTAAAGATGATTGAAGTTCCTAGCTTAAAATTTAAGCCCAAATAAACTACCAAGAGACGGACTTCCCTTATTCGACTCGATCATATGTTTTTTACGTCTTGGAGGACTACGGTGATTATTTCTCTATCTAATAGCGTTTTTCATTGAAACTTGAAAGGATTTCTCTCAAAATCGAGAACTGCTCATTTCAATAAAACATGCTTCCTTGTTTGGTGGCAAAATAAATCACACACACGGGCTGCCAATCAACAAACACGTCCGCACATTAATTCGAAACAAATAAAATTGCTTCGATTTTGCGTTTGACAGTAGATATATTTCCATGTGTAGGTGAGTTCAGATCAAATCTCCCAAGATCGGTAGATCGCATCTTTCGTGTTGAGAATCGATCTAGAATTGCTCTTTTATTTTCAATGAAACATGCAAAATCGAAAAAGATCAAATCTTTTGACAGAAAGAGCAAATCTTTTCTTCAATGAAAAACGCTATAACAAAATATGAATTAAACCTGAAATAATCCTAACCTATGGGACGAAGTATACAAAGCATTAGAAGGAAGAACCCTGGTGTGGCATTCAAGATCAATCATTGAGGCGAGTTCGTTATTAGGATTCGCTTTGTTTAGCTTGTCCCATCGCTAGTGGATGGTCGAGTTCAAACAATCTCTTTTTCCGTCCTGCATTCGGTATCACTCATCACAAATCAATACAGCATTCAGTGTTTGTGAATGCTTGGAAGCACCTTACACGGTCAATCGGTTGATATTGCAATGTGAGGAATTAAAAGAAAGAAAGAAAAAAGAAAGAAAAATTCTTGAAGGAAAATTAAAAGAAATGCAGGAGTCGCTGAATGCACCCATAGATTCACTTAACCAACACACTCAACTCTCATTCCGGTCAGTTGACAGCAAACTGATATTCGAGGTTCGAATCACGATATCTAAAATTTCCCCTCCATGGAATTCAGCGGAAAAGTACAAATTTAAAAAGATTGTTTTTTTTTTAAGATTTATGTGTAAGCTTAACGTTCATATGGTAGTACTTGCTTCAAATTTGATTGATGTTTTATCATTTTAGTCAGTCAACTATAGTGCTTTCAAGAACATCTCGGAAACCATTTCAAAACGCTTTCAAGATTGATAAAGCTTTTATTTTGAATATTAAAAGATGGACTAGTCCCGTTATTTATGTCAATTTTTAACCTGTCATCGTTTCGGAGGTAGAAGGGGACAAAAAATTTCTTGGCTTTTTTACCATTTTCAAAATTTTTGATCCATAAATCCATATGTACAGCGATTTCGAAAATTTTTCTCCGAAAAAAAATTCCTCTACTTTGCGGTCTCTGTCCATTCCCTGAATTTAAAAGCACACCAAATTTCGTCTTTCTACGACTTACCGTTTAGAAGTTATAAAGCGATTAGACGGACGGACGGACAACGTAGCGATACCATAAATGTCCTTTTTACATTTGAAGACGGACCGCTAAAAGCATACTGGGTTTTCTCAAAACAAAAGGGTTTTCTCATTACAAAAATTTGGAATTTAAGCTTACGATACGTGGGCTTTGATCCGGCTTGGCAATGACATTTCGCTCATAGAGAGAGAGCTTTTATTATGCAGTTACTACAATCTCCAAGCATGCCACGATACATTAAAAAATACGCACACACAGCCGAAAGCCCTGATAGCTAGTGCTGTGTACTTAATTATGTGGAACATAAATGTCCAACTAATAAATAAATAATACGCAATTTAGCCCAAAACGTAGACACACTCAGATATTCTGCGTGCTGCGTCTGCATCATATCCGTGCATGACCAACACACTTATACAAATATAGCCATAGGCAGACTGATTGACTTCGTGTGTGCGATCGAAATCAGCCCCCATTTGCTTCACACAAAGAAAATATTCAGCACATCTAAACTCGTGCTGGGCTTTCGAGCCTCGTTAACGTTTTCTCTTTGCACGCTCTTTCTCTTTGCAAACAACATTTTGAAGCCGAGCTTTATTGTGTTAGGAAACAGTGAAATCGTATGGCTGAACTTGTAAACGTCAAGCCGAGGCCAAGCCCAGGCTGCTCTGTGGTTGCCTCATTATTCCTTCCAACGCGGTGGCTGCAAAAAAGTATACTACGGCCAAACAAAAAGAAAAATTGAAACTAGATTCAAAGAACATTGTATGTATCCAGCGAACAGTCGAGGGATGCGCCATCGCAGTTTGATTGTTTCGAAAACAACTTTAAGCCCCCTTGTCACAAGGAACAGGAACAGAAACAGAATCCCATACATTAGCAACTGAAAACCTAACGGCGCTGTTTTTAGCATATAAATGAACCAGCAACTGAATGAGCGACGTAAAATAAACAACTCGAGAGGACTTGTTTTTGGAACAGAAAATCAAAACGTTGCTGTTGCTGCATAGCAACCCTTGTTTATTTTTAAGCGAGCAATCGACATTCATGAGCGCCTCTCGTTTTTTTGACAGTGTTAACATTTCGATTGTCAAATGTCAATAATTATTTTGTTTCGGTGTGGGTACGCAAGAAGCATGTGAGCAGCATATATATTTTTGCAAATAAAAATTATTAACTGACAAAATTTAATGCAGGTACATATGCTATTAAAAAATTTTATTAAGAGATTATGAGTATCAGTAGTTTGGTTGATGATTTGGGTTTGTTGTGACTCAATAGGGGGGGTTCACATGATAGAATATGCAGTACAACATGTTGGACAACATCCGATGTTGTATCGTGTGAACGAAAGAAATAACAGCTTGACAAGCGTCCTTGATGGTTTTCAAAAAATTTTGATTTTTCTGCTGGCTTGTCAAGCCATACAACCCGTGTGAACAGATGTTGGTCAAACTTCATTTATGTTTGCCATTGCCAAAAAAAATTGTGTGGTGAAGATGGTGGCAATATTGAATAAAGCGTTTCGGGGGGAGTTTTTTGAGGGAAAAAACACTAAGAAAAAACTAAAGTTGTACAACATGCTTGATGAATGTGAACGCAAGGCTCCTTTAACTGTAAATTCTTTATCAAGCAATGTTGTACAACATGTTGTACCGTGTGAACCCCCTAAACCGTCACTCAAACGCTTTGAGTGACGGTCATTTGAAAGCTCTCTCTCAAATTGCTTTCAGTTCATGTTTCTGTTTTTTGTTGCAGCACCAGCGACTAAAACAGAAACAGAATCGCCGACATAATGCTAAGTTTCCAATTGTCGATTTATTGACAAACTTTGACAGTTATCCCCTTTGTCAATCAAAGACACAATTGGCATAGCGTAAGCCAATTCATATGTCAATTCAAAGAAACTCTACTTCTACTTGCTAATTTCCCAATATAACCTAAAAATACGTCGTTTGTCAATTACAAATCGACAAGTGGACACTTAGCATTACGGAGCTATTTTCAGTTCCAGTTTGTTGTGAACGGGGTTTTAAAAGCACCACGCCATGCCACCACATCACGTATTGACATAATAACATCTTGGTTGGTTCATGCTTTTGCTAAAAATGTAATCTTTCTCTTCTCCTATGTCGAGCTTTTTGGTTATCCATAAGCACGTGTACAAACCACATCCAGTACACATTCCATGCTTTTAGTACACAAGTGCTGCCAAATTTGCACAAGATTAAATCATTGTTCTTTTTTTAACTTCAGATTGTTTCAGCATTTGATCCAGTATTTTTCTTAGTGTAGTTCACTACGTGATTTTTGGATCCATAGAGCAGGTGCATTTCATTGCAGTGCGACGATAACATTATGGATGCCGTCGAGTGGAGCAAACACTATTAATTCTCGTTTCTCATAGAAAAACCGGAACATAAATTTAAGTTCTACTCCAAAGACAGGTACAAAATTGACTAAAACAATAATTTCGAAGGGTAGTTTTACACTGATCCCAAATTTTGGGACAAAAGCTCGAAGAAAACAATGGAGTTCTGGACGAGGCAGTACAAAAATGTCTTTTACCAACTTCGGAACATGTACCCGTCAATTGTAGGGAATTGTTTGTCATATCAGGACAAAAAAAAAATAACACAAGTGGATCAATATTTTATAATGTAGCGTTTATTTCTTATAATTTTTAAAATTAATTAGTTTTTCTTTTTTATGTATATTATTCATATAGAAAAATCAACTAACATACATTTATATATTAATGCTGAGCCTTTTCAACAACATAACGTAATGTAATTTTCATTTATTTTTGTTCAAGTGCGGTCACAGACCAACCACAGATAAGATAATAATATTTCTAAGAAATATGTTCAAATGCCTTGCCTACTTGTAGTGTAGGGGTGCTATGCAATTGTTTTTGTTTAATGCATACTCCTATATTATTTACACAACTAGAAATTAAATTCATTTAACAGTAAAGGAATGTGTTTAAGTATAAATATGCAAAAATTTTAAATTACGAAATAATAGTTTTAATTATAGATTCTATTGTTTCAAGAGATTTTTCTTCTAATAAGAATGTGCGATGGTTACCTTCGACGGTTAGTACGGCCACCTTCTTTTCACAGACCTGCGGATTGAGAGAAACGATTAGTTAGTTTTTGATGTATGTAAACCAACAAAGGGTGGAGATCTTACCTCTGAGAGACCATAGTCCTCCTCTAGCTTAGCATAATTTTCAGTCGGTTTGATTAGAGTAACATCGCACCGCACCTTGGTCTTTGCCTCGAAAGCATCAGCCGCCACCAGTTTTTTGTAGAACATCAGTGCAGTTTGTTTTATCTGTAAGTGGGTGGCGAAAAAATTAATCAATTGTGTCGGTTGGTTGCGTTTGAAATGGGTCCACTTACCAAGTCTGTTGGTTGATCGATTTCAGTTTGCAGGAGTTCGGCGGTCTTTTCTACCTTGGCCTCCCAGGTTGGAATTTTGATTAATAGTCGGGCAACCTATTGCAAGAGAATAATTTTATTTAGTTAGATGAAACGATAGAGCTTCGCTCTTTGTAGGTACTTACACCACCGTAGTCCATGTTTCCAACAACCATGCTAAAGTACGCCAGGGCGTAGGATTGATTTTGATTTTCATCTTCCGACGAGTTGTACCGCTGCTTTTGTGTCTGAGTGTACCAGTTGACGTACTTGGGTGCACCATCGAGCATAACCAATTTGGCGACTTCTTTGTTCTTCTCTAGCTGTGTGACCATGACAAAGGCGATGAGCGCTCCAAACGAATAGCCGGCAATCGCGTAGGGTCCCTTTGGTTGAACTGACTTGATTTTGCCAATGTAGAAGGCGGCCAAGTCGTCAACGGTGTCAAGGGGCGCATCAGCAGTGCACTGCACTCCATAGACGGGTGTGTCAATGCGGGCAGCTAAGCGCTCGAGCGGGGCAATGAAACCTTCGATTGGATGCACAAAGAATATTGGGCGTTTCTTTGAGTTGGCGGGTGCAGCGGACTTTAATTGGACGATTGATTCGGTTGGCATGAGCTCGGCGGCAAACACCACTTGTGTTCCGTCACCGAATGGACTTGGGGTGTTGCGCGATGGACTGGCTTCTGGTGTAGCAGCACTTACAGCCGCACCACCATCGCCATTAAGTTTGTTTAGTGCTCCGAAGGTAAGTGATCGGATTTCTTGTGCGGACATGACGATGTCAAAGTTGCGCTCTAGTGTCTGTTTAATTTCAGCACCCATCAGCGAGTCCATGCCGAGATCAGCTAATGTAGAACTGTCTTGTACGTTCCTAATGTCACGCAGTCCGAGGATGTTGGCAACGCATGTAACCAAACTTACACCGGCTGAGGCATCGTTCTTCCTCTTCTCGGCGACCACCATTGAAGCAAGTACTGGGTGAGGTTGTTGCAAGAAAACATCGATTGTCTGGAGGCATGACGCCATTCGCTGGGGCAAAGTTCCTCCAATGACTGTGTTGTTGTCACCCAAGTTCTCAATGACCAAGCCGGTGTCACCAATAGCTCCCCATTGGATGGCTGTTCCTGGGAAACCAGACGCTTGACGGTTTTCACAAATCCTCTCCATGGCGGAGTTAGCCAAACCGTAATTGGTCTGACCAATGTTACCACGTCCGCAAGAAACACTCGAGAAGCACACAAAGTAGTCCAGTTCTGGGCAGAGTTCGCGTGACAGTTTGTCAAGGTAAATTGTGCCATCAATCTTAGGCTTGCACACTGCTGCAAAGTCATCGGCAGTTTGATCCTCAATCAGACCGTCTCTCAATACAGCAGCCAAGTTGAAGATGCCTCCGACTTGTCCAGTCTTACTTGCTGTCTCCAACAACTTGCGGCAGCCTTGCAAGCTGGTAACATCATTTGTGTCGATCTTAACATTGACGTTCTTCTGTGTCCATCTGTTGATCATTAAAGCCTGATAACCAGTCTTCACACCAGCCCGGCTTGTCAGCACAATGTTCTTGGCACCACGAATTGTGAGCCAGTTGGTCAGCTCCAAGCCAAAGCCTCCAAGACCTCCAATGATGATGTACACCTTTCCGGGGTGCATGTAGGTCCGTGGAATTGCGTTGTACAACCGAAGTTCTGGTTTCAACTGTGATGTTACTGTCTCCTCTGAACGAACCTTAATGACAACCTTGCCAATATGTTTGCCAGAAGCCATGAATCTGAATGCCTGCTCTATCTGGCTTTCGTTGAAGACCGATGTGGGCAAGGGGCGGACTGCACCGCTCTTGATACCGTCGGCGACGAGTTTCACCACCTGGTTCTGCATATATTCTTCGCCTTCCATTACACTGTCTAAAAGGATTCCGTGGAACGATGTGTTCTTCAAGAACACCGACATACCCAGTGGGGTGTTGTTGCTCAAATCAAACTTGCCAATCTCCAAGAATCGTCCGTTCAAGCCTAGACACCTTACGGATGCCTGCAGCTTCTCCTCGGCCAACGAGTTAAGAACGAGGTCGACACCCTTGCCCTTGGTTTGATTCATGACCATTTGTTCGAACGAGATGTTCCTCGAATTGCCAATGTGACTATCCTGCAGCTGAGGGAATCGCTTCTTCAAAAACTCGCGCTTCTCCACACTTCCCACAGTTGTGAACACGGTCAAACCGTGGCTGAGGGCTACGGAAATAGCAGCCTGGCCAACGCCGCCGGAGCCAGCGTGAATCAGGATAGACTCTCCCTTCTTCATTTGTCCGCGAACAACGAGGGCGTAGTACACGGTCGCATACACACATGGCACAGTAGATGCGTCCTCCATCGACCAACTCTCGGGAATGTCCCACATCATGCGTTTGCTTGCCACACAAGTGGAAGCCAACGACTTGGCTGGAACCATAGCCATCACTCTCTTGCCGGTAGAGTCGCGTCCAGCGAATTCCAAGCCCAAGACACAGTCTTGCTGTGCCAAGTCACCGGGCAGAGCATCCGCAGAAAGCTTGCCAGAACTCAACATAACGTCACGGAAATTGACGGGTGCGTAGTAGACTGTGCACAGATCGAGATCATCGCTTCCACCGCCAACGGCCTTCTTTGGAATGGGTCCTTCGATCCACTTAAGACTGGCGAGATCACCCTTCACCAATGCATTCACATAGGCATGCTCAACCGGCAAGGTGGCAATGTCGGATTGGCTTTCGATCTTGAAATGCCTATAACTTCCCCACGTTCCATTCTTGTACACATTCATCACAAGATCCTTCTTCAACTGGTTCTGGTACAGAGGCGAGCTTAGGGAGAAGGCTTCTGCTGCATTATCCTGGACGAACACCATGCGAGCGTATTTGCCACCAGCTTCGTTCTTTAAACAATTCAAGAATCCAACGGCTCCAAAGAACTCCTCCTTCTCCGAAACCAGGTAGATAAAGCGATTCTCCATCTCAGCCGTCGACAAGTAGCTCTTCAAATCCTCGACCCACTCAAAGTTCTGTTGGGTTACGTTGACGATAACGCTGCTTCGCTCCACCAAATCGATTGGGGGTCGTGCAAGAACAAGCACACGTTGTCCGTACTTCTGCTCGAGAACGGCAATCAGATTGAGCTTCTTCAACACTTCGGCGCCAGATTTCTGGTAGTCTGAGAAGGTCTCGTCAAACAAGACGAAGCCATCCTCCTTGACCGACGCCAGAAGGTTCTTCAAAGCGGTGGTATTGTTCAGCAACAATAGGTCATAAGCGAGAGCGAGGTGGCTGTTCTTCTCAACCTCCTCCACCGCAATGTTCTTCTTGATTACTCGAACCTCATTGTCTCCAATGGCAGACTTGATCTGCTCCTCGTTGTTGACCGTGACAATGGCTACATCGGCGGCAATTGTGGGCTCATCTTCGATGATTTGCAGGATCTTTGGTCCCAAGAGAGCGTCAGCACTTCGGTTGCTGTCCAGCTCGATTGCCTTGATTTTAAGTGCGCCAGCAGAGTTCTCCAAAACGATGTGCAGTGCTTCGGTCACAGCGTTCAGTCGCGACTTCTCCAAGCTCTCGTGCAGGTCGTTGCCGTTGACATTCGGAACGAAGGTGTACTTTTCCAATTTTGGTGGCGCTTGTGATCCCGAGCGACGTGGCGCAAGTGTTGCCTTGAGACCTCTCATTTCAACTCCTCCACTCCTGACGATATTGAGATTATCGTACGAACGAACTGGAACGGCTTTGCCCTCAGCCACACTCTCGAGTTCCTTAACCAGCTCGTAGTGCTTTGTGGGGTTCAGGATGACTTTGTCGATTCTGGTTGGCAAGTACAACTCACGCAGATCGTTCTTCAAGATGCTGAACTGAAGCATGGTGTCCATGAAGCTCACCCAATTGTCGACCCAAGCGAGATTTCCGTTCGATGCCTTGATGTCCGATGAGACGATGCCTCTGAAGATGCCACCATAGTCATATCCTCGAAGGCGCAACTCTTTGTACACATCGTTCAACTTCAGCTCCAGCGGTGTGGTTTGGCCATCTTCAATTTGTGGTGGTAGCTCCTCGTTGTCGATCTTTTCTGGCACAGTGATCTTTCCAGAAACAGCCAAGGTTCCGCTCTCGCAAATTTCAAAGTCGCCGGTTCCATCAAAGAAGTTGACGCCAAACTTGACAACGCCTTCCTTGTTCAGGATTGTGGCGCGGTGGAAAACAACGTTCTCCAGGATAACTGGGGTTTGTTGGAAGTCAAAACCACGCATCTTGCTGAAAGCCTTCCACGCCAATGTGATGTATCCGGTGGCAGGGAACAAAATTCTTCCGTCGATGGTGTGTCCAGCCAAGAAGGCATCCTCCTCCTTTGATAGGTTTACTTCGATGATGGTCTCTCCGGATGAGGTCTCGATTCCGTGACGTGGCACCAGCCACCTCTGCGAGTGATCCCAACCAATTTTCGAGTTGATCATTGGTGTTCCGCGACCAACTGGATAGCTGACGGGGCGAACTAACTTCAAAACATTGGGCTGGGCACCGGCAGCAAACAATTTGCCGATGTTCGTGAGGAAGAACTCAACGTTGTTCTCATGGTTGCGTTTG
The DNA here is from genome assembly GCA_947623515.1 of Neoascia interrupta. NCBI lineage: Eukaryota > Metazoa > Arthropoda > Insecta > Diptera > Syrphidae > Neoascia > Neoascia interrupta. The sequence continues at coordinate 181,020,301 of OX392462.1, forward strand.
ACCAAGCTCAGGTTTGTGCAGGAGCTATCGAGCGCGCGCTTGAGGATGGCCTGCAGCAGACCAGTGGGTGCAACTTCAATGGCAATTGCGTTCTTTGGCACCTTCTGCAGGGCTTCGTAGAAAAGCACGGGCGACAGCAAGTTGTTGACATGGTAAGCGGCCGAGCATTGCTTAGCAACTGGTGTATTCCAGGCGCTCTCTGGGATGCTGGTACTAATCCACCTTGATGTACGATTCCTGGGATTTGGTACGATCTTCTCCAAGCTCTTACGGAGCTTTGGGCCTGCATCGGCAATGTACTTGCTGTGGAAAGCATATCCAGACGACTTGACCGCCTTGGCGAAGGTTCCCTTTGCCGACAATTCCTCGACCAAGCTGGTCATTGTGCTTTCAGGTCCGGAAATTGTGACATTGTCCTCGCTGTTGTGGCACACTGGGAACACGTCACTGGGCAGCAGCTTGGGGCAATCCTCCCATTTAACTCCGACGGCTGCCATCTTGCCCTTGGCCAACTTTGTGTCTTGCAAGCTCTTGCCTCTCCAGAAGGCGGCTAGGACTGTTTGCTCGGCGGTGAATCCACCGTCAGCATAGGCACAACCCAATTCACCAACCGAGTGACCGATAATACCATCGGGATGAATGCCCAGGCTCGAAAGCAAGTCGGTGAGCGCAACCTGTACGGCGGCGATTGCCGTAAACGAGTTCAAAATATTTTCAAAGCTTTCCTCCGTGGAGTTGGTCAACACATCGATGAGGTTCAAGCCTTCGGGACGCAAGACTTCTGCGCACTTGTGAATGCTCTGGTTAAAGACCTCAAAGTGCATCAAGTCCTTTGCCATACTGGCCCACTGGCTTCCCATTCCCGAGTAGATGAACCAAATTTGACGTTTCTCGTCCACATGCTCGATTACTTCCCTCGCTGCAGCACCCTTGCTGTTCAGCACAGAGTAGCCGCGGTAGTAGTGCAGTGGGATGTTCTTCAAATAGATTTCGTTAATCAGGGCCAAGTACTCGTCATCGTTCCTGTGCTGCTCGGCGTCTTCGAGGAAGTTTTGCACTGCGTCAAAGGTCCGTCCGGACACGGTGACTAGTTTTGGTGGACCCTCCTTGGGGGTGATTGCTTTCGGCTTGGGATTCGACTTGAGGATCACGTGAGCATTAGCTCCACCAAAGCCAAACGAATTGATGCCAACAATTCCGCCATTCCATGGGGTGTGCTTGTCAATGACCTTTAGTCGGCCTTCGATAAGTCCATACAGATCGGGATTGGGGCTTGTGTAATGCAAGTTAGCGGGAATCACACCCTCTTCCATGGCTATCAGAACCTTTGCAATCGAGCAGACGCCCGATGCTGGCTCAGAGTGACCCATATTCGATTTCACAGACCCAATCAGGAGCGGCGAAGACCTGTCCTTGCAGAAGAAGTCGGTTATTGAATTGACTTCCTGGGGATCACCCACTTTGGTTCCGGTGCCGTGCGCCTCCACATAGGCAACTTCGTTGGGATTCAAACCGATTTCGTTGTAAGTCTCTTGAATCAAACGATTCTGCATCTTGCCCGAGGGGAATGTGATGCCCTGCTCCTTGTTTCCGTCGGTGTTTGTACGCACGTTCAAGATCGAGGCATAGACACGCTTCGCTTGCAGAGGATTTTGCAGGAAAATTGCCACACATCCATCCGAACGCACATAGCCGGCTCCGGTTTCGTCAAAGGCTTTGCATTTACCGTCCTGGCTCAACATGTTCAGGCGCTTAAACTGCAGCGACATGGTTGGCTTCAAAATCAAGCCGACACCAGCAACGATAGCGTTGTCACAAACGCCCCTCTTCATGTCCGAAAAGGCCTGCTCCAACGCGTACAACGAACTCGAGCATGCGGTGTCAACGCAGTAGCTTGGCCCGTTGAAATCAAACGTAAACGATATGCGATTGGCGAACATAGCCCTGGCGCAGCCAGTCAGACCGTAGCCATTGACACGATCAGGATCGTTGCACCAATATTGCTCTGTCTCTGACGACGACACACCAATATAGACGCCCGTACGGCTACCGCGGAGCTCTTGTGGATTGACGCCAGCGTCAATGATAGCCTCGTAAGTCACCTCCAGCAACATTCTCAGCTGTGCATCCATACATTCGGCTTGTTTTTGATGTACGGAGAAAAATTGTTGATCGAACTGCTCCAAGTCCTCGTCCTTGATCTTACCCAATCTATCGGGTAAGTCGTACAAACCTGTTGAAAAACGTAAGAAGTAAAAAAAAACTGTGGACCAATGGCGGCTATAGCGTCACATACCTTTGGGCCAACGGCGAGGGTCATCATTCACCATGTCGACGCCATCAAAGAGATTCTTTTTAAATTCTTCAATGTTGGAACTCTCTGGCAAACGGCCAGAGAATCCAGTAATGGCAACAAGAGCCTCTTTTGAGCGGCTTCCAGTGTTTCTCTCATCTCGGTTCAGTTCGGTGTCAACGACAACTTCATCTGCAATGCGGGCTGGCATTTTCCTTCCTTTTCCTTTTTTAACAGTGTTTAGCAGACCCAAATGTTTCGCTTCTTGATTTGTTTGATCGATTTATTCTTGAACAAGCGCGTATTCTGTCAAATTAAAAATAAACTTTGTTGAGTATTTGTTTTGCGTGAATTTAAAGTTAAGTTCAAAATTATGTTGCATCAAATACATGTCCTGTAGTGACCCTGATGACAGACTTTTTGGATCTAGTTACCGAGAATTAACTCAAAACTTCATTGAAATTTATCGATTACGCAGCTGTCTTTGATTTTTTAAAAGAAAGCTTAGAAAATCTTCAAAATTTCGAAACGACAGCTCCAGGTTTCCATCATCAGATAAATAAGCAAAAAAACTCTCTCAGCATTGATGATTTCTCGACAAGTTGAACCAATTTATGATTCAGCTACTCTATGAGGAAATTATTGGCCTGAAAAAAGTAAACAGCTAATTTCTTTCTTCACGTCCCTTAACTTAGAGACGAGGATGTTGGATCGTTACGTTAGATACCCCATTCCAATTGACATCTGTCAAGCTTTAAATCGCCAAATGTCAACTATGACAGTAGATTGTTTAAAAAAATTTCAGTTAAAAAAGGGGGTGTGGTCCAGATGGTCCAGATGAGGTCGTCTCGACTTGCTTAGTTGGTATTGCCATGTTCAAAGGAGAGATCCTACGAACCCTGTCAAAAAGGCAATGTCAATAAACATTCCAGCGCAATTGTGAAAGAAAGGAAGGCCTAAACATTCCAGGATCACACAAATGCAACGACAACAGCATTTATTTGGCCTCAGTGTCGAAGCGATCCAAAACCGGGTGGCCTGCCGGTATATTCTGAGGTCAAATCGGCGTACTCCACAAGCAGACCATTAGGAATGCAGTAAAGTGGGAGGGTTATGATCCATTACTTAAGATCGTGTCTAAACGAGAAGAAGTAGATCGTCCAGATAAGGTTTGCATTTTTCAAGTGCATTTTTTACCAAAAATTAGGTTTTATTCAAGTAAGCCCCCAAAAATCGGCGTTGTTAGAGTTTTTCCAGATAATTAAAAAGCGATCATGCCCAAAATGGGGTCGTTTTTTGGTTTTTTTGAAACGCCAATCACAATACACTTACGCAAGGATACCGCACATCAAATTTCAGCGTCCTACAACAATTTTGATTTTTCATGCTAATAAATAAAGTGGGCGTGTCAGTGGGTGGATTTTAAAAAAATTTACACTTGTACTGCTTAGGCACCAAAAAAAGCTCAGTTAGGAGGTTCTAGTTCTTAACTCAGAATTTAAGGCATAAAAACTACCGACAGACAGAGGGACGGACGGACATGTCTCATTCGACTCACAAATCAGACTCGATCTTACTCGATCTTCAATTTGGCTGGCAACCAACAAACACGTCCGCACATTAATTCGAAACAAATAAAATTGCTTCGTTTTGGCGTTTGATAGGAGAAATGTTTGCATGTGCAAGTGAGTTTTTATCAAATCTCCCAAGATCGGGATATCGCATCTTTCGTGTTGAGAATTGATCTAGAATTGCTCTTTTATTTTCAATGAAACATGCAAAATCGAAAAAGATCAAATCTCTTGACAGAAGGAGCAAAAATGTTCTTCAATGGAGAACGCTATAAGAAGATTCAGGTTCTCTTTATAGTCAATGATTCCTGATCCTGGGGTGGAATCGGCTAAGGTGATCTGTGATGTCACAAATCACAAACATTCGTCTACGTATGCTGTGATCGTCACAATTTTCTTGTGACAGCCCACCACCTATAACGCGTCAAAATGAGCTGGTACTACTTTTCGAACTTTCTGGTTAGTTGGTTCTTTTGTCTACACTTCGGCTGGTTTTCTGCATGCATAAATAAAGAAAAAAATATGTAAGAGCACAAGCCTAAAAGAAGCAACAACTCGGAACAATATTTTTGTGATCACATTACGCAGACGGTTTATTTTGTTTTGATCACATTGACTGTCACAAAATGTTAAAAATACAGATCACCTGAGCTATAACCACCCCAGTGTAACACGGTGCAACTTTCAAAGTCGGATGGTTAATGTATGTCTGTGAGGTCTCATCTACTGCAGGCAGAGTTGATTAAAACACACTTCGCAAGGATAAAAAAGAAATGTGGGCTAGGGGTGATCCTTGAAGTTGGGAAAGATTTTCCAAAACCTTATGTCATCAGAGGATTCCTCATCAACATCAACGGGGAAAGCTAGCGGCGAATCAGAAGCTACTGCGAAAGAAGGGGCAAAAATCAGCACTACAGAGATGCGGCCGAGGCAGCAAAATCTACAGCCCAGCAACACACTTAGGCTGGAGATAATACACCCCCAAAAAACATGCTCTTGAGGATAGTACTCTAAAAACATATTTTAAAACTTATACATAAGACTCTTGAAGACTCTAAAAAAAAAAGATAAATATTTTATTAATTTTATTAATTATTAAAATTTTATTAAATTTTATTTGCTCTCTTATTGGTTTTATACATTATTGTAATAAACTTTAAACATGTAAAAAACAAAAATTAATACGAGTTCAACCCCATATTCAAGTGAAATGCACGAAAATGCCATCATTCGATATGAAAGGTTATTCAAAGGCTCTTGACAATAATTATCAGAAGTGCGTTGTCAGCATATGTTTCCAACGAATGATCGCAGATAATGTTGGGACTTTTATAATCAAATCGTATGACTGATGATTTCTTCTTAAATTGCTTCCGGGCTTTTTGTTTACAATAGAGCAGTGACGTAAAGTTAATGCGTTTAAATCGACCAACAAAAGCGTCTGTAGGACAGAACTTCTAATCCGCAGTGACAAAGCTTCAAGTTCCCGTCCCTTTAGCTATAAATATGGGTGTAGCAAATTGGAAAAAGTTATCCCTTAACACGCGTGTATTTCGATATCGTCAAAATAGTGATAAAGGACCCAGCTGCTATGTGAGAGCGAAACAACTTATCGAGTCTGCTAAAATGACAGACGCACATTATTGTGCCTCAAGTCTGTCAGATGCTTAATTCAATTCGCTATTTAGGTATACGTTGCAAAGCATTCCAACTTTATACAATTGGTAGACAAAGAGCTGCCTCAATTGCTACAAAATCAAACCATGTGTGCGCGACGCTGAAAAGCAGTGTTTACACAAACGGTCGTTACACTCGATTTAATGAATACGAAGGCGTGATGTACCAAATCTTCAAAATTGTGAACATTATAGACCAAAATGTCGTAATTGATTACAAGTAGTGATCCTTGGCATCGACATTTGACGAACCTCACAAACGTATCATTACGAATGCAATAAAATTAGCAGGTTTATGATCTCTCAGCCTAGACTCTAACCTTGTCCAAGTGAAACTATGAAGAAGATTAAACAATTTCAAAGAAAAAGTCAACAAAGGAACGATTCGGTAATGCATGCAATTATATACGCGCCTCATTTGAAATACAAAAGCGCAAGCATTAGCATAAATGGAAAATTTGCTTGTTTCGAGTAGTAATTGCTATAATGTTATCAGACATTACTAAAAGTTCAAAACCCCGCGTGTATAAATTTACGACAGGTGCAAAGAAAAAGAAAGAAAATTAATTATTTGAACTTTCCATGCAGTTCATATTTTGTTGACAGATTTGGGACTGAGCACATGTTAAATGGTTTCCTATATTTGTAATATTAATAAATTGGGCTGTTACAGGGTGTTTTCACTGCAAATAAAACAGGGATTAAAGAAGGTAGATTAAACCTTAGCTCGAAATTGTTTTTACCGTTAAAAGATTAAACTTGAACATGTGAGTCGCCGACAATTTTGTTGATGCGTTATTGTTAGAAACTGTTTCTCAGATCTAGAAATTATAAAATTAACTTTTAATTTCTACCAAATTTTTAATTTTGCTAAATGAAATAACACAAAAGAAACATTGTTGATTCGATTGCAATCCATAGGGTTATAAAACAAGACCAACTTGATCAATATCAGCGTGCATAGACATAAACATCTAGCATGCTGCTGCAGTCTGACAGGTCCAACGAACATCCAAATCAACTTGAACCATTCTGCGCATCCCTTCACCCCATACAAAAAAAAAGACCGTACACGTACACGGAGCGGTCCGTTGGCCTTCTTCCAGCTAAAATTTAGCTCCCATACAAAATTCTCTCCAAAATTTAGCCAAGCTAAGATTTAGCAAAGCTTTTCAGCTGAGTTGGACTCAGTTCTAGCTAAAATTTTAAACTTTTGTTTCGTAGTGTACATTATTTAATTGTCACAATTTAGCGGACTGATAATTTGCTCGGCGCATTTATTTCGAGCTAAATTTTGACAGAGTATTTTAATTTTTTTTCGGAATATTAAGCGGCCATTACAAACTAAAAAAACATCTCCATCACATCGGCCTTTCACCGGACGGACGCCACTTTGTCTAGAGAGCGATGAGTCCTCTGTCTCTACACATAAACATGGAATGCCCGACCCTCTTGCCTCTAATGAAAAATATCCTCGGCGAAGAAATTATTCCCTCGGCAAACCTAGCCGATATCCCTCCAGAGAAGATCCTTGTCTTTATCACTGCCTCCGGAGTAAAAATATGGCTCTAGGATTTCATCAGGGAAGGCACAATAGACTCCCTGAAAGAGAACGCAGTGCTCTGGCCCAGAGCCGCAGGAAGACGCTCCCGACAAACAACCTAATCTACAATCCAATGCTTAAAATGGTTATGTCAAAAATGACGTTTCGGATTCAAGCATTTGACAAGCGTCTTTAATAGGTTATGCCCTTGGGCATATATTGCTTAGTACAAAGTGTTGTGCTCTTAGCTCACACAAGTATACTTAGAACTAAAAACCTAAACGTTTCTGCACCCAGCAACAGACGATCGTCTATGACGAAGTAAGTACGTAAGTAATATTTCGCTTGAAAGTAAAAAAGTATAAGAGCTCTCAAGTCCAAGTTCAATGCATACTCTGTATTCGTCAACATTTTTTTCGATTTTAGTTATTTACTAAATGAAAAAAAAAACTGATGAAAAAAAAGATTTAACACAGTGTCAATTGTCAATAGAAGTTGACTTAAGTATAGATAAACATAATGCATTATAATTAGTTACTTAACCAATTCTAAAGTGACTATAATTATTTTTTTCTATTATTTTTTATAGTAAGAAGAACGTTTATAAAAAAATATTCCGAAACCGGTGCAATGCATTACGTGTTTGTAACTCAAACGATCAACAGGTTTTCAAAGATCTTATTAACATGACAAAAGGCCACAGGAATGAATATAGGGTTTTTTCGTTTTTAATTATTTGTAATATTATATATGTTCCTACTCTAACGCAATAACAATTATTGTTAAAATGTTTTTTTGAATATTTTTTTTTTGGAAGGAATAATGACTTTTATCACTTAAATATTCCATTGAAAAAATGAATAATGGACAGTATACTCAGCACACGACTAATGAACGACCTTGCGATTCCTGACAATTTTATTGTCAAAGACTTGAAAAGGCTTTATAAGATTCGCAGTCTGAAAAATGGTTGTTTATGTGTACCATACAGACCCTTAAGCTTCTGGCCCAACGACAATTTGCCGCACATTTTCTGTCGCTGTTTAAGAAATTAAGACTTCGTTCTTAGAGTAGAGGCGCCCTGGAGTACCTTCCAGAAATGTTTTGATTGCGATAAATTTAGGTCAATGAATAACCTTAAACGTTAATCATTTACCTAAACGTATAAGACGAGACTGCGTCAGAGACATGAGTAGATGTACAGAATGTTTTAAATAAGTTTGAACATTGACTTAAGATAGAATGTTGATCTTTAACACTTAATTTTTTTTTCTCACTCATATATTTCTTTTACACTTGAGCAAAATGTAATTTACAACTTAATTGGATAACAAACAAAAAAAACTGCTTGTATAACATTTTCTCTCAAACTGTATGGAAGCAAAAAAGGTTACAACAAAAAATAATCCTTGTAATTTGTGTTGCATTCCATTATACGCAATAGGGTTGAGCTTAATAATTAAGGACAGCGTAACTCTCAGGAATTACGTCGTCTATGCAAATCGACAGTTTTTATACTTCTTTAATTCAACAACAAATGTCAAGTTCATGCACTTGCAGTGATAATAATTGGTCGAATGTAGAGTTAGGAAAAAAAACATTAATACTTTTGCCCCTATGACTCTTGCTGCATTTCCTCTGGAAACGCAAAAAAGAAAATAGGTACAACGCAATTGCAACTGTCATTTTGCAGCTGCTTAAGATTTCAACTATTAAAGAAGAATGAATCGTAGACGTGTGTTCGTTTGAAACAAAACGCGTTTCAGCATAAGCTTCTTTGGAAAAGGCGGCACTTTACCACGACCACCTGTTCTTGTATTGTACAACGTTTATTGCGGAAATCTTTAAAGCAATTAAAGTTCTCCTATTGATTGTTTGACGTTTCTAGGTTTGTGGTAAAACCACATGAAAGAGATGTCTAGTTGAGGTACTATTGCACTAAATTAGTTGACAGATTGCAGGGGCTTTGATAAAGTAAAGGCAAAAGAAAAAGGCGATAATAAGTAGAGAAGAGCAATGCACGCTTTCAGCTCAATGAATCCGTTGCATCCGTTACGTCGAAGTACACAACTGGCAACTTAGTGAAATACACACGTTCTTATGGGAAGCGACGTACGTCACAGGTTCTATGGGCCGCTTCCCATAAGAACGTGTATATATAACTCAGTTGTCAGTTGTGTACTTCAACGTCACGGGCGCAACGCATTCATTGGGCTGAAGGCTTCAAGGAGTTAAAGTTCGTGCTTACCGACCTTAAATTAAACAGTCACAAAACTGTCATTTACCATTAGTGCTTCATTTATGGCCTTTTTGGTTGGCGATCCCGGATCAGGGCGTTCTTCTCCTGAATTGGGACTGTACATAAAAGCCGATCACGTTCTTCTTGATTTTGATTTGGCCTTGCATTTGTAAAGCACAAAGCTATTCTGCAAGGTACAATATACATTTTTCCAACTTGACATATGCGTTGTACGGTTGTATGCGTGCTTCTAGTTTTGATTCTGAATTCTCGGCCAGAAGCAATTTTGTATTTAATGCAAAAAAGGAGCTGTCAAATGAGTGCAAAAAAAAATAATTTCAGGAGAGTCCATCGGAATGGTCCCGGTCGCTTCCGGACCATTAGGTGAGGTGACGGGAGTGATGCAGACCCACTCAATTGGTTTTCGTGTATCAAATCAGCCTCAAACCCCAAAATCAACCCATATTTTTATAACAGTTTACTTGAAAACGGAAGCTGAAACTGACCACGTATGACAGATCTGCCAAAAATCCGTTTTCCATTGCGATTTCCAAAACGAAATTGTTTTCTCGCCCCCGATGGGAAATGTCCTCGTCACTTTCTTTTAAAAGCCAAAATGTATGTCCGGTGGAGACATTTTGGAATTTTTTTGAAATCGTCTTCCGCTAATATCAGACTTTTAGCTGCTTAAGACATAGCACAACACAGGCTATAAGACAGGCACCGACCTTGCCACTGAAACATCAAACTTTTACAGCGCTGAACTTTTTGCAAAAAAAAAAAAAACGGCGGGGTACTTTAACACTACAATAGTGCACCATAGTGCTGTCTTCGCTCCATTGAAACACGAACTGCGAAAAAGTGTGCTTTGTGTGAACAAATACCTATATAAATAGCGCCGAAGGGCTTTCATTAAATGAACCTAAATTTGACGTACGAGATGTGAAACGCCAAGCAAGGTGCGTTTGCAGCATTTAATAACTTTACTCAAACATTAATCCGCGATTAATATAAATCTTCATTAAGTCCTCTACAAATTACGCGATTAACCATACAAATTTACATCCTCTCGGCAAGCGATTAAAAATAAATCCCCTCATAAATCTCATTTACCCTTTTCACAAGCCACCTTCAACTCTTTTCGAGCACCATTTGAATAGTTTGAGAATCAAAAAAGGACACTGAAACGACAATGTCCACGTATGACAGATCTGACAACTTACAACGGAAGTCCTTTCTCGCTCCTGGACAATGGCATCGCCACTCTCTTTTGAGAGCCGAAATGACAGAAAAAGAGAGCTCATGTCAAATTAATCCTATATTTGTCTGGTGGAACTACTTTGGGTTTTATTTTTAATCGTTTCCCGCTAATACACGTATTATTGCTATCACACTCTTCCAAACTAAAATTCGACCCCTAACTACATATAATACTAGACCCTTAACTAATAGAACCCTTAACAAATAGCTAGAGAGATTTGCTCTCTTTCTCTAGACTGTCTCCCTGTTTTGCGATAAGAAACACGCGATGTAACACTGCGTTAGTTCACAAGTTAAATAAAATTATTTTGATTTGACGCTTAACATATTAGCGTTTATGAGCAACTAAATATTATCATTGACGGTAGATTCATCACTGCCGATAGTGTACCTTTGTGTCTAAGAGCAATATAGGATTTTATCTTCAATTACGAAAAATGACTAATTATTTGTCAAAGTGAGCAAATAGAGCCACTGTTACGGGAATTACTAAAAACACCCACAAATAGAGTTTCTTATGCAAACTGGTACAGCGAAAAAAATAAAAAATAATCAAGTTCCACTAAGGGCCTTATTTTATTCGATTAGAGCACTGTGAAGCAACACTAGTGCAGCATTCGGGGCAGAAAGTTCAATGGTAATTATTTGACGTTTAATTTTCCGTAGGACCACCATGTTAATAACATGTACATATTTAGTGCACAAATCACAGAACATCATGGCCTTTTCGGTCCGGGAGCGTCCAGGAGACTTGTGGACTTTCCTGAAACTGTTTTCTTGGACTCGTTTGACAGTTCCTCTTCTGTATAGAAGAGAAATTTGCTTCTGGGTTTGAATCCAGAATCAAAACCAGAAGCACGCACACAATTATACATGTGTCAATGTCAAGTTGTATAAATGTAATTTGTCCCCTGTAGAATGGATTTTTCTTCACAAATACAATGCTAGACAAACTTCAAAATCAAGAAAAACGTGTTTGGCTGTTCGGAGAGAAGCCACAATCCGGGAGAAGAACGCCCTGATCCGAGATCGCCAACCGAAAAGGCCATAAGATTATGCCAGATTGAGAAAAAAAAACAGTATCTAAACCCACTGCGTCGTCTCGTCATCGGTCTCGAAACAAAATAGATTGCTGATCTGTGACTGGGAAGCACAGATTGTTGTGTAAACAAACGGGTTTTATTTTACATGCGTGCAGTGATAGTTCCATCCCATGACGTCAGATTTACAGTAAGGTCTGTCAAGGAAATGTCATAACAAACGCGTGCCGAAATCTTAAATTCTTTTATTCAGTGTATTGCGCACACAATGTATGGCGGCAGCGGCAGTATGTCAGAAAGTTGCGTTGTCGTTTGCTTTGTCTTATTATGTTCCCGTTGCTTTACAACCGCGTTGAAAATATACCATTCGAGAAACGATTTAAAATCATTGAAAATGCCAACAAATCAATAAGAACACAAACTACCGCGAAAGCCAACAATTTCAGGTTCACAGAAACGTCAAAACGAACGCAGAAATTCATCGTGTTGAATACATTGAATAAAATAGACAAGGAATGGCTCTTTTTCACATATACAGTGAGTGTGAGTGCAGCATTTATTTTGACATTAGTCCCTTAAGTGCCTGTTTTCATTTGGTTGATCCTAACCTAACCCAAATTTTATTTCTCAAAATAAAACGGAGGTTGAACGGTGGCCATCACACTGGCGCTTCCCCTCACCATAGTAATTCTGACACATCAGGTTAGAATCAACCAAATGAAAACAGGCACTAAGATAGGATATCGAAAGCGAAAGGATGCGTCATGAGACGGGTTACTAATGTCACTTTAACTCAGGAATGTTATACAAAAGTAGAGCCAGTTCCCAGAAATGAAACGGAAAAATTCAAGACGCAAAAATATGAAGCGTAATTGTGAATCCCCGCATAATAACTATTCACAATTAAAAAAACAACTTGACTCAAAGAAAATCAAAATATTCCAGATATAACTTTTAAAATTGAAACCAATAAGTTCAACCTTCTAAGCTAAGGCAGTGGCAATATCAGAAATCAGAAAATGCAACTGACAGTTTTTATTTGACACCTGCTTCTGCACACTTGACAAGCTACGCTTAATTTTTTAGGCACAATAGTTTATAATATTCACAACGAAGCCAACACTGAATTTTTGACAAAAAAAAAAAAGATTTACACAAAATAATTTATCATTCACACTTGCTGAGTCGGGGTTTTGTTTTTGACTGTCATTAGTTCACAAATTGTCACATTCCTATTTTTAAAAGTGATTTAAAAGATCAGTTACCTTGAGCGTCAAAACTGCAAGTAGATTTCAAATTTGACTTTAGTTGCGGACAAATGTTGCATCCAGGTTGAAGTCAAAGTAACTTTGCAAATGCTTATTTAACACTCAAGGCAAGAAACCTGATTCTCTTGTATCGTTAGTGGTGACGTTAACACAGGACTTAAATTCAAAATTTCGTGAAAAAAATTTTTAAATTCAATTTCACTGTTTAATAAAGGCTCAAGAGTTCAAATGACAATCTAGGGTCAAAAACTAACATCAAGTATTCGAATCTACAATTGACATTGTCGCTTTTACTTGCTAATTTTATGTTGGAAAATATCTCCCAGAGCATTTTCATCTATTTATGGCAAATTACAAAAGTTTTGCTTGAATATTTTTTGACAGTAGCTGTATTAAATACTCATAAGAGTATTAGAATTAGAAGTTTAAGAGATTTGTCCGATTCGGAAAATTTCGAAATGCCCAGCCAAAATGCAAAAATTAACATCTGTTTTACGTTTTTTGTGATAACGCGGATTAGGGCTAAAAAAAAACACGGAAAGTGTTAGAAAAGTGTAGTTTGTGTTGTAGAAACAGTGCATTCAATGAGATCACATCTGTGGAACACTTTTTCGGTACCTACTTTCCATTTATTTTATTAAAATAAGTTTTATGTCAATTTCAAGAACAGAATAAGCACAATAATTTCTTTCCTTATCGGAACCCTCTAGGTTGAGTAGTTTATTAATTATTCGCACTTCTACAGAAACTATTGATTTCTTTTTTATATAAAAACGCAATTTGCTTGCCATCGAAAAATGTGAAAACGTCAGAGTTTGACAATTCTGCTTAAAGGTCTATTGTATATATTTAGAATCAGGATTACATAATCTTTTTTCGTTGGTAGGTAGGTACCTTCCTTGTTATAGATTTCAATAATATCTGAACTGAATTCGTTTGAAATCGCACGTTTTCCAAGCCAAAAACACTTGATTGGAGCATGCAAATACGCACAGCAATACACTAGCTGCCAAAGTTCATGAATGTCATAAAATTCAAATGCCCGTTTCCGAGAAAAAATTTCACAGCTGCTTGAACGCGACCAGGAACCGATTTGTCTTTCTGATCTAATCTGGTATTTTCAGTGTGAACGCATCGAAGGGACTTGGAAGGTTTTCCATGTGGTGTGAAAAGTTAATTTTAATTTAATGGTAAAACACATTATTTATAGTTTTAGTTAATTTATTCTGGCACGAAAAATATTAAATTCGTTTTACTGGGCAAACTCGACTCCAATTTTATTGCCTTGAACTTGTGTTATCAAAGGTTAAGTTATGAGTTTTCAAAATTAAAAACGAAAAACTAAATTACCTACGAACACTGTTAAATCTAGTTGGTTAACAATAATAGTTTCGCTCGAAACTAATTAAGATTTTCTCTTAAGCCTAGATTAGACTGCATACCATTTTGGCACATTTGACGTAAGAAGAAATATATTTGCTGCATTTTTCTCCTTAGGTACGTCAAATGTGCCAAAATGGCATGCAGTCTAATCTAAGCTTTACCAATTGCGAAAATATTTTTAGAATTATGTCAGAATATGACATTAATGAAATAGGATCTATAGATTAAATAAATGTTATTCACAATAATGAAACTTGAATAATCCACTGGAATATCCTGGAAATAAAACATGCAAGGACATATTAATGCTAGTAGTACACCTACACTTATAAAGCCATCGAAGTTTCGCAAATACGGAAATGATGAAGGTACGTACTATAATTGGCATTATGAATAATTTATTATTAGACCCAAGCTTCTGTATAAATTGTTAGCAACTTGTCAAATTCTTAAAAGAATATTGATTATTATCGAATGGCGTACGACAAACGTCATAAAATATGACGTTAGTTAATTAAACATGAAAAAAAAACAACCAATTAAGTTCCTCTCACTTATTCAAAAGTTGATAATGACACAATATGCAAAAGATTATTGTTAAAAAATGTTATCAGTTAACCAAATTTAAAATTACAATACACGAAACACTTTACGAAAACTCGTACCTTTGGCTGGAAAATATTTTCGACCGACAATTATAATTTGCGGAAGAAAATGATTTTGAATCCTTGTGGAAGAAGAAAATCACCGCTGCTGGAATATGTAGGTATGAACTTGCAGTAGCACAACCGAGATGAAGCAAGTCTTCTTGCCTTGCGAGTACTATGCGCAATGTCTTGTCGCAACGGTAAATTGCCGAACAACGTCTCGTCGAGAACAAGTGGTTCTTTTCAATAGCAGCACTTTTGTTATCACATTGGACGAAAGTCTCTGTGTGTCTGTGTGTTTTTGTGTATTGCGATTCTAGATCAACGGTATTCTCGGTTCAAAAGGCCGCATAGCCAAAAGCATAACACACCAACACCAAACTTAAACGCAATTCAAAAAGGTCAATCCATAGAGATTGTCTTGCAAATTTTATAACACGATTAAGACAAAAAAGAAACAAACAAAGTCCGCGACGTTATGTAATTGATTAAAGTTCGAATTAAGCCGCGAATCTAAAATAAATTAATCTCTTTGGCACACGCGTATGTTTTGCACATATGTAATGTAAAAAAAAATGCTGATGTGAGGATTTGCCGATGTTTTTTGAGGGTGTTTTACCTACTTAGTTACCCCGAGAGACATAATAACCTTCCCTAAGCCAGTTTGAATTAATCGATACCAAGGAAGGGCAAGGATACTTTTTTTTTTACTCTAGGTACCTACATACACACACAAGGCATTAAGGAATGGATATTTCTTTTTCAAGTGCTGTCATCGGACGAATGCGCTGTAAAAACTAAACTTCAAACAAAAAGAAACAAGTTGGCGGATCTCAGAGGGTTCTTTTACTTTTTGCGAAAATGTTAAATTCTACCAAAAAAGAATAAACTTGTTCTTTTCCACACTTCCTACTACACCAACCACAACTTTATGATAGTATATGTAATTTTGTATATTAAATTAACTATCCACAATGACAGTAAACAATTAGCCGCTTCTAGGAAACTTACGTTTGGGACGAGACGACGGTTTCGGTTTCCTATAACTTTTATTGACCACTTTTTTCTAGTTCATTTAAAAGTAATGTTCTATGGTACGGGCCGTGTGGTGGGAATTATTTGTGACTGACTGTACAGTGAACAGTACATTACCTTTCTAAGAAAATTATCCCAATGTACCGCATGTGTATACTTTTTTTTTTTAAATATGGGGAGATAGTGGCGTGATTTTCAACAAACTTCAATTTGTCTCTCTTGCACACATACACGACCCCGGGGCAGGCCAGAGAAAGAAGTCAGTGATGTGAGAAACGGAGAAACCCCTCTCTAGTCTCTTACTAACTGATGAAAATATGTAAACAGGGTATAATCAGCTGTTATAATCAGGCGATTATTATTACGTCACTAGATGCAGGGGAAAAGCATTTTTTTGCCGATGCCGCGCCGCGTCACTTGGACTGAAGCGAAACCGCAACATTGATGAAGCCGCTGTTGTTTTTTTTTTTTTGAAAATTGATTATGAACTTTCGTTTTATAGGTGAGACTTTGTTGCACGTTTTCAACGAATGTCCATTGCAAACATGATGAAACTGTGTGTTTACTTACTGTAAATATGTTTCTATATTCATCGATCTCCGATATTTGCCAATGGAGCGTCAATTGGCATATTCACCTGTCAAGTTTAAGACCGAATTCTTAACTGCCAGCGAGCAATAATAGGTAGGCTGTATGCATGTATAAGGTTGATCTAGAGACGAAATATAATCCCTTTTCGAGCTTGGTTTGCGGCAAATTGATTATTCCCCCTGTCAGCCACTGACTTTACCACTTTTCTATGGTCAAAGCAAGGAATACACCTGCTGGTCTGTACACAGCCTAAGCAGACCGGCAAGTCGGTTCTTTTAAAAAAAATAAAACACGCGTTCTACCAGAAAAAAAAAAATCGACCTCCATTTACAGCTTGGTTGTAGTTCAATGAATGGTATAAAAAAAATGGTAGACACTATCCACAAGTGTTAAGAATAAGAATCCATATTGGTTGGCGCAAAAAATATTGTGAACATAAAAAAATTGCTCGTAGGTAGGTAGGTACTTACCCTTAAAATTAATGCACAAATCACAAAATGCACTTTACAACAATTTCAACAGACAATTTATAGGTATAGGTATAATATTATTTAAACAATTGCACTTTTATTATACGAAACTTTTCAGTTAGAACGCATTTCTTTTTTAATTTACTTTTTTCTGTTTTAACTGACAATTTTTCAAGGAAATGGGGGAAGTAAGAAACGCTTCAAGAATAACACCACACTGCCTGCTTGCACAGTTAAAATATGACTGAATAAATCTGATGGGGAGCTTTGAGCTTGTAGCCAATTTTTGATGAATCGTTTTTGCAGATGTTTGACAAGTGCTGTGTGTACTACTTAAATACAATTCGAATCAGATAATTATTAACCTGGTGTGTGATGATGATAATGTGCCTGAGCTGAGCTGAGCCGCCTCAGATGTTCTGTTCCTGTTGTAATATACACAAACACGCGAGAGCAAGTGAAATGCTTTCTTAAGAAAAAAAAATAACTGGCAAAAAAACTGCGTTTTCCGTGCCGACAAAGCGTGAGCGAGAGCGAGATGTGTTTTTGTTTGTTTGTATTATAGGGAAGCATTATGAGAGTGTACATCACACACTAGACAAGACCAAATGTGTCACCTCGTCACCTCATACACCATACAGCAACAGCAGCTTTAAAAAGACGCGTGCGAAAAAAACTTTCACGCCATATGATTTCTGTTATGAGTAGTGATGGGCAAAGATTTTTGGTACCAGCACTATTAGTTCATTTAGTACCTTAAAGCTTTTAGGGTATTAAACTGCCAATAGGAATTTTTGCCCTACTTGAAATTAGTTTAGCCCGATCTCATAGGCGGTGGAAGAGGACCGATTAATAATGTTGTTAATTTATGCTAATATTTACTAAACAGCAGCTGGAATTCTTTTCCTGACTCAGAGGGTGCGTATCCTTTATTCACTCATAAAATAAAAATAAATAGAGTGGCGCAACAGCTCGACGTGAACCAGGGTCAACTTCTCAACCATGTATGCTGTGTGTGTTAATTTCTTCACATACAAAGGGACCTACAATTTTTTGCCGAATCCGAACGGCACTGTGAGAAGTTTTTCAAGACAAATGTTACTCTCGGAGGGTTAGTCAGACCCTCGCGGAGCCTTTATTCACTCCCTAGAAGCAAAATTCGTACTACCTAGGGAGGTAGTATGAATAGAATGCATTCCGAATATTCTGAACGGATACAAAAATGCACAACGGAATGATCGGAATATTCCGAATAAATAAAAAACCGCAGATACTTCGACCCGAATAGTTGGAACGAATAAAGAAATTCACCCAGAGTCTGACCGAAGCCAATATGCCATTGCTTCCCAAAGGAAAGTCAACTTGGCAGTTTTGTCGCAAAAAGTTTTCTGGTGTCATTGCGTCAGAGGGCATGCCTATAAAGGCTATGTCACAAAGCTGTGTTGAGCGCCAACGTTGATTTGACAACTTAAATTCAAATACACTAAATTCAATGCGTAAATCGTCCAAAGAATTTTCCTCTCGAAGCAGCCTAAAGTGTTTTCATCCGCCTTTGACAGGGTCCATGCTTCTGCACCGTAAAGCAGGACTGAGATGAAAATTCTTCGGACGATTTACGGTCCCGTCTGCATAGACGGAGAGTGGAGGAGGCGATATAACATCGAACTGTACGGGCTGTACAGCGATACCACCTAGCCAAAAGAGTCAAAACACAACGCCTACGATGGCTGGGTCATCTAGAGCGGATGGACACCAACGCCCCGGCCCGGTTAATCTTCGAATCCACACCGCAGGGACGACGCGGTAGAGGAGCACCGAGACTCAGGTGGCCCACGCAAGTGGAAGGGGACCTCAGCCAACTTCGCGTGCTAAACTGGAGACGGCTAGCTAGAGACAGAGCTGGCTGGCGAAGCTTATTGGCTGAGGCCCAGGTCCACCCCGGACTGTAGCGCCTCCTTAAGTAAAGTATGTAAATTCAATGCGAGATACCACAACGTTGCTTCGATCATCTATCTTTACGTTTTCTTATGCAAGAAAGTTTTGAGAACGCAGAAATATTCAACATGATGAATTTTTGCGTGAGCTTTGACGTTTCTGGGAATCGGAAATTGTTGGCGTATCGAATCGAAAAAGGCTGAAAGTGGTTCGTGAAAAGAGTGAATGAGATTAATGAGGGGATTTATTTTTAACCGTTTGCCGAGAGGATTTAAATTTATATGATATCTCGCCTAAAATTTCCCTGCATAGTTTCACAGCTCTTGATTTCACCACATCTCACTCCACGGCTCAACTTCAACTTCTACTCTCACCTCCCAGTGGTGAACAATGGCTGCGTAAACTATCTCAACTCGAGATTGGGTTATAACACCTTTTTAAGGTTGTTGGTGGTAGCAGGCGAGAGACGCGGGAGGAGCGTTACCACTAAGGCATTTCTTGCATCCGGATGGCAGCTGATGGATTACTCCCAGATGGAATCAACGGTACTGGGAATCGGAAATTGTTGGCTTCCGCGGTGGTTTGTGTTCTTGCTATTTTTTTAGCATTTTCTATTATTTTTAAACGTTTTTCGAATGGTATATTTTCAACGCGGTTGGAAAGCAACAGTAACGTAACGGGGCCAAGCAAAGGAGAACGCAGCTTTATGGCGTAGCCTATTAAAACCTTATCTGGCCAATGAATCCGTTGCATCCCTTACGTCGAAGTACACAACTGACAACAGAGATATATATACACTTCCTTATGGGAACGGGCTCATAGAAGAACTTCGTGGCGTACGTCGCTTCCCATAAGAACGTGTGTGTTTCACTGAGATGTCAGTTGTATACTTCGACGGATTCACTGGGTTAACGGCTTTAATATCAATGCGCAGCTGTTTAATGGGCATTAAGTAAAAGGAGTGGAAGAGCTACAACGTACAAGCGGTTAATCGTACTAGTCGAGCGACTGGTTACAACCTTTACCAAAAGAGAACTAAAGCCCAGTCGCTCGAAAGTAGTCCCACCACATAGTATTGAAGAAGTAAGCCTATACTATGTCTCCGCCGGCAATAAAACTAGGATTAGTGGGAGATGATTAAAAATAAATCTCAAAGTGGAGCCGGACAAATAAAGGATTAATTTGACATGAGCACTCTTTTTCTGACATTTTGGTTCTCAAAATGGTGATTAAATGGCATATCTCACTGAAAAGTGGAATTATTCCTTGCATCTTCTAGGTAAAAGCAAGATTGTTGCGCTTGATATTTCAAAAGCATTTGACAGAGTGTGGCACCAAACTCTCTTATCGAAAATGCGTGCATTTGGAATTGACGAATCTCTTATTCAGTGGATTAGTAATTACCTTTCGAACCGCTTAATTCAACTTGTTTTGGATGGCTTCAAGTCCGCAGTTCATAAAATTAACGCTGGGGTTCCCCAGGGCTCTGTTTTTTCTCCGACACTCTTTCTCATTTTCATTAATGATCTCCTGTCTGCTACAACTAATCCAATCCACTCCTTTGCTGATGATAGTAACCTCAGTTTCTCATATTCGTTCTCGGTACCGCGCCCCTGCTCTTCGGACGTTGAATTGGAACGGCAGCGTATGGCAAACTCATTAAACTCTGACCTTAACAGCATTGTATCATGGGGATCTCGAAACAGAGTAGAATTTAATGCTTCTAAAACTCAATGCTGTCTTCTGTCATTGAAGCAAAACCGAATCACCCAGCCATTATCCATGAATGACACTTGCATCGACGAAACCGAAACGCTTTCCATTCTCGGTATGTGTGTCAATAACAACCTTAGTTGGAATGACCGCATATTCGACGTCGCCAAGAACGCTGCGAAATGCCTAGGTTTCCTTAAAAGATGTAAGAAGTATTTCACCCCCTCTGATTTGGCTATTTTATATAAGGCATATATTCGCCCGAAGTTGGAATATAATTCCCATGTCTGGGCTAATGCTCCAAAAACAGCACTGCACTTGCTAGATAGGATACGAAAACGCGCGTTAAAACTTGTTGGAGACAAAAACATTGCGAAATATTTTGACTCATTAGAACATCAACGTAATGTATCTTGTCTATCACTGTTTTATCGCTGTTTTCACAAACAATGTTCCATCGAAATAGCCAATTGCATTCCGCCCCTAAAGACGTTCCACCGTAATACTCGCCAAAGATCGAATGCACATCAGTTTACCCTAGAGCCCACCCTCGGACGCACAGTAAAGTTTAGAGGTTCTTTCATAAGCCGTACTACGCGAATGTGGAATGTTCTCCCACGGTCAATCTTTCCTGCGCAATACAACTTGCAACTGTTCAAAATAAGAGTGCACCGGTACCTCTCCTCCTTTCCCTCTTCTTCTAATCCTTTCCGCTCCTGAGATGTGTAACATTAAAAAGGGTATCCAATCCCTTATATTCGTGAGTGCATTATAAAAAAAAAAATTTGGTTCTCAAAAGAGTGTCGCCTGTCATTTCCCAGGAGCGAAAAAAGATTTCCCTTGTAATAATTTCAATAGAAATCGTATTTTCAACAGATCTGTCATACGCGGAGAGTCTTAGTGTCCTTTTTCGAGTTTCAAATTGTTAAAGAGGTGTTCGAAAAAGGTTGAAAGTGTTTCGTGAAAAGGGTGAATGAGATTAATGAGGGGATTTATTTTTAATCGCTTGCCGAGAGGATTTAAATTTATATGGTTAATCGCCTAATTTGTAGAGGATTTAATGAAGATTTGTATTAATCGCAGATTAGTGCCCGGTGGGAACATTGTATTACAATATAACCAACTGATATCTCGCCTAAAATTTTCTTGCATAGTTTCACACAGCTCTTGATTTCACCACATCTCACTCCATGGCTTTACTTCAACTTCTACTCTCACCTCCCATTGGTGAACAATGGCTGCCTTTATTACCACAACTCGAGATTGGGTTATAACACCTTTGGAAGGTTGTTGGGGGTAGCCGTAGCAGACGAGAGAGGCGGGGAGGAGTGTTTCCACTAAGGCATTTCTTGCGTCCGGATGGCAGCTGATGGATTATCTCCAGATGGAATCAACGGTGGTGTCCACTAATCCAGTCAGGCCGAACTACTTAAAAATAAATAAATAGAGTGGCGCAACAGCTCGAGGTGAACCAGGGCCAACTTCTCAACCATGTATGCTGTGTGTGCTATACTTTTTTCACATACAAAGGGACCTACAATTTTTTGCCGATTCCGAACGGCACTTTGAGAAGTTTTTCAAGACAAATGTTACTCTCGGAGGGTTTGTCAGACCCTCGCGGAGGTGGGAGCCGTGAAAAAGGACAAGTCTTTTTTTTTCAGGTGGCAGAGGCAGGATTCGAACCCAGACCTCCGGCGTCAGAGGCACACACACTAACCACTGCGCCACGGCACCCACAGGCCGAACTACTTAGGGAACACCTAATATGGGCTTCTACGACGTGTTCGGAGCTTAGGTCTATAAGGAGCGTCTATAAGATTTATGCTCTGCTAATTTTCCACCGTGCGTCGCATTGTATGTCATATTCATACGTTGTCTATTGCTGTCCCTATTGTCAATAATTATAGGTACTCTGCAGAAGCCTGTAATTGTAAGGTACTCTTATGAGAGGCGCAGTTTGAATTTTTTTTTGAGATTCAATTTCTTCTAGTATCTTCTTCTAGGATCTTCTAATATTTAAGATTACAAGTGAGTGAATTCAAATTCTATTTAAAATGCTTCAAAAAAAAAGCTGCAGTAGACCCATTATCTGCCTCAAATAATCTTTCGTTTCGTTGGCTGTTAAAAAAAGCTGAGTAGACACGCTCCCAGTTATCACGCTCTGCGCAGCATAGCACATCTCCAGTACGAGTATGACTTAACATTTGAACTCAACTGAACTCGAACTGTGTTGATTAAAGCTTTTACCGGCCAGAGGTGAAATTTTTCCTTCTTCGTAGATTTTTTTTTTGGGCAAAGAGCGTAGGTCATGGTCATATATAGATCGGATGTTTTTGTTCGAAGAAAGTTACGTTAAAAAGTGTTATCGATCTACATAGGAACACACGACCAACGTACAACGTACCGAAGCAATGTACTCTTATCAATCACTTATTTTGTAGACGCTAATTGGGAGAAACTACATTTATACACATAAAAAAAATTTATGGGTGTTGGGCATTGTTTATAATAACATTTCTGTCACATTCATTTTTCTGTATATGAAAGAGTTATTCAAAATTTAGTTAGGAATACCTACTTGAGATAATCGGGTTTAAAAAGTATACGAACATCCCGCATCCAATATAAGATTAAAATGTAGGCCAGATTCTTATAAAGTATTATTGTTGATAAACTTCAAGAAATTAAGAAAAGTCAAGTTTGGCTTACGGTATTGTTGGCATTTGGCAACTAACTGACATTTTTCTTAGAAGTGAAACATAAAATTTGAGGATTGTTAGCCCTTGGGTCTCGACCTTAAGAATTTTCAGACAAAATTACTCAAGTAGAAATTTGTGACTAAAGACGTAAAATTAAAAAGTCTAGTGTCACTTTGCCGTCATTTTTGTATTGTCTTATAAAAATAAATAGAGTGGCGCAACACCTCGAGGTGAACCAGGGCCAACTTCTCAACAATGTATGCTGTGTGCGTTGATTTCTTCACATACAAGGGGACCTACAGTTTTTGCAGAATCCGAACGGCATTTTGGTAAGTTTTTCAAGACAAGTGATACTCTTGGAGGGCTCGTCAGACCCTCGCGGAGGTCGGGACCGTGAAAAAGAACGAGTCTTTATTTTCAGGTGACGATGGTAGGATTCGAACCCAGACCTCTGGCGTAGTAAGCACACACACTAACCACTACGCCACGGCACCCCACTTTTGTGGGGTTTCACAAATTATGAAAATGCTACGGTTTGGTAACCATTGTTTGTACCTGGGTATGGCCGAATTGAAGGTCCCGAAAAAACTGATCAAACTGTGCCGTGTAACATTAGAAAAAACGCGATGTCGTGTAACGTGTCTTTTGGCAACACCTCCCCGGAAATGTTCCAAACATGCACTGGATTTCGGCAAGCAAATGCATTGTCATGTGCATGCCAAAGGTTAACACGAAGGCACAATTTTCAACAGATCCTTGAAAAAAATGCGGAACGCATTCGATATCGACAAAATCGCCTGTTTTTTGTCGATATCGAATGCTTACTTACTTTTTTACTTAAGGTGGCGCTACAGTCCGGGATGGACTTGGGCCTCAGCCAACAAGCTTCGCCGCGGGTTGGATTCGAAGATTTTCTGGGCCGGGGCGTTGGTGTCTATCCGCTCTAGATAACCCAGCCATCGTAGAAGTTGTATTCTGATGCCTCTGGCTAGGTCGGTTTTGCTGTACAGCCCGTACAATTCGATGTTAAATCGCCTCCTCCGCACTCTCCTCCTCCACTCTCTAGACGGGAGCGTAGATCATCGAGCGGAAATCGAATTTTCCTCTCGAAGCAGCCTTAAGCGTTTTCATCCGCCTTGACAGGGTCAATGCTTCTGCACCGTAAAGCAGGACTGGGATGATGAGGGTCTTATACACATGGACACTTTAGTTGCTCGAGAAAGGGCTTTGCTACTCAATTGCCTTCTTAGCCCAAAGAAACAGCGATTGGCGAGAGTTATCCTTCGTTTAATTTCATCGCTGGTGTAATTGTCTGAATTGATAGCGGAACCTAGGTAGACAGTGTCACTTACTACCTGAAAGTTACAGCTGTCGATGGTGATGTTTTGTTCAAGACGTCGGTGTTGATGTAGCCAATGTCGTCTACGTATGCGAGTAGCTAAACGGACTTTTGAAAGATTGTGCCTCTGGTGTTGACGCGTGATCTCTTCACAATTCTCTCAAGCATGATACTAAAGAAGTCACAGCGCATCACCTTGTCCAAATCCTTTTTTGACATCAAAGGGGTCGGTGAGGTCTTTCCCGACCATTACGGAACGGCGTGAGTTTTCCATCGTCATCCTGCACAGACTGACGAGTTTGGCAGGGATGCCAAAACTATACATTGGACTATATAGCTCGTCTCTACAGATGCCGTCATACGCGGCCTTGAAATCGATGAAAAGGTGGTACGTATCGATTCGGAATTTCTGGGTTTTCTCCAAGATCTGCCACATCCTGAATATTTGATCGATGGTGGACTTTTCTGGCCTAAAGCTACACTGATATGGGTCAGATTGTTGACAAACGACTTCAGGCGTTCGCACAGTACAGCAGAAAAGATCTTGTATGCGATGCTAAGAAGACTGATGCCTCTGTAGCTGGCACAATTCAGAGACTCTCCTTTCTTTGGGATCGGGTAAACAATGCTGAAGTTCCATTTGTCGTGCATGCTTTCCGTTTCCGCCGATCCTGTTTTGTAGATGAGCAGGTGCATGCTGCTAACCAGCTCATCGCCAGCGGATTTTAAAAGTTCGGAAGCTAGACCGTCTGCCCCGGTTGCCTTGTTGCACTTGAGTTTAGACCATAAATTACTGAATAACTAGATATTCAACTTGCGTCCCTCTAACCCTCCAACACCCATTTGCTTACGTTTTTTGTGAAGCCTTTGAAGCTTTATTAAAGCTTTGAATTTCCGTGTCGGTGAATACGTGTAAAGACGCCTTGTCACAAGAAACAGGAACAGAAACAGGAATTCATACATTAGGAACGCAAAAAGCATTCAGCGAATTTAAGTTTCAGTTGCTAATGCATGGGATTCCGTTTCTGTTCCTGTTTTACATTGCTTGTGACAACGCGGCTTACTAAGAGGGTATATCAACAATTTACCTTGCCCGATCAGCTGATGTACAAGCTCCAAAACGAAATTGCATGAAAAAGACGAATTGATGAATTTACTCACATTTGTAAATAAATGTCGGCGATTTGGTAAATTCCTCGATTTCAGCTTGTGGCCAAAGCTTTTACATGTTCGCAGTTGAATAACTAGTTGTTCAGTAGTTTATGGTTAAAGACACGGCTACTTTCCCTTCCTCCAAATCGGGTGGGCGATATAGTTAGTATGCTTCGTCGGTTACGTCTTCACCCGGGTTAAATGGTTCGTTCTGCCTGACAGCGGTATTCGGTTCGTCTTCGTCGTTCAGTCTGCAGAAGTGGTCTTTCCAGATCCTCAACACCGACTACGATTCTACAACGATGTTCCTTTGATGGTCCTTTACTGGCTTCACTTTAAACTTTATACCTTTGGCAGAGGACCTTTTTATCCTTCTCTCTTTTGACAAAGCTTTCTAACTTCATTCCTTTTTAACATCTCTCTATCTTTACAACCGCGTCCTTCTCGTGCTCTCTCTTTTTCCTTCGGAGACGCCGGTGTTCCTCTCTCCTCTGCTTGTAGAGCTCGCGAGCAGCGCTAGTACTTCTGTGCAAAGCCGCGTTGTATGCTTCTTGTTAAGCTGCACGTGCTTGCCGGCACTCATCGTTAAATCAGGGGGTTCGTTGTGGTGGCCGTGTGAAACCCAGCACAGAGGCAGCATCTCTGATGGGATTTTGGCAATGTTGCCACTGGCTATCAATACTTGATGCTGGCTGCGCATATGACTTCGTAGGTTTTGAGAGACTCGGCACCTACCAGGCACCCGGTGTTTATCGGTATTCGGTGGTTTAGAAAACCTATGGATGCTTGTATCCTCTTGAGTGCACATGCCTATCCTTTGACCACCTTACACTATCAGCTAATGTAAAAGCACCAAAACGGAATCGCATGAAACTAATGAATTGACGAATTTACTCACATTTGTGGACAAAATATGCCAGAGTGTGGGTAAATTCGTTAAAATTCGTCAGCTTGTGGGTAAAGCTTTTACATAACCGAAGATGAATATCGTCGGCGGAAAACCAAATTGGTCTATGTCCACTTTTTTTCGAAAATGAGTTAATGATGCAGTTTTATTAATTTGGGTATGCTCTTTCCGAATCTGAAATCTGTTTTAGTCTATCTCTTATAGTTTTTTAGATAATATACACCTTTTTTGTTCTAAGAGCCAAATTTTTCATGCTAAATTTATTTCAAATTGTTCGAAGTGAAATTGTATGAAAGAGAACGAATTTGCATACGCTTTCGACTTTCGCAAAAAGAAATGCAAAATGGTCTAAATCCATTTTTGAGTGTCACTTTGACCAATCGCGAATTTACAACTCGGAAAGTGATTTTGTTCTAAGCGCCAAAGAATTCTCTATTGCTCTATCTCAAATGAGTAACTATATTGCAGGAATTTCAAACGGTTTTTTAACTGAAAACTTTTGAGTTTTGAGGCATATTACCTGAAAACGTCAGTGTGTGATCGATCTTTGAGTAGAAAGGTTCTAGTTTAGCAGTGCATATTGTATTTATTGAGATAAAAGGTACGATGGATATGGAAAAGAGGTAAGTAAAATAGAAATTCAATGTAATGGCTACGCCTGTTGCCAGATTATTAATGTAAAATACTGATTTTACCTTTTATTGAAAGATCGCGTCCCCAACATTGGAAAGGTATATCAAGAGGGGATATTTTTTTTTCCTCGAGCTCATGTAATTTTTTTCTAGGATAATGGATCATATACTTTCTGATCAGGAGACACCCATTTCAGCTGAAAAAGAATCCACTCCAAATGTGGAGACTGAAAGAAACGCAGAGAGTAACCCATCAGATCCGTTGCTTTTTTCAAGAAATGTAGCAGGCACAAATCTGGCAGCAAAACGAAAATTGGTGAATCCATCCACTTGGAAAAAGGTAATTAAAAAACAATTACGCGAGCAAGGAAAAGAATATATAAATCATCAAGGGGAAAAAATAGGCGCAAGAAAAGTTAAGCCGTCGAATTGCGGATCTGAATGTCCCTACAATTGCACAACATACTTTTACGAGACCTTGAGATTAGAAATACATGATGATTTTTGGGCGCTGAGGGAAGGGCAGAAAAAATTGTTCTATGTAAAATTTGTGGAAGTTCTTCAAAAAAAAAAAAGACTACGCACAAAAGTTGAAGTGTCAAGGCAAAGCAACACTTTTAGATACTCACTTGAGACTCATGGACAACGATATCAAGTTTGTCAGTCCTTTTTTATGATGACCTTGGATATTACAAAATCCAGAATTTATTACTATTTCAAACAAAACCATAATCCACTTACTGGATCTCCGATGCCTTTAAAAAAGAACAATCCAGCCAAGAACAAAATACCAGAACAAAAAACCATAGAAATCAGAAAACATATCGAACAATTTCCTTGCATGGACTCACACTACACCAGAGCATCTTCTCAAAAGCAATATTTACAAGCAGGGCTTAATTTACGTAAAATGTATAATTTATATAAGGAAACAACTGATGATCCACTAAAATTTTGCATGTACAGAACAATATTTACTACACAATACAGCATATCATTCCATAAGCCAAAAAAAAGACCAGTGTGATGCATTACAAAATTTCAAAACCTCTGCAATTCAACTCCCGCAAATGAAAATGCCAAAATACGCCGCCAAACCGTTTGAAAAGGTACGGATAAACAAGTCACGATAATATCTTATGATTTGCAAAGTGTTTTTTCTATGCCGCCGTGTGCTAACATTTCGAACTTTTATTATAAACGAAAGTTTAGCATGTATAATCTAACTGGACTTTGTAGTCTTAATAAGACAACATATAGCTCTTTGTCAGGCGCGAACGCAGGGGGGAGTTTTGGGGGTTGAAACCCCTCCCGAAATATGTGGAATGAAAAAAAAGAACTGGAAAAATGAAATTCGAAACTAAAATTCTCGGATAAACATAAACTATCTTTAACATGTCCCCCAAACACCCCTGGAACTACCTGATCAAAACATGGGGGCTGCTCAAGGGCAGTACCCAAAAACGTATTTCAATCAAATTTTTTGAAAACAACATGACCTGCTGACCATAAAATACCGTGAAGATTATGGAGAAGATATTATATTAAAATCTGTGGCGATATATAACAACAAGAATCTAAGAAAATCAGGGAAAGCTAAAAATATTTTACCCAAGGTAAAAAAAAGGGTTTCTTTACCCAAAAGAAAAAAAGAAGGACATCGAATCTATGTTCAGTTGGATGCCCGATATCGATGTCCAGTTTTATAAAATAGTTCTTAAATAAAAAGTTCAGCCGTATAACTATGTTTCTTTTTTTCAATTGTTTTGTTTGAATTGTTTTTTGTTTCGTTTCTTTGTTTCTTGTTTTTTCTTTCAAGCTTCATTTTGGACTTGTTTTTATGTTAAAAAAGAACTGTTAGTTTTTTTTTTTTTATAAATAAATGTTGTATAAGTAAAAATTTTCTGGCGTTTTCTTTAAAAGGGTTAACATGGAAAAATAATTATTTACATTTTATTGGACATAGAACACTACATAAAGAAAAGAGTTATATAGATTTAGTGTAAGAGCATTATGCCCAAGTGTTCTAAATCCGGATTTTTGTTCTAAGTCCACTTTTTTTCAGAAGAATGCATACTTATATGGGGGCTTGTTCTATGTCCATTTTTGGGTTGTTTGCTTTCAAGATTATTTAAAAATAGTGGTTAATGATTTATGGAGATTTCTCATTAATTTAAGGGCAAAAAATGGTAAGAGAACAAAAAAAAATATTACATGAGCAAGAAACGAGCTAAACAATGTGACTAAAATTTTATTTAAAGACAAAATATCGTCCCCTGTAAAATTTTCTTTTGGTGACTTAGACCAATTGAGCTTTCCGGTAACGATATCTAGTTAATCAGTAATTTATGCTGTCAGATAGAGCTCAATTGTGATTTCCGCTTAATGCGTATTAAATCGAAGTTAGTGCGTTGCCAATTAGACCCGAATTTCTTTTGCCCCATTTCCTGTCGTGTTTTGGCGATTATCCTTTTTAGCTCTTAAGCCGCGTTAGATCAGTAATTATAAGAATTAAACGACAAAGATTTAAAAAGTAAAATGTTTTAATCGTAAGAAGCTGAAAAGCAGCGCCAAAAATGAGAAAAACTCCTTTGAAATTGAGGGAAATAAAATGCGAGTTTGTTGAGGTGATATCAAAATGCAGGTTGATAAAAATGCTCAAATAATTTTGTGCTTCCTAATTTTGATGTAAATAAACCGGGACAATGTTTTCCCGGCGGGACGATCGAATATGTTCCTAAAATGCCAGACGCGTGGCAACCGTAAGTGGGTTAGTCGGTATTTGTTTTTTCTATTATCTGCCTTGGAAAACTGTATATTTTGTTTATATCTAAATTCTTAATCGATTTATCATGCGAACAAGCTACGTGGTGGTCAAAGATTTTCTAAACCAACCTCTGGTTATCAAATCTAATTCACACCTCCCGTGGCGAAAGTTTGTTGCCTGGTACCTCAACTGGAGATTGGGTTCCAATCCCTTTGGAAGGTTTTTGGGGATAGCTGACGAGAGATTGGGGGGGAAGCATCCTCATTTATGCAGTTGCAGCGAAGGAATTCCCCAGATGGAATCAAGGGCGGCGCCCACAGTTCAAGTCTGGCCAAACTACTCAGTGAACACATTATATGGACCACTACGACATATTCAGAGTTTAGGAAAGAGCGAGCTATCCGGCTCTCCGTCCTTGGAGTCATTAAAACGATCTGGTCCTCCATGTTGGGGGTCGTCTAGTTTCAATGAAAACAATAGGAATTAGCCCGACAATCATCTTTGCACAAATAAATTGCGTGCATACATAGATAAGGCAGACAGTTGCATGTCTACCAACAGGACAATGCGCTTAAGATAATCGTTCTGTTCTGACCAAAAAACACACTACTGAAACGTGGATGGAAGTTGTTCAAGGCCCAATTTTGCAATCTTACAATGAAATTATGAGAGCTTGGCCTAAGCTTGGCCAGGAATTGTTGGTCATCTACTCCCAACCTTCTTCTCTATTTATTATAATTCCTGTGGGACCACATCTTATTTGAACCTTTTCGAAATGTGGGCAATATTGCTTGACATCAGCAACAGCCGACTTTTAAGTAAGCCATTTCCTCTCCGTATTCGAGTCACACGTCTTTGATGGCGCTGCGGTGGTAAAGATAATGGACTAAGCACGATCAAACGCAAAAAATTCACTCCAAAAATCGTTGCAGACCTCAGACTTCCGTTCACACTTAAAAACAAAACACTGAATCTTTAGCAGTTGAATCAGGATCCAATATATATCCACTTCAAGTCGTTAATAAGAACACAGCGTTTTTCTACTCAAGGTGCGATGTAACTTTTATTTACTTCTTTCCTTTTTTGACATCTTTGCCAACATCATCGGGGTTGTCTGCGTTCTCCTTAGCGCGCTTGGCGCGGATTCCTACCAAACGTGCATCAGAGCGAGCCTAAAACAATAAAACTTTCGTCTCAAACAGTTCAAAATCCAAAGTCCAGAAATTACCTTTCTCAGAGTAGCAAATGCTCCGAATGCCAATTCATCCTTGGACACTTCCTTGTAAGTGATCTCAGGAACGGCCTTCTTCAGTGGCATAATAGGAGTCTTAAGTTGTTGGGCCAACTTGCACTCCTCGAGTGTTGATTCTCCCTTCCTGATCTTCTTCTCGTTGATGGGGAAAAGTACCAGTTTGGATCTGTATTCCTTCAAACGTTGAATGTTTGTTTGACGGGATTCGACCGACTTGTTACGACGTCTCTTGTCGACTGAAATGCCAATTGACTTGGCGAATCCAGAAGCAATGCCAGCTCCCTGAAAACGAAAACAAGAAAACGATTAAAGTCAATATTCAACCCATTGTTTGTTTGATTAAAGTACCTTAAGTTCCTCCAAGGTGAAACCCCTGCCTTGACGCAACTTGGTGTGATAACGAATTGTTGGACACCGCACCACGGGACGAAGCAGACCTGCAGCTGGACGTGGGAATAGGGCCTTGGCGCGCTTCACACGGTTTTGACGCCTCCTCACTTTTCTGGCTGGTTGGTTGAACCAGGTCTTGACATGCCGGTGCCACCATTTGTGGAAATGGGCATTCGGAATCATATTATTTCCCTTTCCCATGATGAATTAGTTTATCTATGGGGCGATGGTTTGGAAAAACAAAGCATTATTAACTGGTCTCTTAGATAACAGCATATTTAGCACTTGATGGCAGTTAAGAAATCATTTACAGACGAAAATAAGCAAAATCACATATAAAAACACACCTTCACCTCTTCGACAACAAATTAAAAAGGGAAACGGAAACGAAAACCACGTTTTAGCAGACGAAGAAAAGTTATTCAACGTTTGTCACTTCTATTCCATCAGTCAAGCTGGTTGAACGAGCTGCTTTTTGTTTCAGACTGGAAGTTGCTAGGTAGCTAACTAGCAATCAATTTGTCATGACAGCCGTGTTATGTTTGATTTGTTTCATAGTTTTCCTTCTTTACTTGTTTAAATAATACACTAATCTTTAACAAATTTGCCACAAACCTAGAGATTTTCTTATTTCCACCGGACAAACATAAGATGAGCCTGACACGAGCACTGTTTTGTTGTCATTTTGGCTCTCAAAAGACTGTGGCGAAGGCATTTCTAGGAGCGAAGAAACAATTAAATCTTAAAAATTCGCATTGAATCTCTATTCGCATTGAATCATAATCTGGGTTTTTGGCAACAAGTTTACACAAAATTGTTTGGTTTTTGTCTCTCAGGTCATTTATTGTTGAATGTCATAATCTATTGTCATAATCTAAGACCTTTTTTTTTTGCTTTTGAAGATGTATCAAGAATTGTATATGGCTTACCTCAAAAATTCGAGTGGTTTTCAGATTGGGCTGGACACATTCGATTTCAAAGTTGAGGCAAGAGTGACATTTTCTGTGACGTTGATGAAACTGTGACGTTCTGAGGAAAAACTGCAAAAAACTAGGCGTTTACACAAATAGTAAATTTATAAAAATAAATGCTAAAACTTTATGGTTTTGATGAAGGGTTTACGCAAAAAACTTGGTTTATGATCCAGTGTGACAAAGGCTATTAAAGTAGTGCGGAAAGGGTTTAAAGTTGCATCAAATGATCAAATGGGGAGCAAAAAGCATGAATGAATTATGAAAAGATTAATTCTATGTCTCCACTGGCTATTAAAAGAGCATTAGCGGCTGACTATTATTATTATTATTATTATTATAAATTCCTTATTTCGTTTTAGAGTTTACAGAGCAATTTACAAGAACAATAGCATGGCAAAAACCTGCCGTCTGCCTGAAGAGACATTTCGGTAATAAAAACAATATAAACGCAAATGTATTTTTTCTTATTTAATAATATAATACATAATATACAATTTAAATAAAATTATTAGCTTAGACGCAAATGGAGAACTAACCTAAAAAGTGGCATAGTGTGGCAATTTTAATGATTTGAAACATAAAATAAATGCATTTGTGTATGACTGGAAGGCATAAAAATACCACAATTTTAATGATTTGAAACATAAAATTAAAGAAGTTATACTACAGTAACTGAGTGAACAACTGATGTTATGACATAAAGCTATTACGGTAGGTAAGAGCTTGCTTGCAATAGTTATACAGGCTTAGCCATCCCTCGGTTCCATTCATAATATCGTAAAAGCGTGGCAAAGAAATCTGACTTTGTTGGAAATATAACCTTCGAATTTCCTGTAAAATAGGACAGATAGCAATGAAGTGGTAGACATCTTCGTTTTCCCTTCTGTTGCATAAACTACACAATTTTGGCAAATCGTTTCGATGAGGTATAAAGTTCAGGTTCAGAATTTCGACTCTGGTTTTAAAGACAGTACTAATTACTTGGGATGAAAATTCTCTGCGAAAATAGTTAGCAACAGAAAGCTGGTGGTTTAAGTTTTTGTAGACATTCCGAGATGTGGAAGAAGTTGCTTTGGAGAGGTTTTCAATATATAGCTTTTCGTCTACCATTGAAATCAGATCAGAAAACTTGTCTTGCCATTGATCAACATTAGACTCTAACAAAGAAAGCACTGTGTCGTGGGATGCTGCAATCAGGTTCCATTCTTTAAAAGGCGAGGCATTAGTACGGAGAAGTTGTAGCATGATTGATCTATGTAGGCAACTGTTATTCCTTTTCATTACACTTGTTATATAGTTCGCGTTTGCTTTCAGACTTTGTATACAGATGGGCGTAATACCTGACTCAACGTAAATAGCGTAATTCGGTGTTGAGTTAGGAGTGAGGGAACTTGAACAGGCGCTTGAAAAAGTGCCTTTCGACTACTTCAAAGGCTTCAAAGGCTGTAAATCCGAAAACTTGGACTCCATAACACATGCAGGCATTAACAGTCGCACTGAAGACTCGATATTTTGAAGCCAGATCGAAACATGATGTGGCCAGAAAAACTTAGGCCACATCATGTTCAGAGCAAGTTTGGCCTCATTACTTTTGTTAATAGAGTGCTTAACAAAGTTAAGGTTGTGCGTTAGTAAGACGCCCAGGTACTTAAACTCATGAACAACGTCTATGCGAGCGTTAATAAGAGACCAATTCTCTCCTGGTAGTCTACTTCTTTTCCGGGCCTCAAAGATAAGAATTTTCGTCTTTTGCGCATTAATCTGAAGTCCCCAAGTATCGCAGAACGAGACGAGTCTGTTAATTTGCAGTTGGAGCGTAGATGGATTGTCAGCGAGCAAAACCAAATCGTCAGCATAGAGCAATGCTTTCACCAATATGCTAGCAAAAGAAACTCCGCCAGGAATTAGTTGACTGATTTCATCAATGAACAGGGCAAAGATAAGAGGACTTAGGATACACCCTTGAGGAACACCTGCTGTTGTTTCAAACCAGTCAGAGAACTCGGAACCATAGCGGCTGACTATTAAAAATAAATCCCAAATCGGCTCCAACGGACAGTTATAGAATTGATTTGACACGAACACTCTGTTTCTGCTATTTTGGCTCTCAAAAGAGAGTGGCGGTGTCATTTCCCAAGAGCGAAAATTATTTTTGCTGTTAAAATCACAATAGAAAGCGTACTTATGACAGATCTGTCGTACAGGGACAGTTTCAGTTTCCTTTTTTTAATGTTACAAAGGTGCAGAAGATATGTTTAAGATTAGGGTGAATAAGGTTTGTGAGAAGATTTAGTTTTAATCACTTGCCGAGAGGATCTAAATTTGTATGGCAAATCCATGTCTCCACCGAGCACTAATCCTCGATTAATATAAATCTTTATTAAATCCTCTACAAATCACGCGATTTACCATACAAATTTAAATCCTGTCGGCAAGCGATTAAAAATAAATCCTCTCATAATCCCAAAGAGTTTATCCCAAATCCCGAATCTCCCACCGGAACAGAGGAGATTAACTTGACGTATGTTTTTGACATTTCTCAATGACATCACGTCATCTGGGCGTAAACGTGATTTTTTTTATCTCTCGGGACAATTGGAGATATTGGAGTGAGAAATAAATCGGAAAAGAAATAGGAAAATTAAAAGTTGATCCCAAAGTGTTTCCTTGACGTATGCTTTAGTTTTTGACATTTCTCAATGACATCACGTCATCTGCGCATCTCCTTGTAAACGTGATTTTTTTATCTCATTTTTATCTGGCAACCCAGATTCAGAACTGTCTAAATTAATTTTTAATTGCCAGTACAGGTAGACTTCACTTAACACGGAGGTTAGGTTCCTGAAAATGTCGTGTTAAACGACACAAGAAGCAAGTGCAAATAGAGTAGTTACGTTCAATGATTTCAGAAAACCTTCAAAATTTTTGTTTTAATTTTTAATAAAAAAAAAAAATTCGAGGTTGTATTATTATTAAGGATGATAATAATACAACCTCGAAAAAAAACAAAGCACAACAAAACTTAGTTCTCTTCCTGCATAACTTAACAAAAATAAACAAAAACAATTTCAGTCTTAGAGCTTCCGATTTCTACATGAGATACGGAGAAGTCCCTTTAAAGACGTATGTTCACAAAAGCACGCTATAAAAAAAGCTTGGGTACGTGTCTATTGGCCAGAAAAATATGTACACTTGCGGAATGTGTGCCAACTGCAAACCAGACAGCATGCTAAAAAAAATTGTGTCTCGCAGACCGGGCAAGAGCGAGGCTTTTTCCGTGTTAAACAAAAAAATGCCGCAAAATGTGAGACGTGCTAGAACGAGGCCGTGCTGTAAGAAGTACGTGTTAAGTGAGATCTACCATTTTTTAGTCTACGAAACGAAACCACCCAAAAAAAGGAAAACAAAACGTAAAATATGTTGTTGGTATTTCGGTGCACAAAGCCGATTGTAGATAGACTTGAACAACATCAACCAGCAGTACCAACATTAACATCCATAATTGTTTTGCTTTGTGCACACCTTTTTGCAATTAACTTTTTGACAGGAACAAGCACATCAAGAGCAACATCAGCCGTAATGCGCATCCCTTTATACCTCACAAGAAACACTGCTGAGTTGATGATACCCAGCTGTCAATCAAAGGTGTGTTTATTTTGTTTCATCAGAAAACGCACTGAACACTCATAATTCTGTTTGGTTTGATTTAAGAATTCTTGTGTGGAATAGATTAAATACGCCATTAATCCGAATCTCCTCGTGAAGAGATTAATATTCGCATGGTAAAACTTGTGATTTAGAGAAGATTTAAGGATGATTTGTCTTTATCGCAGATTAGTGTCTGTTGGAAACACCCTATTAGCATAAAGACAAAACAGTTTCAGACAAATGGATTTGAAAATTTGCTTAGAGACGATTCAACTTGAAAATCACACCTGATAAAATGTTTCCACCGGCAATAATATGGGGATTAGCGGGAGACGGTTAAAAATAAATCCCAAAGTGCTTCCACCAGACATATATAGCTAATGTCATTTTTCAGGACCGAAAAGGCTAATATATCTGTCATACGTGGACGGTTTCAGTGTCGTTCTTCGATTCTCAAACTGTTAAAAAGTTGTTCGAAAAGGTTTGAAAGTGGTTTCTGAAAAGGGTGAATGAGGTTTATGTGCCTGTTTTCATTTGGTTTATCCTAACCTGATGTGTCAGAATTACTAGGGTGAGGGGAAGCGCCAGTGTGGTGGCCACCGTTCAACCTCCATTTTATTTTGGGAAATAAAATTTGGGTTAGGTTAGGATCAACCAAATGAAAACAGGCACTATGAGGGGATTTTTTTTTAATCGCCACAGCTACGCACTACCGCCACAGACACACATTGTGTGCGCAATACACTGAATACATGTGTTTTAACTTTTGACAGCTCTTACTACCGCTACTACTACCGCCACAGCTACATCACTGTGGTTCTACGGTTAAATCTGTATGGTTAATCGCGTAATTTGTAGAGGAATTAATGAAGATTTATACTAGTCGCGGAATAGTTTCCGGTGAAAACAGGGTGTAAGGCAAAATGCCGGAAAGATTTTTGACATATTTGCCCGAAGCGCTGTTGAAAAGCCAAAGCCCAAGGTCCATCAAATCTGCGAAACCGGAGAGTAATATCACAAATTACTTAATAACTACATATTCAACTTAAGCGTCCCCTTCCCCCCAAAACCCATTTGTTTATTTGTTGTTATTGTTTTGAGTTCCGTGTCGGTGAATACGTGTGAGAAAAGTAAGCAAAAATTTGAGAGCCCGCCAAAATAGCGAGGTGAATTTCACACTGACATTTGAAAAATTTAAATACATATCTTAAAAAGTCATAAAAGATAACACACAAGTCATTAAAGTCAAAATGACAATTCTGTTTTAATTTTGCCCACACTTGGGGTGAGCCTACATTGAGACTACAAAATCGTAAAATTTAGTTCATTTGAATGTGCCTGGAAATACTGGAATGTTTATGACGTAATTGGATATTTTTACGAATTTGATCTATTTTTCAATATAGTTCGGGTCACAAATTACTTAATAACTAAATATTCAACTTGTGCGTCCCCTTTCCCCCAAAACCTATTTGCTTATTTGTTGTTTATGCTTTTCGGTTTTGTGACGG
This sequence comes from Neoascia interrupta, assembly GCA_947623515.1. Taxonomy (NCBI): domain Eukaryota; kingdom Metazoa; phylum Arthropoda; class Insecta; order Diptera; family Syrphidae; genus Neoascia; species Neoascia interrupta. The sequence continues at coordinate 181,058,236 of OX392462.1, forward strand.
TGAATGCGTGTGAGACGCTTATTATTATTATTACGCAGTTGGGCTTTTCTTTTCTCCAGAATCGTTCATGTGTTATTGATGTTCAGTTTTTAATTATGTAGGAATGCAGAAAATATTAGTTATTCAGCAAAACAAGAGCAACAGTTAGGAAACAATCGAGAAAACTTCCATCTTAGGAAAAGGCTTTTGATTTTTACTTGCGTAAAATATTAAGCGTTCCCAAATTTAAGAAAAATGAAGAAGTTTAGAAGCATTAAATATAGCTTTCATTGGATTGCATCACTGAAACTTTTTTTACTTGTGATTAAATTTGTTTGTTTAATGAATGCTTCTTTTGGAGTCAATCTCTATTGTTACCTACAAAAATATACATAAACATTTTTCTTTCGACTACTTTGCTATTTCACTGACAGAAATCAATTTCAATGTGCTACTGATTTTTTTTACGAAATGGGTTCACTCAAAAGTGCATTATCGGCTTCTGTTCTCAGTTGCCAATTTGACTTTTAATGTTCAACTCTAATCTCAAATGCATGCAATAATATCGACTTGGAAGGATAAGGATGACATTATATCATAATATTGATTTGTTCGAATAATGAATTCAAATTATAGCTATAATAAAAATAATAAAAGTGCCTTTGAACCTTTCTAATGACTTTTACTTTTAACATGTAGAAAACATTTTATTGGTACTTAGCCGTAAATTTTGCTTTTTGAAGCTTTGATCCGGTAACATTAAACACAAACTTATCAGAGGCACAGTCATTTAGGCAGTAAGGAATTAGTTTCATTTACGCTTTTTGTGTTTTGTTTTTAACTATATATGAAAATATTTAGAAGGCATTTGAAATACATAATGTATAACTGGAATACAATTAAGATAAAAATGATTTTAAGGTCTCTAGCAAAACAACATTAATGTAGCACGACCCATTATGTGGCGACTTCCAGATATTGGAATTCGTTACAATTTTTCTCCGGTAGACGGAGCAAAAAGCTGATTCCGCCATGTTTTCGTGGTGAATCACTTGAACTTCGTGGTGAATCTCTTCAAGTGTGGAATACATTGACAAAATGTGAGAGTATGCGTAGTTTTCCAGGTATATCCATGACAACAGCTTGTAGGCCCCTCGGCTTTCCAGTCTAGTTGAATATCTAATTCATTAAGTAATTTGTGGTAATATTTAACATCCCAAAAAAATTGACTTTGTTGTGTAAACGTACAACACTCGTCTTTCATTTTTGCCACAACCCAGTTTCCAGAACTAACACTACCCTATTTTTGTGCAGCGACACTTCCTATGTGTGACCACCATTCGTGTACATACACTCATTTCCAATGACAAAACTCCACACACTCTCCCAGATTGTACATTTTGCAATTTTTACGTGCCGCCACCGAAAGAGACAGCAATCCAAAGCTGCTTATCTCATTATTTCCTATTCGTGAGTGTGATATACTTTTGTTCGTTTAGCTACTCTTCGGTGCCGAAAAAGAAATCAAATGTTTTGTGTGATTTAGTATTTATTTATACAATATATATTTCAAAAGCAAGTTAAAAACGCCGCAATACCGTCTTGCAACGTGTCCAACAACTCGCTAGTGAATACACCTAACTCGAGCTCAAATAAAATAATTTAAAAAGGTTAGTAGAGAAGAAAAATTCATCGTCGATCAATATTCGGTTCAACTGCCTGGCTCCGCCGAGCCAATGTCATTTTGTGTGGATAAATGGCTGCCTGTCCTATATACAAATAAATTCCCAAATTCTTGTGAAACAAAAATTTCAAGATCGAAAAATCGAAATTCACGCTTAAATTGCGGTCATTTAGGGGCGGCAGATTCTTGCCTAGATTCTGGGAATTGCAGTAGCCTCCTCACACGGCCAACCTATTTTCTTGCCCGACGAGCGTTTTTTTTCCTGACTAGAGGACTGAAAAAAATCGATTTATATGCTCTATACATGCTGTTTTTTTTTAGTTTTTAAATCAAATACGCTTTCGAGTGGAATTTAAAACTAAATGGAATTGCTTATGCAAAAGTTGGTATTGATTGCAAAGAATTTTATATTTTGAGTGGCTGTGCCGAGGGTTGGTTGGTCCTTCGGCGATCCTTTTTGGTCATAAAACTGAGTTTTCTGCCAAAAAGGTGTACCTAGGCCGCAAAGTTTAAGGAGGTGCCTGCAAGTCTGTCCGTTTTACGAGGTGGTGGGAGGTGCATCATATCACCGGAATCAGTACCGAATACTAAGGCAAACTCTGAAAATGATTTCGTTTCAAGGGGCGGCTAAGGCTTTACGTTGGTCCATTAAGGGATGCACTCTTGCCGTCACGCATTGGTCTTAGTTTTGCCGTCAACTATAAAAAATTTCCCTTCAGTGCAAAAAAAGTTGTTACGTATCAATGCCGGAATTTGAGTGTCTAAGCGCAGGAGCAGGTCAAATAATGCTGCGATTAATCTCGCAATCCTTTTGACGTATTTTCCACATACCTACACTATTCCGGAGTTTGGCATTCGCTGCATATACATACAGTTACGTTCATAATTACATAGTTAAATGTCCGTGTTCATGCAAATTAAAATATTGAGCGAAGGTACTTATCAGAGCTTTTGTTTTATATTTCGCATTTTTTTTTTATTAGTTTTTTACATTCTTTGCTTTGGAGACTGGGCAAGAAGTGGATTGCTTGTGTTGTGTACCCAGAATCTTTTGTCATTAGATTTGTTTTAGTTTCGTTTGGGTTTGCACATTTTAACTTGAAGTCGAATAAGAAGGGTCAAATGACAAAGAGGCACTTTTTATTGGCTTAGCGCAGAAGTTTGTTAAAATATAAAACTTAAGATTAAAAAACGTAACGTATTAACTTTATCAGTCATCAAGAAGTGGAAAACCCACTTTAATTAACTAAAAATGACGAAGCATCAGGGTCAGATTAAGCACCTACGGAGTTTTATGAATATGGATCTTGATTTTTCATTAGTAAAATAGAGCTTGTGAATTTTTCCTAGGCACACAGCACAAGTTCTGCAAAAATCAGCGTCGAGTCAAAGAAGCGAAGCACCCACTTATTTTGGTACATATTTGTTATTGATTGTTTTAGAAGTGGAACATAGACACGTAAGGTTTTTTTTTTAATTTATTTTCTGCACATTTAAATTTTAGTCTGTCAGATATTTTTATAGTGTTTCTAATGATTGCAACTTCAAACACACAAGGTTCCAAGTCCCCTAAAAGATAAAAGGACTGTAGGCAACGCGTCGAAATTACATACATATGAAAAGAAAAGTAACAGTGACCCCTTTGAATGGTACAAAATTTCACACATGCATAGGTTGGCCACGTTCCTTACTTAATCTTGGTTCAAAGTTTGTATAAATAGTGAAAGAAAAATCTAATTCAGGTTAAAGGCAGTAAGAAAAGGTTACTCGACCGTTGATCAAATATTTACACTTGTGGACTTTTGTGCAGCTTTTGATTCAATCCCACGTGAAGCACTATTTTATAAGCTGTATGGAATGGGAGTATTCAACCAAGATAATCAGGATTTTGAGAGCGTTGTACGAAATGGTATGGTTTGGGACTTAACCTGCGTCTTGGAAGAATTCTCCACAACGATGGGAGTAAAACAAGGATGCATTTTGAGTTCGATACTTTTTATATTGTTCATCAACGACATAACAGACTGTTTAGTTGGAGGCATCAAAGTTGGCTAAATGTCGATACCGGCTTTAAAGTTTCCAGATGACATGGCTGTTCTGGCTGAAACTGTAAACGGAATGCAGCTTATGATTAATAGACTTGCAGACTACTGCCGTAAGTGGAACTTATCTGTCAACCTGTCAAAAACTAAAAGGGATGATATTTTGAAATGGCACAGGGAGATACTCGAGAAGTGATCAGTGGACTTATAATGAGGAACACATTGAAATTGTAAGGGGTTATAGTATCTAGGAGTCCTTGTCACACCTAACCTAAGCATGGAAAAGCACTGCAAAGTCAAACTTTCAGAAGCCAAGCGAGCAATTGGTTCAATATGGGGTTTAGACCATAGCTCTAAACTAAAAATCATAAGCGCAACTGCAAAGTCCATTATATTGTATGGAGCTCAAGCATGGGGATATCGTCAGTATAGTTCCGTGGAAACATTTCTTCGATTCTGCATCAAGCGAGTGTTCAGGATACCTAACAACAGTCACAACTATATGATATACCTAGAGACTGGATGGCACCCCCCTTTCTTGAAACACAGCATTTCGATTACGTTGTTAAAGTCATGAGAATGGAAGAACAAAGACTGCCAAGACTAGTTCTGTCTCATATACTCTCCGCAAGAGTTATTTTTGTTCGAGAATGGGACGTTTTGGCGACAGCTGTGGACTTTGCCTAGATTTGGTTGACAGCGGACGGTACGAGAATCTCAAGAGTCAACTCTATAAATTATTGGAGAAAAAAGGCAACCTTCTATACGATTTGTATGTCACCGGTGTCCAGTCTTCGCAGTACTGAGCGTATTATTCCAAGCTGAACCACAATTTGCAAGATAAAACTTACTTTTTTAATAACAACTCTACGGAAAAAATCAATACAATCTTTAGAATCAGAGGTGAACTAACGAACCTAAACTATATCCCACACCAAAATAATGTTCCAATTCAGTGCATTCTATGCAACCTCAGAGAGTGTGAAGATGTATTCCATTTCATGGGAAAGTGCCCCATTCTGAGCGAGAAGCGAAGGTCGTTTTTTTTGGAGCGGGCCAACTGCGTCTGGATGAGACGCTGGCAATTCTGAACGGAGACCAAGGTTGGGACATACTCTACAAATATACTGTGAATGCATCACGCTACAGAAGGCGTATCATTGAGGGTGACTTTTAAAATGTTCTTTTGTTTTCTCATAACTTTATTAGATAACTCAAGCAAATGGTTTTTATCTCATAACTTCATAACTTTGTTTTATAACTCGAGCTAAATTCTTGAAAAAAAAAAATTAATGTCAATCTGGTAGACGGCCATAAGCCAAACCAATAGACTTTTGTTCATACTGCTTTGTTTTTATATACATATCACTTTGAAATGCAATAAAAGTCCTTTAAATTAAACTTAAACTAAAGGCAATGAAATGGCTTAATAAGTACATTTATTAGTAAATATACCCAGCAGAAACCTCCCCTAGATATCATTCCGTATCGATATAAACCTTCCTCAATGCCGCCGTCCTCTCCCTTTCTTACTGTTATTGATCTGGAATAAATCCTTGGAAAAAAGCTGGAAAATATTGCCCGAAAATAAAAAAAAATCTTATTAGCCACAAAAATAGAAACACTCAGGTGAGGGAAATTCGCAATAAAGACGATGCCACAAAGATCGAAACTTGAACCAATCCTGTTCTCCTTATAAACAGTTTGGCACAGCCAAAAAACGTGCCGAGAATTATTCGCAGTCTTGCTATCTTGCCTTTCCCCTGAGATAGCTGCCCGCAGAGTTGGAGAACTTATCAGGAATCTTTGTGTTTACATACTACCTCAAATGGGGGCTTGAGGTCAACAGCGAGAAAACTGAGTTCATCTACTAAATAACACCAGTGACAGCGACCAGGAACATACGTGCTTTCCCTACAATATGCAGAACCACCGGGTTTTTTAACTGCCATATCTAGAGTCAACTTCCAGGAAATTACAAAGGTATGCTGATAAAGAGGCCAACCTCCAGAGGCCAACCTTTCACTGCATCTTGTCCATCTGCGACTCAGAAACCAAAAAGAACTCAGCCGACAAACCGATCTTTTGGTTTTTAAGCAACTTATCAGACCGGTCGGTGATAAAACACAAGATACATCCGAAACTTAAGATCAGATTCCCCATCTGTAAGGTACACCATATCTCCATAAATCTAAAGAAGCTTCAAACCTGCGCATGCCTTTGGCGAAATGCAGCTACAGGAAGACACTACAGGAACTCCACGCTATATCAAGAAGCTGAAAAAGTGTCAATTGACAGATACATGATGAACCTATTGAAGCGAATTCTAATGAACTGGGAAGACCACCCAAACGTAGGAATGTTACAAATTTGACAGCAGCAGACTGAGCCCACTTTTTGGTTTCTGAGTATCCAAGCTCTCACGAACCCAAAATATGCCGGCTTCATCCAGAATGGAGGCGGTAACTTCTACAAGAGCCTTGTTCTTCTTCTTTTAATCTTGTTCATTTTTTGTAATAAACATTTCATTATACCTTTTTAGCGGCCCGTCCAAAAATGGAAAAAGGACCTCTTATGGTATCTCTACGTTGTCCTTTCGTCCGTCCGTCCAATCTCGTTATAACTTCAAAACGGTAAGTTGTAGAAAGACAAAATTTAGTGTGCTTATAAACTCCGGGAATAGTCAGAGAACGCATACGAGGCGAATTTTTACCATGCCATAACGGTTTAGTTACAGTTTGAAATTTCATACGAAAATTGACTAAAAGTTTTTGGTACTTATTTTGAGAAGTTAAGCAGGCCCAAACTAAAAAAATAGATAATTAAGTCAGGCAAATAGCAACTTAAGTCAAGTAAATATTGAATTTTATTGAATAAAATAGTTTTTTGAAAATATTGAAAAGTTTTCGAGAAATCAAGAGTTAAAAATGGATGACGGTTTTTACTGCCATAACTTTTGAACCGCTCAGTGTACAAAGCCGATATTGAAAACGCGTATAAAGTAACTCGAAATTATTCAAGTGCAGAAGTCATATATTACTGAAAGATTTTTAGTACTGCCGTTTTGACGCATTTTCGAAAAAAAAATCAACCCTTCCCCCTTTAACTCCGGTGCTATTTGGAGAAATCATATGAAAAAAATTATAGTGAATTTGAAAATTTCAAAAACTTCTGAGATTTAACTCGAAAACAAAACAACGAAAATAATTTCCGAAATAATTTTTTTAAATCTTGCAGCATCTTGTTCAGATTTGGTACGAGGGCGAAGCATAAGAAAATTAAGCTATCTGCGTCAAAAACCTAAAATTGCCGTTTCCAACCTAAGTTTTTCTAAGCCCATTTAAAAAAACATTGTTAAATAAAGAGCTCGTTTTATTGTTTACGAAATAATTGGTGCCCATATAATTCAAGAAAAACTACCAATGCTGGGTGTGCTATTGGAAAAAGGTCTAACGGCAATTACAAAGGATTGAAAATAGTTGTGTTATGAATTTGAAATTTAAAAAATGCTAAAAAGGGTAGAGGCGAGGACATACGTTCTTCTGTTTGTCCCCGCCTCTATTTCGCAAACGCTATAAAGTATAATTTTGAAATAAATAACAGTCAAGTCTATCTTCTGAAATTTTATACAAAACAATAGCAAACTTTGAATAATCAAAAACTTTAAAGATTTGACTCAAAAACCTAAAAGCATTTTCGAAAACGATTTTTTAAAGATTTCCTAGTCCCTTAACGGTGAGATGATCTTGATTAAATCTGGCTAAAATATGTATAAAGTTCAAAAAGCAAGCTAACTGCATTAAAAATTGCCGTTTTCAGCCTCAAGTTTTTAAGCCCATTTAAACAAACGAATCAAAAAACAGCATGTTTTACAGTTTTCTTAAAAATCAATGTCCGTGGAAGAAAAGCTGCAAATGTTAGCGAGGTACTTGTAAAATTGAAGAAAGTCTAACGTTAATTGAAAAGAAAAAAGCCAAATTACTGTTTTATGCATTTTGAATTTTAAGAATAATAAAAATGACCAAGAAAACGTATGTTCGTCCCTCTATTTTCGAAACGGTAATAGGATTTTTTTTTAATAAACAACGGACGCAGCTTTTTTAAAATAAAAAAAAAGTTACAACAGTTTTGAAATACTAAATGATTTCCTAGATATACTTGGAAATACTTCAGGTGACTTATTAAAATGGTGCTGCAATTGTGTTTATCGTAATTTTTGAACCACTTATTTTACATCAACCAAATTGGACGCCATCTAAATCATATGAACGTTAGCCAACACAATAGATTAGAAAAAAAACGATAAACTTAAATGAGTTCATATTAAGAAAAAAAAAATATTAAAGTTAATAATAAAGTAAATATTAAAAAATCAAATATTAAAATATTAAAACATTTTCGCCAGCCCTTATTTTAGATTAACGAAATTAAAAATCACCCAATATTAGAACAGAAGGAAGCACTATGAAAAAGTATACTGTAAAATATATGTAGAAATAATTTTAACTTTACACAAACTGTGCAATATAGATAAGCTTAAGCTTCAAAAAAACCCACGGACCGCTCGGCGTCTAAACTAATCCTCGTTTCACATAAGCCCTTAACTAATCCCCTTAAATCTCAAGATTTACCCATACAAATATAAATCTTCTCGGCAAGCTATTAAAAAAAATGAATTCCCTCATAAATCTCATTCTTCTTTTTCACAAACCTTTGTAACAGAAAAAAGAAACTGAAACTGGTCAAGTGCGACAGGTCTGTCAGAAAAACGTTTTCTATTGGTCAATCAATGTCAATGAATGTCATCTTCACTCGTTTTTCAGAGCCAAAATGACATAAAACTAGTGAGGAGGTTACAATCCGCTTAGGCGAATCGTTGGATACCCCATCCCAATTGACCACTTTCAAACTCCGAATTGTGTCATAAATTTGTTGTTAAATTGAATTGGTTGTTAAATTTCAGTTCTATTAACATCAACTGTATTTAGAATTTCTCAGTTAAAGAATCTTTTTCCTTAAAAAAGGGGCGTGGCATCCACCCCTTTTCAATAACATCGTTTTTTTGTTTACCTTTTTTATCAGAAGTGATATACTTGATTGCATTTTCACATTAAAAATTTGGTTTACACTTAAAAACACTCCCAAAAGTGCGCGTGGCAAAAATTTATTCAACAACTTTAAATTTTCTTGCTAATAAGTAAAGTGGGGTGCCGTGGTGTAGTGGTTAGTGTGTGTGCTTACTACGCCGGAGGTCTGGCTTCGAATCCTGCTATCGTCACCTGAAAAAAAAAGACTTGCTCTTTTTCACGGGCCCCACCTCCGCGAGGGTCTGACAAGTCCTCCGAGAGTATCATTTGTCTTGAAAAACTTCTCAAAGTGCCGTTCGGATTCGGCAAAAAATTGTAGGTCCCCTTGTATGTAAAGAAGTTAACACACCAGCATACATTGTTGAGAAGTTGGCCCTGGTTCACCTCGAGCTGTTGCGCCACTCTATTTTTTTTATTTAAGTAAAGTGGGCGTGTCAGTGGGCGGATTTTGAAAATTTTTACACTGCTTCGGGACCTAGAAAGAACAGATATTAAGTTTCAAGTTCCTAGCTCAAAATTTAAAACCTAGAAACTACCGACACACGGACGGACGGACAGACGGACATGGCTCATTCGACTAACAATTCGGTCTCGATCATATGCCATTAAGGTCTTGGGGGCCTACGATGATTATTTCTCTATGTTACAAACTAGGAATCAAACTTAATATGCCTCCTATCCTATGGGATGGGGTATAAAGCCACGTAATCACAAGGAACAGAAACAGGAACAGTAACAGAATTTCATACATTAGCATAACTAGAAATTAGGTTTCAGTTGCTAAAATATGAGATTCTGTTTCTGTTCCTGTTTTACGTTGCTTGTGACAACTTAAAGTGCTCGCTTAAAAAGTGCTCGTGTCAAATTAATCCTTTGTTTGTACGGTGACGCCACTTTGGGTTATATTATTACGGCCTGTTTTTCAGTGCTGAGTTAATCCCAGATTAAGCCAAGATCCGTTAATGCTGGAACAAAACGAATCAAGAGTTAACTCAGCGAACAATTTTCCAGTGCAGAGTTCACTCCGTCAGTAAAGTTTTTAAAATCTTAGGGTGTCGAAATTATTGACACTCCCAGCTCTTACTCCACACAAAAAAACACCGTTTTTCACAATTTTTCACAGAAACACTCAAAGCCACTGCCGAAGATCATACTGTTCACCAGATTTGATCCGGGATTAACTCACCGAATTTGGCAAGTAAAGCCGATATTGATCCCGGATCAATATTCACTAAAAAATTAATTTCTGGGGTTAATCTCAGTTTAATCTCAGAATTTCGGATGATCTCACACTGAATAACTTGCCCTTAATGTTCTCCCGCTAATCGCAGTTCTATGGCCAGTGGAAACATTATTGGGATTATTGTTGTCAAATAGATTTATAGTTTGTACTATGAGTTTTGCTACTAATTTTTTCTTCTTGTGGTTGCACTGCACTCGGGTGTAAGGCTTCAATCGCCAATAAAACGCCGTTTCTCTGATTGTTTAAACGATTTAATGAATTTATTTGGTTACGACGAGCGTTTTGAAGAACTTTTACCAGTTTAGTAGTAAAACTCCTACAAGAGGGTGAAAATAAAACATTCATTAAAAAAAAAAAAAAACAAAAGTCATCTGTCACTGCTCATAATGCGACGACATCTATTTTTGAACGACGGAATGAAAAGGCAGGTAAAACACCTGAATTTAATTTAAATTAAAGCCGTCTGCCAGACTCGAATTTAAACACGCCTATTAAAACATTTATGCGGGAGCCACAAAGCAGCCTGCGCTTAGCCTCGGTCCGGCGTTCACATGTTCAGCCATACGATTTCAGTGTTTCTTAACACACTAGGCTTCAAAATTTTGTTTGCAAAGAGAAAGAGTGCGTGAAGAGGAAACGTAATGCTACGTAATGAGGCTCCGAAGCGAGGCCCGAGTTCGAATTTGCTGAACGTTTTCTTTGTCTGAATCAAGTTTGGGGTTGATTTCTAGCGCATACACGAGTCACGAAGTCAATCGGTCTGCCGTGTTGGTAATGCGCAGTTATGACGCAGAATTTCTGAGTGAATCTACATTGCAGGGGAAAATGCGTATTTTTATTATTATTATTTATTAATTGGACAATGAATGTTCCACATAGCCGACGTATCGTAACGGGGCGAAGCCAAAGCCTAAGCTGCTGTATGAATGCTACAACGTCCACGGCTTAAAAAAATAAACTATTCTTTTCCGATTTTGTTAATATCATCACGCAATACGACGTTCTGTTTCTATTTGAGCTTTGCTGGGGAGGGAGATGACAAAAAAACAAGTTTTCGAACTACTTAAGCCGACATAAGGTAATATCGACCAAGAAGCTTACGCCCAAATTTATCGCTGTGACGTTATATAATATTCTATTTTGGACTGCTCTCCCTTTCAACGTTATATGCTCTGACTGCAACTTTTTTGTATCTGATATAAACGGTCAGGACTTATTTCCTCATAGTTTTAACGTCTTTTATGATGCCGAGCTTGTCCACCCTTATCCCCCGCAAAAGGCTTTTGCTTTAAAAACTATCCTCGCGCTGCTGTGCAAAATCATCATCATCCTTTATCCAGGCTTCAAGTTAGTCTTTTCTTACGTTTTATGGTTCCTACAAGAAAACCCGCAAAAAACTTTAGCAAAGAAAGCTTTAAATGAAAGACCAGTGTTTGGTAGTTTTGCAACCCTTAAATCAAAATAAACACTTGATGTTTGCTCGTTTTCTTTTAGTCTCGTTAGATATTTCAGGCTTTAATTACATTTTATTTTGCAGTGCGTTGATATTGAATTCCTACATTTGTTTTTTATTTTCTAGACAATAAAATGGATTAAAGTGCATCTAGTCGATATCAAATATACACAATGAGCGTACGCTACCCTTTGTACACCGTAGAGGTGGGAGATACAAAGTTTACAATCCTTAACAGGTATCAGAACTTAAAGCCAATTGGGTCCGGTGCGCAAGGAATTGTGTGGTAAGTTTATTATTTTATTTTCCTTTTAACAAAGTACGATACATCATTTTTTTGTTTTCGTTGCATATTTTCATTTAATTTTTTTTAACGATTCGAAATACAAATTATTATTTAACCTAATGAATATGTTTCTTTGGCCAAATAATAATCGCACAGCCCTATTTTTGTTTCTATTTTCAAACGGTTTTAATTTAATTGAATAACTAAAAGTAAATGCATGCCGTCACATTTTATATAAATGCTTCTCTGTAATAATTCTTTTCAACGCTATTAATTCATCTTTATGTCACATACTATCTCCTGGATGTCATGGTTATACTAAAGTATTTTGTTAACTCTATACATTCTAGTGCTGCATATGATACTGTTTCCGAACAAAATGTTGCAATAAAAAAGTTATCGCGCCCCTTTCAAAATGTAACGCACGCAAAGCGCGCTTATCGGGAATTCAAATTAATGAAACTAGTTAACCATAAAAATGTAAGTTTCCTTGCAGCTACCTTCCGATTACATGGAACTTCTTTTTTTTCTAATTTTTCTCTCCTACTTAGATTATTGGTTTGCTAAATGCTTTTACTCCGCAACGTACTTTAGAGGATTTTCAAGATGTCTATCTTGTTATGGAACTCATGGATGCTAATTTGTGTCAGGTTATACAAATGGATCTGGACCATGACAGAATGTCGTACTTATTGTACCAGATGCTGTGTGGGATAAAACATTTGCATTCAGCTGGAATCATTCACAGAGTAAGTTTAAAATATTTGAAAACCAAAAAAAAAATAATTATGAGTCAAAATTGAATTATGTAAGTCAAAATTGAATTATGTAAGTCAAAATTCTAAATCAGGCAAAGACAGATAAAGTAGTGTAAATTATATAATTTAATCATCTTCAAAAGCAGACAGAAGCAGAAAATTTGCTAGGCTTTAAATGGCAGCATGTAAGAACCAAATGATAATATTCTCTTGATTTTGTACACATTTATGAGGGACATTAAGGCCTACAATTTGCAACATAATTAATTATGATGACTTTAAGACTTTCGAAAAAAATAGTGAAAGAGTAACTAAATTCCACGGTTTTGTTTTTTGTATGCTTCTTTGTCCGGAATAGGCTCAGAAAACACTACCGATACAAGAAAACAAATCGCACTAACTTAAGAAAGACATAAACGCCTATGACATGGGCAATTTTATTTTCTCTAACTTAAGACATTTTAAAATAAATAGCCAAAACTTAATATTTTTAAGTGTTTCATAGAAGAGTCACTGTACGTTCACTGGAATGTCAAAACAAACGTAGGTACACCATTGAATAAAGAGACAAGGAATAGCTCTTTTTCACATATACAGTGTGTGTGAGTGAAGCATTTATTTTGACATTAGTCGCCCCATTTCGGGAATCGACTTGTAAGTGAATGTATCGAATGTATCACGAATCGGGGTACAAATGTCACCTTAACTCAGGAATGTTAAAAAAAAGTAGAGCCAGCTCCCAGAAACGTATGAACCTCGAGCCGTCTCTCATGACATGCCTGGTTCAACACATAAGTAGTCCGCATTCACACAACTAAAACTGATGCTTCACTTTTCCTCCAAAACACCACATCCTTGTGTCTTTATTCAATGAGGTACGCAAATACGCACCAGCAGGCATCACGTTTCCATGCAGAGTTGGAAGAAGCCTTAACCGGGTTGAGTCGACTCGACATGGAAACTCGAGTTCAGTGAGTGACAGATGTTAAATGTTTGAAGCAGGTAAAAGCGTTTTGTGATGGTAAACTCATCTGCCAGTTAAACATTTTTAACCTACTCGACTATTTAACTCGGTGTGGACAAAGACTCGCGCTGGTTGTGGATTAGACTTTATCTCAACTCGATCGAGTCAACTGCATAGGAACAAGGTCAGAATTCCTTATCATAATATTTATGGAAAACCAACTCGGGTAATAAACTCCATTCGTATCTTTTTGTGTTCCGATGAAAGAGTCAAGAAAATTTTTGTTTTATTTTGTTTATTACGTTTTTAAAGAACAAGCTTTCTTAGACACCAGTTTACAAAGATATAGAAAAAAGTAAGAAAGGTTACAAATGCGTAAAAGATACGAAAAAAAAATCAGAGCAATCACAATCACGATGAAATACCTTGAAGTAGAATTCTTTTGATTGTACTAATCGGCTGATTAAATTCAATTTAATGTAAATTTATATGTAAGATAGCATTAATCCATTAACTGATGAAGATCGACCGTAGTTTGTGCGAGAGTGTCCATTTTTTTGACTATTGCGTATTCACTTAAGGTTTGACAGTGTTCACGGGTCTGGCGAGAAATTCATTTTATGGGATTTTTGACCTTAAAAGGAACAAATTGAAAATGAAAGGAGTACAAATTATTTCGCCTCTTAAATGAATCTTTTCCACAAATAATTGAACATTGGCAATTTTTTTTTTATCAAGTTTAATCCTTCAATCCAAAACTAAAACTTATGGAAAATTATTTAAACAATAGAAAAGAAGTGATAATTGTATTATTTGAGGAATCCTGAAAAAGGGTGGAATGAGAAGGAAAATTCTCAGAAAAGACTTCAATTTTAATGTTAAATTTTTTTCAATGTTAAATGCTTTCCGTTTTAAGAAACTAAAAGCTTCTAGCTCTCAAAGCTCTCCTCTAGCTAAACAACGTTTTATAACACCTGAAGATTTGAAACAGGTGTTATTATTGGTCAGATGTCCAAATAAACCTAACTTCAGCATTAACTTAAACTATGTCTCCACCAGACATTAAACCGCTATTAACATAAATCTTCAACTAAAATAAATAGAGTGGTGCAGCAGCTCGGGGTGAACCAGGGCCAACTTCTTAGCAAAATGTGCTATGTGTGTCTCATTCTTTACATAATTCTTCAACTTTCTTCTTCAAATCACGAAATTTACCATAAGAATTTGAATCCTCTCGGCAAGTAATTAAAATAAGTCTGCTTGTAAATCTCATGCTCATTCGCTCTTTTAACAAACCCCCTTTATGACACTTTAAAATCTCCTTTTGCGCCCCTTTATAACAGTTTGAGACTCGAAAGAGGAAACTGAAACTGTTCACGTGTAACACATCTGTCTTAAATACCCTATTCTATTACGATTCTTAGGCCCGATGCACACTTGCGTCATTTTGACGCGCGGGCTCGCAGCGTAACCGCATTTGCGCCATACAGGACTTGCGAACATATTAAATAATGGCCGTTTCACATTCAGCGCGAGTGCGTCAAAACAGAGCGGCAGCGACAACACGGGACCAGAGAAATCGTTTGTTAATACACAAGGAGAGCGAGAAACCGGGAAGACTGGGTTGACTGCACAGTTACAAAACATGACATATTTTTAAAATTTGTCGACTCTTACAACAAGTATTAGCTTCGAGAAAAAAATGTCTACTCAACAGCCTGTCACAACTCACAAAACCGATTGACAGAAGAATCTTCAACCTCGGTAAGGGTTTTAAGAGCGAGACAGCGATCACGCCTGTATTGTGGACCATTCCATACATTGTCATTGATTGAAATTCATTTGACAGCTCGCCCGAGACCCTCGCTATTTATGCCAAACAGCCATAATGCACTCACCGCGCGTCAAAAAATCGCAAGTTTGCATCGGGCCTTACAAAGAAATATACGGCTCTCAGGAAATGTCATCTTCAGTGCATTTTGAGAGTCAAAATACAACAAATGGATGCTCGCGTCAAAGCTAATACTATGTTTGTTCGGTGGACTGTGGAGACGAATATACGAATTTTCATAAAATTGTGAACTTAAAAACTTGTGAAGTAACCTATGAGAGGCGGGCACTTCTTTGTTACTTCAATAAATCAAAACGATATAAGTTGCTGTCCTTAAATGTAGAACATTTTAGTCTGTATTTTATTTTTAGATTTAAAAATTGTACATATTAAAAAAATTTGAGTACAAGATTAATCTTTCCTTTCCGTGGAGTATTTTTTCTTCTGTGGAAAATAAAAAAGGAAAAAAGTCAAAGCAGAAAACGGGAAATTGAAGAAATGGGATTTTTTTTTATAAAATGAAACCACCGAAGTTTGTTTTGAACATAGATGAAGAGGTAAATATTGTAATATTCTGACCTGGGGTTCTTTGAATATAACTAATGGCCTTTTCGGTTGGTCGTCCGGGAGCGTCCGGGAGACTTCTGGACTCTCCTGAGACTGTTTTCTTGGACTCGTTCGACAGTTCCTCTTCTGGATAGAAGAGAAATTTGCTTCTGGTTTTGAATCCAGAATCAAAACCAGAAGTACGCACACAATTAAACACGTGTCAATGTCAATTTTACACTTTATTTCAATTCAATCACTTTTTATTTTACTGTCTCGATTTTTACTAGTCAACGTCTAAGCTAAAACTTTCTCGTACGAGCCTATCATGTGTGTATTTGTGCAAATTAAGCACTTTCTGCTACTTTCTGTATTTCACCTTTGATCATTTTTCGACCGAATATCGTTCGGGGGGGTCGCCGTGGTGTAGTGGTTAGTGTGTGTGCTTACTACGCCGGAGGTCTGGGTTCGAATCCTGCCATCGTCACCTGAAAAAAAAGACTTGTTCTTTTTCACGATCCCCACCTCCGCGAGGGCTTGACAAGCTCTCCGAGAGTATTAAATGTCTTGAAAAACTTCTCAAAGTGCCGTTCGGATTCGGCAAAAAATTGTAGGTCCCCTTGTATGTAAAGAAATTAACACACCAGCATACATTGTTGAGAAGTTGGCCCTGGTTCACCTCGAGCTGTTGCGCCACTCTATTTATTTATTTTATCGTTCAAGGGGTTAAGTCCAAAGATGGTACACTTCTTTCAAATGAGAACGACGTCTTACGCAGATGGAGGGAGCACTTTTCGGAGCTGCTCAAGTTTGAGAGGACAAACTTTTTTTTATTTCAAGCCTATAAGGGCCAGTTTTTCAGTGCTGAGTTGAGCCCAGCTTAAACCAAGATTTGCTAATCCCGTAACAAAACGAATCCGGAGTTATCAACTCAGCGAGTAGTTTTTCAGTTCAGAGTTAACTCCGTCAACAAAGTTGTCGAAATCTTCGACTCTCGAAATTATTGACTCTCGCAGCTCAGCGAGCAGTTTTTCAGTGCAGTCAATAAAGCTGTCAAAATCTTCGGCGCTCGAATTTATTGACTCTCCCGGCTCTCACTTCACATAGAAAAACACAGGAAAAGAAATTCGAGTTATTCTCAAAAGTAATTTTTCACAGCAACGCGCAAATCAACTGACATTCCACGCAGAAAAAACATTCAAAGAAGTTCATACTGTCCTCCAGAGATGATCCGAGATTTACTCACCTAATTTGGTGAGTTAAGCCGAGATTAACCCCAGATCTTAGTTCACTGAAAAACTCATTTCTGGGGTTAATCTCAGTTTAACTCGGAAAGTCGGATGATCTCGCACTGAAAAACCGGCTCTACCAAACCAGCTATTTCGTGTAACTGTTTTTGTATTTTAATGTTTTTCTTTTTAAAATCCCAAAGAATTGGACAGCACAGGGTCGTATACGTTTTCTTTTGAATTTTTTAAATGCGTAAAAAAGGAGCTAAATAAGCTATACAGAAAAAAGACTAACATTTGTTTGACTCTAAAATCTTTTATTCGTGTGTTATGGGCTTATAATATAAATGCTTCCTAAGTTATGGCCTCAAACACTTTGAAAAACGGCATCTATTTTCAAGCATTAATTATCTATAAAAATTCAAAATGTTAGCTTGATCTTAATTTCGTTTTGAATTTCTTGTCTACACAATTTTTAATGGTTCAATTAGCAAGAAACATTTTAATCAGTTTCACATGAAACATCAAACTGTAATAAGAGACAACTAAGCGATACCATCAGAAATCCTTTTTCTATTTTTGGTCGGACCGCTGAAAAATAAGCTTAGCTTGATAATTTTTAGTGAGACTACAAAAACAAGAAAGCTCCACAACAACCTTAAATAATGCAAGTAGGAAGGCTTTTCGTAGGACATCAAGAATTAAAACTTATCTACGTCTTAAAAGACTGTCGAAAAGTAGCTGCTTTCAACTAGAAGGGGATAAGACACTTTGATCTAGTAGCCAAAGCAACAAACTTTATAACTTTTCTACATAATATATTTTTTCTTTTCAGGATTTAAAGCCGTCTAATATAGTTGTCAAGGCCGATTGCACTCTTAAAATTCTCGACTTTGGCTTGGCCCGGACAGCTGGTACAACATTTATGATGACACCATATGTTGTCACACGATATTATCGTGCACCCGAAGTCATTCTTGGTATGGGCTATACCGAGAATGTTGACATTTGGTCCGTCGGTTGTATTATGGGCGAGATGATTCGTGGTGGTGTTTTGTTTCCGGGAACTGATCATATTGATCAGTGGAACAAAATTATTGGTAATAAAATTTCACACACATTTTTTTTTTTCGTCAGTGTTTTACTTTAATACTTGTTTTTTTTTTTACAGAACAATTGGGTACTCCATCTGCATCGTTTATGCAACGCTTACAACCCACTGTTCGAAATTATGTCGAGAATAGGCCCAGATATTCTGGTTACTCTTTTGATAGGCTATTTCCAGACGTTTTATTTCCAAGTGATAATAACGATCAGAGTCGGCGAAAAGCCTCGGAGGCTCGTGATCTCTTAAGTAAAATGCTTGTAGTCGATCCTGAACAACGTATATCCGTCGATCAGGCACTTCTTCATAGTTACATAAATGTTTGGTATGATGCTGAAGAGGTGAATGCAGTAAGTATCTAATAATTTTGGAAAATTCTATTTATTTCTCTTTTGCTGCCAGTCTTTGCTGGTGTATAAGTAAAACAGCTAAACGTGTTATTAGTTGTTAATTCATTTTTTTAGCACAATTGTTCACAAATTTCCTTAAATCACAGAAAATGAAAGTTTGATGACGTATATGAAAAATTTGGGGTGCCTCGGGGCTCAGTGATCAATGATCTGTGCTGATCATGTACAAAATGTAGATCGGTAACATAAGACTTACCTTTCAGCAGTAAATTCACAGGGTATTTTTTGAGTCCCTGAAACTTTCCATTTTTGCTGTTATTGGCTGTTTACTCGGTGTCTAAGCTCACAGTTACTTCATTCATTGTCCTTCTCCTCCGGATAGCAATAAAGTTTTTTCAGCCGCCGGTCAGTACTCGTACTTGTCACTATTGCATGCAGAGTCACATGCACATGGACTTCATGCGAGACTGTTTTCACATGCGTTTTTTCTGACTAAGAATTATGGAACAAACAAAAATTCACTTCAATCAACAAGAAGTGATAAAAAAAGAACGTCAATATACCAAGATGGCAACTTAAAGAAAAAGCATTAATTCAGTTTTTATTCAACTCGTATGTATATGCGTCTTTCATTCTTCTATGCTTCCATATTTCACGCAGCAAATGCGCCAAACATGCAACCAGTTTGGAAAGACGCTCCTTTTTGAGAGAAAATTCACATGCACATTACCCATTTTGTGCATGTGACCACATACAACATGCAACCACATGCAACATGCAGCCCAAATGCGCGTAATTTTTCTTCGTCAAAGCCATCCTAATTTTTACTACAATCTTCGAGTAGAAAAAACTCTAACCTTGTTCATAAATATTTATGATCTTTTCTAAACCTCAAATTCAGAAAAATGAAAACAATTTAGTTGAACAGAATTTAACGATATACGCTTACTGATCTTACAGCCCGCTCCGGAACCCTATGATCACAGTGTCGACGAAAGGGAGCACACTGTGGAACAGTGGAAGGAATTAATTTATCAAGAAGTTATGGACTATGAAGCGCGGAATGCCATGCCAAGAGATGGACGGTAGAGTGAATTGGCATTAAAAAATAATAATCTTAAATTAATAAAAAAATATGAAGGAAAGAAAGAAAAAAATAAGAAAAGAAAATGACATGAAATGGCGGAAATATTTGCAAAGATAAACATAACAAAAACAAAGAGAGCATTCTCTACTAGTGAACTAGATTATTATATCTATTAAATTACTACACCTACATAAATATGTGTATATATATAATATAATGTATTATATAATATTATATGCTATACCTTACCTATTTCATAATATAAATTGATTTCCCCCTTATATAAGGACACATTGTCAACATCACATAATTTATTTATAAAAAAAAACAAAATGATAAACAAAACAAGAAATATTAAGCTGACGATGCTAACCAATGCAATAATATTTGGTTATAATGTATACAGTGAAAAATATTTGTTTTATCTTGCTTTAAATTTATTTTGGGTTTTTTTACGTTTTATTATATTTAATTAATAAGCTAAAACACAACAAAGAGCAAATAAGTAAAATATCTTCGTAAAATATTCTATTAAAATAATAAATTCACTTACTATTTAGACCATAATGAATGAGTTGTTATTTCGGGAATTCTTATTTTTGACAAATAAATTTAGTGGGAAAGTATTTTTCGGTATGAAAGTTGCAAACACCCATTGAAACACGGACATTTAGCAGCTCTAAATCGGCCATGTACCGCTTCAAAGACCTACAGAAACTTGGCTCAAGAAATAACAGAACACCGCAGCAGATCGCCAAGTTGAATTGGACGGAAAAATTTATGCGTAGTCCATAGTTCGGCAACGGGTTAAGTAGTTCCTACCTCGTCTTCTGCCTGTTAGACATGGAGACTTAAGACTGTTTAAACAATTTCCCTCTGAGTGAAGACATGCTTCTTGATTAGTTTTTTGAATTGGAAAAAATTCGATTACTCAACAATAACATGGTGCTGCCTGATTGTAGCAACACCCAAGAAGATAGGGCAGATCAACCTTCCACAATCCAAAAAGACCTCGGCATCCCCTTTTCTTCGTTTTTCTGCAGAAAGACATTGAAGAATTAGAATTCTATTGATCTAAAAGCGATGAGTTTTCGCCGACGAGGTTATACCATGTTTCCACCGGGCACTTATCCGCGATTAATATAAATCTTCATTGAATCCTCTACAAATTACGCGATTACCCATACAAATTTAGTTCCTCTCGGCAAGCGATAAAGAATAAATCCCCTCATTAATCTCATTCACTCTTTTCACAAACCACTTTCAACACCTTTTTAACAGTTTGAGAATCGAAAAAGGACACTGAAACTGTCCACGTATGACAGATCTGTCAAAATTACGATTTCTATAGGGATGTTTACAACGGAAATCTTTTTTCGGGCGTTAAAAATGACATTGCCTCTCTCTTTTGAGAGCCACAATGACAGAAAAAGAGTCCTCATGTCAAATTAATACTTTATTGGTCTGGTGAAAACACTTTGGGATTTTTTATTAATCGTCTCCCGCTAATCCTCGAATTATTGTCGGTGGAAACATAGTATTAGTCACCCCGATTACGCAAGTCGTAGACAAAAAGTCACCTCGACTCGTACTCGTATCGTATTTGCTTTGCGATTATGCAAGTCGTATGCGTTGAATACGACTCCATCACAGATGCAGCCGGGCAGTAACGCGTTTCATCGCACTTCAAATGCACAAGTAGTGTCAAAATTTCAGATGTAAAAAGTTAAAGCAAGCTTGAAAGGTGCGGTGATTTATGTAAGATATCAAATTGAACAACGATAAAGGAGAATCAATTCAATCGATCTATTTTTTGATGACCGCATTTATGTGGAGGAACCAACACAACGGTTGGCAAATATTCACAGAGCCACCAGAGATAGTTTATTTCAATAAATTTGCCGAATGCATGGTGTGTTTTTAAAGTTAAAATTTCAAACCAATTTCCAACTTAAGAAATTAATCGCAGTTTTATTATTTTTTTTTTCGACTTCCCAAAAATACAATAACACAACTTTTGGAAGAAGTAAGACAATTGTGAAAAGAGTACACACAACGTTAGTGGCACCAATTTTGAAGTTGCTGGCTGTGCTCTATTTCTTCGTTAAAGGAGCATCACAAACAATCGCTGAAAACTATTTTACTTTAGCAATACCACAACCAATGTTTTCAAATATTTTCAAGAAAATGTCCAATAACATCGATATAAAAACATTTAAAAAAAATCTGTTGCTTTTCATGTTTTTGATAAGGTTCACTTGAAGTTACTTTTAAAATGTCAAGAGAAGAAAACACGACTAGATCCGTTGAAAAAACGACTAAATACGACTTGCATAATTACCGATGTGAACCGGATACCACACGCGATGGTATGCGTTTTTCTTTTTGACATGAAACTAATTAGCGTACGAGTATGTTCGTAGTGACTCTCAGTTTCATAATAACGAAATACGAGCAAGCTCGTATGTGACTCTTGTATACGACTTGCGTAATTGGGGTGAGTGAACTCAAGACTCTTGATTACTGCCCACTGTATGTGACAAATAAAGGTAAGCCTAGAACTAGCATGCATTTTTTTTCGTGTTTTCAGCGACCAAAACATTACCGTAGCCAAGATTGGTGACAGCTAAAGGCAAGTACTGATTGGCTTCTGCCTACCTTGCCCACGATTTGGTGAGAAGACTCAATGTGAACACCGTGGAAAGTGCTATTAAGGGCCGGTTTTTCAGTGCTGAGTTAAGCCCAGCTTAAACCAAGATCTGACAATGCCGTAACAAAACGAATCTAGAGTTAACCCAGCGACCAGTTTTCCAGTGCAGAGTTAACTCCGTCAGTAAAGTTGTCAAAATCTTCGACTCTCGAAATGATTAACTCCTTCAACTCTCACTTCACTTAGAAAAACACAGGAAAAAATGTTCGAGTCACTTTCAAAGGTCATTTTTCACAGAAACACGCAAGTCCACTGCCATTTCACATAGTAAAAAAATATAAAGAAATTCATTCTGTTCACCAGAGTTTGTCCGGGATTAACTCACTAAATCTGGCGACTTATGCCGAGATTAATCCTGGATCAATATTCACTGAAAAATTCATTTCTGGAACTAATCTCAGTTGAACTCGGAAACTCGGATGACCTCGCACAGATTGGTGACAGCTAAAGGCAAGTACTGATTGGCTTCTGCCTACCTTGCCCACGATTTGGTGAGAAGACTCAATGTGAACACCGTGGAAAGTGCTATTAAGGGCCGGTTTTTCAGTGCTGAGTTAAGCCCAGCTTAAACCAAGATCTGACAATGCCGTAACAAAACGAATCTAGAGTTAACCCAGCGACCAGTTTTCCAGTGCAGAGTTAACTCCGTCAGTAAAGTTGTCAAAATCTTCGACTCTCGAAATGATTAACTCCTTCAACTCTCACTTCACTTAGAAAAACACAGGAAAAAATGTTCGAGTCACTTTCAAAGGTCATTTTTCACAGAAACACGCAAGTCCACTGCCATTTCACATAGTAAAAAAATATAAAGAAATTCATTCTGTTCACCAGAGTTTGTCCGGGATTAACTCACTAAATCTGGCGACTTATGCCGAGATTAATCCTGGATCAATATTCACTGAAAAATTCATTTCTGGAGTTAATCTCAGTTGAACTCGGAAACTCGGATGACCTCGCACTGAAAAACTGGCCCTAAGAAAGCTGAACTACGCAATACTAGACTCATTATTTGGTGCGATGCAAATGCTCATCATTGCGTTTGGGGCAGTTCAGATCAAAGCGATAGAGTTACTCTATGACTACCATAAATTACTGAATAACTAGATATCCAGCTTCGGACATGTAAAAGCTTTGCTCACAGGCTGAAATTGATGAATTTACCCATGCTCTGACATTTGTTTACAAATGTGAGTAAATTCATGAATTCGTCATTTCATGCAATTTCGTTTTGGAGCTTTTACGTCATTGTTTAAATTGTTGTTGTATATTCTTACACGTATTCACCGACACGGAAACTTAAAGGTTTATAAAAGCTTTAAAGGCTTTATAAAAAACGTAAACAAATGGGTGTTGGAAGGTTAGAGGGACGTAAGTTGAATAACTAGTTATTCAGTATTTTTTGATGACTACCCACCCTTTCTTCACTCAGAAAGATAGATGGCGATTGCACCGAACGTAAACTGACTTCCCAGGTTGCACCCGACTAGATCGGACTCAGGTTTAGCTCACGACAAGAAAACAGTTACTTAGGCGAATATGCACCAGACGGAACATCAGCAGAGAAACACCGCAAGGAGATGTGCCATATCTCCGCTCATATCGACCCTGGTAATTGACCCATTGCTAAAAGCCCTGGAGAGGGAAGGCTGCATTGTGAGTACATACCCAGTCGATATGGTAATCCTGTACCAGATAAATTCCCATCAATCCTCAGTGATCGACTTAGCTACGCACTCCGTATTGTTGGTAACTGGGTTGAGGGTCGAGGACTGGGAACAAATCCCTCTAAGACGGAAATCTTGTTGTTTACCTGCAAAAGGGCAATTCCACCCTTTACCAGAATAGAGTGAATTAAGTAAACTTTATCCAAATCGGTCAGATACCTGGGCGTCATATTGGACTCTGAACTCAGCTGGAGGAATAATATAGAAGATTGTGTCAAGCGGGCATACGTGGCATTATACGCCTGCCGCTGAACGTTCGGCAGCATGTAAACTGGCAAACATGGTACACTGGATGTATATAACCGTTGTAAGACCCATCCTAACGAACGGTAAAGGCGTATGGTGGAAGGCTACAGAATGAAAGTGTCATGTCTCTAACCTCACCGAGGTTCAAAGTGTAGCCTGCATAGGAATAACAGGGTCCCTAAGGACGACACCGCACCACTGCATCACTGGAGGTACTACTCAACCACACACTTTTGGACGTATACTGCAGCAGTAAGGCAGCTGAAACAGCTGTCCGCCTAAGGGAATCCAGGCCGTGGTGAATCTTATTGACATGCCTCTGTGGAAACTTTGGGTCAGGGATGAATGCATCTCTAGCCAACAAATTTATAAGAATTCCGCTGAGGTCGAAAGCACGAAGGACAGAACTAACCTACGTTAGACAGACTTTGATACGTGTAGACACACAAAGGAGCCATGGCCAGCGGTATTGCGCTGTGGGTCCACACTCTGAGCGGCTAATCATACCGCATAATGATTACTGCGGAAGCTGCAGGGACGTGGAATAAATTGAATCTGTTCATCACCTGCTATGCGAATGCTCAGCCCTAAGCAGCACTAGACGTAGTACCCTCGGCAGTTACTTCTTCAACGAGCTCGAAGATGTAAAGGACCTCCAAAGATTTGCACACAAATCCGGATACGTTAAGGAGGGCGGCACTCTGAGCTTAAAACAATGCACCGAACTACTGGTCTAATGGAGCCGTGACAATTGTCACAAGGGCAACCTAACTACCTATCTTCATAACAAGAAGTCAACAAGAGATCTAAGACATCACTCTCGTATCTGACTCTGAATTGATTGTTGATTGGAAAGTCTCATCTGAGCATTTATTTTTGACCCATAGACACTAAATTTGGCTACAAAATGTGATGATTTTCGGATGCATTGTGTGCATCTTAATATGAGAAAAGGCTGAACCCATTCATGTTCTCATTCGCCGAACACAATTTCCCATTGAACTGCCATCCGAATTTCGATATCCAATTTTCCCCTCCAGTGGAAAATTGCCTAAGAAATTTCGAGAACCTTATTCGCGACAGAAAAACGCGCGACAAAAAACAAAGCGATTTTCTACAGCAAGCATACTGTACGGTTCCTGTCAGTTTTTATCAAAAACAATTTCCATTTATGAAAAAGAAAAAAGACTGCACAGTTTTTGTTGTAAACTCAGCATAAAAACATTTGTTTAATAATAAAAACGTAAGAATAGAACAAAATTAATGTTCGTGTCTTGCGGCTTGAAAGAGTCGCTATGCGGAAATTTACCGAGTTCAGTCCAGTCGCGTTGTAGTGCAGACACGCTGCGTGGTGGTTAAAAAATCAAAACCAGCAAGTGTGCATTGAGTTGTTGATAGCATGCAAATGTATAAATGTTGATTTGACATTTTAGGCTAAGTGTCGTAATCTTATGTTCTGTGATTTGTGATCATCCAAGTATCGTAAACTAAACGCTGCAACAAGAGTTTGGCAAACAAAAAGTATGCCCCTTCAGAGCGGAGGTTAAATATTTGGAGAATGTGCTATCATCGAATGGAGTAATGACGGATGCAGAGCAAATCGAAGCCGTTAAAACTTGACCAGTTCCCAATGGCCAGGCCCATTTACCGAAACGAAAAACGGTAATTGTTACATTACATCCTAGCATTAACTGTCGACTATTTCAGCAAAGGTAGATGCGATTCCAAATCATATGAAGCTAAAACCGTTGTAGAACAGCTGGTGAACCACTGGGTGTGCAGGTTGGGTGTGACTATGGAATTGCACTCGATGAAGAACGATACTTCGAACCAAAGATCGTCGAGGAAGTATGTGCATCAATCGGAATACAGACCACAGCCCTTTATCCGCAATCAGATGGATTGGTGGAACCTTTTTACAGGACCCAGTCGTAGACAAGAATCAACGGCATTGAGATCGGCGAATTCTTATATTTCTATTAACCAACCGGAATGCGATTCATAGCTAGAAGTGTTATAAACATCGGTCTTATAAGAATATGCAAATAGAAGCATATTGGAAGAGAAAGAGATGTTTTGTATTCGGCCGACCCTTACTGGGTAACAGACACCGACCAAAAAACTGCTCATTTTGAGACAGACGCTTCTGGATTTTTCGTTTGTTGCTGGTTTTGGCCCACCTCATCTGCTGAGCATACCCTTATCCACCACCTGAGGAGGCGCCCAATTGGGGACCAGCAATCCCAGAAGGGAAAAAATTTCGATTCGAGCTCTATCTCGGCTTAACTCGCCAAAGTTAGTGGTTTGATCCCGATTTAATCTGTAGAGCATTTGGATGCTCGTAGAACATGCTGTCAAGCTACTTACTTTCAGTGAGATCATCCTAGTTTTGCAGTTTACCTGAGATTAAAATTGATTCTTAGGAAAGCGTTTTTCAGTTGATTTCGATCCGGGCTTAACTCGCTAAAGATTGTGGTTTAATACCGAATCAAACTCTCTAAAACAGTTCGACGAAAAGATAGTTGCTCTGTGCTGTTATGTGACAAAAAGCATTTTTGAGAACAAGTTCGCATTTTTGAGTCAATAAGTTCGAGAGTTCAAGACTTCGATAAGCTTGTTATCGGGGTTTACTCTATACTAAAAAACTTTTCAATAGGCGAACTCCAGTTTCGTATTGTTCCGGAATTAACAGAGCTTGTACAAGTTGGGTTTAATTCCGCCCCATTGTTAGTGGCGGTAGTAATGATAATGTGCGTGTTCGGAACGAAGAAAACTAAGAGGGGGGCTATGTGATGTGGCGACAAGAAATAAAAAAAAACTTACGTCTTTATTAAGCGTTAAGTTAACTTACTTTTGTGCGTACTTCATTTAATTTTGAAGTCCAATCCTGTTTGAATAAAGAAACTAATTTAAAACCACCTTTGCTATTCTATCAATTTTTATTTAAGGTCATAATAAGAAAGTAGATGATTTTGAACAATTTTAATTATTGAAATAAAAACACTTCTGCAGAAAATACTAAATTCTAATATTTTTTTTTTGTAATTCTTACATACATTGTTTATCTTTCTCAGTATATTTTAATTCATTACAATAAGCAATTGTATTTCAATAAGATTTATTCATTTTTTTTATGTAGTAGGTTTGAGAACTTTGGTAAACGAAATTTTTGGTAATTTACTTAAAATAAACTACAAAAAATCATACAATAATACCATATTTGGTTCGTTTATAATGAAGTAATCACAGATCATATAGTACACACAATATTGCACTCAATAAAACTGCCAAAAATGTCGGATAGGCTATGGTATTTGCCTAGTTTTTATCCCTTAAGAGGGCGCTATAGTTTGGAATGCTCTCGTATATAATTTTATTGATCCCCTCGTTTTTTTTTTCCTTGTTTCATAGAAACGAGGATAAGTTTTGAGTTTATCTTCTTATCACTCGGTAAATAATTTAAATTTTTTTCTCTAGTACAATTTGGCCGACAATGTATCCTTTTTAGAGCACATTTTTAGAACACTTATTTTATTCATCTTCTGACTCGAAATCTTAATCCAAAAATTGCACATGTCCCTTGTTTATTAATATTTAGTTAATTTTTGGCTTTCTCTGATTCGCTATTTATAACTCGTTACTTAAAAAAGTGCTTTCCTTCAAATGCAATAGTCCCTAGGGTAAGCATAGCTTTTTCTGGAATGTGCTTAGTCTTTTTTGTGCGTGTACTATATGGTTTGTGATAGATGTAATATCAAGACAATGATAAATGTAATATTTTGATGTATTTGCAAGTATGAGTATATTTGATTTATGTATTTACGTCTTATTATTTTAACAATAATATTATTTTATTTCGATTGTTTCCTCTTAAATTAAAAACCTTTTTTTTTTTTAAATGTATTTAGACCACAGTTGCCAGTTCTTGTAGAGTTGCACGATGTTGACAGTTTTGCGTTCTACCGGCAGCTGAAAGTCTGACGACAACTTCACGTGAGTATTTATGTCAGGCTGTGCAATTTGAAACATCATTTGGTAATTTTTTTCTGGAGCAAACTCCACACGATTTAAGTTCAGTAAAGATTTCCGTAAAAAATCCGGGTTCAGCATTTATGCGTAACATCTCGCCACTAAGTCGATTTACGATAAGAAGACATCTAGAAAATATAATAAAAAATCGGTACAGAACCATAAAAACAATAAAAATATTTATTATTTATGCATAAAAATGCATTATCTTAATCTTAAAAATGTATGTTAAAAAACTCAACCTGTGAAACCTGCGGACATTATGAAAACTGCGGGCGCCTTAAAAAGACTCAGAGCAGCAATAGGTACATTTCATGGTTAGGTTAGGTTGAAGTGGCAGTCGGGTCCAAAAAAACTGACACACTTAACGCTATGTCACAAAGCTGCGTTGCACCAACGTTGATTTGACATCTTAGATTCAAACACATTAAATTCAATAGGCTACCACAACGTTGCTTCGACCATCCGTTGTTACGTTTTTTTTTTACGTAAGAAAGTTTGAGAAAGCACAGAGCTGCGTTGCGTCAATGTTGATTTGACTACTTAAACTCAAACACACTAAATTCAATGGGAGCTACCACAATGTTGCATCAACCATCCGTTGTTACGTTTTTTTACGTAGAAAAAAACTTTTAGGAAAGCTTTTAGTCCAATGAATCCGTTGCGTCCGTCACATTGAAGTACACAACTGACAACTGAGTGAAATATACACGTTCTTATGGGAAGCGGCCTATAGAAGAAATTCGTGACGTACGTCGCTTTCCATAAGAACGTTCGTCTTTTATTGAGTTGTCAGTTGTGTACTTTGATGTTACGGATGCAACGGATTCATCGGGCTCAAGGCTTTAGACCCATGTAGGTCCATTGTGATACAACGTGGATCTTGAAAACCCTCATACTCGTTGAACTATTTTGAGCTATTGATGAAAAATGAGAAATGTTTTGGGTCGGTAGGGTCATTATAAAAGAAAACTCCAGGGTGCAGATTTTGGTTCGTAGAGAAAGCGGGACATGTGCAGAGAAGTTGGAGAGTGGTCTGTTCTTCCTCCTTATCCATGCAGCTCATGCAGAAGTCGTTCGAATAGATACCAAGCCTTGTTGCATACTTGCCTATCAGACAATGTCCCGTAATGGCACCAATTGTGGCACTAATGAACAATATGTTAAGAGTGATCAAACTCTTAGAGCGTTTAAGATCTAGCTTTGACCATATTTGTTTCGTTACTAGATAAGTGCTAACACCCGCCTATCTTAGATTTGTTCTTGCAATTGCATCCAGTTTAGGCAAACGCTTGCAAGTGGAAATTGGAATGCGTAAGGAGTCTTTTTTAGGCAAGATTAAAAGTAGTACTAGGCTTGGCAAGTTCGTCAGCCTTGTAGTTACCCGGAATGTCGCTATGCCCAGACACCCAGCACATGTGAATGTTGAACTGCTCCGACATCTCCTTTAGAGATGATCGGCAGTCTAGGGCTACTGTAGAGTTTATAAAAACTGATTCCAGGCACTTGATGGCCACCTGACTGTCAGAAAATATCGTATATTCTTGGGAGTAAAACGTTATTCTCAAGCCAGGACAAGACTTCCTTTATCGCCATAACTTCAGATGGAAAAACACTACGATGATCCGGAAGTCGGAAAGCGAGACAAAGATTAAGTCTTTCTGAGAACACACCCCCACCTACACCATCATTTGTCTTTGATCCATTGGTGTAGAAGTGGATCAATTCAGATTCCAGAGGAGCACCCTCATCCAAAGAGGACCTAGGGCGGATGATTGTCTGGAAGTTCTGTCAAACTGTAGTTGAATGCCTTTAATAGGACCTTAACTTTACTGCAAAATAGGGAAAAGCAACAAAACTTGGGAAAGGAAGAAGGTAAACCGAGAGCATGGATCTGTACATGCGGTACCCTGTTCAGTGACACCGACCTAGAAGAAAAAGCCAGAGTACAAAGGCTGCGATGGCTGGTTCGATACTCAATGGCTCGAAACTGGTATAATGAATTGAATGGACGGACAATGGAATAGATGGACACCATCGTCTAGCCCCGGTGCTGAAAATATTCAAATTCACTCCGCAGGGACGGCCCATTAGATGTTCTCCCAGACTCAGTAGCGCTATCTTAAGTAAGTAAGTAAATAAATAAGCCGAGCAAAGAACTGGTTGGTTAGATAAGGTCTAAGGCTCGGTTGGACCAAGGTTTGAAAAGACGTCACAGGAAACTTTCGATGTCAAAAAAGGGGAAAGTTAAAATCTGAGGCCCAGGTCCGCCACAAACTGTAGCGCCATGTAAAGTTAATAAGTAACTAAGCCGAGCAAAGAACTGGTTGCTGAGATGAGGTCTTAGCTCGGTTGAACAAAGTTCAGTAATCACGTCACCGGAAACCTTCGATGTCAAAGAAGAGGGAAGACAAAACAATGCACTTTCATGTGACCTTTTTTTCAATATTACAACAAGCACGGGCGCGTCAGCTCAATAAAAAGTTAAGAGATCTGTTTGTCTACCATAAAAAAGAAGATTAAAGGTCGCCAGGATAGCTCGATCTGTGATTTTCAGCATTTTCCATTATATTTATGGCAAAATGTTTGCCTGTAAGATGTTTATTATATGTAGGTACCTACACCTACCAAGCGGATTTTTTTTTTTTCCAGGGATGGGCTTCTGTTTGATAAGAGTTAGTATGTACTGACATTTTTATATGTGAACAACACACAATTATATGATATATTATATTAATATTTGCCGCTATGGGCCCGGACCTCCGAACCGCTACGGCCAATCTGTCCCTGGAAGCCTTGGCTGGTATTGAAATGGAATCAGCAAATATGCTCGGTACGTATACATTTACAATGGACTAAAACGTCACATTTCTACAGAACTAAAACGTTTGCCCCGACAAGATCTTCCGGGTATTTCAGTGCTGGATGAGTGCGCCACAGTGTTTTTATAAAATACAGTACAGTACGGATGGGTTGTTGTCTCCCCTTCACTGAACGTAGAAGTGCGAATGACGTGGTGCCATGGACATAGGGTTTTTATCAAACGAGCCTATTGATTGAAATTCACTACTTGACTACTCGCCCGACACTCTCGCTCGCTCTCTCGCGATGGTTGTGTCTTGTGTGTGATGTGAAGCAGCCACGAAGAATTGAAAGCTTGGAGACTATGAACACTTGATGCTTCGCGAATGCCATTTAAAAGCGACAGATTGAGTTGCGCCATATCTCAGAGGGAAGCTTTACTAAAGATGGAAGTCAGAGGGAACTTCCAGCTTTAGTAAGAACAAGCCCAATTCGAGGATTAATTCGCCTTTTCGGTTGGTCGTCCGGAAGCATCCGAGAGCATTCTTGACTCTCTTGAAACTGTTTTCTTGGCACTTGTTTGGCAGTTCCTCTACTGAAAAGAAGACATTTGCTTCTGGACGAGAATCCAGAGTCAAGCGTAACGGATTCATTGAGCTGAAGCCTTCAAAATCAGAAGCACTCACACAATCATACAACGCACGTGTCAAATTGGATAAATGTCATTTGTCCCCTGTAGAATAGAGCTTTTCGCCAAAATGTCACTTTTCGTGACTTGGTATAAAAACAAACTTCTTTTTCTCATTCGGGCACAGGCCGAACTGTTAAAGCCCCAATCCGGGAGAAGACCACCCTGATTCGCGATCGCCAACCGAAAAGGCCATATAAATGGCCTTTTGAGTGTCAAAGTTAACCTTACCTACTTTCGTGAAAGCCAACTTATACTTAATACTCACCTGTAATAGTTGAACCACTAAAGCAAAATTTAAACACTTACCTATCCCAAAATTTCTCCTTCGATTCTTCTACCAAAAATGGCTTAAGAGGATAACTGATCTCATTGCCCATATATGAGTATGAAAGATAAAGACAAGTCAGCACGGTTGCTTGAAGTTCACACTCTTTAGTCTCGTCACCGTCTACTAATTCTCTAACAAGCATGTATACAAATACCACGTTTGCTGGATTAATAAAGGCAACATCCTAGAAAAAAATAACATTTTTGTAATTTTAGTTAACAAGATATAAAATAACCTGGTATAGAGACTGAAAACAAAACTACTCATCTTACCTGCCATCCTTGCAGAAGCAAACATCTATCGACTGATCGAAGCCACATTACTGCGTCACATGCTTCGAATTTTCTTAATTTTCTACACCGCTCATGTAAAAACATTCCCAGGCATTTAAGCAATTCTGAAGTTGAGGCCTTTGATAAAAATTGAGGGATAAACTTAATTAATACTTAAGTACATAAAAATATTACAAGAAATTTGGCAAATAGTTAGAAAATATCTTAAGCTACCTAAATTAGTTATGAAATTAGTTTTTTTTTAGTTTTTATAATTTTTTTTCTAACTTTTATATTGTGAAAAATTAGTCTTTTATATTTAAAGCGACATGCAGGAGTCGCTGAATGCACCCATCGATTCACTTTAA
This sequence comes from Neoascia interrupta, assembly GCA_947623515.1. NCBI lineage: Eukaryota > Metazoa > Arthropoda > Insecta > Diptera > Syrphidae > Neoascia > Neoascia interrupta. The sequence goes on from OX392462.1 coordinate 181,091,050, forward strand.
CAACACAGCCGCTCGATTCACTAAACGAACACACCCAACTGTCATTTCAGTCAGCTGACAGCAAACTGCCATTCGAATTTCGAATTCCCCTCCAATAGAAGAGTGCCAGTGGAATAATACCAATGGGGAAATACAGAAAGTGCTAGAAATTGCTAATTTGTATAAATACACGAGTGAATTTAGTTTTATTTGACGATTCTACAGATCACGCGATTTACCATACAAATTTAAATCCTCCTGGCAAGTGATTAAAAATAAATCCTCTCATAAATCCCTTTGACCCTATTCACAAACCTACTTTCTGCGCTTTTTTGAACAGTTTGAGAATCAAACAAGGAAACCGAAATTGTCCCTGTGAGACAGATCTGTCACAAGTACGTTTTCTTTTGTGATTTTCACAGCGAAAATCGTTTTTTGCTCCTTGGAAATGACATCGCCACTCTCTTTTGAGAGCCAAAATAACAGAATATTCGTGTCAAATAAACCCTATATTTGTCAGATAGGGCCACTTTGGAATTTATTTTTAATCGTCTCCGCTAATCCTCTTGCAATTGCCGGTGGAGGCATAGTATTAGATTAGCTACTATAGGTTAGCCTTAAACTTTTCTATAAAATTAAGTTAGCTGTCATTTGCAAGACAGTTTGCTTCTTATCGAAAGGAAAACTAAATTCTCCATTTTTAGGCCTGCATAAAGCAATTTAACAATCGGAAACTCATTGAAGAATAAAAATAAATGCTCTTTAAAATTATCAAAATTATATTACGGATTCAAAGGGAATGCTTTTGAAGTGTTGGTGGCCTCTAATTAAACTCTTACCAGTTGAGTTACGGATGTGCTTGAAAGAAGAATTATTAACGAAACGAAAGTACTCCCGGACTCACTCAAAAAAAAAATATCTACGGGGTAGTTTTTCACCCACCTTTTTCAGGGGGCAAATTAAATTTGTTTCTATGATATTCAATACCTACTGGCTGTAAGGTCAACGAGGAAAATCTCGTCAGCTGGCATTTCACAGTTTCTGTGGCTTTTATGGGAAAGATTTTGTTGGGTCTTATACGACGTTTTGGGTTTTCAGAGAAATTTTAACTCAGGTCAGAATACATGAGACTCCTCTGACACCCTACTACGCATAACAGCACATGCATCTAGTATTCAAGACCACTTTGAGGGACATGGTTCAAAAGTCCGTGGGAATAAATTGTAACAGATTGCGTTGTCCACTTGAATCGCGGCGAAAATCTGACAGCGTTACACAGTCTGTAAAAGTATGAAAACAGATTGTGTGTTCATAATTGGGGCAATAAATAATGATGAAATAAATTCATAGCAATGTTTCTGGTCGGATAGGTAAGGTATTGAAGAAAGTCCTGCCTTACAAGCAAAACAACATTATATGGCGCCCAACATAGAAAAAAATCAGCTATAACAATTCAGTTCAGATATAAAGCCCCAAACTTGATAGACTTAATTGTACCTTGAAATACCTTAAATATACCACTCAAGTTTTGCCAAACGTTTGCGGTACCCATACTTCATAGACTTAAGTATAAAATGGTGTGTATCTATTCAGCTGTTCAATTTCCGCGCTGAACCCTAACTTAAGTGGGGTTAACCTAAGAGAGCAAAAGTTAACGAAGACCTAACGAAAGCGAGCAAAAGGCTCTTAAAGTCTTAAGGGCCAACTATAATAGTCCTAAGCAAACTGATGCTATTACCGGACGAAAAGTTAACTTTAGTTTCGACAGACAAGCAACCTGCAATTGCCTTTTGCAAAAGTATAAATCTGTCAAGTCACAATTTCATTTGTTTTGCGAAGCGTTGTTTTGTTTACGTGCATTTATTTTAAAAGAATATAAAAAAAAAACATTTAAAAACAATTCTGCTTTCTTTTGGTTCAAGTTCAATAGAGTCAGCCACACCAAAACCAATGTCAAAATCTACGTACGAAATGTGCGGTCGGGAGCGCTCAATACGTATGAAACAAAAGTCAAAGAAAACTTGACGAAACTGACCCGACCGACATTATGGGCGCGTTATACGAATCGAATGTATTCGCACAAGTTCTTAAGGCTCTGTACGTAGAATTCAGTCTATTATAGTCTATTATTGAGCGCGATTAATCTTATGTCGATTAATCTTATGCCTTGAAAATTTAAAGTCAAATTATAAAATAATGTCACTTTTTCTTCAACTTTGGATGTTAATATCTCCGAAACCAATTGTCAGATCCAATATGTGTTTAAACTTTTGTAGTCAGCGTACAATTCTTGGTACATTCCCTTCTTTCACGGATTTTTTTGAAGCACGTTTAAAAAACAAGACAAAACAAGCAAAAATAAAACTTTAAGCCAACACAAGCTCACGAAAAACTTACGAAACTCAGAATAAGGCTGTTTTGGTCGTGGCATACGAATCGCGTGTAATAGGACATTTCGGAAAGCCGACTTACCGTGGGACCACAATGCCCGTAGCGGTGGTACATATGTAGCAGTAGTATGTAGTACAGCCGCGGAGCCATGTAACGTAATACGGAAAAAAATTGAACACAATGGTGTAGCGCGGCTATGTCGAACAAAAACCTCGTTTATAAACAATGGCCGATACTCTGAGTTAATTTGAACTAAATTTAATATTTCTGTGCAACGGATGACACAAAATCCATAAAATTTCTTTAGATTTAACCATCTCAATAAACTTTTCGACGTCCTTTTCCCCCATTGTTTACTTAACTTGTATTGAACTGTCCACCGTGTAGCGCTGTCAACCGTGTAGCGCTACGAAAGTTAAAAGTTGGCCAACTCTTACTACCGCCACAGCTACGCGCTACCGCCACAGATACACATTGTGTGCGCAATACACTGAATACATGTGTTTCAACTTTTGACATCTCTTACTACCGCTACTACTACCGCCACAGCTACATCACTGTGGTTCTACGGTTAAGCTCATCAAAGTCTATTATGGTTGGGCCTTTACTTACTTACTTAAGGTGGAGCTACAGTCCGAGGTGGACCTGGGCCTCAGCCAACGTGCTACGCCAGCTAGCTTTGTCTCCAGCTAGCCGTCTCGAGTGTTGCGCGCGAAGTTGGCTGAGTTCCCCTTCCACTAGTGTGCGCCACCTGGGCCTCGGTGCTCCTCTACTGCGCCGTCCCTGCGGGGTGGATTCAAAGATTGTGTCCATCCGCTCTAGATGACCCAGCCACCGTAGCCGTTGTATTTTGACTCTTGTGGCTAGGTCGGCGTCGCTGTACAGCCCGTACAGTTCGATATTATATCTCCGCCTCCACTCTCCGTCTATGCAGACGAGACCGTAAATCGTCCGAAGAATTTTCCTCTCGAAGCAGCCTAAAGTGTTTTAATTAGCATTTGGCAACGTCCATGTTTCTGTAGGACTGAGATGATGAGGCTCTTATAATGGACACTTTAGTTGTTCGAGAGAAGGCTTTGCTACTCAATTGCCTTCTCTGCCCAAAGAAACAGCGATTGGCAAAAGTTATCCTTCGTTGATTTCAGCGCTGGTGTCATTGTCTGAATTGATAGCGGAACACAGGTAGACAAAGTCTATTATGGTCGTGGCATACGAATTGCGTGTAATGGGACATTTAAGAAAGCTCACCGAAACCGAAGTATATTATAGTCAGGCTTTTAGTCTGCGTCAAGCATCTCACATGGTACGATTTTTAACACACATCTGACATTACATTTATATTCCGAATCTGGCGCAAATTCGCCATCGAATTTGCTAAGTTATACGATTTGTTATAAGATTTGAAGAGCTATAAGGTTTGTAATTGTGAAATTACGTATTTTATGGCGTTATAATAGAAGATGACCAGACGTAATAAGTGTATGCTTGCATTCAAATATAGTTTGAAAAAATTAATGACTTCATATTGGTCTATCTCTATTGTGTCGATAATCGACAAACAAAAGAACTGTCACAGTTTACCAATCAATAGACAAATGAAAACTTAGCAATAAACATAAAGAATAAATTTCGCTACTTCATTATAAGCCTCATTGCGCTTGTGGGTTTATGTTTGTTTATGTTTTCAGTGAAAATTGATTCGGGATTAATCTTGGCTTAATCCCGTATTAATCCCGTACCTATCAATTCTGGTGATCAGTATGAACTTTTTTGAACTTATTTTCTGTTGGAATGGCAGTTTTTCTGCGAAAAATAACATCTGAGAGCAACTCGAACTTCCTTTCCTGTGTTTTTATTTTTGAAGTGAGCGTTGGAAAAGTCAAAAATATCGAGAGCTGAAGATTTTGACAATTTTACTGACGGAGTTAATTCTGCACTGAAAAACTGCTCGCTGGGTTAACCTAGATTCGTTTTGTTCCGGGATTCAGGTCATGGTTTAAGCACTGAAAAACTGGGTCTTAGAATATGTAGAGCCAAAAATGATGTATCCGTATTGTTTTTGTAAACTTATTCATGTGTCAAACGAGTCTCGATTGCCTTTGTATTCTGATGGAAAGCGTACCATGGATATAGTGCGGGGACGTTTATGCCACTTCGCATAAAAACGTGTGCATTTAGCTTAGTTATCACTTATGTACTTCGACCTAACAGATGCTACTAACTCCATGGGCTGGAGCCTTCATACTCGTGAAAATCTCAATTCAATATAGAGCTTTTCGCATTAATGTGACTTTTCGTCAGTTGGTATGAAAAGAAGCTTAAGTTAGGCCTACGTAGGGTAGGCCTGTTCTTTATCTTTAGTTATTTACAACCATTTCATTGTTTTCATACCAAGTGAACAGATTTCGCCAAAGGTTAGAACGCGAGGTGTGAGCGACATAGTCTCGCGAAAGACTCTATTGTAAATCTTCAAGCGAATGTTTCAAAATACATAAAAGAATTTTTTGTGATCTTTTGTACAGAAATCTGTTCGGTAGGCTTTGGTGAAACCAAGATACATTGCGAACTTTTATTCGTATTTAATTTTTATTTTCAGTCGCGGCACTCAGAAATTATCCGTGATATTTTCATGGGTATTATGCCTTCAGCCCAATGAATCCGTTGCGTCCGTCACGTTGAAGTACACAACTGAAATACACGTTCTTATGGGAAGCGGCCCATAGAAGAACTTCGTGACGTACGTCGCTTCCCATAAGAACGTGTGTACTTCGACGTAACGGAAGCAACGGATTCATTGGGTTGAAGGCATTATGCCCAGGGGCATCTGTCCGCGAAAGAGCTTTCAAGTATGTTGTATTTACGTCAAAAATACTGTCATCAGCTTAAATGCTCGATAATATTGAATTTGAATGCCTGAGTTACCATTATTACCTATCAAAAACGCTGTAATTTCTTTTGATGCGATCACGTTGACATTTCGAGGCATTTATAAAAATGGCAATGACACAACATGATGCTTTATGCCCAAGTCTTTGGTAATACAGTCGAATCTAATATTTGCCAATGTATATGCTAAATGCCATTTATAGTGTTTTACCCAAAAACCATGCAATGCAATGTTAGGTTAGGTTGGGTTGAAGTGGGAGTTGGGTCCGAAGAAACCCACACACTAGACCTATGTAGGTCCGTTTAAGAACCATTAAGAACTAGCTTTGGCTATATCTGTTTCATCACTAGACAGGTGCTACCACCTGTCCGTCTGTGGAAATTGGAATGCCTAAAGTCTTTTTCAGGCAAGATTAAGAGAGTGGTACCAAGCTTGGCGAGTTCGTCAGCCTTTCAGCTACCCGGAATGTCGCTATGCCCAGCACCCAGCACAGGTTAACCTTGAACTGCTCTGATATCACCTTTCGAGATGATCGGCAGTTAAGGGCTACTTTATAGTTTATAGAGACTGACTCCAGAAACTTGATGGCCTCCTGACTGTCAGCGAAAAATCGTATACCTTAAGAAGACATAACGTTATTCTTAAGCCAGGGCAAGACTTCCTGTATCGCCATAATTTTAGCTTGAAAAACACTACAATGATCCGGAAGTCGGAAAGAGAGACAAAGATTTAAGACTTTCTGAGAACACACCCCCCACCTTATCCCACCAATTGTCTTTGATGTATTGGTGTAGAAGTGGATCGATTCACATTCCAGAGGAGCACCCTTATCCCAAGACGACCTAGGGGTATGGTTGTCTGGAAGTTCTTGTCAAGCTGTAATTGAGGTATGGTAAAGTCTGTTTGTCTAAAAGGGAACCTGAATGCGGTCCACTGAGAGGTTGCTTTGAGGCGAGTATCCTCGATTGCTGCTGTTGGCAGTGCAATGTACAATAAATGTTAAGTGATGGGTGTTTCACGAAAACCGCGAGAGAATGGGATTGAGCGACTTATCGCCACCGACTCGCACCGTGGCCGGCCATTTCGAGAAATTGAAACCCCACTGTGCTCGACGATTATTTTGATATTCACTGTTTGGAGTAGTGATATCCTGTCGATAACATTTTTTTTAAAGCTAATTCTAATTTGCTGTGAAGAATAAACCATAGACCATACATGTGTAACAAATGATGACCTGCCATTTTCCAGTCAATTTATACGTCCCGGTACTGCCACACCGAGCTGTCAAATAATACCCGGTGGTCGCGACAATTCCAGCGTGGTGTACACTCGGTTTCAATGTGTACAGAACGACATATACTGCACCGGTGCAGTCATCACTTAAGTGTAAAATTTCTTTCACTTCTTTTTCTACTTTATTTTCACTTCGTAGCGTGATTATGTTGCCGTCGGTTTTTTGTACGTTTTACTTAAAAACAATTTCGATAGCTTTGAGTTCATGATATTTAGTAACTTTTTATCGATTTCATAAAATTTCAGCCGCGTTGCAAAAAATGACGAATGAAAATTTAATCGAAATGTCAAACATACACAATCAAAGCTACACCCAACCTCCACCGTCAAATACGACGGTGGCGAAAATTCGAGTTCGGTGTCGACGCCGAACTAATTCGGAGTTCAAAAGAACATTTGCATGTGTACGATTCCGTTCAGGTGTACGTGAAAAGAACAAGTTTTTTCTGTATTCCACATCAATTTCACGATTCGGTGTTGAAAATAATACGCTATAAGTATTATTTGACAGCTCGGTGTGGCAGTGCAGTGTTCGAAAGAAAACGCCATAAATTTCAACACTGAATTGTAAAACTGGTGTAGCCTGTAGTATTGAGTTAGTAAATCGTCCTTTTATAGACGATAAGTAGGAAGTTGCCTTGGTTTGATTTGACAGCTTGGTGCTGTAAGGAAATCAGCAGCACTTAGGCACTACACAACCCCCTTTACTAATTTCATAACTAATTCTTATATAAAAGTTTATAAAATTAAAAATTTTAGATTTTTTTTTTTACATACCTGAATCACAGTTTTTCTAGCTCCAGTATGATTGTGTTGAGTCTGAGGTCTAGAGTTCTTCAACGGTAATTGCAATGGAAGCGACAAAGGAAATTTTGGAGCCAATTTATTTTGCAGTTGTGTGGAATTTGTATTATTAGCCCGAACCAAATCTAATGCCAGAAATATGCTCTTTGGTGTGCCAGGCGTATAGAAGATCTGCCTCTGCTGATTCTGATGGCCGAGACTGTGCTGCACTTGAGCCTGGTCCTGTGACTCCTGAAACTGCTGCTTGTCCTGGGTCTTTTGCTGCACATTTTTATTCTTGTCAACCTCTATGTGATGTAATGCATCTCCAATGGACGGTTTAAGGTTTACTGTTGGCAAATTGGTAGCTTTATTCTTGTTGTTGTCTAATTTCTTTCTGCTGTGCGATGCTGCCAATCGTTTCCATGACAAGGCGTTGATAAAGAGCGAATGCTTCTTCAGATTCTTCTCCAATGCGTTCTTCTCCGATAATATCCTCGAGCTGTCGATATTGCGTTCGGATGACTTTATATTATTGACATTGTTGTTGATGCTATTGTTATTGTTTATAATATTGTTAATATTATTAGAATGAACGTTATGCGTCTGCTCGAGCACTAGATTGTTGTTTTCGTTATTGTTGTATTGGCTAAAATTATTATTAGACAACTGCTGGAAATTCGGTTTGGCATTTTCCCGATTTTTCGCATTATTCAATTGTTCGTATGAAAAGTTATTTAGCGGGAAATCGACTGAACTCGACGACGACTCGAGGGTCCCTTCGTTGCAGGAGCCATTACCATTGTCGACACTATTACGATGGTGTCGATGAAAATGGTGACTATGATGATGTGCTGAGTATACAGGGCGACGTTCTCGAGGACTAAAACTCAGAACTGTACCCATTATTTTTCTGCTGAATTCCGATACTGCAATTTAAATTCACACACTTGCTTAAATTGACTACAGTCGTTACAATTCTAATGTTAAATGTTCGATTTGAGTGCTTTTCCTGTATTTTCTACGATGAGTAAAAGGATAAGATGTATATGTACAATGGTAAAATTGCTGAACATGAAGCCTTTAAATGTACAGAAAATATTTTCACTTTTGACACTATATATGGGGTTGCAGGCAGGGCGAAACAAGGAGGAGTCGAAGTGTTTTAAATTGTGGAATTTTCACGGAAAACGTCGCAATTTGGTGAGTATCAGCAAAAGCTATTACAAACAAGACAACTACTGAACTTAATAGTACCGATAAAACGAGAAAATTGTTATTTAAAAAGGTGAGCAGATTTTTTTTCGCATTAAATGCAATTAAACCTGCTTCACGATGCGAAAAGTCTTTCACCAAACTTTGGATACTCATAAATTACCGATCGATTTAAGTGCGCAGGAGTACAAATGTACGTTCACCCTGTTTTCTGCTATACGACGACGGTTACGGTTATAGAAGAAAAGCCCGTTAAATATTTTTTAACGTAAGTTTGCCTTGCCACTTTTGGGGTACTCTTGTGCAGGCAGGGTAGCACAGTTTTTTCTTTCCGTTATTGCGCATATTCCAGTTAAGGAGAGCCGCACTTGGAGGTGTATTGAAATTATGTTGTAACAGGACGATTGAATTATATTTACAAATAAAATGTTGTAGGTTGAGTTTTGAGAAGTTTTTCAAATATGTATGCCCGAAAAAGGATATTCGTTTTGGTTTTGTTAAATGATGGAAAACTTTTGAAAACTCAAAAATACCTGTGTTTTGAACTGCCAGCTTTGTTGAACTATTTATAGCAACTTTTTTTTAACAAAAAAAAAAACTTTTCTGCTAACTCGGTGTATTGTAGTACATCGTACTAGTATCGAACTTTTTACACTAACGAAGATGAGAGTGCACAAAGTGTCTGTAGGCCAGACATTTAAGACACACTTGCGGGGGGGGGGGTGTTGGGCTTACTACTGAAATTGAAAAAAATGTGTCACTTAGTCCTTTCAAAATGCGAAAAAGCCCTGGGGGCGATACATTTTACAATGGAGGAAGCTGTTTGAATTATGCATTTTAAAGTGGCTTTTTTTAGAAAGGAAGTGGAGGCATTGGATTGCAGTCTCGGTAGTCGTTGAAAACTAAAGAAAAACGTCAAGTTGAAACTATAAGAGGCCCAATTTTATTGATGTGAAGATTTTTTCTTACGAATTTCTTGGGGGTAGAGGGTTGGTATATACTTAAAGCTTTTATTGGTCAAAAGATAGAGGGGCTCGCAATTGGTACGTTTTATTTTAGGATTCCAATTATAAAAATTAAATTTATGTAGATTTGGATAGGTCAGTTCAATTGGAACTTGCAGGTAAAATCCTAGTGTTGTTGCATACACACAAGCCGTTGAGTTAGCCCGTTTTAATATCCTACAAAGAAGCGGTCCTCATCCTTATGGTTCTTATAGATTGGTCCTACTTCAAACCAATCTATTTTTTATTAGGCTCCCGACCAGTTATTTGACTTCTACCACTTGGGCCAGTTTTTCATTACGTGATCATCCGAGTTTCCGAGTTAAGCTGAGATTAACCACAGAAATGATTTTTTCTGTGATTATTTATCCAGGATTAATTTCAGCTTAACTCCTCAAATATGACGAGTGACCTTAGGAACACAGTGATGTAGCTGGAGTGGCAGTAGCAGCGGACGTAAGAGCTGTCAAGAGTTGAAACACATGTATTCAGTGTACTGCGCACACAAATCGTGGCGGTAGCGGCAGCGCGTAACCGTAGAACCACAGTGATGTAGCTGTGGCGGTAGTAGTAGCGGTAGTAAGCGCTGTCAAAAGTTAAAACACATGTATTCAATGTATTGCGCACACAATGTGTGTCTGTGGCGGTAGCGCGTAGCTGTGGCGGTAGTAAGAGTTGGCCAACTTTTAACTTTCGTAGCGCTACGCGGTTGACAGCGCTACACGGTGGACAGTTCAATACAAGTAAAGTAAACAATGGAGGAAAAGGACGTCGAAAAGTTTATTGAGATGGTTAAATCTAAAGAAATTTCACGGAATTTGTGTCATCCGTTGTACAAAAATATTAAATCTAGCTCAAATTAACTCAGACTACCGGCTATTGTTTATAAACGAGGTTTTTGTTTGACATAGCCGCGCTACACCATTGTGTTCAATTTTTTTCCGTACTACGCCACATGGCTCCGCGGCTGTACTACGTACTACTGCTACATACTACCGCTACGGGCATTGTGGTCCTACGGTAACTGCAGCGGCAGTAATGGCGGTAGTAGTAGCGGTAGTAAGAGCTGTCAAAAGTTAAAACACATGTATTCAGTGTATTGCGCACACAATGTGTGTCTGTGGCGGTAGCGCGTAGCTGTGGCGGTAGTAAGAGTTGGCCAACTTTTAACTTTCGTAGCGCTACACGGTTGACAGCGCTACACGGTGGACAGTTCAATACAAGTTAAGTAAACAATGGAGGAATAGGACATCGAAAAGTTTATTGAGATGGTTAAATCTAAAGAAATTTTATGGAATTTGTGTCATCCGTTGTACAAAAATATTAAATCTAGTTCAAATTAACTCAAAGTATCGGCCATTGTTTATAAACGAGGTTTTTGTTCGGCATAGCCGCGCTACACCATTGTGTTTAATTTTTTTCCGTACTACGCCACATGGCTCTGCGGCTGTACTACGTACTACTGCTACATACCACCGCTACGGGCATTGTGGTCCCACGGTAAGAGGTGGCAAACTTTTAACTTGTGCAGCGCAACACGGTTGACAGTTTGCTTCAAGGAAAGTAAACAATGCAGGAAAGGGCGTGGAGAAATTTATTGAAATTGTAAAAAATTAACAAATTTGTGTTGCCGCTTTAAAATAAATAATAAAAAGAAAGCTCGGGAGTGCAAATTCTCAGCCATTGATTACAAACTAGGTATCTGTCTGACATAAGCGCGCTTCACCATTGTGTTCGAGATTTTCCTGTGCCGCACCGCACAGGTCCGCGCTTCATACTGCCGCTGCTGCTGCATACTACCGCTGCGAGCATTGTGGTTCTACGCTTAACCTCTGACATAAATTACTGAATAACTAGATATTCAACTTCGGACATGTAAAAGCTTTGCCCACAAGCTGAAATTGATGAATTTACCCATTCTCCGACAATTGTTTACGAATGTGAGTAAATTCATGAATTCGTCATTTCCATGCAATTTCGTTTTGCAGCTTTTACATCAGCTGATCGCGTAAGGTAAATTGTTGTTGTATCTTCTTACACGTATTCACCGACAAGGAAATTTAAAGCTTTAAAAAAGCTTTAAAGGCTTTATAAAAAACGTAAACAAGTGGGTGTTGGAGGGAAAGAGGGACGCAAGTTGATCTAGTTATTCAGTAATTTGTGCATCTGATGAACAGCATAACGTCTTTGAGTGTTTTTTCTGTGTGAAATAGCAGTGGCCTTACGTGTGTCTGAGAAAAATGGCATCTGAAAATGACTCGAACTTCTTTTTCTATGTTTTTCTATGTGAAGTGAGAGCTGGGAAAGTTTATAATTTCGAGGGTCGATGATTTTGACAAGTTTAGGTCCAGTTTTGCATCTCGAGATCATCCGAGTTTTGGAGTTAAACTGAGATTAACCCCAGGAATGAGTTTTTCAGTCAATTTGGATCTGGGGTAAATCTCGGCTTAACTCGCCGATCTTGGTAAGTCAACCCCGGATAAACTCTGGTGAACAGTATGAATTTCTTTGAATGTTTTTTCTGTGTAGAATGACACATGATTTGCGTGTTTCTATGACACGTTTTTGACTCGAACTTCTTTTCCTGTGTTTTTCTGTGTGAAGTGAGAGTGGGGAGGAGAGACAATAATTCCGAGAGTCGAAGATTTTGACAAATTTTTTGAAAGAGTTAACTCTGCACTAAAAAACTACTCACTGGGCTTACTCCAGATTCGCTTTGCTACGGGACTAACGGATCTTGGTTTAAGCTGGGCCTAACTCAGCACAGCCAAACGGGCCTTACTGGCCCAGCTTAAGCCATGATCTGAAAATCCCTTAACAAAGCGAATCAGGAGTTAACCCAGCGAGCAGTTTTTTAGTGCAGAGTTAACTTCGACTCTCGAAATTATTGCCTCTCCTTCGAAAGTTCGACTTATTCCTAGATGTAATTTTTCACAGAACACGGAAATAAGTTGTCATTCCAAACAGAAAAAACATTCAAAGAAGTTCTTACTGTCCTCCAGAGTTGATCCGAGATTAATTCACCAAATACAAGTTCACTGAAAAGCTCATTTCTGGGTTTAATCTCAGTTTAACTCGGAAACTCGGATGATCTTGCACTGAAAAACCGGCCCTTAGACCATTCCGGATGTGTCAAATCTTAGGATGCTTTTAAGATCTACATTATTTACATAATCGAGCTCGTTGAAGAAGCAGCTGCCGAGGGTACTACGTCTAATGTTTGTTTAGGGCTGCGCAATCACATACCAGGTAACGAACAGATTCAATTTCTTTCAAGTCCCTGCAGCTTCTGCAGCTACCGTTGTGCGGTATGCCTAGCCGCTCAGCGTGTAGACTCACAGCGCAGTGCCCCGTGAGGATTGCCATGAGTACTGGGATATCCTTGCGGGCTAGTCCTATCATAAAAAGTGTGTCTTGTTTCAAGTTCCTTGTGTGTCTGCACGTATAAAGTTCTGTCTAAGTAAGTTCTACTCAAGGATTCGTTTTCTATCCTGTATTCTATCGAACTCAGCGGTATTCTTATATATTTGAGGCCTGGAGATTCAATCATCCCTGACGCAGATCTCGCTGGCTTGTCTGCTTCTTCGTTTCCCGAGATATCGGTGTGACCTGGCACCCAACACAGAGTTATTAGTGTTGCCAAGTGAAAACTTGTCTAGAGTTTCCCTGCATAGGTTCACAGCCCTTGATCTTGGCTGTCAGAGAATATGGTGATGGTCTTGCTTACGAGGCTGTGTTTCTTCAGATAAGTGGCAACTTGGCTGATAACACGGTGATCTCGTCATCCCCTGTGATAGTCTTTTTTCACATTCACATCTTTCAGATATTCTAGTAGCTTTCTTAAGAAAAAGTGAATGTCATAGGAAGGTAATCCGTGACTGGGGTATTTATGAAGGCAACCTACTGAGTTTCCACAGAGGCATGTCCATAATATCTTGAGGACCACAGCCCGGATTCCCTTAGGCGAACAGCTTTTTTAACAAACTAGCTGCTGCGGTATATGCCCAAGGGTGTGAAGTTGAGTTACACCTCCAGTGCTGCGGTGGGTGTGGTCCACTGTTATATCCATGCAGGCTGCCCTTTGAACCTTCGTAAGGTTAAAGAGATGACAATTCCTTCCTGTGGCCTTCCACCATACAACTACATCGAACGTTTGGATTGGTGCTAAAACCGCTATATACAGCCAGTGTACCATGTTTGGTTGCGGTCCCCACATGCTGTCGAATGCTCTGCGGCAGGCGTATAATGCCACGTATGCCCGCTTGACACGATCTCCTATATTATCCCTCCAGCTGAGTCTAGAGTCCAATATGACGCCCAGGTATCTGACTTATTTGTATATCGGTAACTCGGTTCCCCCCTTCTTAGTGTCCTAAAGGGTGGAATTGCTCCTTTCCTGGCAAACAACCAGACTTCCGTCTTACTTACTTACTTACTTACTTACTTAAAGTGGCGCTACAGTCCGGGGTGGACCTTGTCCTCAGCCAACAAGCTTCGCTAGCCAGCTCTGTCTCTAACTAGCAGCCTCCAGTTTCGCACGCGAAATTGGGAGGTCCCCTTTCACTTGCGTGCGTCACCTGAGCCTCGGTGCTCCTCTACTGCACCATACCTGCGGTGTAGATTCAAAGATTTTCCTGGCCTGGGCGTTGGTGCCCATCCGCTCTAGATGACCCAGCGATGGTAGAGTTGTGTTTTGACTCTTCAGGCTAGGTCGGTGGTGCTGTACTGCCCAAACAGTTCGATGTTATATCTCCTCCTCCACTCTCCGTCTATGCAGACGGGACCGTAAATCGTCCGAAAAATTTTCCTCTCGAAGCAGCCTAAAGCGTTTTCATCCGCCTTTGACAGGGTCCATGGGCTGTCTATATGCTCCTTGAATAATTTCACAGAGCGTTGCTTCAAACTTTCTCCTGGCAATCAATAATATGTCATCGGCATACACCTGATAGTTGATGCCTAGGTTTGGTTAATGTATCAAGTAGTTCATCCACAACAAGGCTCCATATGAAGGGTGACAAAGCTCCTCCTTGTGGGCACCCTCTTTTTGTGCTGAGTTCTGCCTTCCTATCTACGGCTCGCCTGATGGCTTCGTGTGACGTATTGTCGAATGCCAAATTTGAAGCGGTCTCGGTAGATCTGCCCGCTCTGTACGCAAGCTGGCGGTCGTGAATAGGGGAGTTGCTTAGCAAGCACATCTTCTCTAAGGTGATGACCCACAGCTTTTTCCATTGTTTTTAGAAGCAAGGATGCTAAGCTGATCGGTAGGATTTCGGTTGCGTTGAGTCTTTTTCCCCAATTTTGGAATAAATACAACCTTTGCCCATTGCACTTCTGTAGAAGCTATTGAATTTTTTCATATAAAAACGCTTGGCATCCCTGAGTCGAAGTATGTAAAAGACGTCAGATTTTAACAGCAGTAATAAAAGGTCTATTTCTGCAACAGATGACATTTCCTAATTTTTAATCAGGAAAAAAAGGAAGTTTCAATACTATAGACGTAAAAATAGATGCGGGAGTCGCTGAATGCACCCATCGATTGACTTTACAAACACACCCGCTCGATTCACTAAATGAACACACCTAACTGTCATTCTAGTCAGCTGACAGCAAACTGATATTCAAAGTTCGAATTTTTCGAAAATTGCCTCTCCATGGAATTTAGCGGAAAAGTACCAATGTAAAGTTATCAAAGGGGTAATACAGAAAGTACAAGAAGGTGCTGAATTTGTAAAAAGACACGGATGACAGGCCAGTACAGGACAGTTATATTATAAACGTACTCTTGTGAAAATCGATATAATAAATAAAAATTGTTTGAATTGAAACAAAGCGTTAAATTCTAAGTAACGCAGTTGAATTAAGTGTGATTTGAATTTAAACCAGTTTCGTTTGACAAATAAAGTGTTTCATTATGTAGCTGTTAAAGTGAAATTGAGTTTTATTCGACGAAGCCCAGGCCAAAATATAACATAGTTGTATGATCAAATTAACTGTAAATTCGCGTCATTAAACAGTACGTTAAGCTCTATATTATGTGCGGTGGAAGCGTTATATCACGAATTGACCATTCGCTCTGCGTTTTTGTTTTTTTTTATCTGTGATTTATTGCTGGTAAAGAATTTACCAGTAATTTATTACTGGTAAATTAAACAAATTTACTAGTAATTTTGAACATGGCGTCAAAATGATAATTCGATTAAGAACAGCCTACTTTGATTCGTTCACGGATTTTATGATGCCAAATCTGACAAGTTCCGTTCACGAGTACAGGGATTTCGTGATCTGCCCCCAGATTTGGAGAGTAGAACTAAGCAAGCTGAATAAACTAGAGCTTGAAGTACACAACTGAAAAGGTGACAAGGAACTTGTGTACCATAAGAACGTGTGTATTTCACTGAGTTGTCATTTCGACGTGTACTTCGACGTAACGGATGCAACGGATTCCCTGGGCTGAAGGTTTAGGCTGAGTACTGTGATCGCGAAAAAATTTTGCTCCCATACAAGAATCTCTACGGAGCAAAAATTTTGCAACTAGTTTTGCAAAACCGTACGCGTAGATGTGCTAGTCTCCACACAAGTTTGCACGCAAAAAACATGTCTGGCACATTTTTTCTCGTGCGAAATTGGCAAAAGCATGCTCTGAGCAATAGATGATATCATTTTTAGGCAGAAAATGTGAGTTTTGGATGTCGGGGATAGTTTAAAGTTTGGAAAAATATGGAAATATTAGAATTTTCAGTAAACAAAATTCTCATTGACTGCGACAGATACCTTTGACAGATATTTCTATTCGCGTGTGTACCTTGAGTTATTTTTTTGCAGGCATTTTGCTCGGTGTGGATGAATTAACCGTAGACTGCTGCTGCAAAAATTTTCCGCGATCACCATATACAGCCCCCTTTGGGCTCAGTTATACCGATACGGGAAAAGAATACGAAAAACGAAAAACAGTCGAAAAATTAGATTTTTTTCTGTTAGCGTTTACAGCAATTAGAAATAAACAACCGAACAACCAAACAGCCGACTTCAGTTTTTTCTGACAGCCGGGACAGTAAAAAAATATGGAACAACTCAGTGGAATGAATGGGTTTCATTTTCCATTAGCTGTTCAGAAAAAGTGATTCTGATCCTGAGAAAAATTAACTTTAATCAATACATATTTTCAAGTGAATTGGTTAAGTAAATCAGTGGCAACATATTAAATCCAAATTTGGCATAATCGCATAAGTGAACGTACAATTAAAATGAAAAAAAAATTTCCGTATCATTTTTTCGTTTCGTTATAACTGAGGAGCCCTTTAACCATTGACTTACTAGATATGGACTGCTAGTTGTCAATTTCATGTTGTCGCCAACATGACTACTAGCTTCTTCGGAGATTAGCGGAAAATTTTGGAAACATTTTTTGGAGACATTTTTTTTCAAATTTCAAATTTTTTTCAAATTTTTTCATTTGCTTTTATTTGTTTCGAGCTTGTTTCTTAATACAAAAAATTATAATAAGGTGTTGTTTAGCTGAATGTAATAAAACTGGAGATTGTCGAGAATCGATTTAGCTTCAACAATTTCTTTCGAGTTTGCGAATAATACAAAAAGAAGCTTTTCAGTTATCTTATACCATGTCACTGATCAGACTATAAAGAGATAGCCAACTCGGCACAAGAATTCTCTTTTTGCCCCTAAGGTTCCACTGACTGGGGACTGCATATGTGTTCTGTGTTTTTCCTGGCACACTACTACACTCTCAGCTGGCGAGTGTTTCACACAGACAGGAAATCAACGGCAAATCCCATGGCAGATTCTAATACGTTCCGTTTCGTTTCCTGTTGTGTTTTTGCTGGTTTTAGCGGGTAGGGGGTTGCAGAGTTGGCTATCTCTTTATAGTCTGATCAGTGACTACGTCTCTACCGGAAATAAAAAGAGGATTAACAGGAGACGATTTAAAATAAAAAGCAAAGTGGTTCCAATGGGATTAATTTGACACGTACACTCTGTTTCTGTCATTTTGGCTCTCAAAAGAGAGTGGTGATGCCATTTCCGAGGAGCGAAAAACGATTTTCGCTGTAAAAATCACAATAGAAAACGTGCTTGTGACAGATCTGTCGTACAGGGACAGTTTCAGTTTCCTTTTATGATTCTCAAACTGTAACAAAGGTGCAGAAAATAGGTTTGTGAATAGGGTGAATGGGATTTATGAGAGGTTTTATTTTTAATCGCTTGCCCAGAGGATTTAAATTTGCATGATAAATCGCGTGATTCGTAAAGGATTTAATAAAGATTTATATTAATCGCGGATTAGTGCCCGATGGAGACATGATATTAGGTAAGGTGGATTGAATTGAAATTTGGTTTGTATATAAAACTGTAAATAATAGGATAGTAATTCTTAAATATTTTAGATCTCTAGATTTTTGTGTTATCAAAGTATTTACACAGTCACCAGCTTTTGACAGTCCGTTACATTTTTATATACTACCCTGAGTTATATAAGAAATAAAATGTCTATATTTTCGTGGACACAGGGCGTTATAACCAGCTATCATTGGTTTGGTGTCAGAGAAAATTTAATTTTCACTTTTTTATACTATTGAGCTATGAATGTTGGCTTTTGTTGACATTAAAATAATGCCTTGCATTTTTTTCCGCCTAAAGAATGTATAAAAACTATTTTTCTTTGAATCAAATTTTAACATTTCGCTGATCAATGAAATGTTAAACAAGAAACATTTCATTGATCAGTGAAGCAATTTAAAGATAAACTTTAACATGTTTTTTTTATATTTTCTTAATGCAAACGAATCTGTAACTCATAAGCTTAATTTTGATACCAGTAAAATAAAACATTACTTGCTCATTCATCTGAAAACACGAAAAGATGAATTTCACTGACAATAATTTCACTATAAAATAAGCAAGCCAATGATAGATTTTGGAATCCCACGCGGCAAAACTTTTCAAGAAAACTAAAGCAAACGTACCTACTAAAGTTAGACTTTAATTTTTGGTTGAAAAGTAGGTTAAGGTTATGTGACTAGACTAAAGTGACCAGATCCAAAATGTTGAACAAAGAAAAGAAATCCACCAGAAAAAAATATAGGTGCACATATATATTTTGAATGTGGAAAAGTTTCAGTTTTATCCCAACTTTGTCGCATGAATCATAAACTTATTTCTTGCGTAAACTCGCATAAAACATGGGCAGAAGATTAAAAATAAATCTTCTCATAAATCCCATTCACCCTATTCACCAACCTTTTTAATGTACCTTTGTAACAGTATGAGAATCTGAAAGGAAATTGAAACTGACCCTGTACGACAGATCTGTCAGAAATAAATAGTATAACCTTCATAAAAATTATGAGTTTTCCCATATATTATTATAAATTTTCTGATTCTGTAACCCCCTGGTTTATAATAGTTTTTGCTCAAACCCACTATGAACGTGACGAATATCACATTGCTGTTGAAAATTATAAACTAAGATTGCAATGAATGTCACTTTTGCCTCAATTTTGGATACAGATGTCTACGAAACCGAATGTCCAATCTGAAAACGGCTTGCATTTTTGGGGTCACCGTATGATTCTTGATTTTCGTTCGCTTATTTTATAAATTTTTCGCTTGCTTATTTTATAAATTACTCAGCGATAGGGAGTAATTGATAAAACAAGCAAACGGAAAATTTAAGTTCCGTTTCGGGGGACAGTGCGGGACATTTTCTTGTTTTGTGCGACATTTGTGGGACAATTTTCGATGTGGGACTGTCCCACGTAATGTGGGACGAATGGTCACTTTAGACTAGATATTCGTGTAGTCTAGATAAACCAATGTCATCTTAAAAGCACCAACAATTTCTTTCAATTGAAAAAAAAACTCTGAAGTTTAATAATGTTCGGAAAAGTTGCACTGTAGGTTCCAGTAGGTGGCAGGAGTATCTACAAGTGCTCATCTACAAGGCTACTAATTTATATGAGTTCTCATCTAGGTGCCTTGTTATTTTTTATTTACAAATGATTCCGCTTCAGGCAAAGAGCTAGTAGATATTGGCGACGCTTTTCTCGTAGGGAATCGTATGGAAGTGACATTTCACTAGCAGTCCATATGTAGTATGTCAATGCCTTTAACAGAAACATATTCGCTACCTAGCACACTAGCGCACCTAGCAGACTCCGTTCACTAGCACAAAATCCATCTGCCATCGGCTATCGCTCAGTCCACCTCGAACGCTGGCATAAGATAAGAATCAAACAAAAAAAAATTCCGTCCACCTACGAATTTCGTAGGCTGCTGTCATGCCCAAGTGTGTGTTTTTTTTTTATGTTTGAGTCATATATTTTTTGCTGCAATTTAATGAAGTTGCGTTAAAAGTAAGCGAGTTTTTGTGTGATGAGCGGTTAACGATAAATCGTGTGATAAAATAAACAAAAACCCAGTGAAATGTGTCCTAGTTGATAAAAGCTACCAACCAACCCTCTCTCTCTCTCTCTCCCCAATTCAATTATTTCTGTGAAACACAAGAAAAAGAAGAAATAAAAAAAAGTAAAAGGAATATGATTGTGCAAGAACACTTCGAATCACCTTTAGTGCTTTTCGTTTACAAGTAAAAAAGAAAAAGAAATACCAGGCGAAACGATAACTTGCAATCGCATCTAGATTTTCTTCTCACTCGTTTTTTTTTTTTCGTATCTGATACGTATATACACGCCTACACACCATTTGTACATTCGTGTGTTGTCTTATTATCTTTATATTTTTTTTGTACATTTACAAATCGGCTGCTGGCTGGCCCAGCATCGTTCTCGTTTCTCGACGATTTTACACACAAATAATTCCAATTCCAAACACCAAAATCTCTTTTGCTTTAATTTTATTGGCGATGGCGAGCGAGCAGATCGATTGTCGATGTCGACTTGTTACAATCGTCGCAGAAAATGTGTCTAATTAGTAAAAAACAAAACAGGTGAAACGTAAGTCCAAAAAGTGCGAAAAATGTACATAGAAGTACCTAAATGTATACATGTATGTATGTGAAAGGCAACAACAAAAAGAATTGTTCAAAAGACTTCTTATTGTTATTTTTTTTTTTTATAGTTTTTTTTTCTGTGTTGCGCTAGTACCGTTTTGTTTAGTTTTCGATATCGAGTCGATATACAGTGTTTTTCTTTGTTCTGTTTGTTGTGTGGTGTGGAGAAGGAGATGGAGACTTTCTCTCGCTGTCGCTGCTGCTGATGTTCTTGTTGTGTGTAACTTTATCTGTGACGAAGCGATGTGATGATGATAAGAGATTTTGAAATAAAAAAAAAAAAAAAAAACCCCAACTAGAGCGAAATTCAGCAACAAAATGAAACAGAATAAATTTTGACATGTCGCTGTATAAAAGCCAGAAGAGTCGCTCCTCCATCCATATCCATATCCATGCCTGCTGCTATGCTAGTGTGCATGTTTATGTACGCAACGCATATTTGTGTCGTGCTCGAGAGCTCAGCTCGCTGCTCGCCCCGTGTGATAGCGATAGCGATATGTATTATCATTTGTGTATAGGTGTATAGAGAGACACGATTTGCTTTGTCTTACGACAGCGACGACGATGGTATTTCGTTCGGCGGAGTGTTCCTCTAGCCATTGGAAATCTGATTAACGAAATGTTCACGGAGTGAAAAATGTCTGCGAAAACAAAAAAAAAAAAAATGCTGCATTAGAAAAGGATTTATCAATCATGAGTGTTTCGTGTTTGTGATGTGTGCCGTCCTTTGTGTACCTATCGAGATTGAACTATGCTTTTGTGTTATCGGCTGTCGTCTGTGCTGTGGTGCGCTCTGTGTGTTGTCAGCATAATTTTTCGTTCTTTATAAGTTTCTTACTTGACGAAAATACAAGACGTGTTGTTGTTGTTGTACTTGTACCTCTAAGCACCTAAAATAGCTCTTCTTGATTCGTTGTGTAATTTAATAATATACACCCGAAGCCGAACCCTACCCCAGTGGTGTTCCTATTCTTATTTTTGTTTTGTGTACAATTGTCGTTTCTCTCTTTTATTTCATGACACATCTCATATTCCTTTTGTTATTGTTTCTCCAAAAAAAAAAAAAATAAAAATAAAACTAAAACTCAAAGAATATTTTATTGTTTTATAAGATCGAAATAAGATCAAAACAAACTAAATAATTATGTGTAATGTACCACCAAAGTTCTATCAAGTTTGTCGGTTGTGCCTGAGTTTGGTCAATGAGTACGACGTTGAAAAGCTAAGCATTTTCGAGCCTTGCCTCAATAACAACGCCGCCGCGAGCCTCTTCAGCCACCCACAACACCTGCAGCAGCTGAGGCCGCTGAACGCTGCTGCTTATCTGCACCAGCTGAAGGATGATTTAGCCATTGGAAATGGTCTTCCCAGTGCACAGTTACCTGCCCTAGCGCCGCCCAAATTTGCAACCGCCAGGGATAGAATTAATGGCGGAACAGATTGTATTAGAGCGAGTCAGCGACCGCCGCGAAACGATGAACTCGCGATCAAACAGAAAGAAGTCCAATTGGCACCGGTGGTGGTGGTGTCTTCGTGTACGTCGTCGTCTACATCATCGAAATCATCATCTACAGCAGCACCCCCATTATTGGCAATGGTAAAGCGTCGCACTACACCATCGCCCACAACAACAATACCAGCGCGAGTCAAGTTGGAGCACATTGATTGCAGCAACTCCAACTCGGCGGTGGCGGCGGCGACGGAAAACGAACAGGGAACCACAATTATTATGGAACCTACATTGATAGCAGCAGCAAAAGTCGACGGTGACTCTGACGAAGAAGACGAGGACGGTGGTGGTGGTGGTGCTGGGGCTGGGGCTGGTGCTGGTGATGTCAAGAGTAATAGTAGAGCTGCTTATGCCGCCGCTGGTAAAGAAAATGAGGGAAATGAAGATGGTGATTCATCATCTGATATTATCGGACAAATATATAGCTGCCTCTCGATAAAGGTAAAGAAATAATAGTACACACCAATATTGTAACATCTAACTTCTCTAGCTGTAGCTTAACACACTTACACACTTTGACTTTTTGATACTTTACCTATTTTTTTTTCCTCAAAAAACAAGTATCATTTATTTTTTTTTTTTGGTTTAACGAACGAGTGTGGTATGTAGGGCTTTTTATTTCTTGCTTCTTTCTATTTGGCTAACTTGGAGGCTTTATTTTTTTTCTTTTACTTGTCGTCATTATGTATATTTTTTCTCTTATTATCTCTGCGCTATTCTTCTATGGCTTTTCGACCTATGCTTGTTTGTAATTGAAGCGGTTTATATCATTTTTTGTGTTTGTTCTATGCACATTTATACGTATACTATATGTAGGTACCTGTTTTGTGTGTATAATTATAAAATCTTTTCAATAATGAAACAGCGAATGTGTTAAGAAACTCTTGGGGTTCGATGATTAGAGATGGAGGCGATGCAGTTTTTGATTGTATATTGAGCAGCATGCGTCAGTCAGACAGCCAGTGTTGGCGATGATCATGCGCCATGTGGTGTATTTTTTTTCGAGATTTCCTTTGAAATATCGTCATGATGTGTTTTTTTTTTGGAATTGCTTAAGACTGATACGAGGTGACTCAAGCAGAGTTGATGCAAACATTTAAACTTTGTAGGTATAACCCCTTTGAGTGTTACCTTACCATGGGAAAATTATTGTCAAACAGGAAGCGGTGAAGCTGTCACAATCTATTGATAGTGATCGTCTATCAATAGATTGTGACTAAAGCTTTAGGCTCATTCGTATTTATCAGTTTCAAGGTTCATCTAAAAAATGTGGGTCTATATATTAATTAGCGATGACACGTATTGAACCACTATCTAAATTTTTAATGAAAGAGTTGTTTTCCGAGCAGGCGGCAATTATAATCACCGAGCGAACGAAAGAGTAGCGGGGGGTTGTTCATTCATTAAAAAGTGAACCGAACGTATCAATGTTTTAATGAAAGAACCTTCCATCTGGCGTGGTCACTGGCGTATTTACCCTAGAGCCACTAACCTACTCCCTGTGCAGCAAGACTACATTAGGCTCTTGGGAAATCGGGTGGAGTGCCTACGTCTCTAAAGAAAGTCGATGGAAGTCATACAGAAAATTAGGAACTGAGAACACTTAGAAAATCATTTCCCCGGAAGCTCTTCTGACACTTATGCCTGGAGCAGGAGCAGCACATCTACACCTCGGAGCGAAGACAGGCAGATAGCGAAAGCCATTTGCTCTAGAGGGAATGCGTAGTTAGCCCCTTTCAAGTCACCAGGTGTAGACGGCATTTTACCAGCCCTATTACAAAACGGGCTAGAAGAGCTTCTCCCACACATAGTAAGAATACAAAAAGTAGTCTCGCCCTGTGATACATACCGATCCAGGGGAGATGGGCAAAGGTTTTTTTTTACTCCAAAGGTAGGGAAAAAAGACTCAACGCAACCAAAGTCCTAGAGACCCATCAGCTTAACTTCCTTTTTTCTAAAAGCAATGGAGAAACCTGTGGACAATTACCTAAGAGAAGAAGTGCTAAGCAACTTTCCTCTTCACCACAGCTGGCATGCGTACAGACGGAAATTATCCAAAATGCTTTTGACACCAAAGAGACTGTGATCTGTGCCTTCCTAGATATCGAGGGGGCATTTGACAATACGTCAAACGATGCCATTAGGCGAGCCCTAGATAGGAAGGGAGTAAATAACTAGGAAGGGTGTAAGTAGCAGTTTCCAGATGGATCAGTGGAGACGCATTCATCGCAGGAAATGATCAAGGTCAGCTCAAAAAATGGGTACCCACAAGGAGGAGTATTGTCACTACGCATGTAGATCCTTGTTGTGGACATAGGCGCCCGCAGAACTTTTTCCAGGGTGGGCAAACCATGGACTCAGACAAAAAACTGCAAGAAAATAGTCGAATTTGTCAAAATGTCCTAGTCAACAAGTGATTAATTGCAAGAGTTCGTCTGTGACAAACTTCTATATACCCGACCCTATATACCATGTAACACCAAATCTTGAGTTTTTTTTTTTTGTCCCGAATTCATATATATTTTGTATAGGCCACGCACCCAAATGTGGGTCTGGGCTAAAAATTAAAATCAATTAATTCTAATTTCGTTAGAATCATGACAAAATGCGTTAAAACCGAAAATTATTGTAGAAAAAACCGTTTTTTCCCAAACACGCCCCTTAAAATTGGGCGGAGCTCAAAACTTTGTATGGAGCAAACGAGGCAAATAGTAATATCATGAATATTTGTTATAGAATTTTTTTTTTTCAATTTTAAGTAAAATTTCCGAGAAATCGGGTTTTTAAAGATCTAAAATATTAAAAGTGGGCATGGTCGATATTGTGGGCTTTCCAATTTTTGCCTTCTTAGAGGTTTTGGGCCATTGTTGCTCCATACCAAAATTTGAGTTCCTACGCCTTGTCTTACTTGACCAAAAGGCATTTTGAAAGAACATTTGAAATACAGGTTGTCTTACATTGAGGCCAGTAGTAGGCGTGGCCGTCGGCGAATTCAACTAATTTTCACACTTTGTCTGTACAAAATAAGAACCAAGATATACTCCAAGTTTGAGCGTCCTAGCTCAATTTTAAAGACCTAAAAACTTCACTCATTCGGGCAGACGGATAGACGGACGGACGGGAGGACGGACATGGCTTAATCGACTCACCTGCCGGTCTCGATCATATCTCTGAAAGGTCTTAAGGCCTGATCAGAACTGTAGCTGAAGCTGACGCTGTAGCTGACGCTGAGTAAAAAGTTAAATACACGTATTCTCACAAGAGCGAACACAATGTGAAGCTGAAGCTGACAGTTGTAGCTGAAATTATTGAACTTCAAGCATGACGTTTGTCAAATGTTGAAAATTTGTCAAAAGTGACAAAAACTTCAAGGCGGAACACGTGTTTTTATTTCCCGCCTTTGTTTTATGTGTCGGACTATAGATTTTTTTTGCTAAATTACAGTAACCGAAATTCGCATAGACACACGCGATTTTTTGTATTTTTTCTTTGCAATCTGCATTTTTATTATATTAAAGGTATTACAAAAAATTAAATTTCAATCACTTTGGTGAAAACACGAAAGATTTTGCTAAAATTTCATCAATTTGATATTCTGTAAATCGTTATTAACGCTTTCAACGGCTTGCATTCGCCTCGGCAGTCCACTGTGCAGTTATGCCTTTCCGAAGCACTTTAACACAGATATGTTTGATCACTTGTCAAAATTAATGACGTTCAAGCTGTCTATAGTTCTTGAGGTGTAAATGTGCGATTTGAGTTTGGATTCACTGCGGTTGTTTAACTAAATAATAAGTTTTAAACTTAAGTTTTATCACCTTAGAAAATCTTAGTACTTTAAGCTCTATAATCTAAGCCCAAGAACAAAATTTAATAAAACAAACAACCGAGCCGAAACCGTGAGTGAATAAATTAAAATACACTAACATCCATGCAAAGTTCTGGAGGGGTAGACGTCAAATACGGAGACGTCAAAACTCAAACAACCCTATTGTTGAATTGGCGTCACTAAGCATAGACATGCCTTGCTTGTATCGCGAGAACGGGCATTTGATGGCCGTGTTTGCTCACCTCATGAGCTTCCGGGAAATGAGGATTGGGCATTCTTTGCAGAAATGCTGTGCTTCCACAGATATTTGGCCCATTCTTTCCTCATCCTAAAGAAATTTTTCATTTCAGTAAGGTTGAAATCGTTCTGGCTGGGCTATCTTCTTCTTATTTTTCTTTTTCGTTTTTCGTTAATAACTTATCCGTTATTTTTAGAAGTGACTTAAATTACATTTTTTGTATAAGTTTAAGAATTTTTGCAAACTTCATCCAAAAACATAAAAAAGTGCTAATAGAAAAGAAAAAATACATGTTTCTTTATGGGAATTCCGCCCACTGTAGTATAATGAAAACCTATTGACAAACATGGCAAACTTGTACTCAGCTTCAGCGTCTCATTGTGATCGGTATAAGCGGCACGCTACGCGGCAAGGTTCAGCCACAGCGACAGCGTCAGCTTTAGCTACCTATTCTGATCAGGCCTTTAGGGGTCTACGGTGAATATTTCACTGTGTTACAAACTATGCATTAAAATTAATATACCCTCGGTCGAGTATAAAAAATATGTTTAAGGATAAAGCGTAGAGCCTGGGGGGAGCGTAAAGTGCCCCCTCTTGCCCTCTCCCCGGGTGCCTATAGTTGTGGATTAAATACTTCTTACATTAACCAACTAAGGGCATCAACTGCCAGGCATATGCCGATGACATAGCATTGATTGCCATGGGAAAGTTTGAAGGAGCATTCCAGACAGTCCAAGAATGGTGCAACACATCCGGGTTCAATCTAAGACAACCGTAGTACCATCCACAAGGAAAAGAAATACTCAAATGAAACCTAAAAGACGTATCGGGCACGATTAGCCGATTCCCTAATGCAAAGCGGCCCAAAGAAAATATGCGTGATGTACGTCGAAGTTAAATTATTTCCAACTTTTCTATGCACGTGGAACGGGTTCCACAAAGTGAAGGACGCAGTTATTTCATGGGTCGGGCCTTTAAAGTGTGACTCCTTCACCTATTTATAAGCTAAAATGAAATATCCAGCTACAGCTTAAAAAAATTTTCTAAAATGACATTATCGCGTAAGATCAGAGTTTGAACAATTCATGTGACAATTTATGTTGGGCAGCAATTTTTAGTGGTCCGTCTAAAAATGGAAAAAGGACCTCTTTTGGTATCACTACGATGTTCGTTCATGCGTCCAATCGCGTTTTAACTTCATACCGGCAAGTCGTAGAAAGACAAAATTTGGTCTGCTTTTAAACTGCGGAAATAGTCAGAGAATAAAAAGGGGGCCTTTTTTTTTTAGCAGAAATAACGGTTTTCAATTTGAAATTTTATGAGAAAATGGATGAAATATTTTTCAATACTTTTTTTTTAACAAGATAAGCAAGATAAGGCAAGAACAAAAAAAGCGAAACATAAGTTGAATAGATACTGAACTTCAATGAAAAAGTTAAATTTTTTGAAAATATTGAAAAGTTTTCGAGAAATGAAGAGTTAAAAATGGGTGAAGTTTTTCGAAGTGTTTCAGCTCAGAACTTCTTAGTGCACAATGTCAATATTGAGCAAACGTATTAAGAAACACAGAGTAAACCAAATGCTTAAGCCATATTTTTCAGAAAAAGTTTAATACTGCTGTTTTAACACCTTTTCAAACAAACAAAGGGTGTGTGTGTCCCTTATCTCCGGTCTTGTTTGGACAAATCATATGAAAAAATCACACGTATCGGAAATTATCCAAGATTTTCAGGAAAATTTTAGCGAATTTTAGTGTTGCAAAACGTTCTGAGATTTAACTTATTTCATAAATCTTCTAGTATTTGAACGGTAAAAACGATCTTGTTCAGATTTAGCTCAAATACAAAGCGTTCAAAAGGAAAGCAAGCTGCGTAAAAAAACTAACTTTTTCAACATAAGTTTTGCGAAGCCTTTTTAAAAACGAAATAAAAAAGAGTTTGCTTAACCGTTTTCTGTAGCAATTGCGCTATTGGGAAAAGATCAATTGTGAACTGAAAAAAATTCAAAATAGTTAAAAATTCAAAAATAAAAAAGTTCAAAAGAAGATATATCTCCCCCTCTAGCTCCTAAACGGTAAATAGTACGTATAACTTTGAAATAAATAACGGGCATAGTCCATCTTCTGAAATTTTCTGTTAAGCTAAAGCAAACTTCAAATATTCACAAACTTCGAAGATTTGACTCAAAAACGTCAGTACGCTTTTCACACTGAATCGAAAACTGAGTTTTGGGCAAAAAGTTTTCAAAAACTCGTTTAGCCACTCACCTGCCTAAACGCAGACAAAAATTTGTTTTCGTTTTTCATTTATTTATCAGTTGTCAAATTTTAGCCCATATTTATTTTTGAATATGGGCTAAAAGATTAAAGTGCTTTAAAAGATCCATAAAATCTCGAACATATCAAGAGTTTTACGCTGACCTCAAAACTACAAACTGATTTCAGACAGGACATTCGGTTTCGGAGGTATTAACATTCAAAGTTTGGACAAAAGTGGCATTCTTTGCAAATTTAATTTAAAATTCTCAAGGCAATTTGATATTCGTGAGTTTTTAACCTTAAGTTGTTATTATTTAAACAAACGACAGAGAAATCGTTTTCTCAGAAATCCATGTCCGCAGAATTTAAGAAAAATGGCCAATGGAACGCAGCTGATTGCAAAATTGAAAAAAAAATTAAAAATGGTAAAAAATGCCAAGCAAATATATGCCCTTCCCTCTATTTTCGAAACGGTGCAAGAGGCAAAAAATTTGAAATAAATACCCAACGTAGTCTATCGTTTGAAAAAAAAACTGAAGCAGTTTATAATTTCTGGTTTTCTAGATGTGCCTGAAAACACTTTATTTGACTGACGTATCGCATCTTCTGGTCCACTTATTTTACTTCAGCCTGGCTAAAGTGGAACGTGATAACCGCCCACGATATCTGTATCTTTACGGATAGCCAGGCTGCCATATTTTATTCCCCTAGCTTCCTTTAAATTACAGCTCACAAATCATAGCATACAAGAAACTAACGCCAGATGAAGGACAGGCACCACTTGTTTAACCTCCAAGCAAATTTGGCCTTGCCTCGATCCAAAAAGATCAGATAGCTTGATCTCCTTAAAGAGATCCAAAATTAGCACTGCAGTGGGAATTATCACCGGACTGCCAATTACGTCTTCACACAAAAAGACTAGGTCTATTCTCTAATGACTTCTGTAGAAGCCGCCTAGATGAAGAAAAGGAAGAAAGTGTACAACACTTTCTCTGTTTCTGCCCGGCACTCGCGTCGTATAGGAAATCCATACTAGGCTCCTACTTCTACGACTACTTAAGCGACCTTAGTAAAACACCGGTCAAAAAGCTATTAAAACTCATCGAAAAGACTGGCTGTCATAGAATTCACGCCAACCTACTCCCTTGGTAATATACCCACGTGGCGGTACAATGGGCCAACTTTTTGGCCTAAATGCATGTAATAAGCCACTTTCCTACCTACCTACCTACCTTACTTCAACCAAATTTGACGGAGGCACAACCACATGACCGTTAACCATCACAAGAGCTTTGAAAAAAAAAACAATAAGCTTATAGCAGTTCATTTTTGAGAAAAAATATAAAAAAAAATTTAAGGACAAGTTTTATGCCTTTTTTTGTGGGGTGCCGTGGCGTAGTGGTTAGTGTGTGTGCTTACTACGCCGGAGGTCTGGGTTCGAATCCTGCCATCGTCACCTGAAAAAAAAAGACTTGCTCTTTTTCACGGCCCCCACCTCCGCGAGGTTCTGACAAGCCCTCCGAGAGTATCATTTGTCTTGAAAAACTTCTCAAAGTGCCGTTCGGATTCGGCAAAAAATTGTAGGTCCCCTTGTATGTAAAGAAATTAACACACCAGCATAAATTGTTGAGAAGTTGGCCCTGGTTCACCTCGAGCTGTTGCGCCACTCTATTTATTTATATTTTATGCCTTTTTTTGTACGTGACAAAACTAAAAAAATCACCCAATATCAGAACAGTAGACTCAACTACGAGAAAGTATACAATAAAATGTAAATTGTAAATAATTCCAGAATTAATAATAAACAAATAAAATTTTACACAAACTGCCCAACTGACAGTCAATCTGTCACGCCTGTCGTGAAACACCAAATGGGGTAAAAACTACTTTCATAATTTATTGGAAACTTCTCAAATGTCACCCCACAAACATTTTACATGTTATATTAGCAATTTGCTAATTTACTAGCTATAAAGAATAAAATTTTTGGAAACTATACTGAAACTATCGATAGTTTCTTAAACTTATTGATGTGTGCGATAGGTTTTATCTTAACTATCGACGTTTAACCAACACTAGCTGCTGTCAGTTCAACTCCTCAACTCGCGTTTCCATGCATCATTTCGAATTTGCTATGGTGCTAGCACATTCATTGACCACACCCACTTTTTAAGAAGTTTTAACGGATCTTAAAAGTAGTCATAACCCCTTGATCGCGTCTAATTATGAAAAAAAAAGTTGTAGATATTAGCATTTTCTTACTATTTTTGTGTACCTATTATATATACAACTACGCCCACTTTTGTAGGCGTGGCTTTAAAAAAAGTGATTTTTTTAGTTAACCAGTCGGTAAGTGCAACAGTGTGTACGCCGAAGTTACAGTCCGTAAAACAAACCGTTGAATACCCCATCCTATCCCACATTGAAAAATGCTGATGCTATTGTTATTTTTTGACATTTTATTAGTAGTAAACTTCGAAAAGGGGTGTGGTCCAACCACCACTTGTTACAAACTTTCAGAATCAACACAGATATTTCCAAGTTGCGCTTAAATGTACGAAAAAATGAAATTTTTTGGTTCAAATTGATTATTTTTGAAAAATCGACCCCTAAAATGGGGCGTGGCTAAAAACTTTGTATAAACGAAATCTGTAATGAAATTAGCTTACCTTTCCTGCTAGTTTTTTCTGTCCTAAATTAAGCTTAAGGCCACTCGAAATTACGCTTTTCTGGAAAATTTTAGGTTTTTCTTCGATTCTGCCTCCAAATGTGGGCGTGGCACAAAATCTTGTATGAACAAAATAAAGAACTAAATGTTTTTTACATAAAATATGAAGTAAAATTTATTCAATTCGGAGCAAAAATATTGAATAAAATGCATTTGAAAAGTCACCATTAAAACAGATGCCACGCCCACTGGAGGGTTGCTAAATGTCAAATTTCATCAAATTTCATCCTTTTAAGACGTCTTACAGTTTTGAAAGCTCTGGAGGTAGTTGCATATTTAGACCGACTGTGGGCGTCTGTGAGCGGATTTCAAAATTTTTTACACCTGTACTGCTTTGCATGACGTGGAGCTCACGCACGAAATTTCAACTCCCTAGCTCAAAATTTAAGGCCTAAAAACGTGTGAAATACAGACGGACGGACGATTCCGTCTCGATCATATGCCCGTAAGATCTTGGGGACTACCATTATTATTACACTGTGTTACAAGCAACGTGACAAACTTAATATACCTCCTATCCTATGGGATAGAGTATAAAAAGGCGGATTTTTAGTCCAAAATGTATGCAACCACCAAGCATTGAAAAGTTATATTTTTACGTCTTGCTCACTCTTAGGAGACTTGTAACTTTCCTTTTTTGGTAGGGTATAGGGCATTTGCAAACCGTCGCAGACGAACTGAAGTTTTTAAATACGCACAGTTGCTTTGCGTTAATTCGGGGACAAAACAAATCTGGAGTTTACCTAGGCTACAGTTTCTTAGGTGCAGGAGTAACTCGGTCAGTAACGTTCGAGTTGAAACGTGCGAAGAAACTTATTTGGCATAAAAAAAAAACAGAGAAATACGTTGGATCTGTTTGCCAGAGTTTAATCTGGTTTTAGCCCTCCAAATTAGGCGAGTTAATCCGAGGTTAACTTCGGATCAAAAGTGGCTAAAAAACTCTTTTCTGCTATTCACCTCACTTTAATCGTTTAGCGTAGGCAGTCTAAGTAAGACATATACATCGGACAAAATGAATGTGTATGAAAATACTATCGAAGTTCGCTACTAACTGTTGAATAGCTGACAACTGAATCGTTATTCGGGACGAGTGTGTGAATGGAAGTGAAACATTTTTCGACAAATGATGAAATAAAAAAAAAAATACCTTACAACTATAAGTAGTCATGCACGAAGAAAATTAATTAATGAAGTCGCATAAATAGTTTCAAGAAGAGCTTTCTAATGAAAACTTATGAATCATCTTCTTAAGACAACTAATTATTCGGCTTCGTCGCTAATAGGAAATAGGAGCTATATTACGGTGAAGAAGCTATTTTACGGACGCCCCCCAAGAGCGTCAAAACTATTCTACCGTAAGACTTTGCTGTTGTGTCTTACGTTAAACCCGAACTATATACGGCAAAACAGTTTTGCCGCTCGTGAAAGGACGAACTTAAGCCACCGACCCAAATAATTCGTCGCGTTCGTTCACAACACACAGCTGAATCCCTAATGGACAGTCGCTCAAAATAAATGTGCGTGATGTACGTTGAAGTTAAATAATTTCCATCTTTTATATACACGTGGAACGCATTCCACAAAGTGAAGGACGCAGTGTATTTCATGGGTTGGGCCTTTAACTTTTTATAAGCTCAATTCAAATATACAGCAACAGCTTAAAAAAAATTCCGAATTAAATTACCACGGACAAACACACTTTAGTAAGATCAGAATTTGGACAGGAAAATTGTTGGACAGCAATATATTTTGTGCATTGTTATACGTACAACAACTTACTCAAACAGTCATAAAATTGTCACAATCATGGGTTATTGCTTTTCTGCATTCCAGCTGCAGAAGATTGCAACTCGTGCTAGCGTCCATCTCATTTTTGATAGCGAATACCCTTCAAATCGGGTTTTTGAGTTACATGTGGAGCAACCATTGCAAGTGGAACCACTAGCTAAGCGTTTAATCATATAAGAAGAGATGTTTTGGAAACGAATAGAACTTTCTGGAATACGGCTGTAATACTTGACCAATAAATCTGCGATTAAGGTAGCTAAAACTAGAAAAAGAAAGTAATTCGAAATGGCTTTGTTTACCAATTTGTTGTTGTTGGTTCGCGAACATAAATGGGCGATTAAAGTGCAAGTTTAGTGCGGAGAACTAGTGTTATACTCCTAAACAGTTTTCAATGAATGTAGGTACATAACAGGCTTTTTTTTAAGCTGGATGTATCCTTTTTGTACAACAATTATTTACGCTGCCATAAGAAATCACATATTGTATTTAAACTTACTACATTCGAATGAATCTGTTTCGCTAACAAATTGCATGATTCAAAGTACAGATGTTTCTGTTCGAATACAAACAGCAACAGTATTTTTCTGATGATCATCTATTCTGGCATCGATTTTATCATATTTGTTTTGCAGAAAAAAATTTGCTTTATAAACTTAACAAGGCGTCAAATGCTTTGATCTCGAAATCAAGTTGTAGCTTCTAATCAATCGAGGTGCAGAGTAACGTAGTAATTTGGTAATAGAGTAACGTAATTTTCAAGAACACACGGCATGTAATTAGTACAGACGGCGCGCTGTGCTGTTTTAATCTCCCAATGAAATTCGAAAACAAATTTCAAGAAAATCCACGTATCAACTGCAGTGAGGTCTCATGTTTTAAGCTCTTATTTTAGAATTTAAGAACTTAGCTAAGCCTATTTTTTGAAACTATTATTTGTCTTAGGTAAAAAGAATGTATTAACTATTGCCATAAGCGGCAATATGTCCGGGCTAACAGCCGATCTTTAACTGACATCGATACATTGAGCTGTTTCTTGATTTTTCTATTTCCTACGACTTTAAAATATATTGCACTGAACTAGGGATGCGCCAGAACTAGGGGGGGCGCAGGCTGTTTCAAAAGCTACTTGGACCAGTACTTACAGAAGTTAAGAATTCAATCGCAAATGCAACCTGGTTTTTGTGCTCAGAAATAAGAAATGTTTTAGGAAGAAGAAAGGGCCTTCTGTGTTAACCTTTGTCCTACGCACTATCATTCCCAGGACAAGATTGAAGAATGTACATGACACCGCATCTCCTTGCCGTAATGCGTTTCATGTTTGGAACAGTCCCAAGGAGGTGTTCCCAAACTGCACATTGCTCCGCGTATTTTTTTGATGCCTCACGGCAGGGTTTTGTTAGTTTTACCGGGATTTTGAAATCGGTCATCCCCAAGTAGAGCTTCTGTCGATGAGTGCTTTCATAGTGCTGCTTTAAAACAAGGTACGCAGAACGATAAAATATGATTCGTTCTCTTGTGAAAAGTTCAAAAAGGAATTTAATTTTTGATTTGATCGCGAACTTTATTTTTTGGTTCGTTTAGAAATTAAATTCGTTTGCCCGATCGAATCAAATCTATTGTCATCTGTAATATATGGTTCGTTCCCTAATTTTTCACGTGCGAACTGTTGGAGATCCGTTCGCAAAGAAAAAAAAAGGTATTTTGCATGAATGTTATTGTAAAGGTTCCGCCTACTAAAACTACTGAATATTTTC
The DNA here is from genome assembly GCA_947623515.1 of Neoascia interrupta. Taxonomy (NCBI): domain Eukaryota; kingdom Metazoa; phylum Arthropoda; class Insecta; order Diptera; family Syrphidae; genus Neoascia; species Neoascia interrupta. The sequence goes on from OX392462.1 coordinate 181,125,729, forward strand.
TCAAATTTCTTTTTTTTTATTTGAAAGTGCAATACTTCCGGTTAGTAATGGAAAATTATTTCTTTCAAATGGCTGCCTCGGCTGGCCATGCAGTAGCCTACACAAACGGTCCAATTTTTAAGCATATTATCGATTGTGTGCAGCTGTATTGCACCAATGGCTTCACGAATATTGTCCTTTAAAGCGTCAATTGTCTCTGGCTTTGCGGCGTAACACTTATCTTTTACGGCACCCCGCAAATAAAAGGCCAACGGTTTCAAATCGCAGCTCTGAGGTGGCCAAACAACATCAGCTCTGCGGCTGATAATGCGATCGTCAAAAACAGGGCGCAAAACATCGAGTGTAGCTTCGGCTGTATGGCACGTAGCGCCGTCCTGTTGAAACCAAATGTTGTCAATATCCTCCTCTTCAATTTTTGTCGATCAACATGGCCCGATAACGATCACCATTGACTGTAACGGCCACTCATTGCTCATTTTCGAAGAAAAATGGCCCAATTATGTGTCTGGACCAAAATCCGCACCAAACAGTGACTCGTTTTGGATGTATCGGCATTTCAATGTATCCGTGTGGGTTTTCTGTGCCCCAAATGCGATAATTTTGCTTGTTTACATACCCGCCAAGATCAAAATGAGCTTCATCTGAAAAGATGCATCTTCTCTAAGTCAATTTCTAAGGCGATTCTAAGTCAATCTCTAAGGCGATTTTCAAAGTAATGTCGCCATGATTTTCAAAGTATTTTCCAGCGTTGTTCAAGCGTATACACAAGCATATTCGTTCAGCGTAAGGATAAAACTAATTATCTGTCAAATCAGACATGAGCTAAGTCTTACCATTCACAAAATAAGCTTTAGTTGAAAAAAAAAACGTTAGATGGCGGACTCTTTATAATGTTTATAGAATATTTCGAGTGCAATTTCAAGAAGATATATGCATAGGATCTTTGTATACGAGTTATTAAATGCTGCCATTGTAGTCTTGTAAATAAGGGGGAGATTTTTGACTGTTTGACCGGTATTAGGGTATAAAATTCTTAAGCCCAGACGCATGCCAGATAAAAAAAAAATAAATAGAGTGGCGCAACAGTTTGAGGTGAACCAGGGCCAACTTCTCAACATTGTATGCTGTGTACGTTAATTTCTACACATACAAGGGGACCTTCAGTCCGAACGGCACTTTGAGAAGTTTTTCAAGACAAATGATACTCTCGGAGAGCTTGTCAGACCCTCGCGGAGGTGGGGACCGTGAAAAGGAACAAGTCTTTTTTTTAGGCGACGATGGCAGGATTCGAACCCAGGCCTCCGGCGTAGTAAGCACACACACACTAACCACTACGCCACGGCACCCCATTTTGTTTATTTAAAATCCATAAACCGTCAATTCGGAGCGCTCTATTGAGTACCATTATATTTTATTTTGATTCTCATATACTTTGCGCTATCAACGGTTACTTTTATCTAATGCTCAGAGCACCGTTTTTTTGTTTAAGGGTAAAAGAACGGCGTCTTTTAATTTGTTTTTTCAAATTGATTAAGAAAATTTTAAGTTAGAAACACCCTTTTTGAAAGATCTTAAAAGTTTTAGAATTCACTTCATACGTATTTTGTACAAACCAAATTTCATTATATTCGGTACCACCGTTAAGATTCCAGAATATTTTGATAAATAATTTTTGATGTGTTTTTGAAGTTTCCGAGCTAAATCTCAGAATTTGCTAAATATTCGAAAGTTCCTAGAGGTTTCCAAATAACAAATAACAAATAATTCTTGATGTGTATGATGTTTTTTCAAATCATTTGGCCATGTTTTATGCCGGAGATCGTAATGGGGACAAACATTTTTTCACGTTTTTTTTAATGAAAATACGCCAAAACAGTTCTAAAGCAGTGTAGGCAAAATTTGATTTTAGCCTTTGCTAAGCCTCTGTTTTCTTTATTAGTCCAATATCGGCTTTTTAAATAAACGATATTGGGCTTGAAACGATCGATTGAAACGATCAATTCCTCCATGGTTTGAACACGTTGCTCGCATGCCTCTCGCAGACTTCCTAGACAGGTCATGCTTGCCGAGATTTTAGCGGATCGGCGCACCGCTCTGGTAGGCCAAGAAATGGGTGGTGGGATTAGGTAAAGAACCCTTTGCGAGGCCCGCCTGGATATCGAGCTTGTGGTTCTTGAGTGGATGGAGGATAATAGGATGATGTTGAAGGTTCATGGAGACAATTATTGAGATGGAATCGGACAGCGCATCAATCTCATCACAAGTTAATGTACTGCCCTGAAGCTTGGGCAGTACACAAAAGAGTAATGAAACGTTTGTCTACGGACGGTGAAATCTATCGACTTAAAGTTGTATTTCGTGATGGAACTAGTACTTGTTTGTAGAGAAAAATGGTAGGCTGTATCATTACGAATATAAATGCGAGAAAGAATAATGGCTCTGCGAAATCAGAACCAGGAACTTTAACACCCGGGTCGGATTGACTTCATACAGGATAATATTACACCGCGACACGAATTGATAAACTACAACTTTCATGTCGAAATGGAATAAAGATCTTCTCCATTGTTTAACATCGACTCACAACGACTTCTTAAGAAAAATACTTCGACTACTCAACAGCAATAAAAGTTCTTTATTATTTCACCACAAATCTATAGTAATTCGCCACGAACAGCTAAGCACAACCGCACGATACCACTGCTCTTTTCCTATATTGCATTGGCATCTCTTTCTGCGCAGTGTTGCCGTGTTCTTTCTCCGCTACAATTATCTGAATAAAATTATTAATCAATCATGAGCATGACAAATTGAATAAAATCTCAAAACTTATTAACTAATTCCAACAACCATTTTCATACTTTTTCCAGTCTATTGAGCTCAAAATATTAATCAACACAGCTCAAGTAGGTATATGCATGCGCTGTAATCGTTCACTGGTACTTAACTGCTTGATAAAAAGTTCACCCTCCTAAACTGTAGATAACTTTGCCAATTAATAATTTGTTTGTTAATCACTTTATTGCTATTAAATTTGATAATCATTTATTTTCATATAATTATAAGTAATTAATTTTAATACATTATTTTTTCCAGATATCGCCGACAGATGGTCTGCCGTCTGTTGTGTGTCATGACTGCAGGAACAGGTTAGATGACTGCTATCGATTTCGGTCAATGGCACTTAAGGCACAAACAGACTTACACAAATTTCTGCAAAACAATTTGTCAGGAGATGTACCGGTAAGATTAGTTTCTTTATCTTTTTTGGACGTTAGTAACTCAATTATCCTTAAATATTTGGTTTTGTCCTACTTAGGAGTTTTACCGAAAGTCTTCAAACACACTTAACAAGTTACTTAATGCACCCCCCACTGTACGCAAGGCTTCGGAAACAATGGCGGCCACAGCTTTAACAGAACTCAGCAAAACTTCAAACACCAACAGCAACATGAATAAGCGCCAAAACTTGGGTATAGATCATAGCAAGCCGATAAAGTGTATCAAACTGCCACAGATGTCCTCCGTTGCGCCAGCCGTTGATCGGACCGAACCGTTCGATATACCAATAAAGGAAGCACTTCCACCCTCGATTTCTATCATACCAACAAAGGTGGAATTCACCGAAACCACCAAGCACTCGAATAAGGTCTCTCAAGAGCCCATTGATACTCTTCAAACTGCCTATGTGCGCAGTGATGATAGCCTACAAGCAAACCCCTACAAATTCGGCAGCAATTACCTGAGGGATACTGAGCTCAAGCCAAACACAACCACATTTACGCCCGTGCTACGAAATGCAGCAATGTCTGCAACGTCCGTAGAGAATCTCACACAATTGCAGCAGCACCTGGAGACGGCCGCTGTTCTAATGGATATTAGTAAGAAAGTGATTATATCTCCTCCCAACTCGAATCCACAGTCTCCGAATTTAAACCTTGCAACTGATACATGTATTAATAATTCTGTGATAAAATCAAAGCAAACAGCAGACGCCAGTAAACAAACCAACGAAGAACAACCACAACAACAGCAACAACAAACAACTCTAACTATCCGAAGTGATATACAAGGCATCAACAAGCAAAAGAATATCACTAACCAGTGTCAAACGTCTCAATCCCTCAATTCTGGTGGTCAATTGCGCGGAATCAGTAATAGTTTACCAACAGGAACTACTAGTATTAGAAGCATCAATGCGGATGCACAAGCGTCTGTTACGGTTACAGCGAAAGTTAAGGAAGAAAAGGTCGCTCCGCCGCAGTACAGTGGTTCGGATGAGAGCTCCGATTCGGGGCGGCTACACATGGATATAGGATCTCTGGAAATCGAAGAAACTGAACGTCCGTCCAAAGGCAATGCAGCTACCAACTTTGATGATATAGTTGAGAGGCAATCGTTAGATAGTATTTCGTCTGAGGATCATGGCACCGATCCGGCAACAACGCAGCTCTGGCAAGCTCTGGCGCATACAGCAGGTAATAAGTGTTTTTTTTTTTTTTTTTGCTGTTTTAGAACGAACCATCGAGTAATGTATGATTTTTTTTGTAGTTAACGGTGAGGGAAGTCATGCTACACAACTTCTTCGGCAAATGATCAGTTGTCGATCGTTTTCGTTCTCCTTACCGTCGGTGGCGGATCAGGGTGGAAATAATATGTCCGAGGAGCCCATTGCTTTGCTCAAGGTAAGAATCATGGTGTCCAACTCAAGGATTTATTTTAAGTTATTTTTTTCTTTTGGATTTTTTTTTTCGGTCGAATATTCCATACTAATGTTATGCCCAACGTTTCATAAATTTTTTGTTCATATCCTCAGGGGAAAATTCTTTTTTTCGCACTTTTTAATAGGAAATTCTTGTTATTATTAGAAATATTGGCTAATACTGCAGTTAATTTACGGCTTTGCTTGTATACCCTCCGGCCACCACCAGATTAGTTCTACTATAGGTTTTTTCGGGTCACTAATCACGAATTTCAGAATAATCAGAAAACGTTGATACCTGAACTCTTATCTGAGTAATTTCGTTAATTTAAGGGTGTCTATAAATTTAAATATAAATTAAAGTTTAACCCGAATGTTGAATTTTTAATAAAAGTAAAATCATATTTTTTTAACCATTTAACGCTCAAAGCGCGAATATAGCACAATACTTCTTTCTAAGTATTTCTTTCTAGGTATTGCCGATAAAAAGGTGAAGCCCTAGACTCTCGAGAAAAAAAAAACGAAATTCGTGATCACAAACCAAAAAAACCTATAATAGAGAAAATTCCATCGCTTTAGCTCTTCTAATGGCCAAACTTAGCGTTTTGGGGTAGTTTCAAACCCCTTTTAACAACCGATTGGTACATTTTTTTATAGATTCACATCAAATGCTTCAGGGACAGTTTCAGTTTCACTCATGAAAAAACTTGTGTGTGTGCCATCTAGCATGTTAAAACCGGGCATGGTCGATATTGTGGAGGGATTCTTTGTAAGGGGGAATCATATAATTTTTCGGTTCTACCAGGCCAGGAACTCCGCGAACATTTCAACTCCACTCTACGACTGAACGTTACTAAGAGTCATAAAAACAGGTTTTACGCATAATTTAAGTCAAAAAAGGCAAATGTAGTACAATCCCCCATTCCAGGGTTACTTTTCACCCCCTTAATTAAACCCGAATGTTGAAATTTTAATAAAATATTGCTTAATATTAAATGTTAAACCATATTTTTTAACATCAATTAACAGTCAAAGCGCGAATATAGTAAAAAACACCCCTTTTTAAGGCCAGTATCCAGCTCTAGAGAAACTAAAAATTCCATACGAAAATGACCCAACGAAATCATAAACGACGAATTTCGTCCTGCTTTCCGTTTTGTAGTACGCTCTTCAACAGCGAAAACATGTTGACTGAACTCAAATTCTCTCCACTTCTTTTCGCTCACGATTAAAGCCCCAACAAAAATAGGCTGAAGTGGCATTAACCTAATGTCAAAATACATCGAAAATTCCACTCAAGTTGTGCCAAATGCTTAATTTGCCAATAATAGACTAGTCCATAGTAAACGTTTATTATGGTGCACAAAGTAAACGTTTCGGAAATCGTAGGTACCGTAGGTATTTGAGCCAACTTTCAAATTTACGTGCTTTGAACCTCTCACTTGAGTGGGACTAAACACCAATGTCCTTAAAAATAGCTTTTTTTCTCGTGTCAACAATCTGATGGGAACATATGAGTGTAGCTTAAGGCCAGGAAAGTCCACCATCGATCAAATATTCACACTCGGCAGATCTTGGAGCAAATCCCAGGAATTCCAAATTGATACCCACCACCTTTTCATCGATTTCAAGGCCGCGTATGATAGCATTTATAAAGACGAGCTATTTAGCGCAATGTCTAGTTTAGGCATCCCTGCTAAACTCGTCAGTCTGTGCAGGATGGAAAATCCACGCTGTTCCGTCAAGGTCGGTAAAGACTTCACCGACCCCTTTGATTTCAAAAAAGGATTTAGACAAGGCGACGCGCTGTCATGTGACTTCTTTAACATCATACTTGAGAGAATTGTGCAAAACTCTCGCGCCAACACCAGAGGTACAATCTTTCAAAAGTCCGTTCAACTACTCGCATACGCACGCAGACAAAACCAAGTATATCAAGAAAAGGCACCAAACACCGACGTCTTGGACAAAACATCACCATCGACAGCTATAAGTTTGGGGTAGTTAGGGACTTTGTCTACCTGTGTTCCACTATTAACTCAGACAATTAGCCCAACAAGTGGTTTAGGTTTTGCTTGTGTTTGATTTTTTTTAGAGTACCCTCCCTTGTAAAGTCTTTGCTAAGTGATAAAATGCAGAACAAAACCTATATTCGCCTTCTTGCTATTGTTTTTCCTAGTTTGATTGGGTAAACTGAGATTTTCAATACTACTTCTTCGGGTGTACCCACAGAGTTTATGTCGCCCAATAAAAAAAGCATCCACATTTTCCCTACACAACCAGTAGCGGCTTCATAGTCGTTCGGTAGGTCTTCCTCTACGTCTACAGAGATTTCTGTAAGGCCTTCGATACCATCATTAGTTTCCATATTCATCTCCTAAAAAAAACCTCAAAAGAAAACTAATAAATTTCCAACTTAACTTTCATTACAGAATAACGTCACGAAAGAGAAGCTCTCGCTAAACATGAAAACAGGTCGCAGGAAACAGGCTTGGCCCAGTAAAGCTGACTGTAAAGATTTCCTCGAAAATGCCGGTAATGCTATCAAAAGTCAGCATCGTTCAGCAAATGACATTGCCGAACAGGCCAACAATGCTATGGGCGACAAATCAAAGACCAAAGGCTCCAGTTTTATAAGCAGCCAAAAAGATATGTCTTGCTCCAATTGTGGAACACTCACAACGACAATTTGGAGGCGAAACGTTCGAGGTGAAATGGTCTGCAACGCTTGTGGACTGTACTTTAAGCTGCACGGTGTGAATAGACCACACTCGATGCGGCGGGATACGATTCACACTCGACGGCGTCGGCCTAAAGGAAGCGAAATGGGCGGCAGAAAGAGTAAGTTTTACAAAGTTTATACTCGCATATTATCAGCTGTTATGGATTTTGAATTGTTTTAGGAAATAAAAACGCGGCAGCTAGTTCATCGGACATGGACACTCCACGAGATAATGATGGCAAAAGTGACTTACAAGTGCTAAAGAACAATAGCTTCTTCATGACCATTGGCTGTAACAATCCCAGCAATGCAGCTTTTCCTACTCAAGTAAGTTTTTAAGCAATTAACCTTTTGTGAAACGTGATAGTTGAGTTCTATCAAAACGAGCTCGATGTTTTTAGAATTGTTATCCTTTATTAAACACAAGAAAACAAAAGCCTTTATTGAAAGTTTTTCTCCGGCTTTTCTTCGATTATTTTGTTGACTTTTTAAGGGAGACGGTTTTATTGATTTAAAGTTTGACTTTTGCTTAAGTTATTGCATTTTGTTGGGGTTATTCTGTATTCTAGTTAAGATTGAAAAATTCTGTCATAAATTATTCGAAGGAGGTTTTTTTGAGCAAACAAAAAGAAACATCTGAAAGTTGCCCAAAAATATTGCCTTACGCTAGTAATTTAACAAAGTGAATTAGAATTAGAAGTACTAAAATCCGAGGAAGCCTCCGTGAACTTAAACCCAGAAAAATGAACCACAGCCGGCTCTGTTGGTATTGCCACGTTTAAAGGAGACATCCTATGAACCCTGTCAAAATGGCAATGTCAATCAACATTCCAGCGCAATCGCGAAAGAAAGGAAGGCCTAAATATTCACATAAATGCAAGGACAACAGCATTTATTTGGCCTCAGTGACGAAGAGATCCAATCGGCGTACTCCACAAGCGGACATTTAGGAATGCAGTAGAGTGGGAGGGTTAAGATCCATCACTTCAGTTCATAACCTCGCGCCTAAAAGAAGAAGATGAATACAAGGCGTACGAACTCGAATTTTAGTGCAGAGCAATATTGGCAAGAAGCCTTAATCAAGGCAAAAACAGGGCCATCCACAGTATTGACCATGCCTATTTTTTACATTAAAAAATGTTAAAAATCATTAAAAACTCGATTTTTTTGGCAAATTTACTACAAAACGAAAAAAAATTATGAGAAATATCAAAGATATAACTATTTGCAAAGTTTTGTTTCATACAAAATTTTAAAGTCCGCGGGGGCGTTTTAAAGAAAAAATTGTTTTTCATCATCATCATCATTTTCGAATGCCGCTTATCCTTTAAAAGGGTCGCGGAGTGAGGGTGGCTAAATTGTCCTTCAATCTTTCTCGATCCTCCGCCACCAACTCAAGAGACTCCGGCGCAATCCCTAGGCGGGACTCAGAGAGGTTCTTTACAAGATCCCACCACCTGTTTCTTCGCCTACCAGGGGGGCGACGCGCTCACATCTCGGTTAGCATGATCTGTCCAGGAAGTCTGTCAGGGGGCATGCGAACAACGTGTCCAAACCATCGAAGAATCGATCGCTCCACTCGGAGAAGTAGCTGCTCAACATTAAGATTCCCACGAATACTGACGTTTCTCACTCTATCCCTTAGAGTAACACCAGCAACGCACCTCAGGAATCTCATTTCGGCAGCTTGTACCCGCGATCTAATTCCTTCGGTCATTACCCAAATTTCATGGCCATAGATGAGGGTCGGAACAAACTTACTTACTTACTTAAGGTGGCGCTACAGTCCGGGGTGGACCTGGGCATCAGCCAACAAGCCAGCTCTGTCTCGAGTTAGCCGTCTCCAGTTTCGCACGCGAAGTTGGCTGAGGTCCCCTTCCACTTGCGTGCGCCACCTGAGTCTCGGTGCTCCTCTACCGCGCCGTCCCTGGGGTGTGGATTCGAAGATTTTCCGGGCCGGGGCGTTGGTGTCCATCCGCTCTAGATGACCCAGCCATCGTAGACGTTGTGTTTTGACTCTTTTGGCTAGGTCGGTATCGCTGTACAGCCCGTACAGTTCGATGTTATATCTCCTCCTCCACTCTCCGTCTATGCAGACGGGACCGTAAATCGTTCGAAGAATTTTTCTCGAAGCAGCCTAAAGTGTTTTCATCCGCCTTTGACAGGGTCCATGCTTCTGCACCGTAAAGCAGGACTGGGATGATGAGGGTCTTATACATGGACACTTTAGTTGCTCGAGAGAGGGCTTTGCTACTCAAATGCCTTCTTAGCCCAAAGAAACAGCGATTAGCAAGAGTTATCCTTCGTTTGATTTCAGCGCTGGTGTCATTGTCTGAATTTATAGCGGAACCCAGGTATGACAAAGTCCCTAACTACCTCAAAATTATAGCTGTCGATGGTAATGTTTTGTCCAAGACGTCGATGCTGGGTGTCTTTTCTTGATGACAGCATATACTTGGTTTTGCCTTCATTGACTGCTAAACCCATATTCGCCGCTTCCGTCCCAATACTCACGAAGGCTTCACTGACATCACGCTTTGTTCTACCGATTATGTCAATGTCGTCTGCGTGTGCGAGTAGTTGAACGGACTTTTGAAAGATTGTACCTATGGTGTTGGCGCGAGAGTTCTGCACAATTCTCTCAAGTATGATGTTAAAGAAGTCTTATGACAGCGCGTCGCCTTGTCTAAATCCTTTTTTGACATCAAAGGGGTCGGTGAGGTCTTTGCCGACCTTGACGGAACAGCGTGAGTTTTCCATCGTCATCCTGCACAGACTGACGAGTTTGACAGGGATGCCAAAACTAGACATTGCGCTATATAGCTCGTCTCTATAGATGCTGTCATACGCGGTGGTCATAGAGGTGGTGTGTATCGATTTGGAATTCCTGGGTTTTGTCCAAGATCTGCCGCAGTGTGAATATTTGATCGATGGTGGACTTTCCTGGCCTAAAGCCACACTGATATCAGATTGTTGACAAACGGCTTCAAGCGTTCACACAGTACAGCAGAAAAGATCTTGTATGCGATGTTAAGAAGACTTATGCCCCTGTAGTTGGCACAACTCAGAGGGTCTCCTTTCTTCAGGATCGGGCAAACAATGCTGAGGTTCCATTCGTCGGGCATGCTTTCTTCCGACCATATCTTGCAGATGAGCTGGTGCATGCTTCTAAACAGCTCATCGCCAGCGGATTTATAAAGTTCGGCAGCTAGGCCGTCTGCTCCGGCTGCTTTGTTGCACTTGAGCTTAGACACAGCTACTTTCACCTCCTCCAGGTCGGGTGGGCGGTATCGTTCGTATGCTTCGTCGGTAACGTCTTCGCCCGGGTTGAATGGTTCGTTCTGCCTGACAGCGGTATTTGGTTCGTCCTCGCCGTTATACAGTCTGCAGAAGTGGTCTTTCCAAATCCTCAGCACCGACTGCGATTCTACAACGCTGTTCCCTAGATAGGAGGAACAGGCTGTAAGGAACAGGCTTCAGTTCAAAGTTTATACCCTTGGCAGGACCTTTTGATCCTTTGGTAAAACTTTCTAACCTCATTCCTGTTGTGACATCTCTCTATCTCTTCAACCGCGCGCTTTTCATGCTCTCTCTTTTTCCTTCGGAGAAGCCGGTGTTCCTCTCTCCTCCTCTGCTCGTAGAGCTCGCGAGCAGCTCTAGTCCTTCTGTGCAGCGCAGCTTTGTATGCTTCCTGTTTAGCTGCATGTGCTTGCCGGCATTCATCGTCAAACCAGGGGTTTCGTTGTGGTGGCCGTGTGAAACCCAGCACTTCAGAGGCGGCGTCTCTGATGGCATTTCGATTCGGAACGAACGAGTTCGGTCGGAACGAACACTGAATTAAAAACTGAGATCTTTGCTTTCACTCCAAGCTCAGCTTTCCTGATGACCGGCCGGCGCAATTCCTTTACTATTGGTCCAGCTTGGCCAATTCTACAGGACAACTCAGTATCACTCCTCCCATCTTTCGTGAAAAAGACCCCGAGATACTTAAACTTCTCCACCTGTTTTAATGGAACTCCATTTATGTGCAGGGTACACTGTACAGGAATTCGAGAAACAACCATCACTTCCGATTTGTTCACGTTTACTTTCATCCCAGCATCACCGCAGACGGCTGCAAACCTATCCAGTGCTCGTTGAATTTGGTTGATGCAAGGATGGCCAAATCATCTGCGAAAAGCAGATGGCTCATCCTGATGCCAGCCAATTCGACACACTGCTCGCCAAGACTGCGCTTCACCATCCAGTCCATATATGGTATGAAAAGGAGCGGCGACAGACCACAGCCCTGGCGAAGTCCAACGCGCACATCAAAAGGACGGGATTTGACGCCATTTATCCGTACACAGCTTCTGCAGTTTCCATACAAAGACTGGATGGCTCTCAGAAGAGACCCACTCAGCGCATAGTCCTGCAAAACTCCGCAGTGTATCCCGAGGGACTCGGTCATACGCCTTTTCCAGATCTACAAAACACACATAGACCGGTTTGGCATATTCCCAGACCTTTCAGAGTAAAAAGCTGGTCGGTTGTGCCTCTGCCAGGCTGAAAGCCGCACTGTTCTTCCCAAAGAATGGGAAAAAGAGCCTTTGTTCTTCCTTAACAAAGGCTCGATTACAGCTCTGGAACGCGTTTCGAACACCCTCGCGAATACTTTTCCCGGAAAACTCAAAAGAGATATGCCCCTATAGTTGGCGCCATCTCTCCTGTTCCTTTTTTGAAAATGGGCACTATAACTCCTGTTTTCCAATCGCTAGGTGCCTTCCCGCTATCCCAGGCCACCTTAATGACACGTGTTAGTCAATTTAACACCCTCTTCACCCATTGCCTTGAGCATTTCTGGCCGGATTTCATCAACTCCAGCAGACTTGCCAACTTTTAGCGATTTAATCGCTTTAGTGACTTCGTCTACTGTGGGACTATTCTCCGCCCTTATCTCGTCAGCAGTGGGAATGCCATCTTCAGTGCCCTGTTGGGGGTTGCTCTGATAAATAATTGCTCTAATAATAAAATAATTTTTGCTCTTTACGCAATTTTCAATTATTATTTTTTCAGAATCATGAAATCTGGTTGCGTAAGAAAATTATTAACTTTTGTATCTATTATTGAGGCTGAAATTTTTTTAAGATTTGTTTTAAGACTAGGCCTGGCTATTAAAATTCCTTCAAATACCCGATTAAGTTGACTCTTATTGTGCTCCACTGTATTTTTAACGTATTAAAAACAAATTACATATTTCTATACACAGCACTATCCGCAGTACCTTTGTTCGCGGCAAAATACTCAAATTGACACCAAAGCACCCGTTGATGTCAAGCAAGAACCAAACTCATCCCGCAACGAGGAAACAGAGAGTGACGACAGCAGTCACGAGAACGAGGGTTGCAACTCACCATTAAATTTAGTTTCAAGCGAATCCCAGGCAAAGCTTCATTACACTACTAACTTTAACCGTACAACCTGAGGGCGTTTGAAGAAGCATCATCAGCAAACCAACAAACGGCAGCGAATTCACGTTCAAAATCGCCGCAAAAATAAGAAGCAGCAGTAGCGCCGCGCAGCAGCAGCAGCATTAATTTATACACACATAATTCAATAAGCAATTAAATCAAATTCGACAATTAACATTGATATTATATTTTATTTTATGAAAAAGGATCAAATTATGTATTTCGAGTATTTTAGTATTTATTTAGTATATTTAAAGTTTAAATTTAATCTTACAAACTAACAAAGCAAAACAAACGAAAAAAATAAAATAAAATACTCAATTGTTAAGGGATTTTAAAACGGGATCAATAATTCATTGACGATTGATGATTTCTGCAATCACAAAAACAAGAAATCACGTACTTAATTGACTATAGTAAAACTTTGGTAGAAGTAAACACGTCTTACTGACATTCAGTAACATAGATTTAATGGAATGTAATCGATAAAAAATAAAGAATTTGTATATAATTCCTTTGGCCTAAGCTGAATGTCATGACAACCACTATGCTTATGAACACTTAGTATTATTATTACACTTCGAATTTACTAATCATCTTATACTTATTTTTTTTTTAATTTTTAACAAAATTACTTCATGTATTAAACTTACAATTTTAATATTTATTAGACAGTATATATATTACAATCTTAAAAATAAAAAACAACAAATAACATTTGTTACAAAAAATAAAAGCAAACTAAAACAAAAAGAAAAGAAAAAGAAAAAAAAAACGAATGTGAAAAAAGTTTCTTGCCTAAAATATGCAAAATGTGTGATAATAGAATTACCTTCTCTTACTTTATGTATACTATATATATAAAGCCCTCCATTTGGATCGTATTTATATATTAAATCGAACAATATTTGAAATAATTCTCATATTTAAAATTAAATTTTCAAATTTAACTAATGAACAAAAATTCTCTTAAAAAAAAAAACAAAAACAAAAAAAAACTAAAGTGAAAATATTATTAAATCACAGAAAAAGAAAACAACTTATGCAACAAAAGCAAATTATACAATTTAATTGCATGCAACACAACAAAGAATAAAAGAAACAAAAACTAAAATTTTTAAAACCTTAGATTCAAAGAAAATAGTAAACAAATAAAAATTAAGAAAAACTTAATGCTCTCAACATTTTTATTAACAACATATACTTACAATACATACGATAAGTATTTTTTTAAAAAAAACAAAAACTATATAATATATTTTAACATTGAAGATTAAGAAATCATATGCATCGCTTTATTTTTATATGAAAAAAACAAAATGTAACTTGTAATTTAGTAAACAAGGTAAATAGAATATATACAAAAAATAAATTAAAAGAGCTCTATAATATATTATGTAACACAATACATGATTAATGTATGTGTGTACATTTTTTTTCTTCTGTGGCTAATGATAATTTTGTTCTTTAAAAGTAAAACAAAAAAGATTTAATTAATTTAATACTTGTTTACGCATTCGTGGTTTCTGCTAAAAAAAAAAAACAGCAACAAAAAAATATTTACATTTGCAAGAAAATAAAGTATTATTTGTAACTTAACTAGTTGGTTTATGAACTAACTTAAAAACAAGGAAATATCGCCTATTATGTATATGAAAATATATTTTTTATTGGTTCGTTCTCTCTATAATTATATCTGATTACGATCTCAACGTGTGTAGTTTTTACTGGCGTAAGGACACAACTATGTGTGTTGGTGGCATGATAGCCGCAAGTCTGGAAAAGCAAGCACGACGAGAACTCCTTTCATGTTGCAGTCGAACCAATCGGCTGATCCTTGACAGGAATTTCCTACAGCTAACGTGATGTCGACTTAGCTAAAAATTGTTTGATGATTTTAATTTACCATCGTTTGTAATTGTAAGTGCTCGGGTAAGTAGTTTTACAAGTAGGATTTCTTTTTTTTTAAAGTGTCGAATCAAAAGTTTTAATTCTAATACGATCGTGTTTGAGTGAACAACGACTATGAGCGAGAGAAAACGAACAGTGAGGAAACCTTGTGATTGAACCACTTGTCCTCAAACACTTTAAGATTACAATTACTTCTTTTTCAATTTTAAATTGTTAACCATTACATTTTTTTTATTTCCAAAAAAAATGGCCAAATTTGGAAACACTCTCAATGTGTTATTTAAATGGAGCATTTCAATGGGGATTTTCGTTGTAAAGATCCGAATAGAAATCCTAATTCTGACACATCTGTCATACGTGGACAGTTTCAGTGTCATTTTTCGATTCTCAAACTGCTAAAAAGGTGGTCGAAAAGGGTTGAAAGTGGTTCGTGAAGAGGGTGAATGAGATTTATGAGCGGATTTATTTTTAATCGCTTGCCGGGAGGATTTAAAGTGTGGTTAATCACGTAATTTGTGGAGGATTTAATGAAGATTTATATTAATTGCGGATCGGTGGAAACATGGTATAAGCATATTATTTTAATATAAAAGTGTCAAGCTTTAACTTCATTTTGTTTACTTGTTTTTCGGCTCTTAGGGCGGCATTCACTTAAACTATGAGCTTCGTAAGCAGTGTTTGTAAGTCTATGCACGAACGGTCTTTAGCGTCAGTTTATGAGCGCTCATAAAACTTACGAGTAGTCACACCAACTATTAAGTTGAGAGCGGTTCTATATTCGAAAATTGGTAGTTGTTTAACGGGTTGTGCAGAATGGTTAATGCTGATGTATATGGACCTGTCAAAAAATTTACACGATGTGACAGAATTGTCAGCTGATGCTTTTTTAGTTTGGCTTTGATGCCTTCGTTTACTTTCAAGTAGTCTGAAATACTATCAACATGTTGTTTGAATTTTTGTTTTTCAATTCGAGAAAAAGTAAAAAAAGTAGGGCCCGGGAAGGGTTCTAACCAAATTACATTGTGTGTGGAGTGTTATGCCAAATTATATCAAACGTGCAACATCCGTTTCAACAAATATGTCAGCGAGTGACACGTTCGGACACATCAACCATTCAACGCAGCCCTTTAAATCGACTCTTCATTTTTGTGTGCCCTTCATGCAGGAAATAATTTATGAGCTTAAAAATAATTTTAAATACGAAGAACAAAAAGGTGAACCTTTCAAACAGAAAAACGAACAAATTTTGAAAAAAAATTTGAAGAACTAAACTTTTCTGAAAAACTAAAAAAACTAATACCTTTGAAATCGAATTGCTCAGAATCCAGATTCTGGCTTCGGTGTGAAAACGGTATAAAAAAACAAAAATATTTCTCCTTTTTATTTTATAAACAAACTTCATCGGATGTCATGTCTTCTTTTGATTGAATTAAAAAAGTGTGTTTGCTTTTATTTTCCTATGATTCCCACAAAATCGAAAAACAATCTATTACATTTGTATTCGATTCTGTGGGAATCTAGATTCTGATCTAGATTCTGAATTCTACAAATGTATGGGAAATCTAATAGATTTTAATTAGATTTGGGACTTTTTTACCCTGAATCTAGATTAATAAAATGAGGGAAGTGGAGTGGAGTGTAGTGTACTGAAGGCGAGTGCGAGTGTGCAATGTTTCCGGAGTGGAGTGCGAAAAGTCGTATGAGATAATCTTCGCTCCCCTCACGAGCGATCACTTTTGTACATAGAATGAGGCCACTCAAAGTTTTCATCAAGCAATGTTGTAAGACATGTTGCATAAATTATACAAATCAAATAATTTTTGGGTACAAAACATAAGAAACTTTTCTGTTATAAATCGAAAATGTCGATATTTCAGTTCCTTGAGGGAGCTTTCTAGCTGCCTCAGCTTTTTGACTCTTCACTCCATTTTTATTATCTGAAAAATAAAATTTTCGAGTGCGCGATGAAAATTTAGAGAGTTTACTTGAATGTCACAGAATCTGGAGTGGAGTGGAATATATGTTTTTAAATATGCTTTATTCATATGAAATACACTTCTCTCAAGTAAACCTGAGTTCACTCGACTTCACTCATTTTATTAATACTGTTATCTTTTCGGCCTGGGGTTCGTCGAATAAATCTCAATTTCACTTTTATGATTTCACAATGAAACACTTCATTTATCAAACAAAACTTCTTTAAATTCAAATCACACTGTTATTCATCTTTACTACTTAGAATTCAACACTTTATTTCAATTCAATCACTTTTCACTTCATTAACGATTTTCACAAGTCCACGTTTAAAATATAACTGTCTCTACGAGCCTGTCACCCGTGTATTTATACAAAATTAAGCACCTTCTAGTACGTTCCATACCCTCTTTGGTAATTTTCCATTGGTACTCCTCCGCTGAGTTCCAAGGAGGGGAAATCGAAATTCGAACTTCGAATATGGCAGCTGCTGTCAGATGACTGGAGTGACAGTTGGGTATGTTCGTTCAGTGAATCGAGCGGGTGCGTTTGTAGAGTGAATCGATGGGTGCATTCAGGGACTCCTGCGAGTTGTTTTATTTCTTGTCGCCACATAACAATATGACCCAATATACCTATAAAATAAAAAATAAATATAGTGGCACAACAGCTCGAGGTGAACCAGGGCCAACTTCTCAACAATGTATGCTGGTGTGTTAATTTCTTTACATACAAAGGGACCTACAATTTTTTGCCGTATCCGAACGGCACTGTGAGAAGTTTTTCAAGACAAATGATACTCTCGGAGGGCTTGTCAGAAAAAGAACAAGTCTTTATTTTTTTTTTCAGGTGACGATGGCAGGATTCGAACCCAGACCTCCGGCGACCCAGTATACCTACCTACTCTTTAATTCAAAGGAAGTCCTCATCCCCACTCACATAACTTAAACAGATGCCTCACTTTTCTCCTAAAACACCACTTCCTTGTCTCTTATGGCGTATTCTTTTCAACACCGAATCGTGAAACTGGTGTGGAATACAGAAAAAAACTTGTTATTTTCTTGTACACCTGAACGGAATCATGCTCATGTAAATGTTCTTTTGAACTCCAAATCAGTTCGGTGTCGACTCCGAACGCGAATTTTCGCCACCGTCGTATTTGACGGTGGAGGCTGGGTGTAGCTTTGTTGATTGTGTATGTGTGACGTTTCGACTCAATTTTCATTCGTTATTTTTTGCAGCGCGACTGAAATCGTATGAAATCTATAAAAAGTTTCTTAATATCACAAACAACTCAAAGCTATCAAAATTCATTTTAAGTAAAAATAAAAAGTGCAAAAACCGACGCTAAGAAAATCACGCTACGAAATGAAAATAAAGTAAACAAATTAAAGTCAAAGCGATTTGAGACTTGACAGAAGTTAACGTGGTGACTGCACCGGTGCAGTATTTGCCGTTCTGTACACCGAGTAAAACCGAGTGTACACCACGCTGGAATTGCCGCTGGCACCGAGTATTATTTGACAGCTCGGTGTTCAAAAGAAAATGCCATTAATTCATTGCCCAAAATACGACAGTGGCGACGGTGCCGACACCGAACTAATTCGGAGTTCAAAAGAACATTTACATGAGCACGATTCGGTTCCAGGTGTACGAGAAAAGAACTTTTTTTTGTGTATTCCACACCTGTTTCACGATTCGGTGTTGAAAAGAATACGCCATAAGTTAACAATGGTTCAGTTTCAAAAAAGGATGGCAAATTTCTTCTTATTGCTTGGCAGTAATGGAGGAACAAGTTTCCGTAGGTCCAAGTGGAATTTAGTTGTTATTTCGCTTATATATGTATTTCAGTGTCCTGATTACGAATATGTTATTAAAAATTGTCGGTCTCATTTAGTTAAAAAGTTATAGCTATTCAAAGTTTCAATTTTTCCATACAAAGTACCTCATCTTAGACTTTTAATTTGTGCCTAAGAGTATGCTATAGAAATATGACAAGATTCGCTGTAAAATAAATTTGCTTTTGGAGACACCAGTGTTTGGGTGGGGTTTAAAGGATTTCAACTCCCTTTTTCGCAGGGCTTAGTCGCTCACGCGACTTCGTCGCTCCGCTAAGGGTAGGTGCCAGTTGTCTGGCAGGCGCCTATGTCCATTTACGGGTATGTTTGACCTTAACTCAATTTGCCAATTTAACCAGACAAATAAGTTTACCTCAAAAGGCTATGCATTCCTTCAATTGAATGGTCCACTTCAAAGTAGCGCTCACAATTATTTTCTTGCAATCGCAAAACTTTCTACCATTGGTCTTATCAAAAGCATTCTTCAAGTAGTGGCTGCCAACTGGTGGTCAAGCTGAAAGTTTAAAAGTTTTCCTTTTTCTTTAAATGATAAAACGCATCTTTTAATAAATAACACAAAATTTTTATTGAACATCAAAGTTAAGAACTAAAACATGCACTGCGGTGCAAAAAAACGACAGTACGACTTTAGCGTCATACAAATAGTTTGTACTTCTTCAGTTCTACGTTCTACATATGAGTGGTGAAGGATGCCAGCCAATTCCAGCTATTCTTCGTCATACTGCTTTGGAGCGATGCCTTTCGTTTCAGTGACAACTGGATACGTTTTACCAGACTGTGGTTCAGCTACACCCAAGCACTCCACCAGGAACATCCAATCCTCGCCGTAGTCAAAGTGAAATATCATCTTCTTCGAGGGTTGGAAAACATTCCAAACGTAATTATTTTTCACGCTTTTTTCATGTGCCTCAATCGGAGAACCTTCGCCGGCGAAGAAGGTGTACACTTCCTTGCTGTCGTAGTAATTTTTAATATTATCGTGAAAACCAAATGCATGGTCCAACTGGAAACCAAACGCTTGCACAATTGCGTCGGCAAACTCGTGAAGGCTAGCTGCACCTTTCAATTCTATTTTGCGATAAATATTCTTGAATTTTCTTGCAAACTCTAAGTAAACTTTGAATGTAAAGACTTGCGATTCCATCGTTTATATTATTTATTAATTTGTTTTATATTTTCAACAAGTTTTAAAAATTCTCTTCGTGAACGACGATAGTCTACCCAGCGATGGTTTTAAAAATCATTTGATTTTTTTTTTTTTCAAATTCGTAAAATGCGTGCAAATCGAAAGTGAGTGCGTTTGGAGCTTTTGTTCGCAGTTTTCTAACTGTAAAATGCGTTAAAGCTTAAAATGGGTAGGTTCTTAACTCTCGTGCGTATTTGTTTTGAGGTGAAGAATTGATACGGAATTCCTTAATGCAATGTGCCAAGGGACATAAATTCATGACATAATCTAATGGGAAAAATTATTTTTGTTGGGTCTTAAAAGGGACATATTGCAAATCATACTGTTTTGGTTTTATGGTTTCGTGATGCTTCATTTTTGGCCTCATTAGATAGGTATGAAGAAATGTTATCTTAAGGTAAAGATGACAAGTAGATTGTGAAACAACACAAAAAGATGTCAACTTTGCATAAATCGTGTAGAAACATCTGTTTCTCACACGTGTGCGAAAAATTTAATAAAATTGACTGTCGTAAAATATGTAGACTTGCACCTGAGCAGTGCGATCAGAGTGTGTACAAAATAGCCACAAAAATATGCATCTGTCAAAATGAAAAAAGCGAAATTTTTTCAGCTGTCAGCCCAGCCCATTGTTTTTTTTTTACAAGTTCCCAATAGACCTTTTACCACGGCTGTCAAAATCAAACATTTATCGACCGCGGGATGCTAAGCAAATCGCGTTTTTATATAAAAAAATTCAATAGTTTCTGTAGAAGTGCGAATTACTAATAAACCACTCAACCTAGAGTATGCCCATAAGGAAAGAAGTTATTGTGCTTATTCCGTTCTTTAAATTGACCCAAAAACTATTTTAGTAAGATATGTGGAAAGTATCGAAAAAGTGTTCCGAAGATATGATCTCCTTGAATCCGTGTACCCTTTTGTGGTCGTATAGGTACACTGTTTCTACAACACAAACAACACTTTTCTTATCCTTTCCGTGTTATATAATGAAAATATTTTTAGCATTACCCAGGAAGCCTGATCAAGTCTACAACTTTCCCGTTCATCGAAATACAGTGTTGCATTTTTTAAATAGTTATTTACGTTTATGTGTATTTTTTGTTCGTTTTCCATATAAAAAGCATAAATTACTGAATAACTAGATATTCAACTTGCGTCCCTCTTACCCTACAACACCCATTTGTTTGCGTTTTTAATAAAGCCTTAAAAGCCTTTAATAAAGCCTTAAAGCTTTAAAATTCCGTGTCGGTGAATACGTGTAAGAATATACAACAACAATTTACCTTACGCGATCAGCTGATGTAAAAGCTGCAAAACGAAATTGCATGGAAATGACGAATACATGAATTTACTCACATTTGTAAACACATGTCGGAGGATCTGTAAATTCATCAATTTCAGCTTGTGGGCAAAGCTTTTACATGTCCGAAGTTGAATATCTAGTTATTCAGTAATTTATCGCTAGAGGTAATTTCAGACCCGCATGGCAGCTTTAAGCCTTCTGCCCAATGAATCCGTTGCACCCGTTACGTCGAAGTACAAAACTGACAACTCAGTGAAATACACGCGTTCGTATTGGCGATTGAAGGCAACCCCCCGGTGGAGAATAAAGGAATTTATAGAATCCTGCAACAACGTAAGCTTTAAAAAAAATCCCCAAATTTATCATCCGGCTTTGATTTACTTGCCAACTGGCGAAAAAGTAAACAAAAACTGACCAATCAAACTAAAGCGGGAAAACAGCATTGAAGTTTTTTTCAGTCAAGAAACAGTCAAAAATTTCAATTTGACGTTGTTGCAGGTCTCTACATATTCCTCTACTGTCCACCAGGTATCGCATAATTTGACCGTTTGACAGTTCCTCTTCTGGATAGAAGAGAAATTCTTATCATACAACGCATGTGTCAAGTTGGAAATATGTCATTTGTCCCCTGTAGAATAGCTTTTGCTGTGGATACTGTGGAGGAGCCTGTCCGTATCTTACGGTGACCATTGTATATTTTTTTCCAGGCTGTGGTTCAGAAACACCCAAGCATTCGACCAAAAACTCCCAATTGTCGCCATAATCAAAGAGAAAAGACATCTTCTTGGTGGGGTAAAAAAACTTTGTGAATACAATTAAATTTCACACTTTTTTCATGTGGATGAATAGGATCACCATCATCTTTGAACAGAGTATACTCATCGTACCTTTTGAATTTGTCGTCGACATTATCGTTGAAGGCAAAATAATGATCAAAATAAAAACCAAAAGATTTCATTATTGATGCTGCGAAGTGATAAAGGCTGGTTGCACCCTTCAAATGTATTTTGTGGTAAATTGTTAACCTTCCTGTATCTTGTACGGTTACTTTAAAGTTAAATATTCTCCTCTCCATTCTTGCAACCAGCACTCAACAAGTAAAAATTATTTACGCAAGGTAATCTTTAAAAGCCTGATGTCCGAGTTTTCAGTTTTCCAGCTGTAAAATGAGACGAAATTGAAAACGAGTACATTCGACGCCTTACCACAGGGAACCACAGTGATGTAGCTGTGGCGGTAGTAGTAGCGGTAGTAAGAGCTGTCAAAAGTTAAAACACATGTATTCAGTGTATTGCGCACACAATGTGTGTCTGTGGCGGTAGCGCGTAGCTGTGGCGGTAGTAAGAGTTGGCCAACTTTTAACTTTCGTAGCGCTACACGGTTGACAGCGCTACACGGTGGTCAGTTCAATACAAGCTAAGTAAACAATGGAGGAAAAGGACGTCGAAAAGTTTATTGAGATGGTTAAATCTAAAGAAATTTTATGGAATTCGTGTCATCCGCTGTACAAAAATATTAAATCAAATTAACTCAGAGTATCGGCCATTGTTTATAAACGAGGTTTTTGTTCGACATAGCCGCGCTACACCATTGTGTTCAATTTTTTTCCGTACTACGCCACATGGCTCCGCGGCTGTACTACGTACTACTGCTACATACCACCGCTACGGGCATTGTGGTCCCACGGTTTAGCGCATCGGTTTCGACTTTTCAAGGTGAATAAAAATGTAAGGAATTTCGTGTTTCCGCCGGATCAGTGCTGCCATCTTTGCTTAAGTTTTAATAGTAATAAAAGACAGTGGCCACATATATTCTTTTGCAGTTCAAATTTAAAGATATTGGGGCGTATTTCTTGATTTATTCCGAATGTATGCCATTTTCAAATGTAAGGAATATGCGGAATATTCTATTTGGGTTTATTTATTCATAGATATATTCCGGATTAATTGTGTTACTTATATCATTCAGAAATATTTGGAATTCATTATTTTTGTACTCAGTAAATTGGTGGAACAAAATGAATACTGTCACGTCATAGCTTCGCTTATTTGCAGAGTTCAAGCAACCTTCAAGCGATGTTCGACTTCATGTATATGTGTATCCAGTTGGAGTTAAGTCGAGTCGACTCGATCGCATTCGCTCTGCGGGCTTGAGTCGAAATTTTGCTGATATACCAAGGTTGAAATTACACTCAGAGCATTTAGCTTACAATATGAATAATTTGCCGTTTTTTGGGTACTTGCTTACCTTTTTGTGTTGGTTTGACATATTCGCAACTTAAATAATGCAAATTTGGGAACAAACTAATTTTATAGGGTGTTTCCACCGGACACTAATCCGCGATTAAAACAAAACATCCTTTAATCCCCTTTACATCACGAGATTTACCATATGAATACTATACTTTGTCGCCACTGGCAATAAAAAGAGGATTAACAGGAGGCGATTAAAGCCAAATCCCTAGGCCCAGTTTTTCAGTACTGATTTAAGCTCAATTAAAACCAAGAATTGTTAATCCCGTAACAAAGCCCATCTGAAGTTAGCCCAGTGAGCAGTTTTTCAGTGCAGAGTTAACTCCGTCAGCAAAGTTGTCAAAATTTTCGATTCTCCAAACTAAATTAATCGCGTAATTAATTTCTTCCACGCAAGAATTCTTAATTCAAACCGAATAGAATTCTACGTGTTCTCTGCGTATTCTGACAGGAAAAACCAACACACTTTTTATTGACAGCTGTGCATAATCAGCTTCGTTTATAAGCTGAGTTCAAGCGAGTTTCAAGCCAGGTTCGTCCTTAAATAAACGCAGATGGAGTTGGAATTGAATCGACTCGGTGCGATCGTACTCACTGGTTCGATATACCTAGGTTGAAATCAGATCATTTAACTTTGTATATGCACGATTTGCCATTTGTTAAGTACTTGTATGCTTTGACGTGTTGATTTGGCATATTTGCAGCTTCAATATGCAAAAGTATCCTTATTATTGACATTATGTTTTTCTATTTTTGGGTAATTTCGTTTCGTAGATAAAAAAATCGGTGGCAACTGAAGATGAATTTTATTAGTTTTTGAATCCGAGTTGCCCGAGAGATAAAAAAAAATTCACGTTTACAAGGAGATGCGCAGATAACGTGATGCCATTATGAAATGTCAAAAACGATAGCATTATGTACGTCAAGTAAATCTCCTATATTCTGGTGGAAACGCTTTGGGAACTTTTAATCTTCCTACGTTAATTATGTGCGGTGAACACACCCTATTAGTTCCAATTTTTTATTGCTGTTATTTCAACTACCCGACTGCTCAACTCAACCCGCTTCTGCCTATGCTAAAGAACCTAGGTCGAAATTCGAACTAAACTCAAACTCATAACTTTTGCATATAAAAGAGACTAGCTATAGTCCGGAATAGTTTGTTTTGTTACATTGACCGTCAGAAAATGCGATAGTCATAGTGCCTGTTTTCATTTGGTTGATCCTAACCTGATGTGTCAGAATTACTATGGTGAGGGGAAGCGCCAGTGTGGTGGCCACCGTTCAACCTCCGTTTTATTTTGAGAAATAAAATTTGGGTTAGGTTAGGATCAACCAAACGAAAACAGGCACATAAAGGTATACAAGTTTGGGCATCGACATCTCGTTTGGTAATCGTACAGAGGAAAAGTAATATTACGTCATATTAATCCAGAGTGACCGTGGGACCACAATGCCCGTAGCGATGGTATGTAGCAGTAGTACGTAGTACAGCCGCGGAGCCATGTGGCGTAGTACGGAAAAAAATTGAACACAATGGTGTAGCGCGGCTATGTCGAACGAAAACCTCGTTTATAAACAATGGCCGATACTCTGAGTTGATTTGAACTAGATTTAATATTTTTGTACAACGGATGACACAAATTCCATAAAATTTCTTTAGATTTAACCATCTCAATAAACTCTTCGACGTCCTTTTCCTCCATTGTTTACTTAACTTGTATTGAACTGTCCACCGTGTAGCGCTGTCAACCGTGTAGCGAAAGTTAAAAGTTGGCCAACTCTTACTACCGCCACAGCTACGCGCTACCGCCACAGACACACATTGTGTGCGCAATACACTGAATACATGTGTTTTAACTTTTGACAGCTCTTACTACCGCCACAGCTACATCACTGTGGTTCTACGGTGAAGTGATTTTCGGTCCCGTTTGAATAGACGGAGAGTCGAGCAAGAGATATAACACCACACTGTACGGGCTTTACAGTGGCACTGACGTAGCCAGAAGAGTCAACATAAAACTCACCACAATGACGGCTGGGCGGGCTAGAGCGGATAGAGCTATAATCTCCGTCGCTCACCTCAAAGCACCAGGGATGGATAATGTTTGACCCATTATGCTAAAAAAATCTAGGGGGTACTAGCTATCATTTCATGGTTGAAAAACATTAACATGCCCTGCTTAAGACAGTGCTATACTCCAAAACCTCGTAAAAAAGCTCGAGTGATATGCATTTTCTGAGTATGAAATTTTAAATTATGAAAAGTTTCAAGCAAGATTGAGACATAACGTTAAAAAGGTCATGTGAAAGAAGGGTGAAAGGAAAAAAATTTATACAAAGTTTTAACTTTTAAGGCTCTTAGATTACCTTAAAATTTTGAGGAAAAAATAAACACATTTTTACTTCATTAAGCGCATTATTTATTTCATTTAAGAATTTATCTTTAAAAAACACAGTTTAATGTTGATGTACCTAGTTGAAGTTATAACGTTAGTCCCTGCTAACATTGAGTACAGATTGCCAAACATCTTGTGGCCACCCCGTCCGTCCTTTACATTTGATAAAGTGATTTTTCTCATGCAGAAGATTCTGTAACAAAAATGAAAAATTAATAAATTTAACAAAGAATTTTTTTTAATAAAAGAAAATTTTTTAATGATAAAAAATTAATTTTGACTTTATTTAAGGCATTAAGCGATTATTTTATAAAAAATAAACAATATATCCCAAATTGAGAAATGCAACTTTCTGTCATCGAAAACCCTGTTCTGTCATCTAAAATGATCTAAAATACAAAAGCTTTAGTTGCAGTGAAAGTTTTTTCTGTGAATCATTGTTTTCGGTAAATTTTCTTAAGAATTTGGCGACATTGTTGCTTACACTGATGACGTTGGTTTACTTTGGAATGTTTTTAAAACTCTTGTGGGAAACCGCAAGGAGAGCTGAAGCCTTTGCGTCAGAATCAAGAAAGAAATCTGAGGGTGTTAATCTGGACATGATTCAAAATAACCCTATTTTCAGCCGTTTTATATGTTTTGTAGCAATTATTTTAACATTTATTGCTCAACAGAATTTCGTATGACAAAATACCTTTATTTCATTCGTACCTTGAGTTCGGACTTAATGTTCTTCTTAATTTTAGGACCATTCACTTTGCCTAGTGGCATTAGTTCTGATCGAAATCCATCGGACAAATCTTTGTCCCCTTTGATCACTTCGGTGAGATACTTTATATACAGTATTGCAAGCTTCAGAGTTTTTATCTGAAAGAGAAGAAAAGAGTTTTTAAATAAATTGCATTTTTTCTATTTCAAAGTAATATTTTCGAATCAAAAAATCGAAAAGTTGCTATAAGATCAGGGTTCCGAAAAATGATGTTGTCTTGACATTAAGACGCTCAGGTTAAGGCTCAGGTTAAGGCGCTCTCTAAGGTGTAACATCTTCTGTTCTTTGGCGACTAAAGCCTTCAGCCCAATGAATCCGTTGCGTCATTCACGTTGAACAACTGACAACTCAGTTAAGTATACACGTCCTTATGGGAAGCGGCCCTTAGAAGAAGTGCGTGACGTACATCGCTTCCCATAAGAACGTGTGTATTTCAATGAGTTGCCAGTGGTGTACCTACTTTGGCGTGACAGACGCAATGGATTCATTGAAGGCTTAATGACCTCTTTCGTATAGTCATCCAGAGGCGTCAAATAGAGTGGCGCAACAGCTCGATGTGAACCAGGGCCAACTTCTCAACAATGTATGCTGGTGTGTTAATTTCTTTACATACAAGAGGACCTACATTTTTTTGCCGAATCCGAACGGCACTTTGAGAAGTTTTTCAAGACAAATGATACTCTCGGGGGGCTTGTCAGACACTCGCGGAGATGGGGACCGTGAAAAAGAACAAGTCTTTTTTTTCAGGTGACGATGGCAGGATTCGAACCCAGACCTCCGGTGTAGTAAGCACACACACTAACTTCTACGCCACGGCACCCCACGAACTTGTACAATAAGGATAAGAATAAAAAGGCGAAACATTTTTAAACACGATGCAAAGCTACCTCTATCACATCATTGACGAAAATTAAGATGTAAAGTGCAGAGCACAAGATATGTGCGTTTACATAAAGCGAACGTGCATTGAGAAGGCCAAATCACTCCTAGGAACTTCAAAGGACCACTACAAACAGGTCAAAGACATATGGTGGTGGTCAGATGAGTTGAAACAAGTGATTAGTGAAAAGAAAACGGCTTTCAAGAAGTGCTTTTCGAACAATATAGAGATGAAAAGCTGCGCCTGGAATTGGCATATAAACACTTCAAGAGTCTCGCTAAGAAAAAGTGGTGCCGAGGTTCAAGCAAAGAGAATGGAGGGCCTGTATCAGGAATTGGAGAAAGTTTCTTCTTCCACTGCTAAAACACACCAGGCCACACAGGATCTTCGACAAAGCATCTTGAATAAGAGGGCTGAAATCTTCGAAATTGCCGCTCAGAGGAGGAGAAACGCCCAGGAGATTAGTTCGCCAAAGTTCATCAACAATACTCAGGGATAGCTTCTTGTGAATGACGACCAAATTCCTTTCAGGTGGCGGCAGTATTGTGAGGGACTTTTGAATGAACCTGTAAGGTGAGAGCTTTTCAGAAGAAACTACTCCTATCCAGGTAGAAGTACCAGACATCACAATCGAAGAGGTTGGGATGGGTGGGCGGTTAAGTGTGCTCCATAAAGCGAAAATAGGTTGGGCCGGATCGAGACAGCGGGTCCAGATGGCTCACGACCTTCATCTCCAAAATAATAAGAGGGGATCCAATGCCTAATTAGTGGAGAAAAACTTATCTTCTTCCTTTTTTGAAAGGAAAAGATGATACACGAAGCTGTGACCATTACCGTCAGATCGTTGAGCGGGTACTAGATAGCCGACTGCAGAAGATTATCAGGCTATCTGAGGACCAGTGCTGGTTTGTCGCGAGTAAATCAACCACTGATGCAATACAAAGTATAAGGATCATAATGGGAAAACATCGTGAGGCCCTTAAAGATCTGCATATGGTGCTGGTTGATTTTGAAAAGGCTGTATAGACTGAAACGAGATCTAATACGGGTGGCGCTAAGTAAACGAGGAGTTCCAAAAGCCTACGTGCGGATGATCATGGATATGTATAATAGAGCAAAGACAAGAGTCACTGATGAGTTCCCAATTAAAGTCGGTGTAAGTGTCCTAAGTCCTTTGCTTTTCATTGTAGTCCTTGATTGTCTGCTTGGACTGACGGACCCGAAAGTATATCCGTTATTTTTCGCTGACAATGGGGCCATTATAAATGCGAAGATCATGCATACTTGCAGTAAGCACTTATTATATGGGTGGATGCTTTAGAGGGGAATGGATATCGTATTAGCCAAAAGAAGACAGAGTACCTATGCTGCCCATTTCGTGCCAATACCAGACATTAAATTGAATGGAAATGTGCTTCCCAAGTGTGAAAAGTTTAAGTGCCTGGGATCTATGATCAATGGCAAAGCAAACTGTGATGTTGACATAAATCATCGCGTGGACAAAGGGGCGAGAAAACTCCGCCAAAAAATGCCCCCTATGCTGAAAGGAAGGCTCTACACCGCAGTTGGTGCGTCCGGCGCTAACTTGTGGTTCAAAATATTGGAAATATAAAAAATGTTTGAGCAAATGAACGGCAGCTGAGGTGAAGATGCCTTGCATGACAGCAGGAGTAACGAAGCGAGATAGAATAAGAAATACGAAAATCCGAGAAAACCTCCATGTAAAAAAACGTATCTCCAGCATCACATCCAAGAAGGGTTATGATCCATCACTTCAGTTAATTAACCTTGGCCCTAATAGAAAAGAAGAAGTCAATAGAAACTAAAGTGCCTCGAAACAATGAAGTATGGTTGGAGCTGGAGGTGGAAGAGGTTTCCGCTGGGCTGTGAACGTTTATTCAATAGTTTATAATTCAAGCGAATTTCAGAGCCCAGTTTATAGTCATTCTTTTATAAGAAGGTAATCGTTGGCCTAGTTTTTAAAGAAATTAATTTTCAAAAATGGCGCCCAACAGAAGTTTGCTCACTTTAATGTTTCTAGCAAAAAAAACGAGAGCAACGAAATTCCTTAAAGAAACGGCAACGGCCTAGGTTTAATTAATAACATTAGTTTTTTGACAGTTTGTTTAATAACGAAAATGATTTATACTAAGCCAATAAGCTCCAAATAAAAAATCTTACCTTTGAAAGTTTCGTATCGTAGGGTACATTCGGAATTTTGCTACGTAAACAAAAGAATGCGTTGTTAATGGACTGAGTTCT
Organism: Neoascia interrupta; assembly: GCA_947623515.1. NCBI lineage: Eukaryota > Metazoa > Arthropoda > Insecta > Diptera > Syrphidae > Neoascia > Neoascia interrupta. Next base: position 181,155,401 of record OX392462.1, read on the forward strand.
TCGTCGTTCCTTTTTATTAGCGGTTGTTCGTCGTTTTACAATTTGCACTGGCGGAACTGCAAAAGAGCAATCTTATTGAACGTAAGACGATTATAAAATAAGGATAAATATCTTGTATTACCATGTTTTATGCTGTATGACGATTCAGCTTGAATTTGTGTTGTTTTATTAAACGACGACGTGGGTGAAAATAATGACAAACTATCTATATATGCGTCTGCTGGTGGTGGCACTCGATTTGAACTCCAGATATTTGACATCTGTCCTGTCAAGAAATATAAAAAAAAAAATTAAAGTAAGTATAGAATAGGAAAGAAAATTTGCATAATGCAGAAACTACATAAAATTTGATAGATTAGATAAAGATAGATAGAAGCGTGATATGGATGATAAAAATGCTGGCAAATACACCCCACAACACAATACCGCAAGATAAAAAATAATGACAATCTTATATTAATAATTTAAAGATCTCCCGATCGAGACATTACTGACAAAATTTATCATAGGGATCGATGCAGAGTACACATGCAGATGCATTAAGTATTTTTTGTTCCGGGGATCAAATTGCTTGCTTATGCGGCAAAGTAAAAGGGACTAATACTTTAGGCGGATCTTTTAGCTGACGTGGTGAGTGCCGAACACCTAAGCTCTACATCACTGAAGCTCCTTCTCGTTTTTCTTCGAAAGACGGGTAAATTAAATACATTTAAAGAAGGTGTCCGCGTGGTAGTACAATGGACCAGTAGCTGTGTCTGAGCGCTCCATCGGATAGTAGCAACCTTCGACAAATGAATGAAAAGGAACTATAAAAGACAACAAAAGTGCAGCCTCCGGCCTAATGAATACGTTGCGTCCGTCACATTGAAGTACACAATACTGACAACTCGCTTAAATGCCTTCGAAATAAATGTGTGTATTTAATACTCAATTAAGTCAGTTAGTGTAGGTGCTAATTGCATTTTCGGTTGCTCCTTCAAAAGCGTCCGAAAGCGCTCTGCTTCTCGCCACCCACATTAATCCAGCATATGCGTCAAGCATTCGATAAATGTCATTAGTTTATTGTAGTAAAACATTTTTCCAGAAACCCGACGAAGAGCCTTCAGAATGAAGGGGAATTGGTTTGGCTTTTCCCCGGCGATTGAAATCTAGAATGGGAGTATTCTTCCAGATTGCGAGCCGAAAAAAGTACATAACTATCAGGTTCAAATATGCAAATGACTCACATTAGGTGGCGCAGCGGGCCCCAGCCAACAAGCTTTTCCAGCAGACCAACAAGTTTTGCCCGTCCGCGCTGCCAAGTCTGCGCTGGCCCTGCGGTGTGGATTTGAAGACTTTCCGGGCCGGGGCGTTGGTGTCCATCCGCACCAAGTGCTCCGCGGAGCACACTTTCGGAACCGCGGGTTTAAAAGATCCATTTATAAACAAATTGTTTCTAAAAATAAATATGTGTGCATGTACATTTTATTTGTGTGTCATGGTTCAGGGAACTCTACTACAGACTGGGTAGTACCTAAGGTATACCTCAAGTGAGCAGAATTAATCATGGGTGGTTTTTAATATTTTTCATGGTTAGGTTATAGAGGTTCACAAAAAAGTTTATTTCACATGAAAAACAAGGAAATCAGTTAAGCAAACTAGATTCTGTTGAAAATTTATTGTTTGCTGTCATTTCTGTTGCATCCAGCTTCAACATGAGTTTGTATGCAGTCAGAGAGATTAATAGGCATGCGCTTTTAGCGCTTATTCAAACAAGATTTAGAGGAAGATCGGAGCTCAGAATAATCGTGTATAAGATTGGCGAGTTCATTAGCTTTGCAGGGTCCTGGAATGTCACTATACTCTGATGACACAGTAGATGTATGTTGTACATCTTGTATGTTGTATAGAAAATGTTAACAACGCCACACGACATAGTGCCAGCACATGTATCATCCACTCAGGTAGCACCAGAAAACATGTGTAATATACTATGTTTCCACCGGCAATAATACGAGGGTTAGCGCAAGACGATTGAAAATAAATCCCAAAGCGGTTCCACCAGACAAATACAGGATTAATTTGACATGACCACTCTTTTTTGTCATTTTGGCTCTCAAAAGAGAGCGGCGGTGTTATTTTCCACGAGCAAAAAACGGTTTCCGTTGTAAACAACCCATTCGAAATCGTAACTCTGACAAATCCGTCATACGTGGACAGTTTCAGTGTCCTTTTTAGATCCTCAAACTGTTAAATGGTGTTCGAAATTGGTTGAAAGTGGTTCGTGAAAAGGGTCAATGAGATTAATGAGGGGTTTTATTTTAAATCACTTGCCGAGAGTATTTAAATTTGTATGGTTAATCGAATAATTTATAGAGGATTTAATGAAGATTTATATTAATCGTGGATTAGTGCCAGGTGGAAACATGGTATAACACGCGCAACAATCGGCACTTGTCCAAAGAACCTTCGAATGCAGTTTGATTGCAATTTAATCTAAACAGTTTCACTGCAATTTTGTTATTTTCTATGTTTCTTTCTAGATTTTTACTAGTTATTAGTATTGCAATTAAATACTGCAGAAATCGCCACTTTGTTTTGCACAAAAAAAAAAACACTTATTTTCAAAAAAAAACAGAACGCGTTTAACAAAATCCAAGTTCGGGTTCATACCGCTTCGGTTGCCCCTACCACTCCTACTCCCCTCCCGCCAAGGTTAATTCTGACTTGAGTCACCTGAGGTATGGGCTTACACCGAAACGGTTACCCTTCTTCAGCGTCTGAACGAAGAATCATCCTCCGGCAACGGTCTTTACCGAAATCGGTTTTTCCACCTGCACTTTCCAATCCTGAAGGCTTACTCTCACTTAGGGGCAAAAGTAAGCCAAAGATCTAAATCTAGTTAAACTCGATGCAAGGGAAAGATACCCTTTTTGCCCCCCACACCACGTAATTAGTAGTACTCCTACAGTAATTGCCATTTAATTTAAAACAGTAATTACCATTTTCCTCGTCTCTGCCCTCCCCACCATATCCCAGTGTTCTTCCCAGGACTGGATTGGTGTGGGCTTATACCGCTTCGGTTACCCTCACCTCTCCACCCCCACGGGATCACCAGCACATAATTCTCACTTTTACGGCTTTATACTGCTGCGGTTACCCCTACCTTCCCCCAATTCTAACGCGAGCTGCCTGTAGTACGGGCTTACACCGAAGACGGTTATCCTACACCAGCTTCTTGCCTGAGAATTCCCCTCTGCAACGGTTCAAACCGAATCGGTTACCCCTGCACATTCCCATCCCCGAGGATAATTGTTAGCAGAGAAGCAACAGTTTCGGACTTATACCGAAATCCGTTGCCCTGCCGGGCTCTCGAACTATTCCTTACTGACCCACCCACCTCCTACTCGACCTCAAGCAAACCACCGCCCCCACCTCCTCCTCGACCTCAAGCAAACCACAGAACGCAATATTGCGTTGCTGCGTGCGTTTGATGACAAGCAGAGTAGAAACAACAGGCGCATTTGGGGTAAAACGAAATGTTTCTTCAAGACTTCACCTGGCGTTTGACCTTAAATATCGACAACGCAAAAGTAGATCTACTTTCTACTTGCGTCCGTTGAACAACTTCATGCCTTCAGCACAATGAATCCGTTGCGTCCGTCACGTCGAAGTACATAACTGATGGCAACTCAGTGAAATACACACGTTCTTATGGGAAGCGACTTACGTCATGAAGTTCGTCTATGGACCGCTTCCCATAAGAACGTGTGTATATTGAACTTAGTTGTCAGTTGTGTACTTCAACGTGACGGATGCAACGGATTCATTGGGTTGCAGGCCTTATGCTCATTCATTGTGTGGTGAGTGTAGTGAGCAGATATAGTACTCTTGTCGTCAGTAGGTTATGGGGACAAAAAAGGGTTGTTTCTGTTTATAGTCAGAATAAAAACAAGTGGGTAAGTGCAACAGTGGTCTAAAACTCCGCCTTTTTAACTAAAAAAAACCACGTTTTTAACGCCACGCCCACAAAAGTGGGCGGAGGCACATAGTACTTTTACATGAAAGTTAGAAAATGCTAATATCTACAACTTTTGTCATAAAATTTTTAGTCAAATTTCATATATATTTATTGAAAAACAGCCATTTTAAACTAAAATCCCTTAAAAAAGTGGGTGTGGTCAATGAAAAGGCTAAAAATTTTTGGCCACTTCAAAGACAATTTAGAGATGGCCTCACATACGGGCCTGTATTGGGCGTGTCTGTGGGCGGATTCGGCTAATTTTCAAACTTTATCTGGTCCAATGGACTTCCAGCCAACCCGCAAAATTTCAGCTCTGTACCTTAAAATTTACGGCCTAAAAGTTGTTTACATACGGACGGACGGATGGACGGATGGACGGAAGGACGGACGGAAATGGCTTAATCGATTCTCCTGCCGGTCCCATTCATGTTTCTAAAAGGTCTTACGGGTCTACGGTGATTATTTCACTGCGTTATAAACTATACATCAAACTTAATATACTCTGGGTATTTCGATAGTTCGAAATATTATGTTGGTTTTTAGCATGCATAAAGACAAGAGTGCACCACCTTGGATATATTTGTGATGGAATTTACAGAAATAATTTTATTTTCATTGCTAGGCAACTTGGTTCGTTTTTAAAAAGCATTTTCCTGCTCGTTCTTTTGCAAATATATTTTAAAATGTCTTTCAACAGAAATTTAATGTGTATGAGCTGATAGTTTCCAATTTCCTGCCCCAAAACGCAAAGCGGCATTTTGTTTTGCAAATTTGTTAGGTGCGTACTTTGACGTAAAGTATCGTAAAGTTTTGGAAAAGAATGGCAACGCACATTAACGTACGCACGCAGCAACGCAGCATTGCGATTCTAGCTTAAAAACATTTGAAATCCGCCCACAGAGATGCCCACAATCGACCTAAATTTGCACATACCACCAAAGCTTTCAAAACTATAAGACGTCTTGAATGGCTGAAATTTGACATAAAGCATCTCCTAATGAATGTAAGACACAAAAAAGAAAAATTTAATGGGTACCTCATTGCACTTTCTTCAATATTTTTGCTCCAAATCGAAAAAATTTTACTTTGTATCTTATGTAGATACAATACTTGGTTCTTCATTTTGTTTATAAAAAACTTTAGGTCACGCCCACTTTTGGGGGCAGAATTGAAGAAAACCCTAAAATTTCCCAGAAAAACTTTCCTAATATATTTTTTCCCTAATTTCCTAATTTAGGAAAGAATAAAACAAAAAAAATAGCAGTTAGATAAGTCTAACGAGATTTCATTCCAGATTCCGGTTATACAAAATTTTTAGAAACCCCCCATTTTAGGGGTCGATTTTTCAAAAATATTTAATTTGCACCAAAAAATTGCATTGGTACAAGCGTAACTTGGAAATAACTGTGTTAATATTGATAGTTTTGTTATAAGGGGCGATTGGACCACGCTCCTTTTCGAAGATTACACTACCTATAAAATGTCAAAAACTAACAATAATAGCAGTAATTTATAAAGTGGGATAGGATAGGGTATGTGTATTCAACGGTTCGTGTTAAGGACTGTAACTTCTGCGTACACAATGTTGCACTTAAGCCTTCAGCCCAATGAATCCGTTGCGTCGAGAAACACAACTGACAACTCAGTGAAATACACACGTTCTTATGGGAAGCAACGTACGTCACGGAGTTCTCCCATGGGTCCCTTCACAAAAGAACGTGTATATTTAACTCAGTTGTCAGTTGCGTACTTATCAGTGACGGACGCAACGGATTCATTGGGCTGAAGGCTTTACTCACTGGTTTTGACTCGCTTTGCGTGCATCTAAATCACCGGGCAAGGATTTTACTAATTGAAGGTGAGTAAACAAATTTGCTTAATTTTATTTTTTTCGTCCTTTAAAACTTACCATCCAAATCGAAGCTCCAAAAATTGTGTTCTTTTTTTATGTGCAAACACACTTGTCTCACGAAATAAAAAAATATCAAATGAAGGTTAGGAGCTCAACTTATCTTTCACCTACAGCTTTAACTGCTTAAAGAAATAATTTAAACAAATCCTTTTATAAATTTATGACAAACCCAAATCACGTGTGGTTTTATTTCTACTCTTTCTTTTAATATGAAATAATATTTACAATAACTTTATAATAACAAACAGATTGCTGTTCCATTACGTGTTCTGTAATCGCCATTCCTCCAACTGGTTATCCAATATCCGTCATAAAAAAATGGCAAATATCTTTTCTGATATTTTGCGCATCTTTGGGAAGCCACGCCTTAAAATAAAACAGACCAATTGTAGCTCAATATGAATATTCCCCATGGGGAGAAAATAACTCGATAAAATAATAGTGTGCACAGTGCTGTATTGTACCCTTTCCAATTTAATGGATTAAAAAGAAGAATTCGAACGAAATTATCCATTGTGAAGTAGTATAGATAGCTGCGAGCTACATTTACTTTATCATCCAGCTGCATAATGAACTCGTACTACTCAGACTCAGGTCTATCCGGATTGTGTATATTGAGTTAAATTGATTTTAGTTCCGATATTTATAAAAGGAACAATCCACTTAAGAATTTAATTTCTTTGTGCTGTGGGTATATTTTCTTTTGAGATGGTAGGAAGATATAGTCTCCCCATGATGTTTAGAATGAAAATGTTTGCATTGGAACTAAGAGAACTATTTTTGAGTTTTTTTTTTCTCATTTGTACCATAAGTGCCTATACCTACCTCAATTGCCTTCTTCAGAAGACAGAAAAAAATGTAAACAAAACCTGTGCAAGATTCAAATAAACAGTGCAACCTAGTAGGTACTTTGTAACATGGTCAGTAGGTACAAGTATTTAAGCATGTTGGTTTGCGCTATTGCATATACGACTTAATCATATCTTCATTACAAGTTTATTGCGACTTGTTACGTTTTCTATTTTAAGTGAATTTTAATCGGTCACTCTTTACTTCTTTACTTCCCTTGTATGAATCCCTTTTCTACAGAGAGAAAATTAAGAACGTGAACCAAATAACACAGCTCTACACAACGTTTGTTTAATTGATTTTAAATTTGTATTTTTGTTTATTTAAAGAGGTCTTGTTGCTTTTGGGATGTTGCTATTTAGCACAGGTGTAGCTCTACGCATATCAAAAACAAGAATCGAATTGTTTTTAATGTTTACACAATAGTTCTTTATAGCATTTCTGTTTATAGACAAACTTTTAAGGCAACACTTAACGTAGGTGGCATATTTTCAGATATGATAATGTTGGTAAAATTATTCTTAAATATCTATGGGTTCCACGGATAAGTAAAAAAAAATATTTTCAGGTCATTAACTAAAAAGCAATGTTGAAACGAATAGCATATTCGGCCTAATACCGAATATTCGCCAGAGCTGTGGCCGAATAGCCGAATATTCGGCCAAACCATTCGGCTGGATTTCAGATTATAAACTTCTGAAGAGTTCGAAAACAGTTGGAGCGAACATGGTTGATTTAACCATAAGATCATTCCATACAAATTCCACAGCTTTTTTTTGTCGCGGCATGCAGTTTGACAAAGCTTTGTCTTTCACGAAAAATGTCCTTAAAAAAAATCACCAAGCCATCGATGTTAGATAAAAACCTTTTCTTTTTTTGCGTGCAAACCTCGTCTCCCCTTAAATCGCGTTTGTATTAATATATTCGTCTCCGAGAGATAAGGAAAATGAAAACCGTAAAAAAAACCGTGTCGGTCGCTCGGACGTCTACTGTTGAAATGCAAGGATCGCTCACTCAAAATCCCTGCGTGTGTGTTGGTAGTGGGTATACATTTTTTTTTGTGAAGCAGGTCTTCTTTATGAAGGAGAAAGAAACGCAACTTCTTCCCTAACATGCAGGAAAGTTGATATTCTTGCATCACAACATACCTTTTATTAACTACACATACAACTAATTATTTTGCTCTAAAAACAAATTAATTTTAAGGTAACTCGTCATATCAATGAAGAAAGATACATTTAATTTTTATTCAGTTTTAAAAGCTTTGAAGAACAAACAAAAGCCCTGTCTGTTGTTTTTTTAATTTTTCAAATAACCGTGGGACCACAATGCCCGTAGCGGTGGTATGTAGCAGTAGTACGTAGTACAGCCGCGGAGCCATGTGGCGTAGTACGGAAAAAAATTGAACACAATGGTGTAGCGCGGCTATGTCGAACAAAAACCTCGTTTATAAACAATGGCCTATACTCTGAGTTAATTTGATTTAATATTTTTGTACAACGGATAACAAAAATTCCATAAAATTTCTTTAGATTTAACCATCTCAATAAACTTTTCGACGTCCTTTTCCTCTATTGTTTACTTAGCTTGTATTTAACTGTCCACCGTGTAGCGCTGTCAACTTTGTAGCGCTACGAAAGTTAAAAGTTGGCCAACTCTTACTACCGCCACAGCTACGCGTTACCGCCACAGACACACATTGTGTGCGCAATACACTGAATACATGTGTTTTAACTTTTGACAGCTCTTACTACCGCTACTACTACCGCCACAGCTACATGGTTTTTTTCCGTGGTTCTACGGTAAAGAAGAATTCGTTGCTCATATTAGGGAGCTTCTCCATTTGTTTGGCAATAGCCATACAAAGTTATATCTAATAAAAATCTTCTTGTTTAAATCTTACGATTTCTGTTTGCTTGTATTAGTTAGTTACTACTAAAGTGTAACTTTTTTTTTTATTATACACTCGCGAACAAGGGATTAGGCTACCCTTTAAATGGTGACAGAGAGGAAAAGGAGGAGAGGTACCGATGCACTCTTGTTTTGAATAGCTGCATGTTTTAATGGGTAGGAAAGACTGATTGTGGTAGGACATTCCACATTCGTGCTGTACGGCTTATGAAAGACCTCTGAACTTCACCGTACGTCCGAAAGAGGGCTCGAGGGTGAATTGATGAGCATTCGATCTTTGACGAGTATTACGGTTGAAAGTCTTAAGGGGCGGAATGCAATTGGCTATTTCGCTGGAACACTGGTTATAGAAAAAGCGATAAAACAATGACAGGCATGAGACATTTCGTCGGTGTTTAAGTGAGTCAATTGACTTCGCAATATTGGTGTCCCCAATTAGTTTTAACGCCCGCTTTTGAATCCTATCCGGCAGTTGCAGTTCAGTTTTCGGTGCACCTGCCCAGACATGGTAATTATATACCAGCTTAGGGCGAATGTATGCCTTATATAAAATAGCCAGATCAGAAGGGGTAAAATATTTCTTGCACCTTTTGAGGAAACATAGGCATTTCGCAGCGTTTTTGGCAGTTTCAAGTTTTAAGTTTTTATTAACACACATTCCGAGAATGGAAAGCTTTTCGGTTTCATCGATGCAAGTGCTGCCATGGATAACGGCTGGGTACTACGATTTTGCTTCAATGACAGAAGATAGCATTGAGTTTTGGAAGCATTAAACTCCACTCTGCTCAGAGATCCCCATGACACAATGCTTTTAAGGTCTGAGTTTAATGAGTTTAACATACGCTGCCGTTCCAGTTCTACGTCCGAAGCGCAGGGGCGAAGAACCGAGAACGAATATGAAAAACTGAGGGTACTGTCATCGGCAAAGGAGTGGATTGGATTAGAAGTAGCAGGCAAGAGATCGTTCATGAAAACGAGGAAGAGAGTCGGAGACAAAACAGAGCCCTGGGGAACCCCAGCGTTTATTTTGTGAACTGCAGACTTGAACCCATCCAAAACAACTTGAATTGAACGGTTCGAAAGGTAATTACTAACCCATTAAATATGAGATTCGTCGATTCCAAATGCACGCATTTGGAATCGACAAGAGAGCTTGGTGCCAAACTCTGTCAAATGCTTTTGAAATATCAAGCGCAACAACCTTGCTTTCACCATGAATATGCAAGGAATGGTTTCACTTTTCGGTGAGATATGCCATCAGATCACCAGTGGACCTTTTGCTACGAAAACCATATTGCCGGTCATTAAGGAGTTTTCGTGATTCGAGATATTTCATGAGCTGAAAATTAATCAGCGTTTCCATAACCTTAGAAAGAAGGGAAGTAAGTGCAATTGGACGATAGCTAGAGGGAGAAGAAGAATCGCCTTATTTATGGGGCGGGCTGGACAAATGCTGTTTTCCACCTACTCGGGAAGAGACCTGATGAGTAGAAGCTTACACAATGGTTTTGCCAGCGTGAAAGAACACCTCTTCAAAACAATCGGGAATATACCATCTGGACCAGTACTTTATTAACTGTACGAGTGCGAAAATGAATTTGTCCCATAATGCATTCCACGCTCTCAAGTACAGGCGCCGACATTACGCAATCTGGTAGCGTGGAGCTGGCAGCAAAATGAGCTGCGAGGAGATTGGCTTTGTCTAGGGAACTGACAGCTGGAATGCCGTTGCAGACGAGTGACGGGATGGAGGATGAGGCACAATTTTTTATATTTTTGACGAAAGACCAAAAGTTTTTACTACCTTTGGGACAATGTAGTATTTTCTGCCTCAGCTTTTGGTCGCACAAAAATTTTACACGACGGATGTGAGCATTGCAGTCATTTCTGGCTTGTTTGAAATTATTCCGGTTTACTAAAGAGGGGTTTTCCTTGTAACACCGAAAGTAAGATTCCTTCAATTTTATCGCCTCCTTACAGCTCAAGTCAAACCGAGAATTCTCCTTCGGTTTGATACTCTTAACCCTGTGAGGGATAAAAGATCTCATTCCTAGAAGAATTACATTTGTGATCATATCGGCAGCGGCGTTTACATTGTTGTCGAGAAAGCAAAGCAACCACTTAAAACTTTTGAAAAAGTTGTTAAGGCCGTCCCAATTTGCTTCCTCGTATCGCCAAACAGTTATTTTTTAGAGTAGTAGTTATAATTGGTTGCTTGCCAACGGAAAAGTTTGCCGATATGACACAATGGTCTGACGAGCCTAGAGGAGATAAAACAACGACTGTGTATTTGTCGGGATGGGAGGTTAAAAACAAGTCCAGTGTGTTGGCGGTATGGTCAACAATGTCAGGTACCCGTGTGGACTCGTCTACCTTCCTTCGGGTGTTGTCTGACCAGAATGTCGAAGCCAATTAGAATTGTAAATTATTAAATCATTATTAGGATTCAGGGTGACAATTCTTTGGATGGAATCAGACAGTGCATCAAACTCATTACAAATTAATGCACTGCCCAACTTTGGGCTTCTGTAAAGAAAACAGTAGTGAATGATTTGATTAAAGCGTGATGTCAGTGAAGCCTTCGTGAGTATTGGGACGGAAGCGGCGAATATGGGTTTAACAGTCAATGAGGGCAAAACCAAGTATATGCTGTCATCAAGAAAAGACACCCAACACCGACGTCTTGGACAAAACATCACCATCGACAGCTATAACTTTGAGGTAGTTAGGGACTTTGTCTACCTGGGTTCCGCTATCAATTCAGACAATGACACCAGCGCTGAAATCAAACGAAGGATAACTCTTGCCAATCGCTGTTTCTTTGGGCTAAGAAGGCAATTGAGTAGCAAAGCCCTCTCTCGAGCAACTTAAGTGTCCATGTATAAGACCCTCATCATCCCAGTCCTGCTTTACGGTGCAGAAGCATGGACCCTGTCAAAGGCGGATGAAAACACTTTAGGCTGCTGCGAGAGGAAAAATCTTCGGACGGTTTACGGTCCCGTCTGCATAGACGGAGAGTGGAGGAGGAGATATAACATCGAACTGTACGGGCTGTACAGCGATACCGACCTAGTCAAAAGAGTCAAAACACAACGTCTACGATGGCTGGGTCATCTAGAGCGGATGGACACCAACGCCCCGGCCCGGAAAATCTTCGAATCCACACCGCAGGGACGGCGCGGTAGAGGAGCACCGAAACTCAGGTGGCGCACGCAAGTGGAAGGGGAACTCAGCCAACTTCGCGTGCGAAACTGGAGACGGCTAGCTAGAGACAGAGCTGGCTGGCGAAGCTTGTTGGCTGAGGCCCAGGTCCACCCCGGACTGTAGCGCCACCTTAAGTAAGTAATGAATGATTTGTCTACGATTTGTCTATCGTGAAGTCAATCCAAGCGATTACAAGCGATTATAACTTTAAGCGATTATAATTGTCTGCAAGAGACTGTACTTGTGTTTTAAAAAACAACTTGAACCAAATCAAGTAGCTCAACTGGTAGCTCACTGTAGCTCAACTGGTAGAGCATTACTCGCGACAAGTAAGGGTTGCAGGATCGTACCCTGCCGGTGAACCGCATACTGTTTTTTCTTTCAACATTTCCGTCCGCTAACATTGCAACTCCACTCTACGAATAATTATTAATATTGATTCATACAATATTAATCCAAGCAACATAATCTAACTTTGAATTTCCAACTTTAACAGCATAATTTTTGTTAATAAAGAAATGATCCAAGAAACAACAACCGACCTCGGATTTTTTTTTAACTTACTTAGAATCAACAGTGAAAGGATCCAAGTAACTATCTTGATCCTGGATAGATATGGGATTGATAGTGCATTAAAGTCAGCTGAAACCAATCCCGACTGGAAGAGAACCAGCGCCGGTGCGTGTACTTAATATTGTTATGTGGCGACAAGAAATAAAACAACACGCAGGAGTCGCTGAATGCACCCATCGATTCACAAAACGCAAACATTACAATATTATATCCTGTACAACTGCAAATCTGGCTGCGAAAGGAGATGCCGATGCAAAAGAAGAAGTGGTCTCGATTGCACTAGTTTGTGCGGCTACTGCGCTGGACATGGATGCGCAAATCGCATGCACTTGACGGACTCAGACATTGATGTGGACTTCACACCTTTAGCTGACAACATGAACAAAATGTTGACCTTAATGCTTTATATATAAAATATGGAGTAATTTTTTTCAATTTCGAACAAAAAAATGAATTAAATTCATTCGAAAAACTATTCTTCAAATCGAGACTATCCTATAGGTGAGGTCTACAGGCTTTATTTTTCTTTTTTTATGTATAAGCACCATTAGGAGACAATGAGATAAAAACCTAAGGCAATCGAACTAGTAATTTATTGAAATTTGTTTATGATAACTCTCAGCATAGCTAAGAGCATAAATTTTTGAATAACTAGATATTCAACTTCGGACATGTAAAAGCTTTGCCCACAAACTGAAGTTGATGAATTTACCCATACTCTGACATTTGTTTACAAATGTGAGTAAATTCATCATTTCGTCATTTCTATGCCATTTCGTTTTGAAGCTTTTACATCACCTGATCGCGTAAGGTAAATTGTAGTTATCTTCTATACGTATTTACCGACACGGGAATTTAAAGTTTTATTAAAGCTTTAAAGGCCTTATAAAAAACGTAAATGGGTGTCGGAGGGCGCAAGTTGAATATCTAGTTATTCAGTAATTTATGGCATTTGAAGCCAGATTCGACTCTGCATGGAAACGTGACATAAGTATGATTTCGTTTGATAAATCAAGTTAAGGCCTGATCAGAATGTGTAGCTGAAGTTGACGCTGTCGCTGTATGGCTGAATCCTGCAACGTAGCAAGCCTCTTATATCGATCACAATGAGATGCTGTAGCTGAGTACAAGTTTGGAATGTTTGTCAATAGGTTTTCATTATACTATAGTGGCCGGATTTCCCATAAAGACACAATGTATTTTTCGCGCTTTTTCTTTTCTGTCTGCATTTTTATTATATTTTTGGATATAATATGTTTGGACAAAAAGCATTGTTTTATTTACTTATAAAAAAAAAACGAACATGTAATAAACGAAAAATGTTAAGAAAAATAACCAAGAATTCCCATAAAAACACTAAAGTTTTTATAAAAAAATCATTTCGGTACCAGGGGAATTTGTCTAGACTCTAGAGGATGGAAAGGGCGGGGTTGATACGGTGAGTGAGGAATGGTTTCTATGTGAGAAAAACCAGGCATCAGGGGCAACCTCTTGATCAATTGAATATTTTGTTAACCCTTACAATGCAACGGCTAGCACTCACTTCGGCAATAACTGAAAGAGATTTTTCAATTCTTCCGTGACTATCGCGATCCACAGTCCACTTATTTCTTCTCGGAGCTGTTGCAAATTGTTAAATTGCGTTGATTGATTGACCACGTTGATTCCATTAGAGGTCCTTTTTCCATTTTTGGAAGGACCGCTAAGAAGCATATACAACAGAATGTAAAATATATCTACCCAGAAATAATATACTAAACAAATAGAAATTAACACAAACTCCACAATAAAGGTTAGCTAAACCTACAACAAAAGCCGACGGACCGGTCCGCGGTTGTCTTCATACTTGACGATCTGTTTTTTAAGAACCAGTTTAAGAATTAGGAGCAAAACGCAAACTTTTTTGTTGTAAAAACAAAAGAAACAGAAGGTTGCAATTCGTGAAATCTTTTTTAATCTTTGTGGGATTTATTTTGGTAATAAGAAAAAATCATTTGTTGAAAGCAATTAAAATATATTTTTAGCTTACATTTGTTCAGAATTACTTTATCCACTTGACTTCACCATCTACATCCCTTTTATTTCAAGTGCTTAATGCATTATAGAGAGCACTTAAAAATCGTTTTTTTTTTCAAACTATTTTTTGCACTGTAAATGCTGCACAGACGTTATTTTGCGAACAAAGAAAATATTTTTTTTTAAATTATTTTATTTTAATACATTTTTAAGACTAAACCGCATTTTACCATTCAAATACCGAACAACCGACCGCCCGAGAAGAACTACTGCACCTGTTGTATTCGGTTTTGGAAAAACATTAAACATGAAAGGGAATGGAAGCAAGTACTCGCTCGGTACACATCACTTTGAAATGCTTACCGCTCATTGCGCACTTCCAAAGGCCACGCCTTCGACTGTTAGGAACCAATAAAATTCTTATATGAGTGCTAACCTCTCCACCCTCATGGGAAGGAAATGGGCTGTATATCAAAATTAGTAAATTATGAAATAATAAAAATATTGCGACCCCTCGAGTTGAAGAATATTTTTCTGTTGTGAGTACCTACAATATTATGTGGTTCTGCTGCGTTCTGGTATCTGTACAGACATCGAGAAGAATTTTCCTTTTCCTCAGGATGGTTTTCTTAAATGTTTTTTTTTGTATCTTGTATGAGAGAGCGGGGGGGGGGGGTAATGGATTTGTGTTTTAATCTTTCAATTACTCCCTGCATTACATGGTATAAAGATAATTTAGTTGGTCAAAAATTGTTCAAACCACAAAATTAGTGTTCAAAATATACACACACAGGGTGTTCTGAGAAAGCAGAGCATTTTTGTTAAAAAGAGAGAGAAAAGAGTTTTTGGTACACTAGTTTTCGAAATAAGATATGCTTAAATAACAATAGTGCTCTGTTGGCTGAAAGTGCTGCTCAGTGCTCAGACCTCTTAACTAACTCAAAATAATGCTAGAGCTCGAGCTTTCCTTGGTCCTAGTCCGACTAATACTTCTGAGAAAAGTTCAAAACATGCGAAAATCTGTGCGGTCTTAGGAAAAACTCTTCTTATGTATATTGTACTGTTTATGACTGGGTTTCGGCGAATAAAACGATTTCAATTATTTTATAATTACACAATGGGCCTTATCTACCAATAACTAAAACTAGTGCACAGCTAAAGCTTCTTCCTTTTTATAAAATTACTACCAATAACAATTTTAGTATCCAGCTTTTCGCTTAGCTGTACACTTAATTTAAGTATTCCGAAATCTATGTTTTAAATCTTAATCGTTTAACATTAAAAGGTTGAGAGTTCCCCGTAGGATCTAGAAGTACAAAGGAATCCGGCCAGTTGGATTAAGTATCCAGCCAGGTCGTTTTTACATATGAAAATATGGAGCGAAACCGTAAATTATGATTTATGAAACAATTTTGAATAAAAAGTTTAAATTTTTGATTTTTTAGACTTTAATATTTAATCATACAGTACAGCCTTGCTAGTCCGGACACTCGCTAGTCAGGACACTTCAGTAGTCCGGACACCTCGATATTTCGGACACTTTCAAAATATTACCTCTACAGTCCGGACAGAGTATTACATATTTTGCGTGCATATGCGTACATATTTTGACTCTCTTCTGTGTACTAGTAGGGGGATTCCATAAATGCTCACACAAAAATTGGAATCCACCTACTTGTTGTATGTATAGCTTGCAAGATGGCGCATGTGTCTGTTGATTTTGATACCCGACCGAGGGTACATTAATTTTAATGCATAGTTTGTAACACAGTGAAATAATCACCGTAGACCCATAAGACCTTTTAGAGATATGATCGAGACCGACAGGTAAGTCGATTAAGCCATGCCCGTCCGTCCGTCTGTCTGTCCGTATGTATGCAGTTTTGAGGTCTTTAAAATTGAGCTAGGAAGCTGAAGCTTGCAGCGTTGCTTGGTTCTCATTTATGAAACTCAAAGTATGAAAATTGAGAAGATCCGCCCACAGCCACTTCTTCGCCCACGGTAGCTATTCCTAAATCTCTGTGAATATCGCTATTCCTATTATACCATGGGGGATTCACAATTGCTCTTAGTGTCTTGTTTTGGAAAGTCTGCAACATGGACATGTTGCTCGGCTTGGTACAACCCCAAAGTTGTATACCGTATGTCCAGGACGGCTTTAACACCTGCCTGTACAAGAGCAGTTTGTTATATGTGCTTAATTTCGAAAATCTTCCAATAAGCCAATACATTTCCCTGAGCCTAATCTCGAGCTCGTCACGCTTCTTCTTTACGTGTGGTTTCCACCTTAGTTTAGCGTCCAGTGTCATCTCTAGATACTTCGCTTCATTTGCATAAGGTATTTGTGCAGAATTTATGAACAGAGGCAAATTGTTAACCCTTCTGTAAGTGAAATTCACATGCGTGGACTTGTTCTCGTTAAGAGCGATTCGCCAAGTCTTCGTCCAGACACAAATTCTGTCCAATGCTCGTTGGAGGTTTCTCGTTGATGACTCGACTGATTCACCTGTTGCCAGGATGGCCGTATCGTCCGCAAACGTGGCCACGACCGTCTCGTCATCTAGAGGTATGTCTCTTGTGTAGAGCAGGAACAGGGTCGGACCGAGGACGCTTCCCTGGGGTACGCCAGCCCGAATTTGCTTGAAACTCGAGTATTCACTACTACACCTAACACGAAAGAGTCTGCTTTCAAGATAATTTTCCAATATTTTAAACATGTCTTCCGGCAAGTTTTGCCGTAGCTTATATTTCAAGCCTTCGTGCCATACCTTGTCGAAGGCTTGCGATACGTCGAGAAAAGCACTTGAACATATTTTTTTCCCTTCTAAGGCTTTTTCAATTTCATGCGTTATTCTGTAGACTTGATCTATTGTGGAATGGTTAGGTCTGAAACCGAATTGATGATCCGGGATCAAGCGTCTTTCTGCAATTATTGGTTGTAATCGCTTCAGCAGAAGTTTCTCAAATACTTTCGATATTATCGGCAGAAGCGATATGGGCCTATAAGATTTTTTATCATTTGCGCATTTCCCCGGTTTAGGAACCATAATGACTTCAGCAACTTTCCATTGTCTTGGAACGTATAGAAGTCTAAGAGAAGCGTTTATCATATAAAGTAGCTTGACTAATGCCTTTTTTGGTAGCTCTTTTAATATTTCGCCAGTGATCAGGTCGTAACCCGGGGCCTTATTATTTTTAAGTTTGCTAATTGTCTGTCGGAGTTTAAGTAACGAAACTTTTTTCATTCTAAAGCTATCAGGTTCCGCGTTGTTGTTTAGAACGTCAGCCAACGGCGGACCGTCGATAGGCTTGAATGTTTTTTTCTAAATGTTCACGCAAACAAATTCGCTTTCTCTTTGTCTTCTCTTGCCCATTCGCCGTTAGCTTTTTTTATTGGTGCCGAGTGGATTATAGGTTTCTTGATATACTTAACTGCTTTCCACAGCGAGTAGTTTGAGCTCCTATCCGCCGAAAAGCTTTCAAGGTATTCAGTGGTCTCACGATTTTTAAGATCTTGCAACATTCCTTTCAGTTTGTTAGAGAGGTGGTTCAATAGGGTTTTGTCTGGGGGAGCCCTCGTGCCTTGCCATCTTCTACGCGTCTTCTCTTTTCACGAATCAATTCTTCGATTTCGAGCAGATATGTTTTACGGACATGCCCGTCGGTGCTAACTGCGTTCTTTTGGGACGAATTGTTGTTCCAAGCAGCGCTCTGAATTGCTTCAATGAATTTGTCAACTGCGGTTTCTAACTCGAAAGGAGTTTTCAATGGCACATTCAAGCCAACACCCTCCTTACAGTCTTTTCTGAAAGCGTCCCAGTTCATGTTTTTGCTAGCTTATCTAGGAGCTCTTTCTATTTTCGCCAGTCTTCCACCCATCTTCAAGATAACTCCTGAGTGGTCTGAGCAAAGATCATAACACTCTTCAATTCGCGTAAGGTATTTGGGGTACCCTTTAGCGATGAAAAAATCGACAAGGTCAGGCTTTTTATTCCTATCGGTTGGCCAATATGTTGGCTTACCCGTGGAGAAAAAGTCCACCCCACGCTTCATACTATTTTTGTACAGTAATCTGCCTCTTGTTGAATTGCATCGTGAGCCCCAAAAAGTATGCTTCGCGTTAAAGTCACCCCCAATGATAAAATTGGACCCAATGAAGTCATACATACGATCAAGATCGTCTTCCACCAGTCTATATCCTGGCGGGAAATAACAAGATGCAATGTTATAATCTAAGCAGTCAATTTTTACAGAAACTGAACTGATCTGCATAGAGTCTAGCTCAATCTGCATAGAGTCTAGCTCAAATTCATTCTACATTGAAATAAAATTATATGACAAATATTAAAGATATTACCATTTGCTAAGTTTGTTGCTTACAAAGCATTAAGCTCCGCCTACTTTTAGGGGGCGTTTTTGGGGGAAAAAACTGCTTTTTTAAGCATAAATATTCGCTTTTAACCCATTTTCTCGTGTTTCCAACGAAATTAGAGTTAGTTGATTTAAATTTTCAGCCCTTATTTAGGGGCGTGGCCAACACAAATAATTGACATTCAGTATATGAAACAGACCAAAAAAAATTTAAATTTGGTGTTGATGGGTAAAGAGGGTTACAGACGAACTCTTGCACTTAATTACTTGTTTATACTCTGTTGTATGTATTTCATTGTGAGCCTTCTCAGTTGCATGTTGCGTTAAGTCTTTATTGTTTTAATGTTCTTTTAAGGACAAGACGTATTTTTTGTGGCTCAGGTTTTAATTTCCAACTGAAGGTGTTCTTAAAGATAATACCTAGCATTTTAATTTTATTATGGCTTCTGCAAAGAAAAAGAAGCACGAAACTTTGACACTTTCTGAGAAATGCAAAACATTAGATAATATTGAAACTGGAAAATAGAAAAAAAAGAATGAAGTAGAAGGATATCTCAAAAGGATAGCCTTCTACTAAAGAGGTTACGAGAAAAAGCCGAAAAAATGTTTTTAGAAAAAGCTCTGCAGCCGAAAATAAACGCTTTCTTTTCTCCTCTGTAAAGATTTTCGAAATGCGTATATTGTGCATACACATTTTTCTATTAGCAATAAAGGGTGTTCGAAAAGTTGTCGGATGTCCACTTTATTTTATTTTTTCGAAATAAAAACATAAATAGAGTGGCGCAACAGCTCGAGGTGAACCAGGGCCAACTTCTCAACAATGTATGCTGGTGTGTTAATTTCTTTACATACAAGGGGACCTACAATTTTTTGTCGAATCCGAACGGCACTTTGAGAAGTTTTTCAGGACAATTGATACTCTCGGAGGGCTTGTCAAACCCTCGCGGAGGTGGGGACCGTGAAAAAACAAGAACAAGTCTTTTTTTTTCAGGTGACGATGGCAGGATTCGAACCCAGACCTCCGGCGTAGTAAGCACACACACTAACCACTACACCACGGCACCCCACTTTTTTCTCAATAGTTCGGATTTTTCGCTATTCCGGACACTCCCGAAACTATATGTGTGCGGACTAGCGAGGTTGTGCTGTATTTAAATATTAAATACTAAGTAGGCCTAATTTATCTCAAATATAAGGTAAGTCTGACGTATTTTTGATTTCAACGAAAAATGTTTCCGTGCTTATTGAGTACATAGGTTAAAAAATATTATTTAAAACAAAAAATAGCATTTTTTTGTTAATAATCTAATAAAAAAATAAATTTAAAATCTAAGCGGACGTATCATTGCTAATATTGAGCAGCAACAGTTGAGAATCAAAGCCACAAAATTTGTGTGCTTCCTCTAAGGGAAAAATGTAGGAAGAGTTTTTACTTAATGCTAGCGTCTTTGTAATTAAAAGAATGTAAGGCTAACTTAAATAGTTAACGTTGCAATAGCGGGATATCGTTAACGTTGTAGTCCACTCCGGGGTAGCAATCTACACAGGCCGTTCTACATCAAGTGGGGTACTGGAGCAGGTGTACGCTTAGAAGAACTCGGCATCCCAACAAGTAAAAGACTACTGAAGTCCTGCAATATCTTTTAAGCGGAGTTTCTAGCAATACTTATAGCCGCTCATAAACCCAGAGTATTAGAACGTTAACTGCAAAAGCAGCCGTTTAGGCCCTGGCAAAAACAACAATAAAATCTCGTGTAGGAAAAGTGCGCGTCCACATGAGAGTAAAACTACTGCGAGTAGCTCTCAGGCCACTCTCGAGAGTCCCGAGAGTACTCGCAGAAAATTTATTTACTACTCTCAACTCCGTGACTTCTTGAAAGTCTCTATCTGAAGGTTACTCTCGTGACTCTCGAGAGTGGCCTGAGAGCTTCTTTCGGTAGTTTTACTCTCAAGTGGACGCGAGCCTTAATACTCTGTCGCTCAGTACATAGGGCCTAAACAGACAGAATAATGTCCGCGTTTCTTGGGTACCAGACCATAGTGACTTCATCGGAAATGAAAGGGCTGACGAGCTAGCAAAACATAGCTCATATTCATATCTATGCATACAGCGGACAAGGAGGCTTATCCACCAGACTCCTTTGAAACAGGCTAAGTGTCTAGTGCTTTATGGCCATCCATAGACAGTTGCAAGTCAAAAAAGCTTATAGCAATAAAAGGCCATCACTATGGCGATAGCTACAGGAGTGACAACAGGCCGCAATCTGTTGGGAAAACACTCAGCAAAATTAAGAATCATTAAGACCAACTTCGGACCAAGATCGGAAGAAGACAACATAGCTGTAAGAAGTATAAAAGGAGGCAACATTTTAGTCTTCTATATCCTAATTTAGTTTTGAGAAGTGCAGCAATCCCGGTGGCGAATATCCTGAATTTCAGCAGGTACCCCGGCTGGGCCAAGTTTCTCTTCGAAGCTCAGCATACCTGAACTAACTAAGAATAACTAACTAACTTCCCTTCCCTGATGCTCTAGAACGGATTAAAGCAAAGATCGGAGAACGTTTAAGGAACAACTTCAGCCACATTCTTCCATCACGATAATCTTTAGACGAATTGATCTCATTCTTCGATCTTTGTAATATTTTTTGATGATATCCAAAGGTAGGTTTTTTTTTAAGTAGCCACATGTTTACGGACAAGTTTGTAATTTGCCTTTCCTTGACAAGTAGGAGTTAAGAGGTTTAAGATTTAGAGTCGATTAAGGTCCTTTGGGTTTGCAAGTTTCAGCAGCTTTGTCACATAAACTGTCCTGCAAAGAACTTTTTTGGTGAGTTATTATACATACTTTGAAGCGACTCTCCTGTGACTTAATTCGTTTGTACTGATGCTGGTTGTTTTAGAAACCCATAGCAATCTTCTTACCGAAAACAGTGGCCGGATACTGAAACCTTTTATACTAAAACACTGACTTTTTTTACTGGAGTTATGGACAGATGCATTTTGCGCCTCTTAAGAGTAAAAGAAATAAAAAATGTCATTTTAGGCAAAGATCTAGTATCTGGCCACCCTGGTCGGTTTCTAGATCATCGCATAAAAATTGTGTTCCAGTAACCCGCCACTTTATTTTAAAAACTTAAATCAATACATTCTTATTTCTTGAATACCAATTGGTCAATAATATTATAAATTACCCAAAAATCAACCAGAACTTCTACGTTTATGCACAGAGAATACTGCAATTAGGCTGTTTAGTTTCCTCCTCCAACTCGCAATCGCGAACTCAAAAACACACTTTTAGCGTTTGCAACTAACTTCAAACTTTGAAAATTTTTTTAGATAGGAATATGGACACGTAACGTAGGTAGGTCAAACTTAAACAAAGTATAAAATAAGCCTGGAAAATTAGGAAAAGTACATTTGCGAACAGTAATTATATATAGATTTCTTATTTTTAGTCATTTAATAGAAAGTGGCCGGATATTAAGTGGCCGGATACTAGTACACCTACCCTATACTAGTTTAGCAAAGCAGGCATCATTAAAAAATTTAAATGTCAGAAGGGAACCTGATGCTTTTTTTCATTAATTTAACCAAAATTACATCTTTTGTATGTTTTGCAGTTAAATCGACGAGGGGAAAAAATCTGTCGGCATTTTTGTTTTAGGTTAAGCTACTATCCATAGCTCTGTTTGTTTCTTATTATTTCTGCGAATATTTTACATTCTGTTTTAAACTTATATTTGATTTTTTAGTTTTTTCACTTAAGAAAAAGGTGGCATAAAGCTTTTCCTTTATTTATACTATACAATAACCAGCAGGTTTATACTTTTATTAAATTCTGTGGACATGGATTTCTGAGAAAACTGCAAAACATGTTGTTTTTTAAATAAGTTTAAAAACCTGAGGTTAGAAACGGCAATTTTGAAACTTTTTAAATGCAGTAAACTTGCGTTGCAAACGCTTAATTCTTGAGCCAAATTTAAATAAGATCTTAATTACCATTAACAGACTAGCAACCTTAAAAAAATCGTTTTCGAAAATATTCTTACGATTTTGAGTCAAATATTCAAAGTTATTGAATATTCGAAGTTTGCTTTAGCTTTAAGCTGGACTATGCCCGTTAATTATTTCAAAGTTTTACTTTATGCTGTTTAGGCTTGTTTCGACTTTTTTAGCGGTCCGTCCCAAAATGGCAAAAGGACCTCTTTGGTATCGCTCCGTTGTCCGGCCGTCCGCACACCTGTAACTTTTGAACGGTAAGTCGTAGAAAGATGAAATTTGGTACACTTTTAAAGTCCGTGAAAAAAAATGAGAACGCATACAAGGGCAATTTTTTAAATACACGCATAGCGGTTTAATTACAGTTTGAATTTTGATGTAAAAAAGACAAAAAGTGTTTTGACTTTATCTTGAAAAGTTTTACAGCCAGAAGGAAGAAAATTTAAACATATATACACTCAAAAAATATATTTACACTCGAATATATATATTTCATTATATTAGAAAAATATTAGATTTTTCTAATATAATCGAATTTTTGGCAAAATATTGAATATTTTTGGAGAAATAAGGAATGGAAAATAGGTACCCATTTTCATCGTGTTTAACGTCATAACTTTTTCATCACTTTATTCAAAAAGCCGATATTGGGCTTACATTAAAAGAAAAGCCCAAAAAGCCGATATTGGGCTTACATATAAAGCAGACAAAGGCTAAGCAAAAGCTTAAATCAAATTTTGGTTAAACGGTTTTCGAAAAAAAAAATCATGAAAAAAATTTGTCACCACCACTATCTTCGATCATCGGCGAAATAATTTGAAAAAAAATTACACACTTAAAAAATTATTTGCAATTTTCGGAAAAACTATAGAAATTTTCGATTTCTGATAGCAGATTCTGAGATTTAGCTCGAAAACTACAAAAACATTTCAAAAATTATTTTTCAAAATATTCTAGAATCCTAACGGTTCGTGGCACCGATTATACATAATGAAATTTGGTTTGTAAATAAATCTTAAAAAGTAGTAATTCTTAGATTTTTAAGATCTTTCTAAAATGGCGTTTCTAACTTAAAATTTCCTAAAACGGTTTTAAAAAAAAATAATAAAAATCGCTTTTATAACCGATAACTAAAAACCCTGTGCTCTGAGTATAAGGAAAAAATAACCGTTGCTAGTGCAAAGCATATGAGAATCAAAAAATAAATATATATACGTGTATAACGGTATTCCACAAAATGTTCCGAATAGACGTTTTATGGATTTTAAACAAAAAAATGCAGAAAAAACTAAAAAACCGCGTGTCCCCCCACACTATTTCGATAAAAGGTAACATATACCGTTTCGGAAAAATATGAGGCAGACAATTTTTTGAGGTTCGAAAGAAAAATATGGAGGCGCTGAAATATTGCGTGGTTTTTTTAGATATGCTGACAATCATTAAAGTTGATTCTCTATATAGGTAGCAACGGTGGCACCCAGTGCGGCAATTATGGTGTCACCCCCATAAAAAAATTACCTTATTAAAATGCCACTATTATAAAAACTAAGCTTAAAAAACTAAGTGCAAAGGACGGTCGAACATAGCGATTACTCTTGCCGATCAAAACGGCTACCTACGGCGGCTGCGAAACACATCATTTTCATTGATCCTCATCCTCTTCATACTTCATTGATAGAGTAGAAAAGAGTATGTTTTCACAGACCCAATAGGTACAAAGTTTTTGAAAAAAAAGAAGTATACAAAAGCGGGGTTCGAACTACTTTTTTTTGTCGTTTAACAGCTTGGGGCCTACCAAATAGAGTTATGAAAAATAGGTGCCTCAATCGCTAAGGGTGACGCGAAGATAGACATTACCGAAAAAGTAAAAGCTACCCGAAAATTTTTTTGCCAATAGAAACTTGTAGATATTTGAGATACCATACCTCCAATTTTTGTAATGCATATTCTGAGACCACCTTCCAAGTTCAATTATAAAGTTTAAGTTTATTGTTTTATTATTGCAATTTTATTTTTTGCTACCGATTGGCTTATTCATTGTTACAAGATACAAGTTTCATTTAATATATGCCCATTGTTACATGTTGGGTGCCACCCCCGAACGGGTGACACCCGGGGCGGACCCCCTCCCCCTTGCTATGCCATTGCTATAACTTCTAAGTTGTTTCTATCTTATCAACTTAACTTTACACAAGCACAAACCACTGGAGACATGGGTCTGGAATGAATGCATCTCTAGCCCTCAAATCTATAAGAATTCCGCTGAGTTCGATAGCACGTAGGGTAGGATAGAAATCTTGAGTAAGATGAATCCTTGAGTAGAACCAACCTACGTTGGACTGAACTTGAAACGTGCAGACCCACAAGGGAGTTATGGCTAGCGGTAAGCAAAAAGAGCTCGCTATTTTTGATCGGACTAGCCCGCGGGAATATCCGAGTACTCACGGGAGTCCTCACGGGGCACTGCGCTGTGGGTCTACACGCTGAGCGGCTATAAGCTGCAGGAACGTTGAAGAAATTGAATCTGTTCGTCACCTGCTTTGCAAATGCCCAGCCCTAAACAGCATCAGGTGTAGTACCCTCGGCAGTTACTTCTTCAAAGAGCTCGAAGATCTATGTAATGTAGATCTAAAAGACCTCCTAAGATTTGTATACAAATCCGGATGGGTCCAAGAGGGCGGAACTCTGAGCTTCTAACGGCGGTTTATTTCTGTTTTCGTTCCAGGTCTTAAAAAGGTTCCCAAAATGGACCCAACTGCTGGTCTAAGTGAGCCGTTACTATTATCAAAACGGCAACCATCAACATAACCTAACCTAAACCCCTGGAGTAGAAAGAACAATATTACCAAACAGCAGTATAAGCGGAACCATTTTTGTCGCCAGTTGAGACACCAACTAGCAATCCATATATGTATATTACGTCAATGCGGGTGCAGCACTAAAGTACCATAAACATTTTGTCGGTGCAGAAACTTCTAAGCTGTTTCAGTCCAGTCTGGTGTCCCATTTTGCATTAAGGGAAAAATTGAGTTTTCAGGGTTATGCTGAATTTTTGACAATCAGCTGATCGCACTGAAAAGTGCTAGTGAATTTTTAGATTTGGCTTAATTGTCTGAATATCGGTCGTATAGTAGTACCTACCTTATCGGTCACTAGAGGAGTCCAGTGTTGGAAACTATCGAATGAATTCAACTATCGATAGTTAGTTACTGAATGATTTCAGCTATCGAACGAATTCATTCAGTTATTCATTCATTTTTTTGAACATTCGTTCCATCCAAACCCTGAAAATAATTTAATACTCTTTTTAAATGAAATAACCGCTGACTCAGCCACACACTATCAAATAATAGTTATAAATAGTAATATTACTAATTATAAATAGTAATAAAAATAGTAAATAAAAAACTGTCGTTTCATACATCATACATGCTTTCGGTTTTGGACGACCAAAAGTTCAATACCTATTTTAAATGAATTCGTTCAGGCCTGCTATAGACAGAGAAAAATAGTCAACTAACTACTTTTTCATTCGATGTATGTAAGTATGAAATGAGCCATTGAACACGAACGTTACATTCATGAAATTTTCGTTTGAATATTTTTCTCCCTTGAAAGTTGTAGGAATGAACGAATTCATTTTCATTATGCAAGGCACTGAACTTTTGGTTGAAAACTCCCAAAAGCAGGCTGATGTATGAACAAATTCATTTTACATTACCATTTTTTAGTGACAGTGAAGTGATAGTGAAGTGTGAAGATATGTGTTTATTCATCATACCAGCTTTCGGGGGAGAAAAGTTTTCAACCAAAAGTTCAGTGCCTTGCATAATGTAAAATAAATTCGTTCATACCTATTATCAAGGGAGAAAAATATTCGAACGAAAATTTCATGAATGTATCGTTCGTGTTCAATGGCTCATTTAATACTTACATCGAATGAAAAAAGTTGTTAGTACATAGTTAGTTAGGACTTGCTATCGAGTGAAAAAAGTAGTTGAACGAAAAAAATCAGTAATGAGTGAATGGATATGAACTATCGAATGAATGAACTTTTAGCTACTATCGAATAAGTTGATAGTTTTTATTCGATAGTTCCCATTACTAGAGGAATCCTGGTTATTCGGAAAGGGAGCAGGTCATAATTATGCTTTTTCGAAAAAAATTCTGCTTTCGAATCTCTGCTCTCCCAAATTCTGACGCAAGCAATAAAATCTTCTTATTATGCTTTTACAAGCAAACTTTTGACTTATTTTTAGGTGGGTAAAAAAAAGCGTGGGGGTTGCAGGGGGGCGGCACACGCCTTCTCATACATATTTTACGTGACACTTTGCTAAAGGTACAGAATTTTGAAAAGCAGAAAAGCAGCAGAATTTTGACCCCAACCCTATTCTGAGGTGTAGGGCTTGTTTACTTGGTCACTCCTTGAGCATCCTTTATTCGTTCGGTCAGATGTCAGAATAGTCATCTAATTTTGTGGCACCCTCGAATATAAGCAACTGTTGTTTTCTGTAGTCCGTAAGAACTTGCTGATACCCTTGGAGTCTATTACATGTTTCTGCTCACTGCGTGGACCTTGATTAAGCCTCCAATCCTCATGTTGCCTTGTAAATACGTTACCTACTACTGAACCACGAATGACCTCAACGATTATGACTATTTAGACTATCTTAAATAAGTGATTAATCATAATTTGGTTGCTTGTGACATGGTATTGTAATGTTTTTTCCTAGCGTTCGTTGAATAAGACACAATATAACTTTTTTAATTTCACAATAAAACACTTTTTTTATCAAGCAAAACTTATTTAAATTCAAACCACGCACTTAATTCAACCTCGTTACTTAGAATTCAACACTTAATTTCAAATCAATCACTATTCACTTTACTCTCGATTTCAACAAGTCAACGTGAGTGTATTTTTACAAATTAAGCACCTTCTAGAACTTTCTATATTTACCCTTTGCTAACTTTCCAAATTGTACTTTTCCATTGGATTGGAGTTCGATATCGAAGTTTTCAATATTTTGCATAGCATCAGCGCGACCTAATATATATAATGGACCTATACTTACCATATAGGAATACTCTTGGATCGTGATCCATTACCGTTTGGGGTTTTGTTGCAGTTTGACAATAAAAAAAAAACTTAATCTTTCGATTTATTTTTCGGCGATCCAGTGTAAGTGTGAGAGCTACTACCCTTGACCCATTCAGGGATTTATCCGTCTCCATTTCTATTTCAGTTCTTTGACTTAGGCAGTAAATTCACTTTATATTCATAGACTGTAAATTCATAATGAATTTATCCGTAAATAATTATTTCAGTCCTTAAAGTACCCATGATGCTTGCTTATGTCACCATCGACCCTTAATTACCTAGCTCCAGCCTTGATTAAAGCCACTACTAGTCACCATATTCCGCTCATAACCTTTTATTTTATTTCATTACTGCACCTGTTGAATACATGTTAACGCATTTGCTGATTAACGCAGCTGCAAGCCATAACCCTGCCACGAGGGTTGTTTCTGTCATAGCAGAAGGGAAGTCATGCACCGGAAAGGTACATGTGCATCTGACTGGAACTTCAGCATCAATGTAAACGCTGCTCGGTTTGATTCTGAAATATATATATCTGCCAGGTTTTTATCACCCACCCTCAATTCTGATGTGCAATTTAATTATGTAACATTTATGCGGTTGAGTTATATAGATCCACTATATAAATTTAATGGAACCATTGATAATCCTCATTTACGTAAGTGTTTCAATATTTTGTCTTTGAGAAATATTTACCGCGTTTTTCAAAACCGATTTTATGCATTATTTTAATATTATCTACTATAAATAAATGAGGGGGGCTATAAACTTAATTTCTCACATTTACAAGGCATTTAAGCCGATTATATACAGTGGCGTAGGCAGAAACTATCGCGACACACGAGACGGCATGCAGGTCTTTTGACCCGGGAGACCAGTGATAGATCAGATCGTCACACTAAGATTTTTAAAAATGCCATTGATTTCCTAGTCGCTACACACCGTTATGAACTATATCTTTCAATTTATTTCACCTGATGATAGTGCACAACGCAAGTATTAACACGGAGCTCTGTAGTGCTATATGGCACCTTAGGCCACTCATCGAAGTTAATTTCCTATCTTTCTAGTTAAGGGTGAAAAGGTCAGTATATCAAACAATCTATCCCTGGAAAATATTTGTTTCGGTTGCATTGTTACTTGAGCTTGACGTTTTTGGTATTTGTAAGTTTTTCTGGATTGATGGGCGTGTTTTCCCCTTTTCTCGGGTGCGGGATTGATATACATATTTGGTTGCTGCTTCTTTGTTCCCGTGAGCTACGTCAGCCAAACTAAAGCTTGGGTTAATAGCAGCCGTTGCTGGTTTCACAGCGAACTCGTGTTGATCC
Organism: Neoascia interrupta; assembly: GCA_947623515.1. Lineage (NCBI taxonomy): Eukaryota > Metazoa > Arthropoda > Insecta > Diptera > Syrphidae > Neoascia > Neoascia interrupta. Next base: position 181,184,668 of record OX392462.1, read on the forward strand.
TTTTTCTTTGTGGATACCTTAACTTTTTTTAAGTTGTTATCTTCTTGCATTTAGGGCAACCTTTGTAATGGGCCTGCTTGAAGCAGCTACCTGGGGGCGGACTCGTCTATGCACTTAAAGCACCTGTATTGCCTGCTGCAATGACCTGCCACATAGTCGAATTTCTGGCGATTCTTGCGCTAAGTATTCCCTATAAACCTTCTAATTCATCAGTAGAGTATTCTTGTGCACAGATCGCAGGCCGGGGGCCTTTTCCACTTGAATTCCAAAGTTTTTGAACATCTTGTGAATCCTTGAGTTACAGGCATAAGTTAACCGTAGGTCGAAGTGGAATTTGTTGAATTTTTTTATCTTAAAAACATATGGATTCCGGATATGCACAAAAATGTCGGTCTCGTTTAGTTTTTTTAGTTTCAGGGCAAAAAAGGTTAAGGGCGGTATTCACGCAGCAATTTTAAACTATGACCTTCATAAGTCTATGCACCAACGATTTTTAGCGTCAGTTTATGAGCGCTCATAAAACTTACGAGTAGTCATACCCACTATTAAATTAAGAGCGGTATTATGTTCGAAAATTCGAAATCAGCTGTGTTTTGTGACACAAATATTTTAATCTTGTTCTCATTTGGTTCCAGGATACAAACTCTTCACGACTTTCAGGATACAAACAGTTTTTAAATACAAAGAATTAAAATATGTTCGTGGAATATTTTTTTTATTTTACACTTTGTCTTTTCCAAAAAGGTAGGTTGGTCTTTCGTTTTCATCAGAGGCTGGTGTCTGCGGACGAAGGACTGAATGAAGCATTAAGTGCGTCCCTCATGGTGTTTCTGCTTGCCTGCATAATCGTCTTTTACATAAATATCGTGCCCGATTTCAAGCCCTTGTGCAATTAACAATGAGTGTAGGTAACCATTGAGTGCCTTATTGAGTTTAACTGCGATCTGTATCGATAATTATAATAGAGATTTTAAGCAGTCTGAGAAATAAAAGATTATGTCAAATGCCATCTTGCCCATAAAACAATAATTGCTGGGTAAACCTTATAGTTTCCAAGAAGATGTTCTTTTATTCCTTTTGAAAATAAATTAGGACAACGAACACAGTCCAAAATATTCTCTTTTTATTTACAAACATTGTTTGACAACACACAAGTTCGAAGATTTCGAAAACCACTTTCGCATAATTCGAATTTATCATAGACAGCAACCTATAAGCGTTTGGTGAATGCGGAGCAAAAATTTAAAAAGAAGAGCTACTTAAACTTAAAATCGATTTAAGATCGCTTCATGAATACCGCCCTAAAAGAGCGCCTGCCAGAGAACTGGCACCTACTCTTAGCGGAGCGAAGAAGTCGCGTGACTGGCCAAACCCTCCGAAAAATGGAATTGAATTTCTTCAAACTCGCGAACCGGGTCACCCAAACACTGTTGTCTCCAAACGCTATATTTTTGGCAGACAAAGTTATTAAATTTCAATTGCACATTCTTAGGCGGAAATTTAAAGTGTAGAATGAGTCTCTTTGTATGTAATTTTAAATTACATATTCGTAAACAGGACACTCAAAAAAAAAAACACACATACATATGTAAACATAAAAATAACAAAGAAATTCCACTACGGCCCTACGGTAAACTTTTTCCTTGAGTTGCTTTAGCCGCTGACCTCGAAGTGAAAGGGAATCCATTCGGCAACGAGCTCTTCGCTGGCAGGAAGCCATGCAGAATGCAGAAAACCAAACGGAAAGCCGGAAACTTTAAAAGTTATAACAAAGAGTTTACAGTGTGGTTTTTTAGTTTTGTAATTTAATTTATTTTAATTTTTAACTTTCATTTTTGAGTTTTTCACTATAAAAGATTTTTATTTATCGTAAAAAATCATACTTTTACGAGTTATTTTTATATTAATAAACGGTTAACTACAATTCGCGACCATTTAGGTACTATTTTACGATCTAAATTAATAAAAATGCTAAGAATGCTTAATAATAAATAAATTATGCTGTTTTTAATATAAACTTAGTCTTCCGTGCAATTGTTTGGTAGAACCAGTCACTTTTTTTTCAACTGGGCAAGTGTTTCACAATAAAGCAGGTCGCCTGCTACTTGTGTAAAGAGCAATTTTATTGCATGGGGGCTATGTGTCTAGTGTTTCCTGTAGTTTTCCATCAGTATCATTCCTGATATTATCTATGTCGCTGCACAATGGCAGCGCTTTGAGTCTGTTCTCATCGCGGAACTGTTGAACAATCGCTTGTGTCGCTGTGTCCACCAGCGTCGTCCAGTCGAGTTCATTTGCATCGGGCAATAGGGGCGGCGTTAGAGAGATCTCATTGCGAAGATTTGGTCGAGCTGTTTCCAGTGAGCTCTTAAGCCTTGGCGAACTTCTGCTTACACGCAGCATGCTGTGGGGTCCACCTGCTGGCCTGCAGCTAGCCTCACTGTTAGAGACGTGCCCTGACCGACTTGACACCGACAAAGCCTGGGCTGCATCGTTGCTGTTGACATCAAACGTTGGTTGCGTAGACGGCTGAAATCGATGTCTAAAATTAATAAATTCTAAATTTTCCTGTTCGTCCTTCTTTCCGCATTGGCCAGGAGTGATATTTACCTGTTTGTGGTCGCTTGGCATGAAAGCTGATACGTTGTCGAGTGCATGTGACGTTGTGGCGGTTCTTTCGATCGCAGAGTTCCTTCTGGCCTTCAAGCTATCGCAGGCAGAGGAGTTATTGGCGTTCGGACCGATCAGCTCAAGTAAGTCGCGACGAAAAGAGTCCGTTTTGGAGTAGTTTTGCATATTTCTCTGGATGCTATTCATCGGACTATAGTTTCCCATGCTAGGCAAGAGTTTGGCTGTTTTAACAGTGGTCGAGCACGGCAAGACTGGGCCTCGTAGGTCGATTTGTTGCATATTTGGCATTGAACCCTTATGGACAGGTGTGGAATTGATGTGCTTCTCCTCGAAAACATTTGGCGCGTCGAACGATTGATTGTGATTTCGAATGCTAATGCCCGATGTTGTACTCTCACTCGGATAGAAGTTGACGCACTTAATGTCGTACTTTGAGCCACGATTTCTGAGGAGCCGACGACTGTCTACGACGGGTTGTTTTCCGTTGGGAAAATCACCGCTCGGCATCTGCAGTTGCCGTGAAGTTTGCGGCTTTGCACCGTCACTAAGCGACAGGGGCAGCGGCTGTGAGTTAAGTGGCAGGGAAGCGGATTCCTTCAGCTTGGGATGCGCAAACGACTTCAGCGTGTACTGATGGTGGATGGAGAGTGTCACGTTTTGAGCATTTTGGCTCTTCTCGGCGTCTTCCAGAATATCATACCACTTGTCGTTGTTGTGCGAATGTGGCGAACACGAGTCAGGAGTGTGAAAAGCTTTTTTGTAATCCTCGCTCGCTTCGTTTGACGACGATGTGCTGCTGGTAGTGTTGTATCCCGATCGGTTGGTCGATTTGTATGGAAGCAGGTTCTGCTCATACCTGAGTGCTGACTGGGGTATCTGCTGCATGGTCCCATTGTGCACTACAGGGCGTTCATCGCCTTCTAGGCATCCCCTCTGGAAGCGATCAACTTCGTGATCATTTTCTATGCTCAGATAATTAATTTTGCAGTGCTTGTCGAAGCAACCTCGACGAGGCGAACCATCGGCATAGGATTTGATCACTACAAACGTCAGCTGAATAGAGGTCTTCAGCAGATCAATCATTTCTCTGTAGGACAGCGAAGCTACTACGATCTTGCATACTTCTACCAGACGAAAGCCGCGTCGCATGCCGGCCGCCCATGCCTGTCCTGTTGCTTCGACTTGTGTTACAATGCCGTCCGGCTGCACATGGAAGCCCAGCTGACCCATCATGTTGCGCCTGATGTTCATCTCTAGGACGCCATTCCCTAAGGTGACGGCTTGAAGGCGCTCCACCACTTCCAACTGCTCGTCGATGGCTCCGAAGTACCGCATATTGATGGTAACACACTCGCCATTGTGGTAAAATATCCGCAGAGAATTGTCCGACGTGGACCAGCCAAGTATCGCTCTGGTGGGCGTCACGAAGATCACATGCTGCGACTCTTCATCCATGATAACAAGTGTGTCAACCGATATCCCAAGAAAACATTCAACCGCCACCGACGAGTCATGGTCTTGGAACATTATCTGCCAAGAGATGGCGCCGCGTTGAGCCGCATCACCGGAAAATCGAATCTTTGGTTTGTCCTTCTTCTTGCTGGGAAATATCGAGAATTTATTTCCGGGATCCATGTACACGTTGGTGCAATAGTTGATGGACAAGTCCTTCAAGTATTCCCTGCGCGTTCGCTTCGCCAATGTCGCAAACTTCTCCGATCGATGTGCTGCATTCTCTGCGTTGATTATTTTTGCCAAGATGTACTCGGCGAACGCTTTGTTTCTGGAGAACAGTGCGCCAGCTAAAAGACAAATTTTTGATTAAAAATAAAAGTGCTGAGAATCTCAAACTCAAAGCTTACCTGGCAAGGGAGGACCGAACACGGGTACCTCTTTGGAGCGCGAGATTGCCACTCGATATGTTGTATGATCGGTGCACGGATTGATCGCTCTCACTATCACAAAAACATGCTGAAACTGGCTGCGGATGTTTTTCGGCGAAAACGGCAAGGCACCGGGTTCTTGGAAGACTATCGTGACAATATCGTTGCCAATGTGTCGCTTGCGCAGCAACTGTTGTCGGTTGTTCGGCGTGAAAGGCAGCATGGTGCAAACGTGGAACATTATTTCGCAGTCCTTGTAGATGGTATGCACCGAGTGTGTTCCAGTGGAGTCGGTTTTGTTGTCGAGACCAGCTTTGTAGTGCTGGAAACCTTTTAGACGGACGCGTTTTCCAATCGTGTCCAAGAACTCCAGGAATGCCGGCCCCGCATCTTCGTTGTTGTACATGTCCTCCTCGGTGCACTGGCCGCTTCGGCAATAGAGAATGCCCACCTTGTATTTACTCGTTAATGCCTGTTCGTCTAGCTTCAAAAGTTGCTGTTCACATTTCGCAGTGCTCACTCCCAAGCGCAGGCAATTGGTCTGAATCTCGGGCGCGACAAACTCAATCAGTTCTTTGGATGGCAGAGATTTTCCTGTGCTCAGTATTGCATCTTCGATGACCAGCCCTCGAAGCGTGAGCAGCTCAGACGTCCGTATGATTATTCGGAACTGAAAGCGCGCCTGCTGGTTTCGTTGTTGTTCGTTCCCGGTATCGGGCAACTTGTCCTTCCTCAGAGACACAGCTAGAGGGCCGAGGTGCTCGTCGATGCCAAACCAGTTTTCATGCTTTTGATTGTAGAAGTAACCTCGGTAGTAGTACGCCCCATGGTCAAGAGCTTCAATGGGGCAGGAATCGTTTTGGAAGGGGCAGGCACCAGTTCGCCAAAGCGTCTCGTTTGGCAGGGACTCCAGTATCGAAATGCTGTACGAATTTACTGGCCGGCGGGGTCTATGCCGATTGGTGCCACCAAAGCCGAGTCTATTTTCTGCGCCGGTTTCGTTGCAAAACTGAGGGCAGTTCTCCACCAACTCGTTGTAATTTATGTAATCAAGGTCCGGCACCCGCGACACAGTCACCGATTCTGCCGAAGAGCTACTAGCATTGCTGGGCGATTTCACAATAGAAGCGGCTCGCAACTTTCTGATGTGACTGTAGTTGGCCGCTATGCTCTGACAATCGTAGTGGGCGAAGACTCGCTGCCGTTGTTGCTCTTCCATATTCGCCAGCGACATGAATGTTCGATGCGCCGTAGTCGGATAGTATTGCGTCGATAAATCCTCACTGATTGCGCAATTTTTGGTAAGCAGCGACAGGCTCAACAGGCCCGGAATGTTCTCATCAGTTTTACTCCTCGACTGCGCCAAAAAGCGGTGCAACTTATTTTTAACCTTTGGATCACGAGCTCTCTTCATATTTAAACTATTCGAATCAGTCGGGTGTGTACTATTGCTACTACTACTGCTACGCTCGCTTGCTTTGTTGAGCACTGGTGTAGCGTGTGCCACTTTCCCCTGCATGAATTCAGCCGGACCCGGAGAACGTTGATCGGTTCCTATTACTCCGAGAACAGCTGGCTGGTAGTCCTGTAGCATTGCGAAGAAGCTTTCATTTGTTTTCACTGGTGACGAGGGTGTACTACTGTGGACTAAACTGCCAGACGCTCTTCGCAAGTCGCTTCTGCCGGATGAGCTGGGATCACGTAAGGCGTGTAAGAGTTCTATATTCGGATTACTGTTGTACAGTTTATTCGAGTTTGTCCAGAACTCCTGATTGCTTGATGGGCCACTGCACACGCTGTTTGATTGGACTTTGTTGGAAGCACGACGATCTCTGACCGTACTGTAAGGTCTCGACAAACCAATGTAATGACGAGCTCCTGGATCGCTGTCATTACCGTATTCCATTGCAATCGATATGTTTCTGTTGGTTATTACCGAGAACTAAAGCTCACATTCAGGGAATCTGAAAGGAATAAGCGAAGCGATTAAGATATAAATAAGTCTTAGGATCAAACTTTTTTTAAGTTTGAAATTACTTATTAATGCATTGTAAAAGAAAAGACAAAGCCCACCTTGACGTTTTGTATAGTCTACAAGAGTTTAGAGCTGAATCAGAATAACCTGATCTTCCATGGTCTAATAAACGAGACGAAGATTTGATACCGAAAGGCGCAAAACAGGGAAGTTGAGGCTTAGGACCAGTGCTATTAAAGTTTCAATATGCACCAAAAGCTAAAATTGTCACGTTTCGTTTGATCTAATGACGGAGACTTTTCCGTGAACAGAAGTTTAGATCCTGCCTTTACATGCAATCGCTCTCTGATCAATGATAACCAGCTGTCATTATCAAATGCAGTTGTGGCCCTACGAACTAACTTAAAAATGACCGAACACCCCCTACATAGTGTCCACTATTTTTCAAAATAGAATAGCCAAATTAGAAGGGGTAAAATATTTCTTGCACCTTTTAAAGAAACGTAGGCATTTCGTGGCATTTTTTGCAGTCTCAAATATGTAATCATTCCAAATTGAGTTTTTATTGACACACATACCGGGAATGGAAAGCCTTTGGGTTTCAGCGATACAAGTGCTATTCATGGATAACGGCTGCGTGTTGCGGTTTTTCTCCAAGGATAGAAGACGGCATTGAGTTTTCGAAGCATTAAACTCCACTCTGCTAAGAGATCCCGATGATACAATGCTGTTAGGTGGGAGTTTAATAAATTTGACATACGCTGCCGTTCCAGTTCAACGTCCGAAGAACATGGGCGGGTAACCAAGAACGAATATGAAAACTGAGAGTGCCCGTGTCGCTTGAGTTGATGGCGGAGGATCGGGAACGGTGGAAGGACAATTTAGCCGCCCACGCTCCGCGACCCTTCTAAAAATAAGCGGTCACTAAAAATGATGATGATGATGATGAACAATCTTGCTTTCACCAAGAAGATGCGAGGATTGGTTCCATTTTTCGGTGAGAATATGCCATCAGATCACCTGTGGACCTTTTGCTACGAAAACCATATTGCCTGGCGTTGAGGAGTTTTCGTGATTCAAGATATTTCATTAGCTGAAAATTTATCAGCGTTTCCATGACCTTAGAAAGAAGGGAAGTTAATGCAATTGGACGATAGCTAGAGGGAGAAGAAGAATCGCCTTTTTTAAGGACGGGCTGGACAAATGCTGTTTCCCATCTACGCGGAAAGAGACCAAGAGAGTAGGACCAAGGAAAAAACTTACACAATGGTTTTGCCAGCGTGCGAGAACACCTCTTCAGGACAATCGGCGATATTCCATTTGGACCAGCAGATATGTGAATGCTGAGATCATTGAGTACTTTTAACTGTACGAGAGCGAAAATAAATTTGTCCTAAAGTGTATTCTATGCGCTCAAGTACAGGCGGAGACATTACGTAATCTGGTACAGTAGAGCTGGCAGCGAAACGCGCTGCGAGGATATTGGCTTTGTCTAGTGAGTTTTAGGATGGAAGATGAGGCAGAATTTTTCACATTTTTGACGACAGACCAGGGAGAATTCAGTATTTTTTGCCTCAAATTTTGGTCATACGAAAACTTTACACGGCTTTGAGCGTTGGAGTCATTTCTGGCTTGTTTGAATTTCTTTCGGTTTACTGTAGAAGGGTTAGCCTTTTAAGACCAAAAGTAAGACTCCTTCAGATTTATCGCCTCTTTGCAGCTCGAAACAAACCACGAATTCTCCTTCGGCATGATACTCTTAGGCCTGTTGGGGATAAAAGATCTCATTCCTAGGAGAATTACATTAGTGATCATATCGTAAGCGGCATTTGGGTTACCGCTCTGCACTCGTCTCGGCTGCACGCGCTCCGCTATCGGTCCTTGTTTTTTTTACAAATACTAATTACATAATCGAAAGTGCAGTGCAAAATCAAAATAGTTTATTCTCTGTTTACCATTCACCAGTAAAAACCATAGTGCTCCGCCCAAATTATAAAAATCACGCACGGTTCTAAAATTAAAAAAAAAATCCATTCAGTGCTTGTGCAGTGCTAAAAATTAACCACCGCATCGAATTAGCGAAAAAAAAAAACAAAAATCATTCAATCGCACATCACCCATCAAGTGTCACACTCGCGCCGCTGAGCTACAATCTTCATCTCACGTGCATCACCCCTCCCCCCATCCTCTATATACAACACATAGCCCAGTCCACATTATCAATTTTCTTGCCTTCTACTGTTTCCCTTTGCCTGTCGCTGCTGGTATCAACACTCCAATGCACGGTTGGAGTGCCGCTGCCAGCAGTGGCAATGAGCGTATAGCGGATTGTTGATGATTTTTTTTTGCTTGAATTTACCACACAATGCTATGTACAGGCATAGTACTTGCAAAGTATTGTTGTGGTGTTTCTTTGCGAGGATTTTCACGCAACAATCCAGCTTAGTGTTTGTCGTTTATTTATTGTTTCCGAGCAGTTGTATTGTCTTGCGCAGATGAGTGACTTCCGTGTCGACATTTGCAACATTCGTGGGCTGCGGAAAAACCTAATTGCAGCGTACGTCCATGTCTGTACTTACAGCCCAGCTGTTTTGGCGCTAAGTGAAACTCAGGTATTAGGCATAGATCCTGTAACAGGTCAACCCGATCCGGGTTTTAAACTCCCTGGTTATCGCTTAGAGCCATTATTCTTTCCACATCGTGGCCTCGCCATTTATATTCGTGATGATATTGTCTACCATATTCCTCCACAACTCAACACCTGTTCCAACCCGGAATTCAATTTCATGTGGATAAATTTCACCGTCCGTAGACAAACAATTCATTACTGTTTCGTGTACAGAAGCCCTAACTTGGGCAGTGCATTAACTTGTAATGAGTTTGATGCTCTGTCCGACTCCATCTTAAGAATTGTTTCCTTGAATCCTAATAATGAAATCGTGATTACGGGCGATTTCAATATTCACAATTCTAAGTGGCTTCGACATTCTGGTCAGACAACACCCGAAGGAAGGTATGTTGAGATCTTTGCCGCGTTAAATAACCTAACGCAACTTGTAAACGAGCCTACACGGATACCCGACATTAACAATCATCCCGCCAACACTCTGGATTTGTTTCTTACCTCCCATCCCGATAAGTACACAGTGAATGTACTGTCTCCTCTAGGCTCGTCAGACCACTGCGTCATATCAGCCACGTTCCTATTGGGTAGTCAACCTAATAAGGAAATTACTCCAAGAAGAACAGTGTGGCGGTACGAGAAAGCCAACTGGGACGGCCTTAATAACTTCTTCAGTCGTTTTAACTGGTCTTTGTGCTTTCTCGATGACAACGTAGATGCTGCTGCTGATATGATAACTAACACCATTCTCCTTGGTATGAGATCCTTTATCCCTTACAGGATTAAGAGTATCAAACCAAAGGAGAACTCGTGGTTTGACTCGAGCTGTAAAGAGGCGATTAGGTTAAAGGAGTTATGTTTTCGGTCCTACAAGACCAACCCATCACAGGTAAACCGAAAAAAGTTTAAACAAGCCAGAAATGATTGTAATGCTCATATTCGCCGTGTCAAATTCCAATACGACCAAAAGCTGAGGCAGAAAATACTACATTGTCCCAAGGGTAGTAAAAACTTTTGGTCTTTCGTCAAAAATGTCAAAAACTGTGCCTCATCTTCCATCCCAACACTCGTTTACAATGACATTCCAGCTGTCACCTCTCTAGACAAAGCGAATCTACTTGCAGCGCATTTCGCTGCTAGCTCCATGCTCCCTGATTCTGCAATGTCCCCGCCTACACTTGAGCGCGTCGAATATACCATGGGACAAATTCACTTTCGCGCTCGTGCAGTCAAAAGAGTACTTCGAGATCTAAACATTCACAAATCCGCTGGTCCAGATGGAATATCCCCCATTGTTCTGAAGAGGTGTTCTTCCGCGCTGGCAAAACCATTGTGTAAGCTTTTTCATCGGTCCTACTCCTCAGGTCTCTTTCCGAGTAGATGGAAAACAGCATTTGTCCAGCCCGTCCCTAAAAAAGGCGATTCTTCTTCTCCCTCTAGCTATCGTCCAATTGCACTTACCTCCCTTCTTTCTAAGGTCATGGAAACGCTGATTAATTATCAGCTTATGAAATATCTTGAAACAGGTGAAGGTTTCTTCTAGGTGAAAGCAAGATTGTTGCGCTTGATATTTCAAAAGCATTTGACAGAGTTTGGCACCAAGCTCTCTTGTCGAAAATGCGTGCATTTGGAATCGACGAATCTCTTATTCAGTGGATTAGTAATTACCTTTCGAACCGTTCAATTCAAGTTGTTTTGGATGGCTTCAAGTCCGCAGTTCATAAAATTAACGCTGGGGTTCCCCAGGGCTCTGTTTTGTCTCCGACACTCTTTCTCATTTTCATTAATGATCTCCTGTCTGCTACATCTAATCCAATCCACTCCTTTGCTGATGACAGTAACCTCAGTTTCTCATATTCGTTCTCGGTTCCGCGCCCCTGCTCTTCGGACGTTGAATTGGAACGGCAGCGTATGTCAAACTCATTAAACTCTGACCTTAACAGCATTGTATCATGGGGATCTCAAAATAGAGTAGAGTTTAATGCTTCTAAAACTCAATGCTGTCTTCTGTCATTGAAGCAAAACCGAAACACCCAGCCATTGTCCATGAATGGCACTTGCATCGACGAAACCGAAACGCTTTCCATTCTCGGTATGTGTGTCAATAACAACCTTAGTTGGAATGACCACATATTCGACGTCGCCAAGAACGCTGCGAAATGCCTAGGCTTCTTTAAAAGATGCAAGAAGTATTTCACCCCCTCTGATTTGGCTATTTTATATAAGGCATATATTCGCCCCAAGTTGGAATATAATTCCCATGTCTGGGCTGGTGCTCCAAAAACAGCACTGCTCTTGCTAGATAGGATACAAAAACGCGCGTTAAAACTTGTTGGAGACAAAAACATTGCGAAGTCTTTTGACTCATTAGAACATCGACGTAATGTATCTTGTCTTTCACTGTTTTATCGCTTTTTTCACAAACAATGTTCCATCGAAATAGCCAATTGCATTCCGCCCCTAAAGACGTTCCACCGTAATACTCGCCAAAGATCGAATGCACATCAGTTTACCCTCGAGCCCACCTTCGGACGCACAGTAAAGTTTAGAGGTTCTTTCATAAGCCGTACAACGCGAATGTGGAATGTTCTCCCACGGTCAATCTTTCCTGCGCAATACAACTTGCAACTGTTCAAAACAAGAGTGCATCGGTACCTCTCCTCCTTTTCCTCTTCTTCTAATCCTTTCCGCTCGTGAGATGTGTAACATTAAAAAGGGTATCCAATCCCTTATATTCGCGAGTGCATTATAAAAAAAAAAAAAAAAAAAAAAAAAAATTTACCTTATTATCGAGAAAGCAAAGCGACCAGTTGAAACTCTCGAAAAAATTGTTAAGGCCGCCCCTATGTGCTTTCTCGTACCGCACAATTCGTACTGTACAATTCTTTTGGGATTGTTTGGCGGCATCATTTTTGGGGGCCTGACGAATACAAATAATTGACATACGGTATACGAATTCGGACCAAAAACACTTTTAGATTTGGTGCTACACGGTAAATAGGGTCGGGTATAATTAAATTCGTTACAGACGAACTCTTGCACTTACTCACTTCTTATTCACTCCATTCTGGTTATTCTGGATAAAAATTGGAATGTCTTCTGTCTATTCTATTCCGCATTCGGAAAAAATAAAGAAAAGCACCCTTTAGTTTTTCATTTCGATTGAATGTAAAGGGTGCGAGTAGAAACCCCACTTTAGAAAATTGCGGATTCTTTGCAGAGGGGTGTGTGTTTATGGCACCTCTACCGATTGAGCTACGGTGACCACTTAACTGTCGTCATAATTGTTATAATTTACTAAACGAAACATGTTGCCAAAAAAATAACAATAAAAAAGAAATAATACCATCTGCGCCACAGCCCCACTTCCATCTTGTTGTGAAACTTCTGTAAAACCGAATGTCCATTGTAAAATTGCAGTTTTGAGGTCAGTGTACAGTTCCCTTTAGATCTTCTTCTTTCACGGATCTTTTAAAGCAAATATAAAAACAAATATGGCCTTGGACATGACAATTAATATTTAAGGACAAAAAAATTTTGAGTGGTTAAAATTTATCGAAAGGAGAAGCAAACTTTTGACGACATCGTTCAAGGCAATCGTGTAATCAACTGTGAAAATTTAGTCGGTAAGGGGGGCCCGGTATTTTTATAAGGAAAAAAATGAAAAGAAAAAACGTAGCTATTTTGAAACAATTTAGAGAGAATAACGAAACTTAAATTTCGACCACCTAAACAGCAGATTTTAAACTAGTAAAAGTGTACAAACAGGGCGCTGAACGATCGTTCATTTACGCGATGAGGCCCAGTTTGCAGATTTGCAGATCTGTTGCCTTAAAGATAACCACAAAACAGTTTGCACACCAAATTCGAAAACAGGGGAAGGAACAGGTTCCGGTATCTTCTCAAAAGACCTGGAACTAAAAGTATCCTTAAAACTACCGGATACATGCAGTGTCTTCCAATCAGAGGTTCTGGCTGTACTTAGGGCGGCCGAGCTTATGCAGATGAGATCGATATCCGGCAGAGATATCGCCATTTACATCGATAGCCAGGCTACGCTCAAGGCAATGGAATCGATCAACATCAAATCTGATATAGTCAGGGGCTGTCGCACAATGCTCAAAGCATTGTGCAGTCAGAACCGGGTGAGACTGTACTGGGTGCCAGGACACTGCGGTATAGAGGGAAACGAACAGGCTGATGAGCTTGCAAGAAGAGGAGGGATCCTCGGAAATAGTGAGGTTTCTAACATCAAACCACCCCTCTGCGTAGTAAGAGGCACTATTGAGGAGAAAATTAAAACGATGGCCAACCAAAGGTGGTCTCGTCTGACTGGACACGGGGTATCTAGAGCTCTCTGGCCACGACTAGACGAAAAAGGATTGAAGGGACTATTAAAACTGAGCAGGGACAAGCTAAGGGCTTTAGTAGGAATTCTGACAGGACACGGCCTCCTGCGTAAACACGCAAGGAGGCTCAGGCTTTCTGATACGGATATTTGTCGCTTCTGCAGTGATATACAGGCGGTTGAGGATATAGCACACGTTCTGTGCGAATGTGAGGCAATTTCGCGTATGCGCAGGAAATTTTTAGGGGAATGTTGCTTCGAAAGATTAGAAGAAGTAGACGGCACAAACTTTAAAAGCCTCCTTGGCTTTTACAGGGAAATTGGCTGTGTCACGAGGGATAATGTTTAGGTTGTTTTTGCCTTTTGAATGTTAAGTTTAACTGGTTCCCCAGGGATCGCGATGGGCCCGTTTTTGGTGCCTAGTGTTTATGTGGTCCTTTTCACCACACCCCTGTTTAACCTAACCTATTGAAATGTAGCTAAGGTTAGGTTAGGCTGATGGATGCCCTTTTGACAATAGTCACGGCTTCACATAGACCAGCAGTTGGGTCCATTTCATCCATTGGAAACCTTCTTAATAATCTCGCAAGCTTGTCCACTTCTTCTTTTCCCGATATATCGGTGTGACCTGGCACCCAACACACAGTTACAGTGTTTCCAAGTGATAACTCGTCCAGAATTTCCCTGCATAGTTTCACAGCCCTTGACTTCACTACGTCTCATTCCAAGGCTTTAATTGCCGCTTGGCTATCAGAGTATATGGGGATGGTCTTGTTTGCGGGACTGTGTTTCTTCAGCTCGGAGGCAGCTTGGATTATGGCTGCCAGCTCCGCCTGAAAAATGCTGTTGTCGTCATTAATCCGAAAAGGTTTACATAGTCCCAGAGCTCCACAGAAGATGCCTGGGACGTCAGTATATACGGCGATCTCGTCATCTCCTGTAATGGTCTTATCTTCCCATTTACCTCTTTCAGGTATTCTGGTAGCTAACCTACTGTTGAAGGCGAATGTCATAAGGAGGTAACCAGCCCATTGAGTTTCAACAGAGGCGTGTCCATAAGATCTTGAGGACCACAGTCCGCTGCCTTGCTGCTGGAGTATATGTCCAAGGGGGTGAGGTTGAGTTGAGGTTGAGATGGAACTGCCCTTTTCCTTGTAAACAACACAACATCCGTCTTAGAGGGGTTTATTCCCAGTCCTCGACCCTCAACCCATTTTCCAACAATGCGGAGTGCGTAGCTGAGTCAGTCACTGAGGATTGATAAGAGTTTACCTGGACGGACCAGGATTGCTACATCGTCTGCGTATGCGCTCACAATGAAGCCTTCCCTCTCCAGGGTTTTTAGCAATTCGTCCATTACCAGGGTCCATATGAGCGGAGATAGGACACCTCCCTGCGGTGTTCCTCTGCTGACGTTTCGTCTGCTGCATACTTCGCGGAGGAAGCAGATTATTTTCGTGTGCTTAACATGAGCCCGATCCTGACGCATAGACTGCTATCTAGGTGGGCGTTTCTCAAGCTGCGCAGTATCGCGTCTGCCTCAATGTTATTCAACATTGAGCCTTTCCTCTATGTCTAGAAAGGCACCCAAAGTGTACTCCTTGTGTTCCAAGGATTTTTCTACTACTGTTACTACTCTATTCAGTGCAGTGTCAACCGATCGATCTGCTTCTCATGTACGCATGCTGTGATTTTGATAAATAGTTAACAGCTCGAGTTTCCCGGTGACCACGCTCAATGCAACTTGAGCGAAACGTTCGGGGTGAGTCTAGTATTGTACTCATTGTTTCTTGTCATGTCAGTTAACAGCTCTCTCACATACACGTCAATAAGCCGCTCCAACGCCTTGAGCATAAATGAAGACAGGCTTATGGGTCGATAGTCCTTTGCCGTAGTGTGGTTCGCCTTCCCTGCCTTGGAGATGAATATCACTCGGACTTCTCTCCAAGCTTTGGGAATATAGCACAGCTTTAGGCAGGACTTGTAGACGTTACTCAACCATGGAATGATAGTTTTCCCTGCCTTTTGAAGAATTATTGGTCGGATGTTATCCATCCCTGGTGCTTTAAAGGGATCGAAGGAGTTGATCGCCCAGGCCAGCCTTTTTACATCGGTTATAGCCCTGACCTTTTTTTACTTTAACTACATTAAAGTATGAACCAAGTTTTTTTTTTAAATCCGAGATGGTCTCACATATAGGTTTGTAGTGGGAAGATTCAAACAATTTACAAACTTAACCTGAAGGACCGGCACCGGACTTCCAACCCCCACACCAATTATGAGCTCTTCAGTTTAAAATATAGGGCCTAAAAGTTTGAATATGGACATGCATGACACATTAGTGGAGATTCGTCGAAGATGTTCCCTATAAAACTGTTGCTATTTCGGTTTGGCAAAACAGACGAGTTCAGAGCTCCACACACGAAAGGCATAGTATAAAGCTCTACAAAACCCTTATTCTGCCAGTTCTTCTCCTGCCAGAAAGAGGAATTAATCTTGGCACTTTCGAGGGAAAAACAGCGACTCGATAATAGATATACGTATTCGCTGCTGATTTTGACACGCATATTGTTAAACCTAGCCCAAACTCCATTATAGAGTTATCGAATGGCAGCCACCGAGAAGGCAAGGAAGACGAACCTCCAATTAATAGATCAAGGTTTCTGCAATAGAGAGAAACTTGTGGTCATACCCTCTAATGTAAGGTTAACACATTATAGGGGTACTGATCATAAATCTGCTAAGGGTGGCGAAAAACCGTCTTCTAAGCTCCAGGTATATGTGTGCTGAAAAAGTTAGCACTACTTCAGACATTACTTAAAAACCTTCAACCCACTCGAATCTGATTCCAGACGAAGACAAAAGACTTCTTTGTAGCAACAAGTGGCGGAGAACAGTAGAAAGAATTTATTATGGAGGCGCTTGCTAAACAAACGCACGCAAAACTTTGCATAGCGTGGGAACACACTCGAGCTGTGATCATGTGTAATAATAGTAGCTTACGCGATTTCACCTTAAACGTAAGCTGCTACGTGCCAACTGCCAACATTAGCAATAAAACTCCAGGTTCACACAGGTGCCTACCACTCAGAAAATAAAGGAGGAGCTTTGCTTTCGTCAAGACCTTTAGGGCGCTCCCTTACTAATACCCGCCTGACCCGTAGATTATGCACAAAATGCGGCTGCCATGTGTGGCACAAAATCTAACCTTTCATGAGTCATTTGCACAGCCTCAACACTTGGGGGGCTTAGCTCTGTCCAAATGAGAGAAATCAAAGCAGAGTTTAGAGAAGTTCATGATTTTATGTGTATTTCAAAACTACGATCAACGTTGGATCACAAGTTACATCAATGTTTCGAAATCCAATTCAGATTTGTTATTGTAAAGATCCGAGCAAAAAGTTAAACACCTCAGAAACTCCCCAACACGCACTCGGACCAAGGTTACAAACATTCCATGGCAATGATTTATCTGACTAATCTCCATAAAAATATAATATTGACGTAAATGGTTACTCACACAACTCGATTATGAAACATTGCAAATTGTTTGATTATGTCCCGCCATTCCAGGACAGTGTCAACATAAACAAGTTGATTCCTTTAATTATTGGGAAGATCGGTGCGATGAACTGGTGCGATGAGAGCACAAAAGATCACAAAAGGCGAACTTCCTGCGCAGAAATATCCTTTTTCATGCGCGAGACGATGTTAAGAACAAATTAAGAACGTAACCACTCTAATTGAAAACACGTTTAGATCAATTTAATTAACACAAAACAAATAGATTTTAGCAAAAAACACAACTTTACAGCTTTGGTAAAACCACAATAAATGCCATGGACTGTTGGAGTTTTTTGTGACCCACAAGATGTAAGAACACTCAAGTTATTTTACGATGTGTTGGTGAGGTTTGGTAAACGCATATAAAAATCAAAGTCGCATGCGCACACCTCTAAACAAATGTGGTAAGGGAAAGCGTGGTGGGTTTACGCAACTAAACTGACCAAATTGGAAAAACGCATGCGATGTGGGGCAGCGTTCGGGACTTTGGTTGGCTGGAACAAAAAACATATGGAATAGGTGATTAACGAATTGCATATTTTAATTTCGTCATGCGAAAGTTTTGCGAAAGACTTCTTAGACAAGTCATGTTGGCCGCGATGCGAGCACGGCGGCATAAGTTTACCTTAGGTCCAGGTGGAATATATTGGTTTTTTTTTTAGCTTAATATATGGACTTGGGTGTCCTGATTCCGAATATGCTATTAAAAATTTTCGGTCTCGATTAATTAAGAAGTTATTAGCCAAAGAATTTCAAAAAGAGTGCAACTTTAACATACCCGTAGATGGCCATAGGCGCCTGACAGACCATGGCACCTACCCTTAGCGGAGCGAGGAAGTCGCGTAAGCGGCTAAACCCTGCGAGAAAGGGAGTCGAAATCCTTTAAACCCGCGAAGCGGCCAACCAATCACTGTTGTCTTCAAAAGCAAATTTATTTTACAGCGAATCTTGTTAGGTTTCTATAGCATACTCTTAGGCAAAAATTAAAAGTCTAAGATGAGGCGCTTTGTATGGAAAAATTGAAACTTTGAATTTCTATAACTTTGAAACAAAATGAGACCGACAATTTTTAATACCATATTCGTAATGTAAGCATAAAAATAACAACTGAATTCCACTTGGACCTACGGTAAACTTGTTCCAGCACGGCTCCCTAGTAGGCCAAGAAAGAAACAGGGGTGGGTTCAGGGTTAAGAACATCTTCGAGACCCGTCTGGGGATCGCGCCTTTGTCACTGGAGTTGGTGGCGGAGGATCGGGAACGATGGAAGGACCATTTAGCAGCCCTCGCTTCGCGACCTTTCTAAGGATAAGCGGTCAGGGTCACTGAAAAGAAATGATGATTCCAGTTCTTCTGTGTGCAAATTGCTATCAACACAATTAACCAAGTTGTAGGCTATTCATTCATAATGTTAACTCAAGAACAGACTACTAAAAGAACCTCGTCGATTTCTTAAAATACCATTACATTTTGTCTCTACGGGACAGAAATCCGCGATTGGCATATATCTTCAACTTCTTCTTCTTCTCAATTTTAAAGGTTTTGGGATATACCACGCTAAAAATAAATTATGAGTGCATTAAGTCGTGAGTGCATTAAGTCGTGAACTTTGTTTTCGGATGTTGTAAGTTAAGATGGTTCAAAAAACTCATTAACGCGGAAAGTTTAATGATGCAGAAAGTGTCTTCAACGTACCTCAACCACACCTTTGGTTTCTCTTCGCAGCTATTCAGAGCCTTCTTCCCAATATGCTCCATCCACACGTCAGCAATTAAGGGAGGTAGAGGTAATCCCATAGCTACACCATCTTTCTGCAGATAAAACTTTTGGTCGAAAGAGAAGAAACCCGATGATAGGCAAAATTCCAAAAGTGGCATGTGTTTTTCGTCTATGCTGGAGGTTGAGATTAGTTGACGAAAACAAAGTTCACGATGGAACAAGAACAGATCCATTGCGTTTTTGGATGTTAAAGTAACGCGGAAATCGGATGGTACATTAGGACACACAGTTTACAGAAAAGGCACACACACAAACAGGTACCTCCATGCTTCCTCTCACCATCATCCGGCGAATTTGAGATCTGTTGTCTCCACACTCATTCAGCGAGCTCACAATGTATGTGATACAGAGCATCTCGCCGCTGAACTTACCTTTGTGGACAACGTCCTTCAATCGAACGGCTACTCGAAAAGACAACGTTCATGGAAGCCAAATTTGTCGCGACAAGAAGACTGCAATGAGTTGGACAAGAGAGCCTTTCTACCGTACGTGAAAGGTGTCACGGACAAAGTCGGTCGAATTCTAAAACGATACGGTGTGAAAACGATCTTCTTACCGCCAAAAAAGGTGATAAATTATCTACAATCACCCAAAGATCGCTTTCCTCTCAAAACTCCCGGTGTTTACGCAGTCCCTTGCAGCTGTGGGTCATCATACATTGGACAAACGCGACGAAGTATTTCGACCCGTTTAAAAGATCATATAAATGCTGTGAGCAATCAGCAGCAAGAAAAATCCGCTCTAGCCGAGCATGTCTTAGACCATCCCAACGAACACCATTGGATCAGATTTGACGAGGCTAAGATACTGGCTCAAGAGTCGCATTACATCCCACGGCTTGTTCGTGAAGCGATTGAGATAAAACGCCAAAAAATTTCAATCGCGACGACAGTCGATTGCGAAGCCCCAGCGACACATTGAGCACTGTTTGCTCTCAGCCACCTGACGCACAACAATGAGAGAACGAGACAGCACTACCGCCTCAGCACCGCTATAACTTGCGTAGTGCTAACCGCCAAAAGCATTTTTAGGCATATTCCCGGTGACCACGCTTAATGTAACTTAAGCGAAACGTTCGGGGTGAGTACGGTTCGCACTCATAATTTATATTTAACTCTATATATTTGTGCTATCGAATTGAGCCACTCCCGACGATTCGAGATCCAAGAAAGTCTTTGTCTCCCAACGCCTCCACTTCCTTCTATCCTACCCTGTAAGATGGCTTAGGGCATACTTGCACCAAATCTTTTTGACAGCAGTATCTACGCATTTATTTATTCGTTTCATCTAATCGGCTAGCTAGCAAAAAACTGTGTTGCACAACTACATTCAGCTATCAATGATTAAATCGGTAAAATAGTTATCCACTCGCGGAAGGCTGGTTAGTTGGATACAAACGTCAAATAACGAGGTTTAAAGAAGAAATCATATGAATTTTAAACTTTCTTGGCTTCGATGACGATGATAACAGATGTTTGGGATTTTGTTTGTGCCAATTTTTTCAGTTGAGAGTAGTATGAACGAACCATGTTTTTGTATTTCGGTGCAATAAAAAAAGGCACGTTCTTCACTTGTAAGAGCTGAATTCAGAGAGAAAGTGGAGACAAAATTTTGGTAAGAAATGCACATGCAATATTACTGTTGCGACCGGTTTCACATCTAATCTATTTGACAAAAATTTCGCTGGCAATGTTTATTTTTGGCTCAATTATTTAAAACTTTCATCAATATCCATTAAATGTTTGACTTTGCTTTCAAAGATTTATTTTTTGTAAGAACATCTTTTAGAAGAAACTTGGAAGAACTTTAAGAAACCTTGAACGTAAATGGCGCTTCCAGGAAGACATCAGCTCCACCCGATTTTGCTTCACCAGCGGTTTCGGCACTCGCAAGGCTCTTTTGCCTTTAACCTCTTAATTTAAACAAGGTTTGAAACGAACAGAACAGTCTTCGCGTGCTTTGAGGATTCTGCAAAGCTATTGATAAAGTTCACCACAAAAAAATGATGAAAATCTTAGAATAAAAAAAAACAGATAGAAACGATCAAAAAGTAGTTGAAAACTTATCCTGGAGTCCAAAAACTTAAATTTCTATTGGAGGCGAAGAATATGAGGAAGAATATGATGTGAAGGGCATTTATCCTCCTCTACTCTTAACTTAGTACTCGGAGCAAATCTATAAAAATGCAATAACTGACACCGATATGGTGGAATCACGGCTGATATTCTGAATGCGAAAAAACGCTTTCGTCTGTGGGAACAATTTGCTTCATGTAACCTAAATAACGAAAGATTTTAATCGTGCGTGCGAAGAAAATAAACGACAGCATATTGTTTGACGTTTCTCTTTGCGAGTTGTTGTAATTGCTTTAAAATGTTGAGTTAAGATCTATTTCACAAATAATCATCTAGTCTGTGGAATATACGTTTTTTTTTATTTTTAAAGAGATCTTGAGTGCATGGTTCATCAAACTTATGGTTCTGTCGTCGGAGCATTGCCTTGACTTCTTTTTCCTTGGAAGTGTAAAAAAGATGAAAGGTTTGCTAATTCTTTTAATCTCCGTTAGGTTTATTGCCCTCTAGTCGAATCCTAGATATTCTGAAAACAGCCTGAGAAAATAATAGTGTTTTTGCAGTTTATTTTTATAAATTCGGCTTGGCTTCAGTAGCGAAAAACGTATGTATGGGAAGGTAATCTTGGCTTTTCCCACTGAAGAGCATCGGCCAAGATTGTTGAGGGAAACATGCGTTGTACGTGTAACCGTGTATAAATACACAAGTGACAGTCTCGTACGAGACAGTTATATTTTAAACGTTGACTTGTGAAAATCGATAGTAAAGTGAAAAGTGATTGAATTGAAGTAAAGTCTGAAGAAGCGAAATTGAATTAATTGTGATTTGGATTTAAACAAGTTTTGTTCGATATATAGAGTTTTTCATTGTGTAGTTATAAGAGTGAAATTGAATTTTATTCGACAAACCCCAGGCCAAATACAGTACAATAATAACACAGAAGGATTTTTTTGTTTGATCACATTGATTATCACAAAATGTGAAAATCACAGATCAACTTGAACCAATTTCGACTCGAACCAACTGGGTGTACACCGAAACATGGTTGAAAGCCACCTTTCCGTAGGAACACAGTGGTGTACCTGTAGCGGCAGAAGCAGCGAAAGTTGAACTATCAAAAGTTAAAACACATGTATTCAGTTTACATCGCACACAATACGCACAGCTGCAGTAAAGCTAGAATGGCAATGCTGCCGTGCTGCGTGCGTACGTTAATGTGCGTTGCCATGGTTTTCCAAAACTTTAGAATACTTTACGTTAAAGTACGCACCTAACAAATTTGCAAAACGAAATGCCACTTTGCGTTTTGGGGTAGGAAATTGGACAGTATCAGCTCAAACACATTCAATTTCTGTTGAAAGATTTTTTAAAAGATATTTTATATATTATTGTAGAAAAGATGATTTTTAAAAACGAACCAAGTTGCCTAGCCACGAAAATAAAATTATTTGTATTAATTTGATCACAACTATATCCAAGGTGGTGCACTCGTGTACATATAGTTGTGATCTTTGTGATGTTTTAGAACTAAAAACCAAGACATTGCGAGTTGTCGCGAAAAACTGAAAACAGAAATAATACCGAAAAACATCACATTCTCTACACAAACCTCTCTACTCTACTCAAACCTGTTTTTATTCTGACTATAAACAGAAAAAACGCCTCTTTTGCCCCCACAACCTACTGACGACAAGAGAACTATACTCATACTTACCACTACATGAATGTTGTTTAACGCACGCAAAAGTAGAAAGTAGATCTACTTTTGCATTGTAGATGCGCCTACGACATTTACGGTAAAACGCGGGGTGACTGGATCGGTTTGTCAGCGACCCAGCTAATGAGGACTGCCAAGGACCGAGAAGAATACAAAAGGATGATAATTAACCTCCTAAGAGGAGAGTCATTATTAGAAGAAGAAGTGGGGTGAAATTTTGAAGTAACATTTCGTTTTGCGCCATATGCACCCGTTGTTTCTACTCTTCTTGTCATCGAACGCACGCAACATTGCGTTTTGGACTTAAGAGTTGGCTAGCTTTTATCATTTGCAGCGCTACAGGGTTGACAGCGCTGCACGTTTGACAGTTCGCTTCAAGGAAAGTAAACAATGGAAAAGGACGTGGAGAAATCTATCGAAATTGGGAAATATCAAGAAATTAAATGGAATTTGTTTCACTCGCTTTGGAAAAATAATAAAAAGAAAGCTCAGAAGTGGAAACTCTCAGCCATTGCTACAAACGAAGTATCTGTCTAACATAAGCGCGCCATTGTGTTCGAGTTTTTCCTGTGCCGCGCCGCACATTGAATAAAGAGCATAATTTACTGAATAACTAGATATTCAACTTGCGTCCCTCTTACCCTCCAACACCCATTTGTTTACGTTTTTTTATAAAGCCTTTAAAGTTTTCTTAAAGCTTTAAATTTCCGTATCGGTGAATACGTATAAGAAGATACAACAAGAGAAGATACAACCTTACGAAATCAGCTGATGTAAAAGCTGCAAAACGAAATTGCACGGAAATGACGAATTCATGAATTTACTCACATTTGTAAACAAATGTCGGAGAATGGGTAAACTCATCAATTTCAGCTTGTGGGCAAAGCTTTTACATGTCCGAAGTTGAATATCTAGTCATTCAGTAATTTATGATAAAGACACAAGGAATAGCTCTATTTCACTTATGCAGTGCATGTGAGTGAAGCATTTATTTTGACATAAGTCGCCTGATATCGGGTATCGACTTGTGAGTGAATGCATCGAATGTATCACGAATCGGGCTACAAATATCAACTTTACTCAGGAATGTTAAACAAAGGTAGAACCAGCTCCCAGAAACGTATGAACCTCGGGCCGTCTTTCACGACATGCCTGGTTGAACACTTAAGTAGTCCGCACTAACACAACTAAAACTGATGCTTCACTGATGCCCCCAAAACACCACTTCCTTGTCTCCTTATTCAATGCCGCCGGTCCACGCTTCATACTGCCGCTGCTGCTGCATTAACCGCAGGACCACATTGCCCGTAGCGGTGGTATGTAGCAGTAGTACGTAGTACAGCCGCGGAGCCATGTGGCGTAGTACGGAAAAAAATTGAACACAATGGTGTAGCGCGGCTATGTCGAACAAAAACCTCGTTTATGAACAATGGCCGATACTCTGAGTTAATTTGAACTAGATTTAATATTTTTGTACAACGGATGACAAAAATTCCACAAAATTTCCTTAGATTTAACCATCTCAATAAACTTTTCGACGTCCGTTTCCTCCATTGTTTACTTATCTTGTATTGAACTGCCGTGTAGCGCTGTCAACCGTGTAGTGCTACGAAAGTTAAAAGTTGGCCAACTCTTACTACCGCCACAGCTACGCGCTACCGCCACAGACACACATTGTGTGCGCAATACACTGAATACGTGTGTTTTAACTTTTGACAGCTCTTACTACCGCTACTACTACCGCCACAGCTACATCACTGTGGTTCTACGGTGATACTACCGCTCCGGGCATAGAGCTTTTAACAGTTTGACATCTACTGGTATTATCGAGTTCGGGATGCCAAACAAAGTACCTTTTTATATGGGAAACGAACTAAAATTACACATAAACCTAAATAACTATTTAAAAGATGCAACCCTGTGTTTCGATGAACGGGAAAGTTGTAGACTTGATCAGGCTTCCTAGGTAATGCTAAAAATATTTTCATTATATAGCACGGAAAGGATAAGAAAAGTGTTGTTTGTGTTGTAGAAACAGTGTATACGACCACAAAAGGGTACACGGATTCAAGGAGATCATGTCTTCGGAACACTTTTTCGATACTTTCCACATATTTTATTAAAATAATTTTTGGGTCAATTTAAAGAACGGAATAAGCACAATAACTTCTTTCCTTATCAGCATACTCTAGGTTGAGTAGTTTATTAGTAATTCGCACGTCTACAGTAACTATTGAATTTTTTCATATAAAAACGCAATTTGCTTGGCATCCCGCGGTCGATAGATGTGAAAGACGTCAGATTTTGACAGCCGTGGTAAAAGGTCTATTGTGGTGTGGATCTTTCGGTACGACACATCTACTGCACACTTATGTGCGTTTCGTTTGGAGTCAAAAAAGTTTGGAATGGGTATGGGTATGTCAAAACTGACAGCTTTAAATTTGAAAACGTTTCTTTGAGGGCAAAAATGAGGGGAAATTGAGGGAAAACTGACATTTCCCGAATCTAAAATCGCAGAATAAAATCTCGATTTTTAGCAAGATTCATTTTCAGATTTACCAATACCAACAGACTGTGTTGACAGTTCGCTTGTTTACTTCGTGTAAATTTGGAACGGGTTGGTCTTTTAACAGAAATAATTTTGTTTTGTTTTATAAAATGTTTGTATTTAATTGACTAGTGCAAAAACTTTAATTTCAACATGGGCTTGAAATGGAAAAACTGTATTCATCCTAATCATGTTCTTCGACAGTCACAAGTCGAGGCATTCGTATATTTTTAGGTGAAGAAGCACCCACGACTTTGCCGAATGCTAAATTAAAGCAAGCAGGCTTCGAATTGCGTATATTATGAGAGACTTGGTGCACATATATAGTAGCAAATAATAAAGTTGAGGTTTTTTAATGTAAAAAACATAACAATGGCTTATTTTGTTTCTAGTTTCGTCACAAAAAGAACAGAAAATTGTCCGCAATAAAGCCACAGCAAAATGTAAACAAACTAGGAATGGGAAACAATTTTTTTCAGTTGGTACCTAACTAAGTAGGGATGGGAAACAATTTTTTCCATTAGTACTTAAACGGAGCCATGTACTCAGATTAACTTTGCGTTAAAAGAAATAATTTGCGAATTGGAATAAAAGTTTTTAATGGGAAATACTCGTATAGCTCTGCATTTTTACAAAAATCAAATCTCGAATTATCGCTAATTTGAGCAAAATGAGTGCAATCCAGAAGCACTTTCAATTCCTAAGCAGAATAAAGCTTGAATTTTCGCTAAAATAAAAAGTGTATTTCAAGCTAGGTTGGTATGGTATGTAGACATCTTCAATGAATTTTTTGAAACCTTGAATGTTTTGAACCTCTTTTGTTTGTCATAATTTCGTAGTAAAACGGCAGCAATATTAATTAAAGCAAAAGAAGTTCTTTATCGAAACGCCTACAAAGTACTATTTTAAACGTTCGTTAACAGAATTTATCTACGCTAACGCCGCGTTGTAATTGTTTTTTTTTTTAACAGTCACTTATGGTTATGAATGCATAGTGACATCAATAGATTGCTGAAATAAAAATATTATGGTTAAGTAAATTACCATTTTACCTTGAAGAAAACATAGATTTTAAAAAACATTGTACTTTTATTCCCATTGTACTTTTTTTCTTAACCCGACCCACTACAATTGTATTGGCCTTCCCACCATTCAAACAAAACTAACATATGGCAGGTCTCACCTATTCCCACCTATACTATCACAAAAAATCTCAATTTAATTTTTTGTTTGATTCAACCACGAAAAAATAAAACTTGGTTTTTAATTTACCCGATACCAAAAAAAAAACCACATTAATGGAAGCATTGGAATATGCTGATTCGACTTTTTCGTGCGCTCTGGTCCCACTGGCTCATCTCACCCAATGACAACTGGAAAGTTATCACTCAAGTGCCTTTGCGTTGATCTGTGTCTGAAGTTTTTAATGGTTTTCTCGCAGTGACACGTTTTGCCAAGTGTGATTGTACTTATGTCGACCGGTTTCTTGGGTAGATTTCGTCATATCTGCACAACATTCACTAAAACCCATCAACTTTTACAAAGAATTGAAAGTTTGTCACTTGCAAAGTGTGTAAAATTCTCAGCACAACCTTCTTGGGGATCAAAAAAGGCTCAAAGGAAAGTACAACTCAAGCAATTGGACAAGATGACTACACCTGAAATCGAGGCAGTAATTGCACCACTGCGGGAGAAGGTCCAAGAACAGGGTAACCTGGTGCGTAGCCTAAAAGCTGATGGAGCGCCTGAATTGGACGTAAAGCGAGCTGTTGCCGAATTGAAGCTAAGAAAGAAGACCCTAGAGGATAAAGAGCTGGAGTTAATGTCAAGTACAAATACATTTGATCGCTCGAAAATGGAAGATCTACTCAAGAGGCGTTTCTTCTATGATCAGAGCTTCGCAATTTATGGTGGAATTACAGGTACATTTTGTGGAAAAGTTGTTTAGAAAAAAAGTTGGAGGAAACAAAGTATTTGGAGTATACATACTCCTATTTTGCCAATTTTTTGTCACCGTGTTTTGAAGTTGTCTTCGCAATTGTCCCCCCAAATTTGGGTTTAAATGAGTACAAGAAAGCTTAGTAATTATATTTGTCCTTGCAATAGTTCAGTCTACCACATCAGACTCTTGCAATATATTCTTTATTAACCAGAAAACAGTTAATGCAACTTTTATCACCTGCAATTCGTAGAACAATCAAGGTCAATCCATTTTGGATCAGTGTTCTGGAGTTTGTTTCCCTTTCTCTAACGTTGCATCACTTTCGTTAACAGTGAGTCATGTTCTGTTTATCTACAAGACGAAAATGGTTCTCGTCTTCTTGATAAAAACAAGACCACCTTGAATAACGATATAGACTTTCTAATGCATAAAAGTTAGATAATTAGATTCCAAACTTCAATTATCAACACAAGATATTAATTACTGCTATCGTCAAACTAGGCTAGAAAAACCCAGCCAACTTCGAATAAACCGTTCGACAATCCTTTAAGATGGAGCTTACTTGTACCATCATATAAAATGTCTCTCCTGTACGCTCTCTTTAACGATGTTTTCCGCGGTCAGCTTATCTTTTCGGGTTTCGCATCATTCTTCGGTTGCTGATATTTTTAGCATTCTCTCCTACTAAGCGTCTGCAACGGTCTTATCGTTTTTCCATAAAGACATAATATAATACTTACTTCATACAGGTTCGTTGCGTTCTAAAAATTGATAGAACCAAGATAGTATGTCGCTAGATTGTTATACAAACTTTAAGGCTGTCATCTTTTTACTCAAAAATATTTTTATTCGCAGTTGGCGGGGATCTAAGATATTACAAAAGCCTTAAAATCCACTAGCTTCGCGTTGGTGCCTATATTTCGAACATTTTTAGCAGCAAAGGCAGCTCCAAGAATTAGAAAATTGTTACAACCAGCAATTTTTGCGGTCCGTTCAATACTGAATTGAATGGGCTTAAAAAGTTAGGGTCGAAAGGTTCGCTTGACTTTTAAACATTACATACTTCAGCCAAATTTAAACAAGGTCGTCATAACCGTTAAGGAGCTAGAAATCTTTAAAAAATAGTTTTTGAAAATGTTTTCACGTTTTTCAGTTAAATCTTCGAAGTTTTAGCTATAGTTTTGTATAAAATTTAACAAAACTATGCACTATGCCCGGTGTTAATTTAAAAATTATACTTTTTACCGTTTGGGGGATAGAGAGGGAGACATGCGTTCTTTCGACCTTTTTAATAATTTTTAAAATTTCAAATCCATAAAACAAATATTTTGAAGTTTTTCCAGTTCCCCTTAGACTATTTTCCAGTAGCACAACCAGCAGCACTAGCCTTGGATGTTTTTCTTTTAATTCTATGGCCACCGGTTTATGCGTAAACGGTAAAACAAGCGCCTTTTTTATTTCGTTTTTTAAATAAGCTCCTAAAAACTAAGGTTAAAAACGGCAATTTAAAAAAAATTTGACGCAGTCTTCTTTCTTTTTGTAAGCTTTGTACTTTATCCGAATCTGAAAAAGGTCGCTTATACCGTTAAGTTACTAGAAGACTTAAAAAAAATGTTTTTGAAAATGCTTCTATGTTTTTCAGTTAAATCTCAGAAGATTTTGAAATTCCAAAATGCGCTATAATTTTCCATAAAATTTTGAATTATTTCTGATACGTGTGATTTTTTTCATAGAATTCCATTAAACAGCACCGGATATAAGGGTGGGGGGGGGGGGTGGGGCAAACGTTTTTTTTGCATTTTTGCGATTTTTTTTTTCGAAAATGCGTCAAAACTGCAGTACGCAAACTGTTTTTGCAAAATATGACCTAAGCAATTGGTTTACTTTGAGTTGCTTTATACGTGTGTTCAATATTGATTTGAGCGATGAGCCGTTCAAAAGTTATGGCTTCCAAAACTTTGAAAAACGTCAAGCATTTTCGACTCTTCATTTCTCAAAAACGTTTTGATATTTTCGAAAAGTTTTTTTTTTTTTAATTAAAGCTTAGTATTTCCTAAACCTAAGTTTCGTTTTTCTAGTTCTTGCCTACTTAACTTCTTGAAAAAAACACTGAAAAACATCAAGTCCATTTTCACATGAAATTTCAAACTGTAATTAAACCGTTATTTGTGCTTAAAAAAAATTGCCGTCTTTGGATTCTCTGACTGTTTCCGCAGTTTATACAGTTTATACACCAAATTTTGTCTCTCTACGACTTACCGTTCAGAAGTTATAAAGCGATTGGACGGACGGACAACAAAGCGATACCATAAGAGGTCCTTTTTCCATTTTTGGACGGACCGCTTAAAACCGTCAAGGATGAAGTCCACTTGAGGACCATACACAGAGCGTACAATCATTGCTTAATTGGCATATAAAATGTTGTTTAGTATATCTGCGACTTGTTATTCCTTTTCTTTTAATGAGACTTTCCTACTTTATAGCATTTTTTCAAAAGCTTCTCGATAACGTATTTGTTTCGCTTTTATATAAGATTTCGAGTGCAATTTTAAGAAGATATATGCATAAGATCTCTGTATATAAGTTTTTAAATGCTGCCATTGCAGTGTAGTTAATAAAGGTGACATCCTTGAATATTGGTCCGATTTTTGGGTTTAAAATTCTTAAAAATATTCTTTATTTTTTCTTTTACTTTTTGCGGTTGTTTTTAAGTTTTTTTCTGATTTTTTTTTTTTTTTTTATTTCAAATTAAGAAAACGAGTATTAAGAGTAATTGTTGGATACCGTTATATTTTTTTTTTTAATTTTCATTTACTTTGTGCTAGCGATAGCATTAAAATTAAGCTGTCGGTTATAAATGCTGGTTTTTTGATTTACTTTACGAACCGTTTCATAAAATTTTAAGTTAGAAAAAGTAATTTTTGAAAGATCGTAAAATTTTTAGAAATGCCTTTATACGTTTTATATATAATCCGGATTTTATTTTTAATCGGTTCTACCGTTAAGATACCAGAAAATTTTGAAAAATATTTTTTTAAATGTTTTTGAAGGCTTCGGGCTAAATCTCAGTATATGTTAAATATTCAAAAATTTCTATAGTTTTTCCGAAACTTAAAAATACATAATTCTTGATGAGTGTGTTTTTTTCAATTTATTTGGCCTTATCTATCGCATCGGAGATAGTGGAGGGGACAAAGTTTTTTTCACGATTTTTTTTTTTTGAAAATACGTAAAAACCGCAGTCTTAAAATGTTTTAACCAAAACTTTATTTTAGCCTTTGCAAGCTGCGGCTGCTTTACATGTTGCCCTTTTTCCAGGTCCTTTTTTCATTTTTCGACGGACCGCTACAAATACAAAAAAACGTGTGTTACTATGCTATATTTACAACACAGGGTTGCCGCCAATACGGTATATTTGGGACAAAAGACTGTCTTTTTTTAAGTTTCTTTTTTTTTACTATTTTTTTTTTTCTATTTAGTATTTATTTGAAACACATTAAGATAAATCTTTTAGTTTTGTGAAAGCCTTAAAATTAAGTTTACAACCAGTTATAAGTATCAAATAAGAAAAAAAGAATAGAACAAAAATAATCAAAATAAAAATAACAATTAGAAAAATTAGAAAAAAAAACGTACATTTAACTGAACATGATTCAATAAAAAGTTAAATACAAATATTTGAGGATATATAAAGACTTAAAGATAAAACTATTTCGAAATTTAAGCTAAAAATATTACTGTCTGGTCAAGTGTCTCAAGAGTCACGATTTAAATCGTTTATTGTTTCTGATTCTTCTAAGTTCACGGGGTAGGGAGTTCCACAGGCGAGTAGCATAAACAAAGAGCTGCCGCTCGGAGGTTAAGGAGGAATGTGCTGTAGGGATCAAATTAAAGGTCCTATCTGATCGAGAAAAAACTAAACGGTTGTAGAGATACCCAGGTTGATGTGCCTGTATGGTGTCGTGTAAACATAATAAAGAACGGAGCTTTAATAGGTTATCGAATGTGCAGCCGACGATACTCTTGGCGAAGGCGGATACGTGATCGTACCGACGCAGACCATAAATGTAGCGAGCTATATTGTTGTACGCAACGTTAAGTTTTCTGTTACTTAAATAATCAACTTTGCCATAAACCTCGCACCCATATAATAAAATTGGCAGAAGGAGCGTTTTTGCTAACATAAGTCTGACAGGTGTAGGAGTAAACATTTGGGTTGAGCAGAGCAAACGAAGACTTCCATATATCTTGCTAGTAACCGCGTTCAGATAATCGGTCCATGTTAGGGAGTCATTAAAAATTAACCCAAGATTTCTTGCGGTGGGAACAAAGGGGACAACTTCCTGTCCCAGCTTGATTGGCAAGGTAGACAAATTATTTTATTTCCTGCTAATTTTTGATTTCCAAAATACAAATTATTTGATTTCCTGCTAAGTTCAAACACAAGAAGTTACGTCGAGCCCAAAGAGAAATATTTTCCAGCTCTTGGTTTATCAGTTCAAAGACTTGGGGTAAGTAATTGATATTCCCGCCTAATGTTAGCTGAACATCATCAGCATACCACTGGACATTTTGTGGCAGGTGGTTGATATATAGGGTAAAAAGGACAGGTCCAAGAATAGATCCTTGGGGGACTCCACTTGATACCCTAAGGAAGCTTGAAGCTTTGTTGTTGACCACGACACATTGCTGTCTTTCAACTAAGTAAGAGTGCATAAGCTTAACTGATGCTTTGGAAAAGTTGTACAAGTTTAGAAGTTTTCTGCATAATACAACATGGTTGACCGTATCGAACGCTTTTGAGAAGTCTAAGAGGATAAGAAAGGTAACAAACTTTTTTCTAGCGACTTTCTTATATCATCAACTACTGATAACAATGCTGTTTTGCAGCTGTGTTTCAGACGAGTAAAGCTCTTTAAGGCAGAGCTTCGTACAAGGTTTCATTTTAGTATGAGCTGTGAGCACCTGTTCTAAAACTCTTAACCATCACCGTTAATCAAAGCTGCGCAAAGTAAAAATAAGTACAATTTTAAAAAGAAGAGTTATTTCTACGTTTTTAATGTCGTACCTTTTTGAATTTCAATTCGAAAGAAAACACTTATCGTCGTCTAAATGTGTAAAGCTGCTATGTCCACTTTGACGACTTTCGCAGGAGAGTGAAAAAACCACATAAAACCTAATTAGGACCAGTTTAAAGAATTTCAAAATCCCTTAGCTGTATATTTCCTTCCCTTACCATTATACATATAGAGGAAAAACTATATTTTTCGCATTTGATTCATTTAATAGACATTTGTTGGACTTAGCATATTATCTTAACTAATGTTTTGTTAAATTTCATTACGCGGGAGGACTTAGCAGGTTTTCCTTTAATAAAATGTGTAAAACTGGCTTTTTTACTCTCAAACTAAGGGAGAAACCGGGACTTGTAATTTCTTGCAGGTTTGGACATAACAGAAATACGTGCATTATGATTCTTTGGTAACCAGAGCTAAGTTCCTCGAGTTCTTCCTTGATGATTTTTTCACTTTTGACAAATTTAAAATTTTTTTACAAATTTTTTGCAACTTTGCTTGAAGTTGAATAACGTCAGCTGCAACTGTCAGTTCCACATTGGTCAGTTTTTCTTTATTTTTTTCACCAGTTGACAAGTAAATCAAAGTCGGATGATAAATTTGAGAAGTTTTTAATAGCGGACGTAGTTGCAGGAGAATAGAGGAATATTGTAGAGACCTGCAACAACGTCAACTTTCAAAAATTTTCCGAGTTTATCATCCGGCTTTGATTTATTTGTCACTTGGGTGAAAAATAAATGAAAACTGACCAATCAAAATGAGGCGGGAAAACAGCATTGAATTTTTTGTGAGTCAACAAACAGTCAAAATTTTCAATTTGACGTTGTTGCAGGTCTCTACATGTACCTCTAATGTCCACCAGGTATTGCATTTCGACTTTTCCATTTGTCAATAAGAATATTTTAGCCGCACGTTCTGTTCAGGCTCTTATTCGCGTAACCTTGTTTTCATGCAAGAGTTGAGCAATCGATTGGAAATAAAGTCGCATTACAAACAGCGCCAGAGTCTTCGCGCACACAGTGAAATAGTTATATGTCTAAAATGTTCATCTAACAGATAAGTATACTGTTACACAAACAACGGGCTTCCTGATTGTCAAACAGACAGAAGCTACTGATACAGCGCAACATCTGTCACTCACTGAACTCGTTTTGCCATGTTGAGTCGACTTAAACCCGGTTTGAAGCTTGTTCCTACTCTGCATGGACATGCCCATTTCTATATCTACTGGTGGGTGTTTGCGTACGTTTGATTTGACATTCAAGTAAACGTGTAGTGACTCTTCTATGAAACACTTAAAATTATTAAGTTTTGGCTATTTTAAAACATCTTAAGTTAGAGAAAAAAAAAGTAGTATATTGACGATTGAAGGCTTACCCCTGGTGGTCAATTTTGGAATGTATGAAGACCTATACACGTAAACGGGTGGCTATCGTTGTCTACCCATTTTTCAAACGAGTACGATAATTATTTGTTTCGGAACAATTATTTTCTTCTAATTTGCTTTTTGTTAAAGGGAAATTTATTTTATTCTCAAATCAGGTTGACAATTCACACGGAAAAACCGAATTAGTTTATCGAACGCAGGTCAACTGCATCACTTGTCAACTTCGAGATCTGTGTTGACAGCTATAGATCATCACATATTTCAAATTTGACCACAATGTATCGCATTCCAACTTTTCCAATCATCAATTCGAAAGCCGTTTATGCAATTCTTAAGATATTGTAAATTATTTTTTTGTATCAACAGTATTTTCTGAGCCTATTCTGGACAAAAAAAGACACAAAAAATAACACGGAACTTAGAAATCTACTCTTTCACTATTTTTCCCCGAAAGTTTAAATGACATAATAATAAATTAAGTTGCAGATTGTAGGCCTTAATGTCAATGTGTGTAAAATCAAGAGAATACGGTCATTAGTTTGTTATATTTTACCATTCAAAGCCAAGCAGATTTTTGATACTTTTAACGAACAGTGATTATGATGATTTGATTCCATTTAACTGAGACCAACTTTGAATGTCTATCTTGTGAAATATTTTGGTTTGAGGTCCTTGGACCAGAGAAATATTCCAACAAAGATTACCAGAAAAACCATTTTCATGCATAAATTTTATTATTATTTCAAAGAGTCTCACGCAAATTTTGAAAACATTTTGAACAATTTGCAACATTGAAGTAGGAACAAGGACCACAAAAAGAATTTCACTTCATTTTTTGATTTTCTTTTAAGGACAATATGATTACGGTCCAATGGGCTGTGCACTCAAGTCGAACATCTTAAATTTGTGGCGTCAATTTTTCGTTCTCGAAGATCAGATGCTCGAAGTCGATTGTTCTATATTGACTCCAGAACCAGTTCTAAAGTAAGTTCTTAGTTTTTTTTTTTTTTTATTGATTTGTTTGCCTTAAAAATGTGTTATTTACTCCTATTTGCAGAGCATCTGGCCATGTGGAACGTTTCGCTGATCTAATGGTGAAAGACGTCTTGAATGGCGAGTGCTTCCGTTTGGATCATTTAATAAAGAACTTTTTGGAGAAACTGGCTTCCGAAAAGAATGCCACTCCCAGTGTTAAGGCAACGTGTGAAGATATTATTATTAAGGTAAAGCCCACACGGGTCACTCATTATTTTGTTGCCTAAAAATTTTCCTGTGATTCAGCTCGATGGAATGTCGAAAAGTGAAATGGGCGAAATACTAAGGAAGTACAACATGAAATCACCAATTACTGGCAATGAGCTCACCGATCCCATTGAATTCAATTTGATGTTTGCCACGCAAATTGGACCTACCGGACTGATAAAGGGGTAAGAAATGTAAAAGCAATTTGGTTTTGTATTTTTGTCATTTTTGTCTGTGCCCTAGATTCCTCCGTCCAGAAACGGCGCAAGGTATCTTTGTCAATTTCAAACGTTTACTGGAATTCAATCAGGGAAGACTACCATTTGCTGCAGCTCAAATTGGTACGAAACTAGAGAAAAATTTGTATTATTGTTTTCGACAGATTTTAAATATTTCAGGAAACTCATTCCGGAATGAAATATCTCCAAGATCCGGTTTGATTCGTGTCCGAGAGTTTACCATGGCCGAAATTGAGCATTTCTGTGATCCCAGTCAAAAGGATCACCCGAAGTTTAAAAACATTCAAAATACTCAAATGACATTTTACTCGGCCTGCAACCAAATGGACGGTAAAAGCGCAACGCAGTTAACTATCGGAGAAGCTGTTAAGACCGTAAGTTGAAAATTAATTTTCTTGCCGCAGAGTCTAAGGGGCTTTTAAGGAAGTACAAGAGAGTAGGTAAAGGGAGTCGTTTGACGAGGGAGCCTGGTTATTTTTGGCTAGGAAAAAATCTCTAAACTAAGCAAAACTCACTCACAATAATACGGAGCAACTCACAAGAGAGTGCAAAAAGGACGAAAATCTATTGAAGTCATTGCCTGAGCAAAATAAGTTTTTTGGTGTAAAGATTGGAATAATGCAACTTACAAAATCCGTAAACATGCACTGAGAGCTCTTAACGCGTCGTATCTTCCTGATGCCCGAGACGACCGTATGCTGTGCCACGAATTGACTGACACTTGAAGCAGAAGGAGAGTATAAGACACATGAGAATTCTTTCAGAAGAGCTTTCAAATGTGCGGAAGGTTGCTGTGGTAACTACACCGTCCTTTCCTTTATGAAAGGCATAACACCTGCAGCAGAAAAGATTTTGCTCGGAACCATTTGTGTTGCCTCGTTTTTGTTACGTTATTCCTCATCTTTTGTCTTATTCTTCCCGCTCGCGATATGCTTTCAAAGGTAGAACGAAGCTTCTAAATACAGTTTAAAGATACAATTATGAGCTTCTCTTACTGTTCAAAACAATTTAAGAACTTTTTCTCGTGTCTTCTTTCAGGGTCTAGTTGCTAATGAGACGCTTGGATATTACTTGGCGAAAATACATCTGTTCCTTACGTCAATTGGAATCCTACCGAAAAGCCTTCGATTCCGGCAACACATGTCAAACGAAATGGCGCATTATGCCTGTGACTGCTGGGATGCAGAATGTTTAACCAGTTACGTAAGTTAATTCACTTTTAAGTTTGTAGTCGACCGAAGCTATAACATCAAATCTAGGGCTGGGTAGAATGTGTTGGCTGCGCTGATCGTTCAGCCTATGACTTAAAGCAACACATGGATGCAACAAAAGTTCGATTAGTTGCTGAAAAACGACTGCCAGCACCCAAGGATATCGAGGTCACGGAAATCGCCGTAAATAAACAAGCTCTTGGAAAGACCTTCAAAAAAGATGCTAAGGCAATAACGCAGGCCTTGTCTGCACTCTCCTTAAACGAAGTTGAAGAGGTCGAAAAGAGTCTAACCGAAAACAAGTAAGTCTCTACAATTGTAAATTGAGAAAAACGAAGACTTTACTCTTGTCTTAAAGGAAATTCAATTTCTCTCTCGATGGAAATGCTTTTGATCTAACGGCTGATTTCATTTCGGTGAAACGTTCCACGAAAACCATTCACGTGGAGGAAATCATTCCAAATGTTATTGAACCCTCTTTTGGTAATTATTACTCCCGAAATTACCGTGTCTGTTTTTTCACAAATCTTCTTCAGGAATCGGACGCATTTTATACTCTCTGCTTGAGCAGAACTTCCTATGCCGGGAGGGTGACGAACAACGGTGCTACTTTTCACTGCCAGCTGTTGTGGCGCCTTTGAAGTGTTGCGTTCTGCCCTTAAGCAACAATGCTGAGTTCCAGCCGTTTGTCGACAAGCTTTGTATGTCTGAAACTGGTGGAGTTTTTATTTACTATTTCTAAATTATCTTTTTTCTTCAAATCTAGCTATTGCCCTCACAAAGTCCGATATTTCTCATAAGGTGGACGACTCTAGTGGATCTATTGGTAAATAAAACACAAAAGAATTGTAGCTCTAACTACAATTAATCTTAAAAACTTCTAGGTAGACGGTATGCTCGCACGGATGAGATAGCCATTCCCTATGGAATAACCGTTGACTTTGACACGCTTAAGGAGCCGCATAGTGTGACACTACGTGAACGTGACAGTATGGCACAAATTCGTGTTTCGGTAATGAATACTTTTTATCTTTAAATGCGAATGACAATAATCATAGTTTCACCTGTGCAGTTGGAAGAGGTTGCAGATGTAGTGAAATCCCTATCGAAAGGACAACAAACCTGGACGGAAGTTTCAAAAATTTATCCAGCTTTTGAACAGCAAGCAACAACAAAGTGAAAAATTTAATTTATATAAAAAAAGTAACGCATTTCATATTGGCACAAAAGTTCTCGATAATCGTGCCGTTTTGAGACTATTTCTCGCTTGTAACACACACACAAAAAAATAAACAATGCAAGGCGTGGACCGCAAATAAGACAAGTGTTGAATGTTACATTTCTTTGAACCGATAATAATCTCACCAGCCAAAATCAAAACTCGTATAATGGAATAAGCAAGTAAGCTAAGGTGGATTACATACAGTTCGTTATACATTGTTACGTTCTGGTAAGTGAAGCATAATAGTTCAAGTCCCTGATTTAAGACGTCATTTTAAACATTTGAATTGAATTGGAAAGACGTTAAATAGCCGATACCCAACTGACGATCATACATAGTTTAGTTCTAGGCCATATCGCAAAACTCGAAATTGTGATAAGAAAAAAAAAGGTAAAGTAAAAAAATTATTAGTCAAAAATATAATAGGTCATTAGTCTTCTAAGTCAATTAAGAAGACTAATGACGTATTCTTTTCAACACCGAATCGTGAAACTCGTGTGGAATACAGAAAAAAATTGTTCTTTTCACGTACACTTGAACGGAAACATGCTCATGTTAATATTCTTTTGAACTCCGAACTAGTTCGGTGTCGACACCGAAGTCGAAATTTCGCCACTGTCGTGTTTGACGGTGGAGGCTCGGTGTAGCTTTGGTTGTGTGTTTGGAGTTTCGACTTAATTTTCATTCGTGATTTTTCATACAATATCAGTCTCGTTGTAACGACTATTTTTTGTAAATCTATAAAAAATGACTAAAGCTATGTTTACACGAAGAAATTGTCAGCCTGAAAATCATAGTACATCTGGCAATTGAAAAGGAGTCTGTAAATGTCCTAATGGTTGACAATAGTCTGGCAATGCAACATTGTATGTGTTCAGACAATTTCATTGTCCGGTTGATATCTGACAGTGATCTGACAATGAGTTTTCTAAAAATATTGTCAGACTGAATTGTGTGCTCACACGATTGCAAGACATTTGGGATAAATTTTTACTGTAGATCCGACAATATTGTCAGATCTGGCAATGGAGTAAACATAGCTTGAATATCTCAAACTCAAAGCTATCAAAATTAATTTTAAATGAAAAGTACAAAAAACCGACGGCAACGAAATCACTGCGAAATGAGAAAAGTAAACCAAATGAAGGTATACAATGGTGTTTGTTTGGATTGTCCAGGATGTGTTCGCATATTGATGATTTCAACCGTTGGCGTTAGCTGACGGCACCAATGTGCTCCTTCAAGCGGGTGGCGATGCTTCTTTTTGTCTGCCCAACATATGACGCCCCACAGCTACAAGGAACCGAATATAAGCCACGTGTTTGAAGTGGGAAACGATCTTTGTGTGACTGGAGGTAGTATATCACCTTTTTTAGAGGTAAAAATATCAATTTTACCCTGTATTGCTTTAAAAATTTGCCTACTCTGTCGGTAACACCTTAAATATGGCAAAACCCCTTTTTTGTCTGTATTATTGTCGTCGTTTTTCCGGGGCAAATTTGGCTTCCAGGCCCTTTGTTTTTTTCGAAAATCCATTCGATTTTAAGATGTTATCGACCAACACATCGGTATAACATATTCTGTGAGCGCGCTGTATTAACGTGGACACGATGGATCTTAAATTTGCCGGATGGTGGTGGAAGGTAGCTTCATAAATTACTGGATAACTGGATATTCAGCTTCGGACATGTAAAAGCTTTACCCACAAGCTGAAATTGAGGAATTTACCCATCCATCGACATTTGTTTACAAATGTGAGTAAATTCATCATTTCGTCATTTCTATGCCATTTCGTTTTGAAGCTTTTTCATCAGCTGATCGCGTAATGTGAATTGTTGTTGTATCTTCTTAAACGTATTTACCGACACGGTAATTTAAAGCTTAATAAAAGCTTTAAAGGCTTTATAAAAACGTAAGCAAATGGATGTTGGAGGGTAAGAGGGACGCAAGTTGAATATCTAGTTATTCAGTAATTTATGGTAGCGTGTAAGTTTCTGTTCGTGTGTGTGCCTTTTTTGTATGCGGTGTATCCCCTTGTACCGTCCTGTTTCCGCATAACCCTTACGTCCAAAAAAGCAATCGGGCCATCCCGTTCCTGTTCCATTGTGAACCTAGTTTTGGGGTGCTAGTTCAGATGTTCTAGAAAACTCGTCACGGCAGAAACTTTTGGGATGCAGAAGGTGTTGTCGCCATATCTCATCAAGACCTTGGGCTTTACTTTGCAGCTGTTTAGGGCTATTTTCTTAAAGTTTTACATCAAAACTTTGAAAAAAGCCCTGAATTTGAATTCCACAACGCATATATCCATTCAAACCAGCGCGTAAAGAGATAGCAAGATCTTGCATTTGGTATTCGTGACTGAGTGAGTATGAGTCTATCCAAATTCAAATTTCAATTCCAAGAATGTGTGCCCAACCCTACCAGCAGGAACTGAAATGCATTCGATAACCAAATTGGAGCTAAGACACCCAATCTTCACCATACACATTCCCGAGATATGAGAGACTAACTTTCCCGCACCTCAAGGGAAAATCCATAGGACGACATCAGTCAAGGGACTCACTCGTAGAGACTTCTTATAGGAGTACCCCGCTTAACACGCACGCTCCAATATTTCTAGCTCCTAAGAGGGCATAGATGGTATAACCAGCAGTGTATTAAATTAAAACATAAACCCACCATATCTGGTAAGCGCTTCCCTATCTGCCACTTGTGATGGCAGGCATCCCATTTCAAAATTGATCTGAACGTTATTTTTAACTTAAAAACGGCTTCCGTATTTCGAGGTATAGTTTTTAAACTTTCGTTTATGTTTAGCAGCTTTAAGCTTCTTTTAATTTTTCTGTTAAACAGATTTTTCCCAGCTTTACGGGACTTCCCCGAGAACTGAATAGCTGCGTTGAACTGTCATAAATCCAAACGTCATGATGACCTTCGAAATTTTATTTTGTACTTTTCCGAGTTGAGTTATGTTTATACACGAATGCACAACAAATCAGTTAGGCAAGTTTCTTACTGGGACTGAAGACCCACTGCGCCCTTGAGGAGTTGATGACTTTCTCTAACGTGTCACTCATTACGAACTTCGGTTAAAGCGAGTCAACTTGGGCGGTCCCTTCGAGTTCTTTACAAGCAGACACTACTGTATTATTACCTATTATTTGCAACAAAGCTTCATTGTTTTTTGTTTTGAATAAATAAAATTTCTGTTTGCTTATTATCTGAGTAAAATCTCAGTTAAGCAGGTGTTGTTTTTGTGTCCAACATGTATCGGACTGTTTTCTTTTGTTTTAAGTATGTATACCTAAACACGCCCGTGGTCGAGTGCTATTTGGTATCAAAATTTGAAATCAATCGGTGTAGGAATTCACGAGATCAGCGTTAATACCGAGCCAGAATCTAGATTCAGAGTAAAAAAAAGTCCCAAATCTAATTAAAATCTATTAGATTTCCCATACATTTGTAGAATTCAGAATCTAGATTCCCACAAAATCGAATACAAATGTAATAGATTGTATTCGATTTTGTGGGAATCATAGGAAAATAAAAGCAAACACACTTTTTTAATTCAATCAAAAGAAGACATGATAGCCGATGAAGTTTGTTTATAAAATAAAAAGGAGAAATATTTTCGTTTTTTTATACTATTTAATTGTGCGGTGATTTTTATGTATTTTCTTTAGTTATCTAAAATTGTTTTTTACTTATTTCAAGCTGTCACACTTGTGACAACTGTGAAAAATTAGACATGGTGTTCAACTGATCGAAAAGTCAACAAAATCTAGATTCTTTTCGCAGTGTGAAAGGGTCAACTCGATTTTGAAATCGAATTGCTCAGAATCTAGATTGAGGCTTCGGTGTGAAAACGGCGAAAATTATCGTGAATTATCAAAAAAGTATAAAAAAAACATTGCCCTAACATGATTTGGGAGGAAAATGTCATTACTTTTTTTTGAAAATAGATTTTGGCAGGATATTGCAATTTTATTTTCCTTTCCCTAAAACCATATGGTTTTCTAGCATAAAAATTCAACTTCTACAGTTTTTAATGAGAATCCGACAAATTTTCCTCGACTTTTACCTATTTTAGTGCAAAAACCTTATTAAGAAATTAGGAAATTTTAAAACCTATGTTAACATGGCAACACGTCATTCTCAAGGTTTCAGCACTAAGAGCCATTCTGAAGTGATGGTCGCGTCTATACTTATTTATTGGTCGGGTTCCGTTGGTATACGTGGTCTTAATTTGAACAAGGGTCAAAGCAAAGGCAATCTTTCAAGATCACAACCAAACCCCCAATGAAATACACTCTTATACGTTGTCCAAAAAACGGGGGCTTGTGAGTAGGTATCACAGTTTGCACATATGGAGCCAGTAGGGCAACAGACCAGGCAAGTGTCCACCTGCCAGCCAAGTCTCTCGTTCCAAAACTTTTCCACTGAGGAGATGGCATTTGCATAGTGCTGATTACTTCTTGTCCTTAGCCTCATCAACCAGTTTAAGTTCGTTCGATGAGGCATTCCATGTGCCTATTTTAATTTGATGCCTTTGTCGTTTTTCCGATTTCTACCAGCGCTCTATATGACTCAGTGCTGCCACCCGCCGCCCTTTAATGGATAGCGTCGCCAAAGAGCGGGTGTGGTACTCACAAAGAAGCCTTATGGCACGCCAAACGACTTCAACGTTTCCTAATGGTGGTATGACACTCACTCATTTTTTCTTAATTTTTTTCTCATTGTTAATGTATTTAAAGGAGCAACACAAATTCAACACACAAATTTCCAATGAGAGTAAAACCGCGTTGTCACAGACACAAGGAACAGAAACAGAATTTCATTAGCAACGCAAAAAGCATCCAGCGAATTTAGGTTTCAGCTGCTAGTGTATGGGATTCTGTTTCTTTTTTTTACATTGCTTGACGCGGCTTAAATGCGTAAGCAAAAGTCACTGAAATTAGGAAAATCTTCTTTATACGTAAGAAAAAATGAATTGGTAACATGACGTAACGTAACATTTTCTCATTTTTTCAATTTTTCTGTATCGCATACCTACACACATGTGGAAAAAGTACATTTCCACACGATGTGTACAATTTGGAGGGCTTTTTTTATTACTTGCTTACAAGTCTTGTATTTGTCTTCTTTACCTACCCATGACATTTTGTCATTTTTAATGAGTGAAAAAAACTTAGTTTCTCTCGTTTGGCAATCGTTAAGAGAAAACATAATGTTACGTTGTGACTCCAGAACGAAGCTTTTGTTCAATTGTACTGAAAATTTGCTTCGCTTGACAGCTCAAAAGCGGAGCAAAATTTGTAATGTATGTGCGCTGAGGATAATAATTTTAAGTAGTGCTACACATAAAACCCCAATTCTCGCTCAGAAGACGAAGTAAAACCCATTTTCCCGGAAAATGTTATATGTAATTTCAAAACCGATTTAAAGCCCACATATCGAGGACAAAGCCAAAGCCAAAGCCTCGTTGTGAAGATTCTTTTACCGGGCGGCTCGTAACTTCTTCGGGTTAAGCCCCGTCGAATGTTTTATATTCTTGAATTTATTTTGTTTTTGCAAAAAAAAAACATGTTTAACAGTTTCCAATCAAACCTTTAAAATAGATAACAAGAAGAATTTTAGAAAATATATTAATTTAAAAATAAAGAAAAAAAAGTTTCACTAATATAATTCAATATAAAACACATTCTCGTTTAACGTCCCATAATAATAATTAATTAATTTCGGGGGCATCATTCAGTAATATTTGCCAATAATATGTACATATTTAATAAAAATAAAATTTTTTTATGATCATAAATCATCCCATGTCAAAACAACTGGCCCGCAGAAAATTCTTATCATCCTTTTTAGGTATTATTTAAGAATGCTCAAGTCTTCACTCACCCGGAATTATGCTATAATAATAGAATAGGTGAATAAAATGCATACACACATTATTCTAACGTTTTGCTCTTCTTGGCTTTTGGTCACCTTAGTTTCAAGTACTTCGACCACTTAAATAATAAAAAAAACACATATAGAAAGACTGTTCAAAAATGTACTCAATATTATTTTTAATAAGTATCAAATAGGCCTATTGAGGAGTCTATAGATAGATAAAAATAAACAAAATTTGTATTTATGTGAATAACATATTCGTCATTATTAAT
This sequence comes from Neoascia interrupta, assembly GCA_947623515.1. Taxonomy (NCBI): domain Eukaryota; kingdom Metazoa; phylum Arthropoda; class Insecta; order Diptera; family Syrphidae; genus Neoascia; species Neoascia interrupta. The sequence goes on from OX392462.1 coordinate 181,228,293, forward strand.
GTCAAAACCGATTATAACTTTCTGGCGGACATTGCAAAATTATGACATTTATTCCAATACATATGACTTTTTTGACGTATATTTGAACGAATATGTCACTCACTAATCGAAATTATTTAAGTTTGCTTAATTTCTAAATACACAATTCTTAATTTCTAAATTACTTACTTGCTTACTACTACTTACTGATTTCAAAATAGAAACGTTTCTTGATGCAGAGTTGTTGGGCGCCAGTTTTCTTTGCGGGAGGTTGTGGATTCAAACCCTGTGCTCGGATGACTCACTTTCCTACTCACTTTTCACGTACACCTACTTTCTTTAGAGTAAGTATAAGTTGCTGGACTGTTTTAGGAAATTTTCTTATAAGCCCACTTGGCTCAGAACAGAGAACACAAATATTTTTGGTTGGGCAAACAGAGCAATCAAACGGCAAAGTTTTGGCATAAAAAAACGCTCTTAAAACGCCTAGTTTCGGAATTGTCAAAGAAGCTGCTTACATTTGAATCTATTGCTTGTTTAACGCGGAAGATAATCTCTATTAAGACTGCTTCATCAAGATTGCTTAATATTGATTACAATTGTCTTCAATTTGATCAAAATTTAAGGTTTGAAAACCCGACTCTGGTGGTGGGTGGTTGAATAATAATGACGCATAATCCTTAACCTGACTGACCCCAGTTTGACTTACGATTGCAAGTCCTTATCATTTCTATTTGTTAAAAATTTTATATAAATCTACCACACAGTACTAAATCGTATGGGTTTTAAAAATAGTTTTTCTGTCGGACGTCACACGTGTGCGATTTTTTCCCTCTCTGTTTTGTCTTGTTCTTGCCGTCACCATATTTTCTTTATTTACGCCGAAATACAATAGAAAATTGTTGAAAATATCGTGAGCCCAATTTTCAATTGGATAAGATTCATCTGGACCTGTAGTGCTTTTTCAGCAATGATTTGACGGCTACATTATGTATTATTATTTAATGCTTTTCCATATACCTGAATAGGTAGATGCCTGTCAGGCTTGTGTGGCACATTTTTCGAAAAGTTTTTACTATTTGATATTTTATGGCTCCTATTGTATAAATACTTTTCTTCCTTTTCTGATGCCACAATGAAAATTTTTTCGTCATAGAAGTCGGCGAACGAAGTAAAACTGCATTTGATTTTTTGTCTGCTGAATCTGCTTAATATCAAACATCAGGGGTGGAATCGGATAAGGTGAACTGTGATAAGTGATGTCACAAATCACAAAAAATTGTCTGCGTAGACTTTGATCATCACAATGTTCTTGTGACAGTTCACGATCAATCACCGCCAAGATCAGCTGGTCCCCAGTTTTTAAACTTTCTGATTATTTGGTATTTTTGCCTACACTTAGGCTGACTTTCTGCATGCATAAATTTAAAAAAATGTTCTTACATGACAAGCCTAAATAAAGCAACGATTTGGAACAACATTTTTGTGATCACCTTACGCAGACGGATTATTTTGTATGATCACATTGACTGTCACAAAATGTCACCTAAACCGATTCAACTCCAGGTCAGAAATTCTCTATCTTTAGGAAACGGTGGAAGTTCAAGCTCGAGATGTTCCTGGGACCCAACGCACAGCTGTCTTTGGTTACTTTATCCTTATTCCGGTCCTTTGGTAACTGCCTTTAACTGCGGCTTCCAGGCTAGTTAGTTTTGCTTTGCAAAGTCGTTAGAAACATACTGTAATCTTTTCGGCCTGGGGTTCGTCGAATAAAACTCAATTTCACTTTTATAATCACACAATGAAACACTTTATTTATCAAACAAACTCATTTAAACTCAGATCACACTGTTATTCAACTTTACTATTTAGAATTCAACACTTTATTTCAACTCAATCACTTTTTACTTTATTACCGATTTTCAAAAGTCCACGTTTAAAATATAACTGTCTCGTACGAGCCTGCCACCCGTGTATTTATACAAAATTTAGCACCTTCTAGTACGTTCCATACCCCCTTTGGTAATTTTCCACTGGTACTCCTCCGCTGAATTCCAAGGAGGGGAAATCGAAATTCGAACTTCGAATATGACAGCTGCTGTCAGATGACTGGAATGACAGTTGGGTATGTTCGTTTAGTGAATCGAGCGGGTGCGTCTGTAGAGCGAATCGATGGGTGCATTCAGGGACTCCTGCGAGTTGTTTTATTTCTTGTCGCCACATAACAATACTTTTTCCCGATATGATAGAAAATTTCTAAAGAAAATTGGTAAGCCCCTTTTCTACATCTCTAAGCTATCGCCCAGCTTCCATCGTTCATGTTTATGCCCCAATAGACAAGGATATTAAATCTCTCTACTTCGTAGATCTTACTCAGAATTGATAAGAATGTGGTGCAGAAAGCCCTCAATAAGTTGAAGACTCAGTAAGTCATCTCTGATCGATGCGTACTAACATCGGGAAAAAAAAAACTAAACTCAGCTAGAGCCAACTTCTCAATAGTGCATCACTAGGGGCCAGTTTTTCAGTGCGAGATCATTAGAGTTTCCGAGTTTCCGAGTTTCACTTTTTACTTTGCTACGGATTTTCACAAGTTAACGTTTAAAATATCACTGTCCCGTACGAGCCGGTCACCAGTGTATTTATACAAATTAATCACCTTCCACTACGTTCCATACTTCCCCTTTGGTAATTTTCCATTGGTCCTTTTCCGCTGAATTCCATGGAAGGCAAATTTTCGATACTGACATTTGAGCTTCGAATTTCAGTTTGCTGTCAGCTGACTGGAATGACAGTTAGGTGTGTTCGTTTAGTGAATCGAGTGGGTGTGCTCGTAACGTGAACGAATGGGTGCATTCAGCGATTCCTACATGCCAAACCTGCATACCCAGGGGTCCTTTACCTGGTCGACTGCGATTTTCGCAACTGAATGAAATTCTGTTTCTGTTCCTTGTGACAACGCGGTTTTACATCTGGGCTCACAAAGTCTCCGGGATAATGCGTCCGCGTTGCAGTGCAGTCTTCCTTTGCGATGTTGTATCTTGAAGTCAAAAGCCTGCAACCGCTCGATCCATCTTGCGACTTGGCCCTCAGGATTTTTGAACTGAAGCTACCATAATATGAGAGCGGCGTGGCCTGTACGCAAGATGAACTTCTGGCCACTCAGGTACTTCTGGAAATGTTTCGTCGCCAGTATTAGAACAAGGAGTTCTCGCCTGGTTACACAGTAATTTCTCTCTGGTTGGATTAGAACTTTGCTGAAGTATACTACCACTTTTTGCCGCCCATCGTGTAACTGCGACAATACTGCGCCAACACCCACATTGCTAGCGTCTGTCCACAATAAATGTCTTGCCAGGGATGGGGTACGCTAGTATCGGTGCCTCGCAAAGTCGCTGCTTCAGATCCTGAAAGCTTCTTTCCCACTCACCTGACCATTTGAATTGTCTTTCGTTCTCAGTCAGCTGAAGCAGACACTTTGCAATCCCGGAAAAATCCTTCACGAACCTCCTGTAGTACGTAGCAAGACCGAAAAAGCTCCTTAAGTGGTGTTTGTCTTTAGGAACTGGCCGGTTTTTCACAGCTTCGATTTTCTCTGGATCCGTCTTAACTCCATCCGTCGATATCACATGCTCCAAATACTTAACTTCTGCTCTGAAGAGCGCACACTTCTTTGGATTGAGCTTCAAGTGTGCTGCTTAAAGTCCTGAGAACACCTCCCTTAATTTGTCCCAAAACGATGACGTCGCCCAGGTATACCAGACAGGCTTTCCATGTAAGACCATGTAAAACATGTCATTCCATAATACGTTCAAAGGTGGCCGGAGCGTTACAAATGGCACTACTGTAAACTGCCATAGTCCGTTGCCTGTTGTGAAAGCGGTCTTCTCATTGTCTTCTGGATGGATTTGTACCTGCCAGTAGCCACTTTTCATGTCTAAGGTGGAAAACCATTTTGCTCCAGAGAGTTGGACACGCTGTCATCTATTCGTGGTAAAGGATAGCTGCCATTCTTTCTGACATTGTTAAGTCTCCGGTAATCCACGCAGAATCGAGTGCTGCCATTTTTCTTTTTTACCAGTACAACAGACGACCGACGCCCACGGGCTTTTCGAGCTTTCGATCAAACCTTTTTTTTCCATGGTCGATATCATCTTGGCGGCCTTCTCTTGTTTCACCAAAGGAAGTCGTCTAGCAGGTTGGCGGATTGGTCCAGCATTCCCGGTGTCTATGCGGACCTTAATCTCCGTCCTGTGACGCAAATATATCAGCAAACCCGCCAATGAAATTTTCCGCTATGGTTTGTTGCTCCTGTTTTAGCTCACAGTCTCCGAGTATCGTCTTACATATCTCGGTCAATTTTGATGGAGAGACAGAACTCGCAGACTCACATTCAGTCACTGTCGAAATGGCTGCAACGGATACGCATCTTCCGATCACCTTTCCTTGTCTGAGCTCAACGGTGCGCTTATCTGGGCTCATCAGTTTTACCGGTAGCATGTTGTTCTTGGGTTCTTTTTCAAACTCATTTTTTTTAATCTTAGCACCTGTATTGGAAGGTCTAGAATTACTTCATGTGCCTTCATGAAGTCCACTCCAATGAAACATTCGTCGCATATGTCGGCTACCAAAAATGCATGTTAGAAGGCCAATCCCTCTGGTTGTATCTGTAGCTGCACCTCCCCGTATACTTTGGCCGCTTCTCCTGTAGCTGTCTTCAGACTGTAGCAGCTGGTGTTATGCAGCCAGGACGTCTGAACAAGGTCTCTTCGGATGATGGAGGCCGTGGCACCTGTGTCGATAGTGGCCACACATTTTCTGTTGGCGATGATTGCCTCCACTGTAAGACTCTTGTTGAAGCGTTTTGTTTGCGAAACTTGGATGATGGTCCTGGAGCTTCCATCAACCAACTTCTGCCCGGCGAACTTGGTTCTTAGGTGTTTCCCGACTGCTGTTGCTCCGAAGCTTGTCCAACAGGGTGAACGTTGTTTCTGCCAGATGCTTCGTTTTGCCTTCTTCTAGCGCAATGTGGGCAGCTCGCTTGTCTAGCTGGAGCTCTGCACTGTCGCTGTAGGTGTCCCAGCTTTTTACAATTCCAGCATCTCATTTGTCCCCGAGCGGAGTTCGTGTTTTGTCTTTCGATGTCGATACATTGACGTTAGCACTCCAGCGTAGCCATTTCCCTGATACGATAGCTGCCTTGCGAAGCTTGGTGAGAATAAAAATACACTTACGACAAAAATACACAACGTCAAAGCTCAAAAAACTCTATCGAACCTTCCACTTGACTGGGAATAATTTAAGCACACAAAAGTAACGTAAGCCTAGCGAAATCGAGGAAAATTCCATTTTGGTCGTGGCATAAGAATTGCGTGCAAGTAATAGGAGATTTATGCAAGCCGGCCTAAGGTCACTTATAAGTCTCTTGTGATTAGTTCCTTAACTCATTTGAGTCTATAATAATGATCAGGACTAATAAATCCCTTTGACGTTTGATAATAACCCAAATATTTACTTCATCTTACTATAAGAGTGCCTTTCTCATTCCTGTTCAAAAACTCCTATGGAAACCCTATCAGTGTAAGTTTTTAAAAACAGTATAGCTAAGCACCGTAGAGCTGTTATTAACTGTCATCTTATGCTCATATATGCAGTGGTCCCAGACCCTAGATTTTAAGGACCACAGAATACTGAACAAATTATCCGTTGAAAAAATATTGTTCTTGCTAAAACTCTGCGCATGTGAGCTATAAAGGAAAACAGTCAAATGTTAGGATGTCATGCTTCATAATGTTTACTGGACAGTTGTGTTTTAACGCCACCACCAACGAGATATTTTTTTCAATCACAATGGTATCCAACGATTTTTTTATTTTTTTTTTCCATAATATGTATTCGTATTACTTAATTATTTCAGCACGTTGTTGTGGCGTCAAACACTCCATGATAAATTGCCAGCGACCGAGGAACACGACTGTCAGAAAATAAACGAAAGACATAATATACCTACACATCAAAAGCCAAACATAAGTGACGAGCATGCGACCAAACTACGACAACTTCGATCCAACACGATTTCAAGGCTTTCGCGAACATTTTGACATTCCAAAAACAACCAACATAATATGTCAATGGAAAGGGGTGAACCTATGTTAGCGAAATCGCGATGTAGAAATAACATTCTAAATGTGTTTTCTTGAAGGCGTTTAGACCCAACCAGTAAACATGAATCATTAGGTACCATACACCAGTAAAAAAAATCAAACAAATACAGACGTCAGAAGAGTATCATCACTAATTCAATGACCCCTACGGCAACCCTTACGGGGTTATTTTTCCCATCGACGACACGCAGTATCTGTGATTAACTGTCACCTAATGCTCATAAATGCAATGACAGTAACGGCCTGGTTCTGTTCTAATAGGCCTGAGGGATATTTTCGAGAAAAAAAACTGTCACATTGTCTCCTGATTTTTATTTTTTAGAACCATTTATAATTAAATTCAGGCCAGACCCTCGACTTTCAGCCTGGCAACAAGAATATTTAGCCTAATCTAGTTCATTATTATTATATTATAGTTTTACCCAACAAACAATGCATTAAATTGTGTTATCATCTACACTCCCTAATATCGAGGGACAAACAAGCTAAACTATGTTGAGCAGCTAGACTTTTATTTAGAATACCACCACTGACTTTTGTGGGTGACCTTTATTACCCATCTATACCCTTAAAATTGTTGTACATGAACAAAAAAAAAGAAAAAACAACAACTTATATAGGTTTCCCGACAACACCTGTTTAATATGTAAAAGACCTAAAGAAATTCTGCAATAAACAGAAAACAATTTAAAGACCGTTCGCTACACATTCCATTCAAATGCCTATTTTTAGTTATATTAGAGGATCTATATAAAACAAAAAATATAAGGTATAAATAATTTGCATAATCACTCTTTGTGGTATATGTATAGACGCGTCTACATTTTGCTGTATATTAATTATATTAATATAATAAAAAGTAAAATTGACTATAAAATTCTGTTAAAACTATAAAATACTCAGTTCAAAAGTAGTCAACACCAAAAACTTCGCCAGTGCGGGTTTGTATTCCATATTTTCCATATCAAACAGTTAAGTTCTTTTATATTTTCCCAAAAGTGTTAGGTTAAGAAATACTTTCCCATTGTCAAAATTGTTTTAATCATAATTTTTTGGGATTTCCTTCATTCATTTTCTTCTCTGATGTGCTAAATGTGTTTTCCCGGGCATAAGAGAGTCTATTTGGGACTGATGCCAAAAACGCGGAGCACTGTTATTTTCGGTTGGTACTCTCGAAGAGCGTTTTTTCTCGCTGTCTTCAGTTGCCATCAATCGGTTCAATAGCGCGAACTTTCCCCTGGGTTTTCATCATCGGTGCTTATATAACTCTAGTTGAATTCGTTTCGTAAAGAAGGCATATTTCAATAAGATCGTAAGTTTCAACAAAATATTAAAAGGGCAAATTTTAATAAATGTGTGGAAAATATGCAAAGAACTACGAACTATATAATTTGTGAAATTGTGCTTTGAAAATTGTGTTTTTTTTAACTGGTAGAAGTATACTCTTGAAAAAATAAAATATAATATTATTATATCGCTGCGAATGTACCTACTGTCATTGAATTTGCAAAAACGTCAAAGAAACCGCTTTAACTACCATTCGATAAAACAAAACGTATACCATCCCTGTCAAAAAAAAGAAGTTACATTTCCTTTTGGGTAAACCTAACGGTGTGGTTCCACTTAAGCCGATACACTGAAAGTAGTAACATTTCCCTACTACGAAAGTAGTTTGTGGTTTGACACAATCCATTTTGTACCTCTATACCCCAATGGAATTCAATAATAGCTGCCCCATAGCTTATCCAATTTTGTTGCTCGGATCTAAAGTCCTCTAAAAATGAATATACTATAATGTTCGAATATAAAAGTGAATATTTTTATTTTAAAACTCTCATACATAGGAACACACATATGACATATGCATTGAAAAACGTCTCACGATAAAATACCATCTCTCCACACCTACACGAAATTTTCGCCCATTTTTCAAATAAAAATAAACTCAAAAAGGTACAAATTTATTAAAACCATTGATTGAATGTAAATAGAGTTTAATTTTGACAATTTACAGGTAGATCAGACTTGTCATATACCCATACGTAAAGCACTCATAATGCCGTAATCTTTCAAAGTTTCGTCTCGCTATACTCATAAAAATATATAAAATACTAGATGAAAAACGAAAATATAGAAATGTGAAAAAGTGCCAGCAGCCAGAATATGAACACACTTTTAAAATAAAATTAATATAGAACAATATTCGTAAGACAAGACACACACAAATAAATTCTAATACATTCGCCAAAAGAGATATTAAAAAAAAAAATATACATAAATTGTATACAACAACAAAGTGAGGTGCACTTTTTGTGACATAGGTCCATGCAGCTACCTGAAAATAATTAATCTATAAATATAAAAGTCTCATAGGTACATTCTGCTACAACTACTACACGAAAAACTATGATCCCTTGTTGAACTGTCAACGGATTATAAATTTATAGCACTTCTCTAGCCCATTCGAATCAGACCGTGTTGGATTGTTACTCACTCCTGCCCTTATTACCCAGTCGGCAGTCTGCCTTGCAGTTTATTTAAGGCTGCAATGCAATTTAAATATTGACAAGCAAGTGTTTACTCGAAAATGGGGAAAATAAACAGAAGGGTTTTTCGGCCCCAACATTTTTTTCGTGGAGTCATCATTCCTTTCGCCCCAAAACCACATACGTGGCCTTTTTGAAAATCGAAAATCACCTATGTTTTTCATACAATCTTAATCTTTCACACACTGTCGTCAAAAGCGAAAAAAAAATGTTTCATAATATGTCCTACACACATGTATGACCACTGCGTGCTATATGAATAATTAAGAGGAAAAAAAAAAGAAAAATATTCTTTATCTTTAGAAGAAAATCTTGTGTTCAAAGAGAATAATTTAGGCAGATACACCATGTGAATATACTTATTACTAGCGCCTGGATGCCAACGTAAATTACCTCCTGCTATTTTTAGTACCCGTCCACTAAATAACAACCCTGTTAACGTATTTACGGTCGGGGGTTTTGCACCTAAGAGTATTACCGAGTTCACTATACTTCCTTTTTATTGCTGAAACTCTCTATTGAACTTGAATGCGCAAAACTTTATGAATTTTTCTGTCTCTACTTTTTTGAATTATGTCAATCTATAATTATCCATTAATGTGCACATCTGCCGTTGCATATCTATTTATGAATTTAGTGGATGGTGGCCCAGAAGTAGTTTTGCATGCAGACGCGCTTCCTTATTGTTTCGGTTACAACGTCGCGTCGTCGTTGTTGATTGGTGGAGGAAAAATTGGCGCTGCTGCTCGAGCACGTCAGCGAGAGTTTGAGAGGTTTGATAGAGGTGTTTTTGTTAAATATGTTTTTTTTCTGAAGTCTCTCTTTGATTGAAGAAATTCACTCGTGTCCCAGGCAACGCTGTTGAGCCAGGGATATATTGATGTACTAAGTTCTGGTACCCATTTAATATCAAAGGGCTTTTCCGCTGAGTAGAAAACTGTTCTATTGGTTTCGGTTACGTCATTGATTGCATCAGAAGACTTACAAGACTGGAAACTGTCTGGTTAGAATTAGACTGATTTGAGCTTTTAGCGTGGACAATGTTAATAAAAAATTAACAGAGTTGGAAATATGTAGGCAACCCTTACAAAGAATAGGTTTGCCTACATATTTGCCTATAACACTTTAAAGCATGTCTCCACCGGGCACTAATCTTCGATTAACATAAATCTTCACTAAATCCTCTACAAATCACGCGATTAACCATTCAAATTTAAGTCCTTTCATAAGTTCCGCTCGCCCTATTTACAAACCTGTTTTATGCTTGACAGTTTGAGAATCAATAAAAGAAAACTGAAACTGTCCCTGTACGACAGATCTCGTTCGTTTTCTCTAAGGGTTTTTACATTGGAAATCTTTTTTCGCTCCTGGGAAATGACTTCGCCACTCTCTTTTAAGAGCCAATATGACAGAACAAAGGGGCGCGTGTCAAATTTATCCTATATTTGTCCGGTATATCCACTTTGGTATATATTTTAAATCGTCTCCTGTTAATCGTCTTTTTATTGCGGGTGAAGACATAGTTTAAAAAAAGTATCAAAGAAAAAGTGCGCAGTTGGTTTAAGAGCTGAAGCTTGAGCAAAACAGTGCTGGTTGCACCAGACAGAGCAGATGAGCAACACTTCAAACGAGCTTGTAGTTTTTCATACTAAAGTGTTTTAAGTATTTTTTCCCCTTTTTTCTTCTTTGGTGAAAGTATGAATGGAATTAAGGCTATGTCACAAAGCTTCGTTCTCGGTTGCTTTGTCCCGTTACGTTTATGTTTCTTTACAGCCGCGTTGAAAACATACCATTCGAAAAACGATGAAAAATCATGGAAAATGCCAACAAATCAACGAGAACACAAACAACTGTGAAAGCCAACAATTCTAGGTTCACAGAAACGTCAAAACGCACGCAAAAATTCGTGTATCGTGTTGTATTTTGATGTTTTCTCAAAACTTTTTTACGAAATAAAACGTAACGACGGATGGTCGCCGCAACGTTGTGGTAGCTCCCATTAAATTTATTGTGTTTGAATTTAAGTTGTCTAATCAACGTTGGCGCAACGCAGCTTTGTGACATAGCCTTTAAGTTTTTCTTCCATGAGTTTTCCTGGCGTTTTGACAGGAGGTGTTATGCATATGTATTCTCAGAGGATTAAGGAATTTGGTATAACTTTTTTTTGACAGTAGGTTTTTTTTAAAACGGAATACAAAATAACTGGGAAAAAACTTTGAGCTAAATACAACAAAGAAAAAATGTAAGATCGAGCTGTGTCATGTTGGAGTTGAGGAACTTAAGGTACAGATACACGCTTCAGCTACAAATTCTGTTCGTTCGCTATTAACTTTTCATTAGTTCAGCTTTAGTTTAGCAAGAGATTCCTTTTCTAATTATAAAAAAGCATCACTCTTCTCTTATTCTTTTTTTAATGCTTAAAATTTTTAAAAAGTCCTTTTTTTTCCTTTTTGAACAATGTGGTGACATTATTTACCAATCTGCAAACTTATTCTCTGCAAGACTCTTTCTTAACAAAGCTTAAGACTATTAAGTAGTCCTTAACGACATAAAAAACAAGTAGGTAACCTCAAAATATTCTGCCGTATGCATACTCAGACTCACCAGTCGGCTCCTATCAATTTTGATGAAAATGACAATCAGGGTAAAAATCTGAACCTTCTTGATTTTGTTAATTTTTTGTTTTAAATTCCCAGAGCATTTTCATCAATTTATGACAAATCGCAAATATTTTGCTTGAATATTTTCCGAGAGTTGCCTTAAATTGCCTTAAACCGCCTTGTCACAAGCAACGTAAAACAGGAACAGAAACAGAATCCCATATATTAGCAGCTGAAACCTAAATTAGCTGAATGCTTTTTGCGTTTCTAATGTATGAATTTCTGTTTCTGTTCCTGTTCCCTGTGACACCGCGGCTTTAAAAAGAAGAGAATCGGAGGTTTGTTCCATTCAACAATTCAACACACTCCTTAATGCACATGTAAGCCTTTGAACGTTTAGAACGCAATATTGAATTTGGCTGAAATGCGGAATTTAAGTGCAGTGTAAATTCACTATAAACTTCTACAATGAATATCAATTTTGACAACCAAGATTTAATCGAAGTTGCTTGTAGCTACTACACATTAATCCTAAAATAACTTAAAAAAAAAAAACACTTTACTAAAATTTTATGATTGAAAGCCATCAGACAAAATTTATGAGATCGTTGCAGAATCCGAAAGAAAATAAAGTATACCAACTCAAATTGCCTGGAAGGCAATAAAAATAACTTTTTCTTACAAACGTTTGATATTTAATTGAGTTTGAAGAACATTATCGACAAAACTTGGTCGTTTTCGTATTTAGATTCAGGTGAGACATAAACAAATTGACAGACGAACTGAGATCTCTGTTTTATTGGGGCAATTCGTATTTACAATTTGACAGTTTATTGCTTATGCAGTGCTTTTAGCTGCACTTTGTATAGCCGCAAATTCCAATGCAAAGAGGAAGTCTTTTTTGACAAAAGTGTGGGCTTTCACAGATCAATTTGCGTGAAAGAAATTTCAAGGAAATTCTTTGATGAAGCCCAGTACAAAGTAGCAGAAGCTATTACGGTCAATGGCAGCGAAAATAATTTGATTGACTAACGACAGAGGCTAAGTGTAAGTGTTGTGTTTATGCAGCTAATGCTATTTTAACACAACCTACACACAATACATTTGGCATGACTTTATTTTTAAAAATCAAGTTTCTTCTCCATTGGAACTACGAAATTGTTTGCGAAACAAGGACCACCCTTTGAGAAGCACTGCCAACATAATGTGTGGAGCCAATACTTTGGCAAAATGAACATCAGCCGTTTTGTTTATTTTTTATTTATTTATTGTTAAAACTAAAGAACGAAGAAGTAAACCAACAAATCGTTTGCTATTGAAAAACAATCGACGTATTAATTTGTTTTCTTATTTTGGGCCAACGCCAGCTGGTGCAAGGTACATTTATTTTTATTTGATACTAGGTACTCATTGCAGCTACCTGCCGGTCGGTGTGGTACTAAGAGCGGATCCTCGTCCGCTTGTCAAAATTGATTGGTACCTATGTAGCTAATTAGGAAACAAACACGGGTCCAACACTTGACCCTTTCTGATCTTTTTTGTTTGTTACTTTAACATATTATTAGAACACAAAGCTTTCTAGATGGAATGTTAATTGGTTGCGTAGTTGGCAATGCAAAGACAAATATTACTCTAGCATTAAAATGAAATAGTACAAGACCACAGCAGCAAAAAATACTTGGGAGCACCTTGTCGCTTAAAACCGAGAAAACAATAGTCTAATACGAATGCCTTTTTCAGTGCCATGCAAATTTTTGTTCTTACTTACTACCTACTGTTTCACCTAAGAGAGATCATCAATTTTTCTCATACTATAGGTCCAACGGCAAAAGACTGCGATTAGTCGGAGACGATTAAAAATTAATCCCAAAGTGTCTCCACTGGAAGAATATCAGATTCATTTGTCACCAGCACTTATTTGTTGTAATTTTGGTTATCTAGAGAGAGTGACGATCGAGCACTTCTTTGTTGCAATTTTGGATCTCAAGAGAGAGTGACAATGAAATTTCCCAGGAGTGAGAAAACAATTCCGTTGTAAAAATCCCGACAGAGAACGTATTTGTGATAGATCTGTCAAAATGTTGTCAAGTAAGTTTCTTTTTTCGAGTCTCAAGCTGTTATAAAGCTATATGCGTTAGATGTAACATAAAGGAGATTTGCGAAAAGGCTGAATGAAATTTTTTTTTAAATATTTGCGATTTGTTGAAGATTTATGATTATCGTTGATTAGTGTTTGGTGGAGACATGATATTGCAAAAGACTCCATTGTTCAGAGTTCTCTAAATAACTCTACGTCCCATTGAATCCTTACAATAATTGCGGAGTGAACCAAAATGCGATCTGTTTGATTCTTTATATCAAATATGATATTGACTGTGATTTGAGGAAGCTATATAAAATAGAGTGGCGCAACAGCTCGAGGTGAACCAGGGCCAACTTTCCAACAACTCAACCGGCTGGTGTGTTAATTTTTTTACATACAAGGGGACCTAAAATTTTTTGCCGAATCCGAACGGCACTTTGAGAAGTTTTTTCAAGACAAATGATACTCTCGGAGGGCTTGTCAGACCCTCGCGGATGTGGGGACCGTGAAAAAGAACAAGTCTTTTTTTTTAGGTGACGATGGCAGGATCCGAACCCAGACTTCCGGCGTAGTAAGCACACACACTAACCACTACGCCACGGCACCCCAGGAGGAAACTATATAAGCATAGAAAAATCCATACCATAAAATCGTTCTGCATGTTGCGCCTTCTCATTATTTAAGAGCCCCAAAAGCATAAATTACTGAATTACTAGATATTCAACTTCGGACATGTAAAAGCTTTGCCCACAAGCTGAAATTGAGGAATTTACCAATCCGCCGACATTTGTTTATAAATGTGAGTAAATTCCTCAATTCGTCATTTCCATGCAATTTCGTTTTGGAGTTTTTACTTCAGCTGATCGCGTAAGGTAGATTGTTATTGTATCTTCTTTCACGTATTCACCGACACGGAAATTTAAAGCTTTGTAAAAGGCTTTAAGGTAAGAGGGACGCAAGTTGAATATCTAGTTATTCAGTAATTTATGCCCAAAAGTACATATTTTGGAGAGGACTCCCACTTTAGCGGTGCTTTTACTTTTTAAAAAAATTGGTACTTTTTTGGAATTCGGAACATTTCCAGAGTGGATAAGAATGTGCAAAATCAACAAAATAAGTTTTTTTTCTTATTTATTATGGCTTTATTAAAAGGGCATACATTTCCATTGATTATGGGGCATAAAGTCGTTTGAGTGGCTAGCTTGCTTAGCAGTAGCGCATTGTACCACCCCAATTGGAATCGTTTCCGGATTGTTGGCGGGACATCGGCCCTTAATGGTTCTCCACAAAAAAGGGCTCAAAACGCAGCTCTGGTAACACGATTTGTATATTATCCATGTTGTACGGCGCACAATCCTTCGCAAGCCAGATGTCTTTCAAAATAATGTCTTCGATTTCATTTAAAAAAAGGTTAACGTGAGTATAACGTTGTTCCTGACCTCATTTTCTAAAGCCTTCAGCCCAATGAATCCGTTGTGTCCGTCACGTCGAAGAACACAACTGACACTGATTTTCAAATCGGTATTATCAAATTCAAACCGACTCCAAAATGCGCATAGATGGTTGAATCGGTTTAAATCCATAGAGCTTTTCGCCAAAATGTCACATTTCTTCACTTGGCATAAAAACAAACTTGTTTATCTCGTTCGCGCACATGCCTACCCTTTGACCATTTCATTGTTTTCATACCAAGCGAACGGATTTCGCCAAAGGTTTGAACGAGAGGTGCGAGCGAGATAGTTATGCGAAAAACTCTATTGACTTTTTGTCATAAATTGATCGAGTTTGACATAACAGTAAAACTAATTTTCAAACCGGTTACTTTGAAACTACTTGATTAGTTTGCGCCATAAATTACTGAATAACTAGATATTCAACTTGCGTCCCTCTTACCCTCCAACACCCATTCGTTAACGTTTTTTTATAAAGCCTTTAAAGCTTTTTTAAAGCTTTAAATTTCCGTATCGGTGAATACATGTAAGAATATACAACAACAATTTACCTTACGCGATCAGCTGATGTAAAAGCTGCAAAACGAAATTGCATGGAAATAACGAGTTCATGAATTCACTCACATTTGTAAAAAAAATGTCGGAGAATGGACAAATTCATCAATCTCAGGTTGTGGGCAAAGCTTTTACATGTCCGAAATTGAGTATCTAATTATTCAGTAATTTATGGTTTGCGCATAAACATGGCAGTGGAATCGGTGTGAGTCAAAACGGTTACAATTATTCAATTCGAATAATTTTGTCGGATAAACAAGGGATTTGTAAGCAAATGTTAGCTTATAGTCAAATACGCGAATTTCAGCTTGATTAACTGTTATATGTTAAATGTTGAATTATCTAATTATTCACACAATTAAAAAATCACAACAATAGCAAACTCACCACGATTTCAAGCCGACTACAAATTAACTCGACTTTTTTTTGCGGTACTTCATCGCCACTGTCCAATCCCCTATCTAACCACGGTGACAAACCAGCTTTCCAAGGTCGGCGCAACAAAACCAAAAGTGGGAGCATTTTGACAGTACTTTTCTCACGCTTCTCTTGTTAGCTTGACAGTTGCCTACGAAGTGCGATTGTGAATTCGTTTTGAATATTTTTCTTTCTGTCTGCATTTCGCTAATATTCAATAGCAGCATTTTAAACTTTTTTCCGCAACCAATATTAATTTACTGGCTGCGATAAAAGTTAACTTTCACCCTTCACATCACTCCCAGCAACACAATAAATACATTTTCCACTGAATTTACCTCCAAATATCCCAAAAATACGGGTAAGTACTGTTTACAAAAAAAAAAGTAAAAGAAAAAAAGAAATCCAAAATGAATTGTAACTTTTGAACCAGTGTGGCACGTGTGCTTTCGTTTTATCCTTTGTGTGAAAAATAAGCCCAAAGTGTGATATTTACCTGGAAACTATGCGAAAAATTTCGCAATTTGCTATTTCCAGCCCTCGGTGCATTATTCCCAGCTACACGTTCTAGAAAAAAAGAAAAGTTTTTCGTCACAGCACTACTCGAAAAGGGAATAAAAGTAACAAGTGACGAGGTTTCTTTTTGTGATGTGTGCAATTTTTTTTGTCGCCCCAAAAAACTGGGTCTCGTGAAACAGACAGAAAAAGTTTTGCATTTTACTCCCTCAAGGAATTTACTAATTGATAAAAAGTGTGAAACGGAACTGCTGCCAAGCGTTTGTGTAAATAAGTCTCGATTGTGAGCGAAAAAGGTTAGAATTTCTCACCGCAGCAGACTGCTGACATTTTTTTATTGCCAAATTTGCTTACAAAAACGGGGTTACTGCCACTAGATTCTGGCGATGTTGAACAGTCGGCACAAAAGGTGAAGCTGGCCGAGAAGATGTTCGTTAACAGTGAAAACTGAGCCGTCTGCATCGGCGGCGGCTGCTACGTCAAACAAGTTCGGAGGGTTTTGCATGCATAAATACAATAAATTTATGAATAAAACCTGCCGAGTTAAACAACGACTTTGGTTCTGTGCTTCTGATTCATGTTATGTACGTCGTCGTCCGATTTCACAAAAACAAAAACACTCGACCTGCTCAGTTCAGAGTCGTCGTCAGCGTCACAAAAGGAGAAAGAAGCGCCAACCTCGGATTCTCGGGCTGACGTGTTCTTAAGAGTTGGTGGTTTCCAATACATTTGTATTTATTTACAGTTTTGTAATCTTTCGAGAATGTTCAACGCAAGTCTTTGTACCTACATTCGCGCAATTATTTATGTATGCAAACACATAGCTCACCTAGATGTATGTTTTTAGCTTAATTAATATTCCAGTTGGTCAAACTACAATACTACATGTATATTCTGATTAGCACTTGGCTTTTTTTTACCAAAATAGATAAATGTAGCAAGTTTCCTTATCCAATGTTAAGTGAACAAGTCGCAATGACTTTGCAGGTTCTGTGGAGCCAGTTGTAATGAACTATGTTAAGGGCTTTTCGGTTGAGTCATTTAAATTGCTTATAAAGCAGCGTGAGACAGTCCAAGAACCCTGAGTTTAGATCCGTTCACACCACAAGTTCATTGAGGCGACGCCAATCCGTCTGCATGCAACTATCGATTACCGAAATGTCTGTCTAGTTGACAGATCTATGTAAATATAAAAGCACGCAACACGATAGTCTTTTAAATAAACGTGGGTAAAGGTTGATTTGTTGATGAGGGGGAGAAGAACTAATTGGGTATGTGTACACCCATTGGACTATTCAGATAAGAGGGAAGTGCAGACTTTTTCTTTTCTTTTTGGCGTGAGGTTATGATATGAAAAGATGGATCATAACCCTCCTATTCTACTGCATTCCTAATTGTCCACTTGTTGGGTACGCCACCGGGCTTTGGATCTCTCGTCACTTGGGTCAAATAAATGCTGTGGTTAAGCCTTCCTTTCTTTCGCGATTGTACTTGAATATTGATGGGATATGTCGACATCCTTGTTAAACCGTGGGCAGTTTCAAGAGTTAACAAAAGTCATCATTTACGCATGACGAAGTAATTTTTTAATGAACTTTTCATAGACTGGCAATCGCAAACTACTGAGGCTGAGAATTATCCTTAGATCTTCCGGCATCTCTATATTGTCGATTGTCCGCAAGTTAGTTTGCATTATTCAAGTGTGCGCATCCGGGACTCATCATTGGTTTACCGCATTTAACCTGGTGGAAAGAAAAGTAGCCTTAATTTTGCCATTATTAAAATAAGACTGAAAAACAAATGTCTTGCTCTATCTTAATGTCTCCATCTTCTATCTCTCTTCCTCTATCTGATTGCTTCTCGAACTCGAGCCGCCATACCAACTTGCTTAAATCTACAAATATTTTCGGCAAAGACAATGACTGCTGATGTAAACAACTCGTCATTCTTCCCCTACATTTCAGAGTTCAGTTGGAATTTTTTCCAATCAGGTCAGAGTCAGCATTCTCTAACTTTTCCCACGGAATGTCCACTCTGTATAGAGAAATCCCCTCTTGTTTCCTCTCTTCTGTTTTTTTCTTGGTTGTAGCTTACAAGCATAAGAGTGGAGCTTACCACAAATTTTCACGGATGACGAGAAGGGTTTAAACTCCATCAGTTGGTATTACCTTGCGCCTGACTTTCATGGTCGACTAAGTTAATGGTTCGACTCTCAAGGTTTCAAATGATTCACAATTGTTCGAAATTCAAGCTTAGGATTGTGTCGCTGTATTGTTAAACCTCGCCTCTGTTTTGTTGCATAGAAAAGGACTCTACCAAAATGCTGTTGCAAATGTCCTGCTGTTTCTTGGCCAACTCAAACCCGATGTCTTTACTGTTTACAAACAGCGGCCACATGGTAGATATGGCAACAAAATATTATCGTGTCAAATAGATATTAACTAAAAAGCAAAACGAAACTTCCGCTAAGGCCAAGGCCATCGTAAAGTGTTGTTGACAGCCATTTAAAAATTCAATTAACAAGTTTTTTCATATCAGCATTATGTTTGCCGTGTTCATTTATGAAAATAATGTTGCAAGAGTTCAAAAGACGCCTTTTAACTAACACAATATTAAAATATTAAGTCTTAAGCCTGCAAAACAATTTAAAATAACCTTGACCAAGCAAAGTGCTGGTCCCGTGGTGCCATCTGTTGCTCCGCAGTCAAGCTTGTTCCTAAAATAATCGAAAAATGTTTCATCTTATATTTTGGTGCGACTTCAAGGGTTTGTACATTGACCAACTCGTGAAATTTTATTGTATTGTCGTTAATTTTACGAAATACAAGTTTTAAGACCTTATCCAGTCTTCAAAACAAGTAAAATTCATTATAAAAAGGCTGAAAAAAAAAAATAAGAATGGCAGCGAAATCTCTCCACCCCTAAGCACAGTTGCGAAAAACTGGACGGATTCCTGCAGAAAATGTTAACTCTCATTCTTTGACTGTGTTTAGCAAATTACGACTTTACCAAAAATTATAAGAAAAGCTCGCGGTGAACAAACAAGCTCGCTTTGCGCAAGCATACGTGCTTTACCTTCATTTCTTCACATGGTAACGGACCCCTTCTATTATTTGCCCATTCACATGGACCCGAATGACGCATTAACAAGTTCCTTAGGCAAAGCTCTAATGTCATTACTTTTGTTTTTTTGTGAGAATCAAGAGCGAGATCTTAAACAAAACGACATTAGAACAGGAACTCCTAAAGTAGCTCTATCTTGATCCCGATCAATTGACGTTTCAGAGGGCTGAGGTTTTAAGCGTGCGAGAACTCGTCGTAATTTATATTAATTAATATTCTTCCTTGTTTGCGTTCACGTGCTTCGAAACGTATGAGCCTTTCTTTAGGGAGTAGAAATGTCTTTATAAGCAAAAGTTTAGAACATTTCCTTTACTCCTATACAACACTGGTGACGGTTCTGTAATTTCTGTGCAATTTAAGTGACAGACTCTCGGTCGCCATAAGAAATAAATTTCTCGCAACCCTGCTCCTCGAGTGAAACTACGCACTCGCAAGTCACATTATGTAACCGAAAATAAATTTTTCCGGGGGTGATGTCTACTTTGGCCACAAGCAAGCCATTTTTTATAGCTTCTTAATGAATATTGTGAATCTTTAATCGGTGCACTTGTATTGTGCTACTTTTTTTTTTAATAATTGCAAATATCGTTGGAAAAAAAAAATATTTTCCAATTTCAAAATGTTCACGATCCTTAGTTTTTCGTTTTACTTTTCGTTTTTTTTTTTTTTGTTGAAAATCTGGTATTTAACTAAAAATAGGATGGACTCGGCGTATTGTCATTATTATTATTATGAAATACCAAAGCTATTTTCACAAAATCTATTTTAAAATAATTGTCGCCTGTGTGTCGCTTAGAAAAATCTCTTCGCTGACCTTGTGCTGTCTTTCTTCAAAGCACTGGCCAGACGACGTCTTTACGTCAAGCTGACCCTCAGTGCGCGCGGCTTTACCTCTAAAGAAGACAGATTTTCATTTGGTTGGTTTTTATGTTTAGCACATAATTAATGAAGGTAAAGCATCAAAAGTTTTTATTATAAATTTGAATTTGATAACTGCCGACGAATAACTTGGTACAATAATCAAGGTGTTTGCGGAATTTTTCTTAATATTTTTTATGTCTTTAATATATTTCTTTTTTTATTTATAAATAGAAATATATTTATTCGGGATTTTTCATACAGGTATTCTTTGAGCAAAAAATTGAAATTATTGTCTTCTATCGCGATTTACAATAAAATATTCTTGACACGCGTCATTTTGGGGGTCGGTTATATGCAAAATGCGTCGGTTGGCAATTAGTCTTACGTGGCCCCTGTTTTACTACAATGACTGTTGATAATTACCTTTAAAAAAGCGAAAACCATTGCCTATTTGCTTATGAACCCGTGCGAGACTAAACATTTTTTTTTCATATGTTTCGTAAAATTTCAGGGTAATGGACTATTAGCGTGGGAGGCGTGCGTATGAGTTGGAACTAAAACTAAAAAAAAATGTATGTTTTCTTAACTCCGAACCATGTCGTCGGGACAAAATCGCAGGCAGGCTAATTTTAAACAAAAGTTCGTCAAAGCCCTATATTATTTACTTTAAGTTATTTACTTTTAGATTTAGAGAAAAAAAATGTTTGAGCATAATCACATCGCATATTGCGGCGGCCATGTGAACATTGTCGTAACTAAGAATCGTTGAAAGCTTAGCCCATAACTTGAACGTTTTAATTGCCCAATTGGACAGCTATACTGTTTGTTTTTTTGCGTTTTTATGTTTTAAGTAATTTCAAACTTATTTCTAAAAGGACAGATCGAAATATTGGTTTCGTGAATGCAGTCAAAAACAATTCGAGAGCTGTACGCAATTTTAAGATCGTTATAAAATTGATTGCTTTGTTGTCTGTACGACAATTTATGGTTATTTTCATTTGAGCGATGTTAGTAGATGCACTGGGCATAGTTATGCAAAAGTTAGTGATCGGGGAACTGGACAGGAGATCGGCGGCCCGAATTCCGGCCTTAAACCTTTTCTTTATGGCCTTCCTTTCTCTTCGGTGCGGCAAGAGTCAAACTCCCCCTTTTGCAATCATAAAAGCTTTTTTCTAGGTTACGTTTTTCTTTTTTCATCCAGAACAAAGCTCGAGCTGTCAAACAAAGAAATGTGTTTCTTTTTGTGCTCAGAGTAATCAGAGTCCTAGATTAGTGCACAATAACAAAGGAAAAATTAGAGTAGCCTCTACCCCAATGGGGCGTGACAGTTTGATCATCAGCTGGGCATCTGTAACGTCTTGCGTGAATTGTGTGTGAATTATATTTATCAACGAGTCTTCGGTTGAAGGCGTCAAGTTGATGGTACAAATCGAACCGAAAAGATGTTAAACCAGCGAGTAAGTGCTACAGTGTGTACTCAGAAGTTACATCCTCTCCCATTGTTATTTTTTGATATTTCATGAGTAGTGCGAACTTCAAAAGGGTCGTGTTCCAGCCGGTCCTAATTACAAACTATCAATTATAGAATATATCCACAAATATTTCCAAGTTTCCAATTTTTTGGTTCAAATTTAATATTTTTGAAAAATCGACCACTAAAAGGGGGCGTGACTAAAAAATTTATATGAACGAAATCTGGAATGAAGTCTCGTTTACCTAACCTGCTCCTTTTTTTTGTTTCATGCTTTCCTAAATTAGGCTCAAGGCCAGTCGAAATACAGTTTTCTGGAAAATTCTAGGTTTTTCTTCAATTCCGCCTCCAAATGTGGGCGTAGCCCAAAGCCTTGTATGAACAGATGAACATTTAGACGGATTTCAAAAATGTTTCACTTGTACTGCTTCGCATGACGTTGACCTTACGTACGAAATTTCAGTATCCTAGCTCAAAATTTAAGGCCTAAAAACATGTGACACTCAGACGGATGGACGGACGGACATGTCTTATTCGATTCAGAATTCAGTCTCGATCATATTCCCTTAAGGTCTTGGGGGTCTACCATTATTATTTCACCGTGTTACAAACTATGTGACAGACTTAATAAAAATTAAATGGCTAGAAGAGCATTTTAGTTTCCATTACATTAGTACCACCCAGCCAACTAACTAATTGTTAGTGGCATGGCAACCAATGTTTGTTGGGTCTTTGAATGAAGTTTTAGATCGTAACTGCCCCAAACCATAGCTTACAAATATTCTCCTAAATTCTATCCATTCTCAAATTCAGCAACTTCTATTGTCCCAGCTCTTACTTGTTTTTAGTTTGCTTGTATTAAGCTTAATAAAATTGCGTCTCAGGGGGCATTAAACTAAACTATATCTGCTCGGAATAATTTGAATGAGCAATTCAAGCTAATTACTCAGCTTGGCGAAATGACAAAACATTTAGAGAAGGCCC
Organism: Neoascia interrupta; assembly: GCA_947623515.1. Lineage (NCBI taxonomy): Eukaryota > Metazoa > Arthropoda > Insecta > Diptera > Syrphidae > Neoascia > Neoascia interrupta. Next base: position 181,251,043 of record OX392462.1, read on the forward strand.
TAAATGCGCGAGCTCTGTTAACTTCCCTACACTGAATTAAAAAAGAAAATAAAAATGCTCTGAGTCGAAGTTATTGGTCCAGCTGTTGTGATTTGCGGATAATTGGCATCGACCTGCCACTAAAAAAAGATCCCATAAGAAGAAGTCTAATGTAGTAACTCTGTCAATCGCTAGTTCTCGGCGGCCGTTTGACAGGACTCTGCCTGACTCGATGACAGTTGCCAATACACGACGTCTCTGTGAACCATGCTCGAAGATCGCTAAATGTCCACGGCACAAGCGCTGTCCTGTTAAATTTTGAAATTTATTTAGAAATTTGTGGTCAGCGGCCGACAGTACTGACCGCCGAATGTGAATGGATATTAAAGAGGTATGGCCAATGATACCGCCAGCCTTATGTCCTATTTCCACCAAACACTAATTCGCGATGAACACAAATCAAAAATTTTTAAAGTATGGTCTCTCCGCCAAGAAATTCGCATGTTTCGAAAAAATCAACGTTTCAAATCTTCGTTTATATGCACAGTTCAAGCCAGGTTCGACCTCATATAAACGCGGAACGAGTTGGAGTTGAGTCGAGTCGACTCCATCGCACTCGCTCTGTGGGGTTGAGTCAAAATGTTGCTGATATACATACATAGCTTTAAATATGTATAATTAGCCATTTCTTTGGTACTTTGCAGCTTTCAGTTGCAGCTTCAATATGCAAAAAAAGGAACTAAATTGCTTCAGTTTCAATTTTTCATTTCTGTTAATTCAACAACTCGACTCAACTCAAACCTCTTCGTTATGTGCTGAAAAAGCTGGATCGAAGTTCCCACTCAACTCAACTCAAACCCTCAATTTTTGCATATAAACAAAGATAATGTGTGACGGATAGGGTATTAACGGTCCGTTTAATGGATTGTAACTTTTGCGTAGCACTTAAGCTTTTTTTTTTGGTTTGGGTCCAAAACTCTTGTTACACAAGCAGAGTTGTGCCAAAGTTGTGCCAAATTCAAAATTGTGCTTTACAAAATTTTGGAAATGCTACTTCTACTAACCGGCACAGTAAAATATATATGGGGGGCCCTGCCTACATCTTTTTTACGTTTAGGTACTTTCAATTAAAAAAAAAAAGAGAAAAGTTAGCTCAAAATGCAGAATTTTATTACTTGGGTCATGATGTAATAAAAGATGTCACTTGTCACAACATTTCGTCTACGTACACGTGGTAATCAAAATTTTCTTGTAACAGCTTTCGACCCATCACCGTCAAAATCAGCTGGAATTTTGCAGCGTTTAGCTTTATTACTTATTCAATGTTTTTATTGCATATATTTATACCATGTCTCCACTGGGCATTAATCCGCGATTAATATAAATCTTTACTTAATCCTCTAAACTTCACGTTATTTTCCATACAAATTTAAGTCCTCTCGCCAAGCGTTAAAAATAAATCCCCTTCTAAATCCCATTCACCTTATTCACAAACCTATTTTCTGTACTTTTGTAGCAGTTTGAGAATCAAAAAAGGAAACTGTTACAAGTTGGTTTTCCATTGTGATTGTTACAGCGCAAATCGTTTTTCGTTCCAGCTGCGAAATGACATCGCCACTCTTTTGAGAGGTAAAATGACAAAAATAGAGTGTTCGTGTCAAATGAATCCTGCATTTGTCCGGTGGAAACACTTCCGGAATTTTTTTCAACCTTCTTACTAATCTCCGTTTTTACAAATCTCTTAATCATCTTAAGTATGCTGATGACATATAGTTTCTGGTAGTCTCTGTGGAAGTTACGCAAATTCTTATAGGCCAACTCGGTGTTTACTGCAAAATCTGGAATCTCTTTCAACCTTGAAATATCGAAAATCATGATTCTCAGAAATAGTGGGGGAATATATTGTATAAAGACAAAAAGTTGAACTACGACGGAGAAAGCTTTGAAATCGTACGTGAATACAATTGTCTGGGAGTTCTGATTACATACTTCAAATTTGGATAAAAAAAATCTAATACTAAAGCTATCTGAAGCCAAACCTTCAATTCGCTCAGTCTGGGATCGCTGCTCAAGTTTTCGGTTTTTAGTCCTTTAAAGGGGGCGAACAATTTTAAATCTTTCAGTCAGGGTTAATTCTTTAATACATTCACTGCCGATTGCTATTGACGCCTCAGCCTCAGGTACAAACTGTTGATCCTAGACTCAATACTTTTATTGTGAATTCTTTTCAACGCCGAACATCAACTGGATGTTACGAGAATTTCGGTTGCAAATCGGTCGCATTTTTTCTAGTCTAAGGCAAAGTACTTAGTACAAGCCTTCCTTTCCTCCTTTTGTAAAAGAAGGAAGTGATATCCTCTTTGTAGTTGGACACATCAGAAGAGTACAGATATGGTGGATCCTGTGTGCAAAATATCTAGGACTAAAGCCAGCAAGAAAAAAAACAAGTGGCGTCTCTCCGCAATATAGCTGAATATTGGAACGCCTCTTATCTTTCTTTTCCCCCAATGCGGAGGATCGGGAACGATGGAAAGACCATTTAGCCACCCTCACTCCGCTACCCTTTAAAATAGCGGCATCTTAAAAATGATGATGATGATGAAGCATCAGAGTGTCCTGCTACAATTGCTAATTTCTTAAAGGCATAACACATGCGAGGGTAAGCTTTCTCTGTGTCTCTGTGGTTCATTGTTACATCGGGAACTCCGCAACGAGTGAGCAAACAGTTCGAACAACACTTATCCCCATCAAATTTGGGCGTACCACCTGGTCAATCCTTTCTCCTATGTTTCTTCTTCTTTGTGAAAATTATATTTAAGCACCAACCGATTCCGAGATTTTTAGCTCCCGGGATGATTATATTTTAGTCACATTCTTCTTCACTTCGGAGTGTCGTGTTTTCCATTTAAAGAAAAAAAAAAAAAAACAATCAAAGTTGTTTGTATTTTTCTGTACAGCATTTTTAAAGAAAACTTTTTATTCTCTATTTTCAGAATTGGTGAAATATTGCTTGTGAAATGGAAGACGGTCATGCAAAAACCGTCGAACAGGCGTTAAATTTCTTCGGCACAGATGGCGAAGTCGGTTTATCTCTTGATCAAGTGAAAAAGAATCAAGCAAAATATGGTCCAAATGGTAAGTTGCGTTCGTCATTAAATTAAGTCCCTTATTGATTGAGTCTGTCATTATTTAAACTTTTTTTTTTTAAATACAGAATTGCCGACAGAAGAAGGAAAATCGATATGGCAACTTGTGCTAGAACAGTTTGATGATCTGCTTGTTAAAATCCTGCTCCTAGCAGCCATCATTTCCTTTGTAAGTATTAGAAGATTATTCTTATTGCGCTTCTAGCTCGATCTTATAGTCAATAAAGAGCCAAGCCTCCAGACATTTTCCCTTTAGAGATCTTTTTTCACGATCGACAAAACAGTCGATCAGCAGTTGAGAAAAACTCGAAAAACATTGAGTCTTATGGGACCGACAAACGACGACTGCTTTCGTTTGTCGAAGGCCTCAGATAAGACTCAATGTACTTAACAACTGTTTCTTCGCTCGTGGAATGCCAGGCTCTATAAGAATAAAAACTCAACCCTTAAACCACAATGACGACCAAATTAACGTGTTCCAAATCCTTTATTTCTTTCTTTTCAAGGTGTTAGCGCTCTTTGAGGAACATGAAGACACATTTACTGCTTTTGTTGAACCCCTAGTTATTTTACTTATTTTAATTGCAAACGCAGTTGTAGGCGTTTGGCAAGAAAGAAATGCCGAATCAGCTATTGAAGCACTTAAAGAATATGAACCCGAAATGGGCAAAGTTGTTCGTCAGGACAAATCTGGCGTGCAAAAGATCAGAGCGAAGGATATCGTTCCTGGTGACATTGTTGAGGTATCCGTAGGTGATAAGATTCCTGCCGACATTCGTATTACACACATCTATTCGACAACACTGCGAATTGATCAATCTATCTTGACTGGTGAATCTGTGTCAGTCATCAAGCACACCGATGCCATTCCCGATCCCCGTGCCGTCAACCAGGACAAGAAGAATATTCTCTTCTCTGGTACAAATGTGGCTGCTGGTAAAGCCAAGGGCATTGTTATCGGCACCGGCCTGAATACCGCCATCGGCAAGATCCGCACAGAAATGTCCGAAACCGAAGAAATCAAGACACCCCTTCAACAGAAACTCGATGAGTTCGGTGAGCAATTGTCCAAGGTGATCTCAATTATTTGCGTTGCCGTATGGGCCATCAACATTGGCCATTTCAATGATCCCGCCCACGGTGGCTCATGGATCAAGGGTGCCATCTACTATTTCAAGATTGCCGTTGCCCTCGCTGTGGCTGCCATCCCAGAAGGTTTGCCAGCTGTCATCACCACTTGCTTGGCTCTGGGCACCCGCCGTATGGCCAAGAAGAACGCCATTGTCCGCTCGTTGCCATCCGTCGAAACTCTTGGTTGCACATCCGTAATTTGCTCCGATAAGACCGGCACACTCACAACAAATCAAATGTCAGTATCACGCTTGCTCATCTTCGACAAGGTCGAGGGCAACGACAGCAGCTTCCTCGAGTTTGAGTTGAGTGGATCAACCTACGAACCCATCGGTGACCTCTTCCTCAACAACAAATTGGCCAAGTCCGCCGAATACGATACTCTCCAGGAAATCGCAACAATTTGCATCATGTGCAACGACTCTGCTATTGATTACAACGAGTTCAAACAATGCTTTGAGAAGGTTGGTGAAGCAACTGAAACAGCCCTGATTGTGCTGGCCGAGAAATTGAATCCATTCGGTGTGGCCAAGGCTGGCTTGGACAGGCGCTCGTCCGCCATTGCCGTTCGCCAGGAAATCGAAACCAAGTGGAAGAAGGAGTTCACCCTCGAGTTCTCCAGAGATCGTAAGTCCATGTCCTCATACTGCACACCCTTGAAGTCATCTCGCCTTGGCACCGGACCCAAATTGTTCGTTAAGGGTGCACCCGAAGGTGTTCTCGATCGTTGCAGCCACGCTCGTGTTGGACAAAACAAAGTTCCTCTTAGCTCTACCCTTAAGAACAGAATTCTCGAACTTACCCGACAATACGGTACCGGACGTGATACCCTTCGTTGTCTGGCTTTGGCCACTGGCGACAACCCAATGAAACCCAGCGAAATGGACCTTGGCGACTCAACCAAATTCTACCAATACGAAGTCAATCTAACATTTGTCGGCGTCGTCGGCATGTTGGATCCCCCAAGGAAGGAAGTGTTCGATTCGATTGTTCGTTGCCGCGCCGCTGGTATCCGTGTCATTGTCATCACTGGTGATAACAAGGCCACAGCCGAAGCCATCTGCCGTCGTATTGGAGTCTTCACCGAGGACGAAGACACCACTGGAAAGTCATACTCTGGTCGTGAATTCGATGATCTCTCACCCGCCGAACAAAAGTCAGCCTGCGCCCGTGCCCGTCTCTTCTCTCGCGTGGAACCCCAACACAAGTCTAAGATTGTTGAGTACTTGCAGAGCATGAATGAAATCTCTGCCATGACAGGTGATGGTGTCAATGATGCCCCTGCGTTAAAGAAAGCCGAAATCGGTATTGCCATGGGCTCGGGAACTGCTGTAGCAAAGTCTGCCGCCGAAATGGTCTTGGCTGATGATAACTTCTCTTCCATTGTGTCTGCCGTTGAAGAGGGTCGCGCTATTTACAACAACATGAAACAATTTATTCGTTATTTGATCTCGTCCAACATCGGTGAAGTGGTTTCGATTTTCCTCACAGCTGCCCTGGGTCTTCCAGAAGCCCTGATTCCCGTTCAGCTGTTGTGGGTGAACTTGGTATGGATTTTTTCTCTTAACAAATAGAAAATTTCCTTTTTCGTAACGAATTTACTTGAAATTTCTTAGGTAACAGATGGTTTGCCTGCCACAGCTTTGGGTTTCAACCCACCTGATCTTGACATCATGGAGAAACCACCACGCAAAGCTGATGAAGGTCTCATTTCAGGATGGTTGTTCTTCCGGTTAGTATTTCAAGGTCTTTCTGTCCATCTAAGCGCATTTGCTTAACAAAGCTCTTCTTTTTGTTCAAAGGTACATGGCTATTGGAGGTTATGTAGGTGCTGCCACCGTTGGAGCAGCTGCCTGGTGGTTCATCTACTCCGAAAATGGTCCACATCTATCATACTGGCAATTGACTCATCACTTGTCCTGCCTCGGAGGAGGTGACGACTTCAAAGGAGTAGACTGCAAGATTTTCTCCGATCCACATGCAATGACCATGGCTCTATCTGTGCTTGTAACAATAGAAATGTTGAACGCAATGAACAGGTACATATGTTTTGCAATGTATTCTGCGTTCAAATATGTAACACAAACATTTTTTCGATCTTCTCTTCTCTTCTCAGCTTATCAGAAAACCAGTCGCTGATATCTATGCCTCCATGGTCTAACATGTGGTTGATTGGATCAATGGCATTGTCATTCACTCTACATTTCGTTATTCTATACGTAGATGTTCTTTCGGTAAGTATTTTACATATTTTGCTAAAGGTTTCAGTGCTTCGGTTTTTCAGTGCTAAGTTAAGCCCAGCTTAAACAGCAAGATTTGTTTATCCCGGAACAAAACGAATCTTGAGTTTACCCAGCGAAGAGTTTTTCAGGGCAGAGTTAACTCCCGTCAGTAAAGTTGTGAAAATCTTCAACTCTCGCAATATTGACTCTCTCAGCTCTTACTACACATAGAAAAACACAGGAAAAGAAGTTCGAGTCATTTTCAATGTGTCATTTTTTCACAGAAAGACGCAAAGTTACTGCCATTTCACACAGAAAAAGCATTCAAAGAAGTTCAAACTGTTCGACATTGTTGATCCGGGATTAACTCACCAAATTTGGCGAGTTAAGCCGAGATTAATCCCGAATCAATATTCAATGATAAATTCATTTCTGGTATTAATCTCAGCTTAACTCGGAAACTCGGATGATCTCGCACTGGAAAACTGGCCTTAGTAAAATTTCAAATTTGATAATTTATTGTCTTACTTGGATTTAAGATTTTTTTAAGCATGTTTCAGGTTTAATTCAATTTTCTAGAACTTGACCATATTTTTCGGAGTAGGACTTGAGTCTATTGAGGAAAAATCTTTCTTATTTCTTGATGTTCTTTGATGTCAAAACACACAACTCGAAAAATCTTTCTATAACATTCAGTCCCCAGGCACTAAAGGCACTATCTGGGTCTGCTACTATTCGGCTCAAATGACCATGCTGAACAGTTCCGTTACTTTCTTACCTAAGGTGGCGCTACAGTCCGGGGTGGACCTGGGCCTTAGCCAACATGCCTCGCCAGCCAGCTCTGTCTTCAGCTGAGGTCCCCTTCCACTTGCGGGCGCCACCTGAGTCTCGATACTCCCTTACTGTGCCGTTTGGGTTCGAAGATTTCCGGTTGGTGTCCATCCGCTCTAGATGACCCAGCCATCGCAGCCGTTGTAATTTGACTCTTCTGGCTAGGTCAGTGTCGCCGTACAGCCCGTATAGTTCGATGTTTTATCTTCTCGTCCACGCTCCGTCTATGCAGACGGGACCATAAATCGCCAGAAAAAATTTCCTCTCAAAGCAGCCTGACGTGTTTTCATCCGCCTCTGACAGGGTCCATGCTTCTGCACCGTAAAGCGGGACTGGGATGATGATGGTCTTAGGTAAGGTTAGGTTAAGTTTAAGTGGCTGTCGAGCCCGAAGTAACCAACACATTTAACCCTATGTAGGTCCGTTGTAATACCACGTGGATCAGGAAATATTGCCTACTCCTTGAAACATTTGGAGCTACTAATGAAGCGTAAGAGACGTTTTGAGTCAGTCGTGCTAATTTCACTAAGATCATTATAGAAGAAAGCTCCTTGCAGCTCCTGCAAAAGTCATTAGAAAAGACACCAAGCCTTGTCGAATGGCAGCCTATGAGACAGTGTCCTGTGATGACACCGGTTGTAGCACTAATCCTACAACCGGCTATCAAACTCCTAGAGCGCTTAAGATTCAGCTTTGATCAAATCCGTTTCGTACTACCTATTGTCCATCTGAGTTTGTTCTATCGATTGCATCCAATTTGATCATAAGTTTGCATGTCGAAGTTGGAATGCCTAACAACCCTTTGCCAGGCAACATTGACAGAGTAGTTCCAAGTTTGGCGAGTTCGTCAGGCTAACAATTGCCTGGAATGCACTGTGCCCTGGTACCTAGCACAGGCGAATTTTGAACTGCTCCGACATCTCCTTTATAGACGAACGGCAGTCTAAGGCTACTTTAAAGTTTATATAGACCAATTTCGGATATCACGTTATTCTTAAGCCAGGACAAGGCTTCCTTTATCGCCATGATTTCAGCTTGAAAAACGCTAAAATGATCCGGAAGACGGAAAAAGAGACTAAAATTTAGTCTTTCTGAAAATACACCCCCACCTACGTCTTTGATCCATAAGTGTAGAAGTGGCTCGATTCACATTCCAGAGGCGCACAGTCATCCCAAGAAGACTAGGGGAGCTAGTTGTCTTGAAGTTCTTGTCAAACTGTAGCTGGGTTATGCTGAAGTCTATGTTTCTAAAAGGGAACGTGAAGGTGTTCAGAATAGCTAAGTGGCCTATTTCACTATCGGTCCACTGATAGGTTGCTTTAAGCCGAGTAACCGTGACTGCAGCTGTTTGTCTGTTGAAGATATCAAGGGGAATTAGATGGAACAGGGTGTCTAGTGCCGCTGGGGCAGTGGTGCGAAATGCTCCGCTTATTTAGCTTTCTTATGTAAGCTGACCCTTGGACCTTGCCTAGCTTATCACGTTTTACTGCTTTATCCAAAGCGGTCCAGCAGACAGTCGATCCATGCGTCTTCAGTATCGGTCTCACGACCGAGATATATAGCCAGTGGGTGGTTCGGGGTCGAAAGTCCCCGCTCTTTTTTGCAGAAAAAGAGCAATTTTAAATGAAAATGTAAGTGCTGCCAAGTTTAAGATTTTTTTTAGTTCGTTGACCGCTAGTTTCCAAAGGTGTGGGGATAGGACTCCACTTTGCGGGGTTCCCTGCTGACAGATCTTCTGGCAGTGGTCTCGCCTAGCTTCGAGTTAATAATTCAAGTCGTTAAGGATCTAATCATGGCTATCATCGGATAGCATCGTTGGAACAAATCAGTGGAACAATGTTTCGGTTTTCTGACAAGTCATTCATAGCAATCATTGAAAATTTCTGTCAGTGCCAACAAACAGCTACAGGCATTTGAGGTTGGAGTTGATCAGAGAAAGGAAAACTGACAGTTGAGAATAGAAAGAGAATGGAATACTTTTCAGTGGAACGATTTTGTCGCAAAAACACAAATCAAAATCAGCTGTTCCTTGAAATCGATTTCTGTCAGTGAAATAGTAAAAGCGAGTTTACATAAAAGTTTTAACGCAATCCTATGTATTTTTACCGAAAAAATTCTGCAACACATAAGATTCATTTTGATACCAATAACAGCCAACATTGTTCGCTCAAACGTCTAAAAACATAAAAAGAAACGTTCCAATGATGCAATCCGATGATAGCTATGATTAGACCCTAAAAGTTGATTAATTAACTCACTAAGTGAGCCATCAACATTCAGAGACGACATTGCAGATTCGCTACCCAATTGCCTTCTTAGCCCAAGGAAACAGCGATTGGCAAGAGCTTTCCTTGGGTTGATTTCAGCGCTGGTGTCATTGTCTGAATTATAGTTGAACCCAGGCAGACAAAGTCCCTAACCTGTGTCCAGACGTCGGTGTTCTTGATGACAGCATATACTTGGTTGCTTGGTTGTTAAGCGCAAGGTGGCCGCTTCCGCCCTTATACTCACGAAGGCTTCACTGACATAACGCTTTGTCCTTCCAATTATGTCAATGTCGTCGGCGTATGCGAGTAATTGAACGAACTTTGAAAAGATTGTGCCTCTGGTGTTGGCGCGGGAGTTCAACTCAATTCTCTCAAGCATGATTCAGAAGTCACTTGACAGCGGGTCGCCTTGTCTAAATCATTTTTTGACATGTAAGGGGTCGGTGAGGTCTTTACCGACCTGGAAAAGCGTGAGTTTTCCATTGTCATTTTGCACAGACTGACGAGTTTGGCAGGGATGCCAAGAGTAAACATTGCGCTATATGTAGCTCGTCTCTATAGATGCTGTCATACGCGGCCCTGAATTCGATGAAAATTTAAAATTATCTTTTTTTGGTTGTTCGTAATTACTGCTTTTCGGAAGCGATAATTCACGACAAAATGGATGCTGTGCTCGAAAATAAGGACCAATGTATCTTTGTATTCCTCGGTCGCAACTACCGCTTTTTGGGAGCGACCATTGATGATGAAAGAGGATACTACGCTCGAAAACAAGAGCCAATGTGATTTTGTTTCTATCGATCTCAACTACCTCTTCACGGTAACGAAAATTTATGGCGCAGGTATCGTGTTGAATGAATGTTGGAGCCGACAGCGTGTCGACTGGCCGATGTCGGTCGCAACCACAGCTATCAGGTAGCAAGCGATGATGATGTTGTAGTACATACGGCAGTGTGAACGAAACTTAAACGTGTAACGACATGGACTATGTATAATAGTGTAAAATGTACATGTAGTAGGCAGAAAACAAAATGTGCAATTTTTTGCGAGCAGCAACAGCTTGACTGACAATTAGAATCAACAAATAGAACACACGTCAATCATTGACTTTTTTTAATTGACGTTTTTTCAATGCAAATCGATAGATGTCGGTAATTTTCATTCTTTAATAACAAAAAATAAAAACATAAATTCCTTTTTTCATTTTCATTTCAGACTGTCTTCCAAGTGACACCCTTATCTGGCGAAGAATGGATAACTGTCATGAAGTTCTCGATTCCTGTCGTTCTGCTAGATGAAACGCTTAAATTCGTTGCTAGAAAAATAGCAGATGGTGAGAATGCACTGTATTCAGTGCACGGTATTATTCTTATGTGGGGCTTATTCTTTGGCATGTTATATATTCCTTGCTTTGAATTGTTTACCCGATAAAAGTAAAGATTACGACACTAACATTACAGAACATCTCAAAAAGAGAACGAATATTTGGCTCTATGGTCTGAAAATAGTGTTATTTTTAACTTAATTATTGTATTTTTAGTAGAACAATATATTTTATTTATAAAAAAAATAAACACCGAAAAAAACAAATAAGAAAAAATATATTTGCATGTTAGACTAATAAGTACAAAAAAAAAAGAAATAAAACAAAAACAAAAAAGAAGTAAAAAACAGTAAAAAAAAAAACCAAACAATACTTACTTAACCGATTGGTCTAATTGGAAAATACAACATCAACACAATCTTCAAAAACCACACATCAAAAGCAAAAAAAAAAAAAAACAAAAACCAAATGTACTGACGTAGCAGCTAATATAACATTCGATGATACTATTTATCAGGATGCGAACAGTCGAAACTTTTTTTTTTTTACATACACACGAGTCACTAAAGAGTCGATTTTGTTCTGACACAAAACCTGTGACTGAGTCATAATATAAATATACAAGCATTATGTAGGAAAGTAATAATTGAGTTCTTTTTGTATATATAAAAATATGAGCAGTAATTTTTAATGAAATTCCAAATACATTCTCTTAAGATTTTTCTTTAAAAACCAAAAAACAAAACAAAAAAAGATGTCAAACTTTTCACTTATCTCTAACCGCATTAATAATTCATTAAGGGGGTTTCATTGTTATAAATTTATTGAAAAGAGTAGCAGTTTTTTTTTTCTCCTGTCATTAATTGTCAATTTTAATATCTTTCAATCTCTCACTAATAATAAAATCCGAAAATATTGTAATGCTTCTTCAGGAATAAAAAATTATTTATAAAAATTTCAACGCTAACTAAAATCAATCGAAAAATTGCCGAAAACGGCTGCTTATTGCCTTTTTTGTTCCTCAAAAATTGGTATTTTAGATTTTATTTTCTTTCCCGCCTATGCCACGCTTTCATCACTTTGCAAATTGAATTTTATCCGTGTTGTAATTTGAAAATAGAAAATATGTGTTAGTGACCGCTCTGTACGACTTAGTCGAAGAGTACGGTACGCTTGCCGTACTGTTTTTAAACTAAAAAAAAACTCTGTTTGGCAGAGATTGTTCTCTATAGCATGACTACTCAGCTGTTAAATAGTAAAATTTACTCCACTATAAATGGAGCGTACGGTACGCTTGCCGCACTATTTTCAACCTCGAGGGTTTCAAGTAAAGAAATGCGTACTTAATTCGTCTAAGTTTTTATAATTCTTAATGAAAAAAAATTATGAAATCGAAGTGAAAGTAAAACTTCAAATAACTTGTTGAATAAGCTGTTCAAAATTTAGCAAGCAATGTCCAAATGTTTAATATTTTTTAAGGACTGTGATCGTAATTGTTTTTGATGTTTGATTAATCAAAGAAGGAAACAAATGGATTTTTGTTGAATTTTTAAATATTTTTTTATCATCGTGAGAAAATGATTTGAACTGTCAGAATTTTTCGTAGTGTCAACAAGAATTAGAAGAAAACAATACAACACCAAGAAAAAAAAGTCCATTAAAGCGTTTATAAACTGCGCTAATTATCTCTTTTTTTTATCAAGTAATCTGATGTTTCATTAAACATAATAAATTAATCAGATAAAAAAAATCACATAATATATGCATGAAAAAATCACCAAATTACGTTTAAACCATTAAAAAGCAATGTGTTTGGAAGGAAATCCAACAAATTCAATCAAAAAACAAAAATTTACCATTATTTATCAGCTCATAATATATATACATGACATTTATACGTGCGGTTGTATATACACGACGAGATATTCAGTTAATTACTTTGTAAAATTTGTATTTTCTCAGCGTATGCAGTTATAATAATAATATTGATAAACAAGAAAAAAAAAAATAGGATTTCTTCTGTATCTACACAGAGAGTAGAGTAGGGTAATAAAACTTTCAAATTCTTGTAGCTAATAAAACAATTTTGAGAAAAAAAGTAAACTTAAAAGTTAACTACTTGATTGGTTTTAATGTAGAAACATTTTTATATACTTTTTATTTAAATTAATTTTGTATAATTTCTTTACGAATTACAAATTTTTCAGTCATATTTAGTTGACAGCAAAATTAATGACAGTTCGTTAAAATATTGAGGTCTTCCAATTACTTGTAAATTGCGCATTTTTTCGCTTCTAGTAACATTTTCAGGGCATCACTTGAACTCAAAACGTCAAAATAAAGACAAAAAGGAAAATTTTGAGGAAACTAATCACCCTGCTTCCTTGTCCAAAAGAGCCTTAATCTTTCTCCATTTTCCATGCTTAAATGAAAATAAATGATCAATTCTGGGTCAACAATAAAACAAACATTTTCATAAAACAATTTTGAGAAAAAAAGTAAACTTAAAGGTTAACTACTTGATTGGTTTTAATGTAGAAACATTTTTATATACTTTTTATTTAAATTAACTTTGTATAATTTCTTTACGAATTACAAATTTTTCAGTCATATTTAGTTTACAGCAAAATTAATGACAGTTCGTTAAAATATTGAGGTCTTCCAATTACTTGTAAATTGGGCATTTTTTCGCTTCTAGTAACATTTTCAGGGCATCACTTGAACTCAAAACGTCAAAATAAAGACAAAAAGGAAAATTTTGAGGAAACTAATCACCCTGCTTCCTTGTCCAAAAGAGCCTTAATCTTTCTCCATTTTCCATGCTTAAATGAAAATAAATGATCAATTCTGGGTCAACTTTAATTTCTGAATTTGACGGTTTGATCTGAACTCACTTAAGCTTAGATTAGACTGCATGCCATTTTGGCATATTTGACGCAAGCATAAGAATGCTGCAAACGTTCCTTGCTTGCCAATTATTGGCGTCTCTCATGCCAATAAGTATTAGATTGCATGCTGGCATTGCACTTACTGGCAAGTGTCACAAAGTATATGCTGGTAAGCGAATCAGTTGTTCTTGTTGTTTGTTTTTCTTGTTTCTTTAAGCCCGTACATACATTTTTGATGCAAAAACACAGTCTTTTTGTGTCGCGACAGTCACACGCCAACGGCAAATTTATTAAAATGTCCGACATTTTCACCAGAATGCTAAGTAAATTTTTCGCGAAAAGCGGTATGCCACTATTGTTGGCCTTCCGTCAAAAATGCTGTGTTTTGCTTAGATATTCGATTACATTGATCACCAGTCGTCATTTTGATTTGTCAAAAACGCAGGCATTTTGTCTGGTTAGCATTTGAAGGCATATAGAAAAGTTACGATCATACTCATGATGCTTAATGCCAGTTAAAATTTACAGAAAAATGCCTATGGGCTTACAGTCTAATGGAACTTTTCACGTGCAAACATATCGTCTGGCAAACGTCATGACGAAGCAATTTTATTAGTGTCGATTTTTTACCGCCCACTAATCCGCGATGAACATAAATCTTCAATTAGTCTCATACAAAGCGTGGGATAGACTCCTGGCAAGAGTCATCGCCAATTTCTTTTGAGAGCCAAAATGATTGTCCGATGGAAACACTTCAATATTTACTTTTAATCGTCTCCTGCTAATCATAGTTTGGTGGCCGGTGGAGACGTATTTGTTGATTCCCTGCCCGTGTGTGTGAACTTTTTTTTCTGCCACAATTTCACTAGAAAGTCTGCGTCACCCAGACTCCATTTTTAACTATTCTTCTCCTGTTATCCAAAAAAACAAGATTCAAATACAAAATTTTAGGATTTTGTTGAAAATTAGAAATATTCCCAAAGCCTTGACTGAATATGGCTGTGATGACAGCGCTTTTTCGAAGTCTGTCATCAGAACTTCATCATCAGTCCCTATGGTAAATACGTCTTATGCTATGTTTCCACCGGCAAAAATACGAGGATTAGCGGCAGACGATTTATAAAAAATCCCAAAGTGCTTTCACCAGACAAATATAGGGTTAATTTAACATGAGCACTAATTTTTTGTCATTTTGGCTCTCAAAAAAGAGTGGCGATGCCATTTTCCAGGAGCGAAAAAAAATTTCCTTTGTAAACGTCCCAATAGAACGTAATTTTGACAGATCTGTCATACGTAGACAGTTTTAGTGTCTTTTTTCGATTCTCATACTGTGTGAATCTGATTTGAATGTGATTTATAAGGGAATTTTTTTAATCGCTTGCCGAGCTAAATTTGTATGGTTAGTCGCCTAAGAACAAGAAGATTTATATTTATCGCGGATTAGTGCACCGTGCAAATATGGTATTAGACAGAAAACCTCGCATTAAATTGGTATTCTTGAAGTTCTATGCTTCAAAGCTGGATTAACAAACGTCTGACGTTTACTAGCTTTGCCATGCAATTTCAATGGTTCCTAATGCTATGTAGTTTCGGATTCCACGTTTCTTGACCTATAGAAAAAAGTGAAGTGAAGTGACCCATAGAAAATAAAAAAAATTCTCGTTAACGATGTCACAGGAAAGTCTAGGATAGCTGTTAAGGTTCAAAAGTGAGAAACAATCTTACTGCGGACGTGTCAGAACATAGATACGACGATAAATATAATTTTATAGAACTTTATCAAAATTTGACGTTTCACTAACCTTAAATATATAAAATTCTATTTACTTTTAATATGAATGTCACCCTGCTGTTTACACTTGGTATGATTTAACAAAAAATTCCCCGTTTAGCATTGCAAATGTTGTGTATACTTTCACATTATATCAATTTATTGATTATAGATATTTATTCTGCTTATATAATTGATAGCTTATCGAAAAACATGTGACCCCTTTCCGTGGCAATCGCTTAGTATTATTTCATTAGATTTTTTTAACACCTAATTCTTCATTTCAAAAACTAATAATCAACTTTCAAATAGAAAGTCAAATGTATGTCTCAAAAATTTTGTTTGCTGCTGCCATGTTTCTACCGGTCATAACATGGATATTAGTAAAATGAGATTGAGAAAAAATCTCGGAAGTGTTTCCACTGGACAAACAAAAATTAAGCTGACCCAGGACATTTGTTGTTACTTTGGCCCTGTAAAGAAAGTAGGTTCATTTAATGAAAATATCCCCAGTGCGCCCTAAAAATGCACTCGCACTTTAAGTGCGATCAGCTGATTATCAACGCAATCCAGAAAATTCAATTTTCCTCGGGTAAATCCTTGGGCAAATTCAATGCTGGCCTGGTTGACGTATGCAGAAAAATGTAGCAAATGTTTTTCTTCTTACGTCAAATATGCCAAAATAGCATGCAATCTAATCCGGGCTGAATAAAGAGTGTTTATGATGGTCTTTTTGATTGGTCGTCTCTGGACTCTACTAAAATTATTTTCTGGGCACTCGTTTGACAGTTCCTCCTGACAGAATTTTCGGCCGCTCACAATTAGCGCAAGTGCCAAGTTGAATATATTAATGTCATTTGTCCCTTGTAGAATAGCTTTTTTTTAACAAATTAATTTAACGTCAGATAAACTTCAAAATCTAGAAGAACGTGTTAGCTCTTTGGATGTGAGACCCTATCCGAAAGAAGAACGCCCTGATTTTGTATGGCCAACCGTTTAGGCAATGAGACTTATGAGGAGTTTCAAATTTGTGGTTTATCTCAAAATTTGGTGAAGTATGATAATTGCGGATTAGTCCGCGATGGAAGGTTTGAAGCCTAGCGCTATACAGACGACCGCGAGCGAACGAATAAGTTATTGCGAACAAACAAATTTCAGTCCATTAACACGCCGAGTATTTAACCTTTTATTCAAATTTTCTATAAATCAACTACATTATGTTGTATAATTAGCTGTCAGGTGTTGCAAAGCTTGTATAAACTTTGATAGATTTCAGCATCAGCCTTTTTGCTCGCGTCAACAAGTTTTTAGTTATTGTGGCACAAATTTGTGAACCAATGATAAACCCTCCCATTTGAACATAAAAATGTTATTTTACAACAACAAACTTCCTTCTGTTGTCAGTGGCGCACTACAAGCTGGTTGAAGTCACCTTACAACTGTTCCCATACCTCAGGCAGGACCCACCTCTCCAAAATTCAACCCAGAGTCATAATTTTTGCGAGACGTCAGGCATACAAATTTACGTGTCGACATCTTGAACCCCGACCGCAGCAGCTGTTGGTGCGAAGTTGTTGAAGCGAGCTTCAACCTCATTTATACTTGTTTACATGAAGTTAAAGCTGGCTTGAAGCTCGTTTTAACTCTGCGAGCTTGTATAAGCCTCGTTTTTATGCAAAAGTTCTACTTTTGAGTTGAGTTGGAATCTCGAGGTTTTCAGCACAAGCAGAAGAGAGTTGAGTTGAGTAGGCGAGTAGTTGAAATAACAGCAATCACAAATTGAAACTAGAAGAAGTTAGTTCCTACTTTTGCATTATTGAAGTTGCAAATGTGTCAAACCAACACAAAAAATAAAGCAAGTTCCCAAAAAAAGGTCCAATCATGCATATTTAATCTCAGAGCATTAATATTTAAGCTTAATGCTCTGAGATTAATTTCAACCTAGGTTTATCAGCAAAATTTCGATTCAAACCGGCAGAGCGAATGCGATCGAGTCGACTCAACTCCAACTCGATCCTACATACATAAGCTCCGGGAGGTTTGTCGTGAAACCATGAACTATAACTCAATTTCCGCGTAAGAAAATATTCCCTAAGTTTTCTTTGAAAGATCACTGCCTGGTTTAAAGTGTTCATCCATTCTCTGCTTTGTTGGGCACACTAGTTCTAGTTCCAGTTGTCCAGGCCAAGTGATCTGGAATCCACTATGGCTTGGCCCTTAAGGCGGAGTTTCGGTCTTCCTGATTCTCTTTGCTGCATTAATGTTGCTCGTCTGCTCGATGTGACTGATTTAACCAATGCTGTATTTGCGCACAAGGTTCACGGTTGGCCGTTTAGGCCTCCTCGCACAAAGGACCATATATTCACCATAAATCGTGGTGAGTGCCAAACAAAGAGCGTTAAATCTCTTTGTCACTGAAGCTCCTTTTTATCTTTCATTAATGGAAGCGGTGCCTGCTACTTGCATGGTTTGTCGGGCAGAGTTAAAGCAAAGGCTTTGTCGAGCTTACACTCTGTCATTCGCAATAGGAATCTTGAGCCCATTTGTTTCGTCTAACTAAAATAGTTGCGGCTTAGTAGGATATCTTCAAGGTAAACAATTGTTATTTAGAATTTAACCAAGGCCTCTCCAAAGTCTGAAATAAAAACTTACCCTAAGAATTTTATAGAAGCTTAGAATAATTCTTTACGGTAGCGTGTAAAGTGTTGAAATGAAAAACCATGTGAACTCCAAGTCGGGCGCCAACTATACTCTTGGCACGATCTAGGAACCACATAGCTTCTCTTCTTTAGCTCATTAATATGATCTCATCAAGTTTCAACAACGAAATTAAATTATTAATAAAATTAACCATAGTCCCGCTCAAGCTCTAAAGGTATACAAATTGTAAATTCTTCTCGCCTAATCTTTTGCATTCCCCTAGAACTACTCACTGTGAATCCATAAGCTCTGCGAATTGGTAATGCGTATGTAGATGGTTGAGCTCGTGAACACTATTGTCAGTCTTAAGAAAAGGTCTTGTCTGTCTTAAGGTCTGGCTTAGAAAAAAAGAAAATCTTCACGAGCTAAATTATCTGCGTAAATGTAAAAAAAACTCGCACTTCATAACGGATGAACTTATTTTATTATAAGAAAATATATTTTTTAACATTCCTACGCAGTTAATCCTAACTTCCATTAGAAGTTAGCTTTATTCCTGTTACACATAACTACCTACCTACCCACCAAATCGATGACAACAGCGAATGGCTTGTGGACAATCATTTCATTTCCCGGCGTTGATTTCCTACTTGATCATCGAGTGTGATTGCACCAACTGAGTGAGGCACCCCTGTTATATTACGCACAAAATTTAAATAAAAAAAAAATCCAAAAGAAAAGGTAACAAAATAAAAAATCCAAAATTGTGAGTTGTTGCAGTGGTTATTCATAGAAATTAAAAGTTGTGTTACCCATTCCCTCGTTTGTTTTTGGTTACTAAAACTTTTATTGTCTAAAAAATATTTACATGTTTCTTTCCAATACGTATTTAGTGCCCGATGCTGTCATTGACAAGTGGTAAAGGAGAGCGTATTAAACCAATCTACCATCCAGGACGATTCATTGTTAATAAATATATAAATCACCTCAAACGTAATAAATGGATTTTAGAACTACAATAAAATTAAAAATGTGTTTTCTTTCTTGATATGGAATTGAATTAATAATAAGATTTATTTGGCGAATTTTTAAGCTTTGCAAGCAGCTGCCAAATCAAATGATCACATTCTTGTCGGGCGCCACTTTTTACGTGCAGGTTAATGGATGTCAATTCTTTAAACGAATAGAAAAAACGGTTAAGGCGAATTAATTCTTGATTCACAAAAACTGAAACGTTCTTTGAGCTTTGGCAAATTAGAAAAGAAAATTGCCTGGAATTTTCGTAATTTATCCTTGAAAAAAAGGAGTCGGAATTAACAGCTTCAAAAATATGAAAACAGACAGCGGCAACTTACAGACCTTGCAGTAGCTACTACTACGGTGAATATTTCACAAAAGGACTTACGAAACACCTGACCAAACCAGAAGAGTGGATGAGTCATCTAGAACGAATGGACACCAACCGCCCAAAGAGATGGCGCAGTACAGAAGCACCGGGACTTAGGTGGCGCACGCAAGTAGATGTGGACCTCAACCAACTTTGCGTGCGAAACTGGAACCGGCTAGCTGGAGACAGATCTGGCTGGCGACACCCCGCACTGTAGGAACACTTTTCGATAAAAAAATTTCCGTTTTGTGGCCTACATTAAATCAGAAACTGAGTTTTTGGCAAAAAATTTAAACAAAGTCGTTTAGCCATTCACTTTTCTGAACGGGGACAGGGATTTCTTCTTATTTGTCATCAGAAGTCATCAGTTGTCATAATTTAACCATCAGGATCAGGAACAATATAAGGACTTTTCAGGGCCTCACTTAGCTACCTTTTTAAGTGGTAAGTGGCCAATGAAAATGATGATTATCATGCAATTTTGATACATTCGAATTAGTTTTATTATTCGAATTAGTATTATACTATGTTGCCACCGGCAATAATACGAGGATTAACGGAAGACGATTAATAATAAATCCCAAAGTGGTTCCAGACAAATATAGGACTTATTTGACATCAACACTCTTTTTCTGCCATTTTGGCTCCCCATAGAGAGTGGCGATGTCATTTGCCAGGAGCGACAAAATACTTTCAGGGCTAACATCCAAATAGAAATCGTTATTCTGACAGATCTGTCATACGTAGACAGTTTCGGTGTCCTTTTTCGATTCTCAATCTTTTAAAAAGGTGTTCGAAAAGTGAAAGTGGTTGAAAATATGAAAGATTAGTTGCTGAGTTCTGCCCGTAATGCCCTTGTTGGACATTTTTGTTTGTAAAACAAACAGGAATTAAGTCCAAATTTAATCAGAAGTCTAAATTTGGGGACTATATGGCGTTAGCTCAAGTAATAATGACAGAGAGAATGCTTATAGCAGGGATGGCGAGCCTTTTAAGAGTCCCGTGCCATTTGCAAAAAATAAACAGTTTGCAGTGTCTTTGGCGTGACAACAAGCAGTCTTGGTAATATCAAGATATTCTATATAATGGGGTGTTTCCATCGTAAATAAAACAGAGATTACCGTTGAAGATCCCAAAGTGCTTTCACCGGAAAAGAGGAGATTAACTTTATTTAAGAGGAGACATCACGAGACCTCATGATCGCGACCCATGCGCATCTCCTTGTAAATTTGAGTTTCTACGATTCTCGGAATAAAAAATAAATAAACTCGGATTTAATTCCGAATTTAATTTACGAAACAAAACAAATATGTTGATGGGATTTGGGTCCACAAAAGTCGATAGTAGACCTTTTTTAAAGCTTTAAATTTCGGTGAATACGTGTAAGAAGATACAACAACAATTTACCTTACGCGACAGCTGAAGTAAAAGCTGCTAAACGAAATTGCATGGAAATGACGAATTCATGAATTTACTCACATTTTTAAGCAAATGTCGGAGAATGGGTAGATTCATCAATTTCAGCTTGTGGGTAACCGTGGGACCACAATGCCCGTAGCGGTGGTATGTAGCAGTAGTACGTTGTACAGCCGCGGAGCCATGTGGCGTAGTACGGAAAAAAATTGAACACAATGGTGTGGCGCGGTTATGTCGAACAAAAACCCCGTTTATTAACAATGGCCGATGCTCTGAGTTAAATTGAACTAGATTTAATATTTTTGTACAACGGATGACACAAATTCCATAAAATTTCTTTAGATTTAACCATCTCAATAAACTTTTCGACGTGCTTTTCCTCCATTGTTTACTTAACTTGTATTGAACTGTCCACGGTGTAGCGCTGTCAACCGTGTAGCGCTACGAAAGTTAAAAGTTGGCCAACTCTTACTACCGCCACAGCTACGCGCTACCGCCACAGACACACATTGTGTGCGCAATTAGCTAAATACATGTGTTTTAACTTTTGACAGCGCTAACTACCGCTACTACTACCGCCACAGCTACATCACTGTGATTCTACGGTAAAGCTTTTACATGTCCGAAGTTGAATATCTAGTTATTCAGTAATTTATGACCTCAACACAACACAACAAACACAGCTGAGTTGATGATACCCAGATGTCAAAAAAACATATTTTATGTTATTAAATGATGTGTTATTAAATGATTAAATGTGTTCCCTTCAAATGTGATGTAACATATTATATCTTACATCACAAAATGAAGAGAACACGTAGCGGTCTGAGCTTTGATTTAAGGCTGCTTTGCCGTTTGCTTTGTCTTGTTACGTTGCCCTAGTTTTACAACCGCGTTAAAAATACTGTTCAAAAACCGCAGAAAATGCCAACAATTCAGATTTCATGCGTGAAAGAGATTTATTTCGCGATTACTTTTTAGTCTTTATCTCGTGAATCAGAGGGTATTCAGCGAAATTTGTCTTAATCCGGTGAAAACACTTTATAATCTCGACGAAGACAGTTTATACTGCCACGCAAAGGTGCGATCGGGTTTCTCAGTTTATATGGTGCCAATATGCTTCACCACTGCCACAAATTACTGAAGAACTAGATATTCAACTTGCGTCCCTCTTGCCCTCCAACACCCGTTTGTTTACGTTTCAAGAAGTGTTAAGAAGATACAACAACAATTTACCTTACGCGATCAGCTGATGTAAAAGCTGCAAAACGAAATTGCATGGAAATGACGAATTCATGAATTTACTCACATTTGTAAAATGTCGGAGAATGGGTAAATTCATCAATTTCAGCTTGTGGGCAAAGCTTTTATATGTCCGAAGTTGAATATCTAGTTATTCAGTAATTTATGCCACTGCTGGCCTATAGAGCTTTTCGCCAAAATGTCACTTTTCGTCATTTGGTTGAAAACAAACTTCTTTACCATTGCAACCGTTTCATTGTTTTCATACCAGGTGAACGGATTTCACCAAAGGTTGGAACGAGAGGTGCGAGCGAGATAGTGACGCGAAAAACTTGCAGTCGAATTAAACCATAGGTTGCCAGCATGAATGAATGATTATAAATATTACGACTCTCGATTGTTATGATATTTGTCTGACAGACCTAACTGTAAATCCGGCGTAATGGGACGCGTGGAAAAAAGCCCGCTTGTTTACACAACAATATGTACTCTCCAATCATAAGTCAGCAATCTGTTTTGCAATGAATCGAATCCAATGACGAGCCTGATTGGTGAATGAGCCATATTTTTCTGAAGTGTCGTAATCTTATGTTATGTGATTTGTGGGACGCCACCCGAAATCGCTGACTTAAAACAAGTGTCAAAATTTAGTTGAAAGTGGTAACATGTGTCTGGCGTAATCCTTAGAGATAGATTTATCGCTGCTACATTGGCCCGCAACACTTTATAGTACGCGATGAATCAATCGCCTGTGAAGACACCCAATTATGAAAACCCAATTTTTTCTTTAAACGATTTGTGAATAACAACAATTAACAACCCAGGTCTACTAATGAGGTAATGAGGCCCAGGTTCACCCCGGACTGTAGCGCCACTAATTACAAATTCCTAAATTGAGTTCTATTTCACCAGTCCATCCGAACTTACCACACATAGAAAGTGTTCGGGTCATTCCAACGATTCTTCCATCAATTCCCCACACTGGAATATTTGCACAGGGATGTCAAAGAATCTATTTTCCCAATCTTGACAGGCAACAGCCGTCGTTGACAGCCTTTCGCGAATGGAGTTTCTTTAAATAACGATATGTGATTGAATATACACTGAATTTTCGTTATGGATGTTTTTAGTTAAAATAATTAGCAGTTTGAGTTGTTAAGAATATTGTTAAAAACGCAAAAAAATATTTTTGCAAAAATGATGGTGAGTGTATTAATTGTGGAATTAGCAACTGCACAATAGAAAAACTAATTTTATTTTGCCAAATTCTCCAACACGACATCGATTTTTTTTTGTTGTTTTCCAATTGGTACTTTCTATGCTGAGCCTCATAATCTGGATACCATAGAAAATTTTTTTACGCCTGTTACACAAATAATATTTTTTTTGGGTGCGAGGTAAAGTTTTTGCGACTTAAATAAAAAAAATGTTGGTTTAACTTTTGTGAGTGATAAAAATGTTTTGCCAAAATGGTAGAGTAGAGTGTTTGCCATCCTGTTTAGCAGAACATATGTAATTGCATAGGCCTTTGTCCTTTGAGGGCATGTGCACCCAGGAGGAGCAGCTCTACTTGTCGACAGCGGAGATGTGATAACCAAGACTTTCCACAATTCAGTTGACAATGCTTTGGGAAAATTACTGTGCCTTCGATTGTCTCCCGTAGGGTTCGCCAAGCACATTATCTTTTATTGCAGTGAAGTCTGTGCGGTTGCTGATACGTGTTCAATATATTTGGTAAACAAGCAGACCCATGCGCGGGGGTGCTTTCACACATTAGGACAATATTCTCGAAGTTTTGGCCCCAGTAACGATTTTCTCAGAGAAAATATACTCATGGTCATAAATTCCGCCCTCAAAATTATGGGTTTCAGACAATTCAATATTGGTTACAGCAAGAACCGAGCGGCCTGTGAGGTCTCATGTCAGCCTTTAAAACTTTTTTATCAAGTTTTCTCCTTTGCTTTACACTGGTTACATGTCCATGTAACACGTAGTTAAATTTTGTTACGTGTGTAGGGATTTGGAGGGTGCCCCCTCGCTCTTTGTATACCTTTAACTTTATCTTTGAAGACTAATGTAAGAGGTGGGTAATCCCTTTCCTCAGTTTGCACCGATTTAAGTTGCTAATGCGACAAGCAGTGAACTTTAAATTAATTTTTGTTTGGTGTGGGTATCGATATCGGTGTTCGACCCTGATAATGAATCACGTTGGTATAGACCAAGTCAACATTCGCGCATCCCTTTATCTTTGAAAGCATATTCGGTTACAGGTATTGATTTCATTGTTTATTGTTGTCGCTGATAACTAGGCACCAAATAACTTGGTTTTTAGTATCTTGGAAAATGTCTGTCAGGCTTAAAAAACAACAACACTAGAGTTAATTTTTTAGACTGGCTTTATCCCCTAATGTCCTTGAGTACATCCAATTATGTAACAGTCTCGCTGTCCTCGCTAAGCTAAAATAAGTTTACACCAAAACAAGGTTAATTGTGGGAGAAATTGTAGGGCCAGACTTGTAGGGCCAGTCGATGAATTGTAGATTCTATCTAAACCAAGTTTCCGAGTCCAGCGTATAGCCAAAACTGACCCACTGTCTTGCCACCTTTGCAACAAAAACCAGTGACTCGCAACCAATTCCAACTTGTACGACAGCGGAGAACTAAAAACGCAAACAAAACAACTAATCAATCACAAAAACACATAAATTATTGATTTATTCAGATCTTCCTCGGACATTATCAAACGATTAGTCTATAGAGTATTAAGAATATCGATATTCATGAATAGTGATATTAGATAAGTATTTAATCTTAGGCCTTGCGTTCTTAGCCTTAATTTTCTAACTGATAAAAAGTTTAAGTCAAGTGTTGGGTTTGTAATAAATTTTGTAAAAATAAAATTAGCGAAAACTTCCCGAGCAGAGTAAAAAGACTTCAATTTTCGGTAGAAACTTCTGTCAAAGAAATATTATTCGCTGTTTACGCTTTAAATTAGAAGTCGAGGAGATTCGGTGTTGGTGTTTCTTCTGACAACCCGGGACACCGATAAGAGATCCAAATCCAATTTTCCTTCTTCTTTTCCATATAGGCGCGAGGCTACGATCTGAAGTGATGGATCACAACCCTCCCACTCTACTGCATTTCTAATGGTCTGCTTGTGGGGTACGCCGATTTGACCTCAGAATATACCGGCAGGCCACCCGGTTTTGGATCTCTTCAGCACTGAGGCTAAATAAATGCTGTTATTGTTGCATTTATGTGATCCAGGAATCTTAAGGCCTGCCTCTCTTTCGCGATTGCGCTTAAATATTGATTGACATTGCCTTTTTGATGGGGTTCGTAAGATCTCTCCTTTGAATGTGGCAATACCAACTGAGCCGGTCGTGCTCCATTTTTCTGGAGATAGGTTCTTTTACATGGAGGTTTCCTCGTTTCTTCCTCGATCTTGGTACTTCTTATACTATCTCGCTTTGTTACTCCTGCTGTCATGCGAAGCATCTTCATCTCACCTGCTGTCATGCGAAGCATCTTCATCTCAATTGCTCTCATATTTTTTATACGCTGTCATTGTGTACCATATGTAAGCGATGGTCGCACAACTGCGGTGTAGAGCCTTCCTTTCAGCTTAGGGGGCATTTTTCAATCACAGAAGATGGCCGAGTTTTCTCGCCCCTTTATCCACGCGATGATTGATGTCGTCATCACAGTTTGCTTTGCTGTTGATCATTGATCCCAGGTACTTTAACTTTTCACACTTGGGAACCACATTTCTAATAAATTCAATGTCGGAAATATGTCGGGTGGGTCAGAGAATGGGCAGCAGAAACTTTGTCTTCTTTTGGCTAACACGATACCCATTCCCCTCCAAAATATCCACCCATATATCAAGTGTTCGCTGCAGGGGTGTATGATCTTTACTTATGCTCGCCCCATTGTCAGCGAAGAATAACTGATGTACTTTCGGGTCCGTCAGTTTTCCTCAAGGGAGTGCCGTGGCGTAGTGGTTAGTGTGTGTGCTTACTACGCCAGAGGTCTGCGTTCAAATCCTACCATCGTCACCTAAAAAAAATACTCGTTCTTTTTACGGTCCCACCTCCGCCAAGGTCTGACAAGCCCTCCGAGAGTATAATTTGTCTCGAAAAACTTCTCAAAGTGCCGTTCGGATTGGGCAAAAAATTTTAGGTCTCTTTGTATGTAAAGAAATTAGCACACCAGCATACATTGTTGAGAAGTTGGCCCTGGTTCACCTCGAGCTGTTGCGCCACTCTAATTATTTTTTAGATAATCAAGGACTGCATTGAAAAGCAAATGACTTAGGACGCTACCCTGGTGTACACCTTTTTTTGACGATTGAAATTAGCCATAGGAACTAAGGCATAGATTACGACCACTTGCAAGTAAATCCATTTTTGTGATAGTACACCGACTTTAATTGGGAACTCATCAGTGACTCGGGATGGACATCTTACTCTTGTCTTTGCTCCATCATACACGTCAACGATCATCCGCACGTAGGCTTCTGAAACTCCTCGTTTTCTTAGCGCCACCCATATCAGATCTCGTGGAAGTCTATCGAAAGCTTTTTCAAAATCAACCTGCACCATATGCAGATCTTAAAGGGCATCACCATGTTTTTCCATTATGATCCTTATACTTTGGATTGCATCAGTGGTTGATTTACCCGCGTAAAACTCACACTGTTCCTCAGATAGTCTTATTATTTTCCGCAGTCGACTGATCAGTTTGATAGAACGGTAATTGACACAGCTTCGTGTATCACCTTTTCCTTTAAACAAAGGAAGAAGATAACTTTTACTCCACTGATTAGTAAGAGGGACGCAAGTTGAATAACTAGTTATTCAGTAACTTGTGGTCTGGAGACATCTGCGCCCGCTGTCTCTCATTTCTTTCCAGAACTCTGAGAGTATCTGATTCGGCCCAATCACTTTTTGGTGTAGTTAACCGCCTTCCTAACCACTTTGACTGTTATGTCTCGTACTTCTTCTCGGTTAGGAGTGATTTCTTCTGGAAAGTGGTGCCTGGGAAACTCTTCATTCAAAAGTTCCTCACAACACTGCCGCCATCTGTGAAGAAATTTGTTGTCATCCAAAAGAAGCTTTTCCTGAGCATTGTTGATGAACTTTGGCGAACGAATCTCCTGGGCGTTTCTATTCCTCTGAGTGGCAAGGGAACTTTTATAATAAGGACGCTAACTTTTGAAAATGTTAGCGTCCTTATTCAAGGTGCTTTGTCGAAGATCCTGTGTGGCTTGACGTGTATAAGCAGTGGAATAAGAAACTTCCTCCAATTCCAAATGCAGGCCCTCCATTCTCTTTGCTTGAACCTGGGCGCACTTCTTAGCAAGACTCTTGAGGTGTCAAAATTCCGATTCCAGGCGAAGCATTTCATCTTTTTCCATGCCTTGAATGCGGGTTTATTTTCACCGATCACAAGTTTTACCTCATCAGACCACCACCATGTTTCTTTGGCCTTTTGAAGTCCCTAGGAGTTATTTGGCCTTCTCTATGCACGGTCGATGTAGGTCATCCCACATATCTTGTGCGCTGCCCTCTACATCTTCGTTTTCGTCAAGGATGTTACAGAGGTAGTTTTGCATCGTGTTTAAAAATGTTGATTCTCCAAGATAACTTTGCTTGTTTAATTTAAAATGACGATCAGATGCAGACGGTGTTGTGTTGTGACCGCCTCATCTAAAATCACTTTACAATCTTTGACCCGCGGTTTTAGGGAACTGTGAACCAAAATGATAGTCAATCTGGGTCTCATTCCCGCTGTTGTAAGTTATCAGGTGCCTGCTTTCCTTCATGAATCTGGTATTAAGCACGATATAGACCATATGACTTTTTCTTCTTCACCAGAAGAGTTCCTAGTGCCATACCCCAGTCCACCATGGCACCCTTCATAATCTTCGTTAGATTTCCCGACATGCCTGATCAAGTCTCCGCCTACAAACAAAAGCTCTTCCCTTAGGATCGCCTTGATGTGATGAGATTATGAAAATCTATCCAGAATGTATCTTTTACCCTCTGCTCACATCCAACTTGGGGAGCATATGCACTGACGATGTTCCAAACCTCACCTTGTATCACCAGCTTGAGAGACATCAACCGGTCACTTGGCTTTGAAATATTCAAGATGCCATCAAGTAACTTTGTCGCAAGGATGATACCGATTCCGTTTCTACCTTGTTCGGTTCCGTAGTAGAACATCTTGTAAGCTTTTGTCTTTATATAAACGAGTCCGACTTCATGATGTGTCCGACACACATGATGTCCACTCGCCTTCATTCCATCATCTCTTCAAGCTTGTAGCTACGACTTGTAGTCATGCTCCCAACGTTCCAACTCAAGACCCTGAATTATTTTGCTATCCACCGACAACCGACTAGCTCTGACCCCAGCATTACTGCTCGTCCCAGGATCACTACCATGTAAGCTGTAAGCAGTGCCTGGCGGAACAGTTCCATTCGTACTGTAACTTTTCATAATGCTCTTGTCTAAACGACTTGTTTTGTTCGACACGTGCATAGTCCTAATTGTTGTTTGAACGTCCTTTTTCAACATCGGTGGTCCGCAGTCATGTCAACCTACGGACTTAAATAATGCACACTTGTGGGAAAGTTTAAAATGTTGAATGTGTCGCTAGGCTCACTTAGTTGTTACAGTTGCCTAGACCTCTTGACTGCCTTTTACGACAAGCTCTATCTTTCCGTTTCGGTGGGCGCTGCAGCAATATTCTCACCCGTAGCTGCACGGATTTGATGTACTCTTTCCATCCCTAAAAAAGTTGGTAACCCTACTTAAGTCCTAAATTTTATTTCTTATTCTTCCTTAGAAAAAAAGAGCGGCTTAAAGCAGTCGAAACCTATGTTTTTTCTAGAAAATTGGAGTTTTTCTTCAATTCGGCCTCTAAATGTGTGCGTGGCCTAAAATTTTGTATGAACAAAATGTAGAACCAAGGAGCAAGGCCTTGAGAATCTATCGTTACTATTTCTCTATCTTACATTCTCGCCTGTAACAAACTTAATTATACTCCATTCCTGTGGAAAATGATATAAAAACAAATACATACATTTTTTATACCATGTTTTGCACCATATTTAAGAACAGTGGGTTTTCTTCTATTTCTTCTCTTTCCTTGCGTTCCATATTCTTTATAAGCAGTCATAACCCCTTGATCTCCAAGCTCATTAAAAATGGAAAACACATTTTTTACATCGCAACATTTGTCTTTTCTATTTTCAGATATAATGATTTTGCCGGATAAGAATAAAATGCCATGCAAATATTTTAAAATACATGTTGAAAAATGGAAATATTATCTAAAGTCTCCTTGATACTAGCCTGGCTAAGTGTATTTTACTTTGATAGCCTAGAAACAAAGCAACAGCACCTAACTGCTGCAACATGCCAATCCACCAACACAGCAGATGAGATTCCCTCGTCCGACATCAAAGAGTCGAAATTTTTTAAATTGCACTGCGAAAACGCTACGCTTGCTGAGATAAATAGCGAGCTGTTATCGAAGAAGCACCTAAACTATGAAAACATCACGTTAGTGCATTGCCTTAAAACCAGTGACATCGATTTGCAATTGCATCAAGTACAGTTTGTAAAGCATCTGAAATGGAGCGACAGCAACTTGACAGATGTGCAGCTAGAATTGTTCTTCTCACGATATGAAAACAGCTTCCAAAGTATAAAATCCCTGGACCTGTCCGACAACACAATCAGTTGCGTTCGATGGGCCTATCCAAATGTTGTCCGAGAACTGCAGGTTCTCAAACTGACTGCCAATGCAATAGAATCCGAACATTGCGCCTTCAACCAGTTCGATAACCTAAAAAATCTGCAAGAGTTGCATCTAGATCAGAATCGACTAACAGCCCTTAATGACATTTCCCTACGGCACCTTAGCAAACTCAAGATACTCAATTTGTCGGCGAACAATATCTCAGGTATCCCGCGGAATATCTTTGATCAAACAATCAAAATCGAGCAACTGTTTGTCAGCAAAAATGATCTATCCATTCTACCGTTTCAATTATTTAAGACTTTGTCGCATCTGAGTGTTCTTGATTTGTCGCATAATCGACTGCTGTCGCTGCCAGATAACTTCTTCGCAGTGAACAGGGAACTGAGTGAGTTGTCACTGCATCATAATGCGTTGCAAGCAATCGATCGGAATGTCTTTTTCGGACTTAAGAAACTGTCGGTGCTGAACCTGTCGCACAACTTTTTATCGTTTATCGATCGAAAGGCGTTCTACTCGCTAAGCGGATTGACTGCTTTGAACCTGCGCCACAACAATCTGAGTATAATCTCGGCCACGTTGTTTCAGCCGCTGCCGAATCTCGTTAGTCTAGACCTGAGTGAGAATAGGTTCACTCAGTTGCCGGGCGGACTACTTATGAATCAGAGAGCTCTGAACTCGCTTATCATCGATGGCACTCGCCTAGAGAAACTTGGCAATTGGATCTCACGCGATGATGCCGAGGTTAACGATCAAATCTTATACAATTTGAATATGTTGTCCATACAGAACAACAAGCACCTTCAACGCCTACCAAAGAGCCTCTTTAGAAACGCCATCAACATCGTAGAGTTGCACTTGTCCGACAACGCTTTGCTTCAGTTGCCATCCGAGATCGGGGAGCTAAAAAATCTAAAACTCCTCAATTTGGAAAACAATCGCTTAACTTCTATACCAGAGTCTGTGAAGGACCTGGATCAGCTTGAGTTTATTAATATTGTAAATAACGACTATATCTGTGATTGTAAAATGTACTGGCTCACCGACTGGCTGAACAGAACTGCGGCAAATATCCATCGAGCGGGTGGCGAGTGCCGCAGTTGCGGCACCGACTATGACATAGACACTGTTGTGTCGCGCTTAAGATGTCGCCACAGCTACCCCGGTGACATGATACCTGTTTTGAGGAATCTCCACTGCTCTAAGCCGACAATATCCGAGTCTTCAGAGAGCAAAATGCACCTGCTACATTCGACTGTCAATCTGGAGTGCGTGTTCACGGGCAGCCCCTCGCCCGACGTTGTATGGGTCACGCCGACAAATCAAGTGCTACGACATCGAGCTGATCCCGAAAAGGAGCCGATCATCCTCAATCACAATGGCAAACAACTGAATAAGTATGAATTCACTGCGCTGAGCGAGGAGATTGGTGCCAATGTGACGAGCCAACAGCGGGAGATCTACACCCACTTTGCCTTGTACGAGAACGGATCGCTGCGGATTTATAACATCTCGCGCCGTGACAGTGGCATGTACACATGTTATGCATACAATTTTATGGGTAACGCCTCGACGTGTATAAGGTACAGCGTTAAAGCTTAAGCCAATTGGTCCGAACAAATTTATATGGTTTCTTATTTTGTAGACTTTACATTGATCCTATTGTTTTCTATAAGGTGAAGATTGGAAGTTTGTGTTTCGGAACGGCAGCTGCGGCAACATTTTTGTTGTTAACACTTATTGTGCAGGGAATCAGAGCTATTTTAACAAAGTGAGTATGAAAACCTTTTTCCTTTTAGATTTAAAATTTAGATTTAAACGGGAACTTAATTGGAGTTAATAAAAATTTTATAAAAAAGCACTTTTCGATTCTTCAAGGTGCAAAATAATATAATGGAAATTTCTTTAGGGATTTGTAAAAAAAACTGTACATACAGTTCGAATGGAGTCGAACATCCCCCTTTGCTTAGGGGGTCCTGTCGTGAGAGGCGACTTAAATTCACTCTCTGTATGCTGAGTGCGTAGCTTATAAATCAAGGCCTTAAGTAACCCCGCGAAGCCACAGAACCCGACGTGGCTGCCACTTTTGGGAGGACACGTAGAAACGACATAACGATACGGTTTATTTAGAGCTTGTACGCGAAACGATTCCACTCTTTGAGAAAATATCTAGTAATAAACATAAGCTTCGCTTTTCACCCAAGGTGGAGGCCGTACAACAACTAGGAAAAACTCAAATTTTGTCAAAAAAAAAAACGGCAGCGCAAGCTCAAGGAAAAATTCGCCGACCATCTGCAATAACTTTGGCGACTTTGGCGCCCATGGGGCACTGTCACAAAACTTGAGTCCTGAGAAGGCTCAATGCATACCATTGAAGTTTCTCGGTAAGGACTCAGTTCTTTAGGTACTATGGAAATGATGTACATGGAAAACAGCATTGGCCCTAGAATTAATCCTCGGTTTTCGCCGAGCCGCTCGAAACTTCAAGAAAACTGGAATACTTGGCGTTAATCACGACACATTGCATTCCCTCTACTTGATAGGAATACCAAAGCTTTCAGGATTCCTTTGTGAAGCTGTAAACGCTTTGCAGTTTTCGACATAACAGAACGTGGCTCACGTTATCGAAAGCTTGGAGAAATCTAACTAAATTAGAAAAGCTATTAATTTTCTATCCAGCGTCTTCCTGATGTCATCAACAACGGATAATAACGCAGTTTTGCAGCTGTGTTTGGCACAAAGCCCTGATTGCCTACTTTTAGGAATCTTTTTTCTCTGTCAAGTGCGTTTGTATTTGCTTCAGAATAATTCTTTCAAAGACTGCTAAAAACCGGCAAAACGGCTATTGGTCTCTTATCATTAGTGCCTTTTTTCGGATTAGGAACAATTTTGGCCTTTTTCATTCGCGCGGAAACGCGGAGGCTATAATAATAGCATTAAAAATTTTTGTCACCGACGGCAATATGTATGGAAGAAGGATTTTGACTTTATTGAAAGTACTGCCTCAACAATTCTGCCTCATTGGTTCATTTGAAACCAAGATTAGTCGGAGGTGTCAACATCTAAGGGAACAAAGAAGCTTTGTTAACTTCTGCCTACGAGAGACGAAGGCGTTCTAACAAATTTTTGATTGAGTTGCTCGCAATCAATGTCATCAGGCGGTTTAGGGTTACCTTTTCCAATTTTTAGCTCTTTGATAGTTTTCCAAGTATTTTATGGTCGAGGTCCTTTGACTAAATCGATTTTTATAGTACGTTGCTTTAGCAGCCCTAATCTCCATAACTACTTTGTTGCGCAGACGGCAATATCCCCGATGCAGCAGCTCAACTTTAAATCGCCTCCACTGACTGTAGGCTCTATTTCGGGCTTGCATTGACTGAGTGGTGTCGCTACAGGATACCGTATAACGCTACAAGATCATACAAGAAAATGATGTGCTCTATTCTTCCAAGTCTTTTTAGTACCTGTGTTCTCATCAATGTAGGAGTTTATTCCCTAGTTGAACGCTTGATAATTAATAATATTTCAGATAATTTAGAAACTTCTCAATAAAAGTCCAATATGTATTTAAAAAAATATATACGCTTCTTATTTGCAGATATGGCATCTACTACAGAATATGTAATGCATGTGGATGCCTTTCACGAAATAAGAAGTCACCGCGTGCAAAGCAAATCTACGCTATGCTGGATAGCATTGAACAGTATAAGACTCAGCAGCTAGAAAAGTTGCGAGAGAATTATGCCCAACAGGTAATTATTTCTACTTAAATTTGCTTAATTTTTTTTATTTTTTTAATAATTTACTTTTTTTATGCTTTGAAGTTAATGATTTTTCCATTTCTTTGAAGAGTAGGTTTTTAATGTGAAATAAATTTAGTTAAACTGCCCAAATACGTTTTCCGACAGCCGGGGGACGCCAGACTAGAAAAGTCTTCACCCATAAGCGAAGTCTCTGGTTCCGAAACCTTTCCACTTAGTTGAGGAGATGCCAGTAGCATCGAGCTTATACTTTTTAGCCTCCTCAACCAGTTCAAGTTGCTTCTCCGTAAGCGATGAAACATTCCATGTGCCAATTTTAAGTTGGTGCCGTGGTCGATTTGTAGACTGACCATCTAAGTCCTCATTTTGGCTAAGCGCTGCCCCCTCCGCTCCCGTTGCTGGTCCCTATTTCTCTTGGAAGAAACCTTCTAGATACTAGTTTTTGGCCTGTCATTTGGCCTGTGTCCTTGTTAAAGAGTTTACCAATGGGTCTGTATCTGGTCCCCCAACATCAAAAAACTCAAAGAAGCTAACCTCTACTACCAAAACTTAAATGTCCAAATCTTTTGCTAAGTGTGTATAGCTGCTCACATGACGTTGTTGTTCTCACTGAAACAGGACCGGATGACAACTTTTCTAATGCTGTTATTTTCCCTCCAAACTTCAAAGTAAACCGCGGCGATCGGACACCGGATAACAGCATCCATAAGCGATTTGGTGGTGTACTCATAGCCATACTTGAACATTTCAAACCTAAAGAAGTGGATCTAAGTGATTATGTGGACATCGAAATTTGCTGCAGCAAAGTCGTTCTGACTCCATCCTCTACCGTCTGTTTCGTTTGCATCTATAAAACGCCTAGTGCTCAGATCAACACTGAAACAAGACACTTGGACGCCATTAGCTTCATTGCCAGTTTGCTTACTGCATCTGACATAATATAATGTGTTTGAAGATTTCAACCAACCTCTGATTCAATGGGCCGCGGTGACGCGGATTGCTTTTTCTTGAACCCAATCAACACTCTCTCTACAATTGGTGCAAAGATCGTCTATACTTTCCACTCGCCTTTGCCTGCCTCATGTTAATCATGAAAGAAGCCATTTAAACCGAACACTAGATCTCGTCTTTACCAACAACAGCGATGAAAGGTCGTATCACATTGTGACACACCACTCGTTCCTGAAGATGTGCATCACCCATCATTAAATCTTGTTTGTTTTCTTGATTCAATTTCTATCAACAGTTATAGATCTTTCAATTTTGATTTTAAAAACATTCGTGAAGAAGAAACTGGAGACCGTGTCTATAATTAAAGATCAACGATTTGTGTAATGTTTTTTATCGTGTCACTAGCAGCGTTGTTTTTTCAAATGTGCCTGTAGTCTGTGCTAAAGTTAGTGGCGGGCAGTCCTGTCCTTGGGATAATGACCTTACGCGTCATCTTAAAATTTTAAAAAACAGATCCTACAGAAAATGACTTTGTAACTTGGCTAATGAGGACTATTTAGTGTTAAGAAGGCTAAAATCAGAGCTTAAATCTTCACTCCTTGTTGCTCATCAAATTAACATAAGTGATATACATTACAGCCTTAAATGCAGACCTGAAAAGTTCTGGAATTTCATTAATTCAATGAAAAAATCTGATGGTTACCCAGCCTCGCTGTCTTATAATGGGCAACTTAACGATTCTCCCACTGACATTTGTAACTTTTTTAGCTCATTTTTTTAATCGGTCTACTCAAGAAATGACTTACCCATCGATGAGGAATTTTTTAGTTATCTAGGCGATACATCCCTGTTACAACCCTGATACAATCCTGTTCAATAATATTGAAATTATTATAGAACAGCTACGGGCGCATTAGTTACGACCCCCATCGTCTTACTTCGTACTGTTTTTTTTTGCAAGGAAAAGAGCGATTTCATTAGGGACAAAAGCACTCGCTGATAACGAACACCCACTGCATTTGCTTGTTAAATCTTTCAACAGCAATCATAAATACAAACGCAAAATAAAATCAGCGATTTACAACATGACGCATTAAATGAGCTAGATCGTAATCCACCATGGAAAAGACACACCCTTAAGATCGACACCAGTATCAATGCATACAAAAAGAATTCTACTTCTAATGAAATTTTTCATAAATTACACAAAGAACTGATAAGGCATTTAAATCCCGAAAAAATAATTTACACCGATGGATCCTGCACTGAAGGCTCATCCTCGTATGCGGTAGTTGAGCTAAAAACCCACAATCAAACGGTCACGATACACCAAGGACTTCTACCCCATGCAGCAGGTAGCTTCATCGCGGAATTAGCTGCCATCAATAAGGCCATCGTAATAGCTTCCAACTGGAATGAAAGAACACTAATCTTTACAGATAACCTTAGCATTCTAGAGGGATTGAGAAGTGGATCCAACAAATGTCCTTCATTGACGATGATAAGAGGTCATCTTTACAACAAAAACATCTCACTTGCGTGGATTCCTGGACACGTTGGAACGAACGTTTCCCACGTCTGGGGAACGAAGCTGCTGATAAAGCAGCGAAAGGAGCGGTTAAACTGCCCTGGTTTTTGAAAAGCCCAATTTCTTTCAGTTTTACAAAACAATTTGTTTATTAAAACTACATCAAGAAATAAACGCAGCATGGGAAAACTGTAGTTGCTTTCTTCGTCTTCATCATCCACGCAACATGCACATACCATACCATAAAAGTTTCACGCGGGAAGATTGTATTAAGCTCTTCCGAATTCGGGTTGGCAAAACCTTATTTGAATGCAGGCACCTGTTTAATAGAGAATCGCCGGAAGATTGCCATGAATGCAGAAATCCGTTATCTGTATGGCATATTTTGGTAGACTGCCCGAAACCCAGATTAGTTCACAATGTGTCGGAACGCATACCCGAATTAACTGAACTCCTAAATCCAATTTTCGGAAATTGGAAATCGTCAGATTTCCAATCAATTCAAAACATCAAAACTGCCACATCCATCCATAACAGATTAAATGAAATTTAATAAAACTAAGAAAACCAAAATAAAGCTTTAGTAACTTACTCTAATGTATATTTAATGTTTGATTATTTTTTTTTAGCTTCTAATAATGTTTGAAAATTAACTTGAAAACGGCATCACATAGCTTACAAGCTGAGATGCTTTTCTCTTTATAAAGTTTTTTAGTTTTGAATAGTTTGGAATCGAACTTCAGTCCAGGTCCTGATGGATTACTTTCCGTTTTCCTTAAATTACGCGCAGTACCTCTGCATAAAATCATATGCCACCTATTTAACCTTTCCTTTAAACTCAGCACTTTCCAGCACATTCGTCTGGAAAAATTCTTTCATAATCCCTATTTTCAAATCTGGTAGGAAGAATAAAGTTAAGAATTATAGAGGGATCTGTAAGCAGTCTTGTCTCCCTAATTTATTTGATATGCTCGTTACGGAAAGCCTCTACTTTCACTGTAAATCCTTAATTTTTACCAGTCAACATGGTTTTGTGAAAAAACGATCGACCGTCACCAATTTACTTCTATTCTCTAATTTTGTTGTGTCTGAAATCGGTAAAGGCTATTAAGTTGACGCCATTTATACCGACTTCAGCAAAGCATTTGATCGAGTTGATCACAAACTGCTGCTGTTTAAACTCAAAAGATATGGTTTTCTCGAAATTTTCTTACGGTGGCTATCTTCTTTTTTGAGTGAACGTTTTCAGTTTGTGAAATTCCGTGGCAAAACTTCAAACGAAATCTGCCCTTTCCAGGGCATCCACACTTTCAAGGTAGTCACATCGGCCCTCTTCTGTTTATCTTGTTTGTTAATGACATTGTAAAGTTTTTGCCTGAATGCCAACTTTTAATGTTTGCCGATGACTTCAAATTGTTCGTGTCAGGTAAAAACGCTCAATGCTTTCATCTCCTGGATATGTATCTGCAAAACTTTCATTTGTGGTGTGATAAAAATTGTTTGACTCTTAATGTGAGTAAATGTTCTGTTATAACGTTCTCGCGGTGTAAAAATCCCTTAATGTTTACGTACTCCTTCGGCGATAATAACATCCACCGAGTCTATACTATCAAGGATCTATCTATCTTTCAATGATCATGTTGCCTTTATTTCAAATAAGGCTAACAGGGCCTGGGGTATGATCACACGTTATTCTAGTCAGTTCACCGATCCTTATGTTTTAAAAACTTTATATGCAAGTTTTGTAAGATCTATAATAGAGTACGCATCGGTAGTTTGGAGTCCTTACTACACGGTGCACATCTCTAGAATTGAAGCGATCCAAAAAAGATTTCCGAGGTTCGCTCTCAAAAGGCTTCCATGGTCTGACTTTAATAATCTTCCCCCCTACCTATCAAGGTTAAAACTGATTGGCCTTGAGTCCCTTGAATTAAGAAAGAAGGTCGCTAGAATCTTATTTCTAAACAGGATTCTCACAAGTGAGATTGATTCTCCCTAAATTTTACGTCGTCTGAACATTAACATCCCATACGCCAACCTACGACACCATAGATTTTTTAATATTACACACTCGCGCACAAACTACGGCCGCTGTTCGTTAGTCAACGGTTTTACGATCGCATACAACGAAAATGTTCATATAATTGATTTTAACCTGCCTGCAGGTTCACAAAAAGAAATCTATTGGATGGTATCTTCTGTTAATTTTTTTGGCTCTACTTGCCTTTAACTCTGTTTTTTCTTTTTGCTTGATTCTACGATTGTGTAACTTCATGTCTAAGAAAGAAACTATTCTTTGGTGGCTAAATAAATAATAATAATAAACTTTTTCGAGCTGAACCCGGTCGGATGCCGAGCGAGACTTTCCGACCACCAAGCACTCGCATGCGGATACCCCTCAGGCCTAGCTCCAAAGGGTGCCCTGGGTTACCAGGATCAGCACATATCCGAGGCTTATTTTTTTTCTCTTCATGGGGTGGGGGAAGGTTACATTTTGTACCTAGCTGCCAGGTTTCTATCCGGCCGATCCCAACATGGACAACAGGCGCCGACCAAGAAGCCGCTCATCCCGAGACAAACGTTCTTGGAGTTTTACTGTTTAGAGTTCAGCCGCCCCCCTGGGATCAGACGCCGACCAGTTTGCCGCACACTATTTATCAGACGCTACTGGGTTTTATTTAGAGAGACCTTCAGGTTTATCTCTCAGTTATAACTTAACTGTCAAGGGTGGCCCCACCAGGAGTATATACTCCTGACAGCATCACTTATAAAATGCTGAAGGCTACTTCTTCCAGTGGATTTTAGTCGGCTCTTACGACAGACATACCTTACCTCAAGGCTATTCTGATTACCAACCTTGCAGGGGATTTTGAGGCAAGGTCTTATAACCGACCTTGCCTTAACGGTGTTTCTTTTTATTAACCACGATGGGTGTTTTGGGTTTTTGATGGTCTTTTCGCAACTGCAGACGTTCAAGTTAACGGCTAATTGGGGGCGTTGTATAAACTCGAGGGACACTGGTACTCTTTTTCGAGATAATATCTGGGAAGCATATTTGGTTATCGGAGTGTGATAGGATGTTAAGACCTTTGATAAGATGAGCGATGTTTGGTAATTCCATATTTTATCAATTGTTGGTAGCCCAGTTTCAACCAGCATATTTTTTTTTATCTGCGACGCCCTAAAAGCTTGAAGGGAAACTTTTATAGCAGAGTTGACTTAGCGCATTTTCCATATTGATTGAATAACTCCTGTCAGACTGTTTTAATGGATAGAACTTATTTTTGAAGCTAGAAACAAAGAAACAAAGGTACAGGTACAAAGATATCTTAATGTATAAACAATGTTGCTTAAAACTGCTAAACTTTGTGTCAAATATTACTCCCAGTAAACTTAAACTATCTTCAAAATTGCTACAATTTTAAACTTTCACCTAAATTTTTCGTACAGCTTGTTTTTCTGAACATGTGCAGTGTTTTAGTTTTTTCTAAGGAAATTCTGATGTTACACCAGCTGTCAAGGTCCGTCAAA
Source organism: Neoascia interrupta (assembly GCA_947623515.1). Classification (NCBI taxonomy): domain Eukaryota; kingdom Metazoa; phylum Arthropoda; class Insecta; order Diptera; family Syrphidae; genus Neoascia; species Neoascia interrupta. The sequence goes on from OX392462.1 coordinate 181,290,831, forward strand.
ATTCTTGATAAGATTTCGTTCTTTACATTTTGTAAGGATTACTAAATCATCCGCATATAAAGTGTAAGATACACTCGCCTGTGTTTGCTAAGTAGATTAGTTATGTCATTAAATGCGATACTGAAAAGAATGACTGATAGGGGCGAACCTTGTGGGGTACCGGCCTTAAAGTTTAACGTAGCTGCAAGTCAACATGCCTCAGTTTAACTCTGAACTCTCTATTTAAGAAGGTTCACAATGGACGTACATAGATCTAAGTGAGTTGGGTGTTTCGAACCCTATAGCCAGTTTTAGTTAGTTAGTTATTTGACTATTTACTTTTTCTCTTTCTTGGTTACAAAATTCTTAGCTTAGTCTAAGTGGTATGGCTTAAGGCCGACTACCTGGTTGACAAAATAAACGTTTTCTTACTTTATAGTTTGTGGTTTAAAAGCTTTCTTCTATAATACATTTTCTGTAGCGTAGGGCGTGTCTAACATAAATATAAAGTGGGTCCCAACCTTGGCTACCATTTAGGATGTTTACCAGCTCTTCCACTGTGAGTCCCTGCGATCCGAAAATGCTGCAGCGAAATTCCCGCAGAATAGGGCATACACCGATGAAGTGGAACAAGTCCTCTCGATCGTTGCGGTTGCAGAGACTACACAGCAGCGGAAGTTCTGGACAGTGCGGAATAAAGTTTAAATTTATTAGCTCGCCTCTTGTTTTAAGAATTAAGCTTATCATATCGGTTGAGTGACTCGCCAGTAAGTATGTTCTACTCTGTCAGTCCAGCATTTTGTAATATTCCCTGTGACTCGATGCTTGGGCTTCAACAACGAACTTTTCGTGCCATCTGCGACTTACTTTATCAAGTAAGCTGTTAAATTTAGTCCTTAAGGCGTGAGGGTGCTCCTCCGGTGAAACCTGCATATCTCATTTGCATTCCAAAGCTAAGTGCTGCCAACTTTCTACATATTTCCCTTCATATCGCAGCAAGCGGGTGAGCACTTTCTTGGGCAACCTGTCCTCCTTCATTCCCATAACTTTCACGACATAGTCCAAGTGTAGTTTAAGAGTACCGAGAAATATTGGTGCCACTCCAGTTTCCAGATGGAGCTTGTAGTTAGGTGAGCTACTGGGCAGTCTGAAAACTCTCTTCATAAAGACACGGAGAAATTTCTCTACAAGTTCATATGTGCAGTAACCCCAAACTTGCGCAGCATAGAATAGTATGGATGTTGCCGTAGCACGGAATATTTTCTGCTTCGATTCGTGGCTGACGCTTTTTTTATTAATGCAACAACTCCAAACTGAACAAATAGCTCACTTCGCTTCCGTAAGCTTACACTGCAGGTGCTTGTTCATGTTAAGGTTCGGGGTAATCAGGACACCGAGATGAACGATTTCAGTGACGTTGCCACGAAACCTCCACTTTTCATTACGTGAGTATCTTCCTCCCCCGTCTCTAAATATCATAATTTTGGACTTGGTTAAGTTCACCGACAGATTCCACATTTTACAATAATCAGCCAGCCTGTTGATCATTAACTGCAATGAATCGACCGTTTCTGAGAGGAAGACGGTGTCATCGGCAAACATTAAAGCTGGTTTAACGTGATCGTTTATATCATTTACAAATGAAACGAATAAAAGTGTACTCAACACACATCCCTGCTTCACACCCATTGTTGCATTGAATTCCTCGGACAGGTTGTTTCCATCCCAGACACACGAAGTGTTATTTTTGTACAAAGCCCTCAAAACTTCGATGATTTTATTCGAGATTCCGTATCCATGAAGCTTGTAGAAGAGAGCTTCCGGCGTGACGCTGTCGAAGGCTTCCGATAGCCACTTCAACCTCCTATTTAAGAGAAAGGGTTTCACGAAGTAATATATTCGAAGAAATATATCTGGGAGAAAACACTAGCGAAAATGGTGTGCAATTTCCAACGGACAACAGATTTTTTTGGTTTCCGTTTAAAGCATTTTTATTTCGTTGGGTATGAACTCACATCTTCCGTGAGTTCTTATTCCAGCCCATAGTTGCCTTGAAGAGCCGCTCGGGTTGTTCTTGGTGGTGAAGCTGGCGAACGATTCTTTTGTGGCTGTTTTAGCGGCTCTTTTGAAATAGGCATTTGCTTTCCGGCAGGCGATAAGGTTAGTGTCGATGGGGTGTTTTTTTTTAAAGATTTTAAAATCGTTTTTTTTATTTATGAAGATGGTTTATGGTGTTTTATCCCCGGTTAATTAAGAAAATGAAAACGAGCGTACTGAAAATGAACATCTTGAACACTATCAAGTGCTCAGTACGAAACTAAAAAAAGGGTTAATCTACTGACAAGTGTTGGTAACTTACATAGTTAATATGTATTTCCTCTAAAGCACCTTATTATTATTATTATGTTTTGTTTTTACTTATTTAATTTTTTCTTAAAGCTGTTGTATGTTGTGTTTCTCCACCACTCGTATATAATAAGCTAGTTGCTAGTAATATTTTTTGTTTCTATCATCAGAAATAATGAAAAACAAAAACAAAAAAAAAAACCTTATTCTTTTAAAAGGTGCATCGCATTAGGGAAAACTGTGCACAACAAGTGGAATGGATCCAAAGTAGCTATACATCGCAAGCAAAACATATTAAAGAATTTCGTGATATGGGCTCTAATCATTTGACCTCGCTCAAGTACCAATATTACGATCAGGTTTGTTTAAATTTTCTTTTTATTTATTTCTTAGTTTTTATGTTTGTTATAATTTGTATTCTTTAACCAAAAAAAAAAATATTGCAGGTAAAAAAGGTACGAGATTATTCGAATACACAATTGAATTGGGTGCGCGAAAACTATGTCTATCAGCGGAATAAAATTCGTAAATTTAGTGCCCATCAAGTGTTGCGATTGCGCGAGGGTTACAAGTATCAGCAACAGACTTTGAATAAAGTTCTTGAGAATCTTCCGAGTTTTTACTTTGAAAATTGTCGGGGACGATGCGATGAGGATATAACTGAAAGTACGTATACACATTTTTTCGTTTTGTTTTCTTAACTTTCTTTTATTATAAGAAACATTGACTAATCTTGATGGTGGTATGTCCGCGTTACTAAATTGTTGCTGTAAACACAATTAAAATTTTGACCATGTCGGTCGCGATTAATCTGTCATTCGTTTTTTTGTTATTCCCCTTTATTATTACACTTTTTAACTTGAGGGCGGGCTTAAGGAAAACCATGTCGATCGTTTTCAATCTGTAATTTTTTGTGATTTTTCGGCAAAATAAATATTTCTTTTTTTTTAACGATCACAGCTGTAAGATCTTACCTGAAAGACATACCGCTTATGTCACTGAAATTAAATTAAATCCATTAAATGTAATTTTCTACACTTATAAATGTATAAATTTTCTACACTTAAAATTGTTCAATGCATTGAAATTTTCCATTTCAGACCTAGACACCTACTTCAAAACCCAAATGGGAGGCGATCTATCCGAGATAGATGTTAATATTCTGGCATTCAAATGTAAACTACTTCAGAATTTCTCAGCCAAGAGCATCGACGATAGCAAAACATCAATCTACTATACCCCACCTGATGATTACCTGAGAACATCCAACTTGCAAGTCTCGCCAATACACATCAACTACATTAACGAGAGTCCCGATGTAAACGCTGTCTACAACATCTACTCCGATGAAATTTCCCTAAAAAATGTTCCAATCGCTGAAGAGGCTTCCGTCAGTAACAGTTCGGATACGACTGAGAATAAAAATGATGCCGAACCACCACTACCACCACCGCCAACAACAGATGGAAAGGAAAGCTTAAACCCATTAGCCATAAAAAATTCAAATTCCTGTCCAACGATTTGTAAAATATCCCTCAACGAAGACGGTACTGTTGTCCATGAGTTTGTAAAAGACATTTCCAAAACTGTTGACGATATTGACATAGTCAGCAACATACCCCTTCAATCGCAACCAAGCAACAGTCAATCCGAGAAGACGTAAGCAAAAAGAACTGGGCATTTTCTTAGGAATGCGAATATTTTCAAAATAAAAAAAAGTCTGTAGAGTAGCAATTTAGAGCAAAAAAAACACAAGAATGGTTTATTTTCGGTGCAATTAATTGTTCATTGCGAATATCAAAAGAAAAAAAAAGATAAATCCACTATTTCATTGTATCTGAAATGCAAATCCAACCTTTCTGGTAATCGTCCTTTAAATGAAATTAATCGTATGCATGCATACACAATACGGAAATTACATATTAGCAGTATATTATTACATATACACACGCATTGATTTTAAGTGAGAGTTAATAAAGCAAAACTTAATTTTTAATTATTAAAAAAACATGTGTTTGTGCTTAAGCTGTTTTATATTCTTGGGTGAAAAGGATATTATGGAGAGCGAGCGGAAAAATGTCTATCCAGGCGATAACAAATCCAGCAAAACAAGCTTAATATCGTAGAGAAAGAAACCTTCAGACTCTATATTAAACTCCGAATCATAGCCGAAAGTTGGATAGAGTTTAAGGCACACAACCCCGCTATTATAAGACACGAAAATGTAAGCAAATAAAAGGAGAAGTTGGCAACTCTGAAAAATGAATGCAAACTGGCAACGCTGTAAGGTAAAAAATAAACGTTTATTACTACGTTATGCGTCCACCAGCCATAAACTACGAATTGCGATTCGAAATATGAATAACGATTAGAAATAAATCCCAAAGTATCTCCACCTGACGAATTTGACACGATCCCTCTTTGGTCATATTGGCTTTCGAAAGAGAGCGGCGATGACATATCTTATGCGCGAGGAAAAATTTCGTTCTTAATATCCCGTTAGAAAATGAATTTTGGCAGATCTGTCATACGCGTAGTTTCTTTTTTCGATTCTCAAACTGTTATAAAGGCAAAAGGGGTTAAAGAAGCATAAAACAGGTTTCTGGATTCATATTCATACTGTCTCCAACGGCAATAAAACTACGATTAGTGGGAGTCTATTAAAAATAAATCCTGAAGTGGCCGGACAAATCGTGAAACTGGCGTGGAAAAAAGAAAAAATTGTTCTTATTTCGTTATTCCTGAACGGAATCGTGCTCATGTAAATGTAACTCTATTTCTCTTACAAAAAAATGTTTCTCTGAGATCATGACCACGAAACAACCAGTGAGTAAGTGCTACAGTGTGTACGCAGAAGTTACAGTCCGTAAAACGGACCGTTGAATACCCCATCCTATCCCACATTGTAAAATGCTGATGGCATAGTTATTTTTTGACATTTTATAAGTAATGCAAACTTCGAAAAGGGGCGTGGTCCAACCGCCCCTAATTACAAACTATTCATTATAAGATATTTCCACAGATATTGCCAAGTTACACTTAAATGCACGTAAAAATGCAATTTTTTGGTTAAATTCAATATTTTTGAAAAATCGACCCCTAAAAGGGGGCGGGGCTAAAAACTTTATATGTCGAAATCTGGACTGAACTTTCGTTTACCTAACCTGCTACTTTTTTTGTTTCATGCTTTCCTAAATTAGGCTCAAGGCCAGTCGAAATTAAGTTTTTCTGGAAAATTTTAGGTTTTTCTTCAATTCTGCCTTCAAATGTGGGCGTGGCCCAAAGTCTTGTGTTCATAAAATGCGGAACTAAGCGTTTTCTACATAAACTATTAAGTAAATTTTTTTCAATTTCGAGCAAAAATATTAAGTAAAATGTCTTACATTCATTAGGAGATGCTAAATGTCAAATTTCAGCCTTTTAGAATGTCTTACAGTCTTACAGTTTTGAAAACTCTGTGTGTGAAAACTCTGCGTGTCTTTGGGCGGATTTCAAAATTTTTTACACTTGTACTGCTTCGCATGACGTGCACCTTACGTACGAAGTTTCAGCACCCTAGCTCAAAATTTAAGGCCTAAAAACATGTGACATACAGACGGACGGACAGACATGGCTCATTCGATTCAGAATTCGGTCTCGATCATATGCCCTTAAGGTCTTGGGGGTCTAACATTATTATTTCACTGTGTTACAAACTATGTGACAAACTTAATATACCTCCTATCCTATTCGAAAAAACAAATGAATGGACGTGTTGATATTCGTAAACCGTGGTTTAAATCTGGTTCTGCCATCTAAGATTTGTTTTCTCTTGATTTAACTCCCAAAACTACACAATTGAAAGTGTTGCAGAAGAAAATTTAAAGCGGGAATCACAAGGCAGCCTTGGCCAGGCATTAAAGAATGCAGCCATACGATTTCAGTGTTTTTTTAACACAATAAAGTTCGGCTTCGAATTTCGTTTGGCGTTAAGAGTGCGTTCCAATGTGTTCCGCTTCCTGTCCTAAGCTACACAAAACGACCCAAACCTACGAAAAATAGCCAAATCCTGTTCCCGTACACGGTTTTAGTGTAGCTTTGGACAGCAGAGAGATCAAAAATGAGAGTTTGAAATTTCCCCTCTCTACGAATTTTAGCCCAAGAAAATTCTTTGAGCAGAATGATGAAAAGTGTCAAAGCGGCGGCAATTGAGTTGGACAACAGCAGATGACATTTAGGTGGACACTTAGGTGTTAGCTATAGCGACTCGTGAAATTTCTATTTTGAACAACTTTTACTGTTTCTATAATTTAAGTTCTTTTTTATGTGAAGTTTCGAATGTTAAAGAAGAGCATTCTTTATCAACATTAAACATAGAAAACCTAAAGTCTGTAAATATTACGCTGCAGACAATCATACAAATTTTTCAAGTACTTCTTGTTGCATGCATATTTTATCAATCGCTATAACTTTTCTTAAACATTGGCTTTGACGTTTAAAATGTTTGCAGTTTTTGGTATACAAAGCGTTCCCTTACTTTTGGTCAGTTTTTCCTCTCACTGAGAAATTTTTACCCCACTCCTTCAAATAAGAAAATCTGCCCAAATTGGTACAGAAAGTAAGGAACACACCCAATCCTGAGTAAAAGTAACGTTTGCCGACTCCTCAAATGTGGACACCATGAAATATAACTAATCTTTTGTTGGCCGGGGATGGGAAGTAGACCCAGAAAAATCGGAAGGGGCACACACAGCAGAAGAGGCATATAGGAAAGTGGCTTTTTACATGCACTTAGGCCAAAAAGTAGGCCTATTGTACCGCCACGTGGGTATATTTCCAAGGGAGTAGGTTGGCGTGAAATTCTATGACAGCCAGCCAGTCTTTTCGATGAATTTTTGTAGCTTTTTGACCGGTATTTACTAAGGTCGCTTAGGTAGTCGTAGAAGTAGGAGCCTAGTATGGATTTCCTGTACGACGCGAGTGCCGGGCAGCAAACAGAGAAGGTGTTGTACACTTTCTTCCTCTTCCTCATCTAGGCAGCTTCTACAGAAGTCATTTGAGAATAGACCTAGTCTTTTTGCGTGAAGACCTAATAGGCAGTGTCCGGTGATAATTCCCACTGCAGTGCTAATTTTGGATCTCTTTAAGGATATCAAGCTATCTGATCTTTTTGAATCGAGGCAAGGCCAGATTTGCTTGGAGGTTAAACAAGTGGTGCCTGTCCTCCATCTGGCGTTAGTTTCTTGTATGCTGTGATTTTTGAGCTGTAATTTGAAGGTAGCTAGGGGAATACCTATATTACAGGAGATTTCATCTTCTGGCAGTCTAGTGGCGTTCTTAGCGAGTTTATCAGCCTCACAGTTTCCCATGATGTCTCTATGACCTGGCTCCCAGCACAGGCAGATGTGAAACTGTTCGGACATCTCATCAAGAGATGTGCGACAGTTAATAACTAATTAAGAGTTTATAGAGATCGATGTCAGGGATTTGATGGCAGCCTGGCTATCCGTAAAGATACAGGGGTGGAATCCTCTAAAGTGATCGATGATGGTCAAGATGTTGATTATCAAAATTGACCATCACCCAGGGGTGGAATCCTCTAAAGTGATCGATGATGGTCAACATGTTGATTATTAAAATTGACCATCACCCAGTTCTTGCTCTCTGTAAAGTGATCACCGAGTTATTTTCAAAACTTGGCAGCATTCACATTTTCATCTGTCAGTTGATGTCATTTGAATACAGAGCTTCTCAAATATGTAACCTTAATTTACTTTTGTTTACATTTTTCGGTAAGAGTGCATTTACATCTTATTACTGCGATTGCGATGTAGAAATGTATGTACATCATTATAAGTTATTATTTTTGTTTTAATGACTAAAATGAACACCAAACCGAAAGGATGGCACATTTAATGGCAGCCCACTAATAACCGCAAGGCTACGATCCACTCTCATTCGTTGGAAAACCAATAAAAAACAAAATGGAAAAATTTTTGCAGGTTGTTAAGGCAATCCCAGAATGAAAAAAAAATCTTTAGAAGATTGCGTAAGGCAGTCCTAAAACTTTTGAGTTTTTCGTAATTTTTTTTTATTGGTTTTTGGACTGTAAACCAAGCTCAATGAGGTACACATATAACATATCACAGGCACACGGTATCACTTAAACTGACAAAGTTAAAAAAAAAACACAAAAAGAAGCCATTTCGAGCGCATCCGTAGGAGTGATTCTCAGGGCACCACTAATACAGGTACATGCTTGCCTTTGTACCTTTCTTAAAACATTGAGATGTGTGCCGACGTTGAGTATGAGCCACCATACCGCTACGCCGTATAGCAATAAAAGTGTATACCATTCTTTTTTCAACTAAAACGCCCCAAACGAAACGCTCATAACAGATTTGCAAAAGGCAAATTTCTGGCCCCCACCGCATTCATAATCAAGATTATGTCGGCGTTTAGGTTTCTTTGTCAACAGTCATCAAAATTATTACAGTTCTCACAAGTAAAATGAACTCGATGAAAATACTTCTTCAATTTAGTCTAGTATTAACAACTGAGTGCTGAGTAATAAAAATGTATTCGTTTTAACATTCATACATTTAACAGTTGATTTAAATAGATTTTAGTTAATCTAACTGAAGATTGAAGGCTTACCCTTCCCGGTCAATTAAAGAATATGTGAAGACCTGTACACGTCAGCTGCTGGCCGTTGTTGTTATTCCATTCGTCAAACGAGTATGAAAATTATTTGTTTTGGAAAGATTGTTTCCTTTTTATTTGCTTTTTGTGATTGGACAAACTCAGGTTAATAACCCCCTCGAACTCGTTCATTGGAGGCCGGTCAGCTTGCGACTTTGACATCTGGGTTGACAGCTATATGTCTGCACAAGTTCCGAATTTGACCACCAGATATCGCATTCTGACTTTTCCAATCGTCAATATGTTTTTCATTGAAGAAAAGAAATTGCTCTTTTTGTCAAAAGATTTGATTATTTTTCGATTTTGCATGTATCATTGAAAATAAAACAGCAAACCACTCTTCTGTCAAAAGCAAAAACCAAGCAATTTTATTTGTTTTGATTTAATGCGCGGAAGTATTTGTCGATGGGCAGCCCGACGTTTATAATTTACTATCCACTCAATTGCCTAAACGCTATAAGTCGTCTAGAAGATCTTGCTAAGATTTTTAGTTTTTATTCAAAACCTAGATTATGATTCGGTGTGAAAAATATATTTTTTCGAAATTCATAATCTAGTGGTAAAACATAAAAGTCCTTAGTTTGTATGGTAGGTAATTCTCTAGACTGAAATATTGATAGAGGTTAAAATTTAATCGTGATTGAGCCTGTGGTGGAAACATGTTCATCTCTTAAATGTCAGGTTCGTGGGTTTGGGAAACCTGTTGGACGCCATTTAAGAGATTGAAATAATTTGGCCTCACACTTGACAGAGCTTTACCAAACACGGTTTCGGTATGGTATATGCTTTTTTGAGAAATTTTGCTCAAATGAACTTTCTACGATGGGCCGAATTTTAAAGGCTTTAACTTTAAGAAAAACTCAGACATGATCTTGATTTTGAGAAGATGGTTTTAATAATTTGATCTTGCTATCCGGAAGTTAATGCAAAGTTTACTCATTTTCCTAATTGACGTTTTATTTTATCCTGGATGACAATATAAGAAAATGCAGGGTGTTCTGATACTAAAAGTAATAGAACATATGTTTCGCCATTCCTTTCTTTTACGTCTTTTGATGTCATTTAAAAAAACTCTCCTTTTTACTGTATAATAGTTTTACTTTACATATTTTATGTTATTTTAACAGATTGCGTATTAAATTTTATTTTTAATGGTAACATTTAAAGAGATATGCAGGAATGTTTTTAGTCCCTTAGTGTTCAGTTCAACTGAGCTAAATGATTTCACGTGCAGCTGGAGCAAAAGCTTCCCAATAACTAATGAGCTGTAAGTAAATTTTACAAAATAAATAAGAATGTAGAAAGAAGATGTTTTTTATAATTAAATAAATTACCTGGTGCTGATGGGCCATTTGATCTTCGACATATTTAAGAATACTAGATTTAATTTCCTTCACTTTATTAACATCAAAACGTTCCATTTCCTTTTTAATGGAAATGGATATGTCGTCGAACTCTTTCTGACATCGTTGAACTTTTCCTTCCCACTAAAATGAGAAAAAATAAATTACTCCAATTTGTAGGTTAAATTGTTCGTAAGAAAAATTTTAGAATCTTACTTCAGTCACTTCTTGTTGCAATTGATCCAATTTGTCGTTCCTGTTCGCTAGTTCCATTTTAGCTTTGTTTTCGCGACGCTTTGTCAATTGCATTTGGGCATATTGCCAGTTTTGAAAAACCTAAATAAGAAATTAATTGAATTGTTATTAAGTATTTTTCAAAAGATAAAATAGGCTTTCGTCTTTTTGTGATGTTTTTACTGTCATCAAAATTAGGATTGGATAAACAGTGCACAACCCAGGACTCTTAGGTCTTTTTGTCGTTTATGTTAAATTGAACTCTCAACATACCTTAACTCGTTCGTGAAACGCACTTTTAATAGATCCAAACAGCCCCAAATAGTCCTTGATAATTTCAGAGAAAATAAAGAAATCCGAACTAGCTTGAGCAGAGCGCAAAATCTCTATTTTCTCTTGTGCATCAGCGAGCGATGAAAGTGCACGCGACAAGTCTGTATGTTCTTCACACGTACTAAGCATCGCTGCCGATTTCGCAACGAGTTCCGTTGATCCGGCGAGCTCTTTTCGCGTTGCAACCAAATCCTTCAAGGTATTGTGTAACTTTTGTAAGTGTAAATCTAAATTTTCAACGGCAGCAATTTTTTCGTCAAACCACTGAGAAAAGCTCTCAAAATTAAAAGTTTATTTCGATATGAATCGCAATTAGGCAGGCTCACCAGATCGTTCTCATCCATTTTGTAGGTAATTTTATTTACAGTTTCTCCCACTTTGTTGAACAGGCGCATGACGCCAGCACCGCTTAATACTGCAGTATTCACAGATCGAGGCAATTCCTGGTGGATTAAAAAATTAAAATTCAACCTCTTCCTTCTGACGAATATTTACAATTTACCTGATCACTTTCCAAGAAATTTATAAAATCGAGATCAACTCTTAGCAAAGGATGCTGTGCAACTCTATTTAGGAATCTCTGTAGCGCTGCACGACGTATTTCTACCCATTCCATATTTAAATTTGTACCCGGATCAGTCTGCTGGGGGCTCATTTTTACTTTGGTGCTTCCTAAACATAAAACAGGACCAATTAAGTAGACTTGAGTTGTGTAAAAAGCTCCCTTTTACCTATGATATTCTTTGATGGGGCGGGTGGAATGATTTGACCCAGTCGTAAATATTTGGCGACCAGTATCGCGTGAATTCCCAAAAAATCACTAAATCTTCGCAAAGTACTAAATTCATTACTTTTAAATTTTGGAATTTTTGTTTTGGTCGTTACTCTATAAAAAAAAGGAAAAATTACACATTAAATACATGAAAAAAATATTATTTTGTGTTTGTTACTTGTAAGCCAAATACGAATTCATGCCGTCTCCGACTTTTTGCGGTTCTGAAACGGTGATATCAATGTAGTAATCGGCACCGCATTCTGTTAGGACATCTTCAAGACTCGTCGAGGAAACCCTTCGCTGAAATAAAGTAAATAAACTGAAGCTTGTAGAAAAGGTTTAGTAATTATTTTTCTAAAAAAAAGCACTCCAAAGAATTATTCGATTTAATTGCAAGCAGTTCTGAGGCAGAGAACCTTTAACAGTTAAGATAGTAAACTCAGTTGGAGCACTAAGCCGCTGGGATGCCAATCATTTAAGGCCAGACAAGCAATCCGGGAGAATTTATTTAATACTCTAAATTTTACAGTCCATTTGTTGTTGTGCTTAAGCGTTAAAGCGTTTGGCGATAAGTATATAGCGCTCTGAGGTGAGCGCGTCTAGACAGAAGAATCAACAAGAAACTCGATTAATAATGGTGGCGTGTGGCCTGTTGAAAGGATGATAAATGCGACTTATTTTTAGGATGACGGAACTTGGCAACTTATCACTGCTTAGACTAACCTTAGAAACATGTTTTAAGGACTCCAAAGGACTCCCCATAATAGGGCCGATAATTCCACCACGTTGCCGCACCTACGGCCTCTTTAGAATTTATGGAAAAATCTCTAAATTTAAGTAATTCGGCAAAGTAATTAAGCAAATTTATCGAATTTTATATTCCAAATTTTATATTTTTCAATTTTGGTTCGTCTATGTGCATTTATTATGCAGAGAAAAAGGAAAGGAATATTCAGCATGTGTAGGTAAGGCTAACATAGTGAGTTGGTCAAATTTAGACAAACATAAAATCTGTCCCTGATAGCTTAATTGGTTGGAGCAGTACACGCGATAGGTAAAGGTATAGCAGGATCGTGCCTTATCGGTACTCACCGAAAAGTGTTTTTTGTTCCCTTTTTCACTCTATTAGCTATTTATTATTTAAATCACATTTATTTCTGTGCTGAAACACTTCAATTAAGCGAAGGCCAATATGCACTTTAACGATAGTAATCGTTCACCACAATAGACCTACGTTCGTGTCTTGCCTATTGAAAATGTTGAACATGTTAAATTTGACAAGGGGAGCATTTTGAACAGCAGAAAAATTTCATTCATAATTTAAGGCTTTCGAACAAAGTGTCCAAGCCATCGAAGAATTGATCGTTCTACTCAGAGAAGTAGCTGCTCAACATTAAGATTCCCCCGAATACTGACGTTTCTCACTCTATCCCAAAGTGTAACACTAGCAACACACTCGAGTAATCTTATTTCGGCAGCTTGTATCCACGATCTAATTGTTTCGGTCATTAGACCAATTTCATTACCATAGCTGAGGGTTGGAACGAACACTGAGGGTCAGCTTTCCTGATCACCGGCTGGCGCAGTTCTTTTACTATTGCTCCAGCTTGGCCAATCCTACAGAATAACTCAGTATCACTCCTTCCATCTTTCGTGAAAACGACCCCGAGATATTTAAAACTACTCTACCTGTTTCGATTCAACTCCATTTATGTGCAGGGTACAGGAGTTTACCTTCATCCCAGCCTCACCACAGATTGCCGTAACCTCATCCAGTGCTCGCTGAAGTTCCTCCTCGGACGATGCCAGGATAGCTAAAACATTTTTGGATTTTCAAAACTTATGCGATTCGACGAGGTATTGATCCTACCAATTTCTGGCACTATTCAGGAGGAATGGAATACTATTCCTTTTGCATACATTTCCCACAGTTGATTCCCATTCGTAATGAATGGGAATCAACGCGAATCAAACTCTTATTTTCTTTTCAGTTCATCCCACAAGTTCTAAATGAGGTTGAGACCTGAAGATTGACTCGAACATCGAACTACAGAGATGTTTTGATCCTGAAACCAATCTTTCATAACCCGGCCGTATGTTTTGGTTCGTTGTCCTGTTGGAAATATGCACTATCAGATCTGCGAATGCAGCTAGTTTATTACAAACAATATCTGCAGCAAAATTTGCCAAGCAGAAACTGCTACCACGGGCTCATCAATTAGTGCAAGTCTTAGTGGAAAAAATAAACATGAGCTAACACCAAACACTAAACGAATTAAAACAAGTATTTTCAAACAATGGTAACAAGAGTGAAAAATAAAAATAAAACAAATAAGATTAAATAGAAATTAAGAATTAACAATAACGAAGCAGTCTCTTTAGCTCGGCTTTGTCCAGATTAAAGTCCAACATACTGCTGTAGTCGTTATAAATTGAACACATGCGGCTAATAGGCTCGTTTTTTCCATAGTTAGTTCTATGCAGTGGGATGTGTAACAGTCTGATATTTCGGAGGTTATGGGAGCCTCCACGAAATCTAAAGTTAATAGCAGCCAGAAGGTCAGGTGCATCTATAAGACCTTGCATTGATTGCTGAGTAAAGATTAAGTCATTATTGATACGTCTTTGAAGAGTCCAAACTTGCGATGCGTATTCAAGGTGTGCACGAACAAAACTACTATAAAGGGAAAGAGTGGTCATTAAACTCCTTCGACCATCTTTTAATAAAACTAAGCATGCAATTGGATTTATTTACGAAATATTAATGTGTTTCGTAAAGTCAAAATTTTGACTAAAGACAACACCAAGATCCTTCAAATGTTTAACACGGCACAGAGCATGTACATTGATGCAGTAAGAAAATTTAGTGGCTGCACGCTTTTTAGAAAAAGTGATTACTTGACACTTAGCAGGATTTAGGAAGAGTCCGTTTTTGTTACGGGTCCTGAGAAAACCTCTTCTGAGCCAAGTCTGGCAAGCTCATCAGAGATCTCATGTCCCTGGATACCAGTGTGACCTGGAACCCAAACAAGATTCACTGCATTTAGCCTTCCGACTAAGTTCAACGAATTCTTGAGTTCGAGCACTATCTTGGACGAGGTAAGAGGGTTGAGCAACGCATTTAGAGCGGCTTGGCTGTCACTGCAAACGCATATGCTTCTTGCCCTCTACCTGTTAGTCACAATATAGCGCATAGCCATTAGGATAGCGAAAATCTCCGCTTGGAAGACAGACGCATATTTATCTAAGGGGTAGTGGAGTCTAATGTTCTCGCTTTCCACAAAGACTCCAGCACCAGCCCCCTGTCCGGTTTTGGAGCCATCCGTGAAAATACGATGGCATTCTTTCCCTGGCTCAGAGTCTGGCCGAAGCCATTCCATTACCTGAGGAAAGTTGACTTGCTAATTTTGTCGCAAAAGGATTTCTGGGGTCATTGCGTCAGAGGGCATGTCCATAAGACAGGGGTCAAAGGACAATTCTCGAACAAGTTCTTCAAAATTCCAATGCGTGTGGTACCAAAAACCATATCTCTTTAAGCGAAAGATGGTTTTCAGCGTACACCCCATGATTAATATATCAAGGTGGGGGAGGTTCATCAAAGCATCTAGAGCAGAGCCCGGCGTGCTAGGGAAGGCCCCTGTGCAGCCAAGACAAGCCGTTCTTTGGAGTTTGGCAAAAGAGGCAGTAACACGTTTCCGCGAAAGCCTGTTCCACCAAACAACCGATGCGTATGAGAGGAGTGGTCTAACCATGGCAGTATAGATCCAGAGGACCCTTTTCGGAGATAAGCCCCATGCCTTGCCAAAAGCGCCTCTGCACTGCCAGAAGGTGGACAATGCTTTTTCGGTTTTGGATTCAACATGCTTAGACCATAGAAGTTTTCTATCAAGGATTACTCCAAGATATTTGACTTCACGGATATCGGGATAGTGACACCTTTAAGCACTAGTTGAGTCAGACCAGTGACCTTCCTCCTTCTCGTAAAGAGAACAACCGTAGTTTTAAGAGGATTCACTGAAAGCCCATTCCTAGTGCACCAATCATCGATTAAGTCCAGGGATCTCTGCGCCTGAGAGCACATAGTCCCTAGGTTTGAGCCGACAGAAAGAACGGCGACATCATCCGCGTAGGCTTGTGTGTAGGTTCCAGGAAGTTTGAGAGCCGATAGTAGAGTCAACAACCATGCACCATAAAAGGGGAGACAGAACACCACGTTGCGGGCAGCCCTTGTTTACCCCAGTTATGACGCACTTGCCACAATCTGCTTCGGCTATCAGCGTCCTGTTCATTAGCATTGCCCTAATCCATTGAACTAATGTTTCATCTACACCATGTTGTCTGGCTGAGTTGCACATGCTATCAAACGTCGCGTTATCAAAAGCACCCTCAATATCGACGAAAACGCCCAGCACGTACTTTTTCTGGTCAAGAGCACATTCAATCCTACCAACAAGGTTTTGAAGCGCAGTTTCGCAGGATTTTCCGCGCTGATAAGCGTGTTGCATCTCAGAAAGAGGGTGCAAACGAAGAGCAACTTTGCGCACGCGCAGCTCAATCAGTCTCTCTAAGCTTTTCAGCAGGAAGGAAGACAGAGTTATGGGTCTGAAGCTTTTGGCTAGGCTATAGTCTGACTTACCAGGTTTTGGTATGAAAACGACTTTAACCATACGCCAAAGGGTGGGTATGTAAGCCAAGGCAAGGCTCGCAGTGAAAATTCTTTTCAATGTGGGTAACAGCTGACCTAAACCTTGCTTCAGCATAACCGGGTAGATTCCATCTGGACCAGGTGACTTAAAGCTCTCAAAAGATGCAATAGCATATTTGATAGCGTCATCAGTCACCACTCTAGATGCAATGTACCAGTTAAGCCGCGTTGTGTTCGCTGATTCTGCAGTGGCCACCGTTGCCGGTACCACTGAAGAGCACGTGGTGACCTGATTTCCCGGGAAGTGAGTCTCAAGGAGAAGACTGTAGGTCTCCGCCTTGGTCTCAGTGTAGGCGCCATCAGGTTTGAGTATTGAAGCTAGTCTGCTTGGCCTGTTCCTCTGAAGAACTTTCACAAGCCTACTAGTTTCACTTAGAGATTCGATCTCGTCACAAAATTTTTTATAAGAGTCATTTTTCGACTTGCGAATAAGTCTCTTAAAATCCTTTTGCCTTGATCGATATAGATTCCAGTCTTCTACTAAATTGGTTTTTAAGGACCGATTCAGGAGCTTCCTGGTCTCTTTGCGAATACGCTGCAGTTCGGCATTCCACCAAGGTACCGATTTTCTACGGAGGTTATGTATGTACTTCACTCAATATTTTAAGATTTTTGCCATTTGAAGCCAAGCATATATTCGCAACATTTGTCCAACACAGGCAGTCTAATTTTATTTACAGGAAGTTGATTTAGAAGGATTTGGATTACAAGTTGTGTCTTGAGAAGCTAGCGACAAAAAACATCCTGCTATCTCTCTATCTCTAATATCTTTTGGTTATTGTCAAGATTTCAGACATTCTTACACTGTTTCCATCGCTTGGCGTTTGTCGAGGTATCCGCAGCTTTACTTTCCCTACAAGGAGGAAGTGAACCGAGTGAATTACCTACCACCCACTCGAAATGTACGGACGTTGCTTTGATTGTTAATGGTTAATTTTTTCTTAACATACTTTTAGTCCGAATGCGGGGTTAATTTGGGCCTCAACCAAACAGTCAGCTAGCTCCTTTATCGGAGATGGTGCCACCAAAGATGACATCTCTCTTACCTAAATGTCGTAGCTAGAGCGTTGCTGATCCGTTTTTTCAAAGCTCTCGTAAAACTCGTCTTTGGTGTTGGATTTTTTTCTTCTGTAGCAGCATGTGCGTATGAGGCTTATGTTGGCGAATTCGGCTAATCAAATCGTTGTTAGGCGCTCGGACATATATCTAAAACTCAATTCTTTTTGCCTGAGTCTGCCTCTAACGACGCGACGAATCCATACCCGAAAAACAGTTTCTTCTTTTTGGCCCGTCCTATCTAAAGCCGCGTTGTGGCAAGGAACAGAAACAGTAACAGAAACAGTATTTCATACATTAGCAACGCAAAAAGCATTCAGAGAATTTAGGTTTCAGATGCTAATGTATGAGATTCTGTTTCTGTTCCTGTTTTACGTTGCTTGTGACAACGGGGTTAACTACGTTTTTGTAAAAAGAGAGATATTTCTGTCTTCGAGGAGCGATTTAAAACCCCAACGTTGACTTCACCTAGAGATTTTTTCCCGCCCGAACGCTAGGAAAAGTATCTTGGAAACGATTCTTCTTTTCTGCTATGGGAAGACAATTTTTGAAAGGACTAAGTACCCGAAAAAAGATGAGTAAGTGAAAAGCTATGTCAGTTTCGGATCTCATCAAGGGGATGCTAAGAAGTTATCCAATCATCAATCGGCAATAATGGCAGTGGATCAGCCATACTCTTGGGAAAGGTGGCAACCTTTGGGCAAAGTTCAATTGCAACATATGCAGTGGAATGAAATCCATAAACTCAAGGTGGCAGAAATGTTGGTCGACTCCGAAACACAGAGGAAGACCGAAGCTCGAATGGAGCTTAAGGAAACTTAAACAATTTTTAATTTTGTGTCTGTAAAATTCTTGTTAATTAATAAAGTAAATCAACAAACCAGAGTAGTTTTATTCACTGATTACTCTGGTTGTGCGGCTGTGTGTGTTGTATGCGTACGAAAATATATATACAGAGCACTTATTTCGAACAAAAAACGATTCTATTAACAAATATGTTCAAAAACGCCCCATTGCCGTACTCGTCAGATGAGCTCAAGCAACGACTGTCGGCGAAAAACATAGACGCAATAGTTCCGAGCCTAACGGCAAAACAAAAACCGCTTTTATTTATAAAAATAAGAAACAAAAATATGATTTGATCTCCTCCAAGATACAAAGAAGCGATAAGACAACTAAACAAAACAAAGCATATTGGATGTGCATCACTCCTACGTTACACGGGTTATAAATGGTTAGTATCGACCCGCTGCAAATATTAATTGTAACCTAATTTTAGTCATAACTGATAAATATGCTTTTACGAAACGATATTATCAAAAAAAAAACTTTTTTGTTTTGTTTAATGCAAAGAGGGTGCGTTCTTCCTTATCACTTACATCGGTGTCATTGGATCCCGATAGATTGATGTCGTGGTCACCGTTTTCGGCATCATTTTCACCATTATTAATGTTGATATTGTCGAATGTTTCCGATGCCTTATTGATTACTTCATCTGCCATTTTTATCTATAAATATTATTTTCTACTTTGCTCGATTAATACGAATTTTAATGTTTCTATACTACAATACAAGGCACGGATCTGACAGAACTTTAAAATGCCTCCTATTTTTCATTAATGAGAAATTCTAACAAATTTCCAAGGAACTTCCATATTCCAATTGGCTGGAAACTGGAGGCGAAATTTTCCGTTATCGCTAAAGTTCCCATTTGCAGCGCTGTAGCATAAAATTTTAGTAGATAAACAGTGGAGCTAGAAACTATTGCCTCATTTTTTTTTTTCAAAACACTGGCATAAATTACTGAATAATTTGATAGGTATTCAACTTGCGTCCCTCTTACCCCCCAAACACCCATTTTCTTTGCAAATATTTTTCTTCTTACGTCAAATATCCCAAAAAGGCATGCAGTCTAATCTAATTTCCGTGTCGCTGAATACGTATGAGAAAATGTCTTCAATCGCAGGACACAGTGATTGAAACACAGCTTTGTGTCTATGCTGTTTTCATATCAAAGTACAACGGGCTTCGGAACTGCATATGGAATGTTCGGTCCTTTAGGGTCAGTTTGTCAGTGCTTATTTAATCCCAGCTTAAACCATGATCTGTTAATCGCAGAACAAAAATAATCTAGAGTTAACCCAGCGAACAATTTTTCAGTACAGAGGTAACTCTGTCGGTAAGGTAGTCAAAATCTCCGATTCTCGAAATTATTGACTCTCCCAGCCCTCACTTTATATAGAAAAACACAGGAAAATAAATTCAAGTAATTTTCAAATGTAATTTTTCACAGAAATACTCAAAGCCACTGTCAACATTCAAAAAAGTTCATACTTTTCGCCAGAGTTGATTGGGTATTAAAGCTTAGATTATACTATGTCTCCACATGCATTTAAAAGAGGATTAGCGGGAGACGATTAAAAATAAATCCCAAAGTGGCTCCACTAGACAAATATAGGATTAATTTAACACGAACACTCTGTTTTTCTCATTTTGACTCTCAAAAGAGCGTGGCGATGTCATTTCCCAGGAGCGAAAAACGATTTTTGCTGTAAAAAGCACAATAGAAAACGTACCTATGACAGATCAGTCGTACAGGAACAGTTTCAGTTTCCTTTTTTGATACTCAAACTGTAACAAAGGCACTGAAAATAGGTTTGTGAATAGGGTGAATGGGATTTATGAAAGAATTTATTTTTAATCGCTTGCCGAGAGGATTTAAATTTGTATGGTAAATCCCGTGATTTGTAGAGGATTTAATAGAGTTTTATATAAATCGCAGATAAGTGCCCGGTGCAGACATAGTATTGGACTGCATGCCATTTTGACATTTTTGACGTAAAAAGAAAAAATGTTTGCTGCATTTGTTTTCTTAGGTACGTTAAATATGCCGATATGACATGCAGTCTAGTCTAAAGCTTACATATAACTGCATGCCATTTTAGCTGGCATAATTGACGTAACAAGAAAAATATTTGCTGCATTCTGCTTCTTAGGTACGTCAAATATGCCAAAATGGCATGCAGTCTAATTTAAGCTTAAATCTAAGGCTTAGATTAAATTGTAGGCCATATTGGCAAATTTGACGTACCTAAAGCTGCGTTGTCACAAGCAACGTAAAACAAGAACAGAAACAGAATCTCATACATAAGCAACTGAAACCTGAATTCGCTGAATGCTTTTAGCGTTGCTAATGTATAAAATGCTGTTTCTGTTTCGGTTCCTTGTGAAAACGTGGCTTAAGAAGAAAAATGGTGGAAATATTCTAATATTAATAAATATTCTAATCTAAGCTTAACTCATTCAATTTGACGAGCTAGGCCGAGATAAATCCCGGATCAAAATTCACTGCTAAAATCGTTTCTGGGGTTAATCTCAGTTTGACTTGGAAACCCGGATGAACTCGCACTGAAAAACTGGACCTTAATAGACCACGTGCAGCGCAGCGATAAGCAGGGGTCCATAGCATCTGCAATGCGAACATCAGTCTCATTCCAGAAACGCGGTTGGATTGGTCAAAGAAGAATGAAAAACAGCGCCTTTTGCTTCGGCAACTGCTACCGACACCAAATTGGATGTGGTTTCGTCGTTTGAGGCAGACATAGGAAAAGAGTTTTGAAATTCTAATATATGAGAGCGAATGTTTCATAAGCTCCACGTGCATACAATGCCCCCACAGAAGTGATAAATAGGACACCAAAGATATGTTATCATTGAAAAACGACATCATGCTTATATTAGGCGATTTTAATGTGAAGCTAAGAATGGAGGGCATTTTTGGTCGCACCAGCGCAAAGCAAAGCTAACGCGACACACAGTTATCGCGTCTAAACATCCATAAAGGGATAATATGAAGATCTCCTGATCAATCAACTGTTAACCAGATTGATCATCGACGTGATTGACGGAAAGCGCTCTTCCAGTATCATGGACGTCTGAATTTTTCAAGGGACCAACATTGATGATGATCCAGTGTGACAAGGCTATTAGCCCACCCCAGGTTTCATTTGCTTTTATTTCGATTTTGTTCGCAATTGCATAATTGCTTGTAGCTGTATTTTTACAATGGAAAAA
Organism: Neoascia interrupta; assembly: GCA_947623515.1. Classification (NCBI taxonomy): domain Eukaryota; kingdom Metazoa; phylum Arthropoda; class Insecta; order Diptera; family Syrphidae; genus Neoascia; species Neoascia interrupta. Next base: position 181,312,357 of record OX392462.1, read on the forward strand.
ATCACCATGTTGGATTCTGCACTTTTCAGGTTTGCACCAAATTTTTGACAATCAGCTGATCGCACTGAAGAGTGCAAGTGCATTTTCAAGGCGCGGAGCTAGTTTCATTGAATGAACCATTTGTCTTCACCAACCATAAAACTGCGATTATGCGTCAAGCAAATTTGACGCGATCACTTTTTTTCTGTAATTTTGGTTGAAGAGCGTGACGATGACATTTGCCAAAAGCAATTTCCGTTAGGGCTGTGGCAACAACACTGTCAACGTCGAAAAAAAAACTACACTTAACGTCAAAGTTTTGGTTAGGAAAAATTGTAGATTTTATGTTTTACCGGTGAAATGTAAGTAGGTCATTTGTTGCAAAAGTTTCCGTGAAAAAAGGTGATTTGACAATTCGCGGTGTAGCTGGTTCATGAAATCGTACTTGTGACAGATATGTCAAGGGACGTATCCGTTTCCTTTTTGATTCTCAAACTGTTACAAACGTGTGCGAAAAGGATTGAATGCGACATAAAAAAAGGTTTGTGAATAGGCTGAATGAGATTTGAGAGGATTTATTTTTAATCGCTCGCCGAGAGGATTTAAATTTGTTCAGTAAATCTCGGGATTTAAGGGATTGTGAGAATTTATTCTAATCGCGGATCAGTGTCCGGTGGAGACATGGTAAAAATCTCCCTCTTTATAGTAGATGACAAGATTTTTGTTAATCGCGGTTAAGTATTCGGTGGAGACAGGTTTCACTTCAACGTGGTTGTTGGAATTCGTGCGAAGTTGCAGGTTGTGTCACTTTGGCTCACTTTTGCACTAAATCTTTGTCAATATCTCCTTTTGTATTTCTTCATTAAAAACCATTTTCAAATTCCATAAAAAAAGTAAAGAAAAAAACAAACGTTGTTACTGAAAAAGATTTATTTAATAATAATTTAAATGCAAAATTAGATCGTTCTAACAAAATAAATTGGAAGTTGATTTATCGAGTATTAAACAAGCATTTTCTCTAGAACACAAGGAATGTAAATAAACCATTAACTATTTTTTGTTTTTCTGTTTTGTCTACATTTTGAGTCAATTAGTGATGGAAATATTGCTTTAATGCGTGATAATATAATATATTCTTCTTTTTAAAATTTTATTTAACTATGTAACACTAGTCAACAATCTGGAGGAATCCTAAGCGATCTTAATATTTTACTCGCCTGAAATAATAAAATAAAAAAAAACTTTAAACAGGATAATTATGAAGAGAAAAAGTTTTGTTGTACCTGATACTGCTCTTCGGTTTTGATGAGTCCTCGAACAGCAACCACTTGGTATTGGGGAGCTCTCATTGCGAACGGCCCTCTTCTGATAAGTCGTAGCGAGTCTTGTGAAGACCCCAATGCCGCAACTTGACGTGGGCCATGGCTGGGATCAAGAACCAGCAGCGTCATACCGGTTGATCTTTGCTCAATGCCAATGATAGTCCTAGAGTGTCCTTTAACGGAAATGTAAGGAAACAAAAAATGTATCATCAAAAACTTTTGAAAGAAAAAGTTTGCACATCGTTACTTACCTTGATGTTGCAAATATAGAGGCGGAGTGTGAACACGGCGTTGTTCGAAATACTGCCACACCCAATTGAAAAGCTCAGGGTGACGTCCGTCCAAAGAAGTGGGTCGATGAAAATCGATCAATTGACAATTTATCCTAAGCCAAGACAGCACAGTGACTATTTCTGTTGCTCCAATCCACTTTCTAGTATTGTACAGCTTGCATCCTAATTGCTCGGAGCCCTTAATGGAATGCGGTAAAATTAATAGTTAAAATTGAATTAGAAAAGAAAAAGACTTCTTCACACCTGTACATCAAAGCCTTGAGCCCAGGCGGCTTCCACCATTTTCTGTAGTCTTGAAATGCTTGGAATTGCTGTTCTGGAAGGTGTGCGCTTGCCCCAAGCCGAGTAAAGCACTTCGTTGAAGCTCGTGTTCTTTTAGGATCGAAAAATTTGATAAAGCCGACTCAGCGTAAGACAGAAAAAAAAAACTTACCTGCAACAAAGAAGACAGAAGCATTTGCAGATTCCTATAGCCACAGCCCCATCCCTTATCGCCATAGCTCGACGCATAATGATCGACAGATGAGCAAAGCAAAGTTTTGATCACGCCCGGCGATGACGACGAGAGGGCAAGGACGCGTGACGCCACTGATTTGGTGCACGAGGTTCCATCGTCAATTCCATGAGATTCTGCAGCACGCAGGCCAACCTGCCTCTCATAGTAATCGGCCACACTCATTTCGCCTGCATAAACAGCCCGTTGCATGGCTTCGGCCGACTGCTCACGAAAGTTCCCCTGGTCGTCCATTCCGTATTGTGCTCTTAGCATATCGAATTCCTTCTGCTCTCGCAGTTTTTTCGCCTCGATGTCGATGTCGGTTTCCTCGGTCTTGGCCTTCGGACTCCGCGGAAAGTGTGTCTCAATGTGCAGCTCCATTTCCTGGGGTTTCATCTTTTCGAAACGCACATTGCACACTGGACATGCATTGACCACCTGTCCACCACCACCCCCACCAGCAGCAGCGGCAGCACCATTATCACTGGGTATCGGTTTCTCTGGACTAAGAATATCCCTGTACGATAGAATTGAGACGAAATGAGTAAAATATTTCATTTGCGCCAAAGTAATCATGGGTCACCTATGTTCTATATTAACGTGAAGCTCTAAAGCGGCTGGTTCAAATATATCATTGCAAATAGGACAGTGGAGACCAGTTAAAACGGTATTGTTAAAATGAATGCTTGCAACAGAGGAACCATTTACACTTGGACTTAGCGGATCGAAATGTGAACGATTTATGTGCATCTCGAGAATGTTTGCGTTGTCCGAGGTGTAACGACATAATGGACACTGTTAATATAAACGTTTGTTTATTTTAAATTGAATTGAAATTGTTATGCAAACTAAAAAAAAGCTGTCATTTTGCAATAATAAAAAGAACTTATCGTGGTCGTTGAGTTAAATAAATAACTTGTCGATAGAGTTTAAACGAATCAAACAAGTAAAGAAAGTAAAAAAAAAGTAAAGGATGTCATGATTGATATTGTGGCGATTTTAAGCAAAATATTTTTTTTGCATTCACTTTTCCGGCTTACTTTTTCAAGGCATAAAATCTCACTTATTCAAGACTTTAACTTTGAACATGCTTGGCCTAGTCTCGCAATCGGTCGTACTTTTAACTGACATAAGATTAACTTCACAAAACTAGTCTCTTGGCTTAATCGTAGGGTGTTTCCACCGGCCATTAACCCGCGATTAAGACAAATCTTCTTTAAACCCACCCTCAATTTCGAGGTTAACCTTACGAATTTTGAACTCTTCAGGAAGCGATTAAAACTTATTCATATAAATAAAATTGGTTTAGTCCTGTTTGACACATGTTGCCAACATTTACTTGGTTTTAACAGGTAAAATCTAAGAATCTAATTATCGCATTCTCTTGATTTTGCATACATTGATGAGGGACATTAGAGCCTACATTCTGCAATTTAATTTAATTCAGAAAAATAGGGAAAGAGTAACTGAATATCACGTTTTTTTTGCTTTTTTGTCCGGAATAGATTCAGAAAACACTGCTGGCAAAAGAAAAATAAGGAACACTAATGACATAAACGGGAATGACATAAGCTATTTTTTTTTTCTGTCAAAGTTGGTCGCCTACCGACTTCGTGAACCAAAAGCGCATAAACAAATTAGGCGTTTTATTTTTCTATTTTTACGTTATATCGCTAAGTAGATCAAAAAAATGTAAAGCAATCAAATATGCGCAGAGGACGTGACCACCAGACATTGGTCATTGAGAACTGTCAAAAATGAAAGCATACGTCAACACTTTTTTTATTGCACTATCAGATCTGTGATGTAGGGTGCTTAAAGCAAGCAGCAACTACAAGCAGAAAATTGCCAAGCAAAATATTGCTTACACAGGCTCATCAACTAGTGCAGGTGTTAGTGGTTAATGTAACGATCACTTAACACATACACAACAATTAAGAAAATACGAAAAAATTAATAAAATAGATACACATAAAGAAAGAAAATTACAATTGCTTAAGCAGCTTTTTCAGTGTCGCTTTGTCAATATTGAAATCTAGAACACTACTATATAAATTGTACAGGGTACTCATGCGTGTAATAGGCTCATGCATGCCGTAATTCGATCTATGATTCAGAACGTTAAACAGATTGATATTACGTAGGTTATAAGAGCCACCACGAAATTTAAATTTGAAAGAGGACAAGAGGTCAGGTGCGTCAATGTGACCTAACAATATTTGCTGAATAAAAACGAGATCGGTGTTAATACGTCTTTGAGACAGGCTCTGGAGATTAAGTAATTTTAGCCTCTGGGAATAAGGTGGAAGGTGAAATGGATCTTCCCAAGGAAAGCCTCTTAGAGCAAAGCGGATAAATCTCCTCTGAATAGCCTCAATCCTGTCAGCATAACAAATTTGGGATGGTTTCCAAACCTGTGAAGCATATTCGAGGTGTGGCCTAACGAAACTATTGTACAGCGAAAGAGTTGCATAAGGATTATTAAATTCCTTAGCCCATCTTTTAATAAACCCCAGCATACAGTTAGACTTATTAACGACATGATTAATGTGTTCGGAAAAAGTAAGATCAGAGCTAACTCCGTCGGCGTACGTTTTTTTGAGAACGTCATAACCTGACACTTATTTGGGTTAAGTGTGAGTCCATTTTTATCACACCAGATGGTGAAACTGTCGATGTCTGACTGCAAAAAACTATGGTCCGACACTGACTTTATTGTTTTTGATATTTTCATATCATCGGCATATGCAAGAATATCACTATGTTTCACACTTGACGGGAAATCATTAATTGAGAGTATAAAGAGAAGAGAACCAAGATGGCTCCCTTGGGGAACACCTGATACCGCGGAAAAGATATTTGATTTAGTCCCTCTGAAATTTACTTGATAAGTTCTCAAGTGAAGATAAGATATAATCCAAGATATGAAATTAGGTGGGAAACCAAGGGATGCAAGTTTAAAAACAATAATTTCATGTGAAATTAGATCAAAAGCTTTTGAAAAGTCTGTGTAAATACAGTCAACTTCAAATTGACTCTCCAGAGCGTTGGTACACTTGCTGTGAAAGGACACGAGGTTAGTGACAGTGGATCTGTTTCTTACAAAGCCATGTTGTTCTCTACAAATGATATTGCGACAGAAAAAGACAAGACTATCACAAACAACTTGCTCGAAAAGTTTAGGTATGGATGATAGCTTTGCAATTGGTCTGTAATTTGACACATCACACTTATCTTCCTTTTTTAAAACAGGGGTTATATACGATAGCTTCCAAGCGTTTGGAAAAATTCCAGAAGAAAGCGACAGCTTAAATAGATGTTGGAGAGGAAAGGCAAGTATATCCTTACATTCTTTTAACAAAATAGGTGGAATCCCGTCTGGTCCTGCAGAACAATCCTCTTTAAGATTAGACATAAACTCTTTAATAGACTCAAAAGCAACTGGTATTCCATTAAAGCTGACTTGTGCTGAATGCTTAAGATATTCAAAGTATTCCGTATCGACAGGAAACGGACCATCTCTGAACGATTTAGAAAAGTTGTGAGCGAAGAAATTACAAATCACGGCAGGGTCATTAGATGAGTTACTGTTATACGTTAAATTCGCTGGATATCCGTCCGTCTTTCTCTTCGAATAAACGAATTTCCAAAATTTATATGGATTAGATTTAAATGATGCTCCCATTTGAGAGATATAATTGTTATATAGATAAACCGAAAGAGCTTTGAATTCCTCATAAATTACTATAAATCTTTCGAGGCTTATGATTTATGATTTAAACTTTTTATTTATAATTTCCAAGCCTTGTTTCGTTTGTTACGCAAGGATCTAAGTTCACTAGTATAACAGGGACGGTGACAAATTTCGTTTTTCTTTAATTTTCAAGGATTAATATTACCTATGGAGGTATTCAAAATAGAATAAAAATTATCCACGCAGTAGTCTACATCAGAAGAGTTCGCAACGTTAGAAATACCTAACCTGGTTAACTCTTCTGAGAGAGCGTGAAAGTTAGCCTTTTTGAAATCAAAAATGTATAAACGATCATATGAATTATTATTCTCATGAATGAGACCGTTCAAGTCAAGAAATACATCCAGTGGTGGATGGTGAGTATCTATTTTAGTAATGTTGCATGTGGACTTACAGGCAACAGTACTAACAGCGTCTGATAAAAAGAATAAATCGAGAATTCGATTATTAATATTTTTGATACAGCTTATTTGCTGTAAGTCAGAGGAAAGAATATTGTCTAGTTTATTAAGTGCCGTTTGAGCAGAGGAAACACATGGAATAAAATACGTACTATCGTCTGAAGGTACCCATTTTAGAGGACTAAGGTCAAAGTCACCAATTAGGAGAACAGTACTATTGCAACATGAAAGGCTGAAAATATAATCAAGGGCTTTTGCTAGTTCCGAGTATATTTCAGCAGAGCTATCGGGAGGGATATATGTGTTTACAACATATACAAAATAAGGCTTGAAATCAAGTTCTACACATACAATTTCCATATTGACAGAAAAGGGGAAGGGAACTTTCGACGAAGTAATGTGTTTCCGAACAGCGGTGAGAACTCCTCCACCCAATGCTTTCAAATCATCCTTATGACGATCTTTTCTATGTACTAGAAACTCATTATTAAAGAGCTCCGCGTCAGTAATACTAGCATTGAGCCAAGTTTCAGTCTAAACAATGACGTCATGAGGAAAAACCATTGAATTTTTAAATACATCTTCCGATTTGTGTTTGCTGCGGATCGATCGAACATTCTGATACTAGCAGCTTAGCCTGCTGCTTAGTTTTTTGAAAAGATGTTTTGTTTACTTTGTGGCTTAGCCTTTGTGGATCGATATGTAAATTCCTTGACCAGAGTGTTAGTTGGCCAGATTGTGCTGTTACAAATAGAGTCGAAAAGAGCGGGTGGGGATACTAATTTAAACGACGACACAAAGCTGTTTTGCTTACTGAGTTTCGTGCATTTGACAATAGAATCAGTAGAGATGATTTTTTGTGAAATCAGATGATGAACAACTTCATCAGCAGTAGTTTCCGGTTCAAGCCTAGAAACAAAGATTATTTTTGGCTTAGGCACAAGATTGTAAAGAATTGGAGGGTAAGTTGGAAACAGAGGCTGTAATATCTTGAGAAGCACTACTAATTAACGGAGGCGATGAGTTTGAAGATACCTCAATGATTGATTTCTTATTACGGGTCCTCAAGTTAGGACGTTTCGGCTCAATGTTAGATATAGTTTTAGTCTGGCGATTCGCGTTTTCCGAAAGGGGACTTAGCACAGTCAAAGGGGCTGCCGACGATGTGGAAGCGATATCGTCATTAGTTAATGACAGAGATAAGCAAGGAGAAAGAGGAAGAGCTTCTGTCGAGGTAGAGACGTCTATTTTCTGAGTGTTAAAAGGTGAAGATGGGGGGTCAGGATCTGTTTTTTATTGGCTGCATCAGTAGAATAACTGACACTGGAAAACGATGAGACGTTAGTGACAGCTGAATGTCACTTTCGAATTAACTTTTTTTCTTTGAACGTTTATCTTTGTATACAATGCGGTGGAAACACCCTTTTACGCCCTATTGGACGTTTTTAAATAAATAGCTAAACCTTCATATTTTGAAGTGTTTCATAGAAGAGTCACTCCACGCATGAGAAGCGAATTGCTCAATTCTAACAAACTTAATGCTTTCGTTTCGCTTAATTTTCAGTGCAACGCAATAAACTGCAAAAATGATGGGTTGGCTTCAGTAAACTAATACAATCTCACGTGTAAACTGCATAGAGCCTTCAGCCCAATGAATCCGTTGCGTCCGTCACGTTTGAAGTACACAACTGACAACTAAGTTGAGTGCACACGTTCTTATAGAAAGCGACCCATTAAAGAAGTGCGTGACGTACGTCGCTTCCTATAAGAACGTGTGTATTTAACTGAGTTGAAACGAAACTGGAGCTAGTTTTAACCATTAAGGGTTGCTTTTTCATTGCAGAGTTAAGCCCAGCTAAAGCTTATATGTGTCAGCCCCAGAAAAAAAAGACCGTCAAGTATAAATGAAGTCATACACGAAACGGTCCGCCGGCCTTTTTTGAAGGCTTTGCGTACAATTATTGCGACGTTGTTTTTTTCTCTTTTAATCACAATTTCAGACTTTATGGAATTTTTTCAAACGCGTATCGATAACTCATTTCTTTCGCATATATAATATTTCGAGTGCAATTTTGAGAAGATATATGCATTAGATCTATGTGTACGAGTTTTTAAGTGCCGCCATCGCAGTGTAATATATAAAGAGGACATATTTGACTGTTATTGGCGATTGAAGGCAACCCCCCGGTGGAGAATAGAAGAATATGTAGAGACCTGCAACAACGTCAGCTTTCAAAAAAATCCCCAAATTCATCATCCGGCTTTGATTAACTTGTCAACTGGCGCAAAAAATAAACAAAAACTGACCAATGAAACAAAGGCGGGAAAAAACACGTCTTCAATTTTGAAAATTGTGACTGTTTGCTGACTGAAAAAAAGTTCAATGATGTTTTTCCGCCTTTGGTTGATTGGTCAGTTTTTGTTTATGTTTTAAACATTTGACGAGTAAATCAAAGCCGGATGATAAACTTAGAAAATTTTTGAAAGTTGACGTTGTTGCACTTCTCTCCATATTCCTCTATTCTCCGGAGGTTGCCTTCAATCGCCAATATATAAATATTTTTTAATCTTCTATCCTTATTTAAGGCTATTTTAAGTTAAAGTATTCAAACTTTAATCGAAACGCAGGGTGACAACATTTTTTTTTTGTTTTTGTTTTTTTTTTTTATGACAAACGGGATTTTGTGTTCAAACTTTTTACATATTTTGGCTTGCTACTTAAGTTGTTCATGCTTGCGTAAAATTTTGTTGATAAGATGGAAACAGCTTAAAAATTATCGGAATTTTTTAGCACTACCATTTTAGTAAATCAACTGAAGTGATATACCTAGTCCTGCCATAAGTTCTGTTACACAATTTCCATCGCTTATTGCAAACAACTTCTTGCGGGAATAGAACCGTTAACTTTTTTTTCGGAACGCATGCATTTGTAGTAAAGAAAACTAGCCAGTTTGGTTTCAGCTTGCGATCTTCTAACATGGAGTGGGGCGTTAAAGAAAATCGAATCGCGGTAATTGCGTTGCATAAGTGCGGGAAGAGTGCTGGCCAAATTTTCGAGATTTCGGCATATCGAGAAATTTCGCTTATCGGGCTACTGATCGTTCCTCCGAAATGACCAGAGTGGATGACAGGTCACCAAGAAGTGGTCGCCCACGCTTCGTCCGTACATGTGCGGTAGTGAAGGCAGAGCGTGAGCGAATTCGGAGAAATCCCCTAAGAAAACAGTAAAAAATAATGTCGAAGGAGTTGGAGATATCAACCAGATCGACGTCAAGGTTGATTCGGGACGATCTCCATATTAAAGCCTATCCTCGGTCGACTGGTCATCTCTTAACTCCCCAACTAAAAAAAATTAGGCTGAAAGATGCAAGAGACGTCTGCAGTGGCACGCGGCCAATGGCCATGAAAACGGATTGTTTACGGATGAAAAAATTTTTACCGTTGAAGAAGTTTTCAATAAGCAAAATGATAAGATTTATGCCACTTCATCTAAGGAAGCGAAAAAAATTATTCCTAGGGTTCAACGAGGCCATCATCCAGCGTCCGAAATGGTTTGGTGGGGCGTGTCCCACCAAGGTGTCACATCCCTCCATTTCTGTGAAAAAGGCGTGAAAACTGGGGCAAAGGTCTATCAAGAGTACGTGCTAGAAAGTGTTGCTAAAGGCTTGACCAATACCCTTTTCAATGGAAACAGGTGGATCTTCCAGCAAGACTCTGCTCCCGCGCATAAAGCCAAAACCACGCAGGAGTGGCTCAGCCTCAACATTCCTGACTTCATAGCAGCTGAAGATTGGCCCTCGGGGAGTCCAGATCTGAATCCACTGGATTATGGTTTGTTGTCAGAACTGGAAAACATGGCCTGCAAGACTCCCCACAGAAATTTGGAAAGCCTAAAAACAGCATTGACGAATGCAGCGTCCGAGATGTCCATGGATACCGTGCGTGCCTCAATAGCCCAATGGCTACTAAGTTTGAAGGCTTGTGTGCAAGCAAAACGCGGCCTTTTTGAATGAGCCATTTTTTTTTTCAAATAGCCAATAATGTGGGCTAATAAATAAAAATAAAAAATTAACCCGATATGTTTACTCGTTTAAAGTTGTAACAGAACTTTTGGCAGGACAGCGTATCTCGAAAAGCGTGAAATATTTTAGCCCCGCTATATTTTTCATTCGAACCTCAGGAAATTGTTTATTTCTGAGAATTTTTTCAAAATGAAAAATATTACCGTTACCGACCCAGTAGGGGAGGGGGAAACACTGTTTATCTTAGCTTTTTCCTGAATTTTCTTTCTTATTTAAAATCCATAAAACGACAATTCAGAATCTTTTTTTGAACAAAGTTGTAATTTTCTCGTGTACTTTTTGCTAGCAAAGGTTATTTTTTTCCAATACTCTGGGCATAGTTTTCTTAGTATCGGTTATTTTTTAATTTGACATGTAAACCGTTTCAGAAAATTTTAAGTTAGAAACTTAATGTTTTAAAGTTCTTAAAAATGTTTGAGTTCTTTTCATACGTGTTATATACTAACCAAAATTTATTATAATCGGTTAAGATAGCGGAATATTTTGAAAAATAATTTTTTAAAATGTTTGCGAAGCTTTTGGGCTGAATCTCAAAATCTTCCAAATATTAAAACATTTCTATTATTCCCGAAAATAACAAGTAATTCTTGATGTGTGCGATTTTTTTCGAATCATTTGGCCTTATAGCAACGAGGATAGTGGTGGGCAAATATTTCTTTTTACGATTTTTTTCGGATTTGTGTCAAAACCGCAGTTTTAAACGGTCTGTGCTTAAGTTGGGGTTGCTATATATGTATGTTTACTTGATGTCGGTTTTTTTCATGAAGTAATCAAAAAGTTCTGACCTTAAACACGTTGAAAATGGGCCCATATTTTCCATTCCTCATTTCTCAAAAACTTTTCAATATTTTGTAAGAATTCGATTTTATTTTTTTGACAATTAAATATACACGTTTCGATTTTTTTCTTTCTAACTGCTAAAAAATTTCCAACACAAGTGCCAAAACACTTTTTGTCTTTTTTGCCACCAAAATTCAAACTGTAATTAAATCGTTATGGGTGTATAAAAAAATGCTCTTATGCCTATGTGTTCTCATGTTTTTCATTGATTCTATGTGTTATAAATTTCATCTTTCTACGACTCACCGTTTAGAAGTTACAGGCGCGGACGGACGGACGGATAACGAAGTGATACCATAAGAGTCGTTTTTCCATTTTTAAACGGACCGCTAAAAAAAATTGCCCTCTTACTTGTGCAGAAAGAAAAGGAGCACAGCAATTGTCACATACTCAGGAAGTTCTTAAAGAAGTCTGTTTACTCCCTTACTAACTGAGCTAGATTGATTGACAATTATATATCAACAAAAATAAAGCATTTCTTCTCCCACCTGCGAGTAAGGTTCATTGTCCCTAATTAGACATTCATCCCCTAAAGTTTGTGAATACGAGTAGCAATTAGAGCGGCAGGTTCATGGGAGTTTGTTCAAGCCTCTAATGTTATGGGCATATATCGATTTTTTTTACTGCCGCAAAATGAACGCAATTAAGTAATGAACCGCGTCTTTTGATAATATGAAAAAAAGAACCGACAAGAAATAATAAACAAAATAAAACTTAAACAAAAAAATTAGTATAAAGTCCGAAGCTCTATCGTTTCTTAAAACTCATTCATCTAGCTTGAAGTTAGATTGTCCTAATACACACCTGTAAATTTGGGCCTTTTATGCCAGAGCAATAACTCTTCAGCTGTAACTCGAGCTCTGACCTTGACTGCAAACTCTGGCCATTCGGAACTTCCAAGGCATCAAATCCATTTTGAGTTTCTCGTTTACTATTATGGAGGCTACTCCTATGATTGGTTTCGCTGCTATTTGAAGGGCCGTTGCTGAGACTCTTTGAACATGAAGCGACATTTGATGTTGTCGCCTCTTCCTGGTGCAATGCATCGTTATTCACATCGTTATGATTAACATTTCTGTTTGCCCTTGATTCGGGCTTTTTCATTGGTGAGGCTAGCTTTTGAAGCGTGTAAAATTCGATATCATCTGAGGCCACAGAGGTTTGCTCCGAGCCGCTGAAATATTCGAGAAATTTAAAATCTTAATTTCATGGACGAATAATTGGTTTTTCTTATGACTGGTACTTGAAGAATCTCAAAAACTCGATAGCAGGGCCAGGGACCCAATATGCAGGTACATATGAACTTTCAAAACGAACCTTTCATCTTGGCCATCGGTGAGTCGCACTGATTCATCTTCGGGTGTCAGGTAGTCCAAGTGTGCCTGATTGACATGGAGTAACAGCTCTGCAGGAGGAACACCACCAAATCCGCAAAAAGGACACTGCGAATTACCATCGACGTGACAAGTTCTAGTGTGTTCCCTCATGCGATCGTCGGATAAACCGGACATGCCACATATCTCACAGGAATGAGCAGATATATAGTTTTCGCCCGCATTTTCACCCGACATTGCAGTTTGCAATCCGGATTTAGGTCTTTTTCAGTGCCAACAATTTTTCCAAATTAATTGCATAGAAACACATATAACAGCCACCCGCACTGCGATTACAAGATGAACTAAAGATTTTGATACGAAAAGAAGTTATGTCGGAATTGTGCTGTCAATTATTGACGATGGCCTTGATTCGCCTGGAATCGTTTTCAACTGCCCAAATTATATGGCGTGGTTCCAAAAGATGGGATTTGTGGGCAGTTATTTTTTCACCACACTTAACACGCATGATGAATGAAATAATATGAAGATTACATACATACGCTAGCAGAGCTCGAACACCAAACCAAAAATGTGTTTCCTCATACCATGTTTCCACCGGGAGCTAATCCGCGAATAAAATAAATAATCCTCTACAAATTACGCGACTAACCATACAAATTTAGATCCTCTTGGGAAGGGATTAAAAATAAATCCAATGAAAAATCTCATGTCATGAATTATCTAACATGAACCACTTTCAACCCTTTTCGAACAACTTTTAAACAGTTTGAGAATCGGAAAAGGGCACTGAAACCAATGAATAAAGAGAAACGGAAGTGGTGTTTTGGGAGAAAAGTGAAGCATCTGTTTAAGTTGTGTGAGTGGGGACTACCAATGTGTCCCACCAGGCATGTCATGCGAGGTTCATACGTTTCTGGGAGCTGCCCCTACTTTTGTTTAACATTCCTGAACACTCACAATTTCAGGCGACTAATGTCAAAATAAATGCTTCACTCACACGCATTGTATATGTGAAAAAGTGCTATTCCTTGTCTTTTTATTGACTGAAACAGTCCACGTATGAGAGTTCGGTCAAAATTTACGATTTCTATTGGAATGTTTACAAAGGAAATCTATTTTTCGTTTCTGAAACGTGACATCACCACTCTCTTATTTTTTCTTTTGAGCCAAAATGATAGAAAAAAGTGCTCGTGTTAAATGAATCCAATATTTGGAACCACTTTGGGATTTTTTATAAATCGTCTGCCGTTAATTCTCGTATTTTTGGCAGTGGAAACATAGTATTATAAGCTCAACGTAATCAGACAGAACCTTGCCTAGATACGTTTTTCTCACTCAGGGCATGATCAGAGAGTCCTCCTCATGACAAAAATATGACAAGTACAAGGCGATAGAGATAATTCATTTGCCATCTCTTTTTAGAAACTTCAAATTCGTTGCCAATTTATGTGAATCGTACGGTTTCTTTACAACATTTGCTTTTTAATTAAAATCGTGCGATATAGACATATGAAAGTGTTGCCTTAAATATCCGCAGAATACGAAAATTCGTTGAATTTTCGTCGAAAAACGATCTAAAAAAAAGTATTTTTCCGTACTGCACAACATTATTGCGGCAGACTTTTTAGACGCTCAAAATCCGTTAGCTCGTTGGTGTTTTAAGAAAAATAAGCGTTGTGAGATTTGTATTAGTTACTTTATTCTGTGATTAGTTACTTTGTTCTGAGATGGTTTATTAGTGACTCCAGCGCCGGTCGTCTTGGAAGCATAAAACACCCTCGTACGCACCAACAACAAATAAGAAGATGGATGTGATTAGATCGTAGGGATTTGTAAACATCCCTTCAAAGTGTCTGAAATTTTAAGAAAAGGAGAAAACATTTCACCTTTCTTGGCAAATTGACACTGTCGGAATAAACTCCATATGTCTTTTCGCCAAAATGTCACTTCGTATGAAAACAAACTTCTTGATCTCGTTCGCGCAGAGTAATCTGAGCACACTCTGTTCAGTAAACGTTTGGACTAGAGCTCCGTTCAGTGCTCTACCCTAAACTTTGTGAGTGCCGCGATTAAACGATTTTTTTTGCATAAAAAGCTACGTGCAAAATGGTGGGGTGCCGTAGTTTTGTGGTCAGTGGGTGGTGTGTGTCACTAAGTGGGAGTCACTAAGTGGGTTCAAATCTTGCCTTGCGACGTCATCTGAAAAAATTAAGAGTCAGTTTTTTTTAACGGTCCCTACCTCTGCGAGATCTGAAAAATCCTTGAGATTATCATTTGTCTTAAAAAACTTCTCAATAGTTTCCGCCGTTCGGATTTAGAAAAAAAAAATTAAGTCGGCTTTTATGTGAAGAACTCAACACACACAACACACATGGTTAAAAAGTTGACCACTGTTCACCTCAAGCTGTTGCGACACTCTATTTGTTTTTCTTTTAATGCAAGGAAAAAACATATAAACAGGAGAATTCCCTTTACTCTCCGAGCCCGTGAAAACACGCGAAAACTTCTTCAAAAACATGAGTTTCCCATACTTTTGTAAATTTGTTGTTTTCGAAGCCCCACTTCTTAAGTAGTTTTCGTTCAACTGTGAAAGTCAGAAATATTAAATTGCTTTGAGAATATAAATTAAATTTTTCAAAGAATGACACTTTTGTCTTAACTTTGGATGTAAATATCTGAAAAACCGAATGTCCCATCTGTTATCAGTTTGTAGTTTTGAGGTCAGCCTAAGATTCTTGATAGCTTCCGTTTTTTACGGATCTTTTAAAGAACCTTTAAACACAAATATGGGCTAAAATTTGACAACTCATGAACAAATAAAAAACAAATTTAAGTCGCCCGTAGCTGTTGTTCTGTGCTTTCCTGATATCCTGGCCGAAATCCCTTTACTTGTTATGAAAACAATGAAATGGTTGAAAAGGGTATCTAGTCCGGTGTGCGAACAACAGGGACAATTTTTTTTCATACCAATTGAGGAAAAGTTGAAATTTCGTCAAAAAATTAAATTTGACCACGCTAGGGCATATATTGTGATGCCCTACTTGGGCAGCAAGTTTTTGGGTAAACCAGGACAGCTGATATTATGTGTAAAATGCCAATAAGTCTAAGAGTTAGATCTGACTGTGTGCCTAAAGGTATTTTTCTGTCATTTTCTCTGACATTTATCATCTTGCAGCGTAATCGTACTTTTTTTAAATGGTCTCAAATGTTGACCTGCCAAAATGGTTGACAGAACAACCTTAAGCCGTGTCACAAGGAACAGAAGCAGTATTTTATACGTAAACACCGCAAAAAGCATTCAGCGAATTTAGGTTTCCGTTGCTAATGTATGGGATTCTGTTCCTGTTCCTATTTTACGTTGCTTATGACAACGCGGCTTAAGGCAATCAATGTAATCTAGTATCCAAGCATGTCACAACATTTTAGACGTAAGGCCAACAAATGGCTTAATGTTTTTCGCGAAAAATGCACTTTTCATTCTGTTGAAAATGTCGGACCTTTTGATTAATTTACCGTTCGCGTGTGAGTTTTGTGACAGAAAATACTGTTCTTTTGCATAAGAAGTTGATGTACGAGTTTTAGTTCAATAAAGCTAATAAAGCAAAAAGCTTTAAGTAGTGATTTGATTTTCACAGGCGTGTAGTTTAATAAGAAGAGTTTAACAAGAACAACTGATTTGCTCTACAGCAAATACTTTGCGACGAATTCCATTAAGAGCGGCGTGCAGTCTTATACTAATAGGAATACGAGACTTCAGTTGGCAAGCAAGGGGCATTTGCAGCATTTTTCTACTTGAGTCGAATTTACCAAAATTGACAGTCTAATCTAAGCTGAATGCTATTTGGTGTACGAGGCGTCAATGGGCAAGATATAAGTAATTTATGCTTGCTCCAAATCATAAATTACTGATTAACTCGATATTCAACTTACGTCCCGGTCTTGCCCTCTAACACCCAGAATTGTAGATTGTAGAATTGTAAATTGTTGTAATTTTTCACTTTTCAATATTAAATTTAATTTTGTATGGCTTTGATGGCCAACATAAGCAACGATACGTTCGGTTAGCTATTTAATTAATGTACTTCAAATACCATCATATGGGCTATTTGATCAGCTTTAGTATTCTCCTTCTTCTCACTAAATGGAAAAATGCTCCGACTTGATTTCGAAGAGAGAGAAATGGATCAAAGACCAAAAAACTGCGGCAGTATTATAATTTTTCATAAAAGGTTTTCGTCATTGTCTTCCTTGTTTCTTAAGTTCGCAGTCGGTAGCTCGCAGTATTGGTAGCCACACTTGTGTGTTTTTATACTTTTATTTGTTTTTCAAATACTTGCTCTCTTATGAGAAACCGTAGTAAGAGCTGACACTTATTGTCAGCATAATTATAATATAAAGGTTCCTGACGATGTTCGCCTGGCAGTATTTGATGATCATAGGACTAGCCAATTTACAATTCTACAACATTTCAATTGTTGTAGAATTGTAAATTGTTGTAATTTTTCACTTTTCAAATTTATTTTTATTCAAATCGTTCAACTTTTGTTTATATTTTTTTCATTTACACACTTCAGGATGACATTTGCTTGGCACAAACTATTACATGCTTCTGAATGATTCCGTTTCAGGCTTCGTAGCTCATGATCCCAATTTTTTCACGAAACGTAATTGTTCGTTCGAACACCCACATCGAATACGTTAACGGATTCCGTGATTTTCCCCCAGAATTGCATGAAACTGACGAATTGACGCTTTTACTCACATTTGTTAACAAGATGTCAGAGTATGGGTAAATTAATCAGTTTCAGCTTACGGGCAAAGCTTTTACGTGTCCAAATTTGAATATATATCTAGTTATTTAGTATTTTAGGACTCAACTCACCTTAAACTGTGCTTATTCAACCAAGGCTAACGATTCCTACATATAAACTATGTATATGGCTCATAAATGCTATGAGAAAAGCTCAGCTGAATTTCCAGTGAAGCTAGTGTCAGTCTACTGGAAAAGTGAAGCAGAATATATATTGGAATGCTATTTTGTTTCCTCTTGTAGACATTCTTCGTGGTACTGTCAGCTGGCTCCGGCTAATAATGTTATTGTGGAATTCTTCGTAGCTGGTTCTGCCAACAAAATACTTTAACAGTAGAAAATCATAAGTTTTCAACAAAATGTCGTTTTTTGAAAATTGGTTATATCCAGACATACCCCCAGACATAAGGTAACCATTAAACTTGAAAAACAAACCGCCAAAAGCCTAAATACTACTGACACCCAATTTAGTGATATCCTCTTCCAAGATGACAAGAGGTTGATTGTTGTCGGAGTCATTGGCAAATCTGCCTTCCCTGACTGCAATAAGATGGCTGGATTTAATGTCCTCGACACTCATCCTTCGCATTTGGGCCATAAGTGCAAAGAGGTAAGCCAGTGCTTCCATGTTTTCCCAAAAGAAACCGTCAAGTTAATGCTTCATTCTAGGGTCAGATAAGATTCTACTACAGCAAGTCGGAATCTATGCTATTTCTGCATTTTGAAACGACCTACGACGAGTATTGCATGCGAGATGCACTAGTCAAGGAAATGGAACGCAATGAACAAGGGCAGCACTTAAATTTTATAAAATATGTCCGGAATAGATTCGCTAGAATGTTTCTGTTTGCAACGCAAGTTTGTCACATCATCGTTTATGTCGAGCTGAGTGTTACATTCGATTCTTCCTTAATCTCGATAATGAAGTCATTGAAACTAATAAGGTGAGTTGGATGGACAGAACAGTTGTATCAGATGTGTTAAAGAAGCTCACTAATTCAACACAATTTTACTTTGCTTCTAGGGAAAGATATGTAATGAAGTTCCTACCAAAACTGTTGAAAAATTCAACCGCCAATACTTATTTTGGAAAGAGCGCACGTATTTGCCCGCCAAGGTGTTTGTTTTTCTTTGAAAACTACCCAGACGGGTATGGTAAGCATTGAAAACCAGAATATAGAAACCCTCTTGTACCTAAAAAAATTGCTTTCTCAGATAAAACCGAAGAGTCTATATCAAAGTTCGAGTTCGAGATTGAAGACAATATCTACAAAATGTTGCGAAATGAGTTAATTATATCAAGCAAAAGGTAATTTCATTAAATATAATAAGCTCGTCGAGCTATTAGATCTTCACCACTGACATTTATAAGGATACTAGCTTCATAGCACCCGCTTATCCGGGCTTCAACGTACTAGGTATACATCGGAAGGCAAGCCTAAGACGCACGAGTCGAATTTGTTATTAATATTCACCCAATAGTGAACTCTTTACATAGCTCTGTCCAACATAAATTGTCAGTACAGGGAAAAAAGAATCTTCTTCTCCCATTTCCACTGTTGTTTTCCGTAAGGTAATATTCTTACAAAAGCTAACATTTTTGCTCAACTACCATTTTTCAACGTTAATGTTGGTTTTTTTTTTCTGCCATCTTAAAGTACTTGTAGCTTGGCCCAAATCCTTTCACTTTAGTCCATACCAATGTTATCGGATTAAGTTGGCTGTGATAGGGAGGCAAGCGAAGCCTTTTGTTTCCAGCAGCTTGGGCAATATAGTCAATGGCGTAGGTTACTTACTGGGTTTTAAGACGCTTTACGATGCTCTACAACTAAACTTTACCCATATCATCCTCGAAAGGAATATTGTTTGACCAGAGCCAAATCCGTGTGTCGTTTTTTTTTTTTGTTGCATTCGATGCAGTTTTGTTCTTCTTTCGTGAATGATATTATGCGTTCCAGGCTCGAGTGTTCCCTTAAACCACTTTTCGCTTACGCATTGATATCTTCGTTGCTTGGTCTCCATTGC
Organism: Neoascia interrupta; assembly: GCA_947623515.1. Classification (NCBI taxonomy): domain Eukaryota; kingdom Metazoa; phylum Arthropoda; class Insecta; order Diptera; family Syrphidae; genus Neoascia; species Neoascia interrupta. Next base: position 181,331,696 of record OX392462.1, read on the forward strand.
TACCAGAAACGTAAGAGCTCGCTGTACGAACCTGTTAAGCTTTCTATGTGCGTCATTCATCACCATCATCATCAACAGCCTGTTATGTCCACAGTTGAACGTAGACCCCTTCTAAGGTTTTCCATCGGGTTCTGTTTTGAATTTCGAGTTATTTTCCTGATGTCGTCGCTCCATCGTGATAATGGTCTTCCTCTACTTTTAACGTCTTCTCTTGGTCTCCATTCCAGCAATCTTTTTGTCCATCTGTTGTCTGCAGTTCGGGCTATGTGTCCACCCCATCTCCACTTTGCTGTTGTAGTGTGTGTTATTATATCCATCACTCTTGTTCGCCTGCGTATTTCTTCGTTGCGTACTTGGTCTCTTCTGCTGATGTTTAACATTGTCCTCTCCATCGATCTTTGTGTCACCTGTAGCTTGTCGATAGTGTGGCTTGTTAGGGTTAAAGTTTCCACCCCGTAAGTTATTACTGGTACTACGCATTGATCGTATACTTTCTTTTTTAGATTTATGGGAATATTGCTTTTGAATATATGTTTAAGCTTTCCAAAGGCTGCCCATCCAAGTCCAATCCGGCGCGCGATTTCGCAGGTTTGGTTATCTCTCGAGATTCTCATTTCATGGCCCAGATATTTATACTCGAAAACCTGTTCTATTTCAGCTCCTGCCTCGGGACTAAGTTTGCCATAAGTTTTGTTTTGTCGAAGTTTATGTTTAGGCCGACCTTTCTTGAGGCTGATTTATGTTCTTCTAACATTACTCGTGCATCTTCGACGTTGTCTGTCATTATCACGATGTCGCCTGCGAATCGCAGATGGCTTAGGTATTCTCCATCAATATTAATCCCTTTGTTGTCCCAATGTAATTGTTTAAAGGTGTATTCCAGAACAGCTGTGAAGAGTTTTGGTGATATGGTGTCTCCTTGCCTAATACCCCTCTCTATTCTATATTTTCTTGTCTTTTCGTGTAGGACAACGCATCCTGTAGCCGTTTCGTATATGTGATGAAGTAATTGGATGTATCTTCCATCTACTCTGCACTGTTTTAGAGCCTCCGTGATGCAGTGTATTTCTATTGTGTCGAAAGCTTTTTTGAAGTCTACGAATGTCAGTACTAGAGGTCGATTGTACTCTACCGTTTTTTCTATAAGCGTTTTTAGTGTTTGTAGGTGATCGTTCGTACTAAAACCACTTCTGAAGCCTGCCTGTTCTCGTGGTTGGTAAAAATCCAGTTTCCGTTCGATTCTTTTCGTTATTATCTTTGTAAGTAGCTTATAGAGATGCGATAGCAGGCTTATCGGTCGATAGTTTTCCAGGTTTGTGATGTCTCCTTTCTTGTGTATTAGATGCATGCATGAATTTCTCCACTTGGTTGGTATCAATCCTTGCTCTAAACGTAGGTTGAGCAGTTGTGTTATTTTGTGTAAGAGCGTATCACCTCCGACTTTAATGGCATCTACCACCACTTAATCTTCTCCTGGGGCCTTATTGTTTTTCATTTCTTTAAGCGTCCGTTGTACCTCTTGGATGGTTACTTCCGGAATTTCCTCTGAGCCGACATTTACAAGATGATGTCTTCTTCCTTCCATATTAAATGGTGTTGGTGGTGCATTGGTTGAAATATAAATAATAAATTTGCGTAGAATTTTTCGGTTATCGACAGTAACACTTTTTTATTCGTTTTTACCTCTCCATAGTCATTTTTTAGTTTAATTATCCCATTTCTTCCTTCCGCTAGGTTTTTCCTTCAGACTTTCATGTTTTTGTTTTCTTCCAGAGTTTGTTGTATTTGTGCGTCATTATAAGCCTCTTATCTTTTTCCGGTGGTGCACATTGTCCTTTGTGCGTCCTTCGTTGAGCCAAATATCGTCAGAAAACAGTTTTTTTTGTTTTGTTCCTTATTTTTATCGGGCCGTCCTTTTAGGGAAAAAAGGGCCTTATTTTAACGGGCCTCTTATGGTATCGCTACGATGTCCGTGCTTCCGTGCGTCACTCCATCCAATCGCTTTTCAACTTCTCTGGACGGAAAGTCGTAGAAAAGCGAAGTTTGGTGTGCTTATAAACTCAGGAAATAGTCAGAGAACGCATATTAAGGGATTTTTTCAAGCACACTCAACGGTTTAATTACAGTTTGAAATTTCATACGAAAATGGATCAAACGTTTTTAGGTATTTATTTTGAGAAGTTCAGCAGGCAAAAACTAGGAAATACAAACTTGAGTCAAGTAAATATTGAACTTAAGAGCTGTATTTAGAAAGCAATCTAATACTACATTTACACCGACCCTTTTATTCTAAATTTAGTGAAAAAATTTCGAAATCCAATTTTGCCGTTTATACTGGAGTTTTAGCGTTTTATATGACAATCGGATTCAAAATCTGAAATATCAAGTGTTCCATACAGCTAAAATTGTCTTTTAAAATGCGTCCCAGAGCACTTTTATCGACTTATGTCAAATTACAAGCGTTTTGTTTGAGTGATTTCTGTCAACTGCCCTGAATTCTCTTAAAATAAAAGAATCGGAAGAGGTTTGTTCCATTCGACAAACTTCTAAATGCCCAGGCGAAATTCAGCATTTAACTGAAATTCAACATTTATAAATCCTGAAAACATATGGCGAAATGCTGAACATTTAGGGTGAAATGTTGAATTTAGCTTAAATGCTGAAATTAGGATAAATCATCATCGCATCAATTCAATAGTTAATCGTGAAGTTGAAAACATATTGTTAGGTTGCATTGCACCAGCAATCTGTTTTCATTTCTCAACTCCATATAGTTTCAACAAAAGAAAATGCATTCCCACTTTTGGAATAAATATTGAAACACCTCTATTACAGCTCTTCGGCTCTATTCTCATTGCCTAGCAACAAGCGTTTTGTTTACTACAACACCGATGAAAACATAAGAGAAGATCCTTTACTTAAATCCCTACACGATCTTCAGACTTCTTTTGAAAAAACCAACTCCAAGGATGACAGTATAATTGGTTTGGATGAACTAAGACCGTTTGGGGTATGTCTTCTTAATATATTCAAAAAAAAAAAACTTCTATAATAAACTACTTCGCGTTAGGGCTTTGGAAAACCTTTAGCTCAAAGCGGTGACATGCGACTAGAAATTGAAGAAAAGAAAAACGACTTTATGACCTTTCTTAAAGATCACATCAAGGAAGCACTGCAATTTGGTTTCGACGAAAGTGCACTCAAATTTAAAGGAAAAAACAGTTTTACGGTGAAAACTATACTAACTTGTCTTGAAAAAAGATTTTTATTAAACTCTTGAATCCTAGATGCACAATGTCAAAAGTTGGTATGACAACTTTCAACTGTGCCATAAGATTTTTATAGAAAACCCCGATAATCCAGATTTTGAGCCAATGGATCCAAGTTATGTAAGGCTTTTATTAAAGGTTCTCTTTTTTGGTTTCTTGACTTGAATCCATTTTTTTTTTGCAGAAAGCTTACTTGGAGAATTTCGACAAGCTAATGGATGTAGATGAAGGGTAATCGATCGATAATCGAAGGGTTCTATCGATTTTATGTGAATTATTTTTTGTTTTAAGATTCTTTGCAAAATGCTGCGACATTGGCGTGAAAAAGGCGTGTAATCTATACAATAATCCTGTCTTGAGCCACTACGGAAAGACATTCCATAAAGCATTAGTAATTGACCGATAACTTTTTGGACGCTTTACACATTCAGTAAGAAACTTCATTGTCAACAGGTCGACGAGGCGTTAGCTGTCTATTCGTCATACGCTCGCGGGCCGAACATGTCGGTAAACGAACAAAAACTGCGAGAAAATTACGAGCAGTTCTGGGCAAATAGTAAGCAACCGAATGAGTCTGTTTCAACGGCTCGAGGCAATACAACCAGTGCATCAAAGTCGAACACTAAGGAAAATTTGAGTGATCCAACTGAAAACGCATTGGCTTCAACATGTAACTGCGGACGGGCAGAGAGCTGGCGGGATGATCCGTACACAATTCGTCAGGATAATCATGACTTTTATCAAATACCTCAAGATACTTGCCTGTTTTGTGTAAAGAATAAAAAGGTGGAGTTGCAGTCATAAAACGCGTTTCCACAAATCTAATTGCAACAACTGTAAGTTTTAGTTTTTTATACTTTATTTCTGCGATTTTTTTTTTTTTGTCTGGGCAGTGGCCCCAAACACCACACTGCAATTTTCTTACAGAGATAAATTCCTGGGGACAGCTGCTCAATATTTGTCCAATCGTGGTTGTCGGAAAATGTTAAGTTCCCACATCACATCGAGTAGTTTTGCCAATTAGGTTTGTTTCCTGCTGCCTAAGGCAACAAATTAAGAAACATATTATTGTCTTTTTGTTAAAAAAAAATTGTTTTATTAGCTTAGATTTGATTAACTAAAAAAAGGCACATACAACATATTTGGACGGAATGGAATAGCAACTTTTTGTTCTTACAATTCTCAGGAGGTTTTTTGTTTCTTTTCTTAAGTTTTTCTAATTGTACAAACTTAACGCTAGCCTATAAAGAAATTTATTCGAGTCCGTAAAAAGAAAATGAAAACACTAATAGAAACAAGTGATATCGAGACTGTTGTTTTGAAACTTAAATTATACACAGAACAGTACGGACATTGTGAACTGCCGCATACTTCACATATGTTGAGCAAATACGTTGGTAATGCGTCAAATATTGTTTCGTTGAATCGTTCTACAGCAAGAAAAAAGCAGAAAATGTTAAGATTAAAGCGAAAAATTCAAATAGCAACAAACTTACCTGGTGCGTAGTAATCATAGACACGTATGGCCAAGTATCTTGACATATTCGCCACTGGGTACCACCGCTCGATTGTGAAGTTAACACAAATATCCTCTTTGTCCAGCTGGAAAAATAGACAACATATTTTAGCACATTTCTCCTAAATTACACTACACAAAACTTACGTAGTCGAAATAGAAAACGACTTTGCGTTCCGAATACATGGCTCGTTTGAGATTCCTAACCCGATTGCTGAGCACGTACGAGTCGAGACTTTGCTGCTGAATGTAATATCCAGTTGGGATTGTTACGTCTAGAACAGCCATACCAGAACGTTCAGACTCATTTAGATTGATCCAACTATAGAAGAGTAAAACACAAATATATATAAATAAAATTGCGAAAATCACAGAATGTTAATCCACTCCAAGAATTATTTGTAAAAAAAAACACTCGTCCTTTAAGCGAAAATAAGGTAAGATCGATTCACGTATGCCTGTTAACCAAATTAAGATAACTTCTTATTTTTTTTTTTTATAAATATAGAGACGCAGTTATAACTCTCGGCAATGCAAGCAAAATCAACAGACTAGTGGTTATGGACTATTGTTGTTGTCGCGTTCAAGACGAACGCTCACCACTCGAAATGGGGTAGTATTGAAATGGACAAATAGTTTGCAATATTGCATCAGATGAAGCATGCTTCACGAGCATTCAGAACCAGTACGAGAGATAATCGTACTGGTTGAGAGGCCAAGGATACTGAGAGGAGAAATCAAACAAATGCAGGAGTGCAAAGATATAATTTGGGACACCCGACTTATCTTATTAACTGATTTTATCTAAAAGCTAGCATTCTTTACAAAAATTTTAGATATAATCTTGCTTTAGAATAAGGTACGTGAGACTTGGTAACTCTGCAACTCCTTCTCAAGCACTACATAAAGCTCCAACTTACGTTGTTTACACCAACACTTATATTAGGGGGCGCTAGATTCAGAGCTAGATTGGCCAATATTAGCCTCATTGGCGCGCATGTACCTAAAGAGGATAAAGATTGGGCCAAAAATATGTTCTACGAGCCCTAGCTACACTGTTAAAATTTCCATATGCGATTTTATAACCAAACTAGGAGAGAAGGGCTTTTTTGGTGGCACCGTCAAAAAGCGCAGCCTGCAACACACGATTCAGGATGATCGAATTTGCTGCGAGGCGACAAGTTGTGGTAATTAGTACACAGCTCCCGCATCTCACAATCCATAAGGGGACATGTAGATCTCTCCATCAATCAACCGTCAATCAGATGCAATATTGCGATCGACGCAAGGCACTTATCCAGTTTCATGGACATCTGAACCTTACAAGGGGCGAACATTGAATCGGATAACTGAATCGGATCACATCTAATGTAAAACCTCCGATACAACGTTAAGAAATGGAAATAAAATAGAGATTAAAAGTAGCTAGGTTAAGTGCAAAAAAACAGTCGGAGCTGACGGCCTAGCGGACGAACTTTTCGAATCTTTTGGCGAATATCTTATTACGAGCAAGCATCAGCTTATCTTCAAGATGGTCCATACAAGTGTGACCGTAAGCTAGGAATGACCACCACGGATCAAATATTCACACTGCGGATGATCTTGAAAAAAAAAACGGAATTTCAAATGGATAGGTACCTACCACCTTTTCGGTCCCGAGTAGGTAAGAATATTACTTCGACACCAAACTCATCTGATCTGGCAAAATGCCACAAGCGAAAACCTGAAAAGCGACGCGAGCTCTTATTATATGAGTGCCCAGCAAGCAAATCCTGGGGATGAAGACCAATTTAAGAAACTAGTGCGGCAAAACAGCTCAATAACCTGGAACAACGCTTTGGGCATGAGGCAAGCAAGAAATTATCAGAATGAGCAGGAACAACCTTCGTGTCTTAACTGGCTTCCTTATGGGCCTCCGTTAATGCTAGACACTCCTAAGAAACTGAGCATTACTCTCAGGGAGGTATGAGCAGATCTGCGAGGCAACCAATAAATTTCCTAAAAATTAACTGTGATCCTATGGAGCACTCACCCACAAAAGGCTTAAATTCTTGGGCAAGTTATAGTTATCAGTAGAAAAATAGAGCCAAGTCTCATCCTTATGTTCTGAAAAAAATAAAAACTACATTCCGAAACTCACCTCTGGCAGGATACATAAGAGATATGCGACTGATTTCTGCCGTGGAATACGGCTCGCGTTTGAAGATCAAACGCTGGTACCGGTGGCTTAGTTTGGAACTTTTCAATGTCCACATTGTACTGGACGTGCATCTGCAGAATAGCATAGCCAGCACCTTTGGCTTGCACCTTAACTGTACCCCACGCATTTGGAATCTATTGAAAAAAAAAAAATTATTAATCTCTTCTGAGGTCCTTTGAAAATTAATCAAACTTACTTCAATACTTTGCAATTGTGCTAAATTCCTATCGTCAATATGCAGCGTCTGTGTTTGCCCTGGAAGCGAAGTAGCTTCGATAGATATCGACAGAGACGACACCTCTCTGATACGCGAATGAACGGTGTACTCAATCAAAGCCCTTAATGCGATGCTTGTGTCCTAATGGCGAGAAGAAAATTAATCTTTCAACTCGCCTGCAGAAAGACTAGAAATAACAAACCTGTGTTGACGCCCAACCTCCGTCTTCGAGTCTCTGTGCGTTTAGCCACCTCACAATGGGATCCACTATGAACTCACGCCTCGACACGTAGACAAGTAGCGCATACGCAGTCGTCTCAATGTTCAGAGAGTCAAACTCATACGGGAGACGGGGCAATGAGAAATACTTTTGGTTCTCCAGCTTGCTAGGAGGTTGCGGCAATTCGACATTGCCCCAGTACGTGTACTCGCCTATTGATCTGGCATGCTGGCGCAGTATCGTGAATACATGTTCCGCTGTTGCAGCCTTACACAGCAGCAGTGCGTAAGCAGTTAAAGCCACATCGTAGGGCTCCTTAGTTTCTTGCAGTAGCTGCATATTTCGCTCTATCCAAATGATAGCACGTTGCTGTGCTAGCGCCACTCTAGCACCTAAAGAGCCCGAAAGATCCTTGACCGTTGCCAGTGTTATAAGGACGTGTGAGGTGAGCGAAATGTTACGATTACTCAGCGACTGATCGGCGAAATTTGTTCGATTCATTTTCCTGTCGGGCAGCCAAGTTACCTCGTAGAATGCGCCCTCCGGCGACTGATGCTGTAGGATCCAACGAATACTCTTCTCGATAATTGTCGGGTCGATGTAAATGAAGTTCTCCCACTCGTAGAAAGAGGCCTCGGTAAATATACGCACACAATACGCTGTCAACCACACCGACGAGTCCGAGTTGTTCCAATCCGAACGGAAGAGTGAAAACGAACCGTCGCGACGCATAAAGCTCAGCTGGCGCTGGTAGCCGACGTTCATGTGGTGGAAGGCGTGTTTTTCCGTTGTCTTGTTCCTTTGGTTAATCAGCCTCATGTACATAATGGTGTAGAGATTGGCGGCGAAACTGAACGCGTTTTGTTCGGCGGACTCCATCGGCAAGTACAGCATCGAGGTTGCATTGACCGGCATCGTGGGGAAAATCGGTCCCACAACATCGCCCACAACTGAGATTCGCGCCTTGTTCGAGCCGTACACAAAGTAACGGTCGACTTGGTATGGAATTATGGGTGTTTCCGTAATGTTGACGTGCATGTACTGGAAAACATAGGCTCGGTTGCTCAAATCAAGCAATATGGCCTGATGACGATACTGTGGCAAACCGTCCGAGGTCACCATTAGGTTGCGTGTGACCGTATCAGTGCCCAGAAGTGTGGCTGCGTGTACAGTCACATCAATGCTGCCCAAACGTACCGGTACAACAGGCAAGTAAACGACCGTTGTTCCCTGCGATTCTAGATAGATAAAGAACTGATGCTCTCCGAATGAGGTGCGTGGGTTGTAAGACCGCACAATTCCGTCGTTTTCAACATGGACAAACTTGTAGTCCGGCGAGCCGTGCAGCACAACTGTGGCCTCCATTGCCATTTCCATGTAATTGAAGAGCGTCACTCGAATGCCCACCTGCTCACCCTGACGACACGCACTTGGCATTTCGACATTAATAAAGAACGGCTGCACTCCCACGTATTCAATCGCTTTTGGTATCATTCCGAATCCCTTTGAGGGACTCACACTGAAAGCCGATATCATCCAATAAGCCGGCCGATCAGGCACCTCAACGTTGAAGATGTACCGACCATGAGGTCCTATATTGACGTCGTTCCACAGCCAAACATTTTCGTAGTGTCGCAGCACGCGATTGAACCTATACTTGCGGAAGAGCATCAAGTCGGTTTCATTGAACTTGCGGCAACCTATCTCGTCGGTGCCGTCGTCACAATCAAAGATGCCATCGCATTTTTTCTCCAGCCGATAGCAACGCCCCGACAGACACTCCCCGTAGCCCTGGGTCATATTACAGTTGTCGTATCGCCGCGGCACCTCTCCGTCTGTGAACACAATCAAACCCGAGTACTCAAACGTGCGATTTGCGTCGATGCCGAACGATGACGCTGGATAGTAGACCAGCTCGTCCGGATTGCCTGCATGCGAATGCCAAATGTGCTTGTGCGTTCCGTTTGTCTGCTCGTCAAAGGTCGACATTTTCGTGATGATTTTAGCGTAAGTCAGTTCGTTGCCAGCTTGCATGCTGTAGAAGGCACTATCGATGCCAGAGAGGCTCACGTATGAGCCGGGCTCACCAAAGATCGCTACTTCAACTTTCTCACCAGTTCGCGCCTTGCGGTTGTTTATCAGAACAGTGAAATTGTTCCTCGATATTCCGTTTACGGGGAATGTCAGAGAGTCCACCACCACCTGACCCAGCTGTGAGATCGTCCATACAACAATTGTCGCCACCGGGGCCATTTCAGCGCTCAAAGTAACAGCAATGGTGCGTACGCCTTCGAGGATCGGCTCTTGATCGCTCACAAGTATCACACCCTTCGACATGATCAGATAGTTGAACGTGTCCGAAAAGAAGTTTGTCCTTATGTGGAATATGATGTACTCGCCGACAGTGGGTTGTTCAGTGCTGGTCGCCACCTTGATGTTCTGATTCTTTGGCGAGTGGTAGCCAACCAAGAGGAGATCGGTTTGAGCTCGGTTCCCCCGAGCGTCGACAAAGTTCGCCTGCAGATGCATACTCTGAACCCCGTCGAGGAACTCTTTCATCTCGCGTTCGCGCTCGTTCATGCCCAAGTCGTGTCGTAAATCGATCTTCAACTCCCAGACTCCGTCCCTTTGCGACATGCGAAGCCTGCGATTGGCGTAGTCTTTCCGGCCATTCTTACTTTCTACGTATCCACTCACCTCCATGATACTGTTGATCATCAGCTCTGGCTCGAGCGGAGAGTTATCGTGGTATTCCACGATCAAGTAGCACATGAACGGCATCATTGGCTTGAAAACTTGAGGCGACTCACCGAGGAACTTGACTTTGATCGACGAATTGAAGACTCTTGTTATGGCGTAGCCAGCGAGCACTTGATCGTAGAACTTCTCGCCAACTGTCGCCGTTATGAGCACTTCCATGCTCGGGCTGTTTGGAGGTGCCAGCTGTAGCAACTCGGCCATCGGGTATTTGAAATCATATGTTCCGTTGAAATACCTCAGGTAGGGCAGTGCTCTTCTGTATGATCCCGTCCAGGGGTCGTAGATTTCCTGGGCGTCTGGCTTGTCGACCCAGAAGGGCCATTCTTCGTCGAACTGGTAGATGCGCTCCACCACATACTGGTCTCTGTACAAGTTCTGCTGTTGATCTTGTTCGGGGTCGATGTTGAGGTTGTTTAAATTGTTCACGTTGTTATTGACGTTGTACCGGTTCCGGTAGTCATAATCGTACTCGTAGTACTGAGGCAGTACGCGTCCTATTCTGTACTTGTCATTGAGAGCTTTGTAATTGAAGAAGCCAATGGGGCGCATGGTCGCCTTTATCGTAAGATTGCCCCGAACTGGCGCTCCACTTGTGAAGTTTGCCATGATCTTGCCATAAATGAAGGGTTCATTGCTGAAGAAATATGCGGGAGTTGTCACGTTAACCTCGAACCTAGTTTGATAGTACTCTTCGACCGTAAAATGACCCTCTTCGACCTGACCCTGGGCTATAACACGTATAGTCCATTCACCGAATACCGGTAAATCGGACAGCTTGTACTCGAGGCTCACGCTGCCGAGGTTCGATTGTCGGGACAGCCAACGGCGCAGGATGTGCTTGTTCGGGTCCAGCATGTAGACATCGACAGCACTATTGTATCCCTTCAATTCGGTTGTGATGGGAATAGTACGGAACTTCACCGTCTCTCCTTGGATATACAAGGGCTTGTCGGTCTGTACGAATATTGTCATGGACCGCTGGGAGAACGTCAAATGGGTTTCATTCAAGAAGGCTATGCCTCCGTGAACGTTCTTGTACAGACCCTCAACGCGCAGCTTATAGTTACCCCGCACACTGGTCGGGGGTATCCGCATAAGCATCGTTTCGGGCACACCCTCCTTGACTTCCCTCGAGTCCCCAGATATTTGCACCCCATCACTAGATATACTTGTGTGTACAGTTATAGGGTAGGCAGCCTTCAATATTGTCACCGAGACCTGATAGATCAAACCAGGTCGCACCATGCGAGACGCCACAATAAAGTAAGTCGGCTGTTTGGCATAGATGTTCTCAAGAAACGAGGTCCTTGTGCTGTAGGAGGTTTTGCCGCGGAAATCATTGTCATTTGAAAATGTCTTTCGCGGGAATGAGGTTCCACCCGGAATGATATTGTTATCCTTTGCTCCGAATCGATTTAGATTGTTTGTACCGAAGGCGTCACGATTTTGATTCGTTAGAAAGCCATCACGATTTTGATTTGTTGAGAATCCATCGCGATTCTGATTGGTAAGGAAGCCATCACGATTTTGGTTTGTAAGGAAGCCATCACGATCTTGGTTCGTTGAGAAACCGTCGCGGTTCTGATTGGTTAGGAAAATGTCGCGATTTTGGTTTGGTGTCGCGCCATCTAGGTTGTTTTGCAGGATCGAAGGTCGCCCAAATCGATCAGTAACTGGTTGTTCATTGTATGTTTGCGGGCTTGCATGCCTTGCGTTTATTATAGCGAGTACAAGTACGTATGCAGATAAAGTAGTACCTCCAGACATCTGAAATAAAGTACAGGTTTCCGAGTTAGGCTAGAGGTTTGAAATCGCATAAGAACATGTTTAGGAGGGAATCTTGCAATTTAAGATTACGAAAACAGCAAATTGAAGCTTTGGCTATTTCTCAAAGCCATCCTGTGCACCAAGCCTCTTCACACCACAAACATGACCGTCATTCGAACAAGATTGTTTAATATCTTGAAATTGTTTGTATAAAAAACGTATAAAGAGAATTCTGGAAAGGATTCTGAATAGTCCATTTATGAACTTTTAATAAAAAAAAGACCGTTAAGTATGAAGACATACGCGGAGCGCTCCGTCGGCTTTTGCTGAAGGTGAGGCTAACCTTTATTGTGCAGTTTGTGTAAAATTAAATTTGTTTGTTATTACTTCTGGGAATATTTTACGTTCTGTTGTATACTTTTTCGTAGTGGAGTCTATTGTTCTGATATTCTGTGATTTTTCAGCTTTGTCACTTACAAAAAGGTGATCATAAAACTTTTCCTTTAATTTTTTGTATATATTTGTTTTTCATGTGGTTGTGCCTGTTTAAGATTTGTTTGACTTAAAATAAGTGGCCCAAAAGTTACGATAGATATACAGTGGTGTGCAAAATAATATGTGTATTGTTGGTTTGCGAATAATAAGGGAGAAGTCAACTGCTGCCGGCAGTTCGACTTCTCAGTAACCCTCCTGTTTTTTGAAGGTCTGCCAAAAACTCAACCTATTAGTTTGCACACCACTCTACATATTTGCTAGCAGCATCATTTTACTAAGTCAACTGAAGTGTTTTCAAGCACATGTATAGGGCGGTTAAATTTTAAGGTCCGATGTTGAATGTGAACCATACCTAAACTTCAAGTTTTTTTCTGCATTTCATTTGACATTTCTCAATTTTAGACTAACTCAATTTGAATCATGAAAAGATACACAATCGAGCAACGCGTTAAAGTTATTCAGGCTTGTATTATGAAAATGGGCATTCAAGTCAAATAGCATATCGTGATTTTTTCGGTCAATTTAGTCCAAGGACACACGGCGACAAAAAAACGTTCGACTAATTGCAGTCCGTGGCGTGGCATCCACCCCTTTTCAATTACATCTTTCTATTGTTTTCATTTTTTATCAGAAGTGATATACACGTCTTGATTGCATTTTCATATTAAAAATTTGGTTTATACTTAAAAACGCCCCCAAACGTGGGCGTGGCAAAAATTTATTCATTTGAGTTGATAGCTTACGTACATATCTGAAGATTTTATGGTATTTTATGGTAGCAAATATATCAAATAAAAACCGTTTAATAAAATGCATATTATATATGACTACGCCTACAAGGGGCGGTTTTCACTTTTTTCTTAAATGTCAATCGCAATATACTTAAGCGAGGATAACGCGTACCAAATTTCAGCTTCCTACGACAACTTTGAAATTTCATGCTAATAAGTAAAGTGGGCGTGTCAGTAAGCGGATTTTGAAAATTTTTACACTGGTTCTGCTTCGGGACCTAGAAAGAACAGATATTAAGTTTCAAGTTCCTAGCTCAAAATTTAAGGCCTAAAAGCTACCGACACACGGACGGACATGGCTAATTCGACTAACAATTCGGTCTCGATCATATGCCCTTAAGGTCTTGGGGTTCTACGGTGATTATTTCTCTATGTTACAAACTATACCCCATCCCATATGGGGTATAAAAATAATTGTTTCTTCAAAACTGACAGGAACCGCACGGAAACTATTGTTCGTGTGTTGAGTATGGTTGCTACACGAAATCGCGCTGTTTTTTGTCGCGCGTTTTTCTGTCGCCGTGTGTCCTTAATCGTACAAATGTGCGTACAATCTAAAACCAGCAATCTTCAAGCGTCGTCAATGGTCAGAATGGTGGCAAGAAATGGCAACAGTGGATGATCAATTTTCAAAGAAAATCATCTTCAGTGATGGCGATGTCAATTGGCCCCCCAGATTATGTGATTTGACACCGTTGGGTTTTTTTTTCTGTGGGGTTATTTGAAAGCAAAGCTGTACGTCGATAAGCCAGCAACAATTCAAGAGCTAAATTATGAGATAATTCGGCACATTAACGGCATAGAAGCTCAATTATGCTTCAGCGTCATCGAAAATTGGGACCGTCGTATGGAGGTGTGCCACCGAGGTGGCGGCGGCCATTTGGCCGATATTTTCATCCATACAAAATTGAACCATGGAATCAATATTATCATAATAAAAAAAATTACAATTTCCTAAATAATTTGTGCTTTATTCAAAATCAACATCGGCCTTTAAAATTTAACCACTCCTTAGATAACCATAAACATTTCAAAACTGCTTCAGTTTTTTTTTTTTATTTTAAAAGATGAATTCGTTCGGTAGATTCTTGCCTTTTAGCGTTCCGAAAATTAAAGGAAGGACATATATTTACTTGGCCTTTTTTAACATTTTTAAAATTTAAAATCCATAAAACAGCAATTTAGTTTTTTTTTTTTCTCAATAACCGTGAGGCTTTTTTTCAATTTTACAACCAGCTGTGTTCCATTGTAAATATGGATATCTGAGAAAACGGTAAAAGACGTTTTTTTCTATTTCGTTTGTTTAAATAGGCATAAAAACTTCAGGTTGGAAACGCGATTTTGAAACTTTTTAAATGCGGTAATTTTTCGTTGTAAACCCTTCATACTTCAGCAAAATTTGATTAAGATCATAATTACCGTCAACAGACTAGCAACCTTTTAAATATCGTTTTCGAAGGTTTTTTTTTAGGTTTTTGAGTCAAATCATCGAAGTTTTTGAATATTTTAAGTTTGCTGTGATGCCCGTTATTTATTTCAAATTTATACTTTATACCGTTTAGCAGCTAGAGGGGTAAACAATTCTTCCTTTGACCTTTTTTATAATTTTATAGAATTCAAATCCATAAAACAACTATTTTGAATTTACTAACTATTTTGAATTTACTAACTACAACTATTTTTTTTAGTCCCCTTTATGCTAAGTTTCCACTTGTCGATTTATTGACAAAGTTTGACAGATCTCCTCTATGTCAACTTAAGACACAATTTGCAAAGCGCAGCCAGTTTATATGTCAATTCAAAATACACTCTTTTTCTACTTGCCAATTTCTCAATATAACCTTAAAATGCGTCGTTTGTCATTTACAAATCGACAAGTGGAAACTAAGCATTAGACTTTTTCCAAAAGCGCAACTACCTACGCTTGAATTGGATGTTTTTCTTAAATTCTATTGCTCCTATTTCTTAAAACAAGCTTTTTTCTCCTTTTTTATACCGCTTTTTAAATAGGCTTAAAAAAAACTTCGGTTAGAAACGGCAACTTAAAATTTTTTAACGCAACTTGCTTTCTTTTTGTATGCTTTGTACTTTAACAAAGCACACGTTTTTTCAGGAATTTTTGCGATTTTTTTTCGAAAATGCGTTAAAACTTTTTCTGAAAAATATGACTTAAGTATTTGGTTTAGGTACTTTGTGATGCTTTATATGTGTGTTCAATATTGTCTTTGTGCACTAAGGGTGCGTCTCCAAAGGTCAGCTTCCAGGACAGAAAAATCTTTGGTGGGCAGATTATGGCAAGGCAATTCAGTCGTCATGTCTATGCTGAACGAAGGGATGTACGCTGCATCATTGCGCTAGGAGCACTTAAAAAATTGAAAAGAACGCAAAGTGAAGTAAAAAGAAAACACCGATTTCAGGTGAACCCTTTCTTAGAAAGATGACTCTTTACGATCTAGAGGAACATTTATTAAAAGATATTTAATGGGACACAGGAAGTGACTAAATATCCTTTTCTCAATGAAATATTGTAGCATGACGCACATTTCCTATTTTGGCATCCTTCAAAAGAACAAAAACAAATATAAATTCCTTTTTAGCAAAAATCTATAGTAACTCTTCTGTGTACGTCATCGATAGACTATCGCCCTGGTCTGGAACCAAACACACAATACATACAAAAATTCCAGTTTCTCGTCAAGACAGCGCTGTTCAGCCGAAAATCGAGGCAGAAATGTCTGACGATAGTCTTGTCGAAAAAAATCCCAACTATTGGTGTCTCCACAGAAATTTTTCTAGACATATTCCTCGCCAAAGGAGACACTGGGTAAGGGCCGGTTTGTGCGAGATCATCCGAGTTTCCGAGTTAAACTGAGATTTAACTGTTTAACTCGGAAACTGAGAAAATAAGTTTTTCAGTGAACTTGTATCTAGGGTTAATCTCGGGTTAACTCGCCAAATTTAGTGAGTTATTCTCGGATCGACTCTGGAGAACAGTATGAACTTCTTCGAATGTTTTTTCTGTGTGGAATGACAATTGATTTTTTTCCTGTGTTTTTCTATGTGAACTAAGAGTTGGAAGAGGCAATAATTTCGAGAGTCGAAGATTTTGACAACTTTGTTAATGGAGTTTGCTCTGCACTGATAAACTGCTCGCTGGGTTAACTCCAGAATCAATTTGTTGAAACAATTTTGTCAATGAATCCATTGCGTTCGCCACTTCTATGGGCAGCATCCCATAAGAACGTGCGTATTTTACTTTGTTGTCAGTTATGTACTTCAATGTAACGGATTCATTAAGTTGAAGGCTTTATGGCTTCAAACACTTTGAAAAACGTTACTCATTCTCAACTCTTCATTTCTCAGAAACTTTTCAATATTTTTAAAAAATTTAATTTTTTCATTTCAGTTTGGTATCTACTTAACGTAATACCATGTCTCCACCGAGCACTAATCCTCGATTAATATAAATTTTTATTAAATCCTCTACAAATCACGCGATTTACCATACAAATTTAAATCCTCTCGCCAAGCGATTAAAAATAAATCCTCTCATAAATCCCATTCACCCTATTTACAAACCTATTTTCTGCACCTTTGTAACAGTGAGAATCAAAAAAGGAAATTGAAACTGTCCCTGTTCGACAGATCTGACACAAGTACGTTTTCAATTTGACTTTTACTAAGGAAATCGATTTTCGCTCCTGGGATATGACATCGCCACTCTCTTTTGAGTACCAAAATGACAAAAACAGAGTTTTCGTCGTCCCAAATTAATCCTATATTTGTCCGATGGAGCCACTTTAGGATTTATTTTTAATCGTCTAACATAATGTTCTTATAATTGTCGGTGGAGACATAGTATAAGTTTCGCTTTTCTGCGTTGCAAAGAAAAAATCATATTTGCTTGCCTATACACATTCAACTATTAGAATACCGGCAAGTAATTTTTTTTACGCTTTAACTTGTACATATTCATTTAAAGCCAGCACTCCCAGCGCGCCAGTACCCCCTAAAGTATGAACATTGTAAACATATGAATGTGTGCACTATTTAAAAACGACTTGAAAATATATTTAAAGAAAACTTAGAGCAAAAGTTTAATTAACTAAAGATTGCCCTAAAATTATCCAAACCAAAAATGTTCTTCTTGTTTACAACACACTCGTTCAACCAGTCACCACCCCAACCCCAAGCACAGCGATCGAGCCTAGACGAATTGTAATGACGGCTCATCATGATTCATTCCGTAAAGCAATGCACTAGCGTTGAAAGAAGTCTATTGGGCAAGGGAACGCCTTAATTTTGTATTCAGGAATTGGGTTTTTACAATAGAACCAAGACTTAAGTAAAAGTATTCTTCAAAATATTGAATAATATAAAATTAAGCGAATATTCTCTGATATTTAGCCATTTTTGTTTCGGTTAAGCCTTTTACACCTGTTGAATCTGTAATTAGCATTTCGCTGGCTAACGCCCATGTGTCAAACAAAGTAAAATGCACCAAAAACTGTGAATTAAACACGACTTACACTTATTTCGGAGGTAAAACTACACTTCACTAGCAACTAATACGGTTTTCTTTTAATTTCAAATAATTAAAATTGTTTATTCATTTGTAAAACTAGGAGAAAAACAATTCCAGCGAACGAATACGATCTTTTCGTAATTAAGCCCGACTCGCGTATTGAACACAAACAAGATCGGCTGCCAGTATTGCCATATTCGAATGTTTGTTTGATATTTGAATCCGACAATCGACGTAAACAAGAATTATGGGAGGCGCGAATTTTCTTTGTGAATTTGTTACTCAACTTAAACCTATTATGTAAAATAAGACCATTAAATGAGAAATACATTGTATTGGTACACACTACATTGTATTTGAATTCACTGTATTTGTTGTCAAAATTTTATGAATGCAAGTAAAATAAAATAACTATTTTAAACTATAATTTTTTTGTATATGGTAACACTGCAAAATGTGTACACAAATTTGAGCAATTTTTGTTGCAGCCTGGAAAGTGCTGCCATTACATAGGCTGCATTCAGAATATAAAAACAATTTTAGTTAATTCTTTGAGGAGCAAGTTTTTTTTTATAAAACATCTCGATTGTAAAAGTATTACCTTTTGAAAAATGTGATGTTTTTACTTACTTTTAATTATTCCACCTGTTCAAAAATGAATATGA
The DNA here is from genome assembly GCA_947623515.1 of Neoascia interrupta. Lineage (NCBI taxonomy): Eukaryota > Metazoa > Arthropoda > Insecta > Diptera > Syrphidae > Neoascia > Neoascia interrupta. The sequence goes on from OX392462.1 coordinate 181,350,121, forward strand.
ATGCAATTTAATAATGGATAAATGAAAAAATGATAAATAAGATACAGCCATAGCTCTTTAGCTATGTTTAATTTATAGTTTTTTATCGTGAAAATTAGAAATTAATAAATAAATAATAATTTTTTTATCTATCTATCTATCTGAATTAACGGCCTTGTAAAATGGACTATAAACTGAGTTTTTGCGTAAAAACGCATAATTTTTAACAAAAACATGAGTTTTTCAATATATTTTTGTACAAATTCCGTTTTCGTGTGGTTGCCGTAAAGCAGTGGTTAGTGTGTAGAACCACTGTGCACGATGTCCCGAGTTCGAATACTTACCAGGTCAATGAAAGTTTTTTCACGGTATTTCACCTCCGCGTGGGTCTGACAAACCTTCCGAGATTATCATTTGTAACGAAAGACCATTTAATTCGGCTTTCGGAATTGGCAAAAAAATGCAGGTCTTTTTTATGTGAGAACACCTGTAACGCACACAGCATTCATGATTGTAAGAGAAGTCAGGCGATGCCTATTTCGAGCCTTTTTGTAACCCTTGGTTTCTTGTACATAATTTTTGTTTAAAACCTCAAAAAAATTAGTCATAAGGTGAAGCGTTTATTCATTTCCAGTGTTCTTTGGTAGAGCTTATAACTATATTCTTCCTAAAGAATTGCGTTCGTTTTCGTTAAGCTTACTTTCCTGTCATCTGCTGTCCCAACTATGAAATAATCAGTAAATGTGGACTCCGTCAGCTGACATTTATGCAATAATTTTAAGTAAGAAAAGCATTTCCCCGGATATTTTGTATTGATCATGATATTATTTACATAAAATAAGAAATAGAGTGGAGTTCAAATGTAAGCGGACGGAAATGTCGAAAGAAAAAACCGTGTGTGGCCACAGACCACCACAGCCCACTTCCGTCTCGGGTGTCCAAATAGCCTACATGATCTCTACATAGATAATGCACATAAACCAACAACATGTAAAAATAAGAAATGTAAATAAGTTCAGATTAAAAGAAAATTTGGTGAATTGCGATATCATTTCGCACTGGCTTTTCAAAGCGCTTTACACAGATGTTACTAAATTTTTTGACTTAAGAAGAATTCTAAAGAATTCTAAAGAATTCTTCTTAATTCTTCTTAAAAAGAATTCTTCTAAAGAAGAAAAATAAAGAATTCTTTTTGATACGTCGAAAGAAAGGAAAGCGTTCAGATTTTATTCAGCGAAGCGAAACCCAAGCGTAGACTTTTATGAGGAGTTGAGAAATTTTACTTACCGCATTTTTTGCAGCTTTCGTAGAGTGTGATCGCTATTTCAAAGGAACGAGGTTAAATATCGTACAGAGGGCGGTTTTTGGATACGCAAAATACCCTAGAGGGCTCTGCAGATGACAATTCCGACTCGTTTAAAAAAGTTTCAATCAATTAAAGTTTGCAATTGAAGGTTAAACAGGATTTGATAATGATTTATTAAAACATTTTATTGATTATTAAAATAGTGCAGTCAATAAGAAACGTTCTTGTTTTTATAATTGTTAAAGTTTGCAAATTAAAAATAAAATCCGGCCAAGACTGCCAAGACGATGGGTGAGAAAGATGATGATGGCGAATGTGTGCAAATAAGGTATCCTGGGAAAGCGCAAAAACATCTAGCGATTGGCAAGCAGGGCTGACAGTGCCTTTAAAAAAAAAGAAGAGGACAAGGGAGATTGTGCTGCCAGAAGGGTTTATTCTAGGTACAATCCTCTTAACTTTTCCGGAAAAAGTATCAAGAGCTATTTTTACTCAAAGAGCTGATATTTCGCAACCTTTCAGCCCTTAAATTAAACCGGTGTATTAGCCTGAGAATGTATGTAAAGAAATTAACACACCAGCATACATTGTTGAGAAGTTGGCCCTGGTTCACCTCGAGCTGTTGCGCCACTCTATTATCTATTAGCCTGAGAAAAGTAGGAATAATATTTTTTGAAAGGAAAAGACGAATTCAGTTTGCATTTAAAATTTAATGAAAAAGAAACAAGAGGCTCAACAACTTCATTTGCGTTAAGTTCTTCACATTCCTACGAGAAGTTTGTCCACTTTGAGGAGTTTTTTTTAGATAATTATTACTCTCGGAAGATTTGACAGGTAGTCCTGGAAGTCGTGACGGTGGAAGAGAACAATATTAGTTTCAGACTGTATGATTCATTTCAAAGGGCACTATAAGAAGGGCACAAACAGAATCTTGCCAAACAATGAATCGCATCTGACTTTCAACAACGTTAATAAAAATTATTCAAATGGCTGTAAAGCGAAAGCCAACTCGTGTTAATTGCTGTTTCTTTGGACTAAGACGGCAATTGAGTAACAAAATCCTCTCTCGCACAACTAAAGTGTCCATTTTTAATATACTTATCATCCCAGTCCTGCTTTACGGTGCAGAAGCATACACCTTGTCAAAGGCGGGTCATGACAGATTTCTGTTTCGAGAGAAAAATCCTCCTGGCGATTTATGGCCCCGTCGGCATAGACCGAGAGTAGACGAGGAGATATAACAAACTGTGCAGGCTGTAAAGTGACATCTACCTAGCCAGAACAATTAAAATGCATCGACTGTGATGGCTGGATCATCTTAAGTAGATGGACACCAACGCTGCGGGCCGGAAAATTTTTCGATCCAGAGTCGAGACTCCGGTGGCACAAGCAATTGGAAGAGGACCTCAGCCGACTTCAAGTGTAAAACTGGAGACAACTAGCTGTAGACTGAGTCGGATGGAAGCGAACCCAAAAATCCCGCGTAGTGAGCACAAGTACTAACCACTACCGTGTACTAACTACCTTCCGCGCCCCACATTATTTACTTTTTTAATTAAGTGAGCCTAGTATATTTGAATAATTTTTTATTAGAACGGTGCTTAGAGCAAATGCCAACACAGAAATAAAAATTGCACGATGCAACGCTAAATATTTAACAAAAATAACGCTCTAAGGCAAATGATAAACAACATCCTGGCATGAATACCAAAAAAACCTGGAATACCAAAAAATCAACCCGAATGGCGATGACTTGGATCCCATTTATTTAACTTCATATGTATTAAGTACTTCATGCTATGAGGTAGGCTGACAAAAACAGTTGTCTTGTGACAGTTCATGATCAATCGCCGGCAAAATCAACTAGTCACCAGTTTTAAGCTGAGATTAACCCCAGATCTAAGTTCACTAAAAAACTCATTTCAAGGTTTAATCTCAGTTTAACTCAGAAACTCCGATATCCTCGCATTCAAAAACCGGCTTGTCACTGCTGAGTTTAGCCTAGCTTAAACCAAGATCTTTCAATCCCGAAACAACAAGTATCAAGAGTTAACTCAACAAACAGTTTTCCAGTGCAGACTTAACTCCGTCGGTAAAGTTGTCAAAATCTTCATCTCTTGAAATTATTGACTCTACCAGCTCTTACTTCACGTAGTAGATTACAGAAAAAGAAGTTCGAGTCAATTTTAAATGTCATTTCCCACAGGTACACAGAAGGCCAATGCAATGCCACACAAAAAAAAATATACAAAGAAGCACATACTTTTCACCAGAATTATTTCGGGATTAAATCACCTAATCTCAGTTTATATCAGTAACTTGGATAATCTCGCACTCAAAAACCAGTTTGTTAGTGCTGAGTTAAACCCAGCTTAAACCAAGATCTGTCAACAAAATAAACCGTATCGAGAGTTCGCACGATTTGCTGTGCGATGCCACTACAATTTCACACAGAAAAAAAAACATCCAAAGAAGTTCATACTGTTCACCAGGACTAACTCGGCAAATTTGGCGAGTTAAGCCGAGATTAATTCCCAACCAACTTTTGAGTGCAAAATCAAAATGCAAAATAAATGGCCCTTCTTTTAATAGATAATAGAGGAAGCTGAGTAAAAGATTTTCTTTTCTTTTGAAGTCTAATGTCAGGTTTCACTGTGAAAGTTTAAACTTAGGATCAGTTAAACTTTCACGAAGGTTTAAACTCGATACTGAAACCGTTGGTGTTCCTCAGTGGAAATTAATCGAGCGTTTTTTCTTAACTTCCGGTTATTGTTTTTCATTATTACTGTAGGTCACTTTAAACATCAATTGCCATATTTCAGCCCATATTTATTTTTTAAATTGCTTTAAAGAATCCGTGAAAGAAAGGAAAAGAATTGTATCAAGAATTGTACGGTGTTCTTAAAACTACAAGCCGATTTCGGATCAGATATTCTGTTTAGGAGATATTTACATCCAAAGTTAAGACAAATGTGAAATTTTTCGCAAATTTAATTTGAAATTCTAAGGCAATGTGATACTTGTGACGTTCACGTTTATTTTGAACCAAACTTCATTCCCGTATTCATCAAACTTCAGTTTAAACGTTAAACGGCAATTTAAACCATCAACGGCGGGCGTTTAAGTTAAACTGCCGTATAAATTCTTGTTTAGGTTTAAACTAGCACTAAAAAACACTTTTTCGTTTTGAACGACAGTTTAAACTTTGAATATTGCTAAACAGAATTTAGACTTGCACTTTACACACCGAACTCAAAACTGTGTTTTGGTGAAAACACGCGAAAACTTCTTCAAAAACATACGTTTTCTCATATATTTTTGTAAATTTTCTGTTTTCGAAACCCCAGTTTTTTAGTAGTTTTCGTTCAAAATCACTTGAATAGTCACGAATATCAAATTGCCTTTAGAATTTTTAATTAAATTTGCAAAGAATGTCACTTTTGTCCCTGCTTGGGATGTTAATATCTCCGAAACCGAATGTCCTGTCTGAAATCAGCTTGTAGTTTTGAGGTTAGCGTGAAATTCTTGATATATTTCCAAGTTTTATGGATCTTTTTAAGCACGTTTAAAATTAAATATGGGCTAAAATTTGACAATAGATAAATAAATGAAAAACGAAAACAAATTTTAGTCGGCGTTTAGGAAGTGTGATTGGCTAAACGAGTTTTCGAACACTTTGCCCAAAACTCAGTGTGAAAAGCGTAAAACTGGGACATAATCAGTTCTAATATTCGTTGGCGACGAATTTCGTTGAGACCAGCATTGAAAGTCAAAGTAGCTAGTTATTGATGTCTACACATTAGTTTAAACTCTCTTGCTTCATTCAAAATGATTGTTATAAATCATTCGAGTTCATTGTTTTTCTTTGTTTACAAACACCAGTTAACAATTTTGCGGTTGGTGTCAAAGTGATTGAAATGTCAACCAATCCTTAGTCATTTTCAGTATGAATGACTCTGAATAATTTTTCGTAGTTTCTTCCGAAAACTCAGTTTTCGATCCGGTGTGAAAATGACATAACACAATTAGGTATCTTCATTGACATAATAGCTATACTCGTATATGGACTGCTAGTTGGTGTCTCCGCTTATACACAAGACACAACCTACGATTGGTACCGAAAAATGGTACCGATTGTGCTGCAGTTTAGTACTGGTGGTGTGTTGCAGAAACAGCATTCCCCATTTGAATTACCCATTGACAGTGTTTCCAAATTTGGCCACGGGTACCAAACATCGCGAGTTTCTACGTACTCGAATGGGACTATCATGGGACCATGATAAAGTTGGGTACTAACAGTCCAATTATATAATGTAAAAGATACCTGTGCTGTGTGTGATGATTTGGAGCATTTATTTTCCCTACACGAGATCATATTATATCCACTGTACAATTTCTGCAGCCTGAGCCCTGAATACACCCCCGCGCAATGTCACATAACGTAACGCTTCCAAAATCGCTTTACGTTCGTTGACAGTTCTCCTTATCGTCTACTCTTGCGATAGAGGCGCATAAAACACCCAATTTAATTCACACAAAGAATTGGGCTAGTTACTCGTTAAGCTTACTGCTCTTCAAATACAAAACAAAAAATACCTATCGGTAAATCGCATTCATTCTTCCGTTGTTCCATTGCGTATTTTCGAAGTGAGAGTAAATTGAAAATGTCCAATTCCAACAAGTGATAAAATTTAAAGTTTTTAAACCTCTTCCAAGCGAGCTAGTAGTTGTCTTAGTTAATAGTGCTAATAAACCCCGTCTAATGAAACCTAGATAAACTAGATGCGGGACGATAAAGATCAATTAAAATGGAGCTGATTAGTAGATCGATTATCAGCAAGTGTGAAACGCCAACAAGTGGTAAAAAATAAATCAAATATACGGAATTTCAGTAAAGCAAAAATAATATAATTTCACAGTACAAAGCAGTTTCTGCAAACATGATGGGACATCCAAATCCAAATCACCACCAGCGGACAACGAAAAACTTCTCGACGAGAAGAAAAAGAAGATAAATGGCCTGACGATCGAATTCGAAAGCTTGACATATGTTGTCAAAACGGGAATCCTGAAAAGGGGTAAGTTGTACTTGAGTTAAGCGACTCTGACTGTGTCCCCGAGGTCAAGAAGATGTGTAACGAACTAGATTTCGACTTGCAATAATATTCGGACAGCGGAATAGGGTTAATCAGAGCTCAAGGTCACCAGCAGCCACTAATGGCTTGAAAATGAATTTGATGCTAGTCGAGCTGAGGGGCACTGTAAAAATTAAGCGACTCATATCTGTCTTGATTTGTGTGTGGCGCTGGCGTGTAAAATGAAACGATCAGCGAGCTTTTGTTTTCGTTTTGATTCTAATTAGCAAAGACGAAATATTATCGCTGCGGTGCTTTTTTTTATAATTCTCTTCTTTTTTATTGTAATTGTTGTTGTTAGACTGGGCCTGGGCACTTGGGCATGAGTGTACAGAGTTTTACTTTTACTTGTTGTGTGTTCAATTAACAAACAATCGTCCGGCGGTTATCGAACCTTTTTGCACTTAACAAGGAATACGATATGTGTGATTTGCTCATAAAGATGAGTCGTTAACGGGCTGGCTAATATATTTTTTGTGTGTCGTTTCAATGCTTTGAGTATATTTTTTTTTCAAACAAAGAGACCTGACGTCAGTCAAGTCAATTTCCATCATCTAGTATTGAGGAATTAAACTCGGCTTTAAAAGGGAGTAATAACATGTCCACATGTCTCAAATAAGTAGCCAAGGGCGGACGAAAGAGTACGTGTTCGTTATCTGGTGCATCCGCTCAACATGCTCGCTCTCCTTATCTTCTATGTCTTTTATCCCCAGGAATAAAAGAATCCTAAAAAGTAGATAATAGTCTTTCTGCGGTGGCTCTACGTATGCAACCTTTGCGTCCGGTCTCTTTCTGAGTCGAATTGTCGTATTCTTTCCAGTCGGGACTAAGAATTCGCCCTAAGATTTTACTATGAAAAACTAGAAGAGCTTTTTAAAAGCAAAGATTTTAGGGGCTCCATAAATTAGCAACTCGAGATAAGGTTTTTCAGCCAAAAAGATAGGTTGCCCGATTGTGAATTGGCCAATTAACTTGTAACAACTTATCATCAATCTTTTTTTCCGCACTTACCTGTCATGTTAAACACTAAACCATAAGACATGTATTACCTGTTTGAAGTGTTGACGATGAGCGAATAAAAAATGTAAACAAAAATGTCTTGTTAAATAAATTATAACAATTATGATAACAATTAAGCCGCACAGGCCCCTCTATTCTAACGTTAAGTTGTAGTTTGGTCTTGAAAAATCGGTGGAAAATATGAAGTTAAACCGTTTACTAGTGAGGTTATCGAATTTGGACAAAGATTAAACCGGCCATCCGTAGCTTAATAAGAGAGAGCAGCGAAAGGTGAAAAGTACAGGATCATGCCCTGCGGTGGCTTATGCTTTATGCTTACTGCAGATTTAAAAAACACAAGTTTTCCATTGACATGATTAACGAAATAAAATTAATCCCAGGGTGTACGACAAGCACCAGAGCAAAGCGACGCCATATCTACAGATTAATAGTCTCGTAAACTAGAAAGTCAAGGGAATACGTAATTGTGCGAAATTAAGCTCGTAGGTAAAGTTCAAGATATCGTGAGCAGTTAGACCAGGGATGGCGAACCTTGGCCCGGTGCCATTTACGAAAAATAAACAGTCTTGATGTTTTCTAATAGCACAGAAAACAGAGATTAACGGATTACCATGTCTACACCGAGCACTTATTTCCGATTAGTATAAATCTTTATTAAATCCTCTACAAATCACGCGATTTACCATACAAATTTAAATCCTCTCGGCAAGCGATTAAAAATAAATCCGATTAAAAATAAAGGAAACTAAAATTGTCCCTGTACGAAAGATCTGTCACAAGTACGTTTTCTATTGCGACTTTTACTGAGGAAATCGTTTTCGCTCCTGGGACATCAGCACTCTCTTTTGAGAGCCAAATTTTCGTGTCAAATTAATCCTATATTTGTCCGATAGAACCACTTTGGGATTTATTTTTAATTGTCTCTCGAAAATTTTCTTTTAATTGTCGGTAGAGACATAGTATGTATAAGAATATTAAAATTAATTCCAAAGTGTTTTCACCGGAAAAGAGGAGATAAACTTAAATTAAGAGGAGACATCCTGTGGTGTAAGATGGCAATGTCCAGCCGTCACGACCCTTGCGCATCACCTTGTAAACATGAGTTTCTTTGACTCCCGGGCAACTCTGAATGAAAAATATATAAACTCATATTTTATTCCCACCGTTTTTTTAAATCTACAAAAAAAATATCTTAAAAATAGAGAAACAAAACGTGCAGTTGGGGTCACCACAGTGATAGTAGACCCACTAGATCAACATCAACCAGCAGTATAAAAATTACCATATATCATTCTGTTGCAGTGTGCACTGCTCTGTCCTTTTAACTGTTTTGACAGATCCAACTATTTTTGCACAGCGGATGCCTCAAATTCCATAATATTTTTTTAGATTTAACCATCTCAATAAAATTTTTGACGTCCTTTTCCTCCATTGTTTACTTGCTTTTATCGAACTGTAAACCCTGTAGCGCTACGAAAGATCAAAGTTGGCCAACTCTTACTACCACCACTGCTACGCGCTACCGCCACAGCCACACATTAGGTGTGTTCCCTACTTTCTGTACCATTTTGGCCAGATTTCCTTATTTGCAGAAGTGGGGGTAAAAATTTCTCGCTGAGAGGAAAAACTGACAAAAAAATGGGAGCGCTTTGTACACCAAAAACTGCCCACATTTTAAGCATCAAATCTAATATTAAGGAAAAGTTATAGCGATTGATAAAACATGCATTCATTAAGCAGCATAATATTCACTGACTTTAGGTTTTTTATGTTTAATGTTGATAAGAACATTATTCAACATTCGAAACTTCACATAAAAAGGGCTCATATTATAGAAACAGCAAAAGTTGTTCAAAAGTACAAATTTCACTATAGCTAACACCTTAGTGTCCACCTTTATGTTATCTGCTGCTGTCCAACTCAATTGCCGCCGCTATGAATGACACTTTTCATAATTTTGCCTAAAGAAATTTCTTGGGCTAAATTTCGTAGGGAGGAGAAATTTTAAACTCTCATTTTTGCTCTCTCTCCTGTCCAAAGCTACATAAAAGCCGTTTACGGGAACAGGATTTGGCTATTTTTCGTATGTTTGGGTCGTTTTGTGCAGTTTAGGACTGGTACGGGAACAAACCTATTGTGTGCGCAATACACTGAAAACATGTGTTTTAACTTTTGACAGCTCTTACTACCGCTACAGCTACATCACTGTGGTTCTATGGTTAAGGAGACTCTTACCGTGGGACCACAATGCCCGTAGCGGTGGTATGTAGCAGTAGTACGTAGTACAGCGCCATGTGGCCATGTGGCGTAGTACGGAAAAAAATTGAACACAATGGTGTAGCGCGGCTATGTCGAACAAAAACCTCGTTTATAAACTATGGCCGACACTCTGAGTTAATTTGAACTGGATTTAATATTTTTGTACAACGGATGACACAAATTCCATAAAATTTCTTTAGATTTAACCATCTCAATAAACTTTTCGACGTCCTTTTCCTCCATTGTTTACTTAACTTGTATTGAACTGTCCACCGTGTAGCGCTGTCAACCCTGTAGCGCTACGAAAGTTAAAAGTTGGCCAACTCTTACTACCGCCACAGCTACGCGCTACCGCCACAGACACACATTGTGTGCGCAATACACTGAATACATGTGTTTTAACTTTTGACAGCTCTTACTACCGCTACTACTACCGCCACAGCTACATCACTGTGGTTCTACGGTTAACGCGACAAACCCATTGAATAAAGAGACAAGGAAGTGGTGTTTTTGGGGAAAAATGAAGCATCAGTTTTAGTTGTGTGAGTGCGGACTACTTATGTGTTGAACCAGGCATGTCATGAGAGACGGCTCGAGGTTCATACGTTTCTGGGAGCTGGCTCTACTTTTGCTTAACATTCCTGCGTTAAGGTGACATTTGTATCCCGATTCGTGATACATTCGATACATTCACTTACAAGTCGATACCCGACATCGGGCGACTAATGTCAAAATAAATGCTTCACTCACACACTGTATATGTGAAAAAGAGCTATTCCTTGTCTCTTTATTCAATGGACAAACCACGAGCGGCGACATGTTTTATGATGGTCGTTTCACATTCAGCGCGAGAGCGTCAAACCAGACCGACAGCGACAACACGAGACCAGAAAAATCGTTTGTTAATATTCAATGAGAGCTAGAAACCGCGACGACTGTTTTCACTGCACAGTGGCAAAACACAACATATTTCCAAAATTTGTCGACTTTATTAAACATAAATAGTTAATATTACACAACAAGTTTTAGCGTCGAGAAAAAAATGTTTATTCAACAGCTTGTCATAACTCACAACACCGGTTGACAGAATAATCGCCAACCTCGGCGAGGGTTTTTCAATTTTTCCAAAAGCCCGGCTAGCGAGACAGCGATCACGCCGGTATCGTGAACTACCCCATACGCCCCATTGATTGAGATTCATTTGACAGTTTGCCCGAGACCCTCGCTCTCTCCCGCTCTTTATGTGAAACAGCCATGAGTGTACTTTACTACTATGACACGATATGTCGCACTAACTACGCGTGCTGCCTGTTTTCAAGGTGTCCCTCATAAAAAGGATGTTTTTTTTTAGCACTTAGAATTAGAAATCGGGCATAACCATATCAACTTCGGTATTACATACCAACTGTTATTTTTGGTACATATGTATACATACTTTTATAATATATACCAAAGCGGCAAACATAACGCCAGATATGGTATCATTTAAAGATTTTGAAGGATTGTTGTCTTCGTCCATCCTAGGATTCAATAAAAAAAAAAACTGTTACAATGTAAATAGTGCAGGGGATATAGACGTTCATTACAGACGAGCTCTTGCACTGCACTTACTCACTTGATTTTTATAACCGACCGAGGGTATATTAATTTTAATGCATAGTTTGTAACACAGTGAAATAATCACCGTAGACCCCTAAGACCTTTTGAAAATATGATCAAGACCGACAGGTAAGTCGATTAAGCCAAGTCCGTCCGTCCGTCTGTCCATCTGTCCGTATGTATGCAGTTTTGAGGTCTTTAAAATTGAGCTAGGAAACTGAAACTTGTAGCGTTGCTTGGTTCTCATTTTGTACAGACAAAGTATGAAAATTGAGAAAATCCGCCCACAGCCACGCCCACAATTGGCGTGAATGTCAAACAACCTCAAATTTACATTTTACTTCAAAATGCCTTTTGGTCAAGAGAGACAAAACATAAGAACTCAAATTTTGGTGGAAAGCAATATTGACCAGAAGCCTTTAATTAGACAAAAATTGGACCATGCCCACTTTTACCATCTGAAATCTGTTAAAACCTGATTTCTCGGGAAATTCATTCTAAATTGAAAAAAAATTATATGACAAATATTAAAGATATTACCATTTGCTAAGTTTGTTGCATACAAAGCATTGAGCTCCGCCCACTTTTAGGGGGCGTTTTTGGGAAAAAAGTGTTTTTTTTAAGTATTAATATTCGCTTTTAACGCATTTTAATAACGTGATTCCACCGAAATTAGAGTTAATTGATTTTAATTTTCAGCCTACGCCCTTTTTTAGGGGCGTGGCCAATACAAATAATTGACATTCAGTATATGAAACAGACCAAAAAATTTTAAATTTGGTGTTAATGAGTAAAGAGGGTCGGTATTTAGAAGTTCGTTACAGGCGAACTCTAACTTACTTGTTTTTGTTATATTGAGTACCCACCTTTTTTACAAGTTTATCAATTTTTGGGAATAAACTTTTTGCATTCTGTTGAGAGACGAACTATTGTGGAGTGAAAATGTCATATAATAAGGATGTAACTTAGAGTGCAAAATGAGCTTTTTTTGGGTTTGGTATGTACAACGTTGCTAAAAAAAGAAAATCTGGCATCAATGTACAGCTTCCCTCCAATTTTTGTGAAATACCGACAATATTTCTTCGATTTATCGTGATTTTAGTCAAAAAATCCTTAGCATTCAGAAATTAGAAATTTGGAGGTAAAAATTTATTACTTTAAGTATTCCTTTTAATCAGTTTTGTAGCCCCTTTCAACCCATAGAAACCCGTTTTTGATTTTTTATCTTACCACTATTAGAACCCGAGATATTAAGAAAATAGTGTTTTAAGGCTCCGGAAAATTGGTGCAGAGCAGCACAGGATTTTTTTTACCGACTTTTCTTTTTTTAGCAACGATTAAGATTAAATGAAACGAAACAAACGAAATCGCGGCAACCCCTGGTCTAGACGTACTTTTCGATTTCGGATGGGTATGAGGTTGGGTGTATGTAAACTTTGAAAATTATTGGTTCTATAAAAACATTAACCTATAACAAACTCTGATACTCTTTTTATGAGCTTCAAAACGGTTACAACCTTATCTATTCTCAAAAATTCGACGAAAGAAGAGTTCAACATTGAAATTCCGGGTCCAATATAATCTTACTTATCTAAGCATGTAAAAGTCGAATTGCCATTCATGTGAATGATGTAAAGTTCAAGACGAGCAGCAAGAAGCTTTATCGTGCACGTGTACCGGGCTGTTGCGCGGTCTAATTAATAGTATTTTTAATTAGCTATAGCAAAACCCACCTGTTTTTTGTGCAAACACGTTATTTTGTGCACGATTTGCACATTTCACGCTTCGCTGTTAAAATATAGCACGACTAAATATACTCTGCAAATTCACACCTGTTGTAAAAATAAATTAAAGTCAGCCCAATAAAAATTTAGAGTGAACCGGTTACCTTTTGGTTGAAGTTTTTAAGGGCAGCAGGTTAATCCAAGGTCTGTTTATCCTAGAATTAAACGATGCTGCAGATACCATGTGGAACAGTTTTTTTTTTAGTGTAAGGCTAACTCCGTCAAAAAAAGTTATCGATGTTTTCGATTCTCCACATCAGGGACTGCTCGACTCCTCGATTCTCCACATCAGGGACTGAAAATGTTCGACTTGTTTTCTATTTTCTAATGAACGTCAAAAGAACGTTAAGTTACACAAAGCGACTGTCATTTCGGCGGTTGACATAAAAAAAGCGGTCCGACGCCTTTTTTTTTAAACTTTAACTTAGCGTAGAATTGTTGCTTAGTTTACATATAAAATGGTGTTCAGTAAATTTGCGACTTTGTTTTTCTTTTCTTTTATGACGATTTTGGACTTGGGTGAAAAATAAATTTTTTTTCGAGTTTTTCAGTAAAAAAAACTAAAAAAAAGACAAACGGGTTTTTTGTTTTCAAATTTTTTTATATATTTTGCTTTCTACTCCAGTGGTTTGTGCTTGTGTAAAATTTAGTTGATAAGATAAAAACAACTTAGAACTTATAGGTATATTTTTATGGCTACCATTTTATTAAATCAACTTTAAAGATTTTGAGCATATCTCAAGAACCACGCAATATTTCAGCGCCTCTATATTTTTCTTTCCAACCTCAAAAAATTGTGTATGCCTGATATTTTTTTTAAAAAGGTTCATGTCACAGTTATCGAGATAGAGTGGGGGGACACGCTGTGGTTTTTAGGTTTTTTCTGCATTTTGTTGATTTAAAATCCATAAAACGTCTATTCGGAACCTTTTTTTGAATACCGTCATATTTTTTTTGCTTTTCATATACTTTGCGCTAGCAGCGGTTACTTTTTTCTAGTACTCAGAGCTCAAGTTTTTAGTTATCGATTATAAAAGCAAGTTTTTTAATTTCTTTTTTAAACCATTTTAGAAAATGTTAAGTAAGAAACGCCTTTTTTGAAAGATGTTAAAAGTTTTAGAATTCCCTTTATATACAAACCAAATTTCATTATAATCGGTACCACCGTTAAGATTCTAGAATATTTTGAAAAATAATTTTTGAAGTTTTCGAGCAAATTTCAGACTCAGCTAAATATTCGAAAATTTCTATAGTGTTCCCGAAAAAAAAAAATAATTCTTGATGTGTGTGATTTTTTCGGAGATAGTAAGGTGGGCAAAATTTTTTTCACGATTTGTTTATCGAAAATACGCCAAAATTACAGTTCTAAAACTGTTAAACCAAAATTTGATTTTAGTCTTTATCGGCTCAATATCGGCTTTTTAAATAAATAAATAAATAAATAAATAGAGTGGCGCAACAGCTCGAGGTGAACCAGGGCCAACTTCTCAACAATGTATGCTGTGTGTGTTAATTTCTTCACATACAAGGGGACCTACAATTTTTTGCCGAATCCGAACGGCATTTTGAGAAGTTTTTCAGGACAAATGATACTCTCGGAGGGCTTGTCAGACCCTCGCGGAGGTGGGGACCGTGAAAAAGAACAAGTCTTTTTTTTCAGGTGACGATGGCAGGATTCGAACCCAGACTTCTGGCGTAGTAAGCACACACACTAACCACTATGCTACGGCACCCCACGGCTTTTTTAATAAAGTGATGAAAAATTTATGACGTTAAACACGTTGAAAATGGGTATCCATTTGCCCTTCCTTTTTTCTCAAAAACTTTTCAATATTTTGCAAAAATATTTGATATTATATTATAAAAATCCGATATTTTTTAATGTATGTTTCAATTTTCTTCCTTCTGGCTGTATAGCTTTTGAAGATAAGGCCAACGCACTTTTTGTCTTTTTTAACATCCATATTCAAACAGTAATTAAAACCTGTGCATCGACGGATAAGAATATCGCTGCATCGCCCTCCCGAAAGATAGCGCTTATCATAAGAGGCGAGTAAAGCATCTAGGCCACTTTAACATCTTTGTGAGCCTAGGGACAGATTTAACATCGTAAGTTTCCCCACAAGTGTCCATTTTATGTCCGTAGGTTGACATGACTGGGGAACCACCGATGTCGGAAAGGGACGTTCAAACAAAAATTAGGACTTTGCACGTGTCGAAAAACATTAGTCGTTTAGACATTAGCATTATGGAAAGGTACGTTGAATAGAATGAGGGTAGTGCCAGGCACTGCTCATGGTTTACAAGGTGATGATCCTGGGACGGGCCGGATCAGACACCCTCAGAGTTCTGGGGAAAAATAATAAGAGACAGTGGCTCCAGATAATCTCCAAACTAATAAAATCGCTGAAATCAAACGAAGGATAACTCTTGCCAATCGCTGTTTCTTTGGGCTAAGGAGGCAATTGAGTAGCAAAGCCCTCTCTCGAGCAACTAAAGTGTCCATGCATATAAGACTCTCCTCCCAGGTCTGCTTTACGGTGCAGAAGCTTAAACCCTGTCAAAGGCGGATGAAAATACTTTAGGCTTTTGAATTCGAGCGATTTATGGTCCTTTCTGCGGACAGTGGAGGAGGAGATATAACATCGAACTGTACGAGCTCAACAGCGACACCGACCTAGCCAGAAAAGTCCAAATACAACAGCTACGATGGCTGGGTCACTTAGAGCGGATTGATACTAACGCCCCGGGCCGCCGGAAAATCTCCGAATCCAACCCCGTAGAGGCGGCACCGTAGTAGAGGAGCACCGACACTTAGGTCGCGCACGCAAGTTGAAGGGGTCCTCAACCAACTTCTCGTACAAAACTGGAGACAAACAGACATAGCTAAAGACAGAGCTGGCTGGCGAAGCTTTTTGGCTAAGGCCCAGGTCCACCCCGGACTGTAACGCCACCTTAAGTAAGTAAGAATTTGAAACTGATCTCCAGAATTTTGGGTTTATTTGGGTTAAGTCACAAAATTTGGTTAGATGGAGATTTAACCCGGATTCAAATTGATCAAAAGCAATGTTTAACTCCGAGACTCGAATAATTGTGTTTTCGGTGCGAAATCATCTGAGTTTCGGAGTTAAAATTAGATTAACCCCAGAAATGAGTTTTTCGGGGTCGGTTTTTCTGTGCTAGATAATCCAAGTTTCCGAGTTTACCTGAGATTAACCCAAGAAATGAGTTTTTAAGTGAGCATGGTTCTGTGGTAAGAAGGAAGACGAAACCACAGGCCAAGAAACAGGTGGTGGGATCAGGTAAAAAACCTCACTGAGTCCCGCCTGGGGATTGCGCCGGAGTCTCTTGAGTTGGTGGCGGAGGATCGGGAACGATGGAAAGACCATTTAGCCACCCTCGCTCCGCGACCCTTTTAAAGAATAAGCGGCATTCGAAAATGATGTTGATGGTTCTGTGGTTAATCTCCGCTTAACTCGCCAAATTTGGTGAGTTAATTTCGGATCAATTCTGGAAAACAACACGAACTTCTTTGAATGTTTTTTCAGTTGTGCAATGGCAATTGATTTGAGTGTTTCTTTGAAAAATGGCGTCTGAGAATAACTCGAACTTTTGTTCCAATGTTTTTTCATGT
This sequence comes from Neoascia interrupta, assembly GCA_947623515.1. NCBI lineage: Eukaryota > Metazoa > Arthropoda > Insecta > Diptera > Syrphidae > Neoascia > Neoascia interrupta. The sequence goes on from OX392462.1 coordinate 181,366,834, forward strand.
GAAGTGAGAGTTAGGAGAAGCAATAAGATTTTGACAACTTTGTTGGCGGAGTTAACTCTGCCCTGAAAAGCTGATCTCTGGGTTAACTCCAGATTCATATTGTTCCGGGATTAAAAGATCTTTGTTTAAGCTGGGCTTAACTCGGCACGAACTCGGGCATCAGTGAACTTGGATCTGGTTAATTTCGGTTTAACTCGCCAAATTTGGTGAGCAAATTTTGGATAAACTCTGGAGAACAGAAAACTTCCTTGAATGTTTTTCCTGTGTGGAATGACAGATGATTTGCGTGTTTTTGTAAAAAATGACATGTGTGAATAAATCGAGCTTCCTTTCCTGTGTTTTTCTATGTGAAGTGAGAGTTGGGAGAGGCAATAAGTTCAAGAGTCGAAGATTTTGACAACTTTGTTGACTCTGCACTGAAAACCTGTTCTCTGTGTTAACTCCAGATTCATTTTGTTCCGGGACTAACAAATCCTGGTTTTAGCTTGTTTTAGTGGTATATTATCGAGACCAACAGAAGAATTTACTAAGCCGCCCTTCTGTGCCCTATCTCCATTTAATTTAATGACTGGTGATCTCACTAAAACTGAATATATTAATCTTTGTGACGCAATATGTGCTATAAAGTTAACTTCTATAAACCAGACCCAGCAATATTATTTTGTTTAATGCACAAACTTGCATTATCTCCCTTGGCACAAAGTAGACATAATCTAATCTTAAGCCCAAGCATGCACAGCCCATAAACATAACAACTTGAAAGCATTTCCGCTAAAATTTCTTCACCTTCTGTATTTCCAAGTAGGTAATTAAAAAACGATTTATCAAATGTGTCCGAAGTGTAAAAAGTGCTTATATACTTTATTTTCAAATTTAAATTTTGTAACTCAACTGCACAAACTATATCGAACTATGTGACTGAAATAAGTTGCGTCTAATCTAATCTTATCGGAAATCTCTTTAACAAGCAACATTGCACCCTCTACTCTATACCTTAGGCATAGACTCTCAGTGTAGCTAAATATTTCCGTCTCACACGCTCTAGATAGAGGATAGCCAACAGGTGTATAATGTAAAGTAATAATAACCGATAATCATATACTTATCGATAAATCAATACATATATTTTTTATTTGATGTAATTTGATAGTCGCAAACGATAACATTGTTTCGTTGTTATCGCTTAGCAAAGCATGTGTTCAGAGTAATATACAATAGTAGCTCGTGATTATGTCGAAATGCTACTTCGTTTCGCTTGCCGATAACAAGAGATTATTAAAAAACTATAGCTTAAGTGACCTTTAAAACGTTATGAATCGTGTCAGGAGCACGTTTGCAAGTAAACATACAAGGCCTAAAGAGAGCTTAGAAAGGGACGGATGCTGATCGCGTCTAAATGAGATAAAAAGTCATTTGTTTTTTACTCTACGCTGCATGTAGCATCCTAAAATCGCACACAACCTATACGTGTGCGTTGAATGCTTAAAGTTCGTCGAAGTATCCGACTGACAACTCAGTGATATACCCACGCTCTTATGAGAAGCGACGTACGTCACGAAGTTCTACAATGGGCCGCTTCCCGAAAGAACGTGTATATTTAACTCAGTTGTCAGTTGTGTACTTCGACGTGACGGATGGAATGGATTCATTGGGCTGAAGGCTTTACATTTAACGTTGTTCGTCAAACTCCTGGGAACGTTCGGAATGATCACAGCCATTAGAACAATGCTTGTAGAATAGAAATCTTTATATAATTAGAGTCTGTCCAATGTAGGAAAAGACAACGATATGTTCGGTAAGCTTCTTAGTTAGAAGTTTGAAATTGAATCGAAATATACAAGGCCTAAAGAGAGCTTAGCAGAGCTCGGCAGCCTAGCTGCCGAACTTTTTAAATGCGCTGGCGATGAGCTGGTTAGGAGCATGCACCAGCTCATCTGCAAGATATGGTCGGAAGAAAGCATGTCCGACGAAAGGAACCTCAGCATTGTTTGCCCGATCCTGAAGAAAGGAGACCCTCTAAGTTGTGCCAACTACAGGGGCATAAGTCTTCTTAACATCGCATACAAGATCTTTTCTGCTGTACTGTGTGAAGGCCTGAAGCCGTTTGTCAACAATCTGATAGGCACATATCTGTGTGGCTTTAGGCCAGGAAAGTCCACCATCGATCAAATGTTCACACTGCGGCAGATCTAGGAGAAAACCCAGGAATTCCAAATCGATACACACCACCTCTTCATCGATTTCAAGGCCGCGTATGACAGCATCTATAGAGACGAGCTATATAGCGCAATGTCTAGTTTTGGCATCATTGCCAAACTCGTCAATCTGTGCAGGATGACGATGGAAAACTCACGCTGTGCCGTCAAGGTCGGCAAAGACCTCACCGACCCCTTTGATGTCAAAAAAGGATTAAGACAAGGCGACGCGCTGTCATGCGACTTCTTTAACATCATACTTGAGAGAATTGTGCAGAACTCTCGCGCCAACACCAGAGGTACAATCTTTCAAAAGTCCGTTCAACTACACGCATACGCAGACAAAATTGACATAATCGGTAGAACAAAGCGTGATGTCAGTGAAGCGTTCGTGAGTATTGGGACGGAAGCGGCGAATATGGGTTAAGCAGTCAATGAGGGCAAAACCAAGTATATGCTGTCATCAAGAAAAGACATCCAACACCGACGTCTTGGACAAAACATCACCATCGACAGCTATAATTTTGAGGTAGTTAGCGACTTTGTTTACCTGGGTTCCGCTATCAATTCAGACAATGACACCAGCGCTGAAATCAAAAAGGATGACTCTTGCCAATCGCTGTTTCTTTGGGCTAAGGAGGCAATTGAGTGACAAAGCCCTCTCTCGAGCAACTAAAGTGTCCATGTATAAGACCCTCATCATCCCAGTCCTGCTTTACGGTGCAGAAGCATGGGCCCTATCAAAGGCGGATGAAAACACTTGCTTCGAGAGGAAAATTCTTCGGACGATTTACGGTCCCGTCTGCATAGGCGGAGAGTGGAGGAGGTGATATAACGTCGAACTGTACGGGCTGTACAGCGATACCGACCTAGCCAAAAGAGTCAAACCACAACGTCTACGATGGCTGGGTCATCTAGAGCGGATGGACACCAATGCCCCGGCCCGGAAAATCTTCGAATCCACACCGCAGGGACGGCGCGGTAGAGGAGCACCGAGACTCAGGTCGCGCACGCAAGTGGAAGGGGACCTCAGCCAACTTCGCGTGCGAAACTGGAGACGGCTAGCTAGAGACAGAGCTGGCTGGCGAAGCTTGTTGGCTGAGGCCCAGGTCCACCGCGGACTGTAGCGCCACCTTAAGTAAGTAAGTAAGTAAGTAAGTAAGATAGTTTAAGTTTACTGGGAGTAATATTTGACATAAAGTTTAGCAGTTTTAAGCAACGTTGTTTATACACTAAGATATCTTTGTACTCGTACCTTTGTATCTTTGTTTCTAGCTTAAAAAAAAGTTCTGTCCTTTAAAACAGTCTGATAGGAGTTATTCAATCAATAAAATCTTTCAAAAATTGACTACGGTTTACCAATCTATGGAAAATGCGCTAAGTCAACTTTGTAAACGGTGAAACCAGCACAAAATGAAGCTATAAGAGTTTCCCTTTAAGCTTTTAGGACGTCGCAGATAAAAAAAAAATATGCTGGTTGAAGCTGGGCTACCAACAACTTATGAATGGTCTTAACACCCTGTCACACTCCGATAATCAAATATGCTTCCCAGATATTATCTCGAAAGAGAATACTAGTGTCCCTCGAGTTTATGCAACGCCCCCCAATTTGCCGTTAACTTGAACGTCTGCAGTTGCGAAAAGACCATCAAAAACCCAAAACACCCACCGTGGTTAATAAAAAGAAACACGGTTTAGGCAAGGTCGCTTATTAGACCTTGCCTCAAAATCCCCTGCAAGGTTGGTAATCAGAATAGCCTTGAGGTAAGGTATGTCTGTCGTAAGAGCCGACTAAAATCCACTGGAAGAAGTAGCCTTCAGCATTTTATAAGTGATGTTGTCAGGAGTATATACTCCTGGTGGGGCCACCCTTGACAGTAAATTTATAACTTAGAGATGAACCTGAAGGTCTAAATAAAACCCAGTAGCGTCTGATACATAGTGTGCGGCAAACTGGTCAGCGTCTGATCCCAGGGGGGCGGCTGAACTCTAAACAGTAAAACTCCAAGAACGTTTGTCTCGGGATGAGTGGCTTCTTGGTCGGAGCCTGTTGTCCATGTTGGGATCGGCCGGATAGAAACCTGGCAGCTAGGTACAAAATGTAACATCCCCCCACCCCATGAAGAGAAAAAAATAAGCCTTGGGTATGTGCTGATCCTGGTAACCCAGGGCACCCTTTGAAGCTAGGCCTGAGGGGTATCCGTATGCGAGTGCTTGGTGGTTGGAAAGTCTCGTTCGGCATCCGACTGGGTTCAGCTCGAAAAAGTTTATTTATAATTTATTTAGCCACCAAAGAATAGTTTCTTTCTTAGACATCAAGTTACACAATCGTAGAATCAAGCAAAAAGAAAAAACAGACTTAAAGGAAAGTAGAGCCAAAAAAAAATTAACAGGAGATACCATCCAATAGATTTCTTTTTGTGAACCTGCAGTCAGGTCATAAGACCGTTGACTAACGAAGAGCGGCCGTAGTTTGTGCGCGAGTGTGTAATATTAAAAAATCTATGATGTCGTAGGTTGGCGTATGGGATGTTAATGTTTAGATGACGTAAAATTTAGGGAGAATCAATCTCACTTGTGAGAATCCTGTGGAGAAATAAGATTCTAGCGACCTTCCTTCTTAATTCAAGTTACTCAAGGCCAATCAGTTTTAACCTTGATAGGTAGGGGGGAAGATTATTAAAGTCAGACCATGGAAGCCTTCTGAGAGCGAACCTCAGAAATCTTTTTTGGATCGCTTCAATTCTAGAGATGTGCACCATGTAGTAAGGACTCCAAACTACCGAAGCCCACTCTATTATAGATCTTACAAAACTTACATATAAAGTTTTTAAAACATAAGGATCGGTGAACTGACTAGAATAACGTGTGATCATACCCCAGGCCCTGTTAGCCTTATTTGAAATAAAGGCAACATGATCATTGAAATTTAGGTGGTTGTCTGAAATAATTCCAAGATCCTTGCTGAAAGTCCACAACTACTTTACATTTAACGTTGTTCGTCAAACTCCTGGCAACGTTCGGAATGAACACAGCCATTAGAACAATGCTTGTAGAATAGAAATCTTTCTATAATTTGAGTCTGTCCAATGTCAGCATAAGGACAACGATATGTTCGGTAAGCTTCTTAATTTGAAATTTGAAATTGAATCGAAATATAATTGCTTTGAAGCATCAAACATTTTTTATCTCTAGTATGTATTTCTCTGGTTATATCTGTTCGAAAATTTCAGAGCTTAATTGCAGACGCCATATCTATCATTTGTAATAACGAATATTATCTAATCTGTACCTACCTACAGTAAAGGGCTGTTCTTAAAATCGTTGACCTTACCGAATTTATTTTCGAAAATGTTGACAATTATAAAAGGAATGTAGACAATATTTAACCGAGTTTCATTGAAATTTGAACGCGTGTAAAAATTACTTTTTGGTTCCTTCAACTCCACATCTTGTAAGTGAAGCTTTGTGGGAATTCGTTGTCTTGTTACACTTAACTAATTCGTTTAACTGTATACTTACAAGCATGCAAAATTTGCGTAAAATATAAGGTCTAATTACACTAAATTATCCTATGTTAATATTTGGCGTTTAGGGCAATAACTTTGGCGTTTCTTTTATTATATTGCCCTAAAAGTGTTTTCATAATTCTTTTTTTTTAATGGTTTCATCATTAAAAATATAAAGTAGCTTCTGTAGTACAAACGGTTAACAAAAATACGTTGGCTTATACGTAAAGCGTTCCCCATCAACCATAGTTATTGCTTAATACCCTGACCTACACCAGGGAAACAATTACAAAACAAACCCATAATAATAATTATAAGATAAATAGAATTTAATTGACCAATTATTTGTTTTTACATGCCTCTATTATTTTGTTTAAGTACGTTTGCACTTAAAAAAATGAGGTAACTTTTTAATCATAAATGTTGTAGAAAAGCCTATAAATAAATCAATTAGGTAGATACATATTTGAGATGTGTTGAGGAAATTTACGAGGCGTGATATTGGTTTTTAATATCATTTAACCTTATATTCGTAATTAATATTAAATTAATATTAAGTCGTTTTTGTTAAGATAGGTTGCACTTTCTTTTGACATTTTACTCATAAATTTAACAATCCAAAACACATATAAAATTAATTTTGTATTGCGCCAAAGTCATGGTAGTTCACCTATTTTTTACTTACCAAAAAGTTTCTCTAATCAAAATTGTCCAAAATGGTCGGCTGATAGAGTCTCAGAGTTAAATTTTTTTCAGAAGAAACCCAAGTAATACAGAAGCTCATGTTATGACCACCGTTACATATACAGCCTAACCCTTAACAAAACCTTAGGTTCTTGAAGTTGGTTTTATACAAGTAAAACCCCTGTAAGGGCGATTTGACACATTATAAAACTTAATTTTTTGGTGCTAAAAGGGTTCTACTTCGAGCTCTTTTAGAACTTATTTGACTGTCAATACACTTGTATAAAAGAATCTTGAGGCACACAAACTTTCATGGTGTTCACCTATTATTTTCTTGGTTTGGCTTTTCTTTTACTTGCGTCAACATGAGTCTTATCTTATTCTTTGTAAGTGTTGATGTTTTTGCACAAACCGAAATAAATATATATTCAAAGTCAGTGATTGCAAATGACTTTAAAATTAATTTTTGAAATCATTCAAAATTACGAATGATTGCAGTGTTTTGATCCGTCGCGTTAGGTTCAAATTCGAACAGAAATTGAGGCAAAAGGCAGCAAAAATGTTCTGTCATTTGTCAAACACATAAAAAACTCTGCCTCGACTTCGATCCCACTAGTAATTAACAATGACACATCAACTGTGCACTCCTATAAAAAAAGCCAATCTGCTTGCAGCCCACTTCTCTGCCAATTCTATGCTTCCTGAGTGCAACATGTCACCACCTGAACTCGAGCGCATGGAATACTCAATATGGGAAATACACTTTTGCACTCGTTTAGTGGCTGCAGTTTTGACTATGGCCCTACACAAACTTTTCTAACTGTCCCTTTCATCTGGTATATTTGAGCGTTAGTCAAGCTTCTCTACATCATAAACGCATCAATGAGAATTTCATACGTTCCACGGCAATGGAAAGTCGCAGAGGTAATAATGGTTCTGAAACCAGGGAAATGCCCGAACGACAAAAAATCATATAGACCGATTTGGCTTCTGCCGATTATATCTAAAGTCTTCGAGAAACTTGTGCTCAAACAACTGCAACCAATAATTGAAGAAAGACGATTGATTCCGGATCACCAATTCGGCTTTAGGGTCAAATATTCAACAATTGACCAGGTCTATCGAATAACTAATGAAATTGAGAAAGCCTTAGAAGCGAAAATGATATGTTCTACCGCTTTTCTTGACGTATCCCAAGTCTTTGATAATACGGGATCAACGGGAAAACTCCAACGCGCTTTGAATAAAATATACGAATGGATAAAGACCTGGCGAACCCTCCTAAATGAGACAAAATCAACGCATGTAAATTTTACTTACAAGTGGGTAATCAACTTACCTCTATTTATAAACTCGGTACAAATTCCGTACGCAAACGAGGCGAAATATTTAGGCATGACCCCAGACGCAAAACTTAAGTGGAAGCCACACGTTAAAAAGAAACGCGATGGACTTGAAATCAAGCTACGAGAACTGAATTGGCTTATCGGACGTTATTCGAAACTAAGCGTATATAACAAACTGCTATTGTATAAGCAAGTGCTAAAACCATCTTGGACGTACGGTATACAACTTTGGGGTTGTACCAAACCAAGCAACATATCTATTTTAGAAACTTTTCAGAAAAAGACACTAAGAGCAATCGTAAATGCTCCATGGTATATAACAAATAGCGATTTACATCGAGATCTAGGCATCGCAACCGTGACCGACGAAGTAAGAAACTTTGCTCGCAAACTTCACACTCGCCTTCACGGCCATTGCAACTACGAAATAATCCGAGCTCTGGATCAGACAAATCTTGCACGCCGACTACAACGAACAAGACCGTTGGATCTAGCGTCGTAAGAGGAAACCGCACATAATGACGGTATTGCAGGTGCTTTCGTTGGAAGGTAGCCTGCCAAACGCGATTACTATACAGAAGCTTGAACTACTTGTTAAGGAAACTTAGTCGTAGTCTTACAAAGATTGGGAGGTTTTTTAGTGAGTAAGAATCTCACACTACTATGAGCACGCGCGTTCGATTCTCATAGTACCTATGAAGGTTTTTACCTACCCACAGAAAAAAAAAAAAAAAAATCTGGTATATTTCCAAGCACTTGGAAAACAGCTTTTGCCTCGTTCCGAAAAAGGGTGACTCTTCTTCTCCTTCCAACTGCCGTCCTATTGCGCTAACATCATTGCTTTTTAAGGTCATGGAAACATTAATAAACCGCGAGCTGACAAAATACCTTGAATCGCAGAAGCTTCGTAATGACCGTCAATATGGCTTTCTCAGCAAGCAAAAATTGGAATCGCTCCTTAAATTTGCTGGGTGAAAGCAAGGCAGTCGCGCTAGATATTTCAAAGGCATATGAACGAGTTTGGCCTCAGGCCCTTCTATCAAAACTCTGTGCATACGGAATCGATATGACACTAATTGCCTGGATAAAGAATTACCTTTCTGAGCGCTCCATCCGAGTGGTTTTGGGCAGATTCAAATCTAAAATTCATTACATAAATGCTGGTGTGCCACAGGAGTCTGTTCTGTCTCCAACACATTTTTTAATCTTCATTAATGGCCTGTTATCTGCCAAATCTAATCCGATCAACTCATTTGCAGATGACAATACTCTTAGTCATTCATACTCGTTCCAAAATAAACTTGCGAGTCTCAGGGATATTGAAACGGCAAGGTTACGTATGTCCGACTCTTTAAATTCCGACATTGACATATCAAGATGGAGTTTCGTTAACTCTGTAATTTAATGTAATTTAACGCCTCGAAAACTCATGTCTTCAAAACAAAATAGGATTAATCAGCCAATTTCCATAAATGCACTTGCATCGCCGAAACCAACATGCTTTCTGTACTCGGTATGTGTGTAAACGACAACCTACGTTGGAATGATCACATTTTTGACGTTGCCACGAGTGCTGCGAAATGCCTTGGATTCTTGAAGCGATGGAAGAAATATTTTACACCATTAGATCTAGCAATAATATATAAAGCGTTCATACGCCGCCAAAATGGAATATAACTCCCACCGTTGGGCAGGTGCATCAAAGACCTCGCTGCACCTTCTCGATAGGACCCAGAAGAGAGCGATAAAACTTATATGGGACCCTAACATAGCGAAGGGTCTTACACTTTGTTTTATCGTTTCTTTTATAAGGCCTGTTCTATCGATAAACAGACAAACTTCCAAGGTGGGTCTTTTCTCCTCATTACAGCCCACAGTAATTCAAAATCAAAGTGCACCAGTGCCTGTTCTCTTTCTCTTCTTATCTTTTTCACTCCCGCTGTGTTAACACTCATCATAAGGATACAAGGCCATTATCCTTAAAGCGTGGGTTAATTATAAAAAAAAATATGAATTAAAAGTTAAACCACAATTTCTCGAGAAAAAACTAAAGAGCAAATTTTGTAGTAGCTGGAAGTTCTACAACAACCCCCCCCCCCCCCCCCCACACCAAAAATAACTGGAGTAAGAGAACCAGCGATTGACAAGAGTTATAAATTTCATTAATAGATCTTTTTCTGTTGATTTAATTTGAAATCCAGACAGGCAGGGTAATACGATTTGATTTTAAAAATTGATTTTTGAAAGCGATTAAAACCCGCGATCAAGATATTCGTAAATGCTAAAGGGAATCCCCATTTTACTGGGGGTCGAGTTCAGGTTAAATCTGACACTTTGATGATTTCTGAGCAGGTTTTGCACGGTGCATCGTTTATTTGTAATATATGATGCCGACTTTAGGAGGCCGCATTCCCTGCCTTGTTGTGCTAAGACTCTTTATTTCTGGAAACTATTACCCTCTAAAAATAAATCAATGTGTTAAGTTACGTTTAATCTTTCTCAGTAACGTAACTCTAGAATGATGCTCTAAAAGGATCTGGCGAAGCACCCCCGTAGTTATCTATGTTTTGTTAAGTTCTATTAGACTGGTAGGGCCAAAGTCAATCAGATGTACACGCAATTCTTCTTTTTAATTCACCCGCGTTCAAGGGCTTTGGCTACCCTTATACTGAGTTAGCGTAACGCGAATAGAAAGGATCGGAGGAGAGGAACTGGTGCACTCTGGTTTTGAACTGTTGATGACTGTAGGAACAAGGCAGGAGATCTTTCTTCAGCCTTAAAAAAAATCCAATACAACGCGGTACAAAATCGTAAGTAAGCATTAAAATTTTTTTAACTATTCATCAGCAGCGATTCGGTTTCCGTGACCTTGGAAAGAATCAATGTTAGTGCAATCGGTCGGCAACTGGTCGGAGAAGTCGAGTCGTTTTTTTTTAACGGGCTGAGTGCCAGCGTGAAAGAGCACCTGTTCTGAACTATGGAGTGAATGAAATATTTACCAGCGGATTTGTGAATGTTAAGATTTCTAAGGACTCCTGCTACTGTACGAGCGCGGAATTTCCCGGAATGTTCTACGCAATGAGTCGTGTGAGGAGTTTGCATGACAGATAAAACACATTTCTGGATTGTTTAAACTTTTTCGGGCTTTTCTCGGTATGGTTGGTTTTATAAGACTTTTCTCTGTCTCGCTGCAGTAAGAGTCACACCATGATAGATAGATATATGTGTATCTTTATTTTGTTTCAAAATACATTTAGTTGTCGCACAATTTACATTATTCGCACTGAGATATAATTATCATATATAATCTTACTACTAAAAAAGTTTGAAAATTTTAAATATTAATTTTTGATTGCACATGTACAGTTTTCTTCTTTGTTTTAACATAAAAATCTTCCAATTTACTTAGTTGGCTGAAGTCCCCTTCCACTTGCGTGCGCCACCTGAGTCTCGGTGGTCCTCTACCGCGCCGTCCCTGCGGTTTGGATTCGAAGATTTTCCGGGCCGGGGCGTTGGTGTCCATCCGCTCTAGATGACCCAGCCATCGTAGACGTTGTGTTTTGACTCTTTTGGCTAGGTCGGTATCGCTGTACAGCCCGTACAGTTCGATGTTATATCTCCTCCTCCACTCTCCGTCTATGCAGACGGGACCGTAAATCGTTCGAAGAATTTTCCTCACGAAGCAGCCTAAAGTGTTTTCATCCGCCTTTGACAGGGTCCATGCTTCTGCACCGTAAAGCAGGACTGGGATGATGAGGGTCTTATACATGGACACTTTAGTTGCTCGAGAGAGGGCTTTGCTACTCAATTGCCTCCTTAGCCCAAAAAAACAGCGATTGGCAAGAGTTATGCTCGTTTGATTTCAGCGCTGGTGTCATTGTCTGAATTGATAGCGGAACCCAGGTAGACAAAGTCCCTAACTACCTCAAAATTATAGCTGTCGATGGTGATGTTTTGTCCAAGACGTCGGTGTTGGGTGTCTTTTCTTGATGACAGCATATACTTGGTTTTGCCCTCATTGACTGCTAAACCCATATTCGCCGCTTCCGTCCCAGTACTCACGAAGGCTTCACTGACATCACGCTTTGCTCTACCGATTATGTCAATGTCGTCTGCGTATGCGAGTAGTTGAACGGACTTTTGAAAGATTGTACCTCTGGTGTTGGCGCGAGAGTTCTGCACTATTCTCTCAAGTATGATGTTAAAGAAGTCGCATGACAGCGTGTCGCCTTGTCTAAATCCTTTTTAACATCAAAGGGGTCGGTGAGGTCTTTGCCGACCTTGACGGCACAGCGTGAGTTTTCCATCGTCATCCTGCACAGATTGACTAGTTTGGCAGAGATGCCAAAACTAGACATTGCGCTATATAGCTCGTCTCTATAGATGCTGTCATACGCGGCCTTAAAATCGATGAAGAGGTGGTGTGTATCGATTTGGAATTCCTGGGTTTTCTCCAAGATCTGCCGCAGTGTGAATATTTGATCACTGGTCTACTTTCCTGGCCTAAAGCCACACTGATATGTGCCAGATTGTTGACAAACGGCTTCAGGTGTTTACACAGTACAGCAGAAAAGATCTTGTATGCGATGTTAAGAAGTATACCCCTGTAGTTGGCACAGCTCAGAGGGTCTCCTTTCCTCAGGATCGGGCAAACAATGCTGAGGTTCCATTCGTCGGGCATGCTTTCTTCCGACCATATCTTGCAGATGAGCTGATGCATGCTCCTAACCAGTTCATTGCCAGCGGATTTATCGTCCTCGCCGTTATACAGTCTGCAGAAGTGGTCTTTCCGAATCCTCAGCACCGACTGCGATTCTACGACGATGTTCCCTTGATGGTCCTTACAGGCTTCAGTTCGAAGTTTATACCCTTGGCAGGACCTTTTGATGCTTTGGTAAAACTTTCTAACCTCATTCCTGTTGTAACATCTCTCTATCTCTTCAACCGCTCGCTTCTCGTGCTCTCTCTTTTTCCTTCGGAGAAGCCGGTGTTTCTCTCTCCTCCTCTGCTCGTAGAGCTCGCGAGCAGCTCTAGTCCTTCTGTGCAGCGCCGCTTTGTATGCTTCCTGTTTAGCTGCATGTGCTTGCCGGCATTCATCGTCAAACCAGGGGTTTCGTTGTGGTGGCCGTGTGAAACCCAGCACTTCAGAGGCGGCGTCTCTGATGGCATTTTGGCAATGTTGCCACTGGCTATCAATACTTGATGCTGGCTGCATCTTCCAATTTAGCAAGATGAAAATATGCATCATCTGAGGTTTCATCTCTTGTTTGAATAAAACTTCGTAACTTATCAAATGTAAATATAACAATAGAGTGGCGCAACAGCTCGAGGTGAACCAGGGCCAACTTCTCAACCAAGTATACTGTGTGTGCTATATTTTTTTCACATACAAGGGGACCTACATTTTTTTGCCGAACCCGAACGGCATTTTGAGAAGTTTTTCAAGACAAATGTTACCACTCTTGTCAGACCCTCGCGGAGGTGGGAGCCGTGAAAAAGAAACAATTCTTTTTTTTTTTCAGGTGGCAGAGGCAGGATTCGAACCCAGACCTCCGGCGTCAGAGGCACACACACTAACCACACTAACCGCACTAACTTATCAAATGCAGTTCTTATATCAGTATCATTGGGTTCACTCTGAATAGGTTCGATTTCAGCATTGTCATCTGATGAATCCGATTCCTCAAATTTTTTCGTCTGAAGGAAGCTCCATAGTAGCAACATTTGCATCCACCGCAACATAGTCGTCAAATGTAACAGGACAATCATCACTTGTTGGTAAAACTCTGTTAAAGTTGTTGTTGTTCTCAATTATTAATGATCTTATCGTTGACAATGGAACTGAGTCTTCATCGGCCCAATTATCAAAAGTACCAAACCCAGATTTGTTAAAACAATTGCGAATTGTACTTGTTTTAACATCGACGCACCAAGCTTTTTAAACATCTGTTATTGCATCTTAAAGATTGGATTTGTATTCTCGTCCTTGATCCATAGCTTCAAAAAATGGTAAGGAACGGTGACGATAGTACAATTTTTAATTTTTAATAACCCCTTGGTCCATTGGTTGTACATAGTAATGATTGCCGTACTTTCTTTTATTGACGCGCAAATTTTTGATCTTCTTTGATTATCCATTTTTTAAAAAGTTCACCGGTCATCCAAGAATTTTTATTATGAAAATAATCGACCGCCAAAGACTGGAATCCCTTAAAACAACGAGGCTTTGCACTTTTCCCAATCACCAAAAGTTTCAATTTTTCACCACCTGCCATATTTGAGCCAACCATTAAGGTGACTCTCTCCTTGCTTTTCTTGCCTCCGTAACACTTTTCGTTTTTAAAAGCCAGTGTTTTTTGAGGAATACATTTAAAAAAGAGGCCCGTCTCATCCACGTTAAAAATATTCTCGGGGCTGTACCTCTCCAGTAAATTTGGAAGAGTATTTTTAATCTAATTTTGACAACTTTTATCATCTCCGTGAGCGCTTTCTCCACATTTTTTGACAGAAGGTTATATACCAAGAATTGCACACTGACCTCAAAAGTTTAAGCACATTTAAGATCGGACAATCGGTTTCGGAAATATAAACATCCAAAGTTGAAAAAAAAGTGACACAATTTTCAAATTTGATTTAAAATTTTCAAGGCAATGTGATACTCGAGACGTTCACAGTGAAATATCATAAGATATTAAAATCGTTTGCTTAAGTTTATTATGGGCAACACAATCTTTTGGCAGAACTTGAGTGGGATTTTCGTTGTATTTCGACATAAGATTAATCCCGCTCAAGTCAATTATGTTTGGGCCTTAAGGCCTAACCATAATAGACTTAGATGGGCTTTAGTCGGCTTTCCGAAATGTCCCATTACAAGCAATTCGTATGCCACAACCATAATAGCCTTTTGCTCGGTTTCGTTGGGTCTTCGTTTACTTTTGCTCTCTTATTTTGGCCCACTCAAGTGAGAGCTTCAGCACGGAAATCAGACAGCTGGTTAGATACACACAAATTTCATACGATTTCCGAAACGTTTGCTGAAGTCTTTTATGGGCATCGTAAGCATTTGTCAGAACTTGAGTGGGATTTTCGATGTATTTTGACATGAGGTTAATCCCACTTAAGTCTATTATGGTTGGGGCTTTAGTCTTGTTATGACCAACGCACAATGAACAATAAGTTTTTACATGGCATTTTTTTCGCCGTGGCCAAACATTTGACTGTTACGGCACTGCGATATGCGTTTTTTCTGCTTTCGATGGAAGCGCCACTTAACCTGGGTGTGAAATATTGACCGAAAACACTTTTTTAGTTCATTCAATATAATTGTTCTATTTTCGATAAATGCTATAATTAAAACACTTTAGTTTTTTTTTCATATGTTTTGGTAATTTTTTCAATGGCTTTGTATTTGAGTCCCAGTCGGAAAAGTTCATTTTTTAATTCATTTGTGTCGCATTCATGCAGACCATACAAAACAAATTTTAGGGATTTTTCACTTCTGAGATCCTGAGTGAAGTATTGTCAATCCTTAGATTTCAACTTGATGAGTACTAATTCATACAAAGTTGCACTATCGCACAAAATTTTAATGTCGGTTGAAATTAGCTTGATTAAATAATCAGAAACACTGATGGATTTCATTGAATTATGCACATACTCGGAAGGCTTTTGCAAGAGCTTGATCGGACGTACATTAACTTTGGTGGATTTACTTGGCAACACATGGTCGTCCATTTCACTATCATTGTCACTGTCAGGTAGGCATTACAGAGGACTCCAATTATTGCAATTGCTATCCTTAATGCCATACTTGCAAAGGGCTTTATTTTTTTATCCGAGATCGTAGGGTTGTCCCTGATGGAAAAGGGGACCTCGCGCGCCTAACAATTTTGATTACGTGTTGAAAATACCGAGAGATAACGGAAAATCGATGCGAGTAGCACTTAAGCTCAGGCCAAACTGAGTCACACCTTCTTGGGTTTAATAGATTTACTTCTGTTGAGAATAAAGGATTTCATGCCAAGACGAATTATTTTGGTGGACATTCCTGCTGCGGCATGAATGTCACGATCGAAGAAATTAAAAGATCAATTAAAAATTTTCGAGAAACCGTTTAAGCCATCTCAGTTCGCTTTCTTATATGCGGCTAAACTGTTCTCTTCGCATCGTTGGATTATTGGAGGTGTTATTTCTGAATGTTCTGTGTTATCATACAATGCTCCGCGAGTTCAGAGATATGGGAGGTGAGGAACAAGTCCAGAGTGTTGACAGCATGACTGCTATGTCAGGCATACGCCTATGGGTCGGTTAGAGGAGCTGGGTAAGATGGTTTACCGCAGCAAAAACGGTGTGACCTGTCCGGAATATCAATATGTATACATTGAAATCGCCTGCAATGACGATTTCAATATACAAGAATGAGAGGAGACAATTATTTTGATAGAGTTTGGTAGTCTATCAAATCTGCTAAGGGTTAATTTGACATTTGACAACTGGGGCTTCTATAAATATAGCAGTGATGTGACAAGTGTCGAAGGAATGTAAATTGAACCCACTTGAAGCTGAATGTAGGATCTGAGCTGGTATTGATATATGATGGACTTTGGTAGGCCACAACGTTGTAGATATAAATAAATGTTGATGCCGTGATAGAAGCCGAATAATGGCACTTACCCAAGCAGATTCAAATTGAGATCGGAACGTTTTGGATTCTCACCCACCCTGGTTTCGACCAAAACAACTGGCTTCTTAATTGAAGTGTGGACGTTCACGTCAAAAAATTGCGGTGTAAAAAATAAGTTTCGACTTTTTTTACCTTTTAGGGTCGGTTTTTCAGGGCTGAGTTAAGCCCAGCTTAAACCAAGATCTGTTAATCCCGTAACAAAACGAATCTGGAGTTAACTCAACGAGCTGTTTCTCAGTGCAGAGTTAACTCCGTCAACAAAGTTGTCAAAATCTTCGACTCTAGAAATTATTAACTCTCCCAGCTCTCACTTCACATAGAAAAACACAGGAAAAGAAGTTCGAGTTATTCTCTAATTGCATTTTTCACAGCAACGCGCAAACCAACTGACATTCCACGCAGAAAAAACATTAAAAGAAGTTCATACTGTTCTCCAGAGATGATCCGAGATTAACTCACCAAATTTGGTTACTTAGTTCACTGAAAAACTCATTTCTGGGGTTAATCTCAGTTTAACTCGGAAAGTCGGATGATCTCGCATTGAAAAACCGGCCCTAAGGGCCAGTCCAGTACAAGTTTCTACCACAAAAAAAAAACCCAAAGACTCTTGGAACCAAAACGACTAGTTATTAGCTCCTATTTAGAGTTGTAGTTTTTTTTTTAGGGTTGGATAGATGTTTTTTTTAAGATACAAAAGCTAAGACAGAAAGCCCTACTCAAACTAATCTACAGAATTGAACTCTTTGAAGATGTTCTGTTCCTAAATTGTGTAAAAAATTACATTTTAAATAAATTCAATATCTTTGCAGAAAACAAAACCATCATCGAGGGTATTTCTGGTGAGTTTCGTAGTGGCGAACTGACTGCGATAGTTGGTCCTTCCGGAGCTGGCAAAAGCTCGTTGCTGAACATTTTAACCGGCTACGAGTAAAAGCAAAAAACAAAATGCTTCGAAACAGATTTCCCATAACAAACCATCCAATTTCAGATTGTTTGGCACGCGAGGAAGTATCCTTATAAATGGAGCAAAAAGAGACAACAATTTGTTTAGGACGAATTTGTCTTTCATCAACCAGGACACTGATTTGCAACCATTTCTAACAGTATCCGAAGCAATGCATTTTTCCGCAAATCTGAAAATTGGTTACAATTTGACGCCCAGCGAAAAAAAGCAAAGGGTAAGTCGACACAAGTTGACAGTTTCCTAAGTTACACAATAATACGAATCTCCTCCAATTGTAGATCAAAGAAATTCTAGAATCTGTTGGCATTTATGAAGTGCGACGAAACACCACCGGCAAACTCTCGGGAGGAGAAAAGAAGAGACTGGCTATTGCCTTAGAATTAGTTAATAATCCTGCTGTCCTGATTCTGGATGAACCAACGACGTGAGTGTTTACACAGAACTTTTAAAATTCGGTTTTATAAATTCCCTCTTTTTAGTGGTTTAGATTGCTCAGTAGCAAATCAGTGTATGTCACTGCTGAAAAAGCTGGCACTCGAAGGACGAACCATCGTTTGTACTATTCATCAGCCGTCAGGACTGGCTATAGAAATGTTTGACACTTTGTATGCCATTGCTGAGGGGAAATGCATCTACTCAGGTGGCACGCAACATCTTGTGCCATTTTTGGCGCAACTGGATCTGATATGTCCTGAAATCTATAACCCAGTTGATTACCGTAAGTATACCCCCACATTATTTTTACCCATACCTTTTGACAGATTCTCGTTACCCATTGCAGTGATGGAAATCGCAACGAATGATTATGGTAAACAAAACCACAGGCTTTGTGATAAAATCAACAATGGTAGAAACAAAACCTATATGCAAGCGAATCGGGCTTTCGCCACCAAAGACGCTGGAGGAAACGGTTTGTCCTGATTGTTCTTAAAAATAAATAAAAATCTCAACTAAAGTGTGTGTTTCTCTTTTCAGAAAAAAGTCAATCGGTGTTGTGTCTGTCAGCACCAGACTTCAAAATGTCATCCATCACAGAGGGACAACTAAAATCTAGTGATAAGATTATACAAAAATACAATACAAAAGAGTACAATTCAGCTGTAGAAGTAAGTCGCTGTAAACCAAAGAAACCAATGCTCCAAATCGATCCGAATAAGCTCTGTAAGAGGGAGAATGTATACGCCACACCATTCTATTTGCAAACAGCAATACTACTTGAGAGAACATTCTTAATACTCTGGAGGGATAAGTCGCTGACGCTGATGCGAATCGTTATACATCTCTTCATGGCGACACTGATTGGAGTGTTGTATTATGGAATTGGAAACGATGCTGGGAATGCGTTAAATAATTTCCGATATATTTTTTATACGCTTATGTTCGTCATGTACACTGCGTTTTCATCCATTCTAGTCAATTGTGAGTATATATTGGTTTTGAAACTTTATCATGAATCACCTAACTTAGCTAGCCCTTAAGACCCAAGCATAAAAGACTTAAGTGGGATTAACCTGATGCCAAAATACATCCGAAATTCCCATCAAGTTCTGCAAACGCTTACGGTACCCATAATAGACTGATGGCCTTTTCGGTTGGTCGTCAGGGAGTATTCTGGACTCTCCTGAAACTGATTTCTTGGGCTCGTTTAAGTCCTCTAAGACCAACTCTTGAGTTGGTGGCAGAGGATCGAGAACGACGGAAAGACCATTAAGCCACCCTCGCTCCGCGACCCTTTTAAACATTAATATAATATATATCGACTGCTAGTTGGTGTCTCTAGGCCCCATAATGGTTCCATTCCAGCATGTAGAAACTCGCGCTGTTTGGTACCCGTGCCAAAATTTGGAAACACTGTCCACGGGTAAATTCTAATGAAGAATGCTGCTTCTACAACACACCACCAGTACCAAACAGCAGCACAAGCTGTCCCATTTTTGTCGCAGGTTGTGTATAAGCGGAGGTGATGATGATGAAGTAAACGTCAAAGCTTTTCGACTGATTATGTCTTCATGGTAGTACAATGGACCAGTAGTTGTGTCTGAGTGCTCCATCGGTTAGTAGCAACCTCCAACAAAAATGTAAACGTAAACGTATGTCTTCGAGGACGACAGAGCTGTTTCGAAGTCTGCTAGAACTTCATCACCCCTTGTCTATGTAAATAAAGGGCGTAAGACAGGTTTGGGAAAATATGCGATAGCGATAGGCATTTGAAACAAAATAATTAAAGTACAAAAATATTGCGCAACTAAACGGTTTCTACAGCAAAGATGAAAAATATTAAGTTCTCCGGATTGGGGCTTCTCTCCGAACAGTAAAACACGTTTTTCTTGATTTTCAAATATGTCTAACGGTGTTTTTATGAAGCAAACGCTTTTCTACAGGGGAAAAATGACATTTATCCAACTTGACATTGACGCATGATTGTGTGCGTGCTTCTGGTTTTGATTCTGGATTCAAAACCAGAAGCAAATTTCTTTTGTATCCAGAAAAGGAACTGTCAAACGAGTCCAAGAAAACAGTTTCAGGGGAGTCCAGAAGTCTCTCGGACGCTCCCGGGCGACCAACCGAAAAGGCCATAAATCTTACCTTAGCGATGCACCCTTGTGAAATGTCACTAAAAAAACTGCGCTTTGTGTTCGTGTCTTTTTTCACTGAAAATGAGAAGGGTTCTTTAATGTTCATCATGTTGGAAGATCAGTCGCTAAAGATAACAAATTTACAAAAAAGTTACCAATGAACTGAAATAAACCATAAATTCCCTATCCACCGACAACATGACATTTGACGCCATTAGCTAAAATCATGGCGCAGTAACATTTATGGCTATAGAGTTTTTCACGTAACTATGTCGCTCGCGCCTCTGGTTATAACCTTTGGCGAAATCCGTTCACTTGGTATGAAAACAATGAAATATGCAGTTGCAAAAGGTAGGCCTGTGCGCAAACGAGATAAAAAAAAGGATAAGATTTTTTCATACCAAGTGGGGAAAACTGACATTTTGGCGAAAAGCTCTATTGCCGAACCTTGTACTCTGTCTCGTATTTCATTGGGAAATATTTACCCCAATTAGGCAAGTCGTATTTGAGAGGACATACGAGTACGCTAATAGGGGGGCTCACACGGTACAACATGTTGTACAACATTGCTTGATGAAAAATGTACAGTTAAAGGAGCCTTGCGTTCACATCCATCAAGCATGTTGTACAACTTCAGTTTTTTCTTAGTGTTTTTCCCTTAAAAAATTCCCCCCGAAACGCTTTATTTGATATTGCCGCCATATTCGCTACACGAAAAATTTTTCCGATTGGCAAACACAAAGGAAGTTTGACCAACATCTGTTCACACGGGCTATATGTCTTGACAAGCCAGCAGAAAAATCAATTTTTTTTTTAAACCATCAAGCGTTGTTTCACACGATACAATATCGGATGTTGTCCAACATGTTGTACAGCATGTTGTATCGTGTGAACCCCCCTAATGAGTTTTATGTCATGCAGAAAAACGCATACCATCGCAAGCAATATCCGGTTAACCGTTAACACAATGAATTAAGGGACAAGGAAGCGGTGTTTTGAGAAAAACGTGAAGCATCTGTTTAAGTTGTGTGAGTGGGGACTACCTATGCATTCCAACAGGCATGTCATGAGAGACGGCCCGCGGCTTATACGTTTTTGGGAGCTGGCTATACTTTTGTTTAACATGACGCACAACTCAAATCTCGATACCCGATTTCAGGGGACTAATGTCAAAATAAATGCTTCACTCACAGGCACTGTATATGTGAAAAAGAGCTATTCCTTGCCTCTTTATTCAATGGGTTAACATCGGTAATTATGCAAGTCGTATTTAGTCGTTTTTTCAACGGATTCCGTCGTATTTTCTTCACTTTACATTTTAGTAACCTTATCAGAAACATGGAAAACAACAGATTTTCTTAAATGTGTTTATGTCGATGTTTTACTGGACATTTCCTTTAAAATATTTTAAAACATTGGCTGTGGAAAGTAAAATAGTTTTCAGCATTTGTTTGATATGCTCCTTTAGCGTAGAAACGCAGCACAGCCAGCAACTTCAAAATTGGTGCCACTGACGTTGTGTGTACTCTTTTCGCAATGGGCTTACTTTTTCCAAAAGTTGTGATATTGTATTTTTGGGAAGCCGGAAACCAATTAATTAAACTGCAATTAATTTCTTGAGTTTGAAATCGGTTTGAAATTTTACTTTAAAAAAAAACACCATACATTCGGCAAATTCATTGGAATAAACTAGTATCTCTCATGGCTATGCGAATATTTGCCAACCGTTGTGTTGGTTCCACCACATCAATGCAGCCATCAAAAATAGATCGATTAAATTCATACTCCTTTTTCGTTGTTCAATTTGATTTCCTACATCAATCACCGAACCGTTCAAGCTTGCTTTGATGTTTTTTATTTGAAATTTTGACACTACTTGTGCGTTGCTGCCCGACTGCATCTGTGATGGATTCGTATTCAACGCATACGACTTGCATAATCGCAAAGCAAATACGATACGATTCGAGTACGAGTCGAGGTGACTTTTTGTATACGACTTGCGTAATTGGGGTGATTGTTTGCAAATACCTAATTATGGTGTCTTGGAATTATATAACTCTTGAATTTATTCGCTCTAGTCTGAATAATTCAATATTATCCAGCGTTCGCAGATAGGAACGATAAGACGATGTTACCTTTTTAGTGGAGGAATAGATTCATTGAGCTTGAATCGCAATGCTGCGTTGCTGCGTGCGTACGTTAATGTGCGTTGCCATGCTTTTCCAAAACTTTACGATACTTTATGTCAAAGGGCGCGCGATGCAAATTTGCAAAACGAAATGCCGCTTTGCGTTTTGGTGTAGAAAATTAAACGTATTTGTCCAAACGCACTCAATTTCTCTTCAAAGATTTTTCAAAAGAAAGGGCAGAAAAGATGCTTTTTAAAAAGGAACCAAGTTGCCTAGCAATAAAAATAAAGTTATTTCTTTTAGTACACAAAAAGGTATATCCAAGGTGGTGCATTCGTGTCTTTGTGCATGCTAAAAACCAACACATTGCGAGTTGTCGCGAAAAAACTGAAAAGAGAAATAATACCGAAAAACATCAGATTCTCTACTCAAACCTCTTTTATCTACGCAAACCTATTTTTATTCTGACTATAAACAGGAACAACTCTTTTATGTCCCCACAACCTACGGACGATGACGACAAGAGAACTATACTCACCCACCACACAATGCATGAGCATGAGGTTGTTCAACGCACGCAAAAGTATAAAGTAAATCTACTTTTTCGTTGTAGATGCGTCTACGATATTTACGGTCAAACACGGGATGAAGTTTTGAAGAAACATTTCGTTTGGCCCCATATGCGCTCTTTGTTTCTACTCTGCTTGTCATCGAACGCACGTAGCAACGCAACATTGCGCTTTGGACTTAACTCATTGGCTTCGGTCGCCGTACATCTACGCATTATCGCTATCGGTCGTTTTGCAGTCTTTGAGTTTTGGTATTTGTTTGAGTTCTGTGGTTCCTGCGACTTAAAATAAAGTGTAGTGTTTTACTTTAAATCGCATGTACCACAGCATTGATAATGTTTTTTGCGCGTGTTTTTTTTAAGTGCAGGCAGTGGCATTGCAGATTTGAGAATAACCTACAAAAAAAATCGAATATTTCACAAAACAAAGGCAAACAAAACTGAGTTAGAATTTTTAAACCAAACTAACGCCAAAAAACGGTATCAAAATTGAGTCAAATTAATGAATCAAAATCAACACGGAAAAATGGTGTCAAAATGGAGTCATATTTTTGAAACCAAATAGACACTAAAAAACGGTGTTAACAATTTTTCAATCTAGGAACAGCACTTAACTTCAAATTGACTCAAAATTGACACTAAAATTTGACGCCGATTTCACATGATGTATGGATTGGAGACTTCATTTCTGAGTCAATTTTAACGCCGCGTGCTTAGAGGGTTATGGGTTTTCACGTCAAACACTCTGACGTTTGACTCTAAAGTCGATATTAACTATACATGGGGAAAAAAGTGTTTGGTGAATAACGAAAAGTAAAAGCCGGCTTTTTGTTTTAGTTCAATGTATAGCTAAAGTCGACTATAGGCACTATGATAAGGTTGGCTATGAATTTGCACGATTATGTTTTTATACCCGACCGAGGGTAAATTAATTTTAATTCATAGTTTGTAACACAGTGAAATAATCATCGAACCCCTAAGACCTTTTAGAGATATGATCGAGACCGGCAGGTAAGCCATGTCCGTCCGTCGTCCGTCCGTCTGTCCATATGTATGCAGTTTTGGGGTCTTTAAAATTGAGCTAGGAAACTGAAACTTGCAGCGTTGCTTGGTTCTCATTTTGTACAGATAAAGTATGAAAATTGAGAAGATCCGACCACAGCCACGCCCACAATTGGCTTGAATGTCAGACAACCTCAAATTTACTTTTTATTTCAAAATGCCTTTTGGTCAAGATAGACAAAACATATGAACTCACATTTTGGTGGAGAGCAATATCGACCAGAAGCTTTTAATTAGACAAAAATTGGACTGCCCACTCTATTGACCATGCCCACTTTTAACATCTGAAATCTTTGAAAATATGATTTCTCGGGAAATTCAGTCCAAATTGAAAAAAAATTATATGACAAATATTAAAGATATTACCATTTGCTAAGCTTGTAGCATACAAAGCTTTGAGCTCCGCCCACTTTTAGGGGGCGTTTTTGGGAAAAAAACTGTTTTTTTTTTTTAAGTATTTATATTCGCTTTTTCTCGTGATTCCAACGAAATTAGAGTTAATTGATTTTAATTTTCATCCTACGCCCTTTTTTAGGGGCGTGGACAATACAAATAATTGACATTCAGTATATGAAACAGACCAAAAAAATTTGGTGTTAATGGGTAAAGAGGGTCGGGTATTTAGAAGTTCGTTACAGACGAACTCTTGCACTTACTTGTTACTTGTTAAAACTAAATATAAACTTATACAATTTGGTTATTGTATTCTAAAAACTTAATATTTGCCTTTACTCCAGTTCCACTAGAGTTTCCAATCGTGACCAGAGAACACTTCAATCGATGGTATTCCCTACGTGCGTACTACATAGCATTTACCCTTGCCGACATTCCAATTCAAATGATATGCACGTCGATTTTTATTATTGTGTCATACACCCTGACGGGCCAACCCATAGATCTAGTGCGGACCTCCTTGTTCGCTATAATAACATTTTTAACTGCCTTGGTCGCTCAAAGTATTGGACTTACTGTCGGGGCTTCCCTTAGCATAAAGGTAAGTTTCTAATTTCCTGTTTAAATTGTTAAAATTCAAGAAAAAACAAAAAACCTTTTTCCTCATCACAGTACGGAGCGATATTTGGACCGTTTTTCCTCTGTCCATTTTTAGCATTCTCCGGATTCTTTCTACAGCAAAACGATGCTCAAGATTGGCTTAAATGGATATTTAGTATATCGTTTCTGAAATACGGCCTCGAAGGTTCCACGCTGGCGATTTTCGGCTACAATCGACCGAAAATGGAATGCAATCAGATATATTGCCATTTTGCGAGACCGGGAATATTTTTGAAAAATATCGGCATGGAAAATGGCAACTATGAGGGCGCTGTTTTGTTTTTGGTTGTGGTATTTATTGCACTGAGAATAATTGCCTTTTATATAATGTCGTTCAGAATTAGAATATTTCGTTGAATTTATTATTTAATAATCGCAGAGATCACGTGTGTCATTTTGTTATTCTTATGAGAGAAAGTTTAAAATGTGTTTCAATATTTTGTTTTATTTTATTATTTAATAGTTTATTATTTTTTGTTTATTTACTTATATGCATCACTCGTTTTTTTTTAACTTTATATATAAATATATATTTCTAGATATAAGGGGGAATTTTTTGGCAAATGGAATGGTGAAAGCTATAAAATAGACAGGAACAATTTGTTCCTAGAAAATAAACACAGAGTAAATCAATTGGAATGAAAACTTGGATATCCATATGCTTGCGACTAAATTTTTGTTAAGACTGAGATAAAACCGTTTTAGGTTGGATTTTGATATTTTAGTTAATTGTATTATCAACGTCGAATGGATTTGAAGTGTCAAATTCAGTTGGTCTTAGATAGGTCGAGAATGTCTTTGTACGAACCATATTGCTCAATAATTCTTCTTCCTTTCCCTTAAGTTGAAATTCCAATCACATGAAAATAAACCTGTTTACATAAAGAATTTATATAGAACTAACAGAAAATAGTTTAGAAAGTTTTCGCTCCAATTGATTTCTCTGTTTTCGAGTGAGTTTTTGTATGCTTTGTGAGGAGTTAGTAACAATTCCTAATTTTGAGCTTCTAAATATGCTCATTTGAATAAATTTAATAATTTATATTTTGTAATTTTTTCCTATATTTTATAGTTTCTTTTTTCTTTTATAAAAATTTTATTTAATACATCACTTATTTTTCACACAAGTTTATCGATCTATATTTATATATTTGCACCGCATCACATATTTAAAGACAACATGTCAAGGTAAACAAAGCTTTACGATCCTCAATACGGGAACACGACACGAAAAAATCGTCTTTAATTGGAGATTTATTTGTCTTATAACAATTACTTATTATAAAAAATGTGGGTGATTATTATTGTCTCACTCATGTAGAGTAGACTTATATACGATTTTTTTTACCACCTTGCTCAACTTTTCTACACTTTTAAGATAATATCACATTATTAAATGAAAAAACACATCTTACGCTTCAGAAAAACTAAAATCAGCGAGCAAAAATACTTCCAAAGAATTTTGTTCGGATCCGCCTTATGAAATCATTAGAACCAAAAGACCAAAAATGACCCACATGGTTACCTTGTCCACGCAAGTGGCCCCTTTCTCAATTCAGTGTACATCCATTACGTCCAAGTACACAACTGACATCTCGGATGGCAACAACACACTGGATGGCCACCGTGGCCATCCTTTCCAGCAGATTTGATCGCACCCGCCTTCTTTCGCGCAGAACCACGCATCCACTCACTGCAACCACTGCTGTTTCGTTTCTGGCTGTTTCTCTGCTGTTTCTGCTGTTTCTCATGTTTCCACAGTACTAATCCGCGATTAATTTAAATTTCTGTGAATCCTCAATCCTCTACAAAATACAAATTCAAATCCTCTCGGCAGCCATTCAACATAAATCCCCTCATAAATCTCATTCACCCTTTTCGAACACCTTTTTGACAGTTTGAGAATCGAAAAACGACACTGAAAGTGTCCATGCATGACATTTCTGTCAGAATTACGATTTCTATTAGGATGTTAACAACGAAAATCTTTTTTCGCTCCCGGAAAATGACATTGCCACTCTCTTTTGACAGAAAAAGAGTGCTCGCCAAATTAATCCCATATTTGTCTGTTGGAATCACTTTGGAATTTATTATTAATCGTCTCCCGCTAATCTCCGTATTATTGCTTGTGGAAACATTGTATTATTATCCGTGATTACAAATCATCGCACAAATCGGTCGGGAAAGTCGAATTGATGTAAACAAATGGGTGCTGGAGGGCAAGACAGCCGTAAGTTGAACATCTAGTTATTCAGTAATTTATGATGTCGGTAATCTTCGAGAGACGTGCGACCATGTTTAAATTCAGCTGCCTACATTCCTCTAACCCATTAGGGGGGTTCACACGTTACAACATGTTGTACAACATTGCTTGATGAAAAAATTACAGTTAAAGGAGCCTTGCGTTCACATTCATCAAGCATGTTGTACAACTTCAGTTTTTTCTCGGTGCTTTTCCCTCCAAAAACTCCCCCCGAAACACTTTATTTAATATTGCCGCCATCTTCACCACACGAAAAATTTTCCCAAATGGCAAGCACAAAGTAAGTTTGACCAACATCTGTTCACACGGGTTGTATGGCTTGACAAGCCAGCAGAAAAATCAAAATTTTTTGAAAACCATCAAGCGGCTTGTCAAGCGGTTGTTTTTTTCGTTCACACGATACAACATCGGATGTTGTCCAACATGTTGTACAGCATGTTGTATCGTGTGAACCCCCCTATTCAAAACGTGAAATTTTATGGCTGCACCTTATTCAAATTTATCGTTAAACTTCTTAGTTATTAGTTATTATTAAAGGTCTACTGCGAAAATTGATGTAAACAAAGCACTTAAGAGAACATGTTGAAACTTGTCATACGAACTAATAAGGGCCTGTTTTTCAGTGCGAAATCATCGAACTTTCTGAGATAAACTGAGATTAACCCCAAAAATTAGTTTTCCAGTGAGCTTAACTCGCCATATTTGGTGAGTCAATCTCGGATAAACTCTGGAGAAGAGTATGAACTTCTTTTTATGTTTTTTCTACGTGGAATGACGTCTGAAATATGAAAAATTACGTCTGAGAATAACTCGAACTTCTTTTCCTGTGTTTTTCTATGTGAAGTGAGAGCTGGGATAGTCAATAATTGCTGATGTTGATATCTTTGTTGGCGGAGTTAACTTTGCACTGAAAAACTGTTCGCTGGATCATATCCAGATTCGTTTTGTTACAGGATCACTAGATCTGTTTTTAAGCTGGGCTTAACTCAGCACTTGTGGGGTGCCGTGGCGTAGTGGTAAGTGTGTGTGCTTCTTACTACGCCAGAGGTCTGGATTCGAATGCTGCCATCGTCATCTGAAAAAAAAGACTTGCTCTTTTTCACGGTCCCCACCTCCGCGAGGGTTTGGCAAGCCCTCCGAGAGTATCAATCGTCTTGAAAAACTTCTTAAAAGGCCCTTTCGGATTCGAAATTGTAGTTCCCCTTGTATGTGGAAAAATCAACACACACAGCATACATTGTTCAGAAGTTGGCCCTGGTTCACCTCGAGCTGTTGCGCCACTCTATTTATTTATTTATTTTTAACTCAGCACTGAAAAACCGGCCCTAAGAAGTGTAACCAGGTAGGAAATACAAATTGTTGCTGATTGGAACGGAATCTCTGACTCAGGCCGAAAATGGCGCCCAATCGGAGACCAGAAACTCTGGGAGGAGAGGGGACCATCTCCTTTATATTGAATTCAGCTTCAAGAAAGAAAGCCGATGGTTAAAGATGATCTTCTTTTTTTCCCCCGTAGTGTCTTTGAAAAAAACGGAGAAAAAAAACTTCATTTTTTTTTTAAACTCCAGCGTCGACAGTCCTTTTGGGTGGCCACTTCCGCACTGGCAAACTATCAGATGCATTTTGGCGATCGAAAAGTTTTTTTTCGATACATGCACTGATATTGTTATCTTTTGTCGTTTTTTTACGTCATCGGTGATAACTCAGGCATGCCAACCCACGGACTTATACAATTTTATAAACGTAAGGAACAAGTTTCTAGAAGTTAAATCAGACGCTAGGCCTGAGACTGATCGCGCAACGCCACTAGAACGCCACTAGCGGTCACATACCTATTTTGAAAGAAATTTTGATTGCGGGCTCTACCAACTCTTGTATAAGTCCACTGGTAATAGAGACCTTATTTTTTTCATATTCCTTCAAAGGAATCCGAGTTTGCTCTATTAAACATAATGACCACAAGATTTTTGGAGTATTGAGATTTTTCCAAGCTCACATAATAGTGCTTTCGTAGGGTCCTACTTAAAAGGAATCCATGTCGGCGTGCCAAAAGGTTTTTTTAATGCCCCGTGTACTAGCCTTTTTAAGGCAAGACTGAAGTTTGATTCATCCTCGATGAATCCCTGTTGGAAGTATTTCGATTTTATTCTGTCTTAGTTGAATAAAAAATCCGTAACCTAAATTTCTACACAGCTTATGTCTTAAAAACAAAGTCTTAATAACAGATTTTCATCTGCGTTCTATCTAGACAGACGCATGAGACAAGAAAATATGTAAAAGTAATTTTTAGTCTTCCTCAGCCCGTTTTCCATAACCTTTTAACCTAACTGTACTTGGTCCAGCTTTTACTTTTCCAGCTAGCTTATCTTTTGCTAACAGACAAGTGCCAATAAATAAATTGTTACAATTTATAACTTTACAAATCTAAAGAAGAAAACATCTAGTTTGGTCCTAAAATTATTGCTTCCGCATTGGTTTTAAAAACAAGTATTTTTTAATTAAACTGACAATGAAAAAGTAATGACATAAACATTAATAAATAATGTAGATTTAACCAAAAATGAGAAAATGTATTGTGCAATTGCAATAATTGAATTTGATAATCTTTTTTAAAAAAGTGTGATAATAAACCTTTTTTTATTACTAAATTTGCATTAGTTTTAAGAATAAAGTATTTACAAATAAATTTTTTAGCAAATTTTTTTTACTGTGCCTTGACATCAAAACGAGGGAGAAGGTTGATATTTTATCTATGAAATAAAGACAAAATAAGATATAATCCATTTATTTCGACTAAGTTTTATAAACTTTGTAATAAAAATTTAAAAATTAATCACAGTAAGTATCCGTATTACTATTGAGCGAGTGTATAGAAAAATATTTGTGAATTTTTCTTATCAATAAATAAAAAAAAATCAAATTGTTGCAGTTTTATTTTTATACAAAATTTTAATACATATATTTAGGACTGGTTTTTCAGTGCTGAGTTAAGCCCAGCATAAACCAAGAAAACTTCGACTCTCTAAGCTATTGACTCTCCCAGCCCTCACTTCAAATGGAAAAACACAGGAAGAAAGGTTCGAGTTGTTATCAGATGTAATTTTGCACAGAATTACGCAAAGCAACTGCCATCTCACTGGAACTATTTAAGCCGTGCCATCAGCGTTGAAATAAAAAGAATATCATAATCTGGAATTTTGATTGATTTTCTGGAAAAAAATCAATGACATTTGCGTCACTTTTTTAGCAGCACCCCTTATCTGCGAAAATTAAACTTCACTGATTTTGTATCTTACGTTGTAGAAGTTTAACTATTCAGACAGCGTATTTCCTTCGCACGTAAGGCAGAGAATAGGGAAAATTAAAAGTTAATCCCAAAGTGTTTCCATCGGCAAAAAGAAGATTAACTTGACGCATACTTTTATTTTTGACATATGTCAATGACATCCATCCAATGACATTTCACGTAGTGTCAAATGGCAATAACTGGTCGTCAGCTGCTTTGCACCTCTTACGACATTCAAATAAACCCTCATTTAAATAGTCACAGCTGAGTTGATGTGACGGCTGTTAATAAAAAGTTTGTTCGAGTGTTTATTTTGCAACTGAACTCGAAAATTTTACAAATAATTGAACAGAATTCTTGATTTGATTTAAGAATTCATACGTGGAAGAGATTTATAATGCGACTAATTCTAACCTCTTCTGAGGCTAAAGTTGGTATGGTAAACCTCAAGATTTAGGGGGACTTAAAGAAGATTTGATTTCATCATCGCCGTTTTAATCGTTGAATTCACCAAATCTGGTTTTGTAATACAGATCTGCGCATCTGACCGCCAACCAAATATCTGTGAAAAACCAGACATATCTGTATTTATTCCATTGCTGCGTGTCATACAGCTGGCTATTTCACTGAAACACTATTTATAAAAGTAACGATAAAACAATGAGAGACAAGAAACATTAAGTCGTAGTTCTAAAGAGTCAAACCACGTCAGCCGTTTCAAGTCACCCATAAGTTTTATTTTAACGCTCGTTTTTGGATCCTATCAACGAGATGTAAGGTTGTCTCTTTAGGTGCCCCGCCAGCTGCTTAGACGTAGGATAATATCCAGCCAGAGGCTAAGGTGATCTGTGATTTTCACATTTTGTAACAGCCGTTGTTACAAAAAAATAATCAGTCCGCCTAATGAGATCTCGAAAATATTGTTGCTTTATTTAGGCTTGTCTAGATAATAAAACATCATGGAGTTGAAATACAGAAAAATCTAATGTCTCCAAAAGGTCAATATTTCTTAATTTTACTGTCCTCAAATCAAAGCCGAATTTCTTGGCGATCGTTTGACAGTTCCTCTTCTGACAAAAAAAAAATTGCTTCTGGCCGAGAATCTAGAATTAAAACTAGAAGCACGCGCGGAATCATGCCAGAACTGTAAAAGAATGCAATCATTTTTGAATATTCTTTTTTTTTTTGAATATTCAATGCAATGACTTCAGCAATGACTTCAACTTAGAACAAATAAATCAGCAGTCAGTTTGAAGTCATGACTGAAACAATAATTTTTTAATGATTGCTGAAAATGATTGCTTCAATACTTCAAACTGAATGCTGATTTTTTTTTTAAGCTGAAGTCAATATTGAAGTCATTAAATGGAAAGAAACCGACTTGAATTCTTAGTAGCTTTTTTTTTAGATTTTAAAATTGCTTCATTTGTTCATTAAAACTTTTTGTTTATAAATTAAACCAGCAATTCAACCAGTGAAAAGGCATGGCTTCAGCCTTCAGCCCAATGAATCCGTTGCGTCCGTCACGTCGAAGTACACAACTGACAGCTCAATTAAATGCACAGGTTCTTATAGGAAGCGACGTACGTCACGAAGTTCTTCTATGGACCGCCTCCCATAAGAACGTGTGTATTAAACTTGGTTGTCAGTTTTGTACTTCAACGTCACGGATGCACCGGATTCGTTGGGTTGCAAGCTTTAGACCGTCGCCTTGGTAGCAGCAAAAAAAACAATAAGTACAAAAAGCATTAAGTATCAATAGTACAAAAATTATCTAGAAAAAAAAGTTAAGGAGAAAAAAAAAGAATGAATTTACTGTCCTATCCCTCGACTCCATTAAGTATACCCAAGGTCCTCTCAATCGTAAACGCCGAACTGCCGAAATGAAGAGTTCTCAATCCACCCAACATCCAATGCGCACATTTAAATTTCTTAGGCTGTAGAAAACAGGAATGCACTCTTTATGTGACATATAATTAAGCCTCAGAAGCTCTCCTCTAGCCTTGAAAATCGTTGAAATTATCGCTGTGCTAAAGCATTCTTGGAAATAATTTCTTTCCACGAGATTGTTGTTGAGCCGACTGTAGTACTCCCTGTGCAAAGATGAACTTGCTTCCTCCTCGAATTTGACTCTTAACTTGACATGCAGAACACGAATGAAGCCGTACAAAATATGACTCCATGAATCGATATTATTAGTACTGAGATGCAGCTGCAATCGGTATCTTTGAGATAGCAAATGAAGGTCTTTAAAGATGAGAGAGTTGTTTGAAAGTGCTTTTCTAACCACACGGTTAGGCAGACGGTTATAGTTTTCATATGAATCGCTTTAATGATGTAGTCTACATGCAGCTTAATCATCTGAATAAACAGAGAAGACAGACCGGTTTCTAGAAGCATGTAGCTCGGTGTATTCCAGGGAAGTTGAAACAAACGTTTAAGGAAACAAGTTAGTAAGTGCAAGAGTTCGTCTGTGACAAACTTCTGTATTCGAAAAAAAATGTTTTTTCCTTAAAAAAACGCCCCTAAAAGTGGGCAGAGCTCAAAACTTTGTATGGAGCAAACTTAGTAAATAGTATTATCTTTAATATTTGTCATAATTTTTTTTTTCGATTTGGAGTGAACTTTCCGAGAAATCGGGTTTTTAAAGATCTAAATGTTAAAAGTGGGCATAGTCGATATTTTGGGCGGTCCAATTTTTGCCTTCTTAGCGGCTTTGGGCCATATTTGCTCTATTTGCCAAAATTTGAGTTCCTACGCCTTGTCTAACTTGACCAAAAGGCATTTTGAAAGAAAATTTGAAATAGAGGTTTTCTTACATTGAAGCCAGTAGTGGGCGTGGCCGGTAACGGATTTACCCAATTTTCACACTTTGTCTGTACAAAAAGAGCCAAGATACTGTAATAGGCAGGTGTAGGCTAAGAAGATTTTGGGAATAAAAAAAAAAAAATGACAGGAAACCAGGATGTGGACGGCACTTAAGGAAGGGGTGTGACAGAAGAAGGTTTGGAGAGACCGAGAGAGAGGGACGCGGCATGCTTGCTCTGTACGACTGAGCTCGCCGGAAATGTCGGAGGTTCTTGCCCCCGCTTTCCATCTGCCTACATACTACGCAACATAAATCATGCCGAAATAAAGGAACCAAAAGTAGGGCCTTTCCTCTAAAGCGGACGGACGTTTACCACATCGAGGAGCGCAGATGTTGGTATTCAGCGCGGCCATAAACCCACCCTTCCATGAAGACCATGGCCAAATCGATCTTCCCAATTAAAGCTCACTTTTACTTCACGGTACCAGTGTCATCACCAGATTACCTTCATCGTCCAGGGTTCACCAGCCTCAGACACCCACCTGGAGATTGTCAATCCACCATATTGTTACACTTACATCTTTCCGAGATATGCTACCAAAAAATTGCAAGTTATACCTTTTTTATTATTTATTTACCTTATGACAAAATTTTCACACTAGACCTAATATACTAGTATTAAAATTTATATACATAAATGTATTTACTTACAGGCGAGAAACAATTTCTTGACCTAACTCCTCGTTTAAATTGTTTTATTTTTTTTTTTTTTTGAATGTTTCCTTTATGAATCATGTGCCTCAGATTACGCGCTTAATATCTCCTTTTGCGTCCTGCCTTAAAAGAGCTCTCTGAAGGCGGACCTAGCTTATAGTCGCGACCTCTTAACACAAAAAAAGGCTACGGGGGCGTTAGAGATGCGTGGGCACTAAACTCATCTACGGAACTTCAACAAAAAAAATCTCCGAAACAAGAAATTTAGGCCTAATCAATGACTTAATTTAAATTACATGCATGATAAATTTATTAAATAAATAGGTAAATTGCAATTATATATATATGTATGGCTTTTTTTATTATTATTAATCAATACAAATAGCTATTAATATCCGCTATTTTTAGGTGTTGTTTAAATGTATGGAAATCCATATAATTTTGAAGAGGCTGGCACACAAAATAAAATATTAAAAAAATGACCCAAGTGAACACCCTTGAATTGCTTTTAAAAAAAAAGTATATGACCGTTCGCTTTTCCAGGATAAAACATAACCAAGGTCATCATTAGTTTGATTTCTTATCTTATAGTAAGAAAGCCGAATTCTACATGCGCCTTAGAATTCGCTTGCAGGTTTGAGCAAATATTAGCTATCATGTAGGGTTTCAATTGGTAGTTGCCCCGTACAGGCTCCTGCTCCCGGGCATCAAATATCAGGCCCATGCATAACGTACGAGTCAAGGTCAAAAGTGCCAGCGACCACGATCTGAAGATTCGTGGCTGCTTGGAAAGGCGAAGTCAATCGAACCTCCAATTTAATTTACTTTATTACAGAGTAAAGCACTACCTGTAGAACTTTGCCCAGGATTTTATGCATGTGCACATACGACACTTCTTCCTCTACAAGGGGCTTAAGCTTCCCCGAATACTCAACCTGCACTGATTCATTGATACCGATCTCCGCTAATCTTATGTGCTCGCAGGCCTCAAGACTCAGTACCGGTACCCATATCATCCTAACACTACATTCCATTGCTGTGTATTAAAGGGTGATTTTTTAAGAGGTTGAGAACTTTTTTTTTAAAAAAAAAACACAAAAAATTCGAAAAAATTAATGAAATATTTATTTGAATCGATAGTTTGAACCTTGCAATTTAATGTTTAAAGATAATTTCATGCAAATGTTGACCGCGGCTGCGTCTCAGGTAGCCCATCCGCTGAGTCCAATTTTGGCATACTCTTTCACACATATCGGCCGGTATCTTACGAATGAATGCATGGATGTTGGCTTCCAGTGCGTCAATCGAAGCGGGCTTGTCCCTATAGACATTAGCCTTGACATACCCCCACAAAAAATAATCTAATGGTGTCGAATCGCACGATCTAGGCGGCCAATTGACCGGCCCGAAACGTGAAATTAACTGTTCACCAAACTCGCCTCGCAATTGCGCATAAAATGGAAGCAGCGCGCGATGAACATTTCGAACCGAGCACGAATTTTGATAGTAAAATTCAATAATTTGCAAGCGTTGTTCATTTATAAGACGATCCATGGTTAAATTGCAAACCAAACTGAAGCTGTTTGACAGTGACACAAGGTACTAAACACACGTCAGCTGTCAAAACCAGTGTTGCCAAAACCAAACCAGCTAAAAAATCACCTGTTAGTTGTTCTTATAAGACCGCTTTTGATAAGCCGATACGATAAGTTTCCAACTATCGAAATGGGAGTCTAGGTGGGTTCTCCATTCCGCTTATATTTGTTTGTGTGCCACCATCAAACTTCGGAGTTCTTACATGACCATGACCATGAGGCATGAACATGATACACAGACAAGACGACGGCCAGTATCAGTAAGGCAAAAAACAGTGAGAGCGCGTGCGGCGAAACTTCGCTTCCATGCGGGCGGAGCTGAGGTCAGCTTGGTTAAACTCGCTTTATCGCCTCCTACATGGAAACATGATAAATGACATTTCAGCTTAGTACTGTAGTACAAAAGTCAAGTGTTTGTTTCCTTCTGTCATCAGTGCGGCTGGAACGGGTGAACGTTTATTTAATTTTAGGAATTTCGGTTATTACTAATCTTTTCCCAACACAGGCGACCAAGTCCTAGCTCAATTTAAAAAAAAAACTTCACACACACGGACGGCCGGACATAGCTTAATCATTCACCTGTCGGTCGCGATCATACTTCTAAAAGGTCTGAGGGGTCTAAGGTGATTATTTTATTGTGTTACAAACTATGCATTAAAATTAATATACCCTGGGTCGGGTATAAAAAAACGGAGCAGCTTTTCAACCCCCACGTACTGCTTCCCACCCCACACTTGGGCTCCATACAGAATTGCTTCTGGCGCTTGCTTCATAAATTAACTGCAAGGGCTTTGCATTTAAGCTCAAGCCCTTGCAGTTAATACAGTTCCTCCATGTCGAATTTAGGGCAGACTACGCAAATCGCAACTTGCGTGTTAAGTGTGGTGACAAGTTAAGGTTTTACGTTATTTTCATACCTAGATATAGGCATTTTTTTACGATTTCGACAGCGGTATTGTTAAACCTCCAGTGTTCTAAAAATTCCACCTTTTCTAAAAACTACAACCTTTGATTTAATTCACAACCCTGAATCCTTAGTATGATTTCAAGGAATGCATTCCACAATGATTGTATTCTTTTACAACCCCGAATCATGCAACTTCTCGTCCCCTGAAGAAGAGGTTTTGCCTCACAAACAAATGACAGACAAACTTCCAAATCAATAAAAACATTTGGCTGTTCGGATCGCCACCCAAAAATGCCACAAGAGTGCAAAAATTCATTGAGTTTGCAAAGCACATTTTTGTCGGTAAATGCCTTGTGCTACGCTTTTGCAATGAAAAATAAACGACACACCAGTATATAAAGCCGCATATAAGCTGGTTTCGCAGAAAAATTAAAAATATGTACATAATTTAAACTAACGGTGGAACAAGCTACTTCCGGTGTTAGTAATGGTTGCTGTTCTATTGGAAGCTCTTGTTCACCACCATTGCCGTGGTGAAATATTAAGAGGTGGTTATTTTACTGTGACACTGCAAGTGGAAAGAGTTTTTTTTTTAATGTGTGTGTTTCAATAATTTTATGGAAAAGTCTGCCGCAAAGTAAAATGACTAATCTCTGACTTGACGTCTCTGATCGGCTTCAAAATAAAAAGTGGCAAATATTTTTGCATTGTTTTGTTGATTTAATAAAAGTTTTTAGCAAACTTAAAATCGAAGAAGCATTTCCACTTAGTTATAAGTAAAGTTACTATAAAAAAATGACCACAAAGAAAATGCCCGTCAAGGATTCGCATATAGTCAAAATTGCGGTCGAATTAGCTGGGCACATAGCTCAGCTCATACATTTGGACCAAAGGCAACCCCTTACAGGTACTGTGTGATAAACAAAAGCACTTCTACAATAATTACCAATTTATAGAAATATGTAAACCACTAGTTAAAAGAGAATTTCACTAGTTTAGGGAGAATTTTAGTTGTTTTTGGCACCAAGAGCTCAAAAAAAAAAAAAAACAAGTCGTTTTTAACGACACACCCTTGTAAATCGCATGGGGAACCGCCCAACTGGCGTACTCATAGCCCTATTGGGATTCAAACCAAAATTTTACTAATTTTATTGGTTATACTGCAGAGACACATTAAAAATTACCATTTTGAGATGATGAGGCTGTCTTACGTTGGTTTCGCACGTCTTTCACACTTCATTTCTATAACCTTACACTTACGATAGGCTTCCAGAATTAACTAGTTCATTAAATTGTTACTCGTCTTCTTTTTAGGAAAAATCCAAGAGCTCTGCAGCAACTGGGACATTCGCGATCCAGAAAACTACGCGCTTCAATTTTGTGAGCCAAATAACAACCGCTTCGTCACCGAAAAGAACCGCAATGAAATCAAAAACGGTTCTGTGCTGCGCATGCAGTTTTCTCCATCGAAAAAGGCCAACGATACCCTGAACATCCTACGAACAGGTTCAATAAGCGACAAGGTCGGCTGCCTAAAAGAACTCGCCGCACTAAGTGAGGATCTTACCTTCGCCCTGGAATTCATAAAAGAACAAGGACTGTCGATCATTATTGCCATGATTGAGGACCCCAAGAGCGAGGACGAAATCCTCAAATACAGTCTGTCGAGCTTCGTCGAACTGATGGAACACGGAACGGTATCGTGGGAAATACTCCAAACTTGCTTTGTAACCAGAAATATTTTTATTGTTTGCAATTTCGCCAACTTCCCCAAAGAGTGCGTCGAAAAGGCGCTCTCTATTCTAGAAAACATTGTGCAGAACAGCGCCAAGTATGTACAAGTCGAGAACGACGTCACATTTGCGGATATACTGCGCCTGCTACAGGAATCGAACTCTTTGGTGATTCACCAAAACACAATAGCGCTGATAAATGCACTGTTTGTGAAAGCCGACGATGCGCGAAAGCGTCAAATCGCTCTCACGCTCAGCAGGAAGCAGTACCGATCGGTGTTGGTGAGTGACGTCACTGGGACGGAGATCCAACACCAGTTGTATGTTTTGCAAACACTCACTTTGGGCCTGCTTGAGAATCGCATGCGCATGAAAATCAACAGCCAAGATCAGGACGCCTATGACAAGATCAAAGAACTGAAGAGAATCGCCTTCGACGATGGGACGGGCGTCGGCGAAGAACAACGTCGAGGTGGCAACGTCAACTTTGCCCAGTATTACAAGAAGCTCGGGTTCAAGTGTGACATCAATCCGGCTCAGGATTTTGTGGAGACACCTCCGGGAATATTGGCTCTTGATTGCATGGTGTACTTTGCGCGTAACTATACGCAGCAGTACACGAAAGTTGTGCATGAAAACTCGTGTCGAGCCAACGAACACGAGTGTCCTTTTGGCCGGACCTCCATCGAACTCGTTAAGATGCTGTGTGAAATTCTCCGCATTGGTGAGCCTCCTTCCGAGCAAACAGTGGGCTTCCACCCTATGTTCTTCACCCACGACCATCCTTTCGAGGAGTTCTTTTGCATTTGCATCATAACGCTGAACCGAACCTGGAAGGATATGCGTGCCACAGCCGAGGACTTTCAAAAAGTGCTGAGTGTTGTACGCGAGCAGATAATACGAACACTCAAAGTTCGGCCAGACAATTTGGAAGACTTTCGTTGCAAGATCGCACAACTCAACTATCAGACAATCACGAATTTACGCCAACAGGAGAGGACATCGAAGGAGGAATGCGAATCGACCGCTTCGGCCATCGTCAAGCTGAAAGAGAAAATCAGTCCCGACGTCATCAATCTGATCAAACAGCAACGACTGACATTCCTTGTCGAGGGAACTCGTTTCTCGAAATACTCTCGTGGTGTGCGGAGCAAAGATAAATTCTGGTACGCTCGGTTGTCGCCGAATCACAAAGTAATCCACTACGGCGACTGTGACGAAAAGGCTATCCCCACACTAGAAGATCTGACGAACAAAGTCCTGGTGATCGACATCAAGCAGTTGTTGGTGGGCAAAGAGTGCCCACACATGAAGGAGATGCGTGCCAGAAAATCAGCTGCGAATTTAGGATTCTCCATTACATTTGATAATATGGATCATTCGACGCTGGATTTTGTCGCTCCCGAAGAGCTGATATTCAACTATTGGACTGATGGTATTAATGCTCTGCTGGGTCAGGAAATGACCAGCAAGCAAAAGGAGGAAGACTTTGAAACTCTGCTGTCTATGGAGATTAAACTGCGACTACTCGACACCGAGGGGGTTGATATAAGCAGTGCTTATCCGGCTGTCGCAGAGGATCCTGAAAACTATGATTTTTGCTTTGAAAATTAATGGCTAAGCAGGGTGAATACAGCTTTTAGTAAGGAAGAATAGTATTTTTAGATATTTAACGCATGCAATCCACATTACCAAATGACGAAAATATAAACGAGACATTTTTTTTAAGATTTCATATGCCAAAGTTAAATGATGGATTTTATTTTTGAAAAATTATCAAATGCCGCCTTCACAAGCCTGTAAAGAAGCTGACAGCAGAAACTCTGTGAGAGACACAACGTTAATTCGAAGTTTATACTCATTATGAAATGCGTTTTCTTCGGTTGAAGGCAGAGATAAACGCTGTAATAGACCTTTGACACATCGAAATTGCCGGAAATTCAAAATCGTCAATCAAGTGAAGTCTAAATTTTAAATTCTCTCTTTCCACAGATACTCCCCCTCTCTGTTATGGATGCAACAAATTCGCTGACTCCAATTTGACAATGTTCTTCCCGGACCTTATCGCCTTAATCTCCCCGGACCTAATACTTATTGTCGTAGCCGCAATCGTGTGTTGTCTAGAATATAAACGCGTGTGCTTCTATGCGGACGGTAAATATTCGCGCGTTTTTCTGTCGCCGTGTATCTCTGGCCTAAGTTGGCACTCTTCTGTCGATGGTAGAGTCCATGTTTCCGCCCCATAATCGTTGCCTTACATACTCCTAGTTTCACCTTACGGGACACAATGATTGGCGTGAAAACCTTGGCATGTCCATAGAAGCATCTGTTTGCAGCCATGATTCGCTCTTGAACGCAGTCGTTGGCTTCGTTGCTGCTGCTAATGCTTATACCTAAGTATTTGGAATGCTCAAATCCGTCAAATGTGCACCCTTTCTTTTTCGCTCATCTCTTACTTCCTTCATGGACTTTGTTTTCGCTTCATTGACCACCAGCCCCACTAACTCTGGACGCTGTTTCAGTTTTACGAAGGCGTGCTCCATACATTTCCTCGATCTACTTATGATTGCAATATCATTCGCGTAAGCAATTATAACGTTTGCTAAATCGCAGATGAAAGAGTCACCTTGTTTAACACCGCTGCTAATATTAAAAACTTCTGACAAATAGTTTTGCACAAGCAGTCTTCCGCACATATCCTTCATTTTTTTCCTTTTTATACTATCAAAAGCTGTTTAAAGTCTACAGGAAGAAAGTGTGCCAGTGTGTTTAATTCGTAGCATTTCTCTAGACTTTGCTTTAGCAAAATCGCTTGATCAGTTGTGGATCTGTTTGCTCTAAAGCCACCTTGATACTCTCCCAAAATACCTATTGTGCAAGGGTACAATAAGAGTCGTTTAATTAATACATGAATTTTCTTCGTTGCTACTTCTGCACAATGCTTGATTAGTTCCGCCGTTATACCATCTTCTCCTGGCGCTTTATAGTCCTTCATTTGCTTAATGGCCTCTATTACTTCTGCTGTATGTGTATCTGCTGACGTGGCATTTCGTTCACTGTGGTCTATCGTTCTTTCTCCCTCTAAGTGACATTGTAAAGCTCTTTGAAATAATCTTACCACCTTCCAATAATGAGCTCCTTTTCGATTAGCGTTTCTCCATTACGTTTCTCCATAGTCACTCTTGGCTGAAAACCTTTGGATTGCTTCTTGACGCTGCTAAGGAAGTCTCTCGCGTCATAGTTAGCAACGTCGGTTTTCATGCGCAAAATTTCGCTATTCATTGCTTTCTTCTTCTTCTTTTTGCATACTTTTTTTTTCCTTTTTTCCTCGTATTGGACCCTAACATCCGTTTCATTGCCTCGTTTTTGGCTTCGACCCCTTCTTCGCACTCTCTATTCTACCATTTCGCCCGTCATCCTGTAGACTCTGTACCTATCACTTCGTGCGCTGCTCTATTCAATGACATTACTAAGTTCTCCCATTGCTTGTCTATTTCGTGGTACGTAGGCTCTAGGAACTCGACTATACGCTGTTTGTAGGTCCTTGCCACTTCTTCGTTTTTAAGCTTGCTAACATCCCATTTCCTCTTCCTCATACCGTGTATGTTTTCGAGAGCTGAAAGCTTTCGCTTAGATTTGGCCTCGATGAGAAAATGGTCGCTATCTACATTGGCACCTCTCCAGTACCACCTCTCCAGTTGTTGATTAGTACTCGGTCGATCTGGTTCGTTCCTGCGGTGCCTGGGATCTTTCAAGTTCCTTTGTATATTCTTTTGTGTGCAAAATGTGTACGTACTGTTAATGTACATCCCAGTGAGTGTTGCAAAGCGACAGAGTCGTTTTAGATGTTATCTCGTGCAGTGTATGTTGTCCGGCAATTTCTCTATTCGATTCTTCTTTACCAATTTTAGCGTTAAAATCTCCGCGCACTAGTTTTGTGTCATAAGCAGGTATTCTACTATGCAGCACGTTTTCCAGTGTAGTGTAAAAAGCTTCCTTAATAACGTCGCGTGCGTCTTCAGTCGGAGCATATGCGCACAGTAGGCTTGTTTTGTAAAATCTCCCCTTTACCGTGGGACCACAATGCCCGTAGCGGTGGATGCAGCAGTAGTACGTAGTAAAGCCGCGGAGCCATGTGGTGTAGCGCGGCTATGTCGAACAAAAACCTCGTTTATAAACAATGGCCGATACTCTGAGTTAATTTGAACTAGATTTAATATTTTTGTACAACGGATGACACAAATTCCATAAAATTTCTTTAGATTTAACCATCTCAATACACTTTTCGACGTCCTTTTCCTCCATTGTTTACTTAACTTGTATTGAACTGTCCACCGTGTAGCGCTACGAAAGTTAAAAGTTGGCCAATTCTTACTACCGCCACAGCTACGCGCTACCGACACAGACACACATTGTGTGCGCAATACACTGAATACATGTGTTTTAACTTTTGACAGCTCTTACTACCGCTACTACTACCGCCACAGCTACATCACTGTGGTTCTACGGTTAGTCTAATCATGCATATTCGGTCATTAATCGGTTTAAAGCCAATAATCGAACTTTTAAAAGTATCAACTAGAAGAAACCCCGTCCCATATTTGCCGGCCTTGTCAGGATTACCGCTGTAGTAAAATATTATAAAGTTTGTCAAAAAAGAGCCTTACGAGAAAGGGAGGTAAAAACCTACTACTGTAAATTAACGAAGACGATGTACGATTTTTTATTTCTACCTTTGCAGGATTCCTCGATACTGACGAGTGTATAACAACATTTCTTCTAACACCGGCCTTGAATTTCGCTCTTTTTTCTAAGAAAAATTTAACAATGAGCCGAACAGTTCATGATGTAGCATCCAAACGGCTTGGCTTGGGGAAATAATTATTACATTTTCGGACTCTGGATCGGAATCACTCTTAGAATCAGTCTTAGATTTAATTCCAAAAACTTCGATGCTAAAAAAAAAACGTAGAGCAAAAACCTCTTCAGTGTATTTTCCGGAAAATTTTTAAAGGTTCACTCGTAGGAGTGGCTATACTCTAGTAAACCGTTTTTGAAACATTCGAAAGAAATCCGGTCGAAGAAATTCAAAAATATTAACACGGCAATATTAAATGCTCGACAGCTACCTTCTTGATGTGACACAATTGCTTGAATTCCTTTACAGCTTCAGCTTAATTTCTATTTAGTTCCAGTTTTCTTTTATGAACTTCAACCACGTTGCACGCCGTCGTGCGTGGTTCCTAGCAATGTGCGTAAGCACCCATGGCGGTCATTTGCCAGGTACTGCATCCATAAAGTAGCACTGTCTCTTATTCTTTTTTGCACACAAGTTTCCACTGATTCTGAACTCTATAATGTACGTTCGAAGCCTTTTCCAAAACTCAGTAATACAGTCTCAGCTGTCGAGTGTTTCACACAGACAGAAAATCAAAGGTAGATGCAGATCCCACTCCGTTTTCGTGCGTTTTTCCAGGTGTTTAAGGGCAGGTGGATGCTGAGTTGGCTGTCGCCCTCTAATCTCATCAGTGGACAATAGTAAAGATTCAACTTTCGAATGGAAATGTCGAAGCTTCCTTCGATTCGACAATATGCTAAACATTGAATTGGCTTTGAAAATCAAGTTGGCATCGTCGAGTTCGGTTCCACCATCAGTAGATACTATGCTTCCTGGGCGGTACAAAATTTCACTCTGTACAGGTTGGCCACGCATCTTTAATTGTGGTATCAAGTGTTATACACAGTGGACGATAAGTCGCTAAAGAACGCTTTCGAGTGTCTCCTCCGGTTGGCCAGACGGTTGAATTTTGAAGAATAGAATTTCATCCCAAAATTGTATGCATCTCTCTCTAGGTCTGCTGTCGTTTTATGAACAGTAGAAAAACGTCCCCTGGGTAGTCAAGATGTTTTTCGGGAAGTTGTTAAGGTCCATTGAATTTGTCCGTTACCGGAGGACAATGTTGCGCAGAGTACATCACTTATCAGTTATTATTAATAAGGAAAATAATAGGGGCAGGATGCAGCCTCGTTTTGAGATTCAAAATCCTCCTACGATTTTACTGCATGCAAGACGCGACACTTCTACCCTTGATACCTATAAGCTTTTCTGGACTACCCCTTTTACGCATGGTTATGTTCGCTGGGTCCCACTGCCAATTATAATGCTTGTAGTCCAGCACTCACACTCTTCCCAGATTTACGGCGTGCTGGACATCTGTGGGACATCTGTGCAACACAAAATTGCAAGGAATGTAGTCTCTTAAAACAAAGGATAAACAAACGGTTTTCGTTAATGACGAACTCGTCATGCACAGGTAGTGCTTCAATATTTATACTTATTCAAACTAAATTACATTGATTACTGCTTTGCAAATGAAACAAGCGGGGGTTCATAAGAGTTCTGTGAGATGGGATCGAAATCCAACAATAAACATAAAAATGTTGTTAAGTAATCTAAGAATTATCTGCTAAATTCTCATCGATCCGCGATTTATGCTTGAGTAAATAGGCAGCCAAAAAGCTGACCGGATCAGGTGGTCTTTCACGGGCCAAAGTTTGTAATCCATGCAGGAGAATCGGAGCAACTGTTTGATCCAAATACTGTCGGGTGGGCAATGCGCTTAGATCTGGCCGCTTTCTCTTTGACCATTGTTGCTGCATACAGTCTGCTGCGTTTTCACTTTTTTGTGATTCTTCGGGTTTTTCCATTTCAGTGTTTTTATTAAATTTTAATAATAAATGTAAACAATTTGTAAAATAAAACACACTACTTGAGCAGGAACAAAAAGAACTGTCAGTTGAGGAGATAGAAACTTGTGGATGAAAGGCGGCATGGAAAGGTCACATTTCCAATGCCCTTGGAAGCGGCTTTTT
The DNA here is from genome assembly GCA_947623515.1 of Neoascia interrupta. Lineage (NCBI taxonomy): Eukaryota > Metazoa > Arthropoda > Insecta > Diptera > Syrphidae > Neoascia > Neoascia interrupta. The sequence goes on from OX392462.1 coordinate 181,411,783, forward strand.
CTGAACTGATTCACTTGCTTTTTTTTTATAGGAATCTGGAAATATCGGAATGGTAGCATTCAGCCAGGCAACCCCAAAACTGTTCGGTAGGAAGTTGTTTTGCGTTGACAAGAATACAGGTAGGATTACATGTGATGCTGATAGAGATTATTTAAAAGTTTCTTTTTTTTATGAAGAATATACTTTTGGTTATTTAACAATGACAACAGGCAGACATCAATGCCATGTGAAATAATTGTTGTAAACTTTATTTATTATAAAAATAAAAATTCATGAATAAAATAAAATTAATGAAATGTAAATCTATATTCTGATAACTGATAAGATAACTTATACCATGTCTCCACCGAGCACTAATCCTCGGTTAATATTAATCTTTACTTTACGGTTAATAGTAATCCTGCGATTTACCGTACAAATTTAAATCCTCTCGGCAAGCGATTAAAAATATATCCTCTCATAAATCTCTCATATACCATCATATCCTCTCATTCACCCTATTCACAAACCTATTTTCTGCACCTTTGTAACAGTTTGAGAATCAAACCAGTGAGTAAGTGCTACAGTGTGTACGCAGAATTTACAGTCCGTAAACGGGCCGTTAAATACACCATTCTGTTCCACATTGTAAAATGCTGATGTTACTGTTGTTTTTTGACGTTTTATAAGAGTTGCAAACTTTTTAAAGGGCCGTGGTCCGACCGCCCCTGATTACAAACCATCAATTATAACGCAGATATTTCCAAGTTACTCTTACATGAACGTAAAAATGCAATTTTTTGGTTTAAATTCAATATTTTTAAAAAATCGACCCCCAAAAACTTTGTGTTAGCGAAATCTAGAATAAAATTCCGTTTATCTAACTTGCTAATTTTTTTTTTAGTTCTTTCCTAAATTAAGCTTAAAGCCGCGTTGTCACAAGCAACGTAAAACAGGAACAGTAACAGAGTCCCATACATTAGCAACTGAAACCTAAATTCGCTGATCTTGCGTTGCTGATGTATGAAATTCTGTTTCTGTTTCTGTTCCTGTTTCTTGTGACACCGCGTCTTAAGGCCAGTCGAAATTACGTTTTTCTAAAAATTTTTAGGTTTTTCTTCAATTCTGCCTCCGATTGTAGGCGTGGCCCAAAATCTTGTATGAACGAAATGTAGAACTATGTGTTTTCTACACAATATATTGAGTATTTTTTTTTTCGATTTGGAAAAATTAACCTAACAGGAAATAATAAATACTAGGATAACAGGAAATAATAAATACCAAATTTCAGACATTCAAGACGTCTTACAGCTTTGTAAGCTCTGGAGGTAGTTGCACCCATTATTATTTCACACGAATAAGGTATAAAAAGGAAACTTAAACTGCCCCTGTCCGATAGATCTGTCACAAGTATGTTTTCTATTGTGATTTTTACAGCGGAAATCATTTTTCGCTTCTGCGAAATGGCATCGCCCCTTTCTTTTAAAAGACAAAATGACGGAAACAGAGTATTCGTGTCAAACTAATCCTATATTTGTCCGGTGGAGCCATTATGGGCTTTTTTTTAAATCGTCTCCCGTCAGCATGCATAGGGCGCCATCATAGCTTGTCATAGTTATAACAGCCGCACCATAATAGATTTCTAATAGACTTTTAATCTAAGGTCAAAACACATCGAAAACCCAATTCAAGTTCTGCCCAACGCTTGAAGTGCCCATAATAGACATTCAGTAGACGATTCGAAAATCGCATGAGACATATATGGGACATTTATGAAAGCCGACTTGAGCTCATCTAAGGCTATTATAGTTAGGCCTTAAAGCTTCGTACTTTCAATTGCTTTTGACTACACCTAAGTTGCCTTAACATAACAAGTAGTTTACGCTTTTCAGGTGCGTCTACTGCGGTAAGCGTAGGTTGCTGTTCAGGGACACTCACTAGTACTGTCAGTACTAGTGGTTGTCGCTAGGTTGAAGGGTCTGGTTTCGCTTTGTAATTGTCGCTCGTTGCTCGCCACGTTAAGAGAATGGATCATTTCATAGTTGCAAAATGTTTGTTATTTCGCTACTACTATACTAACTATTTCATGCATCTTCTGATATAACTTATTTACTTACTTAAATAGATAGGGCCTCAGTCAACAAGCTTCGCCAGCCAGCTCTGCCTACAAATAGCCGTCTCCAATTTCGCACGCGAATTCGGCTAGGTCCCCTTCCACTTGCGCGCGCCACCTGAGTCACGGTGCTCCTCTACTGCGCCATCCCTGCTGCATGGATTCGAAGATTTTCCGGGCCGGCGCGTTGGTGTCAATCTGCCCTAGATGACCCAGCCATCGGAGCCTTTGTATTTTGACTCCTCTGGCTAGGTCGGTGTCGTTGTACAGCCCGTACAGTTCGATGTTATACAGACGGGACCATAAATCGTCCGAATTTTCCTCTCAAAGCAACTTAAAGTATTTTCATCCGCCTTTGACAGGATCCATGCTTCTGCACCGTAAAGCAGAACTGGGATGATGAGGGTCTTATAAATAGACACTATAGTTGCTCGAGAAAGGGCATTTCTTGGTAAGACTTATCCTTCGATTTCAGCGTCTGAATTCATAGCGGAACCCAGGTAGACAAAGTCCCTAACTACCTCAAAGTTAGCGATGTCAAAAAAGTTAGCGATGTTTTGTGCAAGACTTCGGTGTTGGGTGTCTTTTCTTGATGACAGCTTTAAAAACAAAATTGTATTCATTTATTTATCGTATTGAACGAAACATCCAAAATTGTGAAAATTGGACAAGATAAAAATCATTAAATAGTGTTTTTTAAATATACTAAAAGTTGTCTAACGTCAAAATAAAAAATAAAAAGCAGTTTGAGCGTGGTCACCGGGAGTTTTCCGAAAAGTTTTTTGTCATGTCAATTAACAAGCGCGAAAGCCTTAAAACTTATAAAAAGCAGTTAACTAAACAAAAATGAACACGACAACCCGTTAAAAAAGTGCCATATTGAACAAAAATGATCTCTGTAACTTAAAAGCTAAAAGAGAAGTAACAAAATGGTTTGGGCCAAACGAAAGAGCATCCAAAAATTATGAAGACTGCATACCTAGCTCAATTTCGTAAAAAGTGGCCTTTAGAACAAGATAGCATTCAAGCGACGATATACTTGGATTTGCCCTCGTTGACTCCTACGCCCAGATTCGCCACTTCCAGCCCAATACTCACGAAGGCTTCACTGACTTCATGCTTTGTTCTTCCGATTATGTCAATGTCTTCTGCGTATGCGGGTAGTTGAATGTACCTACTTCTGAAAGATTGTGCCTCTGGTGTTGGCGCGGGAGTCCGTAAAATTCTCTCAATTATGATAATCAAGAAGTCACATGATAGCGCGTTGTATTAATGCTTTTTTGACATCAAAGGGGTCGGTGAGGTCTTTACTGACCTTGACGGAACAGAGCGAGTTTTCACCCTCCACAGACCGACGAGTTTGGCAGGAATGCCAAAACTAGACATTGCGCTTTATAGCTAGTCTCTATAGATGCTGTCATACGCGGCCTTTGACATCGATGAAGAGATGGTGAGTATCGATTTGGTACTCCCGGGTTTTCTTCAAGATCTGCCGCAGTGTGAATATTTGATAAATAGTCCACAATTGAAATATCAATTGTGGACTGATATGTGCCTAATAGATTTTTTTTTATAATTAGCTCGCGATCAAGGGGTTATGACTAGCATTAAGATGCGAAGCACATCGCGGGCCGAAAGAATTTGAGGATAGCAAAGATAGAAGAGAAAAGTAATTCTTGGTCCAATAAGCAAACGCTGATGAGCCAATACGGAACATAAAAACTCTGCATAGAAACACCAAAAATTACCCGCGCAAGTGTTATGCCTTTACGGAGAAAAGCAATAATATAACTAGCAGAGTTTATCGTCGAAAACACCTGGCATGCATCTCATTGTTGTCCATTCTATTTGCATTTTGGAATGAGAAAAATAACATATTCGGCCGACCCTAACCTAGGTTGCAGACGCCTAGCAGGAAGCCGCTCATTTTGAGACAAACGGCTCCAGGCGTTCAGACAGAACTTCAGAAAATTTATTGTATGCGATGTTAAGGAGACTGATTCCTCTGTAGTTGGCACAGTTCAGATGGGCTCCTTTCTTGAGGATGCTTAACAAACAACGCTGAGGTTCCTTTCATCGGGCATGCTTTCATCAGACCATATCTCGCAGATGAGCTGGTGCATGCTCTTAACCAAAGATTTAAAAAGTTCGGCAGCTAGGCCATCTGCTCCGGCTGCTTTGTTGCCTTAAGCTTAGATACAGCTACAGCTACATTCACTTCATCCAGGTCGGGTGGGCGGTATCGTTCGTATGCTTCATCGGTAACGTCTTCGCCCGGGTTGAATGGTTCGTTCTGCCCGACAGCGGTATTTGGTTCGTCTTCGCCGTAATACAGTCCGCAAAAATGGTGTGTCCAAATCCTCGGCACCGACTGCCATTCCACTACAAATGTCCCTTGACCTCCCTGACCTATTGACTACCTTTTAAGCATTCTCAAGTTAAATTGCTTAAATGTAACCAAAAAAATGTCCCTCAATAAAAATGTATGTAAGTCAATTCGTCAACGTTTCTCTTTTTTCTATTTGTAAAAAAGACGTTGGTAACTAAGTATACGATATCCCTATCAAGAAGGGTATTAGTTTCAGAGAAGCCGCGCGCGTTTAAAGCTCACGAACGAAAGATATCTCTGCTCATCACCATTACTGCTTTGCTGCAGAGTACATCTACTAAACATCCCCAGCACCTTTAAGTTCAAAGAACTAAAAACTCATCGGACCGAAACTTTAAGTTCAGGCATCGAGTGTGGCATACCATCATTCGAAGAAACCGGTTTTAAGCCCACTACAAGTATGGCACTGACCACTTCATTCCTAAAGAGGTTTCTCCTTCTGGAGTCAACCGTTGCTGTGTCGTTATGCTTCAAAAAATTCTCTATGAATAGACATGCAACTGACTCCACTCCTGCTGTGCCATAGGGAAAGGGAATGCAATATGCAACACATGAATAGCACAAAAAGAAATTGAAATTTCCGAGGGGTCTTTCTCTTTAATCCCCTTCGAAAACAAAACACGGAAAAGGGCACACAAAAATGCAAATGATTGCAATGCACCCCTTTTGTGTCACTCCCTCATTTTGTAATAATTACACTGCGCGGTCCAAAACAGTGCATCGACTGTGTTCCGCCGCGTTAGTACAAGCATGGCAGGGTATCGTAATTGACGTTCAATAGAACAACCAGACAGGATGTGTTTTAAATACGCGATGTTGAAAGTTTTCCCGTCTGACTCAAACAAAACAAACATAAAAATAGATTTTTATTTCAGTAGAAAAAAACCCAGAACTTTTTGAACACAATTTGACAGTCATATTTGTGTGTCAAATGTGCGCCACTGAAACGTAGTGTCTATTTTTCCATCCTCTGCTGAACACCTCTTCTAATATGGAGTAACTTATACTCAAGTGTGCAAGGCTAACAAAAAAGATGAAAGCAAAGACTCTAAGCAAGCTGTCTTAGTTAATCTATTATGTGTATCATAAGTTTTAAAAGTTGCAACAACCAAAAGTGAAAATACAATTCTAAAATGTATCAAACTAAAAATCTAGCAATATTACTTTTTCTGTTATTTTGCGCTAATTCAATTGCAGGTAAGAATACTAAAAAAATCAAATGTTGAAGTGAAAACTATAAATATCCCAAAAAATAATAATATTGATGATTTCATTTGAAACTTATTACATGTAAAAAGTAAAAAAAAAATATACTCTTAAAGGAAAAAAATGAATGCCAGGACGGAAATAATCTTTTGACGTTGATTTACATTTATGCGCGAGTAGATTTAGCACAGGAAAAATAAGAGAAACAACCCAAAGTCTGGCTAACTAGAGCACAATATAAATTTGATATCTTTGTGGAGTCCATAAAATTGTGATCACGTAAATAAAAGGTCATAAAAAAAGATGACAGGGCGTTAACACACATTTGTGCTTTTTAACAAACCAACACATATATTTTGGCTTGAAGTTAATTGTGCCAGTCGTTAGATGGGGTAGTCCTTAATGGGCGGACTATTTGCGAACGAGACCTTCATGCAAAGTGTCTAAATAGAATTATACCTTGAGCAAGGCATAGTTTTTTTGTTATGACGTTTGACGCGACTTTACTGCACAATTGCATGCCAAGCAAAAGGGGTCCTTACAAGGCAACATAAATCGTCTGTTGTGCAAAACATGCTTTATACTAAAAAACTGTTGGATTCATTCTCCTGCGTTGGGGTAGGATACAGTATACAGCTGTGCCGTAAGTTTTCGCGCCACTTAGTGGCTGACTTATGATAGTGAAGGGCCTCGTTTCTATCGGAGTGTGTTTCGTTGTCCCTAGCCATTTAGTTTATTTCATTTAATAAGAGAAGCTGCTGGACAACAAAGTTTTTTAGACAGCTCTAATCTGTCAAGCAAATATGTATGCGCCCAAATTAATACGATTAGGTAACTTTGACAGACATCATTAAATTTTTATAAAATAAAGTTTTTATCTTGTTTTAAAAACAAACTGAAAAAAAGTTGTTGAATTTCAAGCCAAATAATTGGGAGCGTAATCAAATGGTCTTGCCGCTATCGTCTTTTACCAGAGGGTCTATATCTTCTCGCGTTAGTAAAATTTCTATTATTTTTTAGCCTTTTGTGATATAGAGCGACTATTTACTTTGACGCGAACTAGCACCCTTATTATGGTAAGGTTCCGAAATTTTCATTAAATAACTTATAATTGTCCTGTTATTTTGTCATATGGGTCATTCATTCGTTTACGGTCAAGTATTCAGTAGGAGATCATCCGAGGTTTGGATTTAAAATGATGTTTAACCCAGAAATGAGTTTTTCAGTCAATTTTAATCTTAGAATATACAATGTTTCCACCGGGCACTAATCTGCGATTAATGTAAATCTTCATTAAATACTCTACAAATTATGTGATTAGCTACACAAATTAAAATGCTCTCGGCAAGCGATTAAAAATAAATCCCCTCATAAATCTCACTGACCCTTTTCACGAATCGCTTTCAACACTTTTCGAACAACTTTTTAACAGTTTGAGAATCGAAAAAGGACACTGAAATCGCCCACGTATGACAGATCTGTCAGAATTACGATTTCTATTGGGATGTTGACAACGGAAATCTGTTTTCGCTCCTGGAAAATGACATCGCCGCTCTCTTTTGAAAGCCAAAATGACAGAAAAAGAGTTCTCATGTCAAACGTATCCTATAATTGTCTGGTGGAACCACTTTGGGATTTATTTTTTATCGTCTCCCACTAATCCTCGTTTTATTGCAGGTGGAAACATAGTAAGGACAGTACGAACTCCTCGACCATTTTTTTTCTTAGCCAGTTTTTTATGTGAATTGAAAGTTGCTTTCGGGGAAAAATGACTATTGACCAGAATCTGGCGATGAACTAGAACTTCTTGCACCAACTTTTTTTTTCTAAGAAGTGCTTAAGTTGGGAGAGGCATTTATTTATACAGAGTCAAGGATTTCAATAACTTTCTTGATCGATCTAACTCTGCACTGAAAAAACCGCTGGCTGGGGTTCAGTAAAATATGTTTTGAGTTGTTTTACACTCAACAGGTTTTGGGTTAACTCAAGATTAACTCTGCATTGAAAAACTGGCCCTTAGTTGTCTGAATTTACCATTACAGCACGGAGCCTTACCCTTTTTCTCTTTTTTTTCGTTTAAGACAGGCATAAAGACTACTTTCCTAGTTTAGGTGGCGTTTCAATCAGATTTGGACTTGGGTCTCAATGCACAAGCTCCACCAGACAGCTCCGTTTCTTGATAGTCGTTTCCTGTTTTGCACATGATGTTGGCTGATGTCCTCTTTCACTTATATGCACCTCCTGCTTCCCGAAGCTCCTTCTGATCCTTCCCTCTGGCGAAGATTTTCCGATTCCGTCAGATTGTTGTGGTCCATCGGCTAGATGACCCAGCATCCACAGCAGTAGATTTCTGAGTACCTCTTCTGGCTAGATCGGTGACGCTGTACAGCCCAAACAGTTCGGTGTTCTATCTTCTTCTCCATTCGTCGTTTATGCAGACGGGACCAAAAATCACCCCAATGATTTTCCTCTTCAAGCAGCCTAGTGCAGTAGCGTATGCAAGGGGGGGGGGGAGCTCAGGGGCTTCTGCCCCTCCCCCAATCAATCACAGTTTAGCAAATAAAAAAGAAAGTTTAGCAAAAAAAAGAAATACACACAAGACTAATTTTTTACTTACTTTTCTCATGAAAATGTTACTATTTGCACACAACTGGAAAGAGCTTTCATGTAATACAATTTTCCATCTGCATTTCCTCTTTGGATTTTCCTAAACCTTTTTCATAACCTCAGCTTTTGCGGAAACTTTTTGCTTGATTTTTGATTTTGTTCTGTTTTAAAGTTTGTCGATGCACAATGTATGGACACGCGTAAGCCGCACTTGTCATTTGTCATTTATATAGGCGCGAACTACCTATAATTACCAATCAAGCTACACACAAACTTTACGCAAACCTCTGCATTTTGTATTGAAAAACTTTGAAAAAAAAAAACAAATTAAAAAAAACTCAGCTTTATTAAAAACAAGACGAAAGGTTACAGGAAAGCTAAGGTTGCCTTGTGTCTCCATTCGTTAGATTCATTACATTACTTGCCGGTTTTTACTATTTACACGATTCGCAATGTCATCTATGACAAGAAAACAAGAGAAGACACTAACCGGAAAAGAACATGAAACATAGAAAGGTTTACAGCCAAATTTCACAACATCTAATCAAAATGAATGTTCAGCTCCTTAAAAAAAACTCCTTCGTACGAAACTGGCCTAGAGTGTCTCCTTCTTCTTCGATAAGGTTCTTATATTTCTGCACCGTAAAGTAGAAGAAAAGATGAGTGCTATGTGGGCTTTGGCTATTTTTCAGAGTTAACTGAGATAGTAGGTACTTCGTCTTCGTGGCCAAAGGAAACTGAAATTAGCAAATGATTCAGTGTTTGACGAGCGTGGTGTCTTTGCATCGTCTGAATTAATATAAAAGCTCCACAGCGCAATGAGTACTTTACGTCCATTACGTTGAAGTTCGCAACTGACAACCCAGTTAATTACACACGTTCTTAGGCTTATCGCATACATGAAACTTTTAGTCACGCAACGATTTGATTGCCTTTTTGTGTCCTATGAGTTTGGATGGGAATGTCAGAAATAGGTTAAGTCATTTGTGACAACAAGCGACTAAAAAATTTTTTAGTTGCTTTGATTTTTTCGTTGCTTGTTGTCACCAATGACTTAACACATGCAGCTTTATGTTTTTGAATGCTGCCATGAAACTCTTTAATTTCTTTCGTTTCGACGACATTTTAGAGATCAAACAAACGGTTTGTTGTTTGCAACCGCTCTAGATGACGCAGCCATAGCAAAGACTGTATTGTAATTGTTCTGGCTAGGTCTGTGTCTTTGTATCTCCTAATCCAAACCCCGTCTATGTAGACGGAAAAAAAAGCACCCGAAGCAACGTTCCACTCGAAGCAACCTAAAGTGTTTTCAGTCACCTTTGATTGACACAGTCTATGCTTCTGCATCGAAAAGCAAGACTGGGATGATGATGGTCTTATAGATAAACACTTAAAACCAAAACACGAGTCCTATACTACATTCAAACTACGCTCAAATTTACATATAGATAAGTTGATTGCCCCAAAGAATTCAGCGATTGGCAAGACACGCCCTGGCTTGATTTCATCGCTGGGTCTGTTGACTGAATTTAAAGCGGAACCCAGGTAGACAAAGTCCCTAACTACGGCAAAGCTATAGCTGTCTATGGTGATGTTTTGTCTAATACGTAGGTTTTGGGTATCACTTCTCGATATCAGCCTGCATACTTGGTTTTGTCCTCATTGACATCAAGCTTTGTTCTTCTAATTGTGTAAAATTTTTCTGTGTACACGAGTATACGGACTTTTGAAAGATTGCAGCTCTGTTGTTGGCACGGAAATTCTTCACGGTTGTTCCAAGTATGATGTTAACAAAAACACAATGACAGCGCGTCGCCTTTGAATTGTCTTAATCCTATCTTGACAGCAAAGAGATCAGTGATATTTTTATCAATCTTGATGGAACCGCGTGCGTCTTGCATCATCATCCTGCAGACGAGTTTGAAAGTAATGCCAAAACTAGACTGTGCGCTATATAGCTCGTCTCAGTAGATGCTTTCATACGCGGTCTTGAAATCGAAAAAAAGATGGTAGGTGTCGATTGGGAATTTCATGGTATTCTCCGTTTCTCCGTACTGTAGACATTCTAATGTTGACGAATCTGGCCTTGTTGTGCATCGTCGTGAGACGCTCACTCTCATATTCGAAGCTCAATACTTTTTGGTTAAGGCTGCCTAAAACGACAAAACCACATCCAAATAAGCGTTGCTTTGGTTTCGACAGGAGTCGCCATGTAAATCGCTGTTTTTTGTTTTTTCGCTCCAAAACAAAAACTTTCTGTTCGCGGCCGAGAAGTCACCCCGACGTCACAGCCCCCAGCCTGGTGGACTAGATCCTTTTTATAACTCCATTGATGGAGTGTCCTATACTGCTTCTTATAGACCTGAGCTCCGTATACGTCGATCGTACTAGCCCATAAAGCTCTTCACTAAGTAGTTCTACCTGACTAAGACGACTATAACTACCAAAAGAGCAAGGTCAAGCAATGCGTTGGTTTGGTACTTTGGTTGAATGGCAAGTCGTCAAAGTTGGAGCTATTGTGATTCCCGCATAAGAACGTTCTCTCAAAAGACTTTTTTTGAAATATTGCAATGATATTTTACCCTTTCCTGGTAAAGTTTTCTGTGACCTGTGTTTCTTAACATTTTTATTTTAATTTATTCCTTAGTGAGTGCATCTCATATTGACAAAACGCATATCGTCACGGCTGATAACTCGGAGCCGATTATCTTGGATTGTGATTTCGATGCGCTTCCAAATAACTCAACCTTAGTTGTGAAATGGCTGAAGGAAGGGAAGCCAATTTATCAATGGATAAAAGGACATGTACCCACAGTATATGTAAGTTTAATAAATATAAAAAAAAACTTAATTTGCCAAATTTGTCCTTATTTAATTATATTCAGCCCTCAATGAAAGGATTGATCGACGAAGAGTATGAAATATCTTCGAATTCTAACTTTAAACATCGAGCAATATCGTTCCCAGTGCCAACAAAAGAAATGACAGGCAGCTACAAGTGTTTGGTTGAAACTATGGATTCTACGCAAATCATTCAAACCTATCTGCAAGTGATTGATGTTAGCCAATTGGATATTGAATTGGAATCTACCATTACGCCCAACGATACATTGGTTACATGTGAAGTAGAAAACGTTTATCCAGAGCCGAGGCTACTCATTTGGTAAATATGATCTCATGTAATTTTCACAAAAATCAAGACGGACCTGGGGTGGAAACGGCTAAGATGATCTGACAGTCGATGATCTGATATTCTCTGACAGTCAATGTGATGAAACCAAATAATCCGTCTCATCACAAAAATATTGTTCCGAATCGTTGCTTCATTTAGGCTTGTGATGAAAGAAATTTTTTTTTTATTTATTCATGCAGAAAGTCAGCCTAAATGTAGGCAAAGGAATTAACTAAACAGAAAGTTTGAAAACTGGGGGACCAGCTGATTTTGACGGTGATTGATTGTGAGCTGTCACAAAAAGATTGTGATGACCACAGTCTACGCATCCGAATTTTTGTGTTTTGTGACATCATTTATCACAGATCACCTTAGCCGATTGCAACCCTGTCTCATAGACATGCCCTCTGATATAATGACACCAGAAATCCTTTTGCGACAAAACTACCATGTCAACTTTGCTCAGGCATTGGATTGGCTTCGATCAGACTCTGAGCCAGAGAAAGAATGCCATCGATTTTTGACAGATGGCTCCAGAAAGGTGTCTGGTGCTGGAGTCTTTGTGGTGAGTGAGAGACATTAAACTCCACTACCCCTTAGGTAAATGTGCGCCTGTCCTCCAAACGGAGTTTTTTACATTGTAACTATCAGGTGAAGGGCAAGAAGTATATGCGCCGCTCTAAAGGCGTTGCTAAACACTTTTACTTCTCCTTAAATAGTGCTTGAACTCAAGCATTCGTTGAACTTAGTCGCAAGGCTAAATACACTGAATATTGTTAGGGTCCCAGGTCACACTGGTATCCAGGAAAATAAGATCTCTGATGAGTTTGCTAGACAAGGTTCAGAAGACGTTTTCTCAGGACCGAAACTCGCGATGGTTCTGTCTGCACCTGTTTCCACGTCTGCTATTGACTATGCGTGACGTGAAGCCTTCAGCCCAATATATCCGTCACGTCGACGTACACAACTGACAACTGACAGTGGAATACATACGTTCTTATGCGGGAAGCGACGTACGTCCTGCACTTATTCTATGGGTCGCATAACTAAGGTGTCAGTTTTAGTATGTGGCGAAAACCATATCTGGCGTTATCGAAACTTCTATTTAAATCTATTTAATACGCTATTCACCTTGAATCATAAACCGAGTTTTTGGCAAAAAGTTTACACAAAATCGTTTAGCATTTCACACTTCTGAGCGGAAACAAGGTTTTGTTTTTATTTGTCATTAGTAGAAACATTAATTGTCATATTTAAGCCCTTATTTATTTTTAAAGTGCTTTAAAAGCTTCGTGAAGAAGGGGATATATCAAGAATCATACGGTGACCTCAAAAATGCAAACCGTTTTCAGATTGTACATTCGGTTTCGTAGACATCTGTATCCAAAATTGAGGCAAAGGTGACATTTATTGCAATCTTAGTTTATAATTTTCAACGGCAATGTGATACTCGTGACGTTCATAGTGGGTTTGAGCAAAAACTAATATAAACCAGGGGATTACAGAATCAGAATAATAATATATCTATGGGAAAACTCATACTTTTTATGGAGGTTATACTATGTATTTGTGACAGATCTGTCGTACAGGGACAGTTTCAATTTCCTTTTAGATTCTCACACTGTTACAAAGGTTCATAAAATAGGTTGGTGAATAGGGTGAATGGGATTTATGAGAGGATTTAATTTTAATCTTCTGCCCCTGTATTATGCGAGTTTACGCAAAAACTAAGTCTATGATCCATGTAACAAGGTTGGAATAAAATAGAAACTGTTCCACATTCAAAAAATTTATGTGCACCTGTATTATTTTCTGGTGGATTTTTTTACTTTGTCCCACATTTTGACATTTTGGATCTGGTCACTTTAATCTAGTCACATAATCTACTTTTCAACCAAAAATTAATGTTAGAAGTAGGTACGTTTGCTTTAGTTTTCTTGAAAAGTTTTGCAGCGTCGAATTCCAAAATCTAAACTGAAACTGTCCCTGTACGACAGATCTGTCACAAGCACGTTTTCTATTGTGATTTTTACAGCGAAAATCGTATTTCGCTCCTGGGAAATGGCATCACAACTTTTTTTGAGAGCCAAAATAACAGAAACAGAGTGTTCGTGTCAAATTAATCCTATATTTGGCCGGTGGAACCATTTTGCGATTTAAATTAAATCCTCTCCTGTTTATCCTATTTTATTTCTTATACAAATGAAATAGTTTTAGTCTCAAAGCTACCTAACCTATGAAGCGAAATCGATTCTCGACTATCTCCAGTGTTATTACATTCAGCTTAACTACACCTCATTATGATTTTTTGTATTAAGAAACAAGCTCGAAACAAATAAAAGCAAACGAAGTTGAAATTAGCGTATCAGTTGACCTTTGGAAAAAAAATGTTTCCAAAATTTTCCGCTAATCTCCAAAGAAGCGAGTAGTCATGTTGGCAACAGCATAAAATTGACAACTAGCAGTTCATATCTAGTAAGTCAATGCTTAAAATCATCCTAGTTGCTTTTGCAAAAAAAATATTAAATCCAACCAAGTATCCATCTCTTTCGAGAGAGTTCTTTTATTCTTCGACAGCAATTTTTCTGTTAGCCACACTTCTGAAAGCTCGAATTTGCATCATTCTACTTCACTAAAGTCAGAGATAGAATTGCTATTTAACACGTTATTGATTACTATTTATTTCAGTTTAACCACTTTTTACTTCCGCAATCAATGTTCGCGATTCAAAGATTCAAACTTAACTGTAAGGCCGCGTTGTCATAAGCCACGTAAAACAGGCACTAGAATCCCATATATTAGCAACTGAAATCAAAATTCGCTGGATGCTTTTTGCGTTGCTATGCATGAAATTGGGTTTCTGTTTTTGTACCTTGTGACAAGTGACAACGCGGCTTAACTCCCAGAGTCAGCTATCCTCATGTAAAATTTATACAAACGAACCAAGTTCTCGAAACTTCTCTTTATATCATTCCACTGGAGATGGAGTTTAGGATACATCGAAATTTGACTTTCGAATGTCAGTTTGCTGTCAATTTGCTTACTGCCATTGCCATGACAGTTTAATGGGTCGATGTGTTCGGGTATTTAGTCGATTCAATGCGTCGTAAAATTTTGTGGCTTAATAACACTTTTAAAAACACTTTATAGATATGCGACATGATTCAGGATTCACAGAATGATTGATGGGAGACGAAAAACTTACTTATTTATCAACGATTTTCTTTCATTTAGGTCCAACGATGATGTGGCACTATCTAAAGTTTCGGAGAAGATATCTACACAGGAAGATGGACTATTCGACGCAACTGTGATTGCATCTGCTTCCGAAATCGATTCCGACGAGATTATTGGCTGCACTCTTCAATTTCCCGGAACCACATATAATGTTACGAAAATTTTAAAGTCTTCAGCCGGAAGGACTTCCGCCTTTGGAGGATTCGTTATATTGTTTCTCTTGTTTGCAATATCGACGTAGATTTTTTTTTATTATGTATTTATATTTTTTTGTTATATCAAGGTCTACATTTGTGTATAAAATAAAGAGTTAAATTTATTAATTGTTAAAAGGAAAACTCTTTGATTTCTGGTGATTTCAAAGGACACCAGTGTAATACAAGGATATACCTACTTACTTACTTGACAGATGCTGCCAAAATAAGGAAGAAGCTTTTCGAAATTTGCCTCGTTTGCCAAAAAAGCTCCTCGAAACATGACGTAAAATTTTGTTTCATCTTAAAACTGAATCTCAATACGCATGTTCTGGGCATACGCCTTTCATATTATTATCCACATGTTTACTTCGTTCTCGACGTGTTGGATGAGAATGATTTATTCTCCTTGATATTTATTTATTAAAAAAAGGACCTACTAACATTGTGACCTAGAAATATTAAGCAATTTGTTAAAACAATAGTAAAACGCTTATAGTGATGTGCAAATGAATGTGACAACTTCTAATGAAATATCGAACGAGTGAGGGCGAATAAAAGTTACTGCTGTACTCCAACAGATACTGAATGTATAAATCGTACATATACTTTAATGACAATCGAGATTATAAGGACATATTTCAAAGAGATTTTCCCTGGTCGGGACATCAAATGATGTTTTCAATTCTGAAGTGAAGGAAGTGGCCGAAAACCTTTTTTCGTATAAATACGTGAGTCAATCTTAATTGTGTGACTAAATAAAGTTCAACTAAGCATCATGCCAGAAACCCATTAAATATAATAGTTTGGCTTCCTTTGGATAGTGTATACATACAAGTTTTTCTAACACGTACCAGGCCTTATTAAATTTCACAATATAGAAGCAGCATTTATTTGGGGTGTAATCAAATCTCCACCCCATTAATTTCAATTTGCCAACCCCCTAATGGACATGATAAAAGTATTAGCAAGAGAGTGCATCCGTGAAGCAGAATAAATAGGACAATCAGGACCAAGATGTGTAATTTATCTTGAGTAGTTTTAGTGCCGATTTATAAAACTCAGAACTTTAAGAGGGAATATTTCCATTATTGAACCTTATTGAATTTAGATTTTTGTCGAATATGTTTATTAAAATAAAGCGCCGTCATCCTATTCCCATAAAAGGACTCCCATGCAGGAGCGACGAGGTTATTAATCAACATAAAGAACGACCTTTCACAGTTTTATTGCCCCATCACTGCTTTTGATTATTTTAGTGTATATATATGTTTGTGTGAGTGAACCTAGATATAAGAGTGTAGTTTATGGTAATTTCAAGTCATAGTTTCAAATAGAGGGAAACTCTGAAGCATCCTGCCAAAAGTGTTTATATGTGAAATGACACACATTGTGTACATCTACACGCCACAGAGTGGAACTGCCAGCTTATGGGCACACAGCAGTCTTCACGCTTAGGTTAAATTTTGGACTGAATTCAAACCAAATGGTGTCAATTTTAAATCTAGCTAAATATCATCGCACACATATATAGAACAGCCTGAATCCCCGTAGACTTTGATGCTTTTCCCTTCCAATCCTGACTCCTATACTATACCTATGCCAACTAACGAAGTTGGCCTCTCTGGAGGGCTTTAGGATATGCATTCGCCTCTATGTGCGTCCATTAGACGCGAGCAACCAATAAATAAAAGAACTAACATCCCTTGTGTGAATTTCGCTGCCGGCGGCGGCGAGCGACGGTGCCGTGCTCTGTCGACTGTTTACTGTACTACATATCAATAAGGATATCACTACACGCAGTTTAAATATTTTCACACAAAGTCCCAGTGGAATTCTGGTAGAACATCATCCTGACTGTGGGTGAGTCAAAAGTTTTTGTTTTCTGGCTGATTCAATTGAATCGTTTTTCAGTGTAACCGTAAATTTATTTATGGTTTAATTAATTAAGGGAATCTCGCCACGAGCGATAGAACTTGTTGTTAAATTGGGGGATATAACATCTTGTCATCGTCCTTGCACGAGGGACAACAGTCTGCATCAGGCGTACCCAAGGAACATAAATTCGAGGTTGATCTTAACTGTCATCATGCGAATAGCCTTTCTTTCATCATCATCATCATTTTCGGTGACCGCTTATTCTTAGGAGAGTCGCGGAGCGATGGCGGTTAATTGGTCGTTCCCGATCCTCTGCCATTAACTTAAGAGACAAAGGCGCGATCCCGAGATGTTTCTTACCTGATCAAAAGTACAAAGAACCGACGCCAACAAAATCACACTACGAAATTAAAAAAAAAGTATATAAACAAAATGAAATCAAAGCAATTTGACATTTAACGTTCTGTTCACAATAAAACCGAGTGTACACCACGCTAGAATTGCCGCAAACACCGACTATTATTTGACAGCTCAGTGTGGCAGTTCGGTGTTTCAAAAGAATACGTCATGAGATTCCTACGAATACTGACGTTTTTCACTCTATCCCTAAAGTCTTCAGCGTAATCAATCCTTTGCATCCGTTACGTCGAAGTACACAACTGATAACTAATACACACGTTCTTATGGGAAGCAAGGTACGCCAGGCACTTCTTCTATGGGCCGCTTCCCATACGTACGTGCATATTTAACTAAGTTGTAAGTTGTGTACTTCAACCTGACGGATGCAACGGATTCATTCGGCTGAAAGCTTAAGAATAACACCAGCAACGCACATCTGAAATCTCATTTCGGCAGCTTCTACCAGCGAACTAATTCTTTCGGTCATTGCCCAAATTTCATGTCCATAGATGAGGCGGTTGCAGCCGAGACTAAGTATAGAGCTGAGTTCTTTGCTTTCACCAAGCTCATCTCTCCTGATGATCGGTTGGCGTAGTTCCTTTACTATTGCTAGAGCTTGGCCAATCCTAATAGGATAACTCAGTACTTATCACTCCTTTCATCTTTCGTGAAAAAGACCACGAGATACTTGCACTTCTCTACCTGTTTCAATGGGACTTCATTTATGTGAAGGGTACACTGCACAGGAGTTTAGGCAACATTCCTAACTTTGGATTTGCTGACTTTTGCCCATCCAGTGCTTGCTGAAGTTCCTCTTCGGATGATATGCCAGGATAACTAAATCATCTGCGAAAAACATATGGCTTTTCCTAAAGCCAGACATTTCCAGAGATTCCCGGAGGTCTTCTCGGGATAAACATAGGTAGGCCTTTTCGAAAACTACAAAACACGCGTAGACCGATTGGGCATACTCCCAGGCGTTCTCAGTAATAACCTTATGAGTAAAAAACTGGTCCGTTGTGCCTCTGCCAGGCTGATAGCCGCACTGTTCTTCCCGTAACAAAGGCTCGATTACAGCTCTGGAACACGCTTTCAACACCTTCGCGAATACTTTTCCCGGACGACTTAAGAGAGTTATAATACCTCTATAGTTAGAGCAATCTCTCTTGTCCCCTTTTTTGAAAATGGGCACTACAACTCCTGTTTGCCAATCGCTAGGTGCTTTTCCGCTTTCCTAGGCCACCTTAATGCCACAGGTGTAGCCATTTAACACCTTCTTCACCCATTGCCTTGAGCATTTCTGGCTGGATTTCATCAACTGCAGCAGACTTAACCACTTTTAGCGATTTAATCGCGGCAGTGACTTCATTAACTGTAGCACTAGTCTCCACCCTAATCTCGTCAGCAGTGGGATTGTCATCTTTAGTGCTCTGTTGGGGATTGAGCAGCACTGAAAATTGCTCTCTCCATCTGCGTAAGACGCCGTTCTCATTCGAAAGAAGTGCGCCGTATTTGAATTTGACCACTGAGACAGTGAATAATCTGCCAAAACATCTGTTTCCAGATCTGTTATCTTGCTCTAACCTCTCACCGATCTTTTTCCAAGCCTGTTTCTTGGCTGTTCTGACAGCCATATTGCGGAAGTTATTCGCGCTTCAATGTACCGGGCTCGAGTTCCTACATTGATTCCACCCAATATAGGCTACCAGAAAAGTAACCATCAGTTAAATTTATGGTTTTTTAGCCGGCTAAGCGTAGATATCTTATGTATGTATACTTGGTATCTTAGCATCCGTAAAGAACATAACCAAGAAATCAAGCGACTCCCTTGACATAAAACTTGAGAATTGTACAGAACTCTCGCGCCTACACCAGAGGCACAATCATTCAAAAGTCCGTACACAGATGCCATCGACAAAATTAAAAGAGCACAATGTGATGTCAGTAAAGGCTTCAGCCCAATGAATCCACGGCATCGATCACGTCGAAGTACACAACTGACAACTCAGTGATCATCAAGCATGGACACAGTCAAAGAGGGATGATGGGATGCTTCGAGAGGAAAATTCTCCGAATGATTTTTGTGACTACAACGGCCGCGATGGCAGATGAACACCGCATACCTAGAACACCAAAACCTGGCCGGTTTGCGGCAGCAGACCTAAGCCAATTTCGCGTGCAATAATGGAAAGGATAGGTAGAAATATAGCTCGCTGGTTGGTTGAGGGCCAGGTCCCCCTTGAACTGTAGCGCCTTGATGGACCAGTATGTACCTTACACACTTTTTCTGGGGCCCGCTTTCCATACGAACGTGTATATTTAACTGAGGTGTCAGTTGTGTACTTTGACGTCACGTATCTACGCATAGAATTTGAGCTGAACGCTTGTGTTGATGATCAGTATAAAAGGCTTGTTTGATTTGCTACGTTGGAGCACGAACTGTTTGGTTAAATTGGAGAATTAATGTGCGGAAGAGATCTAATAATTTTTAATCTCTTCGTGAAGATTAAATTAAAAGTTCATTCAAAAAATTTTGAATGAGTTCAAATGGGGAAATCTGTTCTCCTACAGCTCATAAAAGTTTCAACCGTCAAAGGAGTAAGCCTAAAGTTTGGCACAGAATCTTTTTTATATTTCTATCTGAACATATCTTTTTATATTTCAGGATATGGGTGCCTTTTTTAAAATAGTTTGGAATAGATCTATAACTTTGAGAGCGAGCCCAACAACACAATCGCTTTCTTCATGACGGCGACATAGCGCCAACGACTTTGGACATACAACGGTCGAGCCCGCTTAAGATCCAGCTGGCAAATACAGAGGTGCTATGCCTCAGGTTTATTATGCTCTTTAAAGCAATGCACGGGGAATAAAGAGCACCCGAATTTTTATTTTAATAAAAATTAATTATGACGCTAATCCTTGAAACCAATTAAGACTCAGAGTGGTTTTGTTTGCTCAAATCTTATTTGAAAAAATTTATAGTAATTTACGTGACCCTTAAAAGAAATACCCAAGGGAATACCCCCCTGGACAAATAGAGCCTCCGGGTTGAACCAGCCGTTACGAGCGGACGTCTTGTAAAATGCAAAAAAAAAATAACACGAAAATAAGCTCCAATGTTTAGAACTTTAAAGCAAGACCTTGGAGTGATTATAAAAGTTGATAGTCACCCAAAGTATAGTTACTTTAATTTATTGCTATGTAGGTACCTATGACCTAATAAAATAAAAATGCGGTCTTACATTATCAGTATAAACCAAAATATTAACGGCTACTTTCTATGTATGACACAATCGCTCCCACGTCTGCTGGTCCTGTGCTGCTGTGTAGATCGGATTAAGATTTGACCTCATGGCTGTTTCACAACAAGAGCGAATGAGCGAGCGAGTGACGCGGGCGAGTTGACAAATGAATTTCAATCAATGGCAAGGCTGTCTCGCATACCGACATTTCCGATTCTAGTTATTTTGAAGAATAAACCATGCATGTGTAACAAAATGGACAAAATTTATAAAATATCTTTTGTTTTGTCACTTTGCAGTCAAAACAGT
Source organism: Neoascia interrupta (assembly GCA_947623515.1). Lineage (NCBI taxonomy): Eukaryota > Metazoa > Arthropoda > Insecta > Diptera > Syrphidae > Neoascia > Neoascia interrupta. Next base: position 181,432,511 of record OX392462.1, read on the forward strand.
CGTCGCAGTTTCTCGCTGTGATTGTGTATAAGCGAGCGATTTTTCTAGTCTCGCGTTGACGCTGCCGCTCTGGTTTGGCGGTGACGCGCTTGCTGTGAAACAACCATCATTGTCTTGGCGCAACAGACACAAAACAATGGTTCCTCGTGAAAGCGACCCCTTAAACCCACTACTCTAATTCTATACAGACTGCAGAGTTTACCGGGACTAGGCGACAGAATGATTAAGTCCGTCGTGAAAATAGGCTCTTACGTGCCCGAAATACTTTTTATCTACAGACAGGCTGTCGTGTCGACCGCGACGGGAACAGAATTTTAGGTCTGTGATTTACAAGCGGTTATTAACAGCGTTGCCACTCTCCTAGGAATTCTACTGAATTTATTTTGATATCGAGCTCGATATTTAAAAAATCAAAAACGTCGCATTTTCGTCAAATAAATTTTGCATTCTTGCGGATGATGACAGAAGAATTACTTATTAACTTAAGGTGGCGTCAAGTCTTCAGCCCAATGAATCCGCTGCGTGCTTCACGTCGCGAAGTAGGTACACAACTGACAACTTAGTTAAATAAACACGTTCGTTTTAATGGGTAGTGACGTACGTCACGCACTTTTTTTGTGAGCCACTGGACCTGGGTCTCAGCCAAAAAGCTCAGCCAGATCTGTTTCTTTAGTAAGCTGGCTCAGTTTTACAATCGAGATTGACTGAGGTATGGTGCTGCTCTACTACACTTTCCCTGCGGGATAGATTCGAACCTTTTCCAGGCCATAGCGTTGGTGTCCATTCGCTTTAAATAATTCAGAAATCGCAGTCGCTGTATTCTGACTCCTCTGGCAAGGCCTGTGTGTCGTTGTACGTATAGAGCTCGGTACAGTAGGTGGTCTTTAACGACAGTACAGTTTTACGTCGAGATCGGATAGGATCACCATAGAAAACTCAAAACAAGGAGTTTTCCATCGTGATACTCCGCGAACTAGTGAGTTGTTCGAGGTGTGTATCAATGTGGTCTGGGTTTTTTTTCCAAGATCTGCTGCAGTGTGAATATTTGATCGATGGCGGATTCGACGACTGACTGTGGTGGACTGCACTGATATGGACAAACTCGTATGGACAAACATATAAGATTGTTGGTGAATGTACAGACACATTATTTGCGCCGCGTTAGAGGAGTTTACCTGCTGACTGTCTAGAAAGTGCACACCCACGTTGACGAGATTAGTGCAATGACACATTGAGTGTCTATGCTTGGCGGCCCAGTACTAGTGGAGTGACAGGATAATTGATGTTACTATTAGCAGAATTGTGAAAATTACCTACAGAAGCTCTGGAAGTTTTAAAGCTGGAGCTATCTACATAGATTAAATTCAATAGAGACCGAAAAGTCGGTAGACTCGATGGAATATTAAATTTGGCAGTCAAGTGGTCAATTAGAACAAAGCCTGGGGTGGAATCGGCTATGGTGATCTGTGATGTTCATATTTTGTGACATTCAATGTGATCAAACAAAATAATCCACCTGCGTAAGGACATTACAAAAATATTGTTCCGAATCTTTGCTTTATTTAAGCTTGGGATGTAAAAACACTTATTTTCATTCATACATGCAGAAAGTGAGGCTAAGAGTAGGCCAAAACCCCTACATACCAGAAAGTTTAAAAACTGGCGATCAGCTGCTTTTGACAGTGATTGATTGTGAGCCGTAACAAGAAAATTGTGATGATCACGGTTTACGCAGACGAAGTTTTTTGATTTGATTAGTCAATTCCACCCCTGTTTTGGTGAGAAAGGAAATCATGTCCTTAGGACCTGTTGAAGCCCGATCTAATTCTGACCTAAATCATGACCGAGACTGTGCTGTGCCAATGACTAACTAAAAGCTGAAGTACCTGGTAAAGTGTGACAACGGAATCACTTTAAGTGTCACCGTAGGTGCTTTTTAATTTTTTTTATCGCTTTCGCATTGCAAGTTTTTAAACGATTTAACTCTTCCATATGATTTAAAAGACAGACATAAAAAAATTAATGGTGACTCGATAGATAGAGCCCTCATTTGTGAACAAGTCTTGTCTTAGCTTTATCGTATATATATATATATAATAATAATATACAATATAATCTATATTATTGTATATTATTATTTATTTAGCAAATTATTTTGCTATTAAAATTCAGTAGTACATTTGAATAATGATGTAAACTTATGATCTAAACTTGTTGTATATTCATTAGTTATTCGTGTGAATAGTTACATTTAATGTGTTCGACTATTAATGTTTTAATGTAGATTATGTACCTAGATTATCAATTTTCAATGAGTTTTAATGACTAAACATATTGGAGCACAGTTTTTGCTAAAAACAGTCATAAAGTGCAACAATGGCAACGCTGTTGCTGTATGCAAGCATACCTACTCATAAATCTGTCGATCATTTAATTATAATTTTATTTTTACTCATTGCAGGATGGAACATATTTTCAAAGCCAAGTCATGAAAAACTTACTGTTAGCTGTACTCTTTTTGTTGCTGTCGACAGGTGAGTTCTTATTTGCCTTAAAACTTAAGTAAATAATCTAATTAAAAACTAAATTTTCGTACATCGTCAAGAAAAAATTTTAGGTTTTCAGTGTTGTTGCCTTAATCTAAACAATTATAAATTTTATAATTATGTTCTTCTATTGTGTGTCGCACTAGATCTATACAGCTTTTTATATAAATAAACTGTTTTTCAAATGTTTTTAACAGAGTTCACCGACGGTGATGCAAACGAACATCGAAAACATGACTACACTGATGTTTTCATAGACCCAACAAGCAATTTTAGCAAACAATTCGACACAGATGAGGAACTTACATTGTTGCAGGATAATTTGAATCAAAGGAATAGACCCCTTGAGAGGGGCTCCTATTTCGATACATCTGCATCGAAAAACGTGACAGTGCTCGTTGGAAAAACTGCAAATTTAAATTGTCGCATTAAAAATCTTGGAAATAAAACGGTATGGCTTAAAAATTCGTATATAATAGTTACTAAAATGAAAAGAAATTAACAACTTTTATTTATAGGTGTCATGGATTAGACATAGAGACTTGCATTTGCTCACAGTCGTTGAGAACACATACACATCTGACCAACGTTTTACAAGCACTCATAACAAACAAACTGGAGATTGGTCTCTGCAGGTTTGTACTGAACTTGAAACGTTAAACGAAAAGATTTGATTTATATGTTAAGACAAAATTTATTTATCAAACATAAATTATTAAAGTTCAAATTTCAATAGCTCAACTGGAACACTAATAATTCAACATTTCATTTCAATTTAAACTCTTTTTACTTGACCTCGTTGACGATGTTCACAACTTAAAGATTCAAAAACAAATGTTTTCCGCCTATGAACCATGTTCTGTACATTTCTTTTTTGGTAATTTTCTACCGAATGGATTTTGATGATATTGAAATTTGAACACCGAATGTATGTCCTAGACGAATTTGAAAACATAAATGCTTCGAAAACCACACAAAATTTTCAATCGCTTCTTCCATTCAGAAAGATAAGTTTATTGAATGCTTAGGTGGACATTCTTCCCAGCTTTCCTGGATGTCCGCTATCAACTCCTTTCCAGCTCGTGTGGTGCGATCAGGAGAATAAAAGAGCTGTTAACTTTAAAATTGGTCAAAGTCCCTTTATTTTGGCCTAAACACATGCCTCAGCCAAGAAGCTTCACCAGCCAGCTCTGTCTCTAGCTAGCCGTCTCCAGTTTCGCACACGAAGTTGGCTGAGTTCCCCTTCCACTTGCGTGCGCTACCTGAGTCTCGGTGCTCCTCTACTCCGAATCTACTGGATTTGAAATTTTCCAGGCCAGGCATTGGTGTCCATCCACTCTAGATGACCCAGCCATCGTAGACGTTGTGTTTTGACTCTTCTGGCTAGGTCGGTGTCGCTGTACAGCCCGTACAGTTCGATGTTATATCTCCTCCTCCACTCTCCGTCTATGCAGACGGGACTGCAAATCGTTCGGAGAATTTTTCCCTCGATGCAGCCTAAGTTGTTTTCATCCGCCTTTGACAGGGTCCATGCTTCTGCACCGTAAAGTAGGACTGGGATGATGAGGGTTATTCACATGGACACTTTAGTTGCTCGAGAGAGGGCTTTGCTACTCAATTACCTTCTCAGCCCAAAGATACAGCGATTGGCAAGAGTTATACTTCGTTTGATTTCTGCGCTCGCTGGTGTCATTGTCTGAATTGATAGGTAGACAAAGGTAGTCAAAGACCCTAACTCCCTTAGTTATAGCTGTCGAGGATGATATTTTGTCTAAGACGTCGGTGTTGGGTGTCTTTTTTTCATGACAGCATATACTTGGTTTTGCCCTCGTTGACTGCTAAACCCATATTCGCTGCTTCCGCCCCAAGACTCACGAATGCTTCACTGACTTCACGGTTTGTTCTTCTGATTATGTCAATGTCGTCTGCCTATACGAGTAGTTGAACGGACTTTAAAGATAATACCTCTGGTGTTGGCGCGGGAGTTCTGCACAATTCTCTCATGATATGATGTTAAAGAAGTACGAACGTTCCCTCAAACGTATGATGTTGAGGAACTCGCATGACAGCGCGTCGCCTTGTCTAAATCCTTTTTTGACATCAAAGGGACAGCGTGAATTTTCCATCGTCATACTGCACAGACTGAAAAGTTTCGGAGGGATGCCAAAACTAGACATTACGCTATTTAGCTCGTCTCTATAGATGCTGTCATAGGTGACCTTGAAATCGATGAAAAGGTGGTGTGTATAGATTGGAATTCCTGGGTTTTCTACTAGATCTGCCGCAGTGTGAATATTTGATCGACGATGGACTTTCCTGGCCTAAAGCCACACTGATATGTGCTTATCAGATTGTTGACAAACGGCTTCAGGCGTTCACCCTGTACAGCGGAAAAGATCATGTATGCGATGTTAAGAAGACTGATGCCTCTGTAGTTGGCACAATAGTTAGGACACCGAAGCTAAATGCAGACAAGAGAGGCTTCGGTAGGTATCCGGGAAAAGTGCGGATAAGAAAAGGAAGACTTCTCGATTAAAGTAATGCTTGCTTAATTTGTAAGTTTGCTAAGTTTGTAATGTTAAACTTCCCTTGCCCGAAAAACGACTGGAAAATATAGTAGAGACACTAATTGACAATAATACTTTCTGTTAATTTCCAGTTATTTTCCAATCCTGGAAATCAATATGTCATAAAGGTGACCTGTGGATAACCGACTTAGTTATTCTTCCTTCAGTGCTGCAGGGAAGTACCACGGTGCTGGCAGCACCGATTGCAGTACCGGGTGCATTGGGCTCTTGGCTATTTTCTTAACTTCTTCTATGAAAATAGCCCAGCAGAACTATATGGTATAAGAGTCCTTGTGTGCCATATGGTGCAGTCATATGGAACACAAGGACTCTTATCGAATGAACCTAATAAAATTAACAGGGATAAGTTTAAGAAATTATTCAGAATTTTGACAGAATTTCTGCTCCGGAAGCACGCTTCTCGCACTCCGAGTGTCAGATACCGATTTTTGCGGGTTTTTCGTGATATGCAATTTGTTGAGCACAACAGCAGTCTACCCCGTTCCGTTATTTATCTAGGAAACAAAACTGTGGGTCAAAAAATTTCGATCCCGAAACTTTAAACATCAAAAATCGAATGGCTCTGGAATCATGGGCATAAAATGATAGGATCTGGGATATACCTATGCAAGTTTCGGTGCTTTTTCAAAATTTCTTTTCGTAAATGAAATTTATTAATAATATTTGTACTGTTTTGAGATATTTCAAATTATCATTATTATTATTTATTTTTAAATATTTTCTAGGTTAAATATGCACAAATTCGAGATTCGGGAGTCTACGAATGCCAAGTATCCACAACACCTCCAGTAGGATACACAATGATTCTGTCCATTGTCGGTAGGTTATTTTTGTGCATTTTTTTATTACTTATAGAATTATTATTATTTTTTTTTTTAAAATAAATAGAGCCTATAACAAGTATACACGGAGGACCAGATTTGTATATAGATACCGGATCAACGGTAAATTTGACATGTATTGTCAAGCACCTACCAGAACCTCCGCCAGCTGTTCGGTGGACACACAACAATGAGGTTGGTTTTTTAAAGAATTATTTTGTTAACTATGTATCAAATTTTTTTTCTTTTTAAGTCGTTCTAGCTTTAGTCTTTGCCCAATAAGACTCAGCTAAAGTTTTTGACTCATAAATCTCGCTGGGTTTTTATTCTTACATTCCCATTTTTGAGTCTGTCAGATAATATTGGGCAAATAGGTACTTTTTCAAGTTATATAATAGACAAGATCCAAAATCGTCTTTTGAATTAGACAGACCCTTCATCATCATAATTTTCCGTGACCGCTTATCCTTAGAAGGATCGCGGAGCGAGGATGGCTAAATGGTCCCTCCATCTTTCCCGATCTTCCGATCTTCCCGATCTTCCGATCTTCCCGATCTTCCAGACCCTTTTCAGCACAAACTTAAACAGATATTAAATAGGAAGTTTTTTTTCAATAACTCAAAAATATTGCGATCCCAGTCGCTGAGTGAGCTCTAGAACTCCAGAGAAAAAAAAGCAACAAAGAAAAGTTATTACTTTAAAAATGACAATTTTTTTTTGCTGAATTCTGCTGAAATTGAAAATTCAATTCTGTTGTTAACTCATCTTGAGACGGGAGTTGAATAAATCAAACGATTTTACAAATTTACTCACATTTGTAAACAAAATGTCAGGGAATGCTTACATTTCGAAGGTTGAATATTTACTTATTCAGTAATTTATACTATAGGTCTTCAAATATTCCTAAATTGGGCATCAGAAATCGCATTTTGTTTCTCCAATCGTCAATTTCACTGCGCTCTGCAATTAGCTCAGAACTCAAAAACAAAATTAAAAAAAAAAAATAATAATAAACGCGGTAAAATTTTTTTGAAATCGCCTACATACATGTCTCCATAAATAATAAAAAGAGGAATAGCGGGAGAAGATTGAAAAATTAATCCCAAAGTGGCTCCACCGGCCAAAAGATTAATTTGACACGAGCATTCTTTTTTGCGATTTTGGCTTTCAAAACAGAGGGGCGCTGTCATTTCGCAGGCGAAAAAACAGATTTCCATTATAAAAATCCCAATAGACAAGGTATTTGTGACAATTCTGTCGTGCAGGGACAGAATAACTTTCCGTTTTTGATACTCAAACTGTTATGAATGTGCATAAAATAGGTTGCATAAATAGAAGGATTTATTTAACCGCCTGTCGAGAGGATTTAAGTTTGTATTGCAAATCTCGTGATTTGTAGAAGACTTAATGAAGATTTATGCAAATCGCGGATTAGTGCCCGGTGGAGACAAGATGTAATGCTGTGACATGACGTAACGATGAAATCTGTGACAAGCAAAAAATTGCTTGTTATGTCCCTTGCTTGCCAATTGACGTCTCTTGCAACAAATTGCATCAATCTGTCACAAAATATATGATGGCAAGTGTGTCTGCTGTGATAACAAATTTAGAAAAATTTCAGAAAAAAACACAATTTATTGCTGCTGTAATCTAATTAATGGCAATAAATCAATAAGTGATCAAGACCTTTGCCAATTACTTTGGTGGAAGACAGCTTTCTCTAGCTGGCTTAATTTAGGTGTTAAGCCTCAAACTTAAAGCCTTCAGCCCAATGAATCCGTAGTGTCCGCCACGTTGAAGTACACAACTGACAGATAACTCAGTTAAATACACACCTTTTCATGGGAAGCGGCCCAGAGAAGAATTACGTGATGTACGCCGCTTCCCATAAGAACGTGTGTATTTAACTGAGTTGTCAGTGGTGTACTTCAACTTGAAAGACGCAAAGGATTTATTCGACTGAAGGCTTAACTTACTTACTTACTTAAGGTGGCGCTACAGTCCGGGGTGGACCTGGGCCTCAGCCAACAAGCTTCGCCAGCCAGCTCTGTCTCTTGCTAGCCGTTTCCAGTTTCGCACGCGAAGGTGGCTGAGGTCCCCTTCCACTTGCGTGCGCCACCTGAGTCTCGGTGCTCCTCTACCGCGCCGTCCCTGCGGTGTGGATTCGAAGATTTTCCGGGCCGGGGCGTTGGTGTCCATCCGCTCTAGATGACCCAGCCATCGTAGACGTTGTGACTCTTTTGGCTAGGTCGGTATCGCTGTACAGCCCGTATAGTTCGATGTTATATCCATCTCTCCACCTATGCAGACGGGACAGTAAATCGTCCGAAGAATTTTCCTCTCGAAGCAGCCTAAAGTGTTTTCATCCGCCTTTGACAGGGTCCATGCTTCTGCACCGTAAAGCAGGACTGGGATGATGAGGGTTATTCACATGGACACTTTAGTTGCTCGAGAGAGGGCTTTGCTACTCAATTGCCTTCTTAGCCAAAAGAAAAAGCGATTGGCAAGAGTTATCCTTCGTTTGATTTCAGCGCTGGTGTCATTGTCTGAATTGATAGCGGAACCCAGGACAAAGTCCCTAACTACCTCAAAGTTATAGCTGTCGATGGTGATGTTTTGTCCAAGACGTCGGTGTTGGGTGTCTTTTCTTGATGACAGCATATACTTGGTTTTGCCCTCGTTGACTGCTAAACCCATATTCGCTACTTCCGTCCCAATACTCACGAAGGCTTCACTGACATCATGCTTTGTTCTACCGATTATGTCAATGTCGTCTGCGTATGCGAGTAGTTGAACGGACTTTTGAAAGATTGTACCTCTGGTGTTGGCGCGAGAGTTCTGCACAATTCTCTCAAGTATGATGTTAAAGAAGTCACATGACTTCACTCATGTGACTTCTTTAACTGAAGGCTTAAAGGCTTTCTTTTTAGGACAAATCTTTCCTTTCTTTAGAGGAAACGTTCTCGCTTTAGCCTATTTACTTACCATTACCATTTTAGGGCGTGTTTCTTTTTTCGTTCAGAGCTCGAACTGTCAAACAAAACCTTTTTTTTGTGCTCAGAGTTTTCAGTCTCATACCGTTTTCACACCGAAGCCAGAATCTAGATTCTGAACAATTTGATTTCAAAATCGAATTGACCCTTTCACACTGCGAAAATAATTTAGATTTTGTTGACTTTTCGATCAGTTGACCATCAACTGTCCAATTTCTCACTGTTGTCACAAGTTAAACAGCTTCACATAAGTAAAAAACAATTGTGGATAACTAAAGAACCACTGGAGAATACAAGAAAATCACCGCACAATTAAATAGTATGAAAAAAAAAAAACGAAAATAGTTCTTCTTTTTATTTTATAAACAAACTTCATCGGCTGTCATGTCTTCTTTTGATTGAATTAAAAAAGTTTGTTCGCTTTTATTTTCCTATGATTCCCACAAAATCGAATACAATCTATTACATTTGCATTCCATTTTGTGGGAATCTAGATTCTGATCTCGATTTTGAATTCTACAAATGTATGGGAAATATAACAGATTTTAATTAGATTTGGGACTTTTTTACTCTGAATCTAGAATTTGGCTCGGTGTGAAAACCGTATCAGAGTTTTTTGATCATAGCACACTCTATGTGTTCGGAATAATTTGACCGAGCACTCTGCGGTGATTTCTCAGCTCTTCTCATTGCCTTGAGCATTTCTGGCCGGATTTCATCAACTCCAGCAGACTTGCCAACTTTTAGCGATTTGATCTCTTCAGTGACTTCGTCTACTGTGGGACTATTCTCCGCCCTTATCTCGTCAGCAGTTGGAATGCCATCTTCAGTGCCCTGTTGGGGGTTGAGCAACTCCGAAAAGTGCTCTCTCTATCTGCGCAAGACATCGCTCTCACTTGAAAGAAGTGTACCGTCCTTGGATGGATTTAACCCCTTGGATGATATTTAACTTCCTTCCTCTGAGCCGGCGAATGGTCTGCCAAAATATCTTGTTTGCAGATCTGTAATCGTGCTCCAACTTCTCGCCGAACTTTTTCCATGACTGTTCCTTGGCTGTTCTGACTGCCAGATTGGAAGTCCTTCGCGCCTCATTGTACCGGGCTCGAGAAGTTGAGTTTCTACATTGGATCCACGCAATGTAGGCTCTGTTCTTCTCTCTGATGGTTTCTTGAACTCCAGGCAATTTAAACCAAGCAGTTCTTTTCTCACCACCAGCCGCTACCCCAAGCCGCTTCACTCCACAAACATTTCCTGCAGAGGCAATGACTGCCGATAAAAACAGCTGCCATTCCTCCTCTACATTCAAAAGGTCAGTTGGAATTTCTTCAAACTTCTCCGAAACATGCTGTGCAAAACGCTCTCTGAAATCAGAGTCAGCATCCTGCAACCTTTTCCACCTTATGCGGGTCACCAGTCTTGGTTTTCGCCTGGGTGGCAAAGGAGTACTGTCACTGAAAAACAATTTACACAACACTAAGTGGAGATCAGTTGACAACTCTGCTCCCCTGAAAACTCGAACATCACAAATCATTCTTTGAACACACGATGGTACAACAAAGAAATCAATCAGTGACTTCTGATTTAAACTGTGCTTGTACCATGTGTATTTGTGAATGTCTCTGCGTGGGAAAAAGGTGTTCACGATGGACAAGCTATATGCACAGCAAAAGTCCAACAACTTCCCTCCGTTCCTGTTTTGATCCGGGTCACCGTGCCTCCCAATCACACTCCTCCAAGTACTGTCGTCTGTAACCACATGTGCATTAAAGTCACCCATCAGGAGAAAGAAGTCCATTTCTGCCACTCTGTCCAGGGCAGCATCAACTTCGTTCAAGAAGGACTCATACTCTGACTCTCGATTTGGTGCATAAACCTGAACCAGAGCCAGAGTCGATCGTTCAAGCTTAAGCTTCAAGATCAAAATCCTTCCCCCTAACGGAATGACATCGAATACATTTTCTGACAACCGGGGGCTTGTGAGTATCCCCACACCCGCCTGTGCAGTTATGTGATTTGGGACGCCAGACCAGAAGAGCTTCCACCCATCATCGAAGTCTTTGGTTCCAGAACCCTTCCACTTAGTTGAGGAGATGCCAGTTGCATCGAGCTGATACTTTTTGGCCTCCTCAACCAGTTCGAGTTCCTTCCTCGTTAGTGACGAGACATTTTACGTGCCAATTTTGAGTTGGTGCCGTTGTCGATTTGTAGAGTTTCCACCTAAGCCCTCATTTTGGCTTGGCGCTGTCCCCCTCCGCCCCCCGTAATGGATAGCGGCACCATTGACGGGCTGCTCGTAATTTCTTCGGGTTAAACCCGGTCGGATGCCGAGCGGGACCTTCCGACCACCAAGCGTTCGCATGCTGACACCATTCAGGCCTAGCTCCAAAGGGTGCCCTGGATTACCAGGATCAGCAAATATCCGAGGCTGCTTTCGTTTTCTTTTCATGGTTGGGGGGGGGGGGGGGTTGCATTTTATACCTAGCTGCCAGGTTTAAATTCGGCCGATCCTAACCCGGACAAGAGACGCCGATCAGGAAGCCGCTCGTTCCGAAACAGACGCTCCTGGATTTCTGTTATTTGAAGTTCAGCCGTCCCTCTGGGATCAGACGCTGACCAACAAGCCGCACAATATGTAACAGACGCTGCTGGATTTTATTTAAGCCTTCGGGTTCATCTTTTTCAGGTATAACTTTACTGCCAAGGGTGGCCCCTCAAGAAGTTTATACACCTGGACAGCATCACTTATGCCTGAAGATTACTTCCTCCAGTGGATTACCTTACCTCAAGGCTATTCTTAAACCCGACCTTGCAGGGTATCTTTTTCAAAAAAGGGCTGTTCCCTTTTTGCGCCAACTATAGGGGCATATCTCTCTTGAGTCTTCCGGGAAAAGTATTCGCGAAGGTGTTGGAAACGCGTTCCAGAGCTGTAATCGAGCCTTTGTTACGGGAAGAACAGTGCGGCTTTCGGCCTGGCAGAGGCACAACCGACCAGCTTTTTACTCTGAAGGTTATTCTTGAGAAGGCCTGGGAATATGCCAAACCGGTCTATGCGTGTTTTGTAGATCTGGAAAAGGCGTATGACCGAGTCCCTCGGGATACACTGTGGAGAGTTTCGCAGGACTATGCGCTGAGTGGGCCTCTTCTGAGAGCCATTCAGTCTTTGTATGGAAACTGCAGAAGCTGTGTACGGATAAATGGCGTCAAATCCCGTCCTTTTGATTTGCGCGTTGGACTTCGCCAGTGCTGTGTTCTGTCGCCGCTCCTTTTCATAGCATATATGGACTGGATGGTGAGGCGCAGTCTTGGCGAGCAATGTTTCGAATTGGCTGGCATCAGGATGAGCCATCTGCTTTTCGCAGATGATTTGGCCATAATTGCATCATCCAAAGAGGAACTTCAACGAGCACTGGATAGGTTTGCAGCCATCTGTGGTGATGCTGGGATGAAAGTAAACGTGAACAAATCGGAAGTGATGGTTGTTTCCCGAACTCCTGTGCAGTGTACCCTGCACATAAATGGAGTTCCATTAAAACAGGTGGAGAAGTTTAAGTATCTTGAGGTCTTTTTCACGAAAGATGGGAGGAGTGATACGGAGTTGTCCTGTAGAATTGGCCAAGCTGGAGCAATAGTAAAGGAACTGCGCCGGCCGGTCATCAGGAAAGCTGAGCTTGGAGTGAAAGCAAAGATCTCAGTTTTTAATTCAGTGTTCGTTCCGACCCTCATCTATGGTCATGAAATTTGGGTAATGACCGAAAGAATTAGATCGCGGGTACAAGCTGTCGAAATGAGATTCCTGAGGTGCGTTGCTGGTGTTACTCCAAGGGACAGAGTGAGAAACGTCAGTATTCGTAGGAATCTCAATTCGATGGTTTGGACACGTTGCTCGCATGCCCCCTGACAGACTTCCTAGACAGGTCATGCTAGCCGAGATGCGAGCGCGTCGCCCCCCTGGTAGGCCAAGAAACAGGTGGTGGGATCAGGTAAAGAACCTCTCTGAGTCCCGCCTGGGGATTGCGCCGGAGTCTCTTGAGTTGGTGGCGGAGGATCGAGAAAGATGGAAGGACCATTTAGCCACCCTCGCTCCGCGACCCTTTTAAAGGATAGGCGGCATTCGAAAATGATGATGATGATGAAATGACAAAACTAGAAGAAGAACAGAGTACCTATAAAAAAAATTAAATAGAGTGGCGCAACAGCTCGAGGTGAACCAGGGCCTTGTTAATTTCTTCACATACAAGATTATCTACAATTTTTTGCCGAATCCGAACGGCACTTTGAGTCCGAATCCGACACACTAACCACCTATAGGCACACTCAATTGAGAGAACGCTTTGAGTGCTCGAACCCTGGTCAGTGCTCTACTTTGAACTAAAAAGGAATAAACGCCCTTAAACACAAAGCAATTCATTGCACTTTGGGCAGGATCAAGAATAAAACGGACCAGCCCGGAAGCTCAGAACTATTTTAATACATTCTACTAACAAAATGACAGTTTTGACTATAGTCAAATTGCGTTTCTTGAAAAAACAGAGCCGATAAAGCTCGCTGGTTTTTTAAGAATCGTAAAATGGGTGTAGACTGATCTTTGATATATAACAAAGTTCAGGCCCTCTGTTGGTGACCTTCATAATGAAAGTCCTTCATTTGGATATTCCCTTAACTTTTTTTTTAATAACTTTTTGCTGTGTTTGTAGCTAGAAGCCATTTTACCCAAACATAGTTTTTCCGAAAAATTATTGAATTAATATCTACAGACATTGTATATTAAAGTTTTTTACATATTTAAGAACAATTTATTTAAATTTTTTCACAGGAAATTAACTACGACTCACCGAGGGGCGGTGTCTCAGTGATAACAGAAAAGGGCGATATAACGACGTCGTATCTCTTAATACAGAAGGCTCGGATTTCGGATTCAGGAATTTACACATGCTCTCCATCAACGGCCAACCCTAAGTCTGTAAATGTTCACGTACTTAATGGTAAGGATGGTATTATTTTTTTTTTAATGAAGGATTTAAGATAATTTAATAAATCTTGGATACTTGATCTATTCCTTAAGTCATCAGCCTAATGAATACATTGCGTCCTTCCGTCAAAGCATACAACTGACAACTCTGTTATAAAAACACACGTACTTATGGGAAGTGACGTACGTCACACACTTTTTCTTTGGGCCGCTTGTGTCTATTTAACTGAGTTGTCAGTATTGTGTATTTCGATGGGACGGGCTGAACGGATTCATTGGGATGAAGGCTTTATGTTTGACCAAGTTTCATGGACATTGACGTGACATTACAAAAAACCTTAAAACAAGCAAGTTTTTAGTCAATCACTTTACAAGATCGAAAATTTATTGTCATTTGTACATAAAAAAAAAAATTGTGTTAATCAACTTCGAATAAATAAATAATTCGAATGTCTCTGTTTTTTTTTCATTTGTAGGTGAACAACCAGCAGCAATTCAAAGGGGAACAAGGATATTATTAACAAACAGATTATTAATACTTATATCATTATTTCTAGGCACAAAATTTAAGTGGAGTTATAATTTAAAAGCTAGAAAATTATAAGATAACATAAAATAATTTGTTCAAATTCATGTAGATATTAATAAAGTTAAGCAAAGAAAATAAAACAGTGTCGAATGTATGTAGAAGTAAAGTTAATTTTAAAAATTTCCTTTATAAAATAAAACTAAGTAACAACGTACCAATATGAACAAAATTTGTGTTTAATTCAATAAGATGTTTGGATATAAACCTTCTAAATTGTGGGCCTAAAGTATCTTGATTGTCAAAAACTGAGTGCGACCCTCAAAAATCGATTTTCCATTGAATTGAACTGGAACGCCAAACTTTTTTGGCAATGAACTTTATATCCCACCAAAACCCTCGGGAACTTAAGTACAGCTCAGTGCTCTCATTAGCTGCAGTACGATGTGCATCGAGATCTTTACTTTGCTCTAACGTACGTAACGCTTGCAAGGCAGATATAACTTGAAATTTTTCCGTGCAGAGTTGAAAACAGTTTCAATCTGATTACAAATTCATGGAAACGCAGTTTTAGTGAACTCGACCAAGCCTGGCAAGTTGAGTTAAGTCAAAATATTGCATGGAAACCATAAATAATTGAAAAACTAGATTTTCAACTTAACATGCGTTAAATACATTTACAATATTTTTGGACTCGACTATTCGACTCACTGACCACGGAAAAGTTGTGACTTTTACGGGTGGAGATTGGGACTACTTTCGAGTTGACTACCCAAACCTAGCATGAAAACATGTAGGTAACTTTCATCGGAGAGACACGGTGGTACATAATAAGCATTTTACACGGAATACTTCCACTTCGGAACTTCGAGTGGGAATTGAGGACGGAAATCCAAAGTAAAAGATGTATTTATTACTAACACAATGAAAGAGCAAAAGACGTGTAAAAAGCAACGTTTCCCTTTTCTACGTATTGCAACCCTTCGCAGCTATTTCATAATTTTCAGAGCATCGAAATTTAGAGTGAGAAACAATAATGGTGGCTGTGAGAAGCGTTTTATGATGTGATGTATTTATTATTTACGCCATTTCAAAAATTGAAATTGAAATACGCTGTCGGAATAACTGATCAGTGTTATGACTAAGTGTGTCCAAACTAATTATGTACGAACAAATGACATATGATGTGCACACAAAAGAAAAAACAAAACAAAGTACGAAAACAAGTAACATATTATTTGCGCACTAAAAAAATTCAACCTTCATTGCAGAAGAAAAGAGTTTTCTTTTTGCGTGGAAATTAACACAATTATTCATCGGAAAAGAGTATGGCTCGTACTTGGAAAGTATTGCGGTTCGTTACTTGAAATCTAGCTGTCAGTTTTACTAACACATTCACATACCTGGAATTTTTGTGACACTTTTCATCGGCACACCTGACGGGAATCCGTTAAAAAAAAGATACTGGAATCCACGATCCGAGTTGGATTTCCGTATATATAATATTACGGAATTCTGACTGAAATGTTTATGGGGTATTGACATATAAGCTTCGCAATATATATATGCAAAAGTTGAGGGTTTGAGTTGAGTTGAGTTGGAATTTCGACCTAGGTTTTGCAGCACATGACGAAGAGGGTTGGGTTTTGCAACACATGACGAGATTCGAGTCGAGTAGTTGAAATAACAGAAATGAAACAGTTTCGGCCATAAAACCGAAACAAATTAGTCACTTTTTTTGCAAATTGAAGGTGCATAAATGCCAAAACAACAAAAAAAGTTAACAAGTACCAAACAAATGGCAAATTGTGCATACTTAAAGCTAAATGCTCTGATTGAATTTTCAACCTAGGTATTTTAGCGAAATTCCGACTCACCCGCATCAGAGCGAGTGAGATCGAGTCGACTCGACTCAACTCCAACTCGATTCGCGTTTATATGAGGTCATACCTAGGTTGAAGCTTGCTTGAACACTGCATATAAACATACCGAATACGAATAAAATAAATAAATAGAGTGGCGCAACAGCTCGAGGTGAACCAGGGCCAACTTCTCAACAATGTACGCTGGTGTGTTAATTTCTTCACATACAAGGGGACCTACAATTTTTTGCCGAATCCGAACGGCACTTTGAGAAGTTTTTCAAGACATATGATACTCTCGGAGGGCTTGTCAAACCCTCGCGGAGGTGGCGACCGTGAAAAAGAACAAGTCAGGATTCGAACCCAGACCTCCGGCGTAGTAAGCACACACACTAACCACTACGCCACGGCACACCACATACCGAATACGAAACCTGTGACAAAAATAGCCTCGTTTATATGCAAAAGTTGAGGGTTTGAATTTCCAACTCAACCTTTTCGACATAAGCAGGAAATCGTTTGAATCGCGCCTTCTACTGATGCATCAGTCTCCCTTCATACAAGACCTCTTTTGCTGTACAATGTGAATGCTGAAAGCAGTCTCACATCGGCCAAACGTTAGGTCCATATAATTGGGTCTTTAGGTAAGTAAAGACGACCATCGATCATATGTTCACACTGCGGCAGGTCTTGAAAAAAAACACAAGTTTCAAATCAATATGCATCACCTTTTCATAGATTTGAAGGCCGAGTATGACAGCATCTATAAAGATGAGTTCGTTAAGGCAATGTCTAAATTTGACATGCCAGCGAAATTCCTACGTTTGTGCAGTATGTCGATGAAAAACTTGCGCTGTTCCATTAAGGTCGGTAAAGATTTGGCCGAGCTCTTTCATATCAAAAAAGGATTTCTACAAGGCGAGACTCTGTCATCGTCATGTCAGACTTCCTTAACGTAATACTCAAAAGAATTTGTGCAGGTACTTTGCAGCTCAGAAGAACCATCGCCTGACCTCTAACAACCATATAGGTGTCGTGTACGTTATAGGTTGTGTTGCACACTTGAAGGGAATTTTTTTAGCCGATTCCTATCGGCTATATGAGAGGCCTCTTATGTATGACATCTGATATGCTAGGAGGGCTGGTTAGACCCTCGCGGAATTGGGACATTGATGAAACTTTTAATGTCCTGGTCAGCACTCGAAGATAGCAGATAAAAGTCATTGAAAACTAACCACTGCCGATGTCAACAATTCGATCGAAGCGTTTTTCGACTTCACAGGGTAGTAAGGGTTTTTAAAAAGTCAATACGATTACTTTGACCGTGAAATAGGAAGACACGTTTTTTTAGGTGGCAGAGGTAGGATTTGAACCCAGACCTACCTTTCACACACAAACCACTACGCCACGGCATTCCTTTCCACCTTACTTAATAACTTAAGGTGGCCCTACAGGAGTGGACCTGGGCCTCAATCAACAAGTTTCGCCAGCCAGCTCTGTGTGTAGCTTGTCGTCTCCAGTAGGCTGAGGTCCTCTTCCACTTTCGTGCGCCACCTGAGTCTCGGTGCTTCTCTACTGCGCCGCGAATGCTCTGTGGATTGTTCCAAGATTTTTCCGGCCGGGGAATTGGTGTCCATCCGCTTTGGGTGACCCAGCAGATGGTTTTTGTGTTCTTACTCTTCTGGCGAGGCCAACGATCTTCCACTCCAAACAACGGGAAGTGTTGGGGGGACATTCAAGCTCGAAGAAACAGAGATTGGTAAGAGTTAACCTTCGCTGGCAGAGTTAACTCTTATCCACCTAGCCTCTCTCAAGTGTCTATTTGTAAGACTCTCATCAACTCGGTCTTGCTAAATAGCGCAGGTCTATTAAGCAAGACTGAGTTAGTGCTAACCTTGTTTGAGGACGGTCTTATGCTGCTTCGAGAGGAAAAACCGCAGGATGATTTTCGGTCCCATCTGCATCAACCGACATTGGAGGAGGAGGTAAGGTAAGGACAGTTTTTCTGTTCGAGGCCATCCGATTTTCGGCGTTAAACTGAGATTAACCCCATAGGAATGTGGGGTGCCGTGGCGTAGTGGTTAGTGTGTGTGCTCACTACGCCGGAGGTCTGGGTTCGAATCCTGCCATTGTCATTTGAAAAAAAAAAGACTTGTTCTTTTTCACGGTCCCCACCTCCGCGAGGGTTTGACAAGGCCTCCGAGAGTATCAATTGTCTTGAAAAAACTTCTCAAACTGCCGTTCGGATTCGGCAAAAAATTGTAGGTCCCCTTGTATGTGAAGAAATCAACACACACAGCATACATTGTTGAGAAGTTGGCCCTGGTTCACATCGAGCTGTTGCGCCACTCTATTTTAACCCCATAGGAATGAGTTTTTTTAGTGAATCTAGATCCGGAGTTAATATCGGCTTAACTCGCCAATTTCGTTGAGTTCATCCCGGATCAATCCTGGCGAACAGTATGAACTTTTTTGAATGGTTTATTCTGTGTAGAATGGCAGAGCAGTTGATTTGCGTGTCTCTATAAAAAATTACTTCTGAAAACAACTCGAATTTTTTTTTGTGTTTTTCTATGTGAATATTTTGACAACTTTGCTGACAGAGTTAACTCTGCACTGGAAAACTGCTCGCTGGGCTAACTTCAGAATCGTTTTCTTGCGGGATTAACAGATCTTGGTTTAAGCTGGGCTATACACTGACTCTCCACCTAGCTAGAAGAAGGGTCAGAGCACATAATAGTACAATGACTGCGATGGTTAGCTCATCTACCAATGATCTTACACGGTAAATGTTTAATCTCATACCAAAACGCGGCACAGTATACAGGAGTAGCGAAATTCAGTTGGCACACTCAAGTGGAAAGAGCCGCAGCCAACTTCAAGTACAAAAATGAGGAGGTAGCAGATGGCTTGCTAATCTTCTCGGCTGAGATCCATGGCTGAGAGCCTTACATAAAAGAATGTATGGCAACCTTAAAAAGATATTCCATGGCTCCACTTACCACGGCTGCGAAGCACAGATAAACGCTACAAAAGCACCACTTGCCATAAGAAGCTTATCAATCCTGCTTTCCTAACCTGCAGTGAGCACGGTTTGCTCTCAGTCACATGTAGCACACCAGCGAGAGAACGGGACAGCACTACGCACAGCTACAACTTGCGTAGTGCCAGTCGCAAACAGCATCTTTAGGCAGTTCCCGGTGATCACGCTAAATGTAATTTAAGCGGTTTGCACTCATTATTTGTTTTTCGCGGTATATCCCAAAGCCTTTAAAATTATGTCTAACCACCGCCGAAGTCTACAAAGTTATATCAGAAGAATAATTGCCTGACATCTCACAACCATCGGCGCCACAGGTGTTCATACAGTTTTTTGTCGATTCTGAGTGGCGAATTGAAAGGTCTTTTATGATCTCGGAGGCTTTGTCACATCCTCGCGGAGGTGGGACCTTGAAAAAAACTTCTATTGCTCCGGTCTGAACTCGAACACGGAATGTCGTCCACCATAGAATGACACACTAAATGCTGCACCAAGGCGCTCATTCAGCAAAGCAATCAGTGAATTCCCGCGCCGGGCGCCATTCATTAAATTTGACTGATCTGGATATCTTGTCACGAAACAAAGTTAAACCACATTTTAAAAATTGTCTTGAAAATCACAAGCGTACCTCAACTTTTCTCACTTACTGTAGGCTTAAGATGCATTCTAATGAGCACACTTTATTTTGCAGTGTCCTGGAATAAGTTCTTTTTTTTCGAAGCAAAAATAAAGCTTGTTACTTTTCCATACTGCGAGGAACAACCAACGGTAAAAAAAAACACACAAAGCCCTACACATAGGTAAACCAACTCCAAGGCAGCTCACAATACCCATCTATCTATTCATTGTGCGTGGGAGCGTGACATGACAAAAGCTTCATGTCCTATTTCCACCGACACGGAAACTTTTTAAAGGTTAAAAATAACTTTTGCAATAAACCGTACGGATATTCAACTTGTGACGATTTCCTGGCAGAGGGGGGCGCACGACCAGGGGGAGCAGGGTTAAAATTAGTTTCTTTGTCATGGAATGAGATGAAGATGGCGCTCGCTGAAAGCTCTAGTGACGTCGTCTAACAACAAATCAACATTATAAGAGCGGGGGGACATTAATTTTTTTCGTGCCTCCCTTTTTTTTCCTACCTACCCTTATGGTGATGAGAAAAAGCTCCAAGGTACCGAGAGCGCCCACGCTAAGAGCTTTTGTTTTCCTTTTAACTCGTGGGCAGTAAGGCAGAATAATAAATTTGTAGTGCGCCGCGCTGTGGTGGTGATTGTGTTTGTGTGCCTGCCTGTTTGAAAAGCTCAAGCTATTAAACCCACAGACGCCATCATATCGGTGCTCTCTGACTGTATAGTGACATCATAGCTTGACGTACATGGACGTGTCCAATAAGTACACAAGCACAGCTTCTTATTCCTAGAACTCGAACCATATACATATCTATATAAAACCAACCCTACACTATACGGAAGGACTGCGAACGAGGTGAGTCGGGACGTTTGGGGGTGATTCATTCAAAACCGTGTTGGCGACTTTCATAACTCGCTGCATACCAATGTAAATAGATATACGTGTATATATCGGTGAGACATCTAACGGGATGAATGAAAATTCCCACATCTACGCTTTTGTGGAAAGTCTATAAAAGGATGTCTCGCTATGCAAACGATGTTATTCAGTTCGAGTCTTTCAAAGTTTATGCTCCTGAGAACAGGACTTGAAGGAAAAGTGTAAAAGAAAATACAAGTGCTACATCTATTAGAGACTTTCAATTTCAATTAAAACGTTTAAACATACGAGTCAATTTTAAAAGTCGAAAATAAAAACTAAACAAAAAAATAATTCCAAAACTAACCAATCCCTGGAAAAATAAACAAAGTGAATAGTGCGACAAGGATTTTTCATCAAAAGTTTTAAGTAATGCCAAAGACAATCCTACCAAGTCATTAACTTAAGAACGAATCCTTCGGAAATTACCGGCGCCGCGTTGAGTTGGTAGGTTAAAAAAAAAAAAACTTAAGACAGAAAAACGCATTAACTAAAAATAGAAACTTATATTGTGTGCGTGTTTTTGTGTGTACGTGTGGCTGGGTAAACTTTTGTTCGGTTTCCCCAAAAAAGTACCTGTTGGAAAATAGGACGACATCTTGCATGTACTCCTGACATTAAACGATTTTATATAATCCTTTAAGGCGTTGTAAATAAGAAAATACTCCCACACTGGGTAAAAAGTTATCTGTAAGCTAAGATATACATACATATAAGCTTCCCGTTATGGTCACATCATTAATCAATGATAAGTAATACTTAATCAACGAACACATCCCTTCCAGGTGATGATTTTTATTCAAAAACTTAGAAAAACAATATTTTTTTCATTCTAACCATAAAAATGGTGAGTTGGGAAAAACAAAATGTCACCGAACCAGTTAAAGTATGGTGCACCTTAGCTTTATACCCCTACACCCATTGGCGCTGATATGGGTGGCGTCCGCATAGTCAATGCAATTTTGTGTGGGTGTTGAAAAAAGCCCGCTTCAACCCCACAAGTTCCTCAATGGAACATTGACGCCAAATGTATATTGTGTCGCCCTAAATACGTCACTATTCTTCAGGAAACTAACGTTTTACTTTTTATTTATTGCTCAAAGGGTAAAATTTTAAAGAAAAGTTTTAAAGAAAGATTTTATTTTCCAACGAACACAGCCCGATTTGGCCTGAATATGTTACGAGTGCCATACGTATGTATATGTAGTTAATCGAAACTTGTTTTTGTATTGAAAAGTCATGCATATGGCATACCTATAAACGTTCTTTGTTTCATTAAAACAAGTGGCATATGTCATTGAGACTGACAGACCTTCTATGCCGGGAACTGGGGTAGAACTTTTGTGCCGTATAGCTTGCATGTAGGTAGGTTTAGAGAGGAACCTACTTTCCTTCCAAGGATATCCCAGCATATGGACGCTGAAAACTATGCCATGGACGAATTTCAATCACTTTTTTATGTACAGCGTATACCTAAGCTCCAGCAGACCTAAAACAGGTCATCTTTGACGTACCTGCACTATCTATAGGTATTTATCTGCTGAAACTAATTTTTGGTCGTTAGTTTTAGGATATCTAAGCAGGTATTAGCGGTCTTCGTCCTTTGAAGAAAAAAAACATGGCTATTTTTAGAAACTGCAAAAGCTACATGTTGTTGTAGTTGGGTCCTGTAACAAAAACCTCCCTGTGTGTGGAGTAGAGTAGGTACATATATTCACAATATAAATGCATATGTATGGAAAAATACACAAATGCTTACGGGTGTATTTTTTTTTCCAGATTTAGATATGGAATTATCCAGGAGCGTGATTTTTTTTTTCTTGTTCTTTCCATATATTGCACCAGTCAGGCAGGCAGCAGGGTGGTCGAGAGGAGAAAACATGAGTAGGTACATACTTCTCTTGACATCGCTGCTGTGGCTGACACTGCGTGGGAAGTGGTTGAGAAGATGGCCTGCGTGTTGCGTCAACAACCCAAACCAAGGTTTTAGCCTCTCATATAATATTAAAGGAACAAAGGAAAAAAAAAAACAGTCACAAAAGCAAAATATGCATGCGTCACATATTTGAATATAAATAAAATGTGGGTATTTCAAAATTATGTTAATCGTGTATGCGGCGACCTGTCGTATTTTATTAGACTAGATCAACATGAAGTGGACGTTGATTAGATAAAAGATTACCTACATTCTACATAACAATTATTAGATAGCTGTGTAGGTAGGTCTAGGTAGGTGCCCCCCACCTATTTACGGAATTGATTTGTGTGTCAAGTGCCTATCCTTTTGGCATACATATGCTTATATCGGCAAGTGCTTTTTCTGAGAAGTAAAATGACTGAGCATATTTTCCATTTAACATTAGCTTTATCTGATTATCACAGATCTGGGAGTTCATCGTCGGTTCTGAACTTGACAATTTACAGCCTTCCAATGAAAAATTATAAAAATCGAAGGGAATCGAACACTGCCAGATGGTAGTAATCAGATGCTCAGGCTTTTATCTAAATCTTTACGCTTGTGATACGCTTTCGTATCGTAAGCGAACCCTTGTATTACAGGTAGTATTATATTTTAGAACAAACATTTTAAGTCTTTTCAAACACTGACAGATGGCCATAATCAACTTAATTCCTCTTGAGGAAAAAATTTTCGACAGATGGCCATCATCAATTTAATTCCTCTTAAGGAAAAAGTTTTTCAGGAAAAAGTTTTCCAGTCAATCGTTCCAGCTTTAATCTCGGCTAAACTCATCGAATATTGGGAGTTAACACCGAATAAACTCTAAAGAACAATTCACATGCTTTTTCTTGGTTTCTTGAGAAATGACAACTGATACAACTCTCTGAACTACCATTTAGGGGCGGTTTTTCAGTGCTGAGTTAATCCCAGCTTAAACCAAGATCTGTTAATCCCGGCACAAAATAAATCGGGTTAGCTCAGCGAACAGTTTTTCAGTGCAAAGTTAACTCCGTCAGTAAAGTTGTCAAAATCTTTAACTCTCGAAATTATTGACTGTCCCAGCAACCACAAGAAAAGAAGTTCAAGTCATTTTCAGACGTCATTTTTAACAGAAACACGCAAAGCCACTGCCATTTCACACAGAAAAAACAGGCAAGAAGTTTGTACTGTTCAACAGAGTTGATCCAGGAGTAACTCACCAAATTTGGCGAGTTAAGCCGAGATTAATCCCGTATCCATATTCACCGCAAAAATAAATTTCTGTAGTTAATCTCAGTTCGACTCGGAAACTCAGATCATCTCGCAATGAATAAGTGGCCCTTACTGAATTCGATAACTTTTATTTATTATTATTTTCTTGACTTTTTAAAGCCATAAAAAAACTGATCCCTGCGTTACACTCAGCCAACATGCTTCACCAGCTAGCCGTCTCCAGTTTCGCACGCGAAGTTGACTGAGGTCCCCTTCCACTAGCGTGCGCCACCTCAGTCTTGGTGCTCCTATACTGCGCCATTTCTGCGGGGTGGATTTGAAGGTTTTTTGGGCCGGTGTGTTGGCGTCCATCCGCTCTAGATGACCCAGCCACCCTAGCCTTTGTATTTTGACTCTTCTGGCTAGATCGGTGTCGCTGTACAGTTCGTACAGCCCGTACTCTTCGTCTATGCAGGCGGAACGTGTTTTCATCCGCCTTTGGCAAGCTCCATGCTTCTGCACCGTAAAGCAGGGCTGGGATGATGAGGGTCTTTCACATGGCCACTTAAGTTGCTCGAGAGAGGGCTTTGCTATTCAATCGCCTTCTCAGCCCAAAGAAACAGCGATTGGCAAGAGTTTATCCCTCGTTTGATTTCTGCGCTGGTGTCATTGTCTGAATTGAAAGAAGAACCCAGGTAGACAAAGTCCCTAACTACCTCAAAGTTAAAGCTGTCGTTGACTGCTTTACCCATATTCGCTATGTCAATGTCGTCTGCCTATGCGAGTAGTTTAAAAATTGTGCCTCTGCTGCTGGCCCGGTAGTCCTGCACAATTCTCTCAAGTAGTTTCCATCGTCATGCTGTACAAATTGACAAGTTTGACAGGGATGCCAAAAATAGACATTGCGCTATATAGCTTGTTTCTAGAAATGCTGTCATACGTGGCCTTGAAATCGATGAAAAGGTTATGGGCATCGATTTGGAGTTCCTGGGTTTTCTCCAAGATGTGCCCTGGCCCTAAAGCCACACTGATATGGATCTGCCAGATTTTTGACATACGCTTTTATGTGTTCACACAGAACCTACAGCGGAAAAGATCTTGTAAGCGATGTTAAGGAAATTTCCATGCCTCTGTAGTTGGCGCAACTCATATAGGGTCACCTTTCTTGAGGGTCAATCAAACAATGCTGAGGTTCCAATTTTTTTGCAGGCTTTGCTTGACAGCAGAATTCAGTTCGTCGTTGCCATTACGCTACGCAGCCAGCGGAAATGTTTTTTCCAGATCCTCAGCGTGAATGCGATTTCGATACGATATTTCCTTGACGGTCCTTGCAGCCTTTAGTTCGAACTCGGTTCAACTCACAAAATTTGGTTGGTTAATTACGGATCAAAACTCTGAGGAAAGCTCGAACTCCTTTACCTGTTTTTTCTATGTGAAATGGCAGCCGCTTAGTGTGTTGCTGTAGAAAGTTACATGTAATTAGAATGTCAAACATTTTTTCTTTGTGGAGCCAAAGAAGTCGGGAGTCGATAATTTCGAGAGTTGAAAGTTTCGATCAGTGATCAGTTTATTGACTGAGTTAACTCTTCTCAAATAGTTCGGCTTGCACTTAAATGTCATTTTTCACATAAACACAGAAAGCAACTGTCATTTCACATAGAAAAATACATGAAAAGAGGGTCGAACTGTAACAACAGTGAGGTAGATCCGGGAGTTATCCATCAAATTTGGGAGGCTACACCGTGTCTAAGCCCGAATGGAAATTGGCTGAAGATACTATTTCTGGGGCTTAATCTCAGTTTAACTGGGAAAAGGGGATGATAATCTCGTTTAACTTGATCTCAGTTTAACTGAGAAAAGGGGATGATGATCTCGTACAGAAAATCTGGCCCTTAATGCTTCTCTCAAGCCAGTGATTTATAATGTTCTAACTAAGGTCGATGTCGTGATAGTAGGCGAGGGGTTAGTTGTATTGCTGTTTTCTTTATTCTCAGCTTATGCAAACCGTTTTCTTTTTGAAGTAGGTTGAAGAGTTTTCATCCTCATGATGCCAACTCATACATATGTCACAGCTTTGTTCAGTTCGGATTGTAAACGGTCCGATTTGTCAGACTTGTTGGTCATAGATTTTGATATTTCAAGACATCCCTACCAGGTCCTCATCAGGTGGACATACGCAAAAGGTTCATCACTAAATTTGTTTGAATAATTCAGCTTGACATCACTGCTGTCAACTACTGTAGTTTTCTTTTTTCCTTGTTCTCCATATATCGTGAGCAGTTTCCTATATCCACTACCTGCAAGGCCAGCAACTCCCAGAATGAGGAAGGACCATCATTTAATGGTTCCAATAACTGCCTCTTCTTGAGTTTCTCTGAACACATTCCGATTAATCTCCTTGAAACTATTTGATCCGTTTGTAGAGATTCCTTCAAGTCGTCAAATTTTTTTTATTAAAATCTTGGGGAATCTGTTAACAATATAAAAAAGTATCCATTCTCGACACTGTATAATTTTTATTTTTTTTTGTTAGAACTTACAGAAGTTAACAAAAACCTCAGCAAAATGAAACTCATAATGATGATCGTGACCGCTGTGGTTTCAATGGGAACCGCAAACTCATTAAGCTATCCAGTTTTCGGAACAAAACGATATCACCGAGGCTCGTCACCTCGAACAGGAATGGTAATTTAAAAGACTCGATTGCTTATTGTTTCCATCCCTTATTAATCCACAAATCTCTCCCTCCTTAGACAGAACATATTCTGAGGCAGCCTACCTACGAAGATGGCTACTTAACAAATAACGGATACTATTACTATCCACACCATGAGTACCATTCATATGGCATGCCCACATACCGTGGTGAATATAAGCCCAAAGCTTATTACTATTCATCAGGACCAAGCTACAATTACTATAACGACCGAGAACCCGTCTCGAATCCACTCGACGATCTGCACGAAGAAATCCTCCACGAAAACGAACAAGAGCGTCAGACGGACGGGCTCGGCGACGATGAATACGACGACGAATACTATATGGAGCCCAACGAAGACTCACACGACACATACACGAATAACTTCCTGCGGAACATGATGGAGTACAACAGGCAAAAAGAGAAACACCAGCTTCTGAAGCAACTCCCTCCCATGCAAAGAGAACCCTTGAAGGACATCACTGCCCGGGAAGAGGAACAACCAATGGACGATGACTACTTCTCTGAAATCGGCGTCAATCCTGACGACTATCAGTACGAGCCAAAAGGAGAGGATAGCTTTGATTTGCAAAAGTATTGGGACGCCGAAAGATCATCTCTATCCAATAGCGGCACGAAATCTGCTGTACATCATCAGCGAGAAGCCTTGAATGGTGTAAACAATGTAAACACGGACGAAGATGTTCAGGCGCTAAAGTCGTTGACCAAACAGCAGCTTAGTACTGACGACGAGGACTATAACAAGCGATATCGAGAAAAAACACAACAAGCCCAACCGATTCAATTTAACAGTTGGGAACCTAAGCAAACACCAGAATCCAGCAAGCCACAGCCAAAGGATCACGATGATGATTACAGTGGCATCGATTACGATGATGGTTCCTGGATAAACTGGGATCGCAAACGAAGTTCCTTACCAGCAAACACTCAAGCGTTCAAAAATGAGAAAATTATATCCCAATTTATAAATCGTAACCGAATGTTGAACGCACTCAAGGAGAAACAGAAGAAATCGCCTTTCAACACTTTGGTCAGATCTACAGTGGTGAGTACAAAGTCACCAGAGGGCACTGTCAGGACCATTGGACAGAAGGAACAATTCTCGACAAATGGCACATCGAGAAAGTCGGACGCAACGACAATTTTGAAAAATGAAAACACTTACAATGGCAACTCTGTGGACAGTAAAAGTACGAATGGAATAGATCAAAGCATTTATGATACTATCAAGCAAATGATTGCCATTCAGCAGGAATTAAAAAAGGTGAGTTGACAACATAAGAGATACGAGCATAAGTATTTGTTTTTAATGTGATGAGCCCTTAAAATCAATTCCCTCTTAGGCCCAATGACGCTTTATTAGCATAAAACAAAAGTAACAATAAAAGTATTTTTTGGTATTTAAATTAACTGCTTCAACAGACAAAATTTTGTGGGTGGTTTCATATTGAATCGGTGATTACATCAAAATTCTTTATGGAAACGCGAATTAAAGAGTCCAAGTGGCAGGTCCTTTGTAATGTAAAAAGCATATGTCCTCATATATCCTCATGTGTCAGGATGAGGAGGGAAAAAAGTTTAATTTGTAACCACCTGTTAAGCTTTTAGCCCAATGAATCCGTTGCGTCCGTTGAAGTTCACAATTGACAACTAAGTTAGACAAACACGTTTTATGGGAAACGGCCCATAGAAGAATTGCGTGACGTGTTCTGCATCGCTTAATGGTCATGTCACAAAGCTGCGTTGCCGTTTGCTTTGTCCCATAACCTTCCCGTTGCTTTACAACCGCCTTAAAAGTATACGATTCGAAAAACGATAAAAAAAAACCATAGAAAATGCCAACAAATCAAAAAAAAAAATACAAGCCACCGCGAAAGCCAACAATCCCAGGTTCTCAAAAACGTCAAAACGCACGCAAAAATTCGTGTTGAATTTTCCTGCGTTCTCAAAACTTTCTTACGTAAACGTAACGTAACAACGAATGGCCAAAGCAACGTGTTAGCCCCCAATGTAATGTGTTTGATTTTAAGTTGTCAAATCAACGTTGGCGCAACGCAGCTTTGTGACATCACCTTAAGAACGTGTGTTTTCAACAGTTTTGTACTTCGACGTAACAGACGCAACGGATTCATTGGGTGGAAGGCTTTAAATGAACTACTTTTAAAGCTCCAAACAGAATAGTGGATGCTGATGTTGACGTGGAAGGACTTGTCAAAAATGACAATGCAACAGAATGGTGGATGTTGATGTTGTTTGTTAATGTTGATTAAGTTGGTCTTCTTTGAACTTTGTGGACTGAAATCCCATAAACATATTTGACGTTTTGTTTTTCTGTTGTTTTTTGCGGTATTTTACTTCGTTGAATTAAAAATTTAATGAAGAATTTAACTAAATTTATTCGCCTTAATAACGCGAACCTGAAAAAATGCTTTTTAGAAATAAATTTTCATTGTGTGAGTGGTATCGAATTATCGTTCGATTTGTGCAGTAAAATTCTATTGTGCTTTTAATAGCCAACGTCTGTATTAGCAACAATGACGGCAACCCACATGTTCAAACAAATCAATACGAGCATCAACTATTCTGCGCCAGGCTTAAACCTATTTCGAAAAGTTAAACATACAGTTTTTCTCCAAAATATCAATACCCGTCACTTGGTTGAAAACGATTTTCTTTATCTCGTTCGTTCACAGGACCTTCGCCACCATTTCATTGTTTTCATTCCAATTCATTTCATTCCCAGAAAATAGATACGGAAGTGGTGTTTTGGTAGAAAAGTGAAGCATCTGCTTAAGTTGTGTGAGTGGGGACTACCTATACCATGACAGTCCAGGTCCAGGCATGTCATGAGAGACGGCTCAAGGGTTCATACGTTTCATGTTATTGGGCTCTTCTTTTGTTTAACATTCCTGAGTTAAAGTGACATTAGATCCCCACTGGTGACGCATTTACTCATATTTCGGCACCCGATTTCGGAGGACTAATGACAAAATAAATTCTTCACCCACACAAACTGTATATGTGAAAAAGACATATTCATTGGTTAGAACGAGAGGTACGAGCGGCATAGTTACGGGAAAAACTATCGAAAAACTATCGACATAGTTTCACCTCGACCATTTAAGCCCTGCATGGAACCATAGTAGATATCGATTTCCTGGCTCAGCAAAAGAGAAGTCAAGGTAACGAGGACCCTCTCCTCATCCAATTCGTCGGGCGAACGCGGAACTAAAGACTTTTTAAGACGGAAAGCGCTCCACTAGCGTTGGATAGGGTATACCACTGCTCCGCGGTTTGAATGTTTGAGCGCGTACGATTTGTTGGAACATTTTACGTGCCCTATCCTTATTAAATACGCGACTTTGTCATTCCTCTATTGTTGGGCTTATCTAACCAAGTTTTTATGCAATAGGTAAGAGTTTGAGCTCAGCTGAGTTGTGATTGTGGTCTGGGTTTTCCTGCACAAGCAGAGGATGATTGAGTTGAGCTGAAAAGTTTGAACAAATAACAACAATAAAAATGTGAAACCTAAACAAATAAGTTGCTACAAGTTGGAGGCATGCTAAATCAACAGCCCACTGAAAAACGCACATTTCAGGGGGCTAACGTCAAAAAATAAATGCTTTTCTGTGAAAAAGAGTTACCTTGAAAAACGCACATTTCAGGGGGCTAACGTCAGAAAATAAATGCTTTTCTGTGAAAAAGAGTTTCCTTGTTTTCTTATTCATTGAAAACGTTAGCAACATTTCAACTCAACCATGCAGAGCGCGAGCGGTCGAGTCGACCTGACTCAACTCAACTTAGCTTGATCCAGCTATGAATGTGTTCGCAACTGGCTTTGAAGCTGGTTTCAACCGTGCATAAAAACTAGGTTAGTAGACAATTATAAAATAAGTGCTGCCACTTGAAAATTTTTTTGTGTCCAGTTTAAAACTTAAGGACTTTTCAGTCACCCAGTCCAACGACGAAAAAGTTCTGTACTTAACGTTGAGGACTATTTATTGTTTTCCATCACCTTTTTTGCTATATTTTGATTAAGAGAGCGCGTTCATAAAAAGAGCCCTTTACAATGCAGGGCCCAATTGAAAAACTAAACATTTTCGCATGTACTGTAACTTTAATGAGCACGAGCCCTTAAATGTTTCGATTCCATTTGGCTTGTCTGCGTCATTCATACAAATGTCAGGAATTGAAAGGATAGCAGCCGGTTTTTTAAGAACACGAAGTTCAAGTTAACCGGTTTGGGCTGACAAATAATTTGGTCAGGATGTACCAAATGAAAAGAAGCACCTAGTTGTCAGTTGTGTACTTCAAGCGACAAACGCAACGGATTGATTGTGCTGAAGGCTTTATTAATCAAAGAACTTAACTCACTCTCAAATTTTAACAAAATATGTTTATAAAAAATGATTTTCTGTTTTCCTTCCAGACCGGCTCAAACAAACGAAAACGATACATTCCCGATGACAAGAGCTTAGTGAGTCAATTGGATAATTTACGAAAACTCAAAAACTAAACGAAAAGAAAAACCAAAAGAAGCAAAACAAAGAAAAATCTCCAAAACGAAACATCTGCTTAAATTAAAAAAAAAAAAAAATTATCCTAGACATCGATAAGTAAATAACCAGAGTAAATGTATTACTTTCATTTTTATTTCAAAATAATATTCCTGTATAATAATACATAATGTATAATTAAATGACATGTAGACTTGCAACTATTCAATTTCTCCGGCTTCTTATGAGATATTTGAAATTTTACCTAAAAAAAAAATTAAAAAAAATATATACATACATATATAATGTACATAAACATAGTGTACATAACTACTTCCGATTCGAGTATTTTTATCTGAGCCGAATTGAATAATTTTTTGACAAGTAAAACATTGCTATTCTTTAAATTTCATTTAAACAAATTTAATTTATCTACAAATTGTATTTTGTCATTAATTTAAGCTCTGGATTATATAGAAACAAGCTAACGAATCTTGTGAAACTTTTTTTAATAACTTTACGTTTCTTTTAACTAATAGCTATTAAATTTTAAGTATTGATTTTATCAGTTTATGTCTTAAGATCATAACAGAAGAAATCATATTATATTTTGTATGGACAGTCAAACATCCAATCTAGCTGAGATAAGAACCGAACCTATGGGATCTATTACTTAAATTTTTGTGACAGCTAATTTAACGGCATTAATCTAAGTCGTTTTAATTTAATTCGTCGTTGTTAATTTTTTAAAATTTTTAACCATGACAGTTGCCGGTTGAAGTGTTAGATGTCAAAAGTTGTTAACAGAGGGATTTGAAAAACCTTTCCCCTATTCTCTACCTATTACAGGTCTGGCATATGACTTCTTTCAAAAACATATTTCGAAAAATCTGTTAACTGTCTAAATATCTAATTTCTTAAAATCTGTTAGCTGTCTACTAGACAGCTATAAAACTAGTGCACTGCCTTATTGCCAAGCAACTTTATATGCATCCTTTTTTCTGACACATATTTCTCGACTCTTATTAGAAAAATATTATGCGTTTCAACTTATACTTCAGTTCTGCTTAATT
The DNA here is from genome assembly GCA_947623515.1 of Neoascia interrupta. Lineage (NCBI taxonomy): Eukaryota > Metazoa > Arthropoda > Insecta > Diptera > Syrphidae > Neoascia > Neoascia interrupta. The sequence continues at coordinate 181,464,846 of OX392462.1, forward strand.
TTGTGTTACGTTCAACGCTTTCTTTGTTCTTCCAACACGCCATCTAGTGCATACTTCAAACAACCCTAAGTCAATAAAAATAATGTTGGCGTTCAGGATAGAAAATTGCTGTTGATTCTGACATACAAGAAATCAAATTTCTCAGAAGATTGTGTAAAGAATATTTTTTTTTAGGTTTTGCCGTCTTTAGCTTAAAGCATTTGATAGGTCTAATTTTTTTAATTGAATTGATTGAGTTTTTGAGAGATTATCTATTATAATTTTCTTAGTTCATTTATGCATTCGTTAGATGTCAACAAGACAAGGAATATTCACTCGCTATCTAATCGCTATCGCTAAAACGAGTTAACAAATTTATAAACTAAAGAGTGGACATGCTCGCATATTTTAAGCCATAGCTACTTTGAAATGCCAATATCAAATTCCATTCGTGACAACTGTCAGTTTTAGTTCTGTTTTTTTTTACGTAACAGTGTGAGTTTCGTTCGTACAAAAAGTTACCAGTGCTCTGTGCAAATTTACATTCCATAACCAATTAAGCTTAAAAAAAGCTTAAATTATTAGAATCCAGGCAGTTTCTCCTTTTAAAAAACTGCCTTTCCTATTTAATCATTAGTTAAATGCTCAAGGAATAGTTACTATGAACTTTTTTTTAGAACTATTCGAAAACTAAGTTATTACGTTTTCAGTACGATCTAGTACACTTGCCTTGTTTTCTAAATGCTTTTATTTCTAATATTCCAAAAATAACATTTTAATGCCACGTCCATACACACATTTATGGTTAATTGTTTTTTTTTTTATTATTTTTCCTGTAGTCAATGAAAATGCAGGTCTGAAATACAAGCGCTCCACAATAAAAGGAAACGCTATCAGAAAATTGAACATTAAAAAGAAAAAGAAAAACCAAAATACAAATTATATCTATTTTACATTTTACATTTATAATAATATTAGTGATTATGGAGACTGATTTTTAAATAAGACAAAATGTATCTATTCATATTACTTAAACCACACATATTGTATAAACTTTCAGAAATTAAAAGAAACTAATTTTCATACTATGAGAAAGAAAGAAAAAGAGAACAAACATAAAAAAACACGGAGAAACTAATATGAAATTCAATTATTATATTGCAAGTTATTATGAAAAATAAATGTATTTATAAATTAAAGAATGGAAGCAAAGGAGAATTTGAAGTTTCATTTAAATAAGTAGTGTTTGGTTTTTTAAAGAAACAAAAAAAAAGAACACACGTGTGTTTTGGTTGACAATTTTGGCTGATGCTCATCAGTGGGCATAGCCACAGCATACATATTCGAGCTCCGAAAGTTATTCATCTATTCAACACAATAAAAAAAAACAGGGGTCTGTACATCACCATGGCCATCCAGTCCCGAATATTCACTCGGCCTTTCCCACGGCTTGTCTTATCCGTTGTATCAAAACTTGATCTTATAGCACGTTCTTTCGAGGTAGGAGCCTCACTACTGCGAATGTAGATTCGTCTTCACATCACACATCTTTAAGCATCACTTACTTACTTACTTAAGGTGGCGCTACAGTCCGGGGTGGATCTGGGCCTCAGCCAACAAGCTTCGCCAGCCAGCTCTGTCTCTAGCTAGCCGCCTCCAGTTTCGCACGCGAAGTTGGCTGAAGTTCCCTTCCACTTGCGTGCACCACCTGAGTCTCGGTGCTCCTCTACCGCGCTGTCCCTGCGGTGTGGATTCGAAGATTTTCCGGGCCGGGGCGTTGGTTTCCATCCGCTCTAGATGACCCAGCCATCGTAGACGTTGTGTTTTGACTGTTTTGGCTAGGTCGGTATCGCTGTACAGCCCATACAGTTCGATGTTATATCTCCTCCTCCACTCTCCGTCTATGCAGACGGGACCGTAAATCGTCCGAAGAATTTTCCTCTCGAACAGCCTAAAGTGTTTTCATCCGCCTTTGACAGGGCCCATGCTTCTGCACCGTAAAGCAGGACTGGCATGATGAGGGTCCTATACATGGACACTTTAGTTGCTCGAGAGAGGGCTTTGCTACTCAATTGCCTCCTTAGCCCAAAGAAACAGCGATTGGCAAGAGTTATCCTTTGTTTGATTTCAGCGCTGGTGTCATTGTCTGAATTGATAGCGGAACCCAGGTGACAGAGTCCCTAACTACCTCAAAATTATAGCTGTCGATGGTGATGTTTTGTCCAAGACGTCGGTGTTGGGTGTCTTTTCTTGATGACAGCATATACTTGGTTTTGCCCTCATTGACTGCTAAGCCCATATTCGCCGCTTCCATCCCAATACTCACGAAGGCTTCACTGACATCACGCTTTGTTCTACCGAATATGTCAATGTCTGCGCATGCGAGTAGTTGGACGGACTTTTGTACGGAAGATTGTACCTCTGGTGTTGGCGCGAGAGTTCTGCACAATTCTCTTAAGTATGATGTTAAAGAATTCGCATGACAGCGCATCGCCTTGTCTAAATCCTTTTTTTACATCAAAGGGGTCGGTGAAGTCTTTGCCGACCTTGACGGAACAAAGTGAATTTTCCATCGTCATCCTGTACAGACTGACGAGTTTGGCAGGGATGCCAAAACTAGACATTGCGCTATATAGCTCGTCTCTATAGATGATGTCATACGCGGCCTTGAAATCGATGAAGAGGTGGTGTGTATCGATTTGGAATTCCTGAGTTTTCTCCAAGATCTGCCGCCAAAGCCACACTGATATGTGCCTATCAGATTGTTGACAAACGGCTTCAGGAGTTCACACAGTACAGCAGAAAAGATCTTGTATGCGATGTTAAGAAGACTTATGCCCCTGTAGTTGGCACAACTCAGAGGGTCTCCTTTCTTCAGGATCGGTCAAACAATGCTGAGGTTCCTTTCATCGGGCATGCTTTCATCAGACCATATCTTGCAGATGAGCTGGTGCGTGCTCCTAACCAGATCATCGCCAGCAAATTTAAAAAGTTCGGCAGCTAGGCCGTCTGCTCCGGCTGCTTTAATGCACTTGAGCTTAGACACAGCTACTTTCATCTCCTCCAGGTCGGGTGGGCGGTATCGTTCGTATACTTCGTCGGTAACGTCTTCGCCCGGGTTGAATGGTTCTTAAAGCATCACACTTGAAGCTTAATTCAATGAAGTGTGCCCTCTTCAGAGCAGAACCTGCTGTAGGAGTGTAGGGGAGTACTGAGGAACTTACACAAGAAGATTCTGACACCCATCAGCTATGGAATCTATGGAGAAACCGAGTTCTCAATCGTTAAGTTCTGAGAAACTTCGCAATGGATTGCAAGAAAACCCTGAAATCAAGCCATGGAATCTATGGAGAAGCCGAAGGAATCTAAAGAGAAGCCGAAGGAATCTATAAAGAAGCCAAAGGAATTTATAGAGAAGCCGAAGGAATCTATGAAGAAGCCGAATGCAAGCTATATCTCTGACAGAAAAACTACTTTAAAGGTATTTCGAGGTATTCTCTCCACGCTCTAGATGATGCTCTGCGGAGAAAACTTTAAGTGCCCAATTGAAGATTCTTTAAGATTTAAGATTCTTCTGCAGTTGCAGGGTGCTTCCACGGCCTAAAAAGCTTTCTGCACGAGTGTCTGATGGGCTCTTGGGAATCAAGAAGACACTGTAAAGGTATAGGAAAACGCTTTTGTTGGATAAGTGAGGTCAGTCGGGTGAGAAGAAACGGACACACTTAGACCTTTATAAGTCCATTGTGATACAACGTTGATCTGAAAATTTTAAATGAGGCGTGAGAGACGTATTTGGTCGGTAGTGCTTAGATTGCTAAGATCGTTATAGAAGAAAGCTCCGAGGTGAAGATTTCATCTCAGAGGGAGTAGAGCGGAGCTTGTGGAGAGAAGGTGGAGAGTGGTCTCTTCTTAATTCTCATCCATACAGCTTCTGCAAAAGTCATTGGAATAAACACCAAGCCTTGTCGCATGCTTGCCTATCAGACATTGTCCTGTAATGACACCAATTGTGGCACTTATGTGCTATGGTCCATCTGAGAATTGTTCTTCCTTCAGGCTCAACTTCATTCTTAAGCCATGACAGGGCTTGAAAAACACTACATTGATCCGGAAGACCTAAAGAGAGATTAAGATTTAGTCTTTCCGAGAATACATATCCCACCTAACCCATCATTTGTTTTTGATACATCAGTGTAGAAGTGGATCTATTCACATTCCAGAGGTGCACAATTATCTGCGGGGGTGGTTGTCTTAAACTTCAGGTCAAACTGTAGCTGAGGTATGGCGAATTTTCTGCTTATAGAAGAGAACCTGAATTATATCGGAGTGGCCTATCTCACTATCTGAGAGGTTGCTTTGAGGCGAATAGCTGTGATCGCAGCTGTTTGTCTGCTTGAGATGCCAAGAGGAATTAGAACTAACAGGATGTCCAGTGCTGCTGAGGCATTGGTGCGAAGCGCACTGCTTATAAATACATAAGCAAACTAATCTTTGGACCTTGCTCAGCTTATCACGATCTACCGCCTTAGGTAGATATCACGCTCTACCTCCAAGGTAGTCCACAAATAGCCATGCCATACGTCAGTATCAAAGTAATACTGAAAAAATATTGAAGTCCCCACTTGTTTCCAATGGCATTTTTGCAGGAAAAGAGCTACTGTCCGAAGCCTATCCAACCTAGTAGATTTCCAGCTAAGTTTTCTATGTTGGATGGGACTCATCTCAATCTTTTCGTCAGAAAAGATTAAGCTAGTATCCTTGATTGAGGTTCAGTTTTTTTTTTTGTGGATATTAAGTTTAGAAGAAAAATGAATTGGTTCATCGGAAGATTTTGAAAACTAAACACATATAACAAACTGCTTTTGTAATAATTCTTTTAAGGTATTTAGGTTCTTCCCCGAATTGGCAAGGGCAAAGTCATCTGCATAAGCGATCATTCTGCAAGCCTCTCCTTCCAGGATAGCATATAGTTCGTTCACCGCTAAGTTTCAAAGGATTGTGGATAGGACTCCACCTTGCAGTGGTCACACCTATTTTTGAGCTTATAATCCTCTTCGTTAAAATTAAATAAATTTACTAACTTAGTGAGCCATCCACTCTTAGAGCCGACAGTGCAGCTAAAATCGCAGATGTGTTGACATTGTTAAAAGCGCCTTACATATCGAACAAAACTATCATTATGTACTCCTTGTGGTAAAAGGTTTACTCAATGAAGTATACTGGCGTATGTTAAGTTGTTTTCACAGATCCGCCCTTGCAGTATGCATGCTGAGCTGAAAACATCTGCCTCTTGGCAATTCTAGAGCGTAGGTGAATATCATTCTTTCTGAAGTTTCTAGGAAAAATTATAAAAGACTGAGTCTCAGATCTTTTGGAGTAACGTGGGAGTATTTGCTAGGTTTGTATGCAAGGTATGAATTTGCTTTGAAAAAAAACTGGCGAATTGAACCTCAGCATTATTTGCCGAGACATTGCGATTCGGAAGGAGACCTTTCTTGAGGACCCTCCAAATTGCAATGTACTGTTTCGGCATTCCTGCCAAATTTTTCAGTTGTAAAAGATAACGATAAAAACACAAACTACATATTTTGCCAAGATCGGTTAAGACCTCAGTGAATCATTCCATGTCAAAAAAAGATTTAGATATGACATACCTACTTGAGAAAATTGTACAGGACTCCCATATCAAGAGGCACAATCTTTCAAAAGTCCTTACAATTACTTGCATACGAGATACGACATTAAAATAACCGAAAGAACACAGGGTGATGTCAGTGAAGCCTTCCTCAGTAGCGGGGATTGTGGGCTTAGCAGTCAACGAGGACAAATCCAAGTATCACCTTGCTGTTATCAAAAATAGACTTCAAGCACCTTTTAGGTAGCTAAGGGACTTTGCCTTTCTGGCTTCCACTAAAAATTCAGATGACGACACCAGCGATTAGATGAACAGTAGCAAGTCTCTCTTTTGAGCATATATAGAGTCCTTTTACATAAAACCCTTATCAACCCAATTCTTGCTTTATGGTGCACAATCATGGACCCTGTCAAAAACGGATGAAAACCCCTCTAAAGACTTTTGGTCCCGTCTGCATACATAGAGAGTGGAGAATGAGAAATAACACCGAGCTTTACGGGCTATACAGCGAAACCGACCTAGCCAGAATATAACGACTGCAATGACTGGGTCACTTAAAGCGGCGATGGACACCAATTCCCAGCCCCGTAAATTCTTCAAATCGCTTCCTCAAGGGCAGCACAGTAGAGGAGCACCGAGAATTAAGGCCCAACTATAATAGACTTAAGCGGGACTAATATAATGTCGAAATACAACGAAAATCCCATTCAAGTTCTGCCAAATTTGAAAGCCATGAGATTTTACTGTGAATACCTCGAGTATCACGTTGCCTTGAAAATTTGAAATCGAATTTGAAAGTTGTGTCACTTTTTCTTCAACTTTGGATGTTTATATTTCCGAAACCGATTGTCCGATCTAAAATGTGTTTAAACTTTAGAGGTCAGGGTGCAATTCTTGGTGTATTCCGTTCTTTCAGGGATCATTTAAAGCACCTAAATAAATAAAAATGGGTAATTTGACAATAAATGAACTAATGACAAGCAAAAACAAAACTTTAAGCCAACACAAGTTAACGAAAACTGAACGAAATCGAGCAAAAGGCTATTATGGTTGTGGCATACAAATCGCGTATAGTGGGACATTTCGAAAAGCGGAATAAGGCTCATCAAAGTCTATTTTGGTTGGGCCTCTAGGTGGTACACGCAAGTGGGAGAGGACCTTAGCCAACTTCACGTGCAAAACTGAAAACAGCTAGCTAGAAACAGAGCTGGTTGTGACATGAAAAAGATTTGTGAATAGGATAAATGAGATTATGAGAAGATTTATATTTAATGGTTTTCCGAGAGGATTTAAAATTGAAAGGTTATTCTCGAGATTTAAGGGAGAACAATTGAGGATATATGTTAATCGCGGATTAGTGTCCGGCGGAGACTTAGTACAATACCCTTTTCACAACGATTCGGAATCTAGATACAGAGTAAAAAGTACCAAATTGATTAAAACCTATTAGATATCCCATATACATTTGTTGAACTCAAATTCTAGATCAGAATTTAGATTCCCACAAAATCGAATACAAATGTATCAGCTAGATTGTATTCGATTTCGTGGGAAACATCCGAAACCAAAAGCAAACCACTTTTAATTCAATCAAAAAGAGACAAGGTGATGAAGTTTGGTTATAAAATAAAGAGAAATATTTTCTTTTTTTCATACTGGTAATGGTGTGATGATTTTTAAGTATTTTTCAGTGCTCGTTTAGTGCCTACAATTGTTTAACTTGTGACAACTGTGGAAAATTGCACGTGTTCAATTGATCGAAACGTCAACGAAATCTAGTTTATTTAGTAGTGTGAAAGCGTCAATTCGATTTTACTAATCTAATTGGTCAGAACTAGATTCTGCGGTGTAAAACAGTTAAAAAAAACAGTGCTCAATCGTATTGGGCATTATCAAATAAGTGGCATCACTGAAAAATGAAAAAAAACTCAAAAGTAATAGATTTCGTGATTATATCGTTTTTTTTTTTGGCAGATGTAGAACACCGACAGTTGACAGTTCTAGAAGAAAAGATCTAGGTTATGTTGCACAAAACAGACCATAAACAGAACGGTTGTCTGAGGAATTTGTTCTTTTGTAATTTTTCAAATTAGTTTGTTAATATTTTCCAACTGTTAAGTATCTTTTACATTGCCACAACAATACTTCACTTCATTCACTTTTGAAATTTAACATTTAACAATGTCTTCGGAGCGACACCAACAAAGCCTGCAGGTTTGTTTTCGTCTATCAAATTCCGCCAGGATTCATTCAATATTTTTACTTTACAGGGAGTCTTGCGATTTGCAATCGAGAACTCAAAAACCGAGGAAGGCCTGGATCCGACAAAAATCGACGAAATGGAGCTGGAGGTAAGTCTTTTGCATTTGTATTTCTGGTTGTCCCACTTCGAGTGACGCATATTGTTGACCGGTCGTTCCATAGCGAAAGAAGTTTCTGGAAAATGCTCTGAAAAGCATGACTGTCGATGTGATCGAGGAATTGGAAAAGGCCATCCGCACCTTGGAGTCAACGACGACCACGGTCGAGGAAAAAGTCGAGGCTCTGAACGTGGTGCGCGACTATGCGGGCAACATCGACTTTGCAAACAATTTTGTCACCATCGGCGGCACCAGAGTGGTCCTGGATTGCCTGAAAAGCGAGGACCCCAAGCTGAAGATATGCGCAGCATACGTTATAGCAGAACTAGCACAAAACAACCCATTCTGCCAGAAGCATTTCCTCAACACCGAAGCCGTAAACTGGCTGATGCTGTACACAAAAAAAGCTCCAGACATCGCCAGCAGCTCCATGCATGCGATTTCGTCGATTGTTCGGAATTTCCCGGAGGGCAGCGCAATGTTCATTGAGCGTGGAGGACTCGAATGTATACTGGAGTGCGTGAAGAGTCAGCACAGCAATGTGTTCGTGAAGGGGTGTTTCCTGTTGAGAGCTCTGGCAACGGAATACCCTGCAGTGAGAGGTTTGCCAGACAAAAACGTTGTAATCGTTCTTTAATGCATCACGCTTCTCTATTCCCAGATAAATTCGTCCAATTGGGAGCTATCCCCCGACTAGCGGCTTGTGTCGACCAAGTTTACGGTTTCGACCTCAAGATTGAGATCGTTCTGGCTGCTCTCGACGCACTAACGCAAACGGATGAAGGCAAGAAGGAACTCCAGAAGACTGACATCTACTCGACCCTGCAAAACATGATCGAAATCAACGAGGGGAAAGCCGAGTGCGAGGTTCGTTGGAAAAATGTATTGACTAATTATGGAAGACGATAAGTTTTTTATTTGCTTTATTTTTCAGGAAATCTTGCGAGACAGTGCCGCGTTGTTGGATTGCTTTAAGGAAGCCAACTAGTTTCATTATCTACTTAAGTGAAATTCCCTATTTTGTAAGATTGTTTGACATATGTGATGTTTTACCACGCACCCTGCTCAAAGGGCTCGCCCGTGAAGTAATAAATACAAAGTGAATGCCAGATTTTTTTTCTAAAAAATGGTTTTTTAATTGGTCCTGGTTTTGCTTCCACTTAGCATATAAAAATAAACCCCTAAAATGAGCTCATTTTGTTTAAGAATTCTCACAAGGAGCGTTTAAGGAATATTTGTCTTAAACGCGGATTATTATCTGGTGGAAACACCAGGCATGAACGCGCAATGTATAATTTTCCAATGATATTTTGACTATTCGATAAAAATTGCTATTTAAGCTCATATAATGATTCGTTCTTTCGATAGTTACTTCAATCGATAAGCGTTTTTTTTATCGAAGAATTAAATAAAAGAACAAAATACCAAAGATAGTTAAATCTGAAGAATATGAGTCATTTTTGTGCAAAAAACAACACTTTCCTTTCTTAACATCAACGCACTATAACATGACACACCGCAAAAATCGTTATATTTATAGAGTAAGCATCGATATAAGGTTCATAAAGCATCGATTTTGGCGAACATCGATGTTTTGTATGAACGATGTTGCATCCCTAGACTACGGCACAGTTTTAGGTTTTTTCATGAAGCACATTCGTAATAACCCTGGGGTCTTTTTTTATTCGTTCCAACTATTCCGGCCGAAATATCTGCGGTTTTTTATTTTTTTCGGAATATTCCGATCATTCCGTTTTGCGTTTCTTTATTTGTTCAGAATATTCGGAATGCATTCTTTTCATACTACCTCCCGAGGCAGTACGAATTAGAACTTTCGGAATTTTCCAACTTCGTATTCCACATTTTCCACTCCTTCTACGGAATGAATAAAGAAACGCACTCCTTGTTACTTGTTTATTCCCAGCAAACAAAAGTCAAGGAAAGGGAGACCTTCTCCCCGTCCGATCCGTAAGCGGAATTGTAGACTGTTTCACACGGAAATGGCTTTACTTGCGGTTAATAAGTAGGGTAGTAGGATATACCACTGCTCCGCGCCGTCAAGTCTACAACTTTCCCCTTTATCGTTTTCTGTGTAAAAAGGTACTTTGTTTGGCATTCCCAACGCGAAAAAAAAACAGTAGACGTCAAACTGTAAAAAGCTCTATATACCTACACGTTCTTAGAAGAACTTCGTAACGTATACGTCGCTTTCCATAAGAACGTGTGTATTTCACTGAGTTGTCAGTTGGGTACTTCAACGTAACGGATTCAATGGACTGAAGGCTTCAGGGTTTGAGTGTGTGAGTGCGCACGATGAACTGGCGCCTTATTACATTCCTGACTGGATTCGCGACTTTTTCTGTGCACTTGTGGGTCAGGTTTTCTATCATTTTCCTTGCAGACTCGTCAGCTTCGCAAAAAAGAAAAACTCCATTTGTTGTGGAAAATCTAACATTTTAGACAAGTTTTATTTGTGTATTTTGTGATATGATTGTTACAATTGTAATAAAAACAAACTATTGCAATAAAATTTTTCCTCCAGGGTCTTTCTTGCAAGGCTTTGTACTTTTTGACAGATGACAGTTGCATAGAGGGAGGCCAAACAATCATTGCTTACTGGAGGAATTTGTATGGGTGGATCAACCTGAACCCTAAAGATCGGCTCTAACTCTACTCTTGGCAGATCTTTTAAGCCCCTCGGTAGAACTTGCGGGCGTCTTTCCTGTTGTAGCATCTCTCTATCACTTTAATAGCGAGCTTCAGGCTCTCGCTTCTTTTTTCTTCCGAAGAGTCAGGTTTTCCGCTCGCATCCTTTCCTCTTCTAGCTCGTAGATTTCGCAAGCAGCTCTAGTCCTTTCCTTCTTTGTGGAGCTGCTTTATATGCTTCCTGTTTAGCTGCATGTGCTCGCCGGCATTCATCGTCAAACCAAGGGTTTGGTTGTGGTCACCGTCTGAAACCCAGCACAGCAGAGGCGTCATCTCAGGCGTAGGACCTGGCGAACTCTTGCGATTGTAGCCTTTCTTACACCGACTTCCTTACGTTCCTTGGCGTTCACCGGGATATCTGCTGCTGTACCTTGGCTACAACGAGGGAGTGATTCGAATAAATGTTGATGTTAGACCCTCGGAAGCTTTGGACGTCCATAATAGCGGTAAACTGTGTGCTTGCTACCAAAACGTGTCGCCCCGCATCAAAGTCAATCGCCCTGAATCCGTTAGCGGAAGTCGTGTCCGACTGCTTTTTAACCTGTGACCAGATGCTTTTCTTTCCTACCTTGATTTCGTAGCTTGATCATTGCTCATATATTTTGTCTAAGAGCTCGGAAAACATAATCTTTCTCCTCTGTGACGCTCTGGGGAGGCATATACGCCCATATTAGATAGACTAGATAGACCAAGAAATTTCTTTCGCAATTGAATTGGTCAGCCGCTTCAAAATCTTTGAAACTCTAGCACCGGCTTGGTTTCCTCTCATAAATCTCAATTACCCTTTTCACCAACCAGTTTCAACCCTTTTAACAGTTTAAGAATCGAAAAAGGCCACGGAAACTGTCCACGAATGACATATCTGTTGGAATGAACAGATTTGTTGGAATGGCGATTTCTGGAATGACGTTAACAACTTCACGGGGAACTTCAACGAGCACTGGATAGGTTTGCAGCCGTCTGTGGTGATGCTGGGATGAAAGTAAACTTGAACAAATCGGAAGTGATGGTTGTTTCCCGAACTCCTGTGCAGTGCACCCTGCACATAAATGGAGTTCCATTAAAACAGGTGGAGAAGTTTAAGTATCTCGGGGTCTTTTTCACGAAAGATGGGAGGAATGATACTGAATTGTCCTGTAGAATTGGCCAAGCTGGAGCAATAGTAAAGGAACTGCGCCGGCCGGTCATCAGGAAAGCTGAGCTTGGAGTGAAAGCGAAGATCTCAGTTTTTAATTCAGTGTTCGTTCCGACCCTCATCTATGGTCATGACATTTGGGTAATGACCGAAAGAATTGCGATGAGATTCCTGAGGTGCGTTGCTGGAGTTACTCTAAAGCCGCGTTGTCACAAGGAACAGAAACAGAATTTCATACATTAGCAACGCAAAAAGCATTCAGCGAATTTAGGTTTCAGTTGCTAATATATGAGATTCTGTTTCTGTTCCTGTTTTACGTTGCTTGTGACAACGCGGCTTTAGGGATAGAGTGAGAAACGTAAGTATTCGTGGGAATCTTAATGTTGCTACTTCTCCGAGTGGAGCGATCGATTCTTCGATGGTTTGGACACGTTGTTCGTCGCCCCTCTGGCAGGCCAAGAAACAGGTGGTGGGATCAGGTAAAGAACTTCTCTGAGTCCCGCCTGGGGATTGCGCCGGAGTCTCTTGAGTTGGTGGCGGAGGATCGAGAAAGATGGAAGGACGATTTAGCCACCCTCGCTCCGCAACCCTTTTAAAGGATAAGCGGCATCCGAAAATGATGATGATGATGATGACGTTAACAACGGAAATCTTTTTTCGCTCCTCTAAAATGACATCACTACTCTCTTTTGAGAGCCAAAAAGACAGCAAAATACAGCGCATGTTAAATTAATCCTATATTTGTCTGGTGGAACCGCTTTGGGATTCATTATTAATAGTCTCCCGCTTACTTACTTAAGGTGGCGCTACAGTCCGGGTTGGACCTGGGCCTCAGCCAACAAGCTTTGCCAGCCAGTTCTGTCTCTAGCTAGCCGTCTCCAGTTTCGCACGCGAAGTTGGCTGAGGTCCCCTTCCACTTGCGTGCGCCACCTGAGTCTCGGTGCTCCTCTAGCCTGCGCCGTCCCTGCGGTGTGTATTCGAAGATTTTCCGGGCCGTGGCGTTGGTGTCCATCTGCTCTAGATGACCCAGCCATCGTAGTCTCCCGCTAATCCTCGTATTATTGCCGGTGGAAATACAGTATTACATTCAGAAAGTTAGAGCTTGACCCAGTCTACAAACTTAACACGTTGACTGTTCCCATTTGCCCCTCTCCATTAAAATACAGTAGGGGCCATAAAATTAACACAGCGTAATTAGTGTGTGCTTAAATTTTCCAAAGTCTTACCTCAATTTTAATTTTAAATAAAACTATTTAGAGGAAATTGTACAAAATTTGAAGATTTTCTTCTTTTTTTTTTTGCCTTTGGAACATACTGCATCTGTGGTAAATAGAGTTTTCTTAAACTGGCATCTTGATGTAGCTCATCAGTCATCACACGATTACATAGGACATCTACAGAACCTTAAAGGTGTTCCATTATTTGGCTAATAATACCAAAGCTTTATATTGTATTCTCTGTCGTTTGCCGCTACTCAGCTCATACTGAATCTGTCTGTCACTACAGCGCATGTCTCCTTTTTAATCCTTTGACAGTTGTTGGTTTGTTCTTGTTTTCGATTATCCTCTTCATAAATACACAAACAAAAAAAGAGGAGCCCGAAAGCTTTTTTCCATGATGGTCGAATATTTCGGCGCAAGCGCTCAACTCATAGTAGCAACCGTTTTATCCCATATCCAACACAGATTTATATCCACACATGGATACATGTGTTTCAATAAAAGTTTAACTAAAACACACTTTAAGTTGATTCAATTTCGCGCTAATCCAATAGTACAAAACAAAAGGCACAGAGTGAATCTTCTTTCCAAACTTGGTGTGGCTCACCAGAAGAAATATTCTTGATTGGTTTTGCCAAATAGTTTGTACAGTTTTATGTGCATAGAAAAATGTGATTCCAGCTTCTATCTAAACATCGATATTGAAATTCGGTGCGAATATAGAAAACACCTAGTGCAAATAATTTTCTTCTTCTTTGTCCAAAATGGAAATCTTGATGTATACCAACACCTTTCTTCCTGTGCTTTGAAAACTGAATAAATTTCGAATATTAATAAATAGGACGAAAATGTGTGTTCCAAATGTGTTTGCGATCCCCGCGATTAGACCGGTTTTAATGGAGAACCAAAAGGCCTCAACTATATCACACGTACATGAACTCTATCGCCTTAAAAATAATTTTCTCGATTAAGTGAACTATATCAAGGACCTAAATTTATGTTAATACTAAGTGCAGCTCAAGCAAAAGACCCAAAAGCAATATACTCGTTACAGCGAATGCCTCCAGCTTGTACACGAACTTAACTCAAACTCCCCCAAAGCACGCAAAGTAAGTAACTATGCTCGCATATACTTATATACATTATAGTATACATCAATGTAAATCAGATACAATCTGCCGAAGGGCTTTTAAAATATCTCCATAACATTTCTGACCTAAAAATAGTCCTGAGAGTGAGTAGTGTGGTATAAAAATAAATCCTTTTATTATCTTGTCGGTTCGGTACTCTTTTATTCAACGAGTTACGCTCGGGAAGCGAAGGTTGTTCGCTATTGTGATGTGATGGAACAATAGTACCAATTTGTCATATGTAATTGTAAACACTTTTAGCTAGGGAAACCATATGTTTTCAGGTACCCCCGTACCAACCTCCTGAGGTAGACAGACGTCTTATAATATTATGAATTGTTTCCAACTTTCCCCAGTTACTGTGTGCGTGTTTTAGTATGTAGGTTCATATATGTATACGATTACCATACCCATACCACGTAATTGAATTTGATTTTTGGCAATAAGCCTCATTTCGCGCCAGTTCCCGGTTGACGAGACTCATTACAAAGCGCGTACTGTGCCAGGTCCTTATGGGGCAACCTGCGTAAGAACCCTTCTTAAATTTGTGGCGTTTTCAATAAGTTTCATTATGGTTTTGCCTCCGAAACAACCCTTGAGGTACAAGGTAAAGAAGGCAGATGTGTACGCGATAGGTATACCAAAGTACTATTTGCTTAGACAATACAATTTCATTAAACAGGGTGGCACAAAAGTTTCATAAGGATGCAATATTAAAAATGATATTTTTTTCACAGTTTTACTTTCATTTTCGCTTAGTATAATTACTTTGAATCAATAAATTTCAATTCGCATCACTCCAAATTTTTGATAAAATTTTACATCGTTCTTTTTTAAAAGTCTTGTAATAATAGTTGAAATGGAACAAATTTGAACAGCCACAACAAACCATTGTAATAAGGGTACAATTTCATCGAAAATATATAGAGAAAGTGGGTTTAAAATGGCTTAAAAGTCCATTAAAATTTTGAACCACGAAATGTCGTAAACGCCGCGAAATGTCTAGGCATAGGATTAGAAATTCCATGCCTGGGCAGGTGCTCCAGTAAGGGCGAGGTTTTCAGTGCGAGATCGTCTGGGTTTCAGAGTTAAACTGAGATTAACCCCAGAAATGAATTTTTGAGTGAATATTGATACGGGATAAATCTTGGCTCAACTCGCCAATCAACTCTGGTGAACAGTATAAACATCTTTGACAGTGGCTTTGCATGTTTCTTAAATTACACCAGAAAATTGCACCTGAAAATGACTCGAACTTCATCTGTGGTTTTCTATTGGAAGTGAGAACTGGTGGAGTCAAAAATATCAAGCTTCGAAGATTTTGACAACTTTACTGGCGGAGTTAACTCTGGACTGAAAGACTATTTGCTGGGCTAACTCCGTTTCATTCCGGAATAGACAGATCTTGGTTTAAATTAACTGAGCCTAACCCAGCTCTGAAAAACCGGCTCTAAATTCATATTGCTTTCTGGAAAGGATTAAAAAACGAACGCTTTTCCAGCAAAATTCCCAAGTGCATTCCAACGCTAAAGATAAGCCTTCAGCCCAATGAATCCGTTGCGTCCGTCACGTTAAAGTACACAACTGACAACTAAGTAAAATACACACGTTCTTATGGGAAGCGGCCCATGAAAGAACTTCGTGACGTACGTCGCTTCCCATAAGAACGTGTGTATTTCACTGAGCTGTCAGTTGTGCACTTTAACGTAACGGATTCATTGGGCTAAAGGCTATAATCAGCCATAATATCATCGAAATCATCGAATAATCAGCGAATTCGAATTCACACTCGACCCTACTTTCGAACGGTTACCAAAAATTGGAGGCTTTTCTAAAGCTAGACAACGCTAATGCGGAATGTCTGCCACAAACAATATTTCCTCCCTCATAAAAAACAAGACCAAACAACTGTACCTCTTCTCCTTTATAATTCCTAATCCTTTTCATTCGTGAGATTTATCACATTAAAGGGGTCCCGGTAAAAAAAATCAAGGAAAGGGGGAACCTCTCAGTTCAATTCTTCATAATAAGCGGTGTTGTAGATTATTTAACAGGAAAAATTATGCACTGGCGTTAGAAGAGCTTGCCGTAATTTTGTCTCTCTTTAAGATTGACAGTTGGTACGTTTATATTTATGAAGTGGTTGAAGCGAGCTTCAAGCCAGGTTCAACCTCAATTATACCTGTTTACATGAGGTTGAAGCTAGCGTGAAGTCGAGTATAGTTGAGTTAAAATAGTAATTGAAACTTATCTTAAAATGACAGATAAGTACACTGCCACACACACAACAAAGCCTTCATAGCTTTTCCTTGTTTACTTATTTCTTATTCATTATTTTAGTATTTTTCTCATACATACTGAAGTTTTATATAGTTCATTTAGATAGTTTATTAGAAGTTTTATTTAGATCTGGGGTTAATCTCGGCTTAACTCGCCAAATTTGGTGAGTGAATCCTGGATAAACTCTGGAAGCAGTATGCACTTCGTTGACTTTTTTTCTGTGTGTAATGGCAGTTGCTTTGCGTTTTTCTGGGAAAAATGACATCTGAGAATAACACGAACTTATTATCCTGTGTGTCCCGTCTGCAAAGACGGAGATTGGAGGAGAAACTCTGCACTGAAAACCTGCTCGCTGGGTTAACTCCAGATTCGTTTTGTTCTTGGATCAACAGATCTGAAAAACTGGCCCTAAGTATGAAATATTTTTTGCCAATATATAAAAACTAGTTATTTCATGGTTAGTTATCCATTTGTATTTTGGCAATTTTGCCAAAAACTATATTAGTCTCCACCGGCTATAAAACTGCGATCATAGGGAGACGATTAAAAATAAATTCCGAAGTGCCTCCAACGTATAAAAATATAGGACTATTTTTAATGAGCACTAGTTTTTTGTCAATTTGAGTCCCAAAAGAGATCGCCATTCTCTCTTTTGGGACAGTTTTTAGAAGCGAGAATACAGTTTCATTGTAAAATCCCAATAGAAAACATATATGTGATAGATTACTGTCATATGTGGATCTTTTCCTTGTTTCGAGTATTAAACTACTAAAAAGGTGTGCGAATAGGGCTAAAGTGACATAAAAACGTGTATGAAAAGTGCGAATGATATTTAAATTGAGATGAGACTAAAATTTGTGTGCTTAATCACGCAATGTGTATCGGATTATTGCTCGGTGAAAACATGGTAGGTATCAGATTAGATTGAATTTTTTTTTTGTCGTTTTCTATACAATTTGGCTTAAGACAAAACTTATAGCTCAGCTATGAAAGTGTCACCAAAAAATTTAGTTAAAAAAAGCCTGCCTAAGGGCTTGTATGGTGGGGTGCTCTTTTTCACGGTCCCCACCTCCGCGAGGGTTTGACAAGCCCTCCGAGAGTATCAATTGTCTTGAAAAACTTCTCAAACTGCCGTTCGGATACGGCAAAAAATTGTAGGTCCCCTTGTATGTGAAGTAATCAACACACACAGCATACATTGTTGAGAAGTTGGCCCTGGTTTACATCGAACTGTTGCGCCACTCTATTTATTTATTTTTATAAGGGCTTGTATGCTGATAAAGAAATTGCTGATAAAGAAATTGCTGCAATTCTACGCTTGGGCTTTGTGGGGTCTGCCTGGGTTTCTTTGAATTTGTCTCATGTAGGTACTCATCACTGGTTCTATTGTAGCTTCTTGGCATATAGCATGGATAGTTCCTGTCGTATCTACTTGTAAAAATTTTGCTAAAGGTCTCCGCAGGCTCGAAGTGTCGTCCTTTCAAAAATCTGGATCTTATTTATCGTTGCTATAATATGGGATATGGTGTTTCAGATAGGGGAATCCTCATACATCTCTGGTCTGAGTTGCTTATAAAACAAAAGCTTGGTTTGCCTGCTGAGTACCTTGTCCCTTCCGTTTTCTGAGCGCAAAGTAAGCCCTCTGCTAGATTTCCTCAGTATGTCTGCTGAATTTCCATTATTTCTGGAAGTGGACTCCCAGATATTTCTGTGAAATTACTGTGTTTTCCAAAAGTTTAACATTAATATGTCTTTAACTTACTGCGGAGCACATCTATTCCTGGTCGCTGTCACGGGTATCCTAAAGCAGATGACCTAATTTTTTTTCCTGGTGATCTTATGCCCCTATTTGAGGTAGTAGGTACTCCCAAAGATTCCTTATTCTCCACAACTCTACAGGCAGCTATCTCATGGGAAAGCGCGAGTGCGAACGTAACAGAGTCATTAGCGAATAAGGCTTCTGGCAGGTTTATGAGGAAAGCAAAATCAAAATAATATGAATAAAAAAATCTGTCAAAGTTTCGATACTTGTGGCATGCCTGCATTAATCATCTTTAGTTCTTTTTGTTAGGAAATTAATAATTGACCTTACCAGATAGGGTGCGAAAATTCTATCGCCTTAAATTTTAATATCAGGCCAGATGCCAGAAAACATGTCACGGTTATTGAGCCCATTGTCCATTGAGTCCTTTGTTGGATGTCACTGTGCACTTTGATAAGGAAATGAATGGTGGAATATTTAAATTTTGCTTGTTCAGGATCAATCCTCTCTCTTCACTGAAATGTCAAATTTCCCCCATCATGAATGCTTCCATAGTGTAATTGGTCGATATCCACTCAGGTCCAAATGCTCAGTGCGAGATCATCCGAGCCTCGGAGTTAAACTGAGATTAACCCCAGAAATGAGTGAATCTATATCTGGGGTTTATCTCGGCTTAAATCGCTAATTTGGTAAGTTAATCCCGGATCAACTCTGGAGAACAGTATGAACTTCTTTAAATGTTTACGTCTTTACGTCTTTCTATGCAAAATGATATCTGACAACAACTAGAACTTCTTTTCCTGTGTTTTTCTATGTGTAGTGAAAGTTGGAAGAGTCAATAATTGGGAGAGTCGAAGGTTTTGACAACTTTGCTGACCGAGTTAACTCTGCACTGAAAAACTGCTCGCCGGGCTAACTCCAGATTCGTTTTGTTACAGGATTAACAAGCCGGGCACAATGTGTGTCTGTGTTTACGTCTGTCGCTGCGTCTCGCCACATTTTTCACCTAAAATCAGAGACCCAGTTAGATACGCATTGTGGCGCTTTATACGTGTTCCCGTAAGCTGAACTGTGAGACACAGCCACAGACGCAGACACAGATACTCATTGTGTCCCAGCTATAACAGATCTTGGCTTAAGCTTGGGTTAACTCAGCACTCAAAAACTGGGACTTAATGGAATGTCGACTCGATTAGCCTTTTTAGGCAACGTCACAACCTTCGCTGTTATTGCAAAAGTTTTGGAAAACTTTGTAACTTTTTTAATAAAAAGATTAAAATTTGGTCAGCTCCTGGTGATTCTTCGAGATCGCAGCAAGTTTCATTTCCTGAACATAATCTTATCAACGCTCCTCCGAATTAGTTAACAAAACTGCTCAATGAGCTCAAGAATGATCCAATATTTATTCTGATTCATTCCCTGAAAAACTAGGTATAACCAAAGCTATCAGTTTTCCATTAAAATGCTTTCAAAGATTTTTTCACACAGTTTCAAAGATGGCAGGTTGAATGTCAGCACGCACAATATGAACTAAGGAGTAAACCTAGGTGTGAAGAAGTATGGAAAATTAAAACAGAAGCAATAACTAAATTTAGCATTTAAATTTATGCACCCTCTATTTAAGCTCACTAAAGCATGAAGGTCCTTAGAAAAGGTTTCTTTTGCCTTAGAGTCATTTAAGGAGCTATTTTAAATCATAAATCCTATAAAATTGTTCCTAATGTCGGATACCTTTTGAACCACCCTTTGCAATGCGAGTATGCCTTAACCTATATGCTGTTGAGGTACCTACTCACTTCTATTATTTGAGCATCCAATTACGGGCTAACCACAATGTTTCCGCAGGTGCCAACGACGCTTTTGCATCTACAGTATATTCAAAGTTTGTTTTCGTTGATTAACATTAACCAGCAACCACATGTCTTCAAAACTGGATGATTGTGTTAGCGCAAACGAATATAAACTCAGCCAGAGGCTAAAATTTAAAGAAATGAAACCGAGTTGAAGAAACTACTTTAAATTCAATCCCATCATTTGACCAAGTAGATTGTGCAATTAATTTGTTTAAAAACTGTATGGTCGGTTGTCTGATGGTCAGCCTTAGGTTGGTATGGTTTAGTTGAAAACTGGAATCTAATTTAGTAAAAAAAAAACTCCTCCCCAAAACGTGGTGAACTCAAATGTTATCAGCAGGACCAGCAACGAATACATTGCTAGCTAGGACATAATTTGGCAGACACTTTTGTGGTTTTGAGGTTAGTAGTTTGGCTTTGTAGTCAAGTTGATGCGAGCGAGCGTTCTCTGTGTTTTGTTTTTTTTTCTGACTTGGGGTTTTTTGGCGAAAAGTGGAGCATGGTATTCCGAATTGGTGCGAATATTTGCAAAGCCACCATGCTTTGGTTATTGCATTTTCATTTAAAGTTTCTAGCCAGTGATACGGTAGAAAATATGGCCAGTGGAGCCAGTTCCGCGACACCATTAGATGCGTGGCTGAATCAACTTTAGGTTTTCAGCCACCCCTACAAAAGAGTCCTTGGTGAACAAGAAAAAAGTGACAGAAGATGCATATGAGGAGTATCGAGTCAAGAGAAAGGAGGAGAAAAGGTTACTGCGTAGAAAGAAGAGGGCCTACGCGATCTCCCAGCTTAATGAGATCAAAGAGTCTAGCGATCGAAACAAGACCAGAAAGTTCTATAAAATGGTTAAGCAACTGGCTGCTGGCTTAAGAACTGGAACGGTCACCGAAGCACAGGGAATAGTTGAAGTGTTTAAGCAGAACTTTTAGCAGCTGCTTAATGGGTATCATGCGAAGAGAGTGGAAGAGGTACAAGAGAGAGAAGAAACTGTACCAGGAGAGAACGAAAGCCCCGTCGACCAAGAAGAAGTCCCACCACCTAGTATTGAAGAAGTTAGCCTAGCTATAAAGAGACTTAAGAGCAACAAGGCCGCCGGCTCTCATGGCTTACCTGCAGAGCTATTTAAATACGGAGATCATGTTTTGGTGATGTTTTGCACCAAATCATTAACCATGTGTGAGTGACAGAAAGCATGCCCGATGACTGGAAAATCAGTTCCATATGTCCCATCTTCAAGAAAGGCGACCCTATGTCTTGCAAGAACTCTCGAGGCATATCTCTGTTAAATGTCGCACACAAGATCCTGTCAAACGTACTATGTGAGCGTCTTAGGCCGTTTTGCAACACACTAATCGGCACCTACCAGTGTGGCTTCCGGCCCGCCAAATCGTCCATAGACCAGATCTTCCCACCAAGGCAAATCCTGGAAAAGACCAATGAATTTCAAGTCGAGACACACCGACTTTTCATCGACCTTAGGGCCGCATATGACGGCATTCATCGTCAGGAGCTCTACCTGGCGATGGCCGAATTCAAGATCCCGCCAAAACTGATCAAACTTTGCCGTGTAACATTAGAAAACTCACGGTGCAACGTGCAGTTTGGGAACAGCTCTTGTTCTCCAGATTATAGTGCGCTGGGTAAAGGTCAACACGGAAGGCACAATCTTCAACAGATCCTTGCAAACACTGGAGTACGCGGACGATATCGACACCATCGCCCGCACCAGTCGTGCCGTGATAGAGGCTTTTACGGCGATTGAAGAACAGGCGAATTTGGTTAGCCTGGAAGTAAATGAAGATAAGAGCAAGTATTTGTTATCAACAAACAAAGAAACATCCGTCCGCCGCTTAGGACAAAACGTCACTGTTGGTAGCAGCAACTTCATCTAACTTGGAATTAACATCAACTCCACAAACGACGCCCTGGTGAAGATTCGTCGAAAAATAACCCTAGCAAACCGCTGTTATTTCGGTTTGGCAGAACAATTGGGTTCAAAGCTTCTTTCGCGAAAGACAAAGTGTAAGCTCTGCGAAACCCTTATTCTGCCAGTTTTGCTTTATGGGGCCGGGTGCTGGATGATAAGCAGAGAAGGTGAAATTATGCTTGGCTCTTTCGAGAGAAAAAGTCTGCGGAGAATTTACGGTCCTGTGTGCGAGGAGGGCCAAAGGCGGATGAAAACACTTTACGCTGCTTCGAGAGGAAAAATCTTCGGACGATATACGGTCCCGCCTGCATAGACGGAGAGTGGAGGAGGAGATATAACATCGAACTGTACGGGCTGTACAGCGATACCGACCTGGCCAAAAGAGTCAAAAGACAACGTCTACGATGGCTGGGTCATCTAGAGCGGATGGAGACCAACGCCCCGGCCCGGAAAATCTTGGAATCCACACCGCAGGGACGGCGCGGTAGAGGAGCACCGAGACTCAGGTGGCGCACGCAAGTGGAAGGGGACCTCAGCCAACTTCGCGTGCGAAACTGGAGACGGCTAGCTAGAGACAGATCTGGCTGGCGAAGCTTGTTGGCTGAGGCCCAGGTCCACCCCGGACTCTAGCGCCACCTTAAGGAAAGTGCGAGGAGGGCGAATGGAGAAGAAGATACAACCGCGAACTCTATGGGCTGTACCAAGATGTGGATGTAGTTCAAAAAACCAAAACACGAACACGACTACAATGGCTCGGCCACATCGAGCGACAACAACGCTCCAGCCAAGAGGGTCTTCGAATCCAAGCCCCCAGGCTCGAGATGACCAGGAAGATCGAGCAGCGTGCCCGGGATCGCAGAGGATGGAAGGCTACTGTGAACCAGGTAGAGATTCTCCATGGGTCGGGAGCCCTTTAAGTAAGTAGATACGGTTGAAAAATACTTTATATTCCTATTTTTTAAAAGCAACTATTCATGCAACGATTTAATTGCCTTTTTGTGTCCTATGAGCTTGTAAGGGAATGCGCACACATGCGCAGCCGACACGAAACCAGTTTGCGGCAACGTTTTAATCGGTGCTTTGTCACAGATATTTTAGTTGCTTGTTGTCATAAGTGACTTTTATAGCACATGCCAGGTTTGTTTTAAGAGCTGCTCTGGAACTCTTTATTTTCTTTTACTTCGGCGACGTTTAAGAGAGCAAACAGTTAAATGTTTCTTAAGGGTTTGTGTGTATAGGTAACTTTGCGAATTAAAAAATTTGCTCATGTGAACGTTGCTTTCGTGGATTGTGAGCAGGTAAACTATTGATGCTTCAAAAAATTTCTAGTGTGGAATAAGCTTTAGTGCACGGATAATTTTACTTCTCGTGGAATAAGTTCCCAATTCCAAGTTTGCCCTTTTTCGCCTTTGCTGTCATTTGAGACAAGAGCAAACAAACGTTTAGGGCCGGAGGGGTCCCTTAGGTCCGGTTTTTCAGTGCTGCGTTTAGCCCAGCTTAAACCAAGATCTGTTAATCCCGGAACAAAATGAATCTAGAGTTAACTCAGCGAGCAGTTTCTCAGTGCAGAGTTAACTCCGTCAGTAAAGTTATCAAAATCATCGAGTTTTGAAATTATTGACTCACTTAACATAGAACAACGAGTCATTTTTCAATGTCATATTTCACAGAAACATGCAAAGCCACTGCCATTTCACACAGAAAAAACATTTAAAGATGCTTATACTGTTCACGAGACTTGATCCGAAATAAACTCAACAAATTTGGCGAGTTAAGCCGAAATAAATCCCGGTTCAATATTTACGGAAAATTGATCTTTGGGCTAAACTCAGTTTAACTCGGAAACTCAGATGAACTCGCATTGAAAAGGTAAATAAGTAAAATAAGAAAAAATTAATAGCTAAGTCCTCTCTCGAGAAACTAAAGCAGGGACCACAAAGTAGCCTCAGGCTTCGGCTTCGCCCCGTTTCGATATGTGGGCTATGAACCGGCTTTGCAATGACATTTCGCTCATGGAGAGAGAGCTTTTATTATGCATTCACTACGTTTTCCAAACGTGCCACTATAAATTAAAAGATACGCACACACAGCCGAAAGCCCCGGTAGCCAGTGCTGCGCACATAATTAGGTGGAACATCGAACATTCATGTCCAAATAATAAATAAATAATACACAATTTGCCCCAAAATGTAGAACACACAGATATTCTGCGTCATATTCGTGCCTTACCAACACACTCATACAAATAGCCAATGGCAGACTGATTGCCTTGTGTGTGCAATCGAAATCAACCCCCATTTGCTTCACACGAAGCAAAAGTTCAGCACATCTGAACTCGTGCTGGGCTTCTGAGCCTCATTACGTAGCATTACGTTTTCTCTTTGCGCACTCTTTCTCTTTGCAAACAACATTTTGAAGCCGAGCTTATCATTGTGTTAGAACTTGTAAACGTCAAGCTGAGGCCAAGCCCACGATGCTTTGTGGTTCCCGCATAAAGTGTCCATTTATAAGACCACCCGGATATACGGTGCGGTCCGACATTTAACAATGCATGGGTTGACCACATTCCTTAATTGTGGTTCAAAGTGCTTAAACACAAGTCCGGCCAATGTTGTTGTCTTGGAGCGAGAGTTGTTTATTTCTGTTGGATCATTCTGAGCGGCAAAAGTGAAGCTAAAACAACCATTCCTATTCCCCGACAGCTCTCTGATGTCAATTGGCCAGGTTGATCTAATCCCATGCATTGAAACCGGGAAAGTAGGGGCTGTTTGGTCTTATCGCCTAAAACCACAACGCCCAAATTTTTAAATGCCCATACACATAGCCCAAATCTCAAGGTGTTTAGCACCACAAAGCCCAAATGAAATGTCGTATCACCCAAATTGAATTTTTTTTTAGCAATATCAAAACGTTAAGTAATTTTTTGAGCGTTATGAAATATAAAAATTTGGACGTTGTGGTTTTGGGCGGTAAGACCATTCGCCCGGGCCACGGCCTATGGGGCGAAAGTTCCTCTGAGCTCGAAGAAGATATGAACTTGTGAGGGACGCCGTTGATACTTACTTCCTGTTCTCAAAACTACTGCAACAAATACAAGAGGCAATTAAAAGCGGAACGTAAGGCCGTTTGATAGGCCTTTTGAAGAAAGTCGATTGGAAATCTAATACTGCTCACGTCTAAAAGCGTCTTAATAGCGAAGCTAGCGGCAGGCATTATCACGAAGACGGAACTAGAAATATTGCGGGGCAATATAAAAGTAATGCTTGCCAAAGGAATAGGATCCGCAAGCAGATCTTAAGTAGATAGATCAAAATTACCTATATACTCGCTAGTAGACCGCTCTTCTCCAATGCCTGTGTCATATTATCGCCTGTGCCTGTCAACTGTCCCCGCAGTAAAGCCTGCAACCCAATGAATCCGTTGCATCCGTCACGTTTAAGTACACAACTGACAACTAAGTTAAATACACACTTTCTTATTGGATGCGGCCCATAGAAGAAGTGCGTGACGTATGTCGCTTCGCATAAGAACGTTTGCATTTCACCGAGTTGTCAGTTGTGTACCTCGACGTGACGGATGCAACGGATTCATTGGGCTGAAGGCATAACTCTACAAGGATCCGTGCTCGCTGATTAGGGGTGGTTTTACTCTTTATTTTAATTCGCCATCACGTCGGGTAAAGCGGTGTTGGATTCGAGACCTTGTGTTACTCACAGAGTGTTGACTATGTTGGCAACTGACTGCAACCCATTAAGACATTGGTGCTATTCTGGAAGTTTAACCGTTTCGCTTGATGTGTTCTCGATTCGAGGGATCTGGTATTGTAAGCACCTAAACCACTGCCACAACCAAGCGGAACTTACACATTGGTGGGGCTGTGAGCACCACGTATAGCCCCCAAGGTAGGTAGGTATTGTCTAAAGCTTAGATTACACTGCATGCCATTTTGGCATATTTGATGTACCTAAGAAGAAATAGGTGCAAACATTTTTCTCCTTACATCAAATATGCCAAAATGGCATGCAGTCTAATCTAAGCTTTACTTCATTATTCTTGCACAAAACTCGTGGATTCAAATTAAGCAAACTGGGTACCGACGCGTGGACGCGACCAGTATTTTGGCGGTCCCCGCTCTGGTTACCGCCTTGCGATAAAAAAAAGAAAAGGTGAAAAACAACCGCTGTATCACTTGGTGCGAATTTAGAGCTTTGATAAATGTGGAAATGATTTTCTTCTTTTATCTGCGTCTAAAGTTTATGTTAAGAGAAGAAATGCGCGATTACTACCCAAATGGATAAAAAAAAACTAATTATGTGAGAAGAGCCTTAAATCTATGTGAAAAAAAACAATGCCCCGCTAAGGTACCATGCCAACTTTTGACTAGGAATAGACCAACGAACTAAGTACTTATTCCAAATACACCCCCTAAATTTCGCATTCCTTGCAAGCAACCCTAATTCACCCGGTGGAACCTCTTCAAATAACTGTTCCATTCCAATTTGAGGAGGGGATAACATTTTAAACCCAACATTCCATAGATGAAAGGAATAATTTTTTTTCTATTTATCAATTTGTAGAAAAATCCTTTTGGTCCCAGTAAGTGTGCTCGAAATAACTTTGTTAAAGGCCAGAAGGACACGGTAGCGGCGGCGGGTGGTAGCTTGTTAGTTTTGATAATTTCGCAAGTAATTCTACTACCCCTCAGCATTGTTTGTTTTTACTAGAAAAACACAGGTAGGTATACATAGTTATATCAGCTATTTTAAAGGAACAAAGCCAGACCCCAGACAAAAATTCTAATATCACACTCCTGCTACGTCTAACAATACACAACACACGTAAATTTAATTTCCATTTCGTAGAAACAACAGAAAGCTTCAAACATGCGTGCACTCCACTCAACGACTTCTATCCAGAGCCTGCCTCTGCATATTTAATAATTCGTTTAAAAGTGAAGTTATCGTGATTTCTGCAAATAGTCTCTTGATAAAAGTGTAGAGCGAGTGTACGATGTTTTTGAATTCACCTCGGTTACCTATCTCTTCAATATTTTCCTTTTGAATGCCAATACATAAAACGTATTGTTTAGTATCCCAAAACGTTCGGAATTTGATGTAGATATCGCACGCTACCACCATTAAACAATGGAATTCGAACACCCTCTGCCAAAAAACTAATTATTTCCCTATTGTTTAATTTTGCAGGTGACGCAAAATGTGTACAACTATAAAATATTCGTTAGCGATTCTAACCTTTTTGTACATCTCCATTGATGGTGAGTGATCGACTTTTATTCATTTTTAATTAAATGCCAATAATTATTTTTTAGGAAATCAATTTGAGCTGTACAATTACGATGACATCTTCACAACACCAGTCTTCACGAATGAGAGACATTCGAGAATTTCTGGATTTTTTGATCTTCGATTCTCGCACAATATAACAACAATTGCGGGACAAACAGCATTTCTTAATTGCCGAGTGAGAAATATTGGCAGAAAGACTGTAAGTGAATATATTTTTTGTTTTTTGTGACCCGGTACCATACGACGCTCAGCTATAACCTCAATTTCATTATGCATATTTGAACGTCCTGATTCCTGATCCGCATTTGTTTTAATCGTCCCAATTTTGAAAAACAACAATTCGCATTCTGCACAGAAAGCCAATATTTCAGGACTCTGTGCCGTCATGTTTTCATCACTTTAATAAGCTTAGTTCTCTTCAAGAAGTTACCCTACCAAAAATCTGCAAAAAAGTGTCTACTTATTGATTCTCATGTTTTCATATTTAAATGTAAAAAAAACCCTGGTGAAATTGTGAGAGTGATTTGACGGTGTACAATGAGGACATTGTTTTAGCAAGTTTGTTGCTATAAATGTGTTCAGCTACCATGTTCATGGTCCCGGATTCTAACGACGGCAGGGGCAATAAAAAGCTTGCTCCCCTCCATGTGTACAAGGACACCTGTAACTCAGTCAGCCTGTATGCGGTTCTAAGATGTCAGGCTCACTCTGAGTTGCGAGCGCCACATGTTCTTTCTTCTATTTTTTTTTTTATTGATATATTTTAATTTTATTTAAAGTTTAAGGATGGATAAAGCCCTCTAAGGACTTCAAAGAGTAAATTCTTGCCACCAGTTTATTTCCTAGCTCGGACAACTTCTGCTGCCTATCAAAGTTCGGGTGACACGCGTGACAGCATTAATGCTATAGAACCAAGCTATTTGGCGCAATGTCTAGTTTTGCCATCCCTAACAAACTCGTCAGTTTGTGCAGGATGACGATGGGAAACTCACACTGTTCCGTAGAGATCGGTAAAAATCTCACCGAGCCCTTTGATAACAAAGAATGATTGAGACTAGGCAACGCGTTGTCATGTGACATCTTCAACATCTTGCTTGAGAGAGTTGTCAAAATCCGTACAATTACTTAATTGGAAGAGCACAGCGTGAATTCAGTGAAGCCTTCGTGGTTATTGGGACAGAAGCCTTAGTCCACCCCGGACTAAAGAGTCACCTTAAGTAAGTAAGCAAGTAAATGACCCAGGTCTATTGTGGTCTGTATGGTCACCTGAGCTTACTTACTTACTTACTTAAGGTGGCGCCACAGTCCGGGGTGGACCTGGGCCTCAGCCAACAAGCTTCGCCAGCCAGCTCTGTCTCTAGCTAGCCGTCTCCAGTTTCGCACGCGAAGTTGGCTGAGGTCCCCTTCCACTTGCGTGCGCCACCTGAGTTTCGGTGCTCCTCTACCGCGCCGTCCCTGCGGTGTGGATTCGAAGATTTTCCGGACCGGGGCGTTGGCGTCCATCCGCTCTAGATGACCCAGCCATCGTAGACGTTGAGTTTTGACTCTTTTGGCTAGGTCGGTATCGCTGTACAGCCCGTACAGTTCGATGTTATATCTCCTCCTCCACTCTCCGTCTATGCAGACGGGACTGTAAATCGTCCGAAGAATTTTCCTCTTGAAGCAGCCTAAAGTGTTTTCATCCGCCTTTGACAGGGTCCATGCTTCTGCACCGTAAAGCAGGACTGGGATGATGAGGGTCTTATACATGGACACTTTAGTTGCTCGAGAGGGGGCTTTGCTACTCAATTGCCTGCTTAGCCCAAAGAAACAGCGATTGGCAAGAGTTATCCTTCGTTTGATTTCAGCGCTGGTGTCATTGTCTGAATTGATAGCGGAACCCAGGTAGACAAAGTCCCTAACTACCTCAAAGTTATAGCTGTCGATGGTGATGTTTTGTCCAAGACGTCGGTGTTGGGTGTCTTTTCTTGATGACAGCATATACTTGGTTTTGCACTCCCATAAGCACGGCTGGGATAACTTGGTTCTACTTCTCGATTAAGATTCATTGGTTCCTATTCCAGTGCAATTGAGCAATGTGTTCATTGACAGCATTGTGCATTGTGCTTTCGCACTCTTGAATCACTCGTTTCTGAGAAGTCGGTGTTCTTCTAACCTTGTCTTCTCGAAGACCTCGCGATCAGCTCTAGCCTCTACGCATCAGATTAAGCTACGAATGCTTGCTGGCATTCTTCGTCAAACCAAGGGTTTCAGAGGCGGCATCTCGCCTAGCATTTAGGGAATGTTGGCACTGGCTTTCAACACTCGAAGGGCTGCATAAGACTTCGTAGAAGGTTTTAAAAGAGACTTTGGATTGGTGCAGAACCTGGCGAGATCTCTTGGGATTTTAGCTTTCCGACTTCAAATTTCCCCACAGTTTTTCCATTTCTTAGCCTTGGTACCCACAGCTGTACCTACCTTAGCTACGACAAGGTAGTGATCCGGGTCAATGTTGGCCCATACGAAGGTTCGGACATTGGATAACCACAGTACTAGCAGAATATCCTGTGTCGATCGCACTATGGTCAATCTCGCTGACGGTTTATTGATCGGGAGATCTCCATGTGTTTAGATACGGGAACTGTATACTGTACTTACTACTACAACGTGTGGCCCAGGGCAAAGGAACCAGGTGTCGTACAGATTGTTTTTTCGACTGTGCCTAACATTAAAACTTAAAAAAAAATAACTAAACTTTCTTTAAATTAAAATGACCTACAACGGCAAAAGCGAACAGAATTTCTCTGTCAGGCAGAATTATTTTCCCGATCCGCAAGAAAGCAGGCCCTCTTAATTGTGCCATCTTCAGAGGCATCACCCTCCTTAACACTATACAAGATCCTTTCTGCTCTACTGTGGGAACACCTAAAGCCGTTTGTCGACGATCTGATAGGTCAATATCAGTGTTGCTTTCGGCCCACTTTCACTTGCGACTTTGCGAGAGCCAACTTCGTTTCGGTGCTCTTGCATTGTCTATAGAGCGTCCAGATCTGTCCTTGACGAGGACCATGTTTCTGCACCGTAAAACAGGGCTGGTGATAGATAGTTGGACACTTAAGTTGCTCGGGAGAAGTCTTTGCAACTCAATTGCCTTATCTTAGCCCTATTAAACGCCGATTGGTAAGATTGTTCTTCATTTGGTCTCAACGCTGATGTCGTTGTTATCTGAGTTTGTTGCGGAGCCTATAGTTGAACAGAGTCCCTTAATACCTCTAAGTCAAAGCTGTCTTATCCAGCGATGAGATGGCTAGAAGTCGCTGTTCGATGTCACATCTTGATGAATACTTACTTGGTTTTGCTCTCATTATTTGCCGTCTCAATACTCATGTAAGTTTCACCACTCTGTGTCCTTCCGATTTTGTCAATATCGTCTGCCTATGCATTGGGGACTTTGGTTTTGTGGTAGGGGCAATTCTTGCAATAAAGTCAATTAAGTTTTTACCGAGCCTGGTGGAACAGCGTCACGATAGATCCTACCTACGTAGGTCATTAAGATCGTTAGACAGGAGCTGATGCCTCTTTGGTTGGAGAAATCCAATGGATCTCCTTTCTTGAAGAATGGGCACACAACGAGGAGGCATAATTAAACGTTTGAACTTCTCGCATATTCGGTCCGTTTTTGCAGTTTTACACAATCAGAACAGAGTTTTTCCAAATCCTCAACACACTGTGATTCCACTACGATAATACCTCGGTCATGTATACACATAAAACATATTTTTACTAAGAGTCTTTGACAAATACGCTTGTATAAGTTTTGACCTCTCCTGCAGGCGCCTACGCCAATGCGCCATTCACAATTTGAACTTTAGGAAAATCGGAGCCGTTGTAGCTGGCCATATTAGTTCGAGCTAAAATGACTTTGATTTTTGAATATCTTTTAACTCAGTTGAAATCAGTGTTATGATGGGCCACAAAAATTTTCTTCTTTATGCATACCATGTAACCAAGTTAATTTGTTTTTCTTTAAAAGGTATCATGGGTGCGCCATGTAGATATCAATTTATTAACAGTAGGCAAATATACCTACTCTTCAGACGAAAGGTTTGTTCCCTTGCATAACGAAGAAACAGGAGACTGGACGCTACAGGTAAGCCAAATTCAAAACTGAACAGTTTCATTAAAATTTTACATTACAATTTTGACAGGTACTAATTTATTGGTTATGCAATAAACTTCTCTTAATTTCAGATAAAATTCGCAACACCAAAAGATTCTGGAGCTTACGAATGTCAAGTGTCCACAACCCCACCTATCGGACTTGTTATATACTTATCAGTTGTAGGTAAGTGTTGAGAAACTTGGAGTATGAAAATATACCTTCTCTTAAGTTATATTAAGGTATATAAGGTGTATAGCTCTTAAACGTAAACCACGGCAAATTATTTTCTCAAGGATTTTTCCCACCGTTTCTATAGGGCGATAAGATGATGGTTTTTCAGTTGCCTTTTGGCAGCAGGACCAAATAAGTTTTGTATTTTCCATTTTTCACGAAACGCTCCCTCTTCCAAGTATTGCTGACATAAGTCGATAAGAAAATTTCTAACAAGTTCTAGTACCTAACGGGTACTATCCTAACCGAAAAATATCGCCAGGATAGTACCCGTTGGGCGCCATTATTGTGCGACAGGCTACTATATGGCCCCGGAAGTCTCCCTTATGTATGTTGACCGATTCTCACCTGCACTAAAAGATACCCTGTGGCAAGTAGCCAATCACACAACAAAAACCAAGAACCAGCTTAAGTTATCTTCCTCTATTCACTCTTGTAGAGGTGCCGGCTATTTTTTGCATAAATCTAAAAAATCAGCAAAAATAAAAAATTTATAAGGTTTTAATGGTTGTTGCTCTTTAAGCTATCTAAAATTTAATAATAATTTTCCCTTTTTATTAATTTGCCTTTCTAGCTTTTTCCATAGCCATAATGCCTGAATACTACTTTTGATTAGCGAAAAAGTGGCTGCACAAAAAGATTTCCTTTATGGGAGATAAAAACGCATAATTGAATTTAGTTTGTTTTGTTTTGATTAGTAAATAATTCAGCTCTTTTTTCCACTCAAGTTGTACGCATTTTCCTAAAAGGGAAACGACCTGGCACTTGATGCAAATTAGTTTTGACATCAAAGTGAATGCACCTCGAATAATACTTCCTGAAAGAGAGAGGGTTTATTCGGGTTAGGGCCTCAGGCTTAGTTTATTTTAAAGTTTATTTGTATCCATTTGGCGTGAAAACTACTGAGTCCACTTCTGTGAAATTGCAATCATACGAAACAAAAGAGGGAGCTTTAAAAACTAAGTTTCCCTTCTGCGGTAAGGAACAAAGTATTTTGAAAGGTAAAGAGTTGGGGAGTAGAAGTAGGTAAGGGTAACTATGGATTTTACATCTCTCTTCTGTCTGCACCTAATTGTGGAAAATTGTTGGTATATACTGTAATTTGTATAGCATAGCTTTGCAGGACTTGAGTCATGGATAACATAAAGTTTTGTATTGGAATATACCTACACTAAAGAGGATTAATTGGAAGGAGTGCGACTTTGTTGCACTTAAAGCATTTAAATGATAAGAGAGATAGAATTTCAAATCCACACACGTTCATACCTACGCTTTACAGTAGACTTTAACAGAATCAATCCCACCTAGCTAGCTAGCTAGAAGCTATTCTTACAAGACTGAGCGTCTTTAGAAGTTGTTTTCATATGAAAGTTATTGCAATAATTTTTGAAAACTTTGCCCTGGCCATTAACTTAAGCGTTTTTGATTTTATGTGAAATGAGAAAGCAGCAACTCGACCAACCCTAACCTGTATAACAGACTCCCACCATGTTAAAAAAGACCGTCAAGTATGAAGTCATACACGGAGCGGTCCGTAGGCTGTTTTTGAAGGCTTAGCGTAGTATTATTGCTAAATTTGAATATAAAATGTTGTTTAGTATATTTGCGACTTCTTTTTCTTTTTTTTTAATGATGATTTCGGACTTTATGACATTTTTTCAAGCGCTTCTCGATTACACAATTGTTTTGCTTATAAAATATTTATAGAATATAATCGAGTGCAATTTTAAGAAGATTATGTGCATAAGATCTGTGTATACGAGTTGCTGCCATTGCAAAAAAAAATTACAAATGTGTTTATTGTTTTCAAATTTTTTTATATATTTTGCTTTCTACTTCAGTGAATTGTGCTTGTGTAAAATTTAGTTGATAAGATAAAAACAACTTAGAAGTTATGGGCATTTTTTTACTACCATTTTAGTAAACCAATTTAATTGATTTTTAGCATATCTCAAAAACCGTGCAATTTTAAGCTCTCTATATTTTTCTTGAATATCTACCGCTACAAGATCTTTTCTGCTGTACTGTGTGAACGCCTGAAGCCGTTTGTCAACAATCTGATAGGCACATATCAGTGTGGCTTTAGGCCAGGAAAGTCCACCATCGATCAAATATTCACACTGCGGCAGATCTTGGAGAAAACCCAGGAATTCCAAATCGATACACACCACCTCTTCATCGATTTCAAGGCCGCGTATGACAGCATCTATAGAGACGAGCTATATAGCGCAATGTCTAGTTTTGGCATCCCTGCCAAACTCGTCAATCTGTGCAGGATGACGATGGAAAACTCACGCTGTTCCGTCAAGGTCGGCAAAGACCTCACCGACCCCTTTGATGTCAAAAAAGGATTTAGACAAGGCGACGCGCTGTCATGCGACTTCTTTAACATCATACTTGAGAGAATTGTGCAGAACTCTCGCGCCAACACCAGAGGTACAATCTTTCAAAAGTCCGTTCAACTACTTGCATACGCAGACGACATTGACATAATCGGCAGAACAAAGCGTGATGTCAGTGAAGCCTTCGTGAGTATTGGGACGGAAGCGGCGAATATGAGTTTAGCAGTCAATTAGGGCAAAACCAAGTATATGCTGTCATCAAGAAAAGACACCCAACACCGACGTCTTGGACAAAACATCACCACAGACAGCTATAACTTTGAGGTAGTTAGGGACTTTGTCTACCTGGGTTCCGCTATCAATTCAGACAATGACACCAGCGCTGAAATCAAACGAAGGATAACTCTTGCCAATCGCTGTTTCTTTGGGCTAAGAAGGCAATTGAGTAGCAAAGCCCTCTCTCGAGCAACTAAAGTGTCCATGTATAAGACCCTTATTATCCCAGTCCTGCTTTACGGTGCAGAAGCATGGACCCTGTCAAAGGCGGATGAAAACACTTTAGGCTGCTTCGAGAGGAAAATTCTTCGGACGATTTACGGTCTAGTCTGCATAGACGGAGAGTGGAGGAGGAGATATAACATCGAACTGTACGGGCTGTACAGCGATACCGACCTAGCCAAAAGAGTCAAAACACAACGTCTACGATGGCTGGGTCATCTAGAGCGGATGGACACCAACGCCCCGGCCCGGAAAATCTTCGAATCCACACCGCAGGGACGGCGCGGTAGAGGAGCACCGAGACTCAGGTGGCGCACGCAAGTGGAAGGGGACCTCAGCCAACTTCGCGTGCGAAACTGGAGACGGCTAGCTAGAGACAGAGCTGGCTGGCGAAGCTTGTTGGCTGAGGCCCAGGTCCACCCCGGACTGTAGCGCCACCTTAAGTAAGTAAGTATCTACCGCTATATTTTTTTTAACGACGGTTACTTTTTCTTATAATACTCAGAGCAACTGTTCTTTAGTCATCGGTTATTAAAGAGAATTTTTAAATTTGCTTTACAAACCGTTCCAGAAAATTTTAAGTTAGAAGCGCCATTTCCGAAAGATATTTAACGTTTTAGTATTCACTTCATACGTTTTATATACAAACCAAATTTCATTATAATCGGTGCCACCGTTAAGATTCCAGAATATTTAAAAAAATAATTTTTGAAATGTTTTTGAAGCTTTCGAGCTAAATCTCAGAATCTGCTTAATATTTGAAATATTCTATAGTTTTCCCGAAAATAACAAATAATTCTTGATGTGTGTGATTTTTTTCAAAATATTTGGCCGATGCTATGTCGGAGATAGAAGTGGGGGCAAAATTCGTTTCACTATTTTTATTTTTTCGAAAAAACGCCAAAGCTACAGTTGTGTATAAAACCGTTAAATCAAAATTTTATTTTAGCCTTTGCTTAGCCTTTGGCTGTTTTTATGTTAGCCCAATATCAAAAAGTTATGGCCTTAAACACGTTGAAAGTTGGTACCTATTTTCCATTCCTTATTTCTCAAAAACTTTTCAATATTTTGCAAAAGTAAGATTTTATTATGAAAATCCAATATTTTTTTAGTGCACGTTTCAATTTTCTTCTTTCTAGCTCTTAAACTTTTAAGATAAGGCCAAAACACTTTTTGTGTTTTTCACAATCAATATTCAAACTATATATACAAAAAATGTATAATGTATATATATATATGTATTCTATGTATACAAAAAATTTGCCTTGTATGCGTTCTCATTTTTTTCATGAACTTTATAAGTGT
The DNA here is from genome assembly GCA_947623515.1 of Neoascia interrupta. NCBI lineage: Eukaryota > Metazoa > Arthropoda > Insecta > Diptera > Syrphidae > Neoascia > Neoascia interrupta. The sequence goes on from OX392462.1 coordinate 181,500,659, forward strand.
ACCAAATTTCATCTATCTACGACTTACCTTTCAAAAGTTACAGGTGCGAACGAACAACGGAGCGATACCAAAAGAGGTCTCTTTTCCATTTTTGGACGGACTGCTAAAAATACGGTCCTGAATTCTCGCTTTTATTGCTTAATGCTGATGCTGCTTAAAAAATTGTTAACCGGTTCTTATTATGTCTGGTGAGCGTTCGCCTATCCGCCACCTGAGTAGCTAGAACGTCTCTCAAGTTTATTTTTTAGCAAAGAAATCCTCAAAAAATTATACTCGAAAGGCGTATGTTGGGTTAAGTTAGATTAATGGATTTCCCTGATATGCTGTAACAGAACTCACTTATACCATGTCTCCACCGAGCACTAATCGTGGATTAATATGAATCTTTATTAAATCCTCTACAAATCACGCGACTAAATCCTCTCATATCAATTAAATCCTCTCATAAATCCCGTTCACCCTATTCACAAACCTATTTTTTTCACCTTTGTAACAGTTTGAGAATCAAAAAAGGAAACTGAAACTGTCCCTGTACGAAAAATCTGTCACAAGTTCGTTTTCTATTGTGACTTTTACTGAGGAAATCGTTTTCGCTCCTTGGAAATGACATCGCCACTCTCTTTTGAGAGCCAAAATGACAGAAACAGAGTTTTCGTGTCAAATTAATCCCTTATTTGTCCGATGGAACCACTTTGGGATTTATTTTAATCGTCTCCCGCTAATCTTTAAACTATCGGTGGAGACATAGTATAAGGCCGCCAGTTGGGTGAATTATTTATCTACTATTAAAGAAGCCTGTCGTATAGCCTGTAAACATTTATAATCAGTACATTTAAATTGTTAACCTACGACTGTATAAGTGGCCGACTTTTTTTTTGATATGTCTAGCTGAGCTTTATAAAATTAAATTTATTTATATATTTCGTACGAAAAATAACAAATAAAGACAAAGAACAAATAAAATTTATAAAATTGCCCTGGGCTTGCGGCATATTGTACCCAGCCCAATGAAACGCAAGCCGACCAATCTCGCGGCGAGCTACCTAGTCTCATAATATAAACCTATTCAAATAGCGTTTAGAATACATCTGCACTTAGCACTTTCTATTTCGAGTGAGATACGGGCACGAATACTCAGAATTCAAAGAAATACAAGCCGGCGTTCCACAAGGTAGCGTCCTCGGTCCAACACTGTTTTTACTTTTTACCAGATATGTACCTCAAGTAGAGACAACGACGGTAGCCACGTTCGCCCGGCAGCTACTGCCTCTGCAGGAAATTTTTGTGGAGTGAAGTGGCTTGGGGAGCATTGTGTGGAACATTGTGTGGATTCAAATGCTGGGGCCACTCTTGGCAGTAAAGTATAACTGAATGATGAACCCGAAGATTTAAATAAAATCCAGCAGCGTCTGGTACATATTGTGCGGCTCGTTGGTCGGTGTCTGATCCCAGAGGGGTGGACAGCGCCAAGTCAAAATTAGGGCTTAGGCGGGAATTCTACAAATCGACAACGGCATCAACTCAATATTGGCACATGGAATATCTCGTCGCTAACGAGGAAGGAACTTGAACTGGTTGGGGAGGCCAAAAAGTATCAGCTCGATGCAACTGGCATCTCCTTAACTAAGTAAAAGGGTTCTGGAACCAAACACTTCGCTGATGGGTGGAAGTTCTTCTGGTGTGGCGTCCCAGATTACATGTCTGCACAAGCGGGTGTGGGTGTGGGGATACTCACAAGCCTCCGGTTGTCAGAAAATGCATTCGATATCTTGCCGTTAGGGGGAAGGGTTCTGATTTGAAAGCTTAAGGAACGAACAACGTAGTGCTTGGAGGAGTGTGATCGGGAGGCACGGTGACTCGGATCTGAACAGGAACGGAGAGAAGTTGTTGGACTTTTGCTGTGCATATGCGGTTTGTCCATCATGAACACCTTTTTCCCGCACAAAGACGTTCACAAATACACACGGTACAGGCACAGTTTAAATAAGAGGTCACTGATTGACTTTTTTGTTGTAGCATCGTGTGTTCAAAGAATGATTTGTGTTGTTCGCATTTCCAGGGGAGCTAGAGCTGTCAACTGATCACCACTAAGTGCTGTGTAGTGTTAGTAGTTTTCAGCGACAATATTCCGTTGCCACCCAAGCGAAAACCAAAATTGGTGAAACTTTTCCACCGCATACGGTGGAAAAGGATGCACGATGCTGACTTTGACTTCAGAGAGCGCTTTGCACAGCATGTTTCGGAGATGTTTATACAAATTCCAACTGACCTTTTAAATGTAGAGGAGGAATGGCAGCTGTTTCCACGGGCAGTCATTGCCTCTGCATGAAATGTTTGTGGAGTGAAGCGGCGTGGGGAGCGGCTGGTGGTGAGAAAAGACCTGCGAGGAAGCCATCAGACCAAAGAAGAGAGCCTACATTGTGTGGATTCAATGTAGAAACTCTTCTTCTCGAGCCCGGTACAATGAGGCGCGAAGCACTCCCAATTTGGCAGTCAGAACAGCCAAGGAACAGGCATGAAAAAAGTTCGGCGAGAGGTTGGAGCAAGATTACAGATCTGCAAACAAGACATTTTGGCAGACTACTCACCGACTCAGAGGAAGGAAGTTGAATATTGTTCAAGGGGTTAAATCTAATGACGGGGACACTTCTTTCAAATGAAAGCGATGTCTTGCGCAGGTGGAGAGAGCACTTTTCGGAGTTTTTCAACCCCCAACAGGACATAGGAGATGGAATTCCCACGGCTGATGAGGTGAGGGCGGAGAAGAGTCCCACAGTAGACGAAGTCGATTAAATCGCTAAAAGTTGGCAAGTCTGCTGGAGCTGATAAAATCCGGCCAGAAATGCTCAAGGCATTTCTAACACGTGTCATCAAGGTGGCTTGGGATAGCGGGAAGGCACCTAGCGAATGGCACTCAGGAGTTATAGTGCCCATTTTCAAAAAAGGGAACCAGAGAGATTGCTCCAACTATAGGGGCATATCTCTCTTCTTAAGTCTTCCGGGAAAAGTATTCTCGAAGGTGCTGGAAACGCGTGCCTCAACTGCAATCGAGCCTTTGTTACGGGAAGAACAGTGCGGCTTTCCGCCTGGCAGAGGCACAACTGGCCAGCTTTTTTTGCTCTTAAGGTTATTCTTGAGAATGCCTGTGAATATGCCAAACTGGTGTGGGCGTATCTTGTAGATCTGGAAAAGGCTTATGACTGAGTACCTCGGGGTACACTATATGAGTTTTGCAAGACTATGTGCTGAGTCGCCTCTTCTGAGAGCCATCCAGTCTTTGTGTGGAAACTGCAGAAGCTGTGTACGCCTTAATGGCGTCAAATCATGTCCTTTTGATGTGAGCGTTGGACTTCGTTCCAAAGAGGAAGTGATGGTTGTTTTCCGAACTCCTGTGCAGTGTACCCTGCACATAAATTGAGTTCCATTAAAACAAGTGGATAAGTTTAAGTATCTCGGGGTCTTTTTCACGAAAGATGGGAGGAGTATTACTGAGTTGTCTTGAAGAATTGGCCAAGCGGGAGCAATAGTAAAGGAACTGCGCCGGTCAGTCATCCGGAAAGCTGAGCTTGGAGTGAGACCCGCCCGGCGCAGCTCTCACTCCACGCTCAGCTCGAAGATTCAGTTTTCAATTCAGTGTTCGTTCCAACCCTCATCTATGAACATGAAATTTGGGTAATGACCAAAAGAATATGTTCGCGGGTACCAAGCTGTCGAAATGAGATTTCTGAGGTGCGTTGCCGGTGTTACTCTTGGGGATAGAGTGAGAAACGTCAGTATTCGTGGGAATCCTTATGGTCAGCAGCTACTTCCGAGTGGAACGATCGATTCTTCGGTGGCTTGGACACGTTGTTCGCATTCTCCCGAAAAACTTCCTAGACAGGTCATGTTAGCCGAGATGCGAGGGCGTGGCCTCCCTGGTTGGCCAAGAAACGGGTGGTGGGATCAGAAAAAGAACCTCTCTGAGTACCGCCTGGGGATCGCGCCTTAATCTGTTGGCGGAGGATCAGGAACGATGGAAGGACCATTTAGCCGCCCTCGTTCCGCGACCCTTGTAGTTTTTTTTTGTAGTTTTTACTCCTTTCGCAGCACGAAACTGGATCGTTAGCTTTTCAGACAGCTAGCTGGTGAAGCGTATTGTGTGCTTATACGTGTGTATATAAGTAAGTTATAAATTGTGTACTACGTGACGTATACCGGAAGCTTAAAGGACTCAACGTATTTTATGGATCCGATTCCTTGATGCTTGATCGGGCACTTCTCTCTCTTCTATATTCTTTCTGAGAAACCAATATTGCCGTTTTTTTGTTCCAATTTTTCACGTCTTCTTTTTCAATCCTGTTGCCGCCTTTTTATCCTGGCATAAACTGATAGGTTAGGTAAGGTTAAACAGCGGAGTGGTGAAAAGGACCACACAAACACTAGGCACCAAAACGGGCCCATCGCGATCCCTGGGAAACCAGTTGAACTTAACATTCAAAAGGCAAAAACAAGCTAAACATTATATCCCTCGTGACATAGCCAATTTCCCCGTGAAAGCCAAGGAGTCCTTTAAAGTTTGTGCCGTCTACTTCTTCTAAGCTTTCGAAGAAATATTCCCCTAAAAATTTCCTGCGCATACGCGAAATTGCCTCACATTCGCACAGAATGTGTGCTATATCCTCAACCGCCTGTAGATCACTGCAGAAGCGACAAATATCCGTGTCAGAAGGCCTGAGCCTCTTTGCGTGTTTCCGCAGGAGGCAGTGTCCTGTCAGAATTCCTACTAAGGCCCTTAGCTTGTCCCTGCTCAGTTTTAATAGTCCCTTCGATCCTTTTTCGTCTAGTCGTGGCCAGAGAGCCCTAGATACCCCGTATCCAGTCAGACGAGACCACCTTTGGGTGGCCATCGTTTTAATTTTCTCCTCAATAGTTCCTCTTACTACGCAGAGGGGTGGTTTGATGTTAGAAACCTCACTATTTTCGAGGATCCCTCCTCTTCTTGCAAGCTCATCAGCCTGTTCGTTTCCCTCTATACCGCAGTGTCCTGGCACTCAGCACAGTCTCACCCGGTTCTGACTGCACAATGCTTTGAGCATTGTGCGACAGCCCCTTGACTATACAGATTTGATGTTGATCGATTCCATTGCCTTGAGCGTAGCCTGGCTATCGATGTAAATGGCTATATCATTTCCGGATATCGATCTCATCTGCATAAATTCGGCCGCCCTAAGTACAGCCAGAACCTCTGATTGGAAGTCACTGCATGTATCCGGTAGTTTTAAGGATACTTTTAGTTCCGGGTCTTTTGAGAAGATACCGGAACCTGTTCCTTCCCCTGTTTTCGAACCATCTGTATAAATTGCAATTTCATTAGGTCTGACAATTGCACTATTTTCCCATTCCTCCCTCGCTGGATAAATGACTTCATATGGTGTGTCGAAGTCGACCAGGGAGGGAATTTCATCCGTTAGAGTTGGATTGCCTTGCATTAGCTCCGACAGGATCGAGCCGTGTCCGTAGCTGCTGCCCTTGAAATAGTTTAAATTTGTGAGCCGTACCGCACTTTTGCCAGCAAGTTTTTTTATCTGTAGATCAAGCGGTGTTAGGTGTAGCAGAGTGTTCAGAGCTTCCGTAGGTGTAGTACGGAGCGCACCTGTGATGGCTATACAAGCCGTTCTTTGAACCGCTGATAATTTTCCATAAACTGTTCTTCTGTTTGTTGCTTTCCACCAGACCAACCAAACGTAAGTAAGTAAGTAAGGTTTTAAGCCCCAAGTTTTCCCTACCGTTCTCTTACAGATAAAAAGCGCATTATATGCCTTCTTGATTTTTTCCCCTACGTTAAACTGATAGATTCACCAGGATTCCGTGTCTTCACAGTTGCCTGCGGTTTGATGAACTAGTGCGCTGTGGTTTATCGTTTATTTAAAGGGCTATTGTGCAGGATCTTATTCCGAATTTTATGCAGAATGGTTTGGGTGATCACCAAGTGCCTTGCTAATCAAGAGCAGTTCGTATAAGACGACGTCAGTTTCATGTGTTGGTGTAAACTTATATTCGAGAACTAAGGCGTTTTCTTTATGCTTATAACAAGCTCCTGTTACCTCTTTGCGTGCCAAAGCTGAGACCTAGCCGTATAATGTATAGCATCCATAAAGCAATTGTCATATCAGACGTCAGAGGTTCTAATACATCTCTCTCGGTCTGTCCAACCGCACTTCGAGTGTGGCGATTATATCTATCTAGGACTAGACCAAAAGAGCCTCCCCCAACTAATTTACCCCTTCAAGGTCAGATCCGAAAATAAATGGCGTATTTGCAGAGCCTTCAAAAACGTTTGTTCGTAGTTTTATAGCAGTTATTTTCTTACGTCTGTGGGTTGCTAATTTCATTCACAGTAGAGCACCGTAACCGCGGTGTATATCGTACTTTCGATGGGATTATCAGCTGGTATTTTGATAGCAAAGAGCTATGGTTCAAACTTTTATTAACATACGACTCTATTGACCGATCTGTAGAGATCCACCGCTGTCATTGAGCTTAAAAAATTTACTAAAATCCACGCTAATTTTCTTTTGTTGCTTTCTTTCAGAACCAAAGACAACAATTATTGGTGGACCAGATATTTACATAAACACTGGTTCAACAGTGAATCTTACATGTATTATACTACAGAGCCCATATCCGCCACAACAAATCCAGTGGACACACAACAATAAGGTAAGCAAGACAGTCGCTGTTGCAAGAAATATGCAATTTTCCTACCGTCTATTGCAGAAAATAAATTATGACTCTCCGCGTGGAGGTGTTTCCGTGATAACCGAAAAAGGCGAAACAACGACATCGTACTTACTTGTACAGCGAGCTAGGCCAGGCGACTCTGGAAAATATTGTTGCATCCCATCAAATGCGAACACCTTCTCCGTCAATGTGCATATATTAAATGGTAAACACTTACACATACTATAAGATAATTTGACATTATTTCAAAAATATAATTCCTTGTAGGTGAAAATCCTGCCGCAATGCAACACACCAGTGATACGGGATCTATTGGAGGGATTCCAGAAATTTTAACTGTTCTATCAATGTTTCTTACGATATATTTACTTAAAATGTACAAGCGTTCGTATTTCGTTTTATTTAATTGAATTGCACTTTCGTCTTTCATTCTGTAAACTTCATAATAAAATGCATGCTAAAATGTGCAAAATAAAAATGTACATAATATATAAGTCTTGAATTACCTTCCGAATGAATAAAAACAAACACCGGGTATTTAATACCATTTTAACATTAAGTTTTTGGTTTTTTAATGATTACCTATGAAAAAATACATGCGAAAAAATACAGACTGAATATGGCTGGGACATCCCGATCAAAGCCAAGAAATGGAAATACTGTGAACAACAGTAAAACAGGAAATACTGGGAAAAAGTATAGTATAAAAATACTACAAAAAGTCACTTCGACTCGTACTCGTATCGTATTTGCTTTGCGATTATGCGACTTGTATGCGTTGACTACGACTTCACACAGATGCAGTAAGGCAGCAACGCGTTTCATCGCACGAAAAAAATCAAAGCAAGCTTGAAAGGTTTGATGATTTATGTGAGCAATCAAATTGAAAAACGAAAAAGGAGAACCAATTCAATGGATCTATTTTTTGATGACCGCATTGATGTGGAGAAACCAACATAATGGTTGGCAAATATTTGCAGAGCCATAAGTGATACTTCCTACAAATGAATTTGCCGAATGCATGGTGTTTTTAAAGTAAGAATTTAAAACCGAATTGAACTCAGGAAATTAATTGCAGTTTTATTAATTTTTTTTCGACTTCCCAAAAAACCATTCGCACAACTTTTGGAAAAAGCAAGTCCATTGTAATAAAAAAAAAATACACACAACGTCAGTGACATCAAAAGTTGCAGGATGTGCTCCGTTTTTTCGCTAAACAGCATATCAAACAAGTGCTGAAAACTGTTTTACTGTAGCAATATTACTGCCAAAGTTTTCAACAATTTATAAGCAAATTAAAATTTATCATATCGACATAAAAACATTAAAAAAAATCTGCTTAAAGTTGTTTGTTTTTCATGTTTGTTAGGGCCGGACCTTGCTTTGGAGCAGGTGGAGCAGCCGAACGGGTGCAACTTAAATCTATTTATTATTCATATTTCAGATTTAATGAAAAAATATTAAGCCGTTTATGAATTCGCAACATGGCAACACTGCGCAAGTGTCATTATTTCAATTCCAAACATAAGCTACATCACACCTACACTCATACATGTACATAACATCGATGTTCTAGCATTGCGTGTTTTGTACTACAGCGCAGCTTAAACATCAACATCATTCAAAAATAAAACCCTTTTATCCAACCTATACCGAATATAAAAGACCATTCTGTTGCATGAAGTTGTGGAGCATTTGAATCATGCCGCTCCATTCGTCACCGATTTTGCGCCATGTCGTCATAGTTTTGTCAGCCAACAACACAGAAAACACTAACAAAATTAACTGCCTCTGGAGCAAGAACTCTATTCTGCGCCAAAGCTAAGTTAATTACAACAAAAAAACTTTGGTTTGACCAAGCCGGGCCAAACGTGTTGCAGGGCGCAGCACTTGGGGGTTCGAGCGCATGATTGGAATATGTGTGCTAATTATTATGCTGGAATCGCAATGTTGCGTTGCTGCGTGCGTACGTTAATGGCCTTTGCCATGCGTTGTCAAAACTTTACGATACTTTACGTCAAACTACGCACGCAGCAAATTTGCAAAACGAAATGCCGCTTTGCGTTTTGGGGTAGGAAATTGTAAAGTATTTTAGATAAGTAAAGATATTTGCAAAAGAACGAGCAGAAAAGATGCTTTTTCAAAACGAACCAAGTTGCCTAGCAATGAAAATAAAATTATTTCTGTTTATTCCGTCACAAATATATCCAAAGTGGTACACTCGTGTCTTTGTGCATGCTAAAAACCAACAACTTGCGAGTTATCGCGACAAACTGAAATAATACCGAAAAACATCACATTCTCTACTCAAACCTAAGAAGCGGTCAATATAAGAACTTCGTGACGTACGTCGCTTCCCATAAGATCGTGTATTTCACTTGTTGTCAGTTGTGTACTTCAACGTTACGGCTTAAAAACGAAATGCGAAAGTTCTCCCAAGAGTCAAAAGCACCCGCCGAGGATATAAACTGAACCCTGTGACGCGAACAAGGGAACATCGTAGTTGAATCGCAATTGGTTATGAGGACTTTTAAAAACTTTGTCGTTAGACTGCATAAAGGCGAAGATAAAGTGAATCCGGCTGGCTTGCAGATGTAGAATGAACCATTTAAACTGGGCGAAAAAGTCACCCATGAAGCATAAAAAGGAGACCGTCACCCGACCTGGATGAATTGAAAATAGCTGTGTCTAATTTTAGCTGTCCAGCTGCCGAGCTTTCGAACTTTGCGAAATCGCTGGCGATGATTTAGTTAGAAGCATGCACCACCTCATCGGCAAAGTATGGCCAGAAGAAAACTTGCCCGAAGAATGAAACCACAACATTGTTTGCCCGATTGTTAAGAAAGAAGACCCTCTGAACTGCGCAAATAACAGAGGCTTTAGTCTCCTTAACACAAATTGCTAAGGAGATTGGCTAAGGTCTGAAGGCCTAACCGTAATAGACTTAGATAGGCGTAAGTCGGCTTTCCGAAATGTCCCATTACACGCGTTCCATTACACGCGTAAGGTCTTCGTTAACTTTTGCTCTCTAAGCTTAGGCCCACTCAAGTGACACAAATTTCATATGATTTTCGAAACGCTTGCTGACGTCTATTATGGACACCGTAAGCATTTGGCAGAATTTGTGTGGCATTTTCGATGTATTTTTTTTATATTAGGCTAAACATTAGGTTGAGGCTTAACACCGCTCCTCAATAAACTGCTAGGTGTATATTAGTGTGACTTTAGGCCAGGATATAACATCAGAGATGAAATATTCACACGGCGGCAGATTTGGGAAAAAAGGAGGAATTCCAAATCGATGCCGACCACCTTTCTATCGATTTTAGGGCACGTATGACAGCATCTATAAGTGAGATATACTGGTAAATGTCAAGTTCTAGCATTTCTACCAAACTCGCCAGCTTGTGCAGGATGATGATGAAAATTTACGCTGTTCCCTCAAGTTCGGTAAAGATCTCGACGAACCATTTGATGGTCAAAAGAAAGATTTGGACACAGCGCCGCACTGTCACGTAGCTTATGTAATATCAAACTTGAGATGAAAGTGTCCCGCGCCAGCAATAGAGGTACAATTTTTTTCAAGTGCGTGCGACAATTAGGCTTGGGAGACACAGCGGCAGGAAAACGCACGAGCAAAACAGCGCGATTTCCTGCAGCAACCATACTCAACACACGAACAATACTTTGCCATGCGGTGCCAGTCAGTTTTGAAGAAAAATTTAATCTTCATCGTTAAAAAAAGAGCTTTCAAGCTTTTGAGGTCAATTTTCGGTTCTGAAGCTCATTTTCGGTGAATTATGGTGAAAACCGTTTATAGTAAAAAAAAAGTGTTAGTTTTTGGTCGCGGGGCTTTGAAAGAGTCGCGGAAATTTCGGAAATTCCGAATTCGAGTTCGGAAATTTGACGCAAATCGAGTCTCACGATATCTAGCCGTAATCGTGTGTTGTCTATTATATAGGCTTGGGACACACGGCGACAGAAAAACGCGATTGTCTGCATCAAGGATACTCAAAACACGAACGATAATTTTGCGTGCGGTTCCTGTCAGTTTTGATGAAAAATTTAAATTTCATCGTTAAATAAATGAGTTTACAAACTCTTGTAGTAAATTCAGTACACAAACACTCATTTTCGGGACGATTCCGGTGAATTGTGGTAAAAACAGTCTTTTGTTATTGTTAAATAAAAGAAAAAATACTTTTTAGTCGCGCAGCTTAAAAGAGTTGCAATTTGGAAATTTGGCGCAAATCGAGTCTCGCGACTCATTGTCGTAGCCGTAATCGTGTGTTGTCTACTATTTACACGCTTGTAGCTGGGGCACAATGAGTATCTGTGTCTGTGTCTGTGGCTGGAACTTCAGCTTACGGGAACACGTATATAGCGCCACAATGCGTATCTCGCTGTGTCTCTGATTTTAGGTGAAAAATGTGCCGAGACACAGCGACAGACACAGACACAGACACACATTGTGCCCGGCTTGTTATGCTTCTAGACGGACTGCAATTAGTCGCGCGCTTATCTGTCGCCGTGTGTCCTTGGCCTTACTCGCATGCGCAGACGACATTGACATAATCGGAAGAACAAATATGGATGTCAGTGAAGCTTTCGTTAGATTTGGAATGGAAGCGATATATATGTTATTGGCTGTCATAGGGGGCAAAATCAATCTGTCATCGAGAAGTGACAGCCAGAGCCGACGTCTTGGACAAAATATCACCATTGACAGCTACTAACTTTGAGGTACTAAGTACTAAGTAATTATAGGCTTACCCATGGCGATCAATTTTGAAATATGTTATAAGACCTAGGTATACACATCAACGGCTATGGCTGTTGTTGTTATCCCTCATTTTTCAAACGAGTACGTATTATTCTGTACAGTACTATATTTTTTCCTTCCAATTTGCTTTTTGTGACAGGACAAACTATTTTATTCACAAATTAGGTTGATAACTCACACGAGAAAACAGGCTAACTTGTCAAATTCGAGATCTATGTTGACAGCTATAAAAAGTTTTTACATATTCCATATTTGACCACCAAGTTTCGCATTCTAACTTTTCCGATCGTCAATAAAAGAATCAAAAGTTTGAAAGGTTTGTTCAATGCGACAAGCTACTAAATGCCCAGTCTTAAATCAAATTTTAACTAAAATTCAACATTCATAAATTTGAGCAACGTGTTGCGAAACGTTGAACATTAAGGCTTAACGCATTCACAACGCTTTTATTCACGCAACTGTTTGATTGCATTTTTGTGACCTATGTGCTTGTATGCAACCGACACGAATCCAGTTTGCGGCAACTTTTGAATCTGTGTTTCGCCACCAATTTCTGAGTTGCTTGTTGTCAAGAATGACTTTTGTAACACAAACTCTGTAATTTATTTCACTTCGGCGACATTTTAGAGAGAAAACAGTAAAATATTGCATCAGGATTTGTATGCAGGTATGTACCTTTGGCACATTAGAGAAGTTGCTCATGTTAGTGCTGCCCTCGTGGATTGTGAGTGAACTACTGACGCTTAAAAAAATTGCTAGTGCGATAAGCCTTGGGGAAATTTTGAATTTAGCTTAAATGTTGAATTTCGATGCGGTGTAAACTAAATCATAGTTTTAAATAAGGGTTTTGGTTACGTTGCTAGTTCGTATTATTGGTAGCCGCATTTATTTACTCTGGTACTGTGGTATTAAGAGGGTGTACTTGCAATCGGTTGTTTTTTAAGAATGTAAGTTTGCTTGCTTTCTTACAGGAAGCTGCAGGGAAAAATTTAAACTAAATGCCAACATCAGTTGAAACTGACGAGGGGTTTTTTCATGACATCAGTTGAGGAAACTGGCGAAGGGTTTTTTTAATTAGTTTTCATTTTTAACAGAAAGAGTGTTTAATTAAATAAAATATGAAGGGTTATCATATAGTAACATAAAACTTCCATTTCTCATCTGGAAAATCGCAGAGTATGCCAACCATTTTTCATTATTAATGTCTTTAAATTGAAACATTAATCCCTTTTGACAGGCCCGTTAGCAGTTCGCAACTTGGATTCGATATACACGAAATTAGTTTTCTCTTATTGGAAAACTGTTTCGTTCACTTTTAAGATGACATCATCGTAACTAATTTTCCGTTTCATGTTTTTTTTTTGCTTTTTTTCTCTGCAGGTAATAGCGTTCGATTAATTAAAATGTTAAGTGAACATCAAGATGGTAACGTCACTGTCACGGAGCCAAACCACCAACCACCCGTCCTGCACTGATTGTTATAATCTCCCCCGTTTAGACAGATACCCAGGTTAATGCTAGCTCACCAAAAGGCCAATCCTACTACCCACAATGATATGAGAACCCATAACAGTGAAATGTGAAACATTTGATGGGTGTGGTTACTCATTAAATAAATGTTCCATGTCCTTTATCCCAACCAAATAGGTGATTTGTTTAAGGGGTGATTCTTGGGCTTATTTTAAGACAAAACTGTATACAAAAAGGAAGTTTCAGGAAGACAGTTCTCTATCCCCTTTGCCTAATAAAGTGTGAAATAATTCCTGGGAGTGGCAATATAATCAACTGAAGTGTGTAAGGGATAATATGAGCGTTTTCTGGCTTGGTTAGGCTTTAATTTCATTCATTCTTCTTTTTTTTTTTTTTTTGGTGTAAGAGGGCGGGGTGGATATATTAAGGTGTAGGTAGGTTGAAAACTGATTTCCATTAATGGTTGAAGTTCCACGATTGAAAAAATTTATTCAAATCTCTAGTGCTTTCATGCAAAGGCATACGAAAGCGTTTTAAAAGAAAAACTCTGGTGAAGGTTCATATCGACCAGGGTTCCATTCATAACGAATGAGTCAAATTTGCCTTTGGGAAGCTGATTCGCACTGTCTATTGCATCTTTGATGTCTTAAAATTTGAAGTCTGAGACTGAGATCAGTCAGTTATGGTATAGGTAGTATTGGTATTCTCTACTTGAACCGCTTACTGCGATGTGTCTTTCACGCATAGAAGCGTTGAGTGCTAAGATCGGTTTAACAGTGAACGAGTGCAAAACCAAGTTTATGGAGCCATCAAAGAAGGACGCTGAACACTGATAGTTTGGTCAAAACTTCAGAATAGATAGTTCAAACTTTGAGATAGGTAATGACTTTTTCCTCCGCGAAGAAGCCACCTTGTCATGAGCTTCGTTGGCAAGGAGGCCAGTGGTGCGGCGTCGTCAAGTCGCAAGGACTCAACCGGGCATGGTTGGCTGATGAGTGATTGGCTAAGCTTATCAGCAGCTGGCTTGTTTTACTTAGCATTACTCGGTGACGGGGCCTCCTGGGCTGACCTTGTGATTCCGGCCTTATTTGTGGGAGCCAAATTTGAATTTAAAATGTGTAGAAAGAAAATAAAAAAAAGTGTAAAACACTGAAGCCTTGTCCATAGGAAAATCTATATATAAGCTGAATGAAGGTGACTTTCAGTCTCCTCGACTTTATCCATCTTGTTTTTGGTAGGTGCCTTAGACAAGATGGAGCTCTTGACTTGTGAATGTGAGGACTACGAAAAAATAGTCATACGGCAGGTGATCTAATGGTCAGTAGCCGAGCTGAATAGGACATCCGCTGGCGAAACTCTCTTCGAGACAAGAAAGAGTTGGGGAAAAACGTTGGTGCATGAGAAAGTCAAAACTACATACTGTCTCGACCGCTGTACCTGGCGGTTTCAGTATCGCTTTTAAGACTGTAAGGTACGCTCACGAAAAGAAAGGAAAACTGCTCGCAACGCTAGGCCTAACCTGAGGTAGCGAAGTACGGTAATACTGCCAGACGCGATTCTGGCAGTATGCGAGTGAGAAAAGGCGTTTTTTGAAGGATTTAAGGCTAACTTACTTTCTAACTTAAGGTAGCGCTACATTCCGGGGTGGACGTGCAGGGCCTCAGCTAACATGCTTCGCCAGCTAGCCGTCTATACAGACGGAACCATAAATCGCTCGAAGAATTTTCCTATCAAAGCAGCATAAAGTGTTTTCATCCGCCCTTGACAGGGTTCATTCTTCTGCGCTGTAAAGCAGGACTGGGATGATGAGGGTCTTCTGAGGGATCAAAGGCCATCTTGGCCAATCAACTACATACTTAATAAGCGTGGAAATATAGGGGCTGTTCTGCTGCAAAGGCCCAGAGTTAAGGCCGCTGTGCAACTAGTAGGGAGGGCAGTCTTAGCAGCGAGAAAAGCTGATGAAACGACGCCACAGAGCCTAACGATGCGAAAAAATTTAAGGCTGGTTCTTCATCTGAACCAGGTCGGAGAAGAACAACGACAAAAAGCACAAGCTTCTCGTCATTTTGGTAAGCGACCTTGAAATTGTGGTCAACTTTGGTCTATCAGCAAACAAAAGAATTGTCGACAGGAAACGCAGAAAACAGGGAAGGTGGTCGCAAGGTTAAAGCAAGCCTTCGATTGATTTCCTCCGACACTTCATTTTGATAGTGTGTGAAGCTTGGAAGGACTTCAAGTCGAAATGCAAAGGTCCAACAGCGGCAATAGTGCTCTGACACACAGCTGACGGCATAGCTATAGCTCCCGTGTGCTTACACAAATCCAGGGCAACGCCATGTACAGACTCGAGAACTAAAAGCTGGTTAAGCTGAGGTATGGTGAGTCGTTAACAAGAATTTTCTGTTGTTCCAAAATAGGAATTGCTTGACAGTAGAGGAAACGCCACATCCACAATGGAGATCTCCCGATCAATCAACCTTCAAGCAGATTGACCATAAGGCGATCGACGCAAAGCGAACTCGTCCAGCATTATTGACGGCCGAACTTCCGAGGGGTTAACATTGACTTGTTGTAGCCAAGCTACAGCTGCGGATATTCCGACCAACGCCAATAAAAATGGAAATGCTGTGAGGAAGTTTGAGTCGACAGGCTACAATCGCAAGACATCGCCAGGCCTTTTTCCAACCGAGTCTCTCTAAACCTTCTAAGAAGTCCTATGCAGCCAAAATAAAGTTATGATCAACTAGTGGGCCTCTAATGTGCTGGGTTTCATACGCCCCTGGTTTGACAATGACTGCCGGCAAGTATATGCAGCTAAACAAGGAAGCATACAAAGCTGCTCGGCAAAGATGATAGAGCTATTCCCGAGCTCTTTGAGCAGAGGAGGAGATAGGAACGCCGGCTTCTCCAAAAGAGAAAAAAGAGCGTAGGGAGGTGCTACAACAAGAATGAGGCGCGAAAATTTTACCAAAGAATCAAAACGTCTTGCAAAGGATATAAAGTTCAAACTGAAACCTATAAGGTATATGGACCATCAAGGGAACATCGTAGTGGAACCGCAGTCTCTGCTGAAAATTGGGAAAAACCATTTTTGCAGACTGTATAACGGAAACGGCGAACCGAATCCCCCAGTTAGGCAGAATGTACTATTCAACCCGGGCGAAGAAGTCACCGACGAAGCATACGAACAATACCATACCCACCCGACATGGATGAACTGAAAGTAGCTGTGTTTAAGAGCAACAAAGCAGACGGAGCTAAAAGCCTAGCTGCTGAAGCTGTTAAATCCGCCAGTGATGATATGAATAGGAGCATGCACCAGTTCATCGGTACAATATGGTTGCATATAAGAGCATGCCCGACGGAACCTTAGCAATGTTTAACCGATACTCAAGAAAGGAGACCCTCTGAATTGTGCTAACTGCGGAGGCATCAGTCTTCTAAATATTTTCTTTTATATACTGTGTGAACGCCTTAAACCGATTGTCAGCAATCTGATAGGGCCATATCAGTGTGTTTAGGCCGGGAAAGTCCGCCATCGATCAAATATTCACACTGCGGCATATCTTGAAGAAATGCATCGATTTCAATGACAGCATCTAAAAAAACGAGCTATAAAAGGCAAAGTTTAGCTTTGATATCCCTGCAAAGCCAAGCTCGACAGTTTGTGCAGGATGACCATGGAAAACACACACTGCCCCGTCAAGATTGGTAAAGGCGTTACCGATCCCTTAGATGTCAAAATAAGGCTTTAGACAAGCCGAAATGCTGTCATCTGGCTTTTTCTGGTATTTTGCCAAAAGCGGATGAAAATACTTTATGCTTTTTAAGAGGAAAATCTGTCGGGCGATTTACGGTGGTTTGCAACAACCGAAGAGTAGAGGAGGATATAAGACACCAAAATGTACAGCGACACTGATCTTCTCCGAAAAGTCAGAATATAACGACTGCGTTGGGTGGGTTATCTAGAGCGGATTGACAAAAACGGCCGGCCCGAAAAATCTTAGAAACCACTCCGCAGAGACAGTGCCAGTAGAGGAGCACTGAGAATAGGTTTGAGCGCGAAATTGGAAGGGAACCTCAATCAACTTCGCGTTTAAAACTGGAGCTGGCTGACGAAGCTTTTTGGCTGAAGCCCAGGTTCAAGCTGAACTGTAGCGCCTTCGTTTGTAAGCTAGTGAGTGACAGTAGAGAAAGTTGATAATCAAGACATTGATTAAGGATAAGAATGTGGATGAACAAACCCAAGTCCAAGATGATGAATGTGCTGCAGATAGACCTGCATCACAGTATGGCAGCGCTAGCCTGCCAGGTGGAACCTACATCACTAGACCCAGACCAAGAGGCTACTAAACTTTACTTGGTACTTCAAGGCAGAAGGTAATATCAGAACGTGTATCCTGAGCAGAACCAATTAAAGTAATTTCTTTATAAACATTCTTTTTGAAGCAGTTCACTTGAAGGTGGATGTATGTAAAAGGGAGGGCGGTAATCCACCTTTCTGATCTTGGCCTGCCTCCCATTATGACTCCGAGGTAATCATCCTGAAGAAATTAAAAGAGTTCTCAAGTCAATATGATCCGATGCTGGTTTGGAACTCTGATGCCTTCGCGCACCATTCACAATGAGGAAGCAGTGGCATAAATCCAAGAAGGGACTGTTTGTATGATTTAATAATATTTTCCGACCTCAACATCTTCAATACAGGGAACTCATCTTCTTTTGTAGTAAGAAACTGCAAGTGGTGATTGAAAGAAACCTTTGATTCAAATTAAGAAGGGTGGCGATAAGTGAAGTCTTTTCCTGGCTTAAGAATAAGGTTATATCTTCCAAGGATATACGAATCTTTTCTGATAGTCAGGTGGCCATCAAGTGCCTGGAATCAGTCTCTATAAACTCTAAAGTATCCATAGACTGCCGATCATTTCTAAATGAGGTATCGGAGCAATTGAACATTCCCCTGTGCTGGGTGCCTGGGCATAGCGACATTCCGGGTAGCCGCAAGGCTGACGAACTCGCCAAGCTTGGTATCTCCTTTTTCGGAAATGACTCCTTAGCCTTTTCAATTTCCACACGCAAACTTTTGCTTAAAATGGATGCAATAGAAAGAACAAACCTCAGATGGACGGATGGAAGCACCTGTCTAGTGACAAAACGGACATGGCCAAAGGTAGATCTTAAACGCTGCAGAAGCTTGGGCGCTCTTAGTAGATTGCACATAAAAGCTACAATCGGTGTCATTGCAGGACACTGTCTGATAGGTAGGCCTACAGCAAGGCTTGGTGTCTATTTCAACGACTTCTGCAGAAGCTGCATGGATAACGAATAAGAAGATACCACTCTCCACCTTCTCTGTACATGCCCCACTCACTCTAAAATCCGAAATCTTCACCTGGGATCTAAGTACCACCGACCCAAAACATCGCTCACGCTTCATCAATAGCTCAAAATGGTTCAACGAGCAGGCGGGATCTCTAGATCCATGCGGTATCACAATGGACCTACACAGGTCTAAGGGCCTGTTTTTCAGTGCGACATCATCCGAGTTTTGGAGTTAAACTGAGATTAACCCCAGAAATGAGTTTTTCAGTGAATATTGATCCGGGATTAATCTTGGCTTAACTCGCCACATTTTATGAGATAGTTTCGGATCAACTCTGGTGAACAGTATGAACTGCTTTGAATGTGTTTTTTTGTGTGGAATGGCAGTTGATTTGCATGTTTGTGTAAAAAATGGCATCTGCAAAAAACTTGAACTTCTTTTCCTGTGTTTTTCTATGTGAAGTGAAACTTGGGAGAGTCAATAATTTCAGAAGTCAAAGATTTTGTCAACTTTACCGACGCAGTTAACTCAGCACTGGCATCTAGGGCCCTTAAGGGCGGTTTTTCTGTGCGAGATCATCCGATTTTCAGGGTTAAATCGTTTTACCCCAGTTTTACCCCAGAAACGAGTTTTTCAGTGTACATATTTCGATCCGGGGTTAATCTCGGCTTAACTCACCAAATTTGGTGATCTAATCAAGGATCAACTCTGGAGGAAAAGTATTTATATCTTTTAATGTCTTAGGAATGCCTTATTCTACATTTAAATGTCTTAATCTGTGCGGAATGATAGTTGCTTTGCGTCTTTCTGTAAAAAAATTACATCTTAAGATGGCTTCAGTGAGAGTTGGGAGAGTCAATAATTTCGAGAGTCGATGATTTTGACAACTTTACTGACGGTGTCTACTCTGCACTGAAAATCTGCTCGCTGCATTGACTCCAGATTCGTTCTGTTGAGTAATTCACCGATGTTGTTTTAAGTTGAGCTTAATTCAGGACTTAAAAACCGACCCTTAGGATCAGTTTTTCGGTGCAAGATCATCCAAGTCTCCGAGTTAAATTGAGATTAACCCCAGAAATGAATTGTTCAGTAAATTCAGGATTAATTCAGTTCAGGATTAATTCAGAATACAGTGAATTCACGAATTATTTCGGCTTAACTCGCCAAATTTGGTGATTTAAACCTGAATCAACCCTGGTAAAGCCGCGTTGTCACAAGCAACGTAATACAGGAACAGAAACAGAAACAGAATCTCATACATTAGCAACTGAAACCTAATTTCGCTGAATGCTTTTTACGTTGCTAATGTATGAAATTATGTTTCTGTCCCTTGTGATTACGTGGCTTTAACAGTATGACCTTCTTTGAATGTTTTTTCTGTGTGGAATGGCTCCGCATGCTTCTGTGAAAAATTGAATGTGAAAATGATTCTAACTTCTTTTCCTGAGTTGTTCTTTGTGAAGTGAGAGCTGGGAGAGTCAATAACTGCGAGAGTCGAAGATTTTGACAACTTAAATGACGATGTTAGCACTGCTGCCCCGAAAAACTATTCGTTGCATTAACTCCAGATTCGTTTTGTTCCGGGATTAACAGATCTTATTTTAAGCTGGGCTTATTAACTCAACGCTGAAAAACCGACCCTTAGAAGTAAATTCCTACTTCGAGCAACAAAAGTGGTTTGAAAGGCCTTATTATCCCTGTCCTGCTAAGTAGCACCGGAGGTTGAGCTCATATGTACTTATCGGTTGAACGTTGAAGAGAAAAGTTTTTCGCAGGATATTTGCACTTTTGACGGGAAACGGAGAAGACGACACCTCTCTAGCATTGCATAAATAAATGCTGCAGTTCGACTGCCTTCCCTACAAATTCAAGCTTTATACATGATCTTGACTTGAAGTAGTATTTAGGCTTTATAGATGGCAAACATTGCTTCAACGCAATCAAACATTGGCTCAAACTGATTCATTAGGTAGATGCAGAATTATGTCAACAATCCAGGGGAGTGGAAGACCTTTCTAGCTCACTAGATAGAAAATATCTTTCAAAACTCTGTTCAATTAGAAAAATGAATGCATTAAGCCGTCCATCAAACCCAGCAAAACTATTTATTTGAAAATCTCAATACGAAAAACTCGATTCTATTTCTTCTCGATTGAGTTTTTGTATCTAATTTGCTATTAACACACGTTTAGCATTTTATTCTACACCAATTCCTAATCCATGTGATAGAAAATGCTATTGTTATAATGTTTATTCTTTTATTTATTTATTTTATTTTCTCTCGAAATGAGCCAAGGCACCAGCACCATCCCTTCGCCGAACGAATGACCTCTTTTATCTAGACAAAGGACACGGAACGTATTTTTTTAATGAGTAGTGACCGCACCTATGAAATGTTACTTCTTTTCATTAAAATATGGGATCGGCCGTTCGGTGGGTTAGTCTCTAATACTAGACTGTGGGAATCAGTAGAACAGAACACTTCCAACTCGCCGGTACTACGTAACGGAAATCAAAATTGAAAAGTTAGCCAGTTCATCGATAAAATACTAAAGTCAAAGTAGAATAGAATATTGAAAGTGAAAATTAGTATTGAAATGTATTTCAAAAACTACAAAATGTGAAAAATTTTATAAATTTATTGTAGAAATTTAAAACAAATTATTGCTATAATCTATGGACATGTTGTCCGAAAAGTGTAAAGTTTGTTTAAAACAGGACTCTTATCGATGGATAAATTAATGATCTATTGAAATAGTTTTTTGGTTTTTACAAATTTTTGTGTGAACTAACACCCTTGTAATAAAACATTACTTAACACACAATATTAAGCTTTAAAAACGTTTCTGTGAATCAAAGAAGTTTGTTCAAACAGGCAAATCATTTGGCTTCATGCCGAGTATATTTTCAACTCTTCACCATGTTCCTAAACTCGTCCATCAATCAGTTTTCCATACGAAAAACGGCAATGACTCCAAGGAAAATCTAGTTTTTTTTAACTCTTCTAAAGAACCTTAACTCATATTTTCCTACAAAAATTTCGGCTAAAAGTTTTCTCCTTAACTCGCCACGGGATATTTTTATTATTTCGTTTTTTTATAATTGAAAACTTTTCACAAGTCACGGAGCATATTTTTGGGGGTTCAAAAATCTCTGACTCCTCTTAACAAGCTTGCGGGGTTTTTTGCAATAAACTTTTTGAATTAACCTCCAAAAAAGGAGTAGGTAGTATACTGTACCTACTCATGTTAATGAACCTTCATTCTCCTCCAATTTTTTCGTTGGGCGTTGTTGACATTGACACGCATGCGAAGTTTTAAAGGACATCTTATATTTTTCTAAGGCTTACATAAATGAAGATTGCCATTTTTACTAGACTTCTTTTCCCAAAACGCAGCTATGAATCGAAATACTTAGTAAAATATATATTTTTTGTTTGTATATTGTATTGTATTTGTATAATTTTTAACTTTTAAGGGCTGGTTTTTCAGTGCAGAGTAAAGCCCAACTTAAACTAAGGTCCGTTTATCCTGCAACAAAACGAATCTGGAGTTAACCCTGCGAGAAGTTTTTCAGTGAAGAATTAACTCTGTCGGAAAAATTGTAAAACACTTCGACCCTCGAAATTATTGACTCTCCCAACTCTCACTTCTCGTAGAAAACCACAGGTAGAGAAGTTCGAGCTGTCAACTGCCATTTCACACAGAAAAAAACATTCAAAGAAGTCTATACTATTCTTCAGAGTTTGATACGGGATTAACTCATTTGTTGAATTAAGCTGAAATTTACACTGGATCTAAATTCAATTTCTGGGGTTAATCTTTGTTTAACTCCGAAACTCGAATGAGTCGTACAGAAAAAATGGTCCTAAGAAAGTTTTTATATTATATTTCGATTTTGTAATTCTCAAATCGCCCAAAAATCCAATTATGTTAGCTTTTTTTCCCCAGTGATTTTTTTGTCGTCACTTAGGGCCAGATTTTCAGTGCAGAGTTAAACCCGAGTTAAACCAAGATCTGTTCATTCAGGAACGAAACTAATCTTGAGTTAACTCGAAACTTGAGTGAGCACTGAAGAAACAACTTTATCTACAAAGCTGACGAAATATTTAACTCTTGAAATTATTAACAGTTGGGAGACTGTCACTTCGCAATAAAAAAAAGCATGCAAACAAGTTCGAATTGCCCTGCAGATTGTTCTTAGGGCTGGTTTTGCAGTGCTGAGTTTAGCCCAGCTTAAACCAAGATCTGTTAATCCTGTAAAAAAAACTTATCTAGAGTAAGCCCAACGAGCAGGTTTTCGGTGCAGAGTTAACTCCGTCAACAAAGTTGTCAAAATCTTCGACTCTTGGAATTATTGACTTTCCTAACTCTCACTTCACATAGAAAAACACAAAAAAAGAAGTTTGATTATTTGATTATTGATTTGATTATTCTCAGTCAATTCGAGTTATTCTCT
The DNA here is from genome assembly GCA_947623515.1 of Neoascia interrupta. Classification (NCBI taxonomy): domain Eukaryota; kingdom Metazoa; phylum Arthropoda; class Insecta; order Diptera; family Syrphidae; genus Neoascia; species Neoascia interrupta. The sequence continues at coordinate 181,523,413 of OX392462.1, forward strand.
GATGCAAATCAACTGTCACTCACAACTGTCAGAAAAACATTCAAAGTTGTTTACTTTTCCCCGAGTAGTACTTTTCTCCTGAGTTTAGCCGAAACTAACCCTACCTATAGATCTAAGTGCACTGAAAAACTCGTTTCTGGGGTTAATCTTAGTTTAAATGGGAAGGTCGGATGATTTCGCACTTAAAAACCGGCCCTAAGTGTAGTTAGTAAACCGGCCTTAAGCAACTGTTTTTCACATAGAAAAGACAACCAAAGAAGTTCAAATTCCCCTTAGTTTGATCAGGGAATAACTCACCAATCAAAGCCAAGATTAAGCCCGCATCAAAATTGCCTGAAAATCTCATTTCTGGAAATAGTATTATTTTTAACCCCGCAGCTCGGATGAACTCGTACTAAAAAACTGGCCCTAATTAAGATAAATAACATGTTTTGATTAACGAACCGTTCTTATTAAAAAAAAAATTATATTCTAGTACCTCTTTGTGCGAGTTTCGAAAAATTGTTCCTTATAGCCTTCTTTCTTTCATTCTATCATTCTCTAAAAAAAAAAACATCTATTTTAGATCAGTTCTCACAAAAGATGCGCTCCCCCTATTTTAGGAGCTTGTACTAGCGTTTTCGGTTGGCGATCCCTTATGAGGGCGTTTATCTTTCAGATTAGGGCTGCTTAACGAAAGCCATATGAATTTATCCAACTCGACACATGCGTTATATGATAGTGTGTGTGCTTCTGGTCTTAGATCTGGATTATCAGCCAAAAGCAAATTTCTATTCTATTAAGGAACTGTGAAACGAGTGGCCAGAACAATTTTAGAAGAGTCCAGAATGCTCCTGGACGCTTCTGGACGACCAACGATTAATGCCATGAAAAGGCCATTACACACGCGAACATCTCTCCTGTCAAACGCCAAAACGAAGCAATTTTATTCGTTCCGAGATTATGTGCAAACCTATGTAATATATCCATGTGTATTGTGCGATTAAGAGCAAGTTTTTCAGCGTAAGATCATCCGAGTTTCCGACTAACCCCAGAAATTGTTCACTAATTCACTCATTTTTTCAGTGAATTTTGATCCAGGTTTAATCTCGGCTAAACTCGCAAAATTTGCTGAATTAACTCTGGTGAACAGTATGAACATCTTTGAATGTTTTTTCGATGTGAAATGGCAGTGGCTTTGCGTGTTTCTGTGCGAAATGTTTCGTTTCCGAAAATGAGTCGAACTTCTTTTTGTATGTTTTTCTGTGTGAAATGAGAGCAAAAATTTCGAGAGTCAAAGGTTTCGACAACTTTACTGACAGAGTTAACTCAGCACTGAAAACCCGGCCCAAGCCTGTCGCCAAACGGGGAAATCTGATATATTTCGATGCATATTTATTGAATTCGTTGCCCATGGAATTCGTTGCCCATGGAATTCGTTGCCCATGGAATTCGTTGCGTTCGTCTCGTAGAAATTAAAAATTTAACATCATTTTTAGTGACCGCTTATCCTTAGAAGGGTCGCGGAACGAGGGCAGCTAAATACTCTTTCGGTCATTCCTGATCCTCCGCCACCAACTCCTTGGGCCTTGGAGATGTTCTTTACCTGATTTCACCGCCTGAAACCGGTGAAATCGGTTTCAGGCGGTGAACCGCCCAAAACCGGGGGGCGACGCGCTTGCATATCGGCTAACATGACACGTCAAAAAAGTCTGTCGGGGGCATGCGAACAACGTATCCAAACCATCGAAGAATTGATCGTTCCACTCGGAGAAGTATGTGCTCAACCTTAAGATTCCTACGAATACTGACGTTTCTCACTCTATCCCTAAGAGTAACACCAGCAACGTTTCTCAAAAACCTCATTTCGGCAGCTTGTACCCGCGATCTAATTCCCTCGGTCGTTACCCAAATTTCATGATCATGACCATAGATGCGAGGGTTGGAACGAACACTGAATTAAAAACCGAGATCTTTGCTTTCACTCCAAGCTTAGCTTTCCTGATGACCGGCCGGCGCAGTTCCTTTACTATTGCTCCTCCATGGCCAATCCTACAGGATAACATAAAAGATTAATGGACGTAATTCGGAGTTTAAAATTTTACTACTACTCTTTACAGGAGCTAAGCCTCTAGCCCAATGAAACCGTTGCGTGCGTCACGTCAAAGCATACAGCTGAAAACTCAATTGAATACACAAGTTCTTATAGGAGTTGTCAATTGTGTACATTGACGAGACGGGTGCAACAGATTCATTGGACTAGAGGCTTAACGGATTCCACAAAGCAAGAAAGCAAGAAATTTAACGTAGAGTCTGGATAAAAGCTCTAAAGGAAAAAAAAACATTCGTACGGCTGTTTAATGCTGTTCTGCTTTAACACAATGAACCATAAGCAGCGATACGTTAAGCTGCGAGCCCAATCAATACGTTGTGTCCGTCACGCTTAAGTGCACAAATAAGTACATGCACAAATCAGTTCAGAACTCCATTAAATACACTTGTTCTTATAGGTAGTGACGTAAGTCATGTACTTTTCCCTCAGCCGCCCGCTTTCAATAAGAACGTGTTTATTTAATTGAGCTATCAGTTGTGCACTTCAACGTGACGGATGCAATGTTTTTATTTTACAGGAGGCTTTACTTACTTACAAACTTTAAGAAGCGGTCCAATTCAGGGTGAATCTGGACCTCAAGTCCTCAACCAAAAAGCTTTCCTAGCCAGCTTTGTGTCCATCTAGCCGTATCCAGTTTCGGACGTGATTTTGACAGAACTCCACTTAGTTCCTTAGTCTCAGTGCTCCTCTGCTGCGGAATCCCTCCGGCCCGGCGGCGTGAATCCTAACAAGCCGGGCACAATGTGTGTCTGTGTCTGTGTCTGTCACTGTGTCTTGCCACATTTTTCACCTAAAATCAGAGACATAGCGAGATACCCTTTGTGTCGCTATATACGTGCTCCCGTAAGCTGAACTGCGAGACACAGACACAGACACAGATACTCATTCTGTCCTAGCTATAATATTTCCGAGCCGTTAAAAATTTACAATTAGGGACAGTTTTTCAGTGCGAGATCATCCGAGTTTCCGAGTTAAACTTAGATTTACCACAGAACTGAATTTTTCAGAGCATTTTGATCCGGGATTAATCTTAAATTGGGAATAACTCGCCAAATTTGGTGTGTTAATCCCGGATCAACACTCTGGTGAACTCTGGTATGAATTTATTTTTTTCAGTGTAAAATGGCAGTGGCTTTGCGTGTTTTCTTGAAAAATGACGTCTGAAAATGACTCGAACTTCTTTTCCTGTGTTTTTCTAAGTGAAGTTAGAGCTAATGGGACAGTCAATAATTTCGAGAATAGAAGATTTTGACAACTTGACTGCACTGAAAAACTGTTCGCTGGGTTAATTCAAGATACGTTTTGTTCCGGAATCAACAGATTTAGGCTTCAGTTGGGTTTAACTCAGCCCTGAAAACTGGCCCTTATTGGTTTCAAGAGCAAGAAGCGTTAGCAGTCAATGGTTTCGATCTCATTCACTGCTAACGCTAAACCCTTTGCGCTGCTTCCATCTCACCAGTCTTACCACTTCCGTCTGGATCATAAATTATTAAATAACTAGATATTCAACTTGCCTCCTTCTTGCCCTCAAACACCCATTTGCTATCGTTTTTTATAAAGCTCCACAAGCTTTTATAAAGCTTTAAATTTCCGTGGCGAGGACTTTACTCACTTTTTCAAGTAAATGTCAATGTATGGGTAAATTACTACATTTCAGCTTTTCAGCTTGTGGGCAAAGATCTTTCATGCCGGAGGTTGAATATCTAGTTACTCAGTAATTTCTGGTCTCGAGATACTCAGGAAACTTTTACTATTACTAAAACTTGTACGAACTTTTGAAAAATGATACCTCTGGCGCGGGTGGTACTCTGCACAATTCTTTCAAATATGATGTTAAAGAGATCACATAACTGCACGTCACCTTCGCCGTATATAAATCCTTTTGACATCAAAGAGGTCGGTGAGTCATAAACCTCACATTTCGACGTGAAGATAACAGCTTAAATTTTCCCTTTTCATCCTTAGTAAATGGACGAATTTGACGCTTGTTCTTTTGACGCTTGACGCTTTTGCAATTTTTTTAAAGGTTACAAAAACTTTAAAGGGGAGTATGTACTTTATCACGACGCCCCGCCTCGTCAGTCTTTTGATTATGTTGCCCATGTGACAAGCATAATGAAAACCGTATAAGCATGACAAGATTTTCAACTGATGTCAGGGAGGTCAGGGACACGACCCGACATAAGAACTAGAAGCTCAAGTAAATTGTTCTAATTTTTAATTTTAGGAAAATCAAATACTTTGGGAGGTCTTTTTAAAAAAGGTTTTAGCGAAGTCTGAGGAACAGTTCAATTATTCATATTTGCCTCTGTTTTTGCCCAACTGTTGAGAAAACTAGCAGGCAAAATTATTTTCAGAGTCGATGTATTAACCTTGCGCTACAACATTGATACCTTGGTTAACCCCAGATTAACTCTAGATGCATTTATGCTAGGATCAGCAATCCTTTGGTGAGCGCGGGGTAATTTGACCGCTGAAAAACTGGCCTTTGGTAAAGTGAGTGTTTTAGTAAGGCTGCATATATAAATAACTTAAATTGGTTTTACATTACAATGATCAAAATAATATTTAGTATTAAAATAAAAAGACATTTTTCATTCGTGCCTGTATTTTGCTGAGCCGTACATTTTTCTCTGGTTGAGCAAAATCTCAGGTATGTGGGAAAATTGTTTCAACGTCGGTAATTGAAGAAATATATAAAATTATTTTCGTCCTTGATTTTTCTAAATTTGCTTCTGAGTAAAAGTTGTAGGTGAGCAGTCCACGTTAATATTGAAGTATGCACAAGTCACCGATAAATGTTTGTTTATTTATTGTGCGGGCTCCTATAAGGCAAATCAGGACTCCACCCAGCAGACAACGAGGAAAATACATCAAGCATTGGAAAAGAGTACAATTTAATAGTAAACCTTTGTAATATTATTTTATTTTTGCAATTATCCGCTACTTTCTTCTAATTACAAATTTTTTTTATAGATGACGTATTTACAACCTTAAGTGCCTCCTTTTTAAGCATTTGACAGCAATCATTTTACGTTACCACCATCTAATCATAAGGGTGTAATTTTAAACAATACTATAGGTAATAAAAAATTTCATTTACAGGAGCTGTTTTTTATTTAAATGTCATTAAATGCAATGGATCTTTTACCACGGCTGTCAAAATCTGACGTATTTCACATTTTTCGACCGCGGGATGCCAAGTAAATCGCGTTTTTATATGAAAAAATTCAATAGTTTCTGTAGAAGTGCGAATTATTAATAAACAATCCGTGTACCCTCTTTTGGTCGTATGCCCTGTTTCTACAACACAAAACACACTTTTCTAATCCCTTCCGTGTTTTATAATAAAAATATTTTTAGCATTACCTAGGAAAGCTGATCCATTCTGCAACTTTCTCGTTCATCGGAACACAGGATTACAATTTTTAAATAGTTATTTACGTACGTAATTTTTGTACGTTTTCCTTATAAAAAAGAACTTTGTTTGGCATCCCACACTCGAAATACCAGTAGACGTCAAACTGTTAAAAGCTTTATGGGAAAGAGACTTGATGTCAAAGCTAATCGAACGAAGTATCATTCTTCGCTTCTATTGTTTAGCACTACAACACACTACGTCAGCGGAACAGTCAGAAAAATAGACAACCTCTTCTTAATAAGTAACGCATTTAGCCCAATGAATCCGTTGCGGCCGTCACGCCGAAGTACACAACTGACAACTCAGTGAAATACACACGTTCTTACCGGAACCGGGAACCGACATACGTCACACACTTCTTCTATGGGCCTCTTCCGATAAGAACATGCGTATTTAACTGAGTTGTCAGTTGTGTACTTCAACGTGACGAACGCAACGGATTCATTGGGCTGAAAGCCTAATTGTAGCATTGGTAACTTAAGGCAGTTATGTGAACCTCCTACCTACATTCGTGGATGCTTTGTCGATGTCGACAGAAGATGGATGGACGGAGACGGATCGTGGATGTTTGTTTAACCATTAACAGTTTTCTTTAACTACAACGCCAACAAACATGCTATGTCCTTCAGTTTCCAACCGCCAGGAAAGCCTGTATAACAACACCGAGAAAGTGAACAAAGATCGTCGATATCGTGCGCCTCCCCTAACGCCAAAATGGTTAACCTTCCCCAACCCCTCTCGTCTATGGTCTGGTACCAAGGTTATCCTTTAATCTTATGAGGTAAGTAGGTTAGGTTGGGTTAAGTAGTGATGTGGTGGAAAAGTGGAAAAGGTCAGGCCTTGAATCTCTAGGCACCAAAAAAACCCAACGCAATCCCTTGGGAATCGGTTGAAATTACCATGCGTAAAGGCATGTCTCCACAGGTTAGCTTATGACTTACCAATTACCAGGATTGGAAGATTACTGGAAAATGACTGAAAATAATTTTCCACTAAATGTTTCCAGTCACTTTCCAACGGTGGAAATCGGCCAGATATATCCGTGACTAAAGGAGGCACTAAGCAGCAAAGGCAAAGTAACTTCTGACAAGACTAATGTAGGCAACCCTTAATTTTTTTCACCTTGGTAAGACTGAACTTGGATGTTAATTCTTTAATCTTATGAGTTAGTCGGGATAGTAGGTCAAATGAATAGTTTTATTACTAGAAGTAGAGGCCTAGACGATTTCTGGATGTCTCGACATCTTTGAACCAAGCAACCCTATAACAAAAAAACCGCAGCGGGAAGTATCTATCTTGGAAGAATAACGTTTTTATCATATACGCTTAATTTTTTTGTGGTCGCTTCTCCGCCCGCTTATTATAGCATGCTATTCTGTTCAAATTCTGTTCCTATCTTAAAGCAAGAAAAGAAAATGCAGGAGCGAATGAATGCACCTATCAAACAACTGACAGCACACTGACATTCCATATTAACATGCTGACTCCTATGCCCAATGAATAAAGAGACGAGGAAATGGTGTCTTGGGCGCATATGTTTAAGTTGAGTGAGTGGAGACTACCTAAGTGTTTCACCAAGCATGTCACGAGAGACGGCCCGAGGTTCATACATTTCTAGGAGCTGGCTCTACTTTTGTTTAACTTACGTCTTCGTTTTCAACTATACAGATTTTGCAACTGTTTTTTCAACATTATCATGTTAAACACTTAGAAAAATAAATATCGTATTTCTTAAATAATGTTTTTCATTTTATTTACGAAAGCATATGGGTTGTAATGTGGCGACAAATAATAATAAAACGACATGCAGGAATCGCTGAATGCACCCATCGATTCACTTTACGAGCACTCCCTCTCTATTCACTTTACAAACACACCCAACTGTCATTCCAGTCAGCTGACAGCAAACTGATATTTCAAGTTCGAGTTTCGCTATCGAAAATTTCCCCTCCATGGAACTCGGCGGAAGAGTGCCAAAGGGGAAATATGGAACGTACTAGAAGGTTCTAAATTTGTATAAATACACGGGTGACAGGCTCGTACGGAACAGTGATATTTAAAACGTTGACTTGAGAAACACAATAGTAAAGTAAAAAGTGATTGAATTGAAATAAAGTGTTGAAGTCTAAATAGCGAAGTTGAATTAAGTGTGATATTCAGTTAAATAAGTATTGTTTGATAAATAAAGCATTTCATTGTGAAATTATAAAAGTGAAACTGAGTTTTATTCGGCCAACCCCAGGCCAAAATATTATAGAGTGTTAGGGCAATATTTCACTTCAGCATGAGGAAATATTTCGCATTGGCGTTTCAAAAGCATTTAATTCAAGCGTTACGGAAGCTTTATGCTGAGGTGTTAAGAATCCGTTACGCTTTGGCGTTAAGAAAGCAGCTCAGTTTGGTGTTACGCTGGTGATTCTAATTTTCATCTGCCGAAAGAAAGGGGAGCGTGGAGATTCTAATTCTTCAAAGCGACACGCAAGCAAAGAAGGTTTAAGCTGGGCCTATAGTCCTTAGCCCAATGAATACGTTGCGCGCGCCCGTCACTTCGAAGTTAACGACTGACAACTCAGTTAAATACACACGTTCTTACTAAAAGCGGCCCTTAAAAGAAGTTCGTGGCGTACGTCAATTTCCCTAAGAACGTGTGTATTTAACTGAGTTGTCAGTAGTTGTGTACTTCAACGTGACGGACGCATTAGATTCATAGAGCTTTTAATAGTTTGATGTCTACTGGTATTTTCGAGTGCGAGGATGCCAATCAAAGTTCCTTTTTATATGGAAAACGAACAAAAATTACACATAAACGTAAGTAATTATTTAGGAAATGCAAGCCTGTGTTTCGATCAACGAGAAATAATTTTTGGGTCAGTTATCAAGAATGAAATCAGCATAATAATGCCGATAATAACATTTTTTCCCTTATCGGAACAAGCTAGGTTGAGTGGTTTATTAAGCATTCGCACTTCTACAGAAACTATTGATTTTTTTCATATAAAAACGCGATTTACTTGGCATCCCGGGGCGAAAAATAGGAAAGACGTCAGATTTTGACAGCTGTGGTAAAAGGTCAGCATACGTCAAATTTTTTCTTCTTTTTCCCGGTGGAAACACTTTGTTATTAACTTTTAGGCTCCCTAGGTTTATTTATCAGTAAAAAAATGTGCAGGTATAGGATAGGGGGCATGCTAACCCCTGCAATCATCATGTGGAATTTTCTTCTAGTTTAAATGAGGTTTGTTCGTTTTCTTTTGTGCGATTAAATAAGCAGCGCGTCAAATTTTGGAAGAGTAGGAATGGAATCCTCTCAGGCAGAGAAAACTAAGAAAAAGTAAGGCTAAAGGCACACGGTGATAGAAAAACGCGCGACTAATTGCAGTCCGACCAGAAGCACAAAGCGTTTAAATAGTAGACAACACATGATCACGGCTACGACAAGTAACTTTTGCTGCTTTGTGTTGTGTTTTAACTTTTTGCATTTACAAAGCCAGGCCACGGGCTTGTATAACAACAATTTACGTTGTGTTTCTTGCGCTGAACATCGCGCCACATTTTGTTTCTACAAGTACAAACCATCTTACAAGTACTCTTGTAACCATCGACCACAAAGTAGTAATCTTGCGTCTGAGCAACTGCCTTCGTCCGCTCTTTGATGAGTCATTGGCATGGCAGAGAAACGCATTTTTAATTGTTCTTTACGAACAATTATTTTGCAGCTGACGCCAATCTCATTAAAAATCAAAAATATAACAATTATAAAAACAAGAACGTTCCTTATTGACCGCACTATTTTAATAATCAATTAAATGTTTTAATTGAATTACCTTCAAGACGTGTTCCGCTTGCATCTTTAGTCGTGTGCGCTGATGATGGTAAACAGGCTCTACCGAAATGCGTCTTGAAGGTAATTCAATTAAAACATTTAATTGATTATTAAAATAGTGCGGTCAATAAAGAACGTTCTTGTTTTTATAATTGTTGATTAAGATTGCACACCGTTTACTTTTAATGTATCAAAAAAATAGTTTTTGTACTCCACTTAGGGCCGGTTTTTCCATGCCGCGTTAAGCCCAGCTTAAACCAAGATCTGTTAATCCCATAACAAAGCAAATCTGGAGTTAACCCAGCGAGCAGTTTTTTTTAGTGCCGCGGGCCGGTTTTTCGGTGCCGCGTTAAGCCCAGCTTAAACCAAGATCTGTTAATCCCATAACAAAGCAAATCTGGAGTTAACCCAACGAGCAGTTTTTTAGTGCAAAGTTAAATCCGTCAACAAAGTTGTCAAAATATTTGACTTTCGAAATTATTGCCTCTCCCAACTCTCACTTCACATAGAAAAAAACACAGGCAAAGAAGTTCAACTTATTCCCAGATGGAATTTTTCACAGAAACACGCAAATCAACTGTCATACCACACAGAAAAACCATTCAAAGAAGTTCATGCTGTTCTTCAGGATTGATCCGAGATAAACTCACCAAATTTGGTGAGTTAAGCCGAGATTAACCCCAGATCCAAGTTCACTGAAAAACTCATTTCTGGGATTAATCTCAATTCAACTCAGAAACTCGGATAATCTCGCACTGAAAAACCGGCCCTTACGAGCACAACAAAAGAAATTTTTGCTTTTTTGTGTTGTGTTTTAGCTTTTTGCATTTGAAATTAATTTTCAAATCTCGCTCGAACTCATTATGACATGACAGATCTGTAACAAAGATGTTTTCTATTGGAATTTTGACAACCATTCCTAATCGCTCCTGCGAAATTTGATCCTAGCATTCTATTGTGGTTCTTATGATGGGATTTTCAGCCCAATTTGAGATATCGAGATTCGAGACTCGTTGTCCACAACCCATTCTTTCTATAGACGTGTGTAAACGCTGAATTGGTCAGGTTTACCTGCGAACGCACCCAGTCTTGCTCACTCCTCGAACTGTCAAAGCATCTATATATCCTGCTCTCTCCACAGTGCTTTTCTTTCGTTTGAGTGCAACAGAGTGCAATCTACTACCTATCCAACTCGCTCTATCTCTTGCTAACACATTCGATTGTCCGTATGACTGGCCATTCAACCATCGGAAAATCGGGAAAAATAGTAAAATTGCGGCTGCGGAACGAGAACATCTTTGACAGACACGGCGCTCTCTCTGTGCACATTTTGCACATAATTACTTTACTTTCAGTCAGCCTCAGTCTTCTAGATATAAATATCTTTGCCCATAACCTGCCTACTGCGGGAGCAAAAAATACTGTAGTGCTTTTGGTAAATATTATCTCTGCCACTGCCATTCCGGGGCAGGACCAAAACCCCCCCACAATAAAAAGATCCAATCTCGTGACTTCCTTTTGTTTGTAGTAAAAAATTTCTTTGTTAATATTAATTAATCCTCCGCCAAGGAGGGCGCTTATTTGCCAAAAAGATAAAAAAAGAAAAACCCTTTTGTCATTTTAAATATCGATTTCGCTACAGTCATTTGGAAAATGCTTACCGTTATTAATCATTAAAAAGAAAATATAGTTATATGAGTGGTAATTGAGTAATTTTTCTTTCTCTGACGGTGCTTTGCGTTGGGTTTTCCTCGGGCATTTCGTTTTCCCAAAAAAAAATCAGTATCGTCGAAAGCAGAAAATAAAACAGACAGAATCAATAGCAAAGATGGAGGCGAAACTCATTGGATTATTATCGTTTGTCTCGTTGTTTTTTGTGATAAATGCTCAAACTGCTGGTAAGTGTCTCTTCTTTATTTAGTTTGTTTTATTTTTACTCATTTTCCTTATTTGTTTTTTGTTAATTCTTTACTAAACACTCGAGTTGTTTGCTGGGAACTAGTTATGTACTCCGATGATTTCATTATTCGCGCTGCAAACGGCCTTGTATGTGTATTTGTCGTAAAGTTTACACTTTGTGTAATTTTCTTATTTTCTGTTCTTGTTTTTCTTTTGTGTATAAATTTTAAACAAAAATTATCGGCGCTTCGCTATCGAACTGTGTAAAATGTAATCACTTGAAACAGGTTCGTGCCTAGACGCTGTGCGAAATTGATTGGAAAAATCGATCGGTGCAAGGTTATCAATAGAGATGGTCATGTGCTGCTACACTGGGTCCACAGCATTCTTTAAAATATGCATCACTTGGAACAGGCACAAATTAATACCTAAATTCCAAAAGTCTGTACAAATGCCGTTAGCCTTTTGTCAGAAGACAAAATGGGTGTTGAACGTGTTGAAATGTCATTGCACCTCGTTTATGTAACCAACGGTTTAAAGCAGTTGAAAAGTAACATGAAGCGAAAAGTCAAGTGCGTTCAGATTGGCATCACTCGAGCTACGACTGTAACCAGAGTTAAGTGGCTGGGCAGGCAATCTTTTGTGGTCACTTCAGATGTCGACGGCTTGGGGCAATACAAACAAGAAAATGTCTAGTAGACTGTAGACAGAGATTTCTTGCTTGATTTTTTAGGAGCATGACAGGGGAATTAAAACAGGCGCTTATTAGGGGCTCCTTAAAGAGAGAAAAGAGTCAAACCAAATATTTCTTAATATCTAACAAGAAATAAGAAACCTGTCCTAAACATCTATTTTTCAAGCGGTTTAACTTGACAGACTGTTGGGAGAAGTAACAAAATTGAAGCATTTTAAGGCCCTAAACGTGAAGCAACAACACTGGCCGCGTAACTTCTTTTTCGAATGGAAAAAGTCGAAGGCTTATATCGGCTGTAGCACGGTTTGTCATTAGTTACAAAGTCGTCGTTTCTTTAACAGCCTGTCTTGAAGCCCGGTCTTTCTGTTGCATCCAACTTTAGCATGACTTTCCGCCTAGAGATTGGTATACCTGAGGAGTCTTTTTTTTGCCGGATTGCAAGAGTAGTTCTATTTCGGCATTTTTGACGTAATCAAAAAATGCTGCCTCTTCGTGAAGTCTCGTTTGTCAATTAGTATTACACTGTATGCCACTCTTAGGGTCTAATCATAGCTATCATCAAATTGCACCATTGAAAAATTCGTTTTCATGTTTTTAGACGTTTGAGCAAACAATGTTGGCTGTTAAGGGTATCAAAATGAAGCTTATGAGCTCTAGAATTTTTTCCGGAACAAAAATAAATAAATTGCGTTAGACCTTTTATGTAAACTCGCTTTTACTATTTCACTGACAGCAATCGATTTCAAGAAACAGCTGATTTTGATTTGTGTTTTTGCGACAAAATCGTTCCACTGAAAAGTATTCCATTCTCTTTCTTTTCTCAACTGTCAGTTTTCCTTTCACTGATCAACTCTAACTTCAAACGCCTGTAGCTCTTTGTTGGCACTGACAGAAATTTTCAATGATTACTATGAATGATTTGTCAGAGAACCGAAGACATTGTTTCACTGATTTGTTCCAATGATGTTATTCGATGATAGCTATGATTAGACCCTTAAGCCGCGTTGTCACAAGCAGCAGGAACAGAAACAGAAACAGAATTTCATACATTAGTAACGCAAAAAGCATTCAGCGAATTTAGGTTTCAGTCGCTAATGTATGGGATTCTGTTTCTGTTCCTGTTTTACGTTGTTTGTGACAGCGCGGCTTAAGGGTCTAATCATAGCTATTATCGAAGTTTTGATAACCTACATGCCAACTGCTGTGCATCTTATGCTAAGTTTCCACTTGTCGATTTGTAATTGACAAACGACGTATTTTGAGGTTATATTGAAAAATTGGCAAGTGGAAATAGTGTGTCATTGAATTGACTGAGGCTTTTGTCAATGTTTGGCAATGAATTTGCAAGACAAGTGGAAATGGCCGAATTGACATATCAAATGTCACTTTGTCTTTTAACTGACACTGAAAATTAATTGGCATACATGTTGCCATTTTTGTCAATTCAAAGACCCACAACTTGACAAACCGCGCATGCTGAAGTTTATTTTTTAATTGCTGTTTTTTTTTTTAACTAATAATTTTCCATAGTTTAAATAGTGTTTATATAGTGTGTTTAGAATGGAAGCAAGCAAAGTAGTAAAAAGAGTCGCATTCGCAAGTCCAACTTCGAAAGGAGCATGGAGTAGTCGTCTGCTCTCAATCGTATCAAATTCTGGACCCAGAACTCGGGTTTCTTCCTTTTTTGCACTGCCTCATATTCCCAACTGAATTCCACCCAAAACCACGAAGGACGCAAGAGAAATTCGTTTTCTTTTAAGCATGGTTAAACAATGGGGAGGGAAGAAAAACAATTGTAGGTTTAAAAATATGTTAAAATAATATTTTGAATTGAAAATACAAACCTTTTTGCAGAAAAATTACTTTCAATCGAAGCACTTCACACAAAGAAATTAGCATCTGTCAAAATTATTTCATTGTCAACTAGACGCCTTTTCCAAATTGACAGTGGAAGTGGAAATTGCTGGCTTTGAACTGACCGAGGTGTAGTAGACACACGTTTTTTGTGACAATTAAAGAGGCAAGTGGAAATGAATTGACAGTAGTGTCGATAATTGACAAGGAGGAGAGCTGTCAAACTTTGTCAATTCATCGATAAGTGGAAACTTAGCATTACACTTTAAAACTTGATCATGCATGAGCTGTCACAAGAAAATTGTGATAATCAATTTGAAAATCAAATCACCTCCACCATTAGAAAAATCTTCAGAAAAATCACGATCACAATGCATGATGCTTAATGCCATTAAAAATGACAGAAAAAATGCCTCTAGGCATGAAGTCTAACCTTACATTAAGGACAGGGATGAAATCGGATATGGTGATCTATGAAAATTGATGTCACAAATCTAAACTCTGATCATCACAATTTTCATATGACAGCTCATGATCAATCCCCGTCAAAATCAGCTGGTCGCAAGTTTTTAACCTGTCTGAATCATTGTGTTCTTTGCATATACTCAGGAAGAATTCCTGTATGCTAAGATTATAAAAAAATGCTCTTACATCGCAAGCCTAAATAAAGACAGTCTCAAAATGTGAAAATTACAGATCACCTTTGTCGATTTCACCCCAGGGTATTTTTGAATTGTTTTGGCATCACTTTAAGACATTATCAACAGTCTTTGGCTTTTTTCGAGTTTGTAAAGACTGATAACAGACACTTGATGGGCGCCTGGATGTCCGAAAAGATTCGAATGTCCTTGACGGATATCACGTTTCATGATCCTATAAAGCACCTGGCGAATCTGTCAAAAAGGTTGCCGCCATCTTGTTTGACTGGAGGCATCTTGGTGACTGGAGGCCACACAATGCAGTGTTCATCTTTTCAACCGTGCGAAATTTATGAGGACGCGAGCTTCCATAATTTTGTAGCAGTAAAATTTAGGAAATAACTAATGCTTTTTTAATGTATTGTTTAAAAAGAGCCCTTAAGCCGTGTTGTCACAAGCAACGTAAAACAGGAACAGAAACAGAATTCCATACATTGGCAACTGAAACCTTAATTCGCTGAATGCTTTTTGCGTTGCTAATGTATGAAATTCTGTTTCTGTTTCTGTTCCTGTTCCTTGTGACAACGCGGCTTAAGAGCTCGAATTTCTTTAAAGCTAAGATAACACTGCATGCCATTTTGGCATATTTGACGTAAGAAGAAAAACATTTGCAGCATTTTTCTTCATACGTACGTCAAATATGCCAAAATCGCATGCAGTCTTATCTAAGCCTAAGTCCTTGCAGAGAATATTCCAAACAAAGTGGTGTAAGTCTTTCTGAAGAGCGCAGGAAATAAGGGCAGTTTTCCTCGACTGGAAGCAGGTAAATTTAGGTAATAAAAAACTTAGAACCTAAAGTTAAAAGCCCATGCATTAGTTTTGTTGCATCACAAAATATTTATAACTTTGGCGTAAAACGAACAGCAATTACTTTGCGATTTCTGCCATTACAAGCCTTTTTCAGCCTTCTTCGTCGTCTCTAGTTTTCTTGAGTATGTTGCGAGCTTCTTAATCAGAAAAAAGTATTAAAATAACAGATAATATCGATAAAGAATTAACCTATCTTTTAAAGTTCAGGTTGATCCGCCCTTACGATTTCCTCCAGTCAGCAATGATTGTATGCAACTGTCATCTGTCAAAAAGTATAAAGCACTATTACAGCTAAAACCGCAACACCAACGACAAGTTATTTATCAACGGCACTTACGACCATTTCAGTTGGTCGTTCAGAAATGTCCGAAGTTTTTTTTTTTCGTACTCGTTCCCAGTTCAGTTCCTCTTCTGAAAAGAAGAAAGAATAGCTTCTTCAAGTCGTGAAACCAAAAGAAAAAATAGAAGCACGCACACGATCGCCATCAACCTGCATCAACATGCATCAACCTGGATGTAAATGTCATTAGTTTCTTGTGGCATAGCTTTTTCCATAAATACCACGACAGACAGCCTTCATAATCAATGGGACCGCATTTGGCTATTACGATTTATTCCGCATTGCAAACGGAAAAGGTCATTACATCGCTTAAACCAAAACTCTGTTCCATCGAGTATTTTGCCATGGTGTTTTGGCATCAGTAACTGAATACAAAAACAACGATGATACCCTCGACAGACTGCATAGACGAATCATGCTAGCCGCGACGCGAGCGCGTCGCCCCCTTGATATGCCCAGAAACAGGTTATGGGATCATTGAAAAACATCTCTGAGACACGTTTGGGCATCGCGCCTGTGTTTGAGTTGAAAAATCGGGAACGATGGAAGAACCATTTAGCCGGTCTCGACCCTTTTAAGGATAACCGGTCACAGAAAATGACATGACATGACAGATTATACCACAACAACATGGCCGCCACAGTTTGCCCGCACCAATTGAAAAACACTTTAAAAAGCCTCAAGTCTTGCACCCAACTTATAGGCGATAATTTATAAAATTCCTACAATCAATGCAACCACTTTGTTTTTTGTCGCATATAAATATGCGGCTTATTGTGATAAAATTCACATGACGCTTTTATACACCCAAAAGGCTCAAATTGTCGATTACCAATAATTAAGGCATATATGTACGTCATTTTCTCGTGACAATCTACTAATTTCATATAATTTTGCGAAAGCTTCATATAATTACACTTTGATTATAAACTTTAAAGCAGCATTTTGTAAAAATAAACAAACAAGGTAAAACTCAAAGGCTATGTCACAGAGCTGCGTTGCGCCAACGTTGATTTGACAACTTAAATTCAATGGGAGCTACCGCAACGCTACTTCGACCATCCGTTATTACGTTTTTTTTTTTGCGTGAGAAAGTTTTGAGAAAGCGTAAAGGCTGTGTGACAAAGCTGCGTTGCTCCCACGTTGATTTGACAACTTAAATTCGAACACAACAAATCTAATGGGAGCTGCCAAAACGTTGCTTCGACCATCCGTCGTGACGTTTTTCTACGCAAGAAAGTCTTGAGAAAGCAGAAAAATTCAACACAATGAACTTTTGCGTGCGTTTCGACGTTTCTGCGAACCTGGAATTGTTCGCTTTTACGGTGGTTTATGTTCTTTTTGATTTGTCGGTAGTTTCTATGATTTTTGATAGTATATTTCGAATAGAATATTTTCAATGCGGTTGTATAGCAACGGGAATGTCACGGGACGAAGCAAACGACAACGCAGATTTGTGACATAGCCTTAAACCTAAAAGGCTATGTCACAAAGCTAAGTTGCGCCAACGTTGATTTGACAACTTAAATTCAAACACATTAAATTCAACGGCAGCTACCACAACGCACTACGTTTTTTTTAGCGTCAGAATGTTTTGAGAAAGCGGAAAAATTCAACACAATGAACTTTTGCGTGCGTTTTGACGTTTCTGTGAACCTCGAATTGTTGGCTTTTGCGGTGGTTTGTGTTATTTTTGATTTTTTTTAAAAGTTTCTATGATTTTTAATGGTATATTTCGAATAATATATTTTCAACGCGGTTGTTAAGCAACGGGAACGTAATGGATCAAAGCAAACGACAACGCAGCTTCGTTACAGTCTTCATGTTCATTCACTTTTTGTAATACATAAATACATTTAGTAATACATACTCTTAAACATATGCTATACATCCATCTACGGATGCTATTTCATCTCACTTTTTGCCGCTCTACAGTGGGGGTTAAATTTTCCATCTTTTGTCAAATCAATCTAAGTCACGCAAGTCGTTCTAGTTGCTGGCAGCCGAGAATTTAATTAGAACCCCATAAAGCAATATACTCGAGCAATTACATATAAGTAAATAAAATAAATTGGCATAAAGCTGAGTGTGTAAACAAACAATTCGAACGCGAATAGCGTTAGTAAACAAGCACTCAATTGAACTGGTATGGGAAATTGATAAGTCACAAGACAGCATTAGAAATGGTTCAGTAAATAACTGTGCACATACGCGTTTTGAAGTGCGCAACACAATACATTCACCTGGAAGAAATACTTGACTTGGTTAAAAAAATTTGAAACTTAAGATTTTATTTTTGACCCAAAGAATTTTACATATACACAAAAAATGATATTAACTTAAACCCAACAAAAGTATAGGGTATAGCATTTTGCGTATGATGTCATACTTTCATGTCACACAAAACCTATTTAAATCACCATTAATAACGATTACAAGCACAGGCCTACAATTGTGCTGCTTGTTAATCATAATAACCCTAACTTAGAGTTATACATTTTTTCACCCACGCGATTCAGTTACGAAAAAGATCTTTAATGTTGAAAACACGTGCAAATTCCATCACCTTCCATTAATTTGGAACACAACAAATGGTGTTTGCATTGTTTGAATTAAAATTTTCTATAAATAAAACTTTACTCGCCTAAAAACTCACGCATATGTGTGTGTGGAACTATTATAGGCGAAGCATATTTTTCATTAGTCCTAAAAGCTTTTCCGACGGTGTTTAGCAAATAAAGAGTTTTATAAAAAGTATTGCAAATTTGTTTTAGCAGTCGACTAGCAGATCTTGAGTTCTACGCCAGGATTGTTATTGAGGTATTAAACCATTTTAACGAAAATAGAAAACTAGCTCTCAAGAAACAACACTTTGAAAGTTACAATGAGTTGAATTTTCATACTGGACCGCGTACCTATACTCACTTATTTATAGTTAGAGAATGTTTATACCAGATGTAACCCGACCTTTAGCTAATTGCCTCCAGGTGTTCACCCCAAATTTGTTGTTTTCAACAATTATATAGTCCGAGCCAACGTTTGTGTACGAAAAGTAGTCGTTTCCTTCTTCTTTTCTTTGTTTCTTTTAGGCGCGAGGCTATGATCTGAAGTGGTGAATCATAACCCTCCTTCTTTACTGCATTCCTAGGGCATACCGGCAGGCCACCTGGTTTTGGATCTCTGGATCTCTTCATCACTGAAGCCAAATAAATGCTGTTGTCGCTGCATTTGTGTGATCCAGGAATGCCTTTCTTACGCGATTGCACTGGAATGTTGATTTACATTGCCTTTTTCACAGGATCCGTAGGGTCTCTCCTTTGAACATGCAAAACCAACTGAGCATGCTCCATTTTCCTGGAGGTAGGTTCTTTTACATAGAGGCTTCTTCGGATCTTCTTACTTCTAATTCTATCTCGCTTTGTTACTCCTGCTGTTATGCGCGAAGCGTCTTCATCTCAGCTGCTGTTAGTTTGCTCTCATATTTCTTACATACGCTGTCCAACATTGTGAACCATATGTGAGCGTTGTGAACTGGACGCACAACCGCGGTGTTAAGCCTTCCTTTCAGCTAAGGGCACATTTTTCGGTCACAGAAGTTGGTGGAGTTTTCTTGCCACTTGACACAGTCATCACAGTTTGCTTTGCTATTTATATATGGCTCCCAGGTCCCAAGTACTTAAAATTTTCACACTTGGTAAGCACATTTCCATTTAATTTAATGTCTGGGATTCGCTCGGGTGGGTCAGAGAATGGGCAGCACAAGTATCCGGTCTTTTTTTAGCTAATACGATTTCCATTCCCCTCAAAAACCTCCACCCATATATCAACTGCTCGCTGCAGGGATGAATGATTTTCACTTACAATGGCCCAATCGTCAGCGAAGAATAACTGACGTACTTTCGGGTCTGTCAGTTTTCCTTCAAAAAGACATTCAAGGACTACAATGAAAAGCAAAGGGCTTAGGACGCTTCCCTGGTGTACACCGTCTTTAATTGGAAACTCATCAGTGACTCCGGAAGGACATCTTACTCTTTCTTGTCTTTGCTCCATCATACATGACCATGATCATCCGCACGTAGGCTTCTGGAACTCCCCTTTTTCTTAGCGCCACTCATATCAGAGCTCCTGGAAGTCTATCGAGAGCTATTTCAAAATCAACCAGCACCATATGCAGATTTTAAAGAGCATCACGATGTTTTTCCATTATAATCCTTATATTTTGGATTGCTTCAGTGGTTTATTTGCCCGCAACAAACCCGCACTGGTCATCAGATAGCCTATTATTTTTCGCAGTCGACTATCTAGTACCCGCTCGCCGATCTTTATTGTGTGTGACATCAGCTTGATAGAACGGTAATTATCATAGCTTCGTGTATCAGCTATTTCTTTACTCCAGCAAAGGAAGTAGATAACTTTCCCTAATTTGTTTGGAGATGAAGGTCGTGAGCGTATCTGGAACGGTATCTGATCCGGCCCACCCGCTTTACACTTTTTCGAGTACTTACCCGCCTTCCCAACCTCTTCGACTGTGATGTCTGGTACTTCTTTCCAGTTGGGAGTGGTTTCTTCTGAAAATGGTTGCCTGGAAAACTGTTAATTCAAAAGTCCCTCACGATACTGCCGCCACCTGTGAAGAATTTTGTCGGCATCCACATTGTTGATGAACTAAGGCGAACGAATCTCCTGGGCGTTTCTCCTCCTCTGAGCGACAATCTTGAAGATTGTGACACCCGAATTCAAGGTGCTTTGTGGGAGGTCCTGCATGGCCTGGTGCGTATCAGCAGCTGAAGAAAGAACTTCCTCCAACTCCCGCTACAGGCCCTCCATTCTCTTTAAGCTTGAACCCGAGCGCACATCTTCTTAGCAAGACTGCTGCGGTGTCTATGTTTCAATTCCAGGCTCCAGAAGCTTTTCATCTCTATTGGCCTCTATTGGCATCTCTAAGGCCGTTTTCTTTTGACTTATCACTAGTTTCACCTTATCTGACCACCACGATGTTTCTTTGACCTGTTTGCAGTGGCCTTTTGAAGTCCCTAGGAGTGATTTGGCCTTCTCTATGCTTGTTCGCTGTAGGTCAGCCCACATATCTTGTGCTCTGCGCTCTACATCTTCTTAAAATAAATTATATGTTATAAAGACCAAAAAGCAAAAAAAAAAAATGCGCCAATAAATGCGGAGTGAAAAGTAGACTCCGTTGGGCCAACTGCAACAGAAACCACCCACCAAAATGATCGAGGATGCGAAGTTGCCATACAGCTGGAAAAGAGACGAGAATCTCTTAAGGAAGATATTCTAGGTCAAACTCCAAGCCTTGGACCTCCGAAAGCTGCTAAAACTCCTAAGCCAAAGAAGCAATCCGATCAAAACTGCGAGATTGGCAAAAGCGGCGACGACAAAAAGCTTAAAAGCTGCACAAAAGAGCGTCGTCAAGTCAAGCGCAGCGGAAAAAACGCCACTAGTTGGATTGAAATCTAACGCACAGGTTGCGTCTGACGTAATCAAGGCAAGATCGCCACAACAGATGCAGTGACCAGATCCTCGCTGTTATCTTGGGAAAACTAGAAGATCAGACTAAAATTAAATTATATTACCATTAACAGGTATATTACCGCTCACAGGGTTAAAGCTCAAGACTTTTTGCCTAAGTCTGCCTGGAACAACGAAACCATATCCAAATAGGCGCTGGCTGGCCTTGATGTCGATAGTTGCTGTAGTAGAATTCGCAATTTTTCATCCTTCTTTTGCCCGGCCAGCCTCACCGCATTTTTTGGATGGCAGTAATATCTGCCTTGCAGTTGTTTAGAGCCTCCGCTAGTTGCTCAGCTGCATGTGGTCTGTTAAGGGACCTAACATTCTACGTGCGTATCCGAAGCTCGTTGTCCTTTTGTCGTTTGCATTGGTCGTCAATAATAAATCCGTCCGAATCCAAGGCTTGTTGCTGCTTTGTAACTGATGTTTATTTACGTGGCCGCGAAGTCACCACGACGGCACGACCCCCAACCTGGACGACCAGGTCCTTTAGTTTAGCTCTTAGGACGGAAAGCCGGATAGCTCGACGTATTCGGAGGTATTCACTAAGTGGTTCGGCCTGACTGGAACTGTGGACGCCACCGTTGATTCCATCTGGGGAACTCCTCTGCTGCCGTCCAGGTGCAAGGAGAAGTGCTTTAGTGGAAACACTCTTTGCCCACTCACTCGTCTGCTACCCCAACAACCTTCCAAAGGGGTTGGAACCCAATCTCCAGTTGAGGTACTAGGCGCCCGGTGTTCACCACGGAAAGGTGAGAGTAGGAGTTAATAGACAGAGGTTGATTTTTAGAAAACCTGTGGATGCTTGCATCCTCTTGAGTGCACATGTCTATTCTTTGACCAACGTAGGCTTCGTATCTCATGATCCCGATTTTTTCACGAAACGTAATTA
The DNA here is from genome assembly GCA_947623515.1 of Neoascia interrupta. Taxonomy (NCBI): domain Eukaryota; kingdom Metazoa; phylum Arthropoda; class Insecta; order Diptera; family Syrphidae; genus Neoascia; species Neoascia interrupta. The sequence continues at coordinate 181,545,465 of OX392462.1, forward strand.
TTCTTCGTACGAAAACCGATACGTTAACGGATTTCGTGATTTGCCCCCGGGATTAACTGACATCAAGTTTTGGTGCTGGTGTTGGCGCGAGAGTTCTGCACAATTCTCTCAAGTATGATGTTCAGGAAGTCACCTTACAGCGCGTCGCCTTGCCTAAGTTCTTTTTTGACATTAAGGGGGTCAGTGAAGTCTCTACCGACCTTGACGGAACAGCGTGAGTTTTCCATCGTCATTCTGGACACTGACGAGTTTGACAGGGATGCCAAAACTAGACATTTCGCTATATAGCACGTCTCTATAGATGCTGTCATACGCGGCCTTGAAATCGATGAAAAGGTGGTGTGTATCGATTTGGACAGCAGGCTTACTCTTCAATATATTGATCTGCCGCTGACGTATAGTGTAGATCCGCGGTTCCCAAAGTGTGCTCCGTGGAGCACTTGGTCCAAAACACATTATCAAAAAATAAGGAAGTCAAAATTTTGAATCTATGGCTGCCTTACAATAAGGATTGAGGTAACATCGTTTCTTATAGATAAATACTGTGTTTTGTGTGAGTTAACGATTTTATTGCTAGCGTTTCTCGTGGATATTTGTTAATGTTAATGATTTAATCTTGTCGCCTCAGGAAATAACTAAAACCTGCTGCAGTTGCAAAAGTTGGCTTCCCTAAGATCGTGGAAGCATAAAATTATTAAAGATTCCATATGAAGACATTAAGGCAAGAAGAACACAGCAAAGAAATCGTTTCGGATCCCTGGGCCTAATCCAAAGTTTTGTGGGATAAAACGAAACAATTATTATTATCGCGTTTCAATGCAGAGCCCGGCTTCAATCGCATGGAAACGCGATTTGAGTCGACATAACTATGCTTTGCGAGCCGAGTCGAAATTATGCAAGGAAACACAAGTTTGTTTAAGGAGCCGAGATGTCAGATTTTGGCGTTTCTGGGCACATTTGGATGCTATGCTTGAGACTCATTGGTAAATCTCGTGTAAGTTAACCAGTTCCAAAAAACGACAACTTTGCTTATTGCCAGGTACACATCTTTCCAAAATTTTACTTTATCAGAAAAGATAAAATTCGATAACAAATGTTACTTTGACTGGTCGCCCTTTTTCGTAGTAAGATTACTTAACAGTAATACTTAATAGTAATACTTTGTTTCCATCGGACACAATGCCGTAATTTACACAAATCTCCAACAAACCTAGAGATTTTCCATACAAATTTTAACCCTCGGCGACTAATTAAAAATAATTCTGCCCCTAAATCTCTTCTTTTAAACCTTGCCACTTTTAACTTCTTTCGCACATATTTAAACCAGTTTAAGACTAGAGAAAGAAAACAGAAACTAACCACGTATGATAGATCTGTCTCAAACATGATTTGATTGGAAGGTTTACAATGAAATAACTTTTTTGTTCCTGGGAAAGGTAATTTTTTGTCACTGTCTTTTTGTTACTTCGTCTTTGAAATTTGACATCAGGCTCTGTGATCTGCTTTCGCATAAAATTAAACAAAATATGCACAGATTTGGTCCGTCAATATGCGATGCAGGAAAAGAAGCACACATTTTCGGTAGCAGATGTCCCAATCTAAACTTCAACACCAGCAAACCGCATTGTACCGATTAAAGCAGTTGCATCGCCCATAAAATAAAGTGGCGCAACAGCTCGACTTGAACCAGGGCCAAAGTAACATACCTTCTGAAATAAGTTGCCTTACTTATTACAATGCGTTGTTATATTTTTTTTGTCATGTTGCTTTTTTATAAGAAACAATTCATAATTGTGTATATCATATAAAAAATCATTTTCGTGCTCCGCCGTCGAGATCTCCTTTTACAGGTGCTCCGCGACCGAAAAAGATTGGGAACCGCGCGCTGGTGTAGATCATTGCGTTATTTGACTCCTGACAGAGGGTTCGAGTAAAGTAATGAATTATTTTCTAACAGAAGTTATTAATAATGATACCCTGACCCTAGTAAAGAAATCTGATGAGTATCATGTGGCAGCATCTGCTCAAAATTACACTCTCTTTTCAATCTTTCATAAAATGTAATTCGTTTTTGCAAAATTTGTTTTCTTATTTATTTCTGATTATAAATTTATGGGTTGGGCTGATATATTTACTTTGACACGACTTATTTTAATCTCTTCATCTACATATCCCAGAATTGTATAGGATAAAGCTCGTTTAAATTGCATTTGAGTAAATTTTACATGAAACAAAATACAAAAGTAGTGCAGAAAGGACATCCACTGTATTCACTTTATTTTATTTTTTCTAAAATTCAATGAAATTCATTTTGATTGCTTTTATGGACAAGAATCCAAGATAATAGTTATTTATCTATATCTAACTATTATGTATGTGGGAACTATTTATATAAATAGGTTTTGACAATCTATCCGAGCAAGACATAGAATCGGCTATTTACTATGGAGACTCCGATGTCAATATCGGCGATTCATTTGAAATAACGTGTATCATCTTGATATCTGAACCCATAAATTGGGTGAAAGATGGTGAGCCAATAACCAAGCATAATTTACGCCACTGGCGAGATGAGCACTCGTTTGTAACGTCGGAAAGTCCCATCGAGGGTAAGTACTCAGGAGTAGTCAACAAAGCATCTGCGTTCAATTGAATTTAAATCATTGGATTCGATACACAACACATATGGGTTTTATAACATCAAAAAGCTCCAAAATGAACTTGCTTCTTCATAATATTGAACGCAGATATTCGAAAATTCGATTCGATCAAGTATCTCGATCAAGTTGCTTAAATACTTTTTGTTTTAAAGGTGAAAGACACAAAATCGAAGCGCATATCAGTGTGCGTCATGCCTTGAGAGCCCACCAGGGCCGTTATCAATGCAACGCACTGCACTCCAGCTACCATACGCTGAGGGTGCATAACCCTGAAAAGTCATTCACCCGGCTCTATGATGATTCATTCGATTCGTCTGATATTTCTATCGCAACTACAATACCAGACACTTATTTACCAACCGATCTGTATACCATCGGCAATACAGCTCATCAGGGTATGACATCTCAGACACCAACGCCCGGCGGCGTCTCCAGTAGACCCTCCTCCCACCACAACATTCCATTGCCTAAACTAATGAAAATCTATACAAATGCCTCCCACTTTAACAATATGTACACGATATCCGATGAGGAGCCAACTATGCCTTGGACAAGTACGACCAACACTCATCGCGAAGGACACCGCCCAGTGTTCGACAAACACAATATAACTGGTGTTTTGTTAGTCCATCCATCAGCCTTTCCCGTCAACCCAGAGTATGTTCAAGTGATCACTGGCAGGATTCTGGAACAGCCACCACCAACAGAACCGATATCACCTAGACAATACTATCTGCCGGTGCTGCCTGCATCTACCACCTACGCGAGTAATAGGCCTACCGAAACTCCCAAGCCAATTGACCATGGTGAGATCTAAAAAACACAAAAAAGAAAAGAATACTTTGTTTACAAAAAAAACCTCATGCAGTTACGTTTTTTCAATAGTTTTGAGCTAAAAGTTATTTTCTTTTTTACCATGCCAATTTTCATGTTTCACCCTTTGACCACCACGCGGCGGTATTTGAAACTCATCATTTTTTATTTGTTCCTTTGGAAGCATAAATCTCATTTAGTGTATCCATAAACTTGCATATTTTATTGCTACTTGCTTTCGCCAAAATATTGTAGAACTACTGGTTTTTTTTTACAATTTTAGACAATGATTTCGATTTCATGTTCTTGTTTGAAGAATATGTTTCCCTTTAAAGTAACAAAGATAGAATTTTCGTATTATCAAGTCGTGAAACCCTTTCTTTGTTTCGAAATCCCTTTTTTCCCCACTTTAATTGAGTGTTTGAGAAACTTTTTAAAACTCTTTTAATGGCAAAATCCATTCCACTATTTAAAAAACAATCATACTCTTAAAATTAAAACAGTATTTTATTTATATCTAAAAAACTTTAATTCCAAAATATTGTAGATTAATTAGAAACTTAGTGAAAACTAGGATAAAAGGCAACTTCCTAAGTCTCAGCTTATAAATTCAAGACAGTTTTCAAGCTGATTTTGAAGGACTTCTCAGTCCTTCCACCAAATGTGGGACATACCGTGGACGTGGTGCATTAAAGTTGTTTCTTTAGCAGAACATCACAACAGGCGTTTTTTCTCGTCGCTGCTGTCCTCATCAGTCATAAGCCAGACTGCATCAGTGCCTTTGTCCTACGACGTTTTAAGAGCATATTAGAATAAAGACCTTGAAGCGGTGTTAGGAAAAGAATATTAACATCTCCTTGTGAACTTGGGAGGAACTGGGGGCGGTTTTCAATGCTGAGTTAAGCATTGCTTAATCCAAGAACTGTTTACTCCCTCAACAAAGTTGTCAAATTTTTCGACTCCCGAAATTATTGACTCTAGAGCCAAAATAACAAAAAGAGAGTGATCATGTCAAAATAATCCTATATAGTTTGTCCGGTGGAAACACTTTGGGATTTATTATTAATCATCTGCCGCTAATCCTCGTATTGTTGCAGGTGGAAATAAAGTATTACTGAGCGATCTTCCGACCCGTGAAAGGTCTCTGTCTGGCTCACGGAAGCCGTCCATTTTCTGCAATCCGTTGTCACCCATTACCAGTTCTTGAGTCGCTCTGGTATCGTTTTTTTTTTCTACGACTAATAGCAGGTGCAGACGTATTACTCTAACATCTGGAGATCAAGATCGGTGTCGCAGACGAGACCAAAAATCATCCAACGAATTTTCTTCACGAAGGAGCTCAATGCGTCCTCATCGTCCTTTGGCAAAGTCCATGTTGCTGCACCATAAATCAGGACTGAGATTCTAAGGGTTTTATAAATGAACACTTAAGGTGTTCGAGAGAGGGCAATCTGATTCTTATCCGAGGCTTGCTACTGCTTCGCAACTAAAGCTTTTTCAGTCAGCCGTGAAATCACCCCGACGGCACGACCCCTTAGCTGGGGGATTAGATCCTTTTTATGATTTAAAAAAAGGCGTGATCTGGATAGACTGTTCCTTATGAGCTAGAGGATCGGAAACCCAATAAATTAGTTCAACCTCACTCAAACTGTGGACACAACTCAAGTTGCGGACACCATCGTAAATTTCATCAGTCAAACTCCTCCGCTTCCATCCGGAGGCAAGGAGAAGTGTCTTAATGGACACCAATCTGTTCCAGAAGCATTTACTTTTTTAAAGTCTTAACTCCTTTGCCTCATTAGTTTCGCCGTGGATAGTATGGCCGAATGCTCTACAAGTGGTAGTAGAGCTAGACTAGAGGTAGTAGAGAACTCCTTGCAATTCGAATTGCGACCGTTCTGCTTATAAAAAAAGGCTTCGCAGCTCATTCTGCCATAAGCTTAATAGTGTGTCCTTTTTCCATTAACTCTGCCGCCCATGCTCCTCGATGAGGAAGTACAAAAGCTCTGGCGACAACATTAACAACATTAAAGCTGTTTGTCGATTATCTCTGCGGGGTTTCCGTTTTAGACATGCGGCCTTTAAATTTTCAGCGTTTTAATTTTTTTGCTTTCTGTGGTTTATGTTCGAGAAATTCTTACTTCGGGCAAAATTTTTATTTTTGCTTGTTGTCACATCACTTGAGCAACAGGGTTCAATACCAATGTGGAATGCTTCTTCCACCTCATGAACTAATCCGTATCCATGCTCGCTCGATGAGGGAGCGCTAAAGCTCAGCCGACAACATTTATGCTGCTTGGATTTACTCCTCGTGGATTTAGTTTAGTCGTGCGGCCTTATACTTTTTCAACGCTTTGATCCTCACTTTTTTATACTTAGCTCACGATCAAGGGGTTATGACTACCCTTAAGATGCATAGCACATCGCGAGCGGATAGTATTAGAAGAGCTTAGAAAATAAAAGTAATTCTCGATCCAACCCAAAAGTTGATGAGCCAGTACGGAACGTGTAAAAAGCCACAGAAACACCAAAGCTTGTCCCCGCAAGTGTTATGCCTCTACAGATAAAAGCAATAGTATAACCAGCAGAGTATTTCATTATTTCATAAAAGCATCTGGCATGTGTCTAATTGTTGTCCATTTGCAACAATCGGCTGATCCTCCTAACCTGGATAACAGACGCCGGCGAGGAAGCCGCTCATTTTGAGACAGCCGCTCAGACGTTGCTGGTTTTGGTCCGCCCTGGATATTTTCCATTCTGATACACCCCATTTCTGGTGAGCATTCCTCTATCCGCCAGCTGAAGAGGCGCCCAATTGAGGACCGGCAACCCAAAAAGGGAAACTGAGTGCTGTGATCCGTATTTGGGAAATTCTAACTTCGGGTATCTAATTTACGTTTGTTACGTCACATCACTTAAAAAACGTTGCTCATCCGGAAAAACAGAGATCCATCTTAGCCTTTCACCAGTTGCTGCATTCAACTGTGGCCATCTTCCGGCTCTTTAGAAATTTTGTGAAGAGTAACCAGTACCAGCTGCAACTTTTACGTCTGCGGCAAGCGCTTTGATGCTATTGAGTGTGGCACGTCGCACACTACACTGTACTTCTTTTATAGAGTGGTACAGGGACTCGAACTCATTTCGGCTCCTCACGAAAAAGCTGCCATGATAGCTTTGAGTTTTTCATGACCGGTGATCCGCTGACAGATATCTTTGATCAGCCTGAGTGACCATCGTTGTGATCGGCCAGCAATTTGATCTAAGCTCTATGTGTAAGCAGTAGTCTTCGATGATGTTGGCAGACTACTTACTACTTACTTTTGGTGGCGCTACAGAGGTCGCTCTGGGCGTCAGCCAGCCGTCTTCAGTTTTGCATGCGAACTCAATTTGACTCCTCACGAAGAAGCTGTTACGCGAGCTTTGAGTTTTTCTTGACCGCTGCCAGGTATAGTTTACAGCCTGCGTGGCCATCGTTGTGATCGAGGTGGCTCTGGTCGTCAGCCAGCCGTCTTTAGTTTTGTACGCGAACTCATTTTGGCTCCTCACGAAGAAGCTGTTATGCGAGCTTTGAGTTTTCCTTGTTCGGTGATCTACTGACAGGTATCTTCGATCAACCTGTGTGGCCATCGTTGTGATCGACCAGCAATTTGATCTTAGCTCTGTGTGAAAGTAGCTTTTACGGCAGTCCAATAGTCTTCGATGATGTTGGCAGACGACTAACTTACTTTTGGTGGCGCTACAGGGGTGGTTCTGGTCGTAAGCCAGCTCTGTCTTCAGCAGTCTTCTCCAGTTTGCTGGAGTGCACGCAAAGTTGGCTGAGGCCCTTTCCAGTTGCGTCCGCCACCTGAGTCTCGGTGCTCTTTTATAGTACCGTCCCTGCGAGGTGGAATCGATGATTTTTCGTGCCGGAACATTGGTTTCCATCGAGATGACCCATCATCCATCCCAGGGGTTATATTCTGACTCTTCTGGCTAGGTCGGTGTCGCTGTAAAGCCCGTACAGTTTGATTTTATATCTCCTTGTCTACTCTTCGTCCTAAGCAAATAGGACCATACATAAACCATCCTAATGATTTTCCTCTCAAAGTAGCCTAAGTATCCCAATACATAGCGATACCTCTGTATGGCAAAAAAATATACTTCTCATTCTCAGAAGACGCAACACTGTCTTACGGTGACGCGTCATACTCCTGGCCAGAACCTGACCGTCGAAATCTAAGGAGGAGCATATGTGAGGCACATCAGATTCCTACGTGCTGTGTCCACACAATTTTCAACAATGTTAAGAAGTATATATCCGTCTTAGCCTTTCACCGGATGCTGAATAGAACTATTGCCATCTGTCAGCTCTTTGGTGATTATGTAAAGAGTCAAACTATCACACTATCACGTCATTGAAGTTATTGAGCTTGGCACGGCGCACACTACTCTGATGTACTTCTTTGAGGCGATACAGCAACTCGTGCTCGTTTTTTCCCGAAGACGATATCAGTATGAGTATTCTACGATCGTTGATCGCTGCCAAGTATCTTCTGTCAACGGCAATAGTACAATAGCTTAAAGTCTCCATTGTTTCATCATTCGCGGTTGTGTGTATTATTTACTAACTTGTAAGGCTCCCTGCCTGGTTTACAGTAGTCTACGATCCTCTACGGTCCTGGGCACTCTGCTTCCAGTTGTCCCAGCCAATTGATCCTTAAGACTTAAGGATTAGAAAACATTCTTGCCTAGAGCGTTGTTGTTCATCCGTTTTACATGGCCGAGCTTATATTGTCTTCGTATTTCGCTTTTCAAACTTTATCCACAACTGGGTACAGCGCTGACTTCGCTGTTATATCTTCTTCAGTACTTGCCATCCTCGCGGACAGGACTATAAATTCGCTGGAAAGTTTTTCTTGCCTTTATCCAACCCTAATTTTCGAGAGCTATTTTTTAAAGTTGCTTAAGCCAAGTCCTGGAGACGGAAGAGACCAGCATTAGTGTGTTAAGTATACTATGCGTGAGGGTAAAACAAGAGGGTCACTAGGTTGACTTCCATAAGTGCCTACCATTTTCTAACAATACCCAACCTTTAGATCAGGGTAGCAGTGACATAGCAAAAACGTTCCGAAATTGAGTGCACTGGAAAAATCATGGATATATCTCGGACAGGACACTTGTCCTGTCTAGAAAAACTCAACCCTTTAAGTTTTCATGGTGCTTTAGTATGAATTACTTTAACCTCCTTATTGAACAATACAAAATGTCAAAGTGTCAATGTAAAGTGGATCAGTTTATCCAGTTACACTGTAGGCTTATAAGGGTCACCAAAGGCAGGGCCGAACTTGATGCCTGATAGTTTGACCGTTGGCTCCCATACAGTCTTAATCTAATGCGAAAGTATCAATAATTTTATTGTCTAGGTGCAAAACTAAACTGGCGCCTTTCAATTATAACAAATGTCCAGCTGTCAAAAAAGAAATATGTATTGAAACAAAAGTGTTTTGGAAAAATAGCGCCAATCCATTGTTTACTAATCACGAAGCTAAAACCTGGAAAGTCCAAAGTTAAACTCAAAAAAACGAATCTAATTTTTATCATAAAATAGCTGAGTAGTGTCCTTATGTGTGACAACTTCCTATCCTTTAAGTTAGCTCAATATTTGTGTTTTTTCTTTGTATTATCATGTGTTTTCACACAGTTTCAATAGTGCGCACAAATTGTTTTTTTTTATTTTTGTGTGTGCCATTTTTTTTTACAATTCTTTATTTTAAAAAGTTGAGTAAACTACAGCTGCTAGTCCCAGCAAACAATGAGTCCAAAACAAAACCTTCACTCACTGTATTACGTTGAGCCAACAATATAACAGCTTTCATTTAACCGTACAAAAGCTTGAGATATTTTACTCCAAAAACAGCACCAGCTCGGTGCATGCATTTACTATTTTATGTTAAGGATTTAAGGATCAAAAATGGTGTGTCACTTTATTTTTAAGGTAATTTTTTAAAGTTGCCAATAGTCCATTTTCAGATTCGTTTATATTACAATTCTGACTTAATTCGCTGTATAGTTTACCTTAATTTAACTAGTAGGGTTCAGGCCGAGCCTATCGGAACGTGTTGCCGTGCTTATACTACTACCAGGCCGGCTGATGGCCCAAAACATACTCGCAACAATGGCGCCCAACGTGGGGCTCAAACCCACGACCCTGTAAAAAGAAGTTGCTAGAAGTTAACTTTTCTTCCAACGTTAACGACTTTTTTCCCTCAACAAGAATTTTTTAAGGGCAAAAAAAGAAGCATACAGTACTTTAGTTAAATCCACAAGTATATCTAAAAAAAACTTCACTTTTCGCATACAAACATTTAAATTTTGTCAAATCATCATTAGCTGGGCATCAAACATTATAGAGATACATAAAATCATCTCGATTAATTAGCATTCCTTTAATTTAAGCTAATTTTTTCAACGCTAGTTAATTTCTACAGAATTTTTTTATCTGTCACCACGATTTAAATAAAATACAACTTTTATTTCATTTTCAGGATCCGAGCTGTTGGTCCCAAATTATGACAATGTTGAGCATCGAATCAAAGCATTCAACATTAGGATGCCACTTGTCCTTAGCTGCAATATTACCAAAGAAGGAAACTATGAATTAATTTGGTAAGTCCTAAACTAGTTTTACTCTGTCTTAAAGTTAAGTTAAATGCAACTAGATTGTGCCCTGGGCATTATTACCTAACTATAGTTTGGTTTAACCTGTGGATGCTTGTATCCTCTTGAGTGCACATGTCCATCCTTTGACCACCACCACGCATCCACAGGTTTTCTTAACCAACCTCTGTCTATCAACTCGTACTCTCACCTCCCCGTGGTGAACACCGGGTGCCTAGTACCTCAAATGGAGATTGGGTTCCAACCCCTTTCGAAGGTTGTTGGGATAGCATCAAGGCAAAATTCGCCAACTTTTGCCTCATATGCGCGCATGCCCCCACAGAGGAGAAAGATGACGACGCCAAAGATGTGTTCTACGAGCTCCTGGACAAAACTTATGAGCAGTGGCCTAGCTACGACATTAAGATTGTCCTAGGCGATTTTAATGCCAAGCTAGGAAGAAAGGGCACCTTTGGTCGTACAGTCGGAAAGCATAGCCTGCACCACACGAACTCCGATAACGGATTTAGGCTGATCGACTTTGCTGCGGGGCGCCACGTTGTGGTAGCTAGTACACAATTCCCACATCTCAATATCCACAAAGGGACATAAAGATCTCCCGAGCAATCAACCGTCAACCAGATTGACCACATTGCGATCGACGCAAGGCACTTACTGGAGGAGTCCGATGGATGGATGTCCGAACTTTCTGAGCAGCCAACATTGACTCGGATCACTACCTAGTTGTAGTCAAGGTACGGCTGCGGATATCCCGATGAGCGCCAAGTAATGGAAATACTGTGAGGAAGTTTGACGTCGGCCGAGTACAATCACAAGAGAAAGCGGCTCTGCACAGAAAGACTAGAGTTGCTCGCGAGCTCGAGCAGAGAAAGAACGAGAAGCGCGCGGTTGAAGAGAACAATACCCGACCTTGTAGAAGTAAAAGTAGCTGTGTCTAAGTTCAAACAGCAGCCGGAGCAGCCGGAGGCCTATAGCTGCCGAACTTTTTAGATCCGCTGGCGATTAGCTGGTTAAGAGCATGCACCAGCTCATCTGCAAGATATGGTCGGAGGAAAGCATGCCTGATGAATGGAACCTCAGCATTTTTAGCCCGGTCCTCTGAATATTGCCAGCCACAAAGGCATCAGTCTTCTTAACATCGCATACAAGACCTTTTCTGCTGTACTGTTTGAACGCCTGAAACCGTTTGTCAACAATCTGATGGGGCACATATCAGTGTGGCTTTAGGCCAGGAAAGTCGACCATCGATCAAATTTCACAGTGAGGCAGATCCTGGAGAAAACCCAAGAATTCTAAATCGATACACACCACCTTTTCATCGATTTCAAGCCGCGTATAACAGAGCAGCTATATAGTGCAATGTCTAGTTTTGGCATCCCTGCCAAAATCGAGGTTGGTAAAGATCTCACCGACCTCTTTGATGTCAAAAATTTGGATTTAGTCAAGGCAACGCGCTGTCATGTGACTTCTTTAACACCATATTGGAGAGAATTGTGCAGAAATCCGGCGCAAACACCAGAGGAACAATTTTTCCAAAGTCTAATCAATTACTCGCATACGCAGACGACATTGAAATAATCGGAAGAACATAGCGTGATGTCAGTGAAGCCTTTGTGAGTATTGGGGCGGAAGGGCCTCATATGAGCTTCGTGGTCAACGAGGGCAAAACCGACGTCTTGGACAGAACATCATCATCGACAGCTATGACTTTGAGGTAGTTAGGAATTTTATCTACCTGGGTTCCGCTATCAATTCAGACAATGACACCAGCGCTGAAATCAAACGAGCAATGAAATCTCTCAAAGCTCGCTCAAGTGATGCTGAGGTTAAGGTTACGTGTTACTAGATCCCGGGCTCGAATCCTGACTTAGGCAATAAGGGGTCTGACAAACCCTCCAGGAGTATGATTTGTCATAAGAGGCTTTTTAATGCACCCCACGGAATTGGCAAAAAATTGAAGGTCCCCATATGTGTAAGAACACCTGAAATCGCTGACGTGCTGCATGGTTGTGAGTAACAGACCAGGGCTCTTCTGGTTTCATTTTAGTTACCCAAGGTCTGACTTGAAAATACTGTTTCTATAACTAATAGGCCCCAATTATTGTTAGCCCGATAAAGAACTACAAAAAAGTGTTTAATTTCGTCTTATCCTAAAGTTTGTAAGAAAAAATAAAATAAAACTAGAACATTTCGTATTTTATAATACAACGTTTTAACAATTAACAATTATATTAAATGTGTGTGTAAATTTATTTATTTATTTTCAGGGAGAAAAATGGCACAGAAGTTTCCAAAGTCGGCTCCCTACAGGGCCGTTATAGAATAATAAAGCCCGAACGAAAGTTCATCATTGAGAAAACAGAAGAAAATGACGCTGGTACTTACAGTTGTCGAGTCAACGATGAGAAAAAAGATTTTAGAGTAGCCGGTAAGTTTAAATTTGATTATGAAATGGTTATTTTTTTAATTTTATTTAAATATTTGAACACAGGTTTTACATTGAAAAAACTTATTTTAACATTTAAACATTTAGACTTTTGCGCGACGCGTTTCGGAAATTGTATTTCCATCCTCAAACGCTGGCAGTGAGTGGCCAACCTACAGCCAGCCTGCTGTACAATTGCGTCCAAATTATTGGTTATACGATACTAACAGTATCTTATTTGAACCTTCTTCAACAACATTCACGACGTTTCATAGTTTGACATTGACGGTCTCCTAATCGGCGGCGTTCCGTGGGAAGTGAATGGTTATGAAAATGCGCGTGGCATTCGTTTTCCACAATTTGCCGCAAGGAAAGGATAAGAACCTTTTATCGTCAGTCATTTTGCGGTTTATAGAGTCTCGCAAACGACTTGTAGGATCCTAAACTTAAAATGTATGCCCTGAAATTTGAGCCTATGCCCCCATTCGACGACCATTTTGTCCACTAAAACATTCTCTAGGATCTTTAGGCAAAATAATTTAGTACAGATAAGATAATTTAATATCTCCCTATTTTAGACACAAGGAAAAACGGCCACCGTGACCTTTTCGACATTTTAACCTTTTTTTTCTGATTTTGGGAGGTCAGAATCTTTCAATGACTAAACTGAGCCCATACTCAGCAACTGTGTTGGACTTTCATCCACCAAACCCACCCCTCTTTCTTCTATCCTTCAAGCATTTCAACAAGAGGGGGTTCCAGCCTTGTGTATTCGCTGCATGCAACCTGCGCTGCATTGCGTTGTCATTCCTGTCTTCGTTTCTCTTTCAAGATGGTAGACACTCTCAAAATATGTCTGATGATGTTCTCGGGGGTTAAGCGCCCACTGAGTCTGTTCGCCAGCTGGTTACGCTTTTCGTGATATCGCGGACAGTGAACGATTACGTGTTCTGCGTTCTCAAATGCTTCTGTGCACGTTGGACAGTAAGGGTTGTATTCATGCTCAAATCTGTAAAGATAGGCTCTGAAACTCCATGGCCAGAGAGCATCTGAGTTAGGTGGAAGTTCAGATCCCCCTATTGATCCAAGAGTCTATGTTAGCGATCAATCTCTGTGTCCATTTCTACCTTTTTGGGAGCAGTTCCATCTGTCTTGTCATTCTTCCAGGGTTGTTTCAGAGGGACTTCAATATCTCTACGGATCGTTGCTGTTCTTAGTAACCTTGTCCAGCCGAGACGATGTTTTATTTCCCAGCTTCAGCTTCATACCAGCTAGCATGCGGAATCATATGACGTTGTTCGGAAGGCGCTGCATACTCAAAGGTTTTGGAATGCAATGGTTTTGTAGACCGCCTCTGTTTTCCGACTGTATGATCTCACATCAAGGTTAACCTCACATCAGCCCTGCCTTAGTATCGTTTCCACAACTCGCCTGCTGCTGGTGGTAAGTACCACCTCCGTCTTTTCCTCTGCTAGCCGTAGATTCATGCTAACTATCCACACTTGTAGCATTCCTATGGCTTCATTCCTATAATGTTCCAGCTCTTCAAGAATTTTGACCCCTACAACGATCGCCATGTCTTCAGCGAAGCCAATTATTTTTGAGCGCCTGGGTCGTCGTACATAAGATTTCACAGCAGAGGCCCTAGTACGAAACCTTGTGGGACACCGCCGCTTCTGACATTATATTGCCCGATCCCGTCGTAGGTGTCGTAGCAAAGTTTTCTATTTCTAAAGTTTTCCGTCATTATATTCTGCAGGTAGTTCGGTACTCTTTTGGCAGTAAGCGCTCGCAGAATTTTACTCCAGTTTGCGGTGTTGAAAGCGTTCTTGACATCAAGCATGATTATTACACAGTACTATTTACTCTCATTCGTCCATCGTCTTCTTTCTATGGCCTAGCTCTTTGTATTTACTACTTCGCCGATGTTCGATTGTAGAACGCGCCTTGCGGAAATGATCCGCGAGTTCTCTTGCTTTGTCGATCGCACTCCCCAGTCGTCTATCATTTATTATGCGGTTTAGTACTTTCCCATTGTGTCCAGCATGCAAAGAGGCCTGAGACGATGAGGAATCCTGCGGTGGTTTATGGCCTTTTGGCAAGAAAATAAGTCTTTGTTTCTTCCAGTTTCTTGGCAAAGCTCCACTTTGAGGCAAGCGTCGTAGACATCTGCGAAAAAGTATTGGGCTCCTACTGATTGCTGACAGGTGCTTTTTTCTCCTCAATGTTTTTGTAGACTTGAAGAACTTTTTCCATCGTTACGGGGGGTAAAGTAAAAAACCCTGTCATGTTTCTCGTCTTTGCCTGCTCCTCTTATCCCTCTTGATCTGGAAAAAGTGCAGCGACAACATTCTCGAAAAGCACTGCGGACTTGGTTGGGGCTTTGCCCTTTAGCTTTGTCATAACCACTTGATAGGCTTTACCTCACGCATTTTGACCAGCTTCATTGTACATCTCATCGAAGCTCCTCTTCTTGCTGCCTTTGCATGCAGTTTTTAAGCTTCTTCGGGCGATTCTAAATCTGTCATGTGCCATGAAGTTCCTCATGGTTGCTGTGTTCCCTGGAGCTCTGGAACAATTGACGCGCCCTGTGGCATTCTTAGAGCTGTGTCAATCGTGATCGATTCGATCCTCTGGACCCGTTCCTCTAAGAAAGAGAAATGGTCATTTCAATCATTAACAATGTTAACACATTCCATTCCTACATCGATGCACGTAGCGAAACTGGTACGAGATTTCGAAAAATGTGTATTTGCCTCGCACACGCTGGCTCTGGCTGCTGCCAACGTGTTAAACCAATCCGGATTGAACGGAGGAACGGTGATTGACTTTGGATCGATGACTGAAAGAAGAACAAAATCGAAAAGGAACGAATGAATGATTGACTGAAAAGATCGGGTCCTTTTTCAAATCAATCCTGGATCGATTCGATCCGGGAAAATGAACGATTGACACAGCTCTAGGCATTCTGCACGCTGTCTGGCGATCTCATCAATGCACCAGTACAACGGGTACCGTTGGAGGTTTGTTATTTTCCGCTGCATGGATGCGTGACAGGAGCTCGATATTCCTCTTGACAGCTGCTTTGCTTTAGTCAGTGCTTGCTGGCTGACCCATCAGCCACTCCATCATCAGCTGGAGCACCTCGACACGTGCAGTGTGTGTGGTTTCCACCCTTTACTGCGGAGCTGTGTTCTCTGATCTCTTGAGCTCTGGAGAACGAGCTCGTTTGCCCGATGATCGCTTTTCGTGTATTTTTGGCTTACTCTCCACGCAGCATCTCTTGCCAGACATGGACTCACAAAAGTGATGTCGACTATCGACTCCTGTCCGTTTTTACTGAAGATTAGCCCGTTTCTGTTATTTGCGAGAATTAAGTTCAACGATGCCTCCAAAAGCGGTTTTCCTCTGGTGTTTGTAGTACGTGAGCCCCATTCAACCGCCCACGCGTTGAAGTTGCCTGCAATTACAACACAGGATCTTCCTCTGTCTGGGGTTGCGATGTTGTCTACTATTTGTGGTGATTCCTCGTGTGTTAGAAGAATTAGATGCCATTGACTTTGGCCCACACACAGCCTGCCGGGTGCAGCACCATCTTTTCTCCGAAGGTTCGTTGCCCGCATATTGGGGCATTGCCTGAAGTGTGCGCGGTCCATATGGTCTGGTTCAGCTGCTGGTAGGGTTTGCTGAGTATAGAGATATCTGCATCGTGCTCTCGGACCATCTGTGTGAGTAGGTCTTGAGCTGCCTTGCAATGGTTAAGATTTAGTTGGACAACCTTCGTGTTCGTCTCTGGGAAGCGTTCAGCGCGAGCTGGAATGCTGAATGATGCTCTCATTGCTTATGCAGCCGGATTGACACGGTTGAGGCAACTGTGGGCAATAGCGTATCTCCCTACTAGCCGCAGCCTCCCTCAGCGGAACACAAGCATCCGATCATTACTTGTTTCTGTTTTCGTACATCCTTGCATCCCTCTGCAACATCGAGCAAAGATTGATGTGCTGAGCTAGAACTTTATTCATTCATTCACTTTCTGTGACCGCTTATCCTTAGAGGGGTCGCGAAGCGAGGGCGGCTAAATGATCCTTCCATCGTTCCCGATCCTCCGCCACCAACTCAAGAGACACAGGCGCGATCCCCAGACGGGTCTCGGAGGTGTTCTTCACCTGATCCCACCACCTGTTTCTTGGCCTACCAAGGAGGCGACGCGCTCGCATCTCGGCTAACATGACCTGTCTAGGAAGTCAGCCTAGAACTTGGTGCGCCTGCATATCAAATGATGAATTAAAAATTTTCTCGGCTAAAACGAAACAATCTGTTTGTGGTTTGGGACAATATAAATGGTGAGCCAACAGCCAGATGAAAGTTTTTATTGAATTAAACGGACATTTATTTTGAAACCAAAGTGATGCTTTATCAATTAAAGAAGCCTAAACTACGGCAATTATGAATGAAACAAAATATTGTTAAACCACCATGGCTTGAACTGCAAGCGATCGGATGAAGGTCAAAATTAAAAGAATAGAAGGTTTAACGGCCGCAATTTCAGTTTGAATGTAATGCTCGATGAACCCACCGAGAATGTCATTTGTGACATGACACATGGAGACTTCTCAATTCGCAGCTCTTTAATACCATGTTTCCACCGGGCACTAATGCGCGATTAATATAAATCTTCATTAAATCCTCCACAAATTACGCGATTATTCATGCAAATTTAAATCCGCTCGGCAAACGAGAGAAAAAATCTTATATATTTCAATGACGATTGGAAAAGTAAGAATGCGACACCTGATGTCGCATTCTAACTGAATTTGGTATGTGAATAAAATAGTTTTTTCCTTGACAAAAAGCGATTAGAAGGCAAATATCGTTCCTAAACAAATAATTTTCATACTCGTTTGACAAATGGTATGTCAACAGCAGTCAGCCGTTGTGGTGTATAGGCCTTCACATATTCCAAAATTTACCGCCAAGGGTAAGCCTTTAATTGTCAATTCACCCTTTTTACAAGCCACTTTTAACCCTTTAGGAACACCTTTTAAGCAGTTTGAATCGAAAAAGGACACTGAAACTGTTCACGTATGACAGATCTGTCAGAATTACGATTTCTATTGGGATGTTTCCAACGAAAATCTTTTTTCACTCCTGGAAAATAACATCGCCACTCTCTTTCGAGAGCCAAAATGTCAAAATAATCCCATATTTCTCTGGTGGAACCAATTTGGGATTTATCAAAAATCGTCTGCGCTAATTGCCGGTGGAAACATAGTATAATTGGTCATGTTTTCTTCTATGCATAAAGGCTCTTTCGGCTTAAACTTAATTAATAAAACCATAAAAAAAAACTGTCACAAAAACTTTTTTAAACTTTCTAATTCCATAGCTAATGTCGTTGTCCGTGTGCCTTCAAATTCTGGTGTTGTCGAAGGGGAAAAATTGACAGTTCATTGCGTTGTTGTTGGAACTGATGCACAATTATATTGGCAATCTGGTAAGCTCACCCAACCGCCGTAATTATTTCAAATTTAACTCACAGTGTAATCCAATCCAAGGCAACCTTACAATGTACAACTCGACTGGCAGATTTGTACTTCAAGAAGACGAAAACAAAGTTCAAAACGCCATCTTAACTATGGAAAATGTCACCTTAGATGACAGAGGAGACTACATATGCCTTGCCCGTAATATCTTAACCGATTTAGGTATTTCCGAACCTGCCAGCGATGTTACTTTTGTCCGTGTGAAGGGTAAGAAATCGTCTTTTCTACACAGACCGTTCTCCAGAATAATCAACTCATAATGTGTTTCCTTTTATTTGTCGTTTCAGGAAAACTGGCTGCCCTGTGGCCTTTCCTAGGAATCGTAGCTGAAGTTCTAATTCTGTGCACAATTATCTTAATTTATGAGAAGCGACGCAATAAGCAAGAACTCGAAGAGAGCGATACTGATCCCAACACCGAGCAATAAGTGTCGCGTGTTAGCGCTTAACAACAAAAACAAAAACCTCCCAAAAAAATTGTTTTGAATTAAAGTTTCATTTATTATTAATAAAAACAAATAAAAAAAAAGAAAAAACAAGAATCATTACAATTAGCAGGTACTTATTTATTGTTTTCACTGTTGAATTCAAAATGTTATAAATAATTATAGTCTATTTTTGAAATATAAAAGAACTAAGTGCTTAAAGAAGAACCCTAAATTTGCCATGTTATGTTAGATAATAGAATCAGTTTTTGTGGTCTTTTTTACTATAATTCCTTTAACTGCTCTTATTATACTTTCATTTTTTGATTTTCTCAATAAAGATAAAATAGAAAAACCATTTTGACTTACATCAAAGTTGTCAAGTCTTATTTATTTTTGAAAGAGTGAACGCAAATAGAGTATTTCTTAGTTTCCACTAAGAAATGCTTTAAGGTATTTTAATAGGGTGCTTCCACCCTACACTAATCTGCGATTAATGGCGTATTCTTTTGAGCACCACACCGAGCTGTCAAAAAATACTCGGTGTTAGCGACAATTCCAGCGTGGTGTAGACTCGGTTTCATTGTGTGCAGAACGACAAATGCTGCAGCGGTGCAGTCATCACGTTAAGTGTCCAATTGCTTTGACTTCTTTTTTGTTTACTTTGTTTTCATTTGCAAGTGTTATTTTGTTGGCATCGGTTTTATGTACTTTTTACTTAAAATAAATTTCGATAGCTTTAAATTTGAGATGTTTAATAAGTTTTTATCGATTTCGCGAATGAAAATTTAGTCGAAACGTTCCTACACATAAACAATCAAAGCTACAACCGGTAAATAAGTCGGTGGCGAAATTTGGAGTTCGGTGTCGACACCGAACTAATTCGGAGTTCAAAAGAACACCTACATGAGCACGATTCCGTTCAGGTGTACGAGAAAAAGACGGCTTGTTTCTGTATTCCACACCAGTTTCGCGATTTGGTGTTTAAAATAATACGCCATAAGACAAATCTTCTTTAAATCCCCGCTTAATTACGAAACTAACCATACGAATTTTAAAAAAAATTATCGTGTAATTTATCTCTTCCACGTGTGAATTGTCACATGAAACTGTACAGAATTCTACGTGTTCTGTTCGTCTTCTGACAAGGAAATCAAACAAACCTTATCATGACAGCCGGATCGGCAGCTAAATTTATTGTTATTTTTTGTTGGTGGTCCCGCCTTTATATTGCGTTTGTGTATACTTTGGAGGCCAATAACAAAATGCCTTAATGCTCGCATGCCAAGTTAATCTTTTTTTAGATTTACTTTTAGCCTCCCTTCGTTAATCTTCGCTTAATGAGCAGTGGAAAAATTCTATAAGGCACCTAAATATTAATACTCATAAGGACATTATAAATTTTCCGAATGTTTCAATACTTTGAAACCCCATGTAGCTCGGTAATTATTAAATTATAATGTGGTGACAAGACGTAAAAAGACATGCAGGAGTCGGTGAATACGCACCCATCGATTCAATTTACAACACAGACGCCCGATTCACAAAACGAACACACCCAACTGCCTTTCCAGTCAGCTGACAGCAAACTGTATTCGTATTTCGATATCAAAAATTTTCCCTCCAAAGGGGAATTATAGAAAGTAATAGAAGCTGATTTGTATAAATACATGGATGACAGGCCCGTACGGGACAGTTATATTTTAAACGTTTGTGAAAATCGATAATAAAGTGAAAACGAAAAGTGATCGAATTGAATTTTGAGCTTAAATAAGTACAATTTGTGTAGTTATAAAAGTGAAATTGTGTTTTTTTTTTTGACGAACCCCAGGCAAAAACATAAAAAAATTATTAGGGCCGTTTTCGTTTGGCAATCTAAAAGAAACGATGTATTCAGCTATACATTCAGACAATGACGACAACGCTGAATGGAAACGAAGGATAACTCTTGGCAATCGCTGTTTCTTTGGGCTAAAGTCGCGATGTCACAAGGAGCAGGAACAGAAACAGAATTTCATACAATAGCAACGCAAAAAGCATTCAGGGAATTTAGGTATGGGATTCTGTTCCTGTTTTACGTTGTTTATGACAACACGGCTTAAGAAGGCAATTCATTAGCAAAACCATCTATCGAACAACTAGAGTGCCCATTTATAAGGCCCTCATCATCTCAGTCCTGCTTTACGGTGCAGAAGTATGAATCCTGTCAAAGGCGGATGAAAACGCTGTAGGATGTTTCGAGAGGAAAGTTCTTCGAACGATTTATGGTCCCGCCTGCATAGACGAAGAGGAAGTAGAGGAAGAGATATAACAACGAACTGTAAAGCTTGTAAAGTTACCTAGACAGAATAGTCCCAATAAAACGGCTGTTAAGGTTGAGTGATCTAGAGCTGTTGGACACCAACGCCCCGGCCCAGAAAATGTTCGAGTTCACCGCGCAGGGATGGCGCAGTAGAGGAGCACAAAGACTCAGTTGGCCCAAGCAAGAGGAAGGGGCCCTCTGCAAACTTTGCGTGCGAAACTAGAGACGGCTGGCTGGCGAAGCTTGTTGGCTGAGTCCCAGGACCACCCCGGACTGTACCGCCACCTTAAGTAAATAAGATGCCGTTCCACAACACATGAAACACATTATTTTAATAAGGAACAAACTCCCCGCCAATGAAATAATTAATTCTTAGAAACCTTTTATTTAGATTTCCGAATCTAGGTTATTATATATATAAAAAAAAAACTAAACACAAATATTTTGTTTGACAGTTCGAGCTCTGGGCTCTAATCGCTTAAGCCGCGTTGTCACAAGCAACGTAAAACAGCAACAGAAACAGAATCTCATACATTAGCAACTGAAACCAAAATTCGTTGAATGCTTTTTGCGTTGCTAATGTATGAAATTCTGTTTCTGTTCCTGTTTCTGTTCCTTGTGACACCGCGGCTTTAAGGCAAAAACGATTGAACGACGTCGTTTCAACAATGGAACTACTTCATGTAATTACCAAAATACAATAATTGCTGAAACGATTGAATGAGCGTCGTTTTTGCTTGTTTCCCCAAACTAAATTAAGTGTCAAATTTCCTCGTTTTTTGCTTAGAAACTGAGACATAATCATAAGTTTTACGCTGAATACACTAGCATCAATAATGTGGTGATAAAAATTAAGAAACAAATCAAAATAATTCGAAACTGCTGTGCGGTTTACCAGGCATCATGTTGCCTTGAAAATTGATTTTTTTAAGTTTCGGGAAACGTCACTTTTCACTTCAACTTTCGAGTTAAATACCTAAGAAACTGAACTTCTTAGGTAAATTTTGGTTCCAGATTGAGTTCACTCTATATTTTTTGGTATATTAACTTCTTTTGCGAGTCCTTTAATATGCTTTGAAAAATAAATAAGGGATTTTCAAATGACAATTCGCGTTGCTTGACGCTTTCTTTTACTATTTTGACTTTTGCAGTGCTTTTCAAACTGTTGGAATTGAAGACGACGAACGATTTGACTAAACGGTGCTTATATCATGTTACAAAAATCAATTTTAAAACGATATAGTTTCGTTTCATCGTTTCGACGATAGTATTCCGGAAAATTACGCGAATAGAGCCGTGCTTTTTTGGAAAAAAGTAAAATCCCCAATTGAGGGTCACCCTGTAGACTCAATTAGGAAATATTCTGGAGCGCTGGAAATTGCTTTGTCACAAACGTCACATGTGACAGGTGTCACAAATCCTAAAACAATAATCTGCGTTTTATTATAATTTCTTATCAACTTTGTTTTTTTTATTATGTTGAATTTAAAGTAAATGAACAGTAAAAATTCCCGAGTAATTAAGAATTTAGACGTGATCAAATCATGTATCTTGTTTGCACCACCAGCCGTATTATCGAAATTGCCTACTTGCCAAGATTAAATGACAAAAATGGTCACATCCTCGCTTAGTTAGGTTAGTTGAAGACATGAGTTTTAATTATAAATAAATAAAATAAAATCAATATTTATTCCATACGTACGTGGTTGTCAATGTTAAAATGAACCAGCTTCAACATCAACGTGTAAATGGAAAAAATAATAGAGTTTGAAGGTGATAACGACCGAGAAATAGAAGCTTCAACGTCGGCAAATGCCACAGTAGTCAAACAGATCAACAACAGTACGCAACTCGACAATCAATCGGATAATCTGTTATCCGCAAGTGCAAGCAAACAAAGATGTGGTCAGCCAGATCAAGCGCCAACTGAGTCGGTGGTGAGTCAAGCTAGAGTGCCGTATGCAGGATTGAAATCAACAAAAAAGCTAAACAACTTCAAGTTGACTATGCTGCTCCAGTACAGTAAAGAGTTTTTGGGCTTCCTTGCGCTAATACTTACCACGTATGCAACTTTGCTGAACAAGTATGATACACAGGTGACAAGTTGAGTTTTAGCTAACTTTTTTTTGCATTTCAGAGAACCCATCATTGGTGGAACTCTCGCACCAAGGCCGATTTTTGCCAAGGACTCTATTGTGCAGGAATGGCCACACGGTCAACTAATCGATGTTCAGGCTAAGGTCGCTGTGTCGGAGCTTTCACTGATATTTTTTTATGCTCCCTGGTGTGCTGAAAGCTTGTTCGCCAAGAAAGTGTACAATGCCGTGGCCAACGTGTACAGTAAAGAGGTGACTATGATAAAATAGATCCCATATAAGTACCTTGTTTTTAACGTTAAGATTGATCCTGCCTTTTGTTAGCTAAGTGTGTAAAACGACACTTTCTCCTGCTATTAGCCATATTTGCAACATTATCTCTCGTTGAAAAATCGAGTTTTTATAGGTATATGGTCGTAACTAACTTTTACAAAAATAATAAATGCGCTGCATGTTTAAAGACCGTTTGCCCGAGGTCAACTCGTGCCCCAAAATGTAAAAAGCCACTGAATAATATGCTTACTGCCATATGGCTTTTCTCTGCACGAATACGACCTGTGCAAATAAGCTCTGGTGTTTCTTTGCAAAGTTGCGACTAGCAACTCGAATACAGGCATCGTGCCGTTTCAAGAGAAAAATTAACCCTCTTTAATTTGAAAGCGTTTGTGTGTATATCAAGTCCTAGCCGCTAAAATTGCACTGCAATGTAGGAATGCAACTTTTTCCTACTTGAGCAATAAAGTTAAACACACAAATGGTAACAACATAAAAGAGTTTCTGGGTGACGAATGTTGCAATTCCTTAACTTTTGATGCATCCAAGCATTTACCGAAGTATAAACTGCCGTTTTACTACGCACATTCTGCGCGAATCAATTAAAACTTCTACTTCTTCCTGTTACATTTTGGCTACCGGCTTTTAGGCAATAGCGTTAGCACAATGTTCGAAGAAGTACAATGGGTATTTTACTCTTCGAAGAGTACAATGGATAAAAAATGGGCAGTTCATGTTGAATGAATGTCAAAGTTACCGTGGGACCACAATGCCCGTAGCGGTGGTATGTAGCAGTAGTACGTAGTACAGCCGCAGCCATGTGGCGTAGTACGGAAAAAAATTGAACACAATGGTGTAGCGCGGCTATGCCGAACAAAAACCTCGTTTATAAACAATGGCCGGTACTCTGAGTTAATTTGAACTAGATTTAATATTTTTGTACAACGGATGACACAAATTCCATAAAATTTCTTTAGATTTAACCATCTCAATAATTTTTTCGACGTCCTTTTCGACGTCCTCCATTGTTTACTTAACTTGTATTGAACTGTCCACCGTGTAGCGCTGTCAACCGTGTAGCGCTACGAAAGTTCAAAGTTGGCCAACTCTTACTACCGCCACAGCTACGCGCTACCGCCACAGACACACATTGTGTGCGCAATACACTGAATACATGTGTTTTAACTCTTGGCAGCTCTTACTATCGCCACAGCTACATCACTGTGGTTCTACGCTTAACGATCAATGCAATATGCAGCTATTTCATGATCCGCAACTTCATGTTCTGCTGACTATTTTTAACACAGTGAAATAATCATCGTAGAGAGCATCATCATCAATCATCATCAAGCTAGAGAGTTCAAACTTAGTGACGGCTTGGCTCTTTAGTTGCACAGAAAAAGTGTGAAAATTGGCTCAATCCGTCAAGGCCCACATCTAGCCTCAATCTCAGACAACCTCTATTTCACATTTTCTTCCAAAATGCCTTTTGGTCAAGTAAGACTAGGCGTAGGAAGAATTAAAATTTTGGTGCTGAGCCATATTGGCCCAAGGCCTTTAACAAAGCAAAATTTGGACCGGCCACAATATTGACCATGCCCACTTTTAACATGTTAAATTTTAGTAGTAGTAGTTGGTACGATTTTAATCTATTTTATCTTGTTTTCTGTTAAAAATTCTCTTCTTTGATATTTTTTCTATATCTAAAGACGGTGTAATATACGCCACAAGGGATTTCCAGTTTTGCTGTTTAGTAGTTCGTATATTTCCTCCTGTTCCAATCGGTCTCTTCCAAGGTAAGCACGACGGGTTTCTTTTAGGATGGGACATGTTGTTCCTACGAAATGAAGCACGTGTTCCTTCTCTCCTGTGTTGCATAACCCACAGCGTAGTGAAAAGTCATTGCGATGCGGGGTGAAGGACTCAGAGAGGTTCTTTACCTGATCCCACCACCTGTTTCTTGGCCTACCAGGGGGGCGACGCGCTCGCATCTCGGCTAGCATGACCTGTCTAAGAAGTCTGTAAGGCGGCATGCGAACAACGTGCCCAAACCATCGAAGAATCGACCGCTTCACTCGGAGAAGTAGCTGCTCAACATTAACATTCCCACAAATACTGACGTTTCTCACTCTATCTGTTAGAGTAACACCAGCAACGCACCTCAGGAATCTCATTTCGGCAGCTTTTACCCGCGATCTAATTCTTTCGGTCATTACCCAAATTTCATGACCATAGATGAGGGTCGGAACGAACACTAAATTAAAAACTGAGATCTTTGCTTTCACTCCAAACTCAGCTTTCCTGATGACCGGCCGGCGCAGTTCCTTTACTATTGCTTCAGCTTGGCCAATTCTACGGGACAACTCAGTATCACTCCTCCCATCTTTCGTGAAAAAGACCCCAGATACTTAAACTTATCCACCTGTTTTAATGGAACTCCATTTATGTGCAGGGTACAGTGCACAGCAGTTCGGGAAACAACCATCACTTCCGATTTGTTCACGTTTACTTTCATCCCAGCATCACCACAGACGGCTGCAAACCTATCCAGTGCTCGTTGAAGTTCCTCTTTGGATGATGCAAGGATGGCCAAATCATCTGCGAAAAGCAGATGGCTCATCCTGATGCCAGCCAATTCGAAACATTGCTCGCCAAGACTGCGCTTCACCATCCAGTCCATATATGCTATAAAAAGGAGCGGCAACAGAACACAGCCCTGGCGAAGCCCAACGCGCACATCAAAAGGACGGGATTTGACGCCATTTATGTGTGCAAAGCTTCTGCAGTTTCCGTACAAAGACTGGATGGCTCTCAGAAGAGGCCCACTCAGCACATAGTCCTGCAAAACTCCGAGGGACCGACCGAGGGACTCGGTCATGCGCCTTTTTTAGATCTACAATACACGCATAGACCGGTTTGGCATATTCCCAGGCATTCTCAAGAATAACCTTCAGAGTAAAAAGCTGGTCGGTTATGCCTCTGCCAGGTCGAAGCCGTACTGTTCTTCCCGTAACAAAGGCTCGATTACAGCTCTGGAACGCGTTTCCAGCACCTTCGCGAATACTTTTCCCGGAAGACTTAAGAAGAAAGATATGTCCCTATAACTTGGGCAATCTCTCATGTTCCCTTTTTTGGCCACTATAACTCCTGATTGCTAATCGCTAGGTGCCTT
The DNA here is from genome assembly GCA_947623515.1 of Neoascia interrupta. Classification (NCBI taxonomy): domain Eukaryota; kingdom Metazoa; phylum Arthropoda; class Insecta; order Diptera; family Syrphidae; genus Neoascia; species Neoascia interrupta. The sequence goes on from OX392462.1 coordinate 181,571,830, forward strand.
CCCGCTATCCCAGGCCACCTTGATGACACGTGTTAGCCATTCAAAACCTTCTTCACCCATTGCCTTGAGCATTTCTGGCCGGATTTTATCAGCTCCAGCAGACTTGCCAACTTTTAGCGATTTAATCGACTTCGTCTACTGTGTGACTATTCTCCGCCCTCATCTCGTCAGCCGTGGGAATTCCATCTCCTATGTCCTGTTGGGGGTTGAAAAACTCCGAAAAGTGCTCTCTCCACCTGCGCAAGACATCGCTTTCATTTGAAAGAAGTGTAACCGTCATTAGATTTAACCCCTTGAACAATATTTAACTTCCTTCCTCTGAGCCGACGAATGGTCTGCCAAAATATCTTGTTTGCAGATCTGTAATCGTGCTCCAACTTCTCGCCGAACTTTTTTCATGACTGTTCCTTGGCTGTTCTGATTGCCAGATTAAAAGTCCTTCGCGCCTCATTGTACCGGGCTCGAAAAGTTGAGTTTCCACATTGGATCCACGCAATGTAGGCTCTCTTCTTCTCTCTGATGGCTTCTTGAACTCCAGGCGTTTTAAACCAAGCAGTTCTTTTCTCACCACCAGCCGCTACCCCAAGCCGCTTCACTCCACAGACAAATTCAAACAAATTCATTCAAAAGGTCAGTTGAAATTTGTTTAAACTTCTCCGAAACATGTTGTGCAAAGCGCTCTCTGAAATCAGAGTCGGCATCCTGCAACCTTTCCCACCGTATGCGGGTCACCAGTCTTGGTTTTCGCCTGATAAAAAAAAAGAAATGAAAAATAAAAAAAAATAATGAAAAAGCTAACCGAACGTATCGTTCCTTATATTGGAGAGCGGGCCCGTATGACAAAAAAACGCCATAAAAAACTAAATTTATAAGCTGGGTACAAGCTGCCGAAATGAGATTCCTGAGGTGCGTTGCTGGTGTTACTCTAAGGGATAGAGTGAGAAACGTCAGTATTCGTGGGAATCTTAATGTTGCTACTTCTCCGAGTGGAGGGATCGATTCTTCGATGGTTTTGGACACGTTGTTCGTCGCCCCTCTGGTAGGCCAAAAAACAGGTGGTGGGATCAGGTAAAGAACCTCTCTGAGTCCCGCCTGGGGATTGCGCCGGAGTCTCTTGAGTTGGTGGCGGAGGATCGAGAAAGATGCAAGGACCATTTAGCCACCCTCGCTCCGCGTCCCTTTTAAAGGATAAGCGGCATCCGAAAATGATGATGATGATGATGAAAACTAAATTTAACATTCAAGGGTGACAAATTATAACAATTTAAAATGTAAAAATAAACAAAAATTATCTTGGAAGAACAACTACGATGGGAGTTCAAAATATTCTCGGTATCGACGTTAAGCAAAGCGGGAATCAAACTCAAACTATTTTTTTTTAGTGTAATCTCCTTTTAGATTCATGCATTTATTACGTCTTGAGATTCATTTTTCTACACTCTCAAAAAATTCCTTTCATTCATAATTCATTCATAATGTTCCGCTCAGAATGTACATTATTACGGCTTTGAAGTTCTTGGCTTTTTTACAATTGTCTTTTATGCAGGCAGTTAGCGGGCAGGCTGAGCATGGGTCATTTAAATGCTCTCCCTGCCCCTTTAAAATTTACTTGTTAATAGAGACATTGAGAACCGGCCGCGTGCTCATAGTAGTGTGAGATTCTTACTCAGTCGTCAGACTAAGACTACGTTTCCTTAACAAGTAGTTAAAGCTTCTGTAGTAATAGCGTGTGGCAGGCTGCCTTCCAACGAAGGCACCTACAATACCGTAAATTTATGCCGTTTCATCTTATGCTGCTAGATCCAACGGTCTCATTCGTTGTAGTCGGCGCGTAAGATTCGTCTGATCCAAAGTTCGGATAACTTCATTGTTGCAATGTCCGCGAAGTCGAGTACTAAGTTTGCGAGCAAAGTTTGTTACCTCATCAGTCACGGTTGCGATTCCAAGATCTCGGTGTAGATCGCTATTTCTTATGTACCATGGAACATTAACGATTGCTCTGAGTGTCTTATTTTGAAAAGTTTCTAAAATAGATGTATTGCTTGGTTTAGTACAACCCCAGAGTTGTATACCGTACGTCCAAGATTGTTTTACACTTGCTTATACAAGAGCAGTTTGTTTTATATGCTTAGTTTCGAAAATCTTTCGATAAGCCAATTCATTTCTCTTAACTTGATTTCGAGCTCGTCGCGTTTTCAACGTGCGGCTTCCATTTAAGTTTTTGCGTCTAGAGTCATTCCTAGATATTTCGCTTCATTTGAGTAAGGGATTTGTACCGAGTTAATGAATAAAGGTTTGTTTTTTATCTTTTTATAAGTAAAGTTAACATGCGTTGACTTAGTCTCGTTAAGGACGACTCGCCAGCTTTTCGTCCAGTCGCATATTTTGTCTAAAGCGCGCTGAAGTTTTCCTGTTGCGAACGTATAAGTCAGCGAACGTAGCTAAAATTGTTCCCTCATTGTGGGGTATGTCTCTAGCATAAAGCAAAAATAATATTGGCCCAAGAACGCTTCCTTGCGGGACACCGGCATTTATCTCTTTGAATTCCGAGTACTCATTTTCCTACCTTATGCGAAAAATTCTGTCTTCAAAGTAAGACACTAAGATTCTATAGAGTTTTTCTGGTCAGCTAAGCCTTAACTTGTACTGCAGGCCTTCGTGCCACACCTTGTCGAAGGCTTGCGATACGTCGAGAAAAGCACTAGTACATCTTTTTCGCTTCCAGAGCTTTTTCGATTTCGTTTGTTATTCGATAGACCTGGTCGATTGTTGAATGCTTTTTCCCAAGTCCGCAATGGTGATCCGGAATCAATCGTCTTTCTTCAATGACTGGTTGCAACCTTTTAAGCAACAGTTTCTCGAATACCTTAGCTGTTATCGGCAGTAGCGAAATAGGTCTGTATGATTTTTCCACTTTCCTAGTTTCGGGACCAGTTTTTTAGTTAATCTAGGCGCTCTTTCCTTTTGGAAAGAGGTCAAGTCAAAATTCAATTGACCTCTTTCGAAAGGCTGTCAACAATAGTAGAGAATCCCTACAAACAGCCACTATTTCTTTTTGGATAAATTTTTGCTTTTTTTTTCCTATTTTACGGCTCTTTTATGGCTCGATACTCTTCGTACGCTGCCCTTGTTTTACGTTGCAACATCTTAGCATCATCTTCTGTCACATTTTCCCTGTCGACACAATCACCATCATACCAAGGGCTATTTTTAGGGGTGACTGAAAAGCTTAGGTTGTTCAGCCACGTTTTTAATAGTGCATTTTTTTAATAGCTCCACTGGTTGTTGTCGTCTGGGAAGAGTGAAGTCATTTACAAGTATGTTACTTTTTTTCTTTCTTCATTTTTCAGGTGTACTTTGCTGCCGTCAACTGCTGGCAACCGGGTAGTGGTTGTCGCACCAACTATTCCAATGTGTACAAATGGCCTGTTCTGATGGCTTACTTGCCAAACGCGTTTAGTGTACAATACACAGGGACCTGGACCTATAGCTCCCTAACGAAATTCATCGATCGTTTGCTGTCTCCAATGCAACGCATTGATAGCGTCCAAGAGCTCATGCAATTAAGAATAACCAACGACGCAACTGTCTTGGGCGTATTCAATTCATCCGATTCGAAGGAGTATAAAATATTCTTTCAAACGGCCATCAAATGGCTGGAATGCGAAGCATTTCAAAATGCCAAATTTGCTGTATATATTGGAGAACGGACTTCAATGTTCGCGCAGTCAGAACAAATTCAAGCACCTGTGATAAAGTTGTTCACTACAAATGATACAATTGTAAATAGTAAACTTTTATACACAAGAAGAAAAATTTAAAAAATTTCCAAAAATCCTGCAGGTTTATAACAACACCAGATGGGAGTCAAAGAAGATAGTAAATTCCTTGAAGCAATATCTAGCTAAATCGAGTATCTGGGTGAATCTGCCCAGCATGAAGTCTTCAACGATGCGAAAGCATTTGCTGCGCGGTCCTGTGCTCCTTATGTTCGCGCCCAGAGTTCCATATAGTCAGCATTATTTTATAGTGAGTTTGGGTTTCAAGAAACACAACCTTTTACTAAAACGTTTCCATTTCAGATGAAACAATTAATTTATTCCCACCCCTACTATCGGCATAACCTTAACAATAATGTGTTGAATAGCTACATTACACATCATCAAAAGGGTAAGAAATAGCATTCTACTAAAAGGACCCAAGTTCCCTTAACACAAGAATTTTTGTTTTGCAGAATATCCGGTAAGGTTGAAAAAACTTTCGCAATTTTGTCATCTTTCGAAGCGAATTCAGTACCAGGATGTCCAAACTGGACTCTATAACCAAGGCCTTTGGAGTGGTGGGTTGTTCTCCGTCGATTTACAAACGGTTAACACCTCAAAGCACCTGGCAAGCACTGGCCAGATAAATACTTGTGACTATAAATTCTGTGAACAGGATTTTTTCGGGCAAAATGTTTATCAAGGATCAAGTGGAAAATATCAGCACGACCCATTGGACTACAGAAGTCCCTCAGAGCTTTTGAGGAATAGCTGGCAGAAACAGTGTTTGCAACTAGAAAAGCTCCCACCGTCTTTCTTTCAAAAGAATATTGCTGAGTATGTGGTAAGTCTTGCCAAACACGATTGCTTGGAAGCCTTTGTACAACTGCTTCCCTTTAAGAATGCGTCAGTGCTGCTGCAACCAGAAGATGTTCAAAATCGAACCTTATCATTCCTCATGTTGGACAGTATTGTATACAGTGACTATTTGCGCCATTTTATTGGCGATTTGGAAATCCAGAAGAATACATCACCCTCACCTGCATTGTTCATTGTAGACAACCAGGTGCGTAATTTGAAGAAGGAATTTTGAAACCTTGCAAGAAAACAACTTTTAATTTCCCCCTTAGGGAGAGACATTGTACAGGCATAAGAATCCAATTTCTACCACCAGCGCAATGGCGTTCGTTAGCGATTTTTACAAGGGAAAACTTCGTCGTCATCTGAGATCATCGGCGATGAGTGAAACTCGAAATAGATCCACGAGTCCTACGGTAGCCATAAGGGATATAAATTCTAGGATGTTTGCGAAACTAGTACATCGAACAAATGCAGTAAGTTTCGAAATTGGTGCACATTTCAACGTTTATTACAGAAAAATATTCCCTTTTTTTTAGACATCGGTTGTGCTATTTTATTCGCCGCATTGTTCGTTGTGTTACGTGATGTCGCAAGCAGTCTTGCACGTTTCACATATGATACAACTGAAAAACGTTGCGTTTTACCGCATGGACGGCAGTACTAACGATGTACCGTGGGAGTACACTATGGACAAGTATCCTACCTTGTTGGTCTTTCCCCAGAATAGGTAAGTCCTGATTTTCACAGATAAAAATCCTTTATTATAAATGCCTAAGGTACGCTCTTGGTTAATTTTGTATAAAAAGGTGGATAGCTGACTCCGACAGTTTGAGTTGTTTTTGAACCTTTGAATTGTGCACATCGTGAGATAAAGTAAAAAGTAATTACTTATATATTCTTTTGATGATAAAGGGCTTTCTAGATCATTTGTCGTGGAAGTCAAATGAAACAATTTATTTCATTCTTTACTTGACGTTTCGTTGAATGGTTTTCAACTTTTTCAAGGGTGGAATTTTTAAGCCCCTATAATACGTCCTTTAGCCCGTATGATACTTCTGTTTTTTCTGTGCTGATGATTTCACTTAAAATTCATTCTTGGATTGAGTGCATAAATTACTGAATAACTAGATATTCAACTTGCGTCCGTCTTGCCCTCCAACACCCATCTGTTTAATTTATAAAGCCTTACATCAAATTACGCACGTAGCAAATTTGCAAGGGACATGCCGCTTTGCGTTTTGGCGGAGAAAATTGGAATGTACCTGCCCAAACACACTGAATTTATTTTTTAAGCGGTCTTTCCAAAAGGGCAGAATAGGTAGATGCTTTTTAAAAACGAACCGAGTTGTCTGGCAATAAAAATACAATTATTTCTGTTAATTCGATTACAAATGAACCTATACAAGGTGTTCTTTCTGCATGCTAAAAACCAACAAATTGCGAGTTGTCACGAAGAACTGAAAACAGAAATTATGTCGAAAAACATCACATTCCCTAATCAAAGCTCTCTACTCTACGCAAACGTGGGGTGCAATCGGCTATGGTGATCGGTGATTTTCACATTTTGTGGCAGTCAATGTGATCAAACAAAATTATCCGTGTGCGTAAGGTGATCATGATCATAAAAATATTGTTCCGAATCGTTGCTTTATTTAGGCTTGTGATGTAAGAACACTGATTTTTATTCATACACGCACAAAGTCAAGCTAAGAGTAGGCAAAAACACCAACTTACCAGAAAGTTTGAAAACTAGTGACCAGCTGATTTTGACGGTGATTGGGCGGGAGCTGTCACAAGAAAATTGTGATGATCACAGTTTACGCAGACAAATTTTTGTGATTTGTGACATCACTTATCATAGATCACCTTAGCCGCTTCCACCCCTGTTTATATTCTGCGGGGTGAAGTTTTGAAGTAACATTTCGTTTTGCCCCATATGCGCCGGTTGTTTTTACTCTGCTTGTCATCGAACGCACACAGCAACGCAACAAAGCTATTAAACTAAAGCGCTAAAGGACTAAAGCTCCAAAACGAAATTGCGTAGAAATGGCGAATTGATGAATTTACTCACATTTGTAAACAAATGTCAGAGTATGGGTAAATTCATCAATTTCAGCTTGGTGCCTGTTTTCATTTGGTTTATCCTAACCTCATATGTCAGAATTACTATGGTGAGGGGAAGCGCCTGTGTAGTGGCCATCGTTCAACCTCAGTTTTATTTTGATAAATAAAATTTGGGTTAGGTTAGGATAAACCAAATGAAAACAGGCACTTGTATGCAAGGCTTTACATGTCCGAAGTTGAATATCGAGTTATTCAGTAATTTATGATTGAGTGTATACGCAATATTCACAAAACAGCGGAACCTGTGAAAATGGCAACTGAAAAATGTAAAAAGTTACATTTTCAGCCCTTTTTTGACAGGTTCAGATTCAAATTTAACAGTGTTCACGTGTCTGGGAAAAAATTCTTTTTATGGGATTTTCGGCCTCAAAAGAAACAAATTATATATTAAAGAAGTAAAAACTACTTTGCTTCATGAGTGCATCGAGTCTAATGAACATTTCAATTCAAAGCTTAAACTAATGAAAACTAAAGAAAAGAACTGATAATTTTGTTATTTGAGGAATGCTAAAAATACGGTCGAATACAAATTCTTCAACTAATTTTCTTTAAATCACGAATTTAACATGCAAATTAAAATCCTCTCGGTAGGTAATTAAAAATAAGTCTCGTAAATTTCATTCACCCTTTTCACAAACCTCCTTTATGACAGTTCAAACTCTTTCTGTACACATTTATAACAGTTTGGCACTTGACTTGTTTCTAACTCAAATAACACTCTACAAACGAGTTTTTTTTTGTCGTGTTCCACATGCTCAGACATGTACGCAACACGAATACTCATCGTGTATTTGCATTTACAATTTTTTAATTATTACCTTAACTTTCAGATCAATTGACACAAATGTTTTCCCATCAACACTAGAGATCAGTGTGAAAAATGTGTTCGGTTTCATTTTATCAAAGCTTAAACCTGAACAGAAACTGAAGTCACTTGGCAATGCTTGCGTTATAACAAAGGTAAGTTTTTTGTTCATACCGGTAAACAAAAAGATGGTTATTAAGTTATATTTAAATTACAGTTGAGTGCCGCTTTCCAAAGTTGCGTTCGACATGTGCGTGAAATGATCAACAGCGAAATCGATCGCTGCTTGCAACAGTGGCATCGCACTCCCAGTCATCGAAAATTTATTCTAAAACGGCTAAATATGTTTAAGGAAATTTACCTCGAACTAATAGGAGTCAGGACGGGCTCCGAGTTAGAACACATTTTAAATGATATTGTAACTTACGAAAATGGCGAGTATTCGTACATTTTCTGACTTCTATCGCATTATATAGGAAAAATAAAAAATAAAAATGAATTAAAATTTTTGCGTTGATTCTTTTATTTTCTGTTAGTATAATAAGTATAATTTTCTGTATAAAAGGACCGATTCTTTAAAAAAAAAGGCCCAGCTTAAACTAAGGTCGGTTGATCCCGAGATTAACTCACCAAATTTGGCGTTTTAAGCCGAGATAAATTTTTGGTCGTACGAAGTTTTAACTAGATCTGACATTCTGACAGATTAGACACGAGTTGCCAGGTTTTGACCGACCCAAACTCTTACAATTACTATTGTGGATGACTTTTTGACATTGGCACTTTGAACACGAAATTTCCGGACAACGCTGTCAGGCTTAAAACTGTTGGCCGAAATCGAACTTTTGGCAGATGATGTTTGCTCCCAAGAAATTGCAGATGGGAAATGTAAATGTTCCGCATAAATGGGTCATCATGTGGTTGTCAATTGGCAGAATCCCAGCGTCTTCATATAGCACGAAATGCCTTTCGCACATATCTTCTTGAATACGCCAAAAACCTGTGTCGGCTCGAAGAATATTCCGTTCGAAAATCTGGATCTTCTTTACGCTGAAAAAATTGTATATGAGATAACGATGAGGCATCCGTATGTCACCGGTTAAATGAGCTGTTTAAAACTTTAAAAGCCAGGCACAATGTGTGTCTGTGTCAGTGTCTCGCCTCATTTTTCACCTAAAATCAGAGACACAGCGAGATACGCATTGTCTTGCTATCATAAATTATTGAATAACTAGATATTCAACTTGCATCCCTCTTACCCTTTATAAAGCCTTTAAGGCTTTAACAAAGCTTTTAACTTCCGTGTCGGTGAATACGTGTAAGAATATACAACCACAATTTGCCTTACGCGATCAGCTGATGTAATAGCTCCAAAACGATATTCCATGGAAATGATGAATTCATGAATTTACTCACATTTGTAAACAAATATCAGAGCATGGGTAAATTCATCAATTTCATCTTGTGGGCAAAGCTTTTACATGTCCGAAGTTGAATATCTAGTTATTCAGTAATTTATGACATAAGATTATACCACATTGAGAAAAAAAACAGTACACCAACTGCGTCGATCGTCATTGGATGCCTAGCATAAATGATTGAATAACTAGATATTCAGCTTTGCCCACAAGCTGAAATTGAGGAATTTACCCATCCGCCGACATTTTTTTACAAATGTGAGTAAATTCATCAATTCGTCATTTCCATGCAATTTCGTTTTGGAGCATCGGCTGCTCGCGTAAGGTAAATTGTTGCTGTATCTTCTTACACGTATTCACCGACAAGGAAATATGTGGCTTTATATGGTTATGAAATATATGGTTAAGAGGGACGCAAGTTGAATATCTTGTTATTCAGTAATTTATGAAGCCAGGCAAAGAAAAAGTGTGATGTGTCGAATTACAGACCAATTGCAAAGCTATCATCCATACCTAAACTTTTCGAGCAAGTTGTTTGTGATAGTCTTGTCTTTTTTTGTCGCAATATCATTTGTAGAGAACAACATGGCTTTGTAAGAAACAGATCCACTGTCACTAACCTCGTGTCCTTTCACAGCAAGTGTACCAACGCTCTGGAGAGTCAATTTGAAGTTGACTGTATTTACACAGACTTTTCAAAAGCTTTTGATCTAATTTCACATGAAATTATTGTTTTTAAACTTACATCCCTAGGTTTCCCACCTAATTTCATATCTTGGATTATATCTTATCTTCACTTGAGAACTTATCAAGTAAATTTCAGAGGGACTAAATCAAATATCTTTTCCGCGGTATCAGGTGTTCCCCAAGGGAGCCATCTTGGTCCTCTTCTCTTTACAATCTCAATTAATGATTCCCCGTCAAGTGTGAAACATAGTGATATTCTTGCATATGCCGATGATATGAAAATATCAAAAACAATAAAGTCAGTGTCGGACCATAGTTTTTTGCAGTCAGACATCGACAGTTTCACCATCTGGTGTGATAAAAATGGACTGACACTTAACCCAAATAAGTGTCAGGTTATGACGTTCTCAAAAAAACGTACGCCGACGGAGTTCTCATATACAATAAACAACCACATCCTTGGTCGTGTCTTTTGATTTAGTGATCTTGGTGTTTTCTTTAGCTCCGATCTTACCTTTTCCGAACACATTAATCATGTCGTTAATAAGTCTAACTGTATGCTGGGGTTTATTAAAAGATGGGCTAAGGAATTTAATAATCCTTATGCAACTCTTTCGCTGTACAATAGTTTCGTTAGGCCACACCTCGAATATGCTTCACAGGTTTGGACACCATCCCAAATTTGTTATGCTGACAGGATTGAGGCTATTCAGAGGAGATTTATCCGCTTTGCTCTAAGAGGCCTTCCTTGGGAAGATCCATTTCACCTTCCACCTTATTCCCAGAGGCTAAAATTACTTAATCTGCAGAGCCTGTCTCAAAGACGTATTAACACCGATCTCGTTTTTATTCAGCAAATATTGTTAGGTCACATTAACGCACCTGACCTCTTGTCCTCTTTCAAATTTAAATTTCGTGGTGGCTCTTATAACCTACGTAATATCAATCTGTTAAACGTTCCGAATCATAGATCGAATTACGGCATGCTTGAGCCTATTACACATATGAGTACCCTGTACAATTTATATAGTAGTGTTCTAGATTTCAATATTGACAAAGCGACACTGAAAAAGCTGCTTAAGCAATTGTAATTTTCTTTCTTATGTGTATCTATTTTATGAATTTTTTCCTATTTTCTTAATTGTTGTGTATGTGTTAAGTGATCGTTACATAAACCACTAACACCTGCACTAGTTGATGAGCCTGTGTAAGCAATATTTTGCTTGGCAATTTTCTGCTTGTAGTTGGTGCTTGCTTTAAGCACCATACATCACAGATCTGATAGTGCATTAAAAAAAAAAAAAAAAAAAATGCTGATCTGTGATTGGCCAGTAATGTAAACAAACGCATTTTTTTACATGCATGCAAAGTGACAGTTCCATACCATGACGTCAGATTTATGTTTAGGTCGGTCAAAGAAATGTTATAACAAACGCGTGTCATAAAATCTTTATATTCTTTCTTTCATGGTAGTACACTGCATGTAAGTAACATGTGGGAATTGTGGCAGATTTTGACGTTAGAATGACGTCAGAAGCGCATGTACATGCTACAATTTGCATGCAAATTCCTACGGTCTCACGGCCTTTAGTACAATTGTATCGACTTTCCCACCCTTCAAATGAAACTTGCATTTGACACATCCCACCTATACTATCACAAAAAATCTCTGCTTCTTTTCCCGTTTCATTCGACCATAGAGAAATTCAACTTTGGACTTTATTTTACCTAAGACCAAACGAAAAGCACATTAGAAGGCTTTCGTTTGTTTTCGTGGAATGATGGATAATACACTACAGTGTTTTTGGGCCGAGTAAGACAAGTTGGAGTTTTCATTTTTTTTAGCCAAAGTTTCCATGTCTATCGGATGTATTAAATACTTTTCTTGCAGCTCGCAATATTTGCCATAATAGTTTGTGCGGTTGGCATACGAAACTCGAGAAGAATTTGTGTGGTGAGTACAAAGACAGCAAGAGCAACATAATGTTTATAAATTTCATTAAATGCAAAGTGAAGTAATTGGATTGCACCCATTGACCGTGTATGTTTAGAATAAAAGTACATAAAGCGTTTATATTTGCCAATGACTTTTGCAAATCAATTTTATTTCCTGGGCTGGGAAATTGCATATTTATTCCATTCAGTGGGTGCCAAAGTGCAAACAATTTTGAAGGAATGGTGCATTCATTTTTTTATTTTTTATTTACATCTGTGAGTCAATATTAATGGCTGTAAGATTTACGTGTGGCTAAGTCAAAAAAAGCAAACTGCTCTTGTTGCATTCATTAGAATAGGTAGCTACTTAGGTACCTACCTTATGTTCACATTATAAGTTCCAGTGTTTTTTTTTTTGTTGGGGTCTTCATTCTTCAATGCAAGGAGGTTTGTAGAGTCCCAATATTTTTTACGCAGTTCATTGTTCATCAAAACAGTGCGGTTATCTACTAAAAAGTAGAGTTAGTTTGTTTTTTGTGTTGTTTTGTTACCGGCTCGCTTGTAAAAAAGACTATTGGCACCGAAATACCAATTTGGAAGAACCAACAAATCAAGACTGCATATAATGACCAGGGCCGACCGAAGCAGAATCGGCGCCCTGTGCAAGCCTCAATTGTAGCGCCTCATTTGTTTATCGTTATCACACCTTCCCCTGGCGCATGCAAGTGGAAGGGGACCTCAGCCAACTTCGCGTGCGAAACTGGAGACGGCTAGCTAGAGACAGAACTGGCTGGTGAAGCTTGTTGGTTGACGCCCAGGTCTACCCCGGAGTGTAGCGCCACCTTAAGTAAGTAAGTACACCTTTCCCACATTGCCCAAGAGGCTGTCTTAAATGCATTCTATTAACATTCTGAAGAAGTAAAGTGCTATGGGTATCAGTGCGACAGCATACGCAGATGACATGGTGGAAATGGTGCAGGGAAAGCACTTAAATATCTTAAGTGAAATCATGGAGATTGCTCTGCGGACGGTCAGCACCTGGACCAAAAGCTGTGGTCTCAGTGTCAACCCTTTAAAAACGGAATTGGTTTTTTTCCGGACCCAAAATACCAATTTGCAAGAACCAACAAATCAAGAACGCATATGATGACCAGGGCCGACCGAAGCTAAATCGCTTCGATTATTATTATTTCGCCAAGTCAACTGGAGAGGATGTATCCCTTTCGGATAGCGCGAAGTATCTGGGTGTATTTCTGGACAAAAAACTGAATTGGAATCTCAATTGAATGATTTGATTCTTTATTTAGCTTTGTTATTCTTATAAGAATCCCTCACCTCCGCGAAGGTGGGGCCGCGACGATGGTAGGATTCGAACCCAGACCTCTGGCGTAGTAAGTACTCTCTGGCGTAGTAAGTAAGTTTCAGACTTAATTTTTATATCTGAAATCTGGATTTACGATCGCGAAAAGGACTTATAAGTTGCCTGGTTATGAGCTTCACCCTAACTGCAACAATTATTACGCTGCCGGTGGTGTTGCCTTTTACATTAATGAAAGTTTAAACTGTGAGTATGAGTTTGAATGCTGTTCCTTTCTAAGCTCCGATATGATTAAAATTTCTTGCACCATTGTAGAACAGAACTTTGTTTTTCTATGTTTTTACCGTTTTCATAATAAAAGTAAAGATGCTTTCATTGGCGATTTGACTTCAGTTTTAAGTAGGGAGAATGCTCGTAATTTGCTTATTGTTGGTGATATGAACATAGACATTCTAAGTGCCACTACTGCCACTTTTAATTATATGAGCTTAATGTCCCCAAATGGGTTAGAATCTTGCATTAATGTCCCAACTAGAATTTCGGATTCAGTTGAAACCTGTATCGATCATATCTATGCCAGAATTGATCCGAAAGCGAATATTTCTCTTATCAGCACTGTGTCTGATTTTAGAATTACCGATCACTGCATGACATGCATCTTTCTTTCAAATGTAGTTAATGCACCTGCTGCAATAAAAAATTCTATCTAAGCCTTCAAACATATTGACTTTCTAAGGCTAAATGAGCGTTTACTTCATGAAACATTGTCTCAGGTTCAAAATGAGACTGATCCCTCTTCTGCCTTTGACTATTTTGTGGATATTTTAAAGAGTCATGTTGAAGTGTGTACAGAAACGGAAACACGCAGAAGTTCTGCTCCGAAAAGACTCAAACCCTGGATGACTAAATCTTTGTTGGGAAAAATTTTATATAAAAATAAAATGCGTATTTAATGCAAAAAACATCCCAGCGACGCTAGGCTTCGAAGAAAGTATCGCAACATCTGCAAATATATTAGAATTTAGTTCCTTTGTACAAACTCAAAGCAGGAGTGGGAAATCATTAATGAATTATTTAACAAAACTGTTTCTACTGAATCACCGTCGCGTGTTAAAACTAATAACAATGATACAATGACTTTTTTACTGAGGTTGCGTCAAATACGCTTTCAAATGCAGGTTTTTTAAGACGACAATTCGCGTTGTGCCGATCGCTGTCTGAAATATGAGAGTAACTTACAAAACAGCTTTTACTTTGAACCCATTTCATCCGAATTATACAAGCAGGTTATGCTCCTGAACAATTCAAAGTCTTTTACTCGGAATAGTTACTCAAATGCATTTATAAAAAACATAGCCTTCAACACGGTAGATATCCTGGCACACATTTTCAATAAAAGCGTACACAGTGGTATATTTCCTGATAGTTTGAAAATTGCGGAGGTAGTTCCAATTTTTAAAAAAGGCGACCGCAAAGATGTTAACAACTATAGACACATTTCCCTTCTTTCAGTTTTCTCAAAAATTTTCGAAAAGGTAATCAAAAATCGGGTTGTTTCTTTTCTTGATAACCATTCCTTTTTTAGCTCAAGTCAATTTGGATTTAGAGCTGGTAAGTCAACGGAAAACGCTCTTTTGAAATTTTGTGAGGAAATTTATGCTAGCTTGGACAAAAAGAAGGTAACTGCAGCACTGTTCATAGACATTATGAAAGCTTTTGACACAGTGGATCATTGTCTCTTAGTTTCTAAACTAAGGAATGCTGGATTTCGCGGATTTATACTGGAATGGTTTTCCTCGTATCTACGTGACAGAAAGCAAGTTGTGAAGATAGGTCAACATTTTAGTAATTACCGGGATATTAACGCTGGGATACCACAAGGATCCGTCCTGGGTCCCATACTTTTTCTTATATTCATTAACTCCATCTTTAGCCTACCACTAAAAGGTAAGAAAACCGGATTCGCTGATGATATTTCCTGCTCGTATTCAACTGTTTCTGTTTTAGATCTTGTTGCTGACGTCAATTATGACCTAGAGCTATTGAGACATTGGTTTAAGATTCACAAGCTGGTAATTAGTGCTAAAACTAAAACTATGTACTTTAAGCTCCCGAAGTTTGACAGTTGCCCACCACTTTTATTGTTTCACAGTTGCGACTGCCAACATATGCTTTTAAGTACTGAAGCCTGTCTAACTAGGTCAAGTAATTCAACTACTTGTGATACTGGCTTAGCTTGTTCGCAAAACTGTTTTTCAATAGAAAGTGCTTTTACCTTTGAATACCTGGGTATTCTCTTTGACTGTCAAATGAATTGGAACGCACACACCTTGTTATTAAAAAATTACCTGTTAAGAGCAACTCACATTCTTTATCATCTCAAGGGACTATGCTCCAAAAAACTACTTGAAACTGTTCACTACACCCTAATACAATCAAAGTTGCAATATGGTCTGGAATGCTGGGGTGGTACTTATAACTATAACCTGCACCCTTTGTTAATGTCCCAGAAACATGCTCTCAGAATTTTATGGAATAAAAGGCGTCAAGAACATTCTTTTCCGCTTTTCATCAAGTCAACAATACTGCCCTTGAAACACCTTTACTTTTACAAAGTCCTAAAAATATTCTATCGTAGGAATGGTAACCTGCCAATTCAAGCCTCGTTTATGAACTTAGGAGTGTTCCACCCCAGTCATTCCACCCCATACGACTCATCAGTTTGTAAATTCCTATTCCTCGGTAGCACCTAGACTATTTAATAAGCTACCGCTTGTAACTCGGCATGCTTCACAGTCCTTTTTATTCAATAAACAAGTCAAACAATGACTCTTTAACCTTGATCATATTCAAATCAAAACCTTACTCAGAATTGATATTAAAATTTAGTCCACCGCGTTTGTACTCTCCTTTGTCACCCCACAACATATCTCTTCTCTAATATTACTTAGTTTGTTCATTTACTCAAAATTCTACATTCTCCACTAGTTGACTAAGGGTTATTATCCTAAATCACTATTGAATGTAAAGGCATACAACAATGTTTTATTTGTATTTTTATGAGAAACAATTAACTTTTATCTGTTATCAAAAATTTCTTTAAACTATACAGATATTGTTTAATTAATTTTATAGATTAAAAGTTACTTATAAGCTTTTGTACTGCATTGTTGCAATAAATAAAAAATGAATTGAATTGATAGTACACACACTAACCACTACGCCACGGCACCCCAACAAATTTTTAAACTTAAAACTAAATTAATTGGTTAGATTTTACATAAGAAATTAAACTCTTTTTAAAAAACTTCAATTGATTTGGCAAGTTATTTAACAATCGAAAACTTTTATGAAATAACAAATTTTGTGCTCGCTTGTTGTAAAAAAGGTATTCCGAAATCCTCGCTGCTTCTTAAATTATAACTGTGTACAGTACATCTGATACATAAACTATTTGATCACTTAAATAACTTGGCAGCATGTTATTTTTTATTTTGAAAATAAAAATTAATACATTCATAGCAGTTGTTTGTTTAATTGTTAGCCATTGTAAATAGTTTAACATTAATTAAATGCTAGTTGACATATTGCGCATTAAAATGCTTCTCATTGTTCTATTTCGTAATTTTTGTAACATCTCTGTCATTGAGTGCCTAAAAAAAGAATTGTAGAACAATATTCGAAATGTGGTTTTATTATTACATTAATTTTATTGCACAGACAGCTGATACTTTATGTCTTATCCTTTTAAAAAACCCTATTTTCTATGCAAATTTACTACACGTATAACTTGTGTGCGACTCAAAATTTAGTTTATTATCCGAAATTACTCCAAGGCATTTTATTTCAAAAACTTTTTCAATAACTTTATCATTTACATATAACAATATTTTCATCGGTATGTAACACCGTTATTTATAAAAGCCTTAGTCTTTGCTGTACTGATTTTTAGTTTATTCATTTAAAAACAAAGTTCTATCCTTCAGCATTCAGTTTTCTTATCCACTCTTCTGCCAAATCCCCCGTCACATCGAATCACTCTACACCAGTGTACCTATGTTAAGTTTAATGTGTAGTTTGTGACGCAGTGAAATATTCACCGTAGTCCCCTAAGACCTTTTAGAGATATGTATGAGACCGACAGGAGAATCGATTAAGCCATGTCCAGGCAGACGGACGTTCGTCCATGTCCGTTCGTCCATGTCCGTTCGTCCGTATGTAAACAACTTTTAGGCCTTACATTTTAAGCTAGAGAGCTGAAAATCCAGTTCTTCAGATCAAGTTGTGTGATCATGTCTAATTTGGAAAAATAATTTTTTCACACTTAAGCTATGCAAACATGGTGGTAGCTTACTGATTTTTGGTATGTTGCACTGTTTATACCCTATTCCACAGGAATGGAGTACATATATCAAGTTTGATACAGGCGAAAATGTAAAATAGAGAAATAATAACGATAGACCCCCAAGACCTTAAGGACATATGATTGAGACCGAATTCTGAGTTGAATAAGCCATTTCCGTCCGTTCGTATGTCACCAATTTTTAGGCCTTAAATTTTAAGTTAGGAAGCTGAAATTTTGTACGTAAGCTCTCTGTCATCCGCAGCAATACAAGTGTTAAAATCTTTCAAATCCGACCGCAGACACGCCCACAATCGGTCTAAATGTGCAACAACCTCCTGTGCTTTCAAAACTCTAAGACGTCGTCAAAAGCTGAAATTATACATTTAGCATATCCTAACGATTAATCCTAGTCATAGGATCCTAAGCATTAAAAATTAAAAATAAAGTCGGCAGATCGCCCCTAATGGGCGTGGCATCGAATTAAAGAGTAATTATTTAAATGCAATTTATTCAATATTTTTGTTCCAAATCGAAAAATGTTTGCTAATTAAATTACGCCCACTTTTGGAGGCAGAATTTAACAAAAACCTCAAATTTTCAAGAAAAACATGGATTTCGAATACTTTTTAGCCTAACTAAGGTTAGAACTAGAAAAAAAAATTAGCACATTAGGTTCACCAGGTTCTATACTATATTACGTTTCTACAAAGTTTGTAGCCACGCCCATGTTTAGAGGTCGATTTCAAAAAATTATTGAATTTGGACCAAAAATTTACAGTTTTGCGTACATTTTAGGCGCAAACTAAAATGGGAATGGAAAGGAGAATATGAATGGAGAGGAGAAAAGGAATGGAAAGAATATTAGGAATGGAAAGGATAATAGGAATGGAAAGGAGAAAAGGAATGGAAAGGATAATAGGAATGGAAAGGAGAACAGGAATAGGAATAGGGTATACCGCGGTCCGTTACAGACGGACCGAAGCTATTACATATGCACTGTTGCACTTACTCACTGGTTTAATTTGTCTTTTTGGGGCTAGGTTTACGTTTTTGTTGGAGGTTGCCACTATCCGATGCAGCACTGAGACACAATTACTGGTCCATTGCTTATAATTATCTTAATAATTATCTTATACTAATAATTTCGTACTGAAATCGTGTTGCAGGCGATTTTATTATACACAATTCTCAGTGGCTCTGATATTCTGGACAGACAACACCCGAAGTCAGGTATGTTGAGATTTTTGCTGTGGGCAACCATCTAACCCAGCTTGTAAACGAGCCTACGCGGATCCCTGATATTGACAGTCATGCTGCACTTTTTAACTAAAAAAATCACTTTTATTGACGCCACGCCCACAAAAGTGGGTGGAGACACATACAATATGTACATAAAACTTAGAAAATGCTAATATCTAAGAGTTTTGTCGAAATTCATCTATATTTATTGAAAACCAGTCATTTTAAGTTAATATCCCTTCAAAAGTGTGGTTAATGAAAAGGCTAAAATTTTTTGGCTACTTTAAAGACAATTACAAGGCAACGTTACATACCAAAATGAATGCGCTAGCGCCAGTGTAACATAGCTAAAATTTGGAAAAAGTGTTTTTTAAAATTAGAGATGGTCGCACATACAGGCCTGTAGTGGGCGTGTCTGTGGGCGGACACGAAAATTCAGCTAATTTTCAAACTATATCTGGTCTAATGGACTTCCATCCAACCCACCAAATTTCAACTCTCTACCTTAAAACTTAAGGCCTAAAAGTTGTTTAAAAACGGACGGACGGACGGACATGGCTTAATCGATTCTCCTGTCGGTCCCATTCAAATCTCTAAAAGGTTTAAAGGGTCTACGGTGATTATTTCACTGCGCTACAAAGTATACAACAAACTTAGTATACCCTGGGTCGGGTAAGACAATGACCAGGGACAAGTTTAGGGCTTTAGTGGGGAATTGTGCAGCAAAAGTATAAAAGTAGAAACTTTAGCACATCGCAATAAATCAACAATTCATTTGATGTAAGCGCTATGCAGTTCCGTTTCAAACCTAAGCAGTTCTGGGAGTAACAATTTTAGGTGACGGCTATTAGTAAATAGATTTCCAGCGACAGATTATACGTATGCTAAATTGTCATTAAGTCAATTTTTACAATTTTTGTTAGCACTAAAGTACTCATACTTTTTCCCGCACGTTTAATGCCTTTCGAACATGATTAAAAACTTACGGTTTTATTTTCTTCATTACAGGAATAATATCAGCAATTGAGTCGTTAGCCCACGATGGATCTTGTTGATATCGACAAAGTTCTGGATAGCTTAGAACTGAACGAGGAAGAATGCAATAATGAAGGGCGCACAGTTAAGCATTTACAAATCTTTCAACCTGCTACTATTTGCCCACTGGAATCAAGATCTGCAAGTTCAGCTGATTTTACACATGAGGAAGCCGTCCGTCCTAGTGATACTTCTCAAACAGGGGAAAGTACAGCAGGAGGTGATCATCGAGTGAATAGATTTGTAGGTGTGTCTCAGGTGTTTAGCAGCTTATACGAATACCGCAAAAACGTTGAAAACTTGGAAGCAGATATGCAACTGCTCAAAGACGGCAATGAAAGCATCTGCAAAGATGTAACAGAGCGAAGTGATAAACTAGAAAACAGAACTGGCGACTTTGTAGACGAAGACATTGAAGTAAATAATTACGTGGGGTCTGACGACGATCAAAAATATTCATCAAATTCTATAACTACATCGTCCTCCTCCACATTTTCATCCGGCCCATCGCCTACGCTTCTTTCAAGTGATTCACCTCCATCTCCTGACGAAAGAAGTAACATCAAACCAAAGGACAATAATATGCCAACAGAGTCATTAAACGAAAACAGACAGCGCTCGGACTTTGATGATTTGGCTGTAGGGCTGTCATCCATATCTTTAACCAATCAAGGAAGTACACTGTCTTCAGCTGCAGGCAGCAGCAGGTGCATATCCAAAATCGATAATTTTAGCTCGTCACTTTCTTTGTCGGAAAGTAGCCAAATCGACCTGATATCGGAGCAATCGGAAGGGCATTTAAGTGAATCGTTAAATGTGAATAACAGTCAAGTGCTTCATGAATCCAATTCACAACCTGCGGCATTAAATAACGTAAATACACGAGTGCAACCGAACTCTGGTCAAAATGTTATGGTAGCATTTGGTTCAACGATGGATGAGATCTCCGACACTGAACTTGACAGTATTCTACAAGAAATCGAGTCAGAGTTACCATTGCAACCATCTGCTGAAGCTACTGTGCCCAATGACACAAAAACAAATATTGATCTAAAACGAGAAGGCGATGTAGATTGTAATGTACAAATGACGTTGATGAGCCCAGAAAATATTAAGACTACTGACAGCCTATCTTGTCCCTCTAAATTTGATGACGCAATGAATGTTGATAGTTTTTCGCAGGCATCCACCATCGAGTTTGCGGACGACAGGTCTCACGAGGACGACATCGAGAATTGCATAGGAGCGGAGGAAATTGATGATGATAATGGACAAAAAGATCATTGCCAACAGAGCACCTCACAAAGAAGACAAAGACCCACAACGCTCGACCTGTCTGCTAGGAAAAGTAGTCTTTATGCTACAGCTGGACAAACACCACCAGGCTCACGATTATATGAGCGAGCAATTCCTAGTTCCGAGGAAGATACTCCTGATAGCAGTGTAGCTATGCAATCGTCTGACAAAAAGAGTATTTCCAGTGATTTGGCAAAAATGCCTGTGGACGAAACTCCAATTTTGAATACAGACCTTCAATCCACAGAGTCCAATATTAGAAGTTCACATGGCAATACGGACCAGTCTATGATACAAACCGTGGACTGTGCGAATTTGGAAGCCGGGGCTTCAGTGCAAACTATGGACAGTGAAGAAAATAAAACGAACCCAAATCTGGGCAAAATACCACCCGTTTGGGTGCCTGATAACGAAGCAGTTATGTGTATGCAATGCGATATTAAATTTACACTACTTAAAAGACGTCACCATTGTCGTGCGTGCGGTCAAGTTCTTTGTTCCATTTGTTGTTCCCAAAAAATCAAACTGGAGTTCCTTTCGAATCCAGAGTCGCGAGTTTGCGTCCAATGCTTTCTTATTTTAACAAAGCATCCAAATAAAACTGGACCAGGTGAGACGTTGAATACCGCGACTCCATCACCTCTGTTGCGAACGCCTAATCCCAACAATCCTATGGAGTATTGTTCTACTATACCACCGCATCGGCAAGTTAATCCTCAGGCCGTGCATAATCCCTCAGTAATTGTTCCAGTGGGGGTTTTAAAAAAGGATGGAAACCCAAAAAGAAGCCGTAAACGCAAATCTGTTATGTTCAGCGATGGAATTCGGCCGGGAAGCGACTTGGCCAGCTTGGACGGAAAATGGAGTGATGCAAAACACGCCCGCCCGTCGGTTTCAACAGGTCATTCTTCTACAGAACAGTCTTGCTCAACACCAAACACTGGAGTCAGTAGAGGTATGTTGGATGCGATCTTAAATATTTTTTTCAAGCGGTCCGTCCCAGAATTGAATAAAGGTTTTTTTTATCATGATATGACTCCCGTTCGTCAGTCAATAATAAGCTTCGTTTATATGCTGAGTTCAAGCGAGCTTCGAGCCAGGTTCGACCTCATAAACCCAAATCGAGTTGGAATTGAGTCGAGTCGGTTCGATCGCTCTCGCTCTGCAGGGTTGAGTCGAAATTTTGCTGATATACCTAGGTTGAAATTACAATCAGGACATTAAGCCTTAATTTGCACAATTTGCCATTTGTTTTGGCATATTTGCAACTTCAATATGCAAAAAAAAGGAACTAAATTGCTTCAGTTTCAATTTTTCATTTCCATTATTTCAACTACGCGACTCAACTCAACCCTCTTCGTCATGTGCTGAAAAGTCTAGGTCGAAATTCAAACTCAAACCCTCAACTTTTGCAAAGGAAGCTAAGGTCGCTAGTTACAAATATGTACAGTGAAATAATTAGTCGTAAAAAATTGTGGTAGGAATGACTCACTTCTATTATGTAAAATGTTCACATAAATTAAGCGTTTAAGTTGATAGATTAATAGGAATAAAAAGATAAAGAGACAAATTTAGCAAAATTCATATATCTAAATAGAAAGGAATAATGCAATCACTAGTCACTAATATATTAGGAGAAAAAAAGGTCTGAAAAGGGTAATTTCCGTTGAGATAGAAAGATACAGAGGTTTCTTACGGTTTTAGTGATTTGCAATTTTATTTGAAACATAAAAAACAGGTGTACCCTCAAGACAGTATGTAGCTAAAGAAAGGTGATTTAGTTAAACTGTTACGGTGCGCTAAAGCATCTTTACAGGATTCATAGATAGTAAGCCACCGATTGAATAAAGAGACAAGGAATAGCTCTTTTTCACACATACAGTGCGTGTGAGTGACGTATTTATTTTGACATTAGTCCCCTTAAATCGTGAAATGTATGCGTCACGAGTCGTAATACTAATGTCACTTTAACTCAGGAATGTTAAACAAAAGTCGAGCTAGCTCCCAGAAACGTATGAACCTCGGGCCGTCTCTCATGACATGCCTGGTGGTTAGTGGAACACATAGGTTATTCCCCACTCACACAACTTAAACAGATGCTTAACTTTTCTCCCAAAACACAACTTCCTGTTCCTTGTCTCTTTATTCATTGATTCCCCGCCGGCCGTTCAGGATTTCGTGAAGGCTGTCAATAGAAAGAAAGCCTACCCCTTCAAAAATAGCGGTTTGCCCGCAGTAAAATGGTAAATGGTCATGGTAAATGATAAGTGCAAACACGCAGCAATTTAATGTTTTGGTAGATTCCAAAAAGAAATTGCAACGAAAGGGCCGAGCGGGCTGGAGTAATAATTTTTTTTTCATTACTCGCAAATTCGTTCTCACATTTTATAACAAGTAACAAGAAAATAAAATGAATTCATTGCGATTAAGTAGATAAAATTAAGTTAAAAGAGTTCAACAAATGGAAACTCGAAATGAAGTGTTCGATATTTGTTTTTACTTGGTCACTTTGGCAACTGGAAACTGAAAGGCAACGAGATGCGATTCTCATAGTATTGCATAATAACTCGATTGATTACGGGTGCGATCATTGAATAAAGAGACAAGGAATAGCTCTTTTTCACATATACAGTGTGTGTGAGTCAAGCATTTATTTTGACATTAGTCGCCCGATATCGGGTATCGACTTGTAAGTGAATGTATCACGAATCGGGGTACAAACATTGAATAAAGAGACAAGGAAGTTGTCTTTTGGGGGAAAAGTGAAGCATTAGTTTTAGTTGTGTGAGTGTGGACTACTTATGTGTTCAACCAGGCATGTCATGAGAGACGGCTCGAGGTTCATACGTTTCTGGGAGCTGGCTCTACTTTTCTTTAACATTCCTGAGTTAAGGTGACATTTGGACCCAGGATCGATTCACTCTATAAACACACGCAATTGTCATTCGCTATCAGTCAACTGACATTCCCCTCTAATGGCCTTTTCGGTTGACGATCCCGGATCAGAGTTTCTTCTCCCGAATCGGGGCTGTGCATCCGAACAGCCAAACACGTTTTTCTTATTTTTGAAGTTTGTCTGGCGTTGTATTTGTGAAGCAAAAGCTATTCTACAGGGGTCAAATGACATTTATCCAACTTGCGTTGTATGATTGTGTGAGTGCTTCTGGTTTTGCTTCTGGATTCAAAACCAGAAGCAAATTTTTCTTCTATCCAAACGGGTCCAAAAAAACAGCTTCAGGAGAGTCCAGGAAGCTCCCGGACGACGAACCGAAAGGCCGTAAGCGGTGTTAAAATTAACATAAAAATTAATGGCGTATTCTTTTGAACACCGAACTGCAACACCAAGCAGTCAAATAATACTCGGTGTTCGCGACAATTCCAGCGTTGTGTACACTTGGTTTCATTGTGTACAGAACGACAAATACTGCACCGAAGCAATAGAGCTTTTACCATGGCTGTCAAAACCTGACGTCTTTCACATATTTCGATCGCAAATCGCGTTTTTATATGAAAAAATTCAATAGTTTCTACTACTTAACCTAGAGTGTGCCGATAAGGAAAGAAGTTATTGTGTCTATTCCGCTCTTTTAGTTGACCCAAAAATTATTTAAATAAAATAAGTGGAAAGTATCGAAAAAGTGTTCCGAAGATGCGATCTCATTGAATCCGTGTACCCTTTTGTAGTCCAATGCACTGTTTTTACAACACACACAAAACTTTTCTTATCCTTTCCGTATTTCATAACTAAAATGTTTTTAGCCTTACCTAGAAACATTGCTTGGCATCCCGCACTCGAAAATATCAGTAGACGTCAAGCCGTTAAAAGCTCTATCATCACGTTAAGTGTCAAATTACTTCGACTTCATTTTGTTTACTCTTTTTAATTTCATAGCGTGATTTTGTTGGAGTCGGTTTTTTCTACTTTTTACTTAAAATGAATTGTGATAGCTTTAAATTTGGGTTTTTATCGATTTCATACAATTTCAATCGTGTTGTAAATAATCACGAATGAAAATTGAGTCAAAACGTCACTTCACATAAACAATCAAAGCTACACCCAGTCTCCACCGTCAAATACGAAAATGGCGAAATTTCGAGTTCGGTGTCGACACCGAACTAATTCGGAGTTCAAAAGAACACTTACATGATCACAATTCCGTTCAGGTGTACGAGAAAAGAACGATTTTTGTTTGTATTCCACAACAGTTTCACGATTCGGTGTTGAAAAGAATACGCCATAAGTCTCCACTCCATATATGATGTCAACTCGGTGTCAACTTTAAGTAAATTTTGAGTTTAGTGCTGTTCCTAGATTGAAAAATTGTTCACACCGTTTTTTGGTGTCCATTTGGTTTCAATACTCTGACTCTATTTCGACATAACTTTTTGGTGTCAGCTAGGTATCATTAAGGGTCGGTTTTTTAGTGCGAGGTCATCCGAATTTCCGAGTTAAACTGAGATTAACCCTAGACATGAGTTTTTCAGGGAACTAAGATCTGGGGTTAATCTCGGCTTAACTCGCCAAATTTGGTGAGTTGATCTTGGATCAACTCTGGTGAACAGTATGAACTACTTTGAATGTTTTTTTCTGTGTGAAATGGCAGTGACTTTGCGTTCTTCCGTGGAAAATGACATCTGAAAATGACTCGAACTTCTTTTACTCTGTCTTTCTATGTAAAATGTGAGTTGGGAGAGTCTCCGAAATATTGATAACTTTGTTGACGGAGTTAACTCTGCGCCGAAAAACTGCTCGCTTGAGCTGGGCTTAACTCGGTTCTGAAAATCCGGCCCTAATTTGACTCAATTTTGACACGGTTTTTTGCTGTTAGTTTGGTTTTAAAGTTCTAGCAAACGCATTAATTGATCATACGACAATTGAAAAAGACTGCGAAACAACTAAAAATTAAATTCTAGGTAAAAATTAATGCGTACATGTACGATGACCGATGACGATGTGTTTTCATTTCGTGGTAGGATATGTGTTCACACACATGAGCATATTGAACATGAAAAAATAACTAATTTTTTGAGAGACTTGAGTTAGAAACAAGTCACATCACACATTTGAGCAAAAGTTGGAGTTAAAGAGACTTTCTTCGATCTAAAGCAATCAAGAAAATTCGAGAAACAGAGAAGTTCGAGTGAGAGAGAGCAAAATTCATATCGAGATCAAATGTTAATATGTAAAGTCCTTACTCCGAAGCACGGACCGCTCGATTTTTGATTTGATAGTTTCTTCTTTGTTTATTAATTTTTTTTGTATTTTTAGTTGCTATTAGAAATAGTACACAGACTACACCACAACTTGATGGACGTAATAGTCTTATACCTCAAGACGAGCATCTATTGCCGCCCGTATGTATTTCATGTAAATCAGAAGAAGTATACCAAGAAGTGCCAAACAATGCTGATCTAATTAAGCGATTACATAATGAAAGCTTGAAATTTGTAGTACAAACAAATTTTTATGTTTTTGTAAAAATCTCACATCGTAAGTTGATTGTATTGGCTACAAAAATCTTAACAATCTAATGCGCATACTTTTTGCAGTAAAATGTTGTATCAATAAGACAGTAATTAACTTCACGACATGCGGCCTCCATCATGTAGGCAATGATGAAATAATAATTCTATTGGAACTCGGTGACTCCGATCAAATACCAAGGGACGTTTTTATTCATTTAAATGAAATCTACTGGGAAGCAAGCAAGGGTCGGCCAACAAAAGAGCTTGGCTTCTCGATACCAAAAGATTTGATATTCCTGGGATCACGTGAACACGGCGGTTTTCTTTTCATTCGCTCCACGTTTCAGTGTCTCCAGGATGTTCACGTTCCCGAGTCACCATTCCTAATTGGAGTTTTGATACATCGGTGGGAAGTACCGTGGGCGAAAATTTTCCCGTTAAGACTGATGTTACGTCTTGGTGCACAATATCGATACTATCCCAGTCCACACATATCAGTGAGGAACCGCGAGCCTGTGTATGCAGAAATAGCTCAGACAATAATTAACTTGTTGGCCGTAAGTTTCTTAATACGAAGAAAAGAGATTATGTAACTCTAATATTTTTTTAAGGATTTCCGTAACTATACGTACACATTGCCCACAATCAAGGGAATGTATATTCACATGGAGGATCGGAGGACAAACATTTTGATTCCCAGAAATCGACACGATGAAGTTATGAAGACGGTTAATAATTCCAGTGACCACATATTGGCTATGGGAGGTAATTTCTCCAAAAAGGCTGACGGTCACTTAGTTTGCATTCAAAACATGGACTCGGACAGCGCATACTCCAACTGCTACACCACCCAAGCCATTAATATACAAGGACAACCAAGAAAAGGTTTCAAAAAATTTTTAAATATTCTAAAAAATAAATTTTAACGTAAAATTGCCATTTTTTAGTGACGGGGGCAAGCTTTTTTGTACTTAACGAAGCTTTGAAGACAACAAGCGGACTTTCTGGCAAATGCAGCATTATAGAGGATGGACTAATGGTGCAAATATTGCCTTCAAAAATGAATGACATACGTAACGCACTTTTAAATATGAAAGATATTGAAATTGTGTGTGGGCCAATTGAAGGCGGAGAACAACATACAGAAATAGTTTACATACAGTGGGTTGAAGATGACACCGACTTAAATATCGGGTAAGACTTGTTGAATGTGTGATTAAAGTAGAACGACAGCAGAATTTTTATTTTTCATTTAGAGTAAAATCCCCAATTGACGCTAAACAACTGGATGGAATACCGAGCATACGAGTGCATTCAGGTTTTTCGCTTTCAAATGCAAGTCACACAATTAAATGGACAGAAGTATTTTTATTAGAGGTAATAAGAATTCATTGTGATTTACTAACTTTTGTTAAACAAAAAACATCTTCAGGTAGGAGCGGACAATACAGCTTTAGGATGTAAACCACCAGTGGATATATCAAATGTGTCGGAACAAATTGCAAAAAATGCATCTGCGGCTTTGTTTCCCTTCCTCGACTTACTATCGGCTAGTGGCAATACTAAAATTGGGCTGCGTGTGACACTGAATCAAGACAATGTAAGTATTTTTGAAATGTATTTTACATGAAGATGTAAATTTTTTGTCCTTTTTTTCTAAAAGATGAGATAAGATTACTTTCATTCTTAAGTAAAAATCGAATGAAGAAAACTGTTTAAAAAAAAGGTTCGTTACAATTGACTCCGTTACAATTGGTCCGTCTGCCTACAATTGACTTTTAGCCTTAAGTCGATTGAAAAATGTAAAATATTGTTAATAATATTTTTGGTTTTCGGTGGCCTTTTTCCCTATAAAAGTTTTAGCAACGCACCGTTTTGACTTTTCTGGCTGTAAAAATTATAGTCTAAACGAAAAAGATATCACCACAATTTTTTTGTGTTGAAGAAAACTTTTCTATTCTATAAAATGGGTCATTTTGAAGAAAAAACCAATCACAGGATGTTTCAAAGTGCGCGGTCAAGGTATTATGTTTAAATTAACTATATTTGTCGAATTCGAATTAAATAAAGAATTTCAGTCCCAGGCCTTTAAAGCCTTTTACAGAACAGAAAACTCCAAGCACATGTTTTATTTCCCCGAACTTATTAGCTTCGTTTATATGCAGAGTTTAAGCCAGGTTCGACCTCAAGGGTGGTTAAATTTTACGAGCAGATGTTGATTTTGAATAAAACAGAAATTATTTAGGAAATTATTGTCATTTCTTTTTGTTTTGGTAATATTGGCATGGTTTAATTATGTATGGAACAAAATATCGGTCAAATGGCCACCGCGTCCTCGGCGGCACACCTCCATCTGATGGTCCAAATTTTGGATGACGCTGAAGCATAATTGAGGTTCTGTGCCGTTAATGTGCCGAATTATCTCATCCTTTAGCTCTCGAATTGTTGGTGGCTTATCGACGTACACCTTTTCTTTTAAATAACTCCAAAGAAAATTGACGAATCCTCTAAGGTGAAAATATGCCTTATGAAGATGATTTTCTTCGAAAATTGATCATCCAGTGCTGTCCATTTATTGCCACTATTCTGACCATTGACGACGCTTGAAATGGTCAAGAGGCTGTAGTTCTTGAGTCAGTTGCACCTTGCAAGCGTGTAAATGCAAGTCTGTGCATAATGTTAATCAACGACGATCGTGAGAGGTGCAATTGTTGGTCACGACGGACGAGTTGAGGTGGACGGCTGTTCAGCCACACTATCGCGAACAGCAGCAATATTTTCTGCCGTTCACGAGTATGCACTGGTGTTTTCACACCTCCTACAGACCCGGTTTGATCGAAAAAATCACGAAGTGCACGATATGCATTTTGATTTGAACGCCCATTTTCATAATAAGCCTGAAAAACTTTAACGCGTTGCTCGACTGTGTATCTTTCCATGGTTCAAATTGAGTTACTCTGAAATCGAGAAATGTCAAATGAAATGCAGAAAAAAACTTGACGTTTAGGTGTGGTTCACATTCAACATAGGCCCTTAAAATTTAACCACCCTTTATAAACGCGGATCGAGTTGGAGCTGAGTCGAGTCGACTCCATCGCACTCGCTCTGAGGGGTTGAGTCGAAATATTGCTGATATTGACCTAGGTTGAAATTACAACCAGAGCATTTAGCTTTAAATATGCATAATTGGCCATTTCTTTGGTACTTGTATGCTTTATCGCGTTGAATTGACACAGTTGCAGCTTCAATATGCAAGAAAAGGAACTAAATTGCTTCAGTTTCAATATTTCATTTTTGTTATTTCTACTACTCTACTCAACTCAACCCTCTTCTTCATGTGCTAAAAAACCTGGGTCGAAATTCGAACTCAACTCAACTCAAACCCTAAACTTTTACATATAAACGAAGCTATTAACAAGCCAACGCCAACTTCATTCTGATTCCACATAGTGCCTGTTTTCATTTGGTTTATCCTAACCTAACCCAAATTTTATTTCTCAAAATAAAACGGAGGTTGAACGGTGGCCACCACACTGGCGCTTCCCCTCACCATAGTAATTCTGACACATCAGGTTAGGATAAACCAAATGAAAACAGGCACTTAAACATAAATCCCAAGGCTTCGTTCACACTTTCAAACAGACTAAAGTCCAAAACGCAATGCTGCGTTGCTGCGTGCGTTCAATGAAAAGCAGAGTAGAAACAACGGGCGCATATGGGGCAAAACGAAATGTTACTTCAAGACTTCACCCCGCGTTTGACCGAAAATATCGTAGACGCATCTACAACGCAAAAGTAGATCTACTTTATGCTGGAATCGTAATGTTGCGTTGCTGCGTGCGTGCGTTAATGGCCTTTGCCATGCGTTGGCAAAACTTTACGATACTTTACGTCAAACTACGCACGCAGCAAATTTGCAAAACGAAATGCCGCTTTGCGTTTTGGGGTAGGATATTGTAAAGTATCACCTCAAACACATTCAATTTCTGTTGAAAGATATTTGCAAAAGAACGAGCAGAAAAGATGCTTTTTGAAAACGAATCAAGTTGCCCAGCAATGAAAATAAAATTATTTCTATTTATTCCATCACAAATATATCCAAGGTGGTGCACTCGTGTCTTTGTGCATGCTAAAAACCAACAACTTGCGAGTTATCGCGACAAACTGAAATAATACCGAAAAACATCACATTCTCTACTCAAACCTACCTCTACTCTACGCAAACCTGTTTTTTTTTTATTCTGACAAGAAACAGAAACAACCCTTTTTCGTCCCCACAACCTACTGACGACAAGAGAACTATACTCACTCACCACACAATAAATGAGCATGAGGTTGTTCAACGGACGCAATGTGGAACGAAATGTGGAATTGAGTCTTGTTAACCCTCCTTGCCATTTTTTGTTTGTTTATTCTTTCCTAAATTAGCCTACAGGCCAGTCGAAATTACGTTTTTCTGCAAAATTTTAGGTTTTTCTTCAATTCTGTCTCCAAATCTGGGCGTGGCCCAAAGTCTTTTATAAACGAAAAGTAGGACAAAGTGTTTTTTACATAATTTATTAAGTAAAACTTTTTCAATTTCGAACAAAAATATTTAATTCAATGCATTTGAAAATTACCCTTTAAATCCATGCCACGCCCACTAGGGGGGAGAGCGATTCAATTCTTATTTGGTGTATCTTACAATAAAAAGGAGATAATAAATACAAAATTTTAGGCTTTTAAGACGTCTTACAGCTTTGAAAGCTCTGGAGGTAGTTACATAATTGCACCAATTGTGGGCGTGTCTGTGGGCGGAAATTTTTTGCACTTGAACTGCTTCGGATAACAACGAACTTATGCACCGAATTTCAGATTTCTAGCTTTAAAATTACGGGCTAAAAACGTGTGACATACAGACAAACGGATGGACGGATGGTGGACATGGCTTATTCGATTCAGAATTCGTTCTCGATCATATGTCCCTACAGGTCACTACAGTCCGGGATGGACCCGGGCCTCAGCCAACATGGTTCGCCAGCTAGCTCCGTCGAAAATTTTCCGGGCCGGGGCGTTGGTGTCCATCCGCTCTAGATCACCCAGCTGCATCGTTATTGGCAGATTTTTTTATATATCAATATCAAAAAAAAAAAATGTTGTCACCCTGAGTTTCGAATAAAAAATGTGTGTACTTAATCTTAATATTTGCCTAGAATTAAAGTTGTAGACTTTAGAAAAAATTAAACAGAATCTAACTTAAAATTAATAAAAGAACTGTTTTAATACATATTTCGGTCATATAGTCAAAAATGTCCTCCTTTATTTACTACACTACAATGGCGGCAAACACGTACACACAGATCTTATGCATATATATGTATATTGATATATAATCATATTATTATGAAATGTTAAG
Source organism: Neoascia interrupta (assembly GCA_947623515.1). Taxonomy (NCBI): domain Eukaryota; kingdom Metazoa; phylum Arthropoda; class Insecta; order Diptera; family Syrphidae; genus Neoascia; species Neoascia interrupta. The sequence continues at coordinate 181,603,512 of OX392462.1, forward strand.
TGTCTTCAAAAATATATTTTCTTTTACAGGTGTGCTATGAGTGTGGAAGTCAACATGAAAAATTTCCTCCATTATATATGAACGCTCTGGACAATGAATTGATACCAACGCTACACAAGCAATCACATGAAATTGGAAAAAATCTAGTTTTGGAATTAATTTTTTACATTTTAAATGTTTAAGTTTAAAACTTCGATTTTAATTCTTTAAATGCAACCTTCTGTGAGTATTTTCCTTAGCTTTTATTTTATTTCTTTAAAGAAAAAAATTTCAAGCTTGAGAATTCTAATTTGTATGTTGTTAGCAACAATAATGTTGTTGTTGCGTTTTTTAACTGTCGATGTCTAGATTAAATACCCATTTTCTGAAAAAAGTTTTAGATACTCGAAAAGTGTAGTTTAAGTACTTTCGCGACTTCACCGCAAACCCAATTAGAGAAAGGTAATTCATAACCATTTTGTTTTTTTCTTATACTTTTCAAAAATTAAGTGAATATTTCTCTTTTTAAAAATAAAAATAATTTTGCATGACTTTGCAATAGGGGCCGCTCCCCAATGTAGGCGGCGATTCGGTTACTTTTTAATTGAAAACAAATAATGTTGGATTATTATTTATTGGTTTTAAACCGCTCCTAAATGCAAAATTGGCGTAAAACTAGGCTTGTTGAAGCGCAATAAAAAACGCTCTTTTTCATCTAAGTCGAAAATTCAAACTGCAAAACAATTTTGTAAATATTAGTATATACGACATTGCATAAAGGGTGCTCGAATACGAAAACCCAAATGTTTTTATTAAAATTATTGTCTTGTCAACAACTATAGGTAACTATACATTATTTTTAATACGCGTTCCCAACTTGATCTAATTTCTGAGTGATTATTTCAATTCTCATTTTCTTAACACCTTCTCTAAAGTCAATACCTACGTTTGTTAAAAAGTTAGCTTTATAATGTATTTGTTATGTTTGCTTGTATATAATTCCAGCGTGTAAATACATCGAAAATAAATGAAATGTTGAGTATCGAGATTGTGAATCTCCTAGACTGTTGAAAATAAAATAATTATGTTTCCTTTATAAAAGTGTGTATTTCCCGAAACTAAAATAATAAAGGATTGATGTTTAAAAAAAAGTAAGTACAGGGTGGCGCACGATTCACAGATAGACTTGAATCTGTCTTAATCGTCTTATGATAGTACACCTACATAGATTGTGAAATGTGGTGTTTTAAGAGGGATAGAAATTCTTTATGCACTTAGACCTATTAAGTCTATCATCTTTTCTGCTAACTTGGATTGAACTCAATCGCTCACGCTTACCTGATAGGCAAGTCAGAGGCAAATCATTGCTTTTATATGAATGCTATCCCCTGTGATGCCGTTGAAGTCATATAACTACTGAAATCATTTTAAAATCATTTTGAAGTCATTGAAGTCATTACAGTCTCGTTAAAGTCATTTGAATCCAATGATGTATGCTGATTTTAAATAAGAAAAATAGATGAACTACCTTTTGAAATAAGTTTATTACACGTTATTTAACAGAAAATATATCGTACAAGGAAAATACTAAAAAACCTAAACGATCTTGCTTAGGCAGACTTGGTACCGCATGCTATCTGTCTTCTGCTATACTGTGTGAACACCTAAGGGCGCTTGTTTGTCATAATTGGATTCAAAAGGCTTCAACATAAATGTTATGACTTCAAAATGACTTCAATAATACGTTCAGAGTTTAAAATTACTTCCAAATGACTTCAATAATTTTATGACTTCGAAATGATTTCAATGTCTTCAAAATGACTTCAGTAATTTTATGACTTCAAAATGCCTTCAATGACATCAAAAAGACTTCAATGACTTCACTTAGAATGTAATAATTGATACTAAATTGAATTACCAACCAATGACTTCAAAATGAATGGTGATATCAAAAGTTTGAAGTTAAGATCTTTAAGTGAATTCATGAGTGATATGACATTTTTAGAGATAAATCAATTGAGTTAAAATCTGTAACTGAAATGAAGCTCAAAAACTTACCGGTAAAACCCACCGCTTATGCTGACAATCTTGTTCACATGGCCCGCGGCAAATTCTTGCCAACACTTAAGCGGGGCCCACAAAGCAGCCTCAGGCTTCGGCTTCGCCCCGTTACGAAACCTCGTCTTTGTGTCGGCTTCGCAATGAACTTTCGCTCATTGGGAGAGAAAGCTTTTATTATTGCAGACAATACGTTCTGTAAGAATGGCACGGTGAATTTAAAAATACGCACACAAAGCCGAAAGCCCTGGTAGCTAGTGTTGTGTACATATAATTATGTGGAACATAGTCCGAGTAATATAATAAAAATACGTAATTTTCAGCTGAAAATAACTCAATCAGAAATTCTGCGCCATATCCATGCAGTACCAACACACTATAGATCTGAAAACAGACTGATTGACTTTGTGTGTGCGCTCGATATCAACCCCCATTTGCTTCAGACGAAGAAAAAGTTCAGCACACTTGAACTCGGTGCTTTCTTCGGAGCCTCATTACGTTGTATTACGTTTTCTCTTTACGCACTCGTTTTTCTTTGCAAACAAGTTTTTGAAGCCGAGCTTCATTGTATTAGGAAATACTGAAATCGTATGGCTGAACTTGCATACACCAGGCCGAGGCCGAGCCCAGGCTGCTTTGTGTGTTCCGCTTTATTGATCTGCTCCAAGATGCACAAAATAAACTAAGCCGGTGGCCTAAGACTATGTTTACACCGGCAATAATAAGAGGATTAGCAGAAGACGATTAAAATTAAACCCAAAGCGGTTCCACCAGACAAATATAGGATTAATTTGGCATAGCACTCTTTTTTTGTCATTTTGGCTCTCAAGAGAGCGTCACGATGTATATTTCGACAAAATCGAAAAATAATTTCCATTGTAAACATCCCAATAGAATTCGTAATTCTGACTTATCTGTCATACGTGGACAATTTCAGAGTCCTTTTTCGATTCTCAAACTGTTAAAAGGTGATCGGAAGAGTTCAAAGTGGTCCGTGCAAAGGGTGAATAAGATTTATGAGGGGATTTATTTTTAATCGCTTTGCCGAGAGGATTCAAATTTGTATTGTTAATTGCGTAATTTGCAGAGGATTAAATGTAGGTATATATCAATCGCGGATTAGTGCTCGTTAAAAACATGGTATTAGCGACAACCCGTCAAAAACAGAGGTCTTGCCCTTCAAACACAGGAGGTCGATACCAGGGGATCATGATGTTATTTCGAATAACAAAAATCTGGGGCCCGATTACGATATGCGAGGCGAATCGCAAATGTCATCGCATCTCGATTTCGGTATTACGATGTGCGAGTGCGTCCAATTATGCAAAGCTAAGTCGAATGTGTTTGCGATTTTTTCGTTTTTCCGCCTGGATGCGCCTAATTATGCAATGTGAAGGCGAATTCAAAATGTCATGCCGCAAGTTATTTGCGACAGGTATTTTGGTGGCGGATTGAAAGCGAGCACGATCGTAAGTAAATTAAAACATGACAAGAAACTTTTCGGATTAACCGCATTAATAACTATTTTTAATGAGTACAATACTAGACTCACCCCGAACGTTTCGCTCAAGTGGCATTGAGCGTGGATTAATTAAATAAATTAAAACATGTTTAATGGAATTTTACATGGAAACTGGAAAGCAACGAGATGCGATTCTCTTCGTTATGACAGTGGTTGTTAGTGCATAGTTGGTTCTTGATGCTGGATTGAGTTTGCTTGTATACAAGCATTATTTCTTTTTAATGTGCTTATGACCGGATCCCATGCACTCGATAGTGTAAAGCTTTGATCCCGGTTAAAGTTTTTGTGTAGCTTAATTTCTATGGCTTCCCGTACTATCCTCGGTTGAAATAGTTTTGGCCTGGCCGAAACGAACAAAATGATCATCAATGCAGGCCAAATGCTCGCATCACTGATCAGATATAATGAGATAGGCAACTTGCAATCCCCTTGCCTGAAACACCCGCAAAAAAAAAGTAACGGGATCTCTCTCTTGACCCTGTCTGTGAATGCATGTGAAGTGAGCAATGGAGATGTTCAATGAATCCATTTAAAAATGGCGAAAGCTGAGATAATCTGCCGTCTCAGTCATTCAAAAAATATAAACAAAGTAAACAGCCTCCACTCTTTTTTGGCTTATTTTGTTTTACAAATAATTATTATCTTCTTAGTTATATCTTAGTAAAGGAAAAATCTGCCGCCAAAGCGAGTGCCCATTAGGAATAAATTTTTGCCATGCACATCGGGTCAACTGAAAATCGAATTTGTTTTGATTACAAAAATGTCAAAAGACATCTGATTCTGGTTTGCTGAGTTCAGTCCATAGGTAGAGTTCAGCACAATTGAGGTGGAAATAGAAGGTGGAAATCTTTGCTATTGGGAGTTTTTTTCCTTTTTGCTAATTTTTTCTTTAAAATAAACAATCAAGCTATTTGATTGTGTGCATAAATTTTATTAATTAATGCGTTTTCTTATAAAAAAATTACGTGACTTTCTGGTCTAAACTTCTTATAAAAATTAGTTGCAAAAAGAATTTGATAAATTTGCCAGTAGTCCGAAACACATTTTGAAAACAGTTTTTTTTATATATGAATAGCCACATTTAAACAATACTCTGTTAGCTTTTAGATCAATGTTAAGAATAAGGAGTTCTTTCGCTCAATTTTTTATTTGTTTCCGAATGATTTCATGAATAGTTTCAATAGTTCGTTTTAATTATTACTAGTTCATTTATCCAATTATAAATAGTAATCCAAATGAATAAATTGACGTCTCAAGTCGACAAGAAATAAAAGGAACAAACGTAGGGTCTAGATACGGATAACGTTTTTATTCACATTTTATTTTTCTCAATTTTGTGTGCAATCGCGAAAAATTTCTTTTTTGGTGATAGGATCTGTAATTTGTTTCATGACAGATCCTATCACCAAAAAAGAAATTTTTCGCGATTGCACACAAAATTGAGAAAAATGTATTTCAGTTTGATTTTTAAAAAAAGTTTCAATCACACATGAATAATTTTTATTTGAATAGCAGGAATTGTTTGTTAATAAATGTTATTCAAATAAAAATTTTATTTAGCTATTTGCGAATTATTACAAATAAAATTGATGGCATGATTGAAATCAAGTCAAATGATTTATTTGAAAATATATTTTTATTTCATTATGGAAATTCAAATAACTTCGGAAGGTACAAATTTAAAAAAGTTCTTAAACTTAAAAAAAGTTCTTAAAGAAAATTTTAATGCAAGAGATTTTTTATATTATAAGCTCTTCCAATAGTTTGAAATTTTGACATATAATCCCTTATATTTGATTTCTTTGACATCATCTGAAAATCTGTTTTTTTTCCCCGTTCCGTTCCTTGTGACAACACGGATTTACGAAGCGTTAAATTTTATCTCATTGGTTCAAAGTGTATTCAAGCTTATCAACAGACGAGCTTCTTCTGTATTTCTCTCAGATGGTCCTAGGTCTTTATTTTTATATATCTTTTAGACGAATTTAAAAGACTGTACATTTTTTACCAGTATATTTAAGGCGTCACTGACAAAGTCACTAGAATCTTAGAGCAATACAGAGTGAAACAGATCTTACCACCAGAAAGGTGATCTTTTAAGCAAGACTAACATTCACCCAAAGATCGGTTCCAATTCTAGACACCAGTATTGTATATGCTGTGCCTTTTAGCTGTCATCGGCATTCATTGGACGAACCCGGCGAAGTATTTCACATCGTTTTAAAGAATGTACAAATGCTGTGAGCATTTACAGTTAGTTAGGAGTTGATTAAAGACAAATTTATCATACGCAGACTTTTCAAAATAGACTCAAACTTTTCTTATAAGTTTAATCACTTCTTAACATCAAAGCAAAATCAAACACAAAAAAAAACAAATACATGAATTTTCAACAAAAATATAATAATAAAATATATTAAGTATTTTCTAGAATTTTTATTTCAAAACTATTTAAACATTTTTTCAATCAAACAAAGCCTACAAAGTTCACACAAGTCTTAAGTTCCACGTAAGGCTTACCTAGGGTTCCACTGGTATTCCAAAAAACACTGAAGTTATTCCCAATAGTAATGATAAATGTCAGTAGAGTTTACGGCAAACAATAATGCTAAGTCATTGTGTAGCAGAGTATGTTAGAACTATAGCAACCGACAAAGAATCGACAAGGTAAATGTCTCCGTTGCAAATAATTAAAGTAGTTTTTCTATTTTAAATCTTGAATGAGCGTAATTTGTGTATCACTCTAATATTTTATATTGCCTCCACAAACAAAAATTTCATCGTTTTTCGCAATCAATTTATTCATTTCTTTCTTTTCCATGAAAGCGAACAATGCAGCATTAAAAAATTAATAAATAAACTCTTATTTGAAAGGAAAAATCAAACTTTCTGCACGAGATTCGGAAAAGTCAACTTGTCTGCTCGGAAATCTGAATAAAAACTCCAAACGATTGCCACGAATCGATCCTCGATATGATGACCTGAAACGCAGTCGATATCTAAAATGTGTAGCCTGAAACGCACTCAAAACCCAAAATTAGCTGCACCAAGCGCACTCATTTTGGCCTTGGAGGCACAAATCTTGCTTCCAGCTTGGTTGACTGTATTAGTGAATTTTTTTTTTGCACCCCATAAAGTAGCATTGCAACCCACTAACACAATCATGATAGCTGGCAGCATTTTCCCTAGAGAGCCGAAAACGAGTTTGGGGGCAAAAAGAGGCACCCCAGCGAAGATGACTATCTCATTATACCTGATCAATGGCTCGCATTTTGGCTGATTTGATGACAGATGTGCCTTGTATGGCCTATATGTGTTGGTGATGGTATTTTGCCTACACTTAGGCTGACTTTCTGCATGCAAAATTGAAAAAATATGTTCTTACATCGCAAGAGTGATCACGTTACGCACGCGGATTATTTTGTTTGATCACATTGACTGTCACAAAATAAAAAATGAATGAATGAATAAACGGTCCAAGTGGAATGTATTGGATTTTTTTTATCTTAATATATGGATTTGGGTGTCCTGATTCCGAATATGCTACTAAAAATTGTCGGTCTCGATTAATTTAGAAGTTATTACCCAAAGAAGTTCAAAAAGAGTTCAACTTTAACATACCCGTAAATGGCCACAGGCGCCTGCCAGACAACTGGCACCTACCCTTAGCGGAGCGACGAAGTCGCGTGAGCGGCTAAACCCTGCGAAAAAGGGAGTTGAAATAAAAAACCCGCGAAGCGGGCCACCCAAACACTGTTGTCTCCAAAAGCAAATTTATTTTACAGCGAACCTTGTCAGATTTCTATAGCATACTCTTAGGCAGAAATTAAAAGTCAAAGATGAGGTATTTTGTATGGAAAAATTGAAACTTTGAATAGCTATAACTTTTAAACTAAACGAGACCGTCAATTTTTAATAACATATTCGTAATCAGGACACTGAAATACATATACAAGCATAAAAATAACAACTGAATTCCACTTGGACCTACGGTAAACTTGTTCCGAATGAACAAAATGTGAGAACCGTCACCACCAAAGCCGATTACACTTCAGTGATTTCGTTGTGGTGATCTCGTTAAACCCAGTACATCAGAGGCGGCATCTTTTGGATAGAACTACGTAGAAGGTTTTGAGAGGCTTGATTTTAGAACGACCTGAAAAATTTCCTTACAGTATCGGCATTTCTTGGCGTTGGTCGGGATATTCGCAACTGTACCTTGGATATAACAAAGGTCGGGCGTCATGATACTGGAAAAATGCCTTGCGTCGATCGCAATGTGGTCAATCTAGTTGACAGTTGATTGATCGGGAGATCGCCAAGTTCCCTTGTGGATGTTGAGATGCGGGAACTGTGTACTAACTACCACAACGTGTCGCCCCGCAGCTAAGTGGATCAGTCTGAATCTTTTATTTGAGGTTGTTCTCGCTAAGCGTCGAGTAATGTTATATTTTAGTTCATCACCTCGATATTTTAGCGGCTGTGATGATGATTGTGATTTTGTAGGGAAATAAGTTTTTTCTTTATTCCAATTCTGTTCGTCACTTGAGTTTTTGAAGACAATAAATGATCATGACCTCGTATAGGATAATGAAAAATTAATACACGTAAAGTAATTCAATGCGACTGCATTTTGTTTTATTTTTATGTTCTAAAAAATAATTCCTCCACAACAGAGTTTGTTCAGTAGTAATGAACATTTGTTTGATTATTAAACTTGCCGTTGGCTTATTAAGTTATTTTTGAAAGCGAAAATGCATAGTTCTAGACCAATCATAGTTAATCTACGAGAATTGGGCACGCTTATCAATACCAAAGGCGTTAACAACCATCTATGTGATGTACAGCCTACAACAACATCTCCTTTGACAAAATACTAAATAAAACAGCGCAAGGCATTGTACTGTTTTCATTATTGTTTTATTCCGCAAAACAAAAAATAGAAATCGCTTATAACAACAAATACTTTGCGAGCACTACGTTGAAGCTCACTTTATGCACGCCTATCACATAATCCGTCGCAGCACAAACAACTTTAGACTAAGGACTTAAAAACAGCTCCATTGCGAATATTGTAACATCTTCTTTCCAATTCTTTGTCGATCTAACAGTGTTTGTTGCGGCGGATTTTGCGATAGAGATGATTGACAATTTGAAATTAAATTTACGAATACATTAAGAGATTATTGCTTTCCTCAGACCTGAGGAACCTTAGTAAAGACAATATTTATATTTATATACCCACAGCATTATACATTCTCATGTTTCACAACTCTACGCATTTGCTGGCCTTCTAGATTACCATAAGTTTGTTGCAATTCAAAACGATTCACTTAACAATAATTAATTGGAATTAAAACTACGTAATGTGACACTCTAAGTGGCTAAGTAACTCTTGCCATGCTTCTAGGAAACGCATTGAAAATAATTATTATTCTTGCAAGAAAACTTATTTAAATGTTTACTTATGCTATACGCTCATACAAATCAAGTGCTTTGAATTTTTCTCGTACCTTAACCCCAATTAGAAGACATCGCAATTGCCAAAGCATAAATTTCGAAAAACAAAAATATGTTCTTTAGTCTGTGACGAAATTTTTCAATACGAAAATGAGGAAAATGTCCAGATACGATGTTTTCTAATTGGGGATTTCAACAAATCCCTCTCAAATTCATTATTCTATGCCTTATTCGAGATGAGAAGAATTTAAGAAAAAATTAAGCATTTATGCTGACGCAAACCAGATGTCCGTGCGTCACTCGTTTTTGGTGCAGTATGAACAATATTAATACATATATAACACCAAAACTAGATTCTATGCTTAAAATACACGTAAATGGTAGGATGCGGTTGTTCTTTTTTACGATGCAAATCGTTTACTATTGAAAATCGCTTAAAATTATCGGTTTTTTCAGGTTCGTTTTCGTTATAAGCGATTCCTACACTAGTTGTTCTCTTACGTAATGTTCACGTTAATACAACTAAGTTAATTATGTAGTTAAGCGGAAGTCTAATACATGCGGAACAGTAAATAGTTTTGTTTGAAAAAAAAACAATACATTAGATTGTAAGATTTAAAAAAAAAAAAAAACCGACTACAGCAGATAATCAGTTAAACGTTCTCTTTTTTTATGTAGAACAATAGCTTAGTATCCATCCTCTTCCATGGAAAAGTCTGAAGTGTCAGCGCCGTACAATGAGCTATAAAAAAAATGAGAAAAGTTAATTATTTGACCACATCGATGTGGTTTTTTTTACTTACTTTATAGCGCGACAAGTGAAAAATACGATTCGTTTTAGTTTCTTGTTGTAGAAGAAATAATTGAAGGACCACAAACAGCCGGGCTCACCAAATGGATCCGAACTCAAATCTGGATTGTAGCTATAGATGTCACATTCCATTAAATTGATCTCATCATCGATAGCTTGCCACAAGGACTGTCGAAGCAGCTGATATTGATCACCAGCAAGTGCAGACAAATTCGAATGCACAGAGTTCATGACCCAATGAACGGACGGTTCCTTGCTAAATTCATGCGACTGAAAAAAGGAAATTAGAAATTATGTATTTAAATTGCTTTATTAAAAAATAAATAGTCAAATAAGTCGACCCGTTTATGACCATGGAAAAGAACAATTAGAAGTTGGACATAAAGTACAAAAGTAAAAAATAAGAAGGAAAAAGTGCTTTGAATTTGACAACATTTTGAAAGAAACCGAAATTCCCGACGTGTTGATCATTGTTAAATTTTGCCAGTTCCATTAGTCCCAAGACATTAGTATTTTATATTTTTCTACTATTGAAATTGAAAAGAGTTTTTCATTTTTTCTAGCTTTTCGCTAAGGCTGCCATACCTGGGGGCAAAACACGAAATCCGTTAACGGTCTTCGGACGTTTTCCAAGACAATTGTTACTTTCGGAGGGTTTGTCAGATCCTCGCAGAACTGGGCGCAGAGACGATGGTAGGGTTCGAACCCAGACCTCCTGCGTAGTAGGCAAACACTAACCACTACGCGACGGCAGCCCACGAGCAATAATTGAGTTTCATAAAAGAATCGAGTCAGGAGACGCGAAGCCTGTCAAAATGGGAAATTTTATTCCGAATTGCTTATGTAGCAGAAGAATGCAATAGTTTGTGCCAAGCAAATGTCATCCTAAAGTGTAAAAAAAAAACATAAACAAAAGTTTGACAAAAGTTGGGCGACCATTAATAGAGCTTTTAACATTTTGACGTCTACTGGTATTATCGAGTGCGGGATGCCAAACAAAGTACCTTTTTATATGGTAATAAACTTAGATAACTATTTAAAAAATGCAACCCTGTGTTTCGATGAAGGGAAAAGTTGTAGACTTGATCAGCCTTCCTAGGTAATGCTAAAAATATTTTCATTATATAACACGGAAAGGATAAGAAAAAAGTTGTTTGTGTTGTAAAAACGTGTATACGCCCACAAAAGGGTACACGGATTCAAGGAGATCATATCTTCGGAACACTTTTTCGATACTTTCCACATATTTTATTTATATAATTTTGGGGTCAATTTAAAGAATGGAATGAGCACAATAACTTCTTTCCTTATCGGCACACTCTAGGTTGAGTAGTTTATTATGGCCTTTTCGGTTGGCGATCCCGGATCAGGGCGTTCTTCTTCCGGATTGGGGCTTCTCTCCGAACAGCCAAACACCTTTTTCTTGATTTTGAAGTTTGTCTAGGATTGTATTTGTGAAGCAAAATTCAATTCTACAGGGGACAAATGACATTTATCGAACTTGACATTGACACATGTATGATTGCGTGCGTGCTTCTGGTTTTAATTCTGGATTCAAAACCAGAAGCAAATTTCTGTTCTATCCAGAAGAAGAACTGTCAAACGAGTCCAAGAAAACATTTTCAGGAGAGTCTACAAGTCTCCCGGACGCTCCCGGACGACCAACCGAAAAGGCCATTAGTAATTCACACTTCTACAGAAACTGTTGAATTTTTTCATATAAAAACGCAATTTGCTTGGCATCCCGCGGTCGAAAAATGTGAAAGACGTCAGATTTTGACAGCCGTGGTAAAAGGTCTATCACCATCAATCACTTTCTGTTGCCGCCTAACCTTTAAAAGGGTCGCGGAGCGAGGTCGGCTAAGTGGTTCTTCCATCGTTCCCGCTCTTCCGCCACCAATTCAAGAGAAACAGGCGCGATCCCCAGATGGACCTCGGTCATGTTCTTTACCACCTGTTTCTCTGCGTAACCAGTGGTGCGACGCACTCGTTTCGCGGCAAGCATGACCTGTCTTAGTTAGTCTGTCGGAGGGCATGCGATTTACGTGTCAAAACCATCGAAGAAATGATCGTTCCACTCGGAGAATTTCTAACTGTATCCCTAAAGTCTTAACCCCAAAGGTCTATTCATTTTTTCAAGCATCGAGTTCGAGTCCTGCCTCAGTTTTCATTATTTTCATTACAGAAAATGATCATTTCACTAAATTGATTGTTGTTTTTTTTTATAATGTACATACTCGCGAACAAGGGATTGGCTACCCTTTTAATGTTAAGCATCTCACGAGCGGAAAGGATTAGAAGAAGGGGAAAGGGATGAGAGGTGCCGGTGCACTCTTGTTTTGAACAGTTGTGGGTTGTATTGCGTAGGAAAGAGTTGTCGTGGTAGGACATTCCACATTCGCGTTGTACAGCTTATAAAAGAACCTCTAAACTCGACAGTACGCCCGAAAGTCGGCTCAAGGGTGAACTGATGAGAATTCGATCGTTGGCGAGTATTAAGGTTGAATAATTTGAGGTTTTTCATCAATTTCAATTTGAGTGTTTTCATCAATAATTTTCATTGATGAAAACACTCTTTGCCGCGTTTTAAGTTTTAGGGACTTTGGTGTTTACTTCAATCACAACCTAGATTTCTCTGAACACATAAATTACAGCGTTAATAAGTCCAGCTGCGTGTTAGATTTCATAAAAAGATGGTCGAAAGAATTTAGTAACCCTCATGTCACTCTCCCTCTACAATAGTTTTGTTCGACCCCACCTTGAGTACGCCTCGCAAGTATGGAATCCTTCGCAGGCGTGTTACAGTAATAGAATTGAAGCAATTCAGCGAAGATTCACTTAATTTGCTTTAAGATACCTGGCATGAGATGACCCTTTTAACCTTCCTCCATACAGCCAACGACTAAAACTGCTAAACTTGCAAAACTTATCTCAACGGCGAACCAATAGTGCGCTGATGTTTATTCATCAACTTACACTGGGCCACATTGACGCACCTGATCTTCTTTCATCTGTGAAATTTAAGTTTCGAGGAGGATCGCATAATCTCCACTGCTTGCCGCTATGCATGTTCCTAGGCGTAGAACTAATTACGGAAAGCATGAACCGATTAGTCGCATGTGTTCTGTTTATACTACTTACAGTAGTCAAACTTAAAGCGCTGCTTAAAGAATTGTTATAATTGTTTTAAGTAATGTTACTTTTTATTCTTCAATGTTTTAACAATTTTCTTAATACCTACATGTTTTCTGTTTTGTGCATGGTGCTAGCATGACTTAACCACTAACACATACACTAACTGATGAGCCTGTGTAAGCATTTATTGCTTGGCAAACTTCTGCTTGTAGATGTTGCTTGCATTAAGCACGCTACAACCCAGTTCTGATAGTGTTAAATAAAAAAAATATCTTCGTAGGTGTTAAACTTCTTTTTTAGGAATTCTAACAAATTTAGAAAATTTATGGCGTATTCTTTTCAACACCGAATCGTAAAACTGGTGTGGAATACAGAAAAAAACTGTTCTTTTCTCGAACACCTGATCGGAATCGTGATCATGTAAATGTTCTTTTGAACTCCGCATTAGTTCGGTGTCGACACCGAACTCGAATTTTCGCCACCGTCGTATTTGAAAGTGGAGGCTGGGTGCAGCTTTGATTGTGTATGTGAAAAGACGTTTCGACTCAATTTTCATTCGTTATTTTTTTACAACGCGAATAAAATTGTATGAAATCGATACAAAAACACTAAATATCAGAAAGACAAAGCAAACAAAATTCATTTTAAGTAAAAAGTGCAAAAAACCGACGCCAACAAACGAAACGCTACGAAATGAAAAAAAAAGTAAACAAAATAAAGTCAAAGCAAATTGACACTTAATGTGATGACTGACTGCACCGGTGTAGGATTTGTCTTTCTGTACAAAATGAAACCGAGTGTACACCACGCTGAATTTGTCGCGAACTCGGAGTATTATTTGACAGGTCGGTGTAGCAGTTCGGTGTTCAAAAGAATACGCCATTAGAAATTCGAAAAAATTAAGATCTGTAAACGGCTTAAACCGTTAAAAATTTTTTTTGCTATGACTAAGTATTCCATAATAAAAATTTCTAGAACCGTCATGGCCGTATTGCCAAAGGTAATATTTATCTATTAAAACGAACATGGTCATACCAGAATATATTGATTATATAATGAAAAGATAATAAAAAGATTACACCATTTTGAGAATACAAAGTTCACTACAATAGTTCAAAGTTCAATACACAACGCAGCTTCGTCCTCGGAGTCCTTAAGTAAAACAAACAGATTTGTGACAATACAGACCCAAAAGATAGCCGATAAACTGGGGTGGAATCGGCTATGGTGATCTGTGATAAGTGATGTCACAAATCACAATAGTTCGTCTGCGTAAAATGTGATCATCACAATTTTCTTGTGACAGCTCTCGATCAATCATCATCAAAATCAGGTGGTCCCCAGTTTTCAAACTTTCAGGCTAGTTGGTTTTTTTTTCCTACACTTAGTGCCTGTTTTCATTTGGTTGATCCTAACCTGATGTGTCAGAATTACTATGGTGAGGGGAAGCGCCAGTGTGGTGGCCACCGTTCAACCTCCGTTTTATTTTGAGTAATAAAATTTGGGTTAGGTTAGGATCAACCAAATGAAAACAGGCACTTAGGCATACCTTCTGCATACATAAATAAAAAAGAGGAGTTCCTTCATCAAAAGCTTTAATAAAGCAACGATTCGGAGCAATATTTTTGTGATACGGATTATTTTGTTTGATCACATTGACTGTCACAAAATGTGAAAATCACAGATCACCTTAGCCGATTCCACCCCTGATTTGCTCCTATACTTTTATTTTCATGTATTTCGTTGTATTTTTAATCTATTCTATGGAGGAGTCAAAGAACTTTGATGGGGAAATTTGGCCACAATAATTATTAGCGTTTCTAAATTTTGCCAAAAAGCATGTTCTTAATAAAAAAAAATTGTAAAATTCTGTTTATTTGTTATTGCTTTATGATTGCAAACAAGTGTTAAAAAATCCAAAGTTTTTAATTTAATGCACCGCCCAGATGCTTAATTGACTGGGCTATTAGGACTGTTTTCCACAACTGATGTTTTCCAACCGGGTTGTCAACCACAGTACTCAGGACGGTTGAGCAGCTTCCCTCCTTTTAATCGGAGACCATCTAAAATATAGAAATTCCGCTGAGCTCTTCCCCGATCTGTATATTGCGTCCACACAAAAGTGTTTAAGTTTTGCTGTGCCATAAAAAGAACAAGTTGTTCTTTGCTGGACCTCATAAATTATTTTAACACTCCAAAGTCTTGGCACATAAACAACCATCGAAGAGCTCAAGAGCAGATAAGAGCCTCTCTTGGAATTATTGATGATGTAATGACTATGTTTCCAGCTGATAAGTTGATAAGGCGTCATTAACGCCTTGTATTTATTTCTTTATCCATAAAAAAGATAAGGATAGGTAGGTGATTGGAAAAAAAACTTTATGAGCAAGAAATTTTGGAACTTAAGCCTGGTGCGTCAAAATAAACACAACAGTGGGTATAAGGCGAAATATCTCATCAGTTTTAGTGAAATGAGTAAAATCTTTCATGTTAAAAATGGGTGCTTTCTAAGGTGCTAAAAACTAAAAAAAAAAACAAATTTCATTACCTTAGCATCAGAGAAATCGTAATCAGGCTCAAACGCAGCGTTGAGCGTTGCAATCAAGTAGAAAAGCGACTTCCTTGAGATGGTGTCGCACAAAATGATTCCCTCATCTCCCGATTGGCTGTTGCGATTGAAGTTTGGCGACAAATCGGCCAGTGTCTGTGGGGGCGACAGCGCCTGCAAGTCATGCGGCCCGATGCCATGTATTTCGTTTGTGAACCGCTTGTATAGAGCCTTGTCGGCAGCTACCATTTTGCACGAGTAGCTCTCGATGCGCCCAAAGATGGTGCTGTCCCCAGTCTGTATCGACAACGCATTGTTGATTGCTTCGAAACGTGAACTCTCCAAGAGTTTCATCTCGTTGTTTTGTTTCTGAAATCTATTCCGAACACAAAACCAAAATAGTTCTTCTTGTTTGTGTCAAGTAACCCCTTGGGTAGAGCAAAACGAGGTTGGCTCAAGACGATGCTTCCTTGAAAATAAAAATTAACTTTTTCTGCTTGAGGTGGGGTGGGCGCTCGAAAGAAACTAATATGTGGACATCATGACCGACCGACGAGGCGACAATGGTTGATCTCTTGAAGCACTTGTTTGTTTGTTGTTTTGTTTTTGTTGCTTTTATAAAAGACTTCTTTTGTGGCGCGCGAGATTTTGTCAAAACCTTTTGTTTGCGATGCACTTTCTTTTATTTATTTATTTTTTTATTTAGAAATAAACTCGCTTTATGCGCTCGAGAATAGTAACAAAGACAAGAACTCGAATTCAAATCAAATATCTCGCGGGTCTTATTAGACCAGCGGCGGCAGCACTCGAGTGAGACTTGCTTATTATAACACAGTGATGATTAATCATGGCGGTGCATCTATGTCCGCAAGAGTTTCTAAACATCGTAGACGGATGGACTATAATTCTCTTTTTTGCAGCTGCTTTAATTTCACTTATTTTCCCGGTTTGTAGATTATGGTACATCACACTGTTGTGAGAAGTCCTTGTTTTTTTTCTAAATATTATGTGCACAAGAGCGAACTGATTAGGCAATCGATTTATATATGTATGAGACTTTTTTTCTTTTCTTTATTTCGGGCAACCGCGGACCGACCTTAAACTTTGGGCACTTCACAAGGAAATTTTATTTATACTGTTTTGCGTTTATGTATATATATGTGCAGAGGTGTGGTGTATTTTATTTATAAATTCTGTTTTGATTTGTTTTGTTGTCGCCTGGTTGTACACAAAAATATTATGCGAACAATTCTCGGGTTCGGGATTTATATACTTTGCGTGTATATAAACCAAAAGAAATGCTTTTTATATGGGCTATAAGTGTTCTAAATAAAACTCGGAGTTATTCATATTTGTAGGATTTATATTTGCTACTGGATAATCGAAAAGGTAATTGAAATATTTCCGCCAGGTTTTAGCGCACTTTTTAACACTTGGGTACTTTGATTTGCTTTCGTAATTTATTAGAAATCTGTTTTTTTCAGTCGACCATAGAATATATTTACTTTATGTGCTCACAAGCCTTTAACAAAGATAATACGTACGAGAGAAAGCGGAGAACATGTATTTCCAATTGGTCGAATAGTTCATTTTCAGTTAGCAACCGAAAGTTCATTGTTGCCGATGTTCATTCGGTGTATTGCTACCACGGTCTGGAAGCCAGGTGCGGTGAATACAATTCTGACCACTTTGACGTCTGCTAATAAGTACCCTCTAACATAAATAACTGAATAACTAGTTATTTAACTTGCGTCCCTCTTACCCTGCAACACCCATTTGTTTGCGTTTTTTATAAAGCCTTGAAAGCTTTTATAAAGCTTTAAATTTCCGTGTCGGTGAATCGTGTTAAGTTAAATTTCCGTGTCGTGTAAGGACGTGTTGTCACAAGGAATAGGAACAGAAACAGAATTTCATACACTAGCAACCAGAGATGGCAGAAATGTGACTTTTTTGATTTCCTACGTTTCTTACATCTAACGTCTTTCGAATAACTAGATATTCTGAGATATAACTAGATAACTTGCGTCCCTTTTAACCCGCGTTGTCTCATGGAAAAGAAAGGAACTGAAAATAGCTCCGTTACGTTGGCGATTCTGTTTCTGTTTCAGTTTCTAGTGCTGTAATAAGCCACTAGAAAGACATTATCCAGCACGGGCACGGCATACTTCTTCGCGTTTCAAGTGCTGGCACTTTATTGTCCATCAGTAGTCTAGAATAATTTACATGAAAAATCAATTAAACACTTAATCTTTTAAAAAT
This sequence comes from Neoascia interrupta, assembly GCA_947623515.1. NCBI lineage: Eukaryota > Metazoa > Arthropoda > Insecta > Diptera > Syrphidae > Neoascia > Neoascia interrupta. The sequence goes on from OX392462.1 coordinate 181,621,284, forward strand.
GCTTACCATTTCACCGGTGTCCTTCTTCTTGGCCAGAAATTAATTTGCTTTGGCGATCCAAAACAATCCAGGCAAAATCCGACACATTTGCCTATAATAAAAAATGGAAAAACTGTGGGGTATTTCGTTTAATATAAATTTGATTATTTTTTTTTTTTGTAATTACCTGCCTAAAATTATTTGAGCTGATAATTTTCTTTATTTATTTTTGCTGCTCACACGCACCTTGTGACCCATGCCGAAACAAAACAATGGATATGAAACGTTGACATTTGACAATCGAATTTTCGACATTATTGTCAAAAGCAAAAGAGAGCCGTTCGCCAATGGCGGTTGTTCGCTCAAACATAAACAAGGGTTTCAGTTCCAGAAACAAGTTCTCTCGAGTTGTTTCTGTTTGCGTTGCTGTAGAACAGTTTTACGTCGCTGATTCTGGAGCTCATTCTGGAGCTTAAAACGGTGCCGTTTCTGTTTCTGTTGCTATTGTATGAAATTCTGTTCCTGTTCCTTGTGACAACGCGGCTTTACCCTTCAACACCCATTTGTTTACGTTTTTTATAAAGCCTTTAATACCATGTCTCCACCGAGCCCTAATCGTCGATTAATATAAATTTTTATTAAATCCTCTACAAATCACGCAATTTACCATACAAATTTAAATCTTCTAGGCAAGCGATTGAAAATAAATCCTCTCATAAATTCACAAACCTATTTTCTGCACCTTTGTAACCTTTGTAACAGTTTGAGAATCAAAAAAGAAAACTGAAACTCCCTGTACGAAAAATCTGTCAGAAGTACGTTTTCTATTGTGACTTTTGCTGAGGAAATCGTTTTCGCTCCTCCGATCACTCTCTTTTGAGTGACAGAAACAGAGTTTTCGTGTCAAATTAATCCTATATTTGTCCGATGGAGCCACTTTGGGATTTATTTTAATCGTCTCCCGCTAATCTTCTTTTAATTATCGGTGGAGAGATATAATAAGGCTTTTATAAAGCTTTAAATTTCCGTGTCGGTGAATACGTCTTAGAAGATACAACAACAATTTACCTTACCCGACCAGCTGATGTAAAAGCTCCAATACGAAATTGCGTGGGAATTACGAATTGAGGAATTTACTCATATTTGTAAACAAATGTCAGAGGATGAGTAAATTCATCAACTTTAACTTGTGGGCAAAGCTTTTACATGACCGAAGTTGCTTTCACATTGCGAAAACTATGTAGATTTCGTTGACGTTTCGGTTAATTGAACCCAAGCCGTGAAATTTGTCACAATTGTCACAAGTTAAATGCCTTCATATAAGTAAAAAAAAAGAATATTGTCATAACTCAACAAGCACTGGAAAATACTTGAAAATCATCTCACTATTAAATTGTATAAAAAATTTAAAATATTTCTTGAATTTATTTTATAAACAAACTTTATCAGCTGTTTTGGCATCGATGATTTTGTCATAGATGATTCCAACAAAATCGAATACAAATCTAGTACATTTGTATTCGATTCTGTGTAAATCTAGATCTGATCTAGATTCTGAATCACACAAATGTATGGGAAATCTAATTGATTCTAATTCGATTTGGGACTTTTTTACATTGAATTTAGATTCTGGCTTGGTGTGAAAACGGTATAAGCACACGGGGTTAAAATTCACTCAAATATGAAGTCTCCACTCCATACATCATATCAAAACGATATGAAATTTAAGTGTCAATTTGAAGTTAAGTGCTGTTTCTAGATCGAAACACCGTTTTTTGGGTGTTTATCCCTAGGGAATTTCCGAGCCAATTTTTATGAAACCGATTTGACTTGTTTCTAATTTAAATAACTCTCCACAAATGAGTTTTTTTTTTTTTTTTTGCGTTCCACATGCTCACGCATATACACAACCACGAATACTTATCGGCTTCGGTCTTCGTACATCCACGCATTAAGCTTTACCTCGAATTTCATTATCGGTCATTTTGCAGTCTTTTTCAATCGTTGTATGATTAACCCAGAGTTTAATTAAGTGCTTGTTTGAGTCCTGTGGTTCCTGCAATTTTGAGTACAGGATTTTGAGTACAGGAGTTTTAAATTGCATGTACCACAGAATTGATAAGGTTTTTTGGGCAATGTTTTTTTTTTAATGTGCAGTGACATTGCAAATTCGAGAATAACCTACAAAAAACTAGCGAGTAGCTATTTCCAAAAATCAAGTCAAAACTGAGTTAGAATTTTTAAACAAAACTACAAAAACGGTGTGAAAATTGAGTCAAATCAATGAGCAAAACTAACACCGAAAAATTGTATCAAATGGAGTCAGGTTTTTGAAACCATATAGACACCAAAAAATGAAGTTAACAATTTTCAAATCTAGACACAGCACTTAACTTAAAATTGATTCAAAATTGACACTAAAATTTGACACCGATTTGAAATGATGTATGAAGTGAATTATTGAGTCAATTTTAATCATCATCAATCATCATCAATTTTAATCATTTTTAAAAATAATCACCGCGTGCTTAAGCCGCGGTGTCACAAGGAATAGAAAGAGGAACAGAAACAGAATTTCATACATTAGCAACGCAAAAAGTATTCAACGAATTTAGGTTTCAGTTGCTAATGTATGAGATTCTGTTTCTGTTGCTGTTTTACGTTGCTTGTGACAACGCGGCTTTAGAGAGAGTTTTTCAAAAATCTGCCTCCATTTTGACACCAATTCTGGACACCAAAAAATGGAGTTAACAATTTTCAAATCTTGACACAGCACTTAACTTAAAATTGATTCAAAATTGACACTAAAATTTGACACCGATTTGACATGATGTATGGAGTGGATTATTTTGTCAATTTTAACACCGCGTGCTTAGAGAGAGTTTTTCAAAAATCTGACTCCATTTTGACACCAATTCTGGTCGTTAGTTTTGTTTCAATAAATTGACTTAATTTTGACACTGTTTTTTTTTATACAAATTTGGCAAGCGATTAAAAATAAATCCTCTCATAAATCCCATTCACCCTATTCACAGATCTATTTACAAAGTTGTTACAAAGGGGCTGACTTTTGTAACAGTTTGAGATTCAAAAAAGGAAACTAAAACTGGCCCTGCACGACAGATCTGCCCTTCACAAGCACGTTTTCTATTGTAATTTTTACAGTGAAAATAGTTTTTCGCTCCTGGGAAATGACATCACCATCCTATTTTGCGAGTTAAAATGACAGAAACAGAGTGTTCGTGTCAAATTAATCCTTTGTTTGTTTGGTGGAGCCACTTTGGGATTTATTTTTAGTCGTCTCCCGCTAATCCTTTTTTAATTGCCAGTGGAGACATAGTATTAAGCAAACGATTTAAAAATCTTTTGAGATTTCACTGTGAACGTCTCGAGTATCACATTCACATTGCCTTGAAAATTTAAAATCAAATTTGAAAATTATGTCACTTTTTAATATCTCCGAAACCGATTGTCACATCTTAAATGCAACAAAATACAGAAACAGGAACTGAAAATAATCTCAGACAGAGCTTTCAACGTCAACGTTTCAATTTAACGTTTCACTTGACAATACAAAATGTCTACGGGTTTTTCTTCAGATAATTGTTTTTTTTTTTAATATTTTTTAACGCGATAATAAAACAATACCGTCTAAGCATATAGTTGCAACCATAAGAATAGTTGGCATGCCCAAGAACCCGGCTTTTGTTGTCTTTGGGACCTATCCTACGAGGACATATTTGAACACCACAACATCCCATAGCTGCAGTAACTTTGAGACGTAGCCTACGGCTACAACTTTAAGCGCCGCAACATCCCATAGCTTCACCACACCACCAGTGACTGCATGATTTCGTAAAGTCGTTGCATGCCTAGTTCATCGAATCGATGGTGATGCCTACGGAACATCTCTTCTTGACGGAAATCACATCAAAAATCACTCGCGCTTGTGTTGGTGTTCTTCAGTATCTGGTTGACCATGGCTCGCCCAAGGGCCTTGCTGAATTGCCTGACGCATTCTATAATGTACTGACCGCTCGGTTTCGGAGTCCACTATACCGATATATTTATAAGAGATGTCCTTATTAGAGGTAATAGTTGTGCTGATAATTAATATTAATAATTATTGCCGACTGTCTTCACCTCAACCTCTTTTCATACATCAATATAGCTATACCAACATGCGGCTTGTAACGACCCGATGCTGAAAAATAAAATTTGGTGTGCTGGATTTGGTGTGCTCCCAGATTTTTTGGGAGCCTGCAGACATGTTCGAAAAGAATATCGATCTTCACAGTCAGAAAGTGGCCACAAATGAGTTTCAGCTTCTGATGTACACTTATTGTGCGCGCTGAGAAAATTGAAGAATTTTTGACTGCCGTCACTGTGGCAAAATCTTCAACAGCATTCATTCGCAAATTTTAAGATAAACTACCTAAAGAAAAGGAAGCCCACATGGTATTGGTGGTTATGAGCGTTAATGAAGCCCAAGGCATCAGACTTGATGCCGATGTGCCCGAAACTTAAGCCAATTTGGGACGTAAGAGCGGCTTGGACAGCGGGCACCTGGTAAAAAGCAGGCTGATGACAGAAAAATATTCCCGTATTTTAAACTTTAGTCGAAAGGAAGAAAAAATAATATATATTTTAGATATATAAGGGGGATATCGCTGGGGTTTTTGTTGTAGATGTCGTGTTCAATGGGCTTAACTTGAATGGTTGTTAGTCACCTTTTTGTCGACTATTAAAAAACATAAATTAGCGCGACAAACGCTTAGCTATTGCTTAAACAAATATAATATTCATAGGCAAAGAAGCGCAACACTTTATTCAGATATCGACGAATTGAAATCCAGAGAAGGCTCTTGGAACTATTGTCTGCAGACATATGTCGTGCACCTCCTTCCATCCAATTTTTATTTGGTCTTTTCGAAATACTGCACTTCTTTGTGGATATATTTTTCGTCTTTGCATTGGAAAATTTGTCGGCGGAAACCTTGGTTGGAAAATTGGAGGTACTGTATGCAGCAACAGAAGCCCCCCCATCACTGCGCACCAAAACATTGTCCCAATCAAAGTGATCCAGTGATCTGAGTTCAGAATAGACTGACAAGTTATCGCAACTTTCTTTGTGACCGATTGGAGATTTTTTTGTTCCTTTGGTTATAGTTGTTGGGAGCAGGTTGCGTGAGTTGTAATCACGAATGTTGTAGAATTCCTACAGCTTCATTATCTCTTTTCTTTCATGGTCAACTCTGGCAATTCCTGCTTTAAAACATATACTGCTGGAACGTTGTTGTTCCGACGCACGCTCAAGCTCCTCTTCTTGCAGCTGTTTAAAGATGCCGCCAACAACTGGCGAATGTCGCGAACGTCCAAACAAATGGGCGACATGTATGAAAGTGTGTCACGGTAAACAAAGATTAGGTTTTTAATGGCAAAACGCTAAGCCTTGCCCACCTTATTCCTGAGACAGTTGGCGTGAATGATTGCCACCTCCTCCTATACTGTTTTGTATAAAAATCCAACGTTAGGCGAGCGTAATTTTCCTCAGATATGGCCTTCATGGCGTTTTTTTATTTATTGTTCTTGACCTGGCACGACTCTGCGAACAAAACACAAAAGTATTACATTTAATTACAAATTCAGATGAAGCAATAAATAAATTTGACAATTGATTATTTGACAATCGACATCAACTGCCAAACACAAAAGAGCTCCGCTCACGAATGCCGGTTGCTCGCTCATATGTAAATAAGGGTCAAATCACACATACTCACACATACGCAACCACGAATACTCATCGTGCATCTACACGATGATGTAGTAAAACAATAAATGAACAATAAATGAGAAAAGTGGCAGCACATTTTTGTCACTCTTCACGCACACATGTACAAACGAAAGAAAACTGCTTTGAAAATTTTGAAGCTTGTTCTGCTGTTGAAATCTTATGCGTCTACGTCTAGCTAGTTGAAATTTTGACAATTCTAGGGTTATGTTATCAGTTCATTGAAAATGCACAAGTTACGTCCTATTTTGGACAGCTCCAGGAGAAGCATCCTGACAAAACGACATGTGACATGCACGGCATACCGGTCAATAAAAACCACGACAAGTTTATTAAATACTAAAGACCAAGACCAAGAGCCAGATCCCAAAAATCCCATACGCCGAACTTTAGGGATACTCAAGCAGGATGTTAAGAACTTTGCAAAAAAGTTTACAATAGAAAAATCGGATGACCCAAAAACCGAAGATACCGAAGTTGGCCGAGGCTACATTTCACAACTTACAGAGTCACCATCGGAGGGATTCCAAACGCATTGTGATATATTAATCATTGGAGGCGGCGGCGTCGGATCATCTATTGCCTACTGGCTGAAGAAGAAGGCCAGAGAGGGACTTAATGTTGTTCTCGTGGAACAGGAATCTACAGTAAGTGTTTGTTTCCATTTGTTATCGAGTAGTTGATAATTTGATAGTAGTATTCCAAAGGCTCTGTTCTGCAATCGTTTCATGGACTCAACCAACATTTTTCACTGCCCGAGAACATTCAGCTGGCTCTGCATGGGGCGGATTTCATGAGGGATGCTAAAGAGCAGCTAGGAGACGACATTAATCTTAACTTTATGCCTTATGGCTCCTTGATACTAGCAACTGAAGAGGACGCCGAAGTGTTGAAGAAAAACTCTAGGACACAGAACGAGATGGGCGTTCGAAACGAATTGCTTTCGCAAGAAAAGCTCAAGGAGAAATTCCCATGGCTCAATACGGACGGAATTGCCTTGGGTAAGTTAAAGCTGAACCCAAGTGTCTTGAAACATAGGAAAACTGAACTGTTCTGTTCTAGGCAGCCATGGCCTCGAAAGAGAAGGATGGTTTGACCCATTGTCGCTCCTTATGGGCTACAAAAACAAAGCCCGTGAGTTCGGGACTAACTTTGTCGAAGGAGAAGTTGTCGACTTTGAATATAAGCTGCAGTCGGACGTGCTGGTCGATGGTCAAACTTGCCAAAATTACTACGCGCTCGACAAAGCCGTCATACAATTGGCTGATGGAGAAAAGCGAACAGTTAAATTTGCGCTCTGTATAATCGCCGCCGGATCGAACTCTGCGAAGGTTGGTCGGCTGGCGAAAATCGGTTGCGGACCTGGATTGCTGAGTATTCCCTTGCCGGTGAAGGAAAGCAAACGATATGCTTACATATTCAATTCTCCCAAGAATCTGCCCGCATTTTCAACTCCACTCACTGTGGATCCTAGTGGAACGTATTTCAGGCGTGAAGGCCTTACCGGCAATTACCTGTGCTCTCGAAATTCGAGTTACTCAACCACAAATGACCAAACAGAGGAGCAAGTATTCGAGAACGAAGTCCGACCAGCTTTGGCGAATCGGGTGCCCGCATTCCAGTCAGTAAAGTTGGAACAAAGTTGGAGCGGCACATGCGAGCAAAACACGTTCGATGACAATGGTGTCCTGGGAGCACATCCCTACTACAATAATTTGTACATAGCTGCCGGATTTGATACACATGGCATGCAACAGACTTTTGCCTTGGGACGAGGTATGTGCGAGCTGATAATCGACGGTCGGTTTAGATCGATTGATTTGACACGTCTTGGCTTCGATAGGCTTGTAGTCAACCAGCCGATGTACGAAGATTTTTGTTTTTAATAAAGTTTGAAGAGTTTTCTGTTAAAGATGTTGTAAGATATGTGAATTCATTTAAGATGACTTCTTTTATTGGGGTACTGCTTTGCAGCGCTTAGCGTAAAACGGCGAAGAAGCGAACCCAGCAGCCTAAGTGGTTGCCTAAAGCTGCTTTTGATCGAGAAAAGGTCGTCATGGCTAATCTACTGCTTACTCAACCAGCAGAAACCAACGGAAAAGTTGCTACAGTCAGTATATCTGATTGAAAAGGCAGTCTCAGCAGCAAGTCGTGGAGCCGGACGATGTGAAAAAGATAAAGGCTGACACTTTGGAAGAGACCCAAAGGACTCCACGTTGCAGGTGAGAAACGAGCTGAAACCTGGTCGACTGTCAGACGACCTGTTAAAAAACGTCGGTGAGAAGTTTTTCCACAAGACACTGATGAGATTTATCCACCGCCGGAAACGCGGAGCTTCAATTTGATGACGCTGGTTGGGAGGAAGGCAGTAAGGGTGTATTTTTTGAAAACAAGCCTTAGGTGTACATTCATTTCAGAGCTGCGCTAACTAGAAGAATTGGAAAAGTAGATCCTGCTGATGTAAATCCGTCTGAATCCGAAGCTTATTTCTGCTTTTTAACTGGTGTTTCTTTACGTGGCCGGGAAGTCACCCTAACGGCACAACCCCCAACCTGGAGGGCCAGATCCTTTGTTTAGCTCTAAGGACGGAGAGCCGGATAGCCCGCTCTTTATAGGCCTGAGCTTCGAATACATCGTAGTAGCCCATATAAGGTGTTCACTAAGTAGTTCGCCCTGACTGGAGCTATGGACGCCACCGTTGATTCCATCTGGGGAATTCCTCCGCTGCCGTCCGGATGCAAGAAGTGCCTTAGTGGGAACACTCCTCCCCCTCTCTCGTCTGCTACCCCCAACCACAATTTACGGTGGAGGAGGAGATATAACATCGAACTGTACGGGCTGTACAGCGATACCGACTTAGCTAAGAGTCAAAACACAACGTCTACGATGGCTGGGTCATCTAGAGCGGATGGACATCAACGCCCCGGCTCGGAAAATCTTCGAATCCACCGCAGCGACGGCGCGGTAGAGGAGCACCGATACTCAGATGGCGCACACAAGTGGAAGGGGACTTCAGCCAACTTCGCGTGCGAAAATGGAGACGGCTAGCTAGAGACAGAGCTGGCTGCCGAAGCTTGTTGGCTGAGGCCCAGGTCCACCTCGGACTGTAGCGCCACCTTAAGTAAGTTCCTGCTGATGGCATAGGTAGGGGGTATCGGGAGTAAAAAAGTCGATGGAGAGTTCTTAAGACAGGGCCTCCTAGACGATAATGCGGGCAGAGTATTCTAGTGTTCCTAATCAGTGATTGCTTACCATAATTTTTCTGTGTTGCGCCAGAAGGATGAGGGATCTTTCCATGATCGGCCGGTGCGTTGGCATGCAGGGTTCATATACCAGTCCCTGTCTAGTCACTAGTCAGTCGATAAATGTCTACGTACTAAAGCCTTACCCTCCTCACAGACTTCAATACTCATCACGCAGTATTACATCAGGTAATACGCCGCAGGGAAGGTTAGCAATCGAGCCATTTGTTTTTGGTTGTTGGTATGCCACTAATGGATTCCTGTACAATAGGCAGGCTCCTGCCAGCTTGCTCTGCTAAAATTCTCATTTTATTATAATATGCTCAACGAATGGTGCATAATGTAGAGACCTGCAACAACGTCAACTTCCTAAAATTTACAAGGTTTATCATCCGGCTTTGATTTACTTGTTACTTGGGTGAAAAATAAACAAAAACTGACCAATCAAACTAGGGCGGGACAATAGCATTGAAGTTTTTGTCAGTCAACAAACAGTCAAAATTTTCAGCTTTGACGTTGTTGCAGGTCCCTACAGCAATTTTTCTCCTAGCCAAGTCCAAAACCATTTCGGACGACCATTGGATTTCTTGGTGTTCACTTGTAAGTTCCAAAGCTCGCAGTATTGCTCAAGTTTATTTATCATGATTTGCAGCATGGTGGGCATATCCGCAAATATGAAAATGTCATCCGCATACATGAGGAGTTTTATCTTTAACCCGTCGAAATCGATTCCCCAGGGCAAAATGTTGGTAAATCGTCAATGAACAAGACAAAAGAAGAGGCTCGGGAGACATCCTTGTTTAACGCCTGAACGAGAGTCAAACTAATTTGACAGGCTGTGCCCATCCTTTAAAGCCGCGCTGTCACAAGGAACAGAAACAGAATTTTATACATTAGCAACGCAAAAAGCATTCGGTGAATTTAGGTTTCAGTTGCTAATGTATGAAATTCTGTTTCTGTTCCTTGTGATTACGCGGCTTTACTACTGACTTGTTTTCGTCGTATAGGCATTGTAGAACCTAAAACACTTTCGACGATACACCTAAACCTAAGTTTATAGAAAAGCGATCTTCTGTCAACGTGGTCAAAAGCTGCTCCTGAATTCAACGAAAAACGCGTATAATTTTTTCCCCTTGTCTACATAGTATCTAGCTATACCGGACCGAGGGAAGATGTTATCCACGGTGGCGTAGTTCTTTCTGAATCCCGCTTGAAATTCGCTTGGTCGTCCGTATGCCGGCATCCAAGTGGTCATTCGATCCAAGATTATTCCAGTGAAAATTTGCATGATGGTATTCAGGAAGGTTATGCCACTGTAGTTTACAGTGGTCGCCTTTTTTAAAGAGTGGAAAGATTATTTCCCTTTTGAAGCTTGGAGGAACTTCCCCTGAGTCGAAGATGAAGTTCTGGACATCAGTAAGTTTTTCTATGAACTCGTTCGTAGCGTACTTGTTAAACTCGTAGGGTATGCGATCCTCTCCTGGCGCTTTGTTCAATTTGCACCGATATAAAGTTTTGCAAATCTCTTGAACCGAAATCGAGCAGTCTAGTTCCTCCACTCTAATGTAGGGAAGAGCATAATGCACTTGGTTACCTGCGCTCGGAGGGTTCAGCAGTTGCTTGAAGTGTTCTGCCAACATAAATGCTTGTGGTTGGATACAATCCCCAAATATTTGACCATTTAGTGATCTAATCACTTCCCAGAAAGAACGACTGTCTTTTACAAGCTCTGACACTAGTTGGGCGTTGAATCTTAATCTTTCTTGTTTCTCCTTGCATATCCTCTTACAGTGTACTCGTGATACATAATTTAAGCGTGATTGTCACCTGTTTCCCTTAACAGCCGCAGGAAGCTAAGAACTCTTCTTCTTATGTCCTCACATTCCCTGTCGAACCATATTTGTTTCTTTTTTAATCTTCCAGCATGTTGAACCGACTTAGCCGCAACAGAAATGCAGCACGTAAGTGCCAGCGTTCCGCGAATGGAGCTAAAATCCGGGCTGCTTACTGCAATAAGGTTTTCGTTGAGCTGTAGTCTGCACCTTGAAGTCAAAGCATCTTTCCACTGGAGTTTCGGGAGCAGTTGATTTTGTGTGGTGGATGATTCAGCAGATGTTAGAAGGCTTGCTATAACAAGAAGAGGTAGGTGGTCTGAATAGTTTACTTCGCCAACTTGGAAATCTGAAATATACTCAAGCCACTTCTCCTGCACGAAACAGTAGTTAATGGTCGAGCCCATTGAATGCGTCAACATTGACCTTTCGTATCACTTCTGAAACGTCCGTTTAAAACAGTTAGACCAATAGAATGACCAGGCCATTTTAATGACTCCATAGACGGAGAGAGATAACCCGCTCCTTATAGGCCCGACCTCCGAATACGTCGTAGCAGCCCGCATAAGGTGTTCACTAAGTAGTTCGCCCTGGCTGGTACTGTGGTAGGATTTCAATTTAGCTGGCCTTACACTGATATGACTGGTGACTATTTAGGAAGACTTTTATTCAAAAAGAAATGTAGAATTAATTTTGTTTTATTAAATGTTTGCGAAAAATTTGCTTGATAAAAATCCAGTATTATAATAAAGTTTGTATTTTTCCTTTTTATTTTAAACAAAATAGTCACTCAATATACTGTTAAATTTATGTATGTACCTAAGTAGACGACAACGTCATAATTATTTTAACTTCAATCAGCAAGCTTGTATACAACGGTTTACCATTTTTTTGTGTAGAATTAAGCTTTCATGCGGGGTGTTTTTTAGTTTTTGTTACACTTTTATTCCAATTAAGAAGTTCGTTCGATGAAATAATTGTACTTTGTACATTCCAATTGAATCCGACATTCTTATGATTAGCTGGATGTCTTGTCATGCTACTCAAGGTTGCAAGAGAGTGGAGTTTTTTTTTTTTAAATAAGATTCAAAGTTACTTCCTGGAGAGTTGAAGTAAAAAAGCCTGAAAAAGAATTATAATTTAATGCCAATGAATAGTTAAGAACTATTTGTTCCTTACCTTAGCTGCGTTATTAGTTGATGAAAGCAAGACGTTTGCCTATTTTAAGCAATGGTATAGGGTTTGCGTCATTTTTAAAAAAGAAATTGAATATTTAAGAAAGATCCACGCGCGCTCATCTAACTATTTAACTAACTCTGTTACGGAAAACTGAAAATACATATTTTTTTCCCAGAAAAAAAAATTATAAATGAAAACAAAAAAAGAATGCAACCAAACCAGTAATTTGAGGAGTTGAAAATAAATATGTATGGAAAAGAGTACCACATTAGGTCCGTTAGGAATTATAGGAATCAATGAATTATTTTTAAAGGTTGGTTATTTTGTTGCATAAAGTTTGCCTTTCATTTGGGAAAGAAATCCTATAAATTTGGGATGAAAAGTTGTTTGTTTGTTTTTTTTTTTTGTTGAGAAAGCAACCACAGATCATGTATTCTGAGTTTTTTTTAAGAATCAAACTTTAGAATTTGATTTGTGGTTGCAAAATAAGTATGCTATGAAAAAAAATGTTGCGTTAAAGGCCTAACGCAGTACTGGTTCAATAGCGACGTCTGTCGCGGCTTAATGATCTTCGGTGACCATTCGAACGATCCCTTTCGCGTCGACGATCCTTTTCCCTTTCCCGTTCCCTATCGCGCTCCTTTTCTCGTTCTTTTTCTTTTTCAAGTTCTCGTAGCTTAATGCGTTCTTGTTGTTCTGCTATGCGTCTTAACCGGAATGCTTCCTTCTCGGCGATCTTAAAACGAAATATAAAAGTTGGGTTTCAAAAATTAAGGCCATTGGCATAAGCTCGAAGAGTAAATATACCTGTTCGGGTGTTAGAGGCAGCCAATAAATACATGGAGTTGTTTTTGTTTTTCTAAACAAATCATCCAATAGTCGAAGGGGGGGATCGTTACTCTTCTTCTTTATTTTCCTGGCTGTAATTACAAACAAGACGAACGTAAAGTTTCCAAAAAATATACAAGGGTCAAGGACGTTTGACTAAATTTAACTTAAAGTCCAGTTTTTAAAAATGGATAAATATGTTTAAGCGTCAAATGCTTTTTACATACGTTTCAGACATTTCTCGAAGTGAGAGAAAAACATAAACAATTTGAGAGATTTTAAGACCAAATTAACGCTATAAAATCCAGTTAAGTTAAAATGTTGAAAAGCTGGATTTTGCACTTTTACACAATTTGGTATCGCGGTTAACAGCCGTGGAAAGTCTCCAGGCTATGATCTTCCGACAATGTAATAAAAAAAAAATACATGCAATAGTTCTTTAGCTTTATCCAAAAGGTAGATAACTTCATGGTGCTTTAAACTGCTTTTGTTAGCCGTCGGCAACTTGCGCTACCTTGTTGGAAATAAGTATGTATGTATTGTCTTTTCGGGACGAATTGATTAAAGGGTTCTCTTTTTCGGCATAAGTTTACCGTAGGTCCAAATGGAATGTATTGGATTTTTTTATCTTAAGATATGGATTTGGGTGTCCTGATTCCGAATATGCTATTAAAAATTGTCGGTCTCGACTAGCTTAGAAGTTATTAGAAGAAGTTCAAAAAGAGTGCAACTTTAACATACCCGTAAATGGCCACAGGCGCCTGCCAGACAACTGGCACCTACCCTAAGCGGAGCGACGAAGTCGCGTGAGCGGCTAAACCCTGCGAAAAAGGGGGTTGAAATGCTTAAAACCCGCGAAGCGGCCCACCCACATACTGTCGTCTCCAAAAGCAAATTTATTTTACAGCGAATCTTGTCAGATTTCTATAGCATACTCTTAGGCACAAATTAAAAGTCTAAGATGAGGTACTTTGTATGAAAAAATTGAAACTTTGAATAGCTGTAACTTTTAAACTAAATGAGACCGACAATTTTTAATAACATATTCGTATCAGGACACTGAAATACATATATAAGCATAAAAATAACAACTAAATTCCACTTGGACCTACGGTAAACTTGTTCCTCTTTTTCAATGCATACTTTTGGCATGAGAGAGAGAGAGAGAGAGAGAGAGAAAGACAATGGGGAGTACAATATACTGAGAGAGAGAGAGAGATAGACGAAAGAATGCATGAAAAAAGTCATTAAGTTGACATTTTTACAATACTGGCTGTTGCCCGCGACTTTGCCCGCATTAAATTTGAAAAATGTCGTTTTTTTAGAATACTTTTAAACATTTAAGATATTATTTGGATCAAAACAGACTTTTTGGTTAAGTCGTAAGTGGATAGTATGAATTTATAAAGTACTTTGGTGAAAACGATTATAGGTATGATTTTATGAAAATTTCTTATTTTGACATTCCGTCATGTCGAGGTACACAAGTGATAACTCAGTTCAAGCTGGAAAGCGAAAAGTCCTGAGGCATGACTCAGTCCTGAGTCATGCCTCCTAGTGAATAGACGCGTTAACACTGACCAGTGGCAAACTTTTCTTTAAAAACCCAAAGTGCTAAAGTGCGCGAGTCTCTTTTGTGCTAAGCCATCGCTCGAATAGCCTACAATTCGTAATAATATCTCCCTTGTGTTTTTTATCATAGCAATATAATATAAAATAAAAAATAAAAACTCAACATAAGGAACAATTTTGCTTTTCACGTCCGCTCAGTGCATATATATTTTTTCCACTCAATCCAACGGTCCCTCTACTTCTACAAACTACACTTACATTATGGGTACAAGAGCCAAAGCACAATCACAAGCTAAAAATGTGTCCACTACACCACTGCAGCAGAGCTCTCCGTGCGGCTCCCGTAAACAGGCTGATGGAAATGCTCTCACACTGGAAATGTTGGAGAAACAACTACAAAAACAATCCATTTCAATAATCGCACAATTCACTGATGTAATCTCGAAGCTGCGCACCGAGTGTCTTCAAGAAATACACAGCATTAAAGACTCTCTCACAGATATTGTTGACAGAGTGGAACGACTTGAAGCAAACCCGTCGGATACCCTGCTTCGAAAACAAATCCGTCATCTTGAGAACCAATGCGAATTGCAAGAGCGTAGGTTCGTTGCTCAGGATGCAGTTCTAATTGGAGTCCCAGCAATGCAAGAAGAAAATCTAATGCTCATCTTTAATCGCCTCTGCTTGTTAGTGAACTACAAGCCACCACTGCTAAGAAGCATCTTCCGTGTACGTGGCACTCATAGCAGTCCACCCATCATAGTTAAATTCAACAATGTGGAGGAGAGAAACTCTTTTGTTCACGCCGTTAATGTACATCGTAAACTGCAACAACTGTCCCTGAGTGATTTGGCTTTGAATCACATCCGTTCAAAACGTATCTACGTAAATGAAAGCTTGACACAAAGAAACAGAGCCATATTAAAGAGTGCCAACCAGTGCAAGAGGAACAAGCAACTTTGCTCTGTGTATACTAGGCATGGCTTCGTGTATGTAAAGCATAGCGCTAATGATGAAGGGTTCCTTATCGATAGCCAAGAAAAATTGGTAGCTGCTACTGTGTCGCATCGCAACGTATTAATCGGATCCACTGAAGAGACCGCTTAGCTGATCATTTAACCATTTTTGCTCAATTACTTTGTTTTGTTTTTATTTTTTTTTTTTCACATTTTCTCCTCCTTTCTTTTTATTTTTGTATATAATCTACTTTATAATTATAATGAATTTTAACGACTTAGATTTTGAAGAAGAATTTATTAACGAAATTCATGTTGGAACTAAGTGCTTAATTTCTGATTACGACTTAAACATTTTTTACCAAAGCATTCGAAGTCTAAATGTAAACTTCGATAATTTGTGCGTTAACTTGCATACTTGTTTTAACCGCTTACCTCAAATAATTGTGTTAACTGAAATTTGGGCTTATAACCGTGTTCTATACAAGTACTCTATACCGGATTATGAAATATTTCCTAACTGCAATGAAAATTATCGAGCCGGCGGTACAGCTGTGTTCATTGAAAAAAAAACTGTGGATGTGTTAAACGTTGAGACTTTCTTACCTCAACTGGAAAGTGCTGATTGTGTTTTAGTTAAATTAGAACTAGGTAAGGAGTGTTCCCACTAAGGCACTTCTCCTTGCATCCGGACGGCAGCGGAGGAATTCCCCAGATGGAATCAACGGTGGCGTCCATAGTTCCAGTCAGGCCGAACTACTTAGTGAACACCTTATATGGGCTACTACGACGTATTCGGAGCTCAGGCCTATAAGGAGCGGGCTATCCGGCTCTCCGTCCTTAGAGCTAAGCAAAGGATCTGGTCCTCCAGGTTGGGGGTCGTGCTGTCGGGGTGACTTCCCGGCCACGTAAAGAAACACCAGTCACGAAGCAGAAACAAGCCTCGGATTCGGACGGATTTACTGTTGACGACCAATGCAAACGAGAAAAGGACAACGAGCTCCGGATCTGCACGTGGAATGTTAGGTCCCTTAACAGACCACGTGCAGCCGAGCAACTAGCGGAGGCCCTTAACGACTACAAGGCAGACACTACTGCCATCCAAGAAATGCGGTGGGACGGGCCGGGCAAAAGAAGGATGAAAAACTGCGACATCTACTACGGCGACTGCTACCGGCATCAAAGACAGCGCCTATTTGGATGTGGTTTCGTTGTTGGAGGCAGACTTAGGCAAAAAGTCTTGAGCTTCAACCCTGTAAGCGAGCGCCTCGCGACGATCCGCATCAAGGCTAAATTCGCCAACATTAGCCTGATATGCGCACATGCCCCCACAGAGGAGAAAGATGACGAGACCAAAGATATGTTCTACGAGCTCCTGGACAAAACTTATGAGCAGTGCCCTAGCTACGACATTAAAATTGTCCTAGGCGATTTTAATGCCAAGCTAGGAAGGGAGGGCATCTTTGGTCGTACTGTCGGAAAGTATAGCCTGCACGACACGACCTCCGATAACGGATTCAGGCTGATCGACTTTGCTGCGGGGCGACACGTTGTGGTAGCTAGTACACAGTTCCCGCATCTCAATATCCACAAAGGGACATGGAGATCTCCCGATCAATCAACCGTCAACCAGATTGACCATATTGCGATCGACGCAAGGCACTTCTCCAGTATGATGGATGTCCGAACTTTCCGAGGGGCCAACATTGACTCGGATCACTACCTTGTTGTAGCCAAGGTACGGCTGCGGATATCCCGACCAGCGCCAAGTAATGGAAATACTGTGAGGAAGTTTGACGTCGGCCGACTACAATCGCAAGAGATCGCCAGGTCCTTCTCCAACCGAGTCTCTCAAAACCTTCTACGAAGTCCTATGCAACCAGCATCAAGTATTGATAGCCAGTGGCAACACTGCCAAAATGCCATCAGAGACGCCGCCTCTGAAGTGCTGGGTTTCACACGGCGACCACAACGAAACCCCTGGTTTGACGATGAATGCCGGCAAGCACATGCAGCTAAACAGGAAGCATACAAAGCGGCGCTGCACAGAAGGACTAGAGCTGCTCGCGAGTTCTACGAGCAGAGGAGGAGAGAGGAGCACCGGCTTCTCCGAAGGAAAAAGAGAGAGCACGAGAAGCACGCGGTTGAAGAGATAGAGAGATGTTACAACAGGAATGAGGTTAGAAAGTTTTACCAAAGGATCAAAAGGTCCTGCCAAGGGTATAAACTTCGAACTGAAGCCTGTAAGGACCATAGAATTGTAGCCATTGTAGAATCGCAGTCGGTGCTGAGGATTTGGAAAGACCACTTCTGCAGACTTCTGCAGACGTTACCGACGAAGCATACGAACGATACCGCCCACCCGACCTGGAGGAGGTGAAAGTAGCTGTGTCTAAGCTCAAGTGCAACAAAGCAGCCGGAGCAGACGGCCTAGCTGCCGAACTTTTTAAATCCGCTGGCGATGAGCTGGTTAGGAGCATGCACCAGCTCATCTGCAAGATATGGTCGGAAGAAAGCATGCCCGACGAATGGAACCTCAGCATTGTTTGCCCGATCCTGAAGAAAGGAGACCCTCTGAGTTGTGCCAACTACAGAGGCATAAGTCTTCTTAACATCGCATACAAGATCTTCTCTGCTGTACTGTGTGAACGCCTGAAGCCGTTTGTCAACAATCTGATAGGCACATATCAGTGTGGCTTTAGGCCAGGAAAGTCCACCATCGATCAAATATTCACACTGCGGCAGATCTTGGAGAAAACCCAGGAATTCCAAATCGATACACACCACCTCTACATCGATTTCAAGGCCGCGTATGACAGCATCTATAGAGACGAGCTATATAGCGCAATGTCTAGTTTTGGCATCCCTGCCAAACTCGTCAGTCTGTGCAGGATGACGATGGAAAACTCACGCTGTTCCGTCAAGGTCGGCAAAGACCTCACCGACCCCCTTTGATGTCAAAAAAGGATTTAGACAAGGCGACGCGCTGTCATGCGACTTCTTTAACATCATACTTGAGAGAATTGTGCAGAACTCTCGCGCCAACACCAGAGGTACAATCTTTCAAAAGTCCGTTCAACTACTTGCATACGCAGACGACATTGACATAATCGGTAGAGCAAAGCGTGATGTCAGTGAGGCCTTCGTGAGTATTTAGACGGAAGCGGCGAATATGGGTTTAGCAGTCAATGAGGGCAAAACCAAGTATATGCTGTCATCAAGAAAAGACACCCAACACCGACGTCTTGGACAAAACATCACCATCAACAGCTATAACTTTGAGGTAGTTAGGGACTTTGTCTACCTGGGTTCCGCTATCAATTCAGACAATGACACCAGCGCTGAAATCAAACGAAGGATAACTCTTGCCAATCGCTGTTTCTTTGGGCTAAGAAGGCAATTGAGTAGCAAAGCCCTCTCTCGAGCAACTAAAGTGTCCATGTACAAGACCCTCATCATCCCAGTCCTGCTTTACGGTGCAGAAGCATGGACCCTGTCAAAGGCGGATGAAAACACTTTAGGCTGCTTCGAGAGGAAAATTCTTCGGACGATTTACGGTCCCGTCTGCATAGACGGAGAGTGGAGGAGGAGATATAACATCGAACTGTACGGGCTGTACAGCGATACCGACCTAGCCAAAAGAGTCAAAACACAACGTCTACGATGGCTGGGTCATCTAGAGCGGATGGACACCAACGCCCCGGC
Organism: Neoascia interrupta; assembly: GCA_947623515.1. Classification (NCBI taxonomy): domain Eukaryota; kingdom Metazoa; phylum Arthropoda; class Insecta; order Diptera; family Syrphidae; genus Neoascia; species Neoascia interrupta. Next base: position 181,640,368 of record OX392462.1, read on the forward strand.
CCGAAAAATCTTTGAATCCACACCGCAGGGACGACGCGGTAGAGGAGCACCGAGACTCAGGTGGCGCACGCAAGTGGAAGGGGACCTCAGCCAACTTCGCGTGCGAAACTGGAGACGGCTAGCTAGAGACAGAGCTGGCTGGCGAAGCTTGTTGGCTGAGGCCCAGGTCCACCCCGGACTGTAGCGCCACCTTAAGTAAGTAAGTAAGTAAGTAATGATGAAGGGTTCCTTATCGATAGCCAAAAAAAATTGGTAGCTGCTACTGTGTCGCATCGCAACGTATTAATCGGATCCAATGATCATTTAACCATTTTTGCTCAATTACTTTGTTTTGTTTTATTTTTTTCACATTTTCTCCTCCCTTTTTATTTTTGTATATAATCTACTTTATAATTATAATGAATTTTAACGACTTAGATTTTGAAGAAGAATTTATTAACGAAATTCATGTTGGAACTAAGTGCTTAATTTCTGATTACGACTTAAACATTTTTCACCAAAACATTCGAAGTCTAAATGTAAACTTCGATAATTTGTGCGTTAACTTGCATACTTGTTGTAACCGCTTACCTCAAATAATTGTGTTAACTGAAATTTGGGCTTATAACCGTGTTCTATACAAGTACTCTATACCGGATTATGAAATATTTCCTAACTGCAATGAAAATTATCGAGCCGGCGGTACAGCTGTGTTCATTGAAAAAAAAACTGTGGATGTGTTAAACGTTGAGACTTTCTTACCTCAACTGGAAAGTGCTGATTGTGTTTTAGTTAAATTAGAACTAGGTAAGGAGTGTTCCCACTAAGGCACTTCTCCTTGCATCCGGACGGCAGCGGAGGAATTCCCCAGATGGAATCAACGGTGGCGTCCATAGTTCCAGTCAGGCCGAACTACTTAGTGAACACCTTATATGGGCTACTACGACGTATTCGGAGCTCAGGCCTATAAGGAGCGGGCTATCCGGCTCTCCGTCCTTAGAGCTAAGCAAAGGATCTGGTCCTCCAGGTTGGGGGTCGTGCTGTCGGGGTGACTTCCCGGCCACGTAAAGAAACACCAGTCACGAAGCAGAAACAAGCCTCGGATTCGGACGGATTTACTGTTGACGACCAATGCAAACGAGAAAAGGACAACGAGCTCCGGATCTGCACGTGGAATGTTAGGTCCCTTAACAGACCACGTGCAGCCGAGCAACTAGCGGAGGCCCTTAACGACTACAAGGCAGACACTACTGCCATCCAAGAAATGCGGTGGGACGGGCCGGGCAAAAGAAGGATGAAAAACTGCGACATCTACTACGGCGACTGCTACCGGCATCAAAGACAGCGCCTATTTGGATGTGGTTTCGTTGTTGGAGGCAGACTTAGGCAAAAAGTCTTGAGCTTCAACCCTGTAAGCGAGCGCCTCGCGACGATCCGCATCAAGGCTAAATTCGCCAACATTAGCCTGATATGCGCACATGCCCCCACAGAGGAGAAAGATGACGAGACCAAAGATATGTTCTACGAGCTCCTGGACAAAACTTATGAGCAGTGCCCTAGCTACGACATTAAAATTGTCCTAGGCGATTTTAATGCCAAGCTAGGAAGGGAGGGCATCTTTGGTCGTACTGTCGGAAAGTATAGCCTGCACGACACGACCTCCGATAACGGATTCAGGCTGATCGACTTTGCTGCGGGGCGACACGTTGTGGTAGCTAGTACACAGTTCCCGCATCTCAATATCCACAAAGGGACATGGAGATCTCCCGATCAATCAACCGTCAACCAGATTGACCATATTGCGATCGACGCAAGGCACTTCTCCAGTATGATGGATGTCCGAACTTTCCGAGGGGCCAACATTGACTCGGATCACTACCTTGTTGTAGCCAAGGTACGGCTGCGGATATCCCGACCAGCGCCAAGTAATGGAAATACTGTGAGGAAGTTTGACGTCGGCCGACTACAATCGCAAGAGATCGCCAGGTCCTTCTCCAACCGAGTCTCTCAAAACCTTCTACGAAGTCCTATGCAACCAGCATCAAGTATTGATAGCCAGTGGCAACACTGCCAAAATGCCATCAGAGACGCCGCCTCTGAAGTGCTGGGTTTCACACGGCGACCACAACGAAACCCCTGGTTTGACGATGAATGCCGGCAAGCACATGCAGCTAAACAGGAAGCATACAAAGCGGCGCTGCACAGAAGGACTAGAGCTGCTCGCGAGTTCTACGAGCAGAGGAGGAGAGAGGAGCACCGGCTTCTCCGAAGGAAAAAGAGAGAGCACGAGAAGCACGCGGTTGAAGAGATAGAGAGATGTTACAACAGGAATGAGGTTAGAAAGTTTTACCAAAGGATCAAAAGGTCCTGCCAAGGGTATAAACTTCGAACTGAAGCCTGTAAGGACCATAGAATTGTAGCCATTGTAGAATCGCAGTCGGTGCTGAGGATTTGGAAAGACCACTTCTGCAGACTTCTGCAGACGTTACCGACGAAGCATACGAACGATACCGCCCACCCGACCTGGAGGAGGTGAAAGTAGCTGTGTCTAAGCTCAAGTGCAACAAAGCAGCCGGAGCAGACGGCCTAGCTGCCGAACTTTTTAAATCCGCTGGCGATGAGCTGGTTAGGAGCATGCACCAGCTCATCTGCAAGATATGGTCGGAAGAAAGCATGCCCGACGAATGGAACCTCAGCATTGTTTGCCCGATCCTGAAGAAAGGAGACCCTCTGAGTTGTGCCAACTACAGAGGCATAAGTCTTCTTAACATCGCATACAAGATCTTCTCTGCTGTACTGTGTGAACGCCTGAAGCCGTTTGTCAACAATCTGATAGGCACATATCAGTGTGGCTTTAGGCCAGGAAAGTCCACCATCGATCAAATATTCACACTGCGGCAGATCTTGGAGAAAACCCAGGAATTCCAAATCGATACACACCACCTCTACATCGATTTCAAGGCCGCGTATGACAGCATCTATAGAGACGAGCTATATAGCGCAATGTCTAGTTTTGGCATCCCTGCCAAACTCGTCAGTCTGTGCAGGATGACGATGGAAAACTCACGCTGTTCCGTCAAGGTCGGCAAAGACCTCACCGACCCCCTTTGATGTCAAAAAAGGATTTAGACAAGGCGACGCGCTGTCATGCGACTTCTTTAACATCATACTTGAGAGAATTGTGCAGAACTCTCGCGCCAACACCAGAGGTACAATCTTTCAAAAGTCCGTTCAACTACTTGCATACGCAGACGACATTGACATAATCGGTAGAGCAAAGCGTGATGTCAGTGAGGCCTTCGTGAGTATTTAGACGGAAGCGGCGAATATGGGTTTAGCAGTCAATGAGGGCAAAACCAAGTATATGCTGTCATCAAGAAAAGACACCCAACACCGACGTCTTGGACAAAACATCACCATCAACAGCTATAACTTTGAGGTAGTTAGGGACTTTGTCTACCTGGGTTCCGCTATCAATTCAGACAATGACACCAGCGCTGAAATCAAACGAAGGATAACTCTTGCCAATCGCTGTTTCTTTGGGCTAAGAAGGCAATTGAGTAGCAAAGCCCTCTCTCGAGCAACTAAAGTGTCCATGTACAAGACCCTCATCATCCCAGTCCTGCTTTACGGTGCAGAAGCATGGACCCTGTCAAAGGCGGATGAAAACACTTTAGGCTGCTTCGAGAGGAAAATTCTTCGGACGATTTACGGTCCCGTCTGCATAGACGGAGAGTGGAGGAGGAGATATAACATCGAACTGTACGGGCTGTACAGCGATACCGACCTAGCCAAAAGAGTCAAAACACAACGTCTACGATGGCTGGGTCATCTAGAGCGGATGGACACCAACGCCCCGGCCCGAAAAATCTTTGAATCCACACCGCAGGGACGACGCGGTAGAGGAGCACCGAGACTCAGGTGGCGCACGCAAGTGGAAGGGGACCTCAGCCAACTTCGCGTGCGAAACTGGAGACGGCTAGCTAGAGACAGAGCTGGCTGGCGAAGCTTGTTGGCTGAGGCCCAGGTCCACCCCGGACTGTAGCGCCACCTTAAGTAAGTAAGTAAGTAAGTAATGATGAAGGGTTCCTTATCGATAGCCAAAAAAAATTGGTAGCTGCTACTGTGTCGCATCGCAACGTATTAATCGGATCCAATGATCATTTAACCATTTTTGCTCAATTACTTTGTTTTGTTTTATTTTTTTCACATTTTCTCCTCCCTTTTTATTTTTGTATATAATCTACTTTATAATTATAATGAATTTTAACGACTTAGATTTTGAAGAAGAATTTATTAACGAAATTCATGTTGGAACTAAGTGCTTAATTTCTGATTACGACTTAAACATTTTTCACCAAAACATTCGAAGTCTAAATGTAAACTTCGATAATTTGTGCGTTAACTTGCATACTTGTTGTAACCGCTTACCTCAAATAATTGTGTTAACTGAAATTTGGGCTTATAACCGTGTTCTATACAAGTACTCTATACCGGATTATGAAATATTTCCTAACTGCAATGAAAATTATCGAGCCGGCGGTACAGCTGTGTTCATTGAAAAAAAAATTATGGATGCGTTAAACGTTGAGACTTTCTTACCTCAACTGGAAAGTGCTGATTGTGTTTTAGTTAAACTCGAACTAGGAGTTGTTTTATGTTATTTGTATATACCGCCTGCAGTTTGTTGCAATTGATGTTTTCATTCAAGAGCTAGAACTGTTATTAACATCTATTAATTGCAAAAATATTTGTGTTATTGGCGATATTAACATAAATATTTTGAAATATCCACGCGAAAGCGATGATTATTTGCTTCTTTTGTCGGAAAATGGGTTTACACTGCTTATTAACATGCCTACTCGTGTGCTTGGCTCCATAATATCATGTATTGATCATATTTTCTTGAAGTCTCTAACTCTTTCAAGCGTCCGCCCGTTTTTATTGGATTTAGGTGTCACTGATCACTCTGCTAGTGGTTTGTCTATCTCAGATGTTCTACGTAAGCTTCCGATCGTGAGGGAAATTTCAACACCTGTAGCAACAGCTAAATCTGTTTTAGACTATAACAAGTTGAACCATCAACTTCGCCAAGAATCATGGCAATCAATAATTTGCTGTAATGATCCATCACTCGCTGTTTCGATTTTTATAGATAACCTTAGCTCACATGTAAATGCATGCAATTACACTAGCTGCAGAAAACATATAAAAAAAATAAAGCCGTGGGTTACTGAGGAAATTTGTGCTAAAATTAATGAAAAAAATAATTTTTTTTTTTAAAAATAAAACACGATTAAACATTCTACCAGTAAAAGAAAAATACCGTGAGCTTCAAGAATCTATTAGAATCCTTAAAAGACAAAAGATTGAGTTCTAAAAAAAAAAGTTTGAGGATTGTGGTTCTAATGCTAAATTGAAATGGAGGTTAGTCAATAACATTTTAGGCAAAAATCAAAACGATTCTTTTATAAAAACATTGAAAGTAAATGGAATAACTTTGACTGAACCTTCTGAAATAAGCAATGGGTTTAATGCTTTTTTTCTAACTGCAGCCAATAACTTTAGACATGAGTGCAATGAAAATATGTCAAATTTTGTTGTGGAGAACTTTGCAAATTCTTTTTTTTTAGCCCAGTTGACCAGACTGAAATCTTATCGATTGTGAATGGCCTTAAACCAAAAAACTCCAGTGGGGCTGATGGTATAAGTAGTTCGTTAATTAAAAAGATTATCCATAATGTTCTTGTGCCACTCCATCACATTATTAATAGCAGTTTTAAAACGGGAATCTTTCCTGAAAGGCTTGAAACTGTCATTGTTATTCCTATTCACAAAAAAGGTGATCGCTCCGATGCTAACAATTATAGACCCATATCACTTATTTCCGTTTTCTCGAAAATCTTTGAGAAAATTTTTGTGTCAAGAATGGTGAATTTTTTGGACAAAATGTATTTTTTCAACTCGAATCAATTTAACTTCAGAAACTTGACCAAAGCCTTTGACCTCGTCAACCATGAATTGCTGCTGAGCAAAATTCAGGCAATAGGCTTTAGAGGATCTATTGGGAAATGGCTCTTTTCCTATTTAAGTAATCGTAAGCAACATGTTCGAGTCAATGGTGTATTAAGTGCTGAAGGAAAATGCCCAAATATCGGAGTTCCCCAAGGGTCAGTGATAGGACCATTTCTATTCCTCATTTACCTGAACTCAATCTTTAAATTAAAACTGAATGGTAAACTGGTTGCATATGCAGATGATTTAGCGCTTGCTTATTCGGGAATATCAACCGATTTAGTGAGACACCAAATAGCTGAGGACCTATCTGCTATTGATGTGTGGTTAGCTCAGCATCAAATGATTCTCAGCAAAAAATCGAAGGCTCTTCAGTTTTCGCTATCAAGAAAACTTCAGCCTGAAAGCTTTTTCGTTCACCATCAGAGCTGCGTTACCTCTATATGTGGCAACCAATGTGTGGAGATAATGTTTGAGACCGAATTCAAATACCTTGGGCTGTTGATAGATAGAAATCTTAATTGGAAAGAGCATATTGCCTCTCTAAAGCAGACTATGTTCCTGGCACTAAGCAAAGTGTACTATCTGCGAAAATCAGTCCCTAGAACGCTGTTGCAGGCAATTTATCACAGTCTTGTCAGCTCCAAACTCGAATACGGTTTAGTTTGTTGGGGAAGCGCTTAAGTGAGTTCTCAGCAGCCTATTATTATTGCTCAAAAGAAAATTGTGCGCGCGATGTTTTTCCGTGGGAGAATGGAGCCATCATTACCTTTATTTCGTGTCGCTAATGTATATTTATAAATCCTTAAAAGTTTTCTATCTACGCAGTGGTAATATACAATATAGAGCAATTGATCTTCATTCTCTTAGATACGCACACTCTGTGAATGTGCCACGAGTTAAAAAAGAACATAGCAGACGGTTCTTTAGTGCAGTTGCATCTACTCTATTTAACAAGCTGCCGTTCGATTTGCGAAAAAGTGTGAGTCCCAGAAATAGCTTTCTTACAAACTTAAAGCGTTGGCTTTTTTCCAGACATGAAGTAGAATCTTTGTTTCGCGTCTTGGGTTAAAAGTAATTCTCAACTAATTTTCTTCTTCTCCAAATAATAGCTAATTAAACCAAAACACTGCATCATCTAAGTTATAATTTTATATAACGGGTGATTTTTTAAGAGGTTGAGAACTTTAAAAAAAAAAAATACACAAAAAATTCGAAAAAATTAATGAAATATTTATTTGAATCGATAGTTTAATGTTGAAAGATAATTTGCAATTTAATGTTTAAAGATAATTTCATGCAAATGTTGAACGCGGCTGCGTCTCAGGTAGCCCATCCGCTGAGTCCAATTTTGGCATACTCTTTCACACATATCGGCCGGTATCTCACGAATGAATGCATGGATGTTGGTTTCCAGTGCGTCAATCGAAGCGGGCTTGTCCCTATAGACATTAGCCTTGACATACCCCCACAAAAAATAATCTAATGGTGTCAAATCGCACGATCTAGGCGGCCAATTGACCGGCCCGAAACGTGAAATTAACTGTTCACCAAACTCGCCTCGCAATTGCGCCATTGTTTCGCGTGCTGTGTGGCATGTGGCACCGTCTTGTTGAAACCACATATCATGCAAGTCAAGAACTTCCATTTCGGGCAAAAAAAAGTTTGTTATCATCGCTCGGTAGCGTTCATTGACAGTAACGCTGCGATTCGCATCATCTTTGAAGAAATATGGCAAACAGTGGCTTTTTCGGGATGCATTGGTAGCTGTTGCAATGCTTCTGGCTGATCTTCACTCCAAATGCGGCAATTTTGCTTATTTACGTACCCATTCAACCAAAAATGAGCCTCATCGCTGAACATAATTTTTCGATAAAAAAGCGGATCCTCGGCCAGCTTTCCAAGAGCCCATTCACCAAAAATTCGGCGTTGTGGTAGGTCGGCTGGCTTTAGTTCTTGCACCAGCTGTATCTTAAAAGGCTTTACGCCCAAATCCTTCCGCAAAATTTTCCACGTAGTGCTGTAACAAAGGCCTAACTGCTGGGAACGGCGCCGAATCGACATTTCGCGGTCTTCTGTCACACTAGCTGATACGGCCGCAATATTTTCTTCACTACGCACAGTACGTAAACGTGTTGGTGGTTTAATGTCCAACAAAGTAAATTTGGTGCGAAATTTGGTCACAATCTTCCGAATAGACTGCTCAGAAGGTCGAGAATGCCGACCATAAAATGGAAGCAGCGCCCGATGAACATTTCGAACCGAGCACGGATTTTGATAGTAAAATTCAATAATTTGCAAGCGTTGTTCATTTGTAAGACGATCCATGGTTAAATTGCAAACCAAACTGAAGCTGTTTGACAGTGACACAAGGTACTTAACACACGTCAGCTGTCAAAACCAGTGTTGCCAAAACCAAACCAGCTAAAAAATCACCCGTTACATAATCCGCTAGTTAAATTTCAAATCTAATCTACTTTTTGCGTCTTCTTAATGTATTTTCGTCTGTCTTGTAAGTTTTCAGAACGACACACTTGCTACTGGTTTAAGTAACCACAAAGAGTGCAACTTTCTTGTTTCTGTAAAAGTGCGTGCCAAAAGACACTTCCCGTGAGAATAAGAGAAGAACGTCTGTATTTCACTGAGCCATCAGTTGTATACTTTGAAGTGACGGACGCAACGGATTCATTGGGCTGGAGGCTTTATGCGTGCAACCTTCTCTTACCTTAGCTTCGTTTATATGCAGGGTTCAAGCGAGATTCAAGCCAGGTTCGACCTCATGTGTACCTACGCAGATCGAGCTGGAGTTGAGTCGAGCCGACTTGATTGCATTCACTCCGAGGGTTTGAGTCGAAATTTTGCTGATAAACCTGGGTTAAAATTACACCCAGAGCATTAAACTTTAAATATGCATAATTTGCAATTTTTTTGGTTCTTGTTTGCTTTTTTTGTGTTGGTTTTGGTAAAGGGTGATTTTTTAGCTGGTTTTGGTTTTGGCAACACTGGTTTTGACAGCTGACGTGTGTTTAGTACCTTGTGTCACTGTCAAACAGCTTCAGTTTGGTTTGCAATTTAACCATGGATCGTCTTACAAATGAACAACGCTTGCAAATTATTGAATTTTACTATCAAAATTCGTGCTCGGTTCGAAATGTTCATCGCGCGCTGCTTCGCAAACTTGCGAGGCGAGTTTGGTGAACAGTTAATTTCACGTTTCGGGCCGGTCAATTGGCCGCCTAGATCGTGCGATTTGACACCATTAGATTATTTTTTGTGGGGGTATGTCAAGGCTAATGTCTATAGAGACAAGCCCGCTTCGATTGACGCACTGGAAGCCAACATCCATGCATTCATTCGTGCGATACCGGCCGATATGTGTGAAAGAGTATGCCAAAATTGGACTCAGCGGATGGGCTACCTGAGACGCAGCCGCAGTCAACATTTGCATGAAATTATCTTTAAACATTAAATTACAAGGTTCAAACTATCGATTCAAACAAATATTTCATTAATTTTTTCGAATTTTTTGTTTTTTTTTTTTTAAAAGTTCTCAACCTCTTAAAAAATCACCCGTTATATTGCAACATTTTGAATTGCATTATTCATAATTATTGCAATTAAAATTGCAATTATTCATCATTATTCATCATAAGTAGGAACTTACTTCTAATAGTTTAAATTTTTGATTGCTGTTATTTCAACAACTCGACTACTCAGCTCAACTCAACCCTCCTCTGCTAGTGCACAAAAACCGAGCTCAAATTGCAACTCAACTCAAACCCTCAACTTTTACATGTAAACGAGGTTCTTGTTCCAATGAAAGAGCTGAGTAATCGAGTGGAAATAAATCGAACCAAAGCCAGAGTCTCTACGCACACCGAGTTAAATAGTCGAGCAGGTTTGAAATGTTCAACAACGCTTTAAACCTGCTTCAAACAGATAGAAGCTACTGACACAACGCAACATCTGTCACTCAATGAACTCGAGTTTCTATTATCACGTTTCCATGCAAAGTCGAACCTGGTTTCAAATGCATGGAAACGCGGTTTAAGTCCACTCGAATACGCTTTGCGAGCTGAGTCGAGTCGAAATCATACATGGAAATGCGAGTTGAGCAGTCGAAATGACAGAAAACTGGTGTTGGTTGATAGTCTATCGAAATAAAAAAAAAACTATCGCACACATCGATAGTTTTAAGAAACTATTAACCTATGAAACTATTAAATCCTCTCGGCAGAAGTTTTCAAAAACTTATTTTCTCTTAATTATCATTCACCCTTTGCACAGAGACTTTTATGTTTTTATTTTTATGCCACTAAAGGTGTTAAACTTTATAACAGTTTGCACCTTTAAAACGGAAACGGAAACTGGTCTCTGTCACAAATACGTTTTGTATTGGGATTTTTTATACTATTTCTGCACCGGCAATAAAAGTAGGATTAACGGAATGATTCAAAAATAGATCCCATAGTGGCTCCACCGGTCAAATATAAGATTGATTTGACACGAACACTCTTCTTCGGCCGTTTTGGCTCTCAAAAGAGTGGCGATGTCATTTGCCAGGGGCAAAAAAAAATCTCGCTTGTAAAAATTTCTAAAGAAAACGTATCCTGAGACAGTTCTGCCATACAGGGACAGTTTTAGTTTCCGTTTTTGATTCTCAAACTGTTACAAGGGTGCATAAAATAGGTTTGTGAGTAGGGTGAATCAGATTTATGAGAGGATTTATTTTTAATCGCTTGCGAGAGGGTTTAAATTTGTATGGTGAATCGTGTGATTTATAGAGGATTTAATGAAGATTTATATATATTGGGGATTAGTGCCCGGTGGAGACATGGTATTACAAAGAAAATCTTTTTTTTCGGCTATTGGGTAATGTCATCGTCGCTCTCTTTTGAGGGCCAGAAAAATTGTGCTCGTGTCAAATTAATCTTATGTCTTACCGGTAGTGCCACTTCGGCATCTATATAAGCCTCCCTCTGATCGAGGCCAGTTCCTTGTTGCCAGTTCCTTGATCAATTCTTTGTTCTTGACATCGAGAATTTCTTTGAGCTAATCAATAGTTAAGTTCGACATATTAGATAGCCCAGTATTATTTTCACTTTCGCAAATGCTTGGACGACGCTTTTCGCTACTAGGGAGTTGTGGCGAGGTTTCCGCGAGCAGTCTTTTGCGCATTCAGAGAGGTTAACTTTTGAAGTTTGGTACTTAACCGTTTGACTTAGGAAATAAGACTTACTCAGTGTTTCTTTGTTCTTAAACGCACACTTTTACTTTTTAAATCAAAATTAGCCTCTTTTTAAGGGATAATTCTGTCTTTTTATGCATTTTTTTAATAATTTAACCTGGAGCCTCTTAGATTTCACCTTGCTACGACCATGATAAAGATGAAGATGATCCAAAGGGGGGACGTGTAAAATTTCCAAGTGCAACACTTGAGTTATTAATTCAAACCCGCTTTCAGTCTCCCTCTAATCGAAGCGATTAGCAGTTTTACGGCTGGTGGAGGCATAGTATTAGGATCGATCATCGACTCAAACTAGCTATGTCTGTATTAAAACGATCAAATTTGAAGTATTCATAAGATAAAAAAGTGTTTTAGGCTTTTTAAGAATTTAGTAGAAATATCGATAGTAAACTTTTTTTCCCACAACTATCGATAATAGCGGAAAAAAAAAACGATTTCGAACCAGCACTAGTAGCGTCTATGCAGAAAATCCAACACATCAGTCTGTTAAACTACATTTCAAACCTATTTTACGTCGACTACTCGACTCGGTGTGCGCGGGGACGCGGATCGAGATTCGACTTCTCAAATGACATGACAGCGCGTCGCCCTTTTTAATAACTTTTTGACATCAAAGCTGTCGGTAAGGTTTTGATCTTAACCGGTCTTGACAGAACAGTGTGAATTTTCCATCGCAGTCCTTGCGCAAACTGACGAGTTTGACGAGAAAACAAAAAAATCGCCTTTTAAAGCTCGTCTTTATAGATGCTGTTACCTTGAAATCGATGAAAAGGTGGTGTGTATCAGTTTGAATTCCCGGGTTTATTTTTTTCCTTCTCTACTCGTAAAGCTCGCCTTCTATGCAAAACCGCTTTATAGTCTTTCTGTTTAGCAGACCTTTATCGGCAAACCAACCAGAGGTTTCGTTGTTGCCAGCCGCGTGAAACTCAATACATAAGAGGCAGGATTTTAGATTGCGTTTCGGCAATATTGTCACTGGCTATCAGCACTTGGTGCTGGCTGCATAGAACCTCGTAGAAGGTTTCGAAAGACTCGATCGGAGAAGAACCTTGCCTATTGAAGATTTCTTGTCATTGGTCAGGATATTCGCAGCTGTATCTTGGCTACAACGATGTAGTGATCTGAGGCAATCTTGCCCCTCAGACAGGACGGACTTCCACGATATTGAAAGTGTCTTATGAAGGTTAATTGACTGGGAGATCTCTATGTCGCTTTATTTATGTTGAGGTGCGGAAACTATGTACTTGCTTACTCAGCGTGTCAACCCGCAGACGATAATGCTGATTTCGTTGTTTGAGGTCGTGTTGTGCACTCTGTGCTTTCCGATTGTGCGGCCAAAGATGGGTTCTCTTCCTAGCTTGGCATTAAAACCACCTAGAGCCTAGACAATCTTCATATCGTGGCTAGGACATTGCTCAAATGTTTTGTCCAAGAGCTCATAGAACATATCTTTGGCGTCGTCAACTTTATCCTCTGTGCGGGCATGCGCGTATGTGAGACTAATGTCGGCGAATCTGGCTTTGATGAAAACCGTTGTGAGGCGTACGCTTTTGAAGTTGCTCGAACATTCCAACGATTTGTGACGACGCACGTAAAGTATTTAAGCAGATGATTCAGTGATAACATTCTTCTTCCTGTCAAATATTTTAAAGGTATTCGTGTGACTTTTTGCTTTATTTGTCGCTGTTTTTTTTGTTAAATTAAATCTTAAATTAATTTAAGATCTTAAATTTGTAAGCCAAAGCGATTTTTTTTGCCAATTAAATAAGTAGATCTCTGAAGATGTCAACAATTCTTTGCTGTACGTAGGATAAAGAATAGATTAAATTCAACCAAAAACCTGTGGAAGTGGTCCCCATACCCAAAATTTAATATGTTGATTCGCGTCATACACTACCAATACAAAAAAATAAGATTTTAAACATCTCTTCCCTCAACAGAACACTGAAAATAATTTGATTAAAATTCTTCAAACACTTTCGGAGCTTTATAGACACGTCTATTTTACATTCACTCTCTCTATCTCTCACTCTCGCCATGTAGAACAAGCTATTCATTTTCGTTTAGTATAAATTTTAAACAATTATGTCGTATTTTTTTAGTTTTACACCGACGGTTCTTAGGGCGTTAGGTACTAGTATTACTAGAGTAAAATACGTTATCGGACGAGCATTCTTCTCTTGTATATTTAAAGTTAATAAATTTTTTATACATACCGGGTGATGCACTTAAACTGCGACGATGATCGCGGTCAGAAGAATGTCGTTTCCGATCGCGATCACGATCCCGATCTCTGTCACCCCGGTCCCTTCCACGTACATTGTCCTTATCAGCACGCTCGTTATGGATAACGCGTTCACTGCGTTCACCTTCTCGTCGTTTTTCCCTTTCCCTCGCCCTTTCTGCTTCGCTCTCAAGTTCTTCCCTCTTGCCTACATCCCATTCACGTACTGGCCTACCTACCTGAACCTAAAAAGGGCAAGAGAACAATTTATAATAATCACACACCATAGTTTTTTTCCATTTCGGCAACTCTTACCTTTTTTTCCTCGAAATCAAAACGATCCCTATCCCAACCTGTCCCAATAATGCGGTTCTCCCGCCCTATGTCTTGACCATACTGAGGTCCACCCTCCTGAGTGGTTGCCATTGCCTTCTCCATTTCAGCATCCGTACCAAAATCCACATTCAGACACTTGGGATTTGATGTTGGCCATCGGACGCCATGAAGCGCATGACGTGTCTCAACAGCTTCACTGAAATTAATACACAAAATGTCAATAGATTCCCACAAAGAGGGATTAAGTTAACTTACTCCTCCGTTTCATACTGAACGTAGCACTTTGACTTGATCTTATCAATCCAAAAGCGATTTTCGACAATTTTCCCCGTCCTAGCGAGCAAACCCTTCAGCTGAAGTATTGTAAACGGCCGCACCAGGTTTGTAATGTACAAAATATTACTAATCTCCTTTTTAGTTGGAATAGGCGGTACCATCTCATAACCGTCGTTAACTATTGAAATCTTTCGCGTTGGTTGCTCGTATTTTATCGACGGCTTACGCTCCCTCTCATAAGAACTCGATTTTGCCGAGCGCGGTTTTTGCGGTGTCGGTGAAGCTTCACCTTCTTCGCGTTCTGACTCTACTTCTTCGACATCGGATGACGACTCCAATTTGACATCACACAATGGCACCGGGTGCACATCAGAGATCAAGTTCTTAAGTGAATCCGTGGAGATGGCGAGAATTTGTGAATTCGAATCTGACGATCTCTTCGAAAGCCATCGCCTCTTACGGGTATTTTGAGTCTTCTCATTCGAAGGGGTGACGAAGATCGAAGTTTTCTTCGGGGATTTATTGTTGAACTCTTTGTTCTCGTCATTTTCTGGCTCATCGTTTGCCTTCTCAACGACATGAGATCGACGTTCTCTGCTTCGTGAAAAGGTTTTTTTATGCTCTACTGTTGTGGCTGCGGGTGTTTCTTTTTCAGGTGAGATGTTTTGTTCCCTTTCAGTTTTTGTTTGCTTCTCGGGCACGCTATCTTCACTAGTGGTCGTTTCTGTGTCATTTTCTTTTTGCTTGACCGCCTCCTCCAATTCAATTTCAACATCTGACTTGCGGGCCACTTTTTCAGGGCTTTCTTCTCTTTCAATCACCTTTTCAGTATTTTCCGCTTTGGGGGAGCTTGCCGGAGCGATTTCTGCATGATTCTCTTTATTTTCTGACGTGCCATTTTCCGGGGTCTGCTCACGTTCCGTCTGCTTTGGGCTTGTTGAATTGATTTCATTGCGGATCTCATCAGGGCTTTCGCTGTTGTTGTCAGCTGGCAACTCAGGTATTGCCTGAAAATAAAAATGTCCAGCGTCAGATTCTGTTGTTTTGGAAGGAGTTGTCTTATAGACGAGGCAAATTTAAGTAAGACGACAAGTGTCCACTTTATTTCCCTACTGTCGTTTGGCATTTAAGGTCAACAGATTTTGAAAAGAAATGAAAATTCTGAGGTGCATGATGACGATGAGCGGTCTAACTCGTAGACATAAAGTGAGAAAAAATCGTTTTATTACTTTTTCCGAAATTTCGCGTTGAATCTCAGAGTTAACGAATTTTCTTAAGTTTGTCGAAAACTTTGAATAATAAATCGCCCAAGCTGCAGCAGGACGGAGAAGATGCCAAGTGGTTACACGAATTAATGATCCCGACTTCCGAGTCCAACAACGAGGGCCAAGAGTGAAAATTAAACCTGTTCAAGTTAATCGCCTGCATCTTTACTATGTAGGAAACAATAATAATGTGCTTGTTTAATGCGAACGAAACTAAGAAGGGAGCGATGTGAGGTGGCGACAAAGTAAAGCATAGGTCCAAGCCTAAAGACATTTGATTAGAATGGCCAAATTCTGCCATTTTCACATTTCAAACTCTGTCGAATTTATACAAAGTAAAGCGCAACAGTGTCGGTGACTCATACATTTTAGCTTTTGGAATTATAAATTCTAATATACTGAAAACTGATTGTACCTACTAAAATTAGCGAATTTGTAAAAGTAGTCACAGTGATTAAATATAAAGTCAATTTTCTACAACAGATGAGCAGGTTGTGTTGTGAAAATAATTGTGGTTCGCGAAAATGACCAATTGATAACAGCTGAGTTGAAAGAAGAATTGAGTGAAAGAAACCTCCAGGTTTTTAGATTTTTTGTCATTTCTTGTCATGGAAGATTTTTTATGTCATGTCAGATTTATTATTTCATGACAGATTTATTATTTCATGTCAGATTTATTATGTCATGTCAGATTTTTTATGGCATGCCAATTTTTTTGTCAGAGTTTTTGAGTCATGTCAGATTTTTGATGCCTAGTCAGATTTGTATGTCATGCCAGATTTTTTATGTCGTGTCAGATTTTTTGTCATGTAATTTTTTTTGTCTTGATGAAAAATTTGATGTCTATGACCCGAGGAGTTTCTTTAATAATCTAAAAAAAGGCAAACAAAAGGTTTTCAGCCAAGAGTGAATATGTGCAAAGGCAGCGATGGACAAACGCTAATCGAAAAAGAGCGCATCATTGAAAGATGGCAAGAATACTTCAAGGAACAATATAATGTCAACATAGAAGGAATGATAGCCCACAGCGGTCAAATCAACAGACCGGAAGAAAATCCTATGGATGAACCACCCTAAGAGGAAGTGAAAGAGGCCATTAAACAGATGAATGATAATAAAGCCCAGGAGAAGATGGGATAACGGCCGAAATGATCAAACATTGCGGAGAAACAGCAACCAGGGAAGTTCACGCGCTCATAAAACGCGAAGTTCTTCCAAAAGCGTGGCTCACAGATGTGATTGTCCCTTTGCACAAAAAAGGATACAAGCTAAACTGAGGAAACTATAGAGGTGTGTTACAAAGTTTTTGCATCAATTCTGAACAAGAGGCTTCGAGAGGCAGCAGAAAGCATTCTGGGTGAATACCAAGGAGGCTTCAGGGCAAGCAGGTCCACAACGGATCAAGCGTTTCTGCTGAAGCAAAATTTGGAAAAATGCTGAGTTTAACGTTATGGCGCATGTCCTTTTTGTAGACTTCAAGTAAGCATTTGACAGTATTAAAAGGCAAAAACTCAGCGAACCACTACAAGCCCTTGGAATATGTACAAAAATTATTAGGCTAGTTATAATGACGTTAAAGGACACGTGTGGAAGAGTGCTTGTGCAAAACTGCTTGTCAGGCATTTTCAAAATTAGCAGCGGTGTGAAGCAAGGCGATTCCCTTTCAACCAACATTTTTAATTTAGTGCTGCACTACGCTATACAGCAAACAGCAGCTACAGGAAACATTTTCTCCAAGTCAGCCGTCATAATTGGCTATGCGGACGACATTGCAATCATAAGCAGATCAAAGAAAGGGATAGAAGACAGTTTTGTGGAGCTGAAGCAGCGTGCGGCAATAATGGGACTAGTGGTCAACGAAGAGAAAATAAAACACATGAAGATAGGAAGGGATGAACAGAAAAGAAAAGCGGAAACCATACGAATAGCTGGTTGCACATTCGGCGGAGTTTAGCACTTTAATACCTAGGAATAAATATCAGCAGCAGCAACGAAACCAACGACTGCATTCAGGAAAGAATCAAGGAAGATAGGCGTATACAAAGCAATTATAAGACCCGTGGTATGTTATGGAGCGGAGACATGAACTCTGTCATCAACAGAAGAGAACCAGCTTAGAGTCTTTGAGCGGAAAATATTGCGGAAAATTTATGGGCCTATACACTTGGCTCAGAAGGCGCACTAACGAGGAACTTCTGCAAATAAGCGACGGTGAAGATGTGGTCAAATTCGCAAAGGCGCAGCGGCTCAGATTGCCCAGGCATGTAATCCGCATGTCCGAAAGCAGGCCGCAAAAGGCTATACTCACCTACACACCGTGCATAACTAGAGCTACAGGGAGGCCGCGCCTAAGATGGCTTGACGACGTTATTGCCGACATAAGGAAGCTGGGAATCAGGAACTGGATGGAGACGGCAAAGAACAAAGGGCAGTGGAGAAAACTGGTTGATGCAGCTAAAGCTCACCCCGAGCTGTAACGCCAATGATAATGATGATGAAATTATTTTGTGATTTCAGATTTTTTTATTTCATATCAGATTTTTTATGGGAATTATTGCTCTGACTTCAGGCCGCTGAATTCCATATTGTTGGCCCCGATACCATGTTGCGCAATGGTGTGGAGCCAGAGTTAGTACTCTCAATCAAATGTCAACTCTCATGAAGTTATGTACTTCTGGCAAAATTCGAAACGTGGGAAAGTGGCCCGAAGGAACAAATGAAACCGTTCAATGGCCCAACGAACGGTCTGGAAAATGAATTCAAAGAGCTTAAGAATGCTCTCCGAAAACTGGATACTTATACTACCCTCGAAAGCAAACATCCCAGAGTTTGTTTTTTAAAATAAAGTTCCAAGCGATGGATCAGAAAATAGTAAGCGAGGAGGAAAAATTTTGTGGAGCCAAATTCGAAGTAGAACAACTGGCTAGAGCTCGGAGTGGTTAGGAAATAGAAGTTTCGAGTGTTTCACCGAAGTCTCGCGGCGTGACGAAAAGCAATGTTGCGGCTGTCTTCGATGGCTAAACATTATAGTCGATTTTAACGAAAATATTCGAAACTGACGGTTTGACAAACACGAAGATAAATTTGATTGCTTCTCTTGCTCTCACTCTTAGAGGAACAGCTACCGAATCGCTGCATACATTTCCTGCAGACATCCAAAGGGATTATGATGCCATGGCGTACGAAAAATTACAAATGGCTATAAGAATGGCAGATAAGAAAACGTTCGCGAAGGCTCCCTTTGCCCTGACAATGGAAACAGCAGACCAAGATTCGCAAGAAAATCATCGCATCAGGGAAATGGCTCCACACTTGTCTTAGTCAACGCGAGGACATCGAAACATAAAACACCAATAATGCTTGAGGTCAAATCAGATGCTTTGACTGCATCAAGCACTTCGACAAGGAAGCTTCCCACATACCGCTAGGAGAAGACAAAATGGCAAAGGATTTGGCAGGAACAACAGTCACCCTGCTGGACACGCACGCTTTGGTGCAACAGCAGTCAGCAAACTTAGCTGGGCATAATTTGGTTGATAGAACCGACGCCATCATCCAAGTTTCGCAAACGAAATTCTGCAACAAGCGGCGTTATAGAGACTTTCTGACTGCTCAACACCAGCTGCTACAGCCTTAAAACAGGTATGACTACATATAAAACAGGCACAGTGTTGACTTTCTAGCATGCATTTTTGTTAGAATGCATTTTAACGAATGCAACACGCGAGTGAATTTAATGAAGGGGTACGAAGTAATTTTAGAACTTTAAAAATATCGAACTGACAGTTATTGTCCCCAAAACAGTCTTTGTCTACAAATGCCTCTTTTTTCTTTACTCCTGACCTGTTAGATTACTTTTGATAAGCTGTAATATACCAATTATTCCAGCTTTCTTCTTTTAAAGTTAGCCACAATCTCTTTCTTCAGGTTTAGGCACCGAAGGACTTTTTCGTTTCTTCCTCGGAGTACGGTTTTGTACATCCACATTTCAAAAGCTTAAGTTGCATCAACGAGCTTTCTCTAATCTGCTTTCTATTCAGTTCATGATTCCTAGCTTCCTGACATCAGCAATAACTTTGAATTGCTTTCTTAGGTTTGCCTTCGGGCATTCGGATGACATGTCCGGTCCATCTAACTATACTTTTGCGAATTTGACGACACCTTCGCCATCACTTATTTGAAGAAGTTCTTCATTAGTGCGCCATCTTAGCTAATGTCTGCCGGCTGTATAAGTCCGTATATTTTACGCAATATTTTCCGCTCAAAGACTCTGAGTTGGCGCTGTTCTGTCGATGCTTCTGCTTTTAAAAAATCTGCTTTTCCAAATTCTGAAACAGTCAAATTCACAATTCACTGAAACAATCAATCAAAAAACAATCATATTCAGCTTATTCTGCCTTTTAAGCAAACCTTTCAATTTTTTTAAGTAAAGCAAAGGTTAATAAAAGGAACAGGCCGAGAGGAGTATTGGTTCAAGAGAGGTGTTTACTCGTTAGTTTCTTTTCTTCAAACTAAGTTTTACTACAGGTTGTCAAGTCATATCAGTAGTACGGTTGCCATGTTTGCTTGCAACAGTGCAAGCCTTTCCGAAGAGTGCAAATAATGGTTAATTTAGAAAATTTTCGGTGTTATAGGGAAGGCCTACAAGTAACGTTTTTTTCTACCGGTACTGCTAGAAAGTACCTGCTGCTTACTTAAGAGTACAAACTGCAATTAGTGCACCGTGATAGTTCATCTCAAGCCTCATCTGGGATAAAATTGTGTATTTTAGTTAATACTCTGCTTCGAGACGACACGGAACACCGAGCTGTTGTCAAAAAGATCTTATTGGTTCATAGCTATATCGAAAAAATTGCATATTTGCTTTCTTTCCTCCCATCATTTTGGTCTCACAAACTTGCCATCGTTACTATGGTCACTTTTTCGGCTGTTAGCAGGCGACACTTGAACGCGCTTTCAAAAACAATTTATCGCCGATAGGAGCCGAAACGTTACAACACCCACTGACATTAATAATATTAGTTATATGACCCTAAGCCCTGTGTGAAAGATGGCCAGTAAAATGTCGCAATACCTTTCGCCATCGAACGCCAAATCTATTGATAACCTAGTTTCTACATTTACCTCTAATTCTGGTTGTTCTCGCAGTGGGCTCTTCTTCTTCTCCTCAACTCGCGGCGATGAGCAACTCCTTCGTCTTCTTAATTGACGCTCATTGGTTTTCTCCACGGTAGAAGTATTGGATTCTTCATTAACGATGTCATTACTTGCAGTCGCTTCCTCTGGTTTGCTTGATTTGCATGATTCGGACTGCGATGACGAGGATCGGTGCGAACGCCTCCCCGAGGAGCGTTTTGGCGCCGTAGGCGGCGACAGAACATCCGTCGACTTTTTCCGCTCACTTCGACGACGCATCTTTTAGTTGGATAAGTAAAATTTTTGCCACAAAATGGAAAAGCCGGACACGGTCGTCTGAAATATCAATCAAAATACGAGCGCACACTACAAAGCTTGAAGCGGTAAATTTTTTAAAAACTTTGGACATTAACTGTATCCACTTGGTCACCTTTTTTCAATTTGCAAACACTTGGATAATGCCGCTTTTTTTATTGAAAACTCAATTAACAAAATGGATCAAATGGTTTATTCTATACAGATAAGTTTGCATATTGCATTTTTTTTAGTTGAAAGAACTCGGCAGCAGCAAATAGGAAACCATTTTGAATTATACCATTTAGCTATGCATGAATTTATACCAACTTGAGTTGAAATGGGTGCATCCAAGTGGGATCAAAAGTTCAAAAGTTTTTATTACGAATAGTAGCCTCCAATCTAAAAATCTGATTGTTTTATTTTACCAATAATATTTCGACGAGTTGTTTAAAATAACAAATAGTTTTTGGAATCAATTTATAAGACGAAGGTATCATCCGGAATCTTGGATTATACTGCATGCCATTTTGGCATATTTGGGCCAAGCAGGAAAATTCCTCAAATGCCTTATGTTGGCAAACTGACGTCTCATACGTCAAAAATTATTAGCCACTCTTTTTGGCATCTATATATATAAAAATTACTTCAATGTTTTGTGTGATTTTTATAATTATTTCTTGAATGAAAGGCGAACATCTGTAGATGGTTTAGAAAACGAAATCTGCCCAGAGCTATACCGCAAAAGCCCGTGTGTTACGTTATTTTTTCCACTGCATACTGGATTTTTTTTACGTAAATACTTTATTACAAAATTTTCATCAAAAAAATCATGTTTTGAGTTGAGTGAAAAATTTTAAATAATCAATTCAATTTTTGAATATTTCCACCTACGAAAGGTTAAGTTTTGCAATCATGATTGCCGTATTTATTTTTTTTAATACACTCGCGTTCAAGGGTTTATGCTACCCTTATAATGTGTTAACATAACGAGAGTGGAAGGGATCAGAGGAGAAAGAGGAGAGGTACTGATGCACATTGGTTTTCAATTGTTGAGGTCTAAGCTGACGAGGAAAGCAGCCGGAGCAGACGGCCTAGCTGCCGAACTTTTTAAATCCGCTGGCGATGAGCTGGTTAGGAGCATGCACCAGCTCATCTGCAAGATATGGTCGGAAGAAAGCATGCCCGACGAATGGAATCTCAGCATTGTTTGCCCGATCCTGAAGAAAGGAGACCCTCTGAGTTGTGCCAACTACAGAGGCATAAGTCTTCTTAACATCGCATACAAGATCTTTTCTGCTGTACTGTGTGAACGCCTGAATCCGTTTGTCAACAATCTGATCTGGCCTAAAGGCACATATCAGTGTGGCTTTAGGCCAGGAAAGTCCACCATCGATCAAATATTCACACTGCGGCAGATCTTGGAGAAAACCCAGGAATTCCAAATCGATACACACCACCTCTTCATCGATTTCAAGGCCGCGTATGACAGCATCTATAGAGACGAGCTATAAAGCGCAATGTCTAGTTTTGGCACCCTTGCCAAACTCGTCAGTCTGTGCAGGATGACGATGGAAAACTCACGCTGTTCCGTCAAGGTCGGCAAAGACCTCACCGACCCCTTTGATGTCAAAAAGGGATTTAGACAAGGCGACGCGCTGTCATGCGACTTCTTTAACATCATACTTGAGAGAATTGTGCAGAACTCTCGCGCCAACACCAGAGGTACAATCTTTCAAAAGACGACAAAGACAAAAGACGACATGGGCATAATCGGTAGAACAAAGCGTGATGTCAGTGAAGCCTTTGTGAGTATTGGGATGGAAGCGGCGAACATGGGTTTAGCAGTCAATGACGGCAAAACCAAGTATACGCTGTCATCAAGAAAAGACACCCAGCACCGACGTCTTGGACAAAACATCACCATCGACAGCTATAACTTTGAGGTAGTTAGGGACTTTGTCTACCTGGGTTCCGCTATCAATTCAGACAATGACACCAGCGCTGAAATCAAACAAAGGATAACTCTTGCCAATCGCTGTTTCTTTGGGCTAAGAAGGCAATTGAGTAGCAAAGCCCTCTCTCGAGCAACTAAAGTGTCCATGTATAAGACCCTCATCATCCCAGTCCTGCTTTACGGTGCAGAAGCATGGACCCTGTCAAAGGCGGATGAAAACACTTTCGTCCGAAGGAAAATTCTTCGGACGATTTACGGTCCCGTCTGCATAGACGAAGAGTGGAGGAGGAGATATAACATCGAACTGTACGGGCTGTACAGCGATACCGACCTAGCAAAAAGAGTCAAAACACAACGTCTACGATGGCTGGGTCATCTAGAGCGGATGGACACCAACGCCCGGCCCGGAAAATCTTCGAATCCACACCGCAGGGACGACGCAGTAGAGGAGCACCGAGACTCAGGTGGCGCACGCAAGTGGAAGGGGACCTCAGCCAACTTCGCGTGCGAAACTGGAGACGGCTAGCTAGAGACAGAGCTGGCTGGCGAAGCTTGTTGGCTGAGGCCCAGGTCCACCCCGGACTGTAGCGCCACCTTAAGCAAGTAAGTAAGTAAACTGACGAGGAAAGATCTCTTGTGGAAGCCTGTTCCACATTCGTGATGTTCTGCTGACAAAAGAACTCTAAAACAAAGCGGTTCGCCCCAAATTGGTCTCAAGGGTGAACTGATGGGCACGTGTCCTTGTGCGACTATTACGGTTGAACTCTTTGAGAGGTGGAATGCAGCAATATTCGGGTCATTCATTATTAAAGAGGCAATTTTTTGAAAATTAAAGTAACCTAAAAACGTTATCATCGATGAGATTACAAATCCAAAACAATGTGCATTATGGCAAAGTGCTTGCAAGATGCACCAAAGGTGGATGGCTGACGGCTATGTGCATTAATTGGAGAGAGCAAAAAACATAAAAGAGTTTCTGATGCATTTAAGCTAATTTATAAAAAAAATACAAAATTACAAATTATTTCCAAAGTGTCTCCACCAAACATACATAAGATTAACATTTCGCAGGAGCGGGAAAAATCGCTTCAATACAAAACAAATTTCTGATAGATCTGTCATACGTGAACAGTTCAAGCTTCCTTTTTAAAGTCTCAAACTGCTAGAAATGTATGGGAAAATCAGTATAACAGAGCTTTGTAGAAAGGCTGGTGGTCCACTTACCAATTTCATACTTTGTGTGAAGAGTATTTTAAAGATCTATAACATTTTAGATTTCAAAATAATTGTCAAACGAACTTCTTATATCCATTCATTCGTTTTTTTTTTTTCATTTGCAGAAAAGACTGCCGGTGCAGATGACGGATTCCGTGGAGTAGCTATTTGGTTTTCCGGGCGGTGGTGCTCGTTAGCAAGGCCGTGGTCGTGGTGGCTAGAAAGACTTGAAAAGTAGGGACATCTTTTGCGTGAAGGCAAAACTAACAGCTTGGAAGAATTTGTTGAATATTTGGAAAAAGTAAAGTTTAGTTGAGCTTAGATTAGACTGGAAGCCCTTTTGGCATATTTGACATAAGAGGAAAAATATTTGCAGTATTTTTATTCTTACGTACGTCAAATATGCCAAAATGGCTTGCAGTCTAATCTAAGCGTTGGTAGTCGCACTAAAAATTACAAAATAAAATTGTTTGGTTGTCGTGTGTTGGTCGGTTAGGTCCTCCTGTTTTGCTTGAGAGCAAAGTCATTATAGACTTAAGACTTGCTCTCATTTAGTTTTTATTTAAAAAATAAAAAAAATAAAAGGGAATTAGTGCCGATGACGAGCTGAAATTAAATTTTTAGTTACATACATTTTGTAATGGTTTTGCCTGGAGTTCGTCGAATAAAACTCATTTTCACTTTTATGGTTACCCAATGCACAATTAACAATTCCATTGGTACTCTTCCGGTGAATTCCATGAAGGAAAAAATTTTCGATATCGAAATTCGAACTTTGAATATCAGTTTGCTGTCAACTTACTGGAATTACAGTTGGGTGTGTTCGTCAAGTGAATCGATGGGTGCGTTTAGCTCCTGCATGTCGTTTTATTCTTGAGGGGAGTTGGAGTGGGAGGAGAAATGTTTGCTACATCATCAGAATATCTGCTGGACAAATCGCGAAAAAATTTATGTTATTTTTATTTCTGCTAGACTAAGTCCATTTTAATTTGTCATAACATACGATAGTTAAAACAATTTTACCAGTTTTAACAGTTTTACCTACCATAAATTTTTCCGTTCCAAGGACTTCTTTGCATTGCACCACTTCTCTCAACTTTTAAGCCCCGTATACGAAACTATTGGTGGTTTAGTATACTCCAGTACACACACTATCCAAAAAATATTTCAACGTAGCAAAAAGGGAATGGAATCGACTAGGCAATTTGCATTTGCTTTGGACGTGACCCAAAACTGTTTTTTGGGATTGTTTTTATTGTGCATTTGTACCTTAAAATCTAAAATCCTGTTTCTTTGACTTCTAAATCTAACATAATTGGAAACTCTCAATAACTTATGTCAAATGGTTGAAGTTTGATACATAGTTTCCGGAGCACTTAAATTAATGGTTGATCATCCAGAAACTTCTGGGAGCATTCTGGACTCTCCTGAAACCTTTTGCTTTGAACTCGGTTGACAGGTTATCTTCTGAAAAGAAGAAAAACGTACTTCTGGCCCTGAATTCAGAATCAAAAGCAGAAGCACACACACAATTATACAAATGGTACACCAAAAAAATGGTGTCAAGTTGAAAAAATGTAATCTTCCTCTTGTAGCATAGCTTTAACTTCAAAATCAAAAACAGTTTGTTTGGCTGTTCAGCTGCAGTCCGGAATCAGGGCGTTCTTTGCCGCTCTCCCAGATAACTAACCGAAAAGGTCATATGTGTATAGCCGTCATGTGGTCCTTATACAGGCATACAGTGTATAAGGACCACAGCTGTCACTCAAATTTTTTAAGAACAGCTGACTCCCGTGCCCTCATATACTTTGTGACACATGGCAGTAAGAGTGGCCAGTAAGAAAGAGTACATCTTATACTAATTAACATATGAGACGTGAATTGGCAATCAAGGGGCATTTGGAGAATTTTTCTAACTGCCTTAAATTTACCAAAATGACAAACAGTCTAATTCAAAGTTCAATGGGCTACAGAACTGGACCCCGTCCATAAAGAGCTTAATCGGAGCGCTTACACAAGCAACGGAATAGTCTCGGCTTGTGGAAACAAATTTAATTTATCAGCAGGTTAAATTAAAAAGGAAAACCACTATCAGGGATAAAGATTTATATAAAAGATGATACTTTTCTTTCGAGGGTTGCTTCTATCCGCTGAAGCACTCAGACGCAAGTATTGGTTAGCTGTACACAGACACTTACTTTAATTTGAATAGGGTGTTACGGCCAAGCACGATTCTGCTACAATTGAACCTTGCGACGTCTGAAATGAAATTATAAAAAAATTACACACTGAATACAAAATGAAAATAAATAAATATTTTCATTCGACAAAACAACAAATGTACTCACCCCATGATGACTTTTCCCTGGTGGCAGCATCTGTCAACCAGTGGAAAGTACTAAAAAGGTGAAACACCGATGTCGACAGTGTCACTAGTACTAAAAAGAGAGAGGGCTGTGTTCAGGCGAATTCAGAGGCTGAGAGTGGATTTTGTTCGTGTGGTAAATCATTCCATTGGTTTGGGACAAAATTAGAATGTGGGTGTAATTTTGCAATTTGCTTGTTCTCAGAACACCTTTACAAGCATAATGGGCGAAAATCGGATGATGCAGAAAAAACGGAGAATTAGCGAGGACCGAATTCGATGGTGGGGCGAGGTTACGGTTCAAAAGAATGCTATTGCTTGCCGCGTACTTGTTCACTCTAAAATTGCGTTAAAACGTTGTGCGAATTTTAGACCGGACGGACGGTTCCAGTACCGGCTTACGAAACGTGGCGAAGTGTCTTCTTGTATTTAATATAAATATTCTAAGTTTATTAAGTCCGTTTCTTTTGAATTGCACTTACTTTCATTATTAGTGAGTGTAGTGAACGTCAAGTTAGACGTTAAGAAATTGAAAAATAAAACGAGAGATCAGACACTTTTGGCAGCAACTTACAGAAGGATTTTTTGTTTAAGGCACAAGGGATAGCGCCGCACCTAAGTAAGGATTTTTTTTTTTAAAGCAAATGTGCTTAAAGGCGACTACCGACGCACGTTTTTGGTCGGAGTCGCCCTCGATTTTTTTTTGGTTAAAAAAACCAATTCCGGTGTGTCCGGTGACCAAGTATTTATAAAAGGCCTGGACCATTTTCATCAGCCAAGCAGTCTTACCGGATGGTAACGGATCCTCGTTAAATAACCGGCAAAAAAAAAGGATTTCGAACGCCCCGAAGAGAAGAACAAACGAATAACAAGTAACCTAGATTTAAGAAAAATTTATTAAAACTTAATTAATATTTAAAAGCCACGATAATTGAAAACTCAAGCAAAAAAAATTAACGTACCAACAAATTTTTAAGTTATACAAAAAAAATAGTGAGATAGCACAGTTTAGGTGCTTTTGCTTTAAAGGGGAACAAAAACCCCTCATTTTCAAACCCTACAAAGGCGTTTAGTCGGGACATCATATTTTATTCTGGTCAGTACCCATTGGATGTTGTACCAGCTTATTTAATTTGTAGTATACCCTTAGGGTAAATGATTTTTGTTGGTTTTTCTTGATAGTATTTGTACAATTTCGTTTCCGTGCGTTTGAGTATTTGGTTTTTTTTTTGTCTATTCAAATTGGATATTAAGATATCACCCCCTTAAAGAGCTCTTGTAGGAAGGAAGGTATGTTAGTATAAAACACAATATTTATATAATAATCTCTTGACCACTACCGCGGGAAACCAAATTCAATTAGTTTTTCTTTTTTTTTAAATTTTGCGTACCCATTGTACATTAAGGTCATGATAAAAAAACTTACCGTTTAATAAACAATGTATAATGATTTGCCTGTTAAGGAAAATTCAAAATCTTTTCTTTTCGGTCCGCTAACAGCCGTTACCATGGTCTAAGATTTAAAATTTCTAGGGGTATGAAAAGGTGAGCTTAAATAACGTTCGGTGATGATGGAGTGACCTGATTTTGTGACGATGCCGGCATAGGGGAAGTTTCAAACCAGGGCCACGAAACTTCATGGCATAGGGGGGGAATTGGCCGCGCTATTAACATCAACAGCGCATCCCAGATGTGGTGGTGAAAATTGGTGGTGATTTTTCAACGGCATGATAAATGTTTTGTTTGTAGGTAGTCTTCGTTGAGTGTGAGGAGCAAGAACCACGCCCCATCCGACGAGCTGAGCTGTGCAAAAAAGCAAGCATGCCAGCGCCTCACATTCAACCCTCCTTCACCTGTCAACTCCCGCTCACATCCTAAAGTCCCGTCCTCATCCTTCATATCATACCCAGCATCTCTCCAAAACCCCTTAAGTCCCTATTTGCCTACAATAAATGGCGCCCAACGTTGGTCCCGTACAGTGTTTGTCCAGATTTGGTGTTGGTGTCAGCGTTGAAGCCTACTTAGTCTTGAGAGAGAAAGCCATGGGGCACACTCCTCAATTGCAATTAGTCTCTAACATCAACGCTGACATCAACAACAACTCACCTTTAATAGTATTGTCCGGAAATATTTTTTCTGCCAATACTGAAGACTCGTTAGTCTTAGTGCGGATTGTCCACAGGAAAAGCCAGCCTAATTGCGACGGGCATCTACAGTGTTGGGAGGAACAATAATTCCACCCCTGTAGTGCATAGTCCATAGTGTAGTTGTTGTCAAAATCGAGAGCTCGTAAGTCTTGAGAGGAAAGTTCTTTAACGTGCTTCTCAATTGCGACGAGAACTCTCGGTTTTGACAACAAAGATACTTAACACCTGTGTCATCCCTTATTGTGTTGTTGCTTTTCACGATCGAGACTTTCATAAGAGCTCACAGGGCCAACGCAAATAGCTTGCTCGTGAGAAGTAACGACGTAGTGTGTCCTTGTGCTATATGTTTTGCTATTTGCTCACATCACCACATCTGGGAGAGTAACACCATTTGCCAAAATCGTCACCTAAACAGGTCATTACCTACGCCAACAAAAAAATCACCGCGACAGCCACCCGCTCTACCCCGATCAATAATGAAAAGAACAAAATAAACAAAACAATCATTTGAACAAAAATCAATACATATTATTATTCTTAAATTTACGACCTACCATTTGCTTTGGAATCTATTTGTATATGTTTTTGCAGATTTGTATTTTCGTTAGGTGTAGTGTTAGTTTTTGAAAGTTTAGAGCCAAAACTTGTTTTCTAACTTACTTTACTATTTAGTTTTTTTCCAGAATAAATCCTAAATTTAGTTAGTAGGTTTGTAGTTGTTAGTTTCTTGAATAAGTACTTTTTAGTTATAGAACTAGAATAGTTTCTTTTAGGAAATTTCTCACAAGTTTTGTGGATTACTAGTATTTGCAATTTATATAGTTAGTTTTTGTTAGATACATTTTCGTAGTTGTTTAATGTAAGGTTTGTGAAAAATCGTTATTTCTATTACAAACATCAAACAAAAAGTTATTAAACGCGTAAGATTAATACGACTTAAGCAAATTTTATCCTGTATAAAGCGTTTAAAGACTTAAATTAACCCTCAATTAAATACTTATAGTTAAAAATAATAATAATAAAAAAAAAAAAAACAATCTATAGCAAGATGGATTCAGCATCTGAAAAAAAGAAACAAAATGAGAACGTAGAAGTCAGGGTAATAGGGAAAGTTACCTCGAACACGATGCATCCACTCACGGGGCACCGAATGGAACTTCCACCTCGCCTACCACCGCCTCCGCCATTGCCTGCATCAGCCAATCAATTCCCTGTTAGCTCGCAAATTACACCTTCAGGTAGTCTCTCTGCCTCTAGCGATTCGATTCCACCTCCCTCTTTCAGCAGCTTAAGTTCCTTAGGTACCAATCCAAAAGTGGTTACAGGTGATAATCTGCAGAATAGGTCTACAAGGAGGGAAAAAGAACAGAGTGTTGAAGAACGGATTCGGAATTTTAACCTTCTCGATCAAGAACGCAATAACTTACCGCGAAACGTCAACTCCCAAGCTGGTAATGTCCACTATAGTTCTCAGGAAGCCGATCCGGGAGTTACGTCAGACCTAAAAGCGTACGTTAACCTCGCGATAGTTAACGCCTTTTCGTCGTATCAGCGGACGATGAGTGAGGAAATCTCGACCAATCTTAGGGACGAGATGAAAAATAACTTTCTCGAGTTCTTAAGCGAGATAAATGCCGTAACAGGTCCTCTTCGTGCACCCGAGCCAAATGTTCCAGTGGTTCCAATAAATGTCCCCTCGGAACCACCTACAACAAGACCGCCGAGAGTTCATCCTCAACCGGATCTTACAGCCCGATCATTTGCTCCGCAAGGACACTTGCAGCAACGTCGAAGCGACAGGTCAGCTCCAGGGAGATACCAATCAAATCCTCAACAGTTTAACACCTTCCACCAATCAACGCGACCAATTCTCGGTGGGTACAACCAAACGGCGACACCGTACCCCAGTGGTCCTAACTCTTACCCAGTTGTTCGAGGGCCAATAAAAGTCGACAAGTGGGGTATAGTTTTTGACGGCAAGCCGGAGGTACTCACCGTAGAAGACTTCATCTTCAGGTTAGAAACTCTCCAACACCAATACGCGTGTCCGTGGTCTGAGATTCTGCGAGATTTTCATCTGCTACTCTCAGGCGCTGCGTATGAGTGGTACTGGCAGTACCAGCGCACGAACTACCGTCCAGATTGGTCGACTCTACGACAAGCCCTTATGTCCCAATTTCGGAACTCCAAGTCGGATTTTGAAGTGATGCGCGACATCATGGATCGACGACAAGGCGCCTGGGAGTCATGCGATGAATTTTTCGCGGCAATCTCTCGCTTGCGATCTCAGCTACGGACACCCATACCTGAGATGGAGTTGGTGAGCATTCTGAAAAGGAACTTGAAAGAAAGTATAGCAAGATTGGTATATCCCATGGCGATTTTCAATATGGACCAGCTGCGATACTCCTGTCAGGATGCTGAAAAGGCATTTCCTAGCAGGGATCCACCCAGACAACATCGGTTGGGACGGTATCAGGCGAACGAAATCGACTTCACGGACGATACTCGCGAACCTGATCCCCGAGAATTCAACCACTTATCAGCAGTCCAGCATTCTTCAACTCGGGCAAATCCACGCCCAGAGCCAAGACCGTTAAGATGCTGGAACTGTAAAGCCGAAGGCCACACCTTCATGGACTGCCCATCAAGTGACAAGCACCTGTTTTGTTACAGGTGTGGTCAGGAAGGTGTCGTGACACCTAAATGTCCCAGGTGTAACCCGGGAAACCAGATGCGGAACGCGATGCGACCGGGGGAGTC
This sequence comes from Neoascia interrupta, assembly GCA_947623515.1. Lineage (NCBI taxonomy): Eukaryota > Metazoa > Arthropoda > Insecta > Diptera > Syrphidae > Neoascia > Neoascia interrupta. The sequence goes on from OX392462.1 coordinate 181,671,588, forward strand.
GCGTTCAACCCAGACCCCGTAAACATGTCATGCGAGAACCACAACCACCAGCAAGTAAAAATATTAAAAAGAGAGGAACCTGTAGAAGTAAATAAAAATTCGGTAGTTGTGGAAAAGTCAAATAATAAGCCTTTACATGTTAGGATTAAGGAGTACAACCTTGTTAGAAACCGGATTTTCAACGACAAGCGAGCTTCACATAAGATTTTGAAACTTAGGGAAAGGTTTAGAAAAAGGAAAAAGCTCAAAAGGTATGTAGCTGCTGCCTCAACCAGCACAAATAATGATCCGCGACCTTACGCAAAAATAAGAATAGGCGAAAAGGAAATTCTTGGATTGCTGGACAGCGGCGCTAGCGTAAGCATACTGGGAAAAAACTGTCTGCAACTAGTTGAGTCCTTGAGTCTACCAATCAAACCCTTCAAGTCTGACGTCAAAACGGCTGATGGCAAAAACCAATCGATCATTGGCAAAGTAAAAGCTGATGTTACATATAATGATCAGCTTCACACGATTGAATTTTTCCTGGTGCCAAATCTCGAGCAAGAAGTCTACCTTGGTGTCGACTTCTGGAAGGTTTTTCAAATCGCACCCCGACTGATAAATTCCCTGGAAATGTCGCACCCTTCTGATGAACCAAACGCCCATCAGCTGTCTTATGAACAGCAGTCGAAATTGGAAGCAGTTAAGCAGAAGTTTCGGTGCTATACCCAGCACGGGTTGGGCAAAACCTGTTTAGAGGAGCACGTTATAGATACCGGAGATGCGGTACCTATAAAGCAGCGCCACTACCCTGTCTCTCCAGCGGTACAAGCCCTTTTGTACGACGAAATAGATAGAATGCTGAGTTTGGGCGTTATTGAGGAGAGCGAGAGTGCTTGGTGCTCACCAGTGGTTCTTATACGGAAGCCAGGCAAGAATCGCCTTTGCCTGGATTCTCGTAAGTTGAACCAGGTGACCAAGAAGTACGCTGGCCCCCTCCCCAATATCGACCAACTCATCAGTCGTCTTCAAGACACTCACTTTATAAGTAGTGTCGATCTCAAAGACGCATTCTGGCAAATACCGCTGGAAAAACAGAGTAGGGAGAAAACTGCTTTTGCGGTACCGGGAAGGCCCTTGTACCATTTTAAGGTCATGCCTTTCGGGTTGTGTAATGCAGCCCAAAGACTATGCCATTTAATGGACAAGGTCATTCCAAGCCGCTTACGCGAGCACGTCTTCGTGTATCTTGACGACCTCCTGATTATAGCACCGGACTTCGAGACTCACCTCGCCCTGCTTGAGGAAGTAGCCGAATGCCTTGCCAAGGCCAACCTCACCATCAACGTGACCAAATCAAAGTTTTGCTTTAAAGAGCTTAACTATTTGGGTTTCGTAGTTGGTGGGGGAAAGTTGAAGACCGATCCTGCAAAGGTTGAGGCGATCTTTAACTTCCCCGTCCCGAAAAACCCCAAGCAAGTTCGGCGGCTACTTGGCCTTGCAGGGTGGTATAGGCGCTTCATCAAAGACTTCTCGACCTTGACCGCCCCAATCTCCGACACGCTGAAAAAGACAAATGAAAAGTTCAAGATGACAGACGAGGCTGTAGAAGCTTTTGAAAAACTTAAAACCGCTCTAACGAGTGCTCCAGTCCTCAGTCATCCGGACTTCTCCAAAAGGTTCTTTATACAGTGCGACGCTTCTGACTCGGGAATCGGTGCAGTCCTTTTCCAGAAGACCGACACCGGGGAAGAAACACCCTTGTGTTATTTTTCACAAAAGCTGACTTCTTGCCAACGAAATTACAGCGTTACAGAGAAAGAATGCCTAGCAGCTGTATTAGCTATCAAGAAGTTTCGTCCCTATGTCGAATTAATGGCCTTTACAGTCATTACTGACCATTCAAGTCTTCGTTGGTTGATGGGCTTAAAGGACCTTAGTGGGAGACTTGCTAGGTGGAGCCTTCAGCTGCAGGCATTCGATTTCGAGATTGAGCACCGTAAAGGTTCTTTAAACGTCGTGCCAGATGCGCTTTCAAGAGCATATGTTGAAAGTCTAGAGATCGAAAATATTGCACCTTGGATAGACTTGGAGTCAGAAGAATTTGACTCGAAAGAGTATCTGGAGCTGATGCAGACCATCCAGGAACATCAAGATGAGCTACCCGATCTCAAAATCGAAGATAACTACGTCTATAAGCGGTCATTGCCACCTGCAGGAGATGAGTCGACAGTAGAGCACAATTGGAGATTATGGATCCCAGCAGGCCTAACAGCGGACATAATTTCAAAAGCGCACGACCCCCCTCAGGCTTCGCATGGTGGTATCGCCAAAACCTTACACCGGATCCGACAATTCTTCTACTGGCCGAATATGACGGTTCAAGTTCGGCAGTATGTTCTTAACTGCGTTGTGTGCAAGCAATGCAAAGCCACTAACCAAATATCACGTCCCCCTCTTTTGACTAGCTACTTATCGGAAAGGCCTTTCCAGAAAGTCTACATAGATTTTCTCGGTCCTTACCCCCGATCAAAATCAGGTAATTGTTTCGTTTTCGTTCTTTTAGATCACTTCTCTAAGTTTATCTTTCTCAAACCTTTAAGATCCGCACATGCTTCAAGTGTAATCAAATTTCTAAAAGAGGACGTCTTTAACACCTTTGGTGTCCCACAAGTTGTTCACTCGGATAATGGGAGACAGTTCGTATCGAAGGAATTTGATAAACTGTTGAAGAGGTACGGAGTGCAACACTTCAAGACCGCGAACTACTCTCCTCAGTCAAATGCTTCGGAGAGAGCAAACAGGACTATGTTAGCTGCCGTTCGTTCGTACATTAGAGATGATCAGCGTGACTGGGATCTTCACCTGAGTGAGATCGCAGGCGCGTTGAGAAGCTCATTCCACACTGCTGTCGGGATGTCACCATATTTTGCTCTTTTTGGGCTCAATATGATGACACATGGCAGCAGCTATGAACTCGCTAAGAAATTGAACGCGGTGGACGACAACGAACTGCTAACACTTCCCCGACACACGCGACTCGAAATCGTAAGAGATAAACTCAAGGACAATTTGAGAAAAGCAAACGAGAGAAGTATGAAAACATACAATATTCGTACACGACCGATCCGTTTTCTTTCTGGGCAAGAGGTATACCGAAGGAACTTCATATTAAGCGACTCCACAAAGTACCTCTCCGCCAAACTATGCCCGAAATTTGTAAAATGCCGCGTCACGAAACCGGTAGGGAAAAACATGTACGAACTAGAAAATATGAGTGGAAAAACAATTGGTGTCTTCCACGCTAAGGATCTGAAACAATGAATCCTAACATTTCAAACTCCTCTAGTCACAACTTCACAACCCAGAACTGATCACTTGTACCTTGCCATGTCTTCCTCTAAATTATTTTTGCTTGCAACTTATTGTGTTAGGTCTAAGTTTATGTTAATTTATTATTAGTTCGGTCACTCTATTTATTTTTGATAGGCTTAAGTTATTTTTAGGTATGTTTATAAATGTTTGTCGATTATCTTTAAGTATACTTAATATTCATTTAATTTTCGATGTAATTTTTAGGTTTAGTTATTTATTTATTACGTTTAGTTAGGCATTTATAGGTATATCGGTTTATTGTATTGTAAGTATTTATTGATTTATTTATTATTCGTTTCTTGTTTATTTATGCATTGATCCTTCAATACTTCCATACCTAGTGTATGATACTAGTATTCTTCAATTTATAAAAATTAAAAAACTCCAACGCACTGTTTGGTGCTTAGTTCGTTTATTAATATCCCTTAATTTTGTTATTGCTATGCTCGCTTTACACTATACTTAGTATATACTATACTATGTCCTATATACATCCTATCCTCTACTTCTTGCTCGCACTACGTACTTATATTCAAAAAAATAAAAATATTCTTGCATGCTCCAAATTGTATAAAACTTACCCACTGTTTCCAAGTCACGCCGTATGTCCATCGGTTTATCCGCGGCATGTATTCGGCTTCAGTCCTAGGTCCCATTGTCTGTAGAGAATGTACGTAGATAGCCCGGTCTAGCTCAGGTAGATGCAGTGTGGGTGTCTTCCCCTACGCAACCTGAAAACAAAAAAAAACGACTATCAGGTATTCAACTCAAACAAAAAACTAACCAAAAATAAATACCTCGTTACGCCTCAATGTCTACCGACAATATGGTGCAATCCGTCGACTGATACGCACTCTTCCGCAGTCCGAAAACCTTCCTCATTGAAGAATTTAATTCCTGGAAACACCTGCAAATTAATTAGGAAAATTAGCACTCAAATACACAGTCGAAAAATAATGTCGAATTTACCTGATTGAATCTTCCTCTCTTCAACACGTCGCGTCGATGGGCCGCTCAAGCAATCAGTAGCTGAATTGCGATTTGGCTGGTCCTCGGATAAGTAGGTATCCATCTGCGAAAAAAAAAAAAGATAATATTTAGAATATAAACATTGCATAGAATGTTTCACGTCGAATGGTATGTGCGAGGCTTTGCCAAGAAACAATAATGTTTGTATATACCATACATTATGTATGTACTTACCAGGCCATTCCGGCATCGATGTTTTCTTCCTCTGTCCATCTCGTCGCACGGGCCTCCTCTATATCCAGAGGTTTGTTACGGCCAAGCACGATTCTGCTACAATTGAACCTTGCGACGTCTGAAATGAAATTATAAAAAAATTACACACTGAATACAAAATGAAAATAAATAAATATTTTCATTCGACAAAACAACAAATGTACTCACCCCATGATGACTTTTCCCTGGTGGCAGCATCTGTCAACCAGTGGAAAGTACTAAAAAGGTGAAACACCGATGTCGACAGTGTCACTAGTACTAAAAAGAGAGAGGGCTGTGTTCAGGCGAATTCAGAGGCTGAGAGTGGATTTTGTTCGTGTGGTAAATCATTCCATTGGTTTGGGACAAAATTAGAATGTGGGTGTAATTTTGCAATTTGCTTGTTCTCAGAACACCTTTACAAGCATAATGGGCGAAAATCGGATGATGCAGAAAAAACGGAGAATTAGCGAGGACCGAATTCGATGGTGGGGCGAGGTTACGGTTCAAAAGAATGCTATTGCTTGCCGCGTACTTGTTCACTCTAAAATTGCGTTAAAACGTTGTGCGAATTTTAGACCGGACGGACGGTTCCAGTACCGGCTTACGAAACGTGGCGAAGTGTCTTCTTGTATTTAATATAAATATTCTAAGTTTATTAAGTCCGTTTCTTTTGAATTGCACTTACTTTCATTATTAGTGAGTGTAGTGAACGTCAAGTTAGACGTTAAGAAATTGAAAAATAAAACGAGAGATCAGACACTTTTGGCAGCAACTTACAGAAGGATTTTTTGTTTAAGGCACAAGGGATAGCGCCGCACCTAAGTAAGGATTTTTTTTTTTAAAGCAAATGTGCTTAAAGGCGACTACCGACGCACGTTTTTGGTCGGAGTCGCCCTCGATTTTTTTTTGGTTAAAAAAACCAATTCCGGTGTGTCCGGTGACCAAGTATTTATAAAAGGCCTGGACCATTTTCATCAGCCAAGCAGTCTTACCGGATGGTAACGGATCCTCGTTAAATAACCGGCAAAAAAAAAGGATTTCGAACGCCCCGAAGAGAAGAACAAACGAATAACAAGTAACCTAGATTTAAGAAAAATTTATTAAAACTTAATTAATATTTAAAAGCCACGATAATTGAAAACTCAAGCAAAAAAAATTAACGTACCAACAAATTTTTAAGTTATACAAAAAAAATAGTGAGATAGCACAGTTTAGGTGCTTTTGCTTTAAAGGGGAACAAAAACCCCTCATTTTCAAACCCTACAAAGGCGTTTAGTCGGGACATCATATTTTATTCTGGTCAGTACCCATTGGATGTTGTACCAGCTTATTTAATTTGTAGTATACCCTTAGGGTAAATGATTTTTGTTGGTTTTTCTTGATAGTATTTGTACAATTTCGTTTCCGTGCGTTTGAGTATTTGGTTTTTTTTTGTCTATTCAAATTGGATATTAAGATATCACCCCCTTAAAGAGCTCTTGTAGGAAGGAAGGTATGTTAGTATAAAACACAATATTTATATAATAATCTCTTGACCACTACCGCGGGAAACCAAATTCAATTAGTTTTTCTTTTTTTTTAAATTTTGCGTACCCATTGTACATTAAGGTCATGATAAAAAAACTTACCGTTTAATAAACAATGTATAATGATTTGCCTGTTAAGGAAAATTCAAAATCTTTTCTTTTCGGTCCGCTAACAGCCGTTACCATGGTCTAAGATTTAAAATTTCTAGGGGTATGAAAAGGTGAGCTTAAATAACGTTCGGTGATGATGGAGTGACCTGATTTTGTGACGATGCCGGCATAGGGGAAGTTTCAAACCAGGGCCACGAAACTTCATGGCATAGGGGGGGAATTGGCCGCGCTATTAACATCAACAGCGCATCCCAGATGTGGTGGTGAAAATTGGTGGTGATTTTTCAACGGCATGATAAATGTTTTGTTTGTAGGTAGTCTTCGTTGAGTGTGAGGAGCAAGAACCACGCCCCATCCGACGAGCTGAGCTGTGCAAAAAAGCAAGCATGCCAGCGCCTCACATTCAACCCTCCTTCACCTGTCAACTCCCGCTCACATCCTAAAGTCCCGTCCTCATCCTTCATATCATACCCAGCATCTCTCCAAAACCCCTTAAGTCCCTATTTGCCTACAATAAGGGCTTCAGTGATAAAAGTCTTATATGTTCGGCACTCAACACGTCAGCCCCAGAAACTCGCTTCTTCTTGCGTGTTCGTTAAGCAGAAGCAGAGGCAGTGCTCAATGGACTGATTTGTTTCAGTTGGTGAAGACTTCAACCGATCTGTCATTTTTCATAGACGACGCCAAATCGACTGGAGTGCTTGCGCCTTCGGCAAGTAAAGCGTCTTTGCGCCGACAATCAGTCAGCTACTTCTTTTTCCTCTTCCGCTGGCCTATAGTCAGGTGCAACGCAGGGTCCGCCTCTTTCGGAGATCCGAGTCTCTCATCAGCAGCAATGCATTGAGTAGCAGCCTCACTTACGCTAAGTTCCTTGCGCCGACAATCATTAAGCTACTTCCTTTTCCTCTTCCGCTGTCTCTCGATCCGAGTCTCTCGAGTCTCTCATCAGCAGCAGTGCATTGAGTAGCAGCCTCACTCACGCTAAGTTTGCCGACAGAGTCGAGATCTGCAAGAGCAGTTAGTTTCATGTTTTTGATAAATAAATGTTGGAGCCTCCAGAATTCCATATGCCATGCCGCGATCGTAGTCATAGAGAACACGGGAGGAGTAGAAAAATTTTAGGTTCTCCATTCATGTATGATTTTGGATGGGATGGTAAACAGGTGAAAAGGGGATGATTTCGGGGTTTGGGCTTCAAGCTCGAAAAGAAGCTAGGGTCCGCGGGTCGTCAATCCCTTTAACTCAGCTAAGTGAAGCACCCTTGCGGAATAAGGAAAATCTTGCTCCCGAAATCCAGTAGTCCCGAAAGAGAGCATTGTTCCTGGTATTATGCCGATCAAATAACAACTTTGCTCTCTTTATTTTCTTTCGTTTAAAAACTTATCTGAATTTTTCATGGAAAAACATACATAGGCCTTTCTGACTCGATACTCATAAGCCCACCACATTTCCATCAGAATGTCATGGCCATTTTTTTGCCAAAGATGTTCCGGCATTTGATGGCTTTACGTCCAAAATGCCTTCATTTGATTAAATGCTTGAGCTACCATTTTTATCTGAAGAAATAGCATTTGCTCCCATTTTGACAGGTCGCCATTTAAAGGCATTCAGAAAAATGAAAACCATATTGCATAATGCTTAATATCAGTAAAAATTGCAGCAAAAATGAGTAGTGGCTGTAGTCTAGTCATACCATTAATACCATTAATGTTATCGACATCTATTGTCATTTCCCATAGACAACCCAAAAAAGGGGTCAGTTGATCTGCAGACTCTATTCAAAAGCAACGTAAAGCAACTCTTACTTCACGTAGAATTTTTTTCCTAAGTTTTTCCGTGGTTAACCCACCGAGTCGGGAGAATCAAACCAAGGTAAACCCCGGTTCAAAATTGACTGAAAAACCGATTTCTGTTGTTAAACTCAGATTAATTCTCAAACTCTTATGATTTTGACATTATAGGCCTTACTGTGTGTAACAAAATCCTAATAGCCCGAAAGGATGCCTACAAGTATCAAATGCTGTCAAGTAGTCAGCATAAGCTTTAGTTGGATAACTATCTTGGTCGTGGTAAGAGGGTTGAAGAGCCCTTTTATAGCTAAAGGAGTTTTGAGGCCATTTAAAATGCAAAACTCAACCCATGGGGAAAAGAGGAGGGTAATTCATTCACAAATATCCACTAGAATATAGTTTTCACAGTTAATCTTACCTCCAAGATAGGTTGACTGTTTAGCTACCATAAGTTTTTGTGACGTTTCATTCCAAGCGATGAACTGATATTTGTTAATAACACATAAAAAGTCACTTTCTTGTTTTTGCTGACTGTTTTCTTGGACTCGTTTGACAGTTCCTCTTCTGGATAAAAATGAAATTTGCTTCTCACACAATCATACAACGCAAGTGTCAAGTTGGATAAATGTCATTTGACCCCTGTAGAATAGCTTTTGCTTCACAAATACCACGCCAGACAAACTTTAAAATTAAGAAAAACGTATTTGGCTGTTCGGATGTACAGCCCCAATCTGGGAGATGAACCGAACGCCAACCGAAAAGGCCATAAGAATTCGTCTCTAAATTCCAATTAAGAACATATTTTTCAACGCTTTTTATTTAACTTTAATGTTTAACAAATATTTATAGTAAAAAAGATCGAAGAACTATTAAGACACTATTTATTAAAGAATATCATATAAGCACGTATTTCGCCAGCGAAGATTTCTATAACCATAATTAATAAATTGAGAAGATATAATTAAAAAAAAAAAACAATCCTATCTAAGGGACAATTTACTTTCAAATATTTTCATCGGAGAGCAATTCATTATCATCGCCATGATCAGGCAGACAAACAAAGAATTCTAAAAGATTTAGAATTGGACCCCTTGAAAACGGGTTATGATATCTTCCGCGCTTATCTCTCAAGTATGGATATCGCTTGTAGTTGAACATTTCATTTGTTGTTAAGTTCATACACGCATGAAGTATCTGGAAAAAAATGCACTCAGCAACTATATTTAAATTTAAGCTTTATTTCAAAACTTACCGAAGTGCAAGTTAAAATCCATCCTAAACCACAAAATACCACGGCTTCAATGAGACCCAAAACGTAGAGCCAAGTGAAACCTTCAATCATGACACAATAGCAAGCGAAATATATTGTGAACGAACAGTTTATTGCCACCGAGAGGACGAAAAGGAAGAACCACATGCGGTTTCGCAGTCCAACACAGTTGTGTATGAATGGACAATGGTGGTCGAAGTAGGACACACATCGGTTGCACACTCGACAGTGTTTTGCTCTTAGCGGTCTCAAGCAACGGCAACTGTGACACAATCGTGTCAGTATGACATTTCTTTTCTTCCATTTGTCAAAGTATGGAATTTGTTTGATCGCGCAGTAGTAGGCATCTGAACTGAGCGGAATATAGCCAGGATCTCGACGATTTGCAATCAGCCAACTGATCCACATAATTGCATTCCAGTAAATGAAGCAATAATGCGAACGTCGAAGGATATTCCAGGTGATGGGAATTGCCTAGGGGGGAAAATGGAAATAGATAACAAAAAAATAATACATAGAAAAATTAATTATAGTGCTAATACATTTATGTGGGATTGTGAATCCCAGATATGGGTGCTTAATGTGCCAATCAGAAAACTTAAAATGGCGCCCAAGCAAGGACTAAAACAGTGTTATAGGCGACGCGTGGTTTGTATCCTAATTATTACAATCGAATGTATGATCGAAAGGAAATTTGGAAACATTTGTGATTGAACTCACCCTTATCATGTACATGGGATAGCCCCAAAGGAGCACCGAAAACAAGAACAGTAGCAGCGGTCCCTTTGTGTCTCCAGCACCACCAAAAAGCATTCCCCAAATCTCCGAAACTGATGGTATCCATCGCGATTTTTTCTTAACTTCGTTATACAGGATTTTCACAATATCATGGTGTCGGTGCGACTGAGCCAACATCAATGGAGTCTTGCCATTTTTGTCCCTTGGATCCAAGTCCAATCGGTTCTTCTCGCACAGCAGCCGAACACATGTCGTATTTCCAGACAAACAAGCCAGATGCAAGGGAGTCGATCCAAAGTTATCGGTTTTCTGCAGCTCAACTCCACTGTACATGAGTAGTCTCATCAAATCCGCATGCCCCTTATATGCAGCCCAGTGCAAAGCAGTATCCCCATTGATGTCAGTTAAGTGGTTAAGTGCCCCCATTCCGAGCAAGTATGCTGCAGTTGCTGTACGGCCATACATACATGCTGTCATCAAAGGTGTCAACCCTTTAAAATCAGCAACATTGACACCAACTCCAGTTTGCAGAAGTACTTGAACAACATCGGCGTGACCTTTGCGACAAGCCCAGTGGATTGGCCGCGGACCTTGAATTCCCAAACAAGGCAGATCGATAGGTGCATTACACTCAATCAGATAGCGCATCATATCCACGTTGCCATTCAAAGCAACCCAATGTGCAGGGGTGTAACCATGGCAATCCCTCGCTGACAAATACTCCAAACCATATTTTTCTATAAGACTCTCGACATCACAAACTTCTCCGTTCTTGAACACCTCGAATATCTCATCTGTGTTATTGATGAGGCCGTCAACATTCTCCTTAAGTATATTACTCTCACACTGCTCTTCGAGGGGAGAATGGCCAACTTCCTGATTCGTATGAGACGCATTATCCTCTTCAGCTACCATGTTGCAGGATGCAGTCAAGGGTAGCGCCCAAACACTACGGGCGGCCCCCGGACTAGGATGGACCTTGCTGTTCTGCGTTCTGATTCTGTTTTCCGAAGCCAGCTTATAATTTGTTTCCTCAGTTTTGCTTGGATTAAACATAAATTTAAGGCGTAAGACGAAAAACTCGAAGCACTAATCTTTTGCTTTATACTTCAAGAAAAGTTCTAATGAAAATGAGAAAAATCGATTATATCACATAAAGCTTTTCATTCAGTTGAAAGGTGAAAAAAGCTTCACATGAATATTGCGCATGTCATTATAAGGTGGTTCAATATTTTTTCTTTTGACGTCAATATGCTGAAAAAGGGCATTCTGAACATAATCGTATATTTGATGGGGAAACCTGCGCTACAAACTGGACCATTTCGCATTATACCATGTTTCCACCGAGCACTTATACGTGATTTATGCAAGTTTGTTTTAAATCCCCTACAAATAACGCGACTTCCCATACAAATTTAAATCCTCTCGGCAAGCGATTAAAAATAAATTCTCTCATAAATCACATTCACCCTATTCACTATAACCTATTTTCTGCACCTTTTTTACATTTTGAGAATAAAAAAAAGAAAAAAAGAGACTTCCCTGTACGACAGATCTGGCAGAATTACGTTTTCTATTGTGATTTTTATAGAGAAAATCATTTTTCGCTGGGAAATGACATCACCACGCCCAAAATGACAGGTTCAGCGTGTTCGAGCAAAATTAATCCTATATTTGTCCGGTGGAGCCACTTTGGGATTTATTTTTAATCGTCTCTCGCAAATCCTCTTTTAATTGCCAGTTTTATGGCTGTTGGTTAACGTATTTATGTGAAATAAAAAAATTACATTTGAGAATAATTCGAACGTATTTGCCTGGTTTTTTTAGTTGGGGGTCACTTATTTTGAGAGTTGAAGATTTGTTGACGGAGTTAACTCTGCACTGAAAAACTGCGAAACCGAGGTATGTTTGACAGCTCGATGTGGCAGTTCGGTGTTCAAAAAAATACGCCATTAATTTTACATAGAGACAAAGTCATATCAACCATAGACCAATTTTAGATTCTCAAATTATTCAGAAAAATTGAAGAAGTAATCTTAAATTGAAAAATTAAAAAAAAAGTAATGGGAAGAGTGTGCTTCCAATTAAAAACGGAAACTAGGTTTTAAGGCCAGATAAAATAGACATTGCACTTCAGAAAAATTCCCGAAAACCTGTATTTTGGAAAAAAAACTTGATATTGTCGTTGCGATTGTCGTTCTCAATAAACAGTCAAAAGTCCTCCGTCAACCCCGTCAAAAAAAAAAAAAACACAGGTCACAAAAAACAGTTTTTTGTAAGTATGACCGTAGCGGTAAATACTTAATAAAAAAGACCGAAAAAAGCTCTACTCTAAAATAACAAAGCCGTATCTTGTTATTTTCACCTAGTGCCATTGCAACGAATTTCTTATTCTACCTATATCCACGCATAGATGCCTCTGTACATTTCATAGGAATGTCCTAGGCAAAGAATATCTTTGAATTTTATTGAACGATAGGTGTCGCTGGTATGTTTGGAGTGCAGTGAAGAAGGTATGTGGGATGACCTACAGCGACGTGCATAGAGAAGGCCAAATCACCCCTGGGACTTCAAAAGGCCACTGCAAGCATAAAATAAATAAATAGAGTGGCGCAACAGCTCGAGGTGAACCAGGGCCAACTTCTCAACAATGTATGCTGATGTGTTAATTTCTTTACATACAAGGGGACCTACAATTTTTGCCGAATCCGAACGGCACTGAGAAGTTTTTCAAGACAATTAATACTCTCGGAGGGCTTGTCAAACCCTCGCGGAGGTGGGAACCGTGAAAAAGAACAAGTCTTTTTTTTTTTAGGTGACGATGGCAGGATTCGAACCCAGACCTCCGGCGTAGTAAGCACACACACTAAACACTACGCCATGGCACCCCACGCCACTGCAAGCAGGTCAACGAAATATGGTGGTAGTCAGATAAGGTGAGACTAGTGATTAGTGAAAAGAAAATGGCATTCAAGGCATGGGAGAAGTGTTCCTTAAACAACAGAGATGAAATGCTTCGCCTGGAATTGGAGTATAAAGACCTCAGCAGTCTTGCTTAGAAGAAGTACGCCCTGGTTCAAGCAAAGAGAATAGAAGGCCTGTTTCAGGAATTTGAGGAAGTTTCCTCTTCCATTGCTGATACACACTAGGCCACACAGGATCTTCGACAGAGCGCCTTGAATAAGGGAGTGAAAAACTTCAAAATTGCCGCTCTGAGGAGGAGAAACGCCCAGGAGATTCGTTGGCCAAAGTTCATCGACAATGCTCAGGGACAGGTTCTTGTGGATGACGACAAAACTCTTCACAGGTGGCGGCAAAATTGTGAGGGACTTTTCAACGAACAGTTTCCCAGGCAATACTTAAAAAAAAAAAAAAAAACTACCGGGAAGAAGTACCAGACATTACAGTCGAAGAGTTTGGGAAGGCGGTGAAGTATCTAGTGCAAAAAATGAAAAACGGTTGGGTAGGATTAGATACCCTCAGAGTTCTGAAAGAAAATAGGAGACAGCGGATTCATATGGGTCACAACCTTCATCTCCAAACCAATAAGAGTAGATCGAATGTCAAATCTGTGGAGGGAAAGTTTCCTTTGTTCAAAGGAAAAGTTTATGCATGGAGCTGTGACAATTACCGTTCTATCAAGCTGATGTCCCACACAATTAAGATCTTCGAGCGGGTACTAGATAGTATTCTGCGGAAAATAATAAGGCTATCTGAGGACCAGTGTGGGTCTGTCGCGGGTAAATTAACCACTGGTGCAATCGAAAGAATAAGGATCATAATGGAAAAACAGCCATTGAATGACACCCTCAAAGATCTGCAGTGCTGGTTGATTTTGAAAACGCTTACGATAGACTACCACGAGGTGTGATGCGGGTGGCACGAACAAAACGAAGAGTTCCAGAAGCCTAAGTGCAGATGATCATGGACATGTATGATGGAGCAAAGAGTAAGATGTCCTTCCGGAGTCACTGATAAGTGCCCAATTAAAGTCAGTGTACACCAGGAAACATCCTAAGTCCTTTGCTTTTCATTGTAGTCCTTGATTATCTGCTTGAAGGAAAACTGAGGGAACCGAAAGTACATCAATTATTCTTCGCTAACGATGGGGTCATCATGAGTCAGGATCATACATCCCTGTAGTGAGCACTTGATATATTCGTGGATTTTTTGGAGGAGAATGGGTATCGTATTAGCCAAAAGAAGACAGAGTACCTGTGTTGCCTACTCTCTGACCCACCCGAGCCATTTCCAGGCATTTAATTTAATGGAAATGTGCTTCCCTAGTGTCTAAGATCAAGAGCATAGCAAAATGTATGGATGAAATCAATCATCGCGTAAAGCCGCGTTGTCACAAGAAAAGGGAACAGAAGCACAAACATAATTTCATACATTAGTAACGCAAAAAGCATTCAGCGAATTTAGGTTTCAGTTGCTAATGTGTGGTATTCTGTTTCTGTTGCTGTTGTGATGTGTTTGTGTTGCTTGTGACAACGCGGCTTAAGCGTGGGGTAGATGAAGTGACAGGAAAACTCCGCCATCATTTGGGACCGAAAAATGCCCCGTGAGTTGAAAGGAAGGCTCTACATCGCGATTGTGCATACGGCACTAACATTATGGTAGAAATATGAGAGCAAATTAACGGTAGCTGAGAGGAAGATGCTTCGCATGACAGCAGGAGTGTCAAAGCGAGACAGAATTAGAAGTACGAAGATCCGAGCAAGCCTCCATATAAAAGAACCTATCTCCAGGAAAATGGAGCATGACCAACTCAGTTGGTATTGCCATGTTCAAAGGAGAGATCCTTTGACCATTGTCATAAAGGCAATGTCAATTAACATTCCTGCGTAATCGTGAAAGAAAGGAGGTCCTAAAAATTCCTGGAACACACAAATGTAACGGCAACAGCATTTATTTGGCCTCAGTGACGAAGAGATCCAAAACTGGGTGGCCTGCCGGTATATTCTTATGTCAAATCGGCGGCGTACCCCACAAGCGGACCATTAGGAATGCAGTAGTGGGATCGCTACGATCCGTAACTTTACATCATAGCCTCGTGCTTAAGTGAAAAAGAAGAAGAAGATACAGTAATTTATGCTCCACACGCTACTCATGAAAACTGTACAATATTAAGTCTTGTGCATAAATTACTGAATTCCTAGATATTCATCGTGCGTCCCTCTTACCCTCCAACACCCATTTGAAGACGATTTTTTTTTAAACCTTTAAAGCTTTTATAAAGCTTTAAATTTCCGTGATGGTGAATACGTGTAAGAAGATACAACAACAATTTACCTAACGCGATGTAAGGTCAGCTGATGTAAAAGCTGCAAAACGAAATTGCATGGAAATGACGAATTCATGAATTTACTCACATTTGTAAGCAAATATCGGAGAATGGGTAAATTCATCAATTTCATTTGTGGGCCATAAATAACTGAATAACTAGATATTCAACTTCGGACATGTAAAAGCTTTGCCCACGAGCTGAAATTGATGAATTTACCCATTCTCCGACATTTATTTACAAATTTGAGTATATTCATGATTTTGTCATTTCCATGCAATATTGTTTTGCAGCTTTTACATCAGCTGATCGCGTAAGGTAAATTGTTGTTGCATCTTCTTACACATATTCACCGACTCGGAAATTTTAAGCTTTAAAAAAGTTTTAAAGGCTTTATAAAAAACGTAAACAAATGGGTGTTGGAGGGTAAGAGGGACGCAAGTTGAATATCAAGTTATTCAGTAATTTGTGTTAATCAGTAATTTATGGGTTAGAATTGCAATGAGTTGCTCGTGTAAACGTCACACCACATTCACCCCTCCGCATTGTGCTGCCACCCTCATGTTTCTTTGTACTCAGTTTTGAACGCGTTGGGAAAGACTAGGAAAACTCTATTTTCAGCATGTAAAAAAGCGAAAGAAATCTGTAAACACGTTTGCCGAATACATCGTTCCTTGTCTCTCTGCTGCCCTAAGTGCGCCGTGCAGCCACCATCCATCTCACATCAGTTCTACACGTTCAGGGGAGTTTTGTGTTCGTTTAACTTGGTTTGCCGCGAATTCTTTAATTATTTTTTCCACAAATTGAGTAAATTTAATGTTTAATTTATAGTGAGAATGCGTGAAATTCATTCGAATTCTTTTCAATAATCTTGAAAACACAGCAGAACATCAATAATAAGAGTTAGTTGCTCCAGTATTCGGTATTGTAGTGCCTCTGTCTAATATCTATTTTTGCTTATTTTTTTTTCTCCTTCAATCGTTTCCTCCCTGCTAAGTTGTAAAATATTCTAGTCTCTGCAATATTACAAGTTCTTAACAAACATGATTTTATACAATTGTTAATATTAAGGAATTTAATTTGAACACGGTTTTTGTTGTAAGCCACTGTATTTAGATACTTTGATCGAATGGAAAAATACAATATTGCGAGTATGTAACAAATAAAAAAAACTTCCTCTTCGATTGGGGTCGTCTTGCAGACAAATTGAATTCTATTCAGTGCGATTTCGGAAATCCTTCCTTGTAGAACAAAGATAAACCGATCAGGAAGGACAAAGAAGTTGCACTATTGGTTTTGTGAAATTCGGCGTATCCATATCCATGTTCGAGAAAAGGATGTAATGGTTCCTTAATTATTGAAAATTATGTCTAGGGCATCTCTGTTGTATTTGTTTTGTGTTATCCTTGGGCGTGTAACTACATTACACAATGGCCTGAGCTACTTATGCGCTCCACATCACCTTGTCTAGGTGCCCGGCATGAAACATGTCGTGTGAGTTAATGAGCTAATCCAGAAAAGCACCTTGTGTGCATTCCTTCTTTTCAAATAAACCTGATCAGACGCGGGCGTCGACACTTTGCACTGACAGCTGTGTTCGAGAGCAAAAATTTGTTTGACTCGTTACAGAAAAAAAAAACACCGAGGGGGTTTATCCTCGAAAACTTTTGTCGTTTAATGGCAAACTTTGGGTGGATATGGAAGTTTTGTTTTGTTAATGCAGGTGATTGTCGCACAGAAGTAAAATGTATTGGTTAATCCACTGTACAAATGTTAATAAATTTGAACTTCCAAAAAGTAATTAGCAAGACAGAAAAATAACTAACAACAACTGACTATAAAATAAGCGCAGCAACAATGTTTTCGTATTTTAAATTCATTGTTAAAAATTTATAATTCTATTTAGATTTAAAAGTGTATGTATTAAGAACGGCATTTATTTATTAAAAAAAGTTTTTTTAAGGGAAGATTTTGATAAATTTAGGTATTATTACGAAGTTCCTTGCGATAGGGAGTTTGAAAGACCTAAGGACTTGTCTTATTACGTCGAATCAATCGAGGCTTTGTCCCCAAATCTGGTTGCTGCCTCTATTCCTTGGTAGGTATGCTGACGACAAATGGGAAACATTTGCTTTCCATCGGTTTATTTTCTCTATAACACTCTAACCTCTTTTTAAAGGAAACGTGATCTTGCGCTAAACCTCGTTGCTTTATTAGTATTACTCGGAATGATTTGGTATCTTGGTTTTCCGTGGATTTGGTACTTAGTGGGTGTTGAACTGTAGAACATTCTATACTGCAGGTACCAATAGAAGTAAAACGCCTTTATAAAAACATGTTCTTTATTTGATATCTTGAGTAAGAATGAAATATTTGTTGAACGATAAACAATAGAACAAATGTATAATTTTTTTATTATTAAAACTAAGTTCTAAAAACACAAAGTTGTTTTTGTAGATTTAAACATTACAATCAACACTCCTCCTCGTTCTATATTACATTTATTTTAATAATAATATTAATATTACATTTATTTCTTATATAAATGTGCTTAGCTTCTGGTAATGGTTTTGTCAAAAGATCAGCTATCATATCTTCTGTTGGGCAATATTCACATTCAATAATTTCTTTTCTTACCATGTCTCTTATCATTTTATATCTTGTATCAATATGCTTGGTTCTGTAGGAAAATTTACAGTCCCGTACTAGTTCTATGCAACTCTGATTGTCTTCATATATAAGAATTGGAGATTGTATTGGTTCATGCATCTCTTCCAATAATTGACGCAACCATTTCACTTCCTTAGCTGCTTCTGATATTGAAATAAATTCGGCTTCACATGTCGACGAAGCAACCATTTTTTGCTTATTACATGACCAGCTTATTGTCCCTCCATTAAAGAAAGTAATTCTGCCGCTGTTCGATTTTCGTTCCATTTTGTCATCTGCCCAAGTAGCATCAGCATATCCGTATAATGTCAAATTATCGGATTCAATTTTACTCAACATTAACTTCATAGTGTTTGTCCCTTTCAAATATTTAACAACACGTTTGAGTTGATTCCAATCTTGAATAGTTGGGGTTGAAACCTTCTGCGCTAAAATACAAACACTTGCTGAAATATCTGGTCTGGTTTTTACTGATAGATATAATAGACGTCCAATTAGTTGTCTGTATTGACTGTTGTTTTCTAATTTGTCCAAAGATTCCATTTGTCCTTTGCCGTAACTAACGTCAATTGGAGTCTTAGCTGGTTTTGCGTCTTTCAGTCCAAAATCTGATGCAATTTTAATTATATATGCAGATTGGCATAACGAATAGTTACCGTATTTGTCTTTTGTAACTTCCATGCCCAAATAGTGCCTTATCGGACCCAAATTTTTCATTTTAAAATGTAAATTTAAAGTACCTTCAATCTGCCTGACGTTTTATGTTGATTTGCAAGCCACAATTAAATCATCAACGTAAACAACTACGTAGCAATAATGTCCATCGATTTTCTTTGAATACAGACACGGATCGTTGTAGCTTTGCTGAAATCCACCTTCTTCTAGTACTTTATGTAAAGCGTTGTTCCATGATCTTGCTGCTTGCTTTAAGCCGTAAATGCTTTTCTTTAACAAGCAAACCTTTGAACCGTCTTCATAGCCTGGTGGTGGTTTCATGTATATTATTTCTGTTAGCTGTCCATTAAGAAAAGCCGTTTCTGCATCCAAATGATGAACAACCATTTTTCTTTTTGCCGCAACTGAAAGCAAGGTCCTAAATGTCGTATGCATAACAACTGGTGCAAAAACCTCGTCATAGTCTTCACCATACTTTTGCGAAAAGCCTTGAGCGACAAATCTAGCTTTGTAAGTTTCTATTTTATTGTCTTGTCCAGTTTTAAGTTTGAAAACCCACTTTCCACCAATTGCCTTTTTACCGTGTGGTAGATCAACTAATTCCCAAGTGCTAATTTCTTCGTGTGACTCTAACTCTTCTTGCATTGCTGTGAGCCAATATTCTTTTTGATCACATTCAATTGATTCTTTATATTTTCTCGGTTCAGTTATTTCCTTGGTAGCATTAATTACTTCAAATAAACGTTTGGGTGGGACGCCCTTATTCACTCGTTTAGAAACACGTTTTTCATTTTGTTTTTCCTCTTGAGATGTCGGATCATTTATTTCAGTTACTTCATCTATCTCCTCCGAATATGTTCCTCCTCCTGAACAAGCGGTTTTCCATTTGATAAGTCATTTTTAGTTGATTTCGTAAGCTCAACCAAAACTTCACTGCTTCAAAAATATCAATTCAGTTCCAGGATTATCTAATTTTTGTCGTTTCACATCGGGTACATGAACAAAACATCTGGAACCAAATATTTGAAATTGTTCTATACCTGGTTTAACATCATTCCACCGTTCATAAGGTGTTATATTTGTTGTCCTGGTAATAACACGATTCTGAATATAGTTCGCAGTTGATATCGCTTCTCCCCAAAAACTGTTTGGTAATCCAGCGTCAATCAACATACAACGAGCCATTTCAACTAATGTCCGATTCTTTCTTTCAGCATTTCCATTTTGCTGTGGACTATATGGTGTTGTTAACTGCTGTTGTATTCCTTCTGATTTTAAGAACATCGTGAAGCTTTTTTCCAATGTATTCCCCACCACGGTCAGAACCAATAATTTTTGGTTTTCTTGAAAACTTCGTTTTGCAATATTCCACAAACTGTTTTATAGTTTCTTCAACTTCTTCCTATTTCGCAAGCAAACGCACCATTGTAAAAGCTGAATAATCATCTATGAACGTTAGGATATATCGCTTTCCAGAATGAGTGGCTGTTTGCATAGGACCGCAAACATCAGTGTGAATCAAATCCAACGTTGTCGATGATTGATTTCTGGAATATTTTGGAAATGGTAGCCTGGTCATCTTACCCTTCATACAAACTTCACAAATCTCTTTGATTCCACAATCAACAATGTTTAACCCTTCGATAGATTTATTTTTAAACATTTGTCGAATTGCTTCCGGATCTCTGTGTCCCATTCTCCGGTGAAGGTAATGAATACAATTCGCATTGTGCTCAAGTACTGCACAAGCTTTTGCCGGTTGTCGCAGAACATACAATGAACCCTCTACATCTGCAACACCAATTTGTTTACCTTTGTGCTTGATTTCACAAATCCTGTTGTCAAATTCAACACGCAACCCATTTTTCGTCAATTGTTTGATAGAAAGCATATTACCCGTAAGATTTGGTGCGTACAAAGCTTCAGTAATCTTGACATGATTTATGTTACCACTTTCATCCAAAAATGTCAATATGCCTGTACCTATTCCTTGAGCTGTAGTCGAATCGCCATTCGCTAGTTCAACACAACTCTTGTATGACTTGTCGAGTTCCTTAAAAAAAATTTCTTTATTCACAACATGTCGAGTTGCTCCCGAGTCGATTATCCATCCAAACTTTAGTTGATGACTAAAAGTGAAAAGAAAGTCAGTAGAATCTTCACATAACTTACTTTTTTTTCAGGTGATTCTTCTATTGAGTTGACCTTATGTGCCGATCTTGCCTTGAAATCCCTCTTCTTGAAATTTTGTTTCGTTAACCATTCTTTGTACTTCGTACATGATTTCTTCAGATGACCTGGTTTCCGACAGAAATAGCAAACAACTTCTTTGGCTACGTTTTTCAAAACTGAATCTACTGCACAGCCCTTTTCATTTTAATGTCGTTCGTATTCAGCAATTATCCGTTGCTGCACTAAAGCAAAAGTAATATCTTCTTCTTTTCTTGATTCAAGTGAGGTAATTAGTGCATCAAAACTTTTCGGTAAACTACTTAGAAGCATCGCAGCACTCCATTTGTCCGACAAAGTTTCTTCACCTAAGTCACGCAATTTCGTGAAATACTCCTGCATTTTATTTATGTGTCCCTTAGCATCACCGCCCTCTTCTTTGCTTTATTCGTCAGCGTATTTCTCTCGTGATAATTCCTTAATGCATCCCATGTCGCTTTTGCTGTCTTCTCCATACGAATATGGGCGAGCTGATCGTCTTCAACACATAAACCAATCGTTCCTCTAGCTTCATCGTCTAAGTCTTCCCAGTCATCTGTTTCCTTTTGATTTTGGATCGATCCATCAACAATTTTCTGTATTGGTTTTTCGACTTGAATTACTCTTTTCCATAAATTTTGTTTTCGAAGTAAAAGTTCCATTTTAAATTTCCAGTTCGCATAGTTGTTGTTATTGAGTTTTAAAATTTTCGAAATTGTTGCTTCTGCCATCTTTGTTTTCAAGATCCTTATTATTGCAATTGAAATCCTTAGTTTTCCTTTAATTCCTTTTATTTACTTCTGTGGTACAATTAAGTCTCATAATCTGTTGAACTGTAGAACATTCTATACCGCAGGTACCAATAGAAGAAAAACGCCTTTATAAAAACATGTTCTTTATTTGATATCTTGAGTAAGAATGAAATATTTGTTGAACGATAAACAATAGAACAAATGTATGATTTTTTTATTATTAAAACTAAGTTCTAAAAACACAAAGTTGTTTTTGTAGATTTAAACATTACAATCAACAGTGGGATCTGCTATAAATCTTTCTGAGTTGGCCTTATTTGAAGTTTAAGTTTACCTTGCTTACTTAAGCGCTACAGTCTGGGGTGGACCTGAGCCTAAGCCAACATGCTTCGCAAGCCTCCTCTGTCTCCAAATTCGCACGCGAAGTTGGCAGAGGTCCCCTTTCACTTGCGCGAGCCAGCGGAGTCTCGGTGCTCCTCTACTGCGCCGTTCCTGCTGCGGGATTCAAAGATTTTACGGGCCGGGGCGTTGGTGTCCATTCGCTCTAGATGACCCAGCCATCGTAGCCTTTGTATTTTGATTCTTCTGGCTAGGTCGGTTGTTGTACAGTTCGATGTTATATCTTCTTCTCCACTCTCCGTCTATGCAGACGGGACCTTAAATCGTCCAAAGCATTTTTCTGTCGAAGCCTCCTAAAGTGTTTTCATCCGCCTTTGACAGGGTCCATGCTTCTGCACCGGAAAGCATGAATTTGCGGAGTGCTTTTTACGATGCTAATGTATAAAATTTTGTTTCTATTCCTTGTGACAACGCGGCTTAAGCCCAAAGAAACACCGATTGGGGAGAGTTATCCCTTGTTTGATTTCAGTGCTGGCGTCATTGTCTGAAATTATAGCTAAAATTAGCAAAAAATTTAATGTTGATATCGTAAAGTTGATGTTGTGGGCTCTAGGTCAATATTTTTGTGGAAATTGAATGAAAAAAACAAATATTTTTAATTGTGTTCCAACGTTTCGTACATGTTTAAGGACATCATCGGGGACGGCCTTTATTAAACAAATGCAGTTTAAGTATTACACATCTATATACATATATAAAAATGAATTCTTGTATGTTTGGTTGTCTTACACACGTGTCTATACCATTCATCAGATTGCAATGAAATTTTGGTGAGTGGCTGTTTGCATACTCGTCGTAATGGTTGCTTTAAAAAAATAAACAAAATGCAAAGGGTAATGCATCAAATGAATGGTAAACGCTTTATGGATTGTTCGTTTTTGACAATTTTGGGCTTGATCGATTCGTATTGGCCCATAGATAAAACTCTCAGAAAATTTCGAATGCAACTTGCGCACATTTACTCTGTTGTAAGATATTTTAATTTAATCAAATCAAAATATCAAAAATTAAATAAAATTTGTAAAAAAAAAGTTGGAAAGGTTCTTATCCAGTTCGAATTGAAAATTCAAAGCTTCAACACAATAATTTCTGCCGGGTCAGTTAGGGCGGGTGTCAGCTGTCTGGCAGGCGCCTGTGGATACGGATATATAAAAGTTGCACTCTTTTTTACCTTTTTTCTCTTTAAATTCTAAGATAATCGAAACTGACAATTTTCAATGGCATATTCGAAATCGGGACACCCAAATCCATATATTAGAATAAAAAATCCAACATATCTCACTCCGACCAACAGTAAACTTAGTGCCATAATAAATTTACTACTATAACGATAAATTAAAAAATAAGTATGCAAAATTATTCTTCTTCTTTCTTTCTTTTTCATTTAGGCGCGAGGTTATAATTTGAAGTGATGGATAATAACCCTCCCGCTCTACTGCATTCCTTCGCTTCAGAATATACCGGTAGGCCACCCGGTTTTGGATCTCTTCGTCACTGAGGCCAAATAAATGCTGTTGTCGTTGCATTTGTGTGATCCATGAATGTTTAGGCCTTCCTCTCCTTCGCAATTGCGCTGGAATGTTGATTGACATTGCCTTTTTGACTGGGTTCGTAAGATCTCTCCTCTGAACGTTGCAATACCAACTGAGCCGGTCGTGGTCCATTTTTCTGGAGATAGGTTCTTTTATGCGGAGGCTTCCTCGGATCTTCGTACTTCTTATTCTATCTCGCTTGGTTACTCCTGGTGTCATGCGAAGCGACTTTCTCTCAGCTGTCGTTGATTAGCTCTCATATTTCTGATACGCTGTCCAACATTGTGAACCATATGTAAGCGCCGGATACACAACTGCATGTTGAGCTTTCTTTTCAGCTTAGGGCGCATTTTTCGTTCATAGAAGATGGCTGAGTTTTCTCGCCACTTTATCCACCCCACGTTCACGCGATGATTGATTCCTCCCGTCAAACAAATTTTAAAAAATTTTAAAAATTAAAAAAATTTAATTATACAAAATTATTATGCTACAAAAAAAAACAGTTCTCAAATTTATTTGTTTTAAATAGTCGCTAAGTTCAAAAAGTTAAGTTTTTTTTAAATTACGTAAGAACCTTCCACAAAGTATAAGAAAACCTTTTGATAAAAGATGAATGAAATCGGTAGGTAATGTCATTCTCAAGTTATAGCGGGACCAAGGGAAATATGGATTGGTTTGATGTTGACCACCGAGGCGAAAGGCAAGATCAGTGTTTCAATTTTGTTTGGATATCAAAATAACAAATGCTTTATTTGTAATAATAAAAAATTACGTATTTGAAGTAGTTTTCATTCCAGTTCGATTTGAAAATTCAAAACAGGACAACGTCTGGCGGGTCAGCTAGTTCTTTTATATAATAGCAGTAAAAGTTACTTACAGACAGGAAATTGCATTAGAATTACATCACTACAAATAAATTAATTACTTAAATTAATCACTTGCTCCAAGAATCTATGGTGTGCCCAAGATACACAAGATTGGCACCCCTTCAGGTTCATTATGCTCTAACGTTAACGTACCCTGTTGCCAATTAGGCAAATATCTAATTAACATTTTGAAAAATTTTACCCAACTGCTCAAATATTACGTTAACGACTCCTTACAATTTAAAGAAAAACTAAAGGATTTAACAATAAAAATTAATGAAGTTTTGGTATTTTTTGACGTAGTTTCACTTTTCACTAACCAGTAAAATTTTCTCTCGAACTAATAAACAGAATTTGGAACGCCGTCCAAGAAAAAACTCAAATTAAAAAACAACAGTTTATGGAAATTATTAGATTCTGTATAATAGACAACAGTTATCTTATCTATGACAGCAAAATATACCAACAAAGACATGGCATGCCAATGGCAATCCTGCGTCTCCAATAATCGCATACATAGTTATGGAAGAAGTCTTTGACAATACCCTTCAGAAATTACCAACAAAACCAAAAGTAATAATCAAATATGTAGGTGACGTCTTTGCGATCATAAAAACCTCAGACGATGAGTTGACCGTAGAAACACTTAATAATTTTCACAAAAAGATCCAATTTAAAGTGGAACGAGAAACAAACAATAGACTAGACTATCTTGAATACAATAATCAGGACAAAAAATAAGACAGGACTAAAAAAATACATTCGACTGGTACCAAAAACCCACTGCCTCGGGTAGAATTCTACACTTCGCGTCAAAACATCCAAAACAGACCATCCTAAAGACAGGATCCTATCTTTCCTTGAAATGTGCAGTCCAGGAAAGATAGGCTGTATATATCTCACTCTAATAGCAAAGGAAACCCTTTTAGTCTTGTGACAGAAATAATTGTCAAGGGTTCCCGTACTAACTTCTTATAAAATTGCAAAATGCTCCGATAAAGCTTCCTTACAAATTCCAAACATAAGTATATCGTTGCATTATAAATGGCGATGTAACTCAGATTTAAGCTCTTCCTTAAGGCCTGTACTGCATATTTCAAATGGACAAAGTATAAGAAACTTATAGATCGAGCACTAACTATCAGCGACCCGAAGTGTTTGCGAGAATAAGAACGAAAACATTATAAGAAAAATACTGCTTGACAATAGCTTCCCCAAAAAAAACTATCAACCAGCTTTTTCTCGGCAGCCGAAAACATAGAAATCTGACCAACATTTTCAAATCTGTCATTTACAGACAGGTTAAAAAAAACTCTAAATTCATTGACCAAGAAAAGTTCAAAATCTCACTCAAAAGTACCAATAGTGTGAAGCAAATATTCAGTTCACTGAACAATCTAACGTCGGTCGTAAACCAAATAAACTGCAATGGATCTAGCATCGAAAAGGAGAAAAATCACTCGCCCGGTTTCGAAAATGTAAAAATCCTATAAAGAAAAGAGCATAACAAAAAAAGACTGACAATTGAAACTCTACACATACTCAACATCGCACACACATATAGGCTGTTTTTCTTTTTTAGTTTAGAGCAGAGCTCGAACTGTCAAACAAAAATTTGAGTTTCTTTTTGTGCTCAGAGTAATCAGAGCCCAATATTTGTATTTCTTTTTTCGCTCAGAGCAGGAGCGAAAGCAGAGCGAATGAGCAGAGCGCTCAATGTGCTCGGAATAATTTGACCGAGCATTCTGAGCTAATTGCTAAGCACAGCGAAATGACAGATGAATGTTGAAAAAAAAATTAAAAGGGGATGTTTGTTGTTCTAAGGCCAAGTAAAAGCGTTTGATGAATTATTGTGCGTTTTTCTTTTTTCGTTCAGAACAGAGCTCGAACTGTCAAACAAAAATTTGTGTTTCTTTTTGTGCTCAGAGTATTCAGAGCTCGAGATTTTTATTTCTTTTTTCGCTCAGAGCATAATCAGAGCGCGCTTAATGTGCTCGGAATAATTTGACCGAGCATTCTGAGCTAATGGCTGAGCACAGCGAAATGACAGCTGAATTTTGAAAAAAAAAATTTAAAAGGGGAGGGTTGTTGTTTTAAGACCGAGTAAAAGCGTTTAATGAACTTTGGTTCGGTGAAATAATATATATTTTCGGCTCATAACAAATATTTTGCCAATTTTTTCAAGTTTTCTTTTTTCATTTTTCATTCTGACAGACAACCAAAAAATGTGCTCAAGTGCGTTGCAAAATCAGAACAGAGTACTCTGAGCGCACTCGGTTCAGAGCACGCACAGAGTGCTCGAGTTTTTTTCAGTGCTCTACTCTGAACTAAAAAAGAAAAACGCCCATAGACAGTTTTAGCCCCATATACAAACATATGCTACACAAAAAACAACGTATCATCTAAGAAAAGCTTTCTTTCAACTTTGAAAGCTTTTTGATATTGAAAAAAGTGCATCAGTTATCAGTCAACGAGTATAGTTTAAGATTTAAGTTATTTGACAATGTTGACACAGTGCACTGTCAAAAAACTACTAAAGTGAGCCACTGCAGTGGTTCACTTTAGTAGTTTTTTCTGTTTTATTTGTTATTTGTTATTATTTAATTTATTTAGAAGTGATGTAACTGTAATGTAATTTCTAGTCTGTAAGTAATTTTTACTGCTATTTTATAAAAGAATGTGTGATATTTAAATTGCATTTCTTTAATCTAGGCCGTCCCCGACCGGCAGGCCACCCGATTTTGAATCTCTTCGTCACAGGCCAAATAACTGATGTTGTCGTTGCATTTGTGTGATCCATGAACCCAACATTGTGAACCATATGTAAGCGCCGGACGCACAACTGCGATGTAGAGCTTTCCTTTCAGCTTATGGGGCATTTTTCGGTCACAGAAGATGGCGGAGTTTTCTCGCCACTTCATCCACCCAACGCTTACGCGATGATTGATGTCGTCATCACAGTTTGCTTTGCTATTGATCATAGATCCCAGGTACTTGAACTTTTCACACTTGGGAAGCACCTTTCCATTCAGAAAATGGACAGCACAGGTACTCTGTCTGTTATAAGTTATGATGTGAATCCACTAGAAAAACAAAAGACAACCGACTTGTTTCGTAGATTAACTCAGACTCGTCGATTCGCATTCCAGTTGGAACCGTCGGCGGAGGTCAGCGATCCGGTCGTTGTCGCTTGACCTAATTATTACTGCGAAAGTGCAATCAAGCGATGTGGTCATTGACAACATTGCGTATTGCACGTCCGCGAGTATAACGCTGACAACGACGTATTTTCGTCGACGTTTTGAAAGACTACGGCCAATGCCTCTGACCACCTTTCAGTGAATATGGGTCAGGGCATTAACCGCTGCACAACATGTCTTCTTTTGGCTAATACGATACCCATTCCCCTCTAAAACATCCACCCACATATCAAGTGCTCGCTGCAGGGATATTCCCTTATGATGGCCCGATCGTCAGCGAAGAATAACTGATGTACTTTTGGGTCAGTCAGTTTTCCTTCAAGCAGATAATAAAGCAGGGGTCTAGGCCACTGCAACGACACATTCAACATTTTAAACTTTCCCACAAGTGTGCATTATGTAAGTCCGTGGGTTGACATGACTGGGGGACCACCGATGTCGGAAAAGGACGTTCACATACATAGTTTGTAACACGGTGAAATAATTATGATAGATCCCCAAGACCCCGAATTCAGAAGCGAATAAGCCATGCCCTCCATGACTAGGGTGCTGAAATTTCGTACGTAAGGTCCACGTCATGCGAAGCAGTACAAGTGTAAAAGTTTTTTGAAATCCGCCCAAAGACACGCCCACAATCGGTTTAAATGTGCCCCTACCTCCAGAGCTTTTCAAAACCTTAAGACGTCTTAAAAGGCTGAAATTTGACATTTAGCATCTTCTTATAAACGTAAGACATAATAAAGAAAAATTTAATTGGTAAACCTCCTCAAGTGGGCGTGGCATCTATTACTAGAATAAATTTTCAAATTCATTTTATTCAATGTTCTGAATTGAAAAAAATGTTGCTTAATATTTTATGTAGAAAACATTTAGTTCTTCATTTTGTTTATACACTACGTTAGGCCACGCCTACATTTGGAGGAATTTGGAGATTTGAAGAAAATCCTAAAATTTTCCGGAAAAAATTTTTCGACTGGCCTTAAGCCTAATTTAGGAGAGCGCGATACAAAAAAATTAGCATGTTAGCTAAACGAGACTCCAGTCCAGATTTCGTTCATACAAAGTTTAAAGCCACGCCCCCTCTTAGAGGTCGATTTTTCAAAATTTTTGAATTTGAAAACATTGAATTGAAATACATCGAAATATTAAATTTTTCAAAAAAATGCATTTTTACGTTCGTTTAAGCGTAACTTGCAAATATATGTTAATATTGAGAGTTTGTAATAAAGGGCGTTTGGACCACGTCCCTTTTCGAAGTTTTTACTAATAAAATGTCAAAAAATAACAATAACATCAGCATTTTACAATGTGGGATAGGATGGGGTATTCAACGGTCCGTTTTACGGACTGTAACTTCTGTGTACACACTGTTCCACTTACTCACTGTTTTTTTTTGGCAAAATTATTTTTTATAGATTTTATTAAATTTTTTGTCAATGTAGAAAATTTACTATTGACACTCTTCGCATTGAATAGTTCGCGCACCTCAAACATTGGTAAACAGTAGCATTGTCAATACGATAACGCAATTATACCAAAGATGGCATTATGAGCAAAGCTGACAGTCGCATTTTCTCAGGGTTCAGTCCATAGACCCCACGCTCCTAATCTGAATACAGCGAATCCTTCAAGTTGGCATCATGAACTCAACAGATTCGCAACAGAGCCAGATGGCCTTTTTGATATTTTGAACTTTGTATCTTAAAAGTTGATGAAAAGGCACCGAAAAGTTTCATTGAGCCAACAGAGAACATCGGCTTAAGGTAAAGTTACGAGTTCTATTGGTATGCAAAACTCCTTGATGTCGGTTTTTCTAGGACACTGCAACAGAGACTTAGTCAGTTTCACAAAATCAATCAAGGAACAACAAGTTGAACGAACAGTTCAACCCACCTTTTCCTCGGGTTTTGTTTGGAATCAAAAGTTCGTGTCTTTTTTGATTCTCCGGATAAAAAGTTTATTGTTTTCTTAGTCAGTTATTAAAAGGTGAAAAATTACAACAATTTACAATTCTGCATACATTATAATAATGGCTAGGCCTGTGATCATTTCAAACACTGCCAAACGAACATGGCCAGGAACCTTTATATGCTAATCTTTATATACTAACATGAAGTGCTTATATGTAACATATTACAGCTTATAAATTTTTACACCCTTGATAATGATGGAAAAAGCCATCGAAACGTTGGGTAAATAATTGAGTGAGGTTTTTCTTCATTCGCATTTCAGCAGCTGACCAGTCAGCCCGTTGGAACAGTCCTAAATATTAAAGGCCCACATTTAATGTTATCCTGGTCTTCACACGTCTACTTAAAAAAGAAATATTGTTCATAATGGAATGTCGACGAAATTCCTTTTTAATTCAGTCTTTTTAGTCAGTTGTCAGACGTATCTTTAATCTTTAATATTGTCGCTTATCATGCATACTGCACTAAAACTTTGCTGGTACGTCAACCTTAATGGACGTCCAACCAACTTTGGGTTTCCTTAACGACCGATCCTTAGAGCAGTGGCATAAGTTTAATGTCACTTTAAGAAGTACATACAAGATACCGTAAGGGAAAGTTTTATTACGTCTTATATTCTTTAGGCTGATGAGGCAGGCTTTACCTAGACATAAATTGATTAAGATAAGTTCAAATGCGAAATCATGCCATCGAAATGCATTCTTTCTGGAAGAATTGAGAGCAACTTTTGAAAGAGCAGACATACTATTATTTTATACTTATTTGTGCAGTCTTTAAAAAAGGTGATGCAAGTCGTCCTGAGAATTATAGAGAAATTTCTATTCTAAGCTCTCTAAGGAAATTATTTCCAGCAATTCTCTATAAAAGATTGTCTAACTGGGTAGAAGCAAGAAACCGACTAAGTATGTTTCAGGCTGGCTTTCGTTCTGGTTTCTCAACCATAGACCACACTTTTGCTCTGTCGTGCCTTGCGAAAAATTTTCTCGATAATAATAAGAGGTTATATGTATGCTTCGTCGACTTCAAGGCTGCCTTTAACACCTTTAATAGACAAGCGCTGTTGTATAAGTTAGCCTCGATTTGAGTATCCAGAAAGTTTCTGCAGCTTTACTCTAAATTCCTTGCGGATTCAGTTGCAGCTGTATGGGATGGTTCCAATCTATCTGATTGGTTTAAAACATCGTGAGGAGTCCCTCAAGGATGCATTCTGAGCTCCTTGGTATTCGCCCTTTTCATCGACGATATTCATGAGTCCCTGCCAGGTGGTATCTCGTTCGCTGGAATTTTTATTAAGGTACTCCTCTACGCTGATGATTTGGCGTTGATTGCTGACAACCCTTTTACTCTCCAACTCCAAATAAACTAGCTTAAAGCCTATTGCAAATCATGGGACCTTCATATCAACGTCCAAAAAACCAAAATCATGTTTTTTGAGAAGCGTCAAAGACTTCCCGAAGAATCTTAGCGTCTAGGTAATGAACCAATTGAAATAGTTCGGGAGTTCAAATATCTTGGAGTTCTGTTTACCCATAACCTCAATTTTAGTAGGCATGCTAAAGTGAAAAGTAGTGAGGCTAAGCTGGCACTAAACTTAATCTGGCCTCGTTTTTTCGCTAACCAAAAAATTGATCTTTCATCCAAATTCAAAGTGTTCAATACTACAGTAAGAACTTGCATGTGCTACGGAGTTCAAGCCTTTGGAGTCTCTTCCTTTGATGATTTTGAGGTTGTTCAAAGATACTTCTTTAAGCGAATTTTCAGGCTGCCGAATTCGGCTCCGACTTATGCTATTCATGTAGAATCTGGTCTGCCCCCCCTATGTATCACCAATTTGAAAGCTCATTCAACAAGGATCATGCGAAGAAATCAGAACAGCCTCCACAAATCAATATTGATAAGGCTCTTGAACTCTAATGCATTCCCTTTCAGGAATTAGAACAAGCTAGCGTTATCTCACGATTTCGAACTTAAGCTTACTGAAAACAACGTAAGTGAGTGGCAAGATCTATTTGGGAGACTTATTTCGAGAATCGATGAGAAAATTTTTAACTAGCACTTAGCCAGTTCATCATTGTCAGCCTCGAGGACTTTCTACAGGAACCTCAACCACCAGCGACCTTCTTCGGAGTCCTATTTCCGTATGAATTACTCTCCCGAAGCTATTAGCTTCATATTTAGAGCTATCGTTGAAATTCTTAACCTAAATTTCATTCCCATAGAGCCGATCTCCAGGAAATCTGCAATCTATGCAACAGAAGAGAATATTTACCACTTTATTACAGTTTGCCATATTTTGCGGGAAATAAGACTTTTATACTTTTCGGAAAGCTTCCTTTCATTCGACAGCCTATACGAAGTCCTGAACGGCGGCCGCGGGTGGCTTACTCTCATGAATTCTGCAAAGAAGCTTTAGCGTACCGTATCTGCTTCCTAGACTAAAGAGTCTAAGAAGCAGATACGGTACGCTCTGCGTGTGCAAGTGTGTCTGCGACCAACTGTCATTGGGCACACTTGCCTTTTTTCTCTTTGTGTTTCAAATCATGTAAAATTGTTAAATCGCTTTATGTTGCAAATCATTAAAATTGTAAGAAATCTCTGGATATTCGCTCTTCCATTCGTTAATTTTATTTTAACTCATCTCAGCGCAAATTAGACTATTTCAAAATTTATATATATTTATTTCTTTTTTCTTTTTTCATTTACTTATTATATTAGTAGTTAGTGATTATATAATTATTATTATTTCTATTTACATACATCAATTGTGTAAAATTTGTCACTTCCGGCAGACGGCGAATAGCCAAGCTCGTATTCTTTACTCTATAAAATTGTACAAACTATGAAGTTAATAAAGAATGTATCTATCTATCATACTATTTTTGGTCTTTGCCCCTTATGATCGACTTCAAGCAAATTTTTTTGCTGCCGCCAGGTCTTGAAAGTTGGCAGATGCAGTGATCTTAACCAAAACAAAAACGAAGATTATTAGATAGTTTGTCGACTCATGACCAGCGATGTTGGTCATCGAGGCGCACGCCAAGATCAGTGTTTCAATTTTGTTTGGATATCCAAAAGCATTTGGAATAACAAGAATTACGTGTTTGTAGTAGTTTTTATTCCAGTTCGAATTGAACATTCTAAGTTTGGACAGGACAACGTCTGTCGCGTCAGCTCGTAAAATATAGATACTTAGTCAAAATGTATATACATACTCATAATTTTAGCATCTAGCAGCTATTTGGAATGGTAGCGCCGTGTCAAATTCCCTTAAAACCACTCGGGTTCCTCGATATTCTGAGTCGAACTCATTTAAACAAATAAACAGGCCCATAAAGATATTAAAACCTAAAATTCTGGTTCTTATATCAACATGTTGAACGAGCCCTCGTGACTGGTATTCTAGTTGAGCTAGTGGGCAATTTTAACATCCTTGTTCACTCAAGAAGTTTTCGGCAAAAATAATATGTGAATCCATCTTTGAAAACTCTTGGTACAATACCAAACTATATTCAAACCACATTAATTTGACTTATGTGATATACCTGCTAGCAGTCTAGAGTCTTTAGGGAAACAACTTTTAAAATCGCTGTCTCCAAGCTTTACTTAAATCTTCCAAACCCATTCAATATGGAGTATGATTAACCACAAACTGGTCTTATAAATAATTTCACTTTGTACAGACAACTTGTGCAAAATTTTAGAAGAAAATAGCCATCGATAGTCGCTTTTTTAATATATTAAGGAAATACCAATTTAATTAAAATGAAAAAAGAACCATTAAAAACAATCTCCCTGAAAAACTCAACAAAAATTTAGTGAAACGTCGGAGCAAGGAAGAAAATTCAAAAAATCATACTTAAAACAAAAAACGACTAGAAAACCAATTCTTTATAATAAAGTAAATCTTATTTTTTGCAGATCTGTCTTTTAAGCGATGAACCCTTCTGAATTACGAATGATGTGGATGAGTCAATATAATCCTGATCGGCTGTCGCTTGAAGACGCTACCTCGTACTTTAGCCATCCCTCGGTTGGTCTTTCCGTAATGGAGGATATTTCTCAACAAGAAACCACTATGGTAAGTAATTATTTCTTTTTACTCAATATCAAATAGTACATTTCTGTGCTACGTCTCCTGCATTCAGATTCAGATTCCAATTTCAAAAGCATGTCCTCCTCTACCCATGTTGACTTTCCTTTTATTTTAAATCAAAATTCTTATACATCATTTGATTTATTTATTTTTTTGATTTCTTTTTTGTCCCACATGTTTCTCCCCTAACAATGAATACAACTACAAAAAAAAACACGCACTTCCTTTATTGTTCAATACGAAATGCGTTAAAACAATGCGTTTTGCTCTCGTGTTGACTTATGTTTGCCTTTATCTAAACCGTCATACACTCTGTGCACAATACCATTGTATTAACAAAACCAGGATATGAATCCAATGATGAGCGTTGTTGGAGGAGACTACAATAGTCAAGGAGCACCATCTTCGGTAGTTACATCTGCTACGCTGCGCGTACAACCCACACTAATAGCAGCCCCACATGCCAATGACTTGTATGGTATATCACAGGTCGGTGGCATGCATCACGTATTGCAGCAATCCTCTGCTTTCCAAGGCTATACAGAAATGATTGATCAAGACGAGAGTATTGAGCATGCCGGCACACAATACGTAACACAAGTGTTTGATGGAATTGGCGAACCAAAAGACGAAGACATATCGGTGCTCTCGAGTAAACAAGAAATCATCAATATTGATGATTTCGTTATGCTGACTGACAGCAATTCATATGATGGCACTGAGCATATGATGGAAGAGATCAAAGTCGAAAGCAGTGAAAAGGAATTTGTTATTCCGAGTAATAAGGCACGAAGTCAAAGAAAATCGCGAAAAATTGAACCAGTTAATCGTCCTGGATTGGTGTTGAAAACACCAATCGCCTACAAAGGAAACATTGATCCATCTGTTATACCAATTAAAAAGGACGGCATGGGTAGGTTTTTTTTAATTTTTTTTATTTAAATCCTTTGTTTGCTGTATTTACATTTTAAATTGTTTTATTTCGCGATTCAATGCATAACTTTGTGTGTAGGGCTAGATTGTTGTGTAAATATGCTTTTATGGAAAAGTGAACTTTTTCCGCTGAAGTATTCTATTTCAGAATTTCAACCGATTAGTCATGATGGTGTATTTAATTCCGTGAACTTTTTTTGCCGGAAATGTTTATGTAGAGACGTTTGAAGTTTCATTCTTTTTCTTATAAACACCTTTTTCTTAGTCATCATTGATGAATGGGTTATAGAACTTAAAAACACACAAGCACACACTTTTTAACTTCTGTCTGAGATGTTGAGACGTTATTAAAAATCAGTTGTTATGTTGTTTTGAGGAAGTTTCAAGAGCTGATGTTTTTTTTTTTTAAGAACCATTTGTCGATTTGGTAGAGAACATCGTAGGGATGGCATAAGGTCCATGGACATTAATGCAATTTTAATAAGTTAAAATGGGGTGCCGTGGCGTAGTGGTTAGTGTGTGCTTAGGGTTCGAATCCTGCCATCATCACCTGAAAAAAAAACTTGTTCTTTTTTACGGTCCCCACCTCCGCGAGGGTCTGACAAGCCCTCCGAGAGTATAATTTGTCTTGAAAAACTTCTCAAAGTGCCGTTCGGATTTGGCGAAAATTCATAGGTCCCCTTGTATGTGAAGAAATTAACACACACAGCATGTATTATTGAGAAGTTGGTCCTGGTTCACTTCGAGCTGTTGTACCACTCTATTTATTTATTTTTTATAAGTCATAATGTTCACTTGTTCATAAGTCATAATGTTCCCACTCGTTTTGCAAATAAACATCGTTTCCTATGTGAATAAAATAATAAAAACAATAAATTGTAAATTAAATGAAAGCAGACAGTGTGTGTGGGCAAAAAAAGTGACGCCAAAACCATCTCATGTCTCCGAAGCAATAGCTATTAGGCAAGCGTTTTGATGTTGAATAGGTGTTTTTACATAGAGTTTTCTCCAATCTGAATTTTCTCGCATGAATATTTTTGATTAAAAATCTTTTGAATGTACAAAGTTAACTTCCTTTAGTTGCAGGATATCACAATTTTTTACATAATTGCCCTCATACATTTTCTTCGGTCAACCTATTTAAATTTTGATTGTTTTAAAGCAGTTCTTCAAAAACGGAAGCAATATTATAGCTCTGTTAATCTGTTCGTCCGTCAGCACACGTTTTAACTTTTCTAAACGGTGAGTCGCAGAAACATTGAATGTGGTACACTTATAAACTTTCGGTCTTTTCGGTGTTTTGGTCCGAGCATTTTAACAATAATCCGAAGCATACTTCAAACATCGCTTAAAAGTGATTTAAAGATAAAACAAGTGGGAACGTGCAACAGTGCGTATGCAAAAACTCAGTCCGTCCGTGACGGATTGCAAACCCAACCCTTCCAAAAAAGGAAACAGCCACGTCACTCCGAAAAGTGGGCGAAATATAAAAACATAACTGTTGAATGCTTTATGCTTGGTGGCTGCATACATTTCGGCCTTAAACTTTGCATTTTTAACTGGAAAAATCACATTTTTAACGCCACGCCCACAAAAGTGGGCGGAGGTATACACTATATATACAAAAAAGTTAGAAAATGTTAATATCTACAATTTTTATCAAATAATTTTTAGTCAAATTTCATACATGTATATTTATTTAAAAATAGTAATTTTGAGCTAAAATCCTTTAAAAACGTGGGCGTGGTCAATGAAAAAGCCAACATTTTTCTGCTTTCTCAAAGACAATTACAAGGCAATGTTACATTCCAAAAATGAGTGCGCTAGCGCCATTTGAATATAGCTAAAATTAGATTTTTAAAAATTAAAATTTTTTTAAATTAGAGATGGACGCACATACAGGCCTCTAGTGGGTGTGCCTGTGGGCGGTTGATCTGAAGGATTGGTTTTCCAGCCAACTCACCAACTTTCAGCTCTCTAGCTTAAAATTTAAGGCCTGAAAGTTGTTTACATACGGACGGACGGACATGTCTTAATCGATTCTCCTGTCGGTTCCATTCATATCTCTAAAAGGTCTTAGGGGTCTACGGTGATTATTTCAATGCGTTACAAACTATAGATCAAACTTTATATACCCTGGATAGGGTATAAAAATATGCTGATATGGAATCGCCAACGAAGTCCCCTGATCTGAATTCCATGGTAAATCTATGGGAAATTCTATGGGAAAAAGGGGGACGAAAAATTCAGAGGAAATAACGTGCCAAGTTCCATTATTTCAAATGTTTTTGAAAATCCAACTAAATACCAAGGTTTTGTAACAGAATATAACGGATTTATAACGGGCGTTTCGTCGATTATTTTCGTCGACTTCCTCTGGAAGGTGTTGTTTATTGATTCCTCTTAAATGACAGCTCTTAGTATTATAAGCTGTCCGTCCTAAAATGGAAAAAGGACCTCTTATGGTATTTCTACATTGTCCGTCCATCTAATCATGTTATATTTTCTCAACGGCAGGTCGTTAAAAGAAAATCCAACGAGGGCAATTCTTTTCAACAGAATTAACGGTTTAATTACAATTTGAAATTTCATGGGAAAATAGATTATGTGTTTTTCAATACTTTTTTAAGAAGTTTAGCAGACAAAAACAAGAAAAGCCAAACTTAGGTTAAGTAATTACTGAAATTTAATGAAAAAATTAAATTTTTTGAAAATATTGAGAAGTTTTTGAGAAACGAAGAGTTTAAAATGGGTGACGTTTTTCAAAGTGGCCATAACTTTTAAACCGCTTAGTGTATAAAGCCAATATGCACTACCATAACCAAATGCTTTAGTCATATTTTTGAAAAAAAAAATTTTAATACTGCTGTTTTAACGCATTTTCGAAAAAAAAATCGCCAAAAATTCATGAAAAAATATGTGCCTCTAAGTTTCTCCAAGCCTATTTAAAAAACGAACTAAACAAGGAGCTTGTTTTACGGTTTTCGCAAAAACTGTTGGTCATAGAATTAAAAAATAACATCTAATGCTAGCGCAGGTAGTTGCGCTATGAGAAAAAAGTCTAAAGCCGCGTTGTCACAAGGAACAGAAACAGGAACAGAAACAGAATCTCATATAATAGCAACAGGAACAGAAACGGCACCGTTTTTAGCTCCAGAATTAGCTCCAGAATCAGCGACGTAAAATTGCTCTATAGCAACGAAAACAGAAACAACTCGAGAGGACTTGTTTCTGGAACAGAAAATCAAACGTTGCTGTTGCGTAGCAACCCTTGTTTATGTTTGAGCGAGCAACCGCCATTCGCGAGCGGCTCTCTTTTGTTTTTGACCGCATTTTAACAGTGAAGCAGGATGATGATGAATGAACTTTGAAGCAGGGCATTATTGATCCTGACATCAAGGGGATGATTTTAAAACACAGCACCAAAAAAAAAAAAAAAAAAACGGAGCGGTCCGTCGCAGTTTGTATATATTCTATTTATTTATTAAAATAATTTCTGGATATATTTTACAGTCTGTAATATACTTTTTTCGTAGTGCTGCTTACTGTTTTTATATTGGGTGATTTTATATTGGGTTACTCCAAAAATAGGCTGGCAAAAAGCTTTACCGTTTCGAAAATAGAGGGAAGGACATACTTTTTCTTGGCCTTTTTTAGGATTTTTATAATTTACAAATCCATAAAACAGCAATTTCGATTATTTATAATTACCGTTAGACTTTTTGATCAATTTTACAACCACCTTCTGCGGACATGGATTTCTGAGAAAACGGTAAAAATATGCTGTTTTTTATTTCGCTTGTTTAAGTGGGCTTCAAAATTTAGGGTCGAAAAAGGCAATCTTGAAACGTTTTTGATGCAGTTCGCTTGCCTTTTTAGCATTACAAACTTCAGTCAAATTTAAACAAGGTCGTCATAACCGTTAAGGATCTAGAAATCTTTAAAAAATAGTTTTCGAAAATGTTTTCACGTTTTTCAGTTAAATCTTCGAAGTTTTTGAATGTTCGAAGTTTGCTATTGTTTTGTATAAAATTAAAGAAGATGGACTATGCCCGGTGTTAATTTAAAAAATATACTTTATACCGTTTGGGAGATAGAGGGGGAGACATGCGTTCTTTTGACCTTTTTTATAATTTTTTAAATTTTAAAAATCCTTAAAACAAATATTTTGAAGTTTTTTCCAGTTCCCGTTAGACTTTTTTTCCAATAGCACAACCACCAGCACTAGCCTTGAATGTGTTTTTTAATTCTTTGGCCATCGGTTTATGCGTAAGCGGTAAAACAAGCTCCTAACGGGTGATTTTTTAAGAGGTTGAGAACTTTTTTTTTTAAAAAAAAAAACACAAAAAATTCGAAAAAATTAATGAAATATTTATTTGAATCGATAGTTTGAACCTTGCAATTTAATGTTTAAAGATAATTTCATGCAAATGTTGACCGCGGCTGCGTCTCAGGTAGCACATCCGCTGAGTACAATTTTGGCATACTCTTTCACACATATCGGCCGGTATCCAGTGCGTCAATCGAAGCAGGCTTGTCCCTATAGACATTAGCCTTGACATACCCCCACAAAAAATAATCTAATGGTGTCAAATTGCACGATCTAGGCGGCCAATTGACCGGCCCGAAACACGAAATTAACTGTTCACCAAATTCGCCGACCATAAAATGGAAGCAGCGCGCGATGAACATTTCGAACCAAGCACGAATTTTGATAGTAAAATTCAATAATTTGCAAGCGTTGTTCATTTGTAAGACGATCCATGGTTAAATTGCAAACCAAACTGAAGCTGTTTAACAGTGACACAAGGTACTAAACACACGTCAGCTGTCAAAACCAGTGTTGCCAAAACCAAACCAGCTAAAAAATCACCCTTTATTTTATGTCGTTTTTTAAATAGGCTTCTAAAAACTTAAGTTAAAAACGGCAATTTAAAAAAAAATTAACGCAGCTTCCTTCTTTTTGTAAGCTTTGTACTTTAACCGAATCTGGAAAAGATCGCCTATACCGTTAAGCTACTAGAAAATATAAAAAATTTTGATATTTCAAAATCCGCTATAATTTTCCTTAAAATTATTTCCGAATCGTGTGATTTTTTTCATAGAATTCTACCAAACAGCACCGGAGATAAGGGGGAGGGTGGCACACGTGTTTTCATGCATTTTTGCGATTTTTTTTTCGAAAATGCGTCAAAACTGCAGTACTCAAACTGTTTTTGAGAAATGCGACCAAAGCACTTGGTTTACTTTAAGTTGCTTTATACGTGTGTTCAATATTGATTTTGAGCGATAAGCCGTTCAAAAGTTTTGGCCTCTAACACTTTGAAAAACGTCATGCATTTTCGACTCTGCATTTCTCAAAAACGTTTTGATATATTCGAAAAGTTTTATTTTTAAATTAAAGCTTAATATTTCTTAAGCCTAAGTTTCGTCTTTCTAGTTCTTGCCTACTAAACTTCTTGAAAAAAAACACTTAAAAACATTAAGTCCATTTTCACATGAAATTTCAAACTGTAATTGAACCGTTATTTGTGCTTAAAAAATTGTCCTTTTTCGATTCTCTGCCTATTTCCGCAGTTTATACGTACACCAAATTTAGTCTTTCAGCGACTTACCGTTCAGAAGTTATAAAGCGATTGGACGGACGGACAACGGAGCGATACCATAAGAGGTCCTTTTTCCATTTTTGGACGGACCGCTAAAAAAACAAACAATTAAATTAAACTCGATCTTGCAAATTCAATAGCTGTTTATTTCGCTCCCTAAAATCTGTCAAACGTTTTAGTGACGCTTGTTTTGAAAGCTCTCTCTCAAAATATTTTGTGTTCTTGGTTCTGTTCTCTGTTGCAGCACCAGCAACTGAAACAGAAACAGAAACGGCGCTGTTTTCTGTTTCTGTTCCTTGTGAAAACGCGGCTTAATGGGAACTGAAAAAAAAAATTCAAAATATCTGTTTTATATATTTGAAATTTAAAAAATTAGAAAAATGGTCTCCTCTCTAGCTCCCTAACAGTACAAAGTATAGCTTTGAAATAGATAACGGGCATAGTCCATCTTCTAAAATTTCATGTAAAGCTAAAGCAAAATTCGAATATTCAAAAACTTCGAAGATTTTACTAAAAACGTTAAAACATCTTCGAAAACGATTTTTTAAAGGTTGCTAGTCTGTTAACGGTAATCACGATATAATTTAAATTTACCTGAAGTATCAAATGTACAACGCAAGTTTACTGCATTTAAAAAGATTCCATATTGACGTTTCCAACCTTAAGTTTTAAACGAAACAAAAAACAACATGTTTTACCGTTTTCTCAGAAATCCATGTCCGCAGAATTTTAGAAAAAAGGGCCAATGGAAAGCCGCTTGTTGTAAAATTGAAAAAAAAGCCTTAGGGTAATTGAAAAAAATCTTATTTGCTGTGTTA
Organism: Neoascia interrupta; assembly: GCA_947623515.1. Classification (NCBI taxonomy): domain Eukaryota; kingdom Metazoa; phylum Arthropoda; class Insecta; order Diptera; family Syrphidae; genus Neoascia; species Neoascia interrupta. Next base: position 181,712,613 of record OX392462.1, read on the forward strand.
TAAATTTTAAATTTAAAAAATGGTAAAAAAGGTCAAGAAAATATATGTCTTTCCCTCTATTTTTGAAACGGTAAGAGGCAAACATTTAAAATAAATAGCGAACGTTAACCAACACAAGAGCTAAAAAAAAGAATGAACTTATATTTCACTTTTAAGTTAACTCTTAAGAAAAATATATAAAAAAAATTAAAGGAAAACTTTATGGCACGTTTTTTTAAGTGACAAAACTAAAAATCACCCAATATAAAACAGTAGACTCCACTACGAAGAAGAATACAATAGAATGTCAAATATACCCAAAAATAATAATAAACAAATAGAGTTTTACACAAACTGCGGAATAAAGGTTAACCTACGACAAAAGCCGACGGACAGCTTCGCGTATGTTTTCATACTTGACGGTATTTTTTATTTGAATCGTATTTCGTTTTATTTGTACAATTTCGTTGAAACTTATTTAAACAGTTAGCATACAGGATAGCCTAGCGCGACGGTCATCAGTGAAATATAAAAGTACAGTCCATTAACCATCATAAACTTAAATAAGTGATGTCATAACCTCCATTACATTTGATACACGTGCTTAAGAAAAAGAAATACCTATTAATCCTAAAATGATTTAAATAATGTACCAGCTTAGCGGCTAGCCGATAGATAACCTTTACATAACTTTATGACCATATCAAAACGTCAGCTACAGATGACCACTCATTGTTGACGATTCCCTTTATTTTCGTTTTTATATTTTCCAGCTGTTTGTGAACGGTGCGGAGCCATTGGAGTGAAGCACACATTCTATACCAAATCTAGAAGATTTTGCAGTATGTCATGTGCGCGTGGTGAATTATTTTCATTAGTTTGCAACAAAATGATGGGATCATCGGGCTCAGGGACTATGCCTTCAACTACAGTAGCTTCAGCCACAACGCCAGCATACTCAGACGAATGCATAATGAATTCAATAAACAATCAACGGTCCGACATTGAATTGGCCTTACGTGTAGCGCACATCAAATCGCCGACCTCAAACTATCGCTTTAAGATAACCAACCAATCTTTGACGCAGCTCAACGACAATGATCTGATCGAAGGACCCGAACCAACAGATCAAGCCGACAGTGACGAGAACCTTAATCAAAAACAATTTATGTATCGCGATGCAATTCCACACGACGAATTGCCACAAATACCAAAATTTGAAAGTCTTCCATCTCCTTGCCCACAGAGCGAAAAAATCTGTAGCGTTCGTCGAAGACAAGGCGATCCATTGCATTCGTACGATTGGACGCCGCGATTATCAGAGCCGGAATTTTATGTTGCACCAGTAACGTGCTTTCCACATGCTCCGGGCTACGATGTGTGGGATAACATAGGCATCGACATGAAGGTCGAGGTCGAGAATACAGACTGCGAGAGTCAAGAAGTTGTGCAGCCAGGACAGACACCTCATTCGTTCTGGGTTGCGACTATTTTAAATATTTGCGGGTACAAAGCATTAATGCGTTATGAAGGTAATTTGAGAGCTCAACATTCAACTGAACAAAGTTTTTGTAAATATTCTTATTTGAATTAGGTTTTGATGAACCTTCACATGATTTCTGGGTGAATCTGTGCTCGTCAGAGGTTCATTCGGTCGGATGGTGTGCAACTCGTGGCAAGCCATTGATACCACCTCGTACTATCGAAAGCAAGTACAAAGACTGGAAGGATTTCCTTGTGGAGAGATTATCGGGTGCACGGACACTGCCCTCTAGTTTTTATAATAAAATCAGCGAGAGCATGAATTCACGCTTTCGCTTGGGCCTCAACTTGGAATGCGTTGACAAGGATAAAATCTCTCAAGTCAAGTTGGCGACAGTTAATAAAATTGTTGGCAAACGACTCTTTGTAAAATATTTCGACTCAGACGATGGCTTTTGGTGTCACGAAGATTCTCCCATTATACATCCAGTAGGCTGGGCAACTACTGTTGGCCACAATCTTGCCGCTCCTCAGGACTATCTCGAGAGGATGTTGGGTAAGTTGTTTTATTTAATTAAAAATGTGTTGCTTTAAAATTGCGACGTTTTTTATGGGTTGCAGCGGGGAGGGAGCAAATGATTGAGGTGCACGATGATGATGCAACTATTGAGCTGTTTAAGATGAACTTCACATTTGAGGAATACTACATTGATGGCAAAAAGAATGGCTTCATGGAGGGCATGAAGCTGGAAGCTGTCGATCCCTTGAATTTGTCCGCCATATGTGTGGCAACTGTAATGGCGGTATTGAAATTTGGTTACATGATGATAAGAATCGATTCCTATCAGCCTGATGCCACAGGATCGGACTGGTGAGTGTTATGGCGGCGTAATTCTCACGTATTTCCCTTGACTGACAATTATTTTCACCTACAGGTTCTGTTACCACGAAAAATCTCCCAGCATTTTTCCGGTGGGTTTCTGTGAAACACACAGCATTTGTTTGACGCCTCCGAATGGGTATGATCCGACCGCTTTTAGCTGGAACGCATACCTTAAAGAAACCAACAGCATAGCAGCTGGCGAGCATTTGTTCCACCGCGTTGTTCCCAATCATGGTTTCGAAGTAAGTTCCATTTCCTATAAAAAAAAAAAAAAAATCTCGATGAAAAAAAACGTAACTCCTATTCCAGCCTGGTATGAGTTTGGAATGCGCTGACTTAATGGATCCGCGTCTGGTTTGTGTGGCAACAGTAGCACGAGTCGTTGGACGTCTGTTGAAAATTCATTTCGACGGTTGGACAGACGAATATGACCAATGGCTTGACTGTGAATCACCTGATGTCTATCCAGTCGGATGGTGTGTACTTGTAAATCACAAATTAGAGGGACCTCCAGTGCACTCAAAAGTAACCCTAAAAATTCCCGTTAAACCAAAGCACAAGAAAAAGAGAAAGAAAATTGTTCGACCTGACAATTCATTTGGTATGTGGCTTTTTTTAGGAAATTGCCTTAACGCATGCTAAAAGAATGTATATTTCTTTTGCACAGGTGCAAGACCCTTGGGTCGTCCAATAAGCATAAAAAGGGAAGCACAAGATCAGTGCGCAGATAGGAATTTCTCATCGGAACGCCTGGGCATTAAGATTGAAATGAAATCAGAACCTTTATACTATGATGACGAAGGCGACGAGGAGGAACTCGAAGACGACGAAGCAAGGCATTCGAATCAATCAACACCTTTACCTACAACACCAGAGCTGGTCGAGAGAAACAGCAAAATTTCAAGTACCGAAAATGCAATAGCGTCGAATACTAATCACAATGCTAATTCTTCAGCTCCACCAATTGAACGGAAAGCGACGAGTTATATAGGGGTAAGGATTTTTGGACTATTGATTTTTTTCTACACGTTTGTGTGAATTTTTATGAAAAGGTAAAGTTTTCCTGTGTCGCGACGACTTTTGTTGCAGTAAAATGATGCCAGAACTGCGACTGGAGTTTATTTTTAACTCTACTCACGACTCACGACTAATTTGACATATAAACCCTCTTAGAGCAGTGCTGAGTTAAGCGCAATTTAAGCCAAGATCTGTTAATCGCGGAACAAAATGAATCTAGAGTTAACCCAGCGAACAGTTTTTCAGTGCAGAGTTGACTCCGTCAGTCGAAAGTTGTCAAAACGTTCGACTCTTGAAATTATTCACTCTCCCAGCTCTCACTGCACATAGAAAAACACTGGAAAAGAAATTTGAGTAATTTTCCACAGAAACACACAAAGCCCCTCCCAGAAAAAACATTCAAAGAAGTTCGGGATTAGCTCACCAAATTTGACGTGTTAAACCGACATTAAATCCGGATCGATATTCATTGAAAAATTAATTTTTGGGGCTAATATCAGTTAAACTCGGATGATCTCGCACTGAAACACTGGCTCTAATAGTTAAAAGAAGTGACATGATTTTACCGGATTCACTGGCAAAATGATAGGTTTGCAGACATCTGTGATGATGCTGGGATGAAAGTAAACGTGAACAAATCGGAAGTGATGGTTGTTTCCCGAACTCCTGTGCAGTGTACCCTGCACATAAATGGAGTTCCATTAAAACAGGTGGAGAAGTTTAAGTATCTCGGGGTCTTTTTCGAAAGATGGGAGAAGTGATACTGAGTTGTCCTGTAGAATTGGCCAAGCTGGAGCAATAGTAAAGGAACTGCGCCGGCCGGTCATCAGGAAAGCTGAGCTTGGAGTGAAAGCAAAGATCTCAGTTTTTAATTTAGTGTTCGTTCCGACCCTCATCTATGGTCATGAAATTTGGGTAATGACCGAAAGAATCAGATCAAATGAGATTCCTGAGGTGCGTTGCTGGTGTTACTCTAAGGGACAGAGTGAGAAACGTCAGTATTCGTAGGAATCTTAATGTTGAGCAGCTACTTCTCCGAGTGGAGCGATCGATTCTTCGATGGTTTGGACACGTTGTTCGCATGCCCCCTGACAGGCTTCCTAGACAGGTCATGCTAGCCGAGATGCGAGCGCGTCGCCCCCCTGGTAGGCCAAGAAACAGGTGGTGGGATCAGGTAAAGAACCTCTCTGAGTCCCGCCTGGGGATTGCGCCGGAGTCTCTTGAGTTGGTGGCGGAGGATCGAGAAAGATGGAAGGACCATTTAGCCACCCTCGCTCCGCGACCCTTTTAAAGGATAGGCGGCATTCGAAAATGATGATGATGATGATGATCACTGGCAAAATAAAACTATTTGGTAGATCCATAAGGAAAGATACTGCTGGTCTCTCTGCGTTGCGTTGGCTTCGAAGATTCTGCCGTCGCTAAACGGGAAAACTTAAGTCCATTACGTGTCCTCAAATTTGTGTACATCACGTAAAGTTCGTGGTTAAATGCGTTTTTCCCGAGCATGGGACCAAATCGTCAGCGTGATTGGGATGAAATATTCCCCGGGGGTGAAAATGTTCCCCTTCAAACTAATCAGGGATCTCTCCATTCGCATGAGAGCATCTTTGTTTGTGGCTTATAAAGCAGAAAAGGTAGACATTTTTAGTCAACGTAACATGGCTTGGCGCACGCAAGTGGAAGGGAACCTCAGCCAACTTCGCGTGCGAAACTGGAGACGGCTAGCTAGAGACAGAGCTGGCTGGCGAAGCTTGTTGCCTGAAGCCCAGGTCCACCCCGGACTGTAGCGCCACCTTAAGTAAGTAAGTAACATGGTTTGGCCAGAGCACAGACAATAAATATACAGATGTCTATTAATATGGGAAAAAGTGAGGCATTCTTATCATTCACATCAAGAAAAAGCTTTTCAAAAAGCCTCATTTTACATAAGATACAAAAAGATTCCTTGTTTATTTTTATTTCTCCCTTGTACTCCACCAATACACCTAAAAAAAATACAAACCAGAACCACGCAACGTTGCTTACGTTTGGTGCAAAAAGTCGAAATAAGAGGATCGTTTTGTTGTCGTTCTGTTTATTTATTCTTGCGGTTTGTGGGAGCAAGTGCGAGTCTATTTGTCTGTGCCGGCAGCCAGCTCGTTAACTAGTGGTGGATTTGACATCGTAGTTTCTACACGGGTCGTATCGCAATCGTACCCATGTGAAAATGATTCAGTGAATATGTGATTGATCACAGCAAATACCTATACCAGCAAATGTACCTACAATCACGCACTTTGCTCTTTTCTGGACATATGACATATAGACGGACAGACAGACAAACGCACACAGAAAATCTGTCGTTTAAATTATGGCTCTAGAATATCTAATACCTATAAGTATTCTAGTTAACGGTGACCCTCCGGCCACCATCGGATTTGCTCTACTATAATTTTTTTTGGGTTGCTGTTCACGAATCCCGTGTTTTTAGCGGTCCGGCCAAAAAATAAAAAAAGGACCTCTTATGGTATCACTACGTTTGCCGTCCGACCGCCCGTCCAATCGCGTTATAACTTCTGAACGGTTAGTCGTAGAAAGACAAAATTTTGTGTTCTTTTAAATTGCGGAAACAGTCAGAGAACTCGATGAGGTAATTTTTTTTTACGCAGAAATATCGGTTTAATTACAGTTTAAAATTTCATGGGAAAATAGATTAAATGTTATTCAATACGTTTTTTAAAAAGTTAAGCAGGCAAGAACAAAAAAAGCTAAACTTGAGCTAAGTAGATTCTGAACTTTAATGAAAAAATTGAATTTTTTGAAAATATTGAAAATTTTTTTGAGAAATAAAAATTTGAAAATGGGTGACGTTTTCCAAAGTACCAGAGCTTGCCCCAATTTTTAGGGAAAATTACAGCTATTTTTAATGTTTCAAAACCTTCTTCAATTCAACTCAGAAACCGCAAAGCGTTAAAAAAAATGTTAAAGTTTTCTAGTATTTTAACGGTAAAATCTTGTTCAATCAATCTTGTTCAGATTCGATTAAAATTCAAACCGTACTAAAAGAAAGCAAGTTGTGTTAAAAAAATTTTAAATTGCCGTTTCTTACCTAAATTTTTCGAAGCCTATTGAAAAAAAACCGGTGGTCACAGAATTTAAGAAAAACTTCCAATACTAGAGCAGATGGTTTCGCTATTGGAAAAAAGCCTGACGTGAACTGGAAAAAATTCCATATTCAAATAAGGATATCAAAGTATGTTTTATGGATTTGAAATTTAAAAAAAATTATAATAACGGTCAAAAGAACGTATGTCTCCCCCTCTATTTCCCAAACGGTATAAAATATAATTTTGAAATAAATAATGGGCATAGTCTATCTCCTGAAATTTTATATATACAAAGCTATAGCAAACTGCGAGTTTTTTTTTTTTTTGAATAGTAGAGTGGACTGGAGAGGCTTAAACTCCAAAAGTCTTTCAAAGATACCAATATGCCCACTAAAACAGGTATATAACGGGTCCGCAATCTAACGTTTTTGTTTCAACTGGTGCTTATTTCGTGAATGGTAAGACTTAGCTCATGTCTGATTTGACAGTTAACTAGTTTTATCCTTCCGCTGAACGAATATAATTGTGTAAACGCATGAACAACGCTGGGCAATATGCTCTTTCGCTTCGCTAAGTAGGCCTGCGATCGACTTAGAGAAGATGTTGATTTTGCCAAAAAAAATCATCTTTTCAGATGAAGCTCATTTTGATCTTGGCGGGTATGTAAACAAGCAAAATTGTCGCATTTGGGGCACGAAAAACCCGCACGCATACATTGAACAGCCGATACACCCAAAACGAGTCACTGTTTGATGCGGATTTTGGTCCAGAGGCATAATTGGGTCATTCTTCGAAAATGAGCAAGGAGTGGCCGTTGCAGTCAATGGCGATCGTTATCGGGCCATGTTGAACGAATTTTTGTTTACAAGAATTGATAAGGGGGATATTGGCAACATTTGGTTTCAACAGGACGGTGCTACGTCACACAGCCGAAGCTACACTCGATGTTTTGCGCCCTGTTTTTATACCCCATCCCATAGGATAGGAGGTATATTAAGTTTGTCACATAGTTTGTAACACGTTAAAATAATAATGGTAGACCCCCAAGACCTTAAGGGCATATGATCGAGACCGAATCCTGAATCGAATGAGCCATGTCCGTCCGTCTGTATGTCACATGTTTTTGCCCTACATTTTGAGCTAGGGTGCTGAAACTTCGTACGTAAGTGTAAAGATTTTTGAAATCCGCCCAAAGACATGCCCACACTCCGTCTAAATGCAACTACCTTCAGAGTTTCAAAACTATAAGACGTTCTAAAAGTCTGTAATTTGACATTTAGCATCTTTTAATGAATGGAAGACACAAAAAAAAACAAATTTAATTGGTAAACCTACTCTAGTGGGCGTGGCATCTATTTTAAAGGTTAAATTTTTAAATGCAGTTAACTCAATATTTTTGCCAGGAATTGGAAAAAATTTGCTTAATATTTTATTTAGAAAACGCTTAGTTCCACATTTTGTTAATACAAGACTTTGGACCACGCCCACATTTGGAGGCAGAATTGAAGAAAAACCTAAAATTTCCCAGAAAAACTTAATTTCGACTGGCCTTGAGCCTAATTTAGGAAAGCATGAAACAAAAAAAGTAGCAGGTTAGGTAAACGAGACTTCAGTCCAGATTTCGTTCATATAAAGTTTTTAGCCACGCCCCCTTTCAGGGGTCGGTTTTTCAAAAATATTGAATTTGAACCAAAAAATTTCATTTTTACGTACATTTAAGTGTAACTTGGAAATATCTGTGGAAGTATCTTATAATTAATACTTTGTAATTAGGGGCGTTTGGACCACGCCAGCGTTTTGGACCATTATCAGCCGCAGAGCTGATGTCGTTTGGCCACCTCGGAGCTGCGATTTGACACCGTTGGACTATTATTTGTGGGGTGCCGTAAAAGATAAGTGCTACGCCGACAAGCCAGAGACAATTGACGCTTTAAAGGACAATATTCGTGAAGCCATTGATAAAATACAGCTGCACACGGATCATTTCATTGTTGCAATGAACATGAAGACGAGCACTTAGCTTTCGAGCAAAGTTTGTTACTTCTTCGCTCACAGTAGGTATTCCTAAATCTTTGTGAATATCACTATTCCTAATATACCATGGAGCATCCACAATTGCTCTATGTGCCTTCTTTTGGAAAGTCTGCAACATGGACATGTTGCTCGGCTTGGCACAACCCCAAAGTTGTATTCCGTATATCCAGGAGGGCTTTAACATCTGCCTGTACAAGAGCAGTTTGTTATATATGCTTAGTTTCGAAAATTTTCCTATAAGCCAATACATATCTCTGACTCTTATTTCGAGCTCGTCACGCTTCTCCTTAACGTGTGGCTACCACCCAAGTTTAGCGTCTAGAGTCATTCCTAGATATTTCGCTTCGTTTGCATAGGGAATTTGTACAGAGTTTGTGAATAGAGGTAAATTGTTCAGCTTTCTGTACGTAAAATTGAAATGGGTTGACTTGTTCTCGTTAAGAACGATTCGCCAAGTCTTCGTCCAGACGCAAGTTTTGTCCAAAGCTCTTTGGAGGCTTCCTCGGATTTTTTTTAGATTTCTAGTCCCTTAATGGTTAAGACGATTAAAGATGGTTAAGACGATTTTGATTAAATTTGCTTGAAGTATGTTACGTTAAAAGGCAAGCTAATTGCATTTTAAAAGTTTCGAAATTGCCGTTCCCCATCTCAAGTTTTTAAGGTCATTTAAACAAACAAAAAGAAAAATAGCATATCTTATCGTTTTCTGAGATATCCATGTCCGAAATATTTAAGAAAAGCGCAGGTTGTTGTGAAATTAAAAGAAAGTCTAACGGTAATTTAAAAAAAAAATCGAAATCACTGTTTTATGCATTTTAAAAATAGCAAAAAAGTCCAAAAAACGTATATTCTCCCCTCTATTTTCCAAACGGTAATAGGCATTGTTTTTAGTAAATAATTGGCGCAGTCCATTTTTTTTTTTTTTTTAAATAAAAACAAGGCAATGTCACATACCAAAAATGAATAGGCTAGTGCCATTGTGACATAGCTAAAATTTGGAAAAAGTAATTTTTAAAATTAGAGATGGTCGCACATACAGGCGTGTCTGTGGGCGGATTCAGCTAATTTTCAAACTTGATCTGAAGGACTGGACTTCCAGCCAACCCAAAAAATTTCAAGTTTCTACCTTAAGATTTAAGTCATAAAAGTTGTTTACATACGGACTGACGGACATGGCTTTATCGATTCTCCTGTCGGTCCCATTCATATCTCTAAAAGGTCTTAGGGGTCTATGGTGATTATTTCACTGCGCCACAAACTACACAACAAACTTAATATACCCTGGGTCGGGTATAAAAACTAAGGAAAAACTTTTCGCCAGTCTTTATTTTAGATTAACGAAACTCAAGAATTACCCAACATAAGAACAGTGGACAGCACTACGAAAAAGGTATTCAGCAGACTGTAAAATATATTCAGAAATATTTTTAATAATAACATAGAACTTAACACCAACTGCGCAATATGGATTAGCTTAGCCTTCAACAAAAGCCGACGGATTGCTCGGCGTATGTCTTCATTATTGACGTTTTTTTTAGTTCTGTCCGAATAACTAGATCAAACTTGGTTCAAATAATTCTCTTGTGGTTTCTTAGGAGAAGGTCTCGGACCACCATTAAGTGTGTTAAGTGTTATCTCCCTTGACTGTATGCTTCGCGTTAGCGTCACAGCCCATTAGAAGCATACCCCTTCTTGTTATTGCGGCTGTGAGTTGCTCCACCTCGTCTTGTGGTGCTGGTCTCTCATGAGTCATGCATGCTGATGTAATGTATGTATTTTGGCTCGCACACTCCAGTTAATCATCTGAGCTAAGTTTGAACCATAAAAAACCTTTAAGATGTGTCATAGCGATTATGCCTGTTCTAATCTTACCTGGGTGGTCGTATTGTTGGTCTTGAATTCCCTTAATGGACGAGCCTCTTACCCAGGGCTCTTGGATAATGCCGATGTCCATGTGCATGTCTTTCTCCCTAAGAAAAACCAGTTGGTTATAAGAAGGACTCACCATGAGTGCCTCAGGTTAGTCGGTACAACTTCCAGCATTATCCATTCACACCTAAACAATTTTTATATGTAGGTATATGTTTGTCTTAATGTTTTTTAATTGGTATTTTGATAAATAAAAATATATAAAATTTTTTTACATTTCATCCAGAATTCAACAGTCTCAAATAGCAAGTACATTCCACGTTTAATTGATGTCGCACAAGATCCGGTCTGCAGTCAGGCAAACGGTGACCTCATGCCCGAGACATGGAATGTCTACGATGTTTCTCAATTTCTCCGCGTTAACGATTGTGTCGCGCATTGTGACATCTTTAGTCGAAACAAAATCGACGGCCGACTGCTGCTACACTTGTCAAAAGACGAAATCATAACGTTGCTCGGAATGAAAGTGGGTCCCGCATTGAAAATATTCGACCTAATACAACAACTCAAATGCAAGCTAAACCCCAGCAAATCTAGGCTACTAAGGGCAAATAAATTATTTTTATAGTGCCTTTTGATTTCGTTTTCATTAATAATTCGTACTACATCTAAGTTAACTGAATACATTCTGCAAATGGAATGTGTATCTTTAAAAAAAAAAAACAAAACAAAATAAGCCAATGGTCTACCATAAGTTTTTAATGCTAATAAATAACACACTTCAGATTATTTCTATCTTAAGAATTTACTTTGCAATGTTTTGAAGGAATAACAACTACAAAATACGTTATATTTATAGGAACTAGAACTATGTAAATACAAAGAAAACAATAAAAATGCAGACACATTATATATACAAAGAACGAGAAGTGATTTTATTTATTTTCTTATTGAATTCGGAAATCAACTGCTAAGGTCCAGCGTTACTGCATCGTTTCGTCGATAGCTGCAGAAGGAACGTGGAACCTTGTCCAATTGTATGACAATTTACAGAGGCTCTGCATTTCTATACCACAAATGATTGCTTTAGGATTAAATAAAAGAAGAGCGAATTTGTGATCCGTCGGATTGTGCTAAAACATACCCACTAACTCACCTCATTTATGAATACTCTGTTGAATAAAAGAAGAGCTTTAGTTGTTCTGTTAAACACCCAAAGAAAATTCGACCACGTCGGTCGTTTTAGATCTGCCGGATATTGTTCTTTCTCTATCCAATCCACGAAATAATACAAGTAGAGCGCAAAAGGCCGCTTCGATAATGCGGGCACCATGTTGGTCGTTCTCAATCAGTCAGTTCTTGTATTTACTAGACACAGAAATATCATAAAATAAAACACGTTTTCCTTCGATTAAGAGTCTTTACTTCTTCCTTGTTGCCTACACAATGTTTAGAATAATCTTTTCAAATCACATCTTTTTAACAAACTTTTTCCGCACAAACTATTGATCACGAATCATAAAAATAACTAGCCAATGGATATCGAATAACAAATGCAATCAATGTACACGTTACCTGAATACCCATGAGCATTTGAGTAACAATGGATTCATGCACTGGACCAAAAACATGTAAAACAAAATTTATAAGAGTAAAATTATTTGTTATAACAGTACCATCGGACTTTTCTGTCCACGATATAAGCTTCAATGTACGGAGTATTGTTACAAATAGTTTACCCAGCTTGCCCAGTTCGTTTTTATTAAATTTTGTTGTACTAATGTGTAGGAGTTCGGTTTTTGCATCATAGTTGGGCAGACGATGTCTGGGGCAAGGAACGAAATTAAAAATCTGCGGCACGGAATATAAAAAATTGATAATTTGGGGCAGGAAGAAGAGGAGAAGAGTCTTGCTGAAGTGCCCCAAAATGCCAACAACTGCAAATGTCATTCCGGCAAAGTAGCAAAATGTATCACCGACAAATACTTGCGATGGGTACCTGGAAAAAAAAAATTATCAATCATAAGTTTTATATAAAAGAAAATTTTTGTTTTAGAAAATATATTTGAACGATAAGTGAGAAAAAAATCGCTTTGCCTGGGAAGTTGAAAACAGTCGTATGTAATGTTCTTCAGGCCAGATGCATTACCCGGTTAACACGACACAATGGACCGCTTTGACTTATTTGGTTACAAAAATCCTAGCTTCCACGAGAAAAGAGATAACCAAAATTCTGGACAAAGAATCAATTGCGTTTGTGTTCAGTGTAACTCAACGGTAGAGCATTACTCCCGACATGTAAGGGTTGCAGCACCTTCCAACCGTAGCTCATAGGTGCTACCATCTGCACCACAGCCCACTTCCATTTCGGGTGTCCAAATAGCCTACATGTTCTCTCTGTATAAATAATTGTTTTTCCTTTTTTTCTTTTCTTTTTTTTCCAATTTTTTTCGTTTTTTTTTTATTTCGCTTTTTTGGCTCTTTTTAGCGACCCTATAAATTGCCCTCCAACACCTATTTTTTAACGTTTTTTTTTATAAATCCTTCAAAACTTTTAGGCGGCATATACACACATCAAAATCTCATCAAGCATGCGAGAGTGTTAAGTGAAAACGAAACACCTATACGTTGTGCGCATGCTTGAAGCGAAATCAAAATGTTTTGATTTTTCTTCAATCAAGTGGCTATTGACTGCTGGATCAAGCATTCATTCAGTTTGGAGGATGTTTTATGAACGGAGCGGGGTTAAAATTATATGAGTGCTTAAAGAGTCAAGCTTCATGTGTGTATATGATGCGTAAAAACAAATTAACAAACACACTCTCGTATGCTTGATGAGATTTTGATGTGTGTATATGCCGCTTTAGAAAGCTTTAAATTTTCGTGTTGGTGAATAAGTGTGAGAAGATGCTACAACAATTTACCTTACGCGATCAGCTGATGTAAAACACTAAAACGGAATCATTGAAGAAAGAGACAAGGAAGTGGTGTTTTTGGGGAAAAGTGAAGCATCAGTTTTAGTTGTGTGAGTGCGGACTACTTATGTGTTGAACCAGGCATGTCATGAGAGACGGCTCGAGGTTCATACGTTTCTGGGAGCTGGCTTTACTTTTGTTTAACATTCCTGAGTTAAGGTGACATTTTTACCCCGATTCGTAATACATTCGATACATTCACTTGCAAGTCGATACCCGACATCGGGCGACTAATGTCAAAATAAATGCTTCACTCACACACACTGTATATTTGAAAAAGAGCTATAGAGCTTTTCGCCAAAATTTCATGAAAATTTTATGAAAACAAACTTGTTTATCTCGTTCGCGCACAAGCCTGCCCTTTGCAACCATTTCATTGTTTTCATACCAAGTGAACGGATTTCATCAAAGGTTAAAATGAGAGGTGCGAGCTAGATATTTACGCGAAAAACTCTATTCCTTGTCTCTTTTTGTCTTTGTTTTCATACCAAGTGAAGAAAAGTGACATTTTGCCGAAAATCTCTTTTGCGTGGAACTGACGAATTTACTCACATTTCCAAACAAATGTCAAAGTATTGGTAAATTCATCTATTGCAACTTGTGACATAAATAAATTACGGAATAACAAGATTACTAGATATTTAACTTGCATCCCTCTTGCCCTCCAACCCTCATTTGTTCACGTTTTTTATAAAGTTTTAAATTTCCGTGTCGGTGAATACGTGTGGGAAGATGCAAGAACAATTTAGCTTACGCGATCAGCTGATATAAAAAAGCCAAAACGGAAAAACGGAATTGCGTGGAACTGACAAATTGACGAATTTGCTGACATTTCTAAAGTTTGGGTAAAAGCTAGAGTTTGGGTAAATTCATCGATTGCAGATTGTAGGCAAAGCTTTTACATGCACGAAGTTGAACATCTAGTTATACATCCAATAATTAATGCCATAAATTATCGAATTAAACTTGCGTCTTACAATTTTTTTACGTTTTTAATGAAACGTTCTAAAAACTTTCACACACGGTGAGGTGAATACGTGCGAGAATATACAACAATTTACCTGACACAATCAGCTAACGTAAAACTGCCATAAGGAAATTGAATGGATCGGACGAATTCACGAATCACAATGCTGTTTTGCGCCAACGTTGATTTGACAACTTCCATTCAAACCCCTCTGAGCACGCGGTGTTAAAATTGACTCAAAAACGAAGTCTCCACTCCATACATCATGTCAAATCATTGTCAAATTTTAGTGTCAATTTTAAGTCGATTTGAAGTTAAGTGCTGTTCCTAAATTGAAAAGTTAACACCGTTTTTTGGTGTCTATTTGGTTTCAAAAATCTGACTCCATTTTGGCACCATTTTTCGGTGTTAGTATTGTTTCATTAATTTATCTCAATTTTGACACCGTTTTTTGGTGTTAGTTTGTGTTAAAAATTTTAACTCAGTTTTGACTTTGTTTTGTGAAAAATCTGCAATGCCACTGCACGTAAAAAAACATTGCAGATTATCAATTCTGTGGTACATGCATTTAAAGTAAAACACTACACTTTATTTTAAATCCACAGAACTCAAGAACTAAATTAAACTCTGCGTTGATCATACAACGTTTGAAAAAGGCTGCAAAACGACCGATGATGTAATTCGAGGTAAAAACTAATGCGTAGATGTACGACGACCGATGCCGATGAGTATTCGTGGTAGGATGTATGTGTGAGTGTGAACATAATGAACATGAAACAAAAACATTTTTTGAGAGGGTAGAGTTAGAAACAAGTCAAATCGGTTTTAGATAAATGGATTCAGAATTTTGTTAAGAGAGAACGTGTGTAGATGCACGATGAGTATTCGTGGTTGCGTATATGTGTGAGCATATGGAACACGACAAAAAAGAAACTCGTTTGTGGAGAGTTATTTGAGTTAGAAAGAAGTCAAATCGGTTTTAGAAAAATTGACTCGGAAATTTGCTTAGAGGGACACATTTAATTCAATGGGAGCTACCACAACCTTGCTTCGACTATCCGTCGTTACGTTTTTTTGCGTAAGAAAGTTTTGAGAAAGCGAAAAGATTCAACACGATGAATTTTCGCAAGCGTTTTGACGTTTTTGTGAACCTGAAATTGTTGGCTTCCGCGGTGGTTTGTTTGATTTTGTTTCTATGATTTTTATTCGTTTTTCGAAGGGTATATTTTTAACGCGGTTGTAAACCAACAGAAACTTAACAGGACAAAGCAAATGACAACGCAGCTTTGTGACATAGTCTTTTAACGCATACGGCTTGCGAAAGCGCAAAGTAAAACCGATAAGATATGATACGTTCTAGTCGACGTGACGTTTTGTATACACATTGTGTAATTGGGATTGATCACTCTATTATTACCAAATAGTCCGTTAATGCTATGTTTCCACCAACAATAATACGAGGATAAGCGGGAGACAATTAATAATAAATCTCAAAGTGGTTCCACCAGACAAATATAGGACTAACTGGACATGAGCACTCTTTTTCTGTCATTTTGGCTCTCAAAGTCTCCCCGGAGGAAAAAAGATGTCGGTTGTAAACATCCTAAGAAAGAATCGTAATTCTGACAGATCTGTCATAAATCGAAATCTGTCATAAGTCAGTGTCCTTTTTCGATTTTCAAACTGTGAGAAAGGTGTTCGAAAAGGCTTGAAAATGGTTTGAGAAAAGGGTTAATGAGATTTATGAGGGGATTCATATTTCATCGTATCGCCGAGACGATTTAAATTTGTATTTCTATACCATGTTTCCACCGGCAATAATACGAGGATTAGCGGGAGATGATTAAAAATAAATGCTAAAGCGGTTCCACCAGACAAATACATGATTAACTTGACATGAGCACTCTTTTTCTGTATTTTGGCTCTCAAAAGAGAGCGGCGTTGTCATTTTCCCGAGCGAAAAACAATTTTCGTTGTAAACAACCAAATAGAAATCCTAACTCTGACAGATCTATCATACGTGGGCAGTTTTAGTGTTCTTTTTCAATCCTCAAACTGTTAAAATGGTATTCGAAATGGGTCGAAAGTGGTTCGTGAAAAGGGTGAATGAGATTAATGAGGGGATTTATTTTTAATCGCTTGGACCGAAAGGATCTAAATTTTTATGGTTAATGGCATAATTTGTAGAGGATTTAATAAAGATTTAAAACAAACACGGTGGAACAAAACGGTGGAAACATGTTATTTAATCGCGAAATATTTAGAGGATTTAATAAAGATTTATATTAATCGCGGATTAGTGCCCGGTGGAAACATGGTATTTAATTGCGAAATATTTAGAGAATTTAATGAAGATTTATATTAAGCGCGGATTAGTGCCCGGTAACGTTGTTTCTTTCACCAAGTTCATTCGGTTTTTCAAAGCATTAATGCAAAAGTTTAGGCTACCCCAGGAATTTTGTCACATTTTTCTTTTCAAATCATTAGAACTCGCGTAGCTTTCCTAATTTTGTGTGTTTTTTCACATGAGTTTACTTACTTAATAGGGCCAGTTTTGTAGTTGGTCATAATACTAAGGTCATAACTATGTCACTATAACTTCTAAGGGGTTTTTCATTGATCGGCATAATGCCACGTCAATTGCTAATTCGCTCCTTTACTTACGCGTAGGCGTTTACTTACTTGTTGTACTTCCACAAGGCTAGTGATGTCCCCAAAAACGGCAAAATCAAATAGAGTGAGAATTTGTGAGCCTGCACTTGGTTCCCCAGATACAATTCAGTCAAATTGAACATGATTATCGACGATGAAATGATGAGTGACTGACCAACTTCGAGTCCATTTATACCGGCTAAGATGTTGATAGCGTTGGTACAGAATACCGCCAGCATTCCCATGTAAATATAATAAAGTAGTCCTGTAAAAAGAGGAGATATTTTTCATTTAATTTACCACGAATCCACCTGTGGGACACGGCACTTGCCTATATCTAAAGACAAACCCAATAGGGGTCTGGCAAACTTTGGTATAATGATAGTTGTGGAATTATAATTGACATAGTAGACCATCAATAGAGGCAACGTTGCTATAGTGGGCAGCATCACCTTGTGCCTCCACCGGAGATCCAGAACGTCATCCGCAAATCCGAGCAATATCATGCAGCAAATTGATAAAAGGGCAACTATCAGCTCGACAAACTATGAACAGAGGCGAGTTAGTCATTTAGTGGACAATGGCATCTATGGGACAATTACCTCTAGGTGTGAGAACTCTGACGAATTTTTACTAGTTTGAAAGAAGCTGGGCACCGGTATGAAGAAGAACATTGCCACCAAAAACACACATGCTGTGACAACACCCAGCGATTCTGGCCTGTGGTAAAGTAGTCAATTTTTACGTTCACTAATTGGGCTCGGCTCATATTGATTTTGCACTTACACTTTGGGTTTATCTTTTTTGCATTGATCGTGGCCATAGAGGTTGGCCTTAAGTAGAATTTCTCGAAACGGGGGGATAATGCGGAGGGCCATCAAATATGCCCCTACGGATATGCCAACGTTGGCGGCAAGGGATAGATCCATTTTTTTGGTAGCTTATCTTGTTTCGAGTGCAACAGTGTTAAATCAATCATTAATTGGCTTAGGAAACTAGAAAAATTTCAAGTTTTTGCCATAGTTCCCATGCATGACAAGTCTAACGAACAAAACACCACATCACACACGATAAGAACTGTCAACAACACAGAAACAAACAAGCATAGAAGTAGAGGAGAGAAATTAATGAATTACCTCATACTGATTTATATGCAATGGTGAAGAGCTAGAGTTGAGTTGATTTGCTACTTAAGTTTCTTAGCACCATAAATTACTGAATAACTAGATATTCAACTTGCGTCCCTCTTAAGCCGCGTAATCACAAGGAACAGAAACAGGAACAGAAACAGAATTTCATACATAAGCAACGCAAAAAGCATTCAGCGAATTTAGGTTTCAGTTGTTAATGTATGAGATTCTGTTTCTGTTCCTGTTTTACGTTGCTTGAGACAACGCGGCTTTACCCTCCAACACCCATTTGTTTACGTTTTTTATAAAGCTTTTACAAAGCTTAAAATTTCCTTTTCGGTGAATACGTGTAAGAAGATACAACAACAATTTACCTTACGTGACCAGCTGATGTAAAAGCTCCAAAACGAAATTTCATGGAAATGAGGAATTCATGAATTTACTCACTTTTGTAAACAAATGTCAGAGGATGGGTAAATTCACCAATTTCAGCTTGTGGGCAAAGCTTTTACAGTTCGAAGTTGAATATCTAGTTAAGAGGCGGTGTCACAAGGAACAGGAACAGAAACAGAATCAGAATTTCATACATCAGCAACGCAAAAAGCATTCAGCGAATTTAGGTTTCAGTTGCTAATGTATGGGTTTCTGTTTCTGTTTCTGTTTAACGTTGCTTGTGACAACGCGGCTTTATTCAGTAATTTATGGTTTCATAGCAAAAGCAGAGGAGGGATAACCTGAGTTGAGCAATTGACAAGACAACAATAAATAATTGAAACCAAAGAAAATTAGATTAAGGCTATGTCACAAAGCTGCGTTGTCGTTTGCTCTGTCCTGTTACGTTCCTCTTGCCTTACAACCGCGTTGAAAAAATACTATTCGAAAAACGCGTTTTGACGCAAATTCCAATTTGTGTCAAAACGCACGCAAAAACTCATCGTTATTTTTTTTTTTTCTTTCTCAAAACTTTCTTACGTAAAAAAAGAGTTCTTACGTAAAAAAGAGTAACGACCGATTATAGAGCTCCCTTAAACTTTTGCATATTCAAGTTATAATTAAGCTAAAATAACACAAAAGCAAACAAGTACAGAACTAATAGCAAACTAAGAAATTTTACAGCTAAATGCACTCAAGTAGCCTATACACATGACAGACAAGTGTGTTGCAAAACTATTTTTTGTGTCAGTAAACCGGTGTCAGGCACCTGTGTCAAGCTAATTGGCCGCTTAAGTGTCACTTCAACCTAGATGTATCAATAACATTTCGATTCGACTCAGCCAAGCAGAGCGAGAGTGATCGAGTGGACTCAACTCAGCTCGATCCAGAGCTCTGACCATAAGTTACTGAATAACTAGATATTCAACTTCGGATATGTAAAAGCTTTGCCCACAAGCTGAAATTAATGAATTTACCCATTCTCCGACATTTGTTTACAAATGTGAGTAAATTCATGAATTCGTCATTTCCATGCCATTTCGTTTTGCAGATTTGACATCAGCTGATCGCTCAGGTAAATTGTTGTTGTCCGACATGAGGTCGGAGCCGGCTTAGTTGCCGTTACACAACAAGTGCCAGAGCGTCTAACCAGAGCGGCAGCGTCAACGTGAGACCATGGGTGGAATCGGCTAAGTAAGGTGATCTATGATAAGTGATGTCACAAATAACAAAAATTCGTCTGCATAAACTGTGATCATCACAATTTTCTTGTGACAGCTCCCGATAAATCATCGTTAAAATCAGCTGGCCACCAGTATTCAAACTTTCTGTTAATTTGGAGTTTTTGCCTACTTGTGTTGGCTTAAAGTTTTGTTTTTGCTTGTCATTAGTTCACTCACTGTCATATTTAAGCCCGTATTTATTTTTAAAAGTGCTTCAAAAAATTCGAATGAATGAAAGGAATATACCAAGAATTGTACGCTGATCTCAATAGTTTAAACGCATTTAAGATCTGGCAATTAGTTTCGGTTATGTTTACATCCAAGGTTGAAGAAAAAGTGACACAATTTTCAAATTTGATTTAAAATTTTCAAGGCAATGTGATACTCGAGACGTTCACGGAGAAATCTCATAACATTTTCAAATCGTTTGCTTAATACGGTTTTCCCACCGAATCAGAATCTAGATTCAGAGTAAAAAAGTCCCAAATCTAATTAAAATCTATAAGATTTCCCATAGATTTGTAGAATTCAGAATCTAGATCAGAATCTAGATTCCCACAAAATTGAATACAAATTTAATATTTTCGTTTGATTTCGACATAAGATTAATCCCGCTCAAGTCTATTATGTTTGGGCCTTTAGGCTGCTTACATCATAAGCCTGCTTAGTGTTCTTACATCACAAGCCTAAATAAAACAACGATTCGGAACAATATTTTTGTGATCACCTTATGCAGACGGACTATTTTATATTATCACATTGACTGTCACACAGTGTGAAAACCACAGATCACCATAGCCGATTCCACCCGAGAAAAATCGTTTGTTACAACACAGCGAAAGCAAGAAACCAAATCGTTTATTTTGTCTGCAAATTGACTGTGGCATAACACATTTGTAAAATTTGCCAACTCTGTAACAGATACACATGTAAAGTAGTAACGAGGCAGGAGGCAAGGATTAGGGATTGGGAAATGTGAGGCTGGTGAGAAAGGTAGCTCTCACGAGTGACAGGAAGCGGGTAGGATTTGTGCATGGGAACTGATGTAGAAAGCTACGGGAGAGCTGTGTGCGAAGGGTGCAGCATGCTTGCATATGCGCGTCTTAGCTTGGCCGATGGCAGGTTGCGGTGAGTAAACCCTTTCACCTTAACTTTGAGAGCAAACTTTCGACGACTCAACAGTTTGCTTCGGATTCAATCGAGTCGTGTCAGCTCAGCTCAACTCTAAGTCCCCTGGCACCTTCGTATTAACTGGGTAAAACTGGATTTCATAAAAAAAAATTGTACGGTTAAAAACGAATCACAAAAAGTGAATTGACGTTGACAGGAACAGCTGAGCTTTTTTTCCGGCTGCGAGTATGCAAACATTTAATAATTTTGCCAGATATATTTTATTTTGATTTTTCTATTTTCAGGTACCCGCAATTTAGCTGATCGCGTATGGTAAATTGTTGTTGCATCTTCTTACGTGTATTCACCGTGACGAAAATTTAAAGCTTTATAAAAGCTTGTTACGCTTTAAAAGAAACGTAAACAAATGGGTGTTGGGTGGACAAGAGGGACGCAAGTTGAATATCTAGCTATTCAGTAATTTATGGCCCTTAGCTACACTTGAAACCCTTTTCGAGTCGACTGTGAGTCGCAGAGACGAAGGTAAAAACAACATCAATGTTACATGACCTCAGACTGCGACTTCCGGATATTGGAACCGTTACCATTTTTGTCCCGTAGACGGAGTAAAAAGCGAATTTTTTGGTGCCATATTTTCGTGAACATGAATCACTTGAACTTTGTGGTGGATCACTTAATATTCGTGGTGAATAACCTCAAGTATAAAATAAAAATAAATGGAGTGGCGCAATGCCTCCAGAAGAACCAGGGCCATATTCTCAACTATGCATGCTGTGTATGTTGATTACTTCCCACACAAGGGGACCTTAAATTTTTTACCGAATCCGAACTGCACTTTGAAAAGTTTTTCAAGAAAATTGTTACTTTCGGAGGGTGTGTCAGGCCCTCGCGGAGGTGCGGGTCGTAAAAAAGAACGGGTCTTTTTTTTTTGGGTGACGATGGTAGGATTAGAAGCCAGACCTTCGGCGTAGTAGGCACACACACTAACCACTCGCCACAGCATCCCACATGAAGTATGAAATACATTGACAAAATATGAGAATATGCGTGGATAACCAAACATTTCCATGGCAACAGCTTGTAGGCCCCCAGATTTTTAGTCCAGTTGAATATCTAATTGATTGAGTAATTTGTGCTACAGGTAAAGCCGCGTTGTCACAAGCAACGTAAAACAGGAACAGAAACAGAATCTCATACATTAGCAACTGAAACCTAAATTTGATGAATGCTTTTGCGTTGCTAATGTAAGAAATTCTGTTTCTGTTCCTGTTTTACGTTGCTTGTGACAACGCGGCTTTAAGCCACTAATATATGAAATTCTGTTTCTGTTCATGTTCCTGTTCCTTGTGACACCGCGGGTTGTGCGCGAATAACTCTATTAAGTTTTTCGTCAACCATCCTTCTCTTATCTACAGTTCTCTTCTAATCTTTGGTAAAATTCGTTCACTTGGTGTGTGAAAACCATGAAATGGTTGCGAACGGTTAACCTAGGTGCGAATGAGATGGAAAAGTTTGTTTTTTTTCTCAGTGACGAAAAGTTTGTTTTCATTCCCAGTGACGAAAAGTGACAATGTGACGAAGACTTTTTCATCCGAAATTTACAATATCAGGAGCGAGGCAACATTTATGACTACATTTGAAGTTAATACAGTGTGCGTTTTTGTTGTTTGAGTCAAGGGTGATTGGGGAAATATCTGTACAAAATCGTCTTTGACAGTGACACCATGCCTTTGAATTTTTTTTTTTGCATTCACATTTTTTGCATTGTAGATTTTAGAGGTAAGAAACTGCCACTGCAAAAAATTTTCGCATTCACCATACAACAGGCAAGATGATTTTAAGCAAAACATCCTTAGTGCCTGTTTCCATTTGGTTGATCCTAACCTAACCCAAATTTTATTTCTCAAAATAAAACGGAGGTTGAACGGTGGCCACCACACTGGCGCTTCCCCTCACCATAGTAATTCTGACACATCAGGTTAGGATCAACCAAATTAAAACAGGCACTTACACTGTCCAGCTCATAAGTAAGTCTCATCACCAAATTCTGCATATTAGTTTTCCATTTAGTTTGGAGACTTTTTAAGATGCAAGTAAAAATTTTAGTGTGTAATACCACACAATGGAGACTGGAATCACATTCCAATGCTAATTAACCATTACGTAACGTATCGTAGACCAAATGACATAATTAACCGGCCGTCAAGAGAATAGACATTCTTAGTATTGTTTGGATGCGATTTTGTTTGTTTGATTTCTGTTTTTCGTTTAGGAAAAGTTTAGTAAAAATTAGTCATTACCGAGCGTTGAGTCTTCATAAAGGAAGTTTTTGTTGCTCTTTTCAGTTCTTACAAATAGATACATGAAATAGGATATCGAAAATGCCTACCATAATCGCTCTGGATGTATCGTTATCGATGCAGCGCCTCATACCGGGCCGCGCTGATGACAACGCTCTGTCATACTACCAGCTGGCGGTCAAAGGAATCAATCAGTTTCTGGAGCACCTTGCGAATAACTCCAAATTAGAGTTTGTCGCCTACGTGACATTTTCAACGGACTTTGAAGTGCGAGTCGACTTTACCCGCGATTATGACCAGATTCGACAGGCGGTCAAGAAGCAGACGCACCTCGATAACTCTTGCATGGAAACCATGTTAAAAGGTGTAAACGACATGCTGTCGAGCAATTGGGGTGCCCAGAACCTGTGTCAAGTAGTGGTCTTCACCGACTGCGGCATTGGATTTGGCCAAAAATCCCTGCCGTACACGATTCGTAGTATGTCGGGCAAAAAGCCGGTCACCGTTTTGCCGTGGTTAGGCGGGCTGGCCTGCACCAAATTCAACTTTATCTGCCTGGGCCTGAACAGTGAGTACTACTTTACCAAGGCAACACAGGTGTACCAACAGTTTCTCGACGTGAGCGGATTGAAGGGTGTTTTGTTTCTTCCCAAGTCCAGCGAACCATCGTCGCCGTTCTCAATGGAGGAAGGACGTGGTACTAGCATCCCGCGAAAGAGCGAACTGGGACGGACGATAATGCATGAAATGATCGAAAGGCTGTGCGAAAACAGCTACAAACCGTTTGAAACCACCCTGAAGTGCGGTGGCTACTTCCGCATGGAATGTCCCATCCTCATCTGGCCACCACCTACGCTCTGTAATTGGAACAACAACCTCACCGCCGGCCATTCACTAATCATTTCGAATGAGATTCTCATCTGTGGCTATGTAGGCTTGTCTGACATTGGCTCCCCAGCGTCGCTGAGCCGGCACCTCATCGTGCCAAAAATGGATCGCGAGAAGCACAGCAAACGATCTTCGGAGAAGCTTGGCAAAAGCCCGAAAACCGAATCATCCCCGGCACTAAATGAGTTCGAAAAGCTTGAGACGGACATACGGTCGTTTTACTTTAAGGTCGACGGCGATGGCGAGGAAGACACCACAAAAGCCTCAGTGCAATCGGACACACAAAAGGAATCAATCTGCGTGCTGCTCCACGGAGCGCTGAAGATAGAAAACATGGCCGCGCTAGTCCTGCTCGCAGACAACTGGTATGGCTTCATCTACACGTTTGCCGACAGTAAGAAGAAGTCCAACCTGATGCTGAACATTTTACCCCAAGGAAGCCACGTCATACCGTGGCTCGGCGATCTGCGAATGTTCGGAATGATCGACGACCTGCTGGTGGGCGAAAACTCCTGCTTTCCCGTAAAGTCTGAGAAGCGTAGCTACTCACAGAATTTTGTGATTTGGATAAGGCAATCGAGTCTACAGTCTGACATACAAAAGGTACTGCGGCACGCTAAGAAGATCCCCGAGAAGACGCAGCACTTCTACAAGGAGTTGAATCGGATACGCAGAGCTGCCTTGTCTATAGGCTTCATTGAACTGATGGAGATTTTGGCGAGCATCTTCGAAAAGGAGATTGCTGGCTTGCCAAGCAATACAAACCCGGAATGTACGCTGCAGCTGAAGCACTCGGCAATGGAACTGCGGAAAACGGCTAGTAGAGATTTGAAAAACGCAATAAATCCTGTGTCTACGGAGTTAAATCCGTAGCGCTTATTTGTTTCATATTTTAAGGACATTGTAAGATATTGTTGTTGAATAAAACTGATGATTTTAGGTGTTTTTGAATCGAACTTAATAGGAAAACTTCAAAGCCATGCAGCAGCAACAAGAGTAGACAGATGATAATCGAGAATTGAACTTCCCTTTATAAGTCGCCGAACAGAAAGGAAAAGAAATTAGATTCTGGCTGAAAATCATCTTTAACGCTGAGTCTTTTTCAATGAATCGCTGTGCTTTTAATAAAAAATTTCATAGTATGGGAATTTCAAATAAAAGAAGAATTTAAAGACCTTGTTTATTCCATTTCAATAATGAAAGCCTTTATTGAAAAGCCGTGTACAACTATGTAGTTGGATGCCTTAGAGCAAGACCGGATGTATGATAAAAATTGTTACAATTTGTCGCCACATCACATTGGCCCCCTCTTAGTTTTATACGTCCCGAATAAGAAGATCATCATTATGCCTCCGTGGTAATGATAAGGCGTGTCACGTGGACAACTTTGTTTCTCGCTCTTGGTACTCGATGGAATCAGGGGACGAAAGCGAGAAAACGTTTTCGTTTGTGCGAAAAATTTGCTTCAATGTAACCTTAAAACGAAAGATTTCGATCGTGCGTGCGAAAGAAAATAAACGACAGCATACTGCTTGACGTTTCTCTTCGCGCCTGGTTTCAATTTCATAAATAAACAAAAAAAGGTTATTGTTTCTTCGTGGTAGTGACGATAGTAGAAGGTAGGGAACAAGTTTACCGTAGGTCCAAGTGGAATTTAGTTGTTATTTTTATGCTTATATATGTATTTCAGTGTCCTGAATACGAATATGTTATTAAAAATTGTCGGTCTCATTTAGTGTAAAAGTTATAGCTATTCAAAGTTTAAATTTTTCCATACAAAATACCTCATCTTTGACTTTTAATTTCTGCCTAAGAGTATGCTATAGAAATTTGACAAGGTTCGCTGTAAAATAAATTTGCTTTTGGAGACAACAGTGTTTGGGTGGCCCGCTTCGCGGGTTTAAGGGATTTCAACTCCCTTTTTCGCAGGATTTAGCCGCTCACGCGACTTCGTCCCTCCGCTAAGGGTAGGTGCCAGTTGTCTGTAACATAGTCGTAATAAGGGCACTCAAATACATATACGAGTATAAGCGTAAAAATAACGAAGAAATTCCACTTGAAGCTGCGGCAAACTTGTTCCCAAAAATCGAACAAATTCCACGATAAACTAAGGCCAATTTATCATCTGCGCATAATTGGGAATAGGGGATCACGGTGCAATTCAACAAGAGGCAGAGTCCTCTACAAAGCATGTACGAAACGCGGCGTGGTCTTCTTATCGACGGGAAAGCTAACATATTTGCCAACCGATAGAAATGAAAAACCTGACCTCGTTGACTTCTCCATCGCCAAGGCGGTACCTTGTTACCTTACGAGCGTAGAAGAACGCTTTGATCTCTGTTCACATCACTCGGAAGTTCTTTTGAAAATCGGCGGAAACCTAGTGAAAAGGGAAAGAACGCCGAGATTAAGTTACGATAATACCGACTTAGCTTTGAATGTAGCACTCAAAACGCCACTTGAAATAGAAGACGAATTAGATATACTCGTGAGAGTTATTCAGAGCGCTGCGTGGAATAACACTTTTTTGCGGAGGTCCGAATTATCGAACAGCGGAACAATATATCCACAAGAAATAGAAGAGCTAATATGCGGAAAGAGGCGAGCGCGCAAGAAATGGCAACGTTCGCGAGCACCCCGAAAGTTTCGAAAAGTCGCGAGGCTACCTCGAAAGTTTGACTGCCGATAAAGGTTCGAACCACTGTCTTTGGAAAGCAGTCAAGTCCGTAAGGAAGCCTATAGCACACTCTGCGCAATTAAGAAAAGCCAACGGCGAATGGGCAAGAGAAGACAAAGAAAAAGCGGATTTATTTGCAGATTACCTAGAAGAAACTTTCAAACTGTTTGACGGGGAACCGTTGGTCGAGGAGCTCAATCCATACGCGGTTCAAGATAATTATAACTTCGTCAAACAATTAATAATCTGAGAAACAACAAAGCGAAATTCTAAAGGAGCTACCGAAAAAAGCTTTGATCAAGCTACTCTATATCATTAACGCCTCCATGAGAATTTAATACGTTCCAAGGCAATGGAAAGTGGCCGAGGTCATAATGATTCCGAAACCAGGAAAATGTTCGAAAGACACAAAGTCCTACAGACCTATTTCGCTACTGCCGATAATATCTAAGGTATTCGAGAAACTGTTGCTTAAAAGGTTGCAACCAATCATTAAAGAAAGACGATTGATTCCGGATCACCATTGCGGACTTAGGAAAAAGCATTCGACAATTTAATAACAAACGAAATCGAAAAAGCTCTGGAAGCGAAAAAGATATGTACTAGCGCTTTTCTCGACGTATCACAAGCCTTCGACAAGGTATGGCACGAAGGCCTGAAGAACAAGTTAAGGCTTATCTTACCAGAAAAACTCTATAGAATCTTAGAGTCTTACCTTGAAGACAGAATGTTCGCCTAAGGTACAAAAATGAGTACTCGAAATTCAAAGAGATAAATGCCGCTGTCCCGCAAGGAAGCGTTCTCGGACCAATATTATTTTTGTTTTACGATTTCTGTTTGCTTGAATAGTTTTTACTTATACTTATTAAGCCGTTTAATTGTCTGCAATAGACTCCTCTCTTACTTGTGTTTAAAACACTTTGAACCAGAGTGTGAAATGTCGGACTGCTCGACATTTTTGCTTTATACTAGAGACGTACCCCACGATGGGGGAACAATTCGCTAATGACACTGCTATTCTCGCTATTGATACGACAGTTGAATTATCAACAGGGAAACTTCAGCGCACTTTAGAAAAAATATGCGACTGGACGAAGAGCTGGCGAATCGTCCTTAACGAGACTAAGTCAACGCATGTTAACTTTACTTATAAAACGATAAACAACAAACCTTTATTCATTAACTCGGTACAAATCCCGTACTCAAATGAAGCGAAATATCTAGGAATGACTCTAGACGCGAAACTTAAATGGAAGCCGCACGTTAAAAAGAAACGCGACGAGCTCGAGAAATAGAGAAATAAGAGAAATGAATTGGCTTATCGGAAGATTTTCGAAACTTTTATACAAACTTTTTATATATACTTTTATATATATATTTCGAAGGCGTATATACAACTCTGGGGTTGTACTAAACCAAATAATATATCTATTTTAGAAACTTTTCAAAATAAGACACTCAGAGCAATCGTTCATGCTCCATGGTACATAAGAAATAGCGATCTAAACCGAGATCTAGGAATCGCAACCGTGACTGACGAGGTAACAAACTTCGAACATTGCAACAATGAAAATATCCGAACTTTGGATCAGAGAAATCTTACGCACCGACTAAAACGAACGAGACCGTTGGATCTAGCAGCATAAGATGAAACCGCATAAATTGACGGTATTGTAGGTGCCTTGCCTTCGGTGGAAGGCAGCCTGCCACACGCGATTACTACAGAAGCTTGAACTACTTGTTAAGAGAACTTAGTCGTAGTTTGACGGAAAATTGGGGGTTTTTTAGTGAGTAAGAATCTCACACTATTATGAGCACGCGCAGCCAGTCCTCGTAGTGCCTATGAAGGTTTTTCGGCATAAGTTTACCGTAGGTCCAAGTGGAATGTATTTGATTTTTTTATCTTAATTTATGGATTTGGGTTTCCTGATTCCGAATATGCTATTAAAAATTGTCGGTCTCGATTAGTTTAGAAGTGATTAGCCAAAGAAGTTCAAAAAGAGTGCAACTTTAACATACCCGTAAATGACCACAGGCGCCTGCCAGACAACTGGCACCTACCCGACGACGAAGTTGCGTGAGCGGCTAAACCCCACGAAAAAGGGAGTTGAAATCCTTTAAACCCGCGAAGCAGGCCACCCAAACACTGTTGTCTCCAAAAGCAAATTTATTTTCCAGCGAACCTTGTCAGATTTCCATAGCAAACTCTTAGGCGGAAATTAAAAGTCAAAGATGAGGTATTTTGTATGGAAAAATTGAAACTTTGAATAGCTATAACTTTTAAACTAAACGAGACCGACAATTTTTAATAACACATTCGTAATCAGAACACTGAAATACATATATAAGCATAAAAATAACAACTAAATTCCACTTGGACCTACGGTAAACTTGTTCCGTGATTTTGAAGCGATTTTATTAAAATCGACTACGAGCACAAGTTTTTGAAATCCCGTTAATAACGGGTGATTTTTTAAGAGGTTGAGAACTTTTAAAAAAAAAACACAAAAAAATCGAAAAAATTAATGAAATATTTATTTGAATCGATAGTTTGAACCTTGCAGTTTAATGTTTAAAGATAATTTCATGCAAATGTTGACCGCGGCTGCGTCTCAGGTAGCCCATCGAATGAATGCATGGATGTTGGCTTCCAGTGCGTCAATCGAAGCGGGCTTGTCCCTATAGACATTAGCCTTGACATACCCCCACAAAAAATTGGTGTCAAATCGCACGATCTAGGCGGCCAATTGACCGGCCCGAAACAATCTTCCGAATAGACTGCTCAGAAGGTCGAGAATGCCGACCATAAAATGGAAGCAGTGCGCGATGAACATTTCGAACCGAGCACGAATTTTGATAGTAAAATTCAATAATTTGCAAGCGTTGTTCATTTGTAAGACGATCCATGGTTAAATTGCAAACCAAACTGAAGCTGTTTGACAGTGACACAAGGTACTAAACACACGTCAGCTGTCAAAACCAGTGTTGCCAAAACCAAATTAGCTAAAAAATCACCCTTTATAATATATGTATCCCCATATTATGGGCAATCGCGCGATTTTGAATATTTTCGCAGTCTCGAATTTTATTCCGGTGGGTAAGTGAATTATTAAGTTCAACTAGGAGTATACTAGATTTTGAAATCCAATCCCGAAAATTTATGGAAAACATTTCCGCAAAATCTCGCATTTTGGTGCGGTGTGTAAGGAGTGAAAAATTTTAATGTTTGAATTTGTTTTCATGTGGTTTTTCTTTGTTATTGTCAAATTTAATGTTTTTGGTAGGTTTGAGTTTTTAAATTCGCAAGTTTCTTACGGCAGAAATTCTTCAATGTTTTTCTCAGATTCTCAAAATGTTCACGATTTCGCTCCCTTTTCCGATTTGGGTTCTGTGGTACTATACTGAGAGCGTCTCTTAATTTATTCCGTAGAAGCAATGAAAAACGTGGAATACGAGGTTAGAATATTCCGATCGTTCTAATTCGTACTACCTCGGCTCGTATTACGCAAGTATGCATTCCGAATATTCTGAACGAATAAAGAAACGCGACCTGGAATGTTCGGAATATTTCGAGTAAATAAAAAAACGAAGATTTTTAGTTGGAACGAATAATAGCTGGGGCACCATGAGTATCTGTGTCTGTGTCTCGCAGTTCAGCTTACGGGAACACGTATATAGCGCCACAATGCGTATCTCGCTGTGTCTCTGATTTTAGGTGAAAAATGTGCCGACATACAGCGACAGACACAGACACACATTGTGCCCGGCTTGTAAAGAAACGCAGTCACTGACAGATGCAGGGAGAATTATATTCTAAATAGACAGACTGAAGCCGTTTGTCAATCGCTTTGTAATGTTTGGTACATATTTTGTGACATTTTAAAATGTTGTTGTCATTGACAAGCCGAAATTAAAAGAACAAGTTTTGTACTTCTCAACAAAAACAAATTTGTTTAAACTTTAATTTTTTTTTTTCTTGTATACCTCTTAGATCTGAGTTTTTCTTTTAAGACTGAATAATTTTACAATTTTCAAAATAAATTATTTATAATTGGATATATGTAAAAAAAAAAAACAATCCACCTGCTTATAACTTTTTATGGATTTTCAAAGTTTTAGTCAATGCAACTGACGACGGCGGAGGCGGCGGCGGCGGCAATTGATGCAAAGATTTCTTTACATTATTAGGAGCACTATTACTATTGTTCTTGAATTGTATATATTGATGACGATGATGGGTTGTCGAGGATGCGGATGATAATAATGACGCGCTTTTTGAACTGAAGGACGACGATGTAAAGGATGCTGCTAAGTTATTATAGTTGCTGGTGGCTGATAGAGTAGAATTATTATTATTATTATTTTTAATAGTTATTAAAGAATTAGGCGAAGAAGAGTCGAGTTGTTTACTGCTGATGACGTGGTGATATTCCTTATAATTTGTTGTACAAGTCTTATCACAACTATTATTTAATTTATTTTTAAGTTTACTGTTGTTGTTGGCATTGTTTTTGTTGTTAATAATTGTTTTTATATTAGTGATCTTAAGAATATCACTGACTTTGTTTTTATTGTTGTTGTTGTTGTTTTTGCTTGATATAATATTACTTCTAATGCTTTTATTATATTTATTTATATTACTTATATTATTGCTAACGCCAGCTATACTACTAGTATCTTTATTGGTGGTACTCGTACTGCTGTTACTCATATGGTTGTTGGTGGTGCAATGCAATCAAGATATTTGCTTGGCAACGATGACGCCCGGTCGACATTGCTTAAGTGATGCTTGTGTTATCGTGATATGTGACGGTGACCCGGATACCGGTGCAGTTGATGACAATGGGGTTTGCACCTTGACCAAGGCGGTTGGTACTGCGCCGCTGTTCGTTGGTAGTATACTGCTCGGACTGTTGCTGGCGTTGGGGTTGTTGCTGCCACCGCTGTTACCACTCGTAGGTATAACATTTAACGTTGCTGTGCTGCTGTCGTGATTGGATGGATTTGTCACACTCGCTATCGACAGGGAGTTGTCCGCTCTTGGCGCCAGGGAAATCGATCGGCCTCCCCGCACAATTGTCACGATGTTGGTTCCAAGTTTGGGATTCTTGATCTGTATGAACGGGCTGAGCTCATCTATTGTTTTTCTTTGTTGCTGTTGTTGGTGGTGCTGTTGAAGGGGCTGCACATTGGTGGACACCAGTTGTTTTGTGGTCAGCGCGAGGGGAGATTCTTGTGATTTTTGTGCTTTCTTCTGCTGAACAGCGCTGTCGCCGAACAGATGATCACCTTCAAGGTGTCGAATAGCTTCAACAATGGTTTCCAAGTTTTGCCGCGATCTCGTCAGACCAATTGAATTGGCGGCTGCGGCGGCGGCGGCAGCAGCAGCGGCTGCTGAACTTTTCTTCTGACTGCTTAGGTTATCTTTTTCTGGGCTAATCTTCATTACGGTTTCGTTGATGCGCTCAACTTCAACTTTGGGCTGGGCTTTTATGGCTGCTTGCAGTATCGGTTGCAGGGCGGTACTGTCGGCGTATTTAACTTCGGTCTCTTGCGCCATAATTATCTCTTCGTGGATGTTATCATCGCTGATGATTTCGGTGCATTCGTCGTTAATGTCTTCCATGGAGGTGCACACAATCACTTCGGTCGGCTCTTGTTTTTGCGAAACGGTCACGTACGCAATTTGACCGTCTTCTTCGCGCACGTTGTCGGTGTGCTCGATGACTTCACGGGCAATAAAGTTATCCGCATACATTTGTCGCTTCATCTGCCGGAGCTCTTCTTCGGCGACGGCTCGTAACCGGCGCTCCTTTTCCAGGGTTTTCTTCATTTCGAGCAGCTCTTTGGCACTGTGCGTAATGTAGGCATTACCGTGAGCAGCCTTCGCCATGCCAAGAGACACCGCACCAGTTGTGTTACCGCTACCTTGCAGTAACGTCGTTGGCTCCGGTGAGACTGAGCCAACACCTTCGTCAGAGGAATCAGAAATCGTTTGCAACGATATAACATTATCTGTAAGCTTACGTTTTTTTATTGCACTGCTTCCGTCGTCGATGTTGCCAGCACCACCGCTTCCGTAGCCGCTTAATGCCAATTCATGTTGACCCAGTGTTCGTTTCAGTTGACTGTTCTGAGCAAGAAGTTGAGTTTTTTGATTTTCCAGATCACAAATGTACTGCGATGTTTGTTGCAGTATCGCCGCCTAAAATATAAAAAGGAATAGAATTAAACCTGTGATCGTGTAGGCTATAAAAGGTCGTAAAAATAAAATCTACATGGGCGATGAAGAAACTTACTTTGCTTAGCTTTTCGCCTTCGTGCCGCGGTAGTAGTGCTCGCAGATTTTGAAATCCAGCATTAATGCTCTGCATGCGCCGTCTCTCATTGCTGTTGGCAATCTCTCTTCGGATGCGTTTCTCGCTCTCAAGGATGTTTTTGTTTGCAGGATTTTTGTTTCCACCACCTAGTTGTTCCGATCCGGACCCAGCATTGCCTTCGCTACGATGGTGTTGTTGGGAAGACATGACGGATGCATGCGACGAGTCTTGATGGTGCGACTTCGGATATCGATGGTATATTTCACCCCCAGTGTCTTCAAATGTTAGACTGTAAGGAGATTTAGGAGAAAAATTGTTATAAGGCTTTTAAAACAGAGAAAATGTTGGCAATCTAGATGGCGGAAAACATATTGCTTGGAACTGATCAGCTTCGGTTTTATTTAAGAAAAAAAAAAATTTTAAGAATTTTATTTTGAGACAATGTAAAACCTAAAAGTTTTAGCGCTTACTAAAAAATATTTTTGGTAGAAACAATTTATGAAGCTAACAAATTAGGGTTTGCTGGCGATTGGCTGGTGGAAGAAGCCAAAAAAATGTTTTGCAGAAGCAAAAAATTGATTCCTGTAAACATTTTTTTTAACAAAATAACACATATTTAGCTCCAGCTTTTTTTATGGGGAAAAGGACCAAAATGCATTTTAGACAAATAAACTCTTTTTCCTGGGAATTTCGAATCTGATTCTAAAAAAAAGACTAAGTGGCACCTGCAGCTACAAGATGGCTCTTGATGGCCTGACCCCTCTCACCCTAGCATGCTGTAAGCGTTACAGGTGTTGTTGTATACATTGACCCACTTTTTTCGATCCCGAATGGCGAGTTGTTAGGTCTTTCAGGAAAAATATAATAGGCACACACCTTTACCGACGTAGAAATTATATCAAAGAAATCAAAGTCTGATCGAAAATTAGCAGAATCAAAAATATGGGATTTAATGCAGCGAAAACTGAATGAAAACTGAACTCCAGTTTCTGGCGTATGAATTCTTTATAAACTCTAGATCGGGAAAAGATTACTCCTCTTTTGCTCAATGCTTATGGTAACAGATTTCTAGGATTTTCGTAGGTCAACCAGTTTGAGGAGAGTACTTTATTCGAGTGAATTTAAGAGACCTTACGAGTATGACGGCTTATTGTATTGACGGCTGAGTTTAACGAATCAAACAAACGAAATGTTTGCATTTTAACAGTTTCTTGAATATGTTATCCCATACCTAGACTTAAGCGTCGAATTCACGATCAACCTTCCAAGCAGAAACGCCTGTAAGTCGGGAAAGGTCTTAAACGTATCTGACAAAGCAATTACCACAGACGGATTTGGAACAGGGGCAAGTCTTTTCTAACACACGACTTGTGCATTTCCAAATCACTGGCTTTTTCAAGCAGAAGTCAAAGAGGAAGTCAATTAGGGGTGGAATAGGCTAAGGTGACCTGTGATAAGTGATATCACAAATCACAAAAATTTGTCTGCGTAAACTGTTTATATCACAATTTTTTGTGGCAGTTCTCGATCAAACACCGTCAGCTGGTTTACAGTTTTCAAACTTTCTGGCTAGTTGATTTTTTTTTTGCTTACACTTAGGCTAACTTTCTGAATGCATAAATTAAAAAAATGTTCTTACATCACTAGCCTAAAAAGAGCAACGATTCGGAACAATATTTTTGTGATCACCTTACGTACGCAGACGAATTATTTTGTTTGATCACATTGACTATCACTAAATGTGATAATCACAGATGACCTTGGCCGATTCTACCCCTGGCTTTTCTGTGTAGTCGACAAACGTCTGAAAATTTACGCGATTAGGGCTCAGTTGTCAGCGCAGACGAGCTTGCTAATCATTATCCCACGAATAATGCAGCGAACCCACAGAACACATAAAATAGATGAAGTTCCACCTAGACACCAAAGCCAGCACAACACCAAACAACAGGTAAAACAACATCCAAACGTGTATCTCTTTTCAAAGAAGACTCATTTCCTTTAGCAGGCTGAATATTTAGAAACGTAGTTGGGGCCCTAATGAGCCGCTGTCTGGGATATCCCAGAACACTTGTTGCTGCCTTAAACCATTTCTGCATATATTGCAGATAAGCGTAAGAGGAAGAAACCATGATCCATCTCCCGTAAAAATGTCCCGCCTAGGTTATTACTTCTGCGAAGACCTTAACGATCTCTAGCCCGACTCGACTTAAAGAAGATAAAATTCACTTTCGTTGCGTTTCGCACATTGTAGTCGGTCCCTTAGTTTTGGTAGGTTCGAAATTCTATCATTCAGCTAGAATTGATAAAACTGCTTTAATTGCACACCACCTGGTCGGCATTGAATTACTCTCGCGCTCCTTATCCCAGACGGGTATTCCCTTGCAGATCACCTTCAGCACCCCCATCTAATCCTCCAACGTTTTGTTTTCATTTCTTTTGGGTTATTTCGTTTCTTAAAAAAAAAAAAAAAAATTGGTGTCAGTGATATATAAATTTAATTATTTTTTAATCTGAGTTGCCCGGGAGCCAAAAAAAAAGTCCCGATTTCAAGGAGATGCGCAGAAGACGTGACGACTAGACATTACCACTTCACACAACAGGACGGCATTGATCAAAAATTTAAACATACGTCAAATTAACCTTATCGTTTTAGGTGGAAACTTTGGAATTAACTTTTAACCTTCCTACGTTGTCTAAAGTGCGGTGGAAACATGCTATTAGAAAGTTTAATTGAATTCATCTTATTGCTTATCAAGGCTCGATAAACAATAATAAATGCATAACAAACATAAAATGTATTATTATGGCTTTTTCGGTTGGTCGTCCCGGAGCGTCCGGGAGACTTCTGGACACTCCTGAAACTGTTTTCTTGGACTCGTTTGACAGTTCCTCTTCTGGATAAAAGAGAAATTTGCTTCTGGTTTTGAATCCAGAATCAAAACCAGAAGCACGCACACAATCATACATTTGTCGATGTCAAGGTGGATAAATGTCAGTTGTCCCCTGTAGAATAGCTTTTGCTTCACAAATACAACGTCAGACAAACTTCAAAATCAAAAAAAACGTGTTTGGTTGTTCGGAGAGGAAAAGAACGCCCTGCTCTGGGATCGCCAACCGAAAAGGTCATTAGATTGAATGCTTGAGACGTATGAATCTGTAAAAAATGTTGGTTCTTCTTTTGGTTCTGACAGGTTGGCATTTTATGGCACATATTCAGATCAGTTAAAATAAAAATGACAGAAAAAAACTCAGTTTGAAAACTCGCGGCAAATGTTGAACACTTACACCTGCCTGCTTTTTTTTTTACTTTACTTATAAAAATGCTGTGTACAGACGATTGGCAGATGTGATAATATTGCCAGATATTTTAGTAAAAATATGTCCCAAATAGGTATGTAGACAAAAGCCTTTCATGATATTTAGGACTTCTGTCAGTGGAAAATTCACGCTTGGTATTTTTGGGACAAAATTTATTTTTTAATTTTTTTTTTTCGGGCTTACATATAATTTTATATCCCGCCCACTTTATGGAGGCGAGCCAGTTTCCTGGCGGAATGAAGTTTTTTAATACGCACTGTTGCACTTTTACACTTGTTTTCTCTCGTTTTAACTCTCAAAAAAGATTGGCCATGCCATTTCTTAGGAGCGAAAAAAGATTTCTGCTGTAAAAATCCCAAGAGAAATCTTATTTGTGGTAGTTCTGTCGAACAGGGTCAGTTTCAGTTTTCTTTTTTTGATTCTCAAGCTGTTACAAAGGAGTAAATGAGATTTATGAGAAGATTGGTTAATAATCGCTTGCCGAAAGGATTTAAGTTTGTATGGTGAATCGCGTGATTTGTAGTACATTCGATGAAGATTTATATTAACCGCAGATAGGTAAGTGCCCGGTGAAGACATGGTATTAAAAAAAAAAACCTCGAAAAAACATTGCTTTCGAGATATTTTCGAGATAGATTTTTGTTATTTGAGATTTTTTAAAAAATATTTTCAAAATTTTTGTCGCGATTTTTGAGATACATACATAACGCCATGATGCCGGGAAAATAACCTAAACAAAAAGTGTGAAAGAGGTACATATTTTGATCTAACACAGCCCTGCAGTGCGATAAGCAGAACAGCCGTATTGTAACAAATGTATGTACGAACAGCTGATCGCTTGCCAGCCCACAAATATTCAGTGACTATTGCCAACAAGACCGACATGCAGTCTAATATGTATGGTTTGACATGTCAGACGTCAATCGGTAAACAAGGGGGATTCGCAGCACTATCTGCTTGAACCAATTATGCACAGATGACAGCAAATCACAGCAATAAAGAACTTAGTCGCATTGAATCACCTTTTTTTCAATTCCCGCTTTTTCATTGTTCATAGATAAGAAGATAGATAAATCCATTCTAATCGGTGACTTAATGTTCCAACACACTGGCAATGGCTTCGATCTTTAACCACCGCGGTAGTAGTCATAAATATTCACCAACCTAGGCAGAGTTGCCTACCTAACCTACTTTATCAATCAACGCTTTGTTGTTACCTATATAACATATGTAAATTCCTACGCAAGAGGGACAACTAAAGAGTCGAACATAACAAAAAATATTGGGATAGGTTCGTAATATTTTCCGCCTAAAATGTACACAAATCACTCGTCTCTTAAAAAGTAAAAAAGGCATTCGAGGGCATTGGCCTCTTTAGGGTCGTCGAGTATGTACCTACTTAGGGAGTTGTTATGTACATATACACATGATTTCCAAGAAAAGGGGCCAATTTTATTTTTACTATCAACCCAGCTATGCGGGATACCCAAATGTCCATTCAAAATAATAAACGAGAAAATTGCATGCGTATATCTGCCGGGCGTTGCAATCGAAATAAATACATACATCTCACAGGTAAACACACAATTTTGTAGGCCACTGTTTAGCCGCAACGAAAAAATGTATGTGTCACCCCATGAACTCTCTGCCATATATATTTCCATTCCATCCCCAAAAGCAGAAATTCTGTACACTGTACCTACTCCCTACACACACGTACAGTGCATGAGCAAGAATGTTGTTTTGCATACACGACCAAAGTACATATATATTCTCGTTATGCAGTTATTGCTCATGTTTATTTTTCATTTTGAGGAAAACATATTTTTTCAAGTATTTTCAGCCACATGTGTGTCGGTGTGTGCATTCTACGCACGAAAATATGGAATGCAGCCGAGAGGAAAAAAAAGCCCCGCGCGACACTCAAAGAAAATTCTCATGCACAAAAATCAGCTGCTTTTCTCATTTCATTCAGTCGAGCGACGATCCCCAGCCGCATTGGAAAAAAAAAAAAAAAACAGAAAAGAACAGAGACAATCCGAATCCACTAGGAATGAAGAGAAAATAACCAATAAGAGGGCGTGGGGCGCTGACAAAACGGCGTTCAGAGCGTTTTGAGCCTGA
Organism: Neoascia interrupta; assembly: GCA_947623515.1. NCBI lineage: Eukaryota > Metazoa > Arthropoda > Insecta > Diptera > Syrphidae > Neoascia > Neoascia interrupta. The sequence continues at coordinate 181,751,106 of OX392462.1, forward strand.
ACGAGCCCATCGCACATCGCCATCATCGGTGAGTAGGTACAACTACAACTCAAAATAAAACACGCCGACGACGACGGTCGACTAAGGTGTGGATTTGGCGTTAACTTGTACATACTGTTGTTTATGAAAATCAATAGGAGTACCCGTACCCGACAATGCTGCAGTGAATGGGGAGTATACTGTACACCACGAAGAAAAGCACACATTGTCCCATAAATTAATAATCATGCATAAATGAGTTTTTCTTTCGGTTGGGTGGTGAAAAAAACCGCTAAAACCAATAATGAGAGAAAAATTTACAGAGAAAAAACAAAAAAAAAAAAAAAAAAAAACAACAAAATACTATCATCAACACAACGAGGCGCTTCGCTTTACTCACTTTAGTTCTTCATCTACGTCGTCGCTATTATACTCGTTGGTATCCACAATTATTTCCTCGGATTTTATTACTACGGAGGACATGATGTCGCTGACTTCCGTTTTCAGTTTTATAAATTCTTTTTTTTTTCGTTCCTCCTTTTTCACAACTACAATGTATATTATATATATATATACTTTCACTTAAGTAGGGCGGGCACAACACAGGATAATAATTTCACATCTGATCCCGATGTTGCTCACGTGTTTTTAGCTTATATTTCGGCTCGAAATAATTTAGTATCAGTAGTAGCGCTTTATTTTTCACTGCTTATATTTTGTATTTTAGGCATAACACATTTATACACAAAACACATTGAAAATACCACTTGCAAAACGACCAGAGAGAGAGACCTTGTCTGAGAAAAAACCCGAATCAGCTGCTGCTAATTTTGCAGCTTTGAACGTCAAATTTGATCGGTTTTGGTTGTTTTTTTCGGGATTTGCACTTCACCAGAGTTTATTAACACTTAACTACGTAATTTTCGGACAGGTTGATGCGTTTTAAGTGGGTTTTTATGGTTTTTAAAAGAGATTGAAAAAAGAATCGGCCCGGTTATCAACGTCGCACAGCAGAACACACAATGAAACCGAAGAATTTCTCACGATTTCTTGAGTGGCGGGAAACAGCTGAGAAACAAATGACGCTATCGTGTGTACGGCTACACGGTACGGTTCAATAGAACTTTTGACGTATTTAGCACGGTAAATAAATAAATATGTTAACAGATAGGCAAATAAAAATTGCACAATGCGTCCCCGAATGAGATTTGTCAAAGTACAGCTATGTTTGGTAATTTTTAGTGGGGTACTACTTTTGTCTCGCGCCGTAAAAAAGTGTCATATGCCTCGACGCATTTCACAGATGCCTGGGTAGCTCCTCCTTGCTGTGCACATATAGAATTTTCTTGCCGCACTGAATTCATTTCGATGTGCTTTTTCCGTAACTGTACCTGGTGTTTTGGCGTGTAGGGTTGCCAGGGATTTTGGTGGTTTTTGAGTGTTTGTGAGGCATCAGCTGAAAGCAACATCTGTTTTAAGGCTAAGGGGAGGTTATCATTTCTACGATATTTTAGATTTTACCATGACACTAGAAATGTGTGAGAAAACTTTTCGTTATAATAAGTAGGGTAAATCCAATGAACATTGTCAGTGGGTTATCAAATTTCCTTCTTCGCGGAGGTAAGATTTTATTTTTTTTTCAACAAAGCCAAATTCTAGTAAGCCAGAATATTAACACCTTTTGCAAAGCTCACGCATCTGATTATAAAATGCGTGACTATAATTTAAATCTTCATTAAATCCTCTAAAAATTACGAGTTTAGCCCTACAAATTTATACTGTGTCTCCACCGGCAATCAAAAGAGGATTAGCGGGAGACGATTCAAAATAAATCTAAAAATGGCTCCACCGGACAAATATAATATTAATTTTTAATTTTACACGAACTCTGTTTCAGTCACTTTGGCTCTGAAAAGAGAGTGGCGATGTCGTTTCCTGAAGAAGTGAAAAATGATTTTCGTTGTAAAGATCACAATACAAAACGTACTTGTGACAGATCTGTCCTGCAGGGACAGTTTCAGTTTCCTTTTTTGATTCTCAAGCTCGTGGACATAAAATATATGAACTGCTCGTTGGAGTCCCCGCTTAAGCCGCGTAATCACGAGGAACAGAAGCAGAATTTCATACATTAGCAACGCAAAAAGCATTCAGCGAATTTAGGTTTCAGTTGCTAACTGAAACCTAAATTCGCTGAAGGCTTTTTGCTTTGCTGGTGTATGAAATCATGTTTTTGTTCCTGTTCCTTGTGACACCGCGTCTTTATACATAACTTGCGACAAAAATGGGGCCGCTTGTGCTGCTGTTTGGTACAGGTGGTGTGTTGCAGAAGTAGCAACAGTAATCCCCCATTTGAATAACCAATGGACAGTGTTTCCAAATTTTGCCACGGGTTCCAAACAGCGCGAGTTTCTACGTGTATGAATGAAACCATCATGGGGCCATGAGCGGAGACACCGACTAGCAGTCCATATATATTATGTCAATGATGTCAATGCGCAAACTTTTTCAAAGGTGCAGAAAATAGGTTTGGGAAGGGGTGAAGAGGATTTATGAGATGGGTCTGCTAAATCGCGATATTTTAAGGGATGATTGGTTTGTGATCGATGCTAATGGCGAGTTAGTGTCCAGTGGTGACATTGAATTAATATATAAGGACAGCTTGTTTGTGTCTCCGCTTATACGAAAACCGCGGCAAAAATGGTACCGATTGTGGTACCGACACTGTCAAATCTGCGCTGTTCAAACAGTTTCTACTTGCTTGAATGGTACAATTCATGCAACCATAACGAAGTTGAAGAAAAAAATTAAAATTCTGAAAAAAAAAACATTAATTTTTGGTAGTCTTTACCCTAGTATAAAGCGTGTGGTGCACAAATGTGCAGAAACCCAAAAATTGGCATTTTATCTATGCAATTGCGGTTGAATCATCGGCGGACTACGATTGGGCGTAACCTACGGTTAGGTACTAGCATATATACTATGCCAATGAGTGGGGACCATGGACACTAATCCGTGATGGACACTATCCTTAAGGCGGGGAAAAACACTGTGTTCGCCATTAAAATTTTGTTCACTTCCTAAATTTATTACACCTTTCACAGACAGCTGACTTCTCAGTTTTGACGCCGTTACACTTCTCTACGTATTCCTTTACCATCCAACACGTACCGTATTCTGACTTTTTCATTAATCAGCCAGGCTGACTGAAAACTAGAAGTATATTCTTTTAAAACTTCAGTGAGTGAGTGATTGTGAAGATTGAATGTGAACTTGAGTGATTCACATGTAACGTGACAGTATACGATCATATAAGTTGGGCATCTGTCACATCTTGCCCAAAAAACACAAAATTCAGCCAATCATTCAAAGATTAGAAGAAAAATCGAGAAGAATTGTGTGTGAATTATTTTTATCAACGAGCCGTAAGTTGAACCATCAACATGACGCCTGTAACCGAAGGCTCGGTGACAAAAGCCTTATAGCTTTAACACATTGCATCGAAATCCAAGATTTCCAAAACCTCCAACAAAATCCCAATACTTCCCATATAGTTTTATAATTTTCACATAGGCCGCTTTTATAAATTTTGAATGAGCACAAATCTGATATTTTTTGTTAATTAAAAATTTTTTACCGCACCTTGTCCGAAAATTGTTGAAAGTTATGTTTGCCATATATCGTCGAATTGAGTTTCACTCTTTAAATTACCCGACTAAACACTTTTAATTATCATTAATTTAACTTCACCAAATACAATTTGGTAATATACCATTTGTAAGTTTCCACTGGAGCAATGGAGGGGAAATTTTCAATATTCGAAATTTCGAAACTTCGAATTTACTGTCACTTGACTAAAATGACAGTAAAGTGTGTTTATCACATTACAATATCGATAGAGTTTTGCGCGCAACCATCTTGCTCTTATTTCTCGTTCTAACCATTGACAAAAATCGTACACTTGGCATGAAAACAATGAAATGGTGCGGCCTAGGTGCGAACGCGGTGGACAAATTTGTTTTCATACCCAGTGACGAAAAGTGACATTTTGGCGAAGAGCTCTATTTTTGAGATTTCAAATACTCGTGGGTCAATCAACGAAGAATCGGAGACAATATGACAATCTGACGACGAAAATGATTCAATCTCGTCAAAATCGGTAAAAAAAATGAAACGAGAGCCGCAAAAATTATGCAACAAACAACTTTTTTGCGGCTATTAATTGCATTCCACATTGTTCCGCAGCTACAGCTGATCGACAACTCGAAAAACTCTGTTCTCTACTCTGAATTTAAAAGGGGCGGGTATCGCTATTTGGTGAGTTTAAAGGAAGTCATGCTCATATATTAATGAATAACTAGATATTCAACTGGCGTCCCTCTTGCGCTGCAAAACCCAATTATTAACGTTTTTAATAAAAGCTTCAAATCTTTTATAAAGCTTTAAATTTACGTGTCGGTGAATACGTTTTAGAAGATGCAACAATTTGCCTTACACGATCAGCTGATGTAAAAGCACCAAAACGGAATTGTGTGAATCTGACGAATCTACTCACATTTCTAAGCAAATGCCAGAGTATGAGTAAATCCATCAATTTAAGCTTAAGCCTGAAGTTGAATATCTAGTTACTCAGTAATTTATGCTCATGAGTAAGTGATTTATATCTTTTTCGCGTTTATCTTTTTGACAATTGGAAAACTCAAATCCGCTACCTGTCAGGCAAATTTGTAATAGAGCTTTTAACAGTTTGACGTCTACTGGTATTTTCAGCCTTCCAAGGCTAGACTAAAAATATTTTAGTTTTAAAACACGATTGTTTGTGTTGTAGAATCAGTACGTGCGATCACAAAAGGATACACGGATTCGAAGACATCACATCTTCGGAAGACTTTGTCGATAATTTCCACTAATTTTATTGAAATAATTTTTAGTTCAATTCAAAGAACAGAGTAAGCACAATACCTTCTTTCGCAAGTCGTATTCGAGAGTCACATACGAGCTTGCTCGTATTTCGTTATTATGAAACTGAGAGTTACTACGAACATACTCGTACGCTAATGAGTTTCATGTCAAAAAGAAAAACGCAGACCATCGTGTGCGGTATCCGGTTCACATCGGTAATTATGCAAGTCGTATTTAGTCGTTTTTTCAACGGATCTAGTCGTATTTTCTTTACTTGACATTTTAAAAGTGACTTCAAGTGAACCTTATCAAAAACATGAAAAACAAGAGATTTTTTTAAATGTTTTTATATCGATATGTTACTGGACATTTTCTTTAAAATATTTGAAAACATTGGTTGTGGTATTGCTAAAGTAAAATAGTTTTCAGCGCTTGTTTGATATGCTCCTTTAGCGAAGAAATAGAGCACAGCCAGCAACTTTAAAATTGGCGCCACTGACGTTGTGTGTACTCTTTTCACAATGGTCTTACTTCTTCCAAAAGTTGTTTTACTGTATTTTTTTTACTGCGATTAATTTCTTGAGTTGGAAATTGGTTTGAAATTTAAACTTTGAAAACACACCATGCATTCGGCAAATTTATTGAAATAAACTATTTCTGGTGGCTCTGTGAATATTTGCCAAACGTTGTGTTGGTTCCTTCCCATAAATGCGTTCATCAAAAAATAGATCGATTGAATTGATTCTCCTTTTTCGTTGTTCAATTTGATACCTTACATAAATCACCGCACCTTTTAAGCTTGCTTAAATTTTTACATTTGAAATTTTGACACTACTTGTGCATTTGAAGTGCGATGAAACGCGTTGTTGCCCGGCTGCATCTGTGATGGAGTCGTATTCAACGCATACGACTTGCATAATCGCAAAGCAAATACGATACGAGTACGAGTCGAGGTGACTTATTGTCTACGACTTGCGTAATCGGGGTGATTATCGGAACACTCTAGGTTGAGTAGTTAATTAATAATTCACACTTCTAAAGAAACTATTAAATTTTTTCATATAAAAACGCAATTTGCTTGGCATATTCGAAAAATATGAGAGACGTCAGATTTCGACAGCCGTGCTAAAAGGTCTATATAAGAAGACTTATAGCGCTGTCCGACCAGCTGACCATAGTTCACAAGCTATCAAATGAACAAATGGATGCCCTCAATCAGTAAATTTGCATTATCGTTGGCCAATTAGTCAAACGTCAAACGAAATCCTGTCGGTAGCCAATGTGAATTCAAGGGGTTATGGATAAAAATAACTAGGAACCTAACTTGGCTAACGTGTATGTAATACAAGGAAAACACAAGATGAAAGATACCGCATACACCGCCCTAACTGAGGTACAAAGTTGGATCGTTAAATTTGCTTAATTTTTGTAGCATACTTCTTAGCGAAAATCAATGACAGAATTGGAGCTTTTTAAAAGGTGAAAAACTGAAATTCACATGCTCCCAAACTGTCAAAAAATACACTTAGTGAAAAGTTTAAAGAAAAATAATGACTAAAAATTGTTTGAGGAGAGAAATGAGCAGAGAGAAAAGAAAAGGGAGCATTTTCTTGTTGGTTTTAATTTTTTTCTTAGTTTTCTGACTGAAACTCTAGCGAATTATGGTCTGCCAATTTGAAGCAGAAAGACTGTTTGTACCTTGTGGCAAAAGGGAATAGCTTAAAATCTCGTCCCCAAGGACCCTAATTTTTTTTCCGCACTTTTCCCTTGCGGTCAAATTTTTTATGGGAGCATGAAAAAGGAAAGAAGTTTGAAAGGCTCCCATGTAGGGTTTGTTACTTTAATGTTTGTGTTAATGAGGAATTTTGGTTTTAATTTTAAAATTAAATTTTCACTTCAGTTTAAGTGAGAAATGTAAATCGTTACACTTTTTCAATTTAAGTTTTTAATCAAAATGCGATCGTAACAAAATAAGTATGTAAATAAGAAAACACCTGTATTAGCTGCTATATTTTATTTTGAATAAAATACGTGTATGTTTAAATTGAATATGAATATAGTATATATAATATAATGTAAAATATTAAAGGCGAATTTTCACAAATCGGTTTCTATAAATTATTTTGATTGACTGATTTCTTAAAAAGAATAAAAGGTATAAGGTTTATAGTGATGTAGTTTTGTATGTTTATTTGTTTTTAAATATTGGTTTAAGCATGATGTATAGCCTCAATAATAAATAAACCAAAGAATTTATTCAAGCAGTCTTTGCAATAAAATAACTGGCCATGCATTTGTTTTGTTAGAAACGGCATTGAGATGTTATTAGGGTCATATTGGACGGCAACAAAAAAGAATGGACTGTGACTTTAAGCTTTAGTTTTAACATAACATTATATAACAAAGAGTGCAGTGGCCAAGCCATTAAAAAAAAAAAAAAAAAAAACAAAATATATAAGATCAAAAGGTGCAAGACAAAAATTTTAAAAGCGAAAAAAGCACCTTAACCAACCAAGGTGCAACTCAAAAGCTTTGTGTTACTCCTACTGACAAAAAAGCTTTTCATGTTAATTAAAATTAAATCCTGAGTGCTCCACTCAACCCAAAGAAGGAATAACACAATAAGTTTAGCACAGATAATGAGAGGATTTTTTTTTTTTAGCCTATTGTCTATACTCAAATGAGATGACAAACAAAAATTGTTAGAGCCCCATGGGCACCTACATGACCCGAAAGTATTAAATACTCTTGGATATCTTATATATAATGCTCTTAAATAAAGTACAATAAATACATATTACATAGAAGAAACATGAACTACTTGTAACAAAACAGGTATTACATTTTTTCTTTTCAAATTTTTCGTCCCGAAACTTTTCCACACGTTTAAAAAAATATAGATTGTATATAAATATACTTTTCTTTCAAAGGTAAACTCTTAAATTAAAGTTTTTTAATACTAACAGAAATAGCTCCATCTATAAAAATATAGAGATATACATGATTACAAGTTTAACATTTTCTCTACAAGATAGTTTCTTTTGTTTTTATATAAAAAAATATAGTATAACGTGCAAATTTTGTTTTGTATTTTTACATTTAACACTTATTTGTCAGCTTAGAGCTGTCATAACAAAATGGAGAATGCTCCCACTTCTTGAAGACGAGAGAGTCGATTAAATAAGCAACGAGTTTTCACTTGAGGTTTTCACTCTTTTCGAATGGTTTTATTCGCGCCGAGCTCTTTTTGGCCGTGACGCAATAGAGGATTCTGCCGCCTGTAAGGCTGCCTGATTTCCGGTAGCAGATGATTTCTCAACTCCGCGTGCTTTCTTATTGGCCACGGATTGTGCTGTTACTTGAAGCGAAATGGCATGAGTGTTAAGTTTTTCGGTGACCAACAAATCTTTGAGACCTCGCATCTTCTGACTGTATAGGAAAATAACCGGCTGCTTGGGCATGAATCCATAGTCGTCGTCATACTGAATTATGTGCGATGGTGACTCTTGGGGACGGGGCAGAATCAGCTTTGGTAATGTGTCTGTAGCAGGCGCAGAGTTGATTTGTTTTTGCGACGAGGTCCCGTCGTTTGGCTGGGAGACATCATCTCGTGTTGCCGATTTGTTTGGATCAGTGGCGAAGAGTTGACCACCACCCTGAAGGAGAAAGTCTGGGTTTAAGAGCTTTTCGCCACAAGCCGCTGTAAGGTCGGCTAGAGTTGTGGGAATCTCCGATTTTTTGTCATTGGTTGATTTCTGTAAAAAAGGTGGAATAAATTGGAAAAAAAATTAATTGAAGTTTTTTTTTTAATTTTTAAGTTTTTCAAACTTATTTAGAAACATAATGAACTTTATCAAAATACGATTTTCAAGGTGTTTGCAGTCGGCAAAGAACTGCTTGGCTTTTAGTCAGGTAGAAATATTATTGCAGTGCTTTAAATAAAGATTTATCGTTAATTGCGACCAAACGCCAAAGACGACTGAGTTTGCCAACATAATCAGGTATTTTAGTCAATATTGTTAAGCACTTCACTATACACTTTGCTATTCATTCACTTAGCTGTTTTGTGCAAAAATCACATACTCATTTAGTTTATGTGTAGTCTTATAATTTTTCATCACTTCATTGTTCTTAAATATTCGAATCTAATAAAACGTGTTTCTTCTTAAACTTTTTTTCTGATACTGGACTTAATAGTATTTAAAAGGTCTAAAGTTAACAGGTTATGGACCCAGGAAACGTTTCAGGATGGATATTTTAAAATCTGGAGTCGCTAAATTAAATTCAACCAATTACTATACCTGGAAATATAAAGTTGAACTTTTGCTAAGAAGGGATAATGTTTGGGACGCCATTTCTTCAGAAAAGCCAACGGAAAACCCAGCTATGTGGTTGAAGGCTGATAGTGATGCGAGAACAATTATTGGCTTGTTGGTGGAGGACAATCAACTAATGCATGTACGGAAAGCAGCATCCGCGAAAGAGGCCTGGAATAATCTGAAAAGCTATCACGAAAAATCAACTTTAAGCAACAGGGTACAACTGATGCGGAAAATTTGCAGCTTGAAGTTTGAAGACGGCCAATGCATGGAGAAGCATATAGAAACCATAACTACGCTTTTTGATAAGCTTGCAGCGTTGGGAGAAGAGCTTTCGGAAAGCTGGCGAGTAGCAATGCTACTAAGCGGTCTATCGTCGTCCTATGATACACTCGTTACAGCCTTAGAGGCTAGGCAGGAATCGGATTTGACTCTGGATCTTGTGCAGGCGAAGCTTCAGGAAGAGTATCTGAGAAAAAAGGGTGTTGAAGAAAATAATTCGGCTTTAAATGTAAAAATTTTTTCAAAAACTAATGAGAAGAAATGTTTCTTTTGCAAGAAGACGGGACATTTAAAGCAGGACTGCCACAAATATCTCTAATGGAAGAAAAATAAAGAGAAAGGAATTGCGAATAACGTGGTTTGTCCAGACAAGTTTTGTTTCCAGTTCAATTATGGTTCATTCGGCGGCTGGATAGTAGATTCAGGAGCAACATGTCACATCAACAACAAAGCAGAGGATTTCATTTCGATGGATAAAAACAATGAAACTGTAATAGTCGCAAATGGTCAGGAGGTTTCTTCAAGTGGGAAGGGAGAATGTGAGGTTATTTCGATTGTGAGCTGTCAGGAAATACCAATACGGATTGAAAGCGTGCTCTATATTCCCGAATTTCAAGGAAGTCTTCTTTCGGTGCGTGCATTGACAAGCAAAGGCTTCAAAGTCAATTTTGTTGGAGAGCAATGTAAAATTCAATCTCAAGCCAAAAAATAGCCACCTCCAAATATTTGGATCAAGGGCATTCGTTCACATTCCTGAAGAATGTCGTAAGAAACTCGACAATAAAGCTGAATGCTTGATATTTGTAGGATATGATTAACATTCAAAGGGTCTTAGAATGCTCAATAAGGAAACCAAACGAATAGTCATAAGTCGTGATGTAAAATTTGTTGAATTTAAGGAAGTTGAATCTGTGCCAAAAGAAAAACAAAGTAGTGAAGTTGAAATCACTTTCTCCAAAGGAACAAAATGTGGTAATGATCAAAGCGATAACGATGCTGGAGCAGACAATTCAGATGGGGTTTTGTCAGATTTTGAAGATGCTTTGGATGAAGAAATCGAACCAAACTCAATTGACCAACCAATCTCTAGACAAAGGTCATCATCACGTTCAACTCAATAATCAAGGAGCCTAACAGTTACAAGGAAGCGGTTAATAGCAAGCAAGCCGAAAATTCGAAAATGGCGATGCAGGAGGAGATGGCATCTCTTACCAAAAATGAAACTTGGACCTTGACTCGACCTCCAGAAAATGCTAACATTGTTGGGTGTAAGTGGGTTTTTAAAGTTAAACGTGATGTTGAGGGGCGTATACAGCGGTTTAAAGCCAGATTGGTTGCGCAAGGTTTTAGTCAAAAGTTCGGAACTGATTATGATCATGTGTTTGCTCCAGTGGCAAGACAAGCTACATTTAGAGCAATGTTGTCAATGGCTGGAAAAAGAAAAATGAAAGTTAAACATTTTGATGCGAAATCAGCATTTTTAAACAGTCATTTTAAAGAAACCATTTTTATGAAACAACCACCGGGATTTGAATTTGAAAACAAACGACTTGTGTGTAGACTTAGAAAAAGCCTTTATGGATTGAAACAAGCTTCTTTCTCATGGAATCAAACCATCAACGAAGTTTTAGTAAGCAACGAGTTTTAACAAAGCATTTCAGATAAATGCTTATATACTAAATTAAAGAACAACACTTGCACATACATTTTAATATATGTCGATGACATCAAAATCGCCAGTACGTCTGATAAATGCATAAACGAAGCTAAGGGAACACTAGCTTCACACTTTGAAATAAAAGATCTCGGAGACGTAAGGCATTACCTAGGGTTAGAAGTCATCAAGGACGATAAAAATAATTATTCGTTAAGACAGACTCAATACATCAATAATCTTCTCGAAGAATATGGTGTAAAGGACGCAAAAATTTCAAAAGTACCACTTGATCCAGGATATGGTAAGGCGGAAGACATTTCAATTTCGTTAGCTAGCAATTTGGATTATCAAAAGTTAATTGGCAGTCTACTTTATATTGACATTAATAGTCGACACGATATATCAGCTGCTGTATCTATTTTAGCGTGCAAGACAAACCAACCAAGTCAGACCGACTGGACGGAGCTGAAGAGAATTTTAAAGTATCTCAAAGGAACATCACATTTTAAACTTCAACTAAGTACGGATGAAAATGTAGATCAAAATTTGATTGGATACGCTGATGCAAACTGGGCTGAAGATAGGAGTACGAGAAAATCCAACTCAGGGTATGTTTTCTTTTTAAATGGAGGCGCAATAAGTTGGGCGTGTAGGAAGCAAACTTGCGTTGCGTTGTCTAGCACTGAAGCAGAGTTTGTAGCCTTATCTGAAGCATGCAAGGAAGCAACCTGGTTAAGAGGAATTCTTGCATCTTTAAACTGTGAACAAGAAAATCCGACACTCATCTATGAAGATAACCAAAGTTGTCTCAAGCTTGTACAAGAAGAAAAACTCAGCAACAGATCAAAACATATAGATACGAAAAAACATTTTGTTAAGGACTATATTGACAAAAACATTATTAATTGTAAATATTGTTCATCAGAAGAGATGCTGGCAGATATGTTTACAAAACCACTTAGCGCATCTCGCCTTGAAACTTTGAGGGCTAAATGTAACATTGTAAGTGAATGAAGAGGAGTGTTAAGCACTTCACTATACACTTTGCTATTCATTCACTTAGCTGTTTTGTGCAAAAATCACATACTCATTTAGTTTATGTGTAGTCTTATAATTTTTCATCACTTCATTGTTCTTAAATATTCGAATCTAATAAAACGTGTTTCTTCTTAAACTGTTTTTCTGATACTGGACTTAATAGTATTTAAAAGGTCTAAAGTTAACAAATATTAGCGGTTCGACCAAAGCTGGAGAAAGGCCGTCTTATGGTATCACTACGTAGTCCGTCCGACCGTTTAATGCCACTAATACTTCTGAACGGAAAGTCGTAGAAAGACTAAATTTAGTGTGCTTGAGAATGCATATTTTTAACAAATGAGGAGTTGAAAATAGATTCTGTTTTTCAAAACAATTAAAGGTAAATTTGAAAAACAACGTCTATTTTCAGCCTCAGTTACCACTTGATACTTGAAGTAAGATGCAACTTGTGAAACTTGTTTGACACTTGTTAACACTTTGTTTAAAAACCTGATATTGAACACAGGAATAAAGCAAATTAAAGTAAAATCAGTGCGTAAGTCTTATTTTTTTTTTTGCGAAAGAGCTCCAATGCTGGGGTGGAACTGGCTAAGGTTATCTGTGATTCACTTATGATGTGGACATCACGTATGAAGCCCAAAAATTCATTTTTAGCTTTTTCTGTGTTTTTTTTATTAAAATCCATAAGATGAATATTCAGAATCACTTTTTGAATACCGTTGTATTTTTTTTTTATTCCCATGTACTTTGAGCTAGAACGTCTATTTTTCTATTTACTATGGACACAGTTTTATTAGTTATCGCTTGTAAATGCGGGTTTTTTAGTTTGATTTGCAAACCATTTATCCGTTTAGCAAATCTAGAATCTGCTAAATATTCAAAACTTTCTTTTTTAATTGTTTGCCTAATATCGATTTTTTAAGTAAAGTGTTTAAAAAGTTATGACCTTAAATACGTTGAAAATGGGTACCGATTTTCCGTTCCTTATTTCTCAGAAACTTTCTAATATTTTGCAAAAATTCGATTTAAGTACGAAAATCCGACATTATATTTAATGCATGTTTCGATTTTCTTCTGTCTAACTGTAAAACTTTTGAAGATAAGGCCGAAATACTTTTTGTCTTTTTTACCATCAATATTCAAACTGTAATTAAACCGTTGTGTGTATATAAAAAATTGCACTTGTATGCGTTCTCATTTTTTTCGCGGAGTGTATTAAATAAGTGTATTAAATTTAATATTTCTACGACTCACCGTTCGGAAGTTTAAGGTGCGGACGGACCGACGGTCAATGGAGTAATAGCATAAGAGATCCTTTTTTACCCGACCCAGGGTATATTAGTCGGTTTTTCAGTGCGAGATCATACGACTTTCCGAGTTAAACTGAGATTAACCCCAGAAATGAGTTTTTCAGTGAACTAAGATCTGGGGTTAATCTCGGCTTAACTCACCAAATTTGATGAGTTAATCTCGGATCATCGATCATCTCTGGAGAACAGTATGAACTGCTTTAAAGGTTTTTTCTGTGTGGAATGTCAGTTGATTTGCGCGTTGCTGTGAAAAATGACATTTGAGAATAACTCGAATTTCTTTTCCTAAGTTTTTCTATGTGAAATGAGAGCTGGGAGAGTCCATAATTTCGAGAGTCGAAGATTTTGACAACTTTGTTGACAGAGTTAACTCTGCACTGAAAAACTGTTCGCTGAGTTAACTCCAGATTTGTTTTGTTACGGGATTAGCAGATCTTGGTTTAAGCTGGGCTTAACTCAACACTGAAAAACTAGCCCTAAGATCTTTTAGAGATATGATCGAGACCGACAAGTGAACCGATTAAGCCATGTCCGTCTTTATGTGTGAAGGTTTTAGGTCTTCAAAATCAAGCTAGAGAGCTAAAACTACTGGTACATGGCTTGGTTCTTCTGTTGCACAGACAAAGTGTGAAAATTGGTTAAATCCGCCAACGGCCACGCCCACTACTGGCTTGAAAAATTCGGATCTAGCGTTAAAAGTGTTCTCCATAAGATATTTACGTCAAGCATAAAATTTTTTTTCAACAATTTCACACTTCTTCACCAATAAGTAGGAAAGTTTCAAAAGAAATTATTTAAAAAACTAAACCAGAATGAGTTTTGTAATGTTGGATTTGATCGAGGATAACGTTAAAGTTATTGAAATTTTGGAAATGGGAGTTCCTCGTAAAATACTTACTTACTTAAGGTGGCGCTACAGTCCGGGGTGGACCTGGGCCAACCTCATAAAATATATGAGAAAAATTAATATTTTTATTCTTTTGATCAACTATCTTTTTACAAAAGGTTTCGCCTAACCAAAGAGATGACGATGGTTACTTTAGTTTAGAGAAAATAGACACTTTAGAATGAAGTCAGAAACACTTTAGAATGTCCTTTGAACAGGTATAATCATGTAAAGTGTAAAATAACTTTTACAACAATTTACATGTAACATATTTCCCTTCTCAGAAATAATTCCATTGCTCCTATAAACCAATTTTTGGTAACATTGCGTTTTTTTGCGATAGGAAACCATCTTCTTAGCATAGCTGATTTTGGAGGGATGCATGTTTCTACAGTTTCAAGAATCGTTTTAAGAGTTTCTACAGCAATTGCTAAACTTGGAAATATGTACATAAAATTTCCTGAAACTGCAGCTGACATCTTGAAAGCATCTTGAAAGGTTTTTTTGAAATTGCATTCTTTCCCAATGTGGTAAATTTTCGTTAATAAATTTAGGATATTGTCTCAATTGTCTCAAAATGTTCAGGAGATTTGCAATGCCAAAATGGAACTTACAAATGTGTTGGCAAGGTGGCCTGGATCTACTTATGATGCAAAAATTTTCAGTAGCTGTAAAATAAGAAATGTCATGGAAACGCAGTCAAGTGAAAACGGAGATAGTTTAATTTTGGGTAGGTTCTATATTAATTTGGTTGTAAAATGAATTATTTATGAATATTCTTTAAAAATTCAGACGATTCGGCTTATCCCCAAAAATCTTATTTGATGACACCAATGCCGAATCCGAGAAGTTCTGCAGTCCCAAATACGTTCCAGAGGTGTAATCGAAAAAGCCTTTTGGATTTTGAAACGGAGATTTCCCGTTCTGGCTTATGGTGCACGCCTAAAATTTAGCACTGTTTTAACAATCATAGCTGCAACTTGTGTTTGTCATAATATATTTAGGCAAAACGGCTTAGGTGATAGCCCATCAGAAAGCTTAAACTTTAGTGAAGAAAAACTTCTGCGCCTTATTAACCTCTGACAAATACATAATGAACATCCCTCTCAAGTCAGAAATAACTCAACCATAAGCTCCTGGAATTTGAATATGCAAAGACGTGTGGATTTGATAAACAACTATTTTGGCCGCTTGTAAGCATTTATTCTTATTCTTGAGATAAAAGTTATCAAAAATTCAATCGGGCTTGAAGACATGGCTTACTTTTTCGCGGATCTAAGAAGAGATGTTAACAAATGAAGAAGAGACAGTTAACAACGAATAAACTCAAAAAACAAAAAACATATCTATCCACACAAAAACATATCTATTTTAACTTTTACTAATAATGAAGTGAACTTAGTTATCGTTTCAAAGTGCTTCCTTGTTATGTGGAACATAAAATTTGTCGTGCAACGAACATAACCCTGTGTATAGTATAAGAGCTATGTTGAACTTAGCTAAGATTCAAATTTATGTTTCGTTTCAGCAAACGGTCCTAAGACTCGGGGTTAAAGAACGACTATGAATATGGGCCATTCATTTTTTCGGAGCTTAAGTATTTGTGAATCGGAGTTTTTATACCTACCTACCTTTTTTGAGTAGTCCTTCTTTTTTTTCGATTAAGTACAATCACAATTTTATACCAATAAATTGGTTCAGATATAATCGGAAATATTTTAGCATGATTTGTTAATGAGAAAAGTGGCAAGTTTGTTACATGTCAAAGTTTTGAGCTCCGCCCACTTTTAGGGGGCATTTTTAAGAAAAAACTGTTTTTTCCGAAATAATTTTCGCTTTTAACTGATTTTTTTTCATGATTCCCACGCTATACCATTTAATTGATTTTGTTTTTTAGCCCACGCCCATATTTGAGGGCGTGGCCAATGCAAATAATATGAATTCGGGCCAAAAAGCTTTTAGATTTAGTGATTTTGTCGGGTATATATAATTTTGTTACAGACGAACTCTTGCACTTTACTCACTTGTTCCATTTTTGGACGGACTGCTGAAAAGACCGTCAAGTATGAAGTTATACACAATAAAGTCTGTAGGAAAAATGTCTTCTTTAGCGGTCCGTCCAAGAATGGAAAAAGGACCTCTTATGGTATTGCTACGCTGTCCGTCCATCCGTCCGTCCGTCCAACCGTGTTATAACTTCTGAACGGTAAGTCGTAGAAAGACAAAATTTGTTGTGCTTTTAAACTCCGGAAATAGTCAGAGAATCCAACGAGGGAAATTTTTTTAAGCAGAAATAACAGTTTAATTACAGTTTAAAATTTGATGGGAAAATGGATTAAATGTTGTTCAATACTTTTTTTTACGAAGATAAGCAACCAAGAACAAGAAAAGCGAAACTTAAGTTAAGTAACTACTGAACTTTAATGAAATAAAAATTAATTTTTTTGAAAATATTGAAAAGTTTTTATGAAAAGTTTAAGATGGGTGACGTTTTTCAAAGTGTTCAAGGCCATAACTTTTAAACCGCCAAGTGCATAAAGCCAATATTGAACGCACGTATAAAACAACAAAAAGAAAACCAAGTGCCTAAGTCATATTTTTTTTTGGAAAAAGTTTTAATACTGCTGTTGTAACGCATTTTCGAAAAAAATATCGCAAATATTCATGCGAAAAGGTGTCCCCCCCTCCCCTCCTAATCTCACATTTATCAGAAAGAAATTATACAAAATTTTGGGGAAAATTATTGCGAATTCAAAAGTTTCAAAACCTTCTGAGATTTAACTCAAAAACAGAAAAGCATTTACAAAAACTATTTTTCTTGTATCTTTAAAAAAGCGATCTTGTTCAGATTTAGTTCAAATACAAAACGTACTGAAGGAAAGCAAACTGCGTTAAAAAATTTTTAATTGCCGTTTTTAATCTACGTTTTTTGAAGCCTATTTCAAACAGGTGGGGTGCCGTGGCACAGTGGTTAGTGTGTGTGCTTGCTACGCCGGAGGTCTGGGTTCGAATCCTGCCATCGTCACCTGAAAAAAAAGACTTGTTTTTTTTCATTATCCCCAGTTCCGTGAGGGTCTGACAAGCCCTCCGAGACTATCATTTGTCTTGAAAAACTTCTCAAAATGCCGTTCGGGTTCGGCAAAAAAATTGTAGGTCCCCTATGCCGTGTATGTAAAAAAATTAACACACCAGCATACATTGGCCCTGGTTCACCTCGAGCTGTTGCGCCACTCTATTTATTTATTTTATTTAAAAAATTTATTATTATTTTTATTATTTAAAAATTTCAAAATAGTTGTTTTATGGATTTGAAATTTAAAAAAATAGAAAAAATGTCAAAAGAAGGTATGTCTCCTCCGCTAGCCCCCTCACGGTTATAAAGTATAGCTTTGAAATATATAACGGGCATAGTCCACCTTCTAACATTTCATGTAAGACTAAAGCAAACATCGAGTATCATACCATGTCTCCACCGGGCACTAATCCGCGATTAATATTAATCTTTATTAAATCCTCTACAAATCGTTCGATTTACTATACAAATTACAATCCTCTTGGCAAGCGATTAAAAATAAATCCTCTTATAAATCCCATTCACCCTGCTAACAAACCTATTTTCTGCACCTTTGTAACAGTTTGAGAATCAAAAAAGGGAAACGAAACTGTCCCTGTACGACAGATCTGTCACAAGTACCTACGTTTTCTGATGTATTTTTACAGCGGAAATCGTTTTTTGCTCCTGTCAAAAATGACAGAAACAGAGTTTTCGTGTCAAATTAATCCTATATTTGTCTGGTGGAGCCACTTAGAGATTTATTTTAAATCGTCTCTCGTTAATCCTCTTTTCATTGCCGGTAGAGACATTAAAAAACTTCGAAGATTTGACTCGAAAACGTAAAAATATTTTCGAAAACGATTTTTAAAGGTTGCTTGTCTGTTAACGGTAATGACGATATAATTTAAATTTGGCTGAAGTATGAAACGTTTAGAACGCAAGTTTACTGCATTTAAATGGTTTCAATATTGCCGTTTTCAACCTTAAGTTTTAAAAGCTATTTAAGCAAACGAAATAGAAAACAACATGTTTTACCGTTTCCTCAGATATCCGTGTCCAGAATTTTAGAAAAGTGGCCAATGGAACGCAGTTGGTAATTGAACGGTAACGGTAATTGAAAAAAATCAAAATTGCTGTTTTATAGGTTTTAAATTTTAAAAATGGTAAAAAGGGCTAAATGGTAAAAAATATATAAACACTTTATGCTCTCTACACACCAAACTCAAAACTGTGCTTTCGTGAAAACACGCGAAAACTTCTGCAAAAACATGAGTTTTCCCATACATTTTTGTAAATATTCTGTTTTCGAAATCTCAGTTTTTTAGTAGTTTTCGTTCAAAATCACTTTGAAAGTCACGAATATCAAATTGCCTTGAGAATTTTATATTAAATTTGCAACGTCACTTTTGTCCAAACCTTGGATGCTAATATCTCCGAAACTGAATGTCCTGTCTGAAATCAGCTTGTGGTTTTGAGGTCAGCGTAAAATTCTTGATATGTTCCCATCTTTAATGGGTCTTTTAAAGCACGTTTAAAAATAAATATGGGCTAAAATTTGACAACTGATAAATAAATGAAAAAACAAATTCTAGTCAGCTTTAGGAAGTGTGAATGGCTAAACGAGTTTTCGAAAACTTTTTGCCCAAAACTCAGTATTTGATTCAGTGTGAATTGATTCAGTGTAAATTGTTTTTGATTCAGCGTATTAGTTGACTAACTAAAATGATAATGGTAGTAAATACGTATATCTCTCGTTACTCCTGGGCCACTTATTTTACATCAACCAGCAGACACAACCACATGAACGTTAACCCACACAAGAGCTAAAAAAAAACAATTGTGGAATAAATAAACAAAATTTAAAGAAAAAGTGTCATGCCACCCTTTTTTGATTAGATAGCCTAAGCCTGTGGCCTATTTATAGTAAAACCCAACTTACCATTCAATGATGCCCCAAAAGGCCCAAATCAGATATAAAAAAAAGCACATATATGATTGTCTTACCTCGTTAGAGTTCACTAAATTATTGTTTCCTTCAATAATTTTAAGATCACCGCGTGCTTGACCCCCTTTAGCCTCATTAGCAAAGTTCTGCTTGCCCATATCGTTGTCCTCTTCCAGCACATTGATAACAACTTGCGACCGAATGTCGTAGTCAAATTTGGAAATTGTATTCACGAGCGGCTTAGCCCACCCTATGTGCAAAATAGGCGTTAGGCTCTCCTCCTCCCACTGGCAGACTCCATCGTAGAATCTTAGAATGTTGGCGAAAACCTCAGAATCACGCAAAACACTGCGTCCCGAATGTCCAGAGCTCTCCGTTTTCATTATGTACGGAATCATTTCGTTTGCAATTTCCACAAACTCCTTGTAAACTTCTTCGTCATCGCGACAGCTGTACGTGTACAATCGGATAACGTCACCGGCATTTGCCCAGGACCGAAACGCTTCCCTGTACTTCCCGATGCGATAGTAGTAAGTACCCTGATAGGTGTAGGGATACACGTGATGATTTTTGTAATAGGTTTTTGCCGAATGTATTGCCTCTATATACAGGGCTTCGCAGCTCTTCTTCCCAGGTGTGGGGCACACTTCTTCCAGTTCTCCAAGATTTCCTAAGAAATAGATTTTGAATAGGTCTGTCACAGTAAAAAAATCAGATTGTACTTACCAAGTGCCATAGGGTACTTGGCCAAATGCCCCATATCATAGAGAAGCCACAGGAGGCGCTGTTGCAACTCAGCAACCTCCAAGCAATCAACATTTGGCGTCAGTGATATATTTATTGCCGACACTATTGACGCCACCTCCATGTATCGATTGCAAACAACCGGCATTCCAGCCAAGTACAGCCACGTTTTAGCCTCGGTTCCGGCCGACACATCCTGCCCACGCTTGTCCTCACTACCCTTTCCGTGCCAAGTCACCTCGATAGCCTCTTGACGTTTCTTGCCAAACACCACCCACGCATGATCCTCCGATATGGCGAGATGCACATCCTTATAACCAAGCAACTGACAACCGGCCACAACACCCAGGGCAACGCCAAAACAATCCAACTTATTCGACGACAAATAACAATACAAATTCTGCAGGTGAGCCCGATCCTTGTGACTGCTCCAAAACAGCGAATGCCATATCACATCCGACACCCGTTTGATAACATCCCGGTTGGCGTACCGCCCCGACTTGGGCTTCTGTATCAGCGCCAAAATACTTTGATACTTTGTGTACAAGGAGTTGACCATTTCGTACGTAACCACCGGGAATTTACTGCACTTAACATTGACCGAGTCGCCACCCGAGGCACTGCCGGCCGAGTTTTCGGTAACAGCCGCAACAGCCAGCTTGCCTGTTGTTAGCGAAATTTCCACAAAACCGGCCACGACAGAAAGTAGAGTTAAATCCGGTTCACCATCTGCCGGTGGAGACTCGAGGCATTTACGAAAAAATTCCACAACGTCCGAGATGGACTTGAGGGGAAACAACGACCGATTGATGGATGTTCGAACGCTTGCAGACATCTTGACTTGTGCGGCGGCGGCACCACTTAGATTTGGATAAAAATTTTGTGTCTTCTTCGTTTGTGCAAAACTATTTCACAATATTGTACGCAGTTTTATTGTTCTTCACTAAAGTGTCTTGCTGGGGCAGAGGTGAAAATCCACTTTTCTCTTTTCATTTCCACAGCACTTCACCGGCGGATGGTAACGAAAATAATGGGTTCTTTCTAATTAGCACTTTTTGTTGGTATTTTTCCATAATTCCCAAGTTTGGGTGTAATTTTTCTCTAATTTAAAAATAGTTTTCTTTTGTTTACAAACATTTTTGATTCACTGCGTATTATATCTTCGCAAGCATGGCCAAACACCACACAGACACAGGTGGACGTGCCAAAGATTATTGTTTATGGAATGCTCGGGCGAGCGTTTTGACGATGCAGTGGAGATTTTTGTGCGCAGAATAGATTTGCGACCTCGATTGCCAGTGTGTGGGTGATTTTGATTCATGCTGCAAGTTGTGAATGGTGAGATTTACCATAAAACTCGTTCTGAGTTGAAAATCTTTCTTTATTTACAGATTTGTAAATGTTAACTTTTGCGATATGCCCCGCTCTACCCAATAAACAAAAGCATGGAACAGTTCCATTCACACACATATTGCGGGTGAATAAAGAATTAATTTTTGACGTTGACTGACCCAAGGCCTGTCAAACCCGCATGGCTGAAGTCAGCCATGCTAAACAAAAATCGTGCCCGTCTTATAAACCGATGAGCACGATTTTTCCTGTGCCTGTTTTCCTTTGGTTTATCCTAACCTAACCCAAATTTTATTTCTCAAAATAAAATTGGGGTTGAACGGTGGCTTAATTTACCATAATAATTCTGACGCATCAGGTTAGGTTAAACCAAATGAAAGCTGACACTTACAGCGTGTCTTATGACATAAATAGTCTAACAAAGATAAGTTCATACTCACACCACTCAATATAATCCTTCAATTCACTCTTAAATTGCCGCTTACTTGCTTTTTTATTCATTGGTTCCCTATTGCAAATAATGATCACATCTGACATGGTGACACTATTGAGGTTAGTAATTTAAATCTCTGACAATTGTATTGGATTTCATATCAGTGACAAGAAGACGATATGAATTTAGTAGCCAGAGATAATAGTACCAAATATGTATATGCTGTCACTAATGAAAGACACTCAACAATATAATGACCCACCATACTCAGTCATAATCCTGAACAAAGTAAATACAAACAACAAATACAAATTAAAAGGTTAACAATTGATATTGTGATGTGGTGAAAAACACAACAAGAAAAAAAACAACTAAAACACATGCAAGAGTCGCGAAATACGCCCATCGATTCAATTTATGAACAAACTCTCATTCCAGTCAGTTGACAGCAAACTGACGTTCGAATATCGAATCTCGATTTCTAATTGCCATCCAATGGAGAAATACCAATGGGAAATTGTCAAAGGGGGAATACAGAAAGTTCTAGAATGTGATGACTTTGTATGAATACACGGATGAGACGCTCGCATGTGATATTTTAAACGGTGACTACTAAAAATCGAGAGTTAAGCCGCGTTGTCACAAGCAACGTAAAACAGGAACAGAAACAGAATCTCATACATTAGCAACTGAAACCTAAATTCGCTGAATACTTTTTGCGTTGCTAATGTATGAAATTCTGTTTCTGTTCCTGTTTCTGTTTCTTGTGACAACGGCGCTTTATACGGATTATCTAGATTCAGAGTGAAAAAGTCCCAAATCTAATTAAAATCTATTAGATTTCCCATACATTTGTAGAATTCAGAATCTAGATTCCCACGAAATCGAATACAAATGTAATAAATTGTATTCGATTTTATGGGAATCGAACACACTTTTTTAATTCAATCAAAAGAAGACATGACAGGCGATGAAGTTTGTTTATAAAATAAAAAGGAGAAATATTTTCGTTTTTTTTTATACTATTTAATTGTGCGGTGATTTTCATGTATTCCCAGTGCTTCTTTAGTTATCCACATTAGTTTTTTGCTTATTTGAAGCTGTTTAACTTGTGACAAGAGTGAAAAATTGGACAGTTGGTGTTCAACGTATCGAAAAGTCAACAAACTCTAGATTATTTTCGCAGTGTGAAAGGGTCAATTCGATTTTGAAATCGAATTGCTCAGAATCTAGATTCTGGGTTCGGTGTGAAAACGGTATTAATTAAAAAAAGAGATTTGATTGAATTATGGATAAATCCGGTTTTACTTAGATTAGACTGCATGCCATTTTGGCGTATTTGACGTAAGAAGAAAAATATTTGCAGCACTTTTTTTCTTAAGTACGTCAAATATTCCAAAATGGCATGCAGTCTTATCTAAGCCGTACTGTTCCTTGTGACAACTACTCATTGAATAAAGAGACAAGGAATAGCTCTTTTTCACATATACAGTGTTTGTGAGTGAAGCATTTATTCTGACATTAGTCGCCTGATATCGGGTATCGACTTGTGAGTGAATGTATCGAATGTATCACGAATCGGGGTACAAATGTCACCTTAACTCAGGAATGTTAAACAAAAGTAGAGCCAGCTGCCAGAAACGTATGAACCTCGGGCCGCCTCTCATGACATGCCTGGTTGAACACCTTAAGCCGCTTAATCGCAAGGAACAGAAACAGGAACAGAAACAGAATTTCATACATTAGCAACGTGAAAAGCATTCAGCGAAATTAGGTTTCAGTTGCTAATGTATGAGATTCTGTTTCTGTTACTGTTTTACGTTGCTCGAACGACATAAGGAGTTCGTTTCAATACCAAGCGACGAAAAGTGACATTTGCTTTAAAAAATTTCTAGTGTGCGATAAACTCTATAAATCACCCTGAATTTTGTTAATGCAACAAGAACTTTCGTGTGTCAAGCAATATGTAGGCTGAACTCTTCCCCGTCTGTCGCTGAATTTACCCCAAAAACAGCTGTCCTCAATGGTACCAACTGCAAATACAGATTTCTACAATTTTGTTTCTGACTCGTCATTGTGGAGAACAAAAGCGTTTTTCGTGAATAAATCGAATTGTATAAAATAAAATAAAAGATATTATTTCGCAATGGGTGTTCCTTCGAATCCAGTTGTTCAGGATGTTGAAATGGAAAACGCCGATCCCATACCGGAGAATCCCGAAGAAGCTAAGAAGGACAGAGATGTGCTGACCATAATGGAAATTCGAGAGCACATTCGGCAAATTGAAAAGGCCATCGTCAGCAAGGAGTCCAGGTAAATAACACAAAATCCTCAAAAGTTTGTGGAATTAATGGCTTTTTCCTCCTGCGAAGGTTTATCCTACGAGTTATAAGAAGTTTGCCCAGCACCCGTCGCAAGACGAACGCCATTGTCTTGAAGAACATGGCGGTCTACATTTACCCGGCCGGGCCGGAACGCGACAGTGTACTCGATTTGATTCCAACGCCAGCTGCCGGAGTCCAGGAACTAGAGGGCTTAAAAAATCGCGCCGCAACAAAGAATCCAGTTCCAGAAGTCGATGCGTACTTTTATCTGCTCGTCTTGTTGAAGCTCATTGATGAGGGTATTCTGGAGAAGGCGTCAAAGTGTTCAGAGCTGCTGATGACCAAGATACACAGCCAGAACAGGCGTACCCTCGATTTGATTGCAGCAAAGTCGTATTTCTATCGCTCGCTCGTCGCCGAACTGTCCAACGACTTGGAGAGCATCAGAGGATTCTTGCACGCTCGCCTCCGAACAGCAACGCTGCGCAACGACTTCGAGGGACAGGCAGTGATTATTAACTGCCTGTTGCGCAACTATCTTCACTATTCGCTGTACGACCAAGCTGATAAGCTGGTCAAGAAGTCCGTGTACCCGGAGACAGCCGGCAACAACGAGTGGGCCCGTTTCCTGTACTACTTGGGCAGGATTAAGGCTGCCAAACTCGAATACAGTGTGGCTCACAAACACTTGGTGCAAGCTCTTCGCAAGGCGCCTCAAGCCACCGCCGTTGGCTTCCGCCAGACAGTGCAGAAAGTAATCATCGTTGTGGAGCTTCTTCTCGGAAACATTCCCGAGCGTCAAGTATTTCGCCAGCCAGCTCTCAGGAAGTCGTTGGCACCATACTTCCAACTAACTCAGGCCGTGCGAATGGGCAACCTTCAGCGCTTTGGAGAGGTTGTCGAGAACTTTGGGCCCAAGTTCCAACAGGATCATACTTACACTCTGATCATCCGTTTGCGTCATAACGTCATCAAGACTGCGATTCGTTCTATCGGCTTGTCCTATTCGCGAATCTCTCCTCAGGATATCGCTAAGCGCCTGATGTTGGACTCTGCCGAGGACGCCGAGTTCATTGTGGCCAAGGCGATTCGTGACGGAGTGATTGAAGCCACTTTGGACCCCGAGAAGGGATGCATGCGCAGCAAGGAGAGCACCGACGTGTATAGTACACGCGAGCCGCAGTTGGCGTTCCACGAGCGAATTTCGTTCTGCTTGGACTTGCACAACCAAAGTGTGAAGGCGATGCGTTATCCGCCAAAGTCCTACGGCAAGGACTTGGAAAGCGCCGAAGAGAGGCGTGAACGCGAGCAGCAAGATTTGGAATTGGCCAAGGAAATGGCTGAAGATGATGATGACGGATTCTAGGCGAGTTATCGAAAAATCCACTTGAACTATTTGTCATTTTATATCAGTTGTCTAATTCAAATAAAATAGTCGAACACTGTTTGTGTTTCGATCTGATACGTACTAACGAATTGATTGCTGTGCGTTGGCTGATTCTCCCCGAGTGTTTACGGGACGATGGGAAACCGCAGAAGGTTTAGTCGAACTTCTGGTTTTTTAAGTATGGGAGTGAATTTTGTTTTAGACTGGTTAACCGGAAGCTTATGGGGGATTCCAACGGCCCATTGAAAGGACTAAGCCGCTGGTAATACTTAGCCGCTTCGTCTGGATAACTTAAAGTAGGGTAGCAGGGATCGCAAAGGCTTTAACCGATACGTTTCTCCGTCTGAGCAAATTTGCATTTAAACAAACACAAGAACAAGCAACAATTCATTCCGAATTCACTGGAATATCGGAATATTCTGGAAAAATTGTTTCGCAGTTTCTTTATTCATTGTGGAATTTTTAAAATACATTCTTTTAGTACCTCGTTTGTCTCTTCCATCCTTTATCCGGAAAACTAGGAAGCCCGATATATATTTCGTGATATTTTTCTTCAGTGTATTCTAATTTAAGACTTGGCATCACTTTTCCCACAAAAACGTCAATTTATGACTTTGGGTCAAACCACAATAGCAGTTGCTCCGACTTTACCTGACGAAATAAATTACTGAATAGCTGACTTATAAAAGTGACTAAATAACTAAATATTCAGATACTCGTATTTAACTTGCATCACATGGCACAAGGTATAAATAGTATATCGAAGACACACAAGGTGTGACGCGGCGTAGGAAAAACTCAAACACAATGGTGAAGCGCGCTTATGTCAGACAGACACCTCGTTTATAAGCAATGGCTGAGAGTTTCCACTCTTCAGCTTGCTTTTTATTATATTTTCAAAGCGGGTGACACAAATTCCGTAAAGTTTCTCGATTTTCAACAATTTCGATAATTTCTCCACGTCCTTTTCCTCCATTGTTTACTTTTCTTGAAGCGAACTGTCAATTGTGTAGGGCTGCAAAAGTTGAAAGTTGGCCAACTCTTAGTGCCTGTTTTCATTTGGTTGATCCTAACCTGATGTGTCAGAATTACTAAGGTGAGGGGAAGCGCCATTGTGGTGGCCACCGTTCAACCTTCGTTTTATTTTGAGAAATAAAATTTGGGTTAGGCTAGGATCAACCAAATGAAAACAGGCACTTAGGCTTAGATTAGACTGCATGACATTTTGACTTATTTGACGTAAGAAGAAAAATATTTGCAGTATTTTTCTTCTAAGGTACCTCATGCCAAAATAGCATGTCTTCTTATCTACAGTTCAAAACGCAATGTTGCGTTGCTGCGTGCGTTCGATGACAAGCAGAGTAGAAACAACTGGCGCATAATGGGCAAAACGAAATGTTAGTTCAAAACTTCAACCCGCGTTTGACCGTAAATGTCGTAGACGCATCTACAACGCAAAAGTAGATCTACTTTCTACTTTCGCGTGCGTTGAACAACCTCATGCTCATTCTTTTTGTAGTGAGTGAGTATAGTTTTCTTGTCGTCAGTAGGTTGTGGCTTGTGGCGTGGGGACAAAAAAGGATTGTTTCAGTTTATAGTCAGAATAAAAACAGGTTTGCGTAGAGTAGAAGAGAGGTTTTAGCAGACAATTTGAAGTTTTTCGGTATTATTTTTGTTTCCAGTTTTTCGCGACAACTTGCAAGTTTACAATGTGTTGGTTTTAAGCATACATAAAGACTGGAGTGTACTACCTTGTATATATCTGTGACGGAAGTAACAGAGATAATTTTATTTTCATTGCTAGGCATCATCTTCATTGCATCTTTTCTGCTCTTTCTTTAGCAAATATCTATTTAAAAAATTTTCAACAGAAATTGAATGTGTTTGAGCTGATACTTTCCAATATCCTACTCCAAACCGCATAGCAGCATTTCGTTTTGCTAATTTTTTAGGTGCGTACTTTGACGTAAGGTAACGTAAAGTTTTGGGAAAGGTAGCAACGTAGCGTTGCGGTTCTAGCTTAAGCCTTAAGGCCCAACCATAAGTCACTTTGATAAGCTTAAGTCGGCTTTCCGAAAAGTTTCGATTTCGATAAGCTTTCGTTAACTTGTGTTGGCTTAAAGTGTTGTTTTTGCTTGTCATTAGTTCACTTAAGGGCGGTATTCACGAAGCAATCTTAAACTAAGCTTCGTAAGTCTATGCATCAAGAGTTTTTAGTGCCAGTTTATGAGCGCTCATAAAACTTACGAGTAATCATACCCACTATTAAGTTGAGAGTGTCATTATCTTCGAAAATTCGAAATCAACTGTGACTTGTGTCTTATGATACAAATATCAAAATCAACTGCTCATTTGGTTTCACTTCACGTATAAATTATTATTTACGAACAAGCTGTCTCTTCCTCTAGTATTTGTGTTCTGATGAAAAACTTTCGGTTTTGCCAACCTCAGCGCCCTTAGCTGCTTTGCCGTTCGTCACCAAAATATACAATTGTGCACTCAACAGACCCTCCTTCGGCCCCATCAACATTAACTACATCAATAGACATCCAATCACTATTGCCGTTAGCACCGTCTTCAATAATAGTGTCAAGAACGAACTCTGGAAGGAGAAAAAAAAACAGAATCCTTCATAGATGAGTTCGGTGAACTAAAGAAGGCTAAAATGCGTTCCCAGATAGAAAAGAATAACGCAAAGAGATTTATACCTTGGACAACTGGAGCTATTGTCAAGGAACGAAGATACACAATTTATGAAGGCTTAAATATGTTTATTTCTCAAGTAAAAAAGTTATTAATAATATGCGTTCTTACAGAACAATCTGATTCGTCTACGCTAACCGTGTTGTCTACCTCTGGCAAGATTTGTTCTTCTGCTGGTGGGACTGCTCTGTCTCAAAAAAATAAAAAAATATTATCCTATAACAACCGGATGATGTACAACATTCTGAAAAATAACATATTGATTCCAAAGTTATTTGGTTTATGTAATAATAATTGCAGGGCAAACCTTATTTTGTAGCTTCCACGAAGATGTTTATGTGGTTTTCGTTTGGGCTTGGGAAAAATTAAAACCAAATTTAATTTTTTTGCGGTTGAATCAAACAAAAAAATAAATCGAGATTTTGTGTGATAGTATAGGTGGGAATAGATGAGACCAACCAGGTGGTAACCAACCAATAGGTGGTAAGCAACCACTGATCGATGCATTCTGTGTTGAACAAATGCATATAAGGCAGTGGACGAACTTCGTTATCACTTTTAAACAAGGACAAGAAAATAGCACACTTTTCGGTATCCTCATCGGGCTTGCTTGCTCGACGAACACGCTTATACTTATGCAGCAGGGTGTTCGATCAATGATCTCCAATTATGCACCGCGATTGGGTCACAACGTTGGTTCAAAAACAAAAATCTCGAACTGATATCGTCGATGGTTCTTAGGCTTGCCAATGGCTCTCTCAAGCCGATCGGTTACAAATGCGTTTTTTGATTGCACTTGATTGATTACTTTGACAAGAACAGCACCCTTAAACCAGCTTTCCTGCAAGCGAGCACATTCAAGAGCCACGGATGCACACTGGTGAACAGCCTTTCCTGTGCTCAGAATGTAGAAAAGCACTTAACGATTTGCGAAACCTACAAGCTACGACAACAAGAGCTCCGACACACAGACATATGACTCCTACATTGCCCTGAGTGCCCAAGTAAGTTCACGCATGCAAGAGAGGGTCCTAAATGAACACTCATCAGCAAGAAAAAATTACAGGCCTCCGCCTCATAATGCAGTCATATTTTCACCTACCGATAGAAAAAACTTATGGGTACGTACCACAAAAAAGCCAGAATATGGGTTTCTGGACTTATTTCTTTTCTTCCTCCACAATTTTGTTTTTGTTTGAAGTGGCGAGAAGTTGAAAACTGATCAATCAGCTTATTTGCAGTGTCTTTTGACGCGAAAATTGCGACGAAACTGAAAACAAAAGTAATTAGTTATTGTTAGAAATTGGACATTTGAAAACTTGATTTATTTACTTCTTCCTGACTATATTTGTGCACCACGTCCCCCACAAAATTCGAAACTCTTTGCCTCTTCTCCCTTTTAAAAATAATTTCATGCAAAGTTGAAGGTTCTTCTCCTCCTGAAGATATCACGAATTCGCTTTCAGAGGATGTCGACGAAAATGACGAATATGATGATGATGACTCCAACATTTCCAAAGCAGCGATGTCCATGGTCTTTTTTTTACAGCTTTTGCACTAGAATAAAACTCAAATGATTATAAAATAAAACAAAACTCCTCTGAAAGAAACAAACTACAATTCCAATTTAAAACAAAAGTAAACAAACGAACTGTCAACCCGTGTGTTGGTATTGGTAGATCTGAAAATAAATCTTGCTAAAAATTGAGATTTTATTCTTCGATTTCATATTCGAGAAATGTCATTTTTCCCCTCAATTTCCCCTCAAATTTGCCACCAAAGAAACGTTTTCAAATTTAAATCTGTCAGTTTTGACATACCCATACCCATTTCAAATTACCCATTTCAAATTTTTTGACTCCAAACGAAACGCACATTAATTCCTTGCAAAAATAAATGGACAACGAGAAAACAGCTGTTTATATTTTTTTCAGCAAGTTCGAAAGAGAGTTCGGAAACCTCTTTTTCGAATATTCGAATTTATCGTAGACAGCAACCTATTAGAGTTTGGTGAGTACACAGCAAAAATTTAAAAATAAGAGCTACGGTTAGGGTGTGTTTTCTATACTCGCTCAGAGCAGAGCTCGAACTGTCAAACAAAAAGTTGTGTTTCTTTTTGTGCTCAGAGTAATCAGAGATCAAGATTTGTATTTTTTTTTCGCTGAGAGCATGATCAGAGTGCGCTTAGTGCCCGGAATAATTTAACGGAACAGTCTGAGCTAATTGTTTTAACTTTTGACAGCTCTTACTTCCGTTGTAGCTACACCACTGTGTTTCTACGGTTAGGGGGTTTTCCTTTTTTCGTTCAGAGCAGAGCTCGAATTGTCAAACAAAAAACGGTGTTTCTTTTTGTGCTCAGAGTAATCAGTGCCCGATATTTGTACTTCTTTTTTCGCTGAGAGCATGATCAGAGCGCGATAAATGTGCTCGGAATAATTTGACTGAACAGTCTGAGCTAAAGCTAGAAACAGATAACACCAGCAACATCAACAACAACAACATCAACAACATTCTGACAGATAACCAAAAAATTTGCTCAAGTGGGTTACAAAATCAGAACAGAGTAATTCGAGCGCACTTGGTATCGGCTCAGAGCACACTCAGAGTGCTCGAGCTCTGTTCAGTGCTCTAGTCTGAGCTAAAAAACGCCTTTATACTATGTTTTTACAACCAATAACACGAGGATTAGCGGGACGGGATACCATTGATACTAAATCCCCAGATGGTTGTATCAGACAAATATAGGGTTAATTTGACATGAGCACTCTTTTTCTGTTATTTTGGATCTCAAAAGACAGTGTCAATGTCATTTTCCAGGAGCAAAAAAGGATTTCTGTTGTAAAGCCTAGTATAGTGATAGCGAAAAAAAATTGCTCCCATACAAAAATCTTTACGTAGCAAATATTTTGCAACCGGTTTTATAAATTCGTACATAGCGGTCGTGAAAAATTCTTACGTTATTATAGATGGGCTAGCCGAAATTCCCCACACAATTTTGCACGCAAAATAATTGCCTGACACATTTTTTCTCGTGCAAAATTTACAAAAGCATGCACGAGGCAATAGATGATTACATTCACATTCAGATGAATACGCCTGTCAGTCCGAAACTTGGACTGACAGGCGTAGTCGTTTGCAAGAGACTATTACGGGCGTCTTGTTGATTTTAAGCAACTGAAGCAAACTTTTCATCCAGTTTGGACATTCACATTAGCTTCCGTTTGCTTTCGACTATTATAGTTGGCCCTTAAGAATAAGAGAATCAAAAGCTTAAGAGGTTTTCCTCTAAGCAAGGCGAATCAAATGCGATACGAAAAATTACTCATTTGCCCATAAAACTCTTCGATTTGGTGAATCAATATCTCAACGCTTTCTTTTCTTTCGTCATATGAAAAAAAGAGTCACAAACGTAACGCCAATGCGAGCCACTTTCTTAACGCAAAAGCGAAACGAATTCTTAACGCTACAACGTACAGATTCCGTAACGTTTGAAAACTTAAGAGCAGAATTGATTCTTTTTTAAAAATGTAAGGCCAGAGACACACGGTGACAGAAAAACGCGCGACTAATTGCAGTCCGGCTAGAAGCTTAGCGTTTATGTTGTAGACAACACACGACTGCGGCTGCGGCAATTAGTCGCGAGACTCGATTTTTGACCATTTTCCGCTTTGCGACACTTTCAAACCGCACGACAAAAAATTTAATTTTTGTTTTTTTTCAACGATGAAAATTACAATTTTCACCACAATTCACAAGAACCGCACAGAAAATTATTGTTTGTGTACTTTGTTTACCACAAAAAGCTCTCAAACTCTTTTTTTTAACTCGGAAAATTAAATTTTTATCAAAACTGACAGTTTCCGCACGGAAAATTATTATTCGTGTGTTGATTTTTGCGTTTTTTCGTCGCGCGTTTTTCTGTCACCGTGGTCCCAAGCCTAAATTAGACAAATCTTCTAAGCTAGAAGACTAAAGTTTAGATTAGGCTGCATGCCATTTGTGCATATTTGACGTAAGTAGAAAAATATTTGCAGCACTTTTCTTCTTAGGTACGTCAAATATGAAAAAAAGGCATCCAGTCTAATCTAAGCTTTACATGTGAGATTGTATTGGTTTTCTGACCAACAAACCGTCTTTGCGACTTATTGCGTTAGCGTTGTACTTTCTTGTACTTTCTGTTAAGCGAAATGAGAGTAGTTTCTGTCAAAGAAAATGAAACCGCCCATTTGTCATAAAAAGGGTTTCTATTGGGATTTTTACCATGAAACTGTTTTCTCACTCATGGGGCTGGGATATGCCACATCTGAAGCCGCGTTGTCGCTTTTGCGTTGTTGATGTATGAAATTCTGTTTCTGTTCCTGTTCCTTGTGACACCGCGTCTTGAAATAAGTATCATTTTCGAGTCCAATTTTTACAAAGATTTGTACCCGACTCTGTTAAAATCCAGATTATTTATTTGTTGTTATTTATTTATAAGCCAGAAGCTCCATTTGCAATGAAAAACAAGAGCACTACTTGACGGTTATTGAGTTTGAAACGAAGCTAATAGGCCGAAATTTTTTGAAACCGGGGAATCCCTCTGATGCTAAAATGATTTGGTAGGAAGTGTTGCCATATGCGTGTCCATATTGTTGCGCTGGGTTGATTCAGATTTAAATTTTTTTTTCGGACAAATGCTTTCTTTAGAAATAAAAATATGAATCTCAAACCTAAATGCAATGTAGACATAAAAAATCTCAAAAGCTTTTGCAATTTTCCTTTCGTAATCTATCATTTTAGGCAGCTAATTTTGGTGGCGATTGCCATCTCAATTTCCATTACTTAGCGCATTGACTGTGTACCAGCAATTAGGAATAGGTACAGGAAATATAATTTTAATCAAAATTGAGAGCAAGAGAATATTATTTATTGTGAAAATAGAATTTGAGCTTATTTTTAAGGACACTGAATTCCAAATGTGTCCAAGACCTAGCCAAACGTCACCCAGTTGGCATCGCGGACTGCAACAACACTCGTTTCGAACTCGTCTTTTTTTTCGAACATCATGTCTACTGCAAACATGACGATATTTCAAACATCGATGTGTCGAAAATATATTCTTGATCGTCGAACTGTCTCGGACGGACAAAATAATTTAATTCCCTACCATTGGGAGGCTGAAAATTTCCAATCCGATAAATTAATTGTAACCACCATCGCAATTATGTCAAATTCCAAACAATGCCACCAGCATAAGTGAACGAAAATAAACCAAAACCCAACAACTCCAGTGGCAAAGCCCGAAAGAAAGGAAAACGGCGACGAATTGCAGGAATTCGCAGAGAGTGAAAAATTTTGTTTCAGCAGAATTAAAAAAAGGGACAGGAGCAAATATCACCTTTGCTTGTTTTTTTTTTATTCTTCCAACAATTGGTTGAGGTCGTGTGTTTGTCCAACATAACTGGTCTGCCGAAAAACTAAAAACAAGTGGATTTTGCATCAAAGAAAAAAAGAAAAACTGTGGCACGCATATAAGTAAAATTGCAGAATCTTGCCACAATTGGTCAACGTTGGGCCCTCGAGTCCGAGTGCATGTGAATCAAAATACCACCAAGTTGTGGAGTAGCGCCTCGCTTGCCATTAACACGCGTGAAAAAAGGACTTGCCAAAGGTGAACCGTAAATATCTGTGCGACTCGGGGATGTTTGTTAAATTTTTGTGTTGAAATAATCGAAGAACAAGAAGAAGCACAGGGGGACAGAGAAAACCACACGAAGAGAAAAAGACGATTTCAAGTCGAACTTTCCGAGTTTGCAAACCAAAAAAATACTCGATTCTTTGTGCGTACGTGAGACCGCGGAGCTCTCTATAACAACCCCAACCCACTTATCACAGAGGAGCGACTATCGGTACAGCGTGCGACATCAATGCATCTCTGGAAATGATTTGTAAAAAGGACGTCATTTCATGGTTTAAGGAACTAGAGAGCTACAAGAGGATCGACACGATGTGCGCTCTGTTGAATATGTGCCTCCCATTTGAGTTGCGCTTCCTGGGCACTTGCCTCGAGGAATTGGGTCGGCGTGATTCGCAAGAGCTGCGGGGCATCGAGCTGCGTGTAAACAATCCACAGGACCTGGCCATCGATATGGCGGCGTGTCAGAAGGGCGAGCCCACTGACAAGAAGATCCGAAGGAAGATGGCGCTATACTTGGCCCTTATCCGGGCGTGTAATCGCTCCTGCGTGACGGAGATCTTTAAGACACTCGACGGCTGGGGTCGACGGGACTTCACCAAACTGAACGACTTGGATACCTTACAGGAGCTGCTGTTGGTGTATACGATGGCGGCGAATCACCCGGTGTTCACGTTCGAGCAACACATGATCTGTGCGGATATCTTTGAGAAGATCAAGGGCAACCGCCTGGTTTGTGACTACCGGGAGCAATCGAGGCCAGCCACAACGCCCACATCGGAACACCATCACATGGTGTTGCAACACCAGCCACAGCATCAGCATATGCATATGCATGCGGGCCAGCATCAGCCGATGCAGGCCCCAATACAAGTGATACAAGGCAATATACCGATGGGCTTTCAACAAGCGCACTTAACAAAGGTAAAGCTTATTAGATTTTGTTGTTTAAGGGGGGGTTAAGGAAGTTGACATTTCACGAAAGGTGCTTTGATTGGCTTAGCATAACGTCTTGAGTCCGCCATCAACTCCAGAACCACAGGCGCCATCCTTACGCGGGTATAGAAAATAATCTCTTATCGTACCACCTGTTTCTAGTCCTACCAGGGGCCGGATTCACTTGAATCACTGCTAGCATGACCTGTATAGGAAGTCTGTCAGAAAGCATGCGGCGAACAACGTCGGCAAAGTAGCTGTTCAACGTCAAGATTCCTTTGAATGTTTCTCAATCTAACCCTCGAGTGGCACCAGCAACGCACCTCAGAAGTCTCGGCAACTTGTACCCGCAATCGAGTTCTATAGGAACTGAGATCTTTGCTTTCACTCGTTAGCTCAGCTGCCCTAATGACCGGCCCGCGTATTTCCTTTACCAAAAGTTGGTTTGGGCAAGCTCCAGCTTAGTTTGAGGGACCTGGTCGTAGGCCTTTCCGAAACGCATATACTGGTTCTGCATATTCCAAGGCATTGTCAAAAATAACCTTAAGAGTAAATAGCTGATCTGTTGCGCCTCTGCAGTGCCAATATCCGCACTGCCATAAAACCTCGATTACAGCTTTAGAACTTACTTTTCTTGGAATACTTTCCCCGAAGACTTTACGACACCTGTAAGCCTTTTAACACCCAACGTCTTGAACATTTCTGGCCGGATATCGCCACTCCAGCAGACTTGTCAACTCTTCGCGATTTAATCGCGGCAGTGACTTCATTTACTGACAATTGACAAGTGACTTCATGTACGGACAATTTTCCACCCTAATCTAGTCAGCAGTGGATTGCCGTCTTCAGTTCACCTCACCTATCGGGAGTTTAGCTACTCCGAAAAATGTTCGCTCCATTTTGCGTGAGCTCCAACCTCTCGCCCAACCTTTTCTATGACTGCTACACTGTACTGGCTGGCATGCATTGTAAGTTGTGTCTTATTGTAGCGGGGCCGGAAAATTGAGTGCATTACGCTGCATTAATTCCACACGCTGCTGGCTCTCTTGTTCTCTCTGATGACCTCATTAAACTCCAGGTGCTTTAAACTACACAGTGCAGTTCTTTTCTAAGAACAGGCAGTCACACTAAGCCGATTCACCTCACAGACATTTACTGCAAAGGCAATTACTTGTTGGAAAAGGAATACTGTCAAATGCATAATACGAGTTCACCGACCATAAAATTGAAAATAAATCCCGAAGTGTCTCCACCGGACAAACAGACTAATTTGACACAAGCAATGTTTTTTTTCATTTTTTATTCTTTTCAATTATGCTTCAAGTAATCATAATTGTGACAGATCTGACATAATGAAAAGTTTTAGTTACACTTTTTTGAATCACAAACTGTGATTAAGATGTGCGAAAAGGGTTGAAATCACAAATCACAGCACATAAGATTACGACACTTCGGTAAAAATATGGCTCATTCACAAATCGGATTCCAAGCAAAACCGATTGCTGATCTATGATTGGCCAGTAAAGATTGTTGTGTAATGACGTCAGATCTGTCAAACAAATGTCTTAACAAACGAGTGTCGTAATCTTCATATTCTTTCATTCATGGGTTGAAATTGGCGAAACAAATGTTTATAAAAAGGTTGAATAAGGAATTTCTTTTTGATTACTTGCCTAAAATGATCTTAATTTTTACGGTAAATCTCTCGATTTGTATGCGATAAGTTAAAGATTTGTATAAATCACGGATAAGTGTTCGGTGGAGTAAAATTCTATGTCTTCACCGGCTTGAGATAAAAATAAATCCCGAGGTGTCTCCACCGAACCAATATAAGATTAACCTGACACTTGCAATCTTTTGTTGTCATTTTAAGTCTCAAAAGAGAGTGATTATAACATTTCACAAGAACGAACAAATAAAACAAATTCTTTGTAAAAATTCCAAAAGAAAACTTAATTGTGACAGATCTGTCATTATCTGTCATCAGTTTAAGTTTAATTTTTCGAGTTTTTTAACCCGTTATAAAAGAGTGCGAAAAGGGTTAAAGTTTGTGAAAAGGGTTAATGGAATTTACGAGGAAAGAGGGTAACGATGAGCAAAAACACAATTTCGTTGCAAAAACATCAATAGAGAACGTATTTGTGACACATCTGTCATACGTAGTTTCAGTTTCATTTTATAAGGTGTGCGAAGAAGGTTAGAAGTAGCAGAAAAAGTTGAATAATACTATGTCTCCACCAGCAATAGGATGGGCATTCTCGAGATAAGATTAAAAATAAATAAGGAAGTGGCTTCACCAGACAAATATAAGATTAATTTGACAAGAGCAATCTTTTGTTGTCATTTTGGTTCTCGATATCAAAAGCGAATGACATTGTCTCTTCGCTGTAAAAATCCCTATAAAAAACGTATTTATGACAGAGCTGTCACACAGGAACAATTTCTTTTTCCTCTTTAAGTCCCAAACCATTATAAAGGTGTTTGAAAACGGGTAAAATTTGGCATAAAAACAGGTTTCCGTTATAAAAATCCCAAATTAAAAACTTATTCGTGACAGGTCTGTTATACAGGAACGATTTGCTTTTCCGATTTCAAGTTCCAAACCGTTATAAAGGTGTTTGAACATGGGTAAAAATTGGCATTAAAAGAAATTTGTGCAAAGAGTGGCTGAAATTTATGAGGCGTTTATTTTCAATTGCTTGGCGAGAGGATCTAAATTTGTATGGTCAATCGCGTGATTTGTATGAGATATGTTGGATATTTGTTTTAATAGAGAATTAGTGTTTCGGAATCCGGAAGAGCGACCAAGAATGCCCTGATTCAGGAATGCAGCCGAACAGCAAAACACGTTCTTGATGATTTTGAGTTTTATCTGGTGTTGTATTTGTAAAACTAAAACTATGCTACAAGGGTCAAATGACATTTCTCCAACTTTGACACATGTGCTGTATGTGCAGTCAAATTCATGGCCAGAAGCAAATTTCAATTCTTTTCGGAAGAGGAACAACTATCGAAAGAGTACTAAGCTAAATTTTTCAGCAGAGTCCAAGAATCTGCCTAAAGTTTTTTGATCTGGCAAAGTCCAGTTAGATTCCAGTCTAGACAGATTTTCATTTTTCCCAGTCCAGACATTTAAAATCGACTTAACTTCCCTTCACGGTGCTATGTGACACTCTGGGTTCAAAATGTAGTTTTTATTTGATATAAATTTGCTCTCTTGTGAAAAACAGTAGGGAGAGTAATCACTTAATGAAGCCAAGTATAGCTTCGTGTATTTATGCTCTATTTTCTCCTTACTTAAAAAAAAGTATATTTTTCTGTGTATTTTGGAGAGTACAAATAGGTTTACTTCGTATAAGTGTGTCAAACAAGAAGGCTGATATCCATGCTTGAAGATCAGTCGTTTGCTTTTTGGCATTTAAACCAAAGGCATGAAAAAATTCCCAATTTCAAATGCTTATAACTTTTGTGTTTCTTGGGCTAAGTGATAATGAAAATCACTCTTTACAACAAATGTATTTTTACAAAAAAAAAAATAAATAAGTTTGTTGGTTTGAGAGGTAAAAGTGCGCAAGCAATATTTGGCTTCGTGCTCTTAAATCTCCTCTTTTGGTTCGGTCTTTTCTTGTGGTGATGCTACCATTTTTTTGTGTTACTTTTTCTTTTAAAATTGTTATTTCAAAAGAAATTTTTCAATATTGTTTTGGAATATCTTTACCTTTTGCCTGATTTCTGGAAATAGGTCAAAAAGCATGATGAATTGGGTGGGTATTTAATATAATATCAGAGGCGGAAAGAGTTTTTCATAGGCAAAGTGGCAATATTACGGTTAAGACTGCCAAGAAATAGAGTGAAAAAAACAGAAATTTTTTTTGAAGACATGAACTTACTTACTCTTACTTGGAAGTACGAAAAACCATAGGCGCCCGCAAGTTTTTTTCAGGAGGGCGAATCATGGACTCTGACAAAAAAAAACAGAATTAAATGTACTTGTCAAAATTTTCTTGTAAAAAATATCCTTGATGATATATCGCAGAGCCATGGGGGGCAAGTAACCCCCCCCCCCCCCCTCCTGCCCCTCTTCGGGCGCCTATGCGAAAAACCAGTAAAAATTACTGGAGCGAAAGAAATCGCAGAATTTTTGTAAGAAACCGGAGACACCAATGAATGAAAGAATATAAAGATTACGACACGGGTTTGTTATGACATTTGTTTGAACTGTCACTTTGCATGCATGTAAAAAAATGTCCGTTTGTTTACACAGCAATCTGTGCCGGCCAATCACAGATCGGATGTTTTTTTTACAAGGCATCCAATGACGATCGACGCAGTAGGTGAACCGTTTTTTTTCTCAATGTGGCATAATCTTATGTTCTGTGATTTGTGGGAGACACCAATGGAGATTTTAAAGTTTGGCTTGATGACTTTCGCAATAGATGAATTGAATAAAACGGCCCTCAATGATTATCTATCTTAAGAGGCTGATAAATATAATAAAGAATCAAATTAACAATTAAGGCGGAAATTAAACGATCGGTCCAATTTTTAACCACATTATCGATTGTGTCCAGCTGTATATCACCAAAGGCTTCACGAATATTGTCCTTTCAAGCGTCAATTGTCTCTGGCTTGTCGGCGGAACACTTATCTTTTACGGCACCCCACAAATAATAGTTCAACGGTGTCAAAACGCAGCTCCTGTGGCCAAAAGACATCAGCTCTGCGGCTGATAATGCGATTTTCAAAAATAGGGCGCAAAACATCGAGTGTAGCTTCGGCTGTGTGGCACGTAGCGTCCTGTTGAAACCAAATGTTGCCAATATCCTCCTCTTAAATTTTTGTGAATAAAAATTCGTTCAACATGGCCCGATAGCTCATTTTCGAAGAAAGATGGCCCAATTATGCCTCTGGACCTAAATCCGCAGAAAAACAGAGACTCGTTTTGGGTGTATCATCTTTTCGATGTATGCGTGCGGGTTTTCTGTGCCCCAAATGCGACAATTTTGCTTGTTTACATACCCGCCAAGATCAAAATTAGCTTCATCTGAAAAGATGATTTTTTTTGGCAATTTCCGTACGCAATTTTCGCACACATTCTGCAACATTGCCATGATTTTAAAAGTAATGTCGCAATAATTCCCAGCGTTGTTCAAGCGTATACACGACCATATTCGTTCAGCGGAAGGAAAAAACTAATTATCTGTCAAATCAGACATGAGCTAAGTGTTACCATTCACGACATAAGCACTAGTTAAAAACATGTTAGATGGCGGACCCTTTACCTGAAACGTTCAACCTGATCAAAAGGTACATTTATTTCAATGAAAACAATGACTACAAACAATTATTGTAACAGAAAAGCATGAAATACTCCCAAGCTTACAGCTCAAAGGTTTTGTGGTCCGGGCTCTCACAGCTAAATTTGGCCTTCTATTTTTTTAACGATTTCGAGTGGCGAGCTGAGAACCCTTTCGTGACAAAATTTACCCTTGAAACTTTGTCAGACATTTGAGAAGCAGAAGTCGATGAAAAACTTGAATTTCTCGAGTTTTTCCTCGCCTTGACGAAGTGAAAAATGCCTCGCCTTGAGGAATGTTCCTCGCCTTGACGAATGAAAAATGCCAAAGAAATATAACACAGTTAAGCCACAAAAAAATAAGAATCAAGTTCCAATGGAATTTCCTGTCTTAATAACGATTTCGAGTTATTTGCCGTGCGCCAGAACAATAAGTTTTCTGACGTATGCTCAACCCATTCTGCATATGAAACCAAATTTGCCTTTTTTTTAAATTATTTGAACAAAAAAACTTTTCGTTAAGTTATACCTAAAGATGCACGTCTGGTAACATTCGATTTGATCATAATTCCAAACATTTATATAAAAATTTTGTAGAATTGTAACTTGTAATTTTTTATTTTTCAATATTAGATAGAGTTTTATATGGCTTTGTTATGGGGGCTCCCTAGTTCTTTTAAGCAAGCTTTGGGCTAGCTTGTATCCTTGGATCATCTCTTCTTCTTGTTAGTGTCTTCCTCTTTTGCTCATTAGCATTCGTTTAGAGTTTCTGGAATGCTCTGTAGTTTTATTTTTGTTTGGCTGAGCGCATTCGAAGTCGAACTAGTCGAATTTTCAGCAATTTTCAGAAGACCTACAACTCTGTTGCTGGATATCTCAGTCTTGTGGTTTCTCGTATGTTCAAGGGACCTACCATTGGCTTACCATTAGCAGTTCTTTTAGATTGTTACATGACCAACGTTTTGATTGGTTCTCGATCCACGGAACCAAGGATTAACATGGAGCAAAATTATGAATTTGTCTGCACATCATCTAGTCACCACCAAAAGCTTTGGGAATGCCGAGTGGTGGCAAATTTTGTTGTTCATCACAATGTTCCCTACAGAAGCTGTGCTTCGGGACATGGTCGGATAGTATGTTACTCCTTTTAGTCTTATGTTGTCATAATCTTTAGTCACCCACGCAGCAGTCTTAAGAATTTAAAAAAAAAGCTTTTCTTTCATCGAAAAAAATCTTAAAACTCAATTTTGAAAAAAAAAAAAAACGAAATTGTAAAAATATCAATACTTTTGCGACATTCTTGCATAACGTTTTCCTTCCATTTTCATCAGCTTGTTTATTCTGAGTTAACTGGAGCAGGTTAAAGAATCAAAAATTATTTATCTCTCTCATTTCAGATGATTCCAGCTGATGGTACCCTTCAGCATCAGATTTCAGTTGATGGCTTACACATGCTTTCATCAAACATCGCCATTCCAGCTGATATTAATCTAGGACAACAACAGCTCTATTCTGTAAGGCCAAACATGCAAAACTTTACACCCACCCCTGTCGAGGTAAAATCCCTGTATGCGTCTTAATGTTGATTAATAAATTTTTGTTTTACAGTCACATCAACCACAATCTTCGTCACCGATGCTAAGTCAACAGTCGTCTCCGTCAAATAGCCGCGCCGCCAGCCCAAATCGAACAAGCGGAAACAGTATGTTTCAGGGTCAACAGCAGCAGCAAGTGCGAAACTTACAACAGCGAACAGGTGTTCCACTTCGTACGGTGAGAAGGCCATCAGCAGAGATAACACCACCACCACCTATGCAGCAGCAACATCAACAGATCATGGGAAACATGGGAAATGAGATGATGCCGCCGCCACAGAATATAAAAAATCTGGATGATGTAAGTTGGGGGAAAAGCATGTGCGGTAACAGCTGCTGTAACTACATAAATATTTTTTACGTTACTTTTTATTGTTTGGTAATGAAAAAGCAAAAAGGCTGTTAAAAGCGATACGTGTGGTGGTACACAGAAGAAGGAAGCAAGAGACAGCTAACAAAACTATGGACTGAAGTCTTTCCGTTAGTCGCATAGCTAAAATTTATCTCAGTTGAATGAAGAGATGCCCTAAGATCATGCGCTTAAATTGGAACTTAATTTTTCCTTGAGTGTCAACATTTTAGAGTCAGGAATTCTAGAAAACCTTTCCTCTTTTATTTAATATCCAACGAAGATAATTTAATTCAGTGGAAAAGTGTAATCCTTCCTAATTTCTACGCACAATGCTTGCTTCTGCTGCTTCACCTACTGTGTTTTTCGTCCCACGCACTGTGGAGGAACTCGGCCGTCGTAGCATTGTCACTACTTTGTCAGTACTGTGTTGGGAATCGTGTGACTTCAACAAGTTTTCGCTCAACATTCGCAAGACATTATACTTATTCGAAAGAGGTAGATCGCCCTTGAATTTAAAGGCAATTTTCCTCCTCGATTCGGTAATACAAGTCTTCTATGCGCCATTTTTAATCACGAATATTCAATATTAAAAACTAGTGAGGTGGTCCAATTTGGACAAAAATTAAATTAGTCTTCCGTAGCTCAATCGGTTAGAGTAGTACCCGCGAAAGGTGAAAGTTGCAGGATCGTGCTCTGCCAGTGACCCATAAACGGTTTTTCTTTTGGCATTTCATACGCTTTTCGGATTTCGTACGTAATTTTCAAGAAATGAGAAACTACAATTTACAATTTTACAGCCTTCTTATAATGGCTGGAACTATGGTCATTTTGAACGTCGCTAGATGTTCATCCTTAGAGTCCTTAATATAATAATGATGCTAAAATTAAGTGAAAATTTCCCTACGGTTTCCGTTAATTTCCGTGCAAATATTTGAAAATCAAACCAACAGCATCAAGGCACACAAATCTGGCAAGG
Organism: Neoascia interrupta; assembly: GCA_947623515.1. Taxonomy (NCBI): domain Eukaryota; kingdom Metazoa; phylum Arthropoda; class Insecta; order Diptera; family Syrphidae; genus Neoascia; species Neoascia interrupta. The sequence goes on from OX392462.1 coordinate 181,794,246, forward strand.
ATTGCCGCGAACGACAGAATTTCATGAAAAATTAGAATATTTCGATGCTTAATTTGCCATAGGTGCCGCTCTCTAATGTAAGCAACGATATGTTCGCTTAGTATTTTTTTCCTACGCACTTTGTCATTTTGTTTGCCGAACTTCTTACGTGACTGCTTTTTGGCTGCTCTAACTTACAATTGGAAATATTACATTTTCTTTCTTAAGTTCTTTTTTACCACTCGGCCAATCCTCTTTTTTTTCCTCTTTTTTTTCCTCTTGACGCGAAGCCATGCTCTAAACTAGGGTATGATTAGACCTGGAAAAATACCGGCAATCAACCTGGTTTTTGGTTCACTTCATAATTGAGGTATTGCAAGCTGCTTTTGTTCCATTTGTGCAATCCTTGAACTTTTGTCGTTAAATTGTTCTCATACTTTTTGTACGTTGTCCAACATTGTGAACGGCGGACGCACATGAGATCATCACTGTGATCATCAGTTTCTTCGAGCGTTCATATGTACGTTTTTTTTACTCTTCGTTTTCTTAACGCCACCCAAATAAGCGGTGGAATCGGCTATGAAGATCTGTGATTTTCACATTTTGTGACAGTCAATGTGATCAAAGCAAATAATCCGTCTGCGTAAGGTGATCACAAAAATATTGTTCCGAATCGTTGCTTTATTTAGGCTTGTGGTGTAAGAACACTGATTTTTATTCATGCATGCAGAGAATCAGCCTAAGGGTAGGCAAATTTGACGATGATGATTTTGTAAATGATTTTGACGGTGATTGATCGGGAGCTGTCACAATAAAATTGTGATGATGACGGTTTACGCAAACGAATTTTTGTAATTTGTGACATCACTTATCATAGATCACCTTAGCCGATTCCACCCCAGATCTTCTATTTGTCTATCGAAAGATTTTTCAAAACTACCCAGTACCATATGCACGGCACACCCTTTAAGGAATAATGAAGTTTTTTCCTATCATTCTCGTGATTTAAATTGCATCACTAACTTATCTGCGCGACAAACCGTCCATTGTTAAGTAATACAATAAATTTCATCGAACGGGTCTAGCTGTGTCAATTGCCGTTCTTCATTAGCTTCAACCTGCCAACCTCTTAGATTGTGATTTCTGATACTTCTTTTAGGTTAAGTGCGGTACTTTTAAAATATATCGCCTTCGAAATCCTTTATTCGAAAGTCCCTTACTGCTTTTATCTGTTTAGACTTTTTCGTCTTCCACTAGCAGCTTGCCTTGAGCATTGCTGAATCTTGAAAATTGTGGCCCACTTGTTGAGTGTGCTCTGGGAATGTTTCTGTGTGGTTTCAACATCCAAAGAAAAAGCCTTTACTCTGCTTGAACCTGGATAGCCTTTACTCTGCTGTGTAGCACGTAGCGCGATCCTGCTGGATGTATTTGCGTTAGTGTCCGTATCTACCAATTCAGGCTTAAATCAGTTGGTAATAATCGGCCTATAGCGCTCGTTGTTGATGGTGATGAAATGGCCGAAGTCATTCTCAAAGAAATATGGATGAACCGAGACCTGAACGTAGCCCACAAATCTCTTCCCGTATTTTTCTTAATGCATTTGGGATGTACGATCGAACGCCAGTTTTTTAGCGGTTGACTTTGTGTTTGGTCTTTCTCTCTCGTTTCTTTAGGGGAGTTCACACGGTACAACATGTTGTACAACATCGCTTGATGAAAAATTTACAGTTAGAGAAGCTTTGCGTTCACATTCATCAAGCACGTTGTTCAACTTCAGTTTTTTCCCTAAAAAGAATTCACCCCGGTACTCTTTATTTGATATTGCCGCCATCTTCACCTCATGAACAATTTTTTTCAAATGCCAAACACAAATGAAGTTTGGCCAACATCTGTTCACATGGGTTGTATGGCTTGACAAGCGAGCAGAAAACTCAAATTTTTTCTAAAACCATCAAGCACGCTTGTCAAGCGGTTGTTTCTTTCGTTCACACGATACAACATCGGACAACATGTTATCCTACATGATGTACAACATGTTGTACCGTGTGAAAACCCATCTAATTCTCACTCTCACTATCTCTCTCTCTCGCTCTCTTTATCTCTCTCTCTCGCTCTCTTTATCTCTCTCCCTTTTTCTCTCTCTGTCATTAAATTTTTGGGGTTGACCACTCACTACACTAGTAAAGTAACCAGTTTTGTAAGCTGTTTTGTTTAGTATTCGTTTTTCTCTCTTTAGCTCTCTCTTACTCTATTTCTAAATCTCTCTCCCTATCTCTCCTCCCTCTCTCTCTCTCTGTGTCATTTAATTTTGACAGAGAGAGGGAGAAAGAGTTTTCATAAACCAAATTTTTTATTGTTATCATTTTTAATTTTAATTTCACAAAATTTGTGTCAGCTGCAAAGTCCTCTGTTGCCTTTTAATTGTAATTCAGTTATGTTGACTTCGAGAGTTTAAGCTTTTGTCTAAAAATGTTATGAGCTCTAACGTTAGGAGCACTAACTACTTTCAAAATGGGGACTTTTAGGTCCTTAATAAATGAGCTGTAGGATAAAACGAAGGCTAGCTGAGCATTGGCCAGGAATAGGGCGATTGTGGATAAATTTCTGCTCAGAGTTACTGCATACATTACCGGTACACAATAATCGAGTCCTTTCACTATGTTTTCTCTTTAGTATACGACGCGAGACCCAATGGCAAATATTCTGCATTCATATAACCTGACTGCACATTAAAACAAAACTAATATGTGTATTGTATGCATTTCAGACGATGGTTAGTAGCGAAAGTTCAATGACACAGTTGCAGGCATTGATACGAAACGGTTACGCTCGACCAGGCAGCCACACTATTCCCAGATTGTCCAAATCTGCGATTAACATGCAACATCACAGCCAAATACAACAGCAGCAACAACAACAGCAGCAGCAACAGCAACAACATCAACAGCAGCAACAACAACAACAACAACAGCAGCAACAACACCAGCACCAGCAGCATCAGCTTAATCAACACTTTCAATCGCTGTCCAGTAACTTTGGCATCAACACTAGCCTGGCGTATACTCTGCAAAATATGTCGCTTGCCGAGGGACAACCACACCCACAGATGGAGAACAGCATGATGACCATCATGAACCAGCAGAAGAGTGCCGGCAGTGATTCAGGAAGCTCGATTGGTTCCTCAGGGGACATATCGCCGCCCGAAACACCAACCCTACTCGTGAACAGCAACACGTCGCTGGGCAGTTTAAAACTGACCGAGCAGCAGCAGAAGCAACAACAAGCCACCCAGAAGCAGCAGCAGCAGCAGCAACAGATGAACTACAACAAGCAGATGAACATCGCCCGGCTAAATGGGCGACCCGACAAACTGCTGCCAATCAGTGTAGGCGCCAACACTGGTACAGCGACCCTCATCTATCCACCCGCAACTAGTCCACAGCAGCATTACATAGGAAACGATATCATACTAACCAGTGGTCCTAATATGCTCCAGTCGTCGCTGACGAACAACAATAGTTTGAATCAAGTCGGCAGTGCGGGCGGTGGCAACGAGGGTGGCGGCCCAGCCGTTGTATGTAGTGGCGGGATGACCGCCAACAACAACATGGGCGGCAATACGGTACTAATCACGTCACCATCAGCCATGAACCCGGCCGGTGGCGGCATCATAAGCAATGTCATAACATCGAATTCGGTTATCCTGCAGCCGGCGCAGCACCAACAGTACAGCGCCGCCCATCCATACCACGCCCAGCACATAGCCTCGACGACGCGACCGCCTATAATACCACACAGTCACGGACTACCTGGACCAACACCGCATGGGGCTTTTCGTGTACCTTCGTTTCAAATTCCACCAAACGGAGAGCTAATCTATCCGTATCCAGCAGGCATTGCATTTTTATCGGGAACAGCGCCGCCTCCTGCCGCAGTCCGTTCGTCGCCGTCAACTTCTGTACCTCCCCCGACTACAACGAACGTCATACAGCTGCCGCAGCTGCCACCACAGCAGCAACAGTCAGTACTGCCTCAGGTTCAAACAAATCCGCCTCCGCCCAGTGCTGCTGCCCTCTTAACCGCCTCCCCCTTCGCTACGCTGACAGTAGGCGTCAGCAAACAGCTATCGTGCTACAACTGTGGCTCGCAGTCGCATAACGGTCGCGACTGCAACGAGGCATCGATGGAGGACGTCAGCCGAGGGGCCATCTACTCACTGGACTATTCGGGTCTGTCGTCAGTTTCGCCCACAGGTCCACAACAGACTAGCGGCGAGAGTCTCACGGCAAACAACTGCAACCCGCAATCTATGACAACTCTCGAAATGGCTGCGGAGTCATCATCGCCGACCGCGTCCACATCTTCGTCTTCTTCGCTATCAAACAGTAACGTCAATCCGAAGTGATCATTTTACAATATAACGCTACACGAGGATTAATTATATATATATAAACCTATACATATTAGTTTTTACAACCAACACTCGGACGTAAACAGTAGGCATGTCCAACGTAAGTTGTTAAAAAAAAAAACAGATTATGTATTGACTTTGTATCCGTTGTTTATTGTTTTTTTTTTGTTTATAATTTTTCTTTTTATTTTTCTTAACTCGTACTGCGAAAAAAAAAGAAATCTATACATGTACATTAATCGATGGGGTTGAAATTAAATTTCGCCGCCCGTCGAGACTAAAATAATGAATATTTTTTTATAATTTTTTTCTTTAAACAATACACAGATAGATGAAAAAAAAGATTAGTATTTGGAGCGAAGGTTTAACGCGTGCCATTCTTTAGACAATTGTTAATTTCCAAGTGAAAAGTACATGATTCAAAAACGGCAGACATTTTTTCATGCACACTACAGCATACACTCTTCATAAAAATAAAAAAAAACAAAAAGAAACTTCATGTAATAAGGACAAAAATTAAGCAGAAAAACAATTTTAGCGTAACGCTATTAGCGTACAACAACTAATTTAAATTTTAAATACAATTATTATATGTAAAAAAAAAACACTTAAATATATAAAAATATATATATATATTATATAAAATAGGAAAAAAGTAAAAAAAGAAAAAAAAAAATGTTAAGATAGCTTGCAAACAATAAAGAAAAAAAAGAAAAGAAAAAAAAGATTTGAATGACTTGCTAGACTTTAAGCGAAAAAAAAACTTTTTGACAACATACTATTCTTATTAACAAAACCAAAATAGAAAATTAATAATTAAATTACTTCGACTGATGTTTCTTGTTTTGTTTTTTTTTTGTCATTTTTTTTTTTAATCTTCTCAACTTTGAAAGCGAACGTGTTAATCTATACAAGGGGCTGTTCATTATTCCAATTAATATTATGACAATTTTGCAGAATTTGTTGTTCTATAGTTGGTTTGTGTGTGTTAGTGGATTTTTTTGTTTGTTGTGAAAGTGTAGAAGAATAAAAGAAATTTCAATTGTTTATAATTTCTATTACAATACTTGCTTTATTCACACTTTTTTTTATTTCGTATCTGGCAATGCTCCTAAAAATCGGAAAAAAAGTTGATCAAAAAAAAAATAGTTTCAAACTTGGGTTCAATTGATTGATTATCATATTCATTTTTAAATATCTACGATTGGACAAGTCATAATGTGTTTAAATTTGAAATGGAAACGTTTGTCCACTTGTCAAAATCAATGACGATCAAGCTGTCAATAGATCTTGTGGGGCAAACGTGCGACTAAAGTTTGGTTTCACTGCGGTTTTTTAACTAAATAATAAGTTTCGAGCTTAAGTTTTATTACCACACAAAACTGTGGTACTAGGTACTGTGCGCTGTTTAACCCTGTTTGGGTCCACATACGACATATCAAACACTGCTGCACGTCATACCTTTTGGTCATTTATGTTGAGGGAAGTCATGGATAAGCCTGTGAATAATACGTTTAGCAACTGTTTTGCGTATTTGTTTACATGAAAATTGCAATTTTGTGAATCGCAACTTATTTTTCCACATAATAGTTTATCTTCCAATGTTTGGTCTTTGCTAAGGGTGAATTTTTTTAGTTCATCCAAATGCGTTCAACAAACAAACCTCACAAAGCATCAGAAAACCCAAAGGAAAAGTCAGTCGAAGAAGGTGTGTCTGTTTTTTTAGAAATAACCCAAAGGAGTATTATTTTTTTAGGAGTCACCCAAACACTGTTTGATTTCCGGGATTTTGAGTTAGAAAATGAAAAAAAAATGCGCAGTTTAAGGAAAAAAAATTAATTTAAATTGGACATACGAAGGCGGGCCGGGCGTATGAGTCGAAGAGACACTTGGAGTCTTTTTTAAGAATCACCCAAACACTGTTGAACTTTTGGCACTTTGATTTTGGAAATGAACTTTAAATGGCGCGATTTGAAATTTTTTTTAAATTAGACATACGCCTCGTGGCGGCGCCCTGAGCACCTGCATGTGAGAAGGCTGGCCGGCGTGCATATGAATCGAAAAGACACCCGGAGTCTTTTTTTTAAGAATCACACAAACACCTTGATTTTCGGTATTTAGTATTTGAAAAATAAACTTTTAATTGCGCTATTTAAGAAACGAACGGAACCTCAGCATTGTTTGCCCGATCCTGAAAAAAGGAGACTCTCTGAGTTGTGCCAACTACAGACGCATAAGTCTTCTTAACATCGCATACAAGATCTTTTCTGCTGTACTGTGTGAACGCCTGAAGCCGTTTGTCAACAATCTGATAGGCACATATCAGTGTGGCTTTAGGCAAGGAAAGTCTACCATCGATCAAATATTCACACTGCGGCAGATCTTGGAGAAAACCCAGGAATTCCAAATCGATACACACCACCTCTTCATCGATTTCAAGGCCGCGTATGACAGCATCTATAGAGACGAGCTATATAGCGCAATGTCTAGTTTTGGCATCCCTGCCAAACTCGTCAGTCTGTGCAGGATGACGATGGAAAACTCACGCTGTTCCGTCAAGGTCGGCAAAGACCTTACCGACCCCTTTGATGTCAAAAAAGGATGTAGACAAGGCGACGCGCTGTCATGCGACTTCTTTAACATCATACTTGAGAGAATTGTGCAAAACTCTCGCGCCAACACCAGAGGTACAATCTTTCAAAAGTCCGTTCAACTACTTGCATACGCAGACGACATTGACATAATCGGTAGAACAAAGCGTGATGTCAGTGAAGCCTTCGTGAGTATTGGGACGGAAGCGGCGAATATGGGTTTAGCAGTCAATGAGGGCAAAACCAAGTATATGCTGTCATCAAGAAAAGACACCCAACACCGACGTCTGGGACAAAACATCACCATCGACAGCTATAACTTTGAGGTAGTTAGGGACTTTGTCTACCTGGGTTCCGCTATCAATTCAGACAATGACACCAGCGCTGAAATCAAACGAAGGATAACTCTTGCCAATCGCTGTTTCTTTGGGCTAAGAAGGCAATTGAGTAGCAAAGCCCTCTCTCGAGCAACTAAAGTGTCCATGTATAAGACCCTCATCATCCCAGTCCTGCTTTACGGTGCAGAAGCATGGACCCTGTCAAAGGCGGATGAAAACACTTTAGGCTGCTTCGAGAGGAAAATTCTTCGGACGATTTACGGTCCCGTCTGCATAGACGGAGAGTGGAGGAGGAGATATAACATCGAACTGTACGGGCTGTACAGCGATACCGACCTAGCCAAAAGAGTCAAAACACAACGTCTACGATGGCTGGGTCTTCTAGAGCGGATGGACACCAACGCCCCGGCCCGGAAAATCTTCGAATCCACACCGCAGGGACGACGCGGTAGAGGAGCACCGAGACTCAGGTGGCGCACGCAAGTGGAAGGGGACCTCAGCCAACTTCGCGTGCGAAACTGGAAAAATTAAAATGTCATAGGATTAAGGAATTTTTTGCCAAAACAAATTGTTGAGAAGTTTTTTTTGGGCCTTATGACATTTCTTAATTTCAACGCCCAAATTAGTTTGGGCAATAAGATCTTATACTTTCAGGATCTTATCATAGCTATCATCGAATTGCATCATTGAAAATTTGTTTTCATGTTTTTAGCCGTTTGACGCCAAACAATGTTGTCTGTTTTTGGTATCAAAATAAAGCTTATGAATTCCACAATTTTTCCCGTAACAAAAATTCATAAATTGTGTTAAAACTTTAATGTAAGCTCGCTTTTACTATTTCACTGACAGAAATCGATTTCAACGAACAGCTGAATTTGATTTGTGTTTTTGCGACAAAATCGTTCCACTGAAAAGCATTCCATTCTCTTTTTATTCTCAGCTGTCAGTTTTCCTTTCCCTGATCAACTCCAACCTCAAATACCTGAAGCTGTTTGTTGACACTGACAGAAATTTTCAATGATTGCTATGAATGACTTGTCAGAAAACCGAAGACATTGTTCCACTGATTTGTTCCAATGATGCTATCCGATGATAGCTATGATTAAACCCAAAGTCACATCGCCGAAGAACAAAACACCCAAATTTAAAATGTCATAACGCCAAAAAAAAAAAATGCTCAACAATTTGTAGTTGCCAAAAATTTCTTAATTTATGCGATATGACATTTGATTTGGGCTTTATAATGCTTTACACTTTGATATTTAAGCGATATATCGCATTTTTGGGAGTTATGTCATTTTAAAATTTGGCCACAGCGCCAAAATTTGAAAACGTAACAGCACCCAAAAATATATTTTAACAGTTTTTTGTTGTAAAAAAATCGTCAATTTGGGTTATATGACATTTCATTTGGGGCTTATGACGCTTAACACCATGAGATTTGGGCGATATGTCACTTTTTTGTGCGTTATGACATTTTAAAGTTTAGGCGTTGTGGTTTTGGGCGATAATACCTAACGCCTCGTTTCTAAGTCACTTTGCAGTCGAAACAACCGTCACGGTTTCTCGCTCTGATTGTGTATTACCAATCGATTTTTTACTCTCGCATTGACGCTTCCGCTCTGGTTTGGTTTGACGCTGACGCTCGTTTGTTGTAAAACAAACATAAAATTAGATCCAGCGTGCAAACCGCACTTTGCACTTTTCAGTGCGATCAGCTAACTGTCAAAAACTTAGTGCGACCCTAAAAATTAAATTCGAACACAAGAGGGCAAACTGGGCTATGAAACTCTGAGAATTCAGTGCACAGCTGATTATAAACTGAAGCATATTTTTTTTGTGTGTTCTGAACTTTTCGCCCCGGCAAAGTCCTCACTAGTGCACCACGGTGCTGCCTACGAATACAGTGCAGTATAGTGGGTTGTTGTCTTCGCTTCTTCTCGAATGTAGAACTGCGCTCATGCTGCTATATGGCCCATTTGGGCATTCATCTACTGTTACGTAGCTTCATTCAAACAAAACTAAATCCGTTTTATATTTAATAATATTTTCTTTTTAAATTTTCTTAAAACTGACAATCTTCATTATGCTTGAAGTTTGTTTCGGTCTGTTCATTAAAATAATCTTAAACATTGTGTCAAAATAACTTTATAACCAGGGGTGGAATCGGCTTATATGATCTGTGATAAGCGATGTGACAAATCAGAAAAATTCGTCTGCGTAAGCTGTGATCATCAAAATTTTCTTGTGAGGTGTCGATCAGTCACCGTCAAAATCAGCTGGTCCCTAGTTTTAAAATTTTCTGGCTCGTTGGTTTTTTTTGTCTACACTTAGGCTAAATTTTTGCATGCATGAATAAAAACAGTTGTTCTTACATCACAAGCCTAAATAAAGCAACGATTCGGAACAATGCTTTTGAGATCATCTTACGCATACGTTTGACCACATTGACTGTCACAAAATGTGAAGATCACAGATTACCTTACTCCACCCCAGATCTTCTTCGAAAAAAAGTAAATTGTTTAAATTAAAAATAATCTACTTTACTCAGGTCTTACATAATTCTGAGAATTAAGAACTTTTAAGTGAGAATTGAGACTTTATGCCTATGCGTACTTAGATCAAACTTATGATAAACAACATTATTTAAAGTTCGGTAGTAGCTACGCCCCAATATTGGCTCATTCGACTAGCGTACTCAACTGACTCATCTCCGAATTGTCTTTCGTGTGTAACGGCAAAGTCGTCCTCGAAATTGTATGGCATCAGATGTTGAAGCGATCCGAAGTATCCAACATTCGCACCACTACCCAAAGTTCGACGCAGGTTTTCCGCTGAGCTTACATTTCTAGCCTTGACTGTGGCAATATGCTGGAACGATCTGGCCGTGCCAAAGTGTTTTGATGCGATCGAGTCCCTCCCATATGAAGGATAACTAGCCGAAATTTTCTTTTTACTCGCCGAGGTCAGCAGGTTAAAGGCTGATGTCGGGGTGTTATGCTCGCTAAGGTTTAAATTACTGGCCGAATTCTTGTATTTCGTAAAGGAGTTGGATATTTTATTTAGCTCCTTGTCGAAGAGCAGCTGTGTATTCTGCTCCAGCATGTACTCCCAGCATTTGAATTGCTCCTCGGAGAGAACGGAGTCGGTTTCGTTGATGTTCTGGTCGCTCTCCTCCTCGACAACCGCAGGGAAGCTTGGTGCTGAAGAGATTCCGCTTTCAGCAAAGCAATAAGTGTCTGGCTTGACTCGCTTCAGGCAAACACTCAACTCGCTGATCTCTTGATCTGTCTGGCCGATCGGGGAAGATCGATCGCTGTTCGCGTACAGTTGCTTGGCGGGAGCCGAGCTTCCATCTGAAGACGCGCAGCAACCGGTGCAATTGTACGAACTATTTTTTCTTCGAACATTCTGTCGCAGCTCGTTTATTAGAAGATCTACATAGGTTTCAACATGCTGGAATTTGAGAATAATAACGCTTAGGTTCTCATCCGCCCCAAAACTTTGTGCAACGTCTTGTATTCTCTTTGCAGCCAGAATCACATTGTCTTCGCTTCGAATCTCCTGCATGACTGTTTCAATTTGCATTGTTTCCCATATCCGTTTGCTACCGATCACTAAGTATTCATCATCGTTGCTCAAGGAAACGTCGAAGAAGTTGGCATCCCCTACACACGTGGAAGAGATCACCCCATTATCTAATTTAGCTTTCGAAGGAGTTGGTGGCAGCAGAACCGGTCCCTGCTTTCTTATAAGATACGCAGTGCTTCCTCCAACTATTGCTGCTCGGAGGTTGTACTTTCTCGATCGCAGAGGTTTCACCGAAGACTCATGGAATTGATTTTCACGGGCAATATGACACAAGATGGCGCACTCGCCATATTTTTCGGCGCTCGGCCTAAGCTGCTTGTATGCCGCAATGAGGGTGTACTTCATGTAGTCTGCCGAAAGCTGATTTGGCCCTTGTTGCTGCAGCAGAATTGTAGGAATGATTTTCGGCAATAAGGTCATCGATGTAGTCTTCATTTCCCCGTCAAACATTCCAAAGAGTCCATTGGTGTTGCAGAAATTTGGAAGCCTTAGCTGGCTTATGTACAACTTCTGACGTTTTCCCGGAGTTTCGGAAAAGCCAACTTTCCATGGTGTATAGGAATTCGAACCGTTCTCAAAGGCAGGAGTGGTGGGCAGACAATACCTATTCTTGCCGGAAACGTCGACAAAACTCACCTTTCTTTGGGTTTGGAAGCTTTTTAGCTGCCCTGAGTCCACCCGTAGTTGTTGATTGCACGACAAGTCTAGGAACTGGACGTTTTTCGGCAACAGCGTTTGCAGGTTAATCTTTCCAAGCTGATTGTGAGCTAGATCTATCACTCGAAGTGTATTTATTTTAGAAAGATCGGGTATAGATTGCAAACGGTTCGAATGAAGCCTAAGCACTTTAAGTCGCTTCAAAGATGATATGCTTTCGGGTAGGATTTCCAGCTTATTCCCTGAAAGAATAAGCTCTTCCAGCTCGGGCCAGTTGCTTATGCACTTGCCGGGAAGGCTGCCAAATCGGTTATAGGCCAAATGAACGATCTTCAGTTTCTTAAGATACACTAGACTTTGAAGAACTGTGTCATTGAGGGTATTTTTAGTCGCGTACAATCGTTCGAGGGGGGAGTAGCCTTCTTCTAGAATTGGCAGCACCTCTAGGCTATTGTATGAAATGTTGAGTGTCACAAGCTCATTACAAGCATAGAGAAGGTTTTCGGGTAAGCAATGCAGATCATTGCACTGGACGCTGAAGTCTCGCAAATGGATCTTTTTCTTGGACGTGTTCGGTAATGATTTGAGCTTATTGTTGGCCAGGTGCAGCGTGTGAAGTGTGGTTCTGTCACTGCTAATTAGGTGACTGGGAACCTCTTCGAGGCGATTGTTACTGGCGTTTAAGGTTTCCAAATCGTGACACTTGTCAAGCCAATGCGGAAGCTTGCTGAATCTATTGCATCGAACGTCGAGGGTTGTCAATCTCGATGGGGCAGGTAAGACGGTAATTTTGGTGAGATCTGAAAAGGTAAACAGGGAAAGCTCGATTTTATGCACAGTTAAATCGAAAAAATGTAAAAAAAAATCAAGGCTGGTGTTAGGAAGAGCACAGCGGTTAACGTTCAGATTTTTGATCCCGGATTCGATTTTGCCTTCGAAAATATATTTTAAGCCTGGTTTTTGCGGAAAGAGGAGTTTTTTTTCTGTGGACCGCTTTATCAGTCTTATTGCTCGAACACCTCCCAAAATTGGGACTAAATAACGGCTATTGGCTATGAAAGCTGGACGAAGATTGTTCCTTGGAATGTTAAGACGGGTCTTAGCTCTGGCAACAAAGCCAGCCATAGCCCTCCTATACGTTTCAAGATATGGGTGAACACCTGTCTTTTAAACACAGTCTAAACCACAAAACCTGTTTGTGTTAAGAGATACCTCAGTTTTGAACTGTTAAAAATTGACCACCCACATTGGCGCCTGGATGGGGAGGGAAGACGGGCCCAAACTACTATGCCCAAACATCAAACCTATATTTTGTACTAGGAAATTTAACAAATACGACTTTTTAATTGTATTTTCTTTCTGATTCCATGGGTTGACCCCACCCTCCGCTGGAAAAAATCCTGCGGGTGCCCAGACCATGCGATCTTGTGCCCTTGAGTTATTTTCCTTTTAGAGTTTCTAAAGGTTTATACCAGCTCCCTCTCAAGAAACGCGAAATTTTTTTTCACATCTTAACCTGTCAAACTTAACAGAGGTGACATTGCATGACATAACAGCTGACAAGATATGTTCATACCATTATGCGTTGCTGTCAGTGATAGCAATGATTCGCCATTAAGTGTGAGCTCGCTTAATGTGTTCTTTCTACAGTGCAATACTTCGAGCTTTTTCAATGTTCTGAGATCCAAATATTCGATGTTGTTATCACATACTTCCAGGTGTGTTATGTTCTGAAATTTCAATAAAATTTTTAAATTTTTTAACAACAAATAATTAATTGGTCTTTTCTTACCTCATAATTTGTAAGAATTATACTTTCGTGCAATTGGTAACCTCTGAGTGTTCTTTTATTCAGTAGCGGGCTTACAATTTTAGTTTCAGTCTTTTCTTCAGGTTTTCCTTCAGTCTTCATTTTTGATGAGCTCTTTAAATTCATTCTAACCATTTAAGGTTATGGGATAAGATTTTACATTGGCCAACTGATGTGCTGAAATGGAACAAGGTTTCATAAAAATTGTGAATGAAGCTTAATAATGTGGATGGTGAAACAGGAGATTATTTTGATCTCTTTCTCAAATGAAAAGTCTGGTCGCCTATTGATTTGTTCAATTCAAAGATAGAAGTATGAACAATCTCCTCATAGTAAAAAAATTGTCGAATGGATTCAAAGACATGACACACATGACAACACTTTGACTTGTCGAAATTCTTTTGTTTGCATCGAAGCAGTCGCTGTGAGGTCGCTACCAACATTGGTGATTGGTGATATTTTAAATTGTCATAAACTTATGAGATTGGAAGGGATATCAAAACTTGAAACTGCGGTGTAAAGAGCGACTCTTGATGCTGTCATACCCAGCATTGAGATGCCTGGGCTCTATCCAAGAATCTGTCACAGAGTGAGTATTTAATCGATGTCGGACTTAAGACCTGGCCTAAAGACATACAGGCATTGTAGGCTCGGCTACCTTGTTGGCGGAAATAAGGTATTCGCACGAATAAAAAAACCCATACTCGAAACAATGCCAGGCTGGCTCAGTCATGCCTTCAGCCCAATGAATCCGTTGCGTCCGTCACGTCGAAGTACACAACTGACAACTCAGTGAAATACACACGTTCTTATGGGAAGCGACGTACGTCACGAAGTTCGTATTTGGGCCGCTTTCCATTAGAACGTGTGTATTAAACTTAGTTGTCAGTTGTGTACTTTAACGTGACGGATGCAACGGATTCATTGGGTTGCAGGCTTATCAGTCCTCTCCAAACGAGTGTCCCAAAACCTTCTACAAAGTCCTATGCAGCCAGCATCAAGTGTTAATAACCAGTGATAACATTGCCAAAATGCCATCAGAGATGCCGCCTCCGACATGCTGGGTCTTAGGTACGGGTCTTAGGTACCACAACGAAACCCCTGATTTGACAAAGAGTGACGGCAAGCACACGCAGCTAAACAGGAAGCACACAAAGTAGGTCTGCAAAAAAGGACTAGACTAGAGCTGCTCGCGAGCTTTCTACGAACTACGAGCATTTATGCCCCACGAATGGAATCTCAACATTGCTTTCCCCATCCTCAAGAAAGAAGGCCCCCTAAATTGTGCCAACTACTGAGGCATCGGTCTTCTTGAAAACGTTCGGTAGTAGCACCATGAGATCTTTTCTGCTGTACTGTGTGAAGACCTAAGAATCTGATAGGTTCATATAAGAGTGGCTTTAGGACAGGAAAGTTCACCAGTTTTTAAGGCCGCGTATGCCAGCATCTAAAGAGACGACTTATAAAGCGTAGTGTTAAGTATTGGCACCCCGACCAAACAGCCGTCAGTTTTTGCGGCATGATGATGAAAAACTCACGCTGTTCCATAAATGTCGGTAAGGACTTCACTCACCCCTTTGATATCAAAAAAGGTTTTAGACAAGGCGACGCGCTGTCGTGTGACTTCCTTAACATCATGCTTGAGAGAACTGTGCCGAACTCTCGCGCCAACACCAGAGGCACAATCTTTCAAAAGTCCGTTCAACTACTCGCGTACGCAGACGACATTGACATAATCGGAAGAACAAAGCGTGATGTCCAGTGAAGCCTTCATGAGTATCGGGACGGAAGCGACGAATATGGATTTAGCAGTCAACGAGGGCAAAACCAAGTATATGCTGTCATCAAGAAAAGACACCCAACACCGACGTCTTAGACAAAACATCAACGCAGACTGCTATAAAGCATTCAGCCCAATGAATCTGTTACATCCGTCACACATTCTTATGGGAAGCGGCGTACGTCACGAAGTTGGGCCGCTACCCATATAGGAACGTGTTTATTAATCTAAGTTATCAGTTGTGTACTTCAACGTGACGGACGGAACGGATTCATTGGGCTGAAGGCTTAACTCTCAGGTAGTTACAGAGACTTTGTCTACCTGGGTTCCACTATAAATTTAGACATTGACACCAGCGCTGAAGTCACACGACGAAACGAATGATAACTCTTGCCAATCATGTTCCTTTGCACTAAAAAAGCAATTGAATTGCTCTCTAAGTAGAGCACCTTGTGTTTCCATTTATAAGATCCTCATCATTCCAGTCCTTTTGATGCTGAAGCATGGATCCTGCAAAGGGATATGAAAGTGCTTTGGGCTGCCACGAGAGGAAAATCCTACAGACGTTTTATGGTCCCTTCTTCATAGATGCAGAGTGGATGAGAAGATTAAAATATCGAACTGTATGGGCTATACACCTGGGTCATCTAGAGCGGATGGACATCAACAACCTGGAAATCAACGACCAGTAGAGGAGCACCGAGACGCAGGAGGCGCACGCAAGTGGACAGGGGCCACAGCCAACTTCGCCTGCAAATCTGGAACTGGCTAAGCTGGATTCAAAGCTGGCTGGCAAAGCTTGTTGGGTAAAACCCAGCCTCTCGCCGCCTTAAGTTAGTAAGGAACCCCAGCTGTCAGATTTTCTTTTAAGTAGTGCCAGAGTCAGTGTTTAATTGCCTGAAAAAAGGTGATGGGAATTGGAAAGTAAGTCCAACCTCAATTTGGAAAGCAAGTCCAACGGTCAAACATCCTCCCCGTCCTTGTGAACATACACCAAACCGAGTGACCTACTGCTGGAGGTTCTGGTGAGGAAAAGGACTGTCATAAGCTATGCAAACTTAACAAATAGTTACATGTATCTATGTATAAAATTATTAAAGATCTGTAATATGTTAAAGTGGGCATGGTCGATATTTTGGGCGGTCCAATCTTTGCCTTTTTAAAGGTCTTTGGCCAATATTGCTCAGTACCAAAATTTGAGTTCCGAAGTCTTGTCTAACTTGACCAAAAACATATTAAAAGAAAATGTGAAATAGAGGTTGTCTCACATTGGAGCCAGTAGGCGTGACCGTTGACGGATTGAGCCAATTTTCACACTTAGTTTGTGCAATAGAAGAACCAAGTTTCAGCTCTCTAGCTTAAAACCTTGACACTTACAGACGGACGGACGGATGGACATGGCTTAATCGATTCACCTGTCGGTCTCGATCATATCTCTAAAAGGTCTAAGGGGTCTACTATGCATTAAAACTATGCATTAAAATAGTAAACCCTGCGTTGGGTATAAAAATTCCCGTTGTTTCTGGTTTGTCTTTCTAAGTTCAAACCAGAAAAATCTGTTACAGAAAAAAACCAACCAAGTTCTTAGCACACCGCACCGTGTGTGAAGCGGATTAGTTTTCCAGCAACTCTTGTAAAAAAAAGTACTTTTCGCTTCTATCTTTCTCGTACAGTCTTCGTCGTTAATCATTTGGTTCGCCCTATAAGCCCTGCTCGGATTTCTGGCGAGTATACAAAGCAATATCCCTTCCATCCCCAACACAACTTATTTATCGAGTAAACTCAGTATGAGGCTAGTCAAGATCTTCAGGATAATGCTTAGCCAAAGCCTAAAACCACCCACGACTCACGAAAGATCGGGTAAAACCCTACATCATTTGGAAAGCTCGCCAAGATAATACCCGTTGGGCGCCAATTTAAATAATAAATATGTTTAAATTAAAAACAACAATTTTTGTTATTTCAAAAAACCTCTTGATGGTTTTTTTATTGCAAATTTTGTTCTTACTTAACATTATTGTTTACGTTCATTATTTTTCATTTTTACGTTCATTATTTTAGGGCAATTTTTTTTTAAGCACAAATAACGGTTTGATTACAGTTTGAAATTTCATGTGAAAATGGACTTAATGTTTTTTAGTGTTTTTTTCAAGGAGTTTAGTAGGCAAGAACTAGAAAAACGAAACTTAGGTTTAAGAAATACTTCGCTTTAATTAAAATATAAAACTTTTCCAAAATATCAAAACGTTTGTGAGAAATCTAGAGTCAAAAATGCATGACGTTTTTCAAAGTGTTCAAGGCC
Organism: Neoascia interrupta; assembly: GCA_947623515.1. Classification (NCBI taxonomy): domain Eukaryota; kingdom Metazoa; phylum Arthropoda; class Insecta; order Diptera; family Syrphidae; genus Neoascia; species Neoascia interrupta. The sequence goes on from OX392462.1 coordinate 181,811,705, forward strand.
ATAACTTTTGAACGGCTTATCGCTCAAAATCAATATTGAACACACTTATAAAGCAACTCAAAGTAAACCAAGTGCTTAGGTCATATTTTTCAAAAAAAAAGTTTGAGTACTGCAGTTTTGACGCATTTTCGAAAAAAATCGCAAAAATGCATGAAAAAACGTGTGTCCCCCCCTTTATCTCCGGTGGTGTTTGGTTGAAATCTATGAAAAAAGTCACACGTATCAAAAATAATTCAAAGTTTTAAGAAAAATTATAGCGGATTTTGAAATTTCAAAATCTTCTGAGATTTAACTCAAAAACATTAAAGCATTTTCAAAAAGATTTTTTTTTTAATTCTTCTAGTAGCTTAACGGTATAGGAGATCTTTTTCAGATTCGGTTAAAGTACAAAGCTTACAAAAGGAAGGAAGGCTGCGTTAATATTTTTTTAAATTTTCGTTTTTAACCTAAGTTTTTAGAAGCTTATTTAAAAAACGAAATAAAAAAAGGAGCTTGTCTTACCGTTTACGCATAAGCCGGTGGCCATAGAATTAAAAAAAAAAACATCCAAGGCTAGTGCTGTTGGTTGGCTATTGGAAAAAAGTCTTATAAGAACTGGAAAAAACTTCAAAATATTTGTTTTATGGTTTTGAAATTTAAAAAATTATAAATAAGGTCAAAAGAACGCATGTCTCCCCCTCTATCTCCCAAACGGTATAATGTATAATTTTTAAATTAACACCGGGCATAGTCCATCTTCTAAAATTTTATACAAAACTAAAGCAGACTTTGAGTATTCAAAAACTTCGAAGATTTAACTGAAAAACGTGAATACATTTTCGAAAACTATTTTTTAAAGATTTCTAGTTCCTTAACGGTTATGACCACCTTGTTTAAATTTGGCTGAAGTATGTAATGTTTAAAAGGCAAGCGAACTGCTACAAAAACGTTTCAAATATGCCGTTTTCGACCCTAAGTTTTTAAGCCCATTCAAACAAGCGAAATAAAAAAGAAATTTTTACCGTTTTCTCAAAAATCCATGTCCGCAGAATTCGAGAAAAGTGGCAAATGCTAGCACAGGTGGTTGTAAAATTGATCAAAAAGTCTAATGGTAATTAAAAATAATCGAAATTGCTGTTTTATAGGTTTTATATTATAAAACTCCTAAAAAGGGCCAAGAAAGAGTATGTCCTTCCATCTATTTTCGAAACGGTAAAGCTTTTTGTCAGCCTATTTTTAGAGTTACGAAACCCAATTTAAAATCACCCAATATAAGAACAGTAGGAAACAGTACAGAACCCAAAAGGAACACTACGAAAAAAGTATATTACAGGCTGTGAAATATATCCAGAAATAATTTTCATCATCATTATCATTTTCGGATGCCGCTTATCCTTTAAAAGGGTCGCGGAGCGAGGGTGGCTAAATGGTCCTTCCATCTTTCTCGATACTCCGCCACCAACTCAAGAGACTCCGGCGCAATCCCCAGGCGGGACTCACCTGTTTCTTGGCCTACCAGGGGGGCGACGCGCTCGCATCTCGGCTAGCATGACCTGTCTAGGAAGTCTGTCATGGGGCATGCGAACAACGTGTCCAAACCATCGAAGAATCGATCGCTCCACTCGGAGAAGTAGCTGCTCAACATTAAGATTCTCACGAATACTGACGTTTCTCACTCTATCCCTTTAGAGTAACACCAGCAACGCACCTCAGAAATAATTTTAATAAATAAATAGAATGTTACACAAACTGCGCAATATAGATGACTATAACCTTCAACAAAAGCCGACGGACCGCTCTGCGCATGTCTTCATAATTGACGGTCTTTTTTTTTTTAATTTAAATGAAGCTCTTATTTTATGGTTCCTAGTGTCAAAAAATATTTTGACACATATTTTGACAAGAACATGCTGTCTACGTTTGTCGCGTCCACAATATTGTATTGCGCTTAAAGAGTAGATTCTAAAGAACGCGATTATTGTACTCCGACTTCGTGTCCTACCTGTCCGGACATAAGGAGTTATAACTACTCTGAGTCATGGGATGGGAGGGTGTACGCTACTTTAAGTACTTCATGGCTCATTAAATTAAATGTGTCTGCACGACTTACACAATAATTGTAAATGGGTTATTGACACCTCGTGTGCTGCTGAAGGAAAAACCTACTCGGTGACGCCTGGCAGCAGGAAAAGTCTACCTTTCACACAACATCGCATTTAACATCGCATTTAACTGAAATTAAGTTAGACAGCATAATTCGAAAATTTTCAACGAGAAAGCGTCAAAAGTGGGTTTGAAATAAAGAGTCGTTTGTACCTCAAATAGGCCTGTTATTAGGAAATTATGAAGAAACTAAGTTTAGGCTTGAAAAAATAGAAAAAAAATCAAACTTACGTATACAAGTGTTAAGTTAATCCTGTAGTTTTGTATCCAAAATTCAATGGGTCGTAGTGTCGTAGAGTTATGCCATTTCAGTAAATCGAATTTGTGATTAAGCCTTTACTAAGCTTGCATATATTTTTTAAGAAAACAAAACCGCCAGATTTTTGCACATCAATTTCACAATGTTAAATCACAAGTCACTTCTTAAACCCTTTTTTAAGAGCTTGAGCATTTATATGAATATATGGGTTTTTTCACTTCAATTTACTCATTTCTTATACATAGTTTTAAACTCTAATCCGAATCAAGGGGTTTTCATGAGAATTTCAGTGACCAAGTTTTAATAAACTCAACGAATAAAGCAACGAACCGTCATGCTCCGGTACTATAAACATACTGACTCAGGTCGCAAACGGCAGTACCTTATTCCAACCTTATAGTGTGGAATTGCCTCTAATTATTCGGTGGATGAGCATTGTTTATGTTTACGGTGAGTATTTCGTAAGCAACATTCATATCGTCGACAAAACTACATAATGTATCCGCACCAAACAGCGCACTTTCTCTGCAGTTGTAGGTGTCCATGTTCATCTACCATATCTGAGTTTTGTATCCACCAACTCTGAAGATTGGATTGGAAACTATATACAAAGTGAATCTTTTTCGAGTATAGCAAGATTCAGCAATAATAATAAAACTACATAACATGAATGAAGATCTTACAAAGGAAGAAGGTATCGGCCAGACTTGGTGGTATTAAAACAAGTGAAAATTGTTACACTGGCGTAGCTTACGCGCATAGGCCATTGCCCGATATACATCAAATTATGCAACCGCATACTCATGGTTATACTGCCTTAAAAAGTTTCGGTTTTGTTCTGTGTTCCAGTTTTTCAAGGCGAGAAACTTTGACTTGAGTCATGACGAAGGCCTAGAACAATTATGGATATTGGGAAAGATCTTGCGCCGTGGATACGCCGAAATATGCTGTTACACTTTTGCTGCATACTTACCTATACCTCATTTCGAGAGTTATTAATTTAATTTGATACCTGGAGCAAGAAAAATTAAACTCAGCCTTCGCTCTGCCACAATATGTCGGCTTTTAAATTAAATTTCCTCAAAAATACCTTTTTTGTGCGGGGAAAACTATTTTCCCTCGTATTTCGAATGCTTATTTGGGGTGCCGTGGCGTAGTGGTTAGTGTGTGTGCTTACTACGCCGGAGGTCTGGGTTCGAATCCTGCCATCGTCACCTGAAAAAAAAAGACTTGTTCTTTTTCACGGTCCCCACCTCCGCGAGGGTCTGACAAGCCCTCCGAGAGTATCATTTGTCTTGAAAAACTTCTCAGAGTGCCGTTCGGATTCGGCAAAAAATTGTAGGTCCCCTTGTATGTGAAGATATTAACACACACAGCATACATTGTTGAGAAGTTGGCCCTGGTTCACATCGAGCTGTTGCGCCACTCTATTTTTTATTTTTTTTTATTTTGGGTTTCTGTGTATCACTTCACAACTGAAAATTATTATATCCTCAGCATCAGCATCTATGCATCACAAATTTTGGCTTTTGTTTGTTTTTTCTTAGCTGCTGAGCTGTCAAACGAAGTAATGTTGAGAACTTCTTAAGATGAAGCTTCGCTCTGGAGTCACGTTACTTAGAATTCGTTTTCTCTTTACAATTGCCAAACGAGACGTTGAAGCTGAAGCTATTGGCGATTTAAGGCAACCCCCCGGTGGAGAATAGAAAAATATGTAGAGACCTGCACCAACGTCAGCTTGCTGGCCAAAAACTAAACAAAAACTAACCAATTAAACTAAAGCGGGAAAACCCAATCGCCAATATTGACGATTAGAAAAGTTCGAACGCGATACCTGGTGGTCAAATTTGGAATATGTGAAGACATATAGCTGTCAACTGGAACAGCTGTCAAGCTGGAACAGGCTCCATCATAGACATGACCTTAGTCAGTAGCTCCATACTTAGAACTGTTAAATGGAGTGTTAGCGAGGAATACTCCAACAGTGATCATCAGGTGATAATAATCGAAATAAAGAAAAAGAAAGCTGAAGTCTCGCCGAAATCCACTGGTGGAATGACAGATCATTCGACAATGACGCGTTCGAAGAGATGTTGATTAACGTCCAGACCCCAGTAGGATCCGCAAGATAGCCTTGTCCAACAACTTACGGACACAATTACCAGAGCATGTGATGCATCAATGGCCAGAAGAACAAACAACAGCAAGGTAAAATCGTGCTTTTGGTGGAATGAGGAATAAAAAGAGCTCAGGATAAAATGCTTCTCTGCCCGCCGCAAATGCCAACGCTCAAGATTAAGACCTGACTTTCAGCAAAACGCCTGGACGCTTTCAGACTGGCCAGGCGTAATCTAAGTAAAGCCATCAAGGAGAGCAAGGCTACATGCTTTAAGCTTTAACCGACATAAATTCCTGAGGACTGGCATACAGAATGGTGATGAAAAAACTGTAGGGACCTGTATAAGACGGAACTGTATAAGACCCCGTCAATAACGTGTCCAATAATGCTGAGTTTGATAGTGGAGCACCTATTCCCTCAAAGCCCAACTACTACATGTAATATCGTACAAGAAATAAACCCTGACGACATCCAGCCAATTAGCCAGGCAGAGCAACTTAGCGCGTGCAGAAAGATTGGCGACAACAAGGCGCCCGATGGAGTTCCAAATAAAGTAGTAAAGGCGGCTGTAGAAAAACGACCAGACCTCTTCATATCGACGTTTCAGAAATTCTTGGAAGAGGGAACGTTCCCTGAAAAATGGAAAACACAGCATTTGGTCCTACTACCAAAAGGAAGCAAACCCCCATGAGAACCATCATCTTACCGCCCAATATGCTTATTAGATACAAAGGGAAAGATCGTTGAAAAAATTATCTACGGCAGATTATTTGCAGTTGCAGAGGAGAAAGGGGCTCTCTCCGACCAGCAATTTGATTTTAGGAAAAACCGATCTACTGTGAACGCTATAAGAGCAGTTGCTGAAATAGCAGAACACGCAATTGCAGGAAAAGGATGGCTAAACGGCGCCAAAGAATACTGCGCAGTGATAACGCTGGACATAAGAGACGCCTTCGGCCAACTGGTCCTTCATCAAAAGATCTATCACCAGGATGGATACACCATACTATCTTCGGCGCATCATAGCGAATTACCTAAGCAACAGGAAGCTAAGGTATGATACAGACGAAGGATCATTTGTAGACTACAAAGTCACCGCGTGCGTCCCACAAGGTTCGGTCATGTATGACGGAGTCCTACGAATAAGGCTACCGGAAGGGGTAACGATAATCGGCTTCGCTGATGATATTGCTGTCGTCGTAGTACGTAAACATATCAATGCAGTGGAGCTAGCAACAAACCAAGCTATTATCCACGTAAAAGATTGGCTGGTGAACGCTGGACTCGAACTAGCGGACCACAAAACAGAAGCTGTGCTGATTACTAGCCGCAAGACCGTTGAATTCGCAACATTTCAGGTCGGAAATCGTATCGTTAGGTTCAGGGAGGTAAGAAAATATCTCGGAGTTATGGTGGATAATACAAATGCAGGGAGCTTTGTCGCCCATATTGCCTAACATCGGTGGACCTAGATACCCTAGGGGGATTTCAATATCGAAAGTAATTACTTCGGTCCTGCTATACGCCGCTCCAGTCTGGGCGAAAGCACTACGGACGAAAGAAACGAAAAGGAAGTTATCGTCAGCGTATAGACTTTGCGCGTTGCGAACAATCAGCGGCTTCCGAACCGCCGTTTTCGTTATAGCCGGAATGATCCCTATCGATATTCTCGCCGATGAAATGCTCAGGATGTACAACAGAAGACGGCGCAATTTAAGCGACGCAACCATACACAAACACATTAAAACGGAAGAAAGGGCAACCTCACTAATGAAGCAAACCCGTTGGACCAACACAACGAAAGAAAGATGGACTTTTAAACTCATACCGAGAATTGCTCCTTGGCAACAACGAAAGCACAGGGACTGCAACTACCACCTTACGCGTAGTAGTATGTAGCAGTACTGTGGAGAAGTGGTTGAAGAGTGCAGGGAGTGGATTAGAACGTAGGCGCGTCCCGGCATCGATTACTTCGGGCTTGCGAATCGTGCATGCTAGTAGCCAGGGCTACCGGTATCTATGAAGATGACCACCTCCATGTGGCGCATCCAAAACAAAAAGACAGATCTCGAAGTTGAAAAGTTGACCTAGGGTGGAATCGGCTAACGTGATCTGCGATAACTGTGCACATCATAATTTTCTTGTGACAGCTCTCGATCAATCACCGTCAAAATCAGCTGAGCCTGAGTTTTCAAACTTTCTGGTTAGTTGGTTTTTTTGCCTATACTAAGGCTGACTTTCTGGGTGCATAAATAAAAAAGTGCTCTTACATCACAATCCTGGGGTGGAATCGGCTATGGTGATCTGTGATTTTCACATTTTGTGACAGCAGTCAATGTGATCAAACCAAATAATCCGTCAGTGTAAGGTGTTCACAAAAATATTGTTCCGAATCGTTGCTTTATTTAGGCTTGTGATGTAAGAACACTGATTTTTATTCGTACCTGCAGAAAGTCAGCCTAAGGGTAGGCAAAAACACCACCTTTCCAGAAAGTTTGAAAACTGGTGACCAGCTTATTTTGACTGTGATTGATTGGGAGCTGTCACAAGAAAATTGTGATGATCACAGTTTACGCAGACGAATTTTTGTGATTTGTGACATCACTTATCATAGATCACCTTAGCCGATTCCACCCCTGATTCCACCCCTGATATGTGACTAAAATAGTTCGTCCTTTCACAAGGATCAAGTACGAAGGAAAATATCGTTCCTAAACAAATAATTTTCGTACTTGTTTGACAAATGGGATGACAACAACACCCAGACGTTGACGTGCATGGGTCTTCACAAATTTCAAAATTGACAGCCAGGGGTAAGCCTTTGATCGTTTATTGTGTTGGAAAATATTGAAATCATATGTCTAAACACATAAACTTCAGGCCTAACCGGAGCGCAGGCTTCACTGTAAATCCCGCTTAATTAGTATTTGGTAGGGGCTCCTCGAAGGCCTCAACCAAATACCAATATATAGCCAATAAGCTTCGCCAGCCAGCTCTGTCTCGAGGAAAGCTGTCTCCAGTTTGCACTCAAAGTTGGCTTGAAGTCCCTACCGCTTGCGTGCGCCACCCGAGTCTCGGTGCTCCTCTACTGCTGCACCGTCCCTGCGGGGTGGATAGAAATATTTTCTGGGTCGGGCAGTTGATGTCTGTCTATCCGCTCTAGTGACCTAGCCATAGCAGCCATTGCATTCTGACTCTTTTGGCCGGATCTCGGTCAAAGTACAGCGCATCCATACAGTTTGATGCTAAACAAGTATCACCTTCACTTTCCGTCTATGTAGACAAATGCTTTTCCTCTCGAAGCAGACCAAAGCGTTTTTATCCGCCTTTGGTAGGGTCTATACTTCAGTTGAATAATGTGAGTCGCATAAAGGTCTTCTTAATGGACACTTAAGTTGCTCGAGAAAGGGCTACTCAATTGCCTTCTTAGCCCAAAGTTAGCCTTCGATTCCAGCGCTGGTGTCGTGTGGGACTTCATATAGCAGACCGCAGGTAAACGTACTCCCTAATAACCTGAAATTTATTACTGTCTATGGTGAGGTTTTATCGAAGACGTCGGAGTTTTTTTTTTTTTTTTTTGAATTCTAGTGTGGACGGAGGCTAAAACTCTAAAATCTTTCAAAGATACCAATACGCTCTCTATCGCAGGTACATAATACCGAAGTAGCCGATATTGGTTATGCCCGATTTCCACGTCCACCCATTTATGAGAGACACTATGAAACTGCCAGAACGCACTTCATAGTAGTAAATTTTCGCTCTCTCATAATACTTCTTGACTACAACTAAGTTAACTTAACAAGTAGTTTACGCTTTCGTAGTGTTTATCGCATTATGTAGGTTGCTATCCAGTGAATGCACCTTCTAAAGCCATTCATTCGTTCGGCTTCACCCTACGTGCGTCGCTAGATCGAAGGGTCTTGTTTTTTGTAGTCGTCGCTCGTTGTTTACATCGTTAAGAGTCTCGTTGCGAGTTCGGATCATTTCATTGTTGCAATGAACATGAAGGCGAGCATTTAGCTTTCGAGCAAAGTTTGTTACTTCTTCGCTCAAAGTAGCTATTCCTAAATCTCTGTGAATATCACTATTCCTAAAATACCATGGAGCATTCACAATTGCTCTTAGTGTCTTGTTTTGGAAAGTCTGCAACATGGGTATGTTGCTCGGCTTGGTACAACCCCAAAGTTGTATTCCGTATGTCCAGGACGGCTTTAACACCTGCCTGTACAAGAGCAGTTTGTTATATATGCTTAGTTTCGAAAATCTTCCGATAAGCCAGTACATTTCCCTGAGCCTAATCTCGAGCTCGTAAGTGAAATTTGTAAGTGTGATTTGTAAGTGAAATTTGTAAGTGAAATTCTGTAAGTGAAATTCACATGCGTAGACTTGTTCTCGTTAAGAGCGATTCGCCAAGTCTTCGTCCAGACACAAATTCTGTCCAATGCTCGTTGGAGGTTTCTCGTTGATGACTCGACTGATTCACCTGTTGCCAGGATGGCCGTATCGTCCGCAAACGTGGCCACGACAGTCTCGTCACCTAGAGGTATGTCTCTTGTGTAGAGCAGGAACAGGGTCGGACCGAGGACGCTTCCCTGGGGTACGCCATGCCGAATTTGCTTGAAACTCGAGTATTTACTACTACACCTAACACGAAAGAGTCTGCTTTCAAGATAATTTTCCAATATTTTAAACATGTCTTCCGGCAAGCTTTGCCGTAGCTTATATTTCAAGCCTTCGTGCCATACCTTGTCGAAGGCTTGCGATACGTCGAGGAAAGCACTTGAACATATTTTTTTCTCTTCTAAGGCTTTTTCAATTTCATGCGTTATTCTGTAGACTTGATCTATTGTGGAGTGGTTAGGCCTGAAACCGAATTGGTGATCCGGGATCAAGCGTCTTTCTGCAATTATTGGTTGTAATCGCTTCAGCAGAAGTTTCTCGAATACTTTCGATATTATCGGCAGAAGCGATATGGGCCTATACGATTTTTTATCATTTGCACATTTCCCCGGTTTTGGAACCATAATGACTTCAGCAACTTTCCATTGCCTTGGAACGTATCGAAGTCTAAGAGAAGCGTTTATCATATAAAGTAGCTTGACTAGTGCCTTTTTTGGTAGTTCTTTCAATATTTCGCCAGTGATCAGGTCGTAACCCGGGGCCTCATTATTTTTTAGTTTGCGTATTGTCTTTCGGAGTTCAACTAACGAAACTTTTTTCATTCTAAAGCTATCAGGTTCCGCGTTGTTGTTTAGAACGTCAGCCAACGGCGGAAAAATGTTCAGCAAACAAACTCGCTTTCTCTTTGTCTTCTCTTGCCCATTCGCCGTTAGTTTTTTTTATTGGTGCCGAGTGGATTATAGGTTTCTTGATAGACTTAACTGCTTTCCACAGCGAGTAGTTTGAGCTCCTATCCGCCGACAAGCCTTCAAGGTATTCAGTGGTCTCACGATTTTTAAGATCTTGCAACATTCCTTTCAGTTTGTTAGAGAGGTGGTTCAAGAGGGCTTTGTCTGGGGGGAGCCCTCGTGCCTTGCCATCTTCTACGCGCTCTTCTCTTTTCACGAATCAATGCTTTGATTTCGAGCGGATATGTTTTGCGTACATGCCCGTCGGTGCTAACTGCGTTCTTTTGGGACGAAGTGTTGTTCCAAGCAGCGCTCTGAATTGCTTCAATGAATTTGTCAACTGCGGTTTCTAACTCGAAAGGAGTTCTCAATGGCTCATTCAAGCCAACACCCTCCTCACAGTCCTTTCTGAAGGACTGTAAGGATTAGCTAGCTAATCTGGGAGCTCTTTCTATTTTCGCCAGTCCTCCACCCATCTTCAAGATTACTCCTGAGTGGTCTGAGCAAAGATCATAACACTCTTCGATTCGCGTAAGATATTTGGGGAACCCTTTAGCGATGAAAAAGTCGACAAGGTCAGGCTTTTTTCTCCTGTCGGTTGGCCAATATGTTGGCTTACCCGTGGAGAAAAAGTCCACCCCACGCTTCATACTCTTTTTGTACAGTAATCTGCCTCTTGTTGAATTGCATCGTGAACCCCAAAAAGTATGCTTCGCGTTAAAGTCACCCCCAATGATAAAATTGGACCCAATGAAGACGTCAATCCAACCCAATGAAGACGTCGGAGTTGTGTCTTTGCTCTTGATGACAACATGTACTTGTACATACTTGGTTTCGTCTTCAAATCGACATAAGACCTCCAGCAAATCAAAGATTAATTATTAAATTTTCTAAGTAGGTATATTTTTAACATACAAATCATCATAAAGTTTTTGTTTTTATTTCACAGTGGTTTAAAATTATGTTTTTTGATAAATATATATTTACAGTGTTTAGGGGTTTTTTTTAAGAAACAAAAAAATTTACACAAATTATTCTTAGTTGCTTTTATAATAAATGTTTTTTTTTTTTTACAATTATTTCTTATGTTACTTAATAGTTATACTTACTAATGACTGCTTCACAATAAATGGCTTTGAATCATTTTAACACTTAAAAAGGAACTAAAATTTTTTATTTTATTTTCTGCTTTTTTGTTTTGATTTTTAATATTAATTATAAACATGCAAAACGTTTGCTTTTTAAGATGAAATTAAGGAATAAATAAATAAATAAAACAGTTTTTTTTTTTTTGTACACTACTGTTCTGTTTTTTGTAAATTTTTATTTTACTAAAATGCTCCAGGTGTGCAAGATGTCAGTGAATTGTGAATTAAGCACAAAAGCCGCTTAAGGGTAAAACTCGCATGTTAATCATTGCATGTACATGCGACTCGGAAAACCCCTGTGATCTTCGTGATCATGATCACATTTCGTTGCATAAAAAATATTCTTTTAGTAGACGATCTGTGGATTTTGTATCGTGATGAAAGCATTGTAACGAGTAGCAGTAAACTTAAACTGTTGCAATTTAAAGTTGATACAGTTGACGACAATCTAGTTTCACGATGACCTGTGGGACACTTTTTTTTACATTCGCTCGAAATTCAGCTGAAACGAATTTAAGTAATTAACGATAAAAACTTAAATTTTGACGCTTAATTTAAGACTTAGAGCGTGTTGAAAGGTAGAAACTTTTCGAGCCACCAGGTGTCTTCCAAAAAGGTCTTAATAACAAAGAAAGTATTGCTTGTCGACTGTGAGATCCTTGACTATTGACATATCAGCTAATAGGGTCTTATGCAAGTAATTCTGAATTTATGACTTCAACTTAGCTAGTTATATCAAGTCCTATAAAAAGGGGCAAGTGTTTGAAACATCTCCTAACAACAAATTTGGACTCGCTTCCTTTGGAGGTTCCTCTCTTTTAAAACAAGGAAATTCATACCGTAACCCCAACTCAGCTTTTTGCACTAATCTGGAACACTTTTCAACAAGAAAATTATAATCGGAATGTTTGAACTCCTTTAAAAAAAAAATTAAAACACAAACGATATGAACCGATTACTATATGTACGACACACGCTTGACTACATGCTCCACGATCGTGAGGTGGATAAGCCTAAACTGTTGCGTGAGGACTTAAGCATTGCCATTATGGTTGTATATCAGTATTGCACGGCTGGTGTTGTTGTGTTCGCATTGGCACTAGTCGAATCGCCGAGCCATGAATCAGGACTTGGCGGAAAGTCAGGATAACCTTGTGCTGGACTGGAATCGTTACTTAGATCGGATATGCCACTGCCGGGAACGCCATGAAGATTATTCGATCCTTTTGCCGCTGAATTGACTGAATGTCCTGCGGGGGGAATGACAAAAATTCTGTTAATACTTCTGTATGGTAAGGAAATTCTATGCAGTTATAATTTACCTAAATGTGTATAAACTATATTGTCCGAATAAGATCCGAATGAATGGCCAGATCCTATTGCTGGTGGTGAATGATTAGGCGGATAGATAGGCGGACTTCCACTTCCCCGTGTGTATGATCCACGTACACTGTGCGGCGATGCGCCTTCTTCAAGGCCCAAATTTACCGTACTATAACTATCGTTGCTTTGATCTGAAAAGGTAAGGACTTGTTAGGAATGGAAATCATGCTTAAATGTTAGGTTACGAATATTTTATCATAACTATTCGAGTTAAATACGAGGCAATATTGGCAATATTTAAAAAAAAAAAGAAGTTGTAAACCAATATCCTGCTAAACGCATGATCCGAAAGCTAACCACACCAACCCTGAGAGGTTCGGAAAACAGGTATTTATCGATTTCAGAACCTACATTTTTTGAAATCGGCAGAAAATTGTAGGTCGCTCCGTACGTGTAAGAACATCTATAACGCCCTAAGCCATCATTCATGGCTAGATCTGAAAGGCAAGCTCTATTAATCTTGTGGAATGTGCATTATTGCTGTTATAAGAAGAGTAACACCCAATATCGACGCACTTCTTGGACAAACTATTACAATGGAAAAGACAAGCTTCTATAACTTGAAGTTAGTTAGGGACTTTGTGTACCTAGGCTCCGCTGTAAATTCAGACAATGACATTAGCGCTGAGATCGAAAGAAGGATCTTGCCAACGGCTACTTCCTTTCTGATTAGGAAGGTAATTGGGTGGCGAAGTGCCACACACCCGCTCGATTCACTTAACCAACAAACCCAGCTGTTTTTCCGTATAGCTGACAGCAAACTGACATTCGAAGATCGAGTTTCGATTTCGAATTTTCCTCCTCTAATGGAAAAGTACCAGTGGAAAAAAACGAATGGAAAACGGCCAAGGGAAAACTTCTAGAACGTGGTCCATTTGTATGAATTCACGAATGTCAGGCTCGGGCGAAACAATTGTAATTAAAGCGTTGAATTGTAATCGAGAGATAAAATAAAGTACAAAGAGATAAAACAACTTGTAACAGTTTGAAAATCAAAAAAGGAAACTGAAATTGTCCAAATATGTTACAGATTTGTTTCTGTTGGGATTTTCGCAACTGAAATCTTTTTGCGCTCTTGGGAAATGTCATCTTCACTCTCTTTTAAGAGCTAAAACGACAGAACAGAGTGCTCGTGTCAAATTTATCCTATGTTTATCCAATAGAGATACCTACTTCGGCATTTGTTTTTATTCATCTTCCGCTAATCGCAGTTTTATGGCTGGTGGAGACATAGTCTTACTCTCTTATTACTTTTCAGCGCCTTGACAGAAGAGAAGCGAAAAGTAGTTTGTGATAAACCGAAAGCAGAAATAATAATTATAAGCTATTACTCGCACACCGAGTTTTGTTCGAAAGCTCGGTGGAGCAGTGCAGTGATCAAAATAAAAGAGACAAGGAAGCAGTAGCTTCCTTTATATGCAGGGTTCAAGCGAGCTTAAAGCCAGGTTTGACCTCATGTATACGCGTGTCGAGTTGGAGTTGAGTCGAATCAACTCGATCGCATTCGCTCTGTGAGTTTGAGTCGAAATTTTGCTGATATAGGAAGGTTGAAATTTCAGTCAGAACATTTATAAAATGTTCACCTTTAAAAAATTTGCAACTTTTCGGTACTTGCTTGCTTTTTTGTGTTGGTTTGGCACATTTGCAACTTAAGTAATGCAAAGGTTTAGGAACTTACTTCTTTTCATTTCAATTTTTAATTGCTGTTATTTCAACTTCTAGACTACTCAACTAAACTCAACCCTCCTTTGGTTGTGCTGAAAAACCTAGGTCGAAATTCCAACTCTTCTCAACTCAAAGCCATAACTTTTGCATATAAACGAAGTTGGTGTTTTTTAATCAGTGTGAGTTGTGTTCAGTCCCTACGAACTAACCTGCTTTTAGACCAGTTATGTCATGAGTAACGGAGCGATGTTCTTACGTTTGAACATTCCGTAAATTGGTTCAAAAACAGCTCTCTATGGAATGAAAGTAATAGGGTGTTTCCACCGGACATAAAACGGAGAAAAATAAGAAGATTAAAAGTTAATCCCAGAGTGTTTCCACCGGAAAGAAGAAGATAAACTTATCGTATGCTTTCATTTTTGTTATTTTCCCATGACGTCCTGTTGTGTGAAATGGCAATGTTTGGTCATCACGTCTTGTGCTAATTTTCTTGAAAACGTAAGTGTTTTTTTGGTGCCGATTTTTTATTTACTACGAAACAAAATAACCCAAGAAAAGAAAAACAACGTCAAATTATATTGATGTGATTTTGGTTCACAGATTTAATAGTAGACCAACTTGTTCAACATCAACCAGCAGTACCGACATTAACATCCATCATCCTGTTACAGTTGGCACTCCTCAGTGCATTCAACCGTTTTTACAGGTCCAACCCAATCCGAATCAGCACAAACACGGTTCTGCGCATCCCTACACAACACGCAGCTGAGTTGATGATGCCAAGATGTCAGATAAGAGTTTATTTGATTGTTTTCGTCAAATCACGTATGACGACGTCGGAACGCGTATAATTCTGTATGGTTTTAATTCACAATACATGCGTGGAAGAGATTAATTACGTGATTAATTTTTAATCTCTTCGTGAAAAGATTAAAATTTGAATGGTAAATTTCGTGATTTAGAGAAGATTTAAGGAAATTTGTCTTAGTCGCAGATTAATGTCCGGTGGAAACACCCTATAATGAAAGGGTGGCCCGCGTAAAAAGTCAAAACATACGTTTTTTTCACACCAAGTGACAACAAATGTCATGCTAAAGATTTTGAACGACATTAGGCAAGATTTTGACAGAGATTTCAAAGTTATAATTACTGTTACGGTTACTTCCCATAGAATACGTTTCACCCGTCGCATTGAAATACACCACTGACTACTCAATTAAATATCAACAAAAGTCTTAAATATAGGAAGTGACGTTTGTACGTCACTCACTTTTTCGCCGGGCTGGAAGTTTAAGATAACTTTTTGTTCTGTTTTAGCAAAAAGAGCTGTGGAATTTATAAAGAGCTCCTATAACGCTCACAGCTAACAAGAGCTGCCCATCGAGAAGCACTCACTTGGGCAACTAGATGCTGCGCCTTCATTAGGTGTCAGGATTTGCCCATGTTGAAAGGGTATTTTTAATTGCACAATGTAAGGTGGCTTAAAAGAAAATCGCAGAAAACCATTTTGTTTTTTAGTGCTAAAAAAAAGTAGCAAAAAAGTAGCAACACATACAGCCAGTCCTTAAAATTTCTTTTCCCGCATTTCTACAGGAACGTGGGTCTTTTATAAAACTGTTCAAATGAGTCTCAAAGATTGACTTGAAATGCTCTTATCCTTAAATATAGCCTGAAGAAGCGCCTGTAGCATATTATACTAATTTATGGCTTATAAACAATTAACAGTAACAATAATTTATCAATTACTCACCATTATGGCTAAAGCTATCATAGTCAACCTTCAATTCGTCCTTATCGAGGAATTTATCCGTGCGTGGTGAGCCGCCACCCTTCATAGATCGGAAATATTGACTCCACCTTGTGCGACCCGCATCCTTTTTCAGTCGTTTCTCCTTAGCTCTCCTGTAGATCACAAAAGTATACAAAAAAAAACCCCAATCAATGATTTCCCTTCTTCCAATGCATAAATCTTAGCTTACTGCTACTTGCCTATTTTGAAACCACACTTGCACAACCCTCATATCAAGGCCGGTATCCTGAGATAATTGTTCTCGTACATGGCGGGCAGGTTTCGGGCTGCTATTGTAGGCATTTTTTAACGTTTCTAATTGTTTAGCGGTTATAGTTGTGCGCGGCCTCTTGTTCGGCTGATCGCCATCCAGTGATCCCTCCAAATAGAGCCCTATGTCGGAGCATTTAAAAAGTGAACTTGTTGTCTTTTGAAAATTGTTTATAGACAACACAAAAAATACTCTATTCAAATGTAGGCTTTCAAAATATGCAACTAACCTTTTGATTTGGCTTCTTCGTAGTCCCGTTTGCACACCAATTTACGATCTTCCATTAGATAGAATTCATCGCCGGTGTTGAGAGTTCTCGAGCACATCACACAAAGGAAACACTGCAGGTGATAGACGTTGTCCTGTGCGCGTCGCACAACTTGCGTGGGTGGTATTCCTTGATCACATGCTGAACACTTTGTGCCATACCTTCTGCAAGAATTATTCAAAAAACAAAAAACTATTAGCATTCTTTGGTTTAACATTTTTATTAAATCAGTTTTAATCACTTGAAAAAGTCATCCTTGCAGAATAATTGACCGTTTCGCGCAAAGCACTTGTCATTTAGCTGAGCTCGACACTCACTGCATTGAAGGCATTGCGCGTGCCACGTCCTTTCGAGAACCTTCAATATAAACCGATCCAGGATCAGCTCGTGGCAACCTCCACACTTTGGAATGGTAGCTGTAAAAAAAGGTTTGTATATCAGCAAAAGGAGAATGTGTTAAAAATTAGATGAAATTTATTTTTAAATTAAAGAACCTTGATGGGAGGTTTGACACTGGACACTAAAACCCGACTTGGAAAGACTAAAGCTTCTGCCCGCATGTGTTATGCCCTCATAACACCTTAAAAAAGTGTATGCCTAAAAAAAGTTCATTTTTACTATGAAATTTTGATGACACTTTCTCACAAACCACATTTTTACGCTCCTGCAGAGCGCTCTTTGTACGCTCTTCAGCTGCGACAACATGCTCAAGTTTAGATTAGACTGCATGCCATTTTGGTATATTTGTCACAAAGAGAAAAATGCTGCAAATGCCAATTGACGTCTCATCTGTCAATTATTATTAAGATTGCATGCCGGTCTTACTGCCATGTGTCAAGAAGTATGCTGGCAAGCGAATCAGCTATCAAAAATGCAGGTATTCGAGAGGTCGGCATTTGAAGGCTTTCGGAAAAATTCTGATCACACTGACTCACACTGGCTGACACTGGCTTTGAGCGGCACATTTGCATACCCGAATTCTCGCCACACCTTTGCACTCACAATTAATTGCCTCGCATACTAATTTGCTTTTACAATTTTTACACTTCCATAGCAGTGTAGTCAGAAATGTAGATCGAGTTTTTTTTAGAAGATGGAGAACCGAAGTAAAGAGGGGACCACAACGCAGCCTTGGCGTTACGATGCGTCGGCTTTGAACCAGCTTTGCAATTTGCCCACATCGGGAGAGGGAAAGAAAGCCAACCCTTTTTTGTGGTCCCCGCTTAACTTGGCAGATTTTGCTTTTTTATTGTTTGAGTGTCAACGGAAACTTTTCATAAATAATTTTTCGCTGTCTTTTCATAAGCATTTGCCAGCCGATGTGGAGGCCACTGAAAAATTTAGTTACGCGTCAGCAGAATACTGGGCTTAAGGGAGCATTGAGTTTTAATGTCTGAACTTTGGACCACCTTAGATAGCATTAGGTTTTTTTTGTGTTTATCTGAAATCGATAAAGCCAAACGAAGCGTAACAGGAATCGTAATTGTGAATTCAATTGTTTTGATTGAATCCCGTATATCCATTGGGTTTAAGTTCTGATCTCGTACTCATAGCTCACTCAAAATGGCGAACCTTAAATTGCCACACATTTGTTTTTGTTGAAATTAGGTTATTTTAGTCTCCACCAACTTTGCATGCCCCTTCCTCCGACAGACTTCCTAGACATGCTAGCCGAGATGCGATCCCTAAACTTGCACCTCCCTGGTAGCCCAAAAAACATTAAATGGGTTCAGTCAAACCCAAAGAGCATATCCAAGACCTGAATAGGGATGGGGCCTGTGTTTCTTGAGTTGGTGTCGGAGGATCGGGAAAGTTGGTAAAACCATTTAGGCACCCTCATTCCGCGGCCCTTTGAAAGGATAATAAGGTGTTTCCACCGCACACAAAACAGAGATTAATGTAGAAAGAGAAAAATTTAGTTCCAAAATGTTTCCATCGGAAAAAAGGAGGTGAACTTGACGTATTCTTTCATTTTTTTCATTTCTCAAAGAATTTTCATTTCTGTGGTGTGAAATAGCAATGTCTGGGTCGTCAAGTCCTCTGTGCATTTTCTTGTAACGTGAGGTTTTTTTTTGCTACTAGGAAACTTCAAAATATCAAAATATGTAATATTTTGATATTTTGAAGTTTTGAATAAAATTCAAAATATGTAATTAAATTCATAATTAATTATTAGTTGCCACCGATGTTTTTAATTACAAAACGAAATAACAAAAAAAAAGAAAACGTCAAATATATTGATGGAATTTTGGTCTCAAACAAACGCAGGTACATATTTACATCCAAAGTTGAAACAAAAGTGACATTCTTTGCAAATTTAATTAAGAACTCTCAAAGCAGTTTGATATTCGTGACTTTCATAGTGATTTTGAATGAAAACTACTCAAAGACTAAGGCTTTTGAAGAAGTTTCCGAGTGTTTACACAAAAACTTAGTCGCTATTTAGAGTCGCTGTTTTAATACAATTTGGTATGTGAGAGATATTTATTACGGGATTAATTTTTATACGCTTTTCACACCGGATCGAAAACTAATGGCGTATTCTTTTCAACACCGAATCGTGAAACTGGTGTGGAATACAGAAAAAAAATTTTATTTTATATATTATTATTAATATGTATATTATTTGTATATTATGTATATATTAGTGTATATTATTTACACCTGAACGGAATCGTGCTCATGTCAATATCCTTTTAAACTCGAAATTTCGCCACCGTCGTATTTGACGGTGGAGGCTGGGTGTAGCTTTGATTCTGTATGTGAAGTGGCGTTTCGACTCAATTTTCAGTCGTGACTTTTTACAACACGACTGAAATTGCATCGATCAAAAATAACTAAATGTCTAAAGGCCCAACCATAATAGACTTTGATGAGCTTAAGTCGGCTTTCCGAATTTTCCCATTTCATGCAATTCGTATGCCACGACCATAATAACCTTATGCTGGGTTTCGTAAGGTTTTCGTTAGCTTGTGTTGGTTTCGAGTTTATTTTTTGCTTGTCATTAGTTCACTCATTGTCATATTTAAGCCCATATTTATTTTTAAACGTGCTTCAAAAAGTCCGTGCAAGAAGGGAATATACCAAGAATTGTACGCTGACCTCAAAAGTTTAACCGTATTTTAGATCTGGCAATTGGTTTCGTTGAAGAAAAAGTGACACGATTTTCAAATTTGATTTGAAATTTTTTAAGGCAATGTGATACTCGAGACGTTCACAGTGAAATCTCATAAGATTTGCAAATCGTTTGCTTAAGTCTATTATGGGCAAAACAATCTTTTGCCAGAACTTGAGTGGGATTTTCATTTTATTTCGACATAAGATTAATCCCGCTCAAGTCTATTATGTTTGGGCCTTAAAACTTAATTTCTCAAATATCTCAATATCTCAAAATTAATTTTAAGTAAAAAGTTCAAAAAAAACCGACGAACACAAAATCACTCTGTGAAATGAGAAAAAAAGTAAACAAAATGAAGTCAAAACAGTTTGACACTTAACGTGATGAATGCAGGGGTGTGTTATTTGCCGTTCTGTACGCAATGAAACCGAGTGTACACCACGCTGGAATTGTCGCAAACACCGAGTTTTATTTGACAGTTCGGTGCGGCAGTTCGTTGTTCAAAATAATACGCCAAAAGTTTTCGGAAAAAATTTACGAAAACTTATTGAGTCATTCTCACTAAACACGACCAAGATTTGGCTAACGTGTCAGTCACTTTAACAAGAATCGCAAAATTGTTAATTGACGCTTGTAAACAAAGAGCAACAATACACTGAACTCGAATACTTTAGTTTTTTTTTACCGTCCTCGAGAAACAAATGTGAACTCAATTTTGTTTTGACTGAAAGAATCAGTTGTGTTGCTAATTGGTTGAAAAGGTTTGTTTATGAAATCTCGCGTAAGTTAAAAAACAAAATAACCAATGTTTGAGTCCTGCAAAAAATCTATTCTAAAAATATGGAGAGCTGAATATTTACTTAACAAGTAGACATAAAAACTTAAACAACATTAAAGCTTTGTCCACAAGCTGAAATCGACGAATTTACCCTTACTCTAACTTTTGTTTACAAACGTGAGTAAATTCGTCAATTCATCAGCTCCACGCAATTCCGTTTTGGCTTTTTTTTACATTAGCCGATCGCGTAAGGTAAAGTATGTTGCATCACACTTAATTACCGACACGGAAATTGGAAGCTTTATAAAAGCTTTGAAGGCTTTATAAGAAAGTAGGTATACAAATGGGGTGTGGAGGGCAAGAGGGGCGCAAGTTGAATTTCGAGTAGTTCAGTAATTTATGCGTCAGGCAAAGCCAACGCATGCAAAGAGCTATTGTAATCTCAGCGTCATGCGGCTTTTATACAGTCAATTGATTGACGCGTCGAGTATCGTGTAGATTGATCTTCCTTCCTAGTTCCTTCAACATAGTTCGATCGATTGACACCATTTAGTTTAACGACACCAACCGAACGTTTAATTATTTCTGAAAATTTCTTCGTCAATTATGTTTGTCAACACATCAATTAAGTAATAGGCATAAAGATCCTCATGAAAAATCGAAATTGTTTTGTTTTTTATCAATCAGCTTCAATCAAAGCTGATTGTGTGGCGCATACAGGTAAGTTTTCATAAATACATGCTCGTGAATGACATCAACCGATTGATCGTGTGGGCCGTATACCGTATAGACCTTTTAACAGTTTGACGTTTACTGGTATTTTCAATGCGGGATGCCAAACAAACTTCATTTTTATATGGAAAACGAGCAAAAATTACGCACAAACATAAATAACTATTTAAAAAATGCAACCGTGTGTTTCGATGAACGAAAAAGTTGTAGACTGAATCTGGTTTTCTAAGTAAGGCTAAAAAATATTTTTTATTAAAAGGGTGCACGGGTTCCAGGAGATCACATCTTTGGAACACCTTTTCGTTAAATTATTTTTGAGACAATTCAAAGAACACAATAAGCACAACAACTTCTTACCTTATCGGCACACTCTAGGTTGGATAGTTTATTAATAATTCGGAGTTCTACAGAAACTATTGAATTTTTTTTGTGAAAGACGTCAGATTGACAATCATGCTTAAAGGTCTTTAAGTTATCCTTCAATACGAACTGAACTGTCAAATTGCGAAACTACATAATGTTACATATAATGTTTAAGAGCGTAGCTGTAAAACATTGCGCAAACGGGAAGAATTAGAGTAGATGCAAATGTTTTTTTGGCTTCAAACCGTCTTGACAAATTTTCTTGACGAAGTTATACCACGTGGTTTCCTTTAACTATGAAATAAAGTGAACAAAATATTTTTTTTCAATCTATTATGGTTTTATAAGTGAGTGCAAACACTCCCATTTTTATGGAACACAACACTGGCGCATTCTGTCAATCCAATTTTGCAAGACTTTGTTGATGGTTTCGGGCTGTAGCTCACAGATTGCTTGAATGATATTGGCTGGGATTGGATTGGTATTGTTGACATAACATCTGTCCTTCACAGTTCCCCATACAAAGAAAGTCCAAAGGGCTCACATCCGAGGCTGTTCCGCTCCGAGGCGGCTGATTAAAGCCATCATCCCAATGGATTCGTTGCATCCGTCGCGTTAAGGTACTGACAACAGACAACTCAGTTAAATATATACGTTCTTTTGGAAAGAGACGCACGCCACGCGCTTCTTCTTTGGGCCGCTTCCCATAAGAAAGTGTAGGTATATTAAACTTTAGCGTATTCTTTTCAACACCGAATCGTGAAACTGGTGTGGAATACAGAAAACAATTGTTCTTTTTCTGGGATACCTAAACGGAATAGTGCTCATGTAAGTGCTCCTTTGAACTCCGAATTTGTTCGACATCGAACTCGAAATTTCGCCACCGACTTATTTGACGGTGGAGGCTGAGGGTAGCTTTGATTATTTATGTGAAGTGACGTTTCGATTAAATTTTTATTCGTGAATTTTAACAATGCGACTAAAATTGAATGAAATCGTTACCAACTATCTCAAATGTAAAGCTATCAAAATGCATTTTAAGTAAAAAGTACAAAAAAACGACGCCAACGAAATAAACTACTTGAACAAAATGAAATCAAAGCAATTGGACATTTAACGTGATGATTACACCGATGCAGTTTGACGATGCAATTTGACGTTCTGTTCACAATAAATCCGAGTGTACACTACGCTGGAATTGTTGCGAACACCGAATATTATTTCAGCTCGGTCGGTGTGGCAATTCAGTGTTGAAAAGGGTACCTCATTAGGGAACAATTTTACCGTGGGTCCAAATAAAATTTCTGAGCAATTTTCATGTTTATATATGTATTTGAGTGTCCTGTCTATGAATATGGTATTAAACATCGTCGGTCTCGTTTAGTTTAAAAGTTATAGCTATTCAAATTTTAAATTTTTCCATACAAAATACCTCATCTTAGGCTCTAAACTTTTGCCTAAGAGTATGCAGCGACAATTTGAAAAGTTCCTCTGTAAAAAAAATTGCTTTTGTGTCTGTTTTCATTTGGTTGATCATTACCTAACCCAAATTTTATTTCTCAAAATAAAACGGAGATTGAACGGTGGCCACCACGCTCACCATAGTAATTCTGACACATCAGGTAAGGATCAACCAAATGAAAACAGGCACTTTGGAGACAACAGTTTTTGGGTGGCCCGCTTCGGGGGTGGTTTGAAGGATCTCAACTCTCTTTTTCGCGAGTTAGGCACCTAAGGGTAGGTGACGTGTCAATTGTCTGGCAAGCGCCTGTGGCGATTTACGGGTATGTCAAAGTTGCTCTCTTTTTGAACTTTTTTTTGCCTATATGTAACTTCTAAACCGACAATTTTTAATAGCATATTCGGAACCAGGACACCCAAACCGATATATTAAGATAAAAAATCCAACGAAATAGCCCTACGGTAAACTTATTCCCCCATTAGTTGTCAGTTGCGTAATTCAAAGTTACGGAAGCAACGGATTCATTGGGCCTTATAGCCACAATTTGGGACTTTTTTTTGTTTTTCAATAAACGAGTTGTTTGCATATTTCCCACTGTTGTTGAAAGAGACCCATTTCGTTCTACGGAGGTGATGCTGACTTTCTGTCAAAACTTGGAAAATCGCGGTCAGTGTCAAAATAACCTATGATTTTGCCCATTTACCTGTATGCTGTTCTGTCAAAGTACAATTTATTGGTTTTACGGGTAGATTTGTGCGGCCTCTGGTAGCCGGCACGCGGTATCGTTGGTGTGTGTCTACTTTTTGAAAAACGACATTGGTGAATTGGTCCTGGTCACTGTCAATGGTGAGTTTGCTACAGAGCGGTGACAACCAAATTCTTATTACCCAAATTAAACCATATGGAGCTAGACGACATTATGACTCCAGCAAAAGGGCCACGCAGCGGAAGCCACGATTGAAATTCTGATGTATGAACGATTTGAGGGTATACGATAAGCGACGTACATTGGCCAACAAATCATGCGATTTGATTAGGCTTTAGAGTTTTCTCATAGGCTTCCTGAAGTCGCAGGTATAGTCGAACTAACACACAGACCATGGCTCAAGTTCAGCCATGAATAATGCAAAAACGTTATTGAAATAGACGTAAGAATCCGGGCGGGCATTTGACAGATGTGAAGTTGCATATACACGATAGCAAGCTACAATTTTGAGACTTTGTGCTCGAGGTGTCCGGACCGTCGGCAATGCTGGTTTGCGCATTTTTATCCATATGCTGCATTACCTCAGTTGGAATACAAAAGGAATTCTTTGTAAAAATTAGAAGGTATTGAGTTCTGTGGCAAGTCCCAAGATCTATTTAAATTTTTTTCAACATCTCTTGAAATACGGGTATAAGTCCTTGCAGGATACAGCTAGTTTCCTCCTCAAAAATCCCTCAGTGGACAGGAACACAAATCGGCGGCAGGTATGGACAAAATTAACCGCCTTTTATTTCAATTAATCTTAAAAGTACATAATTCCAAAGTGTCATATAAGACAAATTAAGTAAGACAAAACCGAAATGTCATATAGTAAATCAGAGGTTTCAATCGCAAATACGCTCTTAGTCTTTTGATATAAGAAGTTTTCCTCACAATAATGTAATCGATTCACCTGTCGTTTAAACTTTTTTTTTAATAGTTGCCGATTTTTTCAAACACACCATGTGTTTCCCCCTTTAAACTTACATAATAAAAATACTGGCAACTGATCCAAATTGATTGGCGGGACACGTTCTTCACTTTTGCAACTACTTAGAAATTCACTTTTGTACATCATTAGCTTTAATAGTTCCATTATTGTTTATTTAAATAAATCGATCACTTTGCAAATAGCAACATTAAATCACTTTAAGCTGGAACCACAAGCTGCAAATAAACTACCATTAAAATTTGCATTCGTTGTCGTCACATAATTTTTTTTTTTTGTTAACGGTTTTCTTTCTCTCAAATGAGATAGCTTTTGGCCCACAATAAAACACTCGACCTACTTTTATAATGATGCTCGCAAGTATCTAAATACCGAATCGCAAACATTTTTTTTTTTGGTCCCGTAATACTGTCAACCACCACCGACGCGGTTTGTGCGATAAAATCCGCGTGTCGTTTGGAGAGACTTTTCGCCGACAATGTCGTTGTCGCGGCGGTGTCACACGATTGAGACTAAAAGAAAAACTACGGAAAAATGCCCAAAAATTGATGAGGCCCACACACTTGAGTGGCGGACTACAAACAAGACTGTTCCAAGCTTCGTGGAAAATTCGTGGAAAGCGAGGGGTGCGTTTGGCCCTACCCTTAAAATATTGTTTCCCCCTTTTGTTGATTTCCAGTACGAGCAACGAGCATACATTAAGCGAGTGCACTCCACCAGCTTTCAATGGTTTCCAACCTTTCAGCCAGAATAATATCTCTGCTGTGTACAGAGAGAGGGCGCATAATACAAACCGAGTATAATACAATTCTGGATTGGTTGTTGTGTTACATTTTAAGGGAGTGGCTTTTTAATAAATGGGGTTACATGCGGCTATATACACGTTTGTATCGCGACCGTGGGTAGGTTAGGACAGAGCAGCAAACTGAAAGATAATTTAACTATGATAATCCCTAAACCTTTGGTAAATTATGTAAAAAGGTAACAAAGGTTTCACAAAAAAAGATGGAAACATACCATTACACATACACACCTATAGTCGGCATGGCATTGTGGTGGTATAGCTCTTAGTTTGTGTGCAAATTTCGCAACCCTCACATTTAAACTAACCACCCCCAAACGATTTCTTAATAGGAGTGTTTATTAAAAACAAAAGTAGAGAAGGAATAGTAGAGGTACCCTGACTATGGTACACCATCAAGGCGAAAGGACACCGTTGATGATCGGAAATTCAGCTGAGGTTAGAGTTCATTGCAGGCTGGTACATATACCTACTCACAGTCCAAACATCGAAGGATGGCCCCCACAGGTTTATATTATGTGCACCCAGTTTTTTTTTTATCATTTTTGGGTCCTTAATGCATATAATGCTATATATTCAGGATCTGGGTGTAGATATATTTTTTGTGGAGGAAACGTTTTCCCAGTATAATTCGTAGACAATTGTTTTTTTTTTTTTTTTTTCATCCATTTCTGGGGGATGATGTGAATTACATGCGGGGTGCTATACCACCCACTGTTGCGTTCTGCATGGTTTCCGTCCGTAGACGAGAGGAAGCCTTTAAAATTTAAGCGTAAAAGGAGTTTTATTTATGTGAATATTTTGTGTACTTATCATTGTACCTTTCTCTTTTATTTATTATCCTCCATTCGATTTAAGACACATTCGGAAACAAGCAAACAAATCTATTTTTTTTTTTGGGAGAAATAACTTTGCTGAAGAGGGATGTTTTGGAGCATTGAATTGAGGATTGAAATGAAATATAATACAAGTTGCGTCCTGTGGAACGAAAAATGGACAATTTATGAAGTAAGGGAAGTACCATAAAGGGACGCCCCTGAGGGAGGGAAGTCTGTGAGTTTTTTGATAACCGCAAAGTTGTGTCGTCTTGTAAGACTTTAGCCTTGGGTTTGATACTGAAAACGGTTACGAAATTTCGTCTAAGGACTCCACAAGGTTCCGACGGCATGGAGTGTAGCTCTTTGTATACTGAAAACAACAGATGGCATCCCTGGGAACTTTCAATTGAAAATAAAATAAATAAATTAATAAAAGCTTCATTATTAAAAGATCTCGAGTTGTCACGTTTAGACGTTGGTCTATTCTAGTAGTTAAACAATCGGCAGCCTTGTTCTTTAACTGAAGATCGATTTCCAAAGTTTGGAAGATTTGTTGGGCGCCTCAGATACAAGAAAGGTAGGGAGTATTTATCAGATCTAATGAACTAGGTCCCAGGTTGGCAAACCTTTTAAGAGCCCCGTGTCATTTACAAAAATAAACAGTTTCTAGTGCCTTTGGCGTGCTTAAATGTAGTCTTGATGTTTTCTTATAGGGTGTTTCCATCGCACATAACACAGGGATTAGCGTAGGAAGACTAAAAGTTAATCCCGATTTGGAAAAGAGGAGATTATATAAATAGAGTGGCGCAACAGCTCGAAATGAACCAGGGCCAACTTCTCAACAATGTATGCTGGTGTGTTAGTTTCGTTACATACAAGGGGACCTACAATTTTTTGCCGAATCCGAACGGCACTTTGAGAAGTTTTTCAAAACAATTAATACTCTCGGAGGGCTCGCGGAGGTGGGGACCGTGAAAAAGAACAAGTCTTTTTTTTTAGGTGACGATGGCAGGATTCGAACCCAGACCTCCGGCGTAGTAAGCAGGAAGATTTAAAGTTAATCCCGATTTGGAAAAGAGGAGACTAACTTTAATTAAAAGGAGACATCCTGTAGTGTAAAATGGCAAGGTCTATAGTCGTCACGTGTCCCCTGCGCTTCTCCTTGTAAACTTGAAATTTTTGGCTCCCGGGCAACTCAGAATCATCATCAACATTTTAAGTGAACACTTATCCTTAGAAGGGTCGCGGGGCGGTGGCGGCTAAAGGGTCCTACCTTCCATCCTTCCTTCCCGATCCTCCGCCACCAACTCAAGAGACACAAGCGTGATCCCCAGAAGGGTCTCGGAGATGTTTTTTACCTGATCCCACCACCTGTTTCTTGGCGTACCAAGCGGGCGACGCGCTTGCCTCTCGGCTATAATGACCTGTCTAGGAAGTCTGTCGGGAGGCATTCGAACAACGTGTCCAAACCATCGAAGAATTGATCGTTCCACTCGGAGAAGTAGCTGCTAAACATAAAGATTCCCCACAAATACTGACGTTTCTCACTCTACCCCTAAGAGAAACATTTGCAACGCACCTCAGGAATCTCATTTCGGAACCTTGTACCCACGATCCAATTCTTTCGGTCATTACTCAAATTTCATGACCATAGATGAAGCTTGAAACGAACACTAAATTAAAAACTGAGATCTTTTCTTTCATTCCAAGCTCAGCTTTCCTGATGACGCGGCCGGTGCAGTTCCTTTACTATTGCTCCAGCTTGGCCAATTCTACAGGACAACTCAGTGTCACTCCTCCCATCTTTGGTGAAAAAGACCCCGAGATACTCAAACTTCTCCACCTGTTTCAATGGAACTCCATTTATGTGCAGGGATCGAAGTGTATGTTTGCACAGGAGTTCGGGAAACAATCGTCACTTCGGATTTGCTCATTTTTTCCTTTAACCCAGTCTCACTACATATGGCCGCGAACCCATCCAGTGATCGCTGAAGTTCCTTCTTGGACGGTTCACCATCCGCAGTCTTGGTGAGGAAGTCCATATATGCTTTGAAAAGGAGAGGCGAAAGAACACAGCCCTGGCGAAGTCCAACCCATACATCAAAAGATTGGGATTTGACGTCATTTATCCGAACGCAACTTCTGCAGTTTCCATACAACGACTGGATGGCTCTCAGAAGAGGCCCACTCAGCGCCCTCCATAGTGTATCCCGAAGGACTCGGTCATAAGCCTTTTCCATGATTTACAAAACACGCAAAGAACGGTTTGGCATATTCCCAGGCCTTCTCAAGAATAAACTTAAGAGCAAAAAGCTGGTCGGTTGTATCCCTGCCAGGCCGAAAGCCGCACTGTTCTTCCCGTAACAAATGCTTGATTAAAGCTCTGGAACGCGTTTCCAATATCTTCGCGAATACTTTTCCCGGAAGACTCAAGAGAGGTATGCCCCTATAGTTGGAGCAATCTCTCCTGTTTGCCAATCGCTAGCTTCCTTCCCGCTATCTCCAGGCTACTTTAATAGCCTAAATAGCACCTTCACACCTTATTCACCCATTGCCTTGAGCATTTCTGGCCGGATTTCATCAACTCCAGCAGACTTGGCAACTTTTAGCGATTGAATCACTTCAGTGACTTTTGTCTTACTTAAGGTGGCGTTACAGTCCGGGGTGGACCTGGGCTTCAGCCAACAAGCTTCGCCAGCCAGCTCAGTCTCTAGCTAGTCTTGCACGCAAAGTTGGCTGAGGTCCCCTTCCACTTACGTGTGCCACCTGAGTCTCGGTGCTCCTCTATTGCGCCGGGTGGATTCGAAGATTTTCCGGGCCGGGGTGTTGGTGTCCATCCGGTCTAGATGACCCAGCCATCGTAGACGTTGTGGTTTGACTCTTCTAGCTAGGTCGGTGTCGCTGAACAGCCCGTACAGTTCCACGTTATATCTCCCCTCCACTCTCCGTCTATGCAGAAGGGACCGTGATGCTGGAATCGCAATGTTGCGTTGCTGCGTGCGTACGTTAATTACCTTTGCCATGCGTTGCCAAAACTTTACGATACTTTACTTTAAAAACCAACAACTTGCGAGTTATCGCGACAAACTGAAATAATACCGAAAAACATCACATTTTCTACTCAAACCTCTCCACTCTACGCAAACCATTTTTTTTTTTTTTCTGACAAGAAACAGAAACAACCCTTTTTCGTCCCCACAACCTACTACGACAAGAGAACTATACTCACTCACCACACAATGAATGAGCATGAGGTTGTTCAACGGACGCAAAAGTAGAAAGTAGATCTACTTTTGCGTTGTAGATGCGCCTACGATTTTTACGGTCAAACGTGGGGTGAAGTTTTGAAGTAACTTTTCGTTTTGCCCATATGCGCCCGTTGCTTCTACTCTGCTTGTCATCGAACGCACGCAGCAACGCAACATTGCGTTTTGGACTTAAATCGTCCGAAGACTTTGTCTACTGTGGGACTATTCTCCGCCATCATTTCGACAGCAGTGGAAATGCTATCTTCAGTGCCCTTTTGTGGGTTAAACAACTTCAAAAAATACTTTCTCCATCTGCGCAAGACATCGCTCTCATTTGAAAGAAGTGTATACCGTCCTTAGATTTAACCCCCTGAACAATATTCAACTTTCTTCCTCTGAGCTGGCAAATAGTCTGTCAAAATGTCTTGTTTGCAGATGTGTAATCGTGCTTCAACCTCTCGCCCAAGTCTCGTACAAAAAAAAAAAACGGAATTTTCTATCAGAAAATTTTTTTAATTAAGATTAAGGGTTAAAAAAAACTTTACCATAGACACCAGTTCCACCTTTTGGCGCCGAAGGTATGTTTTTGGGCAGGATTCAAGAGGATAAATGCATCCACACCGCAGATTTCCTATTCCTACCCCAACCTCTGTATCAACTCCTACTCTCACCTCCCTGTGGGGAACACGGGTGCCTTTATTACCTCAACAGAAGATTGGGTTCCAATCCCTTTGGGGGTAGCAGACAAGACAGGCAGCGGAGAGCAGTCTTTTCACTAAGACACTTTTCCATACATCCGGATGGCAGCAGAGGATCCGTTTTCCCCAGATGTTGGCGTCCACAGTTCCAGTCAGGTCGAACTACTTATAGTGAACACCTTATACGGGCCACTATGACGTATTCGGAGCTCAGGGCTATCCGGCTCTCCGTCATTTAAGGAGTCATTAAAAGGATTTGGTCCTCCAGGTTCGGGGTAGTTCCTTTTCGATGTGACTTCCCGCCACCCAATGGAAACGCTTGGTGATGAACTAGCAACTCAAGCATCGGAATCGGACGGATTTACTGTTGACGGACGATGCAAACGAAACAAGGACAGCACCAAGACTCAGTGCCGCACGCAATTGGAAGGGGACCAGCGAACTTTGGGTGCAAAACCGGAGAATGTTGGCTGACAAAGCATATTGGCTGAGCTGAGGCCCAAGTTCACCCTGAACTATAGCATCACCACAGGCTAAGTTAGGTTGGAAGGGCTTTTTGCATTTGGTGCAAGTTCACTCGGTGGCCCCGATTGATCCTTTGTGATTTGATTATCCATGATAGACAAACATGGTTTTACTTGTGTCTAACTAACTGAACCAGCCAGATCTTTTTATAAACCTTTTGAGGTCTAGTAGTGGTTAATGGTATTCCTGCCAGGTCGTCCAGGCTATCAAAGAACCTGACTCCTAATAGGGTTAAATCGTCCTTGTTGGAGAGCTGACCAGTGGCAGAGAAAGTGTTCTATAGACTCTGTTTCTTCTGTATATCTACAGCTTCTACAGAAGTCGTTCGCAAAGATTCCCATTCGTGTAGCCTAGATTTCCTTTCGTGTACCTACTCCAACCAGTGTTCTTACGAAGTTTCTACTGAGATAAAGGTCGTTGTTCTTTTTAGGTCAAGCACTGGCCGTTAGCACTGAGTTATGATTTCACCGGCTAGTTTGACCGTGTCTTGTTCTGTGAAAATTCAGGCTGTGTTGAAAGTAGGATACACCCGTGCGTCAGTCAACCAACGTTATGTCAATATCATGTCAATATCGCCTGCCATTTCATTTACGGCCACGCCATCGTAACCATAGAACCCAGCAGAGGAGAACTGTGTAAAGACTTATTTCTCCTTATGCCATGGCGCAGTCCTTGACGCTTTCTTAAACACGATTCTGAATATTTCTCAAGAAGTCTGTAGCCTTCAAAGCGCACGTCTAACTCACTGTCAAACTTCGAAGAATATTTAGGTCGGGAGGTAAAATTTTTTTAACGTTTAGTCCACACCCTCATGTGAAGTGTTAAATTTTAAAATGGAAAATCTGGAAAAAGCAA
Source organism: Neoascia interrupta (assembly GCA_947623515.1). NCBI lineage: Eukaryota > Metazoa > Arthropoda > Insecta > Diptera > Syrphidae > Neoascia > Neoascia interrupta. The sequence goes on from OX392462.1 coordinate 181,843,190, forward strand.
ATTCATTACGTACATTTGGTTCTTTCCAAAACCTCAGACAAAACATTTTCCCCACCATTTCAACTAATGTCAATATTGGCCCAAGGGATGACAATAACCCTCTAAGCAATGATTCGCCTATGCCTACCTTAACCACAGGTATCTACATTTTTTTATACTGCCTAATTAGATAATAGTCCCGAATAGGTAACAAATAAAAGTCGAAACTGAAGAGAGGTATAAACTGTGGCGCGTGCTCTATTTAAGTCATCAGCACCATACTACACCCTAAAAAACGCATCAAAACAAGCCCTTAAAGTGGCAAAGTAATTCCGGCTAAAAACATACCCTTCACGAGGAAGAATAAATGATTTGTCGTCACGCGATTTTTCTTTTATTTTTTTTTTTATACCAAGGGTCAATGATGCAGTAATGTACAACAGATGGTAAGGTGTAAAGTTCACGTGACATGGAAATTACATATACAGAAGAAGAAAGTGAAGAATCCTTTTTGTATAATATGTAGATATGGTGAGCGATATTGAGCGTAATTATATCCTTATTTCGATTCAGATCGCCAATTTCTTTGTTGTGCGGGGGGATTATTGTGTCTGGTCGAGAAAGAGGTGTGTAACTATTATTATGGAGGCGAGGTTTATTACACAACACGCATTAGAGACACAAAAAAAAGGTTTAATTGAAGCCATTAAAACAGCACAGACTATTTCTGTATTTCAAAGTCCATTAGGTGTAGTTGCTGAACAAAACTGTAGTGATACCATCGAAACTGAGTGAGCAGCACTTAGGTACTCGTATAGTGAGTTAATAAAAATAGGTTTTGTGTTCGGAGCACTCAAAAATATTTGCATTTCAGATCTAGTCTGAAGGACTTCTAATTATGTGGATTTTAGTGCAATGAACTTATAGATTGATTGCATGCGTGCTTCAGACGAATCATTTGGAAATCCAACTCAAAGTCACAAAATGATCACGGTGTTTTGTAGAGGGATCAAAAACTAGTTGACCACTAGTTGACCAAACTAGCTGACCACTAGTTCACCAAACTAGCTGACCACCAATTGACCACTGTCAAGCTCCAAAATGCGTCAAAAATCTTGGTTGTTAAATTTCAGTTCCTATTAACTTTAATTGTGTTAAGAATTTGTCAGTTAAGAATGTTCTTTCTTAAGAAAGGGGCGTGGCATAAACTCCTATTCAATAACATAATTTTTTTTATCATATTTTTTATCAGATGCAGTATAATACATGTTGATCGCAGTTTTATATTAAAAATTTGATGTTTTACTTAAAAACGCCCCCAAAAGTGGGCGTGACAAAAATTTATTTATTTGAGTTGATAGCTTGCGCACATATCTAACCATTTTATAGTGCAAGTTTTTTGGATTTAAAGCAAATATATCAAATAAAAGCCGTTTATTAGAATGCATATCAAATATGATCACGCCTACAAGGAGACGGTTTTGGCTTTTTATTTAAATGCCAATCACAAAACACTTAAGCGAGGATATTGCATACCAAATTTCAGCCTTCTAAGACAATTTTGATTTTTCATGCTAATAAGTAAAGTGGGCGTGACAGTGGACGGACTTCAAAAAATTTTACACTTGTACTGCTTCGGGACCTAAAAAGAACAGATATCAAGTCTCAAGTTCCTAGCTCAACATTTAAGGCCTAAAAACTACTGACAGACGGACGGACGGACATGGCTCATTCGACTTACAATTCGGTCTCGATCATATTAAGGTCTAGGGGGTCTACGGTGATTATTTCTCTATGTTACAAACTATGAATCAAACTTAATATACCTCCTATCCTATGCGATGGGTTATAAAAAATCATTTTTAGCGGTCCGTTCAAAACTGAAAAAAAGACCGTCAAGTGCATGAAGACATACGCGGAGCTGTCGGTCGGCTGTTGATGTAGGTTGAGCTAATTTTTATTGTGCAGTTTGTGTAAAACTTTATTTATTTCTGGGAACATTTAACATTCTGTTTAAGACTTATGTTGGGTGATTTATTAGTTTTGTCACTTAAAAAAAGGGTGGCATAAAACTTTTCCTTTAATTTTTCCATATTCCTACCCTACCCAGGGTATATTAAATTTGATAGTGTTTGTAATGCAGTAAAATAATCACCGTAGACCCCTAAGACATTGACCACGCCCACTTTTTAAGGGATTTTAGCTTAAAATGACTGTTTTTCAATAAATATAAATACTTATATAAAATTTTACTAAAAATTGTATGACAAAAGTTGTGGATATTAGCATTTTCTAACTTTATAAGTATATGCCTCCGCCCACTGGAGAAATGAAATGTATGCAACCACCTAGTATAAAGCATTGAACAGTTGTATTTTTATATCCCGCCCACTTTTTAGAGGCGTGGCAGTGGGCGGGATATAAAAATACAACTGTTCAATGCTTTATACTAGGTGGTTGCATACATTTCATTTCTCCATTTCTCCAGTCATTTTAAGCTAAAATCCCTTTAAAAGTGGGCGTGGTTAACGCCCGTTTTTCGTTTTTGGTAGGGTAGGGTATTTTGCACGGATTGCAAAATACCCTACCCTACCAAAACGAAAACCCGCACAGACGGACTGAAGTTTTTGCATACGCACTGTTGCAGTTTCCCACTTGTTTGTTTACAAAATTTTCATATATTTTGGCATACAACTTCAGTACTTTGTGCTTGTGTAAAATTTAATCCTCTAAATTGAAACAACTCAGAAGTTATAAGCATTTTTTAGCACTACCATTTGAGTAAATCGACTTAAATGATTTTAAGCGTATATCTCGAAAACGTATATCTAAAAAATACGCCAAAATTACAGTTCTAAAACCGTTTAACCGAAATTCGATTTTAGTCTTTGTTCAGCCTTTGGCTGCTTTATATGTTAGCCCAATATCGGCTTTTTATAGTGATGAAAAAGTTTAGAAGCCTTGAAAATGAGTATCTATTTTCCATTGCCTATTTCTCAAAAACTTCTCATTCTTTTGCAAAAACTTTTCAATTTTCTTATTTCTGGCTGCAAAACTTTTTCAGATAATGCCAAAACAATTTTTGTCTTTTTTACCATCAATATTCAAACTGCAATTAAACCGACTCACATAGAGTATAGAAAATAGTGGCTTTTTGGAAGGTGTCTGTTGTCCATGTTAGGATCAGCCGAATAGAAACCAGGCAGCTAGGTATAAAATGCAACCCCTCCACCGTCAAGAGAAGAAAGAAGAAGCCTCGGATAAGTCAGCACATATCAGATAACCCGCACCGAAGGGCACCTTTTGGCACTGGGCCTGAGGGTTGTTAGCATGCGAGCGCTTGGTGGTCGGAATGTCCCTCTCAGCATAAGACCGGGTTCAACCCGAAGAAGCTACGAGCAGGCCGACAATGGTGACTCTATCCATTACAGGAGGGGGCAGCGCTACTTGGAGGGAACTTGTTGGGCTTTTGCTGTGCTTATTACATGTCCATCATGAGCACCTTTTTCCCATACAAAGGCATTCACAAATACAGCTGGTACCGTTTGCACAGTTTAAATAAGAGATCTTTGATTGATTTCTTTGTGGTACCATCGTGTGTTCAAAAAATGACTTGTGATGTTAGCGTTTTGAGAGGAGCTGAGGTGTCAACTGATCACCACCTAGTGTTGTGCAAATTGCGCTTTAGCGATAGTATTCCTTTGCCACCCCAGATGAAATCCAAGACGGGTGACCCGCATACGGTGGGAAAGTTTACAGGATGCTGAATTTGATTACAGGGAGCGATCTGCACGGCACGTTTCGGAGATGTTTCAACAAATTCCAACTGGCCTTTTAAATGCAGAGAAAGAATGGCAGCTGTTTTCATCGGCATTGCCTCTGCAAGAAATGTTTGTGGAGTGAAGCACCTTGGTGTGGCGGCTGGTGGTGAGAGAAGAACTATGGTTTAAGACACCGGGGGTTCAAGAAGCCATAAAAGAGAAGAAGAGAGTCTATATTGTGTGGAATCAAGGTAGAGCCTATATCAAGGTAGAATCAAGGTAGAGCCTATATTGTGTGGAATCAAGGTAGGAACTCATTTCTCGAGCCCGGTACACTAAAGCGCGAAGAACTTCCAATATAGGGGTCAGAACAGCTAAAGAACAGGCATGGAAAAAGTTCGGCGAGAGGTTGGAGCAGAATTACAGATCTGCAAACAAGATGTTGTGGCAGACTATTCGCCGTCTCAGGGGAAAGAAGATAGATAATATCGTTTATTGGGTTAAATCCAAAGACAGTACACTTCTTTCTAATGAGAACGGTGCGACGACGTCTTACGCAGATGGAGCGAGCACTTTTCGGGGCTGCTCAATCCCCAACAGGGCACTGAAGATGGCAATCCCGTCGCTGACGAGATTAGGGCAGAGAATTGTCCTACAGTAGATGAAGTCACTGCCGTGATAAAATCGCTAAAAGTGCGTAAGTCTGCTGGAGTTGATGAAATGCGGCCAGAAATGCTCAAGGCAATGGGTGAAGAAGGTGTTAAAAGGCTAACACGGGTCATTAGGGTGGCCTGGGAAAGCGGGAAAGCACCACAGCGATTGGCAAACAGGAGTTATAATGCCCATTTTCAAAACAGGGAACAAGAAAGATTGCTCTAACTATACGGGTATGTCCCTCTTAATTCTCCGGGAAAAAGTATTCGCGAAGGATTTGGAAGCATGGCGGAAAGCACACTTATCAGCGCGTATGCTATCCAGGTTTTGGGCGCGTATGCTTTCCAGGTTTGGATCGACCGGACTATCCTCTTCTCTTTCCTTGTACCATCATAAAAAGTAAATGGCCAAAATTCAAATGTCTGTTTATACCCGACCCAGGGTATATTAAGTTTGATGTTTAGTTTGTACGCAGTGAAATAATTACCGTAGACCCCTAAGACCTTTTAGAGATACGAATGGGACCGGCAGGAGAATCGATTAAGCCATGTCCGTCCGTCTGTCCGTAAAAAACTTTTAGGCCTTAAATTTTAAGGTAAAGAGCTGAAAATTGGTGGGTTGGCTGAAAGTCCATTCCTTCAGATCAAGTTTGAAAAGCGGAAACCACCCACAGACACGCCCACTTTTTAAGGGATTTTAGCTTAAAAACACTGTTTTTTAATAAATAAATATGAAATTTGACAAAAAATTTTAAGACAAAAGTTGTAGATAACGGGTGATTTTTTAAGAGGTTGAGAACTTTTTTTAAAAAAAAAACACAAAAATTCGAAAAAATTAATGAAATATTTATTTGAATCGATAGTTTGAACCTTGCAATTTAATGTTTAAAGATAATTTCATGCAAATGTTGACCGCGGCTGCGTCTCAGGTAGCCCATCCGCTGAGTCCAATTTTGGCATACTCTTTTACACATATCGGCCGGTATCTCACGAATGAATGCATGGATGTTGGCTTCCAGTGCGTCAATCGAAGCGGGCTTGTCCCTATAGACATTAGCCTTGACATACCCCCACAAAAAAAAATCTAATGGTGTCAAATCGAACGATCTAGGCGGCCAATTGACCGGCCCGAAACGTGAAATTAACTGTTCACCAAACTCGCCTCGCATAAAATGGAAACAGCGCGCGATGAACATTTCGAACCGAGCACGAATTTTGATAGTAAAATTCAATAATTTGCAAGCGTTGTTCATTTGTAAGACGATCCATGGTTAAATTGCAAACCAAACTGAAGCTGTTTGACAGTGACACAAGGTACTAAACACACGTCAGCTGTCAAAACCAGTGTTGCCAAAACCAAACCAGCTAAAAAATCACCTTTATTATGTATCCAACTTTTATGTATATACTGTGTGTGCCGCCGCCCACTTTTGTGCGTGTATCGTGGTACACCCATCAGGTGAGAGATGGGATACAACGCCTGGTCCATTGTACTTCCATGCAGACAAGTGGTAGTTTTGGTCAAGGTTAACGAGAAGGTCAAGGTTTTTGTGCCCAAAGAATACCTACAAGAAGTCTGCAGTCGATGATACGTCCAAACGTAGTCGTTTAGTCTCTCTGCACTGCATACCCATCGCAGTGATACCATACGAGCCCTGAGTTCACGAGAGACCCAAGCATCGATGCCAAGACGTAATCAGAGATACAGGCACACCCAGTGCAGTTTCGGGTCCTGAGAAAATCTCAACTATTTTATTTCCTCAAACCAATATCTCATTTCCCTGGATGCAAGAACCAGTGTGACCTCTGGGACCCAGACAAAATTCACTGTATTGAGTCTTCCAACTAAGATCAACGAATGCTTGAGTTCGGGCATTTTTCTTGACGAGGTAGAAGGGTTGAGCAGCACTTTAGTGACTTAGCTGCTTTAGGCTTGGCTGTCCAGCTGTCGTGCTCCACCTGTTAGTCACAATTTAGCGCATACCTAGCCACTTGGACAGCGTAAAATCTTCGCTTGGCAGACAAGATGCGTATTTACCTAAGGAGAAATGCAGTCCAATGTTCTTGCAGACAAGATGCGTATTTACCTAAGGAGAAATGGAGTCCAATGTTCTTGCTTTCCACAAAGACTCCAGCATCAGATCCCTATCTGGTTTTGGATATCTACATCTGCACATATACAAAATCGTTCTCTACCTGCCTCAGAGGCTGACCAAAGCCATTCCATTGCCTGAGAAAAGGCGACGTAGTAGTTTTCACGCTGTCAATTTTTTGGATGGAAAATGAACACTCATTAAACCTATGCACCATCTCTATGAAGAGATTACACTTAGAGGGATAGCATAGCCTTTTGTGCAACCTTCTGTGCAGAATTGCTGCGTACTGGCTCATCAGCGTTTGTTTGCTAGATCGGGAGCTTCTTTTTCTCCTCTATTTCTTTCCTCTCGCAATAGGCTCTGATATTCTAAGACAAAGTCATTCATAACCACCTTTATCGCGAGCTTAGGGGAAAAAATCAGGTATGGTAGGTAGCTTCAGTAGCATGTATAGCCCTAAGGCCTATTAAGTCTACTCATTACCTCTTCAGAATCGAAGCACATGTTATTCATTGCACTGCTGTACCCGGTGGTTAGTCCTTGATGCATGTGATCACCCACATATTTTAAGCGGGGCATCATATCCCATTAAGTAGCATTCACCGATAAATTGAATAAAGTACTTACACAAATCATTCACTTTAAATCTCTGCCAAATCTTATACTCTCCATTTACACATGGAGTAAACAATTCTTTTCCCTATTTCCCCTCAGTCCTCCTGATGATGGCCAGCAAGGAAAAGTATATCAATGAGGGTAGCACCAGCACGCAGTTTATTTGGCAAACTGGTTAGAGAGATGTCCTGGAGAGCATTACCAAAGTGAGTGCCGAACGAACGTACCTACTCTAAATGTATTCACCCTCTGTAGTATATGTTATGGCTGATGTGTCCTTATCCTTAACCAGAGCGCACAATTTTGTAAATAAATAAAAATAAAAACACTAGGACCAAGACGACGCACGACGTGACATTTAGATATTTATGTGAATAGCAAATTCTACCCTCGCAGGCCATACATTTGGTTTCATTCACTTCCACGACGGACGACAACATCATATTCAAGGATTACTGATTACCAAAAGTCTGCGACAATGATACCCATACCCATGTACGAAACCGGGGCGACACCGACGACAACCATGACATCCGGACGTACTTAGCAGGGGTGTGGCAATGGCAAAACAGCCAGTGCAGTGCTTGTAAAGTGATCATTTTATTTAGGGCACTTAACGCGCACTACGCAAGCAAATAAACAAATTACTCTGCACTTGCATCCGATAAAATGGGTTTGTTTGACTCTATTGATGGCGAAATCGCTGGAACAGATGCGAAATGAATAGATAGATATTTTTTTTAAGTGTTGAATTGATGTTTTGTCATTTATTTTAATCATTCTGTCATCAAAGTAACTATACACGCCTAAGGTGCATAATGGGCTTTGTATACTACGAAGGATTGGAACATTAGCGGAGCTTTTGAAGCTATCGAAACATTTAAGTAATGAAATACTTACGTGGATGAATACTTTAAAAAGGTTCTCCAAAAATCATTATATAGATAGGTACCCTTTTGTTTGACTAAACTAAATAGGTTTGAAGTTATTGCAGAGGTCTAGAGTTAGGTACGACACATCAGATTACTTGCGAAATACTTTGTTGGTTATTGAACTCAGGGATCATGTCGAGCGCTAAATGTAACGTCAGTGACAAAAGCCAAAATTGGCTCGAGAATTTTTGATTGGGCACCCGATAAAAACTATTTAATACTTATTATCTAAAAAACTTGTTTTCATATAATCGCAACATTTTACAAGCAGCGCCCCAACGGAACGGAGGGTCGATTTTGGGAAGCAGGTTTTTTTTGAGTGCATGACGTCTACTTTGGTGGTAACCTTAGACTTCAACTCGGGTACGGCTATATCTGACGGCAAGTCGCCCGAGGAATTTTCCTCTCGAAGCAGCCTTAGGTAAGTGCTTTCATCCGCCTTTGTCAGGCTTCATGCTTCTGCACCGTAAAGCGGGATTGGGATGATGAGGTCACTTAAGTTGCTCGAGAAAGGGCTTTGCTACTCAGTTGCCTTCTTAGCCCAAAGAAGCAGCGATTGGCAAGAGTTTTCCTTCGTTTGATTTCAGCGCTTTTGTCATTGTCTGAATTGATAGCGGAACCCAGGTAAATAATGACCCTTATTACCTCAAAGTTAAAGCGTTATATAGTGATGTTCTGTCCAAGACGTCGCTGTTGCATGTCTCTTTTTGATGACAGCATATATTTACTTGGTTTTGCCCTCGTTGACTGCGAAACCGATATTCGCCGCTTCCGTCGCAGTACTCACTAAGGCTTAACTGACATCACGCTTTGTTCTTCCAATTATGTCAATGCTGTCTGCGTATGCGAGTAGTTGAACGGACTTTTGACAGTTTGTGCCTCTGGTGTTGGCGCGCGAGTTCTGCATAATTCTTTCAAGTATGATTTTGAAGAAGTTTGCCTTGTCTAAATCCATTTTTGACATCAAAAGAGTAGGTGAGGTCTTTACCGAACTTGACGGAACAGTGCGAGTTTTTCATCGTCATCCTGCACAGATTGACGAGTTTGGCAGGGATGTCAAAACTAGGCATTGCGCTATAACGCTCGTCTCTAAAGATGCTGCCTGGCATTGAAATCGATAAAAAGGTCGTGAGTATCGATTTGTTATTCCTGCGTTTTCTCCAAGACCTGTCGCAGTGGGAATATTTGATCGATGGTGGACTTTCCTGGCCCAAAAACAGACTGATGTGTGCCTATCAGATTGTTGACAAACGGCCTCAGGCGTTCACACAGTACAGCAGAAAAGATCTTGTATGAGAGATCTTGTATAAGAGATCTACTTATGCCTCTGCAGTTGGCACAATTCACAGGGTCTCCTATCTTCAGGATCGGGCAAGCAATGCTGAGGTTCTATTCGTCATCGTCGGGCATGGTTTTCTCCGACCATATCTTGCAGATGAGCTGGTGCATGCTCCTTACCAACTCATCGCCAGCGGATTTAAAAAGTTCGGCAGCTAGCCCGTCTGTTCCAGCTACTTTGTTGCACTTAAGCTTAGTCACAGCTACTTTCACTTCATCCAGGTCATAGATGGGCGGTATCATTCGTATGTTTCGTCGGTAACTTGCTCGCCCGGGTTGAATGGTTCGTTCTGCCTGACAGCGGTATTTGGTTCGTCTTCGTCTCTGTATACAGTCTGCAGAAGTGGTTTTTTCCAAATTCTCAGCACCGACTGCGATTCCACTACGATGTTCCCTTGATGGTCCTTGAAGGTTCGAACTTATCGATCGAATGATGGCCTGAGTTCGAACTTATCGATCGAAGTCCTTGGCAGGACTTTTTGATCCTCTGGTAAAACTTTCGAACCTCATTCCTCTTACAACATCTCTCTATCTCTTCAACCGCGCGCTTGTCGTGCTCTCTCTTTTTCCTTCGGAGAAGCCGGTGTTTCTCTCTCCTCCTCTGCTCGTAGAGCTCGCTAGCAGATCTAGTCCTTCTGTGCAGAGTCGCTTTGTGTGCTTCCTGTTTAGGAGGCAAAAGTAGCCTTCTTAAGTCGATTGCCAATATGCGCTCAGTAATTAACGGTTGATTAATCTGATTAATCGAAAGCTTTCCATGTCCCTCTGTGGTCTTTGCCTCGCCCCGCAGAAAGGTCGACCAGCCTGAATCCGGTATTAGAGATCGTGTCGTACAGATCTTTGCTGATCTTTGCTTTCCGTGCCGTGCGTCAGTGTGCTTTCCGATCGTACGACCAAATATGCCCTCTTTTTCTTTGGCATCAAAGGGAAATCCTTGGCGCAGAACAACCTTTCTGTCATAGTAACGGCATTGCTTTTGTTCATTGCGATCTGTTGGACATTATTCTGTTCAAGAGCTCGTAGAACATTATCTTTGCTGCCTTCTCTGTCTGTAGGTTCGTGCGCAAATATGCCGCTAATGTTAACGAATCTAGCCTTGATGCCTTGGATTTTGGTGAGGCGTGCGTATTTGAGGTTCAAGACATTTTGGCTAAGTCTGCCTCCAACGACAAAACCACATCCAAATTAGCGTTGCTTTTGTTGTCGGTAGCAGTTACCGTAGAAAAAGTCGCTGTTTTCCATCCTCCTTTTGCCGTGCCCTTTTTCCCGCTTTTCTTGGATGGAAGAGGGATCTCTGCCTTTCAGTTGTTTAGGGCCTTCGTAAATAGCTTTTGTGCACTTCTGTCTGGAAAGGGGCCAACATTCGATGTACACATCCCAAGTTAGTTGACCAACAAGGTTGCTGTCATTTGCATTGACCGGCAACAGTAAATGCGTTCGAATCCGAGGCTTGTTGTCACTTAGAAACTGAAATTTTCCTTACGAGTCTGGGATGTCATACCGACAAACGCACGGAACGGCCCCCAACCTGCTTCAATTGGGTTCGAATTGCGTGGTGAGATTTAAAAAAAAATATTCTAGAAAGGTTTGGAGAGGCGTTGCTGTGCCTGGCCTATTCCTCAATCCTTAATGTTCTTCTGGAGAACAGAGGATCCGGATGAGTTCAGAATTGTACTCTTTTAAAATTAATAAACGCGGCTTTTCCGAAATTTATTAAAATGTTACAAACAGAGGTTGGTGTTGAAATAATAGAGGACAAGAGACAGCTTGGATTACCGCTTAGATCTTAGTTTTGGTTCCGGTGACAGTCTTTAGTAAATAACAAGAAGAATATGATCAAAGTAATGAAGATTTCATCATTGGTTGACCTGGTTTTCACAAAGACTTAAAGACTTCCTCATACCAAAACAACCTTCGCGGGCTACGATACGAGCTTTAACTTAGGACCTCTAATGACAGGGTGTCCAGGTCTCCGCTTAATGTGTCCCCCAGGGTCTTTTATCAAGCGTTTCCAATCTCTAAATTAAAATATTGAAACAAAGCCTGTGGCGTGGGATGTCACTGAAATTTGAATATTTAAAAGAATAGAATTTCTCTGGGTCGAGTTCATCCAACTTTGCTAAAAGTCTGCAAAAGGTGGAGCAACATGAATTTGGCTGTCTCGGATTCTTGTGAACATTTTCAGGGACAGCGGTGATGTTTTCACTCAGAGATGAAATGGTTGATTGTTTACTCAGAGAGCTCAAATATTTTCGAAAATCGCGGAATGTTTCAAAAACAGAAAACCCATTTCGATTAGTTAAAAAAATTTATTAGTTCCTTGTGTTGTTGAGCGCTAAGACGATCCATCCATGATGATTTGGCAAAATAGTGTGAAGAAGGGGCAAAAAATTTGACATATGTAGCTTCAGCATTTTAACCGCTACAGTTGAGTCGAAGTTCCAAAGTTCCTACTGGAAGACCCTTGTCTTTGAAAAAGGATAAAGAAAATAATGTTAAAATTTTTTTTTATAACCTTGCGAAAGGTGTTGTGAGCCTTGCCTTGTATAAGACCTTGCGAGGACATTGAAATCGTTTCTAACTTGAAATACTATGTCTCCACTGGCAATAAAAAGAGGATAAGCGGGAAACGATTAATAAATAAATCCAAAGATTTATTTGGCACGAGCACTCTTTTTCTGGCATTTTGGTTCTCAAAAGAGAGTGGCGATGTCATTTCCCAGAAGCTAAACGAGATTTCCGTTGTGAAAATTCCAATAGAAAACGTATTTGTGACAGTTCTGTCGTATAGGGACAGAAATGTTTGGGTGTCCGTTTTTCTGATTCTCAATCTGTAACATGCATAAAAAAGATTTGTAAATAGGGTGAATGGGATTTTTAAGAGGATTTAATTTTAATCGCTTGCCGAGAGGATTTAACTTTGTATTGCAAATCGCGTGATTTGTAGTGGATTTAATGAAGATTTATATAAATCGGGGATTAGTTGTCGGTGGAGACATGGTAGAAGTTTCATTGGATTTGTTTTCACCCTTGAATTTAATTTAAAATTTTTCCTTGTTCTCAATTCTGAGTAAATATTCTGAACAAATTGTGATAAGATATGCAGGAGTCACTAGGTTTACCAATCAAACTCATCAATCGAACGTACCAATCAAACGCACCCATCGAACAACTGAAGTGACAGCAAACCATTGAATAAAGAGACAAGGAAGTGGTGTTTTTGGGGAAAAGTGAAGCATCAGTTTTAGTTGTGTGAGTGCGGTCATGTCTCTCATGACATGCCTGGTTTATGTGTTGAACCAGGCATGTCATGAGAGACGGCTCGAGGCTCACACGTTTCTGGAAGCTGGCTCTACTTTTGTTTAACTTTCCGGGGTAAGGTGACATTTGTACCCCGATTCGTGATACATTCGATACATTCACTTAAAAGTCGATACCTGACATCGGGCGACTAATGTCAAAATAAATGCTTCACTCACTCACACACACTGTATATGTGAAAAAGAGCTATTCCTTGTCTCTTTATTCAATGCAGCAAACTGACATTCGTTATCGATAGTTCGATATCGAGTTCAATATCGATATCGATTCCCCTTCAATATAAAAGTTTACAAATAACCAAAAGCGACATTCCCAGAGCATAGTGCACTTGTTTAAGTAGGCATGTGACAGGTTCTGCCAGTTGTGTTTGAATCTTTGAATTGTGAACTTCGAAAATAAGTTTTGAATTCGAAGTGCTGAAGTTGGATTATCTAAATATGAGCTTAAATCAATTACTTCGTTGTGTAGTAATAAAGCCCCAGGCAAATGTATTACAAGTTAAGAATGCTTGACTCCTCTCCAAGTTTCACTGTACTGTTCTCGAGCAAGTTTCTGTTTTCTGTCGTACCTAAACTTAGCTTCTTGCATATAATAGAATTATCCACGTAAAAGGTCCTTTCTGTGTGAAGGAAATCAAGTCGAATCAAATCTGATTAAGAAGTCTGCCAAATCACGCAAGTCTTTCAAAACAACATCCCGTATTCTAAATCAATGAAAGCTATCACCAACTCGTCGGTACATCCTCCTTAGCTGACTCTGCCAAAAGACCTCATAACAACGCCTTATTGTCGCCCGAAAAGGTCAACCATCTTGGCACGTATTAACTTAAGTTAATTTGGAAAAAGCACCAGAGCAATTCTCCGCATAAAAATCTCTTTACCCTTATATCCAGCCGGCTATGCGCTCTCATTGCGAATGTGTGTGCAGCACCACAATCCACAATCACTTAGTGCAAACACCTGCCAGTCTTCAAAGTAATAAGAGTCCTGAACTCTAATGGAGCAAAAGAGTGGGGAGGGAGGCGGTGATGGCTGGGCGAACAAAATTAAGCTCTTTACGAGGTAGGGAGCGTCTAGGTGAGCGAAAGACGTAAACAAATTTATTATTGTTATTATGTAAAAGGACCTCGCTCGTTACGTTAATTTCTTGTGCAACTTGCTTTCAATTTGGTGTCCTTTTACAGTACTTTATGGTTTGGCTTTTATGTGCGTTGGCCATTCTTAAGCGACTATAATTAAATGTGACACTTTTGTTCGGGCAACCTGAAGGATCCCATATCGACCGAGAAGGCTTATGACTTGCTTGTTGTAGCATACGAAAAAGGGGGGTCAGGACGATAGCACCTTTCGCATTATTTTTTTCTTTGTTGCAAGGATATTCTGGAAAGGCGCGTATTAGTAGAATGAGCCCATGGAAAAAGAAGGAATTAAGTAATTATATTTTTGTCTCTCCCGTTTGAGGTTATGTATGAATTTATGAGGTCTTTATTGAGTCGGTATGTCTTTGTCACATGAATAAACCCATTTATTGAATTAGTGGAAATAGAAGAAGGATATCCTGCTAAATCGAATATGAAGCCGGCGCATTTGTCAGAAAAACAATTATGCCGAAAGCTGGGTGTTTTAAAAAAGGACTTTTATGATGTTCAGGGTGATTAGTTACCAAGCTTCATTTTGGACTGATGCAGAGATTCCCAATGATCAATGAACTTTTAATTTTTTTAACAGGTTCGTCGCGATGTGAATTCTCCAAGGATCTATAAAATCACCAGCATATGCAATACCCTAACATATGCATACAAAACCCGGACCGCCGCACCCCATTTACGTTTTTCCCCTTTCTCGACTTTTGCTTGTGCCGTAATGCAACTAGGGTGTGATTTGGCCACACTAATAAAATTAAACCATGACAATTGACTGAGTGAATAATCACCCCTTGGTCCCTGTATAGTTATGCATCTTGGGTCTTAGCCCACCAGCAAAAAAAGGAAGAAGCAAGTGCGCTTATTACCATTCTTTTCTATGTTGAATTTTCGAAACTATACCCGACGACCAGAGATCCAAAGGATGGGATTTAAGTGCGACAGCATTTTCGCACTCAATTACTTACATTAGTGCCAACAATAAAAATGTTCCCCTCGTTGTAGGGCTAAAAATGTAGTAATACCTCGCATTGGTCTAGTCTTCTGTCAAATATGCAATCAACCCCTGTCAACGGTACAAGGAACTTTTACTTTTACTAAGCGAATAAAATAAGGGAACCAGCAGCACCGCAACAAAGTCACACATTTCTGTATATGTTAAAAGGTCTACTTAAGTCTTTTGTAAAACTTAATACGGCAAAGGATTAAGTAAATGGAGTTCGTGTAATTATTCGAGTAATGTATCGCCTGCAGGCTGAATGCATTGCGACTTGAGCGACTAATGGAATATTATTGTTGAGGGGTTAAGGTTAAGTATAAGATTAGATGCGGATTGATGCACGCGAAATCCGCATCCGAAAAATTCAGCTTAAGAACTCAATAAGCTTCTGCCTACAGATTAGTTTTGAGAAAAGTTTGAGTCCAAAAAGTTTACCACTAAAGGAATGTTAACATCGGGTTTTTTCATAATCCTGAAAACGGAAATTCAGAAAGCCCAGGATCTTGAGGGAGTCACTGCGTGCACTTTGTCAAGCCTAGACGCTAATCCACGAACCGTCGCATTTTAGCCGCGTAGCGTAAACAGTCGCGAAAAAGTGAAAAAAAAGGAAAAATATTCCCCACAACAAAATCATCTGCGTGTGCCCCGACCTTCAACCATCAATATTAATCTTACTTATGCATCAACAGGCTTCGACATTCTGGACAGATTGGTTGCTGTGGGCAACCATCTAACCTAGCTTGTAAACGAGCCTACGCGGATCCCTGACCCGCGGATCCCTGACCCGCGTAGGCTCGTTTACAAGCTAGGTTAGATGGTTGCCCACAGCAACCAATCTGTCCAGAATGTCGAAGCCTGTTGTATGTCTTTGTCATGACAGTCATGCTGCCAATACTCTGGACTTGCTCCTTACCCTCCCATCCTGACAAGTACTCGGTCAGCGTACTTTCACCTCTAGGCTCGTCAGACCACTGTGTCATATCGGCTTCTTACTCGTTTCAAAATAACACCTCTAAAGATCCGGCTCCGAAAAGAACAGTTTGGCAATACGAGAAAGCCAACTGGGACGGCTTAAACAGTTTCTTTTAAGTCTTTCAATTGGTCACTTTGCTTCCTCGATCGTGACGTTGAAGCTGCAGCCGATATGCTCACAGAAATAATTCTCATTGGCATGAAATCCTTCAATCCCCATAAAGAGGCCATCAAGTTAAAGGAGGTTAGTTTTCGGTCATATAAAGCCAACCCAACCGAGGAAAACCGGAAATAGTTTTAACAAGCCAGAAATGTCTGCAATGCGTATATTTCGACGGATATGATGTCATGCCAAATTCTCTCATGATCAGAAATTGAGGCAAAAAATACTTCAGTATGCCAAAGGTAGGGGCGTTGGTGTCTAGAGCGGATGGACACCAACGCCCCGGCCCGAAAAAACTTCGAGTCCACACCGCAGGGACGGCGCGGTAGAGAAACACCGAGACTCAGGTGGTGCACGCAAGTGGAAGGGGACCTCAGCCAATCTTCGCGTGCGAAACTGGAGACGGCTAGCTAGAGACAGAGCTGGCTGGCGAAGCTTGTTGGCTGAGGCCCAGGTCCACCCCGGACTGTAGCGCCACCTGAAGTAAGTGAGTAAGTCCCAAAGGTAGTAAAAGTTTCTGGTCATTCGTCAAAAATAATAAAATTTGTGCCTCATCCTCCATCCCGACACTCGTTTTCAATGACATCCCAGCTGTCAGCTCCTTGGACAAGGCCAATATACTTGCAGCTCATTTTGCTGCCAGCTCCTCGCTCCCTGATTGTGCCTTGTCTCCACCTGTACTCGAGAGCGTAGAACGTTCCATGGGACAAATTCATTTTCGGACTCGTACAGTAGCAGGAGCCCTTAAAAACCTCAACATACACAAATCCGCTGGTCCAGATGGCATTTCCCCCAAAGTTCTGAAGAGGTGTTCTTCCACGCTGACAAAACCACTGCGTAGGCTTTTTTTTCTGTCCTACTCTTCTGGTCTCTTCCCGAGTAGATGGAAAACTGCATTTGTTCAGCTCGTCCCAAAAAAATGCGATTCAACTTCTCCGACCAGTTACCGACCAATTGCACTAACATCCATTTTTTCCAAGGTCATGGAAACGCTGATGAATCAGCGTCAGCTTATGAAAAATCTAGAATCACGGAGGCTTCTCAATGACCGTCAATACGGCTTTCGTGGCAAAAGGTCCACTGGTGATCTGATGGCTTATCTCACCGAAAAGTGGAACCGCTCCTTGCACCTTCATGGTGAAAGCAAGGTTGTTGCGCTCGACATTTCTAAAGCATTTGACAGAGTCTGGCACCAGGCTCTCTTGTCGAAAATGCGTGCATTTGGAATCGATGTGTCTTTTATTCATTGGATTAGAAATTTCCGTTCGAACCGATCAATCCAAGTGGTTTTGGACGGTTTCAAGTCTAATGTCCATCATATTAATGCTGGTGTTCCACAGGGCTCAGTTTTATCTCCAACACTCTTCTTGATCCTTATAAATGATCTCTTGTCTGCCACATCTAATCCAATTCATTCTTTTGCTGATCTTGAGCATTCTTGAACTGAGTTATCTTAGTTTTTCATATTCGTTTCCTTGGAAACGCCCCAAAAAAGATATGATGTCGCATCGGAAGGCTAAAACCGAAGGTGTTCTTGAGGCTCTTCTCCAATCAAGTACCACAAGACCCCCTACGAAGTGCTCAGCCGCGCCAGCATCAAGAGTTAACAGCCATGGGTGCATTGGCAAAATGCCAACCGAGATGCTGTCTCTGATGTGCTGGGTTTCATACGGTCACCACGCGGTTGGTGCTGGGTTTCAAAACCCAGCGGTTGAATGCCCTGGTTATATGCATTCTGCCTGGCTGCAATGCATGCCGGAAACCAGGTGCAGCTAAGCAGGCAAAATGCATATAAAGCGGCTCTGTACAGAAAGAATAACATTGCTCGCAAGCTCTATAGGGGCACAAGAGGAAAGAGGACACTGTCTTCACAAAAGGAAAATGAGAGAGCACGGGAAGCGTGTGATTAAAAACAAAGACAGAAGCTATAGAACAAGAATGAGATGTAAAAGTTCTCTACAAATGGGCTAAAAGATCCTGTCAAGAGGCTACAGAGTTTAACGTAAGGTCTGTTAGAGCGACTAAGAAAGCATCAGAGTGGAAATGAGCTTCGGTGCTGAGGATTTGGAAAAATCATTTCTGCAGAGTGTGTAATGCCGAATAGGAACTAAATCTGAACCAACGATACCACTCTCAAGACCTAGGTGTATTGAAAGAAAATGTGTATAAGTCTATTAATTCGACAATCGTGAGGGATCCTGTTTGCTTTACTTATCGTCTGCGTTCTCCAAGGTTGGTGATACGCCCCCAAGCTAATCTCTTCGACGATTCGCCAGCAAATATGAACAACAGCCGAGTGCATCTCTGTCAACGATCCGTTTTTGATTTTGATGAATTCCTGCAAGTGCAAGTTTTAATTCCTTAAGATCCTGCATATCATTGACAGGTCTTAGGAACTAAAACTTAACATCATCATCATCATCATCATCGGGGACCGCTTAGCCTTAGAAGGGTCGCGGAGTGAGGTATTTTCATCGTTTCCGATCCTCCGCCTTCAACTCAAGAGGCCCAGCCGTGTCTCGGAGATGTTCTTTACCTGATTCCACCACCTGCTTCTTGGCCTACCATAGGCAAGCGACGCACTCGCATCTCGGCTAACATAACCAGTCTAGGAAGTCTTTCGGGGTACATGCGACCAACGCGTCCAAACCATCGAAGAATTGATCGTTCCACTCGAAGTAGTAGCTGCTCAACATTAAGACTCCCACGAATACTGACGTTTCTTCACTCTTCACCAGCAACGCACCTCAGATATCTCATTTCGGCACCTTGTACCCGCGATCTAATTCTTTCGGTCGTTACCCAAATTTTATGAGCATAGATGAGTAATGAAGAAAGGAGACCCTCTGAGTTGTGCCAACTACAGAGGCATAAGTCTTCTTAACATCGCATACAAGATCTTTTCTGCTGTACTCTGTGAACGCCTGAAGCCGTTTGTCAACAATCTGATAGGCACATATCAGTGTGGCTTTAGGCCAGGAAAGTCCACCATCGATCAAATATTCACACTGCGGCAGATCTTGGAGAAAACCCAGGAATTCCAAATTGATACACACCACCTCTTCATCGATTTCAAGGCCGCGTATGACAGCATCTATAGAAACGAGCTATATAGCGCTATGTCTAGTTTTGGCATCCCTGCCAAACTCGTCAGTCTGTGCAGGATGACGATGGAAAACTCACGCTGTTCCGTCAAGGTCGGCAAAGGACTCACCGACCCCTTTGATGTCAGAAAAGGATTTAGACAAGGCGACGCGCTGTCATGCGACTTCTTTCACATTATACTTGAGAGAATTGTGCAGAACTCCCGCGCCAACACTTGAGGTACAATCTTTCAAAAGTCCGTTCAACTACTCGCATACGCAGACGACATTGACATAATCGGTAGAACAAAGCGTGATATCAGTGAAGCCTTCGTGAGTATTGGGACGGAAGCGGCGAATATGGGTTTAGCAGTCAATGAGGGCAAAACCAAGTATATGCTGTCATCAAGAAAAGACACCCAACACCGACGTCTTGGACAAATATCACCATCGACAGCTATAACTTTGAGGTAGTTAGGGACTTTGTCTACCTGGGTTCCGCTATCAATTCAGACAATGACACCAGCGCTGAAATCAAACGAAGGATAACTCTTGCCAATCGCTGTTTCTTTGGGCTAAGAAGGCAATTGAGTAGCAAAGCCCTCTCTCGAGCAACTAAAGTGTCCATGTATAAGACCCTCATCATCCCAGTCCTGCTTTACGGTGCAGAAGCATGGACCCTGTCAAAGGCGGATGAAAACACTTTAGGCTGCTTCGAGAGGAAAATTCTTCGGACGATTAACGGTCCCGTCTGCATAGACGGAGAGTGGAGGTGGAGATATAACATCGAACTGTACGGGCTGTACAGCGATACCGACCTAGCCAGAAGAGTCAAAACACAACGCCCCGGACACCAACGCCCCGACCCGGAAAATCTTCGAATCCACACCGCAGGGACGGCGCGGTAGAGGAGCACCGAGACTCAGGTGGCGCACGCAAGTGGAAGGGGACCTCAGCCAACTTCGCGTGCGAAACTGGAGTCGGCTAGCTAGAGACAGAGCTGGCTGGCGAAGCTTGTTGGCTGAGGCCCAGGTCCACCCCGGACTGTAGCGCCACCTTAAGTAAGTAAGTAAGATGAGGGTTGGAACGATCACTGAACTAAAAACAGATCTTTGCTTTCACTCCAAACTCAGCTTTCCTGATGACCGGCTGGCGTAGTTTCTTTACTATTGCTCCAGCTTTGCTAGTCCTCCAGGATAACTCAATAATACTCCCTACATCTTTCGTGAAAAGGACCCCGAAGACCTTGATCTTCTCTACCTACTTAAATGGGACTTCATTTACCTGTACAGGGTATACTGCACAGGAGTTCGGAAACAATCATCACTTCGGATTTGCTCACGTTTACCTTCATCCCAGCCTCACCACAGATGGCCGCGAGCCCATCCAGTGGTCGCTGAAGTTCCTCCTCGGACGATGCCAGGACAGCTAAATCATCTGCGCAAAGCAGATGGCTTATCCTGACACCAGCCATTTCGAAAGATTCCTCACCAAGACTGCGGTTCACCATCCAGTCCATATGCTATAAAAAGGAGAGGCGATAGAACACAGCCCTGACGAGGCCCAACGCACATATCAAAAGGATGTTATTTTACGCCATACAAGGACTGGATGGCTCTCAGAAGAGTTCCACTCAGCGCATAGTCCTGCAAAACTCTCCATAGTGTACCCCGAGGGACTCGGTCATAAGCCTTTTCCAGATCTACAAAACGCATATAGAACGGTTTGGCATATTCCCAGGCCTTCTTAAGAATAAACTTCAGAGTAAAAAGCTGGTCGGCTTGGGACAAGGCCGAAAGCGGCATTGCTCTTTCCGCAAAGAGCTCTGGAACGCGCATTCACTACCTCCGCGAATACTTTTCCCAGAAGACGTAACAGTGATACACCCCTCTTTAGTTAGAGTAATCTCTCTTGTCCCTTTTTTTGAAAATGGGCACTATAACTCCTGTTTGCCCATCGCTGGCACCTTTTCCCTTCCCCAGCCCACCTTAATTACACGCGTTTTAGCTAGTTAACACCTCCTTTAACCATTGCCTTGACCATTTCTGACCGGATTTCGTCAACTTCAGCAGACTTACCCACTTTTAGCGATTCAATCGCGGCAGTAACTTCATCTACTGTAGGACTTTTCTCCACCCTAATCTCGTTAGCAGTGGGATTGCCATCTTCAGTGCCTTGTTTTGGATTGAGCAGCTTTGGAAAGTTCTCGTTCCATCCGCGTTAAACGTCATTCTCATTTAAAAGAAGTGTGCCGTCTTTGGATTTTACCCCTTGTACGATATTTAACTTCCTTCCTCTGAGACGTCGAATAGTCTGCCGAAAAATCTTATTTGCAGATCTGTATCATGCTCTAACCTCTCGCCGACTTTTTTCCAAGGCTGTTCTGACCGTCATATTGGAAGTTCTCCGCGCCTCAATGTGACGGGCTCGAGAAATAGAGTTCTTTTCTCACCACCAGCCGCCACACAAACCCGCTTCGCTCCACAAACATTTTCAGCAGAGGCAATGATTGCGGATGAAAACAGCTGCCATTCTTCCTCTACATTAAAGAGATCAGTTGAAGTTTGTTCAAACTACTCCGAAACGTGCCGTGCAAATCGCTCTAATCAGAATGAGCATCCTGTAACCTTTCCTCCCGTATGCGGGTCACCCGTCTTGGTTTTCGCCTGGGAGGCAAAGGAATACATGTCGCTTAAGCGAAATTTGCACAACTCTAGGTGGTGATCAGTTGACAGCTCAGCTCCGCACGTTTACAAGTATACCAAAGGAATTTTGAATGTAAAGGTAAGAAAATCACAATACGGATCATCGGAAAATCATAATAAGGACACGGACAGATAAGATAGGAAACTTTAGATCTTCTCATGGATTAGACCCACTTTCCCTGCAGCAAACCATACTTTTTTAGAACACACTTAAGTTGAAACCAGCTAAAATGTAAAATTATTAATGTTATTAGTTTTAACACCCAGAAGTACCTACAACAAGTGGTTAAAAACGATATAGTTAACATTGAAAGTTTTTTAAAAGGTTTCAACGTAAATCTTAAATAATGCTGCACATGTTGGAAGGTTTTTTGGTACTTATGCCGTATACAAATAAAATAAATTTTTGAAATAGGATTGAAATCATAAAATAACAGAAACTCTAGTGGTTTCCGTTAGCTAATTAATTTGTTTTCCAGATCGCGTATCCATATCCCAAACAAACCTATAAGTACAAGTGCAAACAAGTTTGTTTTATTCAATTGGCTACCATGATACAACAAAAGGTCTGTCTGTAGATATAGATGGTTAACTTTGTGATGAACACCACAGCATGAAATTCTATTAGTCTAGGTCGGTGTTCTGGGTGCAATCTGCTAGTGCACGCACATAGCTATATTCGAACTCTCGAGGGTTGAAGAGTACTCGTACGTCCCCTTTATTTTCCCTTTTTTTCAAAATATCCGAACACAAGTGTGTTTGTCGAAAAATTAGGGAGTTTTCCATCCGCACGTTAATTTATAATAAGTCAGCACGTGGCAAGGGTTTTGTTTTTGTTTGACTTTGTCTTGTGTGTCGGTTTTGTTGGGTTCCCTTCAAAGTTTACTTTAGTTATTTAGCAACTTTAAAGAAAAGTGCACAGCAAAAGTAGGTATAGAATTGTTTGATTTCTGAAATGGTAAAAGAGGATGGAAAGCTACTGTGAACCAGGTGGAGACCCTCAAGGCCTCAATGGGTCGGGAGCCCTAGGTTGCGCTACAGTCCGGGGTGGACCTGGGCCTCAGCCAAAAAGCTTCGCCAGCCAGCTACTAGGCTTAGTGATGTCAAAAACGGAGATCTCAATACGCAGGCTATTCTTGTACTCTCTGGCGGATTCTGGTGTGCGTAAGCATACTTTAATGTCAGAACTGATAATGACTGAAGCTTCTGAAACTGGAGAGTGGATCTTTGAATTGTGCTGCTGCCAAGTAATGGCCAGAGTCGACGAACGATTGCTTCTGCGAACCTCTGAATGTTCTTACAGCCATCACATGTGACAAACAGCGTCCATGTCTGTTTGTACAGCCCATAGTGGGCGAAACGTCAATTATACTGATGGAATTTTAGTCCAGACAGATCCAGCCACTTCCACATCAATATCAACTATTCTGCGCAGGCCTTTAAGAGTTTCAAATCAAAGAAGAACTGTTGGTATAAATTGAGCTATAGAGATGCGATCAGTCTCAGGAAGTCGTATTTTCGATCTTAGTTTAGTTTGAGACCTTGTCTAGACTAGGCAAAACCAACGATTTTTATTGCCAGTTTTACACTTCCAGATTTCACAATATCCCCGCCAGTAAGTACTTGGGTGCAGTGTTGCCATGTTTTTTGTGAGCCAAATCACCGTTTTTAATGTTTTTAGCGTTAATTTTTTTAACCTCCGTACCAACTTTTTTTTTTCTATTTCTTACAATGAAAAAATTATTTAGTTCAAGTCATTTTAAATTAGTGTTGGTTTAGCAAAAAAGGGATAACATGAAATAAGTTCCGAGGTTCACGCCGCATTTCAAAAAATTGATACTAATTTTTAAGGGATTTTTGATGTCTTTGCAAACCAGAAATAACTTTCAAAATAGAATATGACACCTGAAAAACGCATTTTGTTCCGGGGTTTGCTTTTCACTAGGTTAACTTGACTAAAAACCATTTCGAAACTGTCATTGGAACCTGGCAAACATAGTATTTTCGAGGCTAGTTCGAAAATAATAAACACATACTTCGAAAGAACATGTTTGTAATTCTTATACCCCATCCCATAAGATAGGAGGTATATTAAGTTTGTCACATAGTTTGTAAGACGTCGAAATAATAATGGTAGACCCCCAAGACCTTAAGGGCATATGATCGAGACAAAATTCTGAATCGATTGAGCCATGTCCGTCCGTCCGTCTGTATGTCACATGTTTTTAGGCCTTAAATTTTGAGCTAGGGTGCTGAAATTCGTTCGTAAGGTCCACGTCATGCGAAGCAGTACAAGTGTAAAAATTTTTGAAATCTGCCCAAAGACACGCCCACAATCGGTCTAAATGTGCAACTACCTCCAAAGTTTTCAAAACTGTAAGACGTTCTAAAAGGCTGAAATTTGACATTTAGCATCTCCTAATGAATGTAAGACACAAAAAAGACAAATTTGATTGGTAAACCTCCTCTAGTGGGCGTGGCATCTATGGGTAAGTGCAGGTTTCAAATGCAGTTTACTCAATATTTTTGCTCGAAATTGAAAAAAAATTGCTTGATATTTTATGTAAAAAACGCTAAGTTCCACATTTTTTTATACAATACTGTGGGCCACGCCCACATTTGGAGGCAGAATTGAAGAAAAACCTTAAATTTTCCAGAAAAACTTAATTTCGACTGGCCTTGAGCCTAATTTAGGAAAGCATGAAACAAAAAAAGTAGCAGGTAAGGTAACCGAGACTCCAGTCCAGATTTCGTTCATATTAAGTTTTTAGCCGCGCCCCCTTTAAGGGTCGATTTTTCAAAAATATTAAATATGAACCAAAAAATTGGAAATTTGGTAACTTGTGCTAAACTTTTTGTCCCGCCTGACCCTAAAAACTTGGTTTTTCTTCTCCCTCTAATTATTATTTAATTGCACTTACTTCCCTCTTTCAAAGATCATGGAATTAATGAAAAATCTTGAACCCTGATCCTAAATACTCCTTAAAACGTTGAATGCCACAAGACCTGTCTCTGCCGTCTAAAGCCTTCTTAAAGTCTATATAATTATGTATATAGTGTATAGAGTGTGTGTATGTATATATCTATGTAGTGCGGGTCAAGTAGTGAACTGAGTTTTGATAATTGTTTGATAATAACTAGTGACAGATACGAGGGACCATAAATAGGTTTCTTCTTTCTAAAAGCAGGGTAATCAGAACCTTCAGAATATCGACCTTTATGCTAATAGCTCAAGAAAAACTAATGGAAATGCACATTCAGTCCTGAAAGAAGGATGCATGCTTGACCTACTTCGGGACCTAAAAAATTCAGATATATTTAGTTTCAAACTTCCTTCCTTACAATTTAAGGCCTTCAAAATATGTGCCACAAGAATGATGGATTGACGTTATATGACTTGGTCGACGGTGACCATAATAGACTTCAGCAAACGTTTCGGAATTCGTATGAAATTTTTGTGTATTTACCAGCTGTCGAATTTCCTTACTTGAGTGGGTCTAAACTTAAAGAGTAAAAGTTAACGAAGACCTAACGAAACCGAGCAAAGCAAACGGCTATTGTGGTCGTGGCATACGAATTGCGTGTATTGGGACATTCCGGAAAGCTGACCCAAGCCCATCATAGTCTACTATTGTTAGGCCTTTACTTACTTAAGGTGGTGCTACATTGGGGGGTGGACCTGGGCCTCAGGCAACAAGCTTCGTCAGCCAGATCTGTCTCTAGTTTCGCACGCAAAGCTGGCTGAGGTCTCTTCCACTTGCGCGCGCTCTCTGAGTCTCGGTGATCCACTATTGCGCCGTGCCTTCGGGGTGGATTCGAAGATTTTTCAGGCCGGGGAGTTAGTGTCCATCCGCTCTAGATGACCCAGCCGTCGTAGCCTTTGACTCTTCTGGCTAGGTCATTGTCGCTGTACAGCTCGTACAGTTCGATGTAATAACTATATTCGACCATTCTTCGTCTATGCAGACGGGACCATAAATCGCCCGAAAAATTTTTCCTCTCGAAGCAGCCTTAAGTGTTTTGATCCGCTTTTGACACGGTCCATGCTTCTGCACCGGAAAGAAGGACTAGGATGATGAGGGTCTTATGAATGGACACTTTAGTTGCTCGAGAGAGAGCTTGGCTACTCAATTGCCTTCTTAGCCCAAAGAAACAGCGGTTGGCAAGAGTTATCCTTCCTTTGATTTCAGCACTGGTATCATTGTTTACATTGATAGCGGAATCCAGGTAGACAAAGTCCCTAGCTTCCTCAAAGTTATAGATGTCGATGGTGGTGTTTCGTCAGAGACATCGGTGTTGGGTGTCTTTTCTTGATAACAGAATATACTTGGTATTGCCCTCATTGCCTGGCTAAACCCATATTCGCCCCTTCGGTCCCAATACTCATGAAGGCTTCTCTGACATTACGCTTTGTTCTCCCAATTAAGTCAATGTCGTCCGCGAAGGCGAGTAGTTGAACGGACTTTTGAAAGATTGTGCCTCTGGTGTTGGTGCGGGAGTTCTGCACAATTCTCTCAAGTACGATGCTAAAGAATTCACATGACAGCGCGTTGCCTTGTTTGTCTAAATCCTTTTTTGACAGAAAAGGGGGTCGGTGAGATTTTTACCGACCTTGACGGAACAGCGTGAGTTTTCCATCGTCATCCTGCACAGACTGACTGAGTTTGGCCAAAACTAGACATTGCGCTACATACTTAGCTCGTCCCTATAAATGCTGTCATACCCGACCTTGAAATCGACGGTGGTGGGTTTCGATTTGGAATTCCTGGCTTTTCTCCAAGATCTGCCGCAGTGTGAATGTTTGATCGGTGGTGCACTTTCCTGGCCCAAAGCCAGACTATATGTGTGTCTGATAGGCCAGAATATGTGCCTATCAGAATGTTGACAAACGGCTTCAGGCGTTCGCACAGTACAGCAGAAAATATCTTATGCGATGTTATAAGAAGACTGATTCCTCTGTAGTTGGCACAGTTCAGGGGGTGTCCTGGCGATCGGGCAAACAACATAGTTAACCCACCCGACTTAAAACAAAACTCCTGTCTAGCCTGACAGAGGTGACGGTTATGCTCAAGACCTGCTACGACTTCCGTGTATATTCGGTAATTCAGAAAAAATAAAAGATCTTTCCTCCGTTGAGCTTTGCAAATGTTTTTGTTTCTCACGGTAGAACAAATGAAAAACATCTCTTGTTTCACAAAAAAGTGTCCTTTATTTACCCCCACGACCGATGACGCAAGGAAAATTCTTTATGAAGGATCAAAAATAATAACATCAAATAAGAGAAAAATCCTTTTTGTTATTATTGCAAAGGAACATGACAAATATTGCTAACAACCTTTTACAAAGTCACGTGCAAGTGTCTACCTTGGGACCTGCTGAACATAACCAAAATGACATGATGGGTGCCGTGCAGCCGGTGCCTGCTTTCATAAGGATTCTGCACTGTAAGGATTTTCTTTTTTCTATACCTTCATCTAAACTATATGTACACACAAACATAGTTGTCGGCTGATTATTTCAGACTTTTATCCTTCTTTCAAGTGCGGTTTAGCAGGGTGCACGTGCCAATAATTTAATAAATGTTACTTGCAACTTCAAATGCACTTTGCGCGCCTGGCGTTCGTCGATGTCATTTTTGTAAAGGATCATCGGTTGTGGAACTTTTATGGGTTGGCTGTGTCCTTGTTGCCCGTTGTAAATATTTAATTTCAAGTGTGCCATGTATACGGCTGCAAAACGTTCTCTCTATGGAATTGACGACCGTCAAGTGTGTTGTTCCGGGTGTATGATTTGCCGTGCGCAGATAAATTTCGTTGAATCTGATTAATGGATTTGTCAGGAGTCACATTGAGAATACATTTGTGTTGTGCTCATGCATAATGTGTTGTGTTGCAGGTCGATTAACGATGGGAAAGTCAATTCATACGTTCGTATAACAATGGCGGAACCAAAAGGTTTTATTGGTCCTTTTTCCATTTCCAAAATCAGACCCTATCAAGAATTATTTGAACTGTTCATATAAATTAAAGTGAAATTTAAATAATCAGCAAATTTTGATATTCTTCTCAAAAAAGTCAAAAACATTGTAAAAACTATTTTTGTTTGAATGATTTGAAACAAATGATTTGAAACATATCAATGAAACATAATCGACAATTATTTTTAATTTTCGAAATAAAATTTGGTTTGCATATAAAACGTTTTTACATCCTTTAATAAAAAAGAGGCGTGGCATCAACCTCTTTTCCATAACATCGTATTTTTTGTTCAAATATATAATCAGATGTAATATACCCGGGTTGATTGCATTTTTATATTAAAAATTTGGTTTAAACTTAAAAACGCCCCCAAAAGTGGGCGTGGTAAACATTTATTCATTTGAGTTGATAGTTTATGTGCATATATATCTGAGCATTTTCTAGTGCAAGTTTTTTGGATTCAAAGCAAATACGTTTATAGGAGGTTTATTAAGCTTTATTCAAAGTATTTAACATTGGGAAATAAATCACCGTAGACCGGCAAGGCGTTAAGGGCATATGACCGAGACCGGATAGTAAGTCGAGTGAGCTTTGTTCGTCCGTCTGTCTGTCTGTAGTTTTAAGGTCTAAATTTTTGAGCTATAGGAACTTTAAACTTGATATCTATTCTTTCTTGGCCCCGAAGCAGTACAAGTGTAAAATTTTTGGAAATCCGCCCACTGACACGCCCACTATACTTATTAGCATGAAAATTAAAGTTGTCGTAGGACGCTGAAATTCGGTATGTAATATCCTTGACTAAGTATATTGTGATGGCATTTCAAAAAAGCACAAAAACGCCCCATTTGTGGGCGTAGTTGTGTTTCATTTTCAGTTCAATAAGCGGTATTTATATGTAATATGTTTGCTTGGAATCAAGAAAGTCTTGCATAATGTGCTAAAATATTTTCGTATATGCACTTTCAATTTTGTGGAAAAATTTTCACCACGCCAACTTTTGAGGGCGTTCTTGAATAAAAACCTTGTTTTTGCGCATGCAAAACCTCACATACAAAACCTCATCTAGACAATATATTTGAGCAAGGACTTCAGCGCTATAAGAAAGGAGCTGATGGGACGCCCCTTTTTTACTGAAGGAAATTGTCATTTTTGACTTTTGGCGATTTGAAGCTTGATATTTGTCAATTGAAGTGGGGTATTACAACGATTCGCCTGAGCGGGTAGTCACCAGCCTACTAGTTTTTTTAGCGGTCCGTCCAAAAATGGAAAAAGGCCTCTTGTGGTATCACTTCGTTGGCCGTCCGCCCGTCCGTCCAATCGCGTTATAATATAGCTTCTGAACAAAAAGTCGTAGAAAGGCAAAATTTGGTGTGCTTTTAAACTGCGGAAATAGTCGGAGAAATTAATGAGAGTATTTCATGGGGAAGTTTCATGGGGAAATGGATTAAATGTTTTTCAATAGTTTCTTAAGAAGTTTAGCAGGCAAGAACTAGAAAAACGAAGCTTAAGTCAAGTTAATACTGAACCTTAACGGAAAAGAAAATTTTTTGATTATATTGAAAAGGTTTTGAGAAATATGTTGAAAATGTATGACGTTTTTCAAAGTGTTTGAGTCCATAACTTTTGGACCGCTTAGTTCACAAAGCCAATAATGAACACACTCATAAAACAGCACAAAGTAAACCAAGTGCTTAAGTCATATTTTTCAGAAAAGGTTTTTAGACTGCCGTTTTAACGCATTTCGAAAAAAATCGCAAAATGCATAAAAAAACGTCTGTCTTTATAAAAAAAAGTCGAAAGAGGGTATGTCGACCCCCCCCCCCCCTCCTATGTCTCCAAACTTCAAAACTAACGGACATAGTCTCTGAGATTTTATGCAATACTATAGCGAACTTGGAATATTCAAAATCTTCGAAGATTTGACTCAAAAACGCAGAAACATTTTCGAAGACGATTTTTTTAAGGTTGCTAGACCGTTAACGGTCGTGACGATCTTACTTAAATTTGGCTTAAGTATGAAGTGCTTACAACGACAGCTAACTGCTTTTAAAAAGCTTAAAAATTGTCGTTTCCAACCTAAAGTTTTTAAACCTATTTAAACAAACGAAATAGAAAGCAACATGTTTTGTCGTTTTCTCAGAAATCAATATCCGCACAGTAAAAGAAAAGTGGCCAATGGAATGCAGCTGGTTGTAAGACTGAAAAAAAAGCCTAACGGTAATTGAAAAAAAAATCAATATTGCCCTTTTATGGGTTTAAAATTTTGAAAATGGTAAAAAGAGAAAATATATGTCCTTCCCTCTATTTTCGAAACGGTAAGAGGCAAACATTTTAAATTAATAAGGAACGTTGTCCAACTTTTGAAAAAAAAAAAAAACTGAAGCACTTTTGAAATAGGTAAGGTTTTCCTTGACGTGCTTGAAAACACTTAAGTTGACTGACTAAAAGGATTCTTGCTAGCAAATATGTATATCGTAACTTCTGGGCCCGTTTTTTTACATCAACCAAATTTGACGCAACCACAATACAAGAGCTTTGAAAAAAAGCAATAAGCTTCTAACAGTTCATTTTTAAGAAAAAAAATAAAAAAAAAATTAAGGAAAAGTTGTATGGCACCCTTTTTTTAAGTAACAAAACTAAAAAATTACCCAACTTAAGAACAGAAGACTCCACTACGAAAAAGTATACAACCGAAATGTGAAAGCCGCATGTGCTTGCCGGCATTCATTGCCGTTGTGGTGGCCGTGTGAAACCTGGTACATCAGAGGCGGCTTGTCTGGATTGTTTTTGGCAATGTTGCCACTGGGCTATCAGCACTCTCGATGATGCCTGCATTAAGGACCACGCATAGAAAAATTTGAGAAATTCTATTGGAAAATGACCTGAGATGGGCATGGGACGATTTCCTAATATCGTAAACTTCCGTCGTCAAACTTCCTCACTGCATTTCTATTTCTTGACGTGCGTTAGTCGCGATATCCGCGGCTTTACCTCGGCTGCAACGAGGTTGCGATCCGAGTCAATGTTGGCCCCCCGGAAGTTCTCACGTCCATGATACTTGAAGAAAGCCTGGCGTCGATCGCAAAGAGTTTAATCTGGTTAACGGTTGATTGATCGGGAGATCTCCATGTCTCTTTGAGGATATTCAGATGCGGGAATTGTAAACTAGCTACCACAACCTGTCCCCCCGCAACAAAGTCGATCAGCCTGAATCCGTGATCGAAAGTCGTTTGGCCTTCCATGATAGATACTGGAAGAGATCCTTGGATCGATCGCAGCTTTGTCAATGTAGTTGAAGGTTGATTGATCGGTAGATCTTCATGTGTTTTTCTGGATGTTTGGGAACTTTGCTTATACTCGCTGCCTCAACGTGTCGCCCCGCAGCAAAGTCGATCAGCCTGAATCAGCCTGTCGTTTCCAACCGTGCACCAAATTATTCCCTACCTTCCTAGCTTGGCATTAAAAATTTCTAGGGTAATTGAATTTTGATGTCAAAGCTATAGGGTCATAGTAGCTCATATGCTGATTTGTGAGTTATATGCTTGCTTTCTCGAATGGCACAGGCTTCGAAAAATATATTCCCCTAGGCATATACAAATTTTGGAATACCACCTCATCGAGTTTTGTCTGCGAAAAAAACTCTAAAAACGCAAAGGATACATCCCTTGCCTTCATGCATTCGAACCCAAACCGCTTTTGCTTAATAGTTTTTTTTTAAAACGATAGTAATTGCTTATCGCCCCGAATCGAATAGTTCCTTCGGGGCGATTTAAAACGATTGGGGCGCAGCTCTTCTTAATATGAGATCATCAATGAGGCTATGAGATCATTAATCGTGGGAGTTAGCAAAGCATAGCACCCAGCGCCGGATTTAACTTTTTTGGTGGTGGTGCCCCTGCTTTTTTATTTTCTCTCATATTTAAATTGCTTAAAAAAAATACCACGCCCACCAAAGTGGGCAGAAACCTACAGTGTGTAAGTACACAAAAGATGTAGCTAAATTTCATACCTACTTTTTTTGTAAAATAATAAAAAAAAGTTA
The DNA here is from genome assembly GCA_947623515.1 of Neoascia interrupta. NCBI lineage: Eukaryota > Metazoa > Arthropoda > Insecta > Diptera > Syrphidae > Neoascia > Neoascia interrupta. The sequence continues at coordinate 181,874,966 of OX392462.1, forward strand.
AATATTTGTTTAAAACTGGCTTAAAAGTTGGCTTGATCAATGCTGGGGTAAAAACTTTTTCCTGTACCTTAAGAAAATTAGAAGGCTGTGCCTCATACCAAAAATTGATGCTCTAGCGCTAAAGCAGCATATCTTAAATTTTATGTAAGTGATCAACTCTCACCTTGAAATTTAAGGCCTTAAGGTTGTGTACATACGGACGGACGGACAAAGGGTTAATCAATTCTCCTCTCGGTCTCAATCATGTGTCTTAAGGGTCTTAGAATTCTATGGCGCGAAATTATTTTTCTGCGTTACAAACTATGCATTAAACCTATTAAACCCTGGATAGGGAATAGAAATTTAACAAATATCTAATAGCTTCCATTTTTATGAAAAATGGTTAGATTAGAAACCAAGCGCTTGGAACAGGCCTTAACATCGGCTTCTTCAAGAAAAACAACGTAACTTCATGTGTGTATCCTCTCATTTAAGGTTAGATCTGTTTTTGAACATAAGAAAAATTTTAAGTCAAGAAAGAATGATTGATTTAGTTACTTTATTATTATTTGTACTCCCTGTGGTGCCTCCTCCTTCGTGATGCCCTAGGCCTGCCTAGTTGGCCTAGCGGTAAATCCAATGCTGATCGCGCCCTTTAGATACATAGCTTTAAATTTAGATTATTTTGGAATTTAAACTGAAAGGCAAAGCTACAATCTTGAAAACAAGCTCCATGAGAATATGATACGAGAAAGTTTTTGAAGCTACGGCAAGGGAGCTTTATAGGGCCAGAGCCAAAGTCAAGAGAAGAAAAAATAATGGATGGCTGAGCAAGCTGAGCCTTTATGATAAATTTATGCATTCAAAACTCAAGAGTACTAGTGGTCTGAAATTTCAACCTTTACTCGACAACCTTAACTCTGGGAGTTGAATCCTATGGAGGAGCTATTTTTTTTTTTTTTTTTTTTTAAATTCCTGACTCGCCTATTGCGAACTAAGGCACCTCGACCTGAATAGATCTTTTGTGCCGTGAAACATCAGGATAGTTAGGCTAGTAGGTCATTCACCTTCCGTGCGAAATGGATAACACTACAAGCAGAGGAGGTCTTTATGTCTTCCGAACTCAGTTGTTCTCTGAAGAAAAAAGGTCCGTCTAATACCATTTAGGGCTGGACATTCACATAGGATGTGTTCAGCGCTTTTGTCTTCAAGGCATTCAGAGGAGTCAACTATTTTGATTTTAAAGAGGTGATACCTAAACCTGTGGTACCCAGTTAGGTAACCTACTAGGTTTTTAAAATCATGCCTGTTTAGATTGAGGCAACTCTTGGAATTGTTTGTGAAGGGCTGAATGGCCCGTTTGGCCTGTCTTAGGCCTGGGGTGTCCACCCAATATGAGATACATCTAGTATGCTCCCAGTTTTTTATAACTTCGTTAATTGCCGATTTGGGGGTGGGAGAAAGGTTCAGGTCCCATAAAGGGGGTTTCCGAGCCTTTTCTGGCAAATTCGTCGACTTTCTCGTTACCATCAACACCTTCGTGACCAGGAACCCACCACAGTTTGGTTTTGTTTCTTGAATTAAGTTTCTGTAGGGTATTGAAGCAGTGCATGACTGATTTGGAGTCAATGATGTGCGAGCTAAGGGCTTTTATAGCTGCTTGACTGTCCGTGTATATATGGATGTTTGCACCTATGATACCAGAGATGTATACGTGGTTGGCGCATTCTTGAATAGCGTGGAGTTCTGCCTGGAATACACTGGGACATTTTCCCATCGCAATAGTGTATTTCAGGTTCGGCCCGTAAACGCCGGCTCCCACTCCCCACCCCATTTTAGAACCATCCGTATACCACTTAAGGCCGTTTTGGCTATTTGGTGAGTTATTGCTAACCCATACTTTTCTAGTAGGGATCTCCGTGGAGAACCTTCTGTTGAAGCATAAAGTATTTTGTATGCGGTTTTTTGTAAAGCAGGTCCGGATGGTCGCTAAGACTTAACTCATTGACTTGTAGTTGACTTGCCATGCTGCGTATTGCCATTTTTTGTACAAAAATGTGCAGAGGTGTAAGCCCAATTATAGCTTATATAGCAGCTGTGGGGCACGTCCGCATAGCTCCTGATATACCCAGGCACGCAAGACGCTGTACCTTTTTGAGTTTTAGGATGGCGGTCTGCTATGGAGGAGCTATAGGAGCTCATAGGACTTACCTAAACTTGAATTGAAGTCACTGATCAGTACCTGCCTACTGGATCGGGTAAACCGAAATCCTTTTGCTAGCGCCTACCATTTAAGTAACCTGGAACAATATGCCCATCAGATCCATAAAATCTGTGACTAGCTTAATGAGTAAAATATAGCAATTCGATCAAGCCAGTTAAACCAACCCTAGGCTCATAAAAATCTCAACGAAAACTAAAATAATGCAAAGTACGAGTTTACATGTGCAAATAAAACCAGAAACAACCTTGCAAACGAATGCAACAAGCCCCCTTGCTGTGTCTTGTGTGTGTGCTTTGTAAACAACTCAGTCAATAACCACATTTAATGGTTGGTTCCGTCAGTCAGTTTTCAACACAGGTGGGCCATTGTTATCACTCTAATTGCATCACCAAATTCAGTCGCGCGTAAATCAAAACAAAACAAAAAAAAATGAATAATAAAACCATGCAGCACACACACCACCTGTTTACATCATTACTCAGCGAATCCTACTATAAGGCACATCAGGTACGAGTACTAGGATACTTCTTGGTTCAATTAATCTTCAACATCCCTTGTAATAAAGTTTTCAACGGCCGGACTTACCTTTTCAATTGACGTCATTGGGGGTGGTGCGGCCGGTGCGGCGTGGCGCAGTCGTGTAGACCCATTTATTGTCTTTCCTCGGCTATCCGCAGTTTGCTCGTTTTCCACCTTCCGATTTGATTGTTGTTAGTTCGTTGGCCACACACAATGAAGTAAGAAAAATCATGTCATATGGGATAAATTTGAACGTAGACAGCGACTAGATATATATAAATTCTGAACGAGGGTGAATGCGGGACCGGGCCCCATGTGCTATCATAGTACTAGTTGGAAGGAAACCATACATTCGTGCATTTTTCCATATGAAAGGCGGAACGGAGAGGCTACACACAAAAGGACTTTTGGCATAATGTGCTCAGGCTGAGGAGCCATTATAATGTAATGAATAAACGTTTGTGTTTGCCTTTGGCGGGCAAGCGAGACCGCATGTGCTTTTTGTTTGCATTTTCCATTGAAAGTATAGAAGCTTTTGATTTCGTTAATGTTATGCGAACGTCAAGCGAATTTCAGACAATATAAAAAGAATTTTGAATCAAGAAAGAACGGCAAAGGCAGTGTGCAAACATCTGGTCATATTGCCTATACATGCCACAAGATTTTTCTTTTAAAGACAATCGAAAAGAGAAAGAGAATGAGATACCCCAAGGCTCTTGAATGGAATCTGTTCTTTTAACTATGGAGGACCGCCATATTTATTTAAGCTTTGACTTGTAGTCAAAGTTTTGGAGTCATGTCATATTTTATAGTGATGCTTTCTATTTTCTTTAATTTGGAAAATTGACCTTATCTGAGACGGCAAGAAAAGAGTGCACAAAAGGTATTAGTTATTGCAACTGCGCCCGACTTGACATCTGATTCAGATCAGATAAGACCTAATATCGTACATTTTTCATGACTCGAAATTCGATTATTCGAATCGGCAAAAAAACTGCGGTCGAAGATCTTTAGGTCATTGTCACGGGGAGCAAAAAACTTCTTAAGTTCGCAATTGAAGTCAAAAGCAGGTTTTTTATTTTAAGAACAAAAATTTATATTCATTGAAAAATGCTAAGTTGAATAAAATATGAGTAAAGAATTTAGTAAAGATCTGTTTTTGTTTTAATTCCACATCTGGACAAAAAACTGGTTACAAACATTTAAAAAAATAAAACAAATTTATGAACTGCGACCTGTTGCGGGTCATCTAATCCTGCGGCAGCTTCGGCTTCTTCTTTGGTTTTCTTTTGAGCCAAGTTTTTGCCTTAACGATTTTGAAAAATGTTTGTTTTTTTTTTCCTATTAGTTGAGGAGAAATTGAATTCGCAATAAAAACATGTTCTTAATCGGTGGCATTTTGGAGTTTTTTTTAATCAATTATCATGGTTTGAACCTAAGCAAAGGTGTGTGTGCCTAGGGATGGGGTTTTCAGATCGGGTTGAATTATGACGAGAAGTTGACATGACGTAACGGAAACCAGGTGGTTCTGTCTAATGGCAACCTATGGAACGCCTTAGGGGCCACTTCCTGCAACATCGGTCATGGAAAGTGGCAATCAGTTGTACCATCCGGTACAAAAAGGGTGAGTAGGCCAACTTTAGACCCACGATCATCTGGGTCTTTGGAGTTTCCACTGTGTAAAAGTGACACCTCATCATCATCATCATCATTTTCGAATGCCTCTTATCCTTTAAAACGGTCGCAGAGCGACGGTGGATAAATGGTCCTTCCATCTTTCTCGATCCTCCGCCACCAACTCAAGAGACTCCGGCGCAATCCCCAGGCGGGACTCAGAGAGGTTCTTTACCTGTTCCCACCACCTGTTTCTTGGCCTACCAGGGGGGCGACGCGCTCGCATCTCGGCTAGCATGACCTGTCTAGGAAGTCTGTCAGGGGGCATGCGAACAACGTGTCCAAACCATCGAAGAATCGATCGCTCCACTCGGAGAAGTAGCTGCTCAACATTAAGATTCCTACGAATACCGACGTTTCTCACTCTGTCCCTTAGAGTAACACCAGCAACGCACCTCAGAAATCTAATTCCGGCAGCTTGTACCCGCGATCTAATTCTTTCGGTCATTACCCAAATTTCATGACCATAGATGAGGGTCGGAACGAACACTGAATTAAAAACTGAGATCTTTGCTTTCACTCCAAGCTCAGTTTTCCTGATGACCGGCCGGCGCAGTTCCTTTACTATTGCTTCAGCTTGGCGAATTCTAAAGGACAACTCAGTATCACTCCTCCCATCTTTCGTGAAAAAGACCCCGAGATACTTAAACTTCTCCACCTGTTTTAATGGAACTCCATTTATGTGCAGAGTACACTGCACAGGAGTTCGGGAAACCAAATCAGGCCGGGATGGCCAAATCATGTGACACCTAGAAGACACTTATTTGGATTGCTTGGTGTAGGGAAATTGGTGTGTCGTGTGTAGGTATGGTAGGGAAGGGACTAGTGTCTTAAGTGGTTAGGGCATAAGATCAGTTTATTCATATAGTTATAACAGGTAAAATAAGGTTATAGTTTAAGACTCGTTTTAGTACTCTTTTATAAAATTAGCTCAGTTCTTTTTGCTTAGTTTGAAGCAAAAATTGATTGCTCTTAGGGTAGTAGCGGGTCAGTGATCGATTGATGGAGTACAATTCAAGTATAGAAAATGTTTATGGTTAGAATAGGATTTCGTTTACTATTGGATGTGTGAGGTTGCTCTCTCTCAGACCAATCTCAGACATAACCGTTGGGCTAGAATGTGTTTAGGACTAGTTAGCGCTAGTTCCCGGGTCTGTTACAGAGGTGTTTGGATGGACCTGGCTCATTACTGCCCTTCATAATAAGTTCGTTTTAGTCAAGGAAAGCTAAGTATAGTAAGATGGGTGGTTAGAGAGTGAGCCAGGTCCTTTCAGAGTTGATTGAATGGACCTGGTTCATGACTTTTCTTTAGGTTTATTTATTGGTGGTAAGATTAGTTAGTCAAGCCCATAGGATATTTGGGGTTTCTACAGTTTAGTTGCTTTACCTTTTAGAGAAAAGTTAGTGGCCTTATCCAGAGGTGATCTTTTAGAGCACTCATATTTTTGTTTGATGCTAGTATCACCCTATGTCTTGCTTTTGTACTGGGTTGTAGCTACCTGGACTTAGAACTTTTTCTGCTTCACTTCTTCTTTCCTACTGTTTCGTTTTCTTTTAGTAGGGTTAAGCTTCTTTTTTTTTCTTCTTTAGGGAATAGATAGATAGGCACAAAACTTAATTGTAGGACAAGCGGGTTTGGGAGAAAGGCAAATTCTCAAGTGCTGAGCCTAGCAGGGCTCGGCTCAACTGTAGTTTGCTGCCACCTGACTCCCAACCCCAAAGCTGGCCAAAATGCCCTACCTAGACCTTTTACAAAAAAAAAAACTTTGAAGTATAAAGGCCTACGCAAAGCGGTCCGTCGACTTTTGTTACAGGTTAAACTTGCCTTTATTGCGAAATTTATGTAAAAATTCTATTTATTTATTAAAATTATTTGTGGATATATTCTACATTTTGTTGTATACTTTTTTCGTCGTGCAGAAAGAACAGTTGACTTTCTTATATTAGGTGATATTTTAGTTTCGATGCTTCAAAAATAGGTGACAAAAAACGGTTCCTTTAATTTTTTATTTTTTTTTCCTTAGATTAAGTTAATTGCTTTTTTTCAAAGCTCTTGAGTCCGTTAACGTTCATGTGGTTGTGCCTGCATCAAATTTGGTTGATGCGAAATAAGTAGCCCAGAAGTTACGATATACATATTTGCTAGAAAGCATAGTTTTAGTCAGTCATCTAAAGTGTTTTCAAGCACTTCGAGGAAAACCTCAACTATTTCAAAACTGCTTAAGTTTTTTTTTTCAAAAGTTGGACTTAGTTCGTTATTTATTTCAAATTTTTGACTATCACCGTTTCGAAAATAGAGGGGGAATGACTATTTTCTTGCCCGTTTTTACGATTTTCAAAATCTTAAGCCCATAAGATAGAAATTTAAATTTTTTCAATTACCGTTAGGCCTTTTTTCGATTTTGCAATCAGCTACATTCCATTGGCCACTTTTCTTCAATTCTGCGTATATAAATTTTTGATAAAAAGGTAAAAAATGTTGCTGTCTATTTCGATTGTTTAAATAGATTTAAAAACTTTAAGTTGGAAACGGCAATTTTGAAACTATTAAAATGCAGTAAACTTTCGTTATAAACATTTCATACTTAAGCCAAATTTAAATGAGATCGTCATTAGCGTTAACAGACTAGCACCCTTTGGTAAATCGTTTTTGAAAATGTTTTTACGTTTTTGAGTCATATCTTTGAAGTTTTTGAATATTCGAAGTTGCTTAAGTTTTCATAAAATCTCAGAGACTATACCCGCTGATTTCGAAGTTGTATCTAAGTCCCTAAAACTTCGGCCTACGATGCAGGAAAAGTTGGTGGGTGTAGATTTGGAGTTCCTCAGTTTTTTTTTTCAAGATCTGCCGCAGTATTTGATGGATGGTATGATCGATGGTACTTTCCTGTCCACCTCAGCGGTTTCTGAAACCACCGATACGGACCTATTAGGCTGTGTAGACAAAATCCTTTAGGCGATCACAATAAACTTACCAATTTGCGATTGTAGCCCAGGAGAGCCATCGCCCGACCTCTCACAACCTTGCACGCTGTTAAAAACTAAACTATAGTTCACATTTAAATTTTTGCGTTTTTTTTAATATTCTGGGAATTCTGAAAACTGTACTTGACTGTTGTATGAAGTCGACCTCTATCAGTACCTGCTAGAGACATAGAGACAGTTTTTCAGTGCTGACTGCTGAGTTAAGCCCTGTTTAAACCAAGATCAAGAACTAGAGTTAGCCCAGCCAACAGTGACTTAACTCCATCAGTTAAGTTGTCAAAATCATCGACTCTTAAAATTATTGACTCCCCCAACTCTCACTTTACATGGAAAAACACAGAAAAAGAATTTCGAGTCATTTTCAGATGTCATTTTTCATAGCAACACGCAAAACCACTGACATTTTACATAGAAAAAACATTCAAAGTTGATCCAGGATGAACTAACCGAATTTGGCGAGCTAAGACGAGGTTAATCCCGAATCAATGTTCACTGAAAAATTCGTTTCTGGGGTTAATCTCAGTTTCGGAAACTCTGATGATCTCGCACTAAAAAACTGACCCTCAGAGATTGTTAAATCTCACATTCCACGTTCAGACTCGAAGATTTAAACAGCAACTTCAAGCCTCATGTAGTTGTCGATGAATACCGGGCTTTAGTCGATGGCTTTAACTATAAGGCGAGTCATATAGTAGGTACGCTTCAATAGAAGAAATCTTTGTTGTATCAGAAATAATCTCTTAATAATGTGGAAATGTGTGCTCAAAGTGTGCGCATATCCCACTCTAAGCATGAGGCTTAGAGATATAATTTCATTTTGAATACACATTCAAGACATGCCTTCTTTATTTAACTGTAGTGATGAGCCAGAAGAAATTCTAGTAGCTCTATCTAGCGGTATCTTATCGGTTCTTCTTCTTTTTTAATGTCTTGCCTTATCGACGGTCTTCAGAGGAACATGAAGTCGTACTAGAGTATGTATTTTATTTTTGTATCAGTAGTGTTGTTCAATTTTGAAAAAAAAAACTTGTCCTTTTGTATTTGTCTTAACAATGTTTGTTTACTGTGTGGTTTTTTAACAGAAATATCCACTTGTACGGATTTTTTTTTCTTTGATTTTGTGCCATTGATGTGATCAACAAGTTTGTCACTCAACTATCTTTCAAGAAAACCCCAAAGACTTCGATAGTATAACGATATAAATAGCGGTAGTAGAAAAAAAAAAGATAGTAAAGTACAGATACCTCTTGCTGTCTAAGTTCTCGTTTTTTTTTTTTGAATTGCTACAACAATGGTTACTTAAGAACGGTAGGTAAATATTTTGTAGATATCTAACATCTAATCATTTATGGGAATTTCTATACGTATCGTTTTTATAGATACAGTCCTGCCTATACAGACTTGCTGCCGTGCACTTAAAAGTCTGTTTTCTATGTGTATAAGTTATGTGCCTACGCCTAGTTAGCCGTTGCCATTAATTATGACATGAGATCGGTTATGAAATGCTTGGATATATGAAATAGATGACCACAAGCAAACACAAGACCCGGAATTCTATTGAATAAAATTTGAAAGTATGCTACTTAAAGTACCTAAATACATATAAGAACTTCCAACGTGCCGATCAGCAAAAAGATGCTACCCCAAAATGTAAGACTTTTCAACTTTTGGAACTGATCACCTAAGTTTTCCACTGGAAATTAACACTTAAGCTTCAACTTACACCTTTAAACTTATAAATCAACTTCTAGACTACCTCGTACAGCTTGTACTATAACTTCTTTTCAAAATCCCGCTAAAGTTTCACATAGACCGACATTGGCAGTGTTGTGTAGCTCCACTGCTAATTTTTGGTCGGTTAAACCTGGTGCTAAGGAACCGCACCCTCGATTAATAACGGGTGATTTTTTAGCTGGTTTGGTTTTGGCAACACTGGTTTTGACAGCTGACGTGTGTTTAGTACCTTGTGTCACTGTCAAACAGCTTCAGTTTGGTTTGCAATTTAGCCATGGATCGTCTAACAAATGAACAACGCTTGCAAATTATTGAATTTTACTATCAAAATTCGTGCTCGGTTCGAAATGTTCATCGCGCGCTGCGCAATGAACAATTTCGCAATTGCGAGGCGAGTTTGGTGAACAGTTAATTTAACGTTTCGGGCCGGTCAATTGGCCGCCTAGATCGTGCGATTTGACACCAAGGCTAATGTCTATAGGGACAAGCCCGCTTCGATTGACGCACTGGAAGCCAACATCCATGCATTCATTCGTGAGATACCGGCCGATATGTGTGCATATGCACCACTTTGAGTGGTGCAAACTAAAACGTCGTTGAAATTAAAGGTCGCATATATGGCTTCAGCCGTGGCATCTAAGACTCTCATGTGTCATGAACCCTAACTGCTGCTCCATTATTAAATCGTTATAGATATGAAGTTCGCCTAGCAGCGTTTGAAATAATCATAGTTCCAGCTATTATAATCATGTTTTTCAAAAATGGCAAAAGGACCTTTTCTGGTATCGCTACGTTGTCCGGCCACCCAATCGCGTTATAACTTCTGAACGGTTAGTCGTAGAAAGACAAAATTTGATGTGCTTTTAAACTGCAGAAATAGTCATAGAATTCAACGAGGGACATTTTTTTAAGGCAGAAATAACGGCTTAATTACAGTTTGCAATTTCAGCGGAAAATGGATTAAATGTTTTTCAATACTTTTTTTTAGTTAAGCAGGCAAGAACAAGAAAAGCGAAACTTAAGTTCAGTAGATACCCAACAGACGGACCATTCGGAATGCCGTAGAGTGGGAGGGTAATGATCCATCACTTCAGATCATAACCTCGCGCCTAAATGAAAAAGAAGAAGAAGAAAAAGAAGTAAGTTCTGAACTCTAAAGACAAAATTCAATTTTTTGAAATACATATCCCCCCTGCAAGGTCGGGGTTAGAATAGCCTTGAGGTAAGGTATGCCTGTCGTAAGAGCCGACTAAAATCCACCGGAAGAAATATTCTTTAATGTTTCAACGGATGCTGTCGATGCTGCTCCATTTGGGGCAACTTTTGGCAGTAATGTTTTAACTTATAGATGAATCTGAAGGTTAAATTAAAATCCAGAAGCGTCTGTCACACATTGTGCGGCTCACTGGTCGGCGTCTGTCTCCAAAGGGGCGGCTGTATTTAAAAATGAAAATAGAAGTGACTTACCTATTTCTCATAAAAACGACAAGTTAAAAAAAAAAATGGCAATGAACAAAACGAAAGATTTGATTACCCCAGGTGGCAGCCCAGCTATGCTGGAAAATCCAGCCTCTTCGGAGGCAGGCTCTACGGATTCTGGGGAGAGCCTTTTATTGCTTATAAATCCTTTTAGGAAAAGGACAAAACTAAATCGATCACCACCACCTAGATCGAACATATCCGGAAAAAGCAGTCCACCGGTAAACCAGGACTCTGTGAAAATTAAGAGCTTAGAAAAGGAGAATAATGAACTCCGAGCTAAGCTTACTGAAATGGAGCGACTCTTCCAAGATCTAAAAATGGAAGTTGACTCTCTGCGAAAAGAAAACGAGGATATTAAAAATACTCGTTTAACGAAAGACTGTGAGGTAACGAAAGAGTGTGTAACACCAAACCGACCAGCAGTCGAATACTTCACGGACGAGGACGAACTTGCACTTGAGACCGATTCAGTCTTGAGGAAAAGGTCTAGCAAGAAGCGAAAGGCGAATTCCTCTCCCGAAGTAATACAAAAAGAAGATAAGCCCTCTGGCTCAAACAAGGCTAATCCAGAAGCGAAAATTCGTCCACCTCCCGCAATAAACATCGTCGGGATAGCAGACTTTGGGTTATTGCGCAACCTTCTTGCAAACACGGTGAGAACAGAAAACTATAAGCTTACCTCGCACCGAAATAACGTGTGGAAAGTAAATGTTGACAACGCCGATTCCTATCGCGCACTGTCTCTTAGACTGAATGCAGAAAGAATCGAGTGGTATACTTATCAAAATAAGTACGAGAAACCACTGCGAGTCATTGTAAGGGGGCTCCACCCATCATGCACAAAAGAAGACGTTGTAAAAGACGTAAAAAATAAAGGCCTTAAAATTATTGATGCCGTCAATATCATTAAAAAGGAAAAGCAACGCACGGAAGGAGAAAGAGACACTGTGATCAGACGCGGCCTTCCAATTTTTATGCTCTCCTTTGAAAGAACTGAGAGCATAAACGATATTTATAAAATAAAAATGATACTTAACATCAGGGTTAAAATCGAACCCATGCGAAAGGGCAATAGACTGATACCACAGTGTAAGCGATGCCAAGAATTCAGGCACACAAGTGCCTACTGCCAAAAAGAACCACGTTGCGTGAAATGTGCCGGAAAGCACCTGTCAACAGAGTGTAAAGTTGACATAAAGGCTCCAGCAGTTTGCGCCAATTGCCACGGAAACCACCCCGCGAACTATCGAGGATGCGAAGTAGCCATAGAGCTGCAAAAGGGACGAGAACCTCTTAAGGAAAATACTAGAGGTCAGAATCAAAGCCTAGGACGCCCAACACCTGCTGAAACTCCTAAGCCAAGGACTCCAAAAACGCCAAAGCCGATCAAAAGTGGAAGATTGGCAAAGGAGGCGTCGACAAAAGGCGTAAAAGCTCCACAAAAGAGCGGCGCCAGTTCAAGTGCAGCGGAGAAACCACTACTGGTCGGGCCGAAATCATACGCACAGGTTGCGGCAAACGAAAACAAGGCAAGATCGCCCACAACAGATGCAGTGTCTCAGATCCTCGCTTTAATCTTGGAGAAACTTGAGATCAGACTAAAATCAACAAAGTTATATTTGACAAACTGAGCAAGCTCGAGTTTAAGCCTCGAAAAAATTACAAGAGAACATGAATATGAAACAGTTATTTAAAATACTAACATGGAATGCAAACGGCCTTCTGAATAAAATAGACGAACTAGAAGTATTTCTACGGAAAAACAATATTGATATTTGCATGATTACGGAAACTCACCTTAAAAACGGGTCTACACCCAAACTTAAAGGTTACAATGACTATCACGCACATCACCCTTCGCAAAATTCGAGAGGAGGATCCTCCCTCTACATTAAGAACTGCATAAAGCACTTCAAGAACACAGAAGTTTGAGCTAGACTCTATGCAGATCAGTTCTTACTTACTTACTTAAGGTGGCGCTACAGTCCGGGGTGGACCTGGGCCTCGGCCAACAAGCTTCGCCAGCCAGCTCTGTCTCTAGCTAGCCGTCTCCAGTTTCGCACGCGAAGTTGGCTGAGGTCCCCTTCCACTTGCGTGCGCCACCTGAGTCTCGGTGCTCCTCTACCGCGTCGTCCCTGCGGTGTGGATTCGAAGATTTTCCGGGCCGGGGCGTTGGTGTCCATCCGCTCTAAATGACCCAGCCATCGTAGACGTTGTGTTTTGACTCTTTTGGCTAGGTCGGTATCGCTGTACAGCCCGTACAGTTCGATGTTATATCTCCTCCTCCACTCTCCGTCTATGCAGACGGGACCGTAAATCGTCCGAAGAATTTTCCTCTCGAAGCAGCCTAAAGTGTTTTCATCCGCCTTTGACAGAGTCCATGCTTCTGCACCGTAAAGCAGGACTGGGATGATGAGGGTCTTATACATGGACACTTTAGTTGCTCGAGAGAGGGCTTTGCTACTCAGTTGCCTTCTTAGCCCAAAGAAACAGCGATTGGCAAGAGTTATCCTTCGTTTGATTTCAGCGCTGGTGTCATTGTCTGAATTGATAGCGGAACCAAGGTAGACAAAGTCCCTAACTACCTCAAAGTTATAGCTGTCGATGGTGATGTTTTGTCCAAGACGTCGGTGTTGGGTGTCTTTTCTTGATGACAGCATATACTTGGTTTTGCCCTCATTGACTGCTAAACCCATATTCGCCGCTTCCGTCCCAATACTCACGAAGGCTTCACTGACATCACGCTTTGTTCTACCGATTATGTCAATGTCGTCTGCGTATGCAAGTAGTTGAACGGACTTTTGAAAGATTGTACCTCTGGTGTTGGCGCGAGAGTTCTGCACAATTCTCTCAAGTATGATGTTAAAGAAGTCGCATGACAGCGCGTCGCCTTGTCTAAATCCTTTTTTGACATCAAAGGGGTCGGTGAGGTCTTTGCCGACCTTGACGGAACAGCGTGAGTTTTCCATCGTCATCCTGCACAGACTGACGAGTTTGGCAGGGATGCCAAAACTAGACATTGCGCTATATAGCTCGTCTCTATAGATGCTGTCATACGCGGCCTTGAAATCGATGAAGAGGTGGTGTGTATCGATTTGGAATTCCTGGGTTTTCTCCAAGATCTGCCGCAGTGTGAATATTTGATCGATGGTGGACTTTCCTGGCCTAAAGCCACACTGATATGTGCCTATCAGATTGTTGACAAACGGCTTCAGGCGTTCACACAGTACAGCAGAAAAGATCTTGTATGCGATGTTAAGAAGACTTATGCCTCTATAGTTGGCACAACTCAGAGGGTCTCCTTTCTTCAGGATCGGGCAAACAATGCTGAGGTTCCATTCGTCGGGCATGCTTTCTTCCGACCATATCTTGCAGATGAGCTGGTGCATGCTCCTAACCAGCTCATCGCCAGCGGATTTAAAAAGTTCGGCAGCTAGGCCGTCTGCTCCGGCTGCTTTGTTGCACTTGAGCTTAGACACAGCTACTTTCACCTCCTCCAGGTCGGGTGGGCGGTATCGTTCGTATGCTTCGTCGGTAACGTCTTCGCCCGGGTTGAATGGTTCGTTCTGCCTGACAGCGGTATTTGGTTCTTCCTCGCCGTTATACAGTCTGCAGAAGTGGTCTTTCCAAATCCTCAGCACCGACTGCGATTCTACAACGATGTTCCCTTGATGGTCCTTACAGGCTTCAGTTCGAAGTTTATACCCTTGGCAGGACCTTTTGATCCTTTGGTAAAACTTTCTAACCTCATTCCTGTTGTAACATCTCTCTATCTCTTCAACCGCGCGCTTCTCGTGCTCTCTCTTTTTCCTTCGGAGAAGCCGGTGCTCCTCTCTCCTCCTCTGCTCGTACAGATCAGTTCAGTTTCTGTAAAAATTGACTGCTTAGATTATAACATTGCATCTTGTTATTTCCCGCCAGGATATAGACTGGTGGAAGACGATCTTGATCGTATGTATGACTTCATTGGGTCCAATTTTATCATTGGGGGTGACTTTAACGCGAAGCATACTTTTTGGGGCTCACGATGCAATTCAACAAGAGGCAGATTACTGTACAAAAATAGTATGAAGCGTGGGGTGGACTTTTTCTCCACGGGTAAGCCAACATATTGGCCAACCGATAGGAATAAAAAGCCTGACCTTGTCGATTTCTTCATCGCTAAAGGGCACCCCAAATACCTTACGCGAATTGAAGAGTGTTATGATCTTTGCTCAGACCACTCAGGAGTTATCTTGAAGATGGGTGGAAGACTGGCGAAAATAGAAAGAGCTCCTAGATTAGCTAGCAAAAACATGAACTGGGACGCTTTCAGAAAGGACTGTAAGGAGGGTGTTGGCTTGAATGTGCCATTGAAAACTCCTTTCGAGTTAGAAACCGCAGTTGACAAATTCATTGAAGCAATTTAGAGCGCTGCTTGGAACAACAATTCGTCCCAAAAGAACGCAGTTAGCACCGACGGGCATGTACGTAAAACATATCCGCTCGAAATCGAAGAATTGATTCGTGAAAAGAGAAGAGCGCGTAGGAGATGGCAAGGCACGAGGGCCCCCCCCCCAGACAAAACCCTATTGAACCACCTCTCTAACAAACTGAAAGGAATGTTGCAAGATCTTAAAAATCGTGAGACCACTGAATACCTTGAAGGCTTGTCGGCGGATAGGAGCTCAAACTACTCGCTGTGGAAAGCAGTTAAGTCTATCAAGAAGCCTATAAACCACTCGGCACCAATAAAAAAAGCTAACGGCGAATGGGCAAGAGAAGACAAAGAGAAAGCGAATTTGTTTGCTGAATATTTAGAAGAAAGGCTTGAAGCCTTTCGACGGTCCGCCGTTGGCTGACGTTCAAAACAACAACGCGGAACCTGATAGCTTTAAAATGAAAAAAGTTTCGTTAGTTGAACTCCGACAGACAATAAGCAAACTTAAAAATAATAAATGGAAATGCGCAAATGATAAAAAATCTTATAGGCCCATATCGCTTCTGCCGATAATATCGAAAGTATTCGAGAAACTTCTGCTGAAGCTATTACAACCAATAATTGCAGAAAGACGCTTGATCCCGGATCATCAATTCGGTTTCAGACCTAACCATTCCACAATAGATCAAGTCTACAGAATAACGCATGAAATTGAAAAAGCCTTAGAAGGGAAAAAAATATGTTCAAGTGCTTTCCTCGACGTATCGCAAGCTTTCGACAAGGTATAGCACGAAGGCTTGAAATATAAGCTACGGCAAAACTTGCCGGAAGACATGTTTAAAATATTGGAAAATTATCTTGAAAGTAGATTCTTTCGTGTTAGGTGTAGTAGTGAATACTCGAGCTTCAAGCAAATTTGGGCTGGCGTACCCCAGGGAAGCGTCCTCGGTCCGACCCTGTTCCTGCTCTACACAAGAGACATACCTCTAGATGACGAGACTGTCGTGGCCACGTTTGCGGACGATACGGCCATCCTGGCAACAGGTGAATCAGTCGAGTCATCAACGAGAAACCTCCAACGAGCATTGGACAGAATTTGTGTCTGGACGAAGACTTGGCGAATCGCTCTTAAGAGAACAAGTCTACGCATGTGAATTTCACCTACAGAAGGGTTAACAATTTGCCTCTGTTCATAAATTCTGTACAAATACCTTATGCAAATGAAGCGAAGTATCTAGGGATGACACTGGACGCTAAACTAAGGTGGAAACCACACGTAAAGAAGAAGCGTGACGAGCTCGAGATTAGGCTCAGGGAAATGTATTGGCTTATCGGAAGATTTTCGAAATTAAGCACATATAACAAACTGCTCTTGTACAGGCAGGTGTTAAAGCCGTCCTGGACATACGGTATACAACTTTGGGGTTGTACCAAGCCGAGCAACATGTCCATGTTGCAGACTTTCCAAAACAAAACACTAAGAGCAATTGTGAATGCTCCATGGTATATTAGGAATAGCGATATTCACAGAGATTTAGGAATAGCTACCGTGGGCGAAGAAGTAACAAACTTCGCTCGAAAGCTTAATGCTCGCCTTCATGTTCATTGCAACAATGAAATGATCCGTACTCTAAACGAGACTCTTAACGATGTTAACAACGAGCGACGACTACAAAGAACAAGACCCTTCGATCTAGCGACGTAGGGTGAAGCCGCATTAATGAACGGCTTAGTAGGTGCATTCACTGGAAAGCAACCTATCCAATGCGATTAGCACTATGGAAAGTTAACTTAGTTGTAGTCAAGAAGTATTATGAGAGAGCGAAAATTTACTACTATGAAGTGCGTTCTGGCAGTTTCATAGTGTCTCTCATAAATGGGTGGTTTTTTAGCACGTGGAAATCGGGCATAACCAATATCGGCTACTTCGGTATTATGTACCTGCTATAGAGGGCGTATTGGTATCTTTGAAAGATTTTGGAGTTTTAGCCTCCGCCCATCCTAGTATTCAAAAAAAAAAAAAAAGTTTTTGAGAAGTTGCATATGGGTGACGTTTTTTAAAGTTTTTGAGGCCATAACTTTTGAACCGCCTAGTGCTAGTGCACAAGGTCAATATTGAACACACTCATAAAGCAACACAAAGTAAACCAAGAACTTAAGTCATATTTTTTAGAAAAAGTTTTAATAATGCCGTTTTATAGCGTTTTATTGCCGCATTTTCGAAAAAAATTCCAAAACTGCATAAAAACACGTGGGCTTCCCCCTCCTAATTCCGGTGTTATTTGGATAAATCATATGAAAAAATTATAATATCAGAAATAATTATCCAAAATTTTAATGAATATTATAGCGAATTCTCACGTTTCAAAACCTTCTGAGATTTAAGTCAATAGAAAGAAACAGAAAAGCATTTTTAAAAACTATTTTTTAAAACCTTCTAGTATCTTAACGGTAAAAGCGATCTTGTTCAGATTTATTTAAGGTACAAAGCTTACAAAAGAAAAGCAAGTTGCTTTAAAAAATTTTTTAACTGCCTTTTCTAACCTAAGTTTTTCGAAGTCTATTTAAAAAACTCAATAAAAAAGAGCTTGTTTTATCGTTTACGCAAAAACTGGTGGCCATAGAATTTAAGAAAAACATTCAATAACAGTGCAGGTAGTCACGCTATTGGATAAGTCTAACGAAAACTGAAAATACATTCAAAACAATTGTTTTATGGCCTTGAAATTTAAAAAAATATAAAAAAGGTCAAAAGAAGGTATGTCTTGTCCTCTGTCTCTTAAACGGTGTAAAGTATAAATTTGAAATAATTAACGGGCATAGTTCGTTCGTCTGCGACAAACTTCTATTTACCCGACCCTGTATACCGTGTAGCACCAAATCTTAGTTTTTTTGCCCCGAATTTATCATTCATAATTTTTTCTAAAAACACCCGTTAACAGTAGGTGGAGCTCAAAACTTTGTTTGCAATAAACTCAGCAAAGAGTAATACCTTTAATGTTTGTCACAGAATTTTTTTCCGATTTGGAGTAAGCTTTTCGAGAAATCGGGGTTTCAAAGATCTTACATGTTAAAAGTTGGCATGGTTGATATTGTGGGTGATCCAATTTTTGCCTTCTTAAAGGGTTTGGGGCCATTATTGTTCTGTATCAATAAAAATTGAGTTCCTACGCCTTGTCTTACCTGCCCAAAAGGCGTTTTGAAAGAAAATGTGAAATAGAGGTTGTCTTAGATGGACACCAGTAGTGGGCATGGCCGTTGGCGGATTTAACTAATTTTAACGGTAGAATGTAGATACTATTTAGCCAAATGTCTCTTAAACATCTCTGCTAAATTGTCAAATCAGTCACTATGGCGATCTGGCCTCTGTTCCACGTCCATCACGATCGGTAAAGACCTTTTGATGTCAAGAAGAGATTTAGTCGAAACATGTGACTCACTAAGCATAATATTTAAAAAAAATTGCGCAGAACCTCCGCGCCAATACCAGAGGTACGATCTTTCGAAAGTCCGTTCAATTATTTTCCAACATCTCTGCTAAGCTTGTCCAATTGGTCACTCAAATTGGCGATCTCGCCTCTTTTCCACGTCCACCACGATCGGTAAAGACCTAACCGATCCTTTTGATGTTAAGAAGGGATTCAGACGAGGCATGTGACTCATTAAGCATCATACTTTGAAAAAATTGCGCAGAACCTACGCGCCAACACCAGAGGTACGATCTTTCGAAAGTTCGTCCAATTGTTCGTATACGAAAACTACATTTACATTATCGGCAGAGGACAGAGTGATGTCAGTGAAACTGTCGTGTGTACTTAGTTGGAAGCGCTGTAAATGAGGGGCACGACTAAGCAGTCGTTGAGGAGAAAAGCCGAGTTAATGTTGTCTTCAAAAAGAGACACCCAACACCGATGTTTTGAACAAAATGTTACCACACAGCTAAAAGTTTGAGGTAATTATAAGGACTTTTTCTATCAGCTCTGCGATCCAACGAAGAATAGATCTTGCTGATAGCTGTTTTTTGAGCTAACAATGCGATGGAGGAGCAAAGCCTTTTCTTGAGCCACTGAAGTGTATATTAGTGAGACTTTCAACAAGCCAGTCCAGCTTAACGGTGCAGAAGTATGCACCCTGTCAAAGGCGTATAAAAATGATTTAGAATACGAGAGGAAAATTCTTCTGGTTACTTTCGGTTGCGCCTGCATAGGAGGAGATCGGAGGATGAAGTTTAACATTGAACTTTATGGGCGGTACCGATCTAGCCATCAAAAGAGTCTGAAGACTGCTGCGATGATTGTGTCCGGCCCCGAAACTCATCACATCCACCTCGAAGGGACGTCGAAGTAGAAGACCTCCAAAATTCAGGTTGCGTGCGCAAGTGGAAGGCGACCTAATCAGTCTTGATGTGTAAAACTGGAAGCGGATAACTAGAGATAGAGCTGGCTGGCAAAGCTTGTTGGTCGAGCTCCAGAAAAGTCAGCCACTATGAGCTAGGCATTTATTTTCATTGTGAAAATTGTAGTAATGTTATGCACCAAACTCATTTAAAAACGTGATTAACAGCAAGGGTTCAAGAACGAATCCTTGTGGGACACTATATTCATTTGTCATTTGCCTACTTCCGTACAATAATGCTTACTTTTATGTGTACCAAAATGTACCTCGGCACGTAGATATATAAACTTATTATGTACCAAGAAAGACACTTTTCGAGGTTCTACGTGGAAAAGCGTGTTTTCAAAATTCAAAATAAAGTAGCTGGCAACCAAATAATGATGATTATACAAACATTTTTCAATTCTTCATCTCTTGACGGCACGGTAAACACAGTGCGATATTGTGTGTGTTTTTCTTGCCGTAAAATTACCTGAACAAAATGATGTTTTCGAAATGCAAACATTCACTCCCCATGCAATATGTATCTAAATATCTGCTACTTCGGCTCTCAAGGGGGATGGCTTAAAAAATATCCCGCGGTGAAGTTTATTAAATTACATCCTCTTGACAGTTGTTGCCATTTCGATGGCAACACACAAAGCCAAAGAAACAAGGGCGGATTGTTGGTTTGGATATAGTCAAGTATTCGTACTCTCTGGCACCCATAATTGCCAGAAGGATTGATTGGATGTGTGTAGATATGTATAACTTAAGGATGAGCTACTAGATTTTATAAATTGATACAGAAGAAAAACAAAACGAAGGTATTTACCTATCCCGCTTTATTATGTTCTAAATCGTACCTGCTCAATGAAGTCATACAGGTTATAGAGCAACTGACACAAGGGTTGAAAAGATGAAATATAAAATAATAAGTCTAGTCGACTTCAATCTTTCCTAGATGTCATTTATTGTCCTGAAGACGGTACTTTAAATGCCTTAAGAGAAGGTTATTTTATCACAAATTGCCATTAAAGTTGAGCATAAAGATATATTACGAACGATAATAAGTGCGAATATATCTTAGGAAAAGCCTTCAAAAGGCTTTCATAAAATGACTTCTGTTTCTCAGATGTCACATTGACATTGAATTAGGTAAGGGGCGCCCACTTTACTACAAAAGATGAACTTAAAAAAAAAAATAAACCCCAATATCGCAAAGCTCATCCAGACCTAGCTGGAACCTTATTGAAGAAGACCTCATCAATTGAAAGACCTATGAAAAGAGAATGAAGAATACTTTAAAAAAGAGATCAGATTCGCCAAAAAATATTTGCGGAAGAATTTCTACGATTTAATCGAAACTACATTGAGAATTGCCTTCATCCCATAAGCAATGGCTGTTGCAGATGTGAAAATCGGAATATTCAATCCGTTTGACAGCTGTGACAATCGCGTTGACCATTTCGGTTTTCAATTTGAAAACCGAAATCTTCATGAGGAAAGTACCCTTTCATCACATTGACAATTGCAGTTTTCACATCAATAATTAAGATTATCATATCGAATACCATTTTTGTCATATTGACAACCGATAAAATTTGATGAACAGAACTTCTTTATATTGACAATCGCGGTCGTTGGCTGAAAAATGACAACTTTTTCTTCAATATGACGAACTTTGTTGTCAATATGACGCACCTTTTTGGTTCAATGATATCATTGTCTTCGCTCGGAAAGACGGATGGCAGCTGGATCGCACTACACGAGAAACAGAAACGCGTGATGAGTTTATGGAAAAATTCACATCGGGAATTAGACAGAGTAATATAGGGACCCCAGAGGGTGGAGGAAGAAAAGATCAGTGTTACAACCGGAAAAAAGGTTGGCCTAAGTCAATTCCTTCGCTCCAATTAAAAAAACGGGGGGAATTATCATTTCATGGTTAAAAAGCATATTAACATGTATCCTACTCAAGGTTGTACTGGAAAGAAAGAATTAATTGTAAATTAATTGTAAGCGCGCATTTGCCGACGATGGGACAATCCTGATCCATGGCAAATTCCTCTCAGTTTTCAGCGATCACAGCTATCCACTATGGATTGTTGGTAACTGGGTCGAGGAGCTCTTGTTTTTTTTTACCGGGAAAATGACAACTCCAACCATCAGAGCACAAAGATTGGGACGAATTATAATATTGATTTGCAAATCAGTTAGATACCGGGGCGTTATATTCGAATCTAAACTCAACTGGAAAATATTGCTCTACCGATCGAGTTTGAAAATGATATTAACCCGTCTACAGATACAACCTTTGTTACTTAAGATGCTCTTATACACCAACAAGCTGTCTCTAGTTTTGAGCGCGAAGTTGGCTGAGGTCTCCTTCCATTTCGTGCGCCAGCTGAGTCTCGGTCCACTGCGGGCGCGCGCCGCGCCGTCGTCTCTCCGGGGTTGATCCTAGGGATCTTAATTGACGCTTTAGTTGCTCGAGAGAGGTTTTTGCTACTTAATTGGCTTTTTAGCCCAAAGAAGCAGCGATTGGCAGCGATTGAAAGCCTAAGTTTCAGTCTATGATTTCAGCGTTGGTATCGTTGATTGAATTCACAGCGGAAGACATAGGTAACCCTAACTACCTCAAAGCTATAGCTCTCTATGGTGATGTTTTATACAAGACGCGCCGGTTATGTCTCTTTTTGATGACAGCATGTTATTGGTTTTACCCTGATGGTTGACAAGTAAGCCCATTTTCGCCGATTCCGACCCAATACTTATGAAGGCCTCACTTATGAAGACATCACGCTACATTCTTTCGATTATGCCGATTTCGTCTGCGTATGTGAGTGTTTTGTACGCACTTTTGAAAGATTGTGCCTCCGATGTTAAGGTAGGCGTTCTGCACAATTCTCTGACATGACCGATTTGTGACAGCGCGTGGCCTGGTCTAAATCATTTTTTGACATCAATGGGTTTAGTGAGGTCCTTCTGCCTTCAGCCCAATGAATCCGTTGCGTACGTCACGTCGAAGTACACAACTGACAATTCAGTGAAATGCACTCGTTCTTATGGGAATCGATGTACGCCACGCATTTCTTCTTTGGGCCGCATCCCATAAGAACGTGTGTATTCAACTTAGTTGTCAGTTGTGTACTTCAACGGGACGGGTGCAACGGATTCATTGAGTTGCAAGCTTTTCCGATCATGACGGAACAGAGCCCTGAGTTATCCATCGTAGCTTTCTTACGCGACATTGAAATCTATGAACAAGTCGTGGGTATCGTTTTGAAATTGCTAAGATTTTTCCAAAACCTGTCACTGTGTAAATATTTGATCGTTGTGAACTTTCTTGGCCCAAAAGCCAAACTGATAGATTTTTGATCAGATTGTTGACAAACGGCTTTAGGTGTTGTTCACACAGCACATCAGAAAAGCTTTTGTTTGTTAAGGAGACTGTTACAAATCGCATAAGTCGTCTAATTGGTCCCTTGAAAAAAATCAACCCGACGCGACCGACGCGACCGACGCACGTCTCGTTCTGTTCCGGAAAAAGTGCCTTTTAAGCAAACCCATCAGGCAATGGGTAGGCTGTAAAACGACAGTGACCGGTAGGCAGTAATACGAAGATCACAAGAGATTCCAAGACTGGTATAGTAAAGGGCCTCTCGCCCTCTCTCCCTCCTCTACCTTGCAGAAAGATTTGCTGATGAAACGCTTTTTTGCCCAGGTAATCTTGGGCCAAAAAGCCGATAAATTGTATCGTAGGTGAGTTAAATACGGACACTCAGTCAGCTTTCCTCTTATAGCAAAGCTCCAAAAAGAACCTGTAAGTACACTAGCGTAAAGCCCAGTATCGTGAGGCCACGAGAAGAGAGTTGGACGAACTACCAGGTGACGCCAGGCCTTGTTAAAAGACCTTAATTTACCCCTCCTACGGAAGATCAAACCAGTGAGTAAGTGCTTCAGTGTGTACGCAGAAGTAACAGTCCGTAAAACGGACCGTTGAATACCCTATCCTATCCCTATTTTTCTTTTACATTCATTAGGAGATGCCAAGTGTCAAATTTCAGCCTTTTAGAACGTCTTAAAGTTTTGAAATCTCTGGAGGTAGTTGCATATTTAGACCGATTGTGGGCGTGTCTTTGGGCAGATTTGAAAAAATTGTTCACTTGTACTGCTTCGGATAACAATTAACCTATGTATCAAATTTCAGCTCCCTAGCTTGAAATTTAAGGCCTAAAAACGTGTGACATACAGACAGACGGACGGACATGACTTATTCGATTCAGAATTCGGTCTCGATCATATGCCCTAAAGGTCTTGGGGGTCTACCATTATTATTTCACCGTGTTACAAACTATTTGACAAACTTCATATACCTCCTATTTTATGGGATGGGGTACAACAATAACTTAACCAGACAGAACATCATCTCAGCAAAAGCTGAAGGAATAGAACCTTCAACCCAATGAGTCCGTTGCGTCCGTCGCGTTGAAGTACACAACTGACAACTCAGTTTAAAACATGTTCTTATCGGAAGCGACGTAAGCCATGCACTTCTTCTATGGGCCGCTTTCCAGATGAATGTGAGCTGAAGGCTTAAAGCCCACAAAGCTGCTGTTAGAGGGGTGAATACTTAAGAGCATTTAAGATTAGTTTTTGTTCACAGCTGAAATTCTAAACTCCGACTTGAACAGTGGAGAGTTGTCCCTAAAAATACTGTTACTCAATACAAATGCTGTTCTCGAAGAGGACGATAAACTGGCTGAAAGCTAAAGCTTTCTCACTGCCCAAGGCAAAAATATTAAAGCTTGGCTCAACTATGTCTTAGAAACGCCCGTTATCCAAGCTTAGGATGCTAGATCGCTCCTTTATGTCAGAGAATTGGAAGACCGTATAACTTCGTTGGAAGCACAAAAACTTAATGGGGGACAATAAATCGCATGGTGTCTTTGAACAACCAGACACTGGGTCAAAATTGAACAGAAATTGTTGAAGGTATGCCAACTTGAAAAGATTGGGTGAGGATTCTTCAGCAAGGAAAGCGTTGCATCCTCTGGATGAAATGTAATTCTAAATACAGAAAGATGTTTTTAAGGAACAACAGATCACCTAAATATCTTCTTTTTTCGTCTTCAATGTAGACTATTCTCAATTCACATTCTCGGCAGAGAAGGCTGAAGTTGGGGGAACGCTGCATTTAGCACTCCGAGAATGAGTTTTACAGGGCAAATAATTGCTCCTGTACCCTCGTACGAGAAGCTATTTCTATGACTCTGGCAGTTGCAACAGTGAGATCTCGTGTACTAAAGGACTCTGTCGCTCAGAACTTATGGACCTACCCACAGAAAATTCCCACATTGTTTTGGCATAGCGGCTTTATAGCAAAATAAAGACTGACGAACTGTAGCGAATTATTCGTCACAATCACATCAATGTGTTACTGAAGCGTTCGAAAGAGTTCATCATACGCTTTCTTATAGGATAGAAAAAATCCCCAAGACTATACAGTATATAAGCAGCCCAAAACAAATGGGAACACCTGCAAAGCTATGCGGTTACACAGGGAACCTATGGGATTTGACTATTGTGGGAACGGTTGTCGGTTTGTTCTGTAAGTTCGGTGCGTTCTTTAAATCGCACTTAAATTGCCTCTAATGTGTAAAGAGTAGAGCCACCCAGTCTGGGAGTACCATCACGCTGTGAGCTTCTTTAATCAAAAGACTTAACTCTTATGCCTTCAGCCCAATGAATTCGTTGCGTACGTCACGTCGAAGTACACAACTGATCACCCAGTGAAATACACACATTCTTCTGGGAAGTGACGTACGTCACGCATTTCATCTATGCCCGCATCCCATTAGTGCCTGTTTTCATTTGGTTCATCCTAACATGATGTGTCAGAATTACTATGGTGAGGGGAAGCGTCAGTGTGGTGGCCACTGTTCAACCTCAGTTTTATTTTGAGAAATAAAATTTGGGCTAGGTTAGGATAAACCAAATGAAAACAGGCACTTAGAATGTGTGTATTCAACTTAGTTGTCAGTTGTGTACTTCAACGTGACGGATGCAACGGATTCATTGGGCTGAAGGCTTTAGGGAGTCACCGTTTTCGTAGACATACCTATGTAAAATATTCCGATCTAAAAACGCCACAAACTACTTATTGGTAAAAAAAAGTATAAAACTCCAATTAAGAATAATTCTGCTGGGTTCTAGGATAAAGACAAAGCTTAGGCTTTTAAAAAAATAGTTAACCGAGTCTGTCAGTATTTATAAGGCCCAAATTTTCAAGCAAAAAGAAACTTGTGCAACTAATATAATTTCTTATGGACAAAAACATTCAAAACAACTTTTCCGGTTTTATCAAATTAAGGGTGCACAACACCCCAAAATATTTTCGATGTTTCAGCTGATCAATAATATTTTTTTAACATTGTTAAGGCCCACAGTTACTTCCCTAATTGAATTACTTGAGTGGTGTTAAAGGATACACCAGACATGCTTGACTTTGCACCGCACAGACCAGCAGCAGAGCAGAGGAAACAATTAACTTGGTTTCAATTTTTTGCGAATAGTACACCACCACCAACCCCGTTCGCGCGTGCAATATATTTTGGTCCTTCTAGAGGGTGCACCAGAAAAATTAAAAACATATTTGATAAATATTTGTCCATGGTTCGAGTAGAGGACCTACACCCTGCGTCTCGCATGCTCGTGCCCTAAGGCTCGTGTTACATGGTCGATACCGGTCGAAGGACAATGGAATCGAGTGTTCACACGCATCTCGAATGTTACACTTTCCGGATTATATTATAAGAAAGAAAAAAAAAAAACATGCCGTGGATGGACACGTGCCTTTTGATATACACACAAAAAGTGGCAAGCGCCGCTGTCTAAAACGTGGGCGTGTGCAATTACATTCCCTTAAAAAAACCCACCTCGGGGGTGGTTATGGTGGTGCTTTTATATGCCAACGTCTTTGGATACGCTCAAAGGAAGGATAAACACATTGAATTTAATTTTTTTTATTTAATCATGATTACTAGTTCCTGAAAAGTGCTTACGCACTTATAATTGTCAACGGGAAATTGATGGCATTTAGGGGGATTTAGAAAAACTTACAACTGTGTGTCGTTATTGGTTATCCTTAACCGCGACAAGTAGATGTGAGTTGTTGCAGTTTTTGCACTGGTTACTATTATAGTTGTTCTTTTCTCTCTTTTTTAATTCGACATTTTGTTGAGGGTTGTTTTTTAAGGATTTGTGAATTCAAAATTTTTTTTATTCATTTTCCTTCTTCTTGTTTATAGAAAACTTTTGTTTTCATACTTTTCCCATTATTCTGATGTGTGGATACTTTTTCACGTTGGTAACATAAGATATCATCGTAGAAGGCAGTAAGACATTTTTATACCCGACCCAGGGTATATTAATTGTAATGCATAGTTTGTAGCACAGTGAAATAATCACCGCAGACCCCTAAGACCTTTTATAGATATGATCGAGACCGACAGGTGAATCGATTAAGCTATGTCAGTCCGTCTGTCCGTATGTAGCTCTTTAAAATTGAGCTAGGACGCTCAAACTTGGAGTGTATTTTGGTTCTTATTTTTTACAGATAAAATGTGAAAATTGATTAAATTCGCCGACGGTCACGCCCACTACTGGCTTTAATAAGACAACCTCTATTTTAAATTTTCTTTTCAAATGCCTTTTGGTCATGTTAGACAAGGCGTAGGAGCTCAAATTTTTGTACAGAGCAATAACGGCCCAAAACCTCTAAGAAGGTAAAAATTGGACCGCCCACAATATCGACCATGTCCACTTTTGACATGTTAGACCTTTCAAAACCCGATTTATCGGAAAGTTTACTAGAAATAGAAAAAAAAAATGTGACAAATATTAAAGATATTACTATTTGCTAAGTTTGGTCCACGCAAGGTTTTGAGCTCCGCCCACTTTTAGGGTGCTTTTTTAGGAAAAAAGTGTTTTTTTCCAAAATAATTATAATGAATTGATTTTAGTTTTTAGCCCAGTCCCACTTTTGGGGGCGTGGCCAATACAAATAATACATGAATTGGGTCCAGAAAACTTTAAGATTTGGTGTTACAACGTATATTGGGTCGGGTATATAGAAGTTTGTCACAGACGAACTCTTGCACTTCCTCACTCGTTTTTATTCCGTTTTGAGATTTGCAATAAATTTTACAAGACGAAGATTTGAGCGGTCCGACACCTTTTGTTGAAGGTGAGGCTCATCTTTATGTTTCTGTTTTGTGTAAAATTCTTTAATTCTATAAGAATTGTTACCTGATATATTTCACACTTTATTGAATACTTAATATAATTAATTATTTGTTATTTATTATTTATTTTTTCTTTTATGTTATTTATTTATTGTTATTTTTTTTAATATTTATTAT
The DNA here is from genome assembly GCA_947623515.1 of Neoascia interrupta. Taxonomy (NCBI): domain Eukaryota; kingdom Metazoa; phylum Arthropoda; class Insecta; order Diptera; family Syrphidae; genus Neoascia; species Neoascia interrupta. The sequence goes on from OX392462.1 coordinate 181,902,783, forward strand.
ATATAATTTATTTTTGTATTATTTGTTAATTATTATTTATTATTTAGTATTTATTATTTATTAGTTACATTTTATATTTATTACTGTTAAATAGTTTTTAGTTTTATTCACAAAAATAAAAAAATATCCCTTTTTTGCTTCTGATAAAGTTTTTTTCGTACTTTTCCTTCAACACAAATTTGTTTTCTATCATTGTATTATATTAATGCCTAAAAAAGCTTAGATAATACCTCAATAATTTTATTTTTTATTATGTTTTTAATAATATGAAGTTAGAAGTAATAAGAAGTTAGAAGATGGACTTTGGTTGTTATTTACTTCAAAATTATACTTTCTACCGCTTGTGAGATAGAAGGGGGGACATACGTTCCCGAAAACCGATTTTAGTATTTTTTTAATTTTTACATTCCTTAAAAACTGTTTTGAATTTTTTTCCAAATGCCGTTGTACCTTTTTCCAATAGCACACCCACCTAAGCTAGCATTGGCTGTTTTTCTTAAATTTTACGGGCGCCAATTATTTCGTAAACGGTAAAACAAGCAATTTATTTTACTATGTTTATAGCCCATCCCACAGGATTCCCATAGGATAGGAGGTATACATATTAAGTTTGTCACATATGTAGTTTGCAACAGGGGGAAATAATAATGGTTAGACCCCCAAGACCCTTAAGGGCATATGATCGAGACCGAATTCTAAATCGAATAAGCCATGTCCGTCCGTTTGTCTGTATGTCACACGTTTTCAGGCCTTAAATTTTAAGCTAGGAAGCTGAAATTTGGTGCATAAGTTCATTGTTATCCGAAGCAGTACAAGTGTAAAAATATTTCTAATCCGCCCACAGACAACGCCTACAATCGGTGCAATTGTTCAACCAGATCCAGAGCTTTCAAAGCTGTAAGACGTCTTAAAAGCCTTTTATTGTCTCCTATTTATTGTTTTTTTTTTTTTTTTCATTTGTCGGAGGTTGCTACTATCCGATTGAGCACTCAGACACAACTACTGGTCCATTGTACTTCCACGCGGACACCTTACTTTAATGTATTTAGTTTACCCGTCTTTCGAAGAAAAACGAGAAGGAGCTTCAGTGATGAAGAGCTTAGGTGTTCGGCACTCACCACGTCAGCCCCAAAGATCCGCCATTTGATGCGAGCAAAGGCAGGACAAATACATAGGAAATGTTCCGCTGTATCGTCGGTCGTCCTCTCCACAGGAAGGACAGGTGGTGGTTTCGCTCAAGCCTAGCACATTCAAGTGCTTGGCGAAAGCTTGGTGGCCCGTAAGGATGCCTACAAGAAGTCTGCAATCGATTGTCCTGAGAGATAGAAGAAAAGACGCTGACCCCTCGCAGATATCCGGGCGTAGTCGTTTAGTCTGTCTGCACCCATCGCAGTCACGCCAACGAGCCCTGTGCTCACGAGAAACCTAAGTATTATTGGCAGACGTGACAACAGATACAGGCAGGCCTAAAGCAGGTTCGGGTCCTGAGAAAACCTCTGCTGAGCCTAGTCTGGCAAGCTCATCAGAGATCTCATTTCCCTGGATACCAGTGTGACCTGGAACCCAAACAAGATTCACTGCATTTAGCCTTTTGACTAAGTTCAACGAATACTTGAGTTCGAGCATTATCTTGGACGGTAAGAGGGTTGAGCAACGCATTTAGAGCGGCTTGGCTGTCACTGCAAACGCATATGCTTCTCGCCCTCCACTTGTTAGTCACAATGTAGCACATAGCCATTAGGATAGCGAAAACCTCCGCTTGGAAGACAGACGCATATTTACCTAAGGGGTTGTGAAGTCTAATTTTCTCGCTTTCCACAAAGACTCCAGCACCAGACCCTTGTCCGGTTTTGGATCCATCCGTGAAAATACGATGGCATTCTTTCCCTGGCTCAGAGTCTGGCCGAAGCCATTCCATTACCTGAGGAAAGTCGACTTGGTAGTTTTGTCGCAAAAGGATTTTTGGGGTCATTGCGTCAGAGGGCAAGTCCATAAGACAGGGATCGAAGGACAATTCTCGAACAAGCTCTTCAAAATTCCAATGCGTGTAGTACCAAAAACCTCCTCTCTTTAAGCGAAAGATGGTTTTCAGCGTACACCCCATGATAAATATATTAAGGGGGGGAAGTTCACCAAAACATCTAGAATCTAGAGCAGAGCCCGGCGTACTAGGGAAAGCCTCTGTGCAGCCAAGACAAGCCGTTCTTTGGAGTTTGGCAAAAGAGGCAGTAACACGTTTCCGCGAAAGCCTGTTCCACCACACAACCGATGCATATGAGAGCAGTGGTCTTACCATGGCCGTATAGATTCAGAGGACCTTTTTCGGAGATAGGCCCCATGTCTTGCCAAAAGCCCCTCTACACTGCCAGAAAGTAGACAGTGCTTTTTCGGTTTTGGATTCAACATGCTCGGACCAAAGAAATTTTATATCAAGGATTACTCCTAAATATTTGACTTCATCGGATATCGGGATAGTGACACCTTTAAGCACGAGTTGAGTCAGACCAGTGACATTTCTCCTTCTCGTAAAGAGAACAACCGTAGTTTTAAGAGGATTCACTAAGAGCCGATTCCTAGTGCACCAATCATCGATCAAGTCTGGGGATCTCTGCGCCTGAGAGCACACAGTCCCTAGGTTTGAGCCGACAGAAAGAACAGCGACATCATCCGCGTAGGCTTGTGTGTAGATTCCAGAAAGCCGATAGGAGAGAGTCTACCACCATGCACCTACCACCATCCAATTTATTGTAAGATACACAAAATAAAAATTTAATCGCTTTACCTCCCCAAATTAATTTTATTCAATATTTTTGTTCTAAATCGAAAAATTATTTCTTGTGAGACTTCATTTCAGATTTTTAGCGAGAGTTTTTAGCCACGCCCCCTTTTAGGGGTCGATTTTTCAAAAATATTGAATTTGAACAAAAAAAACTGCATTTATACGAGTATTCAAGCGTATTTTAGCGGAAATATGTGTGTAAATATTGGTTGGACCACGCCCCTATTTGAAGTTTGCACTACTTATAAAATGTCAGAAAATAACAATAACGTCAGAATTTTATAATGTGGGATACATCTTATCCCACATTGTAAAATGGTGTTCAACGGTCCGTTTTGCGGAGTGTAACTTCTGCGTACACACTGTAGCACTTACTTGCTGTTTGTTAAATAGCCTAGAAAAACTTCGCTTGGAAACGGCATTGTTAATTTTTTTTTAACACAGCTAGCTTAATTTTTGTAGGCCTTGCCTACGTACCAAATCTGAACAAGATCGCTAATACCATCAAGATGCTAGAAGATTTTAAAAAAGTATTTTTGAAAATGATTTTATGTGTTCGTAGGCATATTCAATATCGGCTTGTGCACTGAGAGGTTCAAATGTTATGGCCTGAAATGCTTTGAAAAACGTCATCCATTTTCAACTCTTCATTTCTCAAAAGCTTTTCAATATTTTCAAAAAACTATTTTTTTTTCATTAAAGTTCAATATTTACTTGACTTAAGTCTTATTTCCTAGCTCTTGCATGCTAGGCTTCTCGAAATAAATACCTAAAAACTTTTAGTCTTTTTTCGTATGAAATTTCAAACTGTAATTAAACCGAAAATGAAAAAACTCCCGGACTTTATAAGCACTTCAAATTTTGTCTTTCTACGGCTCACCGTTCAGAAGTTATAACACGATTAGACGGAGGGGTCCTTTTTTCCATTTTGGACGGACCGCTAAAAAAAGAAAACCGTCAAGTATATAATATCATCATTGAAAAAAGAGACAAGGAAGTGGTGTTTTGGGAGGAGAGTGAAGCATCTTTTTATATCGTCTGAGATGGGACTAACCTGGGTGCTAGGCCAGGTATGTCACGAGAGATGGCGCGAGGTTCAAAAAAAAAAAATGATTTAATATTTTGTTTCGGTTTGAGCTGTTTTCTGTGTGCCAAAAAGTCGGCTTTGGACAGAGGGTTTAACTTCGTCCAAAAGTCCATGCGGATGGATGGACGCACAACACAATTAAAGAATGAGCAGAAATAGAAAATAGAACGGCTGCGTCCGTCAAACTTATTGAACTCGGAACAGCATCTTCTGTCATATATTTTCTGCGATTGAAGTAAAATTAAAATACTTCTTCGTTATCAGCTGTCCGATTCCTAAAGGCTTTATACAACTGTTCGGGAACATACCGAAAAAAAAGACTTGTTCTTTTTCACGGTCCCCACTCCGCCGCGAGGGACTGACAAGCCCTCCGAGAATATCATTTGTCTTGGAAAACTTCTCAAAGTGCCGTTCGGATTCGGCAAATTATTGTAGGTCCCCTTAACACACGCAGCATACATTGCAGCTCGAGCTGTTGCGTCACTCTATTTATACTATTGATGTGACTATTTGACAGAAGCCATTACATTCGCAAGGTGGAATATAAATCCAATGCTAAATTAGCTGGTTCAGAACCTTATTGTATCTTGTCAGAGGGTTCAAAAACGAGCGTTAAATTCGTTTCATTTTGGCAGAAATAAAACAAGGTCACTTGAATCTCATAAACGTCAACGTATTGTCTCCTCGGCCGGCGGCGTCATATTTTTATTGCAAGAAGGACACAGACGTCAGTCATGTCAGCCTACCCAAATGTATCCACGCAAACATATGCATTTTTCCAAAGCCTGTGACTTAAGATCAAGAGGTTTAAAGTTGCTTCTGGGTTAAAAATTTGTAGGGTGTCTTCTTTGCTGAAACATCTCTGTTTGATTTTTTTTTCTAAATTCAAGTGCTTCAACCACTTCAATGTGTAACCACCAAACGCTATACTTACTCAACCAAATCCATATGTATAACATCTTACAAGGATGTGGTCACTTATAAAATTACAATACAATCACACACAGCCGCACACTCTTCGACTTACCTGCAAGTGCCTTATTCCGAGCAATTAGGGTGAGTAACAGTTCAGGATGCGAATCATCGTACTTGGTACTATGCTGCTGCAGGCTCACAAGAGATTGCTGCGGTGACGGATTGCGAACGGAAAGCTCCAGTTGTTGTATCGGCGAGGAGTGATGCTGTGACTTCTCAGCATGGAACCGAAGAAACTGATGATGATCTTGTGGCACAAGTGGTTGAGCTGATTCTTTTGGTCGTTGTGGTGAATGGTGCTGATGATGAATGTGATTATCCATGATGGTTTTACTGTCCACAGGTATTGCCAGTGCACCAGAGTGTTCCTCGAAGGAAGGAGACGATGGCAATAGTTGCATCATGAATGCGCGCATAAATTTAATAAGGGACCGATTAAAGACGTTTACGCGTAGTAAGCATCGCAAGACTATTGCATCGAGCTCGATATTTGAAGTTAATAAAACACAAAAAAAACGTATTCCAGGCTATCGGGATGAACTGAAAACCCGACGGGCCTACTCACTTTCGACTATAGAACTTTTCAATTTTGCGACTATAAGAGATTTACTCGCACTTCTCGCAAGTTCTATCTCGAACCGATAAACCGATACACCGTGCCTATAGAGACATTATGACTGTTTTATGCAAACACTTTTATTTACGTTCTTTATAATATTTTAGGTTAAGTTTGTCTGTACCTTACCTACGGTACAGCACGAAAGCTTTACCCAAAAAAATAAAAAAAATATATTTTTAAAACACTGGGCTCTATCTACGTAAGGAATTTATTTAAAAAAAACCGCTAATCAAATAAAAACAAATAAATATTGGAAACCCATGGAGCGCGGAAAGAGTTTTTGTTTTCGGTATAAAGACACGATCTCGACGCAGCTATACGCTATACAAAGAAAGCGGCTTCACAAACGCTCGCATTATGAGGCAATATAAAATGATAGTATAGAAGAGTAACGTGCTTCTTATCACCTTGAAACAGTATATTTACTTTCTATATCAGCTGAAGTAGCAGGTAACGCACCTTTAAGGTAGTATAAAAGAGAGGGAGCACCTTTTGCATTGTCGAACCTATTGATAAGGCATAGTCAGGTGCCTTCTGCATTATGTACTACCTACTCTCGATCGGTTTGGGTTTTTATTTTTTCTGGTTTTATTTTTTTTGCCGTGATTACCTATATTGGAGCTGAAAAGTTCTCGAGTGGCGCAACTTTGATTTTTTATTATTATAAAGCTGTAAAACTGTAGATACAGGGTATTTCAGGGTGCATTTGAATTAGACCGATTGTCTTTAGGTTGTAATAAAAATTAAATAGCTCCAGGAAGATGAGTTTAGGGTGGTGCGATCACTTTTGGTAAACATCAGAAGACTTTGGAAGATTGTGGAAAAAAGGTGATACATTTTCACCTGCAGGTGTTTTGTTTCATTCCCTTCATGCACCACCTCAAAGATTCAACAGTAAAGTAGTTCGATCTCGAACAAACATGACAGATTCTATTTCCCGGATGTAATGAAACATAAATGGCGCCCAACATTCACAAAGCTTTTGTCCAATCCATTTATTAATCTTGTAAATACGACTCCAGCTTAAGATGACAGGTGGAGCTTGTCAGTTAGAGTATAATGTGTACCCTGAGTTTGCAAGTCTGATAGCGTAAAAAGAGTGAGAACATATTTTAGCCTAGTTACCCTAGACAGATATTCAGTTGCTTAGTCCATTTTCAATCGTGAATTAGCTTGAAGTTTGCCCAGAACCTTGTCGAGTTTACTGTGGGCTGTAGAAACAGATGCCCATATGGGCGGTAACAAGCTCCATAAACTCAATCCAAAATAAAAAGCCGAATTGAAGTCTCACAAAAAATAACGAGACACATCACTGCATCCCAACATTGTTAGCTTCTAAGGACTTTTATAGGAATAGGCTTTCATCTATAGGCTGATCGAACATATCTCATTCAAGTCTTACACTTTCACAAATTCCAAGAAAAATAATAATCAGACTCAATCCTTTTATCCGCTCATAAGAAGGACAGTAGAACAAGAGCTCAATTTGATTTAAGATTCCGTCATAACTGGTCAAACCAAATCGTTTAACACTAAGAAAAATTGGAATTATTTCAAGCTTACATTGAATTTCGGACAATAGACACGTTGTCAATTGTCATGATCATGATCCCGGTGATCAGCTGATCTTTGACAGATGCCTGCTTTGTTAAATTTTCGTATCGGCCTATTGCGACTTGTGGAGGCAGACACATAAGAAAATTTTTCGAGGATTTGTGGACGGTTAAACTTTGAAGTACTTCTCCAACTGTACGAACGAGCACGAAAGTGGAATTGCTCCATAGAGAGCTCAACGTTTTCGGGTACCAGTGGAGACAAATTGCTATATCAACCACTGGAGCTGAGCAGGCCAGGGACAGACAACGATAGAAAAACGTGAGAAATTTCACTGAAAAATCTTTATTTTAATTGACGATTAAAGACTTCCCCTATGGCGGTCAAAATTATAATATGTAAAGACCCATGACAGCTATTTTGACAGCTTACCGTGGTTGTCATCACATTGTTTGTCAAATGAGAATTAAAATTATTCGTTAACAAAAGAAATATTTTATTTATTTTGCTTCAAATAAAAGGACAGGATATTTTATTCATAAATCAGTTTAATAACTTACAGACAAAAGGCCAATAGACATTTTAGGCGAAATGTCAAAATCTGACGTCTTTAAATTTTCGACCCAGGGATGTCAACAAATTGTTTTTTATACGAAAAAATTCAATAGTTTCTGTAGAAGTATATAATATATAATAAATTTGCCAACCTAGGGTTTGCCAAAAAGGAAAAAAAACAAGTAAAGCTTCGTTGTCATAAGCAATGTAAAAACACAATCCCCTACTGTTTGCAACTGAAACCCAAATTAGCTGAATGCTTTTTGGGTTGCTAATAAATAAAATTCTGTTTCTGTTTCTGTTCCTTACGACATCACGGCTAAAGTAAGTGAAAGAGTTCGCCTGTAATCAACTATTAACTATTCGACCCTCTTTACCCTGTAATACCAAATTTAAAAGTTTTTGGCCTGAATTCATATGCTTTATGGCAATAATTTGTATAGACCACGCCCCCAATAATGGGCGTAAGCGGAAAAATAGAATGAAATAATTCTTATTTCGTAAGAACCATGAGAAAATTAGTTAAAAGCGAAAATTAAGGCTTAAAAAATAGTTTTTTTTTTCCAAAAAAATGCCCCCTAAAAGTGGGCGGAGCTCAACGCTTTGTATATGACAAACTTAGTAAATGGCCGCACGAAAAAATTAGATCACAGCTATCATCAAAATTGACAGAATTGCACGGGAAACTATTAGCCATATCTCACCTCAGAAGCACTTTTCTTGCAGTTCTAAGTTTGATTAAGCGAAGACAAAAACCCAGTATACCCTTCGCTATATCCGACGACATTACTATTGGGCACTATTGCAGCACTAATGTGCCCTGAGAATTTTGTCGAGGAAGAAAGTTAATAATTCACACCAAGTTTGTTAATTATTGCTATCCTGGCCGCCCTAAAGCATTCGATAAAAAATTGAACTTTGAGCGGGTTTCTCTGAGTTTTTGACAATCAGCTGATCGCTCTGAAAAGTGCGACGTGCATGAGCATTTTCAGAACGAACTCCGGCTAGTTTCTTTGAACGAACCTAGATTCCTTTTGCTCAGCATGGCTGCAGAATAAAACTGTGACTCTGGTAAATTGCCATTTTTCTGTCGTCGTGTATCTCAGGTCTTAAGTGTCAATATTTGGTAGAAGATGCCTTTGGCGTTTTGTTTTTAATATTCTTATGTTGTGTGGGCAAAAAAGACAGAATTTTTTCTTATAGCTTTGCAAATACAAACGGAGTTTTGAACTATGAATTCGTTCGCTGTCGACCGAACCCTAATTATTTGAGTAGAGACTATTGGTAGGTCGCGCTGAAGCGTCCGGAAGCATTCTTTGCCCTCCTGAAACTGTTTTCTTGGAACTCGTTTTACGCTTCTTCTCCTGAAAAGAAGAGAAATTTGCTTCCGGCCGAGAATCCAGAAACAAAACTAGAAGTACGCACACAATCATACAACGCATGTGTCAAGTTTGGTAAATGTCATTTGTCCCCTGTGGAATAGCTTTTGCTGCACAACGCTTGACAAACGTGTTTGGCTGTTCTAATGTACAGCCCCAATCCGGGTGAAGAACGTTCTGATCCGTGATCGCCAACCGAAAAGACCAAAGGTGTATTATAGTGGCACTGCACGTCTAGATGGACATGTAATGAAGTTTTGACGTAATTTCAATTGAGATGAAATTTTCATGCAGCTAGCCCCAGTACGCACTGCAAATGTACTTGCGGTTTTCAGTGCGATCAGAAACCTTAAAAATTCATGTTGTCATCCAACGCAAAAAGGTGCGTCGGACTGTGAAACTGCCAATTTAGAACGCACAACTGACATATTGCAGAAACATCAAACTTTTATAGAACTGAACTTTCTGCTGCAATGAAGTCCTCGGGGCACCTTCATTGCTGCACTCATGCGCTCCAGAGCTGGTCATCGAACAAAGTGAGAACCATCATACCGGCGTTTCGCAATCATTGCAAGCGAGATCCCTCGAACGAGTTGTCAAGAGAGTTTCGATCAATTGCAGTAAAGATGGGGCTTTTTAAGGTTATATCACAAAGCTGCGTTCGGCCAACGTTGATTTGACAAATTCAACTCAAACACATTCAATTCAATGGGAGCTACCACAATGTTGCTCCGACCACTCGTCGTTATGTTTTTATACGCTACCCAGGGTATATTAAGCTTGTTGAATAGTTGTCCGTCCGTCCGTCAGTATGTAAACAACTTTTAGGCCTTAAATTTAAAGCTAGAGAGCTGAAAGTTGATGAGTGAGCTGGAAGTCCAGCACATACAGATCAGGTTTTAAAATTAGTTGAATCCGCTCACTGACACTCCACTTCAGGCCTGTATGTGCGACCACCTTTAATTTTTAAAAATACTTTTTTTTTTAATTTCAGCTATGTTACAATGGCGCTAGCGCACCAATTGTTGGTATTTGAAATTGCCTCGTTAATGTCTTTGAGATGGCAGAAAAAGTTTGGGCTTTACATTGGCCACGCCCACTTTTTAAGGGATTTTAACTTAAAAAACTATTTATACCCGACCGAGGGCATATTAATTTTAATGCATAGTCTGTAACACAGTGAAATAATCACCCTAGACCCCTAAGACCTTTTAGAGACATGATCGAGACCAACGTTAAGGCGATCAAGCCATGTCCGTCTGTCCGTATGTATGCAGTTTTGAGGTCTTTAAAATTGAGCTAGGAAACTGAAACTTGCAGCCTTGCTTGGTTCTCATTTTGTGCAGATAAAGTATGAAAATTGAGAAGTTCCGCCGACAGCCACGCCCACAATTGGCTTGAATGTCAGAGAACCTCAAATTTACATTTTATTTCAAAATGCCTTATGGTCAAAATAGACAAAACATATGAACTCAAATTTTGGTGGAGAGCAAAATCGACCAGAAGCCTTTAATTAGACAAAAATTTAACCCCCCACTCTATTGACCAAGCCCACTTTTAACATCTGAAATCTTTGAAAACCTGATTTCTCGGGAAATTCATTCTAAATTGAAAAAAAAATCTATGACAAATATTAAAGAAATTAACATTTGCTAAGTTTATTGTATACAAAGCATTGAGCTCCGCCAACTTTTAGGGGGCGTTTTTGGGAAGAAAAAACTGTTTTCCCAGTATTGATATTCGCTTTCAACGCATTGTGGCTTTAAAAAAGTGATTTTTTAAGTTAAAAAGTGGAATTTTATTCCAAAATAAATGCAACAACCTAGCACGAAGCATTCAACAGCTATATTTTTATGCTCCACCCACTTTTTGAGGCGTGGTAGTTTGTTTTTTGGTATAGGGTAACGTATTTTACAATCCGTATCCGTAGCGTATTTTACAATCAGCATCTTTGTGACATAGCCTTTGAAATGGCGGGCGGCGTGATCGTCGTCTCGCACACCGGAAAGTTTGGAAAATTGACAAACGCGCGCTGAAGTCGACGACTATTTTGACATTCGTTGTTGTTAATAGATATAACACGCTACTGAACAGGTTTATTTTTGCAAATAATGTCGAGGAGAAGTGCATGTGTAACAAAGCTGACAAATTCAATAAATATTTTATGTCCTGTCACTGTGACACATAGTTTTCTAGATCTAATCATCACGCCTGTAGAAGTGAAACACCTGAGGCAGAGACTAATCGTTTCTTTTAAAATTTAAAGTTTCTTTTTAAATTTTTGTTATTCCTTGTTGCTGTTGCTATTGACATTGTTTTTGAATGTCGTTCCTTGTAAGCAAATATTGTACGTACTCTGCTTGTGTCAATAACACTTTTTCAAAATAATTTCTAACAAAAAGGCTTTCAATCATTGTTATTGAAAAATGATAAATCCAAGCATGAGGGATGAAAGAGCAGGTAAACAATGCAATTTGACAGATAAACTGACGTTAAACTTTTGCATCATTCGAAGTTCTCTACACAATGAAATTGGGTATAGGCAAACCATCGCCCTCGGATTGTTGCCCTTCATCGTTTTTTTGACAGCACAGTGCCGGTGTAGCAATTTGACGTCCAAAAACCGTTGACACTTAAATTTTCCATTAGAATAGAAACTATTAGGAAGTACCTATAATTCAAATCTGTTTTGAAAAAGCGCACGTAAACTTCCATAAGATTGATTGAAGTCCGCCGGGATTAGTACCGATGCGAATACGACGGTCAAACACAATTTTTCGTAAATCTCTATTAAACATCTTAAAAGGAACGAGAACTGAACAATTATTGACAGTTGAGCTTCAACACATCGCTGCTAGTTTAAGGAATCTTTATATAACCGATAGGATAAGTAAGATTCTGCCCATTATTTTGCTTCAAATTTAAAGAACATTGTTTTAACCCTCTCCGTAGGTAACCTCAGCTTACATATGTGTCTCCTCCCGAAGTTTGTAAATACCGAATCCGCAACGTGAAATGCCACAATCCATGGGTTTCGTAAGAGGGTTTAAATGCTTGTATACGAACAGAATCGATATTTTCGTTGATTGAAAACCATGCACCGCATTTAGCAATCAAATCCACAATCTCTAAATGATAGACTTTCGCTATCGTGCTCGTTCGAACGATGAGTACGAAAAGTAGAACTCCACAATCACAGATAATCCATATACGTTTAGTTATTCATGTACCGTACGTGTACATCTTATTAACCTCGGAACTTTTTACACTTGGATTCACCCGAAAATGGGATTCGTATTCGTTACACTGATCTTAGCACGAAACCAACTCGCACGCAACATGCAGAATAACGCTCCTGTAGATATAAGTGTTCTAAGTTGCCGACGGTTATGTCAATGACAGAGAAACGTTCTATAAACCCGGCAAATTTATCTGAACTTTTGACATATTCATGGTTAAATGCGTATTGTTCTCGCTAGGTGGAGCACACATGTCTGCACATCATTGACACTTTACATCTTTACACATCCAGCCCGTGTCTTATGTTCGCCTAACCCCGAAGGTTTATACTACACCAACATCTCGTCTCTGTTTAATTCAAGACCAATAAATAAGAAGGAAAAAAAGTCCAAATAAACTAGAAGTTTTGTTTTGCACTAAAATTAGGACCGATCAGACGGGATACGTTTAGGTATGTTGGCGACTTTTTTTTACCCTTTTTTGGGAAACGTCCGGCATTGCATTTCGGGTGAAAACGGGGGAATTCAAAAACACATTCCATATTCACAAGCTGGAGGACATGTATCTGAATTCTGGGAAAAAAATGTCCTGGAAATTTTCGCCCGCGCAAACTCACGAAAAATTAATTTTCCAGCCGGTATGATAGATTCCATTCCAGTTGTGTTGGCGTAATCTAGACTCCGCCCCCGAAACATAATGGTAGTATCGAAATACAGGTTGGTGGTATCAGCTCTGTACATAGTACCGCAGTCTATTTAATCATTCTAATAAAAAGCGCAATCGCAGAACTGACAACAGCAACAACAACAACAACGACACAGCAAAAACAAAACGAAAAATGTTGGCTGTCATGAAGTTAGTAATCACCCCTCAAAGCTATTTCTTTCGATTGATGTTGCAGTCAGCATAATTCCAATACGAAATATGTATCTCGCCTCTTTATTTTGTTGTATCTAGTATCTGCGATGTACAACGTACACACATCCCCAGATATTTTAGGAATTGTCAGACTTGAAAGGGCAGCTTGTCGTTCGTATAGCTACGTACACTACACACATAGGCCTTCCGTCTGTCCTAATGTTGGAGGCGGCAAAAAACAAAAACCCCAACGAGGCAGGCAACCCAAAAGGAGGGTATAAGTGAAGACTTGAGACTTTTACTACTATTGATAAATGATAAGAAACGAGAAGGATTACAGGGGAGTTTTGTATATGTACAGCAATTACTCTCCACGATCTAGTTCTCCAATGTGGTGGGCAGGGTGTGTTACGCACATAAATAAATATCAACCCCCCCAGGGACATGCGGAGAGCCCAGAGATGCATTACGACACGGTGTGTAAGCGTTAGAAGGACGAAAAGGATTTCGTTTTGTGGAAATCTGAATTGAAGCACACGGCACGAGTGTGTATTATTTTTTTTAGAACTCGTTTTTGACTATTTGACTGTTATTTTTTGTGTATAGACCGCATGTGGTTGTCACCTGCATAGTCGCATGCCGTTTTCAAATCGCATATGGACATTGTGTTCAAAGTTTAAACTTTAATCTTTGGGAGAGAAGTTTAACAAGTCACTCAAATGGTGGAAAAGTCGCAGAATGCCGCTGGTGTCTTCTTTTGCATAAGGTGGCGCTACAGTCCGGGGTGGAAATTGGCCTTAACCAACAAACTTCACCAACCAGCTCTGATATATACAGCTATCCGTCTCAAGTTGACTGAAGTCCCTTTCAATTGCGTGCGTCCACTAAGCCTCGGTGCTCCTCTACTGCGTCATATATGTAAGGGAGGATTTGAAGACTTTTAGGGCCGGAGCGTCGGTGTCCATCATTAGGTTGGCATCGCTGTACAACTCGATGTTAAACTCCCTCTCCACTCTCCGTCAATGCAGACGGGACCAAATTCAGGCGAAGGATTTTTTTTTGAAGCAGCCCAAAACGTTTTCACCCGCCTTTGACTAGGTCCAAGCTTCTTCACTGTAAAGTAGGACTTGGATGACGAGGATGGATTTGATAAGACACTTTAGTTGCTCGAGGGAGGGCTTTGCTACTCTACTGGCTGCTTAGCTCTAAAGAAGCTGCGATTGGAAAAGGGTTAGCGTTCGTTTGATTTCAGTGCTGGTGTAGTTATCTGGGGTAGTTAATAGCTGTTTATGGTGATGTTTTGTCCAAGACTTCGGTGTTGGGTGTCTCTTTATCGGAATGGCAGCATGTACCCGGCGGCGGCCTCGGCCTTACTATCGTTGACTGCTTAGCCCAGATTTGCAGCTTCCATCCCGAAACTCACGAAGACTTCGCTGATATCACGTTGTGTTCTTCCAATTATGTCAATGTCATCTGCAAATGCAAGTTATTGCACGAACTTTTGAAAGATTGTGCCTCTGGTGTTGGTGCGGTAGTTCAGCATAATTCCTTCAAGTATGATTGAGCATCACAAAGTCATATCACAACGCTTCGCCAAGCCTAAATCCTTTTTTTTTTTAATTAAAGGGATCGGTGAGGCCTTTGCTGATCTTAAAGGCGCGTGTGCACTTGATCCACTTGATTTTCGTGGAATTGCAGTCATTGCTGAAGATTAGAAAAAACCATTTTGGCGAATCCTGCTAACAGGCAGAATAAACCATTCAACCTGGGCGAAGAAGTAACCGACGAAATGAACGAACGACATCGCCCCGTGGACATAAGAGTAAAACTACTGCGAGCAGCTCTCAAGCCACTCTCGAGAGTTCCGAGAGAAGTCGCAGATAGTTGATTTTCTACTCTCAACTCCCCGACTTCTTGAAAGTTGCTCTCAGCGAGCTACTATCGCGACTCTCGAGAGAGGCCTGAGCGCTTCACGCATTAGTTTTACTCTTATGTCGACGGGCGGTGTCGTTCGTATACTTCGTCGGTTACTTTTTCGCCCGGGTTAAATGCCTGTTAGCAGGATTCGCCAAAATTGTTTTTCCTAATCCTCAGCAATGACTGCAATTCCACTACGAAAATCAAGCTTTTGATCATCCTTACAGGCTTAGGTTCAAACTGTATACCCTAAGCGGGTTCTCTTAACTCATTATTGTTGAAGCATCTCTCTATCTCTTCAACCCTGAGCTTCTCGTGTTCTGCTGGTGTTCCTCTTTTCTCCTCTGCTCGAAGAGCTGGCGAACAACTCTAGTTCTTCTGTACAGAGCTGCTTAATATGCTTTCTGTTTAGCTGCAAGTGCTTGCCGGCCATCATCAAACCGGGGGTTTCGTTGGCCTTATGACACCCGGCACATCAAATGAAGCGTCTCGGATCTGGACGGCGTCTTGGCAGTGGCTATCAGCACTTGATGTTGGCTGAGTAGGACTTCGTAAAAGGTTTTGAGAGACTCGGTTGAAAAAGGGCCTAGCGATTACTTGTGATTGTAGCCTTCTGGACGTCAAACTTTCTCGCGGTATTTCCAGTACTTGGCGTTTGTCGGGATCCTACGCAAACCTTGCCTATAATGAGCTAGTGATCCACCAAAGTCAATGTCGGCCCTTCGGAAGGTTCGGGCGTCCAATTGCAATATGGTCAATCTAGTTGATGGTTGATCGCGCCAGAAAATCTTCATGTCCCAATGTGGGACATGAAGATTTTCTTTTCTAGCTTCGCATTAAATCTCCTAGGAAAAGCTTGGCTTTGTAGCTAGGACATTGCTCATATTATATTCTAATGTGGCGACAAGAGTTAAAAGGACATGCAGGAGTGCACCCATCCACTCACTTTACGAGCATACCCGCTCTAATCACTAAACGAACACACCCAACGACTGTCATTCCAGTTAGCTGACAGCAAAGTGATATTCGAAGTTAGAATTTCGATATCGAAAATATCCCGTCCATGGAATTCAGCGGAAAAAAACCAATGGAAACTTGCCAGATTGGAAACGTCGAGAACACGGTGAATTTGTATAAACACACGGATGACAGGCTCGGACGAGGACAGTGATGTTTTAAAGGTTGACTTGTGATAATTGAGAGTAAAGTAAAAAGTGATTGAATTGAAAAATTGTCTTAAATTCTGAGTAGCAAATTTGAATTAAGTTTGATTTGAACTTAAATAAGTTTTGTTTGATAAATAAAGTGTTTCTTTGTGAAATTATAAAAGTGAAATTGAGTTTTATTCGAAGAACCCCTAGGCAGAAACATTACAATATGTTAAATGTCTATGTCGTCATCTTTCTTCTCTGTATAGTGTATTGGGACAGGCAAGCATTAGATGCTTATCTAGGTGTTGGCTTATCTAGCCTTGAATTTAATCTTCATTAGGCACTCGTTCATCTACTGGGAGCTCAATACTTTTTTCTGTCCCCAAGGACGAAACCGCATTTAAAAAAGAGTTGCTTTGATTGTCGGTAGCAGCCACCGTGAATTATATAGTTATGTCGCAGTCTTCCATCTGGTGGGCCAGATTACTCCAAGAACGGAGATCCGGACAGCCCGTCCCTTATAGGCATATGCTTCAAATACGTGGCAGTAGCCCATAATAGTAGCCCATAATAGCCCATAAAGTAGTTCGAGCTTAGTCGAACTATGGACCCCACTGTTTATTCCATCTGTGGAATTCTCCGCTGCCACCCGATACTCAGTGGGAGTACTTCTCCCCCTCTCTCGCATGCTTACCCCAATAATCTCACACTGGGTTTTGAACCCAATCTCCAGTTGTGGTTCTATAGGCACCCGGTTTTCACAATGGGGAGGTGAGAATAAATGTAATCTAATGTTTTTGCCTGAAATTTGTCAAACAAGAATGAATTGTACTTTTTTAATAACGCCAACAAGAAACTTTTGCCCTCAAGCACAACTTATTTAAACTTAAACAAAATTAATTCAACTTTACCACAATTAAAATTCAACACATTCTTTCAATCCAAACATTTTTCGCTTTATCTCTTGATGTTCACAATTAAACGATTCAAAAACAACATTGTAATTTTGAGAACTGTTTGCCTTATTCTACAAAGTGAACCAACTTCTCGAGATTTTGCCTTTGGGAGGTACTTTTCACTGGGGGGAATTTTGATATCAAAATTCAAATTTCGAATGTCAACTTGCTGTCAAGTAACTGAAATTACAGTTTAGTATTGGGATTAGTAAGTGAGTCGATGGGTGTCTTTTCAGTCTTTTCTTACCTTAGGGTGGCAACACAATTATGCTTCACAATGTTGGACAGCGTATAAGAAATATGAGAGCAAATTATCGGCAGGTAAGATGAAGATGCTTCGCATGACAGCAGGAGTAACAAAGCAAGATAGAATAAGAAGTACGAAGATCCGAGGAAGCCTCCATATAAAGGAACCTATCTCCAGAAAAATGGAGCACGACCGGCTCAGTAGGTATTGCCACGTTCAAAGAAGAGATCCTATGAACCCCGTCAAAAAGGCAATGTCAATCAATATTCCAGCGCAATCGCGAAAGAGAGGAAGGCCTTAACATTCATGGATCACACAAATGCAACGACAACAGCATTTATTTGGCCTCAGTGACGAAGAGATCCAAAACCGAGTGATCTGCCGGTATATTCTGAGGTCAAATCGGCGTACCCCACAAGCTGACCATTAGCAATGCAGTAGAGTGGGAGAATCATAATCCATCACTTCAGATTATAACCTCGCGCCTAAATGAAAAAGAAGAAGAAGGCTGGGAACACAATGCATCTTACGAAAACCTTCGTATTTTGTTGCGACATCACATTTTTCCTCTCTTAGTTTTATTCTCTTCAAACAAGTACATCTTCATTGCTTCCGTGATAACGGTGTAGGCGATCCACATGGACTACATACTTTCAATTTCACCTTGGTCTTCATTGGATTTTGAAGACGGCTTCGTTATATGTGTAAGTAATTGATAGGGTACTTCCCCATCCTGATGCAGCTTTAGTGATTTTCCCTTTCTGAGACGTGGGTTGTAGAGCCATACCCAGATTTCCCTCGTTGGACTCTGGAGCTGTTGTGCGCGTATCGAACTGGTCGCTCGCAATCTTTATAGCTTTTTGTATTCTAGTGTATGTTGCTTATTTTTTCTCTAAGATCCAACACGTATTCCTATACACGGAGTTTAATCCTTGATCGGCGCGTAATTCCATAGGCACGCCGAGACCAAACACCCAGCGGTCTGGTCCACTATCTGATCGACAACGGTTTAAGATCGCCAAAACGCTCCAGGCCGTTGCTATTGAACCCACATAGTCTCCACGCTTTGCCGTGCAATCTTCCCTTGAGATGCTATACCTGAAAGCTGAACGTCATAAGCCGCAATGCTTGCTTGCTACTTGCCCCTCAGGATTTTTCAACTGAAGTAAGCAAGCATTTATGAGCCCCATAGTCTGTAAGGAAAATGAGCTTTTGGCCCTACAAGTCTTTAATGGAATCGCTCTAATGAGTTTAAGGAGGTTACACAGTAATTCCTCTTCTGTCCAGGAAAGCACTTTGCTGAAGAAGGCTACCACTTTCTCCGTCAATCTTGTATCCACGAAAGAACGGCGTCAACACCCAGATTACTAGCATCTGCATCCCCAATAAATGCTTTTCTAGAGGTAGGTTATAAAAATACATTTTATTTTTAAGTTAAAGTTTATTTTCTTATCTTTTTTTGACAATTTCAAACAACTGTGAAAATGGTTCTAAGTCCAAAAATAATAAGACGACCTTCGACTTGGAAGTCGCTGATTTTGGAAACGATCAAATGCAAACAGCAGTTCTCTCTCCACACCCATACAAAAAAATAGAGAAATGCCCCAAGAGGACTAACTTTTCCGGATGCTCGCTGCCATTTCCTTGTCTATCTTGACAATATAAGAACAGAGGAAATGTGTGTACGAAATTCACTTAACGGGTGGAGACATTTGCTTTTTTCTTATAGAACGCAGCAATGCAATTTTCCCTTTGTTTTCCAATACACACACCTTTTCGAAGTGCCATCTAGTAGCGCATAGACAGAAACGAAAAAAACTAAACTAAACTATTGTTGATTGTTGTCCTCTCTGTTTAGGTAAAAATTATGAAAAAATAGTGGGAAAATGTAAGGGATGATGTAAGAAAATCACTTCAGTGGGATATTACAAAAACAGGAATGTATATAGAGGCTCGTCTCGGAGAAATATGCCAATGTGCCTGTTTTCATTTGGTTTATCCTAACCTAACCCAAAATTTATTTCTCAAAATAAAATTGAGGTTGAACAGTGGCCACCACATTGGCGCTTCCCCTCATCCTAATAATTCTGACACATCGGATTAGGATCAACCAAATGAAAACAGGCACAATCACTACTGATGCACCCGTCAATTTAATCTGAGAATACGGAACAATAACAGAGCTTGAGTGGCGAAGCAATGCTTCCACCGAATCTGTAACCATAAAAGATTTTAATGTTAAGATTTAAATGTTACACTGCAAAATGCAAGCAACAAATATATCTACCTACACAACAGTTAAATAATATTTTATTTATTTTGTAAATCATTAGTATCATCATTTGTAAATCAACTAGTAAAAATAAAAAGAAGACCGTCAAGTATGAAGACATGCGTGGAGCGGTCCGTCGGCTTTTGTTGTAGGTGAGGCTTACCTATATTGTGTAGTTTGACGTGTAGAATTCTATTTGTTTATTATTATTTCTGGTAATATTTTACATGCTGTTGTATACTTTTTTATAGTGGAGTCTACTGCTATTTATATTGGTCGGGGTAAACTTTTTTTTGTTAGTTTTGTCACTTGAAAAAAGGTAGCATTAAATTTTTCCTTTATTTTTTTTATATATTTTTTTTTTTAATGAACTGTTATAAGCTAATTGTTTTTTAAAGCTCTTGTGTTGGTTAATGTTCATCTGGTTGTGCCTGCGTCAAATTTGGTTGATGTAAAATAAGTGGCCCAGAAGTTACTGTACATAGTACTTGCTAGCAGCATCATTTTAGTCAGTCAACTAAAGTGTATATGAGAAAACGGTAAAACATGTTGTTTTCTATTTAGTTTGTTTAAGATTTAAAGCGGCAAAATTGGAAACTTTTTAAATGCAGTAAACTTGCGTTGTAAACGCTTCGTACTTCAGCGTTCAGCCAAATTTAAATTAGATCGTCATAACTGTTATCAGACTAGGAAACTTTAAGAAATCGTTTTCGAAAATGTTTTTATCTTTTTTAGTCAAATCTTCGAAGTTTCTTAATATTCGAAGTTTGCTTTGGCTTAACACGAAATCTCAAAAGATTATGCCCGGAAAGACTATGTATTTTGGAAAGACTATGTAATCGTTATTTATTTCAAAGCTATACTTTATACCGTTTGGGAGCTAGAGGGGGAAAGCATACTGTAATGTTTTCGGCCTGGGGTTCGTCGAATAAAACTCAACTTCACTTTTATGATTTCACAATGAAACACTTTATTTATCAAACAAAACTTATTTAAATTCAAATCACACTGTTATTCAACTTTACTACTTAGAATTCAACACTTTAATTCAATTCAATCACTTTTCACTTTATAACCGATTTTCACAAGTCAACGTTTAAAATATAACTGTCTCGTACGAGCCTGCCACCCGTGTATTTATACAAAATTAAGCACCTTCTAGTACGTTCCATACCCCCTTTGGTAATTTTCCACTGGTACTCCTCCGCTGAATTCCAAGGAGGGGAAATCGAAATTCGAACTTCGAATATGACAGCTGCTGTCAGATGACTGGAATGACAGTTGGGTATGTTCGTTTAGTGAATCGAGCGGGTGCGTCTGTAGAGCGAATCGATGGGTGCATTCAGGGACTCCTGCGAGTTGTTTTATTTCTTGTCGCCACATAACATTGCCCCCCTCTTAGTTTTGTTCGTCCCGAACAAGTACGTCATCATTGCTTCCGTGGTAGCGATGTAGGCGATCAACATGGACAACTTTCATCTTCGCTCTTGGTCCTCTTTGGATTCGGAATACGACATCATTAATTCGCGTTACAACTTGGTAGGGACCTTCCCAATCCTTCTGAAGCTTTGGCGATCTTCCCTTTTTACGATGTGGGTTGTAGAGCCATACCAGATCTCCCTCGTTGAACTCGGGTGCCGTTGCTCGCGCATCGTATCTCGTCTTCATGCGGTCGCTTGCAACTTTTATATTGCTTCTGGTTCTCTGGTGAATGTCATTAATCCTTTCTCTAAGGTCAACCACGTAGTCCTCCTCGCATGTTGGGTCTTCAGTGGGAAATCCGAATTTAAGCTCACTGGGTAGCCTGGCAGTTCGTCCAAATAAAACTTCAGATGGAGTGTACCCAGTTGTACTGTGAATAGCGTTTCGGTAGGCCATGAGGAATAAAGGTATTCGCCGATCCCAATCCCGTTGATTCTCGTCCACTACTTTGGACAAATGTTCTTTTAGTGTCTTGTTGAAGCGTTCCACCATTCCATCTGATTGTGGGTGAAGGGGTGTGGTCCGTGTCTTCTGTAGTCCGATTGCCGCGCATACTTCCTGGAATATCTTCGACTCGAAGTTTCTTCCTTGGTCGGAATGTAATTCCATTGGCACTCCGAACCTGCACACCCAGTGGTCCACTATCTGGTCGACAACGGTTTTCGCTTCTTGATTTGGGATCGCAAATGCCTCGGGCCACTTGCTGAAGTAATCGGCAATAACCAGGATATAACGATTACCGCTTTCAGTTTCCGGAAACGGTCCTGCGATGTCGACGGCGATCCTTTCAAAGGGAGCACCCACATTGTACTGGTGCATTTTACCCCTGGTTTTGACTTTGGGTCCCTTACTCGCAGCACAAGTAATACACTTTCGACACCAGCTCTCAACGTCGCTTCTTGCACTCAGCCAATAAAAACGTTCCCGTACCTTTTCCAGGGTTTTGTTGATGCCCAAGTGCCCACCAGATACTCCATCGTGCATTTCCCGCAAAATTTCCTGCACTTTGGACCGTGGAACCACAAGCTGCATTTTAAAGGATTTTCCATCCGGCATTTCCCATTTTCTTCGCAGAACGCCATCTTGTACATGGAAAGAGTCCCACTGCGCCCAATATGCCTTTAACGTGGGACCTCTGTCGGATATATCCCTTGCGCTCGGTTTTTCCATAGATTCCTTCCATGCAAGGATTGGCTCAATGTCAGGATCTTCTTGTTGTGCGTTGCGAAGTTCCTCAGTACTCCAGCCTTCTGCAGGTTCGGCTCTTATTCTCTGGATAGAAACACCTTCGTCCTTTTCCTCTTGTCGCACACAATGCTTACAATTGGGCTCACATGGTCTCCGGGATAACGCGTCCGCGTTGCAGTGCAGTCTTCCTTTGCGATGTTGTATCTCGAAGTCAAAAGCCTGTAATCGCTCGATCCATCTTGCGACTTGGCCCTCAGGATTTTTAAACTGCAGTAACCATTTGAGCGCGGCGTGGTCGGTACGCAAGATGAACTTCTGGCCGCTCAGGTACTTCTGGAAATGTTTCGTCGCCAGTATTAAAGCAAGGAGTTCTCGCCTGGTAACACAATAATTTCTCTCTGGTCGGGTAAGCACTTTGCTGAAGTATGCTACGACTTTCTCCTGCCCATCGTGTAACTGCGACAATACTGCGCCAACACCCACATTGCTAGCGTCTGCGTCCACAATAAATGTCTTGCCAGGAATGGGGTAAGCTAGTATCGGTGCTTCGCAAAGTCGCTGCTTCAGGTGTTGAAAGCTTCTTTCGCACTCACCTGACCATTTGAATTGTCTTCCTTTCTCTGTGAGCTGGTGCAGACACTTTGCGATGCCGGCGAAATCCTTGACGAACCTTCTGTAGTACGTAGCAAGACCGAGAAAGCTCCTTAGCTGGTGTTTGTCTTTGGGAACTGGCCAACTTCTCACAGCTTCGATTTTCTCTGGATCCGTCTTCACGCCATCCGTCGATATCACATGCCCCAGATACTTTACTTCTGCTCTGAAGAGCGCACACTTCTTTGGATTGAGCTTTAAGTGTGCTGCTCGAAGTCGTGAGAAGACCTCCCTCAAGTTGTCGCGATGTTCTGCAAACGTCTTTCCCAAAACGATGACGTCATCCAAATATACCAGGCAGGTTTTCCACGTCAGACCATGTAAGACACGTTCCATAAGACGCTCAAAGGTGGCCGGAGCGTTACACAGACCAAATGGCATTACTGTAAACTGCCAAAGCCCATTGCCAGTTGTGAAAGCGGTCTTCTCTTTGTCTTCTGGATGGATCTGTACCTGCCAGTAGCCACTTTTCAGGTCGAGAGTGGAAAACCATTTTGCTCCAGAGAGTGTGTCCAATGTGTCATCTATTCGAGGCAAAGGGTAGCTGTCCTTCTTTGTGACATCATTAAGCCTCCGGTAATCCACGCAGAATCGAGTGCTGCCGTCCTTCTTTTTCACCAGTACAACAGGCGACGCCCACGGACTTTTTGAGCTTTCGATCAAACCTTCTTTTTCCATGGTCGATATCATCTCGGCGGCCTCATCCTGTTTAGCCAACGGAAGTCGTCTGGCAGGTTGGCGAATTGGTCTAGCATCTCCGGTGTCTATGCGGTGTTGTACTAAGTGTGTTCGACCATAGTCTCCATCCTGTGAGGCAAATATATCAGCAAACTCGCCAATGAGATTTTCCGCTATGGTTTGCTGCTCCTGATTTAGCTCACAGTCTCCGAATATAGTCTTACATATTTCGGCCAATTTTGATGGAGAGACAGGACTTGCAGGCTCACTCTCAGCTATTGTCGAAATGGCTGCAACGGGCACACATCTTCCGATCACTTCTCCTTGTCTGAGCTTTACGGTGCGCTTATTTGGGTTCATCAGTCTTACCGGCACCATGTTGTTCTTGGGCTCTGCAAGAATTTTTCCCACGACGTAACTTTTAAATTCACTTTTGTTATCTGGCTCGATGAGATAGAATCGGTGGTTCCCAGGATCACCCTCCAAACGTGTCCAAAGAACTGTCTCTGAAGAGGGCCGCAGAACTTCATCGCTTCCCAGTATTGCTCGGAGATTCACTGCGTTGTCGTTTCCGTATACCATAGGGATCTCGACGGTTCGATACCTTAGCACCTGCATTCGAAGGTCAAGAATTACCTCGTGTGCCTTCATAAAGTCCACTCCAATGATGCATTCGTCGCATATGTCGGCTACCAAGAATGCATGTGAGAAGGTCAATCCCTCTAGTTGTACCTGTAGCTGCACCTCCCCGTATACTTTGGCCGCTTCTCCTGTAGCTGTCTTCAGACTGTAGCAGCTGGTGTTATGTAGCCAGGACGTCTGAACAAGATCTCTTCGGATGATGGAGGCCGTGGCACCTGTGTCGATAGTGGCCACACATTTTCTGTTGCCAATAATTGCCTTCACGGTAAGACTCTTGTTGCAGCGTTTTGTTTGCGAGACTTGGATGATGGTCCTGGGGGCGTCGATTCCACCAACCAACTTCTGCCCCGCGAAGTTGGTTCTTACGCGTTTCCCGACTGCTGTTGCTCCGAAACATGTCCAGCAGGTTGAATGTTGTCCCTGCCAGATGCTTCTTCATTTTGCCTTCTTCTAGCGCAATGTGGGCAGCTTGCTTGTCTAGGTGGAGCTCTGCACTGTCGCTGTAGGTGTCCCAACTTGTTGCAATTCCAGCACCTTATTTGTCCTCGACTGTTGTTCGTGTTTTGACTCTCCATTTCCACGCGCTGACATGAGCATTCTAGCGTAGCCATTTCCCTTATGCGATAGCTACCTTGCGAAGCTTGGTCTGCAGCTTCCATTGTCAGGGCAAATGCTAGTGCTTCAGCGAGAGTCTTCTTACCTGCCATTCTTACAGCCATTTGTAGCTTTCCATCCGCAATGGCATTAGTAAACGCATCGGTTGCCAACTCGTTTATTATCTCCCTGCTGGTGTTGGGATAGGACAAATTCGCTAATCGCTCGATGTCGGCTTGCAACTGCTGAAGCGTCTCACCCCTTCTCTGAACTCTTCGGCGCAACTGGACCCGGTAAACTTGCTGCATGTGGTCGTCGCCAAACCTCATCTCTATGGCCTTCACCATGGCATCATAATCCTTCTGTTTTTCTTCAGGAATAGTTTGCAGCAATTCGGCAGCTGTTCCTCTGAGAGCAAGCGTGAGAGCAATCGACTTCTCTTCGTTGTCCCAGTTGTTCGTCATTGCGGCAGCTTCAAATTGCCTCTTATAAATCGGCCATGACGTTTGACCATCAAAAACAGGAGGCTGCATTTCTTTACGCCGTGGACTGTCGGGCAAACATTCTCGCAGTTTCTGTTTCTTAACCAACTCCAGTTCCTTAGCCAGCTGTTCTACTTCCGATTTGACTTCAGTGAACTGTTCCTCCACACTTTCAATTTTTCGATCCATCGTTTGGAACTTTTCCTCAAAAAGTGAATTCTGGGAATCGAGTTTGCTTTCTAGAATTTTTTTCTGCTCATCGAACTTAGTATCTAGCTTGTCGAACTTGTCTTCGAGAGCATTCTTTTGTTCTTTTTGGCCGCTCTCCAGCTTCTCAAATTTGTCCAGAAGCAACTTCATGAAAGCGGGCATTTCATCGGCAGTACTTACTGTGCTTTGTTGCTGTTCTTCTTGAGCTTCGAACAGCATCGTGTCTGGGTGTCCACCTTCCTCGGTAATAGCGTCCTGGAGTCGGAGCAACAATTCCCTTTTAAGCCCCGAAGTCTGGAGGTTTCTTTTATCTAATTCTGTTTTTAATTCAGCTGTTGTCAATTGTTCAATTTTTCGACCCATTTTCAATTGTCTTCACACAATTTTCACAACACAATCAGTTTATGTTTTATATCTGTTCCAGAAAATTCACTCGGAAATAAACAAATCACTGACACCGTTTTTATAACTTCGCACAATCAGTTTCAATATATCCAGAATATTCCACCTCAAATTTGTATGAATCACCGACACTGTTTACACACACGATATCTCTAGAAGTCTCCACTTAATACTGTTTGACACACTAACACTGTTCCGGAAAATTCCACTGTAGAATTTACCCGCACAATTATGAGTTTTATCCCACTTCTGACACCAATGTAATGTTTTCGGCCTGGGGTTCGTCGAATAAAACTCAACTTCACTTTTATGATTTCACAATGAAACACTTTATTTATCAAACAAAACTTATTTAAATTCAAATCACACTGTTATTCAACTTTACTACTTAGAATTCAACACTTTAATTCAATTCAATCACTTTTCACTTTATAACCGATTTTCACAAGTCAACGTTTAAAATATAACTGTCTCGTACGAGCCTGCCACCCGTGTATTTATACAAAATTAAGCACCTTCTAGTACGTTCCATACCCCCTTTGGTAATTTTCCACTGGTACTCCTCCGCTGAATTCCAAGGAGGGGAAATCGAAATTCGAACTTCGAATATGACAGCTGCTGTCAGATGACTGGAATGACAGTTGGGTATGTTCGTTTAGTGAATCGAGCGGGTGCGTCTGTAGAGCGAATCGATGGGTGCATTCAGGGACTCCTGCGAGTTGTTTTATTTCTTGTCGCCACATAACAATACCTTCTTTTGATCTTTTTTCTAATTTTTTGAATTTCAGATATATAAAACAACACATAATTTTTGAATTTGAAATTTTTTCAGTTCCGACTTTTCAGTTAGACTTTTTTCTAATAGCGCAACTAGCTGTGCTAGAATTGGATTTTTTTCTTAGATTCTATGGCCATCGGTTTTTGCGTAAACGGTAAAACAAACTTCTTTTTTTTTCAAAAAATGTCAAAGTTGGTCTTAACCTCCGTTTTTTGGTCGTGTGTTTCGCTGAGAAATCTTGACACTGGGCATCCTTATTGGGTATTCACCAAGATTTCCATACCCATAATACACACTTTCTCGACAAAGGCCGAGTGAGTACCTTATAACTTTTATTGTGCAAAAACAATGTAAATTATAAGACCCTTCAACGAAAGTTCAGTTCGAACAATGGTTCGTAAAGGTATTTTTGCCAGGACCAGCACAAAATATTTAAAATGTAAAAGTTTTACATTCACATTAACTATTGCTAGCCAATATGCATGTTTGGCCAGGAGGTTTACTAGTTTTAAACAAAAAAGATCAAAATTGGTCTTAACCTCCGTTTTTATTTTTTTTCGTTTTTTAAATAGGCTTCGAAAAACGCAACTTGCTTTCTTTGTATACCTTTTGTACTTTAACCAAATATGAACAAGATCGCTTTTATCGTTAAGATACTAGAGGATTTTGAAAAAAAAATTGAAAATGCTTTTAGGTTTTTGAGATAAATCTCAGAAGTTTTTGAAACTTTCAAGTTCGTTATAATTTTCCTTAAAAATTTGGAAAATTCTTTGATACCTGTGATTTTTTTATATGATTTTTCTAAATAACACCGGATATACGGGGGTCACGTTTTTTCATGCATTTTTGCGGAAATAAGTCAAAACGGCAGTTGTTAATTTTTTTTTAATAATATGACTTAAGCACTTGGTTTACCTAGCGTTGCTTTCTACGTGGTTCAAAATGGGCTTGTGCGCTATCCGGATGAAAAGTTATCGCCTCAAACACTTTGAAAAACGTCATCCATTTTCAACTCTTCTTTTCTCAAAAACCTTTCAATATTTTCAAAAAATTAGAATCTTTCGTTTAAATTCAGTATTTACTTTACTTTAGTTTCGTTTTTCTTGTTCTTGGCTGCTAAACTTCTTAAAAACAGTATTGAAAAACATATAACCCACGGTGTCAAAATTGGCTCAAATTATTGACATCAAACTAACACCGTACACTTGTGTCAAAATGGGGTCATAGTTCTGAACCCATACGGACAACAAAAAACGGTGTTAACAATTTTTCAATCAGGGAACACCACTTTACTTAAAATTGACTTAAAATTGACACTAAAATTGGAAAACAAATTGACAGTATGTACGGAGTGGAGACCTCATTTTTGTTATAATTTTAACACAGCGTGCTTAAGGGTTGTATTTAAGGCTTGATCAGAACGTGTAGCTGAAGCTAATGCTGACGCTGACGCTGAGTAAAATGAAAAAAATACACGTATTGTCAAAAGAGCGATCACAATATAAAGCTGGAGCTGACAGTTGTTGCTGAAATTATTCAACTTCAAACATGACGTTTTTCAAATATTAAAAATTTCTCAAAAGTGACAAATACTTCAAGGAAGAAGACGTGTTTTTTTTTTCGCGCCTTTGGTTTATGTGTCAGTCTGTTTATTTTTTTTGCAAAAGAAATTGGTTACCAACAAACCGTAGCGTTTTTGCAGCACGTTACACCTTAATTATCGTCAGGAATTAATACAAAAGCGACGGCAAAGTGACACTTGTTTTTAAATTTTCCGTTTATAGCCATAAATTTCTACTTGGCAGGTGACCACGATCAGCATATATCCGAGGCTGTTTCTTCATTCTCGCCATTATGAGAGTGCGGTGTAATTAATACCTAGCTGCCAGTTTTGTATATTCGATCAATCCTCCTGGATAAGGGACGCCGACCAAGAAGCCGCTTGACTTAAACAACACATGCCTCTGGATTACTATCATTTGAAACTAAGCCGCCTTCGGGATTAGAGGCGCCGGCCGAACCGTAGGCCTTATACTTCCCTTGTCTACCAAGTTTCTCTTGGGTCGCCTGCACCTGTCTGTTGCATAAGGTAGAAAAAATACAAATTTAAATTCAGGCATAAAAAAATAAGAGCAAAAATTATAGTGCAAAAAACCATATCCCCCTCCAAGGGCGGATAATACGGTGCTCTATGGATCAGGTGAAAGGGCACATTCAATTTCTTCCATGCTATTGTTACCTTACTAATTGAATTACATATTTACATGGCCTCGAGCCTCCCTGTGTGTGTTTCAAGAGAACCTTTGCAGAAGAGTTGCATTTTTGAACACTGCAACCAATTTACCTTCTTAAGTAAGGTAAGGTTGTTGGGTTGATGAAGCGAGGTAGCCCGCGCCTCATCGCACTTAGGTCTATTGAGACTCATTATGATAACCAGTGGGGTATCTTCTTACGCCGTGTTAAGTTCCTTGACCCACAGCCAGTAGCTTGTAGCTTCCTAAAGTTCTTTTCCCCAACTGACTTAGACTCGAACAGTGACACAGAAGGTGAGGTGTGTCCTCGCAGCAATCCGTATCGCCACATCCTATGCAGATTTCGTCATTGTCGAGCATGTGTCATAGCATGATGTCTCAAAAGATTGGGACCAGTAAGTACCTATACTAGTAACGACAGAGTCTTCCTGTTGCTCTTGATGAGCGCGTTAGTTCGGGACTTATATATTTAGGCCACATTTGTCTTGAGATTTTACAGGTAGACAAGGATGTCCATCTTGTGTTTGTTTTTATCCGGATCTTGTTTTTCACCCGCCTTCTGAGGTAACAGAGTGGAGGTTTGATCAATTGAAGGGCTTATTGAGGTTGTAATGCTGATCCATGCCGTGTAAGCTCATCGGCTTTTTCGTTGGCATGAAAGCTCCTGTGGGCAGGAACCCAGCAGAGTTTTACATTGTGCTGTGAGCCAAGAACCTTAACCTCTTTGCGACAACACTTGATTTGATTTCAGTGGCAGCAATTGTCGTATGTTGGCTGCCTGGCCATTATATAG
This sequence comes from Neoascia interrupta, assembly GCA_947623515.1. Lineage (NCBI taxonomy): Eukaryota > Metazoa > Arthropoda > Insecta > Diptera > Syrphidae > Neoascia > Neoascia interrupta. The sequence continues at coordinate 181,932,524 of OX392462.1, forward strand.
ACAACAAGGTAATATTATCCTGTGGTATTGCCCTTTTTGACAGTAGGTTAGCTGCCTCGTGGACTGCAAGGACCTCCGCTTGGAAGACGGTGCAAAAAGCGGGCAATCTTATTGATTTTTCTATATGTTGGTTCTCAGAGTAGAGACCGTCCCTATGCATATTTTTCGACCATCTAAATTTCTCAGCGGTAACTCCGATTCCCGCTCATCCCTGCTATAGGAAACACCCTGTTAAAAAGCGTTTCGAAGTCATGTGAAGGGGTAAGGTAGTGGGAGGAGGTGTCCTATAACGCTGTGAAGAATCGGTGCATGACGAAATGAGCTTGGGATCCATTCAGGTGACTGACTGAGCCTCAAGGTGCTTTTGGCTGTAGACTCTTGCATATAAATGTCGAGTGGGAGCACATTGAGAATCGCCTCCAGCCCTGAGATTGATGTCATTCTCCTTTAGCCTTCTTTCTCGTAAAATCAAATCATGCAGCCCAGTCCAGGGAAGTTATTTTTTATAAAAGCCTTTCTTTTATAAAAAAAAATTAACTTCCCCGGACTGGATCATCAGATTCATACGGACAAGACTTAATTAGAATTGGGTCTTCTAATGACAACGAAATGAAACTAAGGATTCTTCAACTTCTGCTGCTTCTTTTTTTAAACGTGAAGGTAGAACTCGATTGTTTGCATTTAAGATTAAGCCTTAGTGGTGGATCAGAAAGTTGATGTCCAATTTTAATTGGGTAAACAATATTTTACATCAGTCGTCAGTCGTCAGTTTCCATACCTATCTGTGTTCCATGTATCCAAACCTGTCAATGAAAAAATTTTGATAAAAAACGCACACATTTTTACTCTGTTTTGTAACATAAACAGTTTTTTTTTTCATCGGATGCATTGAATCCACCAGCATTGACTCATTATACCCCATTACAAGCGAGGACCTAAGAAAACCCGTCTTAAGAAAGTATTTCTGTATTCTTATCCACACGTGATTCTTGGAAACGAATTAGAGTGCGTTACATTACCCGACATTTCTCTTGTCGGGGAATGTGGCGCTCTGTAATGTATTAAGGATTAGACCAAAATCACAATTTAGACACTCATAAACGTCGAAGTTGTAAATATCTTTGGTCAGCAAAGAAGAAGCAGGTCCCGTCACTGTTTCTTGAAACCGGAAGACATCTCTTATCAAAAAGAGTTATAATAAAATTAAAATAAATGACGAACACAGTCACGTGTCACCTAAACTGGAAAGTCTTCAGATGAGCTATTTTATTTATCTTTGGCTACGAGTTCCCCTGTATAACAGGAATTCCCAAACCACAGTCATCATTAAGTCAATGACAGCAATTAGCATTCCACCATCAAATGAAATTGATGGATCTTGTCTTACAACTTCGTTTGCTTAAAATATTTCTTTAATTTAGTTCGAGCTTTCTGTTGAGCTTCATGAGCTTAATCGTTCCACTAGATATGGCCCGGCCATGATGATTCAGATACTCCATGGAACGCGACCATACGACAATACTGCTTCATTCACCTACATTAAAAGTTTGTTGCTTTTGCTTGGGGCTTTTTCTTTCTGGTTTCAAGAGGGAAAAGACGAACTTTACTCCAATTTCACAAGGCAATAAACATCTTTCAAAAAGTGACGTATGTATTTTGAAATGGGATTCACCCATCGGAATTCAGCGGCATAAGATGATACATCATGTTATTTTCCTTATTGGATGAGATTGATGTAGATTTACTGTTTCTTCGAACCCATGTTAATTTTAGTGACGTATGTAGGTAAACTACGTAGACGCATCAACAATCTGGTTTTGGTTTTTTGGGTTTTGTTTTGGCTTTCGGGCTAGACTATAATGACTAGTTTAAGCAAAGTTACCTGTTTTTATAAGTGGAGACAAAGACCTTCCGATGTTTACATGCAGGTGGAAATAGAGTATTGGTAACACTATTAATTTTGTTGTTTTACTTTCGCTGAATTTTTCGGTTTTAAGAATGACCAAATTAATCTGTTTTGTTATGGCACCAGGTACCTAAACTTATGTCAGAATTATAGAAATGTAGGTAGGTATACATTTTTCGTTGAAAACGGTTGTGACATTGCTAATTACTAAGTGGGAAAAATCCGTAGCAGTTCACTTTTCTTAAATACCTCCTTATCCAAACAACTTGAAGAAAATATTTTCCTTATTGTCCTTAAGGACAAGCAACCACTTGACGCACCACAGTACTCCAATAGCTACAACCCTCAACTTATTGTTCGACTGGGCGCACACAAGTGTTGAATAAATTTCATTAGACTCTTCTCTATCCTCCTCCGTAAGAACCATTTAACCATTTATCTTCGTCGTGTAGGTACATTTCTGCTATTGAAAAAGCTCTTAATTATAATCACTTCAACTAGGAGACAACGCCACTTAAAAAAAAAACTCTTGTCTGGTCTTTAGTCATTGGGGATAAAACCTTCACGCATTTGAAAGATAAAGTGCCTTTAAACAGCCTCCAAAGCAAGTTCAGTCTTATTTTGCCCTATTTAGAAATCTGGTTGAAGCATTAAGGGTGCATCACATAACTACACTTTTTTTTTCTCTGTTTTAAAGATGAGAAAAAAAAAACCGAAAGATGGCAACTCCACCTATCCAAACTGTCTTACCAAAAAGCACTTAACGAAAAAGAGCTGTCATTTCGGATACTCAAAATTGGGAATAGAATGTCCTAGAAACTCTGCCCTATATTTAGCCTTTGATTGAGATCTCTACAAGAGAAGCAAATCCAACAAATCAAGACATTAAATCAGAGGCTTGAAGCAAAGTAATGTGGTTAGGTTCAAACTTAAGTGCCAAAAATAGCATCTAGCTTAAGAACTCGGTGAAGTCAAGAAGCCGAGGTTTTGGGTATATTCGAGAATTTAGGGAATATATTTCAAGAGATTAGATACCTGTCCAAAATGGTCAAAACATTATGACTGATCTAAATATAATAGCCGATTCGAAGTTGCCGCCTTGACCAATAACGAGATGAACTATAAGAGAAGTTTTTTGCTTTTCCGCTTGACGCTTAGAACTATAGAACTATGCTACAAATGATCCCTGAAGAGAAACCAGGGTAGGTATGTGAAACCAGGATTATGGTGTCATGGTCAAAGGGAAACCTGGGTGATCTGTGATTTTCACATTTCGTGACAGTCAATGTGATCAAACAAAATAATCCGTCTGCGTAAGGTGATCTGAAGAAGTTTTTAAAAAAGGTGATCTCATTGTTTCGTATCGTTGCTTTATTTAGGCTTGTGATGTAGGAACACCTTTTTTTATTCATGTACGCAGAAAGTCAGCCTAAGTGTAGGCAAAAAAACCAACTAATCCGAAAGTTTGAAAAATGTGGACCAGCTGATTTTGACGGTGATTGATCGAGAGCTGTCACAAGAAAATTGTGTTGATCACAGTTTACGCAGACGAATATTTGTGATTTTTTACATCATTTATCACAGATCACGTAAGCCGATTCCAACCCTGGCTCATTCAGCAAATTTACCGGCTTCAGTTGTTCCAAGAGTTCGTAGACCATAGACCAAGCGCTCCGAGAGTTAGAAGCCGAATAACAGTGGTGGAGTTCGTCCTATCCAAATACCAGAAGAGATATTATAAGTGGCAGCAACCGATACGTTTACTAAGACGGCAGGTATTTATCACTGGCTAAAATTTGTGACACACGGCGACAGAAAAGCGCGCGTCAAAAAACAGCTCGATTTTCTGCAGCAAGCATACTGAACACACGAGCAATAATATTCCGAGCGGGCCTGTCAATTTTGATGTAAAAATAATTTTTATGGATGAAAAAAAAAAAAAATGCAAGCTCTTTGTGGTAAGCTCGGCACACAAACATTCGTTTGTTCTGCGGTACTAGTGAATTGTGGTGAAATCCTTGTTTAGATAAATAATAGAAAAAGCCATTTTTTGTCGTGCGGCTTGAAAAAGTCGCGATTCGGAAACTTGTCGCAAATCGAGTCTCGCGTCTAATAATTGTCGTAGCAGTGTGTTGTCTGCTATTTGAACGCTTGTGCTTCTGGTCGGACTGCAATTAGGCACGCGTTTTTCTGTCGCCGTGTACCCCTAGCCTGAGGCTCTGGCATTTTGCCTTGACAATCAAGACATCATTTTCATGTATTCAGAGATGTCGATTTATGATATTTAGAAACGAACAACTATATAGACTCCTTTGAACTACGCCAAGTACAGACACAGGGGCATCAGTCTCGTGAAGTGACATTGAGCTGACATTGATCCCTACAAGTGTGGCTTTAGTCCAGGAAGGTCCACCATCAAACGAAAATTCACATCGGTCGGTATAACTTGGAACGCAAATTACTACCTATGACCATTTCATCAACTTCAATGCTGCGTAATGACATAATCTATCAATCACTCATTTTCTGTGACCATTTACCTATCCTTAGAACAGTCACCGAGCTAGGGCGGCTAAATGGTCCTTTCATCGTTTCCGATACTCCGCCACCAAATCAAGAGACATGCGCAACCCCAGACGGATCATGGAGAACTTCTTTACCTGATCCTGCCACCTGTTTCTCGGCCTACAAGGGGGCGACGCGCTCGTATCTCGTCTAACACAACCTGTCTAGGAAGTCTGTCGGAAGCATGCAAACAACGAGTCCAAACCATCGAAGAATTGATTAATAATAAGATTTCTCCAAATATTGACGTTTCTCACTCTATCCCTAAGAGTAGGTAACACCAGCAACGCACCTCAGAAATCTTATTTCAGTAGCTTGTACCCACGACCTAATTCTTTCGGTCATTACCCAAATTTCATGACCATAGATGAGGGGGTGCCGTGGCGTAGTGGTTAGTGTGTGTGCTTACTACGCCGGAGGTCTGGGTTCGAATCCTACCATCGTCACCTGAAAAAAAAGACTCGTTCTTTTTCACTGTCCCCACCTCCGCGAGGGTCTGACAAGCCCTCCGAGAGTATCATTTGCCTTGAAAAACTTCTCCAAGTGCCGTTCGGATTCAATAAAAAACTGTAGGTCTCCTTGTATGTGAAAAAATCAACGCACACAGCATACATTGTTGAGAAGTTGGTCCTGGTTCATCTCGAGCTGTTGCGCCACTCTTTTTATTTTTATTTATTTTTTTGTACCCGCGACCTAATTCTTTCGGTCATTGCTCAAATTTCATGAGGATTGGAAACCAACACTAAATAAAAAACTAAGATCTCTGCTTTCACTCCAAGCTCAGCTTTGCTGACGACCGACCGGCGCAGTTCCTTTACTATTGCTCCAGCTTGGCCAATCCTACTGGATAACTCAGTATCACTCCTTCCATCTTTCGTGAAAAGCCTACCCCAAGATACTTGAACTTCTCTCCCTGTTTGAATGGGAGTCTATTTATGTGCCGGGTACACTGGAGAGGAGTTCGAGAAGCAACCATCATTTGCCCTCATTCAGATGGCCGCAAACCCATCGAGTACTCGATAAATGGGTTCCTTCTCGGATGAGGCCAGGATAGCTAAATCATCTGCGAAAAGCAAATGGCTTATCCTCCCGCCAGCCATTTTGAAAAATTCCTGACCAAGACTGCGGTTCACCATCCAGTCCATATATGCGCCATGAAAAGGCGCATATATGGACTGGACGAAGTCCAACAGACACATCAAAAGGTTGGGATTTGACGCCATTTATCCGAACACAGCTTCTGCAGTTCCCATACAAAGACTGAAAAGCTCTCAGAAGAGGCCCACTCAGTGCATAGTCCTGCGAAAATCTTCAAAGTTTATCCCGAGGAGCCCGGTCATAGGCCTTTTCGAAATCTACAAAACACTCGTAGACCGGTTTGGCATATTCTCAGGCCTTCTCAAGAAAAACCTTCAGAATAAAAAGCTGATCGGTTGTGCCTCGGGCCGAAAGCTGCATTGCTCTTCCCGCAACAAAAGCTCGATTACAGCTCTGGAACGCGCTTCCAACACCTTCGCGAATATTTCTCCCGGAAGACTTAAGGGACTCTATAGTTAGAGCAATCTTTCTTGTCCTCTTTTTTTGAAAATGGGCACTATAACTCCTAGGTGCCTTCCCGCTATCCCAGGCCACCTTAATGACACGTGTTACCCATTTAACACCATCTTCACGCATTGCTTTGAGCATTTTTGGCCGGATTTCATCAACTCCGGCAGACTTACCCACTTTTAGCGATTAAATCGCGACTGTGGCTTCATCTTATGTAGGACTTTTCTCCGCCCTAATCTCGTTAGCAGCGGGATTGCCATCTTTAGTGCCCTGTTGAGGATTGAACAGCTCCGAAAAATGCTCGCTCCATCTGCGTAAGACGTCGTTCTCATTTAAAAGAAGTGTACCGTCTTTGGATTTGACCCCGTGTACGATATTTTACTTCTTTCCCCTGTGACGGCGAATACTTACTTACTTACTTAAGGTGGCGCTACAGTCCGGGGTGGACCTGGGCCTCAGCCAACAAGCTTCGACCAGCCAGCTCTGTCTCTAGCTAGCCGTCTCCAGTTTCGCATGCGAAGTTGGCTGAGTCCCCTTCCACTTGCGTGCGCCACCTGAGTCTCGGTGCTCCTCTACCGCGCCGTCCCTGCGGTGTGGATTCGAAGATTTTCCGGGCCGGGGCGTTGGTATCCATCCGCTCTAGATGACCCAGCCATCGTAGACGTTGTGCTTTGACTCTTTTGGCTAGGTCGGTATCGCTGTACAGCCCGTACAGTGCGATGTTATATCTCCTCCTCCACTCTCCGTCAATGCAGACGGGGAGACGGCGAATAGTCTGCCAAAACATCTTGTTTCCAGATATTCAACCGTGCTGTAACCTCTCGCCAAACTTTTTCCACGCATTTTCTTTGGCTGTTCTAACCACCATATTGGAAGTTCCTCGCGCCTCAGTGTACCGGGCTTGAGTTTCTAAACCGATTCCACATAATATAGGCTCTCTTCTTCTCTCTGATGGCTTCTTGAACTAGAGGAGTCTTAAACTACGCAGGTCTTTTCTCACCACCAGCCGCCACACCAAGCCGCTTCACTCCACAAACATTTCCTGAAGAGGCAATGACTGCCGATGAAAACAGCTGCCATTCTTCCTCTACATTTAAAAGATCAGTTGGAATTTGTTCAAACTTTTCCGAAACGTGCCGTGCAGATCGCTCCCTGTAATCAGATTCAGCATCCTGTAACCTTTCCCACCGTATGCGGGTCACCAGTCTTGATTTTCGCCTGGGTGGCAAAGGTATGCTGTCGCTAAAGCACAATTTGTGGGAAACACAACACAGGTGGTGATCAAGGCAGGGCTTGCAACAGGCATCTATCTGACGATCAAGCTGCGTCACGCCTGTTGTAAAACACCAAAGAGGGTGGAGACTACTCCCACAATAGGTACATTATAAAATAACATCAAAGAACTGAAAAGGAAATACACTGAATGCGTCATCGGTATGATTGGGGAATGTAAAACTCATGGCGGATTTATCCTGTCTAAAATAAAAGTCGTTCGGTGGTTACACTACAAAGCTACCACGGCAGCAAAATGGTGACTTCCTTGTTCGAATCATACAAAATTAGGAGAGGGACAATGTGTTGACAGCAACTAAAGGAGATCTCATTAAGAGAATGTAAAGAAAAAACCTTTTGCATTCTATAAATTTATTGGAATTAACTAAAACAACCATAAGTTCACCACCTTAAGCCCAATTTTGAATCTTTCGCTTTGTAGCTGTACATCTCGAATTTTCAGCATATTTCCGCAGAATAGTTTTAGCATATTTCCTCTCTATTATTAGTTCTTAGTGGTTTAGGCCAAAGGGACATCAATACTACTTGCCCTCTTTACTCTTCATTTTGCGTCATTTTATCCTGATATAATCCGGAGTTAACTCGGCATCAATTAAAGACTAATGTTCCGCAACTGTATCTAGATACAGAATATGACCTAGAAATAATTGAGCTGAAGTAAGTTTTAAACGGGCCCCTTCCCTAACCTACTCAGCTACATACCCTTTCTCTATAGAGAATAAAAACTGTAAAATGCTATATACTTTATTGGGCTATAAGGACGACTTAAATTTCTCGCACCACTCCCCCTTTAAATGGAATACAAAAAAAAAAACTTTCCCACCGGAACAATGTCAAATCAAAGTAAAATCAAATGCTCTGCGTGCTTTTATCTAGTTGAATTAATTCCTGATCCATTCCCGCCCCTATATATACGTCTGCACACAGCAGACTCTTCTTCGCAACTCTCAAGAGGCAACTTAACATTCAATATGTATATCAATTCCTTGTTATCAAAGTCACTTTACTCCCCCCCCTCAACCCCACAAGGCACTGTGATTCCTAGTCATTCATCACTTGTTGAGCTCTCGGTAGCCTAGTTAAATGTCTCTCCCGCAACCACCCACCAACCCCCATTAACCAGGCAACAAGCCACCTCTTATCACTTTAGCACTGAACGAAGTACCACCATACATATGGATGTATCTTAAACTACGTATAAGATGCATATATATACATTTGCCAAATGGACCGACCGACCCGACCACCGACCGTCTGCTGTTGGGGCTTTTGTCAAGTGTGACGGGGGTTTTTGCTGTAGCTACAGCACTACACCAGAGCAGCCTACGCACAGGTTTCCGTATAGGAAAACCCTCGATTCAACTCTGCCTGCCACCAGCACCACCGAACCAAGCGACCGAGCACCCGACTGTGGTATGGTGTAGTTGAAACCGAGGAGAACCTGCAAAAAGATACACACCCAGCTGAGTTACGAATTTAAAAGCTTCGGATGTACACTGCATTCGCACAGTTCGTGTTCGAGCGTGGAGTTGACAGTATCAAGTGGAAATCTTGTCTCCATACAGTTTTTCACGAGTGAAAATTCAAATAAATCCATAAACTAAAAATTTCTGTGATTTTTCCTATTAGTTGAAAAAAGTTCTGTTAAATAAAAGTGAGTTTTTAAAAATTAAAAAAATACTTAAATGTTGTTGACAAAATTGTGTGCATGTTCAAGAAAACACTATTTAATGAAATTTGGTTGCATGCATTTTGATTTGCAACAAAAAATCATTTTGGTTAAGTGCTTAAAAACAAATTAACAAAACTAATTATCTGCGGAATGTGTGTTAGTTAAAAATGGTACACTTCTGGTTAACTTGCATGAAATTTTGAAATAAAGAAAATTGTGTGCATCAAGAGCTGCAACAGGTAGATGCGATAAATTGCTAATGACTCTTAGGACGGATTCGTCTAAATTTAAGTCAGATACAAAAACCCATTAGAAGTGTCATCAAAGCCTCGGGAATTTAAAATTTAACAAATCAAGGCCGGAGTCAATTATTAATGAAAACTCGTTCAATTTAAAAAATTATTGGAACAATTTTTTGACTCGGTGACGGTCAATAACAATTAAAAGTCGAAGATTGGTATTTCTTTTGTTTAATATAGACAAAACCAAGTCGATTTTTTATTTATAACCCAATCTCGATAGAGAAACTCGCAAAAAAAAGCCTTGGCAAGTGCATTATTTGAGCGAAATAATTGGAACGTGTCGGTGTCTTGTGCCTTAGCCTGGCATTGAATCTAATGAGTTGCTGGTTAGTAGTTTACAGTTTGAAAGGAAACGAATCAAGCTTAAAAGTGCACCAACTGCCAGATATAACGACATTTTCGTTAGTGGGTTTCTGTTCATTGAAAATTTGTAGGTAAATGATTCATGCGCTCGAAGTGTTTCCGAAAGGAAAACTAGTTTATGTCTCAATCTGTTTTTCCTTAAGTGTGTGAGTTTTTTTTTCAAGTCAGTTGCATAACATTTTTGCAAGTGCAACAGAATTCCGAAATTCAGAAATGGTTTGATTTGCAATATAAATTCTGATGAGTTTTTAGGTTTTGATTATTATTTTTAGAAAAATTAAGAAAAATTGAGAAATAATTGAGGCGATTTAGTACTTTAGTACACAAATCTTCAACTAATCCTTCTTAAATCTTTGTGGTGGAAACAATTTGAAGTGTTTCCGAAAGGAAAACTAGTTTATGTCTCAATCTGTTTTTCCTTAAGTGTGTGAGTTTTTTTTCAAGTCAGTTGCATAACATTTTTGCAAGTGCAACAGAATTCCGAAATTCAGAAATGGTTTGATTTGCAATATAAATTCTGATGAGTTTTTAGGTTTTGATTATTATTTTTGGAAAAATTAAGAAAAATATTTAAGGCGATTTAGTACTTTAGTACACAAATCTTCAACTAATCCTTCTTAAATCTTTGTGGTGGAAACACTTTGAAGTGTTTCCGAAAGGAAAACTAGTTTATGTCTTAATCTGTTTTTCCTTAAGCATGTGTGTTTCTTTTAAAGTCAGTTGCATAACATTTTTGCAAGTGCAACAGAATTCCGAAGTTTGGTTTGATTTGCAATATAAATTCTGATGAGTTTTTAGGTTTTGATTATTATTTTTGGAAAAATTAAGAAAAATAATTGAGGCGATTTAGTACTTTAGTACACAAATCTTCAACTAATCCCTCTTAAATCTAGGGATTCACCATACAAATTTAAATTCAAAATGAAGGTATGCAATGCTGCTCGCCCAATTTTCTTGAATTTACTGAAATCCTTTACAAGCACATAATAGTGCTCTTTATGCTCGTTCATTAGTTTTTAGTACCAGGTTTCCAGCGGTACTAAAAAATTAAGAGATTATTCAATCTTTTAATTCTCTAAGACTAAAATTAAAAGATTATTCAATCTCTTAATTCTCCATTCAAAATTGAAATCTTCCAGGAAAAGGTTGAAAAAGAAATCTTGAAATCACCGTTTTCACACCACCTTTTGTGAGTGACTTGCACTACTATAATACTCATTGTCGGATCGTAACAGAATAAGCCATATCCGTATATCGGTGTTTCATCAGTAATTTTAATTCCTTAAATTGTGTGGTGAATATATAAAGTTAAGCTTTTCGAAGAAGTAAAAGCAGGGCTGCTGTTTTACTGTAAAAGTAATTTCTACTGCTTTTTCGGTATTGTACTGAGGTGCTGAAAACTTGCTTAATTTACTGTATAATATTTTTCTTTTTTTACATAACATCTTGGGTCTTGAAGTTTTAACTATTCACTAATTCATATATTTTTTTCAGACCTATTATTATCGATACACTAAAAAATTGAATCATTTGAAGTAAAACAAGTGAGTAAGTGCAAGAGTTCTCTGCGACAAACTTCTGTATACCCGACCCTATATACCATGTAACACCAAAATTGAAGTTTCTTTCCGAATCCATATATCATTTGTATTTTTATATATGCCTCCAAAAATGGGCATGGGCTTAAAATTTAAATCAATTTATTGTAATTTCGTTAGAATCATGAGAAATAAGGTAAAAGCGAAAATTATTTCAGAAAAAAAAACAGTTTTTTCCTAAAAACGCCCCTTAAAAGTGGGCGGAGCTCAAAATTTTGCACGGAGCAAACAGAGCAAATAGAAATATCTTTAATATTTGTCATCGAATTTTTTTTCGCTATGGAGTCAAATTTCCGAGAAATCGGATTTTTAAAGATCTAACACGTTAAAAGTGGGCATGGTTGATATTGTGGGCTGTCCAATTTTCGCCTTGTTAAAGGTCTCAGGCCAATATTGCTCAGTACCAAAATTTTAGTTGCTGTGTCTTACCTTGTCTAACTTGACCAAAAGGCATTTGGAAAAAAAAATGTGAAATAGAGATTGTCTCACATTGAAGCCAGTAGTGGGCGTGGCCTCTGACGGATTGAGCCAATTTTCACACTTTGTTTGTGCAACAAAAGAACTAAGCCGTGTACCAAGTTTCAGCTTTATTTTGAAGACCTAAAACCCTCACACATACAGACGGACGGACGGACGGACATGGCTTAATCGATTCACCTGTCGGTCTCGATCATATCTCTAAAAGGTCTTAAGGGTCTACGGTAATTATTTCACTGTGTTACAAACTATGCATTAAAATTAATATACCCTCGGTCGGGTATAAAAACAAAGGAAAATAAAACAAGTAGGAAATTGCAACAGTGCGTTTGTAAAATCTTCAGTCCGTCTGCGGCGGATTGCAAAATACCTTACCTTACAAAAAAAGAAGACTCCCACGCCTCCAAAATGTAGGCGGGATATAAAAATATAACTGTTGAATGCTTCATGCTAGGTGGTTGCATACATTTCGGACTAAAACTCCGCCTATTTAACTAAAAAATATTATTTTCTTTTTAGCCACCCACAAAAGTGGGTGGAGGCATATACTTTATATACAAAAAAGTTAGAAACTGATAATAGCTACAACTTTTGTAACATAATTTTTTGTCAAATTTCATATATATTCATTGAAGAACAGTAATTTTGAGTTTAAGTCCCTTAAGAGTGGGCGTGGTCAATGTGAAGGTCAAACTTTTTCTGCTTCCTTAAAGACATTTACAAGGCAATGTCACATACCAAAAATTAGTGCTCTGGTAGCACCATTGTTACATAGCTAAAATCAAAATCTAAGAATTAATGTTCGCGATACAGTAAAAATTTTCGTTACGACTTGCCTTTTTTCATTACGTTTCAGAGCATTATGCGAGCCACTTCGAAATCGACAGCGACATTGACAACCACCACCGAAAGTTGAGTAAAACAGATTGAGAACACCGACAGAATGTTTTTGTGTGTGTGTTTCTTACCAGAGCTGCATTGAGAATTTGGTAGCACTTGCACAGTAACATCGAAATGTAGGATTAGGTCTAACGCCGGCCGATGTTGCTGTGCTTATCTATATTTATGCGCCAGTTGCTGGTGTAATCTGTTTCTAGCTTTATCATCGATTGATGACTATTTGACAAATTTGTTGTCTGAATATTTCCTAACAGCCTTGAATTCTCATAAGTGGATTGGGGGGCTTGAATCTTTGTTTACTTCAAGGAAGTTGACAGTTTCTGGCTTCGGCGTAAAAAAGGTATCAGCTAGCTCAAAAAGCAAAATTTTATGGCTTCAGTCAGTATTTTGAGAAGCAGAATCTTTATGCCAACAAACTGAATTTTGCAAATTTTTGAAAGCAGATTTATGATCTGTTCCCTACAACCCCCTCCTTTTAATGGATTTTCAGCTTCGACGCTTTCACCGTCAAAGATGCCAGCAGTTTACAATTCGTGATTTGCCCCAAGTAAAATCATCTCATTTTCTGTACTTGTTCGCAAAGCGTTCGCTGACAAGTCTGTCTGTCATCCAATCGGGTTTCCTTTGTGGCAGTAAATGGTAACATACACTGGTCCAAAGTAATCTATAAAAGTGTACTTAAGGACCGGTTATTATTTAAAAATTTAAGAACTTAAGTGCTTAGTTAAGACCAGCTTAAACAAAGATCTGTTTGTCCTGGAATAAAGCAAATCTGGAGGTAATCCAAAGAGCAGTTTTTCGGTGCAGAGTTAACTCCGTGTCCGTCAGTAAAGTTGGCAAAATCTTCGACTCTCGAAATTAATGCCTCTCCCAACTCTCATTTTACATAGAAAAATAGAGAATAAGAAGTTCGAGTTGTTCTCAGATGTCACTTTTCAAAGAAACACGCAAGGCTACTGCCATTTAAAACAGTAAAATATTTAAAGCAGTTCATTCTAGTCTTCAGAGCTGATCCAGGATTAACTCACCAAATTTGGTGTGTTAAGCCGAGATTGACCCCGGATCTTAAGTGACTGAAAAACTCGTTTATTGGGTCGCACTCACAAACTGACACTAAGGGCCAGTTTTTCAGTGCCAGATCATCCGAGCTTCCGAGTTAAACTGAGATTAAACCCCAGAAATTAATTTTTTTGGTGAATATTCATCCGGGATTAATCTCGGCCTAACTCGCAAATTTGGTGTGTTAATCCCGGATCAATTCTGGTGAATAGTATGAACTTCTTTGAATTCCTTTTTCTGTGTGAAATGGCAGTGGCTTTGAGTGTTTCTAAGAAAAAGTGTTTCTAAATTTTTCTGTGTGAATTGAAAGCTGAGAAAGACAAAAGTTTCGAGAGTCGTGGATTTTGACAATTTTACTGACGGAGTTAACTCTGCACAGAAAACCTATTCGCTAAGTTAGCTAGCTCTAGATTCGTCTTGCTTCGGGATTAACAGATCTTGGTTTTAAGTTGGACTAAATTCTGCACTGAAAAGCCGGCTGCTGTTTAAAGCTAAGCTTTTGTCTTAAAAGTTACAACTAAGCTTTTTTCAACTAAGTTTTGATTCTCAAACTGTTACAAAGGGATTAATGGGAATTATGGGAGGATTAATTTTTATTCGCTTGCCGGGATGACTTAAATTTTTAAGGTAAATCGCGTGATTTGTAGAGGATTTATTTAAGATCGCTGATTAGTGCCCGGTGGAGACATGGTTTATTCTGAAGCTGAGAAATTTTTTTAGCCAATAAGAATGCCTGTACAAAGACGATCCATTGTAAAACGATTCCTTTGAGAGGGGTGTTATTCACCGGTTTTTTGGCGTTTTAAGCAAAACGTTCCGGCCTGCGATATTTTGTTAACGTCATACAAAATCTATGAGTGTCAAGTTTTTTTGATTAATGTGTTGATTTGATGTTTTAAAAATATTTGTATGTGTACGAGAATTATGTATCTAAGCTTTTTATTTTATTTAATCAACGTTAATATAGCTTCGAAAAAAACGTATTTTTTTACACATGTATGTACATAGCTAAACTTTGTAAACAGGTGTGAACTTATGATTTACATGTATCCACCTATCTGCATGCGATTCGCAAGCTTAACTTTAATCCCGCTTTTTTTGTTTTCATATAAAAATATGAATAATTGCATACTAATACATTCCTACATGTGCTATTCTAAGACTATATAAGCCTTGTGTAATATATATTTTTTTTCAAAATCTTTTCATCTAATCATTAACTTGACTAACAATCTCATCGGAAAATAAAAGTTCATTTAACATGAGCGCCAATGCTAATCTACTAACAAAAACAACTGATAAATGCAAAGGGAACTGCAACAAAATTAACATGAAATCAAATTCCGAATTAGAGAGTGTAAGAAAAATATTCTCTTGAACAATCACTTTTTTTTAAATGTCCGTGAATCAAGATTCAAATCAACACGTGATGTGTATTAACATTCTCATTTAGAATTATTTAAAAATATATTTCGTGCAAATGGCATCGGAAAAAAGTAACAAATCCAACACACCTGTTAAACTTGAATCGTGACTCATGAATTTGACGTTTTAAAATGTTTATACTTAAAAATCCAACAACACTTTTTATATTTTTTTACATTGGGACTTTAATTTATTTAACCAGATCGACATGGAGGTTGCCGAGTTTAAAGATTTCGCTAAATCGATGATCGATTACATTGGCGAATACTTGGAAAACGTCAGAGACAGGTAAGAAAATGCATCATTTTTAAACTGTCAGTGATTTCTGCCAATGATCTATCTCTCTAATGAACACAATGGAATTTGCCTTGGCTGGGTAGGAACTTGAGGAATTTACGACACTTAAAATTAAAAAGCAATAACGATCAACTGTCTAATTGTATTTAGAGTGAAAAATACATTTTGTAGCTATGAGATAAATAGTTCCGGAACATGTTTTGAAATTCTTAACAGGGAGGTTAGACATTCTATAGACAAGACATATTGGCTACCACCACCATTCAGTTCGCTTACATTAGCGTAATGCATGTCTTGTATTTCAAAAGGTGGACATTGTGAATGCCACCTAATAGCCGAAAAAAAATTTATAGCAATCGGAGATAAGTGTGTAGCTCCATTCATTCAGCCATGGCGAAGGTTGTAACTTAAGATTTTAATCTTGCTTTGTAGACTACCAACGACTTGCTTAGCCCAGTTGTATGGTTTTTTTTTTTTATTTTAATGTCAAGGTTACCTTATGCGCTTTGTAATGCGCGGAAATGAGATTTATCGAGGAGTTCTTTACAGAGATTACATTTAACTTACCTGCGGTTGTCATTCATGAGAGTGCTATAAGGTTAACTAACTTTTACCTGCCTGTTTCACCTTGACATCGAATTGAATGCGAGCGAGAGTGAGTAGGTTTTTTTTTATTGCAGACATACGAACGAGAAAGCTTTGTGTGTTTTGAAGTTCATTCATACGATTTGGTTAATTGATTTTATGTCACATGCAGTCATTGTCAGGGACAAGTAGTGGGTATATCGAGGCAAAATATTTGAATGAAAAAGTGGTGGCTTGGCTACTTGCACCTGGACTGTAAAGCCTTCAGCCCAATCAATCCGTTGCATCTGTTACGTTAAAGTGCACAAATGACAACTCAATGAAATTTACACGTTCTTATGGGAAGCGACGTACGTCACGAAGTTCTTCTATGGGCCGCTTCCATAAGAACGTGTATATTTAACTCAGTTGTCAGTGTTGTGTACTTCAACGCGACGCACGCAACGGATTCATTGGGAATAGTGTTGCGAACTTGGGGGGATATAAATGAAGAAGGCTACTCAAGCCTCCCGATAAGTGTTTGCTCGGTCTGCGTTAGCGACTCTTGCCGACGTAGGGTGCTTCTAGTAAAAACTACCTTGTTGCGTTGACGAGCCTGCTGGCCCTCTTCTCTAGCCCAGGCTTTGAATTTCAGTGATTTTTGGATGCGCTGATTTTCTGATTACTGACTGATTTTCTCGGTACAGTATGATTCACCACGTATTAGGGAAAACCTCTTTGACTTTGGTCAAAGTTAGTGTTGTCTAGAGTTAAGTTGAGGTCACAGGTCACTGGTCTTAAATTTCATTTTCTGCTTCAAAAGTTAATACCGACTTTGATG
Organism: Neoascia interrupta; assembly: GCA_947623515.1. NCBI lineage: Eukaryota > Metazoa > Arthropoda > Insecta > Diptera > Syrphidae > Neoascia > Neoascia interrupta. The sequence continues at coordinate 181,949,334 of OX392462.1, forward strand.
GTCTTGTCGATTCAACGACCGACTTAAGAAGATTAGACGAGATCATAAGAGAGAGAAGATAAGAGTACTATCGAAGAAACCAATGAAATTGAGGACCGGCAACATAAATAGATCGAGACCATACAGATCGAATCTAGTCCCAGATTTCAGACTCACCTTCAGGGGTCCCCAAGCCGACCGACACTGAACGATCGCCGATCAGTAAAAATCTGGTAACCGATATCGTCTTGGCCGTACAAGAGTTTATGATAGAGTCCAAAGACAGTAACACCCTAATCTGAAGGCGTCAGTTGCATTAAATTCGCTCGTGACCGATGAGAATCAATTAACATGTCATCCAGCTGCAAAGATCTACACAGAAGTCAGCAGTTTGAATAACAGCTTGACCAGCACTGACCAGCACTTGAACAGCACTGACCAGCCTTAGCTGTGAAGCCGAAACAATGCACGAACAGACAGCTCTAGGGAGTTTGTAGAAAGAATAGAGAAACCGGCCCGATGGTCGGTGTCTCATATGACGCGTTAGTATAAAAACATTCGCCTATATCTTAAGAAGAAAAGAATCGGAGTGACTTTGCATCGGTCCTTGCATCCGTCTGAGTAAGTTTAGACGGATGCAAGGACCGAAACCGAGGGCTCAGAATTTTACTAAGGCTATTCAGTGCTTGATAGCCGTCCATTTATGACCATGACTGGAGTAGTCGATCAGTTTTTAGTCAAGTTTTTCGTCGCGAACTTGTAGGAACCAAAAAAGAAAAATTAGCTTAGGCGATAACTTCAGCTGTGGTTCCCTTAAGAAGTAATCTTAAGGCATCATCAAGGCACTTTTCTAGATTAAGATATCTTTTGCCCTTTTTATTTGAATAGCTTCATAGCTCGTTCATCCAGCCCTTTAATCCTATAGGAAATAATTTAGTAGATTTTTTTAGATTTCTACAGCCATTTGTGTCAAGTAAAAAGTGTGCCATTCCTCTTTGCTCCTCTCCCTAATTTCTGAGCTGAGGGATTAACACCCATCCACTTTTACTCCTTTTAACTCCCACAAAACTGTTTAACAACAGTAGGAGTTCGAAAATTTTCAAGTCTATGGAAGCTTAACTAAGATCCGTGCTTTCAAATTTGTGAGTGTTGCGTTGGGCGCCACTTGCCCACAATCTTTTTAATCTTTAGGCGGCACCAAATTTTTGAATCCCAATCCCTATCACACAAATAAAATGTGCTGACTGAGCATATTTCTGTTAGCTAACTTCTACTAAACCCTTATCTTTTTTTCTCTTTTAAATAGACGCGTCCTGCCCGAAGTCAAACCAGGATACCTTCGTCCACTCATCCCAGACAATGCACCCGAAAAGCCAGATAAATGGGAAGATGTTATGTCCGATATTGAACGAGTTATCATGCCAGGTGTTACACATTGGCACAGCCCCAAGTTCCATGCATATTTTCCAACTGCCAACTCGTATCCTGCTATTGTTGCCGATATGCTAAGCGGTGCTATCGCTTGTATTGGATTTACTTGGGTAAGTTCATTCTAAAAACCCTCCAAGCACGACAAACTTATTTGAAATGCTTTCCCCGTTTGTAGATTGCTAGTCCAGCATGCACAGAGCTTGAGGTTGTGATGCTCGATTGGTTGGGCAAGATGCTCGATCTGCCATCAGAGTTCCTGGCCTGTTCGGGTGGTAAGGGAGGTGGTGTAATCCAAGGCACTGCCAGTGAGGCGACTTTGGTCGCTCTTTTGGGAGCAAAGGCCAAGAAAATTCTCGAAGTTAAGGGTGAACATCCAGACTGGGATGATAACACAATTGTGTCCAAGCTGGTAGCGTACAGTTCGGCTCAGTCGCATTCATCTGTGGAGAGAGCTGGCCTCTTGGGTGGCATCAAGTTAAAGTCAATACCTGCCGATGAAAACAACAAACTCCGCGGTGATGCTTTAGAGCGAGCCATCGAGTGTGATCTTAAAGCTGGACTGATTCCATTTTTTGTAAGTTTAGAACTGTTTTTCTTGTAGTTCTTAAGTAACTAATAACTTTTTTTTCAATTCAGGCCGTTGTCACTTTGGGAACAACCAATTCTTGTGCATTCGATCGTTTGGACGAGTGCGGTCCCGTAGGAAACAAGCACAACGTCTGGATACACGTCGATGCAGCCTACGCTGGTTCAGCGTTCATTTGTCCCGAGTACAGACATCTCATGAAGGGAATCGAAACAGCCGATTCGTTCAACTTCAACCCACACAAGTGGATGTTGGTCAACTTTGACTGCAGTGCAATGTGGCTCAAGGATCCAACCTGGTTGGTGAATGCCTTCAATGTCGATCCACTTTATCTTAAGCACGATATGCAAGGATCTGCTCCAGATTATCGTCACTGGCAAATCCCACTGGGTCGTCGTTTCCGGGCCTTGAAGATTTGGTTCGTGTTGCGTTTGTACGGAGTGGAGAACCTTCAGGCTCACATCAGACGTCACTGCGGCTTTGCCAAGCATTTCGAAAAACTCTGCCTGCAAGATCCACGTTTCGAAATCGTCGGCGAGGTTAATATGGGTTTGGTGTGCTTCAGATTGAAGGGCTCCAACGAAACCAACGAAATACTGTTGAAGCGAATCAACGGTCGTGGTAATGTGCACATGGTTCCAGCCAAAATAAGGGAAGTGTACTTCCTACGCATGGCGGTCTGCTCACGCTTCACCAAAACCGAAGACATTGAGTACACATGGAAGGAGGTCAGTGCTGCAGCTGATGAAGTTTTGGCCGAAAAATAGGCAACCGAAATCGTATTGAAAATAAAGACTTATAATTGACGAAGATACTCTTGGGACCAAAATGATGAAAAAGCTTGTTATGTTTTCGATAAATATTTACAAAATCATTCCTATTTCTCATAATTTAATCATTGTGTAAACCCATAATAAATGTTGTTGTGTAAATATATATTCTAATATAAATGTATTATGTATGTTGATAAGAAAAATAAATTTAGTTCTTGCTTTTAATGGAAGAAAAGTTATGTTTTTTTTTAAATATGTGGTATAAAAAGACCTCATACAAATGGGCAGCGTTCAAAACCGAAGCTGCATGTGTTAAAAGTCATTTATAACAACATGCAACTAAAAAGTCTGTGACAAAACACAGATTTAAAAGTTGCCGCAAAATGGTTTCGTGTCAAGCTCATAGGACACGAAAGGGCAATAAAATCGTTCCGTGACTAAAAAAAGCGTCTAGAGAAAGCTTTTTTTTAGTACGATCAGCTGATTTTAAGAAACTCAGTTATACGTTCAAAATCATAAATTACTGAATAACTAGATATTCAACTTCGGACATGCAGAAGCTTTGCCCACAAGCTGAAATTGATGAATTTACCTATCCTCCGACATTTGTTTACAAATGTGAGTAATTTCATCAATAATTCGTCATTTCCATGCAATTTCGTTTTGGAGCTTTTAAATAAGCTGATCGCGTAAGGTAAATTTTTGTTGTGTCTTCTTACACGTATTCACCGACACGGAAATTTTAAGCTTTATGAAAGCTTTAAAGGCCTTATAAGAAACGTAAACAAATGGGTGTTGGAGGTTAAGAGTTGAATATTTGGTTATTCAGTAATTTATGAATAACTAAATTGTGTTCAAGTTGAATATTTAGTTATTCAGTAATTTATGTTCAAAATTCAACTTTTTATTAAACGTAAAAGGCAGCAGGACTTTGGAACTATCGGTTCATTAAATGAAAGCCCCAGTGCGCCATGATGGCACAACAGAGCGCACTTTTCTTCCAGTTTTTGTTTGATGAAGCAGACATCTACCCACAAATTTTGCACTGTATTCTATGACAGCACTGGTGTAGCGCACTGTAGTGCAGGGCTGAAGTGCCCCTGCATTTTTTGTTGGGCCAGAAATTTCTTTTTTTGCCAGCCGTGCTTTTAGAAGAGTGAAGCCTCGTTGTCACAAGGAACAGAAAGAGAATTTCAGACATTAGCAACGCAAAAAGCATTCAGCGAATTTAGGCTTCAGTTGCTAATGTATGGGATTCTGTTTCTGTTCCTGTTTTAAGTTACTTGTCGGAATGAGGTCATCAGAGTTTCCGAGTTAAACTGAGATTAACCCCAGAAATTCAGTGAACTTGGATGTAGGATTAATCTCGGTTCTGGAGAACAGTTTGAACTTCTTTGAATGTTTTTCTGTGTGAAATGGCAGTTGATTTGCGTATTTCTGTGTAACTTAAACTTCTTTTCCTATGTTTTTCTATGTGAAGTGAGAGTTGGGAGAATCAATAATTTCGAAAGTCGAAGACTATCGACAACTTTGACAACTTTGTTGACGGAGTTCAGTGCAGTCTCTACACTGAAAGACTGCCCGCTGGGTTAACTCCAGATTAGTCTTTGTTTAAGCTGGGCTTAAATCGGAACTGAAAAACGGCCCTTGTGGAAAGCGGCCCATATAAGAACTTTGTGACGTACGCCGCTTCCCATAAGCGTGTATTTCACTGAGTTGTCAGTTGTGTGCTTCGACGTAACGGATTCAACTGATTCACTGGGCTTAAGGCAGATAAGATGGGGCTGGAATGGGGTTTGATCAAGCATCAACATGACTGGATGCTTGGGAGTGAACGTGGATGTGGAATGTGGAAAATGTATGCTGTCTTTTTGTGCTGCTTCGGACACGAGTGTAAAGCCTGCAACCTAATGTACCCGTTGCATTCGTCACGTTGAAGTACACAACTGACAACTGATGAAGTGATGTCTTTGATGTAGTTGTAGCAACTACTATTCCGTATGTGAGAGGTCAATTTCTAGGCCCAGAAAGTGGCCACGTCGAAAGGTTAAACCCAGAGTGCATTCGTACCTACGCAAGTTGGTTGGATTTGCTGCGCAGTTGAAAATGTGTGTTGTCATGCGAACCGTCGACGCAGCCAGGGCATAGGTCTACGATATTGACAGGTCGAGGTGGCGCATGTATTTGTTAAAGGAGCGACACCAATTAGAGCGCAACTGGGCCAGGTCTTTGTGTTGCGTGCTAGACTAGGCTCCTTGTCTGCAATGGGTGGTGGGCGACCACCAAGGACTATGTTGGGATGCAAGTTTTCCATGGTGTTGGACCAGTGGTGTATGCTCCATAGGGAGACTGTAGATTTGCATGTAAAAGTCAGGTCGTTACTAAATTTCACGTACGTTAGGAATTCCTTACGTATGGCATGAGTTAGTTGTGGTACCATTGTAATTGAGTGGTTGGTGCGGTCTTGGAAGTGGTACGCTAACAGGAACTATTTGATGAACATGGTGCTGTGGTTCTTAACTGGCAACAGCTTCGTCTCGGCTGGAGTGATCTTGGTGGGACTTCTGGTGACATTCTGTGATTGTCCTCAGATCTGAAGATGCCGCCAGTTTGTGTCACTTCGTGGCGCCGTCCAGATTGGGGCAGCGTAGTTTAGCACGGAGCGTCCAATAGCCGTGTAGGTTGCCAGTAGCGTCTCTTTCTCGCATGTTTTTCCGAGTTCTGATGAGGCGATTCCTGACTTCTGCGACATGGGTGGTGGAGGTTACGGGCACTGAAAAAGTTCTCCAGGACTGGGAGGTAACGGTTCAACTCTGTGCTTTGTCTGGGGGACGTAGGGGTCAGTGGTGAGAATAGTGCAGTCGTCAGCATATGAAACAATGCTTATTTTGTGGGGCTAAGGGGTTAATTGGAGAATAAGAGTTTAAGAGAAGAGGCGAGATAACGCCTCCTTGTGGTACCCCCGTCTAGACTGAGATTTGACGTTTCGAAACTCGACGTACAATGAGCAACCACTTAGGTGACTGGCTCTCCACCGCTTATGATCTACAGTGTCAAATGTTTTGGCTACAGCGATAGTCCTGTGACAAGGTTGTCTTTGCTTCAGTCCGCTTGTGATTTGCGATGCAATCTAGTAAAGAGCCTTGGTGTTGCATTTGTGGAAGCCATGTTGATGTCGTGCTAGCGTCAATTGTTTAGCGAGGTCAGGAAGGAGTAAAGCTTCAACTACTTTCGCGACCGGGTAGAGAAGTGAGATAGACAGATAGGGTTTGCCTTGGTCAGACGGCTTTCCTGGCTTGTTTAGTGAGATTATCCGAGCGACCTTCCAGATTATGGGATTTGCAGCGAATTCTAGGATAGAGTAAGAATAGATGTCAGATAATGCAGTCCTGGTTTGCCGAGCTTTTTCAGCATCAGTATTGAGATTCCGTCTGGGCCAAGAGCCGCAAAAGGTTTGGCCTTCGTTATAGCAGCCGCAACTGGTTCCGATGTGAAGCCGTGAGAAACATATTCTGCTGAGAGGTGATGCAGTTTCTAGAGCGTTGCTCTTTTGTAGCAGCTGATGTTTTGCGGATGTTCAATGAACTGTTGGTTGAATAGTTTGGCGCATTTCTTAGTGTCGCCTGCAGCGTTTTCAATGAGTCCAACACCGAAGACGTCAATCTAGGCTACATTTCGTGATGTCTTTGATGTTCCTGCATAGGCATGGGGTGTCAAGCGATCCCAAGCAAAGGAGTGTGGCGTGATCCAAAGATTACTTTCATCTTGAGTTCAAGGAAGCAACCGAAGTGGCCCTTCATAAGACTTCTGCTAATTAAAAAAAAATGTAAATAAAGGTAAAAAATTGTACAAAAATTATGTTTTTTACGAGTTTATTTTCTTGAACAAAAATAAAAAATCTCTTCGGTGTTCGCCACTGCACAGTAGTTGTTCTAACGGCTTTGACGAATATTTCAACGGTCTAGGCCGTTGTGCAAGAATACAAAATTAAGTTAAAAAAAAAGTTTTTAGGAAAAATTAAGAGCAAATAAATTTTTTTTAATCGCAAAATTAACACTCTTTGAACTCTCTCCACAACTTCCATTTGAATTTTTTGCAAAACGAAGTGGAGTTTTGGTTAATTCATAAAATTAAACTTGCGACAACCCAAACTAAAACACATGTTATTGAACATAATAAAATCAGTAGCAGTGGTTTGCAGGAGGTTTTAACCCTTGTTTTGATTGTCGCTTTAAGGAATTAACAAAAAAAAAATTATATAATCAGCTCTTGCGAAGCACTTTTGTAAAATTCAATTCATTTGGTTTCGTCCCAGACTTAAAAGTAAGAAAAAAAAAAGATTTCCGCGATTCGGTGGAAAGGAGGCACTGCACTCACATTTTATAGCAACGCCCCGTCAATAAAATTAGCATTTAAGAACTGAAGTGAACCGCCTTACAAGTAGTACAGCTTCTTCTCTAAAGCATTTGAGGGAACTTGAAATATGTTTTGCGACACAAGCGTGGCCAACTTTTTGGCGTACTGACAAACTGCTGGCACGCGTGTCGTTCCCGACCAATTGTAGTACAAATGCGTCATTTTGTACGTGAGCACCTGCAGCTGGTCAGGTGTGAGCTTGATGTTGCTATAAACTACATTGTAGCAAGTCGGCGAAACGGTGCCTTGCCGAACGGACTGAGACACCAAGTAGAAATCGTACCTCTCGGGAAGGGTGATTACATCATCAACCACAGTGCCCGGCGGTGGGTTGCGACCTCGGGCAAAGAAGCGCGAATTGATTTGCTTCGACACAACAATGTAGGCGAACATAAGCGGCTTGTCCGACTGTTCTTTGTAGATTTTCTCCAATTTGGACACAAGCTCTTTGACCTCGTGCTCAACTAATTGATTCAGCGACCCCTCGCCGACACCGTCGCGGTACATAAGAATGCGCGCAGGTAATTTGTCGTGCTCCCGCTGGAACTGCCTCAGCGCCTTCATGACGTTGATTGTTAGCTCGTTGGACAGCGCATCGGCACTGTGGCACGGCGACACGGTGCTGTAAAACGTCGCGTTGGTCTTCATGTCCATTGTGGCGACTAGGGCGCCGTATGCCTTGCTTTTGTCCCTTGTAGCACGGGCAATGTCATAGCCGATGGTCATAAGGCCGGAAAGTGGCAATTCAATCATCCAAGGAGCGTAGCCAAGTTTGCAGTTGATTTGGATCGCAACCTTGGTAGCTATCGACATCAGGCCACGCTGGTTCGAAGCAGTTTTGTGTGTGATAACTTGTGTTGGGATGGCGCGCTCTACACAGGTCTTCTTCTTGATGGAACCATACCTATCAAAAATCAAATGAGAATACGGTATTCAAGTGAATAAAAAAAATGGTTTAGAAAACGTTTACCTATCGGCATTGTTGTTCGGTACCAAGCACAGTATAAGCTGAGGGTCCTGGTTAGCACAGTCATCAATAGCTTGGACATAGGAATGATTGCGGTCATCGTAGATCAGTGATCTGCAAACAATAGATTGTGGTTAGTTACCCTCTTCATTCGCACCCAAGGGATTGTATTGTTCTAAAATTTCTCAAAAACACACGCAAACTTAGGCCGAAATAGCCAAATAGAAAAATGAAAACCTCCCGAAGCTAATTTTATCTTGGTTTTTGGTGCCAATTTTTCAAATTTCTTTTATTTTTCTTTTATTATCAACCAATTTACGTTAACCATAAAAAATGTCTCCGACACTTTGCACTCACCTCATGATGACTCTCTCTCTGTCTAGAAGATAAACTGAGAATGGCTGAGTGCTCAAGTCAACCAGAATCAGTAGTTGTGGCTAGTGTTGTACTACAGTTTGTAATGGGGCAATTTGCAATTAAACTTCAAATCCAAGTTTTGAGAAATTTGCACAAAATGTTGTCACGCACATAAACTCCGGTAGACTCGTTTGTAGGACGGTATTGCTTGATAATGTTTGCTTTCTCCAGAACTTGACCAAATCAGTAAAATTGTATTTTTTTTTTGCCGACAACTGGTCAACATTACTTGCTAGCTGATGGGAAATATACTAGACGTTTGTTGCGAGTGCTACCCCAATCGGTGGTTCATACAATTTTGAATCCTTCATTTTTAGCTAGCTTCTACAGAATGCTCCCGCTAGTCCGCCGCCAATTCTTTCTGGTAATCGAAGATTGGCTGAGTCCTTACCAAGACGAGCAATACTGTTTTAACTCAGTTTAAACTCATTTCGTGAAAGCTATAAAAGCTGATTATATTAGCAGTGAGTGCTGCGTTGCAAGGCGAAGACTGATCACATCCTGGAAGACCATTGATAAGACTTAATGTACCCAAAAACTGTCTCCTTACTCGTGAAACTCCGGGCTTAAGGTCGATGAAGTATACAGATAGATAAGCGAGTTTATCCATGAATGAGCAAAACCGAGAGTAAGCTGTTTTTGTTTTCGAGCTCCAGAGCTTGAAACCGAGCTCCGAGCTGTGGTTTACAGTCTTAAAAGTCAGACCGGAAAAAAAATCACACGAACAAGAAATGTTTTAAGAACACAGATTCGTTGCATTTAATTCCAATGCGACCAAACGTCTTTATTGTCCAAGAATAGTAAAACGCCTAATATTTCTATACATAATTAAATTAAAAAAAATTGTGCCCAACCTTGCGTCCCCACACTCATTCCAACTGTGATGTCTCCACCTGTACCTGGCCGCGTCGAATAAACTGTGGAATAAATTCACTTACGCGCTCGTTCAGTTAAGAGAGTACTTCACGATCACAAACCCGTTGGTCACGATGTAAAATCTCCGACTGTTTTTCAAGGGTGTTGTTCTTCTTATCTTGGTAAACTCACTGAGTAAGCTTTTCTACCCTTATTGAACTGGGTCTATTTGACAAATGTTGCAAATATCTGCTTGGCTTCAAATGGCAAGATTTAAGAACCGAATGATCGTTTTCTTTTGATTGAATCCCACATTAATGAGGGACATTAAGGCAACAGTCTGCAATTTAATTCATCTTGGTGTCTTTAAGAGGTTCGCAAAAATAGTGAAAGAATAACTGGATTCGGCGTATGTTATTTGTTTTACTTCTTTATCCTGAATCGGCTCAGAAAATAGTGCTGATACAAGTAAAAACAATGCGATAACCTAAGAAAGACATAAACGGCTATGACACAGGCTATTTTTTTTCGAACTTAAGACGTTTTCAAATAAATAGCTAAAAATGAATATTTCTTTAGTGCTTTCTATAAGCTCGTGTTAAATGGGTGGCAGACGAATTGAGTTAAGTTTCGAAATGTTTTAAAGGTATTTTTCCTGTCTGTAGTCGTTCAAATATTTTTGACTGTCTTCCAACAGTGAGGCAGTCTCATATTATACAAACAGTGAGACACTGTATAAATATCAGAAAGTGACCCAGCAACCTGGATAAAGAAAAAAGTATGTGTTTATTGACTGGAAAGGTAAAGGCAAGAGAGGATGGTAGCCTTTTAAGGTCTTAAATTCACCATGACGTCAGCACATTTATTTCAAATCTGTTTACTATCGCGATCAGGGGTTAATAAATACTTTCAAAATACGCAGCACATCGCGAGCAAAAAGAATTTAGAGGATAGAAAAGAAAAGGATTTCTCGATCCAACAAAAATACTGATGAGTCAGTACGGAGCACGTCCTCCGCCCCATGTCCACGGGTAGGTAAACACCTTCATAGAAACTAAGAGGACCGGCCACGCGTGCTCATATGAGCACAGAAACACCAAAGCATACCCCCACAAGTGTTATGCCTTTATGGAGAAACGCAGTGATATAACCAGCTGAGTATTCAGTAAAAACATCTACGATCTAATACATACATGATCCCTCCGAGAGTATCATTTGCCTTAAAAAACTTCTCAAAGTGCCATTCGGATTCGGCAAAAAATTTTAGGTCCCCTTGTATGTGAAGAAATTAACACACACAGCATACATTGTTGAGAAGTTGGCCTAGGTTCACCTAGAGGCAAAGAGACTAAGGTGTTTGATATTAGCCGACCCCAACCTGGATATAAGACGCCGACCTAGAAGTTTGTGCTGACCTAAAACCATTTTTCCCCCCTTCGGGCAAAGGCTTTTTCAGCCGACAAGTCTATTTCCTATGTTGTTCTGTGACGGATAGATCTGATCCTGTTTCTAGGAATGATGTAAAAAGAAAAAAAGTGTTGCCTCAATTTTGAGGACGTTCATCTCACTGTTGGTCTTGGTGCTATAACAGTAAGACAAGTGAATTGTTGAGATTTTTCCGGTTTTCTACTCCTTCTTGTAAAGTAATAGCTTCGTGTTGGTATTGAACAAATATAGAAAGGAGAAAGAGTGTTGGGGCCAAAATTTAAGGATAAAATTCTTATTAGTTATAACAGAGGTGTCTGCCTGCTTCTTTTTTATCTTTGCTTTACTTAACTTCAAAAACGTGAAAAGTTTGCTTAAAAAGGAGAATTTTATTGCTTAAATCAGAGTTTTGAAAAACAGGAGTTTTTTTCGAAAAAGCAGAATTTTGAAAGCAGAATTAAGACATCCTCCCAAGAAAAGTGTCTCACTGTCGGTAATTCTTCTTTTTTCCTCTTCTAATCGCCGGTCGTGAGACGTAAAATATTAAAATGTCTTTGCTGCTTATTCTCTGGCCCCCTCAGGCCAACTGCAGTAAAAAAATTACAGAAATACGTGGAACCCTTCAAATTGTCTCAAGGTAAAGTATCGTTGTAAGAGCTGTGTTGTTTCGGACTACTGTACACGACGAGGTCCAGGGTTTTTTTCACGAGGCAATAAAAGCTTTTTTTTTTAGCAACCCAACCTCCGCGAGGTTCTGACAAACCCTCCATGAGTACCATTTGTCATTAAAGACTTTTCAATTCGCTGTTCAGAATCGGCAAAAAATTTTAGGTCCTCTCCATGTGTCTAAGATCACCTGAAAAGCACACAGGAAGCGTGGTTGTGAGAGATCAGGCTCTTTTGAGATGCCAGTTAGTTAAGTTGTAAGAGCTGACTTAAATATACTGCAAGAAGTGGTCTAGATGATGTTGTAAATGCTGTAATAAGTATTGCAATCCTAGTAGGGCCATCCGTGGCAGTAAGGTTGTAACGAAGAGATAAACCTGAATTTTTTAAAAGAAATCCAAGCATCTGATTGTGCGCCTCACTGCTCAGTGTTTGATCCCAGAGGTGCGGTTGATCTAGAGGCATCTGTGTTCTAGGCTCGAATCTGCCGCATTATAAAATTTATTTATGGTATAAGCCCCCTTTCATCACGAAAAAATTTAAGGAGGATACTTGTATATTTACAATAATACGATCAAGAATGTGCTTGTGGCCGCTTGCTTATCAGGGGAAACGCTTAGCCAAATTTAAAGCTTAAGTTGAAATTCTTGTAAACGACAACATCTTTCATTCAAAATGAGAGATTTGACTGTCTCATCGGTCACAAGAAAGGAGCTTGAACAGGGGTCAACTCAATGTAACTGGCATTACCTCGATATTTGACTGATGGGTGGTATTTGTTCTGGTATAACGTGCCACATTCTATAACTGCACATGCAGGAGTAGTCACAAGCACTCGGTTGTCGAATAATATACTAAGATTTGTTGCTTTAGGGCGGATAGTAACGACCTTGAAACTTGGCATAAACAATTAACTGTAATCAACTTAGGACAAAGTGAAGGTTTATGGGCCAAATCTAGAGTGCTGCTCCATATTTGGCCCTGTAAAAAATGGCTCTTCTATCTTCTTTTCCTCATGGGTTATTAAAACGCTCATGTGGGCATTTGCAACACGACTAGGCGACGCGATACTAAATAGGAATGGTGGAACAATATTTGTTGTGTTCATGGCTTTTCTAACAGCTCATTCCTGCCCAAAAACCTTTCACAAATAGAAGTTGTTCCTGCACTGCATTCTGTGCTGTGAAGCACTGCATTCTGTGCTTAGTGCTGTGCCAAAAGTTTATGCAGTGCGTTTTAGAAAAGTTTGAGCAAAGATGAAAAATTGCTCATTTTTTTATTGGCAGTCATTACCTCTGCTGCAATGTTCCTGGAGTGAAACGATTTGGTGTGGCGGCTGGTGATGCCTAACGTACTGAGTGGATAAGTGTTTATCTTGAGTTCAGGAAGACACCAGAGACAAGATAAGGTCCACCTTCACCGTGGAGACTACTGGCAGTTAGAACAGCCAAGAACCAGTCATAGCAAGAGTTCGGCGAGAGATTGCAGCACCATTTCTAGGTCTGGAAATAAGATGTTCTTGTAGACGATTTGCCATCTCAGAGGAATGCAGGCAAATACCGTACAAAGGACGGCACACTATTATCAAATGAAAATGATGTTCGGAGTTGCTGAAAGGACACTGAAGGTCACAATCCAACCGTGGTCATTTACCTTCCCTTTTAATACCTGATTTTTATGGTCTGGGTGAGGCACAGTTTTGCCAAGTAATGCTTCGAAATATAGGACACAAGGATGAGCTTCTGATTTTTTAAAAGAAGAACTTCCAGCTATGAAGGATATGATGGAGCATTCGATTGTTTTGAATAGACCACATTAAGTTTGCTTGTAAGAGCATCGTCAGATTTCAATTCAACAAATTCAAGTTTGAAGTTTTAAATAGATCTAAAGCGAAGCGGACCACATCCACACAGTTATGACTACGACCATAAATAATTAATTATTGAACGCGGCAACCACTCCTAGGCAAGTAAATAAACTTTTAAGTACAAATTGTCACTTTGCGGTCATGTAAATTAGTCTTGGGAAAAAATTCCATAAAGCACTGTTCTAGCAAACACGATACGATATGTGACTGTTTCGATCTTCGTCTATGTTAAAACTCGTCATTCTTCTCTACATCATTTTTCGCAACAACCACAGTTGCTGACCACTGATCGCAATCCATCATGAAATACTTTCCGACTGACATTTAGTTCCCTTTTTGGGGTGCGCTCATTTTCTATCGGCATTCAATCCCTTGCTGGAATGCGTTAATCAAAAAAAAAAATTAATAAATAAAAGTTACTTACTCTCTGGGTCTACGAATTTGGAATTGCATTCCTGATGCGGCTCGAATCAGACTGTCGACAAAGTTACGCAAATCGCGAGAACTACGATTTGGTGCAATAACAGCCCAACGATCTAGGCCACGAGATGGTGTTGTGAACATTGCATTATCACGGAATGATCTAGTCCAATCAGCTTGTTCGCCGGCATTAATCCTAGTTAAAAAAAATTACAATTTAAACATGAAAATAATAAGATAAATAAGATAAGATAAATAATCGATGAAGCATTACTTTCTTTTATCCACAAATACAATATTCTGTGGTTCCAGGATGCGACCCTTTATTTCCACCATATTCCTGTCGAGTTTCATGTTCCAGTCTGTAAGAACTTTAACGCTCGACTCGGTTTCAAGAAGCCGCCGATTAAAAACGCGCAATCGTTCAATACGTCGATCAGGATTCATTCGGGTGTGATCAGCCATTGCTCGCATCAACCTTTAGTAGAAAAGAAACGATGTGAAACATGAATTTCAATGGCTTATAAATTTGCCGTCAACTGAAAATTACTGGAAATTCGAGCGCATATTGTCGGTAAGACCGGTTGCTCTGCATAATTCCGGAATAAGTAGCACAAATTCGTCTTCCCCGCCACGAATTTGTCGATCCTTTGATTTTGATATCAAAAGAGGCTGGTTGGGGTCTCGAATGCGGATTTTGTATTTCTGAAATCGGAACGAAAAATGTAATTTTTAACTTATTTCAAAAAATAAGGAATTTCTACCATTTTGTCGAAACTTGTGTTACTAATCACCATCAAGCTTTTATCAAATTAATGTAGAATGCCTGACTTTTTAACGCTGCTTATTGTATCTGCAGAGGATGTTCGTGTTGCGAATGGGCTTATTATGTGGTGCCTGATGACAAAATAAAGGCCTGAAGTGGAAGAAATCTGGGAGACACTAGTATTTAAGACTACCTTAAAATTGAAGTAGGGAAAGGAAGGATTGAAGATGTAGTAGGCGATCATGGTTTGGGGAACAAGAACGATAGAGGCCAGAGGCTTATCGAATTCTGCCAATTAAACGAATTAACAATAATGAATACCTGGTTCAAACTCCCGCCAAGAAGAATATATACATGGACATCCCCAAGACATACCTCAGATTCGATAGTAAGAAACCAAATTGACTACATCGTCATAAATAAAAGATTTCGAAACTCTGTACAGTCAGCAAAATGCTACCCAGGTGCGGAAAAAAACTAAAAAAGATACGAAAAAGGTTCATACAAAACAAGCTTCGATTAAACCTACTAAAAAATGAGGAAATTGAGAATAACCTTAAGATGGAGTTAAATGAAAAAATTAGCCATGTAAACACAAATCATATAAATGGAGAAAATGTAAACACAGCGTGGGCAGAAATAAAAGATATAATATTAGAAACAGGTAAAAAACATCTTAATAACAGAATACAGCGACCAAAAAAAGAGTGGATGACGAGCGAGATCTTGGACATGATGGAACAAAGAAGGCAAAACAAATCATCTCCGAACATATACAAAGCCATAAACAGATCGATCAAGTATAAAATCAGAAAGGGCCAAGAACCGTTACTTAGTACAAGAATGCGAGGAACTAGAACGTTACAACAGGAACTATGACAGCTTTAACCTTCACAAAAAAGTAAAAGAAATCGCTGGTGTGGAATGCAGAACAGTGACAAATACCTTAAAAAACAGAGAGGGTCAATTCTTGCTTAATACAAAGATTGAGCTAGTCCAGTGGAAGGAGTACTTAGAGGACCTCTTTCAAGATGAAAACAGGCAATTAGAACCCTATAATGGGCCCGACGGGCCAGAGATAACAAGGGACGAAGTCGAAAAAGCGCTGAAAGACGCAAAAAATCGTAAAGCGACGGGACCTGACGGGGTACCCAATGAACTACTCAAACTGCTCAATAATGCAAATGTTCAAATAGTAGTGAATCTATTAAATGCGATTTACAGGTATGGCAAAATCCCAGAAGAATGGCTCAAGTCAACATTTATTACTCTTCCAAAAAAGAATAAGGCAGCAAACTGTTTTGACTACAGAACAATAAGTTTAATGAGCCACATGTTAAAGATATTCCTTAAAATTATATATAAAATTAAATCATACACAAGCTCGAGAGTGATATAAGTAACTCTCAATTTGGCTTTAGGAATGGATTCGGAACACGGGAAGCTCTTTTTGCGTTTATCATGCTCATTCAACGAAGTCTGGAAATGAATAGAATGGTCTTTGTGTGTTTTGTCGATTATGAAAAAGCTTTCGACAAAGTAAAACACGAAATCATGATGAACATCTTAAGGAGCAAACAACTAGATAAAAATGAGATCAAAATAATAGAGAATCTGTACTGGAATCAAAAAGCGAATGTTGCAATAGAAGGTGAAGAGTCGGAAGAGATCATAATTTCCAGAGGAGTTAGACAAGGCTGCATTTTATCCCCGTTGCTCTTTAATATGTACTCTGAAGAAATTTTCAAAAACATTTTAGCACATCCAGATGGAGGAATAAAAGTAAACGGAACTTTGATCAACAACATCCGATACGCAGATGACGCGGTTATAATAGCAAGCAGCATGGAAGAGCTAACCACAATTATGAACAAACTTAACAGCGAGAGCAACAAGTTTGGATTAAAAATAAACACGAGCAAAACAAAATTCATAGTGTTTGACAAAAGTCAAGAACCACAAAACTACGAACTTAAAATAAATAACGTGGAAGTAGAAAGAGTAAACAACATAAAATACCTGGGAACAATAATAAACAATGATGCGAACCCTAACAAAGAAATACAGTGCAGAATAGAACAATCAAGATCAGCTTTCTGTAAACTGAAAAAAGTATTCACAAGCAGAGAAATAAATTTAAAGCTAAAAGTAAGGTTGATCAATTGCTACATTTGGTCGGTTCTTTTATATGGTGCAGAAACATGGACACTAAACAGCGCAACGATAAAAAGAATAGAAGCGTTTGAGATGTGGTTATACAGGAGAGTTCTACGAATTTCCTGGGTTGACAGAATCACAAATAATGAAGTTTTAAGAAGAATAGGAATGAAGAGAGAAATCATTCTGTTAATCAAAAGGAGAAAACTCGAGTACCTCGGACATATCATGAGAAACAATAAATATCAACTTCTCCAATTGATTCTGCAAGGGAAAATCGAAGGAAGAAGGAGCGTTGGACGACAGAGATCAACATGGATGTCAAACCTAAGAGAATGGCTTAATCTTTCAACTACAGAAATATTTCGAAACGTAACAAACAAACAAACACTTGCATTGATAATTTCCAACCTCCGGAACGGAGAGGAACCATAAGAAGAAGAAGAACAGAAGCATACCAGGGAACAAGTTTACCGTAGATCCAAGTGGGATTTCTTTGTTGTTTTTATGCATTTATATGTATTTGAGTGTCTTGATTACGAATATGTTAATTAAAGTTGTCGATCTTATTTACTTTAAAAATTATAGCTATTCAAAGCTTAAATTTTTCCATTTCCACTTCGTCGCTCCGCTAAGGGTTTGTGTCAGTTGTCTGGCGGCGCCTCTTGCCATTTACGGGTATAATAAAGTAACTCTCTTTTTTTAACTTTTTTGCCTAAAACTTTTAAGACTTCTTTCGTCAGAGTGTTGCAGTGAACATAGATTTATCACCGAGAGAGCCTGGACCCTGGTACTGTGGTCCCTTTAAAAGGATCCCTTTTTGAGTCCTCTGATGAGGTCCAAGAGCCAACTTATCATTGCGGACGTAATCAGGAAAAGGAAAAAATTTTCTGGAAGAATTTCAGACCCCTCGCCAAAGTAGTTCTCATGAAACGCAGAAGGCCCAACAACTGCACGAAAGGTTCGAAACCATCTTTCATCTGTCATTTTACATTCCTTCTTGTTTTCCGTCGTCTTTCAAACGTCATGTTTCATTCATCATTTTCCATTGAATAAAGAGACAAGGAAGTGGTGTTCTTGGGGAGAAGTGAAGCATCGGCTTTAGTTGTGTGAGTGCGGACTTCGTATGTGTTGAACAAGGCATGTCATGAGAGACGGCTCGAGGTTCATACGTTTCTGGGAGCTGGCTCTACTTTTGTTTAACATTCCTGAGTTAAGGTGACATTTGCACCCCGATTCGTCATACATTCACTTACAAATCGATACCCGATATCGGGCGATTATTGTCAAAATAAATGCTTCACTCACACACACTGTATATGTGAAAAAGAGCTATTCCTTGTCTCTTTATTCAATGTCATTTTCCATCCACCATCTTTCATCTGTCATTTTTCATGCGTCATCTTTTGTTCGTCAATTTTCACCCGTTAATGATAGCCTTTTCGGTTGGACGTCCAGAAGCGTCCGGGGGCATTCTGGACTCTCCTAAAAGTGTTTACTTGGCACTCGTTTGACAGTTCCTCTTCTGGATAAAAGAGAAAATTGCGTCTGGTTTTGAATTCAGAATCAAAACCAGAAGCACACACACAATTATACAACACATGTGTCAAGTTGGAGAAATGTCATTTGCCCCTTGTAGCATAGCTCTTGCTTCACAAACACAATGTCAGATAAACTTCAAAATCAAGCACAACGAGTTCGGTTGTTGTTGTTGTTGTTGTAGCAGCTACTAGTCCGTTTCTGACAGGTCAGTTTCTAGGCCCAGGAAAATTGCCACGTGTCGATAGGTTTAAGCCAGAATCCGCTCTTCCGCAAGTTGGTGGGATTTGCTACGCAGTTGAAAATGTCTTGGTGTCAAGTGGACCATTTCCGCAGTCAGGACACTCTAGGATGGACGGATCGAGGCGGCCCATTTAGTTATTAAGAGAGCGGCACCAACCAGAGCGCAACTGAGCCATAGTGGTCCTTGTCTGGCGGTGGGTGGTGGGCGACCACCAAGCACTATGTTTGACGGAAAGCTTTCTCTGGTGTTGGACACGGTCAAGTGGTGAATACCCGATATGGATACCTTGTAAGTTTGCATGTTGTAATCAGATTGCTCCGTAAATGTACTGATTTCATTTTTGTACGCTGAGAGTCCCTTGCGTATGGCACGAGTTGGTTGTGATACCATGTGATTGAGTGGTTGGGGTTGTCTTAGAGGTGGCACGCAACAGGAACTGTGTTGAGAACATTGTGTTGTAGTCCCTTACTGGCAGCAGCTTCGTCTCGGTGTGGAGGTGATCTTGGTTGGACATCAGGTGACATCCGGTGATTGTCCTCATTGTAGAATTTGGTCTGAAGATGCCGCCAGTTTGTGTCACTTAATTGCACCGTCCAGGTTGGGAGCATCCAATAGCTTTATAGATGGCGAAAAGCGTTTCTTTATGGACGTAAGTATGTTACGTATGTTGATTCGAGTTCGGATTTAATTTGGCTGTTCGGATGTTATACCCCAATCCGGGATAAAAACGCCTTGCATCCGGATCGCCAACCGAAAAGGCCATTATTATCGGTCAATTTTCATCCGACATATTTCATCTGACATTTTTCATCTATCTTATCTTTTATCTGTTCACCACCTTTCATCCGTCGATTTCATCCGTTTTTTCCATTCATCATCATTCACCTGTCATTTTCATCCGTCAGCTTTCTCCCGTCGTGTCATGTGGACACGTCATTTTTTATCCGTTAATCTGACATTTTTCATCCATCGTCTGTAATTTTTTTGTGGGGTGCCGTGGCGTAGTGGTTAGTGTGTGCGCTTACTACGCCGGAGGTCTGGGTTCGAATCCTGGCTTTGTCACGTGAAAAAAAGACTTGTTCTTTTTCACGGTCCCCACCTCCGCGAGGGTTTGACAAGCCCTCCGAGAGTATATCAATTGTCTTGAAAAACTTCTCAAAGTGCCGTTCGGATTCGGCAAAAAATTGTAGGTCCCCTTGTATGTGAAGAAATCAACACACACAGCATACATTCTTGAGAAGTTGGCCCTGGTTCACCTCGAGCTGTTGCGCCACTCTATTTAACGGGTGATTTTTTAGCTGGTTTGGTTTTGACAACTGACGTGTGTTTAGTACCTTGTGTCACTGTCAAACAGCTTCAGTTTGGTTTGCAATTTAACCATGATCGTCTTACAAATGAACAACGCTTGCAAATTATTGAATTTTACTATCAAAATTCGTGCTCGGTTCGAAATGTTCATCGCGCGCTGCTTCCATTTTATGGTCGGCATTCTCGGTGAACAGTTAATTTCACGTTTCGGGCCGGTCAATTGGCCGCCTAGATCGTGCGATTTGAGACCATTAGATTATTTTTTGTGGGGGTATGTCAAGGCTAATGTCTATAGGGACAAGCCCGCTTCGATTGACGCACTGGAAGCCAACATCCATGCATTCATTCGTGAGATACCGGCCGATATGTGTGAAAGAGTATGCCAAAATTGGACTCAGCGGATGGGCTACCTGAGACGCAGCCAACATTTGCATGAAATTATCTTTAAACATTAAATTGCAAGGTTCAAAATATCGATTCAAATAAATATTTCATTAATTTTTTCGAATTTTTTGTGTTTTTTTTTTTTAAAAAAAAGTTCTCAACCTCTTAAAAAATCACAAATATTTTTTTTTTAGTCTGTAATTTTTTATCTGCCATCTTTCATCCGTCATCTTTCATTCGTCATTTTTCTTTTCATCACATATTTTCCACCTGATGAAATACCGACCAGCATGCTCGAGAAAATGATGGAAAACGCAGCTAAAAGCGTTCATTTCGCTCTGGTAAAAAGAGGCGGTTACCTCATTGATGTTGTCGAGTCGAAATGAATTGTAAAAGACCAAATTAAATAAAAAGTACCGAGTTGATTTTGAGAAAAACAGGAAAATAAAGTGGCCACACATTATAGTGTCCATTAGCATGGCAATTAATCGACGATGATTTTGAAGAACTATTATTATTTTTTGGAAAAGTGTCTTATAAGAAAAACTATTGGACGTCTCATTACCAGTTTAATTTTGACAAAGAAAGGACTTGAGTCATTTTTCCCATGTATCCTTCACATGCTTACGAGACTTCAATTCGATCTGTTATGTTTGCTCTCCTACACAGTACAACCGATGCTTGAAAAAAAAGCAAAGAAACTTTGAGACGATGAGACACAAGAAAACACTCATGTGGTGGATACAAAAAAATCAAACTAACAAATTCTTAGTCGAAAAACGTTGAGCAAAATCGGACGGCTGGTTTTGCCCAAAATATTTTTAGACTTTATTTCACGCCCCTATTTTTATTATATTCCTCAAACTAAAAGCAGATAAATAAAATCAACGGGTTTTGACCAGCATTTGCTCAACAGATGTTGCACATAAGACACCCACAAAATCGACTTACCTGATAATAATAGTCAATGAAAGACAAGTCCTTGTCTTTGCATTTAAATGTTTTTGTTGGATGGGCATCAAAATCAATGTCATTGATTCTGTATGTTTTGTTGTTATAGTCGGTCAAAACGGTGAGTCCTGCAGTGAAATTTTGAGTAGAATTAGTAACGATATATTTATTTTTTTTTGTTTATTGTGCGGCCTTACCCAGGACATGTTTTTTGAAATTTTCCTGGTAGTCCCGCGACTCCTGTGTGCACTTCATAAGAATGTCATACACAGTCTCTGTTCGCATAACTTTGTGCGTTATCTCTGTGCACAGCAGAATATCTTGTTCGTGTTGTCGTATGGAGGTCTGATAACCCGGCCACAATTGCATACGATGCTCTCGTAAATCAATCTAAAACAACAACAGGAGTCAGTTGAGCGGAGTTCTGCAACTGTAAACTAATTCCATACCTTAGCCACAGCATCGTAGAAATTCCTTCCAACTAGCTGCAATTTGAGACCCTCCATCGCACGGCGAAGAATCAAGTTAAGGATTTGCAATGACTGCCATTCGGTCATGGAAATCACGCCCACATACTTCACTGTAATGCAGTACACTTCACCCGATTTGCTCTTGGTCTCCAATTTCATCAAGTCGTCGCGCAACTTCGTGGTGGTGAACATTTTTGTACCGTCATACAAATAACCACCAAATAGTGACTTGTGCTCTGAGAGGACACCACCCCGAATGCGGCGCATTTCAATTTCGGGAGAGAAATCTACATGGTACTGATAAATGCGCCAGGTTGGTGTAGTCAGCAAGCGGAAGTAATTGGCCTGTAGACTTATTGGTGTGCCGCTTTTGCCGCATTTGGAATCGATCTCTTTGGGACGTGTGTGAACGATTTCGTATCGATCACGTCTGTCGCGTTGTGGTCTGCCATCGCCACCGTCTGAAAAAGAAAAATACTTATTAATATTTCAAGTTTTCTAGACCTTTATTTATTTTTCAATATTTTTTTCAACCATTTTTGATGGGCTTTTGGTTGTCAAATAGTGTGCGAAAAAAAACTACAATCTACGCAACGTTTTTTCGTTATTTATCGACTTCTTCAGGGACTTTTTCTTGTTATTTATTAATAACTACAATAATACGTAGTTGTTGTTTAGGAAGGATAATTTGTCAAACTTTTCGATAAAAATGTCGTTGTCTGTAAATGTAGTTAAGGTTTATTTGATAGGGGGACTTTTTCTGTCATGTCGAGCTCACTAGTCATCTATTAACCGACGTATTGCCATTGACTATGCGGACGACCTGACCATAATCATTAGCAGTAATCACAGTATCTAAGGAATTCGCAATTAACAACAAGGGTTATAAAATAAAGGACTTCTTTTGTTCTTGGTACAAGCACTGCCATATTAATAGGGCGAAGAGGGTATTTTTGGTGGCATGGTCGGGAAGTATAGCCTGCAAGGTTGCGGTTAACCATTAACAAGTTTCATCATATTGCGATCGACAGTCAGCCAGCATCGTGGACGTCCGAGCCCTCCTACGGCCAAAACTAACTCGCATCATTACCTCGTTGTAGCCAATGTTGCGGATATCCCGACCAACACAAAGATTGGATAAACTGTGAGGAAGATTGACGTTGGAAGGCTAAGATCGCAGGAGATCGCTAGATCCTTCATCAACCGAGTTGCTCATACCCATCTTCGGAGGTATATATAGCAACATTGCCATAAGGCCATCAGATATGCCCCTCCGATGTACTGGGTTTCACACAGCCACCACAACGCCTGGTTGAACGATGAATGCCGGCAAGCACATGCAGCTTAATAGGTAGCATAGATGAATAGACTTATCAATCAGGAGCGCCTATTGCGACAATGGAATAAAGGAGGTCAGAGCATCTCATGAGTATGTGAAAAAAGGATTTATAGCTCCCTAAACAAAGTTTGTGTGTTGGGTCCGGTTAGAGGCCAATACGATGAAAATGTTTCTTTATTTAGCAATCTAAGAAAACTTAAACTAATTGGCACTCACAGCTCAGAGGAGCCCTCGCCTGACCTCAAGCAGCCATGCATCTGAGTGCGTTCCAGGTGTTCTTACATAGATGGGCGGGACCTACAATTTTTTTGTCGCTTCCGAATGACTCACTGAGAGGTCCCCCATGACAAATTATGCTCTCAGAGGATTT
This sequence comes from Neoascia interrupta, assembly GCA_947623515.1. Classification (NCBI taxonomy): domain Eukaryota; kingdom Metazoa; phylum Arthropoda; class Insecta; order Diptera; family Syrphidae; genus Neoascia; species Neoascia interrupta. The sequence continues at coordinate 181,972,664 of OX392462.1, forward strand.
GTCAGACTCTCGCGGAGGTGGGATAATTCGAGAAACACCGTCCAGTTGAATTAAGCCAGACTTCGTTGGGTTCGATTCAAGCTAGGCTTTTAGAAAAGTTCTCGGAGAGTTTTTTACTGATTCCACGAAATGGGAGCCTAAACCATTTTGTGGAATGAGGCGTGTAGTTGTACCGACTTTAACTTGAGAGTCTGCTAACTAGTTAAGACTGTTCTTAACTAGTTCTTGGATGGCCATAAATGTTCTTAGAAAAAGCTTCGATTTAAAGGCAGGTGAGTCAAGCGCCTTTGGAACTGTTTGGCTGTCCGAAAAGATGAATACTGTTCTTCCTCATGTGTTCGAAGTTGGATTTATTCTAAAACAGTTGTCCGATTGCGAAGGTTTCTGGGTAAATGGATAAGCTTTTTTCAGGCCAACTAAATACACCACTGAAGTCAGTTCGCGTGAATATCATACCGGTCCCTGTTTCCATTTAAAAACCGTCTGTGTACCTGACGAAGTCAAACTGGGATGGAGTTGGTTTGAATTCTTTCTATTCATCCTGTGGAGGGATTGTTTATTATACAGATTTTTTTCTGGAGGCACTATGGCGAGAGGCATGCTTAATGTGCTTTCAGATTCTAAGAGGTTAGGCAGAGCCTTTGTGAGAATGGGAGTCTATGTTATTCGAGTCAGTCTTGCTTTCATTAAGCTGTGTTTCAACTTGAGAGTAAAACTACTGCGAGTAGCTCTAACGCCAATCACGAGAGTGTCAAGAGAGTAATTCGCACAGGTAAAGACTTTCAAGGTGTCGAAAAGTTGAGAGCCGAGAACCACTCGCAGTAGTTTTACTCTCAAGCGGATACGCAGCTTAAGGAAAAGACCCAGGATGGCATTAATTGCCATAGATGGGGTAAAGCGTAGACAACCCATCATGCAGTATCCTTGTTCAGCTAGTCGTTGCACTCGTTCTAGCTTTCTGATCGTGATGAATTCTTTGGCCTGTGTCCATCAGTCCACCACGACATAGGCCAACGTCAGCCTATGTCTAGACAGTAAATCATTCGGAACTTTAGCTCCCTATTGTTACCTCAGATTCGACTGATCCAAAGGAGAGTTAACCTGCTGATTATGTTGGCTCGGATTCAGTGTATTAAGCGCAATGTGAACTCGCAGGTGAGAGTTGGTTGATCATATTCCCGAACCTCTTAATCTCAGGGTTATAGGTTTGAGCCCCACGTTGGGCGCCCTTTTTGTGTTTCAGGTTTCGGGACCACGCCCAAGTATTATTGATGGTAGTTTTGTCGGTAAACATTAAGCCCGAATAAGCTCGATACAGGGAGGTCTAGTTGGTCGACAACCAAACTCCACTTACACAGCAAGCCAAAAGAGAAAGACAGAAACGTAAGTGCTTCCTAATTAAACTCAACTAGTGGGAAAGATGGGAAAATCGAACAAAAAACTCTTTATGTCCAGATTTGGTAAGAAAGCAATGTATGACAAATCCTGTTCTTGCTTCAGGGATTCAAAGCTGTTTCGCAACAGTTTAGGGTTTTTCTTCGAACTGAATCAAGACTGCTTTTCTTTTAAACTCTAGTTAGGTAAATTCGTTGCTTATTTACACATGATACAGACGTTCTATCTTACCTGTACTGCACATATGTATTGGACAGAGTATAGCAAAACATTTTATATTTTTAAAATCAAAATTACACAGTTCATTAATTTATCGATCTTTGCTTTACACTTAGCAATTTAACAACTTCTGTCGTAGTTTTTTAATTCTTTTAACAAAATAATTTAACTTACCTCCTCTTGGTGCAGCCGAGGGTTCTCGACCTCTGGACGATGATGCGGATGGTTCTCGAGCTCTTGAAGATGTAGATGGTTCACGAGAGGGCTCACGAGGCTCGCGTGGTGCTACATGCTCACGTGACTCACGTGATGATCCGTGCTCGCGAGATTCCCGTGGTTCACGAGATTCCCTTGGCTCGCGAGATTCTCTTGGCTCGCGAGATTCTCTTGGCTCGCGTGAATCTCTTGGCTCGTGAGGTTCTCGATGATCACGAGATTCTCGATGATCGCGAGACCCTCGTGGTTCGCGAGAATCACGGCGGTCACGATAATCCCGTGGTTCACGTGGTTCGCGAGGTTCCCGGTGCTCTCTAGAATCTCGCGATTCTCTAGAATCGCCAGATCCTCGATGTTCTCTAGAATCTCGAGAGTCACGAGATCTAGATGAAGACGGCTCTTCCGGAGAACCACGTTTTGGGATTTTAGATCGCTTTAAGAAATGGGAATAAAATGAATATTAGGATGTTTAGGAAACACAAAATAATAAGAGAAACAATAAAAATGTTTAAGTCGATTGCCAAGTTTTTTTCAAAAAGTTTAATATCTTTAAAAAAATTAGTTAAAAAACTAAACACAAGTACAAGGAAGTTTTAATAGTTCGGATTTGAACCCAGAACCGTCCAATGTCAGCAGTCAATCTAACTCACTAGGGATTAGACAGAAGTTCTGGTCCTGGGGTGGAATCGGCTAAAATGATCTATGATAAGTGATGTCACAAATCACAAAAATTCGTCTGCGTAAACTGTGATCATCACAATTTTTTTGTAACAGCTCCCGATCAATCACCGTCAAAACCAGCTGATCACCAGTTTTCAAACTTTCTGGTAAGGTGGTGTTTTTGCCTACCCAGGCTGACTTTCTGCATGTACGAATAAAAATAAGTGTTCTTACATCACAAGCCTAAATAATGCAACGATTCGGTACAATATTTTTGTGATCACCTAACGCAGACGGATTATATGGTTTGATCACATTGACTGTCACAAAATGTGAAAATCACAGATCACCATAGCCGATTCCACCCCTGACTCAACTTTATCAAAAATAATCGTTTTATTTTTGAAGCAAATAAAGATTCTGGTTCTAGTTAAGGCTTAAGAGCCTTTTACACACGTTTTAAAAAAACGCAAAGACTATATTTACCCAATAAAGTCAAAAAGCGAAATTCGACACTAACAAACAGAGTGAGAGCAAAAACTGTAAGTCTCTTGGCGCAATTAAGTCTTGTGCAGATCAAAATCAGTTTGAGAAAAAATGTTAACACAAATGACGGAACAAATAGTTCCTAGAGTTTCAATACAAAAATACATGAGCTAATTCTTAAGCAGTTATGTGCATGCACGAAGCGTTTTTGTTTAATTTATCCTTTTCCTGGTGGATAAACATTGAATTGCTTACAAAATTGTCCACTTAGTGGAAAAACCGAAAGCGGCAGATGACAAACCCCCAAATCAGCAAAATATATTTTCAAGCACATCCAACCAATATGACAGAAAATTTCACTGGAAATCGTAGTTTAGGTGTTTATTCATTGCAATTAAAAACGGCCATTCAACGTTGCAATCTTAATTCACACACACGATCTTATTTAGCCACAGCATTAAGAGCCGCCTTGCATGAGCGACAGAAGTTTTCTGTAGTCGGGACCGGTTACGTGGTTATCATAAAACCGCATGCCCTAGGGTAGGGAAAGCTATTACTGAAGATTTCTCTGACGTCTTTTATGTTGAAAAGAAAAACCGTATCTAGCTTACAGGTAGGGAACGATCCTTCTAACTGCACCTATCGCGGCTTTTTTCAGAGGTTACTAATATCCGATGGAGCACTCATACACATTCTGTGGAAATGTTACAAAGTGGAAATGCTGTGAGGAAGTTTGACGTCGGCCGGCTACAATCGCAAGAGATCACCAGGTCCTTCTCCAACCGAGTCTCTCAAAACCTTCTACGAAGTCCTATGCAACCATAGCATCAAGTGTTGAACCAGTCGCAACATTGCCGAAATGCCATCAGAGATGTAGCCTTTGATGTGCTGGGTTTTACACGGCCACCACAACGAAACCCCGGTTTGACGATAATGCCGGCAAACACATGCAGCTAAACAGGAAGCATACAAAGCGGCTCGGCACAGAAGGACTAGAGCTGCTTGCTCTACGAGTAGAGGAGGAGAGAGGAACACCGGGTTCTCCGAAGGTAAAAGGGAAAGCACGAGAAGAACGAAGTTGCAACAAGAATGAGGTTCGAAAGTTTGACCAGAGGACTTAAAGGTCCTGCCAAGGGTATATGAAGTTCGAACTGAAGCCTTTCAGGACCATCAAGGGAACATTTTAGTGGAATCGCAGTCAGTACTGAGGATTTGGAAAAACCATTTCTTCGGACCAAAAGTCCGCTGTCAGGCAAAACGAACCATTCAACACGTCGTTTGCATTACGATACCACCAACCCGACCTGGACGAAGTGAAAGTAGCTGTGCCTAAGTGCAACAGAGCAACCGGAGCAGAAGGCCTAGCTGAAGAACTCTTTAAATCCACTGGCGATGAGCTCGTTAGGAGCATGCACCGGCTTATCTGCAAGACATGGTCGGAGGAAAGTATGCCCGACGGATAAAACCTCAGCATTGTTTGCCCGATCCTCAACAAAAGAGACCCTCTGAACTGTGCCAACTACAGAGGCATCAGTCTTCTTAACATCGCGCAAGATCTTTTTTGCTGTACCGTGTGAACGCCTGAAGCCGTTTGTCAAGAACCTAATAGGCACATATCAGTGAGGCTTAAAGCAAGGAAAGGCCACCATTCATCAAATATTTACCCTGCGGCGCAGATCTTGGAGAAAACCTAGGAGTTCAAAATCAATACACTCCACCTTTTCACCGATTTTAAGGCCGCGTATGACAGCATCTATAGAGACGGCCCATATAGAGCAATGTCTCGATTTGGCATCCCTGCCAAACTCGTCAGTCTCATCTCGGATGACGATGGAAAACTCACGCTGTTCCGTCAAGGTTAGTAAAGACCTCACCGACCCCTTTGCTGTCAAAAAAAGATTTTGACGCGCGGCTATGTGTAAACATCATACTTGAGAGAATTGTGCAAAACTCCCGCGCCAACACCAGAGGCACAATCATTCAAAAGTCCGTTCAAATACTCGCATACGCAGACAAAATTGACATAGTTGGAAGGATAAAGCGTGATGTCAGTGCAGCCTTCGTGAGTATTCCGACGGAATCGGCGAATAATGGTCCAACAGTCAGCGATGGCAAAACCAGTATATGCTGTCATCAAGGAGAGACACCCAACACCAACGTCTTCGAAATAACATTACCATAGACAGCTATAGCTTTGAGCTAGTTAGGGACCTTGTCTTCCTGGATTCCGCTATCAATTGAGACAATGACACCAGCGCTGAAATCAAACGAAGGATAACTCTTGCCAATCGCTGTCTCTTTGGGCTAAGAAGGCTACCTCGAGTAACGAAAGTTTTCATCTATAAGACCCTCATCATCCCAGTCCTGCTTTACGGTGCGGAAGTATGCACTGCTCAAAGGCTGATGAAAACACTTAAGGCTGCTTCGAGAGAAAAATCATTTTGGCGATCTTTGTCACGTCATCCAAAATGTCGCAAAACTTCAATGCCGACACTGCTAGCTGGAGACAGAGCTGGTTGGCGGGGGCCCAGATCCATTCCTGCAGCGCCAACTTAAGCAAGTAAGTTTAATACTGAAAACAAATAATTTTGATTCTATTCCAAACTCAGTTTTGCTACAAACGAAGCGCGTAGCCCTTTTAATAATGCTCTACCAAGCTTCGTAAAAACGCCCCCCGAGACAATTAAACTTCAACGGAAAAAAAATTTAAACAGCCAGAAATGAGACTTTTTAATTTTTGAAGCATTTCAACCGAAAGCTAATCGGCATTGAAAATTCACATTTGAGTTTTGAGTAAAATAAAAAATAAATAGAGTGGCGCAACAGCTCGAGGTGAACCAGGGCCAACTTCTAAACAATGTATGCTGGTGTGTTAATTTCTTTACATACAAGGGGACCTACAATTTTTTGCCGAATCCGAACGGCACTTTGAGAAGTTTTTCAAGACAAATGATACTCTCGGAGGGCTTGTCAGACCCTCGCGGAGGTGGGGGCCGTGAAAAAGAGCAAGTCTTTTTTTTTTTCAGGTGACGATGGCAGGATTCGAACCCAGACCTCCGGCGTAGTAAGCACACACACTAACCACTACGCCACGGCACCCCACTTGAGTTTTGAGTATCACTACAAATTTATAATAGAAAATCTTATCGCTTAACACCCTTACGACTTCTTTCCACGAGCGGTAGACAAGAGACGTTTTGCCGTCGAGTGGGAGTACATTGCGTCTTTTGTATAGAAAAAGTGTGTGCGTCGATCCATTATTTTTCGAATCTTATTCAGCTATCGACGCTGTCTTTTTTATTGCTCGTGCAGAGAGGCCGTTAAAGGCAACTCATAATACTGCAGTGAGCCCTGGTTAAAAAAAAAGAGAACAAACATTGCATGAACATATGGAGTAACCCGATATCTGACCCCGAATGTTTATTTGAATTCATAATCCAAATATTGTAGGTCCGAGGAGAATGGACGGAACTCTCGTGACCATGGTTGCTTTTTGTACCAACTAAATTGCAACTATATTTCGATTATATTTCAGAGTTATACCGCTTTTGCAAGCACCGAAGACTGGCTGAGGGTCTCTGTGGAATGTCGAATTGGGGAGATTAATCGTCGTCAGACTGAGCCACACCCCACTATATAAATAGGTATTAGCCACGCAGGAAAAGATTTGATTTTTTTTTTGTCAACTGCGGAGGAACAATTTTGGATTTGGAAAGGTTGTCCTGCGGACACGATTGCTGGGCTGTACTGGCCGGCTGATCGATTTGGCTACGTAAATTTTGTTTTCTCCCTCATGGGTAAGAGAGCGGAGCGAGAGGTGCAATACGGCGCCGTGACAAGGGATGAGCTACGCGAGCAACTACGATAACGTGGCTTGGAGCAGATTGGTCTGAAAGAAGAGTTGGTCCAACGTTTGCTGGACGCCACGGATGAGGGCGAGGCGACAGCACTCGATGGGAAGTCGGCCACCGACGGCAACGGAGGTGAGTCCAATGAAGTCTGAAAGCTGCGGCTTGATCTCCAGCAATTAAAGCAAAATATTATGGAGCTCACAGCAAAAAAAAAACGTAGGTAAGGCGTTCCCGAAGGCCGATGTGAAGTCGGAGTCCCAGGCTTCAGATAGGTGTTGTTCGCGGAACTTGTACACAGAACGTGATGTCGCTGAGATGCTCCCAGAGGTCGAGGAGCTAGTGCAGGATTATCGTCGAAGGTACGGAGAACAAGGGTGCAGGACGTATCTATGCACTCGACGAAAAACTGGTGTTGATGGCCACAACGACAAAACTTTTCGGGGCTACCAAATTGTGGAGTCGGAGCACAACGCTTGAAACGTTGGACGAGTTCTTCACCGAGCTTCGTCGCAATTTCCCATCAACCGAAGATGATGCGGACGCCAACGACCGGTTGAGAGAGCGAAGGCAGAGACAAGGTGAGTAGAGACAGTAGTAGAGGAGTACATATTCGAGATGAAAGCGATTTAGTGTGCAGGAGAGTTCGCTTATAAAGTACATAATTCACATAACATACATAAAGTACAGAATTACATAATTCAAGCTCACACGGATGCATCATCGTTCGGCTTAGCCAGAGTATTATCGCAGCGGGGAAAAGACGACCTCCTGCGACCAGTGATTTTTTATGGCAGGAACCTGTCTTAGGACGAAGTTAAATACCAATCTTACGAACTCAAGGTTCTGGCGATGGAAAGCTTGACCCGCTCCGGGTGTGTTTGTTGGGGATGCGATTCAAGGTCGCCACGGACTGCGAGGCCATAGTCGCAACTAGCACAAAGGCAAGCTGATTCCCCGAGTGGGACGATGGTGGCTCAAACTGCAGAAGTTCGACTACGAAACGGTCCATCAGTCTGGAAAACGGGCCTCACATGTAGACACCTTAAGTCGACAGCCGGTAGAAGAAGAGCACGAGGTGGAGGAGGCGTCGACGTTTATCCTTCATGTAAACATGTCCGATTAGGATTGGGTGGCCACCATGCAGTGGCAGGACCAGAAGCTACGCGATGTGATTTTCCCCCTAAGGATGCCTGAGTTGACGCCAGCGAAGAAGCAGAGAATAGGGAGAACTATATAGCATAGAACCAAGTCCCTCTGCCGTTCGAAACCATTCACGTGGATCGCCTTGGGCCTTTTACGAAGGGGAAGGGTGATACGTCTTGGCCTTGGCCGACAATTTCACGAAGTATACCATACTGCGAGTCGTAAAAACCACCAACACCAGAGGAGTTCTCATTGTGTTGAATGAAGTAGCCGACTATTTTGGATTGCCAAGAAGGATTGTCATTGACAGAAGAACAGCGTACACGTCCGGAATATTTGAGCACTTCTGTGAAATTAACGGGATTTAACTCATCAAAGTTGCTGTAAGAACACCCAGAGCAAACGGTCAGGTAGAGAGGTGCAACGAAACTCTCCTCTCATCCCTTAAATACATGCACTCGTCGGAGACAGGAGAAGATTGGGCAAGTCACCTGAGAACCGTCTAGTGGTGGCTAAATACTGTCCGGAACGGCACAACGAAAGCCAGTCCGCACGAACTCTTTGCATTTTGGGGGACAAGCTCAAAGAGACGGGAAGTGAAGCCGAGGAGATGCGACAACGAAAAAAAGCCTTGGGAAACATTGAGCAGGTCCAAGTCGATCAGAAGCCAATATTCGACGCCAAGCATCGGCAGGCAACGAAATATCAGTCTGGGGATCTTGTGTTGATTGAGAACCAGCCTGCTGCGACGGGTGAGTCACGGAAGCTGGAACCACGGTATCGCGGCCCCTACATCGTCACGAAGGTACTACCAATCGACCGCTACGTGGTGGAAGATATTCCTAATATGCAGCGAAACTCAGCGGAAGTTAAAAAAAGCTCTGTCCCGCGTCGGACAGAATGAAGTACTGGTGCGACCTCTCAGAAGAGGGTATTTTAAATGATGAGGACGACTCTGACGGTTCGGATCGTGAGGACACGATTGATGAAGGATGACCGAGTTGTTAAGTCACCGCTGCTTCCGCCTGTATAAAAGACGAGCATCAATAGGGTAAGGGGACATTCAACTTGAAGGCGCGATAAAGGCAATTAGTAAACGGTAGCAAAGTACATAGAAACGTGTTATCATTTCGCTTTCATTGGTTTTCTGTTAACAACAATATACGGACATATTTATGTACCTAAATTTTTGAAAAGATTTTGTGCACGATCAACGGAAATGAAAGTGTGGACAGTTGGCGCGATGCCTTTTATGGCGCTTATGGCATCGACAGACGCAGACAAGTCTCTTGCGAGCACTCTGACCCGCTACGACAAAGTGTGGGGACCCTAGGATGACTTGACGACCGAGCTAAGCCGCTAGTTTTTTTTTTTTTTGAAAACGATAAAAAAAAGCAAACATAATCAACATTTTTTTATCTTTTATTCATTTGTAATTTTAAGGGATTGTTCCTGAGCCCCATTTAGCGTTTGTGGTTACAGTTTTGTTTTCTTGAAATTCGGTGACATTGGCTCAGATAGCGCTTCTTAAAATAGAACTACACAATGTTGAAGGTCTTCGAGTGTTGGCCTTCGGTTTTTTTAATGGAAATTACACAATTCAAAAGAATTTTGTGTATCGCACATATTGTAGGAATTTTAACCGTCGGTTATATGTGTTCAACTAAGGCAAGGACTATTATGCGAATTCCTACGACTCTCGGTAAGTCTATTTCAACCAGCGAGTCTATTGCAAAATTTCCTCTATATTGAACTGCGAATTTGTTTACGATTTTATCAATTTCAAATGGTTTAACTATTAGTTTCCCAAAATAACTCGTAAGTCATTATGAGTTTAAACATTGTCTCAGTTTAAGGGTTTTCCTATTAGCAATATCTTTTCGTGATATCTAGTAACAAAAGAATGTTTTAGAAATGTTTGTGATTTTTCTTAGGTTAGGGGAAAATTGACCGCACGTTTTAGGCAACATGTGTACTGATTTGTCAATAGCCTATACAGCCTACAGTTCACAAATCAGTGTTTTTTTATAACAAGCTCGTGATCAAGGAGTTATGAGCTCTTATGACTATCTTTAAAACGCGTAGCACATAGCGAGAAAACAAAAATTAGAAGACAGTGGACAAAAGAAGTTCTCGATCAAACACAGACGCTGATGAACCAGTATAAAATATCAAAACCTGGCACAGAAGCCCCAAAGTTTACTCCCGCAAGTGTTATGCCTTTACGGGAAAAAGCAATGATATGACCAGCTTTTTCATATCATAAAATAGAAACTTTGTGCATCTTACCGGTGCCCCACATATTTTGTGAATGTTCCCCTATCCGCAATCTCAAGCAAGTAACCCCAGGACAAATCAGTGCATTACATAAAGACGACGAATATTTGCTCTGCAAGGCTAGCATTCAAGCACGGATAAAGGATCTTTGAATTACAGCCCCGATGCTTGAAACATGTATCTAGGACGGAACCTTCATTTTTAAAAGAAGACTAAATATGAGCAACATACTATAGAGCCGAAGGCTAAATGACTTTTGTGTGCGGGTGCTCTGGAAATCACCACGTATGCATTTCTTTATGTAAAAGATCTATTCTAACCCGTTTTTCGAAAGAGATTCGTCTGTAGGCGCTGACTCAAAAAAACTTTGAGGGCTGCTTTGGCAGGCGCCATGCTGCAGTGAAGGACTAGAGCTGCTCGCGAGCTCTACGAGCAGAGGAGGAGAGAGGAACACCGGCTTCTCCAAAGGAAAAAGAGAGAGCACGAGAAGCGCGCGGTTGAAGAGAAAGAGAGATGTTACAACAGGAATAAGGTTAGAAATATTTGCCAAAGGATCAAAAGGTCCTGCCAAGGGTATAAACTTCGAACTGAAGCCTGTAAGGACCATCAAGGGAACATCGTTGTAGAATCGCAGTCGGTGCTGAAAATTTGGAAAGACCACTTCTGCAGACTGTATAACGGCCAGGACGAACCAAATACCGCTGTCAGGCAGAAAGAACCACTCAACCCGGGCGAAAATGTTACCGACGAAGCATACGAACGATACCGCCCACCCGACCTGGAGGAGGTAAAAATAGGTGTGTCTAAGCTCAAGTGCAACAAAGCAGCCGGAGCAGACGGCCTAGCTGCGGAACTTTTTAAATCCGCTGGCGATGAGCTGGTAAGGAGCTCATCTGCAAGATCATCATCAAGCCAGCTCATCTGCAAGATATGGTCGGAAGAAAGCATGCCCGACGAATGGAACCTCAGCATTGTTTGCCCGAACCTGAAGAAAGGAGACGCTCTGAGTTGTGCCAACTACAGGGGCATAAGTCTTCTTAACATCGCATACAAGATATTTTCTGCTGTACCGTGTGAACGCATGAAGCAATTTGTCAACAATCTGATAGGCAAATATCAGTGTGGCTTTAGGCCAGGAAAGTCCACCATTCATCAAATATTTACCCTGCGAAGAGGAGATCTTGGAGAAAACCCAGGAGTTTCAAATCGATACACTCCACCTTTTCATCGATTTCAAGGCCGCGTATGGCAGCATCTATTGACACGGGTCATATAACGCAATGTCGAGTTTTGGCATCCCTGCCAAACTCGCCAGTCTCTGCAGGATGACGAAACTCACGCTGTTCCGTCAAGGTCGGTAAGACCTCACCGACCCCTTTGCTGTCAAAAAAGGATATAGACAAGGCTACGCGCTGTCATGTGACTTCTTTAACATCATACTTGAGAAAATTGTGCAGAACTCCCGCGCCAACACCAGAGGCACAATTATTCAAAAGTCCGTTCAAATACTCGCATACGCAGACAAAATTGACATAGTTCGAAGAATAAAGCGTGATGTCAGTGCAGCCTTCGTGAGTATTCCGACGGAAGCGGCGAATATGGGTCTAACAGTCAACGAGGGCAAAACCAAGTAGATGCTGTCATCAAGAAAAAACACCCAACACCGACGTCTTGGACAAAACATCACCATCGACAGCTATAACTTTGAACAAACGAAGGATAACTCTTGCCAATCGCTGTTTCTTTGGGCCAAAAAGGGCTAAAAATTGAGTAGCAAAGCCCTCTCTCGAGCAACTTAAGTGTCCATGTATAAGACCCTCATCATCCCAGTCTTGCTTTACGGTGCAGAAGCATGGACCCTGTCAAAGGCGGATGAAAACACTTTAGGCTGCTTCGAGAGGAAAATTCTTCGGCCATTTACGGTCCCGTAACATCGTACTATACAGCGATGCCGACCTAGCCAAAAGAGTCAAAACACAACGTCTACGATGGCTGGGTCAACTAGAGCGGATGGACACCAACGCCCCAACCCGGAAAATCTTCGAATCCACACCGCGAGAACGGCGCGGTAGAGGAGCACCGAGACTCAGGTGGCGCACGCAAGTGGAAGGGGACCTCAGCCAACTTCGCGTGAGAAACTAGAGACGGCTAGCTACAGACAGAGCCGGCTGGCGAAGCTTGTTGGCTGAGGCCCACGTCCACCCCGGACTGTAGCGCCACCTTAAGTAAGTAAGTATGCTGCAGTGAAATGTGTGCAGGACTACTGTGCACGGGGTTCCGGGATCGAATCCCGACCGGAGCAATAAAAGGTTTTTTACGCGAGGCTCTGAACAACCCCCGAGAATATCATTTGTCGTGAAAGATCTCAATCTTTCATTCGCCGTTCGGAATCGGCAAAATGTAGATCCGCTGTGTTTGTAGATCCATGTGTTTAAGAATAGTTGAAGCGAACACTGCATGCATGGGTCTGAGAGGTCAGATGATGGCTCTTCTTCGGCACGAATAGAATAGTCTCTCCTAACAAATAATACTCTCAGGGGGATTGTCAGCCTTTTCTCGCGGGGTAAGGATCTGGAAAAACTTTTAGCCCCCTTTGGGATTCGAACCCGGGACCTCCCGCGCAGTAGTCCGACACACTAAGTAGTCCAACACACGGCGCCCACTGGCAATCCATGACTTCTTAAATGTTTTTATGGGTTTTTTATACATATTTGAACAGTTCTTTTGAAAGGCTGCTAAAAATTTTGCGAGTATTGGTCTTTTTGGTTGGCGGTCCCGAACTAGGGCGTTCTTCTCCCTGATTGGGGCTGCACGTCCAAACAACCGAACACGTTTTTCTTGATTTTAACGTTTTTCTGGCCTTATATTTGTGAAGCTATTTTACGGTGGACAAAAGACATCCAACTTGACACTTAATTCTGGATTCTAGGCTAGAAGCAAATTTCTCTTCTTTTCAGGAGAAGAACTGTCAATCGAGTGCCAAGAAAACTGTTTGAGCAGACTACAGCTCCCAGACTACAGCTACAGCAAAGGCCATTAGTAGCAGGCCATAAGTAGCCCAGCAAATATTGAAGCTCGCTCTGTTCATCTTCCTAAGATAAGCGAGAGATCATCATTCACCATGAAGGAAGTATTTTCTTACTCCGTTTGACTTGCTGCAGTAAGAAATAGTCAAATCTCTTGTACGCCACTTTTATGTCGGTTGTATATAAAACCAGTGAGTAAGTGACAGTGTGTATAAAAAACCAGTGATTGTATATAAAACCAGTGAGTAAGTGACAGAAGTAGTTACAGTCCGTAAAAAGGACCGTAGAATACGCCATCCTATCCCAATTGTAAAAAGCTGATGTTATTATTATTTTTTGACATTTTATAAGTAGTGCAAACTTCGAAAAGGGGTGTGCTTCAACCGCCCCTAATTACAAACGCTCCTTGTTATCAATTATAACACAGATATTTCCAAGTAACGCTTAAATGTATGCAAAAAAGCATTTTTTTAGTTAAAATTCAATATTTTTTAAAAAATCAACCCCTTTAAGTGGGCGTGGCTAAAAACTTTGTGTGAACGAAATCTGATATAAAATCTTATTTACCTAACCTGCTAATTTTTTTGCTTCATGCTTTCCTAAATTAGGCTCAAGGCCAGTCGAAATTACGTTTTTCTGGAAAATTTTAGGTTTTTCTTCAATTCTGCTTCCAAATATGGGTGTGGCCCAAAGTCTTGTATGAACAAAATGTAGAACTAAGCATTTTCTACATAGAATATTAAGCAAACTTTTTTTAATTTTGAGCAAAAATATTGAGTAAACTGTGTTGAAAATGTTCCCTTAAAATAGATGCCACGCCCACTGGAGGAGGTTTACCAATTTAATTTTTCTTTTTTTGTGTCTTACATTCATTAGGAAATGCTAAATGCTAAATTTAAGCCTTTAAAACGTCTTACAGCTTTGAAACCTCTGGAGGTAGTTGCACATTAAACCGATTGTGGGCGGTGGGCGTGTCTGTGGGCGGATTTGAAAAAAAAATTAGCACTTGTACTGCTTCGGATGACAAGGAGCTCATGCACAAAATGTCAGATCTCCAGCTAAATGTAACTAGCAAAATTTAAGCCCTAAAAACGTACGACACTCAGAGAGACAGACGGACGGACGGATATGGCTCATTCGATTCAGAATTCTCGATCATATGCCCTTAAGGTCTTGGGGGTCTACCATTATTATTTCACCGTGTTACAAGCTTTGTGACACACTTAATATACCCCCTATCCTATGGGACGGAGAATAAACATTGGAAGAATTTGGCAAAACGGGTCCAACCAAATAGTTTTTTGTGAGATTTGCAAGTCAGGAAATGGCGATATCCACATTTTGATAGGTCATTGGTACATCTGTCAAATTTACTGATAATAACAAAGTCTGGCTTGGCCAGCGGTGGAATAAACACAGATATGTCTGGTTTTTCACAGATATTTGGTTGTCGGTCAGATGCGCAGATCTGGATTACAAAACCAGATTTGACCAAACCAAACCACACCAAACTTTGCTGAATTTAATGATTAAAACGGCGATCAAATCAAATCTTCTCTTAGTCCCCCTAAGTCTCGAGGTTTACCATACCAACTTTAGCCTCAGAATTCTCAAATCAAATCAAAGAATTCTGTTCAATTATTTGTAAAATTTTCGAGTTCAGTTGAAAAAAAAACACTCGCACAAACTTTTTATTGACCGCCGTCACATCATCTCAGCTGTGACTATTTGAATGTGGGTTTATTTAAATGTTGTTAGATGTGCAAAGCGGCTGACGACAAGACATTGCGATTTGACACCACATGAAATGGATGGATATCATTGACATATGTCAAAAATAATAGTATGCGTCAAGTTAATCTATTTTTTTCCGATGGAAACACATTGGCATTTACTTTTAATTTTCCCTATTCTCTGCCTTATGTGCAAAGAAAATACGCTGTCTGAATAGTTAAACTTCTATCCACCGGGCACTAATCCGAGACTAATATCAATCCTCATTAACCCTCTACAAATTACGCGATTAACCATACAAATTTAAATCCATTTGGCAAGCGATTAAATATCAAACTCCTCATAAATCTCATTGATCCTTTTCACGAACCACTTTCAACCCTTTCGAACACCTTTTTAACAGTTTGAGAACCGAAAAAGACACTGAAACTGTCCCCGTATGACAAATCTGTCAAAATTACGATTTCTATTGAGATGTACAGAACAGAAATATTTTTTCGCTCCTGGAAAATGGCATCGCCACTCTCTTTCAAGAGCCCAAAATGACAGGAAAAGAGTGCTCATGTAAAATTAATCCCATATTTGTATGGTGGAAACACTTTGGGATTTATTTTTAATCGTCTCCTGCTAATCCTTGAATTGTTGTCTGTGGAAACATTGTATAAGATACAGAATCAGTGAAGTTTAATTTTCTCAGATAAGGGGTGCTTCTGTAAAGCAAACGTCAGAGATTTTTAACAAAAAAAAAGTGAGGGGCAGAAAGTTCAGTGCTTTTTAAATTTGACATTTCAGTTATTTGTCAGTCAGCTGTCCAGTGCAAAAGAAAAATTTCTGCGAAGGTAAAAACAAATTTTCTTTGCTTTTATTTTGAATTTGTTAACAATTCTATAATTACAGGTATTTTCACAATGGAAAAAATCACCATGTTGAATTCTGAGACTGGAGCCTCAGTTAGTTTTGAGTGTGACGAGGAAATTTTCCTCGTCAAAAATAGAGAAGAGTCGAAAAAATGCAGAGTTTGAAAATCGCGTTAAAATGTTTTGTTTAGATATTTTTTAGCTCCATATGTTTTTTGCCTGTCAAATGAGAGTGACAGGATCCGATGTGCAATTTTGCGTTCGATGAACAGCGCACGTTTCAGGGTTGTATTGAATTTTTGACAATCAGCTGATCGCACTGAAAAGTGCAAGTGCGATTTCAGGGCGCACTGGGGCAAGTTTCATCGAATGAACCTAATGTTAGGAAAGAAATTTGGGAAATCGTAGCCATACCTCATATACGCAAAGCACGATTGTGTTGATTTTTGCGTCTAAATTGTCTACTTAAATACACGTAAACACGCGTACAAAAAAATCGGCTTACCCCGTTGGACTCGATTTGAAACCGAAGAGAGAGAGAGAGAGAGAGAGATAGAGCGATTTCCACATTTCAACAAGTTTGTATGGAGGAACGAGTGGCATTTGGAGGATGTGTGGTTCATTGACTATTAGGGATGGCATTTTGCTGGAAGGCAAAACTGATCTCGAGTTCGTATCTGTTCCTCGCCTAGGGACAAATTATGTTGTACGTCTTTTGCGCCTTTGTTTGATTGAATAAATTAGTCTCTAGTCGACTCAAACTTTGTATTACTAAAAACACATTCTTTTTGCTGGCTTGGGTCCTTAAGGTTAAATTCTTGTTGTGGACAAATTTCCACAGGTAGGTACTATGACCCATGTTCGAAATGGCTCAAGCAATCGAGCGGGTAGTCAAAAATGGGTATTGCACTCAAAATGGAAGCTCCTTGCTAAACCACCTGGCGATTAACTAAGGACCAAAAAAGTTGACTGTCATTTTATAAAAAATTACTTCACATTCAAAAATGAACGGCCGTTATCAAGCAATGTTAAAACTGATTAAAATTTATCCGTCAGTCTGGCGCCCCCATCCCATTTAATTTTAAACCGAAAACTTCCTTTGATCTCTCGCACATGATCCGTGTGCAGACACCTTAAAGCTTTTCCGATTAAAAACTCACAACACAAAGGAAAAACAAAAAATATTTTTCTACCTGGCAATGCTGTACGGCAAAAGAAAACATTGCTCCCACGGCTGAATACGAATCCCCTCCCAATCATAAATGCGCCATATCAAATAACAGTAAGCCGGTCTTAAGTACATTGTTGCAAGTTTTATTACAATAATTTGGATTCTCAGCACTTTCTAAGCATGCACTCTACTACGACAACCGTAGGGAGGCCTTAATGCACGTGCCCCGAGATCACAGACTTTCAACACAAACTTTACTTGGACTTTGCATAAGCACCGCGACTTCCACACATTCATAAACAAAACAAAATGACAAACAAATGATTTCGCTTACCGGCTCTTCTTCAGTGGGCGACAAGGTGCTCCGCGGACGACGCGAGTACTCTTTGCCGTCTTCACTAGAGGTCCGGCGACCTCGGCTCTGACTCTCGGACATACTTTTTGTTTTTTATTTGTCAAATCACTTTTACAGCACTTTGATCATTAATGAAACTTTTTGATGGTAGAAAGTATCTTCGCGACGTTAGGACAAGAAAAAACAAACGAATAATTTGCGGTTGTTTATCACTTTTCAGGAGTAATTAAAAAAACGCGTCCACCATCTACGAAACTTTACATCTGAATGAAACGCAAGAAAATTGGAAATCATCTCATCCCTTTTTCGCTGGAAATGTCGTTTGGTGCACAGGCAAATTTTGCAACTAGCGCTACCAGTTTACATAAAGGCCTATGCACATGGCATTTTGAACATTTTTAACTTCGTGCTCTATAGCCCTTATATAAAGGGTGATTTTTTAAGAGGTTGAGAAACAAAATATTCGAAAAAATTAATAAATATTTATTAATTAAATATTTATTTGAATCGATAGTTTGAACCTTGCAATTTAATGTTTAAAGATAATTTCATGCAAATGCTGAGTCCAATTTTGGCATACTCTTTCACACATATCGGCCGGTATCTCACGAATGAATGCATGGATGTTGGCTTCCAGTGCGTCAATCGAAGCGGGCTTGTCCCTATAGACATTAGCCTTGACATACCCCCACAAAAAATAATCTAATGGTGTCAAATCGCACGATATAGGCGGCCAATTGACCGGCCCGAAACGAGACTGCTCAGAAGGTCGAGAATGCCGACCATAATATGGAAGCAGCGCGCGATGAACATTTCGAACCGAGCACGAATTTTGATAGTAAAATTCAATAATTTGCAAGCGTTGTTCATTTGTAAGACGATCCATGGTTAAATTGCAAACCAAACTGAAGCTGTTTAACAGTGACACAAGGTACTAAACACACGTCAGCTGTCAAAACCAGTGTTGCCAAAACCAAACCAGCTAAAAAATCACCCGTTATTTTCAAAAAGGCTCTTAATACCGTTTTCACACCGAAGCCAGAATCTAGATTCTGAGCAATTCGATTTCAAAATCGAATTGCCCCTTTCACACTGCGAAAATAATCTAGATTTTGTTGACTTTTCGATCAGTTGAATATCAACAGTCCAATTTCTCACTGTTGTCACAAGTTAAATAGCTTCAAATAAGTAAAAAAGAATTGTGGATAACTAAAGAAGCACTGGGAATACATGAAAATCACCGCACAATTAAATAGTATAAAAAAAAACGAAAATATTTCTCCTTTTTATTTTATTAACAAACTTCATTGGCTGTCACGTCTTCTTTTGATTGAATTAAAAAAGTGTGTTTGCTTTTATTTTCCTATGATTCCCACAAAATCGAATTCAATCTATTACATTTGTATTCGATTTTGTGGGAATCTGATCTAGATTCTGAATTCTATAAATGTATGGGAAATCTAATAGATTTTAATTAGATTTGGGCTTTTTTATCTCTGAATCTAGATTTTCTGGCTCGGTGTGAAAACCGTATATAGGTGCCCTTGAAAGAAGGAAAATATCAAGAATTGTACGTTGATCTTTAAAAAATGCAAGCAGTTTTCAGATGGAGCGTAGTAGTGGTTTTGAACAAACGATACCAACAACTACTAGAGAATTACAAAAAAAATAAAATTTATAAAAACATATGCGAAAACTCATGTTTTTGATTATGGTTATGCAAGTTTACGCAAAAACTTAGTTTGTAATCCAGTTAGACAAGGCTGTAAGTATCTATTCTGACACTTCACTCACTCAGGTTGAAATCGGTGGAAAAGGCCAAGATTGGCAACTTAAGTTTTTCACAACAAACAATGCAAATCATTTTTATTTTCATAAAAAGCACATGAATGAAACAATAAAAATAAAAATAAATAGAGTGGCGCAACAGCTCGAGGTGAACCAGGGCCAACTTCTCAACAATGTATGCTGTGTGTGGTAGTTTCTACACATACAAGGGGGCCTACAATTTTTTGCCGAATCCGAACGGCACTTTTAAAAAGTTTTTCAAGACAAATGATACTCTCAAAGGGCTTGCCAAACCCTCGCGGAGATGGGGACCGTGAAAAAGAACAAGTCTTTTTTTTTCAGGTGACGATGGCAGGATCGTCACCTGAAAAGTGACAATTGGCTTTTCACTTTTTCTATTTATGAATGGAACAATAATAAATAGAAAAAGTGAAAAACCAACACGAAGCACTAATGTTCTCTACACACCGAACTCAAAAGTGTGTTTTCGAGAAAACATGCGAAAACTTCTACAAAAATATGAGTTTTTCCATACATTTTTGTAAATTTTCTGTTTTCGAGACCCTAGTTTCTTAGTAGTTTTCGTTTAAAATCACTTTGAAAGTCACGAATATCAAATTGTCCTGAGAATTTTAAATAAAATTAGCAAAGAATGTCACTTTTGTCTCAACTTTGGATGTTAATATCTTCCAAAACCGAATGTCCTGTCTGAAATTAGTTTGTAGTTTTGAGGTCAGCGTAAAATTCTTGATATGTTCCCATCTTTTATGGATTTTTTGAAGCGTGATTAAAAATAAATATGGGCTAAAATTTGACAACTGATAAATAAATAAAAAATTAAAACAAATTCTAGTCGGCGTTAAGGAAGTGTGAATGGCGTGTAAACGGGTTTATTGAATCTTTTAGAAATTACGAAACAAAATTGTTTCGATAGCATTTAATAAGGAGCCTTCGGCTAAAGCCGCGTTGTCACAAGGAACAGAAACAGAAACAGTATCACACACAAAAGCAACAGTGACAAAAACGGCACTGTAGCTCTAGAATCAGCGACGCAAATGTGTCTTACAGCAAAGCAAACAGAAACAACTCGAGAGGACTTGTTTCTGGAACAGAAAATCAAACGTTGCTGTTGCATAGCAATCCTAGATTATACTTTTGCTTTTGACATCATTTTTGCAGTAGATTGTCAAATGAAAATCATTTTGTCAATAAACGAAAATCAATCAAATATCTCACATAATCACAGGAACGTTATTTCACATTAAAACGTCATTTAATAGAACTAATATCAAGCAAATTACTCAAATACTATTACCCCGTTTATCCGACTCTTTAAATCGCTTTGAACGATATCGAATTGACGAAAACCGATAGCATATACGCTTTTTGAAACCGATTTAAGTATTCGAATCGCTTTATACAAAACCGATTTTCAAATCGGTATTATGAAATTCAAACCGACTCCAAAATGCGCATAGATGGTTGAATCGGTTTGAATCGATTGTTTTTTCAATTTTCGTCACAAATTTTTCGAGTTTGACATAAAAGTAAAACTAAATTTCAAACCAATTAGTTTGAAACTACTTGATTAGTCTGCGCATAAACATGGCAGTGGAATCGGTGTGAGTCAAAATGGTTACAATTCAATTCGATTCATTTTGTCGGATAAACAAGGTATATGTCTTCACCGGCTCCATTAAAAGAGGATTAGCGGTAGACGATTGAAAATAAATCGTTAAGTGGCTCCACCGGACAAATAAAGGATAAATTTGACACGAACACTCTGTTTCTTTCACTTTGGTTCTCACAAGAGACTGGCGACGTCATTTCCCAGGAGCGAAAAACGAGTTCCGCCTTAAAGTTCACATGAAAAAAAGTACTTGTGACAGATCTGTCGTACAGGGACAGTTTCATTTGCATGTTTTGATTCTCAAACTGTTACAAAAGGTGCAGAAAATGGGTTTGTGAATGGGGTGAATGGGATTTATGAGAGGATTTATTTTAAATCGCTTGCCGAGAGGATTTAAATTTGTATGGTAAATCGTGTGATTTGTAGAGGATTAAATAAAGATTTATATTAACCAACGATTAGTGCTCAGTGGAGACATGGTATAAGTTCATATATAGTAAATCAATTAACTAAATTTATCTTAAACCCAAAAGTAATCCAAACCGTTTGATTTTAGCCATCAAATTTTTCCCGGATTTTTTCCCGGAGATTCAAGGCGTCAAAGGCTTGTGTCTGTTGCCGCAGATTTTTACCACTGTATTTGTGGCAAGGAGTTCTATGGGTAAGCCATCTTGCATCTTGTTGTTCTTAGTTAGGTTCCTTTATTGTACAGGGATAGAGTGTTAACGGTTTGTAATTTCAACAGTATACCAATTGCAACACGCAAGACGCAACACAACACAAAATAAAAGTCGTGAACTTGTTCTTTGTCAAAACCTTTTGCGTATGTCAAATGTCTTCAATGACTGCTATTTGAAAGCTCTCTCTGAGATTATTTTCAGTTCCTGTTTCTGTTTTTTGTTGCAGCACCAACAACTAAAACCGAAACGAAAAGGGCGTCGTTTTCCGTCCAGTTTCAGTTTCTGTTCCTTGTTAAAACGCGGCTTTAAGCCAGAAACAGAATTTCATACATAAGCGACCCATAGATGGCAAAGTAGAATACGCCAGGTAATCTACTCGATTAACTACGCGTAGTAAATTGGGTGAACTACGCCTCTGATTTGTTTCATTAACTACCTACGTTTGTTACACGTCAAAATGTTAAATTTCCAAAAGAATTAAAGAGTAATAACCGGGTGAAAACACTGAAGGTCGAGAAAAGAGTCGAATGTGTAGCGTAAGATCAAAATCAATCAGTTCGAAATTTAACAAAAGACCAATGGCGATGCGTCTACAGCCTCGCAATTTGAAAAAGCAATTTGAATTGACAATTCGGTGGTTCCGTTGACATTGCAAACGTCATTTTGACGTCCAATTGCAAGGTCTGCTACGTTTAACTGCTATAACTACATTTAACGACATTAACTACTTCATTTATGTAGCAGACGTAAAAAACGTAGGAAATCAAAGGAAGTCAAATTTCTGTCTTCTCTGTTAGCAACGCAAAAAACATTCAGCGAATTTAGGTTTCAATTGCTAAAGTTTGGGATTCTCTTTCTGTTCCTGTTTTAGGTTGCTTGTGACAATGCGGCTTTACCACGACGTTTTTTAATTTTCGCAATATAAAGCAAATTTCGGTCCGTTGGACTCTTCGTTCTTTTAAGAACGAGCTCAATATTTGTTTTCTACTTGAATTAACTTAATAACTGAACGCTATCATTAGAAGCAGATTACTGGAACCCTTATTCAGCATTGGAAACTCGCACAGCTTTTGACAACTGACTTTCATTCCATTTCGTTTTTTTTCTTCAGCGTTTTTCTGTGATCTGTCAATATCGACCAGGTTCCGTAACATTTCCATTTTTGTGAGCGAAAATCGAGTGAGTTTTGTTTTACCATGTGAATATTTTTATCAGTTGCTTATAAAACTATTTCCTTAAAAAATTCCAGAAAGAACTTTAAACGAAAATGGCCAGCATTGCAACCAAGGGATCCGGATTGGTCAACAGTACGTATCACCCTTGCATCATTCATAACCCCCTCCCATTGACGTTATGTAATTTAATTGCTTTTGCAGAACTTCTTGTCCAGGCCAGGCCACAATTGGATGTGTTCTTGAAATACGCCAAAGTGGAATTGACCCCACCAACTCCAGCTGATATTCCAGCCATCCGCCAAGGAATCGGCCGCATCTTGACTGGTGCTCGTACTGGCGCATGGAAAAATGTCACCGTCCGTGAGGCATGGTTGAACACACTGGTCACGATGGAAGTCTGCTTCTGGTTCTATGTCGGCGAGTGCATCGGTAAACGACACATTGTCGGCTATAATGTTTAAAGCTCTTTAGTTTGGAATTTTATTTTTGTTATTCTCAATATCGCTGCTCTGTGAGGTTCTGTCTCATGATCCAACAACATCCGAAAGAATAAAGGTTAATTCTGAAAAAGGAAGGCCTAGAAGATTGTGTATTTTGTGATGGCTTAGTCGAAATTCTTCCACTTGTCGTCTAAGTGGAGTGTCGCCTCCGTCCTTGGTCTTGATTGAAAAACACTTTTCAGCGATAACTTGGTCTAAACGATTTTTACGTTTCTGTCCACTCAGTCGATGTAGTAAAGTTTGGCGGGATGTTGTTGTTGTTGTTATAGCAGCTACTCCAAAGATGCTGTTTCTAGACCAAGGAATGTGGCCACGTCGGTGGGTTGCAGCCAGAGTGCACTCGCCTGCAGGTTGGTTGGATTTGCTGCACAGTTGAACAGGTGCCTGGTGTCATGTGGACCATTACCGCAGTCAGGGCAGATGTCTGCGATAGACGGGTCGAGGCGGTTCATGTAATTGTTCAAGGTGCGGCACCAACCGGAGCGTAACTGGGCCAGGGTAGTCCTTGTCTTGCGCGGTAGACTGCGCTCCTCATCGGCAATAGGTGGTGGTCGAGCTCCGAGCACTATGTTGGGGCGAAAGCTATCTGTGGTGTTGGACGCAGATCTGTGGTGTTGGATCCTTGGCCCTCGACCAAGGATCGTCAACCTCAGCTACACTCCAAGTTTGGCGGGATCACAGTAGGTGCATATCAGAATTTCTCCTTGTTACTACATAAGAGACGGAACTCGAATTGCCTTACCAAGCTCAAAATCTTATAACTCTGACACTTTTCGCGGGCGTTAATATAGTTTAAGGGGTGTCAAAAGCCCAAAGCCCTCTTTTTCCAAAAAAATTTTGTTGCAATCACTGTTTTTTATGCTTGGTTTAGAAACGGCTTTGATGACGAACTCTGAGAATGTGTACGAATTTTGAGTAGGTATCACTGGCCATATGCACAACTTCAATTTAGGCTAGTTAAATTGGGGGGATATAGTCGTCGCTCAGTCACCAAGTCGCTCACTAGTTCGTCGCAAATCGTATGTGGCCGCAGCCTTGGAAAAACAGGTCGAAAACGACTATTTTGAACATTTTTGAAACTGTTATCTTCTTCAGTCACCAATCTGGATGCAATAAACAAGTTAAGCCGCGTTGTGTTCGTTGGTTCTAGAGTCGCCACCGTAGCCGGTACCACTGAAGAGCTCGTGATCTGATTTTCCAGAAAGTGAGTCGGAGCGTAGGAGAGGACTGAGTCTTCGCCTTGGTCTCAGCGTGAGCAAGTTTGCTTGGTCTGTTCCTGTGAAGGACTTTCACAAGCCAACTAGTTTCACTTAAAGATTTGACCTTCTGACCAAATTTTTGTAAGGAGGTCGACAATTGTCTTGATCTGAACTGCGCGCCGAAAATTAGTTTTTCTCGGGTTTCTCCTTTCTGGCAAATGTAAAACTTCACAGCGGATTTGAAATTCGATGCATCTGTGATCTGACAAGGTGCTGTCTGGCGATACCCTCCACTTGGTGATAGTCTTGGAAAATCTGTTGAACAGGGTAAGGTCAATTACCTGCTGTCTCCTGGCAGTAACAAATGTAGGTCGACGACCTGCTATACATTGTTGATGGTGATGTCAGACGATAGGATGAATTCGAAAATACCTCCTCTTGCGTTACATTTTCTGCTGCCCCAAACAGAATTCTGAGCATAAGCATCGCAGCACAAGATTAGGCCCAACCCCTTGGATTCACAGTGCTCTACAAGCTTAAGAACTGCCTTTGGGGGAGGAGGAGTTAGCGAGTTATAGGGAATGTAATCCGATGCAACAACAAAGGTTTCCCATTCACCGCTTGCATGACAAAGAATAGAGGCAGCAACTAGACATTGGGTAGAAAACAATTCAATCTTAACTGCCTCGTTTTCAACGCAATAAGACAAGTCCTGGGTCTATCGGACTGCTTATCGTGAAGGACGTCGTAAGACGCTTTTAATCCACCAAGATCATAGATGCCACCTTTCCACACCCATGGCTCTTGAATGGAAGCGATGCGGTTTTCAAATTTACAGGCCAAAAGGCTTCTGCTTTATAGAGCAGTTACAGCTTTACTGTGCTGTAAATTGACTGGTATAAACGAAATAGAAGTGCACCTACCAGCAGAGCCAACCACGGCGACCAAGTTCTGTCCGCTGATGATGCATCTTGTATTGTAGTGTAGTGCACGAGCAGTGCACGGGCAGCTGCAACAAGTTGAGGCTTCCTGGACTCATGGTTTCCATCTGTCAGTAAAACTCTCGATAGGAGCAGAACCGACTTCACTTGGAAGCGGTAGGTACACGGGCAGACTCTTTGGCCTGAGGGGAAGTTAATCTCATAACGAGCTTGGATTGATTCTCTTCTTGCTTTTCGGTTCAGCAGAACAGGGGTCAACCATGGGGACTGCCAAAGAACCGACCGGAGAGTCCTCGTCTCTTCGATCAGCTGCTTTGCTTTTCCCTTCTGGCGCCCCTTAGTCAGGCGCACCTCAAAGCCGGCCTCTTTCGGGGCCCCTTCAACCACAGGGGCATCCCGAGTGGTTACGGCAGCATCAGTACAAGGGGTGCCAAACTGCCAACCTTATGTTGGTATGACACTACATTCTTTCTTCACTTTTGTCTCATTGTCAATGAATTCAAAGGAGCAACACAAATTCAGCATAAATATTTCCAATTAGAGTGAGCAACAGTCACAAAAATTGGAAACATTGTGTAGATACGTAAGAAAAAATAAGCAACATGACGTAACGTAATAAAAATGAGTGCGAGTTCTCATTATCTTTGACAGTTCCTCATTTTTCCAATTTTTCGCACATGTGTCACACACAAACATGTGGAAAAGGTACATTTCCACACGTTGTTTACAATTTGGAAGGCTTTTGCATCGTTTGTTTACCGTAGAACCACAGTGATGTAGCTGTGGCGGTAGTAGTAGCGGTAGTAAGAGCTGTCAAAAGTTAAAACACATGTATTCAGTGTATTGCGCACACAATGTGTGTCTGTGGCGGTAGCGCGTAGCTGTGGCGGTAGAAAGAGTTGGCCAACAGCTGTGGTTCTGACAGCGCTACACGGTGGATAGTTCAATACAAGTAAAGTAAACAATGGAGGAAAAGGACGTCGAAAAGTTTATTGAGATGGTTAAATCTAAAGAAATTTTATGGAATTTGTGTCATCCGTTGTACAAAAATATTAAATCTAGCTCAAAATAACTCAGAGTATCGGCCATTGTTTATAAACGAGGTTTTTGTTCGACATAGCCGCGCTACACCATTGTTTTCAATTTTTTTCCGTACTACGCCACATGGCTCCGCGGCTGTACTACGTACTACTGCTACATACCACCGCTACGAGCATTGTGGTCCTACGCCTACACGTATTTTGTAGTTGTCCTTATCACTCAATATCTAAAGGGTCCGCCAAGTAACTATTTTTTTTTATAGTTTTAAATAAAACTACTGAATATTTTCTCAAATTTCTTTTTTTTTAAAGTACAATCCTTCCGGTTAATAATGGAAAATAATTTCATTCAAATGGCTGCCTCGGCTGGCCATGCAGTAGCCTACAGGATCGGTCCAATTTTTAAGCACATTATCGATTGTGTGCAGTTGTATTTCACCAATGGCTTCACGAAAATTGCCCTTTAAAGCGCCAATTGTCTCTGGCCTGTCGGCGTAAGACCTATCTTTTACGGCACCCCACAAATAATAATTCAACGGTGTCAAATCGCAGCTCTGAGGTGGCCAAACTACATCAGCTCTGCAGCTGTTAATGCGATCTTAAAAAACAGGGCGCAAAACATCGAGTGTAGCTTCGGCTGTGTGGCACGTAGCGCGGTCCTGTTAAAACCAAATGTTGCTAATATCTTCCTCTTCAATTTTTGTGAACAAAAATTCGTTCAACATGGCCCGATAACGATTGCCATTGGCTGTAACGGCCACTCCTTGCTTATTTTCGTAGAAAAATGACCCAATTATGCCTCTGGACCAAAATCCGCACCAAACAGTGACTCGTTTTGAGTGTTTCGGCTTTTCAATGTATTCGTGCGGGTTTTCGTGCCTCAAATGCGAAAATTTTGCTTGCTTACATACCCGCCAAGATCAAAATGAGCTTCATCTGAAAAGATAATTTTTTTCCAAAATCCGTACGCAATTTTCGCACACATTCTGCAACATTTCCATGATTTTCAAAGTAATGTCGCAATATTTCCCAGCGTTGTTCAAGCGTAAACACAACCATATTCGTCAGTGGAAGGATAAAACCAATTATATGTCAGATCAGACATGAGCTAAGTGCTACCATTCACGAAATAAGCACTAGTTGAATAAAAAAGACGTTAGATGGCAGACCCTTTATTTGTCTCCTTTACCTACCGATGAAATTTTATAATTTTTAGTGAGGTAAAAATTCTAGTGTCATACAAGCCTTATGTATGACATAATAACTCATGTTCAGATTACCGAGCGAGTCGAATACAGAACTGCAAGAGAGGCTTTGTTTAAAGGTCCCGGCCGTAGTTGTATAGACTGGGGTGGTTTTCGGCCATGGCCAGTACCACCTGGATTAAAAACATCCTTTGGGTTGTCCATCCATTAATGATTTCTGAGTTTTTACTACTGCTGCTGTAGGTTAGAGTGCACTAACATTTGGTTTGGTAGGGGAGGATTGATGAAAAATAAAAAAAGAAACAGAAAATGACAGCATTTCATACATTAGCAACGCATGAACAGAAGCATTCAGCGAATTTAGGCTTCAATTGCTATTGTATGGGATTCTGTTTCTTTTTCTGTTTTACGTTGCATATGACAACGCATGTGATAGATTTTCATTCTTCTCTCCATCGTTCACAGTTGCACCTGCTTTTCTATGATCACAATTCTGACACCATTAAGTGAAACACATGATAAGAAAGTTGACATGATAAGAAAGTAATGACAGCTTTATTAAACATTTAGCTGACAGTACTGTTTTATAAAGGGTTAGCATATTAGGTTACCGGTATTGGCAACTAACTTAAGGCCTTATTTGCTTTTGAAGAGGATCATCAATGACTAAAAAACATAGCAGAGGTGTAAGTATGCCCCCATGTGGGAGGTCCTTCAAGGCTGATGCTGCTTTCTACCATCCAGTGTTGTCAAAAGCATCTATATCCTGATTTTGATACTCATATTGTTTACATTTACTTAACTACTTCCATATCTTTAATGGCGATTCCTTGTTCTAATCACACAGGCGTAAAAAAACTGATGGTTATTTGTAAAGTTGTGGAAGATAAGATCATCGGCTAGTTAAAAAAATGACATAAAGTAGAAAACCCTTCGAGACAGAAAAATGTGCAGATTTCCACACCACCCAGGAGGTAATGCACAAAGCGCGCTATGCCAATTTTAGCTCATGGCTGGCTTCCCCAATAGGCATATCCACCATGTGGCGACGAGCATTCCATAAGCTTCTATGGTAAACCATAGTGCTCGTAATGCAAGCGCCCTCTTATAAACTCAAAAGCATATAAACTCAAAATCCCAAACCCATTAAAAGACTGAAACTCTGACAACATTTTGTCCTTAATAGTTGAGCATACAAACCGCTTCGTGTTAAATCTGAAACAGGTAAATTAAATTCGTCGCCACTTTGACGGCTTGGTGCGGAAAATGCAAATCCAGCTCCGAATATCACCAGCAGAATGCAATGCATGTTTATCATTTTGAAGGCCGTTCAACAATGCGCCTCTTAAAGCCTTTTGAAAGACGTTTGCAGCTGAAAGTTCTTTCGGTAACACTGCTCAGCCTGAAATTACAATAATTAAAGGGTCTCTGTGCTTTAGTTTTTCATTTTCACAGTCAGTATTTTTTTGTAGTTAAAATAATTGATTTACTTTGCTTTAACATTTCTGATAAGGTTTTGAACGAATTTTTATATGAATTAAAGATTGTTGACATTATTGCCTTAAAAATTCACAAACAAGTGACGACGTTCACTCTGTTCATTTTTCTTACTATCGATTTTTTCCTATTCCCTATTTTCCCTTTTACTTTCGATTGCACTGTTCTACCTACCCCTGAAAATTAAAGGAAGATATTGAGCCAAAATTCTTTCTTACCTATATAAACGATAAAACTGTTCGGTTTTTGTATTTATTCTATCCCAATGCTATGTTATCCAGTATTTTATGCTCTGAATCATTGGAAAGGCTTAAATTATTTTCTAATCAACATAAAATCTAAATTTTTTTACCATATTTATCGAGCGCTGAATATAAGACAATGTTATATTTATTGAGTATCCCCTGTAAGAAAAGAAAGGTTTGACAGAGGCTATCTGTATCTGCGCAGAAAGATACGCCTTTGAATGGCCATCTATGGGTGAGATTATGACTTTAAACTTCTATTTTTTCCAGTGATGTATTATACTACTTTATTAAAATCAAACACAAATTTTTCGCTCAATTTACAGTAGGACAATTTATTTACAATTAGAATTACATATTCTTTACTTATGACTTTTATCTCAATTCAACTGAGTTCTTAATTTAATTTCTTCATATTAATTCAGAGACAAAAAATCAACTCCTGCCAGAACATTCTCTGTGTAAATTGGAGAGTAATTTCCAGGAAACAAGAATGCCTGCTTTTGTAAGTGCACCTACACAGGCTTTAGGCCTGATGAGAACGTATAGCTGAAGCTTATGCTGTAGCTGAAGCTGAGTAAAAAGTTAAATTTCAGTTTACTATGTCTCCACCGGCAATTAAAAGATGATTATTGGGAGATGATTAAAAATAAATCGTTAAGTGGATTCACCGGTCAAATAAAGGATTAATTTGAAATGAACACTCTGTTTCTGTCATTTCTCTAATTTTTAGATGAGGTTAGTAAAAATTCGTAAAATTATATCAATAAAAAAATTTTAAAAATAAATTCGATATTTTTAAAAGAAAATTAGACACCAGTGGATCAATTCAATACTCTGTAGATCGTCATTAAGCCTTACAATGGTCTGTATTTTCCTTCGGCTCCTTTCTTTCGAAGCTCTCGTAAATTGTTGAATTTGGTGTCACTTGACATAGACATGCCCGGATTGTCTTCCACAGAAAACGTTCTGTCGGATTTAAGATTGTATTTCGAAATCGAAACGAAGGCCGCCTTTGATCTCCTTATGAGTTTCCGGAAAATTAGGACTGTGCCTTTTTTCTACTTGAATATGAGGCTCTAACCGCATAACTCTTTAGCTTTCTTAACCTTGATTTCATCCAAAACCTAAATATATATCCCGATACCATTATCCCGGCGGAAATGCAATATCCGGTTCATTCTTCGCAGAAAATTCTGTTCAGATCATTACGTACTGCGTCCACTGACGTTTTGGACCATTCTTTCACCATTCCTTCACTACTCCTTCATTCAAAACTTCTTCATTCTCCGGCCCAGTTTATTTTTGAATTGAAGAACTATTTGAGTAAAGCCGCATTGTCATAAGCAACGTTAAACATAAACAGAATCCCATAAATTCGCAACTGAAACCTAAGTTCGCTGAATGCTTTTTGCGTTACTAATGTATGAAATTCTGTTTGGAACAGAAACAGAATTTCATACATTAGCAATGCAAAAAGCATTCAGCGAATTTAGGTTTCAGTTGCTAATGCATGGGATTCTGTTTCTGTTCCTATTTAACGTTGCTTGTGACAACGCGGCTTTAGTATTGTAAGAGTTAATAGAATATTGGATTGATCTACTGGTGATAACTTTAGAGTATATTTTGACAAAAACTTTAGTTTTAGTTTTTTAGTTAATTAACTCAGTAGACTGCAGCGCTATTGTTTTCTATATAGACAGCCAAGCTGCAATAAAAGCCTTGAAATCGCCAACGATACGATCCAAGTTGGTAAAGCAATGCCGCGAATCTCTCAACGAGATTGCTATCAGGTGCGACGTATCCCTGTGATGGGTTCCTGGCCACAGGGATATTCCAGGCAACTGCAGAGCCGACGAGCTAGAGAAGGTGCTAATGCCAACCCGACTCATACAACAGAACCGGCAGCACCCATAAACTCGATAAAGTTCCACCTGGACGTCGAAGCCATCACAATGGCAAACAATAGGTGGAATAACACCAGCACATGTCTCTCCTCCAAAAAAATCTGGCCAGAGCTCGATCGTAGGAAAACAAAGAGACTCATCTCCATAAATAGGCTGAATTTTACGAAAGATAATTGGCGCCCTCACAGGCCACTGTCTGGTAGGGCGACATGCCAGAAGACTTGGTGCTCCCTTCAACGATTTCTGCAGAAGTTGCAGGGATGAAGAGGAAGAAGAGACCATGGTTCATCTTCTGTGCAACTGTCCCGCCCTATCAGCACTGAGAATAAAAACTTTAGGCGAATACTTCTTTGATGACCTAAATGACCTAGCGCGACTCGATCTAAAGAGGATAATGAACTTTATCTCCGGGTCAAACTGGCTAAACGCATAAGGGTGTATCACAAAACCCATCCCTCCTACATATGGAAACTCTACAAGCGAGCAAACACCTTACAGTGGAGCGCCAAATATACCCCACTAACACATCCCCCAAGTTTTCCCCAGCAGGACCGGCCTGGTAAGGGCTCATAACAATTTGGTTGTCCTCACCCCTTCGCTCTTGTGGGAACGCTGGTACATATTCCCCCTGGTACGGGTTCATACCGCTTCGGTTACCCCTACCTCTTCTACTCGCGACAGAAACTAGTCCACAAACAAGTTTATACTATATTTCCACCGGCAATAATACGAGGATTAGAGGAAGACGATTAGTAATAAATCTCAAAGTGGTTCCGCCAGACAAATAATATAGGATTAATTTAGCATAGGCACTTTTTTTCTGTCATTTTGGCTCTTAAAAGAGAGTGGCGATGTCATTTTCTAGAAAAAAAACAACTCCGTTGTAAACATCCAAATATATAGCGCAATTCCGACAGATCTGTCATACATCGGCAGTTTCAGTTCAGTCCTTTTTCGATTCTCAAACTAGTGTGGAATCGGCTATGGTGATCTGTGATTTTCACATTTTGTGGCAGTCAATGTGATCAAACCGAATAATCCGTCTGCGTAAGATGATCACAAAAATATTGTTCCCAATCATTGCTTTATTTAGGCTTTCGATGTAGGAACACTGATTCTTATTCATACATGCCTCAAAAAAATAAAAGCCTAAAGGTAGGCGAAAACACCAGCTTACCAGAAAGTTTGAAAACTGATGATCAGCTGATTTTGACGGTGAATGATCGGGAGCTATCACAAGAAAATTGTGATGATCACCGCTACGCAGACGAATTTATGTGATTTGTGACATCACTTGTCATAGATCACCTTGGCCGATTCCACCCCTTTTGAAAAGATGTTCGAAAGGGGTTGAAAATGGTTTTTGAAAAGGGTGAATGAGATTTATGGGGAAATATATTTTTAAATTTCTATGTTTAATTGCATAATTTGTAGAGGATTTAATGACGAATTATATTAATCGCAGATTAGTGCCCGGTGAAAACATGGTATTAAATCTACCTTAATATCGGTTCATATTGCCCAATGGAAAACCAAGTAGCAAAAATTTAGAAGAACTTTTTTGGTACAGTGGTACAGTTACTATCTGAACGCTGCCACTCGTTGGAAGCGCGCAAACAAACCTTTTCTGTGAAACTTCTCTGTACAGTGAACTTGGTCTGTCTTGTGTTTTTGTGAAAAAGAGCCCCGTATTTGCAAAACAAACGTGCAATGAATGCACCGCCAACGTTCGAATCTTTCCTCCTCTACGAAGGTGAAAAGAAGTAAGTTAAATGAACACATTACGTCCACAGTAAACAATTTTTTTTAACATTTATTTGATTTCTCCAGGATTGTAAAGGAACTCGACACAAAAGTGACAAATGCCGCTATTTTCACGGTCAACAAAGAGGATCATACCTTGGGCAACATGATCAGAAAGTAAGTTGGAATGGATTATGTTTTATTATTTGAAGTCCATTGAAATTTGTCTGTTCCCAGTCAGCTATTGAAGGATCCAAATGTTCTATTTGCCGGCTACAAAGTACCTCATCCACTGGAGCACAAGTTTGTCATTCGAATACAAACCACTCCTGACTATTCCCCCCAGGAGGCATTCATGAATGCCATCACTGATTTGCTGGCTGAGTTGTCACTATTTGAAGAACGATTTAAGGTGAGATTTCTTGAATTTAACACCAAAGGGACGACATTACATTTTTTGAATTTCTAGGATGCCATCAAGGAGAAGAAAGAAGGAGGCGATTAATCTTATTAGCTTAGAAGTTTTTATAGAGTTTCTACTTGGACTACACAGTAAAATATAATTTCACAAATTTATTATTGTTTGCTTGCGGAATGGGAGGAGTGTTTAGCGTCTTTGACAAGAATGGTGCAACACAATTGGGCACACTTTAAGCTGGGATGAGACAGTTGAAGCAAAAGTCACATGGGAAACGAAGGTTGTTGAATGAGTTTAAATACATCGGGTCACTTATAGAACCAAGACAGTGATCGCGTGCGAACTCTTCACATGTGATTTGCGCCGGCCCGTAGCAGGTCTTGGCTCAATGAGAAAATTCTAAGGTCGATTGAATTGTCATAGTAAGACCAAGAATTCCTCAAGAGATAACAGGAAAAACGCTTAAAGCTGAAAGGCTAATGCTTGAATAATCGCAGCCTTAGGCCCATTTCACACATACTCGGCAGCTGGCTACCCGGTCGTTGGGAAT
Organism: Neoascia interrupta; assembly: GCA_947623515.1. Lineage (NCBI taxonomy): Eukaryota > Metazoa > Arthropoda > Insecta > Diptera > Syrphidae > Neoascia > Neoascia interrupta. The sequence continues at coordinate 182,006,572 of OX392462.1, forward strand.
ACATTCTTATGGACGCCTTCACACCTGTAAACCCGGTTGCCCGTACAAACAACCGGGTAGCCGGCTGCCGGGTATGTGTGAAATGGGTCTTAGAAGTGCTTTTGGGTGCAGCCATATTAAACAGAGTTGTTGAGTAAAGGGCTACAAAAATAATCTTGAGGTTTGCTTCACAGGTGGTTGGGCGGGAGCCGATCAGCCGCTCGATCGCCTTGAACTTGAACGAGGTGAGGCTGATGGGTCTATATGCCTTTGCTAGCGTGGCTAACCTTCCCTGCTTTGGGGATGAATATCACTTGGACTTCTGTTCAATCTCTGGGAACATAGCACAGGCTATAGGACATGACGATCACCATGCTTATAACTTATGCACCATAAAGCAGGATCTGGGATGATGTGGATCTTATAAATGGTCACTTCAGTTGCATGAGAGAGGGATTTGCTGTTCAGTTGCGTTCCAAACCCAGAGAAGCAGCGATTGCTAAAAGTTATTCTTCGTATGATCTCAGCGCTGATAGACAAAGTTCCTAACAAACTCAAAGTTATAGATGTCTCGTTATGTGGGCGCCTCTTCTTGACAATAGCTTAATATGCTTTTTGCTAGGTTTTGCCCTCATGGAGACTGCTAAGCCTCCGTCTTCACACTTACAAAGGCTTCGATGACATCACGCAGTGTTCTTCCGATTATTCTATTGTCGTCTGCGTTTGCGAGTTATTGAACGGCCTTTTGAAAAATCGTACCTCTGGGTTCTGGGACCTCTGCACATTCCTTTAAAGTGTGATGAGGAATGTGCAGAACTTTTTTTCGTCGAGATTCTTACCGACGTTGATGGAACAGCGAACTTGCCAGTAGCAGGGGTGTCAAAACTAGATTTGGAACTATTCTCGACTCTAAAGATGCCGTTGTATGCGGCTTAGAAATCGGTGCAAAGATGGTGGGTACGTGTATCTATTTGCCAAGGTCTACCGCAGCGATTATTTGATCGATAGTAGCCGCTCCTGGCCTCAATCCACACTGAAATGGAAGAATCAGCATTTTGAAACATACACAGTCCAGCATTAAAATTTTTTTTGCTAAGAAGGCTGATGCCTCTGTTGCTAGCGCATTTCAGGGGGTTTGTTTCTTGTTTCTTAAGAAGGGGACAGTCAATACTGGGCATTCCTCCAGCTCCTCATAATTCAATGCAGAGCCGCTTTATTTGATTCTGGCTTGGCTGCATGGAATTGCGGACAGTCATTGTCAAATGGCTTCGTTGTCGTTGGCTTTATCATCTTTAAAATCTTTATTATTTAAATAAATTCGTAAATTACTGCGTGGGTAGTGGGTCGTAGTTCGTTCTGTTTTTAAAAATCATCCTAAGATGCGTTGTCACAAAGAACAACAACAGAAGCAAAAAACATTCAGCGAATTTCGGTTTCAGTTGCTAATGTATGAGATTCTGTTTCGGTTTAACGTTTCTTGTGTCAACGCGGCTTTACCTGTAATTTACAAACTTATTTAAATAATAAAGATTTTACAACTGATTGAGGTTTTACAAATGGTTGATTTAATCAAGACCGCCGAGCCGTTCGCGTGAAAAACTGATTGCCTCGAGTCGTCACTATCCCAGCCCCAAATTTGGTCAACACCTTTCTTCGGTTACTATGACTGACATATCTTAGAAGTCGATGCCACGACCAGGCTTTCATCAGCCAGCTTATTACCCACCCACCCGTGCACATTCCAAGAATGCAGAACATCAATAACAATTTGATTCGATAACATTCCTTTGTACAATTCGAAGAATGGTGCCCACGCCAGTCGTTTATAACTTTCCATACCCAATTGCTGCCTCGGGTTACCTTCGTCGGACATTTTACTGGCTGGTAGCTTGACTCAGCCCGGGGCTATGACTCGTACGTGGGGTGTACATTGGGAATCAAGTGGCGTCGGCGGCCTGAAATGATTAATTGAATTAAAATGTGCAAATATACAGTGCCTTATCCTGTTTGTATGCCACCATACCTAAGTCCTGGGTGTCCGAAGACGAACCGGTCTGTAGACCCGACGCACGACCCAGTGGGGCTTAAATGAAGACCCTGACTTTTAATCGTTTTTGTAGGTTGTTTCATCTTTTTCGATCCTCCGCCACAACTCAAGAACTTCAGGCGCTGCTCCTCCCGGGCAGGCTAGGAAAATGTCTTTGACCTAGTCTAGCCGTTCAATTCTTGACGGGGGCGGTTTGTTCGTACATTTGACATTCATGGCCTGTCTAGAAAGCCTGAATGAAGGTTGTGAGGGGCATCGAAGTTTTAATCAGTTCCCCTGGGAAAGTACCAGTCCAGCACTGAAATTTTTACTACGTAATACTGACGTTTCTCACTTATCTGTTTTAGTAACACCAAAACGCGCGTCTGGTACATGAATTTTTTAGCTTAGATGCGGGTTGGTACAAAAACAGAGATTTTTGCTTCCACGCCAAGACCAAGTCTCTTTAAATTGCTGTTTCAGGCCTTCAAAAGGATCCTCAATACAGATCCGTCTCTATCTTCTGAACACTCAGTTCAAGAGTTTTTTTTTATATTGGACACTCATCCAAACTGATCCTTGGCCTGGGTTGGTCGTATGGCTCCTTGAGACAAGACACCAGAGAATTCACACGAAAATGGAAATGAATCAATTAAAATTAGAGTATAAAAGTCTGCCGAAGAAGACGCATCGAAACAATTTTGGACGGGCTCTCACATTACCTCGGCTTCTATTATTTCAAGCATTTTCAAGTGGGTCCTAATCGAATAGCCATAAGCGAGTACGTGTCCAAGCACCATTTGACAGCACGATCTCCACCCACAAGACAAATGCAGCCGGCGACTGTATCAACACAAACTTTAATTTCAGTGATTTTAACTTTTTATTTAATCTAAACTCACACGTGTTTTACAAAAGCTTAAAACAAACAATTATTTACCCATTACGATGTTGGGTGGAATTTTTATCCAATAAAATTAGCCACCACCAAATGCAACACAACGTGGGCGAATATAAAGTCGACGAACCCCCTTTCAGGGGAAATTTTATTGAAAATATTCTTATTCTCTGGATTTGCTTGCAGACGCAGGCACACTCCCAGTATAAAGCAGCTCACACTCGAGATAAATCCAGATAAAAATGAGTTGAACGGAAAAGTTCCCACCAGACAGCAGTACGCGAATTGAATAATGCCGGTAACTAGAATGTAGAAAAGGTAGGCGTCAACCATTTTCAGCTTCTTCGATGTGTGGTTAACATAGTCGCTGTAGAATTTTCCAATTACACTTTTGATCTCAATCATTTTGGATATTGAGCAATTTCTTTTGGTGGATTTTATTTTTCTACAAAATGTATACAAAGTTGAATGGGTTCGGTAAAACACAAGGAATGTACAAAGATTATTCAAGTGAGAGAAAATTCGTCTACGTCAACACTCCGGCTCTTCCACTTTAGGCACAACCTGGTTTCCAGGCATGGTACGTTTCCAGGGAAGAAAAATTGCCTGGAAATTAACTGTTATACAGACATCACGGGTGAAATCGGATAAGGTAAAAGAAAGTCGTCTGCGTAGAGTGCGCATCATTACGATTTTCTTGTGACAGCTCAGCAATTTGCATCAAAATCAGCTGGTCGCTAGTTTTTTTACCTTTCTGATTTATTGAGCTAATAACGAAAATAAATAACAATTTAAGTATACAGCTTGCCGCTTAAGCCGCGGGGTCACAAGGAACAGGAACAGAAACAGAATTTCATATATTAGCAACGCAAAAAGCATTCAGCGAATTAAGGTTTCAGTTGCTAATGTATAAGATTCTGTTTCTGTTCCTGTTTTACGTCTTTAGGCCGCGTTGTCAGAACAGAATCCCATACATTAGCAACAGAAACAGAAACGGCATCGTTTTTAGTTCCAGACTCAGCGACGTAAAATTGCTCTAAAGCAACGCATAAAGAAACAACTCGAGAGGACTTAGTTCTCTCTCTCTAGGCCAAATGTCAAGACGTTGATGTTGCATAGCAACCTTAAATTACTGAATTACTAGATATTCAACTTGCGTCCATCTTACCCTCCAACACCCATTTGTTTACGTTTTTTATAAAACTTTAAATTTTCGTGTCGGTGAATGCGTGTCAGAAGATAAAACAACAATTTACCTTACGCGATCAGCTTATGTAAAAACTCCAAAACGAAATTGCATGGAAATGACGAATTGATGAATTTACTCACATTTGTAAGGAAATGTCGGCGAATGGGTAAGTTCCTCAATTTCAGCTTGTGGGCAAAGCTTTTACATGTCCGATCTAGTTATTCAGTAATTTGTGAAAGCAACCCTTGTTTATAGTTAGGGGGGTTCACACGATACAACATGTTGTACGAAATTGCTTGATGAAAAATTTGCAGTTCAAAGAGCCTTGTGTTCACATTCATCAAGCATGTTGTACAACTTCAGTTGTTTCTTAGTGTTTTATTGGAACGAAACGCTTTGCCGCCACCTTTTTAACACGGAAATTTTTTTCGAATGCCAAACACAGAGGAAGTTTGACCAATAGCTGTTCACATGGGTTGAATGGCTTGATAAGCGAGCAGAAATAATTTTTTTTTGATTTACAGTTTGTAAGCAAGTTGATAATAAAATTTTATTTCTTCTTAATTAATTTAGTTCTGTTAATTTTGCATGCAAGGCCTCACTTTGTGCAGTTCCTTTATATTTTGTCCATCGCAGAGGACAATATATCGTTCCTGGGAGAACGGAGAATCTCCCGGCCTCAACTTCAGGCAGAAACTCCATGACACTAATCAGGTAGATTTGCAGTTGCTGTCTCCGTTCCTCCACAAACACTATGTGCATGTTGCCAAAATGATAATTGGGGTCAGGGGACTCTACCGTCGCTATACCAAGTTGGATTGTCTTCAAGTGCTTGCGCAGCATGCATAACTCTGTATATTCGCATGATCATCCAAAACTCTGTCAATTGGTTTTAGTGACCAGCAATGAAATAGTAAAGCAGCGTTGTCACAAGGAACAGAAACAGGAACAGAAACAGAATTTCATATATTAGCAACGCAAAAAGCATTCAGCGAATTAAGGTTTCAGTTGCTAATGTATGAAATTCTGTTTCTGTTCCTGTTTTACGTTGCTTGTGACAACGCGGCTTAACGGCGTCGTTTTCTGTCTCTGTTCCTGTTTCTGTTGCTTGTGGCAACGCGGCTTTAGTTGTACACTTAATTTTAGTGCTCCGAGAGCTATGTAATAAATTTAAATCGTTTGACATTAAACGGTTAGGATAAATAACAACCCTTTACCTGCCAGCTCTGTCTCCAGTTTAGTACGAAAAGTTGGCTGCGGTCTCCTTCCACTTGCGGGCGCCACCTACATCTCGGTGATCCTCTTCTGCACCGTCCCTGCAAGGTGGACTCGAAGATTTTCATCCGCTCTAGATGACCCAACCATCGTAGCTTTTGTACTTTGACTCTTTAGTTTAGTTTAGTTTAGTTTAGTAAGCTTTATTAGTACTAATTTAATACTTTACAAAATCCATATTTCTCTTACAGTTATAATATAAGTTTTACAAAAGTTTAACAAATTTATTTAATTCAGTCTTAATTCTCTTATGTTCTTCTTTTTACAAACTCTAAGCATTTACGTTTAAACGTTCTAAAATTCTGCTCATTTTTAATATCACTTGGTAAGCTATTAAACAGACTAAAACCTTTATATACAATTGTATTTCTACCTGTTGATGAAAACTGATTTCGTAACCTATAATCATTTATGTTTCGTAGATTGTACGGCTGCGCATCTCTTACTCTTCTGACCTCGTTCGTTAAATACCTCGGTGCTGCACCATGTTTGATTTTAAACACAGCTATCAAAGTGTTGTACTCCAGCCTTTGCTTGACGTTCAACCACCTTAGCGCTTCCAGCATAGAATTTATTGGGGTGAAACGATTGCACCTTAGGATACTTCTCATACCTTTATTTTGGAGTTTTTGAAGCCTTTGAATGTGGTTTTGATTGCAACAGGAGTACAAAATAGTAGCGCAAAACTCAAAGTGTGGCTTCACAATGGTGTTATATACTATTACGGCAGTCATGTCATCCATTTGTTTTCTTATTCTCTTGAAAAATCCTAAAGCCTATTTTTTTGCATACGTAATCGACATGTTCATGCATATTCAACTCCTTGTCAATCGTCATTCCTAAGTATTTGATACTGCTTACATTTTCAATTCGTTTTCCGTTTATGTTGATGTTGGTTTCGCTCGGTAGGTTTACTTCCAATAATTTAGTTTTTTGCTCGTTTAGTTTCAACTTGTTCATTTTTAGCCAGAGTATTAGTTGCGTTAGATCGTTGTTGATTTTGCTTCTGCATTCCTCAGCGTCTTTCCCCTCAGCGTAGATCAATGTGTCGTCGGCGTACAAAATTACTTTACAAAACTTTATAATTGTTGGCAGATCATTGATGTACAGTATAAATAGAAGTGCACCTAAAATTGAACCTTGTGGCACTCCTTGCTCAACCTCGACGAAACCGGACACGGTATTATTCACTTTAGTGCGTTGTTGTCTTCTAGTCAAAAAAGATCTAAACCATTCCAGCTCAGTACCCTGTATTCCATACTTATGCAGCTTCCTTAAAAGTATATCCCGATCGATAGTTTCAAAAGCACGTTTGAAATCCAAGAATCTTTCTCTTTCCGCCGTCCTTCCATTCGTTAACTAAGTGGTTAACTGCCGCTTCACAAGAATAGTTTTTCCTGTATCCAGATTGATAAATAGATAAAAGATTGTTATCTTCGAGATATTTCACCATTTGTTGTTTTACAACAGATTCAATAATTTTCTCTAACGTTTTAAGTGTGTTTATGGGTCGAAATTCCTCACATTTATTCGTATTCGTTACTTTTTGCACCGGTGTAATCATTGAATCTTTCCATGAACTTGGGAACTCACCATTTAAAAGAGATGCATTTACAATCCTGTGTATTGTGCGTCCCAAGATATCCCAATTATCCAATATAGCCTGTGGGCTTATCTTGTCGAAGTCAGGTTTGTTTTTTAGTTTTTTACAAATAATTTTTAGTTCTTGTAGCGTTATTTCACGGAATTTGAATCTAACTTCAGTTTCATTTAAATGATTGACATATTCAACATCTTCTATTGACTTAACTATCTGTCCCACACTTTCAACAAAATAATCGTTGAACTTTTTAGCGATTTCGAATTCGTCGATATACTCCTTTCCTTCGAAGCATATATTTTTGATTTCGTTTGTATGCTGTCCAATAACCATTTTTTTGATAGTTACCCACATTTCTTTTTGTCCGTTTGCGTGTCTTATCTTATTCCTTATGTAGCTGTTTTTTGCGTTGATTATTCTTACCTTATAGTAGTTTCTTAATCTTCTGTATTCTTCCCAATTCTCGCTTCTATTGTAGTGCTTAGTTAACTGATATTTTTCGGTTACTTTCTTTTTAAGAGCTTTCAGTTCATTTGTGTACCATCGACTTGTTTTATTATCCATTTTTATAGTTTTCTTTTTACAACTCTTCTCAGTCGATGTCGCTGTACAGCCCGTGCAGTTCGATGTTATATCTTCTCCTCCACTCTCCGTCTATGCGGACGGACCATAAATCGTCCCAAGAATTTTCCTTTTGAAGCAGTCTAAAGTGTTTTTATCCACTTTTGGTAGGGTGCATGCTTCTGCACCATAGAAGGAGAGGGCTTTGCTATTGCTACTGAATTGCCTTCTTAGCCCAAAACAGTAAATCGGTTGCTGGGTCGCAACTAATATTTCTTTAGGTGGTTGGGAAGTCACCCCTATGGAACGACACGATATTTGCAGCATTTTTCTTCTTAGGTACATCAGATAGGCCAAAATGACATGCAGTCTAATCTTAGCCCAAGTAGTTCGGCTTGACTAGGGAATTCTTCCGCTGCCGTCCGGATGCAAGGAGAAGTGCCTTAGTGGAAACAATCCTGCCCCCTCTTTCGTCTACTACCCCCAACAACCATGCAAAGGGGTTATAGCCCAATCTGCAGTTGTGGTGCTTGGAACCCAATGTTCACCAGGAAAGAGTAGGATAGTTGAAAGAAAGAGGTGGGTTTAGAAAAAAAAAAAAAAACTTGTGAATGCAACCTAAGCAACTGTCATTGTTCGAAAGATTTCCCTCTGCAATGAAATCTGTTATACGACTGATTGTATAAAAACAATCGAGAAAGCCGCAAACAAATCCACTGTGCAGACCAGGGGTAAGACTGGAACAGCGATCTGGTCAAGTTAAGCTTCTATACTTTTCGTTAATCTGTGTCTAATTCTAATCATCTTTGATTTTGACACATTTCTATTTTTATTGTTATTGTCCACATACTGCGCACGATAGCGAAAATAAATATTTAATTTTATTATCTTTGATTTTTTTTTGTATAAAAATCAGTCTAATCGTGTTGTTATAACAATATCCAGTTTATGTTGAAAATAATTAAGCATCCATTGCGGGACGATTTTTGTGAATTCTACTAGAACAGTGGAACTAGGAACAACTTTTTCTTGTGGTTAATTTATTCAATTGTGTTACGTTTACCAATATTGTCCGCTTGACTCTGTTGTTGTTGCTACATTTTTTTTTATGTGATAGTTATTAAGTAAAAAATGAGTGAGAGTGAGGCAAGCAGTTCTCCTGCTGTCCAACCGAATCCTGCCACCAATAATGGCACCAAGGAGAGTCAGCTTCGTTGCCCTACATTCGGCAAGAACAGTCGAATTAGCCCGGGCTTCCAACATGATTCGTCGCCAAGGTCTTCCACTTCGTCTAAAGGTATGTAAAAATTGCATCATTTCGATCTGAAATCACCCGCGAATCGAACTATATGCGAGATGTAGAACTGGTTTTCTACGTAGGAAGCGAATTATTGTTTTTTGTAGAAGCTACCCGGTCTGGGTAGTTCGCCTAGTTGGGTGGAAATTAAGAAAATTTATCTCAGGTGTAGGCTTTTAATGAATCTATTGATTTCTATCCACACCCACAGAGGATTCTTTGATCTACTTGCGACGACCAGTAATGATTCTGATTAGTGGGGGTGTCGACAGCAAAGTGGGTAAGCTCGGTGAGTCGTGATTATGTGCATATTAGCCTTGAGTGGCATATGAATATGTATATTCGTTCGATTTGAAATTTAAAACAATATCCAAGTAAGGATAGCTCCGATTTGCGCTGTTACCTAGCGCCTTAGTAAATGGCGATCTACTTTGAAGCTGCTTGGCACTTGTTGCACGAAACTGGGACGAATTTCCCGCCTAATAGATGAGTTTGATCTGAAGCCTGATACGGGTAAAGGACGCATAACAGCAATGGTTCATGTATACTTCAGCCAGTGGGTCCTAAGAACAATAATCGGGGTCTGTTGAAGCTAGAACTCTTTCCCTTGTTGACTCCTGAAACAGACTAGCTAATATGACTCTCAACGCATTTATACTTAAACAGTTTTGGTTACATTGCCTCAAGCTTAACTCCATGGCAGTGGGTATGCCGGTGAACTAGTTTGCTGCAAGCTAACATGCACATAAGCGGCGTACATCCAGTGCTTACTCACCTAGTGGCACCCGCTATTTGGCTCCAGTTCGTAAGTCGAACGATTCGAACCGTTTTTGGAACAATGTCATGCACATGTTTGTTTGTTTTCGAGCCGTTTTCATCGAATCGTCTACACTAAGCTCGACAGTCGTTGCATTGTTATGCATTTGAGCATCGGTGACGCATCGCCCAATTCAGTGCTGGCAGCGCATTACTCTTAGTTGTGTCGATATTATGTAATCCCCCGTATGCAATGAAGTCGTGTACACGCCTTTAAGATGCCTCAAGCAAGCTTGTAAGCCTCAAGTGATGGATTATTGCTAATAGTTCGTATTTAGTCTGGACGTCGGGCGGTTTTATCTCTAGTGTGGCAAAATTTAATTGTTTAGCGGCTTAATATATATTTTTTTTGAACTGATATTTTCTTGCTTTTATTGGCTGGATATTCAGATGCAATCTCACGTTTCGTGTTGACAAAAAAAGAAGGATAAAAAAGCCCAGAAACAAAGTGAAAACGAAAACTTAAAATGACACGCATAAAGTCTCGTTATGGAGGTAAATCTGTAGATCAATATGTTCTTGGTATTTTAAAAGGATTTTTGTACCAGAACTTAACTGATTCTTTCTTAATTATTGAGATAGTATCCCTTGTTAAGGAACGTAACCAATTTTCGAGGCGACTTTTTCAGCTTATTCCCTAACACCTACGCAAACCCAACCAAAAACAAGAATCTTTGAATTTCCGTCGGGTTGGGATTGAGAAAATACATCCATAGGACCTAATGGATACTTTTTGCCATTGACGTGCTCGTAAGTTAGATTTTAAGGCCAAGTTCGTGCATGCTACGTTGCCTTGATTGAGCACATTTAAACCATTAACTGTTTAATTTAACATTAAACCCATTAACATTTAAACCCATAACTTACAAGTTATTTGACTGCGCAAATCGAACAGTAACAACTAGACTTTAATGAACTTGGCTGGGTGGGCGAAAGCTACTTATGGAATTCTGCGACTCTAAAATAGTTCTGTTTTGTATACGAGAAGTTGTGGTAAATTAAGAGTGACACACATTTTGATTGCACTGGCGGCTGCTCTGTGATTGACAGTAATCACAAAGCAATTTAAAAAAAATTATAAAAAATTGTAAAACTTGAATTATTGCAAAAATAGTTCTAAGAATTAGTTCGAAACTTTACTTACTTACTTAAGGTGGCGCTACAGTCCGGGGTGGACCTGGGCCTCAGCCAACAAGCTTCGCCAGCCAGCTCTGTCTCTAGCTAGCCGTCTCCAGTTTCGCACGCGAAGTTGCCTGAGGTCCCCTTCCACTTGCGTGCGCCACCTGAGTCTCGGTGCTCCTCTACCGCGTCGTCCCTGCGGTGTGGATTCGAAGATTTTCCGGGCCGGGGCGTTGGTGTCCATCCGCTCTAGATGACCCAGCCATCGTAGACGTTGTGTTTTGACTCTTTTGGCTAGGTCGGTATCGCTGTACAGCCCGTACAGTTCGATGTTATATCTCCTCCTCCACTCTCCGTCTATGCAGACGGGACCGTAAATCGTCCGAAGAATTTTCCTCTCGAAGCAGCCTAAGCCTTCTTAGCCCAAAGAAACAGCGATTGGCAAGAGTTATCCTTCGTTTGATTTCAGCGCTGGTGTCATTGTCTGAATTGATAGCGGAACCCAGGTAGACAAAGTCCCTAACTACCTCAAAGTTATAGCTGTCGATGGTGATGTTTTGTCCAAGACGTCGGTGTTGGGTGTCTTTTCTTGATGACAGCATATACTTGGTTTTGCCCTCATTGACTGCTAAACCCATATTCGCCGCTTCCGTCCCAATACTCACGAAGGCTTCACTGACATCACGCTTTGTTCTACCGATTATGTCAATGTCGTCTGCGTATGCAAGTAGTTGAACGGACTTTTGAAAGATTGTACCTCTGATGTTGGCGCGAGAGTTCTGCACAATTCTCTCAAGTATGATGTTAAAGAAGTCGCATGACAGCGCGTCGCCTTGTCTAAATCCTTTTTTGACATCAAAGGGATCGGTGAGGTCTTTGCCGACCTTGACGGAACAGCGTGAGTTTTCCATCGTCATCCTGCACAGACTGACGAGTTTGGCAGGGATGCCAAAACTAGACATTGCGCTATATAGCTCGTCTCTATAGATGCTGTCATACGCGGCCTTGAAATCGATGAAGAGGTGGTGTGTATCGATTTGGAATTCGTGGGTTTTCTCCAAGATCTGCCGCAGTGTGAATATTTGATCGATGGTGGACTTTCCTGGCCTAAAGCCACACTGATATGTGCCTATCAGATTGTTGACAAACGGCTTCAGGCGTTCACACAATACAGCAGAAAAGATCTTGTATGCAATGTTAAGAAGACTTATGCCTCTGTAGTTGGCACAACTCAGAGGGTCTCCTTTCTTCAGGATCGGGCAAACAATGCTGAGGTTCCATTCGTCGGGCATGCTTTCTTCCGACCATATCTTGCAGATGAGCTGGTGCATGCTCCTAACCAGCTCATCGCCAGCGGATTTAAAAAGTTTGGCAGCTAGGCCGTCTGCTCCGGCTGCTTTGCTGCACTTGAGCTTAGACTTTGGTTCGTCCTCGCCGTTATACAGTCTGCAGAAGTGGTCTTTCCAAATCCTCAGCACCGACTGCGATTCTACAACGATGTTCCCTTGATGGTCCTTACAGGCTTCAGTTCGAAGTTTATACCCTTGGCAGGACCTTTTGATCCTTTGGTAAAACTTTCTAACCTCATTCCTGTTGTAACATCTCTCTATCTCTTCAACCGCGCGCTTCTCGTGCTCTTTCTTTTTCCTTCGGAGAAGCCGGTGCTCCTCTCTCCTCCTCTGCTCGTAGAGCTCGCGAGCAGCTCTAGTCCTTCTGTGCAGCGCCGCTGCATTTAGCTGGCATTTTGGCAATGTTGCCACTGGCTATCAATACTTGATGCTGGTTGCATAGGACTTCGCAGAAGGTTTTGAGAGACTCGGTTGGAGAAGGACCTGGCGATTTGTAGTCGGCCGACGTCAAACTTCCTCACAGTATTTCCATTACTTGGCGCTGGTCGGGATATCCGCAGCCGTACCTTGGCTACAACAAGGTAGTGATCCGAGTCAATGTTGGCCCCTCGGAAAGTTCGGACATCCATGATACTGGAGGAGTGCCTTGCGTCGATCGCAATATGGTCAATCTGGTTGACGGTTGATTGATCGGGAGATCTCCATGTCCCTTTGTGGATATTGAGATGCGGGAACTGTGTACTAGCTACCACAACGTGTCGCCCTGCAGCAAAGTCGATCAGCCTGAATCCGTTATCGGAGGTCGTGTCGTGCAGGCTATGCTTTCCGACAGTACGACCAAAGATGCCCTCCCTTCCTAGCTTGGCATTAAAATCGCCTAGGACAATCTTAATGTCGTAGCTAGGGCACTGCTCATAAGTTTTGTCCAGGAGCTCGTAGAACATATCTTTGGTCTCGTCATCTTTCTCCTCTGTGGGGGCATGTGCGCATATCAGGCTAATGTTGGCGAATTTAGCCTTGATGCGGATCGTCGCGAGGCGCTCGCTTACAGGGTTGAAGCTCAAGACTTTTTGCCTAAGTCTGCCTCCAACAACGAAACCACATCCAAATAGGCGCTGCCTTTGATACCGATAGCAGTCGCCGTAGTAGATGTCGCAGTTTTTCATCCTTCTTTTGTCCGGCCCGTCCCACCGCATTTCTTGGATGGCAGTAATGTCTGCCTTGCAGTCGTTAAGGGCCTCCGCTAGTTGCTCGGCTGCACGTGGTCTGTTAAGGGACCTAACATTCCACGTGCAGATCCGGAGCTCGTTGTCCTTTTCTCGTTTGCATTGGTCGTCAACAGTAAATCCGTCCGAATCCGAGGCTTGTTTCTGCTTCGTGACTGGTGTTTCTTTACGTGGCCGGGAAGTCACCCCGACGGCACGAACTATTTGTCTCTTAATGTGAGTAAATGTTTTGTTATAACGTTCTCGCGGTGTAAGCATCCTTTAATGTTTACGTACTCCTTCGGTGATAATAACATCCCCCGAGTCTATACTATCAAGGATCTCGGAGACACCCACCTTTCTTACAATGATCATGTTGCCTTTATTTCAAATAAGGCTAACCGGGTCTGGGGTATGATCACAAGTTATGCTAGTCAGTTCACCGATCCTTTTGCTTTAAACTCCTTATATGTAAGTTTCGTAAGATCTATATTAGAGTACTACATGGTGCACATCTCTAGAAGTAAAGCGATTCAAAGAAGATTTCTGAGGTTTCCTCTCAGAAGGCGTCCATGGTCTGACCTTGATAACCTTCCCCCCTACTAATCAAGGTTAAAACTGATTGGCCTTGAGCCCCTTGAATTAAGAAGGTAGGTCGTTAAAATCTTATTTCTCCACAGGGTGCTCACAAGTGAGATTGATTCTCCTGATAATTTACGTCTTCTGAACATAAACATCCCATCCGCCAACCTACGACACCAAAGATTTTTTTAATATTGCACACTCGCGCAAAAACTACGGACGCTCTTCGTCAGTCAACTACTGGACGGTCTCTCCTGTTAATTTGTTTGGCTCTACTTTCTTTTAACTCTGTTTTTGTACCCAATTTATACCCCAAGCATCTTCTAATGTATACAAGTCATAAAAAATAAAAATAAAGTCCGCAGACCGCCCCTTGTGGGCGTGGCACCGATTGAAAGTGTAATCTTTCAAATGCAATTTTTTCTATATTTTTGATCCAAATCAAAAAATTTTTCCTTAATAAATTATGTAGAAAGCACTTTTTTTAAATTTCTTTCTTACAAAGTTTTGGGCTACGCCCACATTTGGAGACAGAATTTAAGAAAAACCTCTAATTTTCCAGACAACATGGATTTCGACTACTTTTGAGCCTAACTTTAGTAAGGATAAGAAATAAAATTTAGCACATTAGCTTTAACGTGCTCTATACTAGATTTCGTTTATACAAAGTTTTTGGCCACGCCCATGTTTGGAGGTAGGTATTACGAAATTGTTGAATTCTAACCAAAAAATTGCATTTTTGGCATCGAATTAGAGAGTAATTGTTTAAATGCAACTTATTCAATATTTTTGTTCCAGATCGAAAAAAATTTTACTTAATATGTTATATAGAAAATACTTTTCATTTTATTCATACAAAGTTTTGGGCTACGCCCACATTTAGAGGCAGAGTTCCATAAAAACCTATAAATTTCCAGAAAAACATTGATTTCGACTGCTTTTAGCTTTACTAAGGATTAGCACATAAAGTACACCTGATACTATTGCAGATTTCGTTCCTACAAAGTTTTTGGCCACGCCCATCCTTAGAGGTCGATTTCACAAAATTATTGAATTTGAACCAAAAAATTACAGTCTTGCGTACATTTTAGCCGCAAACTTGGATATTGCTATGCTAATATTGATTTTCGGTTAAAGGGGCTGGACATGCCACGCCCATTTTTTTTAAAAAAAAAGTAAACAAAGACTTATAAGGTATAATTTTTTTTTCTACTTAAAATGATGCAAATAGCAACGGGACGGGATGGAAAACAAGCAAAGACAAGGATAATAGGAATGGAAAGGATAATAGGAATGGAAAGGAGAATAGGAATAGGGTATACCGCGGTCGCTACAGACGGACCGAAGCTATTACATACGCACTGTTGCACTTACTCACTGGTTTTTTCTAATTTAGTGTATAATTCATGTCTATGAAAGAAGCTATTCTTTGGTGGTAAAATAAATAAATAAAAATAAACAAGTTTGGGAATAAGCTGCTTCTTTTTGAGATGCGTATTCGAATAAAGAAAAACTTTCAAAACTACTGGAGAAAAAAGGAATCTGCTCTCAGCTTCAATACACATTTACAATACACACTTTACAATACACATTTTTAGCGGTTCGTCCAAAATTGAAAAAAGGACCTCTAATGGTATTACTACGTTGTCCGTCCGTACGTCCGCACCTGCAACTTTTGAACGGTAATTCGTCGAAAGATGAAAATTGGTACTCCAATAAAGTTCGTGAAAAAAATGAGAACGCATAGTTACAAGGGAAATTTTTTACGCACACAATTACGGTTCGAATATTGATATTAAAAAATGAAACAAAGAGTGTTTTGACTTTATCTTGACAAGTTTTACAGCCAGAAAGAAGAAAACTGAAATATAAACTTATAAAAATTTGAACTTTCATAATAAAATCTAATTTTTGCAAAACTTTGAAAATAAAATAAAATAAGGAATGGAAAATAGATACCCATTTTAAACGTTTTTAAGGTCATAACTTTTTCATCACTTTTTTCAAAACGCCGATATTGGGCTA
This sequence comes from Neoascia interrupta, assembly GCA_947623515.1. Lineage (NCBI taxonomy): Eukaryota > Metazoa > Arthropoda > Insecta > Diptera > Syrphidae > Neoascia > Neoascia interrupta. Next base: position 182,022,493 of record OX392462.1, read on the forward strand.
ACATATAAAACGACCCTCTAAAGCCAAGGCTCACATAAAATTTTTGTTAAACAGTTTTAAAACTGCGGTTTCGATCCCGTTGCTATCTATTTCGGTCCCCATTATCATATCCGATGCTATAAGGTAAATCGATTTGAAAAAATCAGACAAATCAAAAATTATTTATAATTTTCGTAAAAACTATAGAAAATTTTGAATATTTAGCAGATTCTGAGATTAAGGTCGAAAACTTTAAAAACATTTAAAAAATAATTTTTATAAATATCTACCTATTCTGATATATTACCGCTTGTAAAGAAATTTGGTTTGTATATAAAGCGTGGGCAGAGAATTCTAAAACTTTTAAGATCTTTTAAAAATGCCGTTTCTAACTTAAAATTTTCTAAAAGGTTTTAAACATCAAATTGAAAAAACCCCGCTCTTATTAGCGTTAATTAATAAACCTGTATCCACAGTAATAAGGAAAAATGCCATATTGCTAGTGCAAAGTACTTGGGAATCAAAAAGAAATATAACTATATTCAAAAATGATGATATGATGATCTATAGTCGTTTTATGAATTTTAAATCCAAGAAATGCAGAAAAAAGCTGACTACCTCGTTAACGGTACCATGTACCATTTAAAAAAAAATCTCAGACGTAGACAATTTTCCAAGGGTCTTCCCAGGGCAGACCTCTACGAGCAAAGCGGATGAACCTTCGCTGAACTGCTCAATCATTTGAAATATATTACAGCATGACAAGTTTAAGATGGTGTCCATAGTTGCGAGGCATTGGAAAAAAGCGTTAAATTCTTTAGACCACCTTTTGACAAAGCCTAACATGCAGTTTGATTTATTAAAGATGAAGTTAATGTGTTCGGAAAAATTTGGGTCGTTACTAAAGAATAGTCCGAGCTCTTTAATTCGAAAAACACGACTAAATGTGTGGTTATGTATTGAATAACAGAAAGCTGAAGGTATTCGTTTTTAAGAAAATGTCATAGTTTCGCATTTGTCGGGATTAAGCATGAGCCCGTTCTTATAACAGCATGTAAATTTATTTGTGAGCAGGCCTCTAAAATTGACTTGGTAAGTTCTAGAAAGAAGGTCAAGAAATAAAATTATATGGAAAGCCAAGCTATACCAGTTTAAATACAATAATTTCATGAGAAATCTGATCGAATGCCTTTGAGGAGTCAGTATAAATGCAGTCTCCCTCAAGGCCACCTTCTAAAGCGTTGGTACATTTGCTGGCAAAAGACGAAAAATTCGTGACAATCGACCTGTTTTTCACGAAACTATGCTGGTCTTTACAAGTGACATTGCGACAGAAAAACAAAAGGCTGTCACAAGGCTGTATAGCGGAGAGCTTAGCTTAGAGGTCTATAATAAAAAACGCTTCACTTGTCACTCTTTTTAAAAATTGGAGTGAAAAAGGAGAGCTTCGAAACAAGCGGAAAAACGCCGGAAGCAAGCGAAAGTTTAAAAGTGTTGAAGAGGAAGAGCAAGAGTTTCTTTACACTTCTTGAGCACTATGGGAGGAATTTCGTCGGTAAGTAATCTTCCTTAAATTTTTAAAGTTTTTTATACAGCTTATTTGCTGTAAGTCAAACGAAGAGACTACTTTATTAAGGTCACTTTGGGGGAGGAAATACACGGAACATAATGAGTCTCGTCTTCCAATGATACCCATTGTAAAGGACTAAGGTTGAAATCACCAATAAGGAGAACTTAAGTTTAACAACATGAAATACTGAAAACATATTTAAGGGCTGTGGTGACGAAATAAGGCGAGAATTCAAGTTTGACGCAAATGAACTCCACTTTTAGATTAAATGGGAAAATTACTTTTGCGGAAATAATGTGTTTTCGAACAGCGGTAAGAATCCCCCCGCCTGAAGCAATTAAATCGTCTTAATGACAGTCTTCTCTATATACAAAGAACTCATTGTTGAAGAGTTCAGTGTTGGTAGTGCTGGCATTAAGTTTCGCCAAGTTTTGGTCAAAATAATGACGTCGTAAGAAAAAACAATCGACTTTTTAAAAATTTTATCCATTTTATGCTAACCTCTCACATTTTGGTAGAAGCAACTAAGTCTGCTGCTAAGTTTTTTGGAAGATTACTTTGTGGCTTCGCCTTTGTGGATCGATATGTAAATTTCTAAATAAATTACTAAATTAATTAATTACTAAATTAAATAGAATTAAAAAGAGCGGGTGGAGATACTAATTTAAAAGAGGACACAAAGCTGTTTGGCTTACTGCATTTGATAAAAGAATCAGTAGGGACTATATTTTGTGAAATAAGATGACGAATAACTTCATCAGCAGTTTTTCGGTTTAAGCCTAGTAATAAAAATTATTTTTTGGCTTAGGCACAGATTGTAAAGAATTAGAGGGTAAGCTGGAAACAGGGGCTGCAATACTTGAGGAGCCCTACTAATCAACGGAGGTGATGAGTTCGAAAAGATCTCAATGACTGATTTTTTTTACGGGTCCTCAAGTTAAGACGTTTAGACTCAAGGTTAGATACGCTTTTAGTCTCGACTCGCGTTTTCCGAAAAGGGGTTTAGCTCAGCCAAAGCGGCTGCCGACGATACGGAAGTGATATCGAAACAATATCTCGGCAGCTTGTACCCGCGATCTAATTCTTTCGGTCATTACCATGTAAATTTCATGATAATAGATGAGGGTTGAAACGAACACTGAGTTAAAAACTGAGATTCTCTCCAAGCTCAGCTTTCTCGATGACCGGCTGGCGCAGTTCCTTTACTATTGCTCTAGCTTGGCCAATCCTACAGGATAACTCAGTGCCACTCATTCCATCTTTCGTGAAAAAGACCCCGAGTTACTTGAACTTTTCTACCCGAAAATTACAACAATTTACAATTCTACAAATATTATAATAATATCTAGTCCTTTGATCATTTCAAACGCTGCCAGGCGAATATCGTCAGGAACATTTATATTATAATGATGCTGACATTAAGTCACAATTCTTCCTACGGTATCCCATAAGAGAACAAGTATTTGAAAAACATATAAAAGCAAACCAACAGTATCAAAACACACAAGTGTGGCTACCAATACTGCGAGGTACCGACAGCAAACTTAAGAAACAAGGAAGACAATGACGAAAGCATTTTATGAACAATTATAATATTGCTGCAGTTTTTCGGTCTTAGATCCATTTTTCTCTCTTCAAAACTCAGGTCGGAGTATTTTTCCAATCAGTGATTTTTTGAGCCGTTTTTAGCCAAATCGGTGTGCGAAAAAATTATTCACTAAAAACGTAGCTCTTCTGGCTACTAAAAGCTAATAAAAGAAATGACAAATTATTTTTCTTAAATTTCAGATCAAGGAACTGTTCTTACTTCCGACACAGAACAGTTTATAATAGGACAACGCGTATGGGTTGGTGGTACAAGTCCCGGACAAATAGCGTACATTGGCGAGACACATTTTGCGCCCGGCGAATGGGCGGGCATTGTCCTGGATGAGCCTAATGGTAAGAAGTTCCACTTTCTCCTAAAAAAAATTAACTCAAATCTTGTTTTTTTCCAAACCGATTTTTTTTTAGGTAAAAACGATGGTTGCGTTGCAGGCAAACGCTACTTTCAATGCGAGTCAAAGAAAGGAATCTTTTCCCGGCTAACAAGGTTGACACTCCAACCCTTAGAGGGTGCGGTAGCCAAGGGTATAACAAAAATGTCACCTGATCGATCGTCGACGGTATCGCCAACACCTAGCACAAGGAGCATGCTGAGTAAAAGTTTCGGCACTGGAAGTAAGTATGGTCAGGGTTGCGAGTTGGAGATTTTCATGTCGATGTTAATAGTTTTTCTTGTAACAAGTTCCCATTTAAAGTTGGGACTTTTAGAAAAATTATTGTTTTTTTCCAAGTTGCATTCACACTTATCGTGTTATCTTGCAGAGCATGGCTTTACCTTGGGCGATCGAGTAATTGTTTCATCTGGCTTTGGCAGTCGTCCTGGAACCTTACGATTTCTTGGTGAAACTCAGTTTGCTTCTGGTAACTGGTGTGGCATAGAGCTGGACGAAGGCACTGGTAAAAATGATGGATCAGTTGACGGTGTTAGGTAGACAGTTACAGAGCAATTAAAGTGTTTTTTCTTCAAATTATATTTTACGTTTTTAAAGGTATTTTGAATGCGAACCCAAGTTTGGTATTTTTGTACCTATTGCAAAGGTTTCGTTGTCACCGTCTTCAAAAAAGTCACGAATGTCACGAGCTGGTTCCAGGGAATCTCTGACTTCAGTGGGAACAATGAACAGTATTGCCACAACAAATACATCACGACTAAGAATGCAGGTTAGTGAGTTGTCTTTTTATTTGTATGAAATGTCAAGAAAACAAAAAAATTGTGTTTTCATCTTTTCCGTAGCACAAGTCGTCTTTACTTAAGCCAGTTAACACCGCAAGTGCTACAAAGAGTGCATTTTCTATGCAGGTAATTGATAAAATCACTTGCTTAGACCATATTTTAGTGTTTGTTAACTTTTGTTGTTAAGTTTTTTTTTACGAAACATTAAGGCTTATCGAAGGTAATGTGTTTTGAATGTTTAACTTCTCTGAAAAAACATAGAGACCCTTTAAAAAAAAAAAACATTTCAAACAATGCTGTAAAAAGAATTTTTGAATACCCAAGACCTTCGTGATGTCGTTTAAGCGGTGGAGGGATTAAAATCTCATTTGATTATTAATATAATACTTCTTAAACAACTTCAATAAAAACTACTCTTTTAAGGATCTTATTAGGGAGAAACAAAATCATATCGAACAGCTTTTAATTGAAAGAGATTTGGATCAGGAAGACTCACGAAATCAAGTATTGCAGTTTCAAAAACTCATAGCTGAGGTAAGTGAGCTCGTTTTTGCACTCTAATTTTTTTTTTGTCTAATATGGTGTTGAACGTAAAATCATCAATTCATTTTGTTTGCTTGGGTAGAAGTGTGTAAATTCCAAATTTAATCTTTACTGAATCGACTAAATTATCGCCTGAAGAACTTTTATTAAAACTTACCGTCAATTTTAATGACGTATTTTAATATTTTGTAACGAAAATCTTCAATAAATTAATTAATACATTCCACAATTACTCAGTTAATCAAATATACTAAAGTAAAAAAGGTACTAACGTCCCATGGTTCAGTTAAAACAAAAGTAGGGGAGGGCTACCGACAGTGAGACACTTTTTTTTTCTCGAAACCTGGGTATATATTTTGAGGTATTTTCTCGATACCGAGGCAAAGCTATTGCTTAACATGAAAGAGCAAAAAAACTTAAATACCTGAATAATTCTCTTATCTCGATTGGTGCACCGGCACCAACAGTGAGACGCAACCAACTCGACTGTTTTATGCATTTAATTCATAGAAGGACAATCAGATCTGTCCGTCAGAAAACAACAAAGAAATAAGACGTTGGTAAATGTGTCTACGCTATGGCGGTTAAAAGACATTGCCCGTGCAAGGGTATCTACAAGCTTCTGGAGTTCCTTAAGAGTGATTGGCATGGCGCTTTTGAGGGTTAATAAACCTTCTTCCAGTTTTCCATATCCCAGTTGCTGGTTCTCTTCTTATTATCTGACTGCATTTTTACTCACGAGAGTAAAACTTCTAGTAATTCATTGTATTGCATTTTTCTGGTTCGCCATCAACATTTATTTTTACAAAAAAAGTCATGTCGTTCAAAACAAAATGAGTCAACCGACCGAACACTAACTAACTGCATCCTTTATGGCAGTGAGTGCCATGTGATTGGACATATTTCTTCGGAGTTATTCGCAATGTCTCACTGTTGGGACTGGCTCACTGTTAGTGGCTTAGCCCTATGCTAGTGGCGAGCATTTTTTCGTAGCGTTATTTTTTACACAGATTTCCGACCTTTTTATGTCTCAGGCCCCAAAAAACTCATTGAACTAAATGGTCAACCAGACTGCTATGCAGTTTACGGTAATTTTTTGTTAAAAGCAAGCACCTAAGACGCCACTTGCCCTAAGTTAGATATACGTCTGTCTCCCAAGCGAAATTAGTCTCTATACCAGGGATGGCGAACCTTTTAAGAGCACCGTGCCATCTACCAAAATTGTGGTGCCTTTGGCGTGCGAACATGCTGTTTTTATATTTTTTAAAAAAGGTTTTTCCAGTGCACATAAAACAGTGATTAACATATGAAGATTAAAAGTTAGTCGCAAAGTGTTTCCACCGGTGGTGGAAAAATGGCAACGTCTAGTCGTCAAGACCTCTGCGTATCTCCTTGTAGATTTGTATTATTTTTTGGCTCCCGGGCAACTCAGAATTAAAAATAATAAAACTCCTATTCAATTACCACCGATCTTTTAAATCTACGATACGAAATAACATAAAAATAGAAAAACAAAACGTGAAACATGTTGATGGGATTTGGGTCCAGAAAGTCGATAGTACATCAACATGAACGAACATCGAAAGAATTATAGAAACATCAACCAGCAGTATCAACATTAGCATCCATCATTCTGTTGCAGTGTGTACTCCTCAGTGCATTCAACTTTTTTGACAGGTCCAAACACATCCACATCAACAGCAAAGACAACCGTTGTGCACATCCCTTTACACAATACAACAAACACAGCTGAGTTGATGATACCGAGCTGTCGGAAAGAAGTTTGTTTGATTTGTTTCGTCAGAAAACGAAGAGAACGCGTAGAATTCTGTTTGGTTTGATCTAAGGTGATGACGCAAGGCTGCGTTGCCGTTTCCTTTGTCCCGTTACGTGACCTTTGTTTTACAACCGCGTTGAAAACATACCACTGGAAAAAGCGATGCAAATGCGAAATTAAAAAACGCCAACAATTTCACCGTCACAGAAACGTCAAAACGCACCCTTTTGCTTTCTCAAAACTTTCTTTCGCAGAAAAAAAAAACGTAACGACGGATGATAGAAGCAACGTGGGGGTAGCGCCCATTGAATTTATTGCGTTTAAATTCAAGTTGTCAAATCAACTTTGACGCAACGCAGCTTTGTGACATAACCTTAAGAATTTATGCATGGAATTATTTACGCGATTAATTTTTAATCTCTTCGGGAAGAGATAAATGAGTTATTAGATAACTGAATTATGTATTATTTGGATTTAATCCAAATCACACTTAATTCAACTTCGCTTCTTAGAATTCAACACTTTATTTCAATTCAAGCAATCGATTGTAAAAAAATCGATTGTAAAGTAAATATTACAATCGATTTTCATAAGTCAACGTTTAAAAAATAACTCAACTTTACGAGCCTGTCGCCCGTGTATTTATACAAATTAAGGACCTTCTAGTACGTTCCATACTTCCCTTTTGGTGTTTTTCCATTGGTACTCTTCCGCTGGACTCCATTCCAATTTTCGATATCGAAATTTGAGCTTCGAATATCAGTTTGCTGTCACCTGACTGGAATGACAGTTGGGTGTGTTCGTTTATTGTATCGAGTGGTTGTGTTCGTAGAGTGAAGCGATGGGCTCATTAAGCGCCTCCTGCATGTTGTTTTATTTCTTGTTGCCACATAAAAATACGTTGGGTGCCTTCGAATTCGAGCCCAGTTCGTCCTAGGATATCGTTAGGATCCTGTCCTGTCACTCGCATTTGGCAAAAAACATATTTGAAAAATATTTAGAAACAATTATTTAAATATTTACATTCTGTTCCAGTCGCAAAATACAACTTGGTGAATTTTTCCATTGTGAAAATACATCTAAAATTATAGAATTGCGAACGAAATCAAAATAAAACTTCTGTTTATCTTCGCTTAAATTTGTTAAATTCAACTAGACAGCTGACAAACAACTAAAACTTCAAATTTTCAAAGCACTGAACTTTCTGCCCCGACAATGTCCTCCGGGCACTTTATTGTTGCAATAGTGTTGCCATCAAAGGCAGTGAGATGTCTATTCGGTTGTTGTCTCAGCTAGATCGAATGCAGAACTGCGAAAAAAGTGCTCCCTTTGGCGCCATATGTTGCCCTAGGGCTTTCATCGAATGAACCTACATTCAGAGTATCTTTTAATCTTCCTACGTTTATCACTGTTTTATGTGCGGTGAAAACACCCTAACGTGATCACCAAATATGCTCAAAGATTACTTCCTCAATATATGAAATATTTTATATATTTATATATGCAAACAAAGTCGGTCAAAAAGTATAAAAACCATCTGACTTTGACGGTGAAGCTGTCAGAAGAAAATTGTAATAATAACACTTTACGATTCCTAAATTGGAAAAGACCAATTTTGAACTTTTTTGAAAAAAACTTACATTAAGGTAAGGAAAATTACAGCGATTCCCAACTAAACACAGACTTGCCAGGTGCCTTTAATCAATTACAACAGAACAACCAAATGTGTCTAAAAAAAAATTAACTTTTAATCACAGCAATCATATAACACGCGAATTTCATTAAAAGAAAAAATAAACAAAATTCATTCATTTTAACATTGCTTTTATCAAAATTAAAATGATGAGTTAAATTGTGTGTTTTTTTCATTAAATTTTGCAAAATAAATAACTTTAGGCAAAATTGATTGACTGAGTTCTCGATGGGTATGTCTTTCGGAATGGCGCATTATTTGATTGATTGATTAAGAACCTACCGGCGTTAATGGAATGGTTACCTGCGCAACCAAACTCACAGCAATAAATCCCGCATATTAATAAAACCATGCTACGTACAAAAATAAGTCTATTGCCACAAAGTGGCAACGCTTTCAAAAAATCTTTTAAATGTAAATAAAAATAAATAATATAAAAGCATAATGTCAATGTAAATACACTAATAACTAAGTTCTGTTAAATGCCATAGTTTTTGTTACAAAAAAAAATTATATTTATATTTATCTACGGATACATAAATTTGGAAAATACATTCTTTATCTGTGTGTGTAGCAGTTTGTTCTAGTTGTTTTATTTATTTTTAAAACCATCAATTTGTTATTTAACAATTTATTTTCAGCTTAAAGCGAAAAATGCCGCTTTGGAAAGTAAACTGGAAGAGGAGAAAACCAAATCAGAAGACTTGCAACTTTCAATTGAGGAAGCGACATTTTGCGGAGATGAATTGAATGTAAGGTTGACATGTCTTTTTTTTTGTATAAAACTGGGCAGATCCCAATCTACTGTCAATCACTGTATAAACGTGCAATATTTCTAGACTTTCTTTGCTGCACCATAAATAAGGATGTAAAAGTACGTGTCTTACTCAAGCAGCAAAGGGGCAAAAAAAAGTCTTTTAAAGCAACCTTTATGGCGTATTCTTTTGAAAACCGAACTGCCGCACCGAACTGTCAAATAAAACTCGGTGCTTGCGACAATTTCAGCGTGGTGTACACTCGGTTTCATTGCGTACAGAACGGCAAATACCGCACCCGTACAATCATCACGTTAAGTGTCAAACTGTTTTGACTTCATTTTGTTTACTATTTTTTCATTGCGCAAAGATTTTGTTGCCGTCGGGTTTTTGAACTTGCTACTTAAAATTAATTTTGATAGCTTTGAGTTTGAGATATTTATTTTGATCGATTTCATACAATTTCAGTCGTGTTGTAAAAAATCACAAATGAAAACTGAGTCGAAACGCCACTTGACATACACAATCAAAGCTACATGCAGCCTCCACAGTTAAATACGAAGGTGGCGAAATTTCGAGTTCGGTGTCGACACCGAACTAATTTGGAGTTCAAAAGGACATTGACATGAGCACGATTCCGTTCAGGTGTACGTGAAAAGAACAATTTTTTTCTGTATTCCACACCAGTTTCACGATTCGGTGTTGAAAAGAATACACCATTAGTTATTCGGCTTCGACACCGAAACCAACAAGTTTTAAAGCCCTTTTAAAATATTTTAAAAGAGTTTCTGCTTTTCTTTTAAATTTTTACTGTCCTAATTCTACGTTCTCAAGTGACTGAAGCCAAGCGAATAAAAGTCCTGTGGCTCTCCGCGTTTTCCCCCGCAAAATGCCCTTTTTCGGGGTCAACGATAACCCCAGTAGGACTTAGGTTATGTATTCTTTTGCGGGGCTTTTAAAACATTTTGAAAATGGTTCCGTTTCTCCTCGATATATTTTGTTAATATGCTGAGTTCTGTTTGTTTGTGATCAATTATTTCTGTGGAGACTTTTATTTTAGTCACCCTGGCCTTTGCCGATGATTCTTGACTTAGTGAAGCGTCGTAAAAAGGTTCGATTCAAAAATTAACTGTGCCTCGTTTGAAGTCACAAAATCGCGTGTTAAGGATCACACCAAAAAAAGATGCTTTGACACGTTCACGTGAATTCTTGTTCTTTATTTTTTGTTGTTGTTACAAAGCTAATTTGTACTCATTTCGAGAAGAGCCTATCCTTTTTCTTTCTAAAACTAAGATAACTTTTTAAAAACATTGCTTCTTCTTTAATGACTTATTCATAAGTTCTGCACAAACCTACATTTCTTGAAAACTGTGCACATTGTCTGTAAGTAATTTTGTCAGCTCCTATAGAACATGACCTTTAGTTTTAACTTAAATATGATATCCAAATATATTATACAAGTTATTCCAGAAACGTCATTTCAGGCACAAACTCAAGTTTACAAAGAGAAAATTACTGATCTAGAACAAAGGCTGCAAGCAGTTACTTTAGGTAAATATAAGCCAAGGGTTGTTCAGATTTTTTAATTATTATTTGATCTTGTTCGGAAATTTTGAGTTAAAAGTCCTTAGTTTTACTTTTGATTTTTTGATAAACGAATTAGAAACGTTGTTGTTGGAGTGGAGTCGGTCCTTATCATAGTTAGAAAAGGTTAATATGGCTCACTGCAAAATAAACTTAACAGAGAAAGGTCAGCTAGATATTTGTTATACAAAGATAAGCCTAGTGAAAGATTTAGCCATGCGTGTAGACGGCAACTGGGTTTGCTTATCCATCACACCCTAAATCGGTAATGTCTTTGTTATCGCACTCTAAGAATCCAATGCTTTAGTTCAATTTTACCACGTTTTATTTTATCTGTCGGTGTTCATAATTTAATGATTCAAAAACAGTTGCTTCTGTCAGACTTAACTATCCGGCTATTTATGGACTAAGTTCTCGAAATTCGGCTTTTGATAATTTTCCAGTAGTTCTGTTTCACTGGAGGGGAAATTCGAATTTCGAGTGTCAGCTGACTGGAATGGCAGTAGGGTACGTTCAGTATTTTCTCGACTTAGGATGGTAACACCATACACATACATAGTCTGAAAATCGTCATATTTTGTCGCCACAACCCAATATGTATCACACTACATAATAAAGATCCAACTTGCATATTGGACTGGCAAAAGCTGCAATTAGGAACCTCAGAGATAAACTTAAAATATTGCTCTAGCTTGAATAAGCTACAGAATAACTCAGTGTCACTCCTACCATCGTTCGTAAAAAAGATCCCGAGATGCTTGTCTCATTGGGACTCCATTTATGTGCAGGGTACACTCCACAGGGGTTTGAGAAACAGCCATTACTTCGAATTTGCTTACGTTAACCTTAATCCCAGCATCACCACACATGGGCGTGATGCGTGCCATTTAAACGCACTCCTCGCCCACACTGCGCTTTACCATCCAATCCATATAAGCTATGACGAGGAGAAGTGATACAACACAGCCCTGGCAAAGTCGAACGCACACATCAAAAGAGCGGAACCTGTCGCCATTTTTTTTTTTTTAAAATTGGCACTTATTCCTGTTTGTCAATCGCTATGCGCTTTCTCGCTCTCATAAGCCAATTTAATGACACGTGTAAGCCACTTAGCACCTTCCTCTTCCATTGCCTTGAGCATTTCTGTCCGAATTTCATCAATTCAACAACTTTTAGCGATTTAACCGCAACAATAACTTTATGTTGTGATAACTCTACTCCCCAATCTCGTCAGAAAGTTGATTGCCATATTCAGTGTCCTGTTAAGGGTTGAGCAACTTCGAAAAGTGCTCGCTTCATCTGCATAAGACACCGTTCTCATTTGAAAGAAGCGTAGCGATTTTGGATTGAATGGTGTGCCAAAACGTCTTGTTTGCAGATTTGTAATCATGCTTCAACGTTCAACCTCTTGACGGAACTTTTTCCATGCCAGATTGGAAGTTGTTCGAACCTTATTGTATAGGACTCGGGAAGTTGAGTTCGTGCATTGTATCAACACACGAACACGACACGGTTTCTTGGACTGCAGGTTTTTTAACCCACTCACTTCCTTTTTCATCACAATTCGCCAAGCCAAGCCGCTTCGTTCCACAAACATTTCATGTGGAGTGCCCGCCCTTCTTCCCCTTCATGTCTTTATTTTCGCCTGGGTGGCAAAGGAATACTGTCGTTGAAACACAATCTGCAACACTAGTTCGTGATCAATTGAGAGCTCAGCTCCTCTCAAAACGCGAACATCACAAAATATATTTTGAGCACGTGATGGTAACCACAAAAAATCAATCAGTGCTCTCCTATTTAAGCTGTACCAATACCAAGTGTGTTTGTGAATGTCTTTGTGTGCGAAAAAGCTGTTATTATGGACAAGATTCAAGCACAGCACAAGACCAACGTCTTTCCTACCGTGCGTTCGACGTGCTACCCAATCATACTCCTCCAAGTACTATTGTCCATACCAACATGAGCCTTGAAGTCACCCATGAAGAGAAAAAAGAGTTGTCAATTTCTGCAACTCTATCCAGGGCAACATCAACTTTGTTTAAGAAGGCCGCATACTCTGACTCTCGACTTGGTACATATACCAGAGCTAGAGGCAAAGTTGATCGTTCTTGAGCTTAAGTTTTAAGATCACAACACTCCCCCACCTCTTACCCAACGGAATAAACTTCAATACGTTCACAGACAATCGGGGGCTTGTAAGTTTCCCTACGCCCACCGCCTGTGCAATCATGTTATGTGGGACCCCAGACCAGGAGAGCCTGTACGCATCGGGAAAGTCTCTAGTTCCGAAGCCCTTCCACTTAGTTGAGGAGATGCCAGTTGCATCAAGCTGATACCTCTTGGCCTCCTCAACTAGTTCAAGGTCCTTATCCATTAGCTCTGTGACATTCCATGGGTCTATTTCGAGTTGATGCCGTTTTCGATTTGTTGAATTTCCACCTAAGCCCTCATATTGGCTTAGCGCTGCCCCCATTGCCGCCCTGACGATAGATAGCAAAACATTGCCGGACTGGTCGTAACTTCTTCGGGTTGAGCCCGGTCGGAGGTCGAGCGGGACATTTTGAGTATTAAGCTAAAAAACTTAACGTCACCTTTCTTCCAAACGTTCGATCTTCGAAATGACATTGTTCCTGTCAATTCCTTCAATAAGGCGTTAGTAAAGCTCTCTACTCATCGAAATGCATCTATATCTATACGGACATAAAATGTTGTGAGGAGCGGATATTAACGTCCTTATGCTAACCCATTGAGCTACCCTTACTTTGAAATGTCAAATTTTGTCGTCTCGACATTTGACGGTGTGTTTCCATAAAATTATCCTCAACTGGCCCTGCGAATGCACTCGCACCTTTTAGTGTGATCAGCTTATTGTCAAAAACTCACTGTAGTCGTGAAATCAACTTCAAGTTTGCATCAAATACAAAACAGCGCAGAGGACTGTGAAACTATAAAATCAAACTGTTCAACAACTGAAATTTAATAATTTTACAGCACTGAATGTTCTGCTTCGATAAAATTCAAATTACAACTTGAATAACCACGTGATCTGCCTGACTGTCGTGGATAATAACCATTCGCTAACGGTAAATGTAGCTCACATTGGATATTAGTTTCCCTTTGCTTCCACAGTTTTGGAAGCAAAGGTTTACAGGGGTGAAACCTTTGGTGTTGGCTATGGTGTTTATGCATCACAAAAATGCGTAAAATACTGTTTCCACCGGCAATAATACGAGGATTAGCGGGAGACGATTAATAATAAATCCCGAAGTGTTTCCACCAGAGCAATAAAGGATTAATTTGACGTGAGCACTCTTTTTCTGTCGCCTTGGCTCTCAAAAGAGAGTGGTGATGTAATTTTCCAGGATCGAAAAAAGATTTCCGTTGTAAACATCCCAATAGAAATCGCAATCGACAGTTTCAGAGTCCTCTTTCGATTCTCAAATTTTTAGAACGGTGTTTGAAAAGGGATGAAAGTGGTTTGTAAAAAGGGTGCATGAGATTTATGAGGGAATTTATTTTTAATCGCTTGCCGAGAGGATTTAAGTTTCTATGGTTAATCGCGTAGTTTTTAGAGGATTTAATGAATATATATTAATCGTTGCTTAGTAGACGGTGGAAACACGGTAGGTCATCGCAATTTTCTTGAGACTGCTCACGACCAATCACCGTCAAAATCAGCTGATTGCCAGTTTTCAACTTTATGATTGCTTCTGTGTGCCCAAAGGTATTTTTTTCTGTCATTTTCACCGGCAATAAGCATCATGCAGCGTTGTTGTCATTTTGTTAAATGCCTTAAAATGCCGGATTTTGTCGCGGCAGAAATTTCAGTACTGGAAAATATGCCGATTCAGTTTTTTGTCAGCTGTGCAGTTCGATTTCACTGTTACACAAAAGGTGCGTCATTTTGCGTTCGATGAATAATTGAAACTTCATAATCTTTTTTGACAATCATAAAAGTTAGTGAAAAGTGCGAGTGTAGTTTTATCGAATGAGGCCTACAAAAGCACAAATCAAATGGCTCTGGCGAAAAAATCGCTCTGGATACCCAGATGAAAATGCCGCACCTCAATATTGGTTTTACGTTTGGTTTGTGAGTGCCACGACTCATTGAATGTGACGGCCTAGTATAATTAATTCTCAACGAAGTTTCGATCAATCATGCCATCGCATCAGTCCAAAATCCACACCAATCAGTGACTTTCGACAATATATTGCTGCTGATGAGCCCGAAATATTGTAAAATTTGGTGAGCGCAATTTACAAAATTTTTAATAGTTATAAAAGCAAAAGTAGGCGCCCTCTACAGTTCACACATGAGACGAAAAAAAACTTCGATGTGCCGTGTTTTCGGGTAAGGAGAACATCACGAATGTTGATCAGGGCCCCTCAAAACTTCTTTCCTCAATAGAGCCCTCAATAGCTTCGAACCTCTCATTCTTTTAACACATTATAAATGCAGCCGAAAAAACCTTGAACGGGAGTAAACTAAACGGAACTCTTGTTCCTTCTGGCCATTATGCCGTTTATTTAGATGATTAAAACCCAAAAAAGCGGCCATAATCCTCCGAAAAGGAGAAAAACACAGAAAATTATAGTTTTTTGTAAAGTTTTAATGTTTCTACAAAATAATTAAATTTCCCTTTTAAGTTAGTCTAAAACTTCTAAACTAACTCCTAAAGTTTTCGAACAAGATCAGTCTCCGTATTTAATAAAAAAATAAATTTAATTTCAAATTCCCCGACTATAGCGAATCAAAACTCTCTGCAACCTTCTGAGACAGTTGAAAATATCATAAAACAATCTCGTTTAGAGCCGTTAAATGCCAAAAGTGATGTGCGTCTAGAAAAATCAGATGCCCACGAATCCATACTTGCTTTCAGAGCACTTTTGTGCCAATTACGAAGTTGCGAATTGGAAGGTCCTGATTTGCAGGACAAAGTAAATCGATACATTGGCAATCCTGAAGAAGTCCGTCGTGCCCATGGCTTGCCCGCCTCGGGCGACACGTTAACTAAAGACCTGTGTGAAAGCTTAATAATAGCGTTGAAAGAACTTAGCCTTTTGAAAGCAAGCAAAGAAGACAAAGCCAAAGCTATTGAGAACAAAGACCTAGAAAATGTGTTAAAACAGGAAAATACTCGACTAAAAGAAGAAAAGTCAGAAATATCTAAAAAGCTTGAAGAGCTCACATTAAACTTTAAGCAGCTGTCTGATAACAGTGAAAAACTACAGCAGGAACTTTGTGGCAAGGAAGAAAGTTTCAAGCGTGTTGAAGCTGAAAACTGTGATAACTTAGAGAAGCTTAAGAATCAAATAACTGTTTGCCAAAATTTGTCAGAGCTTAACGAAAAGCTGCAAGTTGAATTGAAATCTCACGAGGACAGTATTAAAACCACCGATGGGGAGAAGCTCGGCATTTCTCAAAAGCTTGAAGAAGTCACGTTAACTTGCAGGAGTTTGTCCGAGCTTAAGGACAAACTTGAACAAGATGTCAAGGCGAACGAAGAAAGGCTTAATCAGTTGGAGGCTGAAAAAATCAGCGTGTCCCTAAAGCTTGAAGATGTTTCTTCCAATTGCCAAAGCCTATCGGAAATTGCTGAGAAACAGCAACAAGACCTTACGACATATGAAGAAAGAACCAAGCAAATCGAAGAGGAAAAGCTCAGCCTATCGCGGCAGCTAGAAGAAGTAAGGTCAAACTGCAAGAACGAGTCTGACCTGCGGGAAAAACTAGAGCTCGAAATACAAACCTACAGACAAAAGACCAAAAGCTTTGAAGTTGAAAACTCTGACACTTCGGGCAAGCTTAAAAGTGTCACCGCTACATGCGAGAATCTTTCAGAACTCAATGAGAAACTTAAATTAGAGTTGAAAACCCTTGAGGAGCGAACAAAACAGCTTGAAACAGAAAAGTTTGAAGTTTCGCGAAAGCTTGAAGAATATGCTGCAAATGCCAGCAGCTTGTCCGAACTAAATGAGAAGCTGCAAAAAGACATAAGCGGGAACGAAGCCAAAATCAAGGAACTAGAAGCAAAAGTATTTGATACATCTCGCCAGCTTGAGGATACCACAGGAAAGTGCGATAGTTTATCCGAGTTAAGTGTGAAACAGCAACAAGAACTTAAACTTAATGAAGATAAAATAAGGGACCTTGACGCGGAGAAATTCGAGGTTAACCGAAAACTCGAAGAGCTTACGTTAAACTCTAAAGGGTTGTCTGAGCTGAGCGAAAAATTGCAACAAGAACTGCGAAATAGTGAAGAAAAATCCAAGCAGTTCGAAGCCGAAAAGTTCGAAAGCGCTCAAAGTTTAGAGGAACTTACTTTGAATGCGAAGAGCCTATCGGAACTGCGGGACAAACTTCAACAAGAACTGAAAGCATTCGAGGAAAAAGCTAAAAAACTTGAAGTGGAGAAATTCGATGTTTCTCGGAAGCTCGAAGATGTTACACTAAGTTGCAAAACGTTGTCCGAGCTCAACGCAAATTTGCAAGCAGATCTTAAAACTAACGCAGAAAAGTCAAATACCCTTGAAGTGCAGAACTTTGAAATTTCCCGAAAGCTCGAGGATCTAACATCGAGCTATGAAAGTCTGTCGCAGTTGAAAAACAAACTTCAACAAGATCTAGTCTCTGAGCAGGGCTCCTCTTCGAATTGTGTGGCCTTGTCTGAACTGAATGACAAATTGCAGAACGATCTTAGAAGTGTCGAAGAGAAGGCTAAACTTTTAGAAGTTGAAAAATTCGAAATTTCTCGAAAGCTGGAGGATGCCCTTCAAAGCAGTAAAAACTTGTCAGAGCTTAACCAAAAGCTGCAACAAGACCTAAAAACAAGTGAAGAGAAAAGCAAGCAAATTGAAGTGGACAAGTTTGCCCTTGCTCAGAAGCTTGAAGACTTGTCAGCGAATTTCAGGGTCTTATCCGAGTCGAATGAGAAACAGAAGGAAGAGTTAAAGTCTCTCGAAGAGAAGAACAAAAAGATGGAGATTGAAAAGTTTGAAATTTCTCAAAAACTTGATGAAACTACATCGAGCTGTAAGAATCTGACAGAGCTTAGCGATAAACTAAAGGAAGGTCTTACGGTTGCAGAAGAAAAATGCAAGCAATTAGAAAAGGAGAAGTTTGATGCTTCACGAGAGCTTGATGAGCTTAAAACAAATTATCAAAGGTCTACAGAATCAATAGAAAAGTTGCAACAATCGCTCACTTCAAGTGAGGAAAAATTGAAACTTCTGGAAACAGAGAAGTTTGACGTTTCTCAAAAGCTTGAAGACGTGTCGTCGAGTTCCAAAAACTTATCTGAGCGGACAGAAAAACTCCAACAAGAGTCAAGAGCCAACGAGGAGAAAATCAAACAAATCGAAACGGAAAAGTTTGAATTATCGCAAAAGCTCGAACAAGTGACAGTTGATTACGAAAAATTGGCAGACATGAATGACCGTCTGACGAAAGAGCTTACGGATAACGTCGAAAAAGCTGCACACGTGGAAAAAGAAAAATTAGACGTATCTCACCAGCTTGAAGACGTCACGTTGAACAATAAGACTTTGTCAGAGTTTGTAATTAAGTTGCAGCAAGATTTGGCATTAAATGAAGAACAAGTCAAACGCCTTGCGTTGGAAAGCTCTGAAAATGCTCGCAAGTTGGAAGAAGCTACGTCACGATGCAAAAACTTGTCGGAACTAAACGACAAATTGCAGCAAGAAGTACCAACTAGCGAGGGAAAGGCAAAACAGCTCGAAGTGGAAAAGTTCGAGCTTACTAAAAAGCTCGAAGAAAACCAGGCAAACTGTAAAGCTCTTTCGGAACTTAATGAAAAGCTCCAGCAGGAGTCAAAAACCAACGAGGAGAAAGTTAAGCAGTTTGAAGCTGAAAACGTTGATATAACTTGCCAACTTCAGGAAGTCTCTTCGAACGGAAAAGCTCTGTCAGCACTAAATGAAGAACTTCAACAGGCGCTGAGAGCCCATGAAGAGAAAACAAAACAGCTTGAAGCTGAAAATGTAGATTTTACTTGCCAACTTGAAGAGGTCACTTCGAATTGCAAGCAAATGTCGGAAATTAATGAAAAATCCCAACAAGAGCTCGCCGCATATGAAGCGAAAACTAAAGAGCTCGAAGAAGAAAAGCTTCACATCTCTAAAAAGCTCGAAGAAGCTTCCTCAAACTGCCAAAAGCTTTCAGAACTTACTGAAAAGCTGCAAACAGAATTAAAGAATAACGAAGAGAAAACTAAACTATTGGAAGAAGAGAGGTTTGAAATTTCTCAAAAGTTCGAAGAAGTCACCTCGAAAAGCAGCAGCTTATCGGAGCTTAATGAAAAACTCCAAAAAGATCTTAAGGCCAATGAAGATCTAACGAATCGTATTCAAGGCGGAAACTGTGATATATCTAAGAAACTTGAAGACGTTATGCTTAACTGCGAGAGTTTGTCGGCGCTAAAAGAAAAACTGCAGCAGGAGTTGAAAGCCAACCGGGAACGCATCAACCAACTTGAAGTGGAAAAGTTTGATATTTTCCAACGACTTGAAGACGTAACATCACAAAATGTGAGTTTGTCTCAGTTGAATAATAAACTGCAGCAAGAAATAATCTCTCGAAAACATGATGATTCCTTTAAGACCAAAGTGGACCAAAGTGAGCAACTAGTTGCTAAACCGATTGCCATCAAAGATGTGGCATCTTTGAATGAGCGATCGATTGCTGAGAAGAATAGCACCAACATCCAAAGGGTGGATAGTTTAAGGAACCAAAATACCTCAAATAACAATGAACCGAGAGAGGTTTGTGCCAAGTTTTTCTTTCGCAAATGGTTTGAAAATTTAGTTTCTATTTTATCACCTCGCAGGCGGATGATGATGTCGAGGACAAGGCCGCACAAATAAACTTTTTGAACTCTATAATCGCTGATATGCAGCAGAAGAACGATACACTCAAGGCGAAAATCGTAGCGCTGGAATCGCTTTCAACAGATTTTCAAAAGTAAGTTTGAAACAGGAGAGGCCGTGTTGACCATTTCTAATCTTCGCCTTTATTTTTTCAATAGTGGTGGTGGCATGTTCAAGATGATCGCCGCAAGGAAGCCGGCGCCTCGCATGTTTTGTGATATTTGCGATCAATTCGATTTGCACGAGACCGAGGATTGTCCCCTGCAAGAGTCAGATGGTGGCGAGGCGTATTTCCAATCCATGGAAATGGAGCGCGCCAGTGGTGAGCTAAAAGAGCTTCCAAAACCGCGAAAGTATTGTGCAAACTGTGAAGGTAATTTGTTTGCAACCAACTAGCGTGCAGATTTTGATTGCTTTCGTTTTTCTTTCAGCCTTCGGAGATCATACCGAAGATGATTGCTTTGGGGGTTTGGAATGATAGTAACTTTCTGTTCTGTTGATTTAGTTAAAGAAATAATTCTGTTTTTTGTCATTGTTTACATAGTTTAAGTACAGTTTCTACACTTTATGTGTAATTTAAGAAGAAATATCTAATTCTGCATGTAACTTTTTTTTTTTTTTTTGAAATATTATTTTTTTATATATTTGTTAGTTTTACATCAGTAGTAAAAATTTATTTATTTAAGGTCGAAATTGTTGTTGTTTTTTCTACAAATGTATTTTTAAACCTTCACGTTTCAGGTTTTCAAACATTTCAGAATTTGTTAGATTGGACTTAACTTGTAAAAAGACCCGAAAATAAGTTGAATAAAACTTATTCTTTTTCATTCTAGAAACGTCCCGGAGCAAATATTGTTTTACTTAATGAGCAAAGTCGAAGAAATTGTCGGATCAAGTTAAAACTGTTTTCAATTAAATATTGGCAATGTTTTAAAATAAATACTTAAGTTTTAAGGCTTCAGGTAATTTTGTCCGGAACGACTGCAAAGTGAGATATATAATCGGTTTTCGTTATATTTCACCTGGAAGTCGTTCCGCGTTGTTACCGGTTCGCGAGTAAAAAATTACTTATGTAAGTATGTAAATCGCAGAAAACATTTTCGCATATTTTTTGCGTTTTTTATAAACTCGAATTCAGATTGAACCATTTTTGACGCTTATCTTCGAAAGAAATTAAATTTCGAGTGACTTTCATAAAATTCAAATTTTCCTCAAAATGAAAATTGTACCCAGCTAATTATCGTGGTTGAGAGCTGCAAAAGGGACAAGAATGTAAGAAGGAGAATATTCAAGATACGAATACAAACCTTGAACGTCCAAAAACTTCTGAAATTTAGACACCTTAGCCGGCCAAAAGTGCGAGATTTATAAAGGGTAGTATAAACGATCAAAAAAGAGCGTCGTCGGTGAGGTGCGATTCTCTGAGACTTCTATGGGTTCTAAGTTAACCATTATAACGCTTCCAAAACCAAGGAAATAATCAAATTACAAAAAATATTTAAGGCCCACACCACTCTCAACGATAATTTCGAAGGTCTTGAGAAACTTCTGCTGGAACGATTACACCGAAGATGCCAAACGCCGGATCAACAATTTCGCTTTGTAGAATAACTTTTCAACAATCAATCAAGTCTACAGAATACCGCACAAAATCGCACAGGCCGTCAATTGGTCGAATCGTCAACGCATGTCAATTTTCCGCCTTTCAGGGCCAACTATAATGATCGAAGGTATAAATTACTGAATAAGTAGATTGTTCAACTTCCGACAGAAGAAAGCTTTGCCTACAAGCTAAAATTGATGAATTTACCTAAAATCTGACATTTACTTATCGCGCAAAGGTTAATTGCTATTGCATCTTCTCATACGTATTCACCAACACGAACATTATTATGAAAAAAAGCTTTTTTAGAGCCTTGCAAACACCGTAAACGAATGGGTGCAAGAGAGCAAGAAGGACGCAAGTTTAATATCTAGTTATTCCGTTGTTTATCCTTAAAGGCAATGTCACAAACCAGCATTGTCGTTTGCTTTGTCCCTTTGCTTTACAACCGCGTTGTAAATAAACCATTCGAAAACCATTGAAAACCATATACAGAATGCTAACAAATCAACAAGACCACAAGTCACCGGGAATGCTTATGGCTTTTTCCGGTCATCCGGGAGCGTCCGTTCTGGACTCTCCTAAAACTGTTTCTGGCTTCTAGCATCAAAACCAGAAGCACACAACCAATCATACATAAATTGGATAAACGTCATTTGTCCCCTGTAGAACAACTTGTGCTTCACAAGTGCAATGCCAGACAAACTTTAAAATCAAGAAATCCGAGAGAAGAGCGCGCTGATCCTAGATCGCCAACCGAAGAGGCCATAACAATTTCAGGTTAACAGTCAAAACGAACGCAAAAATTAATCGTGTTGAATTTTTTTTTTGCTTTCTCAAACTTTCTTTGTTAAAAAAACGTAACGCCCCGGAAGGTCGAAGCAACGTTGTAGATCCCATTGAATTTGATGTGTTTGATTGTAAGTTGTCAAATCAACGTTGGCGTAACGCAACTTGGTGACATAAGCCTTAGAGGCCAAATATGAAGTGGGATGCACAAAGAAGCTTTGGCCCCTCCTTAACGACTTCAGCAATATGATTTCAATGTTTCCTAATACCTTCAATGTAGTTTCGGCTTTAACATTTTGTCGGACAATAATTGAAAAGCGAAAACAATGCTATGCAATGTGACTCCAAAGCGAAGTTCTGATAGTTCAACAGTTAAAAAAAAACAAAATGTGCTCGTCGAGGGTAAAAGAAGCTCTCAAAAGACGAAAAAAACAACAATTTTTCCCGAATAAAAATATATTTTTAAGAAATGGCATTTCAAACAAATGAGTCTGCCGACGTATCGTGATGGGGCGAAGGCGAAGTCAAAGCCTATTTGTGAGCTGCCTTAATAGTCGAACGCTAATGTCAAAACTTGACGTAACTTTGCTAAGCCCCATTAAATCGACCAATGTGTCAGCCTGATGAGCGAAGGAAAGATAGATTTTTCCAGACAAGGACAGATGTAATTAAAGGAAAATTGTTAACGTCAAAATCTCAAAAACAATGGATTTCAAAAAAAAGTTGGCCGATTTTGAAAATAAGAGATTTTGGGTTCGAGGACATGACGCCAAGAGAAATAACGCTGCCCAACTCAATTATCCAATTTAACATATAACGCAATTACCACTTCTTTTCTTTAGTTTTAACAGGCTTTCATTAGTTTTAGTTTTGAATTAAAGGGTTTATAAAATAAATAAATAAATAGAGTGGCGCAACAGCTCGAGGTGAACCAGGGCCCACTTCTCAACAATGTATGCTGGTGTGTTAATTTCTTTACATACAAGGGGACCTACAATTTTTTGCCGAATCCGAACGGCACTTTGAGAAGTTTTTCAAGACAAATGATACTCTCGGAGGGCTTGTCAGACCTTCGCGGAGGTGGGGCCGTGAATAAGAACAAGTCTTTTTTTTTCAGGTGACGATGGCAGGATTCGAACCCAGACCTCCGGCGTAGTAAGAACACACACTAACCACAACGCCACGGCACCCAACGAATTAAAGGGTTTAAGATGATAAAAAAATGGTCAAATGTTCAATTACTCGCGGAGAATATTCTTTTGTTTGGATTTATGAAGCAAAATTATTTTAACTACTTCTAACTTAAAAGAATTTTTCTTCACACCCGTGAACACTTTTAAAGTTCAAACTAATGGGAACCTGTCAAAAAAATTTATGAAAAATGTAAAATCTTTATAAAAAACAAGTAAGTAAGTGCAAGAAATCGTCTGTAACGAACTTCTTAATTCTAAATTTTTAAATAATAAAAAATTAAAAATTTTTAGTCTGTTTCATATACTGAATGTCAATTTTTTTTATTAGCCACGCCCCTAAACAAGGGCGTAGGCTAAAAATTAAAATCAATTAACTCTAATTTCGTTGGAATCACGAGAAAATGCGTTAAAAGCGAATATTAATATTTAAAAAAAAAAAACATTTTTTTCCCAAAAACGCCCCCTAAAAATGGGCGGAGCTCAATGATTTGTATGCAACAAACCTAGCAAATGGTAATATCTTTAATATTTGTCATACATTTTTTTTTCAATTTAGAATGAATTTCCCGAGAAATCAGGTTTTCAAAGATTTCAGATGTTAAAAGTGGGCATGGTCAGTAGAGTGGGCGGTCCAATTTTTGTCTAATTAAAGGCTTCTGGCCGGTATTGCTCTCCACCAAATTTGAGTTCATATGTTTTGTCTATCTTGACCAAAAGGCATTTTGAAATAAAATGTAAATTTGAGGTTGTCTGATATTCAAGCCAATTGTGGGCGTGGCTGCAGATGGATCTTCTCAATTTTCATACTTTGTCTGTACGAAATGAGAACTAAGCAACGCTTCAAGTTTCAGTTTCCTAGCTCAATTTTATAGACCTCAAAACTGCATACATACGGACAGACGGACGGACATGGCTTAATCGACTTACCTGTCGGTCTCGATCATACCTCTAAAAGGTCTTAGGGGTCTGCGGTGATTATTTCACTGTGTTACAAACTATGCATTAAAATTAATATACCCTCGGTTGGGTATAAAAACACACAGGAACATCCACACTGATCTGGTTTTCAGTTTAAATGGAGAAAAAATGCAAAATATAAAAGTAAAATATAAAGTAAAATTGGAAAATCAGTTCAGGTGTAGACTCAATTATTGTTTTGTGACTGAAATAATTTCCTTTTTTTAATTTGAGTTCCTAGTTATATAACCGAACCTTTTAAGGTTGCTTAGATTTCATTTCATCATTTTGACACTTCTTGTGCATTTGAAGTGCGATGAAACGCGTCGCTGATGGACTGCATCTGAGAAGGAGTCGTATTCAACAAGTTCAACTTGCATAATCGCAAGTAATCGATACTGTACCTATTAGTACGAGTCGACTGCACCCGTTCGCGTTCAATGAAAAAATTAATTTTAAAGGTTGGACTTAATTTTTGACAGCAGTAATCAGAGTAAATCTAATGTCAATAACTCATGCCCTTTATGGTTTTAGACACTTTGAATTGATTTTCCGTTCCCCCATTTTTTCATCGATTTCGACGTTACACTTGAAGAATTGCTACTCATATTCCATTTCCAATTCTCATTTGGGGTACCACAGTGGAGTGACTTGGCGTATGTAAACATCAACAAGTTTAAAAGTTCAATTTTTTTGACAAATAAGCCATTACCGTATTTTGCATATTTGCTTTCCGCCTATTTACTGATGCCTTAGAAAATGTTGGATCAAGAATAACACATTTGTATTTATCTAAATATTAAATTGGTTCATTTTATTGTTTGGAAATTGCGCACATTTATACATTTCCATGCAGTTTGATTCTCTGTATTTTTAATGATATTCACTAATTGAAACATGATGTGTACTAATATAAACACATCTTTATGTACCATATCGTTACTTTTGTTTGTATAGTTTAGTTTATTGCAGTTATCAGAAAAATCTGACTGACACAAAATTATACATAATAATATTAACAAATAAATATAAATACATTATACATAAATACAAGTCATAAATGAAAAGAATCTCTTAACTGTGTACAACTGTTATTCGAAAATACTGAAAGCAGCAAAAAAAAAAAAAAAATACTAGGTTGAAGATAAAGATTCAAGTTTTTCGAGTTAATTAAAGTTCTTATATATAAAAAGCTATAACTTTCTTTGCTCTACAAAAATAGCAAACAAGGAAAAAAAAAAAACAAAATGGCCGTAAAGAAAAGAATGACTGACACATAATGTTAACATTTATGTGAAATGGAAGAAAATTTGGCACCGAAATAAAGAGCCAAGTTTCTTTTTATTATGTTGTGTAAGTTGACTAAATTTTTTGGTTGTTTTGAGATCAGAAGCAAGGATCTCAAGCAATATGGGAGTGAAAAAAGAGCCCTGCATCTAATTTTAAATTGCAAAAATATCTTAAGCATAGGAGCATAAATTTTTTAGAAAAATCTAGCTACGTTTACACAAACTTGATAACTTTTTAATTTAGTTAATTTGAAAATCATTCATGACTCATTATTTGAATGTGTAACAGTATTTAGACACATTCTAACAACTCTAGTTGCTACAAAGACATCCTCAAGAAAGTTATTTTTTTTTTAATTGCAATCATAAATCTACAGTAGCGAAAATCTTACGTAAACGTGTATAGGACGATAAAGAGGTGGTTTAGACTTATGACAAACTTACGAATTCTGCAACAAAAAAGAATTTTTGAACATAAAAGTTCAAATTACAATAATATAGATATGTACAATATTGAGGAAACATAATTACAGAAACAACTTAGCACACATAATACAAGATTCGATAAATGTAAAAAATTTAGGTATGGTCTTAGAAATGTAGTTTCGTTCCTCATACCAATGGTGAGGGGGATAAAGAGGTTCTTATTAGTCTCGTTGGTGATTCAGTATTACTGTCACTTTGGCCCCTGTGCAATCGCATGAGTTCACAAACTGTTATCGCAACTTGCACAACTCCTTTGCCCTCAAGTATATCAGCAGCGCAGCAAATCAGATTCTGAAACGAAAATACAAAACAGTGCGAAATATGAATTACGTCATTAGTTAAATCCTAAAAAACCGCGTCTTATTTTTTTCTAATTCTAATTTTTTTATAATTCTAACGAAATTACAATAAATTTATTTTGATTTTTAGCTCACGCCTATTTTTGGGGGTGTGGAAAATACAAACAATTTAGATACAGGTGAAAAGACTTTTGGATTTGGTGTTATAGGGTCGGGTATGTGGAAGTTCGTTACAGATGAGCTTTTGTACTTATAATTTAAATAAATAGAGTGGCGCAACAGCTCGAGCTGAACAAGGGCCAATTTCTCAACCATGTATCCTGTGTGTGTTGATTTCTTCACATACAACTTTTGTACTTACTCACTTCTTTGTCCTTAAATTACTTCTAAACGATGTTTAAAACCAGCTACGCAACATTGTTAAAATTTTGTTAAAATTTAAACCGGAGGAAATTAAACTCCTCAGCATGTGGCCGAGTTATGTTTTCGAATAATGTTCTTGTAAAGGGTCCGCCATCTAACGTTTCTTTTTCAAGGAGTGCTTATCTTGTGAATGGTAACACTTAGCTCATGTCTGATTTGACAGATAAATTAGTTTTATCCTTCCGCTGAACGAATATGGTTGTGTATACGCTTGAACAACGCTGGGAAATATGCGTTTTCGATTCGCTAAGTGGGCCTGCGATCGACTTAGAGACGATGTCGATTTTGCCAAAAAATTATCTTTTCAGATGAAGCTCATTTTGATCTTACATACCCAGGTAAACAAGCAAAATTGTCGTATTTGGGGCACAAAAAACCCGCACGCATACATTGAAAAGACGATACACCCAAAACGAGTCACTGTTTGGTGCGGATTTTGGTTCAGAAGCATAATTGGGACATTTTTCTTCATCGTCATCATTTCATCTTCATCATTTTTTCTTCGATCATTATCGGCCATGTTGAACGAATTTTTGTTCACAAAAATTGAAGAGGAGGATATTGGTAACATTTGGTTTCAACAGGACGGCGCTACGTGCCACACAGGCGAAGCTACACTCGATGTTTTGCGCCCTGTTTTTGAAGATCGCATTATCAGCCGCTGAGCTGATGTCGTTTGGCCACCTCGGAGCTGCGATTTGACACCGTTGGAGTATTATTTGTGAGGTGCCGTAAGAGTAAGTGTAAAAAAATAAAAAATAATTTCAAATAAATTGTTACGCCGACAAGCCAGAGACAATTGACGCTTTAAAGGACAATATTCGTGAAGCCATTGGTAAAATACAGCTGCACACAATCGATAATGTGCTTAAGAAATGGACCGATCGTGTAGGCTACTGCATGGCCAGCCGAGGCAGCCATTTGAATGAAATTATTTTTCATTTTTAACCGGAAGGATTGTACTTTCAAATAAAAAGAGAAATTTGGGAAAATATTCAGTAGTTTTTTTTATAGCATTTTCAAAATAAAAGTTATTTTGCGGGCCCTTTACATGACCAACTCCATCCCCGGCAAACCATGGTATGCCCTCCTCCATGTTTAATCGTCCCATTTCAATATCGAGCAAAAGTTTCATTTTTTTCGGACAGCGGACACGACAATAAAAATTCGGCTTTGAGATTGAGCCTTTTTTACATTTTGATACTCTGCAATAAATATGGTCACTTGAAAAATTCAATCTATTTTTTCTCCTCTTGGATGAAAGAAGGGACTTATTTACGACGCGGAAAGATGGGACCAGACTGACAATTATTATCAAAAACTTTCTCGGACTTCATGGTTTTAGGACGCTTTGTTGGCAAATTGAAAAAAAGTAGTTGGCCGGATTGAAAAAAATAGAAAATATCTTTTCCCATATGCGGAGTATATTGCAAAACCACATAATTTTTTTGATAGACGTCGTGACATATTCTGAACAGCTTTTGCTGATCCTTTCATGGATTTGGTAGTGGAAACATGTCTTTTTAGGGCGGATAACATAATTTTCACGGACAAAATATCCATAGACGTTAGGTCCATTTGAAGCCAACATAATGTCTGTGGACATTTTATACAAACAGTGAGTGGGATATATTGTATGTCTGTGGACATTATGTCATCCCTCAGTCTAATTTAAAAAAGGTTTGGCTGACTTATAACCAAAATTTTATAGGAAAAACATAGGAATTAGTAAAAAAAATTTTACTTTGGACCCTACTCTCCCCTACTAAGAGCTTGCGCGGCCGATTCTCCTAATGCCCATCAAGGTGTTTACCTAACACGAAAAAAAAAATTTCATCTATAAACTTTCTTGTTTATGTTCTACCAGTTTTAACATGGGTATGCCTGAGGAGCCCGACAGGACAGAAAGTGGCTCAGGCTATCTGACATGGATATTTACCGCTTCTGCAGTGGACATAACACACATACTATGCGAATGCGAAGCTATTTCGCGTAGGCGACTATGTGAATGCGAAGCTATTTCGCTTAGGCGCACAAAATTTTTAAGGAGAATGTCGAAAGTTAAGAGGAAATAGACGGCACTAGCTTTAAAGGCCTTCTTGGATATAGCAGAGAAATTGGCTGTTTCACCAGGGAGAGATGTTAAGGTTTTTCGCTGTTTTGAATGGCAATGCAAATGGTCAGGGATCGCGATGGGCCCGTTTTTGGAGTTTAAATTTTGTGTGGCCTTCTTTACCACAACCTTGTTTTAACATTTAACTTTACTCATGCCTGAGCAGCGCTTTTCAGGGTTTTCAAATCGTCAGCCTTTCAGTATTCTGAAATTTCCCTATCCTTGGCACCTAGCACAGACCCGCAGTCTAAGAAAACTTTAGAGTTTATGAACATTGATTTTAGGCACTTGGCCATCAAGTTAACCTTCCCTGACGGTCTGGAAGATTCATAAATCATTGACGGATATCAAGTTAAAAATAAATAAATAAATAAATAGAGTGGCGCAACAGCTCGACGTGAACCCGTGCCAACTTCTCAACAATGTATGCTGGTGTGTTAATTTCTTTTTTTTTACATACAAAGGGACCTACAATTTTTTTGCCGAATCCGAACGGCACTTTGAGAAGTTTTTCAAGACAAATGATACTCTCGGAGGGCTTGTCAAACCCTCGCGGAGGTGGGGACCGTGAAAAAGAACAAGTCTTTTTTTCAGGTGACGATGGCAGGATTCGAACCCAGGCCTCCGGCGTAGTAAGCACACACACTAACCACTACGCCACGGCGACCCACGGATATCAAGTTATTCTATAACTATAAACCTTCGCATTGGGTTATTGGGTTGGGTCATTGGTTATTAAGTGAAAAGACGTCGATTCTTCAACCCGCAGAGTTATCGGAAGGACGGTGCAATAGAGGATGACTTCACCTCAAAGAACGCGCACAAGTAAAGGGCGTCTACAACGACCTCCTAGGAGTGCGCTAAGAGGCTAGGGCCCATTTAAAAATGCAGCATATCACAAGAAACAACAAAAAAGCATGCGAATCATAACGCTTAGCTGAACAGTCCGATCGATTGCAAAAAGAATGAATGACTAAGCCATTTGTTGCCGTTTTTATTGAAGGGTTAATGGGCTCATTTCGCGTGGAGTATCTCAATTAGATGAGATGCAGCTAATATTCTAGATTTCTGATCATTGTGGCGTGCCGCCGTGGCGTAGAGGTCAGCGTGTGTGCCTATTACGCGGGAGGTCTGTGTTCGAGTCCTAACTGCCACCTGAAAAACAGACTCGTTCTTTTTCACGGTCCACCACCTCCGTAAGGGTCTCACAAGCTCACCGAGAGTAACATTTGTCTTAAAAAACTTCTCAAAGTGCCATTAGCGCTTGGGTGAAAATTGTAGGCTCCCTTGCATGTAAAGAATAAAACAAACACAGCATACATGGCTGAGAAGTTGGCCCTGGTTCACCTCGAGCTGTTGCGCCACACTATTTATTTTATAATTATTGTTTCAATATTTATCCATTACTGATTGATTAACATGAAGGACAAAACGTTTCAGGTCCTTTAAAAATGGCTTGCAATGCTTTTATATCAGCTTAGTCGACTTTTTGATTTTAATCCATATCTCAATCGCCGGTAACCCATCTAATCTTGTTCCTTGAGCTAAGTTTCCTTTTGGTGTTGAAGCAGTGCAGTTTTAAAGAATTTGATACATTTTAAACCGCTTTTGTTCCAATGTCCAAGGAATCTTTTGTTGAAAAAAACATCAGATTGCCCAGCGATCGCTAAGACTTAAGGCACAACCATAATAGACTTTGATGAGCTTAAAGGGTCAACTATAATAGACTGAATGCTACGTACGGAGCCTTAAGAAATTGAGCGAATACATTCGATTCGTATAACGCGCCCATAATATCGGTCGGGTCAGTTTGTTCAAGTTTTCTTTGACTTTTGTTTCGTTCGTATTGAGCGCTCACGACCGCACATTTCGTACGTACATAGATTTTAAAAAGGGTTTTGGTGTGGCTGATTCTTTGAAATTGAACCAAAAAAAAAACAGAACTATTTTTAATTGTTTTTTTTTTTATTCTTTTAAAATAGATGCATGTTAACAAAACAACGCTTCGAAGAACAAGTGAAATTGCGACTTGACAGATTTATATGTACTTTTGCAAAAGGCAATTGCAGGTTGCTTGTCTGTTGACGAAACTAAAGTTAACTTTTCGTCCGGTAATGACGTTAGCATCAGTTTGCTTCCGACTATTATAGTTGGCCCTTTAGTCGGCTTTCCGAACTGTCCCATTACACGCGATTCGTGTGCCACGATCATAATAGGCTTTTATACCATGTCTCCACTGAGCACTAATCCTCGATAAATATAAATCTTTATTAAATCCTCTACTAATCACGCGATTTACCATACAAATTTAAATCCTCTCGGCAAGCGATTAAAAATAAATCCTCTCATAAATACCATTCACCCTATTCACAAACCTATTTTCGGCACATTTCTAACAGTTTGAGAATCAAAAGAGGAAACTCAAACTTTTCCTGTGCGACAGATCTGACACTAGTACGTTTTCTATTGTGACTTTTACTGAGGAAATCGATTTTCGCTCCTGGGAAATGACATCGCTGCTCTCTTTTGAGAGCCAAAATGATAGAAACAGAGATTTCGTGTCAAATTACTTATATATTTGTCCGATGAAGACAATTTAGGATTTATTTTTAATCATCTCACGCTAATCTTCTTCTAATTGTCGGTGGAGACATAGTATTACTGGGTTTCGTAAGGTTTTCGTTAACTTGTGTTGGCTTAGAGTTTTGTTTTTGCTTGTCATTAGTTCACTCATTGTCATATTTAAGCCCATATTTATTTTTAAACGTGCTTCAAAAAATCCGTGAAAGAAGGGAATATACCAAGAATTGTACGCTGACCTCAAAAGTTTAAACGTGTTTTAGATCTGACAATCGGTTTCGGAGATATTAACATCCAAAGTTGAAGAAAACGTGACATAATTTTAAAATTTGATTTTTAATTTCCAAGGCAATGTGATACTCGAGACGTTCACAGTGAAAACTCATAAGATTTTCAAATTGTTTGCTTGAGTCTATTATGGGCAACACAAACTTTTGGCAGAACTTGAGTAGGATTTTCGTTGTATTTCGACATAAGATTAGTCCCGCTAAAGTCTATTATGTTTGGGCCTTTAATCCTTTTACCTGTTCCTGATCCCTTTCCTTAACAGGAAAGTTAACCCGAAATGTACGTAGCTATTGGCTCCAGAGATACCCAGACCCGTAAGACGTCGAAACCCTCTTGATCTATAATCTGCTAGTCTGTTGCTAATAGTCTTACAGCGTCATCTCTTCTGTAAAACAAAAAAAATCGAAGTAAAGCTTCTTAGACCCGAGCTACAAGAACGAAGTACACTTTGGGCCAACGGATTTTTGTGTATTGCAAAACTTTTTCGGGCTCAGACTAATTTTTAGGTAGGAAAGTGAACGTTGAGTTTAGACACAATTAACGGACTTGACGAGATCCTTGAAAGACTCAAGTTCAAGGAAATTGTTGCTATAACTGTCCGAGCTATTTGGAATAGGCTTTTAGAATTTCTTAATATTAAAACTGTATTTTGTAAGTTTCTAAAGTAAATTGACAATTACATTTTAAAATACGCATGTTTGCCAATTCGACAACACGCCACTTTGAGAAAACGTTGTTAGAAACTGGAAAATAAACCTGCTTTTACAGCAAATTTCAAAAGAAAAGACATCAAATTGTTCCCCATTTAGAGTGCATATAATTCATATAAGAAAATTATTATTATTTTATTTCGTTTTAAATAAATCAGTAAATAAGTAAAAAAAAAATAGTAATAAATAAATTATCTCGTTACATAAAAAAAAGATTTTAAATGAATAAATAAAGGACACAGTGTATAGGAAATTCAATTGCATATTTTTTAAATCTAATAAGTTATATAGAAACTTAAAAGCTTAGTACGTAGCAAACATACATTACGTAGGGTCCGAGTATAAAAAAAACTTATAGTTAGCCAACTGACATTTAACGCAATCTTACATAAGAATTACTGTTAGTTCCACTCATGTCTTTACTTCTCCGATCATAGATCCAATATTAATCCTTTAACAAAGCTTAAGCTCCAATGTTTTTAAGCCACATTCGTAACATCTAATGTTATTAATAATTATTATTTTTTTTTTTAATCTAGGGTTAACCAAACTACAGTAGTTGATCGATTCGCCGTTCTATTTTCGTATAAAAGGATAAATTCAATAGAAATTTAAAATAAATTGCACTTTAAATGGATCGACAAATGAATCGAGAAAAATAATCTATTCCAATTATTAGGCAAACCAATCTACTACTGTGTTGAAATTTCAAAGCTTTTGTTTTTTTTTTTTTAAGAGTCTCCACACAGGAAGTAGTATTACAAAATAGATTTACTTATGTGTTTTTAGATATTATAAAAACTAAAGGTTTTTTTTGTTGTTGATATTTTGGTGTTGTTCTTTGTTTGATTAAAAATATATTAAGTACAAACTATATTCTCTCCTCTAGCTATATTCGTTTTTGTAATAATTTAAATAATTGTTTAGTCTGGAAGTGGGAATATCACTAGCAGAATAAATGTTGCAATAAAGACACACGATAATACGACTGTCAGCATATTGAAGTCATGGTTCAGTAAACGGTCACCCTTGTGGGTTTTTCCTGCGCCCCCATCGTTGCTGGCTTGGTAAATGCTGTAAATACTTTTCGCTGTATTGTGTACATCATCACCTGCACCGGGGCTAATTCGTTCTTCGAAGAATTCGATTCGTTTCGTTACTATGTTTGTGGCGTTGCCCAGTTTGGGGATCACAGTTGGACTGCTCTTACCAACGCAGTGTGCAACCACAGCGGCATGGGTTTCCGGGGCATCTTCGTTGTTATTGTTGGTAGTGGTGATCTCGAGCAGTTTGAACTTCATTGTGTTGAGATCGTTCACTTTAAGGACAACTGGTGATAATTTCTCATTGATTATCTGATAGCTATCGGCTTCGGTTTCCTCAATGGTTTGCAGTATGGACTCCTTGCTGCTGTCACCGCTGTATTTGGAATTGCCACTGCTGGTCAAGTTTAGTTTGATCTTTTGGAATGTTTTGATTTTGGCGTGACGAAGAAACTTGCCAAATTGAGTCTCCTTTTCGGCGGTAACTTCTTGGCCGTCATATTGTTCACCAGTTGGTGTCAGTTCACGCATCGTGTTTACTTTGTTTTCCCATTTTTCTGTTAATTGCATGTTGGTTGCAGGTGGTTGATGTTCTTCCATATAAATTGAGTTCTGTGCTTCGTGAAGGCGGTGATGAGCTTGATGAGATTCCTGGATGCTTGTGTTAACTAGTAGAAGGGCCGAGACTGTTTTATAAACTGCTGCTGGATTGGGTAGCCTTGGTGGCTGATAGGCTTCGTCCCGCAAGGAACCGTCATCGACTTCGGGAGGCACAACATCTTCGCAAGAGCATATCAACTCCTGCAACCAACACCAATTACAGATGGGTTATATTAGCAACAACGTTTTCTAATTTTATGTGTATAAGTTGAGGGATTGTGACTTTTTTTTTAATAATTCGCAAGGGTATATCATGTAAAAAATGCTTTAGATTAACATATTTGGAAAGGAATAAATAGAAGCCATACTCCTTTAAAAAAAAAACACTTTTTGTAATAACTCACACTGGCCAGCATCACCACACAGCTTTGATGTGCCGTCATTTAGCCAACTTCAAGTTAGGCCTTACACTCACGGTTTGTCAGAATTAACTAGATATTCAGGTCAGATAACGCACAAGAGGCATAAATAAAAGAGGATCGAGTTCTTGAACAATAAAATTTATCAAATATTTAACCGTTTACAAAACTAAAACTCAATTATGAAAAAAGTTAGCAGAACACAATTATGAAATGAAAATATGTGACACACTTCAACTATATTGGCCTGGTTTACATTGAGGTCTAATCTAACGCTGAATATTTTAATAATTATTAGCAATGGGCGTAATGTATATAATGTTCTGAGGGTCAATATCTTATCGCCTTGATAAACTTTAAAAAACTAAGGACCATATTATTCACGTCTGGGTAATTTAACCCATCTTTTATTTCCAATATTTCCCGTCGAATTCTATTGTTCACAGGCGGTTATCTTCTTAACCCGGACATTTGTTGGGTATATAATAATTCGTTGAAATTTTACCCAGAAAAAAAAATAATTACCCACACGAAATTGACTGATTATCTTCGATAACCAGGCTTAAAACAAAAATTTCTTGAATACATTCTTAAAAACAAAACGAGAGAATTGAAGATTTAGTTAAAAAAATAAATAGATTGGCGCAACAGCTCGTGAGCCAGTGTTTTATTTTCTTCACATTCAAAGGGACCTACAATTTTTAGCCGAATCCAAACGGAACTTTGAGAAGTTTTTCAAGACAAATGATACTCTGACCCGAAGAAACCCTCCGGATGGTCGATCCTCGCGGCGGTGGGGACCGTGAAAAAGAACGAGTCTTTTTTTTTAGGTGACGATGGTAGGATTATGAACCCAGACCTCCGGCGTAGTAAGCACACACACTAACCACTATGCCAAGCCGCGTAAGTTTTAATTAGGAAACGATTCAAAACTAATTTAAACAAGTGAGAAAGTGCAACAGTGCGTATGTAAAAAGGGGTAGGGATTGCAAAAACAAAATATCCTACCAAAAAAGGAAACTGCCACGCCAAAAAGTAGGCGTGGTATAAAAATATAACTGTTGAATGCCTTATGCTAGGTGGTTGCATACATTTCACACTAAAACTCCGCCTTTTTAATTAAAAAAATCACTTTTTTCAAAGCCAGATCCACAAAAGTGGACGGAGACTAATACAAAAAAGTTAGAAAATGATGATAACTGCAAGTTTTGTTGTTGTTTTTTTTTTTTAAATTACTCCGTTTCAAGAGTTTGGATACCCTTATGATGTGTTAACAAAACGCGAGCGGAAAGGATCAGAGGGTTTAGAGGACAGGTACTGATGCACTTTGTTTTTAAACTGTTGAGGGCTAAAGTGAGGAGGAAAGATATTATGTGGGGGCCTGTTCCACATACGTGTCGTTCTGGTAAAAACGAAATTCCAATATAACGCGGTACGCCCAAAACTAGGCTTCAGGATGAACTGGTGAGCACTAGTTCTTGTGCGGGTGTTTCGGCTGAATTTTTATAAAAGTAGCGATAAAACAGTGAGAGACAGCAAACATTGCGTCGATCCAACAAAGGACTTTACTATGTTCATGTCGCCCATAAGTTTAAACGCGCGTTTGGTGGTCTTAGGTGCACCAGCCAAGACGTGGGAATTACACTCCAATTTAGGGCGTATGAACGCTTTGTAAATGCTAGCTAAATCTCAAGGTCTAAAGTATTTTTTGCATCGCTTTAGAAATCCTAAGCATTTCGCAGCGTTTTTAGCGACGTCAAATATGTGATCATTCCACCGTAGGTGGTCTTACACACACATTCCGAGAATAGAAAGCTTTTCGGTTTCAGCAATGCTAATGCCGTTCATAGATAACGGTGGCAAGTTACGGTTTTGCTTTGAGGACAGTAGGCAACATTGAGTTTTGGACGCATTGAATTCAACTCTGTTTGAAAGACCCCATGATATTATTTTATTGAGGTCAGAATTCAATGACGCTAACATTCGCGATCTTTCCATTTCAACGTCAATAGAGCTAGGACGTTTAGCGGGAAACGAATAGGAAAAACTCAGAGTGCTGTCGTCCATAAGGGAATGTATTGGATTGTAAGTGGCGGATAGAAGGTCATTGATGAAGATTAAGAATAGTGTTGGAGATAATACTGGGCCTTGAGGCACTCCAGCATTTATGTGATGGATGTTAGATTTGTAGCCGCCTAGAACAACTTGGATTGAACGACTAGAGAGGTAATTATCAGTCCAATGAATGAAATATTCATCAATTCCCAATGCATTCATTTTAGACAGGAGAGCTTGATGCCAAACTCGATCGAATGCTTTAGAAATGTCAAGCGCAATTGCCTTGCTTTCACCCTGAAGATGCAAGGAACGGTTCCACATTTCGGTAAGATTAGCCATCAAATCACCAGTGGATCGTTTGCTACGAAAGCCATACTGACTCCAGATATTTCATGAGCTGACTGTTCATCAACGTTTCCATGACCTTTGAAATCATAGATGTGAGCGCAATTGGACGGTAGTTGGATGGAGAAGAAGAATCTCCTTTCTTGGGGACGGGCTGAATATATGCTGTTTTCCATCTTTTTGGGAAAACACCAGAAGAGTAGGATAGGTGAAAGAGCTTACGCAGTGGTTTTACCAGTGTAGCTGAACACTTTTTCAGAACTAAGGGCGGTATGCCATCTGGACCTGACGATTTGTGAATGTCGAGATTTTTAAGGACCCCTGCCACTGTACGAGTACGAAAATGTATTTGACCCATAGATTGTTCAACGCGCTCAAGTACAGGAGGAGACATAGAACAAGCAGGAAGTGTTGAGCTGGCAGCAAAGTGAGCTGTACGAAAATGTATTTGACCCATAGATTGTTCAACGCGCTCCAGTACAGGAGGAGACATAAAACAAGCAGGAAGTGTTGAGCTGTTAGCAAAGTGAGCTGCAAGCAAATTGGCCTTGTCTACGGAGCTGACAGCAGCAAATTTTTTATATTTTTGACAAATGACCAAAAATTTTTACTTCCCTTGGGGCATTGTAAAATTTTTTGCCTTAATTTTTGGTCATAGGAAAACTTGACACGACGTTTCAGTGCATTACAGTCATTTCTGACTCGTTTGAACCTTATTCGGTTTTCTTCGGTTGGGTTGGCTTTATAGAACCGAAAACTCACGTCTTTTGCTTTTATCGCCTTCTTGCAACTCAAGTCGCACCAAGAATTTTCCTTTGGTTTGATACCTTTAACCCTGTTAGGGATAAATGTACGCATACCGTAAAGAATTATTTCCGAGATCATATCGGCGGCGGCATCAACATCACGATCAAGGAAAGAAAGTGACCAGTTGAAGGTCTTAAAAAAATGGTTGAGGCCATCCCAATTGGCTTTCTCGTACTGCCAGACTATTCTTTTCGGCGCTGGATTTTTGGCTGTGTGGTTAATATACGGGAATAAAGTCGATATAACACAGTGGTCCGACGAAACATTTACTGAGTATTTTTTGGGGTGGGAGGTGAGGAATAAGTCAAGAGTGTTGGCGACATGACTATTGATGTCAGGGACACGTGTCGGCTCATTCACAAGCTGCGGTAACATATTAGACGCAGCAAAAATCTCGACATACCTGCCTTCGGGAGTTGTTAACCCGGAATGATGGAGCCATTGGGAATTGTGAACGTTAAAATCGCCAGTAACGACGATTTCCGTACGAGGGTGACGGCAAACAATTCTGTCAATGCAGTCGGACAGTTCATCAAACTTATTACAAGTTGATTCATTGTTCAGACTGGGGCTCCGATAAACGAAGCAGTGATGCATCGAATGTCTACGCAGGGTGAATTTAATCCACTTGTAATTCAAATCCTGGTCAGAGCTGGTGTTGATGTCTGGTGGAACCTGGTAGGATACATCACTGCGGACGTATATAGCAAGACCACGGTAGGGCCGGAAAAGAGGCACTAAATGATAATCAGGTAGATTCAGACTTAGATCAGAGTGATAATGGCTGCTTGAATTCTCACCTACCTGAGTCCCAGTTAGTGCCAGCACAGCTGTATGTAATTTTTTGTCAAATTTCTATTATTGATAAACAGTCATTTTAAGATAAATTCGCCAAACTTTTTCTGCTACCTCAAAGACAATTACAAGGCGATGTCACATACCAAAAATTAGTGCGGTAGCACCATTGTAACATAGCTAAAATTTGAAAAAAAGTATTTTTAACAAGTAAGTAAGTGCAAGAGTTCGTCTGTAACGTACTTCTAAATACCCGACCCTGTTTACCCGTTAACACCAAATGTAATTTTTTTTTTTTGCCTGTTTCATATACTGAATGTCAGTTATTTGTATTGGCCACGCCCCCAGAAAAGGGCGTAGTCTGAAAATAAAATTAATTAACTCTAATTTCGTTGGAATCATGAGAAAATGCGTTATACGCGAATATTAATACTTAAAAAAAAGTTTTTTTCCCCAAAACGCCACCTAAAAGTGGGCGGAGTTAAATGCTTTGTATGCTACAAACTTAGCAAATGGTAGTATCTTTAATATTTGTCATATAATTTTTTTTCAATTTAAAATGAATTTCCCGAGAAATCAGGTTTTCAAAGATTTCAGATGTTAAAAGTGGACATGGTCAATAGACTGGGCGGTCCAATTTTTGTCTAATTAAAGGCTTCTGGCCGATATTACTTTCCACCAAAATTTGAGTTCATATGTTTTGCCTATCTTGACCAAAAGGCATTTTGAAATAAAATGTAAATTTGATGTTGTCTGACATTCGTCAATTGTGGGCGTGGCTGTGGGCGGATGTTCTCAATTTTCATACTTTGTCTGTACAAAATGAGAACCAAGCAACGCTGCAAGTTTCAGTTTCCTAGCTCAATTTAAAAGACCTCAAAACTGCATACATACTGTCAGACGGACGGACGGACGTGGTTTAATCGACTCACCTGTCGGTCAAGATCATATCTCTAAAAGCTGTTAGGGGTCTAAGGTGATTATTTCACTGTGTTACAAACTATGCATTCAAATTAAAATACCCTCGGTCGGGTATAAAAATTAGAGATGGTCGCACATACAGGCATGTAGTGGGCGTGTCTGTGGGCAGATTCAACTTATTTTCAAACTTGATCTATATGATTGGACTTCCAGCCCGCTCACAAACTTTCAGCTCTCTAACTTGGCGGACGTACATTGCTTAATCCATTCTCCTGTCAGTCCCATTCATATCTCTTAAAGGTATAAGGGGTCTACGGTGATATTTCACTGCGTTACAAACAAGACTTGAAACTGAATATACCCTGGGAAGGGCATAAAAAATAGTACATACATATATCTTAATTTTATATATCTTAATTTAAGCTATGTTTCGGAATCATATGTTCGATAGATAGAATTCAAGTAGGGAAGGGCTTCGTCCTCGTTATTATAAAATGTACGAGAGTATTGATTTTGTTAGATGGGACGACAAAGTTTTTTTTTGCACCCATTTGTGTACAGTATAAGACACTGCTGCATACGCTTTGGAAATAATCCGTCCGTCATGCGAGTATAACCTGGATAAATAAAAGTTTGCGAATCCATGAAAATTCGTCCCAAAGTCATTAGATTTCACAATAATTTTCTTTATTCCCTCAAGATCGCACTACCTATATCAACTCCGTAAGTTCTGCAAGTTTTATGTGCCGGCAACAGCAAAATGCACCTTACAATATTAGTTTTCGCTGGTGTAAGTCAGCTTTCCGTTTCAAAAATTCTGCAAATTCCCACCGCACTTGATAGTTAGACTAGGTGGTTTATAAAAAAGGCACGAAGCGACACTGAAGGAATGTCCGCTAGCAGGGAATTCTATCTCAAAGCCAAATCTCCGTGATGCATCGGAGCTATCGCTTACACAGATGTAAAAATATAAGCGCCTGGCGGTGAACACGCGGAAAATTTTATGAATCGTAAAGCATAATTTTCAGTAAACTAACAGATAGTCGCATCGGTAGATTTGAATGAAGTACGATAGCCAGAAGCTTCTCAGGATCAAACGATCTTCAACAATTGTGTCCTAAAGATGCAACTAGAGAAGTTTCTAATCGTTGTGATTCCGGGTACCGCAATACTCGTACTTAGCGACACCATTTCTTGCATGCAACATACAAGCCCTGTGTATAGAGAACCAGATGCGTACTAGAAATTCCGTTAAAAGATTGAATGGGGTAGCGGGGTATTAAAGCGACGGTTTCTGTGCCAGCAATTCGCGTGAGAGTTAAAATGGAAAGAATTTTACAAGTATAATATTGCGACGTGCGCCATGCTGCATAAAATTGCAATTGATACACAACGAAGCAAAGATGATTGTAAGTATTCTCGATAAGAACAAGGTTATGGATTTCACCTGCCCGATCCTGAAGAAAGGAGACCCTCTAAATTGTGCCAACTACCGAGGCCGTTTGTCAACAATCTAATGGGCACATATCAGTGGGGCTTTAGGCCAGGAAAGTCCACCATCGGTCAAATATTCACACTGTGACAGATTTAGGAGAAAACCCAGGAATCGATTTCGAGGCCGCGTATGACAGCATCCATAGAGACGAGTCATATAGCGTAATGTCTAGTTTTGGCAGCTCTGCCAACCTCGTCAGTCTGTGCAGAATGACGATGGAAAATTTACGCTGTTCCGTCAAAGTCGGTAAAGACCTCACCGACCCCTTTGATGTCAAAAAAGGATTTAGGCAAGGCGACGCACTGTCATGTGACTTCTTTAACATCATACTTGAGAGACTTTTGGAGTTTTTTTGGAGTTTAAGCCTCCATCCATCTTAGTATTCAAAAAAAAAAAAAATACTTGAGAAAATTGTGCAGAACTCCCGCTCCAATACCAGAGGCACAATACTTCAAAAGTCCGTTTAACTACTCGCATACTCAGACGACATTGACATAATCGGAAAAACAAAGCGTGATGTCAGTGAAGCCTTCGTGAGTATTGGGACGGAAGCGGCGAATATGGGTTTAGCAGTCAACCAGGGAAAAACCAAGTAGGTATATGATGTCATCAAGAAAAGGCACCCAACACTGACGCCTTGGACAAAACATCTCCATCGACAGCTATAACTTTGAGGTAGTTAGGGACTTTTTCTACCTGGGTTCCGCTATCACCTCAGACAATGACACCAGCGCTGAGTG
This sequence comes from Neoascia interrupta, assembly GCA_947623515.1. Taxonomy (NCBI): domain Eukaryota; kingdom Metazoa; phylum Arthropoda; class Insecta; order Diptera; family Syrphidae; genus Neoascia; species Neoascia interrupta. The sequence continues at coordinate 182,064,012 of OX392462.1, forward strand.
GAAGGATAACTCTCGTTGTTTCTTTGGGCTAAGAGGACAATTGAGTAGAAAAGCCCTCTCTCGAGCAACTAAAGTGTCCATGTATAAGATCCTCATCATCCCAGTCTTGCTTTACGGTGCAGAAGCATGGACCCTGTTAAAAGCGAATGAAAAGAGTTTAGGCTGCTTCGAGAGGAAAATTCTTCGAGCGATTTATGGTCCCGTCTGCATAGACGGCGAGTGGAGGACGAGATATAACATCGAACTGTTCAACGACACAGACCTTGCCACAAGAGTCAAAATACAACGGCTACGGTGATGGCTGGGTCATCTAGAGCGAATGGACACCAACGCCCCGGCCCGGAAAATCTTCGAAGCCAACCCGCAGGGACGGCGCAGTAGAGAAGCACCGAGACTCAGGTGGCGCACTCACCTAGAAGGGGACCTCAGTCAACTTCGCCTGCGATACTGGAGACGGCTAGCTAGAGACAGAGCTGGTTGGCGAAGCTTGTTGTCTGAGGACCAGGTCCGACCCCCGGACTGTAGCGCCACCTTAAGTAAGTACATAGAAATTTGCAAAAACTGCCCATAAAGATGACCTTAATTTGCAACTAAAGCCGGCGGACCGCTGCGCGTACGTCTTTCGTGGAAACCGTGTGAAGTTTGTGTTTTGGGCAATGCGTGACAGGCGCCCAACTGACGATCAAACTGTCACGCCCGTTGTGAAACACCAAATGGGGTGGAGACTACTCCCATAATTTATTTGAAATATCAAAGTTTTGTATAAAATTTCAGAAGATAGCATATGCCCGATATTCATTTAAAAATTATACTTTATTTCGTATAATTTCGTAGGGAGATACACATTCTTTTCACCTTTTTTATATTTTTTTTTTAAATTTTAAACCATAAAAAACTGTTTTGATTTTTTTCCAGTTCCCCTTAGACTTTTTTCCAATTGCACAACCATCTGCCCTAGCAATGGATGGTTTTCTTATTTTCTATGGCCACCAGATTTCGCGTTAACGGTAAAACAAGCTCCATTTTGATTTCGTTTTTAAATAGACTTCGAAAAACTTAAGTTAGAAATGGCAATTTAAAATTTTTTTAACGCGGCCTGCTTTCTTTTTGTATCGTTTGTACTTTAACCAAATCTGAGCAAAATTCCTTTCACCGTTAAGATACTAAAAGATTTAAAAAAAAATAGTTTTTGAAAATGCTTTTAGGTTTTTGAGTTATTGAAATTGTTGAAATTGTTTTACGCTTTTATCACACATGTATTTTTTTTTCACGAGTCGTAAAACTGTGTTTCGAGTTTTGTATCTATCTTTTGTTAATAATTTGTTAAATTTATTATTTAAGCATGATAAACTCTTTATGAGCTGTTAAGTGAATAAACAAGCAAAAATAATGTTATTGACACTGGTCTGCTTAGCAAAAGCCTACGGAAGAAAATGGTTAACATGACAGCAACTGTTCTGGCAAGTTTCTGTTTTTGTTAACAACAATTTAGTCAACAATATATTAATCTAAAGCAAATTTTTTTAAATGAAAATATGTTTCCGCAATGCTACAATTGTTATGGAATTCCATTTTGTATTTTTTATTTGAAGTTAAAAGGAAGTGCACACAAAATACTAAACAAAATCTTAAAAAGTGGGTAAAAACTTACCTCATCAACCCCAATTTTGCGACACGCATCTAGGAAATTATCCACGTTTCTGCGACAGCGAGCCATTGTGAGTTTTGACTGTGAAAATATTTAATTTGAATTTGAGCCGTTGGGGGAGGTTCATTTTGAATACTTACAACGCCGGGAGACGGTACATGTATGCTTGCAACCGATCTTGGTCGCACGTAGTTGGCCAAATGACATAGAATAACACCATCGGTCAATGCGGACGCCATGTCTTCGGGAAGGACCGTCTTGAGACGATTTTGAATTATCTAAGTATGAAAACAGGCTTAGTAAAATTTGTTTATAAGGAAGAAACTTAATTCAAGAAATGGCAAACCGATCAAACTTACATTTCTAAGTTGCGTCATTAACTCAGTCTCTTCTCGCTGTCTGTCAAACTCTCTTCGCATAGTAAAACTGAGCTTCTCCGGAGGTATGTCGTGATTCCAAGTAACAGACCTGCGCGAATTTTGTTTTAAAAAGAGATAACAAAAAGGCGTCAAAGTCAAAACCATACCTATTCGCCTTGTTTTGTGAAATAAATTGTTGCTGCTGTTGTTTGGTTGCCATTGATGGTGAAAATTTGTTCCGGACAACACCATTTGAAACCGTATTACTGTTTGTGGTGGCATCACCATTCACTAGGCTTTTCATAGGACTATTGGGTTTGACATAACCTACACATTCACCATTTGCGTGTTGACTAGAAATTTTCTCCTTCAATTTCGGCTGAAAAACAGCTGTCATCAACTCAGTATTACGCGAAGGTATGACTTTTTGAACAGGCTTCTTTGGCAGGGGTACGGCGCCATCATCTGCCGTTCCAATCAAGCTGTTGATATTTGATTTTTCCTCTTTGCAGCGAAGTTCTGGTTCATCGTAGGCGCCATTCGGTTCGTTCATGTCATATAGAGCCTTGGACTTTGCCTTGTAAACACTTGCGATCTCTTGATTTCGTTGCTGTTTGAGGGCTTCTTTGTACTCGCGGTATGTTTGAATGTTTCCGAGGTGTTTGTTGTTCTTATCGACAAATGCGTGGTTCTCGATTAACATGTCATCTTCCGGTGTAGAGCCACTATGTGAAACAAATCAGTACAAAGTCGAAAAGGATTCGTATTTGAATTTACCTGCTGGTTGAACCCGAATGCGCGTAGATTATATTTTCATCGTTAATTGGGGTTTGCTGAGAAAAAGTACTCTCCGACAAGGATGAATCTTTGTCGTCTACGATAGCAGATTTGGCACTGTCGTTGGCACCAATCTCCAGAAGAAAGTTATCCACGTTTGTGGGCGCTAACACTTTTCTTGGAGATCCTATATCACTCTTGGGATTTCCTAAAATTGTGAAAATAATTTGCATAACAACAAACATTCAACTTCAAATTGAGTGAAAATTTACTGTTTGGTAAGTCATGGGACCAACGTTTGTCCATTCCATCGCATGTACTGTATCCAGAATCGATTTGGTATCGTGGATTTTTGGTCGACTCGAATATGCTGTTGGTGTTTTGCTTTGGTGCTCTCCGTAGTGTTGTGTATCCATCGTAGTTACCGCCCACGCGACAGCCCTTTTCATCTTTGGTTGCTTGCGTTTCCAAGAATTTGAATATGTGTACGAGTCCACGAACACAAAGCTGCTCGAAAAAAGTAAAATAGAGAGAGATAAGTTCAATGAACTCAATGCAAACAAAGTGAATTCACTTACACTAGCTGGAGGTGATGTTAATGGATTGTTCCCCAGGTTAAACTCCACAAGAGTGGTCATTTGGCGTATTTCTAATGGTAGACTAGCTATTCGGTTGTTGCTCACATCTAGTGAAACCAACGTAAGACAGGCTAATTCTAAATGAAAACGGAGAAGGTTGGATTAGACTATATTTCAAGTAAATTCAATTAAAGCTTACCTCTTGGAAGATATAATATTTGGTTGTTCCGTAGCGAAAATGACTTAAGACTGCGTAGCTCGCCAACCCTAGCCGGTAGGGCTGTTAGCTGATTGTAGGAAGCATCTAAATCCGTTAGCCTATCCATACGCCCTAGCTCTTCGGGAAGTGACACCAGTCTGTTGTTCGACACCAAAAGCACTTGCAGTGGCATAAAACATAATTCTCTTGGAAGTGTCGAAAGCTGATTGCTACGTAAGTCCAAATAAGTTAGTAAGGTTAAATGTTTAACAGATTCGGGAATATGCCGAATCGTATTATGATACAAGAGGAGTGTTTCGAGGAACGCGAATGTGGTTACTTCTTCAGGTAGTTCACAGAATCTATTGCGGGATAAATCTGCAAGAAAAGAGAAAATAACAAATTTAATATACTTTTAAAATGAATGAAGGAATACAGGTTTAAAATTATTATATGGACCCATTCACAAATTCAATAATGCTTTGTGAAACCTAAAAAAATTTAACTAACTCATTATTAATTGACTTAGGGTCAAGCGATTATTAAACATATTTTCCTCTTGCAGCATTAAAACTAAATGGATAACATTTAAATGTATGCCAGATGGTTCTATTGAATACTTTGGCGGTTATATCATTCCTTTTATCTAACACTGACGCTTGGGTGTTCCTGTGTACTTTTTCTGGGTACTTAGAAAACCACGTTTTGCTTTAAATGGTCGGACCCGTTGTTTGACTTATCCAAAGTTTGTCCGGCCAGTAGATTCGTAAAGCGGATAATCTAAGCTTTCATTTGGTGCCACAGTTATCAATTTTCCGATAAGGTAGGTTTGCATAAAAAACACCGCTTTTCGAAATAATTGGACAAGCCAAGGGAGCCATATCTTTTATTGTCCGACCAACTGGTTTGAAATCCACTCAAAAGACTTAATCTGACTTCTCAAAAATAATCGATAAATGATCCACTGCTTTTATGGTGTAAATAGTCGTGAAAAAGCGTTACCGGATTTGGCCATTCCCTGCTTAAATGGGCGAGAGAAAGTTCGTCCGCCCATTTGTTTTGTCAATTTCTCTTATTAAACTATCAGAAAATTAATAATTAATTTTTTTTATTAGTTTATGAACCTGATGAGGTAGATAACCTTGCAGCCGCCTCTCGGACTATTAGTTTTTATCCATAATTTCTAAGTTTTTCTCAACCCATTTTAAAAACGAAAAAAAAAAATAACTTTGTTCTATCGTTTACGCAAAAAGCGATGACCATTGAAGAAACACATCGTTTGCCAGCGCAGGTAGTTGTAGCGAGAATAAAAGAAAAACAGTTAATAGGTGCTACAGTGTGTACGCAGAAGTTACAGTCCGTAAAACGGACCGTTGAATATCCCATCCTATCCCACATTGTAAAAGCTGATGGCATTGTTATTTTTTGACATTTTATAAGTAGTGCAAACTTCGAAAGGGAGTGTGGTTCAACCGCCCCTTATTACAAACTATCAATTATAACACAGATATTTGAAAGTTACGCTTAAATGTATGTAAAAATGCAATTTTTTGGTTTAAATTTTTTTTTGATATTTTTAAAAATCGACCCCTCAAAGTGGGCGTGGCTAAAAATTTTGTACGAACGAAATCTGATATAGTCTCATTTACCTAACCTGCTAATTTTTTTTTTCATGCTTTCCTAAATTAGGCTTAAGGCCAGTCGAAATTACGTTTTTCTGGAAAATTTGAGTTTTCTCTTCAATTCAAAAATGTGGGCGTGGCCCAAAGTCTGCCATGAACAAAATGTAGAACTAAGCGTTTTCTAAAAAAAATTTCAATTTTGATCAAAAATATTAAATAAACTGCATTATTTTACCTAGGAAAAACCTTCATAGGCACTACGAAGACCGGTCGCACATGCTCATAGTAGTGTGAGATTCTTACTCACTAAAAAGCCTGCCATTTTTCGTCAGATTACGACTAAGTTTCCTAAACAAGTGGTTCAAGCTTCTGCAGTAATCGCGTGTGGCAGGCTACCTTCCAACGAAGGAACCTACAATACCGTCAATTTATGCGGTTTTATCTTATGCTGCTAGATCCAACGGTCTCGTTCATTGTAGTCGGCGCGTAAGATTTGTCTGACCCACAGTTCGGATAATTTCATTGTTGCAATGTCCGCGAAGTCGAGTACTAAGGTTGCGAGCAAAGTTTGTTACCTCGTCACTCACGGTTGCGATTCCGAGATCTCGGTGTAGATTGCTATTTCTTTTGTACCATGGAGCATCAACGATTGCTCTGAGTGTCTTATTTTGAAAAGTTTCTAAAAAAGATATATTGCTTGGTTTAGTACAACCCCAGAGTTGTATACCGTACGTCGAAGATGGTTTCAGCACTTGCTTATACAAAAGCAGTTTGTTATATACAGGGTGTTTCCAAATTCGATGCAAATATTTTGACACAAGATTCTTGGGTATATTTGAAGAAAAAAATTGTTCTACAGTATGGGCCTATCTCAAATTTTGATACCACTTATTGGGAATTTAAGAAAACACCTACTTTAAGGTACCTTGACCCATACTAACACAAATATCTCCGCTAACACTTACAACAGGTACTTCATTTAGGACTTAAATTTTAGAAGAAATAGTACTCCTTTTAACTGCATTAAAATAAAATTTATGACTTTTTTAACTTTCGAGATATTTGCTTTGAAGTCGGATCCTTTTTCCCTGCCCATGACATTTTTTTGACATTCAAGACACATTTCTGCGAAAAATGCGTAATAAACATATCGGTAATTTTTTTTTCTAGTGCACCTAACAATACTTAATAAAAATTGCAAAGACAAGTTACCCGAAAAACCCACAGATTTTATGATACTTGGGAAATTCCATAGCAGGTAAAATTATGAAAAACTCTTTTCACGAAGCCGCGACAGGTATAAGGTGGAAATAAGATTTGTTACCTACTTTTATAACCGCAATTGACAACAAGAACGATTTTTTGACTATGTATTAATAATTAACGTAGGTTTTAGAGCATGCATTTTTATTAGACTACCTGATAAAAAGGTAATTTCCCTATCATTTTTCTGTTAAATCCCAAAAAGGATTAAGTTTGAGGTTGGTCGCCTAGTTGGAAAATTTACCTAATGTAAATTGTATAAAAGGTTAGAAAACAAAATTAAATCCATCAAAGTCATTTTTGAAGCCGAGGTGACACAACAGTTGTTAAGAAACCCTACTTGAAATGGCATCTTTTACAAACGAAGAATACGCCGATATTATCTACGTTTATAGGATGTGCAACGGAAGTTCTATTAGAGCACAACAAAGATACCATCAGCTTTATCCTAACCGAAGAGTACCTAATCCCCGCGTATTTACAAATTCGTTTCGAAGACTTAGGGAAACGGGATCTGTTTCAACAAGACGACCTAACGCAGGAGCTTCACCAGGAAGAATTGCAGTTGATGAAAGAATACTGGAAGCGGTTGCAAATGATCCATCAATCAGCATCAGGCGCTTATCCTTGCGATTTAATGTTTCAACACATAAAATTGTTCGTCTCCTGCATACGGAAAACTTGTATCCATACCACCATACACCTGTGCAGGAACTGCTTTCGAGTGATTTGGAGCCGAGACTTGAGTTTTGCAACTGGTTGTTAGAGCGGAACTTGGATGACAACGGTTTTATAAGCAGAATCCTATGGACGGACGAATCTCAATTTACTAGAGATGGGATTACAAATTTTCACATCTACACACATGGGCTGCGGAAAACCCACACACAAGGAGAGAGTCATCATTTCAACACAGATTTAGCGTCAATTCGTGGGCAGGTGTTATTGGAAACAACTTAATCGGTCCCTTCAAACTGCCTCCCACACTGAATTTTGCAAACTATCTGGAATTTTTGCGCAATGATTTAACAGATCTACTGGAGGATGTTCCAGTAACTCAACGAGCTTCGTCATATTTTCAACAGGATGGAGCCCCAGCCCACTTTGGTCGCGAGGTTAAGAATTGGCTGGATGAAAAGTACGCTGGTCGTTGGATAGGAAGAAATGGACCAGTTGCAAGATTTCCAGACCTTACAATTATGGATTTTTTTGTATGGGGGAGATTGAAAGAACTTGTTTATTCTACAGAAATATCAACTCTAAATGATTTAGAAAGTCGCATTCTCCAAGCCTCGTCACAAGTGAGGCAGTAGTTATCCTCAATAAACGTTGACAGCGCAATCCAAAAACGGGCTCTAGCATGCATACAAAATGGAGGAGGACACTTTGAACACCTTATTTGATTGTAAAGTTAACTTAATGAAATAAAAAAAAAAAACATAAACCAAACACAAGCATTTTTATTCAGAATAATAGGAATTGAACACTATGAATCGAGTTTTTCATAATTTTACCTGCTATGGAATTTCCCAAGTATCATAAAATCTGTGGGTTTTTCGGGTAACTTGTCTTAGCAATTTTTATTAAGTATTGTTAGGTGCACCAAAGAAAAAAATAACCGATATGTTTATTACGCATTTTTCGCAGAAATGTGTCTTGAAAGTCAAAAAAATGTCATGGGCAGGGAAAAGGGATCCAACTTAACCTAACCTTAGGCTGATTCTCTGCATGTGCGAATAAAAATTAGTGCTCTTACACCACAATCCTAAAAAAGCAACGATGCGGAACAATATTTTTGTGATCACCTTACGCAGACGGATTATTTGCTTTGATCACATTGACTGTCACAAAATGTGAAAATCGCAGATCACCATAATTCCACCCCTGGTTTCGGAACCATTATGATCTCGGCCACTTTCAAACTGCATTTGAAAATTTACCCTTAAAATAGATGCCACGCCCACTGGCGGAGGTTTACCAATTTTTTTTTTTTTTTTGTGACTTACAGTCGCTAGGAAATGCTAAATGCCAAATTTCAGCCTTTTAAAATGTCTTACAGTTTTGAAAGTTCTGGAGGTAATTGCACATTTAGACCAATTGTGGGCGTGTCTGTGGGCGGATCATATGCCTTTAAGATCTTGGGGATCTGCCATTATTATTTCACCGTGTTGCAAACTATGTGACAAACTTAATATACCTCCTATCCTATGGGATGGGGTATAAAAAATCAAAATAGGTGTTTTATGCATTTGAAATGACAAAATTATAAAAAAAACCCGTATGTCTCCAAATATCTCCCAAACGGTATGAAGTATAATTTTTAAATAAATATCTGACAGAGTCCACTTCCTGAAATTTTGTACAAAACTATAGCAAACTTCGAATATTCAGAAACTTGGAAGATTTGAAGCTAAGCTTTAACTAAGATTTAAACAGCTAAGCGGATGTATTCAGAAAGGATATACCACTCTTATTGACTGGAATATTATAGCCCCCTTTTTGTGAAGCGGAAAAATAATCGAGAAATAATCGAAATAATTTTGGAAGCTTCTGGGAACATCAGCAGTTTCGAAAATTTGGTTGAACTCCTGTGTAAGAGCTGAAAGGAAATCTGTTGTACAGTTTTTATAAAACTCAAATGGAATACGGACACTTCCTGGAGCCTTGTTCATTTTGGACTTTTCAATAACATCTTCCACTTCTGTAATTATGGTCGGTGCATCCAAAAATTCATCAGCATAGATTGGCTCGGCGTAGTAAAAGAGTGGCCAAGTTTGTAGTGTATTGAGGAGCTTTTCGAAGTGGTCCCTGACTTGGTCTGCTTGTAGACATGGACCAATTGCATATTTTCTACCATTTACAAGTTTAGCGGCTTTCCAAAAATCAGCTGACTGTTTCGATCTTTAATAGCGCTACATTCTGTTCGTCAAAAGCATTCTTTTTAACCCAACACGGGTTTTTAAAGTCGTTGTTTGCTGATGCATTAAGAATTTTGGATGCGTTGTTTTGGTTTTTTGAAACCAGAAGACAAGGCTCGCTTTCACTCATTGTCAAACCATTTTTGTCTCCTCAGTTCACAGCCAGGTCGTGGTATTGGGTTAGATGGAACAGCTCTCTTAATAGCTATCGTGATATCCTCAATTCACGGTATTTTACCTGCTTGTCTCGAGGTTGGTAGCTCCCCGTTTAGTTTTTCATGATAAGTTTTAACTTATACAGTTATAAGTTTATATATCTATATGTAATACATGTCTGTCTGTTCTCATTAGTTCTGGTTAGAGGCTTTAAAGAAAACAAAAGATTACGTATTCGAGATTAAGTGTTAAAAAGTTTATGGCGGCATTATGACTCAACTAACTATGGCAGAATGGATTTTAAGATAATCAAAAATTATAATGGAAAATCGCTGAAGTAGAGCTTGCTCTTACCTAAAAACTTGTACAGATCGAAGTAATTTGAAAGCAAAACCATACAAAGCACAAGGAGAAAACTGCTCTTCGAGTGGAGTCGACGCAATAATGTGTCCTAATTAATTTTCTAGGAAGTCGGCACAGCAACATAAAAATGCTTCAACAAAATCGAACCGGCTTTGTTATCTTCGAAGCAATCGTCACGTCCCAAAATGCACTTGCTGCACCATCGTTAACTCAAGCCTACGACAAGTGATTAAAAGCCCCCTCATTGCATATTGGCTCCACGTCCACCACAAAAGGAGCAAAACCGTTTTCTTTTCAGACACCACACCCAACCAACAAGAAAAAAAAAAGAAATTCAAACACACACCCACCTGCAATTACAGTATCCGATAAATTGTATTTGGTAGCAGCTTTCGGGAAGTCCTTGAGTTTCCGATTCGTCAATATCAATTCCCCACTGAGATTGGCCTCCTCCAGAATCCTTTCGAGCGATCTGACCAACTGCGAATGGCCCGTGGTGGTGGAATTGTGTATTCGGCTGCAGTGAAGAGTTACTGCCATTTTTCTTTTTTCTTCGAGGCTGATGGATTTTTCAGTTCAAATATTTCTCAATATTTTGGGCAGATTCCTTTAATTATTTCATTTCTTTGGTTGGAAGAGTTACTTTCGGCTTCGTATACACTGGATAATTGACACAAATGATGTTGAATCCGGCGAAAACACAACAATTAATTTGGAAAACATAGCAACCAAACTTTTGTGATAAAATTATGTTTTAACAGAGACAAGTCATGTCATAGATGAGTTAGAAAATGAAATGAGAAGAGAAAACGTTTCCAGGGTGTGTTCTCAGCTGAAAGGTAAAATCAGCTGGAAAAGTTTGTCTAGTAGTCAAGTGCTCCCACTTACTATTATAACAATATCCACTGATGCTGTGGTGAATTTGAAGACTTCACCTTCATGTTGGGTTTTGTTTTGAGATTTTGTCATGTTGGGTTTGTTCTTGGTACACAAATCAAGGAATGCGTTTTTCTGCCTACAAATTACAATTCGTAGACTGACATGAATACTAGCTTTATATTACCCAATATTTGCTGGTATTGGTAGAGTGTTGTTCAACTCCGAATTACTAACTTCGTTGAATTGACAATAAGTTAATTGGAAAATTATGGATACATCGGAACAGCTCAAAACCAATGTCCCATGCAAAATTCTAATGCTAATGGCGTATTCTTTTCAAACCAAATCGTGAAACTGGTGTGGAATACAGGAAAAAATTGTTCTTTTCTCGTACACCTGAACGGAATCGTCCTCATGTAAATGTTCTTTTGAACTCCGAATTATTTCGGTGTCGACACCGAACTCGGATTTTTGGACACCGTCGTATTTGACGGCGGAGGCTGGGTGTAGCTTTGATTGTGTATGTGAAGTGACGTTTCCACTCAATTTTCATTTATTAATTCTTACAACGCGACCTTAATAATTGTATGAAATCGACAAAAAGTTACTAGATACCACACACTCAAGCTAACAAAATTCATTTTATGTTAAAAGCACAAAAAACCGACGCCAACAAAATCACACTACGAAATGCAAAAAAAAAATATAAACAAAAGGAAGTCAAAGCAATTTGAAATTTAACGTGATGACTCCACCGACTCAGTAACCGTAGAACCACAGTGATGTAGCTGTGGCGGTAGTAGTAGCGGTAGTAAGAGCTGTCAAAAGTTAAAACACATGTATTCAGTGTCTTGCGCACACAATGTGTGTCTGTGGCGGTAGTAAGAGTTGGCCAACTTTTAACTTTCGTAGCGCTACACGGTTGACAGCGCTACACGGTGGACAGTTCAATATAAGTTAAGTAAACAATGGAGGAAAAGGACGTCGAAAAGTTTATTGAGATGGTTAAATCTAAGGCAATTTTATGGAATTTGTGTCATCCGTTGTACAAAAATATTAAATCTAGCTGAAATTAACTTAGAGTATCGGCCATTGTTTATAAACGAGGTTTTTGTTCGACATAGCCGCGCTACACCATTGTGTTCAATTTTTTTCCGTACTACGCCACATGGCTCCGCGGCTGTACTACGTACTACTGCTACATACCACCGCTACGGGCATTGTGGTCCCACGGTAATTGTCGTTCTGTTTATAATAAAGCCGAGTGTACACCACGCTGGAATTGCCACAAACACCGACTATTATTTGACAGCTCAGTGTGGCAGTTCGGTGTTCAAAAGAATAAGCCATAAGTTTCCACTTGTCGATTTATTTTTGACAGTTTACCTCTTTAGCAATTAAAAGGTTCATTCAATGAAACTAGCTCCCGTGCGCCCTGAAAACGTACTGGCACTTTTCAGTGCGATCAACTGATTCTAAAAAATTCAGTTGACAATACAAGATAAAATTCATTTATCTTGTTCGTGATGCAGATGTTGCACAACTCAAACGATAACTCGCTACCACACAATAAAAATTTACTTAAAAAAACCTTTTTTCAGATTCGCGTTATAAAGGCGTAGAAATTTAGTTCAATTCTGCATTGAATTATTTATTCTATGAAGCGAAATAACGCAAACAACAACAGAAAAACAAAACGTCAACTATATTAATTGGATTTCAATCCACAAAGTTCAAAGTAGATCAATTTAATCAACATCAACTACCAGCGTCAACATCAACCTCCACTATTTTGTTGCACTTTGCACAGCTTTGTGCTATTTAACTATGTTGACAAGTCCATCCACATCCACATAAACATCAACTATTGTGTTTCAGCTTTAAGCTAAGATTAGAGTGCATGCCATTTTGGAATAAATGAGATACTCAATACCATGTTTCCACCGGGCATTAATCCGCAACGTAGATCTTCTTTAAGTCCTCTACAAACAACATTTACCATACAAATTTATATCCTCTCGGCAAGCGATTAAAAATTAATCCTCTCACAATTTTTCAGTTTGAAAATCAAAAATGTTGAAAACGGTGAATGAGACTAAAACTATCCACGCATGACAGATCTGTCAGAATTACGATTTCTTTTGGGATGTTTCCAAAGGAAATCTTTTTTCGCTCCTGTAAAATAACATCGCCACTCACTTTTGAGAGCCAAAATGACAGAAAAGGAGTGCTTATGTCAAATAAGTCCTATATTTGTCTGGTGGAACCACTTTGGGTCCTGAAGATCCTGAAGAAAGGAGACCCTCTGAGTTGTGCCAACTACAGAGGCATAAGTCTTCTTAACATCGCATACAAGATCTTTTCTGCTGTACTGTGTGAACGCCTGAAGCCGTTTGTCAACAATCTGATAGGCACATATCAGTGTGGCTTTAGGCCAGGAAAGTCCACCATCGATCAAATATTCACACTGCGGCAGATCTTGGAGAAAACCCAGGAATTCCAAATCGATACACACCACCTCTTCATCGATTTCAAGGCCGCGTATGACAGCATCTATAGAGACGAGCTATATAGCGCAATGTCTAGTTTTGGCATCCCTGCCAAACTCGTCAGTCTGTGCAGGATGACGATGGAAAACTCACGCTGTTCCGTCAAGGTCGGCAAAGACCTCACCGACCCCTTTGATGTCAAAAAAGGATTTAGACAAGGCGACGCGCTGTCATTCGACTTCTTTAACATCATACTTGAGAGAATTGTGCAGAACTCTCTCGCCAATACCAGAGGTACAATCTTTCAAAAGTCCGTTCAACTACTTGCATACGCAGACGACATTGACATAATCGGTAGAACAAAGCGTGATGTCAGTGAAGCCTTCGTGAGTATTGGGACGGAAGCGGCGAATATGGGTTTAGCAGTCAATGAGGGCAAAACCAAGTACATGCTGTCATCAAGAAAAGACACCCAACACCGACGTCTTGGACAAAACATCACCATCGACAGCTATAACTTTGAGGTAGTTAGGGACTTTGTCTACCTGGGTTCCGCTATCAATTCAGACAATGACACCAGCGCTGAAATCAAACGAAGGATAACTCTTGCCAATCGCTGTTTCTTTGGGCTAAGAAGGCAATTGAGTAGCAAAGCCCTCTCTCGAGCAACTAAAGTGTCCATGTATAAGACCCTCATCATCCCAGTCCTGCTTTACGGTGCAGAAGCATGGACCCTGTCAAAGGCGGATGAAAACACTTTAGGCTGCCTCGAGAGGAAAATTCTTCGGACGATTTACGGTCCCGTCTGCATAGACGGAGAGTGGAGGAGGAGATATAACATCGAACTGTACGGGCTGTACAGCGATACCGACCTAGCCAAAAGAGTCAAAACACAACGTCTACGATGGCTGGGTAATCTAGAGCGGATGGACACCAACGCCCCGGCCCGGAAAATCTTCGAATCCACACCGCAGGGACGGCGCGGTAGAGGAGCACCGAGACTCAGGTGGCGCACGCAAGTGGAAGGGGACCTCAGCCAACTTCGCGTGCGAAACTGGAGACGGCTAGCTAGAGACAGAGCTGGCTGGCGAAGCTTGTTGGCTGAGGCCCAGGTCCACCCCGGACTGTAGCGCCACCTTAGGTAAGTAAGTAATTGTAAATCTGACGTCATGGGATGGAACTGACACTTTTCATGCATGTAAAATAAATCCCGTTAGTTTACACAACTTCTAGTGCTGGCCAATCACAGATCAGCAATTAGATTTGCTTGACATCCAATGACGATCGACGCAGTAGGTGTACTGTTTTTTTCTCAATGAGGTATAATCTTAAGTTCAAAACAGATGTGCAGAAATTTTCGTGCAGCAAAAATAAATTACACAGGCTCTTATGGGGCAAGCGAAACAAACTACTGCAGGGGTTGCAGTGACTGCAAGATGTCTCTATTTCTAAATTTGGTGCCTAGTTCCATTGCAGCCATAATGAAAACTAGAAAAATTTTAAATATAAGATATCTGGCATTACTGATACCGTCAAATCTGAAAGTTTTGACTGTTTGTTGACTGACAAAAAATTCAATACAGAACAAGTGCGTTGTCCCGCTTTAGTTTTATTGGTCGGCTTTTGTTTACTTTTCCATCCAGTTGACAAGTATATCAAAACGGGATGACAAACTTGTATAGAACTTGGCATAGTTAATGTCAAAAAAGGGTGCACATCTGTTTTAGAGGCAGTGATACATGCAGACCAGCTGCTCATCTGTTTTGAGCTTTACCGTGGGACCACAATGCCCGTAGCGGTGGTATGTAGCAGTAGTACGTAGTACAGCCGCGGAGCCATGTGGCGTAGTACGGAAAAAAATTGAACACAATGGTGTGGCGCGGCTATGTCGAACAAAAACCCCGTTTATAAACAATGGCCGATGCTCTGAGTTAATTTGAACTAGATTTAATGTTTTTGTACAACGGATGACACAAATTCCATAAAATTTCTTTAGATTTAACCATCTCAATAAACTTTTCGACGTCCTTTTCCTCCATTGTTTACTTAACTTGTATTGAACTGCCCACCGTGTAGCGCTGTCAACCGTGTAGCGCTACGAAAGTTAAAAGTTGGCCAACTCTTACTACCGCCACAGCTACGCGCTACCGCCACAGACACACATTGTGTGCGCAATACACTGAATACATGTGTTTTAACTTTTGACAGCGCTTACTACCGCTACTACTACCGCCACAGCTACATCACTGTGGTTCTACGGTTATGCTTTGTGATTTGTGGGTGAAATTAACCGCTGCATATAAATAGCTCAATTATAACAGTTTTGAGCTAATTTTTCTACTTTCACACGATGTAGACACCAGCCTAAAATGTCAGTTGAGTTCTTCGTGTTGATGTTTAAATGGGTCGGCGCTGTCAGTACATTGTTTTTTTTTACGACGAGTGCAAAGTAGAAAATAAATGGAAAATTTATAATTTTACGTAAAATGTGTTCTTGCATTCATTCAATTGTACATAAATATAATTGTGCATTTCTTTAGTGTTAATTTAGAATAATTATCAAGTGAAACAATGGTTTATTCCACGAAAACAAATTTTTATTATCTTGCGCTCGGGATATTATTAATTTTCAACTTGATGTCAAATGCTCAGAGTCAGCTTTTGATAAATGTTCAAAATCAGGTGAGAATTTAAATAAATCAAGGAATCAAATAAATATTTTATTAATTTAATTGTAATTCTTGCTTTTGAGCGGGTTTTTTAAGTTCTATTCATCCAGTTAATTGAAGAAAACGAGGACCAATTGTGTTTCAATTGTACAAAACGAGGGAGTACTCTTGTGTCAAGCATAATGTGGGGCTTTTGTTAAGCCCCAGTAACTTGGACAAGTGTTTTGTGTGAATAGAAAAGTCTGCTGTTCGGAGAGTATTGTCTGCTTGTTTCTGTGCCATGAGTGATAAACTAAGTAGTATTATTATTGAAAGCAGGATCACTCTCGCTTTATTCACGAGTTGCAGATAGACACCAACTCGTGTTCCTCTGAAAAAACGAGGTTTTTTTTAGATGCTTCCAAAGTAGGCTTGACGGGTCCAAAATTGACTTCCCAATGACGTTTCAAGTCATCAGATGCTTGCGTTAAGATTGGTAAATCCTTTCAAGTTTAAAGCTGATTTGCTTTAGGAATAGTTCAAATACCCTACCTACACCCGGAATAATATTCAGAAACGTATTGCGTAGATTCTACGCAGAGGTATCGATTCTGTTATCTCTGCTTTCTTATCTCTACTTCATTTTAATTTAAATTGTTCAACAATTTTGAACAGAAAACCATGAATAGTTTTTGAGGGAGAGATACATATAAGCCATGCTTCATCAATCGACTTTTTAGTTGCCTATTAAGGGACTCTCTGGACACACAGATAATGCGCATCTTATTCTGCCTGCTTAAAACACTAACCCAAAAAAATTGTACGTGGCTTAACGGCTTACATCTTACCAAGTCTGATGGTGAAGGAGAAATCTCTCGTTAACTTGAAGGCAGTGCTACGACGCTTTGCCTCCAAGTTAAGAGGCGGAACCCCTAACAATACTTGCAAAGCATGAGTAGACACAGTGCGACAGACCGGCAAGCAGCATGACACGCTGGGTGGAGAGAACCTTTTGCCTACCCATGCTATCCTTATTAAATATGCCTCCTCAAACAGGGCAGCATACGATTCACACGTAACGAAGAGATCTTTGTAGACTATGCGTATAGCGGGTCTACTCAGGCCCCAGTCAGAATGAGGACTGCGTCTGACTCGTCCTACGAAACTAATGAGCTTCTAAATTACCTTCTCCAGGTGCGGTAGAAAGCTCATTCTTTCACTAATCGTGACTCCCAGATACCTTACTTCAGTCACATATCTAAGAGTCAATCCTTCCGACCTAACCGATGGATGACGTTTCGCTGATAATCGTACCTTAAAAAGCATCATCACCGTTTTGTCATAAGCTACTGAAACGCTTACGCTCTGACTCCATTCGCTTACTATTGCCATGGCCCGCTCACCCATACGTTCGATTTCAAAACGAGTCTGACCTCGAACCATGAGCAGAAGGTCATCGACAAAGCACAAAACTCGGAAATTTTCTTTAAGCTGCAACAACAAGGAGTCGATAATGAGGATCCAGATATCCGGACCACATATGGAGCACTGAGGGCAACCACGCTGAACATTCACACAAACACATTCATTTACTCCCATTATGTGTGCTTTTCTGCCCGAGTAATAGCTCTTCCAAAGAGCTAATTCTCTGCATTCGACCTCGGGTAATTTAGCTAAAATTCTATCCCAACTAATGTAATCGAACGCACCCATTAAGTCAATAAATATGCGGAGCACATATTAAGACTCACTATTAAGGACTTTTTCTTACTTTACTCCAGAGGAACTGGATAACTCAGTCATGAATCTCACTGAAAAATTCTTTATATCTATGAGATTCTATCCTCATACCACTCAAGCTGCCCGCTCAAAGAAAAAAATCACAAATAAATCTACCCTGGTGGAATCCTGAACTGCATAAGCTTAGGAAAGTTGCGAGAGATGAGTTCAACAGAGCCAAAAGATGAGGCGACTGGAACAAGTACAAAGAATCCCTAACTAACTATAATAAAGAGTTGAAGAACTATTGTGAGAACCGCAAAGACTCACCGAAGACGGCAAGAGTTCATAAGGCGCTCTCAAGAGGTAACCAGGACTATATTGGACTATTTAAAGACTCTGAGAGGAACCTCACACAAAACTTCAAAAATACCTTAGAATTACTGCTAAAAAATCATTTCCCCGGTTGCCTTTAAAGGATGATAATGATTCTGTAAGAAACCCAACTAACTTTCCCTACAACAAAGGTAGAGGCTCTGCCATATATTAAAATATTACGTTTGATAAGGTTGAATGGGCGATCAAGAGCTTCAAGCCATATAAGGCTTCCGAAATGGATGGTATCTTTCCAGCCCTTCTCCTTTATTCCCCTAACAGACTAAAGGCGTGTCTAGTTAAAATTATTAGATTATGCCTACTGTCAGGCTATATTCCCCAAAAATGGAGAGAAGTAAGGGTGATATTTATTCCTAAAAAAGGAAACAAACCACCCGACCTTCCCAAATCATACAGGCCAATAAGCTTATCGTCTGTACTTCTTAAAGAAACGGAAAAGCTTATTGAGCTAGAGATCAAAAGTGATGCTCTTCAAAAAGCGCCACTGCAAAGACTATAATTCGCCTATCAGAAAGGGCTATCCACAACCACTGCCCTCCATAAATTAACAGAAATGGTTGAGAAATCCCTTATGGCTAAAGAGGTCGCTGTAGGGGCCTTTATGGACATAGAAGGAGCGTTCGATAATGCAAATCAAAACTCCTTGACCAATGCTCTAAAGAGGAGAAACGTTAATCCTCTCATTATTAAATGGATTAGCAATATGCTGAAAGAAAGGCTCATAATAGTCAACTTAGGTAACGTGGAAGTAGTAATAAAAACCATCAAAGGGTGTCCTCAGGGAGGAGTTCTTTCCCCACTTTTATGGTCAATACTTTCGGACGAGCTACTCACTGTACTAAACAACAATGGCTTCTATACCATTGGATATGCTGATGATCTAGCCATTCTTTTAAGAGGCAAACATGAGGATACAATTGGTAATCTTATGCAAAAAGCCTTGAAAATAACTTGGGAATGGTGTGAGGGTGAAGCTTGCTTGCTTGCTTAAGGTGGCGCTACAGTCCGGGGTGGACCTGGGCCTCAGCCAACAAGCTTCGCCAGACAGCTCTGTCTCTAGCTAGCCGTCTCCAGTTTCGCACGCGAAGATGGCTGAGGTCCCCTTCCACTTGCGTGCGCCACCTGAGTCTCGTTGCTCCTCTACCGCGTCGTCCCTGCGGTGTGGATTCGAGGATTTTCCGGGCCGGGGCGTTGGTGTCCATCCGCTCTAGATGACCCAGCCATCGTAGATGTTGTGTTTTGACTCTTTTGGCTAGGTCAGTATCGCTGTACAGCCCGTACAGTTCGATGTTATATCTCCTCCTCCACTCTCCGTCTATGCAGACGGGACCGTAAATCGTCCGAAGAATTTTCCTCTCGAAGCAGCCTAAAGTGTTTTCATCCGCCTTTGTGTGAGGGTGAAGGACTCTCTATAAATCCCAACTAGATGAACATTATTCGCCTTACAAAAAGGAGACAGAACAAGCTTCAAACCCTAAAAATTAAAGATATTCCTCTTACAACCAGTGAAGAGGTTAAGTTTCTAGGGATAACTCTAGACAACAAACTCACCTGGAATCCACATTTAAATTCAATATGCAAAAAAGCTACGAAAGCTTTATTGACCCTAAAACAGCTCGTTGGTAAAACATGGGGACTCAATCCTAAAATGAGCCTGTGGATCTTTGCTCAAATGATCAGGCCAATTATTTTCTACGACGCTGACATATGGTGGAAAAAGTGTGAGCAGCGGAAAGTCATAGAAAAGCTAAACAAACTGCAAAGGCTAGCGTGCATCTGTACCACTGGAGCTATGCGAACCACTCCCACAGCTGGTATGGAAGTCCTCCTAAACCTTCCACCACTACATATAGCTGTTCAGGCAGAAGCTATAAGTCTATAAGCTATAAGGCTATAAGTCTTCAACACAAGTATACGTACAAAGAAGGTAATCTACAATCTGAAGGCATCTAGAGATACTGAAGATGGGTTTTTTGGTCAGGGAACTGACACTTTTCAGCGATATCATAGACCGTATTGTAAGCTTTAGCAAAAGCTACAAAATCCTAATCCCAAAAAAGAGAGGAATGGACTAGCAATCCACATTGGCTAAATGACGACGCCCAAAAGTGGTGTACGGACGGGTCGAAGTCAAGCAGTGGAGTTGGGGCTGGTATAGTATGACCGGGGTGCCATAAACACATACCTCTCCAAGGCTGTTTGGGAATGCCACCAAATTCTAAATACACGGGCTACCAAAAACAGTGTAAAGCTGATTTGGGTGCAGGGACACGAAAACTATTAGGGTAATGAAAAAGCCGATATTCAAGCCAAATGGGGAGCTCAGATTCCTTTTATAGGGCCTTTTCCCCTCTTTGGTTTCACTTAGGCAGACATTTATCATCAAATAAAAAGCGGGACTCTCAGTATATATTTACAAAAGTGGAATAATCTCGAAGGCCTAAAATACTCCAAAAAATTCCTCAGGTAAAACCCCAAAAGAACCAAGGAAGATCTAGAACTCAACAGATCCGATCTAAGATTGTTATGTGGAACTCTCACTGGACATGCGGCATGTAACTATCACCTATCCAAATTAGGCCACGGCAGCACTGAAATCTGTAGAGAAACTGTGGAGAAACAAAATAAACTATAGAACACCTTTTGATAGTCTCCTGCTCTTGCTCTCCACAGATTTAAAATTACTGGGATACCCAATGTAACAGGGAATGACTATGACAACATCCCATCTAGGGAGGTTGTCAGGTTTGTAAAGATAGCTCTAAAAACCTAGATCAAAGAAAAGGGGTACTATAGGTCTTTTAGGTCGCAGTACAAGTGGGTATTATACTCGCACCCTATACATTCAATTCAATTCAAAGGACTTTTTCTTAACGATTATCCATGCATCTTCTACACCGCGACCAGGCGTGAAGCCAAACTGAAATGGGGAACAAGAATCAGTGATGCTTTACCGAAGCCTTTTCACCATAACCCTTTCCAGTAGTTTTCTGAGCACAGGAAGAAGGCTGATGTCGCGATAAGAATGACGATCAGGCCTGATCTTATTCGGGGAGTTTGACAAAATTATCACTTCTGCCCGCTTCCAGTCAGAGGGGATTCATCCCTGAATAAGGGGCCATCAAATATTCGGGAACTGCTTTTCAGATGGCTTTCACCACCGTCACTTCGTGAATCTTCTCCAGTCTTCGTTTTTAGTCCTCAAGAGTAGCAGTTTGCGGTCAGCCAAACACTGCTTATATGAAGCTCTTAGCCTCAACAAAACTGCAACTCTCAAAGACCTACCTTTTTGGAAGAACCTTCGAAGTCCACGAGCCTGTGGACTTCATCAGGCTCGTGGACTTCGAAGGTTCTTCATCTTCTTCTTCATTATCCATCTTCTTCTTCATTTATCATTAAGCTCAGTCGTCCACCATCGGAAACCCTTAACATTTGTCAAGCGACGTCTCTTAAGGAGTCCGTCGTTGACTCCCGAAACATCCTCAGTAATTTTGAATGTCTGATCATCCAAACTCAAATTATCGAACGATTCCTGGGAAACTTCCGTCACGGAGTACCCCACGCCCACCTCGGAGTACCCACCTCTCTCGGACCTGAGAATTAAACAAATGCGTCTTAAGCTGCACATGAGCTTCACCCCCAAGTGCTCGGAAAATGTTGTGAAACTCCTAAAGCTTTTATTGTTTGCACCGTTAATAAGGCACAAATCGCCATAAATTTTTCGCGTGAACCAAGGATCTTTATGATAAGGTAAAATAGAAGACTCAGTAAAAAAATGCGTTGGTACCATATTAGAAACCGACACCATGTTTTTATTCTCACAAAAAAAAATTGTTTTAAGCAGTCATTGCACAGCTTTTTGCAAGCGTCGAGCCTAACGAAGTGTAATTCGTAGCTACACATACACTCGGCCGATGGCTAGTATTTAACAATATTTTTGAAAGCTTCGAGTATCCTTTCGCTAACAATGATCTTGGCCAAATTCTGATTAAATATTAAGAATGTTAACAAAGTGAAACGTATCTATACCGTTTTTAAAAACTATTTTTTTTAAACAATTTGAAGAACGAAGTAAGATGAAAACATTTGCATCGTTATCTTGAAACTTGTGTGATCACAACAATTAAAAAACGGGCGTTAATTTATAAGCTAGTTGTCAAACAAAAAAAAAAAACACTGCCGATTAAGCATAATTTCTGGAGTTCCAAGCAAAAAAGCAACAAGAAACTGGGTTTTTAAAATTAGAGTAATTTTTCAGCGCACTTTAGCCGCCATACTTATGAACCATAAAACGCATTTAAAGTATTATTTTATAAAAAAGAATTAATATTCTTTGTTTTATTTCTTGTGATTTACTCTGAAAAGAGGACATTTTTAGGACTATATGACTATTTGGCGAAAAACTAGAAAAAGGTAGAAATTCTTGCGATTTTTGAGGTGAAGGGGTGTCCAATAGAAGTAGCAATGTTGACAATTGGATTCAGCGTCCCGAGAACCATATAGAACCATAGAGACAAAAAACCGTTTGAGTGGATTATAAGCAAACTTTGATTATTCAAAAACTTCGAAGATTTGATCATTTTCAAAGCGATTTTTTTTTAAATTTCCAGCATCTTAATGACTATGACTATCTTGTTTAAATTAAGGTATAGTAGCCAATGCTATCGCTGGTACTTTAAATGAAAAAAAAAGACCGTCAAGTATGAAGACATACGCGGAGCAGTACGTCGGCTTTTTTTTTAAGGTTATGGTCATCTGTATTGCGCAGTTTGTGTAACATTCTATTTTTTTATTAAAATTATTTCTGGATATATTTTACAGTCTGTAATATACTTTTTTAGTAGTGCTGTCTACTGTTCTTATATTGGGTGATCTTATATTGGGTTCCGTTACTCTAAAAAAGGCTGGCAAAAAGCTTTACCGTTACGAAAATAGAGGGAAGGACATACTCTTTCTTGACTTTTTTTTAAGGATTTTTATAATTTAAAATCCATACATTATTTATTATTTTAATTATTTATTTTAATTACCGTTGAACTTTTTGATCAATTTTACAACCACCTGTGCTAGCATTTGCCACTTGTCTCTAATTCTGCGGACATGGATTTCAGAGAAAACGGTAAAAATATGCTGTTTTTTATTTCGGGAAGTTTTATTTTTTAATTAAAGCTTAGTATTTCCTAAACCTAAGTTGTGTTTTTTTAGTTCTTGCCTATTAACCTTCTTGAAAAAACAATAAAAAACATTCTTCACATGAAATTTCAAACTGTAATTAAACCGTTATCTGTGCAAAGCGATTGGACGGACGGACGGACGGACAACGTAGCCATACGTTGTCCGTCCGTCCGTCCGCTAACGTTTTGTTTTTTCAACTAGTGCCTATTTCGTGAATGGTAACACTTGCTCATGTCTGATTTGACAGATAATTAGTTTTATCTATCCGCTGAACGAATATGGTTATGTATACGCTTGAACAACGCTGGGAAATATTGCGAAATTACTTTGAAAATCGTATATTTTGATCGACTTACAGAAGATGCCGATTTAGCCAAAAAAATCATCTTTTCAGATGGAGTTCATTTTGATCTTGGCGGGTATGTAAAATAAATAAATAAATAAATAAATAGAGTGGCGCAACAGCTCGAGGTGAACCAGGGCCAACTTCTCAACAATGTATGCTTTGTGTGTTAATTTCTTCACATACAATATGTAAATGTATGTAAATATATGTAAATGTATGTAAACAAGCAATATTGTCGCATTTGGGGCACAGAAAACCAGCACGCATACATTGAAAAGCCGATACACCCAAAACGAGTCACGGTTTGGTGCGGATTTTGATCCAGAGGCATAATTGGGCCATTTTTCTTTGAAAATGAGCAAGGAGTGGCCGTTACAGTCAATGGCGATCGTTATCGGGCCATGTTGAACAAATTTTTGTTCTCAGAAATTGAAGAGAAAGATATTGGCAACATTTGGTTTCAACAGGATGGCGCTACGTGCCACACAGCCGAAGCTACACTCGATGTTTTGCGCCCTGTTTATAAAGATCGCATTATCAGCCGTAGAGCTGATGTCGTTTGGCCACCTCGGAGCTGCGATTTGACACCGTTGGACTATTATTTGTGGGGTACAGTAAAAGATAAGTGTTACGCCGGCAATCCAGGGATAATTGACGCTTTAAAAGACAATATTCGTGAAGCCACTGGTGAAATACAGCTGAACACAACCGATAATGTGCTTAAAAATGGACCGATCGTGTTTCATTTAAATGAAATTATTTTCTATTATTAACCGGAAAGATTGTACTTTCAAATAAAAAAATAAATTTGAGAATAGTTTTTTTTATAGCATTTTCAAAAAAAAGAAAAGTTTTTTGGCGGACCTTTTACTTCGTTTATCATTCGATCTCTACGTTAGGTAGGTGTGCCTGAACCACAGAGCTTTGATGTAGATATGAGCAGCATGTTATAAGCTATGTAACGGGTGATTTTTTAAGAGGTTGAGAACTTAAAAAAAAAAAAAACACAAAAAATTCGAAAAAATTAATGAAATATTTATTTGAATCGATAGTTTGAACCTTGCAATTTAATGCTTATAGATAATTTCATGCAAATGTTGACCGCGGCTGCGTCTCAGGTAGCCCATCCGCTGAGTCCAATTTTGGCATACTCTTTCACACATATCGGCCGGTATCTCACGAATGAATGCATGGATGTTGGCTTCCAGTGCGTCAATCGAAGCGGGCTTGTCCCTATAGACATTAGCCTTGACATACCCCCACAAAAAATAATCTAATGGTGTCAAATCGCACGATCTAGGCGGCCAATTGACCGGCATCACAATCTTCCGAATAGACTGCTCAGAAGGTCGAGAATGCCGACCATAAAATGGAAGCAGCGCGCGATGAACATTTCGAACCGAGCACGAATTTTGATAGTAAAATTCAATAATTTGCAAGCGTTGTTCATTTGTGAGACGATCCATGGTTAAATTGCAAACCAAACTGAAGCTGTTTGACAGTGACACAAGGTACTAAACACACGTCAGCTGTCAAAACCAGTGTTGCCAAAACCAAACCAGCTAAAAAATCACCCGTTATATTCTTTCTTAGAAAACAGGGTAACCAAGTTGCTTTGAATCGCTTACACTTATGAAATAAAAAAAAAAAAAAAACAGTGAGTAAGTGCAACAGTGCGTATGTAATAGCTTTGGTCCCCTATTCCTAATCTTCTTTCCATTCCTATTCTCCTTCCTATTCCTATATTACTTTTTTTTCTATCCCCTTCTCGTTACCGTTCAGGAATCATTAATTTACTAAAAAAATGCTTTATTCCTTAGGGATAAAGTTTTTTGATTAATTTTTTAGAAGGGGCGTGGCATTTCCAACTCCTACAACCAAAAGTCTGCGGCTCGAATGCACGCAAAAAATTAATTTTTGAAATTCGTTTATTATGTAAAATCGATCCCAAAAAATGGGCGTGCCCAAAAATTTTGTATGAACTAAATCAACAAAAGTGTTTTGTGTACCTTACGTGCTAAACTTTATTGCTTATTCTTCCCTTAATAAGTCTAGGAAGCAGTCGAAATCCATGTTTTTCCGGAAAACTGGATTTTCTTAAATTCTGCCTCTAAATGTAGGCGTTTCCCAAGACTTTGTATCAATCAAATAAAGAACCAAGTATTTTTTATACAACATATAAAGGAAAATATTTTCGATTTGTAACAAAAATATTCAATAAATTTGAAAGTTTACTCTTTTAATCTATGCCAAGCCCACAAGGAGCGGTCTGCTGACTTTATTTTTTGCTTCTTATCATCATTAGGAAAACTTCTCAAAGTTCCGTTTGAATTCGCAAAAAATTGTAGGTCCCCTTGCATGTGAAGAAATTAACACACATAGTATACATGTGGGGTGGGTAAAGGGGAATTTTAGAAGTCAAAACACACGTTTTTTATAAAATCCAATTAGATAACTAGGTGAGTTTTATTCAATTCTCTAGATTTAGGATAAGAAGTATTTTAAATATTTAAATGTTTAAGTTTAAAAAAAAGCTCGAAAGAATGACTTGAAAGAATGTAACTTGGTGTGCGGTCTCGTGTGGTCGCGTTGCTCGTCTCAATTCGAATGAATAGTTCACCGCTGGTTCGCCGCTCGTTGACTCTCGCTACATGGACCTGTTTTTTTGGCAATCGGATGATGATATTGATAAGCGACAGATAATCGTGTTACAAACGTTCGACTTTGATACGATGAAGCGTTCGATTCTGTGATGGACTTAGGGTGATTGAGGCACACTAATCCCACATACATTGTTGAGAAGTTGGCCCTGGTTCACCTCGAGCTGTTGCGCCACTCTATTTATTTATTTTTGTTTTTTTATTTATAATATTCAACTTTAGCTTTTCACGACGTCTTATAGTTTTAAAAGCACTGGAGATAGTTGCGCTTTAAGACCAATTGTGGGTGTATATGTGGGCGGATTTAAAATTTTTTTAACAATTGTATTGTTTCGGATGACAAATAGCACATACAAAATTTAAGCTTTCTAGCTCAATGCCTACAAATTTTTAACATAATAACGGACGGACACCGCTTATTCGACTCAGAACTCGGTCTCGATCATATGCCCTTAAGGTCTTCTCTGTTACATTTTAGCCTGTATCAAACTTGATAAACTCCATTCCTGTGAAATAAGGTATAAAAGGGTGCTTGTTTTAGCTTTTACGCGAAAGCCGGTGACCAAAGAATTTAAGAAAAACACCCATTGCTCGCGCAGGTGGTTGTGCTATTGGAAAAAAGTCTAACAGAAAAAAACTTCAAAATTAATAGTTGTTTTATGGATTTGAAATTTAAAAAATTATAAAAAAAAGACCGTCAATTATGAAGACTGCGCGGAGCGGTCCGTCGGCTTTTGTTGTAGGTTTCTATTGTTCTAATTCTAAATTCTATTCTAAAATTCTATTTGTTAATTATTATTTCTGGGTAGATTCTAACTTCTGTTGCCCTTTTTTGCAGCGGAGTCTACTGTTCTTATATTGGGTGATATTTTAGTTTTTCCTTTTTTAATTTTTTTTTTCTTGAAAACTACCTGTTATAACGTTTATTGTTTTTTTTTTTCAACGCTGTTGTGTTGGTAAACTTTCATATGGTTATGCTGGCTTAAAATTTGGTTGATTTGTTAGCAGCATCATTTTAGTCAGTCCATTAAAGTGTTTTCAAACACATCTAGAAAACTATTAACTATTTCAAAACTGTTTCAGTATTTTTTTTTATTTTAAAAGATGGACTACGGTCGTTATTTATTTAAAATTTTCGATTCTTACCGTTTCTTTCGATAATAGAGGGAATGACATGTATTTTCTTGACCTTTTTTACCATTTTTTTTTTAAATTAAAACCCATAAAACAGCAATTAAAATTTTTTTCCGTTACCGTAAGGCTTTTTTTCAATTTTACAACCAGCTGCGTTCCATTGGCCATTTTTCTAAAATTCTGCGGTCATGGATTTCTGAGAAAACGGTAAAACATGTTGTTTTCTAAAACTTTTTGAGATTCTTTTTCTGAATCTCAGAAGAAATCTCTTTGAAATTTTCAAATTCGCTATAATTTGCCTTAAAATTTTTGATAATTTCTGATAAGTTTTTTTTTTGGGTTGGTAAAAAGCTTCCATTTGTTTTTTTTATGAGGATCGAACGCCAGTGCTCATAGTTGTGTGAGATTTTTACTCACTAAAACACCTCCCAATTATTGTAAGACTACGACTAGTAGTTCCTTAACAAGTAGTTCAAGCTTCTGTATAGTAATCGCGTTTGGCAGGCTAACTTCCTACGAAAGCACCTGCAATACCGTCATTATGTGCGGTTTCGTCTAACGACGCTTACGTCTGATCCAGAGTTTGGATTATTTCGTGGTAACAATGGCTGTGAAGTCGAGTGTGGAGTTTGCGAGCAAAGTTTCGGTTGCGATGCCAAGATCTTGATGTAAATCGATATTTCTTATATACCATGGAGCATTTACGATTGCTCTTAGTGTCTTATTCTGAAAAGTTTCTGAAATAGATATGTTGCTTGGTTTGGTACAACCCCAAAGTTGTATACCGTACGTCCAAGCAATAGCAGTTTGTTATAAACGCTTAGTTTCGAATAACGTCCGATAAGCCAATTTAGTCGAAGCTTGATTTCAAGTTCGTCGCGTTCCTTTTTAACGTATGGCTTCCACTTAAGTTTTGCGTGTAGGGTCATGCCTAGATATTTCACCTCGTTTACGTACGGAATTTGTACCGAGTTGATAAAGTGAGGTCAGTTATTTTTCCTCTTGTAAGTAAAATTTAAAATCCTGCCATCGTCACCTGAAAAAAAGACTTGTTCTTTTTCACGGTCCCCACCTCCGCGAGGGTTTGACAAGCCCTCCGAGAGTATTAATTGTCTTGAAAAACTTCTCAAAGTGCCGTTCGGATTCGGCAAAAAATTGTAGGTCCCCTTGTATGTTAAGAAATCAACACACCAGCATACATTGTTGAGAAGTTGGCCCTGGTTCACCTCGAGCTGTTGCGCCACTGTATTTATTTATTTATAAGTAAAATTTACAAGCGTTGATTTTGTCTCATTTAGGACGATTCGCCAGGTCTTTGTCCATTCGATTAATTTGTTCGAGGCGCGTTGGAGTTTGCCCGTTGATAGTTCGACTGCCTTATCCGTAGCGAGGATAGCTGTGTCATCAGCGAACGTGGCTTGGTCTCTTCTTGAGGTACGTCTCTTGTAAAAAGTAAAAACAGTGTTGGACCGAGGACGCTACCTTGTGGAACACCGGCGTGTATTTCTTTAAATTCTGAGTATTAGCTCCCGTATCTCATGCGAAAGAGTCTGTTGTCAAGATAAGACAGTTGATAAAATTTTTCGGGCAAAGCTTTCCGTAGCTTACATTTTAGGCCTTCGTTCCAAACTTTATCAAAGGCTTGGGATACGTCAAGAAAAGAGGTAGAACATATTTTCGCTTCTAAGGCTTTCTCAATTTCATTAGTTATTCAATAGACCTGGTCAATTTTTGAATTTTTGACCCTAAAGCCGAATTGGTGATCCGGAATCAATCATCTTTCTTCAATTGTTGGTTGCAGTCTTCAATCTTGGTTGAGCATAAGTTTCTCGAAGACTAGATATAATCGGCAGTTTCTGATACATTTAATTTTTTTTGTTAAGCTGGGGAGGACACACGTTCATGAATTTTTTTGAACGAGCGATTTTTTTGTTCGAAAATCGTTAAAAAGGCAGTATTGAAACTTTTTCTGAAAAATATGACTTAAGCATTTGGTTAACTTGGATTTGCATAATACGTGTGTTCTGTATTGGCTTTGTGTTCTAAGCAGTTCAAAAGCTATGAAACATTTTGGAAAACATGACCCATTTTTTTGCAACTGTTGATTTCTCAAAAACTTTTCAATATTTTCAAAAATACAATTTTTCCATTAAAATTCAGTATCAACTTAACTTAAGTTTCGCTTTTTTGTTCTTGCCTGCTTAATGTCTTAAAGAAGTATTGAAATTATAAACTGTAATTAAACCAATATTTCTGCTTCAAAAAATTGCCCTAGTTAAATTCTATGACTATTTCCGCAGTTTAAAGGAACATCAAATTTTGTCTTTCTAAGACTTACAGCTCATAAGTTATAACACGATTGGACGAACGGACGGACGGACGGACAACGTAACGATACCATAAAAGGTCCTTTTTCCATTTTTGGACGGACCGCTAAAAAAATTCAAAAACTTAATTTTTATTACCGCTGTGCTACTGTTTATCTAAACAACACTTTAAGACTGATCTTCGCTTTCTCCTCAGTGGCGGACAACGCAAGTCCATTTCTATTTTCAAGACCTGACGGCCGCACCGGGTAGGGAGGGATGAAAATTGTGGTTGGATCGAAATACTTTTTTCAAAATTCTGCTTTCAAAATTTCGCTTGGCAATATTCCATTTTACAAAATTCTGGTTATACCACGTTCACAATGCGACAGAGGGGGAGGGCAGGGTCACAACCTTTGTCAAAATGTTATTTATGCTACTCCTTTTCTATTCTTTCCAGGGTGGCGAAGTCATACAAGAAACAATTACATCGAATGTGAGCGACGACTTAGTAACACTAGAATTTCAAAGAACTGACGGCACCTTAATATCACAACTTATTGATTTCAGAAATGTAAGTTCACAACATGAAGGGAGAAAAAATAAACGAGTCATAACTTTGTGTCTTCTCCATTACAGGAGGTGAAAATTCTCAAAGCCCTTGT
The DNA here is from genome assembly GCA_947623515.1 of Neoascia interrupta. Taxonomy (NCBI): domain Eukaryota; kingdom Metazoa; phylum Arthropoda; class Insecta; order Diptera; family Syrphidae; genus Neoascia; species Neoascia interrupta. The sequence goes on from OX392462.1 coordinate 182,094,312, forward strand.
CTTGGGCGAAGAGGAACGTGGCCAAAGCCAATATCAAGTCATGTGCTTTGTGACGAAATTCATTAAAGGCGACTTTATATCGGCAGATGCAATGGCCAAGCTACGCCAAAAGAATCCCAGCACGGTGCGGGTGCCCGAAGAGGACAAGGGCAAAGAGAGCATGACCATGACATCGTGGATTCACTTGAATAAGTCAACACCAATAACAAGACATTTGATTGGCTTGTGCTCGGAAGCAGCCGATGCAACATATGTACGCGACACTGATGTCAAGGCGTGGGCAGAGCTTCCAGGTGAGTGCGAAATGGATTTAAGGGTTTTTTGTTTCAGTATTGAAAACAAACTTGTGTGATGAGGCGTAAAAAAGAAGACACCTTAAGGCTTCTAAAAAAAGACCAGGAAATATTTTTTGCTTTCACCTTTATTGGCTTGACGTTTACAACAAGATTTGGCATTGATGTCGTTTCGTGTTTTTTATTCCTTTATTAGGATCATCGATCTCGAGCTTAGAAGCCGCCACAGAACTCTTCCCCGACAGCATGCTATCGCACTGCAGTGAGGTGTCCAGTTTTTGGGCGCCTTGTCTTTGCACCTTGGAAATGTGTATCGGCTGGTATCCATGTGGCCTAAAATACTGCAAAGGAAAACCCGATGGGAGTAATGGACAGAACTCAGCAAGCTACCGATGCGGCATCAAAACGTGCCGCAAATGCTCTCAATACATTTATTATGTGAGGCAGAAACAACAGTGCCTTTGGGATGAATGACGAGTGCTGAATTTGTTGCTCGATCTCTCTTCGCCCTCACGTACTGTGGCTGTTGTTCGTCGTACCGCAGCAGCTTCAGTAGAAAACGAAAGAAGGAGTATCGTTCGACAACCAGACGACGACTACCGATATTTTTCTCGACTCAAGCATTACCATTATCCCTATCATCATCACCAACATTATCGGTGTCCAGATCTTTTGAGACTTATAACTGCTCGTTTGCTGCCATTCGTAAGCACGATACTCACCGCGTATGTGACGCGAAAGAGCTTACAGAAAATTAGTTTCTAAAACTATATTTATGGTGAGTCGTTGTTTTTTTTTTTACATAAGCATAAACATTCCTCAAACCTTACTTCCTATAAATTCTTTCCTGTAAATAATGTGTAAAAAATAAATAAGAAGAAAAAGAACATGCACAAAAACGTAATAAGAATATAGATAGAGATGTTTAACAATAGAGGCATAAGCTGTATAATATAAGTAAATAACTGATAGACTTTTGTGTTTTTTATTACGCTCGATGTGATTGTTTTTCTTTTTAAGTTTATTTTCTAAGCTAAAACTTTAGGGAAACGTATGATTAGAAATTCTTTTAGTAGTTGATTGACAAGTTTACGGAAATTCGATTCAAAAAAAATACATATATATATTTTCTTGCATTTATTTTTGCAATAAAATCCATTCAGGATATTTCTCCATTTTTATACTGTTTAAATTTGAAATCCCACACTTTCCTTAACTAAAGCAATAAACTGTTTTAACTAACGAGCAAATTTTTGTATTGTAATTTAATGCTCAAAACAGATTTGTAATTTCTCCTTCTCCAGTGTTTTCCTAAAAATTGTTCGTCAAAATCCTAGTTTTAAAGTAGCTCGTTAAGACATTTTTTATACAAAGTATTCAACATTCGGACATAGCGAGAAAGTGGCTTTATGGTTGCAAGTTATGAAAGTTTTGCGTCCAAGAGTTGCTGTTTGTTCATCTCTTTCGAGATCTATTTTTAAGCTTTCTGCATAAGATCTTAATCCTTAGTCTTAATTCATAGTTCTGTGTTGCTAATGCGTTTTACCTGTCATATAGGGGAAAGTGGGACACCTTTGAACACTTTTTGCTTCCAGATCTCATAAAAACCTATGTTTTCGATTTATTGACCTTTTGGCCTTGAGTTGAACTTATTATTTCATCCGTGTTTTGAAGTTTTCGATTTATTAGTATTTTTTAAATGAAGTAGGTCCTTATGTTGAAAGGTGCCCCACATACGAGGCAGCTTTGAACATGGCTGGGGCACCTTTGAACGGCAGCTTTTCAGTTTATCTGCAAACAAGACAATAAACGCCTTGACTTCTTTGAATAAAATGAACAAGTTTTATTTAGTTTTTATTTTAAAAAAAAGAAAACATAAACAAAAAAAGCTTTAATTCTATAATAACATAAATTATGTAAGTACTATGATAAAAGTAACAAGTCTTCATATAAACGTGACATCTCCCAACAGGGCATCGGCAACCACGTTTTCCTTGGCAGCTTTATGAATTATTTCATGTGAATACTGTTGAACTGTTGTTCAATTAAATCTATAAAAACAACACAAAGTTGTTTTTATAGATTTAAACATTACAATCAACAAATACTCCTCTATGAAAGCTCTCCATCTTTTAAATTTTGCTACTAGGATTCTTGTCGCTGACTGCGAGGCTAAGGGTTGGTAATCCGTATTTATGCGTATTCCACTTAAACCGTATGAGTAATTCTTTAAATTTTTTAAAGTCAAAATTAGCGCAAGTAATTCCTTTTCATTAATTGCGCAGTTTTCTTCTCCCTTACTCGACTAATAAAAATGATCGGCTTATTTTCTTCGCTAGGCACTGCACCTTTGGCTGAGCTGCTAGCGTCTGTTGTAAGATCCAATTTCGCTTTGTAGGGTAGGGTGCGAAGGATTTGACACGTTTTCATACTTTTGTTAAAATCATAGAAATTCTTTGTTGTTTCTCTATGGTCTTATGCTGTTTACTTATAATGGAATCATGACGACAAAGTATTTGTAGTAATACAGACAACTGATTAGACGTTAAGGTATTGCATCGATTTTCCTACAAGGAGTAAATGTGTCAAAAGCTCCCTCGGAGGAGGAGAATTTGACAACTTCATAGGGAGGTTTTGACATGTGTGGGAGGATTTGTCGTAAAACTTTTTATATTAAAATAGGACTCGATATATAGGTTTTCAATTGCCATAATATTTTTATTTTAAGGAAATAAATATTTTTATTAAAAGTAAATAAAATAAACTTCATGTCTTACAAAATAAATTAATGAAAAAACAACAAAAGGAACAAAATATACCAAACTAAAAAACAATTCACTTCGTTAAGGAAAACTTAACGGATATCTAAATTCTTAAAGTCAATATTAAAATATATTTTTGGTCTGGATTTTGAGGTACCGGGAAGAGCGTCCGGTGGTGGTAATCCATTTTAATAGCTGTACCAACGTCCTCGTTAAAAGGTTCACAAAAGATGTTCGTTTTGTTTTGTCGTCTTAAATATTTTATTGTGTAGGGCATCGAACTTTTTTCGTCTATGTGCTGTATGGCCCCAATATAGTAAAATAGTTTCTTGTCTCCAAATTTGACAAGGACATAATCATTTGCATTCAGTGATAAAATTTCGGTATCCAAATCCAATGTTCTTTGAAGTTTGGGTGTTAGCTGTTCCTCCTCGTCGCTGGATAAAACAAATTGGTCGGACTCATCGCATAAGCTTATTTCGGTCTCATCACGCGTCCAATACGCGCCTCACGAAAACTGGTTTGGGGCATTTACGATCTTTTGATTTTAAGGCTTTGGAAATCTTTTCAGCTGCTAATGCTTCTAATCTTTCCTTCTCAGGAGTGTCTGTATAAGCTTTAGACGTGGCTGCATTCGCTCTATTTTTTTTTGGCCGCAACTTCGGAACGGGACGAATCTGTTCCGGGGTAAAATGGAGTGGGTTCGCATTAGTCGAGGGTGAATTATTTGGACTGCTGTTGTTTGAAAGTTGCACCATATCAACATACTCGGCACTTGCTGATTGATCAGTTTCAACGATGTTACCTGCAACTGGAACCAGCACTGCCCCTTGAAAGTGTGATCTGTTTATAGTTGCTTCAGTTTGGGCATCTACATTTGCTGTAGTTGCTTCCGTTGGGAAATCTTCATTTGATGTTGTTGCTTCCGCTGGAGTATCTACGTTTGCTTCAGTTGTTTCGCAAAAACCGAGATAGTCCTCGGGTGGAAGAACCAGATCGTTAAACGGGTATATGCCGCTCGCAGAAAACCCTTTTACAATGTTAGCTGGAGAAAAGGCGAGTTGAAATGGTTGGCTCGTTAAAAATGCCATGTCGACTATTGTTATGACTCTGCTAGGATTATTGATTAAAAAGTTATTGAATGCCTTCTTACAAAAGGATTTGAAAGGTCCGTATACAGCTATATCCAACGGCTGGAGTTTGTGCGATGTATGAGGGGGGAATGAAAGCATAACAATTCCGTTTTCGCGACAACATATTACTGAATCCAAGCCGCAATGGGATGCATGATTGTCCAAAAGTAATAAAATTGGCTTCTCTTTTGAACAGTTACTGTGTTTTTTTAAATGCGCCAATACATCCGGAAAAAATTCGCTGTTCATCCAACCACTGTCCGAAAGTAATCCAATAGCTCCTGTGGTAGGCCCAGTTAGGAAATTTGGATTCATGCGCTTCCTAGGAAACACATAAACAAGTGGAACATGGTTTCCTGTGGCGCTAACAATGCCAACCATAGTAACCAAACTACCTCTTTCCGCAGATGATACTTGCGAAACAGTGCGCTTTCCCTTTTCAGCAATAACCTGAAAAATAGATAAATAAACAAAATATAAATACCTACCTATTTATTATTCCCGGTAGGTAGCGGATCTTACTCTTGGCGAGTCAAGAACTGTGGTTATTCCAGTTTCGTCCAAGTTGTGTATTGGTTCTGGTGGTCCAAAGTTGTACTTTTCATACTGACGCTTTAAGTTTTCAAAAAAATGGGCCACTGCAGCCTTTTTGAACCCATGTAGACGAGCAATGCTTGTATTCTCAGGCTTGCGTAGACTAATGGAGCTATTTCGCTTCATAAACTCAGTGAGCCAAGCCTTTCCTGCTTGTCTATTCATATTCCAGGAATCGGGGTAGTTTATCTTATTTTTTTTTAACGTATGTGAATACAAATTGCTTCGTTATTTCAAATGTCATTCCATGATGAAGTTTTGAGCATTTTTTTAAATAGACCAGTTAAACCAGTTCACTTTCTTGCTCTGATGTGAGACCCTGGCTGTGCGAATATTTAGAGCTCTTGTCAGTTATAGGGACTTTACCCATTCCACGGTTTTTTAGTCTTTATAAAATTGTAGTACGATTTATGCTATATTTTCTGGATGCACTGCTGGATGTTTCTATGCCGTTTTCAATGTCCGTAATCGCATTCCGCAAATTACTTTCGTCCACATTGCGGTCTGGGTGCTTTCGTTTGTAGACATTTGGCATGTTAAGGATCTATAAATTAATAGATTAATTTTTATGTAAACGAAAGGAGGATTGACAGGTTGCCAAATGCTCCTTCATCTGCACTGTCAAATTCTCCCTTCTAATAGCATAATATTAAATTAAAAAAAGGTTATTAAAAACATCACATTCAATCAAAACAACTAAACACATGAACTGTTTACAAGTCACAAGCCAGATTTTTAAATTCCACACTTTATATTAAGCAAGTAAAAAGAATTTCAATGCATTAACTTACCTTGAAAGTTTTATCCAAAGAAGGGAAAATAAAAAAAAAACGAACCACTCACAACAAACACAAAACTATCACTGAAAGGGCACGTGTCACGTACGCTCTTCGTTGTTTACATCTTCATTGCTATTCAAATGTAAAATTGCCAGTCTAAAAGTTTTTCTAAAATCAGCAGTTGTCAAATCCTCCGCACCTTACCCTAATTTGTTTGATTTATGTTTTTTTTTTGATTTATGTTTCGTTTTCGTATAAACTAACGAATGAAACCGGCTAATCCCAATCGGGATATTGTTTTATGCACTCGTTTTTTTCGACGAAGTACTTCGACTTTTCGCAAGAGGTACTCTTATTTGCAGCTCTAAGGGCCTTAATTATGATCTCTATATGTTTATGATCTCTATCAATGTTAACATGACAAAACTTCCGTATATATTGTGGGAGTATATCGTCGATAGGTGCTTGAAAGATTGAAGGTGCATTCCATAATCCGAACGCGAAGGAATTCATAATCTCCGTTGTTTATGCTGAAAGCAGTTTTTCCCCTATTTCTTTCGATAATATTATCAAATTCATCATAATAATTTGATGAAAACCAATTCGAAGTTTTTAGGTGATAACCGAAGATTCTGCCATTGGATATTTTTCGGTTAAAGATGCTGCATTTATTTTCTTGTTATCTATTACAAGTCTCTGCTCCTTTATGCGATCTTCATTTATTTATTTCTTGTCTACAACCCATAGAGGAGATTTGTATACACTTCTGTTAAGTCGAATAATATTATTTGCAAGATGATCGTCCTTTGGTAGAGACTCTAGGTATGTATGGTTGTATGTAAATAGTGTTACTTCTGATTTATTCAATACATTTCTTATATTAGAAATGTATTTTTAGAAAGAAATGTATATTAGTCGGCCATTGCATTGGTAGTGAATCTGCGGTTTTATCACGTTCGGCTGTTGGTTCGGTCGTGTTTTGTATTTGTAGGCTGCAAGTAAGGTGTTAGGGGTTCAGTTTCTGATCTGAGATTCGTTGCTGGCATGCATGTAGCCATCCTAAGCTCGTCGGAGGCGTGGGTCCTTTGACTGATATTTCCTACAGCCATCCGCACTCATCCCATATAGCAGTGTTTTTCAAACTTTTTGAATGCGCGACCCCTTGAACAATAAAAAATCTCTGGCGACCCCCGATCTATTACAAAACTTAAAGGCAAGACACTAAATAAATTCTGATCGACGTTCACAAAAGAAGGCGGAGACCAATAATAAGTATGTATGCAAAAGTTCGGCGGTTGATATGTAATCATTTGGGCGAGTTTCATTAAAATTCAAATTGTTCAGCAATGTCAGTTGAGTACGGAAGGACAATTTATTGAGATTATGAAAAGTTTTTAAAATTCTTGATCTCTAGAAGCTGAGAAAGAGCCATTTTTTTGATAATTCTTTGCTTTTAATTTCACGCTTATTAAAAGGAAGATTAAAACGCTCTCTTAAAAGCTCCAAGGGAAAGATGAGAATTGTCTTATTGAAAAGATACGACAAGTGATTCCTCTTAAAATTTCGTTTGTAGTCAGAGTTTTCGAAGCAATTTTTTCAGATGAATCATTACGAGTAAACCATGACATTATTTGCGTCAACAGACACTTTTTGGAACTTGATTCTAATACCGCAAGAACACAGATGGGTACGAAGCTAATGTCATTCCAGCTATATTTTTTGAGGCTTTGGCGGTGATTAATCGACATTTTTAAAGTTTTTAGGATATATCGCCTACGCACCGCTACAAACTGCGTAATGTTAATCGCCCATAAGGAACTTCAGGCAGTTTCCCGGTGACCACGCTTAATGAAACTTGAGCGAAGCGTTCGGGGTGAGTACGCTTAAGATCTCACTTTTTATTACACGCTGTATATTCTGAAAGCTTTAACAATGTCATTCCAACCTATTGATCGACCATCGATAAAGATAAAAAAGAATAAAAATCCGCAAACCATCCATAATTACTCCATGAAGAAAAGAATAGACGAGCATATTCTGAGCTCAAAAAGGAGCCTTAAAATTGCTTGTGGGACTCGCCACTTCTTACATTTTTGAGCACACATATCCTTAGTGTGTTTTGAGCTCACGACTTCCCTAGTTTTTCTTGGCGAACCCCAGGGGGTCGCGACCCACAGATTGAAAAACACTGCCATATAGCCTCTTTGTTATTAACATCCCATCATTTTTTCTTCTTATCACAAATAACAGATTTTATTTAAGAGCATAATTGATTATAATAATTTGTTAGATATCAGAGCAAAAATAAAAAAGTTTAACAGAATTTACAGCGCAAAAGAAACAAAAGAAATAAAAAAAAAACTACAATCGGCTTAACGCCACAACTCAAGATGTTTGAAATCAAATCAACTTTGCAAACTAAAACGTTTAAAAAGTATAATAAAAAAATAATATTAATCCTAATATTCCCTGCTGGTAGATACTGGTATATATGTGTGTGAGAATCAATTTATTCAATATATTTTATCGGCAATCAGTTGAGCGTTATAGGTAACCATTAACCAAATGAAAACTGAAACTACTGCGACAACTAGTACGAGAAGCTTTTCGCGACAAGAAAGAGAACGAGAAGCTTTTCGCAGCAATTACCCTCACTTCTCGAGAAACATACAGGTATAAAGAAACTACTTAAAAGATCTAAGAATGGTCTGAAAAATGACTCACCGTTTTTTTCATCGGTATGTTTTTTATACCTGTGTAGGTCCAGCAACTCCAGATCAGAGACCACAGCTTCTGGTTGCTGTTTTTTGCTTTCTCTTAAGATGAACCTACACCACTAGTTTCACGCAAAAAGATTCAAATTAGTATTTGTTTGTATTGAAGTTAAGGTTATCCCAAAAGAGGGATTCCAAAAAAATGCGAACACCAACCGAGGGGTTGGCCTAACTATTCGACTTACACAGTAGAACCACAAACGTTTTTTATATAATTCCGTAAATGTTTATTCAACCGCTCGATTACAAATCTGTCTTAAGACTAACCCTAATCCGTTCCACCAAGTGTCACCCAGCCCAACGCATGCTCCTCCATCCATGGGAAAGTCATCGGTCACATGCGATCCGCTATATTAACCTTGACTCGTGGGACAGATGAATAGTGATAACTCCTCTTCCTTGTAAGAATCTACGTCCCGTAGATAAGTGACGTCAATGGCGGCAGATCGGGACGACCGCGGTAATCGGGGTTGAACCCGACCGTGTCCTTTTTCCGTGTCCGTTGTTGATGCGTTAACCCTAGGGATCTCCAGCTTCTGGTGCATCATTCTCCAGAGGGTCAATGCAATTGCAATTATTAGAGAAAATATTATGGCATCAGTTACTGAAGAAACTCGGATCCGCTGTGTCAAGTCCCTTAATCGTTCTATGTTGGTAACGCTGATATTGTGCACATAGCCTAGATCCACCTTACGTACTTGGGTAGTGATATTCGTCAAGGCAGGAGGAAGAGCTTGCAGACTTGGCAACAAAAGTGCAATTGATGTCGCTACAAACAACTCATACTCTGACGCATTAAAACACATCGATGTCAAAACCAAGTTCCTACATCAAATGATCGTTAGAAATGAATTGAAGCTCAACTACGTACCAACGAGCGAAAACATAGCCGACGCCTTAACCAAAGGACTTACAAAATTTGAAGTTAGAGCACCTCACACCTAGATTTGGACTAACCAACTAATTTGGTATATTTTTTCTATTTGAATAACGTGAATTATTATTATATCATTATTATTATAACAGTTGAACTAGTTTCTTAATGTTTAAATTCAATGGCAATTTAAAGGAGTTTTAATATATTTAAAGACATTGTAGATTAAGAATGTTCATTCAGAGGGAGTGTTAAAAGTGTGAACGAACATTAAGACTCACTCAGTTAAGTTGTATGCGCTTGTATTTTAGATCATGACACATGTCAAAAGATCTTTTTAATAAATCTTTTTTCCGTTGTAGCCATTGATAAGGATCGGTCTTTTTATTTCTTGCTTCCTAAATAATCCAAGATTAACAGGCGTTTAACAGAGTTGAGTCCCGAGTATACACAAGCTTTTTGTTTATTGTGCCTTTCAAGTACCGAAGGACTCTCTTGATTGCAGTCCAGTGTGGCTTCCCTGGAAATGGGGTCCGAACCATCTTCGAACCCCTTTGGTTGGTGCATGTATATGTCTTCGAGCAGTTCTCCATTTAAAAATGCTGTCACTGCGTCCATTTGTTAGACGTTCAGGTCAAGTTTTGCTGCCAGTGCAATGAGAAATCGTATTGACGTATACCTGACGACTGGAGCAAAGGTTTTCTTGTAGTCGATGCCTTCAACTTGCGATAAACCTTTCACGACCAGCCTTGCTTCGTATTTGTCCACGTTTCCATTCGCATTGAACTTGGTCTTTTACAAATTAAAACTAGGACTTAAGTTATTTGATTTTTAAAAAGAAGACAGGACGCAACACGTCCGATCTCTAAGCTTTATCATACCAAAGTGTCGTCAGTTCTGCATTCTGGCATCGTTCGGATCGAAAGATATTTTGTTTACAAAAGCAACCGATAAAAAGATATTCAAAACAAAAGCAGCGGATGAAAGATATTTGAATTGTTTACATTAGAGTTATTCTCGCTTAGTCAGCTATGGATTAATAATCATTAGTAATGATTGAAAATTGAGGCAGTTGTCCCCAATATTAGGCTACATTTTCTTCCATGTGTTGAGTGGTTTTTCCATTTTCTCCATAATTATCGGACCAATCGACTTGAATATTTAAGCGATGTTGACGAACCATCAGCTACAGCTTTTCTTATCGCCGATTCATTTTTCTCTATGTTCCGTGTAATGACCGGTGTTGACTGATAAATAGAGGTTCGCTAAAATGGGCATGTATTTATTTCTATGGAATTAGATTTCGATACAATATTATAAGATACATTTATGTGACACTTGCCGCGGTTAACACCTCTTCTGTTGGCTTGGCGAGAACAAATGAGAAAGAACGAAAGCCGGAAATCAGTATGGCTGCCAGCCTGAAGGGCTGCCAACCTTATGCCAACGCATGTGCTGCCAACCGCGGTAATTAAAAATGTAGTGTCGTCTACAAAAAGTTCGAGGTTTTCGGATAGATGGCGCTAGGCTTATTGGATTTCCAACAACCGGTGTTGATAGGGGTAAACAGAAAAACTAAACACTTGCGTATAACTTAATTTATTTATCAATCGTAATCAACAACACGTCTATGCACTTCGACAATCCGCAATAGACTGTCTTGCAAGTCGCACTTGTGCGTGGGAAGATCGGTGAGAGAGAATGTGTCTTGTAGGAGTGATACAAAGAGAGAAAATAGATCAGTTCAAAGTTCGTCGTCGCACAGTGGTGCAGAATAGCTAAAAGTTGGCATTAAATAAACCAACAGGGCTAGGAACTTGAAATTTGGCACAAATAGTACTGATACCAATGTTAATACATAGTCCAAGTTTCTAATGGCCACGCCTATTTCTAGGGTTACCAACCAAAAAAAATTTTTGCTTTCGAAATTTCTCGCAAACGGCTCAAACGATTTGAAAAAAACTTCGCGTGTGTTATATCTTATATTATATAAGACATTTTTTAAATATACGAAATATACAAAAAAAAAAACAAAACATATATAGATTCAACTTAGATTTCTTCATCACTCTCAAAAGTTTCATATTCAGTATGACTCTCGTTTGATGATGGGGGTATTAATAAATCGACAGCTTTCTGAGGCAGATGTTGCAATTTTTTTTGGGGAGCCTTCGCATACTCGATAAAATTGGATCTGATGATAGCAAAAAGAAATTAAATATGTCTGTATGGGTATTCTCTCTGCTGTTTTTTTCTCGAATGATGCTCTCTATATTTTTTGAAATCCTTATTCCGGGCTTCTTGCGCCTCTTCACTGAGCTGCCCAATGGGTAATAAAGCAAATGATATTATCTCATTTCCATGTATTAAAAATTTTTTGGACGGTAGGCAGCATACAGTACCATAGGTATTTTGAAACAAAATATTTTGCTGTGTTATGGGAAAATTTTCGAAATTTCGAAGAATCATCTGCATGTCCGCAATAAACCACTATCATAATGATATGCAATTTTTTTATTAAACCCAAATCAATTTGAGTTATATCAGCTGACATTTCAGCATTTTCAAAAAATCTTCTTGCCGTATTCCCATCATTCGAATTTCCAAACCCAGGCTTCGGTTTATCTACGGTTAAACCCAGACGCTCTCGAAACTTTCTTTGAATTTCTTTTTTAGCTTTAACTTATATGAGAAATGAGGCAGGCATTCAAAAAACAAAACAAAACTTGTGGAACAAGGCAAGTGAGAAAAACAGCCGAATCGTCCTGGTTCAGTCCATGAAAGGCTTGCTTATATGAACTGTGACCAGAACTTCCATCAAAGCCCCATTTAGAGTACATGCATACATTTTTCAATTCCTCGGAGCTAAGCGAATCAATTACGTCTTTTTGGGCACTAATCAGACGTTCAACTATTAAGTTGAGCAAAGTTTGTAAGTCTGTACTCACAGAAGTCTCCGAAACACTGATATGTTCAGGATAGCATTTTTTTTACACTCTTGAACTATTTTATACGAAGGAAGTACCTTGGGAGCTTTTGCTGTGTCTCAATTCCAAATTTCATATTGGAATCGAGATAAGCTTGCCTCGATTATCAGCGCTTAAGCTTCTTCACCAGTCATTGAAGTAAGTTCAATGGACTCGCTTAAAGCTTTCCTACACTTTTCGACTTTGCTAGGACTGTTGGTTACTGCGTGGATTGGTTTTGCAGCTCCCGACTGGCCACATGCTCTCAAACTCATTTCCGTCGCATGTGTGAACTCAGAAAGAGACGTTGATTTCCTCAACTTTTCAATTTTTTGCCGTTTTGTTCTGTCCGATCCTTCTTCGAAAGAAACACACGGACGACCACATTTAGATTTTGAGTCACATTTATATGTAAACAGAATGGGAGTGTTAAGCCAAGTTCCATTGTTTTTTAAAAATCTTGCCTCTTGACGAGTAGCTTTTTCCCAGCGCATTTTAAATTTTGATTTAAAATCGTTAATTTTTTTATTTATATCGTTTTCAAAGGCGCCCGAGCATTGAGTCCGCCTTATGACTTCTTCCCTTAAAAACTCTATCTGGCTATTCAATGCTTAGCAACTTGACGTCTTCATTATATTAAAAAGATCAAGCCTTGTTATCGATAATGTTTTGTTGGATGTTGTTCGGCCTAAAATGCGTCAATAATAACAACAATAACAAAAAAGTTGAGCAAAAAAGTTTATTTTTAGAAAGTGACGTCATCAACAAAAATGTACACTACACACAGGAAAGCAAATAAAAGCAAAAAAATTTTGCTTAAGACAAAATATTAAACAAAATGACGTATAAAACTTATTGGCGTTTCACGGCGAACACAACTAAACGCTTAAGGATCTCAGAAAAATGCAAAAAAAACACATTTTCTTTTTCATTCTCTCATACTCGACTACGAGCTAAAAAAAAGGATGTATTATTTATCAAAAAAAAAAAAAAACAGACAAAACTCACCTGAGATTACTGATTCCATTGCAATTTAATTTAAAAAAAAAAATAAAAAACTGTACACAATTTACTTAACCAACTCGAAATGGTCAAAAGAGGTCTGCACTCGACGCAAAACGTGAACATACTCTCTATTTGTGACGATCTGCAGAAGATCAAATAAACTTTTTTTCTCTCATTTCAAATTCTCTATCATATTTCGAAGAGAAATAGAACGGTTACTTAAGACAGAGCTCAACCCCATAATTTGATTAAATGCCAGCTTTTTTACGTTCTGCCCCACTGTGCGTCGCTGACCGCAGTCCCTTTAAACTGAATAAATAGCTCTATAACAAAGGAAATATAAAGTCTTATTTTTATTTATACAAAAACACTTCTTAATTGCTGAGTGGGGTAAAAAAAGAAGCTGAGTGGGGTAAAAAAAAAACTGCAAAAACAATTGCAATTAGGCATGACACCCCATGGACATGCATGGTCAGCAAATTTTCTCCTATGAAGTTCTCTAAACTAACTCCTGAACTTAATGCTCCTAAACTAACTTTGGAGCATTAATTGCTTACACATCAGAACAGCAGCTATGAACACACAAAGTCTTTAAACACAGAAAGATTAAAACACCAAATATTGAGGAAGCTCTATTTTCCCACTAGTAAACTAGTCGCAATTCCATAAATTTTCAAATTTTTATTGACTACTTTTCCCTTTTTAAATGAAACAAAACAGCAACGCGTTAACTAGAAAAATATGTCACTATTATCTTCGCTATGTCCTGAATTCCTTGTAATTCTTAGAGTCTTTTTACTCCACAAATGTGCGCTCTTTGCGCCAAAAACGATAATAATGAATTTTTGTAAAGGAATTGATTGAACTTCACACAGAATCGAATGGAATTTAATAAATCAAGCTTGAGCCTTATACCTTTAGACTTCAAAGACTATTTTCTTAAAATTAATCAAATATTCAAATGTATATATAAACTCTGTCTCTTCAAAGTGCATTATTATTTAAAATATTTGCTTTTCTCTGATTGATTAAGTTTCAGTAGGTGCTGTGCTATAGATCGTTCTAATAAATTAGTCATTAAACTTAAGAAACATATTTAAAAAACGTTTTTCGTATTAAAAAAAATAAAAACAAAACTTTATATATGAAAAAAGAAAACTATACTCAATTAAAAAAACAAAATCAATGTGTATATTCAAATGTATTTGTACAGAATAGAATTAAAAAAAAAGTTATAATAAATAAATTGAAATTATGTATGTAAACCTTATTTTATTTGTAATAAACTTCGAATTCAGGGCAATTGTAAATTACTATCTAAGCCCGTACAAAATGTTAAAATTATGTAAAACAAATCTTCTATGATTATAAAAATAAAATAATGCGAATTTTTTCAAAGAAGCTAAACGTGACGACAAAACACTTTTCGACAATATAATGTATATGTTTATTTTCAGGAAATATTTCAATAAAAAAAAAATATTACATGAATAGTATATATAAATAAATACATAAGTCTAAGAATGTTAGGATCCATAATAAGAGACCGTGTACATGAATTCTAACACATTGAAAAACCAATAAAAAGTGAAGGCACGACATTATTATTAAGCGAGTAATATACTTTGGCGTTTTATTTTATTTGTTTAATTGTTTTTATGAAGTTTTGATAATTTCTCAAAGGGTATTCTAGAGTCTAGGCAACCTGAGCGCGCACACCCTCTGAATATTGGAGGAGACAACGAGTTCCGTGAACGTGGATTTGGGTTTACACGTCCTTTATACGGTTCTTTCGAAAATTGTAAGTATTGAGTTTTTTAAGAATATGTACGTACATATTTCTTACTAACTTTGAGTTTTCTGCGCTTTAAATATTTATTTTTTTTAATATAAAATTCGGTGTATACACAAAATTTTGAAATATTTATGCCAAAGGCTTAACTAATTAACTTGCAAATTGATGGATGTAGTATTAACAAGAAGGCCGCAATCACCTGTCAAAGCTCGAAAATCTCTCCTAGAAAAGCCTTTATTTCCGCAAATTAAACAATTTTCAGTGTAGAGTCTTTGAAAAGTTTTGGAATAATAATGAACGTAATCTCCAACCCATTTGATGTTTCCCAACTGACGATCAAACTGACACGCCTCTTATTTAAACACTATATTACACCTATATTACACCACTATTTAAACACACTTAAACACTAACTGGGGTGGACGCTACCTTAATTTATAAGTTTTTTAACTATAACAATTTGCTAGATGACATAACAATTAGATGACTTAATATTTCGAATCAATTTGAATATTCTGATTGACGTCTTCAACCGAAGACGATTCTTGAACTAAATGATTTTTGCTCAGGTCTAGCAAAAGGTTCAGGTAGTCAGACAGATGCCCATCTGACTATCAAACTGTCACGACTGATGTGAAAACTCACCCGGGATGGAGACTTCATATACTATGTCTTTGGGAAAACCTTAATAGTTATTCACCAGTTGAAACAAAATGTAAATCAGCGCAAATCTTGCGACACATCGCCAAAACTTAAAGCGTCACAAAGCCCAAATGAAATGTCACATCGCTTAATTTAATAGGTTCATTCGATGAAACTGTCCCAGTGTCCGTTGGAAATGCTGCAACCCTGAAAATTGATTTTAATAACGCAAAAGGGTACCCTGAACTGTGACACTGTGAGATTCCACTGCACACTTGACAAAAAACTGGAAATCTTTACAGCACCGAATTTGTGCTCGACAAAACACTCAGTACCTTTATAATTGTGGAATAGTGCGCCACAGTACTGTCATCGAATCAGTGCACGGTTACTCGGTTGTTGTCTTCGCTTCATCAAACGTGGAACTCGTCACTACGGCTTTCATCAAATAAACCTAACGAATTCAAACAAAAAATTGTTAGGGCGTTACGACATTTTTAACAGTAGGCGTTGTGGTTTCGGGCTAGTTCACTTGTCTTATCTACTAAGAATTAACAATGTGCGTCAAAAAATAAATCAATTTGACATAAAAAGACGTCTAAGCGGTTTAACTGAGGGACTGGCCACGTTTATTTTTAAATTGTGTCAATTGAGATTTGGGGTGCCGTGGCGTAGTGGTTAGTGTGTGTGCTTACTACGCCGGAGGTCTCGGTTCGCCAGTCAGCTCTGTCTCTAGCTAGCCGTCTCCAGTTTCGCACGCGAAGTTGGCTGAGGTCCCCTTCCACTTGCTTGCGCCACCTGAGTCTCGGTGCTCCCTTTACCGCGCCGTAGAGGAGCACCGAATTCGAAGATTTTCCGGGCCGGGGCGTTGGTGTCCATCCGCCCTAGATGACCCAGCCATCGTAGACGTTGTGTTTTGACTCTTTTGGCTAGGTCGGTATCGCTGTACAGCCCGTACAGTTCGATGTTATACCTCCTCCTCTACTCTCCGTCTATGCAGACGGGACCGTAAATCGTCCGAAGAATTTTCCTCTCGAAGCAGCCTAAGCCTTCTTAGCCCAAAGAAACAGCGATTGGCAAGAGTTATCCTTCGTTTGATTTCAGCGCTGGTGTCATTGTCTGAATTGATAGCGGAACCCAGGTAGACAAAGTCCCTAACTACCTCAAAGTTATAGCTGTCGATGGTGATGTTTTGTCCAAGACATCGGTGTTCGGTGTCTTTTCTTGATGACAGCATATACTTGGTTTTGCCCTCATTGACTGCTAAACCCATATTCGCCGCTTCCGTCCCAATACTCACGAAGGCTTCACTGACATCACGCTTTGTTCTCAATTATACCATCGTCACCTGAAAAAAAAAGACTCGTTCCTTTTCACGGTCCCCACCTCCGCAAGCGCTCCGAGAGTATCATTTGTCTTGAAAAATTTCTCCAAGTGCCGTTCGGATTCGGCAAAAAATTGTGGGTCCGTTTGTATGTGAAGAAATCAACACACACAGCATACATTGTCGAGAAGTTTGTTCTGTTCTACCTCGAGCTATTGGGCCACTCTATTTTTAGCGGTCGGTCCAAAAATGGAAAAAGAATCTCTTATGGTATCGCTACGTTGTCTGTCCGTCCGTCTATTCGCACCTGTAACTTTTATATGGTAAGTTGTAGAAAGATGAAATTTAGTACACTTATAAAGTCCGTGAAAAAAATGAGATCGCATAACGGTTTAATTACAGATTGAATATTGATGGTAAAAAAGACAAAAAAGTGTTTTGACTTTATCTTAAAAAGTTTTACAGCCAAAAGGAACAAATGAAAATGTGCACTAAAAAAAATATTCGGTTTTATTATACTTTCATAATAAAACCGAACTTTCGCAAAATATGGAAAAGTTTTTGAGAAATAAGAAAAGGGAAAATAGATACCCATATTCAACGTGTTTAACGTCATAACTTTTTCATCACTTTATTTAAAAAACCGAAATTGGGTTAACATCTAAAGTTGCCAACGGCTAAGCAAAAGCTTAAATCAAATTTTGCTTAAACGGTTTTAAAACTGTAGTTTTGGCATATTTCCGAAACAAGAATCGTCAACAAAATTTATTTTCCCCACTACTATCTCCAATATAGCATAGGCCAATTGATTTGAAAAAAATCACACACACCAAGAGTTTATTTTAATTTGCGGGAAAACTATAGGAATTTCCGAATATTTGGCAGATTCTGAGATTTAGCTCAAAAACTTCAAAAACATTTTAAAAAATATTTTTCAAAATATTCTGAAATCATAACGACGGTACCGATTAAAATGTAATTTGGTTTGTACAATAAAACGTATAAAGCAAATTCTAAAACTTCTAAGATCTTTCACAAACGCCATTGTAACATAAATTTTCCCAAACAGTTTAAAAACTGTTCTATCTGTGCTAAAAAATCTGTGCTCAGAATATTAGACAAAAGTAACCATTGCTAGAGCAAAGTATATGAAAATCAAACAATACGATATAACGGTATTCCACAAAAGGTTCCAAACAGACGTTTTATGTATTTCAAATAAAAAAATGCAGAAAAAGGCTAAAAAACCGCGTGAGTTCGTGACAGAAAATACTGTGCTTTTTGCATCAAACATTTAGATGTTACTCTTCTGGAACTGCTGGTCCCCAATAGGGCGCCTCTACAGATGGCGGATAAGGGATTGCTCACCAGATATGGTGGTTACCGGTATGGCAAATATCCGGGGCGGACCGAAACCAGCAACAAAAAATGAGCGGCTTCCTGCTTGGCGTCTGTTATCCAGGTTAGGATCGGCCGAATATTAAACACTTCTTTCTCTTCCAATATGCAAATAGAATGGACAACAATTAGATGCATGCCAGATGCATTTATGAAATACTATGCTAGTTGTATTATTACTTTTCTCCGTAAAGGCATAACACTTGCGGGGGTACGCTTTGGTGTTTCTGTGCAGAGTTTTCATGATCGTACTGGCTCATCAACTCATTCCGTGTTGAATCGAGAGTTACTTTTCTCTTCTATCTTTTCTATTCTCAAATTATTTCCGCTCGCCATCTGCTACGCATCTTAAGGGTAGTCATAACCCCTTGATCGCGAGTCAGTTATAAAAAAAAGCATTTAGGTGTGGTATTAAGATAAAATGATATAAATATAAATGATAAAAATATGAATAGAAAGTTTAAATGGTGGTTTGATTTTCACACGCAAAGTGTAATAGGCATAACAGCTGGCATGTAGATTATTTAAGAACAGCTAAATTCCTTGTATATACTTGGTGAAAGATTCCTGTGAGACGTGTATATAGTCTACTAGTCTGATGGAGCTTCAGTATGCTACTGTGAAGCATCACATAAAAGCAGACAGCCTTATAATATGCAACGTTTTTTTTGCAGTTCAATGTATTCTGGGAGCGAACATCGAATGGATTACGATGTGCGAAGCGAATATTCACTCTAAATCGAAAAAAAAATTTATATGAGAAATATTAAAGATTTAAACGTTTTCTTAGTTTCATCATCATCATCATTTTCGAATGCCGCCTATCCTTTAAAAGGGTCACGGAGCGAGGGTGGCTAAATGGTCCTTCCATCTTTCTCGATCCTCCGCCACCAACTCAAGAGACTCCGGCGCAATCCCCAGGCGGGACTCAGAGAGGTTCTTTACCTGATCCCACCACCTGTTTCTTGGCCTACCAGGGGGGTGACGCGCTCGCATCTCGGCTAGCATGACCTGTCTAGGAAGTCTGTCAGGGGGCATGCGAACAACGTGTCCGAACCATCGAAGAATCGATCGCTCCACTCGGAGAAGTAGCTGCTCAACATTAAGATTCCTACGAATACTGACGTTTCTCACTCTGTCCCTTAGAGTAACACCAGCAACGCACCTCAGGAATCTCATTTCGGCAGCTTGTACCCGCGATCTAATTCTTTCGGTCATTACCCAAATTTCATGACCATAGATGAGGGTGGGTACGAACACTGAATTAAAAACTGAGATCTTTGCTTTCACTCCAAGCTCAGCTTTCCTGATGACCGGCCGGCGCAGTTCCTTTACTATTGCTCCAGCTTGGCTAATTCTACAGGACAACTCAGTATCACTCCTCCCATCTTTCGTGAAAAAGACCCCGAGATACTTAAACTTCTCCACCTGTTTTAATGGAACTCCATTTATGTGCAGGGTACACTGCACAGGAGTTCGGGAAACAACTATCACTTCCGATTTGTTCACGTTTACTTTCATCCCAGCATCACCACAGATGGCTGCAAACCTATCCAGTGCTCGTTGAAGTTCCTCTTTGGATGATGCAAGGATGGCCAAATCATCTGCGAAAAGCAGATGGCTCATCCTGATGCCAGCCAATTCGAAACATTGCTTGATTAAATTTTAAAACTTCCACATAAAAGATTTTGTTCTTAGTTCACCCCTTTTTTGGGGCCGTGGTCCATACAAATAGTTGACTTTGGTGTTACAGAGCAATAGGGTGCTACAGGGTAATAGGACTATGTACGCATGGGTTAGCCTTGGCTAGATCTATGGTTTTTATGGCTAAATCTATGGTTAAAATAACGTTGTAAAATGGTTGACAAAATATCCTGTAGCTGTAAAAGTTTAATTAAAACTATTCTATTCGAAATAAAAAAGTTGTAAGTGCTGCTTATCATGTAAAAAATGCATCCTACAAGATCTAAATAACACCTATAGGATCTACCTACAGGATCTTCTTACAGGATCTAAATAACACTTTGGTCCACGGAAATGCCTTCGTCACTTAGACCTTGTCCAAATATGACAAATCGTAGCCTTGGAGTTGAGATGAGACAACATTTTTTGCGTTACGGAAGTTTTCAGGACGTTTCTTTTAAGTGTTGGCTACCTCAGAAATTTTATTTATGTTAGTTTTTGCCATTTTCAAAAACTTGACTACAAATTTCAGATAGAGTAATGGCACCAACGCGAAAACCGCAATGTGCCTTAGCTTTCTTCGCGTGTAGGTAAGTACCTACCTACAAATATTAAACTGGTGTTCGATAAAACCGTCCTCGATTGTTAACTTTTGTTTGACTTTATTTTTTAGGCATTTTTTGCCTAAGTTTATAGTTTTTTTTTGCTTTATTGAGTTTAATCAATACGAACCCAGGCGGTTATTTCTGGCTTTTTGCGAAGAATTTTAAACACCCTAAATAAAACTTTTTAAGTGAAATACAATACAAACAGAGCACGAAGAATACTGGTATTGTTTGCACATGTCTTATGTACATGAATCATATGGTTAGATCTTTAAGTCTATGTTGTTAAACGAATTTTGATGGGCAAATCAATTGAGTTCAATATCAGGTTAAAGTAGCAGCATGATGGCAGTGCGTGTCATGAATAGGCCTAGAGAATTGAATAGCCATCTTCTATAAAAAACCAAAAGAAAGTGCTAGAATCGTTGCCTACCGTAATAACTATGCATAAAGTCAACGAACTCATTATTATTTTCGTTATCACTTTTTCGTTGAAAGGAAAAGATTTTTTGTTTTGAAAGGATAGAACCTGAATAATTTATTATCCACCTTAAAGCTTGGAAACGTACTGTAAAACAGTGGTTTTGAAAAGGGTCCTAAAGGGTCCTTTTACATTTACCTAACATCCTTTAATGAAGGTTAGACATACAGAAGCAAAACAAAGTCGGTAGAGATCCCAAATAGTGGGCGTGACATTGATTTAAAGAGTAATTTTTCAAATGCATTTAATTAAATATTCATCTTATAATTCGAATTGTTTTACTTGTATGTAGGAAATTCTTAGTTCTACATTTTTGGTTCATAAAAATTTTTGGGACATGCCATGTCACAGTTGGGGCATAATCAAAAGCAAACTTCCAATTTGCCAGAAAAACATGGATTCAAGACATAAAATGTAGCACGTAAGGTTGACCGTGAGGTTGAAGGGGACCTCAGCCAAATTCGCGTGCGAAACTGGAGACGGCTAGCTAGAGACAGAGCTGGCTGGTGAAGCTTGTTGGCTGAGGCCCAGGTCCAACCCGGACTGTAGCGTCACCTTAAGTAAGTAAGGTTGACCAGACTACACTCTTGATTTTGTTCATACAAAACTTGAGGGAACGCCCATTTTTTAGGGTGCATTTTACAAAATTATTCAATTTGAAAAAAAAAAAAATTTAATTTTTAAGTGAAAGCCCCCTAAACAACTTAAACGCCCCCATTTTATATTTATGGCCCCGCCGCCCCTTTGATGCTTCTAAAGCCCCTGGGGGTGATAAGGACTACTTAAGGAACTTATGATTCTAATGCACGTCTTTAGTAAGCACACAAGTTCGAAAAGAACCGAAGTCCTACTTCTTATAAGTGAATGGACCGAACCATTTCACTTGTGCTAGAGTGTATATACTTTCGAAGACGCAGACTGTGCGGCAGAGCAAACATAGAGTCAGATTCAAAAAGCAAAAGCCCAAGACAATTTGTTGACTCTAAACATAAAGTACTTCTCAATGAAATTGTTGGATAGCAAATTGTTTGACTTTAACCACTTTTGTCGCCACATCTGAATGATTAATTTATTTTCGGTCTTATATATATAGATAGAGCTCGTTGAGTTGCGTTTTTTTCTGTCGATCAGTAAACAGAAAAGGCATTTTCGGCATCACATAAATCTTATTAGAAGTTTTGAAAAAAGAACAATTAATGAAGTCAATTTTGATATAGCCGTTGGTCGACTCGTGGATACGTACACACGAGTCTACATCAAGCAATTCGCGTGTGAACTTGCATGCTATGAAAATTTGGCTGTCATAAGACTGGATTTTAATACAATATAATTGTAAGAAGGCCTCTATACTGAAATCAAACCTTGAAAACAGTTCAATTTGAATTGTGATTGGCCTTGAATTTTCTGAAAGTGCTATAAGAAAATATTTTTATTTTTTTTTTAAATTTATGATTATAATAGGTTTTGATTACCAACGTTCTACATCCTCGAAATCATCCGTTTTCGCAAGTATAGGTACTTAAAAATGGATGAATTCCAACCAAGGCTAACTGATTATATTACACGTCGTCGAAATCCTGTCCTAGGTTAGGTTAGGTTGGGTGGCTGTCACCACTGGGCAGGGACACACTTAGACCAAAGAAGGTCCATTGTGATACCACTTGTAGGACCCGGAGTTACCAGCCCGAGGACCTAAATGATGATTACCCGTTTGGGTGGGAGAGGTCTAGGCAACCAGTGAAGGTATAGACCTGTACCGAAGGTCACCGATCAAGGTTTGATTGGTTGAGACATACCCGAGGGTATTGAAGGCTGGGGGGCAACCGTTTCGGTGTGAACCGCTGTCAGCAGAGTTGAGGGGGGACAGTGAGAGACTTCCTGAAGGAAGGGTGTTCTCGTAACTGTTGGACTCCAGATGGGAATTTGCCTTGTTGAAAAAGATTGGGGGAAGGGAAGGGGGTGCTTGTGGTCGAGGAGGAGGTGGGAGGTCAGTGAGCGATAGTTCCTATATGAGAGAAAGCCCGGCAGGGACTTTTGGTATAATTCCGAACCTATTGCTTCTCTGCTAAGGATTATCCTCGGGGATGGGAAGGTGCAGGGGTAACCGATTCGGCGTGAGTGCCCTGCAGGGGGAAACTCTCACACACCGCAACCGTCTTCGGTGTAAACCCGTACAACAGGCGACTCGCGTTAGAATTTGGGGGAAGGTAGGGGTAACCGAAGCAGTATAAACCCGTACCAGTGAGAATTATGTGTTGGTGGTCCCGTGGAGCTGGAGAGGTGAGGGCAACCGAAGCGGTTTAAGCCCACACCCATCCAGACCTGTAAAGGTTTGATCAGAACTGTAGCTGAAGCTGACGCTGACGCCGTAGCTGACGCTGAGTAAAAAGTTGAATACACGTATTCTCACAAGAGCAAACACAATAAGAAGCTGAAGCTGACAGTTGTAGCGAAATTATTGAACTTTAAGCATGACGTTTGTCAAATGTTGAAAATTTGTTAAAAGTGACAAAAACTTCAAGGCGGAACACGTGTTTTTATTTCCCGCCTTTGTTTTATGTGTCGGACTATAGATTTCTTTTTGCTAAACTACGGTGCCCGAAATTCACATAGCCACACGCGATTTTTTTTATTTTTTCTTTGCAATCTGCATTTTTATTATATTTTTAAATGATGTTTGTAGAAATTCTTAAAGGCATTACAAAAAATTAAATTTCAATCACTTTGGTGAAAACACGAAAGATTTTGCTAAAAATTCATCAATTAAATATTCTGTAAATCGCTATTAACGCTTTCAACGGCTTGCATTCGCCTCGGCAGTCCACTGTGCGGTTATGCCTTTTCGAAGCACTTTTACAAAGATATGTTTGTTCACTTGTCAAAATTAATGACGTTCAAGCTGTCAATAGCTCTTGAGGTGTAAATGTGCGATTTCAGTTTGGATTCACTGCGGTTGTTTAACTAAATAATAAGTTTTAAACTTAAGTTTTATCACCTCAGAACCTTAAGCTTTATAATCTAAGCCCAAGAACAAAATTTAATAAAATAAACAACCGAGCCGAAACCGTGAGTGAATAAATTAAAATACACTAACAACAATCCATGCAAAGTTCTGGAGGGGTAGACGTCAAATACGGAGACGTCACCCTATTGTTGAATTGGCGTCACTTAGCATAGACATGCCTTGGTTGTATCACGAGACCGGGCATTTGATTGTCGTGTTTGCTCACCTAATGAGCTTCCGGGAAATGAGGATTGGGCATTCTTTGCAGAAATGCTGTGCTTCCACAGATATTTTGCCCATTCTTTCCTCATCCTTAAGAAATTTTTCATTTCAGAAAGATTGAAATCGTTCTGGCTGTTTCTGGCTATCTTCTTCTTATTTTTCTTTTTCGTTTATAAGATATCCGTTATTTTTAGAAGTGACTTAAATTACATTTTTTGTATAAGTTTAAGAATTTTTGCAAACTTCATCCAAAAACATAAAAAAGTGCTAATACAAAAGAAAAAATACACGTTTCTTTATGGGAATTCCGCCCACTGTAGTATAATGAAGACCTATTGACAAACATGGCAAACTTGTACTCAGCTTCAGCGTCTCATTGTGATCGGTATAAGCGGCACGCTACGCGGCAAGCTTCAGCCACAGCGACAGCGTCAGCTTCAGCTACCTATTCTGATCAGGCCTTAAGAAAAAAAAAAAAAAAAAACACTGGGTTACGGTGGGGAGGGGAGAGATGAAGAGAATGGCAATTACTGTAGGAGTACTACTAATTACGTCGCGTGTGGTGTGATGGGCAAATAGGGTATCTTTCCCTTGCGTCGAGTTTTACTAGATTTAGATCTTTACGGACGCTGGGGTAGGGTTACCGTTTCGGTGTTATTCCGTACCTCAGGTGACTCAAGAATTAACCTTGGGGGGGGGGGGGGGGGAGGCGGTATAGGAGAGGTGGGGGTAACCGCAGCGGTATGAACCTGTACCAGGGGGAATGTATACCAGTGTTCCCACAAGAGCGGAGAGGTGAGGGCAGCCGAATCGGTATGAGCCCTTACCAGGCCGGTCCTGTTGGGGAAAACTTAGGGGATGTGTTAGTGGGGTATATTTGGCGCTCCACTGTAAGGTGTTTGCTCGCCTATAGAGTTTCCATGGGTTTGGGGACACCCATGGGGAGGGATGGGTTTCGTGATACACCCTTATGCGTTTAGCCAGTTTGACCCGGAGATAGAATTCATTATCCTCTTTAGATCGAGTCGCGCTAGATCATTTAGGCCATCAAATAAGTATTCACCTTAAGTTTTCCTTCTCAGTGCTGATAGGGCGGGACAGTTGCACAGAAGGTGAACCATGGTCTCTTCTTCCTCTTCATACCTGCAACTTCTGCAGAAATCGTTGAAGGGAGCCCAGGTCTTCTGGCATGTCGCCCTACCACACAGTGGCCTGTGAGGGCCCCAATTATCTTTCTTAGATTCAGCCTATTGAAGGAGATGAGTCTCTTTTTTTTCCTACGATCGAGCTCTGGCCAGATTTGTTTGGAGGAGAGACATGTGCTGATGTTATTCCACCTATTGTTTGCCATTGTGATGGCTTCGACGTCCAGGTGGAACTTTATCGAGTTTATGTGTGCTGCCGGTTCCGTTGTATGAGTCGGGTTGGCATTAG
Organism: Neoascia interrupta; assembly: GCA_947623515.1. Classification (NCBI taxonomy): domain Eukaryota; kingdom Metazoa; phylum Arthropoda; class Insecta; order Diptera; family Syrphidae; genus Neoascia; species Neoascia interrupta. The sequence goes on from OX392462.1 coordinate 182,120,080, forward strand.
CACCTTCTCTAGCTAGTTCGTCGGCTCTGCAGTTGCCTGGAATATCCCTGTGGCCAGGAACCCAGCACAGGGATACGTCGCACCTGACAGCAATCTCGTTGAGAGATTCGCGGCATTTCTTTACCAACTTGGATCGTATCGTTGGCGATTCCAAGGCTTTTATTGCAGCTTGGCTGTCTATAAAGAAAACAATAGCGCTGCAGTCTACTGAGCTAAATCCTGTCCTAGAAATTCTTAGCAAAGCTTATTGATGTCTCTGGTAAGAACGCGTGTCGCTTTATTTCAAATGGAACTCGATAAATCTTCAGTTTTGTTTTTTAGCGGTCAGTCCAAAAATAGAAAAAGGATCTCTTATAGTATCACTACTCTGTCCGTCCTTCCGTCCGCGCAATCGCGTTGTAACTTCTGAACCGTAACTCGTAGGAAGACAATATTTGGTGAGCTTTTAAATTGCGGGAGTTGTCAGGGAGCGCATGCTAGGGCAATGAATCAAATGATTTTCTGTACTTATTTTGAAAAGTTTTGCAAGCAAGTACAAGAAATGCGGAACTTTTGTTTAGTAAGTACTGAATTTAAATAAAACAATTTTATTATCTGAAAGTATTGAAAAGTTTTTGAAAAATGATAAGTTGAAAATGGGATCCCCCTTCCCCTATCACAGGGGTTATTTGGAGAAATTAAAAGGCAAGCTAATTGAATTAAAAACTATTTAAAATTGCTATTTCCAATCTTAATTTTGAAGCCCATTTAAACCAAGTATATAAAAAACAACATATTAGCGCAGGTGGTTGTAATATTGAAGAAAAAGTGTAGCGGCAATTGAAAAAATTTTCGAAATTGCGGTTAATTGAACTTGAAATTTAAAAAAGACCGTCAAGTGTGACGTTTTCTTAATAAATCTAGTTTAAAAACAAATTTAGTACCTAACTATGTTTACGCTCAGCTAAAAATAAATTTTATCGTCTTAACATTAATGTTAACATCACATATTGTTCATGTAAGCGCTTCTGAACATTGAATTCAAAATCGCTTTTGTATAATTTAAGAAAACCATTCAGTGTTAGCGCAGGTACCTCCGTTTTCGGCAGACACCTTGACGAGTGCGTCCGACCTCTTGACCTGCTTCAGTCGGCTGAGAGGTGCGACGAACTAAGCTCTGCCCAGCCCGATTCCAGTGGTGGAGTGAGCATACAGCAAACCGTGCCGAAGGATGCAAGGCTGAGGGCTAAATCAGCCACGAACGAGCTCCTTCAAGTGCCCTTGGCAAGGCTTGTCGTATTAGTGCCTTATCCCAACAAAACCGGCTCTGTTGCGGATGGACGTTTTCCCTACCGGCCTACTCGTGGGACCAACATTTTAAATAAAAAATTAAACGATAATACCACTGAGGCTTGCCCTCACCCAGCCCTAGCGGGCGCAACGGCTACGATCACTGAGACGACCAACACTACGACAACGACGACGACTAATACTTCACGACAAAGGACAGGACGTGAGACAAGGAAGGTGGAGAAACAGCTCTACAGGCTGAGCATCGACGACGATGCCTCCATCTCCCTTACGGACACGGACTCGGCGTCTTCCGCTTCGGAGGCCGCCACGGCTACTGAAATAGCTGCTAAGCAGCCTGCTCCAGTGGCTGCGGAACCTGCGGCTACTACAGCGGGCTGCTCTGCGGCGGGAAAAAACGCAGGTAAAAAACTGAGCCCCAGTGCTCAGTTTTACAAAAACCGTAGGTCTGCGGAGTTCATCCTTAAGCGTCTCCTGAAAAAGGGAGAAGCTAACTGGAGTGCGAGCGATCGCGAGTCCGCGAAATTAGCTGAAGCGCACATCGCGTGTTGTCAAAGTGCTTCGGGAGGGCAACCCGATGAGAGCTCAACCGTAACCGGTTGGTTGGCTCTCTAAACCCCAGGGGTAAGACACCTGCTAAGGGAAGTCAACTCGTTTCGGGAGGGCTCCCTAACAGCACTAGGAGGAGGAGTCAACTCGCTTCGGGAGGGCCCTCTACCAAGCCGTCTACCTCGAAACCGACGTCCAAGAGATCCAGGTCTCAAGAGGCCCTTCAAAAACCCCAAAGAAGGCCAAGACATCTTCAATGGTGTCAAGGCCCTTCAGCGAGGTTGCGAAGGATCATCTGATACTGGGTATCATGGACCAAGATGATGATGAGGGTAGGATTCGCTCGGAGAACTGGAGACTCCTGAAGGCTCAGCTTTCTTCAGGAATTCTTCAGCACTGTCCGGCCAATCCTTCTTTGCCATCTCCTACCTTTATGGACGGGGGCTGGCATCAGACGGGTGTCAAACTCCTGGTTTGCAGTAATGAGACCACTGCTGACCACATCAAGTTGGCGGTCTCAGAGGTTGGCGCTGTTTGGCCCGGTGCTAAGCTTAAGGCCGTCCAGAAAGCAGACATTCCAGTCAAGCCGAGAGCCAGAGTCTGGATCCCTCCGGGCCCCAGTGACCCGAAGGACATTCTCCGACTCATAGGAGTACAGAACCCCGACCTTCCGACTAAAAACTGGAAGGTTATCAAAGCCGAGGAGCCAACTGATACCGGGCGATCGAGTTTATCAGGGATGCCAAAACTAGACATTGCGATATATAGCTCGTCTCTATAGATGCTGTCATACGCGGCCTTGAAATCGATGAAGAGGTGGTGTGTATCGATTTGGAATTCCTGGGTTTTCTCCAAGATCTGCCGTAGTGTGAATATTTGATCGATGGTGGACTTTCCTGGCCAAAAGCCACACTGATATGTGCCTATCAGATTGTTGACAAACGGCTTCAGGCGTTCACACAGTACAGCAGAAAAGATCTTGTATGCGATGTTAAGAAGACTTATGCCCCTGTAGTTGACACAACTCAGAGGGTCTCCTTTCTTCAGGATCGGGCAAACAATGCTGAGGTTCCATTCGTCGGGCATGCTTTCTTCCGACCATATCTTGCAGATGAGCTGGTGCATGCTCCTAACCAGCTCATCGCCAGCGGACTTAAAAAGTTCGGCAGCTAGGCCGTCTGCTCCGGCTGCTTTGTTGCACTTGAGCTTAGACACAGCTACTTTCACCTCCTCCAGGTCGGGTGGGCGGTATCGTTCGTATGCTTCGTCGGTAACGTCTTCGCCCGGGTTGAATGGTTCGTTCTGCCTGACAGCGGTATTTGGTTCGTCCTCGCCGTTATACTAATCCGTGCCTAAACGCGGATTTAAATTTTAACACTTGTACTGCTTCGTACAACAAAGAACTTATGCACCAAATTTCAGCTTCCTAGCTCAAAATTTAAGGCCTTAAAACGTGTAACATAAAAACAGGCGGACGGACGGACACGGTTTATTCGATTCAGAACTCAATCTCGATCCTATGCCCTTATATACTCGCATGGACGGGGTATAAAAATAAATAAATAATAAAAGTAAGAAAAAGTAAGGAAAGTAAGAAAAGAAAATACTTAAAAGTAAGAACTTCTAAAATGCGCTCGTATTCTATCTTGTCTACTGTTCGTCCTAGATGAGTCCATAACCGTATACAGCGGTATAAGTATAAATCTTATATCTATTATAGGTACTGGAGTACGCAGTCTTGTTCAAATGCAATAAAGTCGTGAATGAGTGTTGCTGTTTCACCAATGGCTCGCGGTGACTTTTCACCTTCCTTGAAATCACTTTCGCCGCACTGATCTGCTTTGGATTTCACCACTGAAAGCGATATGGAGCTTAGGTATACATATTTGCTGGAATACATCGACCTTAGAGCCGAGTATTAAACTGCATTTACAAGAATGAGTAGGTACAGTGCACATGAAAATAAATACATATACCTACATCATGCTTGAGGCATCACAGTTTACAGCATAGCAGAGAAGGAAAGAAGTCAACGGCCCGAGAGCATAATTTTATGCTTGCCGAGGCGATCAATGTGCGAACGTGATCGTAAGCATACGCTGCTGCAGAAGTCACTCTAAATGCAGGCCGGTTGATTCACCGGCACAATGCCCTGCCCATGGCAATGAAATGTGTTCATGATCACGTAAAATGTTTGATCAGTCACGATATGTGATCCAGAAACTAGGTGAGGTGGCAACATTTCACCATTATGAAAGGGTCTTCTGTCATTCTCACAAAAGGCTTATAATAACTATGACGTAGCTTGTATTCTCGTTTATAGTGTACTTTGAACTTCGATTTAGGTCTTACGTAGCGTAGTGAATCATTGCAGCGACATACAGAGATAATTAAAAGTAAAGGCAAATGGTTTTGGAGTAGGCGATCGGATTATACAGGTACGAGTAGTACGTATACACCAGACTGTCATTCATAGATCCTCCTGTCACCGAAGACATTTTCAGATAAGCTCGAATAACATTGGGCTTATGGAGCGATGGAAGCAGATAATTGTAGCTAGTGTAACGCCTGCGATAAAACTCAATGTTGCCGGAACCGTCCGATAAGAGATAAGATTATCTCAAGATATACCAACAGACAGGCCCCTCGATCAAAGCGGGAAAGGAATAATCTGCGGTTTTAAAAACCGCGTGTGTACGCGTACAGAAATATGTACATATTACCTATTATCACATGTTTGAAGCTTGGCGAAATAATTGTGAAAGACCCCCAAGGCGTTATGATTCACTCTAACATCGAGTGATACGACTTGAATTAATGATACGCAGTTGATTACAGTTATAGGCGAAACGTAAGACTTTACTTGATATATAATACCCCACAGTAGTTTTAAAGCATAGTTTGTAACAAAGTGAAGTATGTAAAGACGGTAGACCCCTAAGACCTTTTAGAAATACTTTCGAGACCGATAGGTGAATAGACACGCCCTCAGTCGATTTGAATGAGAGACTACCTAAAATTCCCCTTTAATTCCAAAAGACATTTCAACCAAGTTAGACAAGCGTAAGAACTAAAGCTTTGGTGTATGGTAGTTTTGAATAGAAAAAAATTTCGACCACGAAAATTGGACCGCCCACCTACCGCCCATGCCCACTTTTTTTGTGTCGTATCTTTAAAAACTTTATTTTTCCGAAAATTCAATCTAAATCGAAAAAATATTATAAGACAAAACAAATATTAAAGATGTTAACGTTCTCTTAGTTCGTTTCATACCAAATTTTGAGATCCAACCCCTTTAAAGGGGCGTTTTAAGAAAAAAGACTGTTTTTTGGCTTGAATTTTCAGCCTAACCCATTACCTTATTATTCTAATGAAATAAGAATATAGGATTTAGTTCTTAGCCCTCTTCTGGGGACGTGACCATACAAATTAGTGACTTACAATGTATGAACTCAGGCAAAAAAAAATTTAAGATTTGGTATTGCTGGGTAAATAGGGCAGGTCGTTAAGAAGTTCGTAACAGACGAACTTTTGCACTTAACTCACTTGTTTTGTTGCTTTGTGTCTCGAGCAAAATGCTATTGTGGTCGTGGCACACAAATTACGTGTTATGTGACATTTCTAAAAGCCGACTTAAGTTCGCTCAAGTCTATTATGGCTAGGCTTCTAGAAGCCAGGTATATGCTGTCAGAATATGATATTATGAGGTGTATTGTGTAATAGTCCCGGATAGCTATGAGAATTGGAGCATTGGAGAGTTGGAGTCGGGAGCAGTTCTGTTCCCTGGTACATGACCAAATCTTAGATTTTTTTTTTGACATGTTGTTCAGATCTTCCTTCGATGGTGCCTTAATGCCGGACAATCAGAAATGCATCAATGGGGGCAGGCTTAAATTAAGTGGCTACACGAAGTGAAAAGTCTTATGATCGTGTTTGGCAGTATTAAGCGGATAATCGGGATGGAAGGACTTATTAAGCATCAACTTTCCTTCACCTCTTTAAAGGACAAGAGGACAGAAAACGATCATTATGGTAAAACACACAGCTTCTCAGAACTATGTATGCTGTGTTTGTTGTATTGCTCCTGGCGCTAGGGAACCAAATGTGTATAGGAGCATGTATCAAAATGTAAGCGAACAAGGCATAAGCCACACAAAAAAGCCACACAAACACTATAATCTGTCCGGAATTAAAAGTCAGTATAGTGCTTATAGAGAGAGCAAGCTCTTACCAGTGCGGTCACTACCCTCTCTAAGTGTGCCACGAATAAAAAAAAATACGTAATTTGCCCCTGAAATGTAGAATTACTGGGAAATTTTGCGTCATCTCCGTGCGTGACCAACACACTACAATAGAGCCAAACTGATTAACTTTGTGTGTGCGCTCGAAATCAATCCCCATTTGCTTGTAAATAAAAGCGTGAGCGAAAAAAAGTGTTACCAGTACTACATTCCCTCGGATCTTTCTGTTATTTTATTCAAAGAGCTTTAACAATTTGTGCCTTTTAAAGCTTTTAAAAGAAAATAAATTGAAAATAGTTTAAGAATGTTTATTTTGTTTATCATTATCAAATGTTTATCATTTATTTATTTTGGTTTGAAGCGTAAAAACATGTGTACGCGCTGACATGAGCATGATGGTAACCCTGTGGTTATTTCTCTTACGATTTGTGAAGGTGTAATGCGGGAACCACAAAGCAGCCTAGGCTTGGCCTTGGCTTGACGTTTACAAGTTCAGCCATACGATTTCAGTGTTTCCTAACACAATGAAGCTCGGCTTAAAAATGTTGTTTGCAAAGAGAAAAGGTGCGCAAAGAGAAAACGTAATGCTACGTAATGAGGCTCAGAAGCCCAGCACGAATTCAGATGTGCTGAACTTTTGCTTCGTATGAAACAAATGGGGGTTGATTTCAATGGCACGCACACGAAGTCAATCAGTCTAAATCAGTGTTTTTCAATCTGTGGGGCGCGACCCCCTGGGGTCGCCAAGAAAAACTAGGGGGGTCGTGAGCTCAAAAAACCCTAGGGATATGTGTGCTCAAAAAGGTAAGAAGTGGCGAGTCCCATTTCAAGGCTTCTTTTTGAGCTCAAAATATGCTCGTCTCTTCTTCTTTTTATGGAGTAATTATGGATGGTTTGCGGATTTTTATTCTTTTTTATCTTGATCGATGGTCGATAGATAAGTTGGAATGACATTAACTTCGTACCCATATCTGTCCTTGCGGTATAAGAATCAAGTTCCAAAAGTGTCTTTTGACGCAAGCAATGTCATGGTTTACTCGTTATGATTTATCTGAAGAAATTTCTTCGAAGACTCTGACTGCAAATGAAATTTTAAGAGGAATCATTTGTCGTATCTTCTTAATAAGACAGTACTCATGCTTCCCTTGAAGCTTTTAAGAGAGCTTGAATATCAAAAATAAATAAGCGTGAAGTTTTTACGGCACTTGTCAGACCCTCGCGGATGTGGGGACCGTGAAAAACAACAAGTCTTTTTTTTCAGGTGACGATGGCAGGATCAGTTACAGTCAATCAGTCTGCCTTTGGCTATATTTGTATAAGTGAGTTGGTCATGCTAGGATATGACGCAAAATATCTGAGTGTGTCTAAATTTTTTGCAAAATTGCGTATTATTTATTTATTATATAGGGGATTATTAATATTATTAATTAATTAAAAAGTAATAAAATTATAATTAAATCTTAAAAAAAAACTAAGAACTAGCTACCAGGGCTTACGGCTAGTTTGAATAATATTAAATTAAGTTTATTATATTAAGTGCGCTAGGAAGCTCGAAAACTTTTTTGATATTTTTGTCTGAAGGAAGGGAAAGGAGTTCGGGTAAACTATTATTGAAAAGTGATTTTGCCTTGAGTTTTAGGGGATTAGATATAGGGGATCAGTTCGACATGAATGTTCCACATAATTATGTACACAGCACTACCTACTAGGGCTTTTGCCTGTGTGTGCGTATTTTTTTATTTATCGTGGCTTGGAGAACGTAGTGAATCCATAATAAAAGCTCTCTCTCCATGAGCGAAATGTCATTGCAAAGCCGGTTCAAAGCCCACGTATCCAAACGGGGCGAAGCCGAAGCCTGAGGCTGCTTTGTGGTACCCGCTTAATTAAGTCATTATGGCAGCTCTTAAAGAACTTTAAAGACAATTCTATGCAAGGTGTTAAAGAGTGGGAGAAGCAAACGTCCTATCTTGCCTGTACTGACTATTAATTCCAGACAATAATTCCTGGGGAGCCATTTGAACTTAACAATTTAAAGGGCCAAATAACTTAAGCCTTCTTCCTGGTGAAACAGCCAATTTCCTTGTAATAGCAAAGAAGGCCTTTAAAACTTGTGCCGTCCACTTCCACTAACATTTCGAAGATATGTTCCCCTAAAAATTTCTTACGCACAGTTACATTCCCCAACGCCTGCAAATCACAGCAGAAGCGACAAATAACAAAAAGCCTGAGCCTCTTTGGGTGTTTTTGCAACACAGTGTCCTGTCAGGATTCCCCCTAAAGCCCTAAGCTTGGCCCTGCTTATTTTTATACGCTACCCAGGGTTGGATTTTTGTATAGTTTGCAACGCAAAGAGAAAATAAATAAAGGGTCTTTATTTATAACTTTTTTTACGCCAAATAACTTTTTTTTTTTTTTAAAATGCTATACAAAAAAACTACTGAATATTTTCTCACATTTCTTTTTTTATATAAGTACAATCCTTCCGGTTAATAATGAAAAATAATTTCACTGAAGAGGCTGCCTCGGCTGGCCATGCAGTAGCCCACACGATCGGTCCAATTTTCAAGCACATTATCGGTTGTGTTCAGCTGTATTTCACCAATGGCTTCACGAATATTTTCCTTTAAAGCGTCAATTGTCTCTGGCTTGTCGGCGTAACACTTATCTTTTACGGCGCCCCACAAATAATAGTCCAACGGTGTCAAATCGCAGCTCCGAGGTGGCCAAACGACAGCAGCTCAGCGGCTGAGAATGCGATCTTCAAAAACAGGGCGCAAAACATCGAGTGTAGCTTCGGCTGTGTGGCACGTAGCGCCGTCCTGTTGAAACCAAATGTTGCCAATATCCTCCTCTTCAATTTTTGTGAACTAAAATTCGTTCAACATGGCCCGATAACGATCGCCATTGACTGTAACGGCCACTCCTTGCTCATTTTCAAAGAAAAATGGCCCAATTATGCCTCTATCAAAATCCGCACCAAATAGTGACTCGTTTTGGGTGTATCGGCTTTTCTGTGCCCCAAATGCGACAATTTTGCTTGTTTACATACCCACCAAGATCAAAATGAGCTTCATCTGAAAAGATGATTTTCTTGGCAAAATCGGCATCTTCTGTAAGTCGATCAAAATATACGATTTTCAAAGTAATGTCGCAATATTTCCCAGCGTTGTTCAAGCGTATACACAACCATATTCGTTCAGCGGAAGGATAAAACTAATTATCTGTCAAATCAGACATGAGCTAAGTGTTGCCATTCGCGAAATAAGCACTAGTTGAAAAAAAAAAACGTTAGATGGCGGACCCTTGCAACGCAAAGAGAAAGTCGTAGACCCCTAAGACCTTTAAGTCCGTATGTAAACAACTTTTAGGCCTTAGATTTTTAGCTAGAGAGTTTGCCTGTATGTGTGACCATCTCTTATTTTAAAAAATACTTTCTTCAAATTTTAGCTATGTTACAAGGGTGCCAGGGCACTAATTTTTTATGTGTATTGTCTTTGAGGTAGCAGAAAAAGTTTGGCCTCTTCATTGACCACGCCCACTTTTTGAAGTTATTTTAGCTTTATAATTACTGTTTTTCATTAAATATATACTATGAAATTGTCATAGTATGCATTGTATATGAAAAAGTCTTTACATACGCACTGTTGCCTTTCCCACGCGTTAATAATCAACGAATAACCTTGGAACTTTTTCCGTTGAAACGTGGCCAGAGAGCCTTAGATGCCTTAAGTCGAAGCAGACTAGACCAACTATGGTTTGCAGTCATTGTAATTTTCATAAGCGCCTTAAGTTAGTCTTTATTTTTTAATAAATTATAAATTTATTTTTATTTGAAACAATTCGAATTGAATACTTTATTAAACCTTTTTTCTCTTATGAATTCATAATCAACATGGGTTATATTTCCAGAAAGAATGTTTAAACTAAGAGCTGCAAGTAGACTAAATGGGCCAAAAGCTTCTCCACTGAACGTATCATGGATGTTAAAGATGTTATAAAGATGTTAAAATTATCTTTTTTGCCAATGTAAATCTGCCTCAGTTCCTCATACTTAATGAACAATTTCTATTGACTTGCTTCGGACGGACTCCTGGCTGGTGGAATTTATCCGTTGGTTGCATTCAAATACACAATTCCGAAACAATGTTAAGACATATTCCGTGATAGGAGTAAACAAAATATTTAAATAGGTGTAGGTAGGTAGGTAAATTAAATTTGAAAGTATGGTTCATGTACTTCAAGACATAATACAGACTTGTCTATCACATCCCTTCTCTTTTTACCCAAGGGTTGGTAGGTAATATCGAATAAGAAATACTATCGCCAGACGGTCATATCTAATATCTTATACCCCCGTTGATGTCAAGGCCATCGACTAATTATTTTTTTGAAAAGCACTTGAGTGCGCGTATTCCAAAAGCAACCTATTTAGCCACAATTATAGGGTCAATAAATTTGTAGTTGAAAACTATTTTCCAATTTTCTCCTAAGAATCACTTATAAAATAATTCCAACAACCCACTCAAAAACCTTTGTTTAGTTACATCGTAACGTAGTTTCGATTTCGTCTCAATTCGCGTTTATTACCAGTCCTACAACAGACAAATTCCATTGTGGACTATCCCCCAAAAAAAACCATTCAAAATACGATGGATACCGGGACAATGAGTACATTACATTCGTATTTTATATGAAATGGACTAATGGAGTATTCAACAGTTGGTTGCGGCGAATCGCGAATGGCGTGTAGTACGAGTATATAGACGAAATAAGATCATTAGATTGTCAATTGCAATTCAAGTCATGAAAACTTAATTGGAGTGTTGCTGGCGCCTCGAAATAATTGTACTGTGCAAGTGTTCACCCATATATCTATACGTGTGGAATAAAATAAATTTCTTGTAGATACGAGTATATTTTAGATTCCGATGTCGAATATTGTATATTCACTCACTGCGAAGGGGTGCTTATTCCGCCTCATCCACAAAAACCGCTTTGAGCAACCAAGTACGTTTCTGGGTTTGCTTCATGGTTTTTTCAAAACCGGATTTTAATCCTACCATTAGTAGTATAAAACGTAGGAGCACGATGGTTGTTGAGTTACTTCAATACCTTAAGAACGTTGCCAAGCCTAAATTTTGTTCGTGCGACATTGGCGAGTTCTTTTTCACAGGGAATATGAATTTTTCTTTCTACTTCGTGACATAAGACACGATCAACGACAATAATAATTATAACGTTATTTATAATAATAATATTATTTAATGCATATTCTGTAACATAGTGAAATAATCACCGCACACCCTAAAGACCTTTTAGAGATATGATCGAGATCGACATGTTAAGGCATGTCTGTCCGTCTGTCCGTATGTGTAAAGCTTATAGATCGTACAAAATGAGCTGGAGAACTGAAACCTGGAGTGCAAATTGATTCTTATTTTGTCCAGAAAAATTTAAAATTGCTAAGAACCACCCACGGCCACGCACTAAATTGACAGCATCAGACTTTTATTTGATTTTACCTTTTAACCAAGTAAGACAGGACGTGGAACTCAAATTTTGGTAATAAGAAATTAAGGGCACCAACCTTTAACACAACGAAAATTAGACCGCCCATTACGTCGATGATGTCCACTTTTGCCATGTAATGTTCTCTATATAAATTTATGTTGTGTTTAAATTTTTTTAATTTAATTTTAAGTGTTAAGTTTTTTAACGCTTGTGTGAAAGACTCTTCGCAGACGTCAAAAACCATGAAGCCAGTACTGCGACACTGAGTCACAGTATCAACTTTAAAGGCCTAACCATAATGGACTTAGGTCGGCTTAATCCAGCTTTCATAAATGTCCCATTACACGCAATTCGTATGCCGCGACCATAAGACCCTTTTGCTCGGTTTCGTTAGGTATTCGTTAACTTTTGTTCTCTTAAGTTAGTCGCACTAGAGGTTCGGCGCGAAAATTTGACAGCTGGGTAGATACACACAAATTTCATACGATTTTCGAATCGTTTAACTCTTTTATGGCCACCGTAAGCATTTGGCAGAATTTGAGTGGGATTTCCGATGTATTTTGGCATTAGGTTTATTCCACTTGAGTCTATTATGGTGGCGGCTTGAGGCAGCTTCACAAACAGGCTTTGGCTTCGTATTCGCCTGGTTTATATCTGATTTGCAATAACATTTCCTAAACATTTTTTATGAAAAAAGTTTTTTGTTTTCGTTTTTTTGAGTGCTAATTTTGATTTTGATTTTTTTTTAAGCGCTGTTGAGCTGTCAGATGACGGAAATACTCAGCGCATTAAACCTAGCTTCGATTTGAAGTCAGAATACATTTGTATACTTTTTACGAATTCCGAACGAGACTCTGAAGCGGAATCTCAATCTACATGGTTTAAGGAAACATTGAAAGGTATGACCTTGTAAACGTCAGGCCGAAATGAAGCCAAAGCTTGTTTGTAAATGAAGCTGTAGGTTTTTAACCACCTCTAAACAGAGTCCTTTCCTTTGTATAATGATGAATATATAAATATATAAATATTATGAATGATAATAAATAGAAAAAACTAGTGGGAGGGTTACAATCCGCTTAGGCGAATCGTTGGATACCCCATCCCAATTGACCGCTGTCAAGCTCCGAATTGTGTCATAAATCTTGGTTGTTAAATTTCAGTTAAGAATCTTCTCCCCCCTAAGAAAGGAGCGTGGCATCCACCCCTTCTCAACAACATCGTATTTTTGTTTATATTTTTATCAGAAGTGGTATACACGTGTTGACTGCATTTTCATATTAAAAATTTGGTTTATACTTAAAAACGCCCCCAAAAGTGGGCGTGGCGAATATTTATTCACTTGAGTTCATAGCTTACACACATATCTGAACATTTTATAGTGCAAGTTTTTTGGATTTAAAGCAAATATATCAAATAAAAACCGTTTATTAAAATGCATATTAGTATGACCACGCCTACAAGGGGCGGTATTCGCTTTTTTTTAATGTCAATCACAATACACTTAAGAGAGAATATCGCATTACAAATTTCAGCTCCCTGCGACAACCTTGATTTTTCATGCTATTAAGTAAAGTGGGCGTGTAAGTGGGCGGATTTTACACTTGTACTGCTCGGGATCTAGAAAGAACAGATATCAAGTTTCAAGTTCCTAGCTCAATATTTAAGGCCTAAAAACTACCGACGGACATGGCTCATTCGACTTACAATTCGGTCTCGATCATATGCCCTTAAGGTCTTGGGGGTCTACGAAGATTATTTCTCTATGTTACAAACTATGAATCAAACTTAATATACCTCCTATCCTATATGGGATGGGGTATAAAAAGTAAACGAAGATGCATACGCGAAGACGTTGCAGTGAGCAACAAGAGCAGCGTATGAAGAGTATTGAGACAAAAAAAGGAAGAGAAAACATTACTGCGTAGAATGAAGAGCCTATGCAATTTTCCTGAGTCTCAGGAAACAAGACGAAAAAGTTCTATAAAAACGGCCAAACAACTTAGTGTTGGCCTCAGAAGGGGAACGCAGGCTCGAAGGAAATAAAGGAAAGTTTGTCACCGAAGCACAGGGCATAGACGAAATTTTTAAGCACCATTTACAGCAGCTGCTGAATGGGCATCTCCAAAGAGAGTGAAAGAGGCACATGAGAGAGAAAAAAACTGCACCAGAAGAAAACAAAGGTCAGGTTAACCATGAGGAAGGTGGGACTTCCTTAAGGTGGGATCGCCTAGCCTAAAAGAAGTTAGCTAAGCTTTAAAAAGGCTATTGGCTCTGATGGCTTACCTGCGGACCTCTTACGGAGGTGATGCTTGGGTGCGATGCATGCACCAAAGCATTAAACCAGAGCGGCGACAGAAAGCATTCCCGATGACTGGACAATCAGGTCCATATGCCTAGTCTTCATGAAAGTCGATCATATGTATTTCAAAAACTATCGAGGCGTATCCCTCTTAACTGTCGCATATAAGAACCTATCTAACGTACTGTATACGTTTCTTAAGCTGTCCTCCGGCAGATCTACCATAGACCAGATCTTCACACTAAGGCAAATCCTGGAAAATAAGAATGAATATCAAATCCAGACACACCATCTTTTCATCTATTTTGAAGCCGTTTATGGCATGGCACTTATCGTTACGAGCTCTACTTGACGATGGCCAAATTAAAAATCCCGGTACAACGGAGCAAACTTCGCCGTATAAAGAAAATTCGGGTTGCAACGTCAGTTTGGGAACAGATTCTTGGAACTGTGCCAAACATGCACCGAATTTCGGCCAGGAGATGCATTATCATGTGCATCCTTTAGTTTAGGTCTCGAGATGATAGTCCGCAGGATAAGGATTAACCGTCTCGGGTTGCTGGTCCCCAATTCGGCACCTCCCCAGGTGGTGGAAAGGGAAACGCTTATATCAGAGATCCATATCGTGGGTACCAGTATTGATAATATCCGGGGCGCACCAAAAGGAGCAAAAACCAATAATTTACGATCGTCTGTCTCAAAATGAGTGACAGAGTGTGTTGGATAGTCGGTGTGCGCTATTCAGGTTAGGGTCGACCAAATGTTAAAATCTCTTTTTCGTTTCCAACATGCAAATGGAATAGACAATAAATTAGATGTATGCCAGATGATCTCTTTGAATACTCTGCTGGTTAACACTCATTTTATCTGTAAAGGCATAACACTTGCGGGGGTTAGCTTTGCTGTTTCAGTGAAGGGTTTTCATGTTCCGTATACTAAGGCATCAGCATTTTCAAGGCCGCCTTCCACGAGCGACGAAACCAGTTTTCGTGTGTAAAGAGTGTCATTAGAAGCTTTCCAAGATCGACAGCGACTGTCGACGGCGACTGTTTCGTCACTCGTGAAAGGCCAGGCTTAGGGCACTTGTTTAAACGTATGATTTTTGAATAATGAAAATACAAGAAAGTTAATTAAGTATTTCCAAAGTTACATGTGACTTTAATAATCGGTTTAAAGTCTAAATGCTTAAAGGCTGAATAATAGCATCTAAACAGGGTGTCCGTATAAAAAGAATGTCCACTTCCAGAGGAACCCCGCAAGGTGTAGTGCTTTCAACTCTCATATGGCTTCTAGTAATGAACACATTTCTAAAGAAGTCAAACCCTAACAAGCAAATACCTAGTAGAGAAGAATCTTAAATTGCAGTATCATTTTTTTTATTTTTAAAAAATATACTAGTTTTATATAAAGAAGTTTTAAGTTTAAAAATAAGTTGACCTGTCTCTTTGGAGATAGACAATAATCATACATACCAAAGAAATCTACTGTGCAAACACATTCATGTCTCCACCGGCCATAAAACTGCGACTAGCGGGAAATGTTTAAGAAAATAGTTTTCTTTTGCTGTCATTTTGGCTCTCAAAAGAGAATATCGAGGGCATTTCCAACAGAAAATGTATAAGTTTCATTTTGCAAGTCTAAAAGTGTTTATAAAGGTGTGCCATAGGAGTAAAAAGTTGCATAAAAAAAGTTTGTTAAAAAAAAGGTGAATGAGATTTACGTGGAGATCTATTTTTAATTACCTTACGAGAGTATTTAAATCTAAAAGGTAAATCTCGAGATTTTCATTAGCTGTAGTTTTGTCTAAATTGCGAATTAGTGTTGGGTGGAGACATGCTATTACTAAGAATCAAGTTAAACTAAAACTTTATATTCTTCTATAACATTCCATGTGTAGTAGTTAAAAAAGTATATGTATAAGGTATAGGGTATATACGATGCCACAAAACGGTACACTAAAACCAAAACGGTCCCTACTTGCTTATTAAATTTTAGTTGAAAAAAGTTTGTTTAAGGTTTTAACAGTTCAAACTCAAATATTTAACCTAGGCCCAATTTTTAAGGATGTGCGTTGTTTATAAAAGGAGTAAAAGTAGTTAGTAATTCAGCAGAATAGCCGTTTGCATTTAGCCAAAACACTGACCTTAAGCAAGTAAATAAAAAACAATTTAAATAATTTTCTGCCGATTAAAAATTGAATAATATTAGAAAAAAAGAATCTTTCAAAATGTCTTTTTGGAATCTATTCTTACAAATCAAAAAACTTCAATTAAAAGAACAGTAACAGTCCATAAATATATTTCCCAATAAAAGCTCGATACTTTATTGAATTCAATTTATTTGTCACACACACCAAACATCATTTAATTGTTATTATTTAATGGCAAGAACAACACACAAAAAACTCAAACATTTGAATTTGCCTTACAAGAAAATGTTGTGGTAACACTGTTCATGCGTAGAAATACCAAAATGCTCTTGAGTAAAGGCATCAGTTTGTAACCATCTGCCGAACTGTTGAGTTGATTTTGGGTGGATTGTGTGTGATTCAACACACACCGTACCGAGTGTTCCATATAGTCAGTTTAAATTGTGTATTTGCTTGTGAAATGTAAAGTTTATTTCGATAAAATAAACAATTTTATTGTTATCCCGTGACAGTGTTTAATAAATGTTGTAAAAGTGTTGAAAAAATAAATAAAAAAAAAAAAAATAAAACCACAGTGATATAGCGCGCACATTTGAATATGGTCGAAGAAGTACCAGCCAAGGGGAATATCTTGGGAAGTAAGTATCTATACGTGAACCACCATATCACCCAGTACCATAAGGACTAAATCCGTTGACCTTCCAAAAAAGCCGAAGGTCACGGAATATTACACTATTCCCACCATAACGTATTGGCTTAAGTTTAATTAATTTTGGTATTTTATTAAAATAGAAAATAAAATCACTTTGGAATTCAATAAGAATACGACGACGCGCCCATCAAGTGGATTATATTTGGGGGACAAACGTATTTTTGAATTTCAAATTCAAGAGCAAATTCATTTGGTACCATTTGGTTCGTAAGGATATTTGAAGGTCATTCAAGAAAGCGGAAAGAATAACATGTTTTCATCTTTAGAATATATCATCTTATGTCTAGTCAGTTTATTTGGTACAAAATAAAATAAAATTTAGCTGTTCACACATGGAGCGTATTGCGAAATAAGTTTGCACATTACTCATTGTTTTCTGTTTAATGAAAGCGAGAGTATCTTGTATGCAGTTGCAGATTGCATTTCGAAAAGACGTGCGCTTGTTGTGAAATTGAAGCACACGAGTTCTGTTGACATCTTAAATAGTGGAGTGAAATTTCTTTTCCAAAACATATGTTTTGCGTGTTTTTTAAAGTGAAAAATTCCTTGTCAACCAAGTCAGTTTCATTAGTCCGCATTAGGGTGTGGGTTGGGTAGAGATAGAGACTCACCAACCACCTAATTGGTGATTACCGGCGTAATGTGGCCTAGATAGACAAAACCGACGTCATCCAAAAGGACTCAGTCATCCTCGTGGCTGATTTATGGATAACAATGCGTATTTTTGGTATTTTATCTTGACAAGAGTGGTTTTAGGTAATTATTGGATTATTTATAGACAATCGAAATGGGGGGGCCATGGAGTTTGTGTGTGCGATGCATTCTATATTTTTTTCTTGTCTCGATGTTATTTTTAAATATTCATAAAATAGAGGGATGTAAACTTTTTGGATTTGAAAATATTCTGTGTGTATTTCGTTATTGATACAAATTAGTTTCGATTGATTTTGTGTAAAAATTCAAAACAATCGAAATCACTCAATGTGTTGGTATCTATACGCGTGTAGACACTTACAATAGAAATACGTATGCGAAGACGTTAGAATTTCCTAAATGTTGTTAAGGTAACATTTCACGAAAAGAATAACAAAATTTATGGTGTCACGTAGGTGGGCATAATCCTTGAATTAAGGTCAGTAAATATACCTAATAATAATGAAGAAATATTAACAGTGACCCATAGTTAAATATTTAAAAGAGGGGAGCGGGTGCATTAATAACGAGGATTTAATTCCCATTCTTTTAGTTTCTAAAGGATTTGGGTCAAAATTCTGCCGGGTTCAAAATTCTTTTTACAAAATTCTGCTTTTTTTAATTCTGTCAGTTCATCCATAGAAATTGCTGTTACTGATCTATTTAGCTAGTTCGAACTCATTCAAATTAATAACTATACTGTAACAGTCTTAATCGCCAATTAGATTTGATATTCGTAGACAAAGAATTAGACAAATCTATAGATACAGTCGTTAACCCAGTTATTGACAATACATCACATATGTGTTGTTGTAGAACTGAAACTATATGATTATATTAAAAGAGAAGATAATAAGTCAAGCTCCTTAGTATACGATTTTAGAAGTACAAATTTTGATTTGATCAATACCTTCCTTACTGCCATCCCTTGGGAAGAAATACTTTTAGGTGATCTCGCTCGTATTTATGAATTTTTTATTCACAGGTTGAAAAGTGGCTTAGAACAGTTTGTGCCAAAAAAAAAAACGTTCGAGAAAATTCTAACCCCCCATGATTTAATCAAAGACTATCGAACTTAAAAAATCGCAAAATAAAAGCGTTCAAATTAAAGGGTGATTTTTTAGCTGGTTTGGTTTTGGCAACACTGGTTATGACAGCTGACGTGTGTTTAGTACCTTGTGTCACTGTCAAACAGCTTCAGTTTGGTTTGCAATTTAACCATGGATCGTCTTACAAATGAACAACGCTTGCAAATTATTGAATTTTACTATCAAAATTCGTGCTCGATTCGAAATGTTCATCGCGCGCTGCTTCCATTTTATGGTCGGCGAGTTTGGTGAACAGTTAATTTCACGTTTCGGGCCGGTCAATTGGCCGCCTAGATCGTGCGTTTTGACACCATTAGATTATTTTTTGTGGGGGTATGTCAAGGCTAATGTCTATAGGGACAAGCCCGCTTCGATTGACGCACAGGAAGCCAACATCCATGCATTCATTCGTGAGATACCGGCCGATATGTGTGAAAGAGTATGCCGAAATTGGACTCAGCGGATGGGCTACCTGAGACGCAGCCGCGGTCAACATTTGCATGAAATTATCTTTAAACATTAAATTGCAAGGTTCAAACTATCGATTCAAATAAATATTTCAATAATTTTTTCGAATTTTTTGTGTTTTTTTTTTAAAAAAAGTTCTCAACTTCTTAAAAAATCACCCGTTATATAAACGGGACGAAAACAATCAGTTCTATAATCTTATATACATGCAATGTCTTCAAGAGTTCGACTGTCTTAACAGATTTCTATATAAAAGTTACATTCTGTCAGCTGAATCAAAAATTAAAAACGATAGTAAACATTTTTGGGCCTTTATAAACAATAAGAGAAAATCAGTTGGACTTCCCAAGAGTATGACTTACTCGGATCAATCTTCGAGTGATGTTGGTGTCATTTGCAACTATTTTGCGGAATACCTTTAACCAGTATATTGCTCTATACTGATTGCTCTAACCTTCCTACCTATATTGAAAGGTTACTGATTTCGTAAAAGCTTTTGATAGGGTGAACCACCAGGTCTTAATTAATAAGCTCAGGCTTATTGGTTTCCACTCCAGCTTTCTGGATTGGATTACTTCGAATTCGTACCTTCAAGACCAAATACAGTTTGTAAAAATCGGAGCCAGTCAGTCAAAACCTATTAAAGTCACTGGTGTCCCGCAAAGAAGTCATATAGGACCATTGCTTTTTGTTCTCCTTATTAATGATGTAAATGATATACCTTTAAGCTTCCGAAATTCTACATCTCTATTATTTGCCGACGATCTTAAGGCGTTTCGGTAAATTAGCTCGGTGAACGATTGTTTACTTCTACAACAAGATCTGAACACTCTTTCCGAATGGTGTCAGCTGAATTCTCTGCATCTGAATGTATACAAGTGCCAAACCCTCTCCTGCTCTGTAGCTTTTAAATATAAAATTGGCGACATATGTCTGGAAAGACTGAGTACCAAAAAGGATCTTGGTGTCATATTGGACCCAAAACTTTCCTTTAAGTTGCATGTTGATTGCGTCGTAAGCAACTTATTTCGAGTGCTAGGATTTATCAAATTATCAAAACACTTTACATTCCTCTGATAAGATCAGTATTAGATTATTGTAGTCCAGTATGGAATCTGTACTACGATATCCAAACTCAAAGGACAGGAAAGGTCCAAAAATGTTTTACAAAGTTTGTGTTTAAAAAGCTAAGGTGGAATATTAACACCCCTTCTTATTCAACCAGATGCCTTCTCTTTAACTTGCTGGCTCTTAAAGACAGACGTAAGTATTCTTGCATTATGGTAATAAGAGACATAATTAGTGATCGTGTCAAATGCCCCTAATTTTTGGAACGCATATCCTTTTATTTTTCTGTCAGAATTCTGCGCGTAAGATTTTATTTCCGTGAGCATCTCCACAGAACCAATTATGGCAGTAACGAAACGATTGAGCGTTCTATTTAGGAGGTAAATTCTGTTATTAATAAAATTGATATTTTTGAAAAAAAAGCTTATGCTAATATTATGCATTCTTAAGCCGCGTTGTCACAAGCAACGTAAAACAGAAACAGAAACAGAATCCCATACATTAGCAACTGAAACCTAAATTCGCTGAATGCTTTTTGCGTTGCTAATGTATGAAATTCTGTTTCTATTTCTGTTCCTGTTCCTTGCGATACCGCGGCTTAAAATAGTAAGTTTTATATTATTATAGTATTTTCCTTATTCATGTTTACTTTAACCTTAGTTTTGAGTTATCTAAACGGAAAATGTAAATCCAAATTGATGAAATAAATGAAATGAAATGAGATCTGCTTCTCCAAATTCTGAAATGCAACTTTGACAAAGTGACACAGTGAAATGTGTATGGGGCAGTGCCGCCCCCTGCAAACCCCCTGGCTGCTTTTTCATTTTTGCCTTACTTCAAAAACAGACAAAAATTTGCTTAAGATAGCAGAATAAACAGAATTTTATTGCCTAAGTCAGAATTTGGAAGAGCAGAATGTTAATAAAACAGAATTTTGAAAAGCACAATGTTGAAAGCAGATTTTTTTTTTGAAAACGCAGAATTTTGATAGCAGAATTATGATCCCCTTCCGTTTCGAAACGCTATAAGTAGATTATTGAAATTCTACAACAATATTATATAATTTTAATTATTTTAATTTATTTTTAATATTTTTTTATTTTTTTTTTAATATAATATTTTTATATTTTTTTAATATTTACATTAATATTTATTTTAATATTTTAATTTTAATTATATAATAGGACATATTCGAATCTCATAACTTTAGGGGCAGTGTCGTTTTATTGGAGAAGGCTTTTGGCAGAAAGTTTTTAGCTTACCCGTTTAAGTAAGGCAAAAAAATTCCACACTTTAAAAATTTTATTGATAAACAATCCCCCTGAAGAAGTCGTCAAAAAAGGTTTTGACGCACGTTTAAGCCTAACACAAATCTAAAAATCATTATTAAATACTTACAAAAGAGAAAGTGCAACAGTTAGTATGTAAAACCTTCAGTCCATCTACAACGGATTGCGAAATGCCCAACCCTTTTAAAAAAGGAAACTGCCACGCCTCCAAAAGTGGGCGGGATGTAAAAATACAACTGTTTAATGCTTTATGCTAGGTGGTTGCATCCATTTCGGAAAAAAACTCTGCCTTTTTAACTAAAAAATAACTTTTTTTAAGGCCACTCCCCCAAAAAAGGGCGGACAAAAGTGGGCATATACATAATAGTTAGAAAATGCTAATATCTACAACTTTTGTCATGTAATTTTTTGTCAAATTTCATATATATTTATTGAAAAATTGGCAATTTAAAGTTAAAATCCCCTTAAAAAGTTGACGTGGTCAATGTAAAGGCTAAATTGTTCCTGCTACCTTAAAACCAATTACAATCAATGTCAGATACCAAAAAGTTAGTGCGCTAGCACCATTATAATATAGCTTAACTTTGAAAAAAGTATTTTTAAAAATTAGAGATGGTCGCACATACAGGCCTGTAGTGGGCGTTTCTGTGGGTCTTCAACTAATTTTTAAACTTGATCTGAAAGACTGGACCTCCAGCTCACTTACCAACTTTCCACTCACCAAGCTCTCTAGTTTAAAATTTAAGGCCTAAAAGTTTTTCACATATGGGCGGACGGACGGACATAGCTTAATCGATTCTCCGTCGGTCCCATTCATATCTCTAAAAGTCTTAGGGGTCTACCTACGGTGATTATTTCACTGGGTTAAAAGCTATACATCAAACTTAATGTACCCTGGGTAGAGTATCATAAAGTTTAAGTTGATGTCATCACTCAGCAGGGACACCCTAAGATTATACCCCTTATGGTACGTCCGGATTACCAGCGCGAGGACCTCTATTATGACTTCCTAATTCAGGCGAAAAGACCGAGGCAACCAGTCTCGGTGTAAGCTGGTTACGAAGGTCGATTTTTTTTTAAGGCTAAACCGAAAAGGGTATTCCGAGTGGGGATAACCGTTTCGGTGTGAACCACTGCCAGCCGAACAATGGGGGCCAGTGAGGGACTTTCTAAAGAAAAGAGATCCAAGTGGGGTAACCGTTGTCCGTGTTAACCCGATGGATGCCTATTGGAACCCGTGCAGGAATTCGCTTTGAGAATAGTTGGGATAGGTAAAAATAATGATTATTTTCAATCTTTTAATATTTTACAATGTTAATAATTTTATTAAGAGGGAATAAATTGAGGGAGGAATTTCCCAATTTTTGTATGAACCCACTTAAATCAAATCAACGGAGGTCAGTGAGGTGTATTGTAAGATGAGAGGACAAGGCAAGGGCAACCCGATTTCGGTATAAGTCCGTACCTGTTGCCAATCAAGTAGGAATTAGCCTCTATGAGAATGAGAGAGTGCAGTGGTTACCGACTGCGGTATGAACCGCCGCCAACAAAATTAGGGTGTGACCAGTCAGGAGCATTCTTAGGCGAGAAGCTGAGGTCAGGTTAAGCCTTCAGCCTAACGAATCCGTTGCATCCGTTATGATGAAGTACAAAACTGACAAATCAGTGAAAAACACACGTTCTTATGCGAAGCGACGTACGTCATGAAGTTTTTCAATGGGCCACTTCCCATAAGAACGTGAATATTTAACTCAGTTGTCAGTTCTGTACTTCAACGTTACGAACGCAACGAATTCATTGGGCTGAAGGCTTTGCCGTTTTTGGTGTAAACTCGTACCTCAAGCGAATCAAGTAAGAATTAGAGTCGGGAAACGGGAAATCTGGGGTGCCGTGGCGTAGTGGTTAGTGTGTGTGCTTACTACGTCAGAGGTCTGGGTTCGAATCCTACCATCGGCACCTGAAAAAAAAAACTCGTTCTTTATCACGGTCCACACTTTATCACACACACAAAATTGTAGGTCCCCAGTATGTGAAGAAATTAACACACACAGCACACATTGCTGAGAAGTTGGCCCTGTTTCACCTTGAGCTGTTGCGCCACTCTATTTATTTATTTTTTAAACGGGAAATCTAAGGGTAACCGATACGGGGAAAACCCCGTACCATGGGAAATAAATAACAATGTTCCCGTGCGGAGTAGATAGGTAGGGCAACCGTATTCGGTATGGGCCCGTACCTAACCAGTCTGGTAAGGTAAAACCTTGGGGTGGTTGGGAGGTAGGCGATGGTCCATTTACCGTTTTTTCTAGGTGCTCTACAATCGAGTTCCAGAGTGAAACAAGGAACGGAGTGTTTGGTTGGCTTTTTAGACGTCTTAACAATTACACCCGAATATAAAGCTCATTATCTTTTCTAAGTCGAGCGTTGCTAGGTTGTTTAAATCTTAGGAGACCACCACATAGGCTTTTCCTTCTCAAGCACGATAGGGCGGGACATAGTTATACAGAAGATAAGCCATGATCTTTTACTCCTCCTCATCTCTGCAACTTCTGTAGAAATCGTTGAAGGGAGCACCAAGTCCTTTGGAACGTCTCATGACCTGTGAGGTCTCCAACTATTTTTCTTAGATTCTGCCTGCTCAAGGAAAATGGTCGCCTTGTTTTTCTTCGTTCAAGAGAGAAAGACATGGGCTGATGTTGTTCCAATTGTTTCTGGCCATTGTGATAGCTTCGGTGTGTAGGTGAAACTTAATCGAATTTGTGGGTCTCTTAGATTTTGACAACTTTACTGATGTTAGTTAACCCAGCACTGAAACACTGTTCGATGGGTTAAATCCAGATTCGTTTTGTTCCGGGATTAATGGATCTTGGTTTAAGCTGGGCTCAACTAAGCACTGAAAAACCGGCCCTAAATTGTACAATTATGAAGCGGAACACATAGAAATAAAGTACAAAGTTATATCAACGTGGGCGCCACATTCAATGAAAATCCGCCCTCTGTTATCATGTAGTAAAAAAAAATTAACAAGGGACAAAATTTAAATAAAACTGGAAGCTTTTTGGTCATTTCAAGATTTTTATCAGTTGCGGGTAGTCGATCTCAAATACTGGAAAATAATTAATTACCAAAATATTCACAGTTGAATTTGTGAACCGGAAAGGTATCTATGAAATAATGTTACCTATTTACATATAAAAAGCGTAAAACAAATGAAATATGTTTTTTGTTATACCTACACAATTATGTGCATAATATTAAGATCATATTTTCCCCCCTACACATTTGACTCTAAAAAGCAAACTCAATTCAATTGGGATATGAAAAAAAGTTCTCGCGTGGATCTATAAATTAGATACCGAATGATGGCTATTTCAGCTCGTGCCAATAAAAATATGATGGATTTGTTGAATGTTTATCGTCAACGATTAATACACAAAAAAAAATGGACTAATGAGTTTTTAGGTCAGTATTGATTCTATCTAGATTATGACGTGATCTCATGCAGTAGCCTCGTACATACACATGAAGTCATATGGGGCTAAAAATAACCAACCATGGAAGCGGGAGCGGTAGTTCCCTAGTGAAATAAAAATCTTTGGGACCTTATCGGTTCTTTGAAGGTCGATAATATAAACATTCGTTTATGCTTGCTTATAGAAGTGGTAGACACGAAAAAGTGCTTTGAATTTTTAACACTTTTATTTGCATCAGCTGGGCGAAGATGACGACGAAATTCGGTTGACTGTGAAATCTGTTTTTGAGTCTATAAAGATTTTCATTCAAAAGTTTTGTTGCCAAGAGTAAAGCCAGTGACTAAATCCAATTCGCGGGAAATGCACTTAAGAAAACAGAAGTACTTGTATCTACTCGGAGCTGGTGGGAACAGGTACAAAACATGACGAAACATTGTGACTTATCTACAAGATATTGAAATGAACGCAAGCAGATGTTTTGAGCCCCGAGGTACATATAACGCGGTTTATCTTCGTACCTACCAATGTTCCGGGTAAATTCAAATGTTAGTACCCGCCGCCCGTGGTACAGTGCGTAGTTTAATCATCGCGCAGGAAGGCAGTAGGCTGCGGGCTCGAAAATCAGACTGGGCAATATCTTTAAAAAAAATATCTTAAAGCATTTGTCATGAGAAGCCTCTCATGTTATATAGTTCTAAAAGTAGGAGCTTTGATATAGAGCTAAGTGTGCGCGGTGTTTAAATGTCGATAAGCCGTTAGCTGCCTGCCTTATAGCACGTAGAGGAGAAGGTCTCTGGAGTCGAACCTTGTAGTTCTACTCAGCATTTGCCATAATAAGGCAAGAAGTCTACGATTAGAAAATTTTATTTTTTTGAAAGTGCGATTCAGTGGTAACGTAGTGTTTCTTCTGCGCGAAGCAAACTAGATGTTTAAGATATTCTTATTAACCTGGTCACCGAAGGTAAAGGGATCGGTTGTAGCACGATGATGTACCTTATTTATACCACGACTCGTGTTACTTTCTTCTTCTTCTTAAGGTGGCGCTACAGTCCGGGGTGGACCTGGGCCTTAGCCAGCGCTGTCTCTGGCTAGCCGTCTCCAGTTTTGCACGCGAAGTTGGCTGAGGTCCCCTTCCACTTGCGTGCGCCACATGAGTCTCGGTGCTCCTCTACCGCGCCGTCCCTGCGGTGTGGATTCGAAGATTTTCCGGGCCGGGGCGTTGGTGTCCATCCGCTCTAGATGACCCAGCCATCGTAGACGTTGTGTTTTGACTTTTTTGGCTAGGTCGGTGTCGCTATACAGCCCGTACAGTTCGATGTTATATCTCCTTCTCCACTCTTTGTCTATGCAGACGGGACTGTAAATTGTCCGAAGAATTTTCCTCTCGAAGCAGCCTAAACTGTTTTCATCCGCCTTTGACAGGCTCCATGCTTCTGCACCGTAAAGCAGGACTAGAATGATGAGGGTCTTATACATGGACACTTTAGTTGCTCGAGAGAGGGCTTTGCTACTCAATTGCCTCCCTAGCCCGAGAAACAGCGTATGTTATGTAGTCTACGTATGCGAGTAGTTGAACGGACTTTTGAAAGATTGTACCTCTGGTATTGGCGAGAGAGTTCTGCACAATTCTCTCAAGTAACGGGTGATTTTTTAAGAGGTTGAGAACTTTTTTTAAAATAAAAAACACAAAAAATTCGAAAAAGTTAATGAAATATTTATTTGAATCGATAGTTTGAACCTTGCAATTTAATGTTTAAAGATAATTTCATGCATAATTTCATCAGAACTTCCATTTCGGGCAAAAAAAAAGTTTGTTATCATCGCTCGGTAGCGTTCACCATTGACAGTAACGCTGCGATTCGCATCATCTTTGAAGAAATATGGCCCAATAATGCCGCCGGCCCATAAACCGCACCAAACAGTGGCTTTTTCGGGATGCATTGCTTCTGGCTGATCTTCATTCCAAATGCGGCAATTTTGCTTATTTACGTACCCATTCAACCAAAAACAATCTTCCGAATAGACTGCTCAGAAGGTCGAGAATGCCGACCATAAAATGGAAGCAGCGCGCGATGAACATTTCGAACCGAGCACGAATTTTGATAGTAAAATTCAATAATTTGCAAGCGTCGTTCATTTGTAAGACGATCCATGGTTAAATTGCAAACCAAACTGAAGCTGTTTGACAGTGACACAAGGTACTAAACACACGTCAGCTGTCAAAACCAGTGTTGCCAAAACCAAACCAGCTAAAAAATCACCCGTTATGATGTTAAAGAAGTCGCATGACAGCGCGTCGCCTTGTCTAAATCCTTTTTTGACATCAAAGGGGTCGGTGAGGTCTTTGCCGACCTTGACGGAACAGCGTAAGTTTTCCATCGTCATCCTGCACAGACTGACGAGTTTGGCAGGGATGCCAAAACTAGACATTGCGCTATATAGCTCGTCTCTATAGATGCTGTCATACAGGGCCTTGAAATCGATGAAGAGGTGGTGTGTATCGATTTGGAATTCCTGGGTTTTCTCCAAGATCTGCCGTAGTGTGAATATTTGATCGATGGTGGACTTTCCTGGCCAAAAGCCACACTGATATGTGCCTATCAGATTGTTGACAAACGGCTTCAGGCGTTCACACAGTACAGCAGAAAAGATCTTGTATGCGATGTTAAGAAGACTTATGCCCCTGCAGTTGGCACAACTCAGAGAGTCTCCTTTCTTCAGGATCGGGCAAACAATGCTGAGGTTCCATTCGTCGGGCATGCTTTCTTCCGACCATTTCTTGCAGATGAGCTGGTGCATGCTCCTAACCAGCTCATCGTTAGCGGATTTAAAAAGTTCGGCAGCTAGGCCCTCTGCTCAGGCTGCTTTGTTGTACTTGAGCTTAGACACAGCTACTTTCACCTCCCCCAGGTCGGGTGGGCGGTATCGTTCGTATGCTTCGTCGGTAACGTCTTCGCCCGGGTTGAATGGTTCGTTCTGCCTGACAGCGGTATTTGGTTCGTCCTTGCCGTTATACAGTCTACAGAAGTGGTCTTTCCAAATCCTCAGCACCGACTGCGATTCTACAACGATGTTCCCTTGATGGTCCTTACAGGCTTCAGTTCGAAGTTTATACCCTTGGCAGGACCTTTTGATCCTTTGGTAAAACTTTCTAACCTCATTCCTGTTGTAACATCTCTCTATCTCTTCAACCGCGCGCTTCTCGTGCTCTCTCTTTTTCCTTCGGAGAAGCCGGTGTTCCTCTCTCCTTCTCTGCTCGTAGAGCTCGCGAGCAGCTCTATTCCTTCTGTGCAGCGCCGCTTTGTATGCTTCCTGTTTAGCTGCATGTGCTTGCCGGCATTCATCGTCAAACCAGGGGTTTCGTTGTGGTGGTCGTGTTAAACCCAGCACTTCAGGCCACTGGCTATCAATACTTGTTGCTGGCTGCATAGGACTTCGTAGAAGGTTTTGAGAGACTCGGTTGGAGAAGGACCTGGCGATCTCTTGCGATTGTAGTCGGCCGACGTCAAACTTCCTCACAGTATTTCCATTACTTGGCGCTGGTCGGGATATCCGCAGCCGTACCTTGGCTACAACAAGGTAGTGATCCGAGTCAATGTTGGCCCCTCGGAAAGTTCGGACATCCATGATACTGGAGGAGTGCCTTGCGTCGATCGAAATTTGGTCAATCTGGTTGACGGTTGATTGATCGGGATATCTCCATGTCCCTTTGTGGATATTGAGATGCGGGAACCGTGTACTAGCTACCACAACGTGTCGCCCCGCAGCAAAGTCGATCAGCCTGAATCCGTTATCGGAGGTCGTGTCGTGCAGGCTATACTTTCCGACAGTACGACCAAAGATGCCCTCCCTTCCTAGCTTGGCATTAAAATCGCCTAGGACAATCTTAATGTCGTAGCTAGGGCACTGCTCATAAGATTTGTCCAGGAGCTCGTAGAACATATTTTTGGTCTCGTCATCTTTCTCCTCTGTGGGGGCATGCGCGCATATGAGGCTAATGTTGGCGAATTTAGCCTTGATGTGGATCGTCGCGGGGCGCTCGCTTACAGGGTTGAAGCTCAAGACTTTTTGCCTAAGTCTGCCTCCAACAACGAAACCACATCCAAATAGGCGCTGTCTTTGATGCCGATAGCAGTCGCCGTAGTAGAGGTCGCAGTTTTTCATCATTCTTTTGCCCGGCCCGTCCCACCGCATTTCTTGGATGGCAGTAATGTCTGCCTTGCAGTCGTTAAGAGCCACCGCTAGTTGCTCGGCTGCACGTGGTCTGTTAAGGGACCTAACATTCCACGTGCAGATCCGGAGCTCGTTGTCCTTTTCTCGTTTGCATTGGTGGTCGTCAACAGTAAATCCGTCCGAATCCGAGGCTTGTTTCTGCTTCGTAACTGGTGTTTCTTTACGTGGCCGGGAAGTCACCCCGACGGCACGACCCCCAACCTGGAGGACCAGATCCTTTGTTTAGGTCTAAGGACGGGGAGCCGGATAGCCCGCTCCTTATAGGCCTGAGCTCCAAATACGTCCTAGTAGCCCATATAAGGTGTTCACTAAGTAGTTCGGCGTGACTGGAACTATGGACGCCACCGTTGATTCCATCTGGGGAATTCCTCCGCTGCCGTTCGGATGCAAGAAGAAGTGCCTTAGTGGGAACACTCCTCCCCCCCTCTCTCGTCTGCTACCCCAACAACCTTCCAAAGGGGTTGGAACCCAATCTCCATTTGAGGTACTAGGCACCCGGTGTTCACCACGGGGAGGTGAGAGTAGGAGTTGATAGACAGAGGTGGGTTTAGAAAACCTGTGGATGCTTGTATCCTCTTGAGTGCACATGTCTATCCTTTGACCACCAGACTCCGTGTTACCTGGTTTATGATAATTGTTGAAGATGTTATGCAGTCGGTGCTCATATTCAGATTGTGTTAGCTCGTAAAAAAATTGTGGGTTCAGAGCACGCTTTCTGGACCTTGCTAGTGCCTCTATTCTGGCTATATCAGGGCGACACGTTTTTTTCTTTGGACATTTTTTCCGCTAACATTTCAACTCCACTCTACGACTAAACGTAAGAATAGAGGGGCCTGTACGACTTAGTTGTCATCATAATTGTAATTATTTACTTAACAAGACATGTTGGCAAAAAATAAAAAATAAAAACAAATAATATGGTTGGTTGGACCTGGAATCGAACCCAGGACCTTCCGATCGTCGGTCATAGGTGCTACGATCTGCAACACAGCCCACTTCCATCTTATCTAAATAAACCCAGCCCACTTCCATCTTGTCCAACATTCCAGCGAAATCGCGAAAGAAAGAAAGGCAGTATTATAATTTTTCGTAAAATGCTTTCGTCATTGTATTCCTTGTTTCTTAAGTCGGTAGCTCGCAGTATTGGTAGCCACACTTGTGTGTTTTGATACTGTTTGTTGCTTTTATTTGTTTTTCAAATACGTGTTCTCTTATCTGAAACCGTAGGAAGAGTTGTCACTTAATGTCAGCATCATTATAATATAAAGGTTCCTGACGATGTCCTGGCAGCGTTTGAAATGATCATAGGACTAGCCATTATTACAATGTTGTAGAATTGTAAATTGTTGTAATTATTCACTTTACAATATTAAATTTAATTTTGTATGGCTGTGCCATTGGGGCCGCTCCCCAATATAAGCAACGATACGTTCGGTTAGCTTTTTAATTAATTGACAACAGGAATTGTTTGGCCTTAGTGACGAAGAGATCCAAAACCGGGTCGGCCTGCCGGTTTTTACTGAGGTCAAATCGGCGTACCCCATAAGCGGACCATTAGGAATGCAGTATAGTCTGGTAGGGTTATGAAATGATCGATCATTTGGTAACGAGTCGAAGATATTACTATGGCCTTACGGCCTTATAGTCCAACACACCAGAATTGCCTGACCGCTCACAAAATACATGTTATCTATGCTCAAGTAATTCATGTTGTGGAAGGTCCAAGTGCTCTTGCGCACATATAAGGAGGAGGAAGAAACCATGGTTCATCTTCTGTGTTACTGTCCCGGTCTATCGACCTTGAGAAGGAAACCTCTAGGTGAATACTTCTTCGAAATCTAAACGATCTATCAGGACTCGACTTAAAGAAGATAATGAACTTTGTCTCCGGATCAACTTCAATTCGTCCATTATACCACCCGAAAACTCATTAGCAGATCATTTACGGCAAACGCCAAATCCCCCAGCATTCGTCACCCCCTCCCCCTCGCCCTCCAAACCCCAAGTCCTCGCTTACAACGGGCCACTAGTCTTGAACGGGCTCATACCGTTTCGGTTGCCCTCACCCGCTCTTTCGGGATATTCCCTTTGGTACGGGTTCACACCGCTTCTGTTACCCCATACCTCTCCCATTCCCCCAAGGTTAATTCTGATTTGAGTCGTTTGAAGTAGGGATTTTCACGGAAAACGGTTACACAGGGTTAGGATCTTAGCTAAGATACATTTCTTGAGCGGCAAGAGTTCATACTGAAATCGGTTACCCCTGCACCTTCCACTTAAGGCTTATTCTTACTTGAGGGGCAATAGATACGGACTTACACCGAAATCGGCCGCATTTGCGTTGTCCTCCCAATTAGGACTACTCATCATTGACCTCCCATTATCTTGTTTATGTGGGTTCACACCGAAAAGGTTTACCCGCGACCTCAAGTTATACTCTATCAACCCCACTCCACCTATCCACAAATCAAATACCTATGTGGGGTTCCACAGTCACCTATTTCTCAGCAATTCCCTCAGTGACTCCAATTACTCTGCTGACAGTGGTACACACCGAAACCCGCGGCCCTCATTACCCTTTTCGAATAAGTTAGGGTAATCAATCAACCATCGATTGGTGACTTCGGAACAGGCTCCTGCCGATGTTGGTTGCCCCCGCCTTTTCACCCGATTCCTGCAGTCGTTTTTTAAGTCCTCGGGCTAGTAACTGCGGTCTGACGAGAAGGGGTATCACAATGAGGTCCATTCGTCCACTTAGACCAGACCCCTTTGGTCTAAGTGTCTCTTTGCCTAGCGAAATCGGCCACCTAACCTAACTTAACCTACACACATATCTAGAGAGGACCTATAATTTTTTTTTTCGCCGATTTCGAAATGCAATTTGAACAGTCTCTTATGACAAATTATTACTCTCGAGGATGGTTTGTGATGCGGAGCCATTAAAAAAAAAATATTTATTGCCTGGTCGGGATTCGAACCCAGGACGATGTGCAAAGTAGTCCGACACACAAGGAATGCACAACGGCGCTTACTGTGTTACTTTTGACCTGCTGGTTGGGCAAAACTCAGCAGAGAAATCTTACTGGCCCTCGAAATGAAAACTAATTTGATTGGTAGAGCATTACCCTACTCGCGACAGGTTAAGGTTGCAGTGATCTCAACCAGTTGGTGAATTTCACACGGTTTTTTCTTTCGACTTTTCGTCCGCTAGTGTTTCAACTTCATTTTTTGGACTAAACGTCAAAATAGACAGCCTTTACGGCTTAATTGTCATCATAATATTTTTAGTAATTTACTTACAAAAAAAAAAAAATTAAAAAATGGTTCGATCCAGGTTCTGAACCCGGCATCTTCCGATTGTCGGTCATAGGTGCTAATCTACTTCTCAGTCCCACTTCCACCTCGGCTATGCATAAATAATGCACATAAACCAACAACATGTAATTTAAACTTCCTCGAAGGGTGAAGCCGAAGTTCAAGCGACTTCTAAAAATAATATGGGGGCTCAGTTTGACAACATCTTGCACCATCTTACACCGGTGAGGTGAGATACCACCGAGTTCAGGGAATCTATACGGGAGGAAGCTGTGCACCGTCCACTTTATTTTTTCTGGGAGCGACCACGTCCTCGAGCACATTACAATAAGCTCCTTTTTGGTTTTCCTCAGAGTAGGTTTGACGCCTCTATTTTGCTATCAGGAAAGGGTTTTCAAAATAATCAGGAAAGGGTTTCCAAAATAAGATCTAAGGGTTCTTTGTTGACCATTCTTCATTTTCCATTCTGTCTGCTTGGATAAAATTAAGCCTTGGAAACGATCTTTTTTGATAAGGGCGATTTAATTTCTTACATAGTATGGGACTTTCGCTTGATTGAAGAACTTCCTGCTTTTCGACCTGAAGTGGCTTGCAAATTCCTTAAAAAATCGTAAACTAACTCATCCCAATAAACTTATCTAAAAGTATTTCTTTCTTTCATTTTTAAGGATGTGTCCCCGCACGATATATTCTTGCCATCCTCGGGTCAATTGGCATGGCCATCATTTATGGCCTGAAAGTGAACCTTAGTGTCGCAATGGTTGCGATGTTAAATCACACAGCGATCGGGCATGGAAGCCATGGTGGTCCGGCAGTAACAGGAAACGGAACTAGTTCAGCTGAAACTTGCGCTTCTACAGATGATGGTTCAAGCGTTGTAGTGGTAAGTGAATACAAAACTGGTTAAATTGATGAAGTTTTGTAATGATTCCGATTCTTTTTTTAAGGATGGACCATTTACATGGAGTGAGCCCCTCCAAGGCACCCTTCTCAGTTGCTACTTCTGGGGATACATTGTGTCGGAGTTGCCTGGTGCACGTTTGGCTGAGAACTTTTCAGCCAAGTGGGTGATGCTGTTCGCAGTCGCCATTAATGTTATTTGCACGCTCCTTACACCAGTATTGACAAAAGTGCACTATGTTGGTCTGATTGTGTTGCGAGTGCTCGAAGGCATTGGTGGTGGTGCAACATTCCCCGCTATGCATTGCATGATTGCATCCTGGTCTCCGCCCAACGAACGAAGTGTTATGTCGACGATTATTTATGTTGGAACTGCGTTTGGAACTGCCAAGTCGATTTTAATGGCTGGAGTGATTGCCGATAAACTCGGTTGGGAGTCAGTCTTTTACATCATGGGTGGACTCAGCGCACTGTGGATGATCCTTTGGGTGATTCTCGTCCAGGACAATCCCAACAAACAATCACTGATTAGTTACGAGGAACGAGCTATGATCAACTCTCAGTTGGGAACCGGTCATGGTGATGGTAAGGAGGAGCACCCTGCGGTTCCGTGGAAGAAAGTGCTGACATCGGTGCCATTCTGGGCGATACTTATCGCTCATGTTTGCAGTAACTGGGGCTGGTACATGTTCCTGATCGAGATTCCATTCTACATGAAACAAGTGCTGGGATTCAATGTTTCGAGCAATGCTGTGGCAAGTGCACTTCCCTATTACCCCATGTTCCTGTTCAGTATATGCTTGGGCAAGATTTTGGACACTTTGAAAGCAAAAGGTGTGTAGAAGTGGACAAGTAGTGTAAAATTTTAGTTTAACGGCAATTTTTTTTTGTAGATAAACTAACTACGACCAAATGCAGGAAGATTGCGACAAGTTGTGCCACCTTAATTCCTGGAGCATGTTTGCTAAGTCTTTGCTACATTGGATGCCGACACACCGCAGCCGTTGTTATAATGGCGTTCGGAATCATTGGAATGGGTGGCATGTTCTCTGGATTCCTCTCTAATCACATCGATATTGCGCCTAACTATGCAGGAACCCTTGTCGCTTTGACCAACACTGCGGCAACACTGCCGGGCATCATTGTTCCGTTGTTTGTGGGATTTATGACAAAAGGAAATGTGAGTTGAATGAGAAATTGATGTTGATGTAGAAAAAGGTATCTAGCTTTAATTCCATGTTTCCACCGGGAACTAATCTGCGATTAATATAAATCTTCATTAAATCCTCTACAAATCACGCCATTAACCATACAAATTTGAATGCTCTCGACAAGCAATTAAAAATAATCTCATTCACGCTTTTTACGAACCACTTTCAACCCTTTTCGAACACCTTTTTATCAGTTTGAGAATCGAAAAAGGACACTTAAACTGTCCACAAAAAATCTGTCAGAATTATGATTTCTATTGGAATGTTTTCAACAGAAATCTTTTTTCGCTCGTGGAAAATGACATCGCCATTCTCTTTTGAGAGCTAAACTGACAGAAAATGAGTGCTCATGTCAAATTAATCCTGTATTTGGTGGAACCGCTTTGCGTCTTATTTTTAATCGCCCCCAGCTAATCCTTTTATTATTGCCGATGGAAACATAGTATTACACGAAAAGTATTATCGGATACGTTTAGTACTCTTTTTTGACTCCCAAATGGGTACCATATTTTAAAACAAAAATTGATCGTTTCTTTTGCAGCAAACTATTGGCGCTTGGCGAGTTATTTTCGCCGTAACCATTGTTCTGTTCGCCATCGAGTTCATCGTCTTTGTTATCTTTGCCTCGGGCGAAGAACAATCATGGAACAAAACCCCAACAAAAAGCGACACCGAACGTGCCGAACAAGATGAAAACACCCCACTGAAAAATACCACCATCACCAATCCAGTACAAAAGTAGAGATTATTAAAATTTATAAAACTGAGAGACGATGTTATGTATAATTAAGGATTCTATATTGGCAACAAGAGAGGCGTTGTCAAACTGTTAAAGCAAAATTTATTTTTAAAACAAAAAAAAAATGAAATTCATTAAATTTTTATTTAAATTTAAGAAATAATCGTACTTAAGTTGTACGCAATATTGTACAATGCATTGAATGTCAAATTATGGCCTGAGTTCTTAAATTGGTGAGACATTTTATTCGAAAATTATAAAAAAAAACGATCGTGAGAAGTACTTAAAACCATATTTACTCACTTTTCATTTTGTTTGGTTTGCATTGTTTTTTTTTTCCTTAACTTTTATTTTATAATTTTTAAATAAAATGTTTTGCTTTACATTTTTGGTATACACATAGGCCAGTGTTTCTATATTTTATTTTTTCATAAATACTTTTTTTACAAAATATTTTTTTAAAAAAAATAGAAAAACAAAACAGATATTCTTGTACTTAAACCAAATCGATTTTAAACTTTAAATATGTATTTATTTATCGCATTAAATGTACTTAGAAGAGATATATGTATGTAAATAAAAAGATATATCTTCCAAAAAAAAAAACAATTTTTATTATTTATTTAAAGCTTTTATCAAGAAAGCATTGTCGCAAACCATTGTGAGTATTGGGACGAAAGCGGCGAATATGGCTTTAGCAGTCAACGGGGCAAGACCAAGTAAATGGTCCGCCAAATAACTTTTTTCAAATGATATAAAAAAAAACTACGGAATATTTTCTCAAATTTCGTTTTTTATTTGAAAGTACAATCCTTCCGCTTAATAATGGAAAATAATAATGGCTGCCTTGGCTGGCTATGCAGTAGCCTACACGATCGGTGCAATTTTTAAGCACACTATCGATTGTGTGCGGCTGTATTTCACCAATGGCTTCACGAATATTGTCCTTTAAAGCGTCAATTGTCTCTGGCTTGGCAGCGTAACACTTATCTTTTACGGCACTCTACAAATAACAGTCCAAAGGTGTCGACACCGCTGATTTGATCAAATCGCAGCTCCAAGGTGGCCAAACGAAATCAGATCTGCGACTAATAATGCGATCTTCAAAAACAGGGCGCAAAACATAGAGTGTAAGTTCGGCTGTGTGGCACGTAGCACCGTCCTGTTGAAAGCAAATGTTGCCAATATCCTCGTCTTCATAACGATCGCCATTGACTGTAACGGCCACTCCTTGCTCATTTTTGACGAAAAATGGCCCAATTATGCCTCTGGACGAAATTCGCACCAACTTCTTGGGTGAAATTACACAATCATCGAGATTTAAATTTCTAAGCATTATCGTAGGTCCAGAACATAGTCCTTTGAGAGTTTGAACAGAAGTTAATATTTAAAGACATTAATTAAAGAAAACAGTGTGAAAAGTAAATTTAAATTCAAAATTAAAAGTGAGCATATACCCAAACGGATTCAAGGAATTCCGCAAATCGACAACATTGGAAAATCAACGGCGCAGAAGCAGTTTCATCAAAATACCTCTTTACTCAACCAGAACGATTACAACGGGTACATCAAGCGGTCATAACAGACAGACTCATCAAGACAAGAACAACTATTTCTTGGCTGACAAAAGCTTTAGCCGCCTTAGTTTTATTGGTCTGCTTGTGTTTATTTTTTTTTATCCAGTTGACAAGTTAATCAAAATTAAGTGATGAACTTGGAAAGTATTTTAAAACTGACGTTGTTGCAGGTATCTACATATTCCTTGCCCATTGGGCGATTAAAGGCAGCCCCCCGGTGGAGAACAAAGGAATATGTATGGCGTATTCTTTTCAACACCGAATTGCCACACCGAGCTGTCAAATAATAGTCGGTGTTCGCCACAATTCCAGCGTGGTGTACACTTGGTTTCATTGTGTCCAGAACGACAAATACTGCACCGGTGCAGTCATCACGTTAAGCGTCAAATTGCTTTGACTTCATTTTGCTTACTTTGGGCTTTTTTCTTTTTTCGTTCAGAGCAGAGCTCGAACTGTCAAACAAAAATTTGTGTTTCTTTTTGTGCTCAGAGTAAACAGAGCCCGAGATTTGTATTTCTTTTTTCGCTCAGAGCATGATCAGAGCGCGCTCAATGTGCTCCGAATATTTTGACCGAGCGGCTGAGCACAGCGAAATGACAGCTGAATTTTGAAAAAAAAAAAGCTTAAAAGGGCTAGTTCGTTGTTTTAAGACCGAGTAAAAGCGTTTGATGAACTTTTGTTTGGTGAAATAATATTTATTTTGCATCATTTTCGGCTCGTAACAATATTTTGCCAATTTTTTCAAGTTTTCTTTTCTTTCATATTACATTCTGACAGATAACCAAAAAATGTGCTCAAGTGCGTTACAAATTCAGATCAGAGAACTCTGAGCGCGCTCGGTTCAGAGCACGCTCAGAGTGTTCGAGCTCTGTTCAGTGCTCCACTCTGAACTAAAAAAGAAAAACGGCCTTTATTGATTTTGTTGGCGTCGGTTTTTTGTACTTTTTACTTAAAACTAATTTTGATAACTTTGAATTTGTGATATTTAGTAACTTTTTATCGATTTCATACAATTTTAGTCGCGTTGTAAAAAGTATCGAATGAAAATTGAGTCAAAACGTCACTTCACATGCACAATCAAAACTACACCCAGCCTCCACCGTCAAATACGACGCACGGTGGCGAAAATTCGAGTTCGGTGACAACACCGAACTAATTCGGAGTTCAAAAGAACATTTACGTGAGCACGATTCCATTCAAGTGTACGAGAAAAGAACAATTTTTTTTCTGTATTCCACACCAGTTACACGATTCGGTGTTGAAAAGAATACGCCATTATACTGTCTCTCCACCGGCAATTAAAAAAGGATTAGCAGGAGACGATTAAAAATAAATCCCAAAGTGACTCCATCGGCTAAATATAGGATTAATTTGACACGAACACTCTGTTTCTGACATTTTCAAAGGTGCAGAAAATAGGCTATTTTTAATTGCTTGCCGAGAGGATTTAATTTTGTATGGTAAATCGCGTGATTTGTAGAGGATTTTATAAAGATTTATATAAATCGCAGATTAGTGTCCGGTGGAGACATGGTATTAGGCCGTTATTTATTTCGAAATTATAGCTTATATCATTTGGAAGATAGAGGGGAAAACATACGTTCTTTTGACCTTTTTCTAGCATTTGAAAATATAGTATCCATAAAATAACTATTTCGGTATTCTTTTTAATAGCCGTCAGACCGATAGTACAGCCACCTGTGCTAGCAGCAATGGCTGTTTTTCTAAAGTTCTATGGACACCGATTTTTGTGGAAACGTTAAATCAAGCTGTAAACGGCAATCTTAAAAATTTTTAATGCTAGCAGCTTTCTTTTTATAAGCTTTTATATTTTGGAAAAGCATTTTTTGTGTTTGAAAATGATTTTCGAGTTAAATCTCACAAGCTTTTGAATCTTCCAATTTTTCAAATTCGCCATAGTGTTCCTTATAATTTTTTTAATAACAATTCGGACGCGTTTATTTCATAATATTTCATTAAAAAGAACCGAATATAACGAGGTTTTCTTGTGGGGTTTGTGATTTTTTTTTCGAAAATGCGTCAAAACGGCAGTATTATAACTCTTTCAGAAAATATGACATGAGGCGGTTTACTTTGTGTTTTTTTATATACCATTATACCATTTGGCAAAACCTTGATTTTGAAGAATAAGAAGTTGTCGTGACTTACCAGTATTATTACCAGCTTACTATTCATGACTTTGTGCGATTACCCATTGATTCCTTTAATGATCCCTCAAAGAAACTTTGATTCTTGTTAGCTTTACGCGAGATTTTCTGGTGCGCCACAGCTTAATATCCACAATTTATCAAAATAAATAACTTTTATTCAACAACTTAGTTTCTGGTGATTTTACAAAAGTACAACGGGCCAAAGTTGGCTGGCAAAAACGGCACAACCATCTGGCCGTA
Organism: Neoascia interrupta; assembly: GCA_947623515.1. Taxonomy (NCBI): domain Eukaryota; kingdom Metazoa; phylum Arthropoda; class Insecta; order Diptera; family Syrphidae; genus Neoascia; species Neoascia interrupta. Next base: position 182,159,296 of record OX392462.1, read on the forward strand.
CTTCAGTCCTTTGGGATTCTCAAATTTAAAAATATCACCAAAAAGTGGTGTCAACAAACTCAAGTCTTTTACCGTAACCGTAATGCCATGATCGTTGAATGCATTTTGCATTGCCATGTGTACCACACCGTCGTTTTGCACAGGACTCAGGCTGCAGGTGGAATAAACTAAACTGCCACCGGGTTTCAAAAGCCTCACACAATTGGTTAAAATAGCCGCTTGTAGCTCGGGGATTCGAAGTCGTTCTTTCATGCGCGTCGGCTTAAAGATGTTATTGTCGGCCTCTGTGAGCGAATGCCGGTCCGCAGTGCACGGCACGTCAACCAGAATCTTATCGTACATTTCGTAGTCATCGATGCCACGGGCATCGTTATGGGTTATAATGCACCGTTTGCCATCCCATCGATCCTGGAAATCGAACATGTACTCGGCCATAACTTTGCGTATTCGATTTACGCGACTTTCTTGCACATCGTTACAGACCAGGAGGCCTGGTCGCATGGTCTGGAGCATTAAAAGCGATTTGCCACCGGGTGCCGCACATGCATCCAGCACTCTCTCTCCATGCTTGACGCCGAGGAAAAGTGGCGGCAAAATTGAAGCCCCATCCATGAGGTAGTGGGAGAGCGAGCTAGTGATGCACTTGTAGGGGGATTTGAATTTGGAACAATTTCCCATTTCGTATGTGTAAAGGCCAAGGTTTTCCGGATAAGGAAGATCCGTTTCGATTTCGATTTTAAGGGGGAAGTCCGCTGTGGTCTGATAGTATTTATAGTAGTCGGATTCTGGTATCCAATCCTCCATGCCTTTGATTTTCGTCGCTGGAACATAGTCGTATAAGCCGATAGTCTCATATTCTTTGTCAACCAATCGACGAGTATCCAAGACGGTATGTTCATCTATTGCTCCTTGCAGGGATTGACTGGAATTGATTTTGACTGGTTTTTTTTCGTCAGAGGTATTGGTGCTTGCATCGGCTGTGATTGGTTTTTCCGGGGCCTGTAATTCGTCGGCAGTTTCTGGGTAAATGGATTGCTTCTCCCGATCTTCCTGCTTCCTTATAATGCTTTCAAGGCGGTCTTCTAACTTGTAAACTGTTTGATTCAGTTCGACGCTAGAGTTTTCCGTTGCCGCACGTTCCTTTGCAAGTCTCAGGAGGGACTTGACATTGATGGCTCCTGAAAAACAATTTAAAATTTTTTTAATGAAGTATTGAACAAAGGATGGAGCGCTTAGCTAGAAGTATTAGGTTCTGAATTGCAGAAATGGCTTGGTAGGTTTAAAACAAGCATTACTAGACAGATGCCTGGGGTAAGGGTAACATTTTGGCTAGATTAAAAATTAAAAAGGAATAGCTTAGGCATTCCTATTTAAATTAAGGACTATAGAGACGTCTTACTTTCTTCAAATTCGACACGTTTGTTCCCCCGAGCATGTTTCTTCAAAGTGGACCACACTTCAAAGTTGTTCAAAGTGGACCACTTCATCGGTCTTCTTGCTGAAGGAGATGGATCTTTCGCTCTTTACTTTAGTAGTAAATGCGTCGTTAACCTTTCTGTGCTAATTATTGCGCTGAATGGAGGAATGCAGTTTTCCAGGGGGTTAAGAATATGCTGCAGAGACTGAATGGGTTTCAGAGTCACCATTGCTCCTGCACTATCATTCGATTTTGATACATCCAAAAAACTTGTTGCTTCAGATGTTAGGACACAGTTTTGCTAGCTCCACTTTCTTTCGTTGGGAATGCAAATCAAATAGCTCCGTAGTTTTTTTGTTTCTGAAGCGGTTTACTGACTGTAATACCAGGCCTGCTATCCCAGAGTCCTTAAAAATGGGACACTGTAAGATTTTGACCTCTCGAACTCCTTTAACTTAGATAGCCACAACCTCAATATTCAAGTCTTGATGCCAATCAAATTGTCTGCCACAGATGGGACATCCAAAGGGGTAACTATTGCCTTAGGAACAAAAGTGACTGACTAGCTTACCGTCCATTTCCAAAAGGTTACACGTCTTTTCGGTGTCCCCGAAATTGTTCACCATTGCAATGTACTTGTGCTCCGTTAAAAGTGCTGCTCGCATGTTGTTCCATCGTATTCCAAAAACCGAACCGTAGAAGTCGTCAAAGTTCGATAGAACTCGGTCGGTGACAGTTTTTTTCTTTTGCATAACCGACTGGAAAATTTTGCGAGTTTTTAACTGACAATTATGAGAGACATAAGAGAATTTACCCAACGCTGTTTTCCGCCTTTCCATCTTCGTTGATTTAGTAATATGCTGCGGGTTTTTAACATTTGTTACAGAAGCACCACCGGTGTGTTTATAAAAAATTTCCGAAATCCTTGTTATGTTTTCACATGCGGCTCCGGCCTTTGCGCAATGTTTTGACAGATGTTTTGACAGTTGTGACAGAGATTCATAGTCAAGAAGAAGAGCTTCGGGTAAACTGTCATCGACTACACAAATGCGTATGTGTTTGTTAGACCATTTAGTTATGGCAAATTATACCATCGAAAAAGAAACCAAAAATTCCAGACAAAATAAAATACAGTGGAGGTCGGTACAGTAGAACTTTACATCATAAATTACTGAATAACTAGATATTCAACTTGCGTCCCTCTTACCCTCCAACACCCATTCGTTTACGTTTTTTATAGCCTTCAAAGCTTTTATAAAGCTTTAAATTTCCATGTCGGTAATTACGTGTACAACAACAATTTACCTTGCGCGATCAGCTGACGTAAAAGCTTCAAAACGGAATTGCATGAAACTGACGAATTGATTCATTTACTCACATTTGTATACTAATATCAGAGTATGGGTAAATTCATCAATTTCAGCTTTTGGGCAAAGCTTTCACATATCTAATTATCTAGTTGCTCAATAATTTATGATAACAAGAGTAAACAGAGAAGAGAGAAAAACCTTAAAATAAAAATGAAACACTGGTTTTTCTTTAAACTGGCTGAATTTTTTTAATATGTTTATTTAGAGAAAAATACAGATTGTACAGAAACTAAAACTTTTTTCTTTTCTTAGCTTTTAAAGCTAATGGGCCCGGTGTTTTGAAAACAGTGCTGCAAATATAGAAAAAAAAATTATATTACAAAATTTATAACGCACAAAGTGTATTTATGCACTTACTGGCAGGTTGTACATATTGGACTGAACTTGCAGAAAACTGAAAATAGGTTAACAAAAAAATTATAAAATTAAATTAAGGAAAAGTAATTATTTATTTTAACCGAGGTTAACCTCAAAAATAATTTGCTTTTTATCAACTTTGTTCAGGGCTAAGGTCGGTTTAACTAAGGCTTTAAATTTCCGTGTCAGTGAATACGTGTAAGAAGATACAACAACTATTTACCTAGGCGATCAGCTGATGTAAAAGCTCCAGAATTTACTTACATTCGTAAGCAAATGTCAGAGCATGGGTAAATTCATCAATTTCAGCTTGTGGGCAAAGCTTTTACATGTCCGAAGTTGAATATCTAGTTATTCAGTAATTTATGCTCTCGGGCAACTCAGATTCAGAAATAATTACGTTCTTATTTACTTTCCACCGATTTTTTCAATCTACGCAAAGAAAAAACTATAAAAAAAGTCAAATCAATATATTTGACGTTTTGCTTTTCGTCAAATCTGTTGATTGGGATTTCGGTCTACAAAGCTGAGAGTAGACCAATTTGATCAACATCAACCAGCAGTATCAACATTAAAATGGATCACTTTTTTGCAGTGTGCTCACCTTATTCCATTTAACTTTTTTGATAGAAACAACCACATCCACATTGACAACAACATTAGCCGTTCCGCGCAACTCTTTACACCATGCAAGAAGCACTGCTGAGTTGATGATATACCCAGCTGGCAACAAAAGGTGTGTTTGTTTCGCTTTGTCAGAAAGCGCATAGAAGCGTTGGGTTTGATTTAAGAGTTCTTGCGTGGAAGAGATTAATTAAGCGATTAAGTTTTAATCTCGTCATGAATAGATTAATATTCGTATGGTAAATCTCGTGATTAAGAGGGGCTTTAAGGATGATTTGTCTTAATAGCGGTGTCCAGTGGAAACATCCTATTACGCAGATGGATTTATTTTTTTGATCACATTGACTTTCACTATATCAGAAAATCCATACCACCATAGCCCATTCCACCCCAGGATTTATAGATGCACGAATTAAATTACTTACTCAGAAGTTTTTCTGGCATTCATAAAAAAAAACTCTAGTTTTTATAGAAACTCTGGTCAAATGTAATTGTTCAGGGAAACAAGAAAAGAAACTAGTTTCTCCTAGAAAGCAAGAAACGAAGTTAAAATTCTTTTCGGTATTTATTCCGTGGTTAGCCCCCAATTTTGGCAAGTTAAACCGAGATTAACCCGAATCGCAATTGAAGGCAAAATAAATTTTTGGGTTTTACCTCCGTATAAATCTGTAACTTTAATGACCTTATACTTAAAACGCCGTAAAATTCCGAGTTAAGCCCTTAGCGTTAGTTTGTCAGACCGAGATTTTTCCAGTTTTGTAGTCAATTTCGACCCAGAGTTGATCTCGGCTTAAACTCCCAAATTTCTGGAGAACAGTTCGTACTCTCTGACCAAAGACCAAGTTTTTTAGCCCTCTTTTCTATGTAAAATGCCAGTTACTTTTCGTGTTTCAGTGAAAAATGTCATTCAAGCAAAATCTGGAGGACAGCACGAGATGTGCGACATAGAAAAGCCAGCAGCCCAATTTTCTTCTCTATGAGAAATGACAATCGAATATTTATCAACTGTCAACTCGAACTTTTTTTACTTTTTCGATAAGAAAAAAGTTTCACTAAAAAACTGATCCCTAAGGTAGTCACAGATTCATATTCAACTGCATTTAACAACCTTGGTTTAACCCAAGGCTATCTGAACTATGTAGCCTTGGGATCTCAACTAGCCCTACAAAGTTTTAGAACTAAACTGACTATGATCCTAGGTTAATCTCAACTTAACTCAAGAAATTGGGAGGGTTAAATCCTGGATAAATGCTAACGTCAAATTTTATACATCATATTCTAGGAATTGAAAACGACACATATGGCGTTTCTGATACTTTCTTTCTTCGATTGATGATTTGGGTGAGGTTAAACTGAGGCTGAAATGAGGAATCAACGACTAATTCTCAGTTCAATTTGATAGTAAGAAACTGTGCATAAGAAAAATCGTTGTAGCATTTTAGGAAACTGGAAATTAACGCATGATATTGAATTGATAATATCAAAGAATAGATTCGGTCCTATATTGTTTAATATTTAACGTCTAGTAGACCGAATAACCAGGCAATGTCCATTTGGGGTCGTAAAGGCCTTCTTGCCCCACGTTGGGCGCCCGAACAACAATCTTGTTACTGTACTCTCCGACTACTTAGCAAGGGACTAGGTTCGTTGTCGAGAAATAGTAGATCCCACTCGAAGGGATGGAGTGACGCAACAGCTCGAGGTGAACCAGGGCCAACTTCTCAACAATGTATGCTGGTGTGTAAATTTCTTTTACATACAAAGGGAGCTATTATTTTTGGCCGAATCCGAACGGCACCTTGAGAAGTTTTTCAAGACAAATGATACTCTCGGAGGGCTTGTCAGACCCTCGCGGAGGTGGGGACCGTGTAAAAGAACAAGTCTTTTTTTTTAAGGTGACGATGGCAGGATTCGAACGCAGACCTCCGGCGTAGTAAGCACACACACTAACCACTACACCACGGCACCCCACTCGAAGGAATAGATTTGGTAAAAACCAGTGTGGCGGAAATGCCCCACACAGCACTAGACACCAATACGAGCCATCGTTGTCCGCGTACACAGAGTAATAAGCCAGGGGATATGTATGTTTTCGAACAAAATCTTTAACAGGGAGAATTCACAAGGTACTTTAACTCTTGCCTTGACATAGCGGCAAATAAGAGAAAGAAGTAGGATATGTGTCCAGGTAGATTTCAAGGGCATTGAGAAATCTTCGTGATTAAACAAGGTTTCAAAGGGGTGTCGCGATTGAGGAACTCGAGCACTGGATAGGTTTACAGCCGTTTGTGGTGATGCTGGGATAAAGGTAAACCTGAACAAATCGGAAGTGATGGTAGTTTCCCGAACTCTTCACATAAACGGAGTCCCATTGAAACAGGTGGAGAAGGGGAATGGAGAAGGGGAACGGAGTCCCATTGAAACAGGTGGAGAAGTTGAAAAATCTCAGGGTCTTTTTCACGAGTGATGGGAGGAGTGATTCTGACTTGTCCTGTGGAATTGGCTAAGCTAGAGCAATAGTAAAGGAAGACCGCTAGCCGGTCATCAGGAAAGCTGAAGTTGGAGAGAAAGCAAAGATCTCAGTTTTTGATTCATTGTTCGTTCCAACTCTCTTTTATGGTCATGAAATTTGGGTAAAGGCCCATTTGGGAAGGAATCAATTCGCTGGTACAAGCTGTCGAAATGAGATTCTTGCCCTGCGGTGCGTTGTTGGTGTTACTCTTAGGGATAGAGTGAGAAACGTCAGTTTTCGAGGGAGTCTTAATGTTGCTACTTCTCCGAGTGGAACGTTCGATTCTTCGATGGTTTGCACACGTTGTTCCCATGCTACCTGACAGACATCCTAGATAGGTCAAGCTAGCCGAGATGCGAGCGCGTTGCCCCCCTGCTAGGCCAAGAAACAGGTGGTGGGATCAGGTAAAGGACCTTTCTGAGTCCCGCCTGGCGATTGCGCCTGAGTCTCTTGACTTGGTTGTGAAGGATTGAGAACGATGGAAAGACCATTTCGCCACCCTCGCTCCGCAACTCTTTTAAACAATAAGCGGCCTTTTGAGAATGATGGTTTAAGACAATACTTACTTGACAAGCACGCTGAACACACGTAACCAATGTCGATGACCTCCCTGTGGCAAAAGCACGCTGCTCTATAGTCAACCTTCTCTGCCGGTGGCAGCACCAGCTTCTTTCTGGTCGGGGGATCAGGCAGGAAAACCCACAGCAAATACTGCAGCATGCCATCGATCTGAGGTAAACGCAAGTAGTGACCACCGGTTATATCGCAGCCTTGTTGGAACAACTTCAATGTTTTGTCAATGGCGCAAACATCCAGCACAATCTTTAGCTTCCTCGCAGTGAAGAACACATTCATGTATGTCAGGTACTGGGAAGCGCACTCATTACTTCCAGTAATAACGAGGATACGGGAGTCGATGTTGACGTTGTCATCTTTCTGCCGAAGAGCCTGAAAACCATAATGCTTGTAACTAAGCTCCATCAAATCGTTCAGAATCTTATGAGCCGCAGAAGGCACCTACATTGTTGATGAAACAAAGAGCAAGCGTCATGCATCCTGCTAGTTTCGATTCACATAGTGTTGTAATTTTTGGTGCACGATTCATTATAGTCAGAAGTCTCTGTTTTATGGTCTTTTCAACCAAGGTAAAAGCCTCGTACTGACCATCGGCTTGACGAAACTCCATCGGTGTTGTGGCGGGATAGAGATATTCACTGTATAAAATCAATTTTTAACAATTTATTTATACTTTCAATAACGCTAAATTACCTCGCATTGTGGTGGCACGAAAGAACAGCCAATTTATTTTGGGTTTTCTGCATCAAATGAGCATTTCCGAATGCGATTGTTGAATCTACTAGTTGCGACAGATTCTGAGGGTTCTGGCGAAGAATTCGTAGCGATGGATTTGTGTCCAGCACTATGACAAGGAGGCTTACACTATCTGGATCTTAAAGTTGTAAAGAAAAACTCAGCATAAATAAAAGCATATCGAATAACTTTTAAAACAAACCTTCAGCCATAATTCGCCGGCAAACCTAAACACGAAATAGGAATTTTGTTTCAGTTATGTCAAAACGCCAGAGATTAAAAATAACAACAATTTCCATTTGGAAAAACTGTCAGGAAAAAAGTCTCCAGTTTGCTTTCCAGTCATTTGGTACATCGAACCGTTTCATAATGGAGGAATCACACACACGCACAATGGCTCCTTCATATTCAGCGCGTCAGCGTCAGGTCTTGGCCTTTTCGGTTGGTCGTCCGGGAGCGTCCGGGATACTTCTGGACTCTATTGAAACGGTTTTCTTGGACTCGTTTGACAGTTCCTCTTCTGGATGGAAGAGAACTTTGCTTCTGGTTTTGAATCCAGAATCAAAATCAGAACCACGCACACAATTATACATGTGTTAATGCCAAGTTGGATAAATGTCATTATTTGTCCCCTGTAGAATAGATTTTGCATCACAAATACAACGCTAGACAAACTTCAAAATCAAGAAAAACGTGTTTGGCTGTTCGGAGAGAAGAACGCCCTGATCCGGGATCGCCAACCGAAAAGGCCATATGTCACAAAGCTGCGCGCCAACGTTGATTTGAAAACTTTATTCGAATAAACTTCAATAGACCTTTTAGTAGGGCTGCCAAAATCTGACGTCTTTCACATTTTTCAAATCAGGGATGCCAAGCAAATCGCTTTTTTATATGAAAAATTCAATAGTTTCTATAGAACTAAATAAACTACTCAACCTAGGATGTTCCGATGAGGAAAGAAGTTATTGTGCTGATTCTGTTCCTTGCATTGACCTAAATATTTTTTCAATAAAATAAGTGGAAAGTGTCGAAAAAGTGTTCCAAAGATGTGATTCCTATAATCCGTATACTTTTTTGTGGTCGTACACTGTTTCAACAACGCAAACAACACTTTTCTAATCCTTTCCGTGTTTTGTAATTAAAATAATTTTAGCCTACCTAGGAAAGCTAGTCAAGTCTACAACTTTCTCCTTCTTCGAAACATATACCCCGTTTATCCGACACTTTAAAAATTCAAACCGACTCCAAAATGCGCATAGACGGTTGAATCGGTTTGAATTGATTGACTTTTGAATTTTTGTCATAACTTGTTCGAGTTTGACATAAAAGTAAGACTATAATTTTCAAACCGGTAGGTGAGAAAAATCACTCACATGCTCATGCCACTTATGAGACACAGCATGTTAAGTAAAATAACCAAACTTTTATTCTACAAAGCCCTAATTAGGCCTATTATGATCTATGCGTTTCCAGTCTGGTTTGCAATCTCACCGACCATAGCCAAGTCACTGGAAGTTGCTGAAAGAAAAGTACTGCGTTTTTGCATAAATCAGATATATGAATCCAGAACTGAAAGGTTCTCCAACAAACATGTATATAATGAAGCCCAAATAACACCTCTGGTAAAATATGCACTGAGTCTTATGATTCGAACCGTAGCTAAAATGGCTACAAGCGACAACGATCTAATCTCAGGTATTGTTTCCTCACAAAATGGAATTGCTTGGAGAGATACCATCTACCCGTCACCTATTGGAATAGCCTTGGAATCCATAGATTACACTACGGAGGGGAATCCCGTAGCTTTCTACCAGCTTGCTGTGCTGGGTCATCACCGTGGCTAACCCCTGCAAAATCTTTCTATACCCCCACTGATCCTTCATAGACGATTCCCCCAATCTCGCTAACTCGGTGGGCTCGACCACATCTAAGTCCTAGCTAAGTGCATGGTTGTGGTTGTACACACCGAGTCTTTACCTGGTAAACCTATTTTCACGGGTCTTGACATATCGAATAACAACCTAAATTAAGTACCCTATTTATCAGCGATAGCTCCTAAATTATTGTTGACGAAGTCTTAACTTAAAATTTTACAATAAAAACAAAATCCTATAAAGTGCCTGGGAGGGCAATGCTTACTCTTTACTGTGTAAACACCATGCCCCAACCATACTAAAATCACTGAGTGCCTTCGGTACTCACCAACTAAAACTTTTATAATTGTTACATCGCTTGCCAATTATACATAAACATACGGTACTGCTCTCTCGTGTAGTATTAAATTTACAATCAAATAAAAAGTAAAGCCTTCAGCTCAAAACAATGACACATGCCAGTAATATATTTAAATTTAAATGTAAACATGTTATGTTATATGTTAAATGTATATATCTCTGTTTTCACTGAGACAAAAGTAATCTTCTTTAAAACACTAAGAAAAGCGCAACTTAGTTGCGTTATCGTTTTTTTACAAATCAATATGCCTTCAGCATAGCAATTGGTCACACAAAAATCTTGTGTTCGTACACGAATAAACGTCATGCGCTACAAAAATCAATTGTATATATGTATAGATAACACACCAAAGGTTTAGTGACAAAAGTCAAAAGCGACATTGCATAGCTCCATGAGCAAGAGCGATTTTATTTTCAAACAAGTTACTTTGGCCACTTGGGCACCTTTCATACAAAACAAAACAGAGAAAGACAACCATACATTACAGTTGTCAATTTACCAAGATAAAACAGTAACCAATTTATTGTAAACGATTGCTTCATTCATTTTATTGAATTCAATTCAATTCAATTCAATTTTCAAACCGGTTAATTTGAAACTACTTGATAAGTTTGCGCATAAACATGGCAGTGGAATCGGTGTGAGCCAAAACGGTTACAATTCAATTCGATTCATTTTGTCGGATAAACAAGGTAATACGAATGCGGGATTTTTAATTCGTTTTTTAAATCGTTTCAGAAGGTTTTAAGTTGGAAACGTCGTTTTTGAAAGATGTTAAAAATTTTAGAATTTACTTTGTACGTTTTACATATATACAAACCAGATTTCGTTATAATGGGTACTACCTTTAAGCACAAATTACCTAATAACTAGATATTCAACTAGAGCGTCCCCTTCCCCCGAAAACCCATTTGTTTATTTGTTGTTGTTGTTTTGAGTTTCGTGACGGTAAACAATAATTTGAAAGCCCGCCAAAACAGTGAGGTGAGTTTTATTTTGACATTTCAAAAATCGAAATGTTTTTAGTCGAAAGTGAACGCGGATGAAAAAATTGTAAGATTTTATTGTGTTAATATTTTACCAATATTAATGCCGCACCATTTGGCAGTGTTTTTCTATCTCTTAAAATAATTTTCCATGACTGATTTATCATTGAAAAAATGATAGCTATAATAAACCCCGTAGTATTTTCCTAATGGATTTTACTCATAAATATCGGTAGCGTGAGATATTTCTGCTTTCAAAATTCTGTTTTTTAAAAAGCAAAAAAATTATGTTTTCTCGCCTTAAGACGCGGTGTCACAAGGTGTCACGGTGGAACAGAAACAGAATTTCACACATCAGCAACGCAAAAAGCATTCAGCGAATTTGGGTTTCAGTTGCTAATGTATGGGATTCTGTTTCTGTTCCTGTTTTACGTTGCCTGTGACAACGCGGCTTTACAATGCAAACTTTTGACTTTTTGAAGTAAAGGTAAAAATAAGAAAAAGGCAATTTTCAATTTTTGCCCGATCCTGAAGAAAGGAGACCCTCTGAGTTGTGCCAACTACAGAGGCATAAGTCTTCTTAACATCGCATACAAGATCTTTTCTGCTGTACTGTGTGAACGCCTGAAGCCGTTTGTCAACAATCTGATAGGCACATATCAGTGTGGCTTTAGGCCAGGAAAGTCCACCATCGATCAAATATTCACACTGCGGCAGATCTTGGAGAAAACCCAGGAATTCCAAATCGATACACACCACCACATGAAATCAAACGAAGGATAACTCTTGCCAATCGCTGTTTCTTTGGGCTAAGGAGGCAATTGAGTAGCAAAGCCCTCTCTCGAGCATGTCCATGTATAAGACCCTCATCATCCCAGTCCTGCTTTACGGTACAGAAGCATGGACCCTGTCAAAGGCGGATGAAATCACTTAAGGCTGCTTCGAGAGGAAAATTCTTTGGACGATTTACGGTCCCGTCTGCATAGACGGAGAGTGGAGGAGGAGATTTAACATCGAACTGTACGGGCTGTACAGCGATACCGAGCTAGCCAAAAGAGTCAAAACACAACGTCTACGATGGCTGGGTCATCTAGAGCGGATGGACACCAACGCCCCGGCCCGGAAAATCTTCGAATCCACACCGCAGGGACGACGCGGTAGAGGAGCACCGAGACTCAGGTGGCGCACGCAAGTGGAAGGGGACCTCAGCCAACTTCGCGTGCGAAACTGGAGACGGCTAGCTAGAGACAGAGCTGGCTGGCGAAGCTTGTTGGCTGAGGCCCAGGTCCACCCCGGACTGTAGCGCCACCTTAAGTAAGTAAATATACCTACATTAGTAAAGAAACCTTTCGGCCAGACATTGTTTCTGTCGGACAACGAATCGTACAAAACTTTACCCCTGGACAGGCCCCTGAGGTGATTTGATCACAATCAATCGAATACTCTCGCAGTAAATCCACCAACCCATATAAAACTTATAGGTACTTCTTGTCATGTTGTGGTGATGCTGGGATGAAAGTAAACGTGAACAAATCGGAAGTGATTGTTGTTTCCCGAACTCCTGTGCAATGTACCCTGCACATAAATGGAGTTCCATTAAAACAGGTGGAGAAGTTTAAGTATCTCGGGGTCTTTGTCACGAAAGATATGAGGAGTGATACTGAGTTGTCCTGTAGAATTGGCCAAGCTGGAGCAATAGTAAAGGAACTGCGCCGGCCGGTCATCAAGAAAGATGAGCTTGGAGTGGAAGCAAAGATCTCAGTTTTTAATTCAGTGTTCGTTCCGACCCTCATCTATGGTCATGAAATTTGGGTAGTGACCGAAAGAATTAGATTGCGGGTACAAGCTGCGGAAATGAGATTCCTGAGGTGCGTTACTGGTGTTACTCTAAGAGATAGAGTGAGAAACGTCAGTATTCGTGGGAATCTTAATGTTGAGCAGCTACTTCTCCGAGTGGAGCGATCGATTCTTCGATGGTTTGGATACGTTGTTCGCATGCCTTCTGACAGACTTCCTAGACAGCTCATGCTAGCTGAGATGCGAGCGCGGCGCCCCCCTGGTAGACCAAGAAACAGGTGGTGGGATCAGGTAAAGAACCTCTCTGAGTCCCGCTTGGGGATTGCGCCGAAGTCTTTTGAGTTGTTGGCGGAGGATCGAGAAGGATGGAAGGACCATTTAGCCACCCTCGCTCCGCGACCCTTTTAAAGGATAAGCGGCATCCGAAAATAATGATGATGGACACACAAGATGTCTTCTCGCCTTCTTACCACCATCTCTTCAAGCTTGTAGTTATGACCAGTTATGCTTCCAATATTCCAACTCGCGACCATGAGCTTGCGCTTTGGCAGTTGCATTATATTACTATCCCCCGGAAACCGACTGGCTCTGCCTCTGACCCGAGCATTACTGCTCGTCCCAGGAGTGGGGTAGTTCCATTAGTAGAGTACCTTTCCATAACGCTCTTGTCTAAAGGACTAATTGCTGTTTGAACGTCGTTTTCCTAACCGCCATGGAGGACCAAAAGTGAGAACGACCTTCTTTGATCTTCTAATGACGATTAGATTTTCGGCCAGACTTCTGCTTGAGCATCAACCAAAAACTGAACTGTCCAACACTCACTCCAATACTCACCAAAGATTTTTGATTCGTTTTATTTCAGATAAACAGATCTTCAGATCAGGTTTGGTTAGCTCTGCATTTAAAAGATGGCCATTATGATATTCTTTGGCCTGACATCAATCTTTTAACGACTGCAAATTCCTTGAATACATTAAAATATGCTTTTGTCGAAATAGAATTGTGTAACAATCTTATTTCAAGGTTGAAGCTTACTTTCGGGTGACAGAGTTGAGCTTTCACTTGAAAGACCATAAAGCTTTTTTGAAATCTCCACAGTAAAACAGTTTACTCTAATTTATATTTGATTTTTTATTGCATATGCATACCGTTTCATATATGTATATATTTGTTTTAACTAAAACAAAAATGGTACGAATATAAATATTCAATTAAAAACTTTATAGAGGTTTATATATGTTTTTTATAAAAAAGAACTATTAATTAAAAAAAAATATAAACAATAAAAAAAAAAACGAAATATAATTATACATTCTTCTGTTTTGTTATTTACAAATAAGACTATTTCGTTTAAACAAGGAGCGCACATAAAATTTATTGCGATAAAAACAAATTTCAATCGCAAAAGCAATATAATAAGTATTATTAATATGCGCCTAACGGTAAGATTATGTATTTAGTTACTTAGTTAAGATAAACGGAATAATTGATAGCTATTTCTTTTTGTTATATTTTAAGGTTTGTGCTAAGATATATGCATCATAATGTACGAATAGATTTTTTTATTTTAAATTATTAAATACAAATTACATAAAAGTTGTTGTCTATAATATTGTTTTTGCTTTTTTTGTATTGTTTAATATTTTACAACCTAAATGTATAGAATATATATATTATTTGATTGGTAAATTTATTTGATTTGTTTTTTATATTCGCAATAAATTGAAAAAGAACATTTAAATAGTGCAATAAATATTAATATTTTTTTTTAAAAAAAAGAGCGACAATTTATCAACTGTTCGCTTTATCAAAACGTTCAACATTTTGACATTTTTTTCTTTTCTCAAATATTTGAATACTTTTTTGTCTCTTTCAATATTTTAGTACATGTTTCATCAGATTATGAAATCTGTTTCATTCTTCTGGTTAATGTAAAAATCAAGCCCTTGGCCTAGGCAGACGTTTCATTGGGTTCTATCCAACCCTCACTGTCATCCTCACTCTCGGATTCTTCGGATTCAGAGAGTTCGATTGCAACCCTTCGGGCGAGAATTGAGGCTACGTCGTGTAGTGCTGTATTTCGTTCGATCTCTTTCTGTTCGGACTTCTCAACCTTTCGCAATGTGATGCCTAAAAGAAAAAAAATAGCAATTTTTTTGTTGGGTAGAGAGCGTGTAAAAGAGAAACCAGGAGAGGATTTAGGATTTTTAATCATGCTATTTTGGCTTCATATAACCTTATGACAAAAAGGTTCGATACGCGTCTTGTAGAACCTGCCGAGTAATACACGCTGGCGCGTTGGCTTTGTGGGCACCCTTACAAATTTACATAAAACTGATGGAAAAGATCATAGGAGAAGCATGAGAGTTACTGGAGTACCTTACCTGATGTTGTACTGCGCGTTTCGGACCACGCTTGTGGTAGCTTAGGTAAGCTCGCCGTCTGGGGGTGGAACTAAGGAATTCGAGGCAACCGACTAACTCCCCGGAAACCGACTAACTCTGACTTGAGCATTACTGCACGTCCTAGTATCACTATCATGTTAGCCATAAGCCTGGTGGGGTAGTAGAGTACCTTTCCATAATGCTCTTGTCTAAACGACTAATTGTTGTTCGAACGTCGTTTTCCTAACCGCCTATGTGGCCCGAAACCTTAAGCACAATAATGACGTCCAACGTGATCTTTCCCAATTTAATGGCTGAGAGAAGGAGTTCAAACTTAACGACGAGGAAACACCAAGAAAGTGCAAATACTGAAAGTCCGAAATTAGTCTTAAGGGTGAACTTATGAGTCTCTCTTGCGAGTTAAATAATTTGTAGGTGCAGGCGTAATATCTTTGGTGCACTTAACCTGACATTAAATCCGTACTTTAGGTTGAGTTGAACGCTTTGATAATGTCGGCCAAAACAAAGAGGGAAGTATTTTATGTCAGGAGATATTCTAATCAAGGAGAAGATAAAAGCTGTAACTTTTTGTGCGGTAGCAAAATATAATGTCGCTAAAAAAACGATCACATACGACAGCAACGGCCAATAAAATGTTTGAGTTCAAGAATGAAGATTAACCCGGAACAGGGGGACCGAAACTCTAATTTAAAGGATCAAGCTGTCGACTAGCATGCCCATGGCTGTGCACAATGCGTCGGGAACCCCTTAAGTAAATAAGAAATATTGACCACCGACTTTAGGACTAAACGTAGTTTTTTCGAAGTGCCAATAAGGTGATAGCTGGAGAAAATAAGCAGCAATTTAACCTGACGAAAAGTCAGGTAAGTGGAAGTTAAGTAGAGGTTCCAGTAATCGACATCAGCTCTTAATCAGCTTCTAACATGGAATGCAAACGGCCTTCTGAATAAAATAAACGAACTAGAAATATTTCTACGGAAACTCACCTTAAAAATGGGTCTGGACTCAAACTTAAAGGTTACAATGACTATCACGCACATCACCCTTCGCAAAATTCGAGAGGAGCATCCTCCTCTACATTAAAAACTGCATAAAGCACTTCAAGAACACAGAAGTTGAGCTAGACTCTAAGCAGATAAGTTCAGTTTCTGTAAAAACTGACTGCTTAGATTACAACAATGCATCTTTTGCCGGGTTATAGACTGCATTTCCCGCCGGGTTATAGACTGGTGGAAGACGATCTTGATTGTATGTATGACTTCATTGGGTCCAATTTTATTATTGGAGGTGACTTTAACGCGAAGCATACTTTTTGGGGTTCAAGATGCAATTCAACCAGAGGCAGATTACTGTACAAAAACAGTATGAAACGTTGGGTGGACTTTTTCTCCACGGGAAAGCCAACATATTGGCCAACCGACAGGAATAAAAAGCCTGACCTTGTCGACTTGTTCATCGCTAAAGGGTACCCTAAATATCTTACGCGAGTCGAAGAGTGTTATGATCTTTGCTCAGACCCCTCAGGAGTAATCTTGAAGATGACTGGCGAAAATAGAAAGAGCTCCCAGATTAGCTGGCAAAACATGAACTGGGACGCCTTCAGAAAGGACTGTAAGGAGGATGTTGGCTTGAAGGTGCCATTGAGAACCTCTTTCGAGTTAGAAACCGCAGTTGACAAATTCATTGAAGCAATTCAGAGCGCTGCTTGGAACAACACCTCGTCCCAAAAGAACGCACTTAGCACCGACGGGCATGTACGCACGACAAATCCGCACGAAATCGAAGAATTGATTCGTGAAAAGACAAGAGCGCGTAGAAGATGGCAAAGCACGAGGGCTTCCCCAGACAAAACCCTCTTGAACCGCCTCTCTAACAAACTGAAAGAAGCTTCAGTTGCAAGATTTTAAAAATCGGCGGATAGGAGCTCAAACTACTCACTGTGGAAAGCAGTTAAGTCTATCAAGAAACCTAAAATCCACTCGGCACCAATAAAAAAAGCTAACGGCGAATGGGCAATGGAAGACAAAGAGAAAGCGAATTTGTTTGCTGAACATTTAGAAGAAACATTCAAGCCTTTCGATGGTCCGTTGTTGACTGACGTTTAAAACAACAACGCGGAACCTGATAGCTTTAGAATGAAAAAAGTTTCGTTAGTTGAACTCCGACAGATAATAAGCAAACTTAAAAATAATAAGGCCCCGGGCTACGACCTGATCACAGGCGAAATATTGAAAGAACTTCCGAAAAAGAAAAAGGCACTAGTCAAGACTTGTATACGTCCCAAGGTAATGGCAAGTTGCTGAACCATAATGATATGGTTCCAAAACCGCGGAAATGTGCAAATGATAAAAAATCTTATAGGCCCATGTCGCTTCTGCCAATAATATCGAAAGTATTCGAGAAACTTCTGCTGAACCAATAATTGCAGAAAGACGTTTGATCCCGGATCGTCAATTCAGTTTCCATTCCACAATTTTTCATCAATTTAAACCTAACTATAACATAATAGATCAAGTCTATAGAATAACGCATGAAATTGAAAAACATATACAATTCGCCTTAGAAGAGAAAAAAATATTTTCAAGTGCTTTCCTCGACGTACCACAAGCCTTCGACAAGGTATAGCACGAAGGCTTGAAATATAAGCTACGGCAAAATTTGCCGGAAGGCATGTTTAGAATATTAAAAAACTATCTTGAATGCAGACTCTTTCGTGTTAGGTGTAGTAGTGAATACTCGAGTTTCAAGTAAATTCGAGCTGGCGTACCCCAGGGTAGCGTCCTCGGTCCCACCCTGTTCCTGCTCTACACAAGAGACATACCTCTAGATGACGAGACAGTTATGGCCACGTTTGCGGACGACAGGGCCATCCTGGCAACAGGAGAATCAGTCTAGTCATCAATGAGAAGCATCCAACGAGCTTTGGACAAAATTTGCGTCTGGATGAAGATTTGGCGAATCGCTCTTAACGAGAACAAGTATACGCATGTCAATTTTACGTACAGAAAGGTGAACAATTTATCTCGGTTCATATGCAAACGAAGCAAAATATCTCGGAATGACGCTAGACGCTAAACTTACGCTAAGCATGTGGAAGCCACATGTTAAGAAGAAGCGTGACGAGCTCGATGTAAGGCTCAGAAAAATGTATTGGCTTATTGCAAAATTTTCAAAACTAAGCATAAAACAAACTGCTCTTCTACAGGCAGGTGATAAGGCCCTCATGGACATACGCTATACACCTTTGGGGTTGTACCAAGCTGAGCAGCATGTCCATGTTACAGACTTTCTAAAACAAGACACTTAGAGCAATTGTGAATGCTCCATGGTATATAAGGAATTCACTGTGAGATTTACTGTGAACGAAGAAATAGCGAACTTTGCTGGAAAGCTAAGTGCTCGTCTTCATGTTCATTGCAACTATGACTCTTAACGATACAAACAACGAGCGAAGACTACAAAGAACAAGACCCTTCGATCTAGCGACGTAGGGTGAAGCCGCACGAACTGACGGTTTTAGTAGGTGCATTCACTGGATAGCAACCTACCCAACGCGATAAACACTACGGAAACGTAAACTACTTGTTAAGTTAACTTAGTTGTAGTCAAGAAGAATTATGAGAGAACAAAAATTTACCACTGTGACGTGCGTTCTGGCATAGTTTTCATGTCTGTCATATGGGTGGTTTTTTAGCACGTGGAAATCGGGCATAACCAATATCGGCTACTTCGTATTATATACCTGCTATAGTGGGACAAAACCAATCAGCTCTTAATAGGCATATGGAACACCTCATCGCTCAGTGGAAAGAAACTAGAACTGGATGAAAAGGCGTAGAAGTATCAGCTTGATACAACCAAGTGGAGACTTGGCTAATGAGTGTACACTCTTTTAGTCTGCCGTCCTACATTGAATGACTGCAGAGGTGGGACGCTCAAGACCCGGTTGTCGAACTATGTTTGTTCCTTTTGGGGCAGTAAGGTTGAAAGATCGATTTCGGCCCTACAGGCATATGCACCGAGTATACAGCCGTTGTGAATCAAGTTGTTGCTGCTCTGGATAGGTTGGTAGATGAACATTGACTTCTTGCTCTTTGTGGCTAAAGAAAACCTTTTAAGAGCCAACAAGCCGTTCTGGTGTTGTCCCCAATTTGGCGTGCCTCCTCAGTTTGCGGATAGGGGAATGCTCACCAGATATGGTGGGTACCGGTATAAAAAATATCTGGGTCAGACCAAAACTCTGGGTCGGAAAAACCGAAGTCTGTCTTAAAATCTTAAAACGATCTTTTCTACCCTTTTTCTTTGATCTAGAACTTTAGGGCCGATTTTAGACGCCTGTTTAACTATATCACTTGAAATTTATTCAAATTGACTTACCGTTCCGAATCGCGTTCATTAAATCGTTTCGTGAATCGTGGTATGGTGGCAGCAACTTCTTGGCTCCAACCATGTGTCCAGCACTCGAAAGTATTATTCCATTCGCCGCAGTCATATTCGACGGAATGTCTCCATTTGCAATTGGCTTCAAAGCATGATGAGCTGTCTGACTCTCCACCGGGGGCGGTGGAGGCGGTGGTGGTGGTGCTGGCTGCGATATTTTTGGTAAATGCTGCAACAAACAGATGCAAAAGAAAAAGAAAAACGTTATGCATTTCTCTTTATGATAGACAATAGTTTAACAACCTGATCTGGAATCGGCGGTGGTGGTGGAAGATCATTTAGTGAATTCAATTGCTGCGTCAAAGTGGTGCTGTTGAAATTCTGAATCGTGTTACTCAACTGAGCCATCACGAGCGCATTAGCGTCTTGAACACTACTGCTGGGCGCCAATTGTGGCGAGCTTACGCGCGATGTACTATTGGTGCGAGCCAGTAATTTGGCCGCAACATTATTGCCATTGACCGCGGACAAAGGCGAAGTCAAACCATCGGGAATTGGTGGTGGTGGCGGCAGTGCATCTCGGCTGGTCGACATGCTTCTGCCACGAGTAGGTGTGTTAGCATTGGATGTGTTTGGTGTTCCGGTGCCACTGCCGTTTGAGGGAGGCGCCGGTGGTGGTACCGACGGACGAGGTTTCGTTCGCGAGGGTGTGCCAGCGGCATAGATGACCTCTGTGTACATTGAATTTTGATTAGTTTGCCTATATAGAGTTTCGGAATTCATAATACATACCTTCATCATACTGCTGCTGTTGCTGCTGCGGCATCTGCATTTGATGCTGCTGCTGATGCTGTGATGGATGCATTCCGTTCATGTTGCCGGCCATGGCAGCCGATGCTGCCGAATGTGGTGTCAATGGACCATAGGTGTCAACTGTGTCGGCAGGATAGTTGCGTCGCAATTCAATCGAACTGGGCCTGGGTGGTCTGGTGTCGTACATTCCCATGCCTAAAAATAAAACGTTTGGTTAGTTAGTAGCAAGTAGTAAAAAAAAAAGAAATTCACAATCACACATCTACCAGTTCAAATGGTTAAAATTAAGATTTCAAACTCCAGTATTTACCTGGACTTCAGAACAATTACACAAGTGCTTAAACCTTTAAAATGACAACAAGAAGCTTGTTTTTTTTTAAATAATACTTTTTGGAACCGATTTTAAAGATTTGATTAAAGGATTCTTCAATTATGGGCTCGAAACCCATCTAAATAATTCGAAACTCAGCATTCATGTTTTCGTTCAATCCGACAATTAAATGAATGAAAAGATTATTGCTAAAAATGCAAAATAGTGTCCGTAATAGAATACTGAGGTACGTTGGCAGTTTTATTGACATTTGGGAAGCAGCCATCCCACTGTCTAGGGTTCGAAAACGTTTGAAAGTCGTCAAGAATGCATTCTTTACTAGCAGTCCTCTTAAAGCTCAGAAGCGCCAACGCCTGACTTCTCACAATTATGCATTTTGTGTACGTTGTAGCTGTTCTAGGATGGATGGAATCATAAATAATTGGCCAATTCTGAATGGCGAATTGTGAGGCTTCTCATAGCAAATTTAACTTTCACAGGGTTTGTCAGGCCATCACGGAGTTGGGTGGGACCGTGAAAAAACGTATTGTTCCGTTTTGGATTTGAACCTCGGACCTCAGGCACAGTAACCCGACACACTACCCCGTTTCTACAGTCATATAGAACAATCAGCTTGACATCTTGAATAAAATGAAAGAAACTGGCAAGTGTTAACTTGTTACTCACCGTCACTCGCGCCAGCATGCATTAAGAGCGGAAAGATCAACCGATTCGGAACAATATTCTTGTGATCACCTTACGCAGACGGATTATTTTTTTTTATCACATTGACTGTCACAAAATGTAAAAATCTCAGATCACTTTAGCCGATTCCATCCCTCTTCTATTAATCTAGCTGTCCATCGTCCCCTTGCATCCGCGTTCCACCTGAATTGTCATTTCCTGCTTGTTACTTCTATGTTACTATGTCTCTTATGTTGCCGCTTGAAGCCTCAGTTCTCTTTTGTTCCGTAAAAAAAACTTTTAAACGTAAAACTAAAGAGGTTACAAGGTAGTCTAGGTTATAGACTAAACTGAAAGACGGGGAGATGAGCTTTTACATTTTCCAATTCCTATGAGGCACGGATGCTTTACAATGCAATAAGTACCTACCTACCAAAAGAATGGAGGAAAAGACGGCGCAGCATGCCAGTATGAGGATTCCGAGTAACACGACGTCCAGACGCTTTCCGCGACTGTAGCATGTGAAGAGTGAAGAGGATCAGAGTCGGAGTAAAGCAGTCGGAGTAAAGCAGCATCTCCCCAGAAGATGATGTCCAGAGATCTTAACTGAAATATCATTATTTGTTGTTTTATTGAAGTTCTCTTGCGAGCCAACAAGAAAGGGAAAGACGCATATATGCCTTCTTAAAATACAGGCTGAAGATAAGCCTATAACCGGCAGGAAACATCACGAATGAAGATGAAAAAGCCGGCCCCCCCATGGGAAAGAAAACGACACTACTGTGACGTAATGCAAAAACGATTCCAGAGCGAATAGTCAGGATAGAAAATGTTGTTGGGTTTATTGGGTGCAATTCCCGAGCGCAATTCGAAAGAGTGGCCTTTTTGAATTGGCAGAATGCGTCCCACAACCTTCGCTTGAAAAAAAAATCATCTTGTCTGTGTAAAAGTGGGATGTTACGCCAGAATCCACCTCTGCAACTTAAGAGTTTGGAGACAATCTTGAATTTAAGGAACTAATAATAGAGTGTCGCAACAGCTCGAGGTGAACCAGGGCCAACTTCTCAACAATGCATGCTGTGTGTGCTGATTTCTTCACAAATGTTACTCTCGGAGGGTTGTTAAACCCTTGCGGAGGTGTGAACCGTAAAAAAGAACAAGTCTATTTCAGGTGACAATGGTGCGATTCGACAATGGTACGACACGGCACCTAAGAATCCCTAAGGAACTAGCATGCCTAAGTGGAAGAACAGAGCACATTCTATGAGAAATTAAGCACAATCAAAAAAGTCTTACCATACTTCAAGAATCTAGAAAATCTGAGACCCACTTGGGTCTCAAATGGCTGAGCCTTTAAATTGGTATGTATTATTCACAATTTTTTTTTTTAGTGAAACGAATTATGACAGCCTTACTAAGGCATATGGAAAGATGCTCCTTTTTCTTGGTACATCAGTCTGTCTTAAGGACGTTTGGCGTACGTAAGATGCCTTCGTTGGCATCTCTAGCGCTAATGATAATAAGTAGGTCATCGGCATAAATAATTATGCTGGGGTTAATAATAATTACTGAAAACCACAGCAGGGGTTACAAGACGCCTCCATGTGGGCAGCCCTTTACGGCTGATACTTGTACTGAAGGCAGTCTTGATTGAGTAATAAACATCCGGCTTTCAAGCATAGCTTTGAACCAGCTTGGTTCTTGATATTTTTAAAGAGCTGACCATTTGATAATGAGTCATAGCCGATGTTGTCAAAAACATCATTCATGTCTACAAAAAGGCGCAGGGTGATTGTACCCCTTAATTCCATAAACAGCTTTTGATTTTTGCGGTTAACATTGGTAGAGCGCCTTTGCGATTGACTCGGATTTTCTCTTCAGATGCGCATTAGGGGTGCACAGATATATTGTCAAAGAGCGTCCGCTTTTGTTAACGTCAATTATTACCTCTATTGTTCACCTCTATTGGCACTTCACTTATGTGAGGTGACGGGCGTGAGGATCAGGTGCTACTCCAAGCCCCGAAATCAGTCCCTTCCACCCATCCCTCTTATTCCTTTACATCTCCCCCACTCAACCAACTGTTAGAGTACTCTAACCTACAGGAGCAGTAGTAAAAACTCATATCATTAATGGATGGAGAACCCAATGGATGTTTCTACTCCAGGTGGTACTGGCCATGGCCAAAAACCACCCGCAGTCTTTACGCAGTCTTAGGCCACAACATTAATTTTTGAACAACCAAGCCACTCTTGCAGTTCTGTAACCGGTTCGCGCTGTAATCTGAACATGGGTGAGGTTGCCACCCACTGTACTGCTGCTGACGTGACGATTCGGGATATCGCTGTGGTTGAGCGGGCTCCGGAAGAAGCGGCCTCTGAGGTGCGCCTGACTAAGGGACGGCAGAAGGGGAAAGGAAAGCAGCTGATCGAAGAGGCGCGCATAGAAGCTTCAAGGGCCGAAGGCAAAGGCTCTCTGGTTGGCTCTTTGGCTGTTCCCGTGATCGAAAAGCAAGAAAAATCAACCCAATCTCGTTATGAGATTAACTTCCCCTCAAGCACATGCGTCTGCCCGCGCACGGCTTTCAAGTGAAGTCAGTTCTACTCCTATCGAGAGTTGTACTGACAGATGGAAACCGGACGAGGTGGATTTTTGGTACCACACGCATTGGAATTTCGAAGAACTTGTTCGGGAATTGTCCTCGACCCCTGTCTTATGGACATGCCCTCTGACGGAACGACCCCAAAAATCATTTTGTGACAAAACTACCAAGTCGACTTTCCTCAGGTAATGGAATGGCTTCGGCCAGACTCTGAGCCAGGGAGAGAATGCCATCGTATTTTCACGGATGGTCTGGTGCTGGAGTGTTTGTGGAAAGCGAGAACATTAGACTCCACTACCCCTTAGGTAAATATGCGTCTTCCAAGCGGAGATTTTCGCTATCCTAATGGCTATGCGCTATATTGTGACTAACAGGTGGAGGGCAAGAAGCATATGCGTTTGCGGTAACAGCCAAGCCGCTCTAAATGCGTTGCTCAACCCTCTAATCTCGTCCAAGATAGTGCTTGAACTCAAGAATTCATTGAACTTAGTCGGAAGGCTAAATGCAATGAATCTTGTTTGGGTTCCAGGTCACACTGGTATCCAGGAAAATGAGATCTCTGATGAGCTTGCCAGACTAGGCTCAGAAGAGGTTTTCTCAGGACCTGAACCTTAGGCCTGCCCGATTTGTTGTCACGTCCGCCATTGATACTTGGATTTCCTGTGAGCACAGGGCTCGTAAGCGTGACTGCGATGGGTGCAGACAGACTAAACGACTACGCCCAGACATCTGCGAGGGGTCAGCGTCTTTTCTTCTAACCCTTAGGAGAATCGATTGCATACTTCTTGTAGGCGTCCTAACCGGCCACCAAGCTTTTGCTAGACACAAGAGCCTGTGGAGAGGACGACGATACAGCGGAACATTTCCTATGTAGTTGTCCTGCCTTTGCTCCCATCAGGTGGCGGATCTTTGGGGCTGACGTGGTGAGTGCCGAACACCTAAGCTCTTCATCACTGAAGCTCCTTTTCGTTTTTCTTCGAAAGACTGGTAAACTAAATACATTAAAGTAAGGTGTCCGCGTGGTAGTACAATGGACCAGTAGTTGTGCCTGAGTGCTCCGTCGGATAGTAGCAACCTCCGACAAATGATGAAGGTATCTTGGAGGTAATACCTCTGTGAACTCTTTGCGAGACCTCACTTTTGTGCGGTAAAAAAAGCACAACTAGCCTTGATGTGCATTTCAGTAATTTTTACAGGAGTTTTTGCAGGCGGGCATGAACACGGAACTGAGCTCTACATTTTTTGTATCTGCTCCGTGTTTTGCCATCTCGGCGATTGCGTCGAAACTGCTTTAAACAAATTCTAAATTAGTCACCCGTAGGTTATTCTTCCCATTAAATTACTACGATGCAGGCCGCAATCCGGGCCTAAAGCTGTTTTAAGTCTACTGGCGGCTACTTTATCTCGGAATTTCGATAAAAAAGAAGTTAAAGATTCTGATTCTAATTTATTAATTACTCATTAACTAAAGAATCAAAACGATTTTTTCAATTTTTTTTTAAATTTATCGCTGAAGTCAACGGTGTGGTCAACGTTTGCATATCTATTATTGAATGCAATTAAAACAGAGATAAGGCTGCTAGGTTAACTGGAGAGTCCTACGCATCTGCGGAAAGGTTTCTGTTATTGCAGAATTCCATAAACTTAATGAGCTCTATTGATTTATTGTTTCGATATGAAAGAATTATCTTTTTAATTGGCAATGCGATAGCCAGTGTTACAGGTCTATCACAAATGGGAAGATCCATTTTATATCTCGTCGTAAAAATATTGGTGGACGTTTATGACGTAATATAATCTTATCTTAAACTCTTATAAAAATATTGAAATTTAAAATTTTCAAGGTAAAACTTAGTACTTACTGCTATATCCCGACTCATCGGTAACAACTGAATTTGGTGTCCTATATATAACATTGTTTGGCATTAGAGTCTCTCCATGGCCAATGACCAACTGCCGTTGTTTCTCCCGTGTATTGTGCGGAATTCGCACTCGTTTCTTGTGGCCTCGAACACCGCCACCACCTCCACTGCCACTGCTTCCATCCTGGCGTGGCCTATGCATTTTCCTACCCTTGTCATGCATTACCCGCTCGGTATCCTTGAGCATTTCTTGCCTCCACAGCTCGAAGAAGTAATTCGGATCGGTGTAGAATTTCAAGCCATCCTTACCGTCGTCTCGGTACACATTCAATTTGTCCAATGGTGGTGGCTTATCACATTGGGAGTACGTCTCTAACATTGGTGTCGGCATTGTGTTGCGTGAGAATATCTGCTGATCGAAGATCTTGGCCGACTTGAAGGCCTTCTTCCGTTGAATGTCGGTCAGGGGAACTTCTTCGACATTGCTATCCAGTTGTGTCACCTTGATGGCCAGTCGATCTATTCGAGCTTGTAATGAATTTGCTCGGTCACCGATGTTTCCAACATCGCGTGCGAGTTCACCGAAAATATCTTCGGCGTGCTTGGAAAGCGACGACAATTGTCGTATAATGTTTGTCAGTGTAGTGTTGGTCACTGTCTCGAGTTCGGTGGCCTGAAGCTCTTCTTGCTGGTACACAGACCGAGCCACATGTACCGGTTCAATGGAGCGTTTTGGAAGCGGCATTGTGTTTGTTGTTTTTTTTTTTTGTTTTATATATTTGGCAGATTTGGAATTATGCTCTCTAGATCATTATAGTCTTGGATCCGAATAAGGAACCTGTAAAAAGAAAGTTGGACTCAAATAAGAAAAATATGCGTAACGATATTTTGGCTGTATAAGTAGAAATGGGTCTAACGAAAAAATAAAGGCAGCAGTTTATAGAAAGTTATTTAATCGACGCTAAGTTTATACTTCTTCTGGGGAACGCTCTGGTATAACTTATGAATACAACATCGCTGTAGTCCTCTTGATCGCAAAAGGAAAATTCACAAATCGTATGAATTTTTTTTTTGTTTAGTTAAAGCAAACCCTTTTAAGCAACCTTTTACTACACACAAGACGTCTGCTATACTTTAAATGGTTAAGAAGTAGACAAGGGTTTTTTATGTTATCCTCGGGCTTATCATTGTTTACCAAGAAAAAGATAACGTTCTTCGCAATGATGAGTATCGACCTGTATTTCAATGAATAACATGAATTGGGTAGGGTGTAAAAATAGCATTAGAAAATTGTCAACTGCCAAATGCTGACAAATATTTACTTTTTAAAGTTCAAGATTAGATAAGCTGGATGTTTCAATAGGCTGGAGTCCACTACATTTTTATAACAAGAAAGTCTTCCCCCAAAATTACTGTGCTCTAAAAAAACAAAAAAATCCATTCAAAAAACTCAAAAATATTAAACTTCTGTGCTATGAGAGTGATGGTTTTCATAAAGCGAACACATTCCGAAACTTTGGACGTTTAAAAAACTTGGCAGAGTTCCGGTTCACATGTAAAGAATACAGCACACGCAACATATATGGCTATCAGAGGTTTACCCTTGTTTATATCGAGCTTTTGTGCTTTTTGATTTTTGTAACTGTCAAGCAAGAATATAGGCGTTTTGTGTGTCTTTTTAAATTAAACCCTTTATACCTTCTTAGCAATTGGTTCAGAACTGGCGTGTTAGGAAATGCAACAAAGAAAGCCCGTTCGTTGAAGTTTAGCAAAAATGAAAGCAACCTAGTGATAGGTTTACTTAAGCAAGAGCTGACTGTCCTTCCAGATCCCCAACATTACGCTTGAATTTCATTGATCGTGTTTTCCAGGAAATTGGATGGAACTGGTAAAGCTGCGGATATCCTGCCCAACGCCAAGGTACGGAAATACTGTGAGGAAGTTTGTCGTCGGCTAGCTACAATCGCAAGAGATCGCCAGGTCCTTCTCCAACCGAGTCTCTCAGAACCTTCTACGAAGTCCTATGCAGTCAGCATTAAGTATTGATAGGCAGTGGCAACATTGCCGCCTCTGAAGTGCTGGGTTTCACGTACAGCCACGTACAACCACGACGAAAGCCCCGGAGTGCCGGCAAGCACATGCAGCTAAACAGGAAGCATACAAAGCGGCTCTGCATAGAAGGACTAGATCTGCTCGCGAGCTCTACAAGCAAAGGAGGAGAGAGGAGCACCCTCTTCTCCAAAAAAAAGGGAGAGCACGACAAGCGCGCGGTTGAAGATAGAGAGATGTCATACAACAAAAATGAGGGTCGAAAGTTTTACCAGAGGATCAAAAGGTCATGCCAAGGGTATAAGGTTTAAACTGAAGCCTGTAAGGACCATCAAGGGTACATCGTAGTGGAATCGCCATCGGTGCTGAGAATTTAGAAAAACCAAACTTCTGCAACCATACCAACCGACCTGGATGAAGGGAAAGTAGCTGTGTCTAAGCTTAAGTCCAATAAGGCAGCCGCAGTTGACGGCCTAGCACTTTTTAAATCCACTGGCGATGAGCTGCTTAGGAGCATACACCAGCTTATCTGCATGATTTGTTCGGAGGAAAGCATGCCCCACGAATGGAACCTCAGCATTGTTTGCTCGATCCCCAAGAAAGGAGACCCTCTTAACAGTGCCAACTACGCATTAGTCTTCTTAGCATCGAATACAAGATCTTTTCTGCTGTACTGCGTGAACGCCTGAAGCCGTTTGTTAACAATTTGAAAAGGCACGTTTCAGTGTGGCTTTAGGCCAGGAAAGTCCACCATCGATCAAATATTCACACTGCGGCATATCTTCGTGAAAACGCAGGAATTCCAAATCGATAACCACCAACTTTTGCAGAATTGAGCAGAACTCCCGCGCCAACACCAGAGGCACAATCTTTCAAAAGTCCGTTCAACTACTCGCATACGCCGACGACATTGACATAATCGGTAGAACAAAGCGTGATGTCAGTGAAGCCTTCGTAAGTATTGGGACGGAAGCCGCGAGTATGGGTTTAGCAGTCAACGAGGGCAAAACCAAGTATATGCTGTCATCAAGAAAAGACACCCAACACCGACACACAAAACATCACCATCGACAGCTTTAACTTTGAGGTAGTTAGGGACTTTGTCTACCTGGGTTCGGCTATCAATTCAGGCAATGACACCAGCGCTGAAATCAAACGAAGGATAACTCTTGCCAATCGCTGTTTCTTTGGGCTAAGAAGGCAATTGAGTAGCAAAGCCCTCTCTCGAGGAACTAAAGTGTCCATGTATAAGACCCTCATTATCCCAGTCCTGCTTTACGGTGCAGAAGCATGGAGCCTATCGAAGGCGGATGAAAACACTTTAGGCTGCTTCGAGAGGAAAATTCTTCGGACGATTTACGGTCCCGTCTGCATAGACCGAGAGTGCGGAGGAGGAGATATAACATCGAACTGTACGGGCTGTACAGCGATACCGACCTAGCCAAAAGAGTCAAAACACAACGTCAACGATGGCCGGGTCATCTAGAGCGGATAGACACCAACGCCCCTGCCCGGAAAATCTTCGAATCCACACCGCAGGGACGGCGCGGTAGAGGAGCACCGAGACTCAGGTGGCGCACGCAAGTGGAAGGAGACCTCAGCCAACTTCGCGTGCGAAACTGGAGACGGCTAGCTAGAGACAGAGCTGGCTGGCGAAGCTTATTGGCTGAGGCCCAGGTTCACCCCGGAATGTAGCGCCACCTTAAGTAGGATGCCCTTAAGAAGACTTTGAGCACCACCCTTAAAATGAAAGACATGGGTCGAGCAACTACTTGTGTCGGGCTATCAATAACCTACGATGACAATGGCATTAGCATCGATCAAAGCAAATAATCGAAAAGTTTAACATGACTAATTGCAAACCATCAGTTACACCAAGTGATCCTTGTCAACCAGTATGTGTCCAAACAGTGAGGATGAAAAAAATGACCATAAAAATGTTCCACACGAGGAAGCTGTGGGCAGCCTACTATATTTGGTGCAAGGTACCAGGCCTGATTTGGCGTATGCAGTTAACGACGTGAGTCGATTTAATAATTATTTCGGCAAGGCTCACTGGACATCAGTTAAACGAATTTTCCGGTACCTAAAAGGAACTACTGATTACAAAATAAGGTATTCACGAGATGGTGACGTATCGTTAATGGGGTATTCTGATGCGGACTGGGCTTCTGATGTGGACAAAAGACGTTCTTGTATTGGATATGTGTTTAACGTCCAATGGAGCCGTGTCTTGGGCCAGTAAACGTCAGCACACTGTGGCTTTATCAAGCACAGAAGCCGAGTATATGGCTCTTTCGGCTACTATACAAGAAGCATTGTGGCTAAGGCAGTTTGGTCAAGAGCTTGAACCAGGCATTAAAGAAGAGGCAGTTTAAATCAGGTGCGACAACCAAAGCGTCTTGGCTTGGTCTGATAGATATCGAGGAGGGTCCAACCATATTGGCATTCGACATCATTACATTCGTGAGAAGATTTTTTTTTTTTCCGTGAGTAGGAAAAACCTTCATAGGCACTACGAGGACCGGCCGCGCGTGCTCATAGTCGTGTGAGATTCTTACTCACTAAAAAACCTCCCATTTTCCGTGTTAGACTACAACTAAGTTTCCTTCACAAGTAGTTCAAGCTTCTGTAGTAATCGCGTGTGGCAGGCTGCCTTCCAACGAAGGCACCTACAATACCGTCAATTTATGCGGTTTCATCTTATGCTGCTAGATCTAACGGTCTCGTTCGTTTTAGCCGGTGCGTAAGGTTTCTCTGATCCAAAGTTCGGATAATTTCATTGTTGCAGTGTCCGCGAAGACAAGTACTAAGTTTGCGAGCAAATTTTGTTACCTCGTCAGACACGGTTGCGATTTCTAGATCTCGGTGTAGATCGCTTTTTCTTCTGTACCATGGAGCATTAACGATTGCTCTTGAGTGTCTTATTTTGAAAAGTTTCTAAAATAGATGTATTGCTTGGTTTAGTACAACCCCAGAGTTGTATGCCGTACGTCCAAGATGGTTTAAGCACTTGCTTATACACAAGCAGTTTGTTATATATGCTTAGTTTCGAAAATCTTCCGATAAGCCAATTCATTTCTCTTAACTTGATTTCGAGCTCGTCGCGTTTCTTTTTAACGTGCGGCTTCCATTTAAGTTTTGCGTCTAGAGTCATTCCTAGAGATTTCGCTTCATTTGAGTACGGGATTTGTACCGAATTGATGAATAAAGGTTTGTGGTTTATCTTTTTATAAGTAAAATTAACATGCGTTGACTTAGTCTCGTTAAGGACGACTCGCCAACTCATCGTCCAGTCGCATATTTTGTCTAAAGCGCGTTGAAGTTTCCCTGTTGATAATTCAACTGTCGTATCAATAGCGAGAATAGCAGTGTCGTCTGCGAACGTAGCTAAAATTGTTCCCTCATCGTGGGGAATGTCTCCTCTTGTATAAAGCAAAAATAATATTGGGCCGAGAACGCTTCATTGCGGGACACCGGCATTTATCTCTTTGAATTCCGAGTACTCATTTTCGTATCTTACGCGAAAGATTCTGTCTTCAAGGTAAGACTCTAAGATTCTATAGAGTTTTTCTGGTAAGCTAAGCCTTAACTTGTACTTCAGGCCTTCGTGCCACACCTTGTCGAAGGCCTGCGATACGTCGAGAAAAGCGCTAGTACATATCTTTTTTGCTTCCAGAACTTTTTCGATTTCGTTTGTTATTCGATAGACCTGGTTGATTGTTGAATGCTTTTTCCTAAATCCGAATTGGTGATCCGGAATCAATCGTCTTTCTTCGATGATTGGTTGCAACCTTTTAAGCAACAGTTTCTCGAATACCTTAGATATTATCGGCAGTAGCGAAATAGGTCTGTATGACTTTTTGTCGTTCGGACATTGCCTTGGAACGTATAAAATTCTCATGGAGGCGTTAATGATATAGAGTAGCTTGACCAAAGCTTTTTTCGGTAGCTCCTTTAGAATTTCGCTAGTAATTAAGTCGTAGCCAGGTGCTTTGTTGTTCTTCAGATTATTTATCGTTTGACGAAGTTCAGCCAATGACACGGTTTTTATTCTATAATTATCTTGTACCGCATAAGGATTGAGCTCCTCGACCAACGGTTCCCCGTCAAACGGTTTGAATGTTTCTTCTAGAGAATCTGCAAATAAATCCGCTTTTTCTTTGTCTTCTCTCGCCCATTCGCCGTTGGCTTTTCTTAATGGCGCCGAGTGTGCTATGGGCTTCTTAACGGACTTGACTGCTTTCCAAAGAGAGTAGTTCGAACCTTTATCGGCGGTCAAACTTTCGAGGTAAGCAGTAGTCTTGCGACTTTTAAAATCTTGAAGTTCGCGCTTCAGTTTGTTAGAAAGTTGGTTCAAGATTGTCTTATCCGGGGGTGCTTGCGAACGTTGCCATCTCTTCTATTTCTTGCGGATATATTATTCCGCTGTTCGATAATTCGGACCTCCGAAACGAAGTGTTATTTCACGCAGCGCTCTGAATAACTCTCACGAGTTTATCTAATTTGTCTTCTATTTCAAGTGGCGTTTTTAGCGGTACGTTTAAAGCTATTTTTTCTTTGCAGTATTTTCTAAAGCCGTCCCAGTCGGTGTTGTTGTTAGTTAATCTAGGCGCTCTATTCTTTTTCGCTAGGCTTCCGCCGATTTTCAAAAGAACTGCCGAGTGATCTGAACAGAGATCAAAGCGTTCTTCTACGTTCGTAAGGTAACGAGGTACCCCCTTGGCGATAAAGAAGTCGACGAGATCAGGTATTTTATTTCTGTCGGATGGCCAATATGTTGGCTTTCCCGTCGATAAGAAGATCACGCCGCGTTTTGTACTTGCTTTAAAGGGGGCTCTGCCTCGTGAGAAGATTGAAAACAAAACAGTCAAGCTCAACTACGTGGCAACAGACAACATGGTCGCAGACAGTTTAACGAAGGCAGTGGCTGGGCTAAAGAATAAATTCTGTGCCTGCAACATGGGACTCGGGACACATTGAAAGGTTCAAACTAATCTGCTGCTGAGCTCTTAAATGGTTTTTCATTGAAAATCTAGTTTTAACTTATTATTTCAATGAGTGAGGGTGTTGGGAAATATTATTCATGCACTGTGTTTATTTCTTATTAACACACTTTGTTATTATATGTTTTTAATAATCACTGATTATTTCAATAATTTCATTCCGTTTTCGTTCCTTCGGGAAGTAACTTTTATTTCTAACACGGCTCTGTACCAAAAATATTCTCGATCTGCTCAACAAAAGAAATAACGCTGTCCGCTGATACTGAGCAGAGCATCACACGCCACAAGCTATTTCCCCATGAGAATTTCAACGTTTCAAGATGCAAATCGCCTGAAAAGACAATGACGACGCGTTCCTGTGTATCCTATGTGTCTCATGCTGCACGCGAAATTAACAAGTGGCTTCGCGCATGTTATTCAACAAATGAATTGTGTTTCCATCTGTCTCATTCACTCTCTAAGCTGCCGCCAACCACCCCTTCCGAAATGAGCACTTTACAGGCGACAACCTAATCTCGGCAATTCACCGACCGGTGTAAGGCATTGTTTCTAATTGAAAAGCAACAAGCTCACACCGACACCCTTCCCCCATCCAATGAAGCGTTCATAAAGACTACAAGTAGCTTAGAGATTTTTTTTTTCGTGTTTTTAATGAGATTACCCGCCTGACCCGTTTAGCTTACGAGGCAAAAAACACACATCACCCTCCATAACTAACCTCAGGCAATAAAAAGAGGTAAACTGGGCCCCCGATATGTGCGTTTTGGTTACTATTCCGTTTCCGTCTCGGGCACGAGGGCATGTGTGGGCCACTGAGCAGCGCTCACACGAAAAACAACTCAGTTTTGGGTCCGTTTTTCGTTCGTCTATGGGCAGATTTAGCTAATATGGCTTGATTGCTTGGAGATTTTTTTTATTTTAATGGACTGAGCAGGCCACTTATGAATCATTTGCTTCTTTATATACCTACGCGGAGAAGTAAATAATGCATACGTCTCTACACACAACGATTTCAAGAATGTCATGGACAATGGCAGAGTGTTTAGCAACATTTGACATTTCGCCTGGTTATCTAATGATCGTGACTCCATACGGGCTGCTAATTTAACTCGGCACGTCTACATTATGTGCCCGACTAGGTACATAACAATTGATAAGTGGTTGCTGCGCATTCAGGGCAAATGCAGGCCGACTTTTTTTCGACCCGTTTCACACAGATTTGACACGAAACTACGCAAAGTTGTTGCAAATTTGCCACACCCTGCTTGCTGCGAGTCTCAATGAAGCTTCCTTGTTGTTGGCCAGCCATTGACGACACATCAATTTGAAAGTCTAATTCGGATCCACGGCTGCAAAGTTCCAGCGCTTCGTGTCCATTCTCACGGTTCTTCGCTTACACCCCCCCCCCCCCCCCCCCCCCCCCCCCCCCGAGTGGGGCTACAGTTCGCCCCACATCCGAACAATTATACGAACATCTCGAAAAGTGTAATCGTAAACTTCTTACCCGTGATTTATATTTCCAAAGATGCAGTCATCCGGAATTTATGCAGCTTCTGAGCAAAGCGAGCAGCGACGAGTGGAGAAATGTAAAAATCCGTGAAGCATTTAACTCGCTGCTGTTGTTAATTCACACTTTCTTGGGTTTATCCATGCGATTTTGTCGAATTAAAGGTTCTTTTTCCTCGGCACTTTTTTTCGCTCTCAAATATCGATTAGATTTTTTCACACCGAAAAAATGAGACTTCCACTTTGTTTTCGAATTCAATTCACAAGTGATTTTTGCTCGACAAGTTTGCAAATAACTTTTCAATTGAATAATTGCGGGGATTTAACAAGAAAAAAACAAGATTTATTTTCACAGCTCCACAGAGATGATGGAGAAAAATTACGTGAACGAGGTGAATGCAGTGATTAAGGGTGCGGACATGTAGATTATAAAATTTTTTTTTCTCCCCTACATAGTCGAACAACTCGGCAATACTTTCACTACGCAGCAATTTACTTGCGAACAAATTCACGATTTTTTAATTTTTTCCATCGTACTCGATGATGGAGAAATGAGTTTTTGCGGCAAATAGTTTCCAATAAGTTTTATTCGATGGAAAATTAGAAAAAAATATGTAATCACTAGACAAAAAACTGTCACCTTGCTGGAAAAAATATTAAAGTTTTCTTCCACCTCTTCGTTCTTCCACGCAACGCACAAAAGGCGAAAGGGAAATGTCAAAAATGACTCCATTATTTCGTTGACCCCACTAGTTTGAATGAATGTGTTCAGCGGCAGAAATGGGTTTACACACGTCGATGAGCGAAGTTAAAGTTTCGCTAGTGCTAGCGATTGCGGAATGATTGAAGAAGTCAAAGAATTTAATCTGTTTTTTTTTTAAGCCTTTATTGAGCACCGATAATGGGACCCGCTAGATATATAAATATAAAAATAAAACATATTTAATACAAAAGTACATTTTGTTATGTTGTTTTATTGGCGAAATTAATTGCGTTTTTATTGCAACTTGGAAGAATTGCTCTTAGGTAGAGATGGCAGAGTTAAATACGCCAGGTAATCTAATCGATTAACTACGCGTAGTTAATGGGGTAAACTACGCATCTGATAAGTCTCATTAACTACTTACATTTGTTAAACGTCAAAATGTTAAATATCAAAAAGAATTAAGGAATAATAGCTGGGAGAAAACACTGAAGATCGTGAAAAGAGGCGAAATCACTCAGTTCTAAATTTTAGAACAGACAAATGGCGATGTGTCTACGGCATCGAAATTTGAAAAAGGAATTTGAATTGACAATTCTGTGGTTGCATTGACATTTACAACGGCATTTTGAAGTCTTAAGGCCTGATCAGAACTGTAGCTGAAGTTGACGCTGACGCTGTACCTGACGCTGTAGCTGACGCTGAGTAAAAAGTTAAATACACGTATTCTCACAAAAGGGAACACAATGTGAAGCTGAAGCTGACAGTTGTAGCTGAAATTATTGAGCTTCAAGCATGACGTTTGTCAAATGTTGAAAATTTGTCAAAAGTGACAAAAACTTTAAGGCGGAACACGTGTTTTTATTTCCCGCCTTTGTTTTATGTGTCGGACTAGCGATTTTTTTTTATTTTTTCTTTGCAATCTGCATTTTTATTATATTTTTAAATGATGTTTGTAGAAATTCTTAAAGGTATTACAAAAAATGAAATTTCAATCACTTTGGTGAAAACACGAAAGATTTTGCTAAAAATTCATCAATTTAATATTCTGTAAATCGCTATTAACGCTTTCAACGGCTTGCACTCGCCTCGGCAGTCCACTGTTCAGTTATGCCGTTTCGAAGCACTTTTACATAGATATGTTTGTTCACTTGTCAAAGTTAATGACGTTCAAGCGATTTGAGTTTGGATTCACTGCGGTTGTTTAACTAAATAATAAGTTTTAAACTTAAGTTTTATCACCTCAAAAAATCTTAGTATTTAAAGCTCTATAATCTAAGCCCAAGAACAAAATTTAATAAAACAAACAACCGAGCCGAAACCGTGAGTGAATAAATTAAAATACACTAACAACAATCCATGCAAAGTTCTGGAGGGGTAGACGTCAAATACGGAGACGTCAAAACTCAAACAACCCTATTGTTGAATTGGCGTCACTTAGCATAGACATGCCTTGGTTGTATCACGAGACCGGGCATTTGATTGTCGTGTTTGCTCACCTAATGAGCTTCCGGGAAATGAGGATTGGGCATTCTTTGCAGAAATGCTGTGCTTCCACAGATATTTTGCCCATTCTTTCCTCATCCTTAAGAAATTTTTCATTTCAGAAAGATTGAAATCGTTCTGGCTGGGCTATCTTCTTCTTGTTTTTCTTTTTCGTTTTTCGTTTATAAGATATCCGTTATTTTTAGAAGTGACTTAAATTACATTTTTTGTATAAGTTTAAGAATTTTTGCAAACTTCATCCAAAAACATAAAAAAGTGCTAATACAAAAGAAAAAATACACGTTTCTTTATGGGAATTCCGCCCACTGTAGTATAATGAAAACCTATTGACAAACATGGCAAACTTGTACTCAGCTTCAGCGTCTCATTGTGATCGGTATAAGCGGCACGCTACGCGGCAAGCTTCAGCCACAGCGACAGCGACAGCGTCAGCTTCAGCTACCTATTCTGATCAGGC
Source organism: Neoascia interrupta (assembly GCA_947623515.1). Taxonomy (NCBI): domain Eukaryota; kingdom Metazoa; phylum Arthropoda; class Insecta; order Diptera; family Syrphidae; genus Neoascia; species Neoascia interrupta. The sequence continues at coordinate 182,196,188 of OX392462.1, forward strand.
CTTAATTGCTACGTCTGCTACGTTTAACTACTATAACTACGTTTAACTACATTAACTACTTCATTTATGTAGCAGACGTAAGAAAGTAGGAAATCAAAAAAGTCACATTTCTGGTATCTCTGCTCTTAGGGCCAGTTTTTGAGTGCGAGATCATCTGAGTTTCGGAGTTAAACTGAGATTTACCCCAGAAATGAATTTTTTTTAGTGAATCTAGATCCGGAATCAGTCTCGGCTTGACTCGCCAAATGGGGTGAGTTGATTCCGGATTAATTCTGGACAACAGTAATACTATGCCTCCACCGACAATTAAAAGAAGATTAGTGAGAGACGATTAAAAATAAATCCCAAAGTGGCTCCATCGGACAAATATAGGATTTATTTGACACGGAAACTCTGTTTCTGTCATTTTGGCTCCCAAAAGAGAGTGGCGATGTCATTTCCCAGGAGCGAAAAACGATTTCCTAAGTAAAAGTGACAATAGAAAACGTACTTGTGACAGATCTGTCGCACAGGGACAGTTTCAGTTTTATTTTTTGATTCTCAAACTGTTACAAAGGTGCACAAAATAGGCTTGAGAATAGGGTGAATGGGATTTATGAGAGGATTTATTTTTAATCGCTTACCGAGAGAATTTAAATTTGTATGGTAAATAGCGTGATTTGTAGAGGATTTAATAAAGATTTATATTAATGGAGGATTAGTGCACGGTGGAGACATGGTATAATACTCTTTTGAATGTTTTTTCTGTGTGAAATTGCAGTTGCTTTGCGTAAATCTGTGAAAAATTACATCTGACAGTGATTTTATCTCTTTTCCAGTGTTTTTCTGTTTCAAGTGAGAGTTGGGAGTAAGAACGGAGTTAAATCAGCAAAACGGAAGTTTCTGGAAATGGACCTGCTATGTCGACAACGATTCTTGCAATCACCTCTCCTTGTCTGAGCTAGGGTGTTTCTACCGCACATAAAACGGAGATTAGCGTAAGAAGATTAAAAGTTAATCCCATAGCGTTTCCACTGGAAAGAAGAAGATTAACTTGACATGTAGTTTAATTTTTGACATCTATCGAAACATTAAGACATTTTGTTCCAAAGAAGTGCTCCAAAGTATACAGTTTATTAGTTCATTTATTACTGTTAACTGCCATAGTCCATTGCCAGTTGTGAAAGCGGTCTTCTCTTTGTCCTCTGGATGGATTTGTACCTGCCAGGAGCCACTTTTCAGGTCAAGGGTGGAAAACTATTTAGCTCCAGAGAGTGTGGCAATGTTTCAAACTATTCGAGGCAAAGGGTAGCTGTCCTTCTTTGTGACATCGTTAAGCCTCCGGTAATCCACGCAGAAGCGAGTGCTGCCATCCTTCTTTTTCACCAGTACAACAGGCGACGTCCATGGACTTTTCGAGCTTTTGATCAAACCTTCTTTTTCAATGGTCGATATCATCTCGGCGGCCTATTCCTGTTTCGCCAACGGAACTCGTCTAGCGGGTTGATCTAGAATCTCCGGTGTCTATGCGATGTTGTACTAAGTGTGTTCGTCCATAGTCTCCATCCTGTGACGCAAAATATATTAGCAAACTCGCCTATGAGATTTTGCGCTATGGTTTGCTGCTCCTGATTTAGCTCACAGTCTCCGAGTATACTCTTACATACCTCGGCCACTTTTGATGGAGAGACAGGACTCGCAGGCTCACTCTCAGTTACTGTCGAAATGGCTGCAACGGCAACACATCTTCCGAGCACCTCTCCTTGTCTGAGCTTAACGGTGCGCTTTTTGGGTTCATCCGTCTTGCTTGAACCATATTGTTCTTTGGATCTGAAGCATTTTTCCCACGATGCAACATTTAAATTCCCTTCATTATCTGGCTCAAATAAATTGAATCGGTGGTTCCCGCAGGATCTCCCTGCAAACGTGTCCAAAGTACTGTCTCTGAAGAGGGCTGCAGAACTGCATCGCTTCTAGTTATCGCCCGAAGATTCCCAGCGTTGTCGTGTCCGTATAGCATCGGGATCTCGACGGTTCGATACCTCAGCACCTGCATTCTAAGGTCTCCACTCCAATGATGCTTTCGTCGCGTCAATGTGAGAAGTTCAATCTCGCTTGATGTATCTGAAGAAGCACGTCCCCGTATACTTAGGCTGCTTCTCCTGTAGCTTTCTTTAGACTGTAGCAGCTGGTGTAATGTAGCCAGGCCGCCTGAGAAAGGTCTCTTCGGATGATGGAGGCCGTAGCACCCTTGTAGATTGTGGCCACACATTTTATGTTTGCTATGATTGCTTCTACTGTCAGACTCTTGTTGCAGCGTTTTCTTTGCGAAACTTGGATGATGGTCCGGGAGGCATTGATTAGGAGGCAACTAACTTCTGCGCTTTATTGTTCTTTAGTAAGTGTCCCATCGTAAGTGTCCCAGCTTGTTACAATCAAGCATCTCCTGTCCCAGCATCTCATTTGTCCTCAAGTGTTCGTGTTTTGCCTTTTCATTTTCAATGCATTGACATGAGCACTCTAGCGTAGCCATTTCCCTGATGCGATGGCTACCTTGCGAAGCTTGGTCTGCAGCTTCCATTGTCAGGGCGAATGCCAATGCTTCAGCGAGAGTCTTTTTACCTGCCATTTGTAGCTTTCCATCCGCAACGGCATAAGTAAACGCATCGGTCGCCAACTCGTTGATAATTTCCCTGCTGGTGTTAAAATACGACAAATTCGCCAATCGCTCGGTGTCGGTTTGCAACTGTTGACGCGTCTCACCCCTTGTCTGAACTCCTCATCGCAGCTGGACCCGGAAAACTTGTTACATGTGGTCGTCGCTAAATCTCATCTCAATGGCCCTCACCATGGCGTCATAGTCCTTTTATTTTTCTTCAGGGATGGTCTGCAGCAACTCGGCAGCTGTTGCCCTGAGCACAAGCGTAAGAGCAATCGACTTATCTTCGTTGTCCCAGTTAATCGTCAACGTGGCGGCTGCGAACTGCCTCTTGAAAATCGGCCAGGAAGTCTGACATCGAACACAGGCGGCTGCATTTCTTTGCGACGTGAGCTGTCGATGGAATATTCCTGAACGTTCTGCTTCTTGACGTAGTCGAGCTCTTTAGTTAGCTGCTCGTACTGTTGCTCCACCTTTTCCACTTGAGATTCTACTATCGAATTTCGCTTCGAACTTTTTATCTATTGTCTCGATTTGGTTTTTAAAAATCGAACTTTGGGCATTAAGCTTTGTTTCGAGCTTAGCGTCCAGACTTTCGAGTTGCTTCTCTAGAGCATTCTTTTGTTCATCAAATTTGCGCTTTCGAGAACGTTCTTTTGTTCCTCAAAAGCGTTTCATTGTTCTTTCTAGCCGTTCTCCAGTTTCTCGAATTTTTCCAACAGCAACTTCATGAACTGTGCTTTGTTGCTGTTCTTTTTGAACATCGAACAGCATCGTGTCTCGGTCTCCACCTTCCTTAGTAATAGCGTCCTGGAGTCCCCGAAGTCTGGCGGTTTCTTTTTCCCACTTTAGCTTTCAACTCAGCTGTTGTCAATTTTCAATTTTTCGATTCATTTTGAATTGTCTTCACACAATTTTCACAACGAAATCAGCTTATATGTTGTATATCTGTTCCAGAAAATGCACTACCGAATAAGTTTGTGACACTGTTCTTATAACTTCGTTAATTATAACTGTATTGCACAATCAGTTGAAATAAATCTAGAAAATTCCGCAATCAAATCTGTATGAGAACAAACACTGTTTACATACACTATTTCCAGAGAATTCAATCGCAAAAATAAATCGTTTTAGTCAACGCTATTTAATATCACTGTTCCGGAAAATTTCACTGCAGAATTTACCCGCACAATTATAAATTTTTTCCCACTTCTGTCAGATGCCAATGTAATGTTTTCTAGCCTTGGGTTCGTCAAATAAAACTCAATTTCACTTATAATTTCACAATTAACACTATTTTTATCAAAGAATACTTCTTCCAATTTAAATTACACTTAATTCAACTTCGCTACTTAGAATTGCACACTTTATTTCAATTCAATAACTTTTTACTGTACTATCGATTTTCACAAGTCAACGTTTAAAATATCACGGTCGCCGTAGGGGCCTGTCACCCGTGTATTTATACAAATTAAGCAACTTCTAGTACTTTCTAAACTTCCTTTTTGGTAATTTTTCCTTGGTACCTACTCTGGAGGGGAAATTTTCGATCTCGAAATTCGAGTATCAGTTTGCTCTCAGCTGACTGCGAACGACAGTTTGGTATGCTCGTAAAGTAAATCGATAGGTGCATTCAGCGATTTCTGCATGTCGTTTGATTTGTTATCGCCACATAACAATAAAAAAATTTATTGTTAAAACAAGTTATTATTCATAAAACAAGAGTTATTTCTGGTCAAATCACAATAGATTCAATATAAACACTTAGGGCCGAATTCACCGTGGCAACTTAAGTTAAACTAAAGGCGATGACAAAAAGTTGCATTATCGTTTGCATTGTGCCGTTACGTCATCGTTGCTTTACAACCGCGTTGAAAATAAACCATTTGAAAAGCTATTAAAAATCATAGAAATTGCCAATAAACCAACAAAAACACAAACCACCGCGAAAGCCAGCAACTCCAGGTTCACAGAAACATCAAAACGCACGCAAAAATTCATCGTGTTGAATTTTTCTGCTTTCTCAAAACTTTCTTACGTAAAAAAAAACGTAACGACGGATTGTCTAAGCAACGTTGTGGTGTGGTATCTCCTATTGAATTCAATCTGTTTGGATTTAAGTTGTCAAATCAACGTTCGCGCAACACAGCTTTGTGACATAGCCTTTAAGTTGCGAACGCTTCAATGCTCAGCCTCCGTTCAGGTTCCGCTGATGGTTTTGCATATAAGCCCTAAGCTTCTATAAAATGCTGTCAAAACAATTTTGTTTTGTAATTTTTGAAACATTCAATAAAAATTTTCAGTGGAACGTGTTGGCTTTTCCCATTTTCCATTCATTATTGTTGCATCGATGTGCTTCTTATCAAAATTAAAATAATTTGCAATGTTTTTTGTGAAAAACTTACTTCGCCATTGTTGGTGACTAACCGTAGAGCCACAATGCCCGCAGCGGTAGTATGCAGCAGCAGCGGCAGTATGAAGCGCGGACCTGTGCGGCGCGGCACAGGAAAATCTCGAACACAATGGTGAAGCGCGCTTATGTCAGACAGATACCTAGCTTGTAAGCAACGGCTGAGAATTTTCACTCCCGAACTTTTTTATTATTATTTACTTTAAAGCGGGAACACTTACTTACTTACTTAAGGTGGCGCTACAGTCCGGGGTGGACCTGGGCCTCAGCCAACAAGCTTCGCCAGCCAGCTCTGTCTCTAGCTAGCCGTCTCCAGTTTCGCACGCGAAGCTGGCTGAGGTCCCCTTCCACTTGCGTGCGCCACCTGAGTCTCGGTGCTCTTCTACCGCGTCGTCCCTGCGGTGTGGATTCGAAGATTTTCCGGGCCGGGGCGTTGGTGTCCATCCGCTCTAGATGACCCAGCCATCGTAGACGTTGTGTTTTGACTCTTTTGGCTAGGTCGGTATCGCTGTACAGCCCGTACTCCTCCACTCTCCGTCTATGCAGACGGGACCGTAAATCGTCCGAAGAATTTTCCTCTCGAAGCAGCCTAAAGTGTTTTCATCCGCCTTTGACAGGGTCCATGCTTCTGCACCGTAAAGCAGGACTGGGATGATGAGGGTCTTATACATGGACACTTTAGTTGCTCGAGAGAGGGCTTTGCTACTCAATTGCCTTCTTAGCCCAAAGAAACAGCGATTGGCAAGAGTTATCCTTCGTTTGATTTCAGCGCTGGTGTCATTGTCTGAATTGATAGCGGAACCCAGGTAGACAAAGTCCCTAACTACCTCAAAGTTATAGCTGTCGATGGTGATGTTTTGTCCAAGACGTCGGTGTTGGGTGTCTTTTCTTGATGACAGCATATACTTGGTTTTGCCCTCATTGACTGCTAAACCCATATTCGCCGCTTCCGTCCCAATACTCACGAAGGCTTCACTGACATCACGCTTTGTTCAACCTATTATGTCAATTTCGTCGGCGTATGCGAGTAGTTGAACGGACTTTTGACAGATCGTACCTCTGGTGTTGGCGCGAGAGTTCTGCACAATTCTCTCAAGTATGATGTTAAAGAAGTCGCATGACAGCGCGTCGCCTTGTCTAAATCCTTTTTTGACATCAAAGGGGTCGGTGAGGTCTTCGCCGACCTTGACGGAACAGTGTGAATTTTCCATCGTCATCCTGCACAGACTGACGAGTTTGGCAGGGATGCCAAAACAAGACATTGCGCTATATAGCTCGTCTCTATAGATGCTGTCATACGCGGCCTTGAAATCGATGAAGAGGTGGTGTGTACCGATTTGGAATTCCTGGGTTTTCTCCAAGATCTGCCGCAGTGTGAATATTTGATCGATGATGGACTTTCCTGGCCTAAAGCCACACTGACATGTGCCTATCAGATTGTTGACGAACGGCTTCAGGCGTTCACACAGTACAGCAGAAAAGATCTTGTATGCGATATTAAGTAGACTGATGCCTCTGTAGTTGGCACAACTCAGAGGGTCTTCTTTCTTCAGGAGACCCACTGAGTCTCCTTCCTTTTCTTTCTTCGTTTCTCGCACTAAGCCAATAAAATCATTACTGTACCATTTCCTGTTGACTCCCAAGTCCGTCCCAGATACTCCATCGGGCACTTTCCCCTGAGTTTCTTATTATGTGGAATAATCTGCCATCCTCTACGATGGCTGGGTCATCTAGAGCGGATGGACACCAACGCCCCGGCCCGGAAAATCTTCGAATCGAAACCGCAGGGACGGCGCGGTAGAGGAGCACCGAGACTCAGGTGGCGCACGCAAGTGGAAGGGGACCTCAGCCAACTTCGCGTGCGAAACTGGAGATGGCTAGCTAGAGACAGAGCTGGCTGGCGAAGCTTGTTGGCTGAGGCGAGGCCCAGGTCCATCCCGGCTGTAGCGCCACCTTAAGTAAGTAATCTGTCATCCTTTCCACTATCGACCGTGGAACCACAAGTTGCATATAAGATCATCCAACATCCGATATTTCCCCTTTTCCCACACAGAATGCCATCTTGTACGCGGAGAGAGTTTCACTGCTCCCAGTAGGTATGCCTTTTAGGTAAGACTTCTTTCGGATACTACCCTGGCGCTCAGCTTCTTCAAGGATTGGTTAGGATTGGTTGGGACCTTGTTGTTTTGCATTGCGAAGTTCTTCGGTACTCCAGCGTGCTGCAGGTTCAACTTACGAACTTTTAGGGATATGATCTCTCTTTTAGAGATATATGATCTAGAGCGACAGGTAAATTGTTAAATTAGCTGAACCATGACAGCCCATCAGCATCATCTTCGTCTTTCAAAGAATTAAGCTAGAGGGCTGAAACTTGGGGGGGTTCGCCAGTATTGACTTGAAAGTAAGATAACCTCATTCTTTTCAAAGACCTTTTGATTAATTTATACAAGGCGTAGGAACTTAAATTGTTGTATGTATAGCAATTTCGGACAGAAGCCTCTAACTGAACGGGACGAAAATTGCAAAGGCCACACCACCAGTCTTTCTTAGACCCCAAAGATTAACCCATGAATTTTAGGTCAATGGTCTTTCTTACAAATAAAAATTGTCTAACAACATGTTATTTCTGAATATTTCATGACTTTTTATCGTGATACACAGAAAGTGTCTACTTATTGATTCTCATGGTTTCATACAACTTTTGTCCAAATTCTTAAATCTGTGGTAACTGCCAGATTTGACCGGCCCAAAGCAGCCGGACTGTTTGTTATAGTTAAATTTATGCGAACTAGTTAAAAAAAAAATATTTAGCTATATATGAAAGTAGTACATGCCTAATGAAGGGTCGTTGCCTTTAGTTTAAAGAAAATGTGGCGGCTGTGGTTGCCATGCGTCGTGTATTGATTGCACCAAAAATTGTGCAAAGAAGTCCTTCCGGATATATGTGTATACACTGCTCTAACATAAGACTAAATCCAACAACAATCAATCTTAAACAAAGGTAAAATTGCTACTTAAGCACTTCCAGGACTTGAAAGCGACAGTTTGCTCCCTTGTAACAGAAGAGCTGTTCTGTAAGACACAACTTACCCAAACTTGTGGAAGGTTCATATATTCTAAACATACTTAAAAAAAAGCTTGAGCAGCTTACACAAGATTTCAAATAGAGCAGCACTCTCTTAATAGTGCCTCATTTTTATCGTTAGCAAACAGCATTCCCCAGGGGATATTCTCTAAGAAAATAACTCAATGGCATAAAAATTTTGTCACTGTGTACATACCTCAATTCGCCGGTATTATAGGCTAGTAATTTAATAAAGAAAAGTGATTAGATATCTCTTGGCTAGCTAGCAAACTGTGCCGGGCTGATAACATAGGAATACGATATTACGTTTTCTTCTTTATCTTTTAGCAAAGAAAAGATAATACACGCACCCTTTAAGGTTGTCTAACCAAATATGTAGTCTAGAACCAAATTGCTAGAAGCTAAGTCACATAGTTGTGAATAATTTTTTTTTTAGTTGTATAAAATTTTATATAATGTGCTATTTAGACAAGTCCAACATCAAAGCTGAATGATGGTATTTTTAAAATTTTGTCTTCTACTTGCGGCTGCAGGAGTGGCAATTTCTGAAATAAACGGTTTAAAAATTAATCATTTCCGTCTGGTTCCGTTCTAATAAGTCGTTTTTGTTTAGAAAAACAGTGTCGTATGCAGGACACCTGTGAGCGGTGTCTCAGTGTTAACTTCAATTGTTCTTGGTGTTCCGATAAGGTGGCTAAAACGCTTTTGGTTCGCAAGAGCAATGTAGCTTATAAAATGTCTTTTGCTTATTCCACAGACCTATCAAGTTCATTACAGGTGTCTCACGAAAGAGGCGCTGATAGAGACCGGTTGTGCAGCACAGAATATTTGGTCGAACGAGCAGACGACTTCAGTTGAAAAAGATGCTGAATTGCAAGACTATCAAACTGACACTAATCGCGCAACGCAAGTGAGTCCCCAGCTGATTCGAATGAAGTTAGTGAAATGTAAGTGACGTCATAGATTATTAGTGTTTACGTTTTTGGTTTTTCGATGTTCTTTCAACATCTTGATAATTAGATAAAAAAGTTCGCTGTCAATAAAAGCTTTCCGAAGACAACAAATTAGTCACAGAAAAGTTATATTTGCCGGGGCTCCACCTTAAAAGTGTTTATTGATTCTTGTGCATGCCAAGTTTTCACTTGTCGAATTCTAATGGACACGAAGTCTTTTGAGGAACAGACAGATATTTTTTGAAAACTGTCAAGTGAAAATAATGTCATATTCTGACCGGGGGTTCGTCGAATAAAACGCAATTTCATTTTTATAATTTCACAATGAAAAACACTTTATTTATCAAACAAACTTATTTAAATTCAAATCAGACGCTTATTCAACTTTATTACTTAGTATATTTTCAACACTTTATTTCAATTCAATCACTTTTACTTCGTTACCGATTTTCAGAAGTCAACGTTTAAAATATAACTGTCTCGTGCGAGCCTGTCACCCGTGTATTTATACAAAATTAAACACCTTCTAGTACGTTCCATACTTCCCCTCTGGTAATTTTCCACTGGTACTCTTCCGCTGAATTCTATGGAGGGGTAATCGAAATTCGAACTGGAATATGTCAGCTGACTGGAATGACAGTTGGGTGCATTCGTTTAGTGAATCGAGCGAGTGTGTTCATAACGTGAACCGATGGGTGCATTCAGCGATTCCTGCATGTCTTTTATTTCTTGTCGCCACATTAAAATAATATTTTTTTGAATTGACACATAAATTGACACGCATTACTAATCAAGCCGCGTTGTCACAAGGAACAGAAACAGAATCCTATACATTAGCAACTCAAACCTTAATACGCTGAATGCTTTTTGCGTTGCTTATGTACGAAATTCTGTTTCTGTTTCTGTTCTTTGTAACAACGCGGCTTTATTGTGTCTTTAATTGACAGAAAACAAACCTGTCAAAGTTTGCCAATTAATCAAAAAGTTTAAACTAATGCTAAATTTCCACTTGTCGATTTGTAATTGACAAACGAAGTATTTTCAGGTTATACAGAAAAATTGACACGAGGAAATGGAGTGTCTTTGAATTGAAACATGAATTGGCTTACGCTTTGCCAATTGTGTCTTTAATTGACAAAGAGGAGAACTGTCAAAGTTTGTCAATTCATAGACAAGTGGAAACCTAGCATTATGGCCAGTTGGTCCTCCCAGAAGTATTTGGGAGAATTCTAGACTCTTCTTGACACTCGTTTAACAGGCAAATTTGCTCCTGGTCGCGAGTCCACAAACACACGCGTACCGTAGTACAGCACATGTGTCAAGTTGGATAAATGTCATTTCGTAGACAAACAGTCAAAGCCTGAGTATCTGCATTTTCGTGCTTTTGAGTAAAAATTACCATAAATATGCGACTTTTTTTCTGCATTTAATGAGAAAACGTAGGTACTTTTAAAGCTTAATCAAAATAAAAACAAAACCGTAACAGGCAAATCTAAAAGCTCGTATCAGATTTTTAAAGAAAATGATTTAGGAAATAGAAAGTTTTTTTTTTCTCTTAAGAGCCTGGTTTATTGTAGATAGACTTTAAACACATCTCCTGTTTTGACAGCTGGCCATGGTTTTCACATCTCATTTATCAAATAAGTACGAAAATAGTTCTTTTGAAAAAGATGTTAGCGTTTTATTTCACTTTTAAATTAACATTTATTAACTTTCATTAATATTAACTTTTAGGAAAAATGATAAACTTATGCACAAACCAATTTTACAACGTACAGACAAAGCGAATTTATTCATCGAGGGCAAATCAAACGTTTGTAGGTACTTTTAATAGCTTGTCAACTTTTGACAGCACTGTTGACAGCCTTAGATCTTCACATCATGCATTTTTCATCCGCCAGGCATCACCTTCTGAATTTTCCATGAGTCAATATGAAATACTCAAAGTTCCATTGAGCCTGCAGCCCAATGATTATAGAGCTCAATATACACGTTCTTATGGGATGCAGTTAGAAGAACTTCGTGACGTAATTCGCTTTTCATAAGAATGTGTGTATTTCACTGAGTTGTCATGTACTTCGACCTTACGGATGCAACGGATTCGTGGGGCTTTACTTCTCGTTCTAACCGTTGCGCCACAATGCCCGCAGCTGTAGTATGCAGAAGCAGCGGCAGTATGAAGCGCGACCTATGCGGCGCGGCAAAGGAAAAACTCGAACACAATGGTGAAGCACGAAATCAAGCTACCTTGTTTGTAAGCAACATGGTTGAGAGTTTCCACTCCTGAGCCTCCTTTTTTATTATTATTTTTTGGTTTTTCATGATTTCGATAAATTTCTCCACGTCCTTTTCCTCCATTGTTTACGTTGCTTGAAGCGATCTGTCAACCGTGCAGCGCTGTCAACCGTGTAGCGCTTACTTAAGGTGGCGCTACAGTCCGGGGTGGACCTGGGCTTCAGCCAACAAGCTTTGCCAGCCAGCTCTGGCTCTAGCTAGCCGTCTCCAGTTTCGCACGCGAAGTTGGTTTAGGTCCCCTTCCACTTGCGTGCGCTAACTAAGTCTCGGTGCTCCGGAGGATTTGTCCAAGACGTCGGTGTTAAGTGTATTTTCTTGATGACAGCATATGCTTGGTTTCATATTCGCCGCTTGCGTCTCATTACTCACGAAGGCTTCACTGACATCACGCTTTGTTCTTCCGAATATGTCAGTGTCATCTGCGTATGCGAGTGGTAGAACGGACTTTTGAAAGATTGTACCTAGTGTTGACGCGGGAGCTCTGCATAATTCTCTCAAGTATGATGTGCCACCGTGTAGGGCTACAAAAGTTGAAAGATGGCCAACTCTACGCGTTACCACTTCTGCAAAACATTGTCTGTCATACACTTAATACATGTATTTCGACTTTTGACAGCACTTACTTCCGCTGCTACTGCCGCAGCAGCTACACCACTGTGGTCCTACGGTAACCTTTTTTTCGCTTGGTACCTATATGGATGTAATGAAATACACAGTTGTATTGGGAAACCATGTGGATGTTGTAGAAACTAAGCAGGCACTTATCGGATGATGCCGTAGTGTTCTTACAGATACTGCAAAAATATTGCTTAATTTTACCTCGACACCGTGACCGCCGAGCGGTAGCTTTAAGCTTGGGTTGATGATCTGATAAGTGCGTGTGTTGCGCAAGAAGAAAGTAGCAATTGGCGAATGGGAAAGTCAAAATGCGAAACCTGGTGGACGATAGACCCGCAACAACGTCATACCGAAAATTTTGACTGTTGGTTGACTGACGTGCGCTTTTTCCGCGTTAGTTATATTGGTCAGATTTTGTTTATTTTTTCATCCAGTTGACAGAAACCTAAATCAAAACTGGATAATAAAAGTGGGTATATAGTTTTTGAAAGCTGACATTGTTGCAGGTCGCCACATATTTCTCTATTCTCCACCGGATGTTTGCCTTCTATCGCCAATTGATACCTGGTAGATAGCATAGAGGAAAATGTAGAGAGCTGCAACAACGTCAAACCTAAAAATTTTGGCTGTTTGTTGCCTGACAAAAACTTTAGGCATATTATTCTTAGGCAGAAATATAAAGTCTATGAATAGTCTTTGAATAGCTATAAGTTTTGAACTAACTGAGACCGAAAACTTTTAATAACATATTCGTAATCAGAAAACTCGAATACATGTCAGCATGAAAATAACAAAGAAACTCATCTAGGACCTACGGTGAACTTGTTCCGAAGTCTTGTTATACAAGGAGAAGAGGAGACGCCCTAGCCTACGTAGATAAATGGACTTCTTCGAGGTAGTAAAGGAAACCTAGTCACTATAGCCCAAATAGTAGGAGTGTTAAATAAGCTTTTCTAGGAGTGGCTTTTTGAACTTCTGATAGAAAATCTTAAGCTCCGGATATTGCAGAAATAAGCTTTTTTAGTCCTTAAATCCGGCTAAACTATTGTCTCGGCTACGGTGGCTTTATATAAAGTTATTGAAAAAGCAAAGGTGCATGCACCAGCTCGTAGGCCAAGAAGGTGCTTTGACCCACTACAGATGCTTTCTTTTGGCCCAGTAGAATTTTGAAGAAAATCTATGAATAAGTATGGTTAGGCCTTAAACTGTGGTAGTTTTAAGGCCTACTTCGGCTTTCCGAAATGTCCCATTACACGCAATTCGTATGCCACGACCATAATAGCGGCTTCCGCAATTTCGTTAGGCCTTCGTTAACTTTTGCTCTCTTAAGTTTCGTCCCACTCAATTGAGAGGGTCAGCACGGAAATTTGACAGCTGGCTAGATACACACAAATTTCATACGATTTCCGAAACGTTTCCTGAATTGGCATTTGGCAGAACTTGAGTGAGATTTTCGATTTATTTTGACATTAGGTTAATCCCATTTAAGTCTATTATGGATGAGGCGTTAAATTCTCAAAATCAAGTGAACTGAAAAATGGAACTAAAAAAAGATGAACCAACATCAGCGCGTCTCTCTCTCTCTCTTCCAAATCTTGCCGGCCATAGCTAGATTGTGGAAAAACAAGGTGAATCATTGCCTTCATAAGGTTGAATCCTAGGAAGTTATTTGGGGCCTCACTCTTAGACTTGCCAGAAGGCTTGGTGCTCCCTCTTCAACGATTTATTTTCAAACACTTCTCCTAAGACTTCTTACCGATGCAGCCACCCTCTACTTCAACTCCTAAATAACGAATTACTAATGTAACTGGTCGGCATGGATTAATACCGAGTCCACTTACCCTTGCCTTTCTTATCCCTCTTGCGGACATTTTCTTTAGATAATTTATAAAACCCGACCATTTCCTGAATTTCAAAACTCTTTGTCGAAACTTTAAGCCTGGATGGGAACTCGACTCACCTTCAACTTATCGGCAGTCAAGTTCGAAATTTACAGTCCTATAGTTGAACTGACCAGGCAGTTCATATTAAAAGACGCGGCTGGCGTTAAGACAGGTGAAAGACGTGCTAAAAAGAGAAGAAATATGGTATTGTTAAAAAAAGACATAAAAATAAATCTCCTCGTTAATCGCATTCATCCTTTTCAAAAACTTTTTTTCCACTTTCAATCCTTTCTAACACTTCAAAACTCGAAACACTCGAAACGTCCAAACGGGAAATGCCGTCGGCACTCTCTTTTTGAGAGCCAAAATGACAACAAAAGAGTACTCTGCTCATGTCAAATTAATCTTATGGCGTATTCTTTTGAACACCGAACTTCCACACCGAGCTGTCAAATAAAACATGGTGTTCGCAACAATTCCAGCCTGGTGTAGACTAGGCTTCATTGAACGACAGATACTGAACCGAAGCAGTCATCACGTTAAGTGTCAAATTGCTTTGAGTTCATTTTGTTACTTTCTTTTCATTTCGTGATTTTTTTGGCCTAGGTTTTATGTACTTTTTACCTAAAATGAACTTTGATAGCTTTGAGTTGGAGATATTTCGTTACTTTTTATCGATTCAATTTCAGTCGCGTTTTGATAAATATCGAATAAAAATTGAGTCGAAACGTGCCTTCACATACACAATCAAAACTACACCCACCTTCTACTGTTAACAACGACGGTGGCAAAAATTCGAGTTCGTTGTTGACTTTGAACTAATTCTGAGTTCAAAAGAACACTTACATGAGCACGATTCCGTTCAGGTGTACGAGAAAAGAACAATTATTTTCTGTATTCCACACCAGTTTCACGATTCGGCGCTGAAAAGAATACGCCATTACTGTTTGTCCGGTGGAAACACTTCGGGATTAATTTTTAATCGTCTGCCAATAATCACAAAAACACGATCTAAAAAAAAGGTAACGGCACTTGCCTACAATTTTTTGCCGATTTCGAACGGCGATTTAGGAGGTCTCTTATGCCAAATGGAGGTTTTGTCAGAACCTGGCGGAGGTAGAATTACGAAGGAAATTTTTATTGCCGTGGTCGGGACTCGAGCCCGGACCCTTGCGTACAATAGTCCCACACATACTATAACCGCTATACCCAGCGTCCACTTTCCTATCTTTTTTCTAGAAAATCGAAAAGTTTATTTTTAAGCACATACAGTCCAGTTAATTGTGCCAAATCTTTGTTTGTTTCCAGCCCAAACTCAGCAAATCCGAATGACCTATCGTCCAGCTCAAAATAATCCTCTGGATCTGTACTATCTCATGGATCTGACCTGGACAATGCGCGATGACAAAGATACCTTGGTTCAAATGGGTGCAAAACTATCTGAGGCACTAAGAAATCTCACCGGTAACTATCGCATCGGCTTTGGCAGTTTTGCTGACAAGCCTATAATGCCGATGATTATGCCGCATTTGAAGGAGAATCCTTGTGCCACCGAACGTGAAAAGTGTGAACCGACTTACAGCTTCAGGCATCGTCTCTCCCTAACCACAGACATTGACAACTTTGTTCAGTCGGTTAACGACAGTCACGTCACGGCTAACCTGGATAATTTGGAAGGCGGTCTTGATGCTCTGATGCAGGTCATTGTTTGTCCCGAGCAAGTCGGTTGGAAGGAGGAGGCCAGAAAAATTGTGCTTCTCGTAACCGATGGTTTTATGCATTTTGCCGGCGATGGCTTGTTGGCGGGTGTAAGCTTACGAAACGATCGAAAGTGTCATTTGGACGAGACCGGAGTGTACACCGAAAGTTTGGTTTTTGACTATCCATCGTTGGAGGAAATTTACAGGGAACTAGTTAGGCGAAAAATAAGTGTCATATTTGCAGTGACATCAGGTGTTGTGGAGACTTACAAGCAGATGAGCAGCCTTATGAATGGAATCAGTAACGTCGAGATACTGAGTTTGGATTCTTCGAATATCTTAGAACTGATTAAGACGAGGTGACTCGCGATCCGCTCATTTTTAGAATTTTGAAACAAATTTTAATTATTTTGGAAATATCTTACAGTTACGAGACGTTTTCGAAACGGGCCAAGTTTGCTGATAATAGTCCACCTTTTGTCCACTTGACATACGAGACAAATTGTGGCGGACAATTTAAGGAATTACGAAATCGAAACTACTGCAACGACTTGGAAATGGGAAAGGAGGTTGAGTTTTTTATCAACGTTACTGTTAAGAACTTTCCAGAAGATGGCATTTATGTGAGTAAATATTTGGCAGATGTGTTTCTAGAAGTATAATTTAAAAGATCACTCTTACAGCACCGAACAATTCGAATCGAAGAATCTGGCTTGTCTGAATATCTAGAATTAGATATAGAGATCCAAAAGCCTTGTCCGTGCAATGAAGATGTAATTGATGATGATACGTCCCGGTCGTATTGCAAAAACAATGGTGTATTAAAATGCGGGATGTGTGAGTGTGACGATGGCTGGTAAGTTGGTACAATATTTTGACATGTATGGGTTCGAAAGAAAGGCATCCTGTGACCTTAATCTTTTGGAAGCTGGACATCTTTGAGCTTCTTAACTGATTGAAAGCTCTCCCAATGTGAATTGCAGCTTTTGATTCGCGTTAGTTGAAAGCTCTCCCAAATCGAGCTGAATGGGGGACAACATGTTGCGGGCTGAGCTCTCATCGTTCTCGCTGAGGAAATAAGTTGGCTCTCCTTTGCTTTGACGAGAGCTCAAGCTCGCCAAACTGACAGCAGTATACGGCGTAGCAGTCCAGCTGAAATTTCTAGGAAGTGCCAGAACATTCCATTAAGGCAGCATTTTGACACCTGAATCACGGCTTTTTTGGCACTTCCATGGTATATTTGTCATTGTGTCGAGTTAGCACAACTTTGTGTGAGGGCTGGCCTTAAAAGTGACTTCTGCAATTACTTTTAACAATGAGCTGTTCACAGTTGAGTTGGTTTTGCTGTCAAAATCCGCTGTAAAAACTAGTTTTGTCGAAGCAAATTCACATCTAAAGCTTTAGACGAATCTATGTTAGCCCTCCTTGAATGTTTAACATGACTTTGGAAGAATAATTTTAAAATTAAGCATTAAAAAACCCTTCAGAATTCCAACCCGACCCTATAAGCTTGAAATTTACTTCCAGGGGTGGTCCAGTCTGTTCGTGTAATTTAAACAATGGAACCACAACGTACAGCATGGAGAGGGAATGCCAGCAGAAGTTCACAAATCCTGTCGAGCTTGGTCCCGTTTGCTCCAATAGGGGCGATTGTGAATGTGGAACTTGTTATTGCTTCGAAGGATACAGCGGAAAATATTGCGAGTGTCCCGAATGCACCGACTACTGTGACCTGGATAAGGCCGATTGCATTTGCGGTCGTTGTGTCTGTAAGCATGGTTGGTCTGGTAACAGCTGCAATTGCAAGGCAGACGTAGATACCTGCAAAACTCCAGCGGGTGAGATTTGCTCCGATCGTGGCGTATGCACCTGCGGTGGCTGTGACTGTGAAGACGGATTTGGTGGCAACTTTTGTGAAATCGAGCTGGGAAACCTGCTGGCGCACAATAAGCTCTGCTCGTTCTATGAGTCATGTGTGAAGTGTCTTATTGAGCAAGAACTCGGAACGTATACATGCGAAAACATAACGGAGCTTTGCTCGAACAATGAAGGTGAAAGATTTAAATACAAGCTCGCCGATGAGAATACGGGTAAGGTGTATCTAGGCTTTATTAAAAAGGTCCTCCTATAGCAACGATTGGTCTTCTTTTTTTTTTAGATGCAAACTATCGATGTGTGGTGTACATAACCGATGACAATGATGTCAGATGCGCTCATTATTTTTCCTACAAGGCGGAATCAAAGTCAAGAAGTTTCCTTGAGATTAAAATTGAAGATTGCACTCCTGTTGATTACCTGGCAATGGGCGGATATATCGCCCTTTTAACACTCCTGATAGGCCTCATTATTCTGCTCGTTGTAGTGTATTGCTTTAGATTGGCGGATGCCATTGAGTATGCGAATTTTGAGAAGCAGGAGAAGTTTTCCAGGGAAATGGAGTCCCCTATTTATAGAAATCCTGTAATGAATTATCAAGTGCCTAAATTAGACGAAGATGAGAATAGTTTGTGATAAATAAATAATGTTTGTAGCAATTAGGAGTAATATTGGTTGTTTCGTTTTTTTTTTATTTCGGTCTACGATGATAGGAGGTTCAATTCTCAACTTCTGAAGGAAAATGATTCCCGCGAGGAACTAAGGCACCCTTTGACATCAGCACTTGTAATGAGAGGCACGCTACGTTCACCGCGCCACCGGCAGCTCGGAATAACCATATAATATTGAGGTGTTGAGCACACTTACCGTTTTCGCCTCACAATTTGGCTCCTAAGGGACAAGTACCTTATCAGAGAAGCGTTTCCAGAAGGCACCTATAAGACTTATTGCTTATTTAGCATTGCGTTAGAGTCCATTTGTACTACCATGCAGACACCATACATTTATGTATTTAGCTTACCCGTCGAAGAAAGGTGAGAAGGAGCTTCAGTGATGAAGAGCTAAGGTGTTAGGCACTCACCACGTCAGCGGCAAAGATCAGCCTTCTAATGCGAGCAAAAGCGGGACAACTACAGAGGAAGTGTTCAGCTGTCGTCCTCTCCACAGGCAGGACAGGTGGTGGTTTTGCTCAAGCCCAACGCGTTCAAGCGTCTAGCAAAAGCTTAGTGGCCGGTAAGGATGCCTTTAAAAAGTCTGCAATCAATTCTCCTTAGAGACAGAAGGAAAGGCGTTGACCCCTCACAGATGTCAGCGCGTAGTCGTTTCGTCTGTCTGCACCCATCGCAGTCACGCCAACGAGAACTGTGCTAACGAGAAACCCAAGTATTAATGGCAGAAGTGGCAACAGATAGAGGCAGGTGTAACGCAGGTTCGTGTCCTGAGAAAGACTCTTCTGAGCCTAGTCCGGCAAGCTCATCAGAGATATCAGTTCCCTAAATACCAGTATGTGACCTGGGATTTAAACATGATTCACTGTATTTAGCCTTCCGCCTGAGTTCAACAACGAATTTTTGAGTTCGAGCACTATCTTGGACAAGGTAAGAGGGTTGAGTGACGCGTTTAAGGCGACTTGGCTGTCACTCTAAACTCATATGCGTCTTGCCCCTACAGCACATAGCCATATAAGGATACTGAAAATCTCCGCTTGAAAAACAGATGCATATCCCTAAAGGTAGTGGAGTCTAATGTTCTCGCTTACCACGAAGACTCAAGCACCAGACCCCTGCCCGGTTTTGGAGCCATCGTGAAAATACGATGGCATTCTTTGTAGTCGGCCGGAACCAATTCACTGCCTGAGGAAAACCGAGTCTTTTTAAGCGATAGATGGTTTTTAGCGTACACACCATGATAAATATATCAAGAAGGTTCATCAAAGCATCTAGAGCAGAGTCCGGCGTGCTGGGAAAGTCCCCTATGCAGCCAAGGCAAGCCGTTCTTTGGAGTTTGGCAAAAGAGGCAGTAACACATTTCCGCGAAAGCCTGGTTCCACCAAACAACCGACGCAAATGCGGGAAGTGGTCTTACCATAGCCGTAAGTATCCAAAGGACCCTTTTTGATGGGAGATAGGCCCCATGTCTTGCCAAAAGTGCCTCTACACTGCCAGAATGTGGACAGTGCCTTTTCGGCTATGGATTCGTCCAACATGCTTGGACCAAAGAAGTTTTTCTTATCAAGGATTTACTCCCACATATTTGATTTCATCGGATGTCGTGATAGTAACACCTTTAAGCTCGAGCCTATTGTCGATAAGGGCAATACCACAGGATAATACCATCATATTTATAGACAACCAGGCAGCCATAAAGGCAGCAGCTGTCGTAGAAATTAAATTCAAATTTGTCAAGTGTTGTTGCAAGTAGCTTAAGATTCTTGGCCCACAGCACAAAGTAAGACTATACTGCTGGGTGCCAGGCCACAGGAACGTTCTTCGCAATGAAAAAGCCGATGAGCTTACACTTTATGGATAAGCATTAGACAACAAGCCCCTCAATGGGTTGAACCCCCACGCTGTGACCTCAGAAGGCGGGTGGAAAACAAGATCCGCATGAAACCAAACACATGATTGGCATCCGAACTAACACCGAACTAACGCGCTCATCAAGAGTGACAGGAAGACTACTTTTGTTAAAAGTAGGTTAGGAAAAGTAAGCCGGTGTAACAACAAAGGTATCCCATTTATACCGTTAGCATGGCAGGGGATAGAGGCAGCAACCAGATCTTGGATGCAAAACCTTTCGATCGACACTACCTCTGGTTCCATCTAGTTCCTGGATGGTGCATGTTTTTGTATTAATACAAGCCTCAAGCCTGCTACTTTAGGAGCAGTATAGAGGCCTTGCCTTGCAGTCCTGCAGGTTGATCTGATAGTGAACATTATGGGTGTAGACTCAGGGTAACGTACACATTATAGCGCTGTTTGGTATTGAAACGGTTATTTGAGTTTTATGCAAGGGACTCGAGCTCATTTCTACCTGACACCGAAGGAGCGTCAGCTACGCACTATGCCTTCGCTGTAATCGGCCAACAATTTGATCTGCACGGCTTCTGAAAACGGCTTTAACGGCAGCTTAGTTGTTCGATATATTCGACTACTATTGGAAGATTACCTTGCATACTTTGCAATAGATGATAGTGCATCCTTAATCTATCAATGTTGTGCCTGGCAATGCATTTCTTACCGTCTTGGATGGCTGCAGTGCAAAACTTCACCATTGCGACTATACGGGCGAGGATCTTAAACTAAATCAGTGCCCCCATCACCTTTTGCTGCGCACTTCCAAAAGGCAGCTTCTGTAACGAAGAATTAAGGCGGAATTGTCAATTTGATTGGAGGTTCCTCGAATATCAGTCGACACATTACTGATTTTGTGGCAGGCCTTGTGCTCATTACAGAAGGCCAGAAGTCAATAACAAACCTTTCACCATTGTTATTTCGGTTGCGTAGTCCATGATTTCCCATAGCATGTTCAAGCGTCTAGCCGCGCGTTGACGTTTCCAACCTTAGTGTCTCCCACCAACATGACAATATTTTCATATTATCAGCAATAAGGCAGCTATAAGAAGCGTCCTTCTCATCCTCAAAATAGATATTCGTGGGCTCTTTACACTGTATTATGGTGAGAGCGTTGTACTCTAGAAAGCTGGCCATCAAAATCCTATCACCATTGGACTGTCAGGATATCAGGCTGTTACGTACTGTTGGTGTCATCACAAGTCCCACACCATTTTCCCGTCTACTTCCGTGTGGGTTGCCGGAGAAGAGCAGGACAGTGTTACGGTTTGGAGAAACGTATATAGTAGCCCGCATCTAACCACCTTAGTTCGGTCAGGTCCATTATGTCGATGATCCTGTATTGCATAAATTCCTTTTTAAGTTGGAGAAAACTGCTATAATGAGGAACTTGTTTTCCTGAGTCAAGGAGCGTCTTCACATTCCAGAAACTAATTTTTGTCCGGGTGCAAAAGCTAAAAGTGGTCATCGTTTGATCATTACAAATCCGACGCAGGGTGTCGAGTTCGCTAACTATTTAATTTTTACCTGCGATTGTTAGCCCCACGCACAACCCCCACTATTTAAAGTGGGGCTTGTGCCGGTTTTTAAAGTGATGCTATATTTTTCTTAATCTTTGTTGCTATTTTCTTCTTGCTCCAACACTCGCGCTTATAAGTTTTACCCAGCAGGTTAGCTTAGGTTGGAAAGGGTTGTTTGCAACTAGTGCAAGTTCACTCGGTGACCAGATTGGCCCATTGTGATTACCCTTGTGAGGTAAACAAACATGGTTGAAAATATGTCTTACTAACTATAGTGATATTCCTGCCAGGTCGTCCAGGCTATCAAAGAACCTGACTCCTAAAAAGGTTAGTCGTCGTTCTTGGAGAGCTGGGCAGTGGCAGAGAAAGTGTTCTAAAATATCTATTTTTTCTTCATCCCTACAGCTTCTGCTGAAGTCGTTGGCAAAGATTCCCATTCGTGTAGCCATGACACCAATGGTGCAGTGTCCCGTGACTACACCAACGAGTGTTCTTATGAAATTTCTACTGAGAGATAGAAGGGTCGTTGTTCTTTTTAGGTCGAGTACTGGCCATAAGCTGTGAGTTATGATACAATCTTTAGACTTTTGCCAACGTTCACCGGCTAGTTTGATCGTGTATTGACCTATAAGACATTTGGCTGTGTTGAAAGGGAGATAAACCCGTCGGTCAGCCATCGTTATGTCCATATCAGAACCTTTCCTTGCCAGTTCGTCCGCCAATTCATTTCCGGCCACGCCAACGTGCCCAGGAACCCAGCAGAGGAGAACTGTGTGGAAGCTTATATCCTTTAATGCCATGAGGCAGTCCTTGACACACTTAGAGTATACGAGGTTGGAGTCCAGGGCTTTAAGTGCTGCTTGACTATCAACACATATGGTGATTTCCGTTGCTGGAAGATAAATAGATTGAATTGTCTGTGCAGCTCTCTTCACCGCATAAATCTCAGCTTGAAAAACACTGCAGTAGTCATTTAGTCGATATGACTGGTTGATTTGCAGTGTTTCCGAGAAAACTCCAGAACATGTTCCATTCTCTGTTTTCGAACCATCGGTATGGATAGCTATACCTTTGATGTCAACTTGAGTCTCTACCCAGTCTTGCCTACTTGGTAAAATGACTTTGAATCTTTTGTGGAAGTCAAATTGAGGTTTCTTATAATCCGTACGGGCTACAGACCCATTTTGATTCGAGTGTTAGAGTTATACACCCTATGAAGATGTCCTTGAGCCAAGGAATGAGTGCATTACTCGTTTTCTGAACCATGGCAGGTATTATACCATCCGGTTGGAAGGATTTTATTGCCCAGGTTAGTTTGTCCTTGCGAATACCATCAGCGATAACTACCTGTTCTTCGTTGGCTAATGAAGGGTGGCAGTCTGTTGTATCGAGTGTTTGTTCGCTTGTTATGTCTTTGCACCCGGGGAAGTGTGTATTGAGCAGAAGTTCCAAGGTTTCATGGTTGTTTACCGTCCAAGAGTTGTCCTCTTTGCATAAGTTCCCTGGTATGCTTGGATTTTTGGCAACGATTTAGCGCAATCTTGCCGCTTCCATTGAGGTCTCCATGTTGGTACAGTAGTTGGTCCATGATGCTCTTTTCGCTGCTCTAGTTTTTCTTTGTATTCGTTGAAGCTGTTGCGATAAGTGTCCCAATCAGCATCATTCTTGGTCAGCTTATCCTTGTTGAAAAGTTTCCTTGTTTTTGTAGTGAGAAGTCGAAGTTCCGCGGTCCACCATGTTGCATGGGTTCTTTTGGGGGGCCGACTTATAGGGCAGGATTTTTTGAACGAGGCTAAGAGTGCCTCAGTGATCAGGTTGACGGATTCATGTGTCACACTCGAAATGCTGCCTGTTTGATAAAGCGCTAATCGTCCTGTGACGAGTTTGGAGAATTTGCTCCAGTCGGTCTTATCAGGGTTTCTAAAAGGTAATTCTTTATCTATTCTACAATTAATATTGAAGGTTATCCTGTAATGGTCCGAGAAGGAGCGTTTGGTGGATACCATCCAGTCATTAACTTCAAAATTCTCGGTACAGTGAGCTAGAGTTAGATCAATGACCTCCTCCCTTATTTTGTTGTGGAAAGTAGTATGACTACCCCTGTTACAAATTTTTAGATTGGATGTCAAAATAAATTCTAAAACATACTCACCCCTCTTGTTTATATCTTTGCTGCCCCAGTGAGTGTGATGGGCATTGGCATCCACCGCGATTACAAGGTTCGCCTTGGTGTTCCTTGCGTGGAGTTCCAAGTCCCATTATGCTGTCGATGGTGGATTGTCCTCTTCGTATGGCAAATATGCGGATACAAGAATAAGTTGTGCCTCATTCCTGCGGTCGCACACCGCCACTGCTAAGTCGCTGTTACTGAAATGACAGGAAAGATTAAAGTTGAGTGCTTTCTTAGCCAATATGTAACTTCTCAGTTTACCTTTCTTTTTGGTGTGGAGGAGTGAATATATTTTTGACCCTAATCGCTGGATTTTGTCTTTGGAAAGCCACGCTTCCTGGATTAAGGCCACATCAATATTCTCCTCGGCCATGAACAGCAGCAGGTCGTCGGTGGCAGCTTGAGAGTGATGCAGATTAATCTGCACCACCCTCAGCTTTCCGACGCTGGTGTTTTTCATGTAGGAAGCTAAACTTTAACTGCCCTAGCCCGAATTTGACCACCCCTGCTTCTGTTTTCAGATAGCTGGCAGATCTGGTGTCCACCACTATCTTCATGTCCACGCCTCCACCTTTTTCCCTCGGTGTCTTTGAAAGAACCTGCCAGCCCTTCGTGTTGAGACCCTCGTTCTGCATATCTACAAGCTGTTTCCTCCGGACCCGGAGGAGGTATCCATGCATGCAGTGGAAGAGCCGAGGTAGGTATCGTTTCTACTTCTACTCGCCAGAGCTCTTATAGCCTGATCTAGCTTTTTGCTCGGCTGTTTTCTTTTTAGACTTAGGGACCTCCAGAAGTCTTTTCTCTGTCTCGGAGTCTATTGTCGAGACGTTACTGGACTGTGAGGAAATGGCTTCCCCCAGTGCGGTCATGTCTAACAGGGGACTCTCCGACTGAGCGGTGACTTCTGTCGCTTCGCTGGTTGCCCTTTGTCTAGTAGGCTTATCATCATCTCTTTTATCATCAGGTAACTCTCTGCCTTCACACCCCTGATTAACAGTGTGTCCGTGACCCTGCCGCTCCCGAAGAAGCTAGTGGATTTGCACTAGTGTGCGTTCCACCTGGAGTAATATCGCTATGTTGTTGTCCTTCCATGTTGGTCTTGGGATTTCGCATAAGTTAGTTCTGCTACGTTCTAGGATGCATTGCCCAGCTGCTACCGCGCGGAGGTATAACTAACACTTGAGAGTGGCCCGATGAGAATCGCCATACCTAGAAGGCTTTCAGCTCCTCCAACCTTTACCCAGCAAGTCTTACCCTGGAAGCGGACGAGACCAGACTTGTACCCGGTGGCTACCACGTGGAGTTAAAATAAGCACTTGATTTTCTGTGGGCGATGCCAGGTTGACGGCGATTAGGGTCTACACTGTTCTTAAAACACCCAACCACCAACGACATCGCTCTGCTTCCGATAATCCATGCTACAGTCCTGCTTCATAAGTACAACTAGTGGTTCCCACGGACACTTTAAGCTTCCGATCGAATTTCCTCTCTCATTGTCTACCAACCTCGTCTAGCTGGTTTAGATCGGTCTGGGGTCTCCGGTGTCTACGCGGTGCTTAGTGTGTTCGACCATTAGTCTCCGTTCTGACTTCTGAAACTAAAATATATCAGCAAAGTTGCCAATGAGATTTTTTGCTATGACTTGCTATGCTGCTGATTTATCCATCTGAAAATAGTCTTACGTACCTCGGCCAATTGTGTTGGAGAGACCATCAACCAAGACTGCAATACTTATTGGTTGAAGGTCCTCGAAACGCTGATTTCATAAACTAGTTTCTGCCGAACTTGGTCCTTAGGCCCGATCCTTGGCAAATGCTTTGTCATTTTGTCTTCTTTTCAGGCAATGTGGTTAGTCTACTTGTCTAAGTGAGAGCTCTGTGAGGTCCATTTTGTATTGATGCCGATGATTCATTTCAACGGCGAATTTCAATCAAATTTTTGTCAACCTTCAATGTCGTAAACGAACTCAAAAATCAATCATTAATGACTCAAAACATTTTATTAGATTACTCATCTGGATTAAAAAATGTTGATCTTAGTCCAATCGATCTTAAGATGCGTGGTAAATTTTCCCGGTTTTTTTCCAGATGCTCGGAGGGAGACCAAAAGGACATCAAATTCTGGAAATGTCCCACATTGCACTAGGCATTAAAATGTCCCAATAGCAACAACAAGTGTTTTTGAGGAAAATATCTTTGAGGAAAACCTCTTCAAAATTTTAAAGATTATACCTGCATGGAAAAGAGGATTTGTGGCACATTTTCATGAAGTATACCTTTCCTTAAGGGTGAGCCAGCAGCAAGGTGGACGTTTTAGTTCAATTTAACTCACATGCATTGTAAAATCAATGCAAGAATTAATCAATTAATTAAGTTCGGTAAATGGCAATCATGAATAAAAGACATTATCGTTGACTCGACTACCACGGGTTATTTCCCTTTAATAAACCTTTTAAGAACCCCATTTTCTAATTTTGGCATTTACCTACTTTTCATTTTTATTTGTTCCAAGAGGACACTTATCTTCCCAAAACGACTAGATAAAATAGTCTTCTTTACCTCTCAAAGTAGGTACAACAACCTACAAAAAATATATCAAAAATAACCTTTCAACCTTTATTATACGCCGCACAATAGTATCACAAACGAGTCAAGTATAATAATTCTTAATATTACTACAAATTGGGTGGAAGACGCCATAAATTAAACTCCACTGCATTCAATAACTCAAGTCAATTTCACTGATCACATTAAATAACCGTAATAGAATACCCCTCATACACCGCACATTCGATGATTCGGAGGAGAACCTTCAAAACTTCGGGGGAAAAGAAAAGATACCAAATTATTCCACATTTATGAATGAACCACACCAAATGACATATAAAATGCCTCTAACCATATTTAAGTTCATTAAATATTTAAATACGTTCACTCTTGTAAATACAACCAACACAACAACAACAACAATATAAATAAGTCGACGTATTAACTGCAGTGCCACATGCGCCACATGGTGCCATTGTTAATTTAACAGAACGATGGGGGGCTCCTTGAATGGGTCCGAAGGAGTTAAATAAATCGTCCGCGGCTCATATATGAGAATTAGAACAAGATAAAATATTTGATTTCGCCTCGCGGTGAGCCATGTGCCATGATGATGATGACCCACCTTCGGATTTTTGGATTCAATGTTGGCCCATCAAAGCTATTGTGTGTGATGCTGATGTTGTTAAAAAAAAATGCATTGAAAAAATAGTCATAAATGCATTCTTCTTAAAGCTTACAAAAGTAGTCAAATTAGCCTTAACAATGCTCATTATGATGGACTCATATGAGAGGCGGTTGATAGCTTTTCACTTGTTCGATGAATTTGATGAAGAAAGATGTTGATCACCAACTTTTAGCACTCTTTCTTTGAGTTCAGCCAACACAGCAATTTCACACTTTTATACTTTTAGCCAGGATAGATTTAAACCGGTTTATGCTAGGCTAAAAGTAACAATATTGATTGAACCTACTGAGACATTTTTATACATAGTACCCAACCCAGGTACCTTTTCCGACCCTTCGTCTATCTCATGATTGGCAATGCAACGAAAAACTATCACCCTTTTGGATCGCGGCCCAGTCCATTGTCACTAGTAGCATCTACTTGAGAAGACGCGCCTCATAATTACAGCTTGGCCAATATGTCATAAATGTCGTGTGACGAGAGGCTCCTCTTCATGAATTATTGCACTTTTCTCGACAGGTTTTAATCTATGTAATCTATTGCAACCGCATACCTGCAACATTTTGCATTCAACATTTAAAAAAAAGACATGAAAGGCATCTCTTACACACAGCCTTTCAAAGCGCACTCAGCTCCGTCATCGGTCGAGAATATCTATGTGTAACATTCATAATATTGAAAGTTCGGAAAGTTTTTTTACTTGCTGTAAAAATCCGTTACTTTGTAAGCACATACGCTACCCTCACCAGCGTTAATTTATCATTTTCGGATATTTCGAAACCGATTGTCAATGCAAATTGTCGCGGAGAGAGGATAGCTATGTGATTCTGTCAACTTTTCCGATCCTCCACTTGAAGTTCTCGATTCAAACGATTCCCAAGGTGGTTCCAGGAGATGTCCACGAAATAACCCAACCATTTCATTCCTATTTGTAACTCGGAATTCATGATCTTCCAAACATTTAAGGGTGTTTCCACCGCACATAATACAAAGATTAACGTAGGAAGATTAAAAGTTAATCCCAAAATGTATCCACCGGAATAAAGGAGACTAACTTGACGTATGCTTTCGCTTTGACATTTTTCAATAGCTCTCGGGCAACTCGGATTCAGAAATAACTAAATTCATTTTCAATTGCCACCGATTTTTTAATCTACGAAACGAAATAACCCAAAAATAGAAAAACTAAACGTTAAGTTATATTGTCGGGACTTAAATCCACAAATGCAATAGTGGCGCAACTTCATCGACATCAACCAACAGTATCAACACTAACATCCATCATTACTTTGCAGTGTGCACACCTTATTGCATTTAACTTCTTTGACAGGAGCAACCACATCCACGTCAACAGTAACATAAGCCATTCTGCGCATCCCTTTACACCACAGAAGAAACACTAGTGGTGCCTGTTTATCCCGATTTGGTATGTAACATTGCCTTGTGATTGTCTTTGTAGTGGCCATAAAGTTTTAGCCTTTTAATTGACCACGCCCACTTTTTTAAGGGATTTTAGCTTAAAATGACTGTTTTCAATAAATGTATATGAAATTTGACTAAAAATTCTATGACAAAAATTGTAGATATTAGCGTTTTCTAACTTTCAAATGTAACTTTCAAAAAAAAAAGTGATTTTTTTAAGTTAAAAAAGCGGAGTTTTAGGCTGAAATGTATGCAACCACCTATAAGCATTCAACTGTTATATTTTTGTATCCCGCCCACTTTTTGGAGGCGTGGCAGTTTTTTTTTTGGTATGGTCGGGTGTTTTGCAATCCGTCGTAGATGGACTGAAGCTTTTTGTGCACTGTTGCACTTTCCCACTTGTTTCATTTGGCTTATCCCAACCTGATGTGTCAGAATTAATATGATAAGGGGAAGCCCCAGTGTGGTGGCCACCGTTCAACCTCAGTTTTGTTTTGAGAAATAAAATTTGGGTAAGGTTAGGATAAACCAAATGAAAACCGGCAACTGAGTTGATGATACCCAGTTATCAATGAAAGGTGTGTCTGTTTTGTTTTGTCAGAAAACACACAGAACACGTAGAATTCTGTACGGTTTGATTTAGGAATTCTTGCGTTGAAGAGATTAATATTTGTATATGGTAAGTTTTGTGATTTAAAGGGGATTAAATCATGATTTGTCTTAAAAGCGGATTAGTACCCGGTGGAAACACTCTGTTACAGGAGTAACTGTCTGTAATCGCCCAGATGGAAACGCTGGTGGCGTTAACAGTTCCAGTCAGGTCGAACTACTAAGTAAACATCTTATGTAAGTACATATCCCACTCTGATGTATTCGGTGCTCAGGCCTATATTGAGCGGGTTGTCCGGCACTCCGCCCTTAATCACTCAAAGTATACTCAATGGTAATCTGTGATTTTCACATTTTGTGACAGTCAATGTGATCAAACAAAGTAATCTGTCTGCGCAAAGTGATCACAAAAATATTGTTCCGAATCGTTGTTTTATTTAGGTTTGTGATGTAGGAACACTGATTTTTATTCGTACATGCAGATAGTCAGCCTAAGAGTAGGCAAAAACACCAACTTAGCAGAAAGTTTCAAAACTGATGACCAGCTGATTTTGACGGTGATTGATCGGGAGCTTAATGTTGAGCTCTTCGATGATTTGGACACGTTCTTCGCATGCTCCTTGACAGACTTCCTAGACAGGTCATGCAAGTCGAGATGCGAGCGCGTCGCCCCCCTGGTAGGCCAAGAAACAGGTGGTGGGTAAGGTAAAAAACCTCTCTGAGTCCCGCCTGGGGATTGCGCCGGTCTCTTGAGTTGGTGGCGGAGGATCGAGAACGATGGAAAGACCATTTAGCTACCCTCGCTCTGCGATCCTTTTAAAGGATAAGCGGCATTCGAAAATGATGATGATGATGATGATTGCTGAGAAAATTTTGATGATCACAGTTTACGCAGACGAATTTTTGTGATTTGTGACATCACTTATCATAGATAACCTTAGCCGATTCCACCCGGATGGATTTACTGTTGACGGCCAATGAAAACGAAACAAGGACAACGTGCTTCGCTTAAGAGAGTACGAGCAGCCAAGCAACTAGCGGAGGCCTTGAACGACTGCCATCCATGAAACACGGAGGACAAACGCATGTCGAATCTTCTAGCTACAACATTAAGATTGCCCTAGGCGATTTGAAAGCCAAGCTAGGGAGGGCATCTTTGGGTGTACATTTGGAAACACAGACTTCACCACACGACCTTCGATAACGGATTCAGGCTGGTTGACTTTGCCGAGGAGCAAAGTCACAGTTCCTGTATCTCAAAATACACAAAGGGTCATGGAGATCTCTTGATTAATCAACGATGCCTGATCGATACAAGACACTATTCGATTACGATGGACGTGCAAACTTTCCGAGGGGCCAATATTGACGCAGACCATCTACCTCGTTGTTCAAAAAGATTGTTCAAAAATTCAAAGACCAATTTTATTTTAAGAAAAATTTTTTAATAGAGGCGGGAATCGCAGAATTTTCCGAATTTTCAAAAATCGCGAAAATTTTTCATCTATAAAATTAATCTATAAAATTAATTAAATTTGTAAAGTTTCATCAAAAAAGAAGATTTACGGGCAGATTATAATAAAGTGTTTTTCATATTGTGCCGGATAGTTAAAGATGCGTGATTAGGATTCGAATGTGAACTGGTAGTATATCAGTTGGTACACGAATGAAAAATTGAAGTCAGCTGGATGTTTGACGGTGGAAAAGTCGTCGGCTGGTGCATTTAAAGAGTTAAACGGTGGCGCTATAACCAGAGCCGGATAAGGGTAAAGTATCGCTTTTACTTACTTACTTACTTAGGGTGGCGCTACAGTCCGGGGTGGACCTGTGCCTCAGCCAAGGCGAAGCGAAGCTTCCAGCCAGCTCTGTCTCTAGCTAGCCGTCTCCAGTTTCGCACGCAAAGTTGGCTGAGGTCCCCTTCCACTTGCGTGCGCCACCTGAGTCTCGGTGCTCCTCTACCGCGCCGACCGCAGACGGGACCGTAATTCGTCCGAAGAATTTTCCTCTCGAAGCAGCCTAAAGTGTTTTCATCCCCCTTTGAGAAAATCCATGTTTTTGGACCGTAAAGCAGGAGTGGGATGATGAGGGTCTTATACATTGACACTTTAGTTGCTCGAGAGAGGGCTTTGCTACTCAATTGCCTTCTTAGCCCAAAGAAACAGCAATTGGCAAGAGTTATCCTTCGTTTGATTAAAGTATCGCTCTGGGCCGCACATTTTTGCCGCCCCCTGGGAACATATACCAAAAAATACATCTAAAAACGTGACTAATTATGTCGGAGGGCCCATGTATTAATTCTTTGATTTTCTAATCCACGTCTACTGGGGGGCGCGTTTTGGTTGAATTTTTTATTTTTTGATGTAATATTTTTGGCGTTGCATGGGCTTTTCACATAGTTTCAACTTTTGCGACTATTTTCCAACTATTTTTCTGGCGACTTAATTCAAATTTCAAGGAGCATGTCAGTGGGCGAATTTCTAAAACTTTACGCTTCGGGACCTAAAAAATCCCAATACGTTCTAGTTTCAAACTGTCTAACTCGTAATTTAAGGCCTTTCAAAATATGAGGCACAAAAAATGGCGGACGGACGAATATGGCTTTTTCGATTCACAATTACGTCTTGATCATATGTGTGCCCCGCACATACAAACTTGACAAACTTTTTATTGGACCCATGAGATGGTATAAGGCCTTTTGAGAGTTAAACCAAAACTTCTGTCTAACATGATAGCGGCGACGGTTATGACCTACACCATCCAAAAACTTTCGTCTATACGATAATCCAGAAAAACCAAAAGGTCTCGTAGGACTTAAAAAAGTATTGAAAATGTTTGGCGTTTACTATGAAAAATGATATTTTTATATGTTAATAAGCAATTGATTTCTTCGCTTTTAATCCCTGTCTTCATCATTTGCCGCCCCCTCAAAATTTGCCGCTCTGGGCCCGGGCCTCACTGGACGCTCGCTAGGGCTAATATGCCCCTGGCTACAACTGACAATTGTGCTGCATTTTTCGAAGCATCAGCTGACGGTTTATCCTAAGAAAAGATTTGCCCTTTATGCCGATTTTGCATGTTTTATTGAAAATAAAAGAAAAAGTTGCTCTTCCTCGGTTTTGGGAGGTTTGATCTGAGCTCACTTACACAAGCAAAGCAAACATCTCTACTGTCAACCGCCAAATCGAAGCGATTTAATTTGTTTCAATCTTGCGGACGTTTTTGTTGGTTGAAAGCACGTGTTTGTGATTAAGGGTTGCCAGTTCTGTTTTAACGTGCCCCGGGATCTATGTAATGTTGGATAAATTGATTGACGTTTGTCAATCCTAGTGTGATCCTATCGCCAAACGGGGAAAAATGTTTTGTTGAAACGAGCTAATCTCGATTTTCCGAGCAATTTTTCCCAGTTTTATTAAAAACCATATTAGTAAACTCATTACAATTACATATAGCATGTAAGTACATTATATACTAGTTTGGTTTAAGTAACGGTATTGGAAATCTGTAATTAATCTTGTGTAAATAACAATCCACTAGTTAGCAACCGAACTTATCGAACACTCATGATGGCTGTTTCACATAAAGAGCGAGAGAGCGAGCGAAGGTCTCGGACGAGCTGTCAAATGAATTTCAGTCAATGCCCAATAAGCAATTTACACGGAATACTTCCACTTCAGAGTTACGAGTGGGAATTGAGGACGGAAATCCAAAGTAAAAGATGTTTATTTTACTAATTTACTGATACAATAAAAAAGCAAAACATGCGAAAAGATCATTTGCACACAGGTCATTTGCATCATATGACTCGCGCACTAAAAAAAATTCAACCTCCATTGCAGAAGAAAAGAGTTTTCTTTTTGGAAAACAGTACGTGGAAATCAGTACAATTTATCATCGGAAAAGGGTACGGTCCGTGCTTGGAAAGTATTGCGGTTTGTGACTTGAAATCTTATCTGTCAGTTTTACTAACACATTCACTTACCTGGAATGTCACAAAATGACACTCTTTATCAGCACACTTAATGGAAATGAATAAAAAAATATACTGGAATGCACGATCCGAGTTGGATTTCCGTACATATAATATTACGGAATTCTGACTGAAAAGTTTATTGGGTGGCAACCACCCCAGTTCACATCGCTGTCTCGCTCGCCGGACTTTTCGAAAATTAGAAAAACCCTGGCCGAGGTCGCCGATTATTCTGTCCTTCGCTGTTGTGAGTTATGACATGCTAGTGAATAGACATTTTTTTTTCTCAAAACTAATACTTGTTGTGAAATATAAATTATAAAGGCGACCAATTTTAGAAATATGTTAAGTTTTGTCACTGTGCAGTCAAAACAGTCGTCGCGGTTTCTCGCTCTCCTTGTTTATTCATAAACGATTTCTCTGGTCTCGTGTTGTCGCTGCCGCTCTGTTTGACGCTTTCGCGCTGAATATGAAACAGCCATGAAATGTATTTTTTTGGTCAAAGGAATATTGCTGCGCTTTGTTTTTTTAAAGCCTTCGTGACCCCTGGGAAGATGGAGGTTTGAAGGAAGATTGATTGAGATTGAAGATTCAGCCCTGGTAAGATGTCACCAAGAAATTGACGAAACGTCGGGGAAAGTAAAAATGAAATGTGCTTTGTTTTATAATCTCATTTGCATAGGAAGAAACGACCAAAAAGCTCAATTAAGTAAGTTAAATAATTTAGCCTTCGTAATAATTTGAACGATTAGTCTTTTTCTCAATGGACTAACCGGAACCATTGTAAGCATCTGTGTAAATATTTCTCATGTCTGAGCATATATGATATTAATCCTTGTAGCGAATGTGTATGAATAGGAATTGCAAACAAAATTTAAAACTAAAAGGTGAATTTAATTGCCCTTTTGAAACAGTGGCGTACTTTGACGTGTGTCTCCTTTATACTTAATAACTGTTTTACAACCAGCACGAGAGGGCGAGCGAGTCTCGGGGGAATTGTTGTCAATTGAATTTCAATAAATACGGCAATGTATGAGATGACTCACAATACCGGCAATATGGAGCGAAAAAGCAGAAAAACCTCGCCGAAGTCGACGATTATTTTGACATTCTTTGTTCTGAGTTGTGACACGCTCTTAAATAGACTTTTTTTTTTAAAAAGCTTATACTTGCGGTGAAGGTTAAACCAACTATCTTTATTTAAGCTAAAGAATTTTACAACAAATATTTCATGTCCTGTCACTTTGAGTCAAAACAGTTCGTCGCGGTTTCTCACTTTCACTGTGGATTAACAACGATACCTCTATAGTGTCACGTTGACGTTGGTGCCGTGCCCTGGTTTGGAGCAGTGCGATTGTAAAACAGGCTCTATTGTTCTATTTCTTCTTTGTTATGAAACTTGGTGTAGTGACAAAGTCAGCTGCACTTCAATCTTTGCTGAGTTCAATTTCACTAGCCGACTCTTAAAATCTTAATTCGGGTTTTAGCAAAGTCTAAACGGGGCTTTAAGATTCAATGTTTGTTCATGAAACCTTCAACAAAAGTTGGTAGACAAAAAAACAGCAAAAGAACTTTTGTTCGCACAAGGATGCAGCGAATTGATGTGAATTGATTGAGGATGCATTGTGAAAGAGAATGTTCCCTTTGGGAATAGTGATGTACCCAAAAGCCTATAGGCACTTATTTCTGTTTCTGCCTCAAGCTAATGGCAATTTTTTTTCTTTTTTGAACCTCAGATTTGTTATCCCTACTTCTTATTAAAAAAAAAATACAATAAAGTCACAGAAAGTTTCTCGATTTCTCGCATAGATTTTGGTTGGAACACACCAAACATCTCGAATTCGGGTAAAATATAATAATTTATCTGACATTTCGGAACGCCCACTCAATAAATTGTTTCCGAATAAATTTGAATTCAACACTGGCACGTGAATAAAGGTTTGTTAGCTTATAGGTATTTATTTGTCCTGCTTCGACAGCTCAAGCTTGGTCATGTACCTTAGAGGCATGTTAAAAAAAATCTTGAGGCATACCCAGCAGATAGATTGCCACTTCAGAATCGATAAAATTTAATTAATTTCCAAACCCGATTTTATTAGAAACGCCATCCGCAGAACAGATTCATTAAATGGGGTGTGGTGCTGTTGGTTGCCTGATGCCCTAAGAGCAACCTGTCAGATCCAAGGTGTAAGCAGTAGTTGGTAAAGCCTCTGCGAATACTTTCAAATAGTCCGGGCAAAAAGGATATAACTTATAAATTAACTAAACGCCACTTGACGTTCTAAATAATGCGTTGCGCCAACGCATAGCTGAACGCTCGTATGTGTGTTCAACTCATTTGCCAGAAAGGGTGGAGCCCCTGAGCTCACCACATCATGTGTGTTGTGTTATTATTTGTTATTCAGTAGTTCGCGCTCGGCGGCGCAGTCAGTGACCACTTTGGCTCAGCCGGGTGCGCTCAAACTCGCCTCGGCAATTTATCCTAATCGAATTTGCTTCACGGCCATCGTAATGATTTGTATTTTAATTTTTGTGATGGGGTTTTTAGCTTATGGATACGGTTGACCACTCGGTCGCCGGTGGATACGCCTCCAGATTTCGGGCACATAATTCAAGCTTCATTAATTACACGCTACAGTGATTGACGGTGGACCATATATTTACATATTTAATTTGTTCTTAATTTGATTCTATTTTAAGTTGAGTTATGAATGGGCGGATGAAAAATATCTCCGTGATGAGATTTAATTATTATTGGACGTTGCTACATGCTCGTGCATTTAGCGAGGCATTTGTCAATGAGTCGATTATGGCATTAATTAACTTTTGGATGAATTATGATGACAGGTGATAGTATGCGTATGAGAAGAGTTGCATCCGCTCTTAAAAGCATCTGTCAG
Organism: Neoascia interrupta; assembly: GCA_947623515.1. NCBI lineage: Eukaryota > Metazoa > Arthropoda > Insecta > Diptera > Syrphidae > Neoascia > Neoascia interrupta. Next base: position 182,232,040 of record OX392462.1, read on the forward strand.
ATCGCACTTGTATGTTAAGTTTTTTGGAATACCATAACTCTCAGTTGAAACAATGGGAGTAGAAAGGATCAGAGTGATTCGAAACTTTTCTGAGCACTTTGTTTTAAGACTGTTGAGGAAAGCAATCACTTGTTGAAGTCTGTTCCGCATTTGCGATGCTCTGCTTAAGAACCAACTATAGGGTGATCACAATTGTGCTTTCTGTTACTGGTTTCAAAACAGGCGCAATAAAATGCAGCTTTTCGAACTATTTTCTAAAATTTATAAGATTTTTTTTTATATTTATTCAGAAATATTCCTCCCCTTTCCTCCTTCGCCATTATTAGTTTTTTTTCAGAGTTTTAAAACCCATGCATTATGTTCGTGGCATAAGGCAAGAAAAAATGTACAAGAGTCGTTGAAGGCACCCATCAAAATGTCATTACTGTCAGAGCACTGACAGTTATTGAAAGTTCTAGAATGTATGAGAAATAAAAAAAAAACTTAACAGAACTTTGACCTCCTAGATGAAAAGTGGTAGAAGATTTTTCATTCGATTGAACACTTTGCAAGCTCGGTAATAAAAAACGTTTGAATTGAGGATAACTAAAGGCCCAAACATAATCGACTTGAGCGGGATTAATCTTATGTCGAAATACAACGAAAATCCCACTCAAGTTCTGGCAAAAGATTGTGTTGCCCATTATAGACTTAAGTAAACGATTTGAAAATTTTATGAGATTTCACTGTGAACGTCCCGAGTATCACATTGCCTGGAAAATTTTAAATCAAATTTGAAAATCGTGTCACTTTTTCTTCAACTTTGGATGTTAATATCTCTGAAACCGATTGTCAAATCTAAAATACGGTTAAACTTTTGAGGTCAGTGTACAATTCTTGGTATATTCCCTTCTTGCACGGACTTTTTGAAGCCCGTTTAAAAAAAAATTATTTGGACTTAAATATGATAATAAGTGAACTAATGACAAGCAAAGACTAAACTCTAAGCCAACACAAGTTAACGAAAACCTTACGAAACCCAGCATAAGGCTATTATGGTCGTGGCATACAAATTGCGTGGAATAGGAAAATTCGGAAAGCCGTCTTGAGCTCATCAAAGTCGATTATGGTTGGGCCTTAAGAGTTTTGAAGTAAATCTTAATTCATAATTCTTGTGAAATTTTTGTGTTGGGCTGAAATTATTGTATTCAGGACTATTACAAGTTGTGCTTGGTTAAAATAAAAAAGGATTTCATTTCGTATCCTCAAAATAATTTCTATTTTTCAAACTCAGGCAAAAATATTACATTGGTGTCAGAAGTGCGATAAAACTTATATTAAGTGAGAATTTGCATCTAGTTAAATTTTGGGAAACAGTTTTAACGTCTCAGACGGTTTTCAAAATAGAATTTTCCAAGATATTGTGCGTGAACAGCGTTGGTGATCTGTTCAATTAAATCGGAATTTCAAGTAATTAAAGTTAAAATGTTTTCAGCGGTCCGTCCAAAAATTGAAAAAGGGACCTCTTATGGGATCGCTACGTTGCCCGTCCAACCGTCCGTTCGTCCAACCGTGTTATAACTTCTGAACGGTAAGTCGAAATTTGGTGTGCTTTTCAACAGCGGAAATAGTCAGAATCCAACGAGAGCATTTTTTTAAAGCAGAAATAACGGTTTAATTACAGTTTGAAATTTCATGGGAAAATGGAATAAATGTTTTTCAATACTGTTTTAAGAAGATAAAAAGCCCAGAACGAGAAAAGCGAAACTTAAGTCAAGTGGATACCAAACTTTGACGAGAAAATTAAATTTTTTGAAAATATTGAAAAGTTTCTGAGAAATGAAGAGTTGAAAATGGGTGACGTTTTTCAAAGTGCTTGAGGCCATAACTTTTGAACCGCTTAGTGCACAAAGATAATATTGAACACAATTTTGAGGTAGTTAGGGACTTTTTCTACCTGGGTTCAGACAATGACACCAGCGCTGAAATCAAACGAAGGATAACTCTTGCCAATCGCTGTTTCTTTGGGCTAAGGAGGCAATTGAGTAGCAAAGCCCTCTCTCGAGCAACAAAAGTGTCCATGTATAAGACCCTCATCATCCCAGTCCGGCTTTACGGTGCAGAAGCACGGACCCTGTCAAAGGCAGATGAAAACACTTTAGGCTGCTTCGAGAGGAAAATTCTTCGGACGATTTACGGTCCCGCCTGCATAGACGGAGAGTGGAGGAGGAGATATAACATAGAACTGTACGGGCTGTACAGCTATACCGACCTAGCCAAAAGAGTCAAAACACAACGTCTACGATGGCTGGGTCATCTAGAGCGGATGGACACCAACGCCCCGGCCCGGAAAATCTTCGAATACACACCGCAGGGACGGCGCGCTAGAGGAGCACCGAGACTCAGGTGGCGCACGCAAGTGGAAGGGGACCTCAGCCAACCTCGCGTGCGAAACTGGAGACGGCTAGCTCGAGACAGAGCCACTGTAGCGCCACCTTAAGTAAGTAAGTAAGTAATATTGAACACACGTACACAGATACAGCAACATAAGGTTATACAAATTCTTAAGCCATATTTTTCAGAAAAGTTTTAATACTGCGGTTTTTACGCATTTTCGAAAAAAAATCGCTAAGATTCACAAAAAACGTGTGTTTCCCCGTTTATCTCCGGTCTTGTTTAGACAAATCATATGAAAAAAATCACACGTATGAGAAATTATCCAAAATTTTAAGGAGAATTATAGCGAATTTTCTGAGATTTAACTCAAAAACAGAAAAGCATTTTAAAAAACTATTTTTTAAAATCTTCTAGTATCTTAACGGTAAAAGCGATCTTGTTCTGATTTCGTTCAAGCACAAAACTTACTAAAGGAAAGAAAGTTGCGTTAAAAGAAATTTTAATTGCCGTTTTTAACCTACGTTCTTGAAGCCTATTTGAAAAACGAAATAAAAAAGGAGATTGTTTTACCGTTTTCGCAAAAACCGTTGGCCACAGAAATAAAAAAAAAAAAAACAACCAATGCTAGCGCAGGTAGTTGCGCTATTAGAAAAAAGTCTAGCGGGAAGTGGGAAAAAATTAAAAATAGTTATTTTATGGATTTTAAATTTAAAAAATTATAAAAAAAGGTCAAAAGAAGGTAAGTTTCCGCCTCTAGCTCCCTAACAATGTAAAGTACAGCGTTGAAATAAATAATGAGCATAGCCCATCTTTTGAGATATTAATTAACTTCGAAGATTTGACTCGAAAACGTAAAAATATTTTCGAAAACGATTTCTTAAAGGTCGCAAGTCTGTTAACAGTAATGACAATCTAATATAAATTTGCCTGAAGTATGAAGCATTTACAACACAAGTTGACTGCATTTAAAAAGTTTCAATATTGCCGTTTCCAACCTTAAGTTTTAAAAACCTATTTAACAACCGAAATAGAAAACAACATGTTTTACCGTTTTCTCAGATATGGAACGCAGCTGGTTGTGAAACTGGAAAACAAGGCCAACGGTAATTAAAAAAAAAAAACTAAGTTGCTGTTTTATGGATTTTAAATTTTAAAAATGGTAAAAGAGGCCAAGAGAATTTGTCCTTTCCTCTATTTTCGAAACAGTAATAGGCAAAAATTTAAAATTATTACCGAAACTGAAGCATTTTTGAAATAGTTTATGGCTTTCTAGATGTTCTTGAAAATACTTTAGTCGACTGACTAAAATGATGCTGCTAGCATCGTAACTTCTAGGTGGCCCTATTTTACATCAACCAAATTTGGCGCAGGCACAACCTCATGAACGTTAACCAACACAAGAGCTTTAAAAAAAAAACAATTAGCTTATAAGATCATTTTTAAAAAAAATATATAAACAAAAATTAAAGGAAAAATTTAATACTATCCTTTTTTAAGAGACAAAACTAAAAAATCACCCAATATAAGAACAGTAGACTCCACTTCGAAAAAGTATAGAACCTCACCAACAAAAAAAAACGACGGACCGCTCCGCGTATGTCTTCATACTTGACGGTCTTAATAGAAATAGAACAATTGACAACCGAAGAATGGAATAAAAGAAGTCTCCAGACTTTGGCGCTTAAGAAGGAATTATTGCTCCAACTTCGGAATGCTAGGTAGCCGCGAAAGATGGGAACCCCGATACCTTGTCCTTTGATGCTGAAAAATAAGAGTTGGAGAGCAAATTACGTACTGGATGTGAAATGCTCATTTCAAAAGTTTTTTTTGTCACATCTGTTTAAGTTAACAAGCTATTACACCTAAATGTACCTACCGGCTGGGCTGTACGAAAATGTCGACTTAGAGACAAAAGATCTAGAATTCAACGGCTGCGATGTCAGGGTCATCTAGAGGAGATGGATACCAATCAGCTCTCTCCCGGACAATGCTCTTTTTAACTCAAAATCATTAAATCCACACCGGAGACGGCACAGGAGAGGACCGCCGAACGTACATATTACCATATGAAGGAATTTTGAAAGAATAGAAACTCGGTAACGCAGAAGGCTAATTAGCTAAGATTAGCAGACGGTAAGATTATATGACACCACCGCGAGGGTCTGACAAGCCCTCCGAGAGTATCATTTGTCTTGAAAAACTTCTCAAAGTGCCTTTCGGATTCGGCAAAAAATTGTAGGTCCCCTTGTATGTGAAGAAATTAACACACACAGCATACATTGTTGAGAAGTTGGCCCTGGTTCACCTCGAGCTGTTGCGCCGCTCTATTTTTTTAAGATTATATGAAAATCTTGCTGAGCCCAATATTCCTAGCCGGCTCTTACAAGGGAAGCGGCAGACCAATCTTCGCAGGATAAAGATCACAGCACAGAAAGGCTAAGCAAGACTGCACGTGTCAACGCATCGACATCAAAGGTAAAACGAGAATTGATGGTGGAAATCCTATAGGCTGGAAACTTTTATAGACCTAGACAGAAAAGCTGCCCGCTTTGCGTAAGAATAATGATGCAACTTGCAGGGGATAACTCTCAAAATGCAGGTTAAGCTTCGTAGCCTCTGGACCAACTTCGTGGACCATCATTTAAGTTTGGCGTAATAAACGCTGCAACGAGAGTTTGATACACTCGTGGAGGCACTCCACGTCAACAAGATGAGTGGCACGCATTAACAAGCGTGTCACGGCCTGCTCTCAACTGTTGCAGCAAGTGCATACGGAAAAAAATAATAAGGTTATACAACTGGCAGTTTTGACATTTTGCCGTGTATTTTTTGTAGTTGCATGTAAAATATATACGTCAACAGGAGTGGATATCAATAAAAAAGAATGTCCTGAACCATGTTGTCGAGGTCCCAACGGTATCGTATATCGAACCAAGAAGCAAGAACGTCAGCCAATTATAAGTAGATATGAACTTCAACAGCGATCTTCAAACATATTATTTAAGGGTGATCCGTATTTAAGGCGTGATGCTGAGAACCACTATCCATCGATCTCATCAAGCTGTATAGTAAAGACGATTTCGAAAGCTGTCGCGGAAAATTTTTTGCAGAGCCAAGGAATAACATATGGTTCTTACCGGGAAGACTCTTAAACCCAAATTCGATTAGGAGAACGTGATTGTATGGAGGTGCGCGTAAAAATCTGTATTGCAGCCATCTCGGCAATAAGTCCAAGTGTGAATCCTGTTTCTCTAACGATAGTGGCCAAGATATGTCCGACTATATTGGGAAACACTAATCTGAATCAGTTAGAGTTTGCTGATATTTTTGCCTCACATAGACGCGAACAAATACCCTATACAGCAACATTTAAACACCGGAGATGTCATTATGGGCCGTCAACCTACTAGACGACTTCCATTGGCGGAACAGACGGAGGTTGACAATATTTTACCGAGTATATGTAGAAAGGCGGCACTCAATTTTGAGTGGACTCCTGGGAGCCTAACGACATTATGGAGAAGCACAGCTTCATTGGCCTCGAGTTGGACTCTCTCGAGCGAAATGGTGTTAGATGTAGGTGAACACACGACTTCGAGCAGTACACTTGAAACTATGGATCCAAAGAAGTGGACACAGTGAAATCGGATCTAGAGAAACTGAAGAGATTGAAGAGATTGAAGCCATCAGAAACTGGCTAGTTCCCGACGACGACAAACACTGGCTATAAAACTATCACGGTCGCGCTACGATATACAGAAAATACGTGAAAGATTATTCCAGAATTGCAAGGTGTCACACCCGCTGAATTTGAAAGGAAGACATTGTAAATTGTCAGATGAGTGCGAAAGAAGCTTACAACATCTAAGGCGGGCACTTTATGAGGTGATACTATATTTCCCCAAATAAAAATCTTGCCAGGAGGGTTTGGAAGCAAAATGCTTTGCTGAGCGGCGGGAACTGGCGACAAACTTTTTTCCGTAAGTACCTGTATTAAGGTGCTCTTAAATTGTTTGTTCAGTTCAAAAGTCCTGAGGGGCTAGGACCTAGAGCGTCGCAAAGAAAGACTGCACTGCAACTTAACTAACTGACGCTTGCGGCGCAAAAGAGCGGTGTTGCAACAAATTCATTAGGTACACAATTGGATGCAAGGTACAGTTTTTTGACGATTACAAACGGCGAATCGAGAGCTCTCATGACAAATGATGCTCTAGGAGGGTTTGTCAGATCCTCGTAGAGGTTTGAAAGTTTTTTTTCCGTGGGTAGGAAAAACTTTCATAGGCACAACGAGGACCGGCCGCGCGTGCTCATAGTAGTGTGAGATTCTTACTCACTAAAAAACCTCCATTAACAAGTAGTTCAAGCTTCTGTAGTTATCGCGTGTGGCAGGCTGCCTTCCAACGAAGGCACCTACAATACCGTCAATTTATGCGGTTTCATGTTATGCTGCTAGATCCAAAGTTCTCGTTCGTTGTAGCCAGCGCGTAAGATTTGTCTGATCCAAAGTTTGGATAACTTCCTTGTTGCAATGTCCGCGATGTCGAGTACTAAGTTTGCGAGCAAAGTTTGTTACCTCATCAGTCACGGTTGCGATTCCAAGATCTCGGTGTAGGTCGCTATTTCTTATGTACCATGGAGCATTAACGATTGCTCTGAGTGTCTTATTTTGAAAAGTTTCTAAGATAGATATATTGCTTGGTTAAGTACAACCCCAGAGTTGTATACCGTACGTCCAAAATGGTTTTAGCACTTGCTTATACAATAGCAGTTTGTCTTATACGCTTAGTTTCAAAAATCTTCCAATAAGCCAATTCATTTCTCTTAAACTGATTTCGAGCTCGTCGCGTTTCTTTTTAACGTGCGGCTTCCATTTAAGTTTTGCGTCTAGAGTCATTCCTAGATATTTCGCTTCATTTGAGTACGGGATTTGTACCGAATTGATGAATAAAGGTTTGTTGTTTATCTTTTAATAAATAAAGTTAACATGCGTTGACTTAGTCTCGTTAAGGACGACTCGCCAGCTCTTCGTCCAGTCGCATATTTTGTCTAAAGCGCGCTGGAGTTTCCCTGTTGATAATTCAACTGTCGTATCAATAGCGAGAATAGCAGTGTCGTCAGCATCGTCCCTCATCGTGGGGTATGTCTCTTGTATAAATCAAAAATAATATTGGGCCGAGAACGCTTCCTTGCGGGACACCGGCATTTATCTCTTTGAATTCCGAGTACTCATTTTCGTACCTTACGCGAAAGATTCTGTCTTCAAGGTAAGACTCTAACATTCTATAGAGTTTTTCTGGTAAGTTTAGCCTTAACTTGTACTTCAGGCCTTCGTGCCATACCTGGTCGATTGTTGAATTCTTTTTCCTAAATCCGAATTGGTGATCCGGAATCAATCGTCTTTTTTCGATGATTGGTTGCAACCTTTTCAGCAACAGTTTCTCGAATACCTTAGATATTATCGGCAGTAGCGAAATAGGTCTGTATGACTTTTTGTCGTTCGGACATTTTAATGGTTTCGGAACCATTGTGACCTCGGCCACTTTCCATTGCCTTGGAACGTATAAAATTCTCATGGAGGCGTTAATGATATAGAGTAGCTTGACCAAAGCTTTTTTCGGTAGCTCCTTTAGAATTTCGCTGGTAATTAAGTCGTAGCCAGGGGCTTTGTTGTGCTTCAAATTATTTATCGTTTGACGAAGTTTAGCCAATGACACGGTTTTTATTCTATAATTATATTGTACCGCATAGGGATTGAGCTAGACCAACGGTCCCCCGTCAAACGGTTTGAATGTTTCTTCTAGGAGATCTGCAAATAACTACTCTTGCCCATTCGCCGTTGGCTTTTCTTAATGGCGCAGAGTGTGCTATACCTATAGGCTTCTTAACGGACTTGACTGCTTTCCAAAGAGAGCAGTTCGAACTTTATCGGCAGTCAAACTTTCGAGGTAAGCAGTAGTCTCGCGACTTTTAAAGTCTTGAAGTTCGTGCTTCAGTTTGTTAGAAAGGTGGTTCAAGATGGTCTTATCCGGGCCATCTCTTACACGCTCTCCTCTTTTCACATATCAGCTCTTCTATTTCTCGCGAATATATTGTTCCGCTGTTCGATAATTCGGACCTCCGAAAAAAAGTGTTATTCCACGCAGCGCTCTGAATAACTCTCACAAGTTTATCTCGTTTATCTCGAGGTTTGACAGTGAAAATAACTTTTATTGGCCCATTCGGGATATAAACCCATGACCTCATGCACAGTAGCCCGACACACTTACTACTACACCACGGCCGGCGCCCATAACTGCACTTCAACGCGGAGGAGATCGTATGGGTCCAATTAAAAACATAAAGAGGACGAAGATCAACGTACTTACTTATGTCAAGAGCAAAAAAGCTAACCCTAAAAGGTGGCCGAAGCACTTAAGAAATGTATACTACATAAAATCAGAATCCTTACATCGAGTTTATCCTTGCATGGAAGGAGCCTGCGGATCAAGAGATATCCCCGACAGACAGACGTGTTACCTTAAAAGCTCTTCTGACAGTGCAACTGTCTGTATGTACAAGCGTCGGGGATTTTTCAAGATGCGGCTTCTAGTTCCACCTTCGGAAATGGAGGAGATTCTACGGGAAATGCACGATGGAGTATTTGGTGGCCATTTGAGAATCAACAAGACATTGTTAAAGTTATTGGAACCATCTCTATGAGCTGATTTCAAGAAACTTTGTCGAGGGCAGCTGTGGTTCCTAAAGGACCCAAAGTCTAAACAAACAGTCAAATGCAACAGTATAATGAGATTTTCATCCATTTGTAAGGATTGCCATTACAGTTGCGTTCCCGAATATTGCAGTTTTAGCTACATCCTTGCAGTTTGGGATTACTTGAGCAAATGATCCTAAGCGTCTGCGACTTGCAACCAAGAAGCTTAATTTGTTGTCGAACAACAAATGGTTGATCACTGAGGTCGGGTCGTCTGTGGAGTTTTATTCCAGTCAAGGACGCAACTTTTGTTGTAAATTAATTAGGAATACTCAGACAATTGGAGTGCATAGACAACACACCATCAACTGCAGTCAGGTGAAATTGAAAGGACAGATAGAAATTGAAATTACAGAAACATCGAAGTCGAAGTCGTGACCGAGAATGAATCAAAAGGATTGAGATCGGGGAATTCCATTATTTGTATAATTTTTTATGGGGAGCCTTATACAACTGTGAACTGCGTACACTTTTTCTGAACTTCCATTTGGATAAACTACCTGGGTACACAGCAAGCTCGAGTCCGGTTCAAAGATCCAAAATGTGAAGAGTACTGCGTGGTGGATCTCAGAATAAGGTTTAGCGATACACACCGAAGGACCAGAATTAATATGACGACTGTTTATGAGCAGTGTCTATGAGCACCGAACGAATTCGGAGGCGGGATCTGGAACCAGTTTAAGATCTACACTATAGAAGTAAAGAATCACCCAAACTGCGGCAGGATCAGCAAGGTTAATTTCCCTCAAGTTTGCCCGCATTGTTGGTGCTTTTTGTCGAATCCAATGAGGACTTAGAGCAAAAGGTAAAGTTGATAGGGTGGATCATCAATTATATCTTTACCGCGAGAGCAATGATGTTTGTCTAAGACGAAAAAAATCAAGAGGGGGACAATGTGATGTGTAGATTTTTTTTTTTTACAAGTTGATTGGCAAATCTTATTCGAATCCTTAGACAACTAAGAACCACAAGAGGCAATATTGTCACCCACAAGAATTGCTTACCCGAGAGCCACTTACGAAAGTAAATCAATTTTTCCATCAAAGTACAGACAGCAAAGCAATATCAATCTGCACAAAAAGTATCGCTTTGGGAAGGTAAAAAGAAGTATAAACCATTTTTATACTAGGGGAAGCCGTTCGGGTGTGGTATTCAAGCTGAGAACATGATAAGTGAACTTCAACGCGTTTCCAGATTCGAGATGATTTGCTTTGCAAAGTTTTAAGAAAACTTTTTAAGAAGAAAGCAGATCCTACTAAAATTCACGAAAATTTTTTTTACCTTCTCATAATTAGTTATGCTTAAAGTCACGCTTCTAATTAACTATTTATGCGCCATCATACGGCAGAATATATTCAAATTAAGAGGAAATTAAATTTGCAAATGTATGGTGCACCGTCAATCACTGTAGCATGTAATTAATAAATTTTAAATTATGTTCCTGAATTCTGTGGGCGTATTCACCAATCAAGTGGTCAACTTGTTTTAACCTTAAGGAACAAAATTTCAACGGCACCAAATCACCAGCATCAGAGATTTAACAAATTCCAAGTATGGGTCGTACATAATATCCGAACCCACCTAGCAGCTACCTTGATTCCAGCAAATGAGTTAAACACTGCCCACTGGTGTATACGGACTGTGGCCATCACAACGAAGAGAAGCCAAAATCAGTTGAATTATTCCGAGCATCAAGTGGCGTTTAGTTAATTTACAAGTAATTCTCTTCGCCAAGAGGGAATCGCCTTCGCTAGGGCGCAGACAAGCGCACCTTGCGAGTAGCGGCTGACAGGTATGGCATTCGCATCGACCAAATGCGCACCTCTTTTAATTAATCTGTTTTATGAAACTATACAACGTTCGCGATACATGCTGGAGTGAAATGAGATTCACAAGTTAATTGAATTTTATCGATGCAGAAGTGGCAATGTCTATCCATCCTTTGATTTTTGTGAACGTGTTGGGCAAGATCGCTTATAAATGGGAGCCTTTAACGTAGTGGCAGGTGATGAAATTGCTACTTGTTGATAGTTTTAAGAAAAATGCTTTCGAGCTCGGCCAGAAACTAAACTGCTTTAGGGAAATGCTGCCTTCAATGAGGCCTTTTTGTGCAAAAATAAGACAATTACATTATGATGTTCTTGGAGACTCCTTTAAACTATTATTACGCTGTCACTGAAAGAGCCGCTTGATCACCAAGAAGAGTGATCGATTCCTCCTAAGAAACTTCCAAGGCCATGCGTTTCGGAAAGATGCCGTGTGGGAATAGGGTAGCTCAACCAACCCTTCAGTACGTAACAATAAATAAGTGGCGCCCAACAGGGAAATTTCAATAAAAGTTCTGGTGATGATTCTTGTCATCAATTTATCCTGAGAAACTTACTGGGCCATCTTGTTTCGGGAAGATGCAGTATGTAAAAACAGATAAAATGTCAAATTTAACAATGTAAAAATAGATAAAATCTAAAAATAGATAAGTGGCGCCCAACAGGGGAGTTTCAATAAAAGTTCTGTTGGTGATTCTTAAATCATAATCCAAAATCACTAGTTTTCTTAATGTTCAGAAGGTAAACAAACTTGTTTTAAAAAAGTATTTATCCATTTTATTTATCACAACTTTTTAATTTTAACTGAAATTTATAAAAAAAATGTATATTCAGTACATTTATTTTGTATTGTTGTTGTACACTAACAAAATCATAATACGGTGCCACATTCACTAGCTAATCACGTCACCGTCTTCATTTTGTCGCAGCATTTCCAACTTCATCTCATGTTCGCGAGCTTTGAGGCGTAATTCTGCAATGGAAGAGCTACGTCGATCCTCTGGTGGAGTTGGCCTTCGCGACGATAGACCTGGATTCGAAATGACCGAAGTTGGCGATATTGTTGGTGAGGCTATAAGGTTGCATGACAAGACCTCTGGTGTGACAGGCTTTGCACTGGCTGACGGTGGGCGTGGCATTGCTGACATATTTGCTAAAAGCGATTGGAATGACGTCGATGGGGAATACATGGAAGCCATACCGTGTGGAATCATTTGATGAGGTGCCCTGAAATGAAAAAAAAAAAAATACTTGAAAAAGTGAATTGAAAAAAAAAAAATTTAAAGGTCAGCCAAAAATAAACCTTTAATCTAGACTAGATGAAAAGTAGGTGTTTGGTGTTACCTTTGAAATTGATTTAAATAACCGGAAGGTATCATCGGGCCACCGGATAAATGAGGATATCGAAGTGCGACTAGATTCGCAGACGTATCAAACGGTTTACGTAAATTAAATCCTAAGTGAGCAAAATGACTGGGTGGCAATGCAGATCCAACAATGGTTTGCATTTGATTGGGCCCATTCGGTATGTACGGGTTGTAAGGATGGGACTGAGGGCCGACTTTTTCCTGTTTTCGCCATTTCGCTCTGCGATTTTGAAACCAAACCTGAAAATATAAAAAAGAAAACGATTCTATTAAACTTTGAACAGGGTAAATACAAGCCATATTTAAGAATCAGAAATTTTTGAAAGGAAGAACCACATTTCGAGAGCAATAGTAGATTCACCTGGAATTTTAACATACCGAATAGGCAGACGAATTGTCTCAAACTATTCCGTCCTTAAGACAATCCTGTTCAAAAACAGGCCCCTAATTTATCAGCAACCATTGAACAGACTTTTATGATTTGAAAATTCGAATATTCGTGTTTACCAAGGGATGTAAACTTAGTTCTGTCATACAGAATGATTTTCTTAAAAACAGCAATGAAGTGTCTACTTTTTGATTCTCATATTTTTATAGTTTTTTTTTTATATCTCGAATGATAGTTTGTGTTAAGGTGTAGAAGTCGGTAGGGTCGAGTCAGGGTGGACCAAATAGTTGCTTCTTTTTAAATCATGTGCGGGGTACCGTGGCGTAGTGGTTAGTGTGTAGTTACTACGCCGGAGGTCTGGGTTCGAATTCAACCATCGTCACCTGAAGAAAAAAGACTCGTTCTTTTTCACGGTCCCCGCCACCGCGAGGGTCTGACAAGCGCTCCGAGAGTATCATTTGTCTTAAAAAACTTCTCAAATCGCCGTTCGGATTCGGCACAAAATTGTAGGTCTCCTTGTATGTCAAGAAATCAACACACACAGCATACATTGTTGAGAAGTTGACCCTGGTTCACCTCGAGCTGTTGCACCACTCTATTTATTTATTTTATTTTTATTTTAAATCATGAATTTTTTTACGCGGAAATCTGTTTCCCCTCGAAATCTGGACAGAATGTCAGTTTCTTATATTATATAGAACGAAATAAGTCACTTTGCTTTTGAACAACGTTGGAAAATATTAAAAACTTATTTTCAAATCGGGTACCTTATACCCCAAATGGTGAATTATCTGAAATGAATCTTGTTATCAGCCGTGTTGGCGATAACAAGAGTCCATTGTCCTCCTCGGATCTGCGATTTGACCATTTTGAACTGTTTTTTGTAAGGAACTGTGAAGGATCTTTGTTATTGGAATGATTCAAGCATTTCAAGTCAAATGTATCTAAGCAATTTGTGAGCATAAGCCCAGATCCATCAAGAAGGTCTTGAATTCAAGTCAGAGAATGCCGAGGCAGCCGATTAAATGAAGGTGTGTCCCGTAAAAACTGGGAACATGTTTTTATTCTTAAAAATTTTGTTAATTTTAGTGCATTTTTGAGAAGAAGCTTGTATTTGGCCCACCCTGTGTGTACTTGTCAGTTGGCCGAAAATATCAACAGATTGACGCACAAAACTCAGTCGAGTCAAATACACGCGTTGCACTCGACCTCACTTAAAGTTTTACAAATTCAAATTTTTTTAATCTTTGTCAAATCTTAATTTTGACAGGTGCCAGTTCTTTATTTTTATAAAATATTCTTTTACCCAACTGTCAAAACTCAGGAAGGCTAACTTCAGGCGACAGGTTTTTTTAATGTAGGGATCTGTATAACATCCGAAGCTATAAGACTCGAGCAAATAGTGTTCTTCATTCATTTTTTTGTTTCCTCTAAAAAAAAAATTAACTCAGCTTTAAGGTCCCCCTTCGCTGTTGCCACAGGGCTTTGGTCTGGAACAACTGGACAGGTAGAGAACCTGCATGGGTTGGGAGTTCGATTATGGAGTTCGAAGTAGGGAGGCTAGATAAACTAAATCTTAATCTCTCTTTCCGTCTTCCGGTTCGTTGTAGTGTTTTCCAAGATGAAATCAAGGCGATTAAGGAAGCCTTGTACTGGCTTAGGAATAACGTTATATCCGCCAAGGATATACGTTTTTTTTCTGATAGCCAGGCGGCAGATAGAAACCGATTCCCTGGAATCGGTTTCTATAAACTCTAAAGTAGCCTTAGACTGCCGTTCGTCTCTGAAGAAGATGCCAGAGCAGTTCAACATTCTCCTGTGCTAAATGCCAGGGCACAGTGACATTCCAGGCAACTTTAAGGCTGACGAACTCGCTAAAAGTGGAACTACTCTCTCAATTTCGCCTAATAAAGGCTCCTTAGGCATTCCAATTTTTACATGCAAACTCATGATAAAACTGGATGCAATAGAAAGAACAAATTTCAGATGGACAAGTGGTAGGAGCCTGTCTAGTAACAAAACAGATTTGGCCTAAGCTAGATCTTACACGCTCTAGGAGTTTGATAGCTCTTAATAGATCGCACATGAGTGCTATAATCGGTGTGACTACAGGACACAGTCTGATGGGCAACCACGCGACAAGACTCGGTGCCTTTTCTAACGATTTTTGCAGGAGCTGCATAGACGAGGAGGAAGAAGAGACCACGCTCCACCTTCTCTGAACATGCCCCGCTCTCTCTAAGAACCGAAATCTTCACCTTGGAGCTTTCTTCTATAATGATCTTAATGATCTTAGC
Organism: Neoascia interrupta; assembly: GCA_947623515.1. Classification (NCBI taxonomy): domain Eukaryota; kingdom Metazoa; phylum Arthropoda; class Insecta; order Diptera; family Syrphidae; genus Neoascia; species Neoascia interrupta. Next base: position 182,247,045 of record OX392462.1, read on the forward strand.
ACGACTGACCCAAAACATCTCTTACGCTTCAGTAGTAGCTCCAAATGGTTCAACTAGTAGTCAATTTTTTCCAGATCCACGTGGTATCACAATGGACCTACATAGGTGTAAGTAAGGTGACAGCCACTTCAACCTAACCTAACCTATATGGTGTTTCCACCGCACATAAAACAGAGATTAACTTAAAAGCTACGAAACCATTAAACACAAGATAGAAAAAGAAAATGTCACAATATATTGATGGGATCTCGGTTCGTCGCAAATTCGATAGTAGACCAACATTAACATCCATCATTCTGTTGTAGTGTGCACTTCTTAGTGCATTTAACTTTTTTGACAGGTCAAACGACATAGTCATTAACAGCAACATTAGTTGTTCTGCATATCCCTTTACACAATACAACAAACTAGCTGAGTTGATGATAATCGGCAGACAAAAAAGGTTTTGTTTGATTTGTTTCGGCAAAAAATGAATAGAACACCAAGAAATCTGTACGGTTTGATTTGAAAATTTATTTGTGTGAGAGACTTATTACGTGATTGATTTTTAATCTCTTCGCGAAGAGAATAAAATTCGTATGGAAAATCTTTTGATTTTGAGGCGATATAAGGTAGATTTGTCTTAAAGCGCGGATTAGTGCGCGGTGGAAACACTTTATTACCCTTGACATAGCATGGATAAATCTAATTTTTGTATTTTCGTTCAGAACTGCTTCAGCTCTATTTCGGCTTTGATGTTGTGGTGAAAAGCTTTTATATGTTTTTGGCTCATGTGAATTATTTATGCAAAGACAACCAGTAGCCTCTTTTTAAGCTACATTGGCATTGGGCCTTTGGTACGTAGGGTAGCACCTTTTACTGACAATCGGAAGGTCCTGGATTGAATCCAGGATTGAGTCCTGGATTCAATGACTAAGCAACTAAAGGGCGATAGGACCACGTTATAATCAACTAAATCGGTCATCCGTAGCTCAATTGGTTAGAACAGTGTCTGCAAGGTGAAGGTCTTTTAAAAACTAGTCAAGTCAAACTATTGTGAAACAAGGTGTTATAATGCTCTTTTTATCCTTCGGAAAGGTCTTTAACTTCTTTAAGGCTAAACATTTGCGTAAGGCTCAGGGAAAATAGTTTCTACTGAGCTTTGTAGTAAATTTACATCACACATTTATTCAACATTTAAGCTAAATTCACCATTGCACCCTGAATGTTCAGCGTTCGACACACATTTTCAAGATTTATAAATGTTAAACTTCAGTTAAATTTTGATTTTTAAAGATGGGCATTAAGAAGTTGGTCGAATAGAACAAACCTTTAAAAGACAGAATATTGTCATTTAAACAAAAAGGGTTGCCGCAAACTGTGAAAGTTTTATTCATAATTCTTTACGGCTGCTATGAATATTCATAGGTCCTTAATCGATCTTTAAAAGGCCGTCGGCATATCGGTATACGTATACGTAATCTATAGGCGCGCTGTACCGACAATATTTACATAATTGGTATATTAAGGACGCTTCTCTTAAGATTAGATTTGACTGCAGATTCTACATGAATAGCATAAGTCGGAGCCGAATTCGGCAGCCTGAAAATTCGCTTAGAGAAGTATCTTCGAACAACCTCAAAATCATCAAAGGAAGAGACTCCTAAGGCTTGAACTCCGTAGCACTTGCAAGTTCTAACTATAGTATTGAACACTTTGAATCCGGATGAAAGATCAATATTTTGGTTAGCGAAAAAACGAGGCTAGATTAAGTCTAGTGCCAGCTTGGCCTCACTACTTTTCACTTTAGCATGCCTGTTAAAGTTGAGGTTATGGGTAAACAGAACTCCAAGATATTTGAACTCCCGAACTATTTCAATTGGTTCATTACCTAGACGCCAAAATTCTTCGGGAGGTCTTCTTCTTTGACGCTTCTCAAAAATCATGATTTTGGTTTTTTGAACGTTGATATGAAGGTCCCATAATTTGCAATAGGCTTTAAGCTTTTTTATTTGGAGTTGGAGGGTAAAAGGGTTGTCAGCAATCAACGCCAAACCATCAGCGTAGAGGAGTACCTTAATGAGAATTCCAGTGAACGAGATACCACCTGGCAGGGAATTTTATTGCAAGGCACGACAGAGCAAAAATGTGGTCTATGGTTGAGAAACCAGAACGAAAGCCAGCCTGAAACATACTTAGTCGGTTTCTTGCTTCTACCCAGTTAGACAATCTTTTATAGAGAATTGCTGCAAATAATTTCCTTAGAGAGTTTAGAATAGAAATTCCTCTATAATTCTCAGGACGACTTGCATCACCTTTTTTAAACACTGCACAAATTAGAGCTTTATTGAAGCTCGTAGGCAAACAGGCTTTGTTAAGTAAAGTGTTGAAGAAGTTGAGAATATATGATTTGAGACTCTTGTTGGATTTTTTGAAAAACTCAATAGGAATACCGTCGATACCTGGAGCTTTGCCGTTTTTCATTACTCGCAAAGTAGACTCCAATTCGGAAAGCGTGATTGGATCGTCCAGTTCGGGAAGTTGGATGCCGTGAAGTGCATAGCTATAAGTGTTTAAACTTTCCTCGGCTGACAATTGAGTTAAAAAATGAGCTGCAAGTGTGTCAGCTTCGAGGGCAGTATAAGAACCACGTTGCCATCCTCCCAGTTCGCGCACATAGTGCCAGAAGTCTTTGGAATTTTTGGTGAGTTACAGTTTTGAGCCAAGATTTTTTAAATAGGCTGTTCTTTTGTCAGAGCATAATTTTTTGTATGTCTTGTTGGCACGGAGGTACATGCTTTTGGCTGAGCTCGAGTAAGTCTGCCTAAAAAGATTAAGAAACTTGAAAGAGAGTTTACGCTGCTTACTACACTCTTTGTCAAACCACTTATTTTTTGGCAAGAAGGTGAGAATGTTGTTAATGGGGCTAGATGCCGAAGCGTAAACTACTTTCAAGATGCTATCTTCAATTTGCTCAATCGAGCTTTCAGCCTGAGGCGGCAGGCTATTACAATGGCCATCAAGAAGAAGTTCGTAACGACCAGCACTGCTTTCCCTCCATTTGAGTTTTTTGAGATTGGTTGAATATCTCTGCTGAAAGTCATGGTTGAAGTTTGCTTTCGCTAAAACTGGTAGGTGGGCTGAAAATTGAGCCAAAAGCACCTGGAAGTCCTCAATTACCTTCAGCCAATACCCAGATATAGCACAAATATCAATAACTGATTGGCCTTGACCATTATTAAAGTGAACTCACCGTCTTCATCACCTATTGACGCTCCGTTAAGTATAAAAAAACCAAAGTCTTCAAAAAGCTCCATCAGTAATCTGCCGTTGCTATTCAGTAATTTGTCTTTGGAACTTCTGTTTGCTACGAACATCGAGTCAGCAGTTAGTTGGTGACCCGGGTGATTCTGTAACTCAGCAATACGTGCATTTAGATCACCAATGATCATTGGGTTTTGAAGGGGAAAATTATTTAAAAAATTGTATAAGTTGTCGAAATCATTCTGCCAGTTATTGCAGTTGAGGTAACAGGGATAATGTGAAAATTCAAATTGTTACTATGAATTCGGATAATAAACCTGTTTTTCCTTTTCAAAAAGCTTGACAAAGTTTTTTTTTTTTTTTTTTGAATACTAGGATGGACGGAGGCTAAAACTCCAAAATCTTTCAAAGATACCAACACGCCCTCTATAGCAGGTACATAAAACCGAAGTAGCCGATATTGGTTATGCCCGATTTCCACGTGCTAAAAAACCACCCAATTATGAGAGATACTATGAAACTGCCAGAACGCACTTCATAGTAGTAAATTTTCGCTCTCTCATAATACTTCTTGACTACAACTAAGTTAACTTAACAAGTAGTTTACGCTTCCATAGTGTTAATCGCATTGGATAGGTTGCTTTCCAGTGAATGCACCTACTAAGCCGTTCATTCATGCGGCTTCACCCTACGTCGCTAGATCGAAGGGTCTTGTTCTTTGTAGTCGTCGCTCGTTGTTTACATCGTTAAGAGTCTCGTTGAGAGTACGTATCATTTCATTGTTGCAATGAACATGAAGGCGAGCATTTAGCTTTCGAGCGAAGTTTGTTACTTCTTCGCCCACGGTAGCTATTCCTAAATGTCTGTGAATATCGCTATTCCTAATATACCATGGAGCATTCACAATTGCTCTTAGTGTTTTGTTTTGGAAAGTCTGCAACATGGACATGTTGCTCGGCTTGGTACAACCCCAAAGTTGTATACCGTATGTCCAGGACGGCTTTAACACCTGCCTGTACAAGAGCAGTTTGTTATATATGCTTAATTTCGAAAATCTGCCGATAAGCCAATACATTTCCCTGAGCCTAATCTCGAGCTCGTCACGCTTCTTCTTTACGTGTGGTTTCCACCTAAGTTTAGCGTCCAGTGTCATCCCTGGATACTTCGCTTCATTTGCATAAGGTATTTGTGCAGAATTTATGAACAGAGGTAAATTGTTAACCCTTCTGTAAGTGAAATTCACATGCGTGGACTTGTTCTCGTTAAGAGCGATTCGCCAAGTCTTCGTCCAGACACAAATTCTGTCCAATGCTCGTTGGAGGTTTCTCGTTGATGACTCGACTGATTCACCTGTTGCCAGGATGGCCGTATCGTCCGCAAACGTGGCCACGACAGTCTCGTCATCTAGAGGTATGTCTCTTGTGTAGAGCAGGAACAGGGTCGGACCGAGGACGCTTCCCTGGGGTACGCCAGCCCGAATTTGCTTGAAACTCGAGTATTCACTACTACACCTAACACGAAAGAGTCTGCTTTCAAGATAATTTTCCAATATTTTAAACATGTCTTCCGGCAAGTTTTGCCGTAGCTTATATTTCAAGCCCTCGTGCCATACCTTGTCGAAGGCTTGCGATACGTCGAGGAAAGCACTTGAACATATTTTTTTCCCTTCTAAGGCTTTTTCAATTTCATGCGTTATTCTGTAGACTTGATCTATTGTGGAATGGTTAGGTCTGAAACCGAATTGATGATCCGGGATCAAGCGTCTTTCTGCAATTATTGGTTGTAATCGCTTCAGCAGAAGTTTCTCGAACACTTTCGATATTATCGGCAGAAGCGATATGGGCCGCCTATAGGATTTTTTATCATTTGCGCATTTCCCCGGTTTTGGAACCATAATGACTTCAGCAACTTTCCATTGTCTTGGAACGTATGGAAGTCTAAGAGAAGCGTTTATCATATAAAGTAGCTTGACTAATGCCTTTTTTGGTAGCTCTTTTAATATTTCGCCTGTGATCAAGTCGTAACCCGAGGCCTTATTATTTTTAAGTTTGCTTATTGTCTATCGGAGTTCAACTAACGAAACTTTTTTCATTCTAAAGCTATCAGGTTCCGCGTTGTTGTTTAGAACGTCAGCCAACGGCGGACCGTCGAAAGGCTTGAATGTTTCTTCTAAATGTTCAGCAAACAAATTCGCTTTCTCTTTGTCTTCTCTTGCCCATTCGCCGTTAGCTTTTTTTATTGGTGCCGAGTGGATTATAGGTTTCTTGATAGACTTAACTGCTTTCCACAGCGAGTAGTTTCAGCTCCTATCCGCCGACAAGCCTTCAAGGTATTCAGTGGTCTCACGATTTTTAAGATCTTGCAACATTCCTTTCAGTTTGTTAGAGAGGTGGTTCAATAGGGTTTCGTCTGGGAGCCCTCGTGCCTTGCCATCTCCTACGCGCTCTTCTCTTTTCACGAATCAATTCTTCGATTTCGAGCGGATATGTTTTACATACATGCCCGTCGGTGCTAACTGTGTTCTTTTGGGACGAATTGTTGTTCCAAGCAGCGCTCTGAATTGCTTCAATGAATTTGTCAACTGCGGTTTCTAACTCGAAAGGAGTTTTCAATGGCACATTCAAGCCGACACCCTCCTTACAGTCCTTTCTGAAAGCGTCCCAGTTCATGTTTTTGCTAGCTAATCTAGGAGCTCTTTCTATTTTCGCCAGTCTTCCACCCATCTTCAAGATAACTCCTGAGTGGTCTGAGCAAAAATCATAACACTCTTCAATTCGCGTAAGGTATTTGGAGTACCCTTTAGCGATGAAAAAATCGACAAGGTCAGGTTTTTTATTCCTATCGGTTGGCCAATATGTTGGCTTACCCGTGGAGAAAAAGTCCACCCCACGCTTCATACTATTTTTGTACAGTAATCTGCCTCTTGTTGAATTGCATCGTGAGCCTCAAAAAGTATGCTTCGCGTTAAAGTCACCCCCAATGATAAAATTGGACCCAATGAAGTCATACATACGATCAAGATCGTCTTCCACCAGTCTATATCCTGGCGGGAAATAACAAGATGCAATGTTATAATCTAAGCAGTCAATTTTTACAGAAACTGAACTGATCTGCATAGAGTCTAGCTCAACTTCTGTGTTCTTGAAGTGCTTTATGCAGTTCTTAATGTAGAGGGAGGATCCTCCTCTCGAATTTTGCGAAGGGTGATGTGCGTGATAGGCATTGTAACCTTTAAGTTTGGGTGTAGACCCGTTTTTAAGGTGAGTTTCCGTAATCATGCAAATATCAATATTGTTTTTCCGTAGAAAAACTTCTAGTTCGTCTATTTTATTCAGAAGGCCGTTTGCATTCCATGTTAGTATTTTAAATAACTGTTTCATATTCATGTTCTCTTGTAATATTTTCGAGGCTTAAACTCGAGCTTGCTCAGTTTGTCAAATATAACTTTGTTGATTTTAGTCTGATCCTCAAGTTTCTCCAAGATTACAGCGAGGATCTGAGACACTGCATCTGTTGTGGGCGATCTTGCCTTGCTTTCGTTTGCCGCAACCTGTGCGTATGATTTCGGTCCGACCAGTGGTGGTTTCTCCGCTGCACTTGAACTGGCGCCGCTCTTTTGTGGAGCTTTTACGCCTTTTGTCGACGCCTCCTTTGCCAATCTTCCACTTTTGATCGGCTTTGGCGTCTTTGGAGTCTTTGGCTTAGGAGTTTCAGCAGGTTTTGGGCGTCCTAGGCTTTGATTCTGACCTCTAGTATTTCCCTTAAGAGGTTCTCGTCCCTTTTGCAGCTCTATGGCTACTTCGCATCCTCCATAGTTCGCGGGGTGGTTTCCGTGGCAATTGGCGCAAACTGCTGGAGCCTTTATGTCAACTTTGCACTCTGTTGACAGGTGTTTTCCGGTACATTTCACGCAACGTGGTTCTTTTTGGCAGTAGGCACTTGTGTGCCTGAATTCAAGGCATCGCTTACACTGTGGTATCAGTCTATTGCCCTTTCGCATGGGTTCGATTTTGACCCTGATGTTAAGTATCATTTTTATTTTATAAATATCGTTTATGCTCTCAGTTCTTTCAAAGGAGAGCATAAAAATTGGAAGGCCGCGTCTGATCACAGTGTCTCTTTCTCCTTCCGTGCGTTGCTTTTCCTTTTTAATGATATTGACGGCATCAATAATTTTAAGGCCTTTATTTTTTACGTCTTTTACAACGTCTTTTTTTGTGCATGATGGGTGGAGCCCCCTTACAATGACTCGCAGTGGTTTTTCGTACTTATTTTGATAAGTATACCACTCGATTCTTTCTGCATTCAGTCTAAGAGACAGTGCGCGATAGGAATCGGCGTTGTCAACATTTACTTTCCACACGTTATTTCGGTGCGAGGTAAGCTTATAGTTTTCTGTTCTCACCGTGTTTGCAAGAAGGTTGCGCAATCTCCCAAAGTCTGCTATCCCGACGATGTTTATTGCGGGAGGCGGACGAATTTTCGCTTCTGGTTTAGCCTTGTTTGAGCCAGAGGGCTTATCTTCTTTTTGTTTTACTTCGGGAGAGGAATTCGCCTTTCGCTTCTTGCTAGACCTTTTCCTTAAGACTGAATCGGTCTCAAGTGCAAGTTCGTCCTCGTCCGTGAAGTATTCGACTGCTGGTCGGTTCGGTGTTACACACTCTTTCGTTACCTCACAGTCTTTCGTTAAACGAGTATTTTTAATATCCTCGTTTTCTTTTCACAGAGAGTCAACTTCCATTTTTAGATCTTGGAAGAGTCGCTCCATTTCAGTAAGCTTAGCTCGGAGTTCATTATTCTCCTTTTCTAAGCTCTTAATTTTCACAGAGTCCTGGTTTACCGGTGGACTGCTTTTTCCGGATATGTTCGATCTAGGTGGTGGTGATCGATTTAGTTTTGTCGTTTTCTCAAAAGGATTTATAAGCAATAGAAGGCTCTCCCCAGAATCCGTAGAGCCTGCCTCCGAAGAGGGTGGATTTTCCAGCAAAGCTGGGCTGCCACCTGGGGTAATCAAATCTGTCGTTTTATTCATTGCCATTTTTTTTTTAACTTGTCGTTTTTATGAGAAATAGGTAAGTTACTTCTATTTTCATTTTTAAATACAGCCGCCCCTTTGGAGACAGACGCCGACTAGTGAGCCGCACAATGTGTGACAGACGCTTCTGGATTTTAATTTAACCTTCAGATTCATCTATAAGTTAAAACCTTTCTGTCAAAAGTTGCCCCAAATGGAGCAGCATCGACAGCATCCGTTGAAACATTAAAGAATATTTCTTCCGGAGGATTTTAGTCGGCTCTTACGACAGGCATACCTTACCTCAAGGCTATTCTAACCCCGACCTTGCAGGGGTAGGGGTAGCTTGACAAAGTGATTAGTTTTTAAATTTACACCACATAAAATACCTCCACTCGCTCTCCCATGAACATTAGATCTGATTGCAGGGATAAAATCTACTTTGAAGTCTTTAAAATATTTTCTCACATCATTTTGGTATTTGGCTTCTAAAAAAGTTTCTAAGAGAATTATTATGTCGAATTTTAAAAAATTCCACCATCGATCAAATATTCACATTGCGGATAATGGACGATGGAAAACTCACATTGTGACGCTAAAGTCGGTAAAAACCTTACCGAACACTTCGATGTCAAAATAGGATTTAGACAAGATGACGCGCTGTCGTGTAATTTTTTTGTCGTCATACTTGAGAAAATTGTGCAGAGCTCCCGCGCCAACACCAGAGGCACACACTTTCAAAAGTCCGTTTTATTACTCGCATACGCAGAGCAGACGACATTAACGCATAATTGGAAGAACAAAGCGTGATGTCAGTGAAGCCTTCGTGCGTATTCGGATGGATTCCTCTAACTTGGCATTATAATCTAATCTAACCTTCTTATTATGTACGAACCTCATTTAATAACAGAGTCTGATCAAGGCCAGATCAACGAATTATAGAAGCAAATTGAACACAAATTAAGACCAAATTGAACAGCTTATTCATAATTTACACTTGTTGTCCTTATCACAATTCCCTGAGCACAAGGAGCAAATTTACGACCGTCAACCACTTTGTTGGTCGGCCACTTGCTTGCCTCTTCGCCATCAGAATCAGACCCATTTCGTTAGCCATTGAGAAATGTTTTTTTTTTCGTTCTTTGTAGAACGCCAACTCAGAGATCCCGAAGCTAATTGACATTGAAATAAAAAACAAATAAAAAACGAAACGAACACAAATAACTACACCGAACAAGAGAGCTCCAAGATAAATAAGATGCGAAACGAACAACAATAAAATCGCAGCACAATGACTGCAATAATGCGAAGAATGGAAGGAGAAAAAAAAAATAAACACATTCAGGACATAATACCGATAAGTCGAAAATGAAATATTTCTTGTATAATTGGATGCCAATATCTCAAATTGTTGCGAAAATTTATTACTAAGTCCAGGGCACTGGCGGTATACAATGGCGCCATTTATGCGATGTCGTTTGGCTGTTCTAAGCCTTCTTTAGCTGTGGATGTTGGCAATTCGATTAAAATTAAAAAATAAAGCAAAAAACTGCTTTATTTAAAGTTGATCTTCGTTTTGAAATTTCAATTTGAAGAAGTGATGGGGCTAAGTGGGCCGCTTTTTTTGTATTATATAAATTTGTGTGTTTTTTGTTTATAAATTTAATTAAAAGTTAATTAAAAATCTTGGCGATTGCCAAAAACAAACAAAAGGTGAGAGACGAGTTGGTAGAAGTGAAGTGAGTTATTGATAAATCGAAAAACGTTGATTCTTAAATTGAGGCAGTTTTTTCTTAGCCATTTATTTATTCTTTACAAATGAGGGCTAAAAACACAAAAATCTAGAATGAACAAAATCTCGAAAAATGGTTGGTTTCGAAAGTCTCGAATGCACAAAATCTCTAGAAACCCGAAAATCCCCAAAGGCTTAATCTTAAATAAAATTAAGGGGACCATTTTCTTCGAGATTTTTAAAAAAAGAGAAGCTGACTTAGAAAAAGTTTTGTATACCCAAACTTACAATTGAGGCTGAGAAAAGGTTTAGCACAGTACCGACACTAGTCCTGTACTAGTGCTTCCATACTCAGGATTGATCTGCAAAATTTTCAAAAAAGGCCTTTATCGGGCTCTTGCGCTATGCGAAAACATACAGCGAGGCAACCACAACAAGAGGCAAACCTTAAGGATTATAAGCTTGAAAATTGAAGTGAGTTGGAGAAACACCTGAGCCCGTAGGAGGTCCATTGTGTAACTACTTGCAGCTGGATATTTAGCACTAGAGAACCCTCTCCTGATTTGAAGAAACAGGCAGTGCAACCCGATTTGTTAGTTAGACCGAAACGTAAGAGATCGATGTTTTAACGTAAGAGTCGACGCAATTTCTTAAAGTAGGATTTAAACGAGAAATCATAAACTTGTTTGAAAATTTCCAAGTGGAAGTTAAGGAAGATCCAAGTAACATTGTCACTGCGGCAACAGTAAGGTCTATTCCAGCTTTCCATTAAACTAAAGTTAATCTCGTTTAAGATGGCCAAGTTGAAAATTAATCCAGTCCTTAATTGAGGTGGACTAACACGGATATGGATTCTTGTCTTCATCCATATGGGTCAGCTTACCTCTGTTGTCAGCATTATGTTGCCTTGCACCATTTCCATGACAAGTGGAAAGTAAACTGTAGAGTGGAGTTGAAATGTTAGCGGACGGAAGTGTCGAAAGAAAAAAACGTGTGTGGCTCACCGGCAGGGTACGATCCTGGACAAGGAATCAAACGTGTTCAATGGTAGAGCATTACTCACGACAAGTAAGGCTTGCAGGATCGTACCCTGCCGGTGAGCCAAACACGTTTTTTTCTTTCGACACTTCCGTCCGCTAACATTTTAACTCCACTCTGCGACTAAACGTAAAAATAGAGGGGCCTGTACGGCTAAGTTGTCATCATAATTGTTATAATTTACTTAACAAGACATATTGGCAATAAATAAAAAGATGATTGGTTGGACCTGAATTCGAACCCAGGACCTCCCAATTGTCGGTCATAGGTGCTACCATCTGCACTACCGCCCACTTCCATCTCGGGTGTCCAAACATTATCTCTCTGCCTACATGATCTCTCTGCATAGATAATGCACAAAAACCAACAACACGGAAAGTAAACTGTTTTCTTATTGTGCTGCGAGTCTTGTGTTTGGATCCGGCGTTCGATCTGTTTCAAGGCTTTTCCACCTAGGCACACACAAAACCCCCCAAGGCGCCTTTATCATGTGCTTTTATCGTAGGTACTCCTGAGCCGTGAGGGTGTCACTGTCTGGTTCACAGTAGACATCCATTTAGTAGACTCTGTTCGGGCTGCGTCCTCAGCACTGATATCCGCAATGGCTTGGTCCTTAAAATTCAGTTCGGTTCGGTCTTCCTGCTCGACTCGTACCTGAGGTTTTGGATCGGAGAACCATCTTGGCTGGAGCGTTGTTATGCAACTGCTTCATCCGACCGACCCAATGTAGTCTTTCTTTTTTGGCGCCTTGAACTTTATACATATATTGGTACAGCACAGCCCCTAGAGGTGGCAGTTGTATCGTCTCCCCTCTATTCCAGTTTCTCTCTCGAAAGAGCCAAGCATAAAATCTCCTTCTGTGCTTATCGTCCAGCACTCGCTGCGGCGCCATAAAACAGAAGTGGTTTCAGAATAATGGTTTTCGACAGGTTACTCTTTTATGAATGGAGTTTTGAACTCATTTGTTTTGCCAAAACGAAGTTGCCTTAGTTTCTTTTTCAAAACGGAGCTCCTCTAAAGTGCCATTTGTATGGAGTTGATGTTAGCTCCAGGGTAGAAGTAGGTACTCCTAAGCTACCTCGAAGTTGCTGTGACGTTTCGTCTAAGACCCAGATGAATTTTTGTTTCTTTGTTTTTTTTGTAACGTTTACTTCAAGACCATAAAATCGGTCGCTCAAAGTTGTAAGGATTTCGGATTCGGCCATTGCCAAGTAAGACTCCTGAAAATGAATACTGTCGTATGGGTATTAGAATCGATGAAAAGTTGGAGTTTCTCGATTTAAAATTTATTGGTCTTTTCTCGGGCTTTTCTTAGTGTGAAAATCTTTGAAAAACGATCCACAAGTAAAAAGCAAGAGCTGGTGTTTTTGTTGTTTTTAAGCCTTGTTATATTTTTATACAGCTAAGGTAACTTATTCTATTCTGGGTTTTGCAATTGGTCGAGTGGACTATGGTTCTATTCTTGTGGAGTTTCTTCTCTCTCTCTTACTGGATCTACGATTCTTATTTCTTATAAAGCAAAGACATTTATCGACTTTTCCATTCGAATAGCATTTCTACCATGGAGCTTACCTAGTTTCGCCTATTGCCTGAAAGCCCATACAGAATGCATCTTCTGTCTCCACTCGAAAGCAAAACAGGGTAAATGTAAGTGGACCATAGATATCCATCTGCCAGCACAAGTGGGTCCTAGATTTCATGAATAACATCAGCACGTCGACCATGAAAATCGACATATTCCCGCCCCTAGGTAGGACGTCTTAAGACGACGGTCTCCTTGAGTTGGGAAATCGAAACCCCTGAAACTATTCGTGGTATTAAGCTTACGGAAGCGCTAATATCTCGGTGTGGACTTTTGGAGTCAATTTATGATCGGCCCTCATGCTGTTGGTAATTTGAAGGCTCATCACCAACTGACAGGAGTTCGGGCAGATAATATTGTCCCCAGAGCAGGCCAAATAGCTGGGTAAAAAACCACTAAAAGAACATTACAATAGAAGTAGATGACGACAAAATATCCATAAAGTAGAAGCATCGCCCATGTCTCATCGGAAGTACAGAAGAGCTCCTATATGAGCAACTGGACCTCATGCGCATGTTGAAGTTGGGAATAATAGAGGAAAGCATAATGCAGTGCGAGAAACTCTGCAGCGGAAAAATAGGCCGTGTCTTGGGTCAAGTGAGCTATAACTTGGCTAAGTTATCCATATACCGTGGATCAACTCAAGCGATTTCAGGACACGAAATGTATTACCAGTTTTGACCTCAGAGTTACATTTTGGCCAATACCTTTAGAGTGTATATCAAGAGAGTGCAAGGCAATTACTGTTCCTAGGCGGCTACTGTCCTAGTTTAGAGGCTTGTCTTTTGACGCGTGCAACGCCGGCCGCCCAGATAGTGTAGAGTCTAATAAACAAAGTGAGCTCAACACGGCTTAAGAAACGTTTTTGCATATTTGGGCGACCTCTTGATCTGCCCTCAAGATTTTTAAACGTGGGTTAAGTCGGTTATAAAAATCTTCGAAGAAGTGTTTTAGGGAAAATAGTGCGATGTCAGTTAAGCCTACTTGAGTATCTGGGACGGAAGTGACGGATATAGGCTGAACAGTCAACGGGGACAAAACGAAACCGAAGTCTTGGATGACTTTGTTTGTAGCCATCATCTTAGACTAGCTATAACTTTGAGGTAGTTAGGGACTTTGTCTATACCTGGTTTCCGCTATAAATTCAGACAATGACACAAGCCCAAGCGCTGAAGTTTTTGTCATTTAGGCATTTTCACAGCAAAAGCATTATTAGGCAGTTTCCCGGTGACCACGCTTAATGTACCTTAAGCGAAACGTTCGGGGTGAGTACGGTTTGCATAATTTATTTTTAACGCGGTATATCCCAAAACCTTTAAAATTATGTCTAACCATCGCCAAAGCCTTAAGAGTTATACCGTGCGTATATACGGGCGTATAAAGATAGATTAACAGAGCAACGTGGACATCGAACTCGACGTAAGACCTAAAGCCATCAGCCCAATGAATCCTTTGCGTTCGTCACGTCGAAGTACACAACTGACAACTCAGTTAAATACACGCTTTCTTATGGGACGCGGCCTATAGAAGGAGTTCGTCGTTTCCCAAAAGCACGTGTGTATTTCACCGAGTCGTCAGTTGTGTACCTACTTCGACATAACGGATTCATTGGGCTGAAGGCTTAATTCTAAATTTCGATGTTGCTGTGCAAGTGCAAATTCAAAATGCAGCTCTGGTAAGAAATACACACGGGAAACGTTACTGTCGATGTTCTCAATATGTTTCACACAACTTTCGGTAGTGGTTGTCAACGTCGCTGTGAATTTCAAAGCGGTTAATCTGTTTCCCGCATTAGACCCTGATCATTCCAGTCTTGCTTTACGGTTCAAAAACATATATACCCTGTCGCCTTAGTGCCTGTTTTCATTTGGTTGATCCTAACCTAACCCAAATTTTATGTCTCAAAATAAAACGGAGGTTGAACGGTGGCCACCACACTGGCGCTTCCCCTCACCATAGTAATTCTGACACATCAGGTTAGGATCAACCAAATGAAAACAGGCACTTAGACTTGTTTGTTTGAGAGCAAAATTTTTCGGACGATCTGTGGTCTGTTTAGACGGAGAGTGGAGGAGGAGATATAACATAAAACTGTACAAAAACTACCAATCCACTCCGCGCAGTAGAGGAGCACTGAGCTCAGTTGACACACGCAAGTAGAAGGGCACTTTAGCCAGTTTCGCGTGCAAATCTGAAGATGACTAGATGGAGCCAGAGCTGGCAGGCGAGCCTTGTTGGCTGAGACACAGGTGTACCCTGTTCCTGTAGCATCAGCTCAGTAAGTATGTAGCGCTACCTTAGTCTCAGGAAAGCGCGATTGACATTTAAAGCTATGTCACAAAGCTGCGTTGCGCCAACGTTGATTTCACAACTTAAATTCAAACACATTAAATTCAATGGAAGCTACCACAACGCTGCTTTGACAATCCGTGTCGTTACGTTTTTTCAACGTAAGAAAGTCTTGAGAAACTAGAAAAATTCAACACAATGCATTTTTTGCGTGCGTGAGTTTTGACGTTTGTGTGAGCCTGGAATTGTTGCTTTTTGCTGTGGTTTGTGTTCTTGTTGATTTGTTGGCATATTCTATGATTTTTAATCGTTTTTCGAAGGGTATATTTTCAACGCTGTTGTAAAGCAAAGGAAAAAGCGGAAACGGTAACGGGTAATGGTAACAGGAAAAAGCGAAAAGGACAACGCAGGTTTGTGACATAGCCTTTAATTTCACTACGGGTAACATAGTTGGGGATGGATGCCTCCGGATGGTTCAGAAAATATTTCAGCAGTATAAGAGTTCCCTACTTCAAAAACCCCAAGGGGGGGGATAACGGGATAATTTCGCGTGCTTTTTTTTTGTTATTCCATGAAGGACTGTCTTAAAAGAAATTTTTATTTTTTTTTTGAATACTCGGGTGGCGGAGGCTAAAACTCCAAAATCTTTCAAATATACCAATACGCCCACTATAGCAGGTATATAATGCCAAAGTAGCCGATATTGGTTATGCCCGATTTCCATCCACGTGCTTAAAAACCGCCCATTTATGAGAGCCACTATGAAACTGCCAGAACGCACTTCATAGTAGTAAATTTTCGCTCTCATAATTCTTCTTGACTTCAACTAAGTTAAAAGAAATGTGAAACCTTCAAAATGCCAATGTCAGCGCATAGATGTACAATAGAACCTTTCATTCCTCTTTTTTTTAGGCGCGAGGTTATTATTGGAAGTGTCCGACCTAATGAAATTGCAATTTTCACAGACGGTTCGAAAAAGGGGGAAGGAACAGGTTCTGGTATCTTCTCAAACGACCCGGAACTAAAAGTATCCTCAAAACTACCGGGTACATGCTTCCAAGAGGTTCTGGCTGTACTTAGGGTGGCCGAGCTTTTGCAGATGAGATCGATATCCGGCATCGTCATTGCCATTGATAGCCAGGCTAAGCGCTCAAGGCAATGGAATCGATCAACATCAAATCTGATATAGTCAGGGGATGAGAACCGGGTGAGACTGTGCTGCGTGCCAGGACACTCCGGTATAGAGGGTAACGAGCAAGTTGATGAGCTTGCAAGAAAAGGAGGGCTCCTTGGAAACAGTGTCGTTTCTAACATCTGCGTAGTTAGAAACACTATTGAGGAGAAAATTGAAATGACGGCCAACCAAAGGTGGTCTCGCCATGGCTGGACACAGGGTATCTAGGTACCTCTGGCCACGACTAGACGAAAAAGGATCGAAGGCACTATTAAAATTGAGCAGGGACAAGCTTAGGGCTTTAGTGGGAATTCTGACGGACATTATCTCCTGAGGAAGCACGCAAGGAGGCTCAGGCTTTCTGACACGGATATTTGTCGAGTCTGCAGTGATCTGCAGGTGATTGAGGATATAGCACACGAACTGTGCGAATGCGATGCAATTTCGTGAGTGCGCAGAAAATTTTTAGGGGAATATTTCTTTGAAAGTTTGGAAGAGGTGAAAACTTCAAAGGCCTTCTTGGCTTTTACATCAGGGAATTTGGCTGTTTCACCGTGAATGTTTGGGTTATTTTTGCCTTTTGAATGTTATTATCAACTGGTTCCCCACGGATCGCGATGGGCCCGTTTTGGTGCCTAGCGTCTGTGTGGTCCTTTTCACCACACACCTGTTTAACTAAGCCTAAGCTATTATCTGAAGTGATGGATCATAACCCTCCCACTCAACTGCATTTCTAATGGTCCGCTTGTGAGGTACGCCGGTTTGACCTCAAAATATACCAGCAGGCCACCCGGTTTTGGATCACTTCATCACTGAGGCCAAATAAATGCTGTTATCATTGCGTTTGTGTGATACATGCATATTAAGGCCTTCCTTTCTTTCGCGATTGCGCTGTAATGTTGATTGACATTGACTTTTAAGAAGGACTTTAAGCATGGCAATACCACCTGAGCCGGTCGTGATCCATTTTCTTGGAGATAGATGGGGGCTTCCTCGGATTTTCGTACTTCTTCTTCTACAATAGAACCTTTCATTAAGCTTAAGAAAGTGCTAAAACCATAACCATAACCATAAAGAAAGTGGCACCAATCATAACGAGGCCGGATTTCAGGAAGAGCTTTGATATCAACGCGTCGACGTTCGAAATAGGCCAGTGTATTTTCCCAGGTAGACGCGGAGAACATCGAACAACCCAGAGCATATACAACATGAATGCTAGCGGTGGTTCTATTAGAAGTTTAGAACCTAAGTATAAGGACAACCTTTCACTATCGTAACCAAACACGCAAGTCTAGAGTGGTTGATGAGACCCAAAAGACCCTTTCGGAGACTCGATTCCTTCGATTTCGTGATCGAAAATAGAAGAGTCATATAAAACTCACTGAGCTGACTGTTGAAGAGGTAGGTTTGTCTCGAAGCTGACTGTTCCATCTCTCTGTTCGGAGATGAATGCGAAGAATTGAGGAAAGCGGTAAAGCAGAACCAAGACTAAACTTCTTTATATTCGGGTCTCTGATGATGGATTTGTGCACTATCTTACTCGTTTCAGTAAATGGAGATCTCCTTTATAAAGACGGGTCATGGAACCTATGGTTACCTTCGAAGCTACTTGAGAGGGTCTGCTAGAATTGGCACACGATGCATCAGCCTTAGAGCAAGGCGGAATCCATAGAACTTTATCAAAACTCCTACAAAAATACTTTTGATCAGGTATTGAAGTTTGTAAATGCAGATACGGCGGTGAAAGGCTCCCTCAGATTCTGCGAGATTCTCTCTTTGGGAGATAAGGCTGTAAACAAAAGATGTGATAGAAATGATTCTTTAAATTGGGTCAGTATCAGACTAAAGTCTTTTCAGACGAGCTGTTGAATTTTCTCAGCATTGTTTGCCCGATCCTGAAGAAAGGAGATCCTCTGATTTGTGACAACTACAGACGCATCAGTCTTCTTAGCATCGCATACAAGATCTTTTCTGCTGTGCTGTGTGAACGCCTGAAACCGTTTGTCAACAATCTGATAGGCACACATCAGTGTGGCTTTAGGCCAGGAAACTCAACCAACGATCAAATATTCACACTGCGGCAGATTTTGGAGAAAACCCAGGAGTTCCGCATCGATACACACCACCTCTTCATCGATTTCAAGGCCGCGTATGACAGCATCTATAGAGACGAGCTACATAGCGCAATGTCTAGTTTTGGCATCCCTGCAAAACTCGTCAGTCTGTGCAGGATGACGATGGAAAATTCACACTGTTCCGTCAAGTTCGGCAAAGACCTCAACGACCCCTTTGATGTCAAAACGGATTTAGATAAGGCGACGCGCTGTCATGCGACTTCTTTAACATCATACTTGAAAGAATTGTGCAGAACTCTCGCGCCAACACCAGAGGTACAATCTTTCAAAAGTCCGTTCAACTACTCGCATACGCAGACGACATTGACATAATCGGTAGAACAAAGCGTGATGTCAGTGAAGCCTTCGTGAGTATTGGGACGGAAGCGGCGAATATGGGCTTAGCAGTCAACGAGAACAAAACCAAGTATATGCTGTCATCATCAAAAGACACCCAACACTAACGTCTTGGACAAAACATCACCATCGACCGCTATAACTTTGAGGTAGTTAGGGATTTTGTCTACCTGGGTTCCGCTATCAGGCAATGACACCAGCGCTGAAATCAAACGAAGGATAACTCTTGCCATTCGCTGTTTCTTTGGGCTAAGAAGGCAATTGAGTAGCAAAGCCCTCTCTCGAGCAACTAAAGTGTCCATGTATAAGACCCTCATCATCCCAGTCCTGCTTTACGGTGCAGAAGCATGGACCCTGTCAAAGGCGGATGAAAACACTTTAGGCTGCTTCGAGAGGAAAATTCTTCGGACGATTTACGGTCCCGTCTGCATAGACGGAGAGTGCGGAGGAGGAGAAATAACATCGACCTAGCCAAAAGAGTCAAAACACAACGTCTACGATGGCTGGGTCATCTAGAGCGGATGGCCCGGAAAATCTTCGAATCCACACCGCAGGGACGGCGCGGTAGAGGAGCACCGCGACTCAGGTGGCGCACGCAAGTGGAAGGGGCCTCAGCCAACTTCGCGTGCGAAGCTGGAGACGGCTAGCTAGAGACAGAGCTGTCTGGCGAAGCTTGTTGGCTGAGGCCCAGGTCCACCCCGGACTGTAGCGCCACCTTAAGTAAGTTAGTAAGTGTTGAATTTTCTCAACAGATTGTTTTAAATTTATACTTTAATTAAATTTGCGATGTCTTGTGGCGTTAATTTTTTTGCTTTACAAAAATCTTTAGTTAAATTTGAAAAAAGAGTCATTACCTGTATTCGAGCTTCAGTTAATCCTATTTTCATTGCTAGCTCTTCTCTGAAATGGACATAAAATGAAAAATATAAAACATATGAAGATAAGCAAATTAATATAAATTAAATTTATAAACTAGAAAAAATATGTAAGCGTATAAATAATAATGCAATTGCCTTAATTAAAATTGATCTAAACGAAATAATGATCAGCCCGATAGTTTTAATGGCTGGTGTAATATGTCTGTATTGTCTATTTCACACATAACGTCATCCTTTAGTAGTAATATAGATATGCTAGTTTGATCTACAACTTTTCTTTGTCTTAAAAAAGATTAAAATCTTTAGAATAAAGGCCTCAGCAAAAGGTCACTTTCAAATCGTTAGAAAGGAAACAGAACATAATTCAGAAATATAATGACACAAATTTAACTGATTTCCTTTAAACTTTCAATCAATCTCGACTTCCTTTCCGGTCCATTTAGATGAATTTGTAAAAATTCTATATACAAAAATCCAAGAAAGATTATTATGGGGTTGAGGGTTAATAAAAGAAAAGAAACAACAACAAAAAAGACAGAAAAAAAAAAATTAAATTAACGATCATGCTAGTTGGCGTTGATAATACACCTGCTATCGATCGTGACGAAAGAAAATATGAAAATAATCACACATAGCCTTGGCCATACAGCATGGTCCGCACCGGCGGTGCTGTGCCTCATTCTGACAGACCGTCGTCATTTCCCCTTGTCATCACCATTAGCAAAATCAAAGTTAATGACCGTTGGCCCGTTGTTTCTCCCGCAGCTTCGTTAATACAATCATCAAATTGCACCTCAGTCAATCACCTGTTGATCTACCACCGCACCGGTCAGCCTAGCGAGAGCTGGACTTCATTTTTATTTTTTTTTTTTTTTTTTTTTTAACTTGGCATAAATGCTGAACCATCTTCGATGGTGTTCTTGGTAAGTCGTATTAAACTCCAAAGTATGCTCAATTAATACAAATTCAATTACGAAAAACATGGAAAATTGATCAAGCTAATAAGGAATTTGACGAGCAACATAATTGCCCGTGTAAATATTATTTTATAGACAGGTACAAGGTGATTGTATTGCCGTTTCGATGCATCGATCACTGATGTGCCATTGGAGTTGGATACACGTTTACTTTCTGTGCTTCTCTCCAGGTGCGAATCTTCTGCCACGGGATGCACCTAGATATCTTCTTAAAAAAACTTCCCTGAGGCAAGAACTCTTCGAAAATGAGATATTGTAATTATTAGTTGTCCTAAAATGTCCTTGGTATTAAGTGTCCTTTCTACAAGTGACATGTGAAATCGTAATCTTAATTGCTTTCAAGATTTTCAATAGCTTTTTTCAACGAGAATCTCTACTAAGCTTACCTTGTGAACACATCCGGATAATGAGTTCTAGAGAACGACTTCTCTAGCTCTTCCAGCTGAAAACTGGTAAACGTTGTACGATACCGACGCTGTTTACGCTTTGGTGCATACTCATCAAGATCACCGTCGCTGTTTGCATCCGATATCGGACTATTGGTACCGCCGCTAGCTGTTGTTGACAAAAACGCGATCGAATGATCAGGAGTCTTTTCCTGATGAGCTAGTTTCGGTTCCTTTGGTAAGTCTTCCAGTTTGACTTCCTCCGATATGCCCATAATAGTGGGCAATGCGCTTAGAGAAGGACGGATCTTGCAGCTGTTATACTAACGCCAGTTTAATGTAATCTAGAAAAAATAAAGAAAAGCTCCATTTAAAAAAAAGTGGCAATTATTTTTGTACATTTCTAGAATTATTGTAGTTAAAATTTTCAATAAACCATCTACTTTTATTCTGTACTAAAACAAACAAAGAGAAGGTCCTATTTACAGAGCAGCTATAGCTAAGTTGAAAAAATGGTACACAGCTTTTGTAAATCACCTGTTCTTGGTGAGACAAGTGGCCTTAAACACTGGGCCGCTACGGGTATATATATTACTAATTACTTCTAGTAGTTTTTGAGCATCTTCCTTGAGTTGACTAATTAGGATAAAAACAAGAGGCTAATTATAATCAACACCTAAAGTCCGACGATGTTTCGACATCTGGCCCATCTTCATATTCCAATAGTTAAAGCAGGATAGTAATGGGAGCTATTGGGAAAACTTTGGAGAACAAGAGTTTCAGTGCTGTGTCCTTCTTTGATTGCACTTCGTGCGCAGTGTTTAGTGTGTCGGACTACTTTGCAAGAGGTTCCGGGTTCAAATCCCATCCGGGACATTAAAGAACTTTGTACACGGTTCCAACTGTGCGAGAGTGTGACTACACCTCTCAATTCGCCATTATCGGAGTCAGACAAAATTTTAACCGACCTCATGTATGGAACTAATCTCCTGTAGGGATCCGGGCTGTATAGACCCGATCCCCTGTATGGAACCGGGCGGGATATGGAACCGACCCCCTGCATGGCACAGGTATGCATGGCTTTCCCTCCTTCCTTTGAAAAAAATATGATATTATGGCCTCCTGACTTTTTAAATGTAGAGGAAGAATGGCAACTGTATTCATCGGCAGTCATTGCCTCTGCAAGAAATGTTTGTGGAGTGAAGCGGCTTGGTTTGGTCGATGGTGGTGAGGAAAGAACAGCGTAGGTTAAAATTAAGACTTCCGGAGTTCAAAAAGCCATCAGAGAAGAAGAGAGCCTATATTGTGTGGAATAAATGAAGGAATTCTATTTTTCGAGTCCGGTACATTAAGGTGCGAAGAACTTCCAATATGGCGGTCAGAACCAGCCAAGGAACAAGCTAGGAAAAAGTTCGGAGAGATCTTAGAGCACGATTGCAGATCTACAAACAAGATGTTTGGCCAGACTATTCACCGTCTCAGAGGAAAGAAGTTAAATATCGTAGAAGGGGCTATCTCCAGAGGCGGTACAGTTCTTTTAAGTGAGAACGACGTCTTCGCAGATGGACTGGGCTATTTTTGGAGCTGCTCAATCCCCAACAGGGCACTGATGATGGCAATGCCATTGCTGACCAGATTGGGGCGGAGAATAGTCCCACAGTAGATGAAGTCACTACCGCGATTAAATCGCTTAAAGTTGGTAAGTCTGTTGGAGTTGATGAGATCCGGCCAGAAATGCTCAAGGCAATGGGTGAAGAAGGTGTTGAATGGCTGACATTAAGGTGGTCATTAAGGTGGCTTGGGAAAGTGGGAAAGCACCTAGCGGTTGGCAAACAGGAGTTGTAGTGCCCATTTTCAAAAAAGGGGGCAAGCAAGATTGCTCTTACTATAGGGGTATATATCTCTCTTAAGTCTTCCGGGAAAAGTATTTG
The DNA here is from genome assembly GCA_947623515.1 of Neoascia interrupta. Classification (NCBI taxonomy): domain Eukaryota; kingdom Metazoa; phylum Arthropoda; class Insecta; order Diptera; family Syrphidae; genus Neoascia; species Neoascia interrupta. The sequence continues at coordinate 182,269,760 of OX392462.1, forward strand.
CAAAGGTGTTGGAAGCGCGTTCCAGCCTTTATTGCGGGAAGAGCAATGCGGCTTTCGGCCTGGCAGAGGCCCAACCGACCAGCTTTTTACTCTGAAGGTTATTCTTGAGAAGGCCTGGGAATATGCCAAACCGGTCTAGGCGTGTTTTGCTTAGATTTGGAAAAGGCCCATGACCGGGTTCCTCGGGATAAACTCTGGAGCGTTTTACAGGACTATGCACTGAGTGTGCCTCTTCTGAGAGCCATTCAGTCTTTGTATATGGGAATTGCAGAAGTTGTGTTTAGATAAATGGCGTCCAATCCCAACCTTCTGATGTGTGCGTCTTCGCCAGGGCTGTGTTCTATCGTTTCTCCTTTTCATAGCATATATGGACTGGATGGTGAACCGCGGTCTTGGTGAGGAATCTTTCGAAATGGCTGGCGTCAGGATAACCCATCTGCATTTCGCAGATGATTCAGCGAGCACTGGATGGCTTTGCGGCCATATTTGGTGAGGCTGGAATGAAGGTTAACGTGAGCAAATCCGAAGAAATGGTTGTTTCCCGAACTCCTGTGCAGTGTACCCTGCACATAAATGCGGAGTTCCATTAAAACAGGTGGAGAAGTTTAAGTGTCTCGTCTTATTCACGAAAGATGGAAGTAGTGATACTGAGTTATCCTGTAGGATTGGCCAAGCTGGAGCAATGGTAAAGGAACTGCGCCAGCCGGTCATCAGGAAAGCTGAGCTTGGATTGAAAGCAAAAAACTCAGTTTTTAATTCAGTGTTCGTTCCAACCCTCATCTATGGTCATGAAATTTGTGTAATGACCGAGAGCATTAGGTCGCGGTTTTTCAGTACGAGATCATCCGACTTTCCGAGTTAAACTGAGATTAACCCCAGATATGAGTTTTTCAGTGAACTAAGATCTAGGGTTAATCTCGGCTTAACTCACCAAATTTCTTGAGTTAATATAAGATCATCTCTGGAGAACCGTATGAACTTCTTTGATTGTTTTTTCTGTGTAGAATGTCAGTTGATTTGTGCGTTGCTGTGAAAAATGACATTTAAGAATGACCAGAACTTCTTTTCTTGCGTTTTCTATGTGAAATGAGAGCTGGGAGACTCAAAAATTTCGAGAGTCGAAGATTTTGACAACTTTGTTGACGGAGTTAACTCTGCACTGAAAAGCTGCTCGCTGAGTTAACTCCAGATTCGTTTTGTTACGGGATTAACAGATCTTGGTTTAAGCTGGGCTTAACTCAGCACTGAAAAATCGGCCCTTAGGGATAGAGGAGTAAGAAACGTCAGTATTCGTGAGAATCTCAATGTTAAGTAGCTACTTCTCCGAGTGGAACGATCAACTCTTCGATGGTTTGGACACGTTCTTTGCATGCGTCCGACAGACTTCCTAGACAGGTCATGTTAGACGAGATGCGAGCTCGTCTCCCGTCTGGTAGGACAAGAAACAGGATCAGGGTAAGAACTGTGTCTCTTGAGTTGATGGTGGAGGATCGATGAAAGGACCATTTAACCGCCCTCACTCCGCGCCCCTTCCAAGTATAAGCCGTCACCGAAAATGATGATAATGATTTTGGCCTCGAGCCCATACAGCTTACCTTCTTCATACAGACCGGTTCCGTACACTCCGGGTCAGGGGGTCGGTTCCATACAGCCCGGTTTCATACAGGGGGGTCAGTTCCTTACATCGAAAAATCATTGCATACTCACAGGCCTAAATAACACAATTCTATTAAAATTTTAAATTCAATTTTGTAAGCCCGCAGACAAAAAGATGAAAAGAAAAGCAACGTAGTAAAATTTCACAAAATTTGGGTCCAGAACCTCCCTAGATTAGTTAGGGCCTGTTCCTCAATGCGTGAACATCAAAGTTTTTGGATCAAACTGAGATCAACCCCAGAAATGAGTTTTTCAGTGATCTTAGTTATGGAGGTAATCACTCGCTTATAGTTTGGCTTAACTCGCCAAATTTGGTGAGTTAATCCCGAATTAACTCTGGACAACAGTATGAACTTCTTTGAATGTTTTTCTGTGTGGAATTGGAGAGTTGGGAGATCACTCTCAACTATTTCGAGAGGCGAAGATTTTGAGAAATTTAGTGAGGAATTTAACTCTGCACTGAAAACCTACTCGAAGGACTAACTCCAGATTCATTTTGTTCCGGGATAGACAGATCTTGGTTTATGCTGGGCTTATTTTAGCACTGAAAAATCGGCCCAAGGGTGAACACTGATATAAGATTGCCTTAAAGGTAAAAATTTCTAAAAGGTTAACTTTTTTAAAATCTGTGCAGTTTGCTACATCGGGTACGTTTTAAGACTCTCTCTAGCTTTTCCGCCATAACTTCTTCCACAAAATAATTTCCCATTATTAGTATTCCGTCACATTAGGTATTCTATCAAAGTGTAACGATTTTATTCAACGTCAATTATAGCTATATCTTCCTTAAGTAAGTAATTAAAAGCAAAAATTCCTCGACTGTGCTAGCAACCATTTCGGAGAATTGATTTGTCGTTGGGCGCGCTTCGCCAAATTGGGACGACCCCATCGCTTTGCCTTAACAAATTACCAATCATTAAGTGCAGTCATTTGTTCCGAGGAGCCTGGCCATCTGACACTCACCAAATTTGGGCAAGCAGCTTGCTCAAGACCAAGTCTTAATTTGCCCACTGCGATGCAGCACAGCTCTGCGTTAAATGTTGACATCTCCTACGTGAGAAAAAGGTTTCCTTAAGCATTAATTGCGTACATAAATTATTGTCCTCACATATAGTCACAAATGTGACAATGGCAGGCGAATGAAGTTGAACATGCAGAATGCGCAGACTCCAGCTCATTGAATTGCATGAATGTCCATGTCCAGTGTCTGGTGGCTCAGCTGAATTGCTTAATAGGAACATGCTTCGCACGTGTGTAAATTAATTTATGTACGGTAACAATATCCACCTACCTACCTCAGCAAAGCCTATATACCTACGCCTGCGTATAAAATTAACCGCATCGACTGAATCAAAATAAGACCCAATTACTCCGAACAACTCAATCAGTCTAGAAGTGGGAAAACTAAATTCGCCAGCATCTGAGTATAAGTCAAATGGTGAAAAAGGATACTCGAAGCCAATCCAAGATTCCTGCCACAAAAACGAACAACCATTCGCCGGAGTACGAAACTGTGTTCAATTTGCATTCATTATGAAGGTACATTGTCATTATCGACAAGGATTATGCAGCCGAAGTCAGAGCGCCAGGACTATCATTCGATCGTGTATATGGTTCTCACTTTTTGAATTACAAATTAATGGAACTGGCCAAATCAAGGAACCAAAAAAAGCGAGTTTGGACATTTTTCAGCTAAAGACGAACCATCGGGCAATAAATTAATTAACTTTTGTGCAACTGAATGTGCCACTTCGAAAAAAGAAATCGCAATCCTCCGATGTTCCAGCGATTTTGTATATAGAGTTGGTGGCTGTCAGAAGCCGCAGTGACTAAATTAAGTGCAGAGAACATGGCGTGGCACAGCTCCTGGCTTTCAAGCATGAGATATTCATTAAGGCAGAACACGTTCCCACTAGTTCGACTGTCAATAAAAACAAGCTTCCAAACATTGAGCGCAATATCTCTTATTTTCTGGAGGGTATGGCGCTCACTCAATTGGGAGGTCGTTGCAGATGTGCTGCATTCATGATTCATGACCACTTCATATGGTGACATCGAGTTGGGCATCATGGGCGTGTTTTTGGACATTGAGTTGGGCATAGAATTTTTAGTTGAACTTTAGGTCTTTGGACCTGACTGCTGAATCTTAGAATAAACTATTCCATAAGAGTAGCGATATCAATTTTGACATGCAAAAAAAAGACCGTCAAGTATGAAGACATACGCGAAGCGGTCCGTCGGCTTTTGTTGAAGGTTATGGTCATCTATATTGCGCAGTTTGTGTAACGTTCTATTTATTAAATAAAATTATTTCTGGATATATTTTACAGTCTGTAATGTACTTTTTTCACAGTGCTGTCTACTGTTCTTATATTGGGTTTCGTTACTCTTAAACAAGGCTGGCAAAAAGCTTTACCGTTACGAAAATAGAGGGAAGGACATACTCTTTCTTGGCCAAAAAACAGAAATTTCGATTATTTCTAATTACCGTTAGACTTTGTGATCAATTTTACAACCACCTGGTGCCAGCATTTGCCACTTTTCTCGAATTCTGCGGACATGGATTTCTGAGAAAACGGTAAAAATATGCTGTTTTTTATTTCGCTTGTTTGAATGAAGAACTTAGGGTCCAAAACGGAAATTTTGAAACGTTTTCGATGCAGTTCGCTTGCCTTTTAAACATTACATGCTTCAGCCAAATTTAAATGAATCCGTTGCACCCGTTACGTCGAAGTACACAACTGACAACTCAGTGAAATACACGCGTTCGTATTGGCGATTGAAGGCAACCCCCCGGTGGAGAATAGAGGAATATGTAGAATCCTGCAACAACGTCAGCTTTAAAAAAGTCCCCAAATTTATCATCCGGCTTTGATTCACGCTTTGATTTACTTGTCAACTGGCGAAAAAACAAACAAAAACTGACCAATCAAACTAAAGCGGGAAAACAGCATTGAAGTTTTTGTCAGTCAAAAAACAGTCAAAAATTTTAATTGACGTTGTTGCAGGTCTCTACATATTCCTCTACTGTCCACCAGGTATCGCATAATTTGACCGTTTGACAGTTCCTCTTCTGGATAGAAGAGAAATTCCTATCATACAACGCATGTGTCAAGTTGGATAAATGTCATTTGTCCCCTGTAGAATAGCTTTTGCTGTTTATACCGCGGAGGAGCCTGTCCATATCTTCGTCGTAACAACCGTTAAGGATTTCGAAATCTTTAAAAAATAGTTTTCGAAAATGTTTTCACGTTTTTCAGTTAAATCTTCGAAGTTTTTAAATATTTGAAGTCTGCTATAGTTTTGTATAAAATTTAAGAAGATGAATTATGCCCGGTGTTAGTTTTAAAATTATACTTTATACCGTTTGGGAGATAGAGGGGGAGACATGCGTTCTTTGGACCTTTTTTATAATTTTTTAAATTTCAAATCCATAAAACAAATATTTTGAAGTTTTTTCCAGTTCCCGTTAGACTTTTTTCCAATAGCACAACCACCAGCACTAGCCTTGGATGTTTCTTTTTAATTCTATGGCCACCGGTTTATGCGTAAACGGTAAAACAAGCACGACGGCCACGGCCACTACTGGCTTCAATGTAAGACAACCTCTATTTCAATTTTTTTTTCAAAATGCCTTTTGTTCAAGTTAGGCAAGGCCTATGAATTCAAATTTTGGTATAGAGCAATAATGGCCCAAAACCTCTAAGAGGGCAAAAATTGGACCGCCCACAATATCGACCATGCCCACTTTTACCATATTAGATCTTTGAAAACCCGATTTCTCGGAAAGTTTACTCCAAATTGAAAAAATATTTTATAACAAATATTCAAGATATTACTATTTGCTAGGTTTGCTATACACAAAGTTTTGAGCTCCGCCCACTTTTAAGGGGCGTGTTTAGGAAAAAACGGTTTATTTTGCAAAAATTTTCGGTTTCAATGCATTTTGTCAAGGTTCTAACGAAATTACAATTCATTGATTTTAGTTATTAGCCCAAACCCACTTTTGGGGGCGTGGCCTATACAAATCGCATATGAATTCGGGACAAAAAAATATTAAGATTTGGTGTTACACCGTATATAGGGTCGGGTATGTAGAAGTTTGTCACAGACAAACTCTTGCACGTACTCACTTGTTTAAATAGGCTTCTAAAAACTTAAGCTTAAAACGGCAATTTAAAAAAAATTTTAACGCAGCCTTCCTTCTTTTTGTAAGCTTTGTACTTTAACCGAATCTGAAAAAGATCGCTTATACCGTTAAGCTACTAGAAGACTTAAAATAATTGTTTTTGAAAATGCTTTTGTGTTTTTTTGAGTTAAATCTCAGAAGATTTTGAAATTTCAAAATCCGCTATAATTTTCCTTAAAATTTTGAATTATTTCTGATACGTTTGATTTTTTTCATAGAACTCCACCAAACACCACCGGAGATAAGGGACACACACACACACGTTTTTTCATGCATTTTTGCGATTTTTCAGAAATCGCAAAATTTGAACAGTAATCAAACTGTTTTTGAAAAATATGACCTAAGCACTTGGTTTACTTTGAGTTGCTTTATAGGCATGTTCAATATTGATTTAGAGAGATAAGCCGTTCAAAAGTTATGGCCTCCATCTTTTCAACACTTCAACACTCCAACACTGAAAAACGTCATGCATTTTCGACTCTTTCTTTCCCAAAAACGTGATATTTGATATTTGATATTTTCGAAAGGTTTTATTTTTTAATTAAAGCTTAGTATTTCTTAAGCCTAAGTTGTGTTTGTCTAGTTCTTGCCTACTAAACTTCTTGAAAAACACTAAAAAACATTAAGTCCATTTTCACATCAAATTTCAAACTGTAATTTAACCGTTATTTGTGCATAAAAATTAAATTTTATAATTATAATTTTATAAAAAAAAAATTTGTGCCCTCTTTGGATTCTCTGGCTATTTCCGCAGTTTATACGCACACCAAATTTTATCTTTCTACGACTTACCGTTCAGAAGTTATAAAGCGATTGGACGAACGGACGGACAACGAAGCGATACCATAAGAGGTCCTTTTTCCATTTTTCGACGGACCGCTAAAAATAGGAAAATTATAATCTTAGACAAGAATTGAAGCAAATTATTATTAGGGCGCGTACTAACGGATGCAAAAGACAAAGTTTTAAATGGGTACCTTTGCATTCAGCTGAGCGAGAGACTACAACCTGGATTAATGCTTCGTTATCGTTAGTAGAGATCAAAAGACGGGCCCATAAGAGCATCACGCAAGGTCAAAGATGATTGCCCAAATGGCCAACACCAGCCTGTCATAATAGATGTCAGCTCTAAAACGATAGTAGACTCGACGCTAAAAGCAAGATTGAATTTTCTGGAAAAACGGGGCTTCCGCAAGGTATAGTATAGACTGTTCCGTTCAAAAGGAAACCTTAGCCTAGAAAATTAGCTAATGAAAATTATAGACGAAGAAAGTAAGCAGAAGCCGTTGAACACGGTCAACAGTTTCGACTTCAAACACTCAAGCCGAAATGCATGGAGTTTACGCCGAAAACTGGACACGCCAACCGGCTATCTGCCCAAAATCCTTACATCGTTCCAAATAGGGTAGGTGCTCATAGTCAAATTGTCGGAAGCAGAGTGAGATAAAGAATTTATAGTTCGCCACATGTAGGGGCGAACGCAGGGGGGGTTTTGGGGGTTGAAACCCCCCCGAAATATATGGAATGAAAAAAAAAGAACTGGGTAAATGAAATTCAAAACTAAAATTCTCGGATAAACATAAAAGAAAGACTTGTTCTTGAAAAAGACTTGTTCTTGAAAAAGACTTGTTCTTTTTTATGGCCCACACATCCGCAAGAGTCTGACAAGCCCTCCTAGAGTATCCTTTGTCTTGAAAAACTTCTCAAAGTGCCGTCGGATTCGGCAAAAAAAATTGTAGGTCCCCTTGTATGTGAAGAAATTAACACACACAGCATACATTGTTGAAAGGTTGGCCCTGGTTCACACCGAGCTGTTGCGCTTTTCAACCCAAAGGAAAACTTGTGTCAGCTCTTTGGATCCTTAAGATACCGGGTGGAAAGCGCATTCATTTTTGGTATGTAACATTGCCTTGTGATTGTCTTTTTTGAAGTAAAATGGCTGTTTTTCAATAAATATATATGAAATTTGACTAAAAATTATATGACAAAAGTTGTAGATATTAGCATTTTCTAACTTTCGTGTACAAGTTCTATGTGCCTCCGCCCACTTTTGTGGGCGTGGCGTTAAAAAAAGTAATTTTTGTTAAGTTAAAAAGGCGGATTTTTAGACCTAAATGTATGCAACCAACTAGTATAAAGCATTCAACAGTTATATTTTTGTGTCCCGCCCACTTTTTGGAGGTGTGGCAGTTTTTTTTGGCATGGTCGGGTATTTTGCAATCCGTCGTAGATGGACTGAAACTTTTGCATACGCACTGTTGCACTTTCCCACTTGTTTAACATTACTTCCTTCTGGTTCTCTGATGAATGTCATTAATCCTTTCCCTAAGATCCACCTCATAGTCCTCTTCACATGTTTGGTCTTAAAAAAAGCCCGAATTTAAGCTCACTGGGTAGTCTGGTATCTTCGACTCGAAGTTCCATCCTTGGTTAGAATGTAATTCCGTAGGCACACGGAAGCTACACACCCAGTGGTCCACTATCTGCGATCGACAAAGGTTTTAGCCTTTTAGTTTGGGATTGCAAAAGCCTCAGGCCACTTGCTGGAGTAGTCCGATATTAAAACTTTTCCTTAAATTGAATTTTAATATTTCACTGATCATTGGAATTTCACAGATCATTTCAATGATCAATTGAAATTGATCGGCTTCATTCACATAGGATATGTTCAGCACTTACGTCTTCTTCAAGACAAAGTTGACATTCTGGATAGTCGACTAATTTGATTTACCAAAGGTGATATCTTAATCGGTCGGTGGTGTCCTGTAAGGTATCCTACAAGGTTCTTTAAATTATGTCTGTTTAGATTTAGGCAACTTTTTGGCATTTTAGTGAAGTGCTGTATGACCCCTTTGGCCTTTGGGCAATCTTACGCCTGGGTTATCCACCCTATATCTAGGGTGCTTCTAGCATTTTAAAATTTCTTTTTTCGCCAATTTGGGGGTGAGTTCAGGTCCCTTAAAAGAGGATTCCAAACCTTTTCTGGTTAGTTCGTCGGCTTTCTCATTTCCTTCAATACCTACGTGACCAGGAACCACCACAGTTTGGTTTTGTTCCTTGAGCTAAGCTTCTGTAGTGTATTGAATCAGTGCAGGAGTATTTTGGAGTCAATGCTGTGCGAGCTAAAAGCTTTTAAAGCCGCTTGACTGTCCGTTTATGCATGGATGTTTGCACCTTTGATATCAAAATAATCCAACATCTCTGGACCAGAGATGTTAACTTGTTTGGCGCATTCTCAAATGGCGTTGAGTTCTGCCTGAAACACAGTGGGGCTTTTTCCCATCGCAATTGTGGTCTTTAGGTTCGACCAGGATACGCCGGCTCCCACTTCCGACCCCATTTTAGAACCATCCGTATGCCACTTAAGGCCGCCAAACAGCCAATTTTGGTGAGTTAGAGAATCTTTTGTCGAAGCATAAAGTTTGTTGAATACGGTCTGTGACCGTGCAGTGCATTCACCAGGACTAAACTCTTTAACCTGTAGTTGACTTGCAATTTTTGTGTATAAAAAAATATGCAGGGGTGTAAGCCTACTTATAGCTTTCAAAGCTACTGTGAGACAGGTTCGAATAGCTCCCGATATACCTTCTTGAGTTCTAGGATGGCAGTAGCTCCCGATATACCTTCTTGAGTTCTAGGATGGCAGTTTGTTGGCCGTTCTTAGTCCACCATGCTATAGAAGCTTAGGGATGTTATGATGGGCTTGACCATCATTGAATAAATCCAATGAGCAATTTTTGGAAAGATTCCCGATGTGGTGCCATAAACACGTAGGCAGCCCATACAGCGTTGGATGCTTGAGTGGTTTTGCTGTTTAGGTGAACGAAAGGAAATCTTTGCGAACGACTTCTGTAGAAGCTGTAGAGATGAAGAGCAAATAGAGTCTTTAGAGAACATTTGGTATGCCATTGTCCAGCTTTCCAACGACGAATTACCTTCTTAGGCGTTAGATTCTTTGGTAGCCTGGATGACCTGGCAGGAATATCACTATCACTAAAGACCTAAAAAGATTTATCAAAAGATCTGGCTGGGTTCAGTTAGTCAGATATATGCGGATGCGCAGCCCTGTTTGTCTATCATACAAGGGGTATCACAATGGTTCAATCTCGTCATCGAGTGAACTTGCACCAGAATGCAAACAAACAACCCTTTCAACCTAACCTAGCCTAATGTGCTTGTGCAGAAAATTTGAGCTCAATTGAAACAGGTAGGTAAGTTTAAGTTTCTCTCGGTGTTTTCCACGAAAGATAGAGAGGGGATACTGACACTGAGTTATCCTGTAGGATTGGCCAAGCAGCAGCAATAGTTAAGGAACTCCGACGACCCGTCACCAGGAAAGCTGAACTGGAATGAATCAGTGAAAGATATAATTTCAGTTTGAACTCAGTGTTCGTTCCAAACCTCGCATCTGTACTCATAGTCATGAAATGTTATATGGCGTATTCTTTTCAACACCGAATCGCGAAACTGGCGTGGGATACATACAGAAACAAATTGTCCTTTTCTCGTACACCTGAACGGAATCGTACTCATGTAGGTGTTCTTTTGAAATCCGAATTTGTTCGGTGTCGACACCGAACTCCAAATTTCGCCACCGACTTATTTGACGGTGGAGGCTGAGTGTAGCTTTGATTATTTATGTGAAGTGACGTTTCGACTTAATTTTCATTCGTGATTTTTTACAATGCGAGTAAGAAATCGATAAAGACTTATTCAACATCTTAAATTTAAAGCTATCGAAATTCATTTTAAGTAAAAAGTACAAAAAACCGATGCGAACAAGATAACGCTACCAAATGAAAAAAAGTAAACAAAAAAAAAGTCAAAGCAATTGGACACTTATCGTGATGACTGCACCGGTGCAGCAATTGTCGTTCTGTACACAATGAAACCGATTGTACATCACGCTGGAATTGTCGCTAACACCGAGTATAATTTGACAGCTCGGTGTGGTAGTTCGGTGTTCAAAAGAATACGCCATTAGTATAATGATCGAAAGAATTAGATCACATGGTATCAACAAGCTGCCGAGTTGAGATTCCTAACTTCTGAGATTTCTGCGAGTCCCTGAGAGCAACTCTTGGGGGATAGAGTGAGAAAAGTCAATATTCATAGGATTCTTTATGCTAAGCAGCTATTTCTCCGAGTGGTGGTACTATACATTCCCCCGACATACTTCCTACACAGAACACATCAGGGTCATGCTATCGAGACAGGTGTTGGGACCCAGGTAGGATACCTCTCCGAGGCTTGGGTATCACGCCTCAGGTTTTAAGTTGGTGAGGGAGGATCGGATAAGAAAGGACCTTCTAGCTGCCCTAGCGGTGCTACCCTTTAGAGGGATATAATTTAAAAAGCTTCATAAAAGATAAGCCGTAAAATTTGTTAAATCAACGTTCTTCTCCCCACGATTTCCGTAGGAGAAAAACTGCTCCTTGACCCGTAGCCAGTAAAATCGCAAAATATTACACTTTATTTTGTCATGTCCCGCATTCACAGGTTCTCCGCATTGAACTTGAGCTAAAACAACTCAACCTTGCCGTGTCATGCTCCAAGCTAAGAAAATTATGACCGCCAGCTTAATCCCATTACAGATAACATAATTACCAAAACACCTTTCATCATCGCGAATTGGCAAATTGCATCAATAAAAGAATGTGGTCCAATGCTTTACAGCCTAATTGACGTTGCTTCTTTCGAACAAACATTGAAAGACAAACTTGTTCGAAGGCTGCACTTTCTCTCTAAAGTGCTACCAGAGCTCCGCATTGACACAACGGCAAAAACCAACCGAGAATTCTTAAATAACTACGTTATTGCTCTTAAATTAATTTTAATTGGTCAATGGTCATTCCGTTTTCTGTCTGCCATTGGAATACATTCAAAATTTCCTCCAATTTAATTGTTTTATGAGATGATTTTCGTTAGACGAAAAGGAAAAACAAAAAAAAAACTATAATGAAAGGAGGCGGTATGAATAAAGAAAACCGGGGAGAAAAAGAAGAAAACTCTCATAAAATGTGAAACATGCAACACAGCAGGTGAGCACAGTATTAATCGTCCTTCTAATAGAGGAGATACCTACAACACAACACACTACTGGACTGATGGGAACAAGTATAACTTGATTTCGCTGTGAACATGTGTATCTGGACACCATCATCGCGCCGCCGCCGCCGGACGCACTGTCGTGCATGCGCAACATCTGCGACTCCTGGACACTAGCTAGTCATAAGGATGTGATATTAACGAAATCTGCACAACCATCAACCCACACTTTTGGCTGTGTTGCAACACACGATCGCGCCGCGCCGACAAATTAAATTCGACCACAAGAACAGAATCTAAACAATTTTGAGAATGTTCATTTAGTGGGGAATGTGACTCATGGATGTCGTCGTCGTCGTCGTCGTATCCGAATCCGAATCCGTCCTCGTCGTCGTATCCACTTGTTGTTCTTTTCGTGTTCGGTGTGTGCCTCTGGGGGAGAGGACAGGAAGGCAGGTCACATCAGTATAAAACATTAAAACATTTACGACTGATAACCGCATTGGCGCCAAAACAATAATGAGCTTTACAATTCCTTGTCGCTTTTCGTTGTCTTGACGGACGGTGGTGTGGTATTTGGTTTTGGTTGTCTGACTGTCATGTACGTCTAAATGCATACATTAGTCTGGAGATTTGCTAGATTTTCGGGATGTGTCCGGCAACTATGATGATGGGCTGGCTTTGCGGTGAGGTGACCGGTCACCGATGACAGCGCGACATCGATCGGTTGGGAAGCAAAATTTTTGGGGTATTTTATGGGTTCGATTAGAAATTAGCAGCTTTTTGTCGGCACTAATGAATGTTGTTTACGGGCGATTGATGGAGCTTCTATAACCGTGGGGGATTCGGTAATAAGAATGCGACTAAATTTTATGCGAAAGGATGAATGAACGCATGGGGGGAACTGGTTGGGCGGCTACTGTTCGTGTTAAGTTGTGGTTCTTATAATAACCGCCTGAGGTATGAATAATAAGTAGGTTTAGGTTAGTGTACCTCAGTATAAATACGGTCGTCAGGCAGTTAAGGAGGTGGTTGAAGAGTAATTTAAAAATTATTGCTTATGAGGTCTCTCCTCAGCAAAGACAATGTGTACCTACCTAATGAAATGTGTCATACGTACCCTACTATTGACACGCATCGCGCATGCCGTGTCACCGCCAAGCGTCTATCATACTCTCGTCATTAGCACAAATTGACATTGTATCTACGTGTACCACAGGGAAGTCACCTTAGCCCGTTTATGTTTATTCTCGCTGTAAATCAAATAATTTTTTGGTGATGACAGGTAAGTAGCTACTGAAATTCCAACGCCTTATTCTTCAGTCTTATGTTGATAGCTTTGTCTTCTGCCCACCACTAAGTTCACGCCCAAGAAGTTCATCGGCAGTCAAGGATCACCTTCATGTTTCCAAACCAATTCTTGTCCAGAAACAATAGATTAAGGCAGTTGTAAGGTGGAGTCGGTTGGAATATGCTTGTTATAAACCGAGCTCAGCTTGGAGGATAAAGCTTGTAAATTTTTCCACATACCAAGGCGACCCGTGGTCTCTTATCTGGGGTAGGAATTGGGAGTCTGATTGTGTAGCAGACGATGTTAAACAGTCACACCATTGCTATAAAATTCTTGTCCCGATTCAATTTGTCTATAGCAAAATTGACTTCCCGAAGATCGTACCTAAATCTGGTCTATGTTAAGAGCTATGACATACCTCCGCAAAGATATGGAAATGACTTTTTACCAACATACCTAATTGACCAGGTTTACGCGCGTTATTTTGTGTTCGTGATCAGAATCGTGTAATATGAATGGCATTGGAAGAACTCACCGATGGAGAACGTCCGTCTTAAACGCGAAAATTTCCTCAACAAATAAAACAAAAAAAAAAAGGTTTCTGTTTCTGTATCAGAAAGCAAACAGAGAAATGCCGACTCATAACAGACAATCATTCTATGCGGTGGGTAATTATTGTACAGACACACAACACACACAACACTGTGTTCATCGGATCAGGAACATCTGGTTTTATAATTCCCTTCCTGCGTCGCGGTCGCCATGGTCGGGTTTATGCATAGGGATGCATGTTGAACCCCCGACGTTTTTACATCTGTTAGATAGAAACTTTTAATCATAGTCCTGCGCTGACGTCTTGTATAATTTGATCAGTTTTGAGAACTTAGGTTTAGACATCAACGCTGAGAACCTGTGTGTGCTGCGCATGCGCACATGGTAAAGGTATGTGGATATTGAGGTATACTTTCGTCTTCAATTTATTTAATTTAATTATTGCCGACATGACATGATACTTTTGACTTCGTTTAGACGCACTGTCAGATTCGTCAATCATAACGTAACTAATTAACTAGTTACGAAACTAATTTAATTTTCTAATCATAACGTAAACTAATTTTAAATTTAAACAAACAAATTTTAAGTCAAGAGGCTTTTATTTTAACTATAATTTTAAAGATGATAGTTTTCAGCTCTTTTTATTTCAAAATAACCTTTTTTTTACAGATTTTAAGTCTATCTTTGTCTTATAATTAAGCAAAATTTAGTTGCTTAAAATGTTTTAACAAACCAACTTAAATTTTTAACTAGAGGCACGTTCATTTCTAATAAAATTTTTTGATCTTAAGACAAAATTAAGTAAATCTAGTTGACTTAAAAACTTAAAGTTTCTTGGCCCGAATCATACATTATTTGTATAGGCCACGCCCACAAAACTGGGCATGTTAACTATGCCCACTTAAAAAAATTAAAATTGAAAATTAAATGAATTGTAATTTCATTAAAATTATGAAAAAATACAGTAATAGCGAAAAATATTAAAAAAAACAGCTTTTTTCCTAAAAGGGCCCCTTTAAAGTGGGCGGAGCTCAAAACTCTGTACGGACCAAACTTAGCAAATAGTAATGTCTTTAATACTTGTCATAAAATTTTTTTTTCGATTTGCAATAAACTTTCCGAGAAATCGGGTTTTTAAAGATCTTACATGTTAAAAGTGGGCATGGTCGATTTTGTGGACGGTCAATTCTTGCTTTGTTAAAGGTTGCTCATAATTGCTCAGCACCAAAATTTGAGCTCCTACGCCAAGTCTAACTTGACCAAAAGGCATTTTTAGAGGTTATCTCACATTGAAGCCAGTAGTGGGCGTGACCGTTGACGGATTGAGCCAATTTTTACACTTTGTCTGTGCAACAAAAGAATCATGCCGTGTATCAAGTTTAGGCTCTATAGCTTGATTTTGAAGACCTAAGACCTTTACACATACAGATGGACGGACGGACATGGCTTACTCGGTTTACCCGTCGGTCTCGATCATATCTCTAAGGCCAGGGACACACTGCAGCATAAAAACGCGCGACAAAAGTCGGACTCTTTAGCTTCTAGCCGGACTGCAATTAGTCGTGCGTTTTTCTGTCGCCGTGTGTCTCTGGCTTAAAAGGTGTTGGGGGTCTGCGAAGACTATTTCACTAGGTCGGGTATAAAAAGGTAGACAAACGTAGACCTAGCCAGAGAAGAGATAAACAGCAAGTTGAAACTTCGAGAGTATTTCGGTTCCTATTGTTATGTGGCGACAAGAAATAAAACAACACGCAGGAGTCACTGAATGCACCCATCAATTCACTCTACAAACGCACCCGCTCGATTCACTAAACGAACATACCCAACTGTCATTCCGGTCATCTGACAGCAGCTGTTGAAGTTCGAATTTCGATTTCCCCTCCTTGGGATTCAGCGGAGGAGTACCAATGGAAAATTACCAAAGGGGGTATCGGAAGTACTAGAAGGTGCTTAATTTTGTATAAATACACGGTTGGCAGGCTCGTACGGGCAGTGATATTTTAAACGTTGAATCGGGAAAATCGATAATAATGGAAAAAAAAGTGATTGAATTGAAATAAAGTGTTGAATTCTAAGTAGTAAAGTGGAATAACAGTGTGAATTGAATTTAAATAAGTTTAATTGATAAATAAAGTGTTTCATTGTGAAATTATAAAATCGAAATTGAGTTTTATTCGACGAACCCCAGGCCGAAAATATAACACTATTTTGTTCAGACAAATTATGAAAAGTGGCACGATGCGCCCACAGCCACGCCTACAATTGACTTCAATGTAAGACTGCCTCTAATTTACATTTTATTTAAAAAGGCCTTTCTGTCAAGATACACAAGGCGTTGGAACTCAAGTTTTGGCGCAGAGCGATAATGCGCACTTTTTACATTCTAGATTTTTAGAAAACTTCTTTTCGAGAAATTACTCGAAAATTCATTCAAAATCTAAAAAAAATTTAATGACAAATATTAAAGATATTACCAACTGCTAAATTTGTCTCATACAAAGTATTGAACTCCGCCCACTTTTTGGGGGCGTTTTTAAGGAAAAAAAGTGTTTTCTTAGCAAAAGTTTTCGCTTTTTATGCATTCTCTCATGATTTTAACCAGAGTTGAATTAATTGATTTTATTTTTAACCCAAAATCATTTTTGGGGGCGTGGCCAATACTAATAATTGACATACAGTTTATTAATTCAGGCCAAAATACTTTTAAACTTAGTGTTACATTGTAAATAGGGTCGGGTATTAAGAAGTTCGTTACAGACAAACTCTTGCACTTACCCACTTGTTTAGTATTATATTTAAGTTTTTAAAATAAGAGTTACCTCATTTAACTAAATTTCCTAGGGACTTCAAAAGGCCAGTGCAAACAGGTCAATGAAACATGATGGTGGTCAGATGAGGTGAAACTGGTGATCAGTGAAAAGAAAGCGCTATTCAAGGCATGGAAGAAGTGCTCCCTGAACAACAGAGATGAAATGCTACGCCTGGAATTTAAATATAGACACCTCAAGTGTTCTGCTAAGAAGAAGCGTATCAGGAATTCCTTGTATCAGGAATTGGAGGAAGTTTCTCTTCCACTGCTAATACACATCCGGCCACACAGAATCTTCGACAAAGCACCTTGAGTAAAGGGGCTAAAATCTTTGAAATTGCTGCTCAGAGGAGGAGAAACGCCCAGGATATTTGTTCGCCGAAGTTCATCAACAATGCTCAGGGACAGCTTCTTGTGAATGACGACAAAATTCTTCACAGGTGGCGCCAGTATTGCGAGGGACTATTGAATCAACAGTTTCCCAGAAGAAACTACTTCTGACCGGGAAGAATTATAGCAGACATCACTCCAAAAAGCGAAAAGCGGTTGGGCCAGATCAGATAGCCTCAGAGATCTGGAAGAAAATAGGAGTGAGTCCATGTGCCTCATGACCTTCATCACCAAACTAATAAGAGGGGTTCCAATGCCTAATCAGTTTATCAGCGCTTATCAGCATGGAAAATCCTGCGAAACTGCGCTCCAAAACCTTGTTGGTAGGATTGAATTAGCTCTTGACCAGAAGAAGTACGTGCTGAGCGTTTTCGTTGATATTGAGGGTGCTTTTGATAACGCGACGTTTGACAGCATGTGCAACTCAGCCAGGCAACATGGTGTAGATGAAACATTAGTTCAATGGATTAGGGCAATGCTAATGAACAGGACGCTGATAGCTGGGGTAAACAAGGGCTACCCGCAAGGTGGTGTTCTGTCTCCCCTTTTATGGTGCATGGTTGTAGACTCTCTACTATTGGCTCTCAACCTTCCTGGAACCTACACACAAGCCTACGCTGATGGTGCATTGGTGCACTAGGAATGGGCTTTCAGTGAATCCTCTTAAAACTACGGTTGTTCTCTTTACGAGAAGGAGAAATTTCACTTTTGGCAAGACATGGGGCCTGTCTCCGAAAAGGGTCCTCTGGATCTATACGGCCATGGTAAGACCACTCCTCTCATATGCATCGGTTGTGTGATGGAACAGGCTTTCGCAGAAACGTGTTACTGCCTCTTTTGCCAAACTCCAAAGAACGGCTTGTCTTGGCTGCACAGGGGCCTTCCCTAGTACGCCGGGCTCTGCCCCCCACACGCATTGGAATTTTAAAGAACTTGTTCGAGAATTGTCCTTCGACCCCTGTCTTATGGACATGCCCTCTGATGCAATGACCCCGAAAATCCTTTTGCGACAAAACTACCAAGTCGACTTTCCTCAGGTAATGGAATGGCTTCGGCCAGACTCTGAGCCAGGGAAAGAATGCCATCGTATTTTCACGGATGGCTCCAAAACCGGACAGGGGTCTGGTGCTGGAGTCTTTGTGGAAAGCGAGAACATTAGACTCCACTACCCCCTAGGTAAATATGCGTCTGTCTTCCAAGCGAAGATTTTCGCTATCCTAATGGCTATGCGCTATATTGTGACTCACAGGGGGAGGGCGAGAAGCATATGCGTTTGCAGTGACATCAAAGCCGCTCTAAATGCGTTGCTCAACCCTCTTACCTCGTCCAAGATAGTGCTTGAACTGAAGTATTCGTTGAACTTAGTCAGAAGGCTAAATGCAGTGAGTCTTGCTTGGGTTCCAGGTCACACTGGTATCCAGGGAAATGAGATCTCTGATGAGCTTGCCAGACTTGGCTCAGAAGAGGTTTTCTCAGGACCCGAACCTGCTTTAGGCCTGCCTGTATCTGTTGTCACGTCTGCCATTGATACTTGGGTTTCTCGTGAGCATAGGGCTCGTTGGCGTGACTGCAATGGGTGCAGACAGACTAAACGACTACGCCCGGATATCTGCGAGGGGTCAGCCTCTTTTCTTCTATCTATCAGGAGAATCGATTGCAGACTTCTTGTAGGCGTCCTTACGGGCCACCAAGCTTTTGCCAAGCACTTGAATGTGCTAGGCTTGAGCACGACCTGTCCTTCCTGTAGAGAGGACGACGATACAGCGGAACATTTCCTATGTAGTTGTCCTGCCTTTGCTCGCATCAGGTGGCGGTCAGCTTTGGGGCTGACGTGGTGAGTGCCGAACACCTAAGCTCTTCATCACTGAAGCTCTTTCTCGTTTTTCTTCGAAAGACGGGTAAACTAAATACATTAAAGTAAGGTGTCCGCGTGGTAGTACAATGGACCAGTAGTTGTGTCTGAGTGCTCCATCTGATAGTAGCAACCTCCGACAATTAAAACAAAAATGAATGATAAACGAAGCTCACACAATGAAAAACGTCGAGCGGGTTCTAGGTAGTCGACTACTGAAAATAATAAGGCTATCTGAGGACCAGTGTGGGTTTGTCGCGGGCAAATCAATCCCTGATACAATGCAAAGCATCAGGATATTAATGGAAAAACATCGGGATGCCCTTAAAGATCTGCATATGGTGCTGGTTGATTTTGAAAAACCTTTCGATAGGCTACCATGAGATCTAATATCGGTGCCCTTAAGAAAACAAGGAGTTCCAGAAGCCTACGTGCGGATGATCATGGACATGTATGATGGAGCAAAGGCAAGAGTAAGATATCCTGATGAGTTCCCAATTAAAGTCGGTGTACACCAGGGAAGCGTCCCAAGTCCTTTGCTTTTCATTGTTGTCTATGGTTATGTGCTTGAAGGAAAACTGACGGACCCGAAAAAACTTCAGTTTTTCTTCGCTGACGATGGGGCCGATAAAACTCCGCCATCTTCTGTGACCAAAAAATGCCCGCTAAGCTGAAAGGAAGGCCCTACACTACAGTTGTGCGGCCGGACATGAAGGCCTAAACATTCATGGATCACACAAATGCAACGACAACAGCACTTATATGGCCTCAGTGACGAAGAGATCAAATCGGCGTACCCCACAAGCGGACCATTAGGAAAGCAGTATAGTGTGGGAGGGTTATGATCAATCACTTCATATCATAACCTCGCGCCTAAATGGAATAGAAGAAGAAGAAGACCTTATTAACCTAATTAATTAGCTTTGTTACTTATTTCACCTTTGAAATCTGTTGAAAATAAGACGCTGTTTCATTTTAAAAATAAGATTTATTGGTGTTATAGTTCCTGTTACAACATACCCCGGTCTATGTTACAACTTGCCTCATATGCGGGGTAATTTATTGCGCAAACAGCACTATTTTTTTTAGCACTCATATACCCGACATATTCTGAATAGATGTTGCTGTGCCTTTGATGGATAGAGTGGCGCAACAGCTCGATGTGAACCAGGGCCAACTTCTCAACAATGTATGCTGCGTGTGTTGATTTCTTCACATACAAGGGGACCTACAATTTTTTGTCGAATCCGAACGGCAGTTTGAGAAGTTTTTCAAGACAATTGATACTCTCGGAGGGCTTGTCAAACCCTCGCGGAGGTGGGGACCGTGAAAAAGAACAAGTCTTTTTTTTCAGGTGACAATGGCAGGATTCGAACCCAGACCTCCGGCGTAGTAAGCACACACACTAACCACTACGCCACGGCACCCCGCCTTTGATGGATATTGTAGTTGAAACATGGCTTTTCAGCTCAAAAAAAGTTTGGCTGACTCATGGCCAAAATTGTAGGAGCAGCATAGGGTTTGGTAAAAAATGTTACTTTAAGCCCAACTCTCTTTTACCCAATTTAGGGGTAGAAGCAACTCGCTCTTATTAACCGTAGGGTTAATATTTTTATAAATTATTATTAAATGTTCAACTAAGAGTAAAAAAAAAAAACAGATTTACGCATACATTAAGTCAAAAAGTGTAAAAGTAGAAGAATTTCCCTTTTTGGGGTACTTTTCACCCCCTAAATTTAGGGCGAAAAAACACCCCAAGTCTACATGGGTTGCGCTGGGATGCGCACAATAGGGAGTCATGGCTACCTCAGAACTCAGAAGTGTGTAACAGACAATTGATCTTCGCAAGTGGCAAAACTCTTCAGTTCATAGTATATAGGTACCTTACCTAGACCGAGACCCTGTGTTAAATACTTTGGGTGTTATGGGAACAGCACGTGGAAAAAGGTTTACATGTTCTTCTAACTCTTCCGATAAGCAATATACGTACTCGGGAAATTACAGTATACCTACTCGAAAAATGCCTACACGGCATTTCGCAGCTTCCCAAGCCAGTAAGGCTTACAAGAAATGAATGCAAAACTTTTCTTTCCTGATGATGCCTATCTGCTTCGACGGCAGAGCTCTAAAGTATCTAAGTGAAAACTGCAAAGGCAGCTAATATGTTTATTAGCCTCCAGATTCACAAAAATGCATTGAATAGAGCCAAAACTTCTGCACCTCTTACGTACTCACCTATCTATGGACTCTGTCTTTATGCTTTTCACCCAAACCACTAAAAAAAAGTCATTGTGCTTTGAATATTGATGACTGCATCATAAATGAGCGATTTCATTAATTAACCCAGCCGCCACCAGACAATAACATTAAAAAACACAGGTCCCGGTCCCGCAGTGAATGAATTCCAATTCCAGATCCTCGCCAATATACCTACCAACCTTACATACCTACCTACAACTTGACACATTAAATTTCCCATATATTACAGAAAGCAAACAAGCGAATGACACAAAGATCATCAAAGTCCTCAGAGAATGCCTCTCAGGCAGCGCGAGCGAGGATATTATAAGAGACGCCTGTTGCTTGGCGGCCGTTCACCACTTTCCAGGGGCCGTCACGCTATCTTAAGCCCATTAACTCAGTCACTAATGGAACTTATCACATTAGAATCCACTCCCTTCGTTTCGTAAAACTCCCGGCGGCGGCGGCGGCCGGCGATTCTGGGCAGGCGCAGACGTATTCATATGTATACGGTCATACATGCGCGAAACTGCCTCCGTGTACGTAACCAACTTTGTCCGTGAGCAGAGTGTTTTACGAATCTATAAGTGGAGCGATGACTTTATGGGTTGCCAAGTTGTGCCAAAGAGTAGATGATACTTTTTGTTGTTGCTAAAATTGCACCTTCATTCCAGCACAATAATTAACCACAGCCTCACACACATACACACGAAACACAGAGGCACGGCGTGTCATTGAACAAATTAACTCAACGAGATGAATCTGACGGCAGATCACGTCTACTTGGGGTTTGAAACCCAGCCAGGGGCCTTCAGCAAGACTCCATGTAGGTATAATTAACGAGGATTCAATTAAAATCAGCGCTCTCATACATATTTATACACTCATGTACCTGTATGTATAGGTGTTTTAACAAGGATACAAAATTTATTGCATATTTAGGGATATTATGTTCTTATTTATTGTTATTTATGATGTAAAGGTGATTGACTGTCAAAGTCGATCGCAAAAAATACATAAACAGTCTTTTCCTCCGCCGAGTGTCAAATTAATTTTCCAGATCATCGACATAATTGCCACATCCTGACTGACAGCCTCAGGTAGGTAGGTTAGGTACCTACTTCAGGTGGTTCGATTCGGAAGTCCCGATCCCGACCCGATCCCGAAGTAGCAGAGCAGAAATTTTCGTTTTGTTTTGTCTTTATGTACGGGATACGAAAACATGTGTAGCGACTAGCGAGTTTCCGCTCGTATATTGTCGGCGGTAATTGGGTGAACGCGCGTGTCTGTGTTGATGTTATGGATGACGCGCGGATCGTCCGTGCGTCGATCGGATGGTCGAGTCTGTATCAAAAGCCGCTCGACGACGCCATGAAGATGGATCCACAAATTGAACAATATATGAGCAGACACCGGTTAATGGCTGCAGTCATGATCGTCAAGTAAAGTGAGTTATACATTTTCAATATCAATTTCTGACTGATAAACGATCTCATCAGTTTTTGGTGGAATATTACCCAACAAGATCAAAAAACACTTTTCAATATCGTAACAAGACTAAAAACCTAAAAAAAATCATAGTTGGCAGTTAAGACTTGTATTGACATTTTAGGTATTTGTCATAAACTATCCTTTCAGATGCCATTTAAATCTAGGATTCAGGTCACTGCACTGATTACGCACGGTACGACGTCGCAAGCCAATGCCTAAAGGATTTTGTGCCAAAGTTTTCACGGCCGTCAATGTCCGTTGCAAAGGAAGATCACACAATTTTACACTTTGCCAATTTGTTCAATTCCAAAACCGCGATTGGAATCTCGCTAAATATCGGTGGATGTTTTCGGTTTTAGTGTCAGCGCATTTACGTGTGATCAGATACAATCGAAGTTCGTGTATAACCGAGTTACTCTTACTCGACAACTTAAGAATTTGTCAATAAATTAAGCCCATTCTCACGGAAGAAACCAACAGGAACAGTTTTGACGCTCCCTAAACGCAGCTTCGAGAGAATAATTTTTCGGCTAAATTTTGGTCCCGTCTGCATAGCATTATAAAAGCGAGCTGTAATCGGGCTGTAGATACAGCGACATCGAACTAGCTAGAAGAATCAGAATGTAACAGATGCGATGGCTGAGTCGTCTAGAGCGCATGAAGACCAACGCCCCCGCAAAATCTTCGAATCCACCCACAGGTACAGTACAGTGTCAGGGCTAGGACACAGACTCAAGTAGGGCAAGCAAGTGCAAGGGGCTCCCAGACAACTTCTCGTCCAATACTGCGATGGCTAGCTTAAAACAGTGGCTGGCGAAACTTGGTGGTTTGGGCCAAGGTCCGCTTCGGACTAAAGCAGCAACTAAAGTATTTTAACCGTGGATGCAGGCCACAAACTTCCTGCTATAATGTATAGCTTAGGCAGGGGCCGCCAAGTTGATCATTACCAATCATAGCTCATCATTTTATTAAAGTTAGCATTGCTAAAAAGACTTACCTTTGCAAAGGATCTTATTCCCTCCTCCGAGTAGGATTCTGTAACGCTCTGCAGGTTTAAGAGGATCAGGCTAATCATATTTTACTCCTAAAGCCAGTTATACGTAGCTAAGAACCATGTTCGGCAAGAAGTGTCCTTGTTAGTGGGCAACTAAATGGTCCTTCCATCTTTTCCGATCCTTTGACACCATCTTAAGAGACACAGGCGCGATCTCCAGACGGGTATCAGGTCTCTTTACCTGATCCCAGCACCTGCTTCTTGGCCTACCAGGCGGGAGACACGCTCGCATCTCGGCTAGCATACCCTGTCTAGAAAGTCTGTCGGGGGCATGCGAACAACGTGTCAAAACTATCGAAGGGTTGATCGTTCCACTCGGAAAAGTAGCTGCTCAACATTAAGATTCCCGCGAAAACTGACGTTTCTCACTCTATCCCTAAGAGTAACACCAGCAACGCATTCATCATCATCATTATTTTCGGATGCCGCCTATCCTTTAATAGGGTCGCGGAGCGAGGGTGGCTAAATGGTCCTTCCATCTTTCTCGATCCTCCGCCACCAACTCAAGAGACTCCGGCGCAATCCCCAGGTGGGACTCAGGGAGGTTCTCTACCTGATCCCACCACCTGTTTCTTGGCCTACCAGGGGGGCGACGCGCTTGCATCTCGGCTAGCATGACCTGTGTAGGAAGTCTGTCAGGGGGCATGCGAACAACGTGTCCAAACCATCGAAGAATTGATCGCTCCACTCGGAGAAGTAGCTGCTCAACATTAAGATTCCTACGAATACTGACGTTTCTCACTCTGTCCCTTAGAGTAACACCAGCAACGCACCTCAGGAATCTCATTTCGGCAGCTTGTACCCGTGATCTAATTCTTTCGGTCATTACCCAAATTTCATGACCATAGATGAGGGTCGGAACGACCACTGAATTAAAAACTGAGATCATTGCTTTCACTCCAAGCCATAGGCGCCCGGAGGGGGGGAGGGGCAAGACGGGCACTCTCAGGCTTTCTCAAGAATAACCTTCAGAGTAAAAAGCTGGTCGGTTGTGCCTCTGCCAGGCCGAAAGCCGCACTGTTCTTCCCGTAACAAAAGCTCGATTACAGCTCTGGAACGCGTTACCAACACATTCGTGAATACCTTTCCCGGAAGACTCAAGAGAGATATGCCCCTATAGTTGACGCAATCTCTCCTGTTCCCTTTTTTGAAAATGGGCACTATAACTCCCGTTTGCCAATCGCTAGGTGCCTTCCCGCTATCCCAGGCCACCTTAATGACACGTGTTAGCCATTAAACACCCTCTTCACCCATTGCCTTGAGCATTTCTGGCCGGATTTCATCAACTCCAGCAGACTTGCCACCTTTTAGCGATTTAATCTCTTCAGTGACTTCGTCTACTGTGGGACTATTCTCCGCCCTTATCTCAGTGACTTCATCTACTGTGGGACTGTTCTCCGCCCTTATCTCGTCAGCAGTGGGAATGTCATCTTCAGTGCCCTGTTGAGGGTTGAGCAACTCCGAAAAGTGCTCTCTCCATCTGCGCAAGACATCGCTCTCCATTTGAAAGAAGTGTACCGTCCTTGGATTTAACCCCTTGAATGATATATAACTTCCTTCCTATGAGCCGGGGAATGGTTTGCCAAAAAATCTTGTTTGCAGATCTGTAATCGTGCTCCAACTTCTCGCCGAACTTTTTCCATGACTGTTCCTTGGCTGTTCTGACTCTCAGATTGTACATTGTACCGGGCTCGAGAAGTTGAGTTTCTGCATTGGATCCACGCAGGCTCTCTTCTTCACTTTGATGGCTTCTTGGACTCCAGGCGTTTTAAACCAAGCACTTATTTTCTCACCACCAGCCGCTACCCCAAGCCGCTTCACTCCACAAACATGTCCTGCAGAGGCAATGACCTGCAGAGGTATTCCTCCTCTACATTCAAAAGGTCAGTTGGAATTTGTTCAAACTTCTCCGAAACATGCTGTGCAAAGCGCCCTCTGAAATCAGAGTCAGCATCCTGCAACCTTTTCCACCGTATGCGGGTCACCAGTCTTAGTTTTCGCCTGGGTGGCAAAGGAATACTGTCACTGAAAAACAATTTACACAGCACTAAGTGGTGAAAACTCAGCTCCCCTGAAAACTCGAACATCACAAATCATTCTTTGAACACACGATGGTACAACAAAGAAATCAATCAGTGACCTCTGATTTAAACTGTGCTTGTACCATGTGTATTTGTGAATGGCTTTGTGTGGGAAAAAGGTGTTCATGATGGACAAGCCATAGGCACAGCAAAAGTCAACAACTTCCCTCCGTTCCTGTTTTGATCCGGGTTACACTCCTCCAAGTACTGTCGTCCGTACCCACATGTGCATTGAAGTCACCCATCAGGAGAAAGAAGCCCACTTCTGCCACTCTGTCCGGGGAAGCATCAACTTCGTTCAAAAAGGACTCATACTCTGACTCTCGATTTGGTGCATAAACCTGAACCAGAGCCAGAGTCGATCGTTCAAGCTTAAGCTTTAAGATCAGAATCTATCCCCCTAACGGAATGACACGAAAACATTTTCTCACAACCGGGGGCTTGTGAGTATTTCCGCCTGTGCAGTCATGTGATTTAGGACGCCAGACCAGAAGAGCTTCCAACCATCATCGAATTCTTTGGTTCCAGAACCCTTCCACTTAGTTGAGGAGATGCCAGTTGCACCGAGCTGATACTTTTTGGCCTCCTCAACCAGTTCAAGTTCCTTCCTCGTTAGCGACGAGACATTCCATAGGCCAATTTTGAGTTGGTGTCGTTGTCGATTTGTAGAGTTTCCACCTAAGCCAATCGCAGCACCTACCTACCTATGGCAATGGAAATAGCAATTCCATTGATCCCTTCAAGCTGATTGTATATGCACCTACAACCACTTTACAGGTTCTCAAATGAATCATATGCGCGAACAACATTAATTAATTTGATATCTCCATTATTTTTAACTTTTCACTTTATTCTTGGTTTTCTTTGTGTGTATGCAGAGGTATCTGTTCTGCAAAGCTATAAAAATCCAATTATTGTGGGGTCTCTCGACAAATGAGATTAAGAACAGGATCAACACATTCGTCGTCATAATAAAAATTACAAACAAGGAACACACAATCGGAGTCGGGGAGGTAAGTAAGAGTCATCGAAATGTCGGCGCCGCGACAAAAGTGCGATGATCCATCGAGTCTACCTATATTCATTCATCTTACCGTCACCTCGCAATAGCTGCTCATCGGTCATCAGATAGGCTAATTCATGGCTATCACTTGCACCATTAGGCTCATCATTTCATTCGATGACCATAAAATCAATGCACCCTGTGGTATCGGCGCGATTGGGGACGTTTTTTTTTTTCACTACTATAGGAATGGGAGACACCGCATCCGCAGTGAGTGACTCATGTCCATGACATGTTGCTTTTAATTTCGGAATGTCTCGTTGGGCAATACCTACCTACCGCGAGGTGCTACTTGGAGACCGGTGAGATGGCCGTATAAGACGGAACTTTGTAAGTCCCCAACTTTTTTTTTTGTAGCCACAAGAAAAATCGATATCAGGAAGTGGTTCCTCTAATTAATTAATTTCTTTTACAACCATTTGATTTAAGCAATTCTCTTGGAAGCTCACGTGAAGGTTCGTATGCACCTACTTACTAGGTACATCATGCTCGCTCACCAATTTTCTTTTATCAAAAACAGTGACTGAAACGCCAAAGGTATCGATTGATGGACACGATAATAGAACTACAACAGTTCAGACACTCAAAACAGGTTCAAAAAGTCGTGATTTGAAGACTATTTACACTAGCTGATAGGGTCCGTAGTTAAACTGTATTGAAATATCAAAGCCCAAAAAAAAAACACACCACTCGACAAGTTCTCCATCTACATAATTAGTGTTTCCAATACTCTTTAGCAAAAAAAAAGAGCCTCTGCTGCTCCTACTTTTGCTACCTTTATAGTGTGATAAGATCATAATCTTCATATCGAAGAACATGGGCCCGTGTCGTCGTGTCGCTATAGAGGTTCTGTGTTCTGCAAGATGTTTGCAGAAGTCAATTAAAAAATGTGTTTACTCTTATTTGGTTGGTATAGTATGGCTGGATCGGGCTTCCGATAACTGCCTGGAGTGCTTCCATCACCCAAAAAAAGGTAACAAATAACAACAAAGTGGTTTGGTATCAGTTGTATACCTGCGCACACACCTTATCAACCTGTGCCCTGTGCGCCATGCAATGTTCTGTCAATTATTTTTTGACATTTATTCTTACCAAATGCCGAGCACGTAGTAGGGACATTGAAAAGTCTGATTACAATTTGTCACTTTAAAGTGATTGACTGTCAATTAATTAGAAAGACATCGAGAATTCTTGAATTTGGGTTTCGATTAAGGCATATATAGATTGGGAATTCGGGTAGGTGATAGGGGTTGTGTTCTTGCTCGTATCTGTAGATTTAAACTTAAGTTTTTGAACTGATTTGTCAAATACTTTGTTTTTCCGAGTCCCCGTAAAAGGCATCCCCGTAATTTCAATAAAGAACAAAAACAGAGACAAAATGGGACTTCAAGTCCCAAGGTAGGCAAATCGGTTTGAAGTCAAATTAGAGAACCCGACTGCAATTCCTTGAAAACCTACTTACCAATCATTTAAAGGAAGAAGCCCAATCTGGAAAGAAAATAAATTGAAAAACATTAAATTTAAGTCATACTTAATCTGTTAATTAAATGTAGAAAGAAACATTTCTTAGGCTTATCGAAGGGGAGGGATAGCTACTGATTTCTATGTTAAACGTCTTTCGTAGGCACAGGAAATAGTACTAAATATTCTCAATGTCCCTAATTAAAAACTTGTATCAGAACTTCCATGACTATTGCAGATCAGAGATATTCTTCACATAAGGGCAGTACAATAAGGATTTAATTCTAGGATAATTGCGGAAAGGAAAAATTTCGAGGAAGCTGGGATTTCGCTCCAGTCTCCTGAACAAAATTAGCCCGAGTATAAATTTGTACCTGTTACGAGGGCAGAATTTGCAAATTTATATGGCGACCCTGAGGGCAATATAACCCAGGAATGTCTATTTTGAAAATTAAAAAAATTATTGACGTTAATATTAATGTTAAGATGATAAAATTTCTTTTAAGCTTAGCGGGGAAATAAATTTAATGCGGAGCTAGCTACCTGCTTAAAATTCTTTACCTCGTTCTCATCGACCAAGCCAATCAGCTGTTGAGTAGTGTAGAGAACAAGAACTGAGCCGGTGATAATTCTCACAAAATCCTGGCGCGAGTGGCGGCACACGACAAGAAGGAATCGGCTGCAGACATCGCAATGTAATATCGAAGGATTCTCCCCCATCGAGTGCGGACCCGAAGGAGTCGAAGACTTCTGCAAGCACGAGTGCTCACTTAGGACATAGGACTTCATAAGCAACACTGATGCCCCTTGGGTATAGGTGCTGACTTAAGGGTTGTTATTGGTTCCTTAGGGGGAACCAAACGAATTGTGCTATCATTGCCAAGGCTGGGATATGACGGACTGCAATATGGCAGCGGATAATTCAACAGCTCTTGTAAGCAGCAGCGATCCTGTTGTTACGTACGTCAGGACGACAATTATAATCCAACTTAGTAAGCTCTATCCTAAAACTTTAACAGAAAGGGAATCGAGTATGTTAAAAAATGCATAAAAACCGTGGATCTCAGCAAGACTGCAATGCGCCTGATTAATCAAATTCTCCTCCACTTTAGGTTATAGTAAAATATCCAAACCTCCAATTATTACGGGCAAAAAGAAACCGGACCCCAACAATGTCGAAAATAGGTCCAAGGGAAATCTGAGCGACGATGCTGGCAAGAAGGTAGGTACCTAGGGTGCAGACCTCCGGAGGAGCCGACAAGAACTTGAGTGAGGTCGCAATGATGCCAGCTACCGTGTACCTCAGCAGGACGAATCGGGAAAGCTGAAGCGATGAAGGGCAATGACCTTCAGTCCGAACCTCAGCTGACTGCAGGTAGCAACAAAAAGAGGGGAGTATTATAACGGCACAAACTTCCACGGTGGTAAATACCCCAGGCAAAGAAACAAAAAACAAGTGGGAAAGTGCAACAGTGCTTATGCAAAAGCTTCAGTCCATCTGCGAAGGATTGCAAAATACCCGACCATACCAAAAAGAAAACTGCCATGCCTCCAAAAAGTGGGCGGAGGCACATACAACGTATACGAAAGAGTTAGAGAATGCTATCTACAACTTTTGTCATATAACTTTTAGTTCAATTTCATATATATTTATTGAAAAGCAGTTATTTAAAGCTAAAATCCCTTAAAAAAGTGGGCGTGGTCAATGAAAAGGCCAAACTTTTTCTGCTAATTCAAAGACAATTGCATGGCAATATTGCATACCAACAAGTAAGTAAGTGCAAGAGTACGTCTGTAACGAACTTCTAAATACCCGACCCTCTTTACCCGTTGACATCAAATTTAACATTTTTTTGGTCTGTTTCATATACCGAATGACAATTATTTGTATTAGCCACGTCCCCAAAAAAGGGTGTAGGCTAAAAATTAAAATCAATTAGCTTGAAATTCGAAATCAATTTCGTTGGAATCACGAGAAAATAAGTTAAAAGCGCATATTAATACTTAAAAAAAAAAACAGTTTTTTCCCAAAAACGCCCCCTAAAATTAGGCGGAGCTCAATGCTTTGTGTGCAACAAACTTAGCAAATGGTAATATCTTTAATATTTGTAATATAATTTTTTTTTAATTTAGAACGAATTTCCCGAGAAATCAGGTTTTCAAAGATTTCAGATGTTAAAAGTGGGCGTGGTAAATAGAGTGGGCGATCCAATTTTTGCCTTATTAAAGGCTTCTGGTGATATTGCTAAAATTTGAGTTCATATGTTTTGTCTATTTTGACCAAAAGGCATTTTGAAAAAAATTGTAAATTTGAGGTTGTCTGACATTCAAGCAAATTGTGGGCGTGGCTATGGGCAGATCTTCTCAATTTTCATAATTTGTCTGTACGAAATGAAAACCAAGCAACGCTGCAAGTTCCAGTTTCCTATAGCTCAATTTAAAAGACCTCTAAACTGCACACATACGGACAGACGGACAGACGGACGGACGGGCGGACATGACTTAATCGACTTACCTGTCGGTATCGATCATATCTCCAAAAGGTCTTAGGGGTCTACGGTGATTATCGAAAGCGGAGACTATCCATAGGCAATGGAAATTCGAGGAGAATAGAGTTGTCACAACGAAGTCTGCAACCTGTAAGGCCGCATTGGTAATGTACCAACGCAACGCTTTGACACTTTACCCACAGTAAAGAAATTTTTTGATTTTTGTCAACTGCTGTGACAAGTTACGCACTCCGCCTGGTTAAACAGCTTCATAAGCAGCGACAATGATGCCTCATGGTTATGGGTGCTGACTTAAGGGTTGTTAACCTGAAGGAAGCACTTATAAGTAGGTACACTAGACCAAAGAGACTCATCCGTATCCCTCGAGTTTACATTTCCAACCAAGGACTGCGGATTAAATTATGCCTTCATTAGAATACAAAACCGGAACCCCGCAGCGAGGACTGAAAACCTGTGCCACCGTACCAAAAAGAACTTTGGGAGCTTATTTCTCCTAATAGGACATCATGTAACTTTCAAGAAGAATCATCCCCCCGGACATCTAAGTGGGTCTCCACCCATTTATGTACGATGATGCCCTAACTTTTTCGCCCTCATCAACCCATACTAACCTAACCCATCCCTGCCTGGCTCTTAATCGTCGACGATTTACCATTATATTTCTCGACCACAAAGCTCGGCTTTTTTGACTTTTTCACATTTTAGTTTTAACTTTTGGCGCGACATATTTTCAAATCACTGTTGAGAGGGGTCCAGCTTTTATACCCGACCGAAGGTTTATTAATTTTAATGCATAGTTTGTAACACAGTGAAATAATCACCGTAGACCCTTAAGACCTCTAAGAGATATGAACGAGACCGACAGGTGAATCGATTTAGCCATGTCCGTCCGCCCGTCCGTCTGTATGGGTGAAGGTTTTAGGTCTTTAAAATCAAGCTAGAGAGCTGAAACTTGGTGCACGACTTGGATCTTTTGCACATCTTTCTGCACAGACAAAGTGTCAAATTTGGCTTAATCCGTCAAGGGCCACGCGCACTACTGGATTCAAAGTGAGACAACATCTATTTGACATTTTCTTTTAAAATGCCTTTTGGTCAAGTTAAAAAAGTCGTTGAAACTTAAATTTTGGTACTGAGCAATATTGGCAATATCGACCCACAGATATTTAAAAACCCGATTTCTCGGAAAGTTGACTCCAAATTGAAAAAAAGTTTATGACAAATATATAAGATATCACCATTTGCAAAGTTTGATCCATACAAAGTTTTGAGCTCCGCCCATTTTTAGGGGGCATTTTTAGGAAAAAACTCTTTTTTCCGAAATTATTTTCTGTTTTAACGCATTTTGTCATGAATCTAACGAAATAACAATTAATTGATTTTAATTTTTAAGCCACACTTAATTTTGGGGGCGTGGCCTATACAAATTATATATGAATTCAGGACAAAATTTTTTAAGATTTAAGGTTTATAGGGTCGGGTGTATAGAAGTTTTTCACAGACGAACTCTTGCACTTACTCACTTGTTTAGAGCTCGTCTTGTTGTCTTTTTCACATTTTAGTTTTAACTTTATTTTCAAATCACTGTTGGCAGGGGTCCACTTATTTATCGATAATTTTGATTTGCATAAATTGATCCCGACATTTTCATGATTCATTTGGCATTTCGTTTTGTGCAGACATCAAAGTGGATAGTCGGGCAAGGATTATGACCAATCATCTGTCAGTAGTTTATTTTTTAATCTTTGTTTTTCTTATTATCCTGTTTCCTTTTCGTAATCGACAAATTATGTATCAAAATTTTTCATAGGTATCACTACTAAAATTAGCGCAATTGGATTTCACATAATGATAATGACATAGAAAAGTTGTTTGAAGTTTAAACCCAAGGGAAGTATCGCTTTCTGCACTCGTGTCGCATGCAATTATGAGCTAATTCTTTTTGCCAAATACTATAGCTATAACAGAGTGCTTATGGATTATGTCGCTAATTATTGTTTCTTTAGGAGTACGACATTGAACGGGTAGTTTCCTTATTTTCTTAATCAAAACTAATGTATGAGTAAGGTAGCATTCCACCTACAACCTCATACCTCAACATTCTAAATTGTTGAGGCTGTAATAGAACGCCATCATTGTGGAATACATTCCTGAAATCATACTAAGAATTCAAGTCGATTTGTGACAATTCAATGACTTCAATAATGACTTGAGCTTAGAAAAAATAAATCAGCATTCAGTTTGAAAAGTCATGATTGAAGCAATCATTTTCAACAGTCAAAGAGTTGAAGTCAAATGATCAATCTTTTTGACTGCTCTGCTTTAAGTGAAGTCAATTTGAAGTCGCAAACATTCATAAATGCATTCAATTCAGTGAAGCCCTTTTGAAGTCAATGAATGTATTCAATTTTCTGAAGTCACTTGAAGTCGTTTAAAGTCTTTGAACGTTTTTGAACGTTTTTGAACGTTTTTGAAGTCTTTTGAAGTCTTTTGAAGTCTTTTGAAGTGTTTCAATTCAGTGAATGCATTCACTATACCCGACCGAGGGTATAATAATTTTAATGCATAGTTTGTAACACAGTGAAATAATCACCGTAGACCCTTAAGACCTTTTGGAGATATTATCGATACACATAAGTCGATTAAGCCATGTCCGTCCGTCTGTCCGTATGTAGGCAGTTTTGAGGTCTTTAAAATTGAGCTAGGAAACTGAAACTTGCAGCGATGCTTGGTTCTCATTTTGTACAGACAAAGTATGA
Source organism: Neoascia interrupta (assembly GCA_947623515.1). Taxonomy (NCBI): domain Eukaryota; kingdom Metazoa; phylum Arthropoda; class Insecta; order Diptera; family Syrphidae; genus Neoascia; species Neoascia interrupta. Next base: position 182,303,210 of record OX392462.1, read on the forward strand.
AAATTGAGAAAATCCGCCCACAGCCACGTCCACCATTGACTTGAATGTCAGACAACCTCAAATTTACATTTTATTTTAAAATGCCTTTTGGTCAAGATAGACAAAACATATGAACTCAAATTTTGGTGGAGAGCGATATCGAACAGAAGCCTTTAATAAGGCAAAAATTGGATCGCCCACTCTATTGACCTTGCCCACTTTTAACATCTTAAATCTTGATTTCTCGGTAAATTCATTCTAAATCGAAAAAATTGTATGACAAATATTAAGGATATTACCATTTGCTAAGTTTGTGTTAAGTTTTTAGGGGACGTTTTTGGGAAAAAACAGTTTTTTTAAGTATTAATATTCGCTTTTAGTGCATTTTCTCATGATTCCAACGAAATCAGAGTTAATTGAACTTAATTTTCAGCCTTCGCCCTTTTTTCGGGGCGTGGCCAATAAATGACATTCAGTATATGAAACAGACCAAAAAAATTTTAAATTTGGTGTCAACGGGTAAAGAGGGTCGGGTATTTAGAAGTTCGTTACAGACGAACTCTTGCACTTACTCACTTGTTTTTTTTAGTCACTTGAAGTCTTGTAAAGTCTTTGAATTCTATGAAGTCTATGAAGTCTATTCATTATTAAAACACATGATACAAATAGTTGTAGCTAGCAAAACGCATATAAAAACATTTCAAATTGCCTATTAATATTGTTAACTTTTCATAGATCCACGTCGAGGTACTCTTACCATTCCTGCGAAAGGAAATTAGGCGTTCTAGACTCTTGAGCCGCTGATGAAGGCTTAACACATAATATATTTTTTAATTTTACAAAGTATACTATGTTTTATACTACAGTCACAAGTGTTTTAAGGTAATACATATCAACAAAAAACGTTAGCTGTCTCCCATTTCAAATGGTACAATACCCTATATTTTTTGTTTGACCTTAAAGACTTGAAAAAAATTTGTGAATTTACTCACTTCAAAGACTTGAAAACATTTCAAAAGACTTCAAAGACTTCAAGTAACTTTAAAAATTTGAATGTATTTTCTGACTTCAATGACTTCAAAGACTTAAAAAAAATTTAATGGACTCAGTGACTTCAAATGACTTTGTTATGCCACACCAGATTTTCTATACCATGTCAGATTTTTTATGTTATATCAGATATTTTACACCATTTTTAGATTTTTTATTCCGTGTTAGATTTTTTATGCCATGGCGGATTTTTTATTTCAGGTCAGATTTTTTATGTCATGTCAGATTTTTTATACCATGTCAGATTTTTTATGTTATACCAGTTATTTTACACCATTTTTAGATTTTTTATACCGTGTCAGATATTTTATGCCATGGCAGATTTTTTTATTTCAGGTCATATTTTTTATGTCATGTCAGATTTTTTTATACCATGTCCGATTTTTTATACCATTTCAGATAATTTTTGTCATTTCAGATTTTTTATGTCATGTCAGATTTTTTATGTCAGGTCAGATTTTTTATGTCATGTCAGATTTTTTATACTATTTCTAGTTTTTTATGCCACGTCAGATTTTTTATGACATGTCAAATTTCTTATGTTATGTTAGATTTTTTATATCATATCAGATTTTTCATGCCATATCAGATTGGCAAAATAGTCAAAGCACGGTTTGCTCACAACTACATGCACCTCAACAACAACAAGAGGATGAGCTAGAGCCGTTGACGTCGACGCACCGTTACGACCTGCGGAGCCAATCTCAATTGTAACGCAATCACAGCAGTTTCCCGGTGACCATGCTCGATAATTCGAAGCGAAACGTTCGGGGTGAGTTCAAAATTGTTCTCATAAAAATTAAAAACGCGGCTTATCCGAAAAATTATTCAAAATCATATCAGATTTCTTAGGTTATGTCCGATTTTTTATGCCATGCCAGAATTTTTATGTCAGTCAGATTTTTTATACCATGTCAGATTTTTTATTTCATATCAGATATTTTATGCCACGTCAGATTTTTTATGCCATGTCGGATTTTTTATGTCATGTCAGATTTTTTATGTCATGTCATATTTTTTATGCCATGCCAAATTTCTTATGTAATGTCAGCTTTTTACATCATGTTAGATTTTTCATATGCCATGTCAGATTTTTTAGGTTATGTCAGATTTTTCATGACAGGCTGATTTTTTATATCATGTCAGATATTTCATACCATCTCAAACTTTTTTCTGGTCATGTCAGATTTTTTATGCCATGTCAGATTTTTTATGTGATGTCAGTTTTTTATGCCTTGTCCGATTTTTCATGCTACATCAGATTTTTTTATGTCACGTCAAATTTATTTTACAGGGTGTTTCCTAATTCGATGCCAATACCTTGGGTATAATTGAAGAAAATAATCGTTTCACAGTATGGGCCTATCTCTACTTTTGATGTCAATAATTGGGAATTTAATAAAACACCTTCTTTTAGGTACCTTGGCCCATACTAACACAAATATCTCCGCTAATACTTCAGACAAGCACTTTGTTGAGGACTTAAGTTTTAGAAGAAATAGGACTTCTTCTGCGTTAAAATAAAATTGATGGCTTTTTTAACTTTCGAGATATTTGCTCTTAAGTCGGATTCTTTTTCCCTGCCCATGACATTTTTTTGACTTTCAAGTCACTTTTTTGCAAACTGTGGAACGATTTTTTTCTTCAATTGCACCCAAGAATCATATCCCAAAATATTGGCATCGAATTAGGAAACACCCTGTATAATGTCAGATTTTTGATGTAATGTCAGATTTTTCATGTCATGTATGAAGTTTGAGTCCCCGCTTTGCCAGATTCGCTTCCAACCAACAATGTCGATGAAGGCGAATTTCGCAAATATGCAATTACAGTTTGTCGTGTTCGTGCGTAGTGTCTTTTGCGCTTTCCAATTTGTATATAAACAACCGTTTTCTTATACTGAACCATGTTTTTGGTGTTAGTGATTACATACAATTTTTGTGTGACCGTCGCGTCAGCTGCTGTCATAATTGCATTACGAAATCTCATATAGATTCTTCTCCTGAATGTTTGTGTAATTTTTTTTTATCGTTTTCCTTGAGTTTCTATTTCTATCCAGAAAAAAAAAAAAACTTTTTCTTTTATGAACCATCTATAAACCGTATAAACGATCATAATCGAACATAATCTCGTTTCCGATGTGAAACAAGGCTTAAGAAAATCTGCCCAGCATGGGGCACACATCAAACAAGAACCAAGCTACAATCGTTGACATATAAAAGTCTGAGATAACATCTAAACGAGACACAATTTTTATTCATAAACGATAAGATTTTGAATGAATATTTATTATAATAATAATGACATTTCATATATTAAGACGGAGACACAATGAAAAGAGCTGTGAATTTTATTACAATATTAACCTAATGTTATTGTATTGCAGGGTAATCAAAGTTTTTATCACTGATTATCATAAAAGATTTCACTATTATACCAGTGAAACTTGTTGTTGTTACAGTTCTTGTACAAAATTTATTCATGTTTAGCTAATAAAGTGTTTAAATGGAGATTTTCTTAAAAATGATGTCGGTTTGATTTCGCAATTTTATTTAGATTTATTCGAAAAAATTGATTTTGAGTCCTTCATTTAAATTTTGAGCTTATTCTAAGTTATGTCTGACTAATGATGATACCTTATGAGGAAAAAAATAGTTTTTGTAAGCTCAGGTGCTCTGGTATATATTATTGCATGAATTTTGACAACAACGAAGGTTTGGGGAAGTTTGGTTTATGGAAGTTTGGTTTATAACCGAAAATCTATAATTCAATGTTTACATCAAGTCATAATCTGGTCTGAATATACATAAATCTTGATCTTGGAAGGGGTTTAAGGCACAGAATTTTGACTTGAGCTGAGGTTCACCAATGTTTACTCTAGGAGTCTAGGCAGAAAAAGATTCAGAATTAAGAACTAATTAAACAGATTAATGTTCCCTCCGTTGTAATTACGTATCACTTTATCTGATCTCTATTAACCGATCTAAGTCTTCGTATACATAATGTTTATGACGAAAGCAGATGCAGCTCCTTAAAAAATTTGATTTTTTATACGCTGGGAGAAACCTTTATTAACTTATCTGCCAAAACTTAATTATCTATCCAATGATAGTCTTAAAATAGAAAGTTACATCATGGGAAATGATAAATATCAAAAAATTAGATAGTTAATCGATCTTAAAACTTAAATTAAGACTAATCGAATTATTGTTTGATTAGCTTTGATTTTTGAAAAATGTCAATGAGACTTTAATTTAGAAACAACGCATAGACAGCTTTCTTATATCGTCCGGGGTATATCTTTTGCCAAACCCAAATCAATTCCGTGAACATTCGAAAATAATCTTATCATTAAAATTTTAACAAGATCTTGTGATGAATATCAGCCAAAAAATCAAAAATCGATATAAGTGTGGCCTTAAAGGAGCGATGACATAATGTTAATTTAACGAAGAGAGATAATAATATTTGGTGGCTGGTGTTGTTTTGATTTGACAGGTGAACTGTTTGACAATACGCAGCCATTGTGTATTTAAAAGCGACATTTTGTGCCTGATGGTTGAAGTCTAGCTGATAAAAGTCCCGCTGAAAAAATGCTTCTGGTATAGAAAGAGGCAATCTCGTTTCATGGTGTTTTTGAGTTGTGTTTGTTCCATAGTAATTTTTAGAAAATTTTTTATCCATATTAAAAAAAAATTGTATGAAACGAACATATTATACGGCCCCTTTGGAAGGTTTTTGGGGGTAGCAGACGAGAGAGGGGGAAGGAATGTTCCCACTAAGGCACTTCTTGCATCTGGATGGCGGCAGCGGAGGAATTCCCCAGATGGAATCAACGGTGGCGTCCATAGTTCCAGTCAGGCCGTAAAGAAACACCAGTTATGAAGCAGAAACAAGCCTCGGATTCGGACGGATTTACTGTTGACGACCAATGCAAACGACAAAAGGACAACGAGCTCCGGATCAGACCACGTGCAGCCGAGCAACTAGCGGAGGCCCTTAACGACTGCAAGGCAGACATTACTGCCATCCAAGAAATGCGGTGGGACGTGCCGGGCAAAAGAAGGATGAAAAACTGCGACATCTACTACGGCGACTGCTATCGGCATCAAAGACAGCGCCTATTTGGATGTGGTTTCGTTGTTGGAGGCAGACTTAGGCAAAAAGTCTTGAGCTTCAACCCTGTAAGCGAGCGCCTCGCGACGATCCGCATCAAGGCTAAATTCGCCAACATTAGCCTCATATGCGCGCATGCCCCCACAGAGGAGAAAGATGACAAGACCAAAGATATGTTCTACGAGCTCTTGGACAAAACTTATGAGTAGTGCCCTAGCTACGACATTAAGATTGTCCTAGGCGATTTTAATGCCAAGCTAGGAAGGGAGGGCATCTTTGGTCGTACTGTCGGAAAGCATAGCCTGCACGACACGACCTCCGATAACGGATTCGGGCTGATCGACTTTGCTGCGGGGCGACACGTTGTGGTAGCTAGTACACAGTTCCCGCATCTCAATATCCACAAAGGGACATGGAGATCTCCCGATCAATCAACCGTCAACCAGATTGACCATATTGCGATCGACGCAAGGTACTCCTCCAGTATCATGGATGTCCGAACTTTCCGAGGGGCCAACATTGACTCGGATCACTACCTTGTTGTAGCCAAGGTACGGCTGCGGATATCCCGACCAGCGCCAAGTAATGGAAATACTGGGAGGAAGTTTGACGTCGGCCGGCTACAATCGCAAGAGATCACCAGGTCCTTCTCCAACGGAGTCTCTTAAAACCTTCTACGAAGTCCTATGCAGCCAGCATCAAGTATTGATAGCCAGTGGCAACATTGCCAAAATGCCATCAGAGACGCCGCCTCTGAAGTGCTGAGTATCACACGGCCACCACAACGAAACCCCTGGTTTAACGATGAATGCCGGCAAGCACATGCAGCTAAACAGGAAGCATACAAAGCGGCGCTGCACAGAAGGACTAGAGCTGCTCGCGAGCTCTACGAGCAGAGGAGGAGAAAGGAACACCGGCTTCTCCGAAGGAAAAAAAGAGAGCACGAGAAGCGCGCGGTTGAAGAGATAGAGAGATGTTACAACAGGAATGAGGTTAGAAAGTTTTACCAAAGGATCAAAAGGTCCTGCCAAGGGTATAAATATTCGAACTGAAGCCTATAAGTACCATCTAGGGAACATCGTTGTAGAATCGCAGTCGGTGCTGAGGATTCGGAAAGACCACTTCTGCAGACTGTATAACGGCGAGGACGAACCAAATACCGCTGTCAGGCAGAACGAACCATTCAACCCGGGCAAAGACGTTACCGGCAAAGCATACGAACGATACAGCCCACCCGACCTGGAGGAGGTGAAAGTAGCTTTGTCTAAGCTCAAGTGCAACAAAGCAGCCGGAGCAGACGGCCCAGCTGCCGAACTTTTTAAATCCGCTGGCGATGAGCTGGTTAGATCTGCAAGATATGGTCGGAAGAAAGCATGCCCGACGAATGGAACCTCAGCATTGTTTGCCCGATCCTGAAGAAAGGAGACCCTCTGAGTTGTGCCAACTACAGGGGCATAAGTCTTCTTAACATCGCATACAAGATCTTTTCTGTGCTGTGTGAACGCCTGAAGCCGTTTGTCAACAATCTGATAGGCACATATCAGTGTGGCTTTAGGCCAGGAAAGTCCACGGTCGATCAAATATTCACACTGCGGCAGATCTTGGAGAAAACCCAGGAATTCCAAATCGATACACACCACCTCTTCATCGATTTCAAGGCCGCGTATGACAGCATCTATAGAGACGAGCTATATAGCGCAATGTCTAGTTTTGGCATCCCTGCCAAACTCGTCAGTCTGTGCAGGATGACGATGGAAAACTCACGCTGTTCCGTCAAGGTCGGCAAAGACCTCACCGACCCCTTTGATGTCAAAAAAGGATTAAGACAAGGCGACGCGCTGTCATGCGACTTCTTTAACATCATACTTGAGAGAATTGTGCAGAACTCTCGCGCCAACACCAGAGGTACAATCTTTCAAAAGTCCGTTCAACTACTCGCATACGCAGACGGCATTGACATAATCGGTTGAACAAAGCGTGATGTCAGTGAAGCCTTCGTGAGTATTGGGACGGAAGCGGCGAATATGGGTTTAGCAGTCAATGAGGGCAAAACCAAGTGTATACTGTCATCAAGAAAAGACACCCAACATAGACGTCTTGGACATAACATCACCATCGACAGCTATAACTTTGAGGTGGTTAGGGACTTTGTCTACCTGGGTTCCGCTATCAATTCAGACAATGACACCAGCGCTGAAATCAAACGAAGGATAACTCTTGCCAATCGCTGTTTCTTTGGGCTAAGGAGGCAATTGAGTAGCAAAGCCCTCTCTCGAGCAACTAAAGTGTCCATGTATAAGACCCTCATCATACCAGTCCTGCTTTACGCTGCAAAAGCACGCGAAGAACTGTCAAAGAAAATGAGAACTTGCATTCATTTTTTCTTAATTTTTTTATTACGTGATTTGCCTATTTTTTCTTACATATCAACACATTTTTTCCAATTTTTGTGACTGTTGTGTACCTACACACTCACTCCTTTAAATTCAGTCACAAACAGAAAAAAACACCAGAGCTCTTGCGCGAGCGGCAATTTTCTGCAATTTTCTTCTACACATTTCTTTTAGAAGAAGAAATGTTTTAAACATTTTTCGAGCTTGTTTTTAACTGTCTACGGCGACAATTTTCTTGCTCGTGTAGGGAGATCCTAAGCAGATTTTACAGCCACGTTAGCACGTAGACGTATATGTTTCACATGTTTTGCAAGGCTCGGAATCCACAAGACAAGGTACGGCAGTCTCCCCAAGCAGTCGAAATGTCAACCAAATAGACCATTTTTTAGTCGTCTGTAACGAGAAAATTTTCAGTGGAGCAATCGCTAATTCTGACCAATTTTTTATCCTGCCTTAATTCTGATTCAGAGAAGCTGGAGTTCATGTTTGAGTATCTAATCCGCTTTGAAAAAGCTTCAGAAGAGAAAACTTAGAATCTTTGAAGCGAAAAACCAGAGCAGCGCGAATGAAGGGTACCTTGATGAATTACCTATCTACAATAACGCCGGTGTGGGTGTTGAAGTCGCGAAGTTTCAATTATTGACTCTAGCAGCTAAGGAGCGACGAACTAAGTTTTGCCCAACTTTACTTCAGTGGAGGTGGATGCAAGTTTGCAAGTTTGGAGTTACTAGGGGGGTGCCTAGGCGAAGATCTGCAGACAGAAACACCAAAGCCGCCGGGGCAGACAACCCTGGTAACACTTGTGGGAAAAAACATTTCACAAACAAGCAAAACGAAAATAAGGACATGGGAGGGGCACACTAAGTGCCGAATGCACGGACTACACCCTACCGGTGCTATCGTACGATCTTAATGAGGTTTGATCGACACTGAGGAAATCTCAAATGAAAGGGAGAGGATCGGCTACTCGCTGAGCACTCCGAAGATAAATCCGGCAGCAAACATTTGACCCAAGCTGGTTAAAGTAAAGAAATCCCGAGAAACATACAAGGACGAAGTTTGCCTCGAAGAGACCGCGATATTCCGAAGAAGCTCCAAGGCTCTGAAGAAAGCGAATTGCAGCACTAACACCTTTCGAAGTCCTAGCAGACGAGTGCAAGCCGGTCGGGCCAGTACAGGTAAATGACGAGGAATCGTCTGAACTCTACAGCTTGCCATAGTGAACTTCAAATAACCGAGCTTGCAATACAGTGTAGATAGTAGATAGGAAGAGTGGTATGAGGATTGAGCAACTATCATCCAGCCACATTATTCTGAAAAATATTCGAGTACTACCGCGGACCTATGGCACGATGAGATGGTTCAAAAGCATCTCCTATATTGTTCGCAAGGAGTAGTTATCAAATGACTCATCGAATTACTATGCCAAATCGTATGATACTCAAAGACGTTAAGGACAAAGGAAAGATAAGCTATGTCAGAGATGGGTGTAGCTAAAGGCGACATCCTCCGCGTGTTACAGGCCCAGAGCCCCCACATTTTGATGCGGAATCGGGTAATTATTGAATCAGCGGAGAAGAGTGTTATAGGGGCTATTTCAACCAAATGCCCCAACCTCAAGGCGGCCAAGCAGTTGTTGTTGCCTTTTGCAGCTTGCGTGGTTACCCTGAAGTTTCTAAGGCAAAATACGCTGTCATTGCGAAGTGTAATCATGAAGGTTTATACTCCAAACAAACCTTGAGGTTACCATAGCTGGACCTAGCCCTATTTCAGGAACCCTTGATCAACGAAAACAACAGGGATCTAGGATTAGGGGCGAAAAAAGTTTAGGCGCGAAACTATATTGCGGCAAACAAAAACCTTCACTTATTTATGCCATCCAGGTTTAGATGAGAACTGCATAGCGTGAAAATATGACGACGGTACGTCGATCTTCCCGGAATCTACCAAGAGCGTCCGAACGTAATGTAAGAACAACTTAATGTTGGGCTCTGATGTCAATGCCTATCATGCCATCTGGGGCAGATCAGATATCAACGCTGGAAGGCGAGGTTTTGCTTGCTTTGTTCTTAGCTCCAACTCCAATTTTCAGGTTTGTAAAAAGGGAAGTGATCCCAAAGCTAGTAGGAAGGAAGTTCTAGACGTATAACTTTTGTGTATCAGAACAGGTTAGTTTCAGTTCCCCAGTGCAATAAGAGGATATCCAAACAGGCGTCGCTATCAGACCCCTGCAATGGGATTTTTTTTTTCGAAAACCCAAGAAGAGCAATTTGGGAGAAGTCATCACCTGCCCAGACAGAAAACTGAACAACTGTCAAGACATTGACGATAGAGTCGAGTCGAATACATTATCTGGGTGCTCCTAGCTCCTTCAAAAAAAAACTTGCCTGAACAGCAACACAGGAGGACAGAAACGCCCTCCCTTGTGGAACTCCAAGATCGGGGAGCTCATCAAGGGTTCGAAATCTAGATCGATTTTGAAGAAATAGGGCTTATCGAATGCAACGACATATAAGGATAGTGTGAAAACCCTGGCAAAAGAGATCAAATTCGCCAAGAGCTTTTTATGGAAGAATTTTGCGTATCAATCGTACCACAACAGAAACGTCTCCACTGAGTAAAGCTCTCTTTACATGTCCCATTAACATGCCCTATTTAGGCTGTGTCCCAGAGCATGGAGCGAGGCCCGTTTGATATTCATCCCAAAACCAGACAAGGCTAGCCGCTAGCCACACACCAGCAAATGACTAGACCCAAAAGAATGTCCTTGTTCTTGCTCAAGACGGTGAAGCGGCTCCCCAAAGTATATGTCAGAGAGGTGCATGGGAATTACAGGGTGTTTAATGACCACACTCATTGCAGAATTACATATAGGTACTACTTAACCTCACACCCTTGGACGCAAATAAATACATACTTCAGCAACCAGGCAGCTAAAGCAGATGTCCGCGTACGGGAATCCGCCTGTCTAGGAAGCTCAGAGGTGTGCCCCCGCATAGATACTCCAGTCCCGGACTACCTTCCTATGGCATTCGATTAAGCAGTAGATTCGGTACCAGAATAACTACCGTACAAAGATGTGAACGGGAGAAAAAGTCGATCGCAGGAGATGACAAGATCACCGCCTACGGCTCTAAGATGGACGTCGGAGCAGGCAGGGCCATCTTTTGTGAAGCTCTGGGATTAAATATATCCTTTCGGATACGATTCTAGATATCACTTGGCAATACTGTAACTCTGTGTTGGGTGCAAGGTCCCATACACCGAAATCCCGGAAAAAGAAGAAACAAGCTGGCAAGATCTGGGTCAGAGAGGAATGCAACTGTAGCCCTTGAATCTATAAAAATTTGGCTAAGCTCGATAGCACGTAAGACAGAAACTGAGTCCTTGAGTAGCGATAACGCACGTTGGATGGCACTCGACAAGTGCAGGCGCATAAGGGAGCTTTGACCGGTGGTAAACAAAAGCGATCACGATCAGACTAGCCCGCAGAGATATCCGAGTACTTACGACGGGGCATTGTGCTATGGGGCGACACGCAGAGCGACTAGGCATACTGCATAACGATAACTGCACAAGAATGAAGAAATTGAATTTGTTCGTCACCTGCTACGCGAATGTCCATGCCCTAAACACCATTAGGCGTATACTACCCTCCGCAGTTATACTTCTTCAACGACCTCTAAGATCTTAGAACTGCGGACCTGAAGGATCTCCTAAGATATATATAGAAATCCGAACAGGGCCAATAAGGCGGCACTTTGAGCTATTAACAGCGGTTTCTGTTTTAGTTTAAGGCCTAAAGAAGGTTCCCAAATGAACGATCTAAGTGAGCTGTGACTATTGTCGCAAGGACATCTATACACCTAACCTAACGCTAACCTAGGACCCAGCAGTTGTTTTTATTTCCCTCTTTCCCTTGAACTTTAAAATAGCATTCAAACGCAAACGGTAGACTTAAACAGTTTTAAAGCAAACCATTGCCAACACAAGCCTTGTAAAAACAACACTTGTGGGATGAACCTTCAATGTACCTAAGCAATAATCATTTGTGGTATTGCTGTCAAGAACCAGGAAACTATACTCAAGAGCGTTTCCTAGCTTCACTACCAAGCTGATCGTTTGAGCAATGGAAAGCTGCTGTTGCATAGTCGTTTCCACCGGCAAGTAATACGAGGATTAGCGGGAGAGGACTAATAAAATAACAAATAAAAATGACAATTAGCAATGAGCACTCTTTTACTGTCATTTTGGCTCTCCAAAGAGAGTGTAGATGTCATTTTCCAGGAGCGGAAAAAGATATCTCCGTTGTAAACAACCAAATAGAAATTGTAATTTTGACAGATCTGTCACTGTCGTACGTGGACAGTTTTACGCGTATTTTTTCGATTCTCAAACTGTTAAAAAGGTGTTCGAAAAGGATGAATGAGATTTATGAGGGGACTAATTTTCATTCGATTTAGATTTAGATTAATCGCGGATTAGTTCCCGGTGGAAACATGGTATAAGGCACATTCGCTAGCATCAATCTGTATACATAACTTTGTTCGTGTGAATAAAAAAGATGTATAAGGCATTGCATTGCCTGCAAGTTAAATAAATTTTCCAGATCTTTCCAGTTCTTTAATAGGAAGTGATTTTTAGGGGACCTTAGCCATATGAATGACCCTTGAATATAGACCCTTACAGCTTTAGTGTTTCGCTGTTCAATGAATAAAAGAATAATCCAGATTAGATAGATACGCTAGGCGTGCGTTGACAACTGTCAAAGTTTGACATTTGTGTGATGTTAACATACTCCGGCCAATAAGAGTTGATGATTCATAGACTACGGTAAATTTCGATAACGTGGTACGCAGTAGGCGAATTATTTTTTTTGAATTGGTGTAATCTTTTGTTCTCTAATTTGCGTTTGTATTCGAAAAGTAAGAGAGAAGTGCTGCCTTGATGTTTTCCTTACTTTACATTTCAATTCACGCCAAAATTCCAGTCAAAATTTACATTTTCACTCTTAAGCCCCCATCCCAATGAATACGTGGCATCCACCACGTCGAAGTATACACAACTCCCAATGACAGCTCAGGTAAACCCACAAGTTCTAATGGAAAGCCGCCCATATAAAAAGTGACATACGTCAATCATTCATATTAGAAACGTATAACACATTCATTGGGCTGGAGGCTTTGATCACTTTTAATAAGCGAACATCAGGTATTTTATAATTTGTCGTTTATAGGGGCAACTGCCATTGTAAAGCCGCTTTTTCTTTAAAAACAACAACTTTGATTATAAAGCTAAATTTTAAAAGTAGATAATTTAGGTATAAATCTAAAATTGATTTAGCTCAATTTAGACGGTGAGCTTATAATTGTAAGCACTTAGAATTACCTATAAGAAAATTAATTAAAAATTTTATCTCTTACCAATAACCTGAGTAACCTAGGTATGAAAAATGACTTGTAGTCGACAAATGAGTCAGATGATTTCCGATTTAAATTTAGCAAATTCCGACGATAAAGATGTGATTTTTTTCTAATTTCTTCATATTGACACTTTAGACCAGTTCACACACAGCACAATGCAATAGCTACTGTGTTGGTTCACTCAAACGTCAAAAGACAGAAGCCTCAACTATTGATAGGTTACTTAACGTTTGTCATTAGACCTTATGTTTTTTTCAATAATGACATATGAATTTGCCCAATTATTTTAGAAGATTGAAAATTACATTGTTATTAAAATAATTAAAGTCAAACATTTTGTCAGATTATAAGAATTGATTTACAGTTTCTTATTAAATATGAAATATTTCAATTTGACAGGTTGAACTCACCAATTTCTTTTTCAAAGCTTGAATCGCCAATGGAAGATCAGAGAGTAAATTTTAATTTCATAAATAAATTTCAGGCGTTATTCCGTCGGAAGAAAACCACTTAATCCAAAAAATTTAGGTGTGGGCTTATAAACGTCAAAAACCTTTTGTATTCTTTGCAAACGTAGCGTCGTTCATGGGTTACAGTTCACTGATTGTTTATTGTTGATTGAAACAGCTGAGTCAAATTTGATAAGCTATTTTTGATTTTTACGTTCACTGTCAAAATAATATCTATATTTTAGGTATAGTAGGTATAATCATCTCTTGTCAAATGTCGCGCGCAAAAGAATACACTTTTTCTTCTGATTGATATTAAAAAAACTTAGCACCACCTTTAATAAATAATGCGAGCACACTATCGTTTAAGCTTATCGAGAAAAAAAATCAATAAAATCCATTAATTAAATCAAAACTTAATTTGTAGACTTAATCATATGTGATCACTGACGTCATTTGGCATGTCGCCTACACGTTCGTCTAGTTCACAATCGCCCGTAGTATACGTCAAATTTAATTAACCGAAGAAACGATAATCGATAACGCCTTTAAATTAAGAAAACGCACAACTAATAATAAAAATGTAAACAGAGAATTATCGTAACGGAATTAACACAACCGATCGCTCTAGAAGTCGCAACTAAACTGTATGCAACAATGCCGAGTCAAGGTAAATTGCCACCTGGCCTCGAAAAACCTGCTAAAGGGGTGTGTGTTCGTGCGAACAGGTTCATAAGGCATTTCCACCACAAGTCATGGCAAAATGACGACCATTTTTATGAAATGTGCGACGGAGACAGAGCAACGAGTTATACTCGTCCACCCATTGGTCGATTGGCGTGGCTCCACCTTCCAATGAACCATTAGTTAACTCTGTCTCCGGAGTAGTTGACATTTGTTTTCTTCACAGCAATAAAGGCTAGAAACCCTTGGCAAGAGGGAGTTTCCGCCATTTTTTCTTTCCTCAATATTATATTGGACTGTCACTTGTGGTAGAATGAGTGGGAGGGAGAAATTTCTACGTCATTACTCAGCTTAGCTAGTGGTGGATTTTATTTTAGTGACAGGAGATAAAAGGTGGGCGTGCGTTGTTTGTCCGAGATGGATGTTGATTTAATGTCAGTAAACAATTTGAGGAGCTGACGTTTGTTTGCGCTAATGAACAGAGATAATTTTTATTAGATTCAATTAAAGCAGGAGAACAAGTTATAAGATGGATAGGTGAGACGCCATGTGAGGCGAAGATGTAAATTGGTATGTGTTGCTGTGGGGGAAACAAGAAGAACAACTGACATGATTTGTTTTTTGTGCAAAGGAATTTGCTTCATAGGCAGAAGCGTGTTAGTTTATCATCGCATCTGGAGGGGGGAATGTGCTAACAGCAGGAGTAAATTGATTGAATTTAAAGGTACCCACACAATATTGCTGGTATAATTTAAATGGATTTAACGTCACTGGTTAAAGTTGCTTATAGTAGACACACAAAATGGCAATACACGGAAGATACGGGATAAATAAGGTAGGTAGGTACCTACCTATAGGCAAATATTTGCGACTCTCGAGAACTTCTTCTTCTTCTTTACCATTTAGGCGCGAGGTTATGATTTGAAGTGATGGATCATAACCCTCCCACTCTACTGCATTCCTAATGGTCCACTTTGTGGGGTACGCCGATTTTACGTCAGAATATACCGGCAGGACACTCGGTTTTGGATCTCTTCATCACTGAGGAAAAATAAATGCTGTTGTCATTGCATTTGTGTGATCCATGAATGTTTAGGTCTTCCTCTTTTTCGCGATTGTAATGGAATGTAGTTTGGCATTGCCTTTTTGACAGGGTTCGAAGGATGTCTATAGATCCGAATGCTCTCAGGGTTCAAATGCTCTCCTCCTGAGAGCATTCGGATACCAACTGAGCCGGTCGTGTTCCATTTTAATGGAAATAGGTTCTTTTACATGGAGGCTTCCTCGGATCTTCGAACTTCCAATTCTATCTCGCTTTGTTACTCGTGCTCTTATGCTAAGCATCTCAGCTGCTGTTGATTTGCTCTCATATTTCTTATACGCCGTCCAACATTGCGAATCATATGTGAGCGCCGGATGCACAACTGCGGTGCAGAGCCTTCCTTTCAGCTTACGGGGCGTTTTTCGAACACAAGAGATGACGAAGTTTTCTTGCCACCCTATACGCTTACGCGATGTTTGATGTCGTCATCACAGTTTGCTTTTCTATATTGATCATAGATGAGAACCCAAGTAGGTACTTAAACTTTTCGCACTTGAGAAGCAGATTTCCATTCAATTTAATGTCTGAAATTGGCTCGGGCGGGTCAGAGAAGCGGGCGTGATGTCAGTGAAGCCTTCGTGAGTATTGGGACGGAAGCGAACATGGGTTTAGCAGTCAATGAGGGCAAAACCAAGTATATGCTGTCATCAAGAAAAGACACCCAACACCGACGTCTTGGACAAAACATCACCATCGACAGCTATAACTTTGAGGTAGTTAGGGACTTTGTCTACCTGGGTTCCGCTATCAATTCAGACAATGACACCAGCACTGAAATCAAACGAAGGATAACTCTTGCCAATCGCTGTTTCTTTGGGCTAAGAAGGCAATTGAGTAGCAAAGCCCTCTCTCGAGCAACTAAAGTGTCCATGTATAAGACCCTCATCATCCCAGTCCTGCTGTACGGTGCAGAAGCATGGACCCTGTCAAAGGCGGATGAAAACACTTTAGGCTGCTTCGAGAGGAAAATTCTTCGGACGATTTACGGTCCCGTCTGCATAGACGGAGAGTGGAGGAGGAGATATAACATCGAACTGTACGGGCTGTACAGCGATACCGACCTAGCCAAAAGAGTCAAAACACAACGTCTACGATGGCTGGGTCATCTAGAGCGGATGGACACCAACGCCCCGGCCCGGAAAATCTTCGAATCCACACCGCAGGGACGACGCGGTAGAGGAGCACCGAGACTCAGGTGGCGCACGCAAGTGGAAGGAGACCTCAGCCAACTTCGCGTGCGAAACTGGAGACGGCTAGCTAGAGACAGAGCTGGCTGGCGAAGCTTGTTGGCTGAGGCCCAGGTCCACCCCGGACTGTAGCGCTACCTTAAGTAAGGGTCAGAGAATGGGCAGCACAGGTCAGGTACTCTGTCTTCTTTTGGCTAATACAATACCCATTCCCCTTCAAAACATCCACCCATATACATCAAGTACTGGCTGCAGGGATGTCCAGAAGAAAGCAAAGGACTTAAGCCTTCAGCCCATGAATCCGTTGCGTCCGTCACGTTGAAGTATACACAACCGACAACTGAGATAAATATGTATATACAGGTTCATATGGGAAACGGCCAATAGAAAAACTTCGTGACGTAGGTATACGTCGCTTTTCATAAGAAAGTGTGTATTTCATTAAGTTGTCAGTTATGTACTTCGACGTAACGGATGCAACGGATTCATTGGGCTGAAGGTATTGGGGCGCTTCCCTGGTGTATACCCACTTTAATTGGGAACTCATCAGTGACTCCGGAAGGACATCTAATTATTGTCTTTGCTCCATCATACATGTGCATGATTATCCGCACGTAGGCTTCTGGAACTCCTCGTTTTCTTAGCGCCACCCATATCAGATCTCATGGTAGCCTATATCGAAAGCTATTTCAAAATCAACCAGCACCATATGCAGATTCTTAAGGGTATCACGATGTTTTTCCATTTTGATTACTTACACTTTGGATTGCATCAGTGGTTGATTTACCCGTTACAAGCCCACACTGGTCCTCAGTTAGCCTTATTATTTACGCAGTCGACTGTCTAGTATCCGCTCACGATCTTCATTGTGCGGGACATCAGCTTGATAGAACGAAAATTGTCACAGCTTCGTGTATCAGCTTTTCCTTTAAATAAATGAAGGAGATAACTTTCCCTCCACTGATTAGGCATTGGATCCCCTCTTATTTGTTTGGAGATGAAGCTTGTGAGCCACCTTGACCCGTTATCTTCTATTTTTTTCCAGAACTCTGAGGGTATCTCTTCCCGCCCAACCGCTTTTCACTTTTTGGAATACTTTACCGCCTTCCCAACCTCTTCGACTGTGATTCTGGTACTTCTTCCCATGTTGGGAGTGGTTTCTTCTGGAAAGTCTTGCCTGGGAATTTGTTCATTTAAAAGTCCAGCACCTGTGAAGAATTTCGTCGTCATCCATATAAAGCTGTCCCTGAGCATTGTTGATGAACTTTGGAGAACGAATCTCATGGACGTTTCTCCTCCTCTGAGCCGTTATTTTGAAGATTTAAGCACCTTTACCTTTATTCAAGGTACCTTGTCGAAGGTCCTGTGTGGCCTGATGTGTATTAACAGTGGAAGAAAAAACTTCCTCCAATTCCTGATACAGGCCCATTCTCTTTGCTAGAACCTGATGGGCGCACTTCTTCTTAGCAAGACTCTTGAGGTGTCTATATTCCAATTCCAGGCCAAGCATTTCATCTCCGTTGTTCGAGGAGCACTTCTTCCATGCCTTGAAGGCCGGTTTCTTTTTAATAATCACTAGTGTCACCTCACTGACCTGTTTGTAGTGGCCCTATGAAGTCCCTATAGGAGTGGTTTGGCCTTATCGATGCACATTCGCTGTAAGTCATCCCACATATGTATCTTGTGCTCTGCAGTCTACATCTTCGTTTTCGTCAATGATGTGACAGAGGTAGTCTTGCATCGCGTTTAACAATGCTTCGCGTTTTTCCTTATCCATATTGTACCAGTTGATTCTCCCAGCCTTTGCTTGCTTAATTTTCTTTTTTGACGGTTCCATAATAATGAAGGTCAGCAGCAGGCAGCGTTGTGTTGAATTGCGATCGCTTCACCCAAAAACACTTTGCAATCTTTGACCTGCGATTTTAGGGGGCTATGAACCAAATGGTAATCAATCTGGGTCTCATTTCCACTGCTGCTGCTGTAAGTGACCCATTGCCTGCTTTCCTTGACGAACATGGTACATAGCACGATAAGACCGTATGAATTGCAAACATTTAGGATATCTTCAGCAGAAGAGTTCCTAGTTTCATTCCCCAGTCAAACATGGCAGTCTTCATAGTCCTCGTTAGATTTGCCGACGTGTCCGTTGAAGTTTCCGCCCACAAACAAAAGCTCTTCGTTTGTGATCGCCTTGATGAGATTATGAAAATCTTTTCAGAATGCATCTTTTTCCCTCTCCTCACATCCAACTTGGGGAGCAAATACAGACAATCACGATGTTTCACACCTCACCTTGCATCACCAGATTGAGAGACATCAACCGGCCACTTAGCTTTGAAGTATTCAAGATGCCATCAAGTAGCTCTGCCGCAAGGATGATACCGATTCCGTTCCTACCTTGTTCAGTTCCGTAGTAGTATATCTTATAAGCTTTTGTCTTTATGTCCAAGAAACGGGCCCGATTTCCGGTGTTCCGCCATTCCGTCTCTTGGACACACAAGATCTTCACTCGCCTTCTTACCATCATCTCTTCAAGTTCATAGCGATGACCAGTCATGCTCTCGACATTCCAACTCGCGACTCTGAGCTATTTTGCTTTCCTCCAGAAACCGACAAGCTCTGACCCGAGCATTACTGCTCGTCCCAGGATCTCTACCATGTAAGCCGTAGGCAGTGCCCGGCAGGGTGATGCCATTCGTGGCGTATCTTTCCATAATGCCCTTGTCTAAACGACTTGTTGTCTTCGACATGTGCATAGTCCTTATTGTTGTTTGAACGTCCTTTTCCGACATCGATGGTCCCCCAGTCATGTCAACGCATGGACCAACATAATGCACACTCTTGTGGGAAAGTAGCTGCACGGTTATCGAAATTTGAAGTCATTACCCTCCTAAAACCTTCTGCACTCTAATACAGGTTACTCTGTTTGGGTTTTTTACTTTAGCAGAAGTGCAATTTGCGCAACACTAAATGCGATGCACAGCTCACTAAATCGTGATTTACACCTGTAACATCCGTTGAGTGTCTTTTACAACTGAAAATTATTTTAAGAGTAATTTTTAAGCAGTTTTCAACATGTTAACGATGGTTAAATGGTGTGGGCTGAGTTGTAACTAATTAAATATTTGTCAGTATTTAAATAGAGCAGGTCTGATTTTATGTTTTATTCATTAAAAAACGACGACTTTTTTGGTAGATGGTGAATTGGTGGGTACAGAGGTGGGAATTCCATTATATGAATAGCAACATTTATTTTTATTTCTAATAAAATTGATATATTAGTCAAAAAAATGTTAATGTTAATAAGAGCGTTATAAGATAATAATGATAAGTAAAAAGATGTAAGTAAGTGCAAGGGCTCGTCTGTAACGAGCTTCTAAATACCCGATCCTCTTTACCCTGTAGCACCAAATTTAAAAGTTTTTGGCCTGAATTCATGCTCTTTATGCCAGTGATTTGTATTCGCCACGCCCCCAAAAATGGGTGTCAGCTGAAAAATAGAATTAAATAATTCTTATTTCGTTATAATCATGAGGAAATCCGTTAAAAGCGAAAATTAGTGCTTTTAAAACAGTTTTTTTCTGCGAAAAAACGCCCCCTAAAAGTAGGCGGAGCTCAACGCGTTGTATGTAGCAAACTTAGCAAATGGCAATATCTTGAATAATTGTCATAATTTTTTTTTTTGGATTAAGAATGAATTTTCCGAGAAATTCGGTCTTTTAAAGATTTAAAATTTTAAAGGTGGGCATGGTCCATGGTCGATAGTGTGGGCGGACAACGACAAATTATTGTCTATTTAAAGGCAATTATTGCCTTGCATCAGAATTTAAGGTTGTCTTACATCCATGTCAATTGTGGGCGTGGCTGTGGGCGGATCGTATTTTCATACGTCGGGTTGTCTGTACAAAATAACACTCGAAAAATAAAGCTCGACTTCAAAGACCTTTAAACTTAACACATTGGGGCAGACGGACAGACGGACAGACGGACAGACGGAAGGACGGGAGGACGGGCGGACATGGCTTAGTCGATACACTTGCCGGTCTCGATCATATCTCTAAAAAGTCTTAGGGCTCTACGGTCATTATTTCGGTAAGACTTGAGGTTTTTCATTTCGTTTGTTTAAATGTGTTTAAAAATTTTGTGTTGGAAGCGGCAATTTTGAAGCGTTTTTAATGAAGTTAGCTTGCCTTGTAAACGTTACATACTTTAACCAAATTTAAACAATATCGTCATATCAGAGCTGATAAGATAATAGAAAGTTTTAAAAATTCGTTTTCGAAAATGCTTTTAAGTTTTTGAGTAAAATCTTTTAAGTTTTTGAATATACAAAGTTTGCTTTAGTTTGAGGTTAGTTTGGGTAGACTTTGGCTTTTATTCATTTCAAAATTATAATCTATAGTCACGGTTTCCACAGTGCAAACATGGTAAAAGATTCATTGGTAAATCTCGTTCCAAAAAACGACAATTTTGTCTATTACCATGTACACATCTTTCCAAACTTTTTCTTTATCAGAAAAGATAAAATTCGATAGCAAATGTTACTTTAACTAGTTGCCCACTTCGAAGTAAGGCTATAAATAGTAATACTATGTTTCCACCGAACACAAATCAGTAATTTACACAAATTTTCAACTAGTCTCCATGCAACAAATCTAGAGATTTTCCATACATATTTTTTACCCTCGACGAGTTATTAAAAATAATTTTTTCCACACATTTAGAACTAGTTTAAGACTAGGGAAAGAAAACATAAGCTAACAACTTATGATAGATGTCTCACAAACATGATTTTATTGGAATGTTTACAACGAAATAACTTTTTTGCTCCTGCGGAATGTCATTGTTACTGTCTTTGGAGAGAAAAAACGACAACAAAAGAAAGCTCGTCTTAAGTTAATCCTATATTTGTCCAGTGGAGACACTAGGGGATTTGTTTTAATTCTCTCCCGCGAATTGCAGTCTAATGGCTTGTGTAGACACAGTATTAACAGTTAAAAACTCCGCAAATAAAATTAAAAAAGTTTTACTAGACTAGAAACAAATATTGAAATCTGATTTCACTTAACAGCCACATCATCTGTTGATTCATCTGTCGTCTGCTTTCGCACAAAATTAAAATATGCATAGATTTCGTGCGTCACTATGCGGTGCAGGAAAAGAAGCGCACATTTTCGGTAGCAGATGTCTCAATCTAAAATTCAACACCAGCAAACCGCATTGTACCGATTAAATCAGTTGCATGGCTAATAAAATAGAGTTGCACAACAGCTCGAGGTGGACCAGGGCCAAAGTTGCATACCTTCTGAAATAAGTTGCCTTATTTATTACAATGCGTTGTTATTTTTGTCATGTTGTTTTCTTTATAAGAAACAATACATATTTTTGCATCTTATATAAAAACATTTGGGATCTCCTATTAAAGGTGCTCCGCGACTGAAGAAGATTGCGAACCGCTGATCTATAGGTACCGTTTGCGAGACAGAGGGGGGAACATACGTTCTTCTGACCTTGTTTAGGATTTTTTTAAAATCAGCTTCAGAAAGCAACTATTCTGAGCTTTTTCCCAATTGCCGTTAGACCTTTTTCCAATAGCACACTCCCTAAAGCATTCACGGTTGTTCTTAAATTCTATGGGCACAGTTTATTTCGTAATCGGTACAACAAGCTCTTTATGTTACTACGTTTTTTAAATAGTCTAAGAAAAACTTCGGTTGTTGGAAACGGAAAGTTTAAATTTTTTTAACGCAGCTTGCTTAATTTTTGTGCGCTTTGCCCTCGTAACAAATCTGAAGAAGATAGCTAATACCACTAAGATGCTAGAAGATTTTAAAAGACTATTTTTGAATGTAAAGAAATGTACTTGTATGTAAAGAAATTAACACACCAGCATACATTGTTGAGAAGTTGGCCCTGGTTCACCTCGAGCTGTTGCGCCACTCTATTTATTTTTTATTTAAGTTTGCGTTCTTTGACTATTCCCGGAGTTTATAAGCAGACCAAATTTCGTCTTTCTACGACTTACCGTTCAGAAGTTATAAAGCGATTGGACGGACAACACATAGCGATATCTTTACCATAAGAGGTCCTTTTTCCATTTTTGAACGGACCGCTAATTAACACCAAATTTGACTGTTTCATAAAAATTTTCCGGTTACAGAATCCGAACTTTCTAAAATGATGAAAAATAGACCGAAGTTCGATTATGAACACTTACTGCCTTTAAAAGTTTTTTTTAAATATCGCTGACTTTCGACCAAGCTTTAACCTCAAAGCTTAAGGTCAACAGTTGTCAACCATGCAGGTTAACCTAACGTTAAAGAGTCTTTCACAAATGATCGATGGAGTAAAGGCCTATCCTGCCATCGTCATTTGAAAAAAAAGACTTGTTCTTTTTCACGGTACCCACCTCCGCGAGGGTTTGACAAGCCCTCCGAGAGTATCAGTTGTCTTGAAAAACTTCTCAAAGAGCCGTTCGGATTCGGCAAAAAATTGTAGGTCCCCTTGTATGTGAAGAAATCAACACACACAGCATATATTGTTGAGAAGTTGTCCCTGATTCACCTCGAGCTGTTGCGCCACATATTTATTTATTTCTTGAAGGCCTAAACTTCGAGAAAACCACGTCATAACCTCAAAATTTCATTGCGAAAACCATTATTTTCCCGACTTTGCCCTACGGACTGGCGCAGTTTCCTTTAAGAACATGAAATTTTTGGGAAGAAACTAAGAAACTCTTCGAAAATGCCCACTTCACAGACGACAGTACTTGGAGGAGTGTGATTGGGAGGCACGGTGACCCGGATCAAAACAGGAACGGAGGGAAGTTGTTGGACTTTTGCTGTGCATATGGCTTGTCCATCATGAACACCTTCTTCCCACACAGAGACATTCACAAATACACATGGTACAAGCACAGTTTAAATCAGAAGTCACTGATTGATTTCTTTGTTGTACCAACGTGTGTTCAAAGAATGATTTGTGATGTTCGAGTTTTCAGGGGAGCTGAGTTGTCAACTGATCACCACTTAGTGTTGTGTAAATTGTTTTTCAGTGACAGTATTCCTTTGCCACCCAGGCGAAAACCAAGACTGGTGACCCGCATACGGTGGGAAAGGTTGCAGGATGCTGACTCTGATTTCAGAGAGCGTTTTGCACAGCATGTTTCGGAGAAGTTTGAACAAATTCCAACTGACCTTTTGAATGTAGAGGAGGAATGGCAGCTGTTTTTATCGGCAGTCATTGCCTCTGCAGGAAATGTTTGTGGAGTGAAGCGGCTTGGGGTAGCGGCTGGTGGTGAGAAAAGAACTGCTTGGTTTAAAACGCCTGGAGTTCAAGAAGCCATCAGAGAGAAGAAGAGAGCCTACATTGCGTGGATCCAATGTAGAAACTCAACTTCTCGAGCCCGGTACAATGAGGCGCGAAGGACTGCCAATCTGGCAGTCAGAACAGCCAAGGAACAGTCATGGAAAAAGTTGGAGATCTGTAATCGTCATGGAGCACGATTACAGATCTGCAAACAAGATATTTTGGCAGACCATTCGCCGGCTCAGAGGAAGGAAGTTAAATATCATCCAAGGGGTTAAATCCAAGGACGGTACACTTCTTTCAAGTGAGAGCGATGTCTTGCGCAGATGGAGAGGGCACTTTTCGGAGTTGCTCAACGCCCAACAGGGCACTGAAGATGGCATTCCCACTGCTGACGAGATAAGGGCGGAGAATAGTCCCACAGTAGATGAAGTCACTGAGATAAGGGCGGAGAATAGTCCCACAGTAGATGAAGTCACTGAGATAAGGGCGGAGAATAGTCCCACAGTAGACGAAGTCACTGAAGCGATCAAATCGCTAAAAGTTGGCAAGTCTGCTGGAGTTGATGAAATCCGGCCAGAAATGCTCAAGGCAATGGGTGAAGAGGGTGTTAAATGGCTAACACGTGTCATTAAGGTGGCCTGGGATAGCGGGAAGGCACCTAGCGATTGGCAAACGGGAGTTATAGTGCCCATTTTCAAAAAAGGGAACAGGAGAGATTGCGCCAACTATAGGGGCATATCTCTCTTGAGTCTTCCGGGAAAAGTATTCGCGAAGGTGTTGGAAAAGCGTTCCAGAGCTGTAATCGAGCCTTTGCTACAGGAAGAACAGTGCGGCATTCAGCCTGGCAGAGGCACAACCGACCAGCTTTTTACTCTGAAGGTTATTCTTGAGAAGGCCTGGGAATATGCCAAACCGGTCTATGCGTGTTTTGTAGATCTGGAAATGGCGTATGACCGAGTTCCTCGGGATACACGGTGGAGAGTTTTGCAGGACTATGCGCTGAGTGGGCCTCTTCTGAGAGCCATTCAGTCTTTGTATGGAAACTGCAGAAGCTTTGTGCGGATAAATGACGTCAAATCCCGTCCTTTTGATGTGCGCGTTGGACTTCGCCAGGGCTGTGTTCTGTCGCCGCTCCTTTTCATAGCATATATGGACTGGATGGTGAGGCGCAGTCTTGGCGAGCAATGTTTCGAATTGGCTGGCATCAGGATGAGCCATCTGCTTTTCGCAGATGATTTGGCCATCCTTGCATCATCCAAAGAGGAACATCAACGAGCACTGGATAGGTTTGCAGCTGTCTGTGGTGATGCTGGGATGAAAGTAAACGTGAACAAATCGGAAGTGATGGTTGTTTCCCGAACTCCTGTGCAGTGTACCCTGCACATAAATGGAGTTCCATTAAAACAAGTGGAGACGTTTAAGTATCTCGGGGTCTTTTTCACAAAAGATGGGAGGAGTGATCGGTCATCAGGAAAGCTGAGCTTGGAGTGAACGCAAAGATCTCAGTTTTTAATTCTGTGTTCGTTCCGACCCTCATCTATGGTCATGAAATTTGGGTAATGACCGAAAGAATTAGATCGCGGGTACAAGCTGCCGAAATGAGATTCCTGAGGTGCGTTGCTGGTGTTACTCTAAGGGACAGAGTGAGAAACGTCAGTATTCGTAGGAATCTTAATGTTGAGCAGCTACTTCTCCGAGTGGAGCGATCGATTCTTCGATGGTTTGGACACGTTGTTCACATGCCCCCTGACAGACTTCCTAGACAGGTCATGCTAGCCGAGATGCGAGCGCGTCGCCCCCCTGGTAGGCCAAGAAACAGGTGGTGGGATCAGGTAAAGAACCTCTCTGAGTCCCGCCTGGGGATTGCGCCGGAGTCTCTTGAGTTGGTGGCGGAGGATCGAGAAAGATGGAAGGACCATTTAGCCACCCTCGCTCCGCGACCCTTTTAAAGGATAGGCGGCATTCGAAAATGATGATGGATCTCAACCCATCTGCATCACTTTAGGCTGTGGTGCAGATGGTAGCACCTATGGCTGGAAGATCCTGGGTTCGATTCCAGGTGCAACCAACGATTTGATTATATACAAATCTGGACAAAGAATAAATCGTGTTTACTGTAGCTCAACTGGTAGAGCATTACTCGCGATAACTAAGTGTTGCAGGATCGTACCCTGCAGGTGAACCGCACACACACGGTTTTTCTTTCGACATTTCCGTCCGCTAACATTTCAATTATACACTTTACATAAAACTTATCTATAGGAACCTATAGGCGATTCGAGTTCACAGAGATATTCAAGAAGCTTTATTGTCAATCAGAGAAGCTGAGAAGGTTAAAAGCCTTGCCTTATCAATTCTAAGCCACCTTGAAGTAGTTAGGAAACAGAGGGGGTTCCCTTCATCATAAAGGTTGTCATTTTTTTGCAAAAAGAAATCAGCCAAATTTAGAAACGCCGTTTAAAAACGAAGTAAAAAAACCCTAATAAATGCTGCTGTCAATAATTGAATTTCCACCATTGTAATTCTAAAAAAAAACTCCCTTGTGAAATGATTAAAAATTATTTTTTTTTCTGTAACAAACAGGAAAGAGGCTCGAAAATTATAATTTTTCTGTAACAACCTTTACACTCAGCAAAGACAAAGGTGATTTCAGAAGTAAAAATAAAAGAATAACGAAAAATCTTTAAAAAAAAATCACTTAAAAATACAAAACTAACGACTTGAATCGAAACAATAATTTCAATAACTAACGAGTGAGACATTGATAGGGTGGAGTTCTCAAATCGATCGTGTCTTCAACCTCATTGATTAACAAAAGCACACTATGAAAATTAAGTAAGTAAGTGCTAGAGAAAAGAAAAGCAGAAAAGGAAATAAGAAATTAATTAATTTTATAATTAACTCATTTTTAATAAATGAAGGCAACCTTACAAAAAGAGGCGTTTTCGTGTAAAGACATCATAGAATATTAAGGACGTATGAAATATGTCGGCATTATGGCGACGAACAATGGAGTGCTACAAAAGAGCTCATCAAAGAGTAATTTAATGAATCTGTAGGCTGGGGAATTGATAAATCAGGCGGTGAACTTTTCTTATAGGAGCTGTGGAATAGCCATTTATTGTAGTTTGTCTTATGCAAATTAGTGACATTTGCATGATTCTCTATTTATCTGCAAATTATTAGAATCAACTGACAGAAGCAAAGTGAAAACAAAAAGGCTGATTTGGGTTCGTGTAAAATTTAGACCACGCTCGCACTTAATGAATTTTACATCCCGCCCTTTTTTCTTTGCCTTATAATGAAGTTTTATGGGTTACCAAGTGTAACGCCAAATGGCTGTACGAATGGCGGGTTTGAAGACGATCGCTGAAGCGTTTGCTATATGCCATGACAACGGAAGCAAGATCAGGGTTCGCAATTGGCCAAGCCATTGGGGCTGTTCTCATTGAATGAACCTTTAATACGAGTTGAAGTACCGAGGCATTCACAATAAATCCATTTTACAAATGACAAATTTGACGGCTTGTGTCAAAATAAACGAAACGTCAGTGTCAATTTCTCAGAACCCAGATTTCCGCCCTGTGCAAAAAGAATTAGACATAAGTAGCATAATCAAACGACGCTAGAACTAAATTTAGAATGGCCTAATCCAAGGATTTAATGGCATCACCAGATACTCCTCTTACATATCACTTTCAAAGACAATAATGGAAAATTAAATTTTCAATAATATGCGTAACGATGGGTCATTGTCGATCGCACCATGATGAATGTGGCTGCGGCTAAGAAAAGGAAAACGCTTTTTTTTTCTGCAAAACCCAATTGAACAATCCTCACCACCACCACAAAGAAATGAGTTTCTCGAATAGAGCCTTCGGGCGCGCAAGCGCCATGCTTCATTATTTCCTGTTCATCTTTCGTTTCTGTTTGTTTTAATTTGATCGATGCGATTGCCGGCCAACTGCAGGATTCGCAGAATAATTCATAAATTTCAATTATCAATTTTAAATTAGTTTCGGTCCATACATTACGCAAGATATCTCATTCTGTGAGCCCATCGCAGGAGCTGCACAGGGAAGGGAGTCCTGGCTGCCCGGTATACTGTCTGGCTGTCTTGGGCCTCCTCAATACTCCTCTGGGGCGAATACACGTAATTATTTATTTAATCAATGGGATAAACAAGGTTACGTTATTGGTTTCTGTGATGGAAATATGGTGTGTGCTTGAGTAAGGCATCTACATATTGTTGTGCCTGCGAAACGAACTTGCCTCGCGCACTCGCATTTCATTTCTTGAGTTCCCCGCGACGGACGTGAACAAACTATCTTTCCAGTTACAAATTGGATTGGCTACTTAGCAGTGTGTTAGTGAATTTAAGCCACGGGCTTACGAGCCGATGTCCACTGCGCCAATCAATTGATATGAAAATAACCAATTTGATGCTGTGTGTGTTGTTTGTGGATAACATTTTTCCATTTAGTTGTGAATTAAATTATAAAGTGCATCTGCTTTCTTTCATTCATTCCACTCGCAGGTAAACGGCAGGTATAGGTCTACTGGGAGTTGATTGAAAATAAAAAGCAAAAAGATGGGGGGAAATTTCTTGAATGGATTGCTTTACCACAAAGGTGGAAGAACTAATCAGGAGTAATTTGCTTAGCCAATAAGTGGTTTAAGGCGAGGGGAGTTAACAGAATACGGAGATGCGTTGGCAGGCTTTTATTGAAGACATTTGCTTTTGAAAATGAAAAAAAAAAAATGGATTCTGTATTGTATTTGTAGATCTTGTTAAATTGCAAAATTGTATGAAGTAGTTTTTTTAATATAACTAAATAAAATCATGTATTACTATGGGCCAATGAGATGCTTCCAACTATAAGATACGATGCGCTCGGTTATAGTTTTCTAGATTAGATTTTTTTCAATTAATGAAGTCTGCAGGCCGTAAGGTCCATCGCCTTGAAGAAAAAGCTTCAAAAGACTTAATCTTCAGTCTATAGTGTGGTAAAATTAATTTTTTCGGTCCGTCCAAAAATGGAAAAAGGACCTCTTATGTTATCGCTACTTTGTCCGCCCGTCCGTTCATCCGTCCGTCCAATCGTGTTATAACTTCTGAACGGTGACTTTAAAGTAATAAACGTTTTTGTTTTCGGACTTACCGCGATCGATTTTTATGTATCCGACGTTTCGAAATGATTGCACATTTCGTGGTCACGACGGGTAGACTGAAGAGGTTCTATGCTGGAATTTCTTGTGTACGGGAGAATCCGTAACGGGAGAGTCCAAGTACAAAACGAAAACAGCTTGGGTTAAAAACAATTTAAATTGCCGTTTTATACAAATTGCTGTTTTATGGATTTTAAATTTTGAAAATGGTAAAATAGGCCAAGAAAATACTATGAAAATACATTTATTTTTGAAACGGTAGAGGCAAACATTTGAAATAAATAACGAACGTAGTCCATCTTTTGAAATAAAAAAAAATAAAGCAGTTTTGAAATTGTTCTTTGTCTAAGTGTTCTTTGACTAAAATGATGCTGCTAGCAAATATGTATATCTGGCCTTAGGTACTTCTGGGTCACTTATTTTACGTCAACCAAATTTTAAGCAGGCACAAAAGAAAACAAAAGGTTATAACAGCTCATTTTTAAGAACAACAAGTAAGTAAGTGCAAGAGTTCGTCTGTAACTAACTTCTAAATACCCGACCCTCTTTACCCATCAACACCAAATTTAAAATTTTTTTGTCTGTTTCATATACTGAATGTCAATTGTTTGTGTTGGCCACGCCCCTAAATGAGGGCGTAGGCGGAAAATTTAAATCAACTAACTCTAATTTCGTTGGAAACACGACAAAATGGGTTAAAAGCGAATATTTACGCTTAAAGTTACAGTTTTTTTTCCCAAAAACGCCCCCTAAAAGTGGGCGGAGCTCAATGCTTTGTATGCAACAATTTTAGCAAATGGTAATATCTCTAATATTTGTCATATAATTTTTTTTCGATTGAGAATGAATTTCCCGAGAAATCAGGTTTTCAAAGATTTCAGATGTTAAAAGTGGGCATGGTCAATGGAGTGAGCGGTTCAATTTTTGCCTTATTAAAGGCATCTGGTTGATATTGCTCTCCACCAAAATTTGAGTTCATATGTTTTGTCTATCTTGACCTCCAGGTATTTTGAAATAAAATGTAAATTTAAGGTTGTCTGACATTCACGCCAATTGTGGGCGTGGCTGTGGACGGATTTTATCAATTTTCATACTTTGTCTGTACAAAATGGGAACTAAGCAACGCTGCAAGTTTCAGCTTCCTAGCTCATTTCTAAAGACCTCAAACTGCATACATATTGACAGACGGACAGACGGGCGGACGGACGGACATGGCTTAATCGACTTACCTGTGGGTCTCGATCATATCTCTAAAAGGTCTTAGGGGTCTACGGTGATTATTTCGCTGTGTTACAAACTATGCATTAAAATTAACCTCGGTCAGTAAGTCCTACAGTGTGTACGCAGAAGTTACAGTCCGTAAAACGGACCGCTGAATACCCCATCCTATCCCACATTGTAATATGCTGATAGCATAGTTATTTTTGGACATATTTTAAGTAATGCAAACTTCGAAAAGGGGCGTGGTCCAACCGCCCCTAATTACAAACTATTATAAGATATTTCCACAAATATTCCCAAGATACACTAAAATGTACGTAAAAATGCAATTTTTTGGTTCAAATTCAATATTTTTGAAAAGTCGACCCCTAAAAGGGGGCGTGGCTAAAAACTTTATATGAACGAAATCTGGAACGAAGTCTCGTTTACCTAACCTGCTACTTTTTTTTTTTTTTGTTTCATGTTTTCCTAAATTAGGCTCAGGGCCAGTTGTAAGAACGTTTTTCTGGAACATTTTAGGTTTTTCTACAATTCTGCCTCCAAATGTGGGCGTGGCCCAAAGTCTTAAACAAAATGTAGAACTAAGCGTTTTCTACATAAAATATTAAGCAAAATTCAGTTTGTTTTGTGCTCTCGGAGAGACAACAAGTGATTAGTGCGCTCGGTATAAGAACAGACAAAGTTTTTTTTTCTTTCCAAAATGAAAAACCCGAAACAAATTTCAACCAGTGGTCTTCTTTTCGATAAAACGCGAATTTTAGTTAACACTTCCCCTGGTCCAAAATTTTTAATAATGGAAAGGTGTGACCCAGACACTAACATGGAAAAAGTATCCCCTTTTTTGTTAAAAAACGTCATCTCTGCAGTTTGTGGTGATATACTAAAGTGTGCTAAATTAAAAAACGGAACTGTACTTATTAATACAAAAGACAGTGAACAAGCAAACATGCTTATCAAACTTAAAAATCTGGATAATACCACTCATATAAAAGTTTATGAACATCCTACTCTTAACAATGTGAAGGGTGTGATCTATTGCCCCGATCTCAATCATTTGGAAAAAGATTACATACTTGAAAATTTAAAAGACCAAAATATTATCGATATCAAGCGAATGAAATCAAAAAATAAGTCAACAGGTGCGATTGAGGATAATAATTTTTACATGGTTGTCTTCTCTACTGCCGATTTTCCGCAATCGATCGACATCGGTTACATAAAGACCAACGTAAGACCTTACATCCCCCCTCCACTAAGATGCATGAACTGCCTACGCTTTGGGCATATTGCTGTCGTTTGTAAAAATAACAAAACATGTTCCAACTGTGGCGAAAAATTCCATCTAAATGACAACATATCAAAGTGTATGGATTTGCCAAAATGCTGCAACTGCCTTGGATGTCATCATGCTTTCTCAAAATCGTGTCCAATTTTTTTAAAGGAGAAGCAAATTCAGCAAATCAGAACATTGGAAAAAGTTGACATGAGAGAAGCAAACAAGCGATATCGAGAGAGGAATTTAACCGTACCCCCCCGCATCTCAGAAACGCCTAAAATACATACTGAAAACAAGCCTCATAACGGAGAAAATCTGGATTCCATCGCGGCACAGCAAGTGACAACCCAAGCTGAAGAAATCCCCCCGCAGTCAGAACCAAACATGGACATCAGCATTAAGCCTCTGCCACCACAAAAGCGCCAGATTAAATCTTCAGATGAGATTTCAATTGATCTGCCCTCCAAAAAAATTATCACAGCGGAGAAAGGTATACTAAAAATTTTTCCTACAAAATTGTCAAGTCGAGCAAAACGTAACATTAAAAATAAGAATAAAATACAAATAAGTAACGATAATTATAGTCTGTCTAGTGACCTTCATTCAGAATCAGAGCTAATATGAATGAATTAAATATTATCCAGTGGAACTGTGACGGCTTTTATAGCCATTACGATGAGTTTCAACTACTTACCTGTAAATATAAGCCCTTAGTTTGTAGTATTCAAGAAACAAAATTTAAATTTAAACATATTCCAAAAGTTAAGAATTATGAAGTTTTTTATAAAAGTGTTCCTTCTAATACAGTATCCCATGGTGGTGTTGCCCTATTAGTCAATAACTCTTTTCGTTCTGAGGAAATAAAACTGCAGACCAACCTTCAGGCTGTTGCAGTTAAAATGTTTTTTCCTTGTAAATATATTGTTTGTAGCATTTATTTGCCCGGCTCAGAAAATATTTCCAGGTCGGATATTGAAAATATTGTTCTCCAGTTTGACTCCCCCTTTTTGTTACTAGGAGATTTTAATTCACATAACCCCCTATGGGGATCTGATAAAACTGACACAAGAGGAAAAATGGTTGAAGATATAATAAATAATCACGATCTGAATATCCTCAACAACGGAGATCCTACACACTTTAGTTTAGCCTACAAAACGTATAGTTGTATTGATCTATCCATATTATCTCCCGTGTTAGAAAATCATTTTGACTGGTTCGTTTGCGATGATTTATATAGCAGCGATCACTTCCCCCTTATAATTCCTTTAACACATAGCAGTAATGAGAACAAACAACGAAAAAAATTTTTGGTTAAAAATGCTGATTGGGATTTATATAGAAGTAGTTTATCGCTTAATTTTCAAAGTATCGAATTCGCTGACATTAACCAACAAGAGACATTTTTGAGGAAAAGAATAATCAAAGCAGCTGAGGATTCTATCCCGCTGTCATCCACAGTTCTAAAAAAAAAGCAAGTTCCCTGGTGGAATACTGAAATAAAATGCCTTTTAAAGAACAGAAGAAAACTACTGAGAATATATGCCAAAACCCTTAGCTTATCAGACTTCAGAAACTTTATATCAGCCAAATACAAAGCAAGAAAAATGATCCGATTTTACAAGAAAAAATCTTGGGAGCAATATGTTAGTACCATATCTAGCAGGACACCTTCATCGGAGGTCTTTAGAAAAATGAGAAACTTAAGCGGGAAAACTAAGTCAACCCAAATTAGATCAATTATATCAAACAGCCAGATTCTTACCACAAAACAAGACATAGTCGAAGAGTTCGCCAAAATCTTTTCAAAAAATTCCAGCTCTCAAAACTATAACTCAAACTTCCAACTTCATAAACAGTCAACAGAAATCTTAAGCCTTGACATTCCTTCAAACCAAACCGATATTTGTAATCGACCACTATCTTTCTTAGAACTCCAAAGTGCTATATCTGAGTGCAGAGGATCATCCGCTGGCCCAGATATGATTCACTATGACATGATTAAAAATATGAATTCAACTGATTTGTCCTGCCTTCTTTCCTTCTACAACAAAGTTTTTTGTACTGGAAGTTTCCCTACAACATGGAGAAAGGCTTTATTAATTCCCATTTTGAAAACCGGTAAAGATCCTACGAATGCCAATAATTATCGGCCTATATCCTTAACGAACTGCCTGTGCAAAATTTTAGAAAGAATAATTAATAAAAGGCTACAGTGGTTCCTTGAAAGTAGGTGCATACTCAATAATTTTCAAGCTGGTTTTCGTAAGCACAGAGGCACTATTGATAATCTCTTGTATCTTGAATCTGAAGTTATGGAAGCTTTCTCTAGTAGAAAATTTCTTTTAGCTGTTTTCTTCGATATGAAAAAGGCTTACGACACTGTTTGGAGAAGAAATGTGGTCCAGGAACTACTTAAACTAGGACTCACAGGAAATATTGTGAAATTTATAAATAATTTTCTGACAGAAAGATCTTTTCAGGTAGTGATTGGTGATACCTTCTCAAATCAGCATGTCCTAGAAAACGGAATACCGCAAGGTTCAGTTATAAGCGTTACACTTTTTCTTATTGCTGTTAATAGTATTTTTTCTCAACTGCAAGATCCTCTTAAATTCGCCATGTACGCTGATGACCTAGTTATCTTCTGTTCGTCAAAAAATACTAAAACAATACAAAAAAAGATACAAAAAAATTTAGACAAATTAAAAAATTGGTGCGATAGTACAGGATTTTGTTTTTCTAGTGAAAAAACTGTAGCTATGATATTCTCACGTAAGAGGAAAGTTATAATGCCACCGGATCTGATATTAAACGGGTCAAAGTTGAAATTTGTAGACTCACACAAGTTTCTAGGAATGATTTTCGACAAAAAACTAACATGGACAGAGCATATAAAAGAAATTAAAGCTAAGGCTTCAAAAAATCTAAACTTACTTAAGCTTCTCTCCCACACAAATTACGGATCAGATAGAAAACTTTTGCTAAGATTGCATAACACGGTAGTATTACCCATTATAGACTACGGCAGCATCCTATATCTCTCTGCTCGTAAGTCATTGCTGAAGTCACTTGACTCTGTACATAACGCCGGTGTCAGAATAAGTACAGGTGCTTTTCGAACTTCTCCGGTAAAAAGCCTTTTAGTTGATGCAGGATTAAGACCATTAGAATATAAAAGAGAAGAGCAGGAATTAAGTTCATATCGGAAAATATCTTCCTTTACAGGACATCCTCTCTTTAATAAAGTCATGAATAACGATCTGTTTACAAAACTTAAAACTCGGCCTCTTAACTATCAACCAGCATATGTTCGACTTAAAAATACATTTCAAAAAAATTTTGCCCAAAACCCTGTCTTTAATAAAACAAAAATTCAAATTTCACCACCCTGGCTTTCTACATCTCTTCAAATAGACATATCGCTTTCCAAATTTAAAAAGCAAGAGACCCATCCCCAACAATTTATATTCCATTTTCGCGAAAAGTGTAGCCTGAGGTATACTGATTATGAGCACATTTTCACAGATGGGTCTGTAATAAAGTCCGAGACAGGATGTGCCTTCAAACATAAGTCAGTCGAGAGAAAATTTCACCTTAGCAAGTTCTCAAACATTTGTACAGCTGAACTATATGCCATCCAAAAAGCTGTTGAATATGCAATCTCAACCCAACATTTAAGATTCCTTATTTGTACTGACTCATTGAGCGCAGTACAGATATTAAGAAAACTGTACAGTAGTCACCCTATTGCTTACAAAATTAAAGAACTTATCTACCAGTCCTCCAAAAGCTTTGTACTTTTTTGGGTGCCAAGTCACATGAATATTGGTTTTAACCAAAGAGCTGATGAACTAGCTAAAGAATCTGTACATGAACCTTTCGATACAGATTTCCTTTTTTACCATAAAGATTTGACTGAGAGGATAAAGTTTACAATAAACGATAAATGGAAACACAAATGGCAACAGGTACCATTATCAAACAAACTTCGGTCATTGAAAAGTTCGACTGAATGCTGGTCGTCCATAGAGAGTCTTGGAAGAAGGGACTCAATTGTCCTAACAAGACTTAGAATTGGACACACATTCCTTACACATGAGTTCCTAATAAATAAAACTGACCCAATAACTTGCGTATGCAATAACATGCTTTCAATCAAGCACATTTTCACCACTTGCCTTGGGTATACTAATTTAAGGAATCAATTTAAAATCAACAATTTTCAAACAATTGGCTCTGATAATTTGCAAGACAATAAAAATATTCTAGAATTTATTAAATCGACTGGACTCTATGATAAAATATGATGTATAAATACAAATTTTTAAGATGTGAAATTTTTTCTACAAATGTTTCAATCGGAGAAAAAAGCCAATGAAATGTAATTCCTAAGTTTGTTAAATATTATAATTAACTTACATAATATTCTTTATATTTTTATTATTTTTAATTACCTTTTTTCTGTATAATCTTCTTTATTACCATTAATTAAATATAAGGATTTGGTTTATCTACTGCAGTCAGATTTCTTTATAACCATGGAAAGTTAAGTATTAAGCTAATGCCTTATTTCTTAATTTGTATTTATAAGACATATTTTTT
This sequence comes from Neoascia interrupta, assembly GCA_947623515.1. NCBI lineage: Eukaryota > Metazoa > Arthropoda > Insecta > Diptera > Syrphidae > Neoascia > Neoascia interrupta. The sequence goes on from OX392462.1 coordinate 182,339,175, forward strand.
GTAAATTATTGTTTTAAAATCAAAATGTACATAAATGGAAAAGGGCTTTAAAAACCTTTAGTGTTGAAGGCCAAATAAATACATATTTAATCTAATCTAATCTATTAAGCAAAATTTTTTCACTTTGAAGGAAAAAATTGAGTAAACTGCATTTGAAAATTTACCCTTAAAATAGAAGCCACGCCCACTGGAGGAGGTTTACCAATTAAATTTTTCTTTTTTGTGTCTAACATTCATTAGGAGATGCTAATGTCGAATGTCAGCCTTTTGGAACGTCTTACAGTTTTGAAATCTCTGGAGGTAGTTGCACATTTAGACCGATTGCGGGCGTGTCTTTGGGCGGATTTCAAAACCTTTTACACTTGTACTGTTTCGCATAACGTGAATTTTATGTACGAAATTTCAGCACCCTAGCCCTGAATTTGGAACCTAAAAACATGTGACATACGGATGGACGGACATGGCTTATTCGATTCAGAATTCGGTCTCGATCATATGCCCTTAAGGTCTTGGGTCCCCTATCCTATGGGGTGGGGTATAAAAAAATTAAATGAAAAGTTTGATGCCACTTTTTTTAAGTGAAAAAAACTAAAAAAATCACCCGATATAAAAACAGTACTCCAATACGAAAAATTATACAACAGAGTGTAAAATATTCCCAGGAATAGTAATAAACAAATAGAATTTTACAGAAACTGGCTCAATAAAGGTTAGCCTCACCTACAACAAAAGCCGACGGACTTCTCCGCGTGAGTCTTCATACTTGAAGGTCTTTTTATATCCCATTTAATATATTTTACTCAATATTTTTGCTCGAAATTGAAAAAAATTTACTTAATATTTCATGTAGAAAACGTTTAGTTTCACATTTGGCTCTTACAAACTTTGGGCCATGCCCAAATTTGGAGGCAGAATTAAAGAAAAACCTAAAATTTTCCAGAAAAACTCAATTTCGACTGGCCCTTAGCCTAATTTAGGAAAGCATGAAACAAAAAAGTAGCAGGTTGGGTAAACGAGACCTCAGTCCAGATTTCGTTCATATAAAGTTTTTAGCCACGCCTCCTTTTAGGGGTCGATTTTTCAAAAATATTGAATTTGAACCAAAAAAATGCATTTTTACGTACATTTAAGTGTAACTTGAAAATATATGTGGAAATATCTTATAATTAATAGTTTGTAATTAGAGGCGGATGGACCACACCCCTTTTCGAAGTTTGCATTACTTGTAAAATGTCAAAAGGATAGGATGGGGTATTCAACGGTCCGTTTTACGGACTGTAACTTCTGCGTACACCCTGTAGCACTTATTCACTGGTTTAAAACTTAAAATGCATAAAACATCATATTCGATTTTTTATTTATTTTTTTTAATTTAGGGTTTTTTTTTAATCTTATAACCACCTGTGCTATCACTTGCCACTTTTCTTAAATTCTATACGAACATGGATTTCTCATAAAACGGTAAAACATGCTGTTTTTTTTTGATGGTTTAAATGGGCTTAAAAATTGAGGTGAAAACCGCTATTTGAAACGTTTTTAATGCAGTTCGCTTGCCTTTTAAACGTTACATACTTCAGCCAAATTTAATGAAGATCGTCTTAACCGTTAAGAGACTAGAAATCCTTGAAAAATCGTCTTTGAAAATGTTTTTACGTTTTTGAGTAACATCTTTAAAGTTTGTTGTATATCCACAGTTATCTATAGATTTGCATAAGATTTCAGAAGATAGACTATGCCTGTTATTTATTTCAAATTTATACTTAATACCGTTTGGGAGATGGGGAGACAAACATCGTTCTTTTGACTTTTTTTTATAATTTTTTAAATTTCAAATCCACAACTATTTCGAATTTTTCTAATTCCTGTTAGACTTTTTTCCAATAGCACAACCATTTGCGATGGCTTTGGATGTGTTTCTTAAATTCTATGACCACCGTAAAACATGCTCCTTTTTTATTTGGGTTTTTAAAAAGGCTTTTCGAAGACTAAGAGGTTAGAAACGGCAATCTAAAAATATATAAACGCAGATTGCTTTTTTTTACGCTTTGTACTACAAATACTTTTGAACAAGATTTCTTTTACCGTTAAGATACTAGAAGATTAAAAAATTATTTTCGAAAATGCTTTCATGTTTTTGAGTTTAATCATAGAAAGGTTTCAAACTTTAAAATTCGCTTTAATTTTCCCTAAAATTTTAGACAGTTTCTGATAAGTGTGATTTTTTTCATATGATTTTTCTTAATTACACCGGGGATATAGGGGGGTGGGGCACACGGTTTTCATGCATTTTCGCGATTTTTTTTTCCGAAAATACGTCAAACGGCAATACTTAAGCTTTTTCCGAAAAATTTGATTTTAACACTTGGTTTTTTTAGTTTAGTTAGGTACTTTATGCGTGTTTTAATATAGGCTCTGTGCGCCTAAAGAATTGATGCTTAGGCGCTCATTAGGCGGTCATTAGGCGCTTCAAAGGATTTGGCTTCAAACACTTTAAAGAACGTCAGCCATTTTCAACACTTCTTTTCTCAAAAACGAAAAATTTTCATTGCTTTCAAAATTTTCATTATTTTCAGAAAAATTAATCTTTTCGTTAAAGTTCAGTTTTTTCTTAACTGTTACGTTTTTATAGCTCTTGCCTGCGGACTTTCTTAAGAAATGTAAAGAAAAACATTTAATCGAATTTGCTATGAAACTTCAAACTCAAATTTTTTCTTTCTACGACTTACCATTTAGAAGTTACAAAGCGATTGGACAGATGGACAGACGGACGGATGGACGACGGACGGACAATGTAGTGATTCCATAAGAGGTCCCTTTTGCATTTTCGAGGAGTTTCGAGGAGCAATATTTAAGTTTTTGCATTGCTGAGAGGGAATCTTTATTCTGCAAAAAAACATTTCCCGAATTTCGGAAAAGCAGAATTTTTGAAAAACATAATATTGATTTACAGAATTTTCAAGAGATTTCCAGAATTTTTAACCACGTTTCCATTTTCCTACTTGTTTTGAGCCGATAGTCGAAATCAAGCGAAGGTAAATTCAAGCATTTTGCATCCCCCATTAAGCTAGCACGGGTGGCCCTTTTTTCCCTAAGACTGGAAAGAAGGGATAATTGTCGAGCTTCCGAAAAAAAAATCATCATTCCGTAATGATCCCTATGATAAGGATCAACCGTCTTAGATTTTATGCTCTTCTTCGGAAGCGCGTTAAGTCCGCCTCGACTAGCAAATCAACATCCCAAAAACACTCACGATAGCAAAAAAAACCAAACCTATTGAATAACGCCGTGTTTTGTATCCTTAGTCAGCTAAATTAATTGAACTTCATGGCTTAAAAATTGCCAATAATTGATTTGTAGCCGACGGCCAATTACCCATCTACACAAGCAGTCCGCACACGGAGCCACACAAAATGTTGCAATTTTTCCTTTTCGTTGTCGTTCCTAGCTCGGTATATATGCGCACAAGTCACCATACAGGACTCCTAATGGCTCTAGCTATTCTCGCAGGCAGTGTCGTTGCTGCAGCTACGCGCGAGAGGTTTTTCGTGCAACCCATTAATTATAGTGTATGCTTTGCACCTATTAGGCGGCCGGCGCGGCGTCCTAGCCCCTCACGTCCTCGCAACGTGTTGATGTAGTAGCAATTTCAATTTCATACGTAACGCATGTTCGTCGTTAATTAGCTTTAAACGAGTGGACACCACCTGGAAGTGCGGAATACTTAATTTGCAATTTTTGTTTTGGAAAATTCCCTGCCTCAATTTGGAGCACTTCAAATCGATTATAGGCGCATTCCAATGATCGTGTTCGTTGGCTTGGAGCCAAAGAGAAAAAGTCAAAATGACGATTACTATAGCAATTTCACGCCTCGATAAGGCCCAACGTCCTGGTTGTAACAAGTGGCGATATTTGTTGCAAGTGCAACGAACTGCGCAAAAAAAAACTGTCTTGTATGTGTCAATCCCTATTAGAAAGTGCCAAACATATCCGCTCGAAATACCCCTATAGAGTGCGATGAGCATCTGCATTAAAAGGTTTTCGACAAACGTATTTCCGTTTTGAGCAGCATATGCCAACCGAATTTTAGTAGGTGTCCATTCCCTGGCAGCTATTTCTTCGTATGCGAAAACTTGCACTGAGTGCCTTTATTTGAAGAACCCCTCGACGGAATGGCCAGTCGTGCTTATAACCGACACTCGAAGACAATTCCTTTATGGTAAGTACGCTTTTAAAAATAAGAAGAAAAAAACAATTTAACTTAATTCAGTCATTCAATTAAACCGCATTCAAGGCTTTGAGTCCCAAATTCCTCCCAGGCAATATAACAATTACAATTTCTATACCTGGATGCATTTAACTACCTTTTAGGCCCATTTTCTCAGTGCAGAGTTAACCCTTGGTTAACTCAGAAATTTAGTGTTGTGGTATCTATTAAATTATTTTGGGGTTAAACTGGAAGCAGTTTTGCAAGGCAGGGATCGTTCTGTCGAGTCGACATAGTTACATAAGAAAATCAGTTCGAATAGCTCTCCAGTCGTACACCGGGATAAACCCTTATAAGCACTGGCCCCGCCTATTATGACAGTTCTTAAGGGTTAGTTTTTCAAACAAAATTTTTATCTGGGAATTCGTTTTTTTAAGCGAAGGATAGCTCCACTCCATGCGTGCAGTACATTCAAGAAGCGCAGGTGAAGCTTACCAGTAACTTGAGGTAAGCCTTCTACAGTTCTAGCCTGCGGTAATTGAATTCGCCTATTTAATACGTTCAAAATTTCTGGTCACGCGGGTTTTTTTTTTTAGGAAACGAAGCTTCCATTTCAACATTATCTGGGAAATTAACCAGATCAACTTGGTTCTTCTATTCTGTCAGAGTCAGGTGGGTATCGGTGGCACCAAAATAAGCACTTTCTTCAAAGAACTCTATGGGACTCAAATTGTTTTCAGATATTCTGACATTAATCAAGGCCCCGACTAGTGGATCAAGGGTTTAGTGTGACTTCCCATCTTCTTATGCCTTCTCCTCATCGTTTAAAGGAAGGAGCGTATATAAATTCACCCTGGGAGGTACCTTTAAGCGCCTTAATACGCTAACACTATCCGACATTGTATTCTCTGCCACGTCTCACGGATTTTCAACGGAACTTGAAAGATAAGGCAATTTTATCTCGCCTAATCTAGCACTTGATTATTACCGTAGGATATTCGAATAACCGCGGTTTCGATTATAACCCCTTTTGGGTTCTATGACTTTGAGTGCCTGACCTTTTTGCTACACAAGGCGACTTAAGCCCAACAACGTTTGTCTTTGGGTTCACCTTTACTGCTTAGTTGCTGGCACGAAGGCTTGAAATATAAGCTACGGCAAAACTTGTGGGAAGATATGTTTAAAATATTGAAAAATTATCTTGAAAGCAGACTCTTTCGTGTTAGGTGTAATAGTGAATACTCGAGTTTCAAGCAAATTCGGGCTGGCGTACCCCAGGGAAGCGTCCTCGGTCCGACCCTGTTCCTGCTCTACACAAGAGACATACCTCTAGATGACGAGACAGTCGTGGCCACGTTTGGGAATGATACGCCCACCCTGGCAACAGATGAATCAGTCGAGTCATCAACGGGAAACCTCCAACAAGCATTGGACAGAATTTGTGTCTGGACGAAAACTTGGCGAATCGCTCTTAACGAGAACAAGTCTACGCATGTGAGTTTCACTTCACAAAACCCTTCACAAAGAAGGGTTAACAATTTACCTCTCTTCATAAATTCTGCACAAATACCTTATGCAAATGAAGCGAAATATCTAGGGATGACACTGGACGCTAAACTAAGGTGGAAACCACACGTAAAGAAGAAGCGTGACGAGCTCGAGATTAGGCTCAGGGAAATGTATTGGCTTATCAGAAGATTTTCCAAATCAAGCGTATATAACAAACTGCTCTTGTACAAGCAGGTGTTAAATCCGTCCTGGACATACGGTATACAACTTTAGGGTTGTACCAAGCCAAGCAACATGTTCATTTAATGCTGACATGCTCATATTCACAGCATAAATCTTCAAGAGACACATCTGCAGGATCTAGAAGAGATTTTTAAACGACTTGGCAAAATCTCATGTTGATGAGACGGGCATTCCATCATAAGAATGGCCGTCTTTTAGTTATCCAGCTGCAGCCTTGACGGAGACAAATGTGAAAGCCTAAAAGAGGCAGGAATTAATCTCGGACGGGCTTTAGCCGGTAGTCCTGGTAGCTTGTGCTAATTAAGAAATTAATATGCTGTAATTAATTACATTATAGTAAAGGTAAATACATAAATCTTAGGCAACATTCGACCACCACAAGATGCCGTCAATTTAAGTGAATGGCAGAGTTTCCTAAGACCATTACTGAACTTAGTCGTTTCCTAAGTTTTCTAAGTCCACTCAACTTCTTTTGGCTACGTCAGAACGGGAACCTTTCTACATAATGTTTTAAAGCTCAAAGAAGAAGGATGACATTGACCCATCTCTTATCTGGACCCTTTCTTTGGGAACATGTATTTGCATCTATCTACGCTCTGTTGCCAATCTCTTATGGACCCCGCCGAGCATCCGAGACGTTAGCACATTCCATCCCAAATCTCACACTAGTTGCGTGACAAAATGCGTTAAAACCGAAAATCATTGCAGAAAAAAACCGTTCTTTCCTAAACACGCCCCTTAAAAGTAGGCGGAGCTCAAAACTTTGTGTGGACCAAACTTAGCAAATAGTAGTATCTTTAATATTCGTTATAATATTTTAATTCGATTTGGAGTAAACTTTCCGAGAAATGTTAAAAGTGGGCATGGTCGATATTGTGGGCGGTCCAATTTTTTTCCTTGGTAAATGTTTTGGACCATTTCTGCTCTTTACCAACATTTGAGTTCCTATGGCTTGTTTAACTTGCCCAAAAGGCATTTTGAAAGAAATTTTGAAATAGAGGTTGTCTAACATTGAAGCAGTGGGCGTGGCCGTGTACGAAATAAGAACCCAGATATATACTCCAAGTTTGAGCATCCTAGTCCTTTTTTAAAGACCTAAAAACTTCACACATACGAACAGACGGACAGACGGACAGATGGACAGACGAACAGACAGACGGACAGGACATGACTTAATCGATTCACCTGCCGGTCTCGATCATAACTCTTAAAGGTCTTAGGGGTCTACGATGATGACTTAATTGTGTTACAAACTATGCATTAAAATTAATATACTCTGGGTCGGGTCTAAAAAGAAAAATTGGAATCTTACTGGTAAGCAGGTACATTTAATGAATCGATTTTCTAAAGATATTGACAGATATGAAAAAATGAATAATAAAAATATAATAAATAGTAAATGACAAATAAATTAATAAATTAATTTATTTGTAAATAAACAAATTAAAAGAAATATAGAATTTAATATAATATAATTATAATAAATAAATAAATTATAATAATAAATTATAAATAAAAGATAAGATAATACAAATACAAATAACAATATAATATAAACACGATGAAACACCAACCGTGTCAAAAAAAGCGACAGCGAAAATTGAAGAAAAAGACAACGACAGCTTTCCGTAGTCGTTGGGGTCGCAGACTACGGAAAGCTGCGAAATATCTTAAAAAATACTCTGGGGACGAAGTATAATTTAATTTCTCTTTGAAATAATGTATGGAAAGTCAATGTCGATGACTCTGATGCCTATCGCGCACTTTCGCAAAAATTAAATACCGAGAATGTACAATGGTATACTTACGAAAACAAATTCGAGAAGCCGCTTCGGGTTTTCGCTAGGGGACTTCACCCAACCTGCACGAAGGAAGAAATTGTTGAAGATGTTCAAGCCCAAGGCTTTAAAATTCTTGATGCCGTGAACATACTTAAGAAAGAAAAACAACGTACGGAAGGAGATAAAGACACCGTGGTCAAGCGCGGCCTTCCTATTTTCTTGCTGACGTTCGATAGGATTGAAAACATAAACGAAATATGTATATAAAATAAAAACAATCCTAAATATCAGGGTAAAAATTGAGCCCAAGCGAAAGGGCAATAGACTAGTACCTCAATGTAAGCGATGCCAAGGCTTCCGACATACTCAAGCGTACTGCCAAAAAGAACCGCGATGTGTCAAATGCGCCGGTGGACATCTTTCAAAAGATTGCAACGTAAGCAGTCAGGCCCCAGCGACTTGCGCCAATTGTAATGGAAGTCACCCGGCGAGCTACCGAGGTTGCGAAATCGCAATAGAGCTACAAAAACGTCACGAAACTGTCAAGCAACATATTGTAGATAGGGCCACAACCCCAAAACGTTCTAGAGCTGACAAGCCGAAAACTCCCAAATCGGTCAGAAATACGAGATTGACGAGGAAAAATATACAAACTCCGCAAGAAAACGTCGCCGGTCCAAGTACAAAGGGAAAATCATCACTCATCGGCCCAAGATCGTACGCTGAAGTCGCGTCACACAAAAGCAAACGTCCAGAACCTACCACAACAGATTCGGTATCTCAAATATTATTTATGATATTGGAAAAGCTTGAGCAACAAACTAAAGTTAATCAAGTAATATTTGACAAACTGAGCGAGCTAGAGTTTAAACCTCGCAAAACCAATAACAAATCATGAATATGAAGCTCATTAACATACTTACATGGAATGCAAATGGTCTTCTAAAGAAAATCGACGAACTAGAAGTATTTCTACCGGAAAAAAATATTGACCTATGCCTGATTTCGGAAACACACTTTAAGAAGGGATCCGGACCCAAAATTAGAGGTTACATCGACTACCACGCGCATCATCCATCAGAAAATTCGAGAGGCGGATCCTCTCTCTACATCAAAGACTGCATTAAGCATTACAAAAACGAAGAAATTGAGCTTGACTCTATGCAAATAACTTCAGTATCGGTAAAAATAGGTCACCTAGATTATAATATTGCCTCGAGTTATTTTCCTCCACAGTATAGCGGACGACGATCTTACTCCCCTCTTTGACTTACTTGGGTCGAATTTTATCATCGGCGGGGACTTTAATGCGAAAAACACCTTTTGGGGATCACGGTGCAATTCAACAAGAGGTAGAGTACTCTTCAAAGCTAGCATGAAACGTGGCGTGGTTTTCCTTTCGACGGGAAAGCCAACGTATTGGCCAACCGACAGAAACAAAGTTCCTGACCTTGTCGACTTCTTTATCGCAAAAGGGGTTCCCCGCCACCTCACAAATGTAGAAGAAGGCTATGATCTCTGTTCGGATCACTCGGCAGTCGTTTTGAAAATCGGCGGAAGTCTAGCAAAAAATGAGAGAGCGCCTAGGCTAACGAATAACAACACCGACTGGGATGGCTTTAGGAAATACTGTAAAGAAAATGTATCTCTACATGTACCACTTACAACCCCTTTAGAAATAGAAGACGAAGTCGATAAACTCGTTAGAACTATCCAAGACGCTGCTTGGAACAATACTTCTTTCCGGAAGACTGGAGTAAGGAAAAGCGGATCAATTTACTCGCGCGAAATTGAAGAGCTCATACGCGAAAAGAGAAAGGCTCGAAAGAGGTGGCATTTGTCTCGAGCTCCTCCTGATAAAACCACTCTGAATGGGCTGTCTAACAAATTAAAGCACTTACTTCAAGATTTTAAAAGTCGCGAGACTACCAACTACCTCGAAAACTTGACTGCCGATAGAGGGTCAAACTATTCACTTTGGAAAGCCGTGAAGTCCATTAAAAAGCCCATAGTACACTCGGCGCCAATAAGAAAAGATAACGGTGAATGGGTAAAAGGCGACAAAGAGAAAGCAGATGTATTTGCAGAACATCTAGAAGAAACATTCAAACCGTTTCACGGGGAGCCGTTGGTTGACGATCTGTATCGCAATGCGGAATTAGACAATTATCGAATGAAAACCGTGACACTGTCTGAACTTCGTCAAACAACCCGAAAATTGAAGAATAACAAAGCTCCAGGCTATGACCTAATTACTGGGGAAATTTTGAAGGAGCTACCGAAAAGAGCGTTAGTCAAGCTTCTCTACATCAAAAACGCATCAATGAGAATTTCATACGTTCCACGGCAATGGAAAGTCGCAGAGGTAATAATGGTTCCGAAACCAGGGAAATGCCCGAACGACAAAAAATCATATAGACCGATTTCGCTTCTGCCTATTATATCTAAAGTCTTCGAGAAACTTGTGCTCAAACGACTGCAACCAATAATTGAAGAAAGACGATTGATTCCGGATCACCAATTCGGCTTTAGGGTCAAACATTCAACACTTGACCAGGTCTATCGAATAACTAATGAAATTGAGAAAGCCTTAGAAGCGAAAATGATATGTTCTACCGCTTTTCTTGACGTATCCCAAGCCTTTGATAAAGTTTGGCACGAAGGCCTAAAATATAAGCTACGGAAAGTTTTGCCGGAAAAAATGTATGAACTCTTAGAGTCTTATCTTGACAACAGACTATTTCGAGTGAGATACGGGAGCGAATACTCAGAATTCAAAGAAATACAAGCCGGCGTTCCAAAAGGTAGCGTCCTCGGTCCAACACTGTTTTTACTTTTTACAAGAGATGTACCTCAAGTAGAGACAACGACTGTAGCCACGTTCGCTGACGACACGGCTATCCTCGCTACGGGAAAACTCCAACGCGCTTTGAATAAAATATGCGAACGGACAAATGCCTGGCGAATCCTCCTAAATGAGACAAAATCAACGCATGTAAATTTTACTTACAAGAGGGTAATCAACTTACCTCTATTTATAAGCTCGGTACAAATTCTGTACGCAAACGAGGCGAAATATTTAGGCATGACCCTAGACGCAAAACTTAAGTGGAAGCCACACGTTAAAAAGAAACGCGATGAACTTGAAATCAAGCTACGAGAACTGAATTGGCTTATCGGACGTTATTCGAAACTAAGCGTATATAACAAACTGCTATTGTATAAGCAAGTGCTAAAACCATCTTGGACGTACGGTATACAACTTTGGGGTTGTACCAAACCAAGCAACATATCTATTTTAGAAACTTTTCAGAATAAGACACTAAGAGCAATCGTAAATGCTCCATGGTATATAAGAAATAGCGATTTACATCGAGATCTAGGCATCGCAACCGTGACCGACGAAGTAAGAAACTTTGCTCGCAAACTTCACACTCGCCTTCACGGCCATTGCAACCACGAAATAATCCGAACTCTGGATCAGACAAATCTTGCACGCCGACTACAACGAACAAGACCGTTGGATCTAGCGTCGTAAGAGGAAACCGCACATAATGACGGTATTGCAGGTGCTTTCGTTGGAAGGTAGCCTGCCAAACGCGATTACTATACAGAAGCATGAACTACTTGTTAAGGAAACTTAGTCGTAGTCTTACAAAGATTGGGAGGTTTTTTAGTGAGTAAGAATCTCACACTACTATGAGCACGCGCGTTCGATTCTCATAGTGCCTATGAAGGTTTTTACCTACCCACGGAAAAAAAAAAAAAAAAAAAAAAAAAAAAAAAAAAAAACAATAAAGTTAATTAATATGTACTAAATTAAATAATTTTACTAAATACGTAAGCAAAAATTTTCCGTAAGCTTCCGTAAGATTCACATTTAATTGGTAAACGAGTGGGTTTTTCTGACAATCGCAAAGAAGCTTTGCAATGCTATTAGAAACTACCTCAACATTTGTTTTGCTGTGAAGCTCAGCAGTTGAGTGATTTGGCAGGAGATAGAGCTTCATTCATTTTCGCAACTTTCCTTTTCTGTTTTAGAATAGGGACCACCTTAGCTCCTAGCCCTTGAAAAGTATTGCATTTTAATGCAACTATAAAAAAATAAACGTTACGTATCTATTGCCTATGATTGATGATGACCTTTTTATAATTTTTTTAAATTTCACACACGTTTTTTTTGCGATTTTTTTTATGAAAATACTTTAAAACGGCAGTATTAAAACTTTTTATAAAAAAATTGGATTTAAGCATTTTTCATACTTTGAGTTGCCTTATTCGTGGGTTCAATATTGACTTTTTGCACTAAGCGGTTCAAAAGTTATGGCTTCAAACACTTGAAAGAACCTTATAGATGTTCATTTCTCAAAAACTTTTCAATATTTTCAAAAAAATTAAGTTTCTTATTTAACTTCAGTATCTACTAAACTTAAGTTTCGATATGATTTTTTCTTGTTCTTGCCTGCTTAACTTCTTAAAAAAACGTATTGAAAAACATTTAATCCATTTTCCCATGAAACTTCAAACCATGTAATTAAACCGTTATTTATGCTTAAAAAACATAGCACTCATTGGATTCTTATGGCTATTTCCGCAGTTTTAAAGCTCGTCAAATGTTGTCTTTCTATGACTCACCGTTCAGGAGTTATAGTGCGATTAGACGGACGTACGGGCAACGTAGCGATGCCTTAAGAGTTCCTTATTCAATTTTCGGACGGACCGCTAAAAAAGTCTATATTTTCACTGAAAAACTTATTGGTTGTCATATTGACAATCGCCGGTTGTTAACCAGAAATTGTTATATTGACGAACAAAATTGTCAATATTACCCAAAAATTCCGATGGTATCGAATACGTTTGACAATCAAATTTTCAATATAACAACTTTCCGATTGTCAATTTTGGGTTTTCAGTATGAATCAAATTAAATACCTCGATAGTCAATATGAAAACTCGTATAAATGAGTCATAAAAGCGAAATAACTGACGGGTAGCCTATCGTTAGATTGAAGAATATAATTGTCATATTGACAGCCACAGTTGTTATATTGACTACTTCAGTTTTCAATGTGAAAACTTTTTTAAATGAGTCATAAAAAAAAAACAGTAAATAGCAAAAATGAAAAACTGCAGCATTTTAAATCTTCACATTGATGAATCAGGTTGTTATATTGACAATTGCAATTGTCAATGTGAAGAACTTGCTATAGTTATCCATCACATTGAAAATTGAAATTGTCAATATGAATATTTTTGGAACTACTCTGTTTAAGGTAAACCTGATTGAGCATGATTTTATTTCATTTCTGGTCTGTTGAAGAAAGTGAACGCATCAATCAAAAAGAAGGTTTTTGTGTAAACAATTATTGAATCAATGATCAATAGCCAAAAGAATCAGTGATCAACAATTACATAAAGGTAAGACTATTTCAGGTAAGTGTGTTTTTAGCTATATGATGCGTGGAAGGTAATTAAATTAAAATGTATATTTTTTATAATTGTGCTGATGCGTTTTTATCATTCTGTTTCAATTCTTTTTTTTATTCTAAAACTATTGATTCAGCTACATTTCAGCTACATCACCTCAATTCTTTTCTTTTATTTTCAGTTTGTTATTTGTTTTTTTTTTCTCTTTTCTTGAAATTGTAGGTTTAACTTTATTAAAACCATTAAAACCATAAAATTATTTACCATTTGCTGTAACTAAATTTTTCGTACCTAACCTAACCTTATTTCTTTTTTTCAGATTTGTTATAATTTTCTTTGTCTTTTTTAAATTAATTACAATTTTAATTGCATTAAAAAATAAATAACTCACTTACTTAAGGTGGCGCTACAGTCCGGGGTGGACCTGGGCCTCAGCCAACAAGCTTCGCCATCCAGCTCTGTCTCTAGCTAGCCGTCTCCAGTTTCGCACGGGGCGTTGGTGTCCATCCGCTCTAGATGACCCAGCCATCGTAGACGTTGTGTTTTGACTCTTTTGGCTAGGTCCGTATCGCTGTACAGCCCATACAGTTCGATGTTATATGTCCTCCTCCACTCTCCGTCTATGCAGACGGGACCGTAAATCGTCCGAAGAATTTTCCTCTCGAAGCAGCCTAAAGTGTTTTCATCCGCCTTTGACAGGGTCCATGCTTCTGCACCGTAAAGCAGGACTGGGATGATAAGGGTCTTATACATGGACACTTTAGTTGCTCGAGAGAGGGCTTTCCTACTCAATTGCCTTCTTAGCCCAAAGAAACGGCGATTGGCAAGAGTTATCCTTCGTTTGATTTCAGCGCTGGTGTCATTGTCTGAATTGATAGCGGAACCCAGGTAGACAAAGTCCTTAACTACCTCATAGTTATAGCTGTCGATGGTGATGTTTTGTCCAAGACGTCGATGTTGGGTGTCTTTTCTTGATGGCAGCATATACTTGGTTTTGCCCTCATTGACTGCTAAACCCATATTCGCCGCTTCCGTCCCAATACTCACGAAGGCTTCATTGACATCACTCTTTGTTCTACCGATTATGTCAATGTCGTCTGCGTATGCGAGTAGTTGAACGGACTTTTGAAAGATTGTACCTCTGGTGTTGGCGCGAGAGTTCTGCACAATTCTCTCAAGTATGATGTTAAAGAAGTCGCATGACAGCGCGTCGCCTTGTCTAAATCCTTTTCTGACATCAAAGTGGTCGGTGAGGTCTTTGCCGACCTTGACGGAACAGCGTGAGTTTTCCATCGTCATCCTGCACAGACTGACGAGTTTGGCAGGGATGCCAAAACTAGACATTGCGCTATATAGCTCGTCTCTATAGATGCTGTCATTCGCGGCCTTGAAATCGATGAAGAGGTGGTGTGTATCGATTTGGAATTCCTGGGTTTCCTCCAAGATCGGCCGCAGTGTGAATATTTGATCGATGGTGGACTTTCCTGGCCTAAAGCCACACTGATATGTGCCTATCAGATTGTTGACAAACGGCTTCAGGCGTTCACACAGTACAGCAGAAAAGATCTTGTATGCGATGTTAAGAAGACTTATGCCTCTGTAGTTGGCACAACTCATAGGGTCTCCTTTCTTCAGGATCGGGCAAACAATGCTGAGGTTCCATTCATCGGGCATGCTTTCTTCCGACCATATCTTGCAAATGAGCTGGTGCATGCTCCTAACCAGCTCATCGCCAGCGGATTTAAAAAGTTCGGCAGGTAGGCCGTCTGCTCCGGCTGCTTTGTTGCACCTGAGCTCTTCGCCCGGCTTGAATGGTTCGTCCTCGCCGTTATACAGTCTGCAGAAGTGGTCTTTCCAAATCCGCAGCACCGATGTTCCCTTGATGGTCCTTACAGACTTCAGTTGGAAGTTTATACCCTTGGCAGGACCTTTTGATCCTTTGGTAAAACTTTCTAACCTCATTCCTGTTGTAACATCTCTCTATCTCTTCAACCGCGCGCTTCTCGTGCTCTCTCTTTTTCCTTCGGAGAAGCCGGTGTTCCTCTCTCCTCCTCTGCTCGTAGAGCTCGCGAGCAGCTCTAGTCCTTCTGTGCAGCCCCGATTTGTATGCTTCCTGTTTAGCTGCATGTGTTGGCCGCATTCATCGTCAAACCAGGGGTTTCGTTGTGGTGGCCGTGTGAAACCCAGCACTTCAGACGCGGCGTCTCTGATGGCATTTTGGCAATGTTGCCAATGGCTATTAATACTTGATGCGGGCTGCATAGGACTTCGTAGAAGGTTTCGAGAGACTCGGTTGGAGAAGGACCTGGCGATCTCTTGCGATTGTAGTCGGCCGACGTCAAACTTCCTCACAGTATTTCCATTACTTGGCGTTGGTCGGGATATCCACAGCCGTACCTTGGCTACAATAAAAAAAATAAGTAAATAACAAATAAAAATAAAAATGAGTAAAAGTTGTTTTTAGTTTTTGTTCGATTTCAGTGAAACTTTCGGGCTCCAGGTAAACAACTGCAAACAAGGGTAAACAATTTTAAAAACTGCAATAGTAGCATTGACAATAACGGTTTTCAATATGAAAACCCAAATCTTCAATATGAAAATAGTATTCATCATATTTAAAATTACGATTTTCATATCATAAAATTGTCATATTGAAAACTGTATTCGTCATATTGACAACCGATAAAATTTGATGAACAGAATTTCTTCATATTGACAATCGCGATCATTGGCTCAAAAATGACAACTTTTTTTCAATATGACGAACTTTGTTGTCAATATGACGCACCTTTTTGGTTCAGTGTTATTGTCGTTTCAAATCGGGGCGTTCTTCCGGATTGCCAACCGAATATGCCATACAATGTGCCAGAGTACCTACCAGCGTGGAGCTTTTCTATTTTCAGATGGAAATATGTATCCCAGCCCAGCCATCAGGATACCCATACATACCTAAATAAAATAGAGTGGCAAGAAGATATGTCAGTTCTTTTCACTATTGCTTCTTTTCTTCTTTGTGGTTGTCTTAAAAGTAAAGTTATTGCCGGTTATTGACAGGCAACTCGCAACATATTGAGAGTAGAGGCGAGGCTATACGTGATGACTGAGGAAATGTTATACAATAGGATGTCAATAAAAATTTCTGGACAAACGAATGCATAGGTAAGAGCCGCTTAAGCCTGCCAACACTGGCCCGAAATTGTATCCTCCACACATAATTTTTGCCGATTCGACGTTTTCTTAATTTGATTTATTTAAACGACCAAAAAAACTGAATATGGGTAAATGCGATCAGTTAACATCTATTACCAAAATCTATGATCATAATTCCATGAACGGACATATAAATCTCCCTATTGTTAACATTAAATCTCTCCACAATATAATATTTCCCCAATTATAATGCTCACCCATCGCCACACCCATTTTTATAACATTGGCGGAAATAATTAAATTTTTCCAAACCTAATTTGAGTAGGTAGTAGCTGTACATGGGTACATTTTGTCAAGCGAGATAACATTTTTCAAAGATTAAATTACTATAAACATAATTATGCGTTTATTTCACCGAAAATAGAAAACATTAGACAAGATCGAGCAGTTAGATAAAAATTGACAACAAAATTAGACTTAATTGAAGTTGGGTTATAGATACGGCCTCCCACATGCATAGATAGGTCTCTGCTGAGTCCCTCGCTATATATCTACTTAGGTACGTAGAGGAATTTAAAATCGCGCGCAATTACCTTTCCGCTGCGAGAAAGTAGTCGTTGTGCCCAAATTACTTTGAAGAGAAACAAAAAAGGATTCCTATCTGCCGTATCTAAACGTACCTACTTACCCACACAACAGGCAGAGTATAGCTCTACTTAGATGTTATTAAATTCCGATCCTTTATTCATTCTTTCACTTATCTAATTTGTCAAGCATTATACCAACTCGCTGTCTAATCGGCAAGGAAATCGGAAGAAATTTGTAAGTTTTCGTGGAACAATAGTTTTTTGAGCTAAGTATCTGCCTACCCATACGCAAGTGTTCTGTGTAATGATGTAAGGTATACGCTATAGTTACACATTAAAAAGTGACTGCTAAAGGCGCGATGAAATTGTTTTGATAAGAGTCTGAAGCTATTTAGGAAATCATGGTGTAGAGCGGTCGCGGTTAATGCGTACCTACCTACGAATAATTTGACTAATTAGACTAAATATTCAGCAGGAAGGCGGTTATTTAGCCCTTCATACATAGATATAAATCGCAAGCAATGCTAACTTGCACATTAGTAGGAGGTTTCTAAATTGATTTCGTTTTACGCACACCATGCACAACTGCACGTAACATACGCGTTCTACCTGCCCATAAGATACCTCTTCTGCAATTAACGCTGAGGGGTAAGTATGACAGAACCAACGAACTTTTAAGTTTTGCTTATCTTTAAAGTAATCTAATGATAATCTTAACTACAAAATTCGACCCAGAAAAATATTCTACTTGTTAGAAGTTAGATTTTAGTTAGACTAGACCTCAACCAACAAGCTCCGTCAGCTATTGCTTTGTTTCGAGTTAGTTGTCTTCAGTTTTGCACTTGAAGTTTGGCAGAAGTCCCTTTAAGCTTAAGTCTTCTTAAACTTAGCCATACTCTGTAAACACTGCCCTCAAAGACCCCCAAAAACATGCATGAGAAATGCAGCTTGGTTGCTTGCAGTTCTAAACTGTAAGATGCCTCTCGGTCTTGGTTGCGCCTCTCGGATCGGAACCAAAGATTTTCCGGTGCCGGTGTCCATTCCGTACAGATCGTTCCACCTTTGTTCCATTACTGCTTCATAGCATTCGTGTCTGCGCATTTCTGAGCCTTTATTATGTCGTTGGATGAGTTTTGTGCCGATGGTTGTGGCATCTGAGGACTACGAAAAACTTCTGCTTCCTACGTTTATTTTAAAATTTAAACCAGTAGCTCTATTGGCACTTATTAAAACGTAAGAAGTTGGGAGTCCACATGACCTTAACCATTTTAAGTTTGGTTCTTCTTGGTTATGGTTACAGGTTAGTGCTTTATTCCACTTCCACTGGGGCTCGCCGTGAATCAGCCACGTATGTGAGCAGGCACCTCACGACGATACGTATCATGACAAGAGTCGCAAACATAAGCCTTGTGCGATCATGGCCCCTCTGAGAAGAAAGATGATGACAACAAAGATATATGTTGTTCGAGCTCTTGGACAAGCGTCGAGCAGTGTTCTAGCAAAGATTGTCCTTCAGGTTGTCCTAGGCGATTTTGATGCCAAGCTTGAAAGGAGGCGCATCTTTAGGCCCGATGCACACTTGCGATTTTTGTCGCGCGGTGACGCAGCGGCGCCGCTGCCATGCTCAATGCACACTTGCGAGTTTTAACGCTCGTTACAATTTGCCCTTCACGGTGACGCTGCGGTCTCGCGGAAAATTTTTAACCGCAAGAAATACGCGCGGTGTAACGAAGTGATTCGTTACACAATCAATTCATTAAATAGCCGACCGCCCGCTGACCGTATCACAAGAACCATGGCAATCCCACACCCAAGTACAGACTAGCACAGTTGTTCCGTAGCCACCGTTGATTAGATAAATCAAGCAGCACTGGTCATAGTGAGTACTTGGATGGACAACCACATGAAAACAAATGTGATAAAAATACTTTTTTATTTTATTTTCTATTTCGAGTTTCACTCGTTTATAGACTTCACACTCCCTTTTTGCCGGAAAGTTATAAAGTACTACTTCGCCAGTGGGAAAAGTTCGAGTTGCGATTGGTCTGAACACTGGTATAGTCAGTAAGCCACTTTGAAAATATATTCAGAGAGCACTCCCGACTCTTATTTAAAGGGTCCGCCTGATAAAGGCATTTTTTATTTTATTTTTTTATTTAAAACCCAGACGTCCATTTGGACGTCCGCCTGATAAAGGCAAGCTAACCCGTTCTTTCCTATCTAGCACCGAAATCAACCGACCGACCGAGGATTAGAGTACTACTTTTATCCAATAGGAGTTCCGACGCTGTTTTCCTATCATACGATAGAGTCCTTTCCGGTCTTCAAGACTGAGTCCACTTTCCAGTCATCCGACTGAGTCCTTCAATACTTTTCCTATCATACGATAGAGTCCTTTCCGGTCTTCAAGACCGAGTCCACTTTCCAGTCATCCGACTGAGTCCTTCAATACTTTTCCTATCATGCGATAGAATCCTTTCCGGTCTTCAAGACCGAGTCCACTTTCCAGTCATGCGACTGAGTCCTTCACAATCTAGTTAAGATATACACCAATTGTTAAGCTAGTTTAAGATATCTATAAACTTGTTAATGTAAAGTTGTTAAGTAAGTAACATAAGTAAAACAATAAAGTGTACCGGAATAAGAAAACCTCGTGTATTAAGACTTCGCAAACACAGAGTTATCGTCTTCTCTGTGGACACCCTGGAACCGACGAGCGAAATCTCAGCTATAGACAATAAAAAGACCCTTACAGCGGTAACGCATTTCCGTAATATGTTCGCAGGTACTGTATAACGCAAAAGCGGCGACTCTGTGGGTCCCCGCGTCAAAATGACGCAAGTTCGCATCGGGCCTTAGTCGTATGGTCGGAACTTGGGGTTACACGTTGTGGTAGTAACAAGGCACATGGAGATCTCCTGGCCAATCAGGACACTTTTCGAGTATCGTGGATGTCCGAACTTGCCAAGAAAGGGGCTAAAATTAAGTCGAATCACTGCCTGGTTATTTGCAAGTTGAAGCCACGCTACAGCTGCGGATATTCCGACAACGGACCAACGCCAAGAAATTGAAATCCTGAGGCTGCAATCGCAAGAGATCGCCAGGTCCTTCTCCGATCAAGTCTCCCAAAACCTTCTACGTAGTTCTATGCATCCAGCATAAAGTGTTGGTAGCCAGTAGTAACATTTCCAAAAGGCAATCAGAGATGCCGCCTATGATGTACCTATACTGGGTTTTTAACGGCCACCACCCACAGCGCAATACCTAGTTTGACGATGTGTGCCGGCGGCAATCACATGCACCTAAACATATAGGGACACAGCCACACACAGACTAGAGCTGCTCGCGAGCTCTACGAGCAGAGTAGGAGAGAGCAGAGAGAGACACCGTCATATTGTGCCAACGAGCAGAGTAGGAGAGAGCAGAGAGAGACACCGGCATATTAGAAGGAAAAAGAAAAAGTACAAGAGGTGAAAGTGATAGAGAGGTGCTTGAACAGAAATGATTGAATTGTTCTAACAGGATCCGCCAAGAGTATAAAGTTCCAACTGAAGCCTGTAATGAGCATCAAGGGAGCATCGTAGTGGAATCGAAGTGGGTGCTGAAGATCTGAAAAAAACATTTATGCAAACTGCATTTATGCATCGGCGACGACACACCAAATCCCGCTGTCAGGCAGAATGAATCATTCAAGCCAGCCGGGCAAAGAAACTACCGGAAAAGCATACGAACGATACCGCCCACCGGACCTAGATCGTACGAAAGTAGCAAGTGTTTAAGCTTAAGCAAAGCAAAGCAGCCGGAGCTCACAGCCCAGATCTGGTTTGGAGATCAGCTCATATGCCAGATATGTTTGGGGGAAAGCACACCCGAAACCTCAGTTTTATTTGCCCAATCAACAAGTAAGGGGACCCTCTAAATTGTGCCAACTATACAGATTTATCGGTCTCCTTAACATCGCATATAATTTTGACCGCCAAAAAGCCGTTTGTCAACAATATTAAATCTGACAGGTCCATGTCAGTGTGGCTTTAGGCCAGGAAAATCGATCATCGATCAAATGTTCGCAATGCGGCAGATCTTTGAGAAAACCAGGTATTTCCAAATCAATACTTACCATTTTTTTTTTTTCGATTTCATGGTCGAGTTTAACAGCATTAGAGACGAGATATATAGCGCAACGTCTAGTTATGGTGTCCCTGCCAAACTCGTCAGTTTGTGCAGGGTGATGATGGAAAACTTACGCTGCTTCGTCAAGGTTGGTTCAAACGTCACCGATGCCTTTGATGTCAAAAATGGGTTTAAGTCAAGGCAATGCGTCACGTTTTTCATACTTGAGAGCATTGTGCATCACTCCAGCTCCTACAACAGAGGCACGATCTGTCAAGAGCGCGTAGAATTACTCGCTTACGTAGACGACATTGATATAATCGGAAGAACACATCAGCGTGATGTCTGTAACGCCTGCTTAAGAATTGCGACGAAAGTTTAAAGTTGTTTACTTTGAATCCAACAGTTTGGCTTTGGGAGCGGCCAAACCGGGTATATATTGTCATCAAGAAAAGACACCCAGCACCAATGTATGTCTTCCGCTGTAAAGCCTTGTACACACGATTGCCAAATCTGGCAATATTATCAGATCTGTCAGTGGTAAATTTGTTCCCAAAAACCTTGAAACATACTTGGCTATATTCTTTAGACATCTTTTCCACTGACAGAAGTCCTAAATATCTTGAAATGCTTTCATGCACATATTTGGGACATGTTTTTCACTGCAATATTGTCAGATCTGGCAATCGTGTGTACAAACATAGCTTTACTTTAGTTCAGACAATGACACAAGCGCTGAAATCAAAAGAAGGCTAAATCTGGCCATTCGTTGCTTCTTTGGGCTAAGATGGCAAATAATGCGTAACGAAGCCTCCTCTCGAGCAAAACAGCTTCACGAAAAACCTTTGGCCTTGTCTTCGCTTTGGCTTCATGATACGTCCACTTTGAATCTGCTTCGAAATGACATTTCTTAAAAAAAATATAGGTATTTTTTGAGAGAAAAACTGTTTTTTCTTCGTGTTCTGAGTGCTGATTTTGGTTTAATGTGTACCACTACTAAAAATTAATATCCTTTACATAAAAAATTTTTATTTTCATTTTTTTTTTCTCAGCTGTTTAGCTGTCAGACGAGGCAAATGTTCAGTACCATTGAACTGAACATTGCTAGTTGGTGTCTCCGCTCGTACGTTGATTTGACAGCTTAAATTCAAATACATCAAATTCAATGTGATCTACTACAACGTTGCTCCGACCATCCGTCGTAAGAAAGTTTTGAGAGAGCAGAAAAATTCAACACGATGAATTTTTGAGTGCGCTTTGACGTTTCTGTGAACCTGGAGTTGCTGGCTTTTGCGTTGGTTTGTGTTCTTGTTTATTTGTTTTCTACGATTTATAATCGTTTTTCGAATGATATATTTTGAACGCGGTTATAATTCAACGAGAACGTAATGGGGCAAAGCAAACGACAACGCAGCTGTGTGACATAGCCTTAAAGAAGTTGGGTACTAGCAGTCTATATAATTATATTATCTCAATTATATCAATAGTTGAGTATATTTGACGTTGAGCTTCGTTCTGGAGTAACGTTACGTAACATTACGTGTTCCCTTAACGATAGTGCTTTTCGCCAAAATGTCACTTTTCGTCACTTGGTATGAAAACAAACTTCTTAAACGCGTTCGCGCGCAGGCCTACTCTTTGCAACTATTTCATTGTTTTCATACCAAGTGAACAGATTTCGCCAAAGGTTAAAACGAGAAGTACGAGCGAGATAAAAACTCTATTGGCAATCGAAACGTTCAAGCCGAAGCTACATTCTGTTATGCGAGAAAAAGATTAACCACTTCGACATCGAGAGCGACATTGACAACCACCACCAAATTGGATGGATTGAGAGCACCGACAGCAACTTTTTGGGTGTAGGTATACTTCCTACCAGAGCTGCATTGTGAATTTGGAAATTTGGTAGCACTTGCACAGCAAAATCGAAATTTAGGATTTGGCCTTACGTCGATATCGATGTTGCTGTGCTTAGCTTTTTATACACCAGTATATTATATACTGGGCACTAAAATTGTGCTGTCGATGTTGGTATCGATGTCGATGTTCCTGGTGTAGTCTGTTTCTAGCTTTAGGAAATATTGAAATCGCATGGCTGAACTCGTAAACGTCAAGCCGAGGCGGAGTCAAGGCTTCTTTGCCAGTCCCGCTGAAAGTTCTCATTTGTACGACCCTCATCATCCCAAATAAAAGCGCTTTAAGATGCTTCGAGATGATAATCCTTGGAGCGATTTATGGTTTCACCTGTAAATATGGTGATGGATGGTGGAGGAGGAGTACAACATCGAACTGTATGGAACGGCAACACGACCTGTTGCCAAAAGAATCAGAATACAACGCCTTCGAAGGCTGGGTCATCTAGAGTAGATGGACACTAACTCTGAAAAATTTTCGAATTCGTGGCGCATCATTGTGACTATATCCTGGAAATAGTTTAGTGTATAAGCTCATAACCGAATCATCGCCTGTCGTTTTGAAACCCTCGGGATCTGGACATTCAGCTCTGACAGCCTTAAGCTTGACCTTAGCTTAGAAATGTACCTACTGGCACTAGCACTTTGTCCAGGTCAGGTGGGCACGAGTCATTGATCTACTTTTTCCAGGCTGGTTGGTTCATACCTACTGCTCGACAACGAAATCCGTTTCATCATCTTAAACTTACTGTTAAGGTACCTACTGGCTTGGTGAATTTAAAACTTAATTTATTTCGTCAAAATATGAACAAATTAAGGGCCTTAACTACCTTCAACCTTACGATAAATTACACCCTAATGAATGTTAATTTCGCCCGGTTCAGAGTATCCCAAAAGAAAATTCAATGTTTTTCTCTCACAAACCGCTTTCGTTCTCAAACCACTCAATCATCATCATAATCAACGGCAGACTTCCTGATAGATTGGCTTCTGTCTGCGTTTAATTTTCTCCACTTCCCGATTGTGGTCTCTGTGTGTGAGCCAATAGAATTCCATACGTACGCAGAGCAGATAGATGTCGGCGGCGGTAATTTTTAACAACACAAAAAAACACGTTATAACCGAAACATTGTTGTTGGATCACCGATGATGAGATCTTCTACCTGTAGGAAGCCGAAATTAATTTGTGAGCTGTTTCCATCAGCTCGGTCTGGTTGAAGGCAAAAAGGGCAGCGCTGCTGCGGATGCATCATGTCTTGGTGGTGATGTGATATGACCAACCATTATTTCATGGCTTAACTTGTGTGGTATTTTCGGTTATTCTGACTGATTGGCAAAGATTAATTTGACGAAACGACTATGAGAGCAAGAGCGTTATTACACGCTTTTCTAAATTGAGTTAAAAATTGGTATAAACGACTGATTTACTGGTGCCTTGATTTATGATGACTGCGGTAATTATTCAATTAAAACGCTGCTTTTGTGTTATCTCAACATTGTTCGATCTTTAAGACAATGTTGCAATCACTAAATGTGCACTTAGTTTGACACCTGTCATTTGCTTCATCGCCGAAAAGTTTTAAAGGACAAGCAATAATTGAACACAAAATGTCAGTGAAGTCATTGTGGGGCTTCAAGCACTGTGACTGGAGTGCTGTTAACTGATCTTCGAAACCTGCAAACTGGTTCATAGGCTTATCGCACACTAACAATTTTTTAAAGCATCAATAGTTTACTCGCATCACAATCCACGAAAGCAGAGCTCACATGTGCAACTTCTTTCATTTAATGGCAGCATTCAAAAACAAAACTGCGTGTGTTAACATTTATGACACTAAGCAATAAGCAAATAAAAAATTGGTGGCAAAGCACAGATTTAAAAGTTGCCACAAACTCATTTCGTGTTGGTTCAAGCTCATAGGACATAAAAAGGCAATCAAATCGTTGCATGACTGTAAGCTGATCTACAGAGTCGGTCAACTGAGCAACCAAAAAGCAGTTGAGGTGAAAGTCGGCAGCATTTCTTCGAGTACATGGCAGAAGATTTTAAGACGCTTGGAACACTGGAAAAATCATGCTGCATACTGTTTTAAAAAAGGAAATTATGTTGCTAATCTACTAGGTTAAGTGCATTTTTTTTTAATTATGTTACATGATAATGTAATCCGAAAAAGAAATAAATTAGAAGCTATATTCGTTTTTCCTGCAGCGTTTTGCTTGAATTTCTTTTTAAAAAATTTATAACACTATCCGAAACACACGCTCGCTGATTGTTTGAACTCAAAGAATGACATGTGCCTCTCACAATGACTCTCACAAAAACTGCAGGTACAAACGTAATCCCAGAAGATGTTCGAAATGGCAAATGCATGGAATGGGTTTACGAAAGCTGTATTTTCTGTATACACATGATCCAACATTTGTTGTTGGGTGGTGAAATGTGGAGTAATGTGAAGTGGAAAGTCAGCCTAAGTGTAGGCAAAAAATAAACCAGGAATTTTGAAAACTGGGGACTAGCTGATTTGGTGGGTGATTGATCGTAAGCTGTCACAAGAAAATTCTGATGATCACAGTCTACTCAGAGGAATGTTTTGTGATTTGTGAAATCACCTATCACAGATCACCGGCCTTAACCTATTCCACCCCTGAGTTTGTTTGCATATTAACATGCTTGCCATTAGATAGTAATTCTTGTCGGCAGTGCGTAAATCAAAAGGAATTCCTCAATCAAACCAAACAGAATTCTACGCGTTCTGTTCGTTTTCTGACGAAACAAAGCCAACACACGTTTTATTGACAGCTGAATATCGTCAACTCAGCATTGTTTCTTGTGTTGTGTAAAGGGATGCGCAGAACGGCTTATGTTGCTGTTGATATGGATGTGGTTGTTCCTGTCAAAGAAGTTAATTGCAATAATGTTTGCACACTGCAAAATAATGATGGATGTTAACGTTGATGCTCATCAAGTTCGTCTACTATCAACTTTGTGGACCGAAACCCCAATCACAGATTTGACGAAAAACAAATGTCAAATCTGTTGATTTGACGTTTCGTTTTTCTATTTTTGGATTATTTCGTTGCGTAGAATGAAGAAATCGGTAGATAAAAATTAATTTAATTTTTCATTATTGTTTGTAAGGTGATGCGCAGATGACGTGATGTCATTGATAGATGTCAAAAACGAAAGCAAACGTCAAGTTAATCTCATCTTTTCCGGTGGAAACACTTTGGGATTAACTTTTAATCTTCATACGTTAATAACTGTATTATGGGCAGTGGAAAAACATTACTGACAGATGAGTATACCGCCAGACACACCAAAGTCTTCAAGTACACGTAAACGAAACCCCACTTACACAACATAACATCTGTCATTTAATTTGGTGTAAACACAGACGCGAAAATTTGATTTCTCGGCTCCTTAACTTCTCAACTGGCGTTTTTGTGCATAATTTCGACCCGCCTCCGCTTGCAAAGTATAGTCGAGTCGGCTCAAACCAGTTTCGACTCAAACCGGGGTTCCATGTTTCCAGTTTCAACTGCATGAAAACTTAAAATTATTCGTGTTTGCTCTCAGGGGAATATGCATTCTGGTTAGGTTATTGGATTGAGCTGAAGCTGAAAACCTTTCACAGTCGAGAGGAAAACTACTTTTGTTCGAGCCAGGTTTTTGTTTCGTAACAAGATCTTTTTTACCACTAGAATACACAACAAATTAAAGAAGATATGACTACGCCAAAAATCGATTACAAACGATCTCCAGCCGAATGAATCCGTTGCGTCCGTTACGTCGAAGTACACAACAACTCACAACTTACATACTTGTGGCGTTGCAGTCCAACAACAACGCGGAAGCCACCTGGTCGACAATTTTCTCATGCTCAAATGTTCACGAAAGTTTCAAATAACGATGGGTATTTTCTCATGAATTTTGATCCGAAGATCTTCAAACACACCATCCTGGAGTTTTATGACGATTTTTAGTTTTTGACTTTTGGATGCCTTGGATCTTAGGATATTTTGAGCTCGTATGGGTATAACAACAAAGAACCAATTGCGCACCATAAAATTAGAGAGCGCAGAACCTTTTGATCACTGTTAAGTGTTAATATGGTAAAGAGACAAAAATGTTTGATAAATCTATCTGATTTTCTATGTCTGTGGCCAAAAGAAAACAAAGATATTGGAAGAGGATCCTGTATGCAAACCGAGCGCCATTTAGCATCAAAGTCACTGACTTATCGAGCACGAGCAGCTCTCTTATGGTGGTATGACACTACATTTTTTCTTCATTTTTGTCTCATTGTCAATAAACTTAACAAGCCGGGCACAATGTGTGTCTGTGTCTGTGCCTGTCGCTGTGTCTCGCCTCATTTTTCACCTAAAATCAGAGACACAGCGAGATACGCATTGTGTCGCTATATACGTGTACAGCCACAGACACAGACACAGACACTCACTGTGTCCCAGCTATGAAGGAGCAACACAAATTCAACATACGAATTTCTACATACACACTCAATGAGAGTGAGTGTGTACGCATCAGTAACAAAAATTCGGAAAATTGTGTAGATACGTAAGAAAAAATGAGCCACGCGACGAAACGTGATAAAAAATTAAGAAAAAATTAGTTTGAGTACCCATTTTTTCAATGTGTTTTTGACAGTTCTTAATATTTCGTTTATTTTGCGTTTTGTATTTTGATCAAAAATGGAAAATATTTGCTTTTTCCCAGTAAAGCAACGTAAAACAGGAACAGAAACAGAATCCCATACATTAGCAACTGAAACCTAAATTCGCTGAATGCTTTTTGCGTTGCTGATGTATGAAATTCTGTTTCTGTTTCTGTCCCTTGTGACACCGCGTCTTAACTTGTAGATCTGGGGCCAGCTTGTCAAGCTCAGCTGCAATGCATGCTCCAAAAGCTGCATTTAAAGTCGGTGTCTGTGAAAGGTTTTGCTTAAGAACCTGTGTAAGGTCTTTGGAAGCGTTCACTAAAGAAGATGCAAGTGAAGTTGCATCCTCTCTCTGAGCTTTTGGCTTTCTTTTGAGATGAGTTGATGTCCTCGAGAAACTTGGCGGTTGTGGTGTGAGCGGCAAAACGAGTGAAAACGAGTCTTGGGCATAGTCGGAACTTTGATTGTTTTCCGGGACGTTTTCGCTGAGACTCTCAAAACCCAGGAAACATGGACTTGGGCTTGGTGAAATCGCAACGGGTCTGTTTTTATTGAAGTTGTTCACGGATGGAGTGGGCTCTACCGTAGAAACCAAGAAATCAAGGGCTGCTTTGAATTTCCAAGTTGATTTCATGCGTTCTATGGCATCCACAGCGGCTCCACTTTTCTGAGCTTAAATCTCCTTTTGATTTTCGATGACAAAATATGATTTTAAATTGTTCAATTTCCGTGTAACCTCATCTACAATGTAAATTATTGAAATGCAATTCACAAAATAGTTTTTTCTTAATTCTTTTCAGTACCGTAGGTAAAATTTTCTTTTAAAAATTTCTTTTTAAATTCTGCTTTACGAACTTTTTCAATTAAAAAATTTTGCGAAAATGTCTTCCCACATATTTTCACCATCTTGGCGGCCGCTGACATTTTGTTTGTTTACACTTAACTTGTAGTTGTCCTTTTCACTCAACATATTTTTGTCTTCTTTACCTACCGATGAAGTTTTATAATTTTTAATGAGTAAAAAAGGTATCATCGCGGCCGAACTTGGCCAGACCGATCTCGGTCAAACCGAACCTTATACGGCCGGACCCAGGGATGACCGATCTGGGGGACAGCCGAACCGCCGAACCCGAAACCCGGGAAATGGTATTACAAGGTTTGATAGAATATACTAGTTGCGTGTTATTGCAGGGAAATTTTTTTAACTGCCCACTGCTATTATGAAATCAGTGAGTGTGCGCGATTGTAGGCTGTTGCGAATTTGCGATCAGATACAAAGTGAGTGTGAGGTGATTGAAAAGGGTTGAGCTGCGATTTATATGCTGTACTGCTGTACTGTACCTTTGCGTGATAATACACATTTAAAGGGTCATCCCTTTTGGGGTGCGATTTGTAGTTGTGGGTGTAAATACCTTGATATGCTATTGGCTAAAGCAATTTTGGAGGTGATTATCGGCACTCCCGGTTTGTTCGAAACTGATAATAATACAGTTTTGACAATTTAAGGCATTTAAAATGGAGTGGATAGGAAATGTTTTTGGTAGTCTTAAAAGAATTCTTATTGTTGGTCATGAGGTCATTCGGCAAAAAAATTAAAAGTAGGCAGGAAGGTTTCTAGATACCTGCATATGTACACGTGTGGGTCTAAAGGTAGGTAGATATAGAAAATGAAATCTGAAAACTGCCCGAGATAATTCATGCTTATACGTAGAGGGTAAGGTACAAAAAAATATCGGTGTTGACAAAAAAATATGCTTATATAAATAAGATTATATCTAAGATGTCGATTAAAGTAAAGTGGCGAGACTTGGAATATTTAAGTAAGTTCTTATTCTTGGAGGTAAATATATCGGATCCGGAAGCGTGCAGGTGCGAACAAAAAGCACATATACTTATAAAAGTACCTAGTAGATATATTACTATACTTACTGCACCAATGAAAGTGCCTGTTTTCATTTGGTTTATCCTGACCTGATTTGTCAGAATTATTGGGTGAGGAAAGTGTCGGTGTGGTAGCTACCGTTCAACCTCAGTTTTTATTTTGAGATGTAAATTTAGGGTTCGACAAGATGCTAAATGTATCTAATCCTAATGACATTGCTGGTTTTATTTTTGTATCGATTCAGCGATGCCAAAGAAACTTATTTGCTGTTTGCCATTCGGTCATTAATTAATGCAGGCCTTGGCAACATTTTTAAGCCTAAGTTGTGGTTCTTTGATGTTTAGGTTTTAAAATTGGAATCAAAATGAGGCTTATAATTCGTAAAACTCTTTCACTTAAAAAATACTCCCTTCAGGCAAAAACTTTATCAAAATCATGAGTTTTTCCATACTTATACGTATTTGTAATTTTTTAATATCAGAGAGAAGTCACGAGTATCAAATTGCGCTGAGAATTAAAAATTAAATTTGCAAAGAATGTCACAACAAAGAATGTCCACCTTGCTCACAACTTTGGGTGTAAAATCTGCGAAACTAAATACCCCATCCGAAATTAGCTTGTAGTTTTGAGGCCAGCGTTTAGAAAGTGTAAATAGCTAATTGCCTTGTCATACTAGATCATAAAACTAAGTTTTTGCGCAAGCTCGCATAACATTCATCAAAAGCAAGAGTTTTCCCATTATTTTTATAAATTTTCTGTTTCTGTAACCCCCGGTTTTTGTTTTGGCTTAAAACCACTATAACCATTACGAGTATCACGTTGCCTTTGCGAATTACAAATAAAATTGCAAAGAACGCAACTTTTGCCTCAACTTTGGATTTGAATATCTACGAAGCAGAATGTCCAATCTGAAAACTGATTGCATTTTTGGTATATTTCCATTTCATAAAAAAAATTTTAAGCACTTTAAAAAATAAATATGGGCTTAAATTATGACAACTGATGTACTAATGAAAAACAAAAGCAAAACCTTGTTCCGTTCAGAAGTATATATGTAATTGGTTAACGGTTGTGTTTAAACTTTTTGCTCAAAACTCGTTTTGTGATTCAATTTGAATAGCATATTAAAGAAGTATTCGAAAACTTTTTCTCCAAAACTAGTCTTCCTAGGGTAAGTCATTCAGAGCTAAATCGCAGACTATTGAATGTGAAGTCAACGAACGATCTGCGAACTATTAAATTACGTTCATCAAACATGCAAGTTAATTATTAATTAGAGCTTAAAGTATGTAAAAAATGCTGTTGGAGGTTGAATTTCAAAGAAAACCTACTTGTTCTGTAGAAGAAAGAGTTTTGAAATAGAAACAGTAATCGTCTTTGAAAAACGTAATTGAGATCCGTATTAGCAATGGAAAAACTTTTCATTTTCGTAAACATTAAATTAACAGTAGTTACTCTTACTGCTTAAAATTTAAGTCTCAATTCCTTGGTGTGCACATTTTGAAACACATGTGCATCAATAAAAGCCAGGGCTTTCGACTAACGAAATTAACTTCGATGAACTCCTTTACCTATGACATTTAATGTTTCAGTGTCAGTACAGAAAAATAAAGTTGCTTGCATTAGTGTCAGTGTCATTCGTTGGTTGCAGTTAAAAACGCACAATGTGGTACCGCTGGACAAAATAGGACTGGTTTAAAAAAAATATGACAATGTGGCAACGCTGAGCCTACTGCATCCAAGTTACAACGGAGGCGGAGAATAAAATGTTCGTGCAACATCCAATGTTTGACGTATGGTTGTGCGTCATTCAGGCTGTTTCGTCTGCAAATACAATTTTTCAAAAATTTACTGATTTGCATTCTTCAAGAATTTATATTCTCTAAACGTGTTCTTCAATGTTTGGTTTATAATCCTATGCGGATGCGTTCCTCGTAAGCTTTAAACTCTATTGTTGGGGTGCTGTGCTAACCCTCTCCTTATTTTCGTTATAACGGGTGACTTTTTAGCTGGTTTGGTTTTGGCAACACTGGTTTGGTACAGCTGACGTGTGTTTAGTACCTTGTGTCACTGTCAAACAGCTTCAGTTTGGTTTGCAATTTAACCATGGATCGTCTTACAAATGAACAACGCTTGCAAATTATTGAATTTTACTATCAAAATTCGTGCTCGGTTCGAAATGTTCATCGCGCGCTAAAATGCAATTGCGAGGCGAGTTTGGTGAACAGTTAATTTCACGTTTCGGGCCGGTCAATTGGCCGCCTAGATCGTGCGATTTGACACCATTAGATTATTTTTTGTGGGGGTATGTCAAGGCTAATGTCTATAGGGACAAGCCCGCTTCGATTGACGCACTGGAAGCCAACATCCATGCATTCATTCGTGAGATACCGGCCGATATGTGTGAAAGAGTATGCCAAAATTGGACTCAGCGGATGGGCTACCTGAGACGCAGTCGCGGTCAACATTTGCATGAAATTATCTTTAAACATTAAATTGCAAGGTTCAAACTATCGATTCAAATAAATATTTCATTAATTTTTTCGAATTTTTTGTTTTTTTTTTTTTTAAAAAAAAGTTCTCAACCTCTTAAAAAATCACCCGTTACTTCTTCTTCAATCATTTTGTTCGAGTAATAGTGGTTTCTGCATACCAAAATAAGCGATCATACGCAATGTCAGATCGATCTACACGCATACACCTATACGAGCCCTTACTCCAATTACTTTGTGTTTGAGTGAAAACGATATAGGTAGGTATACACATAGGTGGCTATGCAATGGCTTAAATATTTTCACGTGCACCAATAAAAAACCATGTGAGGTTTAATATGCATCGTATGGCTATTTCTGTACACAAAATTAATGAAATCATTAATTATGCTTGATTTGCACTGCAATCCAGACATACCTATCTACTTACTTCAAATAAGCTTTAAATCAAGGGTCTTTCGTTCGTGCAGTAGGTATCTACTAATAAGTATTATGTGCTTTTTTTCGGGTTCGCACATGTACGCTTCCGATTCCGACATAAGTATTTACCTAAAAGAATAAGAACAAGAGCCTACATATATAAATGTTCTTATTTTAAGTCTTACCACTCTACTTCAATCGACATCTTACCTAAGTATAATTTTTTTTCAACAATCCACACAAGGACACAAGCTACTGCTACGAAAATGTTTATCAACATCAACACACCGTTTCCACTCTGAACACAGCTTACTTAATCATGCAATAAATGATCAAGTATACCTGTCTACGTTATGTTATGTAAGTTAGTAGGTACCTTACCTACATACATACCCATAAGCATGAATTTTCTCGGGCAATTTTCATAAACATTCCCTATATCTACTAATAGATCCACACATGCATGCATCTAGCAACCTACCTGCCTATCTTACATGTGGATCTCACTTTTTTTTGCTGAATTACGTCATTCTATATACCAACAATTTTATTATTTATTTATTTATTTATTTTTATTTAAAAACATTAACTACCCATTCCATTTTAAATGCCTTAAATTGTCAAAATTCTATTATTATCAATTTCGAACAAACCGTGAATGCGGATGCTCACCTATAAAATTGCTTCAACCAATACCATATCAACTAGGTATTTACCTTCAACTACAAATCGCACCCGAAAGGGGATGACTCTTTAAATGTGTATTTGCAGGCAAAAGTACAGTACAGCATAAAAATGGCAGCTCAACCCTTTTCAATCACCACACAGGCACATTACTCCTTATCGCAACAGCCAATTGCAAAATTTCCCCCCAGTTGTAGGCTAGAGACCATCCCATCAAACCTTTTCATACCATTTCCCAGTTCTTGAGATGAGCTGTCTCAAGTTTACCCGTCCCTAAGTTGACTGGTATCCAACTTGGGTCGTCTCTGGCTCGGTCTGGCCAAGTTGGGTCTGAACAAGTTCGATTGGAATAAGGCTGGTCATACCCAACCCAGTAAAAAAATGTAGTGTCATACCAGCATTAGCCTTTTCTGTTACAATGCAAAATTATCTATGCCCCGATTTACAATATTCATAAAACTACCTTTTTGTTAGCAATTTTGCCGATCTGAGCAATTGCCCAGCTTGCCTCTCCCCTAACCAGAGATTGTTATCAACACTGACGTAAAACAAAACTGAATTGATGTTGGTTTTCGACGACGACGTAAACATCCGAACATATGACCCAATTAATTAAAAATGATAAAAACTACACATAGTGCGTCTCTCGTCCTGCTTAATTATCGTTTTATTACTAATAAGTGTAACACTGATAAATATAAGAACAAAACCTTTTCACTTATATTGGTGCTAGTGTTTTTGTTTTATAAACTTTATGACCACAATTTAACCGAATTCGCACAGACCAGTCATACTGACTTCTAGTAAAAGGCTAAGCACACACACGCACACTTACAAGCATTCCAGTCGCTCTATGAAAATGAAAACAAACAGCTTGGAACGCGCTTCGTAGAGAATCAACCATTTCTTCCCAGCTAATCTGTGGCATTTGACATCTGGAACGATATTTGTTGTTTTGCTCGGCGGAAAACGTTATCAATAATTCGCGTTCTTCAGTTCGTTATGATTTTTTAACAAAAATAAAGTGAATTTAGTTTTTATTATTAGCAATGAATGGAATAATTGACGGTATAAGCTGGTTCCCGAATTCAGAAGAAAAATTCGTTACTTGGGGCAAGGATGTCAGCCTGTACAAAGTCAATCCCAGAAATGATTTTGAGAACCCGAAAAGTAAGATCTATGTATCCAGGCTGTGTCATGACCGGTGGTAGGCCCACCGCTTCTACGCAGTTTGGTAATTAATGTCGATGTTCCTTAGGTCGAGATTTACAACTCTCCTCAAAGCTGACTGCGACTTTTATGGCATCGGATAGTCGCTATCAGTATGTCAGGTGTCTGCAGCCGTCATACCATAAGGACACAATACTTGCCGTTGGACTGGCCGATGGCAAAGTGGGAATATGCAATTTTGAATCGAGTGTGGATCAGAATTTGGAGTTCAGTAAGTGTGTCGTGAAGGGGGAATTCTAAAGTCTTATAAATGTAATTCTTATTGCAGCTCCAAGGCAGCAGCGCTCGTGTTTGTGTCTTGCTTGGAATCACAACGAAACTAATGTCTTGGCCATTGGACATGACAGCAATCGTTCTGACTCTGGTATCACGATTTGGGATATAGGCAGTGGATTCCCAAAGGATTCAAGTAAGTTTACACAAAGTCTTTTATTGTAAAAAAGCGAGAGACTGCTTGTACTCTAAAGTGAACCTTTGTTCTTTTCTTGGCCAAAGCTTGCGATCAAGCTTCTCTTTCTGTAGCTAAGTTAAACTAATGTGTCCTTAGTTCAGACTTACGTTTACGTTGCAAACACTCATTCGGCTGTTGTATCAGCTACCAATGTATCTATTGATGGATTTGAATTTATGCCACTTAAACAGACGAGCCATGTACTTGGCCATGTCGACTCCTACAGTACCAGCGCGAGTCGTTAGTTTTTTTTTTCTTTGCAACATTACAGTAGTGAATGTTTGCTGGATTTATCCAGGGAGAAACCCCTGTCTTCTAGAGCAAGCTGTCCTTAACTTATGGATTGATCACAACGCCTTTCATCATTAGATTTGCAAAAATATCTCCTTCGAATTGCCTTCGATCCTCGGTCGTTTCATTCAAACTTATATCGAGTGGTGTGCAAAAAAAATATCTTATATATGGATCAATATACTTTCCTAAAAACTGTCACTCTTCTGCGGCCATGAGCAAGTTAAATAAAATACATAGAGTCTCTTGCGAGTTTACTTTTGATAAAGCCATATAATTCAAACTAATGGAGACTGAGAACTTAACCAGAACGACAGGAACCTGGGAAATTGTCTTAATGTATACAGTCCGCCTCATAGACTCCAGGTCCATGCTATCCATGCGCATTTGAATTCCTAAAAAAAAAATACAGGGCAAGGTTACCTCATGTTTATGGTAAAATAAAGGGCTTTTTCCTTTTTTTTTGTTTAGAGTAGACTACTGAACAGAGCTCTAAGTTGAATACTCTGAGAGCTCTCTAGATCGAGTGTTCTCTAAAATTTACACGAGTTCATTGATTACTTAGCCTTTTAGTGCTTCCTATTAAAATGCCAAAAAAACCTTTTGCCACTCCAACCTAACAGATAGTGCCCTTTCTCTCTGCTTCAAAGATAAGTACCGAAAAAGTTGTATGGAGGGAAAAAATTTTGTATAACCTTTGAGGTTTTCGCGGTGGCTAATAGACATTTTAAAGGTTTTTCGGATATTACCGCGTATAAATTAAAATGAGGTCTTACGTACTCACCCCGCACGTTTCGCTCAAGTTTCATTAAGCGTGGTCACCGGGAAACTGCCTGAAGCTGCTATTGCCGATTTACGCTACACAGGTTGTAGCGGTGCGTAAGCGGTGAATTGTTCTCTCGGTTATGCGGTAGATTCTGTTGGGAGCAAGCCGTGCTCACAATATCCGTTGGTGTCGCAAGCCTATTTGAGATCGACCGCGTAGTGTAAATTATGGGATCCCAAGTTCTATTGAAATTTTTATGTCGTTTTATTTTAATAGCCTCCCGAACTAAGCGAGGCATATGATGCGGCTCGCGGGCAAGAACTTTAGCCTTATCAAAACGTATCCAATCGTGTTCGTTTGGATTTTCAAGGATGTGTTCGCAAATTGCTGATTTCTCCCGTTGGCGTTTGCTGACGGCACTATTGTGCTCCTTCAAGCGGGTGGCGATGCTTCTTCTTGTCTGCCCAACATATGACGCCCCACAGCTACAGGGAACCGAATACACGCCAGGTATTTGAAGTAGGAGGCGATCTTTAGGTGACTGGAGGTAGTTTATCACATTTTTTGGAGGTAAAAATATCGATTTTACCCCGTATCGCTTCAAAACTTTGCCTACTCTCTCGATAACACCTTTTAAATATGGCAAAAACGCTTTTTTGTCCATATCTTTGTCGTCCTTTTCCCGGTTCAAATTTGGCTTCCATGTCCTTTGTTTTTTTGAATACCCATTCAATTTTAAGATGTTATCGGCAAAGGGTAATTCAGCGGCAAGATGTTCGGTATCACATATTCTGTGAGCGCGCTGTATTAACGTGGACACGACGGATCTTAAATTTGTTCGTTTGTGTGCGTTTTCTGTATGTTTCGGGGTGCTGCGAGCTTAAATGTTCTAGAAAACTCGTCATGGCAGAAACTTTTAAGATGCAGAAGGTGTCGTCGACATAGCTCAACCAGACCTGTTGCTTTACGTTGCAGCTGTTCAGGGCTTTTTTTCTCTCAAAGTTCCCGGTTTTCAGGCAGTTTCCCGGTGACCACGCTCAACTAAACTTGAGCGAAACGTTCGGGGTGAGTACGTAAGAGCTCATTCTATTCAATACGCGGTAAAATCCGAAAAAAAACCTTTAAAAAAATTTTTATAGTTTAGAAATTTTTAATCTTCTTCTTCTTAGGGTTCCTGTCCTTTACGGAGGTTGGTAATCATCATGGTAAGTGTTTGTTTGTTTCTTACTCCTCTATATATTTGTGCTATCGAAAGATTGAGCCACTCCCGAAGGTTTGAGATCCAAGATAGTCTTTGTCTCCCAACGCCTCTTCGTTCTTCTATCCTGCCCTGTAAGATGACTTGTAACAAGTTGTACTTTTCGTTTCTTAGGACATGCCCCAGGTATTCCAACTTTCTTTTTTTAATGATAGCCACAAGCTCTTTCTTCAAATTTAGGCGCCTAAGCACTTCCTCGTTTGTTACTCTGTCAATCCAGGAGATGCGGAGTATTCGTCTGTATAACCACATTTCAAAAGCTTCCAGCCTTCTTGTTTCTAAACTTTTAATTCAACGCATTAATTCAGTTCTGAGGAAAGTTGGGAAATTCTGATAAAACGAATGAGCAAGTAAACAAGAAAATTATATAAAAGGACACAATTTTGGCGTTTGGGAAAGTCCCGAAAAAATTGAATATTTTAATAAATGAAAAATAAAAGAAAAACTGACTGTATTCCATACAACCGGATGCTTGCTTTATTTGACGCTCAAAAGAGGTTCGCTTTAGGCGTTTTAACCAAAAGTTCGCTTTAACTGGTTCGCTTCAAATGGTTACTACGGTGGACCATATTATCCAGATTAAAAACCACACAAGCAATGGAGGATCACGATCAGGGCATTTCTCTGTCATAAGGTTAAGGCCTCGGTAAACGAACAGAAAATTCTTCTTAACAAAACCCTAATAAGGTCGATTTTTGTTTTTTACAACTCGCTATCAAGGGGTTATGGCTGCCCTTAAAATGCGTAGCACATCGCGAGCGGAAAAAATTTGAGGAAAGGAAAGATAGAAGAGAAAACTTATGAGCTAGTACGGAACAAAAAAAAAACTCTGCCCACAAGCACCAAAATTTACCCCCGCCAGTGTTGTGCCTTTACGGAGAAAGGCAATAATATAACTAGCAGAGTACTTCATAAATGCATCTGTCATGCATCTAATTGTTGTCCATTCTATTTGCATAATGGAAGAGAAAGAGGCATTTAATAATACCTCTTTCGGCCGACGCTAACCTGGATAACAGAGGCCGACCAGAAATCCGCTCAATTTGAGGCATATGCCACTGGATTTTTCGGTTGTTGCTGGTTTTAGTCCGCTCCGGATGTTTTCTATACCGGTGCCCACTGTTGAGCAATCCCCTATCCGCCACATGGGGAGGCACCCAATCGGGGATCGGCAATCGGATCTTGCGACCACGCCCTTTGTAGCCAGAGAGATCTGAGGGCGAAAAGAAAATTCCTAGTTACTGCAAGGATTAATTCTACTTGATAAAAATTAAGAGGTACTCGATGTCCTTTACTATCGGTATGTGATTTTGCTAACGAAAAAAAAAAAAAAATAGTAAGCTCTCTAGTTACGAAATCCATTACTCCCAACCCGGCATACGGTAAAACGATTCTCCCTATCGCTCCCTGATTGGGTCAGTAGGATCTCTCAGCGGGACTTCCGCTTTCGTGTGTCTTATAGGGTGTTTCCACCGGACACTAATCCGCGATTAAGACAAATCATCCTTAAATCCCCTTCTAATCACGAGATTTGCCATAAGAATATTACGAGTGCCTCATCTTCCATCCCAACACTCGTTTACAATGACATTCCAGCTGTCACCTCTCTAGACAAAGCGAATCTACTTGCAGCGCATTTCGCTGCTAGCTCCATGCTCCCTGATTCTGCAATGTCCCCGCCTACACTTGAGCGCGTCGAATATACCATGGGACAAATTCACTTTCGCGCTCGTGCAGTCAAAAGAGTACTTCGAGATCTAAACATTCACAAATCCGCTGGTCCAGATGGAATATCCCCCATTGTTTTGAAGAGGTGTTCTTCCGCGCTGGCAAAACCATTGTGTAAGCTTTTTCATCGGTCCTACTCCCCAGGTCTCTTTCCGAGTAGACGGAAAACAGCATTTGTCCAGCCCGTCCCTAAAAAAGGCGATTCTTCTTCTCCCTCTAGCTATCGTCCAATTGCACTTACCTCCCTTCTTTCTAAGGTCATGGAAACGCTGATTAATTATCAGCTTATGAAATATCTTGAAACACGAAAACTTCTTAATGACCGGCAATACGGTTTTCGTAGCAAACGGTCCACTGGTGATTTGATGGCATATCTCACTGAAAAGTGGAATCACATCTTGCATCTTCTAGGTGAAAGCAAGATTGTTGCGCTTGATATTTCAAAAGGATTTGACAGAGTTTGGCACCAAGCTCTCTTGTCGAAAATGCGTGCATTTGGAATCGACGAATCTCTTATTCAGTGCATTAGTAATTACCTTTCGAACCGTTCAATTCAAGTTGTTTTGGATGGCTTCAAGTCCGCAGTTCATAAAATTAACGCTGGGGTTCCCCAGGGCTCTGTTTTGTCTCCGACACTCTTTCTCATTTTCATTAATGATCTCCTGTCTGCTACAACTAATCCAATCCACTCCTTTGCTGATGACAGTAACCTCAGTTTCTCATATTCGTTCTCGGTTCCGCGCCCCTGCTCTTCGGACGTTGAATTGGAACGGCAGCGTATGTCAAACTCATTAAACTCTGACCTTAACAGCATTGTATCATGGGGATCTCAAAATAGAGTAGAGTTTAATGCTTCTAAAACTCAATGCTGTCTTCTGTCATTGAAGCAAAACCGAAACACCCAGCCATTGTCCATGAATGGCACTTGCATCGACGAAACCGAAACGCTTTCCATTCTCGGTATGTGTGTCAATAACAACCTTAGTTGGAATGACCACATATTCGACGTCGCCAAGAACGCTGCGAAATGCCTAGGCTTCCTTAAAAGATGCAAGAAGTATTTCACCCCCTCTGATTTGGCTATTTTATATAAGGCATATATTCGCCCCAAGTTGGAATATAATTCTCATGTCTGGGCTGGTGCTCCAAAAACAGCACTGCTCTTGCTAGATAGGATACAAAAACGCGCGTTAAAACTTGTTGGAGACAAAAACATTGCGAAGTCTTTTGACTCATTAGAACATCGACGTAATGTATCTTGTCTTTCTCTGTTTTATCGCTTTTTTCACAAACAATGTTCCATCGAAATAGCCAATTGCATTCCGCCCCTAAAGACGTTCCACCGTAATACTCGCCAAAGATCGAATGCACATCAGTTTACCCTCGAGCCCACCTTCGGACGCACAGTAAAGTTTAGAGGTTC
This sequence comes from Neoascia interrupta, assembly GCA_947623515.1. NCBI lineage: Eukaryota > Metazoa > Arthropoda > Insecta > Diptera > Syrphidae > Neoascia > Neoascia interrupta. Next base: position 182,379,400 of record OX392462.1, read on the forward strand.
TTTCATAAGCCGTACAACGCGAATGTGGAATGTTCTCCCACGGTCAATCTTTCCTGCGCAATACAACTTGCAACTGTTCAAAACAAGAGTGCATCGGTACCTCTCCTCCTTTTCCTCTTCTTCTAATCCTTTCCGCTCGTGAGATGTGTAACATTAAAAAGGGTATCCAATCCCTTATATTCGCGAGTGCATTATAAAAAAAAAAAAAAAAAAAAAAACGAGTTCTACGCGTTTTCTGACGAAACAAAGCAAACAGACTTTTTAATGACAGCTGGGTTTCATCAACTCAGCAGTGTTTCTTCTGTGGTGTAATGGGATGCGCAGAATGGCATTGATGTGGATGTGGTTGTTCATGTCAAAAAAGTTAAATGCAATAATGTTTGCAAAATAATGATGGATATAAATGTTGATACTGCTGGTTGATGTTGATCAAGTTGGTCTACTATCAATTTTGTGGACCGAAATGCCAATCAACAGATTTGACGAAAAACAAAAGGTCAAAGCTGTCGTTTGACGTTTTGTTTTTATATTTTTTGGGTTATTTCTTTGCGTAGACTAAAATAATCGATGGCAATTAAAAATTAATTTGATTATTTCTAAATCTAAGTTGTAAAAAATACTTGTTTACAAGGTGATGATCACGGCAGATGATCACGTCATATCATTGAGAAATGTCAAAAACGAAAGCATACGTCAAGTTAATCTCCTCTATTCCGGTGGAAACACTTTGGGATTTACTTCTTATCTTCCTACGTTAATCTCTGTATTACTGGCGGTAGAAACACTCTATTTCGATGTTTCCACCGGGCGCTAATCCACGATTAATATAAATAAATATAAATACAAATTACGCGATTAATCATTCAAATTTAAATCCTCTCGGCAAACGATTATAAATAAATCTCCTCATAAAGCTCGAAACAGAATAGTTGATGTTGATGTTGTTTTGCATGTTGATGGACTTGTCAAAAAAGTTAAATGCACTGTGCACAAATGCAACAGAATGGCGGATGTTGATGTTGACACTGGTTGTTGAAGTTAATTGAGTTGGTCTACTTTGAAATTTGTGCACTGAAATCCCATCAACATATTTTGGACGTTTGTTTTCCTATTGTCATATGTGTTATTTCGCTTTATAGAATTAAAAATTCAGTGCAGAATTAAACTAAATTTCTTCGCCTTTATAACGCGAATCTGAAAAAAAAATTTTGAAAATGAATTTTTATTGTGTGAGTGGTAGCGTTTTAATTGGGCAGTAAAACTCCATTGTGTTTGCAATACGCAACATTTGCATCAACACCAATGGCGAGCCACATGTTCGGACAAATCAACATCAACTATTCTGCGCCGGGCTTATGTCCCTTTTCACAAACCAATTTCAACCCTTTCTTTTCGAACACCTTTTTAATAGGTTGAGAACTGAAGACGAACACTGAAATTGTCCACGCATGACAGATCTGTCAGAATTATGGTTTCTATTGTTATGTTTACAACCGAAATCTTCTTCCGCTCCTGAAAAATGACATCGCCCCTCTGTTTTGAGAGCCAAAATGACAGAAAAAGAATGGTCATGTCAAATTAATGCTTTATTTGTCTGGTAGAATCACTTTATTAGGCTTTCGGGGTCTACGAGGCTGGGGGATCTATTGTTATTACTTATCTTTTACATTTTCGTGTTTCTGGAAATTCACTCATACTTTTTAGTGCGGTCAGCTGATTGTCAAAAACTTAGCGAAACCCTGAAAATCAAGATTTCGTTAACTGTAATGCGAAACTATTGGCCTATTCGGCTGGTCGCCCGGGAGCATAATGGACCCTCCTGAAACTGTTTTCTTGACACTCGTTTGACAGTTCCTCTCCTGAAAGGAAGAGAAATTTGCTTCTGGCCGAGAATCCAGCACCAAGGCCATAAGCACGCACACAATGAAACAACGCATGTGACAAGTTGGATCAATGTCATAGAATAGAATAGAAACTTGTAGAATAGGTTTTGCTTCCTAGGGATCGCAAATTGTTTGGGAACGTCGTATTGTGTGGATTTTTCCACCATACCCCTGTTTAACCTAACCCATATGCTGAAGTCTTTTAACGCTCTTTCAACGAGACCGAGCCATAGTCTAGATTCAAAATTTCAGTGAGGCGTTCTCCAGCATGGGCTGAGAAATTGAGAAGGTGTGTTCGTTTTGTCATAAGCATGTATCGAGTACGGTTTTCTAAAAATCTAAATTAAAGTCAGATTTTGAAATCTACAAATATTATTTGTTAATTTCTTTTAATTTTCTTTTCACTACGCAATTCTACTTTCAGCTAACTTCCTTGGCTTGTCAGAAGCTGCCCATTCATTGTGCTGGGATCGAAATCAACGAATGCTGATTGCTGGCATGAGCCAAAAGATGACAAAAATGATCAAAATGTTTGACTTGAGACGTAGGTAATAGGCAATTTTCGAAAGCTCTCATCTTCTTACTGCTGTTTCTTTTTTAGAGAACTCTACAACCTGCAACACAATCAATACCAAAGCTGTTCACGGTCTTGCAGTGTCTCCGAACGGAAACTATCTGAGTAGTTATCTAGACTCTGTGATTCTACTGTGGGATCTGAGAAGCAATGATAAGCCAGTCAAGCAAATACAATGCCCCAAGGACAATATTTCTGTGACTTGGTGTCCCACAAGGTTTTCATTCTTTGCAATTAAAACAGCGACTTTGAGCGTCATTGACCAAAACTGCATTCTAGATCAAGTCTCCTATCATCGCTGCAACGTGAGTCGCCGTTTATATTCATTTACGACATTCATTCGGTAGATACGGATAATGGCCGAGAGCTTTACCACATCAAAAATCAGTACACGCCATTCCAATCGAAGTTTTATGCCTCAAACAGGAATAACAATGTATCATCCGCGTCCTGGCATCCTACGGACTATGAACGAATTCTGGTTCTATCCGAATCAGGTAAATAAATCACTTCGACTTGTAGCAGCATAATGTTTAAGTTCGATTTCAGGAAGCCTAACGGATTTCAGAATACCTCCGAAAATCGTCATGGTATGGAATAACGAAGTAAAACTTTCTACTGGACTTGTAATGCGTTCGTTGAATCCAACCGCTCTAGTCAGTGAGGAATCGTTTGAAATGGCATCAGTGTCGTCTTTTCGTTTTACAGACTTTAGCGAAGAGGAAATCTCTGAATCGATTCGAAAACGAGCTCAGCAAAACTATGGATTAAAGGTGAACGATGCTACTAATTTAACTCCACTCTTACACTTTATTTCATTTCCATAATGTCCAGGCTGAATCAAGGCATTTTGGTGACTTTCTTAATGACAATTATTTGAAAAAGTTGTGGAAACTGCTTTTACACATTTACCGAGGTGATCGACTGGTTGGGCTTAAAAATGTCCTAAGAATTGGCCTGGCCGCTCAGCCAGAGGAAATGCATTCATCAGGCATGGAATCGCATGTCCTTCAATGGCCAGATTTGATCAAAAACACAAGCAATCTTGTGTGTTACAGGTAAAGTAATTAAGTAATGCGAAACGTTGGTAAAGACCCTTATCGGCTTCTTCACAGGAGCGAACATCGTGATGCAGCCCTTAAACTATGTGGATGGACAATCGATCAGGATTTTGATAGATTTATTAGATCGCTGTGCGACAATAAAGTGGGTTAACACTATAAATTTCATGTGCTTAAATAATTCTTTTTATTCTTCCTAGGAATACTCCCGAGCCGCTATGATTTGTACATTTCACTTGAAGATACTTCAAGCTTGCGACATTCTTTCCAAGGCAGAGGTTCAGGTATGAATGCCTCCTTTGTTTCCTTAATTGTGAAAGAATTGAAATTGCTTCCAGACTGATGATCCAAGCATGTATAGAATAGCAGCGATAGCTTTGTCGAGCTTTAACGCCGACAGTGGGAGCAGCACCTGGAGAAATCAAAGATCCCACGCAAACATGCAAATTCAAGATCCACATTTGAGGGTGATATTTGCTTTTGTATCGACGGAAAACGAAAATTTCGACGCAGTTCTAGTATGTTATTGTCCCCTGTCAATCGGAGTGGAAGTCATATTTTATTTTCCAGAAAGAAGAGCACATTTCACTTGCGGATAGAATAGCTTTTGCTTGTAAATACTTGAGTGAGAGCAAGCTTGCCGAGTACGTTAAGTGCTGCATTCAGACCTCGATCGAAAAAGGCGACTTAAATGGACTCTTGTTGACTGGGGAATCTCTAGACGGCATTAACATCCTGCAGAGCTACATCGATCGTACTGATGACGTTCAAACTGTTTCACTAATTTCCATTTGGTTCTTCCACAATGAATTCTTCTCAGATAGTCGTATTCAATATTGGAACGCAAGGTAAGTACCACAAAAGCCTCAGACGTAGAACTTAATTTTTTAAACTATCCTTGTACAGTTACTTAAATCTTCTCGACGCATGGAGACTGTGGGAAAAACGAGCCGAACTAGAAATCAATATGCAAAACATTCGTTCGACCCCCACTACAGCGAAGACGGTGTATTTGCTGTGTAATTTTTGTGGGAAATCTGTATCTAGTGCATTGCAAGAAGACGCAAGACTGCGAAATGTCAGCTCGAATGTGAATAAGGTTCAAATCGGCGAAAACAAGCTCAGGCTCTCAATGATATTTCGTTTATTTTTGTTGTAGCTATCTTCCTGCCCTAGTTGTCGCAAACCTCTACCGAGGTGTTCACTGTGCCTTTTGCATATGGGAACGACTGTACATTTTCCACCACAAAACTCCTTTGGACACGAAGGTTTGGGCTGGCAATCAAAGTCGTTTTCCAAATGGTTTTCCTGGTGTCAGACGTGCCGCCATGGTGGCCATACTGAGCATATAATGCAGTGGTTTAGGTAAGTTTTGCTTTTATTTAATTTTGACCTAAGCAACGTCATTTTATTTCTAGTCAAAACTCTGAGTGCCCCGTTGCGTTGTGTTCGTGCAAGTGCTTCGACATGGATGGTACGATTCCAAAAACCTATCGTGACGTTTCGTAGGAAAGGAAGCTGTCCTTTTTTTTTATAGATTTTTTCAGCTAAAATATATTGAAACGACAACGTTTGGTGATATAGATGACTTATCAATGGACACTGCCTATAAGATCATCATAGCCACAGTAAAAACCGTGACAATCTTGTGGTATCAGACGCAATAGCAAGGATGTGTAGAACAAAGTTTTGCGCTTAGTGCTAGTTTAGGAACCATGGATCCGAACGCGCACAATATTATCTGGGAGAGCAAAAACACCAACAAACAATTAAGGGCTTCACTTTAAGCCGATTAATAAAAAAAAACAGAGTTTCGAACAATCTGCTGTCATAAGACCATGCATGCTGAGAAATCCGGAAGAAACCCAAGGAAAAATAAATAGGGACATTTAAAAGAAACCATAGCAGTCTAGAGCACATTGTCAGGTCTAAGAAAACGCAGTAGAAAGAACCATGTGAGCCGTCACGAATGCATTTGAAACGAGTTGGTAGGCTGGAAAGGTTTGCCGATGGGTTAATTTCTTTGCCGAGGTTGTTCTTCCTGACACGAATATGGCCGGGCAAAACATCTGCATGAGTCCGTTGAAACCGCAGATACGATTAAGATGCTTCTTCACTTAAGCAATGGCTGCTGAGAATCCCAGAGAGGATTTTTAATTTAGCCCCGTGAGAACCTGGGAATGAATTAAATGGAGCGATACCACTGATGAGATTATAAAGTGATAGTCAACTCTGCAACCCCCTGCCCTCAAACACCCTCAACGCGGAACGGAATGGGATCTGTCTTTGATTTTCTGTCTGTCTGAACACTCTGCAGCTAAGACTGTATTAGTGAGTTAGGTAAGGCTTCGGTTCGAAGAAACATATGCAGTCCCTAGTCAGTGGAAACTTCTGGGCAAAAACAGAATTTTCGCGCCGAGTTGGCTCTCACTATATGGTCTGATCGGTGGCGGTTCTGTCCAGTGGTGAAGTCGGCTATGGTGACCTGTGATTTCAAACAAAAAAATCCGTCTGCGTAATGTGATCACAAAAATATTGTTCCGAACGCTTGTGATGTAAGGATTTTTTTTGTATTCCTGCTTTCAGAAGAAGGTAAGCCCAAAGCTTTGATTACACTGCATGCCATTTTGGCACATTTGACGTGAGGAGAAAAATGTTTGCACCAATTTTCTTCTTGGGTACGTCAAATATGACAAAATGGCATTCAGTCTAATAAAAGTTTTGGGCTAACCTTCTGCATGCAAGACAACAAAAAAAAAATTCGTACAAGCAAAAACATTCCAATCTAAGCTTAATACTATGTCTCCACCGGCAATTAAAAGAGGATTAGCTGGAGACGATTAAATATAAATCCCAAAGTGGCTCTACCGGACAAATAAAGGATGAATTTGACACCAACACTCTGTTTCTGTCATTTTGGGTGTCAAAAGAGCGAAAAACGATTTCTGCTGTAAAAATCACAACCGAAAACCTACTTCTTACAGATTTGTCGTACAGAAACAGTTTCAGTTTCCTGTTTTGATTCTCAAACTGTTACAAAAATAAAAAAATTTGTTTGTGATTAGGGTGGATTGTTCCCAGGAGTGTTCCCACTAAGGCACTTCTCCTTGCATCCGGACGGCAGCGGAGGAATTCCCCAGATGGAATCAACGGTGGCGTCCATAGTTTTAGTCAGGCCGAACTACTTAGTGAACACCTTATATGGGCTACTACGACGTATTCGGAGCTCAGGCCTATAAGGAGCGGGCTATCCGGCTCTCCGTCCTTAGAGCTAAGCAAAGGATCTGGTCCTCCAGGTTGGGGGTCGTGCCGTCGGGGTGACTTCCCGGCCATGTAAAGAAACACCAGTCACGAAGCAGAAACAAGCATCGGATTCGGACGGATCTACTGTTGACGACCAATGCAAACGAGAAAAGGACAACGAGCTCCGGATCTGCACGTGGAATGTTAGGTCCCTTAAGAGACCACGTGCAGCCGAGCAACTAGCGGAGGCCCTTAACGACTGAAAGGCAGACATTACTGCCATCCAACAAATGCGGTGGGACGGGCTGGGCAAAAGAAGGATGAAAAACTGCGACCTCTACCACGGCGACTGCTATCGGCGTTAAAGACAGCGCCTATTTTGATGTGGTTTCGTTGTTGGAGGCAGACTTAGGCAAAAAGTCTTGAGCTTCAACCCTGTAAGCGAGCGCCTCGCGACGATCCGCATCAAGGCTAAATTCGCCAACATTAGCTTCATATGCGCGCATGCCCCCACAGAGGAGAAAGATAACGAGACCAAAGATATGTTCTACGAGCTCCTGGACAAAACTTATGAGCAGTGCCCTAGCTACGACATTAAGATTGTCTTAGGCGATTTTAGTGCCAAGCTAGGAAGGGAGGGCATCTTTGGTCGTACTATCGGAAAGCATAGCCTGCACGACACGACCTCCGATAACGGATTCAGGCTGATCGGCTTTGCTGCGGGGCGACACGTTGTGGTAGCTAGTACACAGTTCCCGCATCTCAATATCCACAAAGGGACATGGAGATCTCCCGATCAATCAACCGTCATTGACCACATTGCGATCGACGCATGGCACTCCTCCTGTATCATGGATGTCCGAACTTTCCGAGGGGCCAACATTGACTCGGATCACTACCTTGTTGTAGCCAAGGTACGGCTGCGGATATCCCCACCAGCGCCAAGTAATGGAAATACTGGGAGGAAGTTTGACGTCGGCCGACTACAATCGCAAGAGATCGCCAGGTCCTTCTCCAACGGAGTCTCTTAAAACCTGCTACGAAGTCCTATGCAGCCAGCATCAAGTATTGATAGCCAGTGGCAACATTGCCAAAATGCCATCAGAGACGCCGCCTCTGAAGTGCTGAGTATCACACGGCCACCACAACGAAACCCCTGGTTTAACGATGAATGCCGGCAAGCACATGCAGCTAAACAGGAAGCATACAAAGCGGCGCTGCACAGAAGGACTAGAGCTGCTCGCGAGCTCTACGAGCAGAGGAGGAGAGAGGAATACCGGCTTCTCCGAAGGAAAAAGAGAGAGCACGAGATGTTACAACAGGAATGAGGTTAGAAAGTTTTACCAAAGTCTGTAAAGTCTGTAAAGACGATCAAGGGAACATCGTTGTAGAATCGCAGTCGGTGCTGAGGATTTGGAAAGACCACTTCTGCAGACTGTATAACGGCGAGGACGAACCAAATACCGCTGTCAGGCAGAACGAACCATTCAACCCGGGCGAAGACGTTACCGGCAAAGCGAATATACGAACGATACCGCCCACCCGACCTGGAGGAGGTGAAAGTAGCTGTGTCTAAGCTCAAGTGCAGGGGTCTAGCTGCCGAACTTTTTAAATCCGCTGGCGATGAGCTGGTAAGGAGCAAGCACCAGCTCATCTGCAAGATATGGTCGGAAGAAAGCATGCCCGACGAATGGAACTCTTTTCTGCTGTACTGTGTGAACGTTTGAAGCCGTTTGTCAACAATCTGATAGGCACATATCAGTGTGGCTTTAGGCCAGGAAAGTCCGATCGATCAAATATTCACACTGCGTCAGATCTTGGAGAAAACCCAGGAATTCCAAATCGATACACACCACCTCTTCATGACGCCTGACAGCATCTCCTGGGGTATGACCACATCTATAGAGACGAGCTATAAGGCGCAATGTCTAGTTTTGGCATCCCTGCCAAACTCGTCAGTCTGTGCAGGATGACGATGGAAAACTCACGCTGTTCCGTCAGGGTCGGCAAAGACCTCACCGACCCCTTTGATGTCAAAAAAGGATTTAGACAAGGCGTTGCGCTGTCATGCGACTTCTTTAACATCATACTTGAGAGAATTGTGCCGAACTCTCGCGCCAACACCAGAGGGACAATCTTTCAAAAGTCCGTTCAACTACTCGCATACGCCGACGACATTGACATAATCGGTAGAACAAAGCGTGATGTCAGTGAAGCCTTCGTGAGTATTGGGACGGAAGCGGAGAATATGGGTTTAGCAGTCAATGAGGGCAAAACCAAGTATATGCTGTCATCAAGAAAAGACACCCAACAGCGACGTCTTGGACAAAACATCACCATCGACAGCTATAAATTTGAGGTAGTTAGGGACTTTGTCTACCTGGGTTCCGCTATCAATTCAGACAATGACACCAGCGCTGAAATCAAACGAAGGATAACTCTTGCCAATTGATGTTTCTTTGGGCTAAGAAGGCCCTCTCTCAAAAATCAAAGCCCTCTCTCGAGCAACTAAAGGGTCCATGTATAAGACCCTCATCATCCCAGTCCTGCTTTACGGTGCAGAAGCATGGACCCTGTCAAAGGCGGATGAAATAACTTTAGGCTGCTTCGAGAGGAAAATTCTTCGGACGATTTATGGTCCCGTCTGCATAGACGGAGAATGAAGGAGGAGGTATAAGATCGAACTGAATGGGCTGTACAGCGATACCGACCTAGCCAAAAGAGTCAAAACACAACGTCTACGATGGCTGGGTCATCTAGAGCGGATGGACACCAACGCCCCGGCCCGGAAAATCTTCGAATCCACGCCGCTGGGACGGCGCGGTAGAGGAGCACCGAGACTCAGGTGGCGCACGCAAGTGGAACGGGACCTCAGCCAACTTCGCGTGCGAAACTGGAGACGGCTAGCTAGAGACAGAGTTGGCTGGCGAAGCTTGTTGGCTGAGGCCCAGGTCCACCCCGGACTGTAGCGCCACCTTAAGTAAGTAAGTAAGTAAGTCTGACGGAAAATGGGAGGTTTTTTTTAGTGAAAAAGAATCTCACACTACTGTCAACACGCGGCCGGGTCCTCGTTGTGCCTATAAAGGTTTTTATCTACGGTTTTCAAAAAAGGATAAAAAACACAATTTTTTTCTTTAATTTTATTTATATTTAATCAGTAACATACATAATTATTTATTAATTGGTAACGTATAACAAAACACTTTTCTATTTATCATTATGCAACAACCAATTATTTTTATTTAAGCTTGAAATCATTTTATTGTACATAGTGTATTGTTGAAAGCATTTATTTTGCTTCAACTTCAGAAAAGTAATAATATTTACTTTAAAATATATTCGCATACATATAAAATATATTTTTTAAATTTAAATAAAATGGCTTTTGTGACTGAAGAACATGTTTAATATTTTTTTGTTTGTTTTTAACAAATATATCGGTGTGCTGTTATAAATAAGTTATTTGCATTAAGTTTTACGCGAAAACATAGGTTTCATTGGTATGTTTTCTTATATACATATACATACTCACGTCTGAGAATATTTACAATTTACTCTAAGTTTTTTTTTTTTAATTTTTAATTTAGTTTGATATTTTTTAAATTAAATATTGCAATTAGGTGATCTTTCTTTTGATGAAGATCTCACATATATTTCAGGGTTTTTATTTTTGAAACTTAATTTCATGTCTTTTGTGACTTTTTTTACGAACTTACAAAAGGAGTTAGATCGGGGAATTTGAAAAGATTTTGGGGCCTAGATCTTTGTACACGTTGTGATGGTGGGTTGACTGCTGGCCCAGATCCGGGGAAGGCGTTTCCTCGCAGGTAAATGCCGCACTGTGAATTGCACACTTCGTCGCGTAGAATTGCGTCACGCGGCCATTGTCGAATCAGCTGGCCACAGTCTGTTATTCTTAGCGATGCACATTGGGGCTGTAAGTGAAAAGTAAATGGAAAAAAATTTATTAAAGATCGTAAAACTGCAAGAAAGTAGTTTAATTCTTCTAAATTTTTAAAACAAGCCAAGTAAGAAAAACACATAAAAGTATTTGAGAGCATTTGTAACTTCTTCCACCTGAATTTAAATCTGATTGCTAGAAATTAACTGCAAATTTTGTGTGTCAAAGCATTGTTAGGTTCAGATAATGTTACTCGGCTTGATTTAAAGATAATGAAGCCCGACTTACTCCATCTGCTGAGCAAACACAGCTCGTGCAAGGCGACGGGAACGCCGATTCTCCCAGCTGAATTTGGCGGTTTCCAATTTGGCAGCCTTGAACATTTTCACGCCATGCGCTGAGATCGATCTGAGGCATGGACTGACATGGAACCCGTGGATTTCTAAAAAAAAAGTTCGATTTTTTTATATTGCTTATGGAAAATTGTTTCTTTTGATCTTACAAGAAATTGCTTGGCAAATCGAAAGCGGCACGTTGCATATCACCAGAAATTTCTAGATTCTCGCAAACAACCTTAGCGAGCGTGGTTTTTCTGATCTCAGCCAACTGGGCTTCAGAGAATTTGATTTCAGGGATATCGTTTTCATACCTGAAAAAAAAAATTATATCAAATGGTTACATATTGAAAGTCTTGGAAATAAGTCTTTATTTAAGATTTATTATTCAAAAACTTGACGGGTGGTTGCTATGGTCTAAGAAAAACTTTCTAAGTGAAAACGACGTTCGAAACGAATATGTAAGTAATGAATTTTACATTATTTATGTAAGTGACACGCATCCAGTAGGACCAATTTTCCATTACTCTGACGGATAAATAAAACAAATTATGACCATTAATAAGTTTGGGATGCCGTGGCGTAGTGGTCAGTAGGTGTGCCTATTACGCGCCTGGTCCGGACTGGATCCTACCATCATCATTTAAATAAAAACACTATTGTTTTTACAGGGTCTGTCAAACCCTCCGAAAGTAATACAATGTTTCCACCGGTCACTAATCCGTGATTCATATGAAACTCCATTAAATCCACTACAAATTACGCGATTAACCATATAAAATTAGATCCTCTTATAAATCTCATTCACCCTCTTCGCGAACCACTTTCAATCCTTTTCGAACCCCTTTTTACCACTTTTAGAATCGAAAAAGGACATTGAAACTGTCCACGTGGGACAAATCTGTCAGAATTACGATTTCTATTGGGATGCTAACTTCGGAAATCTTTTTTTTTTTGCTTATGGAAAATAATATCGCACTCTCTTTTCAGAGCCAAAATGATAGAAAAAGAGTGTTCATGTCAATTCAATCCTATATTTGTCTGTAATGTTAATCGTAATTAACATAATGTTAATCGTCTCCCGCTAATCTTCGAACTATTGCCGGTGGAAGCATAGCAAAAGTACTCTTGGCAAGGGATTTAAATTTAACTCCCTCATTTATCTTATTCACCCTCTTCACTAACCTTTCTTATGTCACATTCAACCCCTTTCGCGTATCTTTGCAACAGTGTGAAAATCGAAAAAGGAAACTGAAACTGTCCACGTATAACAGATGCGTTTTTTTTTGGGATTTTTACAACGGAAATCTGGGTGCCAGGACATAGTGTCATTCCAGGTAACTGCAAGGCTGACGAACTCGCCAAACTTGGAACTACCCTCCCAATTTTGCCTGATAAAGGCTCCGTAGGCATTCCAATTTCGACATGTAAACTCATGATTAAACTGGATGCGATAGAAAGAACAAATCTCAGATGGACTAGTGGTAGTACCTGTCTAGCGACGAAACAGATCTGGCCAAAGCTTGATCTTAAATGCTCTAGGAGTTTGATCGCTCTTAATAGATCGCACATTAGTGCTACAATCGGTGTCATTACAGGACACTGTCTGATAGGCAAACACGCGACAAGGCTTGGTGTCTGTTCCAACGACTTTTGCAGGAGCTGCATGGATGAGGAGGAAGAAGAGACCACTCTCCACCTTCTCTGTACATGCCCCGCTCTGTAAAAACAAATTCTCTCATATATTTCGTTTTCCCCTTTTACAAACAACTTTCAAACCTTTTCGAGCACCTTTTTAACAGTTTGACATTTGTCCGGTAATTTTTTTTGGGATTTATTTTTAATCGTTTCCGCTAATCGCAGTTTTGCCGTAGGGACAATAACGCGAAAGGGGGTGCATCGAACTGTGAAACCCTCCAGTTACACTGCATAGGTGACACACAACTGAAACACCAAATTCTGACAGACTTAAGTCTTCAGCCCAATGCATCCGTTGCATCCGTCGCGTTGAACTACGCAACTGACAACTGAGTTAAATATACACTTTCTTATGGGAAGCGGTCCATAAAAGAACTTCGTGACGTACGTCGTTTCTCATAAGAACGTGTGTATTTTACTGAGTTGTCAGTTGTGTACTTCGACGTAACGGATGCAACGGATTCATTGGGCTGAAGGCATTATGTGGGCTTATTGATTTTCGGGGGATCGTCTCCAAATGCATCCGGTACCGGAAGCATTCTGAACTCTCTTGAAACTGATTATTTTTTTGGCACTCGTTTGACAGTTCCTCTTCTGAAAAGAAAAGTAATTTGGTTATGGCCGGAAATTTAGAGGCACAACACAATTATGCAGCACATTGATATGCGTCGATTTCGATAAGCATAATTTTTCTCTTCTAGCACAGCATTTTCCAGCAATGCAATGACAGTCAGGCTGCAAAATCAAGCGAAACGTGCTTTCCTGCTCAAATGTATTACGAAATCCAAGCACTCTTCCGGATTGGCAACCGAAAAGACTGCAATTAAGTACAGTCATTCTGACACCTTCAACTGACACCTACACAACTGACAACTGAGTTAAATACACACGTTCTTATGGGAAGCGGGATCATAGAAGAAGTGCGTGACGTATACGTCGCTTCCTATTAGAACGTGTGCATTTTACCAAGTTTAGTTTAATGATAAGTTTCCAATTGTCGATTTGTAATGGACAAACGACGTATTTTTAGGTTATATTGAGAAATTGGTAAGTGGAAAAAGAGTGTCTTTGAATTGACATATGAATTGGCTTACGCTTTGCTAATTGTGTCTTTAATTGGCAAAGAGGAGAACTGTCAAAGTTTGTCAATATATTGACAAGTGGAAACTTAGCATAAGTGTCTGTTTTTATTTGGTTTAGCCTAACCTAACCCGAATTTTATTTCTCAGGATAAAACTGAGGTTGAACGGGTGGCCACCACACTGGCGCTTCTCCTCCCCATAGTAATTCTGACACATCAGGTTAGGATAAACCAAATGAAAACACTAAGGCACTAAGGTATCGATACAGCGGTCAAAATCATGGATGGGACGTCACCCCATGAGATCATCCGATTCTCTGTCCCAAGTAACAAAACAATTTGACGTTTTTCCTGGTTTTTTTTTCAAGAAGCTTCAAAGACAGACCGATACGAACGTCAGTCTATTCTAACAATCTAGAAAAGCGCTACATTTGTAAGGCAAAAGCGGGAGCGAACAAAGTTCTAGAGCTTCCTAAGGAAGTCAGGGCGTTCTAAGAAAATACGTTGACTTAAATGATACCTATATCATTTGGGACTGGCTTGAAGCTTTTTGGGACTTTTTGAAAAAGTCAAATCTTTCGAAACTTTTTATTATTTCGGTTTTTAAAATTTCCAAAACGCTCGAGGTTATCTGTTAGGTTAAAATAAAGGTATTGCACTACGCCGATAAAAAGGGCTTATTGCGATACCTGAAAAAACCCCAAGAGAATCGAAGGAAAACCGATTGCCGCTCGAAGGCTGTGTCGGTCATTTTGGTACGTTGGTGGAGGGGATTAGATTGAGATGTTGATCAATTTCGGAATGCTGTCACCTTGGTTTTAGTCCGCAGTTAAAGGAATCGCCAAGAATCTGGATCAACAAGCTTACCCTCTTTCATAAGGTTACAATCTTCCGACTGCCTTCCGAAACCCCATCCTTGCTAAGTTTTTTGATTCACCAATTTGACTTACCAAAATCGATCGCACTTCCTCAGCTGTCTAAACTGTATTCCGATGATACACGCCAGTGTAGGTCCAACTAATCCACCCTGAAGTGGTCTTTCTGTCATCGCACCAGGGAACAAATCAATATCGTCAACGGAGGCGTAGATTTTCTTGAAACGGTTGATAACTTCTGGTGGTATTTCGCGGCTCAAGTCAGACCAAGTATTTGCTCGTTTGAGGTTACACAGAGCTCGATAATTGTTGTAAGATGGGACACCATGATCACGGGCTAAAATGAAACGATCATGAAATGAATATTAACGACAGTGAAAGGGTAACCCATACCTCTTTGAACATTTAGGGCAATCAAATCAACTCCCGAGAAGGGAATCTTCCTGTCTTCGAACAAGTGATTAGTCACTTCACCGGTGATGAATTGATCAAGTGTTTCCATTGGTGTGGCGACCAAACCTCTGCTTATTTCATCGATTATACCAGGCTATAGTAGGAGATGGATTAGACTTAATTCAAAGTTTAAAAATATCTGCGCTTACCTGATATAAGGCGTCCATCTTGAAGAAACCATCGCGCAGCAATAGGGGTGGATCAACGGGCTGATGATTGACACTCAAACGTGGAATGTGTGGTCGCAGCAATGAATGCCCGATGCGGAAAGCCGCAGCAGCGAACTCGTTGAAGACAATCGGGCTGCAGGATGGATTGTATTCTGTGTAATATCCTTGGGGCAAGAGCTTAAGCCCGTATAGGTTGACTGCATTCCAGCTGAGAATACGTGGCAGGAATTCATTGAACACAATATGTTGGAACTGAGCACCGACGATGCGTCTAGTGTGTTGGTACAACTGATCACCTGTCCAGTGAGGATTCACTCCACGCAGACCTTCAACAATGCGATTGTGTTCCCTCAAAAAGATTGTGTGGATGGCAGTGAGACCTGGCTGTTCGGAGGCCCGTTCGTCGCCACCAATGAAGCACAAACGATTGCGAGACTTGCACTCAGGATGGGCGTTACTCTCCGGCAGGAGCTCCTTGCCACGAACTGGATGAATTGTCGAGTTCAATCGACCAGAGAAGCCACGAAGCTTATTCGCAACGCAGTGGTTCTCACCATAGATCATCGAGGAGTCCAAGAAATGTGTGTTTTGATTGATCTGATCACGAGGACCAAGAGTCAGTTGACCAGGCAGTGATCTCATCGAGGGGAAGCACAGCCGTTCGCCACTGGTTACATTCACCTCCGGGTAGAAATAGTCACCGGGTGGCACAGGGAAAGGATTGCACTCTGGGTGAACTGTTTGTGGAGAGTCGCAACGGCGGCAACTAGGAATCGATTCGTGGAAACCCTTGTGGATCGGCGTCAGCGTCAAGTCGTGATCGACAAACTGAGCGAACTGCATCACCATGAGTGAGTAGCGAGTGTGTAAATTCGAAATGTCCGGATGGATGAGTGTTGAAATCGTTCTGGGATTAGGTAATGGAGCACCGGTAATGGACAGAATTCGAGGCTTTGAAACACCATCGTCATATTGCGCCGGTAGTAATCGGGAAAAGGTTGTGAGTGACTTGCCCCAGTTCGGATTACGCAAGTTGTTGCAGTAGCCGGTAAACGTCCGGAACGGCGAGCTGGTGTCACACGGAACAGCTGGGTCATCACACTGTTGCTCGACGTGCTGGCGAGCGCCAACATTACCAGAGAGAAAAGTGCTAATGTCGATGGTCTGAAGCGTCTCGGTGAGGTCATTCCGATTGAATCCATTTAAGCTGCTGTCGAAAACTTGACGCTTCCGGCGTCCAATCAAGTTGAGTGTGTTTAAAATTTCGTTAGACGTTAATTCGAACATGAGTGAAGTATTGGCAAGAAGAAGAGCTCCACGATTCGCTTTGCTGAAGGAAGCAGCTACACCGTCTGGTGATCTTGCGTCAATTCCACCCTCTAGAATGGGATAACATTGAAATGGCTATATGGGCGGAAGTGTTTTGCTCTATAACTTACGTGCCAACCAGGAATCATATTCAAATCGCTTTCGTGCAAGAAGTTCATCCTTTGCCCTCTCTACAGCAGCTTCAACTAATTCGGGACTTAATTCCTTGATAGCTTCCTTAACGTGGGGATGGGGCTCAACCTCAACGTGTTCCTTGTTATCCTCATCGGTGGGATCCGCTTTCCAAGCGCTCAAGTCGATTTTCGGCAACTGGTTGCAGGAAAGGAGGGAATTTCTGTAAAAGTGGAATACAAACTTGTAAGCATTGTTGCCTGTGTAAAAGGGAATTTAGTGATCTAAGTGTCCTTAGACGCGAGCGCCCTCAGATGCAGCTAGTTTTTTTTTTTAAGTTTAATGTTCCAGGCATTTTCCTATTATTCGAAACTTAAAAAAATGTTGCAGAAATCGTTTAAGGGATTTCAATGGCGCAGTCGATAAATTTTTAGAAGAAGGGCTTAAAGTAGGTAGCTCAAAGTCTTTGTAAAGTACAGAAATTGTTCGGAAAGATGTTAATATACTCACAAATAGATATCCTCACGAATGAAAGCCTTCGGCTGGGCCTTTTGCACCTGCTTGGTCGAGCACAAAAGTCCGGACAACGTTGCTTGGCGAATGGCCTTCAGCTGGTCGAGCGTAAAGGAGGATGGTGGAATTTCGTTCTCATACCAAAACCGATCAGTGGTTTTCAGTTGGGCAAATTGCCGTGTCAGCAAACAGGTGATGGTTGGCCCGAAAAGTGAACCCACCGCTGGGCTTTCCATCAGTGATCCAACAAGCAAATCAATATCTTCGGCATTTCTATTGAGAAAATTAAGGTTATAGGAGTTAGTGTAACAGTATAAGTGGACATATCATACTCATAAATGTCTCTAAGCATTGTTATGGACTCTTCCGGGATATTCGACACACTGGACAACGTCTCGAAGGTGATGTTGCTTACATCGTTAACAGCAAAACGTTTCTCACACAAGTCCAATGCACTTCGATACGAAGGAATGCCATGATCACGTCCTCGATGGATGGCCAAAGCCAATTCACTCCAACCGCTTGATGTGACACTCGGTGGTACCAAGGACTTTTGCAAGGCTGCAATTTTCAACAGCGAAGTGGCTGACATTGATGAGCTTATCTGTTGGCGATGAAAATTTTATAGAGGACCTAGTTGAGTCGTGGTTAGAGAAAACGTACCATTTCCGGTGGGTACATGGTAAGGAAGGCAGGAATAGCACTTGTGGCGAATTCATTGTAGATGCCACCCCTGTTGCTGCTCGAATAATTTGTGAAGTACTTCTCAGGAGTTAGCCTGAAAATTTAAACCAACTTAGTCTCTTTTCCATGGGTAAAACGGTTTTTGAAACTTACTTGAGATCGACCTTAGCTGTCGTTTCCTGTCCAAGGACCAAAGGCAAGAACTCGTTATAAGTGATGTGCTGTATCTGTCCAATTACCACCCTTCGCGCTTCCAAAAAGAGTGTGTCCTCTGACCAAGTTGGATTCAAGCTCGACAATTGCTCGGCGATGTAGTTGTGCTCTTGCAACAAGGCACGATGAAGGGCGCTTGTAGCTCCCGTTGCTTGGCAGTTTTTGCATTTTTCGGCGTTTACTCCACCCTTATGGAAGGTCCTTAGTTTTTGGAATTCTTCAGTAGTGCTACCGTACAGTCCCGATCCATCTAGGTAGGCTGAGGCGGTATTCATCTGCTGGCGCTTGTCTAAAGAAAAAAATAAAGCACATAAGCTCATATAAGTTGCGGATCTAGCTTTCAAACTCACGCTTGCCACATGTGCTTATGTCAGAGCCTGGCGCTGTTCGCTTATACTCCTTGCAATCAGCTCCTGACCTCACAAAGCAATCGTCTGAGCTCTTCTCACAGCACTTTGAAGTCGAGGGTAGTTCTGAAAATTCAATCAAGTCACCCGATAGCAGTTGACCCCATGCTGGCAACATGGCAGTGATATGTTGATGTCTAAGTTCGGGCTCAATATGACTTTGCAGGCTTTCAATGATATCCTCCGCGTAGGGTAGACCTTTGGGTCCACTCGATGAACGTGGCTTACTGATGCCTGGAATTTGAAAAAAATTATTGAAGTTATCGAGCTGTGACATCGGATAAGTGGGTATTTCAATCTTACCATCGGCATAATTAGGCTCTAACAGTCTTAAAAAGATATCACCACGTGCGCCCCAATTGCGGTGCACAATGTTGTTGCATTCTCCCGTCGGAAGGCGGAATTTGCTCGGAGGGCAGATATTAAGGTCTTCCTTGCTGGAGCAGTTTATAATGGATTTCGTCTTTTCTGACAGTAGGGCATTGTGTGCGTTTTCTAGAAGGTCTGTTGGTGTCGTAATAGATGAAGCGTAGCCTATTATGCACCTGAAAAGAAAAAAAGTATATTTTGTTAGTTGAAATTGTTGTATGTAAAAAATCTCTGATACTAAGGACATAAATCTTTCACCAAAGTTGTCAATTTTATCGGATGTCAAGAAGCATGGACATGTGAGTCTATGCGGAGCCCACATGAATCGCATGCATACACGTGACGCAACTTTTTACAAAGAAACAAATATACTCAGGGGTCTTTTTCTGGAGGTCATAAAAGGTCACTCCGGAAATTAAAAGCGAGCTCAAGGCTCCAAATAAACTAGGTGACGGGATGTAGTTAAGGTTCGAGGTAAGCAAGGTGGAAAACAAGAAAGTTGTCATTAATCTGAGCCATTATTCGATCTGTCCAGCCAACCGAAACCGCCTGTGGGATTCACTCGACGGGATGTTAGACCTGGAAGTAATCGAAAAAGCAGCAGTGACTGGAGTACTAGAGGCATCCTAAGCAGAAAACTAGGCAAGAACCGTCTAGTCTAGAACCACGAAGGGAATTCTCGTTAAAATGAATGAATGAATCCTCGGTTAAAATCTGATGCTTTTACGATACGTCGAATGAAGGACATGGAGAAACAGATTCCAAGACACGGAATGGAAGTCTGTTTAAGAAGAGGCCAAGAGCTTTAATGGCTACAAAAGCATCTGGACGGCTATAATACCAATCCACGCTGCCGTTTTAACTGGTTTAATGCCGCCCAGAAGACGTGTATAGGGTGGTGGAAAAAGTATTTCCTGTGAGTAGGAAGAATATGCTAAATTAAGAGGCTTCTTGATGAATAAAGTTACCAAGGTAGGGTAGGTGATGATAAATTTCTTACAATATCATATTTATTCTTTGTCTTATTTTGTCAAAGCTAAAAGTGTCAAGCAATCGCGCCCTCCAGAGTTTAATACCCAGCATGCAAGCGACAATAGTAGGCAAAGCAAAAGTGCCATTACAAAGGCGACCATTGATCTGGCACAGATCACCTCTTGATCTGGCATAGATCACGTCTTGATCTGCTCTTCAGCGAACGTTGTAAGATGCCTCACGGACTATAGTTTGACACTCAAGAAAGAAGTGAGTTAATTTGCCAAAAAATAATCATAATAATACTAAATAATCATAATAATAAAAGTGTCGTGGGTAGATTGTCAGTTTTGGGCCTTCGGATAGGCCAAAGCAAAGATCTTCTTGGCCGAGGATTTTAAAGTTCCTAAAGCTTAAAAACATCTCAGGCGGTTTCTAGGGATAACAGGGTGGCACAGGAGCCACTTAATCGTGAACTATTGACTCTGTCATCCCCCATGCGATTGCTAATATAAGAGTTTAACATCCTTCGAAAAGTCTGTAAAAGCACAGAAAATGTTGGCACTTGTCCCACCCAGTGCCTACCGTACTAACCCCGGTTTTAGAAAAGAGTTCGATATCCAATACAAATAGCCGAACGAAAAAGTCAAGAGAAATATGGGTACTCCAGCAGTTGGATGCAGAGAACAACGAACGACCGATAATATTCATACCTCAAGAGCTTGCTAAACGGGAGGACGAGAGGGCTTACGAGTATGAGGTTTCCCAAAAGCAAGTCGGTCAAACGCACAGCTCATTCTGTTCAAAAAGCAAGTGGAAAGTGTTCGTAATCGATTTCACCGAAAATTGGATCGTGCCTTAAGGTAAGTCACAAGAACTGGTACGCTGGCGATTTGTTCAATCCTATTTTAACGAAGAACAAAGAAACCAAGTGCCGCCCTTACCTGGAAGGCAATAAAGGACGAGCCAATAGATCATAGGTAGAATCCGATCCTGTCTTAATTAAAATCTGAAGAACTGGTACACCGACGATCTAATAGATCCGAACTTAACGACCAGCGCTAAAATCAAACGAAGGATAACTCTTGCCAATCGCTGTTTCTTTGGGCTAAGAAGGCAATTGAGCAGCAAGGCCCTCTCTCGAGGAACTAAAGTGTCCATGTATAAGACCCTCATCATCCCAGTCCTGCTTTACGGTGCAGAAGCATGGACTCTGTCAAAGGTGGATGAAAACACTTTAGGCTGCTTCGAGAGGAAAATTCTTCGGACGATTTACGGTCCCGTCTGCATAGACGGAGAGTGGAGGAGGAGATATAACACCGAACTTAACGAGCTGTACAGCGATACCGACCTAGCCAAAGGAGTCTAGAGCGGATGGACACCAACGCCCCGGCCCGGAAAATCTTCGAATCCACACCGCAGGGACAGCGCGGTAGAGGAGCACCGAGACTCAGGTGGCGCACGCAAGTGGAAGGGGACCTCAGCCAACTTCGGGTGCGAAACTGGAGACGGCTAGCTAGAGACAGAGCTGGCTGGCGAAGCTTGTTGGCTGAGGCCCAAGTCCACCCCGGACTGTAGCGCCACCTTAAGTAAGTAAGTAATCCAAATCAGTGTGAATCTGAACTAAAATTAGAGAAACAGGTACACCGACGCACGATCCAGTCGATCCTAACTTAAGAACTTAACCAGAAAGACGCGCCTAATTTACAAACCAATCGATCCTTACAAAAAATCGATGGTGTCTTAACGAAGACTTGAAAAATTAGTACGATCCCAACCAAGTAGCCTATCGATGCTTACGAAACTCCGATCGCGTCTTAACTAAAAACAGCAGAACTCGTACACCGACGATCCAATCGATCTTAACTAAACAATTTTACCAGGAAGACCAAAAGGGACAAACCAATCGATCTTTACGAGAATTCGCTCATGTTGTAACGGAGATCGAAAGAACTGGTACGATGAAGTTACCTGGGTGGAATCGACTTGGGTGATCTGTGACAAGTGATGCCACAAATTACAAAAATTCGTCTGCGTAAACTGTGATCATCACAATATTTTCTTATGACACCTCTCGATCAGTCACCGCCAAAATCAGTTGATCCTCAGTTTTCAAAGCTTCGGGTTAAAATGAATAAATAAAATAAATAAATAGAGTGGCGCAACAGCTCGAGGTGAACCAGGGCCAACTTCTCAACAATCTATGCTTGTGTGTTAGTTTCTTTACATACAAGGGGACCTACAATTCGCGGAGGTGGGGACAGAGAAAAAGAACAAGTCTTTTTTTTCAGGTGACGATGGCAGGTTTCCAACCCAGACCTCCGGCGTAGTAAGCACACATACTATCCACGTTCGTTGGGTTATAAGTCTACATCTAGGCTGACTTTATGCATGCATGAATACAAGAAAAGTTTTCTTTCATCACAAGTCTAAATAAAGCAACCATTGGGAACAATATTTTTGTGATCACCTTACGCGGATTATTTTGTTTGATCACATCAACTGTCACCAAATGTGAAAATCTCAGCCGATTCCACCCAAGCTTCTTCATATTTTTTTAAGAAGTTTGAAAAGCCCCCGAGTTGACAAAAACTTTTGACTGAACGTTTAATAAGAGTCGAAGTGGACGACATGTAAATAGTTCTGACATCAAAGCCTGCCATAAGAGTTGCATGTGATTTATATGTCGTGTACTGGCAATATTTGCGATAATAAAATATAATTATTGCATTTGTATTGAGTTACTGTTATAATTTCTTTATATAATGCATAATATTATTTATTTATGTTGAGTTCATGTCATATGTAATCCTTTTTCAAGTAATAATCAACTGCATGCAAAATACATGCGATTGCATGCATGCAGCTGTCGTTGCATGTATATCGGTTGCATGTTATGTCGTCGGTGTAGTGTCAGCTTCAGAATTCTAAAATTTGAGATCATTTATAACTACTTGTTCTTAAGAAAAAATTAGCTACAGCTTTTCTTAAAAGTTCTGACCTTTCATTCGACCTGGAAATTGAGTGGCCAGACCTGTCAACCCAATGTTTTTTTCAGAACATGTCTGTCGTTTGGATTGTCTTTTAAGTACCATAAATAATTTCTACGGGTTTTAACAGACGGAACGTTTACTTTGCCAATTTTCAGAATTTAATCAATGAAACAAAGCCATTGTATTATGGCCCGCAGCTTTGACTGCTACTCATGTCTTGACATCGAACAAATCCAGTCGAATTAACATAATGCAATTTTTAAATTGCCAATTTAATGATCAGTTAATTCAAAATCTCGTTTTGTTTATTTTAGTATAACAAAATAAATTTCCTAATTAGCATTGTGCAAACTGCAGAATATACCAAAAAAAGATGAGTGGACAAAAGACATTTGAAGGTTTTTTTTATGGCTTTGCGTGTCTATGAACCTTTGTTGTGTGTGGGAGGAGTGATCGTGCCAAAACAAATTCTTTGTCATAAAATGCAGGAAAAGATAAGGCATCTAAGTTGAATTGAATAAATAAATGCAAATCTTCGTGATACATTTTGTTGAACGAAAAAAGTTAAGCAAAACCATGACAAACGAAAAATAGTCATTCAATGTTTTTGTCACTTTTAATACCCTTCCAGGAAATAACTTTGAAAGATCAATAATGATTGTCAAGGTCATTGGTAAGCTAATACGCTTATTTCTTTTTGTAAGATCTATAATGTGCAGTCAATTCAGCTCGGATTATATGTCGAAATCCTCGTATATGAATGGCCTTTTCTTAAGTCTTTAATGAGCGATACAAAAGCAGGAAATAAAAGTTCTATCATGTATCCTTGTTTATGTCAATGTTTTTGTCTATTACAGAAATCAAATAACTTTATGTGCTAAACTTTCGGTATCGCACGTGTATCGAAACACTTTGATCTTCCTCGAAGGTGATGATCATATGTGGAAAATTAATGGCTTTTTATTTTTATGGACAATCTAAAATTTTATTGCAAGAAAATATAAACATCATTCCGATTCAAGTTATTTTACTTAAAGCTGCGCTAACACGTCATTACGCATTGTAAACACTGGTATCCGCGCTCAATCGTTAGTATCTTACAAGAGTCACGTGGTAGACTGATCGTATACCCTAATAAGGCCCGTCCACTTAAAGGGTTTAGAGATCGTTAAGTGATATTTCTTGTTTTTCTGATTTAAAAATTAGTTAAATTCGTGCCTAAGACTTCAAGCAAGACTTATTTATTTAATAGCCTCATAGATTATTGGAGAATTTACGCCTAAGGGCGATGAAGCTTATAATGACTTCGATGGTCGAAATTAATGGATGTTGCTTCTGTTCAAGACAAGACTTATTTTTTCATTATGTAAAATGGGTCAAGTTTCCGCATTCAAGTTGGTGGTCGATGATATCAGCTAAGGGACCAGGGTTGTATTTCTTTTTATCGGCAGAATAGAATTTATCAACCCCCTTAGTACCTAAAAAGTTAATTTTTCAAAAACTTATTTCGTTTTGAATATTAATAATATTTTCTTGTCTTCGTTAGCCTTCCAAAATAAATTTTTTTTCTAATTAAGATTAAATTTTCGGGGCTTGAATTTGTACATATAGCTTTAAGCTGCTTTTTAGAGTACCTACTGTGCATTCAAACGATTTCAGATGTGTGTGACCGTTGGAAAATTATAGGTACAGATGAAAAATAGGTTGCAGTATTCTTTGTTTACCTTTATAACTTCGTCCCTCAAGAAAAGTACCTTAATTTGGTCTTAAAATATCTTAAAGTGAAAAAAGCACTCTTTCAAAGAGGAGCAATTTATATGCTCAACATAATTTTGATCGTTTTTTCTTTAAGGGACCACCGAGCGTGGGCAGCACAGACACGACAGCTGATCCCATCACCTCTAACTTGATGAGCTGTCAAGAAATTCTGCTAGGGGGAATGCGAACAATGTGTCCGAACCTTTGAATTGATCGTTCTTTACGGACACAGCACAGAAGTTCCGAAAATGACTAACACTTCCAATATTCTCACGTTTACTTATATATCCCACTCATAACCCACCACGAATGGCCGCAACCCTCCAGTGCTCGCTGAAGTTCCTCATCGGACGATAATGCAAGGATAGATAAATCATTTGCGAAAACCTTATCATGACGCCAACCTTTTCGAAGCATCCCTTGCCAAGACTGCGCTTCACTGTTTTGTCAATATTTGCTACGATAAGGAGAGGCGATAGAACCGTCAGCCCTGGCGAAGTCCAACGCACACAAGAAAAGGACGGATTTCTATATACAAAGACTGAATACAGGGACAGACTAGCACTAGGGGCAACGGTGGGACCCGGGCCCATAGCGGAAAAATTTGGGGAGGCGGCAAATTTAAAGGACAGTTTAAAAAATAGTCCTAATTGTATATTGTTAACACAAAAAAATGATAGTAGGTACCTACTAACTCTTATCAGTCTGAAACCTTTTTATCATCCCTGGAAATATTTACACCGCTTGGTGGGTAATACCTACATTATGTTAAAAATTTTACAGGCAAGCTACTTTTCCAAACGTAGAGATGGCTTTTAGCATTTACCTTTGCCTTTTTGCCACAAGTTGTTCAGCAGAACAATGACGAGGGTCAAATTGAAAGATTGCGCTATTTTTTCTATTGAAGCGAGCCTTGTGCGGCACAAGATTTTTGCTGACATAATGTCTGATTTTGCTTCCATTAAAGCGCGCCGCAAGATAGTTGACAGTTAAACTTTTTCCTCAGGAGCAAATTAAAACCTTAAAAATTAACATTAAATCTCTTAAATTAACTTATCCTTAGAAACTAACCCTATAACGAATAAAACTCAATGAACTTGTTACTTTAAGAAAGTGTTTCACTTAATTTCATAGTATTCCGCCCCTTCTTCACTCTTCCCACATAAATGCAAAATTTAACTTATTTTATGGAGGCAGGATATGATTAAAAAAACGTTATTACGGCTATTATGCTTTTATAACTTACATATTTTTTACTGAAAATGAGTTTTCTTTAATGGTTGTGGTATGCAGGGGCGGCGAAAAAAGTTTGGCCCCCGGCAGCACTTTGCCTTAATCCGCCCCTGACTAAATAGTTTTTAGAAGAGGCTAGCTCAGCGAATAATCCTGCAAAACTCACCAGAGTTTATCCCGAAAGACCTGGTCATAAGCGTTTTCCGCCAGGCCGAAAGCCACACTTTTATTCTCATAAGAGAGGCTCGATTACCCCCTCGCGACTTCTTTTACCGGATTACTTAAGAGACACCCCTTTTTTAAGAGTAATTTCTCATGTCCTCTATATACCCGACCCAGAGTATATTCACTTTAATGCATAGTTTGTAACACAGTGAGATAATCACCGTAGACCCCTCAGACCTTTTAGAGATATGATCGAGACCGACAGGTGAATCGATTAAGCCATGTCCGTCCGTCCGTCTGTTGCACAGACAAAGTGTGAACATTGGCTTAATCCGTCAACGGCCACGCCCACTACTTTCTTTAATGTAAGACAACCTCTATTTCACATTTTCTCTCAAATGCCTTTTGGTCAAGTTAGACATGGCGTAGGAGCTTAAATTTTGGTAATGAGCAATACTGGCCTTAGACCTTTGACAAGGCTAAAGTTGGACCGCCCCCAATATCAACCATGCCCAATTTTAACATGTTAGGTCATTAAAAACGCGATTTCTCGGAAAGTTCGCTCCAAATCGAAGGAAAACTATTGTTGTAGATATTATTGTAGATATTACTATTTGCTAAGTTTGCTCCATACAAAGTTTTGTGCTCCGCCCATATTTGGGGGGCGTTTTAAGGAAAAACCCGTATTTTTCCGAAATATTTTTCGGTTTTAAAGCTTTTGTCATGATTCTAATGAAATTACCTACAATTAATTGATTTTAATTTTTAGCCCAGGCCTACTTTTGGGGGCGTGGCCTATACAAATAATATATGAATTCGAGACAAAAAAATTTAAGAGATGGTTTTGCACGGTATATATAGGGTCTGGTATATAGAAGTTTGCCACAGACGAACTCTTGCACCTACCCACTTGTTTTTTTTATAAAACGGGCACCAAAACTCCTGTTTGCCAACCGCTGTAGGTGTATATACCGCGTTTTCCCATCATGCCAACTTAGGACCGGTTTTTCAGTGCGAGATCATCCGTGTTTCCGAGTCAAACATGGATTAACCCTAGAAATGAGTTTTGCAGTAAACTTAGATCGGGATTATTCTCGGCTTAACTCGCCATTTTTGGTGAGTTTAGCTCGGATCAAGTCTAGAGAACTGAATGAACTTCTCTGAACTTCTCTACGCAGGGTATATTGAGTTTGATATGTAGTTTGTAACGCAGTTCTTTGAATGTTTTTTTCTGTGTGGAATGGCAGTTAATTTGCGTGTTTCTGTGATTGCGAAATATGACTTCTGAGAATAACTCGAACTTCTTTTCCTTCGTTTTTCTTTGTGAAGTTAAAGTTGCGAGAGTCATTAATTTCGAGAGTCGAAGATTTTGACAACTTTGTTGACGGAGCTAACTCTGCACTGCAAATCTACTCACTGAGCTTATAGCAGATTTGATTTGTTTCAGAATTAACAGATCTTGGCTTAAGCTGCGCTTAACGCTTAACTTAGCACCGAAAAAAGGTGTTGCACTAGTTACTTCATCTACTGGGACGGGACTGTTCCCTAAAAACCGCGGCGGACCAAAACCAGCAACAAACGAAAAATCTAGGAGCGTCTGCCTTAAAATGAGCGGCTTTGTGGTCGGCGTCTGTTATCCAGGTTAGCGTTGGCCGCTCATTAAACAGCTCTTTCTCTTCCAAATAGAATGGACGACAATAATATGCATGCCAGATGCATTAATGAAATACTCTGCTAGTTATATTATTGCTCTTCTCCGTAAAGGCATAACACTTGCGGGGGTAAGCTTTGGTGTTTCTGTGCAGAGTTTTCATGTTCCGTAGTGGCTCATGAGCATTTAAGCGTTGGATGGAGAATTACTTTTTTCTTTTCTCTTTTTTATCCTCAAATTCTTTCCGCTTGCGATGTGCTACGCATTTTAAGAGTAGTCATAACACCTTTATCGCGAGCAGTGGAACTGCCACATTCAGTGCCCTGATGGGGGCTCAACCCCAACTCTTATAGCTACTCGTTACATTCAGCGAAAGACATCACTCATATTTCTGAAATAGGTGTACCGTCCTTGGAAATAACCCCTTGTACGACATTCAACTTCTTCTCTGTGAGACGGTGAATAGTCTGCCAAAAGATATTTTTTGCAGATCTGTAATGTGCTCCAACTTCTTGCCGAACTTTTTCCATAACTGTTCCTTGGCTGTTCTGACCAACAGATTGGAAGTTTTTTGAGCCTCGTTGTTCTGGGATCGGGGAGTTGAGTCTCTACAATGATTAACTACAATGTAGGCTCTGTTCTTCTTTCGAATGGCTTGTTGAACTCCAGGTGTTTTAAAACATAGAATTCCTTTCTCACAAAACGCCTGATACCCAAAGCCGCTTCTCTCCACAAACATCTCTTTCAGCGGCAATGAATGCCGTGAAAACAGTTGTCAATCTCTCTCTTCATTCAAAAGGTCAGTTGGAATTTGTTTGTGTAGAGTAACAAATCTCTCAAAACCTAAACATGACAAATAATTTTTTGAACAATGGTACCACAAAGAAATCATTCAAGGATCTCTGATTTAAACTGTGGCGGCACCAAATGTTGATGGCTTTTTTTGTGAAGCCATAAGCACCCCAAAGGCCAACAAGGTCACCGTACTGTCTCCAACTAGGCACTGTTGATCGTATGAGCATTGAAGTCACCCATTAAAGAAAGGAAGTTAATTTCTGCCACTCTACCTAGGGAAGCATTAATTGTATTCAACAAGGTCGAATCCTCTGCTCTGACTGTCGATTTGGAGCATACACCTGTACTAGTGCCAAAGCTGATCGTTCAAGCTTAACCTTTAAGGTCACAACCTTCCTCCTAACAGAATAAACTCCAATACATTTCCCGACAACTTGGGGGTTTATAAATAAATACCTATCCCCACACCCTTCTGTGCAATCATGTTATGTTGGACGCCGAACCAGAAGAGCCACAACCCATTAGCAAAGTCTCTAGTTCAAGAACCTTTTCACTAAGTTGAGGAGATGCAAGCTGATACTTTAACCCTCTTCAACCAATTTAAGTGCCTTCGCCTTTAGCGATGAGGCATTCCATGGGGTCCAATTTTAAGTTGATGTCGTTGTTAATTTCTTAAATATCCACCTCAGCCCTTATTTTGACTTACACACGGTAGCCCCTACCACTGCAGTGATAATACAAGTGAATCATGTAACGACTTTTTACAACTCGAGTAAAGAAAAACGTGCACAGTCTACTCAGTCAGAAAATGTCCAACGGGATCAAATTCACAATATTCTTATCGCTGGTGGTTTTCCTTTAATGTCTCATATCTCCGAAAGTGATAAGCCGAGATAAAAATAGAAATGATTGTGTCCATCTATATAAACTCACCTTCCTTTTGCAAAAATTTCATGAATATCCGTTTAGTAATTAAAGAGATTTGGGCACACAAATTTAAAGGGTAGACTATTAATATATACGAGTAGTAGTTACTAGAGGGGTTACACTGAATTGTTACTGCTCCAAACTTAAAAGGGTAGTTCTACGTTTCAACTCTAGGACAGCAGTTTTTCAGCCAGAATCTTAATTCAGGCTTTGGCATTCTTGGGGAGACATCCGCAACCGCCTCTATGTATCCACAAAAAGGACCAAGTTTATAGGTTTTGGCCTAGGTAAAACCGTGGCTTACTTTATTTTTGTATGGAAGAGAACCTAATCATTGCGAAGTTTTTATAAAAGCAAGAAGAGAACTTTACCCACATAAAAATAATAAAAATAAAAAAGTCAAAATTCAAATCCAGCTCCTTTCGAAATTCCTTGGACTCTTTTTATCATAGACGATATACCTTATCAGGTACATAATATCGAAAGTGTTTCTCCATGTTGACTTTTTCAACGTTCAGTAGTAAAAAATACTTTACCCCTCATTAAGATTTCTATCTTTAGTGGTTGGGTAATATTTTCTTTTACCTTTGCTGTTAAAAAGTCATTAAAAATAAATTTACTATTCTAAATTTTGACCAGATTATAGTATGAAGTAATACAGTCTGCATAGATAGAGTGTTAAGTACATTGACTAAATATAGAAACCATCCAATGTCATTGACATTTAATGCCAACCAGGTCATTGCCATCATTGAATAGGGTACAGCTTAAACTGTCATCGTTTTGCTGCACCCTTTCCGTTTTGTTTCTGCTTCTAATGCCGGCTATTCTAAATAGCGAATTAACTCTCAATTTCTTTGCACGACATACCTGCATAGGTGATTTGATTTGAATGTACGTGCAGCATTTGGAACCGACTTTTAGTCAAGCATTGAGCTACATATTCGGCTTATTTGGTATGCAGCCTACATAGCGTAATGTTCGAGCACTTGGATTTGGCCTTGGCTTTTGGCTAGTGTAAAAATTCCGATTACTCATTGGGTTCAGACCTCACGATACCTACTTATGCCTTGTGGCACAACCATCGATAGACAAAATAGTCATTCAGAATAGCTGAATAATATTATATAACTTTTGCCAATCCTCTAAGATTTTTTTAGACCGTCAGATCCTTATTCAAATCACGTAATGAAAGATGCAGGATAAAATTCCGGAACTGGGGAATACTACGGGCAAGTTTTGATCGCGTCTGTTGTAGGCAAATAATATATGTGCTACCAAAAATTAGCATGTTCTGTTACGAGCTGAGTGTAGGCCGAGTGGCCTTTGAACTAAGCCACTGGTGCAGAGTCAACGACCGGCTAGAATCGCCGGATTAGGTGGAACCTCACTCGCCAGCTGGTGCCAGCACACATTTGATCATCGAAATTCAGTTAAGAGTTGAAGATGTCTGAGTTCTGAGACACTGGACTGATCTCTTTCAAACTCTTTTGGTAGACAACTTGGCCTACCCGATGCAGCACTTCCATACTTCGAGTGCTGTATCTCCTCGCACGCAGATGGCTTTCACAAGCGAACATCTTGTTTCTTATAAGTTGAAGCTTTCTCACGCAAAATTCCATACTTCCACAATCGGCAGTTTTTCGCTTGCATAAAACCGATTTTTTTCGAACTCTCGGAGGCGATTCTTCCGATGCCGGTGTAAATAAACCTTAAATTTCATACAAAACTGCATGTTGAACCAAAAGGGTCTTAAGCACTTAAAATGGGACAACACTTCAATTGCATTGTGGATTACATTCCACATTGGGGAAATGCTGCATAGCTAATATGGGCGTACTATCTCTTATGATCACCGTTAAGATGCGATCGGATTTTCGTAAGCTCCGATTGATTTGTCCTTCAACGTCATCGTCCCGGTAGCGTTGGCATTCCAGTTTTTTTTTATCTTCGCTAGAACATGATCGGATTTTTTCTACGATCGGATAGATCGTCGGCTTACCAGTTTTTCTGATCTTAAGACACGATCAAATATTTGTTTATGATCAAATTTATCGTCCGTTGGCGCGGCGCGGCGTACCAGTTCTTCTAGTCTTAGTTGGGATGCGATCGTATTTTATTTCTGACCAAAGGGATCGCCAGCTTACAGTTTCTCTGATATTCATTTAAAAATTACGATCGCATTTTCGTTAGGCTCAATTGGATCCTTGGCATACCAATTCTTCTGATCCTAGTTTGAATGGATCAGTTTGTCGTTTAACGTTGACCTCATAACGTCGCGTTGGCCCGCTTACCAATTCTTCCGATCTTCGATCAGACTAGATCGGATTACACCAACGATCGAAATGCTTGTCGTTATATAGTATCGTTATATAGTGTCATCTGATATAGTATAACTTTTTCTGGTCTTCTTCAATTAGGATTGGATTGATTCTTCGGTGTTCTTCTAACTTAAGACACGATCGGTTTTTCGCTAGGCCCTTTTTCTTTGTCCTTGCACGTTGGCAAACCAGTTCTTTTGGCCTTCATTTATTAAGATACGATTGGAAGTTCTCTAACGTGATTCAGTTAACTCCGATATGTAACATTTTTGGTGATCTTCATAAAGATACGATCGAATTTTTGTTAGAATAGAATGGATCGTTGGACTTCCCTACATTATCGCACCCTATATTATAGTTTAGCACAATTGCTTTTCAACAAGGATAAATTATTATCCTTAGCGTCATCCTGGAAAAACCAGCATCACAGTTGTTTTTGATCCTCGTTAAGATGCGATCGGATTTTCGTTAGCATCGATTGGACCAAAGGTTTTTGGTAAGGATCAATGGGCTTATTCTTCAACATTCTCCTGCGGTAGAAGTTTTACGAGACGAATGTTACTCTCGGCGGGGCTTTTCAAAACCTCGTAGAGATGGCGACCCTGAAAAAGAACGAGTCGTTTTTTTTCAGACTAAGAAGAAAACGGTAGGATTTGAACCCAGACATCCCGCGCAATAGGCACAGACACTCTGACTGATTGGAGAGAACCAAATGTGATCTCTTGAAGAGGGTGCAGTGAGTGCAGTGCCTTCAGGCCGTTTGACGAGGAAACCACATCCAAGAGACATTGAACCGATACTGACAGACCGCCTGTAGATCACTGCAGAAGCGACAAATATCCGTGTCAGAAAGCCTGAGCCTCTTTGCGTGTTTACGCAGGAGGCAGTGTCCTGTCAGAATTCCTACCAAAGCCCTTAGCTTGTCCCTGCTCAGTTTTAATAGTCCCTTCGATCCTTTTTCGTCTAGTCGTGGCCAGAGAGCCCTAGATACCCTGTGTCCAGTCAGACGAGACCACCTTTGGTTGGCCATCGTTTTAATTTTCTCCTCAATAGTGCCTCTTACTAAGCAGAGGGGTAGCTTGATGTTAGAAACCTCACTATTTCCGAGGATCCCTCCTCTTCTTGCAAGCTTATCAGCCTGTTCGTTTCCCTCTATACCGCAGTGTCCTGGCATCCAGCACAGTCTCACCCGGTTCTGACTGAACATAATGCTTTAAGCATTGTGCGTCAGCCCCTGACTTATCAGATTTGATGGTGATCGTTTCCATTGCCTTGAGCGTAGCCTGGCTATCGATGTAAATGGCGATATCTCTGCCGGATATCGATTTCATCTGCATAAGCTCGGCCGCCCTAAGTACAGCCAGAATCTCTGATTGGAAGACACTGTATGCATCCGGTAGATTTAAGGATACTTTTAGTTCCGGGTCTTTTGAGAACAAACCATATCTCAGCTTAGGCCAAGACTTGTAAACACCGGACCAAAACGAATCTGGCACCACCCAAGCGAGTAATTGAGCAATTCTTCAGTGTACAGTTAACTCCATCAATAAGGTTGTCGAAATCTTCGACTTTCGAAATGATTAACTCTTTCCAACTACATTTCACTTCACATAGAAAAAAGAAGGCAAAAAAGCTTGTGTTTTTCTCAAATGTCATTTTACACAAGAACACTCATAGCAACTCCTATTTCACCTAGAAAGAACAGGCAACAAAGAAGTTCGAACTGTTCTCCAGTGTTTAATCCGGGATTAGCCCACCAAATTTGGCCGAGATTAGTTAAGCCGAGACTAACCCCGGATCGGAATTGGCTGAAAAACTCATTGTGCGTTTTGACAACAGGCAATGAAGTAAAAATTTGGCGGCACGAGTTTTGTTTAGCAGAGATTAACCCCAGCTGGGATTACTCTCAATTTAACTCCGAGACTCGGATGATCTCGCACTGAAAAATTGACCCATAAAGGCGTTCATAATTTCCTTATCGCCTCGGGCCGCGCCGGTTTGAAGATACAAAGTATTTTTTTTACTTTACTTGAGCTAGGGTGCTGAAACTTCGTACGTAAAGTCGTCGTCATGCGAAGCAGTACAAGTGTAAAAATTTTTGAAATCCGTCCAAAGACACGCCCACAATCGGTCTAAATATGCAACTACCTCCAGAGTTTTCAAAACTGTAAGACGTTCAAAAAGGCTGAAATTCGACATTTAGCATCTCCTAATGAATGTGAGACACAAAAAAGACAAATTTAGTTGGTAAGCCTCCTCTAGTGGGCGTGGCATCTATTTTAAGGGTACATTTTCAACTGCAGTTTATTCAATATTTTTGCTCGAAATTGAAAAAAATTTACTTAATATTTTATGTAGAAAACGCTTAGTTCCACATTTTGCTCTTACAAGACTTTGGGCCATGCCCACATTTGGAGGCAGAATTGAAGAAAAATCTAAAATTTTCCAGAAAAACTTAACTTCGACTGGCCTGGAAACAACAGGCAACAAAGAAGTTCGAACTGTTATCCAGTGTTTAATCCGGGATTAGCCCACCAAATTTGGCCGAGATTAGTTTAGCCGAGACTAACTCCGGATCGAAATCGGCTGGAAAACTCATTGTGGGTTTTGACAACAGGCATGAAGTTCAAACTGTTCTCCAACGTTTGTTCCGTTATTAGCCCACTAAATTTGGCGGCCGAGTGTTGTTAGCAAGAGATTAACCCCAAGCGTTACTCTGAGTTTAACTCCGAGACTCGGATGATCTCTCTCTGAAAACCTGACCCATAAGTGCTTTCATAGTTTCATTATCGCCTCGGGCCGCGCTGCTTTTTCTTACTTATTTGATGAAGTATGACAAGGAATCAAGTTTCTCTTGGCCCATCAATAAATTGCCTATTTCTGATTGTAGATAAGGTGTGCAAGATTTTTTTCCCTCTTATATATTTATAAGAAGTGCTAAAATACGATCAAACGATCACGCAAAATTTAATGAATTACTAAGAAAATCCGACGTTGCCCACATTTTTCTAGAAGTCGTTGCCCAAAATATAAATCCCATATCAAGTTAGTTGCCAACTGCCAACTCCCGCAAAATAGTTATCTCTAAAGTTGATTAGCTATTTTCCTAATTTATAAATTAGTGCTATTTTTATAAATTCTACGAATTTTGTTTGTCTGTGATTTTCAGCATTTCAAGTCTGAATTTAAACTTATGTGAGGCACGCAAACTTAAGAAAAATTAAATTAGAGTCTATTTAATTGAAAACAATTTTTTTTATACATAAATAAAATTCTATAAAAAGAGGATTATAAAGTGAGGATCTTTCTATATCTGACAGAAATGTTGATGATGTTCTACAAACTGATTTGTAGGGAAAAATTTGGTTTCACAAAAAATCCCCAAACGACTTATGACCACATTTGAGGATTTAAACCCCAAAAATGAAACAAGTCACAATCTTTGGGGCATCCCATAATAATACTTAATTGACAACACTGAATGCGTAATTAGAGAGTATTGTATTAAAAATCAATAAACCCGTTTAAAAACATAATCCAATCGATGTTAATAAATTATGCCAAATCAAAAACTGGTTATCTTTAGGGGGGATCGGCTCTACGATCTCTATTGTGCGCATAATAATCAGGGCTCTAATCATATGTAAAGCATGTTATTGTTCCCAGGAATTGTTATAGAAAAGTGATAATCATTGAGTGGGAAAAGATGTTTCACTTAAAAAGTTCCCAGAAACATATCCATCATCATGCCTATACATAAGATGTTTTTCCCGATTGGGCAGTTTCTCAAATGGGCAGTTTTCAATTTTCTTAATTGATTCAAATATGAGAAAAAATTTGAGAGTAAATAAATTTTTTTTTCTCAAAAAAACTATTTGGTGGATTATTATATAGCTTACCTCACCTATACAATAATTGTTTGAGTTTATTTTCTAACAAGTTAATCGAAATGGTGTTATGAAATAGTATTAGTTAAAAAGTAAAAATTTTTTTAGTAAA
Organism: Neoascia interrupta; assembly: GCA_947623515.1. Taxonomy (NCBI): domain Eukaryota; kingdom Metazoa; phylum Arthropoda; class Insecta; order Diptera; family Syrphidae; genus Neoascia; species Neoascia interrupta. The sequence goes on from OX392462.1 coordinate 182,415,114, forward strand.
ACAACAAAGTTTGTAGAAAACAAATGGGCAGAGCAAGTGGCAGGAAATACGCGCTATTGAAAAAAAAAACGCCCTACTCCTAAATATTTCCCCCTAAAAAAGAACCTGTAACAAAAGTATAGCATCCTAAGCCTATTAATAATGAATCTTGCTTGAAAATGCACCCTTTTAACCTTTTATTACCAGAACTAAAAAAAATCTAAACTTAGTTATCACACCTCCTCCTTTTTTTGTCAAAAAAACCAAGAAAAATTGTCTTAGGCCCGTTTGCTGATACTACACACAAACATAAATTCCTCTTAAGATTTAAGTTATAATTATCGCTTTGTGGAACATAATGATTTTCGGTTGCACAAAGTGAATTTAAGTTCAACATAGCGTAGCAGCAGTCATTTGTGTAGGGTGAAAAAATATGTTTTTTAATTGTTTTTGAATAAAAAGTATGGGCAAACCAGCACGTTAGGGTATTTGTATACTAGCAGTCGTGAAATGTATAATCAAAAAGTTTTCTGACAAATAAACAAAAATTGAAAATAAATTTTCCTATGTTCTACTTAAATATTTACGACCTACTATTTCTGGGGCTTAGCTAAGTTGTACTTAGCGACCATTTTTTTTATTATTCTGACAGTTTTTTATGTGGAACTTAGGCTCTAAGCAGAACTTGGCAGTTTGTGATGAGTATCAGCAAACGGGCTTTAATCTCTTAAAAATAAATAATATTAGGGAACTATAGTATAAGGGAACCAGAATTTACCGAACTCATTATTTAGACAAGCTCAGAAATGTTAGAAGAAAAATTATTTTAAATTTTAAATTTATTGAATTGAAAAGTCATAAGAATTTGTTAAAATATTTGTTTTTCAATCTTTTAATAAATTCATGGTGTTCAAAGTCTATTGATATTTAAATTATTTATATTTAAATCTATAATTTATAATTATAATTAATAAATTTTAAATATTTTGGATTAAAAGGATTTCTTTGTTCTAAAAAACCCTCCTATTTTTAATGGATTCATAATGGTCCACTTACCCTTAGGGGTTGTCGGATTAGACCTATCTAGAATATACCGACTGGTCACTCAGCTTTTGGTCGCTTCATCAGTGAGGTCAATTATTTACACTTAAAGATATGAGCTTTAGAAATAATTAAATGCTGACTTCTTATGCAAAGAAAGCTTTGGACCGCCCGCCATTGTGAAAGCGACAGCGAGAAATCTTATAATATACCGAATTGCCCGTCTTCTTTTTTATTTATGAAAGAATATTGTGTTGTGCAACGTGGAGTACTAAAAAAATAAGTCATCTATCTTCCAAATTCTAACAAAGCCGCAGAAATTAGGTTACACGCAGGCAATAAGCGGAAAACTGGGTGCCTACATCAAACGTAGGGTTGAATGTTATCCGTCGTTTTCGATTTGATCAACAAGTGTGGCGCTTTGGCTCATAAGTCCATGGCTCATTAGTCTTTGGCTCATAAGTCCATGAGCCAAAAGTCCATAGTGGACCTGTGACCCACTTGGGTGAGTTATAAGTTCACAATTAGTTTATTGACTTATAGCCCAATCAAAGGGGCCAAAGTTCCACAAAAATTGTGATTCTGGACTTATGGCTCACTAGACCTTACAACACAGTAGATTATGTATGGGAAACCCCCTGCCTGTTTCTTTTTATACCCTACCCAGGGTATTCAAAGTTTGTTGTATAGTTTGTAACGCATCAGTGAAATAATTACCGTAGTCCCCTAAGACCCTTTAGAGATATGAATTTGGTCCGACAGAAGATTCGATTAAGCCATGTCCGTCCATCCGTCCGTATGTAAACAACTCTTAGGCCTTAAATTTTAAGCTAGAGAGCTGAAATTCAGTAAGTGGGCCGGAAGTCCAGTCCTTCAGAACAGGTTTGAAAACTAGTCGAGTCCACCTACAGACACGCCCACTACAGGCCACCTCTAATTTTTGAAAATGCTTATTTCAAATTTTACAGTGCACTTATTTTGGGATTTAAACATTTCCTAGTAATTGTCTTTGAGGTAGCAGAAAAAATTTAGTCTTTACATTGATCACGCCCACTTTTTAAGGTATTTTAACTTAAATTGACTGTTTTTTCAATATGAAATTTGACAAAAAATAGCACTAAAAAAGTTTTGATATTAGCATTTTCATTTTTATATTTTTAGTATATGCATCCGCTCACTTTTGTTGGCGTGGCTTGAAAAGAATTGATTGTTGTAGATTCAACAGTTATATTTTTATATCCTACCCTTTTTTTGGAGGCGTGGCAGTGTCCTTTTTTGGTAGGGTAGGGTATGCTCGTTTTTTTCGTCTTCTTCAAGACTAAGTCGAAATTCTGAAGAGTTTAGGCAACTTTTGGCATTTTTACTGAATGGGCTTTATAGCCTGTTTGGCCTGTCTTTGACCTCGACCCAATATGCTCCCAGCTTTTATACCCCATCCCATAGGATAGGAGGTATATTAAGTTTGTCACATAGCTGACAGGTGAAATAATAATGGTTAGACCCCCACGACCTTAAGGGCACATGATCGAGACCGAATTCTCAATCGAACAAGCCCTGTCCATCCGTCCGTCCGCCTGTCTGTGTGTCATATGTTTTTAGGGCTTAAATTTTGAGCTAGAGATCTGATATTTTGTGCATGAGCTCCTTTACATCCGAAGCAGTACAAATGTTAAAAATTTTGAAATCCACCCACAGACACGCCCACAATCGGTTTATTTGTGTAACTACCCTCAGTGATCTCAAAACTTCAAGACGCCGTAAAAGGCTAAAATTTGACTTTTGCTATCTCTTAATGATTGTAAAAATATAGCGAAAAATGAAAATCGATTGACAAAAAAATAAATCGATTGACCTCCTCTAGGGGGTGTGGCATCGATATTAAGGATATATTTTCGATTGCATTTTTTTCAATATTTTCGTTTCTAATTGAAAAAAAATTGCCTTAAAAAATTATATAGAAAACATATAGTTCTACATTTTTTTCATAAATGACTTTGGGCCACGCCCACATTTGGAGGCACAATTGAAGAAAAACCTCCAATTTTATAGAAAAACATAATTTCGACTGGCCTTAAGCCTAATTTTAGAAAGAATAAAGAATAAAAATTAGCAGGTAAGATAAACGAGACCTCAATCAAGATTTCGTTCTTACGAAGTTTTTAGCCATGCCCTTTTTTAGGGGTGGATTTTTACAAAATATCTAATTTGAACCAAATATTTGCATTTTTACGTACATTGGAAATGCCTATATTAATAATGATAGTTTGTAATAAAGGGCGGTTTGACCATGCCCATTTTCACAGCTTGCACTACTTATTAACTATCAAAAAATAATAATAACAGCAGCATTTTACAATGTGGGATATGATGGGGTATTCAACGGTCCGTTTAACGAACTGCAACTTCTGCAAACACATTGTAGCACTTACTCACTGGTTTATAAGTTCGTTTATCGCCGATTTGGGGTTAGGGCAAAGAGGTTCGGGTCCCTGGAAAGGGGTTTCCAAGAATTTCCTGGTAAGATCAACTGCTTTCTCATTGCCATCAATACCTACGTGACCGAACCCACCACAGTTCGGTTTGGTTCCTTGAGCTAAGCTTGTGATATTGAAGCCGTGTATGACTGATTTGAAGTAAATGATGCGCGAGCGCGAGCTAAGGGCTTTTATAGCTGCTTGCCTGTCCGTGTATACATGGATGTTTGCACCTTTGATACCAGAGATGTATATCTGGTTGACGCAATTTCGAATGGTGAAAAATACTGGGGCTGAAGCCCAATGGGGCTTTTTCTCATCGCGATTGTGGTTTTCAATTTCGGCCTGTCTACGACACGGGTCTCACCCCCTACTCCACTATAGAACCATCCGTATACCACTTAAGGCCGCTTTGGCTGTTTTGTGAGTTATTACAAACCCATTCTTTTCTAGTAAAGGTTTTTGAATGCGGTGTGTGACTGTGCATTTAAAGTTCCGGGAGTTCAGAGAAAAGTGAAACTACACGTCTGGAAGTCGCTGATCGCAAAGGCTTAACTCTTTAACTTGTAGTTGACTTGCCATGCTACGTATTTCCATTTTTTGTATAAAAATGTGAAGGGGTCCAATTATAGCTGCTATAGCAGCTGTAGGGCACGTCCGCAAAGCTCCCGATATACCCAGGCACGCAAGACGCTGTACCTTCTTGAATCTTAAGATAGCGGTTTGTTAAGTGTCGGACAACTCGCCCGAATATCTCTCTCGCTCTTTTGCTCTTGCTGTGAAACAGTTATAAAAGTGAAAACTTGGTCAGTTAGGCTTAAGCCTAAAAGCTGCACTGTTCTTACTGTGACCATGGATCAATAGCTCATTGCACAACGCGTATTTAACTTCTTAGCGAATATGTGCTTCAAAAAATCTAACTTTTAAGTCTGTCATCATCCTCCATTCGCTCGTGAATCAGTTGTTTTCTTGTTAAGTAAACAGTCAATTCAATGTGCTTAAGCACATTAAGGTGCTAAAGGTTATAAAAAAGTCTAAAGTGAGGTTAAAAAAATATAACACGGATTCTTCCATCAGAGTTATTCTCTAAACAGTCTTTACTTGAACAATTAAGGTACACAGATGGCAACTGGTTCATTTATCTAGTAATGGAACAACAAAGGCAAAAAAGATCAGCTTTAGTGAAAATGATCAGTGTAGACTCAACGCAAGCCTAAACTCAAACTCTTTGAACATAGCAAAAAAAAGCTGAAGGTTTCACATATTCTCAAGAAAGTTGTCTATTGTCTGCTATAAAACGACATGCAGCTTCACTGTACGTCTTCTTTCATTTGCACCTTAATTATGTCCATCTAAGCATATTTCTAGACTGCACAATTTTTTTTCTATCACACTGCGTATACTGAATGTTCCTAGCATCAAATTGCAATGCCTTAGATTTTTGGGTTCACTTTAGCTATCCCTCACCAGCGGTAAGGGGCGCTACTTCAGCCGAACAGACCCTGCTATTTAGCAAACGATTCCCCCCACCAGTGGTAAGGGGCATTCGAGTCAGACTTGTTCACTACAGAATGCATGCTTCTAAAAAATGTTTCAACAATCAGCTGGTTGGAACTTTTAAGCTTAGTTCAGCAAGTCTCCAGCAAGTACTCTTAAGCATAGGCATTCGGAATTTGAGTGTTAAGCAGTCAGTCAACTGACAACTCAGTTAAATACACACGTTCTTATGGGAAGCGGCCGATAAGAAGCGCGTGAAGCACGTCACTTTGCTTAAAGAACGTGTGTATTTCACTGAGTTGTCAGTTATGTACTTCGGCTTGACAGGCACAACGGATTCATTGGGCTGGAAGGCTTTAAGTCGATCATTAGTCGAACTTTATGTTTTTCGATAACGTTGAATCTGGAAAGCAATTATAGGATCGATTCTTAGCAAGGTAATCCATAGTTTCCTTAATTGGTGTCCATCTACAGTAAGGCCCTATATAACCTGAAGAGGTGGTATGGTAGTTATTAGTGGTACTGTTTAGCCAGTAAGAACTGCCCTAGTGAAATGGAACAGAGCAAAGGACCGGTGAAGGTGACCTGCGCTCCCCATTGTCACCTATTTGGTTTGAGTAGCCTACCCACTTGGTTTTTGGGTAGAAGACGTGGGCTACCGGACAATCGTAAAATCCTTACGTAGCGTGGGTAGTAATTCTTTCACCAATTTTTATATTTGGCTGCTTGTATTAAGTTCAGTGGACTCTGTGCTCACATGACAAAGTCCCATCGCCTCTCCTACTAAAGAGACATGCTTCTCGCTTTGAGGTTCAAATTATTTTAATCTTTTACTTTTGGGTTAAGGCTTCATCGAAAGTACACACGGAAAGACAGGTTATGTTAGCCGAGATACGAGCACGTCGCCCCTCTGGTGGGCCAGAAACAGATGGTGGGATCAGGTTAAGAACATATCCAAGACCCGTCTGGGAATCGCGCCTGTGTCTCTTGAGTTCCTTCCTTTTTTGGTGACCTTCTAATGATAAGCGGTCAGTCAAAAAAGATACTATTTACGCCAAGGGGTTTGGTCCATTTCTCCGTAATCAATTTGAGAGTATTTTCCTTGATGGGGCAACGTTTGCTTTACGTGCCCGAGGCAACCCATAGGCATAGGACCGTATGGCTTCAACCGACACAAGTAGAAGAATCATTTTCTTTTCATGGCATGTTCAAATTTCCAAATTCGTTGGACCTTTTGGTCACCCATACGTTGCAAAAGATGGTCTCGTTGAACTCCATTATCATAATCATCATTTTTAATCCTCTTGTCCATTAAGGACGTTGCGGAGGGTGTAAGGCTAAGTGATCCTTTTTCCTCCAAAGGACATGTCCAGGAGAGGTCCTCTTCTTGGTCCAACCCTTCCACTATTGTCCTACCACGGATGCTTTCGTGATCTATCTTGTAAGTCTATGAGGCTGCAAAAAGCGCTCCAGAATAATCCAAATATTGATCGATCCGATGATATTTTTTTTTTAATCTATCCTTATAATACAAGTAACACCAGCGGAACACCCTGGAAATCTAGTTTCGAGAGCTTTTAAACGCGACCTATTTTTTTTGGCCAATACTTAAAGTTTATAGCCGCTTATAGAGAAAGGCTGGGACAGTACTGAGTCAAAAACTGTGATCTTTACATCAATGTGATCTTTACGTCAGTCGTGTCCATCAAGGAACCTTAACGAGAACCGGATTCCTTTTTGTGACGGTTGTCACTAAAGTAACGAAAAGTTTAAATTTCTTCAACGCGGGTGTCGTCCTTAGAGAACCTTTTGTTCCAAGGAAAACACCCTTCGAACTTTGGTAAGTTTGAGCCATGATAATTTGTTTTCTGTAGCTTACCACCATGCATGAGCCATATGATAAGATGGGTGCCATAACCGCTATGTACGGCCAGAGTATGTATATACCGCATTATAACCCTACGTGTAGACGAAGTTGTTCTTCGAACGATCTTCTGAGTTTAGAGTCCAACATAATGCCAAGCCTATACCCTAGTACTTTGGTGATCACTTATGATCAATTCATCCCATTGTTGGAGTCATAAATGGTTGGAAATACCTTTTAACCAATGACTTAAGCGAAGTCCATCGCTGATCATTGAGTGACATTTGACTGAAAACAGGTTTGTCACGTCCTGAGTATTTGAGCTCATGATAAACTAACTCCTTCTTCCAGGCTGTTTAGAAGTTCGCTTACTACTAATCTTCGTATGCGTAGGGATAGAGTATGCCTCCTTGTGGTGTCTCTACCTCTGATGACTTTCGGTCTGGTACCTTCTCATATGTCCAGAAATGCACCCAATGTATAACTATTTTGCTCTTAGGGTTCAATGACAGTCCAGTGTCAACGGATCTACTTTGCATAAACATCAGATGCTGTCATTTCGACAGGAACCTAGTTTTTGCCAATAGCATCTTACAGCATAACTAAAAACAAGTTTATTGGGCTCTATTTAGGGCTTTTGTGCTGGTGTTCCTTACTAGTTTTAAGGATGAATTTCACTCGGACCTCCCCTTTGGTCTGGAAACATCACAACTCTTTTGGTATAATTGGTTTAGCATTATCCGTCTCAGGTGCTTTGAACAGAGGGATCGTACCTATATTGATCGATCAGGCCTCTTTGCTCATATCCCTGGGCTATTTTAGAGGCGATATTGAAATGATTTGGTACTGATGCGTTGGTATCAGTACTGATGCTGATCAGTTGGTACTGATGCTACTTGGAAAGCTTAAATAAGTGAAACGAGGAATAATTTAAAAATATCCACAAAAAAAAAACCCTGGTCAATATTTGCGACTAAAGGCTTAAGCTTTCGCCTCAACTTGTGATATTTAACGTGGTAATTCGTTTAACGTCAATTGCATGTTGGACATAAATTAAGTCTTCGAAACGAATTTGGTCGATCATCACCGCGTATAAAATGAATTGATCACTTCCAAAAACTTAACATTCAAAGCGTCTAGACATTTTTGATAAATTGTTTGTATAGCTTGAAAGTCATAGGCACTTAGGCAGACATTTCGAAGGGAATGCCACTTAATTTTAATTTCTCATACATTGAAAGCACAACTTTTGCACACAATCAAAGCTCTAAGCAAAGAAATTGAATGCTCATCCATGTCCTACTTACGGCATAGGAAAGAAATTAATAATCACCGGGCGTTGTAGCTTCTATTACATAAATTGCAAAATATCTACGTGACACGCATCTCTAGTCGTATTTTTTTTTTCTTTGCCGATACCTGGCCTTACCTATACCTGTTTAAATAAAAAAAAAACACAACAACAAAATTTTGTTTAATGTTTAAATAATTAAGAAAGCAAATAACGAGGAAAACAAATTTGCATGTTTACGGTAGAATGGTCGGTGTGAAAGAAATGGAAAAAAAAGTAAAATGAAGATTTGAATAACACTTTCACTGGTCCAGCACGTCAGTCATCTGCTTCGGTTCCACCTATCCTCTGCCTTATATACCGGCTGTAGATACATTTCGTACCCAGACTTTGGTCGTCTTCGCCTTTCAAGAGACGTTATATATCAGAGTACAAACATTTATGTAAAAAAAAACTGCGATTTGTTGCGAGAAGTTGATCATCGGCTTTATCATCAATAAAGACGCAGCTTTCACTTAAGGCCCTCAGTACCAGAAGTGCGATCTCCTCTTCTCCCAACACGCACGTATATTGATATTGATAGGTATACGAGTCACGTATAAGTATGTGTATGAGTATATTAATGCAGAATATCAGTTTCTTGGCTATAACATACCGAAAAGCCAGCGCTAATTGAAGAACAGGTAGGGCCGAATTAATCAAGCTTTGCTTTTTCTTCATTATTCATTTTGAAAGCAAAAGCTTGATGGTGCGAGCATTCTTTTCGGTTAACACATTGTATCCTGAATGGTCATTAAGTACTTATCACCTTCTTAGCGCTTTCTGTAGTCCGACTAATCGAAAGTTAAAACTGTTGTAAAATACACAATCTCGAAAATGAGAGTTAAACCTTGGCAGGCAGGTACTCCGAAAGTCGAAATCGAAAGGAGGATTGGCTTGGCGTTAATAGGATGGTACTTTTCCAACTGGTACTTTTCCAACTGGTACTTTTACAACTAAGAAAGTTTCCGTGTGTACTTTCGATGAAGCCTTAACCCAAAAGTAAAAGATTAAAATAATTTGAACCTCAAAGCGAGAAGCATGTCTCTTTAGTAGGAGAGGCGATGGGACTTTGTCATGTGAGCACAGAGTCCACTGAACTTAATACAAGCAGCCAAATATAAAAATTGGTGAAAGAATTACTACCCACGCTACGTAAGGATTTTACGATTGTCCGGTAGCCCACGTCTTCTACCCAAAAACCAAGTGGGTAGGCTACTCAAACCAAATAGGTGACAATGGGGAGCGCAGGTCACCTTCACCGGTCCTTTGCTCTGTTCCATTTCACTAGGGCAGTTCTTACTGGCTAAACAGTACCACTAATAACTACCATACCACCTCTTCAGGTTATATAGGGCCTTACTGTAGATGGACACCAATTAAGGAAACTATGGATTACCTTGCTAAGAATCGATCCTATAATTGCTTTCCAGATTCAACGTTATCGAAAAACATAAAGTTCGACTAATGATCGACTTAAAGCCTTCCAGCCCAATGAATCCGTTGTGCCTGTCAAGCCGAAGTACATAACTGACAACTCAGTGAAATACACACGTTCTTTAAGCAAAGTGACGTGCTTCACGCGCTTCTTATCGGCCGCTTCCCATAAGAACGTGTGTATTTAACTAAGCAGTCAGTCAACTGACAACTCAGTTAAATACACACGTTCTTATGGGAAGCGGCCGATAAGAAGCGCGTGAAGCACGTCACTTTGCTTAAAGAACGTGTGTATTTCACTGAGTTGTCAGTTATGTACTTCGGCTTGACAGGCACAACGGATTCATTGGGCTGGAAGGCTTTAAGTCGATCATTAGTCGAACTTTATGTTTTTCGATAACGTTGAATCTGGAAAGCAATTATAGGATCGATTCTTAGCAAGGTAATCCATAGTTTCCTTAATTGGTGTCCATCTACAGTAAGGCCCTATATAACCTGAAGAGGTGGTATGGTAGTTATTAGTGGTACTGTTTAGCCAGTAAGAACTGCCCTAGTGAAATGGAACAGAGCAAAGGACCGGTGAAGGTGACCTGCGCTCCCCATTGTCACCTATTTGGTTTGAGTAGCCTACCCACTTGGTTTTTGGGTAGAAGACGTGGGCTACCGGACAATCGTAAAATCCTTACGTAGCGTGGGTAGTAATTCTTTCACCAATTTTTATATTTGGCTGCTTGTATTAAGTTCAGTGGACTCTGTGCTCACATGACAAAGTCCCATCGCCTCTCCTACTAAAGAGACATGCTTCTCGCTTTGAGGTTCAAATTATTTTAATCTTTTACTTTTGGGTTAAGGCTTCATCGAAAGTACACACGGAAACTTTCTTAGTTGTAAAAGTACCAGTTGGAAAAGTACCAGTTGGAAAAGTACCATCCTATTAACGCCAAGCCAATCCTCCTTTCGATTTCGACTTTCGGAGTACCTGCCTGCCAAGGTTTAACTCTCATTTTCGAGATTGTGTATTTTACAACAGTTTTAACTTTCGATTAGTCGGACTACAGAAAGCGCTAAGAAGGTGATAAGTACTTAATGACCATTCAGGATACAATGTGTTAACCGAAAAGAATGCTCGCACCATCAAGCTTTTGCTTTCAAAATGAATAATGAAGAAAAAGCAAAGCTTGATTAATTCGGCCCTACCTGTTCTTCAATTAGCGCTGGCTTTTCGGTATGTTATAGCCAAGAAACTGATATTCTGCATTAATATACTCATACACATACTTATACGTGACTCGTATACCTATCAATATCAATATACGTGCGTGTTGGGAGAAGAGGAGATCGCACTTCTGGTACTGAGGGCCTTAAGTGAAAGCTGCGTCTTTATTGATGATAAAGCCGATGATCAACTTCTCGCAACAAATCGCAGTTTTTTTTTACATAAATGTTTGTACTCTGATATATAACGTCTCTTGAAAGGCGAAGACGACCAAAGTCTGGGTACGAAATGTATCTACAGCCGGTATATAAGGCAGAGGATAGGTGGAACCGAAGCAGATGACTGACGTGCTGGACCAGTGAAAGTGTTATTCAAATCTTCATTTTACTTTTTTTTCCATTTCTTTCACACCGACCATTCTACCGTAAACATGCAAATTTGTTTTCCTCGTTATTTGCTTTCTTAATTATTTAAACATTAAACAAAATTTTGTTGTTGTGTTTTTTTTTTATTTAAACAGGTATAGGTAAGGCCAGGTATCGGCAAAGAAAAAAAAAATACGACTAGAGATGCGTGTCACGTAGATATTTTGCAATTTATGTAATAGAAGCTACAACGCCCGGTGATTATTAATTTCTTTCCTATGCCGTAAGTAGGACATGGATGAGCATTCAATTTCTTTGCTTAGAGCTTTGATTGTGTGCAAAAGTTGTGCTTTCAATGTATGAGAAATTAAAATTAAGTGGCATTCCCTTCGAAATGTCTGCCTAAGTGCCTATGACTTTCAAGCTATACAAACAATTTATCAAAAATGTCTAGACGCTTTGAATGTTAAGTTTTTGGAAGTGATCAATTCATTTTATACGCGGTGATGATCGACCAAATTCGTTTCGAAGACTTAATTTATGTCCAACATGCAATTGACGTTAAACGAATTACCACGTTAAATATCACAAGTTGAGGCGAAAGCTTAAGCCTTTAGTCGCAAATATTGACCAGGGTTTTTTTTTTGTGGATATTTTTAAATTATTCCTCGTTTCACTTATTTAAGCTTTCCAAGTAGCATCAGTACCAACTGATCAGCATCAGTACTGATACCAACGCATCAGTACCAAATCATTTCAATATCGCCTCTAAAATAGCCCAGGGATATGAGCAAAGAGGCCTGATCGATCAATATAGGTACGATCCCTCTGTTCAAAGCACCTGAGACGGATAATGCTAAACCAATTATACCAAAAGAGTTGTGATGTTTCCAGACCAAAGGGGAGGTCCGAGTGAAATTCATCCTTAAAACTAGTAAGGAACACCAGCACAAAAGCCCTAAATAGAGCCCAATAAACTTGTTTTTAGTTATGCTGTAAGATGCTATTGGCAAAAACTAGGTTCCTGTCGAAATGACAGCATCTGATGTTTATGCAAAGTAGATCCGTTGACACTGGACTGTCATTGAACCCTAAGAGCAAAATAGTTATACATTGGGTGCATTTCTGGACATATGAGAAGGTACCAGACCGAAAGTCATCAGAGGTAGAGACACCACAAGGAGGCATACTCTATCCCTACGCATACGAAGATTAGTAGTAAGCGAACTTCTAAACAGCCTGGAAGAAGGAGTTAGTTTATCATGAGCTCAAATACTCAGGACGTGACAAACCTGTTTTCAGTCAAATGTCACTCAATGATCAGCGATGGACTTCGCTTAAGTCATTGGTTAAAAGGTATTTCCAACCATTTATGACTCCAACAATGGGATGAATTGATCATAAGTGATCACCAAAGTACTAGGGTATAGGCTTGGCATTATGTTGGACTCTAAACTCAGAAGATCGTTCGAAGAACAACTTCGTCTACACGTAGGGTTATAATGCGGTATATACATACTCTGGCCGTACATAGCGGTTATGGCACCCATCTTATCATATGGCTCATGCATGGTGGTAAGCTACAGAAAACAAATTATCATGGCTCAAACTTACCAAAGTTCGAAGGGTGTTTTCCTTGGAACAAAAGGTTCTCTAAGGACGACACCCGCGTTGAAGAAATTTAAACTTTTCGTTACTTTAGTGACAACCGTCACAAAAAGGAATCCGGTTCTCGTTAAGGTTCCTTGATGGACACGACTGACGTAAAGATCACATTGATGTAAAGATCACAGTTTTTGACTCAGTACTGTCCCAGCCTTTCTCTATAAGCGGCTATAAACTTTAAGTATTGGCCAAAAAAAATAGGTCGCGTTTAAAAGCTCTCGAAACTAGATTTCCAGGGTGTTCCGCTGGTGTTACTTGTATTATAAGGATAGATTAAAAAAAAAATATCATCGGATCGATCAATATTTGGATTATTCTGGAGCGCTTTTTGCAGCCTCATAGACTTACAAGATAGATCACGAAAGCATCCGTGGTAGGACAATAGTGGAAGGGTTGGACCAAGAAGAGGACCTCTCCTGGACATGTCCTTTGGAGGAAAAAGGATCACTTAGCCTTACACCCTCCGCAACGTCCTTAATGGACAAGAGGATTAAAAATGATGATTATGATAATGGAGTTCAACGAGACCATCTTTTGCAACGTATGGGTGACCAAAAGGTCCAACGAATTTGGAAATTTGAACATGCCATGAAAAGAAAATGATTCTTCTACTTGTGTCGGTTGAAGCCATACGGTCCTATGCCTATGGGTTGCCTCGGGCACGTAAAGCAAACGTTGCCCCATCAAGGAAAATACTCTCAAATTGATTACGGAGAAATGGACCAAACCCCTTGGCGTAAATAGTATCTTTTTTGACTGACCGCTTATCATTAGAAGGTCACCAAAAAAGGAAGGAACTCAAGAGACACAGGCGCGATTCCCAGACGGGTCTTGGATATGTTCTTAACCTGATCCCACCATCTGTTTCTGGCCCACCAGAGGGGCGACGTGCTCGTATCTCGGCTAACATAACCTGTCTAGGAAATCTGTCAGGGGTCATGCGATCAACGTGGCCAAACCATCGAAAAATTGATCGTTCCACTCGAAGAAGAAGCTGCTCAACATTAAAGTTCCTACGAATACTGACATTTCTCACATTATGAGTAACACCATCAGCAATGCACCTCAGAAATCTCATTTCCGTCATTACCCCAATTTCATGACCATAGATGAGGATTTGAACGAACGCTGAATCAAAAATTGAGAACTTTGCTTTCACATCAAGCTCAGCTTTCCTGGCGCTGTTCTATTCTTTACTATTGCTCCAGCTTGGCCAATCCTACAGGATAACTCAGTATCATTCCGTTTATGTGCAGGGTACAATGCACAGCCATCACCTCGGATTTGCTCACGTTTACCTTCATCGCAGTCAGCCTCACCACAGATGGGGAGGATTTAATATGACAAACGAACTTCAGCAAACACTTGACATGGTAAACCCAATCAAGTTCTTGCTGAAGTTCCTTCTCGGATGATGCCAAGACAGCTTCATCATCTGTGAAAGGCAGATGGCTTCGCCTGACGCCACTCATTGAAAGATTTCCCACCAAGAATGCGTTTCACCATCCAGTCCATACATGCTACGAAAAGGAGAGGCAATAGGACACAGACCTGGCGAAGTCCAACGCACACATCAAAAGGATAGGCTTGCGCATCATTTATCCGAACACAGCTTCTGCAGTTCCCATAAAAAGACTGAGTGGCTCGCTCAGAAGGGGCCCACTCAGTGCATAGTCCTGCAGAGTTTATCCCGAGTTTATCCCGAGTTTATCCAGAGTTTATCCCGAGAAACCCGTTCATAGGGTTTCTCGGGATTTGGCATATTCCCAGGCCTTCTCAAGAATAACTTTCAGAGTAAAAAGCTGGTCGGTTGGGCCTCTGCCAGGCCGAAAGCCGCATTGCTCTTCACGCAATAAAGGCTGGAACGCGCTTCCAACACCTTTGCGCATACTTTTCGCGGAAGACTTAAGAGAGATATACCCTTTTAGTTAGAGCAATTGTTCTTGTTCCCTTTTTTGAAAATGGGCACTTAACTCCTGTTTGGCAATCGCTAGGTTCTTTCCCCCTTTTCCAGGCCACCTTAATGACACGTGCGTTAGCCTTTTTACGCCTTCTTCACCCATTGCGTTGAGCATTTCTGGCCGGATGTCATCGACTCCAGCAGACTTACCCACTTTTAGCGATTTAATCGCGACAGTGTCTTCATCTACTGTAAGACTATTTTCCGCCCTAATCTCGTCAGCAATGGGATTGCTATGTTCAGTGCCCTAATAACATGTATAAGACGTCATCCTAATTTGAACGAAGTATATACCGTATTTGGATTTAACCCCTTAAACGGTATTCAGCTTTCTTCCTCTGAGCTGGCGAATAGTCTGTCAAATTATCTTGTTTGCAGATCTGTAATCGTGCTCTGACCTCTCACCAAACTATTTCCAAGCCTGTTCTTTGGCTGTTCTGACCGCCATATTTCAAATGTTCTTCGCGCCTCAATGTACCGGGCTCGAGAAAGAGAGTTTCTACATTGATTCCACCCAATATAGACAAATTGTTTGATTGGCAAAACTTGGTACTAGAAAGCACTAAGCTGTCGAACTTAATTAAAATCACGCAAAAGAATCAATGACGGCCTACAAAAATTGATGTAATTATAGCCTTAGCAAAAGCAAATGGAGCTTTTTGTACGTTGTCTTTCTGCCCCTACACTCCCATCACATTATTAATCTATTAAAACCATACAGATATTGAGTTTATTTTTTGGTAGATCCCACGTTGGGCGCCAATTTGGGTTTAAAGTTCCCTGCTATCACCGGGTAGCTTTGTTATTCCGATCTATTGATCGGATGGAGCGAGATAGTTTATCCAACAAGTTCCCAACACTTAAATGCCAACTTGAACTCCCAGACAAGCAGACGCCCTTGAGACTCCGGTTCCAATAGGAGGAAACCGAATGATGAGGTCTCTTCCCAGCAATGGCAATGAGTGCCCAAAATAGTCGAAGATTGTTATTAAAAATGACACATTGTCGGCAGAAACATTCAAACTCCCCAACAACAACTTGAGTTATAAAGCCCTGGTTGGCCCCACGTTGGGCGCCAATTTGACTTTTAGTTCTCACCGGTATAAGAAAGCGCGATTAGATGTTCAATGATCTAAAATATGTGACGTAAGTCCTCAACAGTTTGTGGCCAATACTCTACTCATATTAAATATTTCATGTGATGATTATAATTCTACACGTTGGATGATTCAAACTACTTCCCCATTTGCAACGTGCAAGACCTCTATTACCGGTAATAAAATTTTATTTGGTTTTTCCGGTAAAATGACTGCATAGGAAATTGCACAAAAATCGACAGGTAGTGATTGTTTTTTCTCCATCCTCTGCTTGTCGATTCGCCAGGCATTAAATAAAAATAAAAAGCAGCGAATCGAATTGCATTATCAAGACCAATGTGATGCGAAAGGTTGATGGGAATTAACATGGGCTCTAAAATGCAAGACAATACCGAGAGAGTATAGGTAACGATCTATTACACAATCGCTTTGGAACATAAATGAGTGGAATTAAAACCTGTTTGTGTATCACGTGCCATAGAAATTTTTATTGACTAACCCAGAGATCCTATCTCTATATTGTATCTATGCGCAGTTCGGTAATTCAGGGAATTTTGAAAGCATGCGCAAAGCCTCTCGTTTAAGTGAAATTTGTACTAGACGCAATCTACCTAGTTATCCAATTGTTTCATCTTTGTTGGTTTTCTTTGGTGCACACAATTTTTAGTCTTGTTTATCTCGCGTCGTGAGACTTGTGCAAAATAAGTGAAGTTGAAGGCGCATGCGAAAAAAAAGCCGCATGCAAACGCAAACACATGCACGCACATAAAAAAATGCCTGTTTTAAACGTAAGGAATTTGTTTAATGTTTGACATCATTTGTTTTCTCAAAATGAAGGTATTTTAGCATCTGCGTTAAAATAGAGAAACACTTTAGCGACCGCACTTATGTATAAACAGATGAACACACGATAAGTGAAGATACTTTCAATTTAAGGCGCGCTAGATAATTGCGCTCTTCTGTATTCGATACAGCAGTGACACCGATAAAAAATCTTTTTGCTTCTTTGACTTTGTTCGGTTGTCGTATGTCTTACGTGCAGAATATACTTTTTATAGTTGTCACCAAATTGATGACATCAAAGCTTACATACTTAATGAGAATTTAATCTGTGGAACGATTGTTTTTTTTTTGTACCAAACTGTTGCAAAACAGGTATTCGCTACTGGATCTGAGAGGAATATGACTGGTGGTATAGAGGAGATTGTGTGCCTACCTAGTTTTGTCACTTAAAGCTTGTTTTGGAATTTGAAATGGGCTTGCGAGTGCGGGGTGTGCAAGCAAGTTTCCATATATCTACCACGAAGCAATTTGCAGGAACCGACGCATAAAATGTCTTAGTGTACGACTGGCTGCACTTTCTGACCTTGTTCAAATCGAACTTGTTTCAGCCGGTATTTTTTTTTTCTGGTATACTTACACGCCTCGCCGGTGTGTATTTAGTATCAATTGCAAATTTTTTCGTCTGGCTTAGGTATTTTTTTTTTAGATACATATTTGCAAAAGGCCTTTAAAGTGATATTGTTCCCCTGCCTATACATAAGTCAAAACTTTGAGCAAAGCTTACTCATGGCTACACTTGATCGGGCCTTTTTAATGCGATAAAAGGTAGCTCACGCCTCGAGCTTAAACCAATATCAATGATAGACATTAAATAGCAAAAGAAGGTATTCCATTAACGGCTAGACAAGTATCTAGAATAAGGAATAAGAAGTCATTGAAATTTGCCATTGCATTGACAGAACTATCCCATAAAAAGATCTGTTAATGCAGCCTAAATTCTCCACGTGTCGATGACTGTATCGCACCTAAGACTCCATCATCAATATTCAATGTTCAATTCAATGTTATCCAAGAGCATGATTACAACTGAATCTCGATCTCCATGCATTGATAAGGTCACATTTATACGTGACTAAACGACATTGCTTGCCGATATGAACAGCCCGTAACATGGGACCACGCTGGAACCAAAGGCAGTTAGGCGTGCGCGTTATCTAAAAAAGACCATTCGGAAGAAAAAAATCAAGGAATAAAAGGGCTTCAAACTTTTGTCTGATAAAGCTGACTTAAAGTCATGAAGCACAGCTTATAGTGTGGTAAAAATCAAATTGAAGGGCTCATAAGGTGCGAAAGTTTATTCCATTTTGAAACCTGCAGGCTCTAAGAGTATTTTTGGAGGAACTTGTTTAACTCTTGTATATGTACCGCGGTACCTGGGTACTTTCCGGGACAACAACAACAAAACCGAAATGCTAGCGGGTCGCTTCCCTGGTAGACCAAGAAACTGGTGGTCGATTAGGTAAGGAACATTTGCGAGACCTGCCTGGGGATTAAGCCTGTGTCTCTTGAGTTGCTGGCGGAGGATCGAGGAGGGTGGAAAGGCCAAAGAAAATGATGTCGATGACAAACAGTTAGACAGTCAGTCGAAGAGTTCAATAGACAGACAGGGCAGCCAGTTCAACAGTCACAATTTTCTGCATCAAATTCACTGTCCAAAAATAGGCATATTCATAAAGTTCGTTATTGTGACAACGTTCTTTGCCTGCACTCAGTTACTGGTAAAGCTGAATTTAATTGTATTGAACTGTTTTAATTAAGCTGTTGCTATTCGCAAGGAATTTTACCTTTCGGATTATAGAATAAATCCCATAAAGCTATGTGTAGGGGTTGCGGCTGAAACCCACAGGCTCTCTTCGGAACCACACTAAATCCCTTAAAAATGTTAGAAGTAATCTTCATTCCTAGAACTCAACCGATATGACATCTGCATCTATGGTCGCTTCCGAGGAGCAGTAGTACCAACCGAGGGGAACAATTCCATTAAGCCCTTGACCCAGTAAAATTCACCGACGTAAAAGAATACACTTATGCACCTGCCATCGAGCCCTGCATGCGTCTTCAAACCCAGCATCCAACCGATTGGACATCTGCATCAACGGTGGCTCCTGAGGAGCAGTAGTGCTGACCGACGCAGAAAAAATCAAACACTTTACCCCTCCTGTCGAGCCCCCTTCTGGACACATCTTTAGTCCCAGCATCCAACCGACACGAAATCTGTATAAATGGCCGCTTCCAAAGAGCAATAGTACCGACCGGCGAAAAGCAATACACTTTAGCCACTCCTGTCGAGCCTGGTATACACTTTCATCATGGATGGTCCCTCCCGAGAAGCAGAAGCTGCTGCCGACGAAAACAAGAAGCATTGGTCCGTGTTGCCGAGACTAGTACCCACGATCATTATGTGTGGTCGCTCCCAAGATGCGGTAGTTGCGACCGAAAAATACAATAAGCTGTCCGAAACAAGCATCAAATTTTATCGTCGACGGTCGCTCCCAAGAAGCGGCATTTGCTACCGACGAATACAGGACACATTAGGCCTTCCTGCCAAGCCTTGAATCGGTTTTCATACATCAGCATCATATTTTCTAGGGTTGCTCCCGAGAAGCCGTAGTTGCGACCGCAGACCACAAGATACATGGGCCCTTGCTGTCGAGCCAACCATTCACTTTTATCATCGATGGTCGCTTCCCAGAAGTAGTGTTTGACCAACGATAACAAAACACATTGGGACGACACACACTGAATACAAGACAAGAAGCACGACGAAAGTACAGTGTACTTCTGAAGATCCCCAAATATCTGTAGTTGACACCGACTGGAACAGTCATGGAACTTTGCCGGTAAAATTCCCCTCTGAAAGCGAAACGTGGCAAAAGCTAGGTAACATTAAAGCAATTTCTTTCCTACTTAAGTTTTACAACATTGAAGTGGCTTAAAGGCTAGCGACACCATAATCTGAAACCCTCCGTCTTAACACACATGGCCTTACAACACATTCTAGAAGGTAGATATGACTGTTAGTAGAGAGATTACTTCCTGGGGCTTAAGAACGAGCCTATTGTGCCTTAGCTGATGAAATCCTAGAGCCACTTTTCACTCCGCATGTAGCCAGGATGACACGGATCTTCTCTGGAGGGATACCGGCTAGGAAATACCTTCTTCGCTGAGGATATTCTTCCTCAGAAACAGAGGAGCCGGGCAATCCAAAAATCATTGCTTTCTAGACAAAGTTTTCATGCGGGGTCCGGTGAAAGGCCGATGCGGTTGCTACGTTTTTTCAGTTTGTAATGAGCGCTGAAGATTCCAGTGAGGATTTTAAAATTTGCCCTCTTTTAGTAAAGGTTTTCTAGGTCTTTTGAGGAGTCTTTTACTGACTTCACGAATGGTACAGACCCTATGAGTGGTGTAAGTTGTCCGAACTTTAGCTAGTGAGTCTGCTGATATGTTTCCAATAAAGCCACTGGTTGCCGTAATCTAGTAAAGAAGTGAGTTGTTTTTAGCTAGTTCATTGATGGTGATGATTTTTTTCAGTACAAGTTTCCATTTTATGACGTGTGAGCCCAGCACCTCGAGAACAGTTTGGGAGACGATGAATATTATTTTTCCTCTCATGTTAGAATCTTGATTCTACAAGCAGAAATCACAGTCATTTGTGAAGCCTCGGCCTGGTTTTCAATTGACTCGATAGCCTGCAGCGCTATTCTTATCTATATAGACAGCGAAGCTGCAATAAAAGCCTTGGAATCGCCAACGGTACGATCCAAGTTGGTGAAGCAATACCGCAAATCTCTCAACGAGATTGCTGTAAGGTGCGACGTATCCCTGTGCTGGGTTTCAGGCTACAGAGATATTTCTGGTAACTGTAGAGTAGACGAATTAGCTAGAGAAGGTGCTAATGCTAGTCCGACTCATATTACGGAACCGACAGCACCCATAAACTCGATAAAGTTCCACCTGGACATCGAAGTCATCACAATGGCAAACAATTGGTGGAATAACATCAAAACATGTCTCTCTTCTGACCAAATCTGGGCAGGACTTGATCGTAGGAAAACAAAGAGGCTCATCTCCTTAAATAGGCTGAATCTTAGAGAGATGATTGGGGCCCTCAGAGGCCACTGTCTGGTAGGGCGGCATGCCAGAAGACTTGGTGCTCCCTTCAACGATTTCTGCAGAAGTTGCAGAAAAGAGGAGGAAGAAGAGACCATGGTTCATCTTCTGTGTAACTGTCCCGCCCTATCGACATTGAGAAGGAAAATTTTAGGTAAATACTTCTTTGATTTAGCGACTAGATTTAAAGAGGATAATGAACTATATCTCCGGGTCAAACTGGCTAAACGCGTAATTGTGAATCGCAAAACCCATTCTCCCTCCACAAGTGGAGGGCCAAGGCGTAGTGGTTAGTGTGTGTGCTTACTACGCCGCCGGAGGTCTGGGTTCGAATCCCACTATCGTCACCTGAAAAAATAAGACTCGTTCTTTTTCACGGTCCCCACCTCCGCGAGGGTCTGACAAAAAAAAAACTTTTCAAAGTGCCATTCGGACTCGGCAAAAAATTGTAGGTCCCCTTGTATGTGAAGAAAATAAGCACACACAGCATACATTATTGAGAAGTTGGCCCTGGTTCACCTCGAGCTGTTGCGCCACTCTACACGGGAACTCTGTGGGCGAGGAAGCACATTATAGTGGAGCGCCAAATAATCCCCATCACACAACCACCTCCCACCCCCCGTCAAGTCTTCCCAACAGGATAGGTCTGGTAAGGGCTCATACCGTTTCGGTTGCCCTTACCTTTCCGCTCTTAGGGTTCATACACCGGTTCATATTCCCCCTGGTACGGATTCATACCGCTTTGGTTACCCCTACCTCTCCTATCCCTCCCCCCCCCAAGGTTAATTCTGACTTGAGTCACCTGGGGTACGGGCTCACACCGAAACGGTTACCCTTCATCAACGTCTTTACGAAGAATCCTCCCCGGGCAACTGTCTTACCTTCATTGGTTATTTCACCTGCACTCTTCGATCCTTGAGGCTGGCTCTCACTTAAGAGGCAATAGAAAACAAAATATCCAAAGATCTTGATAGACTCGATGTTAAGGGGATAAATACCTTATATGCCGCTCAAACCACCCGGGAACGTTATTAGTAGATTTGCAAAAGTAATTGCCATTCTCCTCATCTTTACCCAGCTTATCCAGTGTTTTTCCTTACAGGGTTGGACCGGTGTGGGCTGGTTCGCTTCGGTTGCCCTTACCCCTCCACCCCCACATGATCACCAGCATATAATTCCCACTGGTACGGGTTCATACTGCTTCAGTTACCCCTACCTGCCCACCTATTCTAACGTGAGTCGCCTGTAGTACGGGTTTATACCGAAGTCAGTTACCCTACACCAGCTTCTTGCCTTCGTATTCCCCCCTGCAAGGGTATACACCAAATTCGGATTCCCCTGCACCCTCCCATCCACGAGGATGATTCTTAGAAGAGAAGTAAATCGCACGGACTTATACCGAAATCGGTTTTGGATTTTTCTTACACAGAAACCATTTCTCACTGACCTCCCACCTCCCTGTCTAGGTTACCCCTCTACTCCAAGATACTCTCCCCCCCAAAATGCTATCAACATGCCTTCCATCCTCAAGGCAAATCCTCCTCAAAAATGGTCTGCCATTTGGAGACCAACAGTTACGAGACATAAAGCCATAGACCCCCTGCCTAGACTTTTCTTGGCTTTCGTCGAGAAAGTGTACCAGACACACTTTCTCGACGAAAGAAAGAAAAGGCAGTCTTAGAAAATCAGTATTTCTGTGACATATTTTTTTTTCTCACTCATTTAAGTCCTTGTCAAAAAACATTTATTTGAGGACGAAATGCACGACAAGGCCGTTCTTCACTTTTTCAAAGTACCCAATGTCTTGGGTCACAAAGTCTCCCAGCCACAATTTTAGGAAAAAGGCCCTAACTGATCTGATCACATTTTGGTTTACATCCCCCTTGAGGCGAACATCTTGTCAAACGTGCCATTTTCAATGCAGTCGGTCTGGGCGCTAAAGGGTTGCAGGGGATCAACCGGCTACTGCTGGCTAGAGTGACGAGATAGGTAGGTATGCTAAGTGTACCTGATTGCAGTGATGGTAACAGCGCTCTGTAATCCGTGACGAGGGATGGAAAGCTGGGGATTAAACCAGCCTCTAACAAGCTCTGTTAGATACCTTCAGATACACTAAAACCCAGCCTCGGTACGGCGGGTCTGTCGGGGTCCGAAGTGACAAGGTCCCTAAAAGAGCCAATGGGATATTTGGACATCTCCCATCTCCATTCAATTCGGAGATGGGAGTAGCTAAACCGAAATACTTCGCGTTCTTCAAGCGTATATTGCTTGAGCTCTAATATTTACATGATTAGAGAAGTCAGAGCGGAAGAGCAAAGAAATGGTGAGCAAGCAAATATTGAAGACTTATTTTCCAGCCTTCCTAACATGGTTGGATTATTATTTAAACAAAATTTTTCTTCCAAAATAACAAAACCTCAACAAATACTATAAATCTCTGCCATGAACTCATCTGTCAAACTCTACACCAACATTGACATTGATATTTATTTGTCTTTTTGTCGCTTTCCCCATTGACAAGAGTCATGCACCTACTTAAGCCTCTCATATATTGTGTATCACACAAAACCACAAAACTAATACTACTTGCATAGTTGTACTCCAAAGCACTCCGCATCAAGCCAAACATAAGTGCGGCTTAAATAAGCTTAAGGTTAAGTTTAAATGACTGCGATTTAAACTACTTTTTTGGTCACAAGCTGTACTTAAACACTCAAAGCTTACCGAGTAGAGGTACACATATATCCAGACAGCACTTATCGCGGCGGCATAATGAGTGCGCTTCTCGAATCAAGAGTGCACGCACGCTATACGTTCCGAAAAGAGGAACAACAAATCAAATAACCCAAAATCTAATAAGAGTCTGCGACCTTGTTTCGAGTTTGTGCCTAACTGATTTTGTCGAATGATTTTACGATGACCCAATCTGCATAAAAGACATAAGTTTTAATGCGTTTAGTTTTAAGGTGTCTCGAGTAGCACTCTTGAATACGCACTTGATCGTTAAAGTCAATTATTACAGTAAGGCCATCTTTGTATACTTACAATTTCCTAAGTTTTTTTTTTAATCTCCTTGAGATGATTTTTATTTTCCACTTATGTTGCACATTTTTGGTTCGATATTCACATGGTTTTCGTATTCACCCAGTTTGTTTGGAGATTGCGGTGTTTAGACGTACCAGAGCTAACATTATTGATGGGATATAAAATGATGCAATCATTAAGGCCATTAGGTCTTATTTATCACCACCAAATGAGCCGGGACACGATCAGGTTAAAATGAAAAAAAAAAAAATACTGAAACCTGAATTTAGCAGAAGGAGAAAAGAAGAAGAAGAAGAAATATTAGAAGCAGGCGCGGATCCAGGATTTCTTCAGCGAGGGCAATCTTACTTCTTTCAAAAAACCCTCAAATATTTTAGTTTGCCGTCCATCTCCATTTGGATACAACCTATTTCACCAAATTCCGTTTCGCAAAGTTCCATTTCGCCTAACAGAGTTGGGTGGGGTGAAAATTCTACCGGATTCAAAATTCCTTTTCCGAAATTCTGCTTTCAATATCCTTTATTTCAAAATTCTGCTTTACAAAATTCAGTTTTACAAAATGCTTCAAATGCAACTTTGACAAAGCGACATAGTGCACATGAATGAGGGGCCTATCGCTCCCCGGAAACTCCCCTACCTTTTCCATTTTTTTACCTTTGCTTACTGCAAAAAGTCAAAAGTTTGCTTAAAAAAGCAGAATAAGCAGAATTTTATTGCTTAAGTCAAAATTTAACAGAATTTTAAAAGTGGACATATTTTCTGAAAAAGCAGAATTTAGAAGCAAAATTAGGACCCTGCCAGGGTATGGGTCAAAGTTTTGCTTTCAAAATGCTACTTTTCAGAATTCTGCACGGGCTGCAGAGTGATCGATTATGCGGATGACGTTGCCATTGCCGCTTCCGGGAAGCACCTAAACACCTTAAAAGAAGTCCTACAAAATGATCTTAGCAAGCCAACACGATAGGCTGACAACGCTGTGAACCTGTGGTCTAGGTGTCAACCCCCACAAAACTGGACTCGTCCTCTTCATCAGGAAATACAAAATCTCACACATCGACCCCCCTCAATCAAGGGCACTATAGATTAATCTTCTCTGATGAAGCTAAATATCAGGGTCTCATCTTAGGCAAGAAGCTAAGCTGGAAATCTAATTACAGAAAAGGGCTACGGTAGCACTCTTTTCCTACAAAAAAACTTTTAGAAGCAAGTGGGGAAATCAACCTAGACCTGGCTGTATAATTACGTATGGAACGGTTGTTTGGTGGACCGCCTTGGATAAGGCGATAAATCGTGACAAGCTGAGTAAGGTCCAAAGATCAACCTGCTTATGTAAAAGCAGAGCACTTCGCACAACTGCCTCAGCAGCACATGGACATCCTGTTCCATATAATTCCTCTTGACATCTTCAGTAGACAAACAGCTGCAATCACGGCTACTCGCGTCAAAGCAACTTCTGAGTGGACCGAAAGCGCGATAGTATACTCTGCTATTCTGAACGCTTTCAGGATCCGTTTTACAAACATAGACTTCACCACACCATACCTCAACTTTAGTTTGACAACCATTGCCCCTAGGTCCCCTTGAGATGAGGGTGCTTTTCTGGGATGTGAATCGATCCACTTTCACACCGATAGATCAAATGCAAATAATTGGATAGGTGGGGGTGTGTTCCCAGAAAGACTTAATCTTATAGCCTCTCTTTCCGACTACCAGATCATTATAGTGTTTTTCAAGCTGAAGTTATGGCGATAAAGGAAGCCTTGCCCTGGCTCAAGAATAACGTTATATCTTCCAAAAATATACGAATCTTTTCTGAATCAGCCTCAATAAAGTCTAAAGTAGCCCTAGACTGCCGATCATCTCTAAAGGAGATGTCGGAGGAGTATAACATTCACCTGTGCTGGGTGTCTCGATCTTGCTTGAAAAAGACTCCTAAGGCATCCCAATTTTCGAAACCAAACTATCGTCAAACAGGATGCAATAGAAAGAAGAAATCTCAGATGTACAGGTGGTAGCACCTGTCTAGTGACGAAACAGCGGTAGCCAAAGCAAGATCTTAAAGCTCCAAAAGCTTGGTCACTCAGAAGAGATTGCACATGAGTGTTACAATCGAAGTCATTACAGGATACTCTGTGACAGAAAGGCCTACAACATAAGGCTTGGTGTGTATTCCAACGTTTTCTGCTGGAGCAGCATGGATGAGAAGGAGGAAGAGACTACTCTCCGTCTCATATGGTCAAAATTATAGGCACAATTATTTAGGATCGAAAACAATTGTCGAATTCTATGTGCCTACTGTTATACGAGTGCAGCACCTGAACAGAAACCGCTAATAATCGGCTTAACAAGTCGGATTGGGAAGTTCTTTCTACCCTTCCAGTTCCAACTCCATTTCGGCATGCAAGATTACGTGTCGCTAACTAAACTATCCTAAGAGAATAGAAGAAGAAGCTTAACCCTAAATAAGGAGCCAAAAGACGCAGGGAAGAGGGATTGAAAAAGTGAGGTTCAAAAGCAGCCTGTGCCAAAGAAAAGATGAGAGTTGATGTTTCCACCTGACACTAATCCGCGATTTAGGCAAATAATTTTTAAATCCCCACTAAATCACGAGATTTACCATACGAATATTAATCTCATCACGACGAGATTAAAAATTAATCGCGTAATTAATCTCTTCCACGCGAGAATTCTTAATTCAACCCCAACAGAATTCTACGTGTTCTGTGGGTTTTCTGACGAAACAAAGCAAACACGGTCAAAATTTTATTGACAGCTGGTAATCAACTCAACTGGGGTGCCGTGGGGGGTGCCGTGGCGTACTGGTTAGTGTGTGTGCTTACTACGCCGGAGGTCTGGGTTCGAATCCTGCCATCGTCACCCTTTTTCACGGTCCCCACCTCCGCGAGGGTTTGACAAGCCCTCCGAGAGCATCAATTGTCTTGAAAAACTTCTCAAAGTGCCGTTCGGATTCGGCAAAAAATTATAGGTCCCCTTGTATGTGAAGAAATCAACACACACAGCATACATTGTTGAGAAGTTGGCCCTGGTTCATCTCGAGCTGTTGCGCCACTCTATTTTTATTTATTTTTAATCAACTCAACTGTGTTTCTTCTGTGGTGTAAAGGGATGCGTAGAATGGCTGGTCGTTTCTGTTCAAAAAGTTAAAGGCCATAAGTTGTGCACACTGCAAAATAATGATTGATGTTAACGTTGATACTGCTGGCTGATGTTGACCAAGAAGGTCTTCTATCAACTTTGTAGACCGAAATCACAATCAAGAGATTAGACGAAAAACAAAACGTCAAATGTACTGATTAAAGTTTTGTTGTTTTTCTATTTTTGAGTTATTTCGTTGCATAGACTAAAAAATATCGGTGGCAATTAAAAATGAATTTGATTATTTTTGAATCTGAGTTCCGCTGTTAGAAGCTCAGAGTTCCGCAATCTTGGACCCATCCGGATTTGTATACAAATTTTAGGAGGTCCTTTAGATCTACATTATTTAGATCTTCGAGCTCGTTGAAGAAGTAGCTGCCGAGGATACTACGCCTGATGCTGTTTAGGGCTGGGCATTCGCAGAGCAGGTGACGAACAGATTCACACTTTGGGATTAACTTTTAATCCCACGTTAATCTCTGTAATATGTGCGGTGGAAACACCATATACATAACTAAATTTTAGCTAATCCCAAAACCATATGAGATAAGCTCTAGCTTAGGATTAACACTAATCTTATTTCCATCTTAGATTTCACTTTAATCGCATTCTCTTACTTCCCAGATTCTTGTCGTATAATAGTGATTATGAACCCGAAGCTGCTTGATTATGTTGGTAATGGAAAACAAGAAAAAAGCGTTCGAGGTCTGCAATGGAGTGTCGAGTTTAGAGACACTGACTATGACCTAAGTAATCGACACTAAGGAGGCATCTGACTGGGTCATGACCATTAGGGCTGCCAAGAAGATCTCCCAACGCGTTCATTGAACTATGAGCCAGCACCCCCGAGGTTATTCAGAATAAAAGGAAGACCGGTCGCAAGCGTAAGGATCAGTTGCCGCAAAGTTACAACGCCGCGGTGCTATCAGACCCGGGGAGATGGTTATCCAAATATGAGAAGACTTTTTTTCGCAAGAAGCGCGGACATCGTCATGGACTTGAAGGGAGTCACACCACAGGAGTTGCAGATCAATTTTTTTTTCCGGGGGTAGGAAAAACCTTCATAGGCACTAGTGTGAGATTCTTACTCACTAAAAAACCTCCCATTTTCCGTCAGACAACGACTAAGTTTCCTTAACAAGTAGTTCAAGCTTCTGTAGTAGTCGCGTGTGGCAGGCTGCCTTCCAACAAAGGCACCTACAATACCGTCAATTTATGCGGTTTCATTTTATGCTGCTAGATCTAACGGTCTCATTCGTTGTAGTCGGCGCGTAAGATTTGTCTGATCCAAAGTTCGGATAATTTCATTGTGGAGTCAACTGCAGATCAATTTAACATTTCTAAGGCTCAGAGTCTTATTATTCCGGTGTTTGGGAAAGTGAGGCCAAGATCGCGCCTGCAGCATATCGCATCATACAATAATGAAAAATAGATGCTTTAGAGACTCAATTCTTTCGAACAATAAAGTTCACGGCTGCGATCGAAGTATTAAATGCGTAGGCATGGTAGGAGCCTACGGCGAGTTCAGAGGAAATAGGTATTATTGTAGGTATCTTAATAATTAATTTTAATTCTTCGTTAATTCTTCGGACGATTTACGGTCCCGTCTGCATAGACGGAGAGTGGAGGAGGAGATATAACATCGAAATGTACGGGCTGTACAGCGATACCGACCTAGCCAAAAGAGCCAAAACACAACGTCTACGATGGCTGGGTCATCTAGAGCGGGTGGACACCAACGCCCCGGCCCGGAAAATCTTCGAATCCACACCGCAGGGACGACGCGGTAGAGGAGCACCGAGACTCAGGTGGCGCACGCAAGTGGAAGGGGACCTCAGCCAACTTCGCGTGCGAAACTGGAGACGGCTAGCTAGAGACAGAGCTGGCTGGCGAAGCTTGTTGGCTGAGGCCCAGGTCCACCCCGGACTGTAGCGCCACCTTAAGTAAAGTAAGTAAGGTATCCTAATGTACTGCCGAATTTCGAAAAAGGCGACAAGAGAGATTGCTCTAACTTAACGGGTATAGGTATTTTTCTTAAGTCTTCCGGGAAAAGTATTCGCCAAGGTGTTGGAAGCGCCTTCTAGAGCTGTAATCGAGCCTTTGTTGCGGGAAGAGCAATGCGCCTTTCGGCCACAACCCACCAGCCTTTTACTCTGAAGGCTATTCTTGAGAAGACCTGGAAATATGCCAAACCGATCGGCGCGTGCCTTGTAGATTTGGTAAAGGCCTATCACCGGGTTCATCGGGATAAACTCTGGAGAGTTATGCAGGACTTTGCGCTGAGTGGGCCTCTTCTGAGAGCCATTCAGTCCTTGTATGGGAGTTGCAGACAACTGCTCGGATAAAAATGGCATAAAATTCCATAATTTTGTTGTGTGCGTTGGACTTTGCCAGGGCTGTGTTATATCGCCTCTGCTTTTTATAGCATATATATGGACTGGATGGCGAACCGCAATCTTGGTGAGGAATCTTTGGAAATGGCTGGCAGCAGGATAAGCCATCTGCTTTTCGCAGATGATTAAGCTATCCTGGGGATCGCACCTGTGTCTCTTGAGTTGGTGGCGGAGGATCGGGAACGGTGAAATGATGCTCGTCCATAGGCTAATGGTTGTTGTTGGAATTTGCTTTAATTGATCAGTGGAGAAGAAGAAATGATCGTATTTTCTAGTTCTCGCCGAAAATTTGACAATTTTGTAACCTGTCTTCAGAAATACTTAACGTATTTTTAAAGTTACACACTTGTTATGAGACACATTACTCAAGCAAAGAAACCTCCTAATCCCTTCTCATTTCGCCCAACAGCTATTTCACCATGAAAGATAAATTTACGAGTCTTTTTCGCTTTGTAATGCAAAACACAGCTAACGCTCATTTGTCTGGTGTAAACTGTTTTGTCTGATGGGAACAAGCGTACAACATGCTTGACAAAAGTCGTAGAGCCAAATATTTCCCATACTGATGTCAGAGCACCGATGTACCTCTAATCTACCTGACCTATCCATATAATCTTGTACTCATTTTCACCTGCAGAGTTTTTTTTTGTTAGCTTTTCTTCCCACCCATCTATCTGCGAAGACCTCCTCGATCATTGCACAAAGAAAAGTATATTTACCCGCGCTACCGACTCTAGCTGCATATATGGGTTATATGATGCACCTTAATGCACATTTCGTTGTTTTGTTCGACAACAAAAAGTGCTTTGTTGTGTCGAAATGTGTGTGTGTTGTACATCACAAACCATTGTGATGCAATCGATTTATTATATCGGTTAATTCGATCTACCGCCCCCCATTTCTAACATGAAGACCGCATAATCAAGTCGATGTACTTTTATTGCATTTCGACACCGCACCGCGACTCCGACACCCAGCACAGCTGATGACCAGACTTAACACAGCGACCTGTTTAAAAACCCATCATGTGACTTGAAAACATTTTCACTTTCATTCACCGCGAAGCGGGTTTTTATTATCTCAATATATACGACGAGAAACGAAAACCAGGCTTAAACGAACTTGAAAGTGAAGACACTAAAGGCCCATTAAAAGCCGAGAGCACATTATATACGGGCTTGTAGACTGTGGACTTGTGCCGCTTTGCTTGTGGAGTTTTGTTGTATGCATTTTTTAGAAATTAAAAAAACAAAATGTATACATTTCCGTTTCCCCCTGAAACGAAACCTCTATTGGACGACGCACCAATAGCTTATAGCAATTAATGCTAATACCTCCTCGACTGCTTATAGCCGGATGAGTTTTGTAATTTTTTTTTTCTTCTCCATAGTTTTTCCTATAATTTTCCACATAAAGTGGGACACTTGACCTTTCGGTCTTCGGAGCTGCTGGTTGTGTTGTTCTTCTTGCTTCTTCGCGTTGCTTCTTCTTTGTTGTGCAGCGGGAAGATCAGTGTTCAAGCAAAAAGAATGTTAATTGATTGAATTGAGCTCGTGCCAAGGAAACAAAAGGCCCCCGGTTGGGAAACTAAGCAAAGACTTAGATAACTAAGTTTTAACTTAGTCAATATTTTCCGAACGCGTTTATGGCAGAAACTCTCTTTAGTGATAATTATTGTTATTAATGCTAAGCAAACCGAACTCGCGACAAAAATATTACGACATTTTTTATTGTGTCGCCGCGCGCATAACGCGGGGAGAAAGTCGCAAACAAATTTTTTTTTTAACTACATTCAGAGGTAGCGGAACTACTCTGAGAGAGAAGACACATTCCAGAAGATGGATTTCAAATCCATGTTAGGAAATTGTTGTTGGTGTAGGTTTATGGCTCACACGTTAAGGACATCACACTGAACGAGCAGTAGAGTGACAAAAGTTTGGCATTTTATTGACATTTTATAACACAATTGTATGGATTTTTATAATCATATAAAATTGATGTTAATTTTATTGGATGCCTTGAATAAAGTTTCAATTTGAGGGTTATGTAAAAAGGCGAGGAAAAAAAAACTTCATTATTGGTCCAATTTTTATTTCGCTGTCAATTTTTATGTTAATTTATGATTTTCAGTAAAAGTGATAGGTTTGAATATTTTACGGTTTTTTTGCCCAATAATATAGATGGAGAG
This sequence comes from Neoascia interrupta, assembly GCA_947623515.1. NCBI lineage: Eukaryota > Metazoa > Arthropoda > Insecta > Diptera > Syrphidae > Neoascia > Neoascia interrupta. Next base: position 182,446,774 of record OX392462.1, read on the forward strand.
TAAGATAAGTTTTTTTAAATTCATGAATACATTTTTCGGTTTATAAGGGAATGATTCCTACGGTACTGTGAGGTTAACAAGAAAAACTGTATTATCATAAAATAAATAAATTGATTTTCTGCCTTGTGGAAAACCTTAAAGGCAGGAGATAATAGAAGTGCTCCCAAGTCTTAAACTTCAAAAACAGAGTAGTTCTTTTTCAAATTTCTTAATTATCAAATGGATGACCAACAAGTCGAAATTCCCAAAAATGATAATCTCATTGGTTAAGAGAACTTTCGAATGAATCGAGTCTACAACCGAAGCGTCTCGCTGTGGAAGATCGATGGATCGGGCATTGATGTGATTATGGAATCCCATTTCCTGGGCTGCATCGATTTCCACGTGGGAAGGCAAGACAGTATAGGTACAGGGCCTTCGGAGAATAACAGGGTAAGAAATTATCAAGGCGCTAATAGATAAAAAAAGGTAAAACTAGAGAAAGGAGCGGACTAAGGCGGCGACTAGACACATCCAGGATCCCTCTTAAAATTACAGACTTTTAAATGCCGCAACTTCAGTTTGACAAAAACTGACCTCGAGATCCTCTTGGAATGATCTTCCTAGAAAATTTTTCATTCCGTTTCTAGCGGGGTGGAAGGTTGATGGAGTTCAACATAGCCCATGTCGTCCTTAACATTGTGGTGGTTTGCACACGGAAATCATGGCGACAAAAGAAGAGTTGTCCTGGCTAAGAATGACGTCATATCAGTAGGTAAAGGTTATACGGATCTTTTCGGATAGTCAGGCGATCATTAACTGCTTGGAATCTACGTCGCTAAAGTCGACAGTACCCCTGACTGGCGATTACCTCTCAGAGACTTTTGAGAAATCTCCACGCTGACGATGTTTTCGTATATCACTCACGCTTAAAAACACAATGAAGGACACAATTGAAATAAAATAAACTTTAGACGTACAGGTGGCAACATTTATAGATCCTTGCGTAGTAAAGAGAATGCAAACAAATGAGTAAGTGCAAGGGTTCGTCTATAACGAACTTCTGAATACCCGACCCGTTAACACCAAATTTTAAATTTTTTTTTGTCTATTTCATATACTGAATGTCAATTATTTGTATTGACCACGCCCCCAGAAAAGGACGTAGGCTGAAAATAAAAATCATTTAACTCTAATTTTGTTGGAATCATGAGAACAATTATGCGTTAAAAGCGAATATTAACACATAAAAAAAAGGTTTTTCCCCAAAAACGCCCCCTAAAAGTGGGCGGAGCTTAATGCTTTGTATGCAACAAACTGAGCAAATGGTAATATCTCTAATATTTGACATAAATTTTTTTTCGACTGAGAATGAATTTCCTCAAGAAATCAGGTTTTCAAAGATTTAAGATGTTCAAAGTGGGCATGGTCAATAGAGTGGGCTGTCCGATTTTGATCTTATTAAAGGGTTCTGGACGATATTACACTTCACCAAAATTTGAGTTCATATGTTTTGTCTATCTTGACCAAAAGGCATTTTGAAATAAAATTTAAATTTGAGGTTGTCTGACATTCAAGGCAATTGTGAGCGTGGAAGTTGGCGGATCTTCTCACTTTTCATACTTTGTATGTATGAAATGAGAATCAAGCAACGCTGCAAGTTTAATTTTCTTAACTCAATTGTAAAGACCTCAAAACTGGATACATACGGACAGAAGGAGCGAGGGACGGACGGACGGACATAATCGACTTATTCGACTCACTTGCCGGTCTCGATCATATCTCTAAAAGGTCTTAGGGTGTGTTACAAACTGTGCATTAAAATTAATATTCCCTCGGTCGGGTATAAAAAACTTGGTGTCTACGACAAATGACTTTTGGAGGAGATGCTTAAGCGAGGAGGAGGAAGAGACCACATTTTACATACCCTGCTCCACATGCACCGCTCTTTCTCGGAAAAGAAAAATTCACCATTGATATTTCTTCTTTAATGGTCTTGAATATCTAAGATAAAACAATGACAGAACTGAAATGCTTCTTACGCTTGGTTCCCAAGGAAAAGGACTTCAGTCGAAGTGTGTCGGTTTTTCTATTCGACTTTAACGTAAATATTAGATGGCTTTGCTCATCTGGCTAGGTACCCAGCACATGTTCTGGTTTTTCTCCCGTCTCATTACAGAATCTGCAGAGATCTTCTCTAAGACAGTCTCAGTTAAGCCGATTTTCCTGGGATGCTCCTTGAGTTTACAGGGCCCGTTAGGAAGCCTGTTAGAATGCGAAGTTTGTTCTTGCGGATGCCGTTGCATGTTGTGAATCTTTAATGTTTGTATTCTCCAAAAAAGAGTTTCTTAAACCGCCTTATATCTTGAATGTTGTTGCATGTGGAGGTATAATGGAGGTATATTAAGTTTGTCACATAGTTTGTAACACGGTGAAATAATAATGGTAGGCCCCCAAGACCTTAAGGGCATATGATCGATACTGAATTCTAAGTCGAATGAGCCATGTCCATCCATCCGTCCGTCCGTCTGTATGTCCATGTTTCGAGGCCTTAAATTTTGAGCTAGGGTTCTGAACCTTCGTACGTAAGGTCCAAGTTATGCGAAGCAGAACAAGTGTAATTTTTGAAATCTGCTCAAAGACACATCCACAATCGGTCTAAATGTGCAACTACCTCCAGAGTTTTCAAAACTCTAAGACTTCTTCTAGTGAATGTAAGACACAAAAAAGACAAATTCAATTGGTAAACCTCCTCTAGTGGGCGTAGCATCTATTTCAAAGATAAATTTTTAAATGCAGTTTACTCAATATTTTTGCTCGAAATTAAAAAAAAAAAATGTTAAATATTTTATTTAGAAAACGCTTAGTTCCATATTTTGTTAATACAAGACTTTGGGCCCCGCCCACATTTGGAGGCAGAATTGAAGAAAAACCTAAAACTTTCCAGAAAAAAACTTAATTTCGACTGGCCTTGAGCCTAATTTAGGAAAGCATGAAGCAAAAAAAGTAGCAGGTTAGGTAAACAAGGCTTCAGTCCAGATTTCGTTGTTATAAGTTTTTAGTCACGCCCCCTTTTAGGGGTCGATTTTTCGAAAATATTGAATTTGAATCAAAAAATTGCATTTTTAGGTACATTTAAGTGTAAATTGAAAATATCTGTGGAAATATCTAAAAATTAATAGTTTGTAATTAGCGGCGTTTGGACCACGCCCCTTTTCGAAGTTTGCATTACTTCTAAATGTCAAAAAATAACTATGCCATCAGCATTTTACAATGTGGGATAGGATGGGGTATTCAACGGTCCGTTTTACGGACTGTAACTTCTGCGTACAATCTGTAGCACTAACTCACTGGTTTTGAATCCTTAAGGGCATGATTCGCTGTTACGCAGAATGGTTGAAGGCCTATGAAGGCATTGGATGCCCCCTTTCTTGCCAAACAGTCAGCAACTTCATTACCCTCTATCCCTACGTAACCAGGGATAAGCAGAGGTTAATTTTTCTATTTCTGCTAAGTGCATTTAGTTTTTGGAGACATTCCCACACAAGTTTATATTGAACCTTGATGGTCTGACATTATCGCTGTAGCACAGCTAGTGAAGTTTCTGTCAAGATTGGTTTGGGCACATATGTCTGCGTCGTAAAACTCAGCCTGAAATATGCTGATACTTCTGCCCATGGGTTCAGAATATCATCTGTATACCATTTTGTTTTGTTGCTCAGGTTATGAATTGTGGATTCATTGTACATTAAGACAAAAGAGTTCTTTTGGAAGTCGAACCTTCTAAAGGCGTCATGCCTAGGAAAGGCCAAAAGTGGTAGTTTATAGTGCATATTGAATTGCTTCAAAGAAATGCACCTGTCTTTTCTTATTCATTTTTTGACCAGGATTGTTTTGCTTTCACATTTAAAGGCGGCTCAAAAATAGTGCCTGGACATTATTCAAGGCTTCTAAGTTGATACTTTAAATTGAGAGTTTAGGAATCTGTTTTTTCTAACAATGCACGAGTCAGGTAAGGGCGCCACGCGCCCTTATCGATCCCTGGTGAAATAATTAGTTGAATGCACATTAAAAAGGCAAAATCCTGAAACAGTTTTACTTGTGCAACGGGAAATTTTCCTGCAGTCTGTTGCCTCTGAAGTTTATGCCATTTTTCCCGCTAGGTTTTCGAAAAAGTATTCCCTTAGAAAATTTCTTCGACTACGTGATTTTGATTCGCATTAAGTTATGTCCTCAATAGCTTGCATATTCCTAAACAGAATGAGCCTATTTGCGTGTTTCCACAGTGACAGTGAACCGTCACTACCCCGACTGATTCCCTAGATTATTGGCCATGTCTTAGATACTCTGTTCCCCTGAAGGCCTGATTACTTAGATTGCAATAATTGTTCATTCCTTATTTTTGACCATTATTGTACCCCTTACTACACACAGGGGTGGTTGGATGTTGCTTGCAAACCTCCTCATGAAAATTTTCTCGATTTTTCCATTTTCTACTATTCGTTATGTGTCCTGGCTCCCATTACAGACTCGTTCAGTTTTGACTTCTTCAGAACGCCTGAGCATTGTGCCACAGCCGCTGACTATATAAGATTCACATACGCCTCCGTCATAATTGTCAGAATCTCTGATTGGAAGACACTGCCTGGTCTCCTGGTATCTTCTCCAGTGGGCCGGTATGATTAAAGGTTTGATTCTCGGTATGATTAAAGGTTCGAGTAATAACCTTTCAAAGGCGAACAACAGGAAAAAATAGAGTGCAACCGAAATAACTCATACGCTGATAGTCAAAGCGAACACGTCTGAGTAGAAACTAAAAAGCTTCCTCCCGACAGTTTTGTGCCTTTTCGGGGGTAAGCGAGTATAACCATATATAATAGAATATTCAGTATATTCAAATATACTGAATATTATTACATATTGTGGGGTGCCGTGGCGTAGTGGTTAGTGTGTGTGCTTACTACGCCGGAGGTCTGGGTTCGAATCCTGCCATCGTCACCTGAAAAAAAAGGCTTGTTCTTTTTCACGGTCCCCACTTCCGCGAGGGTCTGACAAGCCCTCCGAGAGTATCATTTGTCTTGAAAAACTTCTCAAAAGTGCCGTTCGGATTCGGCAAAAAATTGTAGGTCCCCTTGTATGTAAAGAAATTAACACACCAGCATACATTGTTGAGAAGTTGGCCCTGGTTCACCTCGAGCTGTTGCGCCACTCTATTTATTTTTTTTTTTATAGTATATATGGTTATACTTGCTTAAATTCGAAATACTTGCTTTAAGTTGGAAGACTTCAAAGGAATGGCGATGGAAAACTTAAAGGAATTGTGGCACTTCAAAGTGACTTCAGTGAATGCAGTGCATTCCCAAAAGAATGCAATCACTGGCCTTCAAATTCGGGATTGGTTCGAAGTGATCTTTTTGAAGTTGAGGTCCGAATTGAAGTACGGAACTCAGAAGTCTGCACGATGAAGTATTTCGGTTCTGAATTCTCAAAAGTTTTAATTCTTTTACAACACTGCTTTCTCGTAGGCCTTCGTTATTGAGGTTAGGGTCGACCAAATATTTAACACCTTCTTATCCTCCAACATGCACGTAGATTGATACATACAATTTGATGTACGCCAGATGTTCTTATTGAATACTCTGCTAATTTATATTATTTTTTTTCTCCTTAAAAGCATAACACTTGCGGAGTTAGCCTTGGTGTTTCTGTGCAGGGTTTTCATGTTCCATACTGGCTCATCTGTATCATCAGAAGAGTTGGAAAACTCCGTTCCTCTTTTTTCTTTTCTATTCTTAAATTCATTTTATGGGTTGTCATAACCCCTTGATCGGGAATTTATAAAAAAAAAAATAAACCAGAAAACTGACGCAGACTAGGAAAAGGCTCATTTTGAGATAGGCCTTCCTTGATTCATCTTATTTTCAGTGTTTTTTTACCAGCGATTTTAAGGAAAAAATTACCGAAACAAGATTAAGGCCTCGCAAAGTTATCAGATCCTCACAGAGGCGAGTACCGTGAAAATAAAAAGAATGTTGAACTTGAAGCCAGTCCTCCTGAATAATAAACTCACACACTGACCATCTTTTATTTATTGTGGCTTACGTCAACTTAGGTTAATTATTTTTTTTTTACAATTGGTTTTCCAAAAGGGAATGACTAGGACTTCTATGACTTCGGCTAATTTTTGCCCTTAAAAAAGTGCCTAAGAGATTTACCAAGAGCGAGAAAACAATTTCGAATCCCAATAGAAAACATATTTATGACAGATCTCTCTGGCCAGGTCAAATAAAGTTTCCTTTCTTAAGTAGCCAACTGTTATCAAGGTGTGCAAACTGCGAAGGGGGGTTAAAATGGGTATAAAATAGGTTTATGAAAAGGTTGAATGACATTGTTGGGAGATGTATAAATAAATTATACCTATTTGCCGAGAGGATTACAATTTGTATCGTTATTATGTCTCTACCGGCCATTAAACTGCTACAAGCGGAAGACTAAGAATAAGTCCCGAAGTGCACAAAAATAAGAATAATTTGACACGTGAACTCTTTTCTTTTTATGTTTGCACTCAAAAAAGAGTGAAAATCACATTTCCCATGAGTAAGAGAACAATTTCGATGTAAAAATCTCAATACGAACCAGGTCTCTTAAACAGGAACAGTTAAAGCGTCCTTTTTCAAGCATCCAACTGTTATAAAGGTCTGCGAAAAAGGTTAAAAGTTGCTAAAAAAAACAGTTGTAGAAAGAGTGAGTAGGTCCCTTTGAATGTGAAGAAATTAACACACACAGCATACATTGCTGAGAAGTTGGCCCTGGTTCATATCGAGCTGTTGCGCCACTCTATTTATTTATTTATTTAGAAAGAGTGAGCGGGGGGATTTATTTTTAATCGCTTGCCGAGAGGATTAAAATTTGTATGGTAAATCCCGAGATTCGTCGGAGATTATTTGAAGATTAATGTTAATCGCAGATAAGTGTACGTGGCGACACATGGTATAAGTCTATTTACAAAGCGATTCTGCTGCAAACCGACAACATTACAGCTACCCCGGTCAAAAAATGACTTAAAATTCATGTTTTGAATTAAATCTAAGTTTTACGTCGACACATGGATAGTCTTGCATAAAAATTTGCTGTCAGGTTTTTATTACAAAGTTAAATAGGAACTAGTTAAACCCTAACATGTTAATACCAGAATCAAATAAGTCTGGGGTCAGATCAGGCAGCAGCTTTTCAGTGCAGAGTTAACTTCATCAATAAGAAAAAACATGCAAAGATGCACGAGTTGTAATTCCGATCTAAACTCTGTTTAAATATAATGCGAAGTAGTTGGATCGCGATGGTCTCTTTTTGGTGCCTAGTGTCTGTGTGGCCTTTTTCACCACTTGCCTGTGTAATCTAACGTAACATAGGAAGTAACTCCCATTTGACATAAAAAAAAACATGCCGACGTAATCAACTAAAGAATCCTTTCATGGATTAACATTAGTTTAAATCCGGAGCTCTGACTCTGGAGGGTCAGTTTTTATGAGTTAAACTGAGATAAAACAAAGAAATGCGTTTTTCAGTCATTTCCGATACGGGGTTAATTTCGATTTAACTCTCCAAATTTGGTTGGTTAATCCCGAACCAAATTTCCCCGAACAGTTCAAACTTTTTTGCCTGTCTTTTCTGTGTGAAATGACAAATGCATTGAGTGCTTCTGTAAAAAATGACATTTGAGAACAACTTGAACTTCTTTGCCTGTTATTTTTTCTTACGTAAAGTTGGGAGAGTCAATAATTTTGACCGACGAAGATTTCGACAACTTTGCCAATCAGTTTAAACTGGTTAAAGGTGCAGTAACTCCAGATTCATTTTGTTCCGAGATTAACATGGTTTCTTATGGGGTAACATGGACCATGGTTTAGGCTCGACCTTACTCTGCAGTAAAAAAGCGCCACCAATAAGAACGCACCAGTTCAGGCGAAGACAGCCGCTCTGGGATAAGAGGATTTTAAATGAGAAGCAAAGGGTAAGAGTATCGCTTTCTTAATTTTTATTTTATTTTTTTTTTTGTGGTTTTTACACCTTCTGATATTAAGAGGAAATTTTACAGTTATCAGCATCAGCACCGATATTGTAACATAAAAAAAGTCTAACAAGCTGAATGTATGGAAGAAATTATTGTTTTCTGTCTCAAGCTTACTTGGTTTCCTCGTGTTGTCAGCCTTTTCATTTAAGCCTCGGGTCCTTCTTTTTTAAGACGAAGCAACGAAATCGTGCTCCTATGAGTCAGAAGGCAGAAAAAGTTAGATGAGTAGGTTTTATGAACTGATGTAAGAAGTACTCCGAAAATCTGAACTTTTCAGGATGAGTGTCAATGTTAGGAATTCATTTAAAATACACCTTAAAGCTGCATTAAAGCTGCTTCGCAAAATGGCACAGCAGTAACACATAAATGTGTGATGGGTCTGCTCTTTTTATTCAAATAATCTGGTTTCCATTCACCAACTTAACCGCAATAAAAAATCTTCTGACGAGATCCTATTTCATATCGACAAAAATCGTAAAATGTGTGGTAAAATCCAGTCAGTCCTGACCTCGTAAAAAATCAATTTTTATTCACAAGATGTTTGGCTAGTTTTTTCTTTCAATTTCAAATATAAAATCAACAGACGATTATAATAAAACTCCTAATTAGCAAAAAAAACAGTTATTTTATCTCTTAGTTAACAAAATCCAAAATACTTTTTTTCCAGTTTTGGTCACACTTATAGAGACTAACTTTCGATTTCAAGCCCGCGCTCCATATAACCCAAAGTTCTAGGTTTAAATAATAATCGTGGTGAGGAAACTGCATAATAAATTATTAAGTAACCCACCTGCCATATAGAAGAAAATAGCATTTACGAGTCGTGCCATTGACATTTTGTGTCGAGAGTTTTTAATGTTGTTGATGAAACTTTTCGTAAAATTGTTTAAGGGGTCTACCTATCTACCTACACGCAGTTGTTTCGCTGACATGATTTCTTGCAACAGGGAGTTGACACAGAAAATAGTAAACAAAACACGTGTGGGTTGCAAGAATTTGGAAAATATTTCTCTGTACTTTGCCATGTGAAAGTTCAAATAGACGTTTTGCATTTTCAAGGCAATCAACGAGCATCGCCAACAGTGCGTGTACCATCGAATTCTTGTGGTTTTTTTTCCAATTTGGTTTCACGTGATTTCGATACCATCCGCCATATACAGGTTTATAATGGCTCTGCTTTCACATTGTTGAGCAATCGGTTTCATGTTTTCGAACCAAAAATGGAATTATTAAATTCATATTGTTTTGAATTTCATTGCAAACTTGTTCATTGAAGAAATTTGATGAAGCTAACAGAAATCCGGCTTCTTTTGATTGGTTTTTTTATGAGTTCAAATTGTAAGTACACAGATGGAACCTGCTAAGGGGTCCTTTTATAATTTTTTGCAATAATACTCACCAAATTAATAAAATTAACATCGTTGAACGAAACCTCGTCATTGCTGCGACTCAAAGATTTCTCTTGCTGGCACTCAGGCTTGTCAAATGTACTCGTGGTGCACCCGAACGCACGTTCACACAAAACCAAATATCTTATCTGTTAAAATGCATCTGCGGGCACTTGAACAATTTATAAAAACAACGCGTTATCTATCTTCTTTGAAAATAAGAAAAAACAACCCAACAGCTGACGCTTAAATCACTTTGACTGATCTCGCATCAGAATAATTTTTTGAAAAGAAAAAACTGCAGTAGCAGTAGCACACAGACCTGGCAACAATTTAATGTCAGAGCCAACTATGGGGTCATGAAACGAGCAAGGCTCTGTATCTTTTTTTTTTCTCTAGCAAATAGTTTCCCGGCGCGCAAAAAAAAAAAACACACAAACCGACTAACAACACCTTGGCACACAGAGAAGACCCAACACGATCGGTTATACAGCCAGCGACGAACTGAATGTCTCAGCAGACACGAACTGGTAAATTTATGACCAAATAGTGAGGGATTTTTAAAGCTTCAGGTATTTTGTGCATAGCATATAAGCGAATATTTGTTATGTCTTTTTTTTTTTGTAGGTAGATACCTTGCGCTCTACTAATACTGTTGTAGCTTGAGCTGAGGAGTTTTTGAGGTTGTTTCCCCAATACAAAGAATTCTGCACAGAGGCTCTGTGTCGGTGGTGGCTTTTCCTTTTGGTCTTTTTCGACTTCTTCTTCTTCATTTCGGAGAAAGTTATCGTTTATTTTTGTTTTTCATCATTTCATGGCTTTGTTGTGTCAGATTGAAGCACCGCGCAGGGGCTAGCCCGAGCAGACAGAATGATATAAGCTCGGTGCGGCGTTTAGTATCCGGCGATAAAGTTGTTTCAGGTTCATCAAGGAGCAGCACGGTGGATGTGTACAATTGGGTTTATCACTGGAGCAGAGGTGCGAATTAGCTGAGCGACCGGTATAACTGGGTGCTATGGTGGTCAATGGGTCTTGAGGCATGTGAAAGGAGTCACGCGGAAAGTATGAATTGGGTGACGCTGGCAGATACCATAAGTATCGCCATTCGACTAGATCAGCACTGCGTGGATATTTGCATAGGAGCAACAGGTTTTTTCTTCTGTTTCGAACAAATGTTTTGATGTAGCCTCATTTACACACAATTTGTTGTTAATTTTCATGGCGATTAAGAGCGCGGCTAATAACACCCCGACAGTGCGCTCGGTCTTGCATGTTTAGCAACAGACACGAGATGATTTGTTCTGTTAATAACCCGGATATGGTGAATTCACTTGATGGCTTTGAATGTGTTCGCGAATCATCTTCAAACATTCTTGGAATTAAAAATCACATGCAAGTTCGCACCTCAACTCTTTTGTTTCGAACTAAGCATCATAGAGGCAGAGCGCCGCGACGCTCATACATGTGTGTTTGGTTGGTTTTATTTATTTTCTTATGTAAGAACTGTTCAAATGAAAAGATAATAAGGCTTCAGGCGCTACGTGAGTATTTATTTATTTTTTTTCCTATGCGGCTTCAAGCCATATAATGTCTCGATTAAGCTGAACTTGATGAGTTCAGTATAAAACTCATCACCAATATTGAGCGGCAGAGAAGGGAATCTCGATCCGGTATGAGGCGTGGGTGAGTGTTTCGAGATGAAAAATACTATATGGCTCGTCTATCGCGCGCGCGCGCTCATAGTGTAAGACATTCGAAATTTCGAATTGATTATTTTCTTAGCCCCCGCATGAGTAAGGTGAACGTGTTCGTGTTTAAATGGTTTTTGGTAATTTGGTTTCAGGGTATCCGGGTATGAGATATCTTTTTCTATCATCTTCCTTCGCTTAGTTTATGGCTGGCGAGAACATATTTTCAATATGATGCGGCATATTTTTCAATCCTTGTTGTCACATTTTATTAAATAGTTCCGGGATTATCAGGCCTTAATCGATCTGAAATAAAAGAATACAAAATTTCGACAGTAGCTAAATAAAAACAAAAATGTTTAATTACTGATCAATCAATATTATTGTACTATGCGGAGGTCTAATGTGGTCAGACAGGGTTGACGGGATGGGTATGTGGACAAAAGAGCTATATAGACCGCGCAATAACATATATGCGAGTGTTTAGGTTTGTTTGTTAATTAATTTGCACGACGTTGAGTACCGATTGTCGCATAGATAAAAAGATTATTATTATAGAATATCTTGTGAACCAAGGTGATCAGGGTTTATTGACGTTCGTAGGGGGACTGATCTTTTTTTGCAGGAATATATTGTGGGTTATTGTTTAGAGAAAAGAAAAAGAAATAGAGATAAATAATTAGAGATAAATAATAAAAAGACCAATTATAATTAGTTAATAAATAAATAAAATTAACAAGGTAATTTAATTTACTTGAATGTGTAAATGCTGACTATATTTAAGGAAATAATTAAGCTCATTTAGAGGACTTAATCGGTCCTCAAATTTTAAAGTCATTTGCTCTGCCATTCTTGGAAATATAAGTTTAGGTTCACAGCAAAGGCTAAAACATAAAAAATTGTGTTTTCAAAATTACTCGCGTTGGCGAAAATCTTATTACAGAAACTTTTTTTGAACAAGATTGAGACTTAGAATTTTGTATTTAGAGTTTTTCCTATAATTTATTTTCCTTGTGCTAAGCATCGACTGCTTTATAATTATAAAATTTCAGTAAGTCTCGTAGATTTAAGCTTATTGAGAGGAAAAATTTGGCCAAAACAACCCGGCATAACTGACATTAGTGTTAAAACGCTAAGAGAAATTTGAGACAACAAAAACAGGGAATTCCACAAAGAAACTGGTATCAAAATAAGATTTTTCAACTTTTTTTTTCGAAATAAAAAATGTGAAATCAAAATATGAAGCACTTTCCACAAGACATTATCTGTGTGGAAAAAGTCGAATGGGCTTTAGACTAATTTGAATCACATATGTCAGCTGGGCCTAATGGAATTCTTCATGCTGCAGACAACAAAACATAATTCAGCTCGAGGTAAACACATATTTTCCCTGGATGTCTCATACACGGATACCTCCCCAAAGCTTGGGGGGAAGTAAAAGTTATCTTCATCCCTAAGGCAGGCAAAAACAGCCACCATCAGGCAAAAAACTATAGATACCTAATTAGTCTATCATTCGTTCTGCTGAAAACTCTCAAGGGACTCCTAGACATCCACATTTCCAGCAAACTCAATTCGATCAATATGTCCACTACTCAACACTCTTACCTGAAAGGCAGGTCGGTTAACAGTGCTACACAACGTGGTTCTTTGTAAAGAAGCATCACTACAAGTTAAAGAATACACCTTTGCAGCGTTCCTTGACATCGAGGGTGCACTCAACAATACAGAATGAGCTCAAAGGTACTAGAGCCATCAACGTGGCATGTGACTGCATAAAAAGAATGTTTACCACCGCAGGAACCCCACAAGGTGGCATGTGACTGCATAAAAAGAATGTTTTCCACCGGAGGAACCCCACAAGGTGGAATGCTGTTACCTCATGACTGCTAGTAATGAATGCAGATTTAATGAAGCTCAGCAACTCTCCGGTAAAACCGATCGCTTATGCCGACGACTATCTGGTTAAAATAAGTGGCAAATTCTTGCAAACACTTGTTCATTTGATGCAGGATGCGCTTAATAGACTCAGCCGAAGGACCATGCCACGTGTCCATACAGCAAAAACAGAGATTGTCATTTTCACAAACAGGAGGTCGGTACCGGCTATAGAGTTGCCAGCGTTCGAAGATCTAGCTCTTCAGCTATGAAGCTTAAGCTGGGATCCAAACACAGAAGAAAGAGTTAAAAGAGCGTACACAGCCCAATATAAGTGCAACCAAATATGAGGGAAAAAATGGGGTCTTTTCCTTAAAATATCAAACACTTTAGTAAAAACTATACTCACGTATGGATGCTGCATCTGGTGGCCAGCTATCACCAAAAAGAAAATCAAAGCTTTAACTAAGCTACAAAGATTTGTTTGTCTCGACACTACAGGTGCTGTGATATCTACGCCTACTATTGAGCTGGTGACAATCCTTAGCATTACGCCCTCTGGATCTCTTCATAAAAAAGCGCCACAAAAAGCGCTATAAGACTTCAAGTTATAGGCAATTGGAGTATGTGTGATCCAGAGTGATATACAGATGGTTTCAATTCAACTAGGGTGTATGCCCTGACAAACTCGATTTTCCTAACAAGCAGAAAACTACTGAACTCGTACAGTATCTTCCAATACAAACTATATATTAAACTTTATAGACCCTGGGTGGTTACAAAAACATGACCAACGGGGCTGAAAAGACAAATTAAGTCCACTCGAGACAAATATAGTCCAGGCAACGAAGACCAAAAAAGACCGAAAAGGGGAAATAATTCGTGAAGAAGCGATTTTTGGCCCAGTTGTTAAGGAAGGTGTCCTGAATAACATACCGAAGGTACTGGTGGGTGGGGGTGGACCTAACGGGAGGGCGGGGTTTATAGCGAATAAATTTCATCCACTTAATTAATATACACAATTTTTTCTACAAAAAAAATATTAGCACTTTTTTGCTGGGATGAATACTTAGGGAGATACAAACGAGGAAATAATGCGTTTTAAATTTGGTATCTTATCATAATTGAGACGGATATTCTTATATACTTTTCTTAACATCGCATTGTCTTTCTGTGGATATCTTGCCGGTGCATTTTTAAGTGGTACGTGGGTTCAGAAGGTGTGACCCACTTCAGAGCTGTAAATATTTCCAGAATGAAACGGTGCAAGGGACGAGTAAAGTCACCAACAAACAAACAATTGCGGTAACCTCTTTTCTGTTTATTAACTCACCATCATCATCATCATTTTCGGTGACCGCTTATCTTTAAAAGGGTCGCGGAGCAAGCGTGGCTAAATGGTCGTTCCAATGGTCCCGATCCTCCGCCACCAACTCAAGAGACACAGGCGCGATCCCCAGACGGGTCCCGGATATGTTCTTTACCTGACCAAATCACCTGTTTGTTGGTCTACCATGTGGGTGACGCACTCGCATCTCGGCTTACATAGCTTGTCTAAGAAGCCTGTCTGGGGCATGCGAACAACGTGTCCAAACCATCGAAGAATTGATTGTTCCACTCAGAGAAGTAGCTTCACAACATTAAGATTACCAGGAATGCTGACGTTTCTCACTCTACCTCTAAGAATAACACCAGCAACGCACCTCAGAAATCTCATTTCGGCAGCTTGTACCCGCGATCTAATTCTTCCGGTTATAACCCAAATTTCATAACCATAGATGAGGGTTGGAAGAAACACTGAATCGAAAACTCAGATCTTTGCTTTCACTTCAAGCTCAGTTTTCTTGAGAACCAGCTGGCGCAGTTACTTTGCTATTGCTCCAGCTTGGCAATCCTATGGGATAACTCAGTATCACTTCTTTCATCTTTTGTGATAAGGACTACTTAAAGTGCTTTATTTGGTTCAATGGGACTCCACTTATATGCAGGGCACACTGCACAGGAGTTCGAGAAACAACCATCACTATGGATTTGCTCACATTTGCTTTCATCCCAGCCTCATTACATATGGCCGCAAAACCATACCCAGTGCTTGCTGAAGTTCATCCTCGGACGATGCCAGGATAGCTTTCCAGAGTTTATTCCTAGGAACCTGGTCATAACTTACTTACTTAAGATGGCGCTACAGTCCGAGGTGGACCTTGGCCGAAGTCAAAAAGCTTCGCCAGCCAGCTCTGTCTCTAGCTAGCCGTCTCCAGTTTCGCACGCGAAGTTGGCTGAGGTCCCCTTCCACTTGCGTGGCCACCTGAGTCTCGGTGCTCCTCTGCCGCGCCGTCCCTGGAGTGTGGATTCGAAGATTTTCCGGGCCGGGGCGTTGGTGTCCATCCGCTCTAGATGACCCAGCCATTGTAGACGTTGTGTTTTGACACTTTTGGCTAGGTCGGTATTGCTGTACAGCCCGTACAATTCGATGTTATATCTCCTCCTCCACTCTCCGTCAATGCAGACGGGACCGTAAATCGTCTGAAGAATTTTCCTCTCGAAGCAGCCTAAAGTGTTTTCATCCGCCTTTGACAGGGTCCATGCTTCTGCACCGTAAAGCAGGACTGGGATGATGAGGGTCTTATACATGGACCCTTTGATTTTTGAAAGAGGGCCTTCTTAGCCCAAAGAAACAGCGATTGGCAAGAGGTATCCTTCGTTTGATTTCAGCGCTGGTGTCATTGTCTGAATTGATAGCGGAACCCAGGTAGACAAAGTCCCTAACTACCTCAAAGTTATAGCTGTCGATGGTGATGTTTGTCCAAGACGTCGGTGTTGGGTGTCTTTTCTTGATGACAGCATATACCTGTTTGCTAAACCCATATTCGCCGCTTTCGTCCCAATACTCACGAAGGCTTCACTGACATCACACTTTGTTCTACCGATTATGTCAATGTCGTCTGCGTATGCGAGTAGTTGAACGGACTTTTGAAAGATTGTACCTCTGGTGTTGGCTTGAGAGTTCTGCACAATTCTCTCAAGTATGATTTTAAAGAAGTTGCATGACAGCGCGTCACCTTGTCTAAATCCTTTTTTTACATCAAAGGGTCGGTGAGGTCTTTGCCGACCTTGACGGAACAGCGTGAATTTTCCATCGTCATCCTGCACTGACTGACGAGTTTGGCAGGGATGCCATGACTAGACTTTGCGCTATATAGCTCGTCTCTATAGATGCTGTCATACGCGGCCTTGAAATCGATGAAGAGGTGGTGTGTACCGATTTGGAATTCCTGGGTTTTCTCCAAGATCTGCCGCACTGTGAATATTCGATCGATGGTGGACTTTCCTGGTTTAAAGCCAAACTGATATGTGCCTCTCAGATTGTTGACAAACGGCTTCAGGCGTTCACACATTGCAGCAGAAAAGATCTTGTATGCGATGTTAAGAAGACTGATGCCTCTGTAGTTGGCACAACTCAGAGGGTCTCCTTTCTTCAGGATCGGGCAAACAATCCTGAGGTTCCATTCGTCGGGCATGCTTTCTTCCGACCATATCTTGCAGATGAGCTGGTGCATGCTCCTAACCAGCTCATCACCAGCGGATTTAAAAAGTTCGGCAGCTAGGCCGTCTGCTTCGGCTGCTTTGTTGCTTTTGAGCTTGACACAGCGTGACACAGCTATTTTCACCTCCTCCGGGTCGGATGGGCGGTATCGCTTGTATGCTTCGTCGGTAACGTCTTCGCCCGGGTTGAATAGTTCGTTCTGCCTGACAGCGGTATTTGGTTCGTCCTCGCCGTTACACAGTCTGCAGAGGACAAGGCTTATGAACCCGGTCATAAGCCTTTTTCAGATTTACAAAATACGCGTAGACTGGTTTGGCGTATTTTCAGGCCTTCTCAAGAATAGCCTTCAGAGTAAAAAGCTGGGTCTGTTGTGACTCTGCCAGGCCGAAAGCCGCATTTATCTTCCCGCAACAAAGGCTCGATTACAGCTGTGGAACGCGCTTCCAACAAGTTCGTGAATGGCTTTTTCCGGAAGACTTCAGAGACATATACCCCTATAGTTAGAGCAATCTCTTATCTCTCTTGTCCCCTTTTTTGAAAATGGGCATTAAAGTTCCTGTTTGCCAATCGCTAGGTGCTTTCCCAGGCCACCTTTATGGCATTTAACACATTCTTCACCCATTGCCTTGAGCATTTCTGGCGGGATTTCATTAACTCCAGCAGACTTACCCACTTTAAGCGATAAAAGCACAGCAGTGAGTTCATCTTCTGTAGAACTATTCTTCGCCCTAACCTTTTCAGCAATGGGATTTTCATCTTCAGTGCCCTGTGGGGCAGCTCCGAAAAGTGCTAGCTCCATCTGCGTAAAACGTCCTTCTCATTTGAAAGAAGTGTACCGTCTTTGGGCTTAACCCCTTGAACGATAGTCAACTACCTTCCTCTGAGCCGGCGAATAGTCTGCCAAAATATGTTTGAAGATCTGCAATCCTGCTCCAACCTTTCGCCAAACTTTTTCTAATGCGTGTTCTTTGGCTGTTCTGACCGCCATATTGGAAGTTCTTCGCGCCTCAGTGAATCGGGCTCGAGAAATAGAGTTCCTACATTGATTTCACACAATATATGCTCTCTTCTTCTTTCTGATGGCTTCTCAAACTGCAGAAGTCTTACACCACGCAGTTCTTTTCTCACCACCAGCCGCCACACCAAGCCGCTTCACTCCATAAACATTTCTTGCAGAGATAAAGACTGCCGATGAAAACAGCTGCCATTCTTCCTCTACAATTAAAAGGTCAGTTGGAATTTGTTCAAACTTTTCCGAAACGTGCAGTGCAAATCGCTTCCTGAAATCAGGATGCTGAATCCTGTAATCTTTCCCAACGTATATGCGGGTATCAGCGGCAGTATTTTCGGCAGCCATTGTCTAACCTTAACCAACATTTGGCGGATTTTCATTTAATCGATTGACTTTAAAACAACTAAATTATTTCGAACATGTTGAAAACCCTTTATGAACAAATTTTACGCTAGATGGCTGCAATTGCAGGATACAGCCTCCAACCTCTACGAAAATCATCAACCCTCTCTTTTAAGAAGAAAACAGACAGAGGAAGAAATAGGCTCATGCTTTGGCAGAAATAAGGTCTGAAAGACAAGATCTCTACAAAAAAGTAAAAAGTGCAAGAGTACAAGGCTTTAACGGAAGGCTATATGGACGTCCAAGATTACATGGTAGTAGAATCACAGACAGTTTTGAGGGTTTGATCAGTCTTTTTATGCACATAAAAGCTGAACCAATACACCAACCAATACACCAACATTTAAGTCCACGTTAAATCGGCCTCTATCGATCTCTTATAGTCCCTTTGGCTTTGACTCTTTACTTATTTTACTTTGCTCCTATCAAGTTGCACCTTAAGTAGTGCCTAGTAATCGATAATTTTACATTGCTTACTTACGGACTTCGGAATGATGAATTGGTTCTTCCCGAGCATTGACGTATTAGTAATGAAACAATATTATTGGTAGTCATTTTTATTCCTACTGAAGAGAACGCGCCTCATATACAGGTTCCAACATGGCATCACGATTTTGTGATAATGAGCTTGCTTTGGTGTATCGTCTGCTTATACTTCAAATTTTTAATATTGAGTGCGGGAGACACACAATAAAGCGCCATTGTAATGAAACCTTTAATTAAAAACTAATATATCATCCTTGTTCAACTCAGCCAAAACAATGTTTTTTTAATTTTAGTTGATGAGACAAATAAACCGAAACGTTGTCATATTATGTGTATAACCTTGCGATAAATAAAGAAACATCAGGTTTTAATCGCATTCACTTTTTTCCAAGCATTCAAAGAAGTCAGATGAAACTTTTTTGTTTGACTTTAGGCGCCCTTTCAATAACAAATGAATAGCAAAACGTTTGGCTAAAATTCAAGGTTGCCATACTTTTTTGAAAGGTACTATGGCCGGTTTTCTAATCATCCACCATATATAGAAACAGCCTTAAAAAACGAAGGCTGGTATACGCAACAATAAGCTTAAAAGAACACGTTTCTTGTCAACATAAAATGTGCACAATATTCTTAATGTAAAGTTAAGTGGACCAAATAACTTGAACGGTAAATAGAACAAGATTACATATAATTTAGAATGCTCTGCATATAAACAAACGACCACGGCTACGACGAAGCTTCGTAAAGCCATCAGCCCAATGAATCCGTAGCATCCGTCACGTTGAATTACACAACTGACAACTGAGTTAAATATACACGTTCTTATGGGAAGCGGTCCATAGAAGTGGTCCATACTTCGTGACGTACGTCGTTTCCCATAAGAACGTGTGTATTTCACTGAGTTGTCAGTTGTATACTTTGACGCAACGGATGCAACGGATTCATTGGGCTGAAGGCATAAGGGCAAAGATGAATGAAATTCATTTCTAACGGGTGATTTTTTAAGAGGTTGAGATTTTTTTTAGAAAAAAAACACAAAAAATTCGAAAAAATTAATGAAATATTTATTTGAATCGATAGTTTGAACCTTGCAATTTAATGTTTAAAGATAATTTCATGCAAATGTTGACCGCGGCTGCGTCTCAGGTAGCCCATCCGCTGAGTCCAATTTTGGCATACTCTTTCACACATATCGGCCGGTATCTCACGAATGAATGCATGGATGTTGGCTTCCAGTGTGTCAATCGCCATTGTTTCGCGTGCTGTGTGGCATGTGGCACCGTCTTGTTAAAACCACATATCATGCAAGTCAAGAACTTCCATTTCGGGCAAAAAAAAGTTAAATTTGGTGCGAAATTTGGTCACAATCTTCCGAATAGACTGCTCAGAAGGTCGAGAATGCCGACCATAAAATGGAAGCAGCGCGCGATGAACATTTCGAACCGAGCACGAATTTTGATAGTAAAATTCAATAATTTGCAAGCGTTGTTCATTTGTAAGACGATCCATGGTTAAATTGCAAACCAAACTGAAGCTGTTTGACAGTGACACAAGGTACTAAACACATGTCAGCTGTCAAAACCAGTGTTGCCAAAACCAAACCAGCTAAAAAATCACCCGTTATAGCTGCTATGCCATACCCAGCTTGAGTTATAGCGAAAACCAAGTTATGCTTGACAATTAAGCAGCGGACGCGGTTAAAAAACTACAACAGTCATAGGAGGCGTCTTCAACACCTGGGCTGCAGAGTGGGGAAGAAGGATCACCAAAGCTCACCATAGATCACCTACAGTGAGCAGCTCCATAGGAACTGTAAAATGGAGTGTTAGCGAGGAATACTCTCATAGTGTCCGACAGGCTCAGGTGATAATAATGGAAATTATGAAAAAGAAATCCACTGGCCCAAAGTGGAATGACAGATTATTCGACAGGGACTCGTTCGAAGAAATGCTGAATAACACTCAGCATCCAGTAGGAACCGCAGATAGTCTTGTCCAACACCTTACGGACACAATTACCAGAGAATGTGGTGCATCGATGCCCGGAAGAACGAACAAGGCAAAACAGTGCTTTTGGTGTTGGTGGGATGAGAAGATAAAGGAGCTTAGGAAAAAATGCCTCTTAATGGCATTTGCCACGGTCAAATGCCAGCAAATGCCAGCGGTCAAGATTAAGGCTTGACTTTCAAAAGCATCTGGACGCTTTAAGACTGGCCAAGCGTGATCTGAGCAAAGCCGTCAAGGAGAGCAAGACCGATTACTTTGAACGTCTCTGCGGTGAAGCCGACATTAATCCCTGGAAAAGCAGCTAAAGCACCTAATCGTCTGAGGGAATCCAGACATTGGTGGTCTAGATAGACCTTGTGGACACGCCTCTGTAGAATTCCAGTGTTGTACCCAACTAACATTTTTCCTCCCATAACACTCTACGAGAGTCTTATGAGAGTATGCAAATCAAAAATATGCGCATACCTTGACTAATCACTAATTGGTAACCCTAAGAATTGAGAGATTAAATGGCGCGAATTATAGTCTTCTTTTAAGAGTCATTCGCTTTTTGTGAGCGATGAAGCTTTTTCAACAGAGATTAGCTCTCCTCGTGCGAGTAAATTGGCTGTTTTACACACTTTTACCCTTTAAACCAGAGTAAAATTGCCTTTGCCAGACCGAATCAGAGTAAATAAACTGTTTTTAAGAATTAAGAAATGTCGTGGTTTGATACTATTTAAATACACGTGCACATGAATGAAGGAATATAAAGATTGCGACATACGCATGTTATGACATTTGTTCGCTAAAGTAAATGTAAATCTGACGTCATCGGAGTTTACGGTGAGCTTTTTTTGTGAAGAAAAAGTCGGTCAATCCGTGCTGGCCAACCACATACCTTGAATATATTTTTGATGACGATTTGCGCTGCAGATGTGCACTTTTTTCTCCATAAAGAAATGCATTTGATTAATTAAAAAACTTCTGCCAGCACACTACACATTGGCAAAAATACTTTTGATGTATAGTGGAGCGCAATTATTGATTTTGAATTGACATAAATTTGTATTTTTAGAAGTCATCCGGCCTCAAAACAAGAGTTTTAGGCTGAAAGGAGTTTTTTATGAGAAAGTTAATACTTTGACTCTCATAATGATTCTTTTTATAATACTTTTACTCTGGAGAGTAAACGTATGAGAGTAAATGAGAGTACTATGAGAGTAAAATTCAATTTAATCGAAAAAAATTATGTTCTCAGAGTATTCAAGAGTTTTACGAGAGTCTTATAAGAGGTTTTTCTTGATTTGAGCATATCTCTCGAGAGTATGTTTGTTGGGTAACTCTTTAGATATTTAGATCCAGTCAAGGGCTACCTACCTCTGCAACTCGCTTTCGCAAGGGGATTTAATACCAGTAGAGACATCACTTTTCATGAGACTATCTCGCAAAAACACGATCTCTTCTGCATAGTCGGAGAGTGGAGGAGGAGATATAACATCGAACTTTACGGGCTGCACAGCGATACCGACCTAGCCAGAAGCGTTGAAATTCAATGGCTACGATGGCTGGGTTATCTAGAGCAGATGGACACCAACGCCCGGGCCGGAAAATGTTTGAATCCACCTCGCACGAACGTCGCAGTAGGGGAGCATCGAGACTCAGTAGGCGCACGCAAGGACCTCAGTCAAATTTGCGCATAATTCGCGTGCGAAACTGAAGACGACTGGCTGGAGACAAAGCTGGCTGGCGAAGCTTGTTGGCTGCGGCCGAGTTGTACCCGGGACTGAACCTTAAGTAAGTAAGCCCGCAAGAATATCCGAGTACTGACATCAGGAGTCCTTACAGGGCACGCAGAGTGGTTAGGCATATGAATGCCTAACTGAAAATTGATAACTGCAGAAGCTGCAAAGGCATTGAGGGAACGCAGTGTATAAAGCTGAAAGATGATGCCTAGGTTCATCAATATTTCAGGTAATACATTCACCCACAACCGGGCTACACTTAACAGGGTGCTGTCTACTGTGAATTGATTCTTCTGTGCTCGTTTATTTTCCGCAGTGTGTGAGTATGTCAATTGGTCTTCTCACCCCCTCTGGCTTATACTTCCATACACAAACGTATAACATACGTTTTTTGTTTGTTGCAGGTTGCTGCTACTATCCGATGGAGCACTCAGACACAACTATTGGTCCATTGTACTACCACGCAGACACCTTACAATAATGTATTTAGTTTACCCGTCTTTCGAAGAAAGATGAGAAGGAGCTTCAGTGATGAAGAGCTTAGGTGTTCGGCACTCACCACCTGATGCGAGCAAAGGCAGGACAACTACATAGGAAATGTTCCGCTGTATCGTCGTCCTCTCTACAGGCAGGACAGGTGGTGGTTTCGCTAAAGCCTAGCACATTCAAGTGCTTGGCGAAAGCTTGGTGGCCCGTAAGGACGCTTGCAAGTCTGCAATCGATTCTAATGAGAGATAGAAGAAAAGACACTGATCCCTCGCAAATGTCCGGGCGTAGTCGTTTAGTCTGTCTGCACCCATCGCAGTCACGCCAACGAGCCCTGTGCTCACAAGAAACCCAAGCATCAATGGCAGACGTGACAACAGATACAAGCAGGCCTTTAGCAGTTTCAGGTCCTGAAAAAACCTCTTCTGAGCCTAGTCGGGCAAGCTCACCAGAGATCTCATTTCCCTGGATACCAGTGTGACCTGGAACCCAAACAAGATTCACTACATTTAACCTTCCGACTAAGTTCAACGAATTCTTGAGTTCGAGCACTATCTTGGATGAGGTAAGAGGGGTAAGCAACGCATTTAGAGTGGCTTGGCTGTCACTGCAAACGCATATGCTTCTTGCCCTCCACCTGTTAGTCACAATATAGCGCATAGCCATTAGGATAGCGAAAATCTCCACTTGGCAGACAGACGCATATTTACCTAAGGGGTACTGGACTTTAAAGTTCTCGCTTTCCACAATGACTCCAGCACCAGACTCCTGTCTGGTTTTGGAGCCATCCATGAAAATACGATGGCATTCTTTCCCTGACTCATAGACTGGCCGAAACCATTCCATTACCTGAGGAAAGCTGACTTGGTAGTTTAGTTGGTAGTTTCTAGTCGCAAAAGGTTTCTGGGGTCATTGCGTCAGAGGGCATGTCCATAAGACAGCGGTCGAAGGACGATTTTCGAACAAGTTCTTCAAAATTCCAATGAGTGTGACACCAAAAACCGCCTCTCTTTAAGCGAAAGATGGTTTTCAGCGTACACCCCATGAAAAATATATAAAGGGGGGGAGGGAGGTTCATCGAAGCATCTAGAGCAGAGCCTGGCGTGCTTAGTTTGGTAAAAGAGGCAGTAACACGTTTCCGCGAAATCCTGTTCCACCAAACAACCGATGCGTATGAGAGGAGTGGTCTTACCATGGCCGTATAGATCCAGAGGACCCTTTTCGGTGATAAGCCCCATGTCCTGCCAAAAGCGCCTCTGCACTGCCAGAAAATGGACAATGCTTTTCGGTTTTGGACTTAACATGCTTGGACCATAGAAGTTTTATATCAAGGATTACTTGAAGATATTTGACTTCATCGGATATCGGGATAGTGACACCTTTAAGCACTAGTTGAGTCCGACCAGTGACCTTCCTCCTTCTTGTAAAGAGAACAACCGTAGTTTTAAGCGGATTCACTGAAAGTCCATTCCTAATCAACCAATCATCGATTAAGTCGAGGGATCTCTGCGCATGAGAGCACACAGTGGCTAGCACACGTTTATAGATAATCTCCTCTTATCTCTATAACTAAACTTTATGTGCGATACTGCTAGGAGCTATCGAAATCAAGAGCACTTCAAACGAAGTTTTAACAGCCTTCCGTCAGCTCTTAGAAGGCCAGTCTTAGTCCTCCAGCCCCTTGAATACCTTGCGTCCGTCACGTAAAAAAACACGATATTGGAAAGTGTCTTGTACCGACGACAAAGACCACAAAAATGATGTTCATGTAGATTGGCTAAATCGTTAACACAGAAGCTGTGATGTGTTAGTTTGCCTCTAAAAAATAAACTAGGAGGGGGCAAATGTGATGTCTTAACTTAATAATAATTTTTAATGGATTCTAAGAGTTAGCAATGAACTGCATTTACCACAATAGCGACATGCAGGCCTTTCTGAGAGTTCCTATCTTACGCTTTAACAGAGTATTTACCTGCTTAAAAACTATCGCTTACTATAGTCAAAACGAAGATTTTTTATGCTGGCGAGGACAAGTTAAGTCCTAGCCTTGAGCTTAGCAAGTCAAGTTCGGACAGAGTGTGTGAAAAAAACGAGAGATCCAGTATCCTGTAATCAGTGTCAGTCAATGTATCAGTAAAATCGATCATATAAAGTGTTCTCAACACCAACCGCACGAAATTGAGCCGAGATCGCATTGAATTTCCCATGGAATAAGGAACTTTGCCGGAGAACGGACCTTTGTAATGGGATCTTAGTTTTTACACATGATTGATTTGAGAACACTCACTCATACCAAGAACTAATTAAGACAGAAGTGACAAAACCTACATATCAAGTGGAGATCTGGCATTGTCTTCGATACTTCCTTGGACTTCCAGCCTTGAAAAGAGGGAATTAACTTTGCTACCAGAAATATGATCGACAACATAATTTGCACTTCAAGAGACTTACATTTAAAGGCATAGTAACCACATTTTAACTTCCAATTTATTCGAAATGACATAATAATTGAGGTTTACCCAAAAAACCTTCGATCCTCAGCATGTGATCACCCAAAAATCTTTCTAATTTTTCCCCCTAATCTAATCATCTTATTCATATAGGTCCAGTCCAGATGTTCAAAAATGACAAAATGTTTATTTAATTTTTTCTACACACATTCTATAATTTGCAACTAATTATTTATTTCCCATCAGGTGAGTCAACTCTGATCGATAGGTGTTGGGAAACCGCTTTTGACCCGTGACTTTGGAGTTTTTTTTTTCTTAAGATTTTACTCTTGTTTTGTTAATTTTGGAAGCCCATGTGTTGTGAGTGATCCCGTGACCATAGCCAAACCATTATCGGTTTGCTTTCATTTCGATCTATACGATCGCTTTTGGCGATGCGCTCAAATTGTCATCGGTCAGATGACCGATTTTATGAAATTGGCGCTAAGAAAAACACTTAAGCTGTTTGTCTTGGTTCGAATTGCACGACTCTTTGCTTTTTATCCATGGAAATGAGGTGTGAAATATGCCAACCATCTTTGAAATGCGGCTATCAGCTGTTGTAGCTGATCGTGTAGGTAAAGGCACACAAATTTGCAAGTGAAAAGCAGGCGCATTGTTGTAGCAAGTCTTGTTTTTTTCCTTCAAGTTTCTGCATAAGGGAGCATGGTAATGGAGCATGTGACATTGTGGTGTAATATGCGACGGGGAATATGTCAGTATGCTAAAAATGAAAAAACAAAAAAAAAAAAAAGATAATAGACCTATTAACATTCTTCTTTCACCACGTATTCAAATTACTTTGGGCTAATCGGAACGGGGCATATTTTGATCGCATTTAGAAATGACTTGCGTGCAATGACTTTCGCTTAATCACGAGACGATTAACGTAAGAGGATGTACATAATAGTTTGAGAGACAGTTGCAGAAGTAGTTTTGCGCTGATATAATTGTCTGTTTTCATATACGAAATTAGGGTCCAAGAATGCTCCAGCATGGACCTTCGGATTAAATCTTTGCCTTAAAAATCGGCGGGAATCGCACACCAATATTCGATTCCTCCCTCAATAAAGGAGAACCTTTGAATCGCGCCAATAACAAAGGGCATCTGTCTCTTAAACTTAAAATACAAAATCTTTTCTACAGTATTGTAGAAAACTCATTAGATAATAGGCGTTAGACAAGAAATCATTATGGCCTTAGATCCGCCATCGAAATACCCAAATCGATACCCATCACCCATGCACATGACAGCGTTTTGGAGAACAGCTATATGGCAATGTCAAGTTTTGACATCCCTGCCAAACTCGTCACTTTGTGCAGGATTCCGATGGAAAATTCAGGCTGTTCCAACAAGACAATACAAAAAATTTGGACCAGTTTTTTTTACGTCTTACTTGAGTGTGCAAAACTCCATCAGCGCACAACTGCAACACCAGAGGCACAATCTTTCAAAAGTTCAAACAATTACCCGCATACGCAGACGAGATTGGCATATTCGGGAAAATACAGCCTGATGTTTAGATCAAGAACAAAAGCAACACCGACGTCTTAAACTTAGATATAGACAGCTTTATCATTGAGGTGTTAGGTTAGGTTAGGTTAGGTTAGGTTGGAAAGGGTTGTTTGCATTGGTGCAAGTTCACTCGATGGCCAGATTGGCCCATTGTGATTACCCTTGTAAGGTAGACAAACATGGTTGGACAATGTCTTGCTAATTGAACCAACCTGATTTTTTAATAAATCTTTTCAGGTCTAGTAGTGATACTCCTGCCAGGTCGTACAGGCTATCAAGGAACCTGACTCCTAAAAAGGTTCGTCGTCTTTCTTGGAGAGAGAGAAGTGTTCTATAGACTCTATTTCTTCTTCAACTCTACAGCTTCTGCAGAAGTCGTTCGCAAAGATTCCCATTCGTGTAGCCATGACACCAAGGGTGCAGTGTCCCGTGACTACACCAACGAGTGTTCTTATGAAACTTCTACTGAGAGGTAGAAGGGTCGTTGTTCTTTTTGGGTCGATTCCAGTAATCGACCCAAAAAGAACAACATAAGCAGTGAGTTATGATAAAATCTTTAGACTGTTGCCAACGTTCACCGGCTGAACTAGCCGTATATTGATCTATAAAACGTGTATTGATCGTGAAACGATCGTATATTGATACATAAAACTTTTGGCTGTGTTGAAAGGGAGATAAACCCGTTGGTCGGCCATCGGTATGTCCGTATCAGAACCTTTTCTGGCCAGTTCGCCCGCCATTTCATTTCCGGCTACGCCAACGTACCCAGCAACCCAGCAGAGTAGAACTGTCTTGGAAATGGAAATGGGAGTCTTATTTCCTTTAATGCCATGAGGCAGGCCTTGACACACTCCGAGTATACGACGTTGGAGTCCAGGGCTTTAAGTGCTGCTTGACTATCAACAAATATGGTGATTTCCGTTGCTGGAAGATCCATAGATTGAATTGTCCGTGCAGCTCTCTTCACCGCATAAATCTCAGCTTGAAAGACACTGCAGTTGTCATTTAGTCGGGTTGATTTGCAGTGTTTCCGAGAAGACTGCTGAACCGCTGTTCCATGTTCTGTTTTCGAACCATCGGTATAGATAGCTCGAACCATCGGTATAGATAGCCCACCTTTGATGTCAACATTAGTCTCTACCCAGTATTGCCTACTTGGTATAATGACTTTGAATCTTTTATCGAAGTCAAATTGAGGTTTCTTATAATCCGTACGGGTTCCAGACCCATTTTGATTTAAGATGTTCAATATGTTCGAGTGTCCCAGACATTGTGATTTCCAGAGGTTGTTCTCATTTATTTTTCGTTGATGTTCAATATGTTCGAGTGTCCAAGACATTGTGATTTCCAGAGGTTGTTCTCATTTATTTTTCGTTGATGTTCAATATGTTCGAGTGTCCAAGACATTGTGATTTCCAGAGGTTGTTCTCATTTAATTTAGCGGCAAGGGCAGTCTGAGAGCTGCCCTTGCCGCTAAATTTCTTGTGAAAAGCTCCAGAGGTTGGATGTGCAGCATTGTTTCCAGACATGTTTGAGGTGTGGATCTTAATGCAGCTGTGATACCTAAGCAAGCTAATCTTTGTGCCTTCTTCAGATTATTGAGGTTAGATTTCGTTTTCGGTAAGAATAGGTGTAACAACCGCTGTATAAAGCCAGTATGTTATTTTGGGTTGAAGACCCCACTTTTTCCCAATGGCTTGTTAACATTGTGTAGCGAGCATTGAGACCTTTCTTCATTCTCTCCTCCGTGTTCCGTTTCCAATTTAGTTTGGAGTCAAACAAAACGCCAAGATATTCGGTTTCCAGGGAGAGTTTAAGATAACTTACTTGCTTAAGGTGGCGCTACAGTCCGGGGTGGACCTGGGCCTCAGTCAACAAGCTTCGCCAGCCAGCTCTGTCTCTAGCAAGTCGTCTCCAGTTTCACACGCGAAGTTGGCTGAGGTCCCCTTCCACTTGCGTGCGCCACCTGAGTCCCGGTGCTCCTCTACCGCGCCGTCCCTGCGGTGTGGATTCGAAGATTTTCCGGGCCGGGATGTTGGTGTCCATCCGCTCTAGATGACCCAGCCATCGTAGACATTGTGTTTTGACTCTTTAGGTTAGGTCGGTATCGCTGTACAGCCCGTACAGTTCGATGTTATATCTCCTCCTCCACTCTCCGTCTATGCAGACGGGACCGTAAATCTTCCGAAGAATTTTCCTCTCGAAGCAGCCTAAAGTGTTTTCATCCGCCTTTGACAGGGTCCATGCTTCTGCACCGTAAAGCAGGACTGGGATGATGAGGGTCTTATACATGAACCCTTTAGTTGCTCGAGAGAGGGCTTTGCTACTCAATTGCCTTCTTAGCCCAAAGAAACAGCGATTGGCAAGAGGTATCCTTCGTTTGATTTCAGCGCTGGTGTCATTGTCTGAATTGATAGCGGAACCCAGGCAGACAAAGTCCCTAACTACCTCAAAGTTGTAGCTGTCGATGGTGATGTTTTGTCCAAGACGTCGGTGTTGGGTGTCTTTTCTTGATGACAGCATATACTTGGTTTTGCCCTCATTGACTGCTAAACCCATATTCCGTCCCAATACTCACGAAGGCTTCACTGACATCACGCTTTGTTCAACCGATTATGTCAATGTCATCTGCGTATGCGAGTAGTTGTAAGATTGTACCTCTGGTGTTGGCGCGAGAGTTCTGCACAATTCTCTCAAGTATGATGTTAAAGAAGTCGCATGACAGCGCATCGCCTTGTCTAAATCCTTTTTTGACATCAAAGAGGTCGGTGAGGTCTTTGCCGACCTTGACGGAACAGCGTGAGTTTAAGATTGGTCCCATTCAATTTAGGAGTTATCCACCCCTGCAATTTGCGCCTCCTTGTAAACAGGACTATATCTGTCTTGTACGGGTTGACTTTAAGTCCACTGTTCTCTGCCCACCTTGATAAATCTGTTGACACAGACTCCATTAGTTCACTGATTGTTGGAAGAAATTTGCCTGAAATCAGTATAACTACGTCATCTGCCTAAGCGACTACTTTTATTCCTCTTTTAGCAAGAGAATTAAGAATTTTGTTGAGTGAGATGTTCCATAGAAGTGGTGAAAGCACCCCTCCTTGTGGGGTTCCCCGTTCAACCGTTTTCTTAATAAAATAAACTCCCAGATTAGAGTTGATGACTTTGACAGGGGACTTTTCAGCAGGGTCTTTACCCAATTCGTCGGGTGGTAATCGATGCTATATTCCTCCAGGGATGAGATAATGGTTTCTGTTTTAAAATAACTGAGGTATTAAGAGCCTTTGTGTACCTGGGTTACGCTATAATTAGGTCATAATTTTCAAAAACAGTTTGAGTACTGCAGTTTTGACGCGTTTTCGAAAAAAAATTGCAAAAATGCATGAAAAACGTGTGTCCCCCCCTTCGCCTTATCTCCGGTGCTGTTTGCTGGAATTCTATGAAAAATAACACACGTATCAGAAATAATTCAAAATTTAAAGAAAAATTATAGCGGATTTTGAAATTTCAAAATCTTCTGAGATTTAGCTCAAAAACATAAAAGCATTTTCGAAAACCATTTTTTAAAGTCTTCTAGTAGCTTAACGGTATAAGCGATCGTTTTCAGATTCGGTTAAAGTACAAAACTTACAAAAAGAAGGAAAATTTCCGTTTTTAACTTAAGTTTTTAGAAGCCTATTTAAAAACGAAATAAAAAGGAGCTTGTTTTACCGTTTACGCATAAACCGGTGGCCATAGAATTAAAAAAAAAACGTTAAAAAAAAATTCAAGGCTAGTGCTGGTGGTTGTGCTATTGGAAAAAGGTCGAATGGGAACTGGAAAAAACTTCAAAATATTTGTTTTATGGATTTGAAATTTAAAAAAATTATAAAAAGGTCAAAAGAACGCATGTCTCCCCCTCTATCTCCCAAACGGTATAAAGCATAATTTTAAAATTAACAGCAAGCATAGTCTATCTTCTTAAATTTTATGCAAAACTATAACAGACTTCGAATATTCAAAAACTTCGAAGATTTAAGTGAAAAACGTGAAAACATTTTCGAAAACTATTTTTCAAAGATTTCGAGATACTTAACGGACGGACATGGCTCATTTGACTTACAATTCGGTCTCGACCATACGCCCTTAAGGTCTTGGGGGTCTTTGTTGAAGGTTATGGTCATCTATATTGCGCATCTATATTAGTCGAATGAGCCATGTCCGCCCCTCCGTCCATCCGTACTCCGAAGCAGTATAAGTGTAAAAATTTTTGAAATACGCCCACTGACACGCCCACTTTTATTAATAGCATGAAAAACCAAGGTTGTCGCAGGAAGCTGAAATTAGGTATGCGATATCCTCGCTTAAGTGTATTATGATGGCATTTAAAAAAAAGCGAACAACGCCCCTTGTGGGTGGTCATACTTAATATACATTCTAATAAACGGTTTTTATTTGATATATTTGCTATAAATCCAAAAAACTTGCACTATAAAATGTTCAGATGTGTGCGCCACGCCCACTTTTAGGGGCGTTTTTAAGTATAAACCAAATTTTTATTATGAAAACGCAGTCAACACTGCAACGCGTGTTGACTGCAACAAAATGCAGTAACACGTAAAAAATATAAACAAAAATACGATGTTGTTGAGAAGGGGTGCAGAAGGGATGCAACGCCCCTTTCTTAGGGGGAAGATTCTTAATTGAAATTTAACAACCAAGATTTATGACACAATTTGGAGCTTGACAGTGGTCAATTGGAATGGGGTATCCAACGATTCGCCTAAGCGGATTGTAACTCTCCCACTAGTTTTATGTGAAGTTAGAGCTGGGAGAGTCAAAGATTTCGAGAGTCGAAGATTTTGACAACTTTACTGACGGAGCTAACTCTGCGCAACAAAAAACTGCTCGTTGAGTTAACTCTAGATTCTTTTGGTTCCGGGTTTACAGGTCTTGGTTTAAGCTGGGCTTAACTCAGCACTGAAAAAACCGACCCTTAGAGGTTCGACATCCTCGAATCCTCAGTTTCTTAAAATCCTGTTGCTTTGACCGTTAGATATTCCAACTTTTACTTAACAGGTTTTAA
The DNA here is from genome assembly GCA_947623515.1 of Neoascia interrupta. Lineage (NCBI taxonomy): Eukaryota > Metazoa > Arthropoda > Insecta > Diptera > Syrphidae > Neoascia > Neoascia interrupta. The sequence goes on from OX392462.1 coordinate 182,478,505, forward strand.
AGGTCCGACATTGTAGTTTCCTAAATTCCTTGCAAATACGCTGCAGGTCGGCATTTTACCAATATACTATATTTTACCATTCAATGTAAAAAATGAATGGACTTAATTTAGTGAAGGCAGTGTTAAACTTGAAAGCCCCAACACCGGAAATTGAATTAAACTATACTTCTACTTTAAAATGCACTGATCTGTAGTATATTTTCGTGAGAGCATGACAAACGCCTATAAGTAGACTATGAAAAATTCAATATCCATATTTAAAATTAAGTGTACATACTTACATGCTGTTGTAATAACTACAACGGCCTCGTGGGAAAGCTATTTGGCCTTAAAGTACATATTACTTATTTCTAGGAAGATAGACTTGATGCATTTTCGCTCTAATTCGTTTTTGGAGTCGTTTACTTGTACAAGAATTGGATTTTCAATCACTTCTTGTAGGTTAAACCGGCTAAGTTAGACTATGTTAAAGTGCTGTCGGGTCCGAAGAAACCAGCTCACTTATACCTAAGCTGGTCCATAATGTGATACCACGTGGATATAAAAAAATTGCCTACTCGTTGAACCATTTCGAGCTGTTAGTGAAGCGTAAGAGACGTGTTGGGTAAGTCGTACTAAGATCACAGGTGAAGATAACGGTCTTTAAAAAAGCGGGGCATGTGCAGAGAAGGTGGATTTGCTTTCCTCCTCATCCATGCAGCTCCTGCAAAAGTCGTTAGAATAGACACCAAGCCTTGTCGCATGCTTGCCTATTAGACAGTGTCCTGTAATGACACCGATTGTAGAACAGATGTGCAATCTTCTGCAATCTTGTGCAATATTCTTAAGCCAGGTCAAGGCTTCCTTAATTGCTTGGAAAACACTACAACGATCCGGAAGACGGAAAAAGAGACGAAAATTATGTCTAGCTAAGAAATTGATAAATTCATAAATTTTTAAAAAATTTCCATTTGGTAATTTGTCATCGGGAAAATTATCGATTATCGAAATTTAATTCAAATATAGAATGCCTGTTTGTTGTCAGTTGTAGATGCATAACATCCATCCAGGAACCATGGGTGTGGAAAGGTAACATCTGTGGTCTTGGTGGGTTGAGTGCTTCACACGACATTCTTTACGTGTGTGAAGAATATGATAAGAAGTCCGAAAGAACTAGGACTTGTCTTATCGCATCCAAATCCTTAGAGGCCGTCACGATCGAAAGGTTTTGTGCCCAAGATCTGGTTGCTGCCTCTATTCCCTGCCATGCTAACGGCAAATGGGAAACCTTTGTCGTTTCCTCGGCCTACTTCCCCTATGACTCTTTGACTCCTCCTCCACCAAAGGCAGTTGTTGAGCTTGTAGATTATTGTGAAGCCAAAAGATTGGGTCTCGTCTTGTGCTGCGATGCTAATGCTCAGAATACTGTCTGGGGCAGCAGCAAATGTAACGCAAGAGGAGGTCGTCTTTTGGAATTCATCTTATCGTCTGACATCACCATCAATAATTTGGGTCACAGACCCACTTTTGTTACCGCCAGGAGACAGCAGGTAATTGACCTTACCCTGTCCAACAAGTTGCATCTTTTGAGAGCTTTAAGTCACCTGGTCCAGATGGAATCTATCCGGTTATGCTGAAGCAAGGTTTAGGTCAGCTGTTGCCCACGAAACGAAAAGAATTTTCACTGCGAGCCTTGCCTTGGCTTACATACCCACCCTTTGGCGTATGGTTAAAGTCGTTTTCATACCAAAACCTGGTAAGTCAGACTATAGCCTAGCCAAAAGCTTCAGACCCATAAGTCTGTCTTCCTTCCTGCCGAAAAGCTTAGAGAGACTGGTTGAGCTGCGCGTGCGCAAAGTTGCTCTTCGTTTGCACCCTCTTTCTGAGATGCAACACGCTTATCAGCGCGGAAAATCCTGCGAAACTGCGCTTTAAAACCTTGTTGGTAGGATTGAATGTGCTCTTGACCAGAAGAAGTACGTGCTGGGCGTTTTCGTCGATATTGAGGGTGCTTTTGATAACGCGACGTTTGATAGCATGTGCAACTCAGCCAGACAACATGGTGTAGATGAAACATTAGTTCAATGGATTAGGGCAATGCTAATGAACAGGACGCTGATAGCCGAAGCAGATTGTGGCAAGTGCGTCATAACTGGGGTAAACAAGGGCTGCCCGCAAGGTGGTGTTCTGTCTCCCCTTTTATGGTGCATGGTTGTAGACTCTCTACTATCGGCTCTCAACCTTCCTGGAACCTTCACACAAGCCTACGCGGATGATGTCGCCGTTCTTTCTGTCGGCTCAAACCTAGGGACTGTGTGCTCTCAGGCGCAGAGATCCCTTTACTTGATCGATGATTGGTGCACTAGGAATGGACTTTCAGTGAATCCTCTTAAAACTACGGTTGTTCTCTTTACGAGAAGGAGGAAGGTCACTGGTCTGACTCAACTAGTGCTTAAAGGTGTCACTATCCCGATATCCTATGAAGTCAAATATCTGGGAGTAATCCTTGATAGAAAACTTCTATGGTCCAAGCATGTTGAATCCAAAACCGAAAAAGCATTGTCCACCTTCTGGCAGTGCAGAGGCGCTTTTGGCAAGCCATGGGGCTTAACTCCGGAAAGGGTCCTCTGGATCTATACTGCCATGGTTAGACCACTCCTCTCATACGCATCGGTTGTTTGGTGGAACAGGCTTTCGCGGAAACTGCCTCTTTTGCCAAACTCCAAAGAACGGCTTGTCTTGGCTGCACAGGGGCCTTCCCTAGCACGCCGGGCTCTGCTCTAGATGCTTTGATGAACCTCCCCCCTTGATATATTTATCATGGGGTGTACGCTGAAAACCATCTTTCGCTTAAAGAGAGGTGGTTTTTGGTACCACACGCATTGGTATTTTGAAGAACTTGTTCGAGAATTGTCCTTTGACCCTTGTCTTATGGACATGCCATTGCGTCAGGGGGCCCAGAAATCCTTTTGCGACAAAATTACCAAGTCAACTTTCCTCAGGTAATGGAATGGCTTCGGCCAGACTCTGAGCCAGGGAAAGAATGCCATCGTATTTTCACGGATGGCTCCAAAACCGGACAAGGGTCTGGTGCTGGAGTCTTTGTGGAAAGCGAGAACATTAGACTCCACTACCCCTTAGGTAAACATGCGTCTGTCTTCCAAGCGGAGATTTTCGCTATCCTAATGGCTATGCGCTATATTGTGACTAACAGGTGGAGGGCAAGAAGCATATGCGTTTGCAGTGACAGCCAAGCCGCTCTAAATGCGTTGCTCAACCCTGTTACCTCGTCCAAGATAGTGCTCGAACTCAAGAATTCGTTGAACTTAGTCAGAAGGCTAAATGCAGTGAATCTTGTTTGGGTTCCAGGTCACACTGGTATCCAGGGAAATGAGATCTCTGATGAGCTTGCCAGACTTGGCTCAGAAGAGGTTTTCTCAGGACCCGAACCTGCTTTAGGCCTGCCTGTATCTGTTGTCACGTCTGCCATTGATACTTGGGTTTCTCGTGAGCACAGGGCTCGTTGGCGTGACTGCGATGGGTGCAGACAGACTAAACGACTACGCCCGGACATCTGCGAGGGGTCAGCGTCTTTTCTTCTATCTCTTAGGAGAATCGATTGCAGACTTCTTGTAGGCGTCCTTACCGGCCACCAAGCTTTTGCTAGACACTTGAATGTGTTAGGCTTAAGCGAAACCACCACCTGTCTTGCCTGTGGAGAGGACGACGATACAGCGGAACACTTTCTCTGTAGTTGTCCTGCCTTTGCTCGCATCAGGTGGCGGATCTTTGGGGCTGACGTGGTGAGTGCCGAACACCTAAGCTCTTCATCACTGAAGCTCCTTCTCATCTTTCTTCGAAAGACAGGTAAACTTAATACATTAATGTAAGGTGTCTGTGTTCCATCGGATAGTAGCAACCTCCAACAAAAGAAGAAGAAGAAGTTGTCAGTTGTTTCATTGATGTTTTTTTTAGTGACTCCCCCATGGCTTTTCTTTCTTTAAGGTGAGCCATAGGGCATCCACCGAAAACCGTCGGTCGCATTTTGTTGCCACATCACAATAAGTCCAGCCCTTATAACCCCTTGACGGAAAAACCTACGTTTGTTTCTTTTAACATCGCGCAATTTATTGAATTTCAATTTTTATTGTTTAGCATACTCTCAAGCGTGGGTGCCGTGGCGCAGTGGCCAGTGTGTGTGCCTCTGACGCCGGAGGTCTGGGTTCGAATCCTGCCTCTTCCACCTGAAAAAAAATTTATTCTTTTTCACGGCTCCCACCTCCGCGAGAGTCTGACAAACCCTCCGAGAGTAACATTTGTCTTGAAAAACTTCTCAAACTGCCGTTCGGATTCGGCAAAAAAATGTAGGTCCCCTTGTATGTGAAAAAAATATAGCACACACAGCATACTTGGTTGAGAAGTTGGCTCTGGTTCACCTCGAGCTGTTGCGCCACTCTATTTTTATTTTTATACACTCAAGCGTCATTTTATTTAAGTCCTCTCACTTATCAGGGGCCTGTCACGGTTAATTAAAGTGGTCTTGCATCAAAGATGGCCTGGGTACTCGAGCTCACTCGTGTTGTGGTTGCAATACTTAACTGAGTGCTTTTGCCACTCCAGGCAATGTTCCTTTGACTCTTTTTTTCAATACTTTTAGAGAAAATCTGTCAACTTCTTTAAAGTCTTAAAATATCTTTATTTAAAATCGAGACAAACATAACATACACACCTACATCATAGACACTCACTTAACTTTCTACTCTTTTTTTGTTTTATCAGGCTGAGCATCATTAAGAATATGAACTAAATACTTAAGGACCTTATAGATCGGTATTATACAAATTAAAGCTACGCACATAAACACAAAGAACACGTCTAACAAAACATATTTATAAAATGGCAAGTGAACACCATGTGACTTAAGGTACGGCGCTCCATTATGCCTTATCACATATTCGATCCAAAACATCGCCTCGTCCAAGGGATGTATTGGATTATCCCGAAAACGGGAGGATACCTCCTTTGCTCGTTTCCTAAAGCTAGGATCATCAACAAGTGTCTGCACCTTTGTGACAATTTCGGATTCTGTCATTGTGGAAAATTGCACCTGCAGTGCGTAGCCTTCACGCATCGATTTGATTGTGTTGCGATGTTGGTCGCCATACAGTGGAATACACAGCATAGGAACTCCCCAGTGAATGCCCTCCTGAGTGCCAAACAGTCCACCATGAGTGATGAACAACACAACTTTGTTATTTGCCAAAATGTCATTTTGTGGCATCCACTTCTTGATCATAACGTTCGCGGGGAGATTCGTCACATTGTCGGCTTCGTACTTCCATAGAACATTTTGCTTAAGTCGACCGAATGCCTTCAGGAGAGTTGCGATTTTTTCCGGTGGCATATCGGTGCTCTTCATGTATGACCCAAGGCTAAAGTAGACCACGCCATGCTTTGACTTGTCAATAAAGTCCTGCAGAAAATGTTTTTGTTAATAAAAATGTTCTCGAAGTAAATATTAAGTAGCTTGTCTTACCTGTATGTCCTTGGGGAGAGGCTTGGCGGGCTTTATATGAACACCCCCAACGTTTACTAGTCCTGGCATGCCAGGCCTTGGCAAATCGATGCTTCGATGACTGTTAATTAACATCATGGAGATTTGCTTTTCTAGATCACGCAGTGACGGCAAAGGCTCTGAGGAAATGAAGTGAATTTGGCAATAATTTTTTAAGATACATTTTTATTGAACAAACCTTCGAGGTACTTTCTAAAATGCCTTTCGGCCATTTCTTGCATCTTGGGCATGTAGTCCCATCGCCTAAACACATAGTCATACATGGACAGGTAGGTGTTGTAAGCCCTCTGTTTGAAGGTCATGTTGTCTGTGTATGGCAGCACTAGATGAGGTATCAGAGACCAGGGAGTGAGCAGTCCCATTGTATGGTCCATATTATCCGCATAACCCATAGTTCCTAAATTTAAAAAGACTGAGTTAAAAAAAAAGTTCTTCAATGAGAAAAGTTTCTTCATACCAATCGTAATAATCGGAGCATTAAATTTGTGTGCAAACATTAAAAAACTTTCGTGGAAAAACTGCTCCAGGATGATGAGATCAAAATCAACATCGCTTCGTATTAGTTTCTTGACATTGACATCATTGAATGCGTGTTCGGTTGTCCGCAAACCCAGGTCCCACCACATTTGGAGATTCTGGAAATCACTGCTATACCGCATTTCAAAAATTACACTTTTAGGATCTGAAATACGTTAGACAAAAATTAGAAAGTCACAAAAAAGGATCGAGAAAAATTCAGGGAATAAATTAAAAAAAAAATTTTACTCAAAACTCAAGCATAGTTCTCATGTCTAGAAAATTGCAGACTTGACAATTAATCTTATCACTCATCAAAATCGCCTCTCTACGCATCAATTAAATGGCTCATATGAGGACTCCTAAAAGAGATTCAGCCTGGACTTACTCGAGCGACTAACAGATTTGGGTACAGTCTTGTCAGAGGCCTTACACGAGCGATATCCACATGTTATATCCACTATCGACAGCGAATTTTCTGTCGCTAATGGAAAAAGACCCTTGGAAATATGTATATAGAACATGCGGAGCTATTTTTTTAACCCCTACCCTTTTTCACCTCAAAAAGACATTAGGTGCCTGAATATTATTTCTAAAAAACACGCCAAAGGAAAAAAAAACTTAAAACCAAGCCTGCAAGGGCCAGCAGGATATGGAAAAACTATTTTTGCTGACTAATAATAGGGCTGAGGGCCTGATATAAAACAAGTTCGCTGTCTAGCCTTGTTTAAGCTAAGGTCTAATAGCGCCGCCAGAGTTAAGTTTTCCCGCATGCCGAGTTTCTCAAGACTGGCTAAGAAGCTAAAAAGCATGAACTAACCTCTTTGCGGGTGCCTGACGGAAAAAAGCATGCCCGATGATTAGAGCCTCAACATTATTTGCCCGTTCATCTAGAAGGGAAACCCTTTGAACTTCCACCAACTACAGAGGCGTTAGTCGCCTCTTTAACCTTGTCCCTTCTGCTATGAATGCCAAAACCCTTTTTTACACCATATCAGCATGACTTCAGCTTTGGTAAGTCATTGAAATGCGGCAGATCTTGAATAAACCCGGAACTTAAAATCGATAGCTTCGTTTGCCGCGTTTCGAGACCGCGTTTAAGAAGTCTGCCTGCCTATTGAAGAAATTTCCTAAATAGTTCAATATTTAAGGAGGCATTATCGCCGTGTTTAGCCCAAATCCAATACCACTTTATTTACCATAAAATGGTATTGGATTTGGAAATAGGTCTACCAGAGATCTGCACGGCCTTATACTAGCACTGGTTTTTTAATCTGCTTGCCATAATTGGAAAACTGTCAAGTATGTAGCTCTTAAGTGCTGGTAAGTAGTTTTTCCATACATTTAGAGCTCTCTTATGTCGTATGCTCTCTACTGAGCGGGTAAAGACATCTTATCTTACCTTACCTAAGAAAGGGGAAGGAGTCCTCAATCAACTTCGATTGCAAAACTGCTAATATTGCATTGAAAAAAGTGGCATATCCAGGAAGGCGACGGACGACGCCGCTACCGGGTCAACCCTCGAAGCCAATAAATATAGAAGCTCCCTTATTAATCGACCCTAGCCTTGACAATGTAGCGGAGGTTTTTTTTTTAATACTAGGGTGGACGGAGGCTAAAACTCCAAAATCTTTCAAAGATACCAATACGCCCACTATAGCAGGTATATAATACCGAAGTAGCCGATATTGGTTATGCCCGATTTCCACGTGCTAAAAAACTACCGTGGGGTGCCGTCGCGTAGTGGTTAGTGTGTGTGCTTACTACGCCGGAGGTCTGGGTTCGAATCCTGCCATCGTCACCTGAGAAAAAAAAAACCTTGTTCTTTTTCACGGCTCCCACCTCCGCGAGGGTCTGACAAGCCCTCCGAGAGTATCATTTGTCTTGAAAAACTTCTCAAAAGTGCCGTTCGGATTCGGCAAAAAATTGTAGGTCCCCTTGTATGTAAAAAAATTAACACACCAACATGGAGCATTTACAATTGCTCTTAGTGTCTTGTTTTGGAAAGTCTGAAACAAGGACATGTTGCTCGGCTTGGTACAACCACAAAGTTGTACACCGTATGTTCAGGACGCCTTTAACACCTGCCTGTACAACAGCAGTTTGTTATATATGCTTAATTTCGAAAATCTTTCGATTAGCCAATACATTTCCCTGAGCCTAATCCCGAGCTCGTCACGCTTCTTCTTTACGTTTGGTTTCCACCTTAGTTTAGCGTCCAGTGTCATCCCTAGATATTTCGCTTCATTTGCAAAAGGTATTTGTGCAGAATTTATGAACAGAGGTAAATTGTTAACCCTTCTGTAAGTGAAATTCACATGCGTAGACTTGTTCTCGTTAAGAGCGATTCGCCAAGTCTTCGTCCAGACACAAATTCTGTCCAATGCTCGTTGGAGGTTTCTCGTTGATGACTCGACTGATTCACCTGTTGCCAGGATGGCCGTAACGTCCGCAAACGTGGCCACGACTGTCTCGTCATCTAGAGGTATGGCTCTTGTGTAGAGCAGGAATAGGGTCGGACCGAGGACACTTCCCTGGGGTACTCCAGCTCGAATTTGCTTGAAACTCGAGTATTCAATACTACATCTAACACGAAAAAGTCTGCTTTCAAGATAGTTTTTCAATATTCTAAACATGTCTCCCGGCAAGTTTTGCCGTAGCTTATATTTCAAGCCTGCGTGCCATACCTTGTCGAGGGCTTGCGATACGTCGAGGAAAGCACTTGAACATATTTTTTTCCCTTCTAAGGCTTTTTCAATTTCTGCGTTATTCTGTAGACTTGATCTATTGTGGAATGGTTAGGTCTAAAACCAAATTGATGATCCGGGTTCAAACGTCTTTCTGCAATTATTGGTTGCAATCGCTGCAGCAGTAGCTTTTCGAATACTTTCGATATTATCGGTAGCAGCGATATGGGCCTATAAGATTTTTTATCATTTGCACATTTCCCCGGTTTTGGAACCATAATGACTTCAGCAACTTCCCATTGCCTTGGAAAGTATAGAAGTCTAAGAGAAGCGTTTATCATATAAAGAAGCTTGACTAGTGCCTTTTTTGGTAGTTCTTTCAATATTTCGCCAGTGATCAGGTCGTAACCCGGGGCTTTATTATTTTTAAGTTTGCTATAATAAGGCCCCGGGTTACGACCTGATCACTGGAGGTAGCGGGGGTAGACACTACCAGAGAATAGTGTAAATAGTTCAAACTTTTGTCGCAGTTATATACCTGAGACTGTGTAGTGGTACGAAGCCGCTGTAGGTGTGTTAGGCCCTGATTCCGGAACTTTGGATCAACAAAAAGAGCAGGGTCTTGGGACTATGGTAAAAAATGTTACGATGGTGCTTGTTAAATAGAACCCTCAGAGTCAGAGCACTACATTGGCGGCGTCGATCTACGCGCGCTAAAGTGATACAGTATATTCTTAACGGGAGAGCCTTCCTGGGGCTTTGGTGTCTTTAAAAAAAGGCTATTTTGCCTTCCTGCATAAGGCCTTTTGTAGAGGGATTTTGGTTAAGTTTGCCTAAATATTTTTCTTGTCGAGGGTATTTTTTCTGTCCTAAAGGAAGGCCGGACGGGAAATTTCATTATTATGAGAAGAAAGATCTCATCGCTCTTTAGAGTCCACACAAACTCTGCCTATTGAATTAGGTTACCAGCCAATGTAGTATAAATAAATTTTTAAATTCTACTTGGGTTGCCGAATGCCGGCCTCTGTGAAGGCGATAGTAACAGCGTTGGAACAAGATAAGGAAAAAGAATCCTAAGGCCTAATCTTGCAGTTTACAAGAGAGGAACGATCCCACCTTTTTATAACAACGAACTTATAGCATATAAGTTACGAATTATGTATGAAATCTGTGGCATCCATATGACTTCTTTGTGCCCAGTTCATGTGATCATTACCAGTTCATGTTAGATTGGTAATGATCGATGATTAGTGATATCGTCAAAAGAGCAAAACGTGCGGTACGTTGCCTGAACAGAATCCCCATTTTGCTGAAGTAATTTCATTATTTGCACGTTTTCTGGAACGCTCAATCCTTCCCATGGTAATTTGGCAAAACAGATTTTTAAAGAGTGTAAGTCCATTGGATTGATGTAACTTGAGCCAATGTCGCCGCTATCCACAGTCAAAGTTTGGAAGTCCCTATTGGCAGATTTCTTTTTTTATTATAAAAATCGCGATCAATCGGCTTGCGATCGCGAAGTTGTGACTACCTTTAAAATGCGCAGTACATCGTGAGCGGTAAGAATTTGAGGATAGAAGACATAGAAAATAAAAGGAGAACACCATATCGCTGATGAGCCAGTATGGAATATGAAAAATTATGTCCAGAAACACAAAAGCTTATCCCCGCAATTCTAACGCCTTTACGGAGAAAAGCAATGCTTAGACAATTATTAAAAAAAAAACATCTGACATGCATCTACCGGTTACCCACCGTATCTGGTGACCATACCGCCCCATGCCTCATCCGGCACCTATGGTGGCACCCGATTCGATATCAGCAATCCCAGAAGCCCTCATTTGCCTTACCTTCTGCGGCCGTATGCTCCCGAACTCGCACGTATGCTCCCGTATGCTCCCGTAGTCGCACGTATACATAATGAAGGTACGAAGATAAGCAGTTAAGCTTCGATTAGGCTGCGTGTCATTTTGGCATATTTGCCAATTGACGTATCGTATGTCAATTAGTTTTAGGCGGCATGACATTTACAACTGACACTTTCTCAGCATTTTAAGGCATTCAGAAAAACTAAGATCACTTGATGATACTGCATCCCTATAATGTAAGTAACCAAATGACAGACCAAATACATCTAGGTATACAGCCTGACTCCGCCTTAAGGAATACAACCAGCATTAAACAGTTTTTATTGAGTTAGGCGAAAGTCAGGGTTAAACTGCTCGTTGTGTCAAAGTTAAACTCCTGGTCCATATTAGCCAGGAGTACCTATACTCGAGTTGGTTTAGGGCGAAAAGGCTGTAGGATAGGCTACTTATTGTGTTAAAGTGGACCATAAACGAGGGAGTTCTTCTTATGATATTTACGATTGTGCGAGGGACCCATTCAACAGGTTCACATACTCCAAAAAAGTCTCCGTACATCTGATTACTTTGATGACTTGCAAGATGACTTTGAAGTCCGTTTTTTTGACATTATATACAATAAAGTGATTTTTAGTATTTTTTTTTTTGTAATTATTTTTTCCAATATGGATGATTAAGGACTTAATCTAGGGAATGAGAAGGATGTATAGTTTGTTTTTTTAAATCGTTTTTTTTTTGGATTTTTTGGATTCAAAGCAGTCATTCTTTATGCGACGTCGTCGTATAAGCCAAAGATATTAGATTAACAATCGTCAATTAATAAAAATTAGTCCCGGAACAAATTTTGCTTTCGGCATCAAGTGCGACATTCTCCACATGTTCAGTGGCATACTTTAGCCTTAGTTACCAAATAGCTTGTAACACAGTGAGATAATCACCGTAGACCAAAAAGACCTCTTAGCGTGGGTTTTTCAGTGCAAGATCATCTGACTTTCCGAGTTACACTGGAGATTAACCCCAGAAATGAGTTTTTCAGTGAACAGAAATCTGGAGTTAATCCCGGCTTAACTCGCCAAAGTTGTTTAGTTAATCTCGGATCAACTCTGAGGAACATTATGCACTTCTTTTTATGTTTTTTCTTTTTCGAATTGCAATGGATTTGCATGTTTCTGTGAAAAATGACATCTGAGAATAACTCGAACTTCTTTTGCTGTGTTTTTCTATGTGAAGTGAGAGTTGAGAGAGTCAATAATTTCGAGAGTTGATAATTTCGACAACTTTGCTGACGGGGTTAGCTCTGCACTGAAAACCTGCTCGCTGTGTTAACTCCAGATTCGTTTCGTTACGGGATTAACAGATCATGGTTTAAGCTGGTCTTAAAATCGGGCCTTAGAGATATGATCGAGATCGACAGGTGGATCGATTAGGCCATGTCTGTCCGTCCGTCTGTATGTCCGTATGTGTGAAGTTCTTAGGTCTTTAAAATTGAGCTTAAATTAAAGTGTATTTTGGTTCTTATTTTATACAGACAAAGTATAAAAATTCATTCGATCCGCCAAAAGCCACGCCCACAATTGACTTGGATGTCAGAGAACCTCAAATTTGAATTTTATTTAAGGAGGAATAAAATAGGGTTCATATACTTACAATGTTTTGGAATATCAAATTGTGGATTCAATATAATTTCCGTGCAGTTTTCATGTAATTGCTTTTCGGGGAAATTTGTTATCACCGTCACATGGTGACCTCTGTTCAGGAGTTCATTGGAAAATTGCTGCAGCCATAACCAGTGACTTGGCGCAGGAAAGAGTGACATAAACAGTATGTTGTAGGATAATGCAAACGATGGCAGCATCAGCAACAGAAGTGCCCCAGTCAATATTGTCGGCTTCATCTGAAATAAATAAAAGAAAGGATATTTATATTGACAAGGATATTTATATTAGCAAGGATATTTATATTGACATAGATGTATATAGCAGGGATCAATTAGATGTTGATCCTTATTTAAAATGGTTGATAAAAATTGAGGTTTTATGATCGACGCCGCATCTATCTGTTTATCCATCTCACACATCTATTTTATATATTTTATTCTTTCAAAAAAGCATGAAAAATTATGATTAGGATATAAAACGAAAATTAATATTTAATGTACCTATATAATAATAATGGAGGCTAGTTCATACTCCAACCAACATCAAGTATAGTGTCGATCATAGTTATTTGTAGCCACAATTATTTCGCCGAGTGTGGGCGGGTACGTACCTGTTCGATATTTTATAGAAGCATACCTGAGTAGCTACCTCTTTATAGATTTGGGTACTACTATGACAGCAAAGTTGGTTTTAGAGTTCTTGTATGCTGCTTTGAAAATGTTAACAATTCAGTAAAAGTGCGTAATAATCGATCAAGAAAGAAAACAGATTAATAGTGCCGGTACAAAGGTTGTGCGCATTTTGTGCTTAGCCAATATGTGCGGCGCTGAAATGTGAACACAAATGGTACATGGCCCCCAGTTCTAGCGTTTGACAGACTTTGATTGATCAAACGCAAGAGGCGCCACGCCAACAATGCTCAAACACCGGTGTAGACCTGATCACACTGGTTGTTTTACCTCTTGGACCCATATGAGTCAATGTAATAATTATTGGAACAAACAAACCGAATTTGTATTTCTATCTGCGGAGGTGTTTGGTTCAATTTACACCAAAACAAGAAATCAGTTCAAAGACAAGAGATTGTCTTCGGCGCGCTACTGTATGTAAGTACGGATAGGTATGTGCGTTTTTGCGCAAAATTTAAGTTTTCATTTCCGCATGCGCAATATATGCTTTGTTTTGGTTAGAACTTTGAGTTGAGGGACATGCTTTTCAAGCTTTTTCTTTTCCCATTAAGGCGCGAGGGTATGATCTGAAGTGATGAATCATAACCCTCCCACCCTACTGAATTCCTAATGGCCCCCTTGTGGGGTACGCTGATTTAACCTCAGAATATACCGGCAGGCCATATGCTTTTCAAGCTAAACTTTTTTTTAAGGGTTTTTCGTGTCCACAAAAAGCTTCTGAATAATTAGTGTTTTAAGGTAGAAGTACCTTAGGTTCTTAAATTAAGTAATCTTTTCCCTGTTATACAGTGGTGTGCAAAATAATAGGTGTACTTTTTGATTGTGTAAGAAGTTAACTGCTGCTAGCAACTTGACTTCTCAGTAACCATCTCCTGATTGTTAAAGGTCTGACATGTATTCTACTAAAATTTTATTTCGGAAAGAGCTTTTCATAATAAAATTCATAGATATTTTTTTTTTATGTGAAACCATTTTGCCATAAACTTCACCTATTATTTTGCACACCACTGTACGTTAATTTTGTAGTAATAACTTTTTTTATACCCTATCCCATAGGATAGGAGGTATATTGAGTTTGTCACATAGTTTGTAACACGGTGAAATAATAATGGTAGACCCCCAAGACCTTAAGGGCATGATCGAGACCGAATTCTGAATCGAATGAGCCATGTCCGTCCGTCCGTCCGTCTGTATGTCACATGTTTTTAGGCCTTAAATTTTGAGCTAGGGTGCTGAAACTTAAGGTGCTGAAACGTACATAAGATCCACGTCATGCGAAGCAGTACAAGTGTAATTTTTGAAATCCGCCCAAAGACACGCCCACAATCGGTCTAAATATGCAACTACCTCCAGAGTTTTCAAAACTGTAAGACGTTCTAAAAGTCTGAAATTTGACATTTAACATCTCCTAATGAATGTAAGACACAAAAAGGGCAAATGTAATTGGTAAACCTCCTCTAGTGGGCGTGGCATCTATTTTAAGGACAAATTTTCATTTAGGGGTAAATGCATTTTACTCAATATTTTTGCTCGATATTGAAAAAAATTTGCTTAATATTTTATGTTTAAGCTGCTTATGTTGTAAGAGAAATTTGGAAAACCTCTTACATCACTCCGATTCACAAAAAGGGCTCGAAAACTGAAGTGACAAACTACCGTCCTATCGCCAAACTCTCCCACATACCCAAGATATTCGAAAGAGCACAGACGCTGATATAATATTGAAGCCGTCATGTCGCAGATACACTATGAATAGGAGAAAGTGGTAGTCTATACTTTGGCAAAGTGATTTTCTGGTCATAAAGGAAATACTGTGTGTTGCCAGACGGAAACTGCTTTCTCTTATACTGGCGATGGAGCATTACCATAGGTACCCGATGGCCAGAATTTATCTTGCCCACACACCATGCGGCTCTTAAATGAGGCTACTTCAGTTCAAGAACTGTCTGGAGAAAGTATATAGCAAGACACGTCAAACGTCTGCAGGCTTATGACTTCGAGGTACAGCATCGCAATGGATGACAGTACTGTAATGCAGATGAGCTATCCTAGGGACCAGGTTGTGAGCCCAGGTGTGAGCCCAGGTGAAGGACTTCTGTATTTCTGTCCGGAGAATAAGAACTGAATGTGCAGCTGGAGTACTGAGGACCTTCGTAATGCACAACAATAAGATACTACCATTGACAAAATCCTTGAATGAATTAATCTAAGAAAAAGCTGAACCCAAGAGATTTCTGGCAGAAGTCCTATCGCAAAGTCATCTTGGGGGCATCGGAACTCTCTCCACCTAGAAGATGGTGTTCTGCGGAGAAAAAGAGAAATGCCGGATGGAAGATTCTTGGACATACAGCTTGTGCTTTAATGATCGAAAGCCCAGGAGATTTATATAATGGGCACTTGAAAATCAACAAGGTCTCAAAAAAAAACAAGAATACCTACTTTTATTGGCTAAGTGCAAGAAACGTGCGCTGCTAGCAAGGGACCCAAGAGAGACTGAATGCACCAGAACAACGTGCGTGCACTATATGTCAACATCGTGGGCTTATTTCCAAAAACTTTGAGGACCAAATGCAAAGGAAACACTTTCCATATCCAAAACGACCTGTTAACGTTTTTAAGTTCTAAATATCAAAAACTTCTCCACTTAGAATTCAACACTTAATTTCAATCCAATAACTTTTTACTCGATCTCTCGATATTCACAATTTAAACACTAAAACCCAACTCTAGCTGTCAGGGTCAGCTATCCGCCTTTTTATATAAAATGAACCAAGTTCTAAAAATTTTGTACTTTGTACTTTTTTAGTCGGCTCAGTGTCAGCTGACTGGAATGTCAGTTCAATGATGTATATTTTCAGTGAGTTAGTTGGTGGGTGCTTTTAGTCAGTCTTTTCTAGCCTAAAAGTGGAAGCAACACAATACCCGTTCTGAAAATAATTACATTTTGACAGCCCATTACTTTGCTCCCCTCTTAGTTTTGTTTGTACCGAACAAGCACATCATAAAACTACATCTTCAAGTCACCTTCATGTCACCAGTGGTCGCTCCTAAATATTGTGTCGACCCCATGACACTACAACTGCACCATCGATGTTCACAACCGAGGAAAAAAATGCTTTTGCTGTCGAGCCTATGTATCCAGTTGCCAAGAAGCGATGGTCACTCTCAAGAAGCGGTAGTTGCGACCGACTTAAACAACAAACATTGGCTCTTTTTGTACAGCCTAGCATCGAATTTTATCGATGAGAAAAAGAAGTTGCTACAGAGAAAAAGGAATTACATGGGCCCTTGTGAAAGAGCCTAGTATCCACTCTCGATATCGAAGGCCACTCCTGAGAAAAGGTAGTTGCGACCGAGGAAAACAACATACTTGTTCCTTGATGTCGTCCCTGACATTCTTTTTCCTCATGGGTTTTGCAATTGCAGCCGATAATCGATGTTTGCGACCTCCGAGTGGGAGACTAGCACCTACTTTCATCATCAATGATCGCTCCCGAGAAGGGCCCATGCGGTCTGGTAGTTGTGCGTTCTTTCAAAAACCTCTGTACTGTAGGTTGTATAGGCTTTACGGTGGCGCTACAGATCAGGGTGGACCTGGGATTAAGCCAACCAGCTTCGCCCGACAGCTCTGCCTCTAATAAGCCGTCTCCAGTTTCGCACGCGAAGTTGGCTAAGGTCCCCACTTCTGGCTAGGTCGGTGTCTAGGTTGTATAGGCTGCGAAGAATCATAAACAGCATTGGTAAAACAAAAAACTGCTTCAGCGGCTTAAACAGTGTTCCGCAGTATCAAGAGCTATACCCAAAAGCAAAATCGGAGATAGGCTGAGATTTCAAGACATATTTTTCTGACAGACCTACAAAACATGTTATCGTTATCTATTGTGGCAAATCAAGTTGGGAAAATATAGGTGGGTATAAAATGTTCCATGGAAAACCATTAGCGTCATGGCCGGACAAGGAAAACCCAGGCGATTGCGAGCAATATCAGCTACACCAGCCATATTCATATCATGCAGCAGGAGGTGTTATAGAGACCATTTTTCTAGCATGAAAACGATTAAGCATGACACCCCTGAAGCAGGAGATCATGAGGCTATTTCATCGTAATCTGTGCAAAAAGCCTTTTGAAGGAAAAAAGTCCAAGTGAATCAACAATTACTATTTCCGGTCGCTTAAGAATAAATAAAAACTCCATAGCACCGCCCTTGATATTGTCATTATGATACATGCCGGGGAATTACCTACAATGTGTCTACCCAGACTCACAGTCGCAGAAGACCTCATGAACTTTCTTTTCTTCTTCTCACTACATTAAATTTGCTTCTATTTATTTAATCTATTTTGCATTTAATTAAATTAAAAGAAAAATGATAATCTCAGGTCACGCTTATCTTAGATCACGCTTCATTTATTTGAAAATCAATATTGTCGTTTGTATTTTATACGCTTAGGTATTTTTTTTTTTGTCTGCAGCTAAAGACTCTTTTTTAATCTTGTTCGCTATTTTTTTTTATAGAATCTGAGCGGCGTTGCGAAGGCATGATCAATTATTCCGAATTTATTGCAGACATCCAAAGCTATAAAGCGATAATGTCATTTGATTTGTACTCGATGCTGTCGTCCAAATTAATTAAAGCAATTTAATGGTGACTTAGCAATGAGCAAATGCAAAATAAAAATTGAATTAATAGAAAACGTGGAACCCTACGTATTAAATAGTGTCATAAGCTTTAAATAGTCATTTTATTGTATAAGAAAGCTGCTTAATTAGTTTAAATGATGTTTTTATTTGCACCAAAGCGAATCACGTGTGTTTGAAAACGGGTATCTGAATTGATTCGCGTGCATCTTAATGTGGCTTGTTCGCTTTAAGACTTTTAATAAAATATTTTTAAAATTTTAAAGTTTTTTCTTAAAAAAAATTAAAGTTTTCTGGCCTGAATTCATTCCGTGTAAGTCAACTATGCGAAAGAGTTACGCCCCCAAAAATGGACGTGGACCAAGAAGAAGATCTTTTAAACTAAATCCATAAAAGAACCTCAAAAAATGTGTTTAAACTGAAAATTTAAGACAGACAGAAAAAAACAATTTTTTTTTCTAAAAACGCCCCAAAAAGTGGGCGGAGCTCAAAACTTTGTAGACAACTAACTTTAAATGCAAACATCTTTAATGTAAGATATGAATGAAAGATATCAGACTTCAATTTTCGTTGTGTTAAAGGTTTTTAGCCGCAATTTCTATAAGCCAAAATTTGAAGTCCTCTGCCTAGACTAAATTGGTCAAAAGGTCTTTTGAAAAAAAATATTAATTAGAGGCTGTCTCACATTGAAGCCAATACTGGGCGTGGCCGTCTGCGGATTAAACCAATTTTAACAAATTTTTGTCGAGCTCGGAAGTTTAAACTAATTTTTAACTAATCAAACCCCAGAACCTATGTTACCTACGATCAATTTAAATGTCAACTTATGTTCAATGCTAAACTTACATCACGCTGTGCTCTTCTGATAATGTCAATGTGGCGTCTGCGTAGTTATGCATGCCATTGTACGAACTTTCGAAATTTGGTACCTCTGGTTTTCACGCGTGAGTTCTGCTCCATTCTCACAAGTATGATGTTAAAGAAGTCACATTACAGCGCGTCGTCTTATTGAAATTCTTTTTATACTCGACCCAGGCTATATTAAGTTTGACGTATAGTTTGTGACGCAGTGAAATAATCACCGTAGACCCCTAAGACCTTTTAGATATATGAATGGGACCGACAAGAGAATCGATTAAGCCATGTCCGTCCGTCCTTCCGTCCGTATGTAAACAACCTTTAGGCCTTAAATTTTAAGGTAGAGAGCTGAAATTTGGTGGGATGGTTCAAAGTCCAGTCTTTCAGATCGAGTGTGAAGGTTAGCTGATTACGCCTATAGACACGCCCACTACAGGCCTGTATGTGCGACCATTTCTAATTTTAAAAAATACTTTTCCAAATTTTAGCTATTTCACAATGGCGCCAGCGCATTCATTTTTGGTATGTAACATTGCCTTTGAAATAGTCTTTGAAATAGCCAAAAATTTTTAGCCTTTTCATTGATCACCACACCCACTTTTTAAGAAACTTTAGCTTAAAACGACTGTTTTTATACCCCATCTTATAGAATAGGAGGTTTATTAAGTTTGTCATATAGTTTGTAACACGGTGAAATAATAATGGTAGACCCGAAAGACCTTAAGGGCATATGATCGAGACCGAATTTTGAATCGAATGAGCCATGTCCGTCCGTCCGTCCGTCTGTATGTCACATGTTTTTAGGCCTTAAATTTTGAGCTAGGATGCTGAAACTAGTACGTTAGGTCCACGTCATGCGAAGCAGTACAAGTGTAAAAATTTGAAGCAGTACAAGTGTAATACCCGAAGACACGCCCACAATCGGTCTAAATGTGCAACTACCTCCAGAGTTTTCGGATGTAAGACGTTCTAAAAGACTGAAATTTGACATTTAGCATCTCCTAATGAACGTAAGACACAAAAAAGACAAATTTTATTGGTAAACCTCCTCTAGTGGGCGTGGCATCTATTTAAAGGAAAAAGTTTCAAATGCATTTTACTCAATATTTTTGCTCGAAATTGAAAAAAATTGCTTAATATTTTATGTAGAAAACGCTTAGTTCCACATGGGGAAGAATTGAAGAAAAACCTTAAATTTTCCAGAAAAACTTAATTTCGACGGGCCTTGAGCCTAATTTAGGAAAGTAGGAAGCAAAAAAAGTAGCAAGTTAGGTAAAAAAGGCTTCAGTACAGATTTCGTTCATATAAAGTTTTTTGCCACGCCCCCTTTTAGGGGTTGATTTTTCAAAAATATTGAATTTGAACCAAAAAATTGCATTTTTATGTACATTTAAGTCTAACTTGGAAATATGTGTGGAAATATCTTATAATTAATAGTTTGTTATTAAGGGCATTTGGACCACGCCCCTTTTCGAAGTTTGCATTACTTATAAAATGTCAAAAAATAACTATGCCATCAGCATTTTACAATGTGGGATAGGATGGGGTATTCAACGGTCCGTTTTACTTCTGCGTACACACTGTAGCACTTACTCACTGGTTTTTGTGGGAAAAGTCATTCACTTTTCCCTAACAGTTACCCTACATTGGCATCGGCATCGGCATCGGCATCGGCATCGGCATCGGCATCGGCATCGGCATCAGCATAGTAATTTACATAGGCGTTACATCCGGTTCCGAGTGAGAGGATTAGGACTCCGACTCGGACTACGTGACTGAATCCAACTTTGACTTTAGCATCCAGCATCAGCGGACTCGGATGCTAAACTTTACACCTGCTCTGCTTTGCGAAGCACATGTATGAAGTTTGAAACTCGTAGTCTGCAATTTAAAGCCTTTGAATATGTGACAGATGTAACCAAGCGATTTCGATCAAGCGTCTTTTAGGCCTGCCTTCATTATTTCACAATAGGTTGTGCAAAACTGTGTGAGATCTTAGCAACACTATAACTATTATTTGGTAGGTGTATAAAACATAATAAAATAGATGCGATAAGTATCTACATTATAAGGTTGATCAGGAAGTTAAAAAATTTAAGCGGCTTGGATTGTTGTGGATGTTATTTAGCGTTAAGTTGAAGTGTACAAGATGCATAGTAACAAATTCGCAGTTCTCGTGTCGCAAAACTATACATGGCTTATAGACAGTGCTCGAAGAACAAAACGCAAACGGCTCTAGTTAATCAGGTCCTTATAATCGGCTGGGCTGATACTCTAAGTCTAGATATTTGGATGACTTTTCGGCAAAATCCAAAAGACGTTAATTGTTAGGATAAGGATTAATAGTAAAAATAAGGGAGCCGTCAGATCGCTCATTTTGAGTCATAACCTTACCTAAATCAAAAGTAGAATAGAAAAGTATCTTTTTAGGTTCATTAAGGATTTATCAATTCTCTATTGAAAAGCTTATCGAACCTTAAGTCGAAGAACTTATAAGAAAACTTTATTATAATATATAGACACCGCGGCGACGCACAGACTGGACGCCTGGAAGATGATCATCATTTCAGCCCCTGCAATAATTTTTTTAATATGCAAATTGTTGTAATTTATTGTTAACAACTTTCAAGGTAACTTGCATGGGTTAAAAAAGAAAATCAATCTAACTATAAATGTATGTTGATTAAGATCAAAACCGGCTGCAAGGAGATCTGCCAGAATGGTACGAGCACCACGCAAAACGATTAAGCACATTTGGAGTGTGTTAACTTTTTTTCTTCGACTTAAGCATCAGGACACTAACCAAATGGATGCAAAAACACCCAACTGAACTTCACAGTACATATTACTTAAACTGCTCATTAAACAAGTTCCTCTGCTTTGTCAAATTCATATAAAATTAAGTAAATTATCGTTATTACAATTTTTGTAAATTGCGCTTTAGATATCCAGGTAACGTCCACTACACACGTAAGTCAATTTATTAACTGTTCGAGTTCAAGGTTACAATAAGTTACAATATTTTTAATGCACTTTCTTTGGGACTGGATGTCGCAAACAAGTTTGGGCACACTCTAATGAAATAAAATTTTTTACGTATGACTTTAAAGTATTTTCAAAAGATTTAAGTGCAGGCATATATAAGAATATATTAATACTATTACACTAAATATACCCTAAATATTTTGGTAATATCCTGAGTCTAATTACTATGCTTCCATAAGTACCTGCACGAGTCCCTGGCTAATAACCCTCGGTATTTGCTTTATGTAGAAAATGCGATACCAGAGGGAAGTTATGAAATAGGATGACAGTTGAAGGAGATGGCTAAATTTGCGCGTGTTAAGGGTTTTAAAATTGGCGTCGGAAGAGGACCGAAAGTAAATAGTTAAGGAAGAATTTTACGACTGCAGCGTTTTTTCAAGCGGAGTTAGAAATAAACACAAGCTTCTGGTTGGGAACTTCTGATCGAAGAGGCAAAGGTTCGACAACAACATAATCACCATCAACTCTGACCCTTGCGACTTATGTGACTACTGAGCACGAGGACCGAGCTGCAAATCCGTCCGAGATTTCCGAACTCAATGAGGGTCTGACAAACCCTCCAAGAGCATCATTTATCCTAAGAGCTCTCTCAATTCGACGTTCGGAGTCACTCTGTAGGCCGTATTCATGTGTCTTACAAATTTTAGGTCCGAGATCAGGCGATGGCTTCTTTGAGCTGCAAGTCCCAGCCACTTTTTATTGAAGCTATGTGACCACAAAGACCAAATCAGTCAGACGTGATGAAGTCAAGCGCTCTGGACCTACAAAAAAAAAAAAAAAAAAAAGTGGCGCAAAAGCTCGAAGTGAACCAGGGCCAACTTCTCAACAATGTATGCTGGTGTGTTAATTTCTTTACATACAAGGGGACCTACAATTTTTTGCCGAATCCGAACGGCACTTTGAGAAGTTTTTCAAGACAAATGATACTCTCGGAGGGCTTTTCAGACGCGGAGGTGGGGGCCGTGAAAAAGAACAAGTCTTTTTTTTTCAGGTGACGATGGCAGGATTCGAACCCAGACCTCCGGCGTAGCAAGCACACACACTAACCACTACGCCACGGCACCCCACTCTGGACCTACAGGGAACTTTAAATATGCAGAGTTAAAGAGTCCTTGTGGTAAAAAAACAATGACCATTTATCGGACTAATCCGCTAGTATATCCCTGTACTAATATGGAATCCCTTTGGGTCACTGTGTTTTATTGTTTCATAAGGAACTCGTGGTATATCGCGAGCAGAGGAAAGGATAGACAAAACCTGATATAACGAAAAATCGACGCGACAAGGCCAGAATATTTACACCCTGAGCAGAACCAAAAAGCTTTCTCCCGCATGTGCTAAGCCTTCTCAAAGGATGAAAGTAATGGTCTAGCCATAACAAAGCATGTTATTTAAGCCTGCTTTCTTTATATGTGAATGTCGACAGGTTTAGTTAGTTTTAAGGGAAACAGAAAGTGAACGATCGAAGCTGCTTCGCTTTTGCGCATATGATAGGTTTAACAATCGGCGGAACCCAACTTGGAAATTAGACCAGGAAGGTCAGGAACTATCAAGAATTTCTGATACCCTCTGGTGAGAGTTCCCCTATCCGCCATTGTATGGGGAGGCGACGAAATGCATACCAGCAACCTCAGAAGAGTGCCATTTTGCAAGAAATAAATAAAATTTGTCACCTGCTATGCAAATGCCCGACCCGAAAAAACATTAGGCGAAGGACCCTCGGCATTTAGATTTTCAAATCAAGCAAAAATGATCCATCGGTCATTCAGGGTGAGGGATTTCCAAAAATAATTGTATAGACAAATGTGAGTGGTTTCAAAGGTTGGCACTTTAAGCTTCTCAAAGATTTTTCTTTCGGTTTCTTTTACCAGGTGTTCAGAAAGTTACCAACTGAAATTGTTGTATGCAGTTGTTGTGCTACGTTAGCTATGACTTGACTGCCGTTACAAGCCAAGACCATTCTTTGAATTGAATATCAGCATGGAAAGAAGCTGTGTAAAAATATGGCTAAAAGTTCAAGCACTCCATCACTCGTTACAGAATCTTCTTGTCAACTGCCTCTAACAAAAGAACTAAAGGGTTTTTTTTTTCAGTTCAAAAGGAGTTAGATTAGATAAGCCACAGGGTTGTTAAGGGGCCACAGTAAATTAAAAAAAAAACACCCTTTTACGATGGGAATAGAACAAGATAACATAATGCAGAATGTGCAACGAAGACGAAGAATAAGCCATGGAATATATGACTGTAACTGTCTTGCCGGGACACGTTTACGTTACCTAAGTTAATTTTATCTTGAGGCAGAAGAATTAAAAGTCAGTTCACTGAAAGACTTAGTCGGATTAATTTCCAACTATAGTGAGTTTCCTGAGTGAGCTCCATTAATAAATCCGATTAAGCCATATTGGCCTAGGGTCCCATGGGGCGGCAAATTTTAGGAGACGGCAAATTTAGAAAAAAAAAATACATAATTGTACCTTCGATTAGCAGATATAAGAATGCTGAACTCCTGCCTGATGATTAAAGCCTGTAAATCATTCCTAAAAATTCTTTTCTCGTTCTTTTAATATTAAACGATGAAAAACGCTCATTCCATTTCAACAATCCTTACGAATTTCTTATTCGCAATTTACCCCAATATAATAAGGTCTGTCAATATAAGAACCTTAGCAGTCTGTAAGCCTTTAGGATCGCGCGCCGCAATCATGCACACATTTTTTTATACCCGACCCAGGGTATATTAAGTTTGATGTATAGTTTGTAACGCAGTGAAATAATCACCTTAGACCCTAAGACCTCTTAGATATATGAATTGGACCGACAGGAGAATCGATTAAGCCATGCCCGTCCGTCCGTCCGTATGTAAACAACTTTTAGGCCTTAAATTTTAAGGTAGAGAGCTGAAATTTTGTGGGTTGGCTGAAAGTCCAGTCCTATAGATCAGGTTTGAAAATAAGCTGAGTCCGCCCATAGACACGCCCACTACAGGCCTGTATGTGCGACCATCTCTAATTTAAAAAAATACTTTTTCCAAGTTTTAGCTATGTTACAATGGCGCTAGCTCATTCATTTTGGTTATGTAACATTGCCTTGGAACTATCTTTGAAGTAGCCAAAAAATTTTAGCCTTTTCGTTGACCACGCCCACTTTTTTAAGGGATTTTAGCTTTAAACGACTGTTTTTTAATAAATATATATGAAAGTTGACAAAAAATTATATACCAAAAGTTGTAAGTATTAGCATTAACTTTTATTTACATATTGTATGTGCCTCCGCCCACTTTTTTTTAGTTAAAAAGCCGGAGTTTTAAGCCGAAATGTATGCAACCACCTAGTATTAAGCATTCTACAGTTATATTTTTGTAACCCGCCCACTTTTTGGAGGCGTGGCAGTTTTTTTTTTGGTATGGTCGGGTATTTTGAAATCCGTCGTAGATGGACTGAGGCTTTTTCATACGCACTGTTACACTTTCCCACTTGTTTTTTTTTTTTTTTTTGAAAACTAGGGTGGACTTAAAATCTTTCAAAAACACCAGCATGCCTACTTTAATAGGTATATAATACCGAAGTAGCCGAAATTGGTTACGCCCGATTTCCACGTGCTAAAAAACCACCCATTTATGAGAGGCACTATGAAAACTGCCAGAACGCACGTCATAGTAGTAAATTTTCGCTCTCTCAGAATTCCTCTTGACTACAACTAAGTTAACTTAACATGTTGTTTACCCTTCTGTAGTGTTTATCGCGTTGACAATGTTGCTATCCAATGAATGCACCTACTAAAACCGTCAGTTTGTACGGTTCAACCTTACACCGATAGGTCGAAGGGTCTTGTTGTCGCTCGTTGTTTGTCTCGTTAAGAGTACGGATCATTTCATTGTTGCAATGAACATGAAGTCGAGTACTTAACTTTCGAGCAAATTTTGTTAATTCTTCGCTCGCAGTAGCTTTTGCTAGATCTCTGTGAATATCACTAATCCTAATATACCATGGAGCATTCACAATTGCTCTAAGTGTCTTGTTTTGGAAAGTCTGCAACATGGGCATGTTGCTCGGCTTGGTACGACCCCAAAGTTGTATTCCGTATGTCCAGGAGGGCTTTAACACCTGCCTGGACAAGAGCAGTTTGTTATATATGCTTAGTTTTGAAAATTTGCGTATAAGCCAATACATTTCTCTGAGTCTTATTTCGAGCTCGTCACGCTTCTTCTTAACGTGTGACTTCCACGTAAGTTTAGCGTATAGAGTCATTCCTAGATATTTCGCTTCGTTTGCATAGGGAATTTGTGCAGAGTTTATGAATGGAGGTAAATTGTTCACCTTTCTGAACGTAAAATTGACATGGGTTGACTTTTTCTCGTTAAGAACGATTTGCCGAGTCTTCGTCGAGGCGCAAATTTTTTCCAAAGCTCTTTGGAGGCTTCTCGTTGATGACTAGACTGATTCACCTGTTGCCAGGATGGCCGTGTCGTCCTCAAACGTGGCCATAGCTGTCTCGTCAACTGGAGATATGTCTCTTGTGTAGAGCAGAAACTAGGACCGAGGACGCTTCCCTGGGGTACGCCAGCCCGAATTTGACAGACAGAGTCTGCTTTCAAGATATTTTTTCAATATTCTATACATATCTTCTGGCAAGGTTTGCTGTAGCTTATACTTTAAGCCCTCGTGTCAACTGCAACTTTTCATTGTCTTGGAACGTATAAGAGTCTAAGAGAAGCGTTTGTCATAAAAAGTAGCTTGACTAGTGCCTTTTTCTTTAGTTCTTTCAAAATTTCGCCAGTCATCAGGTCGTATCCTGGGGGCTTATTATTTTTAAGTTTGCTTATTGTCTGCCGAAGTTCGGCTAATGACGCTTTTTTCATTCTGAAGCTATTCAGAATTCCACGTTGTTGTTTTGAATTCCACGTTGTTGTTTTGAACGGAAGCCAATGACCGTCGAAAGGCTTAAATGCTTCTTCTAAATGTTCACAAAAACAAATTCGCTTTCTCCTTGCCTTGTTTTGCCCATTCGCCATTATCTTTCTTTATTGGGGCCGAGTGCATTATATGTTTCTTGATGGACTTAACTGCGAGTAGTTTGAGCTTCTATCCGCCGACAAGCCTTCAAGGTTCACGATTTTTAAAATCTTGCCACATATTTCTTTCAGTTTGTTAGAGAGGTGATTCAAGAGGGTTTTGTCTGGGGGAGCCTTGCCATCTTCTATGCGCTCCTCTCTTTTCACGAATAAGTTCTTCGATTTCGAGCGGATATGTTGCGCGTACAGGCCCGTCGTCGGTGCTAACTTCGTTCTTTTGGGACGAAGTGTTGTTCCAAGCAGCGCTCTGAATTGCTTCAATGAATGTGTCAACTGCGGTCTCTAACTCGAAAGGAGTTCTCAATGGCACTTTCAAACCAACACCCTCCTTAGAGCATTAAGGAGCTCTTTCTATTTTCGCCAGTCTTAAACTCATCTTCAAGATTACTCTTGAGTAGTCTGAGGAAAGATCATAACACTCTTCGACTCGCGTAAGGTAATTGGGGTACCCTTTAGGTGAAGAAGTCGACAAGGTCAGGCTTTTTCTTCCTGACGCTACGGTTGGCCAATATATTGGCTTTCCCGTGGCGAAAAAATCCACCCCACGTTTCATACTATTTTTGTACCCCAAAAATTATGCTTCGCGTTAAAGTCGCTAACAATTTTAAAATTAAAATTTTCTGTGGAATATCTTTATATTTTTTATTTAACAAAATCAAAATAAGAAAAAAAAAAGAATGAAAGAATCTAACCTTGATTTTATACCACATAAGAATGATTACGGGCCCGAAGAAATCATTACAAAATATCTGTAGCAACTATACTCACTCTTGTTTAAAATTATCGAACACTCTCTCACCGGGTCGTCAATATAATTAAGAAAAAAAACCGCATTTTTAGCATTCCAACTATTTGTAAAATGACTCCATGACACTTATTGTCATCATTATATTTAATAACCCCTGCACCGCTATATGGCGCTATACAGTGATCGCAAATATAACAGTAAAAAATAATTTTAACGATAAATTTACCGCGAAAATTGCACTGCGTGTTTTTTTGAAGGTTTCGATTCGAAAACCTTACGACACTACGATAAAATTCATAACAATAAATAGAGTCAGTTTATTCACTTATTTTTTTTTTGTCAGGGCTTTTCACAATCGCACGTTTACAAAGTAAATCGGTAAAAATTGTAAATAGCTTTTTTTTTTTTAATTTATATTTCACGTGCTACCATGCGTGTTTCTTCCTATTTAACTAAATATCAATAGGCACGTAAGTATCTACAGAGTTTTCATAGGAAATACTCATTTATCCGTGCATATTCTCACTGAGCTCGTCATTGTGTTAGAAATTGTCATCTGTATCATCATGTTGCCTGTGCAATGCAAATATCAATCTAACTATTTTGTCAATGCTACATCCCTCACATATAATTCTCCTGGACTCGATGCTATTTTAACCTCTCACGCAAACCTGTAAGAACACCCATCCGATAAGCCTATTTAGTCAGCCTGCCGTCCTCAGAAAGGTATAAAAAAAACAGAGAAACTTTACAGAATCTGCTCGATATGACAAAAAAAGGCTTTGATTGACTCAGTAGAACATTGACACAATGTCTTTTGGCTATTCAGTGTTCGAACAAATTAGCCAATTGCATTCCACGTCCACCTCTTACGATATTCAACCGTTATACTTGTCTGAGCTCGAATGAAGTTCTTTTGGACGTTCTTTCATAAGCTGAACAACTCATTGCGGCCTTAATTGCAAATCGTTTCCTCCTTTTCTTTTCCTCTTTCTTCTAATCCTTTTCACTTGTAAATCATGGCTTACATTAAAAGGGCAGGCTAAGCCCTTGTTTGCGAAATCCCCCTATCAATCAACCGTCAACCAGATTGACCACATTGCGATCCACGCAAGACACTCCTCCAGTATCATGGATGTCCGAACTTTCCGAGGGGCCTATATTGACATGGATCGCTACCTTGTTGTAGCCAAGGTACAGCTGTGAATATCCCGACCAACGCCAAGTCTTCTCCAACAGAGTCTCTCAAAACCTTCTACGAAGTCCTATGGAGCCAGCATCAAGTATTGATAGACAGTGGCAACATTACGAAAATGCCATCAGAGATGCCGCGTCTGAATGCCGGCTTCACACAGCCACCACAACGAAACGCGTTGACGATGACTGCCGGAAAGCTGCAAGTGCAGCTAAACAGAAATCATACAAAGCGGCTCTGCACACAGAAGAACTAGAGCTGCTCGCGAGCTCTACGAGCAGGAAGGAGAATGGAACACTGGCTTCTCCGAAGCAAAAAAAGAGAGCACGAGAAGCGCGCGGTTGAAGAGATAGAGAGATCTTACAACAGGAACGAGGTTAGAAAGTTTTACCAGAGGATCAAAAGGTTTTGCCAGGTGTATAAAGTACGCACCGAAGCCTGTAAAGACGATCAAGGGAACATCGTTGTAGAATGGCAGTCGGTGCTGAGCATTTGGAAAGACCACTTCTGCAGACTTTATAACGGCGAACACCCACCAAATACTGCTATCAGGCAGAACGAAGCATTAAACCCGGGCGAAGACATTACTGACGAAGCATACGATCGGAAGTGAAAGTGGCTGTGTCTAAGCTCAAGTGCAACAAAGCAGCCGGAGCAGACGGCCTAGCTCCCAGACTTTTAAGATCCGCTGGCGATGAGCTGGTTAGGAGCATGCACCAGCTCATCTGCAAGATATGGCTGAAGGAAAGAATGCCCGACGAATGGAACCTCAGCATTGTTTGACCGATCCTGAAGAAAGAAGATCCTCTGAATTTTGCCAACTACAGAGGCATCAGTCTTCTTAACATAACATAAAAGATCTTTTCTGCTGTATTGTGTGAACGCGTCAAGCCATTTGTCAACAATCTGATTGGCACAAATCAGTGTGGCTTTAGGCCAGGTAAGTCCGCCACCGATAAAATATTCACACTGCGGCAGATCTTGGAGAAAACCCAGAAAATTCAAATCGATACACACCACCTTTTCATCGATTTCAAGGCCGCGTATGACATCATCTATAGAGACGAGCTATATAGCGCAATATCTAGTTTTGGCATCCCTGCCAAACTCGTCAGTCTGTGCAGGATGACGATGGAAAATTCATGGTGTTCCGTCAAGGTCGGCAAAGACCTCACCGACCCCTTTGATGTCAAAAAAGGATTTAGACAAGGCGACGCGCTGTCATGCGACTTCTTTAACATTATACATTATACACGTAACATAAGTGCAGAACTCTCGCGCCAACACCGTTCAACTACTCGCATACGCAGACGACATTGACATAATCGGTAGAACAAAGCGTGATGTCAGTGGAGCCCTCGTGAGTATTGGGACGGAAGCCGCGAATATGGGCTTAGCAGTCAACGAGGGCAAAACCAAGTATATGCTGTCATCAAGAAAAGACACCCAACACCGACGTCTTGGACAAAACTTCACCATCGACAGCTATAGCTTTGAGGTAGTAAGGGACTTTGTCTACCTGGGTTCCGCTATCATTTCAGATAATAACACCAGCGCTGAAATCAAACGAAGGATAACTCATGCCAATCGCTGTTTGTTTGGTCTAAGAAGGCAATTGAGTTGCAGAGCCCTCTCACGAGCAACTAAAGTGTCCGTGTATAAGACCCTCATCATCCCAGTCCTGCTTTACGGTGCAGAAACATGGTCCCTGTCAAAGAAAAGTTCTTCGGACGATTAACAGTTCCGTCTGAATAGACGGAGAGTGAAGGAGGAGATATAACATCGAACTGTACGAGCTGTACAGCGACTCCGACATAGCGAAAGAGTCAAAATACAAAGTCTACGATGGCTGGGCCATCTAACGCCCTGGTCCGGGCAATCTTTGAATCCACCTCGCAGGGACGGCGAAGTAGAGGAGCACCGAGGCTCAAGTGGCGTACGCTAGTGGGAGGGGACCTCAACCAACTTCGCGTGCGAAACTGGAGACGGCTAGCTAGAGACAGAGCTGGCTGGCGAAGCTTGTTGGCTGAGGCCCATGGCCACCCTGGACTGCAGCGCCACCTTAAAGCAAAACACACCATTGTAACATAGCTAAAATTTTAAAAAAGTATTCTTTTAAAATTAGAGATGGTCGCACATACAGATCGGCGTACAAGCGGACCATTAGGAATGCAGTAGGGTGGGAGGGTTATGAATTATGATCCATCACTTCACATCATAACCTCGCGCCTAAATGGAAAAGAAAGAAGAGATGGTCGCACATACAGGCTGGTAGTGTGCGTTTCTGTTGGCGGATTCAACTAATTGTCAAACTTGATCTGGAAGACTGAACTTCCAGCTTACTCACAAAATTTCAGATCTCTAGCTTAAAATTTGAGGCCTAAAAGTTGTTTACATACGGACGGACGGACATGGTTTAATCGATTCCCCTGTCGAACCCATTCATATCTCTGAAAGCTCTTACGGATCTACGGTGATTATTTTCCTGCGTTACAAACTATACATCAAACTTAATATACCCTGGTTAGGGTATAAAAACGAATATTTGAACTAATAAACTATTGAAACAAGGCTTACAGGTAACCAATCTTTTTATGTAAGAAGTGTCTTCATGTAAGGAATGTCTCCATTCCAATAAGAATAGTTTCTGTAACAGATTCAACACAAATTCTAACACCAAAACTGTTAAAACCAGCTTCTGACCATGAAAAAGATAAAAAAAAGTCACGAAGGTCATCTCAGTTAGCAGTATTAAAGTTCCACATTAGACGATTGACATTACGATGCTGTGCTATTGCTGCAGAGTAAGAATATGTAATTCGTTAACTAATTCTTTTACGGGCTTATTTTGGTAATTGCGCCGAGCCATTTTAAGCGGAAAATTGGGAACTTGTGCAAAATTACATGGAATTACTTCCAGTTAGCTGTAACCAAGGTACAAAATCTACCTTTAATCTAACAAAGCTTTTACCATCTGTATAAGTCAAAGCAATGTAATATAATAGATTACGTGTGTCAAACAAAATTATACTCGTAATCAATTAAATGTCAATCATAGTGGCCCATTAACCCAAACCAAACATAGCATTTTGTTTACCTATATCAAAAACATAATTATTGTAACATTTATAATATAGTACAGTAGAATCTCAAAAAGAGGAACAAATATAAAACAGGCCCCATTCATCCTTGCGAAATGTTCATCTTTTTAAGCATCGAAGTTTAGTTAAAGATGAACTTATAGGAGCCATATACCTAAAGAAATTTACTCTGATGGCCTCCAATTTTATAGCCTTGGCTTTCAACGTTACGCCTGAAACTGGAACTGGAAGTCTTATAGTAGCTTAACGGCATAGGCGATCTTTTTCAGATTCGGTTAAAGTACAAAGGTGAAGAGAGCTGCACAGGCAATTCAATCTATGGATCTTGCAGCAACGGAAATCACCATATGTGTTGATAGTCAAGCAGCACTTAAAGCCCTGGACTCCAACCTTGTATACTCGAAGTGTGTCAAGGACTGCCTCAGGGCATTAAAGGAAATAAGAATCCACACAGTTCTCCTCTGCTGGGTTGCTGGGCACGTTGGCGTGGCCGGAAATGAAATGCCGGACGAACTGGCCAGGAAAGTTCTGATATGGACATAACGATGGCCGACCAACGAGTTTATCTCCCTTTCAACACAGCCAAAAGTCTTATAGATCATCACACGATCAAACTAGCCGGTGAACGTTGGCAACAGTCTAAAGATTGTATCATAACTCACTGCTTATGGCCAGTACTCGACCTAAGAAGAACAACGACCCTTCTATCTCTCAGTAGAAATTTCATAAGAACACTCGTTGGTGTAGTCACGGGATACTGCACCATTGGTGTCATGGCTACACGAATGGGAATCTTTGCCAACGACTTCTGCAGAAGCTGTAGGGATGAAGAAGAAATAGAGTCTATAGAACACTTTCTCTGCTACTGCCCAGCTCTCCAAGAACGACGACTAACCTTTTTAGGAGTCAGGTTCTTTGAAAGCCTGGACGACCTGGCAGGAATATTACTACTTGACCTAAAAAGATTTATCAAAAGATCAGGCTGGTTCAGTTAGTAAGACATATTTCCAACCATGTTTGTCTACCTCACAATGGGTAATGGGCCAATCTGGCCACCGAGTGAACTTGCACTAGTTGCAAACAACCCTTTCCAACCTAACCTAACCTAAAGTACAAAGCTTACAAAAAGAAGAAAGGCTGCGTTAAAAATTTTTTAAATTGCCGTTTTAAACCTAAGTTTTTAGAAGCCTATTTAAAAAACGAAATATAAAAGGAGCTTGTTTTACCGTTTACGCATAAACCGGTGGCCATAGAATTAAAAAAAAAACATCCAAGGCTAGTGCTGGTGGTTGTGCTATTGGAAAAAAGTCACGGGGCCTGGAAAAAACTTCAAAATATTTGTTTTATGGATTTGAAATATAAGAAATTAAAAAAAGGTCAAAAGAACGCATGCCTCCCCCTCTATCCGCCAAACGGTATAAAGTATAGTTTTTTAATTAACACCGGGCGTAGTCCATCTTCTTAAATTTTATACAAAACTATAGCAGACTTCGAATATTCAAAAACTTCCAAGATTTAAAAGATTTTTCAAAAACTATTTTTTAAAGATTTCTAGTTCCATAACGGTTATGACCACCTTTTTTAAATTTAGCTGAAGTATGTAATGTTTAAAGGGCAAGCGAACTGCATCAAAAACGTTTCAGAATTACAGTTTTCGACCCTAAGCTTTTAAGCCCATTCAAACAAGCGAAATAAAAAACAGGATATTTTTACCGTTTTCTCAGAAATCCATGTCCGCAGAATTTGAGAAAAAGTGTCAAGGTGGTTGTAAAACTGATCAAAAAGTTTAACGGTAATTAAAAATAATCAAAATTGCTGTTTTATGGGGTTTAAATTTTAAAAATCCTAAAAAAGGCCAAGAAAGAGTATGTCCTTCCCTCTAGTTTCGTAAAGATAAAGCTTTTTGCCAGCCTTTTTTTTTTAAGTAACGAAACCCAATATAAAATAACCCAATAAACGAACGGCAGACAGCACTACGAAAAAAGTATATTAAAAAAAATAAGTAGAGTGGCGCAACAGCTCGAGGTGAACCAGGGCCAACTTCTCAACAATGTATGCTGGTGTGTTAATTTCTTTACATACAAGGGGACCTACAATTTTTTGCCGAATCCGAACGCTACTTTGAGAAGTTTTTTCAGACAAATGATACTCTCGGAGGGCTTGTCAGATCCTCGCGGATGTGCGGACCGTGAAAAAGTCTTTTTTTCAGGTGACAATGGCAGGATTCGAACCCAGACCTCCGGCGTAGTAGGCACACACACTAACCACTACGCCACGGCACCCCACAAAAAAGTAATATTACAGGGAAAAAAGTATATTAAAGACTGTAAAATATATCTAGAAATAATTGTAATAAATAAATAGAATGTTACACAAACTGCGCAATATAGATGACCATAACCTTCAACAAAAGCCGACGGACCTCTCCGCGTATGTCTTCATACTTGACGGTCTTTTTTCAAATGGGTTTAAAAAAAAACCAATATTATCATTTTTGCGATAATAGTCAGAGTTACTTTACTAATTTTTTTATTCTTACCTTATCGTGAACTTGTAACTATTTTGACAATTGTAGAAAGCCAACCACCACAACACCCGAAAGTTTTTGCGGTTTTGATGAAAGGGTGCTTAGGTCGCAAAATTTTTGTTGAACTTTGTGAACTTTGTTGCTTTTGATTATGAATTTTAAATTAAACTCTAGGCTAATGCAATAGATTGAAAGAATGAGGGTGATTGATTTTCTATTCTTCGTTTTTGTATGTTTTTCTGATTGGCAGACTTATTGACGTTTGACAAACACCTCCACAATAGTCTAGACGCTGCCACACTTTGACCCAAGTCATGCCTTTATCAACCGGGAAGTTTAATCAAAATTTTAATGCAAACACATTTTGTTCGTAGATCAAATACTCTAGCGTCTAGTGTGCAAAATATTTTCTTAAAATTTCTTGACATAGCCAGGCACGCTGCAAATACCACCAACCTATCTAACCTATCGTATAATTTCAAAACAAACAATTAAAATTTATTTTTTGTTGGCTCAAAGCGTTATCACTCAATAAACCCATTATCAAAGAGCCAAGAATTGTTTTGGCCTTAGTCCAGATCATTGAATTTGTTGCAATCTTTTATTTTTGTATATGAAAAAAAAAAAATTAATTACCTTGCAATGACTTAGACAGTAGATCTTATAAATTATGGAAACAAATTTAACAAGTTTCTATTGAAAATCACTCACTTTTCCGGTAACGCGTTTTCCTTTCAATTTGAATTGTTGCTTTGCACTCAGCTTACACTGCACTCATCAAAACGACTTAAAAAACAAACCTTCGTTTTGAATCTTGCATAAGGCGTTTGCCAATAAAATGTTAAGTTTTTTTTTTTTTATTAAATATTCAAATTATAACCGAACGTTCTACGAACACTACTTTTAGACGAGACACTATTGAAGTTGACACAGGCGACTCGCGAAAAGCGAATGTAATGAGAGGTCTTCACTTTGTAGCTAGGTAGGTACTGGTACAACCTCTGTGGCGCGTATCTGGCAGCTAATTGAAGCGGCTCCCAGTTAGCGACGATCGTTTCAAGTTCAATTTCAAGAGCTTTATACAGCTTTTGGTTTTATTTTGTTTTTCCGTCATATGCGGTATACCTACCAAGGAGTCAAGTAAATAAAATTTTTTTCCCACTCATTGATTGTAAATATGTCAGTCGGCTATAGGAGAATGCATCTCGAAGCTTGTGTGTTCCTTAAAAATTTTAAAAGATCATTGGAAGGTCGTTTAAAATTTTAAATTTTCGCGTAAGAAAATTCACGATGTTCAAATCCAGCTGAGAACCGCACTTACTTATGGGCATTTCTTTTCAATTTCGACTACAGCTATCTTTAGAAAATGCCAAAAACGAAAACTCGCGATAACGCGTAAAGATAATGAAATTTAGGGGTCAATGTGTCTGCCACCAGGTGCTTATAAAAAGATTCTTTTAAATGCACGAACAGTCAATATTGTCTGATTTTTTTTCTGTTTACAGCAGATCTTAAATGATTTGGGGGGGAAAAAAGTCTTGACTTATATTTAATTGCGTAGCTTCTTAATCTTTGATCGCCGAATAAGAGCAAAAACACCGAAAATATTTGAAAACTTTAACAATTAGCACAAGATCACAAAATATTTACGTAAATTTGCTGATTTATATATTTTTATCAAAACCGCTAACCTAATTTAATTTGGTGAGTGTGATTAACGTTGATAAATTTCTTAGTACACATACACATACAAGAAATTATATTATGTCTGATTTTTCGCAATTTGACATTTGATTCGCGAATGCCTGTCGGTGTACGGAAAACTAGATTCGACTGAAACCGAAGACGAAAGGGAACGCACTGCATTGGAAAGAAAAAACTTTCTTATAGAGTTGCCCACCACGTTGGATTAGCCTTGCTTAGAAGAGTCTTCACGGTGATAGAAAATTGTACTTAACTGACTCCGAAGGTAGTAAATAGATGACAGTTTTGTGCAGCTGTTTGAGATTAGGGTTAAATTAGGTTGGCATTGTAGACTATACCAAGAGCTCAATTGAGCAACAAAACTGCGTCTGCTTATGATATTTTTATGAGACCTCATTTAGATAATAATAATAAAATTTTTCATAAAAGCGTTGAGTACTTAGGTATTTAGGTACCATTTAAATGTGAGCAAGTTGAAACTCTGTCAGCTATATGGATCCGACTAACAGGAGACACATTTTTAGGCACAGGCCAGGTTGAAAAGAGAGAAGAACGAGCGATGCTTTGCGGAATCAACGGTTTATTTTGAGGCGTTATAGGTTCACTGAAAAGGCCAACGAACAATGCATAATGCAAGAACTGAAAAATAAATAAGGAGAAATGAATTGCCTTCTTTTGAAGAGAATCAAGAAGTCAGAGTGGAATCAATGCTTCGGGCCTGAGCTCCAAATGTGTGAACCGCATTTCAGCAATGGTCTGATTTGGAATTTTTTTTAGAAGTACTCAATTAGTAGGCGAAAAATGTTGCTCTTAAAAAAGCTTAAATTCGGTTAACCAGATTAAGCAACATAAGTGTCCTGCTATAGTTCTACAAAAATTGTATCTGTAAAAATTTTGGTTTTCCTTTTTAAGAAAAATTTCACTATTCGTTATTCATAAGTTTCTAAACCTAAGAAATTTAAATAAAAATAACACGTGGGCAGGTACAACAGTGCGTTTGTAAAGGCTTTAGTCCATCTGCGACCGATTGTAAAATACCCATCAACCTAACCAGTGAGTACGCAAAAGTTATAGTCCGTAAAACGGCCCGTTGAATACCCCATCCTGTCCCACATTGTAAAATGCTGATGGCATTGTTATTTTTTGTCATTTTATAAGTAGAGCAAACTTTGAAAAGAGGCGTGGTTCAACCGCCCCTAATAACAAACTATCAATTATAAGACATTTCCACAGATATTTCCAAGTTACGCTTAAATGAACGCTTAAAAATGCAATTTTTTGGTTCAAATTCAATATTTTTGAATAATCGACCCTCAAAAGGGGGCGGGGCTAAAAACTTTATAAAGCTTTCCTTAATTAGGCTCAAGGCCAGTTGAAATTACGTTTTTCTGGAAAATTTCAGGTTTTCCTTCAATTCTGTCTCCAAGTGTGGGCGTGGCCCAAAGTCTTGTATGAACAAAATGTAGAACTAAGCGTTTTCTACATAAAACGCTAAGGAAAATTTTTTCAATTCGAGCAAAAATACTGAGTAAACTTACTAACTTACTTACTTAAGGTGGCGCTACAGTCCGGGGTGGACCTGGGCCTCAGCCAACAAGCTTCGCCAGCCAGCTCTGTCTCTAGCTAGCCGTCTCCAGTTTCGCACGCGAAGTTGGCTGAGGTCCCCTTCCACTTGCGTGCGCCACCTGAGTCTCGGTGCTCCTCTACCGCGTCGTCCCTGCGGTGTGGATTCGAAGATTTTCCGGGCCGGGGCGTTGGTGTCCATCCGCTCTAGATGACCCAGCCATCGTAGACGTTGTGTTTTGACTCTTTTGGCTAGGTCGGCATCGCTGTACAGCCCGTACAGTTCGATGTTATATCTCCTCCTCCACTCTCCGTCTATGCAGACGGGACCGTAAATCGTCCGAAGAATTTTCCTCTCGAAGCAGCCTAAAGTGTTTTCATCCGCATTTGACGGGGTTCTGCACCGTAAAGCAGGACTGGGATGATGAGGGTCTTTTACATGGACACTTTAGTTGCTCGAGAGAGGGCTTTGCTACTCAATTGCCTTCTTAGCCCAAAGAAACAGCGATTGGCAAGAGGTATCCTTCGTTTGATTTCAGCGCTCGTGTCATTGTCTGAATTGATAGCGGAACCCAGGTAGACAAAGTCCGTAACTACCTCAAATTTATAGCTGTCGATGGTGATGTTTTGTCCAAGACGTCGGTGTTGGGTGTCTTTTTTTGATGGCAGCATATACTTGGTTTTGCCCTCATTGACTGCTAAACCCATATTCGCCGCTTCCGTCCCAATACTCATGAAGGTTTCACTGACATCACGCTTTGTTCTACCGATTATGTCAATGTCGTCTGCGTATGCGAGTAGTTGAACGGACTTTTGAAAGATTGTACCTCTGGTGTTGGCGCGAGAGTTCTGCACAATTCTCACGCGCATGACAGCGCGTCGCCTTGTCTAAATCCTTTTTTGACATCAAAGGGGTCGGTGAGGTCTTTGCCGACCTTGACGGAACAGCGTGAATTTTCCATCGTCATCCTGCACAGACTGACGAGTTTGGCAGGGATGCCAAAACTAGACATTGCGCTATATAGTTCGTCTCTATAAATGCTGTCATACGCGGCCTTGAAATCGATGAAGAGGTATGGTGAGTATTGATTTGAAATTCCTGGGTTTTCTCCAGAATCTGCCGCACTGTGAATATTTGATCGATGGTGGACTTTCCTAGTCTTAAGCCACACTGATATGTGCCTATCAGATTGTTGACAAACGCCTTCAGGCGTTCACACAGTACAGCGGAAAAGATCTTGCATGCGATGTTAAGAAGACTGATGCCTCTGTAGTTGGCAAAACGCAGAGGGTCTCCTTTCTTCAGGATCCGGCAAACAATGCTGAGATTCCATTCGTCGGGCATGCTTTTTTCCGACCATATCTTGCAGATGAGCTGGTGCATGCTCCTAACTAGCTCATCGCTAGCATATTCAAAAAGTTCGGCAGCTAGGCCATCTGCTCCGGCTGCTTTGTTGCACTTGAGCTTAGACACAGCTACTTTCACGTCCTCCAGGTCGGGTGGGCGGTATCGTTCGTATACTTCGTCGGTAACGTCTTCGACCGGGTTGAATGGTTCGTTCTGCCTGACAGCGGTATTTGGTTCGTCCTCGTCGTTATACAGTCTGCAGAAGTGGTCTTTCCTGACTGCGATTCTACAACGATGTTCCCTTGGCAGAACCTTTTGATCCTGTGGTAAAACTTTCTAACCTCATTCCTGTTGTAACATCTCTCTATCTCTTCAACCGCGCGCTTCTCGTGCTCTCTTTTTTTTCTTCAGAGAAGCCGGTGTTCCTCTCTCCTCCTCTGCTCGTAGAGCTCGAGAGCAGCTCTAGTCCTTCTGTGCAGAGCCGCTTTGTATGCTTCCTGTTTAGCTGCATGTGCTTGCCCGCACTCATAGTCAAACCAGGGGTTTCGTTGTGGTGGCCGTGTGAAACCCAGCACTTCAGGATGGCATTTTGGCAATGTTGCCACTGGCTATCAGTACTTGATGCAGGCAACAAAGGACTTCGTAGAAGGTTTTGAGAGACTCGATTGGAGAAGGACTTGGCGATCTCTCGCGTTTGTAGTCGGCCGACGTCAAACTTCCTTACAGTATTTCCATTACTTGGCGCTGGTCGGGATATCCGCAGCCGTACCTTGGCTACAACAAGGTAGTGATCCGAGTCAATGTTGGCCCCTCGGAAAGCTCGGACTTCCATGATACTGGAGGAGTACATTGCGATCACCGTGGTCAATCTGGTTGACGGTTTGATCGGGAGATCTCCATGTCCCTATATTGAGATGAGGGAACTGTGTACCAGCTACCACAACGTGTCAGCTCCCTGGACAATCTGTTCCCTACACAATCTGCTCCCTACACAGTTCCCTAGGACAATCTGTCGTAGCTAGGGCACGACTGCGACATTAAGCGGAGTTCAGGCCTATAAGGAGTGGGCTATCCGGCTCTCCGTCCTTAGAGCTAAACAAAGGATCCCAACAAACATACTCTCGAGAGATGTGCTCTACAAATCTAGAAAAAGCTCTTATAAGACTCTCGTAAAACTCTTGAGTACTCTCAGAACATAATTTTTTTTTGATTAAATTGAATTTCACTCTCATAGTACTCTCATTAGAAGGGTAAAAAGCTACCAGAGTAAAAACGACGTAAACTTCCATTA
The DNA here is from genome assembly GCA_947623515.1 of Neoascia interrupta. Taxonomy (NCBI): domain Eukaryota; kingdom Metazoa; phylum Arthropoda; class Insecta; order Diptera; family Syrphidae; genus Neoascia; species Neoascia interrupta. The sequence continues at coordinate 182,518,564 of OX392462.1, forward strand.
TGAGAGCATATTTGGTTCTTGTAATGTGAGTTCAACTTTCGTTTTACTCTCAAAGAGTAAAAGTATTATAAGGAGCATCCTTATGAGAGTCAAAGTATCCAAGTACTCATAAAAATACTCTTTTCAGCCTAACACTCTTGTTTTGAGACCGGATGGCTGATAAAAATAGCTATTCATGTCAATTCAAAATAATGGCGTTCCACCACCCGTCAAAAGTAATTTTGCCAGTACGTAGTGTGCTTGCGGTGACAGTAGTTTTTTAATTATTGCATTTCTTTATGGAGAAAAAAGTGTAGGTATCTCTGCAGCACCAATCGTCATCGAAAACATATTTATGGTCTGGTTAGCCAGCATGGATTGACTGACTTTTTCTAAACGCAAACAAACTCACAGTCAACTCCAATGACGTCAGATTAACATTTACTTTAGCGAGCAAATATCATAACATGCGTATGCTGTAATCTTTATATTCCTTCATTCATGTGCACGAGGAAATGATGTTGAGCGATCATTTATAGTTTTTTTTTTTTAACTGATTGTTTTCGTGGCGCTTTGTTTTTATCGAAGTAAAATGTTAACTTTAGCAGATAAATTTTCAGTTGCACAAAGTTCTTGCATATATAACCTCAGAAATGTGGTGTACCACCAAACAGTGCATTGAAAATAACACTTTCTTTTAGAAGTATATATTGTTCTCTTTTTTACTTTATATCCTTATGAAAAATTAAAGCATTTTTGGCACACAACATGATAAAGATGACACGAAGATTGTTTGTTATATGTTTCTCTCTCTGTCAAACAAGACTAGGTCTTCACATCCCATAAGAAGGACTTATTGTCTTATTATGAGTCCGAATAACTCTTGCAAGGAGAGTTTAAGACTTTTTATTAGATCAAATAACTCCCATAAGTGGGGCCATTTAACTCCCGTAAGACTCTCTTAAGCGCTCTCGTAGTACTCTATGAGAGACAAATTCCAAGAGGCAAGCTCTTGGAGAATACTCTCATAAGACTCTCGTAGAGTGTTATGAGAGAGAAAATGTTAGTTGGTCAACTGGTCCTCCAGGTTGGGGGTCATGCCGTCGGGGCGACTTCCCGGCCACGTAAAGAAACACCAGTTACGAAGCAGAAACAAGCCTCGGATTCGGACGGATTTACTGTAGACGACAAATGCAAACGGCAAAAGGACAACGAGCTCCGGATCTGCACGTGGAATTTTAGGTCCCTTAACAGACCACGTGCAGCCGAGCAACTAGCGGAGGCCCTTTACGACTGCAAGGCAGACATCAATGCCATCCAAGAAATGGGTGGGACGGGCCGGGCAAGAGAAGGATGAAAAACGGCGACTGCTATCGGCATCAAGGCCAGCGCCTATTTGGATGTGGTTTCGTTTTTGGAGGCAGACTTAGGCAAAAAATCTTGAGCTTCAACCCTGTAAGCGAGGGCCTCGCGACGATCCGCATCAAGGCTAAATTAACCAACATTAGCCTCATATGCGCGCGTGCTCCCACAGAGGAGAAAGATGACGAGACCAAAGATATGTTCTACGAGCTCCTGGATAAAACTTATGAGCAGTGCCCAAAATCTGGCTAGCGAATTTAAAATTCTGTTTTTGAGAAATTAGCTGTCAGAATTTTGAATAAGGAGAAATAAGAATAATTCTGAAAAGCTACGAAATTTCTTTAAAGAAGGCCGAATTCGTAAAGGTTGGTTTTTGAAGCCATAATAACGACTTATTCCTGTGGCGTCAGTGGGTACCTATTCGTCTGTAGTTAAACTGTTTTCCGTCCTGCCCCAAGTAGCACACTCTGGAACCATAAGCATTGGTGATTGAATATTGTACCTATGAGACACTCAAAATGCTCTTCAGTAGCACTTACGGTTTTATAAGGTTTCGTTATCGTCCTATTGGAGAGCATTGGTTATTTACTTATAAAATTAGTCCTAGAAACGTTTACATCACCAGAGTTACAAAATTCAAAGCGGTAGCACCATTAGTTTTGCAAACGTGATGCTTACTTAAAACGTTCCTAGATCATAAGATTATAAGCTCTGAGGAGTTTAGTTTTATATCGCAGGTTTAATAGACTTTTCATCATCTATTTTATAACACTATGGGTTTGACATATTCGAAGTACTATATTACTTTGCACATTCAGAGATTCTCTTAAAAATGTATTGACAGTCAAAGAAGTTCTATAAGAGCTCGAAGTAGAACCCTTTTCGCACCCAAAATTAAGTTCTAAAAAACCTACTTCAAGAAAATAAGGTTTTATGATGTGTTTTGTAGAGGTAAGGGTGGTCATCATAACAAGGGCTTCGGTGTTACTTGGGAGCTTAAGGTTCGAACTAGATATATGTATACCTGCGTTAGAAAACATTCAATTCAATTTGTTCAAACAAATTAGGTACTTAATTCTATGGCAATTTTCTTGCTATGGGACAGTAAAAATTCTGAAAAATCGAAGAGCTTTTCGTCTGCTGTAAATTTGCCAGGATTATTAAAACCATATTTTTTATATCCAAAATGTGTACGAATTATTATTTGAGTTGAGGTTTAAGAAATAAGTAAAAACACAAAATATTACTTGCTGTTTTCGAGAAGTTAAGTTTGGTGAATGCGTGACTTCGTCACAGTTGCCATAGTCGCAATTTCGCCGGCTGTGAATGGACCCTCTCTGTACCAGACTCCGCAATTTAAATCATTTAAAACGTATGACACACTGTCTCGTCTTAAATTGCGGACGTCTACTCAGTTCTTTGCTCCCCAGCAAGCGTCTCACGATGCATCAGGTACCTACTTATAAATACGATTGTCTATACGTAAAGGTCTAATCAATTAAACTAACCCACAGACATAAAATAAATGCAATTCTTAAATTTCAACAATAACAATGTGACACTTGGTTAAATCTAAAGCAAAGCTTTTTTGTATAGTCATCAGGAATCATCTAAGGAATCAGTCTAAGGAATCATCTGATAAAAAAAATACGCATATGTAATAAGAAAACAAATAAAGTTCTGCTGCTTTAGGAGCCAATAACCATACAAGCCACGAGCCTTAGCTCAGATTTGTTTTGCTTCAGAAAAAGTCAGCGCACCAGTGACCCACACAACATTGCCCTCATCAAATATGCAGGGTGCATCGGACGCAAGCTGTCAAAAAAAGGCAATCTGAGCTCTGACTTTCATTGAATGCGATACTTACAGCTTTTTTTTTTTTTCTTTTTTTGTTTGTAAAATTTTGTTGTTTGATTGATATTAAGCCTTTCATTTCGACGACATAACAAAAGCTTCTCTTGAAATGTTCACTTCTGTCCGATTGAGCTGTCATAAATCGTAAACTTTTAAGCACCTTGAAAGGAAATATGACAAATGTAACAAAACATAAGGGGCCGTAAAATAATACCATAAACTACAAATGTAGTAAATGGCAAACTTACAACTATGCCATAAAGTGTGGACACGATTGAATGCAATTGTCGTAAACTTTTCTAGAGGCACATTCTTGCATAATCGGTACTTTGCTCAACTAGGTGAAAAATCAACTTGGCATCGGGTTTCCTTAAGAGCTTCTGTTACCTCTATACCTACTCCTACTTTTGTAAATATTATTACAGATGCTTTCAAGTTTCAACTGATGTTTTATGCTGACGAGCTATAACCTGACGGGTTGCAGTCAACTTCAAAGTAGGTTCAATTTTACTCCTACTAAAATAAGCATGATACAAATTTAGTGACAAAGGTATCCACGGCCATACCAGACACGTTATAAGATGATTGTTACCTGAGAATAGCCTGGAAAAAAGTAGCCATTCCTTTATTATTGTTTTTGCCTTTTTATAAATACTAGCGCTTTCGAGAATGTTTTTGTTTTTCCTTTTTCATATCTGAACATAAGAAAGTGGGAGATTTAATCAAAAGTTTGATAAATCTTTTAACAACTTCTTCAAAAACTCTATAGTAAGTAAACACTGATAAGACTATAAGGTGCGTAATTTAAGTATTCGACAAGAATAAACCGCTACGACCTTGCAACTTATCAGGCGAATGCCACCAACAAAATAGCAATAAGTTTGATTATACTGAACCTGGTAATCGAAGGTAAAAAATTGTAATTTTTTGTACAAATTAAATGGCAGTATTGCCAGAGTTTTTAATGCTAGATTTAAAATCTTCCAATTCTTAATTGCATGGAAGCTGAGGTACGATAGTGTTAGATTTGCTAGATAAAAAACTGATCTTCATGAAAAACTTACAAAAAACAAGTAAGTAAGTGCAAGAGTTCGTCTGTAACGAACTTCTAAATAACCGACCCTCTTTCCCCACTAACACCAAATTTAAAATTTTTTGGTCTGTTTCATATACTGTCAATTATTTGTGTTGGCCACGCCCCTAAATAAGAGCGTAGGCTGAAAATTTAAATCAACTCTAATTTCGTTGGAAACACGAGAAAATGGGTTAAAAGCGAATATTTATGCTTAAAAAAACAGTTTTTTTCCCAAAAACGCCCCCTACAAGTGGGCGGAGCTCAATGCTTTGTATGCAACAAACTTAGCAAATGGTAATATCATTAATATTTGTCGTACATTTTTTTTTTTAATTTAAAATGAATTTCCCGAGAAATCAGGTTACCAAAGATTTCAGATGTTAAAAGTGGGCATGGTCAATGGAGTGGGCGGTCCAATTTTCGCCTTATTAAAGGCTTCTAGTTGATATTGCTCTCCACCAAAATTTGAGTTCATATGTTTTGTCTATCTCGACCAAAAGGTATTTTGAAATAAAATGTAAATTTGAGTTGTCTGACATTCACGCCAATTGTGGGCGTGGCTGTACGTGGAATTTCTCAATTTTCATACTTTGTCTGTACAAAATAAGAACCAAGCAACGCTGCAAGTTTCAGCTTCCTAGCTAAATTCTAAAGAGCTCAAAACTGCAGACTTACCTGTCGGTCTCGATCATATCTCTAAAAGGTCTAAAAGGTCTACGGTGATTATTTCACTGTTTTACAAACTATGCATTAAAATTAATATGCCTTCGGTCGGGTATAAAAAACTTACAAAAAACACCATAAAGGTACCCCAACAAAGAAAGGCCGTCAACTATGAAGACATACGCGGAGCGGTCCGTTGGCTTTTGTTCAAGGGTTATAGTCATCTTTATTGCGCAGTTTGTGTAACATTTATTTATTTATTAAAATTGTTTCTGGATATATTTCACATTCTGTAATATACTTTTTTCCCTGTAATATTACTTTTTTTGTTGGGTGCAGTGGCGTAGTGGTTAGTGTGTGTGCTTACTACGCCGGAAGTCTGGGTTCGAATCCTGCCATCGTCACCCGAAAAAAAAAAAATTGTTCTTTTTCAGGGTCCCCACCGCCGCAAGGATCTGACAAGCCCTCCGAGAGTATAATTTGTCTTGAAAAACTTCTCAAAGTGCCGTTCGGATTCGGCAAAAAATTGTAGGTCCCTTTGTATGTAAAAGAAATTAACACACCAGCATACATTGTTGAGAAGTTGGCCCTGGTTCCCCACGAGCTGTTGCGCCACTCTGTAACAAAGCTAAATTGCAATCACTAATTTATACTTCAACGTGAATTATGTAAATAATGAATTTTAAGCATATATATGCAAAATAATGTAAATAGTTAACCTTAACTCTTAATGCATTATATAAGACAACAAAAACATGTAAAGTAATTTCATTCATTTTTATAATTCACATTTTGTCATCTCATTCAACCTTTTAAGACATTCATTGAATTTGAATAAAACCATGGAAAAAGTAAAGAGTAAAATTCAAACGTCGTTTTTTTTTTTCCTTTTACCGAGCGACAAGAATAAACCATTCGACCAAGCCTTGGCCTGTGGTTTATTGGACACAACCTGACAAACTTTGAGGTTCGATTTTGACCAAGACTTGGCCTGACAGAACCTCCGACTTACAAGAGCGTGATTTGACCAAGCCTTGGCCTTTCACTCTCGGACGTAGGTAGGACGGACGGACTAAGGGAGGAAGACCCACCCTCGTCACAACTCTATATATATTTTTTTTTTTTTAATATACATTTTTCGTAGTGCTGTCTACTGTTCTTATATTGGGTGATTTTATTTTGGGTTTCGTTACTCTAAAATTAGGCTGATAAAAAGCTTTACCGTTTCGAAAATAGAGGGAAGGACATACTCTTTCTTGGCCCTTTCTAGGGTTTTTATAATTTAAAACCCATAAAACAGCCATTTCGATTATTCTTAATTACCGTTAGACTTTTTGGTTATTTTTTCAACCACCTGTGCATTTGCCACTTTTCTCAAATTCTGCGGACATGGATTTCTGAGAAAACTGTAAAAATATCCCGTTATTTATTTTGCTTGTTTGAATGGGCTTAAAAACTTAGGGTCGAGAACGGCAATTTTGAAACGTTTTTGATGCAGTTCGCTTGCCTTTTAAACATTACATAATTCACCTAAATTTAAACAAGGTAGTCATAAGCTTTAAGTAACTAGAAATCTTTAAAAAATCATTCTCGAGAATGTTTTCACGTTTTTCAGTTAAATCTTCGAAGTTTTTGAATATTCGAAGTCTGCTATAGTTTTTTTTAAAATTTAAGAAGCTGGAATTTGTCCGGTGTTAATTTAAAAATTATACTTTACACCGTTTGGGAGGTAAAAGGGAGACATGCGTTCTTTTAACCTTTTTTATAATTTTGAAGTTTTTTTCCAGTTCCCGTTAGACTTTTTTCCAATAGCACAACCAGCAGCACTAACCTTGGATGTCTTTTTTTTTAATTCTATGGCCACCGGCTTATGCGCAAACGGTAAAACAAGCTCCTTTTTTTTATTTCGTTTTTTAAAAAGGCTTCTAAAAACTTAGGTTAAAAACGGCAATTTAAAAAAATTTTAACGCAGCCTTCCTTCTTTTTGTAAGTTTTGCACTTTAACCGAATCTGAAAAAGATCGCTTATACCGTTGAGCTACGAGAAGACTTAAGAAAATTGTTTTTGAAAATGCTTTTATGTTTTTCAGTTAAATCTCAGAAGATTTTGAAATTTTAAAACCCGCTATAATTTTCCTTAAAATATTGAATTATTTCTGATACGTGTGATTTTTTTCATAGAATTCCACCAAACACCACCGGAGATAAGGGGGGGGGGGGGGACACGTTTTTTCATGCATTTTTGGGATTTTTTTTTCGAAAATGCGTTAAAACTGCAGCAATCAAACTGGTTTTTGAAAAATATGACCTAAGCACTTGGTTTACTTTGAGTTGCTTTATACGTGTGTTCAATATTGATTTTGAGCGTTAAGCCGTTCAAAAGTTTTGGCCTCCAACACTTTGAAAAACGTCATGCATTTTCGACTCTGCATTTCTCAGAAACGTTTTGATATTTTCGAAAAGCTTTATTTTTTAATTAAAGCTTAGTATTTCTTAAGCCTAAGTTTCGTTTTTCTAGTTCTTGCCTACTAAATTTCCTGAAAAAAAAAAACAATAAAAAACAAACATTAAGCCCATTTTCACATGAAATTTTAAAAATGTAATTAAACTGTTATTTCTGCTTAAAAAAATTGCCCTCTTTGGATTCTCTGACTATTTCCGCAGTTTATACGCACACCAAATTTTGTCTTTCTACGACTTACCGTTCAGAAGTTATAAAGTGATTGGACGTACGGACGGACAACGTAGCGATACCATAAGAGGTCCTTTTTCCATTTTTGGACGGACCGATAAAGTTGTTTATATACGGACGGACGGATATGGCTTAATCGATTCTCCTGTCGGTCCCATTCATATTTCTAAGAAGTCTAAGGGATCTATGGTGATTATTACACTGCGTTACAAACTATGCATCAAACTAATTATCTGGGTAGGGTATAAAAACTGAGCTCTTTGCTTTCACTCCAAGCTCAGTTTTCCTTTACTATTGCTGCAGCTTCGCCAACCCTACAGGATAACGCAGTATAACTCCTTCCATCTTTCATGAAAAAGAACCCGAGATACTTAAACTTCTCTACCACCACAGATGGCTGCATTCAAACCTCCCAGCTCACGCCGAAGTTCCTCCTCGGATGATGCCAGGGGTGGAATCGGTTGAGGTGATCTATGATTAGTGATGTCACAAATCACAAAAATTCTTCTGTGTAAACTGTGATCATTACAATTTTCCTGTGACAGCAAACGATCAATCACCGTCAAAATCAGCTGGTTTTGAACACCGTTTTTTCAAACTTTCTGGTAAGGCGGTGTTTTTGCCTACCCTAAGGCTGACTTTCTACATGTACAAATTAAAATCAGTGTTCTGACATCACAAGCCTAAATAAAGCAACGATTCGGAACAATATTTTTGTGTTCACCTTACGCAGACGGATTATTTGGTTTGATCACATTGACTGTCACAAAATGTGAAAATCACAGATCACCATAGCAGATTCCACCCAAGGATAGCTAAAATATCGGCTAAAAACAGATGGCTTATCGTGACGCCAGCCATTTCGGAAGGTTTCCTCACCAAGACTGCGCTTCACCATCCAATCCATAAATGCTATGAAGAGTAGAGGCGATAAGACACAAACCTGGCGAAGTCCAACGCACACATCAAAATGTTGGGATTTGACGCCATTTATCCGAACACAGATTCTGCAGTAACCATACAAAGACTAAATGGCCCTCAGAAGGTCTCTTAATGCCAAGGAACCCGGTCATAGGCCTTTTCCAAATCTACAAAACACGCGTAGACTGATTTGGCATATTCCCAGGCCTTCTCAAGATAAACCTTCAGTGTAAAAAGCTGAACGGTTGTGCGCCTCTGCCATGCCGAAAGCCGTATTGCTCTTCCCGCAACAAAGGCTCGATTACAGCTCTGGAACGCGTTTCCAACACCTTCGCGGAATACTTTTCCCGGAAGACTTAAGACAGATTTACACCTATAGTTAGAGCAATCTCTTTTGTCCCCTTTTTTAAAAACGGGCACCATAACTCCTGTTTACCAATCCCTAGGTGCTTTTTCAGACCACCTTAATGGCATGTGTTAGCCATATTTCACCTTCTTCAGCTTTTGCCTTGAGCATTTCTGCCCGGATTTCATCAACTTCAGCAGACTTACCCACTTTAAGCGATTTAGTCGCGGCAGTGACTTCATCTACTGTAGGACTATTTTCCGTCCTAATCTCATCAGCAATGGGATTGCCATTTTCAGTGCCCTCTTGAGGATTGAGCAGCTCCAAAAAGTGCTCGTTCCATTTGCGTAAGACGTCGTTCTCATTATAAGAAGTAGGCTTACCGTCTTTGGATTTAACCCATTTAACTTCTTTCCTCTGAGACGGCGAATAGTCTGCCAAAGCATCCTGTTTGCAGATCTGTAATCGTACTCTAATCTCTCACTGAACTTTTTCCAAGCCTGTTCTGTGGCTGTTCTGATCGCCATATTTGAAGCGGGGACCACAAAGCAGCCTTAAGGCCTGATCAGAATAGGTTGCTGAAGCTGACGCTGTCGCTGTGGCTGAAGCTTGCCGCGTAGCGTGCCGCTTATACCGATCACAATGAGACGCTGAAGCTGAGTACAAGTTTGCCATGTTTGTCAATAGGTTTTCATTATACTACAGTGGGCGGAATTCCCATAAAGAAACATGTATTTTTTCTTTTCTATTAGCACTTTTTTTTTGTTTTTGGATGAAGTTTGCAAAAATTCTTAAACTTATACAAAAAATGTAATTTAAGTCACTTCTAATAACGTTTTTGTATTTGACGTCTACCCCTCTAGAGCTTTGCATGGATTGTTGTAAGTGTATTTTAATTTATTCACTCACGGTTTCGGCTCGCTTGTTTGTTTTATGAAATTTTGTTCTTGGGCTTAGATTATAGAGTTTAAAGTACTAAGATTTTCTGAGGTGATAAAACTTAAGTTTAAAACTTATTATTTAGTAGTGAATCCAAACTCAAATCGCGCATTTACACCTCAAGAACTATTGACAGCTTAAACGTCATTAATTTTGACAAGTGAACAAACATATCTATGTAAAAGTGCTTCGAAACGGCATAAATGCACAGTGGACTGCCGAGGCGAATGCAAGCCGTTGAAAGCGTTAATAGCGATTTACAGAATATTAAATTGATGAATTTTTAGCAAAATCTTTCGTGTTTTCACCAAAGTGATTGAAATTTAATTTTTTGTAATACCTTTAAGAATTTCTACAAACATCATTTAAAAATATAATAAAAATGCAGATTGCAAAGAAAAAATACAAAAAATCTGTATGTCTATGCGAATTTCGGGCACTGTAGTTTAGCAAAAAAAATCTATAGTCCGACACATAAAACAAAGGCGGGGAATAAAAACACGTGTTCCGCCTTGAAGTTTCTGTCATTTTTGACAAGTTTTCAACATTTGACAAACGTCATGCTTGAATTTCAATAATTTCAGCTACAACTGTCAGCTTCAGCTTCACATTGTGTTCGCTCTTGTGAGAATACGTGTATTTAACTTTTTACTCAGCTTCAGCTACAGTTCTGATCACTCTTTCTCTTTGCAAACAACATTTTAAAGCCAAGCTTCATTGTGTTAGGAAACACTGAAATCGTATGGCTGAACTGGTAAACGTCAAGCCGAGGCCAAGCCCAGGCTGCTTTGTGGTTCGTGCATGAAGATTTTCGCGCCTCAATGCACAGTGCTCTAGGCGCGAATTGCTACATTGATTCCTACATTGATTCCGCACAATATAGGCTCTCCTCTTCTCTTTGATGGCTTATTGAACCCCAGGAGTCTTAAACCACACAGTTCTTTTCTCACCACCAGCCGTTACACCAAGCCGCTTAACTCCACAAACTTTTCTTGCAGAGACGCAATGACTGCCGATGAAAACAGCTGTCATTCTTCCTCTACATTTAAAAGGTCAGTTGGAATTTGTTCAAACTTCTCCGATACGTGCCGTGCAAATCGTTCCCTGTAGTCAGTTTCAGCATCCTGTAACCGCCATATGCTGGTCACCCGTTTTGGTTTTCGCCTGGGTGGCAAAGGAATACTATCGCTAAAGCGCAACATGCACTGAGAAAAAGGTGGGGGTGTTCGTGATGGACAAGCCTTAAGCACCAGCAAAAGTCCGACTAGTTGCCTCCGTTCCTGTTTTGATCCGGGTCACCGTGCCTCCCAATCACACTTCTCCAAGTACCTACTGTCGTCCTTACCCATATGAGAATTGTGGTCACCCTTCAAAAGAAAAAAGTCCATTTCAGGCACTCTATTCAGGGCAGTATAAACTCCGTACCGTACTCCGTGAAAATAAACAATAACAGCGATTTTGTGCAACACTTTCATAAACTCGTTTTCATCATTGAATGCTCTTCAATATTTTATATGTAGATGAGACATATACAGAAAAACTCATTATTCTAAGTTTAAAAATTTGCAAAAAAAAAATAAAGATTATTTGTTTGAGCACGTATAGTTCTTTACTTAAACCTTAAACTATTTTTTATTACTTTATTTACATAACAAAACTGAACATTCGTACAGGCAAATGCACTTTTGGAATGTTGCTGTGTGATTCATATTGTTGGCAGATCACGAAATTGGAAACCACGGCGGATTTAAAGCTTCTCTGAAATAATCTTTATTAAAATTTAATATAGACAATATTAATAATTCTAAGAACCAACCAGACATACCTCGATTTCTCTACCGTAAGCTCAAATTATTGGAACTCAATTACCCTGGCACATTTTTTTCTCAGTCTAATTCATATTGAACGATCCTTGAATTGCAAAGTTGTTTATATTACTTCTTGTATGTGCTGGAAAAACAATTTTGTTACATAAACAAATTGTAACAGAACGCCGAATTTAAAATTCTTTGAAAATAATGAAAGCTTAGGTCGCTATCAGTATAAGCGCCGCCGGCGAGTATGCTGCAATTTTACTTTTCATAAGACTCTTGTTGTCTTGTCAAGCTTTTATTGCCCCGTTAAGTATATTTTTACTTAAAATTCAATTTATATTTTGCTTGGCCTAGTATTGATTTTAAACTGATCGTTTTTCGGATAAGCATGCTGTTTCATGTTTTGGAAATTAATTTCTAGTGTAAAAATACTTTATTCGCTTTCAATTAATCATCTTTTCGAATAACATCATTATTTTGCTAATGATTTCCTTTTTCTAATCACCTTGAAAAAACTTAGGTATCGCAATAAGCAATGGCTTAGCTAGGCAATGCTTTTGCAAGCTTAACTTAAATTAAAATTATGGTGTTGTTTTGTTAAGCTTATACTCAGCTGTTTCTTTAAGCTTTTTTTATCAGTTTAAATAAGTACCTTACTCAAAAATGTTTCACCAAAGGTGAGTGATGCAAACAATTTTTTTTTCCATAATTCACAATTATTATATCGTAAAGTGGCAACTAAATGTGAGCTTCTTTAATGGATTAATCATGTTTTGCTACTTGCCCCCTTAAACGATTTGATGCCGACTTCAGACGATTAGCGGCATATATCGTCGCTTGAAAAGCAAACTGACATAAGTCAAAATTTTACGATTTTGAGTTAAGTACACAGAACGAATCACAATATAAAATGCTAATTTTCTGTCAAACCGTCATAACATAACCTCAAAAACTGAGAGCGAAGTGAACATCCCTTGTCTTTTTCCCAGCAAAATGGCTCTTTTATTACTTGTGTCACTTTACTGGCAAATTTCCGTAAATTGTTTCTGTGGTAATACGTTTCAGTTAGCGATAAGTCATTTTACCTTTATTTAGAAACTAGTTGATGAGCCGCAAAATTCTTTTGATTACTTTTTGATTACTTAATATACTGGTAAAAAGACACGTATATTAAGTGTCTTTTTACCAATGGCCTAGGTATTATTTTACCTCGTTTATTATGCATGTTGTGGAGAGCTTGAGTTGACGCGCAGGTATTAAATAGGATCGAAATAAACTTTTATCTTGTCGCCACCCATAAACGTTGTCCTTTTAATTTTGTTGTTTGGTATGTAACATTTAAAATTATTTGTAAAACACCAAGTTTTATTTTTAAACCGAAGAACTGCTAAACAGTTATTAAGTTTTGCATAAGCATTTTGTTATGCCTTTAATTAAACTAAACTTATGTTAAGATATTTTGGAAATAATATATTTTTTGACGATAAACTTAACTGCTCGTCCTCATCATCATCATTTTCGAATGCCGCTTATCCCTTAAAAGGGTCGCGGAGCGAGGGTGTCTAAATGGTCCTTCCATCTTTCTCGATCCTCCGCCACCAACTCAAGAGACTCCGGCGCAATTCCCAGGCGGGACTCAGAGAGGTTCTTTACCTGATCCCACCACCTGTTTCTTGGCCTACCAGGGGGGCGACGCGCTCCCATCTCGGCTAGCATGACCTGTCTAGGAAGTCTGTCAGGGGGCATGTAAACAACGTGTCCAAACCATCGAAGAATCGATCGCTCCACTCGGAGAAGTAGCTGCTCAACATTAAGATTCCTACGAATACTGGCGTTTCTCACTCTGTCCCCTAGAGTAAAACCAGCAACGCACCTAATGAATCTAATTTCGGCAGCTTGTTAGAGCGATCTAATTCTTTCGGTCATTACCCAAATTTCATGACCATAGGTGAGGCTCGGAACGAACACTGAATTAAAAACTGAGATCTTTGCTTTCACTCCAAGCTCAGCTTTCCTGATGACCGGCCGGCGCAGTTCCTTTACTATTGCTCCAGCTTGGCCAATTCTACAGGACAACTCAGTATCACTCCTCCCATCTTTCGTGAAAAAGACCCCGAAATACTTAAACTTCTCCACCTGTTTTAATGGAACTCCATTTATGTGCAGGGTACACTGCACAGGAATTCGGGAAAGAACCATCACTTCCGATTTGTTGACTGCAAAATCGGCTGCAAACCTATCCAGTGCTCGTTGAAGTTCCTCTTTGGATGATGCAAGGATGGCCAAATCATCTGCGAAAAGCAGATGGCTCATCCTGATGCCAGCCAATTCGAAACATTGCTCGCCAAGACTGCGCTTCACCATACAGTCCAAATAAACTATGAAAAGGGGAGGCGACAGAACACAGCCCTGGCGAAGTCCAACGCGCACGTCAAAAGGACGGGATTTGACGCCATTTATCCGTACACAGCTTCTGCAGTTTCCATACAAAGACTGGATGGGTCTCAGAAGAGGCCCACTCAGCGCATAGTCCTGCAAAACTCTCCACAGTGTATCCCGAGGGACTCGGTCATACGCCTTTTCCAGATCTACAAAACACGCATAGACCGGTTTTGGAATATTCCCAGGCCTTCTCAAGAATTACCTCCAGAGTAAAAAGCTGGTTGGTTGTGCCTCTGCCAGGCTGAAAGCCGCACTGTTCTTCCCGTAACAAAGGCTCGATTACAGCTTTGGAACGCGTTTCCAACACCTTCGCGAATTATTTTTCCGGAAGACTCAAGAGATATATGCCCCTATAGTTGGCGCAAACTATCCTGTTCCCTTTTTTGAAAATGGGCACTATAACTCCCGTTTGCCAATCGCTAGGTGCCTTCCCGCTATCCCAGGCCACCTTAATGACACGTGTTACCCATTTAACACCCTCTTCACCTATTGCCTTCAGCATTTCTGGCCGGAATTCATCAACTCCAGCAGACTTGCCAACTTTTAGCGATTTGATCGCTTCAGTGACTTCGTCTACTGTGGGACTATTCTCCGCCCTTATCTCGTCAGCAGTGGGAATGCCATCTTCAGTGCCCTGTTGGGGGTTGAGCAACTCCGAAAAGTGCTCTCTCCATCTGCGCAAGACATCGCTCTCATTTGAAAGAAGTGTACCAACCCCTTGAATGATATTTAACTTCCTTCCTCTGAGCCGGAGAATGGTCTGCCAAAATATCTTGTTTGCAGATCTGTAATCGTGCTCCAACTTCTCGCCGAACTTTTTCCATGACTGTTCCTTGGCTGTTCTGACTGCCAGATTGGAAGTCCTTCGCGCCTCATTGTACCGGGCTCGAGAAGTTGAGTTTCTATACATTGGATCCACGCAATGTAGGCTCTCTTCTTCGCTCTGATGGCATCTTGAACTCCAGGCGTTTTAAACCAAGCAGTTCTTTTCTCACCACCAGCCGCTACCCCAAGCCGCTTCACTCCACAAACATTTCCTGCAGAGGCAATGACTGCCGATAAAACCAGCTGCCATTCCTCCTCCACATTCAAAAGGTCACTTGGAATTTGTTCAAACTTCACCGAAATATGCTGTGCAAAGCGCTCTCTGAAATCAGGGTCAGCATCCTGCAACCTTTCACCAGACCTGCGGGTCACCAGTCTTGGTTTTCGCCTGGGTGGCAAAGGAATACTGTCGCTGAAAAACAATTTACACAGCACTAAGTGGTGATCAGTTGACAACTCAGCTCCCCTGAAAACTCGAACATCACAAATCATTCTTTGAACAGACGATGGTACAACAAAGAAATCAATCAGTGACTTCTGATTTAAACTGTGCTTGTACCATGTGTATTTGTAAATGTCTCTGTGTGGGAAAAAGGTGTTCCTGATGGACAAGCCATATGCACAGCAAAAGTCCAACAACTTCCCTCCGTTCCTGTTTTGATCCGGGTCACCGTGCCTCCCAATCACACTCCTCCAAGTACTGTCGTCTGTTCCCACTTCAGTGCTCTTACTTCAAAACAAAATGATACTTTTGCAAACATTTTTTAATTTTTTTTCTCGAATTGGCTGGATATCTACTATCGAAATTGTAGCATTTCATTCGATTTGTGGCATTCTAAAACCATCCATCGCATTGTCCGATCCGGCGCATAAGATGTATTTGTATCTATAGGAGTTCCGTGGTTCCTTGATCGGCTTCTAAGTTCTGTTGGGCATTACTACAGAGTTTTGTCTCTGAGCCTCTCATTCGATAACTCACACTAAAGCTTCAGCTTGGCAGAACTCATGATTGTGGTGAGGTTGCCATGCGTCCTTTTTATACCCCATCCCATAGGATAGGAGGTATATTAAGGTATATTAATAAAATTATAAATAATTACGTTAAATAATAATGGTAGAATCCCAAGACCTTAAGAGCATATGGTCGAGACCGTATTCTGTTCCGAATAAGCCATGCCCGTCCGTCAATCCGTCCGTCTGTATGTCACATAACTTGAGGCCTTAAATTTTGACTAGGATGCTGAAATTAAGTAGGTAAGGTCCACGTCATGCGAAGCAGTACAAGTGTAAAAATTTTTGGAATCCGCCCAAAGACACTCCCACAATCGGTCTAAATGTGCAACTACCTCCACGGCCGTGGCATCTATTTTAAGGGTAAATTTTCAAATGCAGTTTACTCAATTTTTTTGCTCGAAATTGAAAAAATGTCGCTTTATACTTTATGTAAAAAACGCTTAGTTTTACATTTTGTTTTTGCAAAACTTTGGGCCACGCCCACATTTGGAGGCAGAATTGAAGAAAAACCTGAAATTTTCCAGAAAAACGTAATTTCAGCTGGCCTTGAGCCTAATTTAGGAAAGCATGAAACAAAAAAATTGGCAGGTTATCTAAACGAGAATTTAAGCCAGATTTCGTTTATGTAACGTTTTGAGCCACGCCCCCTTTTAGAGGTTGATTTTTCAAAAATATTGAATTTGAAACAAAACTAGTGGGAGGGTCACAATCCGCTCAGGCGAATCGTTGGTTACCCCATCCCAATTGACTACTTTCAAGCTCCGAAATACGTCATAAATCTTGATTGTTTAATTTCAGTTTCTATTAACTTCAACTGTATTTAGAATTTCTCAGTTAAAGAATCTTCTCCCTTAAAAAGGGGTGTGGCATTCACCCCTTTTCAATTACATATTTTTTTGTTTTCATTTTTTGTCAAAAGTGATATACACGTCTTGATTGCATTTCACATTAAAAATTTGGTTTATACTTAAAAACGTGTATAAAAATTTATTCATTTGAGTTGATAGCTTACGTACGTATCTGAAGATTTTATGGTCCAAGTTTTTTGGATTTAAAGCAAATAATATCAAATAAAAACCGTTTATTAGAATGCATATTATATATGACCACGCCTACAAGGGGGTGGTTTTCGCTTTTTTCTTAAATGCCAATCACAATATACTTAAGCGAGAATAACGCGTACCAAATTTCAGCTTCCTACGACAATTTTTAATTTTCATGCTACTAGCTAAAGTGGGCGTGTCAGTGGGCGGATTTTGAAAATTTTTACACTTATACTGCTTCGGGACCCAGAAAGGACAGCTATTAAGTTTCAAGTTCCTAGCTCAAAATTTAAGGCCTAAAAACTACCGACACACGGACGGACGGACGGACGGACATGGCTCATTCGACTAACATTTCGGTCTCGATCATATGTCCTTAAGGTCTTGGGGGTCTACGGTGATTATTTCTCTATGTTACAAACTATAAATCAAACTTAATATACCTCCTATCCTATGGGATGGGGTATAATAAAAATGCCTTTTTACGTACATTTAAGCGTAACGTGAAAATATCTGTTGATATTGATAGTTCGGGATAAGGGGCGGTTGAACCACGCCCCTTTTCGAAGTTTGTACTACTTATAAAATGTCGAAAAACAACAGAAACATCAGCATTTTACAATGTGGGATAGGATGGGGTATTCAACGCTCCGTTTTAATAACTGCAACTTCTGCGTACACGCTGGTGCACTCACCGGTTTCAATTTAAAATGAGTTTTCAACAAAATCTGGATTTGAAGTATCTAACACAGGTATTAAAAGTGGGCATGTACAATGGTGTGGACGGTCCAATTTTGCGTCTAATAAAAATCTACTGGCCACTTTTGCTCTGCACCAAAATTTGAGTTCTTATGCCTTGTCTTAATTGGCCAAAAGGCATTTTAAAATAAAATGGAGAGGTTTAGTTTATTTTAGTTTATTTCAGAGATAATATTATTAACACGTAAGATACAGTATCCCTTTGTTGTGCTAATTGATGTTTGAGGATATAATTTAAAAGTTCAGTTATCAAAGAAGCATAAAAATATATAAGGAACAATTAATTTAAATGTTAAAAAATCTATTATAAAATGTTTAATATTAAAGATTTTAAAAGAAAACTAAAAACAAGTAGGGTGCATTACTCTTACCGTGCAAAAACAAAGAATTACCTAAGGAATAAAAAAGTAAATAAATGAAAGAAATACAAAATTGAAAAAGGATCGTTAAAGTTCTGTTATAATCTGATCGCCTCCCAGATATCTGTGCAAAGATTTTTTAAAGTGAAGAATGTTTTGAGCTCTCTTCAGATCTGTTGGTAGCAAGTTCCATAAACGACTGGCATTGACACAAAACTGACGCTCAGAAGTGAGAAACAGGAAATGGGGCACAGTGACGGCTAAGGTTCGCCTTAAAAGAGATTCTTGAATTCTATCTCGCAGGTAACTTGGAAGACCAAAGCGTAAAACACTAAAAAAAATGCTAGAACACGGAACTTAAGATATGACTCAAATGTGAGGCCAAGAAATATTCTGCTGAAAGCTGAAACATGGTCGTATCTTCTAAGGCCGTATATATTGCGAACGATGCTATTGAACGCAACGTTTAGCTTTCTTTTACTCTGTGAGTCGACGTTTGCAAATACTTCACAGCTATAAGTGAGGACAGGTAAGAGAAGAGTCTTGGCCAGCATTTTACGAGTGTTCAAAGGTGTGTAGTACTGGGAAGCCCGCAAGCTTCTTAGACCAGCATATACTTTTCCGACAGCCACATTTACGTGGTCATCCCATTGAAGAGTGTTGTTGAAAATAAGCCCTAGGTTCTTGGCTGATTCATCGAACTCTATAGTTGTGTCATTTAAATATAGGGATGTTAAACATGAAACGTTTGTTACTCTTCGTGAGATAACAAGGCATTTAGTTTTGTTTGGATTCAGATGTAACGCGTTATCCGAAGACCACAGGGCGACTTTTTGTAGATCTTCATTCATAAGTGCTACGCAGTTTTCAATCAGTCCAATGGGACAGCTCGTGTTTAGTTTCCCGTCATCGGCGTATAAACGCAGCGACGAGTTTTCGATAGCATCGGGTAAATCGTTTACATACATACAAAAGAACATTGGACCTACAATTGAACCTTGAGGAACTCCGTTTTTTATTGTTAAAAAATTAGAAGTATTATGGTTGGCGACAACTGCTTGAAGGCGCCCTCGAAGGTAGCTCCTTACCAAGTTGACCGCGGATTGGGAGAACTTAAAAAGGTTTTTGAGTTTAACGCAGAGGATTTCGTGGTCAGTAGTGTCGAATGCTTTTGAGAAGTCTAACAGTGTGAGGTGAGTAACCCAGTCCTTATCAATAGATTGCCTAATATCCTCAACCAGATCAAGCAGAATTGAGGTGCAGCTATGTTTTGGTCGAAAACCTGATTGCTTAGCGCTTATTAGCTTGTATCTGTCGACGAAGGCCTGCATTTGTCTTTGCATAATCCTTTCAAATACTTTGGACAGATAGGGAAGAATAGCAATCGGTCGAGGTTGTCTCACATTGAAGCCAATAGTATGGGCATTGACATATTAAACCAATTTTCACACTTTCTATGTGCAACAGGAGATCCAAGCAGTGTCTCAAGAGTCAGCTGTCTAGCTTGACTTTGAAGACCTTAACACATACATACGGACGGGCATGGCTTAAACAAATCACCTGTCGGTCTCGAACATATCCTTCAAAAACGGACTTAGGGATCAACGATGATTATTTCACTGTGTTACAAACTATACGCATTAAAATTATATAATACCCCGGGTCTTCACATTTTCACATTCCACATTTTCTTTCATGCGTTTTGGTCAAGTTAAACAAGGCGTAGGTACTCAAATTTTGGTACAGAGCAATATTGGCCCAAAAACTTTAACAGGGCAAACATTTTACCGCCCACAATATCGATCATGCCCACTTTTAACACTTTAGATCTTTAAAACTCCGATTTCTCCAAAAGTTCACTCCAAATTGAAATAAAATTGTGTATTGTACAAATATTGAAGATATTACGATTTGCTAAATTTGCTTCATACAAAGTTTTGAGCTCCGCCCACTTTTAAGGGGCGTTTTTAGGAAAAAACGGTTTTTTCTGAAATAATTTTCGCTTTCTGTGCATTTTCTCAAAATTACAATTAATTTATTCCCAGTTTAATATTAAGCACATGCCCACATTTGGGGCGTGGCCTATACAAATAGTGTATGACTTCAGGCTAAAAAATTTTTAGATTTGATGTTACACGGTATATAGGGTCGGGTGTATAGAAGTTTTGTCACAGACGAACTCTTGCACTTACTCACTTGTTTGATAATAACTTGCTTATCAAAATTTACATTAATGGTAAACTTTACTTGAAATATTTTACATTACACTAAATAAATATTAAATCAGTGAGTTAGTGCAACGGTGTGTACGCAGAAGTTACAGTCCGCAAAACAGACCGTTAAATACCCCATCCTATCCCACATTGTAAAATGCTGAAATTATTGTTATTTTTTGACATTCTATAAGTAGTAAAAACTTCAAGAAGGGGCGTGTTCCAACCGCTCTTATTACAAACTGTCAATATTAACTGATATTTCCCAGTTACGCTTAAATGTACGTAAAAATGCATTTATTTGGTTCAAATTCTATTTTTTAAAAAAATCGACCACTAAAAGGGGGCGTGGCTAAAAACTTTGTATGAAGGAAACTAGGAATAAAATCTCTTTACCTGCTAATATTTTTGTTTCACGCCTTCCGAAATTAGGCTTGAGGCCAGTCGAAATTACGATTTTCTGGAAAATTTTAGATTTTTCTTCAATCCTGCCTCCAGATGAGGGCGTGGCCCAAAGTCTTGCATGAAAAAAATAGAATTAAGTGTTTTCTACGTGGGCGTGGGCGCCGTGGTGCAGTGCAAGAGGTCCCGGGTACGAATCCCGACCGGGGCAATAAGTTTTTTCCCGGTTTTCCACCTCCGCGAGGGCCTGACAAACGCTCCGAGAGTATCATTTGTCATGAAAGACCTCTCAATTCGCCGTTCGGAATCGGCAAAAAACTGAAGAACTGGTGTTCTACATAAATTTGGAGCTAAAACATTGAGTAAAATGCATTTGAAAATTTACCCTTATAAAAGATGCCACGCCCACTGGCATTGGAGGTTTACCAATAAAATTTTTCTTTAATGTTAAATGTTAAATTTCAGCCTTTAAAGACGTCTTACAATTGTCAAATCTCTGGAGGCAGTGCACTTTTAGATCGATTGTGGGCGTGTCTGTGGGCAGATTTCAAAAATGTTTACACTTGCACTGCTTCGCATGACGTGGAGCAAGTAAACGTTTAGGAAGTTCTGACTGTAATGGAATATAAATTTTAGCTTAACCTTTAAGAAGCGCATACTAATTCTGTGGCTCATTACATCTGTCAATTTGAGCATGTGACGAATTATATGTTATGAACTGCCGCTGTTATAAAGGAACTTTCTTGAAGCTGGTATGCCCACATTAAAAAGATCAAGCGACACACTTCTTCATCTTAGATAAGTTCCCTATATTTGTTGGGCTCCAGTATTTAACAATAGTTTTTAGGGAAACTTTTCAGACAATGACACCAGCGCTGAAATCAAACGAAGGATAACTCTTGCCAATCGCTGTTTCTTTGGGCTAAGAAGGCAATTGAGTAGCAAAGCCCTCTCTCGAGCAACTAAAGTGTCCATGTATAAGACCCTCATCATCCCAGTCCTGCTTTACGGTGCAGAAGCATGGACCCTGTCAAAGGCGGATGAAAACACTTTAGGCTGCTTCGAGAGGAAAATTCTTCGGACGATTTACGGTCCCGTCTGCATAGACGGAGAGTGGAGGAGGAGATATAACATCGAACTGTACGGGCTGTACAGAGATACCGACCTAGCCAAAAGAGTCAAAACACAACGTCTACGATGGCTGGGTCATCTAGAGCGGATGGACACCAACGCCCCGGCGAGGAAAATCTTCGAATCCACACCGCAGGGACGACGCGGTACAGGAGCACCGAGACTCAGGTGGCGCACGCAAGTGGAATGGGGACCTCAGCCAACTTCGCGTGCGAAACTGGAGACGGCTAGCTAGAGACAGAGCTGGCTGGCGAAGCTTGTTGGCTGAGGCCCAGGTCCACCCCGGACTGTAGCGCCACCTTAAGTAAGTAAGTAAGTTTTAGGGAAACTTGAGGAAGCTTGGTGTAACAGAGAAACCCCTTTGCAATTTTTCCTATGACACTCCGGTAAACACTGCAGTCTCTCACTGCATCACAAAAGGATAAGACTTCTGGGGATACCTACAGGTACCAACCAGATATCCCACAGTTCTCCCGCCATATACCCACTTATGATTCTTAGATTCCTGGACTTCAGTAGAGAGCGTACTCTTTTAGGGTGAACTGTCTCCGAAGTTGAATAGACAGCAGAATGGGCTTCTAGAGGCCACAGTGCAATACCAAACCTTAAAAAAAGTCATTTAATCTAGGACATATTTTTGTATTGAGTGGATGGTTGGTAGGTATATTTTGTATGCAAATAGGGCTTCAAAAAAGAAGAAGTCCTTAATCAATCAATGAATAATTTTCGTTACTAAGGAAAAACGACTCTAATAAAACGCGAAATGACTACAGATAGAATACCGTGACGCATTATTAATGAAAACACTAAAGTTTTCTTTTCTAATTTCTTTTAGTTTTGAAGCTTGAAGGACCTACTTCCTACACGGAGTCACCATTGGTAGAAAAGAAAAACTGTTTAGGTACTGGGTGCTTCACAAGTATGGCAACACTGTCCTCCAGGATTGGTTAAATCCTTTTTAGCTTATGGAATCAACACGATTTATTATGAAATTATTCTTCAGCAAGAGAGAAATATTCCTTTAGTTGTATTTATACACTCCCTGCTCGGCGCCAAACACCTCTACCTGTACGTCTACCATCATCACAATCAATAGTATCTAAAAGAAGTCAAAGACTCACAGGCAGGTAAACAAACTATCGGATCGTAGAGTGAAATTGTGCGCACCTCTTCACTCCAATAGTAAAAAAAAAACGTCAAGTGCCGCTAGCAACGATCCAAACAGGTAGATAGGTTAAAAATAGTAAGTATTAACAGAACGAGTTTCTCGGTATACACAAACAAAATCTACGTGTACGGGGTATACAGCTCCCACCTGAATCACCATAGAGACGACACCAGTTCCAGTAGGTGTACCTGTAGTAACCACGATCAGTCAACGGTGTGTGCGTCTCGAGAGAGAGCGTTAAATTACAATTCGCCCAATCCATCCATTAAAGTGATCAGTACATTTTTGATATTATTGTTTTTCGGGTTAAAAAAAAAATATGTTAAACTATCAATTTCACTAGGAATTTGTTTATATCGCAAACTAGTTCGCTAGAAAAGACAGTTTAATTTGTATCAGCTTCGTCGAAAAACGAAAAAAAAAAAATATTTTAACTCTTGTGCTAGTGGCAGGCAGTGCGAGTTCCAGATTGTGAGTCATCATCGTCAGCATCATCGACGCAACCAAATTTTCTTGTTATTATTTTTATTCTTTTATAGTCCACCAGAGGACAACAAAAAAATTTAAATATCAATGAAGATATAATTTTAATTTCAATTGAAATCAAACCACAACAAAATAATCAAGACACAATGAGGGGTGCATTGACAGTAGCAGCAGTTCTAATACCGACCTTCCGTGCATCACTGGGCATGGCCAGAGGTTGCCTAAATGGACGAGTTTGCACTACAGGGGAATATTGCTCTTCGTTCAGCGAGCAATGTGAAAAATGTGCAGACATCTGTGAAAAAAAATCACACAACTATCAGGAGAGTGATTGCACTCGATTTTGTCCAGGTATAATATTGATACTTTATTACATTTTGCAAATAGCGATTTAGAAAACAAAAGGAATTTGCACCTACCTATATAACAACTTTCTCTGCTACTTTGCCACTGAATGTCAATCTGACACGTCAAATTTTAAGCAGACGGCAATTTTCAAAGCTTCTTTTAGGAGTTTTTCTGCCTAACTTGTACTTGACCCAATTCGTTTTGCAGAATCATGAAACGCTGTCCTTTGCGAATTAAGTGATAAAAAAATGCGTCAGACAAGTTAAAAGGAGCTCAGAGGAGTTATACCTTCAGCCCAATGAATCCGTTGCGTCCGTCACGTCGAAGTACACAACTGATCACCCAGTAAAATACACACGTTCTTATGGAAAGCGACTACGGCACGCATTTCTTCTATGGGCCGCATCCCACAAGAACGTGTGTATTCAACTTAGTTGTCAGTTGTGTACTTCAACGTGACGGATGCAACGGATTCATTGGGCTGAAGGCTTTAAGTGCGAGGGTTTATGGTTTCCGGGACACCTAGGCAAATACGTTTTGGTCAGAATATTAAAGTTGATGGAATGATGTCTCCTCCCAGGGTTGAGAGCCCAACTGCTCACGAGCTTCTATTCTATACGTATGATACGAGAATTTCTCGAATGAGAAACCAACAGGAGGCAGTCAGTATCAGTATGGTGAGCCTAAAGTACGAGAGACTATAAGCACTAAGAAAGTCCCACGGATCAAGAGAACTTCTGAGTGGGATAGGACGACTGGGGTAACCGTCCTCGGTATAAGCCCATGCCGACAGGGAAAGAACGGTGATTTAACAAAACTTATTATATTCTTCAGCTTGAGTTAGGTATAGAGGGCGGACAGGTATGCAGAAGATGAAACAAGGGTTTTCCTGCTTTTTAAGGAAACTTTTAAGAAGTCTTCTCTTCTGAGGCTTCCAACTTTTTCTTTCTTCTTTTTCATTTAAGCGCGAGGTTATAATCTGAAGTGATGGATTATAACCCTCCCACTCTACTGCATTCCTAATGGTCCGCTTGTGGGGTACGCTGATTTGACCTCAGAATATACCGACAGGCCACCCGGTTTTGGATCTCTTCACTGAGGCCAAATAAATGCTGTTGTCGTTGCATTTGTGTGATCCATGAATGTTTAGGCCTTCCTCTCCTTCGCGATTGCGCTGGAATGTTGATTGACATTGCCTTTTCGACGGGGCTCGGTAGGATCCCTCCTTATAACGTGGCAATACCAACTAAGCCGGTCGCGCTCAATTTTTCTGGAGATAGGTTCTTTTACATGGAGGTTTCCTCGGATCTTCGTACTTCTTATTCTATCTCGCTTTCTTACTCCTGCTGTCATGCGAAACATCTTCATCTCAGCTGCCGTTAATTTGCTCTCATATTTCTTATACGCTGTCCAACATTGTGAACCATATGTTAGCGCCGGACGCATAACTGCGGTGTAGAGCTTTCCTTTCAGCTTAGAGGGCATTTTTACTTACTTACGTGGGGTACTTTATCCACCCCACGCTTACGCGATGATTGATGTCGTCATCACGGTTTGCTTTGCTATTAATCATTGATCCCAGGTACTTGAACTTTTCACACTTGGGAAGCACCTTTCCATTCAATTTAATGTCTGGAATTGTTTCGGGGGGTGGGTCAAAGAATGGGCAGCGCAGGTACTCTGTCTTCTTTTGGCTAATACTTCTCTTCTAAGAAGTATTCTTCTGAGGCTTCTAACAATTCTTCTAAAAGCTTTAAAGTTTGTTTGGAAGGGAAACGAGCATGTGTTTTTGTTGTTACATTTATTTTTGCCATTCTGATGACTTTAGTATCCAGCTGGAAACTCTTTGAATTTATGCATCCTGATGGCCTAACTCCGATTCTTACTTGCTTACTTACTTACGGTGGCGCTACAGTCCGGGGTGGACCTGGGCCTCAGCCAACAAGCTTCGCCAGCCAGCTCTGTCTCTAGCTAGCCGTCTCCAGATTCGCACGCGAAGTTGGCTGAGTTCCCCTTCCACTTGCGTGCACCACATGAGTCTCGGTGCTCCTCTATCGCGCCGTCCCTGCGGTGTGGATTCGAAGATTTTCCGGGCCGGGGCGTTGGTGTCCATCCGCTCTAGATGACCCAGCCACCGTAGACGTTGTGCTTTGACTCTTTTGGCTAGGTCGGTATTGCTGTACAGCCCGTACAATTCGATGTTATATCTCCTCCTCCACTCTCCGCCTATGCGGATGGGACCGTAAATCGTCCGAAGAATTTTTCTCTCGAAGCAGCCTAAAGTGTTTTCATCCGCCTTTGACAGGGTCCATGCTTCTGCACCGTAAAGCAGGACTGGGATGATGAGGGTCTTATACATGGACACTTTAGTTGCTCGAGAGAGGGCTTTGCTACTCACTTGCCTTCTTAGCCCAAAGAAACAGCGATTGGCAAGAGTTATCCTTCGTTTAATTTTAGCGCTGGTGTCATTATTTGAATTGATAGCGGAAGCCAGGTAGACAAAGTCCCTAACTACCTCAAAGTTATAGCTGTCGATGGTGATGTTTTGTCCAAGACGTCGGTGTTTGGTGTCTTTTCTTGATGACAGCATATACCTGGTTTTGCTCTCGTTGACTGCTAAACCCATATTCGCCGCTTCCGTCCCAATACTCACGAAGGCTTCACTGACATTACGTTTTGTTCTACCGATTATGTCAATGTCGTCTGCGTATGCGAGTAGTTGCACGGACTTTTGAAATATTGTACCTCTGGTGTTGCCGCGAGAGTTCTGCACAATTCTCTCAAGTATGATGTTAAAGAAGTCGCATGACAGCGCGTCGCCTTGTCTAAATCCTTTTTTGGCATCAAAGTGGTCGGTGAGGTCTTTGCCGACCTGTACGGAACAGCGTGAATTTTCCATCGTCATCCTGCACAGATTGACGAGTTTGGCAGGGATGCCAAAACTAGACATTGCGCTATATAGCTTATCTCTATATATGCTGTCATACCCGGCCTTGAAATCGATGAAGAGGTGATGTATATCGATTTGGAATTCCTGGGTTTTCGATGATGGACTTTCCTGGCCTAAAGCCAAACTGATATGTGCCTATCAGATTGTTGACGAACGGCTTCAGGCGCTCACACAGTACAGCAGAAAAGTTCTTGTTTTAACTCCGATTCTGCTCTCTATGTACTTCTTGGCGAAGTTTTTTGGAATATTGATTTTGTTTGGAACTGAAAGCAAGGACTTATGTCACACCTCTGGATTTCATTAAGAGATCCGCAAAACAAGCATTAACAACTTGGATCATATAATTAGCGATTTCAAGGTTTCTTATTTTGGATCTTGGTTATCTATGTGGCCTACTGTGTAAGGTTAGATTAATAAAGGTTATTGGATGCCCTTGTGGCAATAATCATGGCTCACTTATACCAGCAGTTGGGTCCATTGTGTCCATTTGGGAACCTTCTGACCTGAAACGAAAAACAGGGATAAATCGCTGTTAGAAGCTCAGAGTGCCGCCCTTCTGGACCTATCCGGATTTGTATATAAATCTGAGGAGGTCGTTTAACAAATAACTAAGGTGCCGAGGGTACTACGCCTAATGCTGTTTAGGGCTGGGCATTCGCATAGCAGGTGACGAACAGATTCAATCTCTTCAACGTCTCTGCAGCTTCCGTAGTAGATTATTGTTATGCGGTATATCTAGTCGCTGAGGGTGTATGAGCTCTCGGATATCCCTGCAGGCTAATCCGATCATAAATAGTGATTTCTTTTTGTTTACCCCTGGCCACAACTTTCTGTGTGTCTGCACGTATCAAGTTCTGTGCAACGTAGGTTAGTTCTAAGAATTTAGTTTCTATCCTACCTGATATCGAAATCAGAGAAATTTTTATAGATTTAAGGGCTAGAGATGCATTCATTACTGACCCAAATCTCGCAAGCTCGTCTGCTTCTTCGTTTCCCGGGATATCGGTGTGATCTGGCATCCAACACAGAGTTATAGTGTTGTTGAAATGATAATTCGTCCAGAGTTTCCCGGCATAGTTTCATGGCCGCTTAGCTGTCAGAGTTTATGGTGATGGTCTTGTTTACGGGGCTGTGTTTCTTCAGCTCAGTGTCAGGTTGGATTATGGCCACCAACTCCGCCTGGAAAATACAGTAGTCGTCATTAATCCGGAAAGATTAGCTTAGTCCCAGGGCTTCACTGAAGACGCCTGCTCCGGTTCTGACTCCATCATAGAGCCGTCAGGATATGCGGCGATTTCTTCGTCTCCTGTGATAGTCACATTCACATCTTTCAGGTATTCCAGTAGCGAATCTCCTGTTGAAAGCGAATGTCATAGGAAGGAAATCCGTGACTAGGGTATCTACAATATGGAGGCAACCCATTGAGTTTCCACAGAGGCGTGTCCATAAGATCTTGAGGACCATAGTCCGGATTCCCTTAGGTAAACAACTGGTTTAGCTGCCTCTCTGCTGCAGTATAATGCCCAAGGGTATAAGGTTGAGTAGTTATCTCCAGTGCTGCAGTGGGTGTGGTCCTTAGGGACCCTGTTATACCCATACAGGCTGCCCTTTGAACCTTGTTGAGGTTAGGGACATGACACTTTCTTTACGTAGCTTTTCACCATACACCTGCTCCGTAAGTTAGGATGGGTCTTACAACTACTATATATGCATCCAGTGTACCATGTTTGGAACCATTTGGTTGCAGTCTTCATATGCTGCCAAACGTTCTGCGGCAGGCGTATAATGCCCCGTATGCCCGCTTGAAACGATCTTCTATGTTATACTTCCAGCTTTGGGTGGCCTTTTGGGTGCCTTTCTAGATATAGAGGGGGCGTTTAATAACATTGAGGCAGACGCGATATTGCGCAGCTTGAGAAACGCCCACCTAGATAGCAGTCTATGCGACTGGATCGGGCTCATGTTAAGCACACGAAAGATAAACTGCTACCTAGGCGAAGTATGCAGCAGACGAAACGTCAGCAGAGGAACACCGCAGGGAGGTGTCCTATCTCCGCTTATATGGACCCTGGTAATGGACGAATTGCTGAAAACCCTGGAGAGGGAAGGCTTCACTGTGAGCGCATACGCAGACGATGTAGCAATCCTGATCCCAGGTAAACTCCCACCAATCCTCAGTGACCGACTCAGCTACGCACTTCGCATTGTTGAAAAATGGGTAGAGGGTCGAGGACTGGGAATTAACCCCTCTAAGACGGAAGTTGTGTTGTTTACAAGGAAAAGGGCAGTTCCATCCTTCAGCAACCCGAGAATGGGGGGAGTGGAGTTACCGTTATCCAGATCGGTAAGATACCTGGGCGTCATATTAGACTCCAAACTCAACTGGAGGGATAATATAGAAGATCGTGTCAAGCGGGCATACGTGGCACTATACGCCTGCCGCAGAACGTTCGGAAGCATGTGGGGACTGCAACCAAACATGGTACACTGGATGTATATAACGGTTGTAAGACCCATCTTAACTTACGGTGCAGTTGTATGGTGGAAGGCTACGGAAAGAAAGTGTCATCTCTCTAGCCTCACCAAAGTTCAAAGGGCAGCCTGCATGGGTATAACAGGGTCCCTAAGGACCACACCCACCGCGGCACTGGAGGTACTACTCAACCTCACCCCCTTGGACATATACTGCAGCAGCAAGGCAGCTAAAACAGCTGTTCGCCTAAGGGAATCCGGACTGTGGTCCTCAAGATCTTATGGACACGCCTCTGTGGAAACTCAGTGGGCTGCCTCCACAAACACCCCAGTCACAGATTACCTACCTATGACATTCGCCTTCAACAGGAGATTCGCTACCAGAATACCTGAAAGAGGTGAATGGGAAGATAAGACCATTACAGGAGACGACGAGATCGCCGTATATACCGACGGCTCTAAGATGGACGTCGGAACCGGTGCGGGCATTTTCTGTGGAGATTTGGGTCTAGGTAAATCTTTCCGAATCAATGACGACTGCAGCATTTTTCAGGCGGAGCTGGCAGCCATAATCGAAGCTGCCTCCGAGCTGAAGAAATACGGCCCCGCAAACAAGACCATCACCATATACTCTGATAGCCAAGCGGCAATTAAAGCCTTGGAATCAGACGTGGTAAAGTCAAGGGCTGTGAAACTATGCAGGGAAATTCTGGACGAGTTATCACTTGGCAACACTGTAACTGTGTGTTGGGTGCCAGGTCACACCGATATATCGGGAAACGAAGAAGCGGACAAGCTTGCGAGATTTGGGTCTGGAATGAATGCATCTCTAGCCCTCAAATCCATAAGAGTCCCGCTGAGTTCGATAGCACGTAGGTTAGAAACTGAATCCTTGAGTAGAACCAATCTACGTTGGACAGAACTTGATACGTGCAGACACACAAGGGAGCTATGGCCAGCGGTAAACAAAAAGAGATCACTATTTTTGATCGGACCAGCCCGCAGGAACATCCGAGTACTCACGGGAATCCTCACGGGGCACTGCGCTGTGGGCCTACACGCTGAGCGGCTAGGCATACCGCATAACGATTACTGCAGAAGCTGCAGGGACGTTGAAGAAATTGAATCTGTTCGTCATCTGCTCTGCGAATGCCCAGCCCTAAACAGCATCAGGCGTAGTATCCTCGGCAGCTACTTCTTCAACGAGCTCGAAGATCTAAATAATGTAGATCTAAAGGACCTCCTAAGATTTGTATACAAATCCGGATGGGTCCAAGAGGGCGGCACTCTGAGCTTCTAACAGCGGTCTATTTCTGTTTTCGTTCCAGGTATTAAGAAGGTTCCCAATGGACACAATGGACCCAACTGCTGGTCTAAGTGAAGCCGTGACTATTGTCAAAAGGGCATCCATCAACCTAACCTAACCTATACTTCCAGCTGAGTTAAGAGTTCAATAGGACGTCCAGGTATCTGACCGATTTGGATATCGGTAACTCCATTCCCCCATTCTCGGTGTCGTAAAGGTTAAAATTGTTTTTTCCCTAGAAAACAACTAAGAAGAATTTATTCCCAGTCCTCGACTCTCAACCCACCTGCCAACAGTACAGAGTGCGTAGCTGAGTTGATCACTGAGGATTGATGGAAATTTACCTGGGATCAGGATTGCCAAACCATCTGCGTATGAAGCCTTCCCTCTCCAGAGATTTTAGCAATTCCATATGAGTGGAGATTGGACAACTCCTTGCGGTCTTCCTCTGCTGACGTTCCGTCTGGTACATACTTCACCTAAGTAACTGTTTATCCTTCGAGGGCTTAACATGAGCCCGATCCAGTCGCATAGACTATGCTATCTTGGTGTGTTTTTCTCAAGCTGCGCTGTATCGCGTCTGCCTCAACGTTATTAAACGCCTCCTTTCAGTCTAAAAACGCACCCAAAGTGTAATCCTTGTGTTACAAGGATTTTTCTACCACACTCTTAAAAACGCACTCAAAGTGTAATCCTTGTGTTACAAGGATTTTTCTACCACCGTTACTACTCTATGTGATACAGTGTCACCAAACTGCTTCTCATAAACGCATGCAGTGATTTTGAAAAAAAGTTATCACCAATCACCTCTCACACACCCGTCGATAAGCTGTTCGATCGCCTCGAGCTTGAATGAAGACAGGTTTATAATGGGCCTGTTGTGTTGCATGACTTCTGTTTGAACCACACTACAGTGATATTGTAAATGACTTCCTTTTGAACTTTGTTGTTCCGCCTCAAATCTTTGCCTTCTATTTGACTTCGAATTCTTAAAAGGAACACATCGCACGTATTGCCAGAATTTTCAATTTAGGATGCTTTCATAGAGCTGATTTTGCCGCTTTCAATTTTGCTGCTGAAAAAATTCTTAGCTAAGAGCCAACTTCGCGTGCAAAACTGGAGACGGCTAGCTAGAGACAGAGCTGGCTGGCAAAGCTTGTTGATTGAAGCCCAGGTCCACCGCGGACAGTAGCGCCACCTTAAGTAAGAGCTAAGGGCACTTGTGATTTAAACGCATAATACTCCATACCTACTCTTGAAGGTTTCTCCAGTATCGCAAAAATTTTTTTCTATGCCAGTCGCAAGGACCAGACTATGCGTAGCACTCTGTACTTAACAATGGGTCTTATCTTAACGATCGCTGTGTATATACATTTCACAGTCCGGGCCGGGATGATCTATATTTCTCCAAATTGTAGAACTCTCATAGTAAACAGTGATATTGTCATTGTACTCGCAATGCCATACGAGTATAGAACTATAGCTGCGGCGTGAACCCATCGTTACTGCTCTAGAGAGCAGGAGTATCTCGTACACAACCAAAAGCCAAGGTAGTATAGGAATAGAACTCGTTATTGGCCGGTTAACCTACACCTAACTTCTGGTTCTACAACACCCATATCAGCATTGGGGTGAAAAGGATGCTAACTTCTTATAATGTGCTTTTGAGGATTCAACGTACGAAAAACATTGCTGTCTTCCACCGGTAAGATGCCATCATAAACTGCATAAAATTTATACGAGAGAATGCTGTGCACCGCTCACTGTATTTTTTTTTTTTGGAAAAGGTCTCATGCCTGAGCACAGTAAATTTTCCATTCTTATGGTCAGAGACAGAAGACCTATGTTACCCGAGCCAATTATCCACCTGGGCGATGTTAAAACTGCTTGGACTCACTCAGGGGCTACTTCACAATTCACTGTCACTTTCGGAAGGTCTTACAAGGAACCCCAAGAAACCCCCGTTTAAGCCTATTTTAGAGTTCAGACGCTGCGTGTCAAAGTCGACTTCTGAAACCCAATTAGCCAGTTAATTTGATAGAATCTATAGTGTTGCTTCTCCCAAAATGCACCCAACATACCCAGCGAGTTACCTTAAAAGTTATACAAAGCCCTTTGAACTGAAACTTGAAATCTTAAAATAGGGGAAATCCAATAATATTATACGCTATTCACATGATTTATAAACTAAACTAAAGGCTAAAACTCCAAAATCTTTCAAAGATACCAATACGCCCACTAGCAGGTATATAATACCGAAGTAGCCGATATTGGTTATGCCCGATTTCCACGTGCTAAAAAACCACCCATTTATGAGAGACACTATGAAACTGCCAGAACGCACTTCATAGTAGTAAATTTTCGCTCTCTCATAAAACTTCTTGACTACAACTTAGTTAACTAAACAAGTAGTTTACGTTTCCGTAGTGTTTATCGCATTGGGTAGGTTGCTATCCAGTGAATGCACCTACTAAGCCGTTCATTCGTGCGGCTTCACCCTAAGTCGCTAGATCGAATCGTCTTGTTCTTTGTAGTCGTCGCGTATATTAATTTGTTTCTTATTTAAATTTGAGGCAAAAGTTACATTCTTTGCAATTTTAACTTGCATTTCTCAACGACAACATGATGCTCGTGACGTTCATAGTGGCTTTGCGCAAAAACTACCGAAAACTAGGGAGTTACTAAAACAGAAAATATATATGACCCAGTGTGGCAAGGCTATTAGTCTTCTTTGTTGGCATTCCCAACAAGCTATACAGCTATTATTATCAGTTAACGCAATACTATGTCTCCACCGAACATTAATCTGCGATAAGATAAATCTTCACTTGTTCGCGAAAATTACCATTCAAATTTATATTCTCCCAACTAGCTACTACCTAAATATAAATCTCCTCGTAAATCTCATTCACCATTTTCACAAACCTCTTTTATGCTACCTTAAACCCTTTTTGCACAATCTTAAAAAAGTTTTTGACTCGAAGAAGGAAACTAAAACCTTCTATACGTATGACAGCTGATGTTTGACAAGTACGCTTTCGATTGGGACATACAAAGAAATTGTTTTTTCATCGTCACTTTCTTTCTCCAAAATGAAAATTAATCCTATGTTTGTCCGGTGGGGACGCCTGGGGATTTATTTTAAATCGTCCCCCGCGTACTATAAGACAAAAACCCATGAAATGGCCGAACATGGACAGAGAATTGATTCTACACCGATAACTTAAATAGTTAAAGCAGTGCCCGAAGGCAGGTACAAAAATGATGCAATTAAATCGGAATCATTCCTTGTTGGAGAGCCAAAAGAACTTCTCTCTTTCAGCATTTCTTTATTACTGAATTTTTTAGTTTAATATTTTTTGAGTTGATTGAGGTTCTACTACCTTCTGCAAATTAGCTCCGATCCAAGATTAGAATTCCTTAGAAGAAGCACATAAGCAGCTCGACACAGAAAACCTAAACGCGGCCATTCAAAAAATAAAACTAAAGGACATCTTCTAGGATGTTACGGGCATCCTTACTTATGTGCCCATGAATCTTTTTCTGGCATGCGACCAATGTTGTAATGCATCCTGCGCCACTTGTCGACTTGACCAATTACCCTATCAACATTATTTCTAGAAACAACGAAACACACTTTTATAACTTTTAAGGCTTTGGCGGTTGTTAGACATAATTTTAAAGGTTTTGGGATATACCGCGTTAAAAATAAATTTTTTATTTATTTATATTTTTATTTATATTTTTATTAATTTAAAATCAGTTTCCCGGTGACCACGCTTAATGTAACTTAAGCGAAACGTTCAGGGTGAATACGGTTTGCACTCATAATTTATTTTTAACGCGGTATATCCCAAAACCTTTGAAACACACTTTTTTTCAGGCAACGCCTCCTCCTCATACTAGTTTAAAGAAATTTATGAATAGGGGCTATAAAAAACTCATAAAAAAATACTCATTATTTTAAATATAGATTTTACTTCTATGACGAAACCATTTCCTGGTGTCTCCATATTATTTTCAACACGAAATTGATAACACCTTATCACCCATTAGTCATAGGTGCACTTCTTGTGATTACTATCAGTTTTGAGCCAGATACTATAAGTTCTGCAAAGATCTGCTGATTACTGATTTGTCACTGATATAACTCTTGTCGTGGAGTTAAGTTTTGCTAATGTTCTCGAAACTAAAGATCCCGAAGCCTTTAATTTTTTTACGGTAGGGTTCTCTCTGTAGGGTATCAGATAGAATATTTGAGCCGTTTTTTATACCCGACTCGGGGTATATTAAGTTTGATGTATAATTTGTCCGTCCGTCCGTCCGTCCATATGTAAACAACTTTTAGGCCTTAAATTTCAAGGTAGAGAGCTGAAATTTAGTGGGTTGGCTGGAAGTCCAGTCCTCCAGATCCGGTTTGAAAATAAGCTGAATCCGCCCATAGACACGCCCACTACAGGCCTGTATGTGCGACCATCTCTAATTTAAAAAAATACATTTTGCAAATTTTAGCTATGTTACAATGGCGCTAGCGCATTCAATTTCGGTACGTAACATTGCCTCATAATTGTATTTAAGGTAGATACAAAATTTTAACTTTTTCATTGGCCACGCCCACTTTTTAAGAGATTTTAGCTTAAAATGACTGTTTTTCAATAAATATATATGAAATTTGACAAAAAATTATATTACAAAATCTGTAGATATTAGCATTTTCTAACTTTTATGTATATATTTTATGTGCCTCCGCCCACTTTTGTGGGCGTTGCGTTAAAAAAAGTGATTTTTTTAGTTAAAGAGGCGGAGTTTTAGGCCGAAATGTATGCAACCACCTAGTATAAAGCATTCAACAGTTGTATTTTTTTATCCCGCCCACTTTTTGGAGGCGTGGCAGTTTTCTTTTTGATATGGTCGGGTATTTTGCAATCCGTCGTAGATGGATTGAAGCTTTTGCATACCCACTGTTGCACTTTCCCACTTGTTTTTCTTGATAGCTTATACTTGATTTTGTCCTCGATGGCCGGTAAGCCCATATTTCCCGTTTCCGTCCCGGTACTCACTTGGAATGCTTCGCTGGCATCACGCTGTGTTCAATATCGTATGCGTATGTGAGTAATTGCACGGTCTTATGGTAAAATTTTGTGCCTCTGGTGTTGGCACGAGAGCTCTGCACAATCCAAAAGTGGTCGGTAAGATCTTTACCGACGTTGACGGGACAGCGCGAGTTTTACTTAGTCATACACAAGCTGACAGCGATGATAAAACTAGACATTGCGCTATTTAGCTCGTCTCATAGATGCTGTCATTCGCGTCCTTGAAATCGATGAAAACGTTTGGTGGGCATCGATTTGGAATTCCTTCGTTTCCTCCAAGTTTTGCGCAGTGTAAATATTTGATCGATGGTGGACTTTCCTGGCCTAGAGCCAGACTCATATGGACCTATCAGATTTTGGACAAACGCTTGAGAACTTTCACACATACAGTAGAAAAGATCTTTTGCGATGTTAAAAAGTGTGATGACTCTGTTGTTGGTACAATTCGGAGGGTCTCTTTTCTTGAAGATCGGGCAAAGAATGCGGAGGTTACACTTACATTCGTCGGGTATGCTTTCGTCCAACCACATCTTGCAGATGAGCCGGTTGCTGCTCCTAAGCAGCTCAGCGCTAGCGGATTTAAGAAGATCGGCAATTAGGCCGTCAGCCCTGGCTACTTTGTTACACTTAAGCCTAGAAACAGCTACTTCAGGTCGGGTGGGCGGTATCGTTCGTATACTTCGTCGGTAACGTCTTCTCCTGGGTTAAATGGTTCATTCTGCCAGGCAGCGAGATTTGGTTTTTCTTCGCTATACAGTCTACAGAATCGGTTTTTCACAGTAGCCTTTCATATTCTATAATGGGGGATAAGTTGAGGAGAAGGTCTGTTGGGCATTGGCAGCATTTCGTCGCCAGAAAATAGCTTTCCGTTAGGATCCTGGAGGTTACTCTTTTAGGTGTTTTTTAATCAGCTCCTACGAGCTTCGAGGCTTCTAAGCACTAACCTTGCAGATCGAATAACAAAACCAACCCAAAGAACAAAACCAGGCTTTTATCGAATTTTTGAGTACCTACTTACTCTCTTAAGGGAAGGTTACTAAGCTTTGGCGTAGCAATCACAAAATTTTGCGCTATGATTTTGAAAACTCCTGTACTACTTATTATGTTCAGGTAATGAAACGTTCTGCCAGTTACTTAGCAGGGACTTTAATTTTTACTTTAGGTGGCATCAGGGATGTATATGGGCCCCAAGCGAAAAGCTTTGCCAGCCAACCCTGTTCCCATGTGAGGCCCTTTG
Organism: Neoascia interrupta; assembly: GCA_947623515.1. Taxonomy (NCBI): domain Eukaryota; kingdom Metazoa; phylum Arthropoda; class Insecta; order Diptera; family Syrphidae; genus Neoascia; species Neoascia interrupta. The sequence continues at coordinate 182,555,456 of OX392462.1, forward strand.
ACTTGCGTGCATCTAATGAGTCTTGGTGCTTCCGGGACCGAGAGTTGATATCCATAAACTACCGATGTACCTTTAGATGACCCAGCCATTTCAGCCGTTATATTGTGAATTTTCTGGCTAGGTCGATGTCGCTTCGGTTTACACTACACAGCCTGTATACAGCTCGACGTTAAATCCCCTATTCCATCCTCCGACTATGCAGAGCAGACGAGACCAAAAATCCCCTGAAGTGTTTCCAGGGCATTTTATGTTTTGCGCTTGCTATTACGACTTATAGGTACCATTACCAGTACCATTACAATCTTAAGACTGTGTTAAAATTGTTTAAAAGTATTTTAAGGCTGTTTCCAAAAGCTTTCAAATTCTAGTTTCTTATAAGCTTTCATAAAACTTAAAAAACTAAATTCTCTTTTAGCATACGGTCAAGATGACGAACTACGCGCACAAGTCAGCTCAATACAGCACCAACAGAATGTGATCCTTATAATTGTCGTGATATTACTCGTCATGATTATAGTCTCCAATGGAATCAAAGCTATGCGATGGATTAGAAATCGACGTTGCATTACGAAACTGCTCAAGAGTTTGTCTTCAAAAAAAGAATACAAAGGCAAAGAACAAGCTGTTGGAACGATTTCCAATGTTATGCACATGAACGAAGCAGATCGAGCACAATCGCAAATCTATAGTGTAACAGGTAAAACAATCTAAACTAATGTTTGAAAATCTTGTCTAACTTTTGATATTTCTATGCATTACACAGGAGTTGAAGGCTCAACTGTCAATACTGTTACCACGCCGATAAGTACGAGATATCCCGCAGAGGATAGTACAACGACCACTGAATACTCCTACGATAACGCTGGACTACAGGTGACTCCTTCATCGAATAAACCACCCTTTCCTCAAACTGTGTATTAGGTTAACAAAATTATATTCGTTGCCAACCCTATATACGTCCATATATAGACAGTGATAAAATGTTTATTATAGTAATAAAAATAATCTCATATTTAAAATAAAATATTATTTACAATCGGAACAATTTTTGTATATTCCTGGTCCTGTGCTTGTGGAAGCAGCTCTTTAAATCCGCATTTACAGTAAAAACGAGAGGCTGGTAGAAATTGATATGGTTTTCATGAAGGAATTTGAAATTCAAGGCAATTTAAGACAAGGCTACATCCTGTCTCAAGTAGCCTTCAACTGTTGACTTGTGGTGATACATTTGGCACGGATTTTTTCTCATTTTAGCCGGCACAACGAGGTCCGTACCGGGTCCTGCATTTAAGAACCCCCGCGCTCACGAGTTCAAAGAGCTTAAGAGGAGAAAGAATTCTCTATAGTCAAATGGAAGACAACGGAGCATGAGAAGAGCGCAATTAAAGAAAAGGAGAAATGCCATAGCATAAATTGTAAGAACCTGTCAACGGTTCCTTAAGCATTTCACTCAAGCAAGAGAAGTAGAGGAAGCAAATGGCCACAGTGCAGAGACGAGGGCTCTTAGAATCATTAGTTCATACCGAACCGTTTCTGAGCCAGCAGCCGTTGTAATGGCAGGGGTGACCCCCGTCGACCTATCGGCAGAGGAGCGAAAGTATTTCTACCACCAAAAGATGAACCCACTGAAGAGGTCGGCCTCGGTTTAGGAAGGCACGACTCTTCTGTTGCGGGACCGCTTACGTTTCAAGCCGCCCATCAGTGGCTCCAACCCTATACGCCAGAAATCGCTGGAATAGCATGGTTAAATAAATGCTTTTTAAAAGCTAATCGAAAAAAGAGAGAAGAGATATGCGGCAACCCTAACAGGTGCAGCTCGAAGCAAAGGGAGCAGACTGGCCTTGCCTGGCCTTAAGGACAACAGGGACATCGAGGAAAATCAGTACACTTGATTATTCTATGTTTCCACTGGGCACTGATCCGCGATTAATATAGGATTAATTTGATATTATAAGCTCATATCAAATTAATCCTATATTTGTCTGGTGGAACCACTTTGGGATTTATTATTAATCGCGCCGCGCTACTCCTCGTACTATTGCCGGTGGAAACATAGTATTACACTGGAAGGAACACAAGCCAATAACTATATTTTTTTAAAGAAGCCTAAACTTCTACCAATACGTCAGTCATTTCTGACTCGTTTAAACTTTAATGGGCTTTCCTAATACCATGCCTCCACAGGGCACTTATTCACGATTAATATAAATCTTTAAATCTTGTAAATCCTCTCGGCAAGCGATTAAAAATAAATCCTCTCATAAATCCCATTCACCCTATTCACAAACCTATTTTCTGCACCTTTGTAACAGTTTGAGAATCAAAAAAAGAAACTGAAACTGTCCCTGTGCGACAGATCTGTCAGAAGTTGGAAGGTACGTTTTGAATTATTTTTACAGCGAAAATCGTTTTTTGCTCCTGGAAAATGACATCGGTACCTACTCCCTTTTGAGAGCCAAAATGACAGAGTGTTAGTGTCAAATTAATCCTATATTTGTCCGGTGGAGTCATTTTGGGATTTATTTTTAATCGTCTTCCGCTAATCCTCTTTTAATTAGGAACCATATTGTGATTTGGCGATAAAATGTGGTCATTTCAAGGGTCCAGGAATACAAATAACAAGAAAATGAACAATGTACAAGAGGTAATGTAAACACTCCAAGGAACTACCTTATCGGCAGCCATTAAGGAGAACAAACTATCATTCCAGTCAAAGCCCTGACAACAACTCATTAGAATTTTTTGAAAATCTCCCATCAAAATGTCGAAGGAACTTCCTGAATTGTTATTCAGGACTTGATTTCAAATTTTTGGATTGTGTAAATCGAAAGCGATAACTGAAAGTGACGGATAGACACGAAATATGTTGGTTGACGAGAGAGCACAGTGTGTAAAGCTCGGATTAGACTGCATGCCATTTTGGCACATTTGACGTAAGAAGAAGAAATATTTCCAGCATTTTTCCAGCACGTCAAATATGCCTGAATTGCATGCAAACTAATATCTAAGCCTATGTATACTCTCAATGAATGCCATCTTTCATAAAATCACTTTTGCAGACGTTCGCGGCCTTCGTCTTCGGTAATCTCTTCAAGAAGATGCAAAGTTACCCAAAAGATCAAAAGAACAAAAGGCCTCGTGGAAAAGAAAAGGTTCGGGAATATTCCAAAGCCCTCTATGCAAAAGGAAATACCTGTCTTTATTGAGTCTGTCTTTACATCATGGCGGATTTATAAGAGCCTATTTGAAGCTGCCGTAATGAAAAAAAGCGAGAATAATGAAGATAAGTCGATTGATCAGACGTTTTCTACCAATTCCTGAAGACAAACAGCAGGATTATGATGTCATTTTCCAGGACGTGAAAACAAGGTTTGGTGACGATCGCTTGCAGCTGTTTTACAGAGGTTGATTGCGACGAAGAGTCCAAAGAAAGGATGAATGGCTACAATAGTTGAAAGCCCTCATCGGGGAGATTGCAAATTGAATTGACAACCGATGCACTCAATAATGCCATTGAAGATGAAAAATGACAAATTACAGGTAAGAAAACGATGACAGTGGCGCTTTCGTTTGGTTTGACAATGGAAGTATCAGACCAAGCTTCGCCAATGAGCTTTTGTTTCCCGCCCAGAGAGTCTTTCATTGCATCGACGATATCTCCTGGGATATAAAAAGATTTGCATAGATTTTAAATAGACTTCATACTGTGTCTCCAGCGGCAATTAAAAGAGGATGAGCGGCAGACGATCAAACATAAATCCCAAAGTGGCTCCACCGGACAAATAACAGGAATAAACTGATACGAATACTCTGTTTCTGTCTTTTGGCTCTCAAAAGAGAGTGACGATGTCATTTCCCAGGAGCGAAAAACGGTTGCGCTGTAAAAATCAACATAGAAAACGTAATTGTGATAGATCTGTCGTACAGCGACTGTTTTAGTTTCCTTTTTTGATTCTCAAACTGTAACAAAGGTGCAGAAAATAGGTTTATGAATATGGTGAATGGGATTTATGGAAGGATTTATTTTTAATCGCTTACCAAAAAGAGTAAAATTTGTATGGTAAATTGCGTGATTTGTAGAGGATGTAATAGAGATTTATATTAATCGCGGATTAGTGCCCGGTGGAGACATGGTATTAGATAGAAAAGCATAAAACTAGAACGAAATAATTATCTTTCAATTCAAGTGTCTCAAACCAAACGCTGTAACAAAAGTTTGACAGTGAATGGCGCAGTCGATAGTATGAAAGATGTTGCGTTTTCGACTGCATCCATCATTAGAAGGGATCTCGGCTTTCCGATTCCATCACCATCAAACGATTTAGCCTTACAGTAGCCCCAAACGAAAGCTCTGGAACCTAACTGGGAACACAAAAACAAGGTTTTAGTTAAATCAACCATCATGGTTGCAGTAGTATTTATTGTTATTAGAAATCTAATGTCATTTAAAAAAGAAACCGTTACAAAATACGTAAATAACTATAACTTATTCCAAAAAACGTATAAATACCAATTAAATCTAGAGTCAAGATGGCAAACAAAATTATTTAATACATAATTACAAAATGGACACGGAACAGACTTAAGTTGCTTCTTAAAGGCGCAGTTAAGTATCAAAACCAACAGACAAGAACATATTATGTCAATATATTTCTCCAAACCCTCGCCAAACCCACCTTAAGGTCCATTGTCTTTGTGTGATTTTTAAACCTAGGTCTCTTATAGCCTATACCCAGTATTGATTTCGTCTTAAAAGCGGATTGCTGGACGGCTGGTTTGATTTGACAGTTGAGTAACCCAGATCGTTGGCCATATCACAAGATGAACTCCATGTGTCATTGTCCGCATAGGAATGCTGATACTGATTCGGTACCATGTGTTGGATTTCCCTTTGCTCATCCTTCATATCGAAGTCAGGATCGTAGTCGTCAAAGTCGGTTCCACTCACTTTGTAGCTCTCGACTCGCATGACCTTACAGTGGGGTATATTGCTGAAGCAAGGAAGCGGTGTAGATGCAGCTGTTACTGGAACAGAATCTACCTCGGAGTTGTTGTAATTATGGCTCGGACTGACTGAGGTCAAATCCGGTGGGCAGGGCAACGACGGTGGGTGTTCCTTACAAAGATTAATTTTGCTTTGTTTGAGACACCGGAACTTGAACACCAGCAGGACTATCAGCGCAATTATAAGGATCAGAATGAAAATGTAAATGATGGCAACATAGTTGATTGAGAATGTCCCTCTTTCTACAGTCACAGATCTGTTATCGTCTTCGGGATTGTGGTAATCGATGTTGACCACAGCTTGCGCTGGTTGTACAGTCTTAATGATTAGATTGTACTCAAAACTATCTACCAGCTCAGTCTGATCCCCCTCGAAGGGAACAAAATATATGACTCCACTTCGTAGCTCCTTGTATGAGAACGAGTTTGTGCTGCGCTCGTTTTGACTTTCAGTCACGCCTGAACTCCGAATGATCTTTCTGATTTGACCGGTGCTCGGTGGTCGAGTTATGATGAACTTTGCGTTGAGTTTATTTAATTTATTCAGCAATGGGCTATTCGCCACAAGCGAAGTCTCTAGGCGCACCTTACCGTCATTTGGCAGAAAAATGTCATTAATCTTGATGACGGGCTCGACGAGCATCAGCACATCAACAACAGTGCCGTAATGGGTATTTGGCACATAGGCATACACTTGGAATGTGTCATTGGAGCGATTTAAATCGGTCTGCATGTAGCTTATTTGGGAGCCATCGAGAAGATCCTGAGTGAACCTTAGGGTGGGTTGGTGCCTCAGAACTATTATTCCATAAAGCGGTGAGTTGGTGATGTTGTAGAGCAAACGATTTTGCTGCACATTAGTCTTGAGCGCGAGATTGCTCACTTGCAACGGCGCAGTTGTAGCTCCCTGCTGCACCAAAACTGGAACTTGTTTCTCCGTTGGCAATATTGTAATTGGCTCGACTTTTATCGTAAATATTTCGTAGGCTGGATTAAACTGTCCATCAGAGACGGTAAAGCAAAAGGTCGTAGATTGCGGGGTACCGAAGTGGACGTAAACGATTCGATTGTTGTTGATGTCTGCTTGGGTAAATTGATTTGAGTGAATAATCAGATCCTGAGCTTCACCCTCGGAGATTTTCTTAAGAACCCCAAGAGTAGGTCCACTCATTACATCATAGAGAATGTCACTGGGTGCGGTGTCCTTATCCTCTGTCAGCAGTAAGTCCCTGGTGATTGTACGATTTTCGCTCTCGACGACAGTCATCTGAGGCGCATGTGTGATAAGTTTAAATGGCTGATCGTTGACGGGTGTGATTGAAACAGGAATTGTCAAATTGCAAAGGAAAATGTTTCTGGAAAGATACAAATAAATTGAAATGTTTGATTGTCTCTGATCTGAAGACTGTAATCTATAAGTATTGTTACAAAGCATAACGAATTCTCGGGTTTTCATCGAAATGTAACTGGAAGCTTATAGGAAACTTTTTAAGCCACCGCGCAAAATAGTGTTTTACTTTTTTATTGGCGCAGTCGCTCGGTGCTAGAAAGTTCTACGCTTTTTGGTCGCAGTAAGGTATATTAAACGGAGAGGTAGAGATTTCTCTTTTGGGCTGGAGAGTCCCCGGAGGTCAGCGCCTTAGATGGAAGGAACTAAAAAAAATTATCCACAACAAATCGTTTCTCGTTTCACTCCCTAAACATCTTCTTCAAAGGTAATAGCTGTCGCTGAAGAAAACCGCCATTCTTCTTTTACGTTTGATGGGAACAATCGTGATTCATTTAAATGTTCGAAGGATGTTTTCCTGGAAATTCGTGTCGACTTTCTCCTGGAACCTTTCACGCCCTATGGAAAACTTTCGCTTGAGAAAAGTTGGAAAATGCTTGAGAACAGTTGCTTTCAGCCCAACAGAACGCCCGGTGGGCGTTGTTCAAATCGTTGTTTAAACACACGACGATAGCAAATAGGACTGAGAAGTCTTGACTGACAAGATTGCAGTCACTGTTTACCAGAAGCTTATTATATAGGAGTTAAGATCTGTAGTAAGAAGAGGCTGCAATGAATAGACGTTTAGTTTCTGAATTTTGAAGCAGGCTGCTGAAATTTTTCACTACTCGCAATAAACTACACAAAAAATAGAGCAGTGCAAACGTAGTGGATCAGCCGAAGCACAAATGCTCCCCTTTGTATTTAGCTGTTTAGGATTCTATTCGTTCAAAAAAAAATGTTCAAATGCTTACTATAAGGAGTAAAGCTTTGGCCGCCGATTCTGCTCGAATTATTGTAATGTGCCTTCTTGAGACGACGCGAAGGTTCAAAAATATCGTTTTAGTCGCTGTGGTACTCGCTTACTTTACTTACTCTCTCGCGCTGGTGCTGCTCTTTCTGCTATAATGAATTTGTGATCAAGGAATTATGACTGGCCCTAAAATCGATAAGCGTATATCGCGAGGCGAAAGAATAAAGCCTTCAACCCAATGAATCTGTTGCTACCGTCACGTCAAAGTACACAACTGACAACTTAGTTGAATACACACGTTCTTATTGGATGCAGCCTACAAAAGAAGTGCGTGGCGTACATCGCTCCCCATAAGAACGTGTGTATTTCACTGAGTTGGCAGTTGTGTACTTCGACGTGACGGACGCAACGGATTCATTGGGCTGAAGGCTTAAGACCTGTCACACACGACGCGATGCGACGACAGAAAAACGTGCAAAAAAAATCCGCGTGATTCTGCTGCAAGCATTTCCCGTGAGGTTCCTGTCAGTTTTAAGGAAAAATGTAGTTTTGACCATTAAAAAAAAGAGTTTGCAAGTTTTTTGTGGTAAGCTCAGCACATAGACATTCATTTTCCTTGTGATTATCCTGAGAATTATGGTGGTAATCGTCATTTGTCTTTAAATAAAATAAATAATTTTTTTGTCGTGAGGCTTATCGCGATTCGCGATCGTGAGGCTTATTCGCAAGAGTCGCAATTCGGAAATTGGTCGCAAATTGAGTCTCGGACTAATTTTCGTAGCCCCCGCGATCGTGTATTGTCTACTATTTAAGCGCTTGTGATTTTATCTGGGCGCCAACTAGCTAGTCGTGTGATTTACTGTCGTGTATGTCCCTGGCTTAAGATGAAACTACTGACGAAAGTCGGAATATACTCTGCATGCTCAGCAAGATTTCTCCCGCATGTGTTATGCCTTTTCGAGAAGACCAAAATGGTGTAACAAGTGAAGTTTTCGGTTACCGCGCTACATTTCAATCACCTTTTCTAATTAAAATGAAAGGGGGAAAGAGAGGAGCTGCTTTTTTACCTGTTGCAAAGTTGTGCAATCACCCGTCCCTTGCATTGGTAGCAAATGCTAATAAGCCCGTTATATAAGACGGACGCCGACGAATTTCGCTGTTTGTTTCTGGTATTGATTTGCTCCGGACCATTTAAATTTCGTAACTCGACAATTTGGTAAGCGTTGCTTCAACCTGGGGAGAAGAGGCACACAATTGGAGAGAAAGATCCCAGAGCGAGGTATTAGCAATAGTAAACAAATATTTGACGTTTTGACACCGCATAATGGGTCAAGAAACAAGAGGTCAACTACTACTTCGATTGTCCACTAGGTGGGGAGGAGAGCAGTAGACGCAGATTCCTTAAGTCGGCAATAAGCGAGCAGAAGCATCAGCGCTGATACTGAATGTCCCTGTACCTATTTGAGGAAAATTGATGATCGTTATTGTCCGTGGGCACTACGACTGTGGATTGTCATTCTCACGTTAACGGCAGCCATCAACGTACCGCCTTGTATCGGAGTTCCAATTTTAGCAGAACATCACGAATGAGGAACAGGCTTCCATAGAAGATCTCCCCTCTCACTATTTAAAACTCCTCCCCTATTCCGATTTAGATCTCCTCCCCTCCCACTATTTAAAACCAAAGTGGTTCAGTACCTTTCCTCTGATCCCCTCCACTCGCATTATGTTTACACACATTAGGTGTGTTCCCGTACCTGTCCTAAACTACACAAAACGACCCAAAGCTACTCACGAAAAGAAACGATAAAACAATTCTCTTGTTCCAGAGAAACAATCAAAAGACTTTATTTGCGTATCCAGGAAAGCTATGACTCGAAATGTGTATTTTTGAGATAATTTTAAATTTTCTAGGACTTTGGGCAAAGACAATAGGCTTGAGTCTCTTTCACAATGAACAGAAAGATGTTTTTTACCACTCTGAGAGACGTTGCTACAGTCTAAACGATCTAAAACGACCACAAACTAAAACGAATGTTTTAGAACCCTCACACTCTATTGAGAGCCAAAATGAGAACAAAAGGTTGTTAGTGTCGAATTAATCTTATGTTTGTCCGGTGGAAGTACTCCCAGAATGCGAATTCGTCTTCCGCTAATCCCGGTTGAATGGCCGGTGGAGACATAGTATAAGTTCAGCACATGCAGGCTTCTACTTATCACTCAGGGCATCTATGTAGGTTGGCTTAATACAGAGTTAGTTTTTTCTTCGATTTCGTAGATGACTAATTTCTCATTGAAGAACCAGCAACCCCAGAAGGGAAGTTTGCTCTTCACCGATTGGCCATTTCCCCCAAATCAAGCAGACTTTACTACCAGGCTAAAAGCTTCCCAGTTGGTTATTTTCAGTCTGAACACTAGAAAGCAGCGTAAGAAACTATCGCCATGAAAATGAAATAGCTGCCCAAAGACGACCCGCACAGTCACCAAAAGTCTAGCTTGCCAGAATCGACACGTTATAGGGCCTTTAACCAACGAGCGCTATATCGCTCGAGTCACAGACGGCAGCTTAGATAAGCACGAAAAACATTAGGTCTTGTCGGAGTGAAAAAGCTGTTGCTCGCGGATGGCCTCTGATAAGACTCGATGTACCTCAAAGCTGTTTTGTCTCTCCTGGCACACGGCCGGCCCTTAGGGTATATTTTCACAAGCGTCAGAATAGTTGCCGTCGACAGTTGCGACAACATTGTGGTTGGGGCTTAAATTAGCGACGGCAGTTGATCGTGGAAAGGCTCTGATAAGACACAATTTACCTAAAAGCTGTTTGTCGCTCGTGGTAGACCAGGCTCAACCCCCCTTAATTGAAGAAGATGACCTCTTCAAACCTTTTGTAGCTGCGGCGTTCATCCTGGCACAGATCGTTTAAAAGAAGCATATTGCGGCGCTAAGATTGCAATAATTAGTCTTAGTCTTTTCTCACTTAGGGTACTTAGGGTACTTTACTACTTATTCGTAAAGCATTAGCCACATTCTCGAACGAGAGTTCAGTGAAACTTTTTAAGAACATAAATTAGCAGGCTTCTTGCAAGAACATCGGTTTCAATTCAGAACCAAGAAGTAGCCCTTCTCTAGTGACGCTTTCCAACGGTAACTGATCAGTTACCTCCATCGTCGGCCCTACCGCAAAATTTCAGGAGCTTCAAAACTCCCTCTCGGGGGCTCGAGTCAGTCATCATTTCCACATTATCTGCTGAACGTCGGTGAGCCTGGTCATACAGCAGCTATCAACTTCAAACCATAACAGATTGGCAAGGCGTTTCCTGACTTCTGTTATGTATGACACAATCAAATCGTGGGGCCTTCCTACAAGAGCCCTAGCCCAGGCAATCATTGTCTGGCTCTGCCAGATTGATCGATGGGCTGCCCGTTACTATCTAAGTAGAGAGCTTCAACAGAACGAAATAGGCGAAAAACGAAGGGATCATCGCCCAAAATCTAAACATCAAAGACAAGGCTCAATACATGCTTGTAGACCTTGTTCTGATTGAGATCTAGCCGGTAGGTGCATGTAAGATTCAATATTCTCTGAAAACCTAGAATCGCATTAGGCATTGACTCGATATAAAATTCGGCATCGAACCGAGGAACATATTCTTTTGAGAGCGAACAATCACCCCTGACAGAGTTCTCTAATTTCATCCCTCTATTGGAACTTACAACGGTCCGAAACATCCTTAATCTTGAATTTGTACTAAATTCAGAGAACTGAACTCCGAGCCTAATCACACCTATAGTTAAACTCCATTTAGTGCTCGATACAAGTAAAAAAGGCATCTATATTTCCAAAAGCCATCAAATGAAAGTCTTACTTACCCCTGTGATAAGAACACCGACATCAAGACAGTGTCGTCCAAGGTATCCGTATGATCATGCTCGTAGTAGACCTTTTTGGTCAAAAAATCTGTCGGATTTATTCGCTTCTCAGCCTTCATGTCATGCCCGAGTCCAATGCGGCCATGGCCCGGCTTCTGCACTACCTCAACATACAGTTCAGGGTTGCTTATACCCGCCCGCGTCCTCAAATACTCGTATATTTTCGTAAAGTCCAATTTTATCGGGCACAAGCCACCTTCGTCCACCTGTAGCCGCGGCACTGGTAAGAACCGCAACAATCCCCCCGACGACACCGATATTTCAATGCTAAACTTTTGATTCAACAAACGATCCGACTCCTCTGCCGCCACATCGAAGTGGAACGAGTCATTGACTCGAAACTCCAATATAACAGCCGTGTGCTCGTAGAAGATCCGACCATTATCGATGTCCTCCTGGGTGAACTCGTTGATCTCCTTCGTGTGGCCGTTTTCAATGTACTCGTAGAGGATCCTTCCCAAGCTCGGTGGCATTGTGACATTGTACTGAATCTTGCGATCGTCATCGGAGCATTTGTACATCAAATGTTCCCTCAAAATTTGCTTCTTGGTCAGTGGGAAAACGTGAAGGTTCTCGTTTCGCTCCTCGATGATCACGACCGGCTTGATGGCGATGTTTAGAATTTGCTCGGTCGTATTGAACAGACCATCGTTTACGATAAACGATATCTCATTGCGACGAGCATTCACATCGTGAATGAAAACCAGCTCCTCGCGGTTTATTTGATCCTGAGTGAACTGGTGAATTTTGAGGTTCAGATCTGATTTCACTGCAAGATATCCGCCATAGATGTGGTTGACCATGAATGTAAGGTTTTGCGGTGGGGTGTCGTAGTCTTGCGCCACTAGGAAGAGGAAAGACCGATCATGTTACCTTGTTTTCAATGGGATCCATCAACTTACTCAAATCACTGTTCTTGATGACATACTTCCCGCCATGCCAGACCTGCAACCCGGTGTTTATAGCTATGACAGGCAGCTCGTCATTCACCGGGATGACAGCGATGTTCAGCTCAAACGGTACACTCTCCTTGTTCCTAGCCAGAGCGATCAACGTCAGAGAGTCCGACGAGTTTTCACTTCCGTTGTGGATGTACTGAATGGCGCCCATTTCCAGCTGCTTCTGTGTGAAGCGTTTCACCTTCGAGCTGCCAGCCATGATGAAGCCAGAGGATGGTGTTCGAGTTATCTTGTACTCTAGAATTTTGTTTTTGAAATATTCCGAAAATGGTTGCATATCTGAGGGGGCTAACAGGACCGTTTTACCTGGAAGAACAAGCATGAAATTGGGAAAAAAAAGAGATTGGACCGGCAAGAACCTTCGACAACGGTTACGGCGTTTGTAATGATGTACAGCTTTTCGGGAATGATAATTATCTTGAGCATCAGGTTCCTCAACCAGGTTATGCCGTTGGTAACGTCGAAAACAAAGTTATCTGTGGACTGATTCACCCCCGCCTGAATGTAGAACATTTTGTTGGTGTTAATCGCCGACTGATCAAACACCTTGCAATTGTATTCGTCATCGAAACTCATGGACTGCATTTCGAGGTACCCATGCATCGGGGAAGATGTAACCAGGAACGTAATGTCGCCAGGTGATATGTTTGGATGAGAAACCTGGTGGAAAAGAGGAGTTTTTAAAGCACGAAACTAGACCCATACGGAGGGGATGACTTACCTCGAGAATGTCCCTCGATAGCAGAACACTGGTAGACTCCTCTACGTACAGAGTTTGGTTTTTCTGAACCTGTAAGTTCTCCCAATACGCTGACGGGTATATCCTGAAAATTACCTCCCCTTCGGCGGACGTATTCTTAATGACCACACGGTAGCTTTTGGGTTGAAAATTCATACAGTCAACTATAACCTCCAATTGAAAAGATGCATCAACTTACCGGACTTTATCCATCGAAGCAATTTCCGTGTTCCAATACACCAACCTGTCCCGCTCAATGTCCAAATGGGTAAAGTTGGTCAAGGATGTCAAATTCGACGCCTTCAAGTGAACAGACTCGTTCGCTCGTCGTCCTAAATACATGAGAATACCATAGGCAGGCGGACTGATGACCTCATAGTGGATCCCGTCGAGCTTTATGTCCAAATTGGTCTCCAAGACAAAGTCCCTGTTTCGAAGTATGACGAATTTCCCTTCCTGCACTGTTGTCGCGTTGGTCGCCAGCATCGACACGAACGGCTCAGAGGCGTGGATCTCCAAAACTCCCGTCGATTCATACTGTCCATCGCTCACGATGAACGAAGCTGTTCCAACATCTGGTCCCGAATGCTGGAAAACTATTCGTCTGTTGTTTATGTCGTCCTGACTGAAGTGATCCGTGTACACGCCCGATTTGGAGAATCCTCCATTCGTGCTGGACACGTGTATAAAGTGAATGTCCGAAAGGTTCGTGTTCACATCGGCGTCCGTATACTGCAACTCATCGCTGTTTATTGTTCTGACCGAACCGCGAACGACGTGAAAAATTCGGTCCACAGTCCGGTATGGCGAGTTGTCATTCACCAGCTGGATTTGGACATCGATTTGGCACACGAACTGCATGTCCATCTCTTCGTTGGACAACACAAGCAGGCTTATGGAATCCTCAACCGATTCGGTGTCATCGTGACAATAGTACACCTCGTTGACGAACAATTGCTCAAGCGTGAACTCGGACATAGTGCTGAGCTTGGCTGTGCTCGTGTCTTGTTGACACAAGTTTCCATGTTTCGGCGGGATGGAAATAAAGAAACGAAGACTTTCGTAGGTATTGAAGACGATCTCAAAGTTGTTCTTTGTGATCAGCGCCCGATCGCCTTCTTGAACTCGCAGCAGCTGCTTGCTTTGATGGGTGATCTTTTTCTCGAGCTCTTCCAATGGCGTGAATATTATCTTGAGTCTGCCAACAACGTTATCGCACTCTGAGACGGAAACCACAAAGTCCAGATAGTCAACAAAATAAGAGTAAGAGCTGCGATGCAGAGCGTAACGAATGCGTTTTTTGTCCACGTCCAGTTGTGTGAAGGAATCCATTTCCTGAAAGTCATTATAAGAAAAATTTTTTATGTTTTTAGGTCCCAGCTATCAAACTGTATCCTTACAAAATAACTAACCACTTTGTTATAATCAAAAAGCTGGTAATAAAAATAAGGTTCAATAAAGGATTTTCAATAATGCCTACTTTTATGTTTGTGTTTCCTAAAATATCCTTCTTTGAGTAATCTCAGAAAGCTGAGTAGTGGATATTAATGTCTAGAAGGATCGCCTTGAAGGATTTATATTGTTAATCAGTTTCAGGTCCAAGCTCAGTAAAAGGGTTAAGGGAAACTACAATAATCGGTAACCTTCCTATTAACCAGACAAAGTAAGAGATCTCGAATGTGAAGTCTTGCGGAATTTGAAGTCTTATACTATGTCTCCACCGGCAATTAAAAGAGGATTAGCGGGAGACGATTTAAAATAAATCCCAAAATGGCTCCACCGGAAAAATATAGGATTCATTTGACACGAACTCTCTGTTTCCGTCGTTTTGGCTCTAAAAAAGAGTAGCGATATCATTTCCCAGTAGTCAAAAACGATTTCTGCTGTAAAAATCACAATAGAAAACGTACCTGTGACAAATCTGTCGAACAGGGACACTTTCAGTTTTCGTTTTTGATTCTTAAACTATTACAAAGTGTGAATAGGGTGAATGGGATTAATGTGAGGATTTATTTGTAATCGCTTGCCGAAAGGATTTAAATTTGTATCGCGTGATTTTGTATCGCGTAATAAAATCATAAATCGCGTGATTTATAGAGGATTTGATAAAAATTTAAATAAACAGCGGATTAGTGCCCGGTGGAGACATGGTCTTACGAAATTTGATCTCTTACGGAATGTGAACCCTTGTGGAATGTTAAGCATTGTGAAATGTAAAGCCTTGTGGAATGTGATTCTTGGCTCGCGAGAGTAAAAAAGTCTTTATATGTAGTTCCTTTCGCGGGAACTAGTGGCAGTCTTCGCTTATCAAGGAAACACATTTACCCTAAGATACGTTCCACTGTGGCTCGTACAGTCTTTTTATAATGGTTTATTGTTGACAAGCGTGTAAAGTCTTTCATTAACAGCCTGATAGGTTCATATTCTGGTGTGGCTTTGGACTTTGGGCCACAAATCCCAGCTACGAACAAAAATTCACACTGCGGCAGATCTTGGAAAAAACTGTGGACATTCGAAAAGATGCACAGCACCGTTTCACCAACTTTCACCAAGCATGTATAAAGAACAGCAATATAGAGAGAAATGTCTCGTTCTGAGCTGCCAAACTCAGTTTGTGTAGGATATCGGAGCCCTCCAGTGATCCCATTGATATCAAAAAGGATTAAGATATGACGACAAGCTGGTCCTGCGAATTCTTTAACATCATCATACTTAAAAGAATTATGCAGAACTCCTGAGTCAAGACCAGCAAGACTGTCAGACAATATAATAAGACGCCAGCACTGAGATCAAACTAAGACTTACTCCTTCCGTTCGCTGCTTTTTTGGCCTAGACGACGAGTAGCAACGACCTCTTTCGAGCAACTTACGTATCAATTAGTACGGCCCTCATGCGTGATCGAGGAGATAATCTTTCGAATGGGTTTTGTCCCATCTCTTTAAGCAAAAAGTTAACATGGATGTATAACACAGAAATGTACACCAACACCAACACAGCCATCTGAAGAGTCTGGACAAATACTGGGATGTGCTTCCAGCCGAAAGTTTTTTTAATCCATCCCGGAGATTGGATGAACAGATTTCATCCTATCGTTTTGCGCAAATGGAAAAAGAGGTCCAAAAAGGTTGCGTTCTCAAAATCGAGCCTAAGGTGGGGCGTGCAAGTGGAAAAGGACCACAGTCAATTTTGCATTCCATACTGGAAGCAGCGGTTGGTTGTCAGTATGAACCTGCGTCATGTAAAAACCAGTGAGTTGAGTAGTGCTACAGTGTGTACGCGGAAGTTACAGTCCGTTGAATACCCCATCCTATCCCACATTGTAAATAACTGCTTTTATGTTATTTTTTGACGATTTGTGGTTATCTTTTACTACTAAAAGAGGCGTGGTCTAACCGCCCTTAATACAAACTCAATATTAGCATAAATATCTCTAAGTTTCGCTTAAATGTAAGTTTAAAATTTTTGGTTCAAATTCATTATTTTCGTAAATTCGACCCCTTAAAGGAGGCGTAGCTAAAAATTTTGAAATAGACAGTTGAATCTAGACTGGAATCTCGCCTACCTAAACTGCTTATTTTTATATCTTACTCTCTCACAAATTAGGCTTAAGCCTGTCAAAATTACGTTTTTCTGTAAAATTTTAAGTTTTTTTTTTTTTCAATTCTGCCTCCAAATGTGGGCTTGGCCCAAAGTCTTGTATAAACAAAATGAAGAACTAAGTATTTTCTACATAAAATATTGTCCTAATCAGATGCATTTGAACCCATAAAATAGATGCCACGCCCACTGGAGGAGGTTTACCAATAACGTTTTTTCTTTTTTGGTTCTTACATTTGTTAGGAGATGCTTAGTGTCCAATTTCAGCCTTTTAAGACGTCTTACAGTTTTGAAAGCTCTAGAGGTAGTTCCACATTTAGACCAATTGTGGGCGTGTCTGTGGGCGGATTTCAAAATTGCTTACATTTGTACTGCTTCACATGACGTGGAGCTCAGCATGAAATTTCGACTCCCTGGCTCAAAATTTAAGGCCTAAAATCACGTGACATGCAGACGGACATGGTTAATTCGATTCAGAATACAGCCGCGATCATATTTCCTTAAGGTCTTGGGGGTGTACCATTGTTATTTCACCGTATTACAAACTATGTGACAAACTTAATAAACCTCCTATCCTATGGGATGGGACAAAATCCAACACACCACCCGGATAATTGCTTTGCCTTGAACCTATTTTGCATTGGTTGGGCATATACACTCAAGTCAAAAGGCTCTTCGAGTTTCCGACTCTGATCTACAAACGTTAAAAAAGGCTAGGTCATCTCTTGGTCTTGCAGACAGGACAAGGAAGGATGAAAATCTGCAAAGTTTCAAACAGGCTTTCCAAGGGGCTGAAGCCCTTACCATAGGGGGTAAGAACTTTTCTAGCGATGTTCGTCGATGGTACATGGATATTTACAGCTTAGTGTCGACTTTTGATGTGATCATGTGATCATGATGATCATCTTTATAGTCCTCCGAAGAATCACCCGTCTATGTCTTGATCTCAATAGCGCAACATGCCTACACTAAGGTTAGGGTATTGAAACAGCGCTGCACAAAGAAGTTCGTGTGGTTGGAAAGTCACTTCAAGGCAAAGAATTTACCCTTTTTGCCTTCCATGAGATTCAGAATAATTTTAAAAAATATCAATCAAATCTGGCCAGTGTTCGATGGTAGGCAAAAAAAAGAGACGCATCTTCTTTAATGGGCTGAATCTACAAAAGATAATTGGGGCCCCCACGGGCCATTGTCTAGTTAGGATATACATGACAGAAGACTTAGTGCTTTCTTCAACGATTTCATTAGAAGTCACCGACACGAGATGGAGGAAGAAACCGGGGCTCAAATTCTGTGTAGCTGTCTATCAACCTTAGAAGAGAAAAAAAATCTAGGTGAATACTTCTTTGAAGACCTAATCGATCTAGCAAGACTCGAGTTTAAGTGGAACTTATCTCCGGTTCTATTAAGCTAAGCGCCTAAATGGTGAATCAATAATAAGACAAAATCCGTCCCTTTTACCACCCGAGAAATCAATCGTAGAGCACCTGCAGGAAACGCCAAATCCCCAATTACACCCCCCGCCCCATCAAGGCGCCTTTACTACAGGACTGGTCTGATTCGGGATCATACCATTATGGTTTTCTTCACCTCTCCGACATTTTGGGCGCAACTGTATATGATTCCACCTGGCACGGGTTCATATCGCTTTGGTTACCCTTACCCCTACATCTCCCGTTCCTCTTCAAGGTTAATTCTGTCTTGAGTCGGCTTTAGTACGGGTTTACTCCGAAAACGGCTTATTCTCGCTTGAGGATATGAAGAAGACTTAAAAGATTTAGCAAAAATCGACTTAAAACGGTAAATTGGCCATTATCTACGGGTCCAATTGGCTAAACGCCTAAAAGGTGAGCCACAAAACTATCCTTTATATCTACCCTCCCGCAGTACCCCAAGGTCTTCCTTTACAGGACTGTTCTGCTACGGGCACTTCGGCTTCAGATGCTTCGATTGCCTTCACGTCTCCGCCCTTACGGCAACGCCCGTATGCTTCTCCCTCCTTGGTACGGGTTCAGTTACCCCTACCTCTCCCATTCCCCAAGCGTTTATTTTGACTCTTTGCTTACACCGCAAAGGGTAACCCAGCATCAGTGTTTTGTCTTCGCATTCTCCCCTGGCAATGATTCACACCGAAATCGGTTACCTACCCCCGCAAGGACCCTTTTCTAAGGTTAATTTTACTTGACGGGCAAAACTGACTGATACCGAAGTCGGTTGCCCTTGCCTGCTCAGAGAGGACTACACTGACTGGACCTCTCACTACCCTACTGACGCCGGTTAACATTTAAAGCAACTTCCTATCTGTGGTCCAAGAGTCACGGCCCCTATTGTTTGGGCAAGTCCCTCACTGGACTCACACAACTTTGCTGACATTGGTTCACACCGAAACAGCTACATCCAGCCTTCATCAACGTTTTCGGGTAAGTCCCTTATCAATCAATCAACCATCAATTGATAGCCCTCGGAACAGACTTATACTGTTACTTGTTCCCTCGACCTTTCTCTCCCAAATCGGGTAGACATCATTCAGGCCCTCGGACTGGTAGCTCCGGTCTTGCAAACGTTGTTTTACAATGGACCTTCTTTGGTCTAAGTGTACCCCTGCAGAGCGTGGACAGCCACCTAACCATGAGTTTCACTGTTTCATAAAATTTTATTTTGCTGTGTTAAGGCCCAACGCCCCGGCCCGGAAAACTTGGAATCCACCTCGCAAGGACGTCGTTGTAGAGGAGCGACTCACAGGAGAGACTCAGGCGGTGCGCGCAAGTGGAAGAGGATCTCAGCCAACTTTGCGTACGAAACTGGAGACAGAGCTGGCTGGCGAAGTTTGTTAAGTAATTAAAGTGTTTAGGTGCGGACAATTGAAGGGCTCTCGAACAAGAACAGCTTAAGCTTGTTGATCTTTTGCTATTTGGTCCTTATATGCACAGTTTTGATCCTTACAGAAAGTTGCAAAACCATCACAGTCATTGGCGTGTAAATAAGTTACCGGAAGTTGTGGGTGCTTAATCTTTGAGCAAAACGAAGGCTCCTTGCCTGCGCTTTGGAGCCCTCTTCCCCGGACCACTTACATGGCTTACAACGGTATTTGCTCTCTGGCTATCATTCCCAGAACATTTGAGTATTTGAGATATTTTTTTTGCCATAACCTTTTTGGATTCGGCGCCCGATTATTATTATCAGCCTCAGAGACTGATTGTGGCTCAACGCTCATTTTGTTTTGATCTCAGCTTTGATCTCTACTTCCAAAAGAAACAAAACTGAGAGTAAAATTGAAATTTTGCATTTGTGGTCGCCTTATACTCATGATCCTGATTCGCCGGAGGCCACTAATGTAAGAAAAATTAGGTGATCTTGTGTTCAAAAAGACTGAGTTCCAAGCTCTTGGAGGGCGTGCTAAATAACCTAGAGTAGTGGTATCAATATCTGAGTGTAGATCAGCAAAAAGAGGATTCTGAAATTTCTGGAAAGTGCATAGGTAACGAAATATTGTCTTAAAAATGTTTGAAAAAAAGTTTTTTTAAACGGTTTATTTTAACTCACCTTTGCGGCCTTGGTTGATCCTTCGACAAAAATCGATCCATACTTTGTTGGTTGGAGGATTTTGTAAATAATATTCCTTTGGAATGTCACCAACGGAACCGTTTCGTACAAGAGGACATCATTATCGAAAACCAACTCTTTTGAACCGTTTATAGCAACTGCAGACTGTTTCCTTGAAGTAATTCGAAGACTGGTAAATGTTATGCGAAAGTCGAAGGTTTGCGTTGTAACGAGTCCATGCGATGCCACAAACTAAACAAAAGACAAAACGTTTATAAAAGTACAGTTAAGGATAAAATTTGTATAAGAATTCCCCAAGCTCTGCCACAAGTCTAAGTTTTAGGACCTCTTCTTTTACCTTTTATATTGGATCTCGTTATCTAGGATGCAACAAAGTCTAGCTTACCTTAAACTCATCCTGCCACGGTGTGCCGACATTGTGCACATATCTGATATGGCTCAGCAACAACTGGCTATCGCTGAACCAGTCAACATTCACCCAAGACGAGTCTATCTGCCTCAGCCGCTGGATGGCTCCATATTGTGGTGGCTTCACAATCTCGTACCGTATGTCGATGTTGTCTTCAGCTGAATTCGTACCAATTGAAAGATTGAAAGGTGTCAGAAAAAGCGCCGATTTGTGTATCATTATCAGACCGGTGTTATTCACCAGGCGCAGCTCTAAGGGATGCACAGAAATCGGAAGATTGACAGTGTCACTAGTCTCTATGCCATCGGATACTTGAAGCTTGATATTGTACGAAAACGATTCGGTTGTCGTCGCATTGAAGATGTAAGTTACTTTTCCAAGATCCACATCGGTTTGTGAAAACATTTCCGTCTCCTTGCCGTTCACTTCGAAGCGGCCATAGGCTTCTTTGGAGTTCTTTGGCGGAATGATTGTGTAAATTAGAACGTGCGGTGGGCTGTCTGGATCCTGGATGGTAAACAAATCGATGTCCAGAACTTTTTCGATTCCTTCAATCACCCGAAGGATCTTATTTCTCGGTATTCGTAGCTGTGGAGGATC
The DNA here is from genome assembly GCA_947623515.1 of Neoascia interrupta. NCBI lineage: Eukaryota > Metazoa > Arthropoda > Insecta > Diptera > Syrphidae > Neoascia > Neoascia interrupta. The sequence goes on from OX392462.1 coordinate 182,576,499, forward strand.
ATTAACGGGTGTGACGTTTGCATGGAGCAGAAACCGGTGTTTGCCTAGAATGAACTCCGGTACCTTATGTCCATCGATCTGCATATCGATTGTCGCGTGGTCGTTGAAATTCTCAGCTCCATTATGGACGTACTTCACTTTGTCTGTGCTAAGATCGACCACGGTGAAGGACCAAGAAGGTACAAAATTGTTCTTCTCCTTGGAGTACTGCAAAATAGTTCCGAAACGGGGCTGCTGCACTACATTGAACCTAATCCCAGATTCGGTTAGGTCGAATCTCTTGAAATCGAAGAGTATGTCAATGTTCAATGAGGTCACAAAGATTGTGCCTCCCTCGAGGAGTTGAAGCGGTGATATGTTAAGCAGTTCGGTTTCAGGGCTAGACTCGGCGAAGATCTATGAGAGGAGATCATTTATAAAATCTGATCAATTCTGAAGCAGTAGCTATGAACTTACCTTAAATGGCCCCTGATAGTCGGCCTTTATACAATACGCTTGGTCACAGTAGCATATAAACTCGTCCACGCTCCACTGGTTGCACACCCCACTTAGTAAACAAGGGGCTTCCTCAATGCATGGGTACTTCCACAAGCAATCCACCGACAACTTGTTGCTGGCCTTCATGTGAGGGAAGCCAAGCGGGTGATCGTTGACTAAAATCGCTCGCATACAGCCCTTAAAGCTCTGATCGATGACCTTAAGTCCTTCGCCCAGGAGCTTTCGTCGCATTTTTTCCGGAACTCCTCCGACGAAGAAACTCTTTTCCAGCTGTATTAAATTTTCGGTCGTGTTGACGTGCTTCTCGGTGGCCAAAACGCTGTCAACCATGAACTCCACTTGAACGGTGTCGTAGTGAATTTTCACAGTGTGCCACTGGCCATCGGAAATGGTTTTGTTAGGCGTCAATTTGAGGATGCTTCCCCCTTTGTTGAATATCAAATGAAGCATATCATCCTGGATCTCGACGAGGATAAAATCGTAACCGCCATTGAAGAGCACCAGGCCAGTTGGTTCAATGGTGCGTAACTCAAAGAGAATTCTTCAATGAAGGGAGACATATGTATTCGCGGAAAAAAGACTACTTTAAAACATGGTACTTACGATTCTTCCTCTTGATTTAAATCCTTGATCAGCAATGCAAATGAGTCGTCGTTTAAAAAACTTATAGCATCGCTGACTTGCGCATCAAACTCGGTGCTGCACGACCAGGAAACTCCGATACTAGTCGCATGACCGATTTTTTCTTTGGCCCGCTTGATGAGGTTTATGTTGTTGTAGAAAACCTAAACCAAGAAACAGATTATTCACTCAGATACTTCAATGCTCGTTGGTATGCCTTACATCCGATATGCATCCACGAAAGTTGTTAATGTCTTTCACATACTCAGCCCGGAACTCGCCAACGCCACCCAAGTACGTCCCATAATGGACATTAAATGCGGACAAGCCAGTCTTGAGTGTCTTGCGAATAATGTTGGAATCTACTTGCAGCGTAATATTGCTATCATACCGCTGAATAGCTATATCGTGCCACTCCAAGTCGTTCAGTCTTTGTTTCTTCGGTGATAAAAGCTTGAAATGGAATATTTGTTAGGGACAGCGATCAAAGGTATGACTTTCTCAACTCACTTGGATAACATCACGATCAATTTTAAAAGTAAAATTTATGATCCCTCCATCTAGACGGATGAGGCAATAGTCGGTCCTTCCATCAGCTAAGAAGAGAAAGGCATTTTCCTGCTGCGTGCGAAATTTTATGCGAATATTGGTCGATAGTTTGGCCTCCTGCAGTGGCATAGACATGTATCCATCTCCGTAGAATGACACTGCAAACAAAATATTGAGAATCAGTAAGATCATCGAAAATATCATGCGACTAGAAAGGTAGGTACAGGAACATCGTGGATAGCATGGCCTCAACCTAGAAAAGACACGATTACGGCCGTGTATCATCCTCCCCTCTCTATCCAACTGTTTTTGCATTCTAACCTAAATCAGTATTTAGACTCAAAGTTATAAAAGAACGGACAACCAATAGGGTGTTTCTGCTCCAGTCGGTTCTTTCACCCTCCTAGTCTCTTTCACTTCGGACGAGGCAAGGAATCTGGGAGGACCCAACAACCGGTTCTGAAAAAAACAGGCTACTCTTGGGGCGCTATGTCTGACTCGGGTAGAAAATTGAGCAAAAGTGAAACCGCTACTCGGAATACGTGATTGAACGTTGCGCCTGACTTTAGAGAAACAGAAGAATACAGGAAGCTGCTGATCAATCACCAGCGCAAAGCTCTTTACTGGCTGAAGGCGTAAGCACGCCGGTTGGATCTTTGTCGGTGTCTATGAAAGGAGACTCACAAAGAGGAACAAATAAGTCGCTTACATCGGGCACAGCGTCATCTTCTACTCAACCAAAATGCAAAAAGAAGCAATACAAGCTCGTGAGGAGACTCTATCCTCGCAGGCCCATTCGGCTTCGCGTACATGGTCTCTAAACTGAAGGCAAAGCTGCTTCTATCAAGGGTTGTAAAGCCGATAGACGGAAATTAGATACGTGGACTCTTTCACGAGTGAGAGTGCAGAAGGCCCGTGAAGTAGTACTGGATGCCAATGCAAGAGCTGTGACGAACATAGAGTACAGATTCGGAGGACACAACTTTATCAACCCGGTGGCTCTGATATTCGGTGTGATACAACAAAAGATCGAGGACAACCGATACTGACTTGGTTAGAAGAGTAAGTACCCATACAACGACTGCGATGGCTGGGACCCTAACGCCTGGAAAATCTTCGATTCCACATCCCAGGGGCGGCGCAGTCTCAAGTGGAGCACCATCTTCGCTGAACCATCTTCGCGTGCAAAACTACAGCTCAGAACAGACTGGCTTGCGAAGCTTGGTCGCTGAGACCCAGGACCAACCTGACTGAAGCGCCACTCACGTAAGTAAGTAACGTAAGCTCGGCAAAAAGAGGAAAGCAGCAGTAAAATTGCTCAAAATTGCTGGCTGATCAAGTCTTAGAAGTCAATTTTGAAAGCCTCCAGGGGAGGCGGCGGATTAATTCTCTAATAAAGATCAACGGTACTGTCAACAGTCAGGCTGATAACTACCTTCTGTGAGATACTCCGCCTTATTAGAGCCTAAGGTCATAAGGATGAAGTTCCGACTTCAGAAAAAACAAGTGAGTAAGTGCAAGAGTTCGTCTGTGACAAACATCTATATACCCGACCCTAATATACCGTGTAACACCAAATCTTAAAATTCTTTATCCCGAATTCTTATTTAATTTGTATAGGCCACGCCCCCAAAAGTGTGTGGCCTAAAAATTAAAATCAATTAATTTTATTATTAATTATTATTAATTATTTTGATTTTTAATTAAAAATTAAAATCAATTAAAACCCAAAATTATTTCGAAAAAACCAATTTTTTTCGAAATAATTTTGGGTTTTATTAATTGTTTTAATACCCCCTAAAAGTGGGCGGAGCTCAAAACTTCGTATGGACCAAACTTTGGAAATGGTAATATCTTTAATATTTGTCATTTATTTTTTTTTTTATTTGGAGTCAACTTTCCGAGAAATCGGATTTTAAAGATCTAACATGTTAAAAGTAGGCATGGTCGATATTGTGGGCAGTCCAATTTTTGGCCTATTAAATGTCTTGGGCTAATATTGCTCAGTACCAAAATTTAAGTTTCTCCGACTTTTCTAACTTGACCAAAAGGCAAGAAAATATGAAATAGAAAGTAGAAAATAGAAAATTTTGAAAGAAAATGTGAAATAGAGGTTGTCTCATACTGAAGCCGTAGTGGGCGTGGCCGTTGACGGATTAAGCCGAATTTTGCACTTCGCCCGTGCAGCAGAAGATCCAAGCCGTGTACCAAGTTTCAGCTCTCTAGCTTGATTTTGGAGACCTAAAATCTTCACACATACAGACGGACGGACATGGCAAAATCGATTCACTTGTCGGTCTCGACCATATCTCTAAAAGGTCTTAAGAGTCTACGGTGATTATTTCAGTGTTAAAAACTATGCATTAAAATTAATATACCCTCGGTCGGGTATAAAAACGTGGTGGTGGTTGAGCTCTCAACGGTAGCTCACAAAGGACAATGGTCAAAATTGTATGGAGTTTGCTTCAAAGTTCAAGGTTATCAAATATGGAGCAATTTTTACTAAACAGTTTAGAAAGAAAAAAACAATTTTAGTGGATCAATTTATGGATCAAACCCCCACTCTGTGACCTCAGAAGGCGGGTTAAAAACAAGATCCAGATGAAGGCAAAATACAAAATGGACCTCCTTGACCACCTATGAAATTTCAGGACAAATGTGGCCTAATTATAATAAGTCCCGAACTAACGCGCTCATCAATAGTGACAGTATAGTTGCATGCTTCTGCTGCTCACTTTCAGTGCCACTGTCCCATTCTAAGTTAGTTGAGGAAAAAAACTTAAAAAAGCTACTTTTTCCACGACATTTCAGAATTTTCAAATGCACCAATACCGTCTCTTTCCAGTACGGGTAGGGAGATTTGGTCTGTTGACCAAAATAATGCCTACCTGCGTACAAAAACACTTTTTGATATTTTTTTAATTTGGCTTTTTTCAAAAATTCTAAATGTGGCTTAATTTAGGTTAGAGGTGGTGCAATTTTTCTGCATAGCTGCCTGATCAAAAAAATTGGTAATAAATGGAAATTTGGGCGGTTGGAAAAAAAAGTGCTGTAAAAGTACTTTTTTTCATCCATTTCTATTTTTTTCCAAATGGGGCTTTGTAAAGAAAAATCTAAAGCAGGCTCAATTTGAATTGGAAAGGGTGTTTTTTGCAGCATCCACATGTATAAAAAAAAATTTAGAGGGATATATCGAAAATTAAAATAATCGTGAGCTTGGCGCCATTTTTTACAGATCTAGGGGTGGTGCAATTAGAGTGAAATGCATTTATGAGGGGTGCAGTTTGGGTTCTATCATTGTGCAATCTCATTTTTAAATTCGAAGTAGGTTGGCGGACTTTCCAGAGAGGGGGGTAATTGAGTGCTCGAAATTCCTCTTTTTGTAATTTTACACTGGAGGGGAAATTTCGATGTCATATGTCAGTTTGCTGTCAGCTGAATTCTGTAACAATTCAATAGGAGAGTGTGTTAATTGAGTAGATCGATGGGTGCGTTAAGCCTTTTCTCGCCTTATAGCTGGGACACAATAAGTATCTGTGTCTGTGGCTGTGTCTCGCAGTTCAGATTACAGGAACACGTATATGAACCTGTTTTCATTTGGTTGATCCTAACCTGATGTTTCAGAATTACTATGGTGAGGGGAAGCGCCAGTGTGGTGGCCACCGTTCAACCTCCGTTTTATTTTGAGAAATAAAACTTGGGTTAGGTTAGGATCAACCAAATGAAAACAGGCACTATAGCGACACCATGCGTATCTCGCTGTGTCTCTGATTTTAGGTGAAAAATGTGGCGAGACACAGCGACAGACACAGGCACAGACACACGTTGTGCCCGGCTTGTTAGGATGGAAATCACTTAACATCTTCTGAAAATCGTTACATTTTGTCGCCGTACGTTTCGGAAAAATTGCAAACGATGCCTTTCCTAAAACGAGGCAACGTAAAAGCCAAGATAAAGAAGGAGAAAAAGTTCTTGCATAGAAAGACGATGGCCTTCTGTCAGCTCAATGATATCGAAAAATTAAGACAAGGAAGTACTATGAATTGGTCAAGCATCCGCTGCTGGTCTTAGGCGGAACGCAGGCACTTCGATCTAGCGATGGAAACCTAGTCACCGCATTTCCGGCGGCTGCTTAATGCGCTTCAGGTAGAGTGAGGTAAGAGATACAATGGAGAGAAATCAGTGAGTAAGTGCTACAGTGTGTACGTAGAAGTTACAGTTCGTAAAACGGACCGTTGAATACCCCATCCTATCCCACATTGTAAAATGCTGATGTTATTGTTGTTTTTTGACGTTTTCTAAGAAGTGCAAACTTTTGAAAGGGGCGTGGTCCAACCGCCCCTAATTACAAATAATCAATTATAACGCAAATATTTCCAAATTACTGAACTTATTGGTTCAATTTCAATATTTTTCAAAAATCGACCCCTAAAAGGAGACGTGGCTAAACACTTTGTGCAAACGCAATCTAGAATTAAATCCCGTTTATCTAACCAGCTAATTTTTTTTCATTCCTTACTTTACATTACAATTACAAATTAAATTACTTTAAATTACAATTTTCTCGAAATTAAAAATTTCCAGTTTTTCTTTAATTCTGCCTACAAATGTGGGCGTGGCCCAAAGTCTTATATGAGCGAAAAGTCGAACAATATGTTTTCTACATAATATAAGTAAAAATTATTCGTTTTGCACAAAAATATTGAGTAAAATGCGTTTGAAAAATAAATCTTAAAATCGATGCCACGCCCACAAGGGGAAATAAAGCGATATCATTTTTATTTGGTGTATGTTACAATAAACAGGAGATAATAAATACCAAATTTCAGGCTTTTAAGACTCTTACAGCTTTGAAAGCTCTGGAGGTAGTTGCACAATTGAATCGATTGTAGGCGTGTGTGTGGGCGGATTTGTAAAAATTTTTACACTTGTACTGCTTCGGATAACAATAAACCTATATACCAAATTTCAGCTTCCTAGCTTAAAATTCAAGGCCTAAAAACGTGTGATATACTAAATGTGTCATAATAATGTGACATACTTAAGCTGTGTGAGTGTCTTAAGAGGTTTTGAAAAAAATACTATTCGGCACATTCCGATCAAGTCAGACGCCTTATCTTTTCATCGGCAGCAATCTTCATTAGGAGCTGTACTTCGCAATAACTGAATACAAGATGCCGAAAAAAAAACTGGTCAAACTTTGATGTATGCACGGATATCATTAGAAAATTAGCGGTGCAACGTGCACTTTGGAAACAGATCCACGGAGCTGCTCGGAAATGTTGGAGAACAGGCGAAGTTGGTGTTCCCCAATTAGAAAAAAACTTCAAAACTTGTTTGTAGCAGCAATATCGATATATTTGAGGAGTAAACGTCACTTCAAATTATGTTACCTTTGTCGAAATTAGTCGAAGAACAACCTTAAAAAACCGTTGCTATTTTGTGGTTGTTTGCTTAGACCAGTACAAGAACTTTATAGTGTTAGAAATGGGCTTTCAGGTCATTGTTTTTTTAAATGCGGAAAAAAGAAAGAGCTTTTTTTCCTTTTTTTTTTTTTTTACCCGACGTTTCGTTAATTATTTGTCGACTTCCTCAGGGGTGTTGTTTATTAATTCAGCTAAAATGACAGTTTAGAGTATTTTCTAATATTTTTACAAGTTTTTCACTTACATTTTTTACAAAACTCAATACAAAAATAATTTACATTTTGTAAGAAGTGTAAGTAAATTTTGACAACTTAAATTTTGTAAAAATGTAAGTGAAAAACTTGTAAACATATTAGAAAATACTCAAAACTGTCATTTTAACTGAATTAAAAAACAACACCCCTGAGGAAGTCGACAAATAATCGTTGCTATTTTTGTTTGCCAAAACAAATGATGGATTCAAAACTCTTCTCCCGAAAGACAATTGTAAGCTGTACAAAATTCTTAATCAGAATTCACAAAGAAGCTTTGGCTCCATCTCGCCCTGGTCGTTTCTGAGTTCAGAAAGAGTTCTGTCAGTTCTGTCAGCTGCACAAAATCCTTACTCAGAATTCACAAAGAAGCTTTGGCTCCGTCTCGCCCTGGTCGTTTCTGAGTTCAGAAAGACGAAGCCGACTCATGTTAATAAGGCTGACTTTATTTTGTCAGTTCTACTTTATGGCACCGAGTGCTAGATGAGAAGCAGAAAAGTAGAAATTTTCCTTGGCTCTTTCAAGAGATAAATTCTACGGCGAATTTATGGTGCAGTATGCAAGGAGAGCGAATGGAGAAGAATATGCAACCGTGAACTCAGCGCTGTACCAAAACGAAGATGTACTTCAAATAGCCAAAACACCAAGACTACATTGGTCACATCAAGATGATGGACAACAGCACTCTTACCAAGATTGTCTTAGAACTCAACCTCCCATGTTCAAGACGGCAAGGAAGGCCGAACCTTCAGTTTAAGGATCAAGCCATCGCAGTTATGTTTCGAAATTTTCCAATCATCTGATGGTCTTGATGAAATATACCCAGAAATATTGAATCTAAGCCTTAAATTAGTTGCTGCCAGCCTTGGCTAAAATATCTTCCTCTTTGCGGATGGTAACAGTTGTTTTCATGCCAAAAATTGGTAAGCCAAAGTCCTTAAGGTCTAATAATCCTTTACCCGACAGTAGGCCGACACACTAAATTTGGCTCTGCACTAGCAGGTAGGCAATTAGAACCTCATTTGTTTGCACATGCGGCGCTTCCTTTGGAGAATTATTCCTCGAGAGCTATTAACATTAAGCTTTATGTAGTAACATCGATTAAAGAACATTCTGTAGCCAGATACTAGGCTCTGGAAAGCTCAGAAAAACTTATATTAAAAGACAATAGATAAGGTACCTACACCAACTTCTAGAAAGTGGTATTTTAGGTCTTAAGCACAGGGTTATATGCACCCAATTCAATTTAACCTAATCTTAACTAGTAATTTGCTTAGATTACCAATCTTTCTTAATTTATTTAAAGTCCACCTTTTTGCAGAGCCTGTCAAGTTCTAATTAAGATCTAATTCAATTTAGTCAAAGCCAGATTCTTAAATTGAATGGATGAATCGATCCAGATCACATCAGATCGCCGCCGCCGTTCGACTCAAAAATGGTCGTGCCAATAAAATAAACATGGAAAGCACATTTTGCTGATTTTCAGCAAGTATAGAATTTTTCTATAAAATAACCTCAAAAAATTATGAATTTCGTAGATATATAACTCACCTTTCATTGAGTTCGTTGAACCGATGCTCGCTAGGGCTAATACCAAACGAATAGTAAACTGAATCGCAACGCTGATCTTCATGATGTCCACATAGTCCAACACAGAAGAGAATTAAACGAGATCGATCTGTACGATTTAATTTGTTTCCCAACAATAGCAGTGATGAGAATTTATTGCCAATAATTAGTAATTCTCTATCGGAAGGCGGCAGTAAGAGATCTGTAGATTATCTTTGGATACATTTTGTGATCTACTGGCAGTGTTGATCTTGTCGATACGTATAGTTTGTATATAAATACACTTAACGGATGGTTATAGTAAAACTCTAAAACACATTTCTTTTTTATTTCACTTTGATCACCGCAATGTGTTTTGCGTTTTCTTTTTTTTTCAATGAATGACCGTCCTTTGTACTATTTCACTGTTTACTCTTTTCGATTTTTGGACCATATGTTTTCCGGGGAATAAAAACACAACATTCGGGGCGAGAAAATGAGGGTCAATGTAGAATGAACAATTTTAGGTAAACGCAAAACGCAATACACAAAACTTGTGCAGTGATGCGCGGCGACAACGAATATTTTTTAGATAATCATCACGTTTTACGTTTGGTTTCGCAGAGATCCTCTTCAAAATGGATCGCCGAGATATGACTGGAAAGTGAATTATAAATAAATCCACACACCAGAGTGCGTGCTAAAAATAAGTCCCCTCATTAAGGGTCGCAGCGCGCCGCGAACTACACAAAGGCGAACACTCTAAATTATGAATTATGTTTGACTTGTCATTTAGTTGGTTATACAAAAAAGATTTTAAATTCTAAAGAAAATTTATTTTCAAATTTCCACCAGATTAATAGGCTGACGCCGGACTGCAGCGAAACATTTCAAACATGTCGTCGTTTTATTTTTTCAAAATTAAATTACTTTAGATACAAATATCCCGCGACACAATCTGTTTTCTTTCATTCAGTTTGAGTTTTATTATCTTTTTTTTTTTAATATATTTTACTGCGGGTGCGGGTGCTCATCCCGAAACACCGTGTACGCGCGAAGATGTTTTAAGTACTGAACGTGAACTGATCTGATCATATACCGATCATCAATGCAGTACGCACGCACCCGAGAGAGAACAGAGAAGAAGAGACGACCCCATATCTTTTGGGTCTGCTTCCGATCCAACCATGTCATGGATGGCTCATGCCTCATGCCTCATGCATCCATCCCCTGTAAGCATACAGATGTCGTTTAATCCATGCGCTCATGGTGATCGTTGTATGAAGGAAGACGCTTCTATATTCTCTTTTTTTTTCATCGTGTGCATTGGTTTTTCTAATGCGAAATGTATGATTCATTTAATTCGTTTTAATTAGAAACCCGGCAGTTTTCAAGACACCCTAACTTCTATTTTGACATCGAATAGAGGCAGATCGTGGTATTAGGAATCCCTGCTATATAGGTGAGCTCATGATGAAATTATTAATTTAAAATAAAACTGATTTTGGTAATTATTTTATTTTTATTTTTAAGAGCTATACCTAAGGCTATGTAGCATCAGGAGTGAGTAGTAGTAGGTTATACGTTCAAGTAATGGGGATAAATCGGATATGTATTTTTAGCTTCCTTTCGGCACAACCGAGTGCTCAGAGGGGAGAGTAGAAATTAAGTGAAAACGCGTCTAATGTAACTACTTGAGAGTTCCTCTTGGCATGCGGGTTCCTTTGAAAATGTTTTGACGGCTTTTGTAATTATTTCAAATTTTAATTAGAACTGCAGGCTAAGGGGTAATGATGGACGCATAGGATGTGCGCTTACCGAGTGTACCGGTGCCATGACCGGTGACTTTTGTGCAAATCTCTTTTGAACCAAATAAGATATTTTGGGATGCTTTGAAATCTTCCTATAGATTTGTAGATCAATTTTACATACTCCAGACACTAAGTTATAATGGAAACGGTTGTAATTGCAGGTAAATTTCGACTTTTATTAAGTGACTGAGATCATAATCATTCATCAGTAACTTTAATACGCAGACTTTGTTCTGTAAAAATCTAACTGCGTGCCATTCATGATGGGTACTTTAGTACCAACATTATTTTGAGAATCGAAAAGTAGAAACTATTTTTGCAAAATGTTAGCAGCATTGGCAGTTTAGTTAAACCTACAAGGAAAACAATAGTTAATAATATAAAAAACTAAAAAAAAAATGGTAGGCGAGACCAACTTGGTCCATATCCGTCTTCTGAATTATGTTCAAAACATGTGGAATATAAAAAAGACGGCCAGTTAATTTCCAGACGTTTGTATTATGAAGAACTTCGTGTCGCGTGTAATGAAAAGAATTACTACACAGTCACTAACTGCGAAGTGCAATAGATATTTATTTTAGTTCAATCTTAGAGATTATACAAATGAACGTTAACTTCATGCTGCTTAGGGATGTTTTTGAAGAATTGTCGCATAAATATTCTCAAGTTGTAGTTTGCGGCGATTTCAATCTTAACATTTTCGAAAATCAGAACAGGGCCTTCAAAGAATCAATTAAATCGTTTAAACTTTGCCAATCGAACTCAGGCCACACATTTCTTTCCAAATAAAACCCTCTTTGATTGATCTTGCGATAGTGTCTGAAACAAGTTTTGCCTGCTTTTTTTATATGATGCAGGCAAAACCAGCCTTCTCGCATCATGATATTGTAATATTTTCGCTTGGGGTTCGTCGAATAAAACTCAATTTCACTTTTATAATGAAGCACTCTATCCACCAAACAACACCTATTAAACTTCAAAATGTCTCGTACGAGCCTGTCACCCGTGTATTTATACAAATTAAACCCCTTCTAGTACGTTTCACACTTCCTCTTTGGTTATTTTCGATTGGTACTTTTCCGCTAAATTCCACGGAGGGGAAATTTTCGATATCGAAATTCGAACTTCGAATATGTCAGCTGACTCGAATGACAGTTAGGTGTGTTCGTTTAGTGAATCGAGCGGGTGTGCTCGTGAAAGGAATCAATGGGTGCATTCAGCGATTCCTGCATGTGTTTTATTTCTTGTCACCACGTTAAAATGTGCTTTTTGTGTGTGCAAACGCACTTCCTTTGTTTAATAATGACGAGCTCTTTGAGTCTTTTGAATGCTCTAAAATCAATTAACAGCTATTAGCCACATGCCAGAGAGTCATTTGGGGTAAGAGTGCGCAGTGGGTTGACCTTGTCGACAGACACCCAAAAAATAAGCTATGGAGTATCTCACAACAACGCCTTTCTAAAGGCGAAAACAAAAAGACAGCAACAATTTTTGTTAAAAAAAAAGTTAAAATAGTTTGTATGATTAGCCCTCTTCAGATAAAGGAAATAGCCGTTTGTGGTATTTATTTATAAAGTTCATATGACTTACTTACTTACTTAAGGTGGCGCTACAGTCCGGGGTGGACCTGGGCCTCAGCCAACAAGCTTCGCCAGCCAACTCTGTCTCTAGCTAGCTGTCTCCTGTTTCGCACGCGAAGTTGGCTGAGGTCCCTTCCACTTGCGTGCGCCACCTGAGTCTCGTGCCGTCCCTGCAGTGTGGACTCGAAGATTTTTCGCTCCGGGGCGTTGGTGTCCATCCGCTCTAAGTGACCCAGCCATCGTAGACGTTGTGTTTTGACTCTTTTGGCTAGGTCGGTATCGCTGCATAGCCCGTTCAGTTCGATGTTGTATCTCCTCCTCCACTCTCCGTCTATGCAGACGGGACCGTAAATCGTCCGAAGAATTTTCCTCTCGAAGCAGCCTAAAATGTTTTCATACGCCTTTCCTGGCCTAAAGCCTTTGACAGGGTACATGTTTCTGCACCGTAAAGCAGGACTGGGATGATCAGAGTCTTAAAAATGGACACTTTATACTCGAGTGAGGGCTTAACTACTCAATTGCCTTCTTAGCCCAAAGAAACAGCGATTGGCAAGAGTTAGCCTTCGTGTGATTTCAGAGCTGGTGTCATTGCCTTAATTGATAGCGGAACCCAGGTAGAAAAAGTCCTTAAATACGTCAAAGTTATAGCTGTCGATGGTGAAGTTTTGTCCAAGACGTCGGTGCTGGGTGTCTTTTCTTGATGACAGCATATAGGTACTTGGTTTTGCCCTCATTGACTGATAAACCTATATTACCCGCTTCCGTCCCAATACTCACGAAGGCTTCACTGACATCACGCTTTGTTCTACCGATTATGTCAATGTCGTCTGCGAATGCGAGTAGTTGAACGGACTTTTGAAAGATTGTACCTCTGGTGTTGGCGCGAGAGTTCTGCACAATTCTCTCAAGTATGATGTTAAAGAAGTCGCATGACAGCGCGTCGCCTTGTCTAAATCCTTTTTTGACATCAAAGGGGTCGGTGAGGTCTTTGCCAACCTTGACGGATCACCATGAATTTTCCATCGTCATCCTGCACAGACTGACGAGTTTGGCAGGGATGCCAAAACTAGACATTGCGCTATATAGCTCGTCTCTATAGATGCTGTCATACGCGGCCTTGAAATCGATGAAGAGGTGGTGTGTATCGATTTGGAATTCCTGGGTTTTCTCCAAGATCTGCCGCAGTGTGAATATTTGATCGAAGGTGGACTTTCCTGGCCTAAAGCCACACTGATATGTGCCTATCAGATTGTTGACAAACGGCTTCAGGCGTTCACACAGTACAGCAGAAAAGATCTTGTATGCGATGTTAAGAAGACTGATGCCTCTGTAGTTGGCAAAACGCAGAGCGTCTCCTTTCTTCAGGATCGGGCAAACAATGCTGAGGTTCCATTCGTCGGGCATGCTTTCTTCCGACCATATCTTGCAGATGAGCTGGTGCATGCTCCTAACCAGCTCATCGCCAGCGGATTTAAAAAGTTCGGCAGCTAGGCCGTCTGCTCCGGCTGCTTTGTTGCACTTGAGCTCGGGTGGGCGGTATCGTTCGTATGCTTCGTCGGTAACGTCTTCGCCCGGGTTGAATGGTTCGTTCTGCCTGACAGCGGTATTTGGTTCGTCCTCGCCGTTATACAGTCTGTAGAAGTGGTCTTTCCAAATCCTCAGCACCGACTGCGATTCTACAACGATGTTCCCTTGATGGTCCTTACAGGCTTCAGTTCGAAGTTTATACCCTTGGCAGGACCTTTTGATCCTTTGGTAAAACTTTCTAACCTCATTCCTGTTGTAACATCTCTCTATCTCTTCAACCGCGCGCTTCTCGTGCTCTCTCTTTTTCCTTCGGAGAAGCCGGTGCTCCTCTCTCCTCCTCTGCTCGTAGAGCTCGCGAGCAGCTCTAGTCCTTCTGTGCAGCGCCGCTTTGTATGACATTCATCGTCAAACCAGGGGTTTCGTTGTGGTCGCCGTGTGAAACCCAGCACTTCAGAGGCGGCGTCTCTGATGGCATTTTGGCAGTGTTGCCACTGGCTATCAATACTTGATGCTGGTTGCATAGGACTTCGTAGAAGGTTTTGAGAGACTCGGTTGGAGAAGGACCTGGCGATCTCTTGCGATTGTAGTCGGCCGACGTCAAACTTCCTCACAGTATTTCCATTACTTGGCGCTGGTCGGGATATCCGCAGCCGTACCTTGGCTACAACAAGGTAGTGATCCGAGTCAATGTTGGCCCCTCGGAAAGTTCGGACACCCATGATACTGGAGGAGTGCCTTGCGTCGATCGCAATATGGTCAATCTGGTTGACGGTTGATTGATCGGGAGATCTCCATGTCCCTTTGTGGATATTGAGATGAGGGAACTGTGTACTAGCTACCACAACGTGTCACCCCGCAGCAAAGTCGATCAGCCTGAATCCGTTATCGGAGGTCGTGTCGTGCAGGCTATGCTTTCCGACAGTACGACCAAAGATGCCCTCCCTTCCTAGCTTGGCATTAAAATCGCCTAGGACAATCTTAATGTCGTAGCTAGGGCACTGCTCATAAGTTTTATCCAGGAGCTCGTAGAACATATCTTTGGTCTCGTCATCTTTTTCCTCTGTGGGAGCATGCGCGCATATGAGGCTAATGTTGGTTAATTTAGCCTTGATGCGGATCGTCGCGAGGCCCTCGCTTACAAGGTTGAAGCTCAAGACTTTTTGCCTAAGTCTGCCTCCAAGAACGAAACCACATCCAAATAGGCGCTGGCTTTGATGCTGATAGCAGTCGCCGTAGTAGATGTCGCAGTTTTTCATCCTTCTTTTGCCCGGCCCGTCCCACCGCATTTCTTGGATGGTAGTAATGTCTGCCTTGCAGTCGTTAAGGGCCTCCGCTAGTTGCTCGGCTGCACGTGGCCTGTTAAGGGACCTAACATTCCACGTGCAGATCCGGAGCTCGTTGTCCTTTTCTCGTTTGCATTGGTCGTCAACAGTAAATCCGTCCGAATCCGAGGCTTGTTTCTGCTTCGTGACTGGTGTTTCTTTACGTGGCCGGGAAGTCACCCCGACGGCACGACCCCCAACCTGGAGGACCAGATCCTTTGCTTAGCTCTAAGGACGGAGAGCCGGATAGCCCGCTCCTTATAGGCCTGAGCTCCGAATGCGTCGTAGTAGCCCATATAAGGTGTTCACTAAGTAGTTCGGCCTGACTGGAACTATGGACGCCACCGTTGATTCCATCTGGGGAATTCCTCCGCTGCCGTCCGGATGCAAGGAGAAGTGCCTTTGTGGGAACACTCCTCCCCCCCCTCTCTCGTCTGCTACCCCCAGCAACCTTCCAAGGGGGTTGGAACCCAATCTCCAGTTAAGGTACTAGGCACCCGGTGTTCACCACGGGGAGGTGAGAGTAGGAGTTGATAGACAGAGGTGGGTTTAGAAAACCTGTGGATGCTTGTATCCTCTTGAGTGCACATGTCTATCCTTTGACCACCATAGTTGTACCACAGCATTACTAAAAATTTGCAAAGATTTACGTATAGGTTTTGATCAAAATATGCTGACTTCAATAAATTTCTTGGACTTTTCAAAAGCTTTTCATTGTGTTGATCATGATCACTACTCGAAAATCTAAAAACGCTCGAAATCTGTTGATGTATCTATGCAAGAACATCGTCAGATGGAAAACCAAATTTTGAATCTGCCGGAAAGTATTGTTAACCATCACCACCAGCTGCAGAAACATTGAAAATTAGTCATGAATTGATTTTATGGTTGACGGGAAGGCGTGAAATCCACTTACTGAAACCAACTCAACCACGTTATGGGCCGGTTTTTCAGTGCGAGATCATCCGAGTTTTAGAGTTAAGCTGAGATTAACCCCAGAAATGAGTTTTTCAGTGAACTAAGATCTGGTGTCAATCTCGGCTTAACTCACCAAATTTGGTGAGTTAATCTCGGATCATCTCTGGAGAACAGTATGAACTTCTTTGAATGTTTTTTCTGCGTGGAATGCCAGTTGATTTGCGCGTTTCTGTGAAAAATGACATTTGATAATAACTGGAACTTTTTTTTTGTGTTTTACTATGTGAAGTGAGAGCTGGATGAGTCAATAATTTTCAGAGTCGAAGATTTTGACTACTTTGTTGACGGAATTAACTCTTCACTAAAAAACCGCTCGCTGGGTTAACTCCAGATTCGTTTTGTTACGGGATCGACAGATCTTGGGCTTAACTCAGCACTGAAAAACCGGCCCTAAGTAGGTTAATTAAGCTAAGTAAGTTTGTTGTATAGTTTCTAACGCATTGAAATAATTACCGTAGACCCCTAAGACCTTTTAGAGATATGAACGGGACCGACAGGAGAATCGATTAAGCCATATCCGTCCGTCCGTCCGTATGTAAACAACTTCTAGGTCGTAAATTTTGAGCTGGAGAGCTGCAATATGTGAGTTCGCTGGAAGTCCAGCCCTTCAGATAAAGTTTGAAAGTTAGCTGAATCCGCCGATAGACACACCCTCTACAGGCCTGTATGTGCGACCATTTCTAATTTAAAAAAATACTTTTTTCAAATTTTAGCTATGTTACAATTGGGCTAGCGCATTAATTTTTGGTATGTAACATTGCCTTGTAAATTTCGTGGGGTAGCAGAAAATGTTTGGTCTTTTCATTGACCATGCCCACTTTTTAAGGGATTTTAGCTTAAAATGGCTGTTTTTCAATAAATATATATGAAATTTGATTAAAAATTATATTACAAAAGTTGTAGATATTAACTCTTTTCTTTTATATAGTAAATGCATTCGCCCTTTTTTGTGGGCGTGGCGTTAATAAACCGATTTTTTGAGTTAAAGTGGCAGAGTTTTAGGCCGAAATGTAAGCAACCACCTAAGTATAAACCATTCAACAGTTCTATTTTTTATATCCCGCCCACGTTTTGGAGACGTTGCAATTTCCTTTTTTGGTAGGATAGATTTTGCAATCCAGACAACATCGAGTTTTAGAAGAAAGACTATCCTCATTTTTTTATTTTGAAATTATATCTGCTACCGTTTGGGAGATCTGCTACCACCCATAAGCTGAAATCCATAAATGTAGCCATATACCATGTTTCCACTAGGCAAAAATCCGCGATCAATATAAATCTTCATTAAATCCTCTACAAATTACGAGATTAACCATACAAATTTAAATCTTCTCGGCAAGTGATTAAAAATAAACCCCCTCATTAATCTCATTGACCCTTTTCAAGAACCACTTTCAACCCATTTCGAACAGCTTTTCAAAAGTCTGAGAATCTAAAAGGAAACTGAAACTGTCAGAGTTCCGATTTCTATTGGGATGTTTACAAAAGAAGTATATTTTCGTTCCTGGAAGATGTCATTGCCACTTTTTTTTTTGAGAGCCAAAATGGCAGAAAAAGAGTGCACATGTCAAATTAATTCTACATTTGTCTGGTGGAACCAGTTTAGGGTTTATTCACCGACACGGAAATTTTAAGCTTTATAAAATAAAAAGAAATAAAATTTAATAAAATGTTGATACTTTCTTTATAAAAAAAAACTCTAAAATAAAGTAGGATTGTCAACGCTGTCTAGAAACTGAGCACAACACTGCCAGTGCCCCCACTTACAGTTTAAGTAGAGAACCCAACCCACCACGAAATATCCATACCTTTCCAGTTTTCCAATATCCATTTCTGTTGTTTGTGTAGTGGTGGCAATCCAAAAAGCAGCTGGGCAAAATTGACAGCAACGAGCTCACCTTTTGTGTACTTCGTGTATTTTTATCTCCTCCGTCGCTTCGTTTGGTTCGGTTTTCGTTTTGTGCTCTTCTGTTTGTCGTGTTGCATTTTCCGCATTTTTCCGTGTGAAACAAAGAAGATTCTTTTTTAGTTTTTGTAAAAAGCGAAGATATTCTAGCTCTACTCCGGCTTCTAGGTACATAATTTTAATATCCCTGATTAATAGAAGTTTTATTGGCCAGGCAGAAAGTGAAATTATAACAAGAATCGCGACGACAAGGAATGCCGTGTTCTTCCCTAGTTAATTAGGAAGAAGCCAATAAAATTTATGAAATCATTTCCATAATAATTATCCCAATTTTCTCTGGTATTCAGTGATTGTGTTGAATATTCGTTGTGCAAGAGGCGAAATCAATTGGAAAATGTGAAAAACCAAGAGTGCTTTCAAGCTGAAACATAGAAAAGGAAACATGAGTGAACCCAAGACCGATGCTCTGCCCAAGAGGGGCCACGTCAATGAAGGTAAGGAAAGGAGCTCTCGCGTGATTTAATTTCCTTTGTTCTTATGTTTATTTTTCAACACATTTCACACATTTTTGTCATCCACAATTAAGTCGGGCGGCTCTAGAGATAGACTTTCACTTGGAATTAAAACGGGGGAAACATAAAACCCGATGTGAGTCCATTAAGTCCGGCGGATAGAGAAAGTGCTTCTAGAGATGATGGGATGCTGTTTTCGCTTTTTTTGCAAAAAAAAGTAGAGTTCACCGAACGCCCGTAGGGTATGATGCTTTGAAAAATCAGTCCAAATCTGTCTATTTCCGTTGAATTAATCCAAACAGTTCAGAACGGCGTAGTATTCTTAATTAAGCAGTGAATATGAATACATACGGGCGACGCCAAATCACCTGGAAACTATAAAATGGGGTTTGGTTCGTCTATTGCTCGTTGCCCATGTGTTGTCGGCCTTCTTTCATCCAACGTTCCTACGTCCCGCATTCATATTTGTCTGAATTATGAACAAAACAAATTTTTTTCGTGTTGAAATGGGTCCAAAGGCAATTAGCACATTGCTAATGACTTTTTGCCGTTTTAACAAGAAGTTTTTTTTATGTTCGACAAGTTCTGCGGCAATCTGCGGTTCTTCTGTCGTGTCGATGGAGAAGAAATGAAAAACACCGATCTCCTTGAGCAAGTATCAAGGTCAGCAGTGGAAAAGTGGGTTAAAAGCTGGAATTGGTTTGTTTAAAAATGAGAGGGCCATGGGAACAGCTTGATGACAAACAGCTCCAAGAAAGATTCAAAGGAAAATCGTATTGTGCAATTGCATCCCAAGGTGGCAGTGCACTGGTTATTTCGGGTGAACAACACTATGCGGGACTTTCTCTTATTAAATCAGCCAAGCAATCAGATAAGTATAGGTTGCCTGTTGTAAATGCACCTGTACAAAGTGATGGTCTCATGAAGAAATGCGCAACCTGATTTGAATAAAAGGAGTGGATTTATGTTTACACGATTAGCATGTGATTTTCTTGTGCTTTAGCAGGCTATAATTCATGGTCTACCTGAGTCTAAACCAATATTCGTCTCAAGACAGCTTCTTAGGGAGTTGTTATCTTGTTTTACAGAGGAATCTTCTTATTGTAAAATCCTATCGTTTGACATGCAACTTCGTCCCTTGCATGAACTGCCTTCAGTGTGACGTTTTGAGTTGAAGTCATTTTTTATTGATGAACCCTCAAGCCTCACGATTGCATTTTGAAACCCTTGGCGCTGTATTTTTATTAACTACAGCTAGTTAAAGTTTTCCTAGCTTTAACAAGCCTCCTGTTAAAAGTTTCTGACTAGTCATAACTAGCCGCTTTTAAATAGTTACTACGTTGAAAATGTAACGCGCACAGAACAGACGATTTTAAGAATGTAGGCCCTGTCATAACTCCAGTTGCTGTGCGAAATTTGAATCAAGCAGAATTGTCTATTGCTTCCTGCCTTTTAAATGGGACGACTTAAATGACTTTTCTAAACTTTTTAACTGGTCACTTTGCTCTATCGTGACCGTGACGTGAACGCCGCAGCTGATACCTATGCTCACCGAAGTAATTCTTCTTGGTATGAAATCTTTTATTCCCAACCGAATCAAAAAAATTATCAGGCCTAAAGAGAACTCATGTTCGACTAGAACTGCAAAGAGGCCATCAAGTTTAAGGAGGTGAGTTTTCGATAATGCAAAAACAACCTGAAAGGGAAAACCCGCCAAAAATTGAGGCAAAAAAATTCTACAATGTCCCAAAGGTAGTAAAAATTTGTGGTCTTCATCCCAACGCTCATTTGCAATAACATCACAGCTGTCTGCACCTCACACAAAGCCAATCAGCTTGCTGCTCACTTTGCTGCGAGCTGAACGTTTTCGGATTGTGCACTTCCTCCGCCTGTACTTGAGCACGACGAACATTCTATGGTACCACTCCACTTTTGTACTTGCAGGAGTTCTTAAAAATCCCAACATAACTACACAAATCCGCTAGTCAAGATCCCGCGTAGTTCTGAAGAGTTGTTAGTCCACGCTCGCACAATCATTGCGTATGCTTTGCTATCTATCCTATACTTCTGCTCTCTTTCCGAGTAGATGGAAAACAGAAAAGAAAAGGTCCACTGGCGATCTGATGTAGTTATTCCACCAAAAATTGGAACCGCTCCTTAAGTCTTCATGGTGAAAGTAAGGCTGTTGCAAAATTATTTGAAGTAATTCCTTCCCAAGAGGACGTCCCAGCGCTTTAGATGTTGAAATGGAACATTTACGTTCGTCAAACTCCCTAAACTCTGACATTGAAAGCTAAATTACGGGAGGGGGGAATAAATAGAGTAGAATTTAATGCTTCTAACGGGTGATTTTTTAGCTGGTTTGGTTTTGGCAACACTGGTTTTGACAGCTGACGTGTGTTTAGTACCTTGTGTCACTGTCAAACACCTTCAGTTTGGTTTGCAATTTAACCATGGAGCGTCTTACAAATGAACAACGCTTGCAAATTATTGAATTTTACTATCGTGCTCGGTTCGAAATGTTCATCGCGCGCTGCTTCCATTTTATGGTCGGCATTCTCGACCTTCTGAGCATTTCACGTTTCGGGCCGGTCAATTGGCCGCCTACATCGTGCGATTTGACACCATTAGATTATTTTTTGTGGGGGAATGTCAAGGCTAATGTCTATAGGGACAAGCCCGCTTCGATTGACGCACTGGAAGCCAACATCCATGCATTTATTCGTGAGATACCGGCCGATATGTGTGAAAGAGTATGCCAAAATTAGACTCAGCGGATGGGCTACCTGAGACGCAGCCGCGGTCAACATTTGCATGAAATTATCTTTAAACATTAAATTGCAAGGTTCAAACTATCGATTCAAATAAATATTTCATTAATTTATTCGAATTTTTTGTGTTTTTTTTTTTAAAAAGTTCTCAACCTCTTAAAAAATCACCCGTTAAAACACAGTGCTGTCTGTTTTCATCCTAGCGAATTAAAAACCTCCAGCCATTATCCATGAATGGCACTTGCATCACTGTAACGGAAAAGCTTTACTTACTGGGTATGTGTGTGAATGAAAACCTCCGTTAGAACAACCACATGTTCGACTTCAACAAGAACGCACCGAAGTGCTTAGGATTCCTTTAGCGATGCAAGAAATATTTTACACCTTCCGATCTGGCTAACATTTACAAAGCAAACATACGCCCAAAACTGGAGTATTACTCTCACGTCTAGGCAGCTGCACCTAAGACCGCCTAGCACTTACCCGATAGGCTGAAACTTGTGGGAGACAGTAGAATTGTGATGTCTTTGACTCCATAACTAGAGCATGGTCGCAATGTCTCCTGTCTTTAATTTTTTATTGCTACTGCTACAAGGAATGCTCCAGTGAAATAGCCAGCTGCATTCCATCTTTCAAAGAATTCAACTGCAATACCCGCGCTAGAAGAATGCTCATCAAGCGGGGCCAACAAAGCAGCCTTAGGCTTCGGCTTCTCCCCGTTACGATACGTGGGCCTTAAACGGGCTTTGCATTGGCATTCATCGCTCATGTAGAGAGAGCTTTTATTATGCAATCACTTCGTTCTCCAAGCATGCCACGATAAACTAAAGAATACGCAGACACAGCCGAAAGCCCTGGTAGTAGTGCTGTGTACATAATTATGTGGAACATTCATGTCCAACTAATAAATAAACAATACGCAATTTGGCCCAAAATGTAGACCTCAGATATTCTGCGTCGTATCCGTGCATGACCAACACACTTATACAAATATAGCCCAAAGCAGAATGATTAACTTCGTGACTTCGAAGCAAAAGTTCAGCACATCTAAACTCGTGCTGGGCTTCTATGCATTGTTACGTAGCATTTCGTTTTCTCTTTGCGCACTCGTTCTCTTTGCAAACAACATTTTCAAGCCGAGCTTCATTGTGTTAGGAAACACTGAAATCGTATGGCTGGACTTGTAAACGTCAAGCCGAGGCCAGGCCCAGGCTGCTTTGTGGTTCCCGCATCAATTCACCTTAAAGCCCTATTTCGGACGTACCGCGTTGTATTGAAACTCTTTCTTTAAGAGTCTCTCTCTCTTTATCACTGATCACTCTCTTTATCTCTCTATCACTCTTTCTTTATCACTGATGTGGAACAAACTTCCACGTGAGGCTTTTCCGCATTACAGTCTACAGTTGTTTAGAACCAAACCAAAGTGCACCAGTATCTCTGCTGTCTCTCATCTGATCCTTCCCACTCGCGTTAAGCTAACTCATAAGGGCCTTGAAAGCTTAGTCTCTTACCTGTGACGCGCTTTGTGTGGGAGGTAAAAGATAATCCACAAGTAGATGTAGTGAAAATTGCGGAGAAAATTTCCCTGATGCGAGCGCCTTGACCCCCTGGTAGCTGCATAAACATGGCAGAGTGGATTGCATGGCAGAGTAGATTGCTCAAAAACTTAAAAGCACAGGGTCCTTTTTTTCTGGAAATGTGTTTTAAATTTGATCACCTCGCACTGCACCTTTTCAAAATTCGTAGTTACTTCTATAGAAGTTATATTATAGATGGGGAATACACGTTTTGATTGCAGTTTTATATTAAAAATTTGGTTTATACTTAAGAACGCCCCCAAAAGTGAGCGTGGCAAAAATTATTCATTGTTTTGAATCTTTTTTTTTAATTTTGAACATTTTTTAGTGCAAGTTTTTTTTTGGATTAAAAGCAAATATATATCGAATAAAAAGCGTCTATTAGAAAGCAAATTAAACCTGACCGCACCGGCGGTTTTCGCTTTTTTTTTTGCAACGCCAATCTCAATACACTTAAGCGAGGATATCACATAGTTACTAGGTTCCAGCTCCCTACTACAAATTTAATTTTTCATGCCAATAAATACAACGGGCGTGTCAGTGGGCGGATTTCAAAAATGTTTACACTTGTACTGCGTCGGGAATTAGAAGGAACAGATATCAAGTTTCAAGTTCCTAGCTCAAAATGTAAAGCCTAAAGCTACCGACAGACGGACGGATGGACGGACGGACATGGCTTATGCGACTTATGATTCGGTCTCGATCATATGCCCTTATGGTATTGGGGATCCACGGTGATTAGGTATTTATCTGTTAACAAATAAGGAACCAAATTGGAGAATGGGGTATAATCCACTTTGATTTAAATAAGAATATGTATAATTAAAAAGCAAACTATTATTATTATTTACTTAAGGTATTATTAGAAAGTAAAGAAACCCACTAGCCTCTACCTTGTTATTAACTATAACTAAGGTAGGTACTTTTGTTTCTTTCTTTTTTTCGTCTTATTCCTTATGTTTACGAACAAAAAATTGATAGTTAAATAGTTTGTATTGATATTCGTCCATAAATCGCGATACACGTGGAAGCCTGCAAAGAGAAAATAATGTGGTAAGCTAGCCACGTTTCTTTCGTCATTGTCATTCGTCTATCAAAGTCACAAAACTTGCCTTCGTGGGTAGTTATTAAAATTAAGTTTGAAAGTCTTCTTCAATAAAGACATATTGATTTGGTTCTCATAAAAACTTATGACATCTTATGCAAGTCTGGCGGAATAATTTAAAAAGTTGCTAAGCGCATAACTACGACTTTACAAAAGCAATATCGATTACTATTTTTGTTTCTCAGTCTAGACGCTTTGTATTCGAACTTTTTTTCCGCATGTATAAAAATATTATCAACCTATAAGGAAAGACATTATTGTAATTGAAAAGAGTTTAGACGAACTAAAATTTTAAAATAATCATACACGTCACCTAAATACTCACCATCACTGTGCGCCAGTTTTTAACATAAACCTTCTTCTTCCTCTTCTCTCTTCTTATTCATTTAGAAGCGAGGTTATAATCTGAAGCAATGGATTATAACCCTCCCACTCTACTGCATTCCTAATGGTCCGCTTGTGGGGTACGCCGATATGACCTCAGAATATACAGGCAGGCCACCCGGTTTTGGATCTCTTCGTCACTGAGGCCAAATAACTGCTGTTGTTGCATTTGTGTGTCCATGGATGCTTAGGCCTTCCTCTCCTTCGCGATTGCGCTGGAATGTTGATTGACATTGCTTTTTTGTCGGGGTTCGTAGGATCTCTCCTTTGAACGTGGCAATACCAACTGAGCCGGTCGTGCTCCATTTTTCTGGAGAAAGGTTCTTTTACATGGAGGCTTCCTCGGATCTTCGTACTTCTTATTCTATCTCGCTTTGTTACTCCTGCTGTCATGCGGAACATCTTCATCCCAGCTGCCGTTAATTTGCTCTCATATTTCTAATACACTGGCTGTCCAACATTGTGAACCATATGTAAGCGCCGGACGCACAACTGCGGTGAAGAGCTTTCCTTTAAGATTTCGGAGTTTTCTCGCCACTACATCCACCCCACGCTTACGCGATGATTGATGTCGTCATCACAGCTTGCTTTGCTATTGATCATAGATCCCAGGTACTTGAACTTTTCACACTTGAGAAGCACCTTTCCATTCAATTTAATGTCTGGAATTTGTTCGGGTGGGTCAGAGAAAAGGCAGCACAGGTACTCTGTCTTCGTTTTGTTGCGGTCAAAGAAGCTCTTTGTCTGTCCTTTTGGTCCCCTCCTTCCTATTCACCTTTTGGGCTTCCCCGTCTTTCTTTCCCACTTGCGGTCCCTCTTTTCTTCCACACAGGTTTCCTGGATTCACAATCCCTAATTATGGACCCAATGACCGGATAAACCACCATGTACAGAGCTCAAACATCAAAGAGCCCAACTTTAACGAGTAGACACCACAACCACCAACAAAACAGTGCTGAGAAATGTGACGGGACAAAAACCCTTATATTATCGCTTGACCCCCAGTCGTATATCCACCTAGAGGAAACAACATCAATGGCCGAGGGCCCATCCTAACCGTGTTTGTAAATGTAAAGAATTGCTTCACTTAAGATAGCTCCATCGTCAGCGAAGAATAACTGATGTAGTGTCGGGTCCGTCAGTTTTCCTTCAAGCAGATAATCAAGGACTACAATGAAAAGCAAAGGACTTAGGACGCTTCCCTGGTGTACACCGACTTTAATTGAGAACTCATCAGTGAGTCCGGAAGGACATCTTACTCTTGTCTTTGCTCCATCATACATGTCCGTTATCATCCGCACGTAGGCTTCTGGAACTCCTCGTTTTCTTAGCGCCACACATATCAGATCTCGTGGTTGTCTATCGAAAGCTTTTTCAAAATCAACCAGCACCATATGCAGATCTTTCAGAGCATCCCAATGTTTTTCCATTATGATCCTTATGCTTTGGATTGCATCAGTGGTTGATTTGCCCGTGACAAACCCCAACCGCTTTTCGCTTTTTGGAGTACTTAACCGCCTTCCGAGCCTCATCGACTGTGATGTCTGGTTTTTCTTCTCGGTTAGGAGTAGTCTCTTCTGGAAAGTGGTGCTGAAACTGTTCGTTCAAAAGTCCCTCACAATACTGCCGCCACCTGTGTAGAATTTTGTCGTCATCCACAAGAAGCTGTCCCTAAGCATTGTTGATGAACTTTGGCGAACGAATCTCAGGGGCGTTTCTCCTCCTCTGAGCGGCAATTTTGAAGATTTTAGCCCCTTTATTCAAGGTGTTTTGGCGAAGATCCTGTGTGGCCTGATGTGTATTAGCAGTGGAAGAGGAAACTTCCTCCAATTCCTGATACAGGCTGTACATTCTCTTTGCTTGAACCTGGGCGCAATTCTTCTTAGCAAGACTCTTGAGGTGTCTATACTTCAAATCCAGGCGAAGCATTTCATCTCTGTTATTCGAGGAGCATTTTTTCCATGCCCTGAATGCCGCTTTCTTTTTACTGATTACTAGTTTCACTTCATCTGACCACCACCACGTTTCATTGACCTGTTTGCGGTGGCCTTTTGAAGTCCCTAGGAGTGATTTGGCCTTCTCTATGCAGGTTCGCTGTAGGTCATCCCACATATCTTATGCTCTGCACTCTACATTTTCGTTTTCGTCAATGATGTTACAGAGGTAGTTTTGCATAGTGTTTAAAAATGCTTCGCCTTTTTCTGTATCTAAATTGTACCAGGTGATTCTCCCAGATAGCTTTGCTTGCATAGCTTGGTTCCATAAAAATGACGGTCAGCAGCAGGCGGTGTTGTGTTGTAATCGCCTCACCTAAAATCACTTTACAATCTTTAACCCGCGGTTTTAGGGAACTGTGAACCAAATGATAGTCAATCTGGGTCTCATTCCCACCGCTGCTGTAAGTGATCAGGTGCCTGCTTTCATTAAGCACGACAAGACCGTATGACTTGCAAACGTTAAGGATATCTTCACCAGAAGAGTTCTCAGTGCCATACCCCAGTCCACCATGGCAGTCTTCATAGTCCTCGTTAGATTTCCCGACATGTCCGTTCAAGTCTCCGCCTACAAACAAAAGCTCTTTCTTTGGGATCGCCTTGATGAGCTTATGAAAATCTATCCACAATGCATCTTTTTCCCTCTGCTCACACCCAACTTGGGGAGCATATGCACTAACGTTGTTCCACACCTCACCTCGCATCACCAGCTTGAGAGATATCTACTGGATGATACCGATTCCGTTCCTACATCTTGTAAGTTTCTGTCGGAAGTAGTACATCTTGTAAGCTTTTGTCTTTACATCCAAGAAACGAGCCCGATTTCCGGTGTTCCGCCATTTCGTCTTTTGGACACACAAGATGTCCACTCGCCTTCTAACCATCATCTCTTCAAGTTCGTTGCTACGAGCTTCGACCAATCATGCTTCCAACATTCCAACTGGCGACCCTGAGCTTGCGCTTAGGCAGTTGCATTATTTTGCTATGCCCCGGAAACCGACTACCTCTGACCCGAGCATTGCTGCTCGTCCCAGGATCACTATCATGCAAGCCATAAGCAGTGCCTGGCGGGGTATAGTTCAATTCTTAGAGTACCTTTTCATAATGCTTTTGTCTAAACGACTTGATTTGGTCGACACGTGCATAGTCCTTGTTGTTGTTTGAACGTCCTTTTCCGACATCGGTGGTCCCCCAGGCATGTCAACCCACGGACTTACATAATGCACACTTGTGGGAAAGTTCAAGATGTTTAATGTGTCGCTAGGCTCACTTAGTTGTTACAGTGGCCTAGACCCCTTAGTCGCCTTTTACGACAAGCGCTATCTTTTCGTTTCGGGGGCATTGCAGCCATATTCTCACCCGTAGCTGCACGGAAACATAAACCTGTTTAATTAAAAAACTAACCGAACATATCGTTGCTTATATTGGGGAGCTTTGCCATAGGGGCCAAGCAATACAAAATTAAATTTAATTTTGAAAAGTGAAAAAGTACAACAATTTAGAAAAACGGGTCTCAAGTGGTCAATAAGCTGTTAAAAGGAGGTTTAACTCAATTTTCTTGTAACCGATAATCAGAATTCAGGCCTGACTTAAGGACAGGCTCATTGCCCTTGCGATCACATTCAGTACCTATTCACCTAGATCAAAATGTGTTATAGATAAGGAAATACTTTCTTCACTTTCTTATAGGGCCGTAAGCTTTAAATTATAAAGTAGTTATGAACCCAAAGTTAAACTTGGCCTTGTTTCGATTGGAAGCTTTGGCCGGCTTTTTTGTTAATGTTAGACTGCAAATTAGTATTTAAAAAGGACAGGAAAATAAGGTTCAGCGGCGATGTCCTGCTGCTAAGCTAAAATTAGGTCGGCGTTCATGATCTGATGGCATTTAATGAATTTACTGACCTAAGAATTGACTCATTACATTTTTGTCTCATTGTAATTTTTTTTTTCTGCTTTCAGTCTGCAAGGAATGGCTTGTGCGGGAAGATGGTGCTCTTGCATACAAACTGCAATCACAAGAAAGCAAGTTTACGATACAAAGTCTTACGAATTCTCTTAACTGTTGAAACATTTTCAGTAAACGATTTCTACAAAGGTAATCGGTACCGCAATGAAGTTGTGCGAACTGATTTTCCAACAGCTCTTAACGAACAGATAAAAGAAAAAGAGGAAGCTCAAAAACAAACCGAGTGTTACAAAAAATTTCTATCGGAACAGTACGTACAATTTTTAGCCCTGTAAACGATCTCGATGCGAATAAACATTCTGATGATGTCCGACAACGATTAACAACATCAAATCGAAATTCAACTCCAGAACTGTTTTAGGGATAAAGATCTTCTTATATTCATAAAATATTTCCTTTTTTATAGAGAAGAACATGACAAGAGAGTTGCTATGGAAATTGCAGAAAAACTAGAAAGGGATCTGCAGGAACAACGACAGCTAGAACTTCAAGAAAGCGAGGAGATAGCCGATAGACTTCAGGTATTTCTTATTAGTTGCTCAGAAAACGTATCCACTTTGTACCTACTGAGATTAAACTTCAATGATTCCAGAGCATTTATGTGAATCTTCCCCCTGCTGGCGCCTTCGAGAGCCCGACTCAGCATTCTGACAAAGCAAGTATATCGCATAATTCCCGATCACCTTCACAAATCCATCCACAAGAAATTGGTCTTCCAATTTCACCAAACTTACGTCCAGAGCAGCTACATTTAATTATGGATCACCAACAATCGAATCGTCAGCCAAGAAAAGCAAGTCATAACTCCATACACGAAATCCATGATGCAATTCACACCAAAAACTTGCTAGACAGAAGTTCAAACCTGAATCGTTTCAAACATCAACAATCATTACCCGTAGAGTCTTCTGCATCGGCCATTAGTGAACCCACCACGCCATCAGCGCACAGTCACCCATTCAAAAACAATCTTAACATACACTCGCCAACTGAGCCAGTAGCTGGGCAAGTAAGAGCGGATTTGAAATTTCAGAGATCACCCCGGGAAGAATACGATCAAATGTTGGAAAACCACTCGCATCAGAGAGTTCAACGCATGCAGGAACATGTCGATGATATTGAGCTGTATGTTGATCCCAGTCTGCAAGAAATCGGCCTGCCTATGGAAGAAATTAAGGAGATGAGCAAGAAGATCAAACAGGAGAAGAGAGACGAGGTAAGCAGGGTAGTTATGGTCTTGTTGGTAAAATTGCAAGATATATCAGTTCTTATGTCCTTAATTTTTTAAGCATGGGCCCATCCAAATACTGTTGTATCGTTGGTCGAATCCTAACAACGTTTTATTTTTGCTTTAGAGACTATTATCTGCGCACACTAATAATCACATTCTCTTGATTTTGTACACATTTATGTGGGAAATTAAGGCCTAAAATCTCCAACATAATTAATTATGATGTCTTCTAAACTATCGGAAAAAATAGTGAAAAAGTAAATAAATTCTAGAATAGGCTCATAAAACATCGAATAGGCTCCTTTTTTCTCTCTAACTTAAAATGTTTTAAAATAAATAGTCAAAACTTAATATTTATAAGTGCTTCATAGAAACGCGACTACACGTTTCTATTTTCTTCGACGGATTGAGTCGACTCGACATGGAAACTCAAGCTCATTGAGCGGCAGATGTTGCGCTGTGTCAGAAGCTTCTGACTGTTTGAAGCAGGTAAAAACGTTGTTGTTGCTGATAGTATACTCATCTCTCAAATGACATTTTAGACATACTCGACTATTCAACTCAGTGTGCGCCTAGACTCTGGCGCTGGTTCCGATTCGACTTTTTTTCGCACTAAACAGCGGCAATAGTCAGAAATACCAGAAATCACGGAATTACAGTTTCAATACGTTTTTTAAGAGGATACGCAGGCAAGAACAAAATAGGGCGAAATTTAATTTAAGTGGATAATGAACTTTAGTGAAAAATTCAATATTTTGAAGAGTTGAAAATGGATGACGTTTTTAAAGGTGTTTGACGCCATAACTTTTGAACCGCTTAGTGCACAAAACCAATATTGGACACACGTATAAAGCAACACAAAATAAACCAAATGCTTAAGTCATATTTTTCAGAAAAAGTTTTAATACTGCCGTTTGCACGCATTTTCAAAAAAAAATCTCTAAAATACATGAAAAAGCTGTCAGAACCGGGAGTTCAAACCATCATTTGAATGGAAAGGGGCACTATTGAGAAAAATTACAATAACTGCCTACAAAAGGTGATAAAGTCTGATTGGACAAAGGGTATCCAAGGATCTCTGGTCACGTTTTGACGAAAAAATACCTAAGGAACTGATAAAACTGAGCAGTGACAAGCTCAGGACTTTAGTCGGAACTTTGACAGACACTGACCCCTGCGGAAACACGCAAAAACACACGGCACAGGCTTTCTGGCATGGATATTTGTCGTTTCTGCAGTGATCTGCAGGCTTTTGGGAACACACATACTTTGAAAACGATGCAATTTCGCGTATACGCAGGAAATTTTAAATGGAACATTTCTTCGATAGTTCAGCGGAAGTAGCTGGCTTCAAAAACCTTCTTGACTATTGCAGAAAAACTGGCAGCTTCACTAAGGAGAATGCTAAAATTGTTTTCCTTTTAAATGTTAATTCAATTATTTGCTCTTTTTGGAGGCAAGTGTCTGTGTGGTCTTTTCACATTTATGTTTAATCCAATACTATATTCCCGCCAGCAATAGTACTAGGATCAGCGGGAGGCGATTTATAATAAATCCAAAGTGGTTCCACCAGCCGAATATAGGATTTAATTGGCATGAGCACTTTTTTCTGTTATTTTGGCTCTCAAAAGAGATTTCCGTTGCAAACATCCCAAAAGGAATCGTAATTCTGACAGATTTGTCATACGTGGACAGTTTCAGTGTCCTTTTCCGATTCTCAAATTGTTAAATAGGTGTTCGAAAAGGGTTGAAAGTGGCTCGTGAAAAGGGTGAATGACATTTATGAGGCGATTTATTTTTAATCGCTTTGCGAGTATATTTAAGTTTGTATGGTTAATCGCGTAGTTTGTAGAGGATATAATCAAGATTTTAATCGCGGTTTATTGCCCGGTGGAGATATTTTTTAATAGGAAGTTATAGCTTCCTGCAGTTATGGCGACTGTTTGGTGCTTTCAACTGTTTGATCCCATTTCCTGCTGCGAGTTTTTCAAGAGATAGGTGGGGAGAATGAATGAACCAACCAGAATTCAATGTATTTTTTAGACCCAGGTTTTTACTTGAGAATAGGATTTATCTTAGTAAAAAACTTTTGAATTACGCACTCTCAGTTTTTTATTTGGCGGTTGAAATCTACATAAATTCTCATCAACGTTTATAAGTTTGGCTGTTCAATAAAACTCTTTTTTTCTTTGTAGGAGTTTGCACGAAAATTGCAAGAAATGGAAAAGCAAAACGGCCTCACCCTAGAAGCCCGCGATCGTCTCTTGGCAATCGAGGCCCAAGACAAAGAACTGGCCAAAATGTTACAAGAAAGAGTAAGATGACCAGATTACAGCTTAAATGTCACAACACCGTTTTAATTTTATAGGAAAAAGCCAAAGCAAAACGTGCTAAAGAGAAGGCACGTCTTCGAAAGCATCAATATCAAAAAGAATCCAACGGCATGCACACTGGACCCTTGCTTCCATTGCCCCAGGATTCGCCCTTATCGACGTCCACTAGTAAATCCGAAGAACTCGATCCAATCGATTTGGAAGCTTATTCAAATCCAAAAGATCTAATCTCACACCAAAGAGCTCAAAGTGACAGCTTTAGAGGGGGTAGCGTGCATTCGACATTAGATCATGTGGAAACCAACCGAGATGATGACATCTATACTCTGCCTGTTGATAGTTGCGGTCCAAATCGTCCAACATCACTGGGCCATGCAACAGACAACTTACATAATCACTCGCTAACAAGATCAGAGAACTACTCATTGACCGGTGGTCATCATGAGCCGCACGATGCGTTGCGAATGAATCATTCGATGTCTTCGTCTTGTTCATATGGTAATTTAGATAAAATAAGCCTTAAGTCAGTTCTTATAAATATTTTTGAATTTCTTTTATAGATCAATCTTCGAGTCCGGCACCGCCTTATATGCCAATTCAAGGGACTCGCAGATGTAATTCAAATGAAGAGCGTAAAAAGAGAACAAAAGATAAATGCACCCATCAGTGAGACTCGATTTATTTATTGTTTATTTCGGATTTTGTACGATTTACTCGAATATTTTTACCATTGCGAATATTGCAAAATTTCTCGAAATATTTTTTTTTTAATTTAAACTATTGCTTTTTATTAACGCATGTATTTTAGTACGTAATTATGTTAAATCTCGAATATTTTATAAAGGGTTACAAATTTATATTATTGTTAATGTAATTAGTTAGAAATAAAATAATTTTTTTACAAATGAAAATGTGTCTTTTTCACATTAAATGTAAGTTTCTGGGATACTAAAAAGTTCTTTGGATACCGAAGTGTCAATTCTATGACTGCAAAGATGTAGGAATTGTGCGCTGTCACAATAAAGTGACTGCAAAAATATTTTGTCTTATTCTTACTTAATATTATGTTTCCACGGTCAATAATACGAGCATTAGCGATAGACGATTATTATTAAATCCCAAAGTTTTTTCACCAGACAAATATATACCCTGCCGAGAAAATTTAAATTTGTATGGTTAATCGCGTATTTGTAGAGGATGCAATGGAGATTTATATGAACCGCGGACTAGTGCCTGGTGGAAACATGATATAAAGGTCTCAAACCAAAAGCGCGAACTTGTCGAATGACTCGAGGTGATGGTGGTATGACATTTAAATTTTTTCTTAATTTTTGTCTCATTGTTAATGAATGTAAAGGAACAGAACAAATTCAACATACCTACAAAGTTCCAATGAGAGTGAGTGTGTAAGCAACAGTCCCAATAATTGGAAAAATTGTGTAAATAAGTAAGAAAAACTGAGCAACACGACGTTACGTAATAAAAAATTAAGAAAAACTGAGTGCGAGTTCTCATTTTCTTTGACAGTTCCTAATTTTTTCAATTTTTCTCACATTTATCGCACACGCACTTGTGGAAAAGGTTTTTTTCCACTCGAAGTATACAATATTGGTGGCTTTTTCCTTCGTCTGTTTTAACGTGTTTTGTAGTTGTCCTTATCACTAAATATCTATTTGTCTTCCTTAGATTGACATTTTACGATTTTTAATGAGTGACTTTCCTGGCTTTAGGCCACCACCATCGATCAAATATTCACACTGCGGCAGATCTTGGAGAAAACCCAGGAATTCCAAATCGATACACACCACCTCTTCATCGATTTCAAGGCCGCGTATGACAGCATCTATAGAGACGAGCTATATAGCGCAATGTCTAGTTTTGGCATCCCTGCCAAACTCGTCAGTCTGTGCAGGATGACGATGGAAAACTCACGCTGTTCCGTCAAGGTCGGCAAAGACCTCACCCACCCCCCCTTTGATGTCAAAAAAGGATTTAGACAAGACGATGCGATATCATGTGACTTCTTTAACATCATATTGAGACAATTGTGCATAGAACTCCCGCGCGAACACCAGAGGCACAATCTTTCAAAAGTCTGTTCTTACTCGCATACGCAGACAACATTGATATAATCGGAAGAGCAAAGCGTGATTTCAGTGAAGCTTCGTGAGCATTGCAACGGAAGCGGCAAATATTGGTTAAGCAGTCAACGAGGGCAAAACCAAGTATATGCTGTCACCAAGCTGACACCCAACACCGACGTCTCGGACAAAACATCACCATAGACAGCTATAACTTTGAGGTATTTAGGGACTTTGTCTACCTGGGTTCCGCTATCAATTCAGACAATGACACCAGCGCTGAAATCAAACGAAGGATAACCAATCGCTGTTTCTTTGGGCTTAGAAGGCAATTGAGTAGCAAGGCCCTCTCTCGAGCAACTAAAGTGTCCATGTATAAGACCCTCATCATCCCAGTCCTGCTTTACGGTGCAGAAGCGTGGACCCTGTCAAAGGCGGATGAAAACACCTTAGGCTGCTTCGAGAGGAAAATTCTTCGGACGATTTACGGTCCCGTCTGCATAGACGGAGAGTGGAGGAGGAGATATAACATCGAACTGTACGGGCTGTACAGCGATACCGAACTAGCCAAAAGAATCAAAACACAACGTCTACGATGGCTGGGTCATCTAGAGCGGATGGACACAAACGCCCCGGCCCGGAAAATCTTCGAATCCACACCGCAGGGACGACGCGGTAGAGGAGCACCGAGACTCAGGTGGCGCACGCAAGTGGAAGGGGACCTCAGCCAACTTCGCGTGCGAAACTGGAGACGGCTAGCTAGAGACAGAGCTGGCTGGCGAAGCTTGTTGGCCGAGGCCCAGGTCCACCCCGGACTGTAGCGCCACCTTAAGCAAGTAAGTAAGTAAGTAATGAGTGAAAAAGCGACACAAGTTGAAGCCAAAAAAAAACTTGTAATTGTTTTGGTTTACGAGATGAACTCATTGAAGCTCAAAAAGCACTGAACGCAAGCCATTGAACTTAACTGTTTGTTGACAAGTGCCAAGTGATAAGGGAAAATCGCCCTCTAAGCAAATTTCCAAGTCAATTTTTCTGAAAGCGGTTTTCACGAACAGTTTTGATTTTTGAAACAAACACACGATTTTTCACGAACACGAACGAGTTTTTTTACGTGTTTAATAACATGCTCACACACATACTCAACGTGCATCTTCATACATTCTTTCTTAAAAAAGTTCGGAGTCCATTTATCTGAAAACGATTTGACTTGTTTCTAACTCTAGTCTCTCAAAAAATGAGTTCCTCCTTTGTTCACTCATCGTACATCTACGCATAAATTTTTACCCTTTTTCGCAGTCTTTTTCAATCACTTCGTTTCACTTCAAACACTTTGTTAATTAAGTATTTGTTTGAGATTTGTGCTTCTTGCGATTCAAAATAAAGTTTAGCACTTTACTCTAAATCGCATAGTCCACAGAATTAAGAATGCATTTTATGTGCAGTTTGGCAATGCAGATTTGAGAATAGCCTACTAAAAAAATAAAAAAGCGAGTATTTCACATAACAAAGTCAAAACTGAGTTAGAATTTTAAAACCAAACTAACACCAAAAAAACGGTGTAAGAATCGAGTCAAATTAATGAAACCAGATTAAACCGAAAAATGGTTTCAAAATGAAGTCAAATATTTTAAACCAAATCAAATGGACACAAAAAAGGTGTTAACAATTTTTCGATCTAGGAACAGCAGTTAAATCAAAATTGACACTATGATTTGACATTGAATTGATAGCATGTGTGGAGACTTCATTTTTGTGTTAATTTGACACCGCGAGCTCTAAGCTGGGTGTCGCGTGAAAAGTTTTAACCTTATTTCTCGGAATAATGGAATGATCAATCAAAGCTGTCGCTAATCGAATTCGTCAAATCCTTTGCGCAAGCAAAATATCATGTCTAGCGAAATTAACATTGGGAAGGATCATAAATGTGATTTGGAGCTCGGTACTTACAAGAAACAAAGTGGTCACTTGCCTACAGAAGCAGTAAAGCAAAAACGGAGGTCAAAATCACAAGTCTTAATTCGCCAGTATACGAGAAAAATCGACACAGACAAATCCTGTTTACTGATGAGAAAATTGTCATTATAGAAGAGTCGCTTAAAAAACAGAATGACAGAATTTATGCTCGGTCATCACGATATGCGTCTAAACTCATTCCGAGAGTTCAATCGTTCACAAGCCCAACCGTATTCGAAAATAAAGCTTGTGCCTTCCAATAAGACTCCGCTTCTGCTCATAATGGCAAAAGCGACACAAACTTGGCTTGAAAATTTTACGTTCCAAGCTTGATCTCCACAGATTAACGACCATCTGGAAGCCTAGATCTCAATCCCTTAGACTACAAATTATGGTCTGTTTTAGAGACAGTGGCTTTGTGCTACCCGACATCAAAATCTAAATTATTTGGCAAACAGGTTTACCTTAGGGCGATTTTGAATTTGTTGGACCTTTTCATACTAATATAAATCTAAGTACAGTCACCGGCACAATTATTTGGGCAAAGCAAACTGAACACAAATGAGCGGTAAAATTTGTTCTTCTCGTTTAATTCAAAATAGTAACTGTTTATTTCTTTTAATTTTTAATATCCTTCAAGGATCGTGTGGAAGATAACAAAATAAAAAAGTATAATTATAAAAAACATAAGACGCAAATATAAAGAAAAGAAATTACAAAATTATTTTGGCACGTTCATATTCCGGCGAAATTATTTGAACACGGCAAAAAAACGGTGGTTGAACTGTTGCAATAAAATAACAGAATTTGTTTTTAGAAGGAATTGCATTTTTACTATTTTAAAACATTTACCTAGTAGGACGTGTTTCCTCCTTTAACTGCTATGACCTCTGCAAGACGTCTAGACATTGCGTATATCAAACTAAACCCTGCACTACTTCTTTTGAAGTTTCACTCCACGCTTCTATAAACTGATTCCACGTCTCATCCGCTGATCCAATTGAAATATCAATCCTTGAATTGACGAGATGCCACAAATTCTCAATAACATTAAGGTCTGGACTTTGTGGGGGCCATTTTAAAACTTCCTGCGATACTTTACTCAGGAAATGTTCAATAAGACGGCTCGTGTGTATGGGGGCGTTATCGTGTTGTAACACAAAATTGTTTCCTATAAACAAATCGCCTGCTACAAGTGCAACATTATTTAGAATTTCTAAATAATGAGAATGTGTCAAATTTTCAGCGCATTTAACAAAAGGCTCAATTCCACTGTAAGATACGCAGCCCCATATCATTATTTTACCACCCTTGGAATGACGCGTTGGATTAGTTATGGGATGATTTTTCTTCCGTTTCGGGTCAGAATAATAATATTTTCTCCCATATCTACCGTCTAAGGAGCAAGTAGTCTCATCGGTCCAGAGGATATTTCTCCAAAAGGATAATGGCTTGTTAATATGCTCTTTAGCGAATTCCAAATGAAGTTTTTTATTTTTCGGGGTTGTGTGAGGCTTTTTTTGGATCACATAGGCCTTCATTCCGCTTTCTTTTAGTCTCCTTCGGATAGTCCTTTCGCTTATTTTACTTACACGGACCTGATTAACTTCACTTAATATATTTTTAATCCTTCCGTAAGGATTGTTTTTAAAGTACCTGCTGATTTTGCTATCCTCACGCTTGGTTGTTGACTTGTTTCTACCTCTACCAATTTTATTCCGTAAATTTCCACTAATTTTGTGTTTACCTAATTGATAATAAATTGTATTTCTCTTGCACTTATATTTTTTTTGCTAGCTCAGTTGCTGACACACCGTTATAAAATTCTGCAACGATTGCAGATCTCTTTTCAATTGAAAGTTCGATTGCTCTTGGCATTTTTACGAACTTGTTTCTATGAAAAACTTATTTGAACTAACTATCACAACTGCCAACTATCATATCCTGCCATCGTCACCTGAAAAAAAAAAGACTTGTTCTTTTTCACGGTCCCCACCTCCGCGAGGGTTTGACAAGCCCTCCGAGAGTATTAATTGTCTTGAAAAACTTCTCAAAGTGCCGTTCGGATTCGGCAAAAAATTGTAGGTCCCCTTGTATGTAAAGAAATTAACACACCAGCATACATTGTTGAGAAGTTGGCCCTGGTTCACTTCGAGCTGTTGCGCCACTCTATTTATTTATTTTATTTATCACAACTGCCGCTGTCTTTGTACATCATCAAAATAAGTAAACAACATACCGTTTGCTCGTTAAAACAGTTAGTTGCACTTGTCCAAATAATTTCGCCGCAACCAATATGTGGACAAATAATTGTGTCATTCATTTTTTAGTGTTTATTTTAATAATGATTTATTGAATTTTTATTTTTAATTTATTTCCTAGTTAGAGAATCAATGAAGTTTAGTTAACAATGCAAAAATTAACAAATAACTTCTTAGCTCGAAGAAATTAACTAAAATTTCTTGCCATGCTTGTCTTAAATTTGCGCTGTCCAAATAATTGTGCCGCTGACTGTATGTCCTGTTTATACCAACACGAAAGTTCTGATTTTACGAAAGTTATATAGCTATTCAAAAGCGCCTCATTTTACTCGTTATATTTCTACCTAAAAATATGCAATGGAAATTTAACTTACTTCAGAGAAATTTCTCTGGTAAAAATGTGCTTTTGGATACAACAGTGTTTGAGTGGCCCGCTTCACGGCTTCGTGGGCTTAAAAAAGGATATAAACTCTCTTTTTCGCAGGGCTAAGCCACATACCAGACTTCGTCACTCCGATTAGGGTAGATGCTAGCTACATGGCTGGCGCATGTGGCCAAGAACAGGAAAGTTGAAGTTAGACCATTTTCCTGAGTGTTTTCACAGCATAAAGTCCATTGGAGACGGTTTGCATATACCTAACAGAAAATTTGAACAGCTCCTTGCAGCTCTTTGGTAAAAGCAGGATTGTTGCATTTACAACTTTAAAGGCAAAGAGTTTGACATGAAGTTCTTTGTCAAAAACGGTTACATTAACCATTTAAGAATCTTGCATTCTACTGTTGGACCTTGCGGAATGTTGCGAATCTCTCAATGTAGTTGTTTTGGGAGAGCTTGTGACTGGGTTCCCCAAGGCTCTGTTTTTTCTCCAATTCTCTTTGTTTTCATGATCGTATGTCTGCTGCAGCTGCTACTAATCCGATCCGATTGAAAGTATTGTTTCTTTGGGGCTTATAAGCATTTTAAATTCTATTGTCAAAGCAAAATCGAAACACCCAGCTGCTATCCGCTGTTAAACCGAAAGGCTTTCTAAACTCTTTCGCTCATACGCCCGCACAATGCGTACAGCCTTACATACAGGGCCTCTTCGAACTGTTTGAAAGAAAGAGTACATCGGAAAAGCCTACAAAAAATAGATACCACCCTGGCGAAGCAATCACAAACTGTTGAAGACTGTATTGAACACAGTTCTGCCTATGTCTGAACAGATTTTCCCTCATACCAGCAACATCCCTTGCGATTCAAAATAAAGGGTAGCACTTCACTCTAAATCGCATAGTCCACAGAATTAAGAATGCTTTTTATGTGCAGTTTGGCATTGCAGATTTGAGAGTAGCCTACCACAAAAATATAAAAGCGAGCATTTAACATAACAAAGCCACAACTGAGTTAGAATTTCGAAACCAAACTAACACCATTAAAAAGGTGTCAAAATCGAATCAAATTAATGAAACCAAACTAAACCGAAAAATTGTGTCAAAATGGAGTCAGATTTTTGAAACCAAATCAAATGGACACAAAAAAGGGTGTTAACAATTTTTCGATCTAGGAAAAGCACTTAACTCAAAATTGACACTTAAATTCGACACCGAATTGATAGCATGTATGGAGCCTTCATTTTTGTGTTAATTCGACACCGCGAGCCTACAAAAATTAGATAACACCCTGGCGAAGTAATCACAAACAGTTTAAAACTGTATTGATCACAGTTCTGCTTCTGTCTGAAAAGATTTTCAATACCATCTAGACCTTATGCAAAGGACCAAATCGTGTGTCTTTTAAAATACCAGGTATAAATAAAACGTCTAAGAATGTACCAGATATCAGACAGACATAGCAACTATACTTTTTGATCATTTAGAAACTTGATTTAAATTAACTGCCAGATTACAATTGCATCCCGAGTAGGATAGGAGAAACTGGGATGGAATCGGCTCTGGTGATCCGTGATTTTCACGTTTTGTGACAGTCAATGTAATCAAACAAAATAATCTGGCTGCGTAAGGTGATCACAAAAATGTTGTTCCGAATCGTCGCTTTATTAAGGCTTTTGATGTAAGAACACCGATTTTTATTCATACATATAGAAAGTCATCCTTAAAGTAGGCAAAAACACCAACTTACCAGAAAGTTTGAAAACTGGGAACCAGCTGATTTTGACGGTGATTTATCAAGAACTGTCACAAGAAAGTTGTGATGATCACAGTTTACGCAGACGAATTATTGTGATTTGTGACATTACTTATCATAGATCACCTTAGCCGATTTCAACCCTGTTTTCCTTAAATCGGCTTGAGTAAGTTTTACTCGTGGGGATAAGAGTAAACAATTTAAATAACCGTGACCTTTTCTTTTTATAGTATTTCTTATAGCAGAAGCTCACAAGCGAACAAATGCTAACCGTAAT
This sequence comes from Neoascia interrupta, assembly GCA_947623515.1. Classification (NCBI taxonomy): domain Eukaryota; kingdom Metazoa; phylum Arthropoda; class Insecta; order Diptera; family Syrphidae; genus Neoascia; species Neoascia interrupta. The sequence goes on from OX392462.1 coordinate 182,617,089, forward strand.
TGACCATAAGCCGCAGCACCTATTATGCGTAATTAAGTACTTAAGCCAATAGACTACTCTCAAAGTATTTCCAGGCCTCAAAATACTTGCGTGCTTATGCATCCATAATCCCAAATGAAAAGGTTAACTAAGCTGAAATGTGTTCGCACAGTCGAAGGCTGCCATATACCACCCATGACGCAGGATAAAGTTGTCAAACAGCGACATTTGAGCGAATTATAAAAATAAAATAAGGCCCTTGGAATATAATTCCATGAACTTACCACTTTAGCCCTCTGGGGCAATGTAATAACACTTTCCCTAGTGGTAAGCCCCAAACCTCCCCTTGATAAATGGAAATCAATGAGAATGTTAAAAAGCACAAGTAAAACAAAAACAAAAGAAAAAACAAATCTAATTAAACCAATTAGCGGCGCGAAATGACTATAAAGCTGTGCCAAAGTGAAAGGAATTCTTTCAGTTAGTCTTGGAGTGTAGTGAAATAAACGGGCTTGGTGCGGGGATTTCGAAGCGATTACACGACATCACAAAAAAAAAACAAATAATTCAACTTTATAAATTATTGCTGTTCTGTTACTTAATAATTATTTTTACAAGGTAGGCAATCGTTAACGAAATCTAGAAGATTGACGTTAACGGACTTATTACGGACACGTTTTCTAAGCTCGTGAAGTTAGTGTCCTTTTCTCTAGTACAAACGTCATAATCCTGCAAACAAAGAGGTCATGCGTGTAAATACAGTGAATTCGTTGACATTTCAAAGTTTTAAAGCTATAAAGGCGCCTTTGTGTGCAATTTTAGAAGTTTTTGTAAGCTAAGCCATAAACTTCCTTATGTCAAGGAAAGTTGACACCTTCCGTCATCCATAATGCTGCACCAAACACAGTTTTCCACTGTGGGTGGATTTTATTTTTCTGTTATGTGGCAATTTAAAAACAAAAATTCGTTCATATAAATTGGGAGTATAGACTAGAAGAAATTTTTTTTGTTTTGTGGGAGCTAAAGTTCTTTATAATTGTTTGAGAAAATAACCGATTAAAAAAAAGTTGTGATTATATAAAGCTTTTAAAGACAAGTGCGACTGATAAAAACAGGAAGAAAAGGCGGAGAGTCTCTGCGTCTGTTTCGAGCCACTACCAAAGTAAGTCCAGACTCGGATGAACTTATGCGGCTTTGTTATTAATCGGAAGTGGCAGGCAGGGAAAAAGGATGCACTGCTCTACTTATTCAGTACTTATTTAACAATCGGTTAAAAAAAAGGTAAACTGATATTTTTTTCTTTCCGTGGCCATCCGAAGAGGTGAGTCCTGCATTAAAGGACTCTCTTATCTAACTTTATATCATGATTTTAAGAACAACAGCGTAAATTTTAAATACTTAATTATAATTCATAGTTCCAGACTGTAGGTCACACATTGCTTTTGATGATATGGGCCTTAAGTATGCTGAAATTGTTAATAAATTGTTGGCATAACATCGGTTAAGCCACGGTTCCAAACAAAAAAGTCCAAAGGGATCAAATTGCAGCTCTGAGGCGGCCAATTGATATTGAAAATGCTTGGCAACACTGCTGCTTCATTTCGCACAATTTAGGCTGCACAGCACTCACTTTGGAAATAAGTTATTTTTTTATATCTCCAAACGTTGTTTCAGCTCGAAACGTTGTTTCGAGCGCGTAGAAGTCCCACTCACTCCGTTTTGTAGTCTGCCTACGTAAAGTTGGTACCTATACAACTCGAAATACTTGTGTGGCCGGCTCACCGGCTATTGTTACGAAGAACAATCTATACGACCCCAGTTTTGAATTCGAGGAAAGAGGAATACCGCAGAAGTCAGTAGAAGGTCTTCATGAAAATCAAAAAGCACACCACCGGGAGGGAGTCAATTGAAGAATTAAGAGTTACAAACGGTGCCCGAGAGTAAGACCTAGAAGGGCACAATCCTTGTTCTAAAGACTTAACCTTAATTAATTTAAAAAAGAACTTGAAGCATCAATTTTCCGAATCATCGATTAACTGAGTATCTAATACTACATTTACACCGACCCCTTAATTCTGAATTAAGTGGAAAAATTTCGAAATCCAATTTTGCCGTTTATACTGGAGTTTCAGCGTTTCAAATGACAATCGAAGGCAAAATCTGAGATATCAAGTGCTCCATACAGCTAAAATTGTCGTTATTACTTGCTTATTTTTAATTTTTTTTTAAATACGTGTCAGAGCACTTTGATCGACTTATGTCAAATTTCAAGCGTTTTGTTTGAGTATTTTCTGTCAACTGCCCTGACTTCTCTTAAAAATGAGAGAATCGGAAGTTTGAGAGATTTGTTCCATTCGACAAACTTCTAAATGCCCAGGCGAAGTTCAGCATTTAACTGAAATTCAACATTTATAAATCCTGAAAATATATGTCAAAATACTGAAAATTTAGGGTGATATGTTGAATTTCGCTTAAATGCTGAAATTAGACTCGGTGTAAATGTACTATAAGTTTCTATAAATTTCAAACACGTTAAGCTGAAAAATTTATAAAGCTGTAACGGGAGAATCACAAGCACGCTTCAGCTTCACCTTCGCCTTCACCTCCTACGATACACCAGCTTCGTATCTGCTTTGAAATTATGTTTCCTAGTTATTTTTCGGCAGAATTCCTTTGTTTTTCATCTTTTGGCCCAATCACAACGGATTATAAACCGAGTTTTTGTGTAAATTCGCATAACTCTTATCAAAACCATAAGTTTTCCCATATATTTTTGTAAATTGTCAAGTTTTGTACTCTTTGATTTTTTGCAGCTTTTGTTTAAAACCACTGCGAGCTTCAAATAAAATTTTCAGAGAATGTCATACTTTGTAAAATTTAAAGTTTAGTACCGCGACGAATACCGCGGTAAGTCCGAAAAACTTTAATTTAATAACAATGTCCCACAATTGCGAAAACCATAGTTTGAAATATAAAATGTCATACTTTTACCTAATTTTTGGATATAAGTACCTGCAGAACCGAAAGGCCGATTTGAAATCTGCTTGTAGTTTGAGGTCAGCGTACAGTTTTTAAAAACACTTATACGGGCTAAAATAATTTGTCAAAAGAAAGACAAAGCCAAAACCAAGTCGACACTCATAAAGTGCAAAAAATGACTAAACAAGTTTGTGAATACTGTTTTGCCAGTAGCTCGGCTTGTGATTCAGTGCTAAAGCTTATTTTAGGATAAAATACTAAATATAACAGTCAAACGAAGCAATGTTAACTACGCTTAAACTGTGCATTACGCATAGCAATATGTCACATTCAAATCGTATGGTTGAACTCATAAACGCCAGGCGAAGACGAAGCTGACGTGTGTTTGTGACTCCCGCCTAAATTTTCTTATAACTTTGAGCGAGACGTCTCAATTCAAAAGGGGTTTATCATACAAGGCCCAGGGCTTATCTAAGATTAAATATGGAAGCGAAAAATTTCACAGGGAATTAAGAACAAGCGCATCCATAAAACAGTATAAAATAAATAGGGACTATCATTACCGGGACTTATTAAGGGTCCCCCATCTAACTTTTTTTTTTTAACTAGTGCTTTTTCCGTGAATGGTAACACTTAGGTTAGGTTAGGTTGAAGTGGCTGTCGGATCCAAAGAAACCAACACACTTAGACCTATGTAGGTCTATTGCCTACTCGTTGAACCATTTCGAGCTATTAATGAAGCGTAAGAGACGTTTCGGGTCAGTCGTGCTGAGATCACTGAGATCATTATAGAAGAAAGCTCCAATGTGAAGATTTCGGTTCTTGGCAAGAGCGGGGCATGTACAGAGAAGGTGGAGAGTGGTCTCTTCTTCCTCCTCATCCATGCAGCTCCTGCAAAAGTCGTTGGAATAGACACCAAGCCTTGTCGCGTGTTTGCCTATCAGACAGTGTCCTGTAATGACACCGATTGTAGCACTGATGTGCGATCTATTAAGAGCGATCAAACTCCTAGAGCGTTTAAGATCAAGCTTTGGCCAGATCTGTTTCGTCGCTAGACAGGTACTACCACTAGTCCATCTGAGATTTGTTCTTTCTATCGCATCCAGTTTAATCATGAGTTTACATGTCGAAATTGGAATGCCTACGGAGCCTTTATCAGGCAAAATTGGGAGGGTAGTTCCAAGTTTGGCGAGTTCGTCAGCCTTGCAATTGCCTGGAATGTCACTACGTCCTGGCACCCAGCACAGGAGAATGTTGAACTGCTCCGACATCTCCTTTAGAGAAGAATGGCAGTCTAAGGCTACATTAGAGTTTATAGAGACCGATTCCAGGCACTTGATGGCCGCTTGGCCGTCAGAAAATATGCGTATGTCCTTGGCGGTTATAACATTTTTCTTAAGCCAGGACAAGACTTCCTTAATCGCCATAATTTCAGCTTGAAAAACACTGCAATGATCCGGGAGACGGAAAGAGAGACTTAGATTTAGTCGGTCTAAGAATACACCCCCGCCTACCCCATCATTTGTCTTCGATCCATCAGTGTAGAAGTGGATCGATTCACATTCCAGAGGCGCACAGTCCTCCCAGGAAGACCTGGGGGGGATCGTTGCCTGGAAGTTCTTGTCAAACTGTAATTGGGGTAAGGTGAGGTCCATGTTTCTAGAAGGGAATCTGAATGTGTTCAGAATAGCAGAGTGGCCTATCTCACTATTAGTCCACTGAGAGGTTGCTTTGAGGAGAGTAGCCGTGATGGCAGCAGTTTGTCTGCTGAAGATGTCAAGAGGAATTAGATGGAGCAGGATGTCTAGTGCTGCTGAGGCAGTGGTGCGGAGTGCTCCACTCATAGATAAGCAAGCTGACCTTTGGACCTTGCTTAGCTTATCACGATTTACCGCTTTATCCAAAGCGGTCCACCAGACAGCTGTTCCATACGTCAGTATCGGCCTTGCGACCGAGATATATAGCCAGTGGGTGATACGGGGTTGAAGTCCCCACTTGTTGCCGATGGCTTTTTTGCAGGAAAAGAGTGCTACCGTAGATTTCCGGACTCTTTCCTGTATATTAGACTTCCAGCTAAGCTTTCTGTCTAAGATGAGACCCAGATATTTAACTTCCTCAGAGAAGATTAAGCTAGTGCCCTTGATTGAGGGGGGGTCGATATGTGGGATTTTGTATTTCCTGGTGAATAGGACTAGTTCAGTTTTGTGAGGGTTGACCCCCAAACCACAGCTGTCAGCCCATCTTGTTAGCTTGTTTAGAGCATTCTGTAGGAGTTCTTTGAGGGTGTTAAAGTGCTTCCCCGAAACAGCAATGGCAACGTCATCTGCATAAGCGATCAGAGGCATAATTGGGCCATTTTTCTTCGAAAATGATCAAAGAGTGGCCGTTACAGTCAATGGCGATCGTTATCGGGCCATGTTGAAAGAATTTTTGGTTCACAAAAATTGATGTGGAAGATATTGGCAACATTTGGTTTCAACAGGACGGCGCTACATGCCACACAGCCTAAGCTACACTCGATGTTTTGCGCCCTGTTTTTGAAGATGGCATTATCAGCCGCTGAGCTGATGCGATTTGACACCGTTGGACTTTTATTTGTGGAGTGCCGTAAAAGATAAGTGTGACGCCGATAATCCAGAGACAATTGACGCCTTAAAGCACAATATTCGTGAGGCCATTGGTGAAATACAGCTGCACACAATCGATAATGTGCTTAAAAATCGGACTGATCGTGTAATGAAATTATTTTCCATTATTAACCGGAAGGATTGTACTTTCAAATAAAAAAAGAAATTTGAGAAAATATTCAGTAGTTTTTTTTTTAACATTTTCAAAAAAAAAAATTATTTGGCGGACCCTTTATGTTCACGAAAATAAGCCGGAACAGTTTCTTAGACTTAAAGTTACAATATGGACGAGTGAAAACATCTTTAGTTGAATCTTTAAAGAAAAATTCTTAAGATATTTGGTCTGATCAACTAAGGAGACCATTTTTATTTTACCGTGTACTCTTTTCGATTTAAAACGAAAATTCTTTTAAACTTTACTCTTATTTTTGAAAACTTTTATTTTTCCTTCCAGAATTACTCTTCCAAATTAACAAAATCATCAAATATGGTTCAAGGATTCTGTGAACGTAGTCACAAATGGTTTTGCAGTGAGGTAGAGCGAATCACTCTAAGGCTGGAGCGCTACAAAAGCGGTTACAATGGCTACAACCGCATTCAACCAATACTCATTTCAAAAAGTGTCACCTCAATTCTCAACAATCCCATATCACATCCGAATTCTCGAGTTGAATCACCTGCAGAGCCAGAGGTTCCCTTATACAGATTTCGTCGCAGTTGTTCAACGCGCATAACATAGTGTTATCCTTACCGAAAATGAAATAAAAAAAAGAAGCCATCCTCTCTGTAATTATGTATTTCAAATTTTATTATCAGATTTGTATGTTTATATAATTTATACATATAACTTGTGTTTATTCAAAAAATACAAACGATTCGTTTTGTTTTCTCTTAATTTACTGATTTGTTCATAGTTATAAAAAATGTTCTTTTGTATGTTTTACTAATTAATATTATTATATTTTTGTCATATATAAAACGTTTTGTTAGTTTACATACATATATTTTTTTTTTCTAATAAAGCGTTAATTTGTTCACACAACAACTTTTTTTTACAACAATTGAAATATCATATATAGTTTGTTTGAATATACAATAAATACATGTATAAATATTGCAAGAGTTTATAGTAATAATGCACACACAGTTGAAATGATGAGATTACTGAAGCCAAAATTCGATATTTTTATTAAGTATTATAGTTTTTTTTTTTTTTAAATACCTTTGAAAACATAAATAATTTTGTTAATTTTAATTTATATATAATAAAAAAGTTGTGTAAGTTATCAATATTGTTAAGCACATTGTTAAGCACTCGAAACGTGAGATTTTTTCGTTGGTTTGTTTTCTTTTGCAGTTTTTTTTAGATTCATGAATGAATGTTATTCATGAATATGAAAAGAAAAAATTCATATTCATGGAAATTTGAGGAGCACAAATTCATGAATTGTTTTTAAATGTCGCAGAACTAACATAGAACTATAGACTGGACAAAGCTGGACAAAATTGTAAGTACAAAAAGCTACGCAACGGTTAAACTAACTGAGTTTAATTGGCATAAATTTGGTGTGATGATTTTGTGTGATCTAAGTTCAGTGTAGTCCCGATGTGTTTATTTGTGTAGCACCTTGCGGAAGAGCATTAAATTTCGAGATATTTTTAAAAGGGAAGGGATCATGATAAGCCCTAAGCAATTTTGCGAACTGTAGCACCAAAAGTGAGTTGTTTTACTTGACGGTCTTATATTTTGATTAATCTCTTCTGTATTTTCGAAAATTCGAAGTCGAGCACAGTTAGATTTTGACGCCTTCCAAAATGTTGCACAACACTTCACAAATATTAAGCACTAGTCGGACCAGTTGAGACACCGATCAAGGATTTCTTTTCTTTTTCCACAATTCAGTAGCAACCTTCGCCGAAGAGGTTCCCGCTGGCCTTATGTCCCGTGAAAGTAGGCTAAATTGGGATTAATCTATGTCGTTCCCAGTAAAAAGTTAATACAAGTTTAAAATGGGTTTTTTGAAAAAAAAAATCTTCTTTTATCTTCTATGAAGAAAATTTCTTGTGTTATACTTGGGTACGAGAAAGATTTTCTGTAGACTTTTCCGCTTCGAAATTTTCGCCGATAAATTTTTTTACGAAAAGTGGTTAAATTGGGACCTTTGACGTTTTTTTAAGAACGAATAACATGTATCTTTCCAAAATTCAGCTGTCTCAGAATTTTTTCTATGTAGAATAAAAAAGTTATGGTATCGGCGGCGTATACGCAACATTTTTACCCAAAACTAACACTGAGTTCATTTTTCAAGCACATTTTATATTTTTTGTGTTTTAAATTATTTTGAAAAACAAATATATGTTTTTGCTTCTTTAAGAAGAAATCTTTAAGAATAGTCAAAGATTTTCTATTGCTAAGAATCTCGAATTGTTTTCACCGGATAAGCATAATAACGTGTTTCCACCACACATAAAGCATACATTATTGTTCGAAGATTAAAAGTTAATCACAAAGTGTTAAAAAGGAGATCAACTTAACGTGTGGTTTCATTTCTTTTTAGCGGCCGAATTTTGGAATCTACGAAACAAAATAAAGCAAAAACCATAGGCAACAAAAACGTCAGATTTATGCATGGGATTTCAGTCCACACAGTTGAAAGTAGACCAATTTGATCAACATCAATCAGCAGCATCAACAACAATATCCAAGATTCTGCTGCAATGTGTCCAGCTCAATACATTTCACTTTTTTGACAGGTTCCACCATGAATGAGAGAAAACAAAGATTACCGCATACGCATGTTTTGACGATTGTTTGGCAGACCTAACTGACGTATCCGACGTAATGGGACTTCACTGTCAATTTGTACGCGTTTAAAAAAATCCTCTTGTTTACACAACAATTTGTGCTGGCCAATCACAGCCCATCAATCTGTATTTCTTAAACTCTGATGACGAAGCTGCGTTGTGTATGAACTTTTTTTCTCAAAATGGTGTAATCTTATGTTCTGTGATTTGTGAGGACCCAACACATCAACTATTGTGAATCATTCTGCGCATGTAGTACAACCACTAATCACAGAACATAACATTACGACATTTCGAAAAAAATATGGCTCATTCATAAATCAGTATAGTCATTGGATTCTAAGTAAAACAGATTGCTGATCTATGATTGGCCAGTACAGATTGCTAAGTAAACAAACGGGCTTTTTTCCAAGCGTATAAAATGACAGTTCCATCCCATGACGTCAGATTTACAGTCAGGTCTGTCAAACGAGTGTCGCAATCTTTATATTCTTTCATTTATGTAGCACAGCTGAGTTGATTTCTTGTAAAATTCTAAAATTGTACACACACAAGGCTTAAACCAAAATCAGAATGGCACAAAAGGGCATGGAATCGGTTACGAAAACTGCTTTTACTTAGGACATGACCAGAAATGGTTTGTTGGGATGGTTTTTTTTTTTTTAATTCAGCTCTCAATTGACGAGTGCAGGCTTACTCTTGACGGGCAATTTTGGAATATGTGTAGACCTATAGTGCCTGTTTTCATTTGGTTTGTCCTAACTTAACCCAAATTTTATTTCTCAGAATAAAACTGAGGTTGAACGGTGGCCACCACACTGGCGCTTTCCCTCACCATAGTAAATCTGAATCAGGGGTGGAATCCTCTAAAGTGATGGCTGATGGTCACCATGTTGATTATCAAAATTGACCATCACCCAGTTCTTGCTCTCTGTAAAGTGATCACCAAAAAAATTTAAAACTTGGTAGCACATACATTTTCATCTGTCAGTTGATGTCATTTCAATACAGCTTCACAAATAAATCTAATTTACTTTTGTTTACATTTTTCGGCAAGTGCAATTACATTTATTTTATTACTGCGATGAAAAAATGTGCGTACATATTTTAAGTTATTATTTTTGTTTGAATTCTTCAATTCATTAATTTAAGGTTTCAAGCAAATAAACATCAAATCGAAAGGATGGCCGATTTCATGGCAGCCCACCCCTATTTACCGAAAAGCTACGAATCACGACTTACGAGCTAAGATTTTCATGTGTTGAAAAAACCATTCAATAATAAAATTGGAACATTTTTGCTGGTTGAAAGTTAAATTGGTCCTCCAAAAAAATCAATCCCATACTGATATAGACTGCGTGAAGCAGTCCGTAGACTTCGAGTTATCCACTATTGTCCTTATTGGTTTTTTGACTGAAAAACAAACTCACTGAGTTACACATATCACAGAACCTAAATATAAAACATATAAAAGAACCTAAATATTGCAAAAACACGACTAGCTTTAATGGAAAGTGACACTAAATAGCTGTCAGCAGAAATTCATCACAAAATGGAGATGATCACTGTGATCATCACCTTACGGGATCCCAAATTTAAAAATATGATGATCAACTATCAGTTTTCACCTTAGAGGATTCCACCCCAGGTTAGGATAAACCAAATGAAAGCAAATGAAGGCAATTAATGAAAGGCACATACACGTCTTCACATATTCCAAAATCGACCACCAGGGTCAAGCCTTCCGTCGTCAATTGGTGATTGAAGGCAACCCCCCCGTGGAGAATAAAGAAATATTAAGAGACCTGCAACAACGTCAGCTTGGAAAAAACTCCCAAATTTATCATCCGGCTTTGATTTACATGCCAACTGGAAGAAAAATTAAAAAAAAATCGACCAATAAAACTTAAGCGGGAAAGGCTGAAGCTGAAATTTTTTACTTTTTGTTGACTGACAAAAGCTTTTCCCGCCTTGGTTTTATTGGTCGATTTTTTTTATCTAGTTGACAAGTAAATTAAAACCGAGTGATGAACTTGGTAAGTTTTTCAAAGCAACGTTGTTGCAGGTCTCTACATACTCCTCTATTATCCACCGGGGGTTGCCTTCAATCGCCAATAGAATACATATTTGTGACACATGAGGCCCGATCCGAATGCGTAACTGAAGCTGAAGCTGTAGCCTGTGTTAAAGCTGTATATCAATCAGAACGCGATTCGAATTCAGGCATGTTTTGCCATTAGGCTTTTATTTTACTTGACAGCTCGGTGGAAAATTAAGACTGACTTATAAAAAAAGGCGGGAAATGAAAATACGGGTTCTTTAGTTAATTTTTTGTCACTTTTGATTAATTTTCATCGTTTGACAAGCATAATGCTTGTTGGAAGTTAAAGAATTTCAGCAACAGCAGTCATCTTCAGCTACTCATTATTTTCGCTCTTATTGGAATACTTGTGTTAAATTTTTGTTCGGCCTCAGCTTAGAGTTCTGATTAGGCATAAGCCCAAACTGTTTCAGTCGTAAAAAGCGTAGTGAGATTTGTGACGCCAATTTGTTTCATTGCTCCCGTCACAAATTGTAGATTAGTGAACAAGATAAAAAAAAATCTGGAAGTGATTCCACCGGACAAACGTAAAATTAACTTGACACAAGAACTTTCTTGTCATTTTGGCAAGTGAGAGTGACGAATACTTTTCACGATTTCAATTTACACAAACGGTTACTTCTATCGACAAAAAAGTCTCAATAGAATACATGTATATGACAGAAACGTCATACAGGGTTAATTTTGTTCCCTTTTCCAATTTTTTTTTTCATAAGAAACTGAGCCAATGATGTGTAAACAGGGCTTTAAGCGCCGAGTTTTTGGTGCTGCGTTCAGCCTAGCTTAAACCCATGGCTGTTAATCCCAGAACAAAGTGCATCTAGAGTTAACACAGCGACCGACAGCGAGTTTTTCAGTGCAGAGTTAACTCCGTTAGTAAAGCTGAAAAAATCTTCGACTCTCGAAATTATTGACTCTCTCAGCTCTCACTTCACATAGAAAAACTATGGAAAAGAAGTTCGAGTCATTTTAAGATGTCATTTTTGACAAAAAAACGCAAAGCCAATGGCATTTCACACAGGAAAAAATTCTAGGAAGTTCTTACTGTTCACCAGAGTTGATCCGGGATTAACTCACCAAATTGAGTTAATTTGGGCAAGTTAAGCCGAGGTTATCATGGACGAATATTCACTGAAAAATTAATTTCTGGAGTTTAACTCGGAAACTCTTTTAACTCGCACTGATAAACTGGCCCTAAGAGGTGAGTGAAAATGGTGAATTAGATTTACTCATGCTTTACTTCCCGAAGAGATTTAAAATTGTTTATTGGATTCTAAGATTTGCTGAGTAACTAAGATTTGCTATCGTAAACTCAGTTTAGTGTCCTACGAAAACATGGTATGTTTTACAGAATGTCAAGATTGATCTTAAATAGAAGAATAAGAGACTCTGCTCTCTCGGACGGAATAGTATTTCACTGAATTTCCGTGTAGTCGTACGAGCACAAATTATTTTATTCTAAGAGGGTGTTTCCACCGTACATAAAACATAAGTTAACCTAGGAAGATCCAAAGTTGAGTTCAAACGGTTTTCATCGGGAAAAAAAAGATTAACTTGACGTATGCTTTCATTTTTGACATTTCTGAATGATACTGCGTGGACAAAATGGGATCGCATGGTTGTAAGCATGTCTGCATATCTCGTTGTAAACGTGACAGCTCGGATATTTTGTCAGTTTTAAAACAACATTATTAATTTGATTGCAACCGAATTTAGTTCATTGGGTTTTTTTCTCATAAGCACGAAAAGAACACGTAAAAAATTGTAAGGTTTGATTTAAGCCATTGTTTTTCAGAGAATTTTATCGATTCGACATCCAATAGTTGCAGTGTCATGGCTAAGTCTACTATCTCGCCTTGGAAAGGATTGTGTGCTACGATTGGGTTCCTGGACGGTTAATCTAATCATGCCGCGCCTTTGGTTAAGCATAAAATTTTATTGCCACAAAACCTCGCACTCTGAGTTTAAACAGGCAGTAAAAATAAAAGCAATAAAATAATAAATACAGAAATATAATGAAATGTATTGATAGAAAAAATTCTTAAAACTAGCTTTCATGAAATATAGTTGTGAGATAATTTGTTTGTCATTAAATAGTGCATAGACTGCCTTCACTTGGCTTCACAGGATCTACAATCCTTAATACGTTTCGTAATGGAGCGCGTGCAAAGTAAAAAACCTTTCATGAAAAAGTTATTCGGAGAGGATTTTCAGTTTCTCGAGGAGTAAAAATAAATTTTATGATTTTAGCAAGTCGGGATTTTGTGAGCACACTAATCGCTACACCAATCTTGCCACACAGTGAAATAGCTAATAAAGTTCAATAAACGAGTTTCGATTAAGGAAATAAATAGACGCAAATAGTATTCAATTCTAAGGGTCAGTAATTTTAAGAAGCAAGAAATCCAGTTGGTTTTTACTGGACACTGGGGGAAGTTTAACTCAGTTGGGCATATTTAAAAGTCGAGCTATAACGCCTGGCATTGTTTTAACTAGTTTCTAAACCACCTCACTTTTTAAACTAATAATAATTAAATTTACTTTTCTTGATGATTCCTTGACTTTGCTTTTGTAGAGGACTTGAATTTACTACAACCTCTTGTGATGTAGTATAAAATAATATACATAATAATTATTATAACAACTCCGAAACAAGTTCACAAAATATTACAAGTTAAAAGTTTATCTTAATACATATACAAGTTTTAATTATGTACATACTTTTGAAGGATTATACAATTCTTAAGAGCTATAAGTAAACATATATATGTTTTCAAAGGTACGCAATAGATCTCTTCTCTTAAATAAACAAAAGAGTATACTTACAAGTTAGTTTAAATTATAATAAAAAAAATCATTAAATAAAAATCTAAATAGAATTAGCGCAAAAATTAAGAAATTTAACTGAAAAAAATGCTAAGAATCCCTGAACTTGAGTTTTGGTTAGTATGTGTCTCCACACGTGGCATCTTGATGTGTGCACTTGATTAAGTTTTTTTTTGCTTTGTGAATTGAGGACTGATTTGCGCACCGAAATAAGACACCTTCGTGTGGAACCTCACTTACGAGTTTTATACAGCATTTCGTTGTTCTGTTAGAGAGCTAATCGAATTACCATAGAAGTTCTACTCCATTCGACGATGACTGGCTCGGCTGCGGACACTCTCGGTGTCAGTCTCATCGTCGTTCGTTTCTTCCTTTGGTCGGGTCCATTTTATCATTGTTTCCGGTGATCGATACAGGAACAAGAGTTTCGCAAACAAATCTTCTTCGAGGGCGAATTCTAAGGCTTCTCTTACCTGGGAGGAGAAAAAAAAACAAGATGCGGTTAAATGTTGTGAATAAAGTTAGAGTTAAGTTTATCATTAAATCCCGTATGCAATTATAAGTTAACCTTATTGAAAAATAAATCGTCAAGGGTGGCAACAGATTTTAGAGCACTTAGACCATGTAATTGTTAGCTACTATAATTAAAATTAACTGTGTATCCCAGAGCCGAAGGCCTTAGCTGCCAGTAGCTCACTAATTCGTTGTTAATTTTGTAATTTATTACACATTAATAAATATATAATAATAATAACAAATAATTCTCGATGTGTGTGATCTTTTCAAGTCATTTGGTTTTATAGCATCGGAGATATTGGTGGGGACATTTTTTTTTTTCAATACGTCAAAACCGCAGTTTTTTAACGTTTTAACCAAAAATTGATTTACGCCTTTTATTAAGCTGCGCTTGTAATATTTGTTTGCTATATAATATCAGCTTTTTGAATATAGTAATTAAAAAGTTATGGCGATTTTTAAAAAAAGGACCCGTTAAACAAAAATATAACCTTAACTTTATCGAGTGACTTCTCTGCCTTGAGAAGAATGCGTAATGCCACAAATTAGTATGAGAAGAGCGAGGTATGTAAACTTAATTTTCGACTATAGCTAAGAGTACTGGACAAAATATTAATTTTTCGAAGCGTGTTCTTTGGATATCTTTCGCGTGAACAACTTAAACTTATTTCCGTGATGAATTCTCTAACCCGCTGAATTATTGAAATTCAATTTACACAGGCAAGTTTACAAATTTACAGGGGCAAGTTGCGTATTTCCCACCCAAAACTTAAAATGGCGCCCAACGTGTTAAGAATTAGGGATTGATCATGGGTAAAGTGATCAATAGTTGATGCCCGAGCTTAACACATTTGGTCAATATGTGTTCGGCTTTTGGAAGTATACGTGTGAAGCTAACATAATGACTTGAAACGTATTTACATCTTTATAAACTAGAGTCAGTTTTTCAGTCCAGGATCATCCAAGATTCAGAGTTTAAAGAAAAGTAAGTAAGGTGAGTTTTTTTTATACTATTTTGATCCTGGGTCAACCTCGGGAACCGCCATATTTGGTGGGTTAATGGCAAAACAACCTATGAAAAGCATGTTTAGAAACAAAAAGTTTCTACGAGCAATGACATCGGAGCAGTCATTTACGGTTGAACCGATTATTTCGAAAACTTTAATGTCTTAGTTAGCTCAATGCAAGGCTGCTCCAGGAGGTCAACCCAATTCATTCATTCCAGGACAAGCGTTTTTTTTTTTTCAATGAATTGTAGACTTTTTAAAGCAAAAATAACTTACCAAGTAGATGTCAAGGCACAATTGGAGAACTCTGTCCACATATGGAAGATCTTCATACATAATTCTTCTACTCTGACCAGCAATAAATGACTTTAGTATTCGTGACGCCAATAAAACAAAAGTAGTGTACAGACCGATGATTCTAAAACAAGTAAAATAAAGTTAGAAAAAAGACCGTATGAGTTCCATATTTTGATATATACCCTCCTGCCGTCAGGAAACTGAAAGTAGATGGAAACTTTTTATCATTGAACGTGTACATCACAATTCCTGAGTCACATCTCGAGTATGGTAACTGCATCAGTACGTTTTTAGCGAAAGTATCGTTGCAGGATTCTCGAATCTCCCACCATATTCCCTCGGACTGATTGTCGTGCGTGTGCAGCTTTATTGCTAGAGGGCGGTACACTGCAACGGAAAATTGTTAAAAATGTCAAGCAAGCGGTGTGGCAATCGGTATTACCTTCATTTTCGGGCATCAATTGAGTAATAGGGTTCAATTCGCCAGAATTGTGTACCTTAAGGGAAAACGAGAGGAGTCATTTAATGTTTTTGGCAAGTGACGTATGATACCAACCTTTATGAACTTGGGCAGCAAATTTGGAATAACGACCACATTATTCACATTCGGTGTAGTACCCTCAAGCATTGCTATCATAGCTTCTCGCCCCGAAAAAGTGTGATCCAGATCGTAGGTTATTTCATCGGAAACTGTTCCTATGCCACCTTTAGTGGGAGGTGTCCTTGTAAATGAGTATGTAAACCGACACGTTAACGAGCGATCTGAAAAAAAGTCCTCATTGGAAATGCCCAACGAATTGTATGTTCATTCAGTATTTACTCATTTTCAAATCGTCCAAAAGTCGATCTTTATCAGGCGGTGAGATGGCCCACAACGAGGGTGAATTTCCTTTCAGCACAATCGCCGCAATATCACCCTCGTCGTAGTTACTCAGGAACGTGATGGCCGGTCTGTCTTTCTTGTAAGCGTTTTGTAGATATCCAAACATCTCCACATTGAAGGGGTATATGCTTTCTCTGTTATTAGTGGAATAGACGGGATCGTATGGTCCAATTCGAATCGATGCAGACACTTCGTATGGAATATTTGACTGCCCTACAGCATTACCGAGGGCGAACAAGCATAGTGGTCCCCAAATCGAAACGACAATCAGCAGAATGATCATTCCACCCAAGCCGATCTTGGCTATCATCGCTTTCTTTTGAGCTCTCATTGCCGGGAAATCTGTCTCCATTTGCCTGCCACACTTGATAAAGTAGATTTCGGAGAATATGTCCTCCATCTTCAGCCAATCGAACAGCGTCATTGTGGTATCCGTGCACACCCAGTCGAGTATCGTTCGTAGCTCAAACAAGAATGGCACTTGCATATAGCTGCAGAGAAGAGAACATAAGCTAGACTCAAGCAATCCCAACAAAGGCCAACAAACTTACACTTTGAAGGAGATCATGTTCACCAGTGAAAAGCCCTTGGTTAGGAAATTGCCCAAAATACGTTTCGGGTAGCCACACTTTATTTGGTACGATGACAGCAGAAGGTAGAAGCATTTTATTACGTAAAAGATGATTGGTGGAGCCAGGGAGTAGAAGCTACGCTCCGTGACTGCCGGAATGACAAAGAACATCCATATGTGAATGCCAATGACGGAGAAAAAGTGGAAGATTATTTTATTGACCAGAGCCTTTCGCAGGTACAAAGCACGATCGATGACAATAAGGATGAACTGCACCAGCAACATGATCAAAAACGGTATAGGCACTTTGTTCTCAACCAAATATGTTTGGACGCCGCCTTCGCCATGTTGTGACTAAATACAAAAAAAAAAAAAATTTATTGATTTTTGATTATGCGTAAAATATTTAGTAGCTCATATAAGGACGAGATGACCGGCAAACATTACAAATCCGGTATCAGCTGGGAGCTTGCTCCTATTTAGATATATGTACACTGAATCTTGTCATTCCATTGACAGTGAAATTTTTAAAACGAGTCGCGGAAGTGTTCGCCATCATCGCGTGTTAGGGAAAGTATGATTGCACGACACTGTTACCTTTTTCAGTGCACTCCCAAAACGCGATGGAAACCTAATAAGATTCCTCTGTCAACGTAATCAAAGCGATATGTAAACAAGAAAGACATTTTCACGTGATAACACGCGTTGATTGACACGCAACTAACAAAAGTATAATATTGAAGTTTTCGATTTCAACTTCGATTGTCTGATGTCAATTCGGAGACTGACTTCGCTAAGGATTACATTGCTCAAAATCGATTTTATTGAGTAAACTAAGATTAATCGGTCATTGAACATTGACATTGCATTGGCAGTGTAACGTCAATGCGTTTCATATGAAATCATAAACGCGTTAGGTGCTTTCAATTACACGGAATACCGTTGGGACCTTTTGCTTCTGGCCTTATCGCCCAAAAGCATGACGAATAAACTTAACAGTGTCATAATACCCAAAAAGAGACATTACACCGAATTTCAAGGTGTAAAGCGTCACAAAGTCCAAATGAAATGTTATATAGCCCAAATTGATGATTTCTTTTTTGCAACAGATTGTTAAAATACTTTTTGGCGTTATGCTATTTTTATATTTAGGCGCTATAGTTGTGGGCTTTAAGAACGTACGCCATTTCGCTTTATTGGAGTTATCGCCCAAATTTCGAAAATGCCATAACGCCCAAAAAAGTGACATATAGCCCAAATCTCAAAGTGTAAAGTGTCATAATGCCCAAAAGAAATGCCCAAATTGACGATATTTTAACAACAACAAATTCTTAAGAAATTTTTCGGGCGTTGTGACATTTCAAACTTTGGACCGATTTAAAAATAAAAGACCGAGTCATTTTAATGCTCTCCTGCCCCTTCAATTCACTTGACCAATTTCGAACGGTTGTCAAAAAGTAGAGAATTCCAATTAATAGCCACAATCTGTTCTTGAATACATGTTTGGCTTGGGCGATCATCATCCTAACGCCAGCCGCTACAATCATGTTTAACTTAAGATCACGGTCGAATAAAATTTTGCTTTTGAAAAGCGGACTTTCTAACCCGGAAGTAAAAGTAACCTTTAAACTACCGGATACATACAAGCAGTGTCTTCCAATCAGAGGTTCTGGTTGTACTTAGGGCGGCCGAGTTTATGCAGATGAGATCGATATCCGGCAGAGATATCGCTTTTTATATCGATAGCCAGGTTACGCTCAAGGCAATGGAATCGATCAACAACAAATCTGATGTATAGTCAGGGGCTGTCACACAATGCTTAAATCATTGTGAAGTCAGAACCGGGTGAGACTGTGCTGGATGCCAGGACACTGCGGTATAGAGGGAAATTAACAAGCTGACGAGCTTGTAAGAAGAGAAGAGCTCCTTAGAAATAGTGAGGTTTTTGACATCAAACCTGAGGAGCAAATCACAATGACTGCCAACCAAATGTGGTCTAGTCTAACTGGATACAGGGTATCCAAGGCTCTCTAGCCACGTTTTGACGGAAAATGAGCAGGGCGAAGCTTAAGTGGTAATTCTGACAGAACACTTTCTCCTGGGGAAACACGAGAGGCTGAGGCTTTCTGAAACGGATATTTGTCGCTTCTGCAGTGATCTGCAGGCAGTTAAAGATGCAACACACGTACTGTGTGAATGCGAGGAAATTTCACGTGTGCGAGGAAATATTTAGGGGAATATTTCTACGAACGCTTAGCGGAAGTAGACGACAAAAACTTCAAAGGCCTTCTTGGCTACAACAGGGAAATTGGCTGTTTCACTAGGGAGAATGTTTAGGTTGTTTTGCCTTCTGAATGTTGAGTTCAACTGGTTCCCCAGGGATCGCGAAGGGTCCGTTTTTGTGCCTAATGTCTGTGCGGCCTTTTTCACCACACCCCTCTTTAACCTAGACTAACCTAAAATAAGAAAAAAAAAATACTCACATCTTTTGTGTTTACCCCTCATACCGAGAATATTTTTAGCTCCCTTCGTACACCCGCCTTTACGGATGAATTCAATGAAGAATTAAAGCATACAATAAAGGCAGGTGTGTTAATTGAACCTGTACTACATGAGCGCGTCGAACATTGTATGGAAGGGGACCAAAAATTCACTTTCGAGCATGGACAATAACAGGGGCTCTTAAAAATCTTAAAATACATAAATCCCCTGGAAAACCATTGCGTAAGCTCTTTAACCGTTTTTTTCTGGCATCCTTTTAAAAACAGAGCATGTTCACCACTTCTCGGAAAGATGTGATTGTTCTTCTCCGTCCTTACCGCACCGATTAATATTCAACATTTTCAAGGCCTTGGAAACGGCGATAAAAAACAGTCCTCCCATGAAATATCTCGAATCAAAGAATCTTTTCAATGACCGACAGTACAGCTTACGTACCAAACGGCGAACCGGTGACCTGATGTCTTGTTTTACTGAAAAATTGAGTCGCTCCCTGCACTAGCTTTACAGTGAGGCCGTTGTGCATGACATTTTCAAAGCATTCCAAAGAATTTGGCTATGGGCATGGAAATATACGACGTGAACAAGCAATTTAAGAAAAATTTCTGTCACTAAACGCGCCTCCAAAATGGACTTCTTGCTCGGGCGTTAAGCATCATTTTTTCTAACCCCCCAACAGGAAAACACGGATGATTTACGGTCCCGTATGCATAGACGGAGAGTGAAGGAGGTATAACATCGAACTGTACCTAGCCAAAAGAGTCAAAACACAGCTCCTACGATGGCTGGGTCATCTAGAGCGGATGGACATCAACGCCCCGGCCCGGAAGATCTTCAAATCCACACCGCAGGGACGGCGCAGTAGAGGAGCACCGAGACTCAGGAGGCGCACGCAAGTTGAAGAGGACCTCAGCCAACTTCGCGTACGAAACTGGAGACGGCTAGCTAGAGACAGAGCTGGCTGGCAAAGCTTGTTAGCTCAGCTCCACCCCTGACTGTAGCGCCACCTTAAGTAAGGAAGCAAAATGAAAACAACAGGCCACAAAAATATCCCAAATGTTATAATTAAATACTCCGCTGGTTATATCAAATTGGTTTCTCCGTACAGACATGACAATTGTGTGGTTAAGCTGTAATTTTTTCTGTTTAAGGTTTTCATATTTTGTACTGAATCAGCAGAGCTTCTGCTCTATCGGAAAAACTTCTTTGTACTTTTTTCTCTATTTCATTTCGCTCGCTATATTTTAAGGGTAGTCATAAGCTCTTGATTTTCGGGCTTTCTTTGAAAGGCCAATACAAAATTATTTATCTAAGTTATGAACTTCAAACCTAAACTTAGCATAAGCGATAAAAATTGCTAGAAAAAAAAACACATTGAGCCTTTCTAGCATAATAGTATTGTGCTAAAAATATCTTACACTTTCTTGGGAGCAACGACGCAATGTATCCTGGGGTGGAATCGGTTAAGGGGATCTTTGATAAGTGATGTCACATATTACGAAAATTTGTCTGCGTAGACTGTAATCATCACAATTTTCTTGTGACAGAAAACGATCAATCACCGTCAACATCAGCTGGTCCCAAATTTTCGAACTTTCTAGTCAGTTGGTTTTTTTGCCTACTCTGAGGCTGACTTTTTGCATGCAAAAATAAAAAAAAATTCTACACCACACGCCTTAAAAATGCAACAATTCGGATCAATATTTTTGCGATCACATTACGCAGATAGATTATTTTGCTTGAACACATTGGCTGTCACATGATGCAAAAATCACAGCTTTCCTTAGCCGATTCCACCGCAGTTTTTTATCGTTCACTTTTTTCTTTTCAAATAATGTTACAGTGAAAAAGGTAACTCTAGATTGGAAATGGGCTGGGATTTTCAATTAGTACTCATATAGTTAATTAAGTACTCAACAATATTGAGAACCAAAGTGAATTAGTACCTCCGCCGTCTCGGCTCTGCAGCCGAGTTACACGCGTTATGGTAACATATTCCAAGGATCGTCAAATGTGGCTTCACAATAGATACTTAGGGCTCAATTTCAAATTCGTAATTCAATATCTTGCTTCCATTAAATTTTAATGGGACAAGTTAGTTATTCGATTTGTTCCCTACTTAGGTCTCCAGTATTTCGATAAAACAGATTTGCCAGCTTTAAAAGATTCAATCGTCACGTCACAGTGACTTGAACTTTCGTAGCGCTGTTTTTTACCCTACTCACACTACTTACAGCGGGGCAGTTGTCAATCTCTCTCATTGTACTGCTCGTCCACTAAAGGCCAGTTTTTCAGTGCGAGACCGTCCGAGTTTTGGAGTTAAACTGAGATTAACCCCAAAAATGAGTTTTTCAATGAATATTCATCCAAAATTAATCACGGATTAACTCGCCAAATTTAGTGAATTAATCTTTGATCAAATTGAAACATTTAGCTCAATCTTTGTTATCTGAGCAGTATAAACTTATTTTATTGTTTTTTCTAGGGGAATGGCAGTGGCTTTGTGTGTTACTGTTAAAAATGAGATCTGAAAATCACTCGAACTTCTTTTTTTGTGTTTTTCTATGTGAAGTGAGAGCTGAGAGTCAATAATTTCGATAGTCGAAGATTTTGACAACTTTACTGACGGAGTTAACTCTGCACTGAAAAACTGTTCGCTGGGTTAACTCTAGATTCGTTTTGTTCCGGGATTCACAGATCTTGGTTTAAGCTGAGCTCAACTCAGCACTGAAAAAACCGGCCTTAAGTAAAGAAGATGCCAGTACAATCTCAAGCTGAGATGTTTTTAAATTAAAGGAAAGTACTTTAATTCTTTTCTTTTAATGATTCATCAAAGCCAATTGCCGAACGATCATTAGGTAGCATACCAGTATACAGATTTACGGGACCGTATCAAAGCCAGCAAAGGGGACAAAAATTCAAAAGAGTCTTTACGAAAATGATTTGTCTTTTGATCAGACAATACTAAAATCAATCTTTGGATCGGCCATCTGCTAACCTGGCTTCTACTCCAGTAAGGAAGCTTCCATCTTTCTTTTACTTTCACTCATCATCATGGAAATAGATAGGAAAGGAGGCTAGAGTTCACCAGCTAGGTGTCATCCATGTCCAAGAGTCGGGTAGCTTCTATAGAATCTAATTTAAAAACAAGTAATATTTGAATTGACCTGCCTGTAACTGATTACTATTGACTGCCCTTAAAGGCATAACACTTGCGACAGATAGCATTGCTGTTAGCAGTATTTGTGTCGCATCAGCTACTCATTTTCTCCTCTTTCGTAACCTTTTGATCCCGAACAAATTATACAGGGTGTTTCCAAATTCGATGCAAATATTTTGACACAAGATTCTTGGGTATATTTGAAGAAAAAAATTGTTCTACAGTATGGGCCTATCTCAAATTTTGATACCACTTATTGGGAATTTAAGAAAACACCTACTTTGAGGTACCTTGACCCATACTAACACAAATATCTCCGCTAGTACTTACAACAGGTACTTCATTTAGGACTTAAATTTTAGAAGAAATAGTACTCCTTTCAACTGCATTAAAATAAAATTGATGACTTTTTTAACTTTCGAGATATTTGCTTTTAAGTCGGATCCTTTTTCCCTGCCCATGATATTTTTTTGACTTTCAAGACACATTTCTGCGAAAAATGCGTAATAAACATATCGGTAATTTTTTTTTTTAGTGCACCTAACAATACTTAATAAAAATTGCTCAGACAAGTTACCCGAAAAACTCACAGATTTTATGATACTTGGGAAATTCCATAGCAGGTAAAATTATGAAAAACTTGATTCATAGTGTTCAATTCCTATTATTCTGAATAAAAATGCTTGTGTTTGGTTTATGTTTTTTTTTATTTCATTAAGTTAACTTTACAATCAAATAAGGTGTTCAAAGTGTCCTCCTCCATTTTGTATGCATGCTAGAGCCCGTTTTTGGATTGCGCTGTCAACGTTTATTGAGGATAACTCCTGCCTCACTTGTGACGAGGCTTGGAGAATTTGATCTTCTAAATCATTTAGAGTTGATATTTCTGTAGAATAAACAAGTTCTTTCATTCTCCCCCATACAAAAAAATCCATAATTGTAAGGTCTGGAGATCTTGCAGGCCAGTGAACTGGTCCATTTCTTCCTATCCAACGACCAGCGTACTTTTCATCCAGCCAATTCTTAACCTCGCGACCAAAGTGGGCTGGGGCTGCATCATGTTGAAAATATGACGAAGCTCGTTGAGTTACCGGAACATCCTCCAGTAGATCTGTTAAATCATTGCGCAAAAATTCCAGATAGTTTGCAGAATTCAGTGTGGGAGGCAGTTTGAAGGGACCGATTAAGTTGTTTCCAATAACACCTGCCCACAAATTGACGCTAACTCTGTATTGAAATGATGACTCTCTCTTTGTGTGTGGGTTTTCCGCACCCCATGTGTGTAGATTGTGAAAATTTGTAATCCCATCTCTAGTAAATTGAGATTCGTCCGTCCATAGGATTCTGCTTATAAAACCGTTGTCATCCAAGTTCCGCTCTAACAACCAGTTGCAAAACTCAAGTCTCGGCTCCAAATCACTCGGAAGCAGTTCCTGCACAGGTGTATGGTGGTATGGATACAAGTTTTCCGTATGCAGGAGACGAACAATTTTATGTGTGGAAACATTAAATCGCAAGGATAAGCGCCTGATGCTGATTGATGGATCATTTGCAACCGCTTCCAGTATTCTTTCATCAACTGCAATTCTTCCTGTTGAAGCTCCTGCGTTAGGTCGTCTTGTTGAAACAGATCCCGTTTCCCGAAGTCTTCGAAACGAATTTGTAAATACGCGGGGATTAGTTACTCTTCGGTTAGGATAAAGCTGATAGTATCTTTGTTGTGCTCTAATAGAACTTCCGTTGCACATCTCATAAACGTAGATAATATCGGCGTATTCTTCGTTTGTAACAGATGCCATTTCAAGTAGGGTTTCTTAACAACTGTTGTGTCACCTCGGCTTCAAAAATGACTTTGATGGATTTAATTTTGTTTTCTAACCTTTCATACAATTTACATTAGGTAAATTTTCCAACTAGGCGACCAACCTCAAACTTAATCCTTTTTGGGATTTAACAGAAAAATGATGGGGAAATTACCGTTTTATCAGGTAGTCTAATAAAAATGCATGCTCTAAAACCTACGTTAATTATTAATACATAGTCAAAAAATCGTTCTTGTTGTCAATCGCGGTTATAAAAGTAGGTAACAAATCATATTTCCACCTTATACCTATCGCGGCTTCGTGAAAAGAGTTTTTCATAATTTTACCTGCTATGGAATTTCCCAAGTATCATAAAATCTGTGAGTTTTTCGGGTAATTTGTCTTAGCAATTTTTATTAAGTATTGTTAGGTGCACTAGAAAAAAAAATTACCGATATGTTTATTACGCATTTTTCGCAGAAATGTGTCTTGAAAGTCAAAAAAATGTCATGGGCGGGGAAAAAGGATCCGACTTAAAAGCAAATATCTCGAAAGTTAAAAAAGTCATCAATTTTATTTTAATGCAATTAAAAGGAGTACTATTTTTTCTAAAATTTAAGTCCTAAATGAAGTACCTGTTGTAAGTGTTAGCGGAGATATTTGTGTTAGTATGGGTCAAGGTACCTCAAAGTAGGTGTTTTCTTAAATTCCCAATAAGTGGCATCAAAATTTGAGATAGGCCCATACTGTAGAACAATTTTTTTCTTCAAATATACCCAAGAATCTTGTGTCAAAATATTTGCATCGAATTTGGAAACACCCTGTATAAAAAAGCCATTATGTCACTAAATATTTCTTACCCCGAATGCAGTGAAACCAAACAGAAGAACGAAAAAGTTGATAAAGTCGCACAAGAACATCAGCGCGTACACATCAGCTGGAAGACGTGTTTTCTCGACTAAGTTTATGAAGAACTTTCTGTATTTATGCAAATGCTTGTTTTTCCTAAAAAAAAACAAAAAAACAATAAATATTATTTAACATTTTACAATTTTCGAAATAAAATTTATATTTACGTCAGTTTTCCTATTTTCCCAGGAATATTACCAGCATATTCGCCAGAATTTTGTAATGAATTCGACTCGTGATCATTTGGACCTTCTGCTTTGGACAAAACCAGTGCTTGTTCTTCATTAATTATCGTGTTTTCATCTCTGCAAAAATAGTTAGTAAATTAAATTAACAATTGAATAAGGCAGGTTCCTCATAACTTACGAAATATTTTTGCCATTGGCATCGTCTTTCAAAACCAACGCATGCTCCTGCATAACTTCACCCTTGTATTCAGATTTCCACAATCCCTGAGATTTGAGCACAAATCTAGGAGAAACACAATTTAATGGTCCCCAAATGAATTGAAAATAATATTCAAGGATATTACCTGTGGAAAAACAGGACCAACAGAAGCAACAAGTCATAGTTTGCATAGTGTTGATTCAATTCAACTCCAATGATTTTCGCTGCAGCCAACGGTTGATTTGGCAAATTAATATAATTCGACCAAATCAATCTGTATTGGAAAATACATTTGATCAGCACCAACGCCTGGGTATATGCAATCAGAGTAACCCAAAATGTTTTCGTCGGACGGGGCAGTGAGAGTGTTCCCCAGAGGAACACCATCAACGGCAGTGGAAGTGAGATTATACTCGCGTTGATGACCTAAAACGTGCAAATTTTATAAGTCGTTTTGTTGGTTTAATAAACAAGTCCTCTATTTACCTGATTTATAAAGACGACAATATAACAAATGAGGTCCGTGTTTGAAAGGATGGCATACCATGCCGATATAAGGGCCTCAATAATTATGTGATGGTCCCTGGTGGCAAAATCTTCTTCGTAGGTGAAATCACCGGCTCTGAAAGATAAAAACTTATTAAGCATCGAAAATGGTTACTTGTGATTTAATCCTGTCGGGTACTTTGGGCCAGGTCCTTGAAAATGATTTTTTGAACCAGTGAGAGTGAAAATTTATGTGGCGAAGGGAATAAGATAATAATGATAATTTATTATTAAAAATAAACAAGACTTGACAACTTTTTTTCTATTGAAAAGAGTTAAATAGGGTTTCTATACTATTCGGTCAATCGGTACCTCTATACAAATTTTCGGAACTGTCAAATGGCAACGGCTTGTATTTAAGTGATCATACAATCATGCCACTACATGTGATATTTTTGATGGATTCATGCATCATTATTGCCTCAGATTCAATAGGAAATGTGATTTTTTAAAAGCAAAAAGTGTGTGAAATTTTCTGGCAAATGGTTAGGAGTTAGGAAACAAAAATTCTCCTTATTAGTAAAAAAAAAGATATAAGATAGTTATTTATAAGTTTGACCAAATAAGAGACAAAGGTGCTTTAGTAAAAATTAATTTTAGATGGAATTGAATGAGTGCGGTAAAACTGAGTGAAAAATATTAAAGTGGCTTTTTTATTACTCTAGTTTTAAGACCTTACAAATTAATGATTTCTGCAACTTAACCTATACACAAAAATCTTTTAAGTAATTCTTTAACGTTCATATATGTAAATGGTGTAAAATTTAAATATAAACGCAGATGATCTCTATTTAAGTATACCGCTTTCCAGTTTACAGTGTAATTTGCAATTTTGGTTTCACAGGTTTGTTGATAATCCGTCGAAGTGCGGGTTTTTTAATTTGCTTTTTAAGCATTTAATTAAAATTTTAATTAATTTATGAAGAACTTTCTGTATTTATGCAAATGCTTGTTTTTCCGCTTTCCAGTTATACCGCTTTCCAGTTTACAGTGTAATTTGCAATTTTGGTTTCACAGGTTTGTTGATAATCCGTCGAAGTGCGGGTTTTTTAATTTGCTTTTTAAGCCATTTAAAAAAAAAATTATGTTAGAAACGCCATTTTTGAAAGTTATTAAAAATTTTAGATTTCCCTTCATACGTTTTATGCAGGGTGTTTCAGTTATTGTGTGACAAAAATCTAGGGCGTATAGGCTGGGTCGAGACAAGGAAAAAATTGTATGGGAGGGAGGGGGGTTCTATTCCCCCCGTTTAACCGGGAGGGGCGATTTTCTAAGCAAATGACTTAAAACAGGAAAAAAATTATTAAAAAACAATGGTAACACTGACATTTTCAAGATTTACCGTTGCCGTTATCTTTTTTTCTCAAAAATTAAAAGACTCGAGATTGCGGTTTTCTGTTTTTAATAACTTATTTATAAGAGCAGAATATAAAAATTAAAAAAAAACTTATTTAAATTTTTTTTATACCCTATTCCACAGGAATGGAGTATATTAAGTTTGGTACAGGCGAAAATGTAACATAGAAAAATAATGACGATAGACCCCCACGACCTTACGGGCATATGATCGAGACCGGCTTCTGAGTTGAATGAGTCCGGACCATGTCCGTCCGTCCGTCCGTATGTCACCAATTTTTAGGCTTTAAATTTTGAGCTAGGAAGCTGAAATTTTGTACGTAAGCTCTCTGTCATCCGAAGCAATACAAGTGTTAAAATTTTTCAAATCCGCCCCAGACACGCCCACAATCGGTCTAAATGTGCAACAACCTCCGGTGCTTTTAAGACTGTAAGACGTAGGCATCTTCTAATGATTACAAGTCA
The DNA here is from genome assembly GCA_947623515.1 of Neoascia interrupta. Lineage (NCBI taxonomy): Eukaryota > Metazoa > Arthropoda > Insecta > Diptera > Syrphidae > Neoascia > Neoascia interrupta. The sequence continues at coordinate 182,644,804 of OX392462.1, forward strand.
TAAAAAATTAAGTCCGCAGACCGCCCCTTGTGGGTGTGGCATCGCTTGAAAGTGTAATCTTTCAAATGTAATTTATTCAATATTTTTGTTTCAAATTGAAAAATTTTTCCTTAATATATTATGTAGAAAGCACTTTTTTTTTAATTTCTTTCATACAAAGTTTTAGACCACACCTACATTTAGGGGCAGAATTTAAGAAAAAGCTCTAATTTTCCCGAAAACATGGATTTCGACTTCATTTTAGCCTAACTTAAGTAAGGATAACAAATAAAGTTTAGCACATTAGCTTCACCGGATTCTATACTAGATTTCGTTCCTACAAAGTTTTTGGCCACGCCCATGTTTAGAGATTGATATTACGAAATTGTTGAATTTTACCCCAAAAATTACATTTTTGGCATCGAATTAAAGATTAATTGTTCAAATGCAATTTATTCAATATTTTTGTTTCAAATCGAAAAATGTTTTCTCATTATGTTATGTAGAAAATATTAAGTTCTACATTTAGTGCATACAAAGTTTTGAGCCACACCCATATTTGGAGGTACAATTCCATTAAAAACCTATAAATTTCCAGAAAAACATGGACTTCGACTGCTTTTTAGCTTTACTAAGTATAGAATAAGAAATAAAATTTACCACAAAAAGAACACTGGATACTATTTCAGATTTCGTTCATACAAAGTTTTCGGCCACGCCCACCTGTAGAGGTCAATTTCACAAAATTATTGAATTTGAACCAAAAAAGTACAGTTTTGCGTACATTTTAGCCGCAAACTTGGATATTTCTATACTAATATTGATTTTCGGTTAAAGAGATTGGACATGCCACGCCCTTTTTTTTTTAAAAAAAAGAGAACAATAACTTAAAAGGAAGGATTTTTTTTTTATTTAAAATGATGCATAAATGGTAACTGGACGGGGATGGAAAACAAGAAAATGAACGAATGGAAAGGAGAAAAGGAAAAAAGAAGAATAGGAATAAAAAGGAGAATAGGAATGAAAAGGAGAATAGGAATAGGGTATACCGCGGTCTGTTACAGGCGGACCAAAGCTATTACATATGCACTGTTGCACTTACTCACTGGTTTTTTTTTAATTTCTTTTTCAAAATTTTTGATTTTAAAAATTAATTTTTCAAAAACTGTACACTAGAACAGCTTTATATAAAAGCAAAATTAAAGAAGAGATTTCTGGCTTTACAAAAAGGTATATCTTGTAAATGTCAGTGTTACCATTGTTTCTTAATATTTAAACCCGACCCAGGGTATATTCGTCCATCTGTCCGTATGTAAACAACTTTTAGGCCTTAAATTTTAAGGTAGAGAGCTGAAATTTTGTGGGTTGGCTGGAAGTCCAATCCTTCAAGTTTGAAAATTAGCTGAATCCACCCACAGACACAGCCCACTATAACCCTGTATGTGCGACCATCTTTTATTTTAAAAAATACTTTTTCCAAATTTTAGCTATGTTACAATGGCGCCAGCGCATTTTTTTTTTTTAGTATGTAACATTGCCTTATAATTGTCTTTGCAGTAGCCAAAAAGTTTTAGCCTTTTCATTGACCACGCCCACTTTTTTAAGGGATTTTAGCTTAAAATGACTGTTTTTCAATAAATATATATGAAATTGGACAAAAAATTACAATTACAAAACAATTTTTGTCTCGACCCAACCTACATCACATTTCCATGCAGAGTCGAACCTGGCTTCAACCTGGCTTCAAATGCATGGAAACACGGTTTGAGTCGAAACTTTTTCGAGTAGACTCGAATACGCTTTGCGAGCTGAGTCGAGTCGAAATTATGCATGAAAACGCGAGTTGAAGAGTCGAATTGACAGCAAACTATTGTTGGTTGATAGTCTGTCGATAATAAAAAAAAAACTATCGCACACATCGACAATTTTAGGAATCTACTTAAGAAAAAATCGATAGTTTCGAAAGTTGGTTTGGGATTTGTTGCTGACGGTATAACAAAAATAATTTAAAAATATTATGGGCGTAATTTTCTGTGATTGAATAGTAATAGCTTTTATATTGATAATTGTGTTTTAGTTCGTGTTATTTCTAAAATACATTTTAGAATATCGTTTGGGTATATATTATATACAAGAAAAAATATCTTAGTGAATTAATTTCTTATTGATTGTTTTTGTTTGCTTTTCGATTGTTTTTTGTACTTTTTCCCAGAATGGGTGCGTTGTGTTTGGTTTGTAACATGAAAAAATAAAATAATACAGTTTTACTTAGGTGTAGAAAAGTAAACCGCCGATTAATATAAATCTTTATTGAATGCTCTAAAAGTCACGTGATTTATATTTTAATAAATTTCCTCCTAAATTTCATTCACCCTCTGCACAAACTTATATCTTTTTAGTGTTATCTTTTATGTATCTTTAAGCTCTTTTCTCACACCTTTGTAACAGTTCGCGACTTTAAAAAGGAAACGGAAACTGTCTCTGTATGACAGAACTGTCACAAATACGTTTTCTATTGGGATTTTTTGCTACGAAAATCTTTTTTTAGGGTATTAGGAGCGGTCACAGAGTCGAACTAACTATCTCCGTCTTTCCGTATTCAAAACAATCTGATTTTTAGTATTCATAAGGTTTTGTACCTTATAGAAAAGTTTTTTTAGGCTTTAGTAAAATTTAATTAAAATTTAGAAAAAATATCGATAAAAACCATTGTTTCCCCAAATGTATCGATATTATCGGAAATCAAAAGTATCGATTTCAAACCAGCACTAATAGCATCTATGCAAAAATAACGCGGAGACGCAGATCGAGATTCGACTACTCGACTCCTCGACTACTCAACTTTTGCATGGAAACGTCATACTACACGCCCTAGCTTTTTGTCACACCTTAACTGAAACACCCTGTATATAAGCCTGATATCATTATATTCGGTAATACCGTAAAAAACCAGAATATTATGAAAAATTTTTTTTGTTAAATATTTTTGAAGTTTTCGAGTTTAATCTCAGAATGTGCTGAATTTTAAAAAATTTCTATAGTTTTCCCGAAAATTACAAATAATTCTCGATGTGTGTGATTTTTTCCAATCATTTGACTTTTATCTTCGGAGTTAGTGTTGGGGACAAGATTTTTTCACGTTTTTTTTTCGAAAATACGTCAAAATCGCGTTTGATAGCGGTTTAACCAAAAGTTGATTTTAGCCTTTGATTAAGCTGTGGTTGCTTTATATATTTACCCAATACCGACTTTTTTTATTGAGAAATTTAAAGGTTATGTATGACTTTCAATCAACACGTTGAAAACGGGCGGATATTTTTGATTTCTCATTTCTCAAAAACAAAGGTCACCAATCAATTATTGATTGGTCGAAGACTTAGCCGAGGGTAATAAGGGCTGGGGGTAACAGTTACGGTGTGAACCACTGTCAGCAGGGTTGAGGGGTGCCAGTGAGAGACTTCTTAAAGAAAGGGTGATCTCGTAATAGTTGGACTCCAGATGGGAATTTGCCTTGAATGCAGGGCTAACTGCATTCGGTGTAAGCCCTTGCAGGTGGCAATATTAACGCAAGAAGATGGTGTAGGGTAACCGTCTTCGGTGTAAGCTCGTACTACAGGCGACTCACGTTAGGATTGGGGGAAAGGGGACGTAGAACGGGAAAGGATTTAAAGGAAAATTATAGCGAATTTTAAAGTTTCAAAACCTTCCGAGATTTAACTCAAAGATAAAAACGCATTTTCAAAAACAATTTTTTTAAATCCGGAGTTTTACTAACCTCCTCGCAAAATCAGCAAAAGGGTTCCTCCGTTACACCAATTTTCTTAAGGTGTTCCCTGAGTTTACAGTGCCCCGTTATGCATCTTGTAAAGATGCGTAGATTTTTTTTCTAAGGCCGATGCATACCTTGGATCCCTCCTGGTTGTAGTTACTAAAAGTTTCTTAGCTTGCCAGGGGTTTTATCGAGATTTAACTTTTCAATTTTCTTGAATTCTTCCCTAAGGGTGTGTTCCCCTATCCCACAGAAGAGTTCAGGTCCCATGAAGGGTTCTGCTACTTCTCGTCTTGCTAGGACATGACAGAAGTAAATATGTCGAACACTCTGGAAAATTTGGGAACACTCTATTCACTCAACAGCAGTACAAGACAGCCAGCAGTTAGATTTTACCTCCATAACACTTTTGTTATCTCAGTGTTTTACCATGTTGAAATTAATGAGTTGGGTATTTAAGGTGTTTCTGGCTTGTTAAAACTTTTTGGGGTATCTTTAAAAGATCACAAGGTCAACGTCTCTTATATTCTTAATTCATAAGGAATGCGAGATTTCATATTATGGACCAAAACAACAAACAATCGGATGAGCCTCGGGGATACCACCTTGACAAATCTAAAGTTTTGGCAGTATAACTGACAACTCCAGCAACCCGTGTTGGCACGTTTAGTTTTCAAGATGACCAAAGTTGTTAGCAAAAAACAACAAAAAATTGAAAATTTCTGTCTTCGGGGGATATCTTTTAAGAGTACAGCAATTGGAATTCAACTAATAGCGAAAGTGCATGAATTAACGTTTTTAACATGACGACATGATTATGACATGATGACGAAAGGGTTATGATGAAATCCGACAGCTCTGTCATTCTTTTACATAATTAAATATGCGTCTAGGAAAATGGACTAAATTCTTACTGCTAAGCTAAATAATAAATTTAATATATTAAATTTTACGTTTAATTTTTATGAAATCAAATTGCATTAATTGACTATAATGACAAGAAATTTTTGTGTCGAAGTAAAAATAATCACATAGAAGCTTTCACTCTAAGTAAATGGAATTGACAAAGCAGAAAAATAAGATAGCGGTCGCCGATTGTACTAAAAAAATAAGTCAAAGCAGGGTTCACAACTCGAGTTTCATTAAGGTCAATTTAGGGTTATTATTTTTTATTATTTATTTCTATATGATATCAATCAATATAAAAGGAATAATATTGTTTTTTATAGGTGACTGAGCGTAAAAAAAACCGTGGTGCGTTTAAAAGCTTTCAACTTGGTAAGGGACAGGCTGGTTATTTATATACTTTTAAGTCAACACATCTAAAACCACTGGTTTTTAACAACATCTAAGCCTCGTCAGACAACCAAAGTTAAGTATAGTTACGAAACTAGTCTATACCAAGTGAGGCTGAACTAGCTGCTACAAAAATGTTTATAGTATAATCTCTGTTAACCAATTTATATGTCCATACAAATAAGTATGTATTTTTAAAATATGAAGTATTTTTTGGGACCAACAACAAATGAAACAGTAAATTGTGTTTGATGCATACATTTTTACGTTTGTTTTAGATTTGGTTAGCCAAAAATGTATGAACTCAACTGTTATTGAAGAAAATTTTAATGCATTTGTATATGCGAATGTGTACAATACAAACTGTAAGGATATTATGTCAAATTAAATGCAATACAAAATGCATAAACGTGCTTTAAGGAATGAATCCATTGTTTTTTTTTTTTGTAATTTTTCAAATGTACCTGTCAACTTTTTCATAAGACCACTCATCACTGAGAGTGCCTGTTTCGTCTAGTCCCAGCTCTAATGAGGGAGCCATAACTCTTATTCCAGGCACCCCACTTGACCTTCGCCTGCATAAAAGTATGGATTTACAATAGATTTTTTTTTTTCAGAGTCGTATTACGAAAATTAATAATTGAAGCTACTTGTGCACTCAAAATTATCAAAATAAAATTTAAAATATAATTTTCTGAAATTATAAAATGGACACAGGGTGAATAAAGTGCATCTTATTATGATCTAATGAAGGAAAATCAAATATTTTTGTTGCTCAATAAAATGTCAATTATTCTAAATTCATTTTTTCACTAAACAAAAAAAAAAAGATTTCAAGATTAGTAAAAATAACCCAATTTCTTCTAACAAATTTTAACCTGTTTCAAACTTAAAATTTTATGTCAACACATAATTTTTAATGAAAATTATTTATATATATAAGACTTAGTAGACTTACGCAGTTGGCCTTGACAAGGAACCTTGACTTCCCGAATCCTTTCTGTAAATTTTAAACAAAAATTAGGTGTTACAAGAAAACTACATTTTACAACTAAATAACAGAGCTACATAAATGCATTTTAAAAAAGAGAAAATAAATTAAAAAGGTATCAAAAAAAATAAACTAACCATGTCTCCACCCAGCGCTAATCGTCGATTAAGATAAATCTTTATTAAATCCTCTACAAATCACGCGATTAACCATACAAATTTAAATCCTCTCGGCAAGCGATTAAAAATAAATCCTCTCAATAATCCCATTCACCATATTCACAAACCTATTTTGTGGTAACAGTTTAAGAATCAAAAAAGGAAACTGAAACTGTCCCTGTAACACAGATCTGTCACAAGTTCGTTTTTTATTGTGATTTTTACAATGAAAATCGTTTTTCGCTCCTTGGAAACGACATCGCCACTCTCTTTTGAGAGCCAAAATGACAAAAACAGAGTTTTCGTGTCAAATTAATCCTCTATTTGTCCGATAGAGCCACTTTGGGATTTATTTTAATCGTCTCCCACTAATCTTCTTTTAATTATCGGTGGAGACATAGTATTAAGGGAGTTTAATTCCCAAACAAAGGCTTTTAAACTTCATAAAGTAGCAATTAATTAGTTTAAAAACCTTTGCTCCAGAAAAAAAAAGATAATAAAAAAATGCAATAATTACTAAGCAATGAGTTTGTTTTCGTTTTACCTAGGTGGCGCGTTTAACGTTTCTAATCGAATGTCATCGATATCTAAGAGTGGTAGTTGTTGTAATACAGCAGTGGTTGTTGTTGTGTTGGTATCGTGTATTTCTGTATCTGATTGACTATTGAGTGCATTTGTATTTGAAGCTTCTTCATCACTATAATAAGCAAAACCATAACGAAATAATAGTAAAAAAATAAACAATTGTGGGGGGAAAAAATTAAAAGTTTTACGTACTTAGGTTTACTACATAAATGCATGCTAGTTGAATAGGTAGGGGTAGCGAGTAACTTTAATACCTACTTTAAATCTAGAAAGTGTAAAGTGCTTCAAAAGTTTTAAAAATAAATTTTTTGGAACAAGTTTACCGTAGGCCCAAGTGAAAATTAGTTGTTATTTTTATGCTTATATATGTATTTCAATGTCCTGATTACGCATATGTTATTAAAAATTGTCGGTCTCACTTAGTTTAAAAGTTATAGCTATTCAAAGTTTCAGTACATATTTCCATGCAAAGTACCTTATCTTAGGCTTTTGATTTCTGCCTAAGAGTATGCTTTAGAAATCTGACAAGATTCGCTGAAAAATAAATTTACTTTTGGAAACAACAGTGTTTGGGTGGCCCGCTTCGCGGGTTTAAAGAATTTCAACTCCCTTTTTTGCAGGGTTTAGCCGCTCACGCGACTTCGTCGCTCCGCTAAGGGTAGGTGCCAGTTGTCGGGCAGGCGCCTATGGCCATGGTGTGTTAAAGTTGCACTCTTTTTGAAATTCTTTGGCTTATAACTTCTAAATTAATCGTGACCGTCAATTCTTAATAGCATATTCGGAATCAGGACACCCAAATCCATGTATTAAGATAAAAGATTGAATACATTCCACTTGGACCTACGGTAAACTTATGCCAACTTTTTTTCATACGTCGAAAAAACTAGAACGTTAAAAAAAGCGTAGGAGGAAAAGCGCACCAGCATTTATATGGTACATGCCAGACTTAAAGCCGCTCAGAGGTTGGAGAAGAAGGATCGCATTTGGACTGAGCAAATGTTGTTTCCCACCAACTCGAAAAGAAGCCAGAAGAACAGGATAGTTAGGAAAGCTTTCGCAGAGGTTTTGCAAGCTTACCTCCTTAGAATTAAAGGGAATATGGACCAGCGGATTTGTGTATGTTGAGATTTTTAAAAACCCCTGCTACTGTAAATGTGAGAATAAGAATGGATCCCATAAAGTGTTCCATGAGGTGAAGTCTTTGTACAATCTGAAAGCTTAGAGTTGACAGTAAAAGGAACTGCTAGCAGAGCTTTGTCTAAGGTGCTAAAAGCTTGTTGCAAACAAGTGTTGGGATGGAAAAAGAGGCACAAGTTTGTATGTTTTTTGACAAAGGGCAAAAAAAACTTCTACACTTGGGACATTTTAGAATTTGTTGCCTAAATTTTTAGGCATGTGTGAATTTGACAAGATCAATAACAGCATTTCAGCCACTTTTGGCTCGTTAAATTTGTTTCCTTTTTGCTGCTTTCATAGCCTCTTTACAGTATCAGGTATGAAATAAAATAACCGGTACCACGACATTCCACTTCGATTTAAAAAAAAATAATAAGGAAAGGAAGTTTTATATATACTTTTTTCGTTAAGTTTAGGCCACCTTAATTGGAGGACTGACCAAAACCTTATTTTTTAGGCGGGCAGACAGGGTTCCTTTTTACAACTTACAAGGGCCGACAAATTTTCATTCATACCTTTATAAAGGATGACGATGTTTTCCGACGCAAGGTTAACACAACAGATTAGATATAGAAAATTGTTAAAATTTTCAGTGGCGCAGTCGGTAAAGAAAAATCAAAATCAGCCCATAGCGTGTAAATGATGCAATGCAGTTTTCTGAACTATAAATTGCCACTATAATGAAATGCGGAATCATAACCCTTTTGATATCCCCTTTTGTGTTGTATCCTCACAGAAAAAAATACTCAGCACTGGCGCAGTCAAGATTCAAGTGAGTTCAAGTGAGTTGTGTTTTATCAACTACCCGGAAATCCTCGAGCAAGCCTTTTTTTACCTTTGAAGCACTTAAAAACTTTGTTACATAATAAAAAGCATGATATTACGATTCTTTCTTAAATAAGACAATAACTATGCTGTGTAGTGTTACTATATAAGCTTTTTGTACGAAAATGAAATAATTAATTTTATTTTATTTTTTACTGCTAATAAAAATGTGAATTATATTTTTTTTAACTACAATCAATTCTGCCACAAAATCTTGGAGAAAAAATCATAAAAAAATACCTTGACGATTGTTTTTTTAAATTCACAAATGGGGTGGATACATTTACGTTTACAGTACCAGCGCTGCCATATCGATCAAATGCTTTTGACTCCTTAAATTAAAAAGAAAAATATCGTTTTAAAAAAAATATCAATTATGTAAGATATTTTCATGAAAAAGTCTCACCTTTAACATTTTCTTCTCTTCGGCTAAAATCTTCATAACGTAACGATAATTGCGAGAGAATCTGTTTAGACGAATCACCACAGAAACCATGAATGCTTCCAAAAGTCGAATAATCGGATTTGGGGGGTCCATTTCTGTAAAAGTAAATATGAAATGAAGAGTAGGTTTTATAAGGTAAAAATTGTAAGTATTTAAACCAATCATCATGAGTTCTCTCGGGCTAGAATTCGGTGGCAACAAAAACTCAGTCCAAGCTCCCGTCGTCTCATAGCTCATAGAGAGGTTAAAATTTTCTCCCCTAAACCAGAGGATCATCTCTCACGACCTAGAAGCCTCCTTGTTAGAAGAGCTCTCATCTCAAAATTAAATGAGATTGTTAGGCGAAGCATCTACTGAATTATGTGAGATAATCCCGGACTTTGATTGATAAAATGTTTAATGAAATCAAGGGACTGGTTCTGTAAATTATTCCGGTGTGATGAGGCGAAGACCCAGAGCCCGCATTTACTTGTTGAAAAATTGAATTCCTGTTTAAAAGTCTACAGCCAGAAGGTTATTTTGGATAACTAGAGCGTCATCAAGGCTCTAAGCGGACAAAACTAACTCTTTTTTATGAATAAAAAAGGCGGTAGAGAAAGTCACACACATTCGGACTCAAATTCCTCAGTCGAAACAACAATCCCTCATTATAACCAACAAATAGTTTAAGCAACTAACTGATCGCCACTTACGATAGATAACGTTTTTCTAAGCAAAATTTGGGGCTCGTTCACGGTAGCAAAGGAAACGCGATTTTGGTTTTGTAAAACATTTTGCGCAAAACATTTTACGGTGCCGTGAATTAAGGATTCATCCTTATTATCTTCTACCTTAGTTCACGGCACCACATTTACGCTTTCAACTGTCTTATAAAATATGACCGCTTTTTTCTCTACAAAGAATGGCTTAGTATGGTGAGGATAAGTTCAAGAAGGTATCAGAGACGGGGTGAACAAATAAACATCTTTCTCAAGAATTTGGAAGGATTTTAGGTGGCTGTCCCCGCTCAGCAGGTAAACACTGACACTATAGGATGAACACTGTGGTACTATTGGGCGAAAAACTAGAAAACAAGCACCGAAGACCTATGATGACTTCCCGATTTGAAAAAAGGGCGGGGCAATCAATTAAATCTTTTACCAATTAAGATTGCGAGATGTAGAGGTAATGTAGGATAGAATGTGAGTGTGGGGGCAACCTCTCTCCATGTGAACCCCTGCCAACAAAGTAATAAATGACTTAAATACCCTCTTTGCTGGCAACTCGTCCTGGAGGAGGCCAAAGCTAGAGTTTACATAAAGTCCTTTAAGGAAATCCCTGAGGATGAGGGATTAGGAAAATAGCCGGGTATTGTTAGTCGTTTCTATAGTAATCAGTCCAAGATAGTGTTTGAACTCAAGAATTCGTTGAACTTAGTCGGAAGGCTAAATGCAGTGAATCTTGTTTGGGTTCCAGTTCGCACTAGTATCCAGTGAAATGAGATCTCTGATGAGCTTGCCAGGCTAGGCTCAGAAGGCCTATGGCAGGTTCAGGTTTTCTCAGGACCTGAACCTGCCATAGGCCTGCCTGTATCTGTTGTTACGTCTGCCATTAATACTTGGCTGCAATGGGTGCAGACCGACTAAACGACTACGCCCGGACATCTGCGATTGCAGACTTCTTGTAGGCGTCCTTACAGGTCACCAAGCTTTTGCTAGACACTTGAATGTGTTAGGCTTAAGCGAAACCACCACCTGTCCTGCCTGTGGAGAGGACGAAGATACAGCGGAACACTTTCTTTGAAGTTGCCCTGCCTTTGCTCGCATCAGGTGGCGGATCTTTGGGGCTGACGTGGTAAGTGCCGAACACCTAAGCTCTTCATCACTGAAGCTTCTTGTCATCTTTCGTCGAAAGACGGGTAAACTAAAAACATTAATGTAAGGTGTCTGCATGGTAGTACAAAGGACCAGTTGTTGTGTCTGAGTGCTCCATCGGATAGTAGCAACCTCCAACAAAAACGTATAGTAATCAGCGAGTAGAACGAGGAGAAAAAGGGTAACCAGATTGGTGTCAACTCATGTCTTCAGCTTACGCGTCCAACCAATCTGACCCGGATTTGAAATCATTAACATCTTTAAGTAAGTGTTCGTCTTAAGCTTCTCTTCCTGAGGGCGGGACAGGTACACAGGGAAGGAACGAAGATTTGTCTTACTCGTAATCATGCAAAAATTGTTGAACAGAGCACCAAGTCTTTTGGCAAATCTTCTTGGCAGGCAGTCTCCCGTGAGGGTGCCAACCTTAAAGGGGGATAAGAAACGTGTTTATAGTCCAAGAAGACTATTTGAAACGAAAATGATATAACGATGATGGAACAAACACTCAGTACACACAACTGCTCGGTACAAAATAGGTTGTTGGTTATCCGGCTCTCCGTCCTTGTAGTCATCAAAAGGATCTGGCCCTTCAGGTTGGGAGTCTTGCCGTCGGGGTGACTTCCCTGTCACAAAAAGAAAACCTTGTTACGAACCAGCGACAAATCTCGGAATCCGACAGATTTACTGTTGACGACCATAAGGACAACAAGGAAATAAGGACAACGAGCTATTAGCGGCCCAGCAATTAGCGGCCCTTAGCAACAGCAAGCAGATGTCACTGCCATCCAAGAAAAGCGGCGGAATGGGCCGGGAAAAGGAAGATGCGCTGTGCCTAAGCTTAAGTGCAACAAATAAACCGGAGCCGACGGTCTAGCTGCCGAACTTTTTAAATCCGCTGGCGATGAGCTGGTAAGGAGCATTCACCAGCTCAACTGCAAGAGATGGTCAGAGGAAAGCATGCCCGATGAATGGAAACTCAGCATTGTTTTCCCGATCCTCAAGAAAGGAGATCCTCTGAACTGTATAAGATCTTTTCTGCTGTACTGTGGGAATGCCTGAAGCCGTTTGTCAACAATCTGATAGGCCCATGTCAGTGCGGCTTTAGGCCAAGGAAGTCCACCATCGATCAAATATTCACACTGCGGCAGATCTTGGAAAACCCCCAGGAATTCCAAATCGATACCCACCGCTTTTTCATCGATTTAAGGCCGCGTATGATAGCATCTATAGTGACGAGCTTAGCGCAATGTCTAGTTTTAGCATCTCTGCCAAACTCGTCAATCTGAGCAGGATGACGATGGAAAACTCACGCTGTTCCGTCAAGGTCGGTAATGACCTCACCGACCCCTTTGATATCAAAAAAGGATTTAGACAACACGATGCGCTGTCATGTGACTTCTTTAACATCAAACTTGAGGCAATTGTGCAGAATTCCTGCGCCAACACCAGAGGCACAATCTTTCAAAAGTCCATTCACTTAGTCGCATACGCAGACAACATTGATGTAAACGGAAGAACAATCCGTGATGTCAGCCTTCGTGAACATTACGACGGAAGCGGCGAACATTGGTTTAGCAGTCAACGAGGGCAGAACCAAGTATACGCTGTCATCAAGAAAAGACACCCAACACCGACGTCTCGGACAAAACATCACCATACACAGCTATAACTTTAAGGTAGTTAGGGAATTTGTCTACCTGGGTTCCGCTATCAATTCAGACAATGACACCAGCTCTGAAATCAAACGAAGGAAAACTCTTACCAGTCCAGTCCTCTTACCTGCTCTACGGTGTAGAAGCATGGACCCTGTCAAAGGCGGATGAAAACACTTGAGGCTGCTTCGAGAGGAAAATTCTTCGGACGATTTACGGTCCCGTCTCCATAGACGGAGAGTGGAGGAGAAGATATAACATCGAACGCTGTAGGGGCTGTACAGCGACACCAACCTGGCCAGAAGAGTCAAAATACAAAGGCTTCGATGGCTGGTTCATCTAGAGCGGATGGACATTAACGCCCCGGCCCGAAAAATCTTCGAATCCACCCCGCAGGGACGGCGCAGTAGAGGAATACCGAGACTCAGGTGGCGAACGCATGTGGAAGGGGACCTCGGCCAATTTCGCGTGCGAAACTGGAGACGGATAGCAGGGAAACAGAGCTGGCTGTTGAAGCATGTGGGCTGAGGCCCACCAGGTCCACCCCGGACTATAGCGCCATCTTAAGTAAATAAGTAAGAAAGTATGAGCAACATTTAAGTGCACCCATCTTTTTGCCTTACAACCGAATGCTCTGCTAGTTATACCATTACTTTCCTCTGAAAAGGCATAACACTTGCGGCTATAAGCTTTGGTATTTCTGTGCAGGGTTTTTAAATTCCGTTCTGGCCTAGCACGTAGCCGTGTAGAGTAAGAGTAAGAGCTAGCCTAAGAGTAGCCGTGACCCCTAGATCACGAGCTAATAAAAAAAAAAGAGCTTGTTTTGTATGGAGTTAAAGTTCTCTTTAGACTTCTTGTTGAGACGTTAAAAGTCTCTTAAAAGGTTTGAGACACGCAAAACCGGCCTATACTTGATTTTTCTGAATTGTAAAAAATTTACGAGGTGTCGTGGTGGTACTTCCACAGTAGGTCCCTGGTTCGAGTCCTGACCGGGACAACTAAAGTTTTTCACTGTTTAACCTCCACGTGGGTCTGACAACCCCTCTGAGAGTATCATTTGTCATGAGAAGCCTCTCAATTTGCCAGAAGCCTCTCAATTTGGCAGAAGCCTCTCAATATTTGTGAGGGTTCAGTTGATGGGACTTTTGAGCTTTAAGTGCCAGTTAGTTTTTAATTTGTAAAAAGGTTTACGACTCGCAAGCAAACCTCCTGGAAGAAATTTCGGAGATTAGGTAATACAGTAGTTTGAGATAAGTGGTCCTAATTTCTAATTCAAAAACAATTCGAACAAAAACGGCAGCATCATGTTTGAGGACAACGGCGTCGTTAACCAAACTCTTTGAATTTTCACGTTGGACTTCGTCAGAGATGTGTTTTGTCACCTTGATGTTGACGGTAAGTTTTGGAGAGAAATGTTTGTGAAATGGGATAATGTCGGACTTTATATCTATTTTTGATTCGACCCCAGTTTGAACTTGTGCTTTTGTGCAAATTTAGAGGCCGCATGTGATGAGCTTAAAATGACAGTTTATTATTTTTTATCCCACTTACCATCGGAGTCCTTGTCTGTTGCATCAGCACTGTCTGTTTCTGTCTTCTTCTTTGAGTCTGTCTGCTCCTCATGCGATACATCCTTGCTGGTCGATGGCATGTCCGATTTGACTTTCTCAGACTTGGGCTTGTCGGATTTTTCATGCTACGAAATTATGTTACCGAATTAGCATTAATAGAATTAAATTTTTTTATGGTTATTTCTACATCAATGTTATCGGGGGGGAAAAGTACATATTTTACATTATTTCTGAGGGGGAAGGTTTAAAAATATCAATTCTAAAACATCATCGTGTAGTAAAACTTTGCCAATGATGCTGTGGGTGTTATTTCAAGTGTATACAAAGGTACGGATACTTCAAATAGTTTTTGCAGTTTTTGTGCAACTACTTTGTAAGTAAAAGAAAAATTGTTTCAAAACATCTGTGCACCATCGAAAAAATTTGTTATTATGTGTGTTTGTTTTCCAGTGAATATTAGTCTATTGCTTGATTAAGACGTTTGCTATTGGATGCGTCCTTAGTGTCAAAAGATGTTCTCTGATGACAAAGAAGACGACAGAAGTGAAATTAATTTATTAAATGTTGTACTTTTTTCTTTTTAAAAAATCAAACCATGTTAAAGTGCCAAAGTAGACAGAAAAATAAAATACTTTGTTGTTTGTTGATTGAAAGCAATATTTAGACAATAATAAATATTAAAGTTATAGAAAATACGAAGTCGGTTGTGACACAACATAGAGTTTCTATTTTTTTATGATTACGTTACTTCTTGACCAACTCACATCGTCTCCTGCACAGCTATCAGGATATAATAATGGATCGGAGATGACAGATGCCCTTGGTATATCGGGTTCCACACTTTTAATGCCAATTCGCGATCCTGGTGCTGAGGCATACGAGCGTTGTCGTGAAAACGACTTTTTCCTTCTATCGTTGCTGATCTCTTTACAAACCTTGTTTTTTTTTTTTTTAATTTATATTTATTCAAGTTTCGTTGATGGAATGTTGTTTGGATTATTTATGTAAAATAAGGGATTTTGTTTATGGTAATGAGATTGTCTGATCTATAAATTGATTGTATGAATTGTGCTCGGGAACATTTTAGGGAAAAGGTTTTTTTTTTAACCGTAAACCATATATAACTGCCAAGTTAAATAGCTCAACCAGGAGTACACAAAACAAATAAATTAAATAAAAAACAAGGTAAAAATCGAAGATGGCAGTTCAAGAAAACCAAATGTTCACCTTCAAGCACAAAGTCTTATACTTACTTCGAAAAGATTTTTCCTGCGAGTCATTTTCTTTTCACTCTCATCGATTTTTCCTTGATCCTCGAGGAAATCTACTTCGTCCTCGATCAAATCCAACTCGAATTTCTCGTCCATGTCCTCAAACATGTAGTAATCACCAGCCCGAATAGCTGTAGATAAAATGAGAGATTTGATTTGTTTAGAAAATATTTTTTTATAAGAAATTTTTAAATGGTCTAACCATGTAAAGTATGGATACTTGTTTCTACACAGTTATCGTTTTGTTACAGCTTGATAGGAAGTTAGAAACTATACACATATTAACCAAAGCAACATAGAAAATTTCAAAAATGCACATACATGTTTTTTCGATGGGTTTGCTTAGAAACTACGAAGTTGACAAGTACGCTACCGTGTGGACTCTATTATCTATAAAAATTTAGAATTCCACATACCATTTTTTAAATTATTTATTTTATTATTTTCTCTTGGTTTTTAAGCGCCATGGTATTCTGTTATATTTTTTCTGGTTTAGAGCTTAAAATTAAGTTATAGATGCGACTGTATAAACCCTTTCCTTAATATTGTCAAATGTATATAAAACTTTAAAAA
Source organism: Neoascia interrupta (assembly GCA_947623515.1). NCBI lineage: Eukaryota > Metazoa > Arthropoda > Insecta > Diptera > Syrphidae > Neoascia > Neoascia interrupta. Next base: position 182,660,948 of record OX392462.1, read on the forward strand.
AAAAATAGTTCGGTACGTTGACTCATTGTTCTTAGAGGGTTTGTTGTATTTAATGCCCGAAAAATGAGTGCCATAATTCTATTTGAGCGGGATAGAAGATCATCATACCATCACGAAATATTAAATAGGGCCTCTAGACGGACATATATATCACATATGTCGCCTTAAAAAGGACAATATTTCACGGACTCTTGAAGTCAGTTTTTTTTATCCCAAACAGTGTACTAAGTTTTTCACGGCTTTACTTTGTAGGTAATATTGATTTACCGCTGGTTTTTCTTCAGTGTTAGACGCTTCAGATGTAGAAACGAAGATTTACCAAAGTCTAATACATTTTTTACTAAGCGTGACATGGAGGTGTCTTTTATTATTACAACAATTGATGACATTTTGCTGAATTAATTGACTTGGAAAAGATGAGGAGCAATCTTTTTCAAAATTAAACATCGCATTCACATAATTGTTACAAATATTTTTTATCCAATAAACACAAAACTTTAAAATGGGTGCTTAAAATTTGTGTTGTTGAATTAAAGTAATTCAAAATGAATGAAAATTCAATGAAAAATTCTCTTTTACAACAATGCAAGCAAATAAATTCGCAGAGGATTTAAAAACATCGTGAGAAACAAAAGATCAGTTCATGCAAAAAAAAAAAAACAAAAAGTTTCGTTAAGCAGAGTGACCCCAGCTGCATTTTAGCATCGAAATACAACGTGAGCTAGCTAACTCTAGGTGACGGACATGGCTTTTTCGATCGAGACATAATTGTGAGTCGAATGAGCCACAATAGCCGAGTAGCAAAATGGATGGAGCCGCGCGATCATCTATCAACGCTGGGGAATTGTCACGAACACTGAGTTTTTTTGACATCTTGGTGTAGCAATTCGGTGTTCAAAATATTATTCCATCAATAGAAGCCAAAACGCCCACTTGTGGGCGGAATCAAATGTCATTTGATATTTCTTTACGAAGAAAAGCAATAATATAACCAGCAGAGTATTTCAGAAATGCGTCTGGCATGCATCTAATTGCTGTCCATTCTATTTGCATATTGGAAGAGAAAGAGGTGTTTAATATTCGTCCGACCCTGACCTGGATAACAGACGCCGATCAGGAAGCCGCTTATTTTGTGCAGTCTTATAAACGGTCTTAATGCAATTTATTTGCTTGAAATCAAGAAAAACTAGCCGTATTTAGATATATATGTGTACTTTCAACTTATACAGAAAAAATTGATAGCACACTCGGTCCGTCCGTCCGTATGTCACCAATTTTTAAACCTTTAATTTTTTGGCTAGAAAGCTGAAATTTTGTACTTAAGCTGTATGTCAGTTTTTGATTCAGTGTTCGTTCCGACCCTCATCTATGGTCATGAAATTTGGGTAATGACCGAAAGAATTAGATCGCGGGTACAAGCTGCCGAAATGAGATTCCTGAGGTGCGTTGCTGGTGTTACTCTAAGGGACAGAGTGAGAAACGTCAGTATTCGTAGGAATCTTAATGTTGAGCAGCTACTTCTCCGAGTGGAGCGATCGATTCTTCGATGGTTTGGACACGTTGTTCCCATGCCCCCTGACAGACTTCCCAGACAGGTCATGCTAGCCGAGATGCGAGCACGTCGCCTACCTGGTAGGCCAAGCAACAGGTGGTGGGATCAGGTAAAGAACCTCTCTGAGTCCCGCCTGGGGATTGCGCCGGAGTCTCTTGAGTTGTTGGCGGAGAATCGAGAAAGATGGAAGGACCATTTAGCCACCCCCCGCTCCGCGACCCTTTTAAAGGATAAGCGGCATTTCGAAAATGATGACGATGATGAGCTGTATGTCATCCGAAGCAATATAAGTGCTAAATTTTTTTAAATCCGCCCACAGATACGCCCACATTCGGTCTAAATGTGCAACTACCTCCAGTGCTTTCAAACTATAAGACGTCGTGAAAAGCTGTTATTAAACATTTAGCATCGCCTAGTGATTGTTAGGCATGAAAAATAGAAATAAAGTCGATAAACCGCCCATTGTAAGCGTGGCATCGATTGAATGAGTAAACTTTCAAATGCAATTTATTCAATATTCTTGCTCCAAAACGAAAAATGTATACTTCATACTAAGTTTTCGGCCACGCCCTCATTTAGAAGCAGAGATAAGGAAAAACTTATAATTTCCCAGAAAAACATCGATTTCGACTGCTTTTTAGTCTTGCTAAGAGAAGAATAAGTAAAAATATTGAGCACAAAGGGGAACCGGACACTTTTCTAGATCTAATTTAAGTAGTCATTGGCCACGCCTATTTTAAGGGTTTGAGTTTTAACCGAAAAAATTTAATTTTTGCGTACATTTTAGCCGCAATCTTAGATATTTCCAGGCTAACAATTATTTTTGTTCATAGGATTTAGACATGCAACGCCCTTTCTAAAAATATAAACTAAAAAACCTTAAAAGGAATAAAATATTTTGTTTTAGTTAATTAATGATTCAGGGCTGGTAACGGGAAGGGATGAAAAACCAAAAAACATAGGAATGAGAACGACAAAAGAAATGGAAAGAAGAATAGGAACAGCAAAAGGGTATACCGCGGTCCGTTACAGACGGACTGAAGCTATTACATAGCACTGTAGCACTTACTCACTGGTTTCAGTAGGCTTTAAGAAACTAAGGTTCAAAAAACGGCAATTTAAAAAAATTTCAAATGCAACTTGTTTTCTCTTTGTACGCTTTGTACCTACTTTAACTAAAAGTGATTTTAAAAAAGATTTAAAAAATACTTTTTGAAATGCTTTTCTGTTTTCGAGTTAGTAAGAAGTTACTTAGAAGGTTATGAAACTTTAAAATTCACTATAATTTTCCTTAAAATTTTGGATAAATTGAAACAACACCGGAGATAAGCGGGTGGGGAAACACGTTTTTTCATAAATTTTTGCGATTTTTTTAGAAAATGCGTTAAAACGGCTATATTAAAACTTATTAAGAAAAAAAATGACTTAAGCACTTGGTTATTTATGTGTTGCTTTATACGTGTGTTCAATATTAGCTTTTTTCACTAAGCGGTTTGAAAGTTATGGAAAACGTCATCCATTTTCAACTCATTATTTCTCAAAAACCTTTCAATCTTTTCGAAAAATTGAATTATTTCGCGTTCAGAATTTATAACGTGATTGGACGGACGGACAACGTATAGCGATATCATAAGAGATCCTTTTTCCGTTTTTGGACGGACCGCTAAAAATGAAAAAAAAGCTTTTTTAAACTTTTTCTTTTTTTACTTTATGTGTCAGTTTTGCCACCGTCAATCTCATAGGGATGAAGCCTGGTGGAGTTGTCACCTGACTTTCGAACCATATCGGTTACGCGATCGATTTCCAGCGGGGCCAAATGTATGTTTTTTTCTTTTTTCTTTTTTTGTATTTTATTCCGCAATTTGTCCTGCTAGAATAATCTCCGCTTTTAGCAATTTAGTTGGCGATGAACGCTTAATTTTGCTCGGTGGCTTTAATTTTTCTAGCAGTGAACGCTAGATTTTGAGCAATTAATTCGTGCTTTTTAGCACCTCGTCTAGCAGTCAGTAACGAAAATCGCACTTTTCCGATTTCTGCTGTAAAACTAGCATAAGTCATGGAAAAATTCTATCACCGACCGCTAACATTTTTTTTTGTGTAGCACAGTAACTCGTGCTTAACGGCTGCTTGAAACAACCTTGCTAGAAAAGCAAGCAGAAATTAAAGAAATATGGTCAGTATACTGACTTATAGCGTATTCTTTTCAACACCGAATCGTGAAACTGGTGTGTAATACAGAAAAAAATTGGAAGTGAAATTTGGAAAAAGTGGAATACTAAGTTGGAATATTCCGAACGTTCTAATTCGTACTACCTCGGGAGGTTAGGTAATATGAATAGGATGCATTCCGAATATTCTGAACGAATAAAGAAACGCAAAACGGAATGATTGCAATATTCCGAATAAATAAAAAACAGCAGATACTTCGTCCGGAATAGTTGAACGAATAAAGAAACGCACCCGAAGTCAAAACAATTTGACACTTAACGTGATGACTGAACCGGTGCAGTATTTGCGTTCTGTACACAATGAAACCGAGGGTACACCACGCTGGAATTGTCGCGAACATCGAGTATTATTTGACAGCTCGGTGTGGCAGTTCGGTGTTCAAAAGAATACGCCATTAGAAAACTATAAACAGGCTCCAAAAAAATGACAGCTAAAGACAAGTTCGAAGGGAAATTCAAGAATTTATTTTTATCTCAAATATCGTGATCGATTATGATAGTACTTTTCTGCAAGTTTGTCGTAATTTGACAGTTCACAAGTAATTGCAATGATGCGATGTTTTTTAAGCAATCAGCCAAGAGTATGTATTTTTTTTTCTTAACTTACATACCTAAATTTCAAAATTCTTTTATCAGTCTGTTTTGACTTAACATAACTTGCTTAAGCATAACTCTTTATGACCGGTAAATGTCATTTCATCAAGTGTCAACAACATGTATGTGCATTTTTCTTATTAATTTCTTTTGTATATTTTTTCCTTTGGGAAGTATAAAAAAGTTTTACAATACAGATGGCATTGATTTGTCTCGTTGCCTCGGTATTACAATTAGGATATAGATATAAGAAAAAGTTTAGAGATTTTAATTAAAATAAAATATTTTATGGTGCCACTTTGTGGGATATACAATGCATAACTAGATTTCCTTCTACTCAAGCTAATTGTGTGCACTTTTTTTATAATGTGGTGCACTAAAAGCATTTAAAAAAAACGCAGTGACTGTGTTTTTTTTTACTTTGGAATACTTTAAAGTTCAAAGAGTGTGTTCTAAGAGATAAAAGAAAGTGGAGTAAAAGAGAGTTCAGTAATAACTACTAGCAATAGAAATGTGCTTGAATAAAATTTTAATCTATAATCTCTAAAGTATAAAACAATTTATCCTCTTAGTAGGAGCATTGTGGGTAGAAATAAGGGGCGACCATGATACAAGGAACACAAGGTATGCTCGATCTTTCGGAGATTTTAAAATTGATGCTAGATTTGACAGTAAATCTGAAGGGCCAAGTGCAATGCAGTGTTCTTTTATCGTTTCAAAAACTATGGATAAAAAACGGAAACTTTGTTAATCCAACAAAAGTATAATTTTTTTAAAATACATTGATGTATTCTAGACTATTAAAAATCAAAAAAGAAACGTGCCATATTTATGTATCGACAGCAATTGATGTAACTTTGAATGTAAAAGAGCTATTTTTTAAATCAAGACTGTATGTTAGAATAAAAAACTTAAATAAATATCTGAGATTTGATAAATTTAGGAAAAGAAAATTAAATTAAATAAAAACTTAAAAAAAGGCCATTGCGTCTCCATCTTTTTGAAAAAAGATATAGCTCCAATTTTAAGCTGTCAAAAGATCTAGCATACCTTGTATTCCTTGTATGATAGGGTGACAGTCGCTCCTATGGTACACATTGAATAAAGAGACAAGAAAGTGGTGTTTTTGGGGAAAAGTGAAGCATCAATTTTAGTTGTGTGAGTGCGGACTACTTATGTGTTGAACCAGGCATGTCATGAGAGACAGCTCGAGGTTCATACGTTTCTGGAAGCTGGCTCTACTTTTGTTTAACATTCCTGAGTTAAGGTGACATTTGTACCCCGATTCGTGATACATTCACTTACAAGTCGATACCCGACATCGGGCGACTAATGTCAAAATAAATGCTTCACTCACATACACTGTATATGTGAAAAAGAGCTATTCCTTGTCTCTTTATTCAATGATGGTTGAAGGAATACAAGGCATGATTTGTAGTCCTTGTACCATCACATTGTGATTCATTTAAACTCTAGTCACTTAGTTATCCTTAGTTGTTTTTTCATAAGATTTTCTTTTTTTTTTTTGCTATGGAAACATGGGAAAGGTACTTCGAAAAAGTACTCTTTAGAGTGAGTTCAAAGTCAATTTACTTAGTTTGTTAAATTTGCCCTTAAAAGATAAATAAACAAATTGAAACAATTAATAAAATTTTAACTGAAAACTTCAGCTATATTCGAAACTGGTCCTAAAAGTTGAATTTTTATGTGTTTGTTTCTTTATAATGATAAACGTAATTAAATATTAGGGAAAAAAAAGATTTTAGTATTCAAAAACAATCAACCATATTTTTTTTACAACTATTGTTTCATATTTATTTCCATTCAGCTTTATGAACATTAAACGCAATTTCTGTAGCTGCGCCTTTTGTAGTTGTATGTATCAGACCTTTAACGAAAACCGAATCAGAGGTCAAATGTAGCGTGTGGCCCAGTTTATTTGCTGTCGAATTTAGAACTCGCCAGCTACTAGAAACATTCTTTAAAAACTGGCCAGCTGAGAAAGTATAAGTGAATACTTCTTGGGTTTTTCACAAAATACTTCTCGAAATTTTCATGAGCCTTCTCGACCTTACTTGCTCAGGCAGACCACCATGTCAGACAGAGGTCTTACGAAATATTTGTAAATAACCATATAACGTTTATTTAGCACTTGCCTTAATAATAAAAAAAATTAGCATCTGCATGCGTCATATATTTCTAAAAAATAAACGTATCTATTGTATGTATTGCCACAGAATTATAAATTTTTTCCCAGAAAAAACACATTTTGTTCTCGTCGAAATACAAGTGTAAAATTATGTTCAAATTGTAAAATAGAAAATAAAAGATTTTGTTATTTAGCAGCAATATTGTGATAAGCTCATTCGCTCTTTTAATATCGAATCATATTTCCTTAAATTAAGCGATGAGGGTTCATTCAACGTTCATTAAGTATAACGTAGCGCACTTTTAGCAGAGAATAAGAAGAGAGAGAAAAATTAAGAATTTTTTTTTCTTAAAACAGCCTACGTGTCTTAATTATGCTACAAACACTCTAGTCTACAAACTCTTCATACTATAATAATTATTCCTTTAGTACTAGCAGTTTTTTTTTCATTTAAAACTCTTATTACAGCGGACGTTATTCAAATATTTATGCAAACAAATTAAATTCAAATTTCATTTCATCATAATAATAAAATAAATAAAAGAAAAATATAAGTTAATAAATTTATATCGAAAATATAATATTTATACATAAACGAAAAAGTAATATTCATTTTACCCTGTGGATGAAATTTAAGCTCTTTCCGTTTTTGAACTCTTTGGCCAGGAAGAGGATAACCATGTTCTATAAGTAGGATATGAGGAAAAATAATTAAGATAAGCCGAAATGAAAAGAAAAAGTAAAAATTAAAATTTAATGAATTAATATAAATAATATAGTAAATTCCCATTGGTCTTACTAGAAATTTCTTTTTTTTTTAATGATTTTATTTCATTCTTTTGCGCAATTTGGCGTTTTGCAGTCAAAGGGGAGAAATAAAAGAAACTCGAAAGTACATCAAACTTGATGAAAATCAAAAGAGAAATATGCAAATCAGAGAATACAAGATGGAATTGGGGGAGAATTTTTATTTAAGTTATTTAATTATTTGTTTTGTGTTATTATTTTAGAAAATGTAGGATGATGTCGTTTACTTTGAAATCCACAATGCAGGGATCGGTATGGTTGTTTAAAAGAGTTTTGCTGAATCTGGTTTGAATCAGATTCAAATTCATCAATTACGGGTGTCACGTTAAATTCATCAATTTTGGGTGATTAGAAAAATAAGAAAAGTAGTGGAGGAGGCACTCGAGACTTATTGAACTGAGGCTAAAAGAGAAATTACTCACTTTTCTAAACTAAACACTCGATATTTTCACTCTTTATTAATGTAAACTCTACATTTGTTTTATAAAGTCAAGTCAGAAATTTAGTTTCAATGTAAACGAGTTTTAAAAGTTTTTATTTTACCTGAGCCAGAGGTAGAAATCACCTCTAAAAAACATTGCTTAGAGCTTCCGTGAGTTTAAATAAATATTTTTTTTAAAATAGTGCTCATACCAAATCACAATTTCTTGCGTTTTAAAACAGATTAAATCAAAAAGTCTTATCAAAAGATTCTACAATAAGTGAAAATTTTTGAAAGTAAAAAGAAAACGTTTCTACTATCAGCAAAATAAAAGGTTCAAATAGCCCAAAAGAAGAGTGTGTTGTGTGTTGTCAGCTTCCATTTTGTTATTATCTAGGGTGGATAAAGTGAAAATGTTTTTTAATAACTTGTCGGTGATCTGCAACCGATTTCGATATTTAAACTAGATTACCACTCAGCGTGTTGATGGTGTTTTGAAAAATCTAATGCGTGTTGATCACAATTATTACAAGAAGATCAAAAAAGAAAGTAAAACAAAAAACAAACATTTTTTATTTCTTAAAAATGTTAAATATATTTTATGTACACAGGTTTTTTTCATTGTTAATTTTATTTACACATTAAAATACAAGAAAAAATTTGTTTGAAAATATTTAGCAATAAATTTACACTCCGCATGTGAGGTGGGCCGTGAGTTGTCCAACATCAATGAGTCCGGATAGAAGAAATTGTCAACTGGGCCCCAACTGTTTGGCCGACGAGACATAGTTTCTTCGGGTGCCGATAAGTTACTGTATCGATGACGGCTTGCGTTTTCATCTACGGAGTATGTAGCATTGCCCATGCTGAGATGACGACGATGGAGGGATTTTTGTCGAAGTGTAACTGTTACATCGACATCGGTGGCCTACAAGGGTTTACACAGGAAAATAGGAAATTTCAACCAATGGAAGGAATGAATGCGACAAGGGAATTGATTCAATAGTGGCCTTAAAAATCATATTTTTTATATCCCACAGCAAATACTCAGTTACTGTAATTTGTATACAGAAACTTTAAACTAGACATATTAAGGCTGTTAAGGCCCTTGTCAAACTAATGGCGTATTCTTTTCAACACCGAATCGTGTAATACTGGTGTGGAAAAAAGAAAAAAAATATGTTCTTTTCTCGTAAACCTGAACGGAATCGTGCTCAGGTTAATGTTCTTTTGAGCACGGAATAAGTTTGGTGTCGACACCGAACTCGAATTTTCGCCACCGTTGTATATGACGGTGGAGGCTGGGTGTAGCTCTGATTATGTATGTGAAGTGACCTTTCGACTCAATTTCGATTCGATATTTTTTACAACGACTGAAATTGTATGAAAACGATAAAAAGTTACTAGATATCTCAACCTCAAAGCTATCAAAATTCATCTTAAGTAAAAAGAACAAAAAACCAACGCCAACAAAATCGGTATTTGTCGCTTTGTACACAATGAAACCGAGTGTACACCACGATGGAATTGTTGCGAACACCGAGTACTATTTGACAGCTCAGTGTGACAGTTCGGTGCTCAAAAGAATACGCCATAAGACTTCTGTATTTGTTCAATAGAGATTTCTTTAGTTATCAAAACGTACTTTAACTTGTGGGTTGGATGCTTGCAAATTAAAAATTTAATCATCATTTGAATAATTCAATGATTGATATAATCGTTAAGTTACAAATAAAAAAGTCAGTTATTGCTTAGTTGTGGGTGCACATCAGAGTTGTAAAAGATTGCAATCATTTGAATTGCATTCATAGAAGTTATAATGAAAACTTCTTTGAATTGACTTCAACCACATGAATTCATTTACCGTTCTTCAACTTGAAAAGTTTAAATCACAATTCATTTTAAAGTCATTGATTGGTAATTCGTTTCAGTGAATTCAATGATTGCATTCATATGAATACAATCTTCTGTGATTGCCGTGAAGTCATTGAAGTAATTCTGAAGTCTTAATATTATTGAAGTCATTGAAGTCATTTTGAATTCATTGCAGTCAAAATGGCCGAGACTTGCAGCTGAGATTGTACGGGGAGACATGGTAGGTAGACAGGTTCTGAGCGTTCAGAAAGTGCACAGCAGAGGCCACAATTGGCTTGCGTTTTATTTCATGGCCGTCGCTCATTTCAACTATTTTTGACAACCTTAAAAAGTTTGTTTTACCTCACCAGACTAGGAAACTTGGTTATTTTTACAGTTTAACTATTATTTTGAGCTCAACTTGCAGCATGGGTGTTTTCTTAGCGTTGTGTATCGAATAGCAGATTTAACAATAATTCTTCACAACAGGTCGTCCAAGAGCTGTCAATGTTTAGTTAGACTTGTCAAGAGTATTTTCCTACATCTTGAAGCTGCTATATCGCACAAAAGGGCCTCTTAATGAGATTTAGGTTTGAATTTTCTGAATTATTTTCAAGACAACATAACGACTAAGACGAAAACCAGTAGAAATAAAGAGATGAATCTACTTATAGATATTTCAGGAAGGCTGCCTTTAATGAATTTAAATTAGAATTGAGTTTTAATGTAACTAAATCCATTAAAAGTGGCACAAGACCGACGACCTTAAGTCTTGTGGCGTTCTCTTCTCTGCAATTTTTTTCCTGTTCTCTTCCCTGCAATTTGCAACAAAACACCCGACTGTATAATGGAGTTTGCTATACAGGGTGTTTCCAAATTCGATGCAAATATTTTGACACAAGATTCTTGGGTATATTTGAAGAAAAAAATTGTTCCACAGTATGGGCCTATCTCAAATTTTGATACCACTTATTGGGAATTTAAGAAAACACCTACTTTAAGGTACCTTGATCCATACTAACACAAATATCTCCGCTAACGCTTACAACAGGTACTTCATTTTGGACTTAAATTTTAGAAGAAATAGGACTCCTTTTAACCGCATTAAAATAAAATTGATGACTTTTTTAACTTTCGAGATATTTGCTTTTAAGTCGGATCCTTTTTCCCTGCCCATGACATTTTTTTGACTTTCAAGACACATTTCTGCGAAAAATGCGTAATAAACATATCGGTAATTTTTTTTTCTAGTGCACCTAACAATACTTAATAAATATTGCTAAGACAAGTTACCCGAAAAACCCACAGATTTTATGATACTTGGGAAATTCCGTAGCAGGTAAAATTATGAAAAACTCTGTGCACGAAGCCGCGACAGGTATAAGGTGGAAATATGATTTGTTACCTACTTTTATAACCGCTATTGACAACAAGAACGTTTTTTTGACTATGTATTAATAATTTACGCAGGTTTTAGAGCATGCATTTTTTTAGACTACCTGATAAAAAGTTAATTTCCCTATCATTTTTCTGTTAAATCCCAAAAAGGATTAAGTTTGAGGTTGGTCGCCTAGTTCGAAAATTTACCTAATGTAAATTGTATAAAAGGTTAGAAAACAAAATTAAATCCATCAAAGTCATTTTTGAAGCCGAGGTGACACAACAGTTGCTAAGAAACCCTACTTGAAATGGCATCTTTTACAAACGAAGAATACGCCGATATTATCTACGTTTATGGGATGTGCAACGGAAGTTCTATTAGAGCACAACAAAGATACCATCAGCTTTATCCTAACCGAAGAGTACCTAATCCCCGCGTATTTACAAATTCGTTTCGAAGACTTCGGGAAACGGGATCTGTTTCAACAAGACGACCTAACGCAGGAGCTTTACCAGGAAGAATTGCAGTTGATGAAAGAATACTGGAAGCGGTTGCAAATGATCCATCAATCACCATCAGGCGCTTATCCTTGCGATTTAATGTTTCAACACATAAAATTGTTCGTCTCCTGCATACGGAAAACTTGTATCCATACCACCATACACCTGTGCAGGAACTGCTTCCGAGTGATTTGGAGCCGAGACTTGAGTTTTGCAACTAGTTGTTAGAGCGGAACTTGGATGACAACGGTTTTATAAGCAGAATCCTATGGACGGACGAATCTCAATTTACTAGAGATGGGATTACAAATTTTCACAATCTACACACATGGGCTGCGGAAAATCCACACACAAGGAGAGAGTCATCATTTCAACACAAATTTAGCGTCAATTTGTGGGCAGGTGTAATTGGAAACAGCTTAATCGGTCCCTTCAAACTGCCTCCCACACTGAATTCTGCAAACTATCTGGAATTTTTGCGCAATGATTTAACAGATCTACTGGAGAATGTTCCGGTAACTCAACGAGCTTCGTCATATTTTCAACAGGATGGAGCCCCAGCCCGCTTTGGTCGCGAGGTTAAGAATTGGCTGGATGAAAAGTACGCTGGTCATTGGATAGGAAGAAATGGACCAGTTCACTGGCCTGCAAGATCTCCAGACCTTACAATATGGATTTTTTTTGTATAGGGGAGAATGAAAGAACTTGTTTATTCTACAGAAGTATCAACTCTAAATGATTTAGAAGATCGCATTCTCCAAGCCTCGTCACAAGTGAGGCAGGAGTTATCCTCAATAAACGTTGACAGCGCAATCCAAAAACGGGCTCTAGCATGCATACAAAATGGAGGAGGACACTTTGAACACCTTATTTGATTGTAAAGTTTACTTAATGAAATAAAAAAAAAAAACATAAATCAAACACAAGCATTTTTATTCAGAATAATAGGAATTGAACACTATGAATCGAGTTTTTCATAATTCTACCTGCTATGGAATTTCCCAAGTATCATAAAATCTGTGGGTTTTTCGGGTAACTTGTCTTAGCAATTTTTATTAAGTATTGTTAGGTGCACTAGAAAAAAAGAATTACCGATATGTTTATTACGCATTTTTCGCAGAAATGTGTCTTGAAAGTCAAAAAAATGTCATGGGCAGGGAAAAAGGATCCGACTTAAAAGCAAATATCTCGAAAGTTAAAAAAGTCATCAATTTTATTTTAATGCGGTTAAAAGGAGTCCTATTTCTTCTAAAATTTAAGTCCTAAATGAAGTACCTGTTGTAAGTGTTAGCGGAGATATTTGTGTTAGTATGGGTCAAGGTACCTCAAAGTAGGTGTTTTCTTAAATTCCCAATAAGTGGTATCAAAATTTGAGATAAGCCCATACTGTAGAACAATTTTTTTCTTCAAATATACCCAAGAATCTTGTGTCAAAATATTTGCATCGAATTTGGAAACACCCTGTATTTTAAAGTCTAATGCTGGTAGGACACTTCATTTTTTACTCATTTTGCATTTACTCAATGCATTTAAACGAGCACGACTAATTTGACACACAAATTTTCAATGAGAGTGATTGTGTGTAACCAATAGACGAAAAATCGAACAATATTTGTAAAGACGTAAGAAAATATTAAGAACATAACGTAACGTAATAAAAAATAAAGAAAAAATGAGTGCGAGCTCTCATTTTTATTGATAGTTATTCATATTTTTCGTTTTCTATTGTTAAAAAAAAATAAATAGTGGCGCAATAACTCGAGGTGAACCAGGGCCAACTTCTCAACCATGTATGCTGGTGTGTTAATTTCTTTACATACAAAGGGACCTACAATTTTTCGCCGAATCCGAACGGCACTTTGAGAAGTTTTTCAAGACAAATAATACTCTCGGAGGGCTTGTCAGACCCTCGCGGAGGTGGGAACCGTGAAAAAGAACAAGTCTTTTTTTCAGGTGACGATGGCAGGATTCGAACCCAGACCACCGATGTAGTAATCACACACACTAACCACTACGCCACGGCACCCCACGTTTTCTATTGTTATTCGCTCCAAAGTTTGCTTTGAATTTACGTGACAAACTGATTTTTGTTTACATTTCACATGCAATTTAAGGCAGTTGTCCCTTTCCCTCCATATCAATTTGTCTTCTTTACCTACCGATGAGTTTTGCTAATTTTAAATCAGGAAAAAAATTAAGTATCATAACACCATAACAAGAATCCAATCTAAGAAAAAGAATGTTTAGAATTATAATAAAAGGTTGTTTTCACCGCACATAATATAGAGATTTACGTAGGAAGACTTAACGTAGGAAGACTTAATCCCAAAGGGTGGAAACACACCGGAACAGACAAGATTAACTTCACGTATGCTTTCGTTTTTGACATTTCTTAATGATGTCACTTCATCTGCGCATCTCCTTATGAACGTAAATTTCTTCATCTCTCTGGCAACTCAGATTCAGGAATAATCAAATTAATTTTTAAATGCATGATTAGATTTTTTTAAATCTACGAAACGAAATAACCCAAAAATAGTAACACAAAACGTCAAATATGTTGTTGGGATTTTGGTCTACAAAGTCGATAGAAGACCAGCAGAATCAACATTTACATCCATCGTTATTTTGCATTGTGCACTTAACTTTTTTTGACAGGAACAACCACATCCACCTCAAAAGCAACATAAGCCGTTCTGAGCATCCCTTTACACTACATAAGGAAAACTGGGGTGGAATCGGTTATGGTGATCTGTGATTTTCACATTTTGTGACAGTCAATGCGATCAAACAAAATAATCCGTCTGAGTGAGATGATCACAAAAATATTGTTCCGAATCATTGCCTTATTTAGGCTCGTGACGTAAGAACATTAATTTTTATTCGTACATGCAGAAAGTCAGCCTAAGAGTAGGCAACAACACCAACTTACCAGAAAGTTTGAAAATTGGTGACCAGTTGACTTTGACGGTGATTGATCGGGAGCTGTCACAAGAAAATTGTGATGATCACAGTTTACGCAGACGAATTTTTGTGATTTGTGACATCACTTATCATAGATCACCTTAGCCGATTCCACACCTGCTTATTTGAAGATACCCAGATATCGAAAAAAGGTGTGTTTGTTTTGTTTCGTCAGAAAAAGGATTTAAGAACTCTTTCGTGGAAGAGATTAATTGCGCGATTAATTTCTAATCTCCGCGTGAAGAAATTAACAAATATTCCTATGGTTGGTCTTGCGGTTTATGGGAGATTTAAGGATGATTAGTCTTAATCGGGGATTAGTGTGCGGTGGAAACACCCTATAAGACTCAGCTTAAAATCGCAGCCGATAACGCAACAAGGAATTTAAAAACTTAGTACCGTTCGATAAGGCAACAAAAAGGCCAACCCTATCGCACCGACATAAAACGGTTGTCGTCGCTTATTTTTCCTGAAAACAGCACGTCGCTTATCTCTTATACTTTTGGCTGTTCTTATACTTATCTCTTATACATGGCTGTTCCAAAGCCTGCAATTGTCTCAAAGATTCCCCTTAAAAAGGAAATTTACAAATCTGCATTTTTAAGTTAAAAGTTTATAGTTTCGATGACAGTCGCCTTCGGTCGTATACGTTCTTGTGAAACTGTTCTATGTATTTTTTATTGATCAGATTACAAAATTAAAAGACGGAACGGTTCCCTAGGAATACCTACTTTTAAAGTCTACACATATACCAAAAATTCCGACTATTGAATCATTTCCCAAGATAAAATTTTGTTTAAATTTGGAAAAAAGAATACGAAAAAAACATACATCAACAGGAGCCTGTGGAACAGATATTTCTTTGCCTTGGAGTGTTTCTGAGACGGGCTCGTTCCAAGACACAGCAGCATTTATACTCGATTGTCGCCGGTGTTCTCGTAGCCGACTCTGCTGAGTACTCGATATCACTGAACTACCCGCACTGGTGTTTACCAACAAACTAGTCTGAGTTGTAATCGACGGCGCTAATAGTCCACTCATTGGCAAAGAGCCCTCCTTGAAAAATCCTTTTGAACCAACCGCATCACTGCTGTTGGGTGCCGGTGAGAAAACCGACTCATCCGAACTTGGTGCCTTTGGCTGCATATCAGATCCAGCAGTCGAATCGAAAGACAAACGATTAGTGTCAAGATATCCATCGAACGAGATCGTCATTCCTCCAGAACTGGGTGAGTATATCTGTTCAGAAGCAAGGAATTATTTTAATCTTCGAGAGTTTGAAGCTACAAGAGACAGTAGGTACTTGAAGGGAATTCCGTCCTGGTGCATGAGGCATGAGTCCTCCATCTTTTGAAGCAATATCCGAGGCGAATTCCTTGTTCTTCTCGTTGCGGCCATCGTCGTCGTCATCATCATCAATGGGCGTGTGGTAGCCTGAACCATGGCAGGACGAATAACTACCGCTGCGCAATAAACGCGGAGCCTCCTCTCCTTCTTCTACTTACGACAAACAATTTACTTACTCTTAACTTGAAACACTCTTAAATCACTTTACCATCAAACCGGTTTGATGGCTTAAATTAAAAGATCCTCTCGATATATGTAGAATAACGAAACAAACCGAAAAGTGAAAGGACATCTCACAGAAGGAAAATTAATAAACACTCGGAAACATTAACAAAAAACTGAAGTTTGCAATTTTTTTTGCATAAACTTGGGAATTGTGAGTGAATGAAAGGAGACAAAAGGTTTGTCCTAAATGGACGGACAGGAACAAAATCGACAACTTAAAAAATAAAAAAAATCTAAAAGAAAAACTGGACAAACAATTGACCTACCATCAAAGTGAGTAGGCTTATCGATCGGACGCAACATCTTTTGCTGGGTAGCACGAATTTTCTCCATTTTACGTTTGATCTTTCGCAGGACCTCTTGCTCATGTTGTTTTCTATGTTCGATTTGCTTCTGACGAAGATCTTCGATGATCTCAGCACCCCTAAGAGGAGGGTGTGAAAGAAGCGTCTCAGTGTAAACTGATTGCGAACTCACCTGTACGCCAATATCGTGTTGGCTTTGGTGTCGTTGATAATGTGACAGAAGTAGTGGCTCTTGAAGATTCGCAGCTGTAATATAAGAAAAGCAAAACAAACCGCATCCCAAACGAGGACTGTTTGCGTTTTCAACGGTGGACATTCGTTGGTATCGTCCGTATCTGGTATTAGATCATCCCCGTCAGCACATTCAATGCCCAGCATGTGTATGAGCCAGCAAGCGTTGGCTTGGAATATGTTTAGAAAGAGGCATCCTCCAATTTGTAGGAATGTCTTAATGGTGATGTTGACAACGTTGTATATCAGAAGAAAGTTCCACCTGAAAATTGGATATTGGAATCTTTTTATATCGACCTTTTTATACAAACCAACCTTTTTAGAATCGTCCTTATAGGCCTTAAATAGAAATCCGATCCTTGCCACAAGAACAGAAACGATCCGATAAGGTATCCAATAGCTAGGAGATCAGCGATGTTGGTCCCGGCAAGAAACACAACCGCCAGTGTTATCCAATAAAAGCCACACAAAATGGCATTTTTGATAATATCCAAATAGTTTCGAATTGTAGACAAAAAGTCTCTCGTTGGGTTTTCGAATTCCACGTGACCCAGATTTTCGATGTCTTTGATGACGGACTTGTTTGTTCCGCCCGGATAAGTTGGGTCGTTTTCATAACGACTTTCAGTGTTGAAGACTCTTCGTTGTCGATTGATAAACAGCAGCATGATGAAATCGAAAATCAGTTTCTTCACGTGGCTGTAGTGTAGGTTACCGGGCAACATTGCCCACTTTTGCAAGGCACCCGAGTGTATTGAATTGATCCAGGGATATTCTGAAACCAAGACCAACAATAAGAATAATCGCCATTTGACGCAGGAATTCAGCAAACTTACCCAGGCACAATCCAGGTGGCAATCCGACTAAAACAAGATACTCTAAAAATATCAGTGTGGCAGTGAAGCACTGGAAGAAGCTCCAAACTTTAGCGCGGGTAGACCTTCTGAGCCACAACAAGGCACACAGCCAGACGACATAGAAAATCGCCACCACATCCTGGCGATAGGTAATCAAGGCAACCAACGTAATCAAAGTGCATTCCATGCCAAACTTATAGAAACCATAATTCAGAAGATACTTAATCATTCCGCCGAGATTCTTTTCGGCATCGGCTCGGTTTACACCTGGGAAAAGGACCTTGGGTGGTCGTTGATTCTCTTCTCCTTGCATGGTTCGCATTTGGCTTTGGCGCAGTGTCACGACTGCATGCAGTGTAACCATTACCATGAATATTATGTACTTCTTTATGAGGCCCATGAGGCCGCCGTTAACCGTCGCCTTTTGGAGACCAATCCACACTGCGTTGTTTTGTATTGCGTCGGTGGTATTACAAGTTACGTTGTATTTTTCGTGCGAAATGTATTGGACTTGGTATATCATTTTGGTGAGAATAATCACCGACACAACTAGCGAGATAACACGACTGATGAAGGTTTGCACTTTGGTTTTGGATATAAGGCCGACAATGCAGAGTGCACAGAAAGCAATGTGAAGGACACACACCTGGAATTATGAAACAAAATTAGTCAAGGATGGGCAATAACGTGGTGACACGGTTTTATAAATTTAGAAGGAACAAAAAGGGGATACTTTGTCACATAAAAACCGACGAGGAACTGAAGGCGATGAAAGAAGGTGCACACAAAATTAGCAGAACTAAAAAACGAGACCCCTTAATACAGCTAAAGACCAAGGGGATAAAATTACTGAATTAAAAAGGAATATGAACAGGGGAAAAAAAGGACTGTTATCATGTTAGCCTGAGAACTTTAATTCGTGCCAATATAAACTCTTGTCTCGTTATGTAGAATCTAATCTTAGACTTTTTGATGTGGTGACAAAAAATCTTTGAATTGTGAACATTAAAATCAAAAGTAAAAAGTGGTTGAATTGAAATAAAGTGTTGAATTCTTTGTGGTGAAATTCAACTATTGAAATTTGAACTTAGTTGTGTTAGTAGTGTGTCGTTGTTTAATTACAAAAGTGAAGCGGTAAATTACACTGCTAATGTAACTGTAACTGCGAAACCTAGGGGACGACCGAAGAAGCCCAAGGAATGAAATTTTAAAGAGTAGAAATAGAGCTGGCGGGTTTAGGGACTACCTACAGGCCAGCGCTGTATGAGCCAGACAAAAGATAATGCTTGGGAGCGAATTAAACTCACATTTTTGAAAAAAACTAAACTTTGTTTGCAAATACTCAACCGACAATGTTAAACTTCAAGCAAAGAATACATTATCGGCTGTAACTACGAAGAAAGATGTCTCAGTGTATTCGTGGAATAGCAGCGATATTATGCTCGCTAAGCAAATTAAGAAAACAATTTAACAATAATCTTCGCGTTGCATACCTGGTACGCCATTCTCATTGATAAATTGTGGACAGAAAAGATTTAGTATTTTTTTTTTACAGCAAGAAAGCACATTGTCCAAGACCAATGGGGCAGAATCAACATCGTTACAGATCGCAGTGGAGACTTGTTTTTCTCACGTGCAGAAGATCATGGAAGCCGACTAGCGGCAACAGTAGATGAAGACAGAAATATCTGGCTACGAAAGCTTGGTCAATAAACGCAAATGGCTTATGATCGCATCTGCTCCGACAATGTTCGCCTAGCAGCGTTTGGAATTATCATAGGACTAGCCATTATTGTAATGTTTGTAGAATTGCAAATTGTTACAATTTTTTTGTAGCAGACGAGAGAGGGGGGAGGAATGTTCCCGCTAAGGCACTTTTCCTTACATCTGGACGGCGGCAGCGGAGGAATTTCCCAGATGGAATCAACGGTGGCGTCCACTATGGACGGTGGCGTCCACTATGGAGTAGTTCCAGTCAGGCCGAACTACTTAGTGAACACCTTATATGGGCTACTACGACGTATTCGGAGCTCAGGCCTATAAGGAGCGCGGGCTATCCGGCTCTCCGTCCTCAGAGCTAAACAAAGGATCTGGTCCTCCAGATTGGGGGTCGTGCCGTCGGGGTGACTTCCCGGCCACGTAAAGAAACACCAGTTACGAAGCAGAAACAAGATTCGGATTCTTACGAATTTACTGTTGACGACCAATGCAAACGACAAAAGAACAACGAGCTCCGGATCTGCACGTGGAATGTTAGGTCCCCTAACAGACCACGTGCAGCCGAGCAACTAGCGGAGGCCCTTAACGACTGCAAGGCAGACATTACTGCCATCCAAGAAATGCGGTGGGACGGGCCGGGAAAAAGAAGGATGAAAAACTGCGACTTCTACTACGGCGATTGCTGTCGTCATCAAAGCCAGCGCCTATTTGGATGTGGTTTCGTTGTTGGAGGCAGACTTAGGCAAAAAGTCTTGAGCTTCAACCCTGTAAGCGAGCGCCTCGCGACGATTCGCATCAAAGCTAAATTTGCCAACATTAGCCTCATATGCGCGCATGCCCCCACAGAGGAGAAAGATGACGATACCAAAGATATGTTCTACGAGCTCCTGGACAAAACTTATGAGCAGTGCCCTAGCTACGACATAAAGATTGTCCTAGGCGATTTTAATACCAAGCTAGGAAAGGGCATCTTTGATCGTACAGTCGGAAAGCAAAGCCTGCACGATACGACCTCCGATAACGGATTTAGGCTGATCAGCTTTGCTGCGGGGCGACACGTTGTGGTAGCTAGTACACAGTTCCCGCATCTCAATATCCACAAAGGGAAACCAGATTGACCACATTGCGATCGACGCAAGGCACTCCTCCAGTATCATGGATGTCCGAACTTTCCGAGGGGCCAACATTCACTCGGATCACTACCTTGTAGTAGCCAAGGTCCGGCTGCGGACATCCCGACTAGCACCAAGTAATAGAAATACTGCGGCCGACTACAATCGCAAGAGATCGCCAGGTCCTTCTCCAACCAAGTCTCTCAAAACCTTCTACGAAGTCCTATGCAGCCAGCATCAAGTATTGATAGCCAGTGGCAACATTGCCAAAATGCCATCAGAGACGCCGCCTCTAAAGTGCGGGGTTTCACGCGGCCACCACAACGAAACCCCTGGTTTGACGATGAATGCCGGCAAGCACAGGCAGCTAAACAGGAAGCATACAAAGCGGCTCTGCACAGAAGGACTAGAGCTGCTCGCGAGCTCTACGAGCAGAGGAGGAAAGAGGAACACCGGCTTTTCTAAAGGAAAAAGAGAGCACGAGAAGCGCGCGGCTGAAGAGATAGAGAGATGTTACAACAGGAATGAGGTTAGAAAGTTTTACCACAGGATCAACAGGTCCTGCCAAGGGTATAAATTTTAAACTGAAGCCTGTAAGGACCATCAAGGGAACTTCGTTGTAGAATCGCAGGCGGTGCTGAGGATTTGGAAAGACCACTTCTGCAGACTGTACAACGGCGAGGACGGGCCAAATACGGGCCGCTGTCAGGCAGAACGAACCATTCAACCCGGGCGAAGACGTTACCGACGAAGCATATGAACGATACCGTGCACCCGACCTGGAGGAGGTGAAAGTAGCTGTGTCTAAGCTCAAGTGCAACAAAGCAGCCGGAGCAGACGGCCTAGCTTCCGAACTTTTTAATTCCGCTTGCGATGAGCTGGTTAGGAGCATGCACCAACTCATCTGCAAGATATGGTCGGAAGAACGCATGCCCGACGAATGGAACCTCAGCATTTTTTGCCCGATACTGAAGAAAGGAGACCCTCTGAGTTGTGCCAACTACAGAGGCATCAGTCTTCTTAACATCGCATACAAGATCTTTCCTGCTGTACTGTGTGAACGCCTGGAGCCGTTCGTCAACAATCTGAGGCACATATCAGTGTGGCTTTAGGCCAGGAAAGTCCACCATCGTTCAAATATTCACACTGCGGCAGATCATGGAGGAAACCCAGGAATTCTAAATCGACACAAACCAAACGATACAAACTTCATCGATTTCAAGGCCGCGTATGACAGCATCTTTAGAGACGATCTACATAGCGCTATGGCTAGTTTTGGCATCCCTGCCAAACTCGTCAGTCTGTGCAGGAGGACGATGGAAAATTCACGCTGTTCCGTCAAGGTCGCCAAACCTCACCGACCCTTTGATGTCAAAAAGGATTAAGACAAGCCGACGCGCTGTCATGCGACTCCTTTAACGTCATACTTGAGAGAATTGTGCAGAACTCTCGCTCCAACACCAGAGGTACAATCTTTCAAAATTCCGTTCAACTACTCGCATACGCAGACGACATTGACATAATCGGTAGAACAAAGCGTGATGTCAGTGAAGCCTTCGTGAGCATTGGGACGGAAGCGGCGAAAATGGGTTTAGCAGTCAATGAGGGCAAAACCAAGTGTATGCTGTCATCAAGAAAAGACACCCGACACCGACGTCTTGGACAAAACATCACCATCGACAGCTATAACTTTGAGGTAGTTAGGGACTTCTTCTACCTGGGTTCCGCTTTCAATTCAGACAAAGACACCAGCTTTGAAATCAAACGAAGGAAAACTCTTACCAATCGCTATTTCTTTGGGCTAAGAAGGCAATTGAGTAGGAAAGCCCTCTCTCGAGCATCTAAAGTGTCCATGTATTAGACCCTCATCATCCCAGTCCTGCTTTACGGTGCAGAAACATGAACTCTATCAGAGGCGGATGAAAACACTTTAGGCAGCTTCGGAAGGAAAATTCTGCGGACGATTAACGGTCCCGTCTGCATAGACGGAGAGTGGAGGAGGAGATATAACATAGAAGTGTACGGGCTGTACAGCGATACCGACCAAGCCAAAAGAGTCAAAACACAACGTCTACGATAAAACGCCCCGGCCCGAAAAATCTTCAAATCCATACCGTAGGGACGGCGCGGTAAAGGAGCACCGAGATTCAGGTGGCGCACGCAAGTGGAAGGGGACCTCAGCCAACTTCGCATGCGCAACTGGAAACGGCTAGCTAGAGACAGAGCTGGCTGGCGAAGCTTGTTGGCTGAGGCCCAGGTCCACCCCGGACTGTAGCGTCAGCTTAAGTAAGTAAGTAAGAAATACCATCCTGAGGGCTATTTGATCCAATTTAGTATTCTCCTTCTTCTCACTGATTGGAAAAATACTCCGGCTTGAGTTTCGAAGAGAGAGAAATAGATCAAAGACAAATATATCAAAAGACAAGGATAAAATGCTTTCGTTATTGTCTTCCTTGTTTCTTAAGTTTGCAGTCGGTAGCTCGCAGAATTGGTAGCCATACCTATGTGTTTGTTTGTTTTGTATTTTTTTTGTTTTTCAAATACTTGTTCCCTTATGGGAAAAGGTTGAAAGAGTTGTCAACTAGCAAGGTTACTTTTTGTAATACTCAGAGTACAGATTTCTTAGCTATCGGTTATAAAAGCGAGTTTTTTAATTTCTTTTTAATCCGTTTTAGAAAATTTTATGTTAGAAACGCAATTTTTAAATATCTTAAGAGTTTCAGAATTTCCTTCATACGTTTTAAAAACAAACCCAATTTCATTATTATCGGTACCACGATAAAGGTTACAAAGGATCATCAAACAAAGTAAAAACAAAACTTACCTCACTGACGCAGCAAACAAAAGCGCTAATATACACAGCCTTGATTAAATGCAACTCCAGGAATCTCCAACAAACTCCTTTGAAATTCTTTGCGAAATCTCTGGCTCTACTCTTGAATTCCAACACGAAGCGGCGAAGAAGATCCTTAATCGAAGCCTGTAGCCGACTTTCTTGAATCGAAGTTTCCAGTGCATCCGAAAGTTTGGCTTTCGTAGTACTTTCTCTTTTGGCAGCATTCGCTTCCGTCGAATCTAAGGCTTCCAGGGATGGGGTGTCTGGTATCCTGTTTTCCGCCATCGATTGATTTTGCAGAGCGGCAATAAAACGCTTATGAAAATAATGAACTTGAATAACGGTTAAGATTACAATAATAGTGGGCGAAACAAGATGCAAAAAGAGGTCCTTCGTTTCGTATTTTTTCAACCCAATGTCCTCTTGTCTGGAGATAGAGAGAGAAAAGTGAAATATTTGATCATAATTCTGCAATGTATCTACAACACTTACAATGTTTTCGATATATTTAGATAGTCGTGCCAATACTGATCGAACTTATCAAACTGATAAGTGTAAATCAGTGTAAGTATGGACATGGCATAGAAGATCAAGAACAGCCAAAAGCCATACATGACTTTCACCCATGCCTTCGAGGACGACTGGAATACCAACAAGAAGAACAGGAACATTGCCATGTAGCAAATGCGGAAACCCGTCATTTTTACACCGGTGATCGCACACAGGAAAATCACCAAGATCAGCAACCAGATCCATAGGCGAACAAGGAGGTTCTTGATGATGTCCCCGGCTTTTTTAAGGAATTTAGAAGTTTTCTTATTGTCATGTGATGCGTGCAGATCTGTGAAAATGGGGCTTTTGTAAGTTGTATTTTATATATCCAAATGACAGAGGAGATCTTACCAGCAGCTGCTGCATTGACAGTGAGTTGCAGAGGTGCCACCATATCTGCGATTGTACTATGCCTCCTTCGTTCGCTTTTCTCTTTGAAAAACTGTCTCAGCGTCACCCAGAACATTAGCAGGAACGATGTCTTCACTATTAATGGAATGCAAGGTTGGATTTGATTATCGGAGGGACGTTCCAGACCAATTTGCTGCAGATTTATTCCGGTCGTCTGAAAAGACATTCAAGTTTTGTTAGACTAAAGGGTTCATCCCTATTTTGAGGTCACTTACGTTGACACTTGATGGCAACTCATCGTTCGTCAAGTTCATACCGTAAATATATTGTGCAATCAGCAGCAGCTCGGCATAGAGCACTATGAAAGGACTCGATCGCATCATTGCTTTGCGCTGATTCGGTATCATCCAAAGGACGTTGGCCCACAACAGAAACACGAAGGTCAGCCAACTGTGATAGACTATACTCCACGCCTAAAAGGGACCTTAAAGCCATTGCCCTGGCACTGTCACGCTGTCAAACTTACCATCATCAGAATATTTGTGAATATGTAACTGTTCTGGTAGATGAATCCGCCCACACTGACGATCCCATAGTAGATTTGTTCGAACAGCGACAGCCCTTTGTCACCCTCTATCGCAGAGTCAATGCGATCTAGTGGAATGTCATTGGCACTGCTTTCACTGCGTCGTGCCTCGTCCGAGGTTCTCTCGACAGAACCCCGATCGCTGCTACGAGTGATTTTTTTCTGACGCACCAGCTAGACATACGATATCGAAAGGAACGTGTTACTCGTTTAACTTCCAAAAAGATTGCAAAATAATGATCAAGCCAAAACCAACATATATATACAGATCAAAGCAAATGAATTTGTTAAATATAGATAAAAAGGACTCGTCTAAGAAAAAACACACTTTCTAGGCTAGTCTACAGGAGTATATGGTGTGTGTGTGTGTTAAAAGATACAACACCCGTAGTAGAAGTGCTAAAGATGAATAGACTAGAGCATTATGTATTTCTAGATACTTTTATGAGACACTAGAACATAGAACAAAGAATGTAGAATAGTTTTTTTTTTTAAAGATAACCATTAACCAAGAGAGAATATCCTATAAGTGGAACATATTACACCCCCGAAGTTATTGACGTGATTTCTATAGATGAAACACCCACATGTACGTGTACGATTAACAAAAAGCATGAGAGATTATTGAATTTTAGCTAAATATTGTCAACCGAGACAAATATCACAATTGTAAGGATTACACTATCATAAATTAAGGATCTTCTATGTTTTACGTACAGGTGTGGTCTCGGTGGGTTCGGCTGATCGTTCATTTTGGCGGATCGATATCTAAAGTAAAGCAAATAGCAAAAATAAAATCAAAACAAATAAATATTTAACAAGTTGTAAAAAACAAGCGAGCCATTGCTTGATGCAACTAAGGGTCGCAGAGGACCATAGGCACGTAATATAATTGTATACGGGTAGATTTCACGATACCCTTAAAGAGCATAGCACGAGCTTTTCTTATGAAGTAAGATTTATTTCGTTCAATGAAATATAAGCAATCCCTCTACTTAAGCGAGTTTGAGCTTGGGACAAGCTTCAAGTCATGAATAAATAAAATGGCGTAAAAAATATTCGCTTTCTAAGTCCTATTTTCGACTCTATTCCTATATTCGAAATAATAGTTTTATGTCTTACAAAATAAGTGGCAATTTTAAACTCCGTTACGTATACAAATGTTACGCCTTCAGCCCAATGAATCCGTTGCGTCCGTCTTATGGGAAGCGAATTACCTTACGCACTTTTTCTATGGGCCACATCCAATAAGAACGTGTGTATTTAACTCAGTTGTCAGTTGTGTACTCTGACGGAAGCAGAGGATTCATTGGGTTGTAGGCTTTACCCGTTGAGTGAACATTTGGTAATAATTTCGATCCTTTACTAGTTGTCTTCTTCTCCTTGTTCTTTGCCGGGCACTTTGCTACTCTTAAACCTTAAAAAATCGATCTACTATTAAAAATGTATGTATAGGCTCCAAGTTTTGCAGTAAAGCACCGATATTTTATTTTTTGACTTAAAGATGGGTAAACATTCTCTATTTTTCTGTATCTGTCTAATCGGCATACGTTATGCGCTGTAAAAGAAAAGCGGTCTTATTTTTGTTAGATCACTTTTCAGTATAAAATATTGCAACTGCCTGAGCGCAAGCTCAGGTCGTAGCTACGAACTTGAAGAGAGGATGATAAGAAGGCGAGTGGACGTCCTGTGTGTCCAAGAGCCCGTTTCTTGGATATAAAGACAAAAGCTTGATGGCATCTTGAATTTTACAAAGCCGTTAGTGCATATGCTCCCCAAGTTGGGTGTGAGCAGAGGGAAAAATATGCATTCTGGATAGACTTTCATAATCTCATTAAGGCGATCCCAAAGGGAGAGATTTTGTTTGTAGGCGGAGAACGGACATGTCGGGAAATCCAACAAGGAGCATGGAAGTAGAAATCTATTCTGGTGAAGATATCCTAAACGCTTTCAAGTCATACAGTCTTATAGTTCTTGATACCATGTTCGTCGAGGAATGCAGGCAACTGATCACTTACAGCAGCGGTGGGAATAAGACCCAGATTGACTGTTGACTGGTCAAAGATTGTAAAGTGAGTTTAGGTGAGGCGATCACAACACAACTGCTGCTGACCGTTATTTTTATGGAATCGTCAAAAAAGAAAATTAAGCAAGCAAAGGTATCTGGGAGAATGAACTGGTACAATTCAGATAAGGAAAAAGGCGAAGCATTTTTAAACACGATGCAAAACTGCCTCTGTAACAGCATTGACGGAAACGAAGATGTCGAGTGCAGTGCAAAGCACAGATATGTGGGATGAACTACAGCGCATAGAGAAGGCCAAATCACTCCCAGGGACTTCAAAAGGCCACTGCAAACAGGTCAAAAAAACATGGTGGTGGTCAGATGGGGTAAAACTAGTGATCAGTAAAAAGAAAGCGGCGTTTAAGGTATTGAAGAAGTGCTCCTCAAACAACAGAGATGAAATGCTTCGCCCGGAATTGGAATGTAGACACTTCACGAGTCTTGCTGCGAAGAAGTGCGCCCAAGTTCAAGCAAAGAGAATGAAGGGGCTGTATCAGGAATCGGCGGAAGTTTCTTCTTTTACTGCTGACACACACCAGGCCATAAGGGGGCTAAAGTGTTCAAAAATCCCAGGAGATTCATTCGCCAAAGTTCATCAACAATGCTCAGGAACAGAATCTGCAACACTTTCCAGAAGAAATTACTCCTAAACGGGAAGAAGTACCAGACATCACTTCCCAGAATAGGTTGGGAAGGCAGTTAGGTACTCCAAAAAGCTAAAAGCGGTTGGGCCGGATCAGATACCCTCAGAGTTCTGAAAAAAAATAGAAAGCAGGTCTAGATGGCTCACGACCTTCATCTCCAAACTTATAAGAGATCCAATGCCTAATCAGTGGAGGAAAAGTTATCTTCTTCCTTTGTTCAAAGGAAAAGGTAATACGCGAAGCTGTGACAATTACCGTTCTATCAAGCTGATGTCCCATACAATAAAGATTGTCGGGTACTAGATAGGCGACTTCGGTAGATAATAAGGCTATCTGAGGACCAGTGCGGGTTTGTCGGAGGTAAATCAACCACTGATGACATCCAAAGTACAAGAATCATAATGAAAAAACATCGTGAAACCCTTAAAGATCCGCATATGGTGCTGGTTGATTTTGAAGAAGCTTTCGATAGACTACAACGAGATCTGATATGGGTGGCGCTAAGAAAACGAGGAGTTCCAGAAGTCTACGTGCGGATTATCATGGACATGTATGATGGAGTAAAGACAAGACAAGAGTCAGATATCCTTCCGGAGTCACTGATAAGTTCCCAATTAAAGTCGGTGTACACCAGGGAAGCGTCCTTAGTCATTTGCTTTGCATTGTAGTCCTTGATTGTCTGCTTGAAGGAAAACTGACGGACCCGAAATTACATCAGTTATTCCTTGGTGACTAAGGCTATCACAAGTGAAGATCATACATCCCTGCAGCGAGCACTTGATATGGGTGAGATGAAGATGCTAAGCATGACAGCAGGAGTAACAAACAGAGAAAGAATTTGAAGTACGAAAATTCGAGAAACCTATCTTCAGGAAAATATACACCTTATATGGGCTACTACGACGTATTCCGAGCTCAGGCCTATAAGAAGCGGGCTACCCGGCTCTCCGTCCTTAGAGCTAAGCAAAGGATCTGGTCCTCTAGGTTGGAAGTCGTGCCGTCGAGGTGACTTCCCGGCCACGTAAAGAAACACCAGTCACGAAGCAGAAACAAGCCTCGGATTCGGACGGATCTACTGTTGACGACCAATGCAAACGAGAAAAGGAGAACAAAGCGTGATGTCAGTGAAGCCTTCGTGAGTATTGGGACGGAAGCGGCGAATATGGGTTTAGCAGTCAATGAAGGCAAAACCAAGTATATGCTGTCATCAAGAAAAGACACCCAACACCGACGTCTTGGACAAAACATCACCATCGACAGCTATAACTTTGAGGTAGTTAGGGACTTTGTCTACCTGGGTTCCGCTATCAATTCAGACAATGACACCAGCGCTGAAATCAAACGAAGGATAAGTCTTGCCAATCGCTGTTTCTTTGGGCTAAGAAGGCAATTGAGTAGCAAAGCCCTCTCTCGAGCAACTAAAGTGTCCATGTATAGGACCCTCATCATCCCAGTCCTGCTTTACGGTGCAGAAGCATGGACCCTGTCAAAGGCGGATGAAAACACTTTAGGCTGCTTCGAGAGGAAAATTTTTCGGACGATTTACGGTCCCGTCTGCATAGACGGAGAGTGGAGGAGGAGATATAACATCGAACTGTACGGGCTGTACAGCCATACCGACCTAGCCAAAAGAGTCAAAACTCAACGTCTACGATGGCTGGGTCATCTAGAGCGGATGGACACCAACGCCCCGGCCCGGAAAATCTTCGAATCCACACCGCAGGGACGGCGCGGTAGAGGAGCACCGAGACTCAGGTGGCGCACGCAAGTGGAAGGGGACCTCAGCCAACTTCGCGTGCGAAACTGGAGACGGCTAGCTAGAGACAGAGCTGGCTGGCGAAGCTTGTTGGCTGAGGCCCAGGTCCACCCCGGACTGTAGCGCTACCCTTAAGTAAGTAATCTTCAGGAAAATGGAGCACGACCAGCTCAGTTGGTATTGCCATGTTCAAAGGAGAGATCATACGAACCCTGTCAAAAAGGCAATGGTAATCAAGGAACAAGTTTACCGTAGGTCCAAGTGGAATTTAGTTGTTATTTTTATGCTTATATATGTATTTCAGTGTCCTGATTACGAATATGTTATTAAAAATTGTCGGTCTAGTTTAGTTTAAAAGTTATAGCTTTTCAAAGATTCAATTTTTCCATGCAAAATACCTCATCTTTGACTTTTAATTTCTGCCTAAGAGTATGCTATAATAAATTTGCTTTTGTAGACAACAGTGTTTGGGTGGCCCGCTTTGCGGGTTAAAAGGATTTCAACTCACTTTTTCGCAGGGTTTAGCCGCTTACGCGACTTCGTCGCTCCGCTAAGAGTAGGTGCCAGTTGTCTGGCAACGCCTGTGGCCATTTACGGGTATGTTAAAGTTGCACTCTTTTTGAACTTCTTTGGCTTATAACTTCTAAACTAATCGAGACCGACAATTAATAGCATATTAATTGTTAATTTAATAGCATATTCGGAATCAGGACACCCAAATCCATATATTAAGATAAAAAAATCCAATACATTCCACTTGGACCTACGGTAAACTTATGCCTCAATCAACATTCCAGCGCAATCGCGAAAGAAAGGAAGGTCAAAATGTGCATGGATCACACAAATGCAATGCAAAACAGCATTAATTACGCCTCAGTGATAAAGAGATCGAAAACCGGATGGCCTGCCGGTATAATCTGAGTTCAAATCGGTGTACCCCGCAAGCGGACCACTAAGAATGCAGTAGAGTGGGAGGGCTATTTCAAAAAACTTTAATTTTTAAATTTTTAATAAAAAATTTTAATTGTCAAAAATCGTCAAACTATTTTTTTTTTGTTATGCCGATTTCCTTAAACAGGACGATATACTTGTCTTGAATTATTGTCAGGTCGCTTCGCTCTATCTTCCTTAAAAATTACTCGATTGAAAGTTTAAGTGATACTTGTGGGCACAAACGCACAGTCGACATTTGTTGAAGCTAAGATTATCTTTATATTTGAAGCACATTAGGCTTGCCGCTGAAATCATTTAAACTTCATTGACTTATTTCAGACACTTAGAATGTAGGCAATTACATTCAAACCTTTGGAACTGAGCTTAAGTTCTTGCCGCCTAATTACAAGAATTCAGAGTCAAAATGTGTCTTTTCGCATGTTGGAGGGCTAGAGTTTGACAAGCTTCAGGTATTTTCTAATATCAAAAAGAAAATGTTGGAATATTTCAAAGAAAGCAGAAGCAGCTATGTATTGATGCTGCAAAAAAATGTGCTGTAAAACAATTCTAATTTAAATATTATTGTTAAACGCCTTTTCGTCAAACTGTAAGGCTTATGAACACAAATGGTGGGGGTATGAAGTTATGATTGCTAGAAAACTTTGACTGGAAAAATTTTTCCCGCCCAATAAGCAATCATGCCAACTTTGAACCATATTCGATCTTTAGTAACTCGATTTCTTCTTCCCATTTCTATTTTTCTTTCCAACACCTTGCCCTTGCCATTCATTCAATTTGTTTGGTTTAAATTCAACAATTTTGTGAAATCGACCCCTAAAAATGGGCGTGGCCAAAACTTTGTATGAACAAAATCAAAAAGCAATTTTGGTGTGTTCTTATTTTTCCTATTCTTCTTAAGAAAGGCTAAAAAGCAGTCGAAATCCATCTTTTTCTGATAAATTAGAGGCTTTTTTTTTTAGAAAATTTTGAATGAACAAAATGTAGAAATAAGCGTTCTGTTAATACATGCAGTTTTATAAGTTTTGCGATTTGAACCAAAATATTGAATAAATTGCATTTCCAAATGCATAATTTCAGCTTTTTACGACGTCTTACAGTTTTAGAAACACTGAAGGAAGTTGCACATTTAGACCGATTGTGAGCGCATCTGTGGGTGGATTTGAAAAATTTTGACATTGTATTGCTTCGGATGGGGAATACGGAGAACAATCTTTCACTATTCGTGCGTTATGAATCGGTTCATTATCTTATTGGAAAACTATAGGAATGGTATGGAATACTTTTTTCGTCTTAGGCATAACACCTTTAGATTATAACCTCGTGCCTAAATGGAAAAGAAGAACACAGAACACCATGTAGAATTTTTTGTAAGTTCAAAAGTGGTTCCGAGGTAGTTCAAAGGTCCCATGCCTGTTTTTGCATGAAGCCTGGACAAAACCATTTCTTCTTTGTAGTGCCTTCTTGGCGGTGTGTGTTCACTAGCTTTAGACAGCTCATGCTTTATAGGAATGAGGGTGGGCAAGAAACTCAACTGGAAATTCAACTTTGAGTAAAGAGTAAGAGAAAGAGAAAGAGTAAGGAGAGTCAATGGCATTCTATATATGCGTCCGCATCTTCGGCAGAAAGTGGGGTCCTAGGCCCAAAATAATCTTATGGAGGTATACTGCAATTACCTATCCTAGCCTATGGCTGTTAAGTATGAATATAGTACCCATCGACCTTTACAGGTAAAAATCTGCTACCAAAAACGCTTTCAGGTTGAGTCAGCCCGCTAAATGGATTCCAAGTCAATTTGGACATGCCCAGATTATGCACAGCCTGATAGGAATAATACCCGAACCAACACCCATATCAACAGTGGCAGAAAGACTTTGTCGTTATTAGTAAGTACAACTTACTGGGCACGCAATCTTCTGAGACATCATCGTATTAAAAGAAATCTCGACAATAATGACATCTACGGATCGCTGCAAGGACACACCTTACTTTCTGTGCCACTGTCCCAGTCTAAGTGAGTTGAGAAAAAGAATTTTAAGTGACTTTTCCGCGGCATCTCGGAGCTCTCCAAGGCACAAAGTATGTTAACCCTCAATTCTAGGTATGTTAACCCATATTAACTAGGTGAGTCCCAGGGACTCACTTTGTAAAAACTTGTTGTTTTTTAATTAAAACATGCTTTTGTTCTTACAACTTAAACTTCTCCTTAAGAGGATAAATTATGCTTTTAAAAATTTAGCTTTATCTTGGTTTCGTTGGAGACTCTGTTAAAGTCTAAATTCTTTTTTTTTTTGTTAAAATCACGATTTTCAATCTTTAACAAAAACGGATAAAAAAATTAGAAAAAAATTAAAGGTTAGTTTTTCCAGAAGGAGTAAATGAAGGCTTTTCCGGAAAAGTGACAAAAAAAACATGTCACCATACAAAACAAAAGTACGTGCAGGTACTAAAAAGCAATCTTCTTTATATCAGTTCGGTTCATTCTTTGCATAGTTCTATTTTAAAATCCAAGGTAAAGTGCCTTTTTGAAAATGCAGCAAAGATAAGCAGTTTAAGTCCTCCTTTTATTGTTGCAAACGTGGCGGTTTTAGTTTTTTTTAATTTCATATAAGAATTGCTTTTGCAGATTTGATATGTCTGATTACATATCAGAATCATTGGTTGATGTAGAATTTATGCAAGGTCAATAAAATCCCGTTTATGATTGATTCCGTATGAGGATCATTGCAGTATACCCCCTTTGGGCAGGTCCTTTAATCGGGCTACTAAAATCAATGTCGTTATTTGAATTCTTTGCAAAAAACAAAAGAACGTGTAAACATTATAAACACGATTGTAACGCCATCTAGTTTTAAGATTCTTAAGTGTCTTAAGTCTCTACAAGCATTCTTAAGTGTAAGCGCTGAAGCTTGTCATTTTCAGCGCTTCAGTACACCGCAGCCAACTTCAGGTTGGCGAATAAAGCATAGCCAACTTCAGGTTGGAATCGGTTTTTTTCACTTCGTTTTTGGCGGTGAAGAAGGACAGACGCTCAATAAAATTGTTGTTCAAACAAGTTGTGGAAAACTGTTTTTTCCATTGAAAAATTTAATAAAATATCGAGTGTTTACAAACGTAATTTAAAAAAGGTAACATAAATACACACCTGAGTCCCTGGGACTCACTGATTCTTTAGAAGTCACCTTTCCACTTAGTTTAAAAGCTCGACCAACAAATATTGTGTGTGTTACCACACTGGATGAAGGTAGTATTGAGCTGAGACAGGTGTGTGCAGAAATGCAAGATCTGCATGCAAAAGAAAAAGCTGAATTGAGGGTTAAATCATCAAGGTGGCTAAAGGAACTGCACACGGCGTAAAAAAGAAATGTATCATCCACACAACAACAAGGCGATCTTCCCCCACTGGGCATCACAATGAGTCTCTACAGACCTAAGTGCGATATAGCGTGGGTCATGTTCATCAGCTCTATAACCAAGGTTAGATAATCTAGTCAGACCACACAAAAGGGATACATAAAACTTTTTCGCCTCTTTGATAAACATCTCTCATCAACATCACCTAAAACATCCAGGACAAACATTTTTTTAAGATGTTAATCCCTCGTCAAACTTTACATTCTAGGCCGATGTCGTTAAATGAGTTTGCTCTTCTGAGAATAAACTTTTCTTCATAAATAAATAATTTTCAAAATATATATGAGGGAGGGTCTAGGGGAAAAACGACTTAAGTCAATTTTTTTGTCAAAATTGAACTGGTGATGACATCTAATGGACCCCGGAATTAAGTCATTTGAGTGGGCTTAAGCCATTTTTCCCGTGATCCATAGATACAGTTTATTTTTAAATAGGCTTTTGCAAAAATATTGAACTTTCCATAATCTTAATTTAACCGCATTTCCCCTTAAATATTAAACCTTATAAAGTTATAAGTTATTTTATATTTTTTTAAATAAAGTAGATGACATATAAGCATAAATAAAAATATTTAAAAGTATAATAAAAATTAACAATCATAATTATTAAAATTTAAATAACGATTCTTAAAGAGTTTAAAAAAAAGAGGTTGCATAAAATTCATAATATAATTTGTAATATAGTAGAATTTAAACAAAATTGTATGTTGTAGAAGATATTTTTAAAGAGTATTCAAAGATATTTAAAAAAAAAGAGTTTTAAGAAATTTTTTACATAACTGTAAGTTGTGTCTTACATTTAATCGCTGAGTTTTCGACCAACTATCCTTTTTACTGGCATTTGTTGTGCGTGTATTTAATGACATTTGTCGATTGATTTTGGTACCGTTCTCGAGTTGTCCAAAAGCACTTAATGGTTTACTAACACTCTGTTAGTTTGTGTAAAATTTTTTTATTTTTTTTTATGATAGTGTGTGTTTGGAAAGGTGAGAAATTTTATAATTTTAATTTTTTTTTTGTTAAATTTTTTCGTGTGTGTGTTTTTTGGCGAAGGCAGGCGTAAAGCAGCAATAAAAAAAAGAATAGAAAGCATGAGACATTTTCGTTAGTTGTACTAATTTTAAAAAGGAAATTTAGATACCAGTGTATATTTATGAAGGTTAGGTAAGGTTACAATAAATTTTGAAAGAAGACAACAAAAAAATACTCGAATTGAGTAATTTGGAGGGAGAATGATAAGGTGTTTGGTTGTGTCGTCTTTTGTTTTAACCTTTTCGTTCTCGGAGAAATTATTTTTTTTTTTAAGATAACTAAGGATTTTTTTTATACAAATTTTGAATATTATTGCTTTCTTCACCACTTACCTTTACTTTGATGAGATTCTTCGATGTGAGAGCTAAAACGTAGTAGGAGAAAAGCACCGATATTGGACTTAAAAATGAGTCCAATTTGAACCATGTTTCGTAGAATATGATTCGAATGTCTTTGGCGCAACTAGATGTAATGAGTGGCTCTAATCCTACCAGTCTGTTAAAAGAGTTCAAGGATATTTTATAAGTGATGTTATAACAAATAAAAAGGTACATTACCTTGCAGCTAAAGTACTATTGTCAACATGTTGTTGCATCCAAGGCGTTTGATAGGATACAATTGAGATTATATGTAGAACTAGGACCACCATAACGAATCGTATTAAGATTGCAAAACCCCTATAAAAAGTATTCAAAAATGTATTAAATTTTTTAGTAGATTTTGAAATTCAAGCAAACCTTTGCAATGACTGGAATGTCGCCCAGTATGAACCTGACAGAAGGAAAAATAAGAAATAAAATCCCCCAGGAACTGACGGCCGGAGAACTGATGCAAAAAACAACGTCGCTAGACAGAACATTGGCGCTGTAAATAAAGGTTGAAAACTTCTCCTAAAATTGTGTACTTTTCTTTGAAAAATCTTACCAATTTGCACCAGGGGTTCAAAATTGATTTTTATATTACTTCGAGCATTCTTTTTCGCTCGAGCAGGTACAGAACCATCCACACTAGTATTGCCGTCTTCCACGGCGGCGCCTCCTTCGCCATTCTCAAGCTGTCCGACACCGCTTTCGAATGAAATCTTCTTTGTAACCAAATAGCTGGCAACCGATGTTACAAAGACAAAAATCTCGGGCAAGAGCCATTCGACTATGGCAAAGGCCCTAAAAACAAAACATGTATCCATGAGAACATATAATTCCAAGGGTTCTTTTAAGCAACACTGTTCTTACCTTAACTTAAAAAAGTCAATAAAACCAATATGCCGCAGCAATTGCTCTGTAAACGTACACTGACCAAAAACACTCTCAAGGTCTAGTGTTATGATTGCCACTTGTAGTGCTATGTGGCATAGTATTAGGATTGTACTTAGTGCTATTAAGATAATTAAATATGCTGTAACAGATCCTTTAGAAGAAAAGAAAAAATGATTGCGTAAAAGAAATGAGAATTGTCAAAAATATAAAATTGATTTACCTTTGAAATTTTGTGCTGTTGCGACGGGAATAAATGGTGATATAAAAAACATTAACAGGTACACGAACGATATCCCCACTGGCCGGAATAGTGCAGCTGAAAGATATAAAAGAACGTTTTGGTTTCGGTATTGGTTTCGCTCTATTTTGTAACAGAAAACATAATGTAACGTTGCTTCAGGATGTCCAAAGAAAATGGTTATCTTCCTGGTTTCATCGAACTGTTCTCACTCTTTTTTAATCATTCCATCTTAAGCTTGTTCATATCCTAATAGACGTAGGCTACGAAGGCATCCTATTTTTATACCCGACCGAGGGTATACAAATTTTAATGCATAGTTTGTAACACAGTGAAATAATCATCGTAGATCGTTAAGACCTTTTAGAGATATGATCGAGCCCGGCAGGTGAATCGATAAAGCCATGTCCGTCCGTCCGTCTGTGTGTGTGAAGGTTTTGGGTCTTCAAAGTCAAGAGAACTGAAACTTGGTGCATGGCTTGGTTCTTTTGTTGCACAGATAAAGTGTGAAAACTGGCTTAATTCGTCAACGGCTACGCCCACTACCTCTTATTCACATTTTCTTTCAAAATGCTTTTTTGTCAAGTAAGACAAGGCATAAGAACTTAAATTTTGGTACTGAGCAATATTGGCTCAAGACCTTTAACAAGGCGAAAATTGGACCACCCACAATATCGACCATGCCCACTTTTAACATGTTGGGTCTTTAAAAACCCGATTTCTCGGAAAGTTCACTCCAAATAGAAAAATAATTATAAGACAAATATTGAAGATATTACTGTTTGCTAAGTTTGCTAGTAGTTTTTTGGTTCTTAAGCTCCGCCCAATTTTAAGGGGCGTATTTAGGAAAAAACTGTTTTTTTTTTTTGCTGAAATAATTTTCGCTTTTACCGGATTTTCTCATGATTCGAACGAAATAACGATTAATTGATTTTAATTTTTAGCCCATACCCACTTTTGGGGGCGTGTATAATAAGCGTATATAATAAGATATGAATTCGGGCCAAGAAACTTTAAGATTTGGCCAAGAAACTTTAAGATTCTTGAACTTATACTCCCTTGTTTTTTTAGTCTGTCTAATGTGTATGCAAAATCCTCTATTTCTTATTTATCCTGACGACATTCT
Organism: Neoascia interrupta; assembly: GCA_947623515.1. Classification (NCBI taxonomy): domain Eukaryota; kingdom Metazoa; phylum Arthropoda; class Insecta; order Diptera; family Syrphidae; genus Neoascia; species Neoascia interrupta. Next base: position 182,698,000 of record OX392462.1, read on the forward strand.
CCATATCAATCGAGTTTAATGAAGATCTAACTGCTAGAATCAGCAAAACCCATCTGTGAGGTACTCTATAAGTCTTATATAATTTAGAGCGACATCTTAAAATTTTTATTTACTACTGGCCAAGATACAGGCTAAAACTTTCAAGGACACTGATAAAAATCGTTTCGAAAACAAAGGATTAAGCTATAAACGTCAAGCCAGAGCTGTGAAAGAATGCAACAATTTTTGAATATAATTCTTTTGAATACTTATAAAAATATTTTAATTCAATGACTTCGATTAACAAAAAATTAATTAGCATTAACACTCAGTTTGAACTTTGAAGTCATGATTGAATCAATCAAAGTGTTAAAGCTAAATGAATGAAATCGTTCTGACTGATGCTCTGTATTCAGTGGAATTACCTAGAAGTCATTAGCTTTCACTTATAGCATTGAATCTATTGAAATTACTTGAAAGTCACTAAATGAATTCAATTTGGTACAGTTATTTGAAGTCTTGGAAGTATTTAAAGTCAGTAAATCCATTTTTTGAAGTCATTGAAGACAGTGAATGATTTTGTCAGTGAGTACATTTCTTGAAGTCAATAAGAAAATAGCAACTAAATTGTCTAAAAGTGGGTTATCTTAGATAAGAAACTCAGTTGGAGTCTCAATACACAAGACCGTGCAAGAAAGTCCTCGATTTCCCTATACTTTTGCAGAAAGACCCATTCCGAATTATGCCCATACTTTTGTACGAAGTACTAGTCATGATGGAAGCCAAAATATAGTAGCTATGCCGCTTTATTAGAGAAAGTTCTAAGACTATTTCTTAATTATATCCAGGTGCTCTTAGATAACCTCCTTCAGCTGCGCTTGACGAAAATGCTCAACGTTCATCCCGTTGATATCTTTGGAAAATCTATGGACGCAAAAAACAGCACTTTGGATATCCCTGCAACTGGCTCGTGCCAACATGCCTCATGCAAGATTCCTAAATGGCCAGATTACCATCCCTAGTAGCTCGGACTACCCTGATAGTTTGTCCTATATCTTGACTTTATTGTCAAATTCACGACAAAATTTGGAAGCAGAACTGTCTGGAGGCGATGGACATCGACGATGGGCATCGAAGCCGTCACATTGGCCAGCAACAGATGCAATAACATCAGTACACGTATCGCTTCCAAACAAATCTGGCAAGTCCTTGATAGTAGGAAAACAAAAAGACTCATCTCCTTTAACAAGCAGAATCTTAAAAAGATAATTTGGGGCCCCCACAGACTATTGTTTGGCATGCCCCCTACCATGTCCCATGCCAGAAGACTTGGTGTAAAGTAAACGCCAAATTCCTATACTCCCGATACTACAAGGTCATCCCTACACAGGACTCGTTTGATACGGGCTCATACCGTTTCGGTTCACCTCTCCGCCTTTACGGAAACACTGATATGCTCCCCCCGTTTACGGGCTCATACCACTTCGGTTACCGTACCTCTCATATTCCCCCATCAGGGTTAATTCTGACTTGAGTCACCTGATGTGCGGGTTAACACCGAAAACGGTTACCCTGCATCAGCGTCTTACCCGAGAATTCTTCACCGGCAAGGGTTCATACCAAAATCGGTCCCTCCTGCACTCTGCCATCCTTGAGGCTGATTCTTATTTGAGGCGTAATAGGTACGGGCATACACCGAAATCTTTTGCCCTTTCCTTGTTTTCTCATAAAGAACTAAGACTTGTTGACACGGGTTCATACCCCCAAAGCTCAAGTTATTCCCTCAAATACATTACAACATTCCCACATTTCCACTAGTAACTAGTAACAGAAGATGGCGGATGGTGTAAAGGATGGTGGCGGATGAGCTCCTGAGTGGATCAATTGAACCTCTCACGCCTAAGTTTAGGGTTGTGCCGTCGGAGCAACTTCTCGGCCAGGTAAAAACTATCGTGTTCTGATAGGGCAACAAGAAGCCTCGGGTGATTTTAATAATGAACCAGTGAGTATGTGCTACAGTGTGTATGAAGAAGTTGCAGTACGTAAAACGGACCGTTGAATACCCCATTCTATCCCACATTGTAAAATGCTGATGGCATAGTTGTTTTTTAACATTTAGAAGTAATGCAAACTTCGAAAAGGGGCGTGGTCCAAACGCCACTAATTACAAACTATTAATTTTTAGATATTTCCACAGATATTTTCAATTTACACTTAAATGTACCTAAAAATGCAATTTTTTGATTCAAATTCAATATTTTCGAAAAATCGACCCCTAAAAGGGGGCGTGACTAAAAACTTATAAGAACGAAATCTGGACTGAAGCCTTGTTTACCTAACCTGCTACTTTTTTTGCTTCATGCTTTCCTAAATTAGGCTCAAGGCCAGTCGAAATTAAGTTTTTTTCTGGAAAGTTTTAGGTTTTTCTTCAATTTTGCCCACAAATGTGGGCGGGGCAGTATGGAACATGAAAACCCTGCACAGAAACACCAAGGCTAACTCCGCAAGTGTTATGCTTTTAAGGAGAAAAAAATTGATATAAATTAGCAGAGTATTCAATAAGAACATCTGGCGTACATCAAATTGTGTGTATCCAATCTACGTGCATGTTGGAGGATAAGAAGGTGTTAAATATTTGGTCGACCCTAACCTCAATAACGAAGGCCTACGAAGGCCCGAGAATCATAACGGGTGATTTTTTAGCTGGTTTGGTTTTGGCAACACTGGTTTTGACAGCTGACGTGTGTTTAGTACCTTGTGTCACTGTCAAACAGCTTCAGTTTGGTTTGCAATTTAACCATGGATCGTCTTACAAATGAACAACGCTTGCAAATTATTGAATTTTACTATCAAAATTCGTTCTCGGTTTGAAATGTTCATTGCGAAACAATGGCGCAATTGCAAGGCGGGTTTGGTGAACAGTTAATTTCACGTTTCGGGCCGGTCAATTGGCCGCCTAGATCATGCGATTTGACACCATTAGATTATTTTTTGTGGGGGTATGTCAAGGCTAATGTCTATAGGGACAAGCCCGCTTCGATTGACGCACTGGAAGCCAACATCCATGCATTCATTCGTGAGATACCGGCCGATATGTGTGAAAGAGTATGCCAAAATTGGACTCAGCGGATGGGCTACCTGAGACGCAGCCGCGGTCAACATTTGCATGAAATTATCTTTAAACATTAAATTGCAAGGTTCAAACTATCGATTCAAATAAATATTTCATTTATTTTTTCGAATTTTTTGTGTTTTTTTTTTTTAAAAGTTCTCAACCTCTTAAAAAATCACCCGTTATAATGCTGATGTTATTGTTATTTTTTGACATTTTATAAGTAGTGCAAGCTTCGAAAAGGGGCATGGTCCAACCGCCCCTGTTAATATTGACACAGATATTTCCAAGTTACGCTTAAATGAACGTAAAAATGCAATTTTTTGGTTTAAAATCAATATTTTTCAAAAATCGACCCCTAAAGGTGGGGCGTGCCTATAAAACTTTGTATAAACGAAATCTAGAATGAAGTCTCGTTTACCTTACCTGCTAATTTCTTTTTATTATTTCCCATAAAATTAGGCTTAAGGCCAGTCGAAATAACGCTTTTCTGGAAAATTTTAGGTTTTTCGCCCAAAAAATTTTAGGTTTTTTTAGGTCGCCCAAAGTCTTGTATGAACAAAATGTAGAACTTAATGTTTTTTACATAATATATTAAGTAAAATTTTTTCGATGCCGATTTTATTTTGTGGATCTTACAATAAACAGGAGATAAAAATACCAAACTTCAGGCTTTTTAAGAGTCTTTTAAGTCTTGCAGTTTTGAAAGCTCTGGAGGTAGTTGCACAATTGCACCGAGTGTTGGTGGGCGGATTTCAAAAATGTTAACACTAGTACTGCTTCGGATAACAATGAACTTATGCACCCAATTTCAGCTTCCTAGCTTAAAATTTAAGGCTTTAAAACGTGTAACATACAGACAGACGGACAAGCGGATGGACATGGTTTATTCGATTCAGAATTCGGTCTCGATCATATGCCCCTAAGTTCTTGGGGTCTACCATTATTATTTCATCGTGTTACAAACTATGTGACAAGCTTAATATATCTCCTATCCCATGGGATGGGGTATAAACAAAGGTAACGTATGAAGAGTAGCCTAGTCTAGAGAAAGGAGGAGTTGCTTGGTAGAAAGAAGAGGGAAAATCTCCCAGCTTAAAGAGATCGAAGAGTCCAGCAATCGAAACGAGGCCAGAAAATTCTTTAAAACGGCCAAGTGACTTGCTGCTGACTTTAGAACAGGAGCGCAGGCTCTTTGGCAGCTCTTCGGAGGAAACCTATAGTTACCGAAGCACATGGAATAGTTGAGTGTCTAGGCTAAGCAGAATTTCCAGCATCTTAATGAGCGGCAGAGAGAGAGTGTAAAGTCGTTGAAGACAGAGAGAGAGATGCATGCACAAAATCATTGGCCAACTGTGGGTGACAGAAAGAGAGCGGGTCATAATTCCGCTTTCAAAATTTAGCTTTTCAAAGTTCTAATTTTTCAAAATTCAGGTTTAAGTAATAAAATTCTGCTTATTCTACATTTTAGCCAAACATTTGACTTTTTCGAAGTAAGAGGAAAAAAAGAAACCGACAGGGAAGTTCCAGGGGTGCGGCACCTACTTTTACCTTACCGTGGTGAACACTCAATGCCTTAGTACCTTAACTGCGCATAGCGTCCCAATCGTCGCCGTGTCGTCATGGGTGATTTTCCGGTCACGTAAAGAAAACTTTATGGTTTGGAAGTGACAACAAGCTTCAAATTCGGACAAATTCACTGTTGACGACCAATGCAAATGAAGCTTCGGATCTTCACATGGAATGTTAGGTCCGTGCAGCCTATAACAATTAGCGGATGCCCTTTACGTCTAGCAGCGGGTCTGCACAGGAGAGCGGGTCTGCACAGGAGAATTAGGGCTGTTCAAGAATTCTAAGAGCAGAGGAAGAGATGTTTCGGCTTCTCAGAAGGAAAAAGAGAAAGCACTAAGGCGGGCGGTTGAAGAGATTGAAAGATGCTACAACCGGAATGGGGCTAATAACCAAAGAATTATAAGGTGCCAATAGTATAAAGTTTAAACCGAAGCCTGTACCGGGACGATCAAAGACGTGCTGAAGATTTGGAAAAAACATTTCTGCAGACTGTATAACGTCGAAGACCAACCGCGGACCCGTTGTCAAGCCAAATGAGCAATTGAATATGGGCGAAGAGCACACCGACCTTTGTCGAACGATACGAACGCTACCGTCCTGGATGTATTGAACAAAGCCGACCTTTTTAAAACCACCGACTTCTGCTTCATCATCAAGTTTTTAAAAGTTTGTTTTCATTGCTAAGCATGGACCGACGTCGACTTCTTCAGTAATGTTTTTTGTGCTTGCTGCAAATGTTTTTTGTCGAGGAAATTACTTCGAGATACTTGACTTCTGTGCTCGAGTTTATTCGTTCGCCCACAATTATGAGGGAACTATCTGGCCTTCTGCGGGTGAAAATACGGCCTGTGACTTTAGAACATTAATTCTGATCTTTCATTTTGTCAGGGTAGACCCAGAAGTATTCGTAGTGCGGACTGCAAATTCGTTTCGATATTGAAACCAATTTAATTCGACGAGCATATACATTGTGTCATCTGCGAAATGGTGACACATGCATTTTATTCATGTCATTCTTCAACTGTCATGTCACTTCATTAATCAAAAAAGTTATAAATTAATTTTACAATAGATGTGTGGTTAATTTCATTTAACATTCCCACTGTTGGTTCGTTATTCATTAGCCTTTTACCTTAAGACGCGATTTTGGCCCGATTATTCTATCTATCTTCCTTCTAAGGATTCATGGTGTCAATGCGCCAATGGATCGAACACGAGACAATGTTTAAGTACTATTTTATATCATAGTTATGACCTTGTCAATGTTGACAAATTTATTGTCAGTTTATTATGGTAAAGAACAGTTGTTTCGATGACTATGTTACCGCAATGTCAGCAACGGATTGACACTTCTAAGGTAAATCTTGAGCCATTTATACGACATGAAATGAGCCATGAAGAAAAAGAGAAGCATTTTTGGTTTTCAGAAAATCCTCGAAGAAAAAAACCCGAATCGGCTTAGGGCCGTAATTAAAGACCAAACCTAGAGCAACAATTACCTCCTTTTCCTAGCAAAAACGCTAGTGATGTGCAACCTACTTAAACACATCTTAATTATAGATTCATAAATTTCCGGTCCACTCCCTGTTTCAAAAAAAAAATTGGGTTTTTATATGCAAATACTCGTACAGGGTGTATATTCGTAAGGAAGGATACATCGTGCTGAAGCAACATTAGTGTACAAGCAAATTATTCTGTTCAAAAGGAAGACCGTTTGCATGACAATCTTTTTTTTTTGTCTTCTAGCCAGCACGTGAATATGATGCGTTCTCTCACACCCAAAAACAAGAACTATTCGTTTCTAGGCCAACGGAACAGACACTGGCATTAATTACTCATTTATCTTGACAAGGAATGTCATTCTCTTCAAACTATACCTGCCGAGTCCGCACCAACAACTCGAAGAGTGTTATTTTTTTACAATCCGGAAAGAGTGTTGAATGCAGCATTCAGCTTGATTAAATTTCTGAGCACAGAAAAAAAAAACTAATAGTAGTCAGAAGTCAGGGCGGTTTTAATGTTCTTTCACTTTTTTTATGGTTAATTATACGCTACGTTCCTCACGAAAAAAAAAATAATTAGGACATGCGAAGCTTTGAGTACCTAGAGTCTTGTATATTTGGCGGAATTTTCACGAATTCACGGAAGCGTATGAGGCATGCATGTTGAATGCCATCCTACTAAGTTTTCGTAATTTCTACCACAGATCAGAGTTATGCTTTCCATAAGCTGTTGTTGGCTAGTCAAAAGCTTTCAAAATCCCCCAAGAAATTGAAAAAAAAAATGTCCTTTTAGGTTTGAAGAGGAACTTAATTAATCTTCGAACTGTCTGACATCCTACTAAGTTTTCGTAATTTCTACCACAGATCAGAGTTATGCTTTCCATAAGCTGTTGTTGGCTAGTCAAAAGCTTTCAAAATCCCCCAAGAAATTGAAAAAAAAAATGTCCTTTTAGGTTTGAAGAGGAACTTAATTAATCTTCGAACTGTCTGAAAACCCCCGAATTTAACACCTTTTAAATACGTAGACACTTTTTCATTCTTAACTTACCCAATACCAAAACGAGTGGTATCACCAAACGCTGCAGCGTAAGACAAGCGTAGCTGAATGCCATTTTTGGATGTTAAAGCTGTTGATGTTTCTGAATGACACCACGACCTAGAAGCAAAAAAAAACAATCAAATTTATGTCAAGTAATAGAAGTTTTTTGTTGGTGAGAACTTATGGTTCTCATGGGGTAGAAAATTGAATCATAAAGGTTTATGGAAATGAAAAGTTCATTGGTAATATGAATAAACAAAGGTATGACTAAGATAAACATGTTGAAGGTGTTTAAATACGCAGCAAATTGAATTTTCTTCGGGTGCGGGTAGACTTCATGATGTTTCTAAGGGGAGCTTAAAGGTCAAGTAGACAAGCCTTATAGAAAGAGAAAAAAGTTAAGTGTATTTGCATCTTAACAAGGCAAGTACACATTTATAAATATAGTGTGTAATGAAAAAAGCACAAATTTCGAAAGTCAGAAGTGGGAACTGATGATATTCTTTTTCCGTTTCAAACTAAGACCTCGACTTGGTGTAACTCAACGGCTTACCAGCAGTAAGCAGATCTAGCAACAGCGCTGCTTTTAAGTCTAGTCAATGTGTCTGTTTAAATTCACAAAAAAGAAGAACCATTTCGAGCATGTTTCGTTTAATATATCCGACCGAGGGAGCACACCTAAACAAAGTTGTATTTTTTCATCCACACGGGTATCCCTGTTTTACATTGGCGGTATAAACTTATGTCACTGTCAATCCATGGAAAAGGTGAACAAGATTTCGATGTTTCATACAATGTGGGCGCCGTTGTGCAGTGATTAGTAAGTATGTCGGGCTAGTGTGCACGAGGTCCTGGGTTCGAATCCCGACGAAGGAAATAAATATTTTTTTACGTTTCCGCCTGAACGTTTTTAGGTTGTTATATTTATTTTGAGAAGTTTAGCAGGCGAGAACTAGAAAATAGAAACTTAAGTCAAGTTTTATTTTCTTGGGCTTTAATAAAAAAAAATTTAGTTTTTCGAAAATATTAAAAAGTTTTTAAGAAATGAATGGTTGAAAAAGGATGACGTGTTTCAAAGTGTTTCAGCCGGTTTTAATCCTACCGTTTTCACGCAATTTCGAAACAAATCTAAAAAATTCACGAAAAAAAAAAATTTCGCTCGAGCCCAAGCGGAAGGGCAACAGGCTAGTTCCCCAATGTAAGCGATGCCAAGGTTTCCGAAACACGCAAGCGTACTGCCAGAAAAAGCCGCGATGCGTAAAATGTGCCGGCGAACATCTCTCGACGGATTGCAATGTCAGCACTCAGGCCCCCGCGGTTTGCGCCAATTGCAGGGGAAGTCACCCAGCGAACTACCGAGGTTGCGAAATTGCCATTGAGTTGCAAAAACGACATGAAGCTCCGAAGAAAAATAGTGAAAATAAGGGCCCAAGCCTAAAACCTCCTAAAGTAGATAAGCCAAAAACCCCTAAGTCGACAAGGGGTAAGGGTTTGATTAAAGGTAAAATTCAAAATGCGCAAGAAAACGTCGCTGGTCCTACTTCCCACCGGAGTCAAAAGGGAGAATCCACACTTGTTGGTCCAAGATCGTACGCTCAAGTCGCGTCACGTGAAAGTAAGCCACAATCGGCAGCATCAGTTTCGGTCTCTCAAATTCTAGGCATGATTAGAAAACCTAATCAAGTAATATTCAACAAATTGAGCGAGCTCGAGTTTAAACCTCGAAAAGCATTTAATAAATAAACATGAATATGGGAAAGTCAATCAAAATAATTGCATGGAATGCAAACGGGCTTTTGCAAAAAATTGACGAACTAGAAGTATTCCTACGGAAGAATAATGTAGACATATGTCTGATTTCGGAAACCCACTTTAAAAAGGGTTCAGCACGCAAGATAAAAGGTTACATTGACTATCACGCGCATAGTCCTTCAGAAAATTCGAGAGGTGGATCCTCTCTCTACATTAAAGACTGCATTAAGCACTCCAAAAACGAAGAAATAGAACTTGACTCTATGCAAATAACCTCAGTCTCAGTAAAATTAAGTCACATAAATTACAACATCGCGACGAGCTATTTTCCTCCGCAGTATCGGCTGGCAGATGAAGATCTTGCTCTGCTCTTTGATTCACTTGGGTCAAACTTTATCATCGGCGGGGACTTTAACGCGAAAAATACTTTTTGGGGCTCACGGTGCAATTCAACAACAGGCAGAGCCCTCTTTAAAGCAACTAAAAAACGCGGCGTGATCTTCTTATCGACGGGAAAGCCAACATATTGGCCAACCGACAGAAATAAAATACCTGATCTCGTCGACTTCTTTATCGCCAAGGGGGTACCTCGTTACTTTACGAACGTAGAAGAACGCTTTGATCTCTGTTCAGATCACTCGGCAGTTCTTTTGAAAATCGGCGGAAGCCTAGCGTAAAGGAATAGAGCGCCTAGATTAACTAACAACAACACCGACTGGGACGGCTTTAGAAAATACTGCAAAGAAAACATAGCTTAACAATACTGCAAAGAAAACATAGAAAACATACATAAAGAATGTACCGCTCAAAACGCCACTTGAAATAGAAGACTAATTAGATAAACTCGTGAGAGTCATTCAGAGCGCTGCGTGGAATAACACTTCTTTTCGGAGGTCCGAATTATCGAACAGCGGAACAATATATCCGCGAGAAATAAAAGAGCTAATATGCGAAAAGAGGAGAGCGCGCAAGAGATGCCAACGTTCGCGAGCACCCCCCCGATAAGACCATCTTGAACCACCTTTCTAACAAACTGAAGCACGAACTTCAAGATTTTAGAAGTCGCGAGACTACTGCTTACATCGAAAGTTTGACTGCCGATAAAGGTTCGAAATACTCTCTTTGGAAAGCAGTCAAGTCCGTTAAGAAGCCTATAGCACACTCTGCGCCATTAAGAAAAGCCAACGGTGAATGGGCAAGAGAAGATCTTTCTCTCCGCAAAAGAGAAAGCGGATTTATTTGCAGATTACCTAGAAGAAACATTCAAACCGTTTGACGGGGAACCGTTGGTCGAGGAGCTCAATCCTTATGCGGTACAAGATAATTATAGAATAAAAACCGTGTCATTGGCTGAACTTTGTCAAACGATAAATAATCTGAAAAAGAACAAAGCCCCTGGCTACGACTTAATTACTAGCGAAATTCTAAAGGAGCTACCGAAAAAAGCTTTGGTCAAGCTACTCTATATCATTAACGCTTCCACGTGAGTTTTATACGTTCCAAGGCAATGGAAAGTGGCCGAGGTCATAATGGTTCCGAAACCAGGAAAATGTCCGAACGACAAAAAGTCATACAGACCTATTTCGCTACTGTCGATAATATCTAAGGTATTCGAAAAACTGTTGCTTAAAAGGTTGCAACCAATCATTGAAGAAAGACGATTGATTCCGGATCACCAATTCGGATTTAGAAAAAAAAAACATTCAACAATCGACCAGGTCTATCGAATAACAAACGAAATCGAAAAAGCTCTGGAAGCGAAAAAGATATGTACTAGCGCTTTTCTCGACGTATCGCAAGCCTTCGACAAGGTGTGGCACGAAGGCCTGAAGTACAAGTTAAGGCTAAGCTTACCAGAAAAACTCTATAGAATCTTAGAGTCTTACCTTAAAGACAGAATCTTTCGCGTAAGGTACGAAAATGAGTACTCGGAATTCAAAGAGATAAATGCCGGTGTCCCGCAAGGAAGCGTTCTCGGCCCAATATTATTTTTGATTTATACAAGAGACATACCCCACGATGAGGGAACAATTTTAGCTACGTTTGCTGCCGACACTGCTATTCTCGCTATTGATACGTCAGTTGAATTATCAACAGGGAAACTCCAGCGCGCTTTAGACAAAATATGCGACTAGACGAAGAGCTGGCGAGTCGTCCTTAGCGAGACTAAGTCAACGCGTGTTAACTTCACTTATAAAAAGATAAACAACAAACCTTTATTCAATAACTCGGTACAAATCCCGTACTCAAATGAAGCGAAATATCTAGGAATGACTCTAGACGCAAAGCTTAAATGGAAGCCGCACGTTAAAAAGAAACGCGACGAGCTCGAAATCAGGTTAAGAGGAATGAATTGGCTTATCGGAAGATTTTCGAAACTAAGCATATATAACAAACTGCTTTTGTATAAGCAAGTGCTAAAACCATCTTGGACGTACGGTATACAACTCTGGGGTTGAACTAAACCAAGCAATATATCTATTTTAGAAACTTTTCAAAATAAGACACTCAGAGCAATCGTTAATGCTCCATGGTACATAAGAAATAGCGATCCACACCGAGATCTAGGAATCGCAACCGTGTCTGACGAGGTAAGAAACTTTGCTCGCAAACTAAGTACTCGTCTTCGCGGACACTGCAACAATGAAATTATCCGAACTTTGGATCAGACAAATCTTACGCGCCGACTAAAACGAATGAGACTGTTAGATCTAGCAGCATAAGATGAAACCGCATAAATTGACGGTATTGTAGGTGCCTTCGTTGGAAGGCAGCCTGCCACACGCGATTACTACAGAAGCTTGAACTACTTGTTAAGGAAACTTAGTCGTAGTCTGACGGAAAATGGGAGGTTTTTTAGTGAGTAAGAATCTCACACTACTATGACCTCGCGCGGCCGGTCCTCGTAGTGCCTATGAAGGTTTTTCCTACCCACGGAAAAAAAAAAAATCTTGTAGCCACTTAGTGGTATTAGTGAACCTGCTCAGATTTGGTACGATGGCAAAGCGTACGTAATTTAAGCTAGTTGCGCTAAATAAATTTAAAATTGCCGTTACCAACCTAAGTTTTTCTTGGCCTATTTACAAAACATAGTAAAACTAAAAGCTTGTTTCACCGTTTACGAAAAAATCGGTGCCCATCTAATTTAAGAAAAACAGCCAATACTAGATTAGGTGGGTGTGCTATTGGAAAAAGGTCTAACAGCAATTGAAAAACATTCAAAATAGTGGTTTTATGAATTTGGAATTTCAAAAATACTGGAAAAGGTTAGAAGATCGCATGCCCACCCCTCTCTATCTCGCAAACAGTATAAAGTATAGTTTTGAAATAAATAAAAGCCAAAGTATATCTTCTAAAATTGTATTCAAAACAATAGCAAACTTTAAATACTCAAAAACTTTGAAGATTTTACTCGAAAACCTAAAAGCATCCGAGAACGATAATTAAAAGTTTCTTGTATCTTAACGGCTTTGACCATATTATTTAAGTTTGGTTAAAGTATGTAACCTTTACAAGGCAAGCAAACTCAATTGAAAACGTTTCAAAATTGCCGTTTCCAGCTCAAATCAAACGATAATATGTAGGTAAAAAATTGCCATAGCCGACGCATCGTGAAAAAGGGACTTACCTTGTGCGCAGAGGCATGGTCAGTTTTTTTTTTATGGATCGATAGGCACTTACGAAAAAAGCTTAAAACCAAATTCGCACCACCTGAAATTTTTTTACCAAAGATATAAGTAAAAATGTTTTTTCTGCATTTTCCGGTTTTTTTTAAATATCTCGGTTCCAGTATGCCGAGTATTTATGTTCCACATAAATTCGTTCATTACACTACAAAAAATTTCTTTGTTTAAACAAATGGTTAAAAAGTTACAGAAAGTTTTATTACTATTTTTTTTTTTCTGGTACACTTTTTCGTAATTATTTCGAAAAAACCTTAAATTAAACATAAGTTTTTTTTTATATACTTCGTTAAGGCTTTTTAAGCTTTACAGTTTAAAAAAAAATGAGCTTCTAACTGCCTACGAAAGCCTAGCAATCAAGGATTAAAGTATCATTGTGAAAACTACGTGAAGTATGTACGCAACAATTTTGTATCGCAGGTGAAGGTTGTTTTTGACGGCTACCCAGATGATCCATCTAAAGCAGCGACAAAGTTCGCTGAAAGAAGCCGACGAGTTACCATACACCAAGCCGCCGATTGCATCTTCGATGAAAACACGACCTTTCGAGGGACGACGAAGAAACGTTTTTGGGAAACGAAAAAAATAAAAAAAGGTTTATCACGATGTTGAAAAATCATTTAAAAGATAGTGGTTTCCTTGTGTCACAGGCCTTAGAAGATGCTGACACACTTATAGTCAAAACTGCTATCTCAATGTCCTTCGACTTTGACACAATTTTTATTGTAGGTGAAGACATAGTGCTTGTGATTTTGTCAGAGCTTGGAAAGAATATTCACAACGTTTTTTTTTTTTTTTTAAAAAAAAAGGACGAGGGTCTAATAAAACAGTGGTGTATTCTACGACGAGTTTTAGACATAAAACAACTTCAGATAACGTCCTTTTTATCCATGCGTTCACAGGGTGCGATACGACATCAGCAATTTTTAAAATGGGAAAAACGAAGCTTTTATCGGTCTTGAAGAAAACTCCAAGTCTTCTGGAAAGTTTAGAATGTTTCAGATCATTCAAATCTGGAAGACAGGGTATTTCGTCAGCCGGGAGTGCGGTACAGCGTGCAGCTGTCGAAAAGCTGGAATAAAGTGTTCGACTATATGCAAAACTTGCTGCGGGAAAAGCTGCCCCAACTCCAATGTAGCCGAAATTGAGGATGACTCCGACAACGAAGAAAATAATGATCCCCCGAACTCTAATAAGAATCTTCTATCATCAGAAAAAAATTATTCCGAAGAGCAACCACCTCTTGGTTGCGAAAACGAAAGCGAAAATGAATTGCCTTTATGCCCCAAACGATTGAAAATTTGTTAGTGCGGGCGCAACTTACCTATCTTCAATCCTTTATTGCTCGGCTTTCGCAGGTAGTTAAGAGATATTTTTTTTAACTGTAAAGCATAAAAAGCCCTAACGAAGTATATAAAAAAAACTTATGTTTAATTTAAGGTTTCTTAGAAATAATTACGAAAAAGTGTACCACAAAAAAAAAAATAATAAAACTTTCTGTAACTTTTTAACCATTCGTTTGAACAAAGAAATTTTTTTAGTGTAATGAACGACTTTATGTGGAACAATATACTTTTTAATTTTTGCAGTGCGGCATACTGGAACCGAGATATTCACATTTTTACCAAACATTTGTACTTATATCTTTGGTAAAAAAAAAATTGAGGTGGTGCAAATTTGGTTTTAAGCTTTTCTCGTAAGTGCCCATCGATCCATAAAAAAAAAACTGACCATGCCTCTGCGCGCAAGGTCAAATGACGATTCGACTGGAGTAACTGGAGTAGTACACTTTTTAAGATTTAAAATACTAAAAGCTTTATCAGTTTTGAAATAGTGAATGGTTTCCCAGATGATGACAACACTATAGTTGACTGGCTAAAATGATGCAACTTCAACCAAATTTGACGCAAGCACTATCTACCATATGAACGTTAAGCTAACATCTAAATATAAAAAAAAAAAACAATAAACTTATAACAGTTTTTTTTAAGAAATAAATAGATTTCCATAGCCATCCTTTTTTAGAATAACGAAACATAAAAAGCATTCAATATACTCAAACAACAATAAAAGTATACAATAGAATGTGAAATATATTAGGCAATAATTTTTATAGAATTTTAGAATCGACCGCTCTGTGTATGTCTCAATACTTGACGGGCTTTTTATCAATGCATTAAGGCGTCTTAAAAATTCTGATTAACCCCATTTCATATCACATATCACCTAACCTACGTATGCATAAAGTGGTGGAAATTCAATTATGAAAAGCAACTTTTATTTGATTTTAATACTCGACCGAGGGTATATTAATTTTAATGCATAGTTTGTAAAGCCTTTAAAAGCTGCGGTTCTCAAAGTGTGCTCCGTGAGCGTTGACCAAGTGCTCCCCGTAAAAAAAAATTAAAAAAACAAATGATCAAAATATAAGAAAGTCAAAATTTTGAATCGATGGCTGCCATTAAGGGTTGAGGTAACATCGTTTTCCTTAGGATTTTATTGTTAGGGCCTCTTGTAGATATTTTGAAAAATGTAAATGTTTTAATCCGGTCGCTTCAGGAAATAAGAAAAACCTGATGTAGACCTGTACAGTGTTGCGTCAAAAAAGTTGGCTTCCCTAACATCGTAGAAGCATAAAAATTTTAAAGATTTTATTAGAACATAAAGGCAAGAAGAGCACAGAAAAGAAATCGTTTCAGATTCCTGGGCAGAATCCAAAGTTTTGTTGGATAAAACGAAACAATTTATATTATCGCGTCCCCATGCAGAGTCGAACCCGCCTTCAATTGCATGGAAAGGCGGTTTGATTCGACTCTAATACGCTTTGCGGGTGGAGCCAAGTCGAAATTATGCATGGAAACGCGAGTTCAGTCAAGGAGTCTTGAAGTCAGATTTTGGCGTTCCTAGGCACATTTGGAAGTCATGCTTAATAGCATATTTCCACCGGGCACTAAAACGCATCAATATGAATTTTCATTTGATTCCTCTACAAATTACGCAATTAACCATACAAATTTTAATCCTCTCGACAAGCGATTAAAAATAAATCCTCTCATTAATCTCATACACCCTTTTCACGAGCCACTTTCAACCCTTTTCGTACACCATTTTAAAAGTTTGAGAATCGAAAAAGGACACTGAAACTTGTCCACAGATCTGTCAGAGTTGCGATTTCTATTGGGATGTTTACAACGGAAATCTTTTTTCGCTCGTTGAAAATGACATCGTCGCCTCTCTTTTAAGAGTCAAAATGACAGAAAAAGAGCTCATGTCAAATTAATCCTGTATTTGTCTGGTGGAATCGCTTTGGGATTTATGAAAATAAATCGTTTGCCGCTAATGCTCGTATTATTGCCGGTGGAAACATAGTATAAGATTCATTGGTAAAACTCATATAAGTTTACCAGTTCCAGAAAACGACAAGTTTGTTTATTGGCACGCACACATGTTTCTAAAATTTTACTTTATCAGAAAAGATAAAATTCGAATACAAATGTTACTTTAACTGGTCGCCCATTTTCGTAGTAAGATGACTAAATACTAATGCTTTGTTTCCACCGGACACAAATTGGTAATTTACACAAATCTTTAACTAATCTCCAATCAGTCCAGATTTTCCATACAAATTTGAACCCTCGGCGAGTAATTAAAAATAATTCTCCTCAAAAATCTCCTCATTTAACCCTTGCCAATTTTAACTTATTTCGCACATGTTTAGAACCAATTTAAGTCTAGACAAAGAAAACAGAAACTAACCACGCATGACAGATATGTCAAATATAATTTTATTGGAAGGTTAACAACGAAATAACCTGTTTGCTCCAGGGAAATGTCATTATCACTGTCTTTGGAGAGCCAAAACGACAACAAAGAGTGCTCGTGTTAATTAAATCTTATTTTTGCCCAGTGAAGACACTACACGATTTTTATTTAATCGTCTCCTGCGAATTGCCGTTTTGAAAAAACTCTTTCTACATCTCCAGCAAATAAAATTTAAAAAAAAGTGCTGCTGGACCTTTGAAACAAATATAAAAATCTGATTTCACTAAACAGCAACACCATCTATTGATTCATCTTTGAAATTTGTGCATCAGGCTCTGTGATCTGCCTTTGTACAAAATTAACAATTAAATTCGTCCATCACTATGTGATGCAGAAAAAGAAGCACACATTTTCAGTAGTAGATGTCTCAATTTAAAATTCAACACCAGCAAACCGCATTGTGCCGATTTAAACAATTGCATCGCCAATAAAATAGAGTGGCTCAACAGCTCGAGGTGAATCAGGGCCAAAGTTGCATACCTTCTGAAATAAGTTCCCTTACTTTTATTACAATGTGTTGTTATGTTTATACCCGACCCAGGGTATATTAAGTTTGATGTATAGTTTGTAACGCAGTGAAATAATCACCGTAGACCCCTAAGACCTTTTAGAGATATGAATGGGGGCGACAGGAGAATCGATTAAGCCATGTCCTTCCGTCCGTCCATCCGTCCGTCCGTATGTAAACAACTTTTAGGCCTTAAATTTTAAGGCAAAGAGCTGAAATTGTGTGGATTGGTTGGAAGTCCAGTCCTTCAGATCAAGTGTGAAAATAAGCTGAATCCGCCCACAGACACGCCCACTACAGGCCTGTATGTGCGAATTTAAAAAAATACATTTTGCAAATTTTAGCTATGTTAGAATGGCGCTAGCGCATTTATTTTTGGTACGTAACATTGCATTATAATTGTCTTTAAGGTAGCCAAAAAATTTTAGCTTTTTCATTGACCACGCCCACTTTTTTAGCTTAAAATGACTGTTTTTCAATAAATATATACGAAATTTGACAAAAAATTATATGACAAAAGCTGTAGATATTAGCATTTTCTAACTTTTATGTATGTGCCTCCGCCCACCTTTGTGGGTGTGGCGTTAAAAAAAGTGATTTTTTTAGTTAGAAAGGCGGAATTTCAGGCCGAAATGTATGCAACCACCTAGTATAAAGCATTCAACAGTTATATTTTTACATCCCGCCCACTTTTTGGAGGCGTGGCAGTTTTCTTTTTGGTACGGTCGGGTATTTTGCAATCCGTCGTAGATGGATTGAATTTTTTGCATATCCACTGTTGCAATTTCCCACTTGTTTTTTTTGTCGTGTTGCTTTTTTTTATAAAAAACAATGCAAATTTTTGTATCTTATAAAAAAACATTTTGGTGCTCCACCGTTGAGATCTCCTTTTAAAAGTGCTCCGCGACCGAAAAAGATTGGGAACCGCTGTTTTAGAGATATGATCGAGACCGACAGTCGAATTGATCAAAGCATGTCCGTTCGTCCGTCCGTCTGTATGTGTGAAGGTTTTAGGTCTTCAAAATGAAGCTATAGAGAACTGAAACTTAGTACACGGCTTGGTTCTTTTGTTGCACAGACAAGTGTAAAAATGGGCTTAATCCGTCAACGGCCACGCCCACTACTGGCTTCAATATAAGACAACCTCTATTTCACATTTTTTTTTTTTTTTTCAAAATGCCTTTTGGTCCAGTTAGACAAGGCATAGGAACTTAAATTTTGGTACTGAGAAATATTGGCCCAAGACCTTTAACAAGGCAAAAATTTGACCGATTTCTCGGAAAGTTCACTCTAAATTGAAAAATAATTATATGACAATTATTAAAGGTATTACTATTTGCTAAGCTTGCTTTATAAAAAGTTTTGAGCTCCGCCCACTTTTAAGGGGCGTTTTTAGGAAAAAAGCGGTTCTTTTTTGAAATAATTTTCGCTTTTACGGTATTTTCTCAGGATTCTAACGAGATTATTTATTATTGACAATTAATTGATTTTATTTTTAAGCCCATGCTCCCTTTTGGAGGCGTGGCGAATACAAAAAATATATGAATTCGGGCGAAAAAAGTT
The DNA here is from genome assembly GCA_947623515.1 of Neoascia interrupta. Taxonomy (NCBI): domain Eukaryota; kingdom Metazoa; phylum Arthropoda; class Insecta; order Diptera; family Syrphidae; genus Neoascia; species Neoascia interrupta. Next base: position 182,716,532 of record OX392462.1, read on the forward strand.
AAGATTTGGTGTTATACGGTATATAAGGTCGGGTATATAGAAGTTTTTCCACAGACGAACTCTTGCACTTAGTCACCTGTTTCTACTTATCATTATGCTCTTACTTGCATCAAAATTTTTAATACCTTAATATTTCGTTTAAATATTTCAATTTTATCAGAAATAAAAATAAATGTTGCTCTTCATAATCGAATTTCCACCACTGTATAATCGAGTCTATAAAGCATTCGAGTGATGTCATCCATTTTATTATTACCGGCGAAAAATATTTATAATTTCTTATCTGGGCAATCGTTCATTCATACATTTATTAAAGTTCAAGGCTTCTTACAAGTAGCACAGTCTGATGGTCATGCTTTGTTTATTTTATATATTTTTTCAGACGGACAATCCGGATTTGTATGTAGCTATCTTGCGAGACACTAGTTCCTCTTGCCATTGAAAAGTGAAATCTCTTATCAAATTATGTAGTCTGGTTTTGTTTATGTTTTCAAACGTTTAAAGTTTTTGTAGGGGCGTTTAACGCGGCAGTTTTGTGTACCTTATTGCTCTCAGAAAATGACGCAGTGATAGGTTTTTTTATATGATCAAAATATAAACTTTTGACATGTGACAAGATCTTAGATGTAAAGTTTACATATTCGTTGACTGACAGCTACGCAAGAGACAATTTAAAAAAAATCTATGCCACCCTTGCCACAAAGTTTTGTTAAGTGATTGTTGTTGACAAAATTTGTAGGCCATTATTTGTTGTCCCACTGCGAGCTTAATGGTCAATGAGTAATGAAATGATGCAAATAATTGAATTTTTCCATTTTCTAAAAAAATAAATTCGTTTCCAAACCTTGAGGTATTCTTTTCCTTTATTTGACATTAATTTCTAATTCACAAAAAATAACTTCGAAATCTGTTTCATCGTGTTTTTTGTTTCTGCTTCCGTTTCTAGTCCAATGCTTGACTCACGCAACAATACCTACTCTCTTCCCAAAAAGTTCTGGCTGTTGATTTATAGCTTCTCGTTTCATTTTTGATAAAACAACTTTCATTGCCTCGCAGAGATAGTCACTTCTAAATCTGTCGTCACCGATTTATTAAAGGCATTTGACACTTTTCGTCAGCGTGCTTAAAGAATTCACGAGGCACCTGACTGTGATGAATTTTTCTTTTTCAGAATTTTCGTTTTGTCTCTCATGAGACTATGATGTCAACATAACTTTCTGAATTTTATGCGACATTAACATATTTTGTACGAAATTATGCCTACAAATTCACTCTAACAAACCAAGTGGCAATTAAAAAAACTCTCTGGGGTTTTGTAAAGTTTTTTGTTCTTTTGTCTTTTAACGAGGGGGAATGGTTTATTTATTTTTTTCTCAAAGTTTAGCCGGCTTAAGTAATTAAACTTTGCAACCTTGGTCGTGAAATAAAATCGAATCTTTTGTCGGAGTAGGGCACTGACATTTTGTCTAGTTGTTTTGGAGTTTAGTAGCCAGACAAGTGCACACTTTTTAGTGCGGAGCAACAAAAAGTATTTATACCAAAAACTAAAATCTAAATGGAGCCAAATTCACTAAGAAGCAATTTGACATCACTTCAAGGCAAAAAAAAAAATTGCCAGCACTTTGACAACCATGGGCGTTGGTGCATCCTCTTTTTTCCTTAATTGCACGGATGTTAAGGCATGGCTCTATAGATTTAATGACTGCAAGTTGCAGAAACTAATGTAACTAGTCCTTTTAATTTGCGTACGTGTAGTTATAAGCGTCGCAAAGGGAGCAATTGAGAAACGTTAAACTGGCCGTAGAGACAATGACAACCCATCCCTGCGTAAACGGCCCAAGCGATTAGAATTGTGATATGGAAAGTGACCGTTTCTAAAAGTATGAAGTGCAATTGTTTTTTTTTCATTAGTCCACTTTACAATTAATTTGTTTCGAAATAAGATTGTTGTTCGTTGCGTAGCTGGAAAATTGAATCGTTAAAATAGTGGCCGCTCCTCTTTAGCAAGAAACGATAACGCAGTTGATTCCAAAGTGGGAGTTTGTTCACTTGAAAACAGTAGCTGCGCATTATTAACACCTTAATGTTAAGTAGCTATTTCACACATAAGAGAGGTGTTGGATGGTTTTGAAAGGCACAATGAAGGACAACAATTACAATTACTTACAAATAGTCTAGAATGGTTTTGATCAGTTGAAATGTGTCCATGATCTTGTGTTTACTTTTTGATCTTATGTTTACTTTTTGATGGTAACTTTGTTAAATTTCTATATTTTCGGAGATCTTTCAGATCAGTAAGTAAAGGGTGATTTTTTAAGAGGTTGAGAACTTTTAAAAAAAAAAAAAAAAACACAAAAAATTCGAAGAAATTAATGAAATATTTATTTGAATCGATAGTTTGAACCTTGCAATTTAATGTTTAAAGATAATTTCATGCAAATGTTGACCGCGGCTGCGTCTCAGGTAGCCCATCCGCTGAGTCCAATTTTGGCATACTCTTTCACACATATCGGCCGGTATCTCACGAATGAATGCATGGATGTTGGCTTCCAGTGCGTCAATCGAAGCGGGCTTGTCCCTATAGACATTAGCCTTGACATACCCCCACAAAAAATAATCTAATGGTGTCAAATCGCACGATCTAGGCGGCCAATTGACCGGCCCGAAACGTGAAATTAACTGTTCACGAGAGTGCCGACCATAAAATGGAAGCAGCGCGCGATGAACATTTCGAACCGAGCACGAGTTTTGATAGTAAAATTCAATAATTTGCAAGCGTTGTTCATTTGTAAGACGATCCATGGTTAAATTGCAAACCAAACTGAAGCTGTTTGACAGTGACACTACTAAACACACATCAGCTGTCAAAACCAGTGTTGCCAAAACCAAACCAGCTAAAAAATCACCCGTTACAAGGCATAACTGCTTCAATCCCTCAGTAGAAATTCAATATTCGTAATACGCGTTCTTTGCACACTTGATTGAACTTAACGAATCGATCAAAACTTAGAAAGAAACACGACGAATGATTCTTAACACTGGCTGTCGGTTTTTATCGAAATATGAGAACAGAAGAGAGCCTAAAATCCTGTAAAGAGGGCCTAAAACAAAGTATTATACACGATGGTATTTTTTTATATATACAATTAACTCGCGATCAAGGGCTTATGACTACCCTTAAGATGCGTAACACATCGCGAGCGTAGCACAATATTCGGCCGACCCTAACCTGGATAGCAGACGCCAACCAGGAAGCCGCTCATTTTAAGACAGACGCTCCTGGATTTTTCGTTTGTTGCTGGTTTTGGTCGGCACTGGTACCCTCCATATCTGGTGAGTATTCCCCTATACGGCACCTGGGGAGGCGCCCAAATGGGGACCAGCGACCCCCAGAAGGGCTATTATACCCGATGGTATAATACTTATTTGGTGACGAATTGGATTCGACCAAAGGTGCATCTTAAAACGCTTCAAGAGCCTGATCGCACTTAAAAGATCGTACAATACTGCTACAATCAGTGTCATTACAGAACCTTTGTGGGTCTAAGTGTGCCGGTTTTTCATATTAGACTGCTATGTCAACCCAGTCTACATAATTGTTGTCTAAAGTATTTATTGAACCTTCCATTGGATGAGATACTATACAGATACTGTGGTGGAATCGGCTATGGTGATCTGTGATTTTCACATTTTGTGACAGTCAATGTGATCAAACAAAATAATCCGTCTGCGTACGGTGATCACAAAAATATTGTTCCGAATCATTGCTTTTTAAGGCTTGTAATGTAAGAACACTGATTTTTATTCGTACATGCAGAAAGTCAGCCTAAGAGTAGGCAAAAACACCAACTTACCAGAAAGTTGGAAAATTGGTGACCAGCTGATTTTGACGGTGATTGGTCGGGAGCTGTCACAAGAAAATTGTGATGATCACAGACGAATTTTTAGCAGACGAATTTTGGTGATTTGTGACATCAAAGATCGCCTAAGCCGATTCCACCCCTGGTATTACCGGGTTCAATGACGATTTTTTGGCATGTAATGCCGTCGCCAATGAAAGGGTTCAGCCCCCGTTCGCATCGAAGGTAGAACTCCAAACGATCTTCGAAACACTGAAAAAGAAGAATTCAGTGGAAATCGATGGAGTATCGAACTTTGTGCTTCGACAACTCCTTCCAGGAGCCGTGGAAATCTACGCCACTCTTTGGTGAAAATCTACGCAAGCAATGCTGCCAGAACATTGGAAAATAGCTGTGGTACATCCGATCTCCAAAAGGGGAAAGGATAAAAAAATCTCCGGTTAATAAGTCTTCGTCCGAATTCGAAAAGGTGATCAATAGATCCTTGAGTCAGTGGGTTGAGGACAATTTGATAGTTCCGGATAAACAATTCCTTTTCAAGTCGGAGCCGTGGAAATCTACGCCACTCTTTGGTGAAAATCTACGCCAGCAATGCTCCCAGAACATTGGAAAATAGCTGTGGTACATCCGATCTCCAAAAGGGGAAAGGATAACTCCAATCCAGCGAATCTCCGGTAAATAAGTCTTCGTCCGAATTCGAAAAGGTGATCAATAGAGCCTTGAGTCAGTGGGTTGAGGACAATTTGATAGTTCCGGATAAACAATTCCTTTTCAAGTCGGAACTAGTATCATGCCGCGACTAAACTGGTATCAGATATCCAATACATTAGTACAAAAGCAAAAACCAATGCAGGGATGCCTGCCTAATTGACTTGGAAAAGGTCTTTGATTTCGAATGGTTGGAAGAACTCTTTTACAAGTTGAATAGGTTAGGCATCAGCAAACTCTTCTATACATGTTGCTTAATATGCTCTCCGGTAGAAAGTTTGTCGTGAAACACGGCAACGTGCCTTCTTCTGGAGTGTTCAATATTGGAAGCGGGCTGCAACAGGGAGCGTTTAATTCGCCGATTCTCTTCAATAATTACACGGCTGATCTGATAGGATATCTTCATTTTGCGATGAGATTCTATCAGATAGCGTATGCCGACGATTTGATCGCGTACAGATCAGGCCTTAACATCGAGGTGATTGTAGTATTACTGAAGCGTGATTTCGACAAAATTTAGCAATATTGCGACGACTGGAAGTTGAGGATCAATTTCCAGAAGTCGGAAACCATTCTGTTGAGAACGCCGTTGTCTTTAGCCTCTAGGGATACCACAAAGAATCGGCGAAAGTTCTCTATCGCTGGACAGCACGAGCTCCCACTTGCGTGTAAAGTTTATTAAGCAAGTTATAAGTATTTCTGTCTAGCATATAAGAAATAATGAATTGAATCAATGAAAAGCATTGAATTGAACAGAAATGATCACCATCTGATCTCGAGGACCCAGGTTCGAGGAGGGCCTAGGATTTGTATCAAAGTTTTTCTGCAGTACAACAAAAAGCAACAACATCCAGTTAACAAAGAGGTGAAGCAATAATAAATCAACAGGAAGCAGACTCCAAAAAATTAAAAAAATATTTTTTTTTTAACTTTTTTTGACTTTATGTGTCATTTTTGCCACAGTTAAACTCGTAGCGATGTAGCCGAGTGCAACTGTCACTCGACTCTCAAACCATCTGTTGCGAGATCGAGTCCCAGTTGGGGCGCGAACTTTTTTTGTATTAAATTCCGACAATTGCCCTGCTGTGTCGTTTGCGACTTCCGCGTAATTTTTCTTGGTGGGGCTAGTTTTTCTTCTGAATGTTAGAAGGTCAAGCCTAATGTACGTCCCTTAAATCGAATGGCAACTTCTTTAAAAATAAAAGCCTCCACCCGATTAGCCTATCCTGATTTTTACTTTTATCTGTAAAGTTGTTTGCTAATAAACATTCACTTTAGAACACACTTCGTCATCGATATCAAGGAAAACTCGGCAGACTATGTTGTAAGAGCAAACCCTCACCCCACTTAATTAATTCTTTTACTTGTTTGCTTTGTCCATATTTGCATTTCAAGCAAACTCCACTCTTAGCACCTAGGAAGCGCGCTTACCTTAAACTCCTCGACGCTTAATATTCTTCTATCGTTTTACAGCCTTTTGATGTTCTGAATTACAAAACTGTCTGTGCCGTTTTTACGGCCAATGCGAGATACCAGGACTTATTGTTCTTGGATATAAAAAAAGTGATTAGCTCATACTAACTATAAAGCTTACGGTGGAATCCATTAATTGTTATCACTCAAATTACAATAAAAAAAAAATTTCCCATATCTTTTTTCAAATCAAGTTCGAATACTCGTTTTTAATTCTTGCTTTTTTAATGACCTATTTTACATAGGCGTGTACACGTACGTCTACAACGTCGAAAGTATGTACATAATTTTATTTTGTAATATTAATACCGAGTTTATTTTTAGAAATTATTTCTACTTACTGAAATTCTATTGCCGCCCCCCGTCTCTGAAACGATCTATTGTTTTTGTGTGAACAGCAGAAGAAGAAAAAATCATTGCGTGCCTGTTTACAATTAATTGAAACTAAATTGGTTCCTCTCATACATTTTTTTTTCGCCGCAACACAGCCGGGGTTTTGACAACGCCTTTTTGTCTGAGGTTAATTATAATTTGATTGCCTCCGGGTCAGAAGTCAAAAAATGTCAATATCTATAACCTCTTTTGGGGAATCTGTTATATTTTTTCTATTTACCTTTGCTGTGGAAATATTTTTATAGTTTGGTAATAAAGTTAAACTTAATGGATAAAATTAATAAAACAAGCCTGTCCACCTGTTAATCTGCCACGAATTCGGAATTTTTAATTTCTATTTTTAAATGGGTGGGCGATTTAAATAGCGCCAGTGATACGATAGTGATGGCATTTCCAATCGCTTGTTGATAGCAAATAATGCAAGCGGAGATTAGATAGGCATAATGTATCTATCACAGTCAAAAGTTTATTTTGGAACTAATCATTGTACACTGATTTTAGACTGCCATGCAATTAACGTAATGATAAATCCATTGTTCGAAGTTCAATTTGTTTGCATAATCAATTAATGTGTTTAACCACTCGGATATAGATTAATTTCTACGGTAATTCACGTTACTAACTAGGAAGAAATAATACTAAAAAGGTTTAGTACCAATGAGCCTGGTATTTTTTTTTTTTATAATATGCTCGATCGAACACAAACGCTGATGAACCAAACATGAAACTTCTGCACAGAAACACCAAAGCTTGCCCCGCAAGTGTTATGCCTTAACGCAGAAAAGCAATAGTAGATATAACCAGCAGAATATTTCAAAAAAACATCTGGCATGCATCTTATTGTTGTCCATTCTATTTGCATATTGGAAGAGAAAAAGGTGTAACTTTTTTCGCGGTGGCTAATAGACATTTTAAATGTTTTTTGGATATTACCGCGTATTAATTAAAATGAGCTTTAACGTACTCACCCCGAACGTTTCGCTCAAGTTTCATTGAGCGTGGTCACCGGGTTTCGAGGTGAGAACGTAAAAGATCATTTTAATTTATACGCGGTATTATCCAAAAAAAAACATTTAAAATGAGAAAAAGGGTTCTTTGTATTCGGCCGACCCTAACCTGGGTAACAGACGCCGACCAGAAAGCCGCTCATTTTGAGACAGATGCTTTTGGACTTTTCGTTTGTTGCTGGTTTTGGTCCGCCCCAGTTATTTTCCATACTGGTACCCCATATGGGTATATGGTTATCACCATATCTGGTGAGAATTCCCCTATCCACCACCTGGAGAGGCGTCCAATTGAGGACCAGTAACCCCAGAGCCTAGTATGTCGTACCATAACCTTTCGTATAAATATTGAAATGCTTGATCAATGATACTTCAGACACACTATTTTTCTATTAACTAAAGCTACAAATCCAATTGCATCAATACTTTTTGACAACTTGAAGCTCCAAGAACATAGCGATTGCAAGAACAAAAACTAATCCCAGAACTATTTAGCAAAAGCTGTGGCTCAAAAGAGTCCGTAGCTAGCTCAAAAGGAGCAAAACTATAAGAGTAACTATAAGAAAATATCCATCGTACAGAAAAGAAGACGTCTTAGAAAATTTAAAATCACCTTTAAGGCCCCTTTGTAAGGTAAAAAGTGGCAACGGGGAGCGTGATCTCGACAACCCAAATGACAATTGTGAAAGGTTCGCATGGATTCCTGCAATATCATTTATCGCCTTGTCATAGGTAGCACAAGACCCTCCAAAACATCAGTTTGGTGTCGACTGATAGAAGGCGATCAACTTCCAACCAATCAAATTGATCATTTCGGCTAAAGGCGCGCGCCGATCACATATCACACTGCAGTTGGTGTTGGGGTAAAAAAAAACAGGAATTTCAAATCGATACGCACCACCTTTTCATCGAACTAAATGCCGCGTATGAAAGCACGTCACTATAGAGACGGCAGCTATAAAGGGAAGTTTTGACATCCCTTCAAAATTGGTCGAATTATCGAAGATGGAAAACTCACGCTGTTTTGTCATGATCGGTAAGGACCTCACCGGCCTATTGATGTCAAAAAAAGAATTTAAACAAGGCGCCAGCCACTAAGTGAGTTCATGTGCGGAACTCCCGTGCCAACCCCAGAGGCACAATCTTTCAAATCCGTGCGAGTTCTACGCACACGACATTGACAAAAGCGGAAGAATAGAGCTTTATGTCCGTAAAAAGCTTATGGGCATTTATCAGCAAATGTGCGTTTAGCAGTCGTTGATGGCAAAACCAAGTACATGCTGCGTCATTAAGAAGTGACACACAACACCGACAAAACATTACTATGGACAGCTATTACCAGGAGGTAGTCAGAGACTTTTTCTACCTGAGTTCTCTGTAAACTTAGACAACGACACCAGCGGTGAAATCAAACGAAGGCTAACTCTTGCCAATCCCTGCCTTTTTGCGCTAAGAACGCAATTGTGTAGGCAAGCCCCCCTATCGAGCTACTAAAGTGTCTAATTATAAGATCATCATCATCCCAGCTCTGCTTAAGGGCGGATGAAAACGGATTGGGCTGCTTTGAGGAGATAATCCCTCCGGTAATTTTTTGTTCATATCTACAGTGAAGAAGGAAATATAGCATCGAACTGTAAGGCCTGCACACGTACAACGACACCGACCTATGGCTGGATCACCTAGAGCGCTTGGACAAGAAAAATTGTGGGTAGTCAGTTGAATGAGAAATAAAGAGAACAGTAGGAGCTCAGGCATTATTCCTGATCAACGCCCGAGCGAGAGTCAAACTAGTTTGACAGGTTGTGACCGACTTGTGTGACTCGTAAAGGCTTTGTTTAACCGGCATCACCGGCAGCATTAAATGGTTCAACTCAGAGTCAGAAAGCAGTTTTTACGCACAATTTGAGTCAGAAAGTGCAAATGTAGAAAAAGCCGCCTTTTAGGGGTACTTTTCACCCCTTAATTTAACCCGAACATTGAAATTTTTGACCTCATTTTTTTGACACAATTAACACAAAGCGTGGGGTGCCGTGGCGTAGTGGTTAGTGTGTGTGCTTACTACGCCGGAGGCCTGGTTTCGAATCCTGCCATCGTCACCTGAAAAAAAGACTTGTTCTCCGAGAGTATCATCATATGTCTTGAAAAACTTCTCAAAGTGCCGTTCGGATTCGGCAAAAAATTGTAGGTCCCTTTGTATGTAAAAGAAGTTAACACACCAGCATACATTGTTGAGAAGTTGGCCCTGGTTCACCTCGGACTGTTGCGCCACTCTATTATATAATTATATAATAGCGCTTATATAATAAAAGCACCCCTTTTTAGGGGTCGCCCTAATTTAAGGGTGAAGCCACAATTTCTTAAGAAAAAAGCTCGAAATTCGTGATTAGCGACTCAAAAAACCTATACAGCAACCAGTAAAAGCAAATTCGGTGGTTGCCGGAGGGTATACAACTAAAGCCGCAAATTAACTGGGCTAATTGTTAGAAAGGTGATCATCTCTTAATGTGGTCAAAAGCTGCCGTGAAGCTGACGAAAAAGGCGAATAGCTTTTTCCCTTATCTAGACAGGATCTTGATAGGATCTTGTCCGGTATGGACAGAGAGAAGATATTATTGATTGTGGCATAGTTCTTCATGAATCCCTCTTTAAACTCACAAAGTTGCTCGCCTGTTTGCAGCAATGTGGTCAGTTGTTGCAAGATTATTCCGGCACGAAAAATTTCATAATAGATGACTGCGGTCGCCTTTTTTGAAGAGTGGAAAGATTATACTCCTTTTGAAGTTTAAAGACGTCGTTTAAACCTCTGTGTCGGAGATGAAGTTGTTGGCTTCAGTAAGCTTGACTAGGTACTCACTCGTAGCGTACTTGTAAGACTCATAAAGCAGTGCATATGTTTCCTGTATTGAATAAAAGTTTCATATTAACGTGCCTGGTATAGTTGGCTTTAAACGGGGCCAAAACTCGGCAAGAAGAAGTTCATGTAATAGAAGTTCATATAAGAAGATCATAATCATCATTATAATTTTTTGTGACCTCTTATCCTTAAAAGGCTGGCGGAGCGAGGGTGGCTGAATGGGCCTTCCATCATTCCCGATCCGCACCACCAACTCAAGAGACACTGGCGCGATCCCCAGACGGATCTCGGATATGTTCTTTACCTGATCCCACCACGTGTTTCTTGGCCTACCAGAAAAGCGACGCGCTCGCATCTCGGCATCTAACATGACCTGTCTAGGAAGTCTGCCGGGGGCCATGCGAACAACGTGTCCAAACCATCGTTCCACTCAGAAAAGTAGCTACTAAACATTAAGATTCCTACGAATACTGAAGTTTCTCACTTTATCCCTAAGAGTAACAGCAGCAACGCACCTCAGGAATCTCATTTCGGCAGCTTGTACCCGCGATCTAATTCTTTTGGTATTTAGCCAAATTTCATGACCATAAACGAGGGTTGGAACGAACACTGCATTAAAAACTGAGAACTTCGCTTTCATTTCAAGCTCAGCTTTCCTGTGGCCGGCTGGTGCAGTTCCTTTACTATTGCTCCATCTTGGCCAATCCTACAGAATAACTTAGAAAAACTCCTTCCATCTTTCATGAAAAAGACCCCGAGATACTTCGCTACTTGTTTCCATCGGACTCCATTTATGTGCAGGGTACACTGCACAAGAGTTCGGGAAACAGCCATCTCTGCGGATTTGTGGTTCAGGTTCACCTTCATCCCAGGCTTACCACAGATGGCCGCAAACCCATCCAGTGTTCGCTGAAGTTCATCCTCGCAGCTAAATCTTCTGCGAAAAGCAGATGGCTGACGCCAGCCATTTCGAAAGATTCCTCACCAAGACTGCGGTTCACCATCCATTCCATATATGCTATGAAAAGAAGAGGCGATAGAACACAGCCCTGGCGAAGTCCAACGCACACATCAAAAGGATGGAATTTGACGCCATTTATCCAAACACAGCTTCTGCCGTTCCCATATAAGGACTGAATAGCTCTCGGAAGAGGCCCACTCAGTGCATAGTCCTGCAAAACTCTCCAGAGTTCATCCCGAGGAACCCGGTCATAGGACTTATCCAAACCTACAAAACACGCGTAGACCGGTTTGGAATATTTCCAGGCCTTCTCAAGAATAACTTTCAGAGTAAAAAGCTGGTCGGTTGTGCCTCTGCCAGGTCGAAAGCCGCATTGCTCTCCCGCAAGAAACAGCTCGGCTCGTTTACAGCTTTGGAACGCTGAAGACCAAAGAGAGACCTATAGTTGAAGCAGTCCCTCTTATCCCTTTTTTGAAAATGGGCACTATAACTCCTGTTTGCCAATCGGAAGGTGCTTTCCCGCTTTCTTAGGCCGCCTTTATGGCACGTGTTAGCCATTTAACACCATCTTCACCCATGGTGGAACCTGATAGCTTTAGGATAAAAAAAGTTTCGTTAGTTGAACTCCGACAGACAATAAGCAAACTTAAAAATAATAAGCCCCGGATTACGACCTGATCACTGGCGAAATATTAAAAGAGCTACCAAAAAAGGCACTAGTCAAGCTACTTTATATGATAAACGCTTCTCTTACGACTTCTATACGTTCCAAGGCAATGGAAAGTTGCTGAAGTCATTATGGTTCCAAAACCGGGGAAATGTGCAAATGATAAAAAATCTTATAGGCCCATATCGCTTCTGCCGATAATATCGAAAGTATTCGAGAAACTTCTGCTGAAGCGATTACAACCAATAATTGCAGAAAGATGCTTGATCCCGGATCATCAATTCGCTTTCAGACCTAACCATTCCACAATAGATCAAGTCTAACGCATGAAATTGAAAAAGCCTTAGAAGGGAAAAAAATATGTTCAAGTGCTTTCCTCGACGTATCGCAAGCCTTCGACAAGGTATGGCACGAGGGCTTGAAATATAAGCTACGGCAAAACTTGCCGGAAGACATGTTTAAAATATTGGAAAATTATCTTGAAAGCAGACTCTTTCGTGTTAGGTGTAGTAGTGAATACTCGAGTTTCAAGCAAATTCGGGCTGGCGTACCCCAGGGAAGCGTCCTCGGTCCGACCCTGTTCCTGCTCTACACAAGAGACATACCTCTAGATGACGAGACAGTCGTGGCCACGTTTGCGGACGATACGGCCATCCTGGCAACAGGTGAATCAGTCGAGTCATCAACGAGAAACCTCCAACGAGCATTGGGCAGAATTTGTGTCTGGACGAAGACTTGGCGAATCGCTCTTAACGAGAACAAGTCTACGCATGTGAATTTCACTTACAGAAGGGTTAACAATTTACCTCTGTTCATAAATTCTGCACAAATACCTTATGCAAATGAAGCGAAATATCTAGGGAAGACACTGGACGCTAAACTAAGGTGGACGAGCTCGAGATAAGGCTCAGGGAAATGTATTGGCTTATCGGAAGATTTTCGAAATTAAGCATATATAAAAAACTCCTCTTGTACAGGCAGGTGTTAAAGCCGTCCTGGACATACGGTATACAACTTTGGGGTTGTACCAAGCCGAGCAACATGTCCATGTTGCAGACTTTCCAAAACAAGACACTAAGAGCAATTGTGAATGCTCCATGGTATATTAGGAATAGCGATGTTCACAGAGATTTAGGAATAGCTACCGTCAGCGAAGAAGTAACAAACTTTGCTCGAAAGCTAAATGCTCGCCTTCATGTTCATTGCAACAATGAAATGATCCGTACTCTCAACGAGACTCTTAACGATGTAAACAACGAGCGTGGACTACAAAGAATAAGACCCTTCGATCTAGCGACGTAGGGTGAAGCCGCATAAAGGAACGGCTTAGTAGGTGCATTCACTGGAAAGCAACCTATCCAATGCAATTAACACTACGGAAGCGTAAACTTCTGTAAGTTAAGTTAACTTAGTTGTAGTCGAGAAGTATTATGAGAGAGCGAAAATTTACTACAATGAAGTGCGTTCTGGCAGTTTCATAGTGTCTCTCATAAATGGGTGGTTTTTTAGCGCGTGGAAATCGGGCATAACCAATATCGGCTACTTCGGTATTATATACCTGCTATAGTGGGCGTATTGGTATCTTTGAAAGATTTTAGAGTTTAAGCCTCCGTCCACCCATTCAACAGAAAAAAAAAAAAAATCTTCACCCATTGCCTTGAGCGCATTTCTGGCCGGATTTCACCGACTCCAGTAGACTTACCCACTTTTAGCGATTTAATCGCGGCAGTGACTTCATCTACTGTAGGACTATTCTCCGCCCTAATCTCGTCAGCAATGATCCCATTGATCGCCGAGATAAGGGCCCTGTTGGGGATTGAGCAGCTTCGAAAAGATCTCGCTCCATCTGCGTAAGGCGTCGTTCTCATTTGATAGAAGTGTACCGTCTTTGGATTTAACCCCTTGTATACGATATTTAACTTCATTCCTCTGAGACGGCGAATAGTCTGCCAAAACACCTTGTTTGCGAATCAGTAATCGTGCTCTAACCTCTATAAGAAGTTGGTTACATTACACGAAAACTAAATGGCCCAGGAGCCATGGCCTGCCATCACACAACCATATGCATGCGGTATACATTGAAGTTAGGTCTTCTACACGGCGAATTGATAAGTCTCTGATGACTATTACTCTTAGTACTTTTTGAGGGCTGTCAAAACCACTCTATCTGAAAGAAACAACTTTTATTATGGTTGGGATTTGAACCCGCGACCTGGTGCGCTGAAACCCGACAACCTTACCTCTACCATTGCTGATAAGGCCCGTATAAGAAAAGATTTAAGCAGGTTAACTGTTTGCTCTAGTTACTATTACTGCCGGCGTTTTGGTCTTATCTATTTGGAGCTGATCTTTATGGGGCAACTTTCTTTATCTTTGAACGAGTTTTTAAGGGCGTTACTGGCACGTCATGTGGCAATATTTTCACGGCACTTCTTTTATGTGTGGTGTCATCATTAGGGAAGAACAGACTTTTAACTAATTGAATGCTCTATCAAAACTATTATTATTATAAATGTGTAAAAAAATGCAAAAAGTAAACCTAAAAATAAAAATACCACTCTGGTCACACTATTCGTGATACTCCACACAATTTTAATGGATTCGAATGAAAAGGGTTCGCATAAAGCAGACAAAAAAGTTCTCGCTCGACTAACAAATTATTTCAACACATGCTGGCATATATTTTCGGTTTTTATACACATTTCTGTATAACTAAGCATATAGCTTGTGTTTCTCATCATATTTAGACGGCTTCTACTTCACCTCTCGACATGCGGAATATAAATATTCATTTCAGAAATTTCGGGCTATCCAAACAAATTACGGTTCGTCTGGGCCAATGAATATTGAATTCGCTTTCATCAGAACTTAAGAGAGCGGCATTCGCTAAAATATGTTTGAATAAACTTTATTCAATTTCATTCGATTCCTAATGGCCATCAACATCATATTGTTTTGTGGCCCAAAAGAACGTGCAAAGTTGCTTTTTTCTCACTCTCTAGAGCGGATATCGTTTCGATTTTTATTTTTATTCCTATAATGCTAAACTTTCCAGTGAGTTTGATAAGTATCGCTTTTGGGTTTTGTGTTCTAATATAATCAGCGAGATTTGCACCGCACTGGGGCTGGGGCGGGTGGATGGAACATTGTCTATACCGTACCTAATCTATTTCATCATATCAATGAAATTTCCTTTTTAGATCCAATTAGGAACGGCTATGGGGCAAATATAAAGGTGAAGGTGTGTCAATGGCGATTGCGTGCATTTAAGAACAAGAACTTTGGTATTTGTGTGTAGCCTGTTTCGTCAAACGCTTTCGACGACGACGACGACGACGACGTCTAGATTGCTTTGTGGGTTGACATCTACTTTGTCGTCCGCGACTAGACTCGATTTTATTGTCATCGCCATTTGCGGTTTATGTCTGACTGTTTGCAACAAGCTGTAAGGTCTGTGTGCTTCTATATAAATTCGAATAGAGAAAAATAAAAAATGTGGAATTAGACGATATTTGCAAGCATATTTTATGCGATAGTTTCTTAGTTTATTTTTGGCACACTTAGATACGTCTGCTTGCGAGTCAAGTGCAAGCCAAGAAAACCCGTCGAAACGGCGGCAAAATTAATAAAGTTTCAATGTTTCGAGACGATTTAAATCACGACGAAAGAGAAAAAAAAAATCAAATCGGTTTTATGGAATGCGTATAAGTCGATTTCAGGCAAGATGCCAAACAGTTAAGCGGAATGTGTTCGAAAAAGTCTCGCACAGTTTATGAGAACGAACGTCCACTTCTTCTTCAGCATCGTGCGAAATATGCTGCATGTATCAATGCTGTCATGATCACAATCGTTGCGGGTGTTTCTTAGATCCAGATTGCCGATGCCGTCGATTTGCTACGTATTCGATCAATCAAGTGCTCCCGCAGACACAAGGAGGCTGATTCAGACATGGAAAGAGAATACAATGGCTGCATTATAATACTTGAGTTTTCAATTTACAGAGAGGCACTCGTACTCATAGTTGTAACTTCTACGCAAAGTTAACAACGGTAATTAAAAAGATCTTAATCACAGCTTAAGATGTTTCCAATTTGGCGAAATGTCCTTTGTGACGGTCTCTCCGTATACTCCAGAGAGTATCATTTTTTCATGTTGGAGAATAAAGGCCTAACCATAATAGACTTAGATGGACTTAAGTCGGCTTTCCGAAATGTCATAATTCGTATGCCACGGCCATAACTAATAGCCGTTTGCTTAATTTCGATAGGTCTTCGTTAACTTTTGCTCTCTTAAGTTTAGTCCCACTCAAGTTGTGAGAGGTTCAGCACGGAAATTTAACAGCTGGCTAGATACACACAAATTTTATACGATTTACGAAACGTTTGCTGAAGTCTATTATGGGCACCGTGAGCATTTGGCAGAACTTGAGTGGGATTTTCGATGTATTTTGACATTAGGTTAATCCCACTTAAGTCTATTATGGTTGAGGCTTAACTCGCCGGTAGGTTAGGTTAGGTTGAAGTGGCTGTCGGATCCAAAGAAACCAACACACTTAGACCTATGTAGGTCCATTGTGATACCACGCGGATCTGACTCTATTGCCTACTCGTTGAACCATTTCGAGCTATTAATGAAGCGTAAGAGACGTTTCGGGTCAGTCGTGCTGCGATCACTGAGATCATTATAGAAGAAAGCTCCAATGTGAAGATGTCGGTTCTTGGAAAGAGCGGGGCATGTACAGAGAAGGTGGAGAGTGGTCTCTTCTTCCTCCTCATCCATGCAGCTCCTGCAAAAGTCGTTGGAATAGACACCAAGCCTTGTCGCGTGTTTGCCTATCAGACAGTGTCCTGTAATGACACCGATTGTAGCACTAATGTGCGATCTATTAAGAGCGATCAAACTCCTAGAGCGTTTAAGATCAAGCTTTGGCCAGATCTGTTTCGTCGCTAGACAGGTACTACCACTAGTCCATCTGTTCTTTCTATCGCATCCAGTTTAATCATGAGTTTACATGTCGAAATTGGAATGCCTAAGAAGCCTTTATCAGGCAAAATTGGGAGGGTAGTTCCAAGTTTGGCGAGTTCGTCAGCCTTGCAATTACCTGGAATGTCACTATGTCCTGGCACCCAGCACAGGAGAATGTTGAACTGCTCCGACATCTCCTTTAGAGAAGAATGGCAGTCTAAGGCTACATTAGAGTTTATAGAGACCGATTCCAGGCACTTGATGGCCGCTTGGCCGTCAGAAAATATGCGTATGTCCTTGGCGGATATAACATTTTTCTTAAGCCAGGACAAGACTTCCTTTATCGCCATAATTTCAACTTGAAAAACACTGCAATGATCCGGGAGACGGAAAGAGAGACTTAGATTTAGTCAGTCTGAGAATACACCCCCGCCTACCCCATCATTTGTCTTCGATCCATCAGTGTAAAAGTGGATCGATTCACATTCCAGAGGCGCACAGTCCTCCCAGGAAGACCTGGGGGGGATCGTTGCCTGGAAGTTCTTGTCAAACTGTAATTGGGGTAAGGTGAGGTCCATGTTTCTAGAAGGGAATCTGAATGTGTTCAGAATAGCAGAGTGGCCTATATCACTATTGGTGCACTGAGAGGTTGCTTTGAGGAGAGTAGCCGTGATGGCAGCAGTTTGTCTGCTGAAGATGTCAAGAGGAATTAGATGGAGCAGGATGTCTAGTGGTGCTGAGGCAGTGGTGCGGAGTGCTCCACTCATAGATAAGCAAGCTGACCTTTAGACCTTGCTTAGCTTATCACGATTTACCGCTTCATCCAAAGCGGTCCACCAGACAGCTGTTCCATACGTCAGTATCGGCCTTACGACCGAGATATGTAGCCAGTGGGTGATACGGGGTTGAAGTCCCCACTTGTTGCCGATGGCTTCCTAACTCGCCGGTAGGAAGCGGCAAAAAAAAACTTTAGATCGCCTCCATGTGTGTAAGAACGCCTTGTAAACCATATTGTATAAGATGAAGCCTTGGCGATCCTTAGCATGGCGAGGAGTGAAATTCTCACTTACTTGTGACATGAGCCAATAGCTAGAAGAAAGTTTTTTATGAAATCAGGCAAAGATTTATTGTGAAAGCAAAGCATCGAACAGTTGATTATTTAAGTCTGATCTTTGGCAATTATGAAGGATGCAAAACATCGTTCCTATTAATTACCGCCAAAGCCTCCGGGTGGAAGCGACCATCCGAAGGTCAACGGACTCGATAATTTTCGAAAAATTAGTGAGACAATGCGCGCAGTTTCCTGATTCGTCGCTAGTTACTATAACTAGTGGTCGACCGAATGGCAGGCATGACTCTTCAAACACCTGTGGAACCACATAAAAAGAGATTTCAAGTCGGATAACCCTGTCAAATAAACTTTCTCTCTTTTGAAACTCTTAAGAATTTCATACGCAATAAATCATATGTTTTATGGTTTGTGTAGGCAATAGCTCCATCTTGTTGAAAACAGTGATCGTCACAACCCTATTTTCTTTCAATTTTTAATGTAAATAGTTGGTCAACGGGGACAAATAAAAGTTTTGAATGTTGTCGCTTCTAGCCTTTGACAAGGCCATGCTTCTGCATCGTAAAACAAGACTGGGATGATGAGAGTTTTATAAAAGGTCAATTTAGTTGTTTGAGAGAGCGCTTTGCTACTCAGTTGCCTTCTCAGGCCAATGAAACAACTATTGGCAAGAGTTAACCGTGTCGTTTGCGTTAACTCTTGCCAAAGTTAACCTTCTCAGCGCTGGTGTTGTTGTCTGAATTTTTAGCGGAACATAGGTAGCAAAGTCTCTAACTAGCTCAAACTTTGACGCGGGAGTTCAGCGAAGTTGTCTCAAGAATGAACATTTTAGGGGTCGGTGCGTTCTTTACGTAGCAGCGTGAGCTTTCTATCGTAGTTGGCACAATTCAGAGAGTCCCCTTTCTTGAGGATCGGGCAAACCATCATATGTTGCTAATGAGCTGGTGCATGCTCCTAACCAGATCACCGTCAGCTCCAGCTGCTTTGTTGCACCTAGATTTGTTCCACCTAGGTTAGGTAGGATTGCTGGCAGCAGAAGCCACCAGCTCGCATAGGCCTACGAGGGCCCTTAGCGTCACCCCATGGAGACAACCTGTAAGGAATAAAGATTTTAATTTAACTATGATACTTAGTCAGTTGAAGTATCCTGCGCTTTGAAGAGAAACTTGTCCCAGCCGGACATTCTGCTGAAACTTACAATATTCGCCACCGCTGTACTTGCAAGCTCGTTCAGTTCCTCGAAGAAGTATTAGCCCAGAAGTCGAAAACGCTGTCTGCTGCCCCTTGGACACTGGCAGAGGAGGTGTTTCACATCTTCTTCCACTTCTGGATCATGACATTCCCTGCGAATGTAGTCGGTGTTCCAGTTTAGCTGAGTGTTTTCCCAACAGGTTATGGCCTGTTATCACTCATGTGGCTATGGCCTATTTAATGCTACAAGCTTTTTTGATTTTCTGCCATCTATAGATGGCCATAGCGCCTTTGTGTGGCCGCAGCTCTGCAAAATTTCCCATCTGTTTTGGGCTATATTGTGTATGGTCGCAGACATTTCGCCTGCTACAGAGGAGAGCGGAGGATGGGTTCTTATGTCCGCTGTAGTAATACATAGATGTGAGCCATATTTCGCGAGCTCGTCAGCCTTTTCATTCCCGATAAAGTAACACATTCCCGGCACAGTCCACACAAAAATGCGGGCATTATTCTGTCTGCTTAGAGAATACGAGATTTTACTGTTGGTGTTGCCAGGGCCTTAATGGCTGCTTGGCTGTCTACGAAATTGAAAATATCCTCCTGTGATAGTTCCAATACCCTGGCCTTTTCGGCGGCTATAAGTATTGCTAGAATTTCGGCTTGGAAGATACTGCATGAGTTCAGCAGTCTTCTGCTTGTTAGGATACCGATTTTGTCAGAGCATACACCTTCTCCAGTACCCTCACTTGATTTGGAACCATCTGTGTAGATTGCTACCTCGGAGTTGGATATGACATTATTAAGCCTCCAGTCTTCTCTGCTGGGAATGTGAATAGAGCAGTTCTGATTGAAGCCAAGACAAGGTGTTATATGGTCTGTCATTCCTACACGGCATCCTATTGTGCGTAGGATCGAGCTGTGCCCGGTGGATTGCATACTCCAATTGCCTGTGGCTTGAAGTTTTATAGCGCTTTTTGCTTACTTACTTAAGGTGGCGCTACAGTCCGGGGTGGACCTGGGCCTCGGCCAACAAGCTTCGCCAGCCAGCTCTGTCTCTAGCTAGCCGTCTCCAGTTTCGCACGCGAAGTTGGCTGAGGTCCCCTTCCACTTGCGTGCGCCACCTGAGTCTCGGTGCTCCTCTACCGCGTCGTCCCTGCGGTGTGGATTCGAAGATTTTCCGGGCCGGGGCGTTGGTGTCCATCCGCTCTAAATGACCCAGCCATCGTAGACGTTGTGTTTTGACTCTTTTGGCTAGGTCGGTATCGCTGTACAGCCCGTACAGTTCGATGTTATATCTCCTCCTCCACTCTCCGTCTATGCAGACGGGACCGTAAATCGTCCGAAGAATTTTCCTCTCGAAGCAGCCTAAAGTGTTTTCATCCGCCTTTGACAGAGTCCATGCTTCTGCACCGTAAAGCAGGACTGGGATGATGAGGGTCTTATACATGGACACTTTAGTTGCTCGAGAGAGGGCTTTGCTACTCAATTGCCTTCTTAGCCCAAAGAAACAGCGATTGGCAAGAGTTATCCTTCGTTTGATTTCAGCGCTGGTGTCATTGTCTGAATTGATAGCGGAACCAAGGTAGACAAAGTCCCTAACTACCTCAAAGTTATAGCTGTCGATGGTGATGTTTTGTCCAAGACGTCGGTGTTGGGTGTCTTTTCTTGATGACAGCATATACTTGGTTTTGCCCTCATTGACTGCTAAACCCATATTCGCCGCTTCCGTCCCAATACTCACGAAGGCTTCACTGACATCACGCTTTGTTCTACCGATTATGTCAATGTCGTCTGCGTATGCAAGTAGTTGAACGGACTTTTGAAAGATTGTACCTCTGGTGTTGGCGCGAGAGTTCTGCACAATTCTCTCAAGTATGATGTTAAAGAAGTCGCATGACAGCGCGTCGCCTTGTCTAAATCCTTTTTTGACATCAAAGGGGTCGGTGAGGTCTTTGCCGACCTTGACGGAACAGCGTGAGTTTTCCATCGTCATCCTGCACAGACTGACGAGTTTGGCAGGGATGCCAAAACTAGACATTGCGCTATATAGCTCGTCTCTCGCGCTTTTTGCTGCGCTTTCTTTTATAAAGAGATCTATGGGCGTAATGTTAAGGATTGTCTCTAACCCCATGGTAGGCGTAGACCTCAGAGGACCTGTAGTGACGAGACAAGGCAATCTTTGTACCTTAGTTAAAGCTTTTATATTTTTCTGCTTGGTTATAGCTGGCCACCAGACGCAGCATTCATATGTGAGTATAGTTCTTACTATGGCTGTGTTAAACCAGTTTGATATTTTAGGGGAAGACCCCCACATTTTCCCGCATATTCGGTTACACGTTTATATGGCTGTGTACGCTTTTTTAACTCTTTCTTCCGTGTTTGGATTCCAGCTAAGCTTACTAGTACTAGGATGATACCCAGATATTTGGCACTTTTAGATAGCTGGAGAGTTGAGCCTTCAAGTGTTGGTACAACCGGTATTGACCTCCTTTTGGTGAAGAGGATGAGCTCTGTTTTTCACGGGTTGACGCTGAGACCACATGACCCGGTACATCGGCTTAGTTTATTTGGCGCATCTTGCAACAGATCAACAAGTGTTGGCAGGAATTTTCCACGCACTATGAGCACAAGGTCGTCGGGTGAGTTGCTGAGTTTCATTAAATATGTATTCATTACTAGAAGCCATATGAGAGGTGATAGCACTCCACCTTGCGGAGTTCCTCTAGTGGTAGGCATTCTTTTTATGCAGTCACCTAATTTAGATGCTATTATTCGACGCTTTAGCATTACAACCATAAAGTCACATACCACTTTGATGGCACCAGTGCCTTTCAGCGCAATCTCAATGGCTTCGGTGGTAACATTATTAAAAGCGCCCTCGATGTCAAGGAACGCTGCAAGGGTATACTCTTTAACTTGCAGTGACGTTTCTACCTACTTGCCTTTCAGGTGGTAAGCGTGTTGATTAGAGGACATATTGATTGGATTAAGTTTGCTGCGAATGTGGATGGCTAGGAGTCTCTCGAGAGTTTTCAGCAGAAAGGATGACAGACCATTAGGTCTATAGTCTTTTGTCTGATGGTGGCTGTTTTTGCCTGCTTTACGGATGAAGATTACTTTTACTTCCCGCCACGCTTTGGGGAAGTATCCATGTATGAGACATCCACGGAAAATATGTGTTAGCCTCGAGCTGATTAATGTTTTTGTCGTTTGCGGTATAATGGGAAGAATTCCGGCAAGTCCAGCTGACTTGTATGGCTCAAACGAGTCTACAGCCCATTCGACTTTTTCCACACAGATAATGCCCTTTATAGCTTCAATATCTGTAGCTGGTGGTGCTTCATTCGTTGGGATAGTTTCTTTTTCATCAACCGCTTTAGAGCTGTCGGAAAAATATGTGTTAAGTAAAAGTTTAAGTGTATCCGAGGCAGATTCTGTCCAGATTCCATTCGTGTTTTTGATAAAACTCGGTGCGGTTGGCTCTTTGGACATAATTTTCCTCAGTCTTGCTTTTTTGCACTTAAGCTCAGACACATTTACTTTCATCTTATTCAAGTTGGTCGGGAGGCTGCATCGTTTGTGTGCGTCGACAGTAACTTCTCCGCCCGGGTTGAATGGTTCATTCTGCCTGAAAGCGGGATTCGTTTCGTCGTCACCGTAATACAGTCCGCGGAAATGGTTTTTCTAGATCCTTAGCACCGATTGCGATTTAACGTTGTCCCTTTGATCGCCCTAACAGGTTTCAGCTCGAACTTTATTATCTTGGCAGGACCTTCTGATCCTGAGTTGATCGGTAGAACTTTCGAACCTTATTCCATTTTTAGTTGGCATCTATCTTTAGTTTCTCGTGCTCTTTTTTTCCTTCTGAGAAGCCGGTGTTCCTCTCTCTTCTTTTGCTCGAAGAGCTCGCGATCAGCTCTAGTCCTCCCGTGCAAAACCGCTATATAGTTAATGCCGGCATTCATTGTCAAACCAGGGATCTCGTTGCGTAGGCCATGTGAAACCCATCACATCAGAGGCGGCATCTCTTATGTCCTTTTGGCAACGGAGGAGGCAAGTCGGCAACTCAGTTGGTGGATCTGATAATCTCTTGCGATTGTAGCCTTCCGACGTCAAATTTCCTCACATTCCCTTTCCTAGCGGTGGTCGGAATATATTCGCAGCTGTGCCTGGGCTTCTACGAGTTAGTGGTCCGAGTGGTCCAATGTTGGCCCCTCGGAAATTCCAGACATCCATGATAGTAACTGGAAGAGTGCATTGCGGCGATGGCAAAGTGGTCAATTTGGTCGACGGTAAACACACGTCAGCTGTCAAAACCAGTGTTGCCAAAACCAAACCAGCTAAAAAATCACCCGTTAGTTATCCTTTTTTTATCTTGTTTCATTTCCATTTTCTTCCTCCAGCCTTCACCGAGTGCTTCGTCGGTCGCTGCGACCTGGCAAGAGGTTTTCGGTAAGCAGCGCCAGCTTTTTGCCGTCTGATGTGGTCTGATTATGGTTAGACCTAAAAAATAGTCCTATCTAGCGCAAGAGGCTGGCTTTCTTAAGTTCTTTTTAGTTGGAGTTTAAGTCTTTTTAGGACTAGAAAACTGGCTCAGTGTTTCCTTTCAGATGATAGGAGACCAAATATATTTTAAAAGATGACGCGTAGATAGCGAAATCGCGTAACTCTAGGATTTAAGTGAGGATGACGTACCGTGATCGCTGTCATTTGGAAAAAACTCCACATCAAATTAAATTTTTTAACGCTCGCTTAAATTTTGGACCCATTTAAGAACATAAATAGCATAGGTACCTGCTTGTTTTTGAATCAATGTGTTAAAAAATGAGCGGGTGACAGCCTTTTAAGCCTTAACCTAAAAAAAAGTCGCGGTCATTATGACAGTACTTTGACAACACTTTATTTATTTGTAGTTATCGCCTTCCCAAACTTCTCTTTAAAAATAGGTAGGTACGTAAATCTTTAACGGTAATGACTTCTTTGACTGGAATTTATATTTCAATCCAAAGAGCGCAATAAATGACACACACGAATGCTAATCGCAAACGTTTGTTTGGTTTTATTGGCAATTTTGTTTTTTCCTAATGGAGGAATTCGTCACTTTTAATTTACTTTCGGTCATTTTCGCTAAGGTTTAGGAAAACCTCATCTTAACTCCAACAATTTATCATTTTGTTGGGTTTATATTATCCGAAAAAAAACAACACTGGTCACACTGCTCAAATTAATACCGGCATCCAAATAACACTCCCGAAACTTGTCTGTCGGTTGTCGCTCCGGATATTGAAGACGTGCCATGAAGTGAGTCGCCAGCGAACCGTCACACGGCAGCAAGAACACCGACCGAAACCGATAGAACAACCGGTCCCACCCAAATAACATTTTCGTTTCCCTCCTCATAAACTGTTAAGCTTTAATATTTAATGCAAATCCAAAACACATCCGAATTCTGTGAACTGATTCGTCATTGGGAAACAATTCCGAGTGAATCTGTGCCGTCGTGTGTTCGGTTGCCCGCACAATCTAGGTCCGGCGACACCATGAAGAAATTTGCCAACATATTGTTCGCACGATGCAATTGGAACACTCACCTTATTCCGCTATGTCCTATCCTAATCTTTTCGATTTAAATAGCATGTTTAGCAGTTTTCCCTTTGTTATCCAATTGTTTCTGTTTTTGTGCGGGGGCCAAGGTGAACGCAATGAGTGCAGCAATAAAGATGATGATGTTTAGTCCTGTTGTCGCTGCTGGTGGGCCACAGCTTTTCAATTGTAATTTTTAACACTTCAATTTACACCTTCATTATTATTTGGTAGCGTATTGAAAATTGCAAAACACTCTTCACTCTTTTTTTTTTTTTTGTTTATTACGTTTGATTTTTCTAACACTCTTGACACAAGCCGACAAAGGAAAATAACAAAAACACACCCTTATCTAATAGCAGCACAGCGAAAAAATCTTTCGAAAATAAATATTTTCACTTTATCGCGACGAAAGGAACGCTTAAACCTGGGATTCACATTATTTTTTTTTTTTTTGTTATTTATTAAACAACAAATAGAAAAGATAGGATTATTATTCTTTACTTCGTTGTTCACACGCACGAAACGCAACACCTCCGCTCAACAATTTTAATCGAATGACAACTCCCCGTCAACTGAAAGGGAAATACTTTTTTATTTTCATCAAAGGAAGATGACATAAATGGAAACATTCCAATGGAATTGCATTCGGTCAATTCCAGTGTGAGTTATACAAACTATGAGCATGTGTTGGAGAAGTGACAGCAGTCAAATGTTCAAAAGCCCATTCACAATAGAGGAATATTTGCGGTGAGTGTTCCCAATAGGAATTATTTAAAAAATTTAAATTTTTGAAATCCGAACTCCAACAACTTCTCTTATTACTAAATACTTGATTCAGAAACAGTTTAAATAATTAAGGCTCTACTTTCCTTTAAGACAGCACAAACTTTGACTCCCGGTTTGTTTTAAACACTTCCTTATAATTTTAGTATACGTTCTACACCAAATTTATGAAAAGGAAGTGCATATTTACAAAATTAACAAAATTTAAATATTTTCCATACAAATTGGTTGAGATAGTTTTTTTTTGGGCTGTCAAATGTGTCAAACGTGAAAGATTTCAGCGTTTGATATCATGGTTGGTGTATATTTTGCTGTCTCCAAATGAGTGCGTTCAGCTTTTTCAATAGAAACAATTCGTATTGGTTTGCTTATTCTTTGAAGAAAAATAAATTATGCAACGTAATTTTTTGTACAAGTTTGAAGAAAAGCTTTGAAAATAATACTAACAATCGCATCAAATTTGTGTAATGCATCAAAAAAATTAAATTCGTTGCGTTAACGCAATATTTTTCTTAAACTTCCAGGAAACTTTAAAAACTTTTTGAAAATAAAATCAAAAATTGAGCGATTTTCGATACTATTTTCTAAAAAAAAATGGTTCTTTAAACTTTTTGCAAGTTATTACAAAAATCCCGCGATTTTTGAACTTCCTAATAATCTCCCGATTTTTTACAGCAACTTTTGATTGAGGTCACCGATTTTTTTGACTGTAACTTTAAAATACCCGTACTTGGCCACAGGCGCCTGCCCCACAATTGTCACCTACTTAGCGGACCGACGACCCGCGAGGCGGGCCACCAAAGTTTCAAAATTTGAGAGAAAGTTTCAAAATTATTTTACATTGTTCATAAAAGGCCTCAAAATAAAACATTAGAAAATATATTTCAATATAGCAAAATAGTCCACTTAGTAAAACAAGTGGCCGAGATTGTACCGAAAAAGTATTTCACGTTGGCTGAAAATTGCACCCATTTTCGTACTTTCCAACGTCAAAAATATGGCAAAAATAATCTCAAATATGTGCGAAAATTACGAATCTTAAATCGTTTTTTTTTTTAACCATTTCTAGCGCGTTTTCAATCATTTCTTTTGGACACAACACAAGAAACATTGTTTTAAAGCCGTTTTTGGTGCTCCCGAAAAAAACTAAAAATTATTTAGTGGTGATCGTAAAGGAAAGGCGCCCCATAATTAATTTTAACTCAATTTAAAAAAGAATGAGTAAAGTTTGACTAAAGCCAGTTGTCGTAATAAAATTTATTCAAAAAGACCCAATTTAGGCAAACTTTAAATCCGATCCAATTTTAGCCAAAATAAAAATGTAGAATTGTTTTAAATGAAGAAATTTCAGTGGTGATTTCTCTTGGATATCGTGTATTGACCTCTTATTACGTCCGCAATGTTTGATTGGGAAAATATGTTGTGTCCCAATTTTTTTTTTTTTTTGGCTTGCCCATACTTATCTCTATTTTTGTCAGAAAACAATGCGAAGTATCGTTCCTTGGGGCTCAGACGCAGGCTTTTTAGTGCAGAGTTAACCCTGGGTAACTTTTTTAACATTATTGCAATTCAAGTACTTTATATTGCTCTTCTTTTAAACAATTCAGTGACCAAAACTACCAAAAATTACCAAAACTAGATGGCTATTTATTTCGGTGAAAAACTTTGTTTTGGTTGCTTCCATATGATATTACTTCACTGGAGGGAGACTTTAAGCTGCTATTGCAGTTTTGCGTTCAATAAGTTGGTTCGGAACATGCAGTTGTTCTTGCGTGTTTTTTTCGGATTAAGACCCCAACAAATTCAGAAGCATTATAAACTTCCTCTGAAGTCCCATGTTTAGTCTGGTAGTCAACAAAAAGCTACTCTTAACACCAAACTGTAATCTCAGAGTGCCCAGAAAGCCCGAAATGTCAACTTTGACTTAAAAATATAAGACTACTGCGCCCATTATATGTGAATGTTCAATTCTTTATGCTAATAGAACTCATATCTGCTTGTGCTGGCGAACCCAGGCCGAAAATCTAACCGTAGAGCCACAATGCCTGCAGCGGTAGTATGCAGCAGCAGCGGCAGTATAAAGCGCGGACCTGTGCGACGCGTCACAGGAAAATCTCGGACACAACGGTGAAGAGTGCTTATGTCAGACAGATACCTAGTTTGTAAGCAATGGCTGAGAATTTTCACTCCCGAGCTTTTTTATTATTATTTAGTTTAAAGCGGAAACACAAATTCCATAAAATTTGTTGATTTTTCACAATTTTCATATATTTCTCCACATACTTTCCTCCATTGTTTACTTTCCCTGAAGCGAACTGTGAACCGTGCAGCACTGCCAACCGTGTAGCGCTGCACAAGCTAAAAGTTGACAGACTCTTACTGCCGCTGCAGCTACGCGCTGCCGCCATTGTGTACGCAATATACCGAATACATGCTTCTGCCGTTGCAGCTAAATCATTGTGTTCCTAAGGTAACTCAACCCAAACTCTCGGCTATTGCTTATAAACAAGGTATCTGCCCGACATATGAAGGCTACACCATTCTGTTCAAGTTTTTCCTGCACTACGCTATATAGCTTGTACTACCTAGTACTGAAACGTACTATCCTGTGTATTGTGGTCCTGCGATAAAACTCGATGATTTCACTTTACAACTGGGAAAGATTTGTCGAAGATTAGGGCATAATAAGGATATATAGTACACTAGCACCAGTTAGTTACTCCAAAATTTAGTGAAATCCAATTCTGGTGCTTAAGCTACAATTCCATGGTCATTATTTTGCGTCATTGAAATGACGCTATGACGACACAAAACCGACCTTTAAATTACGCTCCGTGTGATCGCCATTTTTGGGACGTCATTTTCTGTGTCATTTAAATGGCTCTGCAAATGACGGAGAAAATGACTTCTGTTTTGAATCATTTAAATGACTTAGAATAATGACCGTGCGATTGCCATTTAATGGCGTGAAATTCGTTCGGTGGCATTTTTTACTTAAATGAGGAAGATTCCCGTATGTTTTTTTTTTTATATTTAATACATCGGGCACTTATCCCCGATTAATATAATTTTTTATTAAATATTCTACAAATCTCGCGATTCACCATACAAATTAAAATCCTCTCGGCAAGCGAATAAAAATAAATCCTCTCCTAAAGTCCCATTCAATCTATTCACAAACCTATTTCCTGCACCTTTGTAATAGTTCGAGAATCAAAAAGTAAACTGAAACTGTCTCTTTGCGACAGATTTGTCACAAATACGTTTTCTATTCTGATTTTTACAGCGGAAATCGTTTGTCGCTCCTGGGGAATGACATATCGCCACTCTCTTTTGAGAGCCAAAATGACAGAAACAGAGTGTTCGTGTCAAATAAATCCTCTATTTGTCCGGTGGAACCACTTTGGGATTTATTTTTAACCATCTCCCGCTAATCCTCTTGTAATTGCCGGTGGAGACATAGTATTAGACCTTTTAGGGCCGGTTTTTCAGTGCTGAATTAAGCCCAGCTTAAGCCAAGATCTGTTCATCCCGTAAGCCCGCGTAGTCACAAGGAACAGGAACAGAAACAAAAACAGAATTTCATACAATAGCAACGCAAAAAGCATTCAGCCGATTTAGGTTTCAGTTGCTAATGTATGGGATTGTGTTTCTGTTC
Organism: Neoascia interrupta; assembly: GCA_947623515.1. Lineage (NCBI taxonomy): Eukaryota > Metazoa > Arthropoda > Insecta > Diptera > Syrphidae > Neoascia > Neoascia interrupta. Next base: position 182,745,704 of record OX392462.1, read on the forward strand.
CTGTTTTACGTTGCTTGTGACAACGCGGCTTAACAAAGCGAATCTGGAGTCAACTCAGCGAGCAGTTTTTCCGTGCAGAAAAAAAATTGTATGACAAATATTAAAGATATTACATACAAAGTTAGTTGCATACAAAATATTGAGCTCCGCCCACTTTTAGGGGGCGTTTTTGAGAAAAAATCGTTTTTTAAGTATTAATATATTCGCTTTTAACGCATTTTCTCATGATTCCAATGAAATAAGAGTTAATTGAATTTAATGACATTGACATTCCGTGTATGAACCAGGCCAAAAAATTTTAAATTTAGTGTTAACGGGTAAAGAGGGTCGGGAATGAAGAAGTTCGTTACAGACGAACTCTTGCATTTACTCACTTGTTTTACCTGTGGTTCTGTTGTTTCAGCGCCCAAAATTAGGGTATGAAGTAAGGCTTTCTAGTTGGCTATAAGGTAATAGAAAACTGTTTCACCCAAAAATTTCACCCACAGTGGGCGTGGCTAATTTTTGCCTATAAACTGTACATCTTCGTCGTAGACGGATTGGAATCTTTACATACTTTCCCACTTGTTTTCTTAAGGAGTAAATATCAGTGGAGACTTAAGGCGCTATTTTAAAAATTTAAAAATAATTTTTTGACTATGGAAAACAATAAAAAATAACTGCTTTTAAAATCTGAATTGTAGATGTAAAATGCAAAGAAGATATCATGTGTGCACTTAACTTACTTATCACCCGTCATGATAGTATTTGTTTTCTTCCAATGTGCTTTTGTCTATCGGAGCCTTTAGGCCTTCTAACAGGAGCCTACATACGTTTTCAGTGCACAGTTAACTCTGGGCATAAACTACTGAATAACTGGATATTAAACTTCCGACATGTAGGTTAGAGCCTTGGCTACAAACTTCGAATATACCTATACTCTGACATTTTTTTACATACTTCGTTTTTCTTTTTTCTTTTAGGCGCGATCTGATCTGAAGTGATGGATCATAACCCTCCCATTCTACTACATTCCTAATGATCCGCTTGTGGGGTGCGCCGATTTGACCTCAAAATATACCGGCATGCTACCCGGTTTTGAATCTCTTCGTCACCAGACATCTTTGAAATAAACAGTTGCCTGGAAAACTATTATTTTAAAAATCCCTCACAATACTGCCGACACATGTGAGGAATTTAGTCGTCATCCACAAGAAGCTGTCCCTGAGCATTGTTGATGAAGATATCTGATTAAGATATAACACCAGAAGAGTTTCTAGTTCCATACCCCATGGTAGACATGGCAGTCTTCATAGTCCTCGTTATATTTCCCGACAGTCTGTTCAGATTTCGGAAACTCGGATGAATTCGAACTGAAAAACTGGCCCCAAAAGGTCTTAGTTTCCGAGTGAAACTAAGATTTACCCCAGAAATTAGTTTTTCAGTGAACTAAGATCTGGGGCTTTATCTTAGCCTAACTTACCCTTAATACCCTCGGCAGTTACTTCTTAAACGAGCTAGAAGATCTAAATAATGTAGATCTAAAGGACCTCCTCAGATTTGTATACAAATCCGGATGAATCCAAGAGGGCGGAACTCTTAGCTTCTAACAGCATTAGAAGCTCAGAGTTCTATTAACTAACTATTTAAGTTAGTTTTATCAGTTAACTATTTCTGTTTTCGTTCCAGGTATTAAGAAGGTTCCCAATGGACACAATAGACCCATTGCTGGTCTAAGTGGAGCCGTGACTATTGTCAAAAGGGCATCCATCAACCTAACCTAACGTATCTTAACTTACAACTCTGGAGAACAGTGTGAACTTCCTTGAGTGTTTTTTCTGTGTGGAATGGCAGTTGATTTGCGTATTTCTGTGAAAAATTACATCTGAGAATAGCTCTAACTTCTTTTCCTGTATTTTTCTACAAAGCAAAAATATAAAGAAAAAAATATATTTAAGTTATTAAAAATATGTAGACTTTCCCAACTCTAAAAATATATAGGGGGAAAGCGAGAGGGAGACTTGAACCACTCGCAATATTTTACTCATTTTTCGCACAAATCCTGCAAGTAAAAAGGCAAGCTGAGCACAACCACCTCTAACCTGGGAGCAAAAAAAAAAAATAGAAATCGACAGGTACGTTTTTACGTTTACGTTTTTGTTGGAGGTTGCTACTATCCGATGGAGCACTCAGACACAACTACTGGTCCATTGTACTACCATGCAGACACCTTACATTAATGTATTTAGTTTACCCGTCTTTCGAAGAAAGATGAGAAGGAGCTTCAGTGATGAAGAGCTTAGGTGTTCGGCACTCACCACGTCAGCCCCAAAGATCCGCCACCTGATGCGAGCAAAGGCAGGACAACTACAGAGAAAGTGTTCCGCTGTATCGTCGTCGTCTCCACAGGCAAGACAGGTGGTGGTTTCGCTCAAGCCTAACACATTCAAAAGTCTAGCAAAAGCTTGGTGGCCGGAGAGGACGCCTACAAGAAGTCTGCAATCGATTCTCCTAAGAGATAGAAGAAAAGACGCTGACCCCTCGCAGATGTCTGGGCGTAGTCGTTTAGTCTGTCTGCACCCATCGCAGTCACGCCAACGAGCCCTGTGCTCACGAGAAACCCAAGTATCAATGGCAGACGTGACAACAGATACAGGCAGACCTAAAGCATGTTCGGGTCCTGAGAAAACCTCTTCTGAGCCAAGTCTGGCAAGCTCATCAGAGATCTCATTTCCCTGGATACCAGTATGACCTGGAACCCAAACAAGATTCACTGCATTTAGCCTTCCGACTAAGTTCAACGAATTCTTGAGTTCGAGCACTATCTTGGACGAGGTAAGAGGGTTGAGCAACGCATTTAGAGCGGCTTGGCTGTCACTGCAAACGCATATGCTTCTTGCCCTCCACCTGTTAGTCACAATATAGCGCATAGCCATTAGGATAGCGAAAATCTCCGCTTGGAAGACAGACGCATATTTACCTAAGGGGTAGTGGAGTCTAATGTTCTCGCTTTCCACAAAGACTCCAGCACCAGGCCTCTGTTCGGTTTTGGAGCCATCCGTGAAAATACGATGGCATTCTTTCCCTGGCTCAGAGTCTGGCCGAAGCCATTCCATTACCTGAGGAAAGTTGACTTGGTAATTTTGTCGCAAAAGGATTTCTGGGGTCATTGCGTCAGAGGGCATGTCCACAAGACAGGGGTCAAAGGACAATTTTCGAACAAGTTCTTCAAAATTCCAATGCGTGTGCTACCAAAAACCACCTCTCTTTAAGCGAAAGATGGTTTTCAGCGTACACCCAATGATAAATATATCAAGGGGGGGGGGGGGGGGAGGTTCATCAAAGCATCTAGAGCAGAGCCCGGCGTGCTAGGGAAGGCCCCTGTGCAGCCAAGACAAGCCTTTCTTTGGAGTTTGGCAAAAGAGGCAGTAACACGTTTCCGCGAAAGCCTGTTCCACCAAACAACCGATGCGTATGAGAGGAGTGGTCTAACCATGGCAGTATAGATCCAGAGGACCCTTTTCGGAGATAAGCCCCATGTCTTGCCAAAAGCGCCTCTGCACTGCCAGAAGGTGGACAATGCTTTTTCGGTTTTGGATTCAACATGCTTAGACCATAGAAGTTTTCTATCAAGGATTACTCCCAGATATTTGACTTCATCGGATATCGGGATAGTGACACCTTTAAGCACTAGTTGAGTCAGACCAGTGACCTTCCTCCTTCTCGTAAAGAGAACAACCCTAGTTTTAAGAGGATTCACTGAAAGCCCATTCCTAGTGCACCAATCATCGATCAAGTCCAGGGATCTCTGCGCCTGAGAGCACACAGTCCCTAGGTTTGAGCCGACAGAAAGAACGGCGACATCATCCGCGTAGGCTTGTGTGTAGGTTCCAGGAAGGTTGAGAGCCGATAGTAGAGAGTCTACAAACCATGCACCAAAAAAGGGGAGACAGAACACCACCTTGCGGGCAGCCCTTGTTTACCCCAGTTATGACGCACATGCCACAATCTGCTTCGGTTATCAGCGTCCTGTTCATTAGCATTGCCCTAATCCATTGAACTAATGTTTCATCTACACCATGTTGTCTGGCTGAGTTGCACATGCTATCAAACGTCGCGTCATCAAAAGCACCCTCAATATCGACGAAAACGCCAGCACGTACTTCTTCTGGTCAAGAGCACATTCAATCCTACCAACAAGGTTTTGAAGCGCAGTTTCGCAGGATTTTCCGCGCTGATAAGCGTGTTGCATCTCAGAAAGAGGGTGCAAACGAAGAACAACTTTGCGCACGCGCAGCTCAACCAGTCTCTCTAAGCTTTTCAGCAGGAAGGAAGACAGACTACCAGGACAGACTTACCAGGTTTTGGTATGAAAACGACTTTAACCATACGCCAAAGGGTGGGTATGTAAGCCAAGGCAAGGCTCGCAGTGAAAATTCTTTTCAACGTGGGTAACAGCTGACCTAAACCTTGCTTCAGCATAACCGGGTAGATTCCATCTGGACCAGGTGACTTAAAGCTCTCAAAAGATGCAATAGCATATTTGATAGCGTCATCAGTCACCACTCTAGATGCAATATACCAGTTAAGCCGCGTTGTGTTCGCTGGTTCTGCAGTGGCCACCGTTGCCGGTACCACTGAAGAGCACGTGGTGACCTGATTTCCCGGGAAGTGAGTCTCAAGGAGAAGACTGTAGTTCTCCGCCTTGGTCTCAGTGTAGGTGCCATCAGGTTTGAGTATTGAAGCAAGTCTGCTTGGCCTGTTCCTCTGAAGAACTTTCACAAGCCTACTAGTTTCACTTAGAGATTCGATCTCGTCACAAAATTTTTTATAAGAGTCATTTTTCGACTTGCGAATAAGTCTCTTAAAATCCTTTTGCCTTGATCGATATAGATTCCAGTCTTCTACTAAATTGGTTTTTAAGGACCGATTCAGGAGCTTCCTGGTCTCTTTGCGAATACGCTGCGGTTCGGCATTCCACCAAGGTACCGATTTTCTACGGAGGTTTTTCGTAACTGGGCACGCGAGTTCAAAACAACGGGTAAGGATGCTGTTCAGATTTTGAGCACACATCTCTACCCCTTGTCGTGAACTCAGTTTGAGTGGAACTTGAACAGAGTGGCCAAGCTCCTCTCTAAACTGTGACCAATTCGTTTTTCTTGGATTTCTCCTCTCTTGCAAAGGTAGAACTTCGCAATTGATTTGAAATTCGATGTATCTGTGATCTGACAGGGTGCTATCTGGCGATACCCCCCTAATCGACAGGTAAGTTTTAATGTAAGTGAGTAGGTTTGTTTTCTTCACCCAATGTTCTATTTTATAAATATGTACCAGTATAATGCAAAAATTCTGGTTGCATTAACAATAAAAAAGTCTTTGGTTGTTTTGTGCTGAAAAATGTTAACGGGAGACTTGAGCCACTGTCTGACGGCAGGGTTAAACAAAGGTGCAAGTACCTCTGCCCACATTATATTAATTTTTCTTACTTAAAATAAAGCTTTGTTGTAGCACAATTTAGAATATATGTATTCCAAAAAAACGAAGTTTTGTCAGAAATTGCCCTTTAAGATGCATTTAAAAGAGTCCGAGAGACGTAATCTATCAGGGTAAGAGCTGATAAATATGTTATTGACAGAACCACCTTTGTTCTGTACAGAACAACCTGTGTTTAAGTGCGTTCAGGTCTCCCAGTGTAACGGGAGACTTGAGCCAAAAATCTATTTTCATAAAATTTGCTCTGGGTAGGTAGAAACCCCTTAAATTTTTTTTAAAATATGAAAGATCAATTTGAAAGAAGATGATTGTAGCTCTAAAACGATGCACATATCAAGCAGGTGGGATAAACAGAAAAGATTTTATCCACGATTTAACAAAAATTGGCTCAAGTCTCCCACTTTCCCATATTTAGAGCTGGGAGAGTCAATAATTTCGAGAGTCGAAGATTTTGACAACTTTGCTGACGGAGTTAACTCTCTACTGAAAAACGGCTCGCTTGGTTAACTCCACATTCATTTTGTTACGGGATTAACAGATCTTGGTTTAAGCTTGGCTTAACCCAGGACTAAAAAACCGGCCCTAATGGGTCTACGGTTTTAAAATTAATATTAATAGGTATACCCTTTATATCTTTTTTGAGTTTGGGAATTGATTCATAGATCCTGGGTTCAAATCCCGACCTCAAATACGTAGCCTGCCAACGTGGAGAGATTCTAGTCCCGCTTTAGTTCACTTCATAACTTGGTGTATACCTACCTAACTTCATTGAAAAATGTTAGACCAAAAATGATAGATACCTATACACAATACACACATAAGGTTTACATTCTAGACATTAAGGTAGGTATGTATAAAAGTGTGTGGGGACTTCAATAACTTTATTGATACCACTCAAACCAAATGCGTCTTCTTGACAGACAATGAAAATTCAGTAGGTACCTACATGCGTTTTATTACTTTTTCTCGCAAGCTGCATTGCATTTTTATACAAATTTCCTTCATGAAGTTCATTTCTCCATTCCGCGTTTAACTACAAAAAATCCCTTTATTTCCCCTACTTGCATCCCAAGATAAGAAAAAACAACTAACCACAGATAAAGCTCTCCACTTCAGCATTTCACCACCGCACAAACACATTCATGGGTTAAAAGCTGCGTTTCTGCACGAACCACCATTGCTGCATGTGCGAAAGTGCAATACACTTGCAGCACTCCTATCGTTTTTCTTTATTTTTAATTTCTCTTCCTCACATTATTGCCAAACACATCCATGCGATGCTTTTGTCATACACAAATGCACCCGGTGGTGTATATATTCGCCGAGGTGTTGTGTACTTCTCCGGTACATGCACAAAATCGAGCAAAAAAAACTTGCATGGAAAACACAAACCGAGAGAAAAATAATATAAAAAAAGGAAACGAATTGACAGCACAAAAAAAACTGCATTCCCAGTACGAAAAATAAAAAAGTATGGATGCATTCCGTGTTCATCTTTTCTCTACCCTTAGTAATATTCGTGACTTCAAGCGAAAAATATCTAAATCCAGCAGCAAACCGTTTGCCAAATTCGAATTGAAGGTGAAGGTGCAGTGGCTTAAATGTGGAAACGCAATTTTAACTTAAACAAAAATAAACTTGGCGAAAGCCACTTTTCACGCAGTTTCAACTTGGAAAAGTGCAGTTTTTTTTTTGTTCTGTTTTAATTTCATTCATTGACTGACTTGGTGGAATTCTAATTTTTAAATAAACTCAACTGCGTTTGTATGTGTTTTTTTTTTAACAATTTGCATAAATAATGATTTAAACAAAAAAAAGCGAAAAATCAAAAAAGAAAGTTAAGGAAAAATGTTCCCCAATTGAAATTAAACTGAGAAAATATATTCAAAATTTAAATGCACAAACGCATACCAGTGTACACACACTCCCTTGCATGCATGTGTGAGTGGTAAAGTTTTTTTTTTTCTTTCTGCCGCCCCACCAACAAAGGTAGTTTTGTGTATTTTCTATTGTTTCGTACACTTCCTTTTTATGCACTTAAAAAGCTATCGATCATGCGCTTCTTTCTTGCGTTCAAAGTTTCACACAAATTTGCATTCAATTTGGAGAAAAACAACAAGAAATGCAAAGGAAATGACCAAAAACCCAAAATGACAAAAGAAAGACTCGAGAGTTGGGAAGTGATAGAGAGAGACAGCACGACAGCGAGATGGAGAATAAGAGAATTTTTCAAAGGGTGGTGAAAAAATCCAGAAAAATTTGGGTGAATAAACCCATCTTTATGCACGGAGTTTGTGTGTTGCACTCCTTTACGAATATTTTAGTACGGCAGGTCTGGATTTTGTTTTCCGTTCTTGCGTTTCGTTTGTTTTTTTTTTTTTTTTGCGCGATTCGACGTCGTTGTGCTCGTAGTCGTCGGTTGTTCGGGAAGTTTGTTAACCTTTGACTTGGATTCATATATAACAAATGAAGGTATGTAACAGTTGTTTGTTCCGTTACTTATTTTTGAATTTTTCTGATATGCGATTATTTGGTCGGCTGAAAAACGTCGGTTAATGAACGAAGGTGAACGATTGCATTTGATGTGTGTATGCAGTGGAATTTTCTTTTCTTTTATTTCATTTTTAATTAGGTACATTATTTATCTACTAGATACATATCCATAAGTGTGTATACCTATCTCTGCTCACAAAGGAATTTTCTCTTGTTTGCATCCTAGGCACCTTTTCCTTAGTGATTCCTCATATCGTAAACATTTTATTACTAAAGGTATAATTGGGATGTGTATGTGTAAACTATAAAATTCGCGTCATGTTTTTTTTAATGAAAAGAATAATCATGCAAATAGCTAATTCTGGTGGAAAGGCATAATAAACTGCATACATTGATCGCCTGTCAAAGTGTGTGTGTGTGTGTTACTGGTATACATACAAGAAAATTTGCGTTCTTCAGTTGTTCGAATTGTATCCATCTCTACTGCAATCGCAAATTGATACTTTTTCCAGTGAGAAATGCAAGTACTTTCAGTACTAAGTGCTACAAATTGCAATAATTTTGATATCGTGGGTATCTCTCAGCATACCGAAACCTATACTGTGATGTGCACTATACACAGCGATATGTTGTTCAATTAATATTTAAGTGCTGCATGCATTACAGGCGGCCCACATAGAAAATTATCAGCGAAGGCAATTGCATTTTTTTATGTTTATCTGGAGCTACCTTGTCCGTCCATACACCAACCGGCATGTTAAACCGGCAGCCATTATCGCCAAAACAAAATTGTAAATGAGTGTAAACTAAAGACATGTGAAAGCAAAACTATAATATTTATCAATTTTATCCATATCGATCACCCTGTTGTGAATAGGGCTTTATACTTTTTGACAGATGACAGTAGCATGAAAGAAAAAACCCATTAGAGACCAAACAATCATTGCTCACTGGAAAATTGGTATGGGCGGATCAACCTGAACCTAATTAGATCGGTTAAATCTTAATAAGTTATTTTAAGATCTTTTTCGAATTATGGAGCTCTCAAAATACGAAAGAAGATAAGTTGACGAAAACGAAAAGAAATAGCGGCACATAATTTTTTTAGTACATCTTCTGCAAGATAATAACGAGTGTTTCAATTGTTGATAACTAATAGCTTTGCAGTAATGAAATCTCAATGTTCATTATACAGTCCAACACGGATATAAGAAACAACTAAAATTAACAAAATTTGTTTCTTATACGTAACAATTTCGTTATAACGATATAATTTGCGCAGACAAATAAATAACACCTTCGGCGGATCCTTGACACATCGTTCAAAAAAGGCTGGAAGTGGCAATATCCGCAAGCGGAAGTGCTCTTTTCGTTTTGGCAAAAGTAAGTGAAAATAATTTGTCATGCCTTTGTCAACCTTAAGCTTTCAATGGGCTTTCAATTGGCAGCGCCGTAATCTCCTGTACACATACACTAGGGAGAACTGCACAAAAATTGGTGCATTATTTTCATTGGAATCTGCCCTCATTTCCTGCGCTGCTCAGAAATTCTTTTAGCCCCTGAACTGTGCGCATTCTCTGCATGTTGCTACTTAACGACGTTTTTATGAAATCCCGGCTAGTTTTGCGCAACCAGCAACAAAGCATTAATAATGGATTAATTCAATACGATTTCCCTAAAATTGAGGTTTTTTGCTTGAGTCCTTATGAATTTCACTCCTTTATGAAAAACACTCCTTTGTTTGGCCTCCAGTCACCTTAAGTAAAATAGAGCTTTTACCACGGCTGTCAAAATCTGACGTCTTTCACATTTATCGACCGCGGGATGCCAAGCAAATCGCGTTTTTATATGAAAAAATTCAATAGTTTCTGTAGAAGTGCTAATTATTAATAAACTACTCAACCTAGAGTGTGCCGATAAAAAAAGAAGTTATTGTTCTTATTCCGTTCTTTAAATTAACCCAAAAATTATTTTAACAAAATAAGTGGGAGGTATCGAAAAAGTGCTGCGAAGATGTGATCTCCTTGAATCCGTGTACCCTTTTGTGGTCGCATGCACTGTTTTTACAACACAAACAACACTTTTCTAATCCTTTCCGTGTTTTATAACTAAAATATTTTTAGCCTTATTTAGGAAGGCTGATCAAGTCTACAACTTTCTCGTTCATCAAAACACAGGGTTGCCTTTTTAAATAGTTTTTTTTTACGTTTATGTGTAATTTTTGTTCGTTTTCCATAAAAAAAAAACATTCTTTGACATCCCACACTCGGAAGTACCAGAAGACGTCAAACCGTTAAAAGCTCTATATCAGTTTGCCTGCTGTCAGCTGACTGGAATGACGGTTCAATTGTGGGTGTGTGCAGTGAGTGAGTCGACGGGTGCTTATTATGATATTTGTTCAACAGATCTAACTGAAAAGCCAACGTCATCCGGTGGAACTGCAAAACCTTATGTTCTGTTATTTGTGGGTGCTATCTGTTTTTTTTTTTCGCCTTAGTGTAGAAACGATGCATCTTCTAAAAATTTTTGCATGTCGTCACATTTGTCCCCCTCTTAGTTTTGTAAGATCGATCACTAAGACCAATTTAAGCCAACTGGGTGGCCTGGCAGTTCTTCCAAAGGAGCTTAAGCACTTGTACTATGAATCGCATTCCGGTAGGCTATTAGGAAAAGAGGTATTCGCTGATTTCAATCCTGTTGATTTTCAACCACGATTTTGGAAAGATGTTTCGTCAGATGTTTTCATCATCATTCCATCAGGGTTATGTATTTTTGTTTCCCTTGCGAAGGAAATCTGTCTTAGAGCACTCACTCTTATACTTTCTCTTTTAAGAATCGAAGGATGAGAGACGGATCTAGCGACGGTATTTCCTCAGCTGATAAATTGGCGCTTGCTCAAATATTTATATCTTTTGCGGCTAAGCCACAGGAACTCAACAGATGTTCTGGGGTTTATCCGGTCTTGTCGCAGAACCTGCAAAGACATTCCCCAGTTATACCCATTTTCCTAAGAGACTCCTTGAGTTTACATTGCTCCGTTAGGGAGCCTGTGAGGATACGGAGGTTATTCTTGCTCAAGCAGATGCATGCTTTGAATCTTCTGCGGGCTATATTGTTGCCTCCCCAGGTTGTTTGCCCTCTCAAGTTTCCTGAATTCGTCCTTGTGACTATGACCCCCTCCACGGAACGTTTCAGGACGTATGAAGGCTTCAGATGCCCCCTTTCTTGCCAGAGTGCCGGCAATATTTTTGCAAAAAAAAAAAAACTGCGAAAACAGTAAAAACGGTACCTAGCAACTTTCGCTGACGACATGGTTATCCTTGCAGATAATGGTCTTTATTTTACGAACATTAAAATTTCAAGGATCTTTTAGAGGTAAAAAAAGAGTTACGAAATCATGCTATCGTTAGCCCAAGCTTTTTTTCTGTTCTTGAAACAAATAGACGTTACACGTTTTTAGAAAGAAGTACAATAAGTACAATAAGTTCGAAATCAAGTTCAGCGAAATGTATTTGAAGATTTTCTTGTCGGAAATTTTCATGGCTTCGCTTTTGGCGATTCTTCAAACTCTGCTGGCTGGGTCAATAAAAATCTTGGACAAAGAAAGAGATTTTAAAACCTAGTACAGAGAAGAACAGCATAATGGGACATAGCGGCATAAGGGCTTTCCTTTTAAGATTGAATTGGTGAATAAAATGACTCAATTCCGCCTTTGCGTCCGTTTCAAGTGTTAGTCTCTTTTCAAAAAGACTAGTTATTCTTACTAAGTTGAGATTAAGCCTAAGTTGAAATCAATACGTGTGTTCCCTTACTTTCTGTACCATTTTGGTCTGATTTCCTTTTTGAAGGAGTGGGGGTTAAAATCTCTCAGTGAGCGGAAAAACTGACCAGAATTAAGGGAACGCTTTGCGCACCAAAAACTGCCCACATTTTAAACGTCAATGCGTTAAGGAAAAGTTACAGCGATTGATAAGATATGCATGCAATAAGACGTACTTGAAATATTTGAATGCTTGTCTGCAGCATAATATTCACTGAATTCCTTTACATTCGAAACTTCACATAAGAAGGACTAAAATTATAGAAACAGCAAAAGTTGTTCAAAAGTAAAAATTTCACGAGTCGCAGATGTCATTTGCTGTTGTCCAACTCAATCGCCGCCGCTATGACACTTTTCATAATTCTGCCCAAAGAAATTTCTTGGGCTAAATTTCGTAGGGAGGACAGGTACAGGAACACACCTAATATTTTTGAAAGCCTGAATACACTGGTGAAGAACACCGGTTCCATTATGAATTTAGTTTGGAAGAATGTATAAAATAACGTAACAAGCGGATTCAAATGATAATTATGAATTCTGTGTATCTTGATAAATTCTTTCACGGCCCAGAACTGAATTCAGGCTTCAGATCAGGCTTCTAGCATGCCAAAAATAACATCAACTGAGAGCAAATAAGGATTATAACAAGGATTCCGAAAGCACCAGAAGTTCGAATAGTTAATTTCTTTAAATGAAATAAAATCTAATAATGATGCGCATACGCCACAGTGAGCCTGCTAGGGATGTCAGAGTTTATGTACTGAGTAACTTAGAAAGTCAAGAGCCCGGCGGCGCTCATTTCGGAGAACAAATGTTAAATTCCATAGTTTTGGTAGTTTTTGTTGAAAACCACTGTAAATGTCACGACTGACGAGTATCACGTTGCTCTGAGAGTTCAAATCAAATTTTGAAATTATGTCACTTTTGCGTCAAGTTTGGATGCAAATATCTCCGAAAATGATTGTCCCATCATAAAACTGACTGAAGTTTTCAGGTCAGCGTACAATTTTCCATTTATCTTCTAAAAAAAATTAAAAAAATATATGTATGTATATAATTACGGGCTGGATATGAAAATTGATCAACTCACTGATTCCACCGGCAATAATACGACGATTAACGGAAGGCGATTATTAATTAATCCCACTAGACCAATATAGGATAAATTTGACGTGAGCACTATTTTTCTTTCATTTTGGCTATCAAAAGAGAGTGGCGATGTCATTTTGCAGGAGCGAAAAAAGATTTCCGTTGTAAACATCCCAAAAGAAATCGTAATTGTGACAGATCTGCCATACGTGGATAGCTTCAGTGTCCTTTTTCGATTCTCAAACTGTTAAAAAAGTGTTTAAAAGGGTTTAAAGTGGTTCGTGAAAGGGGTAAATGTTACCCCTTTTTAATCGCTTTTAATCGCTTGCCGAAAGCATTTAAATTTGTATGGTTAATCGCGTAATTTGTAGACGATTTAATAAAGATTTAAATTAATCGGGGATAAGTGCCCGGTGGAAACATGGTAGTTATATGGTAGTTCTTAGGCGCAAAAATAAAGATTCAAAATGTCAACAAGAAATTGACGAAACGTCGAAGAAATTATAAAATGAGCATTATTTTTTGCATAGATTCTTTTGCATAGAGATTTTTGCATAGAGTCATTTTTTGACATTTGTTTGGACCACGCACGTAAATGTAAGGCTGACGTAATCGGTATTTGACTAGAGAGTATGCGGGAGTTTCAGAAGTGTCATTAAATTAATTTCTATCAATGGCACTGTAAAGGGCGATTGACAAAGGGTCAATCCTCGGCAAGGGTTTTGCGATAACGCAAAACCCTTGCCAAGGTCGACGATAATTTTAAAATTTGTCTCTTGTAAGTTGTGACCTTGAATGGATATCTGTCGAATATACGGTTTGCATAAGCTAATACTTGCTTATAAGGATAAACCATGTATTTATATGCAAAACCCTTAAAGCTTATTAAGTATGTTGTGTCCTGTCACCTTGCAGTCAAGTTTTATGTTTGTCAAGTTTCTTATGGTGTTGTACATATTTCTTTGAACACCAAATCGTGAAACTGGTAAGGAATACCGAAAGAAAAAAGTCCTTTTCTCGTAAACCTGCTGAGCAGAATCTTGCTCATGTAAATGTTCTTTTGAACTCCTAATTCGTTTGGTGTCCACACCGAACTCAAAATTTCACCACTGACGTACTTGACGGTGGAGGCTGGGTTTTGTACTGGTCTTGACTAAATTTTCAATCGTGGTTAAATATAAAAATGGACAGAATTAGAAAATTGGAGTCTCTGCAATAAAAATAAACGGATTATAATCGGATTACAAAGACATTTGTTACAATGCGACTGAAATTATATGAAATCGATAAGATACGATAAGAATAGTATCTCAATCTCAAAGCTGTCAAAATTAATTTTAAGTAAAAAGTACAACAACCGATTGACGAATGGAAAAGTCAGAATACGATACCTGGTTGTCAAATTTTGAATATGTGAAGACCTATAGCCTGTCAACACAGATATCGAACATACAACGTTTGACCTGTCTTGAATAAACGAATTGCCGTTTTTTTCGTGTTGTGTGAGTTCAAATCCACCTGATTTTTTTAAAAAAGTTCGTCCTCACACTAAAAGCAAAAAGGTAATGCCCTCTAAATAGTGCACCAAAAACTATGTTTTCGTCAAAACACGCGAAAACTATCTCGCGAAAAGCTCGAGTTTTCCTATACATTTCCCTGTTTTTGTAACCTCGAGTTTTTGGAGAGTTCCCGCAGTCATAAGATTCGATAAACAAACAAACCTTTTCACCCACTAGCAACACAGCTGATTCTTTCTTTAAATAAAAATTGAGTTCATATTTGTTTCTCGAGCCTCAAGGACGGTATTTAATGTCTGTTAGTATGAGGTGAAGTATTTGGTGTGAAAAATCAAAATGCAAAATAAAATGCCAATTTTTTAATAGATAAATGAATGCAGCTGGAGAACCTTCTTAATACGCACAACTGCGCGTTGAAAAGTTGCGGTTAAAATTATTTTCTTTTGAAGTCTGCAGTTCTAATATTCGTTGGCGACGTTTTCTTTGTAGAGACTTGCATTGCTATTCAAAATAGTTATGTATGTTTTCACGTTAGTTTGAACATTTGATTCATTAAAAATTATTACGTTTTTAAAACATTCGAGTTCATTTTTTTTCTTTGTTTGCAAACGCCAGTTGCAAATTTTGCGACTAGTGTCAAAGTGACTGAAATGTCAACCAAACCTTGGTCGTGTTCAGTGTGAATGACTCAATAAGCTTTCGTAAACTTTTTTCCGAAAACTCAGTTTTCGATGCGGTGTGAAAAGGGCATAAATTTTTATCCTAAACAAATAAGTTTCGCACTCATTTGACAAATGGGTTGACAACAACAATCAGAACGCGTATAGGTCTTCACATATTCTAAAATTATTGACCGCCATGAATAAGTCTAAGGCCAGGGACACACGGTGACAGAAAAACGCGCGACTTTTTGCAGTCCGGCTAGAAGTTTAAGCGTGTATATTGTAGAAAACACGACTGCGGCTTCGGCAATTAGTCGCGAGACTCGATTTGCGACAATTTTCCGCTTTGCGACACTTTCAAACCGCACGACAAAAAAAAGATTTAATTTTTGTTTTTTTCAACGATGAAAATTACAATTTTCACCACAATTCACAAGAACCGCACGGAAAATTATTCTTTGTGTGTTAAGTATGATCGCGTTGTTTTTTGTTTTTTGTCACGCGTTTTTTTTTGTCGCAGTGTGTCCCTAGCCTAAATCACTAAATGGAATCGTCACGAGTATATTTGACAGCTCGGTGTTAAAAAAAAACGCTATTTGTTATCCAAAAAGAAAGTTCTTTTTATGTTGTTGAGAATCTTCAAAGCAAAGGAAAAGGTTTATGAAAATGCATTGCATCTCCTTTTTAACTACAACAGAGTAGCTCTAATTAAAAAAGAAACAACAAACTTCGTTTTTATGCAGGTAAAGCGACATAAGAGGTTTTTTGACAAACTGAACTATCCACGAAACACACTACGTAAAATTATAGAAATGCCGCGGATGAATATTCATAAACTATTCGATATTAGGCCAATCGTTTTAATTAATAACAATTTAACCACTGTTTACCTTAGATTCGATGTTCACAATTTGAAGATTCAAAAACAACCGTAACTGTTAAAGCTACCTACGCGCCTATTTACTTAAGTACTTCAGATCGCTCTAAAGTCCGGGTGGGCCTGAGCCTCAGCCAACAAGCTTCGAAAGCCAGCGCTGTCTCGAGTTTTGCCAGTTTTGGCGAAGTTGGCAGAGGTCCCCTTTCACTTGCGTGCGCAACCTAAGTCTCGGTGTTCCTCTACTGCGCTGCCCCTCCGGTGTGGACCACAGACAGGTCCAAAATACATATCCGCTTAAATTTTGAGCAGTAGTTCAAAAAGCATAACTTTATGAAGTAAGGTCTCTTAAAAGAATCTATTAAAGTTTTGAAATCGTAAAAGGTACCTAGTAAGGGTACACTACATTATAGCAATTCATGCCAGACGAAAGCAGTAAAGTTTACAATCAAAATAAATATTTTTAAGTTTCTCGCTTGCCCTTGTGAAAAAGAGGTAGGTATACCTACCTTCATTTATAACTCAGATCAGAAGTTAATATCTGAATCACTTTTCTTAACTGTTATACTGTAATAATGTAATACTATTGCGATTAACATTGTGTGTGTTTTTCTCCAAGAGTGGTGACATTTTTTACGTTAAATCTGACATGCCAGCCAGCATACCTACACACTTGTGTTTACTTTTTTTGTCCCTTTTTCAACCCAGTATTTTGTGTTAAAGTTTAATAGAGAATTGTATTAGGAATGCTTTGTAGGTAGGAGCTTATTTAAGAAAACAGTTTAAGGATACCTACATTTCAAATAACGGGTGTAGTTAAAAAAGGTACCTTATCATATTTATGCAAATTTGTGACGGAAATACGTACAAACCCACTAAGGCAGGTAGGTACCTACCTAGTTAAACCTTACCTATCGAACCAAGCACTCGAGACATCAATTTCCTACCTAATCACATTAGAGAGGTTGAAACGAAGGTACCCGCACCTAATAGGTACCTAGGCAGAATAGCTTTTTTGGAGTAGGCAAAGTGCATAGCTATAAATTTCGAAAGACATGAATATGTGTGTACCTACTCGTATGTACTATCTCCCTACTTAGCAAAAGGACAAAGTTCAATACGAACTTATCTAGCTACCTAATAGGCTACCCAGAATATTGAAAATTTTCTCCTTGCAGGATAAATTCCAGCATAGACACCTACCGACAAAGAAAATCATTATCCTTTGGGCTTTCTACCCATTTTCATATCCGCTTGACATGAAATATTGATATTACACAAATATACCGGTATTACGTAAACAGTCCTAAAATTCGTCCTGTGTATAGTAGGTAGGATGCAATATGCCCGAAAATGTGCATCTGTATGAGTGTTCACATATGTATATGCGCGAAACTCCTCTGTGTTTATTTATAGTACTTCTAAGCTTCGAGTGCTTTTCGGTTTTCGTCCTCGCGCAAGAAGTGCATTCACGCATTTGCATGGAATGGACAAAAAAAAAGTTATGTACTCTACTGGCATTCCATTCCGCGCATACTCCAATAAATTTACAGCTTTTATGTACACATACATGTGCGAAACGAAAGAAACAAGAAGCTGATGCCTACGCTAACGAAAATGATGTACCCCCATGATGAACCACGACGATGGCGACGGTCGTGCTCGTGGTATAAGCCGTAAGCCCTCCAGTCCTCCACCATAAAAATGTTCTTCATCCCAAGCAGTCTGCTTCAGTTTTTTGCTCTCGTGTGTTTCCCCTATGTGTAGGGATGTGCGGCTCGTATTCGTATGCACAAGGAGCATGGTGGTGTGTCTGTTGAGTCGCCGTCGTCGTCGTCGTCATCATCGTGGAGAGGAGCAGAGGACAACGCGCGAGGTACGAAAATATTTACAAGCTTTGAGCATGGCGTAGTGATCTTCTTGGTGGTATATAACCTGTGGTGGCGATTGTGTGGGCACGAATGTCAACGACCTTTGTATTGCATTTCCCCGTCTCTCAATTTTCGTTGTTCGTGATGTTGATATGGCCGTACACGATGACGACAACGATTTCGAAGGCGATAGACAAAAGGAACGAACGAAACAGGTTGCAAAAAAAGGCTCATCTCATACCAATGCCTTTGGAAAGGCAGCAGACGACATTGACTACGTCGATAAAAGTACATATATGCATGCATGTATGTATGCATGGATATGTGTTTAGGTATGTGCGAGCGTTAATAAAACCGACTGCAAGTACAGACGGTTGACTGTATCGTATCGCCTTGGCAGCATAACTGGGTGCCTTGCCTACCTACCTATCTTTACAACCAACCAACCCTTCTTGATGTGACCGGTGTTTCTTTTGACTTCTTTAGCCATTTTTAGACTGGGTAGGTTGAAAGGTACGAGTACGTACCAATACCGCTTGTATGGCGTTTACTGTACTTAGACACATTTACTTTGCTTTAGAAGGTTTGTAATGACTCGAAAAAAATATAATTTCGAAGGATTTTATGTTCCATCCATGGCAGGACTATTTATTTGTACAAGTATACGAAAAATCTTATATCGTCTAGAAAGACTCAGTTTTTATAGAGACTAAATAGGTCTTGTGTGTGATAGTGGGTATCTACATTTAGGTACTTTACTTCCTAGATAAGGTAGTACCTACCTTAATACCATCCACCTAAGGTGAAGATTTCAAACAGATTGCTCTTGAGCTCAAGACCTTTATTTCGCCAGTTTTATGTTTCGTCTTTATGAGCCATGAATTTGGCAGTGAAAGGTGTAGTCTTACGGTCGTGCTGGCAACAGAATAGGTATATAGTCCTGTCAAAAGTGCCAAATAAACCTGGACCTTACTAATATTTCTGAGAACATATAGATATACCTACCAGTGTGGTCCGCTTTACCCAAGAATGATGGAATTAAAAGCATGCTGCACGTTGCAAATGGTCAAATAATTTGGCGAAGTTTGGACTTTTTTCATTAAAAATTGAAAAACTTTTTTCCCTTAATCAACCTAAACTTTTTTAAAGAAAGTTGAGATCCCAAAGTGACCTATACTAATGGCGTATTCTTTTGAATACCGAACTGCCACCCCGAGCTGTCAAATAAAACTCGGTGCTAGCGACAATACCAGCGTGGTGTACACTCGGTTTCATTGTGTACAGAACGACAAATACAGCACCGGTGCAGTCGTCACGTTAAGTTCTGTCAAGTGTCAAATCGCTTTGCCTTCAAGCGTGATTTTCTTGGCGTCGGTTTTTTGTACTTTTTACTTAAAATGAATTTCGATAGCATCGAGTTTATGATATTAAGTCACTTTTTATCGATTTCATACCATTTCAGTCGCGTTGCAAAAAACAACGAATGAAAATTGAGTCGAAATGTCACATATACACAATCAACAAAGCTACACCCAGCCTCCACCGTCAAATACGACGGTGGCGAAAATTCGCGTTCGGTGTCGAGACCGAACTGATTGGGAGTTCAAAAGAACATTTACATGAGCATGATTTCGTTCAGGTGTACGAGAAAAGAACAAGTTTTTTCTGTATTCCACACCAGTTCCACGATTCGGTGTTGAAAAGAATACGCCATAAGTTACCAAACTTACGAAAGGGACTCTCAAACATTGACAGTTTATATAGGCTAAGCATTGTCTAAATTTGAAGCGGGTCCCAGGTAGACAAAGTCCCTTGCTACATCACAGTTATAGTCTATGGTGTTTTTTCTTTATGACAGCATATTACTTAGTTTTGTCCTCGTTGACTTCTAAGCCCATATGAGCCTTAGTATCGGTCGCCGCTTCCGTCTTTGTATTTTGACTATTCCGGCTAGGTCGGTGTCTCTGTACAGACCGTGCATCCGTTGCATCCGTCGCATTGAAGTACACAACTGACAACAGATCTAAATAATACACGTTCTTATAGGAAGCGACGGATGGAAGAACTTCGTGACGTACGTCGCTTCCAATAACAACGTGTATATTTCACTGAGTTGTCAATTGTGTAGTTTGACGTTACGGATGCAACGGATTCATTGGGCTGAAGGCTTTATATCTTCTCCAGACGGGATGCGTTAATCGTCCGAAGAATTTTCCTCCCGAAGCAGCCTAAAGTGTTTTCATCCGCCTTTGACAGGGTCCATGCTTCTGCACCGTAAAGCAGGACTGGGATGATGAGTATCTTATAAATGGACACTTTAGTTGCTCGAGAGAGGGCTTTGCTACTCAATTGACTTCTTAGTCCAAAGAAACAGCCACTGGCATGAGTTATCCTTCGTTTTATTTTAGCGCTGGTGTCATTGTCTGAATTTATAGCGGAGCCCAGGTAGACAAAGTCTCTAAGTACCTCAAAGTTATAGCTCAGCTGGTGATGGTGATGTTTTGTCCAAGTCGTCGATGTTGGGTGTCTTTTCTTGATGACAGCATATATATGTACTTGGTTTTGCTCTCGTTAACTGCTAAGCCCATATTCTCCATATTCTCCGCTTTCGTGCCGATACTCTCAAAGGCTTCACTCACATTACGCTGTGTTCTTCGGATTATTTCAGTGTGGTTTGCTTGTGCTAGTAACTGTACGGACTTTTGAAAGATTGTGCCTCTGGTGTTGGCGCTGGAATTCTGTACAATTCTTTCATGTATGGTGTTAGGTAAGTCACATGGCAGAGCGTCACAGTCGCCTTGTCTAAATCTTTGTTTGTCATAAATGGGTTCGCTGAGGGTCTTTTCCGACCTTGGCGGAACAGTTTGAGTTTTCCATCTGCATCCTGCACAGACTGACGAGTTTGGGAGGGATGTAAAAACTAGACACTGGGCTATATAGCTCGTCTCTATAGATGCTGTCATACGCGACCTTAAAGTCGATGATAAGGTGGTGGGTATCGATTTGGAAGTATCCTGGCTTTTCTCCAAGATCAGCCGCAGCGTGAAAAATTAATGGTGGACTTTTCTAGCCTAAGGCAACAGTGATATGAACCTATAAGATTGTTGACAACGGCTTTAGGCATTCACACAGTATAGCAGAAAAGATTTTGTACGCGATATTAAGAAATCTAATGTCTCTGCGGCTGCCACAATTCAGAGTCTCCTTTCTTGACGGTCGAGTAAAGCATGCTGAGATTCCATTTGTCGGGCATTTCGCTCCACCATATCTTGCAGTGCAGATGAGCTGGTGCATGCTCAGCCAGCTATATGATCAGCCAGCCATAACCAGTACATCGCCAGTAGGTCTAAAACGTTCGGCAGCTAGGCCACCAGCTCTGGCTGCTTTGTTGCCCTTAAGATTAGGCACAGCTACTTTAAATTCATCCAGGTCGGATAAGTCGCATCGTTCGGTAACGCTTAGTCGATAACGATAAGTCGCATCGTTCGGTATGCTTCGTCGGTAACGTCTTCGCCCATGTTGAATGGTTCCTCTTAGCTGACAGCAGGATTCGGTTTGTCTTCGCCGCGCCGTTATGCAAAAATGGCTTTTCCAAACCCTCAGCGCCGATTGGGATTCCACTACGACTATCCCTTGATTGTCCTTATGGGTTTCAGTTCGATTTTTATACCCTTCGCAGGGCCTTTTGATCCTTTGGTAAAGCTTTTAAACCTCATTCCTCTTGTAGCATCTTTTGAACAACACGCTTCTCGGGCTCTCTCTTTTTGCTGATCGAAGCCGGTGTTTCACTCTCCTCCTCTTGCTCGTAGAGCTCGCGAGCAGCTCTCCTCCTTCTGTGCAGAGCCTCTTTGTATGCTTCTTTTTTGTCTGGATGTACTTTCCAGCACTCCAATGACTCACTCCGGTCAAACCATGGACTTCGTTGTGGTAGCCGTGCGAAACCTAGCACTTCAGAAACGGCTATTTTGATGGCTGTTTGGCAATGTTGCCACTGGCTATTAACACTTGATGCTGGCTGCATAGGACTTCGCAGAAGATTTTGGAGAGTCGGTTGCGGTTGGAGAAGGACTTGACGGTATCTTGCAATTATAGACTGCCGACGTCAAACTTACTCACAGTATTTTCATTTTATGAAGTAGGTCGGGATATCGCACAATACCTTGGAAACTTCGGGCATGTTACTGGAAAAATGTCCTACGTTGATCGCAATGTGGTCAATCTGGTGGCCAGTTGATGGATTTGGAGATCTCCATGTCCTTTCATGTGCGATTACCACAACGTGTCACCCCGCGCAGCAAATTCGATCAGCTTGAATCCGTTATCGAAAGTCGTGTCGTGCAGGTTGTGCTTTCTGATTGTACGACCAAAGATTCCTAGCTTGGCATTATAAGCGCCTTGGACAATCCTTGGTCGTATCTAGGGCATTGCTCAAACGTTTAGTCAAGGAGCTCATAGTACATATCTTTAGCGTTGCCATCTTTCTCCACTGTGGGGAGAAAGATGGCTTATGCTGGCAAATCTAGCCTTGAGGCAGATTGTCGTGAGGCGCTCGCTCACATAATTGAAGCTTGAGACTTTTTGCCCGAGTCTACTTCCAAGAATGAAACCGCACATCCAAATAAACGCTGATTTCGATGCGGTGCTGGTGTACTGCTGTACTGTGTACTGGTGTACCGACGGTAGCAGTCGCAAATTTTTCATCTCTCTTTTACCTGGCCCGTCCCATCGCGTTCCTAGGATGGCAATATCTGCCTTTCACTCGCTTAGGCCGTCCGCTGGTTGCTCGTTATCCTTTTCGTTTGATACTGGTCGTTAACAGTGAATCCGTACCAATCCTACGCTATTTGCTGGTTCGGAGGCAGTCATAAATGGAACGAAATGTCAAAGAAAATGGACCACTTTTGTTTGGCCTTCTTTTTAAGAAACCAGCATATACTTACTTACTTAAGGTGGCGCTACAGTCCGGGTTGGACCTGGGCGTCAACCAACAAGCTTTGCTAGCCAGATCTATTCTTGCTAGTCGACTCCAATTTTGCACGTGAAGTTGGCTAAGGTCCCCTTGCAATTGTGAGCTCCACCTGAACGCCGAGGAGGTGGTGTCCATCCGCTCCAGGTGGCCAAGCAGTCGTTTGCATTTTGACTCCTCTGGTCAGGTCGGTGTCGCTGAGATGGGTTTGTATTTTCGGTCCTGCAGACCGGACCAAAACTAGCCCAAAAGGATCAATTCTTTAAGGTTAAAAAAACTTTACCATCATATTTATTCGACAACTATCGACCAACGAATATAAAAATTATTTGTAGTCGTATATAGGACCAAGTCCCATAAAATTTTGCCCATTCTCCTTCGTTTTGGAATTAAGTTAATGTTTTTTTTTTCTTATACATAATTCAATGCTTAGTTATATTGATTTCTTTTACGCGTCTGATTAAATTCCCTCACAAAAGAAAAACGAAAAATTTGGAGAACAACAATCCCTTGGGAGAGCATGCTGTATCGGACTTCGAATGTACCACCACTGGGTGGATCACCACACCCCTTCCTTAATTTTTAAAACTTTATGAAACAAAACATCCGACCCAATATGTAAAGGCTAGACAATATTTCTATGTATATTACATTATTTCACAATATTTCTATGTGTATTATTATATTATTTCACAATCATAATATGAGGGTATTAAAGGCCCACAAAAAACAACAAACATTGAAGCGATATTAATGCATAACGCTCAATGGATTAACATACACAAATATTGGGCTTTTCACGTGTCCATTTCCAAATAATACACGAGCACAAATTACATGACGTGGAAGTTTGTACATATATAAATGTCTCGCTGACACCCTTCTCATTGATGGGGTGGCGGGCCAGACAGCGAAGGAATTCCGAGTACGAGTAACATTAAATTGATTTCGTTTTTGGTGCGGGAGAAGAGCTACACAGGATACAGGAAGTAGCTATAAAATTGGCAAAAGTGGAAATTGTATATTTTGCCATCTAAAACTTATAAAAAACACTTTTGCACTGGAAATTTAAAATAATAAGTCAACAAAAACTAAAATTTCATTATAAAGGGTGTTCGTTTTGAAACGAGTAAAAAAGCAATTTTGATTGTTCTTTCATGGGAATAGAGGGCGATGTATGACCCAAACTGACATAGGGTTTGGCCAGGTAGATCGGAAACAACATTGCAAAATTACTCAACAAGGTTAAAACAACAATGTAAAAAAAGATTAATATGGATTATGAAAGTTGATTCCTTACTATACGTGATCTGGATCTCGAGATACCAATAAATCTTCTCGGCACGTGATTAAAAATGAGTCTTTTCAAAAATATCATTCAATTTATAGGGTGTTTCCACTGCACATAATGCAGACGTAGGAAGATTGAAAGTTAATCCCAAAGTGTTTACACCGGAATAGAGGAGATTAACTTGATGTATGCTTTATTTTCTTACAGTTTCCAATGACATAACGTCATCTGCGCATCTCCTTGTAAATGTGATTTTTTTTTTATCCCTCAGGCAACTCAGATTCAAAAACAATTGACTTCGTTTTTAATTGCCACCGTTTTATTTTTTAATCTACGAAACGAAATAACCCGAAAATAGAATAACAAAGCGTCCAATATGTTGTCGGGATTTTGTGTCCGCAAAGTCGAAGGTAGACCAACTTGATCAACATCAACCAGAAGTATCAACATTAACATCCATCATTATTGTGCAGTGTACACACCTTACTGCATTTAACTTTTTCGACAGAACATCAACAGCAATTACAGCCGCTCTGTGCATCCTTTTATACCACACAAGAAATACTGCTGAGTTGATGATACCCATCAGCTGCCAATAAAAGGTGTGATTGTTTTGTTTCGTTAGAAAACGCACAGAACACGTAGAATTCTGTACGGATTGTTTTCACAATTCTTGTGTGGAAGAGATAAGTTAAGCGATTAATTTTTAGTCCCCCGTGAAAAGATCAATATTCGTGTGGTAAATATCGTGATTTACAGGGGATCTAAGAATGATTAGTCTTAATCGCGGATTATTGTCCGGTGGAAACACCCTATTATTCATAATTCACAAACCTTTTTTATGTCACATATAAATGCCTTTTGCGCACCTTTATTACACTTTGACAATCGAGAAAAGAAAGTGCAACTTTTCAGTGCGACAGATCTGTTGCGAACACGTTTCTATTGAGTTTTTTACAACGAAAATCTTTTTTGCGCTTTTGAGAGCCAAAAAGACAAAAAAAAGTGCTCGTGTGTAATGAATCCTACTTTCTTCGGTGAAGGTGGAGCTTTATTTTTAATCATCTCGCTTTTAATCTCATCGCAGTTTTATGGCCGGTGGGTACATAGTATTAAGCTTTAAGTGATCTTTAGCAAATAAAGTTCCCAAAAAGATGCCGGATGCAGAAAAGTATAAAAGGTAGTTGACACAGAATCTTAGGCGTTACGTTTTCATCTTGATGGAACACAAATGATAAATAGGAAATTTTCAGCAATTAACTACCCGGCTTATAAAAAAAAAATACTGAAATCTCGGAACTTGTGTTTAGTTCAACAACTGGTTCAAAAAACTTGTGTTTAGGTTAATGAAAGATTCCGGGTTAGCTCTTGGCTCTCGGCTTATGATTGAGGCCAATTACTGAATCATTTATTGTTCATCCCTCCCATTAAGGGCCGATTTTTCAGTGCTGAGTTAAGCCCATGAATCTAGAGAATTCGAAGCCTCACGAATCAGCGAACAGTTTTTCGGTGCAGAGTTAACTCCGTCAGTAAAGTCTTCGACTCGCGAAATTATTGACTCTTTCAGCTCTCGCTCCACTGAAAAAAAGCACAGAAAAAGAAATTCGAGTCATTTTCAGATGTCGCTTATTACAGAAACACGCAAAGCCTCTGCCATTTCACATAGAAAAAACATTTAAAGAAGTCTATTCTGCTCACCAGAGTTGATCCGAGATTAACTCACCAAATTTGGCTGGATAAGCCGAGATTAATCCCGGATCAATATTCACTGACTGAAACTCATTTTTGGGGTTTATCTCAGTTTAACTCGGACGATCTCGCACTGGCAAAACTGGTTTTTCAGTGCTGACTTAAGCTCAGCTAAAACCAAGATCTGTTAACCCCGTAACAAAACGAATCTAGATCTAAAGTTGTCAAAATCTTCGACTCTCGAAATTATTGTCTCTTCCAGCTCTCACTTCACTTAGAAAAATACAGGAAAAGAAGTTTGAGTCATTTTAAGATGTAATTTTTTACAGTAATAGGCAAAGCCACATTTCACATAGAAAAACCCTTTAAAGAAGTTCATTCTGTTCACCAGAGTTCATCCGGGATCAATCACGAGATTAACCCCGGATCTAAATTTACGGAAAAACTAATTTCTGGAGTTAATCTCAGTTTAACTCGGAAATTCGGATGATTGCACTGAAAAACTGTCCCGAAAAGGTCAACATAAAAAATTTGCTAACTCTCCTATAAACCGCCGCCAGTTCCTTAGACAGATCTTCACTGGCGGTCTTCCTTCACTATAAGCGTCCCTAATAAGAGTCCGCTATAAGTATGTTGCTGATCGTCGATTTACTTTTGTTATAGATGTCTGAAGACATTTTCACTATAGGTCTCCACCTATTCTAATGCACGACACTAGGTTTCGCACTAGGCCTCGTGAATCGTCCATAAGAGCCGACTTTTTGTTGTCACAAGTTCATATACCCTTGCTCACCTAAAAAGTGTTTTAAAACTAGTTGTGTTTTAAACTTATTTTAGTTTTTTCAAAACTAGTAAGTATACATAGATACGTCAGGAATGATTGAAATTGGAGACTTTTTGCTGATGTAGCTTAAAAACTTTGGGCTGTCATGTAGTATTCTAAACGCTTGTCAAGGATAACGCCCCCCAGTATTCTTGGCAAAAAAAACATGAACTATGGTTTTCAATGATTGATTTTTAATGACCTCAGAGTAGTATTTCCTTTATGAACCCCAACTATTTTTGATCACATTGAAAAGTGGAACACCCTGTACACGAATCTACTTAAATGTACTATAACATATATATTATATAGCCGCAAAGACTCGAAGTCATTCATTCATATTCCCCGAGTTTGTTAACCTTTGCCGATTGGGTTGTGCCCGTGGCTCTTATTCGTTTAATATTCTTCATTTTTTTCTTTCTTTTTTTGTAACGCACAATGGCAAAGACATTGCACGCGTTTTGGCTAGTTTTAGGGTTGCTCGCGTGGATGATGGTATCCGTGTATATTACAAAAAAAAGCTTTCTTAGAGCTGCTACAACAGCAATAAGAATAATTTCCCCTGCATTTCCTACTTGCATCACAAACTTGACACTTGAAGTACATAAAATATATGTCTGCGCAAAATTTATAGTTTCTTGTGATTTGAGAATGAGGTAGGTTTGTAAGCAGGGTAGGTAAGGTAGTAGTAAGTACACATATTGTATTTGCTCACAAGGTTGTTCGAGGGGTTGCGTTCAATGGGGGCTTCGCACATATTAATACTTGTATGTTGGAACACATGTTTTTTATTCGCATTTTACCTCCATGGTGACCGAAAGATTTTACTGATAACACGACCAAGGAAAATATTTAAATAATCAACGTCAGAACGTGATTTTGTTCTTTTATAATTTGAATACTAAATTCGTTGTAGCTATGTCAAGCTGTGTTCCTACTGCTTTAAAAGTTTTCAAACGAAAAAACTTAAAGCGAAGATTTAAATAGGAAAAAATGAATTTTGTAGAGTTATTCAGATGGCAAAGCTTCCACAATTTAATGAAAGTAAGGACACAAATGTGCCAAGCCGACAGCTAAATATTAAACCTAATGATCTTGTCAGATTCCTTTGTGACAGTCATAGGCAAGTTTTCGTTTATGGGCAGTGCCTTTCTGCACATTCGTTTGAGAAGTTAAATTTACCATGACAGAATATAGTTTCTTCGACATAATACACACGCATCAGTACCGGATCAAATTTTTTGATACAAAGTTTCAATGTCAATTAGATACCGTTTAAGTTTGATACAGGCGAAAATGTAATAATATTTTTTTTTTAATAGAGTGGCGCAACAGCTCGAGGTGAACCAGGGCCAACTTCTCAACAATATATGCTGGTGTGTTAATTTCTTTACATACAAGGGGACCTACAATTTTTTGCCGAATCCGAACGGCACTTTGAGAAGTTTTTCAAGACAAATGATACTTTTGGAGGGCTTGTCAGACTCTCGCGGAGGTGGGGACCGTAAAAAAGAACAAGTCTTTTTTTTCAGGTGACGATGGCAGGATTCGAACCCAGACCTCCGGCGTAGTAAGCACACACACTTACCACTACGCCACGGCACCCCAGGCGAAAATGTAACATAGAGAAATAATGACGATAGACATCCAAGACCTTGAGGGCATATGATCGAGACCGACTTCTGAATCGAATAAGCCATGTCAGTCCGTCCGTCCGTCTGTCTGTCCGTATGTCACCAATTTTTAGGCCTTAAATTTTGAGCTAGGAAGCTGAAATTTTGTACGTAAGCTCTCTGTCATCCGAAGCAATACAAGTGTTAATATGTTGTCCGCCCACAGACACGCCCACAATCGGTCTAAACATGCAACAACCTTCGGTGCTTACAAGACTGTAAGACGTCGTGAAAAGCTGAAATTTATTATCTATCATCTTCTAATAATTACATGTCATAAAAAATTAAGTCCGCAGACCGCCCTTTGTGGGCGTGGCATCGATTGAAAGTGTAATCTTTCAAATGCAGTTTATTCAATATTTTTGTTCCAAATTGAAAAATTTTTACTTAATATGTTATGTAGAAAATATTAAGTTCTACATTTAGTGCATGCAAAGTTTTGAGCCACACCCATATTTAGAGGCACAATTCCATAAAAACCTATAAATTTCCAGAAAAACATGGACTTCGACTGCTTTTTAGCTTTACTAAGCATAGAATAAGAAATAAAATTTACCACATAAGGAACACCGGATACTATTTCAGATTGCGTTCATACAAAGTTTTCGGCCACGGCCACCTGTAGAGGTCAATTTCACAAAATTATTGAATTTGAACCAAAAAATTACAGTTTTGCGTACATTTTAGCCGCAAACTTGGATATTTCTGTGCTAATATTGGTTTTTGGTTAAAGGGGTTGGACGCCCCTTTTTTTTAAAAAAAAGTGAACAAAAAATTAAAAGGAAGGTTTTTTTTCTATTTAAAATGATGCATAAATTGTAACTGGACGGGGATGGAAAACAAGAAAATAAACGAATGGAAAGGAGAATAGGCATGGAAGGAGAAAAGGAATGGAAAGGAGATAAGGAATGAAAAGAAGAATAGGAATGAAAAGGAGAATAGGAATGAAAGGGAGAATAGGAATGAAAAGGAGAATAGGAATGAAAAGGAGAATAGGAATAGGGTATACCGCGGTCCGTTACAGCGGACCGAAGCGATTATATACGCACTGTTGCACTTACTCACTGGTTTTAGTTAAAAAGGCGGAGTTTTAGGCCGAAATGTATGCAACCACCTAGTATAAAGCATTCAACAGTTATATTTTTATATCCCGCCCACTTTTTGGAGGCGTGACAGTTTTTTTTTTATATGGTCAGGTAATTTGCAATCCGTCGTAGATGGACTAAAGCTTTTGCATCGCACTGTTGCAGTTTCCCATTTGTTTACTTTGCACTTATGTCGCTTGACCCCGAGTTTGTCCAAATCCAAGCTATTGACAATAAAACTAATCCATCTGTTCACCTAGTAGTTTGCGGGCGCTGTGTTTCAATGCTTAGTTTGCTGGCACTAAGGGTATTTCCACGAGCGACAGTTGAGGTAAGATCGAAGAACATTGAGTCGTCTGGAAACGAGAAAAGACGGCAGCTGTTACTTTGGGAAGCCTCTGATAAGACTCAATGTAGTCAAAAAACGGTTTCGTCGCTCTTAAACGGAACGGCTAAGAAGCTCGCGGGTTCGATCTTCTCAAAGTAGCCCACTTTGTCCGTCCGTCCGTCTGTATGTCACATCTTTTTAGGGCTTTAATTTTGAGCTAGGGTGCTGAAACTTCGTACGTAGGGTACACGTCGTGCGAAGCAGTACAAGTGTTAAAATTTTAGAAATCCGCAACTACCTCCAGAATTTTCAAAACTGTAAGACGTTCTAAAAAGCTGAAATTTAGCATCTCCTAATAAATGTGAGACACAAAAAAGAAAATTTAATTGGTAAATCTCCTCTAGTGGGCGTGGCATCTATTTTAAGGGTAAATTTTCAAATGCTAAAAATTGAAAAAAATTTGCTGAATATTTTATGTAGAAAACGCTTAGTTCTAAATTTTGTTCATACAAGACTTTGTGCAACGCCCACATTTGGAGGCAGAATTGAAGAAAAACCTAAAATTTGCCTGAAAAACTTAATTGCGACTAGCCTTGAGCCTAATTTAGGAAATGATGAAACAAAAAAAGTAGCAGGTTACGTAAACGAGTCTTCAGTCCAGATTTCGTTCATATAAAGTTTTTAGCCACGCCCCCTTTTAAGGGTCGATTTTTCAAAAATATTGAATTTGAACCAAAAAATTGCATTTTTACGTATATTTAAGTGTAACTTGGATATATATGTGGTTTCTAATTAGGGGCGATTGGACCACGCTCCTTTTCGAAGTTTGAATTACTTATAAAATGTCAAAAATTAACTATGTCATCAGCATTTTACAATGTGGCATAGGATGGGGTATTCAACGGCCCGTTTTACGGACTGTAACTTCTGCGTACACACTGTAGCACTTACTCACTGGTTATTTTTGAAGATTCCCTTATTACTATCATTATTTATTATTTAAATCAAATTGCAACAAAAGATTAAAAAAAGAGCATAGCTGCGAAGACTATTAGCTCTAAGATCCTCTTAAAAACAATGCTTAGAGTAAAAAGCTACCGATATCCTTCTCCAAGATCGAAAGTCTCACTTTACGCTTCTTATACAGGCCCTTCCTATCCACTTGACACTCAAGACATGTAGGTATTCCCAGGGCTTTTAGTTTCTGCTAGACGGTTTGCCAACCGATTTAATAGATTTTTAACGAAAAATTTCAAAATTCTATTGAACAATGGGCCAACCCCTTTTAGCGGTCTGCCCAGATATCGAAAAAGGACCTCTTATGGTATCGCTGCGTTGTCCATCCGTCCGTCCGTCCAATCGCTTTATAAATTCTGAATGGTAAGTTGTAGAAAGACGAAATTTGGTGTGCTTATAAACTCCGGCAATAGTCAGAGAACGATACTAGGGAAATTTTTTTCATGGACACATAACAGTTTAATTACAGTTTGAAATTTCATACGAAAATGGACTAAAAGTTTTTAGATACTTTTTTTGAGAAGTTTTGGACGCAAGAACTTAAATACAGGAACCTAAGTCAAGTAAATATTCAACTTTAATAGAAAAAATTAGTTGTTTGAAAATATTGAAAAATTTTTCAGATATGAAGAGTTGAAAAATGATGACGTTTTTTAAAGTGTTTGAGGCCATTAACTCTTGAACCGCTCAGTGAACGAAGCCGATATTGAACACGCGTATAGAGCAACTGAAAATTAGCCAAGCGTTCAAAGCCCAGCCAAGTTGTTTAAATTTGGTTAAAGTATGTAACGTGTACAAGGCAAGTTTTGAACTAATTAATGGTTTCCGAGATCTGCTTGAAAAGGATGTAGTTGACTGACTTAAATGATGCAACATCAACCAAATTTGACGCAAGCACTACTATATGAACGTTATGCTTACACATAAATCTTAAAAAAACAATAAATTTTTTACAGTTGAAAAACAAGTGGGAGGGTTACAATCCGCTTAGGCGAATCGTTGGATACCCCATCCCCATTGACCACTGTCAAGTTCCGAATTGTGTCATAATTCTTGGTTTCATTCAACTTAAATTGTATTTAGAATTTCTCAGCTAAGAATCTTCTCCCTAAGAAAGGGGCGTGGCATCCACCCCTTCTCAATAACATCGTATTTTTGTTCAGAAGTGGTTTACACGTGTTGATTGCATTTTCATATTAAAAATTTGGTTTATACTTAAAAACGCCCCCAAAAGTGGGCGTGGCGAAAGAAGGCTCGAGTTGATAACTTACGCACATATCTGAACATTTTATAGTGCAAGTTTTTTGGATTTAAAGCAAATATATCAAATAGAAACCGTTAATTAGAATGCATATTAACTATGGCCACGCCTACAAGTGGGCAGTATTCGCTTCTTTTTTTTTAAATGCCAATCACAATACACTCTAGCGAGGATATCGCATACCAAATTTCAGCTTCCTGCGACAACTTTGATTTTTCATGCTAATAAGTAAAGTGGGCGTGTCAGTGGGCGGATTTTAAAAAATTTAACACTTGTACTACTTCGGGACCTAGAAAGACCACATATCAAGTTTCAAGTTACTAGCTTAAAATTTAAGGCCTAAAAACTACCGACAGACGGACGGACGGACATTGCTCATTCGACTTACAGTTTGATTTCGATCATATGCCCTTAAGGTAGTGGGGGTCTAGGGTGATTAATTCTCTATGTTACAACCTATGAATCAAACTTAATATAGCTCCTATCCTAATGGATGGGGTATAACAAAAATAGACAAAAAATGTAAAGAATCATTTTCATCAAACTTCATACTACGAAAAAAGTATACAATAAAATGTCAAATATACCAGGAAATAATTCTTATAGAATTATAGAATTTTACACTAAACATAAAAATAAAGATGAGCTTACCTTCAACGAAAGCCGACGGACCGCTCTGTGTGTGTCTTCGTAATTGGCGGTCTTTTTTCGTGGGTTGCCTTCATAATAGTGTGAGTTGTCATAGCCATGTAAAATTCTTACTCACTAACCTCCCATTTTTCATTAGACTACGTACGTACATTAGACTAAGTTTTCTTAACAAGTAGCTTAAGCTTCTGTAGTAATCGCGTTTGGCAGGTAACCTTCCAACGACAGCACCTACAATTCCGTAGTTTTAGGCGTTTTTTTCTTATGACGCTAGATCCAACGGTCTCGTTCTCGACGCACGTGCAAAATTGATCTGATTCAGAGTT
Organism: Neoascia interrupta; assembly: GCA_947623515.1. Lineage (NCBI taxonomy): Eukaryota > Metazoa > Arthropoda > Insecta > Diptera > Syrphidae > Neoascia > Neoascia interrupta. The sequence continues at coordinate 182,778,609 of OX392462.1, forward strand.
CGGATTATTTCTTGGTTGAACTTGCAGCGCGCAGAAGAGTACCTACAAAACTTGCGAGCAAAGTTTCTTATCTCGAGTTCGTCGCGGTTCTTGTTAACGTGTGACTTCCACTTGAGTTTTGAGTCTAAGAGCATGCCTATAGTTATTTCGCCTCATTCGCATACGGAATTAGTACCATAAGTTGATAAAGAGAGGAAAGATATTTACCCTCTTGTACATAAAATTTACATCCGTTGATTTTGTCTCGTTTAAGACGATTCGCAAGGTCTTTCTCCATTCGTATATTTTTATACCCTACCCAGGGCATATTAAGTTTGATGTAAAGTTTGTAACGCAGTGAAATAACCACCGTAGCCCCATAAAATCTTTTAGAGATATGAATGGGACCGATAGGAGAATCGATTAAGCCATGTCCGTTCGTATGCAAACACCTTTTTGGCCTTAAATTTTAAGCTAGAGAGCTGAAAGCTAGTGAATGAACTGGAAGTCCAGTTTTTTAGATCAAATTTTAAATTTAGTTGAATTCGCCCATAGACACGCCCACTACAGGCCTGTGCCACCACCTCTCATTTTTAAAAGTACTTCTTTAAAATTTTAGTTTTTTTACAATGGTGCTAGCGCACTCAATTTTGGTATGTGACATTGCTTTGTAATTGTCTTTGAGGTATCAGAAAAAGTTTGGCCTTTTCATCGACCACGCCTACTCTTTAAGGGATTTTAAATTAAAATAACTGTTTTTCCTTAAATATATGTATATATGAATTTTTGCAAAAAATTGCGTTACAAAAGTTGTAGATATAAGCATTTCCAACTATTTTGTATATAAAATATATGCCTCCGCCCACTTTTGTGGGTGTGGCTTTAAAAAAAGTGATTTTTTTAAATTTCTTGAGATCTTTTAGAGACATGATCGAGACCAACATGTGGATCGATAAAGCCATGTCCGTCCGTCCGTCCGTCCGTCCGTATGTGTAAAGGTCTTAGGTCTTCAAAATCAAGCTAGAGAGCTGAAACTTAGTACACGGCTTGGTTCTTTTGTTGCACAAAGAAAGTGTGAAAATTGGCTCAATCTGTCAACGGCCACGCCCGCTACTGGCTTCAATGTGAGACAACCTCTACTTTACAATTTTTTCAAAATGCCTTTTGATCAAGTTAGACAAGGCACAGGAACTTAAATTTTGGTACTGAGCAATATTGGCCTAAGATTTAACAAGGCAAAAATTGGACGGCCCACAATGTCGACCATGCCCACTTTTAAAGCCGATTTGCACTTTTGGGGGCGTGGCCTATGCAAATAATATACGAAATCGGGGAAAAAAAACTTTAAGATTTGGTGTTACATGGTATATACTTACTTACTTACTTAAGGTGGCGCAACAGTCCGGGGTGGACCTGAGCCTCAGCCAACAAGCTTCGCCAGCCAGATCTGTCTCTAGCTAGCCTTCTCCAGTTTCGCACCCGAAGTTGTCTGAGGTCCCCTTACACTTGCGTGCGCCACCTGAGTCTCGGTGCTCCTTTACCTCGCCGTCCCTGCGGTGTGGATTCGAAGATTTTCCGGGCCGGGGCGTTGATCTCCATCCGCTCTAAATGACCCAGCCATCGTAGACGTTGTGTTTTGGTTACATGGTATATAGGGTCGGGTATATAAAAATTTGTTACAGACAAACTCTTCGCACTTACTCACTTGTTTTTTGCCTGTTGATAATTCGACTTTCTTATCCGTGATGACGATAGCTGTGTCGTCAGCGTAGCTTTAGTCGTTGTCTTATCTTGAGACACGTCTCTTGTATAGAGCAAAAAAAGTGTTGGCCCAAGGACGCATACCGACGTGTTTATACCCGACCCAGGGTATATTAAGTTTGATGTATAGTTTGTAACGCAGTGAAATAATCACCGTAGACCCCTAAGACCTTTTAGAGACATGAGTGGGACCGACAGGAGAATCGATTAAGCCATGTCCGTCCGTCCGTATGTAAACAACTTTTAGGCCTTAAATTTTAAGGCAGAGACCTGAAACTCTGTGGGTTGGTTGGAAGTCCAGTCCTTCAGATCAAGTTTGAAAATAAGCTGAATCCGCCCACAGACACGCCCACTACAGGCCTGTATGTGCGACCATCTCTAATTTAAAAAAATACATTTTGCAAATTTTAGCTATGTTACAATGGCGCTAGCGCATCCATTTTTGGTACGTAACATTGCCTTATAATTGTCTTTAAGGTAGCCAAAAAATGTTAGCTTTTTCATTGACCACGCCCACTTTTTAAGTTTTTAAGGGATTTTAGCTTAAAATGACTGTTTTTCAATAAATATATATGAAATTTGACAAAAAATTATACGACAAAAGCTAGATATTAGCATTTTCTAACTTTTATATATATATATTGTATGTACCTCCGCCCACTTTTGTGGACGTGGCGTTAAAAAAAGTGATTTTTTTAGTTAAAAAGGCGGAGTTTTAGGCCGAAATGTATGCAACCACCTAGTATAAAGCATTCAACAGTTATATTTTTATATCCCGCCCACTTTTTGGAGGCGTGACAGTTTTCTTTTTGGTATGGTCGGGTATTTTGCAATCCGTCGTAGATGGATTGAAGCTTTTGCATACCCACTGTTGCACTTTCCCACTTGTTTTCTTTAAATTCTGAGTATTCGCTCCCGTATCTCTCGCGGGAGCGTCTGCTGTCAAGATAAGACACCAAGATTTCATATAACTTTATTTTTACCGGCAAAACATTATGTAGCTTTTACTTCAGGCCTTCATGTCATACTTTGTTAAATGTAGGTTCTCTCAATTTTATAAGTTATTCGATACACCTAGTCTTTTGTTGAGTTTTTGACCCTTAAACTGAATTGGTGATCCGGAATCAATAGGTTAGGTTAGGTTGTTGCGTTGATGAGGCGGGGTAACCCGCGCCTCATCGTACCTAGGTCTATAGAGACCCGTTGTGATGCCCAGTGGAGGAAGCTCCTTGCTGTTGTTTGGATGTTTTCACTTCCTTCTTATGCCAACGTGTAGAGCTCCTTAAGCCACATTGTTGATTTAACATACCCAGAAAAAGGCGTTATTGGTGCGTTTGAAAGTTCTGAAATGTCGTGGAAGAAGAAGCTTCCTAAAGCTTCCTAAAGTTTTTTTCCTCAACGGACAGAAAGTGAGGTGGGTCCTCGCAGCAATTTATAACGCCACATCCTCTGCAGATGTTGTCATTGTACCTTCTAGTAACGACAGAGTCTTCCTGTCATTCTTGATAAGTGCGTTTGTTCGGGACCTGTCATATTTAGGAAACAATTGTTTTAAAATTTCACAGGTAGACAAGGATATCCATCTTCTGTTTGCTTTCTACCGGATCTTGTTTCCCATCTGAGGTCACAGAGTGGAGGTTTGATTCATTAGCCTAGTGAGGTTCTAATGCTGACCCATAACGTGCAACCTAATCGGCTGTTTTGTTGCCACAAACGTTCCTGTGCTGTGAGCCAAGAACCTTAAGTTCCTTGCGACAACACAACAAGTTTGGATTTGATTTCTATGGCATCTATTGCCTTTATAGCTGGCTGGCTGTCTATAAATATCGTAAGATCAACCTGTGGTATTGCCTTTATTGACAGGGAATTGATCCGGAATCAAGTCTTTCTTAAATTTTTCATAAAATTGGCAAAAGTGAAATTGGTCTATATGATTTTTAGTCTTTCGGGCTTTTTCCCGGTTTCGGAACCATTTATACCTCTGCATCTTTCTTGGAACAAAGAAGCATAACTTACGGTTTCTTCGGTGTTTTTTTTTTTTAAATTGCCCCAGTAATTAAGTCATAGCCTGGACTCCTGGAGCTTTGTTATTCTTTAGATTCTTGTGTAGAATAGTAGAGTAAATAAAGGGAATAGAGTCAGTTAAGCACCCATTTAAAGATGAACTTTATTAATGCCACCCCGCTTTAAGAAATTTCACATAACTTAACACAAAATATGCCAAAGTATTTAGTTTTCAATGCAATACGAAAATAAGTGTAAATTCAGGAGACGCCATTTAACAAAGCTAGGAAATCCGATATCGGTACCTGGGTAAGAAATTACTTATGTGAATGAAACTTTCTGGCAGTAGGTATGAGTTCAAAACGTTTCCTTTTAGCTCTTTTTCTTAAATGGGAATATATTCTTCATTTGTAATTTTCCCTTAAAACTATGGCGCCTCACTAAAAATCTATTTGTAGCTACAGAATTTACTTCTTAAAACAGAAACCCAATTTCAAGGCAAAATGCAATGAATCCACCACCTATACCTAGAACCTAGAATTTGAATCATAGGTATATCTACCGTTTATAAAATGCAAAGGCCACCCATACCTACACACCCTTATAGCAGGTTTCATACACTTGCATCCATGCACATCGAATGCGCAAGACGAAAGGAAGTAAAAAGCAAAAGTCTAGTTGCGGCAAAGACAGACAAGAGCGAAAATGGTTGAACCCACATCGATCTTGACATTGGTCACTTCATGGGTTATTGCTTTATGCAGAATAAGTATGGTAACAGGAATAGGTTCTGGTACAGGCAACTCTGGACTTGGTAAATATTGGGAACAACCTTTCGCATTTCCCAACAAGGACCGACCAAGTACTCCATATGGTACGTACCTACCTATTGTCAAAAAATTGTGCCTCTAATCGTGTACACACATTATAGCCGTTTCCATGCATGACAGCAAATTAATTATTTCATGCATTATAATGACAGCGAAAACATACACACACTTTAGCCAACAAGTAGACCCAAGGGCTAATAGGCTAATGTCATCATCATGTTACAAACAGAACCTTGGTGCATCACAAAAAAAAAAAACAAGAACACACACAAAAAACCCCACAAAGAATATGAGAAAAAAAAACAAAAAAAAAAAACGTTTATTCACATGCAAAAGCTTCGGCGGCTTATGTGGAAAGCTTCAGGTGTTGAGGTAGGTCCTGATCTGGAATTACCTAGATACAGCATCCAAAAATACAGATGCACACACAAAACCCATTTCATTAGATTATATGGTTGGGGAAATCGACTCGACACGTCTGTGTGCCCTGTGTACTTCGTCATTGGAGACTTGCCTTGCCAAACAGGGAACGGGAGGATGTGTCGGCCGGAGTAGTCAGACGCCAATCTTTCTTCTCCTACGCTACGAAACGACGACGACCGACAGACGACGTGCAATTTAACCAACAACAACCACTACTCCTCTTTCAGCCATTTGCACCACACGTTTAACAGCAGTGTATGGAATGGATGGATGGTGTTGTTGTTGAAAATGGATGGAGCCGAGAGCATCCTTGTGTTCCCACTGGATGTGGATGCGGTTCTTGTATGGACAGATAGCTTGCATTGGAGGTGCATGAGTTTCTTTTCTTCTTTAACTGTGTTTGGTCTCTTCTTGTAGTTCGCTCATTTATTTGAGACTTTTTTTCGTATTGTGTGCAGTTTTTATGCCATGAAACGGCCAGGAATCGGACTTCTGGAAATATCAGTCAGAGTCGGGACTTTGGTCGTTCGGTTTCGAGTTTTGCATCGTTTGTGCTGGTGTCCAACGAATCGCTTACGCTGTTTATTTATTGCAGAGCATTCAAAACAATAATTGTTTAGTTAAAACAAAAATTAAATTTAAAAAAAAAAGAAAGTCTATCGTTTTCGGGGCTTTTTTAGCAGAAAGTTTATGCATATTATGTACAGAGGTGTACTTGTGTTCGCCATGCGTAAATATATACTCGTACAATGGAGATCATATGGTTTTTGTGTGTGTATCTTAGTGTTAAAATGTTGTTTTTTTTTCATCTTAACTTGACTGATTCTCAAGTGTGTTGGTATCTTCAAGTGTCTGTGTTTTTCTTCGTCTATATTCCATGTTTTCTCCAGCAGTCATTGTCCTTTTTATTTATGCAATTTACCTATGTACAACGGAAAAGCAATCTTAAATTTGGCAAAAAGAACGAGCATACAATCGGAGTGTTTCAATTAACATTTTCCTATTTTAAAATACCTACAAAATTCGATTTGAATTGCAATTTTAATCACAAAAAATGACAATCACTGATTACAGCTTTATGCAGGATTAATGAAATGCGTTTTGTTAAATAACTTCTTTAAAGGAATTGAGGACTTTTTGAAGGATTTAAATGGGTTTTGTGAAATTAAATTTTAAAAAAGTTGTAAGCCAAACCACCCTGTGAACTTTTTTTAATTAATTTTCAACGTGCCGGTGCAAGCTTTCCTACTATCAATGACATTTTCGAGAACCAACTTACACGTTCTTATATAGTACGGATCTTTTTTAGTTTTACTACAAAACATTGTCTGTCTGTTATCGATTTTTTTGTTCACTACGCGTTGGTGCAGTCATTGACGGGTGCATCAGGAGAAATTCAGTATAATCCACAATTCGTACTGTGCCTAGTACAATGTCATAAAATTGTTGGGACCCAAATAATTACTTTATTTTAGATTAAAAATTGCGATCCAATATTTTAAGCGATCAATGTCGTTTCGATAATTTATTCTCATTAAAACATTTTACAAAGTTATTTATACTCCGCTTAAACTAAAATAGATAAAAAAAATTTAACATGCTAATTTTACAAGCCACAAAGTACCTAGCTGTCTTTAATTACAAAATTACATCCTCTTCTAAATAATGTTATGTCAGTACAGGACATATTTAACACTTAACCTACTGCATAGCTTCTATCCCTGTATGTCTAATTTGAACATTTTGAAGAAAAAATTATGTGTACAAAGACTTGAGCTATTAAATGTTTTTTAATGTGCGTAAATAGTTTTGACAGTTGTCTTTGTCAATTAAAGACACAATTGGCAAAGCGTAAGTCAATTCAAAGACACTCTATTTCCACTTGCCAACTTCTCAATATAATCTAAAAATACGTCGTTTGTCAACTATACAAATCGACAAGTGGAAGCTTAGCATTTGACAGTCTTTAAAAACCGCAATTGCATTTGACTTTTGCTAGTAACGTCAATTTACTAATATAGCAGCAGGTAAATTGACTTCACTAATTAATGAAAAAGTGTCAAAAGTGAAGACCTTTCTTATTTAATACCTACCCACTACCTACCTACCCAATACCTACCCACCTATAGTGGATAGGTTTTTAAGGTGGACATACTAGTGAATAGGTCTATTATTTAATACCTATACCTATTTAATACCAAGAAATATTAAATTTTTAGAATAAAATTGAACTTTTATAAAATATTGAAAAGTTTTTGAAAAATATGGAATGGAAAGTACAGTGGTGGAAATGCGATTATGAACAACAATATTTCTTTTAATTTCTAACAAATTAGAAATACTTACAAAAACAGTTGAATATACCTACTTTAAAGCTTAACGATAAGAAAAAAAAATTGACACAAAATTTGACTGTTGGAAATAAAATTCCAAAATAGGTACAAAGCCGAACTTTTCAAAATGATAAATGAAAAATAGTGGCTGCCGTGGCACGCCAGTGGGGTGCCGTGGCGTAGTGGTTAGTGTGTGTGATTACTACGCTGGAGGTCTGGGCTCGAATCCTGCCATCGTCACCTGAAAAAAAAGACTTGTTCTTTTTCATGGTCACCCACCTCCGCGAGGGTCTGACAGGCCCTCCGAGAGTATAATTTGACTTGAAAAACTTCTCAAAGTGCCGTTCGGATTCGGCTAAAAATTGTAGGTCCCCATGTATGTAAAGAAATTAACACACCAGCATACATTGTTGAGAAGTTGGCCCACCTAGAAGTTGGTTCACCTAGAGCTATTGCGCCACTCTATTTATTTTTATTTTTTAAATACAAAAATAGGTGGAAGTTCGATTATGAATATATACAGCTTTAAACGGTTATTCGAGATTTCGCTGAGTCTAGGATTTTAACGACAGTCGAAGATTTAAGGCCTTCAGCACAATGAATCCGTTGCGTCCGTCACGTTTAAGTACACAGCTGACAACTAAAACCTATGTCACAAAGCTGCGTTACGCCAACGTTGATTTGACAATTTAAATTCAAACACATTAAATTCAATGCAAGATAATTGCTTCGACCATCCGTCGTTACGTTTTTTTCGCAACAAAGTTTTGACAAAGGAAAAAAAACAACACGATGAATTTTTGCGTGCGTTTTGACGTTTCTGTGAACCTGGTATTGTTAGCTTTAGCGGTGGTTTTGTTTTCTTGTTGATTTGTTGGCATTTTCTACGATTTTTGATCGTTTTTTTAATGGTATATTTTTAACGCGGTTGTAAAGCAACAGGAACGTAACGGGACAAAGCAAACGAGAACACAGCTTTGTGACATAGCCTTAAGTTGAATCCAAACGTTCTTATGGAAAGCGTCCCATAGAAGAAGTGCTTGACGTACGTCGCTTCCCATAAGAACGTGTGTACTTCACTGAGTTGTCAGTTGTGGACTTCGACGTAGCGCATGCAACGAATATTATTACAGCCTTAATATTTGTTTTAAAGGTTGTTTGTATATGTTTAACATAATATATACGTTAAGTCAAAAACGATATTAACACAGCATGACGATTGCGTTGTGTGTGTCATATTATGTGTCATTTTTTGTGTAGTTTTTGGATATATGTGCCTTCTTCAGTTTTTAATTATTTCTTGTTGTTATCTGTTTGTGCCTCCAGCTTTGATTCTGGTTTTTTAGCCAGAACCAAATTAATCTCATATGCAAAAAGGGAATTGTGAAATAGGTACAGAAAACAGCTTCTGGAACGAAAAAGGCTATAAGGTCAAAAATTACTAGCTCTAGCACTTCAAACCTGAGCTCTGGGTCTGGATGCGTTGAGTCTTATACTATGTTTCCACCGGCAATAATACAAGGATTAACGGGAGTCGATTAATAATAAATCCCAAGTGGTTCCACCAGACAAATACAGGATTCTTTTAACATGAGCACTCTTTTACCGTCATTTTGGTTCTCAACAGAGAGAGGCGAAAAAAGATTTCCGTTGTAAATATCCCAATAGAAATCGTAGTTCTGACAGATCTGTCATACTTGTACAGTTTGAGTGTCCTTATTCGATTCTCAGACCGTTGAGAAGGGTTGAAAGTGGTTTGTGAAAAGGGTGAATGACATTAATGAGGGGATTTATTTTTAATCGTTTGCCGAGAAGATTTAAAATTTATATGGTTAATCGCGTAATTTGTAGAGGATTGAATGAATTTTTATATTAATCGCGGATTAGTACCTATTGGAAACATGGTATTATCAGAGCCCATACCCAGCAACTGTGGTCTGCGTTTGTCATTGTTACTCTCATAAGACTCAATGTCGCTTGAGCTTACCTGAACTGTCGACGGTAACCATTTAGTCGTTTATGTAGTGGTTAGATCACTTATAGTTTTTTTCTATTAAAGTTTGAAAGACTTCGAGATCAAAATCGAGAACTGCTTCTTTCAATAAAACATGTTTCCCAGTTTGACGACAGGTTGAATCACACACTGGCTGGGCTGGTCACCCACAAACACGTCTGCACATAAAATTGAAACAAATAAAATTGCTTCGATTTGACATTTGACATGTTTGAGATGTTTTGAGATGTTTGCATGTGTAATGTCTCTGGCCCAATGAATCTGTTGCGTCCACCACGTCAAAGTACACAACTGACGGCTAATTCAAATGCACACGCTCTTATGGGAAATGACGTACGTCACGAACTTCAGGTCGCTTCCATAAGATGTGTGTATTTAACTGAGTTGTCAGTTGTGCACTTCGACGTGATAGACGCAACAGATTAATTGGGTAGAAGGCTTGAGTTTAGATCAGATCTTCCAAATTCAGAGTAGTCCATCTTTCGTGTAGAGAATTGATCTAGAATTGCTCTTTAATTCTCAAGGAAACATGCAAAATAGAATAGGATCAAATCTTTTGTTCAATTAGAAAAGATTAAAACGCTTTTTTACTATGTCTCCACCGACAATTAAAAGAAGATTAGTGGGAGACGATTAAAAATAAATCCCAAAGTGGCTCCATCGGACAAATATGGGATTAATTTGACACGAAAACTATGTTTTTGTCATTTTGGCTCTCAAAGCCAAGCGTTCTTCCCAGGAGCGAAAAACGATTTCCTCAGTAAAATTCACAAAGGAAAACGTACTTGTGACAGATCTGTCGCACAGGGACAGTTTCAGTTTCCTTTTTTGATTCTCAAACTGTTACAAAGGTGCAGAAAATAGATTTGTGAAATGGGATTTATGAGAAGATTTATTTTTAATCGCTTGCCGAGAGGATTTGAATTTGTATGGTAAATAGCGTGATTTGTAGAGGATTTAATAAAGATTTATATCAATCGAGGATTTGTGCTCGGTGGAGACATGGTATTAGATTAATAAAATCTACACTTTTTTAAAAACAAATTAGATGTATAGAAAGCTTCTTACTTCATTTTAAGATCACCCTAATCGTTTAGGAAGAAAGTCTACAAAATACAGAAAGTACTAGACCTCACATGGAGTCTTAAGCTAAGAATAGACTGCATGCCATTTTGGCACATTTGACGAAAGAAGAAAAATATTTGCTGCATTTTTCTTCTTAGGTACGTGAAGTATGCCAAAATGGCATGCAGTCTAATCTAAGCTTTAGTCTTTTGGCAATGTCTTATCACTTTATTCAACAAAAAACTGATTAGACATTGCCAAATAACTAAGACTCTATGTAATATCAAATATTTTATGCAGCTCGTAGGTCTTTCTTCTTTTTTGGCAATGTCTAGTAATGTCACATTGAATTGCTAGTATTAAATGTTATTGAATAACTGGACAGCACTGAACTAGTCTTGATCATTTGACAGTCTTCAGTGATTTTACATTTTACACATTTGGAATCAGTTTCAATTTCTTTTTTAGGCACTAGTGCAAGTGTAATGTATTTTGCAATCTGTCAAAGCTTTTTTGAATTTGAATTTTGATCCGTCTGGAGGTCGAGCCTCCCGCATTAGAGCCCGCCATACATTTAACTAACTAACTGGCACTTGCAGCTCAGAAGATCTCCTGACCTCCCTTGCAATTATGCGTGCTGTGTGCGTTACAGGTGTTTTTACCTACAATTTTTGGCCGATTCGGAACGGCAAATATAAGAGGTCTCTTATGACAAATGATACTCTCGGAGGGTTTGTCAGACCCTGGCAGAGATGGGACACCGTTAAAAATGTTAGGCCCCATGCTCTGGTCGGGACTCGAACCCGGGACTTCGTGCAAAATGGTACTACACACTAAAAACTGCACCAAGGCGCCCGCCATACTTACTGCTAGGATAAAAGCCCATCGGCAACATTTTACAATGGTTTTGAATTTAGATAATGAAAATAGAGACTGCGTTCATCTTGGTATTCTTATCAGCGGACGCAACGGATTCATTGGGCTACAGGCTTTTGTTGCTTTGTTTCCAGTTAAGGCCAGAAACACACGGCGACATAAAAACGTGCGACAAAAAACGCGCGATTTTCTGCAGCAAGTATACTCAGCACACAAAAAATAGGTTTCCGTGCGGGTCCTGTCAAAAAAAAATTTGTTTGCATGGTCTTTGTGGTAAGCTCGAATCACAAACATTCGTTTGCTGTGAGATTCCAGTGGTAAAAATCGTCATTTTATCGGTCGCAATTCGAAAATCTGTCGCAACTCGCAAATCGAGTCTCGCGACTAATTGTCGTAGGAGTAATCGGGGGTTCGATCAACATCAGGGGTGGATAATGGCAAAGGGCCGCCCTGGGGCCTTAATTTTTTCCGCTCCCTTGGAACAACTACCAAAACATGCACTTAAAAGTGAGGCTTAAATTTTGGTGGAGAACCCAGGAGTTAATTGTTGAACTTTCTAAGGCAGACACATCCACTGGAGGTGCATTAAAGGTTTTTTTCGATGGTATATTTTTGGTTTTACTTGCTATTGACATCCTGCGACTATATATTCTTATAAATGAAGGTTCCATGTCAGTGGGCGCATTTCTAAAACGTTACGCTTGTAATGCTTTAGGACCTAAAAAGAAATCAAATAAGTTTCAAACTTCCTACCTTGGAGTTTAAGGTCTTTCAAAATATATGACACAAAAACAGGCGGGCGGACGTATATGGCTTGTTCGACTCACAATTCCATTTTAATCATATTTTCGGTCGTAGGGGTCTGCGATATTTGTTACCGTATTACAAACTTCTTATTGGATCCATTTAACACAACCCATCCAAGTTAAAACAAAATTCCTGTCTAACATGACATAAGCAATGATCATGCCCAAGACCGTGCGAGAACCTCCATTTTCTTCTTAATCCAGAAAAATGAAAAGGTCTTCTAGGCTTTAAAAAATATTGAAAAATGTCGGCTTTTACTTTGTTTAATGTTATTTTTATGCAAATGAGCCATTGATTTCTTTGGTTTTAATCCCTGTCTTCCTAATTTGGCACCCCCAAATATTTGCCGCTCACGGGACCCTAGGATAATCGCTCCCTAATTGACATATTTCCGAATTGAGACTCTTTCAAGTCGCACGACAAACTTTTTTTTTCTTTTTTTTTAAACGTTAAAAAAATAACGGTTTTCACCACAATTCGCAGAAAACTCACAGAAAAATAATGTTTGTGTTTTGAGGTTACCACAAAAAGCTTGGAAACTTTTTTAAAGATGAAAATAAAATTTTTGTCAAAACTGCTAGGAACCGCACGGAAAATTATTGTTCGTGTGTTGAGTATGCATGCTGCAGAAATTCGCGCGTTTTTCTGTCGCCGTGTGTCCCTGGCCTAAATAAAAAGCTTAACTCTCAAAATAAGGGCTTTGGACAAATTATAACAAATTCCTTGAGTAATTTTTAGACGAATTGCAAATAGGGTTAAGTTTGTGAAGTTGGTGTTAAATGTCCAAAGCAAATTAACTGTCCAACGAACTAGAAGTTGCTTCTGCCAACACGAGGATTTTATCCCAGACGGTGGAGAACCTACGTATTTTACAATTCTTTCCGGTTATAAGGCGAGCGACAAAACAATCCAAATGATGACTGAGACAAACTTTAATGACGTTGAGCCTTTTATAGTAATTGTATGGGTACTTGCTGCCCATAAATCTTCGACTCTCTAAATTATTGCGTTTTAACACTCTTACTTCACATAGAAAAACACAGAAAAAGAAGTTCGAGTTATTCTCAGATGTAATTTTTCACACCTTGACTTGGTGATAAGTCAACTGCCATTCCACACAGATAAAATATTCAAAGAAGTTATAATACTGTTCTTCAGAATTGATCCAAAATTAACTTACCAAATTTGGAGAGTTAAGTCGAGATTAACCCCAGATCTTAGTTCACTGAAAACCTCATTTTCTAGGGTTAATCTCAGTTTAACTCAGAAACTCGGATGATCACGCACTGAAAAAAGTGTATGAGCAAAATCAATCAGTTCGAAATTTAATAAAAGACAAATGGTCTCGCCATTTGAAAAAGCATTTTGAATTGACAATTCGGTGGTTGCGTTGACATTGCAAACGTCATTTTTACGTCTAATTGCTATGTCTGCTACGTTTAACTACTATAACTACATTTAACTAGATTAACTACTTTATTTATTTAGCATACGTAAAAAACGTAGGAAATCAAAAAAGGCACATTTCTGCCATCTCTGCTTGTGAGCAGTATGAACTTCTTTGATTGTTTTTTTTTTTGTGTAAGTTCGAGAGTCAAAGATTTGGACAACTTTACTGACAGAGTTAGCTCTGCACTGAAAAACTGCTTGCTGGGTTTTCTCTAGATTCTAGAAAATATAGAAATTCAAAAATGACACTAAATTTGCGATGGGAAGATTCGTGTCAAAGACAGCACCACAGGGTCTACCCCCATGGCACAAGTAATGTACGCTCGATCTTTTGACAGGTCAAAATTGGTGCCCGATTTTTCCGTTGAATTGGAAACACAATAGTTTTTTTCATGTTATTAGTTTATTTACTTTTCTATTCCTAGATTTTTCAATTATTCTTACATATTAATTAAAATTTCTGCATCTAAAATACAGTCTAGATTTAAAAAATAGTTCTTTCGCATTCAATTCAGTGCTCGATTGCTGTCGATGAATGTGGGACGTTTGTTTTTCGATTTTTATAAGTCCAGTCAACAAATATACTTCTTGTTTCTCATTAATGTTTTTTTTTTATAAAAATTGTACTTTCGTTAGAATTAAAGGACTTAGGTTTTTTGTCCAACTCTGCATTGCACATGGCCCTTCTGATTTACTGTCAAATCGGGCACCAATTTCGAAATTTCGAAAAGATCGCGCACACTTTGTGTTACTTGTATTCCTTGTATTTCTTGTGCTATCCCGATATATAGAAAACCAAAATCTGTAAGACAAAAATCTATAAAAAAAAATCTCGAACGCAAAAGTCTGGAAGGACGAAAACCTCTAAAAACAAAAATGTCGAACGACAAAAACCTAGAAAACGAAATCTGGAAAGTTTCTTCATCCTGATGATGTGAAAAAGCTTTGTTTAGTCCAGTCGAATAAGGATGGGGGAATGTTGCCCCTTGCAACCCCCCTGCTTAGGCACACATTTTTGGTTTGGGGTGGATCCAAGTTAGGCTACATAAAACTATTTTTTAGGGCCGGTAAACCCAGCTTAAACCAAGATCTGTTAGTCCAGTAAAAGAACGAATCTGGAGTGAACTCAGCGAGCAGTTTTTCAGTGCAGAGTTATCTCAACAAAGTTGTCACAATCTTCGAACCTCGAAATTATTGACTCTCCCAGCTCTCAACTCACATAGAAAACACAGGAAAAGAAGTTCGAGTTCAAATGTCATTTTTCACAGCAACGCGCAAATCAACTGACATTCCACGCAGAAAAAACATTCAAAGAAGTTCATACTGTTCTCCAGAGATGATCCGAGATTAACTCACCAAATTTGGTGAGTTAAGCCGAGATTAACCCCAGATCTAAGTTCACTGAAAAACTCATTTCTGGGGTTAATCTCAGTTTAACTTGGAATGTCGCATGATCTCGCACTGAAAAACCGGGGTTTAGTCAAATTTTGCAATTCTAACGATCTCGAAAAAAAGTTGTTTGTTCTAGATTATATTTGTGATTTTTATCTTTCAAAATTTTGTAACACTCTAGATTTTGTTCATTCGAGATTTTTGAAACTAAATTTTGAGATTTTGTCCATTCTAGATTTTTGGAAGCCTTGTGATGTGCAAGACCCACATAAGAATTAGAAAGGATTTATTCCTTTCATTGAAAGCAAAGTTTACCGCGTGGTAACCGCTTGTTCGCTAGCTTTGTGGTTTTTTTTTGCCAAGTCAAAGCTGAGCGGAATATTCGTTTTGTTCACAACAGCTTTGTCAACATAATGTTAGCAAGACAATATGCAACGTTCTTTGTGCAGAGCAGATACCTGCTTTTTATGTATTTTGTGTATTACTAAAAAAAGCTAACATGGTTAAATTTTTCTAAAACATTTATCTCTTTCATTTTAGATGGCGTTGTTGGCAGCTGTCGTGTTTATAATCCTGGGTCCTTGCCGTACGCTGTGGACCATTTACAGAAACCCGTAAATCCGAACTTGTGCTGAGCTAACGTCACAAGACCGGGGTTATGGGAATCTGTCAATGCATGCAACGTTTTTCTCAAAGTGAAAAACCATAACCTTCATCATCGCTGCGATAAAATATGTTGCTTGAAATGCACCGGAAATCGAATCAGCAGTTTTATTTCCCAAACCTATTTCTAGCAAATTGAGGTAGTAGGTTGTATAGTAGTTTTAAAATTAACATTCTATACAATTTGCTAACTTTCTTTGCTTGACAGTTAATGCAGCGTATGTTATTAGATTTTAAGTTAATCCATGTGTATAGAAGGTGATAACAAAGTGCAATTGTGAAGTAACGTTCTAATATAGGCATAATTAATATGTTTGTCTGGCTGATTCCCTGAGACCCTAACTTGTGACTTTAACATCAGTTTCACAAGTTTTGATCTCCGGTATTGGCCGCAAACTTACAATTTTTTTAGCTTTTCGTTTGTTTTCATGGTCAATAAAAGTTTTTTTTTTTTTTGGTTAAATTAATAGGTGCAAAACTTTTAATAAATTTTAAATGTGTTTAAACAAATCTTGTGTTATGCATTTTTTTTACTAAGAACTTCTTGCTGATAAACCAGGTGTGGAATCGATTATGGTGATAAGTGACACTACACATATGATCATCCACACTATAGACCCGACATTAACACTTAGTGATCATGTTGAGGAGAGGCCTCTATGCCAAAGTCATACAAAATTTTATTTTATATTAAAAATGGAAAAATTAAAAAAAATACAGTTGTACAAACTGTGGAACTATCTAAGGGAGCCACTCCCCAATTACTAACTTTTAGGCCTTCAGCCAATGAATCCGTTGCATCCGTCACGTTGAAGTACACAAACTGACAACTGAGTTAAATGTACACGTTTTTATGGGAAGCGGTCCATAGAAGAACTTCGTGATGTACTTCGCTTCCCATAAGAACGCGTGTATTTCGGATGTATATTAACGGATGCAACGGATTTATTGGGCTAAAAGCGTTATGGTAATGGCTGGAACTATGAACCAACATCATCAGGCATTTAGTTTCCGGAATGAAGTTTTAGCAGTAGCAAAACGATTCGTCAATCAAGGAACATACAAAATTGTCTTTTCAGCTTCCAGATGACCAAACGAAAAGGTCATTATAGATTTCTATGGCCCCCTTACTTACTTACTTAAGGTGGCGCTACAGTCCGTGGTGGACCTGGGCCTCAGCCAACAAGCTTCGCCAGCCAGCTCTGTCTCGAGCTAGCCGTCTCCAGTTTCGCACGCGAAGTTGGCTGAGGTCCCCTTCCACTTGCGTGCGCCACCTGAGTCTCGGTGCTCCTCTACCGCGCCGTCCCTGCGGTGTGGATTCGAAGATTTTCCGGGCCGGGGCGTTGGTGTCCATCCGCTCTAGATGACCCAGTCATCGTAGACGTTGTGTTTTGACTCTTTTGGCTAGGTCGGTATCGCTGCACAGCCCGTACAGTTCGATGTTATATCTCCTCCTCCGCACTCTCCGTCTATGCAGACGGGACCGTAAATCGTCCGAAGAATTTTCCTCTCGAAGCAGCCTAAAGTGTTTTCATCCGCCTTTGACAGGGTCCATGCTTCTGCACCGTAAAGCAGGACTGGGATGATGAGGGTCTTATACATATGGACACTTTAGTTGCTCGAGAGAGGGCTTTGCTACTCAATTGCCTCCTTAGCCCAAAGAAACAGCGATTGGCAAGAGTTATCCTTCGTTTTATTTCAAAATTATAGCTGTCGATGGTAATGTTTTGTTCAAGACGTCGATGTTGGGTGTCTTTTCTTGATGACAGCATATAGTTGGTTTTGTCCTAATTGACTGCTAAACCCATATTCGCCGCTTCGGTCCCAATACTCACGAAGGCTTCACTGACATCACGCTTTGTTCTACCGATTATGTCAATGTCGTCTGCGTATGCGAGTAGTTGAACGGACTTTTGAAAGATTGTACCTCTGGTGTTGGCGCGAGAGTTCTGCACAATTCTCTCAAGTATGATGTTAAAGAAGTCGCATGACAGCGCGGCGCCTTGTCTAAATCCTTTTTTGACATCAAAGGGGTCGGTGAGGTCTTTGCCGACCTTGACGGAACAGCCTGAGTTTTCCATCGTCATCCTGCACAGACTGACGAGTTTGGCAGGGATCTATGGCCCCCTACACTATTTAAAACGTCACTGAAAAATCTTAAAACTTATAAAAAATAAATAAATGAAAATGGCAACATACGCTCGCTTAATCTTTGCATTATTTCATTCATGAGTACGAGCTGTCAAACAAAAAAATGCAACGAAACTCAAACCATAAAGTGAACAGCTATAGCGACAAGCTTTTTAATTAATAACTAGTTTGAGGGTTACAATCCGCTAGCTGTGGGGAATCGTTGGATACCCCATCCCGACTTACTTTTCGATCTCGATAATATGCCCTTAAGGTCTTGGGGGTCTACGGTAATTATTTCTCTATGTTACAAACTATAAATCGAGCCAAAACGAAATTGAATGGAAGTGACTGGATTGACGAATTTACTTACCTTTGTAAACAAATGTCAGGGTATGGGCAAATTCGTCAAATTCAGCCTGTGGGTAAAGCTTTTGTCCGTAGTCAAATATCTAAGTCTAATCATTCAGTAACTTATGTTCTGGGGTCAACCTGTATAAGTTTTTCGAAACAAATGTCACTTTCGGAGGGTTTTTCAGACCCTCGAGGAGGTAGGGACCGTCAATAAGGAGGAGTCTCTATAAAGGTAGCAGAGTTGGGATGAACTTTGGTAGTTTATTTCTTTCTTATAGTTAGGTAGTTTATTTACTTTCATTTCTCAAAAAGAAGTTTGCGTTGATCTCTGTTGAAATGATTTTTTTAGAAACATGCGATGCGTTCGTTATTTTTCACAGGAAGGAAAAGATCGCATTATTCTTCAGAGCTAATGCAAAGATTAAATTCTACCAACTAAAGTAGATAAACGGTTAAAAAAAGCTTGTTTCTAAAAAGCACCAAACCTTGAAGTTTTTTGGCCTGAATTCACTTATTTGAAGTCAATTAAGCGTGTAAGCCGCCACGCCCCCTAAAACAGGCCTGGACTAAGAATAAATTTTCTTACTTATTTCTGTTAAACCGTCAGGAAATATGTAAAAACAAGTACGTCAACAAAAAAAGCGGAAAACGCCCCGTAAAAATGGGCGGAGCTCAATACTACGTATGGAACCCACTTAGAAAATGCTAATATCTTAAATATTTGTCATAAAATACTTCATTGTTTTTGAGTGGGTTTTGAGAGAAATCAAGTTTTTAAGATATAACACTGGGCATGGTCAATGGTGTGGGCGATTTAATTGATGCCGTATTAAAGGTTTTCAGCCGCGAATTCCATATAACAAAATGTTGAGGTTATATACCTTGTCAAACTTGGTCAAAAAGTCTTCATCATCATTTTCGAGTGCCGCTTATCCTTTAAAAGGGTCGTGGAGCGGGGGTGGCTAAATGGTCTTTCCATCGCTGTCGATCCTCCGCCACCAACTCAAGAGACTCCGGCGCCGCAATCCCCAGGCGGGACTCAGAGAGGTTCTTTACCTGATCCCACCACCTGTTTCTTTGCCTACCAGGGGGACAACGAGCTCGTATCTCGGCTAGCATGACCTGTCTAGGAAGTCTGTCAGGGGGCATGCGAACAACGTGTCCAAACCTTAGAAGAATCGATCGCTCCACTCGGAGAAGTAGCTGCTCAACATTAAGATTCCTACGAATACTGACGTTTCTCACTCTGTCCCTTAGAGTAACACCAGCAATGCACCTCAGGAATCTCATTTCGGCAGCTTGTACCCGCGATCTAATTCTTTCGGTCACTACCCAAATTTCATGACCATAGATGAGGGTCGGAACGAACACTGAATTAAAAACTGAGATCTTTGCTTTCACTCCAAGCTCAGCTTTCCTGATGACCGGCCGGCGCAGTTCCTTTACTATTGCTCCAGCTTGGCCAATTCTACAGGACAACTCAGTATCACTCCTCCCATCTTTCGTGAATAAGACCCCGACATACTTAAATTTCTCCACCTGTTTTAATGGAACTCCATTTATGTGCGGGTGGAGTCAAAAAGTCTTTTGAAATAAAATGGAAATCCGTGGCCGTTTGCGGATTTAACCAATTTTAACACCTTATGAGTACAACATAAGAACTAAAACGCATCCCGAGTTTCAGCTCTCTAGCTTGATTTGGAAGACCTTCAACACATACATGCGGACGGACATGGCTCAATAAATTCACTTGTCGGTCTCGATCATATCTCTAAAAGGTCTCAGAGTCGGTTTTTCAGTACGAGATCATCCGAGTTTCTGAGTTAAACTGAGATCTTGGGTTAGGGGTTGATCTTGGCTTAACTCGCCAAATTTAGTGAGTTAATCTCGGATCAAGTCTGGAGAACAGTATGGACTTCTTTGAATGTTTTTTCTGTTACGGTACAGAAGCATGGACCTTGTCAAAGGCGGATGAAAGCACTGTAGACTGCTTGGAGAGGAAAATTCTTCGAGCGATTTATGGCTTCGTCTGCATAGACGGAGAGTGGAGGAGGAGGTATAAAATCGAACAGTTCGGGCTGTACACTGAACAGCGACACCGACCTAGCTAGAAGAGTCAAAATACAACGGCTACTATGGCTGGATTGTCTAAAACGAATGGACACCAACGCCCCGGCCCGGAAAATCTTCGAATCCATCTCACATCTCTCTCGGCGCAGTAGAGGAGCACCGAGACTCAGGTGGCGTTCAAGTTTAAGCCTTCCCGATATTTATTATTAAAAGTAGAGAATCAACCAAATTTTTCATTTACATTCCGTTTCGTAGACTTTTGCATACAAAGTTGAGGTAAAAGTGACATTTTTTGCAAGTTTTATTTGTTATTTTCATGGCAATGAGATAGTCGTCGTGAGTTGTTGTTTTAAACAAAAACTACCTACCAAAGACCAGAGGCTACAAAAACAGAAAAATTTAATATAAAAAACTTAACAAGTATGCATTATAATCTGATGATAAACAAGGTTATCTCTTGAAAAGCTTGTTTAAACATCTTCCTAATATTGCCACCAGAGCTGTGTCTTCTATCATGATGACGCTAGTAGCAAAAAACTACTTCGCTAGTATCTTCTTTTGGCTTGCAAATCGAACAAGCCTAGCGTGCGCTGAGGTTGATGAACGAGCTGAAAAATTTAAATTAAATGTCAAATTTGACTTTTACCCCAGGAAGCAAGGTTATTTATTTTTTCCTGGACTCAAATAAAATATAAAATGAGAGGGTTGCACAAACCGTAAGTCCTGCAAATTTAACATATCACATCCTCGATATTCCAGCTAACGAATCTACTAATTGCGTGATTGGTTCCCTTACGCCTTATCGTTCTTTTCAGCGATGCCAACGGCAGGTCAGGCCCTGCTGCTGCAGGTCATGCACGTCAAAATAGTCTTGAAGACATCAATTTGGATCAGTTCCTAAAGACTTCCAACTATGAGGACACAGTGAAACAACTTGATATTTACTATGGCATCGGTTAGATTCCTTCTTTATTTTGTTGCACTCTTGTTTATCGTGTTTGTATGTAGTCAAGCGCCAGCTGCTGCGCTTCCAAAGCCCCATTACCGGGCTCTTCCCAGTGATGAGCACCGATCAAGAGGTCGGCAGCGTCAGGGACAGTGTGTACTGTGCAGCAGCCGTTTGGAGTTTGTATCAAGCTTATCGGCGCATTGACGATGATCGTGGTAAATCCTATGAACTGGGGCAATCTACAGTGAAGTGCATGAGGGGAATCCTACAGTGTTGGGTCAAGCAGGCACATCGGGTGGAGCTGTTCAAGCAAAGGCAGTCGAATCAACATGCTTTGCACAGTAAATTCCACCTTCATACAGGGGAGGAGATCTACTCTGATGATTTGTACAATCACCTGCAAATCGATGTGGTCTCACTGTACATAATTTTCCTGGTGCAAATGATCACGTCTGGATTGCAAATCGTGTACACTCAGGTATGCTGTGTGGCAGGACAATGGCAAGCGATTATATAATTCTCTTTTTTCAGGACGAAGTAGCATTTGTCCAAAATCTTGTCTATTACGTGGAGAGAGCATATCGTACCCCAGACTTTGGTATGTGGGAACGAGGCTCGAAATACAACAATGCCACACCGGAAATTCACGCGTCTTCTATTGGTGAGTTGAATACTGCAGTTGACCTGAAGTTTACCTCTTACTAAGAATTTATTTCTAGGAATGGCCAAATCCGCTCTCGAAGCTATCAACGGATGTAATCTGTTTGGTGAAAAGGGAGCATCTTGGAGTGTCGTCTATGTGGATATCGATGCGCACAACCGAAACAGAAGTATTTTTGAAACCATGTTACCAAGGGAGTCAAGCTCAAAGGTAAATAATTCATCCAATGGAAACTTTCCGGGAAAGTTTTCTTTGCTGTTGTTTTAAAAATATTGCTAAAGTTTTCTTGTTTTTATGCAGAAGACTGATGCTTCGTATCTGCACAAGAAACATTGAAAAGTCAAAGCCTCTTCTACTATTCTATGAGATGAATTGTTGTAGGTGACAAATGTCCAAACAGATAGCAAAGAAGACATTTTTATAGAAAAGTGTTTGTTAGCAATGTTTTATTCCTATTGATTTCAAAATAAGTCGCTGCAATAAGTTGTTAATTTGATCTCATATTTCGTTTTCGGATAGTCGGACAGTAAATAGTGACTACGGGCCGTGGTTTAAGCAAGACCAGAAATGAATGACACTTGGGTTAGGGAACAGTTTATAAATAAATATAAACTTTTATAAACCAATAAAAGGTTAGGGAACAGTTAATTACATCAGTAAAAAATAACGAGCACATTATTTTCTTTGTCATCTAAAAAAAGGACTTGGGCTTTTTACCGGCCGTACCTCTGCGAGAGTCTGTAAAGCAATCCGAGAGCAACATTTATTTCGAAAAACTTCTCAAGGTGCCGTTTAAACTTCTCAAGGTGCCGTTCGCAAAAATAAACAGAAATTTCGAAGTATACAAGACACACAGCGTACATAAACAAGAAATAAGTCCTTGTTCACCCCGAGATGTTGTGTTTCTCTCATAACTTTTTGCATTCGAATGACAGCGAATTAATACATCAGGAGATACTACTAACTCCAGTTTGAAACTATATCGATCTATTTGATTTAAATAAATACATTCCATGAAAGTTCATGCGCGCTAATAACCAATAAATGAGTTCGCATAAAAACTTTTCACAACAACTTTTTCATTTTTAATTTTTTCCAAAATTTTAGGTTAGTGTCATTTCGAAAACTTTTCATAAAAATTACTTGAGTTAAAAAAAAAATGATAGCAAAGACCCCTGATACGATTTCATTAAAAAAAGACCGTCAAGTATGAAGACATACGCGGAGCGGTCCGTCGGCTTTTGTTGAAGGTTATAGTCATCGATATTGCGCAGTTTGTGTAACATTCTATTTATTTATTAAAATTATTTCTGGATATATTTTACAGTCTGTAATATACTTTTTTCGTAGTGCTGTCTACTGTTCTTATATTGGGTATTCTATATAATTATCACCCAACAAAATAATCTATATATTATATTGGGTGGTTTTATATTGCGTTTTTTTACTCTAAAAATAGGCTGACAAAAAGCCTTACCGTTTCGAAAATAGAGGGAAGGACATACTCTTTCTTAGCCTTTCTTGGGATTTTAATGATTTAAAACCCATAAAACTGCAATTTCGATTATTTTTAATTACCATTAGACTTTTTGATCAATTTTACAACCAGCTGTGCTAGCATTTGCCACTTTTCTCAAAGTCTGCGGACATGGATTTCTGAGAAAACGGTAAAACTATGCTATTTTTTTTTATTTTGCTTGTTTGAATGGGCTTAAGAACTTAGGGTCGAAAACGGCAATTTTGAAACGTTTTTGATGCAGTTCGCTTGCCTTTTAAACATTACATACTTCAGCCAAATTTTAACCAAGGTCGTCATAACCGTTAAGGAACTACAAATCTTCAAAAAATAGTTTTCGAAAATGTTTTCACGGTTTTTAGTTAAATCTTCAAAGTTTTTGAATATTCGAAGTCTGCTACAATGTTTTATAAAATTTGAGAAGATGGACTATGCCCGGTGTTAATTTAAAAATTATACTTTATACCGTTTGGGAGATAGAGGAGGAGACATGCGTTCTTTTGACCTTTTTTATATTTTTTTAAATTTCAAATCCATAAAACAAATATTTTGAAGTTTTTTCCAGTTCCCGTTAGATTTTGTTCCAATAGCACAACTACCAGCACTAGCCTTGGATGTTTTTTTTTTTTAGTTCTATGGCCACCGGTTTATGTGTAAACGGTTAAACAAACTCCTTTTTTATTTCGTTTTTAAAATAGGCTTCTAAAAACTTAGGTTAAAATGGCAATTTAAAAAAATTTTAACGCAGCCTTCCTTCTTTTTGTAAGCTTTGTACTTTAACTGAATCTGAAAAAGATCGCTTATACCTTTAAGCTACTTGAAGATTTAAAAAAAATTGTTTTTGAAAATGCTTTTTTGTTTTTGACTTAAATCTCAGAAGATTTTGAAATCCGCTATAATTTTCCTTAAAATTTTGAATTATTTCTGATACGTGTTATTTTTTTTATAGAATTCCACCAAACAGCACCGGAGATTTTTTGCATTCATTTTTGCGATTTTTTTTCGAAAATGCGTCAAAACTGCAGTACTCAAACTGTTTTTTAAAAATATGACCTGAGCACTTGGTTTACTTTGAGTTGCTTTATACGTGTGTTCAGTATTGATTTTGAGCGATAAGCCGTTCAAAAGTTATGGCCTCCAACACTTTAAAAAACGTCATGCATTTTCGAATCTGCATTTCTGAAAAACGTTTTGATATTTTCGGAAAGTTTTATTTTTTATTAAAGCTTAGTATTTCTTAAACATAAGTTTCGTTTTTCTAGTTCTTGCCTACTAAACTTCTTCAAAAAAAAAACACAAAAAAAAAATTAAGTCCATTTTCACACGAAATTTCAAACTGTAATTAAACCGTTATTTTTGTTTAGAAAAAATTGCCCTCTTTGGATTCTCTGACTATTTCCGCAGTTTATACGCACACCAAATTTTGTCTTTCTACGACTTACCGTTCAGAAGTTATAAAGCGATTGGACGGACGGACGGACGGACGGACAACGTAGCGATACCATAAGAGATCCTTTTTCCATTTTTGGACGGACCGCTAAAAACAAGCCACACTTAATTTTAGGTTGCCATTAATTTTTTTTTTATTATTTTAAGTTATTATTTTTGATCAATTGCCCCGCATAAATGGGAGAAAATAATCCTTCTACAAAACACCGTTATCAATTTTTGTTGCCAGAGTTATTCCACTCTCCTCCCATATATTTTTAAGCGAAATATGTCCTTGTTTATCCGGCTGTAACGTTTTACTGGCATCGGTTTTGTCTTGGCTGTTACTGTAAAAATTACTCCATATTTGATAAACTTTTTACCTACAAAGGTCTCGTCAATGGTGGAAATTTGGACCAAACCAGGACCAAAAAGCATTTTTTTTTTTTTGTTATTTTTTTAATATCTCTCAGGAGAGAAATTACACTGAACCTAGAGTGCACCGTGGTGCTATTATGTGCGTTTAGTTTACTGTCAAAAAAGAATAGAGCTTTTAACAGTTTGACGTCTACTGGTATTATCGAGTACAGGATGCCAAGCAAAGTACCTTTTTATATGGAAAACGAACAAAAATTACACATAAACGTAAATAGCTATTTAAAAAAAACAACCCTGTGTTTTGATGAACGGGAAAGTTGTAGACTTGATCAGCCTTTCTAGGTAATGCTAAAAATATTTTCATTATATTACACGGAAACTATAAGAAAAGTGTTGTTTGTGTTGTAGAAACAGTGTATACGACCACAAAAGGGTACACGGATTCAAGCAGATCATATTGAATCCTTTCCACATATTTTATCAAAATAAATTTTTGATGTATTTAAAGAACGCGATAATCACAATAACTTTTTTCCTTATCGGCACACTCTAGGTTGAGTAGTTTATTAGTAATTTGCACTTCTACAGAATCTATTTAATTTTTTCATATAAAACTGCAATTTGCTTGGTATTCCACGTTCGATAAATGTGAAAGACGTCAGATTTTAACAGCCGTGGTAAAAGGTCTATTCAAAGTTGTGGCGGTAATGTCAAAACTGACAGGTTTAAATTTGAAAACATTTGTGCCTTTTTTCATTTGGTTCATCCTAACCTAACACAAATTTTATTTCTCAAAACAAAACTGAGGTTGAACGGTGGCCACCACACTGGCGCTTCCCCTCACCCTAGTAATTCTGACACATCAGGTTAGGATAAACTAAATGAAAACAGGCACTTTGTTTGGTGGCAAAAATGAGGGGAAATTAGGTAGAAAGTTGACATTTCACAGGTTGGAATTTAATTTGTTTTATAATTGTTTGTATTTCATTAACTAGTTCAAAAGCTTTAATTTAAAAATGGGCTCGAAACGGAAAAACTGTATTCTTCGTCATCATGTTCTTTGACAGCCGCAAAAAGCGATATTCGATTGTTTTTATGCGAGGAAGCGCCCTCGACTTTCCCGTTAAATTGAAGCAAACAAGCTTCAAGAAAAACGAAATTTAAGCTAAGCAAATACTGAAATTTAACGAAAAAAATCCAGGAAAGGTTTTTGAGAAATGAAGAGTCGAGAATGGACGATGAATTTGAATCGCTTCCCTCCAAGCAAAAAAGCGGATCGCTTAATTCTTTACGCAAACTTTACGCTTTTGTTGCGCTGAAATGTCAACACTACGTATTAGAACTCAAAGATGATGGGGTGGTTTCAGTAAACAAATACAATCTCAAGTGTAAACGCAGAAGTCTATTTGCTGGTCTGATAGTGCGTGCTATTTTTTCGGTTAAAGCACAGGCGTTCTTCGATATGGTAGGTAATATGTTGATTTACGTGAGTTTTAGAACAAGAAATTTAAGTTGCAAGAATGGACAAGAAAGATTATTACAATATTCGAAGAGAAATAAATCTTATTTGTGAAAGTGCAAAAAAAAAACATTAATTGCGTACTTCCTGTTCACAATCTACATTTTATAATATTTTTAAAAAGAACTATATTTATTTTGTTCCAAGTTTTTTTTTTTAACTGCTATATTTTCTATGCTATTGTGAAAAGCAGTAGTTCCCATATACAAAGCATGCAAGTTCCCATATATATGTTAAAGCATTTTATATGGGATTACAAAAACAAATGGGTGTTGCGAAAAGATTCTGCAATGTTTCGCTTCGAAATCATTTCGTTCAAACTTTACGCATTCTTTACGCTTTCATGTTAAGAAAGCGCGTAAAGAATTCGTTTCGCTTTGGCGTTGAGAAAGCGTCTCGCATTTGTGTTACGCTGGTGATTCTAATTTTCATATGGCGAAAGAAAGGAAATCATTGAGATTCTAATTCGCCAAGGCGATACGCAAGCGAAGAGTTGTATGGGCAGATGAGTATTTTTTCGTTTCGCATTCGGTTCGCCTTGCTTAGAGGGTTATAGTGTTTTTCATTTGCTCCTTCTGTTAAAAGATTTGATCTTTTTTGATTTTGCATGTTTCATTGAAAATAAAGGAGCAATTCTTCTAGATCAATTCTAAACACAAAAGATGCGCTCTCCCGATCTTGGTAGATTTGATCGGAACTCACTAACACATGCAAACATCTCTTCTGTCAAATGCCAAATCGAAGCAATTGCATTTGTTTTTTTTTTTTTTGTGCGGACGTTTTAGTTGATTGCCAGCGCATACGTGTGTGATTTAACCTGGCGCCAAAAGAGGAAACGTGTTCTATTGAAAGAAGCAGCTCTCGATTTTGACAGAAATTCTTTCGAGATTCAATGAAAAACGCTTTAAGCATTTAAAGCAATAAAACGCTTAAAAACATTTTCAAAAACGATTTTTTAAGGATTTCTATTCCCTTAACGCTTAAGACAATCTTGATTAAATTTGGCTGAAAAAATGGCGTTTAAAAGCAAGCTTACCGCAATAAAAACGTTTCAAAATTGCCTCTTCCAATCTTAAGTTTTTTAGCTTATTTAAAGAAACTAAATAAAAAACAGCATGTTTTACCGTATTCTCAGAGTAGACTCCACTGCGAAAAACTATGCAACAGAATGTTAAATATGCCCAGAAATAATAATAAACAAATAGAAAGTAACACAAAATGCGCAATAAAAGCTTCATGTCTTTATACTAACGGTCCTTTTTAAAGACAGAACCACTGTAGTGCACAAAGCAGATACTAAACACATGCATAAAGCAGCGCAAAGTTAACATTAACAGTTAAGTAATAGAAAGAGTTTAAACTAATACTGCCGTTTGCAAGCATTTTCAAAAAATATCGCAAAAATACATAAAAAAAACGTGTGTGTCCCTTACCTTATCGTTATTGAGTTTAACAGAATCATCGTGAGATGATTCGTATGAATGATTGGATTGGAGATCGATTGGTATTCCAACCCAAGATCTCCTGCATACACCACGGCGCCCACATAGTCATTTCGTGGACTCGCATCTAATTTTTGTACAAAATGATTTCCCCTCTTGAGATATAAACAATTTCTAATAATTTTGCAGTTCAAAAACTCTAAACTACAGTTTATTACAATTTTCAGGGAGTTGACGCCTCGTTACTGTTGACGCTATCCTTTCCGGCTTTTGCCTCACATGAGGAACGTCTCGTTGACCAAACCAAAGTGAATGTTATAAAGCGTCTGCGATGCAAGAAAGGCTTTAAACGTTTCAGTCGCGATGGATACTTAAGTAAAGTTGAAGACAAAACAAGGAGGTTTGCTGAATCAAATCAAGTGTCAAAACAAATGAAGCAAATTAAATTATAATTTCAGGTATTACAACAAAGGAGAAATCAAGGATTTCGAAGGTTACGAATGCGAATGGCCTCTATTCTTCATTGTCATGATAATCGATGGTGTTTTCAAAAACAATCCCGAACAAATCGAAGAATATCAAAACGAACTGAGGCGCTGCATGCATACAGACGCTCATGGCGATCCTTTTGTAACAATGTTCTACGCACCCGACGGTGAAGGTTCCTATCTGCGAGCACCATCCCAATCACTCTACCTCTGGGGTCAGTCGCTGTTCATTATTGCTCAACTTCTAACAGCCGGTCTGCTGCACATAAATGAATTGGATCCAATTCGTCGATATCTGCCAAGCTACAATCGTCCACGCCGAGGTGGTCGTTATTCAGCTTTTCAGGTGAGTCAATCTACTTCATATCCAAATGGTTTATACTCTACACTTTCATTCATCGCATAAAAAAAAACTCCAATAGTAACTCCACTCAGTATAGAGAAAATACTTTTACATTTTACACAAAACGTCTCTCTCTCTTTCTATTAAAAATTGGCTAATTTTAATTCGATTATAATCCAATACCTATTTCAAAATTTTGTTATCCACTTATCCTCTTCTCTCCACCCTGTATACACCCTCACCAGGGGAAAGCTGATGATGGCCACAACGTAAGTTATGAACTCTAAAAACTTTTTCTCTTTTAGTAATAAACATTTTTTTTTTCTGTTCACTTTCGGTTCCCTTATTTTTTTTTTTATTAAATAATCTATGCGTAAGCACATGTTGTATTTAGTTAATGTGCACTCGAGTATGTGACTAGTGAATTGAATGCAGTTGCTCGCAACAAATACTCTTGAATTGTATTGTCTGCAACACATCATTTATTTCCTTTCGTTAGTTACACTTTCTCAATTATTTTTCTCTAACTATGTTAACTCTCTTTAGTAAAAAAGAAAAGAAACAAACGTGACGCAAAAAGTTTGCGTGGTCACCATAAAGTAAATATTTTCTCGGTTTCGTTTACTCGTTAACTTGTGCAAAATGAGTCAACGTGCCTGTTAGATAATAAGGATAAAGGACATGCAATGAGAAATCTTTCTTATTCTTATCATACAACGTAATCAAAGCTTTATTCTAATCTTATGCAAATCTGACTAATGGCAATGATGCTAAAATAACTTTCTTTCATGAGAAAAACAAAAAAACAAAACAAGTAATTACACATAGTTTTTTTATTTAACAGGCAAAACCAGGCATTGTAAGTACAAAAGAACACAAACATTGACCGTTTTTAAGTTTTGATTTTTGTTTATTGTTTGAGATTTTGTTTGCCACTAACTTAGAATTAAGAAATTCCAAAACTGAGTTCTCCTTTTCACACAAAACAGATAAAAAAGCCTGGATTTAACAGCATACATTCATTCATTTGTAGAAAACATGGAAATTTGTCACATTAGCAGTGAATAAATAGTCATGATTTATAGAGACTTCATTGACGAGTCTTTCGCATTCCTTTTACAAATACATATACTTCAAAAAGTGCGCAAAAATTACTTAAGGGTTTTTTTGCGACTTACTTTTATCATTAAGTAGTTTCATACTTTTCATACAACATCAGCGCAATCATATTAAATAATCGGTTTCTTATGCTTAAAAAATTTAAGTAAAAAGCGTTTTACGTTTAAAAATTGTTTATCCAATTCGCTGCTAGATTTGTATAAGAAGGTAGAGTAGACTCTTAACTCCACGTAAATTTTACCCCACGCTACGTTTTGACGCTTCTATTTATCAGCAAAGCGCATACGTTTTTTTGTATTCTCAGTAAAATTTGTTTTCAATCTGAGCTTTACAGCGAATTTATTTTTTTTTTCTTATAAATATGATTTAGCTTAATTACTTAGAGCCCTTACTGCACCTTTTTACTCATAAGATTAAGTGTCAGCTGCCTACAAATCTCCACACTTAGATGCGATGTTTTCTATTCAACAGTTTTTCATTACGTGCTTCAATTTAAAAAATCCATTCCAACTCACTGCAAGCCACTGAACTGTTGGCTCTTTGAAAAATCTTAAAAATAACTGCTTATTGTTAATAAATTGTTGTTTTTCTTTTTATTTTTTTTTGTTTCTTGTCAGTCAAAATTCTTGTAAAGTTAAGATAAAAATTAACGCGAGAAAAGTCTGACTCTGACAATTCTTGGGCTGGTGTAAAACATTTAATAGACTGGGACTTGTGAAGATTTTATAAGGTGAGCCTTGTGTAGCATCCAGGTTTACTTTCAGTCAAAGATTTCGATGCTGTAATGCTTTAATTTTTTCATCTTTACGGATTTATATGTCAAGCTATTTGATATGGAAAACGTAGTTTCAGCAAGGTCTATATCGAGTTCAGCTATCGAAATTCGTGTGAAAAGTTCAGTGATTCTAGAAGTTCACATTTTTGTGACTTTTGGCCGGTAAGATCATGAACCTTAATGCTGTTTTATTTTTTAACCCCGGAAAAAATCTGAATTTCTAAAGAATCTAAAAACCAAAATCGACTGGTTAGATGTTAATATCCAAACGAGGGTGGCCAAAATTATATGGAAGCTGTTTCTAGAACCAATAACAACCTACCCTATGGGATAGGGTATAAACAGAAATTTTAGCTTTGTTACTGTAGCGTCAGGCCAACAATTTTTGGTATGAAACGTACCCTTGAAATTATCTTAAAGACAGCAGAAAAAATTTTTACCCCAGCATTGGCCACGCCCACTTTTTAAACAGTTTTAAATACATAAAAGTTCCCCATTAAGGGTAAGGCCAGAATATTTGACACATAAATATTGTTTCACACTTCGCATTCAGCATGCACCCGATCCGATAGCTTACAATTTCGTATTTGGACATGTTCCTTAGTTTTTTGACTTCAACATTATCTATATTACAATAATGTAATCAAAAATGTTTTTATGATATAAAACTGAAAATTAATATTGATCGGGTGACAAATCCTCCTTATTTGTAGGAGGATTTGACAGATTTGAACAGATTCTTACCAAAATGCAATAATATATCAATAGAGAACAAACAAATTTTATTTAATAAAATGCTGCAAGCGTAACACTGTTGTTAAAAAGAGTTTTCTTTCAAATTAAAGCCTTAACTTCATTATGCAGTTTATTGAAAAAATGTGTTTGAAATGTGTTTTAACGGTATTTGAAAGGTATTTCAACATATGTCCAGATTTGCGAAGCTTATGTTGAATCGTATATACGTACTCTGGAGGTAGCGGGCATTCGTTCAGGCTTTGTGAGTTTGGCCAGTTTGCCAATTAAACATCTTCCACTCTTGGCTCGTAAAAAATGTTGGGCTTGATTTGCCTTCGGTAATATTTTATATGGCCACCAATCTAACGTAAAAGAACCCTTTTTTATCCCCATTTTTTGAGAGCATAATCTCCAGGATTTGCGGCAACATATATTTACTTACTTTAGGTGGCACTACAATCCGGGCTGGACCTGGGCCTCAGGCAACATGCTTCGCCAGCGAGCTCTGTCACCAGCTAGCCGTCTGCAGTTTCACACGCGAAGTTGGCTGATGTCCCCTTCCATTTTCGTACGCCAGCTGAGTCTCAGTGCTCCTCTACTGCGCTGTCCCTGCGGCGTGGATTCCAAGATTTCTTAGGCCGGAGCGCTCTAGATGACCCAGCCATCGTAGCCTTTTCGTAGACACTTCTAGCTAGGTCGTTCTCGCTGTACAGCCCGTACAGTTCGATGTTATATATCTCCTCCTCCACTCTCCGTCTATGCAGACGGGATCGTCAATCGTCCGAAGAATTTTCCTCTCAAAGCAGTCTAAAGTGTTTTCATCCGCCTTCGACAGGGTCCATGCTTCTGTGAAGCAGGACTGGGATAATGAGGGTTTTATAAATGGACACTTTAGTTGCTCAAGAGAGGGCTTTGCTACTCAATTGCCTTCTTAGCCCAAAGATACAGCGTTTGGAAAGAGTTATCCTTCGTTTGATTTCAGCGCTGGTATATTATTGTCTGAATTGATAGCGTAACTCAGGTAGACAAAGTCCCTAACTACCTCAAAGTTATAGCTGTCTATGGTGATGTTCTGTCCAAGACGTCGGTGTTAGTTTGGGTGTCTCTTCTTGATGACAGCATATACTCGGTTTTGCCCTCGTTGACTGGTAAACTCATATTCGCCGCTTCAGTAGCAATACTCACCACCAAGGCTTCACTAACATCTCGCTTTGCTCTTTCAATTATGTCAATGTCGTCTGCGTATGCAAGTAGTTGAACGGCATTTGAAAGATTGTGCCTCTGGTGTTGGCGCGGGAGTGCGCTGCACAATTATCTCGAGTATGATGTTAAAGAAGTCAAATGACAGCGTGACAGGAAATATCTGACACGTCATGTTTTACCAGCACTGAACTTTCAGAACATGTGGGAAATTTAATGTTCTTTCTTCCATTGCAAGTGACATTTCACGTAGAATGCACAGGATCCGAGGTATAAGCAAAAACCTAAAAAAGTGCGAAAATGTTAATGTTTTTGGTCAATATCTCAAAACGCACCTAAACATTTTTTTGCAACTCTTCAGATTCGAATTCACCGACCCGAAGACCATAAAAAAACCACATGTTTGTTTTGTGAAGCCAATTTTAATTCGCACAACACTGCTGGGGTAGTGTTGGATGTCCGTGGGGTGGTTTTTACCTCGATCAACGTGAGATTTAAATGTTCTGGTTCAAGATCTGATGACACTAATGGCGTCATTAGGCATAGATATGTAAATAGATAAAATGCGTTAAGATTCTGCATTTGAGTGAGGTAATGACAATGCATACTTAACTACTTTTTTAACTCGTTTTCTTCTATTTTTTAATTTGATGGAGTTTCCCTCAAAATTGCAAGTTTTCCCTTTCCACTTTATGCATTTTCCTTTCATGGTTTTTCCCTTGAAAAGGTGAACTTACCTCGATATCCAACCCTGTGCTACGTTGGAATCAGCTAAGGTGATCTCTGATTGACACATTTTGTGGCAGTCAATGTGATCAAACAAAATTATCCGTCTGCGTAAGGTGATCACAATAATATTGTTCCGAATTGTTGCTTTATTTAGGCTTGTGATGTAAGAACAATTTTTTTTTTCAAGGCAAAAACACTAACTGACAAGAAAGTTTGAAAACTGGGGTTCCAACTGGAGCAATATAAGTTTTTTTCACTGTTAACCTCCTACCGGAGGGTCTGACCAAACCGTACCATTTATAATAAGAGACTAGTTGATTCGCCGTCAGGAAAAAAATCTTACTTTAAAAATAAAACAAGAAAAAAACATTATTTGGAAGAACCCGATTTTTTCAGAATGTGTAAACTCATTTTATGCAATGATTTCCTTAGTATTAATTTTGAGGTTCCTTTTTATTTATTCGCATCGTGCATCAAGTTTTTTTTTAATATTTTTATTTTACAGCCTCCCGGCTTTATAAGAAACCAAGACCGACCAAAAACATACAAAAAAGTCAAATGTGTGCGACGTCATTTTAATTAATTAAAAAATTGCATTCAAGCACTATAAAAAACTTAAAAATTTTGCACATAGTTAATGTACATATTTGTATCCACATAATACCCGCGTGTGCATGTATTCTCCAATAATTGATTTTACCTTGACATTACTTTTCGTTTCCTTCCCTTTTCTGAAAAATTTTTTTTTTCAAGTTTGCGATTGGATTGAATTTTATTTTGATTTTTTGGTTTAAAAACTTGTGTGAATCCTGCGAGTGATATTAAGATCAAGATGTAATGAGAACTTGTTTGACCTTGTTTTCAGGGAACTGCTACTGATCTTGTTGTCCAAATCGTACTCATAGCAGAATCTATGCGTCTGCAGGCCATGATGGCTACTTATGGTATTCAAACTCAGACTCCACATGAGGTTGGTAACGCATGGCCTGGCACCTTTTCGAAAGCTTAAAAATAAAATTACCCGCAGGTCGAGCCAGTGCAGATTTGGTCATCGACAGAATTAATCAAAGTCTACCAGCATCTTGGAGTCAACAACAAAGTGGGCCTAACAGGCCGTCCACCGCGTCCCGTTGGCTCTTTAGGAACGAGCAAAGTTTACCGAATTTGCGGCATGACCGTTCTGTGCTATCCTCTCATTTTTGAAGTGTCCGATTTTTACTTGTACAGAGACATGGCTCTGCTCATCGATGACATCAAGACCGAGCTTCAATTCGTTGGGAAATATTGGCGCCTGTCGGGACGGCCAACTGTGTGCCTGTTGATCCGTGAAGAGCACATGCGCGACCCGCAATTTAAAGAAATGTTGGACCTCCTCGCAATGTTAAAGAAAGGATACTGTGATGGGATGAAAGTTCGTATAGGGCGATTACAAAATTTGATAAGCAGCTCTTGCATCGGTAAAGTTTGAGGATCGTCGACAATCCTCGAAGATCTGGCTCATTTGGACTTTCTTGTATCCTTTCAGAACATTTGGACTTTATGAATCAAAGCGACTTGTCGGACAATGAAAATGCGTTCGCACAAATTAACCACGAATACATTGGTTATCAGAGCTTGACAGATGTCCCCAAGGCATTGTCCTACGTTGAGGAAAAAATGTCCTGTGAGGTGGGTATTAAAACGTCGCATAGGGGTATGATCATAATGTCAAACATTCCATCAAACAGGAGTATATGCACAAGCCAACCCATGAGATTGTAAGTGCTCTTCGGAGCATTGAATCCATCTACTCGCTGTGCCAACTTTGGGGTTTTCTCTTAAATCGTGAAGGGCCAAACTTCGAGGTGAATGGACTAAGCGTTATTCAGGCATTGACGCAACTCTACCACCGTGCTGGCTCGCTTCGCTATTGGAGAGCTGTTCGCTACTGTAGTTCCTTGTTGCATCATATCGTGGACTCCATTAGTCCTTTTATCACCACCGTCCTGGTCAATGGAAAGGAACTCACTGTCGGTGTAATTGATCAAAAGGAGACAGTGTTCGACAAGCCAATGACGCCCGCCGAGATTCAAAATGTTATGTACACCACTGTTCAGCCGTACAATGTCATACAGGCTGTATTGCAGCAGGAGGTTGTACTTTACTGTGGTCGATTGATTGCGACCAATCCAAATATGTTTAGAGGAATTCTCAAGGTACGTACGAGACTTTGCTCGCCGTGTGTTTATAGACTTTTATTTTCGAGCAGATAAGAGTTGGCTGGGTTCTTGAAGCCATGCGGATCTACACTCAAATTTCTGGTCAAAAATCATTCGATCTTGACAACTTATCTCCATATCAAGTAAGAATCTTGCTCCAGAAAGTATTAACCGTTAGCGAGTGGGCTGCTGAGGAAAAGTAAATCACTGATGTGGTTGAAGTGTATTTTTTGTTAACCAGGTTCGTTCAAACTTTTACAGGCTGACACCATTGGAGCGCCGACAGCTCGAGGGCTCTCTTTGCCGCGTACCCAAACATTTCTACAACAAAGTATGGGATATTCTACAAAGAACACCTCAGGGAATAAGAACTCAGGACCATCTTCTTCCGGCTGTGCCAACACTGACCAACATGAGCCGAGGCGAGCTAACCTTCTCCTTGCTGGTCGAGGAGACGCTCATCTGTATTAAGCATCCGGAGCGGCGTCAATTGACCGTTGAATTGATTTGTATTATTGCAACCATCCTCAGTAGAAATCCGGAATTGCGATTCCAGCAGGCTCTTGATTTGGACGAGATTCTTGTGGAGGCATTCCTTATGTACTGCAAGGTAGAGTGTAAGTGTTTTCTCACAAACCTTTGTTTGACTTGTATTTTCTCTCAGGACAACAAGATTCCGTTGGATAACAAAAAGATTGAAGCCAAAGATATTTCGCCATTCTATTCATTGATATACTCTGAAACGACCGGCTACTTAGCCCGTGCAGCTGTGAACAAGGTTCTACAAGGAGGCGCTCTATCGCCACAAGGCGAGGACGCCAGCGATATCCACGACGAAACTTGCAAAGTTTCTTAAGAAAAGACAAGAGCTATCGAAAATAATTGTTTTTATTATGCTCTCTATCTGTTACATCGTCTATTTTTTTTTGTTTTTGTAAAATAAGAAAACAGTCAAGACTCACTATAAAGTTTAGTATCGACAGGGTAACACCTTTTATTTGTTTTATATATGTATGTTATGTAATGTCCCGAAATTATCAATAAACGGGCAGCTTTTAAAAAAGAGATTTTTTGATTTTTTTTTTTTGTTGGTGGGAATGAACACAGTGGTAAGAGTCATGGGTGTCATATCACAATAAGCCCTCTTGTGGCCGCAGTCATCTGGGATTTAATATTCCACCTCCCCCCTACAATCTACAAGAGTCATGGGTTCGAATCCCAGGCGAGGAAATTATTAAAAGCTATTTTAAGGACCCCCTACCAGAGATTAATTTTTTTAGGACCGCTTTATAGCATGACTCCACCGGAGATTAATCTTCAATTCAATTAATGTAAGCATACAAATGTAAAGTAACCATACAAATTAAAATCCTCTAGGCAAGTAATTAAAAATAAATCGCCTAACCCTTTTCACAAGCCTCTTTTATGCAACTTTCAACCCTTTTCAAAGAACTGTATTTCCTATTCCTATTTTGTAACTTAAAATAGGAAACGAAAACTGTCCCTGAATGACAAATCTGTGCAAAATACTATTTCTATTGACGATAGGAAAAGTCAGAATGCGATGTCTGGTGATCAAATTTGGAATATGTGAAGACCTATAGGTGTCAACACAAATCTCGAAGTCAAATTCAAAATCAAAATCTGTGTTGACACCTACCTATAGGTGTGATCTCGAAGTGAAGTTGACATATTGGCCAGCCTTCGTTGAACGAGCTCGCGTTTTTTCGTGTGAGTTATCAACCTGATTTGTGAATAAAATAGCTAGTTTGCCCTTTCACAAAAAGCAAACTGGAATGAAAATATTGTTCCTAAGCATATAATGCTGGTACTCGTTTGACAAATGAAATGACAACAACAGCCAGCGGTTGACGTGTATAGGACTTCACATTTTCCAAAATTGACCGCCAGGGGTAAGACTTTAATTATCAATTAGGATTTTTACAACGGATTTTCAAATTTTACAATCCTTTCGGGGGGTATGTCATGCAGTCCAACGAATTCGTTGCATCCGCAACGTCGAAGTAGTTAGACAACTGACAACTCAGTGAAATGAGCACGTTCTTGGGAAGCGACGTACGTCGCGCAGTTCTTCTATGGGCCGCTTTCCATAAGAACATGTGCATTCAACTTTGTTGTCAGTTGTGTACTTAAACTAAGAACCTCAAAATACCGGACGTTTCGTTTCAATTATGGGTTGGCGTATAAGTCTCCCTACAGAAATCATTGATCAGGTATAATGAGATGGTCATCTTCGCTGGGGTGCCTCTTTTTGCCCCCAAACTCGTTTTCGGCTCTCTAGGGAAAATGCTGCCAGCTATCATGATTGTGTTAGTGGGTTGCAATGCTTCTTTATGGGGTGCAAAAAAAAAATTCACTAATACAGTCAACCAAGCTGGAAGCAAGATTTGTGCCTCCAAGGCCAAAATGAGTGCGCTTGGGGCAACTTATTTTGGGTTTTGAGTGCGTTTCAGGCTACACATTTTAGATATCGGCTGCGTTTCAGGTCATCATATCGAGGATCGATTCGTGGCAATCGTTCGGAGTTTTTATTCAGATTTCCGAGCAGACAAGTTGACTTTTCCAAATCTCGTGCAAGAAAGTTTGATTTTTCCTTTCAAATAAGAGTTTATTTATTATTTTTTTAATGCTGCATTGTTCGCTTTCATGGAAAAGAAAGAAATGAATAAATTAATTGCGAAAAACGATGAAATCTTTGTTTGTGCAGGCAATATAAAATAATAGAGTGATACACAAATTGCGCTCATTCAAGATTTAAAATAGAAAAACTACTTTAATTATTTGCAACGGAGACATTTACCTTGTCGATTCTTTGGCGGTTGCTATAGTTCTAACATACTCTGCTACACAATGATTTAGCATTATTGTTTGCCGTAAACTCTATTGATATTTATCATTACTATTGGGAATAACTTCAGTGTTTTTTGGAATACCAGTGGAACCCTAGGTAAGACTTACGTGGAACTTAACACTTGTGTGAACTTTGTAGGCTTTGTTTGATTGAAAAAATGTTTAAATAGTTTTGAAATAAAAATTCTAGAAAATACTTAATATATTTTATTAATATATTTTTGTTAAAAATTCATGTATTTTTTTGTGTTTGATTTTGCTTTATTGTTAAGAAGTGATTAAACTTATAAGAAAAGTTTGAGTCTATTTTGAAAAGTCTGCGTAAGATAAATTTGTCTTTAATCAACTCCTAACTAACTGTAACAAACGATGTGAAATACTTCGCCGGGTTCGTTCAATGAATGCCGATGACAGCTAAAAGGCACAGCATATACAATACTGGTGTCTAGAATTGGAACCGATTTTTGGGTGAATGTTAGTCTTGCTTAAAAGATCACCTTTCTGGTGGTAAGATCTGTTTCACTCTGTATTGCTCTAAAATTCTAGTGACTTTGTCAGTGACGCCTTAAATATACTGGTAAAAAATGTACAGTCTTTTGAATTCGTGTAAAAGATATATTTAAATAGAGACCTAGGACCATTTGAGAGAAATACAGAAGAACGGATAGCTAGTCTATTGATAAGCTTGAATACACTTTGAACCAATGAGATAAAATTTAACGCTTCGTAAATAAAAAGAACGGGAAAAAAACAGATTTTCAGATGATGTCAAAGAAATCAAATATAATGGATTAGATGTCAAAATTTACTATTGGAAGAGCTTATAATATACAAAATCTCTTGCTTTAAAATTTTCTTTTGTAAAGTTTAAGAACTTTTTTAAATTTGTACCTTTCGAAGTTATTTGAATTTCCATAATAAAATAAAAATACATTTTCAAATAAATCATTTGACTTGATTTCAATCATGCCATCACTTTTATTTGCAATAATTCGCAAATAGCTAAATAAAATTTTTATTTGAATAACATTTTATTAACAAACAATTCCTGCTATTCAAATAAAAATTATTCATGTGTGATTGAAACTTTTTTTTAAAATCAAACTGAAATACATTTTTCTCAATTTTGTGTGCAATCGCGAAAAATTTCTTTTTTGGTGATGGGATCTGTAATTTGTTTCATGTGAATAAAAACGTTATCCGTATCTGGACCCTACGTTTGTTCCTTTTATTTCTTGTCGACTTGAGACGTCAACTTATTCATTTGGATTACTATTTATAATTACATAAATGAACTAGTAATAATTAAAACGAACTATTGAAACTATTCATGAAATCATTCGAAAACAAATAAAAAATTGAGGGAAAAAACTCCTTATTCTAAATATTGATCTAAAAGTTAATCAATAAACAGAGTATTGTTTAAATGTGCCTATTCATTTATAAAAAAAAACTGTTTTCAAAATGTGTTTCGGATTACTGAAAATTTATCAAATTCTTTTTGGAACTAATTTTTATAAGAAGTTTAGACCAGAAAGTCTCACGTAATTTTTTTATAAGAAAACGCAAAGATTTCCACCTCCTATTTCCACCTCAATTGTGCTGAACTCTACCTATGGACTGAACTCAGCAAACCAGAATCAGATGTCTTTTGACAGTTCTGTAATCAAGACAAATTCGATTTTCAGTTGACCCGATGTGCATGGCAAAAATTTATTCCTAATGGGCACTCGCTTGGGCGGCAGATTTTTCCTTTACTAAGAAGATAATAATTATTTGTAAAACAAAATAAACCAAAAAAGAATGGAGGCTGTTTACTTTGTTTATATTTTTTGAATGACTGAGACGGCAGATTATCTCAGCTTCCGCCATTTTTAAATGGATTCACTGAACATCTCCATTGCTCACTTCACATGCATTCACAGACACGGTCAAGAGAGAGATCCCGTTACTTTTTTTTTTGCGGGTGTTTCAGGCAAGGGGATTGCAAGTTGCCTATCTCATTATATCTGATCAGTGACAGAAATATTCTGAAATTGCATATCAAATAAAATGCGAGCTCAAGACGGGGAAAATAAATAAAGTTTAAAGATTCGATTGGAGCTCAACAGCTGGCATGTAGGTTATTAAGCCGTTAATACATTAAACTAACCGCCATTTAATTAATCCACCGCTTGTACATAATTGTTCAAAAAGCGAAAAATTTCTCTTTTAAATATTCCTAAAGCTTATATTACGTTTTCATTATGGCCGAAATGAGCTCATTATAAAATTCGAGCAAAAGTGTTTTCATAATTTCGAATTAGCTTTGGCAGCTGCTCCAGGGAGACTCACTGCAAGAAAAAAACTCAACGGGCGCTCATTTCAAATTCATCAGCATGATTAAGGTTTTTTTTTTTTCTTACCAAATGAAAGTGCAGTGCAGGATTTTAATTGCGTGAAAAGCGTTTTGATCAATTTAGGTTCTAATCATAGCTATCATCGGATAGCGTCATTTGAACAAATCAGTGGAACAATGTCTTCGGTTTTCTTACAAGTCATTCATAGCAATCATTGAAAATTTCTGTCAATGTCAACAAACAGCTCCAGGCATTTGAGGTTAGAGTTGATCAGAGAATGGAAAACTAACAGTTGAGAATATAAAGAGAATGGAATGCTTTTCAGTGGAACGATTTTGTCGCAAAAACACAAATCAAAATGAGCTGTTCCTTGAAATCGATTTCTGTCAGTGAAATAGTAAGAGCGAGTTTACATAAGAGTTTCGACACAATTTATGTATTTTTGTTACGGAAAAAATTCTGCAAATCATAAGCTTCATCTTGATACCAATAACAGCCAGCATTGTTTGCTCAAACGTCTAAAAACATGAAAAGAAATTTTTCAATGATGCAATCTGATGATAGCTATGATAAGACCCTTACAATTGATGAATGAATTAACAGTTGAAATTAAATTCCTATAACATTTTTGTTATCTCTTATTCCATATCTCTGGTTCGATGCATGCCAAGTAAACAAAATTACGCCAAATCGGCGTAATTTAACAGCCCACAAACGTGGTATTTTAATTCCCAAAAAGTTATAAAAGAAATCTCTTTTATAAGGTTTAATTAACATTTAAGGATCAGTGACATTCCCAAAACGTCCAGTTTTGTCTAAACGACATTAACAACAGATATATTACTTTAGAGATAGGGCAAAGCTAGATAGTTTTCATTTCCTTAATATTTAGACCAGAAGGTAGATAAAAATAAGGTCTAAAAATTTGCTCAAAAATTTCGTGGTACAGAAAAGAGTACGTCATGCACATGGCATTATGCTTTATATTAAAGAAATAAAAAAAAAAGGATCTAATGGAGAAGCCTGCATTAAATGTATGTGTTGCTTGTTTTTGAAAATCTGCACAGATTTACATGTTTTATTATGTCTAATGTCACCACAATATATATGGTGAGCGGGCCCTTTAAATTCGGGGCCCAAAAAGTCAGTGCTGCGGCACTGACTTTTTCTTTTGTCAAAAATAGAAACGTCGCTCAAAGCGATGAATTTAGTTTTGTTAGTTTTGAATTTTTCTCATTAGCAACCGAATTAAATGCTAATGTGATGATAATGAGGTAATTTCGTAATGCAGTATGGGAAATGGGGTCGTTTTTCGAAATATTTTGCGAAATGATCTCATTAGATCTAGTGAAAACATAGTATTAGCCTAAATAATCTCTTAAAATAAATTCTTGAATTTAAAGTAAATATTCGTAGAAAATGACTTTCCGAACGTAGTCCCAAAGTTTCCAATGAGGCTTTTGTGTTTTCCAGTTTTCCAGGAAGAAGGCCATCCAGTTCCAGTTGTAGTCATTCCTTCTGTATTCTTTTCTTTGAAATTTGACGTTTATCTGTTTTCTCTTGTGCAAAAAGCGTCACAGTTCGTTTGCATTTGTTTAATATATTTTGTACTCAACAAGATGTGATAATTATTTAAGAACACAGTCCTTTTAATTTTACAATTAAATAGAACGATCACTGATTGCATAATGATTGCCTCAACTTGGCTGTGGACCTCACTCGTGTTAACATTCAAACTAGCACCATCAATAGGTAAACAAGACTTTCCCGAAATCAACTTGCCATCAGACCATCTGGTTCGTTACTTCAATACATTCCCTGCGCTGCGAGAAGAATGCCTCAAAACGGACTCGTGTCCCTACCATGAAACTCTGAAGAATCTCACGCACAAACTATCATGCTGGGGACACGAGAATAGTTGCAAACCAACAAACCGTTTCCAAACACCACAATGCCACGGAGACCACACCGGCTGGGTACAAAACAAACAAGCACAGCTGGACACGTTCTACTATCAAGCCGATTTTGGCTACATCCAAGAGCAAATCCGAGAAATGGCAGTAATGTGCGAGCCAACATACCTGGAAGACTCGTCGCTCGAATGCACAAAATACTTGCGCTTTTGTCGGGGCAGAAATATCTTGATGGATTTTCATGACCTTGCACGGCGCACCGATCTCATTAGATATAATATGGATGTACTTAGCCAGGGTCAAATAGGCGGACATTGTCGCCTTAATCGCGAGCGTCTTATGAACGAAACTGAACACCTGGGCGCTTTGCAGTCATGGACACCTGAGCTGCGATACTTCGAAGAGAAGAGCTTCCGTCCCATAGCCGATGGAAAATGTGATATTGTGGTGGAGAAACCCACGTTCATTATGAAAATTGATGCGAATTACAATATGTATCATCATTTTTGTGATTTCATTAACTTGTACGCCTCCCTTTTTGTCAACCAGAGCCATCCGTCTGCATTCGACACCGATACCCAGATACTCATCTGGGAAACGTACAAATACGAATCTCCGTTCGCAGAAACTTTCAAAGCATTCACCCGCAACAGGGTGTGGAATTTGGATGATGTCAAGGGTCGGGTGGTATGCTTTAAAAATCTTGTGCTGCCGCTGTTGCCGCGAATGATTTTTGGATTGTACTACAACACGCCCATTGTAAGTTGAAAGTAAATGATAAATAGTTGAGGCATTAAACGTATTTGCGTTTCTTTTTAGATATTCGGATGCGAAAACAGTGGTTTGTTTAGAGCGTTTTCGGAATTCATTGTCCACAGACTCAAAATTCCTACGCATCGAAAGGACAATCTAAAGATTCGCATAACCTTCCTCTCGCGTAAGACCAAATACCGTCAGGTATTGAACGAGAATGAGCT
This sequence comes from Neoascia interrupta, assembly GCA_947623515.1. Lineage (NCBI taxonomy): Eukaryota > Metazoa > Arthropoda > Insecta > Diptera > Syrphidae > Neoascia > Neoascia interrupta. The sequence continues at coordinate 182,822,339 of OX392462.1, forward strand.
ACTCGAGGAGATTACAGCAAACAAAGATTACTCTGTGACGAAGATATCATTTGAAAGGTAAGACTAAGAAAGTGAAAGTAGAAACCGACCCTCTTGTTCTTTAATTGTAAAAATTACTTCGTGCTCCTTTTCGTAAAACTATTTTTACTTACCCAATTTTGCCGTTTTAGTCACAAGAGCTTTCCTTTTAATAAGAGTATTTATCGTTTTTTTCTGCTTGATGGGGGTTAACGACAATTAAGAACGCCCTTAATTGTCCTCCTTTCTGCGGTTTATAACTGAGGCTGGTTATATTTCTAGTAAAAGCCTCTCCCAATAATATTACTGTGTCTCCAACTTATCTTTTATGCAGGAAAGCAAAAATGAAATGTTTATGGTTCAGAGCTGGGGTTGTGCTTACCGGTTCTAGTGTTGGTGCACACCATTTTCATCCTGTCTCGCTCCGCTGAATTGCTACTCAGAAATAGTCGAAAGAGTTTCTCCTTTACGATCTTGTAGTTTGGGTATTCCTTGGGTCGGCTTCCATTTCCTCTTTCTTCCGACTCATCCAGTCAGTGGCACTGACTGGGGGCACTTCATGGTCTCGATTTGTTTGGATTCGGATGGGGTAGCTTCGTCATGCATACTTTCGACTTGGAGTGTATTGACTGTGGGTCACAGACTAACGTCGACTATAAACTTATAAACATTGCTGTAAAAATGCAGCGCAAATTGATTCTCCCCAGAGAATTGCCAGACATTCTTATTCGGTTACGACGTACTTCTTTTCTTGTTCGATTAGGCTACGGCTTGATTACGCAATTACTCTTGCCTGGCCGTCAATAGTCTGCGTCAAAACCCCTCCAAGCCTATATTGACTGGTGTCAGTTTGTAGAACAAATGCAGTGCTGAAGTCAGGACTGGTGTTTCTGTTAACGTTTCTTTTATCCTTGGAATGCGGTCTGTTGTTCCTCAACCCATTACCAAGGCTTGTTCTTTTTTAAGAGGGGTGTCAGGAGCGTGATGGCGGTGGAGAAATCTTGGATGAATCGTTGGTGCTATGACGTTATTTCCAAGCCCACGTCGTAGCTCTACAACATTCTTGGGCGGTTTAACTTGCTGTAGGCCTGAAATATTTTGCTGTGTGGATTCCTCTCCATCTTCAACGTATACCTGTCTGTGATGATATTTTGCCAAAGGCGTCATTATTATTTGTCTTTTCTTGATGATGACTTATACTTGGTTTCACTTTCATTGACTGCTAAACTCGTGTTCTATACTTCCGTCTCAATAGCCGGGAAAGTGCTGTTCGTTAATTCTTGAGGTCAGGAAGTAGCTGTCTTTTTTTAAGAGCTTTTACTGGAAAAAATATAAAGTTAGATTTGACAATTTTTTAAAGGATTTATTTATAATCAATTTTCAGAGGAATACCATTTACAAAGCAGCTTGAGATTGTTCGTAACACGGACATTCTCATCGGAATGCACGGAGCTGGCTTAACTCACTTGCTATTCCTTCCAAATTGGGCAACAATTTTTGAGCTATACAATTGTGATGACCCCAATTGCTACAAGGATTTGGCACGTTTGCGTGGCGTAAACTACCTGACTTGGGAAGATCCTTTAAAAGTTCAATCAAACGAGGATGAAGACGAGCCAAAAGGAGGCGCACATGCAAAATTTGCAAATTATGAATTTGATCGAAAAGAATTTGCAAAAATAGTCGCTGAAGGAGCTAAACATGTTCGCAATCATAAGGAATTTAAAGAATTTTCAAAACCGAAAGTTGAGGCTCGGAACGAATTGTAAAAAGACGGCCAACAACAAACTAACAAAAAACTTTTATTTCAAACGAAACCGTTTATAGTACACGTTGATCACACAAAAACAAGTCAATTAACTTAAAGTACTTACTTACATACTTAAGAATATCGTCATAATCAATTTTACGTCCTGTTGAAAAATTGTTTATATATTGAAAAAAATATATACATTAATGCATTGTGTACTTATGAACAAAAGAAATTAAATAATTGTGATTTTATATTGTCTTTTGTATGGATATATTTTAAGCATTATTTAAATATTTATATTTAACAAATTAGTCGAGATTTTTCTTTTACTAATAAATTGTTAAAAAATATATTTTTGTAATTTCTTTTTTCTCAAAGTCTACATTTTTTTAATTTTCAAATCGCATAAACCAGGGGTGGAATCGGTTTTTTTTTTATAATAATTAGCTCACGATCTGGGGGTTATCGTTAAGATCGCGAGCGGAAAGAATTTGTGGATAGAAAAGATGGAAGAGAAAAGTAATTCTGACCAGAATGTGGCCTGAAGCCGCGTTGTCACAAGCAACGTAAAACAGGAGCAGAAACAGAATCCAATACATTAACAACTGGAACCTCAATTCGCTGAATGCTTTTTGCATAGCTATATATTAAACTTGCGTCCCTCTTGCCATCCAGCACCTACTTGTATACGTTTTATATAAAGCCTTCAAAGCTTTAATAAAGCTTTAAATTTCCGTGTCGGTGAATATGTGTGAGAAGATGCAACAACAATTTACCCTACGCGATCAACTTATGTTAAAGCTCCAAAGCTAAATTAGATGGAACTGACGAATTTACTCACATTTGTACACAATTGACTGTGTATGGGCAAACTCGTCAATTTCAGCTTGTGGGCAAAGCTTTTACATGGCTGAAATTGAATATCTAGTTATTCAGTAATTTATGACGAGATCGAACCTGGCTTCGACCTCGCGTAAACTCTGCATATGAACGAAGCTATTGACGATTAAAGGTTTAAGCTTAGAGCATAAATTACTGAATAACTAGATATTAAACTTCAGCCCTGTTGGCCGAAAGTTTTGCCCAAAAGCTGAAATTGACGTCGATTCATCAGTTCCATGCAATTTCGTTTCGGCTTTATTACATCAGCTGATCAGGTAGTGTAAATTATTTTTGCATCTTATCACTCATATCCACCACCACGGAAATTTAAAGCTTTATAAAAGCTTTGAAGGGTTTATACAAAACGTAAACAAATAGGTGTTGCAGGAAAAGAGGGGCGAAAGCTGAATATCTGTAGTTTTTCAGTAATTTATCGCTTAGATTAGACCGCGTGCCAGTTAGTCATATTTGAAACAAGCAGAAAAATGCTGCGAATGCCCCTTGCTTGCCAATTTTCGTTTCGCATGTCAATTCGTACAAAACTGCATGCCGTTCTTATTGACATGTGTCACAATGTATATGCCAGTATTGGCATTGAATTTATCATTGGCATTGAATTAAACATTAGCATTGAATTAAGCAATGGCATTGATTCAAGCATTGGATTTAGCATTAGCACTGAATTTAGCATTGACATTTAAAAAAGCATTGGCATTGGATTAAGCACTGGCATTGAAAAAAACATTGGCATTGAATTTATCATTGGCATTGAATTTACCATTGGCATTGACCGTAGCATTGGTATTGAATTCATCATAGGCATTGAACTTAGCATTGGCATTGACTTTATCATTGGCATTGAGTTTAGCATTAGCATTGAATTTAGCATTGGCATTGAATTTAGCATTGGCATTGAATTAAGCATTGGCATTGAATTACGATTACAAATTAGCATTGAATCTAGCATTGGCATTGAATTAAGCATTTGCATCGAATTAAGCCTTGGCAATGAACTTAGAATTGGCATTGAATTAAACATTAGCATTGAATTAAGCATTGGCATTGATTCTAGCATTGGATTTAGCAATAGCAATGAATTTAGCATTGACATTTCAAAAAGCATTGGCATTGGATTAAGCACTGGCTTTGAAAAAAACATTGGCATTGAATTTATTATTGGCATTGAATTTAACATTGGCATTGACCTTAGCATTGGTATTGAATTTATCATTGGCATTGAACTTAGCATTGGCATTGACATTATCATTGGCATTTAATTTGACATTGGCATTTAATTAAGCATTAGCATTGAATTTAGCAGTAGCATTGAATTTAGCATTGGCATTGAATTAAGCATTGGCATTGAAAAAACATTGGCATTGAATTACGATTACGAATTAGCATTGAATATAGTATTGGCATTAAGCATTTGCATTGAATTAAGCCTTGGCAACGAATTAAGGATTGGCATTAAATTTAGCAAAGTCATTGAATTAAGCCTAAGCCTTAGATTAGACTGCATGCCATATTCGCATATTTGACATAAGAAAAAAATATTTGCGAGCGTTTTCTTCCTAGGTACGTCAAATATGCCAAAATGGCATGCAGTCTTATCTTAAGCTTTACTTTTCACTTTTCATTTAATAATTCATTTAATTAGTAAAAAAATAAAATGTATTTCAGAGGCTGTTTAGTTAAGATTGCTTAAATATTTAAATTGCCCTTAAGCAACGTTGCTTAAATTTCTATTTAAAATCAATTTCGCATTGACGCTTAACTAATCGATAGTTGTGTCAAAAAGCGTAATAGAAAAAAGCAAATCTAGTACAAATAATTCTAAAAACTATTGCATTTTCTGGACATCATCAGCTGTTGACAGTGACAAATAATGTTTTTTTTTATTTATTTATTTTTCAAAGGTACAGATTTTAACGCGGGGAACTGTGCCCATAACTGCTGTTTTAACAAATAAATTTTCTTAATAAACCTAAAAATCTTCGCATCCAATTGTATCTCTAAATTTCGGGAAATTGCCAACATTTTACAAATAGAGGCCTTTAATTAAAGACTTTTATTTGGGTTTCCTGACAATTATGAATAAAATCACGAATATAGTAACTTTAACTGCCCCCAACATCGCCTCTTTCACCTTTCAGAATGTCAAAACAAGTGAGATGAGAATAGGACTAGGACACACGGCATTAACACACTAGCACATTCAGAGAAAAGGACGTCAAATAAGTCCTTTTCCAACGATCATTTCCGAAAACATTTATACAGCTTAAACATCGTCAAAATTTATAATCTAAAATTAATTATTGTTTTGATTTGCAAAGCAACGTTACTATGACAAAATCGAAATTTTCTGACAATTGAACATTTTAAAATGGATTTAAGTAAACTTTAAACGCGGTTTTTGGCGATCTCTAAGCAACGTTGCTTAAACATGAAATTTGATTATAAATACCGATATTGTACTTATTGTACTTAAAAGACGGCCAACAACAAACTAACAAAAAACTTTTATTTCAAACGAAACCGTTTATAGTACACGTTGATCACACAAAAACAAGTCAATTAACTTAAAGTACTTACTTACATACTTAAGAATATCGTCATAATCAATTTTACGTCCTGTTGAAAAATTGTTTATATATTGAAAAAAATATATACATTAATGCATTGTGTACTTATGAACAAAAGAAATTAAATAATTGTGATTTTATATTGTCTTTTGTATGGATATATTTTAAGCATTATTTAAATATTTATATTTAACAAATTAGTTCTTATTGACATGTGTCACAATGTATATGCCAGTATTGGCATTGAATTTATCATTGGCATTGAATTAAACATTAGCATTGAATTAAGCAATGGCATTGATTCAAGCATTGGATTTAGCATTAGCACTGAATTTAGCATTGACATTTAAAAAAGCATTGGCATTGGATTAAGCACTGGCATTGAAAAAAACATTGGCATTGAATTTATCATTGGCATTGAATTTACCATTGGCATTGACCGTAGCATTGGTATTGAATTCATCATAGGCATTGAACTTAGCATTGGCATTGACTTTATCATTGGCATTGAGTTTAGCATTAGCATTGAATTTAGCATTGGCATTGAATTTAGCATTGGCATTGAATTAAGCATTGGCATTGAATTACGATTACAAATTAGCATTGAATCTAGCATTGGCATTGAATTAAGCATTTGCATCGAATTAAGCCTTGGCAATGAACTTAGAATTGGCATTGAATTAAACATTAGCATTGAATTAAGCATTGGCATTGATTCTAGCATTGGATTTAGCAATAGCAATGAATTTAGCATTGACATTTCAAAAAGCATTGGCATTGGATTAAGCACTGGCTTTGAAAAAAACATTGGCATTGAATTTATTATTGGCATTGAATTTAACATTGGCATTGACCTTAGCATTGGTATTGAATTTATCATTGGCATTGAACTTAGCATTGGCATTGACATTATCATTGGCATTTAATTTGACATTGGCATTTAATTAAGCATTAGCATTGAATTTAGCAGTAGCATTGAATTTAGCATTGGCATTGAATTAAGCATTGGCATTGAAAAAACATTGGCATTGAATTACGATTACGAATTAGCATTGAATATAGTATTGGCATTAAGCATTTGCATTGAATTAAGCCTTGGCAACGAATTAAGGATTGGCATTAAATTTAGCAAAGTCATTGAATTAAGCCTAAGCCTTAGATTAGACTGCATGCCATATTCGCATATTTGACATAAGAAAAAAATATTTGCGAGCGTTTTCTTCCTAGGTACGTCAAATATGCCAAAATGGCATGCAGTCTTATCTTAAGCTTTACTTTTCACTTTTCATTTAATAATTCATTTAATTAGTAAAAAAATAAAATGTATTTCAGAGGCTGTTTAGTTAAGATTGCTTAAATATTTAAATTGCCCTTAAGCAACGTTGCTTAAATTTCTATTTAAAATCAATTTCGCATTGACGCTTAACTAATCGATAGTTGTGTCAAAAAGCGTAATAGAAAAAAGCAAATCTAGTACAAATAATTCTAAAAACTATTGCATTTTCTGGACATCATCAGCTGTTGACAGTGACAAATAATGTTTTTTTGTATTTATTTATTTTTCAAAGGTACAGATTTTAACGCGGGGAACTGTGCCCATAACTGCTGTTTTAACAAATAAATTTTCTTAATAAACCTAAAAATCTTCGCATCCAATTGTATCTCTAAATTTCGGGAAATTGCCAACATTTTACAAATAGAGGCCTTTAATTAAAGACTTTTATTTGGGTTTCCTGACAATTATGAATAAAATCACGAATATAGTAACTTTAACTGCCCCCAACATCGCCTCTTTCACCTTTCAGAATGTCAAAACAAGTGAGATGAGAATAGGACTAGGACACACGGCATTAACACACTAGCACATTCAGAGAAAAGGACGTCAAATAAGTCCTTTTCCAACGATCATTTCCGAAAACATTTATACAGCTTAAACATCGTCAAAATTTATAATCTAAAATTAATTATTGTTTTGATTTGCAAAGCAACGTTACTATGACAAAATCGAAATTTTCTGACAATTGAACATTTTAAAATGGATTTAAGTAAACTTTAAACGCGGTTTTTGGCGATCTCTAAGCAACGTTGCTTAAACATGAAATTTGATTATAAATACCGATATTGTACTTAAATGCAACTTAGAGACATTTTAGACTTAAGCAGTATTTAAAATTTGTTTATAAATTTGGCTGAAAAATTTTAAGCTAAATACGTCAAATTATACTTTCTCTATGGGTCGCTTTCCATAAGAAACCATTTTGAGCCCTGAATTGAACCCCCTGAGTTATGCTTGATCCCTGTGAAGCGAACTGGCATGGAAGTTTTAAAAAAAATTACTCTACAATATCGAATTTTATTTCCTTTTAAATTTCTGTTTTTTTTTTTTTTTTCATTTAATCATTAACACTTTCAAAGCAAATCGCTTCACCACTCCGGGGCACAATAAAAACAAGTGAAGGACATTTTTGACATCCATCCGCTGACCAAATCTCGTAGCACTTAATGCCACAAGGATTTTTTTGCGTAATAACCCAATGACGGTCAATTGAACCTCGGTTATCATCGCAAAACCTAACCTTGCCACCCTGGGGCACTCCAGCGTTTTTAAGGCAGCTGGAGCATTTTTGGGCTTTATTTTTAAAAATAGCTGACAAATCTGAGAGCGAAAAACATTGTCTTAGTACTTTTGCTTCGTTTTTGCAATGGGGTGAGTTATCCAGACAAGCTTGACTAGAACACTTGCTGATGGTTCCACTTCCAATACCTAGAAAAAATTAATCAATAAATCTGATAATTTACAAAAGGAAAACAATCAAACCCGTGTGAAAAGATGAGTTGTATTGGGACAAGGAATTTTCGCTGTTGAGAACAGGGAAAAGACTAGTTATATGAGAAAAATAAAGCATATTATCGACTGCAGCTAAAAGTGTTTCATCAGGAAACGGGCCCAGTGCATCGGCTGAAAGTCCTGTGTTTTTTCTTTGTTCCCATTTATGCTCTTCAATGCAGAACAGTTCCTTTACAGGACCATTCATAAGAGCCTTGAAAATATTCACACAAAATTGGAATTCCTTTTTTTTGTAGTTTCAGCTTTTTTTTATTCTAAGAACATTTTTTGACTACATGATTTTTAGAACGTTGATCACAAATTTTCACGATTATTGTAACTCAAAGGTAGAACCAAAGTGCAAAGTTTTGAAATTAGCTATTTATCTTGGACAAAGTTTTGATGCGATTGCATATATCGCATGAACGCCACTGTTGTCTGGGGTCAGTCCCTGGAAAGTGAGTTGATTACCACTATCAGAACGAATGGGAAAGTGCAACAGTGCGTATGTAAAACCTCCAGTACCCTACGTACCCTAGGTTTAATTATAACAGTTGAATGTTTTATGCAAGGCGGTTATATAAATTTCGGCAAAAAAACCTTGATTTTCAACTCAAAAATCACTTTTCTTAAAGCCACTTCCAGAAAAGCGGGGTCAAATAGACTCTTAAAAGTATATTTGGAAAACTCTTATGTCTATACTCTGTCATAAATGATTGAATAAGAAGATATTTAACTTGCGTCCCTAATGTCCTCCAAAAACCATTTGTTTTCGTTTTTATAAAACTTTATCTGGTTATCGTATGATGGAGGTCGTTGGATCTGCGTCGATAGAGGGCCACACATTTTTCGTTGTCGATGACTGTCTCCACTGTCAGGCTTAGATTAGATTGCATGCCCTTTTCGGCATATTTGACGTGCCTAAGAATATGCCAAAATGGCATGCAGTCTAATCTAAGCTTCAGACTTCAGTTGCAGCGTTTTGATTGCGGAACTTGCATGATGTCTTGGGGGCTTCGATTACCCGCGAAATTGGTTCTTAGGCTTTGCCCGTTTGCTATTGCTCCTTTCCAGCAGATAGAACGTTGTCCTTGGCATGCTTTATCGTTTCGCCTTCTCCCAGCGCAATGTGGGCAGCTTGCTTAGCTTGGTGGAGCTCTACACAGCCGCTGTATGTGTCTTGTTGCAACACCAGCATCTCATTTGCCTCCGAGCGGTGTTCGAGTTTTCTCGATGTCGATGCATTGACAAGAACACTCTAGTGCAGTCATTACACTGACATGATGGCTACCTTGGTAACTTTGGTATGCAAGTATCTTCTTACCTGCCATTCTTACACCCATTTGTATTTTTTTTTTTTTTCTATGTAGTTGCCAACGCGTTTTTCATTTCCCACGTTTGTGTTGGGATAGGACAAATTCGTCAATTTACAATGTTGCTGACAATTGTTGAAGAATTTTACCCTTTGCCTGGACCTTTCTGTGCAACTGGACTCGGTAAACTTGATGCATGTGGTCGCCTTCAACCCTCATCTCGATGGCCTTGACCATAGCCATGATAATCCTGTTGCTTTGCTCAGGGAAGGTCTGCAGCAATTCCGTGGCTCTTAGCGTAAGGACTGCAAGAGCAATCGGCCTGTCTCCGCTGTCCCAATTGTTCGTCATCGGTGGCTTCAAATTGCCTCATCTGTTTCCATCGAACACTGGCGGCTGCATTTCTTTTCTTTTCTAATCGAAAGCGTTCTTTTGTTCTTTGGCATTCTTAGCATTTGGTAATTTTCCAGCGTTTCGAATTTGCTTTTGCGATCGTTCTTTTGTTCTCTCTAGTAGCTCACCTGCTTCTCAAATTTTTCGTTCAGATTCCCGAACTTCTCCAAAAGTATTGGCATGGCAGAACACAATGTATATTGTTGTTGTTCGTCTTAAGCTTTGAACAGCATCGTGTTGGACTCTTCTCGTAGATTTATAGCAATGATTAACCTTCGAATAGCAATCGACCACTAACTAATTTCCAGAGCCTAGACACAGGCAATGAAACAGTCAATGGAAATATTTCTATCAATTAATTGCCTTTTTCATTTCAAGGTGTAGCGCCTGGTTTCGTTCTGTTTTGAAAGAGAGTTCCAATTTTGAAAAAAAGAGCAATGTATATGGACTGCTAGTGGGTGTCTCCGCTTATACAAAACCTACGACAAAAATTGTACCCTGATCTGTGTCACTGTTTGGTACCGGTAGCGAATTGCAGAAGCATTCCCCATTGAATTTTCCACGGAAAGTGTTTCCAAATTTGGCCACGGGCTTAAAAACAAATTAGTTTATTTAAAATTGGAATATGTCTAGATAAATATTCAATAATCCGCATCCAAGAAAAATGTTAAACGCATTTCGATGCACCTACTAAAAAAATTCACTTTTAGCAAGGACCAAATAATGGTAGACAGGTCTCCACATACTCCATATTGGTAGATAAGTCTTCACATACAAATAGAGGAGTATGTTGAGACCTGCAAAAAAAAAAAAAATCAAAAACTTTTCGAATTTAGCACACAGCCCTCTAAGATGAAGACTCAGAAATGAAGTCTCCACTCCATACATCATGTCAATTCGGTGTCAGATTTGAGTGTCAATTTTGAGTCAATTTAAAGGTAAGTGGTGTTCCTAGATTGAAAAATTGTTAGCACCGTTTTTTGGCGTCTATTTGGTTTCAAAAATCTGACTACATTTTGACATCATTTTTCGGTGTTAGTTTTGTTTCCTTAATATGACTCAATTTTGATACGGTTTTGTGTGTTATTTTGGTTTAAAAATTCTAACTCAGTTTTGCCTTTGTTTTGTGAAATACTCAATTTTTTTGTAGGTTGTTCTCAAACCTGCAATTACACTGCACATAACAAAAACAGCATTGCGCAAAAAACTTTATCGATTCTGTGGTACTTACATGCGATTTAAAGTAAAACACTAGACTTTATTTTAAATCGCTTGAACCACAGAACTCAAACAAACACTTAATTAAAGTCTGGGTTGATCATACAACGATTGAAAAAGACTGCAAAACAAACGATAATGAAATTCGAGATAAAAACTAATGCGTAGGTGTACGACGACCGATGCCGATGAGTATTCGTGGCAGGATATGTGTGTGAGCGTGAGCATAATGGCCATGAAACCAAAGCATTTTTTGAGAGGCTAGAGTTAGAAACATGTCAAATCGGTTTCAAATAAATGGACTCAGAATCATGTTAAGAGAGAAGGTGTGTAAATGCACGATGAGTATTCGTGGTTGCGTGTATGTGTGACCATGTGGAACACGACAAACAAAAACGCGTTTGTGGAGAGTTATCTGAGTTAGAAACAAGTCAAAACGGTTATAGAAAAATTGACACGGAAATTTGCTTAGAGGGAGCTTTGATTTACTTGACAACTGGTTGAAAAAGTAAACAAAAACTGACCAATAAACAAACTTGTCTTCCATTGAAGTTCTTGTCAGTCAGAAAACCGTAAAAAATTTCCATTTTGACGTTGTTGCAGGCCTTTAAATATTCCTCTACCATTGAATAAAGAGACAAGGAATAGCTCTTTTTATTTTGACATTAGTCGCCCGATATCGGGTATCGACTTGTAAGTGAATGTATCGAATGTATCACGAATCGAGGTAAAAATGTCACCTTAACTCAGGAATGTTAAACAAACGTAGAGCCAGCTCGTTGAAACGTATGAACCTCTGGCAGCCTCTCATGACATGCCTGGTTGAACACATAAGTAGTCCGCACTCACACAACTAAAACTGATGCTTCACTTTTCCCCCAAAACACCACTTTCTTGTCTCTTTATTCAATGTCCTCTACTTTCCATCAGGTATCACATTCGGACTTTTCAAATCGTTCAAATTGTTGTTGTTGGGGGTCGGTACCGATCAATTAGGAGCGGTACTGTGATTTCGGCATTATGCCTGGATGGTACAATCCTGCTGTCAGCTACTGTCTCCCTTCCAGTTGTCAAAACTGAAAATAGCATGCTTGGGATGTGCCTGCAGCTTTGCTGTTTCGAAAAATAAATAAACAAACATTAATTATTGTTTTATTACTCTTGCAAGTCCACGTGAAAAAATGGATCCAGATGCCCCGACAAAATGTTCATACTGTTCAGTGTTGATTGAAACTGATGACTTTCTGAATTGCACAGTGTGCAATGCTGATGTGCACGTAAAATGCCTTAAACGTCCCGGAACTCCAGGTGATCTCTTGGGCGATGTATTCTTTACATTTACCTGTTGCAACTGTTCGACAGCTGAGGGTAAACGCGAAATATTTCTGCGTCAAAAGCTGCCTTGGTAGGTACATAAAAAAGATCAAGTACTCTGCTAACGCCTTCATTTACCCAACAGGTTGATGGTGATCACAATAGCAATCTACAACCTATCGGTCAAATCAAAGGGTCTCAGCCATCATGGCTACTTCCATTGGAGGACTCACATTGTTAGCTTCATTGATAAACACTGGGAGTATCTATTTGATGGAAACACGTAGGTTTACTTTGAAATGTTAAAAATAATTGTTAAAAATATTTACATACTTTACTTTTAGAAAACGACGCAAAAAGTGGATTGGCTCAGTTTCGGGTGCATTGTCCCATAACAGCCCGGATTTCTTTGTGTCTGGTCAAGAAATTTTCCAAGAACCCGGCTGGTGGAAGTTGACCTACAACCAGACACCAAAGTTTTACTTTAAATTCTGTAAGTATTCCGAAATATGGGGTATTGAAACGTATGTATAACAAAGTCTTCTTTTTGGACTTTCTAGACGAGCAGGCTTCCCAAAAACGGCAGCAACTGCGCAACGAAAAACGTAGCGCAGAGGACATTAACTACTCGAGCGACCTTTCGAATTCAGCAAACGACGAAGCGAAGCGTCGACACGTAGAAACAGATGAAGAGGAAAACTGCAGCCGAACTTTGTACGTTTCCATTTAGACATGATTCGGTTAAATGTTCTCAAGTATTTTATTTCAGACCATATATGGGAAGAAAGGCCAAACCAAAATTGCTCAAGAACATCAAAGTTGAAGAGGAACCAGAACCCAAACATCTTAATTCCGTGCAGTCAAGTCTTATGGACTTTCTCGCTGAAAACTTGTCCTCTGATGGCCTAATCTTTAACGAAATACAAACCGAAAACTTGGTAAAACCAGATTTGCTTCCGCTGATTGGTACCGCAGACGAAAGCAGCATATTCGACATCAGTCCATCAAAAATCGACTCAAAGTTGACCAGCTTTACCGACAACTTTGAACATGATGAAGTCCCAGAACAGAGGTGGGCTATTCCCTCAATAAATTTCTATTTTCCTTATAAGAATCCATTTTCAGCCTGCCCTTTGGCGATGAGCTTTTTCAGCCGCGGATTATTCAAGTAACAAACTACCAGCAAATGGATGCAATTGATTCTACGTCACAAGATACTACCATAAAGGAGGAACCCCAAAGTGAATCCGAAAACACATCTGATGAAGCAGATGACAATGACGAGAGGCTCCCTGAATGCTGTGCCAAAAGTTTATTCGTTAAAACACCAAAACGGCCACTGCCTTGGCTGACAGACAATCAAGATGAAGCTGAGAGTTTAGAAAATGAAGCTCTTTTTTTGGACGGAAGGTAAGAGATTTTTCAGAAAGAAAGTTTTGACCAGCATCATTCTATTAGGCTTATCCCAATGAGCGACTATGAGGAAAAGGAGCTACACAACAAGCTGCGTACAATCATGAGCCTGGAGAAGGAATGTAACATAGAGGTTCCAGTCCATGTCAGACGTTTCTATAGGAAACTAGTAGTTCGGGAGCTCAGAAGGAACTATTCAAAGCCGATCTTTAATTTGGATTCGTATAATCAAAGTCAAGAGGACAAGGATCAAGCGTCGAAGACACATATTCTTGACCGATATCAGGTACTGATTGAATTCTTATTGAATTTAAATTTTTTATAACCTTCATTTTTTCCTGCAGCTCATTACAGGTTCAAACCAGTCTGCGACGTCTTCATTCCATGCCAAAATTGCGGGCTCATTTCAGTACGAGGTATTCGAATCGCCCTTCACATCTCGCATTCTTCATCCTTTCATCTATCGGAATGCAAAGTGCTTTCCGCCTTGGTTGAAGCTTATGTGTGAGCTACAGTACTCGGTCAATGGAAGAACACCTTCGCGTTCCACCATAGACTTCTGCTACGTCCGACCAAATCATATTGCCGCCGTAAATGCATTGCTACAATCTGGATTCTGGCCTGGAATCGACAGTGAGCTTTAAATTTACGTTCGACCATTGTTAGATTGAATTTAATTTTTGTTTTTCTTGCAGTGTCTGAATGCCTTAGTTATCCGGACTTCAGTGTCGTCGCCCTGTATAAAAAGCTCGTTGTCGGTTGTGCATTTCTAGTACCCGATGTGGGCTTCAATGAGGCCTACATTTCGTTTATGGCTGTCCGGCCAGGCTGGCAGCGAAGTGGTATAGCAAGCTTTATGCTTTACCATTTGATACAGACGTGCATGAGCAAGGACATAACGTTGCATGTGTCCGCAACCAACCCGGCGGTGTGTCTTTATCAGAAGTTTGGATTCAAAATCGAAGAAGTGATTTTGGGTTTCTATGAGAAGTATTTGCCGATCGATTCGAAGCATAGTCGACATGCGTTCTTCCTGCGACTGATGCGGTGAGCAGGGAGAATTGAATTCATGAGAAATCTTGTCATTTAAGCTTAAGCTACCTCATCCCTTCTGGACATAAAAATGCGACTGAATAAAGGTGAGTAGCCGCAAGTGCTACACAAATCAATGAAGAAATAGTAAAAACGAAAGTAATTTTGCATCAAAACGCACGAGAGGAGGCTCATGGTTAGTACTAACGGTATGGCACTCTCTAGGAGTTAGGAGCCGTAGGAAATAGTTTTAAACGGAGAGAAAAATAAGTTTTTTTGGTGTTAAACTATTATTAGCTTTACGCATTACTGCTGTGGCTGTAATGCGAACGCACACAGCACTGTCTGGGATAGGATAAAAATCAACGATGCAGGTAAGGGATTCTTAAAATTTATTCCGATGACTCAATAATAATCGCAAAAAATGAGAAGGAATTGAACGCAATGGTCAATAAACTTGTTAGAGTGGGGAACAATTACGGACTCCGAATCGATATCTCTAAGGCAAAGTTCATGGTGATTTCGAAGAATAAAAAGTTCAATGTAGAACCTAAAATGATACTCATCAGGCAAGGAGATGGAAAACAGAATCCAACAACGGAGAGCAGCGCTTTTTCAGCTGAATAGGTTATTGTATTGCAGAAACCTTAATCTATATCGAAAAATAAGGCTTATTAAGTGTTACATGTGGTCTACGTTCGTATATGGATCAGAGGCCAATTTCAGAAAAAATTTAAAAACACCATGAGCCGACAGAGCTTCCAACCATTAAAGTTTTTAGAAGAATAAACGCGAAAAGAACTCCTAAACACTATTAAAATAAGGAAGCTTGGACATCTTTAGCCCAAGAGGCGACCGTGAAATATGGAGCTCATAAGATTAAGGAATGGATCTCTCGGGGGATAGTACTCGTTGGGGCGAGCATTTTGGTATAGGGTTGTCTGGGGCCAACTTGTCGAGTCGTATATAGGTGCAGTATATACTTCCACGCAGGGTTTAGGTAGATCATGTCCTTTAACCTCCAAGGCGAGATAGCTTCTAGGAAAGTAGAAGAAATCTAATCTGAGGACCATCTTTAGAGCGCTTATTAACCTCCTTAATAATGGTATCTTGCGCTGCTTTCAAGTGTACCGGCTCGGCTACATGCGGCCAACAGGGAAGGTTTCTAATTGGAGTTTTATTTCACAGCAAAAAGGAGTATTTGGTTTCGCTTTTTGCTTCATTCCGCCTATTCTGTATTAGATCTAGGACGCTTTGTGGACGCGAAAATTTCGCCGAATGTGGATTCATTCATTGAGGATCGTTCCTAGTGCCTCGTTCCATGTAAGATAACTTCTAATGAAGCCACTTCGCTGGAGCTGATAGATAGAGATAGAGGGGATGTCCAATCCGAAGTAGGATGCGAAGTAACGGGGTTCTAACACACTCACGTGGTGCACTAGGATTTGCTTATCCCCATGCTAAAACTACGGGTTTGATTAGAGGTGTCCTCTTAAGATCCGGCATATTCAGTTAACAGCAGGGTCACCTCTCGTATGCTGTGGTTCTTCACTACGCATGGACGGTGTTGGGAGTGGAGTTTGACCCCCTCATGAGTCATTTAAAACTCTAAGCGGAGATCGTTTTTCAGAGCATTTATTCGAAAATATCAACTAAATTTATTCACAAGTCTTGTTTAATATATTGGGGGGAAAAGTTTATTTATTAACAACCTAAAGACAAAACTTATCATAAACGCTACTGACTGACTTTAGTATCTGTTGTCTTTACTTAATTTCGGCTTGTTCATAGCGGGATTTCATCATGCGTTTAATATACGATTTGTAGTCATCACCGGGGGCAAATGTGCCAGATTTTGTGCCTAGACCAGCGGTTGACGACCGCGCATCAGCCTGAAAACAGAAAAATTAAAAAAAAAAATAATAATCAAATTATTTACTGTCACGCGACGATGACATACCTCAATAATATTGGTTCGTCCTTGATTCTTTCGGCCGAGACCTTGGCCCTCTGACCAGCCCATTTTCTGTAGCAGGCGATTGCCAACGTTGTTCTCGCCAATGGGCAAAGCGGGTGTGTGTTGTCGAGACTGCTTCTTATTTGTCGTCATGTGTTTTAACTCGGTCTCGAAGCGTTCTTTGCAACGGTTTGGTGGCGGTGGGTCGCTTTCACCATACTTCAAACGTCGCTCCTTAGCTCGATCACGGTACCTGAATTAGAAGTTTCAATTTAATTTGATGCGGGAAATGAAAAAAAAAAACAATAGTTCTTACGATAACGATGAGCCCTGTCCATCGGAATCGGAAATGCCATGCGATAGGTTGTACTTTTGTAGATTTTCCTTGTGCAAATTGGACATTTTCAAATGCTTGCTAAGAATGTCCAGCGATTGAAAAGCTCTTTTGCAGAGCAGACAAGTCAATTTCTGGAAATCAACATAGTCCTTCTCGCTATCGGCCTGTGGTTGCTGTTGCTGCTGCTGCTGATGGTGCATATTGTCGTCGTGTTCATCAGAATCAGATGCGTACGATGGCACCAATTTGCTTACACTCGGATTGACATATTCGGCAATCTTGCCTCGGTCTTTCTTTTCTAGAATCGAGAAACCCACATCGGCATAGCCGCTGCCCAGAGGCTTGGCAACCGGCTCGTCCTGTTTCATTGGAATAATTGGCTGGGGTGTGGCGACATATGTCATGTCTTTCTTCTGGTTTAATTGTTTTGCCCATTTCTCCATGTCCTTGACAATCTTCTTCGCCACCTTCACTTTGTCGGGCTTATCCCGTTTGCTTTCTTTTTTCGACTCCTCAGCTTCGGGGCGGGAAGCAGATGCAACGGGGGTGTCTTCTAAGGCGTTTTGTACAGCTGCTGCAGCCGCCGCTGCTGTCGCTAATACGTAGGTGCTCTTCCGCTGATCCCAGTAGAGGTATGCTCCGGTTTCATTGTTGTAGTAGTATTGGGAATGCGCGTCATAATACAGGCCAGTGGAGGGATCGTAGTAATACCCGGATGTGTCATCATACTGATAAAGAGATATATCGGGTGTTGCTGCAAAGGAAAATCACAAGATTTGAATTAAATTCTTCAATGCTGCATCAGTTTCTTAACTCACGATATTGCTTGCCATCGTCACCCTTTGGCGGCACGACCGTTGAAGCAGCAATGGCAGCCTTTGTGGCGGCTGCCGCCATTGCAGCCGCTGCAGCTGCCTGCGTGGCGGTTGTCTCAATGCTTTTCATTTTGTTCTGCTTTCGCTGAATTGCTGACAACGCTACTGCCGCGCCCGAATTTGCCGACTCACCCAACTGGTTCACCGATGGCAAATTGCCGAACTGACCCTTCGATATCTCAGTCATATAGTACTGGGTGTAGTACTTCAGATAATGCTCCTGCTCGGCTGGTGTGGACGCATACAAAGAGGCACTGTACTCTGCCAAGCGCGGCACATCGGCCACCGTGTACTGATAGTTGTTTTGATTGCCGTTCCCTGAAACCGGCATCCCATCACTAGACACTTTGCTTGCGTTCCGACTTAATTGACGGTTTTCCGAGTCCACACAGTACGATATCAAAACTAGAAGTAAATAAACCCAAATTAAAGGAACACCAATTTAAATGAAGTAAAACTTACCCTCCCGATTGTCGATTTGCAATGGTGGCTGTAAGCTATTCAGCGCATTGTGGGTATTCATTGAGTCGACTAGATTATCAAAGTTCAGATAACAAATGCCGCGTGATGTCTGTGTCAGCGGATCACGGCATACAAGAATCTTTGAGATTTTCGATACCAGATTCGGAACGACCTCTTGCATAACGGTAAGTACACCTTCCTCGTTTGTTAGCACGTCCAAGTTGCGAAGCATTACTTCTTCATTTCGCAACGACAATGGTGATGAAAGAATTTTGAACAACATTTGTGAGTTGCCCAGGTAGAAAAAATTTGTTTAAGATTTATTTTTTGAAAATGTATAATAGAGATGCTAAATGTTACTAGCGTTTTTATACTTTTCGTTAGGATGTTGCTTATTTCATCGCTGCCCTCGCCACCTTTTTCACTTTCCTCGCGTGATGCGGAGCATTTGAAGCATTTGTCACGTCTTTTAAAGTTGAAAACGCCACACTTAAAGTAAATTAAATTAGGTAAATGCGTGAGTATTTTATTCTCTTCATAACTAATCTTTTGCAATTTATTATAATGTTGATTATATCTCTGTAAAATTGAGCTTTACAAGACAGTTTGCCTCATTGCAACTTGGGAATAATGCGAGCTCATTAAAATAATCCTTGTGCTCGATCAAAAGGGTCACTCTCATTCAATGTGCTTAAAAAGTACTATTCTTGAGGTTTTATGATTAACCTTACAGTGGATCAATAAAGGCGATCGCAAAGCTTGACCCTAGAGATAGAAAAGATATGCACTTTTGCTTCTCACAGCTGAGGACTGAAAAGTCAAGACACAAGAAAGAAAGAAACAAATATTTGATGGTCTGTCACACATTCATGATGTTCTCCCAACAAAAGAACTGAATAGTAAATATTCGTGTCTGGCAGTCTCTCCCCAAGTCTTGTTGCGTGTTTTCGAAGGAGGCAGCGCTCTGTGAGGATTGGTACTAATGTTGTACTTAGGACAAGCTTGTTTCTCCTCGATATGGCTTCTTACTATACAAAGGATTGGTTTGATTCGGACGACGTCATTTCAGAAACAGCTGCTCTTAAAGTGACCTTAATTGGCGAGTCGTATTTATTGCCAACAGGTGTTAGGGTTTCAATGCTATAGAAGTGGTGTTACAGAGCTGCCGCCTACACTCCCGTAAATTGCTGTTCGTCAAACCAGTCAACCATGAATATGCAAGTCTGCGTCTTACTACCACATTATGCAACCAGTGCACAAAGGCAGGTTTTAGGTCTTAAGTCTTTGCTTAAGTTCTCATTTTGCAAAAAGTGCGTTGTTTATGACTCTTAGATTTTTTTCTCTTCGTTGGGATTCCAACGCAGAATTTAGCTACCACAAACCACGTTTCGACGTTTCGTCGATTACTTGTCAACTTCTTCAGGGATATTTTGTTTTGCCCAGATACTTTGTGCTGTATAAAAAGGATTATTGCACCCTGCTTAATTTTGGCAGTTAAAATTGCAGGAAATTAAATTGTTCTTAATTTTCAAAAGAACCAGTTCAATTTTCGAACGGATGAGAGCCCGGGATTTAGCTCAGGTGCTTTTTTTGTCGAAGGTTGCTACTATCCAATTGAGCACTCATACGCAAGTACTGATCCATTGTACTGCCATGCAGACACCTTACTATAATTTAGAAAGGGCTTCAGTGATGCAGAGCTTAGATGTTCAGCAATCACCACGTCACCCATAGAAACTCGCTTCTTCTTGCGTGTTTGTTGAGCAGAAGAGGAGGCGGTGCCCGATGTAAGGGACTTGTTTGTTTAAGTTGGTGAGATCTCCACCGACCTGTACCATTTCATAGACGCCGCCGAAGGGTCGGCCGGAGTGCTTGAACCTTCAGCCAGTAAAGCTTCTTGGCGCCGTTAATCGGTCAGCTGCTTCCTTTTCCAGTCAGGCGCAACGTAGGGCCCGCCTCTTTCGGAGAGAGTTCAATCATAAAAGTATCCCCAGTCTTACCGACAGCAGCAGTGCATTGGGTAGCAGCCTTACTCACGCTCAGTGTGCCGACACGACCCAATTGCAGGGATTCCCTGATCCAAGATTGGCCTTTGAACTTTTTTTTAATACAGCGGGTTTGCTATTCTGGCCTAGTATCTTCCATCAAGGAAGTACTCCGTACTTTAGGATAGGCCTAACAATTGCCATGTCAGCCCAGTAAATAATCCGGGGCTGAAATCCCCAGTTTGGGCCTTCCTTCGAGAGTATAGGGCAATGGAGGCCCTCCTAGCACAATTTCAACTCAGTTTCTTGTCTAAAATAACCCCAAATATTTGGTGTGATCTAAAATGGTGTTAGTTCAACGCCTTTCGATTTTGGTGAAGCTACAAATGGTATCTGGGACCCCGTTATGAGCAGTATTATTTCAGTCTTTGACGCGTTTCTAAGGGCGAAAGGATACTTGAGTGAAATCGTCGTTGTCAAATGATTTCTCAATGATATTGATGATTTCTCAATAACAAACGCCTGCAGAGGCGTCTCTACTGGTTTCTTCTTACGGCACGCATCTTGTGATACTGATGTAAGACTGCTGTCCATGTTGGTTTTGTGAGTCCATTAGTCTCTCTAGGGTATAAAGAAGACGGACGCTAAAAGTTGGCAAGTCCGCTGGAGTTGATGAAATCCGGCCAAAAATGCTCAAGGCAATGGGTGAAGAACGTGTTAACTGGCAAACACGTGTCATTAAGGTGGCCTGGGATAGCGGGAAGGCACCTAGCGATTGGCAAACAGGAGTTATAATGCCCATTTTCAAAAAAGGGAACCAGAGAGATTGCGCCAACTATAGGGGTATAAGTATTCCGGGAAAAGTATTCGCGAAGTTGTTGGAAACGCGTTCCAGAGCTGTGATCAAGCCTTTGCTACGGGAAGAACAGTGCGGCTTTCAGCCTAGCAAAGGCACAACCGACCAGCTTTTTACTCTTAAGGTTATTCCTGAGAAGGCCCTGGAATATGCCAAATCGGTCTATGCGTGTTCTGTAGATATGGAAAAGGCGTATGACCGAGTCCCTCGGGAAACACTGTGGAGAGTTTTGGAGGACGATGCGCTGAGTGGGCCTCTTTTGAGAGCCATCCAGTCTTTGTATGGAAACTGCAGAATCTGTGTTCGGATTAATGGCGTCAAATCCCGTCATTTTGATGTGCGCGTTGGACTTCGCCAGGGCTGTGTTCTGTCGCCGCTCCTTTTCATAGCATATATGGACTGGATGATGAAGCGAAGTCTTGGCGGGCAATGTATCGAATTGGCTGCCATCAGGATAAGCCATCTGCTTTTCGCAGATGATTTGGCCATCCTTACTTATATCCATCCTTACATCCCAAAGAGGAACTTCAACGAGCACTGGATAGGTTTACAGCCGTCTGTGGTGATGCTGTGATGAAAATAAACCTGAACAAATCGGAAGTGATGGTTGTTTCCCGAACTCCTGTGCAGTGTACCCTGCACATAAATGGAGTTCCATTCAAACAGGTGGAGAAGTTTAAGTATCTCGGGTTCTTTTTCACGAAAGATGGGGGGAGTGATACTGAATTGTCCTGTAGAATTGGCCGAGCTGGAGCAATAGTAGAGGAACTGCCCCGGCCGGTCATCAGGAAAGCTGAGCTTCAAGTGAAAGCAAAGAGCTCAGTTTTTAATTC
Source organism: Neoascia interrupta (assembly GCA_947623515.1). Lineage (NCBI taxonomy): Eukaryota > Metazoa > Arthropoda > Insecta > Diptera > Syrphidae > Neoascia > Neoascia interrupta. The sequence goes on from OX392462.1 coordinate 182,844,392, forward strand.
AGTGTTCGTTCCGACCCTCATCTATAGTCATGAAATTTGGGTAATGACCGGAACAATTAGTTCGCGGGTACAAGCTGTCGAAATGAGATTTCTGAGGTGTGTTGCTGGTGTTACTCTAAGCCTAAGGGATATAGTGCGAAACGTCAGTATTCGTGGGAATCTTAATGTCGAGCAGCTACTTCTCCGAGTGGAGCGATCGATTCTTCGATGGTTTGGATACGTTGTTCGCATGCTCTCTGACAGACTTCCTAGACAGGTCATGCTAGCCGAGATGCGAGCGCGTCGCCCCCCTGGTAGGCCAAGAAACAGGTGATGGGATCAGGTAAAGAACCTCTCTGAGTCCCGCCTGGGTATTGCGCCGGAGTCTCTCGAGTTGGTGGAGGGTCGAGAACGATGGAAAGACCATTTAGCCACCCTCGCTCCGCGGCACTTTTAAAGAATAATGCGAAAGTCTTTAGAGGTTGCGTAAGAGGTCTTACCAGCTTTTGGTATGCAGACTCCTTGGACTTTCTTTAGTTTTTAAGGGAGCAACTGCTAAAAACCTATAGGAGCCAAGGACATAATATGCCAAGACGTTGCTGAAGTTCCACGGGTGAAATGCCATCGTGCTCAGGTGATTTCTAAGGCAGGAAGCTGTATTTCTTTCTGGTTGACAACATCATCGGGCATGGATAATTAGACGCTGTTATGGTTAACTTTAAAATACATTGTCTCTGTTTTCCTTTCAGAAAAGTTGGGTGTCTATAAGGATTGAAGATTGTAAATCTCCTATCCAAATCTTCAGAATGCTAATCAAGGATGAATCAGTAATTTTTTTATGTTTTCACAGAAAATATGCCATGAGGCTTGCTGTGATTTTGATACCTCGTTCTTAAACTTTCTGGTACTGCTCTTATAAAGCTCCCTGGGGCGTTAAAAAGAAGATTAAAGAGCTTCCTGCTCTCCTCTCGGAGCCTCCTGATTTCATAGTTCCATCATGGGTCTTGTCCCCATCATTGCTGATTACGGAGGCTTCACAGATTCACAGAGCTAAATTTATTGCCTCCGTAAGGCCTACTCATCTTCTAGTCTTATTTCGACTGTGATTGCGGCTGAGTTGGAGTAAAATTTTCAAGATGACTTTTCAACTTTGTGTTGTAAAAGTCCTAGCCAGTTCTCTTAGAATTATTAGAACACACTTTTTGCGGAGCTTGGATCTTAGATACTCAACTTTTCTTTACTTATTTTACTTTTATACATTAAAAACGTGGTTAAATCATAAATCCACTTACCTTAGCACAATACCAGTCCGATAAGTTCTTGTCTTTACTCAGTGGCTCCTTGGCGTAGCTGTAGTGGATGACGGCTCGGTGATGGTCTTGCAATATCAGTATGCCCTAGAATAATATGGAAAAAGCATAACGTCAGTAGGGGTTCAATAAAAGGTTTCCTGACTACACAGTCACCGCCGTACAATACTGAATCTATTTTGATTGTTTCATTCCAAATATAGGTTTAAAGCAGCTCGTTCAACAAGCATTGTTGACTAGTCTTTGAATAACACAGCTTAAGTTCTTTTTTTGTTTTCAAAAAATCTGGTTTAGCAGTTGCTTTTGAAATACATAAACATTTTTGTGTTGTCCTATTTTAAAGATTACTTTGCAAGTTTTTTTTTCTATGATACTTGGATTTAAAGTTATTCAATAACAAAGAAAATAATTTAGTTAACGATTATTAAATAATTGAATTTGAATTTTTTTTCTTTAAAAACTGAACCTAATTTGAGCTTGATTTGAATATGTTTTAACGGTTTTTCTTTTATAAGTTAAGAAAGCAAATAAATATTTTTAAGAACAAATAAAGAAAAATATATCTGTTTTTACAACTGCACCAGATTCAAGTGATACCTGCTTCATATCCATCCAGCTTACGGCTTCTTCAACGGTACTAAACTCGACGAAAGCAAAACCTCGAGATGCACCTAAATTTAAGATAGAAGCAAACACAAAATTTTTGTAAATTTTATTTAAAACAAAAAGAGTTGATTTTTGTTGAATGTTTTTTTTTTTTTTGTGTGGCAAATTGGCATTGTCACTATTCACTTATTTTATTTGTTTTTTTGTTTTAGATATTGATAAAGACTCTTAAGAGAAACTGAATTTCTTCAATCAAGAGCTCAATGAGAGGAGGTTCGCACAATTCTGTACAAGCAATGACAATGCGATCGAAAACGGTTTGCAAACGGCACTAACATTCGTTCGACGAGATGTAGGCCATTGCATACTGTTGACACGCACATTTGCTATTTCAGCGAGACGGGCATACTTACGTACATTGATTGGGATTGAAGTTTGTATTTGAATTAAATTCATTTGCAAGGACTAAATTTGGGGGATGGGATTTTTTTTTTATTGGGATTTAAACTTAGAAATGCAGTAAGTTTGATTGTGCCTACCTGTTTTTCTTTTGCGAATAAGGCGAATGGAAATCGCGCAAAGTCCACACTGCACAAGATCACTGCTTATCTGAAAGAGAAAAACCGAAAACAAATTAAGTGAAACAGAATGCAGATAAACCGTTGGACTCAAAACTTAAGAAGATTTTAAGAAGGGCTTAGCATATAGAGTTTATGGAGTATCATAAAGGTAATATCGATTGTAAAAACCAAATTTTCTGATAAAATATTTAAACAAAAAATACAATGTTGTCGAAAATGGTTTGATGCCACGCCCTTTTTTATTGGAGGAGACTTTCAACTGATAAATACTAAATGCAATGTGAGTTGATATACATAAAAATTTAACAATCACATAACGCATCTCGCAGCTTGACAGTGATAAACTGGGATGGAGTATCCAACGACAAAATTTGGTGTGCTTTTAAACTGCGGAAATAGGCAGCCAACCAGGCGAAGGTAATTTTTTTAAGCGCAAATAACGGTTTAATAACAGTTTGAAGTTTCATGGGAAAATGGATTAAATGTTTTTCAATACTTTTTTCAAGAAGTTTAGCAGGCAAGAACCGATCCTGAAGAAAGGAGACCCTCTGAGTTGTGCCAACTACAGGGGGCATCAGTCTTCTTAACATCGCATACAAGATCTTTTCTGCTGTACTGTGTGAACGCCTGAAGCCATTTGTCAACAATCTGATAGGCACATATCAGTGTGGCTTTAGGCCAGGAAAGTCCACCATCGATCAAATATTCACACTGCGGCAGATCTTGGAGAAAATCCAGGAATTTCAAATCAATACACACCACCTATTCTTCGATTTCAAGGCCGCGTATGACAGCATCTATAGAGACGAGCTATATAGCGCAATGTCTAGTTTTGGCATCCCTGCCAAACTCGTCAGTCTGTGCAGGATGACGATGGAAAATTCATGCTGTTCCGTCAAGGACCCTTTGATGTCAAAAAAGGATTAAGACAAGGCGACGCGCTGTCTTGCGACTTCTTTAATATCATACTTGAGAGAATTGTGCAGAACTCTCGCGCCAACACCAGAGGTACAATCTATTTTATCTGTATATTCATCTTTGGGCCCTAGGTAGGTAGAAGTGGCGGTTCAGGAAAGAACCCAAGTAGCGTTTGATGTGCCTTTTTGATACCACATCTCGTGTAACCTGGTTTGTGATGGTAGTTGAGATTGTTATGTGATCGGAGCCTATATCCAACCAGTGGAGTTGAGAAACTGGATAAGCGCTTGTATTCGTTGACTCGAAATATCACTAAGGTCAGCCAAGAAAGGTTTGTTCAGTGCACGCAGTCTGGTTTTGCTAGTGTCGAACATTTGCAGAGGAATTGGGAGAGAGTTTCTTTCTCATTCATATTTCCGCAACTTCGGCAGTGAGGGTTGTATGGGATACCCAGTTTGGCCGCATGGTCTGGCGATGTCAGGGCGGGTTCTGTTGAGTAGGTCTTCTGTTCTATTTTTATTATATTCAGGCCATGTCTGCCTAGATATGGCGCAATTGGTCAGTCCCATTGGGGGTTGGCCTTTTCCACGAAATATGAGTGTATTTGTTCCTTAACTGTTCCTAGCGGAATGTGGACCCTTGTCGCGAGTGCGGCGTGTAGAGCTGAGCCCTGTCTGGCCAGCTCATCTGCGCGTTCGTTTCCTTTAATTTCATTATGCCCTGAAACCCACAAGAGTGTGACCCTGAAACGTTCGCCCAGACGGGAAAGCTCGTGACGACATTCCTGTACCAGTTTAGAGGATATGGTGGCTGAATCAATAGCCTTGATGGCAGCTTGACTGTCTATAAAGATGGCAATGCTTTGTTTGTGCGTTGTGTCACGCTGAAGTTGTGTGCTGGCCTCTCGGATAGCCAGTAATTCCGCCTGGAAGACGCTGGCAAAGTCCGGCAAGCGATATGATATTGATATTTGCGGTGATTCCGAGTAGACACCGGCCCCACACCACAGTTCATCTTAGATCCGTCGGTATATATGGCCGTGTCGAAGTTCCTTGCTACTTCGTCCCTCGGTCCTAGGGTGGTCTAAATAAAGAATACTTCTTGCGGCAGCTCTTGTAACATTGACATAATATATATGGGGGGGGGGGGGTCTCCGCTCATGGTCCCATGATGGTATCATTCAAGCGCGTAAGAACTCGCGCTGTTTGGTACCCTGGTCAAATTTGGAAACACTGTCTGCTCTTAAAACTAGGGAATAAGGGAGCAAGTCTTATGCAGACATTAAACTCAATATGTTCGGTTTTGTAAAATTTACAATAACGAAAAAGCTCGTTTACTTACATCTGCCTCCGTAATGTGTTGCGCAAGTCCCCGCACAATAATGGTGTTGTTGGGTGACTGATTGTGGTAGTCAAACTCACTGATGTACCCAGCACCTTCATATCCATCGCTGTTATCATCCCGTTCAGCCGAGTGATAACGCTTTGAATGCCGATGTCTGTGCTCACTTGAACAAAACTTCTGTTAAAACACATTTACGTCTAGTCTACAAATTAGTCTTACCGTCTTCCACGCTCCTCTCCCCTATCACGTTCACGTTCGTACTCTCGTGATTTGTGTCGTTCTTCCATGTGCCTGTCCATTTCTTCGCCATTGCGATGCGCACGGAATTCCTTTTCCCTCATTTCTTCGTGATACCTTTGTTCTTCTTCGAATCTCTCTTCCATGTAGCGAGCATCGTTGGCATCAATGCGCTCGATCCGGCCAAGGCCGCCACCTCCGTGATGCATTATCCTTTCATCTTGGTGGTAGTCATCATAAATGAGTTCACGATACAAGTCCTGTTCAGGGCTTCGTCGGCAATAGCGCTCCCGGCTACGTGAACGAGGTGAACGACTTCTACGTCTGCGTTCATGCTCTCTGCTGCGATTTCTATTTACAACGAAAATTCGCACTTTTACTTATTGTTTTACGATGTTTAACGAATTGGGAACATTTGGCTCGACTACAAGTAATAGAAAAGAAAAATTTTCACAAGCACCCATTACCTAGATCTTGAACGTGACCGACTATAACGCCTATGTTCCCTACGGGCTCTGTGACGCCGCGGTGATTCAATACTCCTGGATCCTACAAAGAAATTACATTAATTTATTCGTTTGTAATTAACCTTCGGCGACTTCGTATAATTCAATTTGGATGGAAAATTTTCCTTGCTGTAAAAAAAAAGATGGCGAACATACTTCGATCCATCTCCACGAACTTGTTAAAGTTGGAATGCAGTTTGTGGCTGTCTTTGACAAATCAAGGTTAGATTGATTTTACTTGCTTTTACTTTAAGAAAAAAAGCTAAAATGAGCGTTAGATTAAATAATTATACGACAATACTTTAAGGAGAAAATTAATCAATACGAGATTTCAGATCGAACAACGCTGAAGATTTTTTTTTCGTCGGCACCTTTGGAAAAATTCTGAGTGACAACTGGAAAGTAAAATCTATGTTTCGAGTGCGTTGCTGTTTCAAATTGTGAGCCACTGAATGCGGAAATGGATGTATTCAGGCAGGATGCTTTAAATATTTTTTGGTTGACAACTTAACGCACCCTAGCGGCTAAATGTCGCACTCAACAGGTTACATGATTTTGGCAGTTTTTGTCAGCTTTGCATGAGAGATTTCAAAATGGCATAGCATACAGGTTGATGCTGGTGGATTGGGATATTCCGTGTTTCCTTTATGCACAGTCATAAATTAAATAATAGCTAAAAGTATTTAACTTGCGTCCGTTTTGCCCTTCAACAGCCATTTGTTTACGTTTTTTATAAAGCCCTCAAAGCTTATTATTCCAGTCAAATCGTTACCGAGATCGCCTGTCTCAGGAAAAAATACAGAAGTATTTTTTTCGTCGGTTCTATATGGTTTGCGGGATGCTGAATCCAATTTCTAAATTTGCTACTTCCCACGGACGTAGCTTCACTTCGAAAATCGCAAAAAAAATCTACCCTTTTTTAATATTTTGCCAAAGGTAGACCACCATGAGTAAAACAAACACAAAGGAGTATACACATGAGCACACGAATTGCGAAATTGCGAACAAACCAATTTTAGAGAACTAACAGCAGAAAATTGAACACTTTTGTATGAAAGTGGCAGGTAAGATGATTGGTTTACACACTGGTTCCATAAAAAATGCGTGAAAATGTGTTTAAAAGGCAAAACAATGCATTTAAAATTGTTTGACGCTAACAAAAAGGCTGACGCTGCGAACTGTCAAAGTTTATTCACAATTCGCACCGACTGCCCATTTTACACAAACTGCGTGAAAGCAAGTATGCAAATTGGTAGGTAATTTGGTTACCCTAATATTTGTCTACCAAAAAGTCCAGCCTTCTATGGCCAAATGCCCAAAAACCAGTTTGTTCGCAATTACTCAATTCGTTCGCTTGCACTCATGTGTACAATCCTTTATATTTGCTATGAAATCATACACAAGATGGGATTTGCTGGTTCATAAAAAAAGGCCGCTAGAGCGCACTTAAAATGATTCAAATTTTATGACTCAAACTCAAAAACTACGCTTCATTTGAAAAAAAAATCGGGATATTGCTAAATCCGCGTTAATTTTCTACAAATCGCACATCTATGCCAATTATTTTTCTCGAACCTTGTAAAAACTTTTCGACTTTGAAATGTTATATCTTTTCCAGTCTTTCCATCTTTTGCCAGTTTCCGGAAAAAAAGAAGATTTACAACTCCACCAGGCATGGGCTCACATAATTACGCTATGAGCCATACAAATTGAAATCCTCTCGGCAAGCGATTAAAAATAAATCCCCTCATAAATCTCATTCACCCTTTTCACGAACCACTTTCAACGCTTTTCGAACACCTTTTCAACAGTTTAAGGATCGAAAAAGGACACTGAAACTGTCCACCTATGACAGATCAGTTAGAATTACGATTTGTTTTGGGATGGTTACAACGGAAATTTTTTTTTTTCGCTCCAGGAAAATTACTTCCCCATATTTTTTTGATAGTCAAAATTTCAGAAAAAGATTACTTATGTCAAATTAATACCTTACTCGTCTGGTGGAACTGCTATGGGATTTATTTTTAACCGTCTCCCGCTAATCCTCGTATTATTGCCGAAGAAAACATAGCATATCATACAAAGAAATAAATGATAAATAATAAACAAATAATAAAGAAATAAATCCCCTCATAAATCCCAATCACCTTATCACAATCCTATTTTCGCACCTTTGTAAGAGTTTGAAAATCATGAAAAGGAAACTGTCTCTGTACTAGGGATCTGTGACAAGTACGTTTGCTATTGTGATTTTTCCAGCAAAAAGCGTTTTTTTCGCTCCTTGCGAATGACATCGCCACCCTCTTTTGAGAGCCACAGAAAATGACAAATGACAGAAATAGAAAGATCGTATCAAATTAATCCTATATTTGTCCAATGGAACCATTTTGGGTTTTATTTTTAATCGTGTCCCGCTAATCCTCTTTAAATTGCGTTTTTTGCTAGCTGTTGAAAAGGCGTTGTTACAAGCAACATTATTAAACAAAAACAGAAACAGAATCTCATACCTACATTAGCAACTGAAACCTAAATTCGCTGAATGGTTTTTGCGTTGCTAATGTATGAAATTCTGTTTCTGTTCCTGTTCCCTATGACAACGCGTCTTAACGCAGCGAGCCGCTCCTCTGGAAATATAACAGTACGAGTGAAAATGCCAGTTGATGTAAAAATACTGTAGCATTACACCTCAAAACATCAAAATGTAAAAAACCAGTGAGTAAGTGCAAGAGTTCGTCTGTAACGAACTTCTAAATACCCGGCACTCCTTAAGTCGCGTTGTCACAAGCAACGTAAAACAGGATCAGAAACAAAATCTCATACATTGGCAACCGAAACCCAATTCTCAACTCATTCGCTGAATGCTTTTTGCGTTGCTTATGTATGAAATTCTGTTTCGTTTCTGTTTCTGTTCCTTGTGGCAATGCGGCTACAAGGACCTGTTAACACCAAATTAAATTTTTTTTTGATCTGTTTCATATACTGAATGTCAATTATTTGTTTTGGCTGCGCCCCCAAATGAGGGCGTATGCTGAAAATTAAGACCAATTAACTCTAATTTCGCTGGAATCATGAGAAAATGCGTTAAAAGCGAATATTAATGCTTAAAAAAAGTTTTTTTCCCCAAAAACGCCCCCTAAAAGTGGGCGGAGCTCAATGCTTTGTTTGCAACAAACTAAGTTAATGGTAATACCTTTAATATTTGTCATAGATTTTTTTTTTTCGATTTAGAATTAATTTCCCGAGAAATCAGGTTTTCAAAGATTTAAGATGTTAAAAGTGGGCATGGTCAATAGAGTGAGCGGTCCAATTTTTGTCTTTTTAAAAGTTCCTGGCCGATACAACTTTCCACCATAATTTGAGTTATTATGTTTTGTCTATCTTGACCAAAACGCATTTTGAAACAAAATGTAAATTTGAGGTTGTCTGACATTCTGTGGGTGTGGCTGTGGGCGGATCTTCTCAATTTTTATACTTTGTCCGTACAAAATGAGAACTAAGCGCAACGCTGCAAGTTTCATATGGGCGGACGGGCAGATATGGCTTAATCGATTACCTTTCGATCTCGACCATATCTCTTAAGCCGCGTTGTCACAAGGAACAGAAACAGGGACAGAAACAGAATTTCATACATTAGCAACGCAAAAAGCATTCAGCGAATTTAGGTTTCAGTTGCTAATGTATGGGATTCTGTTTCTGTTCCTGTTTTACGTTGCTTGAAACAGAACCTCGTACATAAGTAACAGAAATGTATTCGCTATGAAATTCTGTTTCTGTTTCAGTTCCTGTTCCTTGTGACAACGCGGCTTAAGCAATCATTGTTTGGCCTCCTTTCATGCAACTGTCATTTGTCAAAAAGTAGAAAGCCCTGCAAGAAAGACCCTGGAGCGATATTCTGTTTCTGTTTCTGTTCCTGTTTCTTGTGACATCGCGGCTTTACAAACTATGCATTAAAATTAATATAGCTACCATCGGTCGGGTATAAAAAGCCGCGAGAAAAACTTGCGGAACCCAGCACGTATATAAACAAAGAACAATATGACATCTTAAACGCTCCTCACCTTTTTGAGGAAACGAAAAATAACATACCCTATTCATTTCCACTCGCAGTGTTAACCTAGCGAGCCGTTCCCACTGGAAATATAACTAGGTGTCTCTCGCCGAACACTCCCCAACAAAGTACTCCAGATTTTTTTGGTTTTTGATTGATGACAGCTTAACAAAGTGACAACCAGATGATTCATATTTGTTTTATTTTTCCATAGCAGAAAAAGGCATTCCGTCAGCTTTTGTAAAGTTCTGCCTAAAGAAGTGTTTAATTTGCGCATTTGATCGCCGACGTAAGTTAATATTTCTCCGCATATAAACTTCCAATTGCTTTTAATATTCGTTCACCTTTTATATTTTGATGGAATATTGGTTTCGTTCGATTGTTTAGTGGGCGGAACAAAACATATTGCTGCTTCCTGTTCTTAAGAAGGTAATAAAACGATAAAATTTTTATTGTGCTATACACAATGCTCTTGTTTCAATATGTGCTCAAGTCGGATTACCGCATTTCCAGATGGATGGGCGTAGTAGTATCAGCAGTGATGGCGGGGGCGAAAATGAAACATATCCAATAGCTTCGGCTCGCAACAGTATGTTTCAAACATTTGGATCGCTGTTTGGCAATGGAGGCGGTGCAGCCGCACGCCGACCACCGACACCGCAATCCGAAAGCGGCTATGTCGAGTTCGGGATGACTGATCCGGAAAGAAGTGGCCGCACACTTGGCACATTTGCGGGAGTTTTCTCACCTGTGGCGCTATCCATGTTCAGTGCATTGGTCTTTATTCGTGTTGGTGAGTATAGCTATTTACATTAGAATCTAGAACAAAAGTGAAAACTTGCGGGAACTTATTCGGTTTTGATTACAATGGAAATGAGACAATTGGCTAAAGGAGGCAGGGGAAAGCTAGATTTACGACCCTTAACAAGCCACATTCACGTAGCGAATGCAATTGTCTCGCTGTTAAGTATAGTTTTTTTTTCAATTTGTTTGAAATTAGTGGGACTTTGCTTTTGAATTCAGACAAGGTTCCTCGCAACGTACGCAAGCAGTCTAATTTTTAAGCTCTTATAAGTGCTGATCCATACCACTGGCACATGGTAAAAATAGGAATTGCTAGCAATATCTCAAAAAATATTAGGCGACTAAATTTTTTTTTTAGCCATGACGTACACTACCGACACTCCTTACTGACTAGCAAAATGCGTCATTCGAAAACGTTCCCCGGAAGTTCGCCTTGGTATTTTTGACTGCCCGGCACACACAACCCTATAAGTTCTGGACAGCCCTTTGAATCTATCACAAAAAGCTGTTGCAATAAAACAGTAGAATGGAAATTTATAAGAAGAACGACATTGAAACTAGAAACGCATGAAAAATAAATAGACAACGACTCATTTTCATAAATTGGTCCCGTCTACTTGTATTAGTTCAATTCAATCCTTTCCTGGTGACAGTCTCTTAGTCCGCAGTTCTTAATACCTCTGCTTTGAATTACGACTGGAACAGTAGACCTCAACTGAAATTCACTTGAAAGCAGTATACTCCATTCTCTTGGGAAGTTCTGTGAACGAAGGGTAAGGGTTGCTCACAAGGTGGAGCGCTGTGTAGTGAATCGATCGTAGGTTTATGTCTTGGGTTTGGGTTTTAAGCTTCTCAATACAATAGGTAATCATAAATTCAAGTTTGGTTTTTTGTTTTAATCTCAGTAAGGAAAAACTAAGCTCGAAAGTTAGCTCTTGTCAACACTTGCTCGAAGATACATCGATAAACTTAGTTTATGTCTGTGTTTGATTGACTTACTCAAAACGCTACGGGGATTTTTTTTTTAATTTAATTTTTATACCCTATTCCACATGAATGAAGTCTAATGCAGGAAAAAGTGTAACATCGAGAATAATATAACATAGAGTAACAATGATAGACCCCCGAGATATTAAGTCAAAATTATCGAAAAGGAGTTCCAAGTCGAATAATCCATGTTCGCCTGCCCGTTTGTCATCAGTTTTAAGACTCTAAATTTTGAGTATCTACTCGTATTTGTGACAAACAAAAATTAAATGTGCATCGTTTTTTAGTTACTTAGAAAACCCCATTTTGCGTTAATTGGTCGGACCCGTTGTTTGGCCCATCGGACGCGTTGTCCGCCCAATGGATTCGTAAAGGGGATAATCTAAGCTTTCATTTGGTACCACAATTATCCATTTTCGAAGTAGGTACACATGCAAAATACCGCTTTTCAAAATGGTTGGACAAACCATGAATGGGAGCCATATTTTCATATGCCCGCCCACTGTTTTAAGATCCCCTTAAAGGAATTAGTCTCACTTCCTTAAAATCATCCTTTTATCCATAATTACTTAATTTTCCACTGGCTTTATGTCATGCAAAAGCTATACTGGAAGTTGCCGTTTCCTGGCCAAATGGACCGGAAAAAGTTTGTCCGCCCATTTGTTTTTGTGTCAATATCCCGTATTAAACTAGATTTCCCCATTAATCAGTAAATGCAATTTTTTTGCATTTTTTTTGCCATAGGGAAAACCTCCCTGACCATAGGGATTTGTAGGACATACAAAAAAATCAAGTCAGTAGACGTCTTTTGACACTTAATTCCATATTTTTGTTCCAAATCGAAAAAGTTTTACTTTAAATATTATTTAGAAAACAATTAGTTCTGTATTTTGTTTATAAAAAGTCTTAGGCCACGCCCATATTTAAAGCCAGGACTTAAGAAAAATCTGTAATTTGCAAAACAAAAAAAAATTGATTTCGAATGTCCCTAAACCTTAATTTAGGAAGGAAGAAGTAAGAACATTTAGCAATTAAGGTACACATGACTCTGTCATATATTTTTTCCATACAAATTTTTTGGCCTTGCCATCATGTAAAGGTCGTTTTCTAAAAATTTTCAACTTTCAAATAACCTTATTTCACCAAAAAGTGTGCTCCTCGCATGTTCTTTGTTAAAGCAAGGCAATTGCCCTTGATAATTCTTAAGGTCTTTACAGATTTAGGCATCAAGCGTTTGCAACGCAATCGATAAAAGTCTTATAAAATTGATTAAGATTTTCCTTTTGAAACGTTCAATCCCATTATAAAAAACCTTTTTAAATCTGACTACTATCGCCTTAATGCTTCCAACACTATTTTCGTTCGCCACAAATAATGAAAAAAAACAACTTCCTAAGCTTAATAGGAGGGAATCTTCCCCTAGGCTTAATAGCTCAATTTTTGTGGTCGTGCTTGTTGATTTAACTTTTATTTGCCCTTATAACCTTCTTTAAACTGCTTTTTATCAATTGTTTTTTTGTTTTTCAGGTTTCATCGTTGGTAATGCCGGCTTATATGTGACCCTTTTGCAATTTGTTATTGCCTATTTAATTCTGCTATTTACTGTTGCTTCAGTTTGTGCAATTTCAACAAATGGAGCCGTAGAAGGCGGCGGTGTATACTGTAAGTTTGACTCTAAAAAAACAATCATCACAATCAGTTTCATCAACTTTAATTCTTTCTATCAGTTATGATAAGTCGAACATTGGGCCTTGAATTTGGTGGCTCCATTGGAACGCTATTTTTCATGGCCAATGTTGTAGGCTGTGCAATGGCTATATCTGGATGCACTGAAGGAATAATGGAAAACTTTGGACCAGGGGGTTACTTTTCCGACAAAGAGGGCCTACTACCCGATGGACAGTGGTGGAGATTCTTCTATTGCACCATTATCAATACTTCCATGTTGATTGTGTGCTTAATTGGGGCGGCAATGTTTGCTAAAACATCCGTAATGATATTGGCGATTGTAACCGTTTGTTTGTTCTCGACGTACATTAGTTTTCTGGCCAAAGGTCCAATGACGGTAAGTAAAAATCATCGTTTTTTTGGTTATTCGTTTAGGACCCTCTCTATACGATTGCGTGTAGGATGGGATTTTAGATTACAAAACAAATTTCTTATCATTCTTGGGCGCAGGTTGTCAAACGTTTGTGTTTGACCGATTGATGAGAGTTTCATATTGAATTTATTTAAGTTATTTGAATGTCTTATCTAATGTGGTATTAGATAACAGAATAAACCATAGAGACCGATAGCTTCTGGGGAAAGTTTTATTAAATTCCTGATAAAATTGGATTTTTTTTATGAATAGGTTTAACTATAAATGAAAGATTTGTGGGGCTTACGATAATTGATTTAATTTTTGAATCGGACTTTTTTAAACAAACATTATGATGTCATAAAGTCATTATGACTTTGGTAAGTAAGTCAATATGTTCTTATCTTTATAAAAAGCAAACGAGTACTCCTTTGTTTTGGGTGTGAATAATGAACAGCGAACTTTTTGTCATGATAGAATTTCTGTCTTAAGAACGATAGCAAAATTGTTGCGTTTATGTTAATTAATAGAAGTTCAAATGCCCTTAAAGCACGTGTGCACAATCATTTGAGACATTTCATTACCGAGTTGTATGTGGGATTCTCCAACTCTTTTTTATTTTCCAAGGTTCCTTTTGCAGCGTATACCGACTCTTCATACCATTTGTTATAAAAACCGACAGTTCCTCGTATAAGAACTATAATCAAGTGAAAGCTTGACCATTGGAAGGGAAATACACATGACGTTGCTTTATCTAAGAGAAAATAGTTAAATAGGTTACTAAGAATTACCAGGATAAACCAACATTGTGAGACTTGTCAGGCTTTTTATTTTCAGCTAATAAATGACTTTTTATTTTCACCTCGTGAGTGTGATATGAACAAGTGTGATACGAAGAGGTATTCACTTTGGTATGGCAATTAGCCTTTATGTAATTTCTCCTTTGGTCGCCTCTTGCTACAAGAGTTATTTAGAATCGTTGCAGTGATACTCTTGGAAGTGTTCTTGCCCAATACCTTTGTGAGGAATAATAAAAGCCTGACAGATGAGTTTCTTGTTCCTATCAGGTCACATATTTTGATCTGGCATCAACCATGAGTAAAAGAATATAAGTATTACCCCAGGTGCGTGATGGGACATTCGTTTGGCAGATTCAATTGTTACTCTGACACCAGCGGTATTTAAATGTCAAATTAAGTGAAACAATACCCGCCAGTTTTGTCAAGAATCTTCGACCAATTAGAGATAATAAAGCACTGACATTCAGATACTAATTACGTGATGCTCCGAGGCCGAACTTTTTTTTTTTAAACCAACGTTATCTTATAGCCGTCGTCAAGCATCGAGAAAATCTCTGAACTCTCATGAAACACGTAGCGTACTCCAGGGGATTAGGCTTAGCCGTATAACGCTTAGAGCATGCGAGCATATAAAGAATGCCTCCTCTTGCCTTAAATAATTGGCTGTAAGTCTGTTCAAGCCTTTAATAACACTTTTTCCTCTTCTTTACTTCAAGGTTCCCCTTCCGGACGAAAATCACTTAGCACCGAATGGGACAACTGGATACAACTACACCGGCCTGTCAATAGAGACCTTAAATGGCAATTTAAACGAAAACTATGGACCGGATTACACCTCAAGTGGAAAAATGGTTGATTTCGCAGTAACATTTGGTGTACTATTCGCTGGAGTAACGGGCATCATGGCTGGAGCCAATATGTCTGGAGAATTAAAGAGCCCTTCTCGTAGCATTCCAATTGGAACATTGTCAGCTGTGGCATTCACGTTCGTTTGTTACATCATTCTCTCTTTCTTGATGGCGTTTTCCACACCCCATGACCTGCTGAGGAACAATTACCTCTTCCTTATGCCAGTTAATTTGTGGCCACCATTCACCGCCATCGGTATACTAACAGCAACATTTTCAACTGGTCTCAGTAATCAAATTGGCTCGAGTCGAATTCTGGAAGCTCTTGCCAAAGATCAGGTTTTCGGATCAGTTTTGAATTTCGTCATTCGTGGCACATGGAAGGGCAATCCCGTGGTTGCTGTTCTCTCTAGCTGGGTGCTGGTTGAAGCTATTCTCCTGATTGGATCACTCAATACCATCGCTCAGATTAATTCTGTGCTCTTTATGTTGTCGTACCTGGCGACTAATCTGGCTTGCTTGGGAATCGAGCTAACAGGAGCACCAAACTTCCGACCACTATTCAAGTACTTTACTTGGCATACGTGTTTAATCGGCTTGCTGGGCACTTTGGTAATGATGTTTGTCATTAATCCAATCTACGCTTCGTCCAGTATCATCCTGTGCTTGATTCTGGTTATCGCTTTGCACATTTTCTCACCTGCGTCGCAAGGCACACAATGGGGATCGATTTCCCAAGCTCTGATGTTCCATCAGGTGAGAAAGTACCTGCTTATGTTGGACCCACGTAAGGAGCATGTTAAATTCTGGCGTCCTCAAATGCTGTTGTTGGTCTCAAGCCCGCGGTCATGTTGTCCACTGATTGATTTTGTTAATGACATGAAAAAAGGTGGACTCTATGTTATCGGACATGTAAAGGTCGGCGATTGCACTGCAGTGACTGATCCGACAATTGAGGAAAACAAACTGTGGCTGTCTTTGCTCGATCATATGAAGGTAACACTTCTTCTGTTTCTTAAATTCATTCTTCACATTAACAATATTGTTGTAGGTGAAAGCTTTCGCAGAAGTCACTTTAGCTAATTCCATTCGTGAGGGAGTTCAACATTTGATTCGACTTTCTGGCATCGGAGCGATGAAGCCCAACACTATCATCATGGGATTCTATGACTCGCAAATGCCAAAGGACTTCTTCCAAGTGTAAGTTTTTTAAAGCATGCCTCACAAGCAGGATAATAATAGATTTCACAGTGAAAACTCCTCTTATAAAACAAATAACTTCAACGAGGGCGAAATTGAAGCCTTTCCAATAAGGGAAAATGGCCAAGACAAGCATATCAGTACGCAAGATTACGTGGCGATCATCTGTGATACCCTCAAAATGAAGAAAAACATTTGCTTATGCCGACACTTTCATCAGCTGGATAAGAATTTTATATCAAAGTAAGAGCGTAGCACATCGATCAAATTGATGTTTCTAAAAAGTGTTATTTTTCTTGCAGGAGCAATCATATCAAGTACATAGACGTTTGGCCAATTAACGTGTTTGATCCCAAGGGTGAAAATCCATTCGATGTTGTTTCGCTGTTTATGATGCAGCTGGCATGTATCATTAATATGCTGCCTAAGTGGAAACGATTGACACTTCGCGTGTTCCTTTGTGAAGCAAACGGAAACTCGAACATAAGGTAAGCTACAAAGCAGAGAATAACGAACAAGTCATGTGTTAATAATGTTCAATATTACCTACAGCTCGTTTGACACACAAATTCCTCAAATGGACATATTTCCAAAAATGAAATTGGAACAGTCGTTGAAAAACTTGCGCATTGTTGCTGACATACTAGAGGTAAAGTTTATTCTTTGCATAGAAATTACCACTCAATAACCAATGAACAACACCTCAATCCGATATAACGAACGAACAACTCTCTGAATATCGTTTGGAGCCATCGTCGCCCCGCCACACACATCCACAATGACATAGTCTACCATATTCCTCCACAAATATACACTTGTTCAAATCCGAAATTTAATTTCAAGCGGATCGAATTCGCCGTCCGTTGACAAACCATTCATTTTGGCAGTTGGGCAGTGCATTAGAGCAGTGCATGAGTTGAATGGACTGTCTAATTCCATCCAAAGAATTGTCACCCTGAATTCCAATTTTAAAATCGTGATGATGGGCGATTTGAATGTTCACAATTCAAGTTGGCTTCGACATTCTACTGAGATAACAGCCGATATGTTGAACTCCATAATTTTTCGAGAGTCTTAACCGGTCGCTTTGCTTTCTCGACAATAATGTTAATTTGGCTGCCAAAATGACCACCAATGTAACTCTCCTAGGACTGGGATCTTTTATCCCTAACAGAGTTAAGAGTATCAAGCCAAAAAAAATTCAAGGTATGATTGGAGCTGCAAAGAGGCGATTAATTTGAAAGAGCCCTAAAAGGCCAACCCCTCTAAAGCCAACCCCCTCTATGGTGTAAAAACGTGCGTTGTTCGCATGCCACGCCTGCGTTTGAAACGATTATTTAGCCGCCCTTAGTTGGCAATCCTTGGATGATGATGACTTATGTTGTGGGACCTCAGCATTTACTAAACCTCTCGTCCAGAAGAATATCGCCGAGTTTTATTATGAAGAGGCATTTTTTCAAGCTGGCAAAACCATTGTGAGAGATTTTCCATCGGTCCTTCGCCTCAGGTCTCTTCCCGATGAGATGGAAAACAATATTTGTCCAACCCGTCCCTAAAAGCGCCGATTCTCATTCGCCCTCAAGCTATCGCCTCAAGCTATCGCGCTGACTTGAACTTCCCTGTCTTAAACTTGTATGACACTACATTTTCTCACTCATTGAAAATGATAAAACGTCATCGGTAGGTCAAGAAGATGAATAAACCTTCCGGTTAATAATGGAAAATAATTTCATTCAAATGGCTGCCTCGGCTGGCCATGTAGTAGGACATGATCGGTCCAATTTTTAAGCACATTATCGATTGTGTGGAGCTGTATTTCAGCAAAGGCTTCACGAATATTGTCCTCTAAGGCGTCAATTGTCACTGGCTTGTCGGCACAACGCTTATCTTTTACGGCACCCACAAATAATGGTCCAACTGTGTCAAATCGCAGCTCCGAGGTGGCCAAAAGACATCAGCTCTGCGGCTAATAATGCGATTTTCAAAAACGGAGCGCAAAATACAAAATATCGAGTGTAGCTTTGGCTGTGTGGCACGTAGCGCCGTCCTGTTGAAACCAAATGTTGCCAATATCCGCCAAAATCTGTGAACAAAAATTCATTCAACATGGCCCGATAACGATCGCCATTGACTGTAACGGCCACTCCTTGCTCATTTTCGAAGAAAAATGACCCAATTATGCCTCTGGACGAAAATCCGCACCAAACAGTGACTCGTGGTGGGTGTATCGGATTTTCAATGTATGCGTGCGGGTTTTCTGTGCTCCAAATGCGAACATTTTGCTTGTTTACATACCCGCCAAGATCAAAATGAGCTTCATCTGAAAAGATAATTTTTTTGGCAAAATCGGCATCTTCTCTAAGCCGATCGCAGGCAGAAGTGAAGCGAAAACGCATATTTCCCAGCGTTGTTCAAGCGTATACACATACACAACCATATTCGTTTAGCGGAAGGATAAAACTAATTATCTGTCAATTCAGACTACTTGAAAAAAAAAAAACAAAACGTTAGATAGCGGACACTTTAGTTATTGAGTGATAAGTATAACCACAAAATATATGTAAATAATGAAAACAGACTCCAAAATTGTGAACATCGTGTGGAAATGTACCTTCTGCACAAGTGTTTGGGACATGTGTCAGAAATTAGAAAAATGAGGAACTGTCAAAGAAAATGAGAACTTGCATTCATTTTTTCTTAATTTTTTATTACGTTACGTCATGCTGCTAATTTTTTCTTGCGTATTAACACATTTTTTCCATATTTTGTGACAGTTGCGTACACACTAACTATCATTGGAAATTTGTATGTTGATTTTGCTCCTTTAAATTCATTAACAATAAGAAAAAAAAAATCAATAAAAAATGCAGTGTCATACCACGATTCCTTTATATGGTGCCTTTCTACATGGAATCTTTGATTATTTTAAGCTTATGAAATATCTGGAACCACAAAAACTCCATAATGACTGGCAATATGGTTTTATTACCAAACAGTCCACTGGTAATCTGATGGCATATCTCCACAAAAAGTGGAACCATTCCTTGCATCTTCTTAGTGAAAGCAAGGCACTTGATATTTCAAAAGCATTCGACAGAGTTTGTCACTAGGCATTTACAATTTGAAATCAATGAATCTTTAATTCAATGCATTAGTAAACCTTTTGTAAGATTCAATACATAATTCAATACCTAATCCAATACCTAATACCTAATTCAATACCTAAAGGTGTTTTCGATGACGTCAAGTCTGCAGTTAACAGAAAAAATTGGGGCTCCCCAGGACTCAGTTTTTTCTCCGACTCTCTTCGTCGTTTTCAAAAACTCTTGCCAATGACACTACCCGCAGTTTTTCATTTTCGTTCGCGGCTCTTCACCCCTGTTTTTCGGACGTAGAACTGGAATGGCAGCGATGATAAACTCAATAAACTTCGACCTTAACAGGATTGTTTCTTGGCCTAAGATCGAGACTAAGAAAACAGCATAAAAATGGTTTTTATCAGAAGAGTACTCGGGCTTTTTTACCTACTTAAATTTCTTGAACAGCTTTCATTTTCATTTACTGCAGCATAATATTTATGTCTCGTTATTTAAATCAACAGATAAGTGAATGGAGCAGGAACGCTGATTTTATGCGCCATGCATCGATCCTTAAACAATTCACCAACTGCGCCGAATATGACAGTGGACCAATTACGGAAGAGAACATAAACCGCTCCAAGTTGTACATGCAGAGGTAGATTGTTTTGTTAGTTTTGTGTAACTCTAATGAATAATTATTGCTTTTCTGTTTCCCCTTTTAGAGCAAATCAAATAATTCGTGAACGCTCAGACCAGACGGCTGTGTCGTTCATTTACCTCGCAGCACCACCCAAGACAGACGCTCCTTTCTGGGAGGAACGCAGTGAGCGTTACATGGAACTGCTATCCGAGCTGACGGCCGAGCTTCCACCTACTATCTTAGTGCATGGCATAAGCACTGTAACATCTACTACACTCTAAAAAAAAATCAAATTATTCTTAAGACAAATATCCGTAGAACTAAGCGCAGTATGCAATTATTTTTATTTTAACAATTTATCAATGTTTTTTTTTTGTTTTCTTAGAAAATTTATTTATTGCCGATTTCTTCCACAAATAAAACCGTGATACAATCGTATTTAAGATAAAAGAACAAAGTATCAGCATTCGTAGTGAATACACTGAAAAGTGCTTAGGTAATTATTGGAAAAATTATTTTTTATCTCATCGGTTGATTTTTGTTTTTATTTGTGCGATTTTTGCACGACCTTAGGCAAACATTTAAAAAAAAAACCTACATAGATCAAGTAATTGTAAAAAAAGTATTAGATCGCCAAAAAAACCATTTACAAAAAAAAAAGTGAAACGAAAAAGCGTTCATTATTGTGTATATCAATACTCTAAGCTGATAAAACAAAAGAAAAAGGAAGAATAGTTGACTTAATTCTCTTATTAACATTATATTCGTTTGTTGTTTATTTTTCTATATTTTACATGACAACATAGATAAAATGTTTTTTTAATAACCTTTATTTCCTTTTTTTATGGAATCATTGTACATTTTTTTGCTGCAAATAAATGAAAAATAAAATTGTCATTCCATGCACTTTACATACTAAAAAAAATGTAGATTTGATTATACTTTTAAATTCAGATCGTAATTTCTGAAGAATTATTTGATTTTTTTTTATTCTGTGCAGGCTGTGATCAGAAGGATGCATGCTGAATATCTCCTGTGCTTTTAACTAGGGCATGGAAGCGAGCACTCATGAGGTACTCCTACGCATGTGTAAAAGGCGAAAACACTAAGTAGTCGGCTATGACTCACTCACTGATGGGCGTATGCCGAAATCACACGTCAGCATACAAAACCTAGTGAGATTTTCGAATTTGAAACTCTCACATCCCCAAAAGTAGATTACTAACTGCGGTTCACCAGCCCGCTGTCCTAGCGCTAATCCATGAATCTGGTCGTGGTCCTTCAAGTTTCGAGGGTTGTGCCGCAGGGCTAACTTACTAGTTGTGAGAGTGGAACAAGAAGCCTCGAATAGTAATAATATTAACGATTAATTAACAACAAGACCTGGAACGTCTAAGGACCACCAATTGAGGAACTTGAAAACACTGCACACCAGGTGCAGCTCGACAGTTTGAGTCTGTTCTCCTGCGGTATAAAGCAGACATAACTGCACTCAAGGATTTCAGGAGATACGATGGATAGGATCAGCAATTATGAAAAGAAAAGGTCTAGACATTTAGTACAGCTGTTTATAGCAGCTGCACGTGTTAGGATGCGGGTTAATAGGGAATCCCCTGAGGTGAAAAGTTATTGTCTTCAAGCCGTCTAGTGTCCTTTGGATCTATGCGGCCATATTAAGACCACTCCTCTCGTATGTTGTTTGGTGGAGCAGGCTTTCGCTGAAACGTGCCGCTTTCATTTAGGTACCAAACTCCAAACGTGACATTTACGTTTAAGCTTCTCGGACAGTTTGCAGACGACACCCTCAGCAGCCTTTACATACGCTTGGTACTTAGTTATTTTCACCCTGAAAAGCTTAATTTCCTCTGCTGCTACTCTGCAATCTACACGTGACAGCTGTACTTAGGAGGCAACTAGTTGTTGTCGAAAGGATGCCTCTATTACAAGGCGGACGGGCATGGCTAAAAGGCCTTAAATGTCTACGGTAATTATTTCTCTGAGTTATAAACTATGAATTAAACTTAATATACCCTGGGTAGGGTATAAAAAACTGTATAAGCAGCTAGATTTCCATGGCTCAGAATCCCACAAGGCAACTTTGCGGTCTCCAGACATTCGGACCGCCAAGCAAATAGACCATGTGCTCATAAGCAAACATCCCGCTATTTTTCATTTAGGCGCGAGGTTATGATCTGAAGTGATGGATCGTAACTCTTCCACTCTACTGCATTCATAATGGTTTTGGAGCTCTTCGTCACTGAGGCCAAATTAATGCTGTAATCGTTGCAGTTGTGTAATCCATGAATGTTTAGGACTTCCTCTCTTTCGCTATTGCGCCGGAATGTTGATTGACATTGCCTTTTTGATGGGGTTCGTAAAATTGGGGTTGTAAAAATCCTTTGAACTCTCCTTCATCTTAGCTTTGAACGTGGCAATACCAACTGAGCCTGTCGTGCTTCATTTTTCTGGATATAGGTTCTTTAACATTGAGGCTTCTTTGGATCTTCTTACTTCTTATTCTACCTCGCTTTGTTACCCCTGCTGTCATGCGAAGCATCTTCATCTTAGCTGGCGTTAGATCATAAGGCAAACACATAACATCTTGAATGTGACGTGCACACTTTCCGAGGGCCAAATGTAGACTATGCACACATTCTGGTCGAGTATACACGTAGATTCAGAGCTCGACATTCTATCGAGAAAAAACTGTGAAACTCAATATTGCATGCCTCAGCACACCTGGTCCTGAAGTAGCCGAAGCCTACAAAGACCACTTGTTTGAGAGACTCTCCGCTTTGCATTCACCCTCCCCAGACGGGGACAACCAGTAAGTGAAGCCCGTACCACGACATCATTAAAAGTGTGGCTGAATAAACTTTAGGTTTCCAGCCAACTTTAAAAAAAGAGTCCTTGGTTAGATAAGGATCCCGTGAACAGAAAAAAAGTGACAGAAGATGCATATGCACCACGTTGCAGCAAAACCAAGAGTATCGGGCCAACAGAAAGAAGGAGAATAAGTTACTGCGCAGAAAGAAGAGGGCCTATGCAATCCCAGCTCAAGGAGATCGAAGAGTCTAGAAATTGAAGTAAGACCACAAATTCTACAAAGCAGCCCAGGAATGGGCTGCTGACCTTAGAACCAGAACGCAGTCTCTTCGTAATAGCGAAG
Organism: Neoascia interrupta; assembly: GCA_947623515.1. Taxonomy (NCBI): domain Eukaryota; kingdom Metazoa; phylum Arthropoda; class Insecta; order Diptera; family Syrphidae; genus Neoascia; species Neoascia interrupta. Next base: position 182,867,529 of record OX392462.1, read on the forward strand.
TAAACCCAGTCACCGAAGCCTAGAGAAAAGTTGATATGCTTAAGCTGTTTTTTGCGGGGTACATGCACCAAATCATTAACCAAGTGTGGGTGGCAGAAGTCGTACCCGATGCCTGAATCTTCAAGTTAGGCGATCCTATGTCTAGCAAGAACTATAGAGGTATATCCCGGAACATTGCATATAAGATCCTATGAGTACATCAAGTGTAGTGCATGAGCGTTTTAAGTTGTCGCACCTACCAGTGTTGCTTCTGGACCAGCAGATCGATCATAGAGAAAAGCTTCTTTCCTTCGATTAAAGTTGCATTTATGACAGCATTCATCGTCAGGCGATGGCCGAATTCAAGATCCCGAAAAAACTGATCAAACTGTGTTATGTAACATTAGAGAATATAGGTACGAGGTGCAACGTACAGTTTGGGATTAGCTGCTGGTCTTCGCACCGGATTTCGACAAGAACAAGCATTGTCATATGTCCGCTGATAGGGACAAAACCTCGCTATTGGTAACAGCAACTTTAAGGAGTCAAGGTAATGCTATCTACCTTGGTGAAAACCTTAACTCCATAAACAGAACCTAAGGAAACAATCGCTTTTTCGGTTTGAAAACTTCTCTCGCTCTCACGAATCCCAGAGAGTGTAAGCACTACAAAACCCTTATGACCTTATTCTGCCTGTTCTGCTTTATGGCGTCGAGTGCTGGACAATAAACAGAGAAGAAGAAGTAATACTTGGTTTTTTTGAGCGATCATTTTTAGCGTGCCAAGATAGTGGGGCATGGTTAAGATAGTGGGGCAGGTCAGGCTGCGTGTCAAGGTCAACGTGAGTTTTTATAGCTTCTCACCGAGTTAAGGACAGATTTTACTATCACATTCTTAAAGTTTAAGAGAACACAAACTATAAAAAAACCACGTTTAGTATACCTGAGTACAGGCACCCAATTAGTACCCTATGCGCTGTTTGAAAAATTTATTTGATTAAGATCGCTTTTAAATCACAATCAATAGCCGAATGTAGTAGTATTTTGGGCGCATCAATTTAGACAATTTTTAATTCAGGTTACCATGAAAGCTTTTTCAGTTATCAACACAAAATACCACCTGCGATCGCTCACCAAAAAGTGCCAAAGCTCTGGCACTGGCACTATTACGCCTGCAATCGTACTAGTATACAAGTACACACATCATCAGCCACCACTATGCGTACTTTTACTCAACTAGCAGTCGCGTATGAGTTTATTTTTATTGATATTTTTTTTTAGCTTTATTTTTAAGTGAACCTCCAAAATTAAATTCCCATCGTTCGGTTCAAGCAGTTCAACTTGAGCAGCTGTAGAGTTGATATCGGGCTGCGCGAAACGCTTAACTGATCACAGTCGATCTTTTCGACCGCTTGTTTTGTGGTAATGCCAGAAAGGATCGAAAAAAAAATATTTTTAATTCCGAATATCTTTTAAAAAGTCAAATAATTTCAATAATTTCGAGATCGAACAACTTGTATATGCCATAACCCACTCGTTGATCGTTTTTCTTCAAATCTCAATGTAGCTATCTCTGCACAAGAATATAATAATTATTTATGCTCTTTGAGTGGGTAGCCAAGAAGTGGACTTGCTACAATATTATTACTTTTTTATTTATTAATTTTTGGCTCTGCCATCCATTTATCCAACACCTCCGACACACGATGTAGTGTAGGTACCTACCAGCCTGAAATATACGAAGAACAAAAATCCAAAGAAACACCTAAAAAAATTATTTTATTTTTGTTCTGTGCTTTTGTTGTATTTTTAAATTATGACACATTTATTCAGTTGTAGTGGCGGTAACTAAATCGAATATTGTGTGTTGGTGTATCTCGGGCGATTTTGTTGATTTTTAAATACGGAAAATCTCATTTGCTCTGCTCTTTCATTCAAAATTCGGAATTTCGCTCGATTTGTCGTCTTCATCGTCGTCGTCGTCGACGGTTGGGTTTGTCGTTTTGTTTGCAAATAAATTTCAAGAGTCAATATCCGACCAAAAAAAGTGATTAGCTTGTGTGATCGATCGATATCGACAATGTGAAACAGTTCAAAAGCGTTCAATTCCCATATGAGCTTTTCCAAAAGATAATAAAGATCGTCTTTGTTTAAAAAGAAAAAAAAAAAAACATTTTTCGTATATTTTGGGAACCCTGAAATAATTTTGTTTGTTCATCTGCTTGCCTTGACTTGAAATTTTCATTAAATTCAGTGGACAATTCGCATCGATCGGTGGCGATCTTGTCACGCCAGTGTGTGTTCATTTATCTTTTTGTGCCATATCTAAATTTTTATAATCTTTACAACAACTGGTTTATCTATTTATTAAATATAAAAAAATTTTATAGTGTTTTTGCTGATTGCCGATCGGTTTGTCATCATAATCGGCCTTGTGCTATTACACACGATCGGTGATCTCTACGAAGAAAAGAAAAAAGGTACAAAACGCACGCGAGTCACCGCATTCATTTCTTTGAACATATTTGGATATCTTCACTCTGAGAGAATAGAGAAAAATATTATAAAATAAAAGTCTATACGGAAATTTGTGTGGAAAAACAAAAACAGAAAAGCTTAAGGTTTGTGGAAGATCATTTTTATTTTTATTTCCCAATTTTTTTCCTAGGTGTGTGTGTATGTCTGAGAATGCATATGAAAAAGTGTTAACGTTTCTCGTTAAACTTTTGGTGGCTCTCTGAGTGTAAAATAGACACCAACAAATGGTTTATGTCTGCGACGAGGTTAGATAAAGAGAGGAAAATTAATAAATAACACATTTAAATTTGCCGCATGGATTATACATTTGCACAATTGTTGTTCGATGCACATTTTAACCAAAAGCGAATTATAGATATATGAATACATATTGATTTATTTGGCCTGCTTATGGAAAATTTAAAACCGTTGCAAGCTTAACGTAAACATTTTATCAGCAATGAGTAGCTGAATACAAACCTGACGGTCAATATGGAAAACAAGTCGATTACCTCCTATGAGAATCAAGAAGAAGAACTTAAAAGTTTTGTAAGAAATGAGCCGGCCAGTTGGGCCTTAGTAAATTTTTATTGGAATAATTTTCAGTTTCAGTTTTAATGTAAACAATTAAAATTCCTAATGAGCTTAGCAGTTTAAATTCGACATTATGACTGAAAGACTCCGAGAGATCTGTTAAAAAAATTACTTTTATCTTTTAAAATTTGTTTTTAATAAACGTCAATGTTGATGCTAGTGCCGTGGTGTTCAGGCCTACTTTTTAGTCGAGTTTAATCTCAAAATGAATAAACAAATTAAGCGGGACACTATTCTCAAATTCTGACTTAAGCAATAAAATTCGGCCTATTTTTTACGCAAACTGTTAAATTTTTGGAAATAAGGCAAAGGTACAAAAAGAAACGAGGTTGCAAGTCGGCGGAACGCCCCAATACATATTTCACTGGGTAGCTTTGTCAAAGTTGCATTTCAACATTTTTGCAAAGCCGAATTTTGAAAACCAGATTTTGAAAACAGGATTTTGAAAAGCAAAATTTTAAAAAGCCGAATTTTGTTAAAATAATTAACGTAAATACTATTTATTGTTGCACGATTTTTTGTCGCTTTTTTTTTAAAGCACACAGAGTACATTGTTGTATTTTTTTTTATTCTTAAGTGCTTAAGCCATATTTTTCTGAAAGAATTCTAGCTCCGTTTTGTTGCAAAAAATCGCAAAAATCCACGAGAAAACGTATGTCCCAATCCTCATAACCGGTGCTGTTTAGAGAAATCATATGAAATCAAAAGCGTGTCAGAAATTATGTAAAATTAAAAAAAAAACTATAGCAAATTTTGAAGATTCAAAAACGCCTGAGATTTAACTCGAAAGCATGGGTTGGGGACAAAATTATGCTCTTAAAATTGTCATCATCATCATCATTTTCGAATGCGACTTATCCTTTAAAAGGGTCGCGGAGCGAGGGTGGCTAAATGGTCGTTCCATCTTTCTCGATCCTCCGCCACCAACTCAAGAGACTCCGGCGCAATACCCAGGCGGGACTCAGAGAGGTTCTTTACCTGATCCCACCACCTGTTTCTTGGCCTACCAGGGGGGCGACGCGCTCGCATCTCGGCTAGCATGACCTGTCTAGGAAGTCTGTCAGGGGGCATGCGAACAACGTGTCCAAACCATCGAAGAATCGATCGCTCCACTCGGAGAAGTAGCTGCTCAACATTAAGATTCCCACGAATACTGACGTTTCTCACTCTATCCCTTAGAGTAACACTTGCAACGCACCTCAGGAATCTCATTGCGGCAGCTTGTACCCGCTATCTAATTCTTTCGGTCATTACCCAAATTACATGACCATAGATGAGGGTCGGAACGAACACTGAATTAAAAACTGAGATCTTTGCTTTCACTCCAAGCTCAGCTTTCCTGATGAGGGGCCGGCGCAGTTCCTTTACTATTTCTCCAGCTTCGCCAATTCTACAGGACAACTCAGTATCATTCCTCCCATCTAAAATTGTGGATTTTCAAAATTCTGTAGCGTCACAGTGAAATATGTATGGATGGGTCCTGCAGCCCACTGCCTGTTTTTTGTTTACTTTTTTACTTCAAAATGTTTCTTGAAAAAAGTTTTCTTGAAAAAGCAGAAAAAGCTGATTGTTAGAAAGCAGAATTTTAAAAGCACATTTAAAAAATAACAAAAAAATTTTTTAAAATGCAGAATTTTAAAGTCAGAACTATGACCTGCTCCCCGAAAATATAAAAGCATTTCCAAAATCTTGTTTGAATCTTGTTTGCCCAGATTACAACTTACGTAATGTGGCACTACAGTCCGGGGTGGACCTGGGCATCAGCCAACAAGCTGAGCCGCCAACCGTCTCCAGTTTCGTACGCGAAGTTGGCTGAGATCCCCTTACACTTGCGTGCGCCACCTGAGTTTCTGTGATCCTCTACTGCGCCGTCCCTTTTCCGGGTCGAGGCATTGGTGTCCATGCCGCTCTAGATCGCAGTCGTTGTATTTGGACTCTTCTGGCTAGGTCGGTGTCGCAGTACAGTCCGTACAGTTCCATGTTATATCTTCTCCTCCACTCTTTGTCTATGCAGACGGGACTATAAATCGACGGGACCATAAAAGCTTCTGCGCTGTAAAGCAGTACTGGGATGATAAGGGTCTTATAAAGGGACACTTTAGTTGGTCGAGAGAGGAATTTCCTACTCAACTGCCTTCTATTAAGGCCAATTGCTACTCAACTACCAAGGAAACAGCGATTGGCAAGAGTTATCCTTCGTTTGATTTCAGCGCTGGTGTCATTTGTCGGAATTGATAGTGGAACCCAGGTGGACAAAGTCTCTGACTACCTCAAAGTTATAGCTGTCTATGGTGATGTTTTGTCCAAGACATCGGTGTTGGGTGTATCTTTCTGATGACAGCATATACTTGGTTTCGCCCTCGTTGGACTGCTTAACCCATATTCGCAGCTTCCATCCCAATACTAATGTAGGCTTCACTGACATCATGCATGCTCTTCCAATTATCTCAATTGAACGGACTTTCGAAAGATTGTGCCTCTGGTGTTGGAGAGTTCTTCACAATTCTCTCAAGTGTGATGTTAAAGAGGTCAGATGACAGCGCGTCGCTTTGTCTAAATCATTTTTTGGCATCAAAAGGGTTAGTGAGGTCTTTGCCGCGACCTTGACGGAACAGTGTGAATTTTCCATCATTATCCTGCGCAGACTGACTAGTTTTGCAGGGATGGCAAAAGTAGACATGCGTTATATAGTTCGTCTCTATGACACCTATATGACAGATGCTGTCATACGCGACCTCGAAATTGATGAAAAAGTGGTGAGTATCTAAAGGGTCCGCCAAATAACTTTTTTTTTAAAAAATGCTATAAAAAAAAAACAACTGAATATTTTCTCAAATTTCTTTTTTTATTTGAAAGTCAAATCCTTCCGGTTAATAATGGAAAATAATTTCATTCAAATGGCTGTCTCGGCTGGCCATGCAGTAGCCTACACCATCGGTCCAATTTTTAAGCACATTATCGATTGTGTGCAGCTGTATTTCTCCAATGGCTTCACGAATATTGTCCTTTAAAGTGTCAATTGTCTCTGGCTTGTCGGCGTAACACTTATTTTTTACGGCTCTCCACAAATAATACTCCAACGGTGTCAAATCGTAGCTCCGAGGTGGCCAAACGACGTCAGCTCTGCGGCTGATAATGCAATCTTCAAAAACAGGGCGCAAAACATCGAGTGTGGCTTCGGCTGTGTGGCACGTGGCGCCGTCCTTTTGAAACCAAATGTTGCCAATATCCTCCTCTTTAAGTTTTGTGAACAAAAATTCGTTCAACATGGCCCGATAACGATTGCCATTGTCTGTAACGGCCACTCCTTGCTCATTTTCGAAGAAAAATGGCCCAATTATGCCTCTGAACCAAAATCCGAATCAAACAGTGACTCGTTTTGGATGTATCGGCTTTTCAACGTATGCGTGCGGGTTTTCTGTTTCCCAAATGCGACGATGTTGCTTGTTTACATACCCACCAAGATTAAAATGAGCTTCATTTGAAAAGATGATTTTTTTTTAGCAAAATCGGCATCTTCTCTAGGTCGATCGCAGGCCCACTTAGCTAAGTCGATCGCTGGCCCACTCAGCGTGGTTCAAGCGTATACACAACCTTATTGACTGGACGGTGGACTTTCCTGGCTTAAAGTCAAACTGATGTGTGCTTACCAGGTTGTTGACAAACGGCTTCAGGCGTTCACACAGTACTGCAGAAAAGATCTCATGAGATGTTAAGAAGACTGATTCCTCTGTCGTTTCACAGTTCAGGGAGTCTTCTTTCTTGAGGATCGGACAAACAATGCTGAGTATCCATTCATCGGGCATGCTTTTCTCCGACCATATATTGCAGAAGAGTTGGTGCGCATGCTCCTAACCAGCTCATCGCCAGTGGACTTAAAAGGTTCGGCGGCTAGACCGTCTGCTCCGTCTACTTTGTTGCACTTCAGCTTAGACACAGCTACTTTCTTTTCATCTATTTCAGGTGGGCGGTATCGTTCGGGTGATCCATGGCTCGTGGGTAAAGTCTTGACCTGCTATAAAAAACCTATCAATTTTGTAAAAATGTTCGCTTATGATAAATAAGTGTACATTTTTTTCTAAAAGATCGTGGATCTTTTTAAAGCCTCACCTTTACGACTGCTCGACAAACCCTACTTCCAAGTGTCGCTTTGCCCAGTTTGGACAATCACACTCCAGTTTTCGATAGCATTTATGGTGGTGAGAAGGCCTGGCGCCGGGTCACATTGCAGTTGCGTCTGAGGATTTTGTTCATCAAAATTTAGAGCCAGAAGGGTTAGTTTTTTTTTTCAAAAAATCTTTACTAGAATCTCTTCAAAGCAAGTGCCTAGTTGAGAACCAGCAACTCCTTGTCAGAGGCGGGTATGGTTTTAATTTCTTTTCTACGACTGTTCAAAAGTACTACGACATCTCAAAAGTTTTTTAGCGTGTCACTTGTCTGTTGCATAAGCTTAGTCATTTTCTACGAAAAAAGCTACATATTTATTGAGGTACTTCTTATTACTTCTTATACCTCTTTTTATTGAGGTTCAACGTAATTTACGTGTCAGCACTAATGAGAAGAGCTTTATTTCTAATATTTTTCATCGTAACAAACAGAGAAGGACGAGTAAAGAAATCTAAAAATTGCCATTGTATATACAAAAGTTGCCATTGGCTGCAAAGAAATTTTGCTAAATATCCGTGCTTGACCAACCTGCCATTGAGCCGAAGGCAGTAATATAGTGCAACCCTTACTTGCATGCAATTACTTAAAGTATGAGTGAAAAAATTGTTTAAGGAACACTTTTAAGAAGCGGTGTTTTATTAAGGTTTACGAAATATTTCCTTATTATATGTTTAAGGTTGGTAACATAAAAGAAAATGTGTGCCCTTAACAAAGCATAATGGCAACCCTTTAATTATAACTTTTTGATTAATTACTGTCTATATTGATGTCTGGTAACACTACTATGATGAACACAGTAATTAACTAAATTTTGTTTTATGTTCAACGAACATAAATCAATATCAATTTTTATACAGAGAAGACATTTCTTATATGCCCCTCCTGAGGTACTATTAAGGAACATGCAGTAGCTTGTCATTCTATGTCTTTACTTGTTCGTTAAACTTTAGTATCAAATGTCATTAAAAAACGATAAAAGATGACAAATAAAATTAAACACCCACCCACCGGTTTATTGCTCATTTTGGAATAAATTTAATCATCAATTACAGTTACAATCTTCTTATGTATGGGTAGGTATACCACCTATATATGTACGTACACCATTCATTAGGAACAATTTCTTTCTCAATTTTGAGTTAACAAAACCAAACCAAGTTTACGACAAAATTACCATCAAGCACGCACTCAGGAAGAAATAAAAAGTCAAAAAATTTTACCAAAAGCCCTTTATCATTCATCGTTCCAATAAAGACTCAAATCATCACACGGCCATCAACCGGAATAGCTATACATCAATTGATTTATTTTTAACCGGGAAAAAAATTAACTTTTATCTTTACTAGTGCGTATAGCTAAGCTGCTAGATACTTACACTTTTTGGGTTGTAAACGAAAAAATCGTGGGCGCACACACTTTGTGTCTTTATGAGCGAGGCAATCAAATTTTACAACAATCCGCTCATAAGAACGCCATATAAGCAAAAGTGGTTTCCGAAATCTCCTCAGCCGTTGAAGTTAAATGTGTTTTGCACACTTGACAATTATTATCCGCGAGATATAGATACTCTTTCGTTCGCATAATAAAATTCGATCGACAACGACGACCGACGACGTTTGAAAAGTGATAACCAAGTCTGATGGCGGTCACGATGATGATGATGATGATTGTGATGACGACTGTGTTTGTGAATTTCGATGACGAAAATTTTCGAAAATACACAGTAATTTATTCAATTCACGCACACGCGAATAAAAAATGTTGAGATTTTATGGATATCTGCAGCATCTTTGAACTTCCGATCTTTGTTGGCTCGATATTACTCATCTGAAGGTACTGCGTTATGCCTTTGGGGAATTGAGACTGCCGCCTTTTAAGTATACATATATGGCCAAGGTGATTGTGTCTGACAGAATTATATTCGACAGGTTTTTTGTAATATTTTTTTATGTTATTCCTTATGACAGTCTATAGATAGCCGGCGAATAAATTTTAGTTTTTCGAACGCTTTTTATGTAGGTACCTTATGTATGATTTAAAATGGCTGTTATAAATTCAATAACGCATACTTATATACAAAATTCGCAGGGGTGACATTGAAATTACACAAAACGCTCTCTGAGACGCCACCTAGTGGTTGACAAGAAACCCTGTCTGTCATAACCGAAACTGATTTAAATATGACAAATAGTTATCTTTTTGTGTCATGTTTTGTCACAATAAGGGGTTTATATAAAACTTATGTTCCTCAATTAACTTGTTTACTCTCGTTGCATAATATTAAAAATTTGTTAATGTCTTAACAACAAAGACAGTTGATCCTCACACTCGAAGTCAAATACCAACAAAAGGAGGCTCACTTTTATTTGCCATAAAAAGACTTTAAATTACCCACCAGATTATGGTACTTAAAAAATAAATAAATCGTTTGCGATAATAGCTGGACAAATAAAGAAAATCCAAAATGTGTGAATCACACAATAATTGTTGAGAGAAGATTCAATCAAAGCGTACTGAACCATGCCGAATGTTCTTTCACCAGTGTGATCGGTGATATAACGTTTTTCGTGATCCCCGTATTCGGGTTGATGACCCATTGTAGTTTTTAATTTGATATAAAAGTAAGATCAATAAGTATAATTTGATTCGATAGACATTGGAATTTAGATATTTGTTTCAATTATTATTAACTTAAGAGGCTCTTGAATTGAATGTCGAAAATGACCGAGAGCCATGTGTGATAAAGCACTAATCATGTCGAGTTTAAAGGTATCCTTCGTCGGTAGCTTTCTCGCAAAATAGCCATCATATACCAAGATCGATTTGGAAATGTTAAAGAGGGCAGATTCGTAGATATGTGCCGTGATTTATAAATTAATTTTATAAAAAGAAGCGAAAGTATTCAAAAGCAGTATAGGACTGGGCTATGTACCAAACCAGTATGGAGACGGGCGAAGGTAGTATTCATATCGAAAATGGGAAATAAAAACTCAAGCCTACCGAAGTCCTATAGACCCAATTAGGCCAACAGTGTTTCTCTTCAAAACAATGGGAAAAACTGGGAACCTGAGGCAAGGCATTCTACTTAAACCAGTCAAAGATGTTAAATAACTAGGTCTTAGCTTAGACAGCAAACTCACATGAAAAAATCATGCAAAAGAATAATCCGGAAAGGTACTCGAGTTCTAGGGATTTACCGAAGTTAAGCGAGCAAATCCTGGAGATGCAGCCTCATAATCCTTAGGCTTACGTTGATGTTAATTGATATTGGGAGAGCAATCATCAAATGCGGAACAATTGCGTGGGCAAAAGGAACAAATCTGGACACCGCAAGGAAGACACTCAACAAGGTCCAAAGACTGGCATGTCTCTGTGTAACTATGGCCTATGAAAACTTACCCTACCTCACCCCTAACTATGTTAGATAGTCAGGCTTCCATAATGACACCAATTCCTATGCCATTAAGACCAAACTTATGTGGAAATGCTTAAAAGAACTAAAACTAAAACAAACTAGGTAGAAAAAGCAACATTATCCATGCAGGGATAACTTACTTTACTTAATTAAGGCGGCGCTATACCCCGGGGTGGACCTGGGGCTCAGCCAACAAGCTTCGTCAGCGAGCGAGCTCTGTCTCCAGCAAGCCGTCTCCAGTTTTGCTTGCAAATTTGGCTGAGGTCCCCTTCCACTGGCGTGTGCCAAATGAATCTCGGTGCTCCTCTTCTATTGCGCCATCACTGTGGGGTGGGTTCTAAACTTTTCCAGGCCAGGACGTTAGTGTCTATCCACTCTAGCTGACCCAGCCATTGCAGTCATTATATTTAGACTTTTTTGGCTAGGTCGATGTTCTTGTATAGCCCGTAGTTTGATATTATATCTCCTGCTCTATAATTTCAGTCTATGCAGACGGGACCATAGATCGTTCAAAAATTTTTTCTCTCGAAGCAGCCTAAGCGTTTTCATCTGCCTTTGACAGGGTCCATGCTTCTGCACCGTAAAGCAGGACTAGGATGAAGACATTCCTATAATTGGACACTTTAGTTGCTCGAGAGAGGGCTATGCTACTCAATTGCCTTCTAAGCCGAAAGAAAACAGCAATTGGCAAGAGTCATTCTTCGTTTAATTTCAGCGCTGGTAATTGTCTGAATTTTTAGCGGAGTCCAGGTAGACAAAGTCCCTAACTCCTCACAGTTATAGCTGTGTATGGTGACGTTTTGTCCAAGACGTGGCGGTGTTGGGTGTCTTTTATTCATGACAGCATATAGCTACTTGGTTTTGCCCTTCTTGAATGTTAAGCCCATATTCGCCGCACTTTCGTAGCAATACTCACGAAGGCTTCACTGACTTCACGCTTTGTTCTACCGATTATGTCAATGTCGTCTGCGAATGCGAGTAGTTGAATAGACTTTTGAAAGATTGTGTTTCTGGTGTTGGCGGGGGAGTTCTGCGCAATTTTTTCAAGTAAGTCACATGACAGTGCGCCGTCATGTCTACATCGTTTTTTGACATCAAAGGGTTCGGTGAGGTCTTTAATGACCTCAAAAGAACAGCTTGGCTTTTCCATCGTTGTCTAACACAGACTGACAAGTTTGGCAGGGATGCAAAGCTAGACATTGCGCTTTATAGCTCGTACCCTATAAATGCTGTCATATGTGGGCTTGAACAATTGTCCACAATAGAAATCATACCTTCAGGGCAAATATAGGACACTAGAGAGGGGAAACAGGACAAGACCCTGAAGAACAAGAAGCTTCATACCATGATCGTTTAAACAATTTTTATTGGCATTATTTGATCTTTTTCGTATTGATTTTCATCCCAAATTTATAAGTGTGCCTCTTTCTACGTCTATTGCCATTTTGTAGAGATGCACTTTTAAGGAAGTTCTCAGAGTCCATTATGAAATTTCCCGTTATTTGTGGATAATGTTGAGCGGAGTACATCACAAAAATTTGCATTTCACTGTCCAACTGTCCAACTGTCCAACGATTTTTCCCTATGCAAAACATGACACTTTGATCTGCTGCTTTAGGTGGCTCTTAGGATAGCTTTGTGCTCCTTCCATGTGAAACATGTCAGAAAACTCCCTATTGATGCAGCCATAAGCCTTCTTCAAGTCTATAAAGAGCTGTTGAAGTGGTGTTCTTAAGTCAACACAATTCAGTTCAATAGAAAATCGGGGGGTGCTGTTGTTGCATTATCTCTGCTGGAATTTGGGAATTCTTCCTGTAATCTTTTACATACTTTCATGCGATTTGGTTGCAGATAGTAATATCTCTTTCATACTCGAGGCTTTGATTTGTATACGGGAAATTCTGTAGGTATGAAATGTACTTTCTACCGCTTGAGCTGGCACTCATCACAAAAAATCAGACAGATTCGTCTAAGACTTTTACAGGGGGCTAAAAGGAACTATGGCCATCTGTCAGTACCTTCGTGATTCTGTCATATACCTACCGGTTGCATCTTCTGCTTTTGCAGCAAACGCACTTATTTGATTGCACTTGTCACGCGTCGCTCATTGCGCTCTAGAATCTATCTAAAATCTAGAAAAATCTTTTAGTTTTATGCTTTACAGAGATTCGAGCTGATCTCTGCCTACTCACGAAGAAGCTGCAATATGTGAGTGTTGAGTATTCAATCGTTGATCTGCTGTCATGTATCTTCTGCCCGCCACGCACTAGTACTTCACTGTAATCGATCAAAAATTTAATCCGAATTGCTTCTCAAAACGGGTTTTACGGCAGCAGGGTGGTCTTCAATTCTGTTGGCAGATTGCTGTAGCCAACTTTGCAATAGATGGGGATTCAGTTGTCGTTATTGAGGGATTCTTCGATTTATCAGTGTTGTATCTGGTGGTGGTGTGTTAATTAATATCTTGAATAATTAAGATGGTTGCAGTACGAAGCTTCAACGTTGTGACCACAAGATGGCGGTGATCTTCCTTTTCCTTTCGCTCCTCTTCTTTTGCGCACGCAAAAAGTCAACTCCTTAAAAACTCGATTGGTATTTGGTCACCTTTATATGATTCACATTTAAATAAAATGCATTAAACATTTATTTCCACGTAATTTAGAAAGAAAACAGAAAAGTGTTGGCGCCATGCAGTGGATATTGTGTCGAACTACTATGAATGAGGTCCCGGGTTTGAATCTCTACCGCGGAAATTAAGTTTTTTCACGGTTCCACCTCCGCGAGTGTCTGACTGCTACGTCCGAAACTTTCTGAGAATACCGTTTCTCATAAGTGATTTCTCAAATTGCCGTTCGGAATCGACAAAATATTGTAAGCCCCCTCCATCCTCCATGTATATATTTTAAGTTCACCTGTTGTGACTTGTGAGAGGTTCGGCGTTGGCTCTTTTGAGCTCCATGTGCCAGCGCCAGGTAGTATTTTTTCAGTGTCACCACTTTTCCCTTCAGGGAAAATTCAATTTCAATCCTGAGTTAATTTCGGTTAAATTATGTACTAAGTTTAATGGGCTACTCCAGGATCAAACTCTGAAGCACAATTCAAACTTCCTCGCTTTTTTTTATGTGAAAATGTCAGTTGAGGCAACTCGTTCTATGCCTGCTCTTTTCTGTAAAGTGGCAGTTGGGAAAGTCAAAAATCTGCATTTTGACAATAAGGAGCTTGCTCTGGTATTTAAATTTTTGCTTGGTTTAAAACTGTTTTCGATTTAAGCTGGGTTAAACTCTGCACTGAAAATAACCGCCTCTTAAAAGAACGCATCATGTGCAATTCCTTCTTGGGAACCTAGCTTTTGTCTTATTACTCTTGGCTGTTTAAATAGAGTTTTTTAAAAAGAAAATCTACTGCATTTCAAATAATACTTACGCGAAATTTTACTAGTTGTTGCCTACAAAAAGGTAAGCTATTGAGAATAGCGCCTACTAGGCTTATCGCTGTCATTGTAAGCTGACTGAAAAGACTTGCAGCTGTATTTTTTCCAGTAGTTGTTGGATATGATCAAATCGGTCTTGAGCTCAGTTGCTGGGTTAGCTAGAATGCTTTTTTTTTATATAGATACGTAATTTGTAGGTTATGAAACGTGTGCTATGCTAAGTATCATCATTTAAAAGTGTCAGAGCATACTGAAAAAATTAATGAATTTGGTAAGATAAAAATTTGTAAAATGCGAGTGCGTCACTCCCGGGTAGGGCAAGAAAATGTGGTGGGATTAGGTAAAGCACCTCTTCGATTTCTGCCTGGGGACTACGCCTAGAGTCTCATGAAATGGTAGCGGAGGATCGCGGCATAATAGAAAATGAGCGGAGGATAAGCGGCATAATAGAAAATGATGATGATGTTGATGAAAAATTTGTAAATAAACCACTGTTGATGAGCAGTTAGATCCCAGGCTAATTTCTGTCTGACTCGATTATTGTCAACACAATTGCCCATGTTTTTGAAAAAGAATGACATTTGAAGTGTTCAAAGTCGATATTGTCGATAATTACACAAGAAAAATAAGCCTTGTGCTAAAAATCTTCTCAATGAGTACGTACCAAATGTTATGAGAAAAATGTTACGTATACGCCCCAGTTACCAGTATTCTGTGGTAAAGTATGGGAACAAAAATTCCTCTATAAATTAAATTTAAAGTAAGTCTAAGTACATTATTCTGAATAACATCGCAATTAAATAATAAAGTTATATAATTATTTTGAGTTTATCAACTACCCCGAATAAAGCCCCAATTAAGCAAACAATAAAAACAAAAAAAAACATTTATCATTGCCGGACATACAGACGCTGTGAAAAACATATTTGTGCCTTATCCATCTACTCACGTCAAGGTGACGTTTTTATTAAATAGCCCCATTAAGTGCAGTGTCTATTAAAGTTTATTTTATTTTAAATTTTTGTGTCGCTAAGACTGCTGCCCACATTGCCAACGAAATTCGTTCAGTTTGTGTAAATCTAAAAATAGGGTATTTCCAAAATAATTTTTATTTAAATGCAAAATATATAGTTTTTTTTTTTGAAATATGCATTTCATCATGCTTGGCCTTGTTGGATTTGGTTGTACTTAGCTCACACATTGCTATGATTAAGTTAAGGTCAAGGTTTAAGGCTTCAAAGTCTGGGATTTATAAGATTTAGAGGTAAGAAAATTTATGTAAAAAATGTTCGAGAACTGATGAGAACATTTAAGAGGATATTTATCAGAACTTAATACTTGATCAAGAATTTTCAGAACAAATGTTTGTGTTACACTTTAAGTAAAAATTTAATTTTAAATAAACCTTCCTGTGCCATATCGCAGTAGGGCATCACACGATATGTTACGAGCGCATAGAAGATTTCTTTATAGTCTTTCCATTTTGTTGAAGTCTTTTGTTTTTAATATTGCGGGATCGTATTATAAAAATTATGTGACACAGCCTTTTAAAAAATTTCATATGACATAACATTTTTAGCCGAAGCCTGGAAAATGCTTGGTGTGCGTAGTATGTACGTAGGTATTTGTAGACCTTATTTACTGTACAAATTTGGGGGCTTTCATAGCTAGTAATCTCGCAGTTGCACGTCAACTGGTGAATAAGTACACTTTATTTGAAAATAATAATTCACTGAAATTTTCAAGGCATCAGTCTTACCAGGCATGAATGAGGTTAGAAAGTTTTACCAAAGGATCAAAAGGTCCTGCCATGGGTATGAACTTCGAACTGAAGTCTGTAAGGACCATCAAGGGAACATCGTTGTAGAATCGCAGTCGGTGCTGAGGATTTGGAAGGACCACTTCTGCAGACTGTATAACGGCGAGGACAAACCAAATACCGCTGTCAGGCAGAACGAACCATTCAACCCTGCTGAAGACGTTACCGACGAAGCATACGAACGATACCGCCCACCCGACCTGGAGGAGGTGAAAGTAGCTGTGTCTAAGCTCAAGTGCAACAAAGCAGCCGGAGCAGACGGCCTAGCTGCCGAACTTTTTAAATCCGCTGGCGATGAGCTGGTCAGGAGCATGCACCAGCTCATCTGCAAGATATGGTCGGAAGGAGGCGCTACAGTACGGGGTGGACCTGGGCCTCAGCCAACAAGCTTCGCCAGCCAGCTCTGTCTCTAGCTAGCCGTCTCCAGTTTCGCACGCGAAGTTGGCTGAGGTCCCCTTCCACTTGCGTGCGCCACCTGAGTCTCGGTGCTCCTCTACCGCGTCGTCCCTGCGGTGTGGATTCGAAGATTTTCCGGGCCGTTGCGTTGGTGTCCATCCGCTCTAGATGACGCAGCCATCGTAGACGTTGTGTTTTGACTCTTTTGGCTAGGTCGGTATCGCTGTACAGCCCATACAGTTCGATGTTATATCTCCTCCTCCACTCTCCGTCTATGCAGACGGGACCGTAAATCGTCCGAAGAGTTTTCCTCTCGAAGCAGCCTAAAGTGTTTTCATCCGCCTTTGACAGGGTCCATGCTTCTGCACCGTAAAGCAGGACTGGGATGATGAGGGTCTTATACATGGACACTTTAGTTGCTCGAGAGAGGGCTTTGCTACTCAATTGCCTCCTAAGCCCAAAGAAACAGCGATTGGCAAGAGTTATCCTTCGTTTGATTTCAGCGCTAGTGTCATTGTCTGAATTGATAGCGGAACCCAGGTAGACAAAGTCCCTAACTACCTCAAAATTATAGCTGTCGATGGTGATGTTTTGTTCAAGATATCAGTGTTGGGTGTCTTTTCTTGATGACAGCATATACCTGGTTTTGCACTCGTTGACTGCTAAACCCATATTCGCCGCTTCCGTCCCAATACTCACGAAGGCTTCACTGACATCGCACTTTGTTCTACCGATTATGTCAATGTTGCCTGCGTATGCGAGTAGTTGAACGGACTTTTGAAAGATTGTACCTCTGGTGTTGGCGCGAGAGTTCTGCACAATTCTCTCAAGTATGATGTTAAAGAAGTCGCATGACAGCGCGTCACCTTGTCTTAATCCTTTTTTGACATCAAAGGGTCGGTGAGGTCTTTGCCGACCTTGACGGAACAGCGTGAGTTTTCCATCGTCATCCTGGACAGACTGACGAGTTTAGCAGGGATGCCAAAACTAGACATTGCGCTATATAGCTCATCTCTATAGATGCTGTCATACGCGGCCTTGAAATCGATGAAGAGGTGGTGTGTATCGATTTGGAATTCCTGGGTTTTCTCCAAGATCTGCCGCAGTGTGAATATTTGATCGATGGTTGACTTTCCTGGCCTAAAGCCACACTGATATGTGCCCATCAGATTGTTGACAAACGGCTTCAGGCGTTCACACAGTACAGCAGAAAAGATCTTGTATGCGATGTTAAGAAGACTTATGCCCCTGTAGTTGGCACAACTCGGAGGGTCTCCTTTCTTCAGGATCGGGCAAACAATGCTGAGGTTCCATTCGTCGGGCATGCTTTCTTTCGTTGCTCGCCTATTTTAAAGCTTTCATAGCTGACAGCAACGTTGACAAATAATAATGGCAAACTTACCAGATCTCGACGATCATATCACTGACAAGTAAATTCTGTCTATTAGGCCAAGGACACACGACGACAGAAAAACGCGCGACCAATTGCAGTCCGACTGGAAGCACAAGCGTTTAAATATAAGGCAACAAATGATTACAGCTACGACAATTGATCGCGAGAATCCATTTGCGACGAATTTCCGTCTTGCGACTCTTTCAAGCTGCACTACAAAAAATTGATTTGTTTTTCATTTATCGATAAAAATTGACGGTTTTCACTAGAAGCGCACAGTAAGACAATGTTTGTGCGCTGACGCTGATGATGAAATCATTGATGAAAATTATTTTTTTCTGACAGAAACCGCACGGCAAATTGTTGTTCGTGTGTTGAGTATGTTTGCTGCAGAAAGTCGTGCTGTTTTTTGTTATTTTGTCGCCGTGTGTCCATAGCCTTAATCTGCTGCCTGTCGCGAGTTTAAGCCTTTTAATTTTACACTGGGAGTGCAAGTGCGTCAGTATTTTAAGTTCACCTTCTTTCTTTTTAATTTAAATAAGACCGTCAAGTATGAAGCCATACATAGTGGTTCGTCGGCATGTTTTATAATTTGCATATAAAATAGTATAAAAAATAAAATATAAATAATATAATCGTTTTTTGTAAGTTTTTTGTAAGTTTTCTATCCTTAAACTTGTATCGAAACTTACGGTGACAAATAATACATTTTTTTGATTTTTTTTGTTAAAAATGTGAAAAAAATTAACAACAGGTTTTTTGTTTTCAAAATTTTTACATATTTTGTCTTGCTACTTATGTGGTTTGTGATTGCGTAAAATTTAGTTGGAAGGATAGAAATAACTCAGTAGTCAGGAGGTTCTGGAAGCCTTGGAAGCCTTGGCACCTTAGCGGATGGTATGCTTCGGCAATACGAAAGCAGAGGCATCTCTCTCACCGAAGATGAGAGAAAAATCTTCACCCTCATTGAGAGGAAAAAACTACGGTGGGCTATTCAGTCCTTCAAGCCATACAAATCTCCGGGACCGGATGGCATTCTCCCGATCATGCTGCAAAAAGCACCGGAGCGGGCAATCCAAATCGTGATGGGAATTCTCAGACACAGTCTAAGAATAGGATATATTCCTTCAGCTTGGAGGGAAGTAAAGGTGATTTTTATACCTAAATCCGGCAAACAGGGACACACAGCTGCTAGGGATTTCAGACCAATAAGTCTCTCATCCTTTATGCTCAAAACCCTGGAACGGCTACTAGAACTACACATTAGGACTACATCCGGCAATGGCTTTGTAATCGAATCGCAGCATGCATACATGAAGGGTAAATCCACAGAAACCGCCTTGCATGAGGTGGTTGGAAAAATAGAAAGGAGTCTGCACTGCAAGGAGTTTGCTTTGGCTGCCTTCCTTGACTTAGAAGGGGCTTTTAACAACGTAGAGCGCAGTTCCATTGTAAAAGCTCTAGGAAACACTGGCATTGAACAGGGCATTAAAGACTGGGTTAGCAACATGCTTGCAGTAGGAAAATTAACTGTTCGATTGGGAAAAGCGCGGTTAGAATATCTCTTACCAGGGGAACTACTACTACTGCACCCACAGGATCGGAGATAGGTGGAGTACTATCTCCGATCCTGTGGGTGCTGGTTATCAACAACATTCTAAGGAAGCTAAGTGCTATGGGTATCAGTGCTACGGCGTACGCAGATGACGTGGTGGTAATGGTGCAGGGAAAGTACTTAAATATCCTAAGTGAAATCATGGAGGTGCTCTGAGGACGATAAGCACCTGGACCAAAAGCTGTGGTCTCAGTGTTAACCCTTTGAAAACGGAATTGGCTCTTTTTACTAGGAAGTCCAATATACCGCAATTCAAATTCCCCAAGTTAAATGGAGTGGAACTATCCCTTTCGGATAGCGCGAAGTATCTGGGTATAATCCTCGACAAAAGACTGAATTGGAATCTTAATGTTGGGGAAAGAATTGAGAAGGCGTACAATGCTCTTTTTATCTGCAGGAGAAAGGTAGGGAAAACTTGGGGCTTAAAACCTGCCATGGTTTACTGGTTGTATACTGTGGTGGTAAGACCCATACTTACTTACGGTGCCTTGGTTTGGTGGAAAGCAACAAACAGAAAAACAGTGTACGGAAAACTATGAAACTATTGAAATTCTTCTCAAAGTGCCGTTCGGATTCGGCAAAAAATTGTAGGTCCCCTTGTATGTAAAGAAATTAACACACCAGCATACATTGTTGAGAAGTTGGCCCTGGTTCACCTTGAGCTGTTGCGCCACTCTATGTATGTAAGCTACGGGCACGGCACGATCCTGACGGAGCTACTGTCAGGCAATCCACGAACGGATGAAATCCCCTCCCTGATGGACTTCGACATACCGCATGATGTTATCTATCCAGTGCGGGAAGACTGGGAAAATAATGCAATTATCAGGCCTTACGAAATTGCAATATTCACAGGTGGCTCCAAAAGAGGGGAAGGAACATTCTCCGGCATCTTCTCAAAAGACCCGGAACTTAAGGTATCCTTAAAACTACCGGATACAAGCAGTGTCTTTCAATCAGAGGTTCTCACTGTACTTAGGGCGGCCGAGCTTTTGCAGATGAGATCGATATCGCGCAAGTGATATCGCCATTTACATCGATAGCCAGGCTACGCTCAAGGCAATGGAATCGGTCAACATCAAATCTGATTTAGTCAGGGGCTCTCGCACAATGCTCAAAGCATTGTGCAGTCAGAACAGAGTGAGACTGTGCTGGGTGCCAGGACACTGCGGTATAGAGGGAAATGAAAAAGCTGACGAGCTTGCAAGAAGAGGAGGGCTCTTCGAAAATAGTGTGGTTTTTAACATCAAAACACCCTTCTGCGTAGTAAGAG
This sequence comes from Neoascia interrupta, assembly GCA_947623515.1. NCBI lineage: Eukaryota > Metazoa > Arthropoda > Insecta > Diptera > Syrphidae > Neoascia > Neoascia interrupta. The sequence goes on from OX392462.1 coordinate 182,888,126, forward strand.
AGTGATTTTTAAACACTTTCAGAAAGTTTAAAGTCAGAAACGTCATTTTTGAAAGATTTTTAAGTTTTTTTTTTAGAATACTACTTATACGTTTAATAAACGAACCACATTTCATTGTAATCGGTACTTTCGTTAAGATACCAGAATATTTAAAAAAAAAAATTCAAATGTTTTTGAAGTTTTCTCAGAATCTAGTAAATGTTCAAAAATTTCGAATCTTCATGGGTGTGATTTTTTCAAATCATTTGGCCCTAAAGCTTCGGAGATAGTGGTGAAGACAACGCCTGTATCCAAGTCTGGGTATGTTCAAGTTGCAGTCTTTTTTAACAATTTTTGCCCCTTACTTCTGAACTTCTTGAGCCCTTGAACTTTCTGTTTTCAAAACAAAAAAACTCAAATTCTCCATTTTTTGACGGACCGCTTAGAACTGCTGCGGTCAAAGTATGAATTCAAAACTGAAGCAGCTTTGGCCCCTTTCTGGCAGTGTAAAAAAATTTTTGACAAACATGGGGCTTATCTTCGAAAAGGCTCCTCTGGATCTAAGCGGGTCAATGTAAGACCATCATAGGCATATGTTGCTTCTGCAAAAGTGAATTAAAAGAGGAGAGTCTCTCACTCAAGCGCTTTTTGAAGTATCCAAAATTTAGTTCCTTTTCCATACCATTCGCAGCTTCTTCTCAGTAGAAAGTCGAGCTTTGAATTTAGCCAAGACAAGAAAATCGATCATAGTCGACGTTTGGCCCCCGGAAAGCACGTTAGAGATGCTAAGATGTATGCGCCTTGCGTCGACAAGCTCATGTGCTGGCTACTTGGTGGGCAGTTCAACGGTGTGGATTCTGTGCCTTGGATACCTAGTACTTCTTATTAGTCAGAAGCCGAGCCGTTATCTGTTGGCGTTTCGTGCAGGCTGTGCATACCAACTATTTCGCTGAAAACGTTCTCCTTTCCAACTGTTAAAATCCCCAAGGAGGGTTGCAAGGGCTGGGGTGACTCATACATTAATCACTGTATCGCTTCGTAAAAGTGGCATTTCCAGAATTTTGAAAAGCTTTTTTTTCGAATTTTGCTAAAAGAATTTGACCCCAACCCAAGTTAATCGGTCACTTGTTAAGTCTTGTTAAATTTGAATGCACCCAGAAATACTTTTGGTCGACGCTACCAAGACTTATAAAGCAACAATAATTGAAGATAAAAATTAACAAAATAAAATATAAAAAATAATAGCAGCACCATCTGTTGAGGCTAATCAAACATTTTGTCACACTGCGCGCCGCACATAGCGTCTAGATTGAAAAATTACTTTAATTGAGCACCGGTATTGAGGGAAGCGCCATTTTTGGGTAATCGCAAACATCTTTGCACCCCATCTGTGATGGTGTGTGCTTCTCTGATTTTCAATACGCCTCGTTGCCTGCCACTGCTATGGGAAAATCGCGTTTCATCAAATCAATTTTAATTGTTTATTTCGAAGAGAATCTCACAAATCAGAAAACCTTAGGCTTGTGCAATCGAAAAATTTCTGCTAATGCGTAACCCGCTGCCAACTCCATCGGGACTAATGACATTCACTTACAATTTTTATAAAATTTTGTTGTTTTGGTTTTCGTGGATTCCTTTGTGCGCCAGGTTATTATGGCAAATATTTATGGCAGCCGATCGCGTCTGATTATTTACTTTACTTATACTGTAGCGCATTGTTTATAAATAATTTATTTTGTGTGTGCAAATTTAAATCAGTCAGCCACATGTGAAGGAAATTTCGCCATAGCTATACATTTTGTATAGAACTAAAATAGAAATAGAAAAATAAATTTTTATTTATAGTTAACTTTAAGGTTGCAAAGAAATTTTGACGAAATGCACTCTATTTTTAAGGCTGTTGGCGAAGTTAATTTATGTTTTTTTTTTGTTTCTTGTAGCGATGATAATTTATTTTATTTGTGCATTTATTCGTAAATCGAAAGACTTGGTAAGACTTTATAATAATAATAGAGAGAAAGTCATGACGTTATTAATTAAATGTCAAAAGTCATGACGTTGCTTCAAAAATTATCAAAAAATAATAGAATAAAATGAATGCAAAAGAAGAGCACCTACGCATCCTTTCGCTCTGATTTATCCTGCTATTTCATTCCTTTTTTAATATGTTCTCGCCACGAAGCACACACAGTTTGATGCTTTGCCTCCTATGCTACTAGTCTGTTTAAATTCGAAGGTTCAAGGTTATTTGAACTTGAAAGGTTTTGCTGTTGCCTCGTAACCAAAACTTCATTACCTGGATGGGAAAGTTACCTTAATGGCAAGACCCCCATCCTCATGGACAAGATCCTTTTTGTGATTCTAAAGATAAAAAGCCAGATAGGGGAGGTTGCCAGACTACCAGCCTTACCAGGTTTTGGTTTATACAGGATTTTAGTCATACGCCAAAGGGTGGGTTCGTAAGCTAAGGCAAGACTTGCAGTGAATACTCTTTTCAGCACGGGAAACAATGACCTAAACCTTGCTTCATCATAACTGAGTGGACTCTGGCTGGACCAAGTGTCTTGAAACTCTCAAAGGACTCAATTGCATATTTGATAGCGGCATCAGTCACCATTCTGGATGCAATAAACCTGCCGCGTTGTGTTTGTTGGTACTTGAATGGCCGGTATCACTAAGGTGATCAGTTTTTTCGGGAAGTGAGCCTCTATCATGACTATCACAAGCCTAGACTAGTTTCACTTAGAATATTCGGCCTCCTCACAAAATTTTTTATGAGAGTAATTTTTCGACTTGTGATTAATGCCCTTTACACACCGAACTGAAAACTGTGTTTTGGCGAAAACGCGCAAAAACTGCATCAAAAACATGAGTTATTTCCATACATTATTGAAAATTTTCTGTTTTCGAAACCCCTATTTTTTAGTATTCATTCAAAATCACTGTGAAAGCCACGAGCATCAAATAGCATGACTTTTTTAAATTACATAAATTTGCAAAGAATGTCAATTTGGTCTCAACTTTGGATGTAAAAAAATAAATATGGGCCTAAATACGACAACTGATAAACAAATGAAAAACAAAAATAAATTTTAATAGGCGTTTAGGAAGTGTAAACGGCATTGCCTTGATTTAAGTTTGAGTGGAATTTAAACAGGGTTGCTACCAAGCTCCTCTGGAATATGTGCCCAATTTTTTTTCTCGGATTTCTCCACACTCTCAAAGGTAAGAACTTGGATTTGAAAATCGATGTGTCTGTGATCTGACAAGCTGCAAGCTGGCAATACGTTCTATTTGGTGATATATTCTTAAAAAACATATTGGATAAGGTAAGGTCAACTACCTGCTGTCTTCTGGCAGTAACAAATTCAAGTCGATGCCAGACGATAGGATTAATTCCAAAAGACTATCTTTTCTTGTTTTACATTTGATGTTGCCCTAAACAGTGTTCTGAGCATCAGCATTGCAAGACAAGATGTACTATGGATCCAAAGAAAACCTTTGGATCCATAGTACTCTGGAAGTTCTACAACTGCCTTTGGTGGAGGCAGAGTTATAATCAAGAGAGTTACAAATCAAGTTAGCCGAAGCAAGACAAAGGTTTCCCACTCGGCTTTTGCATGGCATAAGCAGGAATCAGATTACAATCAGGAACCAGATTTTGGGTACCATGCCTTTCAACCTTAACTGCCTCGAAGGATTTCGATGCAACTTGGTCTGCTAATCGGACTGCTAATCGCAATGAACGTCGTAAGAAGTCTTTAATCCAGGAAGACCATAGATCAGACAACCATGGCTCTTGAATAAAGGCTATTTGGTTTTCAATTCTACAGGCCATACATCTTCTGCTTAAAAGAGCCGTAATATCTTTACGTAGATTGATTAGAGTAAACGAAATAGAAGCTCACCTATCATCGGAACTGATGCTACATTCTTTATGGGTCTCAGCTCCAGCATTCATAACCAGTGCACGGGCAGCTCCAACAACTGCTACGCTTCCTGGACTCATACCCGTGGGATAGCCTACGACATCCGGTTTCCATCTGTCAGTACAACTACCCTTGATTGGAGTAGAACCTACTTCACTTGGAGGCAGTGCGTGAGCTGACCCATTGGCCTAAAAGGAAGTAACTCCAATAACGAATGATTCTTCTTCCTTATCGGTTCAATAGAACAGGAGGCGATCTTGGAGACCAGCAAATAGTCAACCGAAGAGCCTTCCCTCAAAGGGTTAACCGGCCAACCTCCAGTTGAGTAACTAGGCACCCAATGGGGTTGGGATCGAAATTCGGTTTTTGGGTCAAAAATGATTTTACAAAATTTTGCTTTTAAAAATTCTGTTTTACAAAATTCTGTTTAACAAATTATTCTGTTGAAATGCCCTCTACAAAGCGACACAGTGAAATTTTTATGGAGAAGCCCCTGCAACAACCTTGTGAAAATAAGGAGATTTTTTTACTTTAGTCAGAATTTCGAAAAAGAAGAATTTCGAAAAGCTGAATTTTGAAAACAGATTTTTTTTTTTTGCGAAAGGCAGAACTATGATCCTCTTTCCACAGGATGTTCTCGCCAGGGAGGTGAGAGTTGCGACTATTGTAAATTTTAAAACTTTTACGTAAGTAAGTCTGTGGTTAAGCGGTCTCATGGAAAAAGTTTGCTTAGTAAGCAGAATTTTTTTTTTGCTTTGATCAGATTTTCGAGAAAGAAGGATTTGCAAGCGAAAAAGCAGAATTATGATCCTCTTTCCACAAGATATTCTCGCCGGGGTGTCTAGTAAGTTACTCTCGCCAAGTTAGTTGGTGCTATAGTGGGCTGAAATGACTGGGGTTAATCAGTTTTTTTTTTGAGGATCATGATAAATTTAAGTATCCTAAGTCAATGTATTCTGATGGCCGTTCAGAAAACCGAGCGTTTACATTTTTTGCAGTACAATTAAAATAAGAGGAGGTAGCGGATCAAAATTCTGCATTTTCGGGAAAAAAATGATTGATGTCGAAATTCTGCGTTTCCAAATTCTGCTGTTGCAAAATTCTGACTTAAGCAATAAAATTCTGTGTAGGCTTTTTGCTTTTTTAAACAATATTTTCATTTTTTTGAAATAAGCTCCCATCTTGTTTCTTTTTAAGGAAAAAGAAACAAGCAGGGAGTTTCAGGGAGTCATCACGGCACCCTTCATATTTCACTGTGTCGCTTGGTAAAAGTTATACTTCCAGAATTATGTAAAACAAAATTTCTAGAGGCAGAATTATGTAAGAATAATTTTGACTAACCCCTAAGAGAAGACTTTCTTAAGTTCAGCCTATTCTTTAACAAAAGAAAACAGAGAAACAGAAGCTTGAAGCGATCACACCTTATGTTGATAAAACTATAAACGCACCTTATGTTTATAGTTTTATAATAAAAATTTATTTTAAAATGATTTTTGAAATATTTCATTCCTAATGAGAATTTTTTTTATATTTTAGTTTATTTTGTTATAATTTTGAAAAGTAGAACTTTGTAAGCTAAATTATGAAAACCATTTTGGCCCTGGCAGAATATTGACCCCAACCTGTCTTTCATTCTCTTCAATCCTCTGCATCTACGAAGGCTTCATCCTTTACATCCTTTCAACGAAGGTTCGGTCTTCCTGACCACCTTGAACCTGAGAGCTTGGATTCGAATATCCTCTTGGCTGAAGCAATGTTGACCATATCGGTTTGGTATGACCGTATCATCGTCTTTTGGCTTTTTGAACTACATCCAGATCTTGGTAAAACGCATAGATTCTGCGGTTGTGCCTTCACACACATAAAAAAAATAAAAATAAATAGAGTGGCCAACTTCTCAACAATGTATGCTGTATGTTGATTTCTTCACATACAAGGGGACCTACAATTTTTTGCCGAATCCGAGCGGCAGTTTGAGAAGTTTTTCAAGACAATTGATACTCTCGGAGGGCTAGTCAAACTCGGGCTTGTCTCGGAGGGCTTCTTATTCACGCTCACGGTCCCTCCGCGAGGGGGGAAATTTCTTCTTTTCTGCTTATTATCCAGCGCTTTCTTTGTGCATAAAGCATAACTGTTCTTTAGAGCTTACATTTTGGCTTCCACCAGCCAAACAGGTGGTACACTCGGCACAAAAACACCAAAGCTTCCTCCGCTAGTGTTATGCCTTTACCACCAGTTTCATAAAAACATCTGGCAAGCATCTAATTGCTGCCCATTCTATTTGCATATGAGAAAAAAAGGTGTTTTGTATTCGACCAACCCTAACCTAAGTAACAGACACCCAGAAGCCGCGTTTGAGACAGACGCTTCTGGATTGCCGTTTGTATATAATATATTTTCCCTACCGGTACCCATCATATCTGGTGAACATTCTCCTATCCGCCACCTGGGGAGGTGCCCAATTGGGGACCATAAACCCCAGTAAAGCTAAATATCTTTTATTTTTGGGTAAAGGTTAACCAAAGTTCGGGTTACGTATGGTGACGAGCTCGCCAAGCTTGGTACTACTCACTCAATCATGCCTGAAAAAGGCTTCTTAGGCATTCCAATTGCCACGTGCATACTTTTGCTTAAACTGGATGCAATAGAAAGAAGAAACCTCAATTGGACGGGCGGTGGTGGCGCCTGTCTAGTGACAAAACAGATATGCCCAAAGCTAGATCTTTTTTGCTCCAAAAGCTTGATGGCTCTTAATAGATTGCACATGAGTGCTGCATTCGGCGTCATTACAAAGTGTCTAACGACTTCTGCGGGAGCGGCATGGATGAGGAGGAAGAAGATATCACTCTCCGCCTTCTCTGTACTTGCTCCGCTCTCTAAAAACCGAAAAAATTCACATGAGAGCTTCCTTCTATAATGATTTTAGAGATCTAAGTACTACCGACCATGAGAAAACATCTCTCGCGCTTTATCACTAGGTTCAACGAGTTGGGGGAATCTTTAGATCCATGTGATATCACAATTAACCTACATACATAGGTCTAAGTGTGTTGGTTTTCTTTCGACCCGACTGCCAAAGACCAATTGAATTCTATTATTGAATTGAATTCTATTTAGACATAATTTTAAAGGTTTTGGGATATACCGCGTTAAAAATAAAGTATGAGTGCAAACCGTACTCACCCCGAACGTTTCGCTTAAGTTACATTAAGCGTGGTCACCGGGAAACTGCCTAAAAATGCTTGTGGCGATTAGCACTACGCAAGTTGTAGCGGTGCGTAGGCGGTAATGCTGTCTCGTTCTTTCGTTGTTGTGCATCAGGTGGCTGAGAGCAAACAGTGCTCACTGTGTCGCTGGGGCTGGTTAGCCAATTCGCAATCGACGGTGATGAGCCGATTATTGGATCCCATGTTCGCAACAATTTGAAACTGTCGTCGCGATTGAAATTTTTGTAGCGTTTTATCTCAATCGCTTCACGAACAAGCCGTGGGATGTAATGCGACTCCCGAGCCAGTATCTTAGCCTGGTCAAATCTGATCCAATGGTGTTCGTTGGGATGGTCTAAGACATGCTCGGCTAGAGCGGATTTTTCTCGCTGCTGATTGCTCACAGCATTTATATGCTCTTTTAAACGGGTCGAAATACTTCGTCGCGTTTGTCCAATGTATGATGACCCACAGCTACAAGGGACTGCGTAAACACGCGGAGTTTGGAGAGGAAAGCGATCTTTGGGTGATTGTAGATAATTTATAACCTTATTTGGCGGTAAGAAGATCGTTTTCACACCGTATCGTTTTAGAATTCGACCGACTTTGTCCGTGACACCTTTCACGTAAGGTAGAAAGGCTCTCTTGTCCAACTCATTGTAGTCTTCTTGTCGAAGGACGTTGTCCACAAAGGTAAGTTCAGCGGCGAGGTGATCTGTATCACATACATTGTGAGCTCGCTGAATAAGTGTGGAGACAACAGATCTCAAATTTGCCGGATGATGGTGAGAGGAAGCATGGAGGTACCTGTTTGTGTGTGTGCCTTTTCTGTTAACTGTGTGTCCTAATGTACCATCCGATTTCCGCGTTACTTTAACATCCAAAAACGCAATGGATCCATTCTGTTCTTGTTCCATCGTGAACTTTGTTTTCGGATGTTGTGAGTTGAGATGGTTCAAAAAACTCATTAACGCGGAAAGTTTAATGATGCAGAAAGTGTCATCAACGTACCTCAACCACACCTTTGGTTTCTCTTCGCAGCTATTCAGAGCCTTCTTCTCAATATGCTCCATCCACACGTCAGCAACTAAGGGAGCTAGAGGTAATCGCATAGCTACACCATCTTTCTGCAGATAAAACTTCTGGTCGAAAGAGAAGAAACCCGATGATAGGCAAAATTCCAAAAGTGACATGTGTTTTTCGTCTATGCTGGAGGTTGAGATTAGTTGACAAATTATGCTCAGAACTTCCTGCACAGGTACATTTGTAAAGAGTGACTCCACATTGAAGCTTACGTCATCCGCCTCAAGTCTTAGACCACTAAGAATTGATACGAAGTGGGAAGAATCATTAATATGATGTTCTGTCTTCCCAACCAATGGTTTCAGAACCTCCACCAAATGCTTTGATAGTGAATAGCAAGGCGCGTGGATCTGACTCATGATTGGTCGCATCGGATTCCCTTCTTTATGCACTTTTGGCAGCCCATATAATTTCGGTGGCTGTGTGCAATATGGCACTAAGCGTTTCGATGGCAAAATCCCTTTGTTTTCTTGGATAAGCTGCGACACTTTCCTTAGAACACGAGCTGTAGGATCGTAATTTACAGGCGTATATGAGTCCCTGTCTTCGACCAAAACATTCATTTTGACGAAATAGTCACTCTTATTCATGACAACAGTCGAATTTCCTTTATCCGCTGGGAGAATGACAATGTCTTCATCTCTCCGCAAAGAACTCAGTGCAACCATTTCATTCCTACTCACATTGCTTGACGATGGTGGCTTCGTTCGTCTAATCATTCTATATAGACCAGAAAAGGGCCTTATACCTGATGATAAGACAAAATAAATAAACAAAAAAAACACTTTAGCTTTTCTAAGTGCACTGTGATCCAAAACCATGCTTCGCACCAAAAGCACATCTGGTTGAACTGACAAGCAACATAAACATGGTTAAGTTTTTTTATGCAGTGCACGAAAAAATTTACATTATCCTTATTGAGACCAGATAAACTCATGTCTGGGCAAGTGCACAAAGTGAGTTTCAAAATTTACAGCCAAGACAAACATAGCGTAAAAACAGAGTCGTTTGTTGTTGCAATGAAAGAAGAAGAAAAAGTAGTCTGTTACAGGTTCTTCATTATAGAGTTAATGGCCCATTTATTTCTATCGCTCCTTTGGTGCCTTCTATTAGAAATTGCAAAGAAAGCCACAGGATTTTAAAGAGTATTGTTAAAAGGAGAACAATACTCAGGGCACATTGACATTTTTAACGGCTCTACAATTTAGTTCAGTACCAGTTCTACTTATATTTATATTTTTTGCCAGGACCAACGACAATACTATTATTAAGTAGTTTTAAGGACTCGCCATCAAAGGCCATTTTTTGAAAAATTCTTTTATAGTTAGTAACACCCATACTCATGGGATTTGATTTTTAAGTGATCTCATTCATGTTTCTGTAAAAACATTTTCATAATCATCCTAATCCTGGGCAAGTTTACAAAAACCTTGGCTGTCAGTTAAGAGTCCATAAAAATTTAAATGCCAAAGTCATATGTCGCTAGTAGTAAACGCGCCAGATGTGACAGTGACACTAACTTGAACTATTTAAACTTCTCAAGCATAGTAATGTATGACCTCATAGCAGCAGCTTTAACATGGTGTGGTACAAAAGCGTCGTAGACCCGTTCGCCATCGCCTTACAAGCGCATGTAAATTGAAAAGATTCAATGAGAGCCAATACAATGAGGTCACACCTTATTGACCCAATTAAGATTAAAACCAAGAAATTAGCCAAAAAATTTCTCACCATACCGTTTGGTTTGAACAAATGGAAAAAAAAAATCGCAATATCTAATCCGAAAGAGCGAAGCTGTTTCATTGAGCATACAGCATCGTGTGAAATCTAATTTTATACCAAATGTGTGGGCGGAGAAGATTCATAGATATTTTGATGAGAATCACTCTAAAAATATGCCGCAGTTTCCAAATTGAATCCATGGTGCGAATGTGTTTGTATGCCAAAAAGATACAAACGGAAATTCACCTACGAAGAGGGGGGAGAGAGAGGCCGATTTAAATTACTTGTATAATATGGCAATGGATTAAACTCCTTAATTACTGTTTTCTTTTTTCCACTATTCCAGACTTGATCCTTCCTGCTGTAAAGATGTCACTTATCTACTGGACAAGATAAGCCTGTACAAGTCTTGCAAAATATACGGACACAGTGAGTATATTGGTTGCTTGAAAAAAAATACAGAATCCCTAAAGAATGACATTAGTCACAGGCGCGTAAAACACTATATAGGAAAAGAACATGGGAAAGGACTATTACAAAATATTGGGCATTCCGAAAACAGCCACAAATGAAGAAATCAAAAAGGCTTACAGACAGCTAGCGCTGCGCTACCATCCGGACAAGAACAAGGCGGCAAACGCTGAGGAAAAATTCAAAGAGGTTGCGGAAGCGTATGAGGTACTATCGGATAAGGGTAAACGAGAGCTTTACGACAAATATGGTGAAGATGGTCTGAAGAGTGGAGGTATGTTATAAAAATAAAATCATCCTGAATTAAATAATTTTTTTTATGAAATATTCTTTCAAGGTAAACGAAATGGCGGCTCAAACAACTCTGGTTTTACATATCAATTCCATGGTGATCCGCGAGCAACGTTTGCCCAGTTCTTCGGTTCCAGCAATCCATTCGCGTCGTTCTTTGATATGGGTGATAATTTATTCGATAAGAACGTCTTCGATTTGGATACAGATCATGACTTTTTTGGATCACCGTTTGGCGGTCTTGGATCACGGCATGGACTGGGAGGTGCTTTTCGGTGAGTTATAAGTTAATACTATTTCGTGACGGGAGAATGAATTGAAAACCGCTTAATCCTCACTAAAAATTTTTTAACTTCCCTTTATGAAAAAGGGTGGAAAATTTTCAACAACTGTAACCACATATGGTAATTGAGCACTGTGCTTGCGACTGCTTCTGCAGGAAACTACAAGACAATTTTTCCAATCTAGAAAAATTCATATAACCTCGGTAACCGTCGAGTAATATTGCATACGAACAACGTATTTGCGATAGTCCGCTGAAGACCACGCACTACACTATTTCAACGATCTTTCTCGAACAAGTATTTTTTAAAATTTACTTATCAACAACATTTTTCCAAACATTTCCAAAGTTCCAATTATTATTAAAAAAAGAATCAATAAATATGCATAAACCTGTAACAAGGTTCGCCTTTTCTAGTATTAAAAGGATCGAACTCTAAAACTGTAAAAAGAGCTGATGGCAATACGAGCTGATGGCAATCTTTAATATATAACCTTGACTCCTTGATGGTGACTTTAATGGTGTCCTTGATATCTTTACGAAAGTAATTCTCCTTTGCGTCAAATCCTTGATATCTAATAAAACTAGAGGCATAGAGCCAACAGAAAATTCATGGTGTGGCTCAATGGTAGGGAGGCTATTAAGTTGAATGAAAGAGGAAACCTGGAAAAGGTTGAATTCATTCAGAAGTGACTGCAATGCTCATATATGTTCATACGTCGAGTCTTTTTCTGGCACGTATCAGGACAGAAATTGAGGCAAAAAATCCTTTATAGTGTCAAAAGTAGCAAACATTTCTAGTCATTTTCCAAAATTTTTTAAAGCTGTGGGCCATCTTCAATCTCAACACTCGTTTACAATGCGAAATTCCAGCTACCAGATTGCTAGACAAGTCTATTAAATTCTGCTGTGCCCTCACCTGTACTTTAGAAGGAAAAACCTTTCACTTTCCCATCCTCTAAGGGCCGGTTTTTCAGTGCTGAGTTAAGCCCGGCTTAAACCAAGATCTGTTAACCCCGTAACAAAACGAACCTGGAGTTAACTCAGCGAGCAGTTTTTCAGTGAAGAGTTAACTCCGTCAACAAAGTTGTCAAAATCCTCGATTCTCGAAACTATTGACTCTCCAGCTCTCATTTCACATAGAAAAACATTTCCAGAAAAATCGAAAAAGAAGTTCGAGTTATTCTCAAATGTCATTTTTCACAGCAACGCGTAAATTAACTGACATTCCACGTAGAAAAAACATTCAAAGAAGTTCATACTGTTCTCCAGAGATGATCCGAGATTAACTTATCAAATTTGAAGAGTTAATTTCAGTTTAACTCGGAAAGTCGAATGAACTCGCACTGAAATACCGGCCCTAAGAAGCAATTGTCGTTATAAATGTCATAAGCCATTTCCCCATATTTCTAAAGAGGTGTTATTGTCCAACTCTTCTGATCTCTGTACGAGTAGATGGAAAGCTGCATTTTTTCAATCCGACCTAAAAAATTGCGATTCGACTAACATCCATCCTTTCCAAGGCCATCGAAAAGCCATATGAATTGCTCCTCAATACGGCTTCACGGGCAATGGGGCCACTCGTGATGTCATGGCTTATCTCAGGATGGAGACTATGGTCGAACACACTAAGTACAACACCGGAGTAAGTACAACAAATAGACACCGGAGATGCTAGGCCAATCCGACAACCTGCTGGACGACTTCCGATGGCGAAATAGGCTGACGCCGCGCCGCCGGGATGATACCGGATGATACAATGGAAGACGAAGGTTTGTTCGAAAGCTCGAGAGGTCGGTGGGCATCATTTGTTATACTGGTGAAAAATAAGGATGGCAGCACTTGCTTCTGCGTGGATTACCAACGAAATACTTCAGTAAAGTTCTAACACGACCGGAGGGAAGTTACCGCATTACCAGGCGAAAAATCCTTGCTCTATTACTGGCGACGAAACATTTCCAGAAGTATTTGAGTGGCCAGAAGTCAAATGGTTACTTCAGTTCAAAATCCTCTGGGCCAAGTCGCAAGATGGATCGCGCGATTGCAGGCTTGCGACTTCGAGATACCACATCGCAAAGAAGACTGCACTGCAACGCGGACGCATTATATCGGAGACCATGTGAGCTTAATTGTAAGCATTGCGTGCGACAAGAGGAAAAGGACGAAGGTATTTCTGTCCAAAGAATAAGAGCTGAACCAGCAGAAGGCTGGAGTGCTGAGGAACTTCGTAATGTGCAACAAGAGGATCCTGAGATAGAGCCAATAACAAATAAACAAGACACTAGAAAAGTTACAGCTTTTATTGGCTAAGTGCAAGAAACGACGTCGAGAGCTGGTGTCGGAAGTGTACCACGTGCAAGGGACCCAAAGTCAAGATTAGAGGTAGATTGCACCAGTATAACGTGGGTGCTCCCTTTAAAAGGATCGCCGTCAACATCGCTGAACCGTTTCCGGAAACTGAAAACGGTAATCGTTACATCCTTGTAATTGCCGAATGCCGACTACTTCAGCAAGTGGCCCGAGGCATTCGCGATCTCAAATCAGGAAACTAAAACCGCTGTCGACCAGATTCAGAGTGCCAATGGAATCCTCAGATCAAGGACGAAACTTCGAGTCGAAGATATTCCAGAAAGTATGCGCATCAATTGGACTTCAGATGACACCGACCACACCGCAATCAAGCATCTCTTCAAGGTCGTGGACGATAATCAACGAGATTGGGATCGGCAAATACCTTATTCCCCATTTCCCCCATACCGAAACGCCATTCAAAGTACAACTGGATACACTCCATCAGAATTTTTATTTCCCATTGAAGACCCAACACGCGAAGAGGACTACGTGGTGGACCTTAGAGAAAGGATCAACGACATACACCAGAGGACCAGAAGGAATATAAAAGTTGCAAGCGACCAAATGAAGATCAGGTACGATGCGCGAGCAACAGCACTCGAGTTTGATGATGGAGATTTGGTATGGCTCTACAACCCACATTGTAAAAAGGGAAGATCGCCAAAGCTTCAGCAGGACTGGGAAGGTCCCTTCCAAGTTATAACGCGAATTAATAATGTCGTCTTCTGAATCCAATGAGAACCAAGAGCGAAGATGAAAATTGTCCGTGTTGATCGCCTACATCGCTACCACGCAAGCAATGATGACGTACTTGTTCGGGACGAACAAAACTATGAGGGGGGCAATATAATGTGGCGACAAGAAATAAAATTACTTGCAGGAGTCGATGAACGCATCAATTCACTTTACGAACACACCCGCTCGATTCACTAGGCGATCGCTTCCAACTGTCATTCCAGTCAGCTGACAGCAAACTGATATTCGAAGTTCGAATTTCTATATCGAAAATTTTCACTCCATGGAATTCAGCGGAAGAGTTAGCAAAGGAAAATTACCAAAGGGGATAATTATTCTGGATTGTTCTTGCAGAAGGTACTAGAAGGTGCTTAATTTGTATAAATACAAGGGTGACAGGCTAGCAAGGGACAGTTTTATTTAAAACGTTGACTTGTGAAAATCAGTAATGAAGTGAAAAGTGATTGAATTGAAATTAAGTGTTGAATTCTAAGTAGCGAAGTTGAATTAAGTGCAGCTTGAATTTAAAAAAGTTTTGTTTGATAAATAAAGTGTTGCATTATGTAATTTTTTTTCCGTGGGTAGGTAAAAACCCTCATAGGCACTTTGAGAATCGAACGCGCGCTCATAGTAGTGTGAGATTCTTACTCACTAAAAAAACCTCCCAATCTTTGTAAGACTACGACTAATTTTCCTAAACAAGTAGTTGCATTATGTAATTGTAAAAAAGTGAAATTGAAAGTCAAATAAGCAATGCTCGTCGGTATGTGGCCAATTTTTAGGCCTTACATTTTGAACAAGAGAGCTGATGACCGTTTTTCAATAATTTTGCTCTTTGACATCGAAAGCCCTTTAAGTGTTTGGATTTTCTAGATACGCCCCCAGACACGCCCACAAAAGGTGTTTATGTGCAATTGCAAGAACGGCCCACTGCTATCAAAAGTGCAACAAGCCGTTAAAGGCTGAAATTTGATATTTAACAGTTTTTTGGGTGTTAGGCATAAAAAAGGAAAATAAAATGGGCAGACCTCCGCTAATAGGCGGATAAAATATATTTAAAATATTTTTTAAATTAATTTAAGTTAATGTTTTTGCGCCGTATTGAAAAAATTTAAAATTTATTGTGTCGAAACTGAAACTAGTAGGCGGGTTACAATGCGCTTATCCCAATTGACCATTGTCAAGCTTCGAATTAGGAATTTTAGAATTTATCCGTTAAGAATCTCGTTCCTTATAAAAGGGACGTGACTTCAACCCCTTTTTAATAACATCGTATTTTTTGTTCATATTTTTTTTCAGATGTGGTATACACGTGTTGATTGCATTTTTATATTAAAAATTAAGTTTATACTACAAAACGCCCCCAAAATTGGGCGTGGCACAAGTTTATTCATAAACGTTGATAGTGTACGAACATATCTGAACATTACAATGCAAGTTATTTGGATTTAAATAAAATATTGAATAACAATTATGATGTATTGAAATTAAATATGACCACGCCCACATGGGAGCAGTTTTTCTCTTTTTTTTAAATGCCAATCATGCTGTGAGTGTAGCGAAAAAACGATTTTAATGAACTTGACGTTTGGCGATTATTACACAGACTATCTTCGGTAGTTCATCTATAATATGGTCTTGCAATTATTTGACTATTAGTCTGACTATTGGTCTTGCTGTTTTTTGACTGCGACAACTAACTACCAAACTATTTAATTTCGCTTCCTTGCTCTCTTCAAACCACTGTTAAGTTTTCATTATAACAGCAAAGATGAAAAACGCTTTCAATAAGAAGCAGATCGCACTTTGCGCCTTTCTGTATTTGAAGGGTGCTTTTGATGATTCTGGATATGACCGAACTACCCTACAATAAACTGGATTAAAGCGATGCTCGAAAGTCGGAAGATCACTTCTAGATCAGGGCAGACTTCGGTATCCGTTTCAGCCGAAAGAGGCTGCCCACAAGGAGGCGTGCTGTCACCCCTCCTGTGGTCACTGGTCATTGACGACCTACTTCATAAACTAAGTAATTCAGGCCTTAACAAAATTGGTTACGCGGATGACCTAGTCATCATCATTAGGGGTGAAGGGTGAAATGAAGCCCTTAAGACAGTCCTATTTTGGTGTAATAGAGAAAACCTCTCAAAAGCCCAAGTAAGGCTGTCATTGTTCCTTTCACTAAAAGAAGAAATATCAACTTAGAAATTTCAATCAACGACGAAATCGTTCCAATGAAGTCAAGTATCTGGTAGATATTCTGGACAAAGGACTCACCTGAAACTCTCTACTAAACAGCAAAATCACTATCGGTTAGCACTGACGCACCAACAGCCAATGCGGCCTTAAGTGGTACACGTATGGCTCTAAAATGGGACCGGAAGTGGAATCCGGCAAATACGGGCTGAGCCTGAAACCCTCAATCAAATGGGAAAAAGTGCCAGTGCATTTCAGGCAGAACTCCTCGCCATTCGTGAGGGCGCCAACCAAGTCTACATCAAGGTGCAAACTTCCATATATGAACAGACAGTCAAGCAGCTATAAAAGCCCTTAGCTCGCACATTATTCACTCCAAATCAGTCTTGCACTGCTTCAATACCCTACAGAAGCTTAACTCAAGGAACAAAACCAAATTGTGTTGGGTTTCTGGTTACGAAGTCATTGATGGCAATGAGAAAGCCGACGAACTAGCCAGAAAATGCTCGGAAACCCCTTTCCAGAGATCTGAATATTTCTTCCCCACGCGAAATTGTCGATAAAAGAAGTTATAAAAAGTTGGGAGCATGCTAGATGCATCTCATATTGGGTGGATACCCCAGGCCTACCAAAGAAATGCCAATCGGACTATAAAGGTTGCCTCAATCTAAACAGGCATGATTTTAAAAACCTTGTAGTATACCTTACAGGACACCACCGATTTACACCCTTTTAAAGTCAAATACTCGACTCTCCAGAATGACGACTTTGTCTTAAAGAAGACGAAAGTGCTCAACATATCTTAACGGTACTAGACGGAATTTATGCCTCAGAGAACAATTGAATACGGAAGACATTAAGATTTCCCCTGCTAACAGCGTTATTAAATTTGCGCGGAAAGTGGATAACATCCTAGCCTAAACTATATCCTGACGCTCACAGTACAATATATCTCTTCAGGTCGAGTTGCTATAATTGACAATAGGCGAGTCAGAAGTTAAAAAAAAAGATTTCATAAATCTCCCGATCTAAAGGACAACAGCTTTCATCGAAAAATAAATAGCTCCTGTTGTCTGTTATCGTTCTACCAAATTTCGACATCGCCGTAACGCATTGAGTCCCTCTGCTGGGACTTAGTTCCGAAACAAAATTGGGAGGTGATTAATATAAACCAAGACCTACTTTTGTTGGGAGTTAAGTCATTTGGAAGTTAGGTCGTAGGGCCTTGAGAAACAGTGACATTTTGTCTTCGAAAAACATTTTTTATCCGAGCAAAGCCGAATAAAGTCATCATAAAAGGATCAGTTTCCTTCCAAGCAACAATTTTACTTCGGGTAAGGCTAAAATCTTCGATTTTGGGGGGCTGTTTATGGAAAATTATTAGCGGTTCAAAGAACGGCCTGCATAGCTATCATACACCTACGGAAGCTCTGAACACTCTGCTGAACCTAACATCGCTTGATCTACAGATAAAAAACTTGCTGGCAATAGTGCGCTACGACTCACTAACTTAAACTATTTCAAGAGCAGTAGCTACGGACACGGCTCGATCCCGTCGGAGCTACTGCCAGTCAATTCAACTTTAACGGATGAAATTCCCTTCCTTGTCGACTTTGACACACCGTATGAAGTCATTTATCCAGGGAGGGAAGACTGGGAAAATATTGCAATTGTCAGACCTAATGAAATTGCAATTTTCACAGACGGTTCAAAAACAGGGGAAGGAACAGGTTCTGGTTTCTTCTCAAAAGACCCGGAACTAAAAGTATCCTTGAAACTACCGGATACAAGCAGTGTCCTCCAATCAGAGGCTCTGGATGTACTTAGGGCGGCCGAGCTTTTGCAGATGAGATCGATATCCGGCAGAGATATCGTCATTTACATCGATAGTAAGGCTACGCTCAAGGCAATGGAATCGATCATCATCAAATCTGATATAGTCAGGAGCTGTCACACAATGCTTAAGGCATTGTGCAGTCAGAACCGGGTGAGACTGTGCTGGGTGCCAGGAAACTGCGGTATAGAGGGTAGCGAACAAGCTGATGAGCTTGCAAGAAGAGGAGGGCTCCTTGGAAACGGTGTGGTTTCTTACATCAAACCACCCCTCTGCGTAGTTAGAGGCACGTCTTGAGGAGAAAATTGAAATGACGGCCAACTGGATACAGGGCTGGACACAGCGTATCTAGGTCCCTCTGGCCACGACTAGACGCAAAAGGATCGAAGGCACTATAAAAACTGAGCAGGGACAAGCTTAGGGCTTTAGTGGGAATTCTGACAGGACATTGTCTCCTGAGGAAACACGCAAGGAAGCTCAGTGAGGCTGCAGTGATCTGCAGGTGGTAGAGGATACAGCACACATACTGTGTAAATGCGAGGCAACTTCGCGCGTGCGCAGAAAATTTTTAGGGGAATATTTCTTTGGAAGTTTGGAAGAGGTACACGGCACAAACTTCAAAGGCCTTCTTGGCTTTTACAGGGAAATTAGCTGTTTCATGGTGAATGTTTAGGTTTCTTTTGCCTTTTGAATGTTATTTTCAATTGGTTCCCAGGGATCGCTTTGGGCCCGTTTTGGTGCCTAGTGTCTGTGTGGTCCTTTTCACCACACCCCTGTTTAACCTAACCTAACCTAACCTATGCAAGACGATGCTCTGTATAGCTCTAACTTTGACAAGAACTTTATTCTCCTTAGAATAGTATAGAGGCACAGCGTGAAAAAGATATACTTAAATTCTAGCAATAAGATCTCTTCCAACACATATTTCATCGAAAAATTAACTCTTTTCCAGATCACACTCCTTCAACGTGCACACGCCATTCAAAAAAGAAAAACAACAAGATCCACCTGTCGAACATGACCTCTACGTAACATTGGAAGAGATCTACCATGGCTGTGTTAAGAAAATGAAAATCTCAAGACGAGTCGTCCAGCCGGACGGCACGTCGCGGAAGGAAGATAAGTACGTTAGCATATCGATCAAGCCTGGTTGGAAGTCTGGCACAAAGGTGACATTTCAAAAGGAAGGCGATCAGGCGCATGGTAAAATTCCAGCCGATATTGTATTCATTATCAGGGATAAGCCGCATGCGCTGTTCAAACGAGAAGGCAGTGATTTAAGATATACTGCGCGATTGACGCTTAAACAAGTAAGTATAAAAGATTTTTCCCATCTCCAGATAACATCGGTCACCTGCATTTCCCACGACAATTTTAATTGTGAAAACAAAAACCCCAAATGCAGTCGACCATATAATTCAAATTCAATTTGAGCTCCAAAAGTGCCAGCAAAGTTGTTTCACTCTATAATGCAATGGCGCACTTGTCATTTTGCTATTGGTAATAACTTAAAAAACACTTTTCCTTTTGCAGTAAACCACATAAATCAAGCGCTAGCCAAACGAGAAAAGCAAATAATTCATATTTTCCAAAAGCGGCCCGAACAGCCAGCCATGTACTGTTCCAATCACTGAGCCAAACGTCCCCTCTCACACAACTCTCCCCACAAACTGTTGACACTTCCAATTAAAGTTTCAATCAAGACCAAAGCTGCCTTTCACACCAGGTGTGATATATGTCACATTTAATTCGTCGCTGTCCACCTGCCGGCCGGCCGGCCGGTACTCCCCCTGGCACATGCGTCTGGCAAAGCCACCTTAATTGCTCACGTAACCGACTACACGACGACCGACGACTAGTGTCAAAAAATAAAATGTGAAAACTCAAAAGAATGCATTTTCTCACGATGCACGTAATTAGACGCATAGAGCCCAAACATACTTCAAATCTTTTCTCACCTGGACGAGTACTATGGCCAACTAGTATACAGCCACAGCTAGTATCGATCCAAAATTAAATTTTAATATGTTTCGCGATTTTATCGCATATTAACAGGCAATATGGCTACGGCAGTTAAATTATTAACAAATTCGTCGAATAAAGTAAAAACGGGTCCAAGTTTCATGGTCCATGTCTGGAGGTAGGCGCATGAATATGGGCATTCCTCCTCGTTATGGGTGGCAATTTTTTGTTGCTGTAACAGCCGATTCCGGCAAAAATCTATAAATTGTTATGCTTTGATTTTTTTTGTTTCTTTTCATTTTGTGATTTTATTGGCGATTTCATTTATTTATTTTTTATTGAAAAAATTTATAGAGAATATGTGAGTAAGTTTACCTTTATAACGAATGCCTGCGGGCAGTCTGTTTCGATTTTTAATATGTGTGCCAGACCAACCGCAAACGAAGGTTTCGATCATATGGCATGATGACTTAATACGACCAGACCAAAAATGGCAAAACGACACAATTTGGCAGCACATGTACCTGCGACGGGTACACATGACTGTGTGTGTATAAAGCTTGTGAGTGAGTTTCTGAAATGGAACTCGCGGTGCACTGGCAGAGTCGTTCTGCTGAATGGTTGTATACATTTGCGATGAGCACAATATTGAAAAACGCTTTCGATCTCGACTTGGACGAGATTTATGGGCAACGCAGGTAGTAACCAATTTGGGCTGGTTACTACCTGCGTTGCCCGGGTTTTTTTTTATTAATTTTTGCATAAAACTCTCAGATTACGACTGGGCAGCAGTGAGACCCGATTTGCGGAACGACCATAAATATTGAAAGCACTGGAAATGGGGCATTTTAATTACCAATTCATATAATCGTAGAAAGGCTTTTCGTAATAAGAAGAAAAAGTACTCTTTGTTGGCGCACTTGTTGTGTAGGACTTAATTTTGTTGCAAATTTCCCGAAACGTAGTTAAGTGCTGTAGGTTCGGATACCTACTTTCTAGATGTGCCTTCGGTTTCTGGCCGTTCCTTTTTCTTTCTGGAAACTTTTTTTCTTTCTTACTTCCGTGGTCTAAAAGTCTTAAAGCCTAAAAAGTCTTAAAGCCTCTCAATATGCAGTTCGGAGTCGACGAAAAACCAAAGGTACCTTTTCACGGGGCGTTAATTAATCTTATAATATTCTATCGATGTGAACAAATCACCTCGGATCCTTCAGTACTTAAAGGAGTTACCGTAAGTACCAACTTGAAGTTGTCATTATTAACCGAATTCAATTGTCTGTCATTGTTCAAAAAGACGCGGCGCCTTGGCTAAGAAGCACGCAACATCCATCCTAGGTATTAAATCTTTAGTTTCTCTGTTGCAAAGATCAGTCGACTTAGGGTCTATTTCCACGAGCAACGTATTAGTCGCCGTCGACAGTTCAAATGAGCACGAAAAAACGTTGATGGTCGTTTCACATTCAGCACGAGAGCGTCAAACCAGAGCGACAGCGACAACGCGAGACCAGAGAAATCGTTTGTTATAGGATGTTTCCACCGCACTTATTACAGAGATTAACGTAGGAAAATTAAAAGTTAATCCCAAGGTGTTTCCACCCGGAAAAGATGAGATTAACTTGACATATGCTTTCGATTTTGACATTTCTCCATCATCTGCGCATCTCCTTGTAAACATGAACTTTCTTATCTCTCAGGCAACTCAGATTCAGACATAATAAAATTAATTTTAATTGCCACCAGTCTTTTTAAGATACGTAACGAAATAACTGGAAAAAAGAAGAACGAGATCAACAGATTTGACGTTTTGTTTTTCTTCAAATCTGTTGATTGGGATTTCGGTCCACAAAGTTGATAGTAGACTAACTTGATAAGCATCAACCAGCAGTATCAACATTAACATCCATCATTATTTTGCAGTGTTGAAGCCTTATTGCATTCAACTTTTTTGACAGGAACAACCATATCCGCATCAAGAGCAACATCAGCCGTTCTGCGTTCCCCTTTACACCACGAAAAAAACACTGCTGAGTTGATAATACCCAGCTGTCAATCAAAGGTGTGTTTTCTTTGTTTCGTCAGAAAACGCACAGAACACGTAGAATTCTCGTTTGATTCGGTTTGATTTAAGAATTCTTGCGTGGAAGAGATTAATTACGAAATTAATATTTAATCTCGTCGTGAAAAGATTAATATTCGTATGGTAAATCTCGTGATTTAGAGGGGATTTAAGGATGATTTGTCTTAATCGCGGATTAGTGTCCGGTGGAAACACCCTATTACTTCACAATGAAAGCGAGAAACCGCGACGACTGTTTTGACCGACCAGTGACAAAACATAACATATTTCTAAAATTTTCTAAAATTTCACAACAAGTATTGGCTTCGAGAAAAAAAAAACGTCTATTCAACAGCGTGTCATAACTCACAACAGTGATTGACAGAATAATCGTCGACCTCGGCTAGGGGTTTTCAATTTTTCGAAAAAGTCCGTGTGCGACACAGCGATAATGCCGGTATTGCGAACCACCT
The DNA here is from genome assembly GCA_947623515.1 of Neoascia interrupta. Classification (NCBI taxonomy): domain Eukaryota; kingdom Metazoa; phylum Arthropoda; class Insecta; order Diptera; family Syrphidae; genus Neoascia; species Neoascia interrupta. Next base: position 182,910,692 of record OX392462.1, read on the forward strand.
AATACATTGCAATTGATTGAAATTCATTTGACAACTCGCACGAGACTCTCGCGCGGTCTCTAGCTGACATTGTAACAGTCATGGCGAATAGAAAAAGGAGGCTTGAATTAATTACTATACCATTCAACAGAAACCCTTACTTGACGCCTAGATTCGCTAGATTAAGCCTTGCCATATTTCCACGATTGACAGTTTACTGAAAATAGCCTTGGCAATGTGACTAAATGTTTCGCAGTCGTTTTCCAGTCGCTTTCCAATCGTGAAAATCGGCAAGGCATCAATCTGTCGAATGGAGACGCCAAGTTAAGGACTCTGCTAGGCTAAGCAAAAGTACGTACAATTAGTACGAATCCGAAGAGGTCTCGGCAGGTAACCTGATCCATACAACAATATTATTTCACTATTTTTCCAGCAGCTTCTTATTGTTACATTTTCCGGGCCTTGACGAAATACTGCCTTTCGTATCGCGAAGGACGCAAGAAACAACAATTCCTTGGCTGGCATCAACCTTTTGGAACTGCTTTATACTAAACCATGAGAATTTTAAGGTCGTTACGTTACAGAGAATTCATTGTTCCCAACTTTGTAACGTTCCGAACTGACTGACTTTGGGTGTGGTGTACCCAAATTAAACTTCAAGATAGGCTTCCACGTACAGTTTCCTACGAGAGCTCAGTGGAAGAGAGACGAAGTGATGGAGAATTCCGGACACGCGTTGTAGGTATATACCGATGGATTTAGGTGAACTGTGGTGTGGGGCCGGTGTCTACTCGGAAGAACCAAAAATATCAATATCATACCGCTTGATGGATTTTGGAAGCGTTTTTCATGCGGACTCGGGCGTGACACAACGCATTAACCTAATATTGCTGTCTTTTGAGATAGCTAAGCATCCAAACTGGTGCAGGAGTGCCGGAGCAAAGGTTTCAGGGTCAATCTTCTCTGGGTGTCATAGCAACATAAAAGGAAACGAACTTGCAGATGGGCTGGCTTAGTAAAACTTAGCTATACTCGCTTCTTTTGCGGTAAGGCTCTATATTCCGCTTAAGGAATAATTCCACTTATATCTCCTGCGAAAGGCCATCTACCCATGGAGGGGGCTGCCCAATTACGTCATATCAAGGCAGTAGGCCACGTACGATAAAAATAGAACGAGAGACCTAATTATCAGAACCCGCCCTGAAATAGCCAGAATCACGGTGATAATAACGGGACCTACGGTCCAATCCAAACTATGTGTCCCACACAACCACACTGCTGTAATTGTTGAAATGTTAGTGAATTACCTATCTATATACCTGCCTGTGAGCGAAGGACAACGCATGGGCATGGCAGCTCGCAGAAAGCCCTGATAAAACTTAACGAAAGCGGCGCTTAGGGAGACTTTAAAACATCAATTCAAACGGCATCAAATCGTACAATTGCAATTATCAATTTTGCATAAAAAATAAACTTTACATATTACAAAGACAACGCCCTTTTCGTTTTCGACATTTGTCTTTTGGCTTATGAAAACTTATAGATACTGCGATAGAAAGCGCCCTGGTGTACCTGCGTCCACTTGTGCAGAACGTTGTTTCATAAGGATAATGAATAGCATGTCTGATCTGTTTATCGTTAAGGGTGTTTCCACCGGACATAAATCTGCGACAAAAACTAATCTTCTTAAAAAATAGTCACGAAATAAATCTCTTCCACACATAAATTCTCAAATCAAAACGTATCGAATTCTATGTGTTCCGCTCGTGTTCTGACAAAACAAATTATAAACAAACCTGTTATTGACAGCTTCAAACACGTTGATTATATCCTTCCCAGGGTATATTCATTTTAATGTATATACCCCTACATACTATGTTTCTACCAGCAATAATACGAGGATTAGCAGGAGACGGTTAATAATAAATCCCAACGTGGTTCAATCAGACAAATATATGATTAATTTGACATTTTCTTTTCCTGTCATTTTGGCTGTCAAAAAAGATATTGGCGATGTCATTTTCCACTAGCGAAGAAAGATTTCCGTTGTAGACATCCAAATAAATCGTAACTCTGACAGATCCGTCATGCGTCAACAGTTTCAGTGTGGTTTCTCGATTCTCAAACTTTTGAAAAGGTATTCGAAAAGGGTTGAAAGTGGTTTGTGAAAATGGTGAATGAGATTTATGGGGGGATTTATTTTAAATCGTTAGCCGTGTGGATTTAAATTTGTATGGTTGATCGCGTAATTTATAGAGGATTTAATGAAGTTTTATAATAATCGCCGATTAGTGCTCGGTGGAAACATGTTATAAGATTTTTCAGAGATATGATTGAGACCGAAAGATGAGTTGATTAAGCCATGTCCGTCAGTATGTATGTGTGAAGGTTTTAGGTCTTCAAAATTCAGCTTTTGAGCTGATACTTATACACGACTTAGTTCTTATGTTGCACAGACAGAGTTCTAAAATTAATATAATCTGCCGACGGCCACGCCCACTGTTGGTTTCAAAGTGAGGCAGCCTCTAATCCATATTTCATTTCATAGGACAATTTGACAAAGTCAAACAAGGCATATGAACTAAAATTTTGGAGTGCAGAAATTATGGCTTAAAAACTTTAACGCGACGAAAACTGAAGCGCCCACAACGTGTTGATCATGCCCAATACAGTGTTATATCTTTAAGAATTTGATTTCTCTGAATACTCAGTCTAAATCGAGAAAACATTCAGTGTAAAATATTTAAGATGTTAACATTTTTTAAATTGATTCCATACAAAGTTTTGAGCTCCACCTACTTTAAGGGGGCGGTTTTAGAAAACCACTGTTTATTTTGGCTTAAGTTTTCGTCTTTAAGATATTTCTTGATGGTTTTAACGAAATAAAAATTAAAAGATTTTCTTCTTGGCCCTCGCCCTTTTTAGGGAGCGTATTCCATACAAATAATTGGATTACAATGAATGAATTCAGGCCAAAAAAAACTTAAAGATTTGGTGTTTCTAGGGAAATAAGTAGGATATTTAGAAATTCGTTACCGAAGAACCGTTGCACTTTCTCACTTGTTTTATATTGTTTAGTAAAAGGATAAGGAGATATGTTGATGACCTGTCAAAAAAGGTTGCAAACTGCGTTCGGTAGATATAACTGAAACTCTGACGTCATCGGTATGGACTGTCACTTTTCTTACGCGTGAAAAGAGTCCTGCTTACACAAACCTTTTAGTTTGCTGTGCGAATTAGTTGTACATGTCTTTGATGTCTTTGCCAAGTTGGTATAAACTTATGCTCTGTGATTTGAAAGAATGGTGGATGTTAATCAAGTTTGTTTTCCTTCAACTTTGCTGACTGAAGTCTGAACAAAATATTATGGCGTATTCTTTTCAACACCGAATCGTGAAACTGGTGTAAAATACAGAAAAAAATCGATCTTTTCTCGTACACTTATACGGAATCGTGCACATGTAAATGTTCTTTTGAACTCCAAATTAGTTCGGTGTCGGCATCCAACTCAAATTTTCACCACCGTCGTATTTGACGGTGGAGGCTGGGTGTAGCTTTGATTGTGTATGTGAAGTGACGTTTCGACTTAATTTTCATTCGTTATTCTTAACAACGCGATAAAATCCATAAAAAGTTAATAAATATCCCAAAGTTAAAGCTATCAAAATTAATTTTAAGTAAAAAGTAAAGAAAAAACCGACGCCAACAAAATCACGTTATGAAATGAAAATAAAATAAGCAAAATGAAGTCAAAGCGATTTGACACCTAACGTGATGACTGCACCGATGCATTTTATTTGTCGTTCTGTACACAGTGAAATCGAGTGTACACCACGCTGGAATTGTCACGAACACCGAGTATTATTTGACAGCTCGGTGTTCGCGCCATTAGACATAATTTTTTTTATGTTTCTTTGGCTTCACATTGCTATTTCGTTTTAGGACCAAAAATTCGGTGGCAACAAAAAATTAATTTAATTATTTTTAAAATTTTTATTTAAAATTTTTCGTAATGAGTTTTCATTGTTCGAGCTGTGGCAAATTGTCATTAGAATTGTCAGAGGCTCTTAATGACATGTTTAATAAAAGTTAAAATGACTATAACCTCTTTTTTTAATTTCAATAACATATTTTTACACTTAAGTTTTCTTCAAAATCATTTATGTAAATAATTTCATTTCTAGGCTCTTTGCGGTGTAGTATTTCAAGTTCCTACAATGTCTGGTGACAAGCTGCGAATCAGTACTATGCAGGAAATCATCAAGCCAAACACGGTGAAACGAATTCAAGGCTATGGTCTTCCCTTTCCCAAGGACACATCACGGAAAGGTGACCTGCTAGTTGCGTTCGATATTCAATTCCCCGAAAAATTGACTGCAGCACAAAAAGAACTCCTGAGAGACATGTTATGATGAGGTACAATGCTCTCCCAACGATGGCACAACACATAAAACCAATTTTGTATCGAAAAAAACCATCACCACTCCCGTGTCGTTAGCATTTTTATCATCACTCTAACGTAAAAGGATACTCAAATACGAATAATGTAATAAATAATAAAAGAAAAAAAAAACACACACACACACAAAACATCAAACATTTTCTTCCCTCCTTGAGCTCAATCTTTCGTTCTCTTTACTTCTCAAAGATAAAATAAATAAATAAATGAAAAACAAATAATAATTATTTCTCAATTTTCTGTTTCATTAAATTTAAGTATCTCGATTAGTTTTAACTATGATTTTCGTTTCGTTTGCAATTTAGTATTTTATATTTTCTTTTATTTTTTTTTTAATAATAATTGTAAAAGCAACATTTTAAACATTTTCTTTTTATTGCTCAGATGGCATTATATTTATTTTTGTTTTTATTAATAACTTTATTTTAATAACAAAAAATTAAATAAACATTTTATTTATTTTTTTACTTTTTATTTTTATTATATTTAAATAAATTTTGACAACACTAATTGCTGGTATACTTAAAAGCTTCATTCACCTATAGAATAGCTTAAGATAAAAAATAAATTTTAATAACAAATTTTGCGACTGAAAAAGTGGAATATACAAGCAGATAATAATGCAAAATGATCCTGTTTTTTTATGTGGGCCAGTTTTTATGCCTGTATGAGATTAAAAATAATTTTATTGAATAAAACTAAAGTATAAAGTATAAAAATTTTATTTAACTTTTTCTAACGTTACAAGTAAAGAGTTTTTGCTTCTTTAGGTTATCCCTTATTACGGGCTAAGGGATATTGAGATCCATAGTTCGAGGCTGAAGCAAGAGGCTCTATTTTGTCTCCTGTGCTGCATTAGAATTATCAGGTCAAGGAATAAATGCTTTAGGTGTATAAAAGACCCACATCTACCATAGGACTTAGAGCATTAATTCTTTGCACTTTTAAGTTGATTATGTGTGAAACTCTGTCTTTTCTTTGTATAAACGCTGGAAACGTCCATTTTGTTGAGTCGGTGTCTTAAGCCGCGTTTTAAACGACGATGATAACGAGTGCCATTTATTGCTTACTTCTAATTTAGGGTGCATCGCTTTTAGGAGAACTACTCTCACGCCACTCTATTTAAGAGAACCCCATGATGTAATGCTATTTAGCTCAAACTTTTTGAGTTTGACATAATACGTTGCCATTGGTCAACATCAGAAGATCAAGGACAAGGAAAAAGGCAATGTATTGGATTAATAGTATCAGACAAGATATCAATTGTTAATACGAAAGAAAAAACGAGAGAAAAAACCAGTGAGTAAGTGCCACAGTGTGTACACAGAAGTTACAGTCCGTAAAACGGACCGTTGAACACCCTATCCTATCTTACATTGTAAAGTGCTGATGGCAAAGTTATTTTTTGACATTTTATGAGTAATGCAAACTTCGAAAAGGGGCGTGTCCAACCGTCCCTAATTAATTATAATTAATTATTATTATATAATTATTAAAATTAATTAATAATTATTAAAATTAATTATTATATAATTATAATTAATTATAATTAATTATAAGATATTTCCACAGATATTTCCAAGTTACGCTTAAATGTACGTAAAAATGCAATTTGTTGGTTCAAATTCAATGTTTTTGAAAAATCGACCCCTAAAAGGGGGCGTGGCTAAAAACTTTACATGAACGAAATCTGGACTGAAGTCTCGTTTACCTAACCTGCTACTATTTTTGTTTCATGCTTTCCTAAATTAGGCTCAAGGCTAGTCGAAATTAAGTTTTTCTGGAAAATTTTAGGTCGCTTCAAATGTGGGCGTGGCCCAATGTCTTGTATGAACAAAATGTGGAACTAATGGTTTTCTACATAAAATACTAAGCAAATTTTTTTCAATTTCGAGCAAAAATATTGATTAAACTGCATTTGAAAATTTACCCTTAAAATAGACGCCACGCCCACTAAAGGAGGTTTACCAATTAAATTTGTCTTTTTTGTGTCTTACATTCATTAGGAGATGCTGAATGTAAAATCTAAGCCTTTTAGAACGTCTTACAGTTTTGAAAACTCTGGAGGTAGTTGCACATTTAGACCGATTGTGGGAGTGTCTTTGGGCGGATTTCAAAAAATTTTACATTTGTACTGTTTCAGCACCCTATCTCAAAATTTAAGGCCTTAAAACATGTGACTTACAGACGGACGTTTATGGCTCATTCGATTCAGAATTCGGTCTCGATCATATGCCCTTAAGGTCTTGGGGGTCTACCATTATTATTTCAACATCTGTGGTCTTGGTGGGTTGAGTGCTTCACACGACATTCTTTACGATACCTAGACCTGGGACTTGTCTTATCGCATCCAAATCCTTAGAGGCCGTCACGATCGAAAGGTTTTGTGCCCAAGATCTGGTTGCTGCCTCTATTTCCTGCCATGCTAACGACAAATGGGAAACCTTTGTCGTTGCCTCGGCCTACTTCCCCTATGACTCTTTGACTCCTCCTCCACCAAAGGCAGTTGTTGAGCTTGTAGATTATTGTGAATCCAAAAGATTGGGTCTCGTCTTGTGCTACGATGCTAATGCTCAGAATACTGTCTGGAGCAGCAGCAAATGTAACGCAAGAGGAGATCGTCTTTTGGAATTCATCTTATCGTCTGACATTATCATCAATAATTTGGGTCACAGACCCACTTTTGTTACCGCCAGGAGACAGCAGGTAATTGACCTTACTCTGTCCAACAAGTTTTCAAGGACTATCGCAAAATGGAGGGTATCGCCAGATAGCACCCTGTCAGATCACAGATACATCGAACTCAAATCAATTGCGAAGTTCTACCTTTGCAAGAGAGGAGAAATCCGAGAAAAACGAATTGGTCACATTTTAGAGAGGAGCTTGGCCACTCTGTTCAAGTTCCACTCAAACTGAGTTCATGACAAGGGGTAGAGATGTGTGCTCAAAATCTGAACAGCATCCTTACCCGTTGTTTTGAACTCGCGTGCCCAGTTACGAAAAACCTCCGTAGAAAATCGGTACCTTGGTAGCATGCCGAACTGCAGCGTATTCGCAAAGAGACCAGGAAGCTCCTGAATCGGTCCTTAAAAACCAATTTAGTAGAAGACTGGAATCTATATCGATCAAGGCAAAAGGATTTTAAGAGACTTATTCGCAAGTCGAAAAATTACTCTTATAAAAAATTTTGTGACGAGATCGAATCTCTAAGTGAAACTAGTAGGCTTGTGAAAGTTCTTCAGAGGAACAGACCAAGCAGACTCGCTTCAATACTCAAACCTGATGGCACCTACACTGAGACCAAGGCAGAGACCTACAGTCTTCTCCTTGAGACTCGCTTCCCGAGAAATCAGATCACCACGTGCTCTTCAGTGGTACCGGCAACGGTGGCCACTGCAGAAGCAGCGAACACAACGCGGCTTAACTGGTACATTGTATCTAGAGTGGTGACTGATGACGCTATCAAATATGCTATTGCATCTTTTGAGAGCTTTAAGTCACCTGGTCCAAATGGAATCTACCCGGTTATGCTGAAGCAAGGTTTAGGTCAGCTGTTGCCCACGTTGAAAAGAATTTTCACTGCAAGCCTTGCCTTGGCTTACATACCCACCCTTTGGAGTATGGTTAAAGTCGTTTTCATACCAAAACCTGGTAAGTCAGACTATAGCCTAGCCAAAGGCTTCAGACCCATAAGTCTGTCTTCCTTCCTGCTGAAAAGCTTAGAGAGACTGGTTGAGCTGCGCGTGCGCAAAGTTGCTCTTCGTTTGCACCCTCTTTCTGAGATGCAACACGCTTATCAGCGCGGAAAATCCTACGAAACTGCGCTTCAAAACCTTGTTGGTAGGATTGAATGTGCTCTTGACCAGAAGAAGTACGTGCTGGGCGTTTTCGTCGATATTGAGGGTGCTTTTGATAACGCGACGTTTGATAGCATGTGCAACTCAGCCAGACAACATGGTGTAGATGAAACATTAGTTCAATGGATTAGGTCAATGCTAATGAACAGGACGCTGATAACCGAAGCAGATTGTGGCAAGTGCGTCATAACTGGGGTAAACAGGGGCTGCCCGCAAGGTGGTTTTCTGTCTCCCCTTTTATGGTGCATGGTTGTAGACTCTCTACTATCGGCTCTCAACCTTCCTGGAACCTACACACAAGCCTACGCGGATGATGTCGCCGTTCTTTCTGTCGGCTCAAACCTAGGGACTGTGTGCTCTCAGGCGCAGAGATCCCTCGACTTGATCGATGATTGGTGCACTAGGAATGGGCTTTCAGTGAATCCTCTTAAAACTACGGTTGTTCTCTTTACGAGAAGGAGGAAGGTCACTGGTCTGACTCGACTAGTGCTTAAAGGTGTCACTATCCCGATATCCGATGAAGTCAAATATCTGGGAGTAATCCTTGATAGAAAACTTCTATGGTCCAAGCATGTTGAATCCAAAACCGAAAAAGCATTGTCCACCTTCTGGCAGTGCAGAGGCGCTTTTGGCAAGACATGGGGCTTATCTCCGAAAAGGGTCTTCTGGATCTATACTGCCATGGTTAGACCACTCCTCTCATACGCATCGGTTGTTTGGTGGAACAGGCTTTCGCGGAAACGTGTTACTGCCTCTTTTGCCAAACTCCAAAGAACGGCTTGTCTTGGCTGCACAGGGGCCTTCCCTAGCACGCCGGGCTCTGCTCTAGATGCTTTGATGAACCTCCCCCCCTTGATATATTTATCATGGGGTGTCCGCTGAAAACCATTTTTCGCTTAAAGAGAGGTGGTTTTTGGTACCACACGCATTGCAATTTTGAAGAACTTGTTCGAGAATTGTCCTTCGACCCCTGTCTTATGGACATGCCCTCTGACGCAATGACCCCGAAAATCCTTTTGCGATAAAACTACCAAGTCGACTTTCCTCAGCTTCGTCCAGACTCTGAGCCAGGGAAAGAATGCCGTCGTATTTTCACGGATGGCTCCAAAACCGGACAGGGGTCTGGTGCTGCAGTCTTTGTGGAAAGCGAGAACATTAGACTCCACTACCCCTTAGGTAAATGTGCGTCTGTCTTCCAAGCGGAGATTTTCGCTATCCTAATGGCTATGCGCTATATTGTGACAAACAGGTGGAGGGCAAGAAGCATATGCGTTTGCAGTGACAGCCAAGCCGCTCTAAATGCGTTGCTCAACCCTCTTACCTCGTCCAAGATAGTGCTCGAACTCAAGAACTCGTTGAACTTAGTCGGAAGGCTAAATGCAGTGAATCTTGTTTGGGTTCCAGGTCACACTGGTATCCAGGGAAATGAGATCTCTGATGAGCTTGCCAGACTTGGCTCAGAAGAGGTTTTCTCAGGACCCGAACCTGCTTTAGGCCTGCCTGTATCTGTTGTCACGTCTGCCATTGATACTTGGGTTTCTCGTGAGCACAGGGCTCGTTGGCGTGACTGCGATGGGTGCAGACAGACTAAACAACTACGCCCGGACATCTGCGAGGGGTCAGCGTCTTTTCTTCTATCTCTTAGGAGAATCGATTGCAGACTTCTTGTAGGCGTCCTTCACGGCCACCAAGCTTTTGCTAGACACTTGAATGTGTTAGGCTTAAGCGAAACCACCACCTGTCTTGCCTGTGGAGAGGACGACGATACAGCGGAACACTTTCTCTGTAGTTGTCCTGCCTTTGCTCGCATCAGGTGGCGGATCTTTGGGGCTGACCTGACGTGGTGAGTGCCGAACACCTAAGCTCTTCATCACTGAAGCTCCTTCTCATCTTTCTTCGAAAGACGGGTAAACTAAATACATTAATGTAAGGTGTCTGCATGGTAGTACAATGGACCAGTACTTGTGTCTGAGTGCTCCATCGGATAGTAGCAACCTCCAACAAAAACGTTAATTATTATTTCAACGTGTTACAAACTATGTGACAAACTTAATATACCTCCTATCCTATGGGATGGGGTATAAACAGTCCCCTGGGGAATCCCAATGTTTTAAGCGGTCCGTCCTAATATGGAAAAAGGACCTTTTTTGGTATCACTCCATTGTCCGGTGGTCCTGTAACATTTGAATTGTAAGTCGTAGAAAGATAAAATTTGTTACACTTATAAAGACAGTGGAAAAAAATGAGTACGCATACAAGGGCAATTTTTTATATACACTCATAACAGCTTAATTACAGTTTGAATATTAATGGTAAATAAGACAAGAAGTGTTTTGGCTTTATCTTAAAAAGTTAAAAAAAAGTGCCTTTTGCAAAAAATTGACGAACTAGAAGTATTCCCAAGGAAGAATAATGTAGACATATGCCTGATTTCGGAAACCCACTTTAAAAAGGGTTCAGCACGCAAAATAAAAGGTTACATTGACTATCACGCTTATCATCCTTCAGAAAATTCGAGAGGTGGATCCTCTCTCTACATCAAAGACTGCATTAAGCACTTCAAAAACGAAGAAATAGAACCTGACTCTATGCAAATAACCTCAGTCTCAGTAAAATTAAGTCACATAAATTACAACATCGCGACGAGCTATTTTCCTCCGCAGTATCGGCTGGCAGATGAAGATCTTGCTCTGCTCTTTGATTCACTTGGGTCAAACTTTATCATCGGCGGGGACTTTAACGCGAAAAATACTTTTTGGGGCTCATGGTGCAATTCAACAAGAGGCAGAGCCCTCTTTAAAGCAAGTACAAAACGCGGCGTGATCATCTTATCGACGGGAAAGCCAACATATTAACCAACCGATAGCAATAAAATACCTGATCTCGTCGACTTCTTTATCGCCAAGGGGGTACCTCGAACGTAGAAGAACGCTTTGATCTCTGTTCAGATCACTTGGCAGTTCTTTTGAAAATCGGCGGAAGCCTAGCGAAAAAGAATAGAGTGCCTAGATTAACTAACAACAACACCGACTGGGATGGCTTTAGAAAATACTGCAAAGAAAACATAGCTTTAAATGTACCGCTCAAAACGCCACTTGAAATGGATGACGAATTAGATAAACTCGTGACAGTTATTCAGAGCGCTGCGTGGAAGAACACTTCTTTTCGGAGGTCCGAATTATCAAACAGCGGAACAATATATCCGCGAGAAATAGAAGAGCTAATATGCGAAAAGAGGAGAGCGCGCAAGAGATGGCAACGTTCGCGAGCACCCCCGGATAAGACCATCTTGAACCACCTTTCTAACAAACTGAAGCACGAACTTCAAGATTTTAAAAGTCGCGAGACTACTGCTTACCTCGAAAGTTTGACTGCCGATAAAGGTTCGAACTACTCTCTTTGGAAAGCAGTCAAGTCCGTTAAGAAGCCTATAGCACACTCTGCGCCATTAAGAAAAGCCAACGGCGAATGGGCAAGAGAAGACAAAGAAAAAGCGGATTTATTTGCAGATTACCTAGAAGAAACATTCAAACCGTTTGACGGGGAACCGTTGGTCGAGGAGCTCAATCCTTATGCGGTACAAGATAATTATAGAATAAAAACCGTGTCATTGGCTGAACTTCGTCAAACGATAAATAATCGGAAAAACTGGCTACGACTTAATTACTAGCGAAATTCTAAAGGAGCTACCGAAAAAAGCTTTGGTCAAGCTACTCTATATCAATAACGCTTCCATGAGAGTTTTATACGTTCCAAGGCAATGGAAAGTGGCCGAGGTCATAATGGTTCCGAAACCAGGAAAATGTCCAAGCGAAAAAAGGTCATACAGACCTATTTCGCTGCTACCGATAATATCTAAGGTATTCGAGAAACTGTTGCTTAAAAGGTTGCAACCAATCATTGAAGAAAGACGATTGATTCCGGATCACCAATTCGGATTTAGGAAAAAGCATTCAACAATCGACCAGGTCTATCGAATAACAAACGAAATCGAAAAAGCTCTGGAAGCGAAAAAGATATGTACTAGCGCTTTTCTCGACATGTCGCAAGCCTTCGAAAAGGTGTGGCACTGAAGGCCTGAAAGAACAAGTTAAGGCTTAGCTTACCAGAAAAACTCTATAGAATCTTGTAGTCTTACCTTAAAGACAGAATCTTTCGCGTTAGGTACGAAAATGAGTACTCGGAATTCAAAGAGATAAATGCCGGTGTCCCGCAAGGAAGCGTTCTCGGCCCAATATTACTTACTTACTTACTTAAGGTGGCGCTACAGTCCGGGGTGGACCTGGGCCTCAGCCAACAAGCTTCGCCAGCCAGCTCTGTCTCTAGCTAGCCGTCTCCAGTTTCGCACGCTAAGTTGGATGAGGTCCCCTTCCACTTGCGTGCGCCACCTGAGTCTCGGTGCTTCTCTACCGCGTCGTCCCTGCGGTGTGGATTCGAAGATTTTCCGGGCCGGGGCGTTGGTGTCCATCCGCTCTAGATGACCCAGCCATCGTAGACGTTGTGTTTTGACTCTTTTGGCTAGGTCGGTATCGCTGTACAGCCCGTACAGTTCGATGTTATATCTCCTCCTCCACTCTCCGTCTATGCAGACGGGACCGTAAATCGTCCGAAGAATTTTCCTCTCGAAGCAGCCTAAAGTGTTTTTATCCGCCTTTGACAGGGTCCATGCTTCTGCACCGTAAAGCAGGACTGGGATGATGAGGGTCTTATACATGGACACTTTAGTTGCTCGAGAGAGGGCTTTGCTACTCAATTGCCTTCTTAGCCCAAAGAAACAGCGATTGGCAAGAGTTATCCTTCGTTTGATTTCAGCGCTGGTGTCATTGTCTGAATTGATAGCGGAACCCAGGTAGACAAAGTCCCTAACTACCTCAAAGTTATAGCTGTCGATGGTGATGTTTTGTTCAAGACGTCGGTGTTGGGTGTCTTTTCTTGATGACAGCATATACTTGGTTTTGCCCTCATTGACTGCTAAACCCATATTCGCCGCTTTCGTCCCAATACTCACGAAGGCTTCACTGACATCACGCTTTGTTCTACCGATTATGTCAATGTAGTCTGCGTATGCGAGTAGTTGAACGGACTTTTGAAAGATTGTACCTCTGGTGTTGGCGCGAGAGTTCTGCACAATCCTCTCAAGTATGATGTTAAAGAAGTCACATGACAGCGCGTCGCCTTGTCTTAATCCTTTTTTGACATCAAAGGGGTCGGTGAGGTCTTTGCCGACCTTGACGGAACAGCGTGAGTTTTCCATCGTCATCCTGCACAGACTGACGAGTTTGGCAGGGATGCCAAAACTAGACATTGCGCTATATAGCTCGTCTCTATAGATGCTGTCATACGCGGCCTTGAAATCGATGAAGAGGTGGTGTGTATCGATTTGGAATTCCTGGATTTTCTTCAAGATCTGCCGCAGTGTGAATATTTGATCGATTGTGGACTTTCCTGGCCCAAAGCCACACTGATATGTGCCTCGGCCCAATATTATTTTTGCTTTATACAAGAGACATTCCCCACGATGAGGGAACAATTTTAGCTATGTTCGCAGACGACACTGCTATTCTTGCTATTGATACGACAGTTGAATTATCAACAGGGAAACTCCAGCGCGCTTTAGACAAAATATGCGACTGGACGAAGAGCTAGCGAGTCGTCCTTAACGAGACTAAGTCAGCGCATGTTAACTTTACTTATAAAAAGATAAACAACAAACCTTTATTCATTAATTCGGTACAAATCCCGTACTCAAATGAAGCGAAATATCTTGCAATGACTCTAGACGCAAAACTTAAATGGAAGCCGCACGTTAAAAAAAGCACGCGACGAGCTCGAAATCAGGTAAAGAGAAATGAATTGGCTTATAGGAAGATTTTCGAAACTAAGCATATATAACAAACTGCAAGTGCTAAAACCATCTTGGACATACGGTATACAACTCTGGGGTTGTACTAAACCAAGCAATATATCTATTTTAGAAACTTTTCAAAATAAGACACTCAGAGCAATCGTTAATGCTCCATGGTACATAAGAAATAGCGATCCACACCGAGATCTAGGAATCGCAACCGTGTCTGACGAGGTAACAAACTTTGCTCGCAAACTTAGTACTCGTCTTCGCGGACACTGCAACAATGAAACTATCCGAACTTTGGATCAGACAAATCTTACGCGCCGACTACAACGAATGAGACCGTTAGATCTAGCAGCATAAGATGAGACCGCATAAATTGACGGTATTGTAGGTGCCTTCGTTGGAAGGCAGCCTGCCACACGCGATTACTGCAGAAGCTTGAACCACTTGTTAAGGAAACTTAGTCGTAGTCTGACGGAAAATGGGAGGTTTTTTAGTGAATTTTCATAGTAAATTCGAATTTTTGCAAAGTTTTGAAAAGTTTTTTTAGAAATAAGGAATGGAAGATAGAAACCCCCTTTTTAACGTGGTTAACGTCATAACTTTTTCATCATTTTTATTTAAAAAGCCGAAACTAGGCAAACATATAAAGCAGCCAAAGGCTAAGCAAAGGCTAAAATCAAATTTTGGTTAAACGGTCTTAGAACTGTAGTTTTGGCATATTTTCGAAAAAAAATCGTAAAAAATTTTGTGCCCACCAGTATCTCCGATTTAGCATAGGCCAAATAATTTGAAAAAAATCACACACATCAAGACTTACTTGTTATTTTTGGGAAAACTATAGGAATTTTTGAATATTTAGCAGGTTCTAAGATTTAACTCGGCAACATCAAAAACATTTAAAAAATTATTTTTTCAAAATACTCTGGAATCTTAACGGTATTTTTTAACAAATGAGTATAACTTAACAAATGAGCAATCGAGATGCGCTTGGAAAAATGCCATAAAGTCCGAAATTGTCATTTGAAAAAAGAAAAACAAAGTCGCAAATTTACTAAACAACATTTTCTTGGCAAATTAAGCAATAATTCTACGCTGAGCCCTAAAAAAAAAACCGACGAACCACTTCTTGTATGTCTTTGTACTGGCAGTCTTTTTTTGAAGCAAAAGAGTGCGACCGTAGCTATCCGAATCCTTTTCTGTATATCAGATTTCTAGCTAAGCTTTCTGTCTAAGATGAGACCCAAATATTCAGCTTCATCGGAGAAGATTAAACTAGTACCCTTTATTGAGTGGGGGTCGATATGAGGGATTTTTTAGAGGACGAGTTAAGTTTTGTGGGGTTTGACACCCAGTCCACAACTGTCAGCCCATTTTGTTACCTTGTTTACAGCATTATGAAGGAGTTCTTTTAAGGTATTTAGGTGCTTCCCCGAATCAGCAATGGCAACGTCAACGTCATTTGTATAAGCGATTTCTCGGCAGCCCTTCCCTTCCAGGATGACCAGCAGTTTGTTCAACCTCTGCCAGATTCTGAAGGATTGGAGATAGGACACCACCTTGCAGGGTTCCCCTATTTCAAAATTATCGCCAGTGCAGGGAGGATAATACCCGATGTCTTTTATAGTTCGGCTGGTTTTATGCTGTCTGATCCTGTCGATTTCTAGGGTTTGTAGTCTTGACTATATTGAAGAGTTTCCTGCTTTCATTTCAAAACAGGCTCAGTTCTGAGGTCTACCAATGCGGCTTCGGGATGAAGCCAGTGTTTCCTTGTTCAGCTTCCTTGATGGCACTCTCCACAAGGTGTTTCCAGTGAGACTGTCCACAATACTGTGGGCAAGTTACGCAGAGGCCAGCTATTAAGTATCTACGACCGTCCCTAATGTCTCAGCTAGAGGAGCTATTGATTCCTGGATGATTATCACAATGGCAGCTTAGTAGGAATCTCCACTGGAACATTGAAGTTGTTAAACTTGTACTATTCCTACAAATAAATATTTCGTGGCTTGCCTTAAAAGTTGAAGTTGCTCAACCCCCAACAGGGCACTGAAGATGGCATTCCCACTGCTGACGAGATAAGGGCGGAGAATAGTCCCACAGTAGACGAAGTCACTGAAGCGATTAAATCGCTAAAGGTTGGCAAGTCTGCTGGAGTTGATGAAATCCGGCCAGAAATGCTCAAGGCAATGGGTGAAGAGGGTGTTAAATGGCTAACACGTGTCATTAAGGTGGCCTGGGATAGCGGGAAGGCACCTAGCGATTGGCAAACGGGAGTTATAGTGCCCATTTTCAAAAAAGGGAACAGGAGAGATTGCGCCAACTATAGGGGCATATCTCTCTTGAGTCTTCCGGAAAAGTATTCGCGAAGGTGTTGGAAACGCGTTCCAGAGCTGTAATCGAGCCTTTGCTACGGGAAGAACAGTGCGGCTTTCGGCCTGGCAGAGGCACAACCGACCAGCTTTTTACTCTGAAGGTTATTCTTGAGAAGGCCTGGGAATATGCCAAACCGGTCTATGCGTGTTTTGTAGATCTGGAAAAGGCGTATGACCGAGTCCCTCGGGATACACTGTGGAGAGTTTTGCAGGACTATGCGCTGAGTGGGCCTCTTCTGAGAGTCATTCAGTCTTTGTATGGAAACTGCAGAAGCTGTGGACGGATAAATGGCGTCAAATCCTGTCCTTTTGATGTGCGCGTTGGACTTCGCCAGGGCTGTGTTCTGTCGCCGCTCCTTTTCATAGCATATATGGACTGGATGGCGCAGTCTTGGCGAGCAATGTTTCGAATTGGCTGGCATCAGGATGAGCCATCTGCTTTTCGCAGATGATTTGGCCATCCTTGCATCATCCAAAGAGGAACTTCAACGAGCACTGGATAGGTTTGCAGCCATCTGTGGTGATGCTGAAATGAAAGTAAACGTGAACAAATCGTAAGTGATGGTTGTTTCCCGAACTCCTGTGCAGTGTACCCTGCACATAAATGGAGTTCCATTAAAACAGGTGGAGAAGTTTAAGTATCTCGGGGTCTTTTTCACGAAAGATGGGAGGAGTGATACTGAGTTGTCCTGTAGAATTGGCCAAGCTGGAGCAATAGTAAAGGAACTGCGCCGGCCGGTCATCAGGAAAGCTGAGCTTGGAGTGAAAGCAAAGATCTCAGTTTTTAATTCAGTGTTCGTTCCGACCCTCATCTATGGTCATGAAATTTGGGTAGTGACCGAAAGAATTAGATCGCGGGTACAAGCTGCCGAAATGAGATTCCTGAGGTGCATTGCTGGTGTTGCTCTAAGGGACAGAGTGAGAAACGTCAGTATTCGTAGGAATCTCAATGTTGAGCAGCTACTTCTCCGAGTGGAGCGATCGATTCTTCGATGGTTTGGACACGTTGTTCGCATGCCCCCTGACAGACTTCCTAGACAGGTCATGCTAGCCGAGATGCGAGCGCGTCGCCTCCCTGGTAGGCCAAGAAACAGGTGGTGGGATCAGGTAAAGAACCTCTCTGAGTCCCGCCTGGGGATTGCGCCGGAGTCTCTTGAGTTGGTGGCGGAGGATCGAGAAAGATGGAAGGACCATTTAGCCACCCTCGCTCCGCGACCCTTTTAAAGGATAGGCGGCATTTGAAAATGATGATGATGATGATGATGATGATGCCTAAAAAGTATCAACTGAAACTAAGCAACATCAGAAGTGTTTCGTGACAAATCTCCATAACATCTTTATTCACAAATATCACAAACAGTCACATATAAAGTCTCAATGACAACACATTCTCGTTTTCTGGCCAAAAGTTACATGTGTAAAGTTCAACTGTCGGTTACTTATTTGGATAGTCCTTTGAACTTGATACAGCACCGCTTCCATATTTCGTTTGATTTTTTGCATCTTATAGTTGATCCGCCGATTAACGCCGCACAGTTCATGCGAACTTCTCCCAGTTACTGCCAGTTTATCGTTTGATCTCCTTTGCAAAATACTGTCCGAGCTACGACAACGGTGCTGTGCAAATATTCCTGCCATGTAGGTCTTGTAGTTCTTCATCAGCCAATCGGTATTGTACCGAATATTCAGCCTTCGAACTTGCTTGATTGAGCTGTCAAGTGACCTCTCCAAATACTTGCAATATTTCAGCGCTGAATCCAGCCCTTTTATCTCGTCCATTGCTCTGTTTTTTGTTTAGATTTTAATTAATTATTTTATTAGCTTATTGTGTTCTTGGTGTTAGATTTTTTTTTTCGAAACTAAAAAAAAATCATTAAATCATTAGCGATTTTGCCATGTTGGAAAATAATTTATAAAAAAAAAAATCCAAAAACCGGGACTATAAAAAAAATACGGTTTAGTTTTTTATTTCGTTTAAGGCTGATTGAAGGAAAACTATCGGAAGCTTTGTTTAGAGCAGGTTCTAAGCATGCTTCTTGCAAAGAAGTGTAACTTCCAGGAGTATTTATCTGCCATATACGAGATATCGCAGAAGGAACAAAATCCCTCTTTCTCCCTTTTACAAATCAGATAACGCGCCGGCTATATTACTGCAGTAAAAGGAAATTAGAAACTGATTCCGATAGCGTCTCCAAACAAGATTAATAAAATCAGGAAAAGAACTTAAGGACGAAACCCATCCACAGCATTATGCTAATTGCCCAGCACAAGGACCAAAGACCAGAGAGAAAGAAAACTTCCAATACCATCCCCGCCAACACACAACGGACAGACGACTTCCTCCACGTTTATCGGCACAAAGAGATCTTACACCAAAAGCTGTGTGTATCTGTATATATTCCCGAATCCATTCGACAAATTATTTTCCAAGAGGTCAACTCCTTCCAAACCTCCCACGCTGTTGTCAAAGTTCTGACAACAACGACAACGACGACTTAATCCAATCACCTAACGAAGGGTTCACCAAACAACAAAGCCGACGACGACTACGGCAGCGACAAGGCGATGGGACGGAACCATAAAGGCAACCAGCCAGTTCAGATGAAAGCTGGAAAACTGATTTTCCAATCTATGCCAGATAAATGGATAAGTGTACAGCTGTGTTGATCCTTTACATCCCCAGTGTCACCACTTCTCTCCTAACGGGGACGGCGAGGTGCCTCCTCCCGCATAAGAAAATCGCAAAGTGAAATGTGAATTGAATTTTCAACTTGTTGGTCGTAAATCTCCCCGCACCTCATACACGGTGTTTCTTTGTGATTTTGCTTTCATTTTTTTTTTTTTTTTGCGGATATTTTGGAGGAGCTGGAGGCTTGCAAGGACTTATTTAAATTAACATCACGTACCATATGTTTGTCCCATTAAGATAAGAAGACGTCGTCGTCGTCGATGGAAGCCGATACCGTGTGCCACCTTAAAATTGTTTGGCAATCCCAAGAAATGTGTGTCGTCGTCGCCTGAAAGAATGCCAAGACGGTATGAAAATCCCGAAAATTCCTTACACCCCTGTATACAACAGCGCTGTTTTCGATTGAAGTCAGATTGTAAATTGTAACCCTTGTTTGGATTTTAAAACGATTGGCATCAGGGAGTGGAATGGCGGATTTGCCACCCTAAGGTACCCATCTGTAAAAGGGGGCCGGCAATACTGTGTGGATTCCTTTTACTTGGCCGAGTTTCGTGCCAAACAATAAGGCTGATGTTTTGGTTTGGGCGCTTTTAGGGGGGGGGGGGGCCTTTGAACCATAGAAGGACTTAGTGTCGGTATAAAGATAAATCGTTCGGCTTATTTGAATTCAACAAAAGGAGAAAGGAAACAGCATCTGAGGTAATACATAATGGCTCGACCGATATGCCGAAATCAATGCTGGGCCGAAGCTTTTTGACACGTGTTAAGTTTTATTAATGGGATATGTTCACCTTTTACAGAGCTTGTTTAGCGATGCCTATAAATCAAAATCTCTTTTTCGTATGTGTCATTTATTGGGTGGAAGACTTGTGTTTCGTAAAGTTTGTTGCTCGTGTCGAAACGTCAGGCGGTTAGACTTATTGAATATTTCGGGCTTTCATCAGCAGGATTAGGCTTTACGAATCATTGACTTGGTTTTAGGTTAATGGTGTGCATGGGGTTAAAAAGGGGTTAAAATAAATACCATTTAGAGGGATTCATATTCGTAAGAAATTGTGTGAACTCAGGATGAATACCTTGAATTTAACCAGTTATGCAAAAGTCCCAAGGAAGTTCGCGATAGCAAGGAGAATTGGTAGCTCGAAATGTGTTGTTGATGTCAAATAAGTCGGCTCTAAAATTTTCTCGGCCGATATCAATCAATTGGTTTTCAGACCTAACTTCTAAGGGGACAAGTTCCTTGGCAAAGGCTCTGCAACCCTCTGCGGACCTTAGACGATCAAGGAAGTCTTATCTAACTCCCAAGACCGAAGAACCACACCCTGTACGAAGTAGGCATCTTAGAGCGAAATATAGTAAAAAATACATTTATGAATTTTCAATTACACTCTCACAAATTTTTTATTTTTTTTTTTTAAATTAAAGGGTGGACGGTATAGCAGTATATAATACCGAAGTAGCCGATATTGATTATGCCCGATTTCCACGTGCTAAAAAACCACCCATTTATGAGAGACACTGTGAAACTGCCAGAACGCACGTCATAGTAGTAAATTTTCGCTCTCTCATAATACTTCTTGACTACAACACAGTTAACCTAACAAGTAGTTTACGCTTCCGTAGTGTTTATCGCATTGGGTAGGTTGCTATCCAGTTAATGCACCTATTAAAGCCGCTCATTCGTGGGGCTTCACCCTACCTCGCTAGATCGAAGGGTCTTTGTTCTTTGTGGCCGTCGCTCGTTATTTACATCGTTAAGAGTCTCGTTGAGAGTACGGATTATCGCATTGTTGCAATGAACATAAAGGCGAGCATTTAGCTTTCGAGCAAAGTTTGTTACTACTTCGCTCACGGTAGCTATTCCTAAATCTCTGTGAATATCACTATTCCTAATATACCATGGAGCATTTACAATTGCTCTTAGTGTCTTGTTTTGGAAAGTCTGCAACATGGACATGTTGCTCGGCTTGGTACAACCCCAAAGTTGAATACCGTATGTCCAGGACGGCTTTAACACCTGCCTGTACAAGAGCAGTTTGTTATATGTGCTTAATTTCGAAAATCTTCCGATAAGCCAATACATTTCCCTGAGCCTAATCTCGAGCGCGTCACGCTCCTTCTTTACGTAGATACTTCGCTTCATTTGCATAAGGTATTTATGCAGAATTTATGAATAGAGGTAAATTGTTAACCCTTCTGTAAGTGCAATTCACATGCGTAGACTTGTTCTCGTTAAGAGCGATTCGCCAAGTCTTCGTCCAGACACAAATTCTGTCCAATGCTCGTTGGAGGTTTCTCGTTGATGACTCGACTGATTCACCTGTTGCCAGGATGGCCGTATCATCCGCAAACGTGGCCACGACTGTCTCGTCATCTAGAGGTATGTCTCTTGTGTAGAGCAGGAACAGGGTCGGACCGAGGACGCTTCCCTGGGGTACGCCAGCCCGAATTTGCTTGAAACTCGAGTATTCACTACTAAACCTAACACGAAAGAGTCTCCTTTCAAGACAATTTTCCAATATTTTAAACATGTCTTCCGGCGAGTTTTGCCGTAGCTTATATTTCAAGCCTTCGTGCCATATCTTGTCGAAGGCTTGCGATACGTTGAGAAAAGCACTTGAACATATTTTTTTCCCTTCTAAGGCTTTTTCAATTTCATGCGTTATTCTGTAGACTTGATCTATTGTGGAATGGTTAGGTCTGAAACCGAATTGATGATCCGGGATCAAGCACCTTTCTGCAATTATTGGTTGTAATCGCTTCAACAGAAGTTTCTCGAATACTTTCGATATTATCGGCAGAAGCGATATGGGACTATAAGATTTTTTATCATTTGCGCATTTCCCCGGTTTTGGAACCATGACTTCAGCAACAATGACTTCAGCAACTTTCCATTGTCTTGGAACGTATAGAAGTCTAAGAGAAGCGTTTATGATATAAAGTAGCTTGACTAGTGCCTTTTTTGGTAGTTCTTTCAATATTTCGCCTGTGATCAAGTCGTAACCCGGGGCCTTATTATTTTTAAGTTTGCTTATTGTCTGTCGGAGTTCAACTAATGAAACTTTTTTCATTTTTAGAACGTCAGCCAACGGCGGACCGTCGAAAGGCTTGAATGTTTCTTCTAAATGTTCAGCAAACAAACTCGCTTTCTCTTTGTCTTCTCTTGCCCATTCGCCGTTAGCTTTTTTTATTGGTGCCGAGTGGATTATATGTTTCTTGATAGACTTAACTGCTTTCCACAGCGAGTAGTTTGAGCTCCTATCCGCCGACAAGCCTTCAAGGTATTCAGTGGTCTCACGATTTTTAAAATCTTGCAACATTCCTTCCAGTTTGTTAGAGAGGTGGTTCAAGAGGAGTTTTGTCTAAGGGAGCCCTCGTGCCTTGCCATCTTCTACGCGCTCTTCTCTTTTCACGAATCAATTCTTCGATTTCGAGCGGATATGTTGTGCGTCGGTGCTAACTGCGTTCTTTTGGGACGAAGTGGTGTTCCAAGCAGCGCTCTGAATTGCCTCAATGAATTTGTCAACTGCGGTTTCTAACTCGAAAGGAGTTTTCAATGGCACATTCAAGCCAACACCCTCCTTACAGTCCTTTCTGAAAGCGTCCCAGTTCATGTTTTTGCTAGCTAATCTAGGAGCTCTTTCTATTTTCGCCAGTCTTCCACCCATCTTCAAGATAACTCCTGAGTGGTCTGAGCAAAGATCATAACACTCTTCGATTCGCGTAGGGTATTTGGGGTACCCTTTAGCGATGAAAAAATCGACAAGGTCAGGCTTTTTATTCCTATCGGTTGGCCAATATGTTGGCTTACCCGTGGAGAAAAAGTCCACCCCACGCTTCATACTATTTTTGTACAGTAATCTGCCTCTTGTTGAATTGCATCGTGAGCCCCAAAAAGTATGCTTCGCGTTAAAGTCACCCCCAATGACGAAATTGGACCCAATGAAGTCATACATACGATCAAGATCGTCTTCCACCAGTCTATATCCTGGCGGGAAATAACAAGATTCAATGTTATAATCTAAGCAGTCAATTTTTACAGAAACTGAACTGATCTGCATAGAGTCTAGCTTAACTTCTGTGTTCTTGAAGTGCTTTATGCAGTTCTTAATGTTGAGGGAGGATCTTCCTCTCGAATTTTGCGAAGGGTGATGTGCGTGATAGTCATTGTAACCTTTAAGTTTGGATCTAGACCCATTTTTAAGGTGAGTTTCCGTAATCATGCAAATATCAATATTGTTTTTCCGTAGAAATACTTCTAGTTCGTCTATTTTATTCAGAAGGCCGTTTGCATTCCATGTAAGTATTTTAAATAACTGTTTCATATTCATGTTCTCCTGTAATTTTTTCGAGGCTTAAACTCGAGCTCGCTCAGTTTGTCAAATATAACTTTGTTGATTTTAGTCTGATCCTCAAGTTTCTCCAAGATTACAGCGAGGATCTGAGACACTGCATCTGTTGTGGGCGATCTTGCCTTGTTTTCGTTTGCCGCAACCTGTGCGTATGATTTCGGTCCGACCAGTGGTGGTTTCTCCGCTGCACTTGAACTGGCGCCGCTCTTTTGTGGAGCTTTTACGCCTTTTGTCGACGCCTCCTTTGCCAATCTTCCACTTTTGATCGGCTTTGGCGTCTTTGGAGTCTTTGGCTTAGGAGTTTCAGCAGGTTTTGGGCGTCCTTGGCTTTGATTCTGACCTCTAGTATTTTCCTTAAGAGGTTCTCGTCCCTTTTGCAGCTCTATGGCTACTTCGCATCCTGGATAGTTCGCGGGGTGGTTTCCGTGGTAATTGGCGCAAACTGCTGGAGCCTTTATGTCAACTTTGCACTCTGTTGACAGGTGTTTCCCGGCACATTTCACGCGACGTGGTTCTTTTTGGCAGTAGGCACTTGTGTGCCTGAGTTCTTGGCATTGCTTACACTGTGGTATCAGTCTATTTCCCTTTCGCATGGGTTCGATTTTAACCCCGATGTTAAGTATCATTTTCATGTTATAAATAGCGTTTATGCTCTCAGTTCTTTCAAAGGAGAGCATAAAAATTGGAAGGCCGCGTCTGATCACAGTGTCTCTTTCTCCTTCCGTGCGTTGCTTTTACTTTTTAATGATATTGACGGCATCAATAATTTTAAGGCCTTTATTTTTTACGTCTTTTCCAACGTCTTCTTTTGTGCATGATGGGTGGAGCCCCCTTACAATGACTCGCAGTGGTTTTTCGTACTTATTTTGATAAGTATACCACTCGATTCTTTCTGCATTCAGTCTAAGAGACAGCGCGGCGCGCGATAGGAATCGGCGTTGTCAACATTTACTTTCCACACGTTATTTCGGTGCGAAGTAAGATTATAGTTATCTGTTCTCATCGTGTTTGCAAGAAGGTTGCACTATCTCTCGAAGTCTGCTATCCCGACGATGTTTATTGCGGGAGGTGGACAAATTTTCGCTTCTGGTTTAGCTTTGTTTGAGGCAGAGGGCTTATCTTCTTTTTGTATTCCTTCGGGAGAGGAATTCGCCTAGACCTTTTTTTTTAAAACTGAATCGGACTCAAGTGCAAGTTCGTCCTCGTCCGCAAAGTATTCGCTTGCTGGTCGATTCGGTGTTACATACTCTTTCGTTACCTCACAGTCTTTCGTTACACGAGTATTTTTAATATCCTCGTTTTCTTTTCGCAGAGAGTCAACTTTTCATTTTAAGATTGTGGAAGAGTCGCTCAATTTCAGTAAGCTTAGCTCGGAGGTCATTATTAAGCTCTTAATTTCCACTGAGTCCTGGTTAACCGGTGGACTGCTGCTTACGAACATGCTATTTAAATAATGTGTTGCAAGTTAAACCACAAAAATTTGCATATGCAATTCACCTGTATCTGCTTTGAATGATGAAAGTAGGACCTTTGTAAACACAGAAAAAAAACTGCGAAAGAAAACATTAAAACATAACAACATTATTATACCGATGGCAACGTGTGGGTTGGTATTTATAGCAGCCGGAAATAGGACGAAAAATATTGTACACCCGCCCTATATCCAATAACCAGACATAATCTCATCAGGCCGCCCATAAACCACTACACCAACTCTGTACACTAAATGTTCGTTTGCCCTTGTCGGCAATAAAATGAAAACACCGCATGTCTGGAATCCTTAATTTATTTATTTTATGCAAATTCAGGACAATCTATCCCTACCGCAACACACCCGCGCCATCTCGCGCTCTTGTAGTGTGCATCCCTTAGTATTTTAATTGTTCTAACGTTAAAACGTCCAATATTCCCGGTCCCGCACCGTTTTCGAGGAGACCCACCAGACCCTCCAGACTGCAGTGCCCATTAAAAGTAGAACCCAACAAGAGGCTTAGCCAGAACGCACAAAAGGGGTGATGATCATCAGACACTGCTGCTGCCACTCATATACATCTCCCACCCATCGCCCATGATATCCTTCATGATGCTACAGAAGCTCGGCGGTGAGTAGGTATTATTATCATTTTTCTCCTTTCCCTGTTCCGCGTTGAATTTTGCGCGCCTCCGAGTAAGTTGTTTCGATTCCTTCTAATAAAAAAGGACAAGCCAGCCAGCTCTCGGAGTATGCCTGAACGATGGGATAAAAGAAATAACGGAAATCATTTAAACACTCAAGGAGTGCAAAAAAAGCTCCTGTACCCCGAAGAGAAAAAAACTAATTAACCTCTTATACTAATTATACAACAGACAAATGGAATTAATTCCGCGAAGAAACTCGCGCATTTTCATTTAGAAGTTTGCATCTCTCGAGCTGTTTACAACAGTTGTTGCTTCCCTTTCCGGTTGGCTGTTTAGATTTGTTCATTCATTATCCTTTTGGTTTTCGTTCACAAGCCAAACCGGAAGGTTTATCTTTTTGTAGGAGTAGGTATGTAAGCATGAATGGGATAGTTTTCATTTGCATTCGTTGCAGCTTGCAGATCTTTCATAGGACAAAGGTGAACGAAATTATTTAGTTTTTTTTTATAGCAAAGTTTTGAGATTAAGTTTACAGCAGGGCACCTGGAAATAACGCTAAGTGCAAACATTTTCTGGGATAATTTTAACCGACAACTGTTATCTTTAGCCGGAATTACGTTTTCAACTTTATGAATTTTATTTAAGTCAATTTTACTTTTAAGTTATCTGGCGGTACCTAACTTAACTAACGCATTTGCTCTGATTTATTTGGCGTGACCTTTCGAAGGACTAACAGCAGAAAAACAGTTCAAAAATCTCATTTCGGCAGCTTGTATCGATCTAGTGCTTTCTTTATATGACCATAGATAAGGGTTGGAACGAACACTGAATTCAGCTCAGCTTTCCTGATGACCAGCCGGCTGTTTCTTTACTTTTTCTCCAGCTTGGCCAATCCTACAGAATAACTCAGTATCATTCGTTCCATCTTTCACGAAAAAGACCCCGAGAAACTATACACCTAACTTAATATACATGTGGTTTCGCCGTTAGAGGCAGACTTAGGCAAAAAGTCTTGAGCCATAACTATGTGAGCTAGCGTATAGCGACGATTCGCATTAAGGCTAGATTCGCAATCATTATCCTCATATGCGCACATGCCCAACAGAGGAGGAACATGACAACGCGAAAGATATTTTCTACGAGTATGTAGTTATGACATCAATGGCAAATTCTTTTCAACACCGAATCGTGAAACTGGTGTAGAAGACAGAAAAAAATTGTCCCTTTCTCGTACATCTGAACGGAATCGTGCTCATGTAAATGTTCTTTTGAACTCCGAATTAGTTCGGTGTCGACACCGAACTCAAAATTTCACCACCGTCGTGTTTGACGGTGGAGGCTGGGTGTAGCTTTGATTGTGTATGTGAAGTGACGTTTCGACTCAATTTTCATTGGTGATCATTAACAACACGACTGAAATTGTATTAAATCAATAAAAACTCACATTTAAAGCAATCAAAATTCATTACAAGTAAAAAGTGCAAAAAACCGACGCCAACAATTTCACGCAAATCAAATCACGAAATGAAAAAAAGTGAATGAAACAAAATGAAGTCAAAGCAATTTGACGCTACTTAACGTGATCATTGCACGGGTGCAGTATTTTGACACCACGTTGGAATTGTCGCGAACACCGATTATTATTTGACAGCTCGGTGTGGCACTTCGGTGTTCAGAATACGCCATATGACTATCCTAAGCGATATTAATGCAAAACTGAAAGGGCCTTGCATTCGCAGTACGGGCGGAAAGCACAGCCTGCACGATATGACTTCCGGTAACTAATTTAGGCTGATTGATCGTGTTGCGGGGCGACCTGTTGTGGCAGTTAGTACACAGTTTCCGTATCTTAACATCAGCATGTAGATTTCCCGATAAATCAATCGTCAACCAGATTGACCACATTATGATTGGCGCATGGCACTCTTCCAGTATCATAAATGTCCGAACTTCTCGACTGCGTAACGTTGACTCGAATTATATTATCTCGTTGTAGCCAAGGTACAGCTCCGCATATTCCGACCAACGTATTAGAAGTGGAAATACTGTGAGGAAGCTTGGCTTCGGCAGGCTACAATCGCAAGAAATCGCCAGGCTCTTCTACAACCGAGTCTCTCAAAACCTTCTACGAAGTCCTTATGCAGCCAGCATAAAGTATTGATTGCCAATTTGGTAAAATTTCCAAAATGCCATCAGCGATGCCACCCCTGAAGTGCTGGGTTTCACACGACCACCACATCGAGAGTCCTGGTTTGATGATGAGTGCCGGCAAACACATGCAGCTAAATAGGAAGCATACAAAGCGGCTCCACACATCAGAAGGACTAGATCTGCTTGAGATCTCTATACGAAGGCTGAGAGAGGAACACATGTTTCTTCGAAGGAAAAAGAGCACAAGAAACGAACGATTGTTGAAGAGAAAAGGGAGATGCTACAACAGGGATGAGGCTTGAAAGTTTATCCAAGGCATCAGAAGGTCCTGCCAAGGGCATAAAATTCGAGCTGAAGCCACTAGAGACCATTAAGGCATTTGGTGCTGACAATTTTGAAATTAATTTTAAATTTAATTTTGTATGGCTTTACCATAGGGGTCACTCCCCAATATAAGCAACGATACGTTCGGTTAGCTTTTTAATTAGTTTTGAAATCCATTTCTATAGACTATTAAATGGCGAACATGAACTCAAGAATAAACCATTCAACCCAGGCAAAGAAGTACGCGAAAAAGCATACGAACGATACCTCCACCCGACCTGGACGAAGTAAAAGTAGCTGTGTCTAAGCTTAACCTTCCTATCTTAAGTAAGTGAAGGGGGCTGCCAAGTTTTTGATCGCGAAAAGTGAGGTTAAAGTAAAAGTTTAAGTTTTGATTTTTAATGAGATTGGCCTCAACTCCAAAATAATTGTTCGTAAAGAACAATTAACAAGTGGGAAAGTGCAACAGTGCGTATATAAAACTTTAGTCCATCTACGACGGATTGCAAAATACCCGACCATACCAAAAATAAAACTGCCACGCCTCCAAAAACTGGGCGGGATATGAAAATATAACTGCTGAATGCTTTGTACTAGGTGATTGCATACATTGCGGCCTAAAACTCCGCCTTTTTAACTAAAAAAAATCACTTTGTTTTAACACCTCGCCCACAAAAGTGGGCGGAGATATATATAATTTTAAGCAAAAGTTAGAAAATTCTAATATCTACAAATTTTGTCATACAATTTTTTGTCAAATTACATGTATATTTTTTGAAAAACAGTCATTTTAAGCTAAAATCCCTTAAAAAGTGGGTGTGGTTAATGAAAAGGCTAAAAAATTTTAGCTTCTTTAAGGACAATTGCAAGTCACTGTTACGTACCAATTTAGCATAGCATAATTTGGAAAAAATATTTTTTAAAATAAGACATGATCGCACATACAAGCTTGCAGTGGGCGTGTCTGTGGGCGGATTCAGCTAATTTTCAAACTTAATCTGAATGACTGGACTTCCAGCCAACCTACTAAATTTCAGCTCTCTACTTTAAAATTTAAGGCCTAAGAGTTGTTTACATACGGACAGACGGACATGGCTTAGCCGATTCTCCTGTCGGTCCCATTCATATCTCTAAAAGGTTTTACAGGTCTACGGTGATTATTTCACTGCGTTACAAACTATACAACAAACTAAATCCTGGTCGGGTATAAAAATGCGTCCCTCAGAATTTTGAGTTTCCATCGTGTCTGACTAGAACCTAGGACTAGGAGTTTCAAATTATTTGAAGTTATTGCAACGGGACCGACAGAAAGCGACTGTTCAGCTTCCTTGGGCACCTGGCAATACTTTTCGGCTCATTGGCATCGTTTGATGGGTGACTGAACCCGGTTCATATTTCAGAACGGCTGACATGCCCTGTTTTGTACTCTATAGGATTTCTCAAAACAACTCCAGACCATGAGATTAAGAGTCTCAAACTCTACCGACTGAGCTAGTCGGACGTATCGAATCGTTCCACCGCCCTTTTTACTGCCACCAACCCTGCTCGCAACACACCACACCCTCTTTTTCCCCACTCGCTGTACAAATTAAGTATGAGTGAAGCTCATACTTAATGCATGCTCGGAAAAGGAGGTAAGAGAGGAAAAGGAAGCATCTAATGCATTGGCGGTGCAAAAAAAGATCTGACATAAAGCGCGAGCACTTCGGTCAGATCTTTGGTGGTGTCTATCAAATAGACAAGTCGGTGCTACTTGTCCAACTTAAAGACTGACTGGGGCCTGAGTAGACGCGCTATACGCACAGTTTACAATGGTCTATTTGTATCGTGTGCATCGTATGCTGCCCCTGTCTGGGCAGACATACTTAATACGGATAGGGGTAGGCAGAAAGTTCTTTCCACTCAGCGTGTCATGCTGCTTGGCTGCTTGCCGGTCTGTCGCACTGTGTCCACGGATGCTTTGCAAGTGCTGTTAGGGGTTCCTCCGCTTGACTTGGAGGTAAGGCGTCGTAGCACTGCCTTCAAGTTAGGGCGACATATACCTCTTACATCATCAGACCTGGTAAGCAATGAAGCAGTTATGGACATGGATAGGAGTGAGTGGCAGGCTGTGTTATTTGATATTGTTCATAGGGATTGGCAGAATAGGTGGGATGAAAGCGAGACAGGTAGAGTTACCTATAACTATCTTCCCAAAGTTGAAGGAGCAGTTAGACGTATTGAGTATGACTTTTCACTTTACATGGGATTCCTTTTGACTGAGCATGGTTCTTTAAATGCATTTTTGCATAAGAGAGCCTTGTCTGGTACGGAGGAATGCTCATGTGGAGCAGTCAGGGAGGACTGGCTGCATGTCTTGTGTTATTGTCCACTTTACGCTGATATAAGGGATCTCTCTTCTATGGGTGTGAGGTGGTCTGGTAGCGCATGGAATGTAAGTTCACTACTGTTTTCTAGGGATAGTTTGGTTTGCCTCCGCAGTTTTTCTAAAGAGGTATTTCGAAGGAGGAGAATAGTGCATGATTGGTAAGTTGTAGGTAGTTTTAGAAGGTTTCTACTTTTCAGAAGCAATCCTAATGGAATTGTAGTTCCTCCTCTTTTCTGCAGTTCTAGGTTAGAACCGTGCGTGTGTTTGCCAGGCCACGAACATTTAAGGCGGCCCATCTGGAAGTGACCTACACGGTTGCCAAGCTCCACCGGAAGCTATATTCTGGTACCATGGGAGGCAGATTGCCCATGGACTAAGTCAATTTATGCTGGTGCTTTGTCTCCAGTTGGCTTGGCTCATTTCTGTCTAAAAGAGGTAGGCCCCCTTGTGGGAGCATCATGGTGGCTGTGGTTACCCAAAATCGCGGGAACGTTTGCTGATCTAGAAGTCCTGCCTTCGGGCTCCGGGCTTCTAGACCGGAAGAGGTGCTGATAGGCCTCGCTCTAGCAAGGAGGAAGCGCACGCCTTAAACGTGACTTCATTTTGCACTGGGGGACGTCTTGTGTTGGAGAGTGCAAGAAAGATCCCGGGGCGGGTAAACGCTTTTCTTTACCATCACTTTGTGGAATTGCCCACCGTGAGATTAAGCCTAAGAGGCAGGTGCTCACGTTAAGCGTTTTTCATTTTCTTTCTGTCCAACTAAAAGAAACTGTAGCCTCTATCATTGGTCAATGCCGCGGGTTTCTTTAGCGAAGCAGAAAGCAGCAAGAAGCCATTTTTTTTTGGCTGACGTGGTGAGTACCAGCGTCAGCTTCAGCTACGCATTCTGATCAGGCCTTTACATGTAAGCCCTTTATGAATGATTTTTTAAGCGAATTAAAGAAAAGTGTTGACTTGGTAGAACAACAGCAGCAGTAGTTGTGCCTGAGTTTCATCAGATGCCAGATGTCTAGATCTTAACCCTAGACAGTAAACTTATCTGGAAAACGCACACAGAAGAGATCGCCACAAAAGCTACTCGTGCTCTTATGATATGCGAGGAGCCTTGCGGGTTAGTCTTTGGGATGCAGCCCGAACATCATAAGATGGATGTACACTGCCATAGTGAGACCGATGATGACTTACGGAGCAGCAGCATGGGCAAAACGAGCAAGCCTGAGCACAGCGAGAGAAACACTTAACAGAGTGCAAAGACTGGCATGCCTCTGCATAACCGGGGCTATGCGAACGTGTCCGACCGCAGCCAGTGAAGTGCTTTTGGAACTGACACCACTACACATCGTGGTTGAGGAAACGGCTGGGAAAACGATCCTCAGGAAGACTTAAGAGGGGACTGGTAGGGAGAGGTGCATTGGGTCGAAGGAATTGGACTTCTCAATAAACTTCCCCTTCTGGCTATCCCTAAGGATGACAGTTTGAGGAAGTTTAGCTTCGAAAAGAACTTCATCGTGAAGCTCAGCACCAAAAAGAGCTGGAGCAATGAATCCACAACATTTAGAGGGAGCAACAGCACCATCAATGTATGTATACCATAGACAGATGGGTCAAAAACTGATGATGGAACTGGTGCAGGAGTATTTGGACCAAGAACAAAATACTTCGAATCCATTGGCAAATACACCAGCACCTTCCAGGCGGAAATATACGCTTTAGACGATGTGTTCAATTCAGTCTTGACAGAAATTACAGTAATTGCGACTTAGCAATAATGTCCGACAGCCAGGCAGCCATTAAGGCGCTAAAGGCCCAGATAGTCAGGTCCAAACTTGTATGATCTGATCTGATTGTATGATACTTAATGATCTGGGTAAGGTCAATAAAGTGACCCTTTATTGGGTACCTGGGCCATGTTGGAATAGAAGGGAATAAAGCAGCGGACTCCTTGGCAAGACGAGTAGCCGCAGAACCCTTCACAGGACCTGAACCTTTCTGCGGGATAGGGGAACACACCCTCAAGGAAGAATTCAGGAGAAGGTAAACCGAGCTTAGATGTGCGAAAGCCTTCAAGGTCTTAGGCAAGCAAGGAAGCTTCTGGGGAACTATAACCAGAGAAGATTCAAAGCATGCATCGGCATTAGTAAAAATAATATACGCATTCTCACAGGGTTCCTAACGGGGCATTGTAAACTCAGGGAACACTTAAGGAAAATTGGTATAGCGGAGGAACCCTCTTGCAGATTATGTGATGAGGCTAGTAAAACTCCGGAACACATTTTACAATCCTGTGGGGCTCTGAACTACAAGAGAATGAAATTTCTGGGCCAATACTAGACACCAGACAGAGAGATACCAACCTTGGACCCTCTTCCCATTCTCAGATTCCTACGTGAAACTGGACTAGAGAATGTGCTATAAGGATGAGTTCTTTCAGCCAAGGCAAAACAGGAGCACATACCCTCGGTATAATTTAGTAATGAGTTATAGTGTGAGGGGAGCTCCTTTGAGGGAATTAACCTCTCCAAAGCTTAGTATAGGGGGTACAATAGACCAACAGATCGCAGTCCAAAACCCAACTTCATAATAATAATATTAATTCATCAGATGCAACCTCCGACAAAGAAAGAAAAAATTCCCCTCGGGCTTGGATTTTTCAAGTCTTCTTAAGAACACGCGCTTCCGTAACCACTCAAATCAAGTTCGGCCTGACACGGTATTTTGTCCAAAAGTGTTTGATCAGCTGCCAAAGTTAGGATACCTTTTGCCGTATCAGGGATCGAAACTCCCTCCTTCTAGGACCGAGCTATGCCAGCACCAATATTCAGGCCTGTTTTATCTTCAGCGTCTAGCTGCTGCATCCTTATCCTATTTTACGTTTGAACTAGGCCTGGGGGAGACCGTGCACTTGGGTGCCGCTCCTGTAATCTTCTCCTTTATCAGAATTTCAGTAAAATCAAATCCTGATGTAGAGAATTCTGCAATCATGGCGCCCAGCGTGGGGCTAACCTTTCCTAATAATGTAAGGACAAACTTTAAAATAGAAAAAATTCAATTTATTTAGGCAAAAAGATTGCTTAGGAGCATGTTAATTACAGAGCATCCATGGTCTTGTCCTGTTAATAATTAGTCGCTCTATGCTATAAGATCCTAACATAAACAAGGCGTAAAATCTTAAATTAGTTTATTCCAAAACCTAAAATCCAAGAACTAACAAATTTATTCGCTGTTTTAACTAATTTTAATTTAGCTGTTCGTTAGTGGATATAGGAACAGCCGTTGAAACCGCTTCGTCTTGCTCATCAACATCAGCTACTGTCCTGATATCACACTCAGTTTGCTTCGTCTTCATAATGAAACTTTTACTCAAGTTATTAGCATCAATGACAGCCTCTGCTTGCTGAATAACCGACTCCGAAGGAATCTGTTCACGTGTTAGAACCCATAGAACTTCTAAAATAAAATAAACATTGACCATATTTAATAAACAAAAACAAAAGCAAAAAAATATAGATTAAAAAATAGAAACATTCACAGCGTATATTCTAATTTCGAACGTGTATGGAATTTCCAATGATGGATTATGACTATCTATCTGATGAACTTACTTGTATGGGCCATATTCATCAGCGACCTGCATGAATAAACAATCGCATACGAAGTGTAATCAGTGCCCAAGACATTATAGTTGGATTTTGTTGTGTTCGCTTCAGAATAAAAAAAGTTCGGTGAAACGCTCACATTTCGAAAACAACTTATTTTGCTTACATGCTCTCATATTGGGAAATCGAACGGCTAGCCTGGATGGGCCCAAAACCTTGGCCGTGCCCGTCACATTTGACAGCCGCCCAGTGCTGTTGTTTTTGAAAGTCATGTTAGATATTTGAGGGGTTTTTTTACACAGATATCTTTATACTTACAATCGATTTATTCCAAAGTTGACAACTGAGATGGTATCATCACTGATTTTCTGGTACTCGGCATATTGGCACTTCCTACCGGCTTCAAACACAAACGGATACTTTTCGTACTCGTACCACTTTCCCATGTACTGAAAAATAAATCGAAGGTATCTGTACCTTTATCCATTGGGCCATCATAAACTTACGCTATCGAGATTGAACTCATCGGGAATTTTCACATCGGGACAAGCACCAGGAAAGGGAACTTGGCCATATACGAGGCCAATTGCCAGAAGCACTACGATTCCAAAGCTGATGTCCATCAGGGGGAAAAAATTTATTAGATTCGGATACACAATACACAACGAACTTAAAAGTCTCACCAAATTTGCTGCATTTTCTAATCGAAACTAAAAATAGATCACAAAAAAAAATCGATTTTATCGCTTGAAGTTCAAGAAAGTGTGAGCTCGTTTAGATCTGCTCAACAACTGATTGCTTTCCCGGCGAGTGTTCTCAATTATATGCGGCTTCCCCGATCCGTGGAATAGCTTGCTACATTATACTTTTTTAATTATTATACTCGACGGGAATGTATAAATATTCCAAATTCCGTGCCAAGTAGGTACATAAATGCTATCAGACGATGAGCTAGGGTGTTCCATGTTTGCGATGAGGTCGGATAGTGGGTGTCGTTGCAATGAGTAATCAGATATCTTTGAGATATGAAAAAACTAGATCATTGCATTTCAGTCGATGTGTCATACAAATCGGGCCAATTGAAGTTTCGAAACCACAAGTTGTTATGATTTTTAAAGCAAGGTAATGTATGAGAATGCGAGATATGTACTGATTTCATTTAAAGTTTCAATCAATGAAATAGATAAAAATTATAAGAACTTTACTGTAAATGTCACTACAGGAAATAAAATGAAATAATAGATGCATTGAAATAGACAGATATATTTTCAATGAATCCATTAAAGTGGTACGTGTTTGTCATGCGAACGAATGGAATCTATCAACATGCATTTTACATCGGTTTATTTGTCGCGGTTTTTTCTTCACTTGAAATGTAAATTATGAAACTGTGCTCGTGCGTACAGAAAAAGTAACAAATTTGACGCACACTGACACACCCAACGTTTTACGTTTTCTAGTCGAATTAATTTTTTTACAACTTTGGTTTCTAGAAGAGCGTGTTATTATATTACTGTGATGTGTGATCTATCTCAACATTCATTGCCTGATTACGAATGCGCAAGAAGAACATCAATAAAAGAGTTAAATTCCTAAAACTTGTACTCGCTTTCCACCAGGACTATTAGCAGGAAATACGATTTGGTCTTTTAGAGGGAATCTTCGACTGTCAGACCGGTGACTCAGGTTCAAATGTCAGTTAAGCCAAAATGTGGTTTTTAGAGGTCCACCACTTGAGCTCGAGGAGGAGGTGGGGGTCAGTGAGGGATAGTTCCTATATGAGAGAAAGCCCGGCAGGGACAACCGATTTCGGTATAAGTCCGAACCTGTTGCTTCTTTGGTAAGGATTATCCTCGGGGATGGGAAGGTGCAGGGGTAACCGATTCAGTGTGAACCCGTGCAGGGGAGAATTCTCACGCAAGAAGCTGATGTAGGGTAACCGACTTCGGTGTAAACCCGTACTACAGGCGACTCGCGTTAGAATTTGGGTGCAGGTAGGGGTAACCGAAGCAGTATAAAACCGTACCAGTGAGAATTATGTGTTGGTGATCCCGTGGGGGTGGAGAGGTGAGGGCAACTGAAGCGGTATAAGCCCACACCGATCAAGCCCCGTAAGGGAAAACACTGGGTTACGGTGGGGAGGGGAGAGATGAGGAGAATGGCAATTACTGTAGGAGTACTACTAATTACGTCCCGTGTGGTGTGATGGACAAATAGGGTATCTTTCCCTTGCGTCGAGTTTTACTTAATTTAGATCTTTAATTTGCTATTGCCCCTAAGTGAGAGTTAGCCTTAAGGATTGGGTGGGGCGCAGGTGGGGGTAACCGTTGCCGGAGGATGTGTCTTCATTGAGGACGCTGAGGTAGGGTAACCGTATCGATGTAAACCCGTACCTCAGGTGACTCAGGAATTAACCTTGGGGTGGCCGGGGGGAGGGGGCGGTATAGGAGAGGTAGGGGTAACCTAAACGGTATGAACCCGTACCAGGTGGAATATGTACCAGTGTTCCCACAAGAGCCCATAAGTGAGGACAACCGAATCGGTATGAGCCCTTACCAGGCCGGTCCTGTTGGGGAGAACTTGGGGGATGTGTTGCTCGCCTATAGAGTTTCCATATGGAGGAGGGATGGGTTTTGTGATACAGCCAGTTTGACTAGGAGATAAAGTTCATTATCCTCTTTAGATCCAGTCGCGCTAGATCATTTAGGTCATCAAAGAGGTATTTTACCTAAAGTTTTCCTTCTCAGTGCCGATAGGGCGGGACAATTGCACAGAAGATGAACCATGGTCTTTTCTTTCTCTTCATCCCTGCAACTTCTGCAGAAATCGTTGAAGGGAGCACCAAGTCTTCTGGCATGTCGCCCTCCCAGACAGTGGTCTGTGAGGGCCCCAATTATCTTTCTAAGATTCAGCCTATTGAAGGAGATGAGTCTCTTTGATTTCCTACGATCGAGCTCTGGCCAGATTTGTTTGGAGGAGAGACACGTGCTGATGTTATTCCACCTATTGTTTGCCATTGTGATGGCTGCGACCTCCAGGTGGAACTTTATCGAGTTTATGGGTGCTGTCGGTTCCGTTGTATGAGTTGGGTTGGCATTAGCACCTTTTCTAGCTAGTTCGTCGGCTCTGCAGTTGCCTGGAATATCCCTGTGGCCAGGAACGCAGCACAGGGATATGTCGCACCTGACAGCAATCTCGTAGAGGGATTCACGGCATTGCTTTACCAACTTGGATCGTATCGTTGGCGATTCCAAGGCTTTTATTGCAGCTTGGCTGTCTATATAGAAAACAATAGCGCTGCAGTCTACTGAGTTAATTGAAAACCAGGCCGCGGCTTCACGAACGGCTGTGTTTTCTGCTTGCAACACACAGCAGTGATCAGGCAGGCGCTTGGAGATACATATGTCTAGAGTACTGGAAAAGACTCCTGATCCTACTCCAATTGATGTTTTCGATCCGTCAGTGTAGATTTCTATTGCAGATGCATCGAGGTATGGGATAACATAGTCCGACTTGCGAGGGATGGTGTCGTGGCCGTTCAGGGAGCAACATATCCCATGTTGTCACGAGTCAGTTGCGAGGATTCCCTAAGCCTAAGTGCTGCTTTCACTGCCATCCCTTTACCGAATATGTCAACGGAAAGATCCTTACCCATGGAAGATATCAATCCTTGGCCGGGATTGTTTTAAAGATAAGCTTAAGGCTTCGCGCGCCAGATTAAGTTTCGACAAGCAACTTCTACTTACGAGTCGGTAATCATCGACCACCAAGTGGAAAATTTGCGTGTGAGCAACTGCCTTCGCCCGCTCATTGAAGTCATGGCGGAGGCAGCGACGAAACGCATTTTGCTTGTTTTTAACGAACAAATCTTTTGGAGTTGAGGCCAACCTCACTAAAAATCATAATGAAAAGCTTAAGGGATATTGCAAGAATAATTTAATTAAAACACTTTCTTTCCTTATAAATCTTGCTCAAATTGTAGCCTCGATTCTTAACACATGTTCGCATTCTGTGACGTTAATTACTTGCAGTGATTCGGGTAGAGAGGTTTCTTTTAATGTCTCTAGCTGCTTTTCTGATTCTCGAGACAAGTTCTTTACGTATTGGGACTGTTGAAAGGTCGTAAACGAGTGCGGCCCCACGCACATGAAGATCCATTGGCATCCGCGCATCTTGTTGGGCATGCAATGGGTCGTCCTCTTACAATCTACCGAGTTTAAAATGAATTATCCAAAGTACTGGGGTGGAATTTGCTAAGGTGTTCTATGATAATTGATATCACAAAAATTCGTCTGCGTAAACACTGTGATCATCACAATTTTTTTTTTGACAGCTCAAGATCAATCACCGTCAAAATCAGCTGGTCCCCAGTTTTCAAACTTTCTGCTAAGTTGTTTTTTTTTGCCTACACTTAGGCCGGCTTTTTGCATGCATGAATAAAAAACAAGAGTTCTCACATCAGAAGCCTGAATAAAGCAACGATTCGAAACAATATTTTTGTGATCACCTTTCGCGACGGATTATTTTGTTTGATCATATTAACTGCCAAAAATGACAGATCACCTTAGCCGATTCCACCTCTGATCTTCTAAAATGAGCAGGACAGCTGTCTTGCTGGAATACCATGCCTCGTAGGTATACCATGCCTCGGGACATCTTCTATTAAGCAAAAAAAAAAATGTTTCTCAGGAAGTCTTCATAGGCTTCGCCCTTTGCCACTTAAATTGTCGGGTAAAAAATGGGGTCCAGTAAAGCTTCCTTTAATGATGCTGATGCCCATCCAAATATGGACAGCAAATCTCTGAACACCTTCCACTTTCGACGGAAGAATCGATTAAGCCACGCCCGTCCGTTCGTAAACAGCTTTAAGGCCTTTAGTTTTAAGCTCGACAACTGAAATTTGGTGAAAGAGCTGAAATTTCAGTCTTTTAGATCAAGTTAGATCAAGTGAATCCGCCCACAGACACGCCCACTACAGATCTGTATGTACGACCATCACTATGTTGGTGTCAGCGCACTAATTTTTGGTATGTTACATTGCGTTGTAATTGTCTTTGAGGTTGCAGAAAAAGTTTGACATTTTCTTTAACCACGCCCACTTCTTTAAGGGATTTTAACTTAAAATGCCTTTTTTTCAATAAATGTATATAAAATTTGACTACAAATTTTGTAACAAAAGTTGTAGATATTAGTATTTTCGTACATTCTTTTTTATATAACACATGCCTCCACCCACATTTGTGGGCGTGGCGTTAAAAAAAGTGATTTTTTAGTAGAAAAGGCGGAGTTTTAGTCCAAAATGTATTCAACTACCTATAGTATAAAGCATTCAACAGTTAAATGTTTATGTCCCGCCCACTTTTTGGAGGCGTGGTGGTTTCCTTTTTCGGTATAGTAGGGTATTTTGCAATCCGTCGCAGACGGACTGAAGTTTTTAAATGCGCACTTTCCCGCCTATTTTTTCTGTGTTTATTTCGCAGATTTGGTCTGCGACAAAGTTTGGGTAAAGCCTATAACAGAAAGCCTGATACAAGTAATAGCCTCTATAAAACCTGCAACAGGAAGCCTTGTAGAAGTAATAACCTCTTAAGGCCTGCAAAAGGAAGTCTTATACATGTAACAGCCGCTATAAGGCCTGGAACAGGACACCTTATGCAAGTATTAGCATCTGTACCGCCTGAAAGAAAACTGTAAACAAGTAAAAGTGTCGGTAAACAAGTAAGAAGCTTGCAACCGAAAACCTTAATGCAAGTTACAGCCAGCTATAAGACCTAACAAGAACTTTATAATCACAACTGTTTCGGTAAAGCCTAAGAGGAAGCTTTGTACAAGGCTGTTAGGCTTACATTAGGCTTTAACAGTTACGGTAAGTGTGCCAAATTGTCTTTTGTAAGGCCTTATACAAACTTTTTTGCGGGTGAGAAAATAGCTTCTATAGAACCTTACCGCAACAGAAATGTTACTTTCTAGAAATTAGAAATTAGATCAAAAGACTTTCTTCTTTGTCCACCACACCCATTTGCGAGAGAATGGCCCAAACACACAACTGAATTATAAATGAATTTAGACCAAAAAACTTCAAGATTTGGTGTTGCTGGGTAAATAGGGTCAGGAATTTTGAAATTCCTTACAGTACAGACAGCCTGATGAACTCGCCAAACTTGGAACTATTCTCTTAATTTCGCCTGATAAGGGCTCCTTAGGCATTCCATTTTCGACATGCAATTTCATGATAAAACTGGATGCAATGGAAAAGACAAATCTCAGATCAAAAACAGATTTGGCCTAAGCTAGATCTTAAACGCTCTAGGAGTTTGATAGCTTTTAATAGATCGCACATGAGTGCCACATTCCGTGTTATTACAGGACACTGTCTGATAGGCAAGCACGCGACAAGGCTTGGTGTCTTTTCTAACGATTTTCGCAGGAGCTGCATGGACGAAGAGGAAGAATAGACCACTCTCCACCTTCTCTGCATATGCCCCGCTCTCTCTAAGAACCTTGGAGCATTCTTCTATAATGATTTTAGTGATCTTAGCACGACTGACCCAAAACTTCTCTTATGCTTCATTAGTAGCTCAAAATGGTTCAACGAGTAGGCAATTTTTCCAGATCCACGTGGTATCACAATGGACCTACATAAGTCTAAGTGAGTTGGGTTCTGCGAACCCAACAGCCACTTCAACCTAACCTAACCTTCAGTACAGACGAACACATGCACTTTCTCGCTTGTTTTCCCTTTCTTCAGTTCTTTTTGAAAGACGTTCTTCTTGGAAGACGCATTAAGAAAAACGTTTTGTAAGACTTTTGATGAAATCTTCACGTCTTTAAACTGCTTTTGGCAACTAAGGCCAGCGGGCGCCGCACAACTGATATGCGGAACTGCAAACATGTATTTTTTTCCATCTGCCTGAGTCATTTTCTTTATAACAAGGCTTACTTTAAGAGTTTTTGTGGGTACCTTATTTAAGGCTGAAGCCCTCAGCCCAATCAATCCGTTGCGTCCGTTTCGTCACAACTGACAACTCAGTGAAATACACATGTTTATGTCAATAGATTTTTGTGGTTTACTGCTCGGTACCTAAACCTAACTCACGGCAATGTTCGATTTTGTCCCACAGCAAAACGGACCTACTGCTGGTCTAAGCGTGGTGGCATTTTAGGATGCCAGTGAATTTTTAATTTTCACATTTTATAATATAAATGAGTACAACCGGGTTCATGCAATGGAGATTTTACGCGATAGTCAACCCTAGTTTTGAGGTGGATAGAGTAGTCAGGTGTAACTAAATTAGGTTTTAAACTTCTTCCAAGGACCCCGAGTATTTTATCTTTTGTCCCCTCGAATTTGTTATGTTAACTCACTAAAGATTAACTTCAGTAAGCTTACAGTTAAAGAGGATTTAATGCCGGCAATATCTTTTTTTTAACTTTTCGAAATCCTCTATCTACTTCTCATTTTGCAGTCAAATGTCATTGCCCAACAGACGCCCCAAGGCTCCGTTCCGTCCCGTCATAGAATTTCCGCAGATTTCCTCCCAAGAAAATAGCTGTTGGCCCCGAGCGTTTGCACAAAAATTCCTTTTCTAATCTTTTACAAGAATACAAAATTCTGCAGTGTTTATCAAATGTGTGACAGTTTCAAATCGAATCCGCATGTGTTTTTCCGAACCAAAATGCACACAAAACGTGCACCAAACAAACCTACATCCTTTTCAAAGACATGAAACAGCGCTTGCGGCGCTCTCTATCAGTTGTTGCGGAATGTTATT
This sequence comes from Neoascia interrupta, assembly GCA_947623515.1. Taxonomy (NCBI): domain Eukaryota; kingdom Metazoa; phylum Arthropoda; class Insecta; order Diptera; family Syrphidae; genus Neoascia; species Neoascia interrupta. Next base: position 182,952,580 of record OX392462.1, read on the forward strand.
TCCATTCTAGACAAGACCAAGTGACAGCCCCGTGGGACTCAAATCGAATGTCCTGTATGTGTGTGCACAAACCCACATCTTTTAAATTAAGAAAATCAACAAGGAGACAAGAGACATATCTGAAAGGAAATGGCATAACAGCAACACTGCAAGGAGGTGGGTGGAAACTGGAAAGGCGAAAAAAACCAAAATACGTTTTTTTTCACTATTTCAAGACCTAGAGACGAAGCCACCACCACTCCGGAACAACAGGCAAACAAAATAGAAAAATAGAGGAAATTTCCACAATCAACTGGCGATGTCCTTTCTATTTTTATTTCCTTTCTTTACGCTTACGCCTGGCTTGTTTTGCTGTTTGTGTCCTTTTTTCTTTTGCATATATTTAGTGTGTAAACGGAATTGCACAATTCATAAAACGGATCGGTATCCGGTTGTCGTTTTTTCTTATTTGCGCTCGTTGCCCACCCACCCTTATAGGGATCCTGCGATATCAGCACCCCACATTCAATTGCACCGCACTCGGAGGGGTGTTCAGGAGGAAGGAAAAAAAAACCTCCGCATATCAAGCAGAACCGTCGTTGTCCTAGCTTAATGTGCGTTGCGTATGGCAGGCGGGGCTGGGTTGAATTTCAATGAACCATGAAATAAAACTCAAGACGTTCGTAATTTTCCGGTACACACTACTTGTTGTGCGTCCTGCGCCAGCCTGCAGACGTAAGTGTATGTGTGTTTCAGGCAGTATATTTTCTTTGGCGTATGGAAAATGTATGCAAAAGGAAAGTAGCAGATGATGAAAGTAAACAATAACAACAACAACAGCAACAAAAAAATAAAACTAAGGCAAAGAAGAAGGCTCGTTGTCTAACCAAGCATTGTCTCGGAGGTTTCTGTAATAAAGGAAAACATTTTCGAAAAGTTCGTTTCCTTGCAGTATCCTGTTCCTGTATCGTGTCGGTCGTGAGGACGACCGACGAACGACGCACGGTACGTTGGGCTCCCTCGTTATATACATTACTGTTGAGGTCGGGTATAGAAATTTATGCATGTTTCTTAACAAAATTATTGCGTTTACAGGATACAAAATACTGCTGTTTTATTGGGATGTTTCGTGGCCACTTTTTGCGTAGGTTTTGGTTTCGATCGAATCGCACCGAAGTTCGAGAGAAGAACAATTTGATGGGGGTTTCGTTATTTTATTATTTTTTTTTTTCGTTTTCCTTTGAATCCTTTAGGAAGATTCTAATAACAATCAATAGGGAATAAAATTTATGCGTACGTACGAAGTGAAGTGTAGCAGCATTATGCCCGTTTACAGACCCCAAAAGAAATGTACTTAGGGAAATGTAATTTGTTGCGGCGAAAATTGAATTCGGAAACTTGCTTGCGAATAAATTCAGTCGGCTTTGATGTATGGCACTGGGGGTGTATAAAGGGCCAACCAAGTGTAGGTATTTGAAATTGGAGTACCGAAAATTAAAATCTTATCCGTGCTTCAGTTGTTAGAACTCTGAAGAAGGCTTTTTAACGGAGCTTTCGGACCTATTTTTGGACAATTTTTTTGACACTTTGGTTATTTTCAATTATAAAGTCGGTGGTAAAGGAAGAGTACATAAGCTTTTGTAATGCATCTTTACGATTTTATTTACATTTTTCAGTCTCGTTCCAAAAGCTTTTGCAAATACTCTCTGGCTATTGACTGTCTTAAAGTTTTATTTTGATTTGTTGTTTCTGACTTCTTACTTAAGCAATGTACGGCGCTGCAAATAACATTAATGGGAGTGCCATGGGTGGAGATAGAAACGAAAACTTGCACTGCATGGTCCGCATACTTTGTGCGCAAAAAAGTGGTTTGAGAATCTGCCACCTTAATGCACAAAGCCTACACAATGCATTAAAATTAGATGAACTTAGATAACTGTTTGTAGGATCTCAGGTGGACGTTGTATGTGTGTCTGAGACTTGGTTTCAATCGAATGCCGACAACGTTTTATACAAAGCCGGACACTTTGTACAAAACGTTGTCGGCATTCGACCTTTTCCGTGGCGAAAGAATAGGGCGCGTGTAGGCCGTGGTTATGCAGTTTAAGTGGGGACCACAAAGCAGCTTCGGCTTCGCCCCGTTACGATACGTGGGCTTTGAACCGGCTTTGCAATGACACTTCGCTCACGGAGAGAGAGCTTTTATTATGCATTCACCACGTTCTGCAAGCATGCCACGATAAATTAAAAGATACGCACACACAGCCGAAAGCCCTGGTAGCTAGTGCTGCGTACATAGTTATGTGGAACATCGAACATTCATGTCCAACTAATAAATAAATAATACACAATTTGCCCCAAAATGTAGAACACTCAGTTAGGTATTCTGCGTCACATATCCGTGCATGACCAACACACTCATACAAATATAGTCAGTGGCAGACTGATTGAAATCAACCCCCCTTTTGCTTCACACAAAGCAAAAGTTCAGCACATCTGTGAACTCGTGCTGTTCTCCTGAGCCTCATTACGTAGCATTACGTTTTCTCTTTGCGCACTCTTTCTCTTCGCAAACAACATTTTGAAGCCGAGCTTCATTGTGTTAGGATACACTGAAATCGTATGGATGAACTTGTAAACGTCAAGCCGAGGCCAAGCCCAGGTTGCTTTGTGGTTCCCGCATTACGTGCGGAAAGGTTTACAAAGCACTCTTGTCTGTAAGTCTTCCCAGGACACTGGCTTAGACTACTGTTTCGTCAACGTTATATGCGCAAGTGAAAAGATTTTAATAGGCACTGCTTACAGGTCAAACTTAAATGTGGACTATATGCCGATAGTAACTATGCTGGAGCAACGTTCCTGTAGTACCTCCTATGTTGTTTTAAGTGGTGACCTTAACTGAAACTTGTTGGACCTTAATGCTTCTCTAAACTTCCTTAATAATATCAAAGCTCTGAATGTATTTCCCGTAAATACAACGACAGCCACTCATTTTCAGGGCGAGGCCAGTACTTTGATTGATCACTTTTTTGTCTGTGATAAAAATAAGATTTTGCTCTATAATCCGCTCCCAGCCTCCGGTTTCTCTAGACATGACCTTATTTATCTTACCTTAGATTTCAAAAATAAATTCAAAGAAATAAAGTACCAGTTCCGAGACTTCAAAAACGTGAACCAGCGAAATTTGCTCCAAGACATACAACATATTAATTGGAATAACCTGCGGTACATGCATTCAGTCAACGACAAAGTTTCGTTCTTTCAAGAGCAGATCAAACATCTTTTTGAAAATAATGTTCCACTTAGAACTAAAATCTCCCGCAGAGTTTCACCACCCTGGTTAAGTAGCGATATAAAGGAGCCGATGTTACAACGTGATGTAGCATATGATCGTTGGAGACGATACAGAGTCAAACTGGTACTTCGCGAATACTGTCGTTGACGGAACAAAGTCGTTCTGGACATAAGAACTACCACTAAAACGGTATACTTTGGGAGCAGGTTAGGTCAAAATTTATCGACAAGAAATGAATGGAAAACTATTAAAGAGCTTGGCGTGGGAAAGGAAACCCCAAGTCTGCGAAGCCCTTAATGCAAAATTCTCTGCAAAACCACCATCTTTTGCTGTCGTAACCGGGAACAATACCTTTGAGCCCTTAGAACTGCCAATACCTGAAGGGCCTTTTGGTTTCACAGGAGTAAACGATGAAGACGTTGCCGAGGGACGTCTCTCTGTTAGCTCAAATGCAACCGGCATCGACGGTATTGATCCCAGATTTTTAAAGCTTCTACTTCCTAACCAACCTTTTCAATACAAATATCCGACCGAGTGGAAAAGGGCCAAAATCATCCCTATCCCCAAAAAAGGTAATGATGATTATAGACCCATCGGGATTCTGCCGTTCCTGAGTAAAGTCTTTGAAAAAGTAATTTTGAAACAAATACAAAACTACTTGTCTATGAAAAAACTTCTTAGTAATTGTCAGTCTGGTTCTCGCCCTAAGCACATTTTCAAAACTGCATTACTATCAGTAGTCGACGGCATTAGGAAGTCCTTGGAAAAAAGCATGCAACCTTCCTAATATTGCCATATTTTTCAAAAGCGTTCGATACTGTTAACCATGTTTTCCTATGCCAAAAATTTCAAAATTTGTTCAACTTTTCTAAAGAGTCCAAAAAACTATTTTACTCCTACCTAGTAGGCAGAGAGCTATGTGTTATGGTCGACAAGAAAACTTCAGACTTTCTCAAGTTTTCGTATGGTGTTCCCCAAGGATCTATTCTTGGACCTATTCTTTTTTCCTTATACATAAATGACCTGTCACAAACTGTCCAAAGGTGTCTTATTCACATGTATGCCGACGATGTACAATTGACCATGAGCGGGAATATAAACCAGTTAGACGTAGTAGTCGACTCGATTAACAAAGAGTTAGAAGACATTCTTAACTGGGCCTAAAATAACTTTTTGTGTTTAAACCCTGCGAAATCGAAAGCTCTCGTCATTTATAGGAAAACACAAAACCTGTCTTCTCTGCCACCTATATGACTTGGGCTAGATATCGTCCCTTACGACCATGCCGCTAGGAACCTTATGCTCGTTTTTAACGACTCCCTCACGTCGCCAGACCATATCACTGCAGCTATCGGTGGCTTATTGGTGGCTCCGTAGGCTTTGGCAAACTCAGATGTTCACTACCATAAGTATAAGAAAAATGTTAGCAAAAACTCTTCTACTACCCATCGATCGCAAAGAACCTTTGCTTTCATCCAAACTAAACATGACTTGCGAGCGGCAATTCTTCGTTCATACCACACGCCTGTGGAACTCCCTACCCCATGAGCTTAGAGAAGTCAGAAATACAAAACATTTTAGGCATTAACTTTTAAGATACTTGGCCAGATAGTATAGTGTTTCGCAACGCATATGGGTGTCAAGCAAGGCTGCACCCTTAGCACGGTACTTTTCATCTTGTTTATTAACGACATCGTAGACGAAGTAGGAGGTGGGTGTAAGTTGGGTGGCACGAGGATTCCGGCGTTAAAGTTTGCGGATGACATAGTCTTCTGTCGATGGATTACAGCTTATTATGAATCGCCTGTAAAAATACTGTAAGGAATGGAATTTGACGGTTAATTTATCGAAGTCCAAGGTGATGATCTTCAGAGACGGTGGCGGAAGCTACTCTCGCAACGAAAAGTGGTTTTATCAGGGTGAAAACGTTGACATGGTGAAAGAGTACAAATACCTGCGGCAGCTAAAAGAGGTAATTCATCTGTTTGGGGTCGCTGCAGCGACAACAAGTATATCGAGCACTCGGCGAAAATCAAACTATTTCGCGCAATCGCCGCTTCAGTACCAAATTTGGGGTTATTGTTTTTTTGAGGAAGTTGAAAAAATTTTAAGATATTTTTTTAAGGCGAATCTTAAGGCTTCCAACATGTACCCCAATCTACATGCTTCACTTGGAAACATCCGTCCCACCGCTTTTTTTGAACACACTTAAGCTGCATGCTGACTACATTGCAAGGATCGCGAGGATGGAAGAACGAAGGCTGCCGAGGATTGTGCTGGAGCACATAATCTTGACAAGAGGTACCTTGGTACAAAAGTGGGAGGAGCTGGCTGCGAGCTTTGGAGAAAACTTAAATATTTCGGCAAACACACATCTTGCATCGATAGAGCCTATGTTAAAACGCGTTTTGATAAAAGCAGGCAATATCTTATATGATCGTTTTTTGGATGAAGCGCGCGCATCGCAACACCTATTGATTTACAGCAGGCTGAATTTCAACCTCATTGAAAACGGCTCAACTTATTTTCGTAATCGCTACTCTATGCATTTCATCAGTACAATTTTTAATTTTAGAGGCGAGCTAATAAGTTTCCACTTTATCCCGCACCGACCTGATCTACCTATTCTATGTGATCTGCGCAACCTTAAAGAAAGAGAGGACGTACACCATTTTATAGGAAGATGCCCCATATTAAGAGAATTCCGCATGACATACTTCGGCCCAACTTCACTGGACTTAGACGAGGTACTCAGCATACTGAATGGCAGCCTTGGATGGGAGGTCCTGTACAACTACACTGTTACTGCAACCAGCTATAGGACCCGCATTTTGGAAGGCGATTTTTTATTACTTTTGGCTCTTTTCGTTTTTTCTTTTTTATATTTTTTATTTTATTGATTCTACAGAACTTGATTGTCAATCTGGCAGACGGCCTTAAGCCAAACCATAAATGACTGAGCATAAACTGTAAGATTGTAAACAATACCAAATTGTATGAAGTAAATAAAGTCTATCTAACTAACTAACTAAAAAAAAAAACTAGTATAGTGTTAGAAAATTTTATTATTTATTTATTTATTAATTTATGTGTCAACGTTTTGAAAGTTTTAGGGAGCGTTTTTCACAGCATGTTTCGGAGAAGTGTGAACAAATTCCAACTGACCTTTTAAATGTATAGGAGGAATGGCAGCTGTTTTTATCGGCAGTCATTGCCTCTGCAGAAAATGTTTGTGGAGTGAAGCGGCTTGGGTTGGCGGCTGGTGGTGAGAAAAGAACTGCTTGATTTAAAGCGCCTGGAGTTTAAGAAGTCATCAGAGAGCCTACATTGCGTGGATCCAATGTAGAAACTCAACTTCTCGAGCCCGGTACAATGAGGCGCGAAGGACTTCCAATGTGGCAGTCAGAACAGCCAAGGAACAGTCATGGAAAAAGTTCGGCGGGAAGTTGGAGCACGATTACAGATCAGCAAACAAGATATTTTGGCAGACCATTCGCCGGCTCAGAGAAAGGAAGTTTAATATCATTCAAGGGGTTAAATCCAAGGACGGTACACTTCTTTCAAATGAGAGCGATGCCTTGCGCGGATGGACAGAGCACTTTTCGAAGTTGCTCAACCCCCAACAGGGCACTGAAGATGGCATTCCCACCGCTGACGAGATAAGGACGGAGAATAGTCTCACAGAAGACGAAGTCACTGAAGCGATTAAATCGCTAAAAGTTGGCAAGTCTGCTGGAGTTGATGAAATCCGGCCAGAAATGCTCAAGGCAATGGGTGAAGAGGGTGTTAAATGGCTAACACGTGTCATCAAGGTGGCCTGGGATAGCGGGAAGGCACCTAGCGATTGGCAAACGGGAGTTATAGTGCCCATTTTCAAAAAAGCGAACAGGAGAGATTGCGCTAACTAAAGCGGCATATCTCTCTTGAGTCTTCCGGGAAAAGTATTCGCAAAAGTGTTGGAAACGCGTTCCAAAGCTGTAATCGAGCCTTTGTTACGGGAAGAGCAATTCGGCTTTCGGCCTGGCAGAGGCACAACCGACCAGCTTTTTACTCTGAAGGTTATTCTTGAGAAGGCCTGGGAATATGCCAAACCGGTCTATGCGTGTTTTGTAGATCTGGAAAAGGCGTATGACCCGGGCTTAGAGTATGACAAAAGGGACAAGGTAACGAAAGGTAAGGTAATGAAAGGGACAAGGTAACTCGTAAATGCACTTACAGACTGCGATGAAACGGTCAACGCACTTCGTAAATGCAATGACAAATGATTTGTAAAAGTCAGATTTAGTTAAAAATTTATTGATTCAATATGACTCGAGTTAATTTGCCTACTTATCGCTCGGCTAATAATCCGAAATCCATGTATAATCGAGTTAAGCGCTCCTCACGCGCGTCGTTCAAAGCTATTACAAGAGTTATTGCTCACGCCAAAGGCATAAACGGTGGAAATGTCAAACATGTTCCACTAATTAAGGTTAATCATGTACAGGGTTTAACCTAATTTAGTTTCACCGCACTTAATGAGGGATCGTATCGATTGGCATTCAATTAGCGCAGGAAGCAACTGATATCCTTTGCTACCGTGTGCGCGTACAAGTCTGTGTACAATACATTCATTTGTTCGATACATGTTGTTTAAGGATACATAATACTGTTTCCCGCGTAAGCTTCGTAATTTTTTCATCAAGCAGTATTTTTAATGAGCTGTGGAACTTTTCTTCTTTCCTGTGTTTTTAACTTTCATGTCGCCATGGCGTATTAAAATTGCAATAATTTTTCTTCTTTTTTTTTGTATTTTGTTTTTATACTTCAACATTTTGATGGCATATTGTAGCCTTTAATCAGCGGAAAATGCTGCTGGGGTTACAAAGGATTTCCTTCTGCCAGAGGGTGGATGATAAAGAATCAGGTCATGGTGGTGGTGGGTAAAATTCATTATTACCTTGCCTTGCCTACCTCCTCTGGCTCGCGTTCTCTCTATGCTCTGACACAGGTGTATGACGGTGAAAATGTTGGCATATTCAGCATGAATATGATGCCATGGGGGCTTATAATACTGTGCTGAGCATATTTATTACATCATAACTCACAGTGTGAAGGAATGAAAAGAAGTTTTCAAATAGAGAGTCAGGATAATATAAATTTTAAGGGCGCTCTGTCATGGGAAAATATGGTGCATAGTTTAAAAGACCATAAAAACTCCATTCGGAACATTAATGAGTGAAGACTGTAAGGATGTGTGTCGAATAATATGTATAAAAGCCTTTCTTACGGCTATTTGGACTTTTTAATAGGGTTTAAGGGCTCTTCAAACATATGTTATAAAGCTTTGAATGTGCGAACCCGAGAAAGAGTACATTTATTACCACTGAAAGTTAAGCTAACATTATGTTCTAATTTTAAAGCCTTACCGCCTTCGGAGTTGCTCAATAGTTTGTTGGACAGTTTGTTAAGAAGACATAAAGTCAACGAAGGCTTTTTTAATCGACTGTCTAACCAGGTAATGTACTAGAGTGAAATTAAGATAATTTAACTTGGTTGGGTTGGTGGTGATATAAAGGAATCAAAAGACTTACACTAAGGGCTACTTTTGAAGAGCTGAGTTAAGCCCAGATAACAAACCAAAATTGGTTAATCCCGGAACAAAACGAATCTGGAGTTAACCCAACGAGCATTTTTTTTAAATGCTGTGTTAACTTCATCAGAAAATTTGTCAAAATATTCGACTCTCGAAATCATTGACTCCCCAACTCTCACTTCATATAGAAAAACACAGGAAAGGAAGTTCGGGGTGTTCTCGTTTGTCATTTTTTTACAGAAACACGCAAAGCAACTGCTATTAAAATAAAAAAAATAAATAGAGTAGCGCAACAGCTCGAGGTGAACCAGGGCCAACTTCTCAACCATGTATGCTGTGTGTGCTATATTTTTTCACATACAAGGAGACTTACAATTTTTTGCCGAATCCGAACGGCACTTTGAGAAGTTTTTCAAGACAAATGTTACTCTCAGAGGGTTTGTCAGACCCTCGCGGATGTGGGAGCCGTGAGAAAGAACAAGTCTTTTTTTCAGGTGGTAGAGGCAGGATTCGAACCCAGAGGCGTCAGAGGCACACACACTAACCACTGCGCCACGGCACCCACCTCGCAACTGCTATTACACACAGAATAAACATTCAAAAAAGTTCATACTCTCCACAGTTGGTCCGGGACTGACTCACCAAATTAGGCGAGTTAAGCCGAGAGTAACCCGGGATCTAAGTTTACTTAAAAAACTCATTTCTGGAGTTTATCTCAGTTTAATTCTGAAACTCGGGTGATCTCTCACTGAAATACTGGCCCGAAGACGCTAAAAAAAATGCTACCGAAAATTTAACGCTTCTTCGGGCCGGTTTTACAATGGGAAATCATGCGAGTTTCCGAGTTAAACTGAGATCAACCCCAGGAGTGTGCTTTTCAGTGCTCATTTCTGGACCTGGGGTCAATCCCGACTTAAATCGCCAAATTTGGTAAGTTAATCTCGGATCAACTCTGGCGAACTTCTTTGAATGTTCTTTCTGGCAGTTATTTGCGTGTTTCTGTGAAAAATTACATCTGGGAATAAGTTGAACTTCTTTTCATGTGTTTTTCTAAGTGAAGTGAAAATTGGTAGAGGCAATAATTTCTAGAGTCGAAGATTTTGACAACTTTGTTGACGGAGTTAGCTCTGCACTGAAAAACTTCTCGCTGTGTTTACGCCAGATTCGTTTTGTTGCAGGATTAGCAGATCTTGGTTTAAGTTGGGCTCAACTCAGCGAGGAAAAACCGGCCCTTAAATGAAACATGGTAAAAGATTTCCTGTGCGTTAGTAGAGCCTCAACACATCTAAAGTTATACTTAGTAAAATATTGGTAAGAAGCTCAAAGGTCTTAAAACTTATAACTTTTTTAGGACATAAGGATGATGTCGGTACAAGGAAAACTCTCGAAACTAGGAGAGGTCTCTCTCCAATAAAGGTGCAGCAACCCTAGAAAGACCGAATGATACAGCAAATCTAAACGGATTGCAAAAAGCAAATGCATAAAGATTAAAAAGGGATTTATTTGTATCGAAAAGAATGTAGTCTGCTCACGGCAGAATGAAGCAGGAAGATCGAGCAGGCCTAGGAAAATCAGGATAGCTATCGACGCTCACATAATGAAATAAAAGGAATTGACGACTCGCCTACGGGCGATATGAGATGATCCAAAAGCATCACGTACATCGATTGCAAGATCCGGGTATCAAATGATTTAACTTAATCGCTACAGGTAGAGCTTTGGGATGGGGTCATAATCAACGCAGTCCCCGAAGGCACAGTCCGAAACTAAGCAAAAGGGAGATTAGCTATTCCGAAGAAGCGATATATATATAAAAGCGATATCATCCGCATGTTAAAAGCACAGATCCCCTCATTCCATTCCAAGATTGGGGAAATGTATAGGTTGAAAAGAGTCTCCAGGCCGGAGACCAGGTACTGTCGCCTTCAACGAGGTGCTCCTGGCCCTAAAGGCGAAAAAGCACTTTCTAGCTGCTTAGGTCAACTGCTAAAGGTACACAACACAAGCTACTGATTCTGCTTTAGAAGGTAGAAAAAATAAGCCTCCGTCACAATTCGGTTGCCATAGACAGCCTGAAGCTGTTCTTCGAAAAGAAGCAGCTGCATTTAACTTTTATTTGGATTGCCTGGATATGTTGATTGCCTTTTTCTATGTTCACCCTTAAGAGCGCTTTACTTCGGTGAGGTGACGGGAGTGAGATCTCGCGGACCATAGTTTTGTTCCGGTTCTACTCGAAGCTCCAAAATCCACACCTTCCACCCATATTCCTCATTCCTTTCTTCCTTAGAAGGAAATGCAGATTGCATAGAATGAAATTCAGGTCCTCGTAGTGGCGGGATTGTGGTCATCATGGTCTCATGGTCATCATGGATCATGGTCTCTTCACTACTTGTAGCTCAAAACGATCTCATAGCAACCCACGGATAAAACCACTGCCCCAAGTTGGCTTACGGTGGAAGTTGGCGAAAACGCACTCCATTGAGGTGGTAATATAAGCAATGGCGGGAAGTTTACCGGACTTTGAAAGTCTTTGGGGTTATCCTGGAGGCAAACAAAACACCGGGCGCCAGACGCTAAGTTAAAATGGGCAGACATTTTCATGATTAAAGGCAGCCCGGACTTCACGTCAAAGCGACAGAGGTCAGAGATTCGGTTTCTGAACGCCCCAGGGTATAGAACACCTTGCTCACACCTCTCAGTTTCTAGCGATGCTCTCAAGGACCGTATTGTGATCGCTGTGATTGATCGTAACGACTTTGGGAAAAATTGAAGCTCTCCTGCAGCTTCTTGTTCTCGGAGCGGAGCCACCCCGCACCACCTTCGATTGCGTCCTCGATGGGGGATAGCATCAAGGCCATACGAAACTTATCTGCGAGGACATAAACTCTCGTGATCTCTAAGAGCTCGCAATAGGTAGGTTGAGAGAAGCCCGGCCTTATTAAGATATATCTAGCAGGACGATATCATGCCCCCGGATACCTGTTGAACGCCAATGCACCACGCAACTGGGATATCTCTTTCGCACAAGAATTTCCCGAAAACATAAGACTTCGCAGTTCCTCACTTCCGACTTACTTAAAAACCTTACTTAAAATAGGACTGGCATGAAGAGAGTCTTGTAAATGTAGAGGGTCTTTCGTAGCTCGAGAGAGAGCTTTGCTTCTCAATTGCCATTTAACCCCAAAGAAACAGCACACTGGAATACCTGGGTTTTCTCCAAGATCTACCGTGGTGTGAATATTTGATCGATAGTGGACTTTTCTGGCCTAAAGTCACACTGATATGAGCCTAGCAGATTGCTTAGAAACGACGTTAGGGGTCACACAGTACAGCAGAAAAAGTCTTGTATGCAATGTTAAGAAGAGTGCTATCTCTGTACTTGGCACGATTAGGAGAGTTTCAGTTCATTGAGGACCGGAAAAACAATGATGGTGTTCCATTCGTCAGGCAAGCTTTCTTCGGACAATTTCTTGCAGATGAGCTGGTGCCTGCTCCTAACCAACTCATCGCCAGCGGATTTAAAAAGTTTGGCAGCTATTCTGTGAGCTCCGGCTGCTTTGTTGGACCCAGCTACTTTCACTTCATCCAGGTCGGTTATCGTTATTATTCTTTGTCGGTAACTTCTTCGCCCGGGTTGAATGGTTTATTCCTCGGTTCATCTTCACCATCATTCTAAAGTCTGCAGAAATGGTTTTTCGGCTGCGATTCCACTACGATGCTCCCTTTGATAGTCCCTACAGGCTTCAATTCGATCTTTATACCCCTTGACAGAACCTTCTGATGCCTTGGATAAACTTACGAACCTCATTCCTGTTCCGCGCGCGTTCTTTGCGCGTTTCTTGCGCTCGTTTTCCTTCGGAGAAGCCGGTGTTCCGCTCTCCTCCTCGGCTCGTAGAGCTCCCAAGCAGAAATAGGCCTTCTGTGCAGAATAGTTTTTACCTTCAAACTAGGGGTTCGTTGCAGCCATGTAAAACCCAGCACATTGGAGGCGGTATCTATGATGGCAATGTTGCCACTGGCTATCAAAACTTCGCTGGCTGCACGGGAGATTCTTAGAGACTCGGTTGGTGAAGTATCTAGCGCCAGTTGACGTCGCATTTATATTCGCACAGCTGTACTTTCGCTACAACGAGATAATGATCCGAGTCTATGTCGGCCCCTCGAAAAGCGCCGATCACAATATGGTCAATCTGTTTGACGGTTTATTGACGAGAAATCTCCATGTCCGTATGTGAGATTACCGCAACGTGTCGCCCCGCAGCAATTCGATCAGCCTGAATCTGTTATCGAAAGACTTGCCATGCAGGCTGTGCTTCCTGACCGTACGACCAAAGATGACCTGCCTTCCTAGCTTGGCAAATACCCAGTTGAATGAGCTCATCTTAGACTTATTCATGTTCTATCGATGAATGAGCATTCATCCGTCTATATGCTCTTTGAATGGAAAGCAATCTATGCTTATTGAAAAGATGAATAAATTTACTATATCGATCGTAGACAAGGGTTGCAAGGGAATTAAAGTCAAATATTCCTTTTATGCGGCTTAAAATGTTAAGGCGTACATGTATATAGCTTAGTCAGAGGAACCCTTATAGTTTTCAATGACTCGCGTCGAAATAGCCGGGCATCTTTCGCCAAGCCAAACAATTTCGCCAAGCATCTCTAGTCATTGCTAACGTCAATTAACGCAGCAATTGATCACTGCGAAAAAGCTTTTGTTGACACCCCTCCAAAACAAAAAAAAGACAATCGTTATGTCGGATCTGTATAAGGGAGGTCCTCAAGCAAGCCACCAGCAATTTACGAAAGTCCTGGACTTTTATAAGCTAGAAATCACCCTGTTCAAACCGGAAAAAAGAACTCGATTTTTATGAAAGTTGCAAATTGTTCATTTACGTTTAGTAAAAACTCATATTTTAATTAAAGCGTTGCTTTCTTATCTCATAGTGGGGTGCCGTGGCGTAGTGGTTAGTGTGTGTGCTTACTACGCCGGAGGCCTGGGTTCGAATCCTGCCATCGTCACCTGAAAAAAAAGACTTGTTCTTTTTCACGGTCCCCACCTCCGCGAGGGTCTGACAAGCCTTCCGAGAGTATCATTTGTCTTGAAAAACTTCTCAAAGTGCCGTTCGGATTCGGCAAAAAATTGTAGGTCCCCTTGTATGTAAAGAAATTTACACACCAGCATACATTGTTGAGAAGTTGGCCCTGGTTCACCTCGAGCTGTTGCGCCGCTCTATTTATTTATTTATATTTATTTTTATTTTCTAATCTCATAACACTCTATGAACAGTTGTGGGACCCAGCCGAATGTCTAACTCAATGTCGGACAGCCCTAGTGATCGTACCTGATGAACTAGACTTTTTGGTGGAGGTTCGGCCCGTAACCATGTTAAACAAACTGCAAAAAAAAAAAAATTGGTCATTATGATCTAGATGTTCGTACGTTTTCGGTGTTCTTTAGTGCAGATTACAGATCTTTTAAGCTTCGCTTGCAGGGTGTTTCCACCGACACTAAAATAGAGATTATCGTAGGAAGATTAAAGGTTAATCGCAAAGTGTTTCCACCGGAAAATGGTAAATTAACTTGACGAATGCATCTTGGACATTTCTCAATGACATCAGGTGGTGTAAAATGGCAATGTCTGGTATTCAGGCTCTATACACATCTTTTCAAAAACATATCTTTTCCGGCACGCTGGTAGCTCGAATTGGAATTAGAAATATGGAATAAAGTTAATTTTTTACTGACATTGTTTTCTATTCTACGAAACGAAAAAAAAGGAAGAACAAAAATGTTGACGGCATTTCAGTCCACAAAATCGAAAGCAGACAAAACTTTAGCAACATCACTAGCAGCATCAACATTAACAATCACTATTCTGTTCAAGTGTGCAGAGTTCAGTGCGTATAACTTTTTTGACAGGCCAATCCACATCCACGTCAATACTAACTATTCTGCGCCTCCCTTTCCACAATACAACAGACACAGCTGCGTTGATGATACCCGGCCGTCAATTCAAGGTTTGTTTGTTTTATTTTGTCAGAACAATCGTCTGCTCTGTCGTCCGGTGGAACAAATTTTTTACGCAAACATTTTAAATTTCTTCGTTAAGTCATGAATTTAAATCTGTTAAATTTAAAAGCCTAGGGCAATCTTAATAGCGTGGCTCACGCATGGTTCATGCATTTTGTCTGTGAGCTCGTAGATTAGTCTTTGGCGTCTTCATATTTCTCCTCTGTGGGGGCATGTGCCTATAAGGCTAATCTTGGCGAATCTAGCATTGATGCGGATTTGATGTGAGGCGCTCGCTTAAGTAGTTAAATCTCAAGACTTTTTGCCGAAGTCTGCGTTCAACAAAGATCTGCGTTCAACCAAAGAAATCGCAATAAGCGTTTCCTTAGTTGTCAGTAGCAGTCGCCGTTAGATTTATCACAGTTTTTAATCCAGATTTTGGCCGGCCCTGATTTTAGTAATATCCCAGCAACGCGTTGAGCAGCGTCGTTTAGGGCCTATGCGAGTTTCTCGGCTGCACGTGTTTTATTTAGGAACCTAAAATTCCATGAGCAGATCCAAAGCTCGCTGTCCTCGTTTCATTTGCATTGACTTTCGGTGGCTTTTTGCTATTTCTTTTCGGGGCCGTTGTAAGTCAGCCCGACGACATGAACCCCAATCTGGAAGACCAGATTCGGACCTCTGCTATCCAACTATCCAATAGTAGTTGGATAGCAGAGTTGAATAACCCGCTCCTTATAGGCTTGAGCTCCAAAAACGTCGTAGTAGCCCATATAAGGTGTTCACTTATTAGTTCGGCCTGGCTGGAACTCTGAACGCCACGTATTCTCCTGAGAAATAAAAGGCAAGAGGCTGACTTTTTGTAGATGTCCGGGCGAAGTCGTTTGTAGTCTGCCTGCACTCATCGTAGTCTCGCCCTCGCGCCAACGTCACCTGTGTTAGCTAGAAACCGAAGAATCGATGACCGCGGATTTCAATAAAACTTGCCGGACCGAACATGTTCCAACATAGAAAGCTTATAGGTATGCTTATTGCGCCTGCGCTACCTCATATCGACTGCGCCAAGTTTTTTTGAGAAGTATTAGTTTCCAATAACTTCCAAAAAATTGTATCAGCATGAGTTGCAAATAAGTTAAATGCGTCTTTGATGTTAAAGGAAAAATTCGTTGACTTTTAAAACTAGGAGCGAACTACTGTTCCCGCCTTTTATCGCCATATGCATGCTGTGTGCACTATAAAAAGGCACACAAAGTGGGTGTACAATGCCTATTATACCGAAGTGCGAATTGAGAGATTAAGGTACTCTGAAAGGACTTCTTATTAGACCTGGGATTTGGACCCTGTGCACAGTAGCTCAAAACATTAACCACTTCGATATACAGCGTTGAAGCAATAAAGGAACTCTTCACAACCTTCAGTTGCATGATGGGAACAAATATTTCCTTCAACTGAAAAAAAACGACCGATCAGTCTCTAAACTGACAACAATTTACACCAAATACCTAAAAGCCTCATGATGGAATGTATTCGAAATGCACAGTTTTATGTCAATCAGAAAGTCTCAAACGGGACAAGCACGTCCGATAAATGTTCACCTACTCACTTGAATCTTATTTAAGATTATTATATCGCCTGGGCGGCAAAGATGTTCCATTCTCAGTGTTTGTTCGACACATAATCCGAACGCTGACAGACCAAAGCTGGCAATATTTATTGCGCAACATAATTTGCTAAAGATCCTTCCGGGATGACACAACGACGTGCATGGCGACAATAATGATTACATCCTGAAACTATTGAGTCTGAATTAAGAAGCTGGAAAAACAGTTGTTCAACGAACAAAACGAGATTAACCATCATCTCGAGTCTGTTGTCATTTTGTCTTAAACCATCTGGGGAAAAAGACTATTAATCATTTTTTTTTGCCTCTCCTTTCGTGTTCGATTTCTTCTTACATAAGGAACAATATTTCCGTCTGGTCATGGACTATGTTTGGATGTCCTGGCGAATGTCGATTAATAGTTACATAGTTTTTTTTTTTCTTCCTTGGTCCTTGTTTTCTTTTCATGCTTTTCTTTTACTGCAAATGTCAAGTTGGATCGGAAAAGGGGCTGCTTTGGGTTTTCTAACACAGCAAACTCTGTGCTGAACTTTTTCTTGCCAGATTCATTGGGGGAAAACGTCAGTACAGGAGTTACAGAGCAACTACATCATCATCATCATCATCAAGAGCATGCCCTGGTTTTCGGTTTTGTGTGTACTACTGTACTCCTCGCTGTATAATAAACCCATACACAGATTGCTATCATTACATCCTGAAATGCCATATGGGCCCCTTTGGATCCATGCGAGAGCCCAAAACATGCAGGAACCCAAGGCTCCAAGGATGTGGGGATGCGATTGCATGTGTCAGATGTTCAAGTTTAGTTCGCTTCGTTTCGTTTCGAAACATTGGAGATGGAAGAAAGCTTGCGTGCCATTGAAGATACAAAAACAGCATGAGAGCTGGATGGCAAAGGAAAATAAATCTCTCCTGAAAGTAATAATTACACACAAGATTGAGTTTTAATTTAATTTCGCCCTTCAGAATGTGTTCAGTATGAGTATGTGTGTGTGGGTGAGAGTTGTTTTGGAAGTTTTTGCCCTCTGGTGTATAGTTTTGTGGAGGGCTCGGGCGATACCACCCTCTATAAATGGAGGATAGTATCTTTTATTAATTATATTGAGGAGAAATCTCATATGTGTGGCGAGGGTGAGGAATTTCATATTATCCTGTATTCATAACTCTCCTACGACACACATGACGATATGGGGTAAGTAAAGTATATGTGGCATGGCTTACTTTGTCATTTTTCGCATTCCGTAAAATCATCGGATGATAAATACTTTGGGGAGGCGACCATGGATTGCGATGCGATTACGTTAATTTAAGGTTTTATTGAAAGGAATTCTGTCGTTTTTGTTGATTAGAAAAGCCTTGTCGATATTACATTGTTCACGTTGTTAGGTGGTTATGGTCTTAAGAAATTATTTTAGGTAGGCACTTCATGTTGAATGTGACCACAAACGCCAGGTTGAAATAGGCATTTTTATGAAAAGCAAAAGGTTGTTCAATGAATACTATCACAAAGCAACTGTAGCATATGGAGCAAGAATAATAAATCCCTGCTTTTTCTTTTATTCTGGTCAATGGAAGTTCTTCCACAACGAAACCCCTGGTTTAACGGTGAGTTCCGGCAAACACATACAACTAAATAGGAAGCATACAAAGCTGCTCTGCACAGCAGGACTAGAGCTGCTCGCGAGCTCTACGAGCAGAGGAGGAGATAGACGAACCACATACCGCTGTCAGGTAGAACGAACCATTCAACCCGGGCAAACACGACGAAACATACGAACTGTACGAAGTGAAAGTTGCTGAGCCTAAGGTTAAGTGCAACAAAGCAGCCGGAGCTGACAACCTAGCTGCACAACTTTTCAAATCCGCTGGTTGGGAGCATGTACCAGCTGATTTGCAAAATATGGTTGAAGGAAAACATGCCCGCCAAATGGAGCCTCAGAATGGTTTGCCCCGATCCTCAAGACAGGAGATTCTCTGAACTGTGCCAACTACAAAAGCTTTTTCTTCTTAGTATTCTGTGAACGGCTTAAGCCATTTGTCAACAATCTGATCAGTTCATATCAGTGTGGCTTTAGGCCAGAAAGTCCACCATTGAGTCACACTACGGCAGATATTGGAGAAAAGCCAGGAACTCCAAATCGATATCCAACAGCTTTTCATCGATTTCAAGGCCGCGTATGATAGAATCTATAGAGTTGCCCTATATAGCGCATCGTCAGCCTATGCAGGAAGATGATGGAAAACTTAGGCTTTACCGTCAAGATCAGACGTCACCGACTCTTTAATGTCGAAAAAGGATTCCTCCGAATAACGAAGGGACTCCTTTTACATCATACTTGAGAGAATTGTCCGAAATTCCCGAGCCAACACCAGAGGCACAGTCAATTGAACGGAAGTCCGTACAATTACTCGCATACGCTGACGATTTTGACATAATCGGAAGTATCAGTGAATCCTTCGTGAGTATCGGTACAGAAGTTGCAAGTATGCGCTTTGAGTCAACCAGGGCAAAACCAAGTAAAGGCTGCCATCAAGAAAGGAAACCGAAGACCGGGGTTTAAGACAAAACATCATCATCGACAGCTATAACTTTGATGTAATTCGGGACTTTGTTAACCTGGGATGCGCAATAAATTCAGACAGTGGCACCAGCGCTGAAATCAAACGAAGGTTAAATCTTGCCAATGCGCTGCTTCATCGGGCTTAGAAGGCTATTGAGTAGTAAAGCCTTCTCTCGAGCAAGTAAAGTTTCCATTTACAGCATTTAGTGTTCCTTTATAAATCCAGCCCTGCTTTTCGGGGCAGAGGCATACATCCTATCAAAGGCGGATAAAACCCCCTTAGGCTGCTTCGAGAGAAAGATTTTTCGGACGATTATCTGCATATAGACGGAGAGTGGAGGAGGAGATGTAACATCGAACTGAAAGCTCAGCAACTCACCGGTAAAACCCGTCGCTTATGCCGACGACCTTGTGCTCATAGTGCGTGGAAAATTCCTGCCAACACTTGTTGATCTGTTGCAAGATGCGCTGAATAAACTAAGCCGATGGACCGGGTCATGTGGTCTCAGCGTCAACCTGTCAAAAACAGAGCTCGTCCTCTTCACGAAAAGGAGGTCGATACCGGTTGTAGAGCTGCCAACACTTGAAGGCTCAACTCTCCAGCTATCTAAAAGTGCCAAATGTGTGGGTATCATTCTAGACAGTAAGCTAAGCTCGAATCCAAACACAGAAGAAAGAGTTAAAAAAGCGTACACAGCCCTATATACGTGTAACCGAGTATGCGGGAAAATATGGGGGCCTTCCCCTAAAATATCAAACTGGTTTTACACAGCTAAAGTAAGAACTATAGCTATAACCAAGCAGAAAAATATAAAAGCTTTAACTAAGGTGCAAAGATTGGCTTGTCTCGTCACTACAGGTGCTCTGAGATCTACGCTTACCATGGGGTTAGAGACAATCCTTAACATTCCGCCTATAGATCTCTTTATAAAAGCAAGCGCAGACCATATAACACCTTGTCTTGACTTCAATCAGAACTACTCCATTAACATTCCCAGCAGAGAGGACTGGAGGCTTGATAATGTTATTTCCAATTCCGAGGTAGCAATCTACAAAGATGGTTCCAAATCAAGTGAGGGTACTGGAGCAGGCGTATGCTCTGACAAACTCGATATCCTAACAAGCAGAAGACTGCTGAACTCATGCAGTATCTTCCAAGCCGAAATTCTAGCAATACTTATAGCCGCCGAAAAGGCCAGAGTATTCGAACTATCACAGGAGGATATTTCCATTTACGTAGACAGCCAAGGAGCCATTAAGGCCCTGGTAACACCAACAGTAAAATCTCGTATAGCAGGACTCTGTCGCTCATAGCTTAGGGTTCTAAGCAGACAGAATAATGTCCGCATTGTTTGGGTACCAGGCCATAGTGAGTTTATCGGGAATGAAAAGGCTGACGAGCTCGCGAAATATGGCTCATATCTATGTATTACTACAGCGGACATAAGGCCCCATCCTCCACTCTCCTCTGTAGCAGGCGAAATGTCTGCGACCATACACAATATAGCCATGGGAAAATTTGCAGAGCTGCGGCCACACAAAGGCGCTATGGCCATCTATAGATGACAGAAAATCAAAAAAGCTTGTAGCATTAAATAGGCCATAGCCACATGAGTGATAACAGGCCATAAACTGTTGGGAAAACACTCAGCTAAACTGGAAATCACTAACACCAACTACATTCGCAGGGGATGTCATGATCCAGAAGCGGAAGAAGATGTGAAACCCCTTCTCTGCCAGTGTCCAAGTGGCAGCAGACAGCGTTTTCTACTTCTGGGCTAATACTTCTTTGAGGAACTGAACGAGCTTGCAAGTACAGCGGTGGCGAATATTGTAAATTTCAGCAGAATGTCCGGCAGGGACAAGTTTCTCTTCAAAGCTCAGGATACTTGAACTGACTAAGTACCATAGTTAAATTAAAATCTTTATTCCTAACAGGTTGTCTCCATGGGAGGACGCTAAGGGCCCTCGTAGGCCTATGCCAGCTAGTGGCTTCTGCTGCCAACAACCCTACCTAACCTAACCTAACCCATATAAAAACTTGCGCCTTTATTTAAAGCTTTTATAAAATTATGGTAACGTTCCATACATTTCGACTGCATTTTGGATGATAAAATTATTATGTATTGCTGAGAAACAATTTTCAGTGTTTTTTTTTCAAGAGGTTTAATAGGCAAGAACTAGAAAAACGAAACTTAAGTTAAATTAATACTAAACTTCAATTAAAAAAAAAAACAGGAGTGAATAGTCGAAAATAAACTGCGTTTTCAAAGTTTTTAAGGCCAAAACTTTTGAACGGCTTAGCGCTCAAAGTCAATATTGAACACACGTATAAAGCAACTCAAAGTAAACCAAGTGCTTAGGTCATATTTTCCAAAAAAAAGTTTGAGTACTGCAGTTTTGACGCATTTTCGAAAAAAAAATCGCAAAACTGCATGAAAAAAGTGTGTCCTCCCGCCTTGTATCCGGCAAAAAAATCACACGTTTCAGAAATTATTCAAAATTTTAAGGAAAATTATGGCGGATTTTGAAATTTGAAAATCTTTTGAGATTTAACTCAAAAACATAGAAGAATTTTCAAAAACAAATATTTTAAGTCGCCTAGTAACGGTAAAAGCGATCTATTTTAGATTCGGTTAAAGTACAAAAAGTACAAAAAGAACGAAGGTTTTTGGAGAGGTATTTAACCCAAGTTTTTGGAAGCCTATTTCAAAAACGAAATAAAAAAGGAGCTTGTTTTACCGTTTACGTGGGAATCCCCACGGGGCATTGCGCTGTGGGTCTACACGCTGAGCGGCTAGGCATACCGTATAACGATTACTGCAGAAGCTGTAGGGACGTTGAAGAATCTGAATCTGTTGAATTTGTTCGTCACCTGCTTTGCGAATGCCCAGCCCTAAACAGCATCAGGGGTAGTACCCTCGCTGGTGGTTGTGCTATTGGAAAAAAGTCTAACGGGATCTGGAAAAAAGCTCCCAAGCGTTATTAAGTACAATATTCAAATAAATACCGGACATGGTCCATCTTCTTTAATTTAATACAACACTACCTATGGCAAACTTCGAATATTCAAAAACGTCGAAGGTTTGACTCAAAAACGTGAAAACATTTTTGAAAACGATTTTTAAAGACTTCTAGTTCATTAACGGTTATGACGACCTTGTTTAAATTTGGCTGAAGTACGTTATGTTTAAAGAGCAAACGAACTGCATAAAAATACATACTTTCATACTTATCTTACATGAAAGTTAAAATATGCTCATATCTACAACTTTTGTCATATAATTTTTAGTCAAATTTTATATACATTTATTGAACAACAGTCATGTTAAGCTAAAATCCCTTAAAAAGAAGGCGTGGTCCAAATTATTGGGCTACTTCAAAGACAATTATAAGGCAATGTAACGTACCAAAAAAGAATGCGCTAGCACCATTCTAACTTAGCTGAAATTTAGAAAAAGTATTTTTTTAAATTATAGATATGGCTGCACTTTGAAGGACTGGACTTCCAGCCAACGCACCAAATTTCAGCTCTCTGTCTTCAAATTTAAGGCCTAAAAGTTGTTTACATACGGACGGACGGAGGGACGGACGGACATGTCTTAATCGATTTTCCTGTCGGTCCCATTCATATCTCCAAAGGTCTCAGGGGTATACGGTGATTATTTTGTAGGCTACAAAATTCCCAAAGATTGGACAAATAACAATTTTAGACTTCTTCGTTTTAAGACTTTATTACAACTGAATTGTCATCTTACATACTAGACATTGAATAGAGCTTAGCTTACGTACGATATAGCTACATTAGGTAGCTATGCTAGAACCTAAGAGCTTTATTGTACATATGAGCAGCATGTTAAAAGCTGTATATATTCTTATGAAACAGGATAACCAAGTTGTCTTAAATCGCTTACAACTTCGCTGCGTTACAAACTATACATCAATTTGAATATATCCTGGGTATAAACACCGAACAGCAATATGAAAAACAAATTGTTACAAACACACTAAACTGCCATTCCAGTCAGCTGATATGACAGAAAACTGACATTCGAAGTTCGAATTACGATATCAAATTTTTTTCCCTCCAATGGAAAAGTACGAGTGGAAGAATACCACTGGAAAATTATCAATGTGGAAGTATCTAGAAAGTGCTGAATTTCTATAAATTCACGGACGACACAGCCATATTTGAAACTTTGACTTGGAAAAGTCGAGAGTAAAGTAAAAAGCGCTTGAATTGAAATAAAGTGTTGAATTCTAAGTAGCGAAGTTGGTTGAGCGTGAATTTAAATAAGTTTTGTTTGATAAAAAAAATTTTTCATTGCGTGGTTTAAAAAGTGAAATTGAGTTTTATTCAACGAACCCAGGTAAAAATATTACATCACCTTTACAAGATATCAGATTATTCATTCATCCTTTGAGATAAATATGTTTAATATTTGTTTGTTATTCAAACTTTTATTTGCATAACAAACATTTTTATTCTATTAAAGATAAGATATTCAACTTCAAGTAAATTAACAAATTTATAGCTTAAGATTTCTCCCACCACTGGTAAGGGATCTAAACCTCAAAATAAAAATATCGTTTTATTTTTGGTAGGTTTTCTTCCAAGGGCCAAGAAAAAATTAGTTTTTTAATTATTCGTAATATTGATCAATTCTTTGTTAAGCTGCCATTAAAGTCATTTATCCTCAGCCAATATATCCTCAAGATAAAATAACGAGGCACAGCAGTAAGTCAATTGCCCCGCTGACAAACAAGCTCGCTTTTTTAATGCTTCAAAGGATAATTTATTAAAGTGGACAATGCAAAACCTTAGTCAACTAAAACAGCTTGATTTCAAAGGTGAAATGTCGAAATGTGAAATGTCCTTTCTGGTCTTTATTTCTTGTTTATACCTGTGCTTCAAGGACAGCTATGAGCCAAAAGGAATCAAAACATTTTACTACTAGTTATGTGTAAGTACTTACTTGCAGCTTACTCTTTGAAACATTTTCACACAACCTGGTAATCTTGGCAAACAGGGCAAACTGTCACCAAAGGATTTCCCGAGATTTTACAAAAATGAAAAGAATTTTAATTACGCTCGAGATTTGTAAGTGGCACCCAAGGAAAATAGTATACCCGACCACAGTATGTGTGTGTGTGCTGTGTGTAGCTAGGGCAGTGTGTTGTGTGGCATAGTGTTTCCAAATAAACAACTCTACAATGAGTTTCTTCATTAAAGCAACACCACGCTCGTCGAGTATACACAATGTCCTTCTTACATTGTTCTCACCAGGGGCCACAGAAACAATTTCGCTTTCAGCAAAATAAAACATAAAAGGATGCCAGCAGAACAACAAACTCCGTGAAACAGTACAGTACAGCAACAACATCAAAAAAAAGTGCATACAAGAATATCCTTAACAAAAACCTAGCAACCTACATTCTTCATTCTGGCCACGTACAACTAAAAGTATAATATCGTCACGCTATGGTGGTGTAAGGATTCCGAACTTCATTCGGTGCACAATGATGGCTGGCATTCCGGGTGAGTCCTGGCTGCCTGACGAGTCCTCCTCGAGTAATTTAAATTCTCTTTGTTGTCCGGGCGAGGATTTGCTCCAGTCTGCGTCGCTCTTTGACACTCAAAACCTTTTCCAGTTGCTCCAGCGTCAGGTTGATCTCCCTCTTTGAGTGTAATGGCAGCCAAAGGGTTGTGATGGCGAAACTCCTATAAGTTAATTGAAGGTGGTGGAAGAAGTGGTTATTCTAATGCAATGAGAGAATGTTAATGAATGGCCGCCGGTATTATAGTATAGTCGAGGGGGTATAGCCTTACATACCGCTCTTCGCAACACTGGCGGCACCCTTTACCTACCTGTGCAATCGCATAGCGTCAATGGCCCTTGGCTGCATGGTCTCTAGTTTTTCGATTTCGTCATTGAATTGCCGGTTATAGATGCGGAAGGCATTCTTGTATCTGTGGTAGCAGACGCTTTGACTACAAACGAAGAAACCCCAACAAATTAATCGAATTGTTTTTGTAACGGTTTGTGAATGTCAATTGGGCGATGCGAACCCATTATATTCATTAGGGTGTCTGTCTGGGGAGGTACTTACTAGGTTGGGTCCTTGTTGTGCGATTTGAATTGTTGAGCTGCTGCGCCAACTTTGCGTGCAATTAGTACTCGATACCATTGCTTTTGTAGGGCGTTCATTGGCCGTTTAAACGGGTTAATTTCGTCCATTGTTGCTTGTAACTATTTGATGGTATCCTCGAGGTATGGATTTGCACTGAAGCGACGAACCTGTGGAGGAATTCGTTTTATGACAGTCAAAACTCATGCGGATTGTTTGACGGTCTCTATGCCAATGTGTTTGATCAATATTCTGTGTCAATGATAAGGACTTATACATGACACAATAAACAAAGCTCTTAACTAAAATGCTTGGAGTTTGAAGCTGATGTGTTTGGGAGGTAGAAAATTTTGATACTTAGCGCCAGTTTTTCAGTACTAAGTTGAGTACAGTTTAAACCCTGATCTATCTCGGGTTGATCCTGGAGTTAATCCAGCAAGCAGTGCAGAGTTAACTCCGTCTGTAGAGTTCATATTGCTCTCTAGAGTTGATCCTGAATTAATTTACTGACTTTTGGCAAGTTATGCCGATGTTAAGCCCGGATCGAAATTCACTGTAAAACTCATTTCTGGGGTCGTTTTCAGTTTACTTCCGAAGATCTGATGATTTTGCACTGAAAAACTGGCAAGTAAGGGCAAGTATTAAACACCTCGTGATATTGACACTTGAATTTTTTTTCTCCATTTGACTTAATTGTAAACTATTAAGAAACATCAGTATTCCTCTTGTGATCAACTAACTCCGGAGTAATTTAAAGTCGAAAGTCTGGGTATGTCAAAAATTCACGGCCAAGGGGTGGCTTACTTACTTACTTAAGGTGGCGCTACAGTCCGGGGTGGACCTGGGCCTCAGCCAACAAGCTTCGCCAGCCAGCTCTGTCTCTAGCTAGCCGTCTCCAGTTTCGCATGCGAAGTTGGCTGAGGTCCCCTTCCACTTGCGTGCGCCACCTGAGTCTCGGTGCTCCTCTACCGCGTCGTCCCTGCGGTGTGGATTCGAAGATTTTCCGGGCCGGGGCGTTGGTGTCCATCCGCTCTAGATGACCCAGCCATCGTAGACGTTGTGTTTTGACTCTTTTGGCTAGGTCGGTATCGCTGTACAGCCCGTACAGTTCGATGTTATATCTCCTCCTCCACTTTCCGTCTATGCAGACGGGACCGTAAATCGTCCGAAGAATTTTCCTCTCGAAGCAGCCTAAAGTGTTTTCATCCGCCTTTGACAGGGTCCATGCTTCTGCACCGTAAAGCAGGACTGGGATGATGAGGGTCTTATACATGGACACTTTAGTTGCTCGAGATAGGGCTTTGCTACTCAATTGCCTTCTTAGCCCAAAGAAACAGCGATTGGCAAGAGTTATCCTTCGTTTGATTTCAGCGCTGGTCTCATTGTCTGAATTGATAGCGGAACCCAGGTAGACAAAGTCCCTAACTACCTCAAAGTTATAGCTGTCGATGGTGATGTTTTGTCCAAGACGTCGGTGTTGCGTGTCTTTTCTTGATGACAGCATATACTTGGTTTTGCCCTCATTGACTGCTAAACCCATATTCGCCGCTTCCGTCCCAATACTCACGAAGGCTTCACTGACATCACGCTTTGTTCTACCGATTATGTCAATGTCGTCTGCGTATGCAAGTAGTTGAACGGACTTTTGAAAGATTGTACCTCTGGTGTTGGCGCGAGAGTTCTGCACAATTCTCTCAAGTATGATGTTAAAGAAGTCGCATGACAGCGCGTCGCCTTGTCTAAATCCTTTTTTGACATCAAAGGGGTCGGTGAGGTCTTTGCCGACCTTGACGGAACAGCGTGAGTTTTCCATCGTCATCCTGCACAGACTGACGAGTTTGGCAGGGATGCCAAAACTAGACATTGCGCTATATAGCTCGTCTCTATAGATGCTGTCATACGCGGCCTTGAAATCGATGAAGAGGTGGTGTGTATCGATTTGGAATTCCTGGGTTTTCTCCAAGATCTGCCGCAGTGTGAATATTTGATCGATGGTGGACTTTCCTGGCCTAAAGCCACACTGATATGTGCCTATCAGATTGTTGACAAACGGCTTCAGGCGTTCACACAGTACAGCAGAAAAGAACTTGTATGCGATGTTAAGAAGACTTATGCCTCTGTAGTTGGCACAACTCAGAGGGTCTCCTTTCTTCAGGATCGGGCAAACAATGCTGAGGTTCCATTCGTCGGGCATGCTTTCTTCCGACCATATCTTGCAGATGAGCTGGTGCATGCTCCTAACCAGCTCATCGCCAGCGGATTTAAAAAGTTCGGCAGCTAGGCCGTCTGCTCCAAGCCAAGGGGTGGCTTAGAAAAGAAAAATTTTGCTAGATCAGAGCCAGATCTTCTTCCAGATCATTTGAAGGTTAGGTTAGGTTGGGTGGCTGTCCCCACTGGGCAGGGACACTTAGACCAAAGGAGGTCCATTGTGATACCACTTGTAGGACCGGAGTTACCAGCCCGAGGACCTAAATGATGATTACCCGTTTGGGTGGGAGGGGTCTAGGCATCCAGTGAAGGTATAGACCTGTACCGAAGGTCACCGATCAAGGTTTGATTGGCTGAGACAAACCCGAGGGTAATGAAGGCTGGGGGGGTAACCGTTTCGGTGTGAACCGCTGTCAGCAGAGTTGAGGGGGGCCAGTGAGAGACTTCCTGAAGGAAGGGAGGTCTCGTAACTGTTGGACTCCAGATGGGAATTCGCCTTGTTGATAAGGATTGGGGGAAGGGGGGGGGGGGTTGCTTGAGGTCGAGGAGGAGGTGGGGGGGTCAGTGAGGGATAATTCCTATATAAGAGAAAGCCCGGCAGGGACAACCGATTTCGGTATAAGTCCGAACATTTTGCTTCTCTGCTAAGGATTATCCTCGGGGGTGGGAAGGTGCAGGAGTAACCGATTTGATGTGAACCCCTGGAGGGGGGAATTCTCACGCAAAAAGCTGATGTAGGGTAACCGTACTACAGGCGACTCGCGATAGAGTTTGGGGGAAGGTAGGGGTAACCGAAGCAGTATAGACCCGTACCAGTGAGAATTATGTGTTGGTGGTCCCGTGGAGGTAGAGAGGTGAGGGCAACCGAAGCGGTACAAATCCAAACCGATCCAGCCCTGTAAGGGGGGAAAAAAAAACAAAAAAAAACACTGGGTTACGGTGGGGAGGGGAGAGATGAGGAGAATGGCAATTGCTGTAGGAATACTACTAATTACGTCCCGTGTGGTGTGATGGGCAAATAGGGTATCTTTCCCTTGCGTCGAGTTTTCCTAAATTTAGATCTTTAGTTTGCTATTGCCCCCAAGTGAGAGTAAGCCTTAAGGATTTGTCTTGATGCCGAATGAATATGTCTTGGCATTCTTAGGGGTTTTTGAAGGGCCGTCTTGAGACCTGGGTCTCTTGGACGTCGGTTTCGACGTAGACGGCTTGGTAGAGGGCCCTCCCGAAGCGAGTTGGCTCCTCCTCCTAGTGCTGTTAGGGAGCTCTCCCGCGAAACGAGTTGACCTCCCTTAGCAGGTGTCTTACCCCTGGGGTTTGCCGTAACCAGTTGGTTGGCTGAGCTCTCATCGGGTTGCCCTCCTGAAGCAGGTTGACAACACGCGATGAGCGCTTCAGCTAGTTTCGCGGACTCGCGATCGCTCGCACTCCAGTTAGCTTCTGCCTTTTTCAAGAGACGCTTAAGGATGAAGTGGGGCACAGTTTTTTACCTGCGTTTTTTCCTGCAGCAGAGCAGCCCGCTGTAGCAGCCGCAGGTTCCGCAGCAACTGGAGCAGGGTGCTTAGCAGCTATTTCAGTAGCGGTGGCGGCCTCCGAAGCGGAAGACGCCGAGTCCGTGCCCGTAAAGGAGATGGAGGCATCGTCGTCGATGCTCAGCCTGTAGAGCTGTTTCTCCACCTTCCTTGTCTCACGTCCTGTCCTTTGTCGTGAAGTATTAGTCGTCGTCGTTGTCGTAGTGTTGGTCGTCTCAGTGATCGTAGCCGTTGCGCCCGCTAGGGCTGGGTGAGGGCAAGCCTCAGTAGTCTTTCCGTTTGATTTTGTGTTTGAAGTGTTCATAGTTGGTCCCACGAGTAGGCCAGTAGGGAAAACGTCCATCCGCAACAGAGCCGGTTTTGTTGGGATAAGGCACTAATACGACAAGCCTTGCCAAGATCACTTGAAGGAGCTCGTTCGTGGCTGATTTAGCCCTCAGCCTTGCATCCTTCGGCACGGTTTGCTGTATGCTCAAACCGCCACTGGAATCAGGCTGGGCAGAGCTTAGTTCGTCGCACCTCTCAGCCGACTGAAGCCGGTTGAGTCGATGCAACTTAAGCCTCCGCACCGGCGTCACTGGAAATGATCCACTCGTCAAGGTGTGTGCCGAAAACGGAGGAAGATCATTTGAAAGTTACACATTTTTGACCCTGCAGTTTTGCTCGTCTTTGCCGCTGATCTAGTGCCACGGACCACGGTCGTTGACTATCCACAACTCTGCGAATTCGTCAGAAAAAAACTACTACTTCTAGAAGTGATCCGTCAACGTGACCGAAACACCACGCAGTGTTCATAAGCTAACCGGACTGACGATCATCGAAATCAAGCAGCGTCGGCGTCGATAAGGGAACGCATGGAAACATATAATATGTAGAGAATACTGTTTATTTTTAGATTTTTACTTACTGTTAGGATTCACACTTTCACTTGATTATTGGAAAATTTGAGATGCTTTCGTGCTGCAAATGTTGGTATGGGACGGAAATTGCTCACCGCTCAACGGAGCCGATGGATGTGGTATCTGAGAGGATGACCTCGTTGACACCTCTTTAAATACGACCGCAGAGACGTGCATACTCGCGAAGACAACCGATATTGGGGTGGTTAACAGTGATGCTAAATAGCTGAAAACCACCACAACAAATGCAAGCGGCAACTCAAGACGTAACGCCAGACATCTGATACGCCGCTTGAAGAAAATTGACCCGACATTAAGAACTGATCGGGAAAAGCGTTTTTTGAACAAAGCGAGCAAGGCGGTGGGCATAATCACGAAGATGGAGCTACAGGTGATTCCAAGGCAGGCAATTGCGGGCACCTCGCCTTATTCTGTCTTGTCAAAGGACTCGCTAGAACACCGCTTTTCAGTGCAAGAAGCTAATTGCCTTCACTTCGCCCTCCTCTACTCTGCCAGTGACGTTAGCGTTTATACGTCCCGCAGGGCAGTTAGTTGTGTGCACTCAGCCCTCCTCTAACTGCCAAAAACCAGCTTAACCTGGGAGTGCGCCTGCCTTAATCCAAGCGTCTGAGGGACACCGTCCTCCACCCGAAAGCAAATGCTAAAAGCTGCGGTAGGTGGGAACCATCTGAACCCTAACGACAATCTAAGAGCTGCAATTGTTCACAATTCTAACCCTGAGCTTCGATTCAGTGATGAGCAATGGAGACTTCTCCACAGCTGGCTTTTTTTTATAAACATAGACGCTGCGCTGGATGCGGACTTCAACAAGGGGTTCGGGGTCCTCTTGTTCGACAACGAATGGACTCTGAACTGGCTAGAAACTAGAGTGGACACAATCTTACCTTCGGGAAGGCGTTTATCTTTGCTGGGTTGAAAACAAAGATCTGCCGTCAGCACCGATGGCAAGGTTATTTGTTTTCGGGCCAGCTATTGCAAAAAAGCGCCTTTTGAAAATGCTCCATAGACTTAATCGTGGCTTCCCGTTAGAAGACTGAAAGATAGTGGAACTTGAAGAGCCAAAACGCCGGGCAGGAGATTGTGATGTCTTTGCACAACCAGACACTGGTCAAACTCCCGGAGGAACAACAGATAGGACCAGCGTATAGTGCCAATCCGCCAGCAATTTTTTTGATATCAAAAGGGTCGGTGAGGTCTTTGCCGACCTTGACGGAACAGCGTGAGTTTTCCATCGTCATCTTCCGCACAGACTGACGAGTTTGGCAGGGATGCTAAATCTAGACATTGCGCTATATAGCTCGTCTCTATAGATGCTGTCATACGCGGCCTTGAAGTCGATGAAGAGGTGCTGTGTATTAATTTGGAATTCCTGGGTTTTCTCCAAGATCAGCCGCAGTGTGAATATTTAATCGATGGACTTTCCTGGCCTAAGGCCACACTGATATGTGCCTATCAGATTGTTGACGAACAGCTTCAGGCGTTCACACAGTACAGCAGAAAAGGTCTTGTATGCGATGTTAAGAAGACTTATGCCCCTGTAGTTGGCACAACTCAGAGGGTCTCCTTTCTTCAGGATCGATCAAACAATGCTGAGGTTCCATTCGTCGGACATTCTTTTTTCCGACCATATCTTGCAAATGAGCTGGTGCATGCTCCTAACCAGCTCATCGCCAGCGGGCTTAAAAAGTTCGGCAGCTAGGCCGTCTGCTCCGGCTGCTTTGTTGCACTTGAGCTTAGACACAGCTGCTTTCACCTCCTCCAGGTCGGGTGGGCGGTATCGTTCGTATGCTTCGTCGGTAACTTCTTCGCCCGGGTTGAATGGTTCGTTCTGCCTGACAGCGGTATTTGGTTCGGCCTCGCTGTTATACAGTCTTCAGAAGTGGTCTTTCCAAATCCTCAGCACCGACTGCGATTCTACAACGATGTTCCCTTGATGGTCCTTACAGGCTTCAGTTCGCAGTTTATACCCTTGGCAGGACCTTTTGATCCTTTGGTAAAACTTTCTAACCTCATTCCTGTTGTAACATCTCTCTATCTCTTCAACCGCGCCCTTCTCGTGCTCTCTGTTTTTCCTTCGGAGAAGCCGGTGTTCCTCTCTCCTATGCTTCCTGTTTAGCTACATGTGCTTGCCGGCATTCATCGTCAAACCAGGGTTTTCATTGTGGTGGCCGTGTGAAACCCAGCACTTCAGAGGCGGCGTCTCTGATGGCATTTTGGCAGTGTTGCCACTGGCTATCAATACTTGATGCTGGCTGCATAGGACTTCGTAGAAGGTTTTGAGAGACTCGGTTGGAGAAGGACCTGGCGATCTCTTGCGACTGTAGTCGGCCGACGTCAAACTTCCTCACAGTATTTCTATTACTTGGCGCTGGTTGGGATATCCGCAGCCGTACCTTGGCTACAACATGGTAGTGATCCGAGTCAATTTTGGCCCCTCGGAAATTTCGGACATCCATAATACTGGAGGAGTGCCTTGCGTCGATCGCAATGTGGTCAATCTAGTTGACGGTTGATTGATCGGGAGATCTCCATGTCCCTTTGTGGATATTGAGATGCGGGAACTGTGTACTAGTACTACCACAACATGTCGCCCCGCAGCAAACTCGATTAGCCTGAATCCGTTATCGGAGGTCGTGTCGTGCAGGCTATGCTTTCCGACAGTACGACCAAAGATGCCCTCCCTTCCTAGCTTGGCATTAAAATCGCCTATGACAATCTTAATGTCGTAGCTAGGGCACTGCTCATAAGTTTTGTCCAGGAGCTCGTAGAACATATCTTTGGTCTCGTCATCTTTCTCCTCTGTGGGGGCATGTGCGCATATCAGGCTAATGTTGGCGAATTTAGCCTTGATGCGGATCGTCGCGAGGCGCTCGCTTACAGGGTTGAAGCTCAAGACTTTTTGCCTAAGTCTGCCTCCAACAACGAAACCACATCCAAATAGGCGCTGTCTTTGATGCCGATAGCAGTCGCCGTATTAGAGGTCGCAGTTTTTCATCCTTCTTTTGCCCGGCCCGTCCCACCGCATTTCTTGGATGGCAGTAATGTCTGCCTTGCAGTCGTTAAGGGGGCCGCCGCTAGTTGCTCGGCTGCACGTGGTCTGTTAAGGGACCTAACATTCCACGTGCAGATCCGGAGCTCGTTGTATTTTTCTCGTTTGCACTGGTCGTCAACAGTAGATCCGTCCGAATCCGAGGCTTGTTTCTGCATCGTAACTGGTGTTTCTTTACGTGGCCGTGAAGTCACCCCGACGGCGCGACACCCAACCTGGAGGACCAGATCCTTTGTTTACCTCTTTAGGATGGCGAACCGGATAGCCCGCTCCTTATAGGCCTGAGCTCCGAATACGTCGTAGTAGCCCATATAAGGTGTTCACTAAGTAGTTCGGCCTGACTGTAACTATGGACGCCACCGTTGATTCCATCTGGGGAATTCCTCCGCTGCCGTCCGGATGCAAGGAGAAGTGCCTTAGTGGGAACACGTCTCTTCCCCACTCTGGTCTGCTACCCCCAACAACCTTCCAAAGGGGTTGGAACCCAATCTCCAGTTGAGGTACTAGGCACCCAGTGTTCACCACGGGGAGGTGAGAGTAGGAGTTGATAGACAGAGGTGGGTTTAGAAAACATGTGGATGCTTGTATCCTCTTGAGTGCACATGCTTATCCTTTGACCACTTTAAAGGGACGTTTTTAGGAAAAAATGTTTTTCCTAAAAACGTCCCTTTTTTATAATAATTTTCGCATTAGTCTAAAGAAATTATATTATTTGTATAGGTCACGCCCCCAAAAGTGGGCATGGGCTAAAAATTAAAACCAATTAATTGTATGAATTCGGGCCAAAAAACTTTAAGATTTGAGTCGGGTATATAGAAGTTTGTCACAGACGAACTCTTGCACTCACTTGTTCTGGTTGCAGCCCCCGCAAGGTCGGGGTTAGAAAAGCCTTGAGGTAAGGTATGCCTGTCGTAAGAGCCGACTAAAATCCACCGGAAGAAATATTCTTTAATGTTTCAACGGATGGGGGCAACTTTTGGCAGTAAGGTTTTAACTTATAGATGAATCTGAAGGTTAAATTAAAATCCAGAAGCGTCTGTCACACATTGTGCGGCTCACTGGTCGGCGTCTGTCTCCAAAGGGGGCGGCTGTATTTAAAAATGAAAATAGAAGTGACTTACCTATTTCTCATAAAAACGACAAGTTAAAAAAAAAAATGGCAATGAACAAAACGAAAGATTTGATTACCCCAGGTGGCAGCCCAGCTATGCTGGAAAATCCACCCTCTTCGGAGGCAGGCTCTACGGATTCTGGGGAGAGCCTTTTATTGCTTATAAATCCTTTTCAGAAAAGGACAAAACTAAATCGATCACCACCACCTAGATCGAACATATCCGGAAAAAGCAGTCCACCGGTAAACCAGGACTCTGTGAAAATTAAGAGCTTAGAAAAGGAGAATAATGAACTCCGAGCTAAGCTTACTGAAATGGAGCGACTCTTCCAAGATCTAAAAATGGAAGTTGACTCTCTGCGAAAAGAAAACGAGGATATTAAAATACTCGTTTAACGAAAGACTGTGAGGTAACGAAAGAGTGTGTAACACCGAACCGACCAGCAGTCGAATACTTCACGGACGAGGACGAACTTGCACTTGAGACCGATTCAGTCTTAAGGAAAAGGTCTAGCAAGAAGCGGAAGGCGAATTCCTCTCCCGAAGTAATACAAAAAGAAGATAAGCCCTCTGGCTCAAACAAGGCTAAACCAGAAGCGAAAATTCGTCCACCTCCCGCAATAAACATCGTCGGGATAGCAGACTTTGGGAGATTGCGCAACCTTCTTGCAAACACGGTGAGAACAGAAAACTATAAGCTTACCTCGCACCGAAATAACGTGTGGAAAGTAAATGTTGACAACGCCGATTCCTATCGCGCACTGTCTCTTAGACTGAATGCAGAAAGAATCGAGTGGTATACTTATCAAAATAAGTACGAAAAACCACTGCGAGTCATTGTAAGGGGGCTCCACCCATCATGCACAAAAGAAGACGTTGGAAAAGACGTAAAAAATAAAGGCCTTAAAATTATTGATGCCGTCAATATCATTAAAAAGTAAAAGCAACGCACGGAAGGAGAAAGAGACACTGTGATCAGACGCGGCCTTCCAATTTTTATGCTCTCCTTTGAAAGAACTGAGAGCATAAACGCTATTTATAACATGAAAATGATACTTAACATCGGGGTTAAAATCGAACCCATGCGAAAGGGAAATAGACTGATACCACAGTGTAAGCAATGCCAAGAACTCAGGCACACAAGTGCCTACTGCCAAAAAGAACCACGTCGCGTGAAATGTGCCGGGAAACACCTGTCAACAGAGTGCAAAGTTGACATAAAGGCTCCAGCAGTTTGCGCCAATTACCACGGAAACCACCCCGCGAACTATCGAGGATGCGAAGTAGCCATAGAGCTGCAAAAGGGACGAGAACCTCTTAAGGAAAGTACTAGAGGTC
Source organism: Neoascia interrupta (assembly GCA_947623515.1). NCBI lineage: Eukaryota > Metazoa > Arthropoda > Insecta > Diptera > Syrphidae > Neoascia > Neoascia interrupta. The sequence continues at coordinate 182,987,908 of OX392462.1, forward strand.
AGAATCAAAGCCTAGGACGCCCAAAAACTGCTGAAACACCTAAGCCAAAGACTCCAAAGACGCCAAAGCCGATCAAAAGTGCGAGATTGGCAAAGGAGGCGTCGACAAATGGCGTAAAAGCTCCACAAAAGAGCGGCGCCAGTTCAAGTGCAGCGGAGAAACCACCACTGGTCGGACCGAAATCATACGCACAGGTTGCGGCAAACGAAAACAAGGCAAGATCGCCCACAACAGATGCAGTGTCTCAGTTCCTCGCTGTTATAGTTGACAAACTGAGCACGGTCGAGTTTAAGCCTCGAAAAAATTACAAGAGAACATGAATATGAAACAGTTATTTAAAATACTAACATGGAATGCAAACGGCCTTCTGAATAAAATAGACGAACTAGAAGTATTTCTACGGAAAAACAATATTGATATTTGCATGATTACGGAAACTCACCTTAAAAACGGGTCTAGATCCAAACTTAAAGGTTACAATGACTATCACGCACATTACCCTTCGCAAAATTCGAGAGGAGGATCCTCCCTCTACCTTAAGAACTGCATAAAGCACTTCAAGAACACAGAAGTTGAGCTAGACTCTATGCAGATCAGTTCAGTATCTGTAAAAATTGACTGCTTAGATTACAACATTGCATCTTGTTATTTCCCGCCAGGATATAGACTGGTGGAAGACGATCTTGATCGTATGTATGACTTCATTGGGTCCAATTTTATCATTGGGGGTGACTTTAACGCGAAGCATACTTTTTGGGGCTCACGATGCAATTCAACAAGAGGCAGATTACTGTACAAAAATAGTATGAAGCGTGGGGTGGACTTTTTCTCCACGGGTAAGCCAACATATTGGCCAACCAATAGGAATAAAAAACCTGACCTTGTCGATTTTGTCATCGCTAAAGGGTACCCCAAATACCTTACGCGAATTAAAGAGTGTTATGATCTTTGCTCAGACCACTCAGGAGTTATCTTGAAGATGGGTGGAAGACTGGCGAAAATAGAAAGAGCTCCTAGATTAGCTAGCAAAAACATGAACTGCGACGCTTTCAGAAAGGACTGTAAGGAGGGTGTTGGCTTGAATGTGCCATTGAAAACTCCTTTCGAGGTAGAAACCGCAGTTGACAAATTCATTGAAGCAATTCAGAGCGCTGCTTGGAACAACAATTCGTCCCAAAAGAACGCAGTTAGCACCGACGGGCATGTACGTAAAACATATCCGCTCGAAATCGAAGAATTGATTCGTGAAAAGAGAAGAGCGCGTAGGAGATGGCAAGGCACGAGGGCCCCCCCAGACAAAACCCTATTGAACCACCTCTCTAACAAACTGAAAGGAATGTTGCAAGATCTTAAAAATCGTGAGACCACTAAATACCTTGAAGGCTTGTCGGCGGATAGGAGCTCAAACTACTCGCTGTGGAAAGCAGTTAAGTCTATCAAGAAACCTATAATCCACTCGGCACCAATAAAAAAAGCTAACGGCGAATGGGCAAGAGAAGGCAAAGAGAAAGCGAATTTGTTTGCTGAACATTTAGAAGAAACATTCAAGCCTTTCGACGGTCCGCCGTTGGCTGATGTTCTAAACAACAACGGGGAACCTGATAGCTTTAGAATGAAAAAAGTTTCGTTAGTTGAACTCCGACAGACAATTAGCAAACTTAAAAATAATAAGGCCCCGGATTACGACCTGATCACTGGCGAAATATTGAAAGAGCTACCAAAAAAGGCACTAGTCAAGCTACTTTATATGATAAACGCTTCTCTTAGACTTCTATACGTTCCAAGACAATGGAAAGTTGCTGAAGTCATTATGGTTCCAAAACCGGGGAAATGTAAAAATGATAAAAAGTCTTATAGGCCCATATCGCTTCTGCCGATAATATCGAAAGTATTCGAGAAACTTCTGCTGAAGCGATTACAACCAATAATTGCAGAAAGACGCTTGTTCCCGGATCATCAATTCGGTTTCAGACCTAACCATTCCACAATAGATCAAGTCTACAGAATAATGCATGGAATTGAAAAAGCCTTAGAAGGGAAAAAAATATGTTCAAGTGATTTCCTCGACGTATCGCAAGCCTTCGACAAGGTATGGCACGAAGGCTTGAAATATAAGCTACGGCAAAACTTGCGGGAAGACATGTTTAAAATATTGGAAAATTATCTTGAAAGCAGACTCTTTCGTGTTAGGTGTAGTAGTGAATACTCGAGTTTCAAGCAAATTCGGGCTGGCGTACCTCAGGGAAGCGTCCTCGGTCCGACTCTGTTCCTGCTCTACACAAGAGACATACCTCTAGATGACGAGACAGTCGTGGCCACGTTTGCGGACCATACGGCCATCCTGGCAACAGGTGAATCAGTCGAGTCATCAACGAGAAACCTCCAACGAGCATTGGACAGAATTTGTGTCTGGACGAAGACTTGGCGAATCGCTCTTAACGAGAACAAGTCTACGCATGTGAATTTCACTTACAGAAGGGTTAACAATTTGCCTCTGTTCATAAATTCTGTACAAATACCTTATGCAAATGAAGCGAAGTATCTAGGGATGACACTGGACGCTAAACTAAGGTGGAAACCACACGTAAAGAAGAAGCGTGACGAACTCGAGATTAGGCTCAGGGAAATGTATTGGCTTATCGGAAGATTTTCGAAATTAAGCACATATAACAAACTGCTCTTGTACAGGCAGGTGTTAAAGCCGTCCTGGACATACGGTATACAACTTTGGGGTTGTACCAAGCCGAGCAACATGTCCATGTTGCAGACTTTCGCAAAAAAAAACAAGACACTAAGAGCAATTGTGAATGCTCCATGGTATATTAGGAATAGTAATATTCACAGTGGTTTAGGAATAGCTACCGTGAGCGAAGAAGTAACAAACTTTGCTCGAAAGCTGAATGCTCGCCTTCATGTTCATTGCAACAATGAAATGATCCGTACTCTCAACGAGACTCTTAACGATGTTAACAACGAGCGACGACTACAAAGAACAAGACCCTTCGATCTAGCGACGTAGGGTGAAGCCGCATGAATGAACGGCTTAGTAGGTGCATTCACTGGAAAGCAACCTATCCAATGCGATTAACACTACGGAATCGTAAACTACTTGTTAAGTTAACTTAGTTGTAGTCAAGAAGTATTCTGAGAGAGCGAAAATGTACTACTATGACGTGCGTTCTGGCAGTTTCATTGTGTCTCTCATAAATGGGTGGTTTTTTTAGCACGTGGAAATCGCGCATAACCAATATCGGCTACTTCGGTATTATGTACCTGCTGTAGAGGGTGTATTGGTATCTTTGAAAGATTTTGGAGTATCTCCGTCCATCCTTGTATTCAAAAAAAAAAAAAAAAAAACTCACTTGTTCTATTCATCGTTATTTTTTAGAAACGGTTTTTCAAACTGTCCGAAATTGATTTAGTTGATCCTCATATCCGTCAAACCTACTTACTGTACTGGCACCTCAAGTTTAAGTTTTTTAAACTCCGTCCTCGCATGCGATAACTCTCTCCAAAATGACACAAATTAATAGAACAAAATGAGGACTGTTCGAACGGACTTTTTTGCCGTTGCCTATATCCTGCCCACATGCGAGCGACAAAACAAAACGTGACCAAATGTCATATCGTTCCACTTTCGTTTTATTATACACTCTCCACTTGATATACATACATGTACACACACAATCCTGTATAAAGGCATCCATCAATCTAGCGAACGTCCCTCACGAGCGACTTAAAAACACTGCGCGTTCACATCAGCTTAGTGTATATCTACGTTTATTATGTTAAATGATTTAGGACCCGTAAACCTCGAAATTTATGGCCATTTTAATGTTGGCTCCACATTGAAAATAAAAGCAAAAGAACAACATCAAAACAATTGAGAGAACAAGGCGGATGAAAAAAGGGGTTGAAATCGTCCTTTTGAATGGCACTTCTTGTGTGCGAGCAATTTATTTTTCTTTATTGACTTTAAGGATCTGCGCGACATCTTGTGTTGAGAAAATACTATACACATATATTTTTGAGCAATAAATTTTCGAAGAGAAAAATTTTGGAAATCATATTTCGTCTTGGAGCAGAGCAGAGAATCTATTTGCGATGAAGCAAGAAAAATATCACCGATTCCTGGCTATTAAAAAAGGGTGCAGACAGGCTCCGCACACAATATTGATGTCTCGGGACAGGACTAATGGTGTTCGAGAAAACAGCAAGTGTGTACCGCTCTTCGGTAAGAAGATTTCTTCTCGAAATATGGAGGTAGCCCTGGGACATAAAAAAGGAAATCTTGGGATATTTTATTAGGTCGATTATCCTTGGATTTGGGACAAACATATTTCTTTCGATTCTTAGCCTCCTGTACGCGTGGGGGAACACACCCTTGCACGTTCCCCCAGCCGTGTCCCCTGTGCACATACACACAGCTATCATTTTTAAGATATTCGATTAGATAACGATATAAACAGGACGAAGGACACGAGCAAGGGCAAATACGAAATAAGAGAGAGTAGGTACAGGAAGGAGAAACTTTTTCGCAATCACTTCGGTCTTCGGGCATTAGGATCAGGGCACGAAGACGAAATTGGGTACTTAAAACGCATTTACACACAGGACACGCAGAACATTATAATATATCGATGCTATATCCTGTTTCCTTAACCGGCACTGTCGCATGCTTTACTGGTGTAAGGAAGCAGATGGTTTAAACGGCATAAGCGCAACCCCCAAAATCATCGCATTGCGTAAATAAACCCCCCGCCTTTGGATGCCACTTTGTTACCTTGTCCTTGGGTCCTTGCAGCTAGAAGAGAACTGAGGCAGCGCGTTTTTCGGTGCGGGGATAGAAAACCGTTTTCGAAGGATTAGAATGGCAGCCAAATGGGTGCAATAATCCCAGTCCCACTCAATTTAAACTGCGGCTCGTTTCATGGCGCGACGACAACGGAATACGAGCAAACGACAACGACACGGCTCGCGGTTGGATCCTGGCTGAGAGAGTATTTTTCAAATTCACATTCAGTTGGGATTTTCAGTATTACGATTCGCCAGCGTAATGTGTCTATGTTAAACTGTTGAAGGAGCAGGATAATGTAGATGGGCAGAAGAGCATACGGAGTGGGATGTGGGTGGTTCGGGAAAGAATTACATCCCAAGGACCGACGACTGCGGAAGAACAGAATGTTCAGTGCTGTATTATGGTGTGTGAAATTAAATGCATGTTCCTTGGGCTTAGCAAGGATATGAAGGAGCATCCTTGGATGGGCGTGCGTATAGCGCAGCGTTTTGATAATTAAGCTAGCTACCGCGATATGGCCGATTACGAGGGTTGGTGAAAGTTACAAAGATTAATTGAGCGGCATATTTCGTCTTTGTGCTTTTCTTATACTGTGGCGATGTCTTATTTGGCTTAGTGTAATCTTAGTGTTAAGTAGCGACTGAGGGTGGGCTAGGTTTGGTCTGTTTAAGGGTTTGTATTCAATAATTGGATCAAGCTGGAGGATATGCTCCTGTTGCAGCAGGGAAAATTAATTGTTGTTTTTTCTCTCATCTAACTTCCACCGAATTTAAGTGATAAGAAAGAAAATGTGTAGGTGGTAACCATGGAGGTGACAGATTAGACTCACAGTTTAATTTTTTAACCTTTTTCGACCATTAAGGATTTGAAAAAAATACTCTCTTGATTATGATTTTGGTTTCAAGTTTATAAAAGAAGATATCACTGTTAAAAGCTGCAACTCAGATTGCTTATCATCCCTTGGGCCTTTCTTGTGACAAGGGTAATATAATAGGAAGGCACTTGGAGCATCTATAGGTCTTGATAACAAACCATATATTGATTCGTCATTTTATGAGTACATTTACAAAACACAAGACACAAGACACAAGACACAAGACACAAGACACAAGACACAAGACACAAGACACAAGACACAAGACACAAGACACAAGACACAAGACACAAGACACAAGACACAAGACACAAGACACAAGACACAAGACACAAGACACAAGACACAAGACACAAGACACAAGACACAAGACACAAGACACAAGACACAAGACACAAGACACAAGACACAAGACACAAGACACAAGACACAAGACACAAGACACAAGACACAAGACACAAGACACAAGACACAAGACACAAGACACAAGACACAAGACACAAGACACAAGACACAAGACACAAGACACAAGACACAAGACACAAGACACAAGACACAAGACACAAGACACAAGACACAAGACACAAGACACAAGACACAAGACACAAGACACAAGACACAAGACACAAGACACAAGACACAAGACACAAGACACAAGACACAAGACACAAGACACAAGACACAAGACACAAGACACAAGACACAAGACACAAGACACAAGACACAAGACACAAGACACAAGAGACAAGAGACAAGACACAAGACACAAGACACAAGACACAAGACACAAGACACAAGACACAAGACACAAGACACAAGACACAAGACACAAGACACAAGACACAAGACACAAGACACAAGACACAAGACACAAGACACAAGACACAAGACACAAGACACAAGACACAAGACACAAGACACAAGACACAAGACACAAGACACAAGACACAAGACACAAGACACAAGACACAAGACACAAGACACAAGACACAAGACACAAGACACAAGACACAAGACACAAGACACAAGACACAAGACACAAGACACAAGACACAAGACACAAGACACAAGACACAAGACACAAGACACAAGACACAAGACACAAGACACAAGACACAAGACACAAGACACAAGACACAAGACACAAGACACAAGACACAAGACACAAGACACAAGACACAAGACACAAGACACAAGACACAAGACACAAGACACAAGACACAAGACACAAGACACAAGACACAAGACACAAGACACAAGACACAAGACACAAGACACAAGACACAAGACACAAGACACAAGACACAAGACACAAGACACAAGACACAAGACACAAGACACAAGACACAAGACACAAGACACAAGACACAAGACACAAGACACAAGACACAAGACACAAGACACAAGACACAAGACACAAGACACAAGACACAAGACACAAGACACAAGACACAAGACACAAGACACAAGACACAAGACACAAGACACAAGACACAAGACACAAGACACAAGACACAAGACACAAGACACAAGACACAAGACACAAGACACAAGACACAAGACACAAGACACAAGACACAAGACACAAGACACAAGACACAAGACACAAGACACAAGACACAAGACACAAGACACAAGACACAAGACACAAGACACAAGACACAAGACACAAGACACAAGACACAAGACACAAGACACAAGACACAAGACACAAGACACAAGACACAAGACACAAGACACAAGACACAAGACACAAGACACAAGACACAAGACACAAGACACAAGACACAAGACACAAGACACAAGACACAAGACACAAGACACAAGACACAAGACACAAGACACAAGACACAAGACACAAGACACAAGACACAAGACACAAGACACAAGACACAAGACACAAGACATCAGCATCAGCATCAGCATCAGCATCAGCATCAGCATCAGCATCAGCATCAGCATCAGCATCAGCATCAGCATCAGCATCAGCATCAGCATCAGCATCAGCATCAGCATCAGCATCAGCATCAGCATCAGCATCAGCATCAGCATCAGCATCAGCATCAGCATCAGCATCAGCATCAGCATCAGCATCAGCATCAGCATCAGCATCAGCATCAGCATCAGCATCAGCATCAGCATCAGCATCAGCATCAGCATCAGCATCAGCATCAGCATCAGCATCAGCATCAGCATCAGCATCAGCATCAGCATCAGCATCAGCATCAGCATCAGCATCAGCATCAGCATCAGCATCAGCATCAGCATCAGCATCAGCATCAGCATCAGCATCAGCATCAGCATCAGCATCAGCATCAGCATCAGCATCAGCATCAGCATCAGCATCAGCATCAGCATCAGCATCAGCATCAGCATCAGCATCAGCATCAGCATCAGCATCAGCATCAGCATCAGCATCAGCATCAGCATCAGCATCAGCATCAGCATCAGCATCAGCATCAGCATCAGCATCAGCATCAGCATCAGCATCAGCATCAGCATCAGCATCAGCATCAGCATCAGCATCAGCATCAGCATCAGCATCAGCATCAGCATCAGCATCAGCATCAGCATCAGCATCAGCATCAGCATCAGCATCAGCATCAGCATCAACATCAGCATCAGAAATGAAAAATTACGGATTGAAAAATATCGAAAGAGGGCGGATGTAAGCACCGGTGTAACTGTCACACTTTTCTTTTTACTGAATAGAAAGAATTCAGTGATCCTTGTTGACGATAAACCATATTTTGGAGTCCCCTAAGCTAAAACTTTGAGGTGGGAGCATCCTGACCGTCCATCCTACCTGACGGTTGTATTGGAAGAAGAGGTAGGCCCGCAAGTCGTAAGTGAAGAGGTTTAGTATGGGACCAATACTGACAATGATCGCATCGTTACCTTGTGTACCATACACCTTCTTTTAACTTGTCCATTTTGTTTTTACACACGTGACGTTAACCATTATTCTTTTAACAATTTTTGTCCTTTCTGTCGAAAACTTCCTGTTTCAAAACTCTACTTTGCATGTTAACGAGCCTCTCTGTCAAGTGTTTTTTTTTGCCTCAGTCGTTATCCCCGGCCCATAAATCGTTTTGATCCTTTCAAAGCGCCCATATTATTCCGTGTGTACCAATTTTAATAACATTATTTCGCAATGAAAGTTCAAGAACATGCGTTAACAAGAGATTCCCCCCGGATATACGATGGCACGATAACAATAAATAATTCAAATTGATTATGTGTCAGATATTGTATAATTCATTTTCGACACCGGACACTATTGTGCGTGCCGGGGTAATTACCCAGCGTGTTGTATATACTGAACAACAGAATACCAGAAGCGACCATCCCCATCGACGTGATGGGGTGCGCGCATCATGTCTACACGAAACTAACCAATTGCCTATCGTGTCCAACATGATAATGATAGCAATCTGTTTTTATATTTTCAACTCTTTTGGAGCCATAAGTTACGAGCAACACTTTAACGAGGTCCTGGCTCGCGGATACCGAGCGCCATTATTTCGCTTGTGCCTAGCCCATCACTTGGAGGTTGGAGAGGGCTCACCGAGTCACGCAAATAATTGATTTCAAATGGTTCCATTCGAAACCCCTGCTCCGCAAGGATGCGTCATAAATTCGAAAATTAATCCTGACATTAATTTACCTCATTTGCTGTTTTTTTTTTCCACCACCCCCAGGGAGGGTGGAGCATAATCCGGCGGAGTCCATTGTTCCTCATCTCTGTGTATACCTGATGGCATGCGACGAAGCTGGGGGGTGTATGTACCTATAGACAGGATTTTGTGCTTCAATCATACCCTTGTCAAAGTTGAATTAATTCTCTGCCGCTGGAGATGAAGCAGCAAGGGATTGACGATGGGAGTGCACTTTAAAATCTCCAAGGATATCAAGAATTCCGCGAGAGGGAAACGGCACAGAAGTTTGTGTGCCGCTTCCAGTTAAATCCGTGTCAATGGTATAAAGAGCGATTTGAACGACAACGACGTGATGGTGTAGCTGGGAAACCTTGAAAGCCGTCATCGCCATCATAGTCATCATCATCAGCCATCGATGGCTGTTGTCGAAAGTTTCGCGAAAGGGAACGCCGACGACACGCTGTAGCTGTTGGCTTTTTCTGACATTTTAGCCCCGCGTCGTGCTCATGCAGTGGATTGGTTGTGATGGGATTTTATTTAGATCGCATAAAGTTATTCGAGCGTTAACAAATGATATGTCTTAAGTGGAACTGACGTGCTTTGCACGATGCGTGACACAGATACAAAGATACAGCATCTCCAGGACTGCGATTATTAAAAGTTCAATCTGTCGAGATGCAGAGCTCTTCTCTCTTTTATACGATGACAAAGGGAAGTCGAAGGACTTTTGGGAAATGCCCTAAGATGCCGATGACTTTCTGTTCTTGGTTCTTGGAAGTGCGAAAAGAGTAGAAGTTTCCTCACTAAACCAAGTCGTTTCGCGTCAGCAATGTTCAATAATGCCATTGGCCTTTTCCATTGTCACGTCGGTCGTCCCAAAAATTCTCCATTAACCACACTCAAACACCGTAAATCACTCAAGTGTAACATTCCAAGGAATTTGAATTCCATCTCTTTTCGAGTGCTCACTTTGACTGACGGCACAATTCACGTTTCGACTTTGGTTCGATATAAAACTATAACGTCCCGATATAACGACGCTTGACACAATCGCAAAAAGGGTTTATCGTTTCGGCTGTCCCAAATCCCGGCCCTGGCAAGCATACTATACCCCCTAGCATCACTGACAAATGGGGCAATTTCAACACAGGCGCGATGACAGAACCGATTCAAAATGAGAAATAACAGCCGATTTCGTGACACGAAAAAGGACTTACGTCGTCGACAAGCATCCGATGTGACGACGATGATGATGATGCTTCCGCCGAAAACTGAATAATGCCCCCGTCATCTCAGATTTCTATCGACAGACGAATTTGCCTGCCGCGATGGGATTGTGTAAATCCGTAAATTTCCAAATGACTCGGAACGAGCACATAAAAAGTGAACCCTTCCGGGAGTCAGCGAAATTTATATAGGTGCAGCAGCATTTACCATTCGTGTAGTAATGAGCTTGTATGCTCAGAAAGGATACTTTGTTATCCTCCTCCAGCTCGACTTTGGGGGCTCTGCTCTCTCTCGCTCTGTCCATAAATTTCAATATCTTGGCAAATCTACGTCGACGTGCGACTAAGTGAGTACAGAATTGTAAAGTTTCCCCAGAACTGCAATTGCTCTGGTTGGCATATCCTGCTGGAACACTGTGCTGAGTGCTCTACGTCGTATAACACCGCGTCGTCGTCGGTTGTGTGGTGCGGTGGTGGTGCTGCAATATGTCACTGGGGAAAGATTGTTCACTTGAAAGTTTTCATCTCTTTATGCTGCGGGATGAAATTATTGCGTTGGGAGGTGGTTGCAGCTCGCGGGTAGAAAATCCTTGTGTCGCCCGGCGGACCCACATTGAATCCCAATGGGGCTGCAGCACAGGCGAAAAAAAGCTGTTTGTTTTCGCCACCCACAAAAATACAGGACTCTGCCACGGGAGCGAAAAAAAAACTCGAGGAAATACAAACCGGAAAACATATTAAAAATAGGAGAATGGTTCTTCTTCTTCTTCTTCCCGCAGTCGTGCTGCTGCTAGGTTTTTTGTCACTCACTCACTATGGCCAACTGGTTGGAAAAATGGCTTCGTTCGTACGGATTTCGGGGCCAAAAATTTAATGGTGATGAGTTCTGCGTCATTGCGTCATTTCAAGCAGAAGGATGTCAAGTGATGGCTGGCCAGTTGGTATTTTTCCTTATTTGGACTTGAAAAAGTTTATTACTTGGCGTTTGTTCGAACGACCAGGGGACTAATATCCCGATGGTAGCTCAGCCAAAGTGGAAAACTTTTCAATTACAGATGCAAGTTTCCATTTTGAAGTTATGTGACTTGTGAGAATCGAGTCAACAAAGATGAAAAGGTCGCTTCTTTGGTGGAATGCGAATGGTTTACGGGACTTTTTCTAATTAAATAATGTTGTTTGAATTTTTTTGTTTTGGCATAATTAGGATCAAGGATTAGTATGAGTACGGGGAGTTGGATATAAAATGTTAAGATCAGAATGGAATGGTTATGCGTTTTGATAAAAAGTTTTTGTCTGATGGTTTAAAATACAGTGATGAACATTTTAATTTTTAAGAATAGCAAGGGAAAGGGGGAAAAGCATTAAACTTTGAATGAGTAAAAGGAAAAAAAAACTCAAATATAAACGAAGCGTTAAGTTTTTTTAGTGGAATTATGTCATGTGCTGATGACTATGATGTTTTACATTTGTAACACTAAATAAAGCATACCTACAAAGCCATGATTTTTCCTGATTTTTCTCGGTGTTTACGAAGACCTCTCTTGGCCAACCTCCCATTTTAGAAGCTTCAACGCAATGCAGGAAGACTATTTACCTTCGACTGTAAGAGTAATGGCGGGGCTGACAAATGGCCTAAGGGATTTCAAAGATTCGTTGCGAGCAGGCTCATCATCATCATCATCATTTTCGGTGCCCGCTAATCCTTAGAAGGTTCGCGGAGCGAGGGCGGCTAAATGGTCCTTCCGTCGTTCCCGATCCTCCGCCACCAACACAAAAGACACAGGCGCGATCCCCAGACGGGTCTCGAAAATGTTCTTTTGTTGTTCCCAAACACTTGTCTTGGCCTACCAGCGGGGTGAAGCGCTTGCATCTCGGCTTACATAACCTGTCTAGGAAGTCTGTCGGGGGGCATGTGAACAACGTGTCCAAACCATCAAGGAATTGATTATTCCTCTGGGAGAAGTAGCGGCTCAACATTAAGATTCCCACGAATACTGACGTTTCTTGCTCTATCCCTAAGAGTAACACCAGCAACGCACCTCAGAAATCTCATTTCGGCAGCTTGTACCCCCGATCTAATTCTTTTGGTCATTACCCAAATTTCATGACCATAGATGAGGGTTAGAACGAACACTGAATTAAAAACGGAGATCTTTGCTTTTACTCCAAGCCCAGCTTTCCTGATGACCGGCTGGCGCAGTTCCTTTACTATTGCTCCAGCTTGGCCAACCTACAGGATAACTCAGTGTCACTCCTTCCATCGTTCGGGAAAAAGTGACACGTGTAGGCCATTAAACACTTTCTTCACCCATTGCCATGGGCATTTCTGGCCGGATTTCATCAGCTCCAGCAGACTTACCCACTTTTAGCGATTTAATCGCGGCAGTGACTTCATCTAACTGTAGGACTGTTGTTCTCCGCCCTTATCTCGTCAGCAATGGGATTGCCATCTTCAGTGCCCTGTTGGGGGTTGAGCAACTCCGAAAAGTGCTCTCTCCATCTGCGCAAGACATCGTTCTCATTTGAAAGAAGTGTACCGTCCGTAGATTTAACCCCTCGAACGATATTCAACTTCCTTCCTCTGAGCCGGCGAATGGTCTGCCAAAATATCTTGTTTGCAGATCTGTAATCGTGCTCCAACCTCTCGCTGAACTTTTTCCATGCCTGTTCTTTAGACGTTCTGATCACCAAATTGGAAGTTCTTCGCGCCTCAGTGTACTGGGCTCAAGAAATAGAGTTCCTACATTGATTCCACGCAATATAGGCCCTCTTCTTCTTTCTGATGGCTTTTTGAACCCCAGGAGTCTTAAAACACGCAGTCCTTTTCTCACCACCAGCCGCCACACCTAGCCGCTTCACTCCACAAACGTTTCTTGCAGAGGCAATGACCGCCGATAAAAACAGCTGCCATTCTTTCTCTGCATTTAAAAAGTCAGTTGGAATTTGATCAAACTTCTCTGAAACGTGCCCCGCAAATCACTCCTTGTAATCAGATTCAGTATGCGGGTCACCCGTCCGCAATTTCCAAAACTCTAGGTGATGGTGATCAGTTGACAGCTCAGCTCCTCTCAAAACGCGAACATCACAAATCATTGTCTTTGTGTGGGAAAAAAGTGTTGATGATGGACAAGCCATAAGCACAGCAAAAGTCCAACAAGTTCTCTCCGTTCCCGTTTTGATCCGGGTCACCGTGCCTCCCAATCACACTTCTCCAGGTACTGTCGTCCGTACCGTACCCACATGACGGTACGGAGGACCACTCCTCCTGCACCCAGGAGGACAAAGTCCATTTCACTTCGTTCAAGAAGGCCGGATACTCCGACTCTACCTTGGTTGCATACACCTGCACTTACGCAAAAGTCGATTGCTCAAGCTTAAGCTTTAAACACAAAACCCTCCTCCTAATGGAATAAACTCAATTTCCGACAGCCGGGGGCTTGGAGTATCCCCACATCTGCCTGAAGTCATGTTATGTGGGACGCCAGACTAGAAAAGTCTCCACCCATCAGCCAAGTCTCTGGTTCCGAAACCTTTCCACTTAGTTAAGGAGATGCCAGTAGCATCGAGCTAATACTTTTAAGCCTCATCAACCATGTACCAATTTTAAGTTGGTGCCGTTTTCGATTTGTAGTCTGAAGCGCTGCCTCCTCTGCCCCCGTAAAGGATAGCGTCACCATTGCCGGGCTGCATGTAACTTCTTCGGGTTGAACCTGGTCGGATGCCGAGCGAGACAATCCGACCACCAAGTGCTCGCATGCTAGCACCCCTGGCCTAGCTCCAAAGGGTGCCCTACGTTACCAGGATCAGCATATTTCCGAAGCTTCTTCTTTCTTCCCTTCATTGTTACACTTTTTCCTCGCGTAGAACAAACAGACCGAAGGTGCGCCGACGATGATAAAGAGAAGCGCGGTGAAAAAGTGCGACAAAACAGCAAGTTTGCTGCTGTTTTTCCCAATTGCTCAGCAAGGGGGTGGGTTCCGATAACAGACGAACGATTGATATTATGATACGCGGAATGCTTTAACGATTTGATTAATTAGAGGATTTTTGGTACATAGGTAGTTTAAAACGGGCGCCAGCTGTTTTATAAGTAAAACAACAAAACTGTGGGTTGCTGAAAATGAATAAGAGGTCCGAACTAAAGAAGTAAGCACTTTTGTTTTGGTCGTTATAAACGTTCAGAGATGAACGCGGGCGATTTATTTGAAAGAGTTAAGCTAAAATATTTGGCCGATGAAGAATAAGAACTACTCGAAGAGGTTAATAGAAAACAAAAGATTTAAGGCAAACAAACGAAAATGGCCGAACGAAAGCAAAGTTATAAACAAATTGAAGCATCGTCGTAGAGATAGAATGACTCACTATATAGGGTCCCGAATATTTAAACCAGGTAAACTCAAGGGGTCGCGCGTCCCGTCTTTTCCCGGGATTTCCGAAACGAAAGTCTACAAGGTAGAACTGTTTTATATTCAAAAAAAAAACCACAAACGCAATCACCAAACACTCTACTTACCTTTTCCTTTTCTCTTTTCTGTTCCTTTTTTCTTCTTCTTTCTATCGCTCCTATAATGTCCTTCCTCCTGGATCTTTTCGCTTTTTCGATTTATGTTCCTCGGGATCTTATTTTCCAAGATTATTTCTTTTCCTCCAGCTCTCTTTTCTTCAAACCTCCTCCAAACTTGCTAGGTAAACCAGAAGTGATTCACCCAAGCTTGGCTTGGCCTTTTTTCCAAACAAACCATGACTCACTCACACACACATTCAACCAATCCTCTCATTCTGGTTCAGTGGTTATCGGGCACGGCGTTTCAAGCCACGCTCAGCTCTTTGCTGGGCATGCTTGCCATTATTGAACCCCAGCTGCATTCCTCTCACACAAGAATTCGTACCAATTCGCCCCCCTGCGAATTAAAGGGTAGAATTCAAAGCCGAACCGAAAAGAGAGCATTCAGTGATCCATAACATTTAACTCTATTCTCTATTAGTGGACTTTCGCGCAGATTTGGGGGAGAGGACTCTACCTATAGTAAGCCATTCTTTACAAATTCAGAATTTATCAAGATAGGCCCTCGGCCATTGCTGATCTTTGCTCTGGGTGGATATAAACTTCGGGTTACGATAGGCAAATACACTCTGCATTCTCTGGCCCGCATCCTTGGGCTCGGCATCAGGGCAATCGTTGGGAATTGTGGCGACGAGGGCTCTAGTCTATGCGACTTGCTCACGTTTTTTGGATGAACTGGAGTCTTCAGACCGTCCATTTGGCTCTTAGTTGAATCGCCCGTTGAGCATTCTGACAGTCCGTCTTGCTCCTAGAAACCTGTATGGATGAAAAGAGGGAACACAAGTGGGAGAAGAAAGACGGGGAAGCCCAAAAAGGTGAATAGGAAGGAGGGGACCAGGAGGAAGGAGAGGACAGACAAAGATCTTCTTTGTTGCGTGATTTTTAACCGCAACATCATGATGGGGTCGGGGGCGGGGTAGTATCTTATACCTAGATGTCAGGTTTAAATTCAGCCGATATTAGCCCGGCCAAACAGACGCCAACCAGGAAGCCACTCATACCGAGAAAGACGTATCTGGATTGCAGCTATTTGAAGTTCATCCACCCCCCCCCCCCCCCCCCCCCCGGGATCAGACTCTGACCAACGACCCGCAAAATATGTATCAGACGACTTTTGTAATGTCGAATTTGTGACAACCTAAGCATCTCACTCCCTCACCTAAAGCATCGCCACTGGTTACTTGCCCTTTGTCCCTGCTTTCTGCACCTCTCTTCTTGGTAGTAATTTACTCGAACGGATGGCCTTTAGTTCAATGACCCAATTACCTCTAACGTTAGGAGTAATCTTTAAATTCATCAATTCAATTCTTCCTTTTCATATTTCGATCCTATTCCTATTCCTGTTCCTATTTCTTTTTGTGCTCCTATTCCTATTCTTTTTTCTATTCCTATTCCAATGCCTATTCCTATTCCTGTTCCTATTCCTATTCCTATTCCAATTCCTATTCCTATTCCTATTCCTATTCCTATTCCTATTCCTATTCCTATTCCTATTCCTATTCCTATTCCTATTCCTATTCCTATTCCTATTCCTATTCCTATTCCTATTCCTATTCCTGTTCCTATTCCTATTCCTATTCCTATTCCTATTCCTATTCCTATTCCTATTCCTATTCCTAATCCTATTCCTACTCCTATTTCGATTCCTATTCCTATTCCTATTTCTATTCCTATTCCGATTCCAATTTCGATTCCTTTTTCTATTCTTATTGCTATTCCTATTCCTATTTCTATTCCTGTTCCTGTTCCTATTCTTATTCCTATTCCTATTCCTATTCCTATTCCTATTCCTATTCCTATTCCTATTCCTATTCCTATCCCTATTCCTATTCCTATTCCTATTCCTATTCCTATTCCTATTCCTATTCCTATTCCTAATCCTATTCCTATTCCTATTCCTATTCCTATTCCTATTCCTATTCCTATTCCTATTCCTATTCCTATTCCTATTCCTATTCCTATTCCTATTCCTATTCCTATTCCTATTCCTATTCCTATTCCTATTCCTATTCCTATTCCTATTCCTATTCCTATTCCTATTCCTATTCCTATTCCTATTCCTATTCATATTCCTATTCCTATTCCTATTTCTATTCCTATTCCTATTCCTATTCCTATTCCCATTACCATTTTTCGTTGAATCTTTTGCGAGTCTCGTGCCAGCTAAAAAGTAATACAGCTTAGGGACTTTTTTAATTTGGGCCACACACAGATTTCTTACGGCCATATACTACTTTCCTTAGATGTTGTTCCCATACTCTAAAGTCTAAACTAACAGCAAGTAAACCAGAGCTGCAAGTAGAAATGCCTGCAGCTCTGGTTTACAGCGATAGAGACAGCACCGACAACAGGACTGCATGCAAGTCCAAGTGCTCTTTTTGAGCGGCGGTAGCCCCCGAAACTGACTCACGACAGAATTGAATTAAATTTCGAAAACCTGAATTAGCGTGGGATGTTTTAGACTGCCCCAAGGCTTTTGGAATATGCAATTTGCTGCTAGAGATTGCTGTCTCAGCTAAAAACGTCCTACAAAATTGTGAATGTCCTTTTGCATAGAAGTTTCTTTGAACAAAAAGTTTGTAACAAAACCTTTCTCCTATCATAAAATAACAGTCACAAAATTTTCGAATGACTTAGACACACTGTTACTGCAACACATACTCATATGCTTGGTGCTAAGGGGAAAGTTGTAAGGAATTTATACAGTAGCTTGCCCCACAAGGTTGCTTCACTTACCCACCACCCTAATTACTTACTTCAGTTACCTTTATCTCCTCACACAAAAGTGATTAACTTCAATAGGATTAAGTCGAAAATATTGAAAAGCATAATTAATATCTTATGAAAAGCCACCAACAGTGTCAATAAGAGTCTGCTTTCACTCCGTCAGCTATCTCTGTTCCCTTAAAGCGATAAGCCCTATTCTTCCCATTCTTTGAAAATTAATATTCTACCAAGACGTTCGTATACTACACAATACACCCCCCATGCTGTCGGATCCTTTCTGCATTAGACGAAGTGGTTCATAATACCAAATCAATATAGCATCACTATGACGAGCCAACATGAAAGGGCTATGCAGATGGAGACCTCGACGGACGGGAACACTACGACTTTACGTAGAGAATAAGCCATCTTACCTTGCTCTACTGTAATAGTTTGCCGATGTCTCATTGTTTGACAGGAAACTTTCAATTTATGAAGTGAAAAATAAAATGCCAAAGTGCCCTTTCTCTTAAAGGGTTTTCCGCCCCATTCAGAGACCTGTTTCTTTGCCATCACCCGGTATGGAGGACGTAAAACTTTTTTGCATAGATAGGATAAAATTTGCCTCTTCGGTTTAGAGGGTGGCTTGGGTATATGGGCATGGAAGGGGGTGAGCGCGACGATACACCCTCTCATAAAATATGGAATGCTCGCTAAATAAATGATGGTGAGTAAAAAGCTTTTCACTGTTGTGCTAGCAATCAAATCGAATCGAGTTCTGGTCCATCGATTAAGTATTTGAATATAAAATTTGCATTTTCCAGTTAACCCGGTGTATTGGGGATGGTTTACTTTAAGACGCTTTGTCAGTACTGTGACCGGTATAGCGGCTGAGTTGTGTGTAGTTGTAGAGGCAGTAGTAATATCATCTTATGTCAATCCATAAAGTAGGGGTGTCATGTTGTTATACACAGGGAGGTGCTGCTTCTCTTTGATCTTATGTGGTCGCTCCTCCTGTATAGGAGACATGCTTTGTCTTTATCCTTGAATTGGGACTGGAACTATCGACTTTCGGTTAATAACAACTAAGTTACACTGTTTATGTGAATGTGTAAAATGTTTGCTTAGTGTTGTTGGCTTATGTGCATTATTATTTATGCAAAGAGAACATAATGCTGTTTAAGCACCCGAGATGGAGAGGGACTGTGGTCCAGATTATAGCACGAGCATCTATGAACGACAATCGGAAAGTCCTGTGTTCAATACCTGGATCCAAACATCTTTTTTTATACCCTTATCCACAGGAGTGGATTAGACAAATAGAGAAGTAATAGCGAGAAGCCGTCAAGACCTTTAGGGCATATGAGCAAGACCGAATTCTGAGTCCGTTCGTCCGTGTGTCACAAATTTTCAGGACTTAAATTTTGAGCTAGAATGCTGAAATTTTGTAGGAAAAATTCTCTCTGTCATTCGAAGCTAAACAAGTGTTAAAATTCTTAAGACATAAAAAGAAAAATTAAATTGATCAAACCTCTTACAGTGGACGTGGCATCGATTTAAAAAGTAGATTTTCAAATGAATTTTATTCAATATTTTTATTCGAAATCGAAAATATTTTACTTAATATGTGATGTAGAGTACACGTAGTTCAATATTCCGTTTGCCGCATATTTTGGGGCCACACCCACATTTGGTGGCAAAATTGAAGAAAAACTTTGAACTTTCCAGAAAAACGTTATTTCGACTGGCTTAAGCCTAATTAAGGAAAGAATAAGAGATTAAAATTAACACTCAAGGCGAAGAGACTCCATTTTAGATTGCGTGCTTATTAATTTTTTGGTCACGCCCATTTTTAGGGGTTGATTTTAAATAATTAAGGAATTTGAACCAAAAAATTTAATTTTTGCCGATATTTTGGCCGCAAACTTGGATATATGTTTGCAAATTTTGATTATTCGTTGAAAGAGCTGGACATGCCACGCGCCTTCTTAAAAATAAATTAAAAAAACCTTTACCTAGTATTTTGGTTAATTAATGATTAATTAATTATTGGAAGGGGATAGAAAAATATAACAAGTGAGTAAGTGCAAGAGTTCGTCTGTGACAAACTTCTATAAACCCGACCCTATATACCTATCGTGCACCACCAAATCTTAAAATTCTTTGCCCCAATTCATATATTATTTGTATAGGCCACGTCCCCAAAAGGTGGGCCTGGGCTAAAAATTAAAATCAATTAATTGTAATTTCGTAAGAATCATGCCAAAATGCGTTAAACGGAAATTTATTTCGGAAAAAACGGTTTTGTCCTAAAAACGCCACCTAATCGTGATCGGAGCTTGAAACTTGGTATGGTCCAAACTAAGTTTGAGTCCCAAATACCTAAATTAAGTTTGACCTTAAGACTTCACACACACAGACAGACGGACAAAGTAGTGCAAACTTCAAAACCGGTTCGGTTCAACCGCCTCTTTTTACAAAATGTCAATGAACAGATATTTCCAAGTTACGCTTAAATATACGTACGTTTTGAAAAATCGCCCTCTAAAAAGGGGTGTGGCTACAAACCTTGTGTGATCGAAATCTGTAATAAAATTTCGTTTACCTTACCTGCTAAATTTTTTGTTTCATGCTTTCCCAAATTAGGCTTAATTCTAGTCGAAACAACGTTTTTCTTCAATTCTGCCTCCAAATGTGGTCGTGGCCCAAAGTTTTGCATAAACAAAATGAAGAACTAAGTGTTTTCTATTTAAAATATTCAGCAATTTTTTTCAATTCGCAGCGAAAATATTGAGTAAAACGCTTTTGAAAATTTACCTTTTAAATATATGCCACGCCCTCTGGAGGAGGTTTACCAATTTAATTTTTCTTTTTTGTGTCTTACATTTTTAAGGAGAAGCTAAATAAGAAATTACAGCCTTTTAAGGCTTCTTAAAGTCTGGGCGTGTCTATGGGCGGATTTCAAAAAATTTTACAATTGTACTGCTTCGGATGACGTGGAGCTCACACACGAACTTTCAGCACCCTAGCTCAAAATTCAAGGCCTAAAAATATGTAACATACAGACGGACGGACAAACATGGCTTATTCGGTTCAGCATTCGGTCTCGATCATATAAGGGCATATAAGGTCTTGGAGGTCTCTCCAACACCTCCTATCCTATGGAATGGGGTATAAATATAGGAATGTAAAGGAGAATAGGAATGGAAAGAAGAATAGGAATAGGATTAGGAAAAGGGTATACCGCGGTCCGTTACAGACAAACCGAAGCTATTACATACGCACTGTTGCACTTACTCAGTGGTTTTGAATAATTTTATGATTTTATCACGGTCGGTATCGGTATCGCTGGCCACGGCATAGAAATCCATTCAAGGATTAATTTGCTCAAATTGAATACCCGTGTTTGGTTTATCGAATACGCGACGAAATATTGTCGGCACGTCATCAACTGAGAAACCCGATTGCGTCTTTGTGGGGCAGCATAAACGTCTTCGTTGATATTATAAAGTGTTTCCACCGGACACTAATCTGCGAATAAGACAAATTTTCGTTGAATCCCCTTGAATTCACAAGATTAACCATACGAGTTTCAATCTGTTCACGAAGAGAGTAAAAATCAATCGCGTAATAAAGCTATTCCACGCATGAATGCTTAAAGGCTATCTCGCAAAGCTGGCGTTGTGCCAACGTTGATTTGATAACATTAAATTCAATGGGACCTACAAGGTTGCTTTTATCATCCGTCGTTACGTTTTTTGACGTAAAGTTTTGAGAAAGCAAAAAAATTCAACACCATCAACTTTTGACGTTTCTGTGAAGCTGGAATTGTTTACGTTCGCGGTACGCGGTTGTTTGTGTTTCTGTTGAATTGTTGGCATTTTCTATGGTTTTAGGATAAACCAAATGAAAACAGGCACTAACGGGACAAAGCCAACAGCAACGCACGCAGCTTTATGACATACCTGGCCTTAAATCACACCGTTCAGAATTGTGATCTCTTCGTTTTCTGACGAAAAAAATCATTCAAACCTTTTTTGCCAACTGGGTATCATCAAATCAGCTGTGTTTGTTGTATTGTGTAGAGGAATGTGCAGAACGGTTGACTTTGCTGTTGATGTGGATGTTGTTGGACCTGTTATGTTGATTCTGCTGGTTGATGTTGATCAAGTTGACAAAGTCAAGTATCAACTTTGTGGACGCAAATCCCATCCACGTATTTCATGTTTTGTTTTTAAATTTGTTGGTTGTTTCGTTTGGAAGATTTAAAAAGTCAGTGGAAATTTATGATTCTAAGTTGCCAGGAAGCCAAAAAAAAATTTAAGCTTACAAGCATAATGCGCAGGTTGTCGTGGCGACTAGACATTACAATTTTACACCACAGGATGCCTCTTAATTTAAGATAATCTCCCCTTTTCCGGTAGAAACACTTTGGGATTAACTTTCAATCTGCCTACGATAATCTCTGTTTTATGTGCGATGGAAACAGCCTATTAGAAAACATCAAGACTGCACGCCAAGGAACTAAAAACTGTTTATTCTTGTAAATGGCACGGGACTCTTAAAAGGTTCGCCGTTTCTGTGCCAGGAGATTAGGTATAAGTTATCAAACCATTTTAATTGCATACCCTAAGCGTTACTTAAGACTATTTTAAGGCTTATAATAAGGATTTGGTTTCGATTATGTGATTTGACTTAAATAATTAGCGTTAGTTGCACCTAAGAAAACCTTGGCTCTCCTATAAGTTATCTTAAGCCAGCTTTCCATAGCTCAGTCAGAATAATGGATGAGCTCCAGTATAGCCTGGAAGCTATACCTAGGTCGTGAGTGGAGCGAAGGATTTGGTTTCGATTATGTGATTTGACTTAAATAATTAGCGTTAGTTGCACCTAAGAAAACCTTGGCTCTCCTATAAGTTATCTTAAGCCAGCTTTCCATAGCTCAGTCAGAATAATGGATGAGCTCCAGTATAGCCTGGAAGCTATACCTAGGTCGTGAGTGAAACTTAGGTCCTAAGTTTAGAAAAAAATAAAAGAAATGGAGGACCTTAGCTCCACTTAGTATCCAAATTGACTACTCTGTTTACCCCTTCAGCACGGCTGCGTTTCACATTACCTCGTGGTCTGTTTTATAGTTCTTTTGATGACCCAGAACATTTTAAGGATGCATACCATCCAGTTGAACTTGGCTGTGTTGTTGGCTTTGTAACGAGATTGCTTCACGGAGCATTTCCCCTATGTGAAGAGTCCAACCAGCTCGATGACCGAGTCGAATGGCGGCAGTTGTTTCGGTGTTGTATATGAATTCCTTTATCGTAGAGTAGCATCACGTCATACAGCGAATCCAATACATCCTTCTCGCTCTGGCTATATACTCGTCGAATTTTGACACTTATAAGGCTGCAAACCAAAATGCAAAAATTGTGTATGAAAGCTTTTCACCTGGTGCGGAATATCAGTGCAGATCTTTCCCAAAACAGTCCATTTTAATTCCGTGTTTGACCATTCCAAGTTCTTTGCGTGGTACCAATTCTCTTCTATCATTTGGTGAGCTGGAGTTAAGCCCAGCTAGCGACTTAAAAATGAAGGAATACCTGTGGGTACGAAAGTTTGGTACCAATCGCCTAAACTTCTTTAATCTGACTAGGTATTAAACAAGCTTCGAGCGCTAAACTGGTTCAAATTCTGGAAAAGTGTATGAGCAAATTGTGTATGAGTAGAACATCCCAATGTCTAACCAGCTACCCTAGCTCTTCTAACGGATGAATGCATGCCTTTTTGAGCATCAACTTCAGTCCATATCAAATGCCTTGGTCATGACTGATGGTTGTTCAAAAAACGTTTTCAGTTGAGCAATTACCAAAAGACTCTTGTGGTCGGGACTTCTGGTATCAGAATTTCCCAACCTTTTTTTTTATAGTTTTCGGCTTCCAGATCCACATGCGCTCCGCTTTACTTGTGAGGCTCGACCTCAGGTGATCAAGTTTTCCAACTTCGCTGCCTTTCTGTGCAATATCGAGACAAAGGTGTCATGAAAAGAACGACTCTTAGTTTAAACAAACCGAAGAACGTCGGGATTTTAACTGTTGGAGCCGAGGATCGCATGGGCATAAAAAAATTTTCTAGTCTCATGTTTCCAGACGCCGCCGCTCTGGTTCGACGCTGACGTGCTAGGTATGAAACAGCCATAAACTCAGGGATGCACTGACCGATTTTTAGTCGAAATTTATTATGAGCGCGTAGAGAAAAAATTTAACTTTATACTTCTGCCGTCTATTTCCGCCCGAGGTTTCTAAGTTTAAGCCAAACGTTTTGAATGCCAATTAGAGCAAAAGGTAATAAAGACAAGTTTAAATTGTCCCTTTCGAAAGATACTAACAAAAGAACATTGGGTAATAATTCTTGGGCCACCCTGTACAAAAGAGTTAAAGGTTTTCATTGTTAATTTCAAAATTTTGAGCTTTGGGTGGCAATATCCCCAATATCCTAAATATGCACTCGTTTTTTTGTCTTTAAATTGCTCCTGTGCATTTGCATCGTCTTAAGTAATTGCAAAGTCGACTGGCCTGCACTGCCTTTAAGGGTCTCGCATAAAATCTAGCCCTTCGACCCCACATAACTATCCGTAGATTGCAGATTGTTTTGGAATCCTGCAATAAAAGTAGGAAGTAAAGTTTATCAGGACACATCGACGACTCGTTTAAGCAAAGCCACCATATAGTGCAGGTAACCACCCTTCCATATACCGAAATTTCCATCCACTTAGCCATTTGTTCAGGTACTTTGCAAGAACATCCTTTGGCACAAACAACAACGAAAGCAATTGACATAAATCAGAGGGTCGCCATCGTCGTTGTTACAGGCCAACGAGCAAGGACCTTACAGCTGAAAAATTTTAGGGTGGCGGATGGAGACTCTGATGCGCTATTTATGGCGTCTATATGCCAGTACATCCGGCTCTTAAGTTTTCCCAATATACCCATACCTGCACTCATCCTTGGATAGCGGTGTTTTCTGGTTTTACGAATTTCCCTTACGGTGTACGCCTATTTCAAGTCGTCCCAAATTAGTTCCGCCCTTTGGTTTATTTTCCTACTTACGCTTAATGTATCTCTCGGCGATGCATTTGCACAGGAAGTATCGAAACCGATGTATAAAATGTTTCACGAAGGCCACGAGGGTTGTGTGTTGTGTCGCATGTGCCATGGAATGCCACAAACCTGAGGGAAAAAATTCTGCTTCTGGTGAAATGTATTTCCTATGAAGAGCAGGATCCACCTTCTCCTGGTTATGCAGAGCAATGGGCTTCGGGTTTTTCGTTTTTCTGCACGCTTGGCTTTCTGTCAAAGTTAAATGGATGTGTGGTGTTTAACCCTCTGATCAGATGATGTTGCGACGATTGTCGTCTTCCTTGCATGCTCGCATAACTGTGTGCGTTCACATGTCAGTTGCAAGTGCACACAGCCCCTCGGTATGATGGGGAAGGACCTAACAAGGGTTGGTTAAGTCAAAGTCTATGGCACCGGCACGTTACAAGCCCTGCACTCACTCAACTGCTATCGAACTGCGAACGGGATGGATTTTCGACAATGAACCACAGACATATACAAACAAGGATGTGTACGCCGTGCCGCCATGGTGTTGGTATTTGGATGAATTCCAAAAGCCCCCAAAACCGAATAATTTACAACGTCGTCGTTCGAGTCGAGATGTGTGTTGTCAATTTTATGCACATCGAATTCCGAATTCAACCCCAGTGTCAACCCCGGACCAGTAGTGGCGTGGGCGTTTAACCACCGCCACCCCCTCCCCGCCTGTGCATGTTAACATTATTCGATTTTCTGATTCGAGATTTTATCTTTTCAATAACAAACAAACATGTTTTGTAAATCTCAGCGCTATTGATGTATAATTTGCTGGCAGGACGAAAAAAAGGGCACACTGGAGCGAGATTGTAGTTTTATAAAATGAAATACACCAGCGGCATCGGAGTGCCATTTGATTGCGTCAACCAGAGAGCGGCCTTGCGCGGGGACGCGGGACGCCTGCGACTGCGAGTCAATCATTCGGAAGGCAAATGACAGCAACAGAGTCAATTTGCCAAAGAATTGTTATTGTTTTTAATTTCAGTGCAAATTGGATTTTTATGGTATTGCGACAGTTAATTTGAGAATTTTTCGATTTTTCGATTTTTAATTCAAGCGGATAGGTTGATGTGTATTAAACGACTCGATGATGTCGCGTAAATGTGATTGACTTTTGATGGCATCAGCGTGTGTACATTGTTGCCGGGGATGTTAAATGAAAACGTGAAGCATTATTAAATCGTGCTGAAGCGGGATGTTCGAATTTGATTTAATCCGCGAGGGACATTGTCATGGAACTTGACAATCAGTTCAATCGACACAACTATAGAATTGTTACAAAGTGAGTATGTTTTCGTTTGAATTTGTATAGCTTCTGCGTCCTGAATACATTGAAGGATATGCCTATGGCTGATGAGAACAATTTGTATTACTTGCAATATTACATTTTTTTTTCGTTACTTGCGAATTCCCTCGAATATATTGGAGACAGGTTCAAACTGTCCTGCCTTACCCTAAATTTCAAAAATTCAAAAGGGAATTTATTTATTCAAAACAGAATTTCATCACTATCGTCCTTTAAGTAGATATATTCTACTCCTTTCGAATGCTTATGATCTGCACGAATTTTGTATTTGCAAAACAATCTCATCCAATTACAAAAAAGAAATAACAAAAGCTGAGTTTTAAAAAGCGTTAAGTCTCTTATTCACGGAATTGCTGTTGCGTAGTGCTCAAATTTGCTTACTATGGGGGAGGTCTGGGTTCGATTCCCAGTCATCTGAGATTGATAACTAAGGTTCTGATAAACCTTCCAAAGGTAACATTTGTCCCGGAAAACTTCTCAAAGTGCCGTGGTTTATGTGTATGAAAATTAGGTATTGGGTAGCATACCCTTAAGTAACACAGAAGCTCTTGTTATGGCCGCCGTTACCCTTACAGCACAACATCATAAGACCTTAAGTTCTTGAATCTGGGTTTATACAAGTAACGGGGCCCCTTCCAAAACCCCTACAAGAGCGATTTGACACTTAATAAAAAAAAAAATTGGACACTTTATTCGAATTTAATTTTGGGTAAAATGGGTTCTACTTTGAGCCCTTATAGAACTTATTTGACAGTCAAAACATTTTCGAAAGAATCTGTAGGTACACACACTTTAATTAAGTTCACCTCTTAATTTCACGGTGTGGTTTTCCTTTTACTTTTGTAGACATACATTCTGATCCTATTTTTTTTTTACTAAGTGCTAATATTTTTGTTCAAATAACTTCGTTCATGTTAAATAAAGTAATGAAAAAATGAGTAAAAAGAGTGCACTTACTTAGCAAAAAAGAAGCTGCGTTAAAATAGGACGAAAAGAAACAATGCTCTTCTTGAAATATTAAATATAACATAAAATAAAGAGTGCAAGGTTTTATGTAGAGCCTACCTAGCACCGTTATAACACTTAAGGTGTTGTCTGCGTTACCTTCAAGAAGCTTTGGGTTCTATGTAGGGCTATGTTTTGGGCTTTTCTCTCAAACGTTTTTTTTTCCGTGGGTAGGTAAAAACCTTCATAGGCACTATGTGCTCATAGTAGTGTGAGATTCTTACTCACTAAAAAACCTCCCAATCTTTGTAAGACGACGACTAAGTTTCCTTAACAAGTAGTTCAAGTTTCTGTATAGTAATCGCGTTTGGCAGGTTACCTTCCAACGAAAGCACCTGCAATACCGTCATTATCTATGGTTTCCTCTTACGACGCTAGATCCAACGGTCTTTTTCGTTGTAGTCGGCGTGCAAGATTTGTCTGATCCAGAGTTCGGATTATTTCGTGGTTGCAATGGTCGTAAAGGCGATGTGATGTTTCCGAAGTTCTCTCAAACATGGCGCTTATTTATTTAGGGTTACCATCGCTCTCGTTTCTTTTATGCTATACGCTATGGTTTCTGCGCCCTATATTTGGTGTTTTAACTATTGGCAACTATTGACACGGCAGAGGCGTTAATTGAAACGTATGTTTTACTGGATGTTTTATTCTTATCCATGGATGCAGTATACTACCCTAAGAGTTTTAAACTCCAAGGAGGACTCCTTTTAAACTTCTGCCTAAAAAGTGGGCATGTCAAAGAACGGATAAAACACTTGAGCTGCTGGACCAAAAAAGCCCAAATATAATTTCTATTACCCACTAGACCATAGAAAAAATAGCAAAAAAGGATGAGAAACGATTCTCTAGAAATCAAATTTTTTTGTGTTAAATTTTTCAAGCTCAAAAATGTAATCTAGTAAAAATTTATGTATATCATTCTATTAAAAATATGAAAATCTTATAACTTTCGAAAAGTTTTGCTTGGAAAATGTTCCCACAAAAATTTCTGTCAATTTCATTGTTTTCTATTGTATGACATCTGGCAACCCCCAAGTGCTATGTAAGAATGCAAAGTAGTATCATAGTCATGTTCGTATGTGTCAAACCGTTATAAAATATGTGCTAGAAATATCTTCAGAGCCTTCGCTATAAAACCTGGCTCTTCATCACTTATAGACTTTTAACATCATTGCTAGGAACCTTTATAGCACCACGTTTAAAAAACTTATGGTGTTTTTTTTTATAATTATTTTTTTTAGTTTAATAATTATGGTGCTGTTAAAGTTTCTATAACCAAATTCATTTGTAATTAAGCTACGCACCAAGGGGACGATAACGAAACCTTGCACAACCATAAGTGCTACTGAAGAGCATTTTGAGTGTCTTATAAGTCCAATATTAAAAAATCAATGCTTATGGTTCCAGAGTGTGCTACTTGTGTATGCTGCTCCTTAGAACCACCTGCTTGGCTTTTTGTGATATTTCTTTACGTATCTGAAACTACGGGCTACCGGACATTACCATCAGTTTTCCATCCACTTCCAGATATAATTCTTAATAGAAACCAAACATAATTTCTAAAACGTAAGAGGAGTACTGTTGAACCTTCCCTTTATTTTTGTCCACAATTTAAGGTAAAATACTGCTTTGTGCATTGCCAAATTACTGATCATCGCCAGCGGATTTTGAAATCTCGATAGATAGGCCGTGAATAATCTGCTTTGTTATATTATTGCTTTTCTCCGTAAAGGCATAACACTTGCGGGGGTAAGTTTCGGTGTTTCTGATGCAGAGTTTTCATGTTCCGTAGTGACTCATTAGCGTTTGCTTATTGCACGGAGAATTACTTTTTATACCCGACCCAGGGTATATTAAGTTTGATGTATAGTTTGTAACGCAGTGAAGTAATCACCGTAGACCCCTAAGACCTTTTAAAGATATGAATGGGACCGACACAGGAGAATCGATTAAGCCATTTAAACAACTTTAAGGCCTTAAATTTTAAGGTAGAGAGCTGAAATTTGGTTGGTTGGCTGGAAGTCCAGTTCTTCAGATCAAGTTTGAAAATTAGCTGGATCCGCTTACAGACACGCCCACTACAGGCTTGTATGTGCGACCATTTCTAATTTTAAAAAATACCTTTTCCAAATTTTTAGCTATGTTACATTAGAGCTAGCGCATTCATTTTTGGTATGTGACATTGCCTTTGAAGTCGCAACAAATTTTTAGCCTTTTCATTGACCACGACCACTTTTTAAGGGATTTTAGCTTAAAATGACTGTTTTTCAATAAATATATATGAAATTTGACAAAAAATTGTGTGACAAAAGTTGTAGCTATTAGCATTTTCTAACTTTTATGCATATATTGTATATATTGTATATATTGTATATATATTGTATATCTATTGTATATATTGTATATATTTTATGTGCCTCCGCCCACTTTTGTGGGCGTGGCGTTAAAAAAAGTAATTTTCTTAGTTAAAAAGGCGGAGTTTTAGGCCGAAATGTACGCAACCACCTAGTATAAAGCATTCAACAGTTATATTTTTATATCCCGCCCACTTTTTGGAGGCGTGGCAGTTTTTTTTGGTATGGTGCAATCAGTCGTAGATGGACTGAAGCTTTTGCATACGCACTTTTGCACTTTCCCACTTGTTTCTTCTATCTTTGCAATACTCAAATTCTTTCCGCTCGCAATGTGATACGCATCTTAAGGGTATTCATAGCCCTCTTATCGCAAGCTAATTATAAAAAAAAGGCCGTGAGCTCGGGCTGCTTTGTGCATTGTCAAGGACTTCTTTACCTTGGTTGAACCAGTTACATTCTTCGGTTCGATTTTGCGGTTATATAACGTCTACAAATCCTCAGTACCTACTGCGATTCCACTAGGAAGTTCCCTTGATCGTCTTTACAGGCTTCAGATCGAACTATATAAGCTTGGCAGATCCTTTTAAGCCTTGAGTAGAACTTCCGCATCTCATTCCGGTCGTAACATCTCTCTATCGAGAATCCCGATGTTTATTTTCTCCTCCTCGTCAGCTCGAGAGCAGCTCTAGACGTTCTGCGCCATATTATGGCCGTTTCACATTCAGCGCGAGAGCGTCAAACCAGACCGACAACCAGAACCAGAGAAATCGTTTGTTAATACACAATGAAAGCGAGACACTGCGACAACTGTTTTGATTACGCACAGTGACGAAACTAAACACATTTCTAAAATTTGTCGACTTTATTGCAAATGTACGGTTTATATTTCACAACAAGTATTAGCATCGAGATAACAAACGTCCATTCAACAGCGTGTCATAGTACCCCAACAGCGATTGACAGAATAATCGTCAACCTCGGCGAGGGTTTTTCAATATATCGAAAAGGCCGGCGTGCGACACAGCGATAACGCGCCGGTATTGTGAACCACCCCATACATTGCCATTGTTTGACATTCATTTGACAGCTCGTCCGAGATTCTCGCTCTTGATGTGTAGAGTGATCCGATTCAATGTTGGCAAAGGTTGATTGACCGTGGGATCTCCATGTCACTTAGTGGATGTTGTCGATCCCCCTATTGTATCAATGTTTGATAAAAGGTTACACCATAAAAAATTAAGCATCACTCTAAGATAGATTGCGCTGGATTTTATATTTATGTCTCAGAAAATATATATTGAAGGTCGACAGTGCGAAATTATCTTAAGATCTTCTATATCTGACCCAATGGGGTCGCCCTCAAGAAAATACACTCGGACCTCTAATTTTTCGTATTGCATCATTCTTCCATCAGTCTTCCATCATTTTATATTCTCTTCTCTCTATATTTTGCAGATTTTGGCCAATAGCAAGAGTCTGTTTTAAGGGCGTTGACGTCATCAAGGTAATCCTTGTATGGCAGCTCTAGGCAGTCAAGCAGAATATCTTTTATACTTGAACGGGAGCACTGTACCGGGAGGATGGGTAGCATTGTATCTCCTCAGCTGAGTGTCTCCTCAGGTGGGGGGCAACTTGAAGCCAATCACTGGAATATACTTTCCGCTTTAAGTTGCCCCGCACTATCCTCCGTAGTTAAAATTCTGGTTTTCTGTTTTTTGTTTTTCAATATTGGGGTTTGCCGGCCTGAAATAGCCCATTACTCTTCATGGGAAAAGTTTTCCGCACTTAGCTTTCTTAGGAATTTTATCTGACGATGCTTACCGTGTCAAAAAACTTGTAGGCCTATTTCGACACGGTGTGGTAGGCTGTAAGATCCACGGAGCTTACATAAGTTTCCAATTTTCGTCAAAAACCGTTTTCTATGAAATTTGGTAGAGCTAAGACTTGATCAGTGCAAGTTCTAAGGCTTCTAAAACCTGCTTGTTCGTCGATAATAGCCTTAACGATATCAGTGCATGTTCTGTTCAGAATACGTTAGACAAGTTTTGGCCAAGTGACAAAAAGGAAATATATAGGACAGTTTCTATTTGAGTCATTGAAGAGCCGTGAATAATGAAGAATCTTCGATTTATTGAAGGACATTAGAAGCTCAGCCGCTAAAAGTATCCAGGTATAGACTCGGACAAGCCATCTTCTTACTTCTGGAAATGGAACATGGGACTTAGCAATTCGGGTTATATTCTTTTGCTCTGGCTGCAGTTCTTTAGTCTAGTATAGACTCGGAAAAGCCATCTTCTTACTTTTGGGATTTGGAACATGGGATTTAGCAATTCGGGTTATTTTCTTTTACTCTGGCTGCAGTTCTTAAGTCTTGATTGAGGAGGGAGCAGTATCAACTTCGTTTGAAGAGAATCGGTTTGAGTATGCGCCATGAGTGGTCTTGTACCTCTTCGAAGTTTGTGTACTCCTTGTGGATGCGTCCTAAATATGCTTTTGCTTTCAAGATTCAACTGTATGACCATATGAGCAGTTTCCCTTCCAGAAGCGATGTATGGGTTTTTAGCAATGACGGGTTTGATGAGCCTAGTTTCCGGAGTAAGTTCCATGCTTTTCGGACTGCTTGGGTGTTCGAAGTCGACACTGTTGACCATGTTCATTGTGCGCTTAGATTGTGCATTATCTGTTGAGCTGTTTGTGTTCCCATACCCAAATTAACAACGTAATGAATATGAAACCTCACAACTGCGCCGTCGGTTCTCAAAACTTAGGTCCGAAGAGTTTTCAAATCCCTGCTTCACCAAACAGTACAACCTTTGTTGGATCTTGTCTTGAATATGCTGGTCAAGTCTGGTCGTGTATCAAGGCTTTTTAACGCCGCTGATTCAATACTATTCCCCCAATATTTATGCTAGGAAGGTAGGAAATTTGGTACATATTTTCTTTGTTATCCGAAGCAGTACAAGTGTTAGAATTTTCAAATCCGCCTACAGATACGCTCACTACAAAAGGATGCTTATAAAAAAGCTGATTTTTGTATAATACCATGTCTCCACCGAGCACTAATCTGCGATTCGCATAAGTCTTCAATAAGTCTCATACAAATCGCGAGCTTTATATTATGTCTCCACCGAACACTCATCCGAGATTTCACATAAACTTCAACTATTCTCCTACAAATCGCGAGATTTATCACAAAAGTTTAAATCTTCTCGGAAGTAATTGAAAATAAATTTTCTCATAAGTCCAATTTAACCTTTTTACAAGCCAAAATGGTTTAAGCTACTTTTTACTCTTTTCGCACACCTTTATAATAGTTCGAGTCTTGAAAAAGGAAACACGTATGACAGATCTGTCACAAATACGTTTTATCTTGGGTATTTTTTTTTACAGCGAAATAGCTTTCCCGCTACTGGAAAATGTCATCACCAGAATGACAGCAAAAGAGTGTTCGTGTAATTTTTTATTTGTCCGGTGGAGGCACATCGGGATCTATTCTAAATTGCAGTTTTATGGCCTCTGGATACATAGTAGAACGATTGATATAATAATGAAGTGTTATACGAATTTTCTTCCCATAACCTTGCATTGTGCGGACAAGCTGATTGATTTCCCGACAACACGCCCTCTGGTGGGCCTATGACATCGAGGCTTTTGTTAGTTAAGTCATTGTCATTGTATGAATAATTGAAGACTGGTCAAAGGCACTTATCTACTGTTAGTTTTTCGACAGATTGAAAGACAATTCATTCTGGCTTCGAAAATAAAAAACTTTTTTCCGGCTCTACATCCCTCTGTCTGTACTCTTCTACGTGTGTCAATTCTGGTTTACCAGTTCTTTCACAGAGAAATTGACATTTTGAAGCATTTCACAAATCGGATGGGACAGGCAATTTGACCCTTTCATGCCAACCGATGGACATATGGTCCGCAAAAGTAGTTCTTTTTGACACATGTCAGTGTCACACATCTATAATCGAAAAGTGTGCATTAGAATTGCACTGAGCTATTATTAACCACAGGGAGGTCTCTTATCCCACGAATGATCACATGGTTTGATGAAACGACCCTTAATAAAGCATACATCCCCCAACTTATCTTAATGGCTTTCAGATTCCGTTCATGTTCCAGCCTAATTTATCTTTCGGGCAAATCCAGTAATGAATGTGGGCAAGATTTTTAACTTTTAGTGTGTCTTTTGATGCGGTCTTATTTTCTTTTAACTTTCAGTCCATTTTCGTCCTTGTGGGTATTATCCCCTACATTCCCATCGACCGAACAAACTTGACTTTTTCTCGCATGGATTCATCTCAACACAAGACCCCCGCTTCCTCCTTTTCAGTATGTGTGACCAGATACATTTCCTAGATTAAATGGAACACGGGAATGAGACCAAGTCGAAATGAAGTAGAAAAAAAACTTTATCCAACTTCTTGTATATATATGTGGGCAATAGAGGAAACAAAAGAACTACAACAAAAGATCGGAAATCATATAAAATCAGTGAGACAAAGGGATTACATCCGTTTGCCACAAAAACGATGAGTTTGGTGTAGGAGGAGGACATAGCACACACACACACAGCAGAGCTATGACCACACAGCAAATGGGCAAAAGAAGAAACTTTAATTATCCGCAACTTTCACTGTACTGTGTGGCCGACCAGATTGTGATATCATCCTTTCTACCATGCCGGCCATCAGCCACACACAAACACGCATATCACATATCCGTGGCTAAGGACAGACGACATAAGTACCTACTTGGACGACCAAAAAGGGATTCTTCCTCTTATGTTTGAATGATAAAGTGCTGGCAATAAAACTTATGACTTTATGTCCACGTAGCTTACCCACCTTGCGGTTCGTCCTGGCTCATCCTTGCGCCAGCCGCACTTTTCTTTTCAAAGACTTATCGGAGAGGATTACTATACCGTATTATTCTCCGTCTGGGAAAGCGGGGAGAAATATCTATTCATTTCGGGCTGGTGTAGGTGCATGCGGGACAGAGCAAAGAAGAATTACTTCTTATGCGAAGGACTCAAATGTCATGGCATATGGAAGAGCGCAACTATTGTCCGAAGTTTACCAGCGGACGATAAAGCCAACTTCTTCTGCTGGTGTGTTCGTCCTTTTTGGCTGATATGAGACTTTGGTTCGTTCATTTGGGTGGTCGACCGACCAGCTTGTTGTAGGAGAGCTAAATTTGTGTCTGGGGAAAACTCATTTAATTTCTTGCCAGAGAAAGAAGAAAAAAGTGGACTTTAAGGACGGTTAAATCCGTAGGATGAGGATGGAAAGTTGTGCCACAAGTTCTTAGCTTCTCGGAAACGTCTTTTTTTTTATTTCCTAACTCCTGTGTGGCTTGAGTTTTAGTCTGTAAGAGGGTGTCCTCTTTGCTTGTTCTCGTGATGAACTTATGGAATCGAGGAGAAAAGTTTAAATTCCTAACCACTCGTTATGGTTGGTTTAATAAGATTTTGGTCAAGGATATTTGAATATTCAGGATAATGCTGACGTCCTTATAGATTGAACTTTGTGGCAAAAGTATGTCAAAGGTTTGAATGAATGTTTTTAATGGAGCTGAGGGTAGACGAATGCGCCTTATCTTTTACTGTGATGTCGTGTGTGTGGTCAAATAGTTTTCACAGCTCAGGATAAACTTTGTCCTTAAATCGGTTTAAAAGTCGGATTTTGAAGTAGCATTTTTTACTCTGAAAGGCTTATGTAAAACGAAGTCTCGGGAGATTTAGTCAATAGATTGAAGAAGTCATGTTGAGCGGGCCTGATCGAAGCACGGAGAGATGTTACCTTTTTTGGTGGTTCTATGCAGTCTCACCAGTAATCAATGATCTAACAGCGCGTTACCTACGGGCTCTTCAAAAGCTGCCATCCCCTTACACCACCCCTCATTTGTCCCTAGCTCAAAAGCAGAATCCAATTTCTTACCGATGCCCTCATCTTGGGCATCGTCTTTCGAAATCAAATGCCATAAAACTTTTAATAGCTCCAAGAATAGATAACTACTTGACCAAATCCCAGACATCGGTCATGCTTAACCTCAGGCACCCTCAGAGCATTTAATCATCAACAAAATGAAGTGAAAACTAAATAGCACCACGTTCGGATAAATGTGCTCACCGATAAACTCCACCACAACCGCACCCTTTTATCTAAAATTCTTTGACACAAGACACATACAGTCCTGCTCTGGACACATTTACGCATTAATCAATTGCAATGGTCCAGAAGCCTAGAAGTCACAAACAAATATCCCAATATAGTTTGTAGGCATATAAATGTCTGTGTGTACATATGCCCTTGCGGCCAAAATGATTTGTAGGCTTGACCCAACTTATCATTGATTAAATTACAATGGAGACAAACAAGATGTCCTGTTTTGTTTGCTCTATCATTATATAGACCCCCGAGCAGGATTCAGACACCCAGCCTCAAGGCGCTGTATACTACACTATCGAAGCGGAAATCTCGTAAAAGTCACAGGGAATTGAATTAAAATTTAAAACTTAAACGAACCAAAGGAGCCGGCTTCTGTTTAGTGAATACGACGATACGACCAACGGGACACAGCCAGACCGTGAATGTTATATATAGCTTTATCCTGCTGATATAGAGAGGGGATGTTCACGCTTTGTGTTTATTGCTTTTGCTGATGTTGAAGAGAGGGTAGCCCGAAAGAAAGGCGCACTCTAGCTATAGTATATACGATACCTATGAATCCCTCAAATGAATCTCTTTTCCTGCTTTGCCAGTTGGCACTGATCTGGGGATACTCAACGGGTCACTCAAAAGACTTTTGCTGCTTGTGTTCCTATTCTTCCTTTTATTACTTAAATAAGGGCATCAAGAGTCGAGGTGGTGGTGTTCGGCACTCGGTTCAGTCTAGCATAAAATCAAGGGTCGTCGAACAAGTGTCTTTTTAACAGTATGCTTGGCAGGCAACTTAACAATTTGGAAATTGATAGCCAGGAAAATGTAATGCCATGCCAATGTAAATGTAATAAAACTGAATTTGACTTTAAACACAACACCGCAGTAACTTCACCAAACTAACTCAACCATTAAGAACTTCACACTTTATCTCAATTCAACCACTTCTTACTTTATCTCGCGATGTTCACTATTCAAAGGTTCAAAACAAATGTCCCTCAGATCCCGCAATCTGCCTGCTTATACAGAATAAACCAAGCTCTCGAAATTCCTTTCTATTCAATTTTCCCCGGGTAGGTACTTGTCCAGTCGAGGGAAATCGAAGCTCGAATACCAAATGTCAGTTTGCTGTCAGCTGACAGGTATGACAGTTTAATAGGTGAGCGTGTTTAATGAGTAAGTCGATTGGTGATTTTCTAGGCGGGAAAACGATACATCTTCTAAGAATCGTTGGATTTTATTGCCACATCACATTACTCCCCTCTTAGTTTTGTTCAAGTACATGGACAACTTTTATTTTCGCTCTTGCTTCGCGTGGAATTTGGATGACGACATCATCAATTTTGTTACTTTATGGTAGGAACCTTCCCAGTCCAGGTGCAGTTTGGGTGATTTTCCGTTTCTACGGGTTTTACAGCCAGACCTCGCTCATTGAATTCAGCTGTTGTTGCTCTCGCGTCGCATCTGGTCTTTATGCGCTCACACACAATCTTTATCTCTCATCTGGTCTTGTTTTGTATTTTTTTTATAATCCTTTTCTAAGATACCCCCGCACGTAGTCCTCTTCCCTTTTGGATCTTCGATGGGGAATCGAGATTTTAGTTCGTTGGGTAGCCTGGTAAAGAGAACTTCAGATGCAGTAGAACCAGTTGCACTCCGATCCCAGTCCCGTTGATTCTCGTCGAGGGCTTTGGTAAGGTGTTAAAGCCCTCCACCAAACCATCTGAATATGGGTGTAACAGGAGTGGCCCGTGTCCTCTGTGGTCCGATTGATGTGCATATACTTTCTGGAATGTCTTCGACACGGATTTTTGTCCTGATCGGAGAACAATTCCATAGGCACAATGAGCCGCACACTCCAGTTTGTAATGATTACCATTTTCAAGTTCCGGAAACGGGCTTGTGATGTCTCCAACGATCCTTTCAAATTGGACTCTCACACACATTGTACTGGTGCATTTCGCCTCTTGTTTTGACTTTATATGTCCTTATATCAGGGCACTTTTGGTCTCGCGGCGTCTTGCTTTCCAATTAGCTAATACCTTTCTACCTACCGTTCTTTTTCTAGTGTTTTTTGATACCTTAGTGCCAACCAGATACTCCATAGTGCATATTCCGCAAAAGCTTCAGCTCTTTTGTCTTTGGTACCACATGCTGCTTAAAGGATCTTAACGGATCTTTTATCCGGCTCGTCTTATTTTACCCGCAGAAGATCGACTCGTAGACGGAAAGAGTCCCATTGCGTCCAGTATGCCTTTCAGGTCTCACGTCTTTCAGATTACCCCTTGTATTCGACTTTGATACTGTTGATTGGCTTGATGTCAGGCCAATCTTTTTGCTGTGCATTGTTCCTCAAAACTTCAGCCGCCTGTTGCTTCAGCTCTTATTCTCTGAATCGAAATATACCTTTGTCCTTTTCCCACGTAATCTTTAGAATTGGGCTCGGCTGATTGCCGGGATAGCGCGTTTGCTTTGCAGTGCAGTCTTCGTTTATGATGATGGACCTTAAAGTCGTAAGCCAACAATTGTTCGATCCACGTAGTTACCTCCCCTCAGGATCTTTTGACTGAAGTAAGCACTTAAAAATTGCGTGGTTTGTCCGCTGTTGTCCACCAGTTGAAATTCTGGCCATACCGGTATTTTGGAAAATGCTTCGTCCCCAGGGTTAGAGCAAGCGGTTCCCGTCGGCTTACACTATAATTTTTCTCTGGTCGGGATAGAACTTTGCTCAAGTCTGCTACCAATTTCTCCTACCCATCGTGCATCTGCGACAAGGATGGGCCAACTCCCACATAACAAGCGTCTGCGTCTTCAAAGATGTCTTTCCAGGGATGCGGTTGGCTAGTATTGGGGCAACACCAAGTAGCCTCAGATGTTGAAAGCTGTTTTTAACCAAATTGTCTTCTTTTCTCTGTGCAGCGCCCTTACGGACACTGCAGTTGACGCAGACGCTTTATGATCCAAGAGAAATACCTCGGAGCCTCCCGATATACGTAGCGAGTACGAGAAAACTTATCGGCAGGTGTTTTTTTTCAGGAACTGGCCATTTTCTCACGGCCTCGATTTTCCCCTGATCCGTTTTTACTCCGTTGGACGAAATCACATGCCTCAAGTATATCACTTCCGCTCTGAAGAAAGCGCACATCTCTGGATTAAGCTTTAAGTGTGCTTGCCTTAGTTGGTGTGAAGACCTCAAGCTGTCGCGATGTTCAGCAAAAGTTTTTGCTACAACCATGACATCGACCAAGTACACCAGGCAGGTTTTCCTCTTCAGACCATGAAAAACGCGTTCCATAAAACGCTCAAAGGTGGCCGGAGCGTTTCACAATCCAACTGTTGACTGTTGCGAAAGCGAAAATGTTCCTGCGGGGAGGGAAAACCATTGCGCTCCACACATCGAGTGCTGCCATCCTTCCTTTTCACTAGTGCCACAGGGGACGCGTTCGGTCTTTTCGGGCTTTCGAGAAACATTTCTTTTTGGATTGCGAACCTTCTTTTTCAATTGCGATGATATCGTCAACTTCCGTCTGTTTCACCAATGGAAGTCGTCTAGCAGGTTGGCAGATCAATGAAGCATCTCCAATATCTATGCAGTGTTGCAGGTGGGTTCGACCATTGTTTCCGTTTTGTGACTCAAGTATATCAGCAAAGATTTATTTAAGATTTTCCGCTTTGGTGTGCTATAACATCGAACTGTACGGGCTGTACAGCGATACCGACCTAGCCAAAAGAGTCAAAACACAACGTCTACGATGACTGAGTCATCTACAGCGAATGGACACCAACGCCCCGGCCCGGAAAATCTTCGAATCCACACCGCAGGGACGACGCGGTAGAGGAGCACCGAGACTCAGGTGGCGCACGCAAGTGGAAGAGGACCTCAGCCAACGTCGCGTGCGAAACTGGAGACGGCTAGCTAGAGACAGAGCTGGCTGGCGAAGCTTGTTGGCTGAGGCCCAGGTCCACCCCGGACTGTAGCGCCACCTTAAATAAGTAAGTAAGTAAACTTTGGTGTGCTGCTCCTGATTTAGCTCACCGAGTCCGAGTATAGTCTTGGATATTTCGGCCTATTCTGAAGAAGAGACAGGACTCACAGATTCACTCCCAATTATTCTCGAAATGACTGCAATCGATACGCATCTTCGAATCACCTCACCTTGTTAGAGCTCATCGTTTAGCTTGTTTGGATTCAACAATCTTAATGGTACCGTAATGTTCTGTAATTTTTTCCCACGGTGAAACTTTGAAATACATTTTGATTATCTGGCTCTACGAGATAGAATCGGTAGTTCCTAGGATCCCTATCTAAAGGTGTGCAAAGAATTTCCTTTAAAGACGGCCGCAAAACTTCAGTGCTTCTCGCTGTAGGCCGAAAATTCACGGCGTTGTTGTTCCTGTATACCTTAGGCATGTCGACGGTTGGATACTTATACCTTAACACTTGCGTTAGGAAGGTATAAAATTATCTCGTGTACCTTCAAGAATTCTACTTCTATTAGGGATTTTTTTTTAAAATAAGATCACGATCATAGGGGTTATGACAACCCTTAAAATGCGTGACACATCGCGAGCGGAAAGAATTTGAGGATAGAAGAAAAAGTAACGAATGGAGTTCCCCATCCAACATAATAACTGATGAGACCTGAGAACCGTGCACAGTAACACCAAAGCGTACCCCCGCAAAAGTTATGCCTTAACGGGAAAAGCTATAGCGTTACCAGCAGAGTATTCAATATAACCATATCTGGCATACATCAAATTGTTGTCCTTTCAATTGGTTTATTGGAAGAGAAAACAATGTTTAATATTCGGCCAACCCTAACCTGAATAACTGACGGCGACCAGGAAGTCGCTTATTTTGAGACAGATGCTCCTGGGTTTTTCGTTACTTGCTGGTTTTTGGTCCTTTCTGGGTATTTTTCATATCCAGAAAGACCAGTGAGCCCCAAACCCAGAGACCACGTTGTGGGATCTGAATGAGGTCCTCTCGGATGATGGAAGCCATGACACCTGTAAGACTCTTTCTGCAGCGTTCTTCTTGATGGTGCTCTGTACTGTCGCCTAAGGTGTCCTAGTTTGTTACAACTCCACCTTCTGTCCCCGAGTGGGTTTGCCTTTCGATGTCGATGCGTTAACGTGAGCGATCTTACTCTATCGAAACTTGGATTGCTGCTTTCATGACCAGGGCAAATGCTAGAGCTTCAGCGAGCGTTTTTTTACTTTTTACCTTTTTGTGGCCATTTGAAGCTTTCGATCCGTAATGATATTCGCAAACGATATCGATTTCGTCTTTCAATTGTCAAAGCGTCGC
The DNA here is from genome assembly GCA_947623515.1 of Neoascia interrupta. Classification (NCBI taxonomy): domain Eukaryota; kingdom Metazoa; phylum Arthropoda; class Insecta; order Diptera; family Syrphidae; genus Neoascia; species Neoascia interrupta. The sequence continues at coordinate 183,029,023 of OX392462.1, forward strand.
ATCCCTTGCCTGAATTCTTCGGCGCAAATGGACTTTGTAAACCTGCTGCATGTGGTCGTTGCTAATCTCCATCTCGATGGCATTCAATAAGGCATCATAGTCCAATTTTTTGTATTTAGGGGTGACCTGAAGCAATTTGGCAGCGGTTCCTCTGGGCCTAAGCGTCAGAGAAATTAACTTATACTCCTTGTCGCAGTTCTTTATGAAAGCTGCAGCTTCGACTTACATCTTATAAATCAACCACGATATTTGGCCAATCATTGGGGCCAGTGAGAGACTTCCTGACGGAAGGGTAGCGGGACCACCCTTCCTTCAGGAAGTCTCTCAATGGCCCTCCTCATCTTTGCTGACAGCGGTTCACACCGAAACGGTAACCCCCCAGCCTTCATTACCCTCGGGTATGTCTCAACCATCAAACCTTGATCGGTGACCTTCGGTACAGGTCTACACCTTCACTGGTTGCCTAGACCCCTCCCACCTAAACGGGTAGTCATCATTTAGGTCCCTGGGCTGGTAACTCCGGTCCTACAAGTGGTATCACAATGGACCTCCTTTGGTCTAAGTGTGTCCCTGCCCAGTGGAGACAGCCACCCAACCCAACCTAACCTTTGCTCGATCAGGCGGATATATTTCTTTTCGTCCTTGACTTTCAGTCAAGCATTTACGACATTTTAACGACTATTAACGACTTTTCTGCTTCTTAATGGAACAGACCTCTTCCGCCAGCTGTTCGTACCGTTGTTCTATGCTGTACAGTTGCGGCTCAACTTTACCAAATTTTCTTTCCATTCTTTGAATTTTTTTCGTCTATGGTTTGAAATTTTTCATGAAGGGCCAGACTTTGAGCATCTAAACGCGATGCTCTCGAGCCTTCAATAGCATCTTTTTGTTCACTCAGTTGCTTTTGCTAATAATTGTTTGGCTCATCAGTCAGATTATGGAATCAGCTTTCGAGAGTGCTCTTTTCTTCTGTGCTTTCTGGCCTTCCTCAAAAGCATTCCTTTGTTCTGGCCACTCTCCAGCTTCGCGAATTTTTCCAAAAGCAACTTCAAGCATGCGGGCATTTTCACATCAATTACTGCGCCTTGTCGCTCTGGTTAGCACCATCAAAGAACAATCAATAGAGGAGTTTCCACCTTCCTCAGTGATGGTGGTCGGAGCTATAATACATTTTTATGAACCGAAGTCTGGCGTTTTCAGTTACCCAAATTCTGCTTTCAACTCAGCTGTTGTCCATTTTCAACTATCGCAACAAAATCCACAAAACGATTAGTTTATCTTTTTCATCTGATCTAGAAAATTCGCTTCACTTTTGGGTTAATCAGCGACACCGCTTAATAAATTTGCTTATTGCAAGTGCATAGCACAATCAGTAAACACATGTCTGAAAAATTCCATCTTCAAATTAGTATGACTCACTGACACTGTTTTCGCACAATTTTTACTGGAAAATTCCACCAAAAAAATAAACCGTTTTAGCTATTAACCCACAATGTCTCTCAAAATGTTCACTTAAAAAGTGACGATTATGAGTTTTATCCCCAATTTCTGACACCAATGTAATATCTTTTTTCAATTATCATTTATTTAACATTAACATCAGCACTATTAGCAGCCAAAATCTCTGGAAAATTCCATTTTTAAAATCCTTTTTGATACAATAAAACTTTTTCGGGAAATTCCACTGTGAAATTTACCCACATAAATATGAGTTTTATTCTCCATTTCTGACACCAATGTAATATTATTGCTTGTTTATCGAATAAAGCTCAACTCACACAATATAAATTGAAGTTTAAATTACTCTTTATTTAACATCACCACTTGGAATAAATCGTTTAAGTCACCGATGCTATTATCAGCCAAAATCTCTGAAAAGCTCCATTTTCAAGATCCTTTTTGACACAATAACACTGTTAACAGAAATTCCACTGTGGAATTTACCGGCACAATTCTGAGTTTTATCCCAAATTTCTGACACTAATGTAATATTTTTAGTTGTTAATCGAATAAAACTTAACTTAACAAATTCAAGCTACTATTATTACTAATATTCAACAGTACGTTTAATCGATTTTTAATTAAAACTCCATTTTCACAATTCAACGGTTAAAATCAACAGTGTTGTCCAAGCCGTGTATTTATACAAACTATTCTCGAGAATTCCCTTCTGGTAATACTCCATTGGTATTTTTCTACTGGAGCAATGTTGGGGGGAAATTTCAAGACTGTCAGTTTACTGCCGATTGACTGAAATGACAGTTTGGCGTGCTTTTTCGCTTTTTGGCGAAAGGCAGTCGCTGTCCGGAATTTTAAATCATACCTTGCGCAACACAGTGTTGAAAGATTTTCGTAGATACTTTCCCCAAAAGTACATTATCTCTCTTCGATCCCCTCATTGGATATTTTATGTGTGAATTCCAACAAAAACTGCAAGCAGCAGATGATTGCCTCTTGATGAACGGAAAACAACAAGGATGAAATTCCTTAACATGCGTCCGTTCGTCCTCGGCGTATGTATTTCGTACATGTATGTGTGTGTGTAACGTCTGAAGTATCCCAAAGAAGAGCCATTGCCAGTCCTCTGTTGTTTGTTGCCCAACTCGCAATTACCGTTAAAATTTAGTATTCCTTGGTAGTCTAATTTCTTGGATTACTTTCCAACAAAAGGCCAGAGAAAACGAGGAGGGGAAAAAAAATTCTTGAATAAGGGAGGAAAAAATCGTAGCAAACCCTTGTCGAGGAACAGATTTTCCTTAAACTTTTCACATTTTTCGGGGGGAGTTGCTGCTCTTTTCTGCACAAGAAAAACCCAAACCCAACGCGGCACAAGGCACAAGCAGACAATGCGAATGCGACGACTTGGGCAGACTTTCTGCTCCCATTCAATTGAAGGGTTGGGATTTCAAGTATTCGCCGCCGCCGCCGTTCATACCTTCGTTTCTGTCGTCGTGGTCCTGATGATGCCCCCTCGTTTGGCACACGCGTGTCAGCCTCAGCCCAACCGGGCGGGTACCTCCATCGGCAATGTCGAAGTTCAAGTGAGCGAGGTTATTTATTATCGACGAGGGGTTGAATTTATTGATATATCTCTCAAAACAAAGATTGGAACCAGCTGCTTTCTAATGATAAGACTGTCATTCGGTTATTCTCGGTCCGCATTTGGGGAATTCCATTACATAAAAGCTTTTTGCATGAATAAATTTTAAATTCGATTCGAATCGAAGTTTCTGCTTTCCGCCCGGCTTTTTTTTCTCTTGTTCCTCGAAGGGAGAGAAGAGGAGCTGCGTCTTTGTGCGTTTTATACTTTGTGCGTCCTTTGTACTTTGACAATCTTACAATGCAGGTCATTATGCTGGGTGGAAGGTGGTAAGGGTATCTGAGGGTGGCTGGGAGTTCCTTGTGACACGGTAAACAAATGAAAAACAGATAACCGAACGGTACGGGCCAGGATTGGGGGGTGGAATATTGAATTTCTGCCGTTTTTTTTATGATATCCTGCTTTCAGCGGAACACACTTTTGTCCTATTAAATATGAATGTTTGACGGAGAGCGTCACCATCCCTCAGATAGGCGCATCACAAATAGGCCGACCGTTCTCAATGCTAAGGGCAGTCTAAAAAAAAGAATCTAAGGAAACTGCTGGTTAAATTTTATGCGACAAAGGAAATTTTATTACTGGTAGATAGTGATTCCTGACAAAAAGGAATAAAAATATTTCTTTGGGCATTTTTTTCTTTCTTGTTGCTTGTGTCATAATGTCTGGAGACGACACATTTGAAGCGATTTTTTTTTTTGGGAAAAAGGGTCCTTATTTGTTGAACGCTAATGATGCGAGACATGATTTTAGAGTTTTCTACCAACTAAAATTTTCAAGAAATGTCAAGACTATGAGATTGGACAACGCGATGGAAATTTTCTGTCTATTGATTTGTATAGATATTTCACTCTGACCCTAGAAATGAGCTTAAGTATCTAGGTGCTATCAATGTTCGACAGAAATATAATGAAGGTATCTTAACAGCTGTTGATAGTGACCTATAGGGAACTGATAGGGACCTAGGCCTTTTGAGAAGGTGGTTTCCCTGGTTTATTTTTTCTTTCATATTTCACTTGTTGCAAAAAAAAAATTGCCACACCTCCAAAAAGAGGGCGGAATAAAAAATCTGACCTTCAGATGCTTTATACAATGTGGGTGCATAAATTTTGGACTTAAAACCCTGCCATTTGACTATAAAATACCTTTTTTTTGTTAACCACGCCCACAAAAGTGGGCAGAGACCTGTGTTGGCGGAGACAGTGTGTATTCAAAAGATGTAGCAAATTTTTATACCTAAATTTTTTGTAAAATAATTAAAAAAATATAAGTAGGCGTGATCAATGCTGGGGAAAATTTTTGGTCTTGCACCTTAAGAAAATTTCAAGGCCGTGTCTTATACCAAAAATTGATGCTCTAGCGCATTAGCAGCATAGCCAAAATTCTATGTAAGTATTCAGCTCTCTGCTTGAAATTTTAGGCCTAACATACAGACGGACAGACAAGACATGGCTTAATCAATTCTCCTCTCGGTCTCAATCATGTGTCTAAAAGGTCTTAGGGCTCTACGGTGATCATCTCTCCGCGTTTCAAACTATGCATTAAACCTTTTATGCCCTGGGTAGGTAATAAAAATTTGTAATATAATATCTTCCTGCAAGGTCGGGTTTTTAGAATAGCCTTGGGGTAAGGTATGCCTGTCGTAAGAGCCGACTAAAATCCACTGGAAGGAAGTAGTCTTCAGCATGTTATAAGTGATGCTGCCAGGAGTATATACTCCTAGTGGGGCCACCCTTGGCAGTAAAGTTATAATTGAAAGATGAACCCGAAGGTTTAAATAAAAATGTCGCTCTTAGGTCAGCGTTTTATCCCAGAGGGGCGGCTGTACTTTAAATAACCGAAATCCAGGAGCGTCTGTCTCGGGATGAGTGACTGTTGTAGTTACAACAGCGTCTGTTGTAATTACTAATTGTATTTACACCTGGCAGCTATAAGTATAAAATGGACCATGAAAAGAAGACGAAAACAGCCTCGGATATTTGCTGATCCTGCAAAAAAAAATGGAAACCTTTGGGAGCTAAGCCTAAGGGATGTCAGCATGCGAGCGCTTGGTGGTCGGAAGGTCCCGCTCGGCATTCGGTCGGGATTAACCCAAAGAAGTTGCGAGCAGCCCATAAATGGTGCCGCTATCCATTACGAGGCCGAAAAGGTAGCGCTAAGCCAAAATTAAGGTTTAAAGGTCCAGTTTGCAAATCGACAATGGCACATGGAATGTCTTGTCGTTAACGAGAAAGGAACTGGTTGAGGAGGCCAAAAAAGTATCAGCTCGATGTAACTGGCATCTCCTCAACAAAGTGGAACGGTTCTGGGACCAAATACTTTGCTAATGGATGAAAACTCTTCCTGTCTAGCATCCCAGATCATATGACTGCACAAGCGGGTGTGGGGATACTCACTAGTCCCCGGTTGTCAGAAAATGTATTCGATGTCATTCCGTTAGGGTAAAGGTAGAACCCTTCGAATGACATCGAATACATTTTCAAATCTTAAAGCTTAAGCTTGAACGATCGACTCTGGCTCTGGTTCAGGTGTATGCACAAAATCAATACTCAGAGTATGAGTCCTTTTTGAACGAAGTTGATGCTGCCCTGGATAGAGTGGCAGAAATGGACTTCTCTCTCCTGATGGGTGACTTCAATGTACATGTGGGTCCGGCGACAGTACTTGGAGGATTGTGATTGGAGGATTGTGCACGTTGACTCGGATCAAACCTCGAACGGAGGGAACTTGTTGGACCTTTGCTGCGCTTATAGTTTGTCCATCGTGAACACCTTTTTCTCGCACAAAGACATTCACAAATTCACTTCTTACCCGCACAGTTTAAATCAAAGACCTTGAATTGATTTCTTTGTGGTACCATCGTGTGTTCAAAAAATGATTTGTGATGTTCGTGTTTTGACAGCAGCTGAGGTGTCAACTGATCACCACCACCTAGTGTTGTGCAAATCGTGCTTAAGCGACAGTATTCCTTACCAGCCTGGCGAATACCAAGACTGGTGACCCGCATACACTGGGAAAGGTTACAGGATGCTGAATCTGATTACGGGGAGCGATTTGCGGGACACGTTCTGGAGAAGATTGAACAAATTTCAACTGCCTTCAAAATGAAGAGAAAGAATGGCAGCTGTTTTCATCGGCACTCATTGCCTCTGCAAGAAATGTTTGTGGAGTGAAGCAGTTGGTGGTGAGAAAAAAACTGCGAGGTCTAAGACTCCTGGAGCTTAAGAAGACATCAGAAAGAAGAAGAGAGCCTTCATTATGTAGATTCAATGTAGAAACTCAACTTCTCGAGCCCGCTACACTGAGGCACGAAGAACTTCCAATATGGCGGTCAGAACTGCCAAGGAACAGAAAAAGTTCGGCGAGAAGTTGGAGCACGATTACAGATCATAAACAAGACCATTTTTTGGCAGACTATTCGAGGGCTCAGAGGAAGGAAGTTAAATATCATCCAAGGGGTTAATTCCAAGGACGGTACACTTCTTTCAAATGAGAGCGATGTCTTGCGCAGATGGAGAGCACTCTTCGGAGCTGCTCAAAAGGGCACTGAAGATGGCAATCCGATAGCTGACAAGATTAGGGTGGAGAAAAGTCCTGCGGTAGATGAAGTCACTGCCGCGATTAAATCACTAAAAGTGGGTAAGCCTGCTGGAGTTGATGAAATCCGGCCCGAAATGCTCAGGACAATGGGTGAAGAAGGTTTTAAAGGGCTAATACGTGTCATTATGGTCACCTGGAAAGCACCTAGCGATTAGCAAACAGGGGTTCAAGTGCCTAGAGATATGGGTCTTTTTATAGGGGTAACTCTCGTAAGTCTTCCAGGAAAAGAATTTCCGAAGTTGTTGAAAGCGCCTTACAGAGGTGTGATGGAGTCTTTGTTGCGGGAATAGCAATGTGGCTATCGCCCTGGCAGAAGCACAACCGACCAGCTTTTTACTCTGAAGGTTCTTCTTGAGAATGCCTGGGAACATGCCAAACTGATTTACGCGTGTATTGTAGATTTGGAAAGGGCCTTTGACCGGGTTCCTTGGGATGAACTCTGGAGAGTTTTGCAGGGCTATGTACTGAGTGGGCCTCTTGCGAGAGCCATTCAGTCCTTGTATGGGAACTGCACAAGCTGTGTTCAAAAAAATTGCTTCAAACCCCATCCTGGCGTTGGACTTCGCCAGGGCTGTGTACTATCGCCTCTCCTTTTCATAGTTTATATGAACTAGAGGGTGAAACGTAGTCATGGTGAGGAATCGAAATGGCTGGCGTCAGGATAAGCCATCTGCTTTTCACGGATGATTTAGGTGTCTCGGCATCGTCCTAGGAGGAACTTCAGCGAACACTGGATGGGTGTGCGACTATCTGTGGTGAGGCTGATATGAAGGTAAACGTGAGCAAATCCGAAGTGATGGTTATTTCCCGAGCTCCTTGGCAGTGTACTCTGCACATAAATTGAGTCCCATTAAAACAAGCAGAGAAATTTAACTATCTGGGGGTCTTTTTCACGAAAGATGGAAGGAGTGGCACTGAGTTATCTTGAAGGATTGGCCAAGTGGTACAATAGGTAGGGACCTGCGCCAGCCGGTCATCAGGAAAGCTGAGCTTGGAGTGAAAGTAGAGATCTCAGTTTTCAATTCAGTGTTCGTTCCGACCCTCATTTATAGTCATTAAATTTGGGTAATGACCGAAAGAATTAGATCGCGGGTAAAAGCTGCGAAACGAGATTCCTGAGGTGCGATGCTGGTGCTAGTCTTGGGGATAGAGTGAGAAACAGCAGTATTCGTGTGTATCTTAATGTTGAGCAGCTTCTTCTCCGAGTGGAACGATAAATTCTTTGATGGCGTGGACACGTTGTTTGTATGCCCCCCGACAGACTTCCTAGACATCTCGGTCATGTTAGCCGAGGTGCGAGCGCGTCGCCTCTCCGGTAGGCCGAGAAACAGGTGGTGGTAATTGGGATCAGTAAAGAACATCTCTGAGACCTGTCTGGGGATCGCGCCTGTGTCTCTTGAGTTGGTGGCGGAGTATCGGGAAAGATGGAACGATGTCATGTTTGTATGCATGTAGAAAACCCTCGCCCACGTCCGCAGTATTACTCGAAAACGTTTTAGTTAGACGTTTTCCACAGCAACAGGGAATAGAGGAGCAAGCGCACGGGAGAAGCACTGCAGTCGCGTTACCAAAACCTCGTCACAATAGAAGAATTTCTCCCAATCTTCAGAAATATGAAGGAGAAAAAAGTACCTGGTGTCGACGGAATCCCTACTTTGCGTTCAAATATTTGCAGATGTCTACAACGTTTGCTTCAAAAACGGAGTTTTCCAGAAACAATTGAAAAAACAAAGACTTGATCCTTTAACAAAAGGCAATAAGGCTCTCGTCATACCGGCCTCTTTGCATGTTGGGCTCAATGGGTAAAGTACTGTAGCGCATAAGAAGCAAATGGCTGGAAAGTGTGATCGACGGAGCAAAAGGTCTCGCGGATCGCCAGTATGATTCCCGCAAGTATAACTATACGCTCTACGATCGACGCCATAGACAATATTCGTCTCCTATCACGTCACCAACCAGTGGATCGAGGTGGCTATTTTACGTCAATCGAAAATAAACTGTGGTGAGAAAAAAAGGTCAAAGTGGCTCAAGGCCAACACTTTTTAAGTCAAGTTGAGAAACTCGTATTTCGAATCTTTATTACAGATTTTTCCGACATAGGACACTTGGTCCAGGTATGTTAGATTCGGGATCCGGACAATATTGATTTTGCGCGAAGCAAGGACACCTTTCATCTCAGCTTTTGCCAGGTTTGTTTCTATATTTTTGCAGTTCTCCTTCTCATCAGCTCTTAATAAAATTAAAAGTCAGTAATTTGGTTGCTTTTTGTGTTAGTGATTTCTTAAACTTTGCGATTCGAAGGCATGACCAAATTAAATGCTCTCTCGTCTCTGTTCCCCCAAGTCCAGTAGACACACGAAATTTCTTCTCAGGTCACATCCAATCCTGAAAGCCGCTTGTGTCCCATTTCTTGTCCAGTGACGTATTTTGCCTTGTACGTGACCTCGAATACTTTCACTTGCAAAAGGAAGCTCGTTTTCCATTCTCAAACACTCGACTTAAGGCAAAGGCAAATTATAAACATAACCTCTTGTCCCTTGGTTACGATTAAAACAAAAAAGGATACCCAAGGACTGGGCTGCTCAGCACAACACCGAAAGAAAGGATAATACTAACAGCCAAGAAGAAAGGAAAACTTTTCACATTTTCTCTGTTCCATAATGAATGGAAAATGAATTAAATTTTCCCTCGCCCAGTACTCGGGATTTTATTTATTTTTTTTTTTACCCAAATAACCATTCTGCGCTGCATGTTATCCTTTCACCGAAACTAAATCTCCCACCAGTACACAACTCAAAGAGTACTCGGGAAATTAAATTCCAACATAGATGGAGGACTTGAGCGAATAAAAATAAAAAAAGAAGCCTTAATGCAGAGGAAAAGTATGGGAAAAAAATTCAAAAATTGGGGTATTTTTGAAAAGGAGATAAACGAAAAAATTTTCCACACGGACGATTTTAATGAAACAGGATTATAATGTCTGGAATTACAAACATTCCATTCCGATCTAATGTAATAACTATAAATTTGCAAAGGCCGCCTATAAGCCGCCCTGATGGCCCTGATGAGATATATATTTTAGGGTGAAGTATTTCTATATAAAAGGGAAATCAATGCCTGCGACCTTGGAGTGGGTGCGCGGATTTCCGACGAAATTCAATGCGGAGTATCCTTTTTAAGCTTCCACGTATAGACGCAATCCATATTCAGCAATCCACCCAAAACCCATCGTCGGTCGTCGTCGTCGTCGTCTTGACATCGAAAATATCCTGCTGAGTTCTTAATCCTGCGCGATAAGCAAACGGATGAATTTTAATTATGAGTCTCAAGTCAAAAGTTGACGCGATAAAGGATTTATGGGGACCCTGTGTGTGTGTGTGTGTGCGTGGCCCCCATGGGTTGTTTTAACAGATTTATTTCCCCAAAGAAAAGACGCGCCTGATCCCCATTCGTCTCAGAGGGTGCGCGCTCGGGACATTTTTAATTATATTGAGTTATTACCACTTGATTTCTGAACTTTGTGTTATGGCATCAAGGATGATTGAATTAAACTTTTGCTTTCTGTCAAACGGCAAAAGGCGATAATGACTCAAGGAACTCGCTGCTTCTTAGCCCGATGCGTGGGGTGATTACGGATTTAATTGGGTTGTGTACTTGTGAGCTATTTGTGAGTTGAATTGAGACTTATCTTCTGTGCCCATTGTGATTGTAATTGGGTTTTTGAAAAGCCGATAAAATGCCTAAAGGCACTTTTGTTTTTGAATTGAATTCAATCCGCACGTTTATGACTTTTTCGCCGCGGATTAGCAAGGAAATCCCTTAAGTTGGGCGGATAGATCCTGGTTCGTTTTTAAGCAGCAGTTGAGATTTAGTATCTCCCAAAGCATATTTATTTTATGGTCAGTGCTTCTAAGACTCCAAGCTTATGAAGAAGGGACGTATGATTGATGGTGAGGGCGGCCCAATTTTTGTCTTATTAAAGGCTTCTGGTCACTTTTGCTCTGCACCAAAATTTTCGGCTACTACCCTTGTCTAACTTGACCATATTTTGAAATAAAATGTTTGAATTGAAGGCTAACTTTTTTGACATTGAAGCCAATAGTGGGCGTAACCTATTTTCACACTTTTTCTGTGCAACAGATTAATCGAAACGTGTAACAGCTTTCACTTGCTTGATTTTGGGGACCTACAAAATGGTAAATGGTAAAAAGATTATTTAATATGACTTCGTCCATATCATAGAAATATGCCCGAGAGTTCAAAACTTGCTGCCACGATCGGCTCAAGGCGTTAAAGCGAGCAACCGTTTGAAGGAAAGCTCGACGATGTATTGCTTTTGTCGATTCTCAAAAAATTAGACCCTCTGAATTGCGTCCGCCAACTCCAGAGGCATCAGTCTTCCTAACATCGCATACAAAATCTTTTCTGCTGTACCTACTGTGTACCTACAGAGTTTTTCAACGATCCGATAGGTCCATATCAGTATGCCAGTCAATACTCACCACCTCTTATTTGAAAACCACGTATGACAGTATCTGCAGAGATGAGCTACATAGCGCAGCATACCTGTAGTTTTGTGATCCCTGTCAGGCTGACGATGGACAACTCGGTGATCCTTCCAGATCGGTAAAGATCACGTAGCTGTAGATGTAACGTAGCCAGGAGAGTCACAATACAACAGCTGCAATATGACGAGGTCATCTAGAGTGGATGGATAGGGAGTCCATTTTATACCTAGCTGCCAGGTTTAAATTCGGCCGATCCTAACCCGGACAATAGACGCCGACCAGGAAGCCGCTCGTCCCAAAACAGACGCT